>OY728160.1:219476651-229476651 GCA_963277665.1 Viscum album | reverse complement strand
AGTGATTTATTGAATAGTTAATAAATAAAAATTAAATAAATTTATCCAATATATGTATTGATATATATATATATATATAATATTAGATAATAAAATTCCACCACACATGAACAAATATTTATCCTCAAGAAAAAAACATATCAATTTAGATTTTAAATGAAATAAATTTTAAAACACAGACCATTTATTAAAACTAGGAAAATAAGACTAAGTGTAAGTAGAAAAATTGATCCCTCTAGAATCAACCTTATCAAGAAAACCAATTATGTATCATCATTCAGTTCTTTATCAAGATTATTTATTCCTATAATTAAAATTTCATAACTTTTTCTTAAATTATATACCCATTATTCAATTTAACTCAAAAAATATTTTCACTATTCACAAAAGTTAAAATTTAATTGGTGTTATGCTCATAACCGGAATACATGTTCTTAACCATGGAATTTAATTACTTATTCAATATCCACTTCGTAAAGACAAATAAAAAATCAATCATGAGGGATTCAGAAAAAAGGGATCAAATGACTCTGAGACTAAAGAAGGTAGGTAGAAACAGATAATAATGCTAAAAAAGTGGGTAATATCTAATGTATAATTCATGAGATTCATGAACAATGCAATGAAGTGGCTCCTCTAAGATCACAATGTGCCCATGCTACATGAATACCAAATAGATCCATGAGTATATCTTGTGTCTATAAAAAATGTACCATGTTCCTTTATATTTTATTAATTTATTTTTTGAATTTCATGTTCATGCCAAATCCCACATTTATAGCCTACCCTAATATGATCTATCAAATGATTAGTTGGTCTAAAAAGGAGGATTTTTTACCATTGTAATACAAAAACAAAAATATTTTTCTTTCCTTTCTTATAATATATATATTAAAACGAAAAATGTAGGAATAAAATAAAAATATTAATCATGGATTGCATCATATCATTCTAGTAAAAATTCCATAGTAAATCTCCTCGAAAAGAACATCCCATGTCCAAAAGATGAAAATTCTTTAAAATATAATCATTCATAATACCAATAGTAGGGTAGAAAGGGATAATAATCATGGAATGGATACATCATATCCAGGTTTTTCATGGACACTATGGGATAAGGAATAAAAAATGTAATGTCGGTATCAGGAATTTTTTTTGCAAAAATGATTTCATCAATTATATTAAAACTTTATTTATTCATTCATAACCTCAATAAGATCTCAATGAATTTTCTCACTTGTTTTCCTGGCCCAAGTGCCTCTCAATAGATATGATAAAAAAAGAAATCATGAATCAATAATTATCTTGGGAACGATATAACATATATAAGTTTATAGACAATAAAGATCAATAAAGTCCCCTCCACACATAAATTGAGATAGTGTATGGAAAGTACCATGGGAAAGATATAACATATATAACATAGAAAAATGAAATGGAAACTTTGAAATTGAATTTGGGGAATCGAGGGTTCTAGTGATGTGTATCAATCCATGGGGAAACTTGGTGGATAATGATTTCAAATTGGGTGACCTATATAATTTGTTTGAAAGAAAAAACATTCACTAGAAAAAACATTATTCCAAATGGTTTAAATAAGATGAAATAATTTAAATGGGTAGGGACACACAATGAATATTAATGAAAATAGCTTAGATAAAAGAAGATGTGTGAGTACAGTGATGTTCAAGAATAACCTAAAAAAAATAATGCTACATAAAATGAAAATAATAATGATAAGTAAAATAAAGAAAATAAATATATAAAAACTATGGTTTTCCTCTCATAAAGAACTATAAATTACTTCATTAGACCAATGGATGGACAAAAGGATCAAGTAATGTCCTTCATCTACTCAATATTATGCTTCCTCCTAAAAGAATTTGTGGTTTTGTCATTAGTCTTGTGTGGACCCTTAGAGGGGTTAATATCCTTAGGATCATATTGATTATGAATCTTGTATGGTAAGAAAATCAATTGTGTCAGTCATAATAATGATCCCCGATGAGCATGGATCTCCAGTGAAAGATCCTCAAGTTGGGATTCGATATCTACCAGATGCTTAGTCATTCGATGAAGGAGTGCATATGGTAGCGGAACAGGTACATCAAGGACCATGGATGAGGCCCAAGAGCTAGACGTTTATAATGTAATACATAAATAAAATGTTAAATGCTAATCAGTAGTGAATAAAATTGTGTATCTCATATATTTATATAGATAAGTGATAAATTAAAGTGAAATTGAATTCAATTAGTACCCAAATTTGTCCCAATCCAACTATAAAAAATGGGTGAGGGTACTGGGATATCAATAAGTAGTAAAATAAAATTTATCGAGGTCCATATCAAAAGACTCCTCCCAAACAGAGGGTTCCTACAGCTTGCCTTCCCTATCAATATCAGTGATAGAGGAAAGGGTTGGAAGATAAAATGTGGTGGTGGGTATTTTGGTGCGGGAAGTGATCAAGGGGGATGGTTTAGAAGATCTACAGATCCTCATAGTGGTCATTTAAATTGAAGTAAGTCCAATGAATGTTATCTCAGTTGATGGTGGTTGGGATGTGCCCTTTACCCATTGGGAATTCTCTGATAAATACTCCTGCTAGGTAGTAGGGTATGTTAGCTCAGAGGGTAGGTTGGTCAGGGTAAGAGATGGTGTGGTAATGATAGAGGATGAAGGGACAACTAGTGGTGGCGGTGAGATTCTACAGGGGATAGTGGGTTTGTATGGATAGTAATAAATCGAGGTGAAATTAATATAATTCCAATGTGAAGATGAATATAACATAGGTTCACCATAATATAATGTTGTGAGACCTTGAGATCAACAGTGAAGGATGAGGTGGATGATGGTGTGGGAAAGGTAATGGTGGATGGAGAAGGGATATGGGTTGTTCCAGGGGTAGGTATGGGTGTGTTAAGTAGGTAGGGAATGATGGTGGATCGTGGGTAGTGGTGGATGTTGTGGCAGAAGAACATATGGTGGCAGGAGGTGTTGGAGGAGGGGGATGGGGCAATTGGGTCAACTGCATGTGGAGTGGGGGCCTCATTAGCATCCTCCATGTATATTGTTTACCATCGATATATGAAATTTTCCTTCCTAAGAAGCCCCATATTGTGGGGAATTATTCAATTTATTCCCTCCATGAGGTCAAAGGATGTGTGGGGCTACGAAACCTCAAAGGTACCAAGATGCCTAGACAAATGTGTGATGAAAGATCCACTCATGTGTGTTCCATGAGTCCGTTTTCTCCAACATCTTGTAGAACTATACAATCTATCTAGGCATGTTATTGTTGGGGCCACCCATGGATAATCTGTGGATGAGTACCTTAATCTAGATGACCCCTTAGTGAGCATCACTATGAGCCATCCAAACGTGTTTGAGAGACCTGTGTAGGATTTGGAGGGATAAACCTTAGATAAATTTTCTCTAAATGGTATAAGGATAAAAAACACATAGATGTATCTGGTAATCTAGTTCAAAATTCATACAACCTAATACCTGTTAGAATCCATCCGCAAATTATGAAACATGGGAGTGATGATGAAATCTAATAAGAAAATGAAAAAGAAAACTAAAAAGACATCCCGGATGAACTCCTATGGATGAATTCCAAGTATTAAAAAGATTAAGTCTATTCCCATATCAGATGTTGAAAGGAACTGAAGAAATATCTTCATTTAAGTCTCCTCTCACACCAAGGTGATTAGGGCCTAATTCAGGCAGTCTATGAGGTTAAGGAAATCATTGTGATTGTGGATGTGCTCTATAATGGCAAGTTACAATCTCTTGATTCATTTTATTTTCTTTTTTTCTAAGTGTACTAACCATACCTTGTGGTTAGGGATTTAAAATTGGAGGCATGGATGAAGGTGGGTATGGGAAGGGATTTTCAATCCACTGGAAGATGATTGTGAGTACCCTAAAGTAAAAATGGTTGCAATAGAAGGTGTGGGTGATGAGTATGATTGATATACAGGTAGTGGAGGAGGTATGGTCCTCTGCTGCTGGGGAAGAAGATGTATATCCTCATGCTCAGGCGCAAAGGAAGAAGTTAGGGTATGAATTATTTTTATTTGGAAAATTTTATAATAAAGAGGAAGGTGTGAGAGAGGATATGTTGATATGTAGAAGAGGATGGAAGGATTAGAGGTGGATGACCAGTAGAGAAGGGATCATGGTTAGTGGGAGGGATCTCAGGAGGGGATGGGGTATGTTCCTTAGAAGACTGAGTGATGGGGTGGGGGTGAAGGGGTTTATTATGAACCCTAAGTTTATGGATTTAAAAAAAATAACTAATAATTACATGATGTTCATAGAATACGCAACATGAAAAATCATGAATCTACATATTTTCCATTGCTTGACTACTACAAGTCATGTATATAATATATAGTCTGTATTTTTTTCATTTTGTGTCTTTTTTATATCAATTCCTCTTGATATACTTCTTGGATCCCTATAAACCAACCTAAAGATTAAACTACCAAAACCTAGCCAATTAAACATACTTTGGATTTCCTCCCAGTCAATTATTTATTTATTTTCTAGATCTATAAATTTTTAAAATTAGAATACTAAAAAAATTATTCGATACCACCTGTAAAATGATTCTTGAAGACATATGGGATGAAAGGTGTGGTAAGATTCCTTATCTTAGGTGCAGTGTAATTTTTACTATTGTGAGCATTGGATCCCTTATCAACAGAAGGAGGCATCTGGTTCTCATTTTTAATTTTCACATGATCTTATATCTTATCAGTAAAATATATTGTTTAAAAATTTAATAACTTATCACTTTTATTATCTACATTCTCTAAATAAAACACAGACTTCTCTTCTCCAAATCAAAAAAGAAATATCCCAAACTTAACAACAATAATCAACTTCCTAGTGGTGAGAATTTTTCTTCCAATAATGAGGGTGATATCTCCATACTCTTCCTTATCTAGACCATGAAAATAATTTGGGAAAATGAATTTTCCACCTTCTACTAAGATATCCATGAGAAATATATGAGGATGGTTTACTAAATGGACAGTGAGTTAGAGTTCCTCAATTTTGTGTTTCAATTATCCAAGCCCTAACTTATTGTAAAAATCCAAAGGAATTATATTGATACTTGGGCTTAGATATCATTGTTCCTTTTCCAAAGTACATGTCCTAAAATGGAATAAAATCTAAAATCTTCTAAGGTCTCGCATAATCAGAGGTATTTTTATTTTAAAAATTACTGATCACTCTTCATTTAGATAAATGATTCCTTAATCCTTAAATTTTATTTTGTACTCGAGAGAAAGTACTTAAATAATCACGAATATTTAGGTACATGTTTAATTTTTTTATAAAGGGTATATTCATTTCGAATTGTTTAAACTATTCTAGAAATTTTTTATCCTACCCTTCCTTTTTCCTTGTTACATACATTCTTGAATGGGGAAAGGTGGAATGTATGGTGGTGGTGCCACATAGTCATCTCAATTTTTAGTTTTTTCTGAAACTGGACCCTCCTCAAAATGGTTATATCTTTGGAGTCCTCTCTTGAATATCTTCAACTAATTCTCTTAAATTATTTTCCTAAAATCTACATGTTTTCTTATAATTCAACACTTTTTCATTTTTAACAATTATGGATTTCGCCACTTCCCTCAAATGAGCATCGATATTACTAGGAAAAGTACCTGATAGATGATCAAAGAAGGTCACTGAAATGTTTCCCATTTGATGTTCCAAGTTATGCAGTTCATCTTTATGGTTTTTCATTTTTTGTTTCTTAGATTTTAATCCTTTGATCAACTTTCTACATGGAGGTAGTGACCAGGTATTCATGATTAGTCTGGAGAGGTTGGACTTGTGGGGGTGGTCTTGGTGTAGCTTGTTGATACTACTGCTGTTGGAATGGTGGAAACTGTTGAGTTCTTGGAAAATGTTTCTATAATTGATGATTTGGTCGAGGATTTGAATTGTGTGGTGGGTAGTAGGTGATCCCTGATTTCATTGTGGAACCTATCCACTCCTCTATTTAAAATAACCTTGATTTTTATGTTGCAACTATTTTAGCCTTTGTTGGTAGTTTTTTTACTGTTTATATTGTTTTAGATGTTGATACTTCTAGCCTAGTTGATTGTAAATGATATATTTACAATATTGAGGTTTTGGATCTTGAATCCCTACCTTGAAATCATGGTAGGAATGGGAGAATATTCACATATTATAAGATTAAATTTCCATTAATGGTGATAGAGGGAGTGGTGGTTCATCAGTTATCTAAAATGATTTAATGTTTTTTGTATGACCCTCCTCACGAGCTGTGAGGCAGGTTTCCTCTTACACTAGATTAGTTTTCATAGATATTGTCCTCTATCACTTTGTCATAGGCTGTCGATTTTAGAAACATCATTATGAATTTATTATCTAACTTCAATCATCTTAAAAATGAGTATCACATTAGCAGTGTTTTCTATAATAGTACGAGAATTAGGTTGGATTCCTTAATATAATGTTGAAATCTGAATCCAAACAACTAGTCCATGATGTGGTACCATGTGGGTTAACTCCCAGAATATATACCATGATTCCCATTCTGATTCTCTATATGCATGGGTGAAGTTTGGAATTTCATTCTAGAGCTTCCTTGTCTATATTGGTTGGAATTGTTTTTCCCAGTAACTTCTTTTCTAATTAATTCCAATTCATAATTGATATTGTATCATTACTCTTAATATAATCCTTTTATCTATCATGTATGGAGACAGGGAAGACTCTTAAACATATGGTGTCTGATGATACGCCTTAATTGAGATAGGTATCACAAACCTCTAGAATGTTCAAAAGGTTCTCCTGGAGGTATTCAGCTTGAATACCCCTAAAATGACCCTCTTTATAGATCATGTGAATTATTTGAGGTTTAATATTCAATGATTTCACCATGATAGATGGATGAGAAATTTTAGGCATAGACTAACAATTGAATGGTAAACTGTAGTAAACAATGGCGTGCTCCTACAGTGTAGGTCGCTCACCCTAATTGAAAGGTGGTGCATATTAGGGGTCATGAATGTGTAGTGGTGAAAGATAGTTAAGATCTATCATTGAAAAGCATTATTGTGAAGTGATTTTTCTATCGATATCAGGAATGAAGAGAATTTGTTCTTGTTCATCCAGACTTCTTGAGTGAATCAGCAGTCTCTGGAACATGCACTATTCAAGATGAAATGAAAGAAATAGAGAAAGATAGAGAACTCAAATATTAAAAAATGAGGAAAAATATAAAAATAAAATGAGGAAGTAGAAGAATAAAGGGGGGGTGAGGTAATCCAGGGTTCGATCTAAATGTTAATGTTCTCGAGAAATAGTATTCCCCAGCAATGATACCATAATTTGACTCCTCCACATGCATAAATTAATTGTCATAGGTTGAGATCGGATTAGAATTTATAGTTAATAAATAAACTTATTACTTGGGAATAATAAAGAGATAGTGTGGGGTTGAACCCATGATGACTACTGGAATCTCAACATCCAATCGAACAAAACCCATTAAAGGATTCCTTGATTTTACTCTTCTGGTTTAGTATTTATCTAAGATTATGTGGTTTGGTTTTAATTCCTGTAATAAATGAAGGTATCCACGTCAATTTAAGGGCTCATTCAAAAATATTATCCTATATTTAACATGGAGTAATCCTATGGAATATGTTTTGAAGTGGTGTAAAATTTACAAATTGGTTTTTGTCAAACTAATTGGATCGATCTATGCTTAAATTATCCCTTGTTCAGGGTATAGCTAAAACCTAAGTTCATTATGCTTGGCTCCTATACAGAAAGGGAAGAATTATAATGGTCATAGTCATGCTCAACTCTGATTAGTTTTGGTTCATTTAATCTAACTTACTATGGATAAGGTTGTGTGAAATAATGTTATAAACAATTATTATTTACAAAATTACTATCCATATCGATTACAATGCTAAATCTAAATATTAATTAGGTTTTTATAAACCCCTACTCTCAACCCCTCACCCTAGGTGTATTATCCATGTATGAAGGCGATGATAAAAAGAAATGAAATATGAATCTTTTTTTTTGAAAGTTATAAAACGGTTCTAGAAGAGACAATCTAGGATTGAACATGAAGGAATCAATATTAAACAATTGAAAGAAAGTTATATATAACCAAAAAATGACTTCATATGATAAAATTATGAATAAATAGTAATCTGAAATCTAAAAGATTAGAAATAATCAAGAAATTATTTATAATGAAAAATTATTAAGAATGATGAAGGCTTTGATGAATAATGGTGTGTATTATTTAAATATATGTTGTGATAGAAAACTATATTGAAATAGATGCGAAATAGTTAATTAATTATTAAAAACTCACAAATATCCAACGAAAAAATGAAAAAAATGAGTAAAATCTAATTTATAATGAAAAATGATGAACACGTAGGAAGAAACATGAGATAAAAATAAAATATAGTAAACTCTTTTGTGTAAAAGAGCTCTATAAATATTAACAATACTAAGAAGTATACAATATGAAATTCATGACTTTCGGGTAATGTCTTAAGTGACTTGGGTCTAGTTATCTACATGGAATTTAATTTGGTTTCACACAATGTAAATGAGATCCATTTTTCCACAAAAAAATTAGTGTGAAAGCTTTCAAAACATACACATCATGAAATCTAGGAATGTTGTGTATTCATTTCATTTTTTGTGGGATTATGATCATTAAATATTTCACATCTTGTAATAGATTTGCATGATTTTTATTTCCTAACATCATGTGTATGCTTCACAGACTAGTATGTGGCTTTTCATGTATGTTGTGAATGAAATCTACATGTTTTTATATGATACATGGTGTGTAAACATTTTTTTAGATTTTTCATAATTTCTTCCTTTAAGCCCATAATTCATAATTCTAGTGAATATAAACCAAAATCCAGTGCATTAAGAAATAGTTCATGAATATACATTAAATAAATGTATGCAATATGTATATTTAATTTCAGTTAATCAGTGAAAAATATTAATTAATATTGAACCATTATATAATTATATAGTCGTAATTATATTATATATGAGTGTGGAATGACCATAAACACATAAATCATATTTTAAGGATACCCACTAAGGAATTGATCAAATAATTGGCTAGTTCTAACCAAATTTATACATTTTTGGTATCGATATAACCACTTGTGTACCTTGGGGATTGGGATAAACACCATTGTACCCTTGTGGGCTTAGGATAGACACTCATGTGCCCTCTTGGGATTCAGAGAACATATTGCATATCCTAGGTCTATTAATATATAAGAAACTACTTATTCCATTTGAGGGATTTAATGAAACTACTTGTCATATAATAATAAACAATTCATATATATATATATTATACACTACTGAAAATTAAGCCTTTACCAACGGTTTAAAACTGTTGGTAAAGGCTGCCAAACCATTGGTATATAGTATAACAATGGTTTGGCCAACCGTTGGAAAGTAAGGCATGGATGAAATCCATTACCAACGGTTTTTTTATAACTGTTGTTAAAGGCAGTGTAATTGGAGTATTTCCAATGGTTTTACAAACCTTTGGAAATACTGAGTGTAAATGTTTTTACCAACGGTTTGAAAATCGTTGGTATATATTAAACACTATACCAACGGTTTAGAACCGTTGGTATAGTTTTTAAATTTCTATTTCGATAACTATTATACCACCTGTTTAAAACTGTTGGTAATATGTTACTTTTATACCAACGGTTTAAAACCATTGGTAATGTGTTTTTTCAACTATTATACCAACAGTTTAAAACCGTTGGTAATGTGTTTTTCAAACAGTATCAAATCATCCCTCCAGTAGCCCCTCCAGTACACCTATATAAAAAATATCACAAAAACCACATGCACACTTAAAACAACATAAGAAACACCTAAAATAAGACACAAAAACACATTAAACCATCAAGATCTTCTAACCATGTCATGTACTACAATTTCTTATTTCAATCTTCATATGACAACAATAATCCAGTAGAGTTAATAATAGTTTCAATAACTCAAACATTATTTACACCCATTTCTATCTCCAAATGACAACCACTCTTCCAATAGTAATTCACCTCACCCCTGTAAAACCCCCCCACCACATCCCCATCAAATTTTAATAGGCAGAATAGTGTGATAAATACTTATTAGAGTTGAATAAGAGTTTGAAATTGTCTTAAATCCCAATTTTTTATTCTGATCCTAGATTTGGGTATGTAATGATTTGTGATGGTTTTTGCATTAAACATGTATTTTTTATAATATATGGTGGAAAATTATTTTCTTAGGAGTCTCGCCACTTATGACCCCATGAGTGAAACAAACCAAATCATGAAAAAGAGTGTGCGACTATCGTTGATGAGTGTAAATTTTAGTTGTTGTGTTCACTTAAAATGATGCCCTTTTAAAACAAAAGAGCGACACTTTGAGTGGTGCCGACCACAACGCACCTCGGATTGATGCGGAGTTGACTCATACACATCACAAATGACCCATGAATCATTTTCCTAAAGTATTAACACAATCCGAATTTGTTTGGTCAGTTTTCTTCATGCCGGTTGTTTTTACTTAAAATGTATCCATTTTAAACAAAAGAAAGACGCTTTGAGTGGTATCGGACACACCGTGTCTCAGATTGAGGTGGGGGTGACTTGTACACATCACAAATGACCCATGAATCGTTTTTCTAAAGTATCAACACAATTCTAATGTGTTCGGCTGGTTTTGACCACCCCACAAACGCTTTTCTAGCGTGTCGAACACCTAAAAAACACATATTCAGCCATGCCGCACAAACCGCGCATCTGAATGACGTGCCGTCTATTTATATACCTCACGAATAATAATTACGGTGTTTTCATGTGATTTCAAGTCATTCTTATGTCGTTCAGCATGCATTTGACCGTTAAACGATATTTTGGCCATTGACGACACGTGGAGTAATTTTCGGCTCGTGCGATCACACAACACCTCCGATTGACGTGTCTTCTGACCGACCATTTTGAAATTCACCCACCCTTTGTTTTCGTCCGATTTCAGGGCATTCGGAGGTCGTTAGGCCGGTTTCGACAACCCCACGCGCACTTTTCGAGCTTGCGGAAAACCTAAAAAACACATATTGAGCTGTGCCGCGCAATCCGCATGTCTGAATGATGTGTCGTCTACTTGTAAACCTAACGAATAATAATTAGGGTGTTTTCGTGTAATTTTCAAGTCATTCTGATGTCATTCGGCGTGCATATGACCGTTAAACGCATGTTTTGGTCATTTACGACACACGGAGTGTGTTTTCAGCCACTGGGGTCACACGAAACCTCTGATTGATGTGCCGTCTGGTCGACCATTTCAAAAATCACCCAACCTTTGTTGTCGTCCGATTTCATGGAATTCTGAGGTCGTTCGGCTGGTTTTGACCACCCCACGCGCGCTTTTCGAGCGTGCCAGACACCTCAAACCCACATATTCAGTCGTGTCGCACAATCCATGCATCTGAATGAAGTTTCGTCTCCTTGTACACCTCAAAAATAGTAATTCGGGTGTTTTAGTTTTATTTCAAGTCATTGTGATGTCATTCGACATGTGTTTGACCGTTAAACACATGTTTTGGCCATTTACGACACCCGGAGTGCGTATTCGGCCAGCGTCGTCACACGACACCTCCGATTGATGTGTCGTTTAGACGACCACTTCACAATTCACCCACCCTTTATTTTCGTCCAATTTCATGGCATTCTGAGGACGTTGGCTGGTTTCGCCCACCCCATGCGTGCTTTTCGAGCGCACTGAATACCTAAAAACCACATATTCAGTCGTGTCGTGCAATCCACACATCCGAATGATGCGACGTCTTCTTGTACACCTCATGAATAATAATTAGGGTGTTTTCCTGTGATTTCAAGTCATTCTGATGTCGTTTGGCATGCATTTGACCATTAAACACATGTTTTGGCCATTTACGACACGCGAAGTGCTTTTTCGGCCAGCGCGGTCACACAACACCTCCGATTGATGTGTCATCTAGCCGACCATTTCCCAATTCACTCACCCTTTTTTGTCGTCCGATTTCATGGCATTCCGAGTTTTTCGGACGGTTCCAACCACCCCAATGCACTTTTCGACCGCGGCGAACACCTAAAAACCACATATTCTGTCGTTCCACGCAATCCGCGTTTCCGAATGATGTTTCGTCTCCTTGTACACCTTGATAATAATAATTAGGGTGTTTTCATGTGATTTCAAGTCATTCCGATGTCTCTTGGCATGCATTTGACCGTTAAATGCATGTTTTGGCCATTTACGACACGCGAAGTGCGTTTTCAGCCACCGGGGTCACATGACACCTCCGATTGATGTTTCGTCTAGCTGACCATTTTACAATTCACTCACACTTTGTTGTCGTCCAATTTCATGGTATTCCGAGGTCGTTCGGCTGGTTTCGACCACCCCACGCGCGCTTTTCGAGTGCACCGAACACCTAAAAACCACATATTCAGTCGTGATGCACAATCCACGCATCCGAATGATGTGGTGTCTACTTGTACACCTCAAAAACAATAATTAGGATGTTTTTGTGTGATTTTAAGTTATTGCGATGTCGTTCGGCAAGCATTTGACTGTGAAATGCATGTTTTGGCCATTTACGAAATGCAGAGTGCATTTTCGGCCAGCACGGTCACACAACACCTCTGATTGACGTGCCTTCTAGATGACCATTTCACAATTCACCCACCCTTTGTTGTCTTCCGATTTAAACGCATTCCGAGGTCGTTCGGCCGGTTTCCACCACCCCACGTGCAATTTTCGAGCGCATCAAACACCTAAAAACCACATATTGAGCCGTGTCACGCAATCCGCACGTCTGAATGACGTTCCGTCTCCTCATACACCTCACGAATAATAATTAGGGTGTTTTGTGTGATTTAATGTCATTTCGATGTCGTTCGGCATGCATTTGACTGTTAAACGCATGTTTTGGCCATTTACGACATGCGAAGTGCAATTTCAGCCACCGGGGTCACACGACACCTCCGATTGACGTGTCGTCTTGCCTACCATTTCAAAATTCACCCACCCTTTGTTGTCGTCTGATTTAATTTCATTCCGAGGATGTTCGGCCAGTTTCGACAACCCCACGCGCACTTTTCGTGCAAGTCGAACACCTCAAAACCACATATTCAGCCGCATCGCGCAATCCGGTCCGAATGACATGTCGTCTCCTCGTATACCTCACGAATAGTAATTAGGGTGTTTCGTGTGATTTCAAGTCATTGTGATGTCGTTCGACATGCATTTGACCGTTAAACGCATGTTTTGGCCATTTATGGCACACAGAGCGCGTTTTCGGCCAGCGCAGTCACACAACACCTCTGATTGACATGTTGTCTAACCAATCATTTCATAATTCACCCACCATTTGTTTTCGTCCAATTTAATTGCATTCTGAGGTCGTTTGGTCGGTTTCGACCACCCCACACGTGCTTTTCGAGCGCACCGAACACCTAAAAAAGACATATTCAGCCATGCCGCACAATCCGCACTTCCGAATGACGTGGAGTATCCTCGAACAACTCAAGAATAATAATTAGGGTGTTTTAGTGTGATTTTAAGTCATACTGATGTCTTTCAGCATGCACTTGACCGTTAAACGAATGTTTTGGCCATTTACGACATGTAGAGTGTGTTTTCGGCCAGCACAGTCACATGACACCTCTGATTGACGTGCCATCTGGCCGACCATTTCAAAATTCACTCACCCTTTGTTGTCGTCTGATTTCATGGCATTCTGAGGTCGTTTGGCTGGTTTTGACGACCCCACGTTCGCTTTTCGAGCGCGCCGAACACCTAAAAACCACATATTCAGCCGTGCCGCACAATCCGCACGTCCGAATGATGTTTCGTCTCCTCATACACCTCAGGAATAATAATTAAGGATCTTTCATGTGATTTCATGTCATTCTAATGTCTTTCGGCATGGATTTGACCGTTAAACGAATGTTTTGGTCATTTACGACATGCGGAGTGCGCTTTCAGCCACCGGGGTGACACGACACCTATGATTGATGTGTTGTCTAGCCGAACATTTCACAATTTACCCACCCTTTGTTGTTGTCTGATTTGATGGAATTCCGAGGTCACTCGGCCAGTTTCGACCACCCCACACGTGCTTTTCGAGCATGCCGAATTACTAAAAACCACATATTCAGTCGTGTCGTGCAATTCGCACATTCGAATGATGTGTCCTCTCCTCATACACCTCACGAATAATAATTAGGGTGTTTTCGTGTCATTTCATGTCATTCCAATGTCGTTCGACATGCATTTGACCGTTTAATGCATGTTTTGACCATTTACGACACACATAGTGCGTTTTCGGCCATCGCGGTCACACCCCACCTCTGATTGACGTTCCATCTAGCTGACCATTTCATAATTCACCCACCCTTTATTGTCGTCCTATTTCATGGAATTCTGAGGTCGTTCGTCCAGTTTCGACCACCCCACGCGGACTTTTCGAGCGTGCCGAACACCTAAAAACCACATATTCAATCGTTCCACACAATCCTCACGTCCAAATGATGTGATGTCTTCGTGTACACCTCTATAATAATAATTAGGGTGTTTTCATGTGATTTCAAGTCATTCTGATGTCGTTCGGCATGAATTTCATCGTTAAACGCATGTTTTGGCCATTTACGACACGCGGAGTGCGTTTTCAGGCATCGCGGTCACACAACACCTACGATTGATGTTCCGTCTAGCCGACCATTTCACAGTTCACGCACCCTTAGTTTTCATCTGATTTCATGGCATTCTGAGGTCATTCGGCCAGTTTCGACCACCCCACGCACGCTTTTCTAGCGCGTTGAACACCTAAAACCCACATATTCAGTCATGTCGCACAATCCGCATGTCCAAATGATGTGTCGTCTCCTCGTACACCTCAAGAATAATAATTAGGGTTTTTTCGTGTGATTTCAATTCATTGCGATGTCGTTTGACATGCATTTGACTATTAAACGCATGTTTTGGCCATTTACGACACACAGAGTGCGTTTTCGGCCAGCGCAGTCACACAACACCTCCGATTAACGTTCCGTCTGGCCGACCATTTTAAAATTCACCCAAACATTGTTCTCGTCCTATTTCACGGCCATCTAAGTTCGTTCGGTCGGTTTGGACCACCCCACGCGTGCTTTTCGAGCATGCCAAACACCTAAAAACGCCATATTCAACCGTGTCGCGCAATCTGCGCATCTGAATGACGTGGAGTCTTCTCATACACCTCACTAATAATAATTAGGGTGTTTTCATGTAATTTCAAGTCATTTTGATGTCGTTCATCATGCATTTGACCGTTAAATACATGTTTTGGCCATTTACGACACACGAATTGCATTTTCGGCCAGCGTGGTCACACAACACCTCCGATTGACGTGCCCTCTGGCCAACCATTTCACAATTCACCCACAATTTGTTTTCGTCTTATTTCATGGCATTCTGAGGTTGTTCGGCTGGTTTCGACCACCCCACGTGTGCTTTTCGAGCGCACCAAACACCAAAAAACCACATATTCAGTCGTGTCGTGCAATCCGCATGTCTGAGTGAAGTTTCGTCTCCTCGTACACCACACGAATAAGAATTTGGGTGTTTTCGTGTGATTTCAAGTCATTATGATGTCGTTCGTCATGCATTTGACCGTTAAATGCATGTTTTGGCCATTTACGACACGCAGAGTGCGTTTTCGGCCATCGGGGGCACACGACACCTCCGATTGATGTGTCATCTGGCCGACCACTTCATAATTCCCCCATGGATCGTTTTGTTGAAGTATCAACACAATCCGAATGTGTTTGGTTGGTTTTATGTATGCCAGTTATTTGTTTCACTTAAAATGTCGTCCATTTCAAATAAATGTGAGACACTTTGAGTGGTGTCAGCCACACCATGCCTCAGATTGAGGCAGGGTTTACTCGTACATGTCACAAATGACCCATGGATCATTTTCCTAAAGTATCAACAGAATCCAAATGTGTTTGGTCAGTTTTCCGTATGCCAGTTTTTTTACTAAAAAGAGTATCCATTTTAAACAATAGAAAGACACTTTGAGTGGTACTAGCCACACCGTGCCTCGGATTGAGGCAGGTGGGGTGGTTGTCCGGAAATGAGGGTAGGTAATGTATCTAAAACTATATCTAGATATCATACATCGAATTATGACTAGACTATGAGCCGCCGCAGGGTTTCGTCCTGAAGCAGAGCCAAATCACGACATTACTGCGGCGTGACCGCGGCGTGACAGCAACGTGACAGTGGTGTGACCACGGGGTGACCATGGTGTGTTGGCCCAGTCTAGAAACATTTCTGGGGTAGCATCTTCCGGCCATGATTCCGAATAAATCATATGTAGTTTTCCTTCACATTATAGAAACTGATCTTATGTTATAGAAAACAAACTCTTGATTCAGGATTGTGGTAGAATAAAGATATATATATTTTGTTTTTTGTTTTTAAAAGTGGTACTAGGTAGTTGAAACTACTAATTGAGAGTCAAATTATCACACCCTAAACTATCACTGTGAGTTTTTGCAGACAGCGCACCTCCGTTGGAGGGGTTTTATTATAAAAACATGACTTTATTTATCAAATGAAACAATTATATTAAAGAAAACTTATTCAATATATGAAATTAAATATAATTAAGCAGAATTAAGAAAAAAGGTAAATTACATTTAAATCATTCTTAAATTAAAGAGGATTCCATATTTGGTCGAAAATAAAGAGTTATACTGAATTCAAAAATATTCATACCAGAGTGAAAAATCAGGTTCAAAAATAAAGAGTTATACACAATTAAAAAATGTAATGGATCAATCAGCCCCTGATCACCATCACCATCACCACTGTCATCATAGGAAAAACCCTCGCCTCCATCTATGTCCTCATCGTCATCCTCATCATCATCCCCATGCTCATCGTCAGCATCATCCTTGCCCTCAACCTCATCCTCTCCCTCAGCCCCATCCTCTCCCTTGGCCGCATCCTCGCCCTCGTCCTCATCCTCATCCACACCCTCGTCCTCTTCAGCATACTCGTCATCACCAGGAACATCATCATCTCATCCGCCACTAGAACTGCCGCCTGGTGCATTGGATAATGCACCCATCGACGACATAAATGTCTGAAAAGTTGCGCTGACCTCTAGTGGAAGTGATGAAGATAAATCTTTCATTAGTTTCATAAATTCTTTGTCCCTCGTTTGAACTTGTACTTACAACTCTATGGCCCTTTTATTAGGATGTATTTCATTCTCCTTTACCTGTTCCAACTCGGTGGTACTAGAATGGATACCTGGAGAGGACCAATAACTCTTTGGGACTATATTCTTACCAGGTCGGCAGTGTACTCAATCAATGTTTTTTTTGTTTTTTTAGAAGATTCCTAAATAATTTTTAATAATAAATTAGATAATATTAATGAAAAATATGAAAGTTTTCATTTAAATACCTCAAATGGGATTTATACATTAAATTTTGAAGCCTCCCAATGGGTAATCATTTGGCGATATTGCCCTATCTGGCAGTCATCCACAATAGGTAATGTCTCCAACCCCTTTCCCACTCTATCACAACATCCAATATACAACTCATGCTTATAAGATCTCCAAAGCTCTCCTAGCTCCTTTAAACGTGTTGGTCGTGCACCTTCGCCATCAGGGAAGTTATACCGAAGCTGGCACCCAATAGATTAATTAATATACATACAAAAAAAATACTAAATTAAATCTAATAGATTTTTTACCCATATTTGTGCCCATGCATTATCCTTGAATTCGTGTGGAAGATGTCTCCAAGAGAGAGTGCTGACCAGAATGATGTCGGAGTATTTGTTTAGCGTCGCCAAAAAACTCCGACATTCCTGCCCAGATTTATCATTCATATGTCCATCGTCATTGTATTCAACCATCAACTGTGTCTGGCGGTTCCATACTGCACGCAAGTGAGTAAACCCACTACCCCTCCTTCTATCCGTAGATGAATATGTTATTAAAGAAAAAAATATCAGTACAAGTTATAATAAAAATAAATTTTGGTATAATAATTAGTTAGAATTATATAAATATATATGTGGTAGTCGGACCAATGGGGGTCCCTGGATGGGATGAAGCCAAAGGAATATCCTGTATAGGTGGAGTGTCCCTCAGTGTACGCTCCTCATCCACATACGGCGTCGGAGCAGGAGTCGAACAAGGTGGAATATAATAGCCTAGAGATAATGAACTAGTAGCAAAAGATGATGGCACATACGTCTGGACAACTATTAGTGTAAACATAGGAGGCCTAAATATCCCAGGTGTCCCTAAAGACAGACCATGATCAAAATGGGGCGTAGAAGATACACTTGTGGTAGGGGAATTATCCAATCTGGTACGACCAGTGGATCATCTAACTCTCTCACCACGAGCCCTCGTACCACCTGCCTCAGTTCCGGGACCACCAGATGGTCATCTAACTCTGACACCCCCCCCCCTCCTACCACCAGTCTCTGTACTGGGAGAAATATCAGGAACCTCGTCGGATATCTCTCGTCTAGGGGGTGGACCCTAAAAAAACATTAACGAAAAAGTAAACACATGATATTATAAGTTATTGAAATATATATATTTGAAATAAAATACTCACAACATGGATGAGTGGAGAAATGCCCATCTGTGTCATGTGACGATTATTTTCTGTCATCTTTTTCTGCTGTCTCTCTTCAATGGGTGTGATTTCTTGCAATGAAAACCAATATGGAAGTAATTATTCCAGTAATACATTACATTATTTATGCAAGGAAAAACATTCAAGTGACTATTAAATTTATAAGACATCCATGGAATACATTAATGAAGGAAAAAGTGAACTAATTAAAAAAAATCTAATGAGATGTACAAAATATAAAAAGTGTATTAAGCTATGGGATATTAGTGGTAATGCTCAAACATGGATCCAAACTTATAAAGGATTCACTAAGTATAAATATGGTTAATGAGATTTTTGAATATAATAAAAATGGGATTTGTCTTTGTACAGTTCTAAATAAACAACTTAGAAAAACTTTTACCTATTTTATAAACATATTTTTAAAAACCACTCATTTATATCATTAAAATATAAATAGGTTTAATTTTAAAAAAAATTGAACGTTGGCGTCATAAAAACATAACCAACACCTACAATAAAATTAGGAACACTTTATGAATACAATGATCTCTAAGAAAGTACGTAAGAATAACTCAATCGAAATTAATGACCAAAGGAACCCAATAAATGATCACTATAAATCCATAATAATATAAAATACATTAAAAACTAACACTACAAAGGAGTTGTTTAAAGAGTCCTACCAAGATGGGGGAGTTGCAGCCGATCGAATGGAATAACTCAGGTTAGGGTTCACTGCCGCCTTCTGGAAAATGGGGGAAACAATTTCTCTGCTGTTCAGCAGGGGTTTCTGGAAATTGGGTAGTGCATCTCGAGTTGGGCAGTGCTTCTCGAGTTTTAGCTTCTCAAGGGCTTCTCGGAGTTGGGAAGTGCTTCTAGAATGTCTTCTGGAATCAGGGTCTTCTTTTTCCGGGGTCTCCCTATGGAATCGGGGTGGGGTCACCAACTTTGTCAAATTTGGGGGCAACTTTTCCAAACGGTTATTAAAAAATGTTGGGAAAACTCCATATTTGAAACCGTTGGGAAAACTAAATTTCTGAACATCTTTACTAATGGTTTATTCAAACTGTTGGTAAAGAACACCTATACCAACGGTTCCTTTGAACCTTTGGAATAAAACTGTTGTGAAAATCTTGGATTCTAGTAGTGATAAGAACATAAGATCACTCATGTTCCTTTATAATTTTGTTAACCCGTGGGAATGAAATATATTTCATTAAAACATTAATAAAATATTATTGTAAAAATAAATTAAAATAAAGAAATATGGTGGTATCATTATATAATATCCCTGGTGAATCATTAAAATCCTTGAAGGATGTAAACATATAAGAAAATTACTTTTATAAAATAAATAAAAATATTATTTGAAAACCAAGAGGAAATATCATTTCCTTGAGGTAACCTTTAAAGGCAAAAAATGTATAGAATAATGGGAATATTATATTATTTAAAAAAACATGGAAAATGTTAAATAAAACTTGATAAAAAATAATGTCCATGATTGTGGGATTACCCCATGATTCATAATTTTAAAAACATTCATTTCAAACTTTTTAAAAATAATTAAAAATTGAGACATATGATTTTTTTTTGAAAATATTCATTTAAATAATTTCTAATGGAATTAAATGTTAAAAGAAATTACCTTTATCAAAAATAATTAATAAAGCTAAAAACACCCATAAGTTTTTTTTCCAATCATGGGTATAGAGGAAGAAATACTAACTAAAAAGATAAATACGGTCATATTTTCTTGAAAACATCTTCCAGTATTTTTGAGTAATTGAGAGTGGGAAATTGTTAATAAAACATGGAAAAAACAAAAAAAAATTACTATAGGATAATAAATAAAAAAAATTAGTGTTAAATGGAACATAATTCCCCAAAATGATATTCTTGCATAAATAATCTGGATTAAAAGTGAGATTGAAACATAAACCCTTACCAAAAGTCCTGACGTTCATTGATTGTGATTTAAACTCATTTAAAATAAATTGAGATGAATTATAAATATTTCATAGAAACATAATCATAGATATCATACTATATATAACTTATTTTGAAGTATATTTTCCTTATAACTTATAATAAATAATAATTGACTGTTCTTCATTACAATCAATATTTGTGTGTTAACTATTCTGTTTTCCATTCATGTCTCAGATTAAATATTCTAGTCCATAAACATGGGTAATGGTTTCCTAATATCTATAATTTTAAACATGTTGTAAATATAAAATTTAATTATAATATTTTCCTCTATAATAATACATTTAATGCAACGATGAAAAATAAATTACATCACTTAATGGAGGAAGTAGTACGCATGTACGCATGGGTGATGCTTTAATTTTCTAATGAATGAAAATAATGGAAGTTAGATAATAATTGTTATTTAAAATATAAAAATTATATGATAAATATCTTCTGTATTTATTAAATCCATCTATATAGCCATCCATCAGAGGTGGTAATGAAAAATTATTTACATCACAAAATGGAGATGTTGGTGAATCTGTACGTAAGAGAAAGATTTTATTGTTTCCATTAGATGGAAAGAAGAGAGAAAATGGGGTTTACATTAACATAAAAGAATTAATTATAGTAATGATACTTATGTTACTATATTAGTATGATTATGAAGTACATGGAGGAGGATTAAGAAGAAAGGAACTTGAAAATATCTATTCGAACATATGACTCTTTCGGGGAGAATATACCTTGAAAATACCTTAAGGATTCTTGTATGGGTATTGTTTGGAGAATAAAGCCCTAAAATAAGTGTATAATGATGTTAGGTAGGTAATTTTATTGATATTGGTTGATCTAAGTGGCTAAATTGGTGTGGATAAGTTATAATTGGAGGTCCCCTATTATATGTGGGGGGTGTAGAACTAATGTAAATATAATAAAATTTAAAATAATAAAGTCATTTTCATTGGGAAGTTGAACCAAATGGAGACTTTTTAAATGATAAGGTAATTAATTATATATATACACAAAACCAATCATATTTTTTAAATTTTTAGTGATAATTTATTCCTTCTCTTTTATTTCAACCACCCCATTAACCCTTTTAACCCTTACAATGGTGACATATTTTTTACCAAGTCAACAGTTCATTATAGATAAAATAAAGATAAACATTTGGAATAATATTAACAATTTATATTCCAAATATGGAATCCATTTTATAATATTCAACTTCTATAATTGGAAAATTTAATTCTAATAGACCTGTAAAAAACATGTAAAAATGGTTTTTAGAAAAAATATACTTTCAAGAAAAAAAATGAATTCATTCTCATAGCTTGCCTATAATAAATCATTATATGAATGTAAATTTATTTTCCTGAATATATTATCAATTCATTTTATTAAAATAATTCATCAATAGTGATTTATTTAATTTATAAATATAAAATACATAGCACACATAATGTTTTTTTCTAAAAAACTACTTTTTTACCTTCAAATAATATTATCATTTGTTACAACCAATGTATAATAAAAAAATGACATATTTATAATTTTTATACATTTATAAATAAAAATTCCATAATTTTAATAATCAAGTTGAAGAAAATTAACTTTTAAATAAAACATATATATGTAACCCAATGTTTGTAAACAAAATATTTCCATTTAGCCAATAATAATTAAAGTAGTACTTCTTATAATTACTTAACTAGTTTTAATAATATTTTTTCATTTAATTTATAGATTATATATTAATTTTTATACTTTAATACATAATTACTCCCTTTTTTTTCTTCATGCATCTTAAGTGATATGAGCCAATATTTTTAAAAAATGGACATTTTAATATTTTTAAACCTCAAATTCATATAAATAATGGGTAAATTATTAATTTTTATGTCTTTTTTGAATTATAAAAATCTTTTTCTAAATGGATTAAAATTTTAGTTTTAGTGATTTTTTAATTTTTTCATGAATTTAAATGAAGAAACAACACTTTTTTGAGAATTCTTGGTGGACATTTTATAAATTCATTTATTTTTTTTCAATTAAGGAAGTATTCTCGAATTAAATTGTTTGTTGAATTTATTCTTGAATTTTAACAATTTTATTCATTTTTTAATTAAATAGAATCCATCATTAATTTATAATATAATTTAATGCGTTTTAAAATTATTTTTACATTATTTTAACATTTTTTATTATTTATGAATTTATATAGAAATAACATTCAATCAAAAAAATGTTTTTATGAATTGTGGTGGAGGCCAAAAATGGTAAAGGAGTGAGATATGACTGTACCTATTTCATGCTTTCGTGGATATTACTACCATGCTCTTGTTAACATGGGAAGCGAGATGCGTCTATGAATCCACCCTATAACCATGTGCTTGTATGCAACTACAACCCCTTATCTTCTTTTACAGTGAATATGCACCTATGTTACTGCATATGTGAACCACCCACCTATCATAGCCATGCATCCATGAATCATTAATTATTTTAATCAAATAATTATTTAAACTCTATGACCATGTAATTCTTTTGCATCCATTCATGGATACTATTATCATGTTGTGGCCCGAATTCCATGTTCAATCAAATAACTATGGAATTTTAGCTTTCATTTGTGATAACCCACCATGAATCATCCATGAATAACACTCTCCACTAAACCCCCTATTTGAACATACAAATTTTAAGGATTATCAGTGTGCCCCAACCTGTACCGAAATTCCATTGAACCAAATATTGAGGACCCACCTAGCTCATCAGATTTTGTAACCAGTCAGAAGACTCTACTGAGGCATTCTTAATGTTTCTCAAAGAACAAATCTGGAACCCCAACACTATTGAATCCTAATTTGGTAGATAAAATAAAACTGTATAAAAATAATGATGACATAATTAAGGAATGGGTTTAAGGATTGAAATAGATATATAACATTGTTTTGAACATCACAATTTGGTTGATCAGAGTGAATTCTATCCATGATGAGTTTTTGGGGGTGTTTAAAATAATGAATCAAGAGAAGCTCGAGGGTGTAAAACATAACTGAGAATACCATCATTGATAAAAGTGATCTCAACCTAGATGAGATCTGTTGTCCTAATTTTCATGGAATCTAAAACTCACATAAGGAATATTGTTTCACTAAAACCAATAAAAATATGTGTTGATGAAGAAGAACTACTATTATTAATTAGAGGCTCAAACATAGATGAAATGTGGTTCTAATATTTTACCTATATCAATGATGATAAGGGGTAATTTTGAGTATTATTTTTGTTGTTTTATGTCCAAATATAAAATATAATGTGGTTTCTCACGCACCCCATGCATCGAGGTTGATATGGAAATCTAGAATAAACAAGGTTCTCAAGAAAATGATCCAGTGAGATCAATAAAAATACCACACAATCCCAAATACACTACTTCCTTCTCAGTTTGAGTTCCCATTCAATCAACCTTATCTACCTACAGATCACCACCAATAATGTTCAAAACCAACTATTTTACAAGAATGGTATTGTATAGGACCAAATATATCCAAGTATGGCCCCAAATAAAATGAATTAGGCCATTTATGATTCTATCGACCGTCTAACTAATACATAAATCATTTTAACCACCACTTGAGCATTCCAAAAAAAAATTCACTGAGAATAACCCTATCAAATCCACTTAAGATTATTCTCTAAGTAATAAAGCTTCATCATTGGAATAATTTTACAAGAATATTTGAATGACCAGTTGCTTCCATCAGAACCCTGGAAATGGACACATGTTAAATATCCAAAGAAGAATGATCCACTAGTTTTGGGAAATAACACTGAGGAGATTTCTTTAATTATTGATTCATCTGAAAGATTTGAGTAATTATACAAATTCACATGTCCAATTACTAATTGTTTCAATAATCTCTGGGTATTATTCTATAAATAGTGAAATTTGTACCGATAAAAGTGATATTCCTCTTCTCGATCATTGAGAGAGTTGAGATTTTTTTTGAATATTACTTTGGTTTAATTTATATTTTTTTATTATACAGTTATATCAAACTAATCCATTATTGTACGAGCTATGTCAACTCTCTTTTTCTCCCAATTAATAAAATTTTCACTTTAATATACCATTATCGTATGATAATATAACTAGATTCATTTGAAAAATTTAAATATAAGATGATTTCCTATTTTTTTATTTTTTTATTCATATTCCTATATTCATTTTACTATAAACACATTCCAATTAATCCCTCTATATTTCTTATGAACATGAGTAGTGGGATGACTTAAGGGTGATTTGAGATCTCGGATTACTAGGCTAGGGAAGATTGGAGGTTGTGGGGGTCATTGCATCCCATGGATTAACTCAAAACTTCTAGGTGTGGGTAATAGATTCATATTTCACATGATTAGATATAAAATAATATATTGAAAAAATAGAAAATTATTTAATAGGAAATGTAAGGAGATATTTTAGGTTAGGAAAAATCATATAAATTAAATTTAAAACAAATCGTTCTCATTAATTATTTCTAAAAACTAGACCAATCATACAAAAGAAAAACACATCTATAACACTTTCCTCTGTAGATAAAACTTTATTCCCACTTAATAATATATTTATTTTGGTTTAAAATATTTTTTCTAAGGGACTAATGACTGGATGATCATTAAACCTGGTGCGATTATTGGGGAGATAAATGTTTGGGTCTTTTTTTGTTTTAATAATTATTCCAAAAATTGACCAGATCTAGATCCTGTCACCTCATTAGTTTTGATATATGTGTGTAATGAAAATCTCTATAGATGAATCATACTTTGAGAATCATGTAGGAATTGTAAAGGGAATTTTTCATTTTCCCATATACTGGATCCCTATCCTCTTCTACTTCATCAACTAGAGTGACTGTAGGGAATGAACCCATGGGAAATAAATTTGAATAAATTAATAAGACCTTGAGATAAATGAATGACGATAATTTCAAAATTAATAATAAACTCCCATATCCTAAAAACCAACATGAATTTGAACTAGAAACTGGAATGACTCAATACTATTGAAAGTTTCATGGCCTACCAAGTGAGGATCCAAGATGACACTTAAATTTTTTTTCTATTATCTGTTGTAATTTCATGCCTATAGTATTTTTATAAGAAAATTTTATTTCTATTGTTTTCCCATATTTTTTTATGGAGAGAATAAGGAGTGGATCCATAAATTACATCATGTATAATTATCTTTCTTGGATAAACTTAATAGAGGTTTCCATCTGAGGTATATTTTTCTACATTGGGGTGTTCTCAATTTATAAAAGAGATATATAATATCAATAAAGAAAGTGGAGAAACACTCTATGAGTTTTTGGAAATGTTCAAGTAGTGAACAATTACCTTTCCACACACACCCCAAGAATTATATCGTTTCATAGTACTATTTTTCAATGGATTAATGGATAATGAAAATATGCTTCTTGATGCCTCATATGGAGAATCACTTATCAAAAAACACCTTAATTAATTCATATATATAATTGTGAATATCTATAAAACCCCCCAAAAAATTTGTAAAGAAAAAAAAATTATATTATATACGGTAAAATGATATCAATCTCATTTAATTGAAAACATAATAGAATAATTAACCTCTATGGTGATAAAAGTATCCTTAAAACGTACATGATGTATTATCATAAACACCACCAATAGTGTGCTAGAATTTATATCCTTAGGACCATTACAGTGATGGTTCCCCTTGAGTTCAAGGGATTGAGAGATGGGATTAAATTATATAAATATTTCTCTAATAGTAACTAATAAACAACCAAATGGTTTAGATAGTATTCTAAAACCCAATATAGGATTTGGAACCAAAAACCTCAAAGACTACTGTTTTATAATGGTTTCCAAGAAAAATTCTAGCCACCTCCATTTTAGAGATAGAACTCCAAACAATCTACATAATATCAAATAAGAAAAAATTTGGAATCCCTGATGGAAGACATGATAAAAGAAGTTATGAAGTAAAATAGCTAGATACTAGTAGCCTTCAATGAATTTAAAAATCTATGTTCGGGAAAACATATTTCTCATCCCATTACTATACTTAAGGGTATTGTTATTTACATTACATTGAGAAGTGGTAAAGAACTAGGAAGTAGTGAAGCGTTACCATCTTAAGTGAAACTCATAAGTGTGCATCCCATTGAAACTAATGAATCTTCCCATGATAATTTTTTTAACACCTATAGAAACACCCCATGTGAAGAAATATTAAATGAATTCCAAGAAGCAGGACTCAAATCATCCTGAACCGCCATTTCCTTTAAGGATCATCCACTTAGTATAACTAAGTAATATACATTATAGTGGGATATCCTAGAGATATTCAAAAAAATTAGAAGTTGATATTCATTTGTTGAATTCCATCAACCAAGTTCAAGGTAATGAAAATTAAATCTGATACACTTGCTTCGAGATTAAAATATTTCAAGGTAATAAAAATATATGTTTAGATAAAAATGTTTATGAACTTGTAACACCGAAAATACCGCATAAATTCCAAGATCAAGGTGACTTAATTATCCCTTGTATTATTTGTATGATTAATTTTTCAAATGTATTATTTTTTTAGGAGAGTCAATTAAGGTAATTCTTTACTCAGTCTATTCATATCTACATATTGAAGAAATCTAACCCACCCAAGTTGTTTTGTAACTTTCAAACAAAACCACTACTATAACGAACCAACTCAGGGTTTCCCTCCAACAGATGTATTAACTGGCCCACCACTAGCTTAAAGGGAATTCCCAATCCCCACAGGCTAGGAAATAGTGGTTTTACATCATAGTAGAACACTTGGGAATGATTTTACCCAATAATTAGAATAAAAGTGATAGTATAAATAAATAAATCGAAAATAGAATATGAAATAAATAAACAAATAAATCAAACAAATAGATTAGATGTATAAATGTAATTAAATAAAAAGAAACCACCGAAGGATTAATTCTCTCAAGAGTGGACATGAAAATAAATCAAGAACCTATAAATTAAATAAAATAGGTGTGAGAACATAATCACTTAGAGATCACCCACAAACCATTGAATATTAGTAGGAAATTTCATATTACATCCCACGTGTTCTAGTTTTAAAAAAAGGTAAAAAAATAATAATTTATACAAGGATTTTTAAAAGAAAAAACAATACTTAAAAAGTGTGATAAAAACATATCCAAGATTTTGAATTAAATTAAAACAATTGGTTGGACAATAATTTTCATAAACACGTTTTTTGTAATAACCATTTCGAAACTCAATGATATTTCCCATTCTATCACAGTTATCAAAAAATAATTGAAAACCAGATTTCCCTAAACCTAGGAATGATGGCCTAAAACCTTATTCCCAAAATGAACACACACTCTGACATTGAAAAAAACAAGTCACATTAAATTTTTCAAAAACATTCTATACCCCCATGAAAATTAAAATTTTAAATTTTAAGGAACACATACCTATCAAAACCATTTACAAAACCATTTGAAATGATTAAAAAATCATGCATTCTTTTATCCTTGTTTAATAGACTTTCTTAATTTCATTTAAAGAATTTGAAAAACCAACCATTCCAAAAGATAAAATAACACATCCAATAACCACTATCTCAATTAAAAAAATAAGGACAAGTAATTAAAAATAAAATATGTTTCAATTAATGTTACAATAAATAGGGGATATAATAAAATCATAAAAAAACCCCTAAATGTTCATAAAAATGACCCTAATGCCAAGGATCTAACCAATAGACTCTATTGGGAACTAGTGTGACTCATAATGATGCTAGGTTTCCATATCTCCTGAGTTAGAAAAAATCATTTAGAGTCCCTATAAGTCAACCCTAGGCTCCATCTATACCCACTAGGGATCTCACAATCACCAACCACCCATGGGTACAGTTGGCTTTGGGTGAGATTCCCCTATATGGGCTTTCATAGACCCTAGAAAACACTCTTAAACCAGGACCAAAGATAGGGAATCAATACCCTTTGTCTCCCACCCCATTTCCCAAAGGTATACCATGAAAATTAAAAAGATTTATGAAAATAAAACATTCATCAACTCAATAGTAAAAAATTTGAAAATAACTTACACAACAGCTTCCACACCCTCAAAAGAAACATCCCCATGATCAATAATGATAAACATCATATAAAATGTATCAAAACAAACATCTCCTCGTGGAATCATAAGAAAAATGGAAACATGAGAATCATGAGGGTTCATAAGAGGGTTTTGCGCCATTTATGAAAAGAAATTACATAATATTATTTATAGTTCTTTCAATAAAACATGCTTAGAATTACAAGCCATTTTCATCACTTCAAAAATCAATCTCAATCCAATCTTGAAACCAAATTTATCTTAAAAGCTTTAAAACTCAAATGCGAACTCACTCTTAACTCTTGAAAAAATGTTTTAAAATATTCAAATCCACTAAAATTTTAAAAATACATTTCTCGAGGGATAACACACACTTTTTATGTCAACAAACTCATTTAGAAGTATCAAAATCATTAAACACCCCAAACCGTTGATATAAGAATTACCCTAGGACACAAAAAGGGTTCCCATATAAAAATAACAGTTATAACATACCATTGAAATTAGAAACCCTCTTTAAAATATCTTAAACACATTCAAAAAACTAAACACTTTAAGAAAACCTAACACATCATTTTAAATTCATTTTGATTCAAGATAACATTTTTAAAATAACATGTTGGTTCTCAAAACTTCTTTTAAAAAATAATTATTCAAAATCCAATGAGTCATTTTTACAAACCCTAGGAATATAATCAGAGATAAAACAATTTTAAAAAGAAATCAATTAATTATATATAATAAAAATCTACGATAAAGAAGAAGATACCTTAGACCAATATAAATCAAGCAGGAAGCATTATGCGGCAAGAAAAAACATATCACCTATCGAGGAGAACCATCATACATAAAATATAGAGTCCCTAAGCAACCTAGACACCCAAATTAAAACATTTAGACGCATACCAAACCATAATCCAAACCATGTAAGCAACTAGGGTCCACAAGAAGAAGAAAATCAGAAAAAATTAGAGAAAATTTGGTGAGAGATGGAAGAAGGATAAATGGAAGGAGGGAGAGAGAGGATTAGCATTTGAAATTGGAGGGTAAAAAACTGGAATTATTGGCGGAAAGAGGACCTATGGGAGGGGTGGTGTCTTATAAAGAGAGTATAGAGGGAATGGGGGTAATTTTTTAGTTTTGGGGTATTAATTAATAATAATTATATATATATATACTAAAATATTAAATTTATTAAAAAACTACATGATTAGGCCACATGTTTTTTCCAAAAATGCACCAACTACGTGTAGAGTACTACCTAAAAAAACTCAATCACAAATACTTTCTCTATTGAACCACATAGTTTGAAAAACCTTGCTCTAAATAGGATAATATGAATTTCCAAATTGAAAAGGAAATATGTAGGATTACCACACAATTTACCAAACAGTGTGAAATTATTACACTACACACCAAAATCACTAAAGGAGCTCTACATTTTCTCTATATACTTGAATGATTTGGACATAACCATGTGTTGACCATGATAAAAAAATATGTACATAATAAAATAGATGGAAAAATTACATCCTTTAAGGGTAACCACATGGTTTCCTTCAAACCGTGTGCCTTAACCATGCACAGAAGTAAAACATAAAAAATTTACATGTTATGATCCAAAACTAAATGGAAAATTATAACAACTATGATCATTAAATAATATAAATTAAAATCCATAGTGAGATGAGGGGTCTCATAAACTCCCCACCAAGAAACATTCTTCCCCTACAATGTCTCGGTTAAATGGAGATTTAAAATATGAATTAATACAAAGAAAACTCCCAACAAAATGAGAAATACTTAAAACACCACTCAAATCCTCAAGAAAAATTGATGAAAACCTGAATCAAAAAAATTTAAAAATAAATAATGACCAAACATTTTTTTCTCCTCAATTTAGAATTATTTAAAATGTTTGGACAACTAACTACGACGTTCTACAAAATAAGGGAACATAACTGATCAACCACAAGAAACTCATTCAAAGCCACAAATAAAATACAACATTGAATCCTAGGCTCCTAAAACATCATAGAAAGGCACAATCCTTAAATATCCTAAAGGAAATACAAATCATATCAAAAATTCTTGGGATCAGAATAGATATTTCAATAATGGGAAACATGCCTTTATTAGAAATAGCATGGCTCTATGCTAAAGGTTTCAGCAGGAATACAATAATGTCTATATCTGTCACCTTAAAATACCTCTGTATAGTAATATTAATTGAATCATATACCAATGAAATCCAAAGCTAGACTAGAAACACCACCACACACCATGTATCCAAACTTGCACTATAGGTCCTTAACATGTCCAAGATAATGAATTAAAAACAACCCATGGTCCACACTATACAATGGAAGTAATAATATTTAAGCAATGAGGTATGACCAAATTTCTAAAAGGAACACTTCTTGTAATGGGAAACCAAAGGTAAACCCATGAAACATGGGATTAGGCCACCTAAATCCATAAATTCTCTAAACACAATGATCATAAATCCCAAAACAGTTCTTCATCCAAAAGATACATATAAAAACACCTAAAAGATACATCAAATGACGGACACCCATTTACCAATCATCCAACACATCCAAGATCAACTATAGAAACGTTCAACCAGAACTCACATAGAAGTCTCCAAGAAAAATGATTCCTATTTATCAGACCAACAAAACAAAGTTCATGTTTCTAAGCCACTGAACCCAACAGTATCCTCTACAATTCATTAAATAAAAGGAAACAATGCATGCCACTCCACTCAGATAATGATAAGAATTTAATGGAAATAACAAGAACCCCTAATATAAAGGCTCTACATACATACTATATGTTTCTAGGATGCTTAAATTAAATAACATGATACAAATTCCCGCACATATTCTTGTCATAAAATCATACCAATAATTACCATAATACACAATGGTAAAACAAAAGAATCATGAAAATAATCAATCTCTTCCCAAAATCCTATTTTGAAAACCAAGGTACCATTAAAATTGGTCCCTATTTCATTCACAAACAAATGGAATCCGTTTTACAATTCCAAACCCCAATCCTACTTATTAGGGTCAATTAAAAAGTTTTCCAAATTTTTTTTAACAAAAAGCACCAAATATTTTTAAAACCCAAACATTTTATTAGGTTTCAAATTATACAAACATATTACATTTGAAACAGTTTTCAAATCACTTTCCTTTTTTAAATACACTCCCCAAGGGTAAAATCCCAATTTGGAAAACACTGGTTTCCTATAAAATAAGAAACCAATTATTTAAAACACTATGTGTGTTTTATTATAAAACAAAATCTCACATACAACATTCCAAAATTTCATAATGATATAATTTTTTTCAAAACATTTTTAGAAATCAATATCACAATAAAAAAAACTTATGGAAATGTTTTAAAATTGAAGAAATTTTTATTGAGAAATAAATTTTTGATATACACAAAAATGAATTTCACATCAAATTCATGAATGAATAAAAAAGGAATAACAAGAACACCAATCAAAATTTTCATATAAAGATGCCAATATATCAACATGTCAACCATGTCCCATATCTAGATTCCCCCACACAAAAGGAAATCCAATGGTGAAGTGGTATAAATAACAAAATAATCATGTCTGTGGAACCATGATAGGCTAAGAAACATGGTTGAAGGATAGATTCCGATCACATATTGGTACTTGTAATGTATCAGGAATAATTGTTAGGTATTTGTACGGATTTTCATCCCTACAAGACAACCTCAAGCTTCAGTTCCCCCTTATTGGATCCATCCCAAAACATCACATAGGAACCCCAATGCAAATCAATTGATATAGATGAGGTTGAAAACACCACATCCATTGGAGGCAAACCATAATCCAATAACGAAATAAAAAATAGAATCAAAGGAAAAAATTAAAACTGCCCATAGAAACATCAAGTTCAGGATGAGAAATAGACTGTGACACTCTCTTTTCACCTACCTCTTGATTCCCAACAACATTACCTCCAAAGTACCAAAACCCCAAATACAAAATAGGGAAATCCAAAACCTAGGAACCTTTAAGAACCATCATATGATACCATATGTAATTAATTGGTCTGTCTCATTCATCTGATGGATGTCAGAACCCATAGATCAAGAGCCCTGAGTGCATTTATGATCCCCAAAGGCTAGAAACTAGTGTTAGGGAATCATAAGAACACAATTAGGAATTATTTATCATTGTAATAAGAGTAAAACAAACAAAAGGAATAAAGAAGAAACCTGAATATAAAATTAGTGAACATAAACAGTTGCCAAATAAAATTCATACATGGTAGAATAATGTAAAACAAAAATAACCTCTCAAAGAACAATTATCTTAAGAGAATACAAGATACTAAATCAGGAACCTAAAACTAAGATAAAATATGCATGATCACATAATCACTCAGTATGACACCACAACCCTTTAAATATAGGCATCCAATTTCATATTACATCCTAAAAGTTATAGATTTAAATATAATAGAAAACATATATAATTTATATAAGTATTAGTAAAAATACAAAACACGTTAAAAGTGTGATTAAACGCATTTAATTTTTTTTAATTAAATGAAAAAAATCAAGGAAACTAATTTTAATACACACCTATTTTGAAATACACATTTCAAAAAAAAGTGATTATACATTCATCCACGGTTTTCTAAAACATGATGAATAATAACTCTCAATAAATTAAAGCATGATTACCATAAACCATGTTACCAAAACCTATACATACTTGGAGTTCTTAAAAAAAGTAACATACATTATCAGAAAAACATTTAAAATCCATTTTAAAAATCAATGTTTTACATTTTAAAGAACACCCCACCTCTAAAAACCATTTATAAAAAAAATTAAATGATTAAAAAATCATGATTTCCATTTTATTTCATTAAAAACCTTTCTTAATTCCTTTTCAATCATTTGAAAATAACCGACATAATAAGGAATGATGAACATAGGAATGCACCACTACATCAAATCAACAATAAGATGAAAATATAACAATAACATATGTTCCAATAAATATAATGAGAAATAGTGGATATAGTTTAAGTACAAAGAGAAATCACTTAAATAATCATAAAAAGGATATTAGTGAAACTAATCTATCCAATAGGCCCTAATGGGTTCTAGAGTGACATAGAATCACCCTAGGTTCATATAGCATATTGGGATTTTATAAACATTTAGAGGCTCATTTAGTCCTCCATGGGATCTCTCTATCCGCAAAAGAGATCTCTTGGTCATCATGCATCGATGAGCATACTCTGATTAGGGGGAGAATACCATATACGGGGGTCTATGGGATTAGGAAAATCCTTATCATCACCAATATAGGACTGAGAATCAACCGCCTTATTCACATAACCCATTCACCCAAAGTCTACCATGACAATTCAATGTGGGTGTGTAAAGAAATAATTCCTCAATTCAAGAGTAGAATATTTGAAAATAACTCATAAAAAACCTCCAATTCCCTCAAAAGAAACAACCCCATTATAATCTAAGAAAAGAATAATATATAGTTCCTAAAAACAGACTTCCCCTCATGGGATCACAAGACACTATGGGATCACGAGAATCATAAAGATTATTAAGAGGGTTTCACATCATTTATGAAAAATAATTTATATAAAATTCCAAAAATGATTTTCATTAAAACTAGATTGGAATTAAAATCTATATAATCACGCTCCAAATCTATCTCAATCCTCTATTGGGAGAAATGTTATCAAATAACTTGTAAAACTCAAATGGAAACTCACTCTTTCCTTTCTAAAGCACTATTTAAATCATTCAAATACACTAAGATATGAAAAAACATTATCCAAGTGATAACACACCCTTTGGAACTCAACCAACTCATTTAGAAATATTGAAAGCTTTAAACACCCCAAATAATTGACATAAAAATCATCCAAAATTATAAAATGGGTTCCCACATCAAAACAAAGGTTTATCACAAAATGTTGAGATCAAACAACTTCTTTAAAATGTCATGATCACTTTTAAAAAACAAAAAAAATGTTTTTAAAGAAACATTAATTTAAGAAAACTATTTTAAAACATCAAGCTGATTCTCACCACTAATTTTTAAAACCCAATGAATTCTTCAAAAATCCAACTAAGAATTTTCATAAACACTTAAAATGGAATTCTATCTCAATCGAAGGCTTAAAACAAATTTTATATCAATTTGGACCCTCGTGTGTCATACATATAGGAATAATTTTAATGATAAACCCTTTTCAAGTATCAAGTAATTAAATTTATGTAATAGAATGCAATGGAAAAAATAACCTACAATAGTCCAATGGAAATTGAACATGAAGAAATGTGTGGTGTGATGAAACATGTCACCTTTAATAGATATCGACCCCACATGCAAGAGATAGTATCTACTATTCATAAACTCCTGAAATCAGAATTTTAGAACCATCCCAAACCCTAATCTAAACCATAGAACTGATTAGGTTATGTGGAATGAATAATATCATAGAAAATCATGTGACAGAGGGAGGGAGGATAAATATAAAGAGGTAAGGGGAGGTATAAAACTTAAAATCAAACGGTGAAATAACATGAATCGTAGACGAAAGAAGGGATGACATAAGGAGGTGGTGTCACGCGAGAAGAGAAGGGTGGCCTTGGGTGTGAGTGTTTTAGTTTATAGTATTTAATAAAAAAAATTAATATATATATATATATATATCTAAATTTTAAATTATTGGACACACTCAAAGGTTATATTACACAACATGATTAACCATTCACTAACCATGCATAGGAAACTACCTAGCCAAATCCCACATTTCATGGTTTTACCTACACATTTAACTATCGGATAAACCATTATTCAATTGTTCAATTCAATTCTGTCATTTTTTAGAGCCTATTCTCATACTTTTAACATAGTTTAACTAACAGTGTGCAAGTCATGCACGACACACCAGACTCACCAATGGTCTGACATAATTTCTCCACAGAATCACATGGTTTGGACTTAACTATGTGACACTCATATTGAAGAAACATGTCCATAAATAATAATCTCAAAAATCCATCGTGTAAGGGTAATGGCAAGGTTTCCATAAAACCATTCATAGAAGAGAAACTTTAAAATTAAAAAACTTCAAGGCCAAAAATCTATGTAAACGTAAAATAACTACTAAAATCATACAATAATATATAATAAACTACATAGTGACATGGGGTTGTCATAAACTCCACACCATGGCACTTTCTCCCCCCAATTAAACTCAGGAAAAATTAGAAGTATAAATAAAATTATTTTTAAGACAACTCCAAAGAAAATGATAAATCCACAAACCACTAAGAGAAACGTCAAGAAAAACTAATCAATAACAAAAATAAATGAAATATAAAAACAAATGGAGAAAAAAATCCACATTACAACCATTTATAATTAATATAAAATAATGGAAAAACTAACCACCACCTTCCACAAAATAAGGGAACATCTATGAGAATCCACCAGAGACGGTTTTATTACCATAAAGAGATCACAACCTTAAAACATGGGCTCCTAAAACCTTGAAGAAAATCGAAGACCTAAAATAACCCAAAATAAAACAAAACTAGATCACCAATCCATAAAATTCAAACAACTATCTCAACAATTGGAAATAGTCCCTGATAAGAAATATAAAGGCTTTAACCTAAGTGTTATATCAAAATTGGAGGTTGTTTAGATCTAAATCCCTAGAATACTATCCAATGTTAATTATCATGGAAACATATAATTGTTGTATCCACATCCCTACTAGAAACAAAACAACACCCAAAATATATAAGAATGAACTGAGTTCCAACCGATGTCAAAACTAGTGAATAACAAATAGAGCATGGTCTAAACCATAAAATGGGAGAGAGAAGAGTAAAATAATGAGGCATAAACAAATTACCAAATGGAACACCACCTGTAATTCATAACCAAAGGAAAACCCATGAAACACCATCCAAGAACACCTCAAGCCAAAAATGCTATAAACTCAATGATCATAAATCCAAAAATGGGTTTTCAACCAAAAAATATGTAACCAAAAACCTAATGGATAGATCAGAAGATGGTCACCCATCCACCAGACCTCCAAAACCTCTAATCTTGTCAAAGGAAATTTTCTATGTGAACTAACGTAGGGGGATTTAATAAAAAATCAATCTCAATGATCTAATAAACAAAGAAATGTCCAAAAGTCTAAAATTTTGGACCCAAAAATCTCTAAATGGGTCATTAAATAAATAAAACAACATATACCACTCCATTCATAGATTGATTAGCACTTAATGGATGGTGGAATAACCCCTAAGACAAAAACCCTACTTACACGCTAGAAATTTCTAGGAGTCTTACATTAAACAACATGAGACATAAACTCCCACATGTTTAGGTACATAAAATAATACTATTCAATACCACAACATACATGAAAAATTGTGAAATAAAATTATCACAAAAAAATCCAATACACCATTTCAAAAACCACGTTTTCATCAAAATTAAAAATTCTTCCATTAACAACCTAACAGAATCCATTTTATAATTTCAACCACAATTACCAATTGTTTTTTTCAATTATGAAAAATTCCTAAATAAATTTCAAAAAAATATATTTTTTAAATGTTTATTTTCAGATTTTAAAATGAGACATGAACATTCTAGTAGAAATGAATTTCAAATCACTTACCTTATAGAAATACACTTACTGAGGGTAAAATAAAAAATTTTAAAGCATTAGTTTCCCATAATATAGAAAACCCCACCTATATAACACCATGTGAACTTTATTAAAAAAACAAACATCACATAAAAAATTACTATGTTTTGAAATAAAATTAATTGTTTTGAAACGTTTTAAGAAACCAAACTCACATTAAAAAATATCTCTATGGCCTTTTTTTAAACATAAAACATTTTATTTGTGGAATAATTTTTTGACACACAATAAAATTAAATTCAAATTACATGAATGAAATAATAAAAAAATTAAAAAAAATATTTCAATCACAATTTTCAATCAAATATGTCAACATTTAAAAAGATCAACCATGACCCATATCTTGTTTCCCCCACACATTAGGAAATACGAGGGTTAAACAGTCTAATTTAAAAAATAAACCAGGATTAAAAATCATCCCAAACATAGCCACATGGTTGATAGCCGCATTTCAATCATGTATTTTTCCCTTTAATGTCTCATGCATCATGTATTTGGTTTTATTATGGTTTTAGATGCCCTATAATATTTGTAAGGAACCAACCTAGGACGTTCATCTGATGGAGTTCCTAACTGACCCACCATTGGCTCACAGGGAATTCCTGGTCCCCATGGGTAGGAAACTAGTTCTTTTGAATCATAAAAACAATATTGGGATGATTTTAACCCATAATCAATGTAAAATATATATTTGGAATAATAAAATAAACAATACAATATAAAAGTTGTAAATAGAGTGAAAACAAATTAACGAAGGAGATAGTTTGATAAAATAAAATAAAAACTAACATTACAATGATTAAACTCCTCAAGAGGATATAGAAAATAAAACTAGTAAATTATAAATATGATAAAATAGGCAATCTCACATTATCACTATGTAATTCACCCCAATAATAAAAATTTATGATTCATCCTTCATATTACACCCAAAAAGTGCGAGTTTGAAATATGATATAAAAATTTAAAATTTCAATAATTGTTCTCAATACAAATAAAACACTTAAAATTTGTAATAAAAATACTTTCTACGGTTTTTTATTAAATTAAAACAATCACTTCGGAAAAACCTTTTATAACCACCTCCTTTAAAATGTTCATTTCAAGACTCAAAGATATTTCACATTTGTCCAAGGTTTTCCAAAACAAGTTAAAAATAAAATTTTTATAAAGCTATTCATTATGACTTGAAACAATGTTCCCACAACCTACACACACTTAGGGTTTCAAAACAAAATAAAATATACTTTTAAAAAAACATTCAAAACCATTTTTGAAATCAACATTTTATATTTTAAGGAACACTCCCACTAAAAACATTTTATAAATAGTTTTAAAAGATTAAAAAAATATTGTTTTCTATTTTCATACATTTAAAATCTTTATAAATTATTTTTTAAGCATTTTAAAAAATCCCACACAAGAAGAAATAAATAACAGAAGCAGACAAAACTATGTCAATTCAAAATACAAGAGGAACAAATTCAAAGAAAATATGTGCCAATAAATATTATGAGCTATAGGGGATGCCATCAAATCACAAATAAAAATTCCATAAATGGTCCATAAAATGATCTTATTTTCATTGCTCAAAATGATAAGATCTAATAGGTTCCAACATTACTCATAATGACCCATTTTTCATGTAGAACCTAAGGTATCTACAAAAATGTGGATGGTCATTTTTTCCCTACCTCATATTTCTCGGTCCCAAATAGCGATCTCTCAGTCCCGAACTACCCATGAGAAAACTGGGATTAGGGTGAGCATCCCCTATATGGGTTTTTATGGGATTGGGACAACACTCCTAATCACTAACCTTGGACAAGGAATTAACCTGATTGTAACACCTCGAGATTTTATGAAAAATATTCTTTTAATTTCATTAATGTATTGTGTTGTATGCTACACCAAGATTACCTTGTACTATACGCAACACCGTATTAGCTTGAAGTATACGCAACACTACTCTTGGATCGTGTTACACACAATTTTGATAATAGTTATTCTACGCAACATTGAGTATATATATATATATATATATACATTCAATTTATAAATGAAATATGGTTGGATTATGTTATATGAAACAACGAAGGATTCTTTCATAACACGCAACCCTGACTTGGCTTGCATTACATGCAATCCTGACCTTCCTCGATAGCGTGTGTTGTACGCAATACGGGGTTTTACTAAACAACGATATATTATTATAATTTTATTATGAACTAGACGTTATGAATAGTATTAACTAAATTTTAAATTTTATAAAATTATTATTCATCTTGCACATTTTGTAAAACATGGTATAATAACAAAATAAATGTTTCGGGTAAAATAAGTACTTTTCAAAAAATGCAGTTTTGCTGCCTTTTGATGGCGCACCCACTTTAAATCTAGTTTTTGACATGTTTATAAGTTCAATTTGACAAAATAAAATTCTTCTTTGGAATCATGAAATAACAATTTACTTTGGATAAATTTTCATATCATTCTGGTAACTTTTATATTTTGATGAATAGTAAAAACACGCTATATTTTAATTAAAAACAACTTTTTCAATTGAAATAATTAATAATGATAAATTATTAATTTGAGTGGTTTTAAAGTATATTTAGAATATATTTTTACAATTTAATACAATGTTGGTCATTGGATGTAATTTCACATTTAAACTAGACATAAACAAGTGTCAATCTTTTGATAATTATTATCTCTTAAGAACACGCTATTTGTTTTGACGATAGGAATTAATTTTTAAATTAATTAATGCAACCGATATGTTTTGAATTTGGTAAAATAGACATCATTTTTGAGTTCATAATATCAAATATATCTTAGGCCTAATTTTTGGTATTTTTCTGGAAACTTTCATTTTTTGATGAATAGTGAAACCACTAAATGGTAGTTAAAAAAATGAATTTTTCATAAAACATAATTTTATCACTTCTGTGAGTGGAATTTCAAAAATCCGAGAGACACGGTTGATGTCAGTAAGTAAAATGTGGTACAATGAGATGAAAATAAATTTTCGTGAATAGTAACTTTTTACTTTTTTTACCACAGTTAAAAGTAAATAGGGTAATTAAGGGTAAAAATGATATTATTATTACCCTAACAAATGTCCTAATTCTATTGGATAAGTGTAATTCGACCAAAAACAACATTAGGAATAAAATATGACCATTTAGGCCCACTTGGATTAGATTAGGACATTTATTATTATTTAATTCAAAGAAGAGTTAAAAGAGTTAAAATCATTGTTTATTTACTAAAACATTTTTAATATAGGGTTATACATAATATAAATACGATTGTAAATATTCATTAGAAAAATAATAATATTTCCTACATAATTATATTTTATTTATAATTTTTAGACATTAAATAATTTAATTTATTTATGACACAATGATGATGCAGTAATTACCATAATAGTGAAAAATTAGAATAGTTGATATTATAAATACCCAAATATGTGTAATTTGAGACTTTTTATAAATTTTACTAATTTTATAGGTAAATATGACATTTTAATATTGATTTAATTAACTTTATTCGAACTAATCATTCTGTTATGATTTTCATAAAAATCAATTACTAAATAGTGTCAAAATTGACATAAAATAGTTTTTAAAACAAATATTATATTAATAATTGTTATTTTATTCCTAAAAATCTATGGTTCGGCCAAATGACTTAGATAAGGTTATATATATTAATAATAAACAACTTGGGGTTCTTTTGGATTATTATAGTAATTTTATTAACCTTATAGTGTAAGAACACAAGAAGACACGGTAAAAGTAAAATTATTTAACTTAATGTTAAATCTAAATGATATGGTTAAAATAGGAACCTAAACTTGTCTAAATTCTATTGGATGAGATGATTTCGACCCATACCCACCTTATCTTCTCAATAAATCAATTTGGAGCTATTTAAAACCGAATTTGACTTTATAATAAAATAATAGTTTTAGTTATTCCAAAGGTGCCCCTCTCCTCCCTTATAAAAGGGCACCTCCTCCCTATCTTCCTCACACCCCTTTGAGCCTTCAAGCTCGGCCAACCACTGCCAAATTCCCTTATAAACTTCCCTAGAAACATACTATAGGCTATGTTCTTCCTCAAAGACCAATTTTAGTGCCCTAAAAGGAGATCTCAAAGAGGCGCTTCAAAGAAGAGGTAATGTCCGTTACCGATTCTTTCATCTCTATTTATTCTTCCACTTATTCTTCTTAGGTTGCTTCATTATGAAGTAATAACATCATTATCACTTATATACTGATATGTGATTATAATTATGAAACAACCTTATTTCACCATCTATCCATCCTACGGAAAATGAAATCACCGCGCGTGCGTACGTACGGAATACCGTCTCCACGCCCTGGTGTAATCTATTTTCCACCACCACCTTACTTGGATGGGTATAATGGTGTACATAATAACTATATATGATTATTGTAAAGTGATATTGATTATGAAATAGTGTACATACATTCCAATACAATTCCACAATCATGAGAACGATATCATCGCTCGTGCGTACGTACGGACTACCGTCTCCACGACGCGATGAGATTTATTATCCACGTTAACCATTCATGAATGATTATAAAGTATATATAATAATTAATAATGAACTATATGACATAATAATGATTCTGGATTTATGTGTATATATATGTATTTCATCTACTTAATTCCATTCAACTCAATAAGGAAAAGAAAACAGCGTTCATGTGTACGTACGGTCTACCGTCTCCATGAACGGTGTATTTCTTTCCATTTACTGATCTATTATATATATATATTCTGAATATATATTATATATAAATCATGTTTTATATTCTGGAATTAAGTAATCATGATCTAAGTAATCATATGAATAATTACAGGTCAAAACACGGACGGAAAATGAAACGATTTTACCCAAAACGCTATTTAACATGGAATTTACAAAAGAACGGGTAATATAAAGCCATAAGTGAACCATATATGATATCATAACAATGAGTATGATTCTGGAATAAGTCAATGACATTATTTAAATCATTATACAGGAGGTTAGGACACATACAAAGCAAATCAGACCTAAGGTAAGGGAAATATCACAATCTCATTTTTATCCGAGATTGTTTATACTTTAGTATTTACTGGGGTGTATTTTATCATCCACATCCATGTTTCCTCAATATGTAATATTATTTCCATTCAACTACAATTGTTTAAATCCTATTTTACCTTTTGGTGAGTTTTTAGTAAAAGATATGAAAGGAATCTTTTGTCGTTTTTCGTACGAGGTACTTTTTTGACTTTTCCGACAAAAGTACGAAGAATGTTTTTTTAACTTATACGGCATGAATGGATTTTTAAAACATTATTTCCAAGAAGCTTCCTTTACAAGTTTTCAAGTTTATTTTTAATAAGCTTCTTTTAGTTTATAATTGTACAACATGTTAAGAATGGAAACGTGTTTTTGAAGCAGAAATGATATTTTCCTCAAGAATGGAGTTCAAGTGTTTTATCAAAATTATTTTCCATCTAAGATAATGTAGGGTTCTGTTTCTATACCTATTATTACATTGATTATGTTGTGATGGAAATATTTTTATGATTTCCTTTATCTTATATGAATTTTTTATGATGTCATGATGTTTAAGATTCCCATTTTTATTACATGGGTTATGCTATGATGTATGGTTTATGATTTTGTGGCACACGTAAGAATGGTATCATTATGATATGGGTGGGACCTATATCTCCCTCCAATGCATTGGGTAAAGATTTATATCTCATGAGATAGACATGGCTGGAACAGCAGGTTAATCCAGTTCAGTGAAACAGGACTGAAACGAGGAGTGAACTCGGTTCAGAAAGGGACTTTGTCCACTAAGATAGTCTTGGAAATGAGTCTTGACTAATAATAAATGATTATCTATGATTATGTGTGTATGCCACAAAGTTTCATGTTTTAAGTTATGATTATTGGGATTAAATTTCACTAGTATGATTTATCCCATGTTATAAATTATGATCTCTTTTGTAGGTTAAGATTTCCAAAAGATATGTTCTTATGAATATGACGTGATTGATATTTCTTTTTTTTACCCTTACTGAGCATTTGAGATCACCCTTTTATGTTTTCTTTTCCCCAGGACATAAAGAAAGGATTTAGGTTTAAAAAAAAGAATATTTTTATGGGAGATGTTGAAGATCTTTCACCATGATTAGAAGATTATATTCCGAGTTTCCAAAGACACTAAACTATTACAGTCCTTGTGTGTGTGTTTTTGTTATGTACTATGTATTCCACAAAATTAATGTAATATCTATGTACGTTAAGCTTCGGGTCTCTACAGTTGGTATCAGAGGAAAATTTTAGTCAACCTTTGGAAACTAGGATGCAAAAACGTTAGTAAGATCCCTAGTGATATTTCTAAGGTATGTCTAGGGATGTCCCTAAGGATAAGTATACGTATAGGATATAGTCCTAGAATTATGGTAACGATATTAGATTAAACCAATGATGTTAGATATTGGAGTTACTCCCCCTTTATTATGATTTTTCCTCTCACACTATTCTTTTTGGGTTTTAGAAAATGGCTGGAAACAAGATGATTCACGATAATGGAGGATATGATGGACAATGGAATGATATTCTTCATGAGAAACCAAATGAAATGGGATTTGGATGTCCAAACATCATTATTATGATGAATCAGCAATCTCATAATATTATCAATAAATTATAATTTGTTAAGTTTCCTGACTCGGCTAATAAGAGAAAGATGGAGTTTCATGGTGACCATAGAGGAAAGAAAGTTAAATTTCCCCTATGTAAATCATGTGGGAAGAGGCATCAAGGAGAATGTTTCAAAGGAACTGGAAGATGCTTTGGGTGTGGAAAAGAAGGACACAAATCCAGTAAGTGCAAAGGAAAAGGTTCAGTTAACACCAGGGATGAGGATAATGGTATTGCTACGACATCAACAATGGTTAAATGTTTTAAATGTGGAATGCACGGGCATTATGCAAACCAATGCCCTAAGGGAAAGTCTCATGAAGAGAATCAGTATGGTCGTATGGGTAGTATTTATGTTGATTATGATGAAGATACTACAAATGATATGTGAGATGAAAGAATTGTTGAAGCTCGGTCAATTGTTTAAGAATTTAGTGGAATGATTACATGTTTAACATGTGTAATGTTGTATATGTTATCTCATGGTACTATGGAATAAAGAGACATCTAAGGATTGTTACACTGTTGTCTTTCCTTGAGTTTTGAAAGTGTATGATTAATGTTACCAATATCCATGAAAGGTTATTCAGATATTTTTTGAATGTAGACGATATGCGCATAATGAAGGGATAAGGAGAAAATTAAATGTTTGATAGTATTCATGATCTCATGACGGATATAAGGAGAAGGTTATATCATGGTTTGAGTATATAGAATTTTTGGATTTTGGTATGTGGAAAGAGTTAACTTTTGACAGCATTCATGTTTTCACTAAGGTTTAATGGGTATTCATTTTTCAAGAGAATACATCATTAAGGTATTCACATGATTGGAATGTGACCAACAAGATATATGGGGGATAAATGATGGTATTCACATGCTTGGTTGATGACATTTCAAGTAATCATTTTCTTTATACCATGAGCTTGGACTGAAGTATTTTAGATAAGCCTAATGATTGGAATGGATTATGTTAACCATAAGTTAGTATTGTTTAAGGATAGAACTTTTTTTGATATTATTTATGTGATGTTATAGTAATGTAGTTTTAGAAAAAGGACAACCTGCAGGACGGGCGACAGCCCATCGCGTCGGACAAGGCTGTGGGAATCGAACCCACAAGCAAAGTGCGACTGGCCTTTATCTCCTACCACTGTCCTATAGGAAGTCTGTGTTTAGTAGAAACTAGTTTTATTATATTAAGCAGTATGATATATGAAGTATAATTCCATTTTAGGAACTATATATGATTAATCTCACTATAGATGGACTTTTGTATTTTTTGATAACTTTTCTAACCTTTTGTTTAAGACAGATGGAATGACCCATCATTCTATCACATGATCTGCTAACACATCACGAATGACAAATTCAACTTTATTTCTTTAAGAGATGAAGTGGAAATTGTCCAAAGAGTGACAAACGGTGAGACTATACCAAAATCACAAAAGTATTTCTTCTAATTCCAATTTCATCAACTTTAGGGAAATGATCTTGAAAAACAAAAATGTTGTCCTAGTGCTCTTATATCTGATGAATCAGATGGTACCTTAGATTGTCACAAATTTCAGGCTTTGTGATTGCTGGCTTTTCCATAGCCATGTTCTCTACCACTCTCCATCAGAACATGATGGTTAGATTTCTCTTCCATATCCATATTTTTACCTATGTGGAAACCCAGTGATTAGTTTATTTGGGTAACCGTTACGTTTCATACTTTTGTTTTTAAAGATTGGTTTTGGTATTCCTTTTTACGATGTGGGTTTCTATTAGAGAAACTTTCGAATAGTAAACCATTTATAACCCCGACGAATTTCGAGGGAGAAATTCATTTTAAGGGGGGTAGAATATAACACCTCGAGATTTTATGAAAAATATTCTTTTAATTTCATTAATGTCTTGTGTTGTATGCTACACCAAGATTACCTTGCGCTATACGCAACACCGTATTAGCTTGCAGTATACGCAACACTATTCTTGGATAGTGTTACACACAATTTTGATAATAGTTATTCTACGCAACATTGAGTATATATATATATACATTCAATGTATAAATGAAATATGGTTGGATTATGTTATATGAAACAACGATGGATTCTTTCACAACACGCAACCCTGACTTGGCTTGCAATACACGCAATCACGACCTTCCTCGATAGCGTGTGTTGTACGCAATATCGGGTTTTACTAAACAATGATATATTATTATAATATTATTATGAACTAGCCATTATGAATATTATTAACTAAAATTTTAATTTTATAACATTATTATTCGTCTTTCACATTTTCTAAAACATGGTATAAGAACAAAATAATTTTTTTGGGTAAAATAAGTATTTTTCAAAAAATTCAGTTTTGCCTCCTTTTGATGGCGCACCCACTTTAAATCTAGTTTTTGACATGTTTATAAGTTCAATTTGACAAAATAAAATTCTTCTTTGGAATCATGAAATTAAACTTTACTTTGGATAAATTTTCATATCATTCTGGTAACTTTCATATTTTGATGAATAGTAAAAACACGCTATCTTTTAATTAAAAACAACTTTTTCAATTGAAATAATTAATAGTGATAAATTATTAATTTGAGTGGTTTTAAAGTATATTTATAATATATTTTTACAATTTAATACAATGTTGGTCATTGGATTTAATTTCACATTTAAACCAGACATAAACAAGTGTCAATCTTTTGATAATTCTTATCTCTTAAGAACACACTATTTGTTTTGACGACGGGAATTAATTTTTAAATTAATTAATGCAACCGATATTTTTTGAATTTGGTAAAATAGATATCATTTTTGAGTTCATAATATCAAATATATCTTAGGCCTAATTTTTGATATTTTTCTGGAAACTTTCATTTTTTGATGAAAAGTGAAACCACTAAGTGGTAGTGAAAAAAATGATTTTTTCATAAAACATAATTTTACCACTTCTATGAGTGGAATTTAAAAAATCTGAGAGACACGGTTGATGTTAGTAAGTAAAATTTGGTTCAATGAGATGAAAATAATTTTTGGTGAATAGTAACTTCTTACTTTTTTTTACCACGGTTAAAAGTAAATAGGGTAATTAAGGGTAAAAATGATATTATTATTACCCTAACACATGTCCTAATTCTATTGGATAAGTATAATGCAACCAAAAACAACCTTAGGAATAAAATATTACCATTTAGGCCCACTTGGATTAGATTAGGACATTTATTATTATTTAATTCAAAGAAGAGTTAAAAGAGTTAAAATCAAAGTTTATTTACTAAAACATTTTTAATATAGGGTTATACATAATATAAATACGATTGTAAATATTAATTAGAAAGATAATAAGATTTCCTACATAATGATATTTTATTTATAATTTTTAGACAATAAATAATTTAATTTATTTATGACACAATGATGATATAGTAATTACCATAATTGTGAACAATTAGAATAATTGATATTATAAATACCCATATAAGTGTAATTTGAGACTTTTTATAAATTATACTAATTTTATAGGTTAATATGACATGTTAATATTGATTTAAGTAACTTTTTTCTAACTAATCATTCTGTTATGATTTTCACAAAAATCAATTACTAAATAATGTCAAAATTGACATAAAATAGTTTTTAAAACAAATATTATATTATTAATTGTTATGTTCTTCATAAAAATCTATGGTTCGTCCAAATGACTTAGATAAGGTTATATATATTAATAATAAACAACTTGGGGTTCTTTTGGATTGTTATAGTAATTTTATTTACCTTATAGTGTAAGAACACAAGAAGACAAGATAAAAGTAAAATTATTTAACTTAATATTAAATCTAAATGATAAGGTTAAAATAGGAACCTAAACTTGTCTAAATTCTATTGGATGAGAGGATTTCAACCCATACCCACCTTAGCTTCTAAATAAATCAATTTGGAGCTATTTAAAACCGAATTTGACTTTATAATAAAATAATAGTTTTAGTTATTCCAAAGGTGCCCCTCTCCTCCCTTATAAAAGGGCACCTCCTCCCTCTCTTCCTCACACCACTTTGAGCCTTCAATCTCGGCCAAACCGTGCCAAATTCCCTTATCCCCTTCCCTAGAAACATCCTAGAGGTTCTTTTATTCCTCAAAGACCAATTTTAGTTCCCTAAAAGGAGATCTCAAAGAGGCGCTTCAAAGAAGAGGTAATGTCCGTTACCGATTCTTTCATCTCTATTTCTTCTTCCACTTCTTATTCTTGGGTTGTTTCATAATGAAGTAATAAAATCAGTATCAGTTATATACCGATATGTCATTATAATTATGAAACAACCTTATTTCACCATCTATACATCCTACGGAAAACGTAATCACCGCGCGTGCGTACCTACAGAATACCGTCTCCACGCCGTGGTGTAATCTATTTTCCACCACCACCTTACTTGGATGGGTATAATGGTGTACATAATAACTATATATGATTATTGTAAAGTAATATTTATTCTGAAATAGTATACATACACTCCAATACAATTACACAATCATGAAAACTATATCATCGCTCGTGAGTACGTATGGACTACCGTCTCCACGACTCGATGAGATTCATTCTCCACGTTAACCATTCATGAATGATTATAAATTATATATAATAATTAATAATGAAATATATGACATAATAATGATTCTGGATTTATGTGTATATATATGTATGTCATCTACTTAATTCCATTCAACTCAATAAGGAAAAGAAAACAGCGTTCATGCGTACGTATGGTCTACCGTCTCCATGAACGGTGTTTTTTTTCCATTTACTTATCTATTATATATATATATTCTGAATATATATTATATATAAATCATGTTTTATATTCTGGAATTATGTAATCATGATCTAAGTAATCATATGAATAATTACAAGTCAAAACACGGACGACAAATGAAACGATTTTTCATTTCCATTCACCTACAATTGTTTAAATCCTATTTTACCCTTCGGTGAGTTTTTAGTAAAAAGATATGAAAGGAATCTTTTTTCGTTTTTCGTACGAGGTACTTTTTTGACTTTTCCAACAAAAGTACGAAGAATGTTTTTTTAACTTATACGGCATGAATGGATTTTTAAAAACATTATTTCCAAGAAGCTTCCTTTACAAGTTTTCAAGTTTATTTTTAATCAACTTATTTTAGTTTATAATTGTACGACATGTTAAGAAAGGAAAAGTGTTTTTGAAGCAGAAAGGATATTTTCCTCAAGAATGGAGTTCAAGTGTTTTATCAAAATTATTTTCCATCTAAGATAATAAAGGGTTCTGTTTTTTATACCTAATGATTTGATTATGTTGTGATGAAATTATATTTTTATGAATTCCTTTATCTTATATGAATTGTTTTATGATGTCACGATGTTTAAGATTCCCATTTTTATTACATGGGTTATGCAATGATGTATGATTTATGATTTTGTGGCACACATAACAATTGTATCATTATGAGATGGGTGGGACCTATATCTCCCTCCAATGCATTGGGTAAAGATTTTATATCTCATGAGATAGACATGGCTGGAACGGTAGGTTATACCGGTTCAGTGAAACAGGACTAAAACGAGGAGTGAACTCGGTTCAGAAAGAGTCTTTGTCCACTAAGATAGTCTTGGCAATGAGTCTTGACTAATAAGAAATGATTCTATATGATTATGGGTGTATTCCACAATGTTTAATGTTTTAATTTATGATTATTTAGATTACATTTTACTACTATGATTTATCCCATGTTATGAAATTATGATCTCTTTTGCAGGTTAAGATTTCCAAAAGATATGTTCTTATGAATATGACGTGATTGATATTTCTTTTTTTTTTTAACCTTACTGAGCATTTGAGCTCACCCTTTTATGTTTTCTTTTCCCCAGGACATAAATAAAGGATTTAGGCTTAAAAAAAAGAAGATCTTTATGGGAGATGTTGAAGATCTTTCACCATGATTAGAAGATTATATTCCGAGTTTCCAATGACACTATAATATTATGGTACTTATGTGTGTGTTTTTGTTATTTACTATGTATTCTGAAAAATTAATGTAATGTCTATGTACGTTAAGCTTCGGGTCTCTACACTGCTTATACACCTGACCCATTTCCCCAAGGTCTACCATGACAAGATAAATGAGGGGTGAAAATCAAACCTTTTTTTAACTCAATAGAAGTTTTTTTAAATAAATAATACAACACCTCTTATACCCTCATAAAAAATACACCCTTTATAAACAAAGATAAAATCATATACAATGCATAAAGAACATCACTTCGTTGGATTACAAGTGATTATGGACACATGACAACTTAACGTGTTCTTAAGAGTTCTTCGCAACATTTATAAAAACTCATTCACATAAAATTCCAAATGGTCCTTTCTCTGAAACATTATTGAATTTACAATATGTTTAATATATTTCAAAATCCATTTAAATCCATTCTTGAGCCCAATTTTATCAAATAACTTTTTAAACTCTAATGGGAACTGACTCTTCCCTCTTTAAACAAATTTAAAAATATTAAAATACACTGTGAGTTTAAAAACACATTCCATAAGGGATAATGTTCCCTTTTCATGTCAACCAAAATATTTTGAAATCTTAATATATATAATCGCATCAAACATTGGATATAAAAATCACCCAAGTTTAGAAAAATGTTTCACACATAAAAAAAAATCTTATAACATCCCTTTAAAATCCAACAACCCATTTAAAATGTCTAAAACATTCACAAAACACAAAAACACTTGGTTTTCAAGTCATTAATATTTAAGAACACTTTTAAAAAATATTAAGTCAAAAATTTCTACCATTTCTTAAAATAAAAATAATTATTTAAAATCCAATCAAGAAATTTAATGGATACATCTCATAGAAGACCCTTATAAGAGAAGATTTAAATGAAATTTTTTAGAAGTTTGAAACCTCATGGGTCATACATATAGGAATAATTTAAAATAAAAAAAATTTCAATCATTATGAAATTAATGGCTGGTAATAAATTGTTATGAAAAGAAACACATACCTCAGACCAATGGTAATAAATATGAAAATACGTTGAGCTAAGTTGAAACATGTTTTCACAAAAGAAAAATGCCCCCACATGAAATATTGACTCCATCCAAACCTTAATCAATAAGAATATGAATTTTATAACTATATAATATCCTAATCAAAACCATGTTAGTAATTAGGGTCTATGGGAGGAAGAATATAAATGAAAACTAGGTGAGAGAGGGAGGTATGAGAAATTGGGGAAGGGAAGTAGTGGCTTTCCACTAGAAATTAGAGGGGAAGAGATCTAGAATTGGACGAGGATGGAAGGAATATGGGAGGGGTGAAATCATGCAGTGAGATTAGGGAATCCTAGGGGTGATTTTTTAGATTAGGTGTATAAATTAAATATATATATATATTTATATATTTTTTAAATTACTGAACATATTACACGGTTAAGTTGCATGGTCTTTCTAACCATGTGCCAATTGGGTGTAGGGAACATCATGTTCAAAACCCACCCTTCACATATTCTCTAAGTCTCCACATGATTATCCAAATAGAGATCTAAACATGATAATTAGAACTGTCAAATTATAGATCCAATCTACATGCTTGTCACACAGTTTACATAACCATGGACAACCACTGCACTACACACCAGACTCACCAAATGTCTCACATTGTTTCTATTAGGAATAAAATAGTTTTTATTTAACCATGTGCCTCTCATTCTAAAAAACATGAAAAAATTGAATGAACTAAAGAATTACATCATGAAAGGGAAACCACATGGCTTCCTTCAAATCATATTACATAACTATGCACAGAAGGAAAAAGTAAATAATTTCAAATATCTAGTTTGAAATTCCATGGAAACATAAGAAAGTAAAACAAATCTTAAAATAATATAAAACAAACTACCAAATAATAGAGGGGGTGTCATATCATATTATAAATTTGGAGTCGATGTTTCGGTAAGTGTACAAGAATTTTTGTTTCCAGCTAACTTCTACTTTTTTAACAAGGTGGAAGGAAAAGGATAAGATCCATCGCCCAACATTCTATTTATAAAATTTATCATTACCTCCATGATAGTAATAAATTATAAATAAGAGACAATTTTATTGAATTTTGGGGGAAAATTTGAATTTTAATATTCTTAATTCAATAAAATACCCACATGAGGATCAATATGTTTTTACATTGAAATTTTTTGAATTGCAGTGTTGTTATAAAGAAGATATTGGAATGTCTTTGTATAGAATTAGAATAATATTGGGTTTTTAATATCATGTTTTATTGTTAAATCTATCATTGAAAGTGATTTAAATATGGAATATATTTATATTTTGAACATGTTGATGATATTGGTGATAAATATTCAGACAATTTATTCAAATTTTCTACTAACACATTTATCATACATGTGTTGGTTTTAATTATGGATAAAACTAAATTTCAATCATCATTGGAAAGAACACATGAATTGGAATTGGATTAATCATCATCCCACTAGGTATGTTCTTTCTATTAATAAAATAATAAATTTTCAGTTATGCTATAGAATAAAGCTAAACGAGATAATAATAAAATATAACATAGAGTTTGGAAAATATAGAGATGAGAGGAATCTGTAGTAGATAGATCTTAAAGAGATGAGAAGAGAGGCATGTAACGATTCCACAAAATAATAGTATAAATATATATCTATCCATAATATAAACAACAATATAAGTGACTTTCAACTTAGAGATAAAGGGTTACTATTCTCCCCAAATATAAAACTAACGGTTGGTAAATTATATTAAAAGTTGTCCAAACTATACATAGTGACTAAGACATTTCCATTAGGTGTTGTTAAATTCATGAGAGTTGAATCATGAACCCTTTCATAGTGAATGAAAAAAAACTGAATATTTTTCTAGAATACTTTTGGAAAGATAAAGCGGAGGATTTTAAATACCTCTCAACTTCCATATAATAATGAAAACCCAGGTTTTCACATTCCTTCCCACTTGTCTAGACATATCATATTTATTCTGTTCTACCTAGGAAAAAATCATGTGTTAAATTTCATATAAGTCTTTTTAGACTAATTTTGTGTGAGAGGTATAAATTAGATTATGATGTAAATATTACACTATTTTCCTTTTTCTAATTTTAAGATTTTAAAATTTTAAAAAAATGAAAATTATTTATGAATTTTGTATAATTTTTGGAGGTTTAATTTAGTTAAGTTTTTTTATCATAGAAAACATTGAACATCATTTTCATTGTGAAATGTTTAAATATTTTACTATAGTGGAGGGAGTTTAATTGTCTCTAAAATTGTGAGTGTTAAATAATTTTTGAGTGATTATTCCATTGCATTTATAGATATTTGATCCTAGAATTAGGGAAGAGAGGGTCAGTGAAATGATCTACATGGAATCCAAACTATAAATTTAGGTCACTAATTTTTTAACATAATTATAGATAAAATGGCCTCGGTGGAAAATAACACATCATGGATGGAACTCAAAAGAAATTTGATATAAATCCTTTCAAACTAGAGTAAAATTAATAGTGGAGGTCCCATAATAAATCATTGAAAAATTAATCACTATGTGTGTTCATAAATTCAATCCATTTATGAATATGAAATAAGTGTATTTCTATAGGTACTTTTGCATATAAGTATAGGTAAAAAAATTTAAAAAATAATTTTCTAATAGTCAAAACTAAATTAAATATTTTGACGGAAATAATGAACCAAGATAAATAATGGGACCATTAACTTATAACAATATTATTTGAGTTGTGTTAATGTTGTGAAAATTGAAAATCTTTTTTTAAGAAACCTTGAATAGAGGGATAAATATAATTTCTTCTTGGTGAAATTTTGATTCCAATTATATCTAATTTTTTCTAATCATATACTTGAAACTCTTGCAGGAATAGAAATGGGAATGATGCTAAGATTCATATAAGAGGAGTGATAATTCAATCAATATAGGAACCTTTGTGTTTATTTTTCTCTAGATTATATATTTAGTCGTTGATAAAATAAATATTTTTTTTATATTTTTGAATGATTACATTCAATATATCTCCCATTAGTGTAAAATTCTAAGTATGAGGGAGTGATTTGAGAAAAAAAATTATTAAAACCTTTTCTATTTTTCATATAAATTAACCCCCTGATTCACAAAAATCCATAGTAAGTTAGTGTTTTTATGAATTATTTTAATATATTTTTTTAATGTCTAAAAATATAATTTCTGTTATTTTTTTATTTTTTCTTGTATAGAAATGAGTAATCTATACATGATTTAGAATTCCAAGTCAACAATATTAAAATTAATTTAATAATTTTATTCAATTTTGGATCTAATCAAGAATGAAATTGTCATATGGTTTTATTTTTTAATTTAAATGGTTTTATTAATTTTTGAATTATGTGGAATATATTATTAATTTAATTTTTTAATTTAATATATTACGAGATAATTTTTACATTATTTTAATTTTTTTATTACCTTTAAATTAATTAGATTTAAAAATACCCTTGAAAATGTTTTCTTGAATTTCAGTGAAAGCTAAAAATGGTAAACGATGTTGGGCGGAGAAAGAAAGGAAGTGATGGCAAGAGGGGGGTGAATTGCCTTTTAAAAATTAATTAACAATTTAAAATCAAAGTTAAAAGTGCAGCGGAAATAAAATAGGCAAGACACAAAATTGATAACGGAGTTCGGCTTAAACCCAAGCCTACGTCTCCGCTCCCAACTCAACCGTTGAGAGATTTACTACCGCTTTCTTTTCAATGGTTTTAGCAAGAAACCCACTAGACTTTACAGGTAGTCTAGAACCTATTACAGCTTGCTTTTAGATGGTTATGCAAGAACCCACTTGCTTTCAATGGTTGAGCAAGAACCCACTAGCCTTCTTACAGGTGAAGGCTATCTCACCTATGTCTCAAGCCTTTTAAAGGAAAGGCTTGACCAACCTCTTCACACCTTGAAGGTGATGTGAAAACCCAAATGAAAGGATGAGAGAAAGAGATGGGGTTTGTAGGCACAAACCCAAAATGATGCTCAAAAATGATAAAGCAATGAAAAACCGTAATGGGGAAGTCTTGGGCGCCAGTGGATTGATGGAGCAGATGAAGGGCGCTCCCAAGCTTCTTTGGTGGTGCTCCTTGGATGTGGAATTGAGTTGGAGCAATTGGAGTTCCCTTGGAGAAATCTGCCGGAGGTTCGCCAAATGATGTAAAATGTGTCCCATGGGCTTCCGTGGCTTGGTAATGGTTCCGGTGTTGATCTAGGGCTTCAAGGTCCTTTATTTATAGAGGGGGAACCCTCATATGGCCTTTGGGGGGCTTCGGAGCCATTGGAAAAGGCTTCGGAGCCGTTGGGAGGCAAGTGGACAGGTCTGGTCAAAGGCCCAACGGCTAGTTTGACTGGCTCCACCGGCTGATCGGTGCAGAGCCACCGGTTGGCCGGTGCCTTGGCGATGGGTGGATGCTTCTGTCCGGGCTCCACCGGCTGACCGGTGAGGAGACCACCGGTGGGCTGGTGGAAAGACAGTAGCTTGCCATTCTGTCTGGGCTCCACCGGCTGGCCGGTGCCGAGGCCACCGGTTGGCCGGCGCTCTGGACAGTGGGGAGGTCTCTCTGTCAAGGGCCCACCGGCTGGCTGGTGCTGATCCACCGGTTGGCCGGTGCTCTGGACAGTGAGGAGACTCTCTTCCCAGGCACTACCGGCTGTCCGGTGCTGAGCCACTGGTTGGCCGGTGCACATGAAAACAGTGCACTTTGCTCCTTTCTTGGCTTCAGCTTGCTTGGCCCAATTCTTTGGTAACCTGAAATGATTCCTATCATCCAAAAACACTTGAAAGAGGATTAGATAAATAAGTGAGTGATTGTGATCATGAAAATCAAACCACGAGGGGTACGAGAGGTACAACAATCTCCCCCTATTTTGATGATCACAGTCACCAAAACAATCAATGTAAAAATGAAATGAAAGGCATGCTTTAAAAGATAAATTGAAAACAAGCAATGCATTAGAGAAAGATTTCTCCTCCAATAAACCAAGAATTTCTACCCCTTTGTGATTATCAAAATAGCACGGGGCATAAAACTTGATTGAGGGAAAAGTTGAAAAACAAGATGGAGATTTTAAACCAATTGAAATTTTTGAAATTTGAATTGAAAGTTTTGAATCAAAAATTTTGAAATGAAAAAATTGAATAACAGTTTGAATTGAAAGTTTTGAAAAGAAAATTGAATTGAAAAATTTGAATTGAATATTTTGAAATGAAAATTTTGAAACCAAGTGTTGAAATTGAAAGTTGGAATCGAAAATTTTGAAATTGAAATCAAAAGGGCTTAAACGATCCTAACTCCCCCTAAATAAAAACAACAAATCACCGGGGAGAGGTGTTTGAAACCGAAACAAATTTTGGCCCGGAGAGACTCGCTAAGAGGGATTTTTCAATCCATACTTGTCTAGTAGAGGGTCTTCTCCTAAAAAATTCATCATTAAAAGAAATAGTTTTGGGCCTTCCATACCGGGCATTTTTGCAATTGCACTCATAAATTAAGTGCCTGGGTTTTTTACAATAATTGCAAAATTTAAATTGAGAGCTCCCCCTTACAAAAATAGTAGGAGCATGGGAAGAGGAATCTTGCTTGGAATAGCCAAGCTCTTGGGTGGTTCTAGATATACGTTGGGAACCAAGGAGATTGTTCAAATTTTGTTCACCTTGGGTGAACTTGGCAAGGGATTCCCTTAAATATTTGATAGTTGATTCCATGGAATCAATATCGGAAAGGTTTTGGACTTTGAGGGACAACTCTTCCTTCTCTTTGAGAAGTTGTTCTTTTTCGGAAGAGAGTTTTTTAAAATTCTTTTTTAAAGAAACAAATTTGGAAGAAAGTTCGTGAAAACCTTCCTCCAATTGATCTCTAGCATGTTGGAGATCCTCATAAGACATGTGATTTAAAGAATTTGAAGAACTAGAGGATGAGGAGTCGGAAGATGTTACCTCATGAAATGCCATTAGACATTTTGTACCGTTGTCTCTCGAGGAGGAGGAGGAGGATGAGGAGCTATCACTCCATGTAGCTTTGAATGCCTTCTTCTTTTCCTTTTGCTTGGCCTTTTTCTTGTTGAGTGGGCAATCGGGCTTGTAATGGCCTTTCTTGCCGCATCCATAGCATGTTACCTCGGGCTCGGATTTTTCATTGGGTTGAGCCTTGCGGGATTTCTTCTTCTTGTGATTCTTCATGAATTTGTGCATCTTGCGGGCAAGGTTCTCCATTTCGGAATCGCCGCTTGAAGAGGAATATGATGAGGAGGAGGAGCTTTCTTCTTGTTGAACTTTGAAGGCGATGTTCTTTGGAGTTTTGATCGGTTTGCCTTCTTTTTCACCTTGCCTCCTCATGGTGATCTCATAGGTCATGAGGGATCCGATGAGCTCTTCTACCGACATGTTTTTGATGTCCTTCGCTTCTTGAATTGTCGTGACCTTTGGTGCCCATGAGCTTGGTAGGATCCATAGGATCTTCTTGACCATCGTTTCTGCAGAAATATTATCTCCAAGAGATTTTCTACCATTGCAAACGTCAGTAAAATGAGTAAACATTTCCGAAATAGATTCGGATGGATGCATGGAAAAAGACTCAAAATCTTGACGGTACATGTCCAATCGAGTATCCTTCACTTTGTTGGTCCCCTCATGGGTAACCTCCAATAGTTTCCAGATTTCATGTGAGGAGGTGCATGTGGAAACTCGATTGAACTCATTACGATCAAGGCCGCAATGTAGAGCGTTCATGGCTTTGCCATCAAGCTCGAAATTTTTAATGTCGTCTTGGGTCCATTTGGATTCATCGGGAGAAGAGAGAGTGTAACCATGCATGACAATTTTATAAATAGGATATCTTATGCTTCTAAGAAAAGTGGTCATGCGGGTTTTCCAATATGTATAGTCGGTTCCATCAAAGAATGGAGCACGACCCAAAGAAAAGCCTCCGGGGGCGAAAGAGGTTGAAGCCATCAAAAGAGATCTTGAATTTGAAACCGGTTAGGGTATTACTCAAATTTTCCCTTTGATACCAATTGTTGAGCGGAGAAAGAAAGGAAGTGATGGCAAGAGGGGGGGTTAATTTCCTTTTAAAAATTAATTAACAATTTAAAATCAAAGTTAAAAGTGTAGCGGAAATAAAATAGGCAAGACACAAAATTGATAACGGAGTTCGGCTTAAACCCAAGCCTACGTCTCCACTCCCAACTCAACCGTTGAGAGATTTACTACCGCTTGCTTTTCAATGGTTTTAGCAAGAAACCCACTAGACTTTACAGGTAGTCTAGAACCTATTACAGCTTGCTTTTAGATGGTTATGCAAGAACCCACTTGCTTTCAATGGTTGAGCAAGAACCCACTAGCCTTCTTACAGGTGAAGGCTAGCTCACCTATGTCTCAAGCCTTTTAAAGGAAAGGCTTGACCAACCTCTTCACACCTTGAAGGTGATGTGAAAACCCAAATGAAAGGATGAGAGAAAGAGTTGGGGTTTGTAGGCACAAACCCAAAATGATGCTCAAAAATGATAAAGCAATGAAAAACCGTAATGGGGAAGTCTTGGGAGCCAATGGATTGATGGAGCTGATGAAGGGCGCTCCCAAGCTTCTTTGGTGGTGCTCCTTGGATGTGGAATTGAGTTGGAGCAATTGGAGTTCCCTTGGAGCAATCTGCCGGAGGTTCGCCAAATGATGTAAAATGTGTCATGTGGGCTTCTGTGGCTTGGTAATGGTTCCGGTGTTGATACGAGGCTTCAAGGTCCTTTATTTATAGAGGGGGAACCCTCATATGGCCTTTGGGGGGCTTCGGAGCCATTGGAAAAGGCTTCGGAGCCGTTGGGAGGCAAGTGGACAGGTCTGGTCAAAGGCCCAACGGCTAGTTTGACTGGCTCCACCGGCTGACCGGTGCAGAGCCACCGGTTGGCCGGTTCCTTGGAGATGGGTGGATGCTTCTGTCCAGGCTCCACCGGCTGACCGGTGAGGAGACCACCGGTTGGCCGGTGGAAAGACAGTAGCTTGCCATTCTGTCTGGGCTACACCGGCTGGCCGGTGCCGAGGCCACCGGTTGGCCGGTGCTCTGGACAGTGGGGAGGTCTCTCTGTCAAGGGCCCACCGGCTAGCCGGTGCTGATCCACCGGTTGGCCGGTGCTCTGGACAGTGAGGAGACTCTCTGTCCAGGCACTACCGGCTGTCCGGTGCTGAGCCACCGGTTGGCCGGTGCACATGAAAACAGTGCACTTTGCTCCTTTCTTGGCTTCAGCTTGCTTGGACCAATTCTTTGGTAACCTGAAATGATTCCTATCATCCAAAAACACTTGAAAGAGGATTAGATAAATAAGTGAGTGATTGTGATCATGAAAATCAAACCACGAGGGGTACGAGATGTACAACAAATGAGTGAGTTGTAAATGTTCTTGTTCCATACTATCACAATCCAATTACCATGACCAAGCATGTTACCATGATAAGAGAGTTACAACATCGAATAAAACTCGTGATTGTGCATCTACCTATGACCATAGTTCCTTATTGCATAGTATCGTGAACATGCTATCATGCTACTATAACTATGAACCACAAATGTACTGACGTTGAAGGAATCCAAAATTTCATCTATGTAGTACTGAAACATTTATTCTTTGCGACCTTTCCATGATACTAAATTTCTGTACGTATATTGCTACCTAGTTTGGATCCCTCATCCATGATTGGTCAATCAACTGTGGAATTTCAACAATCACCTATGATTTCCAACCACTAATCATTTATGAAGAAAACACTCCCCTAAACAACCTATATGCACATCCAAATTCTCCAAATGATCCAAGAACAACACCCTAGACGTACCTTGCATTGAAATAATGCTCGAAGTCCCATTGACCTCATCAGTGGTGGTAACCGATTGGAAGTCAAAGTTGAGTAATTATCAACATCACACAAATACAGAATCTAGAATCCCCAATGTTATTGAATTAGAATGAGATAGACCAAATAAAACTATTAAAAAATTATTATTAGGTGATGAAGTTCTATTTATGAGGATTGATATTGAGATTCATCATCATTTTAAACATCACTATTTAACAAATCAAAGTGAATTCAATCTATGAGGAGTTTTTTAGCTATTTTGAATAAAGAATCTAGAGAGTCCTAATGGTCTCAAACAGAACTAAGGTTAACATCATTTATTAAAGAGATCTCAACATATATGTGATCTATTGGAACATTTATGTAAAATCTCAAACTCCAATAAATAAAATTATTCCACTAAAACCATGTAAATGTTTTTTGAAGAAGATAAAATAGTGATAAAAACTACAGGCTTAAACAAATTTGAAATTTTTAGCTACTATTGAATAATATTTATTACAATGAGAAGTATTTTAATAGATTTCGCAAGTCCTAACATCAAATATTATGAGGTATTGTATGGTCCCCATGCATCAACTATGTTTTGGATGTCTAGCACACACAAGGTGATCGAGATAATGATCCAATGAATTGAACATAGGTATCAAAACTTCCAATGGAAATTTTTCCATTACCTAATGAATTTCACTTCTAATCAACCCTCACCAATTACATATCTCCATCCCTAATGTGTTGACCTTATCAATCTCCAAGATTAGTGATTAACAAGCCCAAATACATCTTTGTTTGGTCCTAAATCCAATGAAGTTGGACTTCTCTGATTCTAGTGACGGTCTATCCCTCACAAGCATCATTTTTACCTTCCATGTAAGTATTCCAAACACTAATACACTAAGAATAATAATATGATACCCACCTGTGATTATTTATGAAGTTACAAAGCTCAATAATGCGAATACATTAACAAATAAGATTCAAGTTCCCAACTTCCTCCATTGCAACCCTGGAAATGTAAATGTGTTGAATATACAACAAAGATGAAATTGCCAGGGAAGGAAAATAAAATAAAGGAAAATTTCTGATGCTTTGAGTCACCCAACAGAGTTAAATTAATATGTGTTTCCCATGTTTCCAATTGTGAATAACGTCAATAATCATCATGAAATCTTTTATAAATGAAAAAAACATTAATGGAGGGGATATTATACTTTTTTATCACTATGAGTGTTGAGACAATTTTTTAATTGATTTTCAATAATTTGTTTCTCCAAAAATCCAATTATGGAATACAAAGCCATTGGTGAATTGTTTGAGGAAATTATTTTTATCCTCTATTAATTAATTACACACTTTAATAGTTTATTATCTTCTATTAATATATCTATATTTACTTGAACAATTTATATGTTAAAATATTTCCTTCTTAAAATTTGAATTCATCTCCCCTTTTTCATTGAATCTCTCACATAGAATACTTAAATCCTCTCCATTTTTTATAATCAAGAGCAATGGGTTTAATTAAGGGTAATTGGAGATCTCAAATTACTAGGCTTTGGGATATTGGAGGTTAAAGTAGTCATTTCAAGAATCCAATTAAACTAAAACTTTTATGTCTGTGTAATAAAGTGATAATTCACTTAATTAGAGAGAGAAGAATAGAAAGAAAATGAAATAATTATTTAATTGGAATGTTAAGGATATATTTGAGATTAGTCCATTTAACATAAAATTTAATTTAAAACCAATTGATTCCATTCACTATTTCCACACACTAAACCCATTAGTTAATATCAGAACATAAACATAACATATCCCCTTTCGAGGCAGCCTGAGTAACACTTAATACAACACTTTTTTGGATTGAAAAAAAAATTCTAACGGTTTATTGATAGGTTGTTCACCAACAAGATGTCAAACATATCAAATTTATAAAATAGAAATGTATTTGAATGTTTTATGGTGTTATATTATACCCCCTTATAAAATTTCAAACATTATATTCACTCACAATAATGAAAAAAATTGGGAACAAAACAAATATTGATACTTTAATCTCATTACACCCTCAGTCTCCCATATATCTTCCTCAAATTTATGGGTCTTCCACAAAATATTGACCAAGTGAGTGGTCTTATTCTATATCACATTTTCTTTTTGATCCAAAATCTCCCATGGTTGTACCTCATAAGAAAGATCATGTACTAGTTATATGGACTTTGAGTTTAGTACATGTGAAGGATCATGTTTGTACTTCCCCAGAAGTGATTCATAGAACACATCATGAACTTGAGATAAGTTCAGTAGATATTTGAAGTGATAAGTTATCATCCTGATATGATCTATATTATGATATGGAATGATATATCTAGGGATCATCTTCCCCTTCTTTCCAAATTTAATGACCTTATTCGAAGGAGACATTTTTAATAATACCTTTTTAGGGATATTTATCTCGAGATTTAATCAAGGGTTACTGACATAATATTTTTTCAACTCTTCTCTTCCTTTATGTGTTGCTAAATTTATTTTACCTCTACTACCATTTCGTCATCTAGTTTAACTATAAATAGATTTTATTCTTCAACTTCAACCCAAAATGTTGTATTTTTTTACTTATTTCAATAGAAGGATTCACAAGGATCCATGTGCATTATCAAGTGAAATCAATAGTTGTATGAACATTCATCTAGAGGAAGTTGTTAATCCCAATCACCAATGAAATATGTATATAAATATATCAACAAACCTTCTAATATTTTAATGGTCCTCTAAGATTCAACATCTATCTGTGGATGATGTGAAGCTGTAAATCAATGCTCTGTGTCCAATTTTTTATGAAAACCTCTCCATAACTTTGAGGTAAACCTCAGTTATATATCAGATACAATTGAGAAAGATTTTAAATCAAACCTTACTATTTCCATAATGTATATTATAGGAATTATATCTAGCATGAAATCATATTTGATAGATATGAAATGCACTAAATTAACAATGTGATCCAACAAAACCCAAATGAAATTATGAACCGTATATGTCTTGGATATTCCTATGATAAAATCCATAGTGATGTTTTCCCATTTCAATATGGGTATGTGTAATGCTTTTATCAACCCTTAGAATTCTAACGTCTAGCCTTAGTGTACAAACATACCCAGAATTAGGATACATACTATGTAATATCCATCTTCATATCATTCCATTAGAAATTATCTTTTAGATATCTATATATCATTTTACTAATAGGATGGATACTGAATGAAGATCTATTTCAATTGTAAAATATCACCATATTCAATTATATTACCATAGGGACACATATCTAGCTCATAAAACTTATCATTCCATCATTATCAAGGTTAAATTCCAGAATAATCCTTACATTCTTTTGTAGTTCCAAATCCCCTTTTTGTGCGTCCTTAATATTCACATGGATATATGGTTGAAGAGTGACAAGAGAAATATAATATTTATCCACCTTAATTATGATTTCAATTTCTATTAATTGAAAATTAAAAACTATGATGCCTTTTATAATCCTCACTATGGACATTATAGCATGATCATTCTAAGTTAGAACATCATCCACCTTATTTGCCTTCTTAAGGAAGAAATATAATGAGAAACCCTAATATTTAATTAACTCAAACCATCACCTTTGGTGCATATTCATCTTTTCTTGTGTGAATATATACATTGATATTTTATAATTATTATATATACCCCACATTTCACCAAAAAATATGTTGCATCTATATTTTCAATGAAAACTGACCATTATCAGATCCAAATCATGTGTGGGAAATGTTTCTCATGAACCTTCAATTTGTGTGAATAATATGGAACAAAAATTACATTATAAAAGATAACTCATCATAATACCATGTTTAAAACATCACCAAATATCACAAACCATTTTTCCATAAATGGATAGGGTGATCATAACTACATTGACCAACATTCTCTTTAGATCATTGAAATTTTCAATGCATTCATATATCCAAGGAAGACTGGATCTATTCTACATCAACATGGTTAACACATTTGATAACCAAGATAAATTTATCAAAAAAGTGTCTACTATATTCCAAAGATTCAAGAAAACTATAGATCCCTATTACCCTAGTTTGTCCTAGTTATTAATCAATGACCTTTTTCCTTCAATGATATATAGATATAACTTCTCTTGAAATTATATGACCAAAAAAGGATAATTTTTCTAGCCAATATTCACATTTTCTAGATTTATCATACGTCCCATCCTTCCTCAGGGTCTTAAAATCAATCCTTATATGAGATTCATGTTATTACATTATCTTAAAATATATAATAAAATCATCTATAAAGATTACAATAGACCAATAATGGTAATCTATAAATACTTTATGCATTATTTTCATGAATATAATATAGGAATTAAAAACTCCAAATGAAATTTCCATTAATTCATATTATTGATAGCTCGTATATAAGGATTTAATTTTTATATCCAACCTTTTGACCCTCAAATGATGATATCAAAATGAATGATAAATCATATATAATTATTAATCTCTGTGTAGTTGGTCAAACAAGTCATCAATATGGGGAAGAGGATACAAGTTCTTGTTAGTGGTTATGTTAAGTTACTAATAAGAAATAAAAATATTAATTGACACATATATATTACCAATAAATAGAATATGTGAATCCCATTGTGATTCACTTGTTCATATGAGTCTCTTTAATAGATTCTTCTAGATTTTCTTCATTAATTATTATAACTCGGTTGGGGTCATTATATAAAGTGACTTTGAAATATGAGTAGCTCTAGGTATGAGTTTTATTTAAAATCACTTCACAATTTAAGGGGATACTAGTAAAGTATTAAAATAATACATCACCATATTCCCGAGTAATATACATATCTTTAATGTTGAATTTCTTCCCAAACTTTTGAGGTAAACACCCCACATTAATACTTAGTAAGACCCATATAATGGATGTAATTTCCATTATTAGTTCATCTTCAAACTTGAAACAAAAAATGTTCAAAGGATTATTTAGAATATAAAATTTTATTTCCTTTCCCAGAAAAATGATATGGGTTCTATATAGATATAGATATTACATTTCCAAAACTACATCAAATTTGACTATAAATAAAACATCAGTTTTTCTAAGAATCACATTGCCACAAAATTCTATCAAAGATAAACTATATACATGAGATATAATCATCCTAATATTATATGTTTTTAATTAATAAATAAACATAAAATAATCATGGTGGAAGTTTAATGATATTATCAAACATTCTAGGTACATAGATGAGGGTTTATAATGAACCCAATACAACACTCCTAGTTTTTGAGTGGATGATTACATAATCTTACTCCTTGTCGTTTTTAGGACCCAATTTATTAGTTTTGATAGTAAATGCTTTCCATTATTACATTGGTCCTAAGAGTTACTGATTACCACCATCCTTATTAGCCATTGGATTTGGGAATTGACTTGGATATTATCCAAGATTCCCACAATTATGACATTAAAATGTTAATGGTACATTTCGGTGAACTATATTTCCCATAATCACGTAAACTAGATTCTCCATTTTTTATTAGAAATTAATTTATTCATGCCCTCCTATTATATTATTAGAACATATTTCAGTTCCATTGATATATTTCCTTTGGTGGATCTTTCCACATTCTTGACACATTAAAAATTGATTATTTTTCTTATATTTTCTTTAGGAATTGAATAGTCCTAAAACTCTATTTTTCTCTTGGTCTTAATTTCAACTAGGTTCAATTTATCAATCAGAATTAAAGATATTTTGTTTGGAATAAAAAAAATATTTCACACTCTATATCATATCCCATTTTTTCCTTAATTGGATAATTATTACATTGGTTATTTCATTCATCGATCAAATTATTCCTCTTGGTTCAAGCCATCTAATAAAATAAAAAACGATTAGTGTCAGTATCAATCCAGATTATTAATAATAAGGAAACATATGATTATTAATATAATTTATAATACTTCTTAAATTATGAAACCTTCTCATCAAATAATGACACTCTATGTTTACTCTATATCACTTTGGTTTACCGTATGTATTCATAGGTTATATCCATTCATTCCTCATAATTATTTATAAAGAGAATATGAATTTACCCAAACATATCTCCTAGGTTTTTTAAACCAAGCCTTAAGTTAGACCTCTTTGTTGTGAACTAGGTTAAAATAAAGTAAATTCCCAAGAATCCATTTTAGTGTTATTACCCCAAGGTGAATTGTTTCAAGACCCTACATCCACTTTTATATATCCATATAGGGATTTCACTACTTGGAAACAATAAAATGTTTACTTTACGAAAAGTTTAGGATATCATCCTATACATATAATTAACCCTAGGATTTTCTATAATGTTTTACTATCAAAATAACTAAAAGTAACTAAACCATTTTCTAATATGAATTTAGGTGACCCAAGGATTTTATACATAAAAATATCAATATATCTAACAATAATACACACCCCAGAATAATAATTTTTTAGTGTCTCTAGAGACTAGATAAATAATAAAAAAAATTGAAAAACATTCTACATACACCACAAAGAATTATTTTTAGTCATTTCCTTTTTGAAACCTTTCTTCATAACATAAAGAAATTGAAACAAAATAAATCATGTCTTAGAATCTCAATAAGGGTAAACTTCCGATATTTCAATGGATGATCATAAGAGAGAATAATATAGTCATAAATGTATGAGAAAACAATCATGGTACATATATAACATACCGAAAGACATAAATATCAAATCATGAGTCATGGAATAAATAATTGGCATAACAAAAGATATTATACATAAGAGTCTGGAAAATTAAACAATCTTGAACCACGATAACATAACATAGGATTAAGAATATGACACCATAGTTTTCAATAAACATAAGGATAAAAATAATTTTTTAATGCTAACCAAAAAGTCAGTCATCATATAATAGGTAGGGGATAACCACAAATGTACCTTATTTGGATTGAAAAATCCACATGTGTACCCATGGGCATGGGTTAAACACCCATATACCATCTTAGGATTGAGAAAAAAACTAATGTACCCTCCTGGACAAGGGCTAAATTCAGATGTACCCTTGATCTCATTATGTATAAAACATTACATAATAAATTAGAGGGACATAATGGAACCACATATCATATAATAATAAACCATTCATTTACATTTCACTAGAACATAAGAATATATATCATTCCTTCATAACATGATTGGATTCATGAATACTTCATTGAAATATCACTATCATAAGAAATCTAGATATAGAAAGAGGATTGTATTATAAGATAAAATCCCTAATGAAGAATAAAAATCCTTTCAGGAATTATATGTAGATTAAAATCACTTTTATAAAAGCATTAAGAAATATTCATTGAAAAATTAGATTAAATATCATTTCTTTTTCTAACATTTAATAACTAAAAACTTTAAAAAAAGTGGGAATATGATTTTCATTGAAACCCAACTTAAACTTGTAAATTAATTTTGATAAAAAATAATTTTCAGAATGGTGGTAAAATATAATCCAACCACATATTTAAAGAAACATTCTTTTCACACATTTGTAAGGAAATTAAAAAGTGAATCGTGTGAATAACGATTGGAAATTTTCATTTTAATAAAATATAAGTGAAGTAATTTATAGTAGAAAATAATTTTATCAAAAAAATTAATGAATATAGAAACTTCCATTATTATTCTTGAATAACATGGATATGGAGGAAAAATATGCTTGACCAAAAACTCAAATAAGGTTGGCATTTTATAGAAACATCATTTTGTTCTTTTTGAGTACCATAGAAAGGAAAAATGAAAATAATACCTAAAACACTAAAAAATAACCATATTTGAATAACAAATATTAGTTTCATGAGGTAAATATAATATAATTCCCCTAAAAGAGATGTAAGAATAAATAATTATGATTAAAAGTGAGATTGATGCATTAATTCTTTCCTCAAGTCCCGAGTTGCTTTGTGTGCACTCTAACTTTCTTTATAATAACTTTATAATTATTATTAATCTATACCAGTAACATATTCATAATTAATATACTATATATAATTCACTAATAATTTTCAATCTCCCTTTTATTAATAATTATTCATTAAAGTCAATATTTTCATGTTAGCGGTTATTTTTTCTGTGCATGTTTTAGTTTTAATGTTTTGTTCCTTCCACCTTTTTCATAGTTTAATCATATATAAAATATTAATAATATTATAAATATAAAATTTATCTATAATATAAATTTTTAAAACAAAATACATAACGCGATGATGAAAAATGAATTACATCACTTCATTGAGATGGTAGTCTGAATATATACACGAGTGGTGCTTTCATTTTTCAATAAATTAAAATAAAGTAAGATAAATAACAATTTATATTTATATAATTATAATTATTTCAAAAATAAAATATATATTCAGCCTATCAATATATTTTACTATCCTTTATATTTTTTGATGAAAAATAAATTATATCACTACATGGAGATGGTAGTCCAAACCTATCCATTAGCGTTGTTTTCATTTTCCACTTGATGGAAAGAAGATGGAAAATGGTTGTACCATAAACATAAAAAAATTAGTATAGTATATATAATATTGTTATTATATTAATATGAATATGGAATATTTGGAAGAAGATAGAGAATAAAAGAACATGAAAAGGATCTGTAAGAACATAAACCCCTTTCTTTGATAATCTCCTCTGAAAAACACTAAGAATTCATGGATCGGTATTTTGGGAAGAAAAATACCCATAGTTCATGTATAAGTATGTTGGAATGTTATTTGTGAAGAACATGGTCTAGCTACGGGGCCCAACTGGAGTATATAATTTAGAAGAATGGGTTCTCTTTTATAATTTATGGGAGTGACACCCCTGTAAATGCCTTTGAAATTAAATTAACAGGAATTCATTTTCCTTGGAAAGTGGAACCGATTTTCAAATATTTAAATATAGTATAATGTAATTTCGAAATAAACTCAAAAAAATATTTTTTGATAATGTTTAGTGATAACTAAATCTGTATTTATTAGTATAACCCCCCTTGTTAACCCTTTTAACCCTTATTAGGGTGAAAATATTTTTACTATGGTGAATATTCTTCATTAAAAAAATTATCTTGAACTTATTACCCAAACATATTTATTATTATTCCAAATATGGAACCCATTTTAAAATATTCAAAACATAGAGTCGGGAAAATTTATATAATATTTGTGCACAAAATGATTAAGCCCATTTTAGATAAAATGCACTTTGTAGAATATTAGATATTGTTTTCAAATTCCTTGTCCAATAACAACCATTACATGAGTATTGATTAACTCTAAATAACATAATCTATACACATTTCATTAAAATCATTCATTAATAGTTATTAATTCAATATATTATGATAAAATTCAATGCACACATAAAAATATATATTTATGAAAAATAAAACATTTTAATCAATACGTTTCCATAAGTGTAATATTGTAAATAATATAAATTAACTTTTAAATAAAACATATATAAATAAAAAAATTTCTATAAACAAAAAAAATATCTTTGGAAAGAATAATTAAATTACTAATTCTTATAATTACTTGATTGATTTTACTAATTATGTTTCATTAATTTTTCTTGTAATAAATAATTCTACACATAAGTTTTCTATTACATGAACCACACATTTTAAAAAATATCAAATTTATTAAAGAGAAATATATTATAAAATAATAGGTCATCACATGATTTATTTATGAAATGTAGCTAAAAAAGTTTGACACCACCCGTCTCTCATATAATTATCTATGTCCCTAAATATGAGTGATAATAAATAAAGTAGAACAAAAAGTAGAGAATTTGATTTTTAAAATTATGAAAATTTATGGGTTAATTGTTCCCCTAAAAAACCTTCTATTACACCCATATTATCTATTAAGGGGATAACACCTTTTCCTTTTGTATTTATTTTTAATAAATAGGATACGTAGTACTACTTTCGGAACAAATACATATTGGCATTAGGTTTTTATGAATTGTTTAATGGAGTCAATGGAATTAACAACAAACATTAAGGGGGAGATTGAAGTTCTAAATAGATTGTAGTGGTTGTATTTTTTCTCAATGTTGACTATGTCAATATGTATTCCTGGGAGAATATGGGTGAGAGAGTACGTTTCCACGCAATATTGAAGCCAAAGATACCAATCATACATTTCATGGGTAAATTATAGTAAATATGTCCCCTTCACAAATGTCAAAAATGAAGAATAAACTTGGTAAGAAATAGTTATATTAGAAGATTATTGATTTTGTATTCAAGTCAATGGAAAGTGATATAGTTTTTGGATATTATTTTATATATTATTTTATAAGAAAAATGAACTCATTTATTAATTTTTTACATGAAATATTCTTTTTGTGAAATTGAAAAGATTGTAAAAGGTTTAATATTTAATTGAATATAACTATGTTATTAAGAAAAAATCCAAGGTTTATGGATTATGGTTTCAATAGAATTAATTTGGATAAATCATCCAAATATCGAAATTCATTATGTTTGATATAATAAATGAAGAAATTGACTTGGATGATATATTGGGAATATTAGGTAGAATTTGGAATTGATAAGTCATAGAAGTATTTAGAAATTACTATACTCAATTTATATATTGTGAAGCACCTTGGAATTTATATAAGAAGGTTTTGAATTATTTTAATAATTCCAAAAATTATTTTATGTTAATATTAGGTGGTTTAAAGTGTTTTTGAAGACCTTGAGAAGTTAATGTGTTTTTCTGAATTCAATTTAAGATTTATAGGTTATTAAGGTTTTTATAGATTTGATAAACCCTAAATCCTTCATTATTCCTTGTATGGTTCATTATAACATTGTATGGTTGGATGTAGATCATTGTATGGTTGAAATATACTTCTTAATTTTCTCTCAGAGGTAAATAAAAAACCTTATAAGGTTGAAAATTTTCCTATGAATCTTTCGTATGGTTTATAATGATCTTTTTAAGGTTTTATTTAAACCAATGTTAAAAATTTTAAAATTAATTAACATAGTATGTTTGAGACATATTTTTCTACGGTCTATCATAAATAGGGTACTAGAAAAGTGAAAAATCCATAGACCCTATGTCAGGATTTTGTAAGGTTTTAGTCTGCTGTTTTTAAAGTTTATGTTAAAAGAAATGTGTTTTTGGATATTCATGAATTGTATACTGAATTTTATTGGTCTTTTTACAAACATATTCATTATCAAAAAAACCAACATTGATAATTTTAACCTTCAACAAATTTTTTAGGTTCAAGTCTAAATTTTGGGAGGTTGATTCTATGAAAAGATGTGATTTTTCTAAATTCATGATCCCTATATTGGATTTCATAGTTTTGTGTGGAAACAACTTTGAGTTCAACTAGCCTAAAATAGACAAGAATGTTTTTTCATAAAATAAAAAATGCTTAATAAACCTATTTCAAAACTCAAGAGTTGAAATCTTCATAGATCATTATACTTAGTGAAATTGTGAGAAATCAATAAAATGAAATTCCAAGATTCTAGAAAATAATTTTCATGGTAAAAATAATATTTTATGATTCTGATGCGGTTTATTAATGATAAAAAATCATGATCATTGTTTTAACCCTGATTTAACCTTGGGAAGAAGAAGATAAATTAAAATTAGATGAGGTGACATTGTTCTATTATATTACTATTCTCAAGTTATAATATTTGAAAAATCAATATTGGGGATCAAAATTGAAAAATAAATCATATTCCAATAGTGTTGGTTTTAATTTTTTAAAACAAAAATTAAATGTTATGATACAAACTAGATACAAGAAGAACTTGATCATTCTGATTTAAGAGAGTAAGATCAAGTTGAGATAAACATCTAGTAAAATAAACAGCCCAAAATTGAAAAAATTATAGATTACATATATCTTAAAATTATTAGTAGATATTATTGGTTTGTCACTCAATGTATTAAATATCATAAACTATTATGTGGATCTAGATAAATAATTTCAGTGTAAGGAGATCGATTTTTAGTGAAATATGAGGATAAAATACATGTTTTGGTAAACTTTACTTTAGATTTTATCATAACATAACGACTAGATACATTCCACAATGTGATTTATTTTATAATTTTTATATAATAAAAATTAATTATCTATGTGAGGTTATTTATAGAAATATTCTGAGAAAAATACTCTTCCCTGAAATAATATTTAATTAAAGATAATATTTAGCCATGATAAATTGAGAAATAAAAAAATTTCATTCAAGAAATTCACTAGAGAAAAGAAGTTATGGAAGAGGGATATAACAATATCATCGAAGATTCCCACATGTTTTGTTTTGAGAAAAATATTCAGAGGATCATGGGTATAAGTGGTTGCATTATATTATTGTTTGGGTTTCCTATAAAATCTAAAAATATTTCCATTTTGGAAAAATGTAAAAGGGAACAATAAAAAGTGAGATTTAACATATAAAAAATGCATTTTATCCTCTTAAAACATGTATAGAGATGACTTATATAAAAAATAAAAAATATATCAGGAATAAGTGAAGAAATAGAACCCAATTCTAAATTTTATAGAAAAACATAGGGGTATTGGAGAAGTATAATAAATAAGATGAATAAGAAGAAAAAATACATGCAAAAACCAATTCCTGTGATACATAGTATTTTAGAAATTCAAAATAGTGAGGAATGATGAATAATAATCTGATATGAATGAATTTATGAAGAATATTCACTCTTGGTCTTGACCCTTGTAGTTTGAGTTGATAGAATCCAATAGTTAGATTTTGAATATGAATAGGGAGACAATATTTGAACATAGATACATTTTAATGAATTTTTGAATAATATCTAAATTAATTTAGAGAATATATACTGAGTAAGAAAAATATCATATTTTTGGATGAAATGAGATCCCTGAACATGTTTTTAATCAAATTCTATCATTAGAGGAAGTGATGGGAAGAAGCTGGAGATAAAATAAATATAATATGTGAGTTGTACCAATTAACTCATATAATATAGTTAATAATCACATTTGAAATATGGTGAGAGGTTTCAGGTCAATTCCTACCAAAACACCCATATTTTTGATAATAATATTATTAAAGGAGAATCTGTGGATCTAGATAAAAACTAGCAACAACATGGAGTATGATTTTTATATTAGGTGTGAATATTTTAAAATTACATTGTGTATTGATCTTTTTTTATATTTTTAATTTCATGTGGTATTGTGCATTGGGTCAAACACAAATATTTACATTCATATCTTAATAGTTAATTCAGGTTAAAGCAATAAAGTGAGATAAAGCTAAAATAATATTTGGAATTTTGTAAAATATTTAACCACAACTAATTAACCCCCACAGGTGGACTAACACATTTAATATTCCATGAGACTTTTTATTTTTATTCTTCATACCTTCCAAAAAATTTAAAAACATTTTATCCTCACTGGAATGCAAGTTCACGTAGAGGAATAACATTGTAGTGTGGTGTTTATATTAATAAAACAAGCTAGAAAATTTTCTTCTCTAGGTATTTTATGGTTGTGGTGTGACACTAATTTATGAAGTAGAAACCAACATAATAGGATATTCTTCTTATTCTGTTCTCACTTATATATTCCTTAAAAATAACTATAAATATTAAATAAATTATGATTATTATGAATTTAAGATTAACAAAGCACCATCCATATTAAATCTATAGAATCCTTTCGTTTTTTCACACTATTATCCATTACATAAGATATATAATATCTTACATATCATAGAAGTTCACTCCAATATATTAAATATCATAGTGGGCTTGGATTATTTAATCCCTAAAAAATTGATGATGTTGTATTAAATTTAAATACTTTTCAACTGTGATGATTTGTGATATTATTTTTAATCTCAACAACATATTCTAATAGAGTTTGAAGTTTCAAATTTTGTAAACCAAATTAAAATCCATTCAAGGATTAGTGTAGATGAATTTGTGAGTCATTTTAAGGTAAAGTACTTTTTATACACTTTAGATGGGGATTAACAGAAGCAAGAATGTGTTGTTGTTGGAACTCTCGTATATGGATCATATATTTCAAACATAGAATATTTATAAGTGTTTAATGTTGTGTTGGGATTTATAAAAAAATATGGTCTTACATGGTTCAATAATAGCACCAAGCCAATCCACTACTTAGTTGGGTGACCGAACCACATTAGCCTACCTAAGTGGGAAAAGGAATCATCTAGATCAAGGGGAAGGGGATCATAGCTTGTACAAGTGGTATATGGGTGTGAATATAGGAGGAAAAGTTCATACATTGGGACAATAATGAAATCAGGTGAATAATGAATATAAGAGAGGAATTGGATACCCACAAATGGGTGCTTTGGGTTATGAGTTGTATTATTAAGTGGTGTCAGGATGAATGTTAGTTCATTGTGGTAAGAAGGCATATAAAACACTATTAATCAATGTTTAAAAAATATTTTGATCAACCGTATGTGTTTCTTGAAGGAATATAAGATCATCCACTCTCATTTATTCAAAGGGAAAACACACCCATATTCAAATCAACAACTTGAAGAACAGTTCTACAACATTCTTGAGATTATTTGACCATGATTAATTTGATCAACCACATGCATATCAAGATATTTACCATGCAAAGTAAATGGTCAACCATGTGTATAATATTAGACCATAAAAAGACTTCAAATTTTATACTATTTATTGATCAAAGACATCAGTAAATATCATCAGATATGTTTGGATATGGTATGAGAATAAATCATCCACAGAAATATTAAAGTAGTTACACATCTATAATCCTCGATTGACCGTATTCTTTACAAGTTCACGATCATGTCATGAATTGTAAATTCAGTAAGAAGTTTCATCATGAGATGCATTATATAGATGAACTGAGCATGCATGTGTGATTTTCATAAAATAGATAACTTACACAAAGAAGATAAAACATATCATTCGAGGTTCATATTTTCCATGCATGGGAAGTTATACTAAATAGAGTTGATAGATTATGAGGTTGTGTAAGGATGAGAATTGTTTTCGAAATGGTATGTTCATGTAGCATTTTATTCTATGTATGTGAATCGAATGTTAAATAAAAATATAGTATCGAGTGTTTTAATGTAAAAAAAATAGAATATACCTAATGAGATCCAGGTTTAAAATAAAAAAAATAGTTTATAAAGGCATGAGAATGAGTTTACACGATTAAAAATAAGATTATGTTACATTATAAAATGGGAAACTATAGCTTCGGTTATATGAGATCATCTAACCACATGCATGTTGATATTTCAAATAAATGTGATTTATAGTATATACATGGGAGGATATTTCATTGTAATGATAAATCAAGATCATCAAAATAATAATACTATAAATATGGATGAGGATTTATGGATAGATTCATTTTATGAAATCAGAAACTAACTGCAAGAGGATCTACATTGAAAATTGCAAGATAGATGCATGAATATCATTATGAAAATATAAATACATTAAGAATATTTGGAAGAGATAAATAATATAGAAGTCCATGATAATATTTTTTTATTGTGAGGATTTATATGTCAATATTACAAGTGACTTTATAGCGAATAGGTATATTAATATTAATGAGTTTAAATAATGAGTCTTCAGAATATTTAAATGCGATAGTTTTCATGTGAAAATGAGATTTGAAGACCAAATTTGAAGAAATTTTAAGAAGGACCAAAATTATTACCATATTTATATAATTATTATTTTATAATATCTGTAATAATTAATGAGAAATATATTCGTGAAATATTTGGTAATTAAATATTCAAATGAAGGTGATAAAAAGTTATGTTAAGAAATGTTTAGAGTGTGTAAAGAAATATCACTGAGTTTCAACCATAGTCTTTGAATCCAGTTGTAAAAATATGAAATAGTTCCTTATGTTTTTAACTTTGAGGAATTTATTTCACTCGTGACCTATCATTAAATATTTTTCAATGTTTTTACTCTTTGAGAAAAAATCTGTTATTCACTGATTATTTCTTACATCTTATAGTAGGTACAAGGTCATACCCTTTCCTTTGGATATCCTTGATAACAAAAATAGTAGTGTGTTTGGAGGGAAAATCACAATACACATGGATGTGGTCATCCTTATAGGGGTAATACTCATTAAGAAACATGTTTTGTTCCTTGTTAATTTATTTTTTAAGAAATATCTATTTAATATGCAGAATGGGTAACAGGTTTCAAGAAAAAAACTAAATTCATTGTTTCACCCCCCCCCCAATTATCTCAATACATGTTTTATACTTATAAATTAGGTTCAAAGGTAGGTTAACCCTTAATGATGTTTTACCTTATATTATCAAAATTTTATTTAATCACCAAGTTATAAATACCATTAATGGTAAGGGTTTTCATTTCTAAAAGGAGAGAATGATGACTTATCTGTTATCCATAGGATGGGAAGTTCATGATGCTACTCTTTAAGGATACACTTATCCAATATAATTATCTATTTGAATTATTATTAACAATAATAAGGATGATAATGATAGAAAATATAGAAATTTTTTACTCTCATCATTATCCAAACCAGAATTAACCAAAATCATGGGATGTAAAACCCACCAATGAGAAATGGGAAAGACATCATAGTATCTATGAAGGTATAAATAATGTAATGGAATTAAAATATCAAATAATAATACAAAAAAATTAATACATAATAATTCAATAAGATGAATATGTTGATGAATTATTTTCAAGTATCAATGTTGTTATAAGATCTATTGGAGGCTTTGGAGAAACACTTGATGACTCTACTGTGGTCAATAAACATATGATAATTCTACTAGAAAAACTTCATGCTAAATTCACATCGTTGGAAGAGAGATATCTTGATGAATTCATTATATATTACTTGCATAGATTACTCTTATTTATTATGAGATAATAACAACAACTACTCTCAAAATTTTGGGCAAGAAGCAAAAAAGAAACTGTATTTAATTATATCAAGGAAGATAAATCTGAAGAATCATAAATAAAGAGGTAAATTGGGAAGAGTATAATAAAATCATTTCTCCCATATTAAGAAGTTTTATACAAATAGGATTAGGTAAGTTTAGATTGAATCTTTCTTTTAAATGTTTCAACTGTGGAAAATTTGGTTATTTCTCTATGTACTATCCTTATGTGTTTAAAAATGAATATGGAGATGAAAAAAAATCATCAATGGATGGTGTTTTCTCTTTACACGTGGTTTTAGATCCAAAAAACTTTATGATTTTTGAAAATATGATGGTGGGTATTTAAATTTTGGGAATTCAATCTCTTTTAATGTCAAAGGAATTGGAACTAGAAAACATTGAAAGAATCATATCAATCCTAGTAATGCCTTATTTCTTATGGCTTAAACACAACCTACTAAGTGTTTCCAAAATATTTGATGATGGAAATGAATAATTTTTTTAAAAAAATGGATTTCATGTAAACAATTTAATGGATGGAGTTTTTGTCCTAAAGGGAATAAGAACTCAATGAAACTTTATTCGGGTTAGTGAAGAAAAATATTATTACTATCTATGTTTTCATGTGGAGAATGTTTTATGGAATATTATGATGGGTTATCTTTGGAAAAATAAAATTTGGAAGTTGATTCAAAAAAAATAAGTGAGGAATATTCTTATATTGAAGAATGATGCCACAACAGTTTTAAAAATATCCCAAAAGGGTAAATTGAATACATAAATCAAAAAGTAATAGACATTCAAACTATGAAATAATTGAAAATCATAAATATGGATGTGTGTAGAACAGTTAAAATTAATTCACCATGTGGAGAAGGGTATTTCATTACATTCACAGATGAAATCACTATAGTGTCAAGTATCATTATTATATCACACAAGTTTCAAGTTTTATATAGATTTAAATGTTTCTAGAGAATGGATGAAAAACAATAAGGCTTGTCATTGAGGAAGTTGAGATCAAAAAATGGTACTGAATATATCGATATATTGTTTTCATAATATGTTGATAATAATGGCATTAAACATGAAATTAGTGCTCCATACACCCCTAAACAAAACGGGGTAGTTGAAAGTAAGAATAAAATCCTTATTGATATGACTAGATCTATGCTCACTGAACATGACACATGAATATTTTTCTATTTATAGACCATCACAACTACATAAATTATTCCAACTAGTTTCTTTAGGACAACATAAATATGTCTCCCTATGAAATTTTATTAAATAATTAACCAAGTGTAAAACACTTTATAGTGTTTGGGAGTTCATGATTGATCAAAAGGAAATGAAGAATAACAAGTAGATATGATGAAAAGGAATTTTGAGGAATATTTAATAGATATACAAAAAATGCAATATCATATAGATGTTACCATAATAATTTATTGAAAATAGTTGGGTTTATGATATTTTAGTATTTGAAAATGAATAATATGTCAAAAAATACTATGTGGATGAAAATGAGGATGATTTCGTGAATGTTAAATCCAACGATGATGAAGAAGACACAACACATCCAAAAGAAGATGATGTTTATTTATCGTATACCAATGATCAAGAAATTATATAGACATGTATAAGTTTACATTGAATGATAAAAGAATCATATAGATACAATTAACATAATTGGTGAATAGAATATTAGTATTCATACCCAAATAAAAATCATTGTACCTAGTCACACTATACTAATCTCTAAAATTAAACCTAAAAAATATTGAAAAATAATTTCTAAATAAGAAGGGGATCCAATAAATGAATGAATAACTAGATAAAATTGAAAATAATAAAACTTGGAAACTTATTTCAAGATCAACAGAGAAAATTTCCGAAAGCACAAAATGGGTTTTTAGGAAAAAAATAGATGATGATAGAATGTGGTAATAAATAAATAAAAAATCATTCGTAAAGTATATTATTAAGATGAGGGTAATAATTTGGATGAAATATTTTACCTAGTTTCTATGATTGAAAATATAATGAATTTTCTTGGCATTACTGCTCAAAATAATTTAAAATTTTCTAAATGTATGTGACGTTATAATTTATTAACGGTTAATAGAATAAGGAAGTTTACATGAGACAATATAAGGGTTTTCAGTTTGATAATGATGGTAAAAAAATAAGAGAATCCGAAAAATACTCTCTAAAGGATGGAACATGCTCTAAGGTATTGTTATTTTAAACTAGATACATACTTAAGAAGCATGGAGTTCATTAAAGTAAATGTTGACATTAATTTATATATAAAGAAGAACAACAACACACAACTAATTATGATTATATATATTGATGATATCATATTTTCATGTGATTAATAAATTGTATGTGAAGATGTGTCATTTTAAATGAGGAAAAGTTTATAGGTTTCACTTTTTGGATAAATTAGATTCTTCCTGGGGTTACAAATAACCCTTACAAATAGAAATGTTTTCAATTCACATGGAAAATATGGAAAATAATTATCTAAGAAGCTTGGAATAATACATCAAATTGGATTATATACTACTCTATAAGTGTGAAAAAAGTTAGTAAAGAATGATTAATTCAAATAAGTGAATAAGAAGGAGTTTAGAAAACTCATTGGAAGTATATTGTGACAGAACTCCTCTAGACAAAACACTATGTTCTCTGTTACTCTTTCTATGAGGTTCCAATCAAATCCAAATAAAAATCACCCGCTGGAATCCATTATAATTCAAATATATATTTTAAATACTCCCAAAAATAGTCTACTATACAAGAATGAAGAATTATTAATCCTTAATTTTTATTCCAGTTTAGATTTGGATAGATAAATTGATGATAGAAAATACTCTTTTACCGGAGTATAATTTATTGGTAACAAATGTTTGGCATGTAATTTTAATAAATAACCAAAAGAGAAATTGAGTTCAATGGAAGCTAAATATGGGGTTTCTACATAATAAGCCACTCAAATGATGTGGATAAAAACACAACATGAGGCTATGGATGTATAAATAGAATATCATCTGGTTGTTACCTATGATAAATAATGTTCCATAAATCTCTCTAAAAAATAGTACATTATTCTAGGTCAAACCACATTGATAAAAAGTGTCATTTTATAAAGGATAAGTTCATTTATGGTATATTGAGAAAAAAATTTACATCCAACGAACATGTTGCTGATATTTTTTCCATGCCCCCAAAACTAAGTCCTTTGAAAATATAAGGCTAAAAATGGGAGTGCAACTTGTACAAAGATATTGAGGTACACCATTTTGAGTTTACACTAATTGATTTTCGTTTTTATTCATGAGGAGACATTTCATATAGTAAGATAAATATGTTCTATTAATTTTTAATCTTTTTAATATGTGTATTCAGTTGTGTAATAAAGATATAATATATGAATGTTAATTTGTAATAAAATGATGATTGATTTAATAAATCATGTTTCTTATAAAGTGTTAGTTCACATAGAAAAATATATACCAAAATTAGGATTATTTTTCTTTGAAAATATTGAGTTGGTTCCCACATCTATTCACTTTAGTTTTAGTTTCAATAAGTGGTTGAGAAGTATGTATTGAAAACAACTACAAAGGTAGAAAATGTTAATACCAAACAAATGGGAGATGTGGTATTAGTTATCAATACATGTAAATTTTGATGATTTATGATCATATATTTATAGTTAAAAACTTTTTCTAATGGATTTTTAATTTTGAAATTTCATGCAACACTTTATAATCCATTCAAAGATTAGTGTATATGATCCTATGAACGAATTTGAAGGTAAAAGACATTTTTCACTCTATGGATGAAAATTAACATAAGGAAGCATTTGATAGTGTTAGAACTCTGTTATATGGAACTTATATTTCAAAATTATAATAATTCTATGTTTTAAATTTTATGTTGGGATTTTTCATAATATACGGGCCTACATGGGACAATGATAGGACCTGGCCCATCCACTACTTAGGTGGGAGCCAGAAAAAACAGTATCTAACCCAAGTGCACAATTTAAGTTTCTTGTTGAGTTAGTAGGGGTTAAGATCCTTCACAAGTGTATATAGGGTGCTAACATTAAGGCACACACAGGTGGTATATCTTACATCATTGGTCTACAATGAAAGAAAAAGTAGAAGGAATCCTCGAGTTGACTGGAATACGCATGACTCATAACTTTAGAGTATAGGTTTTATTATTAAGTGGCACTAAGTATGAGTTTAGTTTGATATTGGATTAAGGTCAATGGGATACTATTAAACCATGTTTAAAACTTATATAATGAAGAAGATGACACTTCTTGTCTATTATCTTTCTCTTTGGGCTCACCTGCGTCAAAACTCTCAAAGTGACCACACTAATTAATTTGATTGATTTTAGTTGTTTTTTGTCTACTTTAAGATCATAAAATCACTTTTCTTCAAACAAAATTCACACCCACCATCAATGCGATGACCAGAAGAATAGTTCTACCACATGCCTGAGATGATTCGACCATGAGTTATTCGATCGATTTTCTGTCTATTAGGAAATCATCCAAGGAAATTAAATGATCAATGAGGGGTATATTGTTTGAATGTATGATTTTTTTGATTATATTCTATCAATGGATAAAATAAATAAAGAATTATTTTTCTATAATTCTAACTATAGTATGTGTATAAAGAAACCAAATAAAGTTTAGAATGACTATACACCTATCATCATAGATTAACTATGTTCTTTACAAAGTCCTGATCATAAAAAGAATTTGAAATTCATGAAGAAGTTTTATCATGAGATGTATGATATTCATAAACTAAGAATGAAATAATGGTCTTATATAAAAAAATTACTCATATGAAAACTTTAAACAAAACATTCAAGATTCATGTTGTCCATTCATGGGAATTTCTACTAAACAGAGTTGATGAATTGCATCTTATGTAATGATGTGAAGTGGTATCGAAATGGTACATGTATGAAGCTTCAGATTACATGAATGTAAACCAAATTTTGAATAAAAATAGAGTATTTTATGTTGAAAATTAAATCCAATAAAATCTTCCTAATAAGATCCACATATAAAAAATGGACTATTAAATACCGTCATGAGTATTAGTTTTGTGTTTAAAAAAAGAGTATATTTCACTATAAAATGAGAAATTATATCCATGATCATATCAATTAATATAATTTCAAGCATATTGATATTTTAAAGAGGTTTATTTTTTTATGATATTTGTGAGAATATTTCCCTACAATGATAATTCCATGATGTCGAAGGTCGACTATCAAAAATATGGATGAGGGTAGTTGGATAACTTCATTCCATTATGCCTAGAACTGACTACAAGAGCATTCACATTCAAAATTGTGTGATATAAGAATATTTTTGTTTATGATGATATAAATACATGTAGTATATTTGGAATAGAAAAATAAGATAGAAAGACATGATAATATTTTATTATCATGTGGATTTAAATGTCGAGACTACAACTTCATTTATATCTAATAACATTAAATATATAATTGATTTTAAATAATTAGTCATCAAGGGAATTAATTGAGATAGTTTTGATGAGAAAATGGTATTTCAAGACTGATTATAAAACACATTTTATATGGCTAATAATTATTATGGTATTTCCATAATTATTATGGAATAATAACTATGATAATTAAAAAGAGTTATATTAATGAAATTTTCTATGAATAAATATTCAAATGAAGGTGATGAAAAAGTTTGTTATGAAAATTATTGAGTGTGTGAGGAAATATTTTTAAGTGTCAAGAGCTATATTTAAATCCTATTATGCAAAGAAGAATAATATTTTTATCTATTGATCTTAAAAGATGCCTCGGTTCTTTCTAGTGGTCAATTTTTGACGATATGTTATTTTTTTATTATTCAATAAAATTTTAGTACTTCACTAGATTGTCCCAACATCGTCTAGTAGGTACAATGTAATACAAAATATTTTGGATATCCTTGATAAGAAAAAATAACAGTGTTTATGGTACAAAAACCACCTTATATTGGGGATGTCACCATCTTTTTAGAGGTGAACCATTTTAACCGACATATTGTGTTCATTGTTTGTTTATGTTTTATTGAATCTTTGTTGAATAAGTAATAAGATGAATAGTTTGATTAAAAAAAAGAATTCATTAATCCCCCCCTCTTAGTGGTCTATCTACTTATTTGATCCTTTTCAAATTCATTTCAAAATTTCCACTATAAAATATTTTACATTCTATATTCAAAATATTACATATTCTCTAAATATAATATATATATAAGGGTAATGTTTTTCCATTTTCTACATCTCTATAATAACTTAAATAAATATCATATAAAGGCATCAAATATTTTATGCATATATCACTTTTTTTTCCTTTATCATATTTTTTTCCTGTCAAAAATAATATTTCACTTTCCTTTCATATCATCATATGTTTTTTTCCATATTTCTATGTGAATTGTAGTAAGTATCATATATATTCTCCAAATATATTACATATATAAGTATGGTATTTTCATTCACTTCATTTCAGTATGATCCTTATAAGGTATCTTCCATATTCTATGGGATAAATTATATATCCTAAAAAATTTGTATATACATATAAAATATTACATATATCTAGTGTAGAATCTTAGGGAAATTGACACGTCTTCATCTATAGATCAGAGTGGTTCTTATATATCATACTAAGACTCTTACATATCACGAAATATAACAAAAAAGTTTCCAATTTATTTATTCTAAGGAAAACACATGTTTATTACAGATAAAATAAAAACATCTTATAATTATTTTAGAATAACTTTTGGAATTAGAAAAGTATATATAACCAATCTACCTCATCTAAAAACACCTCAATAGATTTTAGGAATTTATCAAATAAAATCATAACTCTCAGCTATAATTTCCAAACTATCTTTTAGATTATATAGGATATTCTTTATGTGATTAGATAAAACACCACTAACTAAATTCTTTTCTTATATATTATTAATAATTTTCCTCTAATAATTATCAAATGTGATTTCAATATAGGGTATTATCCTTCATGATAGATATTCTATGGATGCACTCTTAATCCAGTCAGTCTCTGTACTTATTTAATCAGTTATCTTTAAGTTATTTAATATATATATTTTAAAACACTTAAATAACATGTTGTAGATAGGTAATTTTTAATACAATAAATACATTTCAATAGTTCATCATAATACATTATCAATAATCATTAAATATATGGTTTATTACATAAATATATTTATCTAAGAACCCTATGAAACACCAGCCTTTCCTGTTATCAAGTGAAGTATCTCAACCTATGTCTTAATTTCCTATATATGAAAGGATATACATTACAAATTCGTATGAAACAAGACGTATATTCCTACAACAATCCAATTTGTATCTCTCACTACATTAATGAGTTATTCATAATCTCTAAAAATACTATATATTAATCATTATTGATATATTAATAGTAAACACAATTAATGCATCTATATTCACCATAATATAATTGGGAACATCACTCTAGATTTTGAAGTCAGACATAAGAACTACAACAATGTAAGATCAAGATTGCATCATATATTAATGAGACCAGAAGGATTCCAAAACACCTTGTCCATTATATAGTTGGAAGGTGATGAGAATTTGAAAATCATTTAAAACCTAGAATAGAGTATAAAATTAACGAGGAGATAGAGATGAGGTATCATCCACTACATCACCAAACATAGTATAAGGGGACATAAACCTCATACAAGAACACCATAACTCATGAGAAAACCATAGACACAGAAAAGCATTTATATCATAAGGGTACCTTATTTGGGATTTTGTTGAACATCAAGACTAAACATAAGTTTATTGGGTGTTAGTTTGGTAAATAATTTACTGAATATTTCAACAACTTGTTGATGGGTTCAAATATTCTCCACCTTGAAAATTCCATGTGGAATATTTTAATTGACATAATGGTACATTATTTAAATATTGTAACATCTAGTTACTTCTCTATAAGGTACACCATAAGCCTCATCATGGTTTACCCTTTCAATGAGTGGGTAAGGTTCTAGTTTTAATTTGGAGGATGCCTATAATGGTGATGTAAGAGTTCTTTTTGTTTTTCATCATTAGGAATCCATTTCTGTGGGATTCTATAGGAGTAAACATCATGTATCAGGGACACACATTCTGTAATAATCCTACAATCAAATCTTGAGTGGTTATTACATGTCGTGATAGTTTTAATGAATGGTTTTAACGAGGATCATTAATTATTAATTCAAAAAGCATCGCATTTCACCGGTTAAAAAACCTAGGTAATACACGTCGTGTTCTTAAATTACACATCATGTACTACCCTATTTGTATTTTTTTTAAAATAGGTAGTGTTGATGAGTTTTTCCTTTTTTATCCTCTCCAGTTCCTCCCCCATCAACCAAAGGCTCTCCCTAGGTGTCCTTGAATCCTTCCAAATTTTTAGGACCCATTCTTTTGGCAGTAGTTTACCTTTTTTATTGCAGTGTGATTCCAAGGTAAGTGTTCTCCCTTGTTCTTCTAAATTCTATATTTCTAATCTCTTGGTTTTTCAGTGGATGATTTAAGAATTGGTGGATCTATTCCCTTTGGTGTTGGATCTTTATTCTAGGTTGAGTTTTGAGGTCTTCTACACCTTCTTTCTCATTGATAGGTGTCGTTGTGAATGTAATTTTTTTAGAAAATAGATAGGTTTTTCTATCCTAATTTGTACAAAAATAATTACCATTGTATTGCTTGATTTATTTAAATTGATGATTTAAATTCAATTCCTCAAACATTTTGTCAATTTTGTGGATACATCCCAATTTCAGGGAATTGGGAGATCTGAAATGGTTTTGGCATTGAAATTTGGAAAACCCTAGTTCCATTTAATTAGGGTGGGTTTATGGAAATTTTATGATTTAAATTGTTTAATTTAAATTGTGCATTTGATGGTATATTTTCAATTCAATTGTTTAATTTAATTATAGAAATGAATTTTGAAAATATAGAATTAGTTTTGAATTGATTTCGAACTGTGAAAATGGATTAAAATGATTTGATAGAAGCCCAATGGTTTTATCTTGTGATAGAGGCATGTTTTTTAATAAAAGCTATTTTAGTGTTAAATGAAAGAAATGGGAATTTTTGAAATGGAATAATGGGATTTATTGTATTTTTAAGTGGTCTTAAAATAAATTTTCAATCATGTAATAGCACATGAAAGCCTTATGTAGTTGGTTAGTTATGTGGATACACTCTACGCTTTAACAATATTCTAAAACATACCAACTGCAGGTCACATCACTGATGGGAGGGTGACGATTCGCCTCTTACCAAAGTTAGGGAGAAATGAGTATACTAATTTTTTTGTGATCACTTAAAGATAGTGAAATCTTATAGGTGGTCTATACTATCATGAATTTTTCAATATGACCATGTTCCTTGCTTTTTTATTTCTATTTGGGATATAAATTTATTCTAATGTTGTTTGTACTTCTCTACATGTTTTCTGAATTTATATAAACTATTTTCTAAAAAAAGTTTACTTAAGGAAATTATTTAGAAATATTTCATATATTATAAAGTAAATCCTATTCTTTAAACGTATTTTCCATAATTTAAAAATGTACAACATGTTTTGTTTAAATATTATTTCGAAATGCCAAATATATTTATCTTTTAAAATTGAAAGAATTCATTTTGGTTAATAAATTTATGGAATCTATTATAGAATCTTTGGTGGTATCCTACTTGGATTATGATCACAACCTAGTTTTGTCTTTGGGTGTTTGTAGACTTTCTTCTTCTAGGTCCGAGCAAATAGAAGGGATTTATTGGAGGTGCATCCAGTTGTTGAGATTTGAACATAGTGATTGGCATCCTTAGGGACCTTCATGTTTTTTCTCGTTTTAGTACTTGGTATATAGTACTTTAGTCTTTTAATTACTTGTTTAATTCTGGATCATGACAATATGATTAATATTTCATTATTTTAACATATTTTTTTATGTCACTAGAACTTTTAAAATTTCATCCAATAAATTGATAATATGATTTTTCTAACAAAATATACTCCAATTTTACTATTTTTACTGATGTATTTTCTTTATTATTTATTATACATTCCACACATTTTTTTCTAATGATGAATACTCCTAGAATTAATCAATTTATATAAATAATATCAATATCCTTGTCTAAAAAAATATTCCATCAAATCATAGTATTTTTATTCACCAAAAACTAATCCCCCATCAAGGATACCTTGAACATATCTCAATATTATATTTACTATATTGAAATGTAATTCTTAAAAATTACATTAAAATCTTATAAAAAATATATTGAAAAAAAATCCAACCTTGATGCTATCATGTATAGAATACTCTCATTCATTGTTTGATATAAAGTCTAGTCTATCACTATTATATATTTATAATTCCCAAGTTTAGTTCAAAAATGATTAGAGTTGATATCATCCAAAAACAATATATTTCATAGTTTTTCAATATAAATTTTCACTTTATTTTTTATAAATGAATGTATACCAACCCTTATGATTAACTTGAATCCTATGAAAATAATTTTTTTCACCTATCATTGAAATCCCAAACTCTAATCATATTAGTTTTGAAAAAACTTCCATTTATTAAATTTCTCACTACTAAAAATAATATCGTTAATGAATAAAAGTACGATGAATTTAGATTCTTATAATGATTTCACATAGAGTATATGATAAATACCACCTCTCTTGAATTAGAAATTCCTTGGAGTCTAAATGAATATACTAAAATTATGGTACTTTTCTCAAACCTTATAACACTTTCATCCAATCGTATAACTTTCTTTAATCATAACCACTTGAAAACACACTATTTGACCCATATAAATAATCTATTTAAAAAATATATATTAAAGAAACCAAAATTACATACAATTCGTATATTTTGAAACCTATTAGAATCAAAATCATCAAAAATAGTACATTCAACACAATTATATCCTCCAGTGAAAACATTTCTTTTAAATAAAATCATGAAATCTTATTATAGTATATACATACTATCAAAGCATTGTTATTTATTTCATTATCATGATTATTATATTTATTTTTAAATATCCATTGTGGTGAAATGATTTTTTGTCCTTTAGGTTTTTCATATGTTCCCATATTTGGCTCACAATTATTTATTCAACTCCCCATTCATAGCCTTAATTTTGGATTCAGCATTCATCATTTCTTAATGTTATGTCATCTCTACATGTAATAATACAAAAGTGTTCTCAACACTACACATTATCTGAGATCAAAATAAAGCTTCTTAATCTCCAGTTATATTACATTCCTTAATTTTAACTCTTCTATTACTCCTTTAAGTCAGTGATTGACTCTCTTAAATTCATATATCACCATCTAATTTATCTTAAGTCATATTTGTGAGTTGAATTTTTTTGTTCTCAATAATTTTTTCTATAGTCTTTATCTTCTTCATTGACTGTACTAAAATATGAATTGCTATAAATTTTCCATTATTTTCATTCAAGCACCTTTACATCATCATTTTACATGATATTTTTTTCCTCTTATTAAATATATTATAGTGTTTTATCTTGGGTGAATTACCAAGGAACTCACCTTTATAAACTATGTCTCCATAAATTTTATAATATCCTTCCTTATTTTAGATGTAACATTTACTTCCCAACCCTTTGAAACTTTTTAATGGTGTCTTTCACTGATTCTGTGTCTCATAAATAATTATCATTCTATTAGGACCTAACAAACCCATGTTCTTTGTATAAATTTCCCCTTGCACCACATATTTGCAATAGTTTCATGAGATATCACTCTCAATGAGTTGAGTTTATAGTATTTTCAACCATTTGTTTTCACCTTTCAACAAATTAATTTTTTATGTTTCTTTACTAAAGATAAATCATGTTTGATACCAAGTTTCTTTAAATAATCTTCAACCTCATTGAGTGTATACCCTATTCCATTCCCCAGTTAAAAGATATTAATTGATCTTATAATTTCATTCTATTCTTTGGTATACTTTGATTCATTAAATAACTTCTTTTTTGTTTTTTATAAACATAACTTAACCCATCCAACTATATTTATCCAAAAACAACATGGGGTGATTTTATACATTAGTTCCTATAAGATAAACATGACCAAAATATAGGTATAAACCAAATAGAATAAGTTTAAGGCCGTATTGTTCTTCAACCTAGAAGGATTCCACGCCATCTTCCCTCTAATAAAATCTTCACATATCTTATCCTTATATGTATACATATTTGTAATATAAATCATATTTTCAAAATTTGGGATGACTTTAAAACTTTTTTTATGAACGTAGCTAATCCATAGATGTCACTATATATTCTCTTCTTATATCATGAGGAGATAATTATTCATCTTAATATCTATACAATAAATATTTTTATTCTTTTTCAATCCTAGAATCAATGAATTTCTATATTTACATTTTATTATGTATCCATTCTAACTAAATGTGACATTGATTACAAATTAATTATTTTTACCCATAATCAAGTGGTTATATGTTAGTACATTCATAAAAAGCTCATCTATTCATTCCAAGAAATCTCTAGATATATTTTTTACTACATATTTTAATGTTCAAATTTATATAATTTCCAAATAAAACTATTCTATCCTCATAACCCTTTCACATTCATTGAAAATTACATATTCTAGAATATTTGGGTTAGATAATTACTATCTGTAATCTACTTTTTGTTATTTTGTGTCACCTAATGTATGTTATTTTCAAAGATAGGCTTTTAATTTTTATTTTACTCCTTCAACGGTATTATTATTAAAGATAAGACTGATATGGACCTCTCTTAACTATTTTTATTGTGGGTAGTGAATTATTCCTTTACTTATTAACATGGGGAGTGTCACACCCCAAAAAGTTAAAGCGTTAAATGACTAAAAGTTACTACCCATGTTAATAAGGCACACCTTTATTTTTAGAATCCTGCCTAATTTGAACTCAATAGTTAAGAGATGATATCCTTGAAGTAGGGTTGGGATAGGTAACCTAGTGGATATTCTCTCAGTTTGTGTGTGAATTATTAAAAAGAACACTAAAAGACCATGTGTTGGCCTATGAGGACAGTCATTAGTTTGATGATTTATTTGGGTACATGGGTGGGAATTACGAATTAGACAACTTGTTTCTTCAGGGAAATTGGTGGTTCCTAAAAGTACAAGACATGATGACCATATAAAATATGTGGTGTGCATCTAATATCAGTGGGGAATAATTGTTACATTAGCATCAAAGGTGGTACCCATTGAGATATAGGGACCACAATGAGGACATTGTTATCTAAAAGGTGGTTTACCACCCCAAAAATTAAAGTGTTATATGATTAAATTTTACTAACCATTTACAGAACGTACACATTTCTTTTTGGGAGATTACTTTATTTAAACTCCATATTTAATCAAGTATTAGATAAAAGTAGTTTTAGAATGTGTGGTCTTATAGAAATTTTCTCAAGGTCCCGGTGAGTGATTCAAAAACATGTCGAATGAACATGTGTTGGACTATTCATAAATTCATTAGTTTGACGATCCATTTGAGAAATATGGATGGACCCTAGGGAGGAGAAACCATCTGTCTACAAGGAAACTAGTGGTGCCTTGTGGGCTAGGACCTGAAAAACATTTCAAAATGGTTGGATGCACGTGCTGGTAGAGGGGATTAGTTATTATAGGTAGAATTTTTGTTCGCAATAGAATTTATTTTATTTTTCACTTCTCCATTTTCCTTGAGTATTCATAGGAGTATATTATTATTTTTATAAACCTATAATCAACATCATTATTCCCAATGTTATAAAATTGAAAAATTCATTGTAATATATTCCTCTTTGAGGTGCATGATACTTTATCATTATCATGTTTTGACTTTTAGGTGTCTTACCTCTCAAATTACGACTTGTTTCATTAGAGTGGGTCAATATATAAACAAATTATCTATAAAAGTATAATTTTATTTATATAAAAATCTTATCACATTCAATCCACAAATTTACTACCCCTGAATATCACTTTTTTTTCAAAAACATTGGATGATTAATAGTTACCCAATATCTATTTTTTATTTATCCATTTTGATTTATATTTAGATTTTAAATAAATATACTTCAAATGAAATTATAGTTTTACTTATATTATTATGTCCTTGAACATTTAAAAAATTCTTGAATGTCATCATACACATTTTTTCACCCTCTTGTATATCCTAATCAAATATTTTTCTAAACTATAATTTCTTTATGGAATCATTATATTTTATTTCATCCTCATGTTTCATTTTTAGTGTAACCACTTATTCCTCAAGGGATTTGTAGTTAAGAGTGTGTAACTCAAGAGGGGGTGAATTCAGTTTCAAATAAAAAATTGTGAAAAAAATAATATCGTAATCCCCAATTTAATAATAATTACCAATTAATCAAAAAATTATAAATATTTATATTTGACATTTCAGATAGATTCTTTACATCAGGATTAAGGCTCAATTAAAATAACTATTGTAAATACTTTAACTCTTGAAAATAAGTTACCAAATCAATCACTTTATATTATCACAAATTAATACTAAGATTGATAGAATAGTTTTTTTACTATTTTATAAAAATATAAACTATTTTTTAATTTAAGAAAATAAAATTATAAAATATCACAACAAAACATCAACAAGAAGTTTTACCTCAAACTGATACTTAATCCCCTCAATATGTAAATCACCACCTTCTAATCATTTTATTAAATAATAAAAAGATCTACAACCTGGATTGGTTTTTACAAATAACATCTCACAAGGTTGACTAGTCACAAATCCTCTTCCACAGTTATATATGGGATAAGATATGTACGGGTCACACATGAACTCTAACATTGTTATTCATGGTAAAACAAGAGAATGAATTTGAGATAGTGTGTTAAGAAATATCCCCTTTGGTACATGATAATGTGTTTATGTAGAAACAAACCAATATAAAATGCAACTCAAAAGTTAAAGCATAAATAGGAAGAGAAAGAGAATAGAATATGAGAAATCAAGTGCAACTTAGTTTAACCATCATCAATGGATGAGTAGGATTTTATTTCATCATTTAATATCATCAATTGAGTTTTTCAAGAGAATATGGAAAATATATATTCATAGAATCACTTTTCATCAGAATGTACAGTGTATGTGCTTTTTTTCAATAAGCTCTATTTATGAATGTTACTATCTGTTATACTTCTTCATATATTGGAAAAAATATATTAAAGAGATATCTTCTCTAATATATATTTTATAGAATATTTATTCTTTATTAATGTTATGGATTTTCATTTAATTCTAAAAAAACTATCATTCATGATTTTAAACCCTCCACTACAATGTTAGACATGACATGTTTTCTTCAATTACAGCTCTATAAGTAGAGCTCTTGATCATATTTTCATGTTAGGATGACATAGTTAGTTGTCATGAAAATTTTACATCGTTATTTCATTCCTTCATTAAGTTAGTTTATTTGATCATGTGGAAGGTTATTTTCATTAAGTGGTCATTGGACTTAGTCACATGCTAACTATAGTTCACTGTATGACCAGTTCATTTGTTCTCATGGTAGTAGCATCTCTCTATATAGTTGGTAAATTATTAATATAACTAAAATAATAGACACACATGGTTAGTATAAGAATTAATAAATTTTTTCTTTCTTATCTCTCTGTATTATTATTTTTTCACGATTTTAGATGATTATAAATGTGTGGTTGGTTCCCAAATTCACGGTGGGCTCATCTTCAACATGCGGTCAACTCAGTACTTTCAAAAAAATCTCATATAAATCATGGTAAGTATTTTGAATAGGTTTCTAGGTGAATTATAACACAAGGTAGGTTCTTCATGGACACATAACCTTTATGTTTAGTTCAATGTATTCACATATAAATTGAACATATCGTAAGGTTGAATAGTAAGGTCCAGATTTGGCCATTAATTATGGTTTTCCCGGAAAAGAATTTAATAAAAAAACATGTAATTTATCAGTAACTTTTTTAATGTAGTGACCTAGCTTTTTCAGTATAATACTTTTGAATATTTCAATTAATATTTATTGATCTAGGTGCTAAGACGACATAAGATTCTGAGGCCTAATGAGCCTAAAAATGATTTTTCCATTATATTAAGTATATTAAATATAACACACATTTATTTTTCTTGAAAATTTTTTATAAAACCCAAATGGATTTATAGTTTAGGAATTTGAACATGTTATTGAGTTCAGAGTGTGGGTTTTATGCTAGGCAAGACATAACCTCAGAATGTTCCAGATGTTCGGCTTGAGTGTAGTCGTAGGCAGATTATTAAAGTAAGAAAAATAATTTAATTTTTTTATTTTAAATTTTCTCCATGAACTAAAAATATTTATAAATAAATTTTTAGGTAAAATTTTCAAGGATAGGCACCTAACCCGGGACATTTGCAAAGATATCATTGGACAGTCATTCTCAGAGGAACGATGCCCATATCATGGATTGGCAGTCAGTGTGCAACATAATTTGAGGATCTAATCAATGAAAATGATGTTGATTCATTTTTAATCATCAACTGATCCATATTGAGGTAGGATTTTCTTGAGGACTTTTCCCAATTTTTCATCCCTTGATGTAAGCGAAAGAATATCCTAATGGTTTTACTCATGGATCAATCATTTTACATGTTTGAGTTTATTTTGGGATATGGGGATAATTTTTATTTTTTTCCTATTACTTGATATTAATTCATTATTATAACAAAAATGAATCAAGGAAAACCCAAAAAAACAGTTGATGTTAATTCCTTGTATGGGGTTTTGAGATTTTCTATTCTCGTTCTACATGAATTCATCGTTGTCATTCAATTTGGGCATACAATTTTATAAATACCCAATGGATGATTATTGTGCATTTGGTATTTATAATAATGGATCACTATCGTTGGTTTGGGATGGATATTTGACATCTTGGTTTTTATACATGATGAATAATGTATATCCATAGACCGATTGAGGGTTCGCGATACCAGTCTGGTGTGTGAAAGTGATGAGGCACGAAAACAGGTGTTTTCCCGAGCACCAGATGTGGATAGAGTCTAGATATCAATGGAAAGGTGGTTTGATCGACCTTATATTCATTACATGCAGTATTACTTAGGGTGGAATCGATGATTTCACATCTGTGGAGGAAGTATCCTAAAGCATATCCAGGATTCAGTGAAAAACTCAACTACATAGCATGTAGTCCTATTAACACAGGTCGGGTAGCTCAATTTTATATGGACCTAGGGTTTTGTCACAAATATAAGTATGAAATTCCATGTGACATGAGTCACACATTATGTCATGCATAGCTGACCATCTCAAAAAGTATACGGAGTACACACCCATGTGGTCATGTGATGTTACACATCGTGAGGGCCCTTCCACGCACCATGTACACCCAAGAAAATAGCTCAACATTTAAACAGAATACACTCACATGAGAGTGTGTGGACACACAGACCATGAATGGTGGGATACACACCATGTATATAAGAATTTACATGGTCATGGTAAGGATACACATTTTGTGCTTTCCCAAACATCAACACAATGTGTCCCATAAGAGACATGTCATGTATTTTGTTAAAATGAATTCCTTTTGAGAACAAGCCTTGGGAAGTTTCAGTATTAGTGAGACACATTGTGTTCCCATAGGTATATTTCATGTACTCCTTAAGGAAAATTTATATTTCTCTTTATTCTCATCCCAACTTCGTTGTGTGATTGTTTGAGATTCCTTGGAATAGTATCGACTGAGTGTGTTCCCTTAGTCTATTATTATGAGGGTTCGGTGTGGTGTCACATTCCCATTATATAGGGTGACCCATCTACAACATCATGGTCATTAGTACATTGTGAGAGAGATCCCTTATTCTAGAGTAACTTACCTTTTTTCTCTTCAAAAGATATCTTGTAAGCTAGAATAACCTATCCCTACAAAAGGCCTAGATCATCCCTCAGGTCCTTCATGTTCCATAGATGAGGTTTTTTGTAATTATCATGACCAATATTTACATGGGTGTCAATACCTCATCTAGTATGATGTTTTCAATAGGTCTTAGTGTCCCCCTAGAGATCCATGGTTGTTGACCCCATATCTGTTTATTAATATCTGATCAATTAGATGGAGTATTAGTTTCACGGATTCTGTGTATGTCAGACGAACTATCTCTGTTTCTTTTGTGCTTCTTATTTGAAATACCCGATGAACATTCTCTCTCATATTGATATCTAGTATGAAGGGGATGTTCTATAATATTATCAATTCCCAATATTGTGATATCTATTGTATGCATTCCGTAATATATGGAAGGGATAATGGAGTGAGATCTCTCGGATGAGCGTTACCTTGAATCCTCGTAGTAGAACTACAGTAGGTAGTGATCGATACCTTTGAGACTCAGAATATTTTATGAGTATATATGGATGTTCTGTTATATGTCTCACATTATGATTGACATATCATGTGACGAGATGATTACTCTTGATTCTTTATTCTTAGTTATTTTGGGGTTCCCCATTGGGTATTATTATACACACCTTTGCATGGGATCTTCCAGAAATTTTCATGTCTTATGCAGACAAAGGATCCTTCATAGAGTTCTTCGAGATCTAGGAGTGGGTGGAGCTTATTTGGGCTAGATAGAATGATTTTTATTCTGGTGTTTTATTTGACACGAGTTCACTCCTTCTGGGTAGGTTAGACTTTGTTTCTAGTTTTGGGGTAGGCTTGTATTTGGCCACTTTTTAAAATTAACATTACTTTATATCATACTCTAATTGTGGAATTATTGATTTATGTGTGTATTTTTATTATTTTTTTAACATTTTAGTATTTTTTATGGCTTATATATTGTTTTTAAATGTAGGTACTTTTGGATAATTCCTCCCATGTGTTTGATATTACTTCTTGGTGCTAGTCCTTAGCCCCTAGCCTATTGGAGGCAAGCATGAGGTAGTAATGTCTCTAGAACCATTGGGTTAGGTTATGATGGAATGGTATAAGAGGTCTACCCAGCCTGAAGTGTTATGGAACTGCCTGGGATTAGGACCATGGTTTGGAGTTTTCTTTTATTTAGCTATGAGGTCTCGTTAAGAAACTAGGGAAATAGTGTTAAAGTGTTTCAACATTGTCTCTCATGAGTGGTTGTCAAGTGTTGGTGTGGATGCCGATGTATCCATTCAATAGGACACTAATAACCTTATTGTTATGTTTGTACATGTATGCACTGGTAGCAGGGAAAACATTAGGACATGAATTATATTGAAGTGGGTTGTGATTTCTATGTCTTTATTGAGTCATATCACTATATATAATCATTAAATATGGTCTGAATTGTCTTATTTTATGATTTATTCTTGATGACATCCAGTGAGGTTTCCACAACATAGTTAAGAGTTCAACTCAATGAGTGATGAGGTCGCCATGTTGGGGCCCGGTCACGAAGAAGGTTCTCTTCTAAGTGGATAGATGGTAGATTTTTTACCCATTAAGCAGTATGTAGACCCACATCTGAGGGTCCAAGTGGATGTGTCTTATCAGACCAAGCTTTGAATGGCTCTATTGGTGATGGTTGTGATCCACGGGGTTCAAGTGAATACCTTGATATTCTAATTCAATGATCTCTTGGGAAGCTAGGTCATAAGGACCTATTGATAGCTGGTGTGTGACATAAGTCACAAAACAGAAGGTTTCATTAGATATATTAGGGATAGATTGGTTCTCCAAGTCTGAAATGTTGATATTATTATGAAGTGATAAGACATATTTCATAGTATTATACAACCAATTGTGATGCATTCAGATAGATTGTCGATGAACTTCTATGGTAGAAATAGCAGTTGGAGCATGGAGGTCTGTGGGATGGTGAATGTGATAGAGGAGTTCGTGGAGAAGCAGAAGGTGGTGGGCACTTGGGTTTGATTATACCACTACCACCCATAGGTAAAACACTCTGTGTTCAAGATGATGGTGTTTGGTATCATAGAAAATTGTGGGTTCTGTAGGTTCATTACAAATAGGCTCCTGGATAATTTCTTGGTATATTTTATGCCCCATATACTCTTGTTGTAGTGATGTTAGACACAACTATGAGTCATTATTTTTCCTCCATTATTCAAGATCATTATCAGAGAGACCAGGGGAATCGGTAGAGCCCCATATTGGGAATGTTTGGAATTAATTTGGTCATGTAAGGAAGAGGGGAATTCCCCTACTGTGACGCATTCTTGAGATGTGACCAAAACTGGGCTGGCGAGTCAGTGCCACCCAAAGTAGATAGTTTTGAGGTGTGGTGGATGAGTTCCAATAACTTGAGTGTTTGAGGATGTTTATTATGATATGTTTTTAGAGAAATCATTGGATTTAGTAAACAGGTGGTAAAGGGAAACGAAGAGTTCTAAATAATAAGTGCTCATATTTTCATTGTGTATGGATTGAGGTATATTGTGTGTCCTCGCTGCCTTAGTTGTAGTTATCACATGATTTCTTGAGCCAATTTTACTTGACCACAACCCATATTAAATATATAAAGATTATAGTGGAGCCTTTTTTCTTATCCCTTGTTTTGAGGATCTTATAGAGAAGATCAATGATAAAATGCTTCTACCGACAATGTGTCCCGATTCAAGGATGAGAGAAATCCCCACTTGGAATCCATTCATAGTTGTAGTGACACCCAATGATGTTTTCCTCAGTGTGGTCTAGTTCCCTGCCATCAATACATAGTTGTTTCTACCAATGACGGTGGCAATTCTATTTGGTTATGGGGATGCTATTTTCTTCCTTTGATAAGGATTGACCCCAAGCAGAGCAGGGCGAGCTCATTCATTGGAGGTTATAGGTGCTTCTTTATTAGTTAGATAACATTACCATTCGAGTGGAAGATGCTTTTTGCTTTCAACTTCTTGTAACGGTGGAGGAGTATGAGTTCATCCATCATGAGGATTGTTTGGGTTTAAGTTTTCATCAAGTGTTCATTTTCTCCATGGAATTGCACCAGGGATAACCCGTTATATGTGTTATCACATCGGATGTCCCCATATAGTTGTGAGAGCTGGAAGTATGGATAGTGGATTTTATAGAGAAGGGGTATTATAAGACCCAGTGTGTTCACCGAGGCCACCTAGTTTTGGATATCCTAATAGGTAGATGAGTTTTTGAGGTTATGTGTGGGTTTATGTCACATGGAACAAGTGACATGAGGTAAAGTTCCTACTTCAAAGAATCGATGGCTACTTCGACCAGCGATTTGGGATGAAGTGATTATCAAAGTTTGACCTCGAGACATTTTATCACTGATTCTCGTTTTGGATCAGGATATACCAAAAGTTGTTTCCAAAGTCACTATGTCTTTTTTGAGTTAGTGGTGATACCCTTATAGGGTTCTATGCCACAAAAGATTCATGATACATATGGATAGATCTTTAACACTTCTGGGGTAAGTTCATGGAATTATTCTTCAATGGAATTAATATGTACTCGGTTCCTGATTTAGATCATGTAGGAAACTTGAGGATGGTGTATTTACCACCAGTTGATAGTTTATACCCATTTTCTTCATCATAGAGACAAGTAATTATAGCTTAGAGATTTCAATTGTGTGATGTGACAAGACTAGATATCCAATGGATATATTCTAGATATATTCAACGAAGGAGGTAATCTAATCATATATATTCAAGGATTGATGGTGACACCAACCATGTTGCGTAAGGAGTTTATAATGAGGTTGTTTTCTATTATTAGTACATTTTGTGGATGTGAGGATGTAATGTGATCTCTTGGCACTAGTTAGGAAGCTCAGGGAGTTGCAGTAAATTTTTAAGATTAACTTTTTTCTATCTCACCTATATGAGGGTGATAAGTGAAATATATTTATGGAATGTTTGGGACACCTGTGCATATAAAATGTAGTCTAGATTAGTGTAATTTCCATGAAGATCATTTCATTATGTGATTCTTACTTGATGACACAATTAGAGAGTAGATGTGGGAAACTTTTGGAAACTCGGTTAGAGTTGCGATTAGTTTTTTATCCTAGTCTAATGGCTAGGAAAATTTGATCATTCAGGTTTTGGGGGACATGCTTTAGGTTTTCATATCTGTTTTTATCCATAGTTGTAAGAATTATATAACATTGGTGGAGTTTTTGTGACATGATTATTAACAATCCACCACCAGAGTATAACCTTTTCAAGGAAATGTATAAGAAACCTTAAATGACACTATTATACTAGAAATATCTAGTGGGTAATAGCATTCTAGTTCTGTTTTTTCTGCTAGTGATGGTTATAAAGGGTATTGATCTCCAAAGGGAGGATAAAGTCTGTCAAATAAACATCAAGAGTTCTTTACAGACCAATGACATTGTCCGTTAGAGTTCAAGAGTCAGGGAGTTCTATATAAAGTTATAGGCCTTCTCTAGGGTACTTAAGACCCTTTATTTTCCTATTTTTGTGCCAAGTTAGTGAGGTGGTGTACTTTTTAACCATTTGACCATAGTAATTTTGGTTTCTTAGTGTTATCTACATGTCACAGTTGAGGAGGTATGTGCACTACTCAGTGTAGGATATAGATTTGAGTAATATGGTCCTTGAAAATAGGGTTTCTATATTCAAGAAGTCAATGGTGTTGAGAAATTTCAGTGAATTTTCCTTCATGGGAAAGTGTTTTCCTTTGGTGAATGTTTGTAGATAGAACAAGAAACCTCTGAGAGAACTCATGGTGGTGGGAAAATGGGATGAGAGCTCAGTATTCACACCGTTTAAATTATATTATACTTTTTTAGGATAAAAACCCTAGAAATAGGGAATAATTTGATGTCCTTGTTTTTTTCATATATGATTTTTGAATATTTATATGAATATTTTTAGATCCAGACATTGAGACAGTGCGAGATTATTAGGCCCGATGTTCCTAGAGTTTAATTTTAAAATATATTAAATATCAAGTGCACGTAGTTTTCCTAAAAAAAGTTGAATAATGACCAAAAAGTGTCTTAGATCAGAAATAGTATTCCATCGTTCCATTCAGAGAATTTGTTTTACCCTAGGTACAACATAACCCTAGAACACATCAGATGATCTAGTTAAGCACAACCACTGATAGATTAATAAAAATATAAAATAAAATAATTATTTTAGTTTAATTTTTCACCATGACCTAATAAAGAAAATAAATACGCTTCTATGTAAAGATCCCAAGGTTAGCCTCATAATCATAGAGATTTGAGGAGAGAGCATTGGAGGACCATTCTCATAGGAATTATGATCGGATCGTGGATCGACGATCGGTGTAAACTAGAATTCAAGGACCTTATAAATGAAAATTATGTAAATTTTTTCTTCATTCATGATTGATCCTTAGGCATTTGGTATTTTATGAAATGGATCATTGCTATATCTTTGGGATGGATATTCGATTAATTTCTGGAACTACATGGAGAAATAAGGGGATCCGTGGATTGATTGATGGTTTTCGATACTTGATTGGCATGTGACACTGATGAGGTGTGATGATAGGTGTTCTTCTAAGAACCAGATATGGATGGATTCTAGCTATTTGTGGAATAGATGTTCATTAAACCTCATATCCTCACTGTAAGACTTTATTTAGGGAAAAGTCAATGATTTTGGAGCCCCAGAGGAGGACACATGAAGAAAATACAAGATTCTATGAAAATAATGACTACACGTCATGGAGTAATATATCAAAATGTTGTGTATTCCCATTCTATGAGGTTCTAGGGTTTTTTTGGGAGATAAGTGTACCAAACTATGTGAATTGAGCCACACATCGTGCAACCCTCAGCTAACAAACTAAATTTGTACATGGAGTACGTTCCAAGGAGGTTAAGAGATGTTACACATAGTGTGGGCCATTCCACATCCCATGTACACATTGGAAAACATCTTAATGTGTTTAGAGAGTACATACCCTGGATAAATTTTGGACCCATATTCCATGTGTCACAAGCTACACAAAATATAATTTGGAAACTACATGGTTAAGGGTACCCTACAAACCGAGTTCTAGAACTGACACCTAAATATCTTATGCCTCAAGGTGCATGCTCTATATTTTAGAAAAGTGCTTTTCATGTGAGTGTGATACATGGGAGGTTCTAGGATTAGTGATACACTCCATGTACCCGTAGCAACACTTCATTTACTCCATGAGGATAGGTTGGATTCATATTTCTTCTTTGCAAAACATTTTTGTGATCTTGTGTGAGCTTTCCCTGGACCTATACCCATTGAGTGTCTTCCATTGGTCGAATCCTATTAGGGTTTTGTGAAACATCACGTCCCCATAATAGAGGGTGACCCCACTACTACTTCCTGATGATCAGTGTAGTGCGGGTGAGAACCCTTATTCTAGAGTGATTATTCTTTGTTTTCATTTTCAATATATATTTGTGTCTTGGAGTATGTATCCATTTGAGAGCCCTGGAGTGATCCTCATGTACTTCATGTTTCCTTGTATGGTGTTTATTGGAATTTTCAAGAATAATATTTATAGGGAAATCAGTCCCTTATATAAAAGGATGTTTCTAGTATGGTCTGGAATCTCCCCTGAGTGAACCCTGGTCATCTACTAGCTATCTCTTAATCAATATGTGATCTTTATAATAGGTTATTATTACAATGGAGGGTTTTTATCTTAGATAAACCCTCTCTGTTTCTTGTGTTCTTCTATTCTTGACCCGGTGAGCATGTTCTCTTATATTTATTCTATCTAGGATGGTGTTGAAGATCCATTGGCTATGTGATTCTTGATTGAGTGATATATCTCGGTTGATTTCCATCAAAGATGGTAGGGATCTTGGAGTGAAATCTTCTAGATGAACATTATCTTGAAACCCTGTAGTGGAACTATGGCTAGTAGGGGTCAATGACTTTGATACTCAAATTTATCTATGTATATATCTAGATGTTTTATTATTTCTATATAATTATGATTGAAATATCCTATGATGATATAACTACTCTTGGGGATTTATTCCTAGTAATTGTGGGGTGTCCTACTTGGTATTATTATACTCACCCCTGCATTTTATCTTCCCACACAAGTCATATCTTATGTAGAAGACACATACTTCATAGAGTCCTTGGAAGACTAGGAATAGGTCGTTCTTAATTTAGTTAGATATACCAAGGTGAATTCTCTTTATTCATTTGAAATTAGTCCCCTCGTTATATGTAGGTCGGGATTTATATATAGTTTTGGTTTGGTTTGTATTTTTCCCCTTTTAATTGTTTTCAGTGCCTTACTTCACACTTTGGTCGTGGCATTATAGTTTTATGCATAGATTTTTATCACTTGTTTTGTATTTTTTAATTGTATGGGCTTCTAGATGTGTGCATATATTTAGTTACTTTAGAATAATGCCTCCCATGTGTTTGATATGGCTTTTTGGTGTTAGTCACCATCCCCTGGCCTATTGGAGATGGGATTGGGGTAGTTGTGGCTTGGGCCTCATTGAGTCGGGTCATGACAATAACCATGATTTGGGATCATTAAAATAATAAAGTGTTGGTATAATTCAACAATCTCCCCCTTTTATATGAAAAAATCATAATATTTCAAATAAAATTAATTGAATATAAAAAATTGTATTTTTGAACATAATTTAATTAGCAACTTAGTAAGTCAAGCCCTTGAAATTATGTAAAAGTATTAAATTAGTGGATTTTAATTTATCACCACTTACTCCCCATTTTGTGATTATAAAATATATAGATCATTGTTAAAATAAAAAATATAATGAATTAAAAAAAATCACAAAACATGTAAAAAAATTATTCTATTAAAATTTCCAAAAGAGAGAGAAAAAGGTTACAACAAGTCTCTATAATAGATTCTAGTCAAAATCTGATTCCCATACAAATATTATTTCATAAAAACTAGTAAGATTATTTCCTTGGGGGTATAAGGTGATGTAGGTTTAGTTTTTGTGGAAATTTATGGTATATTTCTTAGAATAAATTTCTCTATGACCACACACCATTAAATTGGTCTAAGTTGTAACACCCTGAGATTTTAAAATAGGAATATCATGTTTGATGGCATGTATGAAATGAAACAAAAGATTATAATAAAAAATAACACCCCAAGACTTTACCATATATTTTGTTCTGAATTAATTCAGTCTTTTTTAAAGATTTAATTTAATTTTTTTGATAACTTAAGATTCACAAAACACCAGGTTTAAATGAAGTACGACAGTCTTTTAAAATATTGTCCCTTAAATATGTCCATTAAATCAATTTTGGTAAATTGTATGATATGAATATTAATAAAAACTTATTCAAATTATATTTTTTACATAGGTATAAAATAAATTCAATGGTTATATACTGATTATAGACAAAATAAGTACCATTTGAAAGAAAAATAAATGTTTTCTGAAAAACTGTATTTACATAAATTTAGGATTAATCGCACTTTGAGTACATAATCTAAAATAAATTTTAAAAAAACATAAATATATATTTGAAAAAATAAACTTATTTTTTAAAATAGAAATTTTAAAATTATCATTGGGTGTATTTTTTAAATTTTTCTGAAAATATTTATTTTTTGTTAAATAGTGAAAAATATTGAATATTAATTGAAAACTGCCTTTTTGTTTAAAAAATTTATAATGTTATAATATATTTTAAAATTTATCAGAAAGTAAATTTATTTAAATAATATATATTAATCCAATTTGGTATTTCGAAAAAATTTCATAATGGATTTTTATATAGTTTTTTAATACTTTTGAAATATTTCTCTCTGGAAACCCATTTTTCGTCATGTCTACGGGAATGATTTTCTATTAAAATTTTATACTTATGAGAAGGTCATTTGAAAAAATTTATTATATAATTTTAATAATAAAAATTTATATTATTTAATATGGTTAATATAATTTTGGAAGATAATCAATAGTAGAAACATTAAAAATTTAATTACCATGATTAAGGGAAAAATGGGTTTACCTAAGGTTAAACTAAAATGATAAGGGGTAAAAGGACAAAAAAAAAATTCAGGACCCATTTTATGGACTTATTTATACCTTATAACATATAATGGTTGATAATGTACCTTTTCTAGCCTACTTTTCTATGAAAACAGAGGGTACTCCTTTTTATTTTAAAAAATTAAAGTGTGCCACTCACCTTACTTATAAACTGCCATCCCATCACCTCCCCTATTAACACCCCCAAATACATTTTGTTTAGAAAAAAATATAAATAATCCCTTCCATAAATCCCTTCACACATCCTATATCCATTTTTTAGATAATAAATCTAATCTATGAATGATCTTGGTTAAACTTAAAGTGGTTTCTCAAAGAAGATGTAACATTTTAACTGTGCTTTTTCATTTCACATATTCTTATAAATCGTTATAATATTTTTAAAAGTATGTGAAAATAATAAAAACATTATAACCTATATTATTTTTATTTATTATTTTAATGGAATAACCTATGTCCATCTCCACTTTTATCTAAGGTAAAATGAAACTTTGATCCTGTGTAGGACGAACTACCGCCTTGTGAACCTATGTAGTTCATTTTTTATCACCACCATTCAAAGGTGAATATAATGATGGATTTAATATATGTATAATATATATATGATATTATTGTACTATTTAAATCATAATATCACATATACCTTATTAATTTCCATTCCACGAGGGATACAATAACATGTCGCATGTGTACGGTGGACTACCGCCTCACGAAACGATGGGATTTATTTTTTGTTGATGCTTTATAAGGAAAGTAGTAGGGATAAAAGTAATTGAATATATGTAATATTTATGATCTAAAAATGATTTTATAAATATAATATCACAGCTAACCTCTTTCCTTCCAATCCATTTAAACCCAATTATGTCTTTCAGGCAGATGTTTGAACAACATCCTCTACGTAGTGATGTGAAATGAGTTTCATTTTTTACATGGATGGTAATAAGGATAGTTTTTATTAATATAAATTATATATATAACATAATAATTATTATTTAAATGTTATTTATATTTATTTTCCTTTTATTCCATCCATCGAGAAAAATGGAAATCAAATTCATGCGTACAAACGGTCAATCATCTCTATAAACGATGTAATTTATTTTTTATCTTTAACATAAATATATTACTATAAATAAATTAATAATGAATATATATATGATATTTATATTATTTTTAAAATTATTTAAATTATTAAATGATGATAATATTAGAAGGAAAAAATTACCAAACTAAAACAAAAATTGAAAATGATGCAATTATCGCAAGAAACACTACTTTTATCAAATAATCGATAAACAATTAGTGATAAAAGACTCTAAGTGAATCATATATGGTATTAGATATATTAATATGGTTACTTAATATATTTTTAATAAATCTATATTTTTTATACAAGAGGTTTGGACTCATAATAATGAATTCAAACAAGTTTTAAGGATTTCTTTTCTCACTTTTACTTCTATGAGACATACGCCATTTTCAACACGTATTACATTTTGTGGGGTATATACTGCCCATTTTGATACGAAATATCATGAATATTTTTATATTAATGGTATTTAGTGGTTAATTTTTTTTCATTTATTTCATGGTGCTTATGATTCAAAAATTACCAAAGTGGTAAGGGTGTATTTCACAACCACATCATTATTGAAGATTGTTTTGTTTAAGTTTGACTTAGGGTAATTATTTGATACATATATATATTAAAATAAATATATTTTTTTATTAATTAATTTTTCAAGTAATATTACAATTTTTCTTCTTTATTTTACTTAAAATCAATGAGAAAATGTTTTTATGAAAATTTGACTTTATCTCTCTCCAAATTTGAAAATCAGTTTTCCTCAAAATTCATGCTTTATAAAATATTCCCAATTTTGTTTACACTTTTACCAATGATTTATTAAATAAATTTTTACTTATATTAACAATTTTTAAAAAATATATCAATTTTCAAATAATTTTCAAAACTAGTCCTAATTTTATTTTACCAAGAATGTGAAAGAAATATTTGTTTCAATGTGTACAACACCACTATAATTTTTTTAAATAATGGTAAATAAATGTTTTATAAACTGTTTTACAAGTTTTAAAATGTTATTTTAAAATAAATGTATTTTAAAAATATATTTTTATTGTTTAGTTTTAAAAATATGTTAAAAGTGAAAATGTTATTTTACCCAAAATTGGTTTTAATTATATTTTTATGGGATTTATATTCATCAATAAAATCAGACCTTTATTGTAATTATGATCCACTAGGGATATGTTGTATTTATACCATCATTTTTATCTCTTCATATGTTTTATGGTCATTTTTTCTTAGTATGTATAATTTTATTACCGTTCACCATATTATGCTGGATGGTTTATGATTATTTTTTTGATAGGGGTAAGTCTTACCATTTCATATGTTAGTATATCAATAAAAGTTTTATATAGATTATGCTTCACCAATTTCATATAAGGACTGAATTGGAATTATTAATTGATGAGTGGGGCTAGTAATTAAATAGCCCCTCGATGCATCGACATGTCTTATGACGTAAACTAGCTTTGGTAGTTGGCAGAGCCCTTGCTCATTTATGTATGATGTCTTGGTATGAGGCCTTGATGGTAAGATGTATTACAATGAGTCTTTTACAGTATGTTTAATATTCCTATCATTATGCATTAAATCATTACGAATTCATTAATTGATATTCCATGTGACTATTAAATTAGTTAGAACATCTATGATTAAGTTTCAAAATAATTTGATTGCTTGTATGAAAATATTTCATCATTATTTATTCTTCTTATATTATGCTCAAGATATTGATTAAATTCAATGTGCTTTAGTTTTTAACATTTATATTTTGATAATTTTCTATTTATTAGTAGATTACATTGTAATCATACACTTACTGAGCCTCTGAGATCATCCTTTTCAAATGTTTTATTTTCCCTGTGATTCTAGGAAGTGTTTTCTGATCGATATGTAGGGATATGTTATGGGAAATAATAGATATCTTAAAGAAAATTCTTTTTTTATTTAATATTTTAAAATGTATTGGGAATTTCAAGTATGATTATAGTTTACCAAAAATACTAAGTCATTTTCTCCTTTGGTATGTGATTCATTATATCTAGTTTCAATATAATAAAATAACTATCGGATTTGGAATATAGGGTCAGGGTTTCTATAGTTTGTATTATAGCAAGTTTACTAGAAACATGGGAAACATGATCTATGAAGATATATATTAGGGAGCATAACCCTAAGGTATAATTTGAATATAATTTTATATGAATATCATAATGTTTTATTAAGGAAGATATTATGTGGTTTTTCTTAAAAATACAGCCCTTTTAGATACTAAAATTGAAAATTGGTTTGCAAGAAATGTTCCTTGGGGTATTATCTCTAGAATATGAGCATATAGATTTACTCGAGTGCTACCTAGTACATGATGATGGGTCTTACTGGGAATCTATTTTGAAATGCGTGAGAAATATTTTTTTTGTAAATTCATATTTTTATTACAAACCATACGAATGATTTGAAAATATTTATTTGATTATAAAACATTCATAAAGATACCATTTTTTTTATTATGATATAATCTATGCATAAATTTTCCAATTTATGTTAATTGTTTTGGTAGTTTTTTTATTATAAATCATGTTCCACTACTTTATGATCTAATATATGGTATTATATTTTTTGAAATGGCTCATATTGGAATGAAGGTGAACCATATCAATATATGAAATACAAAGAGTAATAACGATCATTTATTTTTTGGGATTAGGATAATATTTAAAAGGGAACTATTATCCAAAACATTCTCAGCATATGAGTACATAGTATCATGTCTATCAAGATAGATGAGTAATTTTCTATTTATTATAGATTAAAATGGAATATACAGAATAAGAGTATGAAAGAGAAAAAATTGGATAAGGGGGAGAATAGAAAGAAGGATTTCATCCCCTATGATAATTTTGGAAAGAAACATAGTGATAATTTCATCATGAAGGACATGAGAGTTTGCTACAAGTGGTGAGGGAAAGGTCATCATGCTCAAAATTTCGTGGAAAATTAAGAGATTTTCCATTATCAATACTTCAACTGTAAGGATATTGGGTACTAAAAAATGAACACCCCAGTTTTACGGGAATATACCGTAAAAGAAGCTAATGGATAATGGTCAAGATTATTCTATTACCATAGATTAACTAGAATCAATAATTTGATTTTTTGTTTTAATAATTATTCTATAGGAGTATTCTATCAATGATATTATAGTTATAAGAATCATGAAATATAAAAGTATTATACTATAGTAATATTTATTAAAGGAATTAAGATCATATGTTGAATGGTATTGATGACCAAGAAAACTGATTTAGTGAGAATTTTTACCTATTAGAAACACATAACTAAGGTAAGATAATCGTTAATATGTGATTTATGTTGAGATAATAATGAAAATAATCTTTTTATGGGATATTATTTGGGACCATGAAATTGGTTAGTGATTTGATTATTGATGTCATCTTTTCTGAAGTTTACTACAAGTTTGATATATTAAATATATTAAAAAACATGGGATTTTATCTTTAAGAGCATGTAAATTTTATTATGGTTTTATAAGGATCATGGTATTCACATATTTTGAATCTGTCATCAAGAGACACTTTATATTTTAGGGGGAATATAACATTGATTTAGTGAACTTTCTTAAAAATAATTGGACAAGTATTAAGGTTGACTATACATGGAATGGGTTAAGTTGAACATTTGATGTTATTGAGTAACATGTTATAACATTATGATTTTATAAAATATCTAGAGACATGATGATTGAAAATGAATTCTAGTGATATATTAAATGTTCTTGATGAATAATTATTCATTTTTGATATTCATTTCATAGAGTAAGTAATGATGTGGCAGTTGATCAAATCACAAAAAAAGGATGAGATAATGACTATGAAATAGAAATATATCAAGTAAATAAATTTTCATGTGTTCTCTCTATTGATAGTAAAGGGATTAATAAAATCCATGAAAAGGATCTTGAAATAATATTTTTACCCTAATGCCTTCATTTATGATAAAAAGATGGTATTTTCACACTTTAATTATTTATGGTTTTGTGTTTTTTAACCTTATCCGGGTTTCCCAATTTCTTTTAAACAATGATCTCTAACACTCTCTATAATTATTTACACTTTTTATCCATGTCTACATCTTTATATCCGACCTATGTTATCCTACATATAAACCTAGTTATGAGATTATTTTAAATGAATTCCAAACTTCCCACTCTCTCTTATCAAGAGAATATTTTATTGACCCTTCTCACGATGTGGATTTCAAGAAGTTAATTTTCAAATATCAAACCCATTATTATTGATATCAAGATTAAATTAATAGGATGAAATTTATTTAAGGGGGTAAAATGTAACACCCTGAAATTTTAAAATAAAACATCTTATTTGATAGAATATATGACACAAAACAACAAGAATGGAAGAAAATATAACACCCTGAGAATTTATGATATATTTATTTTAAAATAAATTCAATCTCATTAATATCTTATGTGCACAAAACAGTAGGTTTAAACAAAACAAGACACTCTATTAAAATATATTTCGTTAAACACGACCATCATAACCTAGCAGTTAATTTGGATAATAAGAAGAGTACTAAGTAAATTATTGAAATTATATGGTTTACACATGAATTAAATAAATCCAATGGTTATTTATTGATTAAAAATAATATGAACCATTTAAAATAGAAAGAAATATTTTTTGAAAAACTATTTTTTTGAATACTGAATTAGTCATTATTCATAGACATAATTTAAAATATTTTTTTGAAAATTAATGAAAATTTATTTGAAAAAATAAACTTCGTATTTGAAATATCGATTTTAAATTTATATTTGGGTGATTTTTTTAAAATTTTTGAAATGGTTAATTTTTTTTAAGAATATTGAAACATACTTAATTTTAATTGAAAATTTTGTTTTAATTTTTATTATTTAAAAATAAACATTATATACTTAAGTTTATTTTAAAGTATAATTATTGCAATTAAATAAATATTAATCTAGTTTATGTCATTGGAATCAATTTCATATTGAATTTTTATATAAACTATTTTTTAAACATTTGAAACTTTTCATTTTGAAAACTATCTTTTTCGTCGTATCTACGAGATTAATTTTAAAATAAAATTTTATAATTATTTGAATGTAATTTAAAAATATTTATCCAATATTTTAAATCATAATAACTTATATTATCTAATAATTTAAGCTTATTTTTTTACTATAATTAATAGTGAAAACAGTAAAAAAATTAATTATAACGGTTAAGGTGAAAATGGGATTACCAAAGGTTAAATGGAAAAGATAAGGGTAAAATGGCCTAGAAACTTTTAAAATCTCATTTTATAGAAATATGTAGACCTAATAACCTATAATATTTGATAATTTATCATTTTGGATCCTTTTGGAAAGTGAAAAATGTGGGTACACCTTTTTATTTCCCAAAATTACAAGTGTACCACTCACCTCACTTATAAAAGGCCAAACCCACTCCTCCCCTCTTTACACACAAAAATCAAATTGGTTCATAAAGTACCTATAAAATTATCTCCCATAAATTTCTACCCATATCCTATAGGCCTTGGTTATATCATAATACTAATCTATGAGATAATTAGTTTTAACATAAAGAGGTTTCATTAATAAGAGGTAAAGTTATTAACTATGCATTTTTTATTTTATTATTCTTCAAACTCCATATAATATTTTATAACATTGAAAAAATATTAAAATAAGATTACAATAGATACTCAGATTTTATTATGTTAATTTTATAAATAATATTCAACTTCAATTCCATCAAATAGGAAATGAAATTGTCGATCAGGTGTTCGACAGACTACCGCCACACCAACCGATGTAGTTCATTTTCCATCACTACCTATAAATGATGAATGTAACAATACATTTAGTATAATTATATGATATTTGTGATAAGATAACATCAGTCTTATATACAGCGGGCTACCACCTAGAAAAGTGATGTGATTCATTTTCCTCTTATGAGTTACATAAAAGAGACTAAATAAAAAAAATTAATGTGTATATGTGATATTCATTTTCTATAAATACTTATAAAAAAATATTATAACATATAACTTCTTACCTTACAATCCATTGGAAAACAATAATGCTTCACACACGTATGTGTGGACTACCACCTCGATATAGTGATGTGAAATGTTTCTCATTTTATTTTTACATGAATCATAATAAGGATGGGTTTTATTAATATATATGATATATATTATATAATAATTATTTTATAAAGTTTATTTAATATTTATTTTCCTTTCATTCTATCTTCTAACAAAAAGTGCAACAACATCCATGTGTGTGTACGACCTACCATCTCCAAGAATGGTGTAATACATTTTCTATCTCTAAATTTAATATATTTAAATAAATACATATATAAGGTATTTATATAATATTTATATCATTGTTAAAATTATCAATGTTATGTAACTATTATCAAATTAAAAGGACCAAAATTAATTTACCAAATCATACATGAAAACAAAGTACTCATCACCAAAAACAAGAATTTTAATACAGAATTACAAATAAAAGAGCGATAAAAGAAAATAATTAAATCATATATTGTGTGATATATATATATATGATTATTTTTCTATAATATATATTTAATAAATCTATTTCTATTATAAAATGGTTTTAGACACATATGAAGGATGTAGAATTAGTGTCAAGGGTTTCTCATCCCACTTTTACTTCCATGAGACATACATCATATTTACCACTTATTCCATTGTATTGTGTATATATTTCCACTTCTATATGTTATGTCATGAATCTATTTAACTTAATGGTATTTAAATTTTCATTTTATGTTATTTATTTCATGAGGATTATTATTCAAAAATTACCAAATAGTTAATGGTTTATTTCACAATTTCAATATTATTTTTGATTTTTAGTTAATTCTACCATAGGGGAATTCTTTGATATTTTTATTTAAAAATAAATATATTTTATTCTAATTTTATTATAATATAATTTTTCATGTAATATTACCATTTTCCTATTTTTTGGTAAATAAAATGATTGGGAAATGTTTATTAGGAAATTATAACTTTATTTCAGTCTTTTGTCAAAAATCCTTTTTCATGAAAATCCATGTTTTCTAATGGGGTTTTCAGATTTTTTAACATTTTAAAAATTATTTATTAAATAATTTTTTACCCATTTTGAATATTTATAAAAATTGAAATGAATCTTCATGTCATTTTCAAAATAAGGTCCGTTTGGTTTTTACTAAAACATTTAAAAAAACATTTTTTTAACATGTATGGAGTGAATGGAATTTTCTCCCATCATGAATAGTTAATGTATCAAATATTATTTTATAGTATTAAAATTTTATTTTCAAAGAAAATTTTTATCAAATTATTTATTAAACGTTTAATTTTAAATTAAATTTCTAATTGAAAATTCTATTTTCCTCAAAAAAAATTAATGGCATTTTTATTGTATTTCTATTCATCAATGTCATAAAAAAATTGGTATACTTATGATACAATAGAAATATTTTACATTGATACCATCTTTATTATTTCCCTAAATGTTTTATTATTAGTTTAATTGGGGATGTAAAATTTTATTATCATCAACCATATTAACTTGTATGGTTTATGATTATGTTTATTAATTAGGGTAAGTATTAAAATTTTATTTTTTATTTTTTTAGTATAAATTATTTTGTTTATTATGTTTCAATATTTTCATATGAGGAATGAACTGGAGTTATTTATTTATGTGTGGGTCCTAGAATTGTATATCCACTCAATGCATCAGTTAGTCTCATGAGACAAATCAGCTTTGGTATTTCGCTGAGGACCCACCCATTTAAGTATGATATTTTGGAATTAGGCCTCTGTGGTATGAAATATTGGCAGGTGTCTTTGATTTCATGTTTAATATGTCTTGAATTATGAATTCCATAATTATAATTTTATTAATTTATATTCCATGTGACTATAAAATTAGTTCTCATATCCATGGTTATGTTTCAAGCTCATTTAATTATTTATATGGAATCATTTGATCATCATTTATTCATGACATATTATAATCAAGATATTTATTAAATGGAAGTGTTTCAGTTATTTTCCTAAACATATGGATTACTAATTATTTATTTATATCTTTTTTTATACACATAACCTTAATGGGAATCTGAGATCACCCCTTTCTTATGTTTTATTTTTCCCATGGTACCAGGAAGTATTTTGTGATTAATATGCAGGGTTATAAAAAGGGAGAATAATGGTGATCTCGAAAAAAATATTAGGGTATTTTTTTGTTTTAAAATGTAATATGAATTTCAAGTATGTATCTATTTTACTAATACTAAAAAACAATTCGGTCCTTTGGGATGTGATTTCTTATAACAAGTGAAAAATTAATAAAGTTACCTCTCACTCTATGATATTGGGGTCATAGTCGCAACATAAGTTTCTTGAATGCCTATTTAAGAGGAATTCCAAAAGGATTAAATGTTGAAGTTGAGGTGGTGGTTGTGGTTGTGGTTAAGGGACGGGTAAGTGGAGTTAGAACATAATTCTAAGTAGTGTAGAGGTAAGGTTCCATCAAACTGGTAAAACAAAAGACTACCCAAAAACCATGATCCAAGGCTTGATGAAATTCATATCTATTCTCCATTATTTCTAAAATCATAAAACATAAACATAAAATCATACCAAATTTGTTATATAACTTTCTATTCATAAAAAATAGATTGAATAGGAAGAGGGATGGGAACCGGAGCTGGATATAGATGAAACACATCATTCACAAACCATAGGTCAGACTAGATAATCAGATCAGATAAATCATCCTATAAAATTCCAACCCAAGACTTCAAAACTGTAATCTCATTCTGAATAATTTCAATTCTGAAATTAAGCCTTTATTGATGATGAGATATTTTAGTTTTAATAGTGTTATAAATGTAAACTTTTCTAACGTGTGGTAGGGAGTTTTCAAAATTGAAAACAAAATATTGAATAGATCAATCATCTCTGACATGAACAAATCCAAGTCATATTTAATGAAATATAATGTAGGTGGAGTAAAGGATCTATCTATAGAGGGAGATGGATCACTTTCCCAATCTCTATAATCTAACTCTTCTATGAAATTCACATATCGATCTCTATCAAATTTATCTATACCTATATAATTAGCTTCATAAAATTCTCTATCTCTATAAAAAGAAATCTACCAAGAGATCCCTTAGGTATTTTTTTCATAATTAATCGCAGCATCCAATACTTCTTTTCATGTTAATTGAACAAAGAGAATGGAAGTTCCACTATGTCCAGGTTGACTACCCCCATCATTATCATCGTAATTAGGATAATCTAGGACTAAAACAAGGGATCCCTGGGACTTGTCCCCCTTATAAGGTGCTTCTAGTTTTTTCTAACTATGATTGCTTCCAATAATGGGGGATTCATATGAAATAAAATCATCACTTTCAAAATCCACCAACTCATCCATCGTAGGTCTAAAACCACTCATAGTGACATTTGTGTCAACTAAGTGTTAAAATTTGATTTCCTCCTCATACGATGGCTAGGGTAAAGGTGAGTTCAGTTTTCTATAAGACATGGTAGGAGAGACTAGCATGTCATCCTCATAAGCCACCATGGCTTCCTCATCCAAATCAATAATCTTATCCTCTTATTCATCTTCTTCAACTTCCATTGATTTCCCCCCAACAATCACTTATTCATCTAAATATAGGTCTAAGACATCGAATTCAAGACCTGTATAAACAAGATCACTATGTCTAACCAGGTAATTTTATGGATAGACCTTCTCACAAACCTTATATGGTTCAGTTACACATTCTCTTCACCATCAGATCTAATTTACCTTCATCTATTTGCACTTTTTTGTATAAGTAAGAGACTATCCAAATATGTAATTATCTCTTCCCCTAAGTAACTATATTTTTGTATTCTAACAAGGCTAAAATTAGATTTGGGTATGGAAAATAATTTATTTTGAGGATGTATTACAAAATTAAACCATATTATTGTGAAATATCTACATAGACTAATTTAAAAAATATAATTCATAAAAAATATGAAAAAAAATTCATTATGCCTTAGGATATTATGGTCTCCTTTCCTTGGGAATATCATGTGCTGAATGAATTTGACCAGAATTCTACATTATCCACTCAACATAACTATAATTTGTCTTCTAGGAGTTTAATTCTCAGTGAGCTCAATTAAATATTTGTGAAACTTGTACTACTGATGATTAACTTGATACATGCTCTAGAAATCTCCAAATTCTCCTTTTTATGCTATACCCAAACACTTTTTCCATTGCATTGAAGAGAATTATAATTCATCGAAATGGTGCACATAATTTTTTACTAATCTTCGAATAGAAAGTATTTCAATCTTCCTTAAACCATGCCCCCATCCCAATGTCAAAATTTTATTCCAAACCAAAGATCTGGTCTATTTCAACTATTACACATCAAATTCATTATCCATAAGAAAATATATGATAAACCATTTGTGAATTATTCAACTTCACTATCCATGTTAAGATGGTTTTCAACTTCTTCAAAGGAGGTGACTAAACAAGAAATGTGGCTTACACTTTTTTTTAAACCCAACATTTTGGTTTGATTCGAGTTCAAAATTCATTCATGTGGGAGAAAAAATGAAGAGGTTTAGGTTGGAGGGAGAGAGAGAGGTTTAAGATAGGATAGATTGATTCTCTCAAAATATTTCAAAAGGATATAGGATATCCAATAGAAAATGTGGATTTTGATTCATACATGGATTCAAAATAAATCATAATCATCTACAGAGTAATTTAATAATATAATTAAATGAAAACCTACCCAAATATTTTCATTAAAAATTATATGTATTAAACACATACGGTAGGTAGAAAAACAATGGATCCATGATATCATTAGAATGGTAGTAATTCTAACTATGACCTCATGGTATGTATGCTAACCACATAAATGAAAAGTGTGGTAAGTGGTACTAAACATGCGGCCAAGCTTTCATGGTAAGCATAGTGAAAATGTGAAATACATAGTTATTTCTATAGAATCTCATAATCTAAATAGTATAAAGAAGAATTAAATGACTGCAAAGGCTCAATCAAAATTGAGATAATTATATGTAATTTATTATACCCAATTCATGTATGCTATAATTGATTCTATAAACAATCAAAGGTTGTGTAAATATGCCACCAATATGATGTTCAATAATAATGAACTATAGAGTGATATCACCTTTCTAAAAATGATCTCTAAAAAAGTGATATATTATATAAATGTTATTTGTTCTAGAATGTTATATAGGGTTATTATAAATATTTATTGTACTTGTATTATCACAATTTATATGGGAATTTTAGAATTGATATACATAGTCTATAAATGTATATTTCATCCACACAATATGTGCACAATAACTACCTAAATATATATACTGCAATTTAGCAGTGGATAATGTGAGAGAGTTCTACTTTTTACTATACCAGAAAACTAGAGACCTGTCCAAAAAGTGATATGTTCTAGAAGTCCTTTTTATATAAAACATTCAACCAATAAAATTAGCATCTGAATAATAGCTAAATTAAATGTATTTCATTTAGAATAAAACAATCCTAAGTTGTTTTTATTTTTTTGGTATTTGAAAAATATTTTTATATATAGTAAATTTGATTCTATTGGGGTTTCTTGAAAATGAGCACACATACACACACCAAATATAATATCAGTTCAGATAGTAGTAATGTATAGTAAACATCCAATCATACCTCTATAAGTTGTTAGCTCATCTGTTTTAATTGTTTATCAAGAACTAACTTATATCTAGTACTCATGGGGGTATAACTACCTTAGTAGTATCCATTCCAAAATATTTTGAAAGAACTTTAGTCTACTTGATTTGATTTGAAATAATTCAATTTTCATTTTGAATAATCAGAAAATAAATAAAGAATTTGATTTCACCCATTAAACTCACATAGAATTAATTTTAAAACATTTTCTAAAAACAAAGTACACAAATAATGTCATTAAGATCCAAATATAATACAATCAATATATATTCATACAACTAAAAAATATTTTCAAATTTCTTTTAATTAAAAAATTAGATTCATCGATTCCTTTAGTAAAACCTTCAAAAATTAAAAAATGGTCTAATCATGTCATACCGAGCTCTAATATATTATTTTAAACCATTTAATCTCTTGACAAATTAAACACTTGATTTTGAAAATGGGGGTTTTGAAATCCAGTGGTTTTTCAACAAGAACATACTCAACTATATAACCATTTAATAATACACTCTTTAATACCATTTTATAGAGTTTTAAATCTGAAAGTTATATAGAGGAAAGCAATATTCTAATGTCTTAAAGTCTACATACTGAATAAAATGTATCCTCATAGTCAATACCTTAACCTTTAGAATATCTTTGTGCAACCAATCTGAATTTATTTGTAATTATTGTGTCTAACTTTTCAACCTTATTTCAAAACACCCATTTAGTGTCAAGGTAAGGAAGTACATTGGTCTTTCAACGTGTTCCCAAAAACTATTTCCCTCAATCTGATTTAACTCTTCTAGTATTTCCATTACCTAGAATTTATCATAAATTTATTTTGTGATGTTCTTAGGGTCATGTTCGGATAAGAAATCATGATGCTCAACTTGGTTTCTAAGAGAATATCTAGTTTGAGTTCCTTTATCATGGTATCCAACAATTTCATCTAAAAAATGATATCTATGAGTCCTAAAAGCTATAGGAATAGTAGTATTTGGTTCCTCATTTCCATATAGAGGTTTAGAATGAACATATTCATCAAAACTATGATATTTTCCACATGTGGTCTAGAATAATTGACCTTATTTTTTTCATTAATATATAAACATGAATGTTCAACCTAAATGTTCTCTAAATTGGTATTTATCTCATGTGGATTTGTATCATCAAATTTTACATGTACAGATTCTTCCACAATTTATGTTCTTTTATAGAACATTTTGTATGATTTAGTAGTTATAGAATATCCAAGGAAACATTCTTCATCACTCTTGGAAGAAAAATTATCTAAATTATACTTTTTATTTAGTATAAAGATGTTCCAACAAATAACTATAATGTAGTTAACTTTTGGTTTTCTACCATTCAATAGTTCATAAAGGGTTTTCTCTAAAATATGATTAATTTTAACTCGATTAATTATATAACAATATGTATTCATAGCTTCTACCAAGAAATTAAAAAGAAAATCATACTCTTTGAGAATGGAATGAGAAAATTTATGAAGGGTTCTATTTCTTCTTTCTACTATGTCATTCTATTACGGGGTCCTAGGAAATGAAAATTTAGGATTACAGCTAGGTTTTAAGCATAAATATTGAAATTCATAATTTCCAAAATCATGGCCATGTTCACTTATTAAGGCCTTAATTCTATATCCAATAAGATTTTATAGAAATTTTTAATACTTATAAAAATTGGAAAAATATCCATGTTTCAAAGAAAGAAATATTACCTAGGTTTAACAAGAAAACTCATATACTAGATCATTACCACAATGCTTCCCATAAAGACAAGAAACTCTAGAATGTCCAAAAAATCCATGTGAACCAACTCTTGGGGTTGAAAAGTTGCAACTTTTTTTTGAAAGAGATTATTTTCTATTTTCTATTTTGATATGGATTACAGACCTTGTCTATTTGAAATAAAATTTTAGAAATGTCCTTGACTAATCCATTCATAGTAAGCTTTTTATGTGAATGAATATTACCTTGGCCCGGTCTCCTATTCCAATTCGAATATTCTTTGTGTATGGAACACAAAAAATAAATATTTTGAGAAAATAAAGAATCTAAATAAACAACATAAATATTTTAAATTTTCATAATACTAAAAACTAAATCATGTTAAGAATCAAAAAATTTACAAGAATCATTTTAAAACCTGACATGAAAACCATCATCACATAATTGTGAAATGATAATAAGATTATACTTCAATCCACATAAAAATAATAATTAAAAAACTTAAACAATTCTAGAGTTATCATTTTGATTGAAAATAATTATCTTCCCTATGGCATTATCACCAAAATTAAGATGTCCACCATTAACTTTAATCAAATTCTAGAAACATGATAAATATATAATCATTTTTCTAGAGAATCCACTATATAGATACCATAAGTGATTTATGGTACTATTTATAAATATTTCCTTTAATTAATTAAATACACATTGATTTTGGTACCCAGATCTGGTTGGGTCAAGATGGGTTAGTAATTAAAACTTTTGTAATACAAACTTTTTTTCCATAATTTCTATAAAATGAATTGACATATTTTTAGATAAAATCAATTTTGAGAATCAGATTATTAATATTATTTCCAAAACAAGTAGATTGTTTATAAAGTATAGTTCTATTCTTATACCTAGGAATTCTTTTTTAATTATAATTTGTTTTTATTTCTAGTTTGATATCCAAATAAATCTCTAGGTTTTGTTATAACTTCACTTCTCAAAATCTTATTCATCATTTCTATTCTTCTGATAAAACCTTAAATATAATTTTATGATTATTTTATTTTCTAATATTAATTATGTAACATATTATAAAATATTATCATTTTTTCAATTTAAATATAAAAATTGTTTCAAAATGTCAAGATAAAGAATGTTTTTTATTTAAGTTTTTATATTTATTCTTCAATTCATTAAATTTTTATTCAATAATATTGTAGTATCCAAATAGATCCTTACATGAAATATATTCTTAATTATTTTCAGTCATATAAAAGTTAGAAAAAATTTCAAGAAAGACAAGAAGAATATTTTTTTCCCTCAAATATGTCTTTCATCAGACACATATTTTCATTACTACATTTATCCTATCTGCCTAAGTATGAATCATTGACCTGTCCTCTTAGGCACTAAAAGTACCATTTATAGCATTTTTTAACTATTTTCTTTATCTTCATACCTTTTTATATATTTTATCATGGTAGAATCCTTTTTTACATGTTCTTTTATTTAACATTCATAGAAGATTGCATAATTAGTAGAATCATCATTTTTTCACTATTTTATCTATTTTTTTATCAAGCATAACTTTTTAATTGGGTTTCCTTAAAAACTTTATATGTAAATAATGTTTTTAATCATTTGGATAGATGATCCATTTAATCATCACTATATTATAGAGATTACTCATTAATTGAACTATATTTTTTGACATTAACTTTCATCTTTGAGTTAGACATTTTGAAGGAAGTTGATTTTATCTCTAGTTTATATTTATCGTTTTTGTTCACTTTGTGGTCTTCTTCATGCATCAAAAGCCTTCCAAATAGATCATTTAATAGAATTTATTGATTTTATGGGATTCCATAATAGAAATAGAGGTTCCTCTCCTTCTGTCAGGTAAACACCTCAATAATCTCATCACTTTTTCACTGCCAACATCTGTCTTCCAAAGTGAATGAATTAGGTTCACGATTTAAATAAACCTGAGATACATATCAAAAATTAGTTCATCATGGTTCATCTTAAATGTATAATTTTTAATAGTATATGTATTCAAACACATTTTTTTTATAATGTATGTTACTTCTTTAGAAAGAGTCAGTGTGACCTAAATTTCAAAAGTAGTAGTCCAAGAAGATATTCTATTAAATTATTTATCTCTTAATGCATATTTTAATGAATTGATTACTTTATAATTTTTTAGTAGAATATTTATTAGGATTACACCATTCATATCGAGCATTTTTGGGTCTTTCATATTTTTCCTCAATAATGGTCCTAACATGAAATCACATACTCTCATTAATAATTTTCATCTTGATTCTAAATTGAGAATAGTTAGTGCTACTAAAATAAAGAGTTTGATTAGTAGCATATCCTTTAGGTATGGTATTATACATAACGACTAAAATTTAGAATAAAAATACATTATAATATCTTAAAATAAAAATAGATCATGGTAAAATACAGCCTTTAAAAAATTTGATACCAAATCATTTTCAGTGTGGGTAACACAAGAGTGGGGTGAGTCGAGTTTCCAATAAAAAGTTTTTCTATATATATTAAAATTTAAATCCCGAATTTAATAAAAATTCCATATTAATCAAAATAGTAGAAATATATAAATATGATCTTTCAAGCAGATTCACAAAAGTGGGATTGAAGGTCGATTAAAATAACTTTTGTTCATACTTTAATGTTTGACACTAAGGTATTTAATTAAATACTTTATATAATCACAAATTACCACTAAATAACAAATTAATTTTTTTACTGTTTTAGAAAAATAGAAACTAGTTTTTTATTTATGAAAAAAAATTATAAAATCAAATAGTGAAATTTAGACAAAGTTTTTGGTCTCTAGTTGAGACTTAATCCCCTCCACTTGGAAACCATCTATTACCAACAAGTTTGTTTCACAATAAACTAATCCACAACCTAGATAAGGTTTTACAAAAAAATAGCCCACAATGTTTTCCCGACACAAAGCATCTTCCAGAGTTATACAAGGGATAAGATAATTAAATTTCAAACATGGATTATTCCATAGTTATTCATGGTGCATGAGATAAATAAGTGGAAAACATGTGTCAAGAAATCTCTAGTTTGGAATAAGAGACTATGTTTACAGGTAAAAGAGTAATACAAAACATAAATCAAAATGTAAATTATAAATAGAATGAAAAGGAGAATATAATATGATAAATTTGGTGTAGCTCAGTCTGATCAGCATTAGTGGATCATCACCCTTTGATTTCTTCTTTGAATGGCTTCAAATGATTTTTTCAACAATATTATGGAAAATATAATGTCATAAAATCTATTTAAATCAGAATGTATAGTGTGTACTCATTTGTTCTTCAAACTCTATATATATGTGTGTGACTATCTCTCACACTTATCCATCTATTAAAAAAAATTTTACCTTAAAGAGATATATTCTCTAATAAAAACAACGGATAATAATCATTATTATTTAATGCACTATATCTACATTTAATAATCAAAAAATAATTCATTGTATATATGAAAGTCTCCACTTATTAGTTACACATGACAATCTACCTTTATATAAAGAATGGTTTGTTAAGCTCACTGTGGGATTGTCATAGTAGGCTATCACTCCCAGCTAGTAAGGAAACTCTATACTATCAGCTCATTACTTCATGCGATCCGCTGATTTTATCCATCGAGGGTTCTTTTCTTCATGTGGTCACTTTACATAGTCACATGGTTACTTCACTACTTTTTTCAGTCGAATCCTTTTTCTCACAACAGGAACTTCTCTTCCTAATTTAAGTACCATGTTAGAATAACTACAAAATAGAATATAAGTGGTGAGTATAAGACTTAAGAAAAAAATTTCTACCAGTTTCTTGAAATGTTGATTGGTTCTCGCAGTAAGGTGATTCTCAACATGTGGTGAGTTCCAAAATGCATGGTAGGTTCGTCATTAAAGTGCATTCAATTTATGAATAGGAAAAATTGTTATCAACTAAATCACGGTAAGGAGTTTGAACATGTGTTTAGGTGATGTATAATGCATGGCTAGTTATATAGGTTTTGCATGACCTTGATGGTTAGTTCAAAGTCTTCACATGTTAATCACAATTGAACATGTAGTAATGTTACATTGTAAGGTCCATAATTGGATATTTTTTCTGATTTTTCCAGAAAAAATACACTAATAAAAAACACGAAATTAATTAATACCATTGGAAATATGATTTGGAATCATTAAAATAAGGAGGTTCTTTTCTAATCTAATAGAAGTCAGTAATTACCCTTTGGTCCTCAATACATGCAAATGGCTACTGGTTACCATATCTCAATCCTTAATAATAACTAAAACAAACTATGTTCTTAGAGTGTTTTATGAGAAATAGTTTGATATTCCACAACCGTATACAACTAAGTGATATTGGTATAGAGTTGGTTTCCATAATTTGATGACTCGTTTTTACATTCAACCAAATTTCCTATCATTATTTCTTCGAATATTTCATTCTATTAGTATACCTTCATATTCTACATTCACATTCACTACCCCTTTTAATTGAATTTATTATTCATTTTATACTGGTCTTTCTCAATCATGCCCATTATGGAAACCTAAAATTGAACTTTGATATTAGTTACACATTCTTCAAGATAAACATCAATATTAAACTCCTTTATAAAAACCAAGACCTTTTTTGGAAACTTATTTTCAAATGTTTTTATGGATATAATTTTTTTTTATGATGGTAAATATCATTGTCAATTTTTAGAGTAATTTTCCTCATCATAATCACCATTAATCCTCTTTAGAAACATTATTATATTATATATAAACTTTTTGAACTTAAATAAACCTATTGGATTCTTTTTATCAAACCATTCTTTTCCTCATTTTAATTTTCTATTAAATATCGATAGAAACTCATCACTTATATCCTCTTCTCTGGATTCACCTAGATCAATGAAAATTTATTCAAAAACATAAATTTTATATCCTAATATAAATTAATTCTCATAAACTATGATTTCAGAAAAATCTTATAATCAACCAAACTACTTTTCAAGTTATCCAATGAGAACTCTGTGATATTTCTTTCATGGGGAACAAACACTTTAAGAGTATAAAAAGATGTAAATCTAATCAATATTACATTTAGAATCTCAAAATCATTTACTTATTTTCTAAGTACATGAGTAAATATTATATTACTATATATTTTTGAAAAGAAAAAATCAATGTTTTAAATGGATTACATCTTCAGATCATCCAATTTATTTTGTAGATCAATAAAATTATCTCTTTTAAAATTTTATCACTTTTCAAAATATTGGGAAACTTGTACTATATTATTTTAATATATATGAAACTTATCACTTTCGTATATATATTATTTCATAAATTTCAAGATAAGGGAAGTTTTACACATGGATTTTCATTGAGATTATTCTTATATGTTTCATTAAAGGATGTATCTAGAGTATGAATTACATAAATTCCATGAATTATAGTGGAGAAAATATTGATCCATATATATTATAAATGTTATATCATATTATTATTATATATTTAGTAATTAAATCCATGGAATAGAGGAACCCCTTTTGCATTAATAACATTTTCTATGTCGAATATCAAAAAGCAAAAGATTCAGCAAGAAAAAAATATTTTGGTTTTGATAACACTTATTATAAAAACATATACTATAACACCATATGAGAGGTTTTTAATTAGTTTTTTAAAATTTTCACATAAAATGGATATTTTCAACATGTTGGTTAGAGTAAATTAAACCATTTAATATTAATCATGCATATAATAAATCAACATTTAAAAAGTAAATGGATTGAAATTAGAATTTTACTTAGATCTATCAAAGTCGTTTCTCATAATGAATATCAAAAGAGTATTTAAAAAATTATAACAATGGGGATGTTCCACTTTGGCTCCAACTTCTAGATCAAAACTACATCAATAAAACCTTTGTTTCAAGAAGTTATAATCTCTAAATATATTTATATTTTAAATATTCTACCTATATAATCGATAATATTGTGTTGTTCTATCATATACTCAATTTAGTCATCCTTCTTAAACCACTTAATTATTTCTTCAAAAAAATCTTTCTTAAAATCCACTTGTCACCATCAATTTTTTCTTTAAAACCGTTTTACATGATAAAATTAATTGAAACATTATCCCATAAAATCGTCCCATATTTGAAAAATACTTTAGTTTCCATAATTTTCACAAATATGTCAAATTGTGACATAATAGGGACTATTATGGTTTAATGAACATTATTTATCAAAACCTTTTTAAAATTACCACACGAAGCATCTTTCTAATTTTATAATCAGAAGGCCAATATCTCAAATATATTTTTATAAAATTCCCAATGGTCTAGTAATGATTGTTATGAAGACATAATATATTTAACAATATATTAAATTCGCCCATTTTGTGGTGACATTTTTTCCCTAAACCATGGCCTTTAATTCACTTCACTAAATTACCCTCCTTCACAAATTAAGTGACATTCTACTGTGTGATTTCTAGAAAAGATAAAATTATTAACCCCACATATTACAATTATGGTGTGAGTATCAGAGCATAATGACCATCCTTGCACAAGCTTCACTACATTACAATAATAGATAGTGTATCAACCATGAATTTTGGTTTAATTCTTACTCAACTAAAACATCATCTTCACAACATCATGTTACTATATTGTGACTTTTTATCTACAATTATTATAACTTCACAACATCATAAGTCATCAAATTCTTTATCGAATTGTATTATCCTTCCATGACATGATATTCATCTAACTCCTTAAAAAATACTCCATAATAATTTTGATATAACCAATATTATTACAGTGTTTTTTCCCTTCAAAACAAAAATATCCATAAAACACAACTAAAATTTAATAAATGTAATAAAATATTCAAAAAATATATAGTATATATGTTAGGTTATATTTCTGATATACAAACCCAATTTTGATCATGTATCCACAAAATCCTCACTTCAACCATCATTCTCCTCTTAAATAACCATTTCTCTTGCAATCCATTTATTTGATTACATGTTTTTGGAATGTTTTACTTGTATATAATGATTTATTTTGTTACCTTATGTAGTATTCTTGTGATGTTTATTATATATTCATGTATTATATTGAATTGTGAGTTATTAAATTATATTATGGTGGATGAAGTTTTAGGTTAACAAGATACATCTTGTGATTAGTGGTAATATCTCCCACAATTTGTGTAGATATGTAAAGGACTTGAAATTTTTCCTTTGGTTCTTGTAAATTATATAGGTAGTTTTAGAAATTTCTCTTTGGAAGAGTAAAATGGTAATTTGACAAAGTATAATACATTTGAATAATTTTTGGATTCTTTTTTTGGTCTCAAAATTAGGTGTTTCCAAGGTTGAAGTTAGTATAAATTATAAGTGTTTTGAGTTACAGCATAATTGATAATTTAAATAATTAATTATTTAAAAGGTCAGACACATGTTTTTCATTTTTTTAATAAATTTTTTCTATTACTTTTTAATATTATTCCAAAAAAATTCCTCTCCATTAATCCTATAATACATCATTTATCATTTCTCAAATGTTGGGAGATTTTATAAAGAAGATAAATTACTTCAAATTTTATTAAATTAAATTTTTTATTTGATTAATTTATCAGTTTGCACATAATGTTTCTTTTTATGTTTCTTGAAAACCATAGCATAAAATTGAATTTATTCTGCCTTGTATTTCATAGGATATTATGTTTCATTTTAAAATGATGTTAGCTAGAATCAGGCTCCAAACCCGACTCATGTCTATTTCATTGTTCACCTATAAATAAATGTAGTGACTCAATTTTCCTCATTTTTACTCACATGGATTAAGGTATGTATTTTTAGACGATGATGATAGAGGAGTTGGTTGTTACCCTCTATGTTGTTTTCTCAATCCAACCAGTCTAAATTGACACATACCTTTTCCTATATATGGAATTAGTGATTGATAATCATTTTATAATGGAAATGATTATTAGTTATTATTATCAAAATTCTAATTAAGTTGGGTTGTGTGATTGATTTGAATAAAACAATATTTGTGATGAATAGTGTTTGATGGGCAACATTGTAGTCAACCAATAATTATTCCTTCCTTGTGATATCATGGTGGAATGTTCCCATAAAAGTAGCCTCAAGGCCATAGTTTGTTGATAAAAAATGGAAAACATCATTATGACCATCTGTGAGTAGAGAAAACAACACAAACCAATACAACATAGTTTCTTAGTGGGGGTAATATTGTTGGGAAAGGAGATGATCTATGAACATGAAATTGAATGAAAAACACAAACACATAGTGGAAAAAAATTATTTTCCCTTGAATGAGCCTAAATAATTAATAGACCAAAAAATATCTATGGAAATTAATGATTGACACCCAGAACTTTTTAACATAGAAAACCAATTGTTGGAATGACCACGAGATGTGGTCTAGAAAACAGATCTACTAAGAATCAATCAGTACATAGTAGGCACTCCTAAAAGTGAAAGGGATTTAAAAATTTCTATTCAATAAAATAGGATCAAGAAAGTAAATAAGATATAGTTTAAAATTAAAAAAGAAATCCAAAGAAGTAAACCAATATTAAAAAATATGACCATATGGATCTGAAGACCACTATTAGAAAGATAAAGTGTTCAAAAATCAAAAATAAAATTAATCTAAAACTATTATTCAATAAAAATTGGATAAAAATATGTATCCTAGTTTTGTTTTGGAGGAATAAAAACTTAAGAACTTCAAAATAGAATTATCCTCTGAAGAAAGGTTCTCAAACATTAAAAAAAATATCTTAAAAATAATTATCCAATAATTTAAAATTATATAATCTTTTATTAAGAAAAATTAAATTTCCTCAATATTAAGTGATATTAGAAATAAAATCTTGTACCACTAAAAATAGTTGTATTTAGTTAGGTGGACCCACAAAAATCCCCCTCTAACTCAACTGGGAATCATCACTAACCCTATAGTTAGTTATCATGACATAGATTTACCTATCAGTAGAATATTGGCCAGCATATATAAAATATTATCATCTAATGGAATATCCTCGATCTCCAACAATTTATAGTTGAGAATTTTCAATATCCAATGATAATGTATATTGATATGTTTTAATCTTCCATGAATAGTGGGATTCCTTCCCAAAAAAATGGAACTTTTACAGTCAAAAAATAAAACATACCAATCTTGATTAAAATTAAAACTGCAAACAAATTTCTTACCAACAACAATTATTTACATGCCTTTGTAGATGTAATAAAATCACACTCTATGGATGATAATGTAATAAATTTATTCAATCTAGACTATGAAGATATATATCCCTTATAAAAGTGATCAAATAGCCTAAAGACAGCTTCATAGAATCTAGATCTCCTGCAATATCTAAATCTATAAATCCATAAAGCATTGTTTCCCACTACCAAAACATAATCACATATTAGAAGTACCACAGAGAAGTAAAAAAATATAATACACTTCTCTCCAATGTTCTAATACAAGATTTGATAGAAAATGACCAACCATACAACCTACATAATCTATAGTGGATCCAATACATACTATCAGATATATCAAATAGCCAATGACATACAAATAAGGTATGTTTTGAATATCATCTATATCATCATCAGTAGAAGGTGACTAACTATTACGGAGCATAAAATGTGGAGGGAGAAGTGTACTAACCATTTTGGATCCATCCATAGAAAATATTTATAACATCTTATCAATATATCTATATTAAGATAACCTTAATTTCATCATCTTTTTTCATGGGAGATCATTATGTAAGGAATTTATCATATTATATCTATGTATTTTATTACAAAATACTAACAAAGATCCTTCTAAAATTTTACAATTCAATAAGCATCTTGGAAAACAATAAGAATGTTGTCAGGATAAATTAGTAATATTATAAATTCATCATCAACAAATATCTGAACAAAAATATGATTAAAAAGAGATATTACTAAATCTTGGGTAAAAAATAATAGACTCAAACATCTTATAAAATAACCTTGTAACTTTCTCCAGACCATATTAACTCTTCTTCAACCTTCAAACATAATAATCTTTACATTTTTAAAAATAAAATCTATATTTCCTCTATATAAGACTCCACCTCTAAATCACCATGGTGGAAATCAATCTTCACATAATTACGCATATTCATTATATAAAAACTAGAATATTAAGCAATAATAACTCTAATGGATGAAATTTTAACAATAGTTGAAAATATGTGTTCCAAATACTTCTCTTATGATGAAAGACTTTAATAAATGGCCTATCCTTATACCAAGTAATAGACTTATATTATTCATTTTAAATCCAATAAATCCACTAATTTAATAAATATTTCAAACACTTGGGTAAATTAACAATCCCAAAAGTTTTTTTTCCATGCAATGATCTTATATCTTCATCCATTTCTATAAACCATTTTTTACTATGATTACTTTTCATCACCCATCATAACATTCTAGTTTTCTACATTCAGTGATGATCACATACTCATTAGGTGAATACCAAGTAGAAGTGGTATTATTCCAAGATGAAATTTTTATTATAAGTATAGGTTCATTACTAACCTAAGGAATCATATCCTTAGAATTGATTGGCGCATCAGAAACATCAACTCTAACCTGTTCACCCTAAACATTATTTTTCACATCCACATGATCATAAAAATAAACAATGTGAGGTAAAGGCGAGTCATAAAATCCCTAGATATTAATAAAAAAATTATAATTTGGAGAACTAAATTTTTATCCCATAGTAATTTTTATAGTAAACTAATTATCTATATAAACAACATCATGGATTCTATCAGGTTTCTTGACAATAGGACCATAAAAAATGTACCCAAACACATCATGTCTAGAACTAATAAAAATTCACAATCTCATCTTACCTTTCCACATGGATCAATTTTCTCTTAGAAAATGATCAAAAGACTCAAAACTAAAAACACACAAGTGGATATACGTGATCTATTTTCCATACCAAAATATTTTAGGAGTATCTTCATGAAACAACCCATTTGGTCCCACATGGATAGTGGCATGCCAAGTGTGACACCCCATGTTTGACTCCAATAGGATAATGGCTACTGATAAGACTCAAGAAGGAATAAATTGAAATGGGATTCCCCATCCTAATGTACATGTACTCTCTTAACACAAATATTTCTATGAAAAACTGTTATGGAATAATAAAAGTTTGCAACTTCTAAACTATAACCATGCATAAAATATATATAGGGAATACACCTAAGTTCAAAAATATAAAACCAAATAATATAGTGTGAAAGGACACAACCAACTGGAAATGAAATCCCAACCTAACAGTAACTCGAAAAAGGGAGAACTGAAGAGATCCTGGCTTCTAGTCACCAACTCTAGCCACTAAATGTGGTCAATGAACCCAAGTACAATTATTCTTGACCAAAGTCACTTTTTATATGTCTATCATGGACATAATACATCACATATGCTGGAAAATATCATACATGTGTGGTTATATACACACCCAGTAAGATACTCTGAAATCCAACAAGGGGTAATAGAAAGATTCAATTATCGAATTGCTAAAACCGCAAGCAAGAGTTCTAGGAAAAAACTGAATGCATGCTTAATGAAACCCAATAGAAGAGAGAACGGGGATCTACATATCTATATTCCAGTTAAGAATTAATTTTCTCATATCCCCAAAGTTCTCATCAATGATTCCAAACAACATGCATAATCATAAAAGATACAGAGTGGAGGGCCCACTCCTCCCTATAACATGTTTCAGCAAAGGGGGAACTATATTTTATCCATGAACCTCATGTAACCTTATAAGAATCAATGTTGAGGGCTCAAACCTCACCATTTTTATCTATGGCCGAGGGAGAACTATCTCCAGTAGAGGATCCACTCCCCACTGGATCTCGAAGACGGGGGGTGTTATCTATAGATAGAGGAAAAAGTCCCTATATATTATGGGTTAACCAACTCAACCAATATAAAGAGTATGGGAACCCATAACCTAGTGTGACAGGGGGGTTTTCATCCTCAAAAAAACTTTGATTATCATTGAAAATTATTTCTACAAGGTAAGTATCACAGAAATAAGTATCTGACTTGATTCATCTTATGTCACACCACTGATTCCAAAATAAAGGTCTTCATCGTATCCCTTGTGGAAAACTGATCATAATGGACAACTCATTGTTCAAGATATGAATATCATAAAATCTCAAAGAACACAAAAAATTCTCACCATCATTTATATGAGATAAAACATGAATCTACCAAACTATCCCAAAAAATTAGATAATAATGGCCAAAAGGATCATTCCATTGTGATCTACATGAAAAAATACTGGGGATTTGATATTTATTTTCCCAAAATGGACCCATGGTAAAAAACACATCTCACAATATCTCGAATGAAAGTCTCTTCATGGTCCCAGGCCACAATTAAAAATTTAATACCTAATATTTTTCTTGAATCAGGCACCTCAATATCTCAATCATGATTCCACAAACAGATCCCCAATCTGACATCTTAAAAAGAAGTAACGTTGGAAACTAGATTCCACAACCATCATAATATAATGATTCTAATAATAATAATAATAATAATATTATTATTTTATAAGAAAAATAGAACTCATACAGGATTCCCCCCCTCGTCATGATGAGGGTTCATGCCCCCTACCCACCCTCCTTGGATTATTATTATTATTATTATTTATTAATTTTAATTTTATTCTTTACACATTCCAAGTTATCTTATTCTTCAAAAAATTTACATTTATAAGCCTTAATAAACTCTTTCAGTGCCTATCCATGACCAAAATTACTCCCCGTGTATTTGGAACCTCCCATCACACAAAACACCTCCTTCCCTCACAAGCATCCAATGCCACACACATCGCCTGCATTACATATGTGAGACATTGTACTGAACATCCTTCTTGGGATTCCATGCCCAAACCTAAAGACATGATTCACAATAAATTCCCCTACCCAAGTTGTCTCACTATTTAATCCCTGACCATATCTATTGTTATCTTGTATTCCATGAGAGTTATAAATAAAATCAAGAAAAAGATATCCAAGAGGGATGATGAATAATTTGACCCATTGTTCAACACCATTAGAATATAGTTAAGAATAAATTTGAATCCATTCTATTTAATGAATTCATATCATACTGTAATGAGGATTAAATAATGAGGGAAGAGTCCTATTTTTTTAAAATATTATATAATATATTTTATTGATCTTTTTTATTGTTTTCATCATTGTTATCGAATATAGTTTCAGACACAACTTCTTCATACAATATCATATTGATGATCCATATACAGCATCATGATCAAGATTTTGAGGAGTCTATTTCAAGAACATTATTTGTTATTAAATTTTTACTTGGGAATTGGTCCCATGAAGGGACTTTTGTACATGATACAAAGAAATTCATTTTTTCACTAAGTTCTTATTTTGGGAAAATAAATATATAATCCAAATGGGTTTTTTCATATATATCTTAATGTACTGATGAATTTATCATTATTTTCCATTAATAGTGATAGTTTTATTGATTTATGTTTTATCCCATATAACTGATGATGAGCCTGAAGTGTGTTCATTGAGATTTTCAAGATTTAGATTCGGACACACGAGTTGTCTACTCTAAGAATATTTATGCATTGTATATGATGGGGATGTTAATTTTCAGATTAAAGGAATGAAATGAGATAATATAATAAGGATTTTTAATTTAGTGATGCTTAGTCGGTAGCAGTGATATGGTGTGATCATCGGAGTTTTCCTAGGGTTGGAAACCACAATGACTCACCAGAGAACCGATCTCTCATACTATTTATATACGTGGAGTTGGAAACCCCCATGCCACATGAGTATTGGGTTAAAACTCTCACCCCATCGCATTTAAGATCTAGTAGGTAGTGGGTCCTACACTGGGGATAGTTCCCCCATGGATCTCTATGTGACCTCCACTCTATATTTTTTATGGTTAAACAGTTTGTTTGACATCAGTAATGGTACCTATGGAGTAGTGAGAAGCTCTTCATCTTTATCTGGACTATGGAGATGAATACCCCCTTTTTATCTTCACTCTGATTTAATTGATAATATTTTTTTGGGTTTCTTATTACCCTTTTGCCAATGGGTTGATATGATTGACTACTGCGTTGTTTTATTACCCGCTTATGGTTTTTGGGGTATCCTACTTGGAATGTATATACTCACACCTATATAGAATTTACCAACATGTGTCATTAAATATGTATAAAATAGGTAGATCTTCAAAAAATGTAGTGGATCGCAGATATACTTGGGTTCATTGAACATGGATGATGGTAAAGTTTGTAGATTAGGATCCATGATCTCTATAGTTTTTTCCTTTTTCTAGTGTTTTTTGGTTGGGAACTCATGTATATTTTTGAATTAATTTCTCTAATTTAGGAATTGGTTTTATATTAGAATGTTATTTTTATTCCCTATAGGTTATTGTATGCATGGTTAAACTCTATATGTTACAGTTTCTTATTATTCCTCTACAACTTTTCACAGATATGATTGTTTTGATGCACACTAGTACATAAGTATAATTCCTCCAATTTCAATTTATTCCCTCATGGAAATTGTCATTATCCCCAAGACTATTGGAGGTGGTATTGTGGTGTCACACTTGGTAGGTCAATAGTCAGGCAGACCCTGAAAGATCAGATCATGACAAAGTGGTATTAGAATTTTTTTCCCTGTAGATGGGATTTGGAGTGGGACCTATTGTGAGTTTTGTCTTGGGGACTTAGGGAAATGGTATAGAACATTCATGAATTCATGTTTCAGGCTAGATAATCAAGTTTTGTGGTGGAGGCTAATGTGTCCACTCACTAGGAATCTACCAACCTACTTGTAGACATGTCATGTCAAGGCATCAATTTCAAGGGAACCAATGGTATATACATCATATAGTATTAGATCTTTTAACTTCCTTTTCCATATTGAGTTATCTCCCAAGATATTATCTTTGATAATGGTATATATTTTTAATTTTCATGGTGATTTCATAGTGAATTATGGGTAGGATTTCAAGATAGTGGCATGATGATGACTAGTTGAGTGATGGGGCCTTTTTATAGGGAAATATTCTTGAGGTGTTTCCTCTAGGAGAGCATAAATCAGTTATTACACCTGATGAGAAACACATGATCCACCTCTAGTGGTCCAAGTAAATGATCGTATAAATATTGAGTAGCCAATTTCTCCAAAGGGTAAGATGAAGATGAAAACTGGATTATCATGTGGTGTGAGTTCTAATTAAAGACACCTACTATATTTCTTGGTGATCCAAACTCTCATGAAATGAAGGATTGGCTCTGAGAATTTTTTTGGGTTTTCTGGATTGATTGGACTCCAACTAATCATATGGTTTCACTTGTAACTAGTATTCATTTTATATTTCTAGGGAGAGGGTGGGGTCTAGTCATCCATATACACAATTAGGTGACCCTCTCAAGGACTTATATGAGTATCTCTCTAAATAAGTGTGATTTCCTTCAACATCGAGGGTAACCATGGTTTATCTATAGGTGATGGATTGGGTTTTCCAGATTAAGTGGGCCATATCCTTGTGAGATATTTGTCCTAAAATCTAGACTTATTTTTGGAAACAAAGACCAATGTTGGATCTTTAAACTAGTTTCAGGTGGTGTGACTTTAATCATGTGAGGAAGAGGGATGCTTCCCCCACAAAGATTTGTTCTCTTATGATACTATTTAAAGTCATATGGGTGATTTAGTGCCACCCAAATCCAATAGTTTCAAGGTGTGGTGGATGAGTTCCTTGGAATTGTATGTTCGAGTTCATTTTGGTGGAGAGATTTTCTCGTGGGTCCCCTTGGTCATCACAGTGGAACCTTATGACATCATTCTAGGATTGGACTAGTATTTTACGGTCAATTCCCAAATATACTATCATCAAAGGATATTTTGATGTTTTTTATAGATGGGATGATATTTTCCGTTAGGGTTAGGGATTTATTATGGTTGAGAATGTATGTCTTATGGGAAGGAAACTACAACTCATCACCCATTAGTTCGAGTGCATATCCCTTAGTGTAGTGAGATCTTTAGGAATCTAGATTTGATTAGTAGTAGATGATCATATAGATTAATTTACTATGTATGTCCATAGACTACCTATGAGGTGGGAGACAGAATTATAAATTGAATTATTCCCCTTGACCACAAAGATATCTTCTATGGCATATCATATGGCCCGTACTGAGCTCTAAGAGCTAAGGATGTAGTTGGAAGACCTCAATGAGAATGGTTTTATCTATCCCATTGTGCTCCTAGGTGGATCTAGTTTTGTTCCTAAAATATTTGAAATGGATCTTGAGGTTTTTTAAGTACTATCATCCCATAAATAAGTAGTAATAAAGAAAAAGTACCCATTTCAAAGGACTAATTAACTCTTCAACTAGTTATAAGGTGTGATAGGGTTTTAAAATATCGATCGTAGGTTCCACTACCATCAGTTGTGGGTTCATCAGGATGATATTCCAAAGATGGTATTCATATATTTCTATGACCACTATGAGTTCCTATAGATTCCTTTTACAATTAACTAATGCCACCACTATGTTCATGTCTATTATGAACAAGATCTTATGGAAATATTTGGAATTATTTTCAGTTTACTTCATCAAAGACGTTATCATACACTATGTGTTTGAGGAGGATCTTGTAGAGAATTTAAGGTTAATCCTAGAATAACTATGGAAGAACCATATTTTTTATAATCTCTCAAAGTGTCATTATTAGATTCATGATATTTAATTTTTTAGGTATTTCATCTCTATGAATATTTTATATATGGATTTAAGTGAATATTGATGTTGTAGTGGCTTGGGAACCCCCCAAGATAATGTCGGTGGTGTATATTTTTCTTGGTTTGGAGGGGTATAACAGGAGGTTCAAGGAATAGTTTTAAAGAATCGTATCCCATTTGAATTAATGGATATATAAAGGGAATCCAGTTACCTAGACTATGTAGTGTCAGACATCCTTCAAGGTGCTAAGGTAGATGATGAACAGTGAACCCTTTTTTGGGCTATCGAAGAAAATAATTGAGTATGTGGTGTATTACGATGCCTATGGAGCTTTCCACAGTTGTGTGTTGAGGCATAACAGTACATTTATCACTTTTGGGTCAAGGAATTTGATACCCCATGAGTTGATCTATGTGACTCATGACTTGGAGTTGGTTGTGGTAGTCTTCACCTTAGAGATGTAGAGGCATTATCTTTCATGGGAGTGTTTCATTGTTTTATCAGACCACAAGAGTCTCAAGTACATATTCACATATAAATATATCAACCCAGGATATATGCTTTTGTTAGAGTTCCTATAGGAATTTGATTTCTTTATATTATACTCTCCATGTAATGTGAATGTATTGGTAGATTCTCTTAATAATAAATCTCATTCTCACTTTGTAGAGGAGGAAACTAAGTATCTGGATTCATTACAAATGACCCTAATGGAGGGTATGGGTGAAACATCTATTCAATAAATGGTGATGACTCCACTAATTATTAATCATGTTGGAGAGGCTTAGTTGGGAAACAAAAAATGTTAATTTCTACAAGACTATATATCCTCAGAAAATGAACAAGATTGGTTTCCTAAATTTGGGGAGCACATAATTCTTTTTTAGGTATGTATAGGGGTTTTGGTCATCTTTCATGAGGAGTGTTGAGGGATTGTTCTACATCCACTTTGGTGGTACATATAGTAGTAGTAATTATGTACAAGAACCTTCAGCGACGCTTTGGTAGGTTTCTTGAGGTGGCTTGTTGTCATATTTCTTACTTAATGCCTCACATGTCAGCATTTAAAAGTCGTAAATTAGTATCTAGTAGGTTTAACTCAGCCTATCATAACTTCAAAATGGGAGTGGGATGAAATATTGGTATATTTTTTATGGTATTTCACATGTATCGACAGTCCACTGCTCTATTTGGGAGATTTTTGACCAGCCTATTAACTCATTGCACTTTCTTACTATCCAATGTTATAGTTTTGTATAGATTTGGGGGTGTCCATGTGTGTAAGAGATCATCAGAATTAAAGGGGTTACCATGATGATCATAACCAATCATATGTTTGGTTCATCATGTATGTGGATACATTAGTAGAAGGCTTATAGGACCTATTTATGAATAAGTATAATAGTTTACACCCAAGTGGATGACAAGTTTGATAAAACCACCTAGGTTTTGGTAATTAGTTAGAGATATTGCATGTTGGTTATTGGATGAAACTGGTGGTATCACATACCATCTATATAGAATAGTTATAATATAATTTATCATTCTATTATCAGTGTTTCACTATTCTTGGAATGGTACGGGGGGCCGTGAAGATCACCATTGTACTCGAATAAGGATTATGAGCTATCTCTTTTTTTCAGAACTGATGTAGCTATTTTTGTATAGGGGTTGATTCAATCCATGAGAATTTGAGGAAATCTCAATGTAAACAATATTGTACACATACCAATGTTGTAGGGATTTGGAGTTGATCCTGGAGACCATGCCTCCTTGAAAGTTTCCCCAAAACAAATGTTGTGGTGATTTGGGGAAGGTGGTGAAAATTTCCCTAAGTTTCTTTGATCCATTATAGATCCTAAAGAGGTTTGGTGTGGTTTCTTACCACTCAACCTTACCACTATGTTTGGACTTATATTCTAACATCTTCCATGTTTCACAGGTGAGTTGATACGTGTACAACCCAACACAAGTTATTGAATTGGGAGAGAATGACATAGATTATGGATCCACTTTCTCATAGTAACGAGTGACGATAGGGGAATTTTAGGAGAATATATAATGCGGACAGACCATCCTTTGGATCTAGTTTTATGGTTTCATGATATCATACAAGAGATCTCCAAAGTGCATGAGAGTTAAATGATGGGTCAATAACCCCCCTCCCTCCCCCCCCCCACATTTTTTTCATTGCATGTGATTTTCAAGGTGAAATTCCTTGAAATAAGGAATAATTTAATGAATATATTTTTTCTTATAAGACTTTATAATATTTTAAGAAATATTTTTGAAGAAAAATGATGATTATGTATGAGATTTCGAGGCTTAGAGAGGCTTGGTGTGGATTTATTAAACATATTAAAAATATTATATCATGTGTTTGTATATTTTTAAAATAAATGGTTTTCCCATTGATATAGACCTAATATGAGACATATAATACCATGTTAGTGGCTATAATGTGGGGATAACCTAAACCACAACATAATGTTGGCCAATTTTGGGTGTTCGGTTAAAGGTGACTGTTGGTGAGTGAATTAGATAATTAAATAATATGTTAATTTAATTATTTTACATAATAGCCTAAAACCTAATTCCACTATACAAGTATGTCATTATATAAATCCTTCAAGGTTATTCACATTACATTTAGAGGTTATAGAGAAGGAGGATGAGAATAGATGCTATTTTTGTTGACAAAAATTGGAACATGGGTCAACAATAAATGGCCAAGTGAATTTGTTAAAAGAACAATGAACACGGTGGGATCTCTCTCATCAATGTTTTAGGAAATGTTCTTCCCCAATGATATATCCTATATTTAAATTGGTCTTCATGGTTTTCTTTATTATCTATTATTCGTACAATTATCATTGATTTTTTTAAAAAAAATTGTACTCTATATTTCATTAATTTTATATTTCAAGATTAGAATTATGAAATGTGAATTTATTATTCCTCATGGTTTAAATTTATTAAAAATGAATAATAAACCCTCATTCAATACCCCTCAATATATTATTCTATGAATTCTTCAAAAATAATAGATTGATAATTATTTATAACTATATTCTACTGGTGGTGAACAATCGGTCGGATCATTCATCATCTATCTTCAATGTCTTTCCCCTTCATTTCTTTTTACTCTATTAGGATGTGAGTTAGCCTTAGGGATGATCAACGATGTAACAAAGAGATGGATTGATCAGTGTAAGTCTATGTGAAACTTGTCGATGGGATAGGGCATGGAATCTTTTGAAAGAGGTTAACTTCACTGGATCAGCTATGAAAGGAAGGTGATTCATGTGACTTTGATTGTGTGTGAGGAGAAGAGGTCATGAGTGTGACGGGAGGTTTCAGGTGTGATCGGAGGCACTTTTGGTGTGGATATGTGCTACGTCTGTTGAATAGGGTTTATGGTAGTAAATTCTATGAAAAATAAAATACCTTGGAAGGAAAAAAGAATAAAATAAAAAGAAACAGAAAACAATAACAAAGGGGAATCAATTATGGGGGGACATGTGAACCATCATCATGAAAAGTCGGTGAATCATCCTTTGTGATTCCCTTTTTTTCTCTTATATATTATATTTAATATTTTTAATATATCAAAACTAATCCCCTCCAGACCCTAAAATCTCAGGATGGATCTATTTCTGGCCTTGAAAATTTACTTAAAATACTCCAAAGTCCTATAAGGAAAAAATAGTGTTGTTACATGTATCTACCTACAAAATAATAGTGGGTGATAAATTGATAATATGTGTATTAATAAATAAATAATCTACCTAATTATGCTATGGAACATTTCTCCAAATAGTATCCATCAAACTCATTCCATCAAAGTCATGTTCATTTATTTTACTACACCATTTAGCCGATGTGTATTAGGATACTTCTTCTAGTTTCAAAAACCTTCATACCAACAATACTCATAAAAGGAATCACATTACTATCCTCTGTTACTTGGAAGAAAACATTACAAAATATTACTTATTTATCTCTCAATAAAAACCTAGAATTACTAAACATCACCAATTGCCAAAAAAATCACTTAAAATAAAAACCGAAATATCACATAAATTGTCATTAATAAAAGTTACAAAATAAATTCCTCCATTGAAAGTCTTATACTTCCAAAGAAATTAAACATTATAATCTGCTGACTCAACAATCTATGAATTTCTATGTAAAGGAAGATTGTTAAAACTTACCCTCATATTCTACCTAGCCTTCAAAAAATCACATCTTTCCAATTTCACACCTTTTAGACCTAGAAGAAAATTTCACTTGGACAAACAACCATGTCTCTTCTCAGCAATTTGGAAGAGCCACTTGATCTATAACATTTACGAAATTTTTCACTAAATGTCACAAGATGTATCCAAATAAATAGAATATCTAGTACAATAAAATATAATTATTTATTATTAGAGAAAGAACCAAGGAATCCTTTAAAAAATTCTAATTTCCATCTCCAAAAGAACTAGAAAACCCATTATCATCTTTATCACTTGTAGAGATAAGATTCATAAAAACCTATAGATCCTATCAAACACTATTGAAAATAAAATTAATCTATTTGATTATTGAAAAACAAACATTACCCATACCTATAATAAAAAAATGACTATTATTTACCATCTATAAAATCCCAAATTTAAATAGCATATAAGATATAAAGAAATTTTTCATTAGTGCCATGTGAAAAAGGTGCAACTATAAACAAACCGGTAAGAATACTAAGAATTAATAATAATGGAATCATGAAAAATGAAAAGATTGACCATGTAGTGTCAGTGAAATGATCACCATCATCTAAAATTTTATTCTATTTCTTTTCTTTCATTCTATTTTCTCTTTTCAACTGATTGAATTATTTCTTCACAGTCCCTTCCTTTCAATAATGATAACCCTTAGATTTCTTCTTGTTCAATATAAATTTTTTTATACCCTTAATCGTACCTTTCCTACTCTATCATTGATTTATGTAATGAATTATCCCCCTGTTATCTTTGAAAAATATCCTTGAAGAATATATTTCTTTAGTTTATCTACTAATTTTTTAATTCAAAAATTTATACCTGAAAAAACTAAATATCATAGTACCATTAAGAGTATTACTACATAAAGTAACCCATAAATTTTCTGAAAGACTATGTAAAGTATTAAGTAACCTAAAATAGAAAACTTCATACTCAAAAGTAATACCTATTTGAGATGACTAATAAAAATTTCCCTGAAATTATCTAAAATAGTGATAAATGGATGTGATTTATTTATACCTCAACTTTATCATTTGATTGTGAATAATCATTATATTATTCCCCATGTTGGATGCATAATTTCTCCCAATATTCCCCAACTAAGTTCTAACGTGAGAGCTATTGAAAATAAAGTTCATCATAGTATCTTAATCCAATTTAAGAATTAATTCAAAAAAAATATAATTTTCTAACTCTAATTATTAATAAAATATTACTTCTATATTTATGATAAGAAACATCGACAAATGAATCCACTTGAAAAAATAAATATTTTATTTTTAATCACAACATATGATATTTAGTACCATTCGGCAGGATAATATGACTGTTATTTTTATCCATAATTTATCAGAACAAAAACCCGACTGTGATAGAAAATGTTGGGATGTGAACATGAAATAAAAAAAACATAAAGTTTTAATAGAGTTAATTTCACCCCCATTAAATGATTATAAAAATTTAATTGGATGACCAATATACCAAAAAACTCTGAAATAAAAATGTTGACACAAGGAATTTTTTAATGTGGAAAACCCAAAATAAGAAAAAACATGAGACCTATTCTAGGAAAGACATCCAATTATAATAAATGACTATAAGGGTGAGACCCCCAAAATGAAAGGGATCACAAAATAATGCACAATAAAGATAAATAAACTCCATAAATTAGATGTATTATGAAATCAAATAATACATTAAAAGAAATAATACCATTTTATAAATCTTATCATGCAAATATAAAGAGTTCTATCTAGAAAATAAAGTTCTGAAAATTCAAAAAAATCATATCGAAAAATTTTATTCAATAAAAAAAAGTCAAAATTCAAGAACCCTAACTTTATTTAGTAATAATACACACTATAAAATATCAAACTGATGTGTTCCTTCATAAAAAGTCTTACACACATGGAAAAAATTCCTATAAAATTTTTACCTTGTGATTTAATAAAATAACATATTTTACATAAAAATAATATCAAAGAACATTATAGAATAAAATAAAACAAAAATAAATTTATGCTCTATTAAAAAAATGAGCCCTAAATGGGTTTTAACAAAATAAATAATGGGAGATTGGGGTGCTTGTGGTTAGGGTGGGATAACATATAATGAGAGAGGTGATGCAGAGTTAAGGTTCTGTCTGTTGTGGGACAATGAAAAGGGGGAGGTTATCCCCTGTTGATTATGGGGGAATTGAAGTAGGTCAGTGGGTATGAATTGATAATGTGGTGACTAATACATTAGGGGGTGTTCCATTGAAAATAGTTGGTAGAAAATGGGAAGTATAGAGGTAGTGATGAGATTTAAGGGAAGTGGATAAATTTCCTTATGTTTGGACAGGCTATCGACTACGACAATATGGATAAAGCATAACCTAAGGTTATGGGAAGAATAATATGTTTGTGGGAGGGGGAGATATCATAATAGATAAAATAAAATATAAAAATATATCAAAATAGAATATAATAACCACAATAGAGAGATAATAATAAAACTATCATTATTATTCACTCACTCAAATGTAATTTTTTATTATTCTTGAGATGCACTTTTATATGTTGAGTGAAAACCTGCATAAGAAATCAAATGATTACATAATGAAATAAACCAACTATACTTAATCGAAGATGAAAAATTCTGACCCATTCCAAATAAACATTAGAGTGTTTGAGTCGTGAAACCATAAAACAGACCAATCTGAATTAGCAAGGTCCCAAAGGATCTCCTTGTGAATAATTTCATCATAGAGGGAATTATTCTTCACCAAGATGAGAACAAACTAATAAAAACTTATCTTGTGTTTATTAAGACCTTGAAGTATAATTTTATTTTTATTATTAATCCAATCTAATTACTTTTCATTGGTTTTGAATTGTACATTTTTTTCTAAAAATCATGCCATCCTCTTCATTTGTGCCCAACACCTGAAATTCATCATCTGATGTTTCCATAGAGTGTATAATACCTTACACAATATATTTTTGGTAACATTACCCAATTACCTCACTATATTTTATGAATGAACCAATATTGGGATTAGGGAGGCTTCTTCCTCATATATGATAATATAAGTCAATAAGATGGTCTAGAAAGTAAGTAATGTAAATATTAAGATAAATATCATATATAAATAATGATAATGACCATAATCCTGATAATAATAATAATAATAATAATAATAATAATACACATTAATTTGTATGTAAATTGGGAAAAGTATGTTTATGGCCCATTATTTTGGTATGTATTACCCTCTAAATAAATCTAGTGTACTCGATTACTTATGAAATATGAAAAAAAATCTAAACTGAATAATTATTATTATAATAAATTTAACGTCAATATAGTTAGTTGAAAAATAAATGGAAAAATAAATTATTTTATAATAAAATTAAAACTATTCTAATTGACTTGTAAAAATACCATTGAATCAGGAGAAATTGTTTTATAATTAACTATTTTGATAAAATTATAATTTTTGAAGAATAGTATCGATAAAATGTATTGAAAATTTCTAAATAATAATTAATAAAATAAATTATAAATAACGAATAAATAAATTTTCATCTATAAGGAATAATAATTTAATTATTCCCTATAAACAAAAAAATGTCTTGTTTAAAAACATTGTTTTTACTATAAATTATATAATTATTCATTTAAAAGTTAAATTACTCAAATTTTAAGTATGAAGATTAATTTAATTAATTATATATATATTAAAAAAAGTACCAATAATTTTATGATTACTACTTGTTAATAATTATGTATAAATTTATTTTTATTCTAGAAAATATAATTTTTGAAACAAATTTATATCATGAATACTTATATTAAAATTAATTTGTATCACTTTTCCCAATTGAATATAATGTATTTAATATTAGAAATTATAATTTCCAAATTTTTTAATAATCTAAATTTCATTTTTATTCTTAAAAATTAGTTACCAAGGTAAAGGTCATTCACTACGATAAAGGTATAAATGATGTAAAAGGGTTAAATTAAGTGATAAGGTAAACCAAATATAAAAAAAATTATCTATGTAAGGGGTTATGATGGATTGACGAACCTGAACATGTCTTATATTTACTAATTTTCAATTATAGGTCCACATTCCTTGAATATGACATTTATTTTATATTAAAAAATGGGTATTTTAAAAAATGTCTCCCCATATCACTAAGAAGATGACCCCCTCCCCCATCCTATCTAAGAAACCCAAAATACAATTAATGAATCTATGTAATATATCATAATTACGTCCCTACGAATCCCCAAACCTGTTATTTATCCATTGATCTCAATATGGTGCCCAAGATACCTCAAAACCAATAAGGCTTCCAAGAGAAGTTACAATTTCTTATTTATAAGTAATGAATTAGTATTTTTTAAATTCATCTTATACCTCTTGATAAATAAAATTTTTAAATTTAATTATATGTAATTAAATCATTAAACTTTATTCAAAATTATATTATTACAGTAAATAACATGTTTGTACTTATTCGTTTGTTATAACAAGTTCTTGTTTTGGTCGGTTTTACCATATATATTAACGATAATTTATCCTATAAATCATGATTGTCTAATAAAACTTAAATAATAATAATATTTTACCAACCTGAAAAATTCAATATGTTCCCAAAATTATTTAGTGGTAATATCATAAATTATAATATATAATTAACTCGAATCTTTAATTAATTAAATAATTTCTAAAAGGGTATTTTTAAGTGTTCCATGAAAAACACCACAATATATTCAATTAAATGACCATGGGACTCTCAAAAAATATATAAAAACATATGTTAAATAAGAATTAAAATTATAGATCTGATGAAAACATCTCTAAGGAATAAGGAACCGGACAACCAAAATTGATGCATGCATGGAAAAAAGAATTGATAACACCCAAATGTTAATTTTAACAATAATAAATTAATATAACGGTAATAAGTAATTATAAAATAATAGTATTAAGTAAAATAAATATGAATAAGGTTATTATATATGGATTTATAATAAATCCAACCCAGAATAAGTATGAGGTAAGGGTTTTGTTTCCAATCTCACTTTGAAATTGAGATAATATATATATAAATTATTAATTATGGAAATTATATATTATTTATCTATAAAAAACATATATTTTCATATTCTTCGAATATTTATGGGTTTCAAAAATCTTCATACCATTTATCCTCCTTTTATTTCACATTTCTGTTGATGGGTTTCTTGTAAGTGGAAATAATCTTATATCTTCTTTTCAGTCAAGAAACATTCTCCTTCAGGTTTATATTATTTTTTTGTTTTATAAATGCTCATCCCCATATATATGATTTATTATGGAAATTATCTATTGGACTTGAGTTTATTTCTAAGATAAGAAATGGATCTTCATTTAACTTTTCCTGTAAGGATCATATTCTATTGTCATTAACATTCTTTACAAAAGAGTGAAAGGAATATCTCTATTTTTACATTTTCCTTATGAATTAATTTCCAAACGCTCATATTTAGTTATATTTAAGAAAAATCATCTCCATGTATTCTTGATTTTCTAATGTAATTTTAATTATATTTTTTTATAAATAATTTTCTATTTAAATAAATGTTATTTCCAAATTAAAGGATATTTATTCGTACTTTTAAAAACAACTATATTGTGTTTCTAAAGGTTTTTTTATCTATTTATACATACTTTAACTTTTATTATTCTTCATTGGTGATATTTTATAATATTAACATCCACATTATTTCAATGGATGTATTATTATCATGTTTATGTGATGCTATCATGAAACTAATTTCTTTACCAGGGGTTAATTATGATACGATATAATTATTATTGTATTTATGTTCATATGGTAAATATATCGATGTATTATATTTATGTGATGGGTGGTTAATTGTATCCCTTCGATGCTTTGGGTAAATCACAATCTCACAATATGACTAGAAATTGGGAGTAATCTCAAACCCCTAATGGGATTTTTCCACTAGGTAATGGGTGGTATTGAAATTATACTACCCTCTAATGTATTGGCTAAAGTCTAACATCTCATGAGAAGTCATGTCAAGAAATGGGGAAAATACATAATCCATTAAAGGAATCTTTCCACATTATGATGATGGTATTTTTATTAATACTTGATATATGAAATGATTTTCTATGTATATGTGTGTGATATATTCTTTAGTTTTCATGGAACTTGATTATTGAATAATGTCCTTACACTAATATTTCTCATATTTTATGTTATCCCAAATCTTTATATCATGATATATGGTTTATGATCTATATTTTGTTCAGTATAATTCTCATATGTTATATCATTCACCTTAATTATGTTCTCAAACCCATATACTCATATTATTCCTAACTAGCATATTCGACAAATAACTCCTTTGTTTACCCTTAATGATTATTCTAACTAACACTTTCTTGTTTTTACATTCCCCAGGTTATTATCTAATTACTTTGTGGTGTTTCTATAAGGATATAATGTGTCGATAAGTTTCAAGGAATTATTAAAGACTTGTTTTAAAATAAAAATATCTTGTTACTAAGCTCAAAAGACACTAAAACTATAGGTTTTAGATGTGATTTAATGTGATATATAATGATTATTCATGTAAAATGATGTATTTTTTTGTTTTTTATTATCATGTTTCCTTAGTTGTAATCAAAGTGGTGTTTTATTATTTTTTGGTATTAGTATATGAATAATAAAAGGATAAAACCTAAAACAATCTACGTTGAACCAAAAGTGATGTTGTATGAACCTAAAATATCATATATTGAAATGTAGGTTTAATAATTTAGTAAATATTAGGATTTAATATCCTTATAATATGATTTATTACTCTGATTTTTTCATGATAATCACACTATACATTTTTGGTTTTAGTAAAGAACAAAATAAATAATCATGAAATTCAGGTGGTGATAAGTACGTTAAATATTGAAAACATATTATTTCATCCTAGTTATATGAATTCCATTATTTCATGTAAAGTATCTAAGAATAATAATTTTAATCTACAATGTTTAGATATTAAATCATCTGTGAAAACTCCCAAAGGTGTGATAAGTTCATCACATTTCTATGACTCTTCTCTGATTAAATTTTCTAAGAAAGTGCTTCCATAATATCTTATTATTCTCTCTTTATTCAAATTTTATGTGATTTTGGCCATCTATTGGGTCTATATACAAATATCCAATGTCAATTTTCATAATAATTAAATCACATTACATATCCCAAATCAACTGAATATCATCTATCAGTACAATGATAAATATGAAATCTCATTGAAAATTACTTCCATTAAATGGGTCTTAATACCTAAAATTGATTCTTATTTACCTCAAATGGTGAGTGAAAAGATTTATATTGAAGGTAAATACATTTTAGAGTATTTATATTTGTTTATAGAATAGTTTCATAGTCTTAAATCATATTTTGATGTTTAGTTTTCAATAGAACTCATACCTAGTTTTATGCTATATCAACAAAACCATATTGAAAAGTCCCAGCATAGTTATAGAAATAAAATAAAAACTTCAATAAAATATAGATAAGTGTTTTATACATCTACAATCATCCCTATGGTGTGAACTAGTTCTCTTTGTTTTGAATAAAGATAGATCAATGAATCTATAAATTTATTATTTTGAATATAATAGGATCGTGATCAAGAATAAGTATCCTCTACCCCATATTAACGAATTATTTGATCAATTTTGAGGGTATCAATACATCTAAAATATTTAACTTTGATCCACATTTCATCAATTAAGGTTTTAATGGGATGATTGTCCATGATATCTATCTATATGAGATATGGCCACTATAAATTCATAGTTATTCCATTCAAACATAAAAATTCCCTTTATTTTTTTATGGATCAAATGAATAAAGTCTTTATAGATTAACTAAATCAATTTGGATTTGTTTTAAAAGAAAATATTCTTATATATTCTATGATAAAAGAATAATATAAATACTATTTTACAATGGATCTAATGACCTTGAAAAAGGGAAAAATGCAGGCCAAATTTATCAAGTATGAAATTTGGATACCTAACTTTTTACTCATTGATTACATAATCACAAGTGATGGTGTATCTTCGGATCCTTCAAAGACATGGGTAGTTGAGGAATGTTCAAGACCAAAAACCATAACTGATATCCATTATTTTATTTGACTATAAATATACTATCAACCTTATATGTGATATTTTTCACAACTATCAAACCAACTAACCAAGATAACTGAAAATGGACTCAAGATCATTTGGAAAGATGAATGTGAAGAAAGTTTCAAAGAAATTGGGAGAAGGTTGGTCACTTCACATCTACCCACACTAACCTATAGTACTGAAGGGTTTATGATACAAAAAATATCAAAAAAGGGATTGTTATGTGTTCTCATGAAAAATTATATGGTATTAGAAACTACCTCACAATAGTTAAAATAACATGATAAAAATAACCCAACTAATTATTTGGAGATAGAAGTTGTAATAATTTAATTTCAAATATAGATGCATTACCTTTGTAGTGAAAATTTAGATATATATAACAATACAAAGATCATAAAGTTTATATTCACACAAAATGAGTTAAATTTGTTCTAAAATAGATCGTTGGATTTGATTAAGGACTATGACTACTCTATACATTACCACCCTAAGAAAGAAAACAAGGTGCATGATGCTTTGATTAATAATGATCATGTTTCCATATCGATTATGAGGATTTAAAAAGACCCAATACTAATAGATTTTTAAAGGATGGAGCTTGAAATTATAAACTAACTAGATAAGTCATATATTTAATAAGTAATTACTCAACCATCCATTCTTGTAAGGATCATGGAGGAAGAGAATAATGATATAGAGATACATAATAAGGGAATTAAAATTCTATAGATAAATATTGTCAACGAAATAATGATAATATTTGGGAAACTAATATATATTCTGTCAATATTATAATTTAAAGAACTATTAGATAATGCACATAGATCAATGCTCTGTATCCATCCTAGAAGCACAAGTATGTAGAGATATCTCAAGAATCATTTCTGGTGGGATAACATGAATATGGAGATTAAAAAATATATATCTTGATTATTGGATTTCCATTAAGGTAAGGTATAATGATAGAATTCTAAGGGGATTATAATTCCATTACACATACATTTACTGAAATGGTAAAACACCACCATGGTTTCTTTGGAGGAAATTCTGAGATATCTAATTATCATAATTCGATTTGGAATGAAATTGATCAACATAAAAATATATCACATTTCAATTTTATTTATGAATATGTATCACACAATCAAATTTACATGAAATACAAAGAGTAATTGGTAAGGTGGTATGGAGTACGACTCATAGAAATATCTAATCAAGAACTGGGGTTTTCCACAATGTTCTCGCAATGTCTTTAGAAAGAATTAAATAAGGAGTAGAGTTTTAGAACTACTTATCATTCTAATACAGATGTTCAATTTAAATGTACCTTTCAAACTCTAAAATATATGTTGATATCCTACTAAATGGACATGAAAGGAGGTTTGGATCAACACCAACCCCTGTTAGAGTTCTCATTTATTAATATTTTAATCCTATTAATAAAATGGAAGTATATGAATCTCTGTATGGGAAGATAAATTGAACTCAAACATATTGGAATGAAGTTGGAGAGATTAAGATGTTGCAGCTGGATATTTCTCTGGGTATAACATAAACGATTGAAACTATTGAGTGGAATATTAAAACATCACAAAGTTGACATAAGTGTTGTGCTGATAATCATTGATTAGATTAACAATTTGAATTTGGAGGCTAGTTATTCATTAAAATATTACCAAGGAAGAGGTTTGTGAGTTTAGATATAAAGAGAAAGTTTATCCCTATATATATTTCCCATCCCAAATTTCTTATCATGTGGGTATTGTAGCATATCACCATTCACTTCCACTAAACCTCTCCCATGTGCATGATGTGTTCCATGTATCACTTTTGACGAAGTACAAGCCTGGTCCATCAAATTTACTAAACATAGAGGTTGTACAACTAGAATAAGATCTATCTTATGATTAACAAACCATATAAATCTTTTATTATACATATAAAGTATTATAAAACAATACCACTTAACTGGTTAAAATTCTATGTAGGAAACATAAGTTTTTTAAGTAACATTGGAACCAAAAAATGTAAACAGGTAAAAGTAACCTCATTTTGTGATAATAGAAATAGAATTTGATAGGAAAATTTATCATAAGGTTAGTAACATTTATCTCCCAATGATTTTAGTAATTATCTCCCTTTAAATAAATCTTGTGTGTGGAATAGTTTTGATACATAAAATACCAAACAAAATTAATAGTTATTTATCATAATGAAACGAATTGCAAGAAAGTTAATTGAAAATTACTATAAATTTTTTTTATTTTGTAATAAAACTAAAATGGATCTAAATAAAATAATAATGTATCATTGAATTAGAGGAAATGTTTTTATCTATTATGTGATAAATTGAATTTATCATTTTTTAAGAATTATATCTATAAAATGAATAATAAAATTCAATGAATGATTGAAAAAAATAACAATAACCAAGAAAAAATGAATCTATAAATAATACTAATTTAATTGTTAATAAATAAATAAAAAACATGTTTTTAAACATTATTTTTATTATATATTATATTTTTTATAATTAAAAAGTTAAATTTATCATCATTAAAGTATTAAGGTTAATGAAATTAATTATATATATATAAGTATCCAAAAAAATTGTCAATGATTTCTTGAACATTATTGGGTAAGGAAAAAGTATAAATTTATTTTTATGTATAATAATACATTTTTCAAAAGAATTGTTTTCATGTGATATGCATACTTTAATATAATTAATTTTTACATATTTCAAAAATTCATTCCCATAGAATGGATTTCATATTTGGAATGGAAATATTCAAATTTCTTAATAAGTCCAATTTCATTTTCATTCTTAGAAACAAGTTACTAAAATAAAAGTTTGTCACCAGGGTAAAGGGTTAAATGAGGTAAATTTGTTAAATTAATAGATAAAGACATGAAATGCAACAAAAAATATCTTTAAATGGGTTTATGAAGTAATTATATAAACTTGCTTATATTATATTTATTTATTGGAAATTTGGCATCCACTTTCCTTGAATTTGAAATTCTTTTTATATTAACAAATTAGTATTTACAAAAATTTCACCCACTCCCACTTATAAAAGGACCCCTCCACTACCCTTTTTAATACACGAAAAAAATTATAATTCCCCCAAATAATATACTATATTTCCTTACCTAATTATCATATCATGTTTTGTTATCCCCTAGTCCCTAAATTATTCCCCAAATCCATCAAAATAAAGAAGGCTTCTATGTTAATATTGGATTTATTCATTGAAATTAACTCCTTCTTATCCTTATTTTTCATTTTCCTTAATCCTTTAAATATTGTTAAAGATAATTTATAACATTAAAAATATTTTTATAATCATTAATTTTTTTAAAATATGATATTATTACAATATAATAACATTTTCTCACTCATTTATTCATTACAATGTATTTTTTGGTTGGGTAGTTTTTTCCACCTATATGAACAATGATATAATGTTTTAATAATGAATGACTATAGAAATATAAATTAAATTAATATTACATAGAAAATATTAAAATAGTATCCTTCCACGATTCTAGAATGTAAACATTCTAAACATCATTCACTAGTTAAATCAATACTTTTTTAATTCAATAAACTCTAAAATTATATTTTTAAGAATTATTTAATAGTCATCACCATAAGTTCTATAAAATAACTTTGTGAAGCTATAAACGTATAAAACATATATATTAAATCATCAAGAACAGTCCAAAGTTGATGAAACCAAGCACAGGGATCGTGGACTAGAACAGCCAAATAAAAACATTAATGGTAAAAAAATCATTGACATCCAAATAATAATTTTAAAAATAACAATTATTTAACAGGTTATAAGGAATTGTAGATTATTTTTTTAAGTAAAATAAAAATTAAAAAGGTTCTTACACAAATTAATAATGAAACAAAATTTTCTATACAAGGAGTTAAAATATATTAGGCCAAGAGAAAGTCTAATGTTATGGGTTCTCACTCAATCTCACTTTTAAATTGAGATTATTTATGTTTAAATTATTAATTGTAAAAATAATATGTTATTCATGTCTAAAAACCCATATATTTTAGTATACTTTAGTTATTTATTGGTTTTACACTTCTTCTTACCATTTCACCACCATTTGGTTAAAAATTCTACTAAAGGGTTTCATGTAAGCGGAAACAACCTTATATCATCCTTTCAGTCAAGAATCCTTATCCTATTTTTTTATTACTAAAATTATTTTTTACATATAATTCCCTGTTATTATATAATTTTTTAATTTAATTTTCTATTGACAAGTACATTATTTACAGAATAATGAAAGGAATATCTTTTAACATTTTCTGTACAGGTCATTTTTTGATGTCTTTGAATTTATTTAAACAAGTATGGAAATAATATCTTTTAATTTTCTTCAATATTAATGTATTTTAAAGTTTCATTCTTAAATTTTCATTAAGAAACATCCTCTTCAATTTTCATTATTTTCTAAATTAATTTTTATTACCTTTGGTATATAAATTATTTTTATTCTTCATAATGGTTATAAAAAATATAAATGATGTTTCCACTTACATTTCAAATAAAATATATTATATTCTTATAAATATGTATTTTGGAAATTTTAATGTATTTTAATTTTTCCTGTGGTTCTCTAGATATATTCTCTAATGATACCATACACATTCTTTCTCTGGTTGGCTTATGATCATGTTTATTGCAAGTTATCATGAAACTCATTTCATTAACTTAGGTCAATTAAGATATGATATAATTATTATTTTTTTCATGTTAAAGTGGTATATATATAATTTATCCTTATATTATGGATGGTTCTCTTATATCCCTCCAATTCACTATGTAACACCCATATATTTTGTAAACTTATTTTTTCAACAGATTTGATATTTTCTACATTTTGTGTGACCCAAAAAAGTGATTTGGTCATGAGTTAAAAATAAAACTATGTTTATATTTCATTAAAATATAAACTAATTTTTTATTTCATTAAACATAATAAAATTTCTATCTTTTGTTTTATAGAACACTGAGTTTATAAAAAATGTGTCATATAATTAAAATATTAGTATTTAATATGATTGATATCACCTAGCCGTTGGTATGGAAGTTATGAGTAAATTAAATAAATTATGAAAATTAGTTTTACACATGTATATGAAATGAATTCTTTTCATACCAATTAATTATAAATTAAAATAGAACCCTTTTGAAAATAAATTGAAATATTTCTCTAAAAAAATATTTTTATAGCCACAAGGATGTTTTATAACAATAAATTAACCAAATACCTTTTGTTTAATTATATTAATGAAATTTATATATTATATTTACATTAAAAAATTTATCATCCATATTATCCATTTTCTAGACATGAGATATGAATAAATCTAATTTTGCGCTTCAAAATTGTATTTTTCTAAAAAGTAGTTTTGTCTCTTTTTTATGTCATACATATTTTAAAAATAAATTTTAAAAATTTTCTCAAATTAATTTGGAAATATTATGAATATTTTTGAAATAATAATTTCAAATTTAAATTATGGTGATTTATTGAAATTTTCATTGAACTCTTCATTTTTTATGAATAGTGAAAAATACATAATTTTAATTGAAAGCTCCCTTTTGGTTTAAAATATATGGTATGTTAAATAATATTTTTTATTTGTTTTAAATTTAAATTATATCAATTTTTTATCAATTAATATAATTTAGTTCACTATAATAAATTTCATTTTTAATTTATATATAAAATTATTTTGACCTTTTGAACTTTTTCTCTTTAAAACCCCATTTCCTAGTCATGTCTACAAGATTAATTTTAAATTAAAATTGTCTTATTATATAGATGAAATTTTGAAAAATGTTTTAAATTTTATGAATAATAACAACATATAATTTCTCATAATTTTAACTTAATTTTTTTCCAAATTGATTAGTGGATATGGTAAAAATTAATTTCCAGGTTAAAGGTAAAATTGGGTTTATCAGGGAGTTAATCTAGAAAGATATGGGTAAAACACACCTATAAACTGGTATAAAAACTATTTCTGGACATTATAGGACCATTAAAGCGATAATTTTAGAAAATGGCCTAATTTTTACCCTTATTACAAATCTAACACATGGGTGTACATATTTCTTTTCAAAAAATCCAAAGTGTGTCCTCTCCCTCACCTATAAAAAATCCACCCACTCTTCTCTCTCCATCACACCTTAAAACCAATTTAGTTCAGCCAATAAAAACCCAAATAACATACCAAATTACCTACCCTCATCATAAAATACTTAGTTTTCCTATAAATCCCTCTTATGAAGGATTTAGTACAAACCTAATGAGGAAACCTGAAGAGAAGGTAATGTTCTTCAATAAGCGTCTTTATTTTATTTCTTTCCCCACATTATTAAATTATTTTTATATAATGATTATATAATAACATCAATATATTTCATATACTAAGATGTTTTTATTTTAATTTTATGACATATAACCACACACAATTCTATCAAATGGGTTACGAAATCAACATTCGTCTATATGACAGTCTACCCCCTTACGAACCGATGACATTTTCTTTTCCATTACCACCCCTTGAGGTTGGACTTAATAATTGATTTATAGTTCATATATAATATTGATTATATTTATGAAGTTATTATAATTTTGTAATTATTATATCTCACATACCTTCATACTCACCATAATGTGGGAATAGGATAACGTTGTTCTGTTGTACGATGAATTACCACTTCGCAAAGCGATCTGATTAATTTATTCATTATGTGTAATGTATTAAGGATGGGTTTAAGAACAATTTGTGATATATATGATATAAAAATTATAAATAAATTATAATATATATATATATATATATATATATATTCCATTTACTTTTATTTATTTCAATACAACAATAAAATGTAAACAGCATTCCTGCAAACATATAACCTATCTTCTCAATGAACAATTTATTTGATTTCATATCACTACATATTATGGATTAATATAAATAAATAAATAAATAATATATGTGATGTTTATATCATGTTTTTTATTTGGGATATTATTAAATCATTATCAAAGTAAAAGGACTAAAAAAATAAAAAACCAAAACATATACAAAAATCAAAGAGGTTTTTACCCCAAAAGAAACTTTAACATGGAATTATTAATAAATGATTAATAAAAATTCGTAATAAAATAATATATGGTATTTTATATAATAATATGGTTATTTAATAGAATTATAATAAAAAATATATTAAACATGAGGTCTAGTAGAGTATGACACGAGTCAAACTTGAAGTAAGAGGATTTCTAGTGTCACTTTTATATCAATGAGACTTATTGAATGCTCACAACTCATTTCTTCTGTAGCCTATATATACATTGATATCACATGATATATCATGAAAATACCTCATTTTTGTTAAAATTAATGTTTTTATTTCATCGGGATCATGATTCAAAAGCTACTCAAGAATTAAAGAATTGTTTTCTCAATTTTTCTTATTAGAGCTGCAAGTTATGTTATTCATCTATATTATTTATATAGGTGTATATACAGCCACTTATACATATAATATCATGAATTTATGCACCCTAATTATTTTTATGTTTCTTTTTTTGTAATTTCTTCATGGGGATTGTGATTTAGTTTTAGTAATGTGGTGAATACTTTATGATACAATATCATCATTTATCTGGATTTTATTGGATCATGTATCCAATGTTGAAATATAATGATCTTCCTTTGAATAATTATCATTATTTATCTTATCCTATAATTATTCATGATATCTTTATGTAATTGTACCATTTTTTCACTCATTTCTACTTAATATCATTAAGAATTATTTTAATAAAATATGACATTATTACTATTTTTAGTTGAAAATTTGTGTTCTTCAAAAACCATGATTTCTAAAAATGTGCTCAAAAATGTTATATTAGTTATTAGTGATTTTTTAAAAAAATTACCCATGTTTGAAATTATAAAAAAAATCTGAAGTTAATATTCATTTATTTTTCCAAAATTATATCTATTTTACTGAAAATATTTAAAGAGTTTTTGGTTTTAAAAAGCATGGCATAAATAGTATTTCCCACCACCGTGACCGCTCAATGATTTCAATATTCCCTTAAAAATATTCAATTATCATTTCAAATAAAATTTTTCCATAATATTTCAAAAATTTATTGGTTTTTAAATAAATTTTCTCAAAATGAAAAGGATTTAAAAATGTTTTAATTTCATGGTTTATAATATAATGAATGTTTTATTATATCATGGTGCATATATATATATTATTTTCATTATGTGACATAAGATATAATATAACTAAGGATGGTCATTACACAATAAACTAGGATAGTGATCACAATATAACCAAATATGGGTGGAACCCATATGTTCCTCCAATTCCTTGGGTAAAGATTTATATCTCATAAGATATAAGGGACTAGAACTGGGAGTAAACTCAGTTCAGTACAGGACTTTGTCTACCATGATGGTTTAGGAATGAACCCATTCCACTATGAAGGGGGGGGTTCCAATGGATATGGTGGTGTTTCTCACCCAAGAGCAATAACTTCCCAACATATGTGCACATTAGTGGTTAGCCCAATCCCAAAATATGGTGCATGGGAGGTCATCTCAATCCCAACGTTGGTACATATATTTTAGCCCAATACTAACATGTTATGATTGTCATAGTGGGTATCCTTGAAATATTTGGTTTTATGATTATGGATATGCTAAAAATGTATGCCTTATGCTAATGTTATGATCTTATGGATCATGCTTATTAATTTCTAAAGGATTCATGTCTTATTGACTGCCATTATTTATGTTATGACACATGTTTATGATATTTGAGAGGTTGGGTTTGAACTCCATAAGTTCCGTTCATTATATTTTACCATTATGGTTATATCATGATTTTATATGATCATAGATTGATATCTCTTATGTTTAACCTTGTTGATAATCTTATCTCACCCTTTATTATTTTTATTTTCCCAAGGTTATGATGAATGGTTTTATATATGTTATGTCTGCAAATACTACTAAATGGGAAACTATTTGTGGGAAATTTTATGACCTTTCATGAGATTAGAATATTTTATTACAAGTTCCAAAAGGCACAAAAATATTATTGTCCTGAGGCATGTTTTTTTATAATGTAATGAATATTAATTTAATAAGATGTAATATATATTCATTATAAAGCAAGATCACTATAGTTGGTATTAGTGGAAAGGTTTAGTTAATGTCATGGATTTTTGGTAAAGTATAGGGAAATTGTTTTTCCAGAAATTATATCCCTCTATGAAAACTATAAGTGGATGTGGCATTGGAATAGACGTGACTAGGGGTAACAACCCTAATAACAACATATTAATCTACACTCGATCTAGAACGAGTGAATGGAAATGGTCCTTGATTCACACCTTTTTTGAAATCAATGGGGATATGCTTCTGAAATTCAAAAAATCATTACAAAACATCATGAATGATTTAAATATATTATGGATACCAATGGAATAGGATAAAACTAAGGTGTAATTGATTAAAAATAAGGTATCATAATTTAGAATTTATATAATTTATTTTTCTTAATAATGTGTTTTCCCATTATAATTAGTGTTTCTCACACTATGTTTTTAGTTTTAGTTAGTGGTGGGAACCAAAAGGAACTGTGTTAACATTTAATGTGATGTGAAATTTTCTAATGAAAATCCAAATGAGATGATGACTAGAGTGAAGGACATCCTGATTAATCTTAATTGGTTTCCATTAAACATGACTAACAACATGTAACATAGGAAACTATCATACACACCCAATAAGATAAGGAAAGAGTTCAATAATATTTCAAGTGGTGGATACCATGGATGAATAAGGACTCAGTTTCCTATTTGTTGAGAATGTGGGAAGAAACACCCAATCGGGTGACTTAGAGGAACAAGAATTTGATTTGACTATAGAAAATAAGGACTCAAATCAGGTAACTATAAAGGAAAAATGAAAGATTCGGTTAACTTAATGGATGAGAATAATGGTCTCCCTAATATATCATTGACTATTTAATTATTTAGAAGGGGAAATTATTTCCATTTTCAAATTGATGTACTAAGTGGAATTATCATGAAGAGAATCAGCAAGGTGCTCTGAGTAATGGTTATACCGAAGAAGATGAAGTGACCACAAATTACAAGTGAAATGTATGGGATGTTTTAATAGTATTTTTTATACTAAAAATATGAATCATGATTAAATTTATATTGATTAATATTAAGTTATGATTCATATTTTAAATTTTAGAAAAATGTATTAAGGAATAAGACAATGGTTTAAGAATAAAGTGGAACGAATGAAGTATATATGTATTGTAATTTAATTATTATGTTATATGATTCGTCAAATATATAAGGATTATTCAATATAGGTTATTTGTTAAAGACGTGTAAGAGTATGTTGAATAGAACTGATTTAATGACATGGAAATATTCAAGGAAAATACATGATTAAAGAAAAAATAACCCTTAATGTGGTCTCGAGGTTGATATAATTTTGTTAGGATAAGGGGATAATTTGTTTGAATATATTAAATTGGATACTATTGATAACCTTGGAACATATTAAGGAATTTTTGACAATTATTTTATGTTATAATTGACGGAGTTTATGAAATTTCTATATTTTATGAATATATCCAATAATGTGTTTTATATAAGGAGTAAGTATGAATGTATTATTTAAATAATATTTTGGGGTGATTTAGGTTATTACCTTGTTTTAAGAGAATACAAGGTGAATGTATTCGCATGTTTGGTATGAGACACTCAAGTTCCCCTTTGTGGATGATGTGTTATTAACGATATGTTTATGTCAGTAATTTAGTGACCTTATTTATAATGTTTGGACTACAATCTATTGGAAGTCATAAGGTTAACCATTTATAGAATTGTTTAGGTTTATCATGGGACTTTTTTTAAAGATAAATGTATTAATTCACCATATAAATATTTAACTATATTGTTTAACCGATGTTAACATTCATTAAAATATATATTGAAAGAAAAAATTATAATTTTAACATTGATCTATAGATAAGTTATCTCTTTAGGCATAACCAATTAACAATAATTTATTGGATTAAAAAATGAAGTAGAAATTGATCAAGTCATAACCGAATTTTCATATGGTTTTTATCAAATGGAGTTAAGTCAATAAAGTATATCTTCTCAAGAAAATTCTTGAAATAAAATGTTAACGTTTTATCTCTATTTTTATGGATATCAATGACCATTTTTATTCCTATTTTTTTTTATAATGTTTTGGTCTTTAACCTTCTCGGGGTCACCCACTTTCTTGGGATATATGTTCTCTATTTCTCTCCATCAATATTTGGTTGTTATTTTTCTCTTTCATGTTCATGTTCTCACATTCCACCTATATTCTCCTATGTGGAAACCTTGTTATGAGTTACTGTAGGTAAAATTTATGTTTACCTCATTTTTTAAAAGGAGTTTTAATTATTAATTTATATGATGTGGGTTTCTATGAAGGAATTTCCCAATGTTAACCCTTTGAAAAATGAAATGAATTTCGAGGAAGAAATTAAATTTAAGGGGTTAGAATGTAATCCCTCAATATTTTGTAAAATTATTTTTTCAATATATTTGGTCTTTTCCATGTTTTTTGTGACATGAAACCCTGATTTTGAAATGATTTAAACATAAAATTGTGTTTATATTTTATTACATGCAACATTATGTTTGTATTTTGTTACAAACTATATTGAGTTTAGTTTACATTCCACGAATCACCAAGTTTAAACAAAACATATCATGCAATTAAAATATTATTATTTAATATGAGAGTAACCACATTGCCATTAGAATTAAGGATATGAATTATATTAACTAAACTATGTAAATATGGCTTACACATGTATATAAAATTAATTCATTATTCACAAAATTATTATAAATTAAAATAAAACCCTTCTAAAAATAAAATAAAAATATATCTCTAAAAGACAATTTTTATATGTATAAATGTGTTTTATATTAATAAATTAGCCAAACAAAATTTGGTTAATTATTTTAATTATATTTATAAATTATATATTCAATAAAATATTTAACAATCATATTAGGTTTTTTAAAGAAAATAGATAATAATAAATCAAATTCTATACATAAAAAAGTGTTTTGCAAAAAAATAGTTTTATTTCCATTTTAGGTAGCATTTATACTAAAAATAAAAATTTATACTTTTATAAAATTAACTTTATAAAATTAAAAAATTAAATCAAAATATAAAATTTGTAAATGTTTAATTTTTCATATTTTTCCAAAAAGAGTCATTTTTTATTAATAGTGAAAAATGATGAATTTTAACTGAAAATTATCTTTTTGTTTAAATAATTTTTAAAGATAAATCATATTTTGAATTGGTTTTAAAGTATAATTAGTAAATATTAATTAATCTAATTTATTACATTCTAATAAATTTCATTTTAAATTTAGATATAAAAAAATTTCACACTTTTGAACTTTTTCTCTTTAAGACCCAGTTTCTTGTCGCATCTGTGAGATTAATTTTAAATTATAATATTTAATTATGTGAATTTAATTTGAAAAAAGTATTCCCATATTTGGAATCATAATAATATATATTTTCTAATAAGTCCAACTTAATTTTTTACCTAGATGAATAGTGGATATGGTAAAAATTAATTATCCTAGTTATGGTAAAAATAGATTTACCACGGGTAAACTAAAAAGATAAGGGAAAAATAACCTATAATCTTGTATAAAGTCTATTTTATGGATATATTTAGACCATTATACCTATAAGGTTAAATAATATTCTAATTTTTACCCTTTTGAGGTATAAAAAATGTGGGAGAACTTATTTATTTTAAAAATTACCAAGTGTGTCATCTCCCCCACTTGTAAAAGGAAACGAACTCCCCTCTCTTCTACACACCTTAAAAACTCTTTGTTTCAGCCAATACCTACCCAAATAACATTCCAAATTCCATCCAATAATCCTATATTCTTTATTTGGGGAATAAATCCAACTGAGGAATGATTTTTTCAAACCTAAGAAGGATCCCCAAAGAAGAGGTAATGTTATTCAATGAGTGTATTTATTATATTTATTTCTTCAAATTATTCAATTATTTATATCACGATTATATAATAACATCATTATATTCAATTTGAAAATATTTTTTGTTAAATTTATGATCTACAACCAAACAAACTTCTTTTAAATGGTTTACAAAATCATTATTCATGTGTACGATGAACTACTGCCTGAGGAACCAATGTTGTTTCTTTTTTCCATTATCACCTCTTGAGGTTGGAAATAATGATTGATTTATATTTTATATATATAATTAATTATATTTATGATTTTTTTCTGATTATTTAATTATTATTATACACATACCTTCAAACACTACTTTTTTTTAGAATATGATGACATCATTCATGTGTACGGTAGACTACCATCTGGTAAAACAATATGATTTCTTCATGATTTAAATAGAATGCATTAAAGAGGGGTTTAATATAAATTTGTTATATATATATATATTAAAAATGATATTGTAATGAAATTATATATATATATATATATCCTTTAATTTCTATTCATTCAATAGGACAAGAAAATGGAAATATTTTTAATTCCTACGTACGACCTACTATCTCTATAAACGGTGTATTTCATTTCCTATCACTAAATATTATAGACTAAACTAAATAAATATATACTGAATATATATTATAATTTAATTTTGTTTTACATTATATATATGATTAAATCGTGATCAATTTAAGGGGACCAAAAAATAACATACCAAAACATATATGGATAATAAAGCGTTTATTACCTGAAACATAACTTTAACATGGAATTGATAATTAATGGATAAGAAAAGGTCCTAATAAAATCATATATAGTGTGTTATATAAGAATAAATTTATATAATATATATATATAATAATGTTTTATTTGTTATATAGGAGGTTTTAATGAGTAGGATGGCAGTCAAGACTTGAGGTAAGAAGATTTCTAGTCTCACTTTAATTTCTAATAAAATTATGCAATGTTCACTACTCGTTTCTTTTGTCTGGTGTATATACTGAAATATGATAAGATATATCATCCATATACTCCATTTTTTGATAATTAATTTTTCCATTTGTGTAATTTTTTATCACGACCCATCCCAGTAGAGAATATGCAACGACTCCCCAAGCCCGCCTCTAATAGGCTAGGGACCGGTAGCTTGCACCAAGAAGGCATATCACTAACATGGGAGGAATTTCTTATTTACCTACACACAAATACACATATCTCCAAGCTCAAAAAATGCTGAAAGATAAAAACCACTAATAACCAAATGCATGAATGCCACTATATCCCAACCAGAGTATGGCGTGAATATAAAGTCCAATAAAGTAAATTGGGCCAGAATACAAGCCCACTAAAAAATCTGTTACCGCAAGTCGAATCTATAAGAAGAGGTGCTAGGACTATTTTTTGTAGCTATAGGAATTCCTTTTTATTCCTGATATCAAAGGGAACTGTATGGTCCTAGTCTACCTAGGAATCCATAAAAAGGTTACTCATCTACACAAGACGTGACACATGCAGGAAAAGCCTATGTATAGGTGAGAATTAAAATACTCAACAGAACACACCAAAACCAAAAGGAAATAAACAGAAAAATGTACAGTAATCTCTATAAATTATATTTATATAACACATATATCAAGGATATCTAGATAAACTCAATCCAACACACACAATCTAGAGGTAAGTCACAACTACCGCATACTAACACTTGGGATTCAATTTGAAAATTCCACAATGCACCCATCCGGGAGAACACACTCCTAAGTCTGATAGAATCGATGACCTCTATTTGAGAAGTACTCTCCATATGGAATATTCATGAGATAGATATACTAATATATCTAAAGAGAATAAGATACCACAGTTGAGGATCACAGCCAGGACCATGGGACAATGTCAATAACTCCATCTGGATTAACTTTCAAAGTAGAGGATCGATGCCAAGTTATGTTGGTGACATCAATACCAAGGACTCTACTCAAGGTATGGATAATTAAAATAGGAACCTACACCAATCCTATTGTGGGATTCCAATAACTCTATATGGGTAGTCCAGCTAAAGGGATCAATGTCCTATGAGTAGGAAATGATTTTTACCTACCTTCAGGGAAGTGATAACGGAACGATCACTAATGAAAAATGTCCAATATATAGAGAACAAGAGAATAAATCCATGTAGAGTGGGATACACAATGTATGTTGTCTTCACATGTAATGTTCCTTGACCCATGGTACTAACAGTGAACAATGACCCGTTTCATTCTAAATTTTGTCGCGTAGAAGATGGGTAAACGACGTGTAGAAGGATTCACACATTGTGTCCATCCATCCGGGGTCTTCCCATACACTCTGGATGTATTTCAGTATATTATGTCATATTTTTTATCTCTACCCATGTATCAGTAAATGGGGTCATTTGTGTACTTGGTTCTGGCCATGTATTTTGGGGGAGTACATGTTGTGTAAGCAACCCGTGTACTTCTCCCCGTGCCTTTTTACTTCCTTTGTACACGTAGAGCCTCTTGGGAGATCCTATATTCTGTGTGAAAACATTTAAATATATTCCTAAATCCAAGATCCCACTTAGTGGGGTCCACACGCTGTGTAACCTCAGGTTACACACCATGATCATCGGGATTTTCCAGAAAAACAGGTTCTTCCACTACACACTTTATCTAGTGATTCAAACCATGTTTCTATGGTTTATTTTCCTCGAAAATTCATATCCAGGGTTCTCTCACCACCACAACAACAAAATGAAGTATTTTTTACCTCAAATTGGCTTGTAAATCTATTCAAATTCATCTTGATGATAACCACTCGAAGAACGTTTTCTACCAAATCACTTCGATTTATCTTTCGATGTCATCATAACAACTTTTCTAGGTCATCTCAATGTTGGATATTCAATTTTGTAACATTTCCCTGAGAAAAAAAGGAAAAATGATCGTTCATTCATAAATTCATTGAAGAACGAAGAACACACGTAGAAAATGAGGGAGGGAAAACACATGGAACAAATTCAAGGAAAAAACCATAAACATTGTTCATTCCAACTTCAATATCTTCCATTAATAATGATCAACAAATCAAAAATCAATTCTCAATAATAAAACACTATAAATCCTAAAAAGTATAACCCTTCCTACAAGGAATGATCTAATTTTTATCAACCTCCTCGTCGGTTGGTCTATGTTCATCGTTGAATTCAAGAATGTGGAAGTAAATCCAAAATATCATATCCTACCTAGTAATTGGATCATTGTCTATTGAATATTGATTTATACTAGTGAGATCAATCAATAACGAAATTTGTTTATATTTTATCCACAATTCTATTGACAACAGTCAAGATAAATCCACCAGGGTTTCTCTCTAGATCCTCTATGAAATTCCAGGATTATGATCCTTAACCTGGATCCTTACGTCAAGGACTAATTAAAATAATAAGCATTGATGCATCCCTGCATCGAGAAAATAGAGAAAATAAAATAAATTCTAAATTTATTTTATTAACTAAAATTCCATAAACTATATTTCACATCCGACCCATGTCGAATGATGTTAGTTTGCACCAAAGGTAAATTCACTACTCTAAATGAAATGGTTTCCTCAGATTTCTGATCCAATCACCCATTTAGATGTTATTCCACATTTTCATGAAACCTATTTTCCTATGCAATTTAATATTTTATTATTGTTAAAACAGTTATTCCAGATAAATCAGTTCTCAGAATCACACTCTGTCTCAGTTCCTACTTTTAAAATTAATCCATATAAAATTTCAAAATAATATATGGAAAATCTAGTACATTACAATCTCCCCACCGGGCGTATTTTCATCCCTAAAAATCTAAAATAAATACTACTTAAAAAGATGAGGGTATTGAGCATGAATCTGATACTCCCGCTCCCAAATCCTCTCTTGGAGATTCACATGTTTCCACCAGACATGCTCCAAAGGAATTGATCACCCGTAAAGAATCCTATCCTACCAATCCTTGATCTCTAATGCATACTAAGAAAATGTTTCTTTATCATTGATGTACAGTAATCCTCCCTTGGTGATGTGCGATGGGTTATGCACATACCACCTCATCTACGACGTGTGAAATATATCATTTACCCAATCAAACTGTAGAGGTAGAGCTAAGTGGTATGCCACCTCACCAACTCTATATAGTATATTCAAAGGGCTAATACACCTCAAAGATAACTTTATACTCTTGCCAAATATCTATAATCCCAATCATGGTGAAACCTATAAGAATAAATGGTCTCCTTCCACAACCTCTAAATGACTACACTACCTATTAGAAAAAGACTTATGATAGTTTTTGGTAGTCTTCATCTACTCCTAGATGACCTACACCTTCTCTGCAGTATATCACATCCACTTCGGGACCATAAGTGTTAACTCTCTTAGGACAGTCCATAAATGTGGTGACCTACAAGGTCACCTATACAAAGCCTCTAATTGTCCCATAACAATTGTGGAATGGTTGTTGTTATTTTATAAAAACTACACTAGTGTTATGGGTTTCTCCCAACTATGGCCAAAGTCCAACAAGAAATCCTATATCAAGTAATCCAGAACCTGAATGGTCCTCTCCATTTGGTCATTCATCTATGGTTGAATTATTGTTCTAAAGCATAACTGGGCCCCAAACTCCTCCTGAAATATCTTCAAGGATTTGAAACAATCATCGATGGAACTCTATGGAGTTGAACTATCTCATGAACGTAGAGGCATCCCAATCTATCTAATAAAGTCTTCTCTCAGATATCCAAGAAGTGGGATGACTAGGTGAGTCGGTCAACGATCACCCAGATTTCATATTTTCCCCTTGATGTTTGTTGTAAAACCATCACGAAGACTATCGATATCCCATCCCACTTCTAGTATGGAACCTCAAGGGGTTGAGATAAACCCATAGGTTTCCGGTGCTCAGCAATCACTTTTTTATAAGTAAGGCATCAAGAAATAAACTATGAAACTCCATTCTTCATTCTAGGCCACCAAAACTGAGGTCGGAGGTCCTGGTACATCTTTTCCACACCTAAATATATAGCCAGAGGGGAGGTATGAAAATACATCAGAACCTCCTCCTACAACACCACTAGTACAAGAGTACAACATCTAAAAAGTTCAATATTTTTCCAACCTAGTCAATATCCATCGGGAGCATGCCTTATGGACATCGGAACACATAGGGACTCATACTCGATATCCCCAAGATATGCCTCCCTAGTTCATTGTAATATTGGAGGGATAACAACCATTTACTAAAGGTAATTTTATCCACCTACATCCACCAAGTATAACTACAATGTGGCTAACTTCTCTAAAACCTCATTCAGAAACTAGGAACTAGATCTCATATTGAGAGCATCTTCCACCATGTTCCCCTTCCCATGAGTATAGACAATCAAAAAGTCATAGTCTTGGAGTAACTCTTGTCATCACCTTTTTCTCAAGTTTTGATCCTTCTTATAGAAGATATAATTGACACTCTTATAATCTGAGTAGATGATAAAATGCTTCCCCATCAGGTATTTTCACCACATATTCGATGAAAATACTAATGCTACTATCTTAAGATCGTGGGTCACTTAGTTCAATGCATGTGGTCTCAAATGGTGTTAACCATTAGCAATCACTGGTTTCTTCTGCATCAAGACACAACCAAGCCCAGTTCTTGTTGCATTTCAGAACACTACGTATTTGACACCCTCCTCCGAAAATCTCATGATTAGAGTGCTCAAAAAACTCTACCTCAACTGCTGAATAGCCTACTAGAACTCCTCTGTCCACATAAAAGGATTCCCATTTCGAGTTAATGTTTTCATCGGTACTGATATCCTTGAGAAATCAAGTATGAATACCCATTAATAGCCTACCAACCCAAGGGATTTTTGTACTTATGTCACGTTCCTAAGTGGATATTATTATAACACTAGCTCAACCTTGTTCGGGTCCACATCTACTCCATCCGCTGAGATAACATGTATGTAAAAGTGGACAGCCTAAATCAAAAACCTACACTTTGAGAGTTTCCCATAAAGTTGGTGCTCTTGAAGTACATCTAGAACCATCCTTATGTGTCTTTTCTACTCCTCTTTAGATGCTGAGTACACAATGATATCGTCGATGAAGACAATAATGAACTATTCTATGTAAGGTAGGAAGATATGGTTCATGAGTCCAAGGAACATTGTTGGAAAATTAGTCACACTAAAGGGCCTCACCATGTACTCATAGTGACCATAATGACATCTGATGTCTGTATTTGGAATATCCTTATCTCATAGTCACAGGTTGTGATAGCCTTATTTAAGTTCAACCTTTAAGAACCACCATGTCCCTCTCAAATGATCAAAGATGTCATCGATTCTAGAAAGTGGATGTTTGTTCTTCCTGGTCACCTGGTTCAAGCACTGGTACTCCACACAAAACCTCAAGCTTCTGTCTGCCTTTTTGACAAACAAAACAGGGTCCTGCAAGGATGAAACATTGGGTATCACGATTCCCTTCTTCTACAAGTCCTCTAATTTCACCCTCATCTTTCCAAGATCTATGTGAGACATCCGATATGTTGGTGCAGATATCAATGTTATCCTAGGGTGTAAATCAATGCATAAGTCTATCTCCCAGTAGGGTGGTAATCCTAGAACATCATCAGGGATGACTTCCTCATACTCCACCACCACTGCAAAAAACTGGTAAATCATAACATCCACTCCACCAAGGGTCAGGTTAGCCAACTAATGAGTAACCAGTCACACCCTTCAACATATATGTTCATCCTGTGCTTCATGGGTTTCCTTTTCACCAAAAAAAGAAAACCTCATTACATCACGATGCACACACTGAAACCATCACCTCAAATAGTCAATCCGGTAATGGATTGTGGATAACAAATCCATACTAAGAATGACAATGTAAAGCCTCAACACATCCCCTAAGAGGTTCCAACAAAGACTCTCACCACCAAGGGTTAGGTCACACTATTGAAACATATGTGTGACCATTTTGTCTTCTCTATTTGGTATCTCTAATCATTATTGGATCCCCTGGGTCATATTCCACAATCACATGCAGTTGTCCCCTCCCATATCCTTCAAATCCCAAAGCCTGGAGTTGACCTCTTTGAGGTAGTGGTGGTAATAAGTCCAACTGTCGAGCACCTCTTACTGAACCCCCAACCCCTATACCACATCTAATACCCAGCAGAACTACCTTCTCATATCATTGTCTCTACCTCAGTGGTCCATCAATTATCTCCCTATCAGTTGCACAGGGGTTCAGACAATCTCGATCAAGATGTTTCCTTCTATCACGTGAATAGCACTTCCACTCCCTAGGCTGACTGGACCCACCCCGTGATCCCTGAACTGTAGATCCTCTATCTTGGGACCTCCTCCTAAAATTTATCCCATGTCTATATCCCTAATACTGATGGTGGGTACTTGTTGTCGAGGTCTCTTAACCTACTCATCCACTTCTGACTATCACCATCAGTATCTTCTTAGCCAAAAAGCTTTCAACTACCAAATCTCGCTCCATCACCCCAGCATAATTAGGGATGAAAAATGGAATAACGTTAGCTTGGATGTCTCCATGTATAATTTTCTCTATGTTAGGATCCCTAAAGTTTTGATATCTGACTATATCCATCGATTGCCTTGAAAGGTTGGTAAACCACTATGAATAATCATCCATTGTCATGCTAACCTATACGAGCGGAATGAGCTCATGTATATGCATAGATCTCAATGTAACTAGTGATAACTTCTCTCAGAAGAATTTATAAAACTCTATCCATGATTGATTAATCTTTTCATGAGTCTGGGTAGCCAAACTGCACCATCACCCTACTGATCCCTATATAAGGATTGCCACCATGATTACCATCTAATCTTCTGGTGTCATGAATAGATGAAAAACTCGGGTCACTGCCTCAAGCTAGTCCTCAGCCGCATAAGGGTTAGGATCACCTAAAAAACTAAGGGGTGTATATCTATAAAACTTGTGAATCGTTCTCATCCTTTGAACCTCTTATTTTGGTACTATAGGTACCACAAGATTCTCTAATGGTGTAGGTATAGCTAGTGCACCACCTAGAGGTAACCTATGGGGAAATTGTCCCTGTTTTGAATCCTCATCATTGAGGGGTACATCCTCATCATCATGATACTAAATCCTAGATGGTATGCATCTCAAGAGTGTGCTATAATAAAAAAAGATGTAGCATACTCAATGAGTTTATCTGAAGAGGTAAATCAAGAAAGACAAGAAACCACAACCCATTATTATATGATACATGTACCATTATTTTCCCTATAACTTCACATGTAATGAGTTGAAAAGATGGTAATTATTGACCTAGTGTATAGATATGTCGGCTGCCACACCAACAATGGAGTCCCTCCCCTGATATCTAAACTCGAAACACATAACACTATTTTCCCAAACCAATCTCTTAGAGTCCTAGTCCAAAAGCAGAACCGACTATCTAGCTCTGATAACACTCTATCTTGACCCATCCAAGTGGGTTATGTGCAATGACTCTCTAAGCCTGCCTCCAATAGGCCAGGGGCTATTGACTATCATGGAGTAGGCATATCACTAACATGGGAGGCATTGCATATGTACATGTACACAGGCACACATATCCAAGATCATAAAATGATGAAATGTAAAAACCACTAAAAACCAAATACATGTATCCGATTATATCCCAACCAGAGTATGACAATAAAGTAAAGTCCATTAAAGTAAACTGCCCCAGAATAAAAAAAACAACCAGAAAGAAGTTTTTAACCACTTTTCTAACCTGTAAGAAGTGGTACTGGGACTTCTGTCTATAACAGCAGGAACACCTCATCATTACTTATCTCACAAGGCACTGTATGGTCCTGGTATGCCTAGGAATATATCAAAAGGTTCCTCATATCCACAAGACAGGACATGTGTGTGAAAATATTTTGCATGGTTGAGTATAACAATACTCAGGAGGACACCCCAGAACTAGAAATTAATGTGCAATGGAAAGTTTAGTCATATCTACATAGTATATTCCTATAGAACATATGACAAGGAAATTTAAATATACTCATTCCAAGACATGAATTTTAGAGTAAATTCAAAACTATTGTATACCAACACTGGGTATTCATCTCGAAAATCCCCTGAAAAACTCATCTGGTAGAACAAACTCTTGATTCTAATAGCACTAATGATGTCTTTACAAGAAGTATTGTTCATTAGGAACTGTCATGAGAGAGATACAATGAACGATATAAAGAGAATATGATACCATATATAAGGGTCATAGTCAAGTCCATGGGGTGATACCAAAAAGTCCAACAGCATTAACCTGCTAAGTAGATAATTAACGCTAAGTGAAGTTGGTCATGTCAATACCAAGGACTCTACTTAGGGAAAAAATAATTAATAGAGGATCCTACTTTAGGACACTTGGGGATTTTGACCACTCTATCTAGGGAGTCTAGCTGAAGGGATCATTTCTTCCTTGACCCTGGGTACTGCCCATGTACAACGACCAATGTCATTACAAATTGTGTCATGTAGAAGATGTGCACACGGAATGTAGAAGGAGTCACACACAATGTCCTTTCATATGGGGTCCTCTTGTGTACTATGGTTGTGTTACATTACAAAGTATCAACCCATGTATCCCTTCCCATGTATTAGTATAGGGGGTATACTATGTACTTGGTTCTGTCTAAGTCATGTGGGAGAGTAAACGCCAATTAGGCAACCCTTGTACACCAACCTATGTCTGTACACATCCCTTGTACAAGATGAGTCTTTGAGGCAATCATTCACATCATGTAATAGGGTTCACATGTCATGTGACATTTAACTGTCTTCTAAAACCCTAGACATACCTCATTGGGGGCCACACACCATGTAACCCCGGGTTACACGCAATGTTGGTTGGGATTTTACAGAAAGCATCTTTCTTCCTCCACACGCTTTGACCAATGATCCAGACCTCATTATGGTGGTTTTTTTTCCTTGAAACTTCAGATTCTGGGTCCTCACAACACCCCAACAATGGTCCAATAGGTTTTGGGCCTTCAATAGGCTCAAAAATCCGTTCAAATTCATCCCAACATAAACCTCTCAAACAACATTTTCTCACAAATCGCTTCGACTTTTCAATATTCTTCACTGTCTCAAATCCACTAGGTCCTCCCAATGTTGTATATTTAATTTCAAATCATTGATTCAATAAACAAAGTCACAATGATCATTCATTAATAAACACATAAAAGAATGAAGAACATGCTTAGAATATGGGGGAGAGAAAAAAAAAAGAACAAATCTGAGGAACAAAACTAGAAAATTATTCATTATAGCCTGAATCTGTTCCTATAAGGATGATCAAAAAATCAAAGATATATTCTCAATAATCAAACCTCGTAAATCCCACAAAGTATAACCAATACCACAAGGATCCATCAAACTATGGATCAACCAATTCGTTAGTTGGTCCTTGATCTTGGTTGAATTCAATAATAAAGAATGAAATCCAAAATAACACATCCTACATATGAATTAGAACAATTTCAGATGAAGATCGATTACTTATAGAAAGATCTATCAAAGACAGTGCTTGTTGATCTTCGATCAACAATTCCATCGTCATTCACCAAGAGAAATCATCCAAGGTTTCTCTTCTTAGATTATAGGGAATTATAGGGTTATGAGATTAACCATTTTTTCCTTCCTAATGGCTTATTTAAAAGAAGAACTTTTGTTGCGTTGCTGAGTTGACGAAACTGAGAAAATAAAATAAATTATCTATTTATTTTACTTCGTAAAACATAAAAAACTTATTTTGAAAACTGACCCACATCGGCAGATGTTAGGTCTCGTATAAGGTAAATCCTCAATTCGGAATACAGTGGTGCTCTCAAATTTCTGATTAAAGTCCCCTTTTAGAATTTATTCCACTTTTTCAAGAAAATTACTTGAATCTGCTATTTAATATTTTAATATTATTCAAACATTTATTCCAGACACAACGGGTCTCATAATCGCATGTCATCTCATTGTCTTGTCTCAAAATTAATCAATATAATATTTAAAATTATTAAATGGAAAATATAGAAAATTACTTTATTTATTATGGATTACGATTCAAATTTTATTTAATCATTCAGGTATTTTTATCCCAATTTTCCTTCTTTGTGATTCATGTTATATTATGTACCTATATTCTTTCATGGTGTGTATGTACAGCCAGTTCAATATATAATATGATTAATTTATTCATCCTTATTGCATTTTATAATTAATATTATTTTATTCTGTCATGGGGCTCATGATTCAATTTTACCAATGTGGAAAAGATTTTAAGTTATAATCTCAATGTTTGTTAGGATTGTTTAGGAATATGTATCCAATGTTGAAATCTCATATTCTAACTCTTAATAATTATCATGAATTTTATTATCCTATGGTTATTCATTATATCTTTTCCCACTCTTTGAAACTTAAAATTATTATGAAATTTTTCTTAATAAAATGTGACTTTATTTCACACTTCGGTGGGAAATTTGTGTTCTTCCAAAACCATATTTTCTAAAAATGTGTTAAAAAGTTTTATTACTCTCCTATGATTTTTAAAATAATTTTTTACCCATTTTTTAATTTTTAAAAAATTATTGAAAGAAATATTTCTGACATTTTCATAAACAATTCTTTTTTTTCTTTTACTAAAAAATCAAATTAATATTTGTTTTTAATATGCCCAACATGAACACTATTTCACACCACAAGGATTTCTGAAGGATTACAAGATTCCCTTGCATTTTTTTAAATATATTTTCACATAATTTGTTTTAATATTTAGAAAATTTATATATTTTAAATAAATTATTTTCTAATGGAAATAATTTTGAAAGGGTTTTATGTTTTAAAATGAATTTTTAAATTAGAAAGATTATTTTCCTCAAGAAGTGTTTTAAATGAACTTTAGAAATTATTTTCTATATAATATGACATCTTTGGATATTAAATATGACATAATATAGATATGATCGGAGGATACCAATTATATTCTTAGTCCTAATGGTTTATGTTTTGATGGCATGGAGTTTATGAATCCCATTTCTTGTCCACAAGATATACAATGAGGAAATGATTCTGAAACTCGCTTCTTTTCATTGGTTATTATATAATGAAATGATTGTAAAACCTATCTATTTTCCACAGGTTATGATATGATGAAATATTTATGAAACCCATTTCATTTCAAGGGTTATGATATGATAAATCCTTTATGATATTGTTACACACAAATTTTTTATTTCCATTATTTGATGGTGCATGTGTTATCGCCAATAATGATGGTTTTGTTATAAATAAGGATAATGGTTATGTTATAAACAAATAATGGGCGAACCTATATCTCCCTCCAATGCATAGGGTAAATATTTATATCACAAGATATATATATATATATATATCACTATAATGGGGAGTGAACTCATTTCAGAAAGGGACTTTTTCTATTATGATGGTTTGGGGACTAAACCCATTCCACTTTTAGGAAAGGGTTTCCACTAGGGATAGTGGTGTTTCCTATTAAAGAGGTGTAGGAACCAAAAATAAGGTTACATAGGTGGTCAAACCAAGAGTGACTAAGGCTACATGAGAGGTTAAACCAATATCAAAGTATGTACACTAGTAGTTATCCCCAACCTAGTATGCTATGAATGTCTTGGTGGGTAGTATTTACATAATATTCTCTACCCTTATGTGTATGCCTAAAATCTATTTCTGATTCCACTATTATGATCTCATGGATCTTTGTGTTTGGTAACCATAGTATCCATGTATTATGAACTACAAATATTTATTCAATGACTCGTGTTTATGATCAATGACTGGTTGGTTGTGAGCTTTATAAGTCATGTTCATTATCATATAATCTTATGATTATATTAATATTTCATATGATCATTGATTTTGGACTTTTTTTACCCTTACAGAGCATATCTGATCACCCCCTCTTATGTTTCCTTTCCACAGGTCATGAGGAAAAGTTTAATGTATGGTATGTCTCTGAAGACAGATAAATGAGAATATCTTTGTAGGAAACATTGAGGATCCTTCACTAGATCAGAATATCGTGTTCCAAGCTTCCAAGGGCACTAAACTATTATTTTCACCAGGTGTGTTTTTTGTAATGTAATGAATATTCATATAAAAAGATGTAATATCAATATATGATAAGATTGGGTCTCTATACATTGGTAAATCAATATCTCATGAGATAATTGGGAATTGGGAGTATACCCAAACACCTAAGGTACTATGTCCACTATGTGACGGGTGGTCCTAGAGTTATACATCCCTCCAATTATTTAATAAATACCTTATATCTCATGAGATGAAATTTTAAGGATTGGAGAGAAAACCACACAAATTTAGGGACTCTATACCCTATGTGATGATGGTTTCCTAAATGATCCTCAATATAAAGAATCATTTTCTATAGTTATGTGTATGTCACATTCTTAGTTTTTTCTTGTATCATGATTGTTGAATCATTTTTCCACACTCCTATTGATCATATTTTTTTTCTTCCAAATCCTTATATCATTATTCCTAGTTTATGGTGTATTTTTTATTAGGTATGATTCTCTTATATTATACCTATGCACATTTATTATGATTACAATCCCATATGATCATATTTTTTCACTTATAACCTTCAACTTATATCTCTTATATTTAGACTTATTGAGAATTTCATATCACTCATTAATATGTCCCCTTTCCTTAGGTTATGAATAAGATTATTTCATATGATATTTCTAGAATAATATCATGTGTTTAAGATTTTTTGGGGAGATATTTAACAATTATTTTGAATTAAGAATATCATATAGCTAGTCTCCAAAGATACTAAACATATAGGTTATATAGTGTGATTTAATTTGAGATATAAGGAATACTCATGTAAAATGATGTAATGTGTAACGATGATTTCCATATATCATATCAATTTTTATTTTCAAGATTGTGTTTAAATTAAAAACCAAAATTTTCATAACCATTCAAATTTCTTCATAGTACATGATGGTGATAACTTTGTGGGCACCATTATCTCATTGATTTCAACCCCTTAAGTTGATAAAAAAATTAAATCATTGTTTTCTAACATGGAAAAATTTGTAGGTGATTTGGAAATTATCTTTATGATAAATAAATATGATCATATCTCATTGACACTTAGAGGTATTAAAGTAAAAATGAGTCTCGCATGGTATTGATATTTATTTTAATACAACAGTTACTAATGATTTTTACTAATTTTAACATTAAGATTTCTCCATTAAATAAATGATGTAATGCTTGAGCCATAACCTAATGATGAATCTGAATCATTTTTTATAATTTTTTACGTGATGATGATAAGATGTTCAATAAGAGGATAACAAGAGTAAACATATTTTTAGTCATAGGATAATCCTTTGTAAATTATATCACATGATTAATAATTTGAGTCTTTTATTCTGATGTTAATCATGTGTATTATGACATTATCTTAGTTGTGTATGTGATTGTCATACGATTGATAAAAAATCACCCACTAAAGAATGTGATGATGACCCAAAATTGTAGAGATTATGAATTGATGAGAACTATGATGGTGATTATGATGATTTATCTAACAATGATGAGGTTAGTGATGTTTTCTAACAATTAAATGGGTAATATAATGTTGTCCAAGATTAAACAATTGATGATATTCCCTATGATCTGAAATTATTTTATTTAAATATTTATCTTAATAGTATTTTATGGTATATATATTTAATAAATAAAATCTCTGTATAGTGTTTTCTATGTTTGAGGGTAGTGTGACTAAATTGGAGTTATTTTCACCAGATTTAGGTTCTTTTTTCATGAACCCAATATTAGGTGTCAAAAAAGATAATTTATTTAATGGTATGGGAGAACCTCATATGATATTTATGGGAGTAACAATGAGTGTTTACTAATATTGTGGGTAAAATATTTGTTCAAGGTATCATGATATGTCACACTAGTAGAAAAATAACTTTTTACGTTAGTTTTTTTTTCATTTTCATGTTAGGTTTTTATTTGATATTAATGAAATATATGTTGTAATTTTTATTTTTAACATCAGTCATATAAAAAAAAGTTAAAAGTATTATTTTAGAGACTTTCAACATTGGTTATTCATGATAACTGATGTTAGAAGTGAAATTCCAGTACCTTCAATATCGTTCGTTGTGATAACCAATGTCAAATTATATTTATAATATTGGTTATCATTATAACCAATATTAAAAATATAGAAAACATAGACATAGTGGATTTTATTTCATAGGATTTTATTTGACTATTAGTGGAGCTAAAATGGAATTTGTATCAAAAGTTATGGTCATTGAAATTTTAGATTTTTTTTCAAAATATATCAATGAAAATTACTATGTTGGACGAAAGCATGACATACATGAACTAAAAAAAATTTAAAATAGATGATAATAATATAAATAAACCTAAATATTTGACTTAATTTATTTCTTATGTTTATTTTCTTTGAATATGAACATCTCTTGTTGATATTAATTTTATTTTGAGAAAATGACTCCTATAGAATCCTTAATTCAGGTTGTTATGGAATCTTAAACTTGATCTGGTAAATTTCACCTTGAATTTTTTCTTCTCAACTATATGGGAAGAAGTATTCTTGTTCATAGTAAAAAAATTAATTAAAGAGTATAATGATGAACAAATCCAATAATTAAAGAATGAAATAACAAGAGCTTAATGATAATTGCAATGGTGGAATCATTGAATGAAAAAAGATTAAACAATGATATAGATCAAATAGAAATAGATCAAAAACTTAGTCATAGATAGAAAGAATATATATATAAATATATATATATTAGCTGATATTTTTTTCCCATGGAACTGAAAATTTTTAGCATGAATTTAAAAAATTAATGTGTACTATAAGAAGACTAAAATCTTGCTTCTGAACATTGAGATACATAAATTTAATATCGGTTATTCTTATAACCAATGTTAAAATTACCCTTTTCAGCATTAGTTAATTAGAAACCCAAAATTAAAAATAATATAAAAATATATTTATAATGTTGTTTTCTAAAACCAATTTTAACAATATTTTATAAACAATATTTGATGTTGGTTCGATATAAATCGACATTAAAAATAGATTTTGAAAACATTTCTAAGGAACTTTTTTCAAATAAAAAACATTTGGAACATATAAAATATATATATGGGTGCATAAATAATTTCATATGCTTTTATTTGATTAGTTGTAGAGAATAAATAGACTTATATATCAAAAGTTATGGCCACTGTAAGTTTTAATTGTTTAGTCTAACTCTAGAGGGTCCTAACGTATGTTCAATAAGTCAATTTTAACCCCAGATATAGTCAAATCAAAGCATGAAAATGATCTAATACCATATCTATAAGGTTTAAAAGTTTTTAGTGTAGTTTATTTAAAAACCCAATGTTTAAAATATCCATGAAGATTGGTTTAATGTTAGTTCCTAAATAATCAATGGTAAAAATATGAGGTTAAAGAATAATTTTATACTAGAGATGGTAACAAATAAAATATATGTGGGAGTAACACTGATGTGAGAAATTGAATTTGATATTTTATTTGTGGGATATAACTTTTATTTATTATTATTTTATTTGACCATAGTTTTTATTACTATGAAACTTCCACCACACATGGTGCTAGTGGGAGTCTCTCAAATATATGAGTTTGATGTCATTATGAAGTCTCCAGGTGGTTGATGTAGTCATGAAGATGAGGACATGAATTTTATTTCATTGATGATGTAGTTTATTCTATCTATGGTAACTAAGATTTTGGGATTGATTTGTGGGGACATTATTATGATTTTGGTATGAAAGTTATGCCTCCTTAAATGTATTACTCCTATATTTCTAATGAATGTGATTTCTAGTGAGATGAAAATGATTACACATGTTTATACTATGTAGGGTCATAAACATACATTTACTGTGATATAGAAAAATATTGGGTAGGTATTTTAGTGCAATAAGATCAAAATAATACATTTGTGGTTTCCCCCATTTCATTGTTATGCATGCATTATATTTTCTGATTTTTTTTTTACTTTTGGTGATTGACTATTCTGTGTGTGTCTATACTCACCCCTAATTTTTTATAAAGACTTACAAGTTTTACTGAGGGATTTTTCTGATAATTTTAGCTAAATTTTTGTGTTTTCTGATATAATATTTGGGTTTGATATTGTTTTTTATACCATGTTGATATTGTTCCATTTTGATTATGTTGTATCGCAATCATACCTGACAAATTTTTTGGGCATTAGTTAATTAATTAAAACTTATTTTTCATCAATTGGTGGTTTATATTTTATGTTATAGTATTTTATTGTGTCATTTGAAGGGTAATATATCCAAATTTTAAGATATATTTCCTCAATGCTAATCACCAAATGGTGTCCTACTAGGGGTGGGATTTGGGGGGTTATAGTCAGTTTCAATATAGACCTTGGAGGGTTTTTAGTGGAATTGGTTCTTAAATGACTAATATCAAAGAATTTGTTTGAGTGATATGATAGAATTTGGATTATATACCTGTAAGGATTCTGTTGGGTTGTTGAGATAGAATTAAATCTTGAATTAGGATGATTTTTAGGATAGATAGGTTTGTAACAAATTCTAATAGCTGACATATTCTTATACCCAAACCCTAATCATTCACTAATTACACGTAAGAAAATATTGTAATTTTTATAGATTACTTTTCTAATATTGGGATGAAGTACCAAATAGTTACATATAGTCCGTGATGATTGCGCAAGCAAAATTGATAATTCTAGTTCATATTAGTCAGACAGAGGGAGTAGTTGTTGTAATTTTCATCTATCCAAATGTACAAGAGCTCAATTCAAATAAAATTATCTTCAATTTTCCTATAAATGTGGAATCCATATTTAATATAGTTAGAAAACACAATATCATGGATACACATACCACATCATTAATAGTTAAAATTATAGTTTCATATCTAGGATTATAAATTATTATAAACATGATATCATATCATGTAGGAAGCTTTAATGTTAATTTGTATGTTTATGTTGATAAGGCCTTTCATATCATAGTATCACCCACTATTCATCACGAGGATGATATAGTTTTATCAATACACCTTGTACCATAAGGTCATTATGCTTCTTCTATAATAAGGATTGAGTTTACTATAGGGTACATTGTAGAGGTGAATGTGACTCATTTTTAAAATCAATGGTATGAGATAAGTTTCTTAATGATACACACGTTATGGATAAATCTTGATGTCCGATGAAAAATCCATGGGTGGATGATATTAAAATAGTGTTTTCTAATTTTGAGGATGATTATATTTATGATACAATATTTCATGATTTTTTTTCCACAACTAATGAGAAGGTGGTGGAAATGATTATCCTAGGTCAGGAGAGGAGTGACTTGATGGGTGATGGAGGATAATTATTTTTTTTATTAAATTTGGCTCTAGATTATTATTATGGGTATACTAATTTCATAATGTGATTTATGAGGAATTAATTGACTTATATGAATCATAACTTTTTGACATAATGTTGTTCAATTATCCTAAGCTGCTGAGTGGTGAGATACTGAGGAATTTTTTTGTGTGATCAGAAGTTATAGAGTGATATGAACTGATGATATCACTTATTAGGTTTATTTATAAATTATTTTTAGAGTTGAATACTATTTCAGTTCACTATATATTGTACACCCAAAATTTGATTCACTCAATGTCCATTCATTAGTAGTATAACTTCTCCAGAATATAATAAAACCATTTAATGTTGATATCTTTGGATAAAGATGTGATTTTTAGTGTAAGTTCATATAATGGGAATGATTGGATTGGTTTAAATATTCATGGTGGTCATGTAATGTTGACAATGATTTATGGAGAGTATTTATTATTGGTTAATCAGCCTGTACATAGTATATATGTGAGTAAGGCCTCAGTGCATATAAGAGTGTGAGCATAAGCACTATAATTACAATAAATTGAAATTTTTTAATAAAACCTAATATTAATATTCTATCTTTTAGATCCACGTAACTTCTATTTTTTACTGTAAAGGGTAGTAGTTTTGTTTTTTTCCTGAGTATGAAGGACATTTTTTACAAAGTTTGTTATTTTATTGTGTCTCTTCCTTTATTGTTTTTTATTTCTTGTATTTTACTTGTGTGGGATGAATCTGAGTGGTGATTAGTGTTAAAAGTATTCCTACATCCACTACACATAGTCTAGGGAGTCATTTTAGATAATATTGTTCCTTTTCACATCATATGGTGATATTTATTTTGACGGGGTATTTCTTATAGGCCAAGAGGGTGTACATCTAAAGATTTTATCATAAGGACTAGTTAATGAATTTCTAAAATCTATAACAAAGAAAAGTTCACTTCTTCTCATGTTATCTTTTTCTTTAATGTTATTTTAATTTTATAGGGAGTTGACTTAATCAAAATGCTTCGAATTTAGATGATGGTATGTTCTAGTTTGATAAATTTGATGGAATGATTTTTTTTCTTATAGAGAATTTAGATGGAGGATCATATCATTCAAAATATACTGGATGTTATAATTTTTAGCGTTCAAATAAGGAAAACAAGGAAAATGGAATGAGAATATTTGGATAGGATGGAACTATCATTGATTAGAATTTTACTCAAATAAAAAATAGCCTTTAACATATAGAAAAATAAAAACACAATAGATGTGATGAATTATCTATGAGATTTTTATGAGAATCCGACAACACATAACAAAGTTTTTATGATGTGACAGTTGACTAGCTTCAGGATATCATAAGGATGATGAATTGAAGACAGTGTGAATTATTTAAATATGATATGGAGTAATATTGGGTCAGTAAAGATAACTTTCATAGATAATGAATGTGTATTTATTCCACTACCATACCTTTGGAATATTTGACATATTGTAGTGACTTTTTAGTAATCCAGGTGGGAAAAATAATTGCTATTTTAGGATATCCGTAACAATATTCTAAATGAGGACCTTGTGTGGAGAAAATTCCATGTACCATCCAAAATTTCTCTTAATACTGGTGAATGAGTAGGGTCAACTCAATTGTAGGTAAACCAAAAGAAAAAATCAAAGGATAAGACATAAGAGAAAACATAGAGTAGGCTGGTCAGTCTAGGACCTATATATTGGAGTTGTTGAAAGAAAGGACACATCAAAAATAATTACCGGATTCATAAAGAGAGATATAAAATAATTTCAACTTGTAGAAGTTTTAATTACGTTATTAATATTAAATGAAGAAACAAACTATCTCTAAGTGTGGATATCCCAATAGATTCATCGGTGATTAACTTGGGAGAATTATTCCATTGAATAAGATTTCATAGATACATAGAGAATTATTTATCTAAAAAATTAAATAATATAAATTTGGTGGATTATGAAGCTTTAGAGAGTGTTGTGAAAGAATTTGTGAATTTTTAGATGAAAAAACAAACTTTCTTAAAGCTAAAAAATGTTAGGTAAATGACAGGCCTGGAAAGAACTACATTTCCTTAATACACCTAGATGAGGCCAAATATAGGGATATATTTGTGGATGGAACCTGTAAATTCACTTTAGGATCCATTAATGTTGCACAAGGATTATTTTAAAGGTTGTTGTATTTGACCATAAGCATAAGTGGGGTTTCAATGGGTGAATCATGACTTTAAAAAATCTGGCTATTTAGAAATGCAGGATCATTAATATCAGTGAGAAGAATATGAAAGTTCTAATTTATAAAGTAATATTACATCTTGAAAACATGTACATCTTAATTTGTGAAAGCTACATGATAGGTAAATAGATAAGTTTTTCCTTATATTTAGATGGATCGTAGACTAGATCTTGGAAGTTGGAACTTGTTGATATCGATGTTTAGGGACATTCCCATATCCAGTACTTTGTTGATTCTAACTACATTGAATCATTAAATGATGATGTTATGATTAAAGTATGGTTTTAATTTTTAAATAATAATTCTAAGGTATTTTAGGCATTCATTGAATATAAAACCATGTTGTGAATGGAGCACATATATAATTTGAAGTGTATTCATTAATAAAATCATGGTGAATACACTAGATAAAAATTTTAGAGTTTATATAATAATAAGTGGACAATTCATGAGAGGATTGTTCCTGGAACACTACAGAAAAATAGTACACCTAAAAGGAAAATTTGATTGTTGACTGAGAAGGCTAAAAGTATGTAGATGCACTCTAGGATACTAAAGGTAATTTTGGTTGAGGACCTCAAAATAGTTTAATGCAACATTAAAAGGAGTCTGGATGAAGTGGTTGGGAAATAACATCTAGAAAAGTTATGGTCTCATAAGTTATCATAATTTATCCATATTAAGTTCTTCATAAGTTTGGTGTTTTTCAGATTAAATCTCAGGATCAAGAAAATCTCAATGAAAAATACAAAGAGTGTTTTTTTATTAGGAATGGTGATGAGAAATTCATCTTATTACCTTGGGATGATTATAAATGATGATTCATATAGAGATAAAATTTTCACATCCAAGAAGGAATTCTATGGAATGACTAGATCATGGTGGGGAAGTAATTTGACGGTAATAAATCAACGATCAAATTATAACATAATTTTAGTAAAAACCCCCATAAGGGAACACTTTTTGATGAACTCTGATGAAATAATTTTAAATACATAGGTGAGACTAGTGGAAGATGTTCTAAAATGTTCGTAGACTACTGAAGATCAGGTGGGAGTATCAAATGTTAGGGATTTATAAGAAAAAGAAAAATCAAGCAGTGTCTGAAATCCAATTTATTTCAGAAGATAAACTAGATTTATAATAACCATTTAGAGTATTAGGGTGGATATAAATTTTTTTATTTTAATATATTAAATGGAGGGAAAATTATTAGGGGAAGATACTAAAAAAATTGAATTGGAGAAATGAAAATTAGAAATGGAAAAATAAATGTATTTCTTGATGTTCAATGGAACTTAATAATTGATTGATTTTGTCATAAGGGAAATGAGAACTTGAGAATAATTGGGTTTATTTAATGAATGATAAAGATGATGGAATGAAATGGTTTAATATGTGTAATGTGATAAATGGAGTTCAAAAAAATAAGGAGATTATTTCCCAGAACTATTCTCATAGATAGTTAAACATGAAATTATATCGATAGTTCTGATTATGGTATAAGTAGGGAATCATTACTTATAAGAGATGGATGTAAATATGGTCTTTCTATGTTGTGATTTTAAGGAATAAATTTACATGAAGTAACTTGTATCTTTCATGAATGATGTAGAAGAAATTTATATAAGTAAATTAAGGAAAAAAAATTTATGGTCTGAAGCCAGCACCTGGATAATAGAATTGAAAGTTTGACATATTTATATCAGAAGAAGGATTTAAAAGGTGACACGTAAATCATTGTTATTACCAAAATCAGTAGGATGATGGGTAATTCATCATATTTACCTTATATATTGATGATATTTTACTTTCCATACCAGTAAATAAAAGGAAAAGGAAGATAAAGAATGAATTTTCTTGGAGATTCAAATTGAAGGATCTTGGACTTGGAAAAAAATGGTAGATGAAGATACATAGGGATGGGAGAGCCAAAACATTAAATTTATCTCATAAGGACTACATTTTGAAGGTCATTAAAATATTTCAAAGAACCATATGCAAAAAAAATAATAAATAATTTCATCGAACACTTTCAATCTTTCTTGTGGGAGATTTTTGGGAGTTGAATTCTATATTAGTTATCCAAATTCAGGATGTCTAAACATGGATTAATTATTTGTTTATTCGATAGTATCATTGTCTCTCTAGAATTTGTTGGAACCATTGGAAGATAATATAATTTGATAAATCTTCAAAAAAAATTGAATGTTTAGTGAATAGGTATAAATGCTTTGGATTAAATTTTTGTGGTGATCAAGTTACATTAACCATGATTTGTTGAGAAAAATTCTCCCTAGTTGATCATCTTTTACTCACCATACAAGTTAACGGGACCTCATTCCATTTTAGTGTGTAAGAAAAATCATATTAATTACACTAGGATGAGAGATTGTGGGATTACTGTTTGAGTTTGTACCATAGAACCAACTTCTACATAATTTATGACTATTTTTATTCATTTTTTCCATAATAATAGATAGTTTTAATCACATCATGTGTGTTCTTATGCATGGAATATTATGTGATAATATCATAAGCGTATATGTCACATTGAAAGTTCATATAAATTCCTCTTCATGATGAGAAACTACAAGTGTCATGAAAGTATTATTAAATATATTTTTTATAGAAAGATTATATCACTTTATAGGACACAAATGATATTGGAAACTAGGGGTATAAATTCATAGAATTTGAGAAACATTATCATGGTGGAATCTCCTAGATATCTCTAGTGGGGGAGATTATAAGAACGTTAATCACTAGTAGGAAATCATCATTTTTATGTGTAAATGGATTTTCCTATCTTCGAATGAGTGTAATTATTATTAGATTTTAATATTATTAATAAATCATGTCATGATTCAAGAACATTGATGTATTGATGAAAACAATGTTAAAATATTCTCACAAAAAAGTAGGATATATTGGGTGTGTTGAGATGAAAATTGTGCTAATTAATAATGCGTGCAAGTATATTTTTCCTTCTCTTAATTAATATAAGTAGATATATCAGGCCCATTTATGGGAATAGAACTTCACAATTAATTCTATGGTCATTCCATTCTATTAGCGAGTTTATTTTTGAAAATTCAAACATAGAGGCATCGAGCATATAGGTTGATGAAATCCATAAGAAACCATCTCTTTTAGAGATATTGAGATAAAGAGATTATATTACACAATGTATGTTCATATGAGGTTACATTTTGTTTTTATTCTAAATTATTTCTTTGTAAAAGAATATTCATATTTCTAGGAACTAACCTTGGAAGTTTATTTATTTTATCCTAATTCCACTAATAAAGGGGCCTAGAGGGTCACACAATAAGTGTGTTTAGAACCTCAATTAAATTCCTTATGAACTTAAAATATTGGATAAATATTATTCCCATGTCTGGTTTAATAATTATTCATGTTATTTTGAACATAGAACCTCAATCATCAGTTATTCAAGTAATTTATATGTGAGTTGGAAGTTTAATTAATATTTATTCATCAGGTAATTATTTATTTAACTAGATGGATACATAATATTAATTTATTTTGAATCATTAAAAATGATACAGAATATTTATTTATTTAGTTATGTGAATATTTAAGAAATATTCATTCACCAATTTATTGAATATAGTAATTTTATATTTATTCTTAATAATCCAGTGATAAATATTTAATTTAGTAAATATCTATTATTCGAGGGACAAAAAATATTGAGGAGGACTGGAAGACCATGTTTGATGGTCCAGTGATGTATGTCATATTAAATATTATTTTAATAGATAGTAATTTATTTATTCAGGAAAATAATATTTATTTTATCTCTGTGTTTAGTTTATTTCATGTAAATATTATTATTACTATTGTTGTTGTTGTTGTTGTTTTTGTTTTCTAGACATGTCCATCCCTAGGAATTAGGAAAATAATGAGGGACAATATGCCATTATTATTTTTTAACCCTAGAACTGTATAAACTAAACAATGACATTTTTTATAAGCCATATCTTCATTTCATCATTGTGCACAATGAATTATAGAGACGATTATCTCAATATATAGAGAGATTTATCCCTATAACACTCAGAAAAATACAATGGAATACTCCTATAGTACAATGAATTATTCTCCCTATGAATGATTCAATTGTGATCTACAATGATCACCACAAGCATGGACTTTTCTGTGTTAGAACTAGGATAAACCTGTGATGATGGTCAGAGGTTCATGAAGCACGTGTGGATCAATGCTATAGTAAATATACCCTTGATTCCAAATAGAGATAATGTTTTACTTAATTATTAATATGTTTTTAAATGATTTAATCTTTACAAATTAATCAATGTGTTCTTATTTTTATCATTTTATGATTTTTGTTGTTTTTCAGCTTAAGTGTCAAAATGGGTTAATTATAGACATTTTTTTAGTTTTATGTTGCCTCTGTATTTCATGCATAAATCAGAAAATTTTGATCCAATTCATGTGATTCCCTTTTTTAGTATTTCTATGTTTTTCAGATAAAAATCATTCTTCTGAAAGAAGATCCAATTCGAATTCCTACATTCACAAATAGTTTAACTAAATTAAAGACTTATTTTGGTCGGTAAAATTTAGCACACCTCATTCAGAGAGGCATATCTCTGGATACGGACCATAAAATTGGATGATTCCATCTTTTTTCGATATATTAATTAAATCGGAAGCACAAACTTAAATTTTGTTAAGAAATTATGTCATTAAAGCTTCCTGTGAACCAGTCAAAGTGGTGTTCGTAGAATAGTGATTGGCATCTAGAAAAATATCAGTCTAGTAATTTGGAAATAACTCATTCAAAATGGCTCCCAATTCCCTGAAATTTCTAGGGTATATGTCCAACTACATTCCTCACATCTCATGGGATGGGGACTTGGTAGGATTCTAGGAGATGTGGGAAGAACCAAAGCCATATTCTGGAAGACAAATTCTGGAGGATTTATTTTTATGTTATTTCTTTTATTTCTTTTGTTATTATTAATATTATAATGTTTTATACTACTCCATTCTTCTAAATTAACCTTAACCTAAAGTGTTAGATATTAAAAGTGATGGGGGAATGTTAGTTTTTATCTTTTGTGATGTTTTATTTCTTTCATTTTATTGAATAAAAACTCTCTCTTTTTTGGTGTCGATTTCAAATTCTTATAAATAGTTTTATTATCTTATGAAATTGTATTTGATTTAATATTATATTATTATTATTTCTATGGTAAATGTTCATAATATCCCTCCACTAGGTTTTGGTTTATATATGATGGAATAAATCATGTCTTAGTGGTGAAGTACTCAGAGATTGTCAGTACGTGTGGTTGGGGAATTGAATATTCTTAATTGTTTGGAAAAAACAAGACCTGGTCGGGAATTCCCTAACTTATTTGAGGGTATTCACTACATTTTTTCACATAAGAATGAGAGTAGACCAATATAATATATTGGTATGTTTTACTATCACCATCACCATTTTCCAAGGGATAGATAGGAATCAATCATGAAATGTCACTTAAACCGACTTAGCAAAATAGGATTGAATTAAATTGAAACTATGATAACATTACAACTAAAAAACCAAACTTAAACTGATCACTCAATTCTTATCACTATTTTAAATCACTTGATTTGTAATTTTTTTTTAATTATTTTACATGAGTGCATACTTTTGTTTCTTTTCTTTGTTTTCAAAACCAAACAATTTCAAAAACAACCCCACTTATTTCTCAAAATTAAAGTGAAAAAAATGATTGTAAAGCGCTCCTCTTTAGATAAAACCTAGGTTAGCCACTGTAAAATATCTTAACATAGAGAAAAAATTTCCAAACACCATAATAGGCACATGACAATTCTTATAACACCAAAAATGGTATTTCAAGAGTGGTGTATCGGTTCATCGATGAACGAAGAATCACAATTTTAAGGTAATTATAAATCTATTTATGAATTAATTATAAATTATAGGTGATGAACCTTCCTATCATGCTAAGATTAATCAATCACTTAATATTTTATTTTATTCTATTTTACATGATATACTTTATCAAATAAATCATGTATTATTCATTTATTATGAATAAAATCTGAGTTCTATATGCATAATTGGTGTTTCCGTTGCACCTGGAACTTCATGTGGTATCAAAGTGGTCACATAATAATTTAAAAACATTTATTATTCATTTATTTATTATAAACAACTATTGTTAGATTTTTCTTCAATTTAATTCATTATTTACTCCAAATTATAATTAACATATTTTTTATACTAATATTCTTTATTCAACTATCATAACATCTTAAAAAGATTACGAACAAATATTGAAATATCATAGATTTCGTCAGGAGGTGCTCAGGATTCTCCTCGGTACACATGAATACACAATATGTGAATGAAAGTAAGCATCGTGTCCCAATGTATACTACACATAGATGTGTCATGGGGTACATGGTGCAATTAGTAGTTACAACAAATGGTGTATTTACTGAACTCTACATATTGACTGAGCTTTCCTAGAACATGGTCTTTCATACCACATGTCATGTAGTCGGCATACACATTGTGTAGTCTACATGGTTTAGTAGGGAAATCATGCAAAACATGAAATAAAATACAAGGATTATGCCTCATGATACTTATAAGATGTATCATTGATAAAATACATAATGTTTGTATAGTGTATACACTATTTTTATCAATAATATATGTGTCCTCAGAACATGTCGAGTCAACTGGTGGGTCATGAAGACACACAAAAAGTGGAACACAAGATGTGTAGCTCATTAGTACACATTATGTATACTATAAGATACACACACTTATTCCCTACACATCTTGCTTGGATACATGGTAAGTGATAGAAATGGTGTGTAGCCTGTCAGTACATGTCATGTAGTCTCCCTGTAAAGAAAAAAATTAAATTACATAAAGAATATTTAATTAAAACATTAGAAACCTAAATGAATTATTTAAATTTGATGTGTTGACTATGTAAAATGGTTTGAAAAATTAATAAGTGATCAACTAATACCATGTAATTATTTGTAAAATTATGGTCAAATCATTTATTTTCCATGTTTCAATTAATAATGGGTATCTCAAAGAGATTTTGAATGGTCATTAAGTTAAAGTAAATTAATTAATTAATTGAATTATTTCATCTATGTATATCTTTACAACAAATAATGAATTTTTGTGATTGAAATATATTTTAAGTTTTCATATTTTTTCACGTAGGTGGATGATGATTAGATTAGAACAATCTGTGTTTGTTATTGGTGTAAGATCACATGTTTTGGTTGTAATATATTTTTTTTAAAAGGAGTTGGATTTTTCATTTCGAAGAGATGAAAAATTACTAACCAACCATAAGAATGTTATTTTTAGAGTCATAATACTAAAACATGTTATTTGTCTAGGTTTTAACGCATGGAAGGGGTATTATGTGTATGGATGAGTAATGGGAGCTTTGGACATCAAAATATTAGTATTGGGAAAGATATCCATGGGTGAACGGTTTGTACTAATAGTGTGGGTCAATTTTTATGGCATCTTTTTTCAAGTAATATGGTCTTCCAAACCATGTTAGAGGGACCATATGGCCATGCATTTTCATTTAGAGTGGTTGAGGGTTCTGCACCATTGGAATACGATTTTCCAAACTGTGTGCTTCAACCACTTAGTGTGAAGTGTGTTTGGGGAAGTAGTTGTGGATGATTGAAGTGAAGTTTGTAAACTATATAAGGAAATTTTTTAACTTGGTCGGTTCTTAAATAGTGTAATCATATAATTAGTGCACAGTTTTCCAAACCATGTGTCCAAACAATGAATCTCATTAAAAGTTAAGGAAATTTATCATTTTCCCCCTACCTCTTAAATAAAAATCTCACCTCCCTCTCTCATTTCCACAACCACAATCCACATGATAGCCTCCTTCCATCTCATCCTATGAATTGAGAGATATCATATTTCTAAGCTATGAGTTGTTCATCATTGGTAGAGTTGGATCTCTCTCAATTTTTCTATCATTCCCCTTGCATATTTTTTCTATTTATCTTGTTGTGTTGAATGTAATTTCCAAGTGAGGTCATATTCCCTATTTTAAGGGAATTTGTCTAGATCCTTTATTTATCTAATTCAATCCTAAATCAAATTATAAAAAAAATATTAATGAATATTACTTAGTATAATGTAGGTAGTCTATATTGATTTCCCTAAAAGTAGTGTCATTTATAAAATGGGTCGTTGGGTCATGTGTCGGGAATTCTATGTATCACCTCTTAAAATGTAATTAATTGAATACTTTTTAGTGCTTTGTTGTGGATAGTTCTCATGCATCTAGTTGCATTATTAGATGATATCTAACTCGACCTGAACCACCCCTCATGGGGTGTGTTTTTTATAATACCATGATTGAAACACTCCTGTCATGAGGCATGCAAAAAGGAAAAATTTTAAATTGATTCCTAGAGTAGCACATTGGATGACCTGGGTTATCTCACTTGAGGAACATATAAATTAATTTACTAATATAATCTAATTCACCTAAAATATTTTTTTTATTTTTTTTATTTTTTTATGAAAACAATGATAAATTTTTGATTTTCATTAATTTATTAAACAATTTAATGAATCGAAAAGAGAAACATTAAACTAAACTAAAATGTGATGCTAAATATAATGTGCTTAGAAAAAATAAAATGGTCCATGTTTTAGTTTTGGGTTCAATAATTATTCCCCATTATTTGTTTAATTAAGTTTGATAATTCATCTATGAAATCTCATACATGAATCTCTATGGTTTTATTTAGTGTTGTGAAATTTTTAACTCCTTAGACAATCCAAATTTCACCTCCTCCTATAATAAAGGTTGATGGAACACATCAGCAGAGAGTGTAACATCTTATAAGACCCATCTTCATCGTTTGTTGTTTCATACTTCGATCAGTTCAAATTCATTGTATGAAGAGTTAATCCATGAAAGAGAGGAAAAATAAAATAAATTAAATAGTATAAATATATTTGTTATGCATGTTATGGTGGAAAACATGGACACCCATGCATTCCACTCTCCTCTACTACAAACTTGAAATAAATTATAAGAAAGAACTCAAGAACACCTAACCTCCCCCAGGTCAAGCCTCTAGTTATCCCCTCATTATCGAATTAATAGATAACTTGGTGGATAATAAAAGAGAAAAAAAGAAAAAAGAAAAATAAATATGAGATATAATAAGAATTATAGAGATGTAGAAATAATAAAAATTAAATAAAAAATATAATAAGAAAATAGAAGTTGTAAAGAGTTAAAAAAAGAATAAAAATAAAAGAAAAGGAAGATAAAAATAAATGTGGGTGATAACACTTTGAAAAAAATAAAATTCTTGAATTAATATTATAAAAATAATAATTATAATTATATTAAAAATAAACCTAATAGAAGGATAAAATAAAATAAAATAAAAATAGTGAAAACCCAAAGCACGCAACTAGACCTCAGATGCCCTCCTCAGGGTGTTCAACCTCTTTGAAGTAATGAATGAGGTCTCATCTTATAGGCAGGGATTAGTGACTCTTCCTTCATTAAAATTAATCCTTATTCAAGGATTTTATGGTTTTTAATATAAAAATATCTTTAAACACCTATGAGACCCGGTCGTATAAGGATTTGAAAATCCTGAAGATCTCGGATGTTCCAGAAAATGTAGTGGACATCATGGAAGATGTGGCTAAGATGGTTTTGGAATCCAAGGGCTCTAAAAAATGTGGAAAATCCAAGGTTTCATGGAATTACTGTCATGTGGTAGTGGTTTTTTTATAATCAATATAGGTGGGCTCCTTCTATCCATCCATCCCTTAAATGAAAAAATGATGCCTCAAAATGCACTCATGGTGGTCGGATGGGGTTCCAATGTTAATCCAAGGAGATTTGGAGCCTCGATGGTGGTTATCAAGCTTTATCCCAAGCTATCCCGATGCTCCCTTGATAGTTCTACAGTGATGTCTAGGGAGACTGGAGATATTGAGTAGTGGAGCAGCGGCAGAGATAGTGATACTCGAGGGTCTGATGTGTAGGAGAGTGGAGTCAGGTGGCATGCTATAATTTCTATAAAAGGTGAAAATTAATCCATATATTTCATCCCAAATATAAAGATATAAGTAGATATGTGGACACGTATAATAAAATATAAGCATATTACTCAGAAGAATCCCACACCGTGGTGGGAACATGGATTCACTCCCACACACTTAGATCGGGCCAAGCTGTATAACTCAGTCTACATGGACCTTGTCCCAATTCGTGCATGAATTCACTCCCATAGATTCTCTACCGAGTAAGATAAACAAACGTCCTCTTCAGTCCATGGATAGATGTCTCTTCATGAGCTAGCTAGGATTCTTTACCCTTTGAGTTTCAGTACTTCTTGTTGGAAGTATTTTATTAATAACCTGTTAAAAATAAATCATTTCAAAAACATAAAAAAAAACATAATATAATGTTAAATTAAAAAATAAAAAATTAACAATTTTCATTCATTTTAAAACCATTTTAAATATTAATTTTTAATTTCTATTTTTTTAGTAATAGAATTTAATTTAATGTAATATTAATTGAAAATAATACAAAATCATGAACAAAACACTTCAAATAATCATGATAAAATGTGTCTATTTAAAACTCCCACACTTAAACCATGCTTATACTCTAACATAAAATCATAACACTGAAAAATAAAGGGAAAATAGTGTTACCATTATTAAAATATCAAAAAAAATGATTAATAATTTTAAATAAAACTTTCAAAAATCCATATAAAATATCAATAAAATTTATCAATTTTCAAAAAAACAAACATCTCAAGTATTTTCCTTGATCCCTTATTAAACTGAGGTAAATTTTCCTATCACTCATTCTTTTTCCTCAGTTAATTATTATTAAACATTCCATGTCATGATCTACCTCACTTTTGAATATTGTCTCTTATCACTTATGATATAATTCAAAAATAATTATTTTCATGTCATGATAAAATTCTTCTTTAAAATTATCTTGTAAATGAACTAATTTATCAAATTTTTAAAGATAAAAGGCACATGAAATCATGAGGACTTTCAATAATGGCTCAAATGATTCTCGGGCTTAATGTTGGTTTGAATTTATGTTAAAAAATTAATGCTCTAGGGTGAGGTTTATTTCTTAATTTAAACAAACATGAAATCGAAAAGTTAAAGCCCAATGAATTTCTCCCCTTAAAATTGTGACAACCCCCACTTCTAAAGCTCAAATAATTTTCAATAATAATAAAAACATAATGAAGTATATACACCTTTTTAAATTTAATAGAATTTTAAATTGTTTATTCAAAGTACATTTCATTTGTTTTTACTTTTTAAAAGGTTATGATTTGAATGAATCTCACACCCAACACAAAACCAAATATTATAAAAATAATAATCCTATTCATGGTGATTTTTTATTCTTCTATGTCACAACCAATTAATATTTTATTTATTTATTTCAAGAAAAGAAATTGAATGTGTATAATGAATGAATCAACATCCTTTCTTAAAACCCACAAGTATCACCCCCACACTTTTTATTTTCAACATATTAAATTACTTTTACCATGACTTCCCCACCCCCACACTTCATCTTTAAAATATCAAGAAAAATACTGAGAGAAATGTAGGAATAGATATAAATAGATCTAAATGTGGCTCATTCCTAACAAGGTAATTTAAGGTTTCTTTGGTTAAAATATGAATTGGTTTAAATGTGGTCAAGAGGATAAGTAATTATCAATAAAAATTCCACAATTATTTTAAATTTTATTTTACACATTCATTTATTTGAGAAGGTTAAAATTCAAGTTGCATCAGTTTCATGAAATAAGATCACTCAAGAAATATGTTAAATAATAAATCGGAATTAATTGTTCTATAAATAATCCAAGGAATCAGACATATGATTTGGAACAATCACTCATTGTATGAATAATAAGAGACCAATTCACATCAATTTCAATAATTTCAAGAATTCCAAGCATTAAAAATGATAGAGAGATTTCATTTACATGAATCAATTAATTCTATTAAATCATGAGTACTAACTTTAATATCCAATATTCGTTTTATTGATTCAATTACCCATTTTACTCATAAAATTTCATGAACATTGAAATTTAAACATGTTATAGTAGGATTCTTAAGGGACTCATGTATCCTAGATATGTCGATTAAAGAAATAATTAAAGTATGGGAAAGAAATATTCAGTTTAAATCTTAAATTATGTTTCAATTAAAAAATGTAGGGTGTTTTTAAAAGATATAAAATAAAAGTGAACTACATTTTGAAATGAATCTTTAGTTTTAATTATATAAGCTTTTATTCAGTTCATGACAATAATTCAATTCGTGATGTTTGTTCCACATAGTTTATCTAGTTTCATCTTATTAACTTTTGGATCTATATTGACTTAAAAAATAAAATCACTCTTGAAATTACAAGGAAAATTTCATTAGTGATCAATAAATTATTAGAGGGATTGGGGTTTAATTCTAGAAAATTACTAAGAATAACATTTAAATATAGTAAATTATGAAATAATAAACCTTGGTATGATCTCCCAAGTGGGCCTTGAATGTTTGATGCCTCTAGAGGGTAGTACCAGTTGTTATCCATAGTCTGATGGTGGTTGGATCTTCTTATATTTAAACCACTGCATATGGATTGTCCCAAATTCCATTTCTTATGTGTTGGTGAGGAATGATCCATGGATAAATTATATCAGATATATCCCCATAACAATTAGATATAGCTTTCATGGAGGGGTAGGATGAAGTTTTGATCCTCATCTTCCTTAGGTGCTACCTGTGAAATCTTCTCTTTATTTTCAAATATTTGATTAATATGACCCCTTTTACTGTGACAAGCCACTACCTCATATTCCACAAGATTAGACACTTGGGGTTTTTCATGGGATACCTAAAATTCATTTTCATCAAAATCAAAGAGATAAATTTGTTTCTTAGCAGGTTCATATACTCCTTATTCACTTACCTTGAAGGAAAAATAATGATTATATGAATATAAATATGAAAATAAGTAGGGATTAACACTCAATTAAGATTGAATAAAATTAAATGAAATAGATTTTGAGATAAGAAAAACTCTCTTAGTTGTTTTATCTTCAATATTTACTTCAATGGTCAGTGCCTCTTAGAGTTGGATGGTAGAAAGTGTAGATAGATGGTTGGGATCCTCCATATTTTCTACAAATTCCACCACATGGGTGGTTTCTGGCACCATTACTAGAGAGATATGAAATGTTGTTGGATATTATACTTTATAAGTCATGGGGATATTAGGTTTCACCTCAAAATCATTTTATAATTCAGTCATATCTTTTTTAACTCCTATACATAGCTTAGTAGGAAAGTCTTCCTCGTCATGAATCCACTCTAGCTCATGATGGTCATCTTGAACCTAATCAATTAGAATACTCCTAAATCGTTTCCTCAACTTTTTGTGTGTTGTTATATAATTCAAGGAAGTCTAATGTATATTCCTCTATTTCAGGGTTGGTTTCCCCAAGGGGTACATTAAAGTACTCAGTTAGCCAATTTATTTATCCTTTCAAATCATGTACCATATCTTACATCCAGTAAATATTATATTTAGGATTACTGTTTTTCACTTTCTCCTATAATTATAACTAGGGTATTTCTTTATAAATTTTAGTAGTAAACAAGGATGTCTCTTTTTATGGGATGGATTTTACTTGATAAAACTCTAGCAAGTAATCCTTGAGTTCAGTTAACTCTTAGTCCAATCCATCAACTACTGGTTGTTTGAGGGTTTCTTTAAGAACCCAGAATATGTCCTTGAATTTCTCTTCTATGATGATTTGTCATATGGATCATCAAATCTGTCAAGAAAAATGAAAAACTCCATATTCTATAGACCAGCGTGATTCAGTTACTAATTATCACAGTTATGAGTTTCCAGTCCATGCATAATAATAATAATTTGAATAAATTATTTAAAAAGAACCTTTTATGGGTTTTATTAAATTAATCAAAACAATCTACTTTACAAAATTAAAAAATTAAAAAAACTAATTATTTTATATCTAGAAATCGTGCCAGTTTTTAACGCACACATACCACAGGGTATAAAAAAGAAATTTTCTATATTGTTTCCTAGTGTAGCATAGTGTATAACTAGGGTTATCTTGTAAATACCCCAGCCCTAGATTCCCATATCTAGATCCTTATTTTATTAAATTAGTATAATAAATAAGGAAGTTTCATCCTGAAGGACCGAATAGTTTAGTAGATTTGTAAAACCAAATACATACATAAGATTTACATTACAATATAAAATTAAAAAAACATATCAAATCTATTGGAAATAACCATAATCTCTTAAATTATCCCTATAATTATTTCATAATATACATATTTGCAGCTTAGGGAAAAATAAAACATAATAAAGGGGTGATATGAGATGCTTATTATGGTTAATAAACATAGAAGAAGCTATCATAAATGTAGACAATAAGGCATCATGAACAACTATGATTCATTCCAAAAAAAACATAGTCCTCAGCATAATATAGAAGGAATAAAATCTAAATAAATAATTCTATATAAATAATCACATGAAACTTAACCATTGATATGGTACTAGTTGAATAATCACAAGATTTCTCAATTACTAATATCATAATGAGGGAATAAATATTTCAAAATCATAAATATACCATTGATGCCTCATATAAGGCTTCTTAAAATAAATAGTTAAGTCCTTGGTCTAAATCTATTTTGTTTTGTCTCATGAAACCGATTGATGCATCGAGGGGTTATAGTGTTCACATCCCATCACATACATAGTCCAATGAATTTGTTATGTTCCTATTAAAAATATATATTTATATCAATCTGTCTCATACCACACTGAAATATTTTAATAATTTTCATATATGAAAATACTCTGACAAAATAATTAATAAATTCTTGAGGAAAATAGACTTTAAAAATTCTAAAGTGTCTCATACCACTTCGAAACATTTAAATTTTAAAACATATTAAGAATTACCATTAAATGAATATAATAATAATAATAATACTCATGATTTGATATATGAAACTTCATTACATACACCACATTCATATCCTAAGTGGAGAATAAGGCATAAATCTCATAGAAGTAAAGGTGAGATGAGACAAATCTTTTTTACTTTGTATAGAAGAGTTATTATAGAAATATCATTTTTATTTGTCATAAAATTAGATTGTAAACATGTATATCCCAGAAAAAGAATTAAAGGATAATAAAATTATATTTTAGTCATAAATGATCCTCAACGGATGTGAAATCGTGAAAAAAGACTGTTTAAGAATCTTTTGAAATGAGGCTTTTTAATGTAGTTTAAAGAAAATCTTAAGGATTATTTAAATAGAAAAAAAGGAAAAATTTCATATAAAAAACTAGAAATGAACCATGATAGTTCTTCATGATAAAAGTATTTATTTTTTAAAAATAATATCGACTTAAAACAAATTTTGGATAGCACATGAGAATGGGTAAGAAATCAAGAAATTTAATTTAATCGGGGATGCTTATCGGGATTATTTGAGAAGGGAGCCTTTTTAAAACATGTATTTACCATTAAAAATGGATGATATGATCTGTATATATAATTTTGGATCATATAAACATAATTTAGATTAATTTAACAAAAATAAATATGCATTACATTGAAGTTAAGAGAGAGAAATAGTAACCTGAATGTAAAATGTGGGTTCGTATAGAATCCCTTACCTTTTGTCTGAAAGTGTTCTGTAATTGAACCAAACATCCTGGATATTAAAATTAAATCAATTAATTTATTAATTTAGAATCTTTTATCTAGGAATTTTTTTATAATAATTTTATTAATTTCTGTAAAGGAATTTTTATGAGTTAAAATATTCAATTTCATCATTCGAAGTTTTTTGTTTCATAGGTTTTAACATTCAGTTCACTTATATACATGTATGAAATATCCTGTGAAATTGAAATAAACATCCATAATTTAAGTTATATGATTTTAATAGATATTCATAAGATTAAATATTTATATAAATTATTTTTTTTTGGGTGTGGGTATGAATCATTAGATAATATGTTAAGGATAATCGTTTAGATAATTTTGGTGGTTTTTTTGTTCATTACAACTAGTTTTTTTATTAATTAAAATCATATATATATAATGTTCCTAGAAAAATAAATAGTAATTATTAAGTATATTATAAGTTTTTTAAACCATAAAAATGGTTTTATGACCAGACATGAAGGCATTAATGGAAATTCGAAAATCTTCATCATTGAATGTGATAAATCAACACATCAAGGATGATGTTTTAATTTTTAGAACAAAAGGAGAGGGAATATAATTGATGATTTAGTATTCCATAAACAAAATAACATTAAATTATATATATGTTACTGGAGATATGATGTTACTTTGTGATAGGGATGTGAGGATAAATTAATATAAGATGATAACTTGAAATGAAATTGAAAAAAAACGAAAGAGGGTTTTACCACTTGATTTTCTCCTCCTTGAGAACCTCCTTATAGAGATTTGGTTTTGGTATATTTTTGAGAAAAAAATATATTTTATGTGGGGTAGGGGCTTGGAAAGATATATGATCACAAATTTTACATGTCTCAAATCCTATAAAGTGTGAGGAGAAGAGGTGATGAGGTGTGGTTTTTATTGTGGTGGAGATTAGTGTTTTTGAATATTTTATTAATTTTATTATAATTTTTATTGAAGACTCTGAATAGTTTTATAATTATAACCACATATATTAAAATAATTAATTATATTTTGATATTATGGTCTTACATTATCTATATATCACCTATGACTCCATAATGCATGTATTTTGTTGAATACCGTAAATTATCGTATTTCAATATTGACAAACAATTAAACTATTTTAGAAAATATCAAAAATCCATCCCAACCATTTTATTGACATTTCAAATTTAAAAATTAATGCAATTTTATTAAAATAATTTTCTAAATATGATAAACTTAGTTTATAATTAAAATAATCATTTACTCAAAAAATACAGATTTTTATATTTATAACAGATTTTATAACACTCTAAAAAATTAACTATGGTCTTATAAAATATATCCTAAAATCATAAGAAAAAATATTAATTTTTTAATAAATTTAATGTAAATAAATTTTCTTTTAAATCATTTTATCAATTATAAAATTGTAATTAAATATTTAATAGTTACAGAAATACTAACAATTAATTAATAATTTTAAAAATATTCATTTACTTATACAATGATATAATTATATAATATTACAATTTATAAGATTAATAAATTTTATTGATAATTTAATAGATGATTTATTGCTCTAATGGACACATTACTATTCTTAATGGTCACATTATTATTCTAATGGTCACATTACTGTTCAACAAAAATGAATCTTATCATAAAAATACCAAAAATTTGTCCAATGTAAACATTGATGTTATAATTTCAAAAATAATATTTATTTTGTAAAATATAATATATAAAAGTATCAAAATTTATATTCAAAATAAGTTCCCCATTAAAAGGATGTCAAAACCACGTTTAGAAAAATATTGCCTTCTTATATGTGAAATTGAATTTCTTCTTATCTTATGCCTCTAATAATATCTTGGATTAATGTAAAATTATTTTATTTAATATATAATATATAAATTTCATTAATATATATTAATAATAGTTTTTATTTTAATTTTTTATTATAAAGTTTCATTGTGGGAATAAAAATATTTTTTATAAGAATACATATTTTATGTTCAATTGGTTTTCATTTCGAATCAATTGGTAACCATTGAATTAATTTGATAAGAATTTGTAGTCTATATTTTCATAATTTATTTAATCTCATTCATTCTCACCATTCTAAACATATTGGATATATATATATTATAATATTTAATCATTTTTCAAGCTTATAATCCATTGAAGAAGTTAAATTTAAAAGGAATAATATCATAAAATATTGGGGTGAAACATTCTCAGATCCAACAATTAATTTTGTCCTCACAATTTAAAATTATACTTCAAAAATAACATTTTTATACACTAAATTTATTTTGTGAGAAACCCACATCATAAATAGGGTTAATATAATATCCTCTCAATAATAGGGAAAGTGAAATGTAGAGGTTACCACAAAACTAGGTATTCGAATAGGATAACCTTAGTGCGAAGTGAATATATAGACATAGAATAATAATATAACCATCAAGTTCTGATTGATATTGATAGATAAAAAGTTAATAAGAAGTTAACCATCATAAAACCATAAATCTTATGTTTGGTAAAAAGATCATTGATTTCTCAAAAATAAAATTTAATGGTAAATATTTTTGTTCAAAAATATTTTTCATAGAGTTGAGGAATTATTTTAGTATATAGATAGAAACTTGATAAATAAACTTACTCGATCAATTTCCATGTCATTATATTAACATAATCTTTTGGAAATGCTTCTATCTATTTTCACTTAATTATTAACACCTAGAAATGAATGTTCAAGATGAATTTTTCATTCCTAAAGAACTTTTATCAAATAATATGGTTCTTTAGTAATTTATACCACCTTTAAATTCATACTAAAACAAATAATGTTAGAATATTCTATTAATGAATAATAATTTATGATGGTTAAATTGATCCACTCAACAATTATTATATCTTAAGACTCTATTAAATCGTGTATATCCACATTCAACGACCAAAAACATAGAAGGAAGGTCACTATATTTTTCAAACCAAATTAACATAAGATTCCACAAATAATGTGGATTTTATTTTGACATATCAAATATATGAATACCTTAATCTCCTTTAAACTTTTATGAAATATTAACGATTCTAAAAGTAAAATCACAGGTTTCTGAATATATTCCTTAAATCCAAACATCTAATCATTTCATCACATCGAAAACAATAAGATCACTAAACACCATCATGGTCACCAATACTATCCCTTAACCATATATTTATTATTATTTCAACAGAAAAACATGTTTTGGGTTATCTTTAAAAATCCATGTGTTTTCAAGAAGATCAACATAGAACAAAATCACTTCTTCAGATTATTGGTGTTATTCATCTCATGCTTCCAATATTTTAAAGAATAATTACTCCAGTACAATCCTTAAATATTTCATGAATACATAAATAATATAATTATTTCATCCAAACATGAGTATATTAATCATTATTCATCTTATGAGGTAATAGAATAATCTTTTCCATTATCCCTTTTCTTTTTCTGAGCTATATTCCCTTGATGCTAAGGACATTTATTTTCATATTCCTCCATATACATATAGTTGAGGCATTGAATATTAAAATATTTTTTTCTTCTCTTCAATAATAGGCATGGTGGCCCTTTTCTATACACATAAATGAAACTCATTTTCCTCTTATTCATATAACGAGGTGTTTCCTTCCACAATTATCACATGTGGTAAAATACTTCTTTCCCTTCTTCCCTTTGTCTATCTTTTTTCCAGTCGCCTTCTTCTTATCTTATTTCCTTTAGACTCCATAATATTTATAAAACTTTATATACTTTCTATTAGAAATTGATAGTATCTCCTCATTTGAAATAGAATGTTTGATACAATAGTTCCCTTTGAGAAACTGACTAATACCAATTGAATAAATGTTCATTCTTACTATTTAGATTATTTTCACTGATGTGGTTCTCATTCCTTCTACTAGGGTCCATTTCTAAGAAATGGAATAAACTAAATTAGATAATAAAATAATGTAGCATAATGTATAATCCCAAAACTAGAAAAATACTTAACATAAATTGAATAATTTATGTCTTTATTATCTTATAATCTTAAACATGGTTTTATAAAGTGTTCAAATTTAAATTTAAATAAAGTTCACCATTAAAAGATGTTAAAAACCAAATTTAGAAAAATCTATCCTTCTTATGTGTAAAATTGAATTTATTCTTATCTTATTCCTCTAAAAATATTTTGGATAAATATAAAAAAATAATGTATAATATATAAATTTAATTAATTGTATTCACTAATAGGGTTTAATTTAATTTAATAATATAAAATTCCATTGTGGGAATTACAATAGTTCTTCTAAGAATAAAAAATTCATGTTCAATTAGTTTTAATTTCTAATTAATTGGTAACCATTAAATTAATTTCATTAGAATGTGTAATCTATAATTTCATAATTTATTTTATCTCATTCATTCCCGCAATTCCCATCATCTAGAAGATGACTATAATAATAATATTAAATTATTTTTCAATTTTGTAAGCTACTGAAGAAGTTAAATTTAAAAAGAGGCATACCATAAAATCATGTGGTGATACACATCTCACCTAAGCAGTTTTTTAGTTCAATTACTCACTTAATATAATTCACATAATTTTTTTTTCCTATGTTATTTTTATTATTTTAGGAAAACAATGATGAGTTTGGTTTTTTATTAAATTCTGAAATAATTAAATTAAATGAAAAATTAAACTTTAAACACAACTAACATGAAATGCTAAAAATAATGTTATTAAAAAGAAATAACTTAGTTCTTGGTTCATTTTTATCTTCAATCATTATTCTCCTTTATTTGTTTAAATTGTTTTTGATAATTCATCTATGAAATATCATGAATGAATCACTATCCTTCTATTCTATGTTGTGAAATATCTAATTCTTTAATAAATATAAAATCTATCTACTCATTTAAGAAAGGTTGATGGAACACCTTGGTTGAGAGTGTGATGTCTTTCTGGACTCAGATCCATCATATTTCATTTCTTCCTTTCATCGGATGAACTCCATCGTGCGAAGAGATGATCAATGTAAGATAGGGAAAATAAATAAAATTAAATAATGGAAATATATTTGAGTTACAGTTCCAATAAGATACTCTCCATACCTATTCATACCTCCATTATCTACCACAAAAAGAAAATAACTTTTAATAAAGAACTCAAGAACACAAAACCTCCCCTTGTCCAAGCACCGGGTCAACCCCTCATTGTCGAGGGTAAGAGATCACTTGGTGGGTTGAAAGAGAGATAAGAATAAAATAAAAATAAGAAATAATATGAGAGATAAATATAATGATAGATAAATATAATAAAATAAAATTATGAGAAAATTACAAGAAAATAAAAAATGGACAGTATGTAAAAAAATTAGAAGAATGAATTAAAGAGAAAAGGAAATTGGGGTGATAACACATTAAAAAATACATGATTTAAAATTATAGAGGAAAAAAAAATTATAATTACATAAAAAATAAAACTAAAGATAAATAAACAAAAATAATGAAGAAAAAAATCTTGTAGGGTGGCCTCTTCTCCCCTCCTCGTGGTGTCCATTGTCTTTCAAGTAGCATTTGAGGCCTCCTTCTATTGGTAGGGAGAAATACCTTGATATTACTTATAATGAATAACCAATTAAGGATTAATTTTTTTTTGAATATGGTAATATCATAAATCACAGGTGGGACTTGGTCGTGTGTGGATTGGAAATTCTCAAAGATCTTAGATGCTTAAAAAATATAGTGGATAGTGTGGTAGATGCAGTTAAGCTAGTTTTCCCATGAATGGTCTTGGAAAGATGTGGTGAAGTAGGGGATGTATAGAAGTGGGAGAACATGGAATTGGTGTTATTGATAGCATCCTAGGAGGTCTCATCCCATTCATCCATTCTTCAAAGGGTCCTATGAAGCCAATAAATGGATCATGGTGGTAAGATGGGGTGCCAGTTGGGATCCAAGGAGGTTTGGAGCTTTGGAGGTTGTTCTCCCACTCAAGCCTGGGATCTCTTGGTCCTTTCATGGTTGTTCTCTAGTGATATATATTGTGACCAGTGATGTTGAGCAGTGGAGATAGTGGGGATCGAGTGCCCGAGTCATGGGTGAGCAGAGTCGGGCGGCACGATGTCTTTTCTATAAAAGGTTAACAATGACCACTAGATTTAATCCCACGTTAGAAGAGAGAAGTGGGGTGATGATCACATATAATACAATCCATATATATTTATCTATAAAATCCTACACTATATTCATCACTTGGGTTCACTAACACACACTTAGATCAGGTTGAGCCACACTACTCGGTCTGCTCAGGCCTCATCCCAACCCATGCACATAATCACTCGTGTGGGTTCTCTCCCTGGACAGATCGGCAGCCTTCCACTTCGGGAAATGGAAGAGTGGATCTTCTTGATCTATCTAGGTGGATTTTCCCTTTGAGTTTCAGGTCGACTATTTGGCAGTTTGTTTAATAACCTAATATAAAAATAATTTTCAAAACATAGAAAAATAAATAATATAAAATTAAATTCTAACATTAAAAAAAACCTTTTCATTCATTTTAAACCCATTTTAACTATTAATTTATAATTCCCATTTTCTTAATAAAACAATTAAATTTAATGTAATATTAATTTAAAATCATTAAAAATCATTAACAATAACACTAAAAAAATTCAAGGTAAAATGATTCTGAAAATGCCCCCTAAGACTTTCCTATAATTAAACTGCTTTTGAGGTGTATTGAGATTTACACTGGTGAATGGAAGATGAAATTGAATTAAATAAATTTAAAATGGTTATATACCATTTCATGGACCTTAATTTTGTCCCAAAAGAATTTAATAATGGAATTAAATATTTTGATTTGGTAATTCATTAAATTAATGAATTGTGGTGAATTTTATATTTACATGGATTCCTACTTGGCCCTTCATCAATATAAGTGAGATAATAAATGAATCTTATGGATTTTATTAAAATTTTGTATACCCAACTTGACTTTTCACTTAAAGGGAATGTGTAATTGATTAAATGTATGTGTATGATAAGACCATGTCACTTGTCCCTTATTAAAATGTGAGTATGCATATGGATAATATTATTATAAGCTCTTGTTTACTTGTTATATTTCCCCTTGATTGATATTTGGGTTAATTATATGGAATTACCAGGACTAAATAATAGGTTATGGGGAATTATATTGTTCCTTGATTGATACTTTGGATGCTCACATAAAAATCATTGTACATTCGCAATTGTGAAATAAATTAAAATTACATCTTGAGAAATAGTTGGGTTCCTAGAACAGAATTACATTAATGGGATCATAGTTCATATGGGATTATAATAATCCTTGAGCGATACCTAGATTCCCTAAGTCGAACTCCTTTGATAGGATCGTAGGGAATATGGGATTATGTTATGCCTTGAGTGATAAAAGGGTACATACTAGGAATCCCATTTATGGTATCATAGGATAAATGAAATTAGATTATGTTGGATTTCTAATTATAATTAACTTTATTGTTAAACTCTTAATGTCACGAAACATGTAAAAACATGTATGATTATTTCCATATGTGGATGATTTGGTTATATACCTTAGTTTTGGGGTCATTATATAAAATATAATGTGCTCTGATACTTTATATCTTAGGTAGAAGTAGATAGAGTCAACTGGGATTCTTATGAGGACCTCGAGCCAATAGGTTTATCATTAATTTCATTCCTTGAACACTGTTAATATTAAATTCATGGATAGATTTCAATTAGATGACCTTAGTGGTGACCTACTGAGTTTTACTCACACCCTATTTAAGCTACTATTTGGTACCCAGATAGATCTCTTGGATGAAGGTGAGGACTTGGCTCATTCTACATGTTATTGTATCTTCTTTTCTAGGGATTTTCATGGGAGTAGCAGCTAATCATGTACGTGATATGATTTCTAGTAAATAATTTTGTTGATTTTTCATTTTTTTAGTCTAGCCCAATTTTATATATTACCTTATATTTCTCTCAATGTCTTATATATATAGTAACTTGATTTGGCATAGTAATCTATTTGGCAGTGGTTGGGTTACCAGTTATTTTTATCTTCCATGATTTGTATTATTTATTTTTTATTATGTTGTTTTAGTATTGATCCAGATTTTATAGTCTCCCAACTATACCTCCATTAAACCCTTCCATCTAGTCAGTAGACTCTTGCATATGTGGAGGTGCACCTGAGGTCATGTTTCCATTGGGTTATGTTACTTTTGAGTGAACTAGGATTGGGTTGTTCCAATGTGGTATCATAGTATTTTTTTCCTTCATATTAATATTTCAGGAATTGGTACAAATGAGACTAGGACTATGTTGTCACATTGTAAATTTATGGTGCCTAGGAATGGTCAACCCATGCATGGGGTAAAGATGATGTTTCCAATGATGGGGTTGTCGTTCATGATATTCAATGTTCTATTGATTATTATTTCACCTTGAGTGACTATTTTTGAATTTTTATAGTTATTGATTTATAGGATTTATCTCTCGGTCTTTTAGGCATGATTATTTGTATATTCATTCATCATTCCAGGCACATAAGACACACATATCACTATCATGCTTATATTTATACCATGGTTGTGTGATTGCCTGCCTTTTATACCTTTATTCTTCACTTAAGTGATTGTTTCATTATTAAAGTTATGATATAAGTATGGATAAATAAAGAGTATACTTTAACCTAAATTGTGATTTCCTATATAACATGATGATGGAATTATATCTAACCAACAAAAATTAATTAAAAAAATAAAATTGTTTTAATTTAGTTAATGAATCATCTAGAATGAAATAATGAAAATGGGAATGAATTGGATTTTTTTTAACAAATTCAATTATTTCTTATGGATGTTCATTAAATTGTGCTCCAATTGCAACTTAAAATTATTTTTCCTTCATAAATTACGAATGGTGAACTTTATAACTGAGTCCTTAAATGTTTTATTTGACCCCTATTGGACAGTCATAGAAATATGATCCTATTAGATGAAACCCATTAAGTCTGTTTTGAAATCTTAATATTTAACAATTATGGACTGAAACAGTTTATGGTTGTTTTGGGACATTATTATCATGAAGATTTAGTTAATTAAATAACAGTTACAACCTAATGTGTGTTTCTTATATATATTTTAATTTTAATTTTATTTAGCTAATCAAACTATGAGAACAAATGGATAAATAAAATGGATAAAAGTAATTTATGAGATAATTTTTTTATAATTTTCTATGGTGTAAGGTAAATTGAATGTTATGTACACTTTATAAATTTTTTTCCCTTGAAACTCGCACTTCACTTTTCATACATATCATCTTCTTTAGTGTTTAAAATAAATTTTAATTGATGTAATGACTAAAATAAATCCTTTTATGGGTTCTAGTAATTAATAACCCTCATGTAAGAGTTGATATTATAATTTCCTTGAGAGAGTTACCTTGGAGGGGAACGTGGATGTTTCCTATAGGTTTCAGTGGCATTATTTTTTTGGACCAAAAGGTTAAGTGGTAGGGCTTAGGGATTAAACAATGTTTTGTTTGATTGAGGGAGACTTATCAGGGGTTTTCCTAGGGATTATGTTTTCTTTAAAGGAAATGATCTTCGTATTACTCTTAGGTTGAGACCAATACATGGAAGGTGATTAAGTGTTGTGTTATAGACATGGTGATGCAAGTGGATTTTGAGGAATCACCTAGGGTGCTTAGATATCAAGATTACCTTTAATGGAAATAACTATTTCGGTGCCTAGACCTATTGATCCATGGAATTTTGGTTGGTTCTTTAATTTCAGAAATTATGACATGTGATGGTGGTTTTGGAATAAATCACGGCATATGTGATTGCTGGGTTTTGAAGAGGAGTTCAAATGGATCTCCTAACATGTTATAACTAACATTCCATATAGCATGGTCATCTTGACCCTATTGATGGATGACACATGTAAAAGGGATTTGGGTATTGAATTGGGTGGGATAGGTGTGTACACGTATTATTCTAGGAAATATGGGAATGGTACGTACTAATTCAATGTGGTGCCATTTAAATTATTAATCAATGAGAGGCTATGTGGGAGACATGGACCGGGGGATTCAAATAAATGGTGTAAGGGTATGATTCCCCGATATTTGTGAAAAAATAATAAATGTACCTCTCTTGTATAGGAGATATAGAGAATAAATTGAGGTGTATGGTATTGTACATCCACTTTGTATAGAAAATATAGTTCATGCATGTGGAACATGGTAACTATTTGTAATGGAATGTTGGTGAGTAGCCAAGTGTGGTTTGAGGATCGATGATTTATAATATGATGATTCTTGGTGTGGTGACCCAGAACATTGGTTAAATTAAGGTAGGTTCCCTTTTCTTAGTCCAATCAAGGAAATAAAAAAAGGTTTGTATGATGGTTCACCCATCAGTGGACCTTGGAAAGCATTGTCAGGAAATATGGATTCAATGGTTTGTTAAAGGAAAGTATAGCATGATTTGATATGAGAATGGATAGAAAAGAGTGATATACTTTTATCTATGTAGTCTCGGTGTAATCCTAGTTTAGAGATGATCATGTCCAATATCTTGACATCATCCAGATTATGCTAAGAGAGCATCGACTATATGTTGATCTTTCTAAACATCTTTCTCAATGTTATGAGATAACTCCTTGGAATTTATACACGAGGAGCAATATAAGCTGAGCCATATGTTGGGGAGTATACCACTATTGGTTTGGGGGAGGTGATCCTAATTTTGAATTGAAACATTGATGGCACCATGGGAAACATCCTTGGGAAACAAGATTGGGAGATGGATGACATTTGCATTTGTGGTCAGGGATTACTGGGTTATTGTCCATCAAAATAGTTATGTCTAGGTATATAAGGGACATTTAATGTGGTAATTATGGACTCGTTTTTTTTGGTATGGCCACTAGGATTCTTCTAAGGGTGTGAGTGGGACATCAGTCACTAGTGGAAACTCCCATGTGAGAAGGTTCATGGGATCCTGAGACTGATTATGTGATGGTCGTTTGGATCTCAAATGTCATTGGATAAATGGATCAATGTATGAATGGATTTCTTGATATATTCTATGTATATGTATGAACATGAACTTGGGTGGATTTCAACTATAACCGTCAATCCTAGGACAGAATATGAAAATCCAAGGATTATGGAAATGAAATACAGTGTTTCCATGCTATATGATGGAAATAGTAATGAACCAAGGATGGTTTCACTTGGATACTTCACTGGAAGTTGGGAACAGTATTCATTGACCATGCTCAAAGTGATCTTAGGGTTCCTTGGATTAAATGCATCAAGATCTATTTTTGGTAACACATCATTTATTAAATCCAAGTGTTTTCCAAAATAGTCAGTCAAAGGGATTTTTACTAGTGTTCTTTCGAGTTGTTGCATGGGGTTAGTGAGTAACTGCATAATGCACGACATGTGTTTGATGGGTGTAGTGTAAAGGACTGCTTGGGAATTTTAAGTAAAAGTCATTGTGACCAGACTAATCATGGTCAATTGTAATTATACCATTCAATCAAAATAAGAACCATTCCAATAGAATCTTCAAGATAAAAAAGGCATGCTACAATAAGCAATTCTGGTGGCGGGAGGACTATTACTCGAAATAAACCATTAAGGGTTAGAACCTATACTGGTGTATGAAATAGGCCACTTGATGAATGGTATGATGTTAGGATCATCTCTCAGTTTAGATAAGCCCAAGTAAGTCCTGTATTAGTGCATTTTTTGACAATTGTGTGTGTTGGATTAAGTTTTATCAGCTTTTGTGTCGTATGTTTTGGTGGATTTTGAAGGCACATTGGGAATTTGGAAATTAAATGTTACCATTTGAGTGGGAATTATAGATCCAATTAGGTCAGGTATTGTTTTTTAATGTCCATAAAGTCTTCTCAGGGATGAGACATTCTTGTATGGGGAGTTTTTCAGATCCCATGCTAGAATGGGTTGAAATTTGTTTTAAACAAATTTTATTTTTCATTTAGTGGATTATCCAAATTGATAACTAATATTTGAAATGTAATTATAGTATTTGAAACACTAAAAAAAGTTTTTTGTTGGACAAGGTTTAAGTCATGTAAGGTGTCTTGGGATTCTAAATAAATTCCAAGACCTTTAATCATCGAAAGATCAGTTTCATGGAAGACAACTGTGGGTTCATAGTTAATACTTACTATGTAGGACAAATAGTGGATAATATTTTCTTAAGAAAAATGGTTGAAAAAACCATAAAAGAGGGTATAGAAAACCACATGTTTTGGTGGATAGGTTTAGAGGTTTACGTATAATTTTGTGCCTGTTTTTTCAAACCATGTACATCAACTATGTGGGGTGGAGTGAGCTTCGGAAAGTGGCCTTTATGGTTGATGTGTGGTATGTAAACTGTAAAAGAAAACCATGCAACTTGGAGGGTTCCTGGATAGTGGCCCCACATAGTTGGTGCACATTTTTCATAATAGTGAATCTCATTAAAGGGGCTATAAATTTAACATTTTCCCCTCCTGCATCTTAAATGAAAACCACCCTCCTCTTATTTCACACCTAGTATCCACTCAAGATCCTCCTTAGCACTTCTCCTGGGCATTGATGTGTCTCCTCCATATAAACTCTAAATTAATAATTATTGGTTGTGTTGGATCCCTATGGGTTATTATATCTTTCCAATTTTCTCTTCTCTTTTGTTACCTGACTATATTGGAAGTTATTTCCATGTGAGATCATATACCCTATTTTCAGGGTTTTGTATGGTTCTTCAATTTCCCTCATTCTAGACAAAATAAATGGCCAATAATGGATTATCGAAGCTTCTTTAGTGTAATTTTGGTGATCTATAATTATTTTCAATAAAGTTACATCCTTTATAAAATGTTTTTTTGTACCATGAATCTTACTACCCATGTGTCACCCCTTAAAATTGAATTAATTGAGTAATTTGTTAATGCCTTGATTTGGAAAGTTCTCTTGCACATAGTTAAATCATTTGAGGTTTTCTACCTTGACTCAGACCACCCCTTGGGGTGTGTTATTTATAATCTCATGATGCCTAATCCTTGGTTTTAATTAAACTAAATTTTATGTGTGTTTCTATTTATACTTATTAGTGGAAGTTAAAGTTGAATTAAATAATTTTCTAAATGGTTAAATACTATTATTTTACCCTTAATTCCATCCAAAAACAGTTTATTAATGGGATTAATTATACTGATTTGGGTACGGATTAATTAAACTAAATGTGGTGAATTTTATAATGTCATAGATTCATACTTATACCTTCATCATTATAAGTGATATGTTAAATGAATCTTATGAATTATATTATAAAGTGGAATACCCTACTTGACTTGTCACTTAGATGGAATTCTTAAATGATTAAATGTATGTGAATGGAAAGACCATTTCACTTTAAACTTGTTAAAATGTGGGTGTAACACCCCAAGCTTCCACGATACGCTTCTCTTTCAATAATTCAATAGCTTGCATTGTACGCAAGTTCAAGTTCTAACACACCGCGACTAATCAAAGTAGCCATTATGAATAGTAATACCCACTTTTTAAAATTATAGAAATTTTATATTTCAAAATGAAATTCATTTTTGTATTCGTAATATCGAAATTATCCTAAGTTGAATTTTTTGTAATTTTCTGAGAACTTCCATTTGTTTATGAATAGTGAAAAATACTTAAAACAACTTTTTTAATCAAAATAATTTATAATGATAAGTTATAATATTTAGGGTTTTTAAAGTATAATTAGAATATATTTTTACCATTTTATCCAATGGAGTTAATTATAATTAATTTCACTTTGAAATTGGACAAAAACAATTGTCAATCTTTTGATATATATTGTTTCTTAAAACAGGCTATTTGTTGTGACAACAGGAATTAGTTATAAAATTAATTAATTCAACTTATATGTTTTTAATTTTGTAAAATAGACATCATTTTTGAATTTGGGATATCAATTATTTCTTAGGGTGAAATTTTGGCATTGTTCTGAAAAACTTCAATTTTTGATGAATAGTGAAACCACTAAGTGGTAGTTAAAAAACTATTTTTTTGTTTAAATGAAACAATACCACTTCTATGATTTGATTTTCAAAAATCCAATATACATGGTTGTCATTAGGAGGTAAAATGTGGTTCAATGGGATTAAAATAATTTTTTGGTGAATAGTAACTTTTATGTTTAATTAATCGCGATTAAAGGTAATTAGTGAAATTTAAGTTAAAAATGATATTATAAAAATATGAAAATACATTTACACTTATCCTACCCCTATTGGATGAGTCATGGCCGACCAAGAAAATCCATGGGTCAACTTGGGGACCCCATGGAGCCACTTTGGTAGGAAAATGACATTAAAAATTTTTTATTTAATGTTAAAATAAAAATGTCACAAACATGAGTTGTTTTACTAAAACAATTTTTAAATGGGGTTATACAAGTCATATTTTTTACTATAAATATTCATTAGAAATAAAAAAATCTTTCCTACATCATGATAATTTTTTTATAATTTTTAGACATTAAATAAATTAAATTATTAATGACACCATGATGATGCAGCGATTACCTCATTAATTAACAATTTAAATAAAATAAAAAGATAATGTAAAATATAAGACATATATTAGTCAAAAACCTATTATATGAGTATATTTCGAACCCTTATCACCTTATCCTAGAAATATGTAAGTTTGGGACCTTTAAAATACGAAACTCATTATATAATAAAGTAACATTTCATGACTTTCCAAGAGTGCCCCTCCTCTCCTCTTATAAAAGTCCCCCACCACTACCACCTTAATCACACGTTCAAATCCATTTGGCTCGGCCAAACTCTTCCCAAATACTCTCCCAACATCCCTCTCTTACTCCTAGAAGCCTCATTTTGGGCATAATTCTTCACAAGGAAGCCTTTGGCTCAAATCAAAAAAGTGTTACCTGATTTTAAGGTAATGTCTCCTCTTATGTTATTTTGTTTTATTTTGCTTATCCAACCCCTTAAACTCTATTTATTCATTTCTTTTGTAAAAAAAACAGTATATTAAATATACTAGGATTTTTTTATAAGAATTATTCGAGATACACTTACACACACCTACATCTAATGGTTAAAGAACATACTGTTTCTGTGAATGGAAAATTTCTGCCTCACAAAACGATGATTGTTCAACACTCATATAACACCTTAAAAGGTGCCCATTAATATGTCACTATATTTATATATGATTTATAATATATTTATGTTTTAGTTAATCTTCTGTATTTTTCATTTATTTCATACCTTTATGGTTTCCATTATGGGTAAACGTGATATTTTCATTTTAGGAAGTGCGGACTACCGCCCCCTCAAAGTGATTTGAATCGTTAATGCCATATGTGGGATGTATAAAGGATGGATTAAATGGTATTATATATTATATTATACTGGAATTATATTATACCTTTATATAATTTTAACTTCATTCCATTAAATACTAAATATAAATGAAAGTAACGTTCATGCGTACGTACGGCTTACCGTCTCCATGAACGGTGCATTTCATTTCTTACCTCTAAATGTCATGTAATATTATAAATGAATGTATATACAGGATATATATGATTTATATTATATCTACATCATTAATATAATTATGGATATAATAAATATTTTACCACATGAACAAAGTGTAATTATAAGAAGTTTATTTTTGACACAAGTACCAAAGATCGACAAAATGACCGTTATTAACTTAAATAATTAAATAATGTTCATAACAAAATAATAAGTGATATAAAAGGAATAATGAACATGAAAATGGTTCTTAAGCAAATAGAAATTAACTCTAGTTTATTATTCAGGTGATTAAAGAACGATCGAGTCGAGTTGGACACGAGGTAAGGGAACTTCTTAACCCAATTTATATTCTTTGGGTTAATCTCCTACTTTCAAATTATGTCATGATATTATTATGTCCTATTTTGTATTTATAATTTATTTATGTGTACTTATAGTGAATACACATAATAGATCTATTTTATTAAAAAAATGTTCTTTGAAGTAACTTCGTCTCAATCTCCTTTCATTGTGGCATATTTTGTTTTATACACAAATTTCTTTTATAAGGTGTATAAACCCCTTTGACTTTTACGTTTATTCAAAAGGTTTTCTTTTATAATTATGATATTATTAAATGATTTCATAAAAGATATATTTCTCTCAAATATATGAAAATCCAGTGCAAATGTATACATATTTAACACAAGCTTAAAAATGTTTTTAGAAAACCCGACACTCGAGTGTGGTAGACAGGAAGGGATTGGGAGTGGACCCATCATGGCCTGTAATTAGTCGAGCAGTCTCAGAATTAGTTATTTTGTTTTCAGAAGATTTCATAATGTTTTCAGAAAAACACGGTTGTATATTTGAGCAATTTTAAACGTAATTATCTTCTAAAAAAAATTGCATCGGTAGGTCTCATGAGACAAACTAGTGTCTTGGCACGAGGCCTTGGCAAAATTTTATTTGTAGTCTTGGCACGAGGCCTTGGATATGTCGTTATGATAGTCTGGAATTATGCATTCGATCATTATGAAAGTGGTTATTGATATTTCATGTGATTATTCGATTAGTAGAATATCCATGTGAGTAAGTAAATAGTATTATTTAATTTTATTTTTTCCATATTATACTGATGTTCAAGTTTAAAAATGCTTTTGTTTTAGTTATACATTTCCTTAAATGTTAATTTTTATTTATGAAAGCTTCCGCAATACTATTATCCTTATTTATAATCTGAGATCACCCCTTTCAATGTTTTAATATTTCCAGGAAATGAAGAAGTGTTTTAGGAATGACCTGCAGGGATAGTCTGAAGGGGATTTGAGTGTGGAAAATGGAGACTATGTTATTGTAGTTTTTTTTACTTTATGATTTAATGTAACATTTATGAATGTATCTACTATTTCCAAGGCTACTAAACTAATCAGTATTTTGAGACATGATCTTTCGTGATCATTCCAATGTTACTCAATAATGCACCGACTCTGGGTAACTGGGGTTGGGGCATTACAGTTGGTATCAGAGGCAGTTTAGTACTAACATTGGAAGCTAAATTTAGATAAACTCTGATTAGATCACATAGCCCAAAGATAGACTTTGAGGATTAGTATATAAGAACTTCCTAGAATTTTGGTATTATAGAGATTTTGTCAGTTTTCCGAGGAATACATCCCTGTCTGGATACGAGCATGTAGAGGCGGCTCTGGCACATATGTACCTAGGGGTAAAACCCGAAAACACCTCTTTTAGCTAGACTCAAACGGGAACTGGTGCACGACAATGGGCCTTGCTACACTCTTGGTTATGACACTCCAGGGGGATATGCTTAGGATAATTCTCATTTTCTTTACAAACCATTATAAAGGGTTTTTGAGTATATACATCCTCAAAGAAAACATTTCTTTTTATGATTATGGATTATATCCATAATTATTTCAACTTATGTTAAGTGTTTTACAAGTATGGAATTATGCATTTTAATTTATAAACTAATCTGGTTTATGCCATATTTAGAAATGGCGCCTAGTGGGAGGAATGGAAACCATATCAATGAACACATTCCATGTAGGGATTTCCCTCCTACTCAAGATAATTACTGTGGATTCGGAGATACAACTGGTGCTGATCAACTTATTACCATACTGGGACAACTCACTCAGGTTATGAATAATAACCTTACTCGTATGGAGCACCCTGATCCGCAACGTGGAGGATCAATGTTAGACCGCTTCATGAGGCAACAACCGCTAACATTTAATGGGGGTACAAATCCATTAGTATCTGAGCAATTGATAAACTCCTTAGTGAAAATATTCCACACCTTGGGGAGTAGCGAAAGGGAGAATGTTGTCATGGAAGTCTACCACCTCACTGGAGATGCCGATCAATGGTGGCCGCTGATTCAAAACACAAAGGAAGATGAAGAAGTATCAAGTATGGAATGGAGAGAGTTTAAGGAAATTTTCTTAGAAAAATAATTTCCACATGACCATCGAGCAGATATGGAAAGACAATTTCTGAGTCTAAGGTAGAAGGAGGATGATAATGTCGCAAAGTATGAGGCTAACATTACAATGTTAGCGAGGCATGCTGCAGATTATATACGTAACCCAAGAAGTAAGATTGATTGTTTCTTTTATGGGTTAAAACCATTTCTCCGTTGAGTATTAGTCTCACAAACCTTCTCGTCGTATGAAGATATTGTCTCATGTGATATCAAGACGGAAAAGGAATTCTCTAAGTCTTATGAATTTAAAGAAAAGAAAGAAAAGAAGAGATCTTCTGATCAATCTGGAAATGAAAATAAGGGGAAGAAGGGAAAATTTTAATATCAGTCCTACAGTAAATGTGGGAGGAAACACCCTGGTACTTGCTTGAATGGAATGGGAGTCTGTTACAAGTGTGGTGAAAAGGCCACCAAGATCATGATTGCAAGGGAAAGAAAGTTGTTGTCAATTTGGAATGTTATAATTGTAGAGAGATGGGACATTATGCAAATGAATGTCCTAAGCTTCAGGGGAACTTACCTCAGAAGAGGCCAAGGAATCAAGGCCAAGCTTATGTTATCACTACTTCTGATGTTGAAGCTCCGAAAGACGTGGTGGCGGGTAATTTAATGGTTTCCTCAAGCTTAGAAAATGCATTATTTGATTCTAGATCATCGCATTGTTTCATATCTTCCCAGTTTGATAAGAAAATTAGATTTTTCCAATTTGATTTAACAAGAGAATTGTCAGTCAAAACTCCTAAGGGATGTATTATTGTAACAAAGTTTTGTGAATTAGTCCCCATTAGAGCACATAACTGTTCTTTATTCTCTGATCTCATTGTCATACCTATGATTGAGTTTGATATAATCCTGAGTATGGATTGGCTTTTGGACTATGATGCAAAGATTTATTTTAAGAAGAAGGAGGTTACGATTTTTGATGATGATGATAAGGAACACCTTATTTTTAGAGCAGAATCGTCACCACCTAATTCTTATTTAGATCCACCCCTAGTAGCTCAACTAAATTCAATTATTGTGGAGGAAGAGAATTAAATGACTAAGGGCGAGGAAAGGAATGTTCAACTAGAGGATGTACCTATTTTGAAAGAATATGTAGATGTGTTTCCAGAAGATTTTCCTGGGCATCCTCCAGAATGAGAAGTTGAGTTTTCACTTGATTTGATTCTTGGATCAAGGCCTATATCGAAGACCCCTTATAGTATGGCCACCGTGGAATTAGTTGAACTAAAGCAACAAATAGAGGAATTGAGTAATAAGGGACTTATTCTCCCCAGTGTTTCTCCATGGGGATCCCCTGTCCTTTTTGTTAAGAAGAAAGATGGATCTATGAGGTTGTGCGTTGACTACAGGGAGATCAATGATATAACAATAAAGAACAAGTATACCCTATATCGAATTGATGATTTATTTGAACAATTGCAAGGAGATCAATACTTTTCAAAGATTGACCTTCGATCTGGATACCATCAGTTGTGTGTGAAGAAGGAAGACATTCTTAAGACAACATTTCGAACAAGATACGGGCATTACGAGTTTACAGTAATGCCTTTCAGATTGACTAATGCACCCTCTGTATTCATGGATCTAATGAATAGAGTTTTCACGGAATATCTTGATGATTTTGTGGTGGTATTTATTGATGATATCTTGGTATACACCAAAAGCTATGAAGATCATAAAAATCACTTTCACATTATCTTGAAGACTCTTAGAAGGCATGAATTATATGGGAAGTTTAGTAAGTGTGAATTTTGGATTCCAGAGATTTATTTTCTTGTCCATATTGTCTCTAAGGATGGAATTTCTGTTGATCCTTCTAAGACCAAGGAAATCCAAGAATGGCCAACACCAACAAATATAACTGAGGTACACAGCTTTATTGGTTTGGAAGGTTATTATCGACATTTTTTCCAGAATTTTTCCCGATTGGCTAACCTGGTAACGAAGCTCACACATAAAGGGGTTAAATTTGTCTTGACAAAAGAGTGTGAAGAATGTTTTGAAGAACTGAAGAGAAGATTAGTCAACGCTCCTATATTGACTCTACCATCTGGGAATGATGGGTTCGTTATTTATAGTGATGCATCAATGAAAGGACTTGGTTGTATCTTTATGCAGAATGATAGGGTTATTGCCTATGCATCACGACAGCTGAAAATTCATGAGCAGAACTATCCTACTCATGATCTCGAGTTAGCTGCTATAATCCTTGCCTTGAAGATATGGAGACATTATCTCGATGGTGAAAATTGTGAGATATATACTGATCACAAGAGTTTTAAGTATATTTTCTCACAAAAAGGACTCAACATGAGGAAAAGGCGATGGCTTGAACTACTCAAAGATTATGATTGCACAATACACTATCTCCCAGGGAAGGAAAATAAGGTTGAAGATTCTTTGATTAGAAAATATCATGGAGTTTTGAACATGATGAGAGTGGAAAGGGATCCTATTTTCATGGAACTAGTAAAGATGGATATGGGAATCACCATGGAGGGTGAAACATCAAAAAAATTTCAAATGGTTGCCAAACCATCATTACTAGAAAGGATAAAGTGTTCTCAGGCCGATGATGAAGAGTTGAAAAAGAAGATTAAAGCTATGAGTGATGGGCGATTGAGTGACTTTGTGTATGAAGATGGAATTTTGAAATTTGGGAGGAGACTTCGTGTTCCCAATATACCTGATTTAAAGAGGGAATTGTTGGATGATTCTCATAGTTCCAATTTCTCTATACATCATGGGAGCACCAAAAAGTATAGAGATTTAATGGGACATTTTTGGTGGGACAACATGAAGAGGGAGATTGTTGATTTTGTGTCAAGATGTATGGTTTGTCAACAAGTGAAAGCTGGAAGGAAACTGTCTGGTGGAGTATTGCAACCTCTTCCCATACCTGAGTGTAAATGGGATAATATTATGATGGATTTTGTCATGGTATTACCAAAGACCCCTAGAAAAAATGACGCAATATGGGTCATTGTTGATCGTCTCACAAAGTCATCACATTTTATTGATATAAGGGAAGATCTACCACTTGAATGTCTAGAAAGACTATATATTAATGAAGTTGTGAGACTTCATGGAGTACCCATGTCGATTGTCTCGGATCGTGATCCCTGTTTTACATCAAGATTCTAGAAAAGTCTTCAGAAGGCCTCGGATACTAAACTTCGTTTGAGCACTGCTTACCACCCTCAAACAAATGGACAATCAGAAAGAACTATTGAAAACCTTAGAAGACATGTTGAGATCATGCTCACTTGACATTCAAGGAATGTGGGATCAATATTTACCTCTGGTAGAATTTTCCTATAGCAATAGATTCCATTCAAGTATTCATATGGCAACATATGAAGCATTATACAGAAAGAGATGTCACACACCAACCTGTTGGGATGACGTTGGTGAAAGAAAACTTGTAGGCCTAGAACTGGTGGAGGAAACGATGGAAAAGGTGAAATTAATCCAAAACCACATCAGGGCTGCTTAAAGTAGGCAGAAGAGCGATGTCGACAACCGAATGAAGGATTTGGAATTTCAGGTAGGAGATCATGTTTTCTTGAAAGTATCTCCATGTAAGGGAGTTATACATTTCGGTAAGAAGGGTAAATTGAGTCCCAGGTACATCGGACCCTTTGAAATTCTGGAATGAATTGGGGTTATAGCTTACCGTTTTGCAATGACGCCAAGTCTCTCCAAAGTTCATGATGTATTCTATATATCACTATTGAGAAAATACATGCCTGACACAACGCATGTACTCACCTATGAGGTATTAGAACTGGAACCCAATCTGTCTTATTGCAAAGAGCCCGTCAGGATTCTTGATACAAGAGACCAAGTGCTGAGAAACCGGACGACTCGTCTGGTAAAAGTTCTATGGAGAAACCATAAGATGGAGGAGGCAACGTGGGAACCCGAGGAACTTATGATGAAGAATCACCTGAGTCTTTTTATACAGTGATATTATATGAAATTTCGAGGACGAAATTATTTGAATGAGGGGAGAATGTAACACCCCGATCTTCCACGATACGCTTCTCTTTCAATAATGCAATAGCTTTCATTGTACACAAGTTCGAGTTATAACACACTGCGACTAATCAAAGTATCCATTATGAATAGTAATACCCAATTTTTAAAATTATAGAAATTTTATATTTCAAAATGGACTTCATTTTTTTATTCGTAATATCAAAATTATCCTAAGTTGAATTTTTTGTAATTTTCTGAGAACTTCCATTTTTTTTATGAATAGTGAAAAATACTTAAAAAAACTTTTTTAATAAAAATAATTTATAGTGATAAATTATAATATTGATTGGTTTTAAAGTATAATTAGAATATATTTTTACCATTTTATCCAATGGTGTTCATTATAATTAATTTCACTTTGAAATTGGACATAAACAATTGTCAATCTTTTGATATATATTGTTTCTTAAAAATAGGCTATTCGTTGTGACAGTGGGAATTAGTTATAAAATAAATTAATGCAACTTATATGTTTGTAATTTTGTAAAATACACATCATTTTTGAATTCGGAATATCAATTATAGCTTAGCGTGAAATTTTGGCATTATTCTGAAAAAATTCAATTTTTGATGAATAGTGAAACCACTAAGTGGTAGTTAAAAAACTGATTTTTCGTTTAAATGAAACATTACCAATTCTGTGATTTGATTTTCAAAAATCTGACATACATGGTTGTCATTAAGAAGTAAAATGTGGTTCAATGGGATTAAAATAATTTTTTGCTGAACAGTAACTTTTAAGTTTAATTAATCGTGATTAAAGGTAATTAGTGAAATTTATGGTAAAAATGATATTATAAAAATATGAAAATACCTTTACACTTGTCCTACCCCTATTGGATGAGTTATTTCCGACCAAGAAAATCCATTGGTCAACTTGGGGACCCCATGGAGCCACTTTGGTATGAAAATGACATTAGAAACTTTTTATTTAATGTTAAAATAAAAATGTCACAAACATGAGTTGTTTTACTAAAACAATTTTTAAATGGGGTTATACAAGTCATATTTTTTACTATAAATATTAATTAGAAATATAAAAAGATTTCCTACATCATGATAATTTTATTATAATTTTTAGACATTAAATAAATTAAATTATTTATGACACCATGATGATGTAGCGATTACCTTATTAATTAACGATTTAAATAAAATAACAAGATAATGTAAAATAAAAGACTTACATTTTTCAAAAACCTATTATATGAGTATATTTAGAACTATTATCACCTTATCCTAGAAATATATAAGTTTGGGACCTTTAAAATCCAAAACTCATTATATAATAAAGTAACATTTCATGACTTTCCAAGAGTGCCCCTCCTCTCCTCTTATAAAAGGCCCCCACCACTACCACCTTACTCACACATTCAAAGCTTTTTGGCTCGGCCAAACTCTGCCCAAATACTCTCCCAACTTCCATATATTACTTCTAGAAGCCTCACTTTGGGCAGAATTCTTCCCAAGAAAGCCTTTGGCTCAAATCAAGATAGAGTTACCCGATTTTAAGGTAATGTCTCCTCTTATGTTATTTTGTTTTATTTTCCTTCTCCAACCTCTTAATCTCTTTTTATTCCTTTATTTTGTAATAAAACCAGTATATTAAATATACTAGGATGTTGTTATAATAATTATTCGAGCTACACTTACACACACCTACATCTAATGGTTAAAAACATACTATTTTTGTGGATGGAAAATTTCGGCCTCACAAAATGATGACTGTTCAACACTCATATAACACCTTCAAAGGTGGACATTAAGATGTCACTGTATTTATATATGATATATACTATGTTTATGTTTTCCTTAAGCTTGTGTATTTTTCATTTATGGCATACCTTTATGGTTTCCATTATGGGTAAACGCGATATTTTCATTTTAGGAAGTGCGGACTACTGCCCCCTCAAAGTGATTTGAATCGTTAATGCCATATGTGGGATGTATTAAGGATGGAGTAAATGGTATTATACATTATATTATACTGGAATTATATTATACCTGTATATAATTATAACTTCATTCCATTAAATACGAAATAGAAATGAAAGTAGCATTCATGCGTACGTACGGATTACCGTCTCCATGAACGGTGCATTTCATTTCATACCTCTAAATGTTATGTAATATTATAAATGAATGTATATATTGGATATATATGATGTATATTATATCTAAATCATGAATATATCTATGGATATAATGTATATTTTACCACATGAACAAAGTGTAATTATAAGTATTTTATCTTTGACTCAAGTACCAAAGATTGACAAAATGATCGTTATTAACTTAAATAATTACATAATGTTCATAACATGGTAATAAGTGATATAAAAGGAATAATTAACATGAAAAAGGTTCTTAAGAATATAGAAATTAACTCTAGTTTATTATTCAGGATATTAAAGAACGATCGAGTCAAGTCGGACACGAGGTAAGAGAACTTCTTAACCCAATTTCTATTCTTTGGGTTAATCTCCTACTTTCAAATTATTTCATGATATTATTATGTCCTATTTTGTATTTGTACTATATTTATGTGTACTTATAGTGAATACACATAATAAATCTATTTTATTAAAAAAATTCTTTTAATAAACTTCGTCTCAATCTCCTTTCATTGTGGCATATTTTGTTTTATACACAAATTTCTTTTATACGGTGTATAAAACCCTTTGACTTTTACGTTTATTCAAAAGGTTTTATTTTATAATTATGAGATTATTAAATGATTTCAAAAAAGAGATATTTCTCTCAAATATATGAAAATCCAATGCAAATGTATACGTATTTAACACAAGCTTAAAAATGTTTTCAGAAAACCCGACCAGGAAGGGATTGGGAGTGGACCCATCATGGCATGTAATTAGTCGAGCAGACTAAGAATTAGTTATTTTGTTTTCATAAGATTGCCTAATGTTTTCAGAAAAACACTGTAGTATATTTGAGCAATTTTAAACATTATTATCTTCTAAAAAAAATTCCATCGGTAGGTATCATGAGACAAAGTAGTTTCTTGGCACAAGGCCTTGGAAAAATATTATTTGTAGACTTGGCACGAGGCCTTGGCTATGTGGTTATGATAGTCTGGCATTATGAATTCCATAATTATGAAAATGGTTATTGATATTGCAAGTGATTATTCGACTAGTAGAATATCCATGTGAGTCAGTAACTAGCATTATTTAATTTTATTTTTTCCATATTATGCCGATGTTCAAGTTTAAAAAGGCTTTTTTTTAGTTATAAATTTCCTTAAATGTTAATGTTTATTTATGAAAGCTTCCGTAATATTGTTATCCTTACTGAGCATCTGAGCTCTCCCCTTTCAATGTTTTAATTTTTCCAGGAAATGAAGAAGTATTTTAGGAATGACCTGCAGGGATAGTCTGAAGGGTATTTGAGTGTGGAAAATGGAGACTATGTTATTGTAGTTTTTTTTACTTTATGATTTAATGTAACATTTATGAATGTATCTACTATTTCCAAGGCTACTAAACTAATCAGTATTTTGAGACATGATCTTTTGTGATCATTCCAATGTTACTCAATAATGCACCGACTCTGGGTAACTGGGGTTGGGGCATTATAGTTGGTATCAGAGGCAGTTTATGAATGTATCTAGTGTTTCCAAGGCTACTAAACTAATCGGCCTTTTGAGACTTGATCTTTCGTGATCATGCCAATTTTATGCAATAATGCATCAACTTTGGGTAACTGGGGTCGGGGCGTTACAGTGGGTCCTACATATGGATACTATTATTATATACTATTGTTTACTTTTTATATTGTAACTGGACTGGTACTTATGTTACTTAAACATAATTCCATGGAAATGATCATATGATGGATTTAATTATATTACACCCTAAGTGAAACGTATGTTACTTAAATGGAATTCCTTGGATGGGATCAAAGGTTAAATGAATTAAAATTAAATAATGAGTGATACTTGAGTTACTTATGTGGAGTTACACATATGGGATCACAGGTTAAAGGTGATTATAGTATTCCATGAGTGATACATAGATTCCCTATGTGGAATTTCTTGGACGAGATCACAAGGAAGATGGAATTATAATATTCCTTCAGTGATCCTTCGGTTATGACTCAAAATTCAAGGGATACACTCATAAGATTAATGAAATTATATTATGCATGATTGGAAGTTGTAATAACCTTGATTGTTAAATCCTAAATGTCATAAAACTTGTATAACCCTATCTAATTACCATCAAACATGGAAATATTTTTTATAATCCTTGGTTTTTTGGCCTTTATAAAAAATGAAATGTTCTCAGAGACATTCTTGATTAGGCCAAACCAAGTATATTTTTCTGGTTATCCCATGAGGAACCCAAACTAGCCACCATTTAGTACCCAAACATGTCTCATGGATTCATGTTAGGACTTTTCTCATGCTTCTTGTTATTGTATCTTCTCACCTAGGACTTTTCACAGGATTAGTGGCTAAGAATGCAGTTAGTTTTCCTTTTAGAGTTTTTGTTTTTATTTATATACTCTTCTATTTGTCTATCCCTATGGTATATATTACCTATTCTTTCTCCAGATGTATTATACATCTGGAACCTTAATCATTCATAGTTATTTATTTTCACCCCCATGTTATCAATTTTTTTTTATATTTTTTGGTTTATATTATTTATTTATTCCTATATTGTATTTGCATTGATCAATAGAGTATAGTATCCCCATTTTATCTCATTTAGATACACGCTTCTAGTTGACAACCTCTGGTGTAATGGGGGATTCTTTAGGTCACATGGTCATTGGGCCAAGTTACTTAGGAGTGAATCATGCTCAAGACGTCACAATTTGTTTGTTTAATTTATTATTATTAAATTTTTTTGTTTTAATTTGTTAAATTAATAATACTAATTGATTCATTAATATATTCTCATTATGTAAGGGCCTATGTTACCATGGGTTCTTTAATTTATATCCCCTCTAACCAATCCATTGGTTCCCCCCACCAGTTTGTGTGTAAAATTTTGTAATAGATGGAGAACACAGAAAAGTAAATTTAGTTCAATATATAATTCACGGAGAACCCAATCCAAGAGTTACACTCCATCACAAGTGGAATAATGCAACTCGAACCAATCATGGTTCCAAGGGTTTATTACCTATATCCCAAAGTTGGTTTATTATCCACTAGATAATCCTACCATTAAAAATTATTGTGGTCATACCTCTTTATTTATTTTATTTTTGTCACTTTCATTGTCAATTATTAATGGTGATTATATCATTAATCAAATTAATTAACAAGAATTCAAGTTTTAATTAAAACAAATATTATAATATGTGAAGAGTTTATTTATCCATGGATAATCGAAAAAGTAAATTCCACATATTATTAACAAGCGTGTAACAATACAAAATGAGACGTTTACCCATAAAGATAAAAATCCCTCAAATTAAATATCAATTTTGGTATTTCCTTCCACTAACTAAGTTAAAAATGAACTATATTTCAAATTAATTGATTGGACTAAGTCAAGGGAATATTAAATATTCGATGATTTTAACTTGAGTTTTTAAACTAACCTAACATAGTTCACATCAAGGCTTAAATTCCCAAGTAGGACTTGGTGTGACTAAGAGGAAAAGAAATGAGTAAATTATAATCCATGATTTCATAATTGGAGAGTTCACTCAATAGATCAAAGAGATATGAGTTAAAGTATTTGTAATGTTAAGCTTGCCTTAAACCCTTCAAATAACTTGTTATGGACTATTTATGGGTTATAATTTGGGAAATATATATCCTTTACCTTAGAATTTTCATGTGATAGAATATTCTAAAACTAATGGCGAGGTTGATTAGATTTCAATAAAATAATGGGAGAATAATAATTGAAAAATTTATTATCTAATTTAGTAATCTAGATAAAGTAATTAAATTATTCTCCTATTTGTTATAGAAATGGAAACCCATGAGACATCAACTATATCACTACAATCCATTTCAAAGAAAGATAACCTTCTTACCATCTATAATTTCAGTGAAATGTATAGGTGTTTATGTGTTATACAATTCCATGAATAGAAATTGTATGTACTAGAAAACCATATTCTGAAGATGCCTAAAATAGATAATGAGGAATAATTGTCTCTCAATATGAAAAAATTGGATGATGTTACAAATTTCCAATGTTTTATGTTATAATACATGTTCAATTTGTTTTTAAAGGAACACAAATAAATGTATGTTTATATAATCCATTCTCACATTTATGATCTTTATCAATGCAATGTGAAATTAGATTGATATAAAATCTCCAGTTCATTGTTTACATGCTTTATTGGACATTTAATTCCATCCAGGCCACATTAAGTCAAACTGATTGGATAAATTGAGCACTTGGAAATCATGGTATTTAAGATCCCTAATGTGTTGAGAATGGATATCATTTTTTACTCACTATATAATAGATTATCTAAATTCATTATTAATTAATAAATAGTGATAATTATCTCTCAAAAATACTTAAAATTAGTTTTTAGCTTATTAATACATGGGGCATGAAAATAATGTGGTCCATATGATGAATAGGAAAATTAAGAATAAGGAAAAGGGAACCAAGAATCATTCTTAGTGAAAGGAACCCAGGAAGAATCCATCAAAGAAAACAAAGATCCAAAGACTAGAAAAGGAAAAGGATGCATATTTTTTGTATGTGTCAAGCTAGGCCATTGGATAACAAATTGTATCCAATTAAAGATTAAGTGGGAAGATTTTGGTTTATTTTTCTATCAAGATAAAAGTCTTTATATCTACACATTGAGTATTAGATACATCTTGCGGTTCCCACATCAATATTAAAATGTAGGAACCAAATAGTTTTTAAATGATTTCTATAGGATAGGTGGATTTATGGGTTTGTAATAGTGTGAAACTTGATTCTCTAACCATTGGGGACTACCTCCTTCCATTTCTAACTAGGATTCTATTTGTTTAAAAGTAATTTTATTATGTACCAAATGTTACTAAGAACATAATTTATGTATCATACCTAAATAAATATGGTTTTATATTCATGTTTGGAAAAAAAATCTATTTCTTTTATAATGAAATCATATGTTATTTCATGGAACATTTAAATAGTGGTATTTTATATGAAATTATATAAAAAATTATTGGAAATTGATAACGAATCACGTTTTTATGGATCAGTTTACACCAATTTTTAGAATCACCTTACTAGTTTAGTAAATGAGAAGCATTTGATAAATATTTATCGAGTTCATTACTTTGAATTTTTTTATCTAAAACCACTTGATAGTTTTCAAGCTTTTTTAATATGACAAACTTTCATGACACCATTTGTTTAAAAAGGTATTAGGGCTATGGATCTTATAGGATAGGCACATACTAATGTGTGTGGAAATTCCTAGTAGAATCCATAGGTGGTGGTTTTTTATTAAATACTTTTTTGGATTATTTAAGTAGATAATGATATCTTAATTTAGTGAGGTATATGTCAAAATATTATAATAAATTCAAAGGATTCAAGAATGAAGTATAGAATCAACTTGGTAAGAAGATAAAGATGTTTTGATTTTATCGAGATAGTTTGTATCATAACCAAAAATTCATTTAACTTCCATGAGAGTGTGGGATTATATCTTAGCCCACTCTGTATTTTACACCACATTGTAATTGTGTTAGTGAAATGAGGAATTGTACCTTACTTTAAAAGTTATGTTCGATGATGAGACATAAAAGTATTTTATTATCCTTTGGGGGATATGCATTTCACAATATAGAATGCACACTAAATAATATACCAACTAAAGAACCAAATAGTATTACTTTTGTGTTATATAGTGGAAGGAAACATGTTTTTCGCATATTCATGCATGGGGTTGTATGGCATTTCTAAAGTCCAACTCCGAATACAAACTAGAATATCGAAAAATGAAGTATATAATTATAAGGTATCACAAGGAAAAAAATTGGGTACTATCTACAAAAATCATCATATAAAAATGTGTCTATCATAGGAAAATCCATTTTTCTTGAGAGGGATCACATGGTCAGAGAAATATTGAATTTGGTGAATTCTATGTTCATGATACATATGATTTGGTATAATAACTAATTACATTGGTCCCCATGGAATATGTTGATCCTGAAATAGAAGAACTACATGGGGAACCCTAGAGGTCATAGAAATAGAAATATATTATTTTATATTCACCGAATATGGTGACTTGCTATTGGTTGAAAATAATGATCCTATTTCCTATAATTAATATTTTTCAAAGTGTTTGGTAACTGTTTTAGTGATTATAGAAACACAACTCATACCCTAAATTGGTAATCATAATAAAAGGAATGAACCCTATGCTTGGAAAATAACATATGGATTATGAACCATATATTCAATTCAACACATATAGTTTATCATCCATATGCTGAATAGTTTTTGTATGGATTGGAAACACTACATTTGGGTAAATGTATGGAATAACAGCCTTATGTCTGTACTCTACCTTATGGTAGAAGTATGAACATGGTTTCAAATCCCAATATTACCATTGTTCCATATGTTCTGCGTAGTTGAAATTATGGTTTATGAACAATAAATTGACAGGAACCCTACAGTACACATAGGAAACCTACATTATGAAAATGTACCCTATGCTTCACAGTTCAACCCTAAATTTTCTTATTCCACAACAATGATTTAAATTCATGATTTTATCTAATATTATGACAACAACCAAGACATAAATAAAGATCGAATCAAATCATGTTTATGATTGATTAAAATGACAATTTTCATTAGAGAAAATCCCTCCTATTCTAAATGGAGTTATGACTCCCATGTTCAAGTTAAATTTGACTTTCCATGTTCTTCAAGAAATTTTCTTGGATTTAGAACACCAAAACAAGCCATCTGCTAAATATATTTAATTTAAATTTATTTTAAAATATTCATATAAGACTATATACCTATGAGTAACTTTTTACAGTGCTGCTATAAGGAATGATAAACTCTTTGTTTGAATGTGGCTACACTTTGGACAAACTCATTTTCTACCTCGATCTACTTCATTTTTATTGCTACTTTTATTAAAGATCATTTTCAACCAGGATCACTTTAGAATGATTCTTTCTTGAAGATTTTTTTCTAAAGAAGAAGATCCATATATTATCAATTTTTTCTATAGTAATTTTGATTTTCAACCTAAACCATCAAAAAATAAAACTATTTTTATATAGTGGAGTTCAAACTACTTGGATTCATATGTGGATAAAGTGTATGCTTCTTGTACAATTCCATAGATAACTGATTCCCTGTAAAAGAACTATAAGGATCTGTTTTATCCTTATTGTAAAGGTATCATCTCCCTATACTCTTTTTTGGATAAGAAAGTCTTTTGATAAGAGTACATATCTTGTGAAATTCAATAAGCTTATAGATTAAAGTTTGGTGGAGTGGACTAGGGGATCTTTGGGCCCCAATGCACTATAAAATTTTTGTGTTTATTCTTTCTATTTTTCAACTACTCATAATTATTACATAAGATGACACTGTATATCTACATAAATCACAAAGAGATTTAAAAAACCCGAATCTTTATATGTTTTCAGAAAAACACAATTCACTCCCCCACCCTCTTGTGTATATTTGTATTACTCTGACAAATATATTGGTAACATATGTGATATTTTTAATAAATCTATAGTAAGAATAAAGGAATAATGTCTATAAAAAATAGATCAAAATGGTTGATCTAAAAGAAGGCATGTCTGTTGTTCATGATCTATATTTTAATGGGGAAAATATGGATTATGGGAATCATGTATGATCATTTATCTGAAAAATCTGGGTATCAAAGTCTATTTGAAGATCATCAATCCTAATATGATTCTTAAAAAACCAGAAGCTTGTGATGTTGTAGTAGAAGTAGAATTTGAAATCAATTCAAAAGATAGGAATGATATAATATTTGGACTTGTACCTAATTAATTCAATCGATTATCACAATGTCCAACTCCCTATGATATGTGGAAAACTATTGTAGTTTTTATGGTGGAAAATATAACATTATAAATATGAGGTATGATACTTCCAAACTAAATTTTAACAACTTTGGAGTGATTTATGGTGAAAGCATCACACAAAATAATGGATGGTTAACATAGAATTTCAACAATATTAATTTGTTGGGTGATCCCATTAGTAAATTGTATCAAGCACTGAAAGTACATAGAGTACTACCCTCTAAATGGAATGGAATGTCTTTAGAAATTCGACAATCATCCCCTGTCAGGACTTTAACTATTAAGGAACTAATTGATGATTGATGATGTATGAAGTATATATGAAATATAAAGCTAAATATCACATATTTATTGTAAAAGGGGAAAAACCTTCCATTAAAATGATATATTAGAAGTAGAAAAAAACTCAAAACAAGAATTCAAATGAAAAAATTCCGAATCATGAGATTCTGAAATTTAGCTGGAACAAATAGCCAGAAAATTAAACAAATTCTACAAGGAAAAGACAAGATTTAGAAAATCTTTTAAGAATGATGAAAGAGAACCAATAGAATTATGATTCCAAAAATACAAGAAGTTAGGTCACATATGACCTCACTTCCCTCAATTATGATGTGAAATTAGAAGGACTGAAAATAAATACTAATAGAATATATATTATGAGCATAAAAGAAATAAAGATCCATGAAAGTTATAAAGAGTGTATCTGAAGACTCTATAAACTCTTTGAAATATTATTCTGAACAAGATCCATAAAATATAAAATAAAATATGAGATTTATGGCTATGAATTAGAAAGAGGTACAAACTTATTATTCTTATGCCTCTGAATCTGATATTTGTGCAAATGATAAATTGTCTGCTTAATGTTCTATGATAAAAGAAAAATATGATTCTTTAATAAAGAAACATAAATCATTAAAAAACATACATAATGTTTTTTTGGTGAAAAAGACACTATTCTAAAACAATATCATGATCTAATTAAAAAATTAAATTCATCTATATCGAACAGTGTTGAAAATGAACGAAGGATTAATGAATTACATGATAATGTATAATTTTATAAAAGTTCTGAAATTATTTTAACTAAATGATAAAATTATTTGAATGATATTCTTCAAAATAATTTTATTAAAAGATAAAATTTTATAATAGGAATAAACAGTGAAAATATAAATTATTGAAAGATTATTTTGTGCCCAATTAAAAAAAATTTATCAGTTATTACTGTGGAATAAAATCTCATTATAACAAAAAAAATTTACTTGAGAAATCCTTAAATTAGTGCTATTAAAAATAAATTTATTTATAGAAATATATCTGAAGAAAGTGATATTAATTATGGAAAAATAAGGTAGATCAAGATTCCCTTATCATTTCTTGTAGTCACTGTTAGACCCAAGAAAATATATGAACCAAGAAAACACATGTTTAATTTCTTTTTCAGGAAAAAAGGCCATGGGAATGGAAAATACATATAGTATATTGATAGTAGCATCTCCAAACACATGAGTGGATACTCATCAATTTTTCATAAATTGACTCAATTAGATGGAGGTTAAGTAACATTTAATGACAATGATAACAGAAATATTTTTATAGTTCGAACTATTATAGATCGAAAGACTATCGAAATAAAAAAAGTACTATATGTAGAAGTGTTAAAGCATAACCTAATAAGTATTTCTAAACTTTTTGATGATGATTTTTGTTGATTTATCTAAAAATTCCTACTCATTTTTCAAATATAGTCTTCTTCAATTTAGATCACAATGAATTGAGAAGGTTTTTACTTTGGTTCTTAATTCCTAGTGTAAACAGAATGTGAATTATTTAACTACTAATAAAAACGAGTCATGGATATAGAATATAAGACTTATAAATTTCAATGTATATGTTTCAAATAAATTATATAATAAAAATTTAGTTTCTCATTTTATGTTTTATATAAAATGATAGACTTGGTTATGCAGTTCAAATAGGAAAACAAAACAAATCATCTTTCATATCAATTTACAAAATTGTTACTTCTAAACCATTAAAACTTATCCATATGGATTTTTCTGGAAAATACGTAATAGAAATTTCAGATAAAAAATTCTATGATTATTTTTTTATTTGATTATTTTTCTATATTTACATGGGTTTATTTTCATAAACTCATAAGTGAAGTATTCGTCATTTTTGAAACATTTTTCAAAATTGTTCAAAATGAAAAATATTTTAAAATAATTTCATTAAGAAGTGATCGTGGTGGAGAATTTTAGAACCCAAAATTTAATTCTTTTTTCTCAAATAAAGGTTTTAAAAACACCATATCAGTACTAAGAACACCTCAAAAAATATAATTTTTTAAAAAATAAACAAAACTTTTCAAAAATGGTAAAGACAATGCTGAATGAATAAATTCTTCCAACAAAATTCTGGGAAGAAGCTATAATCACATCTTTCTATATCATGAATAGATTTTTAATAAGACCAATTATTAGAAATGCACCCTATAGACATTGGAATGACAGAAAACCTAAAGAAAAGTACTTTAATTTTTTTTGGATGCAAGGTGTATATCATGAATACTAAGGACAACCTTGGTAAATTTGATCTAGAAGCTGATGATGGAATATTTCTATGATATTCTACCAATTCTAAATCCTATAGAGATTTTAATAAAAATTCAAGGATTTTTGAAGAATTAGTTGATGTGAATTTTAAAGAAATTGAACCTTTTATTAAAGAGAAAGTTTAAAAAGATGAAATTACTGACTCATTTGAAAACATGAGACCTGAATCTTGTAAAGATAATTTTAAAAATGATTTAAATAAAATTCATCCCAATTCAGAAGAACATGAAATTGAAGAACTTGAATGTTCCTTACACAAACAGTCTAGAACCTGAAATAATCATCCTTTAGAAATTGTTAAAGGAGATTTATACATAGGAATTAGATCTAGAAGAAATGTAGGAAACCTAATTGAATTCTATAACTTTCTATCTCTATTAGAACCAAAATATTTTCAAGAAGCTTTAGAAGATGAGATTAAGATGTTATCCCTAAAAGAAGATCTAAACCTAGTCAGAAGAAATGAAGTTTGGGAGATAGTAGAAAGGCCATTTATTTATTTAGTAATAGTAACTAAGTTAGTATTTTGGAACCATCAGGATGATCAAGGGATCATAACAAGAAAAAAAATTAGACAAGTAGCTAAGGGATGTAATTTGGAAGAATGTATAGATTATCATGAAACCTTTACATCGGTAGCTAGAATAGAATCCTTTTAGATTATACAAATCATATGGATTTTAAGTTATATCATATGGATGTTAAATCTACCTTTTTACATGTTTATTTAATGGAGGAAGTTTACGTTTAACAACCCTCAGGTTTTGAAGACCCTCATAATCCAACTTCTATGTTTAAACTTATCGAAGAACCTTACAGCCTTAAATAGACACCTAGAGCTTGTTATTAAAGATTAAGCGCCTTTTTTGGAAAATAGATTTATTATAGGATTGGTAGATCCCACTCTTTTTTTAAAAAAATTATAATATTTTATTATTACAAATTTATGTTGATGCTGTTATTTTTGGTTCAACAAATTAAAATATTTTTAATTACTTCTCCAATTTAATGAAAAAAATAATTTTAAATGAGTATGATGGGAGAACTAAATTTCTATTTTGGATTTCAGATTTATCAAAAATATTATGGATATTTATAAATAAAAGTAAATATATTATGGATTTACTGAAAAAGTTTGGACTTCAAAATAGTGTGACCTATACAACTCCCATGTGTACAAATATAAAACTAGATTTCGATGAAGTTGGAAAACCAATTGAAAAAAAAGTTATATAGAGGTATGATTGGTAGTTTATTATATCTAAGTACTAATAGAATAGAAGAAATGTTTTACCTATACATATGTTCTTGATTTCAGTCAAATCTAAAATAATTCCATCTTTCTGCTGTTAAAATAATTTTTTGATATTTAGAATGAATTATTTTTAATCTTTTACTTAACCCAAAACTTTTTATTTTAATTTAATTTCATATTCAGATGATGATTTTGGAGATAGTATATTATATAGAAAATAATCTGAGGGACTTGTAAATTATTTTAAAAAAACATTTGTATCATGATCAAGTAAGAAACAACACTCAGTTACCTGGTCAATATCCGATGCAGAATATATGTCTGCGGATAGTAGATGTGCACAAGTGTAGTGTATTAAACACACTTTTTTAGATTTTGGAATAAATTTTTTTAATATACGTATTTTATGTGATAACACTTGTGCAATAAATATTTCAAAAAATGCTATAAGTCGTTCTAGGACAAAGCATAATGATATATGGCATCATTTTCTAAGGGATTATGTTCTCAAAATATATATATCTTTTGAATTTTTAAATACTGAATATCAATTAGCTAATATTTTTACTAAACCACTTCTGACCACAATATTTTATTTTATTAAGGGATATTAATGTTTATTTAATTTTAAATAAATGTTAATCAATTTATTTCAATTAATGTGTTCATATTTTTCATTCATTTTAATTTATTTTAAATGTTAATTTCGCTATTAAATTTTTATTTTATTTATTTGTTCAACTAAATTTTTTTTCTAATTTTATTTTTATAACACAGCCTTTCAAAATTAAAATTTAAATGATTATAGAAAATATTCATCACATAAAACCAAAAAATAAACCATCACACATCTCTCACTCTCCTTTATAATCTTTCATACCTTTTTAGATTATAAATAAACTCACCTTCCAGTTTACAGAAACCCTATCCTTAAAATCATAATACCTAAAACCTTCAAAAATGGATACATTAGGCAGATTTGAAGAAGTTGGACCAAGAAAACCTATTCGATAGTTGAAATATCGAAATGTTCTTCAATGGAAGGAAATTTATTTTTATTGGATGAACCAAATGAATATATCATTGAACTATTCAATAAGATTTCAAGGCATGGAATTCATTTTTGGTGACTAAAATAAACCTCTTGTTTTTGATATATAAGTAAAAGAGTTCTCTCGAAATGCCTCTTTTTGTTTTGGAAATGATGAAGATTCAGTTATGTCTAAGGCACATAATGATGAGTTTTCTATCTCATATATATAAATTTATAAGATATTTGATAGTTCCCAGGAGGGGGAATTTAATTTTGATTTGAGAAACATATGAGAAGAGAAATTTAAATTAGAGGATATTATGTTTTCTCTTTTCCGAACAACAACAGTCAAGAAAATGATGACAATAGATCTTAAGGCTGATTAAAGAGACATAATGAAGTTCATACAGTCTATAATTATTCCAAGGATGGTTGAGTTAGAGAAATTTATTTATCAAGATATGTGTGTTTTGATTTTGTTTTTAAATAATATTAAGTAGAACTTCAGTAGGTATATGTTAAGGTATTTGAATCATTGTTGTCAGAAGGAAGAAAATATGGGTTTTTACCCTTATGGAAAAATTTTATCCCTTTTGATGCTAAGGTTGGGAAAGGTAAGAGAAATATATTTTGGTTAGAGATATTATCATAGAAATATTATAAATGTGGGAACATTTAGGAAGCTATGATTTTTATAGATTTAATCATGCAATAATCATTTACTTGTAGGTATAGATGAACAAGAAATGAGGATGGTTGTTACACAGGGGGATCAAAATTTATTACCTTATGTTTTAATTATGATACCGAGGCCCAATGAAGAATATAAATAAATATATAATGAGGTTGGAACCCATCAATGAAGAATAATTTCAACAAATATTTCTAAGTCAGTGGAAATTTCTCATTAAAGAGAGGAAGAAGTTGCTGACTAGGTGGCTCAGGTAACTGAGTATGTTGAGAATGTTTCTCAAGAGACTGATCAATATAAGAAACCTGTTATTAATGTTGTTCAAGTCATCTCTGAAAATCTTTCTTTATTCATTTTAGATTTAGTTGATGCGGGAGTATCTACATAAAGAGAGGATTAAGATCCAATATTGTCTATGGTGGAAGTTGGTCAAACCAGAATATAATCTACTAAATATTTTCACTCATTGGAAAGAAATATAAAAGATTTGGTTCTTAGTAAAAATCATGTGAATGAACAGAATTTGACTCTTAGATAAAAATTAGAGACTAATAGGAAAAATGTTGGAGATGTCAAAATTTCAACAGTTCCTAGGGCTCGGTTTGAGGTACTTCAAACATAATTAAGAGAAGTTCAGGAAACTTGTGTGTCTTTGGGTCACCATTAAGAGTTTATCAGAATGTTTTCTACTAAGTTCATATCTTCAAATAAAGAATATATTAAGAAAATAGATTTTGATAAGTTGAAGCTGATGTTGGGAAGAGATCTTAAATCTATTAGATAAAGTCATCAAGATTTAACATTTTCTCAATAGATTCCTGTGGAGTTGATAAAAATATTAGAGGCTATAAATTATGTGTTAGAATAATTCAATGACAGACTGCACGCTCTTCTATGTGATAGTACACCTATAAATGTTCTTTTGGAGAATTAGAGAAATTTGGTAAGTCAACTGACCTCTATGGAATCCTAGTTGAGACCAATTCTTCATCAACTAAGAGACAAGTTAACTACCTTAATGAAATCTAAATAAATAGTTAATGAGTTTGATAAGGGGAATTTTTTTGAAATCATTAGTATTCTTCAAGATTCAAGGAATACGATTCAGTTGTGGACAAATGTGTTCAACAATCATTTTGAAAGCATGTTGGTGAAACTCCTTGATATTCGTGGTGTTGTTCAATCCATTCATCATCTAACAGCACCTTCTATAAATGGAGATTTTTATCAAGAAAAATAATCTAAACCATGTCAATAATTTTGAATATTTATTTAATTTTATATGGGATAACTCATTATTTTCAAAAACATTTAATCAATATTTCAGTTTAATTTACTTTTATATTTGTACATTTTATATCGTTTTATATTTTTATGTTCAAATTAAAAACTACCATATATCATAGATTATTTTTCTACTCAATAGACTATAACACTCATTTATTCTTCATTGAAAAATTAAATGTTTTTTAAACCATTTTTCATATGTAGTATTTTTGATATCACAAAAAGGGTGAGAAATTTTGGTAAACACAACATTCTAATTTGTTCATGAATCTATTTTCTTTTGAATAAAAATAGCACTATGAAATCTAAAAACTCTATAAAAATTTCATTTTCAAAACAAAAAGTGTATCCTTTACAAATTTTATTAGTGTTTACAATTCCAGCCTTTTTCTAAATTCTATTATGGGTTTTGTGATCATAAAAATTGTGGAATTGCTAGACATGTATTGTCTCAACAATACTCTATAATTATTATTAATTTTCAAACTCAAAAATACCATTATTTTTTTTAATGATGATGTTACATGAAGTGAGTAATATGAAATATATATTCTTTGAAATATTTTTGAATTATATTTAATTTTTTAATCCACAAGGAATATTCATCAAGGTATTTGGTCAGTGTTTTAGTGTTTCCAGAATCATTGTTCAAACCCTAAATTGGTAAGTGTAATGTTAGGAATCAAACATATGCTTGGAGAAGCACATATGGATCATTAACCCTACATTTAGGACATCATGTATGGTTTATCATTCCTATTTTGAGATGTTTTCATAAGGATTGGAAACATTGCGCTTAGAAAAACGCATGGAATCTCAACCCTAGGATTGAAGTCCACCTTACATTGTAAGGATGAACATATGGTTTCTCATCCCAATGTTACTTTTGTTCCCTATGTTTCACATAGTTGAAAGTATTTTTCAAGAACCACATGTTGGTATGATCCCTACACTATGCATAAGAACCCTATAACACAAAATGCAACCCTATTCTACGTAGTTCAACCCTACGTTTGTTTATTCGACAATTGAGATTTAATTTCATGATTTTATTTGATATTTTGAAATGAAACTGATAAAATCTAATATCTAGTCAAATATCATTTATGATTTATTCAAATAAACATTTTCATTGTACAAAAGCACTCATGTTTTTAAGGTAAGTTACAACTCCCTTGGTCAATTGGAATATTAATTTCTGCATTCTTTTAGGTGATTTTCTTAGATCCAGAATACCAAAACAATCCATCTTATCTCTATATTATATCTTAATTTCTTTTGAAATATACACATGTGACTATATATCTATGATAAAATTCTTATAGTGTTGTTACAAAGAATGATCGACTCCTTCTTGCAAAGAGGATATGCTTTGGAGACATGAATTTTATACCTCGATCTAATACTTGTTTATCGCTACTTTTATTGAATATCATTTTCAACCAAGATCACTTTAGAGTTATTTTTTCTTGAAAATTTATCTATGAAGAAAAAATGAATCTAATATCAGTTGTTGTTACATAAGCTTTTAAGTTCAACCCGAACCATCATCAAATCAAACACTTTTGATTTAGTGGAGTTTCGACTACTCAGATTCAATTGCGAATAAAGTGTAAGTTTCTTATACAAAGCTTAGGATAAATGTTTCCCTATAAAAGAACCATAATTATCTATTTTATAATTATTGTAAATGTTTTAACTACATTCACACAATTTTTTATTTGAAGGTTTGGTGATAAGAGGATATTTTAAGTGAAATTCACTAAGCTTGTAGAGAGAGAATTGGTGGGGTAGACTATGGGATCTTTATGCCCCAAACCACTATAAAATTTATGTGCTCATTATTTTTTATATATTATGATCATACTTATCACATGAGGGAATGCTTTATATCTGCATAAATTATAAAGACATTTAAAATCCAGAATCTGTATATATTTTCAAAAAGACATGATTCACCCCCCTCTTGTGTATATTTATTTTATTCTGACCTAACATAATAGTGCTCAAAATGTACAAGATGGAAAGAATCCATGATTTGTTTTAATGTACTCCCTATATCAATACCATGTTTGGGTTCTATTTTATTCTCATGTTGATGTAAAACCAATTGGGTGTAAATGGGTATTCAAGAGAAAACTAGATATGGAAGGTAAATTACCAATAAAGTTCAGCATGTTTCTAAAGGGTTTAATCCTCATCATGTCATTCACTATAATTAAACTTTTTCTCCAATTTTCTGATTTAAATCCATCATATTTCTACTTTCCATAGAAAGTTGTACTTTAATATAAAATTTGGCATATTATGTAAAAAATATCTTTTCTTTAATGGAAACATTCAGAAAACTATTTACATGAGAAAACCTAAAATATTTTGGACTCCAGGAAATTCTTATAAGATATGAAAGTTGAAAATATTTGTTTATATGTTAAAGAAGGAATATGGGTTGTGGAGAATTTGGTTCGATGAATCCATAAGATATTTTGGTTTCATGAAGAATAAATGTGATCCAAGTGATTACAAGTGGTTTAGTGGTAGTGCATTCGTATTTTTAATAGTATATTTTAATGACATACAACTTATGGGAAATGATATACTAGTATTACCATTAGTTAGGGAATGGTTAAAAAAGTGCTTCACTATGAATGAAATAGTTAAAAAATCATATATCCTTGGAATCATGATCATTCATAATACATCTAAAAGGCTACATAGACTGTGTTGAAGTACATACATTGGCCAGATAATAATGATATTTAGTAAGGAACAATCAAATATGGGATTGGATTTAGTTTACCATGGTATACATCACTCCAAGAAAATGAGTCCTCAAACACAAGATGAGGGAGAGAGAGTGAGTAGGATTCCATACACATATTTAATTTCATCTATCATATATTGAAAGTTATGTAGTAGTATTAATGTTTCATATTCATTAATCATGGTTGGTAGATATCAAGATGATCTTGGAGAATAACATTGGTCTATTGTTAAGGTTATCCTTAAGTATCTGAGGTGGACAAAGGATATGTTCCTATTATATGGATCAAATAAAAAACTAGTCATTATAGGATATAAAATTAATAGGTTCCATACATATATGAAATATCTAAAGTCAAAGTTAGGATGTGTATTTAGTATTAAGGAAGGACTTGTGTGCTGGAAGAGTTCAAAGAAGCCAGTTTTTACTTATTCTATAGTAGCATCTAAGTATATAATGGCTTATGATGTGAAAAAGAAGTATTATGGATTAATAACTTCATCAAATATCTTGATTTTATTAATATGATTACAGATCCTATCACATTTTTTTGTGATGATACTACAATATTTGCTATCATAATGGATCCAAAATCACATCATTAGTCAAATCACATATTCCATAAATATCTCCTCTTGGGGAATTCTTCTCTTAGAGGTGAAGTATCTATGAGTAAATTTTCTCTTGAGGAAAAAATGGTGGTCCCATTGACTAAGGATTTATCTCAGCATTAGCATAAATACCATTTAAGATATAGCAGGCTAAAATTTATTAGTAGTCAGTTCTAGTGAAAGTGGGATTCTATTAGAGTTAGTTCCCTCGAACCAACTTAAATATTCTTTATGCTTACCTATATTCATTTTTTTGAATATTAATATAATTTTTTTTCACATCATGATTTTTCTTATGCATGACATATTATATTATAATTTCTTAAGTGTATATATTGCACTAAGAGGTCATAAAAATTCCCTAATATGATGAGATAATATAAGTTACATGACAGTATTATTAAATATAGGTTCCTTTTATGAATAATATAATTTTATTTAACACAAATGATATAGTCTATTAAGAGTAGAGACTCATAGGAAATTGAAATACTTTCTCATGGTGTACGCCCTTGGTAATCATCAGTGCAAGATATTAAGAGAACATAAACCACCAACAAGAAATCTACATTTATATGTGTTATTAGATGTTATTATTTTATGATATATTTAATTAACCTTATACATTATTATTGCTAATATTTCATGTCATGAGTCTCGTATTTTGATGTGTTGATTAAAATAACGACAACATATCTCGTGGTGATGTGGGTTATGTTGGGTGCGTCATGACTGACATTGTGTAAATGAATAATGCAAGAAGTATTTTCCTCTTTTATTATTTAAAAAAATTTATATATCAATCCCCATGACTATAATGTAACTTCCTAATTAAGTCTATGGCCATGGCCTTATATTTTCTAGTTCATTTCCAGAAAGTATGAGAGACATCAAATATATAGGATGATGACACTACTATGGGAATCTTGGTTTGTTTATAGACATTAAACATTGAATATAGATAGTGTAGCCTCATGCCACTAATAAATGAGAATATAGGGTCACATGATGAAAAAAAGAACCCTAGTTAATTTAGAAATTATTTTATCATTTTGGATAAATATTATTCTCGCACCTGATTTAATAATTATACAGGTCAGTTTGATCAAAAATATTCTATCACCATTTATTCAAGAGAATATATATGTGAGTTCGATGTTTAACTAATATTTATTAACCAATTAAAAAATTATTTCATTACACAAATACATAATATTTACTTATTCTCGTTAATTCAAAAGGTAACTACATATTTATTTATTTATTTATATTAATATTTTATAAATATTTATTCACAAATTTTTTTAATATGATATCTAAATATTTATTTGTGATTAATGTAGTGATATTTATTTAATTAAATAAACATCCATTATTCAGGGGATATTTAATATTGGGAAAGATTATCATAAATAGTTTGAGAGTCTTTCGAGGTATGCCATATTAAATATTATTTAAATATAAATTTATTTATTTATTTAAAAAATGATACTTAGTTTATCCCTAATTTTACCGTGTGTAAATTAAATAATAAAATTATTATTATTTAAAATGTGTTTTATGGGAACTAGAAAAATAATTAGGGCCTTTCCGCAATTATCATTTTTTAATTTTATCACTATATTAACACAGTTATGATATTTTTTGTAATCCCCATATTCATTTCATCGTTGTTCACAATTAATTATGCAGATTATTATCTTAATAATAATAGATATATTTCTCTAAAATGATATGAAAAATTAAGAAATATTATAATCCACCACTAGAATGAATTCTTCTCCCATTGAAGGATTCAGTTGTGATCACCAATAAACCTCACAAGAATTAGATTCATTTCCACTAGCACTCATAGAATCCTACAACTACGATCGTAGGTTTATGAAACATGTGGGGATCAATGGTAGAGGGAATATACCCTTGATTCATCTAATGAAATTGTGGTATGATAAGAGTGGTCTATTGATTCATCAATAAATAAAAATTTTCAAGATGAGGGTAATTTTAAATCTATTAATAATTAAATTATACATTATATGTGATAATCATACATTTTGGTTTCGGGATTAATTGTTTGGTTAATTTTGATTTTTTTTATTGTTCATGATGTTTTTTATCAGGCACAACATGGATTATTCATTGATTATGACTAAAATCCACGTTGTTTATGCCAAACTGGGGCTTCTGTTGTGCCTGAAAGATTCAATTACTTGTTATTAGTAATTCTTCTTGTAATTCCTTTTCACTTTCTTCTGTAATAAAAAAGGTAGAATTGGTGTTTTTCCCAAACACATGGGGCACATTTTCTAATGTATGTAAATTTATTATTTCCCTTCCTTTATTGTTATTCTATTGATTATATCTTGAATGTGTGGGTGGACACTGTGTGGTGTGTTGGGTGAAAAGACATCGAAATTATGGTACACTTAATAAAGGGAACCCTTCCAGAACAGCTAAATCTATAGTACATCATCTGGGGATATTTCTTCTGGCGAGGTATTTTACATTAGTGAAAGAGGATGAACTTCTAATGGATTTATCGAAAGGAGAAACGAAGGGATTCTTAATAGTTATGATATATGTATGTAACTAAAATCATTGTGTAGGGAATGGTTTGATATTTTCATTCTATATTTATGAATGTAATGTTGATCTTTTTCATGGTAGTAGAGATTTTATCAAGATTCATATATCAAGATTCATGATCCGAAATTACTATGAATGGTAACCTACCAATGTGATAGTTATTTTGGATATATAAACTTACCTTATTCAATGATTGCATTTCCTAGTTTTTAAAAAATATGGGTACAAACCAACATGATGACATTATGATTGATTAACATAACTAAAAGTGGGTGAACTAATACTCTTGATGAATAAGGTAATATTTTTATCATTATGAGAACCTTGATTTTTCTTTTATTGCGAGAGATAGATTATAATTATGATGAATTTCAATCTCTTTTAGAGTCTCTTTATGGTTAAATGTTTTCAAGGGGTTTGGGACATCTTATTGGGGATTTTTGGGGTGAAAATGACCATATTAACTTAAATTTTGATAGTATTGGTTATAAATAGACTGAATATTTGAAAATATTAGTCACTTTTGGGTGGAGAGATGATAAAAATTTTCTTTTTAGATTTTATAGGTATTCTCTATAACCCCTTTCAAGAGAGTGAAAATTATGAGTGCATTGTGGTTTCTTTGAGAATTTTGATATAATACTACGGTCTATGTAAGGGTTCCCCTTAAACCCCAAAAAGAGGGATATTCAAAAATTAACAAAAATAAAAGGCCTTCAGGAAATTTGGAGAAGATATTATGAAAATTGGTAGTGGTATATTTTTAATCCATTATGACTACAATGGATCTGGGTATGGAATGGAAACTAATTGTAAGAATGGTAGGAAAATTATTATTGAAATTAATGTTTGATTTATGAAGATGATATGGTGAAACATGAATGTTATTGACTACATACAATCTCTCATCTTATTGTTTCTTATGGTTGGGAATCAAAGTATTGGTATCACATGATTTAAGGAATATTGTTGATGATGATGTTGTTAGAATGATAGATTTGGGAAAGTTCATTTCCCAATGTTTATGGTTGTGATTTCCATTCAATTTCCATCTGATGATGGGCTCTATTTGGGTGTTTTCATCTATTAAGGGATACTTCAAATCCATGTTTTATTATAGGTTGAGGTGCCTGATGTGATTCCTTGGAATTGAATAATGGTATTTATCAAGTTAAGGAAGAAAGTTTCAAATCAGTCACATCCCTGATTAGTGGTATAATCAAATGTCATAAGGATGTAGCATGAATTTTGGAAATGATATTTTTGACTACCAAAAGGGTAAACTGACACTTAATCCTATCGATACATAATATTATTTTTTTAATTGAGTGATAATCCATGCAATCACTAGCTCATTAAAATGGTGTAAATAAGTAGTGATAAAATTATCCAAGTGAATATTAATGATTATTATATTGATCATCATCAAATGTAATTAATCCATCTTTTAACAATTCCTTTAATGAATACTGGTATTGTAAAATTCATTTTGTCCTTTTTTATAGAATTATGCCTCATTTATTTTGAATGAGTATCTATTATTGAGAATCATGTGTCAAAAAATGAGTTCGACCTTTTTAAGGGTGTATATTTGATGGAATATTATGTGATGAAATTTCTATGATTTAGGCATTTGAAGTTTTATCTATTGAAAAGGATTTAAAATTTCATATTTGGAGTCTGTTAATTTTAATGGCCCTTTAGTTAATTTTAAGACCAAGAGGTAAATTGGTCACTTAACCATGTAAATGACCACATTTAATTTTCTAATGTTTTTCTTGCTCTATAAATAGTGTGTTTACAATATGGTTGATGTTTAGAATGAATTCAATGTTTTCTAAGTTGTAGTGTACAAGATAATTTAAATAATTAATTATTTAGATGGTTCCATACATGTTTTTTCATTTTCGTTGAAAAATGATTAATTACCATGTAATATAATTTAAAAAGAGTATATTGAACCATTGATCTATGAATTTATCCTTTATCAGACACGATTAGTGAATTTCATAGGATGCTTAATTCCAATGCGTTATATTAAAAAATTATTTATTTATTATCACTCAATGTGATTTTTTAAGTTTCACAAAAACCATAGATCATAATTTTATTCCGTCAGTGTGGCCTGGCTAAAGACATGATGTTTCATTTTATGAAAATGGTATATGGAATTGGGATTTAGACCATATTGGAGCCCATTTTTATCATTCACTGAAATATACTTATAGTGTCTCCTTCTCATACATTTCTTTTTGAAACTAATTGAGGGTTTTATTTCTAGAAGATGGAGGTAGAGGAATGGCTGACCTATGAACACTCTCTAAATTGATGCATGCTATTAATTTTTTGTGGAATTAGTAAATAATATTAAATTTTATATATGGAAAACAAATATTAGTAATTATTATTGAAAATATATTAATTTAGAGTATGTGTTTTATCTGAATAGAATGTGTTCATATTGAATAGTTCCATCATTATAGTACGATGATCCTCCCACCAGCATATGCATATGGTGATCCAACACCGTCACTATGACCTCAAGGCTGTTATTAGTTGATGAAAAATAAAAGGAATCTGGCCAGGTATCTTGGAATAGTGTCCAGACATGAGATATATGAGTTGGATATATAATGGAAAGATCCAGGGCATTCTGGGGATTGGCGATTACTAATGAATGGAGTAGAGGGAAGGAGCCTATTGAGGAGGCCAAAGATTAGGTGATGATATTAAAGAGAAGTTTATGGATTATAGAAGACTGGATTGTTGGGTGGCTATGTACGTGGGACGAGGGAGACCATAATATGGATAAAAAGAAAACTACAAATCAAAATAAAATATTATAATAATAATATTATGATAATCATCGTCATTTTAGAGAGATCACTCAAACTAACACCTGAATAGTCAAAATTGATTGACTTTTTACATGGTTTGTGATGATGATAATTTTTACATAATTAAGTACAGATTAAGTTGTGTTAATACTATAGATTTTCCCTATAACAGCACACAGAAAGGGGTTTTATCAATATTAAAAAAAACTCTAAAAACATATGTGTCCTTAATACCCAATAGTTTTTATCAACGATGATAAAAGAATTTTTCATTAGAGCTAAAATTCCACTCATAAAATCCATGATATTTTATTGTTCTTTTAAAATTATAGAACATACAACAACAAGTAGAGATAAATATATAAAAAAATTAATTGAAAATAAATTTAAATCACAAATACAATAAAAATACTATAGTATTTACATTTCAAACATATTTTTTTGTACAATTATAAGATAAATTTGTCACAAACATTGAATAAATTTCAATATAATATTGTCTTTGTCCCTCGACCCCCTCTAACAAGAGTTTGATCCTACTCTCACTTGGTAAATAAACTACCCCAACTCAAGAAAAAGAGTACACTTGTAAAAAAATATTATTTTAGTAATACTATATAGAAATAAATTAAACGTAAATATGAAAAAATACATTAATAAAATTTCGTTTTTAAATTTAAATCATACATTTTGAGTCATATCGATCACACCATTTATCATATTCTGTCACGGCTAGTTTCTACATACAAAAAATGACTTATGAATAGTTTTCCTAAAATATAAAAAAAATTAGAATGTGTTTTTGTTGATGTTGTTTATCTGACATATGTTTTGAACTAAAGTTTCAATTTTAAACTCAAAATTTAAACTTCAAGTCATATCAGACACACCATATTTCGATTTGAGGTGTAGTTGATTCATACACATCACAAATGACTTCTGAATCATTGTTCTAAAGAATCAAAACAATCTGAATGACTTTTCTGATTTATTATTTTGTGATAAGTGTTTTGAACTAAAATGTAAATTTTAAATAAAAACACACACTTGAAGTTATATCGTAAATACCTTGGATAAAATTCACATGTGGATGATTAGTACACATCATAAATTACTTAAGAATTATTTTATTAAAATATAATCATAATATGAATGTGTTTTTTCAGTTTTGAGTATTTTCACGAGTCTTTTTTACTAAAATTTCATTTTAAACAGAAAACGTGAACTTTGAGTCATACCATCATGTATCAATTTGATGTGTGGCTGATTCCTACAAGTCAAAAATGACTTATTAATAATTTTCCTAAAGTATCAAAACAATCTGAGTGTATTTGCCCTATTTTTAGTGAGTGGCACATGTTTTGAACTAAAGTGACAATTTTAATATCAAAACATATAGTTTGAGTCATATCAAATACTTTGTGTATCAGATTGATGTGTATGTGATTCCTAAAAATTAAAAATGACTTATGGATCTTTTTCCTAAATTATATATACAACATGAATGTTTCTCTTGATTATTATTATGTGAAGTTTGTTTTGAATTAAAATCTCAATTTTAAATAAAAGCACACACTTTAATTCATACCAAACACAACGTACATTAGATTAATAAGAATTTCATTCCTACATAACATTAAAAAATTATATATCCTTGCTTCCATGTATCAAAACAATCCATTTTTTCTCATTTTAGAGTTTGGCATGTATATTTTTTGATAAAATGTCAATTTAAACTGAAAACACACATTTTGAGTCATATCGGTTATTTCTTGTATCAGTTTAATGTGAGACTAATTTATAAACATTAAAAATGAGTAATGAATAATTTTCCTAATGTTTAAATACAAACCGAGTTTGTTTTCTCAATTTTTAGTTAGAGACACATGTTTGGAACTAAACTATCAATTTTAAATTGATAACACTGATTTTGAGTGATAATAGACACACCGTGTATCAGATTGTGGTACAGAAGATTCCTACATGTCTCAAATGAATTATTTATTTTTTCTAATATATCATAACAATCCAAATTAATGTTCTTGTTTTGATTATGTGGCATGTTTTTTGAACTAAAATTTACATTTTAAATAAAAAAACTTGGATTCATACCGGGGACACAATGCATTAGATTGAGGTGTAGATTATTTATACATGTCATTAATAACTAATGTATAATTTTTTTAAATTATTAAAATAATATAAATGTTTTTCTCTGTTTTGAGTATGTCATAGGTGTTTTTTACGAAAATGTAAATTTAAACTAAGAACACACACTTTGAGACATATTGGTTGCATCATGAGTCAATTTGACGTGAGAATGATAATCATGCATCATATATGACTTATTAATCATTTTTCAAATGTATCAAGAAAAACTGATCATGTTTTCTCAATTTTGATTATGTCTCATATGTTGTTTACTAAAATGTTAATTTAAACTCAGGACACACTTTTTGAGTTATACTGATCACATCATGTGTCGTGTTTATGTGATACTAGTTCCTACATGTCACAAATATCTTGTGAATAATATTCCTAAATTATCAAGATAATATGAGAATGTGTTCCCAATTTTCAGTGAGTGACACACATCTTGAACTAAAATTTCACTTTTCTAAAACTCCGACCCTAGAATCCCATAGCCGGTGAATTATATTTTTACTTTGGAATGATTACAAGGAATCAAATCCCAAAGGAATGATCAGTTTAGTGATCATAGAAAGAAATATTACAGACATGATACCCATAATACAATGGGAATAGAAAATTAAAACATAATACATAATAAAATGAAATAAACTATATCCTTGAATGCTTATTAAAATATTTCCTCTTCATAACTTGGGAAAAGTAAACATAATAAGGGTGAGCTCAAATGCACAACAAGAGTTTATAAAGTGGAATAACTAATGAATCAATGGGAATAAATTATCATGGAATGGGACATAACTAATAACATATTCCATTCAAATAACTAGATATGGAAACATCAATATGTAAATGTAATAAATTGAAACTCATGCCATCTAAATCAATAAACTAAGAATAAAATGTATCCATAGATATGTCGACAGAAAACCTCATGGATGAATAATAACTGAATATAAATGAAGGAAATCATTATTTCTTGGATTCCATGTTACAGGGGTACATGGAACCATTACCATAAAGACTTATCATAAGATAGTTTAGCAATCAGGTAAAACCCCATCTATTATGGCAAACTATTTTGTCCCATGATACTATCAATGCATCGACGGTCTATCTATAACTGAGCCCCACCTGTTTCATATATGAAAAAAGCATTAATCATATATAATAATCAATGTAAATAATAAAAAATATGCTTTATCAAATATCCATATTGAATAAATAATACATATTTATCAATTATTCCCCATACCATAAAATAACTTTCGATGTAAATGCCATATGTAAAATGATATATAGTTTAGGAAATAAGATTATCAATCATATTAAAATTTGGATATTCCAGGAAATTTTTAATTAAAAACGATTACCATAATTTAATTATTTCAAGAGAAAGTTAAAAATCAAAAATGGAAGTGATATTTCAAAGATAATAATTAAGAAAATTCTTGAGGGAAATAATATTTAAACATTCCAAAGTATCACATACCATATTGAAACATTTAAATAATAATCCCCATCAGGGAATAAATTAAAACGTATTGTATCATGTTATTAATAATTTTCTTGATAAAACATGTCAAATGGCATTATAAACACTATATAAAACTGAATTCGTGGGTAACAAAAAATAAGTCTCAATGAAATGTAAATTGAGACAAAATTCCTTATATTAAAATCCTTTTTTGGGAAATTTATCCTCGTGTATAGTGGTTTAATATATTTTAATAACTTATACCAGGACCATAATCATGTTTATAATATCATCTATTAAATTTTTATAATATTTTATAAACCATTTGTTAACACTTTTTCATTATTTTAAATATTTTTTGGGTTAATTGCCTAGTTTTTTCAAGTATGTTTTGACTTGTTATTTGATAATCATATTACTTAGATCATGATGTAATAATCTCTGTAATGTAAACCATGATTTAATTATTATATACATTCATTAAATATATATATTTATAATAATATATAAATTTTGGATATAATAAATGAAATGCACCATTCATGGAGATGGTAGGTCATACGTAAGCATGAACACAACTTTAATTTCTTTATTGTATTAAAAAAATAAAAAGTAAATGATATGTATATAAATGTATATTATAATTAAATTAACCTATTTATATATTATATTTGGTATATTTTTATTAAAATTAACCTTAATACATTCCATGAATAGTGTGAATGAACTACATTGCTTCAAGGGGGCAGTATTCCACACTTCCTCAAAAGATGTTATCATATTAACACAAAATGGAAAGTATTGAAGGTATGTGTTATAAAAAGATTACAGAATTATAAAATAAACAATATATATCACATATATAATATATAAACATATTTTATATCACAATGGACACCATGAGAGTTGGTAAAGGAAAATGAACAATCATGGTTTCGTGAGGTGATAGTTCATCGTACACGTAAACAGTATGTTTGTTATCCATTAGATAGAACTGTGTGTAATTTTAGTTATAAAAAATAAAACAAAAAAATACTAGTATATTTATGGTACTTTTTTTATATAATCATGAAATAATGATATTTTATGGAGTATATAATGGAAATAAAATTAAAAATCTTGAGGAAGTTTGTTACCTCTAAAACAGGTAACTCCTTTTCGTTTGTACCAAAGGGTTTCCTTCGATTTCATCTTGCACAAAGGTATTATTAAAGGACTAAGGGAAGAATTTTTTGAAGCTATTTGTAAAAATATTGTCCGAACCTATGCGGTTTTTGACGTTTGAGGAATTGATAAGGGTGGTGGCCTTTTATAGAGACATAAAAGGACTCACTTTCCATTTTTGAAAACAAGTTAGGTGTACAAATATTTTTACCTAAAAAGTAATAAAAACCAAAAAACTGAATAATGGAATTTATTTAGAATAATTATAGACATTAAATGGGTTTCTTAAAATTGTATAGTTCATTTGGGCTCCTAAGTTAATGTTGTAGTCATTTTTTAAGCTTAATTTTGACACAAAAAATGTAATTAATTTTAATTACTTTCACTAATATTTTTTGTAAAAAACTAAGTTGAAATTATTAGACATTATGAATCATTATTATTCAAAATATAAAATCAATTTTTATAAATTACAATCATAGTATTTGAAGAAATTAATTTATATTTTATCCCATATAAGGGATGACTATGCGGGGTTTTAAGGTAAATACATCCAAAATATTGTTATGTTTTTATAGTCAATTTCAAAGTGAAATTGATTATGATGACATAAATTACATTAATTGATAAAAATATAAAAAAATTAAACTTTAAAACCAATCTAAAACATAATTTCACATTATCAATGAATTAGATAAAAAGGCAGTTTTGAATTAAATTTCAATATTTTTTCACTATTCATTAAAAAAATGAATCTCTGGAGATAAAATACCAAAAATTAAACCGAAGATATTTTTTATATTTATATTCCAAATATGAGGTTTATTTTTCACACATTAAATTTATAATTGTGTCAAAATTTTATTTAAAATACGTTTTCCATTAAAAGGCTGTAAAACTAGCTTTATAAAAATATTGTATTTTATGTGTAATATTTTGTTTGTTATTTATTATTATCAAATATATTGTATGAATATAAAAATTATATTATTGAATACATAATATATATTACATTAATATCACTCACAAATAATAATTAAATTAAATTATTAGGATAAATATCCTTATGGGCATAAAATTAATTTTTTATAAAAATATTCTCTTTGTATTCAATTAGTTTTTATATTCATTTCTAGAAAATTTGTATTCAATGAATTAATTTTATATTGGTGTAAACCATATATTTTTCAAATGATAGTTAACCATTTTTATAAATACTAATTTAATGGCCAGTTTATATATTATTATAGTAAATAATATAATATATTGTTATTCAGTAACACTAAACCTTTCATGTAACGCATGCCATTTGAAAAAACATGTTATTGCGTGCGACGTACACTAACTTATTTTAACATTCATTTAATGATATATCATATATTTACTTTATTGAAAATGTTAAATATATTATAAAATATCTAGGTATTATATTCCCTTACGTGCTTGGTAGTGTGTGTGATACACACTATTTAATATAAGGTTCTTAATTTAGAGTTTCAGGGGCACTATATTCTCTCCACCTTAATTAAATTTCATTCAAATGGTTTAAAATTGATCTTTGTAGTATATTTTTTGATATTTCTTCTTTTTAGACCCCACATCATGATAAGGGTTTATAAAAATCCTCTAGAAAAGAGATAATGGGAAGTACAAAGGTCGTGGGACTAGGTTCCCTAGTAGGAGAACATATGAGGGAAATGGAAACATGGATATAGAATAAAACTCCAACAACCATGTTCTAATAGAGAGTGATAAAGATCATGTTCAGATAAAAGTTGTTGACCATAAAACCATAATCTATATGTCTGAATAAAGTTCATGGGTATCATCAAAATGATGATAAAAGGAAATATTTATCTCAAAACCCTTTTTTCTATAGTTGAGGAATTATATCATTGTATAATTACATAAGTAATAATATGTTTCTATAAATACAATCTTATCCTTTGGTTGAGCGGCAAACTATTTCTACTTTTCCTCTTATATGGTGAAGTGACACATTAACCACTAAAATATCATCAGAATATCAACTTAAAACATTTCATAAATGGTTAACCTTACAAAATATTATGATCCAAAACTTTAGAAATAAGGTCAATGAATTTCCTAAATGAACTTATCCTTAGACTTTAATCAACAAGAATCAGCTCTAAATTTTCACATTCCAAACATTTGAATAACTTTATCATCTATCCTCTTGAAATATTTTAATAAATTTAATCACCATAAAAAATTACTCGAAACATGAATTATTCATTATTCATTATGTAAGTCACATGTTATTAGATATATTCCATAATCCAAAATTGTTTTCAACACCATAAATGATATCATAGGCCTCTTTCCATAAAGTCATTAATAATTTCAAATATATTCACCACTTATCCAAATCAATAATTTCATTATCATTATCTCAACATCAGGAATATATTGAAGCTTGTATTTCCCTCAATCATGTGCTTTATCAAATTTTTAACTATATACTAAAAAAATTTCTTAGTATCATTCAATATATGATCTCAAATCCTTATTGAAAAATTAATGTACCATAATCCTTATATATTTTATAATTCATATGACGATAACATCATCAATGAAATACTTTTACAAATTATTTCTTAGATCAAAATCCAATAGTACATATCACTCTACCTCGGTTGTGTCAATTACATATTCATGAACTTGATCCCTTGTCTTCTTCAAAGGTATATTCCCTTGAGGATTGGGGAATTCATTTTCATAGGGTCCTATCTCCTTAAAACTGTAACATAGAATAGTATCTTTTTCCTTATTCCCGTTTCATTCCTTTTCCTAGTGACCCTTTTCTCCACACTTATAACAAACTCCTAAACCTTTAAATAATTTACCAGGGTGATTCTTTCAACAGTTAGTAGTCCCACTAAATGACGGGGGGTTCTACTACAAAAAGCAATCAAACATAGGATATTCACTCCATGGAAAAGGTTTCTCCATTTTTTCAAGGTTCTCTTTCATAAAATAACTAAGCTTCCCTAATATATCAATAACTTTCTCAGTTCTAATACCATCTACATTGACATTCTCAGTAGGGAAAACTCGACCTTGGCCACGAGTATTGAGATCATTCTTCCATCTAGGCTATATTTCTAATCAACGAATTATATTGGATTAGCTCCTAAAACTATGAACATTATATAACTCTAAATATGGTATATCACATAACATAAATTTTAACATTATAAATCATAGAATCATAATATTTTGGATACTTTGGGGAAATATTCACTTTCAAATCAATGAAATGGTTAGTAAAGAAAAAGTGAACTATCCTAAGTGTATCCCCTAAGAGTGTCAAACTAGGTGTGTATTAAGGCCTTTTGTCATGTAAAAGGTTGCCCTAAGCTAGGCCCACAACACATTATCAAATTTTTTACCCCTAGGTACATCTATGCCAAAACTATGTCGACTTGTAGTATCCAGATTGGGATGTGTTGCTGGAATACCTTCATAATAAATACCTTACCAAAATTATAGGATGTTATTGTATACTTGTCCTCAATATCTATATTAGGGTTTTGTTCCCTAATATAAGTTTTCTAAATATAATTTCTAAGGTTGTTTCTAAACCCACATCGATACCAACTATAACACTATGACCCCAATGGTTGGAGTGAGTGCATTTTTTTATTACATTGGCATGATTAAAAGGAATCAAATCTTGAAGGTGCGATAAATTTAGAAATATTATAAAGCCCGATTACAGAAACATTACACATAATACATTTGGAATAGAAAATAAAAATATTATACATAATAAAATGGAATAAACTACATCCTTGAACACTTATTCAAATATATCCTCTTCATAACATAGGAAAGGAAACATAATAAGGCTGAGATCAAATGACCAATAAGGGTAAAAAAAGAGGAAGATGTAATGAATAAATAGTAATAAATTATCATGGATTGGTAAATAATTTAGAACATTTTCCAGTCAAATAAATAGATAAGAAAATATCAATATGGCAAGGTAATAGATTGAAACTTGTGCCAACTAAATCAATAAAATGAGAATGAAATGTTTCCATAGATATATCATTGAAAAATCTCATGGATGAATAATAACTAAATATAAATGAAGTAAATTATTAATTATTGGATTCCATAAAACTTATGTATATGGAATTGGTACCTCCAAGAACTTACATAATACAGTTTAGCTATCGGTTAAAAATCCATCTATTTTGGCCAACTATTTCGTCTCATGAAACTTCTGATGCATCTAGAGGATATCTATAATCGGTTCCTACCCATGTCATGCCTATCCAAATCATTCCTCACATAGAATAATCAATTAAAATAATAAACAGTATGCCTTATCAAATATATTTATTGAATAAAAGATACAGATTTATCAATAATTCCCCAGTTAATCAAATAATTGTGAATTTAAACACCATATGTAAAATTATATACAGTTTAGAAAATAATAATATCCATCATAATAAAATACGAAAATTAAAGGAAATTTAGAAGTAAAAACTGTTACCATAATTTTATTATTTCAATAGAAATTCAATAATCAAAAAATTAAGTGATACTGTAAAGATAATCAATTAAGAACACTCTTGAGGAAAATAATATTTAAATATTCCAAAGTGTCACATACCACATTGAAACATTTAAATAATAATCCCCATAAAGGAATAAAATAAAACATATAGTATCCTAAGATTAATTATATTCATGATATAATATTTCAAATGGTAGTATTACGCCATATAAAATTGAATTGGTGTGTAACAACAAATAAGTCTCAATGGAATTTAAATTGAGATGAAATCTCTTACCTTAACCTTCCTTTTTTGATTTGTGGTATTTATCCTCCAGTATACTGTTTTAAAATATGTTAATAACTTATAATATAACCCTAATAATGTTTATACTATCATATATTAACTATTTATAAAATTTTACTACATATTTTTCAACACTCTTTCATTATTTTTAACTATTTCAGGTGTTAATTGCATTGTTTTCTAAAGTATGTTTTGACTTATTTGCTACTCATATTACTTAGATATTCATTTAATGATATCAAAAATGTAAAACATGATATAATTATGATATATATTCAGTGAATATGAATTTATAATAATCAATAAAGTTTGGAGATAAGAAATGAAATGCACCATTCAACGAGATGGTGGGTCGTATGTACGCATGAACACTACTTTCATTTCTTTACCCTTTTAAAAGAATAAAATGTAAATGATCTGTATATACATGTATATGATAATTATATTACCCTATTTATGTAATAAATTTCATATATTTTTAATAAAATTATCTTTAATATGTTCCATGTATAGTGCGAATGAATCGCATCACTTTGAGTGAGCAGTAGTCCATACATCCTCAAACGGTGTTATCGTATTGACGAAAAATGTAAATCATTAAAGATATATATTATAAAAGTATTAAATAAGTTTAAATAAATAATAAATATCATATGTATCATATATAAACATAGTTTCCTTCATAATGTCCATCATGAAAGGAAACAGCGATAAAATGAATACTCATCATTTCATGAGGCCGTAGTTCGTCGTACATGTAAATAGTATGTTCGTTATCCATTAGATAAATGTGTGTTTAATTATAGTTCTAACACTTAACATAAAAAATACTAGTATATTTAGGATCATATTTTTGTTATATAATCATGAAATCAGGAGATTTTAGGGAGTGGAGAATGGAATTAAAATTAAAAATCTTAAAGAAGTTTGGTACCTCTTTTTTCGGGTAACTCCTTTTTGTTTTTACAAAAATACATATTTGGATTTATTCATGTAAAAATGGAGGCTTAAATGAGTAATTGATGTAATTCCCTGACCCCAGCTATCCAGAGTCAGTGCATTATTACTTATCATTGGCATGATCACAAAGGATCAAGTCTCGAAAGACCGATTAGTTTAGTAGTCTTGGAAACACTAAATATATTCATAAGTCTTACATTACATCATAAGGTAAAAAACTACAACAACATCTTGTCTTCATATCCCCTCATACTATCCCTACAGGCCATTCCTAAATTACTTCTTCACACCCTAGAAAAAATAAAACATTGAAAGGGGTGAGCTCAGATGCTCAGTATGGATAACAATATAGCATAAGCTTTCATAGATAAGCAAAAACACTTAAAGAAATTTATATGTAAAACAAAAGCCTTTTAAACTTGAACTTCAGCATAATATGGAAAAGATAAAATGAAATAATGCCATTTACTTATTCACATGGATATTCTACTAGTCAAACAATCACATGCAATATCAATAATCACTTTCATAATGACGGAATTCATAATGCCAGACTATCATAACCACATAACCAAGGCCTCGTGCCAAGACTACAAATAAGATTTTGTCAGGACTTTGTTCCAAGACACTAGTTTGTCTCATGAGACCTACTGATGCATCGAGGAGCTATAGTGGGCCCCACCCATCACTTACTAAGTCCAATGCATTCCTCATATGAAAATTTTGAAACATAACATAAACATCTGTATTAAAACTAGCATATGAAATGTCAATACTTTATCCACAAACCATGAATGGTATAAAAATAGCACATCCACAGTCAAGCATAACTCATTCGATACAATATAGAAGATTTTATTGTATCATATTAACCTCAATCGAGAATGATGAAGGATATTGACATAGATGAAAATAATCATCAAATCAATTAGACTGAAATATCCCCCTTTTTCTTGAAATCATTTAAAAGTCACACTGTTTGTCAAGAATCCATTTAAAATAGATTTTAGAATCAAAGTGTCCCATACCACTTTGAAATTTTTAAAAAGAATTTTGATTTGAAAACATTAATTTCTATATAAATAAATCCTTAAACCCATTTTTAAAACATGGACATTAATGAGAAAGATTTAGAATAATCAATCTTTAAAACATTTTAAAATGTCATTTTAGTTAGAGTTCCTAACCAAAATAGAGACACTTTAATAAAAATAATTGAGGAAATAAAAACTTTGTAATATCATGAGAATAAAGGGATTCAAGATATATTATGTCAAAGTACATTATATACACCATATAAAAGTGATTTGGTGTATAATAATAACAGAGTCTCAATGGAATGTAAATTGAGATGAAATGTCTCATAAAGGTTGTATCCTTAGGTTAAGGATAAATCAACGACATAATGATGAGTCAAAAATATAAATACACTCAATATTATTAGATATTCAGTGTAAAACAATCAAAGGAAATTCACACATATTCTTGTAAAAACAACACCGATGAATTGGATGTTTAACTCAACAAATCGAGATTGATTAAGAATTACTCTTATCAAGTTCATACTGATGACCTGATAATTTATAAATGGAGTGATTATGTGTATCAAAAGTATATCCACATAAAGTGTAGTGGAATTTATGACATAATCAAATGAATAGTGATTCTACACATAATCTTGGAGTAAAATAATCAATGAAGTATGCGTAAAGCCGAATGAGAGGAAATTGAAATTTCAAATTCCCTTATTGATTTGGTAATATAAAAAACATACACCCATGAAAGAAGTATAATACAATGATGATGTAAATATACATGAATTAATGTATATTACACAATGAATACAAACATGGGCAGTACACACACCACATGTAATAAATAAGTGGTGAACAATGGAATTCTCACGGAATTAAATGTGAGATAAGAAACCCCTTACTTTGTACTGTTTCCTTGGTCGAGGGTAGGTTAACCTCTTGTATAATGGTGAAATAATTGTTATTGAATTATACAAGAATCATATGATTTAATATGATATAATATATGATCTTTTAACATTGATTTGTTAATAATATCTTAGAATTATCGTCGTTTCGGGTGTTAACGGGTTCATTTTCCTTTATATGTTTTGTTACATAAGACGTGTTTGTCATGGATAGGTTGTATATTATTCATATCCAGAATGATATCAAGTCCTTAAATATTATTTTGAAATCATCAAATGATAATTATACTTGAATGTATACGATGGAGAATGATTTTCATTGCGTTCGTGGAGACGATAGTCCGTACGTACGCACGAGCGACAATATCATTATTTTGATATTAAAATAATAAATAATTGGATGTTATATCATATATAAAGAATCATTATCATGGATGTTATATCATATATAAAGAATCATTATCATGTTAAATTTATTATATACATGAATTACACATCATTATTATACACATCCAAATAATAATTTATTTAATAACAATTACACCACGACGTGGAGACGGTAAGTCGTACGTATGCACGTATGGAGACATGTTATTCAAAGGATGGATAGAATACTGAATATTATTGTACCATATTTATAGTAACATAAAATTATATATAATATACTGGAGTTATTATTTTAGAATGGTAATAACAAAGAATGAAGAAGTGGAAGAAGAAAGGAAGTTGAAAAAGGGTGGTGAAATCCTTACCTCTTCTTCGGGTTCTTCCTTTTGATTTGATCAAAAGGGCTCCTTAGGATGGATTTCTGACTAAAGGAAGGCCTCTATGATAAATTGAGGTAAGTAGAGAGAGTACTTGGGCAGATTTTTTCCGAGCCAAATGGCTTTGACGGTGTGAATTAGTGAGAAGGGGGAGTGCCCTTTTATAAGAGGGGTGAGGGGCACCTTTGGAAAAGCTAGAAATATTATTTTATAATAAATTCATATTCAGTTTATAATGGCTCAAAAGTGGATTATTTAACGTTTAAGGTGGGTATAGGACGAAAACAACTCAACTAATAAGATTTAGACAGGTTTGGGTTACTATATTAACCTTATCTTTAAGTATTAACTCTTAGTTAATGAGTTTCACTTTTACAATGTCTCTTTGTATTTTTCTATTATATGATTAATAAACTTACTATATACATCCAAGATACCCCCAAGTAGTCCATTAATAATACACTTATCATGATAAAAGTCTCTAGGCCGAACCATAGATTTTTAGGAATTTAATATCAATTAATAATATAATATTTGTTTTAAAAACTCTTTTATGTCCATTTTGAAACTATTTGGAAAATTGATTTTTGTGAAACTCGTAACAGAATGATTACATCGAAAAAAGATTATTAAATCATTACTAACATGTCATATTAACGTATAAATTTTTTTTAATTCATAAAAAGTCTCAAATTATATTTATTTTGATATTTATAATATCAATTATTTTAATTTTTCACTATTATGGTAATTACTGCATCATCATTGGGTCATAAATAAATTTAATTATTTAATTTATAAAAATTACAAATAAATTACCATTATGTAGGAAATCATTTTATATTTCTAATGAATATTTATAGTCGAAAATCCAACATATATAACCCTTTGTAAAAATTGTTTTTCTAAAAGATATATGCTTATGTCATTTTTGTATTTGTTTTAACTTAATTAAAATAAACTGTCCCTATCACCTACAAGTGGCTCCATGGGGTCCCAAAATCGACCCAAAGATTCCCATGGTTGTAAATGTATCCACCAATAATTTTAGGACACGTTTTAGGGTAATTTAGTATTATTATAATACTATTTTTTAACCCTTATTTACCAGATTTACCCATTAATCAAGGTAAATAAAATATTTACCGAAGTAATTATTCAAAATGTCTAAAAATAAAAGTTACCTATTTACACAATTTGGACATCCTAATTCCAAATATGGAATCCATTTTTCCAAATTCAAAACACAGAAGTGGCAGAAATTAATTTAAAATTAATCCCCTCTGTCAAAACAAAAAGCGTGTTTTTAAGATATAATAACTATCAAAAGATTGATACTTGTTTATGTTCGGTTTAATTGTGAAATTATGTACAATGACCAAAATTGTATTAAATGGTAAAAATATATTCTAAATATACTTTAAAACCACTCAAATTCATAATTTATCATTATTAATTATTTTGATTAAAAAAGTTGTTTTTAATTAAAATTTAGTAATTTTCACTATTCATCAAAATATGAAAGTTATTCGAAAAGTACCAAAATTTCACCCTAAGCTAATTTTGATATTACGAATCCAAAAATAATGTCCATTTTTAATGATAAAATTTATAAAATTTCAAAAAGGAGGTATTACTATTCATAACGGCTAGTTTGATCGGTTGCGGTGTGTGTTAGAACTCGATGTTGTGTACAACACACGCCATTGCATTATTCAAAGTGAAACGTACCGTGGAAGCTTGGGGTGTTACAATTGAGATGTGTGAGGAAGTGGTAGGGGTTGTGTCCTTTTATAGGGAAGGAAAATCACTCGCCTAGAGTTTTTTAAAACAAGTTAGGTGTACCACATTTTTACCTAAAAAAAGTCATCATAAACCAACAAAAATGAATAAGGGAACGTTTATGTATGAATTATGGACATAAAACAAGTTTTAGATTAGTGTTTAGGTTATTTGGTCTCCTAGGTTAAAGTTTTAGTCCTTTGTTAAGCTTAATTTTGCCTTAATAATTCTAATTAATTTAGTTACCTTGACTATTATTTTTGTTAAAAAACTAAGTTGAACTTATTATAAATTATAAATTATTATTATTCCAAATATTTAATCCATTTTATCAAATTCCAATCACAGAAGTTGTATAAATAAATTTAAATTTAATCCCACAGATGGGACGACAATGTAAGTTTTTAAGGTTAAAATGTCCAAAACTTTGCTTTTGCTTTATGGAAAATTTCAAAGTAAAATTGATTCCAATGAACTAAATTGGATTAATTGATAAAAATTTGATATATTTAAACATTAAAACCAATTGAAACACAATTTAACCTTATAAATACATTATATGAAAAATCATTTTTGAATTAAATTTCTGTATGTTCTCATTATTCGTTAAAAAATGAAATTTCATAGAAAAATAAAAACAAATTGACCCCAAGATAATATTTATGTTTATATTACAAAAAAAAAGTTTATTTTAAAATATTTAATTTATAATAGGTTCAAAAATTGTATTTAAAATGGGTTCACTATTAAAAGGTCACAAAAGTACCTTTACAAAAATATAGTATTTTATGTGTAATATTGGTTCTTATCTTATGATTATAAATTCGATTGGATGAATATAAAATATATATATATATATTCCACTAATATCACTGAGTAGTTTTAATTAAATTAATTTATTTTGATAAAACAGCTTTGTGATCATAAAATAGTTTTTTATAAAAAAATTCCCTTTATATTCAATTGGTTATTATTTTTATTTATAGTTAATAATTAATGAATTAATTAATTTTATATTTGTGTAAAATATCTATTTTTTATTATTTAGTTAAAAATTTTCATCGCTACTAATTTAATGGCTCATTTATATCTTATCGAGTTAAATAATATAATATATCGTTATTCAGTAACACTTGATCTTGTGTGTAACGCGAGCCATTTGAAAAAAAACATGTTATTGTGTGTGATGTATGCTAACTTAGTATAATATTTATTGAAAGATATATCATATTTTTAATTTATAAAAGATATTAAATATATTTTAATTTTTTGGGGTAGTATATTCTCTTACACACTTGGTGGTGTGTGAGATACACGCTATGAAATATAAGGTTCTTACTTTATAATTTTGTGGTGTTGAAAATTTTAAATTGATAACATAGTATTTGAGTAATATTTGTCACACTGTGTATTGGATTAAGGTGAATATGATCTGTACACTACATTAATGACTTTTAGATCACTTTTATAAAGTATCAAAACAAACTGAATGTGTTTTCTTAGTTTTTAGTATGTGATGTATGTTTTGAATTAAAGTTTTAGTTTTAAACAAAAAAAATAAAGTTATATAGAGAAAACCCTATATCATATTTATGTGTGGTTGATTCTTATACATCTCATCGTTTCTTCTTATTCTCAAAAAAATGTAATCTTTAATTGGCTCACATTTTTTGGTTATAATAAAATCTCACCACAAATGTGATCCAATTAATGAGCACATGATTTTGGAAAAAACATGGAAAAAACCATCATACCATTTCTTATTCATCTTCAAACATCATCTATATGAAAACTATTTAAAACAGGTATCAAAAAAAGGTAAAATGATGAGAAATCATAATGTTGTCTACATGTATTTTGACATCGTGTATACTACTCATTCATTTCTAAATATATATATTTCCTCCATTGAATAAGATGAATTTCAGCATTCCAGGTAGTACTGGAAAAATTTAAATTAACAAACAATTAATATATATTTTAAATAAAATTGAAATTATCATAAAAAATACATATTCAGGGATGTTGGTTTTTTGATGGAATACAATATTTTTCATAATATTTCTAACATAAAATTAACAATTTTTCCATTAAATTGTTTCATACACAGTAGAAACATTAATAAAATAAGATATTTTTTATATATGTTTTTATAGTGAAGTATTTTTATATATACCAAAATATTTATCCACTTTTAGAATTCGATGGGCTTCTTATGCTCATGGAAAGTCCTCGTGCCATGATTTTCATAATAATTAAAAAATCCCCTATCATAACATAATTTCAAATAAAACGAAATATAAAATGTACAACTTTAAGTTTGTTTGTAAACAATTTCATTTATTTTATTACAACTTTATAAAATACATTATACATGGTTTACTGTTTTCATATCCATGCATTGAATCCAAAAAATAAATCTTGGGGGTATCCAAAATTAATGAAATGGGTAACTAGTGAAGCCTAAAAAATAAAAAGCAAAATGAAATGAAAATATATTTGATATGATTAAATTGTAGAGTTTTACCCCTACCTCATGGGGATTGAGAAGAATCCTACATCTATATGTTTTCCTTCAGACATTTTGGAAAAAATTTCCACAATTACTTCATATTTTTTTTTCTAATAATAATTTTTATATAGAAGTGATGTGGAGATTAATGAATCTATATTTTTGTTTATGGGGTTTTCCCTTCAAATAATACTAAAATATATGCCTAAAAAATATGAATAGTATTTATTCGTAATAAATATATTTGATCATCTATTAGACAAACAAATTTTTAAAATACACCTCATGTAAACTTTTACAACCGACACTCCTAGCCATTCATACTTGAAAATTAAATTTACATTATCAAGAGAAATATAGTCTGTAATTGTATCTTTGTACATTTGTTCATCAAAACGAATTATAGTCATATTACCACTTTTTTACATTTTGTTTGGATGAAATTTTAATGTTTGTAAATATAGTAGTTAAAATAGAAGGGTGAAGGTACCTTCTAAATATATTTTTCACCCATTGGTTGATCTTTTATATTATTTTGATTTGAACTTCTATTTCACCCCATTCCCTTATCCATGTATAAGTAAAATTCATTAGTTCATGCCTTTTTTTTAATTGTTAAATATTTTTCATAAAAAATAGAATTTACAGAAATGAAACATTATAGACATACATTTTTACAAGACTAAACGGTCACACTATGAAAGTTACAATATCATGATTGATCATAAGAACAACCATTTCATCAAGGGGAATAGGTATCTCAATGATCATCTTGAGAAATACATGAATCTTCACTCTCACATGACCTATTAGAAGTTGTTTATTGTATCACCCCGGTTTGAGGTATGTGGCCTTTTTTTATGAATGTTTATGTGTTTAAAGTCCATGATATGAGTTGGGAGGAGGTTAGGATAGTTTGGAATGGTTTTGGATGAGTTTGGAGGCTTTTAAAGGGGTGCACGGTTTGAGCACGGTTAGTGGAAACTGTGTGGGTTCTCTAAGAAACCGTGCAGGGGAGACAGTAGGCTTCGCACGGAATGCGCACGGTTTTCCAAATAGTGTGAGATAACCATGCAGACCCTTTCTCCCAAGGTAGTAGAGTGCGCAGGGTTAGCGCACAGTTTGCCAAACCGTGCGAGCTAACCGTGCGGCCACCTAAAATTAGGGTTATAAAACCAGGGCTCACTTGGGATTTCCTCATTTCACTACAATCTTCCTCTCACTAGATCCTCACTTGGGATTTTGGGGTCTCAGGGGTTAAGGGTGCTATCCCACTCGATTTGAAAGCATTTCAAAGGGCTTTCAAGGCGATTTGAAGGTGGTTTCTCCCAGGTAAGTCTCTCCTCTTGTTTCTCGTGTGTTTTCCTCTAGATCTACTTCCCTCTATTTCGTGGTTTTATAGATCTAAACTTTTTGTGTGTAGATCTAGGGTTGGGGTTTCCTTGGATGTTAATATTAAGTCTTTTGGATGTTAGGGAAAGTGATCTAGAGAGGTTTCGGTGGTGCCTTCGCCAGATTTGAGGTGTGGTGGCTTGTGGGTTGATTTCTCAGGAACCCTAAAGTTAGGTGGCTTCCGTCTTGACTCCACTTGGTTAGAACTGGTGGTTATTTATTACAATTAATTTTTGTGCTGAAAATTTATTGTAAATTGTTATGTGAAATTGGTTGAAATCCCTTGGGTGATGTTTTGGGGATTTTTGGGAAAAAGAGGGTTTTATGGTGAAATGATATTATTGTGGATTTTAAAATGGGGATTTTAAAATGGGATGTTGTGGTTGATTTTTGAAAATTATTTATGGAAATTATTTTCAATAAAATGGTTGTTTTATTGAAATGTAGTTTGTCGTGGAAAATGGTTTTCAATAAATGGGTGATTTATTGAAGTGGATGGATATGTAATGGAATTGGTTGATTGCATGTGGTTATGACATTGGTTTGTTATATTCTTGGATTTTTCTTTCTTGAATGTTTTGTAGAATTGGGGAGAAGTACCACGATAAAAAAGGGATGGATAGTGGATGGAAGGGACACCATCATTGGTAAGTGGATGGGAAGTGCCGCTTAGTGTGAGTGGGTGAACGGGTTGGACGGAAGCTCCGCCCTTTTGTTGTTTGGTTATTTTGCTGTTTTGTTGTGCATTGTTGTGCAAGGTGGAAATGGTTGTGCTAATGTGTACTTGATGATATGTCTTGTGGCATGTTTGCTTGGCTTTCCCTTTGTTGCTTGGTTGGGTGTGATGTCTTGGTAAGGGCATGTTTGGGCTTATGAAAATGGTTGCACTTGTGATTTAATTTATATAAACTACTTTATATAAATGTGCTAACGGTTTTATCCTAGTGGGGTGTGTAGGGAAGTCAATTGGGTAAATCCTACTGTGTTTATGTACTCACCCCTTCTTTGGCACATTGGTGTCTTTGTAGATGTTGTGTATCGTGACGTGGGAAAAGGTAAGGCATCTCCCTCCTTTAGTGGAGCATTGTGATCCCTTGGTAGAGCTTGGAGCTTGTAGCTTAGCGTGGAGCTGTGGTGGAGTCATGGCTTGTGGTGTTGGTTGTTTTGTTTCTGCAGTGTACTCTGATGTTGTGTGGACATGTCTAGTTGTATTGGTTTTGAGTTGTGTGGTGGAACAACTTGGTTGTCTTTTGGGAATGCATGTTTGGGTTTGAAAGTCCATGAATCATATAGTGATTGATATTAAATGGTTTGGTTGGTTTTTCTTAACGGAAAACCATTCCCCAACTTGATCTTAAAGCCCTCGGCATTCATTTATAGCTTTTGACACCTTGGGAATGTCGCTTAAGGCCATGTAGATCTCACCGCCTCCTCAAGCCAATGAGGTATGGGTGGGCTGTTACAAGTGGTATCAGTTTGTTCGGTCCTTTGGAGTTGATTCTTAGATTTGGTGCTGACATTCGTTCTGTTACATTCCTTAAGTCGGGATGGTAGCAAGGCGTAGGATTGTCGGAACTTGGAATGTATAGAATAAAAGTACGTAGCTAACAATTTTATGCTGAAATTCAAGTTACGAGGGAGTTGGGTACATAAGTGTTTTGGAGACACTTATAGAGATTGGAAATCTCATTGTCCTGGGTGTAGCCAATGATATGAGCATGGAATGCATGGTAGAAATGACTTCCCACTAAGATGCATATTTCATTGAGGTATAATGATTTATGATGTGATATGAATGTCTGAAATTGTAATGTGAATAAATTGGTATTTTGAAAATGGTTTGGTTTTAAAAATGGTGAAACATGGCACATGTGAAAAAGGGTGGAAAGCCTTGTTGTGATAGTGTTGTGTAATGTGATTTGAAATGGGATTTTGTGATGTCTACGGAAGTGAGACTCGTGGTTGTTTGTTTTCTGTTTATAGAAATGGCACCAGGTAGGTGTCGTAGAAACCAACCAAAAGAGGCAGCTGAGAATGTGGTAGCACCTGAGCCTCAGGTGAACCAGCAGCTAGTGAAAAGCATATTGCAAGTTTTCCAAGCTATGGAATGTGAAAATAAAATAGATGAACCAAGGCATGTGGATCATGTGGTTTAGTTTCAAAATCATAATCCACCCATTTTCAGGGGTGATTCAGAACCAGAGAGGGTAGAATCATGGTTTAATAGAATGAACAAGATCTTCGAGTTCCTGGGAACACCAATAGAGTTAAAAGTGAAGTTGGCCACGTATATGTTGGAAAATCTTTCCCTTCAGTGGTGGGAGTTGGTAGTCCAAGCGGGGATGGACCAAGGTATGATGTGGTAAGGCTTTGAGGAATGGTTTGACAAACAATTCTACCCACATACATTCTGAATTCATCGTATGACTGATTTCTTCAGTTTGATGCAAGATCTTATGTCTGTGATGGAGTATGCAGCTAAGTTTATGAACATAGTGCAGTTTGAACCCAAGGTGGAAGGTAGCACATCGTTGAAGGCAATAATCTTTGAGGCGGGGTTAAGGCAAGAAATATGTTCAAAGATAATGGTACTGAGTATAGATGATTACACATAGATGGTGAATAGAGCCTCAGTGGTTGAGCGGGATCTGTTGGGAGCTCTGGGCGGAGGAAGCATGTGGTACCCATGGCGAATAGTGGGAACTCTAACGATAGATTCAAGCGAAGGAGGGACACTTATTCCCAGGGCGGAAATCTGGCATATAATCTGAAGGTAGGATTGGTAAATCTTCCTCTGAATCCCCAGAGCAAGATGGGATGTTTTCAATGGGGTTATATGAGCCACATCAAGCGGCATTGTATGAAACAACCTCGAACGTGTCATAATTGTAAGAAAATGGGGTATCTACAGCATTATTGTCGGAATGCTCCAAGGTTCGGTGCGCGTGAAACTCCTCAGGTATCATAGACATCGTATGCTTCGATGGGACGGGGACAGCAGCATACCCCTCGTCCGCAGAGTAAAGTGGGTCATGGTGATTCTCAGAATACCACGACGCCTCAGTAGAGTAATAAAGAGCACAGTGTGGCAAGCAAACATGTGTTCAGAGCTGAGCAGGTTGTGGTGGATGATCAGTTGGGACCATCCACGGTGCGAGGTACTATTCTTTTAAATTCTACCTTGATGCAAGTGTTGTTTGATACGGGTGCTTCAAACACTTTTATTGCTGCACGTACGGTTGATTTGCTGGGTTTAAGGGTAGAAATGATGTCCTCAATTTTGAAACATCAAAATCCTCTGGGTCGAAGAGAGTGTCATGCCTTCTTATTTAGTGAATGTTGTATCATTTTGGGAAAAGTTGAGATAGTGTAGAATTTATCAATGCTTGAGACGGACAGGTAGGATGTAATCCTGGGAATGGATTGGCTGGTGTCTTTTAAGGCCCACATCGATTGCGATGCGCGAACAGTGGCTTATACGACACAAGATGTCATTAGACATCTCTTTAGAAGAGATAAATATTAAAGGTAGGGTGAAACGGGTTTGTTGTCACCATTAGTGGGTACGTTATTGTATCAGTTGGCGGTTTTGTCATTGGGATCAGTAGAGGGTGTTCAGGAGACTGTTCCTCTGGCAGCGGTGGATCAGTTCATGGATGTTTTTACTGAAGAATTCTCTAGGTTACCTCCCATAAGTGAAGTGCAGTTTACGATTGATCTCCTTCCAGGGACCAGCCCTATCTCACTCCCGTGTTATCGGATGGCACCTACTGAATTGCAGGAATTGAAAATCTAGTTGGAAGAGCTGGAAAGAAAAGGTTTTATCTGGCCTATCACGTCTCTATGGGCAGCACCGGTGTTTTTGGTGAAAAAGGAAGATGGAACCTTGAGGCTATGTTTTGATTATTGTATACTTAACCAAGTCACGATAAAGAATAGATATACACCTCCATGAATTGATTATTTGTTCGACCAGTTGAGGGGAGCCCAGTGGTCCTCCAAGATTAACCTGAGGTCGGTATATCATCAATTGCATGTGAGGGAGGAGGATATTCCTAAAATAGATTTCATAAGTAGATATGGCCATTATGAATATGTGGAAATCACTTTGGTCTAACGAATGTGCCAGCTATGTTTATGGAATTGATGAATCGGATATTTTAGAGATATCTGGATTCATTTGTGGTGGTGTTTGTGGATGATATAATGGTGTATTCAAAGACAAGGTTGGAGCATGAGCAACAATTGGAGACAGTGCTGGAAATCTGGAGGGATCATCGGTTGTATGACAAATTGTCAAATTGTTACTTCTAGATATGGTACGTTCATTTTCTTGGCCATGTCATTTATTAAAGGGGTGTTTCAGTGGATCCAAAAAAAGATAGAGGTTGTTGTCTCGTGGAAACCGCCAATGAATGTGTTTGAGATACAGAGTTTCCTTGGTCTTGTTGGGTATTATCGGTGTTTTGTTCATGATTTTTCATGTTTGGATTCGCCAATGACATCCTTGACAAGAAAGGGTGTTCCATTATAGTGGAATGAACAGTGTCAGCAGTGTTTCGAAGATCTAAAGGGCTGTCTTACATCATCACCAATCTTGGTTTTTCCAGAACCAGGAAAAGGGAACATGGTGTATTGCAATGCATCGGGATCAGGGTTGGGGTGTGCTCTCATGCAAGGGAATCATGTGGTTTAATATGGATCACGGTAGTTGAGAGTGCATGAGAAGAACTACCCAACTCATTATTTGGAGTTGGCAGTAGTGTTCCATGCTTTGAAAGTGTGGCTTTATTATCTATTCGGTGAGAAATTCACGATATATACAGATCATATGATCTTGAAGCACATTTTCTCACAAAGTAATTTGAACTTGAGGAAAATGAGATGGATGGAATATCTCTATATGTTTGATTTTGACTTAATATACACACCAGGTAAGGGAAATTTGGTGGCGGATGCATTAAGTATAAAATCATATTCTCATGTGGTAAAACAGGCATCAGATCAGTGGAATTTGATGTTGATTATATCTGATATGTGGTTGGAATGTGAGGACCAGGGTGATAAATTGGTCTTTTGTCTAGTTTTATTTATTCCTGACTTGGTTAGCATGGTTAGAGGCACAGATATCCGATTCTAATTGTGTTACCATGGGGTCGAGACTCAAGGGTGGGGAGACCATTGAGGGTTGGCAACTCAATGTAGATTTAGTTTTGTGTTTTCAGAATCAGATGGTTGTACTAGTTCCTTGTCAAGAGGATCTTCTCAGGGCGTATCATCATTCCAGGTGGGTTTTTCATCCTGGAATTTAGAAAATATATAAATCATTGAAATCGTAGTTCGGGTGGTCTGGTATGAAAAGAAGTGTGGTTGAGTTTGTTTTGAGATGCTTGAATTGTCAACAAATCAAGGCAGAGCATCAGAGGCCAAAAGGAATGTTGCAGTTTTTACCAATCCCTATTTTGAAGTGGGAGCAGATAGTGATGGATTTTGTTACAGGTCTCCCAAGAATGGTCAGAAAGCATGATTCCATTTGAGTGATAGTGGATCGGCTAACGAAGTCATCCCATTTCATTCCAATTTGCGAATCTCATACAGTGGAGGATTTATCCAAAATCTATATCTGGGAGGTGCTAAAGAGGCATGGTGTTCAAGTTTCGATTGTATCAGATAGAGATCCGAGGTTTACATCTCATTTCTGGAAATCATTACAGAAATCACTTGGGACGCAGTTGACAATTAGCATGGCGTATCACCCTTAGATGGATGGTCAATCCGAGAGAACAATACAAACTCTGGAGGATATGTTGCGCGCTTGTGTCATGAATTTTGGTGGATCATGGGAGTATCACTTGTCATTGGTTGAGTTCTCGTACAATAACAGTTATCAGGCATCCATACAGATGGATCCGTTTGAAACATTGTATGGGCGGCCATGTCATTCTCCACTATGTTGGGTGGAAACGGGTGAGTCCTCGATGGTTGGACCGAGTCTTGTCCAGGAGATGACGGAGAAGATCAAGTTGATCAGTAAGAGACTGGTGACGGCTCACAGTCATCAGAAATCATATTCGGATCATCGTCGATGGTCGTTGTCGTTCAAGGTGAGTGATCATGTGTTCTTGAGGATCTCTCCTAGTTTGGGACATCGTAGGTTTGGAAAGCAAGGAAAGTTATCTCCGTTGTATTTTGGGCCTTTTGAGATTCATGAGAGGGTTGGTGAGGTGTCTTATCATTTGTCTTTAACACCTAGGTTTTGTGCGGTGCACAATGTGTTTCATGTGTCGCAGTTGAAAAAGTATCAGCCGGATCGTAACCATGTGATTTGATGGGATCATGTTGAGCTAAAACTGGATGCTTCGTTGGTGCACATGCCAGTGCGGGTTATGGATAGGCAAGAGAAATTCTTGGGTGGTAAAAGCATCGGTTTAGATCGTGTTTTGTGACAACATGGTCAGATTCAAGATGATACTTGGGAGTAGGAGAAAGAGATGGTCGAGCAGTGTCCCGAGCTCTTTCAGCAAAGGGCGGGTTCACTACTTTCGGAGGATGGAAATTCCAATGGTGGGGAGAATGTGGCACCCCCGGTTTGAGGAATGTGGCCTTTTTATGCTTTTTAAATGTTTAAAGTGCATGAGATGAGTTAGGAAGTGGTTGGGAGAGTTTGGAATGGTTTTGGATGAGTTTGAAGGCTTTTAAAGGGGTGCACAGTTTGAGCACGGTTAGTGGAAACCGTGCGGCTTCTCCAGGAAACCATGTAGGGGAGACAGTAGGCCTCACATGTCTTGCGCACGGTTTTCCAAACCGTGCGGACCCTTACTCCCAAGGCAGTAGAGTGTGCATGGTTAGCGCACGATTTTCCAAACCGTGCGGGCTAACCGTGCGACCACTTAAAATTAGGGTTATTAGACCCAGTCTCACTCAGTATTGCCTCATATCACTCCAATCTTCTTACCACTCGAGCCTCACTGCGGTTTTTGGGTTCTCTGAGGTTAAGGGTGCTCTCCCACTTGATTTGGAAGAGTTTCAAAGGTGTTTTAAGGCGATTTGATGGTGGTTTCTCCCAGGTAAGTCTCTCCTCTTGTTTCTCTTGTGTTTTCCTCTAGATCTACTTCCCTATCTATCGTGGTTTCTTAGATCTACACTTGTTGTGTGTAGATCTAGGGTTGGGGTTTCATTGGATGTTAATATTAAGGCTTATGGATGTTAGGGAATGTGATCTCGAGAGGTTTTGGTGGTGTGTTCAACGGATTTGAGGTGCGGTGGCTTGTGGGTCGATTTCTCGGGAACCCTAAAGGTAGGTGGCTTCTCTCTCGACTCCACTTGGTTAGAACTAGTGGTACTTTGTTACAATTAATTATTGTGCCAAAAATTAATTGTGAATTGTTATGTGAAATTGGTTTAAATCCCTTGGGTGATGTTTTTGGGATTTTTGGGAAAAGGAGGGTTTTGTGGTGAAATGCTATTATTGTAGATTTTAAAATGGGGATTTTAAAATGGGATGTTGTGGTTGATTTGTGAAAATGATTGATGTAAATGGTTTTCAATAAAAGGGTTGTTTTACTGAAATGCATTTTGGCATGCAAAATGATTTTCAATAAATGGGTGATTTATTGAAGTGGATGGATATGCAATGGAATTGGTTGGTTACATGTGGTTATGACCATGGTTGGTTATATTCTTGGCTTTGGCTTACTTGAATGTTTTGTGGAATTGGAGATAAGTACCACTATAAAAAGGGGATGGATAGTGGACGGAAGGGCCACCATCAATGGTAAGTGGATGGGAAGTGCCGCTTAGTGTGAGTGGGTGAACGGGTTGGACGGAAGCTCCACCGTTTGGTTGATTGGTTATTAGGTTGTTTTGTTGTGCATTTCTTTGAAATGTGGAAATGGTTGTGCTAATGTGTAATTGAGGATATGGATTGTGGCATGTTTTCTTGTCTTTCCCTTGGTTCCTTGGTTGGGTGTGAGGGCTTGGTAAGGGCATGTTTGTGCTTATGAAAACGGTTTCACTTCTGATTTAATTTATATAAACTGCTTTATATAAATGTGATACCAGTTTTATCCTAGTGGTGTGTGTAGGGAATTCATTTGGGGAAATCCTACTGAGTTTTAGTACTCAACCCCTACTTTGGCATGTTGGTTTCTTTGAAGATGTTGTGTATTGTGACATGGGAAAAGGTAAGGCATCTCCCTCCTTTAGTGGATCATTGTGATCCCTTGGGGGAGCTTGGAGCTTGGAGCTTGGCATGGAGCTGTGGTGGTGTCATGTCTTGTGGTGTTGGTTGTTTAGTTTCCACAATGTACTCTGAAGTTGTGTGGACATGTCTAGCTGTATTGGTTGTTAGTTGTGTTGTGGAACTACTTGGTTGTCTTTTAGGAATGCATGTTTGGGTTTGAAAGTTAATGAATCATATAGTGATTGATAGTGGATGGTTTGGTTGGTTTTTCTTAAGGGAAAATTGTTCCCGATCTTGATCTTGAAGCCCTGAACATTCATTGCCAGCCTTTGGTGCCTTGGGAACATCGCTTAAGTCCAAGTAGCCCTCACCACCTCCTCAAGATAATGAGGTAGGGGTGGGGTGTTGCATTTGTTCTGTAGAATATCTCTTTGGATATTTTACATTGTTCCCCTAATAAAAAGTTGATGGGTGGAAGCTGATAAACTAAAATTACAATAATTTTCACCCTATAAAATATCAGTACATAAATTTTTTCAGTTTCTACATGTTTCATATTTCATTTAAATAGTTTTTAAAACATTGATTACCTCTTGTAAAAAATACCTTTGAGCAGAATGGGTCACCTAAAAGTAAGTGGGGGTAGGTGGGGGTCTTCCTGTAGATGTAGTTGTTGTTGTTGGTTGGTTTCTTCTCTTTGAATCCTTCCCATTACATTTTTTAAAAACTCAGATGAATAATTAATATTTTACTCAAGAGCATATAATCATGTCCACATCTCATCTATTTTCTCATCTTTATCCACGTGTGAATTTATTTTCTCAAAATATGTTCTGGGTGACACCCCAAAACCTAAACATCTAATGCGTTCATTTTTCTCCAGTTACATCATGGCCACTAATAGTAGTCATTAATGATATATAGCTAATAATGATTCCTATGTCTAAAATAGATAAAAAATATATAAAAATTCGTAACCATTTTTATGTAATACCAATTTAGAGAAGAACAAATTTTAATTATGTCATGATTACACATGTTTCCCAAACTTTTTATGTTTTTTCATCAATTAGTATCCCATATTTATTTACATGTGCCTCCTTCTATATCACATGACTAGGGAGAGATTAAGCTTTGGATTTGGATTCTTTAATCTAAAAATAATAAATGGAATATAATTATCTTAATTCATGCCACAAAAAGGTATTAATTTAGATTTAAATTACATATCATTTTTGGTTCAACTGAAGTTTACCGCATCATTATTTTACAAAAGTGGTACATTGGTTTTGCATAACACTGCCTATTTTTAGTACTCAGTTGATTTTTCATAAACTAAAAATTCTTAATTAAATTGTTTAAAATAAATATTTTTAAGCAATTGATTACCATATTCAATGTATATGACCAGTTTTTTCCTCAATATGAATAATAAATGCATATCATGTTTGTTGTTTTATCATGTGTTTATACATCTATAGTGGGTGTGGGTTTATTTTCCCTTCAGCATCCCAAAGATGATACTTCAAAAGAATTGTACAAAAGGCTCTATGAGCCTTTCCACTGAGCATTACCTCAAATTTCAATTCCATCTATCAAGTATAAATGTAGTCTAAAAGGGATAATGAAGAGTGGATTAACGATTCAATTTTTTTTTGTAAAATAAAGAAAGTATATCATAATGTTCACTTAATGTCTTCCTATATTAGTTCCTTAAGCATGGGAACAAATGTTTTCCACAAATATACATAAATTAGTATGTGAATTGGATTGGTAATCTTCATATTACTAGTGAACATGGCCTTTTGGGGTTAATAGGTTGGTCACATGCATTCCATCCAACCTCAAATTTGATTCCTTTCATTCTCTCTTTAATAATAACACCATTAAACTATGAAAATCCTATTTTTTTGGGAAATCAGTTGTTCATAATATACCAGTTCCATGAATTTAACATCATCAATATGTTTTTGTCCAAATCAACTGTATAAAAATGGGTAAAAAAATGTTGTTCCTAAATATTGAGAGCATCATCGGGTTGAGAAAACTATTGTTCCTTGGGATTAGGAGTATTTTCATTTGAAAAATCCATTACCTACAAAACTGGTTGAATATTTAATTGAAATTATGCAAATGAAAATAGTGAACAAATAATAATATGAGGTAACAGAATCTATTTTACAAAATAAATATAACATAATAATCAAACTTACATTGTTTTAATAATATTTAAGGGAGTTGTACCCTCTATCAAGTATCCAAATATCCTCATTACAGTCTCCTATGATATACAAGAACTTGTATACATTGGATGCACCAAGAAATTATTGCGGTATCCCATTCAGAGTTCCATCCTCAGTTGAATTGAAATCTGACCCTTCAGCGGTTTTGATTAATAACAAAACAACTAACCACTTTCTCTTTACATGATTTGGATCATAAAATGCATGTACATAAAATAATTACATTAAAAATGGTTTATATTTATACCCTTACTTATTAAAATCTACTTTAATGAATCCAAATTCGTCTATTTTAACTTCACTAATATTATCCACCAACTTTCATTGAAAAAATTTCACTCGGAATGTTGTATAATTGAACTGCTATATTTTTTTATGATGTCGAACTATGATATATTCCCATAAATTATATTTATATCCTTGTTACCAGATACATGTATCACTTCACCCACAAGTGTAACTCCACTATTTTTCTAGGTACTGCATTCATCATGTTCATTTTTATAGAATGTATAATAATTAATTACATAAAAATTTTAAGATAATACATGCACACTTAGTCCTCTGGCTATCCATCGAATTCATTTTGATGATAATTATAAAATATAAGTTGAATCCTTAAAAATATTTTCCCAAAATCATTTATAAATTTATGATTATGTGTAATTATATCCACCCTTCATCCCTAGATGGATTGAAATACTTAATAATTTAATTTTGGGTTTCAAAATATATTTCAACCTCTAAACAGTTATACAAAACATTAAGGTGAGGCTACAACTGTTGTATATTAATTGCTTCCACTTCTATTTTGGAAATTCCTTCACCCAAAAGATGTATGGTGTGATGAGAGTTTGGTAGACCAATGGTTTCCACATCACACAAGTAGTCAGTATATAATTCAATGGCTTTCTCAACAACATATCACCCTATAATACAACCCTCGGGATGATTTTCGTTTTGACATACCCTTTCCAAATATTTATAAATAATTAAATGGGGTACATCCATCTATAATGTATAGGACCACATAGAAATATATCTCTATCCAAGTGAACCATTAAGTAAACCATCATATAAAAGAATGATGGAAGGAAAAATATCTAAAATTCACATAATATGACAACAATTCCATTTTATATAGATAGAAATTTCACTGAGTCTATAAATTTACTACATATAGATTTTAAAAATAAATAGATATTGGTTAATTTATGATAGACATTCTTAGTAGAAATACAATGTAAAGATACAGACATTAGATCTTGCATCAAAACATAACAGACAAGTGATTTTAGGCTCTTTAACTTTAAATTGGTCATTGAAATAATATTCTTGATATTTGATAGATACCCCTATAGAAACCATTCATTATTTTGGATGTTTTAAAACAAATATATCTCTTTACTATAAACAGTGTAAGTAGATGGAGTAATAAAAGTATTTCTTTCACCCTTCATTGGTGCCAAATCCTCCTATATCCCCTTGTTAATCACACCCAACTTAGACTTAATTCAATCCTTTATTTTTCTGGGATCATTTAGTAGTGTTCTAATGACACAATCACATGCATTTTTTTCTACATGCACAAAATCAAGAAAATTTTTAACATAAAAACAATTTCAGAATACTAATTTAATAAAATCAATCACTTTTTCCTACCTATTTTCATAAGTTTATTTGAATAAGGTTTACAAAAAGTGGTTTCTATATATTTTACTTTCCCAGGTGTTATATCACATGTTAGTAGAGATGTTGTTGTTCCTTATTTTCAACTCTAATATAATGATGTAATACACTTTCATTATTTATTTATTCAATGTATAAATTTATGATGTCCTACAATCACAGTCTTCAATGAATTATTTAACTTGATTGAGTGTATAACTTTTTCACAAATGGGACACCTTTGAGTTCCTTTAATGTTATATCCTGAAAATACATCATAAGTAGGAAAGTCATTTATCATCCCATAAAACATGGAATTCAAGATGAAATATTCATTTCTATAAGACTAATACAACGTAATACCTAAATCCTATAATAATTTAAAATCTTGGATCAATGAATCCAAATAAACATCAACATCATTACCCAATTATTTTGGTCTAGATATAAGAAGATATATAATAATGTATTTTTATTCATGTATAACCCTATAAGAAATTAATAATTTAATAACATAACTATCCACGTACTATGAGTGCTTATTTTAAAACCAAAAGGGTCCACTCCTGTAGATAGCCTAAGAGGATGGTTTCTCATCTCTTTTCCAAATTCCGGATACTCATGATCAATTAACTTTCATTGGGAAGAGTGTTCTGGGTGATGATGTTTCTTATCTTTATTTCTTGTATCTATGTTCCATGTTAATTTTCTTATTGTCTCCTCACTTCCATATAGGCACTGAAACATTGGGATAATTGGAAATCAGCATAATGCTTTCAAAGGACATTATTCACCTTTCTTGTATCAAGATAACCTATACTTTGGGAATTATTTATCTAGTTTGTGGTCCTTATGAAAAACTATACAGTCATTTGGACAAGAATATATTCTTTCATAAATCATACCCATTGAAATTATAGTATTTTTATTATCATATGTTTGGAAAGGAAAATTATTATCTTATGGGATCATATCATTTAAGATAAAAAGTAGTTCAGTAAAAATTGTGTCAACCCATCCCTTGATATCTTAAAAATTATATAGCTTTAGTATAGTTTAAATTTTTTTAATATTTAGTACAACCTGTATAAAATGGTGTCTTTTCGCGACTCTTTCTCTGCTAAAACAATTTTGGAAAATCATGAAATTCATATACATCTATCACTGCCATTTCCACAATAGGATCTTCATCATCATTAACACTTATAATTATATCTTTTATGTGATATTCATCAATTTTCACACTTGTATTCATATTATATGATCCATAAAATATAGTATTATCTCAATTAGTAGATACATTCATTGTTTCCCCATGTTTAGTCCAATATTGATCTATTCCATGGTAGATAAAATGTTCTTCAAACTCCTATGGAATAATTAGTCTCGAATGATAACAGTGAAAACATGTAAAAAGGATTTGATAAGTTTCATATTCATGATTTTTTAGGAATTTACGAACACATTCACCCCATCCATATATTATTTTGTCATATGATTTTTATGGATCCATTTTTTATTCATATACGTCCTATTTGATTCAGTAATATTAATAATTAATTAAATAAATAAACACACATAAATTATGATTTTAGAACCTAGATAATTTCATTACTAAAGAGTCATTTAGGATACATTAGTCCATTATTCCAAGATAATAATAGTTGAATGATGCGTATTGGGATTATTTTGTAGTGATATAAATCATTAATGCAATGTAATATATAATATATATAAAGTTACAAAAAATCTAATTATATTTTCATCTATTTAAAAACACAATGATCAAGGAAAGTTTCTATAACTTTTTTAGGTGGGACTAAAACATGAGATAGGAGTTGATATTTTTTCATTTCCTCACCTGGTATATGGTGTCACAGGATTTGTTTCAGTGATAGGATTCTTAGGAGCCATGTTTTATCTTTTCTAGGATTATGAAAACATTGATAAGGCTCTATAACATGATCTAGAGAACTCAATGTCTAACGAAACACTCAAATTTAAATTCAATGATCTAGAAGTATTCGGTTGGGGTTCTCAAGCTACTGAAAAAAAATAAAGAAGAATCTAATTGGGGTTTCAAAAATTATTCAAAATTAAACAATTCACATGGATGAGATGAAGACTCAAAGTGTAGTGATAAAAATTATTATTGGTTCCATAAGGAACAATAAAATCTCACACAATTTAAAAAAGAGTAAATGTGGGATCAACAAAAAGCCTCATCTCAAACAAATTATTGGAGTATAAGCCCAACTAATTCGGATAATCTGAAAAAACTAAGCTTCATAGGAACTAGAAAATATAACCAAGAATTGAGAAAAATTCAGAGTGGAAACTAGGATTGAGGTTTAAACAAGATGGAAGTAGACATAAATGTTTTAAATACAGGTCACAATTCCAATTTAAGTAGTGAAGGGTGGTCTGAGTGAATCCTTAAAGAGAGTTTTGAGAATCCCCATAATTGGGACTAGATTTTAAATAAAATTGTGGGTTTGTCTAAGTGGGATAGGCTGATAAAGTCAACTAAAAAAATATTTAGGACTTAAATAAATCCAATGGTCTTCAAAATGAATTAAAGTAGGGAAAAGAGAAAGAACCCACTGAAAATAAAGACCCACGTATTAATTAGAACTGAGGTTGATATAAAATTTGAAATAATCTTCAATGGAGTCAGTAAGGGGATGAAACTACATTATAAGTAAAAATGTATATAACTAGGGAACTATAAATGAAAAATCAGGTGAGTTAACATTCTTAATAATGATATGAACCTTTTTTGTGTATGCTCCCTTTTTATATTATTCTTACAAGTATGAATTTTTTACTAAATATGAAGTTAATAGTTTTTTTTGAAAAATGACTTTCATAGATGTTCATAGTAATGAAAACATAAAATAAATTGGGGATCTTCAACCTAGTGGTGGATGAAAATCAGATTAATTGTTTGATTTAAATCCATTGGAGTAGAAAGGATATCTAGAACATGGAGTTGATTACTATATGTTCACTCCCAATACCCCGCCTACTTATCATTTGAAATCACCAAATTACATGACAATTAATCATATTTTTTTCAATGAATAGATAGTCCATTCATCCGCATCCTCGTACATTTAGGAGCATCATGCAATCTGAGTATGAAATTTTCAAAAGAAGATCTATTGTATGATTAATTTATTAGTATCTCATTTGAATAAATAGACATATAATATCTAGAAAAATCATCTAGAAATTAAAATAAAAAAATGGGGAGTTTATGTTTATTCATTTTTTCACTTGTTACATGGAGGGATAGTTGGTGTTTCTGTGACAATATTATTAGGAGCTAAAGTTTATCTTTCTTAAGATGCTGAAAACATTGATAGGGCCCAATAACATTGTTTTGAGAACCTAATGTTTGAAGAAACCCTTGAATTTAATTTCGGTTTGATGAATAAAACTTTGGGTATTTCTCAATTGGATGAATCAATAAGTTCAATTTGAAATAAATCAAATGATAAATTATATAAATCTAATGGTGATCAGAATGAGTGCAAGTGGGTCCAAGAGAAACAATGCAATGATAAGAAACACCCACACATCAATAATTTATGTTAAATGACACATATAATATCTTTAAAATAAATTAGGTGTAGTGTAAGGGTATGGGTTCAATAAAAAAATATGAATAGGGCTCATATACTAAATTTGTAAAAAAATAGCTTTGTTTAATTTTTTTCCTCCAAATCACCCCAATTTTTGGGTGCTTTGAAATCATCAATTGTGGAGATACCCATTTCTCTAGGTTTACCCCCAAAAGATTTTATATGTCTAATATAAAATCTTCAAAAAGGTGAAATTAGTTCAAATCCCCACATTTTTCTTCCTCTCTTCTCGAACCATGTGTCCCAAATGAGTCATTAAGGTAGTGGCAATAAATTTCTCTTAGCATTTGGATCACATCATGATGTTCTCATTCATTTCAAGACCCATCTAAGAAAAATAATCGATTTTGAAGGGGAAGAGAATACAGATCAAGAGATGTAAGATCGATTATAGAGAAGTGTAAATAATCACATACCATAGGTTTTGAGTGGATCGATTCATTCAAGAAGTTTTGTGTGGTAGATAGCAAACATTGACTTCCATGAGAGCTTAAAAAACATGAAGAATAATTTTTTAGGTTGAATTTCAATGATTGAGAAGGGTTCTATCATCACTTTCCATGAAGCGCAAATAAAGTTTGTTTTATCAGTGATAAAATAATATGCACTCATGAAACATCTCTTTGTCAAAAAATTTTATCACTCATAAAGCTATTACTTTAACATTACTAAAAAATCACTAATAAAAGTAATAATTATCACCGCTATAATTATAGAACTTCATAAAATATGTTATATTAACACTTTTTCAGCATTGATAAAGATATACCTTTATTAGCACAAAAACACTCATAAAACATATCTTTTTCATCGTTATAATTAATGCCCAACTAAATAAATCTTTTTAAAGTTTTATAAATAAAATAAAAAAATATTAAAGAAATATATACTAAATATGAATAAATTATAAAAAAAACAAAAATAAATTTTACATTCTTAGTAAATATGTAATCATAAATGAAAGAATGTTAAAAATGAGTGAAATTGAGTAATAAAAAAGGAATAGAATACAAATATATTAAAAAATGGATAAGTTTTATTAATTATAAAAATTATTAAAAAAAGTATATATATTAAAATAAATATTAATACATATTTAAAATACTAAAACATAGTTAATAAATAAATATATGTAAATATTTGAACATGATTAATTTTCAAAAAACAAAAAATTAATACATCTTGAAAATAAATAAATAAAATTAACTAAAATAATATTACAAATGAATAAATATTATTTAATAGATAAGAAAACTATTTAAAAGAATAAATTCATAAGTTTGATTACAAAAAATTGTAAACACTTATAAAAAATAGATAAAATCATAAAAAATGAATTGAATGGATTAATTATATAGATTTCAAAAATTTTAAAAATATGACAAAATAATAAGTTAAATTAAATAAATATTAATCATATAAATTAAAAAAAATCAAAGAGCATTTAAACATAGTAAATAATTATGTATAGTTCATAAGATAAACTACATTGCTTGTAAAAACATTTAAAAATATAGAAAATATAGGAAAATAAATTTAAATAAATAAATTATATAAATTTAAGGCATTTTAAATCTATTATAGCTTGATAAATATAATTGAATAAATATTAATCGTATAAATTAAAAATTTATGAATAATATTATCACTTAGAAACTAATTATGTATAAATAAATAGTGAAAAATTAATAACACCCCAAAGTATATAAAATTAAAAAATATTAAAAATGAATAAATAATAATAGATAAAATAATTTTAAAAATAAATAAATAAAATTAAATAAATTAAAAAATATATTTAAAAAAGTGAATTTGTGACATTAACTACATTAATGATAGACCCAAAAAAATGAATAAATATATATTATTAACCATATAAATAATAAAATTATTAATAAAAATATTATATTCACTCTAAACATATTAAAATTAAAATTCATTTATAATAATCAATTATATAAATTCAAAATATAATATAAATATTAAAAATTAATAAAAAAATGTAAAAAAATACTAATAATATATATTATAAAATTATTTAAAATATTAAAAAAAAATTAAATAAATTAGTATAATTTTTTTTAAAAAAATTTACATTCCAAAAACATTATAAATGAATAAATATCTAAAATATAAAAACAATATTAAATAAAATAATATAAAAAATTAATATATAAAATTAAATATATTATTAATATATTTACTATTTAAATTAAATAATAAATAAAAATCATTTAAATAGTTTAATTATATAAATTTCAAACACATTTTAAATATTAAAACATAGAAAACCAAAAGCGGGTAAATATTATTCATATAAATTACAAACTTATTTATAATATTACATAGTAAATAAATATATGTATAAATAAATATTTGAAAATTTTTGAATTCTAAAAAATATAAAAATGAATAAATATTAAAAATAATAAATAATATTAAGTAAAAGAATATCAAAAATTAATAAATAAATGAATAATAGAAAAAACTTTTTAAAAAATGAGTTCATAAGATTAACTAAAAATTGTAAACACATAGAAAAATGATGAAAATATTAAGAAACACATTAAAATATCATAATTATATGAATTTCCTTCATTTTAAAAACATATCAACTTAATAAATAAAAATGAATAAATATTAATCATAAAAATTAAAAACATATTATAAATAATACTTAGTAAATAAATCTGTATAAATTTTAAAATTTGAGTTAATTCCAAAAATAATATATCCAATATTTATACATTAAGTGTGAGATAATAATAAAAATAGGAATAATATATCTCACACATACACATATACACATTTTCTATACATACAGATACACATGCATATATGTACATCCCACATATAGATATAGTTATAAATATATAAATTCAAATATCACCTATGAATAATACATATTGATTTATATTTATATAATTGTTTATATTATTAAAATATATATTAATATATCATATTTATTTTAATTATAGACATTTTTTAATTAATATATATAATTAAATATAAATTTTGAAATATAAATAAGATAAATTATATATATTGATTATATTTTATTATTAAAATATATAAACATATTCTATCAGTGTTAGGAAAGAGCTGATAAAGATAAACCTTTACCACTACAAAAATCTCTAAAAAAGGATTACTTTTATAATAAATTTTAGAACACTGATAAAAGTAAGTTTTATCATCTCTTTTACCTAGCGATGATAAGGGTTCCTCTTTTGTCGGCACCTTCTATTTCGCGATGATAAAGGTTAGTTTTGTAAATCATGTGATCGGTGGTAGTGTGTGTTAAAAATTTATGGACGTTGGGTATCGAGATTGACGATGGACATAATCAAAAAACAAAATCTAAGGGAATTACCTAGAACATTTATCTAAGTTGAACAAGATGGAATCATTTGTTCAATGATTTATACCCTTGAAGCTGATGAAATTTATAAATCATGATTTTTAAAGTTGATACTCATGTGGTATATCTGGTTAGGATTTCATTGACCATAATACATAAGTAGCTCTTATTGGGATCCAAATGTGAAAGAAGGATAACGAGAATAACTTAGGTTAAGTTTTTATTTTACAACACATAGTTTTGATGATGTTTTATGGTTAAAAAATTAAAATTCATCTCTATCATTATAATTATGGATGGTGTTCACAAGATAAGAAATAATGATAAATGTGAAAATTATTCTATCATTTAACACAGGGTGATGATGTAATGAATGATAAGATGATGGTTCAAATTGATTTTTATCACCTAGAGAATGATTCTATCTAAATATAGATAATTGATCTATAATTTGAGTCCAATATATGGACGATGGTGATGGATATTATGTAAAGGGTTTTTTTAGAGTCTGATAACAATTATTAGATCAAGAGGTAGTGATTTAAAACCCTTATCTGGGGATCTTTGATGAAAAATAATATGAAACTGCATAAAAATATAGAAATGAAGAATAGTTTTAATTAGAGGACCTTACACCAAAGAAGACACTGCAACATTTTCATCTTCGTATGTATTTGATGGTGACCACTAACATGGAAAAAAGAATTCCACCACCATACCTTACACTGAAGAAGCCACAACATTATTTTTGAATTTATTGGTTGAATTTACACTGTTTAAATTGTATTTCATTTTTATTATATTATATGAAATTCCTCCATTATATATTTTTATGATGTCATATGATTGAGGAAACCATTGTTTAATTATTTGGGGATATTTTTACTTTATAATCTTATATTTTCTTTTAGAGGGTACCATCTCTCATTTATGAGATCAATAACCTCTGTGGTTGTCTCCAAACCATGGTCTACTAGGGTTGGATTTTGTGTCCATAATCGATTTCACTATTGTCCTAAGAGGGGTTCTAGTGGGATCAGGCCATGACAATACATTCACTCTAGTTTCATTACCCTAACCTTTTGAAGGTGTGTTTTTTTATCTCACATACTAACATTTTAGGGAATGATAGGAGTGATATGTCACATCCAAGATAATTTTTCTACTTAACTTTTACTATATAAAGGGTTTATTAGTGATATAGGAACTCTTTTTTCATCTATGAGATGAATTTTTTGTGTTGTGAGTCATTCCTAGATTGTTAGGTTTAGGTACAAGGTATATCGTGGTGTGCGATGCACACGGTGAAACTAAATAGCTGAGCACCATGTGTAATGTGATTTTTATACCATTTTTTATTATTGTTTAACTGAACATTTTATTGTTTATTTGATGTTTCAATCAAACCAGATGGAAAAATATGAGATTTTTTGTCTCATTATTCATGGGATATTTCCTTGTGGTTGGACCAGTATACCAACCCATTATTAAGAGGACTTTTTAAGAGTTCAATATATATATGAAAACATTCCATTCATAGAAAATTACCCAAGGGTAGATATAATCATGATGATTATAACACCGTGACTGGGTTCCCAAATCGTAAGACCCAAGCCTCAGTATCACTTGACCTTAATTATATCCCCCGATCACCAAATTAAGTTAATAAGAAATAGGGGAAAACTAAAATTGTGGGGAATTATTTACCCTAAAAAACAAACTCATAAATGATGCAGTTATATGTAAAATCCATTCAAATTAAAACATTTAAAACATATTTAACATTTTAAATAAAATGATCCAAAAAATAAGACCCAAAATAAACATACGTAACGTAACCGAAATAAACATCATCTGACCTCATGATGATGTTATCTACTATGATCCACTATTTCCTTCATCTCGGCCCTAGCATATAATTATGAATCACCAATGACTAATAAAAAAGTCTTTTATTTACCACCATCATGAGTAATCATGACCCATCAAATTTCACATGTTGAGGTGAATAATTACTAAATAGTATTTTTATAAGACTCCAGTGCATTCCCATAAAATGATAATTCCACATATAATTCCAATTAAATATTATAAAAATTAGTTTTAAATTAAAACATTTTATTTATCCCACTTTAAAAACCCAAGAACACAATATCAATGAATTTAATGGTTATTTCATTAAATCATAATTCATAAATTATCCAAATCCAGGTTTTATTCTTGAAAACAACACTAGTTTTTTAAAACCATTTTAAAAATATAAGTTCCCCTTAAATCAATTGGAAAATACTCATTCTTCAATATATAATATAAAGTCCATGTTTTCCCCAAATTAATTTTTAAAATATCTCATTCCCAATATCTAGTAGAAAATCACATATTTTTCTCAAATCCATTATATAATATCTTTTTATAAACATCTAAAAGAAAACACCCATTTTTAGATATCAATACAGTATAACAAATCTTCTTGTGCATCACCAAATAAAACAATACTTATTTCCCAAGTTCCTTTTATAACTAGCTTTTCCAAGGTTTGAATCCCCATTCATATGACTAAAATCTCACTCTAGTGAGTGTGTCCTTCTATCACTGATTACAACAACCATTTCTTAGCATAATTCATGCAACCTAAGCCACCCATACTCATGGAAGAAACATAGATGTTTCAAACCACAACATCCCTAAAACTTTTTTTACACACATAGACACACACTCGGTGTAATGAATTCTAAAATCCAATTTAAAATCTAGAAGACACTATTGAATATATTAAAGAAAATTAACTAAAATAAATTTAACAAAAAATTATTTAAACATAGATAAAACTAAAATCATTTTCAAAGGAAAAAATTAACATTCAAGAACCTATATTAATTTCCTAATTCATTCATCAATTACTTTTTTAGAAATCTCTATTTTCAAAAATCCAAAATAACTGCATCAATTTTCTCAATTTGAAAATTATCATTTTCCAAATCATAATATCATTCTAAAATAGAACTAGTTAATTAAACCCCACAAAATTATATCAAAAACTAATTTCTATAAAAATCATTGTTTTTCATAAAATCACATTTTTATAAGAATTTAGTCAAGGAAATCATTAATATATTATAATAAATCAACTACTCTTAAGAAAATTTTCATTAGTTGGAGAGGTGTGTGATTGGTTAACCCTGTAATCCTACATTTAAAAGACCCATGCTCAATATTGGGTAGTTCTAAATTTTAGAGTTACTATAGAAGTAACTGTAATGAAATTTTAGCATTTATTGTGTAGGTACTGTGGCAGTTACAATAGCTCTAAAACTATTTAACCTATTTGGGCCTATATACCAATGATTTGGGCCTTTGTGCCATCAGGACTTTTGGAAACTATTTTCCTTGGAGCCATAGGGCCTCTGGGCCACCTCAAACATTTGTGCCATGGGATTTCAAGCCACAAGGCCTTTGGACATTAATTATTTTGGCCAGACCACACAAGAGAAAGCCTTGTAAGAGGAATCGTATAAAGTAACTACAACTAGAGTAGAGATAACTAGATTGAGAATTAAGAGAAGGTATGAAAATCACCACCGGTACCAAGCACCATGAATCAATGCACCATGAAATTATATGTAATCATCATATCGAGGTGGGGAGCTAAGCTCCATCAATGAATTAAAAACTGGAGAGGATAAATTCTGGTGTATTTAGGTCTTCAAGCCTTCTAGTAATGTACTATTCCTTCTGCCTATAGGAAGAGGGGCCATTTAATGGTTGCCTATCAACCAAATTAAAAAGGTTAATATCCAAAAATAAATTAAAATCTCAGTTATTCAGTCCATTATAGACCTAATAAAATTAGTTAATCATATATGAGAACATATCCACCTACTTAGTTGCATTAATTTCCAAAATTATTAATGTCACAACTCTGTGAATCATGCTAATGGGAATTAATCCTTTAATCCCTAAATATATTGAACGAATATACTCAATTACACGTCAATAGAAATCAAAAATATGATATAAAAAATCATAGTTCAATAAAAATAGAATACCCTAGAAAAATTAATTCTAGAAACAAGAGAAAGATTGAACTCGGGACATTAATTTCACACCTCCAAGATAAAACTTTGAAATAAATCCCTTTTTCATCAGTATAGAAACCAAAAAAAATCCCCTAAATTAACCCTAGATCTACTCAATATTTATTTGAAGAGATAATTTGGTTTTAAGTGATTTCAATTTGTTCTTAAAATGAAATCCATGTCAAAATCCTTAACACACACAGTTATGTTTCATGGTTAGGCTGACTATGCGCCTCAATATGTCGGGGTGCAATATGATTCAATCATGATGCACAATTAGTCTAAGAAAGTGCCTTACTGTGCATTTTTATTGGAGAAATTTACAAACACGCATGAATGTGTTTCACTATTAGGATAACAACAAGCCTAACCATACACCTCTACCTACTCCTCTAAAAATCCAATTTTTTTACCTCAAAACACCCATAACCTCAAAGGAATCATACTTAATAAAATTGAGGCCTTACACCAATAAATAATAGAAAATATTATCTCTAAAAATTCAATGGTATTCATTATCCATGAATATCTTTGGTCATTATTGTTTTTTATTATTATTATATCTCCCACATCTCCTCTTAAATCATTTATTCTACCAAAATACCTGTATTTAAAAAACATCATTACTTGAATGATATTTTCTTCATAATCCATATTCCAAATTAGTCTCTCTATAAAAGAATCATCTAGTTCCAACTCCACTACCACCAATCAATGATATAAAAAGTACCATATACCGATGAATTAACTTCATATACTTATCAATCAATTTATTCCTCAACATTGTAGTTAAATTTAAAAACACAGAATCTCAAATATCAAATGTCAAAGGTCATAAAATTGATCATCAAATAATTTCCACAGATATGAGGATAAAATAATAGGATTTAAAATCAAATTAATCCATTTAATCACCACTTTAATTGAATTGGGCCCAATAATAGTCCTCTCACCTAACTCATCCTAAAATAATGGTGACTAAAATGGTTGACCATACAACCTCTAAAATAGTTTCATAAAACTGAAGACTGATAACTATTAGTAAATAAAAATTGTACTAACAGAAAATAATCTTAATTATGTTTTATAAAATAAATACAACAATCTCAAAGATTATCCTCAATAATTTTAACAATTTTCCCAATCTACCCTTTTGACTTGGGTTGATATGCCACACTCATCTATAGTAGTGTTCCCATAACACTCTATAACTTTCAAAAACAATATTCATGTAAACTAAGAGTCTATCAAAGATGATATAATTTGAAACCCCATGGTATTTAAAAATATATTTCACTTATATTTACACAATATAATCAATCATAAATGTTTCTACATAGACATGAAGTGGGCTTACTCCATGAGTCAATTTGCTATAACCCAAACCTAGTTGTTTTTCAAAGATGATCATAGTAAACCAGTCATAATTTCCATGTAATGTTTCTCCCACTTCTATCTAAATTTCGATATAGGTTTCAAAATCCTCAATAATCATTGGATCATTATCTTTTTCTCCTGATATCTTAGGTTGTGAAAACTAATTTCTGGCTCTTTAACCTAACTATTCCGAAGGATGGACTCTAAAATCATGGGTTCAAATTTATATGGAAGTAGATTGGAACTATAGGAACAATAATTAATAATATACATATGTGGTAGGATGTTATTTTTATGATTTTACTATTCTATGTAAGCGGAGGTTAAGTTGGTAAAATTTCGTGGTATTTTAGAAGTATCCATGATTGAGTGATGGGTTTCAATGAATATTAGAAGTTGGTGGCACTAGAATAACTTGGTTGTGTTGTTTATAAATAGAAAAAAGGTGGAACATTTTCATATAGATGGGGTTTTTTCATCATTAAGATTATATTAGCATATTATTTTGGGTGATGATAAAGTATTATTCCATTTTAATCTCTTTTTCATATCTTCTATATATATTTTTTTTCAAATTTTAGAGTAGGTATTATTCTAGACCATGTCAAATCCTTATGGTCCTTTATCAAGTATTTTACATAAATTTTCTTCATTTTTTTCTATTTTTTACTATGAGCACTCAACTGTAATTTAGAATTTGTGTGGTTGTAGTGAATGGATTTTATATTTTAAATGTTCTAGTCCATGTAATGAGGAATTTTAAACCATATAAAACCCTTATTTCTCATTTGAGATTCCATTGGTTGGGTCATTATGAATCTCATATAGTCGCATAACATTGGTATCAAATTTTCTTAAGGATAGGAAAAAAATTAAAGATCAATGGCTATTCTTGTGAAGATATAAAAGAAACCTTCTTCTATGAACAAGGCGTTTATAATGCTATGAATTCTTTTATGAATATTTTAGAATAAAGTTTGGTTGCAGGTTATGGTAATTAATTCAATGTAATCTTGATTTAGATGGTGTCTTTTGGGGAGAGGCTCTCTAGATGTGTATGAGCATTGTTACTTTTTTCATAACTTCTATAATATAACAGTTACAACTATTATTAAATCTTATATAATGACTACCTTAGTGTTTGAGTAAATATAGGATCAATTTATAAATTAATATCACTAGAAGATATAATTTTACCATATACTAAAACTATTCTTGGTAGGGAAGTAAAGGAAAATCCACTAAAGGAGTTAGAATAAGAAGGGGAGAACAAAACATGTTATATAAATAGGTAATTGGTTGTTTTTGTTGACTCGGGATAGTATAATTGTGAAAAATAAGGGAAAATTGTGAAAATACTATCAGGAGATATGAGTTAAATCTTGAAAAAATGTTTCCATTTCATCTAAAAACTGTATAGTAGAAGGGGAGGATGAAACATTGATCTTAAGTGTTGCATGTTTTAAGGATTCAATTATTATTTACTCTAGATCTTTATTTAGTTAAATGTATATGAGAAGTGTAGAATGAGTAATTATATGTCTGAAATCTTCGATAGCTTTAACCATTTGAATAGAAAAGTACTCAATATTTTTTTTAAAGTGATGTAAATTGTTAGATTAAGAAAATTTTTTTACTATATTTTCAATACCTATGAAACATCCTAGGTTTACAAAAGAACTTAATTTTACTCAGTTATATTGAAAATATAGAATTTTATTTTTACTTGGTGGATTATATATGGAAGATCACATGGGGTACAATGGTGGTGGCGTGCGGTGTGAAATATAGAACATTATACTTGACTGGGATTTTATAAGGTGTGGTATATACTAGAGAAGAAACTTTTGGAAGTGTGAAGTTATGGAATGAAAACCACAGTGAAATTTTTGAGAGGGGTTTATAAACCGTGGTTTTAATGTTATTGTTGAATCTTTATTATGTGGAGTATGTAATGGGAAAAAAATTATCACAGGGAAGAATCAGAAGATATCCTTTACATCATTAGACAAGCTACCAATGATTTTTATCATCAATTTATTTCAAACTAATAAAAGGGGGTATAACTGGTTCAATATTATAAGGGAATGGTGTACTATGTCACCTCCATTGATAATTCCACATGAAATGTGTGGGTTTTTTTCCACAAACTTAAGTCAATGATTTACAAAACATTAGTTTGATGCATATCCATGGAGGAAGATGATATCAAAATGAATCTAAAATGAATTTGGTCTAATAATGGTGATGATTATGGTGAAAATTCATTTTATAAGTCCTTTTGGATGAATGGTATATGAATAGAAAGTTATATTCTATATAACTTGAGAAAAATAGAGTTATTAAAAAGACATATCAAACATTGAATAAGAGAGAGAGGAGCATGAGGTGGTGTTCTGGACTACTATAGAATTTTTTTCCAAAGTGATTAAGTGTGTGGAATATCTCCGGAAGAGATATGGTTTACCTAGGTTATAGAACTACTAAACTATTCTGATTCCCAGATGAAATTTCTACTATTTACTAGTGTTGGATATCCAAAAATCAGGGATGAGGCAACACATCTAAGGGACTTGTTGTAGTGGGAGTAAATAATGAAAGAATAATTGGATAAATTCTATGTTTATGAAACATGGTATCTAGAATGACTTCCTCTATTAAATTGGTCATTGTATAATTACTTGTCTTGCCATATAAAGTTATAAGTAGACTACAGGCACTGATAAAGGTGTAATTGGTTGTGAAGGGCATTCAATAAATGGAAGCATTTCATTTTTGTCATATTTTCTCTCTTATTGTCAAGTACACGGTGATTTAAATATTTATTTTCTTGGTATCCATGGAAGGTATATTTATTGAATAACATGATGTTTCGATAATGTTCCACCATGGTGATATTGAGGAAGCCATCTACATGGAGTAACCAGAAGGATTTTTACCAAATAAAAAATATAGTTTAGTGTTTAACCTAAAATAGTGTTTTTATTGGATTAAGAAGGAACCCAAATAAGGGATCAAAAAGATAAATTCCTTCACAATATAAAACAAACATTTAGTTTAATTCAAATCATTTTTTCTATAAAAAAAATTATGATGATGGGAGATTCTTCATTGTTCTTCTCAATGTTGATGATATCCTCTCAACTAGGCTAGTGAAGGAAATTATGGATGAGTTGAAGGTGAATTTTTCCAAAATATTTTAGATAAAGGATCTATATTCCATAAATAGAGTGTTGGGGATGAGAATCAAAATGGATTTTTGTTCAAAAACATTATTCTTATCTCAGAAGGAATACATACAGAGGGTATTGGAGTGATTCTAAATGCGAAAATCGAAGCCTATGAGCACCCACTATCTAAAAATTTCTAACAAACCAACGGGAAGGAACCAATACGGGGGATAATTACATCTTGAAGGTTAGATATTCATAATTTATGAGAATTATGATGTATTCCATGGTTTCTAAAAGATTTGATATCACTCACATGGTTTGTGTAGTAAACATGTTCATGGAAAATCCATAAAAGAGGTACTCGGTGATTTTTATGTAGATCCTTTTGTATAATAAATGTTTTACAGATTTGGAAATATATTTCCAAATGGATAATCCATTACAATTATTTATGGACTATGAATTTTGATAAAATATAGATTCATAGAATATAACCACCTGATTTATGATTTCTTTTAGAGGCACTGTAGTGAGATGGATGTTAATACTTCAATCAGTATAAGCATCTTCAAACATGAAATCTATAAAGATTATTTTTATTGAATCAAAGAGAGGTTTTTGTAGATTAATGGTATATGAGAGGAAATTGGAAGAAAGATAGAAATTTCACTATTACAAAACTAGTCTTTAACATCACTAGAAATAGCCTTTATTAGCACTAGAAAAGCGAATACAACATGAGTGACGTTAAAATCCTAGAACTTTTATCTGTAACGACCCAAAGTTTCATTAATGGAAATAACTCTTGATGTAATTAATTGTCACTTTATGTTTATATAAAATGTAAACTTATTTGGTTTTATGATAAGAATTTTGACCATTGCTAATATAGTCGTTGAACAGTGATCACATGATTAGTATAAATATAGGACTTTAACAAATCCAATTTACTCAGACAAAGGAAGTGATGGCCTCATCCAGTAGAATTTCCCCATACGAAGCCCATTTTTCGGAGCTCGGAAAAGAGGTGGCATCCTTGGGCTTCTCTCCTGAACAAGCCCAAGCTTAGGTTCATTATGTCAAGCTCGAACAGGACCATCTACGGGGGAAGTGTAAGTTGATAGAGAATTACCGCTCGAGCGATGTTATCTGAGCCACCCCAAGAGTCTGTCACCATTTCACACCTTACCCTTAGGTCTTATGAGGCTATTTTAAGAGGTTATGTAACAAATAAATAGTACTATGTTCATGTACATTTTTTTTATATATTAATTAATATACTTTCTTGTCATTATTGATACGTTGTAAATAGTTTTTAAAGTACAAATAATGTATTTAGTTATTATTTAATTAAGAATTCTATTTTATTAAATTTAGGGATTTATGAATTAAATAATATTTTAATAAAATATTATTATTATTATTAAATTAATTTTTATTAAATATAAATGATCTTATAATTTTATGAATGCAATTATAATCTTTATTAAGGTTTGAAATCCATTTCTGTCAAAACCCGTGAATTTTCGATAAATATCGGTTTTTATTTTAAAACTAAAAATTAAAATATTTAGAAAATTATTTAGATAAAATAAATGTTATTTCTAGAATCAGGACGTCGAAATTATCCAACGGTGAATTTTTCATAATTTTCTGAGACAGTCAAATTTTTGGGTAAAAATTAAATACCGTTTAAATATAAAATGTGTTTTATGACTTCATAATGACCCAATAGTGATGTAATAAAATACTATAATCTTTATTTTAGGTCAATATATGTTTTACCATTAAAATAATGTGATTTTGGGTTTGTTTAACATACTTTTAAATGCATTAATGGACCCCTCAAGACTTATTAAACACCTTGTCTTTTTAAATTGTTTTCCATGGGAGTGTGACTCACCTCAACATAAGAAAACCTATTATTTTAAGAAGTTCGGACTTTGGCCTTATAAAATATTTTTTTCCTATTCCCTTTTCCAAAACCCATGGGCAAAAACCATGGTATGGTCTGTGGTATGGATTAATTTAATGTAAGGGGACCCAAACCTAAATAATAAATAATTCCCTCACCTTTCCTTTATAAACCCACCCAAGCTCCCACTTCCTCCTCACTCAAATCCCTTAGAGTTCATCCAAACTCTGAACCAATATCTCTATAATCCTCCCATATTTCCCCAATATCACAAGAATTCTCTCACAAGCCTCTCTCTAGCCTTTGGAAGCACACTTCCAAGTAAGGGTTTTTTCTTCCTTTCTCATTTTTGTCCAGTTTTCTTTAAGTTGTTTTTCCATTTAAATTCCAATTATGAATGTTGGGGTATAGTTTATCACCTCCCTCATACTTCCCTCTTTATGTTTTAATGATGGGATACCCCTTTCTCTCTCATTAAATGCCTCCCCTGTACACTCGTTACTATGCCGAAATTCCGAAAGGAACTTCTCCCTCCTCATTTACATTCAAGCAATAATTTTGTATCATGAACCTAAATTATATTAAAATTTTTGGGACATGTAAATTTATTACCTCATTACTATCCATTACATGTAAATATTATGAGGAACCTCTTTCTCTCCCATCAACCATTTTTATGAATTCTTATGTCACGCTGTTACGCTGCCGAAATCGCACCGATTTTTAAGCCAATGCCATTGTGTAGTGAAAACCATGCCCATTTCTCCATCAAAGGTATTCACATTTATGCACATTTACTTATTGATTGTAAATTTTCATGTTTTAATTCCACATTCCTATATCATGGAATAAAATATTATGTTTTATAAATCCATGTTTTATAATCCATGTGGCACACTTATGCATGAAATGAAATGTTTAAGAAGGGTGTGCCCTTATAGCACTCCAATGCATTGGGTAAAGTATAGTAACATGTTATGTCATGTGCAATGAGTGTTTACTCATGCTAATTCAAGTGCAACGAGGGTTTACTCGTGCTTCATGTGCAATGAGGATTTACTAATGCTCTATGTGCAATGGGACATGGCTCATGCAAATTCCATGTTAAGTGTTGTTTCCACATTTCCATGTTATGATTATCATGCTTTATCATGCCTTTATGTTCATGATTCTATTATGCTCTATTTATATACCTATTTCCTAACATTTATTATACTCCTCATGTTATTCCATGTGTACTCCCTTACTGGGCTTTATAGCTCACCCTTTTCTTATGCATGTCCTCAGGTTATCCCATGCAATGCTAAGTACGAGGAAATGTAGTGGTCATGTAAAGGATGTTTTCAATAAAGATGTTGTATTTCATGTCTTAAGTTTTTATGTAATGATCTTAAGCCCCAAAGACACTAAACCTCTCGATAATATTTGTTGTATCAAGTGAAGTTTTATGTAATAAATCATGTTTAAGTTTGTATTAAAAAGCAGGGTTGTCATAGTTGGTATCAGATGATAGGTTTAGTTATTTTTGGTATTAGGATTAGAAAACCCTAGTAAAGCCTTAGATACCAGACTAAGTACAATAAAAACATCCTTAAGTTTTGGTCAGTATTGAGTAACTGGTTTATCAATCAAATACATCCATGTCTGGATACGAGCAGGTAGAGGTGGCTCTGGCACAGATGTATCCTACGGTTAAAACCCAAAAAACCTCTTTGAGCTAGACTCGAACGGGAACCAGTGCACGACAACGGGCCTTGCTGCACTCTTGGTTATGAGACTCCTGGGAGATATGCTTTGGTAAATTCACAAGCTTAGTATGAACCCTTATTACGGGAAATAAAAAAATTCCCCTAAGAATATATGTTAGAAAGTAGATCATGAAAAGCCTATATTGAAGCCTATAAACTCATGAGTTAAGGAAATAAAAGCTTATTTATAAGTCATAAAATTTTGTCTTTGGATTACCCGTTATGTGTTACCCCTAACTTTCCTTTTATTCCAGCCAATGGCTAGTAATAGGAGGACTCGGGATAACAATCGTTGTGAAGATCAGTGTGATGACTGTACTAATGAGATGCCCAATCCAATAGGAGCAGGAATCGCGAACTTTGTCATGCTTCTCTCTCAGCTAACTCAAGTTTTGAATAGAAACATGGGTCAAGAGGTACTTTTAACCCCCCCCCCCCCCCCTAAGAAAGAACAAGTCTCTATCGAGAGCTTCCTGAGAGAAAGGCCTTCTACTTATAGTGGATCATCTGATCCCATGATCGCTGAACAATGGATCCACTCCATTGAAAACATATTCTCCATCATTCAATGTTCTGAACAAGAGAAGGTTCTCCTAGATTCTTATCGTATGGATGGTGATGCTGATCGATGGTGGACATTGAACAAAAATATAAATCCTAATAAGGAGATCGAGGCATTGGAATGGAAGGATTTCCAGAAGATATTTTTCGATAAATATTTTCTGTGCACCCTCCGGCTTAAGATGGGAAGAGACTTCCTTTCCCTCAAGAAAAAAGATGAAGAATTGATTGGAGTGTACGAGGCAAAATTCACAAGGCTTGCATGATACGCTTCCGGCTTTGTCGTTACCTCCGAATGCAAAGTTGACCGCTTCTTTGGTGGGCTGAAGCCTAGCCTACGGAAAGCATTGGCGATCCGTGACTTCGACAGCTGTGAGGAAATTGTCTGATGTGCCCTCAAGGTCAAAATGGAGATCGTGGAATCACAAGATTATCATGGGGACAAGAAGCATAAGTTGGACTTCAATGTAGGTGGTCCGATGGATAAATCCAACAGTGCTAAGAAGATCTAGCACCCCACTTTCCAAAAGTGCAGAAAGAAGCACCCTGTAAATTTCATTAAGGGGATTAGAAAATCTTCCAGGTGTGGAAGAGAAGGGCATATAGCTGTTAACTGTCAGCAAAAAAGACCCACGGCTGCGACAGAGGAGAGTAACGCTCTGTTAAAACCTTAACACATTGTTCAATTCTACAAATTCAAAGAAATGGGTCATTTTGCAAATCAGTGCCCTAATCCAAGGGTTTTCGGAGTCAACCAACAACCTCCAAGGCAGCAAAGAAGAGCTTTTTCCCTCACTTCTGCCAAAGTGAACCCCGAAAATGAAGTGGTGATAGGTACACTAGTTATTCATTCAAGAATAGTGAATGTACTTTTTGATTCAGGTTCTACGCATTCTTTTATATCTCGAAAATTTTGTAGAACAATCCCAACACCACCAAAAATCATGGAAGTGAAGATGTCGGTGAGTATGGTAAATGGGGAAATAATTTCATCCCATGAATATAAGTCCTCCCCTGTTATAATCTGTGGATTGAATTTCCAGGCGAACCTCATCATACTCCCACTGGTGGAATTTTATGCAATTCTTGGCATGGATTGGCTTTCCTTATATAGAGCCAACATAAATTATTGGGAGAGGGTAATCACACTCCAAATGGAGAATCGACCCCCAATTCTTTACAAGTGTAAGGAGGAAGATGAATATCCTTTAAATCCATCAACTAAAGCATGGATATTAATGCCCTATGAGCATGCGTATCTGGCTCAGATGATTGAGTCCATGGAAGAAACCATCCTTGAAGAAAAATGCCTATTGTGAGGGAATTTTCGGAAGTGTTTCCCATGGAACTGCATGGTCTTCCTCCTAAAAGAGATGTTGAATTCTCATTTGAACTTATACCCGGGGCTTTACCAGTATCCAAGACTCCATATAGAATGGATTTTGAACAGCTTGAAGAGCTGAAAAACAACTACAAGAGAATCTAGATAAAGTATTTATACGCCCAAGTACTTCACCATGGGGTGCACCAGTCCTCTTCGTCACGAAGAAGTATGGGTCAATGCGGCTTTGCATTTATTATCGTGAACTTAACAAAATCACGATAAACAAAAATTATCCTCTCCTATGAATTGATGACTTGTTCGATCAGCTACTTGGAGCACAATACTTCTCCAAGGTGGACTTGCGGTCGGGATATTATCAAGTAAGGGTGAGAAGGAAGATATCCCCAAGACTGCTTTTCGCATAAGATACAGGAACTATGAATTCATATTAATGCCTTTAGGACTCACTAATTCTCCAGAAATATTCATGGAATTAATGAATAGAGTCTTTAGAGATTATCTAGACAAATTGTTGGTAGTCTTTATAGATGATATTCTAATATACTCCAAAACCAAGGAGGATCATGATGAGAATTTAAGAACTGTACTGGAGACTTTGCGAAAGGATAAGCTCTATGAAATGTACAGAAATTATGTGTTATGGTTGAAGGAAGTCTCATTCCTGGGCCATATCCTCACAAGCAATGGCATATCTGTGGATCCCTCCAAAATAGATGCAATTGAGGGATGGCCAAGGCCAATATCGGTAACGGATATCCGTAGCTTCTTGGGGTTAGCTGGATATTATCGATGATTTGTGAGAAATTTCTCACGATTGTCCAACCCTATTACCAGAATAACTCAAAAGGGAGTAAAGTTTTATTAGAGTGATGAATGCGAAGAAAGCTTCAAGGAGTTGAAAAGAAGGCTTATCACTGCGCCCGTGCTCACTTTACCCACAAGTGGGGAACTCTTTGTTGTTTTCAGTGATGCTTCAAAGAAGGGCTTACGCTGTGTGCTGATGCAGAATGATAAAGTTATATCATATGCCTCAAGGTAGTTGAAAATCCATTAGTGAAACTATCCAACGCATGATTTGGAGTTGGCGGCGGTGATCTTTGCATTGAAAATCTGGCGGCATTATCTCTATGGAGAGAAATGTGAGATATATACTGACCACAAGAGTCTTAAATATATATTCACACATAAAGAGCATAATATGTGCTAGAGAATATGGATAGAGCTCATCATGGATTTTGACTTTTCAATCCATTACCACCCTGGGAAAATGAACAAGGTGGCAGATGCCCTAAGTATAAAGGACCCACCGATTCTATCAATGATGAGAATTGAGAAGGATCCAATCTTCTTAGACTTGATGAATATGGACATGGGAATTATAAAGAAGGCAACATCATCAATCCATTCACAAATTATTTCTCAACCGTCTCTTTTGTAAAGGTTAAAGGATGCTCAAAAGGATGATGTGGGAATTCAGGAAAAAGTGGAAGCTATCAAAAAAGGGAAATCCTCGGAGTTTAATGTTAATGAAGAAGGAATTGTGCGGTTTGGGAAAAGACTATGTGTTCCATAAAGTCTGGAGCTAAAGAATGAACTTTTGGATGATGCACATAGTTCAAATTTCTCTATTCACCCAGGGATCACAGAGATGTATTGAGATCTCCAAGAAAACTTTTGGTGGGATAATATGAATAAGGAGATCGTTGAATATACATCAAAGTGCCTAGTGTGTCAACAAGTGAAGGAAGAGAGGCAGAAGTCTAAGGGGATGATGCAACCATTACCCATACCAGAATGGGAATGGTAGATAATAACCATGGACTTTGTCATCGGGCTTCCAAGGACATCCAAAGGCAACAATGCAATCTGGGTTGTTGTGGATCGTCTTACAAAGACTTCACACTTCAATGCTATTCGGGAGGATTTCTCATTGGATCAACTGGCAAAGAAATATATCAGGGAAGTGGTAAGTTTGCATGGAGTGCCACTATCTATTGTGTCTGACCAAGATCCAAGATTCACATATAAGTTTTGGAAGAGTCTTCAACATGCTCTGAATACTGAACTGAACTTCAGTACGGCCTATTATCCTCAAATTGATGGCCAATCCGAGAGGACTATCCAAGCACTTGAGGACATGTTGAGATCATTCTCAATGGACTTTAAAGGAGGATGGGATCAACATCTTACTCTGGTTGAGTTCTCTTATAATAAAAGTTTCCACTCAATCATCCAAATGGCACCATATGAAGCCATGTATGGGGAAAGTTTCACAACACCGGCATGTTGGGATGAGGTCGTTGAACGTAAGCTTCTTGGACCAGAAATGGTCGAAGAAATGGGGGAGAAGGTGAAAACCATTCAGCAGCATATCAAGGCAGCCCAGAGTCGACAGAAGAGTTATGCAGATAACCGTAAATGAAACCTTAAGTTTAAAGTTGGAGACATGGTGTTTCTATGCATATCTCCGTGGAAGAAGGTCATGAGGTTTCGAAAGAAAGGGAATTTAATTCCAAGGTACATCGGCCCCTTCGATATTGTTGATCGTGTTGGGGATGTGGCCTATAGACTACCACTTACACCTACCATGGCCAAAGAACATGATGTCTTTCATGTATTTCTCTTAAGGAAGTACATACCGTCCCTTCACATGTACTCTCTTCCGAGGTGGTACAATTGGAAGATGATGTTTTTTATGAGGAGAAACCAGTGAAGATCATAGATCGTAGACAAAAAGTTCTATGAAATAAGACAACGCCCCTCATCAAGGTGTTGTGGAGAAACCACAAGTTTTAAGAAGCGACTTGGGAATCGGAGGAAATGATGAAGCTGAGTTACCCACATCTTTTTAGTGTGGAAAAAAGGAAATTTCGAGGGTGAAATTTCTTAAGGGGGGAATATAGTAAAGACCCAAAGTTTCATTAATGGAGATACCTCTTGATATAATTAAATGTCTCTTTATGTTTATATAAAATGTCAACTTATTTGGTTTTATGATAAGAATTTTGACCGTTGCTAATATAGTCGTTGAATAGTGATCACATGATTAGTATAAATATAGGAATTTAACAAATCCAATTTACTCAGAAAAAGGAAGCGATGGCCTCATCCAGTAGAATTTCCCCATACGAAGCCCATTTGTCGGAGCTCGGAAAAGATGTGGCATCCTTGGGCTTTGCTCTTGACCAAACCCAAGCTGAGGTTCATCATGTCAAGCTCGAATAGGACCGTCTACGGGAGAAGTGGAAGTTGATAGAAATTACCACTCGAGCGATGTTATCTGAGCCACCCCAAGAGTCTGTCACCATCGCACACCTTACCCTTAGGTCTTATGCGGCTATTTTAAGGGTTTATGTAACAAATAAATAGTACTATATTCATGTACATTATTTTTTGTATATAATAATTAATATACTTTCTTGTCATTATTGATACGTTGTAAATAGTTTTTAAAGTATAAATAATGTTTTTAGTTATTATTTAATTATGAATTATTTTTTATTAAATTAAGGGATTTATTAATTAAATAATATTTTAATAAATTATTATTATTAAATTAATTTTTATTAAATATAAATGATCTTATAATTTTATGAATGCAATTATAATCTTTATTAAGGTTTGAAAGCCATTTCTGTCAAAACCCATGAATTTTCGATAAATATCGGTTTTTATTTTAAACGTGAAAATTAACATATTTAGAAAATTATTTAGATAAAATAAATGTTATTTCTGGAATCAGGATTTCGAAATTATCCAACGGTGATTTTTTCATAATTTTCTGCGACAGTCAAATGTTTGGGTAAAAATTAAATACTATTTAAATATATAATGTGTTTTATGACATCATAATGACCCAATAGTGATGTAATAAAATACTATAATCTTTATTTTTGGACAATATATGTTTTACCATTAAAATAATGTGATTTTTGTTTTGTTTGACTTACTTTTCAAAGCATTAATAGACCCCTCAAGGATCATTAAACACCTTGTATTTTTAAATTGTTTTCCATGGGAGTGTGACTCACCTCCACATAAGCAACCCTATTATTTTAAGATGTTAGGAATTTGGACTTATAAAATATTTTCTTCCACTTCCCATTTCGAAAAACCATAGGGAAAAACCATGGGATGGTTCGTGGTTTGGATTAATTTAATGTAAGGGGACCCAAACCTAAATAATAAAGAATTCCCTCACCTTTCCTTTATAAACCCACACAATATCCCACTTCCTCCTCACTCAAAGCCCTTGGAGTTCATCCAACCTCTACCCTACTCTCTCTATAATCCTCCCAAGGTTCCCTAAGCTCCCAAGAAGCATCTCACAAGCCTCTCTCTAGCCTTTGGAAGCATACTTCCAAGTAAGGGTTTTTTCTTCCTTTCTCATTTTTGTCCAGTTTTCATTAAGTTGTTTTTCCCTTTTAATTCCAATTATTAATGTTGGGGTATGGTTTTTCACCTCCCTCATACTTCCCTCTTTATGTTTTAATGATGGTATACCCCTTTCTCTCTCATTAAATACCTCCCATGTACACCCGTTACTATGCCGAAATTCCGAAAGGAACTTCTCCCTCCTCATTTACATTCAAGCAATACTTTTGTATCATGAACCTAAATTCCATTAAAATTGTTGGGAAATGTATCTATATGACCTACTTACTATCAATTACATGTAAATATTATGAGCAACCCCTTTCTCTCTCATCAACCATTTTTATGAATTCTTATGTCACGTCGTTACACTGCCGAAATCGCACCGATTTTTTAAGCCAATGCCATTGTGTAGTGAATACCATGCCCATTTCTCCATCAAGGGTATTCACCTTTATGCACATTTACTTATTGATTATAAAGTTTCATGTATGAATTAAACATTCCTTTATCATGTAATAAATTATTCTGTTTTATAAATCCATGTTTTATGATCCATGTGGCACACTTATGCATGAAATGAAATGTTTAAGAAGGGTGCGCCCTTATAGCGCTCCAATGCATTGGGTAAAGTATAGTATCATGATACATCATGTGAAATGAGTGTTGACTCATGCTAATTTAATTTCAATGAGGGTTTACTAGTGCTTCATGTGCAATGAGGATTTATTTATGCTCTATGTCCAATGGGTCATGGCTCATTCTAATTCCATGTTAATTATTGTTGCCACATTTCCATGTTATGATTATCATGCTTTATCATGCCTTTATGTTCAGGTTTCTCTTATTCTCTATTGATATTCCTATTGCCTAACATGTATTTTACTCCTCATGTTATTCCATGTGTACTCCCTTATTGGGCTGTATATCTCGCCTTTTTCTTATGCATGTCCTCAGGTTATCACATGCAATGCTAAGTACGAGGGAATGTAGTGGTCATGTAAAGGAAGTTTTCAATAAATATGTTGTATTTCATGTTTTATGTTTTTATGTAATGATCCTAATCCCCAAAGACATTAAACCTCATGATCTTCTTTGTTGTATCAAGTGAAGTTTTATGTAATAAATCATGTTTAATTTTATATTAAAAAGTAGGGTTGTCATATTATCAGCACTGAAAAAGTGTTGATAATGTGTCTATTTATCGGTGCTAAAAATCGTAGATAAATAGGACATTTATCAGTTCTTTTAAATGCACTAATAAATATCGCATTTATCTGTGCTTTTATTCAGCACCGCTAAAGGATTCCTTTATCCGATATTTTATAAGTGTTGTTAAAGGCCTTTATCAGAGCTCATAGAAGCACTAATAAAGTAAACCTTTATCAGAACTTTTCGAAGAACTGATAAAGGAAAATATTGTAGTGTCTGGTAAAAGAACACTACAGCACCAAAAATACATTTAATATCAACAAAAACAAGTCCAAATACAGAATTTAAATGAAATGAAATTTACAAAACAAATACCAGAAAAAACATTATATTATAGATATTTCAAACATTGGTTTATACAATTACATAAATAAAATTTATCAAATACATTCAAAAACATCAATGTTCCTTTGCCTTTTAATCCTGAACTGACTCATGCTATTTCCCAAAAAACCACCCCCTTCTCGAGAAAAAGAACAAATCTATATAAGAAAACTATTCTTATATTGGTAATAATATAAACGGACTCTTCAAGGAATAATGAAAATAAAATCAACGTTTCATTATATAATTTTTTGGTAAAATAGAGAAATTATATCATAACATTACCTTTAAATCATTCTATAGTGATTCATTCACTATATTTTATTATTCCAAGAGATTGGTAACATCATCATCTATAGAAGACATTGTCTGCATGAGTAATCAAACATTTAATTTTAGATTATGTTAGTGTATTAGAGAACATATAATATTGTGATGAAAAAAATAATATATTAAAAACACTTACCTTCTCCATGAACAATGTTTATTTTTTTAAAGGTTTCAAGGATTTGGTTCCTATTTCAGGAATCCAAATCCCCTCTTTGTGGTCCACTCTATTATACAAGACATTGTCTACATTGGGACCATAATGAACTAATTGGTATGTCCCAATGAAAGGGTCATCCTGGATTGAATTTTCATATTACTCAACATTTGTTTTAGTCACCAGAAGAAAAATCGAAAAATTATTATTATTTTGAATAGAGACATAAAATACTTATACTACTTGTGATTCCATTATGAATGGATCATATTTTTTCCCTTCTACATTGAAATTCACCTTCAAAAATACCATTTCATAAAATTTCACTCCATTGATATTGTTAGCCCAATTGCAATAGAAAATAGGTACTTGAAACTTTGTATAATACAACTCATATATCTATTCAATAATACAAAAATATGACATATTTTCATAAATTGGATTTCTATCCTTGGAACCAGATATGTGCATTTCTTTAGCAATAAGTGTAACACCACTGCTTTTCATCATACTAAAGTCATCATGTTCTTTTTTATAGAATGTATAACCATTGATTACAAACCCAGTGTAAGATATAACATTTGTATTCGGACCTCTGGCGAGCCATTGTAGCCATTAAGAAATTGAATTAAAATTTTTAGATAACTACTTATAGATTTGATCTATAAACCATCATATAAATTTTTGATTTTGTGTATTTGATATCCATATTTCATCTCTTTATGGATTCAAATCTCCAATAATTTCTTTGTGGGATTAAATGTATCGATCAACATCGTCACTATTATGTAATATGTAAAGATGTGTTTTCTCCCACTCAATCAAGGTAATTTAAGCAACATATCCTTCGTAAATCCCTTTTCCCAAAAGGCATTCATTGTGATGAGACTTTGGGAGATTGATACTTTCAACATCTGATAGGTAATCAGTATAGAATTCAATGGCTTCTTCAATAACATATCGTTCTGCAATATAACCTTCTGGCCAACTTAGATTCTTGACATGCCCTCTTAAAATCATCATATACATTTCAATGGGATACATCCATATGTAATGGATAGGACCATATAGTTGAATCTCTTTGACCAAGTGAACCATTAGGTGGACCATTATATCCAAGAATGATGGTGGGAAGAACATTTATAATTCTCAGAATATGATCAAAATCTTGTGATTCATGATGGGAAACTTCATTGTGTATAAAACTTTACTAGATATGTCTTTGAAAAGGAAACAGATTTTGGTTAATGTATGACATAAATTTTGAGGCAGAATGAAATGAAAAGAAACAGGAATTACATCATCCATCAAAACATGACAGTCGTCTAATTTAAGTCCTCGTAACTTCAAATTAGTCATTGACATGAAATTATTTATATTTGATGAATACCTTGTGGTACTTTTACACTCATAAGGAAAAAAGAAAAATTGAAACTTTTTCTTGTCTGGATAGAGTGTAAGCTATTAGAGGATAAAAATTATGCCTTTTACCCAGCACCAATGCCAAATATTTCCTTATCCCCATTTCAATCAAGTCCAACTTATCCATGATTCCATCTTTCATTTTTCTAGGAAAATTTAGTAACATTCCAATAACACTATCAAATAAATTTTTTCTACATGCATGACATCAATAAAATTTCTGACATACAAACATTTCCAATATATTAATTCAAAGAAAATTGATCTCTTCTTCCAACCTAATTTTGAAAGGTTTTTCGAAAAACATTTAATGAAAATAGTATTAATATTTTTTACTTTTTTTTATAGTTGATCGCCAGTTGTGGGAGATGATGTTGTACCTTTTTCAATATTCCCCTCTAATGTTGTCATCCAGGTTTAGTATTTATGTCATCGAGGTAAAAAAAATACAATGTTCTAAAAACAAATTCTTTGAGGAATGTTTCAACCAAACTGAGTATGTACGTTTTTCACAAAAGGGACACCCCAACATGCCTTTAATGTTATAGCTTGATAAATTTCCATAAGCGGGGAAGTTGTTTATCTATTAGTACAACATGTCCCTCAATGTGAATTATTAACTTCTATGAGAATCATACATTATAATACATGTATTGCACATTAATTTTAGATCTTTGATCAATGGATTCAAATAGACATCAATAACATTACTCGGTTTCTTTGGTTGAGAAATAAGTAGAGACAACATAATTTATTTCCACTTCATGCATAACCATGGTGGAAAGTTAGGATTAACCAAAATGATGGGAAAAGTACAGTGGGTAAAACTCTATACACCCAAAAGATTTAATCCATATGTGGATAATGAAAGATGAAAGTTTCTCAGCTCATCTCTAAATTCAGTAAACTCGTAATCAATTTTCTTCCATAGAAGAGAATCTACTGGATGATGTATCTTCCCATATTTAATTATTTTATCTTCACACCATGTTAATTATCTTGTAGTTTCTTGACTTACATATAGTCTTATAAACCATGTAATGATAGGAAAGTACCATTAAAATTATTAAGGACTTGATTAATTTTTCTTATATCGATCTATTCCACACTTAGGGAATTTCATTATTGATTCATGGTCCTTGTGAAACAATATGAAATCATTTGGACAAGTATGTATTTTTTCCGAGATCACTCCCATTGAATATTTCATTAATTTAGCATCATATATTCAGCATGGTAGTTCATTTTCTTTTGGTATAAAATCTTTAAGATGTCCAATTGGTTTTATAAATCTTGTGCCACTCCATCCGTTGTCAACTTTTAAATTATACAACATCAATAGAGCAAACATTATTTTTTATTTAGTACAACCGTTATACAATGGTTTCTTGGAATAGTTATTTTACTCCTCAATAAACTTTGGACAATCACGGAATTCATCTGAAATTTCTGTTTTAATTTCTTCCATGTGATCTCTATCATCTTTTACAAAGGTATTCATATCAAATGACTCATAAACTGTAGTATCATCCCAATCGATGTCCGCATTCAGTTTTTCTCATATTTAGTCCAACATTTACAGCTTTGATCTATTACATGAAAAAAAATGTTCTTTCAATTCTTCTAGACTAATTATTATTGAATAACAACAACATAAACACAGATACAAAATTTTAGAAGGGTCGTATGCATACTCTTTTTCAAACTTGATGAACTCTTTAATTCTGTATTCATATTCTTTTTTCAGATGATTAGTGTACATCCATTTTTGGTTCACATCAATCCTATTGGATTCATAAATAGAGATTTAGAAGTTCTCAGTAAAATTTTAAATAGTGGATATGATTTAAATACACTCAAGATGACCCGTATAAAATGTAAGGACAACCAGATGAGCTATATAGGAAGGTAAAAGTACCTGTGATTTTATTTTGGATTTCAGGGGTATTTTTCTAGTTTTACCTTAATTATTTGGAATATATTCACAATTTTTAAGTTAAATCCAGATTTATAAAATAAAGTTAACAATTATATGAATGAAGTCTTGGATATTATACAAATAATTATTTCCACGTTAATTGTGTCTCCATTGGATATCTCAGGTGATATTTAACTAGAATAAAAGAAGGGAACCAACAGAGAATCAATGAAAAAGTATATTCCTTTGAGAAATTTATTTCATGGGATGGTTAGAGAAACCACTAGGATGAAATAGGTTTCAAGAAGAGGTCCAAAAGATGAAAATTGCAACAAAAGATGAAAATTATTCTTAAGACATACGATAAAGTTATAAATGATGATTGAAAGTATTGAATTTTTTTGAGAAAGATTGAGAATGAGTTGGTTTCCCAACCCACACCCCCTAAAATTATTAAAGAATAATACAAAGGGGATTCACGAGGTGAAATTTTCTTGCACTAGAAATGAGTTTAAAGAAAAAACATGACAAGATGAAAAGTGCAGGAAGCATCAGAAGAGGAGAAAAAGCCATCATGCTACAAAACAATGTTGATGAAATGATTATCCTTACCTTCCTACAGATGTACACAGAAGATCAAAAATAGGTGCACACAGCAAAAGTACCCTTTGTATGTCCTCCACCTTAATCAACAAATGAGCAGCATCATTGTATACATGTATCATTCGAACAATTCCAATGAATAAAACAACTAGTATCCCAGATTTTATGAACATATATATTAAACCCCCCATCTAATTTTCTAATAGGAGGACACTAATTGCAGGTAGTGAGTGATATGTCTTGATATATCTAAAATTTCATGTGCATGAGTGCAATAAGAGACATCATAATAAAAAAAATAGTGTCTTATTTTTCATCAAGATCCAATTGATGAGTTGGTATAAACAATCAATCATACATCGGTATTCAATACGAACAATAGACCACAAATCATTCAATAAACAACGGATCATTAACAAATCATAACCAACATATCATATACAATAGATTATAAACAAATCGTAGAATAAGAAATCAAAAATGAAACAAAAAATACAAAAATAAAATTGAAGGCCTACCTCGCTAGGTTGAAGAACATCAGAGACCCTCTTTGAATGTAAGATTACATGTTTGGAGGTAGTTGATTGGTGTGATTTGACCTTTTATTCACCAAGTAAGAGCATCGGTAGTGGGTGGCTTTTGCACAAAGCTCTCTATCGTAATGGGTTCATAAATAGTTAGGGTTTTTAAAAATAGATCAGGACACTTTTATCTACACTTACAAATAAGCACTGATATATAGACCTTTTATCAGCACTTATAACATAAATGTAGATAAAATGACTATTTATCGATGCTTTTTTAGTGTTGATAAAGATCTATCTTTATCAAATCTAATATTAGAGTGCTGATAAATGTTAATTTTATCAGTTCTTTATTTAGCGCTAATAAATCCAAATCTATATTAGCATGTAAAAAGTACAGATAAATATTTTTTTATCAACGCTTATTACTGAAGCATTGTTAGAGGCTTAATAAGTATAAATATAAATAAAAATTTATAAAAAATTATAAATACTTAATAAATATATATAAATACCAATATAGTAAATATATTCCTTTTTATATATATTTATTATATTTTTATAAATATTTATTTCTAATTATAGAGATATTTTTAAAAAAATATTATTTATATCATAAAATATATTTATATAATTATACATATATATTTAATATATATATATAGTAAATATATTACTTATTTAAAGAAATTTCTTATAAATTTAATAATTATTTAAATATACATAATTATTTATTTCTAATTATATAAATACTTTTGAAAAAAATATTTATTTATTTATATTTACAAATATATAATTGTATAAATATAGTGACCATACATTTATAAATATATTTATCTATAAATAGTTTTTTAAAAATATATTTTTAACATTATTAATGAATATCTAATTTTGAGTGTATTCGTATATGTTAAAAATGAGTGAAATTGAATAAATTAAGAAAATAGGTACACTTTAACAATATTAAAAAAAATGGGTAAGTTCTGTATGTGTGAATATTTTATATAAAAATAAATTAATTATTTATATGTGAAATCAATATAACATACATTTGACCTATATTAAATTGAAAAAACAAACAACATTCAATTATATGTCGAGCACTATGAAATTAGTTGATATTTTTAATTCATATTAATTTTTAATTATATACCATTATTCAATAAATATATTACTATTAAATGTAAACGTATAAATCTTTTATAATATATAAATCATATTTATATACATTAATATATATCTAAATATTTAATATATACAATTTAATAACATTAATTATCATAATTATATAATTAAGAAATGTTTAATATTTAATAATGTAAAATGAATCAATTCACTTTTATTAATAATTTAATTACAAAATTAGTAATAAACACTTTTTTTATTTTAAATTTATTTAATTATTTCATTTTATCACCGTTAAAAATGCATTGATGAAAGAAACATTTATCAACTCTAAGTATAAAGAGCTGAATAAGTGTACCCTTTATCAGTGCTAAAACATAAGAACTGATAAAAGATACCATTTATCAGAGATAAAAATAAAGCATGGATAATGGATACCCTTTATCAATGATAAAATAAATTCACTCATAAAAGATTAAACGTATCAGTGCTTTCTTTAGCGCTGATATATTTTCCATTTATCAGCATTTTCTTCTAGTATTGATAAATAACAGCGTTGTTAAAGGCCAATTTTGTAGTAGTATTGAAACATTGTTCTTTAACATCCAATGTTTGATTAAATTGTAAAAGAATAAAGTGCCTTACTCTTTCAATAAACACATTCAGCAAAAGTTCCACTTCCTTTAGAAGCCTATTGAATATGGAATGTTGAAATAGTTGATGGTGAGGGAGAGTTGAAATTTCGTGGTTATACTAACTGGAGTCATGGCCTAGAAAATTCTACATTTTTAACACACAACAATTTTGCTTGGATGAATAAAGATTATATGATTTTGGAAATAACAAAATAATGGGATATTTGAGTTGAAATACATGTTTTTGGAATGTGAACTAGTAGACATTGATGAAGCCTTAGAAAATAGTCTTTAAATGGTATGTTGTTTTTCTATGAATTTTTCTCCATTATTTGGACTATAAGTTCAGAAAGATGAACTATAAACATAGGTCTACATAATCTTGTGAAGTTAGTTTTCAACTAGAGTATAAGATTCTTTGAAAGTGTAGGTATGGGAAGAGAAGATCCAAATTCCTATAGTGTTCACTAGTAGTAGTTGTTAATTTAGTTTCATTTATTGGGCTACTGGTGGTAGTCTTGATTGATTGATGGTCCTTAAAAAATATAAAAATTTGATGGAATAGGTGGAACTAAATGGGCTCACCTATAAACTCAAAGTTGGTATGATACTTTCAAAGAGAATGATTTTTACATTTCTAAGATTCTGGAAGATTTTGGTTTGGAGTGATTTCAAAGTTTTATTACATTGAAATATATTATTCATATCTTTTATAGATATTTTCCATTTTCAAAGGAGAAGGTTTTTTCAAAATAATTTTAAATCTCTATGTTCTTTTGTTTAATATTTTACATCCATTTTCTTCATCTAGTTTTTTGTTTTTATTTTCGGTTAACCACCTGGAGTTCAGATGGTGTACGGATATAGTGAAATACTTCTTATTTCCAAATACATTAATTTATGGAATCATGAGTTTTAGACCTTTCAAACCCTATTATGTATTAACGGTTTTAATGGATGGGTAATTTTGAATCTCAAATAGTGGCACAACATGACACATCAAGAAATGTGAAATAAATTCCCAAACATTCTTATTCATTCCTAATCACCACACCTAACATCTAATATCCTTACACATCTTGTTTGCACAAAAATAAATTCCCTAACTTAAAAGGAGATAAACTCCCAAAATATCATTCTTCATCTCTATTGGAACCACCATTCATCCTTAGAAAAAAATGGAGAAAATCTACTATAACAGACCACCCATGAGTAATATCCCCACTATTTATAGTTTCCCTCATTCTCTTGTAGTATTTATAAAAATTATTCCATGCTTTCACCTACTTTACCAACATAGGAAATACATTGAGGATAAAAGGCATAAAAGTATGAAATATTTCCATTATTTAATTTACGCATCCTATCATACATATGAGTTCAAATTCAAAGGGTTGAGGATATTCTACACACCTTCACATCAATAAGATGATTTCATTCTATGATAAAATATATTTCAATATTTTTTTATCTGTATATTCCATGAATTACTCTCCAATAAGACAATGCCTCCAAAATTTCATGGAATTAACAAAAGAAACCATCTTCAAGTCATACATAGTTTAATTATTATCATTGGGATTAATATTCCTAGACCATATAAAACAACTTCACTCAACTATATAAAGATACATCCCAATCCCAATCTGAATGTGTCATGATAAACATGATAACCACCCCTATTTTAGAAACAATTGGAACTAGTGTGGAATTTAATCTCATTTTCATCTCCTCAGATGAATCGTAATATTTCCAACTACATTCAAGTTACACCCATTTTTAGTCAAATCTATTATTCAAGAATAAAATTTCAATAATTCTTGAATTAACCATTGATAAAATTCATCAAAACCTGACCAACACCAAATATCAACCATGTTCATTGGTCATTACCAAGATATCACAACATTTACCTTATGACGATCAATAGAGAACCCAAATTAAAACCATATAATCAAGGAACTTCACCTCCACAATACAAGGATAAAATTTAGATAATTTTTGAAAAACTTATGATCATAAAAATCAATAAAAAAATATCAAGATGTATCTTATGGAATTATTCTATCCTTGAATAAACAAGGGTTCTATCCATAAATACCACATTAGTAAAATCCTATTCTTCAAGGCCATGAAAACCATAGAAGAATTGGTAACTCTTAAAGTAATGGGAAATATTTTATAATTGATATGTCAACAATGGAAATATTTTTTCAAATATCCTTTTCATTTACACTTAACTGCTGATAACCATACCAAAGCTCGGTCTAAGAAAACTAATTTTCTCCCTTATGTTAATAGAAAAATACATAAATTTTAAGTAATTGATACTTATTATTCTCTATAAATTTTTTCTTATTATTATTAAATACATAACCTAAAGAAACCATATACATTATTTGAATACAAAAATGATTGTCTTCCAAATGGATAAACTTGGTCTAATGAATCCTTTCTGCTCAAGATCATCTAATTGAAACTTTATCTCGACACAAAATTAATATAAAATCTGAACCCCTCTTGGGTGGTAGTCAGAATAAATCATCATGTAATGTACCTAGGTATTGATATACTACCCTCGAAAATAGAGGTAGATTATAACCCTCTATAGAACCAAGATCCAATCACACTAACAAATAATACAAGGATCTAATATCTCCCATTATTGAACCCTTCCTACTAACCTGAATATACCACTCTCCCTTGAAAATTTTTATAGTATTGCATCATGCTACAACAAGAACTGTCAACTATATTATTTAATTTTAGCATTAAATTAAGATATCCAGTCAATTATGATGACCAAACAAAATGATTTCATCTCAAGTTCTGAAACACACATATTTCATGCATATTTTTAAATATAATATAAGGACTCTAGAAAAATTTTAATAATTAATTCCCATGAATTTCAATGTTTTACTAAAATATGGGAAATTTTAAATGTCAAATTAGAATAATCTAAAATTTCAAAAAAAATTATGATTTATCTCTCTCTATTTATTTTAATATTATGTTGTTTAATATTTTTTAAAAACATTATTTAATGAAATTTCCATGATTGGATACTCCTTAACCATGAACAGTAGCCACTTAGCCAGACCAGAGTAGGTCTATCCAGAAAAGAAGCATGCATGGGAGGGCCAGCACAAGATAGAAATCTAAAATCCTAATGAGAGTAACCATTTGAATAAGCGGTCCAAAGATCACACAGTCCAAGCAGTGCAACATAGCCCATTCACTATGTGTGTGTGAATCCAGGTCCCCACCACAATGCGGTCTTCTAAGCAGTAGAAACCGCAATTTATTATATTAGTGCATGCCCGACTGATTTTCATTCCAATGTGGGACTAAAAACATGTTTTACTATTCAAAATAATATAAATGTTGTGTTTTCATCATATTTTCCTCATTCCAAATCCACAGAAAACCAACTTTACCATCTCTACCACAACTTCTCCCTCGAGATCACTGAACACCACCAAATATTGGTGGGAAACACCAGGGGTGACCACCGAGAGCTCGGTATCAAGATCATATCCCACTTTAACCAAATAAAGTCACATTGGAAATTATTCTGACCCTTTTCCAACCCTCATGAAGCACATTTAAGGGCTACATTTGTCCATGTGAAGGATGGATGAAGGAATATCTTCCGCTATGATTCATCGTTCTTCCCTGCCTACTATATCACTATTTCCACATTACACATCCACATTGCCAAGAACAAAGGCATAAACAAAGCTCGTGTGGTGTAATCCTAAATACTACCAATTTGGATTACTTCAATAGTATGAAAAATGGAAACCCCATTATCTATGAGTTATTTCTCAATATCTATTCAAATAGAGAATCATATATTTTTTTAAATAAGGAATAAAGGATTTGAAGATCATCAAGATTCTATCAATGTCTAAGATATCCTTGGTTTTATAATAAAATAAGGGTAGGATTGCCACTGATAAGAATTTAAAGACACCATAGAGGGAGACCTGCTTCTCCACTAAAGAAGCTAGTCTGATTTTTTTATTTTTATTTTATTATATTAAGTTTATTTTATTTTGTTTTTTAATTATTAATGTAATTTTAAAATATAATTTCTTAGTTAAAGAAAGCATTTATATTTCATCAATTGTGTTCCACCATTATTCTTATTCATCTCTCCCCTTCCTTCTTCTTCTTTTGTTTATTTTTTTTCTCAAAATTCTTTCCACTTTTATTTCTTTCTTTTCTATTTTATTTCTTTTCTTTCTCTCTCGCTTCTTATTTTGTTTTATTTTTGTAATTTCATGTGTTTGTTTTCATATTTTTCACAAATCCCCATAATTTGTTTTTTATTTTCTTCTCTTCTTTCTCATCCTATCATAATGACTTGTTACCCATGAAAATGAGGGGTTAACCCAAGGCTTGGCCCAGGGGAGGTAAGCAGTGTTTTATTTCTATTCATTATGCACATAAATTCATATTTTCTATTTAATTTTGGGGTGACATGGAGGGAAGTTTATGAGTTTTCTGATTTCCACCCATGACACATAACTATAACTCACTTTTATTATTTTGATAAAAACATTTCCCTCCATTATAATAATAATAACCACTTCATGTGATGAATTTGAGTTTTTAATGGATGAAACGACATACAATGAAGTCAAGACCTGGAATGTATCACATTCCCAATTGAGGTATTCCATTAACCATGATAATGAGAGGAGGTGGAATTTAGTATCCTATAGTAATTCAAGATTTCACAATATATTAATAAAATAATAGTTGTTTAAAAGTGAAATTTCTTGATTAAGCTATCAAAATGAATTTAAACAACAAGAAGAATAATTATGGAACCCATAAACCAAACCAAAAAGTCCCAATTCTATCTTTTATAATAATATTATATATTTTAATGTTTTTAAAATTTTTAGAATTTAATTTGTCCTCTCATATTCCATGGTTTTCATAAATATTAGAAACAAAACAATGAAGTAGTATTAGGTGGATTTGATTTAGTAAGTATAAAAATTATGAATCTCCTCATGTGAGATGACCTCTCTCACCCACAGTACTACACAAGGAAAAAACTTATAAATTTTATTTTTCCAATCCCCATGACAAGAAGAAATTAAAACTAGGATAAATTTTGGGGAACAACTTATTAGTTTTCTTACATTTTTTCACATTGTAGATAGTTTTCTTTATTTAAAAATCCAAAAAAATTATTTGTCCCCTAATGTATTCAAATTAAAATTTTATTCATGGGTAGACTACTAACAATAATAGGATAAACAGAGTTTAAAATAATGTTTCTGATCGATCCCAAGTGTAATAATTTATAGAAATCATAGAAAAATTGAAAAGAAATGTTTAAGTAGTATTCGAATACGTTCATGCATTTATTGGGAAACCAAAACCAGAGCATGAACCTAAAGAGGAAATGGAGTAATTTCCACTAGTCTTTCTTGATTTTTTTTAGTACATCCAAGAAGTTGAGGCAAAATTAAAGGGATTTCAAACACCCAACTACTTGAAGAGCCAGATTCAACATGGATGTGATGAGCTGGAGTGGATTCATGATGACAAATAATTTTCTTGTGTGTTATGTGTTGGTGATCAATAAGATCTAAAAAATTGTAATAAGTATTAGGTAAAAAATTGTCTAACCAGTCCAAATAATGTAGAATATCCAACACCATTGCATATATCCCTGACCATGGAATAATACACAACCAAATTTGTGGAATTTGAAGAAAATATAGATGAGCTTGACTACCTACCTCCACTTACTACCATCCAAATCCATGAGGCACTCACCATTGAAGAAGATATTGAAGGTTCACCAACTGAGGGAGTTGATCTTATCTCAATTTCTATTCCATTTTATTTTATTCTATCTAAATTGATTATTAATTCCCACTACTTTGAATTTTCGTATTTTTTCATTCCTTTATATGATTTATAGAAATATAAAGAAACACATGCACCTATAGTGGAACACATGGATCTCCTAGATTTTGATGAACATACATTTGTGGAAGTCCACGAAGAAGTCCATGTAGATGATCCTAGGAAAATCAAGAAATGATATGGTCATTTTTAAATGGGGATATTTTTTTATAAATCATATTTAAATTTTAATCAATTAAAAATACCTTCTTACTTTCCATTTGATCATTCAATTCATGATACCCACTTTGAACTATAGTTAAAAAAGCAAGAGAAGGTTTGAAAAGTAGAAACTAAGGAAGATGATGATCCATACTAAATCCTGACCCTTCCAAGTAAGATTTTGTTAATTGTAAGGGCAGATTTGGTATACTCTATCCATGGATAATTTTTAAGAACACGGACCTTAGTTTTGAGGTACAGGATTCTTCTTTTTTCCTTTTCCATAAGTGTTTTTGGGAAAATGGGGAAAATGGGGAAAATCCTAAATTTTGGAACTACACGCCGTGTACTTTTTCCACACGCCGTGTACTTCTGGCCCTGTGGGGATGAGTACACGGGGCGTGTAGCCATCCTGGTGACGAGGGGTGTAGTAACTGACTACACACCGTGTAGTGGTACTTACACGCCATGTATTCATTCGGCAGGCCTAAACAGTAAGGCGGTGGAGCAGCCAACAGCTGGGTGACAGTACATGCCGTGTACTTTAGAGTACATGTCATGTACTCATGTCGACGGATGAACAGTGTGGCGGTGCCGCCAGAGGAACAGTTAAATGAAATAATTAAATGTCGTGTACTCATAAGTTCACTATGTGTACTTTGTTTTTTCAGCTTAAAACAGGAAGTAGCCTCCTCATTTGTTAGAGGAGGTGTTTGAGCTGTTTTGGAGCCAAGGAGGATGGCTAACCATTTGAAGATCCGCCGGGTGTTCGTCTGGAATCCGATTCGGCTTCAGACGATCTCGTTGGAACCGCATGGGTAATCCCTCTCCTCTCCTAGTGCCATTCTTACCAATTCTTTCCCGAGGGAAAGTTATTTACATTTGAATGGGTTTTGTTCTTCGTCAGATCTAGGCCGTTCTTGGGTGTTTCTGGAGTCGGCGTTCAGGTATAACGCTCGTTGACGTATAAGGTAGGTGGCATTGTGTTTATTTTCCAACTGTCATGCGTTTTGTTTTGCATTTTTGTGTCACGAACCCATGTTGGGGTGTCGTGTGGATGAGTTCATTGCTATATTTAATTACTATAATTCCATAGGTGATTAAATTGTGATAATTAAATGATGGTTGGTATCGTTGCTTGGATCCAGAACTACCCCGGGGGTGTGTTTCACTGTTTAGCCATTTAGACAGGATACCCGAGGGTATGACTTCAATGTAGTAATTATAGAATTTCCTTGAGAGGATTTTCTTGTTTACTACGTTCTGATATGTTGGGCATGGCCCGGTTACCTGTTTAGCCTGAGGGAGTTGTTGTGATTAGCCTGTGGGCACTGCACTATTTAGCCGGAGGGCTGTAGTTATTTTGGCCTGAGGACAACTTCTTCCGTGCCTGAGGGCCATAGACTATGTGCCGGAGGGAGACACTACCTATGCCTGAGGGAAAAATTATGTTACACCTGAGGGAAATTACCTGCGGGTTGGGTTCTACTTACCTGAGGGTAAGGTTTTGCTTGTCTGAGGACATGGACTGTTTACGTAGAAATGCACTGTGGTGATTTCTAATATTTAATGGATTAAATTAATAATAAGATGGCAATATAACTAGTAATTAGTGAATTTTGAGTACTTCTTACTTTATTGCATTTTACTACTACACACTATTGTGGCATTCTTACACGTAGTTGGGAACGGGCCTTTGGTGGGTGCCTACTGAGATATATTTCTCACACCTTGTTTGGGTCATGCTTTTCGGCCCAAACAGATTACGTTTATGCAGGTGTAGATAGGGGAGAGAGTCCCTATACAGGTACTTTACTGTTGTTGAGGAGTAGGAGGGCATGGGACCGAGCCTACGCTCGCGATGCTGCTGCCATCTATTTTGCTTGTTTTGTTGTACTCTGTATTTTGTTGTACTGTATTGATGTATAACATGTTCTGGCTTTTTCATAGAACTTGAAACATGTAGCATTATCACTTCTGAATTGTTGTTTATATCTACTACTGTAGTTTATTTCAGTTGTGTATATTTACTTCTTTCGCTATCATTGTATGTTTACTCTGTATTCCGCTGTGCTACACTTTGACAAATGAGGGCATAGTTTCCCCACTATCAGACATGGGCCCTCGCTGCTAGTCGGAAGCCTCTGGCGTTTGGGGAAATGCACTTGAGGTCACGTGGAGAACCGGGCTCGGGGCACCTGTTGCATGGCACCCAGTTCCAGGACGTTACAAATTGGTATTATAGGGGTTCTTTTCTTTGACTTACTATTTGGATCCATACTCAGGGATAGGATGAACGGTAATTGGTAATAAGTTGTGCCCGGACATAGCTAACCCATGTACAGGGAAAATCCAGTCTACCTCATATAGCAATTTTACTAATTTTTCAAATTTTACAGTTGATATGTTTCCACCGTTGGGTGATGCACTTTGAGATTGTGCAATTTATATTTTATCTATGGGTTCAATTTAGTTGCAACCCAATGAGATGAGGGTATGTCGTCTCATGCATCATATAGGCACATGATAGATATCACATGTCATGCATAGTTTCCATGCCATGTAGGTGCATTAGAAATTCATATGTTGTTGCGATAGTTGTTGTGCTAGAGAAGCACGCTGTTGTGATAGCTGGTTGATAAAAATACCTGTTGTGAGCCTGTTTATAGAATGGACACCAAAATTTGATTTTTGGGGAGTATGGGCCCCCATTGACCGGAATTTTGTGGATAATTGACTTTTTATTGGTTATAACACATATAAGATGTCAAACTTTGATTCGTGGGCAGTATGGGTCCTCACGGATCGGAATTTGACTCTTAGGTGTTGGTTTTTAGTCTTTTATGGGTTCCGGGGAAGTTTCTGAGGCATAATGTCCGGAAAACCCAGAATACACGCCGTGTAGGACCTCATACACATCGTGTGTGTTCTTCTGTTTGGGAAGAAAAATGAACTTTTTGATTACACGCCATGTACCCTGAGTACACGCCGTGTAGTCTCTTCCCGTGTCACAAACCGTGTGGGCGGTGACACGGGTTAGGGAAGGGCTTGGGTAAAACACACCGTGTAGTTTTTGTACACACCGTGTAGTGTTGACCTAGAGTCCGGCCGTATAACTAACAACACAGGCCGGTGAACTCCTTGACAGAACTCGCCGTGTCAGTTATAGACACGCCATTTAGTGTGACCTAGGGACTCGGCCGTGTAGCTAACAACACGGGCTGGTGTCACCTCTCCCTGAGCACGTCGTGTACCTGTGGGACATGCCATGTAGTCTGGTCCGAGGACAGACTGTGTGGAGTTAGTCGTGTGGCTGGGAAACGAGGTGGTGTACACGCCGTGTGCGGGTGTAACACACCATGTAGTGTCAAGCCAAGTAGTCGTCAGTGTCATAGACTACATGGGCAGTTGGAAAAGAACATCGTAAACTCCATGTAGCTATTATACACATCGTGTAGTTTTGTTCGACGGAAGTCGTGTGGCTTAGTCGTGTAGAAGGACCCGGGCAGGGGAAGGGAAGTCAAGTACATGTCGTGTAGTCAGTGTACACACCATGTAGTCTTGTTTTGAAAATTTTGAAATGCCTTCTTCCTCTTGTTCCCTTGTGGTTCCTTCGTTTCAGTCTTAATAATCTTGAATCTGAGGTGTGCATTTGACCATGTAGTGTCATGCCGCCTACACAACGGAAATTTGTTCGCCAGGAGAGCGGCGACGATTACACTCTGAAGATGGTGGGCCATGGGCTACCAGTAGATCCTCCAGCAGTGCCAGATGCGGCGCTAGCTTCTATACTAGACACAGGCGCGGAGGCACAGTTCTGTGAAGGCTTTATGAGGTTCATGTAGACCTTTCAGAGAGCACCGCAGGTAGCCAAATCTATGGATGAGCTGACACGTATCTTTCAGTAGCAGCATCCGCCTATGTTTTTAGGGGATGGCGGACCACAGGCTACGGAGTCTTGGTTGGGGTCAATGCAGATTATTTTCGAGCATCTTGAGATGCCTCCAGGGTGGAGGGTCAAGCTCGCGACTTATATGCTGCGTGATTCCACCAAGAGGTGGTGGGATGTTACCACCCAGTCGGAGCATCACAGATACATGGTGTGGGAATATTTTCAGGCAGTCTTCTATGAATTCTTCTTTCCCGAGATACTGAGGGAAGATAGAGATCGAGAGTTCATGAATCTACAGCAGGGGCGCTATGTCGGTGATGGACTATTCTACTCGTTTTATGAAGGTTCAGCGTTTTTCACCCGTGCTGGTGGGTGATGAGACGTTGAGAGCAAGAAATTTTGAGGATGGTCTTCGGTATGACATCTGAGCGCTGGTAAATGTTTCCAGGTTGCCAAATGTACACGCGATTGTGAATCAGGTGCTGATTACAAAGAGGAACCTGCGGGAATCGAGTTGTGTGGGCCAGGGCGGTTGAGCACCAGTTACTGGTATTATTTCTACTGGTAAGAGGAAGAGATAGATGGACTTCTCTCAGGGTGGCAGTACCATCCAGGCAGCTTCTTCAGGTGGTCTGGTCAGGTGCTACCAGTGTGGCAGAGAGGGGCACAAGAGACCGCAGTGTCCATGATACCCAGTGGAGTGCCGAGCTTGCGGAAAGATGGGTCATCTGCAGTGCTTTTGCAGGGAATTTCCACTAGTGGCTAGTGAGAGGGGTTCTGTGCAGACTCCGTGTGCGGGATCAAGACCAGTGGCTTCTTACCAGTCAGGGAACTTGAATACGTCAAGGCATGCAAGCAGAGATGGTGGTCGTGGCCCTGGTAGCCAGACACCAGGATCTCAGAGGCAACAAGGCGGGAGAGCTCAGGGTAGCCAGGCTGTCTCACAGATCCGCGGCACTGGGTAGGCATATGCAGTGCAACAGACCCAGCAGGAGCAATCCCCTAAACCTTCGACAGTCATAGGTACTATTCTAGTAGCTTCTATCTTATCTTCAGTACTTTTCGATATGGATGCTACACATAGCTTCATATCTGTACCCGTTGTGGAGAGCCTTAGGATCTGTGTTTCTACTTCTTCTGATATCATGACGCTAGACACTCCGTTAGGGACTAGGATGGCTGGTGTGCATCAGTGCAAGGAGTGACCCCTTGAGGTTGGAGGGTGTCACTTCCTTTGAGACCTCTATGCCTTTGAGATGATGAGATATGATTTCATTCTCGGGATGGACTGGTTGGTTCCCTTTCGAGCCTTTGTAGACAGCTATTGTCACAGGGTGTGTTTCATGTCACCAGATGGCGGAGAGTTTCTATACAAGGGAGAATGGGATGTTCAGGCGAGTCGAGCTGGACCAGAGCATCATGGGTGAGGTGGAGTCACAACCCAGATTGTGAGTTTGTATTTGGATGATCAGGGGACTTGTCAGAAAGATTTCCCTCCAATTGTCGATATTTTCAGGGATGTCTTCCCATATGACTTTTCAGGTCTACCTCTGGGGCGTGAGGTGGATTTCTCTATTGAGCCAGTGGCAGGAGCAGCACCGGTGTCTATTCCTCCTTATAGGATGGCCACGCCTGAGTTGCAAGAGCTCAAGAGGCAGTTTGAGGAATTACAGGAAAAGGGCTTTATCCGACCAAGTACTTCTCATTGGGGTTCTTTGGTCCTTTTGCGAAGAAGGCGGATGGTACCATTAGACTTTGCGTGGATTATCGGAACCTGAACCAGTTGACGGTTAAGAACTGATATCCCTTGCCGACGATTGATGATCTGTCTGATTAGGTACGTGGAGCACGAGTGTTCTTGAAGATTGACTTGAGATCTGGATATCATCAGCTGCATGTGTGACCATCTGATATACCTATCACTGCTTTCAGGAGTAGTTATGATCTATATAAGTATACGGTTATGCCGTTCAGACTCACGAGCGCGCAAGAGGTTTTCATGGCTCTAATGAATCGTGTGTTCCATACGTATCTTGATTCTTTTGTGGTGGTATTCATGGATGACATCTTGGTATACTCTCACACTCGACATGACCATGCCACCCATCTTGAGATCGTATTTAGTACACTGAGAGAGCATCAGATATATTCTAAGCTCTCAAAGTTCCACTTTTGGATGGACCAGATTAACTTCCTAGGTCATATCATCTCAAAGGCAGGAGTTGCAGCAGACCCAGAGAAGGTGAGAGTAGTAGTTTCATGGGAGCAGCCTAAGAACATGTTTGAGATACGGAGTTTATTAGGGTTGGCTAGTTACTATAGACGCTTCATACAGGACTTCTCCCGCTTAGCATCACTGTTGAAAGGCCTGACTAAGAAGGGTGTGAAGTTCATTTGGTCAAAGGCTTACAAGAAATCTTTTCAGGACCTGAATGGAAGGATGATATCAACACCAATCCTGATACTCCCAGATCAGGGGAAGAGCTATATAGTTTACTGTGATGCATCATGGATTAGGCTGGGAGCCGTTTTGATGCAGGGCTACCAAGTTGTTGTGTACGGGTCTCGGCAATTAAGGCCACATGAGAGGAATTACCCGATGCATGATATCGAGTTGGCTGCAGTTGTTCATGTGTTGCGCTGTTGGAGACACAATCTATTGGGAGGGAATTTCGTGGTTTTCACTGACCACAAAAGCCTCAAGTATATCTTCACTCAGCGTGACCTGAATCCGAGGCAACGAAGGTGGGTCGAGTACCTACAGTCCTTAGATTTTGAGCTTGCCCATACACCTGGTAAAGGAAATTTAGTAGCTGATGCACTGAGCAGGAAGACTCAGATACAGGCAGTTCAGGAGGCCAGTGGTGAGTGGGAGCTCATGGCTTTTTCTCTGATATGTATCTGGAGGTTCACGACAGTCAGGGGAAGGCTTATATTTCTTCTTTGGCTGTGACATCTACCCTCCTGGACATAGTGAGGATGAGACAACTATCTGATTTAGAAGGCCTAGTCCTACGGGAGTCGGTGGCAAGTGAGGACCCTCCTCCCAGTTGGAAAATAGGAAATGATGATGTTTTGTGTTTCCATGGACGAGTATGGGTTCTAGGGGATATACGCGAGGAGCTAATGCAAGAGTTTCATGCTTCAGCTTGGGAAGTTCATCCCAGGGTTACCAAGATGTACCAAGACTTGAGACGTCAGTATTGGTGGTTGGGTATGAAGGGGGAGATAGCTGGTTTTGTTACGAGGTGTTCCACCTGTCAGCAGGTGAAGGCAGATCACCAGAGGCCAGCTGGGCTATTACAGCAGTTTCCCATTCCATAGTGGAAATGGGATGATGTCGCGATGGATTTCGTGACGGGGTTGTCGAGGTCACCTCGAGGCAATGACGCCATGTTGGTTGTTGTGGACAGACTCACGAAGGTAGCTCACTTTTTGCCGATCAAGGATACCTTCGGTGTGGACGAACTTAGAAGGTTGTATATCCGAGAGATTGAACGTCTTCATGGGGTCCCTCGTTCTATCAATTCAGATAGGGACGCACGCTTTACATCTCGTTTCTGGTAGTGTTTTCAGAGGGCTCTGGGTACACAGGTGCTTCTGAGCACAACATACCACCCTCAGACAGATGGCTAGTCAGAGCAGACGATACAGGTGCTAGAGGACATGTTGCGCGCATGCGTCCTAGACTTTGGGGGCTCTTTGGAGAAGTATATACCCTTAGTCGAGTTTTCCTATAACAGTAGTTTTCAGGAAACTATTGAGATGGCACCATACGAGGCTTTATATGGTAGGCCATGCTGATCACCTTTGTGCTAGTTATAGGCAGGTGAGGCAAGTTACTGGGGCCACAGCTCGTGTAGGAGAAATCTGAGCAGGTCCAGTTGATTCGGAAGCGGATGGCTACCGCACAGTCTCGTCGAAAGTCTTATGTTGATCACCGCAGATAACCTTTGGAGTTCGTTGTTGGGGATCAGGTTTTCTTGCGTGTTTTGCCGAGGCTGGGACACAAGCAGATCAGGAGACAGGGTAAGCTTTCACCGAGGTATGTGAGACCATTTGATATTCTTGAGAGAATCGGGCTGGTTGACTATCGGTTGTAGTTACCGTAGCGGTACCGAGCCATGCACGACGTCTTCCACGTGTCTTAATTACATCGCTACCATTTAGAACCGTCTCAAATCTTTCATCCAGAGGAGGTTGAGCTTCAGCATGATGCATCCTTTGAGGAGCATCTGGTCCGTATCATTGACAAGAGCACAAAGGTTATGTGAGGCCGGTCAGTTCCTCTCGTACGGGTGATATGGCAACATGGCCGAGTGCAAGACGAGACCTGGGAACAGGAGGCCGACGTACGTGCTTAGTGGCCAGATCTATTTTGATCTTATTCTTCGCCACCCTTGGAAGGGAAATTCGGGGACGAATTGCTATAATGGGGGAAGTTTGTAAGGACCCAGCTCTTAGTTTTGAGGTACGGGCTTCTTATTTTTCCTTTTCTTTAAGTGTTTTTGGGAAAATAGGGAAAATGGGGAAAAATCCTAAATTTTGGAACTACACGCCGTGTACTTTTTCCACACGTCGTGTACTTATGGATGTGTGGGGATGAGTACACGGGGTGTGTAGCCATGTCGGCGATGAGGGGTGTATGAACTGACTACATGCCGTGTAGTGGTACTTACACGCTGTGTAGTCAGTCGGCAAGCCTAAAAAAGTAAGGCGGTGGAGCAGCCGATAGTTGGGCGACAGTACACGCCGTGTACTTTAGAGTACATGTCGTCTACTCATGTCGACGGATGAACAGTGTGGTGGTGCCGCCAGAGGAACAGTTAAATGAAATAATTACATGTCGTGTACTCAGAAGTACATGACGTGTACTTTTTTTCGGCTTAAAATAGTCAGTAGCCTCCTCATTTGGAAGAGGAGGCGTTTGAGCCGTTTTGGAGCCAAGGAGGATGGTCGACCCTTTGAAGCTCTCTCGGGTGTTCGTCTGGAATCCGATTCGGCTTCGGAGGATCTCGTTGGTACCGCACGGGTAAGCCATATCCTCTCCTGGTACCATTCTTACCAATTCTTTCCCGAGGGAAAGTTATTTATGTTTCAATGGGTTTTGTTCTTCTTCAGATCTACGCCGTTCTTGGGCATTTTTGGAGTTGGCGTTCGGGTATAACGCTCATTGACATATAAGGTAGGTGGCTTTGTGTTTATTTTCCAACTGTCGTGCATTTTTGTGTGTTTGGGTGTCACGAACCCATGTTGGGGTGTCGTGTGGCTGAGTTCGTTTCTATATTTAATCCCTAGAATTAGATAGGTGATTAAATTGTGATAATAAAATGCTGGTTGGGATCGTTGATTGGATCTGAAACCATCCCGGGGGTATATTTCACTGTTTAGCCATTTGCCCAGGATACCTGAGGGTATGCCTTAAATGTAGTAATTGTAGAATTTACTTGAGATGAATTTCTTGTTTACTGCATTCTGATATGTTGGGCATGGCCTGGTTACCTGTTTAGCCTGAGGGCGTTGTTGTGATTAGCCTGTGGGCACTGCATTGTTTAGCTTGAGGGATGTAGTTATTTTTGCCTGAGGGAAACTTCTTCCGTGCCTATGGGCCATAAACTATGTGCCTGAGGGCGAAACTACCTACGCCTAAGGGAAAAATTCGGTTAAGCCTGAGGGCAATTACCTGCGGGATGGGTTCTACTTACCTGAGGGTAAGGTTTTTCTTGTCTGTGGTCGTGGACTATTTACGTAGAAATGCACTGTGGTGATTTCTAATATTCAATGGATTAAATGAATAATAATATGTAAATATAACTGGTAATTAATGACTTTTGAGTACTTCTTACTTTATTTCATTTTACTACTGCACACTATTGTTGCATGCTTACACGCAGTTGGGCACGAGCCTTTAGTGGGTGCCTACTGAGATATATTTCTCACACCCTGTTTGGGTCATGCTTTTCGGCCCAAACAGATTACGTTTCTGTAGGTGTAGATAGGGGAAAGAGTCCTTATACAGGTACTTGACTGCTGGTGAGGAGTTGGAGGGAATGGGACCAAGCCTAGGCTCGCGATGCCGCTGCCATATTTTTTTCTTATTTTGTTGTACTCTATATTTTGTTGTACTGTATTGATGTATAACATATTCTAGCTGTTTTCATAGAACTTGAAACATGTAGCATTATCACTTCTGTACTGTTGGTTATATCCACTGATGTAGTTTATTTCAGTTGTGTATGTTTACTGCTTTCACTGTCATTTTATGTTTATTCTGTATTCCGCTGCACTACACTTTGACAAATGAGGGCATAGTTTCCCCACTATCAGACCTGGGCCCTCGTTGCTAGTCGGCAGCTTCTGGAGTTTGGGGAAATGCGCTTGAGGTCATGTGGCGAACTGGGATCAGGGCACCCATTGCGTGGCACCCGGGTCCGGGATGTTACATAATTCCTCAGAAAGAAGGAATAACAAAAATATGGGAAAATCTACCTCTAGTGGTTCAAATCCAAGCAGTTACACCACCATGAGCTTATGGTTAAAAACTAGTACTACATTCTCGAGGTAGAAAAAATATAGGACCAAATTGGGGGATAATACCAAAATTTATCTTTCCACTTTCTTTATAGGATTTCAATTTAAGTTTTTCATCATACAATCCACTCCCCCTATCATTTTTTAGATTTAATGGCATTATCCTTGTGTTTTAATTGATTGATTTCCTTTTGTAAAACCATTATAGAACTAGGTAGCCCAAATGAATAATTTTAAGGTGGTATCAAAAGAATAATTTTAAAAGGTATTTTCCTTTAAATGTTGATCTTTTAAACTCCCTAATTTTTTTTAAAAAAACTTATTTCACGTTTTAAACTATAAAACTGTATACCCATGCTTGAATTATTTCATTACTTGACATATCTAAGAGACATGAGTTTTTTAGAAATATTGGGATTCCATGTTTTAGATATCAATGATAATGAGATTGAAAGATAAAAACAGAGAATTGAATGATTAAACTAAAGCATGGATATTAAAATGAGGAATCATGATTTTAGGGAATTTATTGTTTCATGTAAATAAAATTTCTGTATCATTTTTCATGCTTTGAATGTGTGAATTCATACGAATTGATTTTTTATTATTCGTCATTCCATGAGTGATTGTGTAATATCATATTTCCATTCTTGAGAGAATTTATAAACCAAGTACATTCTATTAATTCTTAAGTATATTTTTTGAGTGATCTTGAGACATTTAACCTATTAGGACTTTCATTATAACTTTTAAAAGATATGAATGTTCAATAAAATAAAAAATGACTTAGCCATAATTTTATAATACATTTTCCTTGAAACCACCTTTACATAAATCCTTTTTATCTTAGAGAGACAATGAATTCCCTTTTTAGGAATGATCCATGTTTCAATCCATTTTTTTCAATTTCTACCATCCTCTATGTATTTTTCATGATATTTTTAAGTTGAAGTGTTGGGTTGAATAGAGTCATAGTAGAATAAATACATTTTAAGGAAAAAGTGTGTGGTGTTAATTATGGGTGTTGAGAAAGGTTGTTGATTTATTCATTATACTTAATTTTTTCCCTTCTTGATAAAAATTGATGAAAATGAAAACGAAACAAAAAGAATAATAAAATGTGGGTTGTTACTTTTGAGTATCAAAAATCACCACCACGAGACCTATGATTTCCATCATATGTGGTTAGGGTGTTGATTTGAGATACATTATAAGCTTGTGGTTTGAAAAACTAAGAAAATTATGAAAAAAAAAAAGATAAAATTCAAGACGGGTAAAATCATTCATTATGATTTATTTTGATGATGACCTTAATTTGATCTTGGTAAGTGGGCATTATCACATTTTTAAGTGGGTATTTTCATATATATTTTACTTATATTTTATTATTTATACTTTAGAGATTAACCTACTCTTCTAGATTTACTTTTTGAACATAAAATTTATATGAACCTTAATCCACATAGTAATTATAACATTAATTGAAAAGTCCTCAGGATTTTATGTTGCTTTTATCTTTAAAAAGTGTAGAAAGATTTCATTTACAATACTATGGATAAGGAGAATGTTCTCGGGATATGTGCATAAATCTACTTGAATTAATTTCATGAGTGATGAGAGCAAATGTTCAAGAGAGGTAGATAACTATTTTCCATGTCTAATAATAAGGAATATAGAATACTAAATGATTGAGAAGATTACTACAGTGATTTTTAAAAGAAATAAATTAAAATACAAGATTTCATTTTTTATTTCAAAATAGAGAAGCTAAATTTATATTTTATATGGAACATGAAAATTTGATTTGACATTTATAATCATTTTTTCATTATGTTTAAATTTGAATCATGAAAACATTGGTTCCCTATAAATTCCATGTTCATAATTGCTGCTTAAAAATAATTATATTTTATTTGTGGTGGTATTTGAAAAACTCATATTTCAAGCATATGTTTAAAAAATATATAATTATTTTTTAAGATTTTAATAATGAATTATCATGAATTAAAATGTTTTACTAAAATATGGGAAATTTTAAATGTGAAATTAAAATGATATAAAATGAATAATTTTATTATTATCTTAATATTGATATTTATTTTAATATTTCATTAAATTTATATTAAGAGTGTAATTTTTTTGAAAAATTTTTAGGTAAAGAAAATTCCAAGATTAGATATACCTCAACAATGGATAGAAGCAACTTAGCCAGTCCTGGGTAGGCCTAGCTGTCCTAGAATAACATGAAAGGGGGCAAGCATAAGCTATCAATGTGAAAGGTCCATGATAGGCACTACATGAATAGGTGAGTTGAAGCCCTTGGCCAGGCTTGGCCCATTTACTTTGTTTGTGTGAATTTCGGTGGCTATCCCAATGCAGTCCTCTGAGCAACAAAAAATAATGATTGTTTTATAAGCACTTTCCTAGCCTAGTTTATTTTCAATGTGCTGCAAAAAATATGGGTTACTATTTACACTAATATAAATGGTTCCATTTCACTCTATTTTTTATGTTCTTTGTACTTAGATGCCAAGCTTCACCAGCTCCACCACTACTCCCGTGCTTGAGATCACCGTCTACCACCTACAATCACTGGTAAATGCCATGGATGACCACCAAGAGCATGAGTTCAAGATCATATCCCTCTATCGAAACATGGGCTCTGATTGGATCATCATTAGACCCTTTATGAGCCCTCATTAATGTTATTTTGAGGATTTATATGGCCATGTGAAGAAAAAATGAAGGAAGAGTTTCTTCTTCTATGTACTATTCTCCACTATATACTACTTTATTGTTTCCACATTGCATATACACATCACTATTCATATAGGCATGCATCGATACTGTGCAATGTTATACTGAAGGCTTCCCACATGTATTACTTCAACACTATGAAAAATGTAAATCGTGTTATCTAGTTGGTATTTTTGAATTTCAATTCTAATAGAGAATGATATTTTCTAAAATGAGGAAAAAAGGATTTGAGGATCCACAATGTACCCATAAAGTTCAAGTGATCTTTGGTTTTCCAATAAAAGTATGGGACCTCAACACTACTAACAAGTTAGAGACAATATGGAGGAAGGTCATCGGGTCGGCTAACGATGCTTCTCCTATTTTGATCAGTTTCTATTTTCTTATTTTAATTTTATTTTGTTTTGTTTTTTATTCTTAATTTAATTTTCAAAAATAATATCTAACTTAAAAAATATGTGTATATTTATTTAATTTTTTTCAACCCTTATTCTAATTCTTCTCCTCATTATTCTTCTCTTATTTATTCTTATTTTTAACATTTTTTTATTTTTATTTCTTTTTTTTCAATTTCATTTCATTTCTCTCTCAATCCCTTTCTTATTCTATTTTTATTTTTGTTATTTCATGTGTTTGTTTTAGTCTTCTTATTTCTTCCTTCTTTTTTAATGTTTTATTTTCTTCTCGTCTTTCTCATCTTACTACAATGACCTCTTACCGTAAAAATGAGAAGAAAATCCAAGGCTTGTATTGGTGGAGGTTATTGGTGTTTTCACCCATTTTGTGATTCAATTAATATTTTTTATTTACATTATTTGTGATAAATAGTGAAATGTATCCATGAGGAAATTTCCCACCATTAAACTAAACTCAAGTTCAATTCTATTATTTTGTTGAAAACATTTTCCACCATTCTACTAAATATAATCTCTAAATGTGATGAAGTAGAGAATTTTAGTGTATGAAATTACCTAAGATGAAGTCAAGTCCTGTAAGGTGTCACATTTTTTATTGCGTTATTGCATCAACCTTCATTATAGGAGGAGGTGGGATTTAGTCTACTATAGTCGTTATGATTTCATAATAACTTAATAAAATAAAAGTAGTTTAAAGGTGATATTTCATGATTAAGGTATAAAACTAAATTTAAACAACAAGAAAAATAATGATGGAACTGAAATACCAAACCAAAAAATTTCTTGTTCTTTCATTATTATTAAAATTATATATTTTCATGTTATTTTAATTTTTATCATTTCATTTTTCTTCTCTAATTTCTTTGAACAAAAAAAATATGCAGTCTTAAGTGAATTAGAATAAGTTTGTAGATAAACTATGAATCTCCTCAAGAGTGAAAACCCTAGTCAGCGACTGTGTTTCACTAATAATCAACTTAAAATTTTCGTTTTACATGGCCCATTATTGGTGTTCATAAAGTAATATATAGTCCCATTAAAGTTTCAAATTACTAACCATGATTGATAAAGAATTTCACTTAAATCCTTTATCATTTCTCCAAAATAAAGGTGTATAAATTTTTATTAAATAAGGCATTATTACACATACAATGATAGAATATAAAAAATCACACATGGATAATTGAATGTGATGTTTCAGTATCATAAAATGAAAAATAATATAATAATATATCAAGATATTACTTCGAAACATAGATGGAACCATATAATACTTAGCCTCCTCTAGTTATTTCTTGGTGGTAAAGTGTTTTCTTTGACTCTCCAAAGTTACAAACCACTCATCCATGTCTGGCATTCTAACTCGACTATGAGTTCCTAAATCATTATATCCCAGTAAAACACTATTCATATTTAATTACATCACCTTATTGTATTCCCCACTACTACTCTTGTATAAGAACTATTCATAATAATTCTTCAAGTATCTCATTTCTTGGTGTAAATGTGTCATTTAAAACAACACACCCCATTCAAGTGAACATAGTAATTATAGTAAAATACTAGTAAGTAACCATTCAATATTTTCATAGTTAGAGGTATCAGTTATACATATTTTTTTTTGGGTGTTATATTGAAAAGTAGAAAACAGGGGGTATACACATGTAAAATTTAGATAAATGGAAAATAAGAAAGAAAATATCTTATAAAATAGTTGATAATAGGGGAAATTCACCTCTACTGAAGTGGAAAACACTTATACATGAAAATGAAATCAACTGAGGATACCTAAAAATCCTTACTGATCACGCTAACTCAATGAAAAATAACTACTAACTAATTATAGATTCTTTCTCAATTTATCCAAAATCATTCCAAATAAATGAGTAGGTTACCATATGGTATTCTAAAAATATTACATTGGAGTGATGATTTTTTATGTTCATGGTATTGGGTACTACTATAGTCTCACTATGTTTGGGTGTTTTTAGTTGGGGTTTTTCATTTTTAATATTAGTGTGATTGTAAATCACACTTATACAAGGTTTCACTCCACTAAACTACCCTCACAATTTTTAACAATGTTATATCATGTATTCTTAGTGTAGGATCAACTATCCTATTTTAATTATATTTAAATTGCACATCCTAGTTATAGTTTTGAAACTTCCAATGTCTTCATATAATCTTTTACCCTTAATACTTCACCTACAAACATTTTCCCCCATATTATCAACTAATAAGAAACTCAAAATTTGAGATAAAATAATATACTTCACAATAATAGTTGTTTAGTTAAATAAATATTAATTAAAATAAAAACCCAAATTTAACAAAAATAACAACTTGATACACAAAAAATTCCTCTATAATAGTGATGCTCAAATAATAATAAAGCTTTGTGTTTTGTGAATACTCATACTAACTTCTCCCTAATATGATTTGTGCCTATAGCTTTGTCTCATAATCTTGGAAATATCCACTATCTTAGATCAACTTCATCCTTAATTAAATATATAATTAGCCTTTAATTAGACCAATTACCTCCTTTGTCTCGTCTTCTTCTCTAAATAAGTATACCCTTTGTCCTTATTTCAATAAATTTTGTAGATCATAACCACATGGCTTGAATCAATGACTGATGATTCCATGTAAATAGTTGACTCATTTAATGATTAAACCTAAAATTAATTTCCCAACCCACAATCTCTATTTCTTTCTTTTATTTTAGATATATTTCCATATGGCCATTTTGTTTATACAATGATAGATTTGTTTAGGTCATTATGTATGAGGAATATTGATGGAACCCTTAGGCTATACTTATAATCTATTTGTATTTATGATGATATTCATGACCTTTATTTAACTTATTAACCCTTCCTATTCATTTTTGAATTCCAATGTATTCTATATTGTATCTATAAAGATAATTTGTTAATGGGTGATGGCCATTGTGAAGCATATTCCTCTATTTACACACATGGAATTATTTGGTTGAAGATGTTTGGGACTTAGATGTACTCTACATTATAAATTAGTCACTTCCTATATTAAAATAATAGCCAATGCTGGCATCGTATTGTGTGTTGATGAGTGGAAATTGTATGTTTTGGCTATGAAAAATATATCGGAAGTTTCAAAGTAACATTTTTTAAATTTTGAATCTTCCTCTAAAAAAGAAAATTAAAATTTTAATCACATTCACGTAGGTGTACTGTATGTGTTGGTACTGTTGCTTGTGATGGATAAGCATCTTTACCTTATTTCCAAGATAAAAGGAACTTGTTGTTTGATTAAATATATATGCAATACATAATTGGAATTATGATTCCCTATCATGTTTTTTTATACATCACTAACTTCCATCACCATTTAGTTTATAACATATTCAATATTTGTTTAGTTCCACTTCCTTGGGATTTTATATAAGTATCATTGGATTATATGTCACTATCTAAAATTATGATGCGAATATATATACCTATTTCTCATTTTCTTCATTACCATAATTAATTTTTCTATAAAATAATTAATTAACTATGTTTTTAAACTAAATTAATTATTATAAATCAAAATAATAAAACAATATCATATTATAATAAAAATTAGGGAAAAATAATCAACCAAATGTATTTGTGTATGAAAAATGAATGTTCAAAAATTATTTCTCAATTATTTTACAAAAATGATTCTAAATGAGTATTAAAATACATGTTTCTAAAAATGTTTATATAAAATAGTAAAATGTCCTAACTCAATATAATATAGAATTTTTTATATAAAATCCACACAAATCGCAAAAAATATGTTGTGAAATTTTATTATAATTTTTGGTTGGTCACATACCTCCACACAGAAACCATTATTTTCTTTAAGAATAAACCCAATTATAATCTCAAAGAACATAGATTATTAATAAGATTAAACATCATAATTCCATGGACAATTAATGTATCAATTTTATACAAAATTTCTCATTATTTATTTTATTGAAAAACAAGTTTATCATTCCTACTTTTTTATTCTTTCAATGTTTTGTTCCATGCTTAACCATTGAGAAGAGATTGGAACAGTTGGAAGGATTTTGGATGATAATGCTCGGAAACAACCAAGGAATGAGGATCATTAGGCTGTGACTAGTAAAGTAAGCATGAATTGAATAACACTGATTTTTATGGGGTATTTCATTACATCATGAGATTAAAAGTTCTGGCATGATCCCATGATTTTCAACATGGTGTAAAATATGTATAGGAAGTCAAAGTTGCACCAAAATTTTACACAAACATTGGGACCCTACAATAGTGTGAGATTATTTGGAAATAAATATTAAAATCTATATTCATAGCTTAATAATTCAAGGTTGTGAAATTATGGGTAGTATATGTATGTGTTTTGGACTCATGATAAATATTCAATTGTTATTAATAGAAAGTATAGGAATTTTAAAATTTTCATGTTACTATCCTTTTTGAAACATTTATATTTATTGGAGTCCAAAATTTTGAATTAATGTTTCATGCTAACGATCACTAATCTCTTTGGGTTTTATACCTAAACTCAAACATTACTATGCTCTTGTGTTTTTAGTTTCAATAAAGTGTATGCCTAAACTATAAACATGTTTCTCTAGGAGAGTTAAATATTCCTCATTAGAGGTTAATGTTTTTAACATTATTTTTTGATGACTTTTAAACTTAATATACACCTTGGTTTGATATATTAGGAAAATAATTTTTTCATTCTGGTTTTTATTCACTTTTTATTCTGTTTGTTACACTTATTTCACCCATGTTACAATTTTTAGGGTAAATAATTTTAATAAAACTGTAATCAGCTAAAGAATATTGAAGTAAGTTTTTGTGTTTGATCCTAAGATGTAAATTCACTTGAGTAATTAAAATAAAAAAAATAAAAAATTGTTGTATTTTTTAAAGTTCATGATGTGGACCATGTTGTGAAAGGGATAGGTCTAAGGAAATGTAAATTGATTGATTATGGATTACCTTCAAGTGTGGTGGTACCAACAAGAATTGTGATGCCTCTAATTTCTCTAAAATCTTTAGAATAAATCCTTTTATTAACTAAATAATTTTAAATCACATTCAATTTTTTGGGTTCCCCAATGAAGATCCAAATTCACACTTAGGAAATTTTCTTGATCTTTATGATACATTTTATTTTAATTTTATTTCAAATGATATAGAATAGATATGTTTGTTTAGGTTTTCTCTAAGAGAAAATAAAATGATTGTATACAATATTTTATACCATATTCCATTACAATGTATGATGAGATGGAAAGATGTTTCCTAAAAATATTCACCCCTTAAATTCAATGAAAATTTATATTGATACATTTAAATTAAATCAATTTTATGATGAATCTCTTATCTCTAATAGGTATAGGTTTAATGACTTATTTGTGGTTGTTTCTCATCAAAATTTTGAGATGTTGTTGCAAATTAAAAAAAAAATATATTTTCTCAGAGTAATAGGTCTATTGTGAATATCATCACTAGAGGTTCATTAATGAAGAAATTACAATTATTGAGTCATAATTTCTTAAAAAAAATTCTATAAATATATTATAATGAAAAAAATGGAGTTCAAAGGAAAAAAATTCACATGATAGATATTAATGGATGGATTGATGAAAAAATGGAAACATTGATGAAATATATTGATACAAAAATAGACATGCGCCAAATGTAAGTTACATGCAATGAAAATACAATTTATATTTATTCTAACCTTCAAAATTATTCTCGATTTTCATGGCCACAAAAGAATATAGGATTTTAATAAAGATAAGTTGAAAACAAGTTATTATAATAAAAATCCTATTTATTAAAATTAAAATAAATTAATTGGAGGAAACTTTATCGACATTGATGAAAACTACATAGGTTATTGATAGTGTGTTGAAAGTGTATTAAAAATATCAAAGATATTACAGGAGAATTATTGATTTCTGAGATGGGAAAATTAAAAATTAACTTCAAGAGACACTTAAATGAGTTTTTCTAGGTGACAAAGAGATCAACCCATGTGTGGAGTTAAAGGCCTTAAGCCTTTAGAGGGGAAAACTATAGAGGAGAGTGTAGACGAAATGATAATAAATAAAGAGAAACAAGTGGTGAAAGAGCGTGTAGGTGAAGAAAATAGAAAGGATAATCAATGAGAATGTTAAAAGTAAGGTTAGGGAGAAATCACTAACATATTACAAGCTGCCACTACTATTCTAAGAAAGGATGAATCAAGGTATAATTGAGTTTTAAATGGGTAGATTTGTATAATTTTTTATGAATATTCATATTTAAATTCTATTTATATAATATTTAGAAAAAACTTCATATATGAAAATTTTATTAAATAGTTGGTTTCAAATAAGAGGAATCCTAAAATGTTGTGAGAAACACTACTTATAGGATAGTGTTCAGTCCTAATGTCCTGGAGTCTACTGAAGAAGCAATAACATCTCAGTAGTTTTTCAATTACTATTAATATTAGATTTTATGAGTTTAGAAAAAAAATCTATGTAGTTTATTGGTGATTATAAAAATTATATCATACTCAACATTCAAGAGCTTTATAATAGCATAGATGAATTCCAAAAAAGTCTCTATTTAATTATTGATAACAATATCAGGCACATTATTGGAAACTATTCTTTCTCTAACACTGATGATTTTCTTATCTGGGAACCTGCTTCTAATGGTGTCCTTGATTTGAAACGTTTCTACAATAAAAATTTTAATGATTCTATCTCTAATCTTACTTGGTTGAAAACTTTTAACAAGCCTTGGATTAGGCCCTCGCGCCTCACCCTCATTTGGCGAGTTGGGCATAATAGAGTCCCTACTGATATATGCCTTCAAACTTTTGGTATTTCTCTATGTTCTAAATGTTATATGTGCAATCAAAACCGTGAGGATGCTAACCATCTGTTTTTGTCTTGTGCTACAGTTGCAGCTCTCTGGAATTACATTTCTAACATTTTTGGTTGCAGATGGACTCTCCCTAGCACTATAAACTCTCAACTCCAACAATGTGTGAATGGGGATTTTTCCAAACAAATCAGGAACCTCTATTTGGCTGCGGTGGTAGAGCTTTTACATGTGATCTGGTTTGGCCGTAATAATTTTATTCATAATAACTGCTCTTTCAATCTCAATGCAGGTAAAATATGTATTCTTACTGCCATCAAGGATGCCTCCTTTCTTCAGAAGGATCATTGTGACAATTATGTTGGTGATTTCGAGATCCTTCGCTGCCTTCTGATTGTGGGGTCCTATAGACAACCTCGACGTATCTTTGAGGTCTTCTGGAAAGCCCCGTTTCTAGGTTGGATCAAAGTAAATGTTGACGGAGCTTCTAGGGGTAACCCGGGACCGGCAGGATGCGGCGCCATTTTCAGAGACTTTCTTGGCAGATGCCTTGGCTGCTTCTTCAGCGGATGCGGTACGGCTTCGGCCTTGGAAGCTGAAATGTTGGGCGTCATACATGTTGTGGATTATGCCAAGAAAAAAGGATGGAACAAGATCTGGATTGAATGCGACTCTACCACTGTGGTCCAAGCTATTTGGAAAGGGGTGGTGCACCTCGCATGGCCACTTACCTCTAGATGGATTAAATGCCTTGCCTTGCTTGCGGATCTCTCCTACATTTCTACACATGTCTTCCGTGAAGCAAACATGGTTGCGGATAGTCTATCCAATATAGGAGTCAATCAGGACATTACCTGGTTGGATGTTTTGCCTGATGACTCGATTCCTCATTATGAAAAAGATTGTAATAAGTCTCCCTCTTTCAGATTGTTGTAGCCTCCTTTCTTTCTTTCATTAATAAATTGCGCCCGGGTCTTTGACCGAGGCTTCACTTTTCAAAAAAAAATTGGTTTTTTAGGATTAACTAAATATTTTTCAATTGGTCTAACAAAAGTGGGGTAAAATAAACCTCAAGAAATAGTGAATATTATTTTAGAAAAAAGAAGAAGATCAATATATATGTTGGAATATCATTATATAACCTTTATTGATCTATACTGGGTAACATCTTTTCAATCTTATATTTCATTTCATGGTGAGCCTATTTCTATCGTAAAGGTATTAAACAATTTGATTATGGGAGGAATCGTAATTTTTTTAATTTATTCCTCTGAAATTATTTTTTAGGATACATTTCAAGATTGTTTTATGATGTATGTTTCACTCACCATTATATTTTTTTACATTATTGGAATGAATGTTGTGATTTCATCTAATTATTTTGATTTTTTAGGTCTATTAGAATGATGGCATAAGGTACAAGATTCAAGATAAAAGAGAAAGAAAAGGTTTCATAAGGGATAGGTAGTAATTATTTTAAATTCCATGTATCCTTACACTCTTTACATTTAACATTGGATTTTAAGGTTTAAAAGTTTCATATTGAACCTAGATTTGTTCTCATACTTTTGATCTTATATAAACATTGTTTCTTAGTAATAATATTGTTCCATGTTTTAAATTTCATATTTTGATGGAATTGGATAAGTAATATGATATGTGGATTATTATGAATAAATATGAGAATGTGGATTTGATGATTCATTATTTTTGGAGATTGAATGATTTTTATAAATAAAAATACTCAAATACAATTATGATTAAACTTACTAAAAAATAAATTTTTATTAAGGGAAATAAGTTGTAATTTAACCATAGTTTATGGGGGCCAAAAATGTTGAAGGTTGAGGGAATATTAAAGAATAATAACCTTATAATCTGGGGGAATGGATCCAATAGAAAATAAAAGAAGGGGAGTGAGAGAAGACTCTCCTTTAAGTGCCAAAAAATCTGTCACTCTATTCCCTTATGAAAAATATGAAAGATAAAGTCCTCTAGGTGAGCCAGTAATTTAGATTCATGAATTTGATAAATGATAGACAAGTGTACCCAAGAGATTCTTCACATGAACCTGATAACAAGAGATAAATCTAATTAAATAATATATTTATGGATACAACTTCTTTTAAAAATAGATAGACCATTATGAGAAACCCTCATTTCCACCATGAGTAGACATACCTCTCTATATTACACATAATACGAGGGTAAACTCCCTGAAACTATTAAAAATAATACCACCACCTCACATAATGTCATTTAAGCATGTGTTTTTTGTGTTAATATTATAACCCAAACTAAGAGTAATCCATTGGACCAAATTTCATTGCCTCTATTGAGCATAGTAGTTTGATCACTATTATTATCACCATATAGGACCAATATATAAGATAAGATGTTTCACCATTTAATGATATGACCCGTATATAAAATCATTGATATTATCTTGATTTTTGGGATATGGAGGTTAAAACATGTAGCTATATACATGTTGTTGTTTCAAGTGGTTCATATGGTAGGAAATTTATAAATAAATTCTATATTCAGATCCCATCCTATATTTGAGGAAACAACCTTACTATTAAACCATGCCAAATGAAAAAGTTCAAAATATCCAAGGTAATTGGATATACTCAATGAAACCATAAGGAACTAATAGATGAACCATGCCTAATAACCTCCCCAAAAAATAAAATTACCTAACTTAGTTTAAGGGTGAAAAAAACAAGGGAAGTGGTAAGCTAATTAAACACCCCAATCTTATCTGGAATAGTTTATTGGAAGTGATTTGTGTTGCACAACCCAAACCAAAATACATACTTGGGGGAGGAATTTAGTTATTCCAATTATCATAGGATCATTAATCATTCTTCTAATGTGCATGGGAATGGATACGACTTTGTTAATACTTGTTGTTGAAGAATCGTGACTAAGATGGGGTGAAGAAGCGTCATTTTGGATCCTCCTCCACCAAAATTTCATTAAAAATACTGTTTATTTTCATTGAGTATCGTATTTTTGAGTGTGGGAAGTATGATTCCACTCTAAAGGATATCTCTATATTGGTTAGTAATGAAAGTAAAGAGGGTCTCTCAACTAGTTTTTCCTTCTAGAATAGAACCTCCCCTTTACTTGGGATCCACTACAACTACCTAAGAAGTAAACCAACATGATCTTTAATATTACACTATACTGGAGATTCCAATGATATTAGATATCGAGTGGAGTCAAACCCCTTCCAATTTATTTTCCAATTATATTGTGCCCACAAAAAGGTAAGTTTAATAGAATTTCAAGATAGTTTTTTCATGGCCTTGATAATATTCCTCAGTTATTTAACTTCTTTTTTGAGAGGGAGAACTAAACACTTATATCTCAACCAATAACACTTTAATTATTATTGAGAATCCCAAATATATTAATTAATTATATTTTCCATACTTCTAGAGACACTCTTAGAATCATGGATAACCAAAAGGATTTATAGTGGTATTAATAAAATTACAATACTAACCAGTATTAGTCTACCTATTAAGGATAATATATGGCTCTTCCAATTTGTAATGTGACATGTGATCCTATAGATCAATCTAAAAATTTAAAAAAATTATGATTCTACCAATAAATTATGGGGTCACTAAGTAATCCAAGAAGAGAGTATCTTCTTTAGAAACCAATACCATAATTAATTTATTTATCATGGATACTTTAGTAATTTCTATATATATAGATGTTTCTTTTAAAAAAATTAACTAGTTACCCACTCTCCTCGCAATATTGGTTCATATGCTCATTGAGCCCCATAATGGAACCGCACCTACCATTATGGAAAACAATATGTCATTTATAAAAAGTATAAGGGAAATTTACAAGGATATATATCTTCCTTTAAAAGGAAATATGACACCTAGATTAATTATAGGATGAATAATTATACTTAGTTATTTTTTGTGAAAAAAATAATGTGGGATAAATAGGATCACACTATCACAGATCTCCAATGAATTTGAAAATCCAAACCTCATTCCCATTAGTAGAACCAAGAACCACATAGTGGTAGAAAAATTAAAACAAATGTCCTAGGACCACTCAAAGAACCCAAATTAGTTCAATAATTTGATGATGAAGATACATTCTAATCTATCATAGGGAATTTATGAATCAATTTTGATCATGATTTTTGATCCCAAAAATCCTCTATTGAGGTCATATGACATCTCTTATATGAGGATTATGTATTTTTGAATGAACATATTTTAGATAAAACCATTTTATTCCTTTGTAATCAAAGAGGTAAATTGGGGGATAAAATATCATTAATATTTTTTTCCATTATTTTATAAGAAAATTATCACTTATAGATAGGGTAAAATCAGTTACAGGATCCTCGGTTCATAACATTTAGAATGAGGGCACGATTTTTTTTTGGGCACATGGATCAAGGAATATATCCTCTAAAATAGTCTAGAAAGGTCTCAAAGACCTCCTTCTGGATGATATACCATTCCAAAACATTTAATTCTATGGGAAAATTATTTAGGTCTAAAGCATTGTATCATTTAATGTTTTTTATATTATCCTAGATCTCATCCCATATTGGGATAACTACAAGATGATCATTAGTATTACATTCAATGATACAAGTTATGAAGTTAAAATAATTACTATATTTATTTTTATCATTCACATCTATAATATTGTGTCATGATTCATTCGGATGCTTAGAGAACTGTTTTACCCTGAGAGGTCATTAGTTGTTAATATCACCAGATATATAACCATATTTTAGCTAGATGTTTAGTTTCCAAATGAATTTTAACTACTTAATGCATGAATGGTAATAGATTGTGTTTCTATCTCCTTAATTGAGCCATTTGTTATAGACTGTTCATTGGTACTCTTCTCTTCATCCAAGAGTGTGCCCAATAATTCTATTTTCGTAACTATAGGAATAGTGAATATATCATCATCCTGGCCTTCATCAAGCCCGTTTATGAGATATTTGATTTCACCCTACAACACTATCTTCCTATAATAGTTATTATCACATCGTTTCACCCACTCCTAGAGGTTTTTTCTAAGACTCCAAAGTATCATTTGTAGTTTATCCCATGCTAGTCTATTAACAATGTTTTTCCAAGAGTTATAGACTACTTCTAAACATCATTAGATTGAATCTATAGATTTGAGAAGTGAATTCGGTGATATTCTATTCCTGTGTCCTTTATTTTATACAGAATAATTTTATGGTCAAAAAAATATCTCAATAGCAGGAAAATAGAAGTGTTTTATAAGTTGTAGATTCCTTGTAGTTTTTCCTATCATCTATCTAATCATCACTAGACTCTGTGATCCCCATTATTTTTATTACACCAGGTATACTGATCACCCTCAAATGTAAGATCCAATTGTAACAACCATGGTAATTTTAGAATAAATAATTTTCATTTCCTATTAATATTCATTAATTATATTTTATAGATTTAGTCAAAAGGAACAATATTTATTTCTAACCAAATTGGATTTTCATAAATTAAAAGATTTTATTAAAAATATTTATTTCAAAATTATATAATTTAAATTTGATAAAATGACATTATTTTTTAAATTCATCATTTCAAAATTATCTTAAGATGAATTTTATGTATTTTTCTTAAATGTTTCATTTTGCAATGAATTGTGGGAAATAATGATTTTTATTAAAGAAAAATATTTTCATTTAAATAATTTACAATGTTACACTTTTTTTAAAATAGTTTTAAATAACATTTTGTTAAATTTTGTTATTAAAAATCCAATTGTGTTCTTTTTATTTAATTTTATAATTTAATTTTGTATAAAAACATTTTATACATTTAAAGACATTTTTCTAAAAAACTGTTTTTCATCACGTTTTCTGGTTTAATTATAAGTTAAATTGTTCCACTTATGAGAATTAGAATTGATAAAATGGATTCCATGATTGAAATCTGAATAATTAATATTATTTAATATGTTTAACTTATTTTTTTCATAATGAATTTTAAAAACATACAAATTTGTTACCACAGTTAATGTAGGAACTGGTTCATCAGAGGGTTAAACTAATGAGACAATGGTTAAAATGACTTAAAAACTTGTATAATTTATATTTTATGGAAATATTTAGAAACTTTAAAATATAATATTTTTAAATGTACCATTTTTAATCCATTTTTATGGAGTAATACATTAATATATTTTATTATATTTCAATTTCCAAGTGTTCCCTCTCCCTCACTTATAAAAGGACACCCCTTCTTCTCTCCTCTCTATACTTAAAGACACTTTTGGTTCAGACAATAATTGCACTAATGAATTCCTTAAATCCCTCCCCATGATATAGAGTCCCTATTTTGATCATAAAACCATACTAGTGAGGCTTTATGTATAAACCTAAAGAGGTTGTCTGAAGAAGAGGTATAGTTTTTTACAATACATTTTAATTATATTTATTCTTCTACCTCCTTAAAATATTATTCAAAAACGATGGAATAATTACACCAATATATTTCATATACTTATCTGTTTTTATATAAATATAATACCCTATATCCATCTCATCTTAGTTAAAATTTGAAACAAAACCTTCCTTCATGTGTACGATAGACTACTACCACAGGAATCGATGTCATTCGCATTCCATCACCACCACTAATGGTTAATTATACTATTTTATTTCATGTATAAAAACTATATTCATGAAATATTTATCGATTTGTAAAATTAATATATCACATGTTTTCCTAAATTTTATCCATTGAAACATGATAGTGTTTTCGTGTGTATGTGTGGAATACCACAACCACAAAGCGATGTGAATCATTTTTCACCACCACATCACATGGATGGTATATATAATTTTATTTAATGAAATAATATTTTATATATGATATAATTATATTTCTATAAATATAAAATAATACTTTTCTTCTTTACAATATGATTGTTGAAAAATGGATTTGTTACTCATGCAAATGTTCGACCTACCATCTCGATGATTTTAATATAGTTCATTTTTCATAGACATGTTTATTGAATGGATTAAAAATTATAAATGAGGTAAAAAATGATAATTATTTAATTATTATTATTTGGGAGGTGATGGAACAAATACCACATTTACCATAGTCAACCAACCAAATTCATTTTAGATATATGAGACAAATATAGTTAACACGTATGACGTGAACTAAATTGATTAACTAATTAAATTTAACATGATAATAAAAAAAATGAATAATAAAATTGAAAAAAAATCTTAATATATTAAATAATTAAAATAATTTTATTATTAAAGAAGATAAATTATGTATGTTATGAGTAAGACCCAAGGTAATTGATTTTGTCTTAATTTCTACTCCATTAAGACATATTTGGTATTATGAACCTATTTAATTTATGTGGTGAATATACTAAAAATTTGATGTATTTAACATGAATATATAATTATTCATGATGATTAATGATTCAATTCAAGTAACTCTTTCAAGAAGAATGTTTAAATGAAAATATGATCTTATTTCCCTATTTTATTGTGTATATTTTTATTCCATCTCCATATTATTCAAAATACTTTTACAAAAGTAATTTTTATTACTCATATGATTTATTAAGGAAATTTTATGATATCCCTTTATTTTTACAAAGGTTTTAAAGGAATAATTCTAATGTTTTCCCAAAAGGGTCTTTTTCAACTTTATTTTTTAAAATTCAATAGTACAGTTTTATTTTAATGTATATGTCATTAACAGACTTTCATGCCACCATAACTATTTTACATCCATAATATTCTTCTACAAGTTTTTAATAGGTTTAAAAATAAAAATATTCAATGAAATATTATTTTAAATGATTTTATCCCATTTTATTCTGTTTATTAAAAGTCTTGACTTTACTACAAGATATTCTTATCCAATAGTCATCTCTCATCTCATGATTAATTTTGTTTTTGTTAAATTTCTCATGAAACATTCACTTTCTTGTGATCATTTTTCATTAGATATTACATTTTTATTAAATATCCATATTATTTTTTTCATGTATATTCTTATTTATTAAACTAGATATCATTTTTACATATAGTGTTTTACTATCAGAGTTTTCTAATTGAATAGGGAAACCTAGATAAATCTGTATTCATTACTCAATATAGATATTTATTGATAAGTAAATTTTTTTGTTAATAGAATTTATCATTTAATATATGATAAATTAATTTAAAATATAGTTATTGGGGTCCCTGTTTTAGATATCCCCTCAATGCATCAACAAGCCTCATGAGACAAACTAGTTGGAACTTATTATTTAAATGGGTTTTTTGGTGTTTTCCTCCCCATAGTTTTAACTTTCTTTGTACAAGTTCTTAATGGTAAAAATATCATGATATATGAGATCATAACATCCAATAGTATACATTTCCTTCATTTAAAATTTAGTTATTATTATCCATAAGATTATTTTGTTTGATATTATTCATGTATTCATTTTGTGATCAAATTATTGATTAAATAGAATATGTTTCAATTATTTATCTTGTCGTGTTGATTATTCCATATTGATTATTGATAGATACTGTTGTACAAAACACTTACTTGAATATGATATTACCGTTTATTTTTTCCCTTTTCCCCAAGATATGGATAAAGATATTATGTATAATATCAGGGATAAAATAATTTTTTTATACTATATATTTTGTATTTCAAATGCACTATAAGAACCATGTATGAATCTAGTAATTCAATACTACTAGACTAATTTATCCTTCATTATTATACCATAAATATACAATGCCTCAAAACTAAATAAAAGGTGAATTACTCAAATCAATGTTCCAAGAGTCAATGGAATATACTACAGAAGAGGCCAAGGGGAGGTCCAGCTTATGTGATCACAATAGTTGAGGTAGAAGTTCTTGAAGATGTGGTGGAAGTTACTCTAATCATATCCTCAAATTTAGATATTCCTTTATTTTATTCTATATATTCACGCTATTTTATATGTTCTATGTTTTTAAAAAAAATAGATACCTCCCTAATACCTCAAAAAGGGATTTTTTCAGCAAAACAATTAAAGTGTAAATCTCACTACAACAAGGATGTGTCAATCAGTTCTCATTATGACACATAAACATTCCTTATTTGTGGAATTTTTTATTATACCAATGGTTGATTTGGATATAATCCTTTCTCCGGATTATATTTCAAGATATGATGGAAAATATTATTAAATAGAGAAGAAAATTACGATTCATGATTAAGATATAGAATTCTTTTCTTTAGAGGGGATACATCATCATATGAGTCATGTCAAGATCCACCCCCAATATATTTTATAAATGACATTCATAGGGAAGAAGATAAAACACAACCTATATATTGAAAAGGTAATCTTAAATTTTAGAATTTATATATTTTTTTGGAACACATTAATATATTTCCTAATTAATTATCTGGACATCCACCATAGCATGAAATTGAGTTTTCCATTTCTTTAATCCCAAAATTAAAAACTATATCAAATACTCAATATAGATTGACTGATATGAAATTATGGGAGTTAAAGAAGAAACTAGAGGATTTGTGAGTTAAAGGATATATATTTCCTATTGTTCCACCTTGGAGATCCCATGTTCTTTTTCTTAACAAAAAATTGAACAATGTGATTATGAATTTATTATATGGAAATAATAATTATTATAATAATGAAAAAGTATAATCCACCTCACATAGATGAATTATTCTATCAACTTCATAAAGCTCGATAATTTTTAAAGATAGACCTTCATTCTGGGTGTCATCAATTATGAGTAAAGAAAGAATATATGTTGAAGATAACATTTCATATAAAGTATGTACATTATGAGTTTACAGTATTTCCAATTGGATTGACTAATAAAAAGTCTATTTTTAGGGATCTAATAAATAGAGTACTCAAGATATATACAAAAAATTCTGTATTTTATGATGATATGTTTGTATAATATAAAATCTATAAGGACTATGAGAATCAATTTGGGATCATAATTGAGACTCTTAGTTGGAAAGGGTAATATGGGAAATTTGGAAGGTGTGAATTTTGGATTTATAAGGGTTTTTTTTCATGTCTATATTGACTCTTATGAAGTAATCTCAGTATATATTTCAAAGAAAAATTTAGTCAAACAATGTCCAATTCTAATGAACATAACCAAGGTACTTAGTTTTACTAGTTTGTCATGTTACAATCAGTGTTTTATTCAAAAAAATTACATGAATGGATAAAACATTAACCAAGAATACACATAAAGGGGTTAAGCTCACATAGAAACCGTAATGTGAAGAACCTTATGAAGAATTGAATAAGATATTGGTCAATGATATGATTTTGAATCTTCCATAAGGAAATGATGTATTTATGATATACTATGTTGCATTACAGAAGATACTTGGAAGATTCATTATGGAAAATGATAAAGTTATTTCATATGCATCAAGATATTCAAATACTCATGAATATAACTATCTATTTTGAGATATTGAGTTGTAAGCCAAAATATTTCCTTCAAAAATAATGAAATATTATCTCTATAGTGAAATATGTAAGATATTCAAAGATCATAAGTGTCTGGAATAAATGTTTCATAGAAACAGATCATCATGAGGAAAATCTGATGGATCGATCTACTTAAGGATTATGATTTCCTTATACAATACACCTAGAAAAGTAAAATAAGGTAGACGATTCATTGAGTAGGGAAGATAATGGTGTTCTAGAAAAAATGAGGATTTATATTGATCCTATGTTCATGGACTTAGAAATGATAGATCTGGGAATTGTTAAGGAAGTGGAATCATTACTTCACTTTTCAAGTACTTTTAAATCATCTTTATTAGAAAAAAATGTCCTCATCCTAATAATGGGAATTTAAAAAATAAAATTAAATCTATGAATGATCGGAATTGGAAGACTTTTTAAATGAATATGGAATCATGAAATTTTGAAAGAGGATATGTATTTCATCTATACCTGAGCTAAAAAGTGACTTATTATGTGATTCTAATAGCTTGAATTTCTCTATTCCCCCTATTAGAACTAAGATATATAGAAATATGAGGGAAAATATTATTTGGGGGAACATGAAGTGGGAAATTTATGATTATGTATCAGGATTATTGGTTTTTAAATAGTAAAATTTTGCGATAAAAATACTATGGGAATCATGAAACATCTAACCCTTCTTATATGGAAAAAGGATGACATTTCTATGGATGTTGAAACTAGATTACCAAATACTCTTGGAAAGAATTATTCAATATGGGTTCTTTCTTATCGCCTTTCAAAAGCTACACATTTCCTATCTATGAGATAATATTTACCTCTCGAGCACCTTTCATTACTCTACATTAATGAATTTTTAGTAATCCATGGTACACTTCTTTCAATTATTTCTGGTCATGATCCACAACTCACATAAAAATTATGGAAAATCCTTCTCAAGTCTCTTGATATTGAGCTTCATTTTAGCACTACCTAGCATCCTTAAACTACTAGTCAGTCTGAAAGGACTATTCAAATATAGGAATACTTTTCTACATTCTTCACACATGACTTTCAAGGTACGTGGGATCGGTATTTAAATTTTTTTGAGAATTTTTTTAATAATATATTCTATTTAAGTATTCAAATTGTTTTGTATAAATAATTTTATGGAAACATATGTCACACTCTATCTTATTAGGTTGAAGTTGGTGAAAGGAAGTTAGTAGGTTCAGAACCTATTGAGAAAAAAATTAAAAAGGTAAAGACTATTTATACTCATATTAAAGTATCTCAAAGTAGGAAAAAAAATTTCTAATAACAAGGAATTGTTTGGAATTTCTAGTGGGATACTAAATTTAAAAAAATATCCATGGAAAGGGGTCTTAAGTGTTATTAAGAAAACAAAATCGAGTCCTAAGTAAATTAGAACTTTGAAAATTCAATAAAGAGTTAGAGTTATGGCATAAAGATTTTAAATTCCACAAAATATCGATAATGTATATGATGTGTTCCATATCTCTTTGTTAAGGAACTATATTCCAGACCCAATTAATTCCCTCAACATTGAATAAATAGAAATGGAACTTGATCTATCATACTACCAATAGAAAATACAAATTATAGAATTTAGAGTGAAGTTGTTGTGTAATTATGTTACTCAAATGGAAAAGGTACTTTGTAAAATTCATAAAATGGAGGAATCATTGTGGGAACCTGAGGATGTTGTGAAGAAGAACTGCCCTCATTGCTTTAGCATATAGTATCTATAAAAATTTCAAGGATGAAATTTTTTATAGTAGGGAAGAACGTAACTAATGAGTTAATTTTAGAATAAATAATTTTCATGTCTTATTAATATTCATTTATTATATTTTCCAAAGTTATAAGAATATTAAAAGATTTTTTAGTAAAAAGGAAAAACTCTTTATGTCTAACTAAATTTTATTTTCAAACATTATACGATTTTATTTAAAATATTTATTTCCATATTATAAAATTTTAATTTGAAAAAAATTTAATTAATTTATAATTCATATTTTCATAATTTTATTATTTTTAATTTTTTGGATTTTTTGAAAAGTTTGATTTTTCAATGAATAATGAAGAATCCTAATTTTCATTGAACACTATCTTTTTGTTTCAAGAATTTAAAAAGGTTCATTTTAAAAAAAAAATGGTTTCAAAGAAAACATTACTCAATTAATATATTAATAATCCAATTATACTATTTTCAATTAAATTTTTACTTTAATTTGGTATAAAAAACATTTCTATACATGAAATGACATTTTTGTGAAAAAACTATTTTTCATCCCATTTTTAGGGTTTAATTTTAAATTAAATTCCATCACTTATATGAATTGATTTTGTTAAAATTTATTTAATATTTAGAATTATAATAATTAATATTTTTTAAATAAACTCACCATGATTTGTTTTCATAATCAATAATAAAAACACAAAAAAAGTTGTTTCCATAGTTAATGTTAAGATCTGTTTACTGAGGGCTAAAAAAATAATATATGGGTTAAAATGACCTAAAAACATATTTAGCTTATATTATATTGAAATATTATAACCCTTTATCATATAATATTCATAAATGGTTCATTTTGGATTAATTTCTTTTGAGTAATACATTGATATGTCTTATTGTTTTAAAAAAATTGTGTTTCCTCTCCCAAACTTATAAAACGATACCCTCCCTCCTCTCTTGTCCACACTTGATGAGAATTTTGGTTCATTAAATACCATTTCAAATACCGTCCTTGAATAAATTTCCATGACCTATTTTACGTTTTTATTATAAAACCGTCCAAGGAAGTATTTAGGTATAAGCCTTAATGGGTTGTCTAAATAAGATATATAGTTTTTTAACCATGCGCTTTCATTTTATTTCTTATTCTACCTCAAAAAAAATCTATTTAGAACAAGATGAAATAATAACACAACTATATTGAATATAATTATATGTTTTTAAATTAATTACATACCTTATATCCCTCTCCTCTTCCATCAAATGGGAAATGAAACTCTCATTCTTGTGTATGGCGGACTATCTCATCATGAACCGATATAATTTAATTTCCATGAGCACCCATCACGGTTGGTTACAATGATGGATTATATATATATTATTCATGAAATCATTTTAGTTCCATAAAATATATATATCTCAAAATTTATTACCTTTCCATTCATTGAAAAATGATAACATCATTCTTGTGTAAGTGTAGACTACCACCACCATGAAGCTATTTGATTCATTTTTCACCACCGCATCACATGGGAGGTACATAAAAGTTTATTTAAACAAATAATATGACATTTATTATATAATAATAATTATTGAAAAATAAAATAATACTTATCCTCTTTCCATAATTATTTTTTTAAAATGAAAACATTACCAATGCATATGTGTGACCTACCATCTCCATGATTGTAACATAGTTCATTTTTCATAAAAATATTTATTTATTGGTTTAAAAAGTATAATTGATGTATAAAAATTATAATTATGTCATAATTATTATTCTATATATTATTCAATAAAGAAAACTTTTGAAATATTCAATTTACCAATATCATTTTAGACATATGAACCAAGTATCATCAAAAAATCCAATGTGAAATTAATTGATTAAGTATTTAAATATAATATGGTAAGAAACAAAATAAAATGAATAATAAACTTGAAGTAGAAAATTTATTAATTAAATAATTATTATAAGTTTATTATTTAGAAATTTAAATAACGTACGTGATGATTCGGACCCTATGTAAGAGATTTTATCTCAATTTCCACTCTATTAAGTCATATTTGGAATTATACACATATTTATTTTATGTGGTGCACATACTACCACTTTGAGGTATTTAAAGTGAATATATAATTATCATTTTGTTTAATGATTCAATTTAAAGTACTCTTTCAAGAAAAATGTTTAAAATAAATATCGATCATATTTCCCTTTTTGATCAAGTATGTTTTTCTTCCATATCCATATTTTTAAAAATAATTCTAAAAAAGTAATTTTTATTACTCAAATAATTTATTAAGGACATTTTATGCTATAGATGACTTTTTACATGGGTTTAAAGGAATATTTCTAATGCTTTACCAAAAATTCCATTTTTTACTTCCTTTATAAAATGCCAATATGAATGTTTTCTTTTGAAATATATAGCCTTAAATAGACATTCCTGCCACCATACCCGTTTTATACCCTTTAGATTCTTCAACAAGTTTTAAATGTTTTTTCGAAGAAAAAACCTTTATGAAATATTTTTTTAAATGTTTCACTTCCATTTTCTTATATTTATTAAAAATAATTGATTTTATAATAAATACAATTTATCTTATAGTCATATCTCATCTCTTGTTTAATTTTGTGGTCATTAACGTTATCTTGAAACATTCAATTTCTTGTGATCATTTTTCATTTAACATTACATTTATCTTAAATATCAATATTCATTATATTTAGGATATTATTATTACTTAAATAACATATCATTTATATATACAATGTTTTACTATTACAGTTATCCAGTTGATAGTATAAAACATTGATAAATTTGTATTATTTACTCAATATGGGTATGTATTGATATGGAATATTGTTTATGAATTGAATTTATAATTTAATATTTTATGAATGAATTGGATATAGATTTATTATTGGGGTTCGATTACAGATATACCCTCAATGCATCGATAGATCTCATGAAACAAACTAGTTGGATAGCCTTATTTAAATGGGTTTTTTGGTGTATGCCTACCCAAAGTTTAAAATGTCTTAGTACAAGGTCTTGATGGCATATATATTATGATGTTTTAGATAATGAAATCTAATTGTATTAAATTTCTTCATCGATATTTCAGTTAATTTTATCCCTAATATTATTTCATTAGATATTATCTATGGATACATTTCATGCTTAAATTGTTGATTAAAATACATGTCATTCATTCATTTACATTTACGTATTGATTATGCCTTATTGATTCATGATAGCTTCTATTGTACATAACTATCACTAAAAATCCTAGCTCACCCTTTATTTTTCATCTTTTCCCCAGGATATGATGAAAGATATTATGAATAATATCAATGATGAAAGAATGTTTTTAGGAAAATTATTTTATATTTTCGATATAATATGGGAATCATGTTTTTATCTGGTTCTTCAACACTACAAAACTGGTTGGTCCTTTAGAATGAGATCCTTTATACAATAATAATGAAATTACTTATATATTGTCTTTGGGTTACTGGAGTTCAGGTTATTATAGTTAGTATATGAGAAAGTTTAGTAGAAACCTCCGGAATTATATTTTATATTAATATAGCTGACTTTAGAATTATAATAATCCCTTATAGTATTTGATAACTTTTATCATTAAAGGGATTTTATTTTATGGCTCAATATTCAAGATGATAGTGATCAAGCTCGGTGGGTACTATTATAAGGGGATGGTTCCTAACAAAGGAAAGTGAATAAAAACCCATAGACAGTGTAGAGACATCCATTCTAATAATTTTAATAAAACTAGTATTGGAACTAAGTGGATCATGACCATTTTAGGGTATCATAATTAGGTTATAATGAATAACCTTTCCCAGATAGATAAACTTATCATTCCATGGTGAAATTATCAAATATTGGATCGCTTTATATAACAAAATCCTTAATATTTTAGTGAGACTGTTATTCCATTTGTAGTTTAACAATAGATTAAGTCTCTAAAAAATATATTACTTGCTTTAGGATATAATAAAAGTCAAAAAAATCATTCTAGTGGTGAGTTTTTGGAAATGAGATATGGATAAATTTAGTTCGATAGAGGTTAAAGAAGAGAAATTCATGGAATTGAGAACTTTTGAAGTGATTTTATTTTATAACTACTTCCCTTGAAAACATATAGCTAAAATGGGGAGGAAGTTCCTCACATTAAAGTATATGGATAAATAAAATGTGGTAGAGTGTGAGAGTAACTTTACAAGATTATCTAGGCATGCTTTGTACTATATATGTAATCTAGAAAGAAATATTTATTTTTCCTTTGATGGGATTAAGATGAGTCTCCAAAGAGAACTAGTTTCTTAAAAAAATTATCATATGATGATTGATTGAAAAGTTCCATTAACATGGAGCAGTAAATTTCTAGATTTTATATATTCAATGTAAATCATGAAAATAAGAAGTTAAATTAACCCTAAGAAAAATGAAATGGTTCAAAGAAAAAGAATGGAATGAAGAAATTTTTATCATGTGAAAATCATGGAATGAAACATCTCTTAAAATTATTTAAGGGAATGAGATTTTATTATAAGTTTAGAGACAAGGGTCATTTGAATAGTGATTTTTTGGAAAATAAAGAGACTATTATTATCACACTCATTAACGGTAAAGAAATTAGGAATTATTCAAACTAATTTCTCAATTTTCAAGGGAATATACGACATAATAGGTAGATGGGAGATGGAAAAACATATTTGATCACTATAAATAAGGTTGAATTTTCTAAATATGAGGTGTAATGCACTCTCATCATAGTCTAAAATCTATATTATTTCTTATTTAATTTTGGATCCTCACACTCTTTTATATCTTGCATTTTTTAGGAAATTATATATTTTCCTAACACCTTAATAAGGTAGTTGTCATTAATAACTCCTAGATGAAATATGAATATAATAAGGATGTGTCAATTATATCCCTTTATGCAAAAGAAAATTACTTTTTACATATTTTATTATTATATCTATGGTTGATTTTGATATAATCCTGGGTATGGATGAGATTTGAAAATATGATCCAAACTTTTTTACAAAGAGAAGAAAATTATGATATGTGATTAAGATATGGAATTTATTTTCATTAGAGGGTAGAATTTGTCATCTAATTCATGTAAATATCCACCCACATTACTTCTATTAATGAGTTTCTTATGAAAAAAAAGAATACACATCCTACAGATGAAAAATGTAATCATGAAATTGATAATTTACATATTGTTCACGAATAAAATCTTGTATTTCATGATGAATTAGTATGACATCCACCAAATTGTGAAGTTTAGTTTTCCACTGATTTGATCCCTTATTCTAGAACAATATCAAATATTATTTATAGAATGGAGACTATATAATTGGTTTATTTAAATAAACAACTAGACTATTTTTTATGGTACTGGATTCATATTCACTACTGCATCACCTTGGGGATCCCATGTTCTTTTCATTAAGAAGAAAGATATATCTATGAGGTTGTACATTGATTATTGTTAAATCAACTCTATTATAATAATGAACACATATAATCTACCTCACATTGGTGAATTATTCAATAAACTTCATAGATGTTAATAATTTTCAAATATTGACCTTCATTCAATGTATTATCAATTATGAGTAAAAAACAATTTATTATTAAGACAACATTTTTTATAAGGTATGGGCATTACAATAATTACATTTTGATTTAATAATACATTGTTTGTTTTTATGGAACTAATGAATATATAATTCAAGGAATATGTTGATAATTTTCTTGTGTTATTTATTGATGATATCTTGGTATATTCTAAAAGTTATGAGGACCATAGAATCACTTGTGTATCATTATTCATACTCTTAGAGGAAAAAGAGTTATATGGGAAATTTAGAAATTTTGAATTCTTTCTTTAGTATGTTTATTTTATTGGATATATTATCTCCAATTGTGTAATATCTATTGATCCTAGAAAGGAAAAGGCAGTCAATGAATGACCTACAACAATTAATATAGTTGAGGTACATAGTTTGATTGGTTTGGAAGGTTACGATCAGTATTCTATGAAAACAATTTCCCGATTAACTAATCTGTTAACCAAGATTACATGTAGAGGGTTTAAGTTTACATTAAAAAATTAATACAATAAATGTTTTGAAGAATTTATGAAGATGTTGTCTAGTGCTTTGATTTTGACTCTTCTATTCAAAAATGATGGATTTTGGATATATAGTGATATATCAAAGAAGGGACCCGGTTGTGTCCTTATATATAATAATAATGTTATTGAATATACATTAAGGTAGTTAAATAATCATTAATAGAACTATATAACTCATGATATTTAGTTGATATCTATAATCACTTCTTTGAAAATATGGATACATTATTTCTATGGTGAATGATATATGATATACACAAACCATAAGATTCTGAAATAAATATTTTCAAAGTAATATAACAACATGAAAAAAATATTATGGCATGAATAACTCAAGTCTTACGATTTCTCAATACACTATCATCCAAGGATGGAAAATAAGGTAGTAGATGCGTTGAGAAGGAAAGATCATGGTGTTCTGGCCAAAATGTATATTGATTGTGATCCTATATTCATGTATTTAGTAAATATGGATCTATGAATTATTTAATAAGGGGAAACATAACTTCTTTTTTAAATTGCATCTAAACCATATTAATTAGAATAGATAAAAAGTTCTCATCCTTATGTTTATAATTTCCAAAATAAAATTAAATCTATAAATGATGGAAAATTGGCAGACTTTGTATATGAAGATGGAATTCTAAAATTTGGAAAGAGACATTGTGTTCCATGTATACTTGATCTAAAAAGTTAATAATTCATTGATACTTATAGAATGAATTTATTTATACACCTGGATAGCACTAAGATATATAGGGGTTTGAAAGAATTTGTTTTATGGAGTAACATGAAAAAGGAAATTGATGATTATGTTTCAATATGCATGGTTTGTTAACAGTTAAAGTCTGAGAAATGAAATGCTAGAGGAGTCATTCAACCTCTACCACTTCCTATGGGGAAATGGGATAAAATTACTATAAAATTCATGACTAAATTACCAAAGACTCCTAGAAATAATGATACAATATGAGTCATTGTTGATATACATACAAAATCTACACATTTCCTTATTGTAAGAGAAGATTTACCTCTTGAATTCCTTACACGACTCTATATTAATGAAGTTATAAGACTTCATGTATCACCTCTTTCAATTCTGTCTAATAATAATCCATGATTTACATTAAAATTCTAGAAACTTCTTCAGATGGATTTAGATACCGAGCTTCATTTAAGAACCTCCAACCATACTTAAACAAATGCATGTGTTGAAAGTACTATTAAAACATTGTAATAAATGTTGAGGTCATGTTAATTATACATTCAAGGTGTGTGGGATCATTATTTACCATTTTCTAATGTTTTCCTATAACTATAGCTTTCATTAAAGTATTAAAATGGGATCATATAAATCATTGTATGTAAATATAATTCAAATTCAAAAAAAATTGGATGAAGTTGGTGAAATGAAGCTTGTAGGACTATAACTTGTTAAGGAAATAAAAAATGGTAAAGACTATTCCGAATCATATTAAAGTAGGTCAAAGAAGATAAACAAGTTATTTCGACAAACAAATAAATATTTGGAATTTCAAGTGAGGGATCACATTTTCTTGAATGTATCTTCATGAGAAGATGTAATAAGGTTCAGTAAGAAGGGAAAACTAAGACATGGGTACATCAGACCTCCTAAAATTTTAGAAATAATTAGATCTATATTTTACAAGTTGCTAATTCCACCAAGGATATTTAAAGTACTAGATGTGTTCATATCTCTCTCTTATGTAAGTATATTCTAGACCCAACACAAGTGCTCAACTATGAAGAAATATAAATGTAACCTGATCTATCAAATAGTGAAGAGCCTATCCAAATTCTTGGCACTAGAGAGAAAGTGTTGAGGAATCGGAATCCTCTAATGGTAAAGGTAAATTTGAGGAATTGTAAAATAGATGAAGAAATTTAGGAACCTACGGATGTTATAGAAGAGTAACCACCCTCATTTGTTTGGAAAGCAATTATAACACCTTGAGGTTTTTAAGGAAGAACATTGTATTCGATATCAAGTATAACACAAAACACAAATCTAAGAAGAAAATATATCACCCCAAGAATTTATGGTATATTTATTTTTAAATAAATTAAATCTCTTAAATATATTTAATTACACCCAAAATTTAGTTATCATGAATTACACACAAAACTAATTTTAGCAAGTGTTACATGCAACAATGTGTTTAAACAAAATGTGATATAAAACTAAAATATTATTATTTAATATAAGAGTTATCTCTTAGCTGTTGGAATGAAGTGTATGAATAGTAATAACTACCTTTTGAGAATATATATTTTACACATTTTTATTATGTATATATTTATTAGTAAAAAAATAATTATCGTTTAAAAGAAAAATAAATATTTTCAGAAAAAGTTATAAAAGATGGTTTAATCATGCGTTGGGTATATAGTTTAAAATCAAATTTTAACACTTTTAAAATTTTTATTTGAAATAATAAATTTAATTTTTGAAATTATAATATCAAAATTATCCTAGGGTGAAATTTTTTGATTTTTCTAAATGGTTTCATTTTTTGACAAATAGTGAAAAATAAAGAATCTAAATTGAAAACTATCATTTTGTTTAAATTATTTATAATGATAAATTATATTTTGAATTAGTTTTATGGAAAAAAAATTTAAAATATATATTAATTAATCCAATTTAATTCATTTGAAAAAATTTCATATTGAATTTTGATATAAAAACTTTGTAAACTTTTGAACATTTTCTCTTTAAAAACATGTTTTCCCATCGCATCTGTGGGATTAATTTAAAATCAAATTTTGAAACTTATGGGAATGGAATTTGAAAAAATGGGATCTATATTATAAATCATAATGATTTTATATTTTTTTAATAATTTATTTTTTAATTGTTTACCAAAATGAATAGTAAAACCGTAAAATTTATTTTCTATAGTTAAGGTAAAAATGTATTTATTAGGGGTTAAAATAAAAATATAATTGTTAAATTGACATAAAACATTTTCTAAAATATAATTTATTTCTATATTTCAATATAAAAATGTTTAATTATCGATACTACTCCATTTTAGATCCTTTTGGAATATAAAAAATGTGGTTACACCTTTTTCTTTGAAAACATTACAAGTATGCCGCTCACCCCACTTATAAAAGGGATCACACTGCCCTCACTTATTAACACATATAAAATCATTTGGATCAAATTGACCCTACAAAAATCACATAAAAATTACCTCATCTTATCCTAGTGTCCATAGTTTAGTAGAAAAGAAAACCTATGAAGGTTTTGGCGCAAACCTAAGGAAGATACCTGAAGAAAAAGAAATGTTCTTCAATGAGCCACTTTATATTATTTATTTCTCCACCCACTTCAATTATTATTAAACCATTATGATATAATAACCTTGATATATTAAATATAATAATATTGTTTTTATGTTAAATTCATGACCTGTAACCATCCTCTCTTCTATGAAATGGCTTAGGAAATTATAGTTCTTGAGTACAGCAGATTATCCCTCACAAACTGATGTCATTTATTTTTTCATTACTACCATTCTAGGTAGGGTATGATTATAGATATTAATTATATGTATGATAATTATAAGAAAATAATACCTCTTAAGTCATTATATCATATATAAATTTTACATTTCTTTTCGTAGGGGATATGATAATGTCGCTCGTGTGTACAGAAGACTACCACCTCGTGAAGCCATGTGATTCATTTATACTAATTTTTTACATGGAAGATGATAACAATAAATTAAATGATCAAATGTGATAAAAATAAAATAATTTTAATATTCACAAAACTTTATCACTCTTAAAATATAATATATGGTATTCATTATATTATGAACATTATTTAAACATAAAATATTTTTTACCACCTTTCTATAATGATCTTTGAAAATGTGAAACATTAATCATATGTATGTATGACCTACCGTCTCCATGATCGTAACAAACATCATTTATCAAAACCAACCTTTGTTATTGGTATTAAAATTAAAATATATGTATAAATATAATAATTAATTAGTGATTATTATTCTGGATATATTGAAATAATTTCCTCTAAGACTAATAGTCACCTTCCAAAGTCATTTTTGACACAAAATCCGAATATCATAAAAACACACGATATAAACATAAATTGATTAAGTAATCATATATAACATGATAATTAGAAAAATAAATGGAATAATAAACTTGAAAAGGGTTATTAAGAAATTAAATAATTATCATAAGTTTATAATTTAGAAAGATAATGAATGATCATGAAGATTCAGACTCAATGTAATGGATTTCTTAACTCAATTTTCATTAATTGGGTTAAAAATTTTACTTCATTAATTATTTCATTATAAGATTATGTGTGAAATTACATTTTATTATTTTATATTGGATTTAAATTTATTTTATGTGGATTCACATTTAATACATATGATAAATTCATTGATTAATCCCCATTTAGATGATATGATCATTGTAAGGGACTTTGTTTCATTTTCCCTTCATTGAGGCATAGTATAATGTTATGAACTTAATTTATTTTATATAGAATATATAATAACATTTGACATGTAATATCATGATTAAATCATAATTCATGGTATTTAAGGTTTCATTTTTAATTATTTCATCTAAGGGGATTTGACCAGAAAATTTCCAAGTGGTAAAAGTTATTGTGCAATCTCACTTTCCTTTATGATTGTTAACTTTATATTTAAACAACCACTTTCATGTGATAATTTTTAATTGAAAATAACATTTATCTTAAATATAAATATTATGTTTTGATGGATATTATTATTTTCAATTAGATATACTATTTTTACATTCAGGTTTTACTTTAAAAGTTATTCATTTAACAGGGGAAATATTGAAAAATATTTATCCTTTTCTCAATATGGATACTTGATGATAACGCACATTTTTTTACCAATTAAATCGATTATTTTAAATATGACGAATGATTTGGACATTAAATAAATTGGTGGTTCCCAATTATAGATATCCCCTCGATGAATTGGTTGTCTCATGAGATTAAATAGTTGACTAGACTTAGTTAAAAGGGTTTCTTCCCATCAGTTTTAAACTATATTAAGGATAGATTTTTATGGTAGAGGTACCATGTTCCAAATAAATGACATCTAACAATTAGGAATTAACTTAATTTATAGTTAAGTTATTATTATCCGTGAAATTTTTGTAATTATATTTTCTCTAAAATCATTTCATTCTCAGTTATTGATTAAATGAAATTTGTTTTATGTTATTTACCTATCCAAATTGATTGTGCCTTATCCAGTTATGATAGTCATGTTATATGTTAAATGAAATGTTTTATTAGTTATTTACCTTTCCATATTGATTATTATCCAGGATATTTTCATATTTATATTATATCTATATGAACTTCTTTCTTAGTTTATTGAATACATGGAATGTGTGTTCATTTATTTACATTTCTGTATTGTTTATGCTTATTGATTCACAATATATTTCGTTTTACTTAAAACTTACTAAGAATTTGAGTTCAAACTTATTTTTTTCTTTTCCTAGAAATACAGGATGTTTACTATGATTTATATGAAAGTATTTTCTATATGGAATAAAGTTATTCTCAAAAAAACAATTACGGTTTAAATTGTTTTTTCAAATATAAAATGGGAATCATGTGTATATCCAGTTTACCAAGACAGTTAAATATTTTGTTCCTTCAAGATGATATTACTTGTATCTCATTCCAATGTAAGAAATCATACACCAGCTCTACACTACTGGGCTTTGGATTTATATAGTTGTTATTAGAGCAAGTTTAGTAAAAACTTGGGAACTAGATTTATGAAAACAAGGATTTAGGATCCTAAACCTATGATAGACATTAAGTATAAGTATATAAGAACATCCTAAGGTTTTTTATGGTATATATTATGTGGTTTTTCCTATTAATAAATCCATGTATAGATATTACAAGTGGACATAGTTTTAGAACAGATGTTCATAGGGGTAATGACTATGAAGAGGGAACATTGGCCTTGACCTGATCGTCACCTGGTGCACAAAAAAAACCTTAATTTTCACCTGGATTGACATTCCTAGGGTATATACATAGGATAATTCACAAATTATTTATCAACCATTATGAAGGATTTGAATACATGATGATAACGAATAACCTAGGTCAAACCTAATGTATCTTATTTTGAAAATAATGTGTCATGATTTAGAAACCCTATAAATGATTCTATGTTTTTTCCACAAAAATTATTGTTTCTCGAACTATGATATTTTGTTTTAGTCAATGGATGAAACCCTAAGGAATCATATTAACACTAAACATGAAGGAAAATGTGGTGACTATGAGAAACCAAATTAGATGATGAGTGGAGTGAAATATATTGTGATTATACCTAATCATTTTTATCAATTTATGATGAACAATATATACCGTAACCAACTCCCAAACTCACCAAAGAATATAAGGGTGGATTTTATTAAGAGCTCAAGTGATGGATACCATGGAAAAAAGAAGTCTCAATTTAAATCATGTAATAAATGTGGAAGGACATACCATGGAAAATGTCTCAATAGAATAGGAAAATGCTTCATGTGTGAAAATAAAAGGAATAAAAAAATAATTACTAAAAATGAAAATTACGATGGATGAAAATACATCTCATTATAAGGATCCATTTGTAATTCATTATCTTAAATGTGGGGAATCTATTCATTACCTGAATCACTGGCCTCTTCTAAAGGGTAACCCCTAAAATAAAGAGGGGCCTATGTTGAAATAAAATGTTTCAAGTATTTATATACTATGATTCAGAAACTAAATTGTGGAATTATTCATAATAATGGTATTTTTCTAAAATATATCATTAAACATCTATGTATTATGTTAAATATTTGAAGAATATATTACTTCATTAACTAAAGTGTAATGGATACCATCATAGGTTAATTAGTTTGAGATTAATCATAAGTTCAAAGTCTTAAACACCTATTTTTTATGTTTAATTTGATGAGAGAAAAATAATTTTTATCATATTTTGGGAGAAATATTTTCCAATACAACTTATTTGTTTAGCATATGTTTTAGTAAAAAATTTATTTTAGAAATAATTCCCTTAAAATTTTTGGACATGGATTTAACGGTATTGATACCCTTTAGAGTTAATATGATAATTAATGAAATTATAGTAATAGTCAAATAACATTATTAGAATTTGTGAAAAAAATATGTTTTATTTAAAAACATGGTAAAATGGTTATTTAATGATTAATTTTATTTCAAGTACATTCATAATAGTTTTTTTGGAAATGTTATAGGAATTATATTAATAAGATTATAGAAAAAGGATAACCTGTATTTCTGGTAAAAACCCAACATGTTCAGTAATATCATGGGTCATGATCCCTTGACTGAAGGATGATATGTTTTTATTCCTACCACTAGCCTATGTTATATCTTGGACAATATTTCGTTTTTCAGTTAAAATATTTAAAAAATAAATATTAATAATGAACCAGTGGTGTTAGTTTTGAGGTTTGGAAATTAATTTCTTATATTGGATACATTGTGCAAACCACATTGAATTTAGAAAATATTTTGAGATAGATGGAATTAAATACCCCTCTTTTATGGATCTTACATTCTATTGAAATTTAATTTTAGTGCTTCTAGATAAAAGAAATTGATTTTTGGATATTCATTTCATGGAGGAAGGGGGCATTGGAAATTGATGGAAGAAAAATCAACAGATAAAATTATGCCTATGAAATAAAATAATTTCAACCAATTATGTTTCCTTATATATTTTGATAGTAAAATAATTCATTAACTTTGAGAAAATGATCTTGAAAATAGAAAATTTATCCTTTCATATTCATATCTGATGAATTAGATGGTTTCGTAAATCATCACAGATTTTAGGTTTTGAGGCCCTTAACATTCCATTAATCATTCACTTTATTATAATAAATTACCTAAATATCTCTATATAATTATTTTCACTTTTATTCTACGTACATATCTTCACTTGAAACAAATTTGGTCCTACCTAGAAGCCAAGTTATGTGTTATTCCATATGAACTTTGTACATCCCTATATATCTTATCAAAAGGTTGCTTTATTAACTCTTTTTATGATGTGGGTTTTCAACAAAACAATTTTTAGATATCAAACCATTGATTCAATATATAAATTTACAATTGTGAGGATGCAATTTATTTAAGGTAGGGATAATGTTACACCCCAATATTTTAAAAGAAGAACATTGTATTCGATAATGTTTATGACACACAACAACAAACTTTCAAGAAAATATAACATCCATAGAATTTATGATATATTTATTTTTAAAAAAATTAAATATATTAATAAACTTTAATTACAAGAAATATTTATTTATCTTGAATTACATGCAACACTCATTTTATCTTTTGTTACCCGCAACACTGACTTTAAATGAAACATGACATATTACTAAAATATTATTACTTAATATAACAGTATTCATCAATATATTGGAAAGACGGGTATGAATAGGATTAACTAACTTATAAAGATATATATCTACCCACATTCATTATTTATCAATTTATTAGTAATAAAATAAAAATCATTTAAAATAAAAAAGAAATATTTTCTGAAAAAAACTATACTTTTTTCTAAAAGACGGTTTAGCCACGCTTTGAGCATATAATTTAAAATTAATTTTAATCAATTTTTTAAAAATTATTTGAAAAAATTAAATTAATTTTTTATATCAAAATATAAAAATTATTTTAAGGTGAATTTTTCATATTATTTTTAAATGATTCATTTTTTGGATGAATATTGAAAAATAGAGATTTTTAATTGAAAACTACCATTTCATTTAAATTATTTATAATGATAAATTATATTTTTAATTGGTTTCAAAGTAAAAATTGTCAAATTATATATAAATTTATACAATTTAAATCATTTTAATAATTTTCATACTAAATTTTTATATAAAAATGTTGTAAACTTTTTAACATTTTCTCTTTAAAAGCCTGTTTTTTCTCATTATGGATGTAGGATTGATTTTAAATTAAAATTTTCAAATTATGCGAATGAAATTTTTAAAAATGAATTAAATTTATGAAATAATAATTATTTATATTATCTAATTGTGTTAACATAATTTTTTACCCAAATTAATAGTGAAAATATTAAAAATTAAATATTGATATTAAGGTAAAAATAGATTTATCGGGTGTTAAAATAAAAATATAAGGTTTAAATTTACCAAAAAAACTTTTATAAAATATATTTTATGTCCATATTTAGACCCTATATTGTCAAAGTCTCTATAATTAACCTTTTTGGACCATTATTTCATGTGAAAAACAAGGATACATCTTTTTCTTTCAAAAAATTACAAGTGTGTCAATCACCTCACTTATAAAAGGGAACTCACTCTCATCACTTATTCATATAACTAAAGACATTTGTATTGACCAAAAACAAGAAAACTGACTTACCTACTTAACTAATATCATACTAGAAGGCTTATTCCGGGAATAAATTCTACCTAGGAAGGCTTTAGTGAAAACTGAAGGAACATATCTGAAGAACAGGTAACAATCTTCAACGATCATATTTGTTTTATTTCTTTCTCCATCCCATTAAATTATAATTTAAAAAATTATGATATAATACCCTCATTATATTACATATTACAATATGTTTTTATGTTAATGTAATTACCTATAACCATAACCTCTTTCATCAAATGGGTAATGAAATCATTGTTTGTGTGTACGACGGACTACCGGCTCACGAACCGATGTCATTCATTTCTAAATTACCACATTTAAAAGTTTATTATGATTATGGATATAAATTATATATATTATATTTATAAAATAATTATACCTCTAGATTCATTATATCATATATATCTTTTACTTTCAATTCTTTAGGGGATACAATAACATCGCTTGTGTGTACGGAGGATTGCTGCCTCGTGAAGCGATGTGATTTGTTTTCACTAACATTTTATATGGAATATGATACGTATAAATTAAATAATTTTATGTGATATACAAGAAAAAATTTTCTAATTTTTGAAATATATATCATTTCTAAAAGATAATATATTATTTTATTTCTTACCAAGAAAAATGATAACATCGCTCGTGTACATGTGAGCTACCACCTTCACGAAGCATTGTAACTCTCTTTTCATCACCAACCCAAAGGGATGATACATATAAGTATATTTATTGGAAAAATATGGTATTTAAAATATTATGATCTTTCCTTAAAAACAAAATATTACTTACCTTTTTTCTATAATGATCATTGAAAATTGAAAATGTTCTCACGTGTACATATGGCCTACCGTCTCCATGATCATAACATACTTCGTATTTTTAAAACCATATTTTATGATTTTTTTTTAAATTATAATTTATTTATGAATATAATAATTATTTAATTATTATTATTCTAGATATATAAAAATAATGACCTCGTAGACCAATAGTCACCTTCCAGAGTCAATTTTGATGCATAAGTCTAATATTTTCAAAACACGTGACATAAACTTAAATTGATTTAGTAATCATATATAACATGATAATGAGTGAATTAAATGGAATAATAAACTTAAAAAGGGTTTTAAGATATTAAATAATTAACATAATTTTATTGTTCATGAACATAAAGAACGAAAATGACGATTCGGTCTGAAGGTGATGGATTTCCTAACTCAATTTTAATTCATTGGGTTAAACTTATACTTTATTGATCATATCATTATAATATTATGTTTAGAATGAAATTTTATTATTTTATGTTATATTTACACTTTCTTTAAGTATATTTATATTTAATACACATAATCAATTCATTTATTAATCCCCACTTCAATGATATGATCTTTCTAAGGGACTTCGTCTCAATTTCCCTTTGTGGAGTCATATTGTAATGTTATGCACCTAATTTATTTTATATGGTGTATATACTTACCTTTGAAATTTAATATCATGATTCATTCATAATTCATGGTATTTTAATTTTAAACCTTAATTATTTCATCCAAGGGGACTTCACTTGAAAATTATCAAGTGGTAAAAGTTATAGTGCAATCTTATATTATTTTGTCATTTTTATCTTTCTCTTCAAACAATAACTTTCTTGTGATCATTTTTCATTGGAAATTATATTTCTCTTAAATATAAACATTATTCTGTGATGGATATTATCATTTTATAAACCATATAGATTTTTTAAATACAGTTATTACATTAAATGTTATTTGATTAACTAAGGAAATATTGATAAATATTTATCATTTTACACATATGGATGCCTGATGACAAGGATCATTATTTATGAATTAAATATATTATTCAACATATGTGTAATTATTTGTATAGGAAAAAATGAGTGGTTACTAGTTATAAAAACCCCTTGATGCATGGGTAGTCTCATGAGATGAATCAGTTGGCTAGCCTTAGTTAAATGGGTTTCTACCCATCAATTTTAAATAGACTTTAGGATACATCTTGAAGTTAGATGTATCATGTTTCTTAGATGTGACGTGAAATAATTAAGAATTTACTTCATACATAATTTATTCATTATTATCCATCATATTTTTTCTATTGTATTATCTTTGGATGTATTTTATTCTCAGTTATTGATTAAATGGCATTTGTTTTTAGTTATTTACCTTTCCATATTTCTTATTCCTTATACAGTTGTTATAGTCATGTTATTTATTAAATATATTTTTATTATTTATTTAACTCAACATATTGATTATTATCCATGATATTTTCGTATTAATATTATATCTGAATGCACTTAATTAATAGTTTATTGATTACATGGAATTTGTGTTCAATTATTTACCTTGTCATATTGTTTATGATTATTGATTCTTGATTGGTTCCACTATACTTACCCCTTATTGAGAATTTTAGAAAATGCTTATTTTTTACTTTCCCAGAAACCCATGAAGTTTGCTATGATTGATATGCAAGGATATTCTAGATTGAATAAAGTTATTCTCAAAAAAATTATGGTGTAATTTTTGTTTTCAAATATAAAATGGAAATCATATATCTGTCTAGTTTACCAATATTATTAAACTATTTGGTCCTTTATTATGTGATGCCTTGTATCTCATGTCAATTTCATAAAGTATAATATGGCTCCAAGATATTGGGATCGGGGTTGCTACAGTGTTATCCATGAAACTATTAAGGATGAAATTTTTGTAGGAGGGAAAAATCTAACAACCAAGGTAATTTTAGAATAAATAATTTTCATGTATTATTAATATTCATTAATTATATTTTATATTGTTATAATAATAATAGTAAATTTTTTATTCAAAAGGAAAAAAGAATTATATCTAACAAAATTATATTTTTATGCATTATTTGATTTTATTTACAATATCGATTTCCAAATTATAGAATTTTAATTTTAATAAATGAACTTCATTTTTTAATTCATCATGGTAACATTATATTTGGGAAAAAAAATTAATTTTATAAAAAAATTGATTTTTCAATGAATAGTGAAAAATATTGATTTTTATTGACAAATGTATTTTTGTTTCAAGAATTTACAAAGTTAAATTTTATTTTAAAATTATTTCAAAGAAAAATTTATTAATTTATATTTTTAATAATCAAATCATGTTTTTTGTAATTAATCATATATAATAATTTGGAATAAAAACATTTTTTACAAAAAATATATTTTTATAAAAACCCCTTTTTCATCCCGTTTCATTAGATTTCTTTAAATTGAAATTTTCTAATTAGGTGAATTTAATTTTATAAAACTGACCCTATATTTTTAATCATTATAATTAATTTTAGGTAATAAGTTTGAATTAATTTTTTTCATAATTAATAGTCAAAACAATAAAAAATTTGTTTTCGAAGATAATGTTAAAACTATATTTCCTAGGGTTGAAATAATGAGATAAGGGTTAAAATGGAATAAGAAGTTTTATAATATATATTTTATGGAAATTTTTCAACCTTATATTGTATAATATTTTTAAATGGTCTATTTTGGTGCCATTTTTCTTGAGCAATAAATGAATATAATTTATTCTTTTTAAAAATTACAAGTGTGTCGTCTCCCCCACTTATTAAAGGACATCCCTCCCTATGCCACACACACATAAATAGACTTTTGTTTCATTAAATATTTAACCAAACACATTCCTTACATCCCTCCCTATATCCTAGAGTCTTCTATTTTATCAGAAAACTATCCTTGCAAGGATTTAGGCAGAAACCTAAAGAGGTTGTTTGAAGAAGAGGTATAGTTGTTTAACCGTGCATTTTCATTTTATTTATTTTTATGCCTCCTTAAAATATTCTTAAGACATGATGAAATTATAAAAATAGTATCTTTCACATACTAATTTTTTTTTGTTAATGGAATACCTAAAATCTATCTCCTATTACATCAAAAGGGAAATGAAATGGTCGTTCTTGTGTACAGTGGACTACCACCTCGCGAATGAGTGTAACTCATTTTCCATGACTACCTCTCATATCTGGTCATAATATTGGATATAATTCATACATACTATATTCATGAAATAATATTCATTATGGAAAAGTAATATATCACATATTCTCTTATATCTTCATTCATTGAAAAATGATAACGTCGTTCGTACGAACGTGTTGACTAACACCTCCACGAAGCGATGTGATTGATATTTCACCACCACATCATTGGGATGGTATATAAAAAATTATTTAATAAAATAATATTTTATTCATGATATATTGATCATTATTTAAATATAAAATTATAATTACAATCTTTATATCATGATTATTGGAAAATGAACGTTACTGTTGTGTTTGTATGACTTGACATATCATTGGTTGTAACATAGTTCATTTTCCATAACCATATTTATTTATTAGTTTTAAAACAATAATTGATATGTAAAAATTATAATTATATCAAGATTATTATCCTATATATTATGGAACCAAGATCTATTTTACCATATTCAACCTACCAATTTCATTTTAGACATATGAACAGAATATCATCAAAATTCCTGATGTGAACTTAATTGATTACGTAATTAAATATAACATTGTAATAAAAAAACAAATGAATAATAAATTAGGAAAATTTTCTTAAGAAAATAAATAAAAAACATAAATTAAATATTTGGGAATATAAGAATGTACATGATGACTCGGACATGAGTTAAGGGATTTCGTCTCAATTTCAACTCCATTGAGACATATTTGGTATCATGAATCTATTTACTTAATATGGTGTATATAACACCACTTTGAGGTATTTAACATGGATATATATTTATTCATAATGTCTAATGATTCCATTAATGTTACTCTATCAAGTTAAAATATTAAAATAAAAGCTACTCTTATTTCCATTTTTGATCGGGTGAATTTATCTTCCATGTCCATTTTTTAAAAAATAGTTTTAAAAATAGCTTTTAAATAATAAAATGATATATTAAGAAAATTTTAAGTTATATTTGAATTTTTAAATGGTTTTAATGAAATATTTTTATTATTTTCCTAAAATTTTCATTTTCAAATTTATTTATAAAAAGTTAGTAGGAATGTTTTCTTTTAACATATACTATGTTAATATAATTTCCTGCCGCAATAACTGTTGTACACCCTTTAGCATGTTATATATGTAATCAATGGTTCTATAAATATAATTATTTAATGAATCATTATTTTAAATTATTTTCATTTATTTTATTATTTAAATTAATAGACTTTATTTTACTATAAAATCTACTTATCTGATGGCCATCACTTATCTCTTGATTAATTTTGAATCATTATATTTCAGTTGAAACATTCACTTTATTATGATCAATTTTTCATTGATAATTAAATTTCAATTAAATTTATATATTATATAAACCATTTATATTATTATTTCTTAAATCGTATATCATTTCTATATATTGTGTTATACTATGAAAGTTGTCTTATTAATCGGGGGGAAACCTTAATAAATCTGTATTGATTACTCAATATGGACATTTATTAATAATTAATATTATTTATGAATTTAATTGATCATTCTATATATGTGGAATGTATTATACATGGATTGATGGGTGAGTCCTAGTTATAGATAGTGCTTTGATGTATTAATAGGTCTCATGAGACAACCCAGTTGTCTAAACTTATTTAATTGGGTTTTTAGTGTATGTCTACCCATAGTTTAAACAATCTCGGAACAAGTTCTTGATTGTAGAGATATCATGATGTCAAATATCATGACATGTAATATTATACATTACATTTATTGAGAATTCAGTTATTATTTTCTAGGAGATTATTTTATTTTATATTATCCATGGATGTATTTCCTTCTCAAATTATTGATTAAATAGAATGTGTTCCAGTTATTTAAATTGTCTTATTTATTATACATTATTGATTCATGATATATTCTACTATACATAACTCTTATTGATCTTCTAATCTTGCCCTTTATTTTTTTACCTAGGATATAAAACAAGATATTATAAACAATATTAAGGATGAAAGAATATTTTTATAATATTTATTTTATATTTCCAATTTAATATGTGAATCATATATGTATCTAGTTATTCAAGATTACTAAACTAATCGTCCCTTCAGGATAAGTTACTTTATGTCTTTACCAATGTAATAAAGTGGACACCAGATCTAGGTTACTAGATTCATGGTTATTACCCCAATTGTTTTCTATCTAACATAAAAGTTATAAATGAAGACATCAATTTCATCAAATAAAAAAACCACCTTTATTCTCATTTTGATCAATAATAGTATCGAAATCTCCTCCTGTAATCCATGAATGTGCACCCATATCAAAATATGAGGGAGTTTTCTAAACATATTCCTTCCCCACAATATGACATTTCACATATATGAAGAAAACAAAAAGGGAATCAGTATTATGTATTACCTTTGCAGTAATGTGTTAAGAAAATGGTATGATTAAATCCACATAAATTGATTTGTTCTATAAAATCCATCTATTCTCAGGATTGGGATATCATACAAAAAGTGTCTCACATCCAACATGATTTTATACTCCAAAATATTTTTCCCAACATGCTTTGGTAACAAAATTTATAATTTAATGTCTCATATTTTTCATGTATTATTTTTAAATATTATATGGAATTATTTTGAGACCAGAGCTTTCGATGGCGTGCGATCCCATGGCCCGGAGTTCCCAAAATAAAGGTTTGAAAAAAAAACTTTAAGTATCACGCACGAGCGGTTTTTCTAAAATAGTGGAATAACTTTTAAACTAGTGCCCTGATCTGAAAAATGAGGGCATTGTTGCGTTTACAGCAGCGACTATGCCTTAAGGTGGGGCCTAACATCAACCGGCATGGGTTGGCTGCAAAAGTTAGTTTTGGACCTTTAAATGAAATAAAATAAATTGTAAATTAATTTATTTAAAATGTTTACTTTTTGTGTAGTGACCTAATTCCTCCCCTTAAGATACATGATTATGGAATGTTTGAAGAGTTATCTGCATAACCCTGCAAATTTAGAATTTTTCACTAGAGCTTGGGAGGAGAACCCATAGGCGGATGACGACAACGCGATCTATCGACGCATCCCGAATTTCACAAACCCCACCAATTAATGTGATGTGCTGATTGTTCTTCTACCAAATAGAGGTAGGGGTTTGTTATTTTGATTTAGTTCTTCCCCATTCTTCGATTAAATGATGATCGTGGATCAGATAACGAATAGGTTGATCCATGGATCGTACATTCTTGTAGGAGGGTTTTCATTATCCTAATCTTCGGGGTTTTCGATTCTGGAATTTATTAATGATAATTTTTTAATTTTCAATTTGATTTTCTTGTTAACCCAATTAATAGGATTGGATATTCTCTGTAAATAAAGATAGTGGAGGTGTGTTCCTCTTTTGTGGTTTGGATTTCTTCCTCCTCTTTTTACCCTGTGTTCTTCACGTTCTTCATGGAGCGATGAACAACAGACCGTTACACACTTTTTTCGCAACACAATGATCCCAAATTAGAGATCCAACATCGTGACGACCTAGAGGAGGTGAGACAGCCATGGCGGTGGAGAAATTGACATGGTTCGAGAGTTATCATGCATCGAGTGTTCTTCTTGCAGGTGGATTAGAACGTGTTTTGAGGCTAATGGGAGGCCCAAAACCTATGGAATCAGATTTTTGATGATCGGACGACCATAACTTTTCAATTTTGTGACAATAGGATCACCGTATCAGGTATAGGAACATGGCATGTCACTCCCTTACACGTCGTGTATATCTTCTTCGACACGACAAGCCTTGCAACACGGGCAGTTGTACACGGGCAGTACCCAAGGTCAGAGGACACGGTGTGTGAACTTTCAACATGTCGTGTAACTTTCAAAACATGGCTTGATCTTATTTTCCACCATATTTTGGAAGTGTTTTGTTTGTGTTAGTGCCCCATTTTCTCCTTCCCCTAAAGGTCGGGTATCATTTCCTTCTATAGGTGTATGATCCCTTTAGCAGGACCTTCCAAGATAGAGTCAGGTATCCCTCCGAGAGGCTCAGATCAAGATCCTATATCCATTCTTTACCCTAGGTAGATTCAGGTATCAACGTGACTAATTTCCACTGGGCTTCAATCATCTTCTTATCAGGGGAATCTGAATGATTCACGGTATCCGCCAATGCCCTGGCAGTGATCCTCATATGTGTATTGTGATATTTCCCCACTCAGGAGTGTGTTCTCCTAGAATGAGTATATCTATCTCTCATGACCTTTACCGATGAACGGTACTTCTTTGACGGACGTCATTAGAGTTATCAAACTCGTTGAGTGAGTTCTCACAAACGAGTGCTTCGTCAAATCTTTAAACTGAATCCCTGGCGAGGGTATGCGGTTGTGTGACTTGTCTCTGGACTGCGAGTCTAGGTTTTGAATATATCTGGATTTTGTTACTATTGATATGTGTTCAGTAGACATATATTTTGTAGAGATGATTGTACCTTTACTTGTGTATTGCTTTGTGGTTTTTAGGGTCCTCTACTGATTATTGTTATACTCACCCCTGCACAGGCTTTGCCTGCACGTGTCGTGTATTGTGCAGATGAGCGACCTTTTGATGAAGTCAATGGTGGACTAGGACCAGACCATGTTTTCTGAGTAACCTATAGGCTATGGTGTTCCTACAGCTATGAGTAGCACTTCTAGTACCTATGTTTGCTTACAGGTTAAACTTTGTAGTTTGAAGAATTTTGTGTTTGGTGGGATTGTATCCCGGCCCAAATTACATTTAGTACTTTACCTTCCATCGTACTCTATTGGTTGAGTTTAGGTGTATGCATACATTTTTTTTCCTTAGTGGTTTTTTAAATTTTAGCTTTTTTGTGATTTGAGATGTGTGTGTGTGTGTACAGGTACTTAGTCAATACCTCCCATATTAGTAAAATGTTTACTCGGTGCTAGTCACTAGCCCTTGGCCTATTTGAGGTGGGATTGGGGAGTCGCGGCACAGGCCCCACTGGGACAAATCGTGATAGAGTGGTATCAAAGGATGGTCGGTTCTACCTTAGGACCAAGAGTCTCTGAGATTGGTTTGGGGAAATAGTGTTAAGGGTTTAGAGCTCAGATTTCAGGCCAGATCCTCCAGTGTTGGTGTGGGCGACTGACGTATCCAAACACCAGGACTCTGATAATCTGCTTTTCAACTCGGAACATGAAAACACTAGTTGCGGGAAGGTAAAATAATGGTACATGCATCATATAATAATGGGTTGTGTTTTCCATGTCATTTGTGTCAGCTATCTAGATATGCTCGTTGACCATGGTAACTCTTGTTTCTTTACAGGATGCCTCTGTGATGCATACCCACTAGGATTCAGCAGTGTGATCACGAGGATGACCCGCTCAGTGACGAGGCTTCGATATAGGGACCAATTCCCCAAGCACTGCCTCCAGGTGGTGCACCTGCGATACCAACACCCATGAAGCATCCCATGGTACCTGCAGTACTGACCGATGAGGGGCACAGGCTAAGCGCACTCCATGAGTTTCAGAGACAGAGACCCCTCAGCTTTGTAGGAGAGCCCGAACCTTATAAGGATGAGGACTGGCTTGAGGCGGTGACCAGTGTTTTTCGTCTAGTGAGGACACCAGCAGACAAGATGGTGATCCTAGGAGTAAGGTTTCTCCAAGGTTCGGTCAGACGATGGTGGAGTCTGACCACATAGACTCGTCAAGCGGAGACTCTTTCATGGACAGAGTTTGAGCAACTCTTTCAGGAGGATTTTTCCTCGGTTACACAGAGAGCAGTGCGTATCCAGGAGCTCCTTTAGCTCCAGTGGGGTAGTTTGATGGTGGATGACTATTCATTGAGGTTCACCAACCTCACTAGGTACTCTATGTATATGGTCATGGATTAGTACTTCATAGCACGGACCTTCGAGTGATGTCTATGATATTACATTTGAGCTAGTGTTGTGCCTCAATGCATTTCAACTTATGCAGGAGTGATCGAGCGAGCCTTGGTGATCGATAGCTTCTTGGCAGAGCAAAGACAGGTAACGATAGTTAGCAGTAGGCATAGCAGTTTAGAGACCTCAATATCAGGGAGCCGATGTTAGGCACAAAGATTAGGATGTGGTAGATGTCATTGGAGGACCCAGGACAGGGGATCGACAGTCCAGGGCTTTCAGGCTAGATCCAGTCAGCCTAGGGAGAGGTGGTGCTACTCATGAGATGGTAGGGGACATCTTTCTAGGTATTTTCCAACGCATCAAGCTGCTAACATAGAATCGGTGGATAGACCACTGATGTAGAGTCAGATAGTATAGCAGACAGACCCGCCAAGCAGCAGACGTGGAAGAGGAATAGGGAGAGTTGCAGGTAGTGGTAGATGCTTCGATCTACTTCAACCACCACCCCTAGGAAGTCCTCACTAGGCTCAGGGAGCTGGGGGATAGGGGTGGGGATAGCTTCATATGGTCTTGGTGTACGAACCAGGGACTCCAGGGATGATCTAAGGTATGATCTGTGTCTTCTCTACCTTAGTTGTAGTAATTATAGACATAGGTGTCAGTCATCCCTTCATATCCACATGTCTTGTCCAAAACCTTGAGATTCTGGTAGATCCATTGACTCTATCCTTACACTTGGAGAAACCTACAGGAGGAGACTCGATGATCATGCACCTTTGCAGGCAATGTGATCTTACCATTGGAGGTGAGAGTTTCATATGGAACCTCTTGGTGGAAGTGTCGAGGCCTTACGACGTCATTCTCGGTATGGATTGATTATCTTCGATCCATTTCCATATTTAATGATTTAGGAGAAGGGTGTGGTGTGTCTGCAGTGATGGTACAAGGTTTTCCTTTTTAAGAGAAAAGGAGACCCAGGCAGCATAGAATGGGATCATGCATCGGAGGGTGAGTCTGATCACTCATGACTTGGCTAGCCTTACCCTCAGAGAAGTAGATGTTGTGAGCTTCCATTTCCCAACAGTAGTGGTAGAGTATAGGGAAATCATTCTCAAAGATGTTTCAGGACTACCTTCCCCCTGGGAAATCGACTACTGCATCGACTTACACCCTGGGATGGAATTGATTTCCTCACCAGAATATCAGATGGCTCCCGCAGAACTTCGCAAGCTGAGCATGCAAATTGAGGATTTGCAAAGAAAGGGATCCGTAAGACCCAGCATTTTACCCTAGGTGGCCCCAATTTTGTTTTCCAAGAAGGTAAATGGAATATTGAGGTTTTGCGTGGATTAGCAGTGCCTGAATCAGGTAATGGTGAAGAACAAGTATCCACTGTCGATAATCGACAACCTCTTCGACCAACTAAGAGGGGAATAGTGGTTCTTAAAGGTTGAAATTTGATCAGGTTACCACCAGGTACGAGTATGGGGCAAGGATATACTAAAGACGGATTTCATATGCCACTACGGTAACTATGAGTACTTGGTGATGACTTTTGGGATGACAAACACCCCTGTAGTGTTCAAGGGACTGATGAATCGGATCATCTAGTTGTACCTTGATCAGTTTTTAGTGGTCTCCATCGACGACATCCTTGTGCACAAAATGTCAGAGGAGGAGCACACGAGACACATGCAGATGGTTCTAGATATACTCTGGGAGCACCATCTTTACAGGAAGCTCTCAAAGTGCCAGTTCTGGATTTAGGAGGTCCACTTTCTAGGAAATTTCATCTCAGTAGATGGAGTAGCTATGGACCTAGCCAAGGTGAAGACAGTGTTAGCATGCGAGCCACCTCAGAGCATGATGGAGGTGCGGAGCATACTTGGGTTGACAAGATATTACCACAGATTCATTCTTGATTTCTCCCGAATATCATCATCGATTTAGTCCTTGACAAGGAAGGGGAAACCCTTCATGTGGATGGAGTCGTGTCAACAGGATTTCATGTAGTAGAGATAGAGTTTGATGAGCACCCCAATTTTGAGATTTTCGGAAGATGGTGTCGAGTGCGTAGTTTTCTGCGACACATCTGGGATCGGGCTTGGCTATGTCCCGATGATAAGATAGGAAGTCATTTATTATGGTTCATGATAGCTTAGTCCACATGAGAATAACTATGCGACCCATGATCTCAAGATGGCTGTGGTAGTCTTAGCGTTAAAGATGTGGTGGCACTACCTTATGGGCGAGCGGTTTCTCATCTACTATGACCACAAGAGCCTTAAGTAAATCTTCTCGTAGAAGGATATAAATCTGAGATAGAGTAATTGGATAGAGTTCCTCTAGGACTATGATTATGAAATTATCTAAAATCCCAGGAAGGGGAACGAGGTGGCAGATTCTCTTAGTAGAAGGTCGACCTCGAAGCTATTGCATGAGGTGATAGAGCAGTTAGTCACATTGCAGTTATCCTTTGTGGATATAGAGGATGCGGCCTACCTTCAGTTGATGGTTTTCACCCTTCCACTCTTACAGAGAGTTAAGGAGGCACAGCTTGGGGATATCGACTGTGAGGATTAACATGCTCAGTTATCCATAGGACATGCTCCTTATGGATATTCTTAAGTTGAGGAGTATGTACTTCTTTTCAAAGGACGAACTGTTGTACCAGTGGCACAGTGGGAGGAGGTCCTGAGAGAGTTTTATACATCCCCTTTGGTGGTATACATTGAAGAAATGAAGAGGTTACATGGTCTCCAATGATAGAACCAGTGTTCAGGCATGAAGAAGGCAGTAGCAGAGTTTTTTTCTCGATGTCTAACATGCCAGCAAGTGATGGATGAGCTCTAGGTTCCAGTGGGATTAGATCACCCCTTGGAAGTCTCAGAGTGGAAGTGGGATGTAATATCAATGGACTTCATGATGGGATTACCACGGACGTCCAAGGGGCCTGATTCCATTTGGTTGATCATTGACCGACTCACCAAGATAGACCACTTCCTAACTATCAGGGACCAAAGTTCTGTAGAGATATTGGGACGCCTCTACATGCAGGTGACAGTTCGGATTCATCGCATCCCTTCAACGATAGTCTCAGATCGAGAAGCCCTCTTCATATCATGGTTGGGGAAGAGATTGCAGGAGGCTTTTGGGACATATCTACACTTGAGCACAACATTCCATCCCCATACTGATGGACAGACAGAGAGGACCATTCAGGTTTTGGAGGATATGTTGCGGACCTGTATCATGGACTTTGGTCGCAGTTGGGAGGACCAACTACCATTGGAGGAGTTTGCATACAATAACAACTACCACTCCACCATTGGTATGGCACCGTTCGAGGCCTTATATGGGAGACCCTGCAGGTCACCACTTTTTGGACCAACCCCCGAGATTCAACACTTATGGGTCCAGAGTTGGTGCGAGCTACCACCAAGAAGGTGCGGATCATCCAGGTGCGGATGAAGATTGCACAAATTCGGTAGAAGTCTTATGCTGGTATGTGACAGATACCTTTGGAGTTCAAGGGGGAGACCATGTCTTCCTTCGGGTCTCACCTCGATGAGGGTTAATGTGATTTGGCTGGTGCAGCAAGCAATCTCTGAGGCTCATTGGACCTTTCTAGATACTGCACAGAGTTGGAGAGGTGGCGTACATCCTAGCTCTACCGCCACAGTTGCACTAGCTGCATGATGTCTTCCACATGTCGTAGCTAAGGAGTTATGTGCATGACCCATCGCATGTCAGTGACTGGGGTAAGAATGACATCGATGATGGAAAACATTTTGTTGAGTACCTAGTGGAGATTGAGGATCTGCAGGAGAGGATCCTTTGTGGGTGATCGTTTCCATTGGTTCATGTCTGGTGGCAACATGGAAATCTTCAAGAGAGTACGTGGGAGCGGGAGGCTTGAATCTGTGCCCAGTACCCACATCTTTTGGAGTTGCTTTTGTTTTGGCATTTCAGGACATAAATCCCAAAGGTGGGTAAAGTTTAATGTCTCTTATTTTTCATGTATTATTTTTAAATATTATATGTAATTATTTCGAGACCATAGATTTTGACGTCATGCGATTTAGAGGCCCGAAGTACCTGCAATAAATGATTGAAAAAAAAACTTTAAATAGCATGCACAAGAGGTTTTCCTGAAAATGTGGAATAAATTTTAAACAGGTGCTTGGATCAGAAATCTGATGGCTCTATTGCGTTCAGAGCAGCGAATTTTCTTTAGGCCGGGCCTAACATGGACTGGCATGGGTCGGATAAAAAAGTTAGTTTTTGGATATTTAAATTAAATAAAATAAATTGGAAATTAATTTATTTAAAATGTTTCCTTTTTGCACAGCGACCATATTCCTCCCCTTATACATTCATATGGAAAGTTTTAAGGGTTAGCCGCAAAACCCTATGAATTTAGAATTTTCCATTGGAGCTTGGGAGGAGAACTCATTGGCGGATGATGACGGTGTGATCGATCGACGCACCCCAGATTTGATGAACCCCACCAACGAATGTGACGCAATGATCATTATTCAACCAAATAGTGGTAGGGGTTTGTTATTTTGATGTTTTCTTCCCCATTATTTGATAAAACAATGAACATGGATCAACCCATGAATAGGTTGATCCATGGATCGTATGTTCTTGCGGGAGGGTAATTACTATCCTTTTCATTAGGTTTTCTGATTCGGGAATTGATTAATGATAATTTTGGAATTTTCAAATTGATTCAATTGTTAAATCTATTAATGGGAGCAGATAGACACTGTGACAAATGATGGCGGAGGTGCATTCCCCATTTTTGGTTTGGATTTCTTCCCCTTATTTTTACCTTGCGTTCTTCGCATTCTTCATGGGGAGATGAACAATAGATCTTTGAGAACTGGTTTCACAATGAAACAATCCAAAATTGGAGATCTGACATCGTGATGACCTACAAGAGGTGCGATGGTGATGGAGGCAGACGAATCGACATGGTTCAAGAGTTCTCGTTATTTGAAAATTCTTCGTGTCGATGGATCATAACGTGTTTTAAGGATGATCACAGGCCCGAAACCAACAGAATCGACTTCATGATGATCGGGCGACCTCAACCCTTCAGTTTTGTGATGATCAGATCGCTGGAATGGGCATTAGAGGATCAATGGAGGTGCAGAATGAATAACTGGAGGTTCTTGAAATTTATGAAGAACATGGAGCGTATCCCGAAGAACACACCATATTGGACCATCTCATCTATGGCTAGGGTTCCGTGATGCACAAAGAGATTACACGGCGTATTCTTAGAAGAACGCATCATGTGGGTCCTTACGTGGGACTGATCGTGTATCTAGAACGATACACAAAAATGGGGTGGAGTACACGGCTGTGTACTCAGCCACACTGCTAGACTAGGGCGGCTTCATGGGTTACCTTGTGCACCAGTTACACAGGTTGTACCACATGGGTTGAATCTGTGTACGGTCACATGGATATAGTACATAGATTCCTCCCCGGGTAGAGGAACACGTCATGTCACTTCCTTACACACCATGTATATATTCTTCGACACGACAAGCCTTGCGACATGGGCCGTTGTACACGGGCAGTACCCAGGGTTAGAGGACATGGCGTGTGACCTTTCTAAATACCATGTAATTTTCAAGACACGGCTTGATCTTCTTATCCACCGTATTTTGAACAAGTTTTGTTAGGGTTAGTTCCCCTTTTTCTCATTCCCTTGAAGGTCACGTATCGTTTCCTTCTACAGGAGTATGATCCCTTCATCAATACTTTTCTAGATAGAGTCAGATATCCCTATGAGAGGCCATGAGAGATATCCTCTATCCATTCATGACCCTAGGTAAAGTTAGGTGTCGACATGAATATTTTCCATAGGGTGATAATCCTCTTCCTAGAAGGTGAATCCAGATGAGTCACGGTATCCGCCAAGGCCCTGGTAGTGATTCTCATCTGTGTATCATGATCTTTCCCTACTCAGGAGTGTGTTCTCCTGGAATGAGTGTATATACCTCTCATGACCTTTCCTAATGAATGGTACTTCTTGGAAAAACTTCATCAGAGTTATCAGACTCGTAGAGTGAGTTTTCCCAGATGAGTGATTCGTGGAATCTTCGAACTAAATCCCTAGTAGGTGTATGCGGTTGTGTGACTTGTATCTAGACTGTGGGTCTAGGTTTTGAGTATATCTAGATTTTTTTACTCTTTTTAAATGTTCAGTAAACATATATTGGGTCTATCTAATTGTACCTTTACTTTTTTATAGGTTTGTGGTTTTTGGGATCCTCTACTGAGTATTGTTATACCCACCTCTACACGGTCTTTCCCCACACGTGTCATTTCTTGTGTGGATGAGCAGCCTTTTGATGGAGTCTAGGTCGGACTAGGACCAGACCAAGTATTCTGAGTTCCCTATAGCTTGGTGTGTTCCTATGGCTATGAGCAGTAGTTACAGTACCTCTATGTTCTTACAGGTTGGACTTTTTTGTTTGAATTTTTTTTTTTGGTGGGCTTGTATCCCGTCCCAGTTTACTTTTAGTACTATACCTTATGTTGTACTCTATTGGTTAGGTTCAGTTGTGTGCATGCATTTTGTTCCATAGTGGTTTTTTACATTCCAGCATTTTTGGGCTTGGAGATGTTTGTTTTTGTATAGGTACTTAGATAATGCATCTCATGTTAGTAATATTCCTACTCGGTGCTAGTCACCAGCCCCTGGCCTATTGGAGGAAATCTTGGGGAGTCACATCATGGGCCCCACTGGGATAGTTTGTGAATTATAAGATATCTAGTTTGGAAGATTTAATTTCATTTTAAATTTACTCATAATTTGGTAAATATTATAATCCCCTAGCATTCCAGATGAATATGGAAATCATGGTTATAGGATTATGAAATCATTCATTCGATTGATGTCACTCTCTCCCTATGAATATGGTACCACTTCCATGTGATTTTTTCACTTATCTCTGAATGGAATACCTCTTGATCTCATGGGAGTATCATTGAGTTTAGGCAAGAACATTTTCATAATAGAATTTGGTTGTTTAATATATTCTCTAGATACTTTAATATACTAAATTAACTTGATACTAGCATGAATCCTACTCCACCCCGTGTTGGAACCAAAGGAGCAAGGGAAATTGGATATAGATCCAACACAAAGCACACTTTTAAGGTCGTGTTGGAAACCTCTATGTATCGTATAGTAACCTTCCCTATGGAATCCAGTAGGATGGAAGGAGGAAAAATATTTTATAAGCTAGATACTGGAATAACAAGACTCAAATAAGGATATAAAGTCCATCCTTATTCTAAATTGGTTGGATGAACTTGAGTTATTGTCCCATGTTTTAATTCCCATTCCTGAGAGGCATTGTAAACCATTTTTATATATTATTTATAATAAATTATTTCTATAGAGAACATGGAAAATTAATCATTAATCGAACATTAATTTTAATCTATTTAAGGGATGAATATTTTCAAATACATGATGATGATTTAGTCCAATGATTGATTATTATGGTTTCCCCTTATACCTTTGAGACCCTCCTAATGTTTGAAATTTTTTTAAGCCTTAGAAACCATGAATTTCCTTGGTAGTACGCCACATTGAAATCCTATTAATCATTATTTATCGACTCCTAGTACTTTTAAAATACTTATAATAAAATAGGACTAGGGGAATATTGTTTTCATGAAATAGATGGGGATGAAATGCATCGAATAATTGAAATTGGGGTGTTATCATTAGTTATGGGAGAATCTCCACAAATAACCATTCATTAGGATTTCATGAATACCCTCAAATAATAATAATTATAATAATAATAAGTTGAAAATACAGAAAATAATTCATTATTATTATTATGATTATTCATGAGCCTTTAAGATGAATGAAGAAAGAGTTAATGGGTGATATCATTTGAATTTAATATTTTGATGGGTGATATTTTCATTAACTTTTGATTGAATATCATGTATTGTAATTATGAGGTATGACTCATTTTTTTAATCCCTAATTTTGTATTTGTAACATCACGTTATGTTTTTGGGTACTTTTTGATGTTTCTAAGTAACTCTGTTTTGGAGTAAAGACTTGGGGTGCGTTCAGGTGAACTTTTAAAGAAAACTAAGGGACTTTGAGTTCTGCACGGGCGGCGCACGGTTTGTCAAACCGTGCAGCCAAACCGTGCAATAAGGTAGGTTGAGGTAGTAGCCTTCCGCACGGGTGGTGCACGGTTTTTCTAACTGTACGGTCACTTAAATGAGATCCTTAAATTGTGGATTTCACTCGGTTTTGCCTCTAAGTGCCTAGTTTTTTCTTCTAAGCGGCCCTAACTTGGGATTTGTCTTCTCTTAAGGTCATATAAGGTTATCCAATCGTTCCGTAGGTGATCCAAAGGCTCCTATTGGTGAATTGAAGCCGAATTCTTGAGGTATGTGATCGTTCTTGATTGGTATCTTAGATCTACTTAGATTTAGTTCTCTTATTCTCTCGGTTTCGTGGATCCATGCCCGTTGTGGGTAGATCTAAGTGTGTGGCACTTTTTTTGATGATTTTTGGTCTTGATATTTTTAGGAGAAGAGATCTAGGGTGGAGTCTTGAAAAAGAAACCTGTTTTTCTTGAGTGTTCTCGACCGTTGTGGTTTTGGTCAAAACCTTCGAGGTAGGTGGTTCTGTCCCGACTTAACAAATTGATTATCATTGTACTTGCTTTATTTTTTTCAACTATTGATTTAAATAAAATTTCTCAAGTTTTTTTCAATTAAATTGATAAAAACTCGATTCCATTGAATTGAGATATTTGAAACGGTTTTGGCATAGAAATTTGGGAAAACCCCAATTCAATTGAATTGGGTGTGTTTATGGAAAATTGGTCGGTTTAAATTGTTTAATTTAAATTGTGGATTTGATGGAAATGTTTTCAATTAAATTGTCGAATTTAATTGTGGAAATGAAATGTATAATGATGGAATTGGTTTTGAATGGATTTCAAACTTATGAAAATGGCTTAAAATGATTTGATATAAACCCATTGGTTTTATCTTGTGAAAAAGGCATGTTTTTGAATAAAACCTATTATGGTTTTAAATGGAATGAAGTTGGAACATTTGAAATGGAATAATGGGATTGATCGTATTTTAAGCATTCTTAAAATAGTCTTCCAATCATGTAAAAGCTCATGAAATCCTCAGGTAGTTAGTGAGTATTTGGATACACTCTACGCTACGATAACATTCTAAAACATACTTGTGGTGGGTCACATACCTGACGGGTTGGTGATGAGTCTCCTCTAGCCAGTTTCATAGGGACGTGTGTATACTCATTTTCCTAAGTTCACATAGAGAGTTCAGAATCCTATAAATGGTTAATACTATCATACCTTTTGGAAGATGACCATGTTGCTCGCTTGTTTATTTATATGTGAGATATAAATGGTTTCCAATGATTTTGAACTGCATTACATGCCTGCTAAATTTATACAAACCTTTTTATATAAATGTTTTACTTAATCCATTGTTTTAGAAATATTCCATCATTTGTAAAATCATTACTTAAACATATTTATTTCCATCACATGAAAATTTATGTCATGTTTTGTTTAAATATGATTTTGGATTTCCAAACCTGTTTACTTTAAAATTGAAAGCTTTTATTTGGATAATCTATATTTGGCATCTGTTATGGAATCTTTGGTGGTATCCTATTGGGATTAGGCTCACACCCTACTTTTTCCTTCGGGTGTTTGTATACTTTCTTCTTTCAGGATCGAGCAAAGGAAAGGGATCTCTTTGAGGTGGATCCAGTTGTTTTTTTGATCTCTGGTCTTGTTGAGTTGTGTCCTTAGGGAATTTGGGATTGTTTTTCCTTTTTAGTACTTGGTTTATAGTACTTTTGGATTTTTGTGCCTCTTTGTTTTCTGGTACATTACTCCTAGTGGAGTTTTTTTGTTATGCATATTGTCTTGTTTATTTTGCTTCCGTATTCTTATGGAAAAATCGTTCCCACTTGCATGTTGTGTGATTCCAGGCACTAGTTACCAACCCATGGGGATCGGGAACGCCCTTCGGGCTATTTCAGGTCCGGCAAAGTTATTGAGTTACCAGGGTACCCGGGTTGGTTCGTGAAAAAGTGGTATCAGAGGAAGGTTAAGCATATTTCCTTGTTGACTGTATGCATTTGAGTTTTCTTTTTGGGACATAGGAGGTAGTTGTGATAGAGTGTCTAGCCATCTCTCACCATAATGAACCTTAAGTCACTAGGGTTGGTTATGGAAATACGACTTGTGCATTAGTTCTAGTATTTTCCCAGTTTTTATTTGGATATAGTGGAATCCAAATCTTGTTATCCCTTCTTTTAAGAATATTTTTCCTTGTTACTCGGTTTGGGTGTTAATCTATATCTTTTTATGTTGTGTAGCATCATGCCTCCGAGAAGAAGTACTGCTCAGATATAAAAATAGGATGTTGTTGAACCTCAACAAGTGAGTCATATTGTGGATATGAGTCTGGTTGAGGTGATTTCTCGCACTGTCCAAGCTCTGGGACATGCACCACCTCTAGTTCCTGTTCAGACTCCACCTACATATCCTCATAATGAGATTCTCCAAAGTTTTTCTCAAGAATTCCTACACTAGAAGCCACCAGTTTTCAAAGGCTCCACTGACCCTCAACATGCTGAGGAATGGTTGAGTAATATTGAACATCTGTTTGGGTTCTTGGAGACACCTGAGATGATAAAGGTGAAGTGTGCCACCTTCGTACTGTAGGGACCAAGTAGGAGATGGTGGGACATAATGGTGACGGCTGGGAAACATGAGGGTCTGGAGTGGAAAGACTTTAGGTTTCTTTTCACTAACCAGTTCTATCCAGAATAAATGGTGTTGGCCAAGGCTATGGAGTTTTTCAAGCTTGAGCAGGCCAAAAAAACCGTGACTGAGTACTCAAATCGCTTTTCTGAGCTAGTACAGTTTTCTCCTGAGATTGTATCTAATGACAGGATGAAGGCGCGGCGATTCGAGTTGGGACTTCGACCAGATATTCGTTCTCAGGTTTTCCAACTGAAGATAACCACTTATGCTAATGTTCTGGATAAGGAAATGATGGTTGGGATGGACTTGGTAGGAAAGTCAGGGTTCAAGGAGGTTCTTTTCCCTCCTAGTGTTGGTGTTGGTTCCTTTAAAGTAAAATGGAAGCGTGAAGTTCCTCATGGTATTTCTCAAAAGCAGGGTCATTCTAGACCTCTGGTATCACCAGGAGGGGCTTCTTTGACTTTCTATCAGTGTGGGAACCCAGGACATTCTAAGAGGGATTTCTCTAAGGAACCCAATAACTATAGCTCCTGCGGACGTTTAGGACACCTACATAGATTCTGACATCACTTCACTACTATGCGTAGTGTAAAAGTATCATCGACACCTCAAAATACTGCGGGGAAATCAAATGCTTCACATACAAAAGGGTTCCTGCCACAGGCATCCGGAACGAAGCTTCTTCATGCATTGGAAGAGTCACCAGATGTAGCTGATGTAGGTCCTGCAACTGTGAGAGGTACCATTACTATAGTTACATCTTTAGTGATAGCTCTTTTTGATACTGGTGCATCTCACTCTTTTATTTCAACCCATATTTTTAATCTTCTTAATCTCCCTATGGAGCTTTTATCTTGTACGATGGATATTACTACACCCCTTGGTACAATGAGAGAGAAGGGTCATTGTAGTCCTACTTGTGTCTTCTCTCTATCAGATGTTGATCATGGATGGAGTTTTTGGTTCTTGACATGAAATCTTTTGACATCATATTTGGGATGGATTGGCTCATTTCCAATAAATCTCGGATCAATTTTTATCTTTGACGGGTCTACCTTACTACACCTAGTGGTGTGCCTCTTGTTTTTCAAGGAGAATGGGTCCCAAGGTCAAGCAGAGCTGGACCCTCTTATCCAAAATTGGGGAAGGTTATATCAGTGTTTTCTTTCTATCTGGAGAGAGATTCAATTTTTGGTGATCTTCCTTCAGTCGTTGCTGAGTTTTCTGATGTGTTTCCTTCTGACTTCTCTGGTTTTCCACCAGTAAGGGAGGTTGATTTCTCTATTGACTTAATGCATCGTACTCAACTAGTTTCTATTCCCTCTTACTGAATGTCTCCAACTGAACTAAAATAACTTAAGTCTCAGTTATATGATCTTCTTGAGAAAGGATTTATACGCCCGAGTGCGTCACCTTGGGCAGCAGCAGTTCTCTTCGCCAAGAAGGTTGATGGTTCTCTTCGCTTATGTGTTGATTATCGAAAGCTCAATCAAATTATGATAAATAAAAAATATTCGTTGCCAAGAATTGAATATTTTTTTGATCAATTCAAAGGGTCAAAGTGGTTTTCAAAAATTGATCTTTGATCGGGTTACAATCAGTTGAGGATAAAAGAATCTGACATTCCTAAGACCGCTTTTTCAGAGTAGGTGTAGCCATTATGAGTACCTTGTTATGCCCTTCATCCTAACAAATTCTCCTAAAGTTTTCATGGCTTTGATGAAAAAGGTTTTCTGTGAGTATCTAGATACATTCATGGTAGTTTTGTGGATGACATTCTTATCTACTCCAAGTCTGAGGAGGATCATGTGCATCGTCTGAGAACAGTTCTGAGTCTTTTAAGGAATCACTGACTTTATTCCAAGCTTTCAAAGTGTTATTTTTGGATTTGGGAAGTGAAATTATTGGGACATGTCATGTCAGAACAAGTAATATCAGTTGATCATGAAAAGGTGAAGGTTGTTATGACTAGGGAACAACCATGAAATATTTTTGAGATTCGGAGCTTCTTGGGCTTAGCTGGATATTATCGTCGGTTTGTTAAAGACTTCCCAAAATTAGCTTCTCTAATGAATGATATGACTCAAAAGGGAGTGAAGTTTTCCTGCAATGATAAATTTCAGAGTTCTTTTGTTGAGATAAAGAATCTTTTGACTACTATGTCGGTGTTAACTCTTCCTGAGGCTGGGATAGGTTGTGGGGTCTTCTGTGATGCATCGAGTTCAGGTTTGGGATGTGTCATTATGCAAGGTAATCATGTTGTTTCCTATGGATCTCGTCAGCCTAAGCCTCATGAGAAGAACTATCCTACCCACGACCTTGAACTTGCAGCTGTAATGCACGCACATAAGTCCTGGAGACATTACCTTTATGGAGAAAGGTTTACTGTGTATTCAGACCATAAGATCTTGAGTTATATCTTCTCTCAAAAATATTTGAATCTCCGCCAAAGACGTTGGGTGGAGTACCTACAATCATTCGACTTTGACATTTCCAATACCCCAGGGAAATGGAATGTAGTTGCAGATGCATTAAGCAGGAAACTTCCATCACAGGCTATGAAAGAATCTTCAGAAGAGTGGAGTTTGATGGCTCTTTTTGCTCAGTTGCATATTGGAGTTCAATGGAAGTGGAATGAAGTTTCTTTATCCGGTGTCCAGTTGACATCCTCTATCCTCGAGTTGATTATTCAGGATCAACAATAGGATGGTGAATTCCATAGCATTAGGGACTCTCTTTATGGTGGGGAGACTGACACTCTGTGGTCGTTCTCCAAATAGGGTGTTCTATGTTATCAAAATCGTTACATTGTGTTGTTAGCAGCAAGGAAGGATGTGATGGGGGGGTTTCCATAACTCTCAGTGGGTTGTGAACCCGGGAACCACGAAGATGTTCTATGACATGTGGTGACATTTTTGGTGGCCAGGTATTAGATGAGACATTTCTGAGTTTGTATCTCATTGCTATACATGCCATTAGGTGAAAGTCGGGAACCAGAAACCTCCGGGTTTGCTTCAACCACTTCCAGTTCCTACATGGAAGTGGGATGAAATATCTATGGACTTTCTGGTTGGGTTACCTCAAACCCAGATGAAGAAGAATGCGATATGGGTAGTGATCGACAGGCTCACCAAGCCGTCTCACTTTATACCTATTCGAGATACAACCAAAGTTGATGAGTTGGTAAATATCTATGTGAAAGAGGTTGTTCGTTTGCATAGAATTTTGTCTTCTATAGTCTCTGATAGGGATCCTCGGTTTTCTTATCGCTTTTGGGGAGGCCTTCAAGAGGCACTGGGATCTCAGGTTCGTTTGAGTATAGCCTACCCTCCACAGTCAGATGTCCAGACAGAAAGAGCTATTCAGATCCTTGAGGATTTGCTCTGCGCTTGTGTTCTTGACTTTGGTGGGTCTTGGGTTGATCATCTGGGGATATTTGGGTATTCTTATAACAATAGTTATCAGTCTGCGAGAAAAATGGATCCTTTTGAGTCTTTTTATGGTTGTCCTTGTAAATCTCGTTTATGTTGGTCGGAGATTGGTGAAAGCTCTTTGGTAGGACCGAGTTTGGTCTAAGAGACGATAGCTAAGATCCAGTTGATTCGTTAGATAATGCTGACAGCACAGAGTCAGTACAAGTCTTATGTTGATCATCACTATAAACCTTTAGAGTTCTCAGTTGGTGACTAGGTGTTCTTGAAATTTTCACCCTGATTGGGTCATCGATGGCTTGGGAGGCAAGGGAAGCTTGCTCCTCATTTTGTGGGACCTTTTGAAGTTATTGGTTTTGTGGGGAAAGTTGCTTACCATCTAGCTCTACCAACACAAATGACATCGATACATAATGTGTTCCATGTATCGCAACTATGAAAGTATCTCTCTGATCCATCCCATGTTGTGAGGTGGAGTGATCTTAAGATTGAACCATATTTATCTATTACTGAATGACCAGTCAGACTTGTTGATTCTAAGACCAAGGTACTTTGTGGGAGAACAATACCTCTGGTCCATGTGCTATGGAAACATGGTTCTGATTCTCATGAGATGTGGGAAAGGTAGGAACTAATTAGAGATTAGTGGCCTCATCTTTTGGACATGGTGGTTTCTTCATAGGCTTTCTGGGGACAGAAAGATCTTATGGTTGGGAGTTTGTAACATCACGTTACGTTTTTAGGTACTTTTTGATGTTTCTAAGTACCTCTATTTTGGATTAAAGACTTGGGGGGTGTTCGGGTGAACTTTTATGGAAAACTAGGGGACTTTGAGTTGTGCACAGGTGGTGCACGGTTTGTCAAACTGTGTAGCCAAATCGTGCAAGAAGGGAGGTTGAGAAAGTAGCCTTCAGCACGAGCGGCGCACTGTTTTTCTAACTGTGCGGTCAAACCATGCATGAAGGGTTTCCAAGGTAGTAGCTAACGCATGTCTAGCGCATGGTTTGTCAAACCATGCGAACTAACCGTGTGGACACTTAAATGAGATCCTTAAATTGTGTATCTCACTTGTTTTTTCCTCTAAGTGCCTTTTTTTCTCTTAAGTGGCCCTAACGCGGGATTTGTCTTCTCCTAAGGTCAGAGAAGGTTATCCCATAATTCTGGAGGCAATATAAAGGCTCTTATTGGTTAATTGAAGCTGGATTCTTGAGGTATGTGATCATTCTTAATCGTTCTTGATTGGTTTCTTAGATCTACTTAAATATACTTCTTTTCTTCTCTCGTTTTCTTGGATCCACGCCCATTGTGGGTAGATCTAAGTGTGTGGTACTTTTTTGGATGAGTTTGGGTCTTGATCTTTTTAGGAGAAAAGATCTAGGGCGGGTTCTTGAAAAAAAATTGGTTTTCTTGAGTGTTCTCAACCGTTGTGGTTTTGGTCAAAACCTTCGAGGTAGGTGGTTCCATCCCGACTTACTAAATTGATTATCATTGTATTTTCTTGATTTATTTCACTGATTGATTTAAATACAATTTCTCAAGTTCCTTTCAATTAAATTGAGAAAAACTCGATTCCATTGAATTGAGATATTTGAAATGGTTTTGGCATAGAAATTTGCGAAAACCCCAATTCCATTGAATTGGGTGTGTTTATGGAAAATTGGTCGGTTTAAATTATTTAATTTAAATTGTGGATTTTATGTAAATGTTTTCAATTAAATTATTGAATTTAATTGTGGAAATGAAATGTGTAATGATGGTGTTTCGCGCGGAATCCGGGGATGACCTCCTGGACGGGAGATTCAAACGTTCCGATCGGTTTCTAACGGGTTTGTTCGTAGAACCGGAAACATCCAATGATTCCACATCCGTTTGGACCTACTTTCCAAAGGCAGGCGCTCATTAGCTTGTGGGCTAATGAGGCTTAGGAATTTGCATTGGTCGAGAGGATGGGAGGTCGGACTCATCACACCTTTTTGAGGGGAATTATTGTCTACTCCGGGACTCTCTTTATAGATTTAAGTTAAGTTCGTGAATCCTTATTACATTACCAAGTATAAAATGAGCTTTCCTTTAGTTTTAACAATCAATGATTAAATATGCAAGAAATTTAGAGAATCTTTTATATGTATTTGAGGTTCTTCATCAATATAGAATCATCTATATTTGTTTAGAGATTCTTGGTCAATGGTATCCTTCAAAACATTTATATAAAAGTCTCTTGGTCATTTTGATGACCAGGCTGGTTTTAAAGCCACTCAGTGGGGCACTTGAAGTTTATCGTCATTCAGAAGGACAGAGATTATTTCAATGTTGGGATCGAACCCATAAATGGGCTACCTACGTATCCTTTGTTTTGAAAAAGGAATCAGAACCCACATAGTTCGAGGAATGGGATATGATGTTTTATGATTGATGGCTCAAAGATGAATGTCATAATTACTTTTACACTCTAAGCTCACGTGAGTCATGCTCGGTGTGAGAAACAAGAGGTATTGGTAAAATTCAGACAATTGTGCCATAAAATATGCAATCATAAGAATTTGTTTTGGGGCTTATGTATAGATGACTGCCCAGATAGACGAAAGTTTAGGATTTACTTTTAGGGAGAAAATCCAAGAACAGGGTCCACAAAGTTATATGTGCTTCATGGAGATTTGAATACTCTAATCTTGGGGCTTACTCCTAAGGAGGATGCCCAAGTTAGGAGGGGACTTATGATTGGGTTTTATTCCTAAAGAGGAAACCCAAATCAAAGGTAATTTATGACTGGTTAAGAGAAATTTTAAGAGACTTGGGGCTTACTCCTGAAAAGGAAGCCCAAGGTTATGACTGAGTCTTATTCCTGAAAAGGAGACCCAGGTTAGGGGACTTGGGGCTTACTCCTGAAAAGGAAGCCCAAGGTTATGACTGAGTCTTATTCCTGAAAAGGAGACCCAGGTTAGGGATTAAGGTTTGGGGCTTACTCCTGAGGAGGATGCCCAAGTTTGGGAACTTGATTGGGGCTTATTCTTAAGAAAGATGCCCAAGATTTATGACTAGGACTTATTCCTGAGAAGGAAGCCTAGGTTAGGGGACTTGGGGCTTACTCCTAAAAAGGAAGCCCCAAGGTTATGACTGAGTCTTATTCCTGAAAAGGAGACCCAGGTTAGGGGACTTGGGGCTTACTCCTGAAAAGGAAGCCCAAGGTTATGACTGAGTCTTATTCCTGAAAAGGAGACCCAGGTTAGGATTCTCTCATCTTAAAGGATGAGGTTGAAATGAATGAACTCTCAATCTTTGGTGACATAAAGATGTTTAAATCACTGGGTGTTTGAGAGGTATTTCACAGAATTCCTTTCAGATAAGGATGTCAAATCAAGAAATCATGCCATAAATGGCTTTTGAAGAGTATCTTGAAGACTGAATCTTGAATATGAAGGGTGAAATGGCTTAAGAGGGGTAAAAATGGGCAAGATGGGCACCCAAAAAGCTAGGGGCGCGCAAGTCTTGAAGGTCGCGCAAGTCCTGCGTCGGCGCGCAAGTGTTGGTCGCGCAAGTATACTTGCGCGACATGAGGGATACTTGCGCGATTTTCAACCAGAGTTGAATTACTTGAGCGACTCTTTATTAAACCCTTTCCCATCCTCTTGAGGTTCTTCCAGAGAAGGGACGCGCAAGTTATATTGAAGGAATTAAGTTGGCGCGCAAGTGTTTGATAAGTTTCAACACTTGGGCCTTCCTTCTTCTCTTTAGATCTTCCATTCTAGGTAAGAAATTACCTTAGAAGTGTTCCGGAAGCTTTGAGAAGAGACTTGAGCGTCGGGAGCTTTGATCCGAGTTTCTGGAAAGAGATCCTCTCGAATGGGGGGCCCACAGGGTCTATTTATAGGCAAAAGAAGACCCCGGGCGGTTACTGGGCGGTTACCAGATCTGTCGCGCAAGTCCCTTGCACGACCATGAGGGGTCGCGCAAGTGTTGAGGCGGCGCGCAAGTATACTTGCGCGACCAAGAGGGAACTTGCGCGACCTCTGGGCAATGTTCTCCTTTTTCATCCCTTTGTCGATTTTTGATGTTTCTTCAAAGGATTAATCACTTTGAGCTCAGATATTCCCTTTTCCGAACTTTAGATTCTGTGACGAAAGGAGCGTCAACAAAAGTCCCCCCTCAGAGTTGGATCCGGAAAGAAATGAGGATTTGACTCTGAGGAAATTGAATTCATTCAAAGGAAAAGGGGGAGCGCAAGTCTTCAGGGCACAGAAGGCAGCACGCAAGTGTGCTGGAACTTGAATTTTATTCAAAGTTCCTTTGTCTTTTGTGTGGGCAGTTGAAAGTCATGCACGCCGGACATAAAGTGGCTAATGTTTAAGGTCGAAATAGCTTTGACCGAAAATGGATTAAAATGGATTCAATTCCTTGATAATTTATCTGAAAACAAATTACCATACTCAAGTATGAGAGAAAATATGTAAACTATGACTTAAGAATATTTGAATCTGAGGAATGATATGAAAAAGAGCTAAATAGCATTAGAAGAAGTAGTTTCCAAGAATGAAGTTACTATTATTTAACAAAACCCGTTAGGGGGTTGAAATATGCAGGGCCACCTATGGGCATTGGCTGCATAGTCAAATAAAATAGCATCTTTTGGCTGACAAGTCTGTTATGTGGACTGTTTATGCAAGGCCACCTATGGGCACGTGCTGCATAGTTAGGCAAAAGAACTCTCAGAAATTTACTTTCCTAGTGCTAAAAGCTAGTGAAAGTTTATGGAGATTCAAATTTTCTAAAGCATAGAGTTTGTTGTATGGAAAGAGGTACTTGAATATGGAGAAGATATTTTCAGACAAGAATATCGAAGAACTGGATGAATATCACTCCTACAAAGGTCTGACCCAAACGTAGGGAAGAAGAATAAACCATAGACTTGAATACTTTCAGATCATGAAAAAGGATATGGGACAAATATGTTAAGGATGGCTATTTTTGCGGATCCCTACATACTGTCGTTTAAGACAAATAAGGAAAAAAGAGGCATTCTTCCCAAGAATGAAGTTACTATTATTTAACAAACCCGTTAGGGGGTTGAAAACATGCAGGGCCACCTATGGGCATTGGCTGCATGGTCAAATAAATAGCATCTCTTGGCTGACAAGTCTGTTATGTGGACTGTTTATGCAAGGCCACCTATGGGCACGTGCTGCATAGTCAGGCAAAAGAATTCTCAGAAGTTTGACATTTTTGTGACCATAAGTCATGAAAAGGGTTATGAAGATCTGAAAATATTTAAGGTTAGGATTATAATACATAAAGATGGGTATTTTCCAATGTATATAGAGATACATAGGTCAATGAAAATCATAATCATGTTGTGGCTGGGTCCTGAATTGAAACTTGGACTTCACTACGTATCTCATAAGAATGAGAATCAAGCCATACGTAGTTCTTGAAATGCAGTTTAACGTCGTGCAGGACGAAAGGATGAGTGATCTTAGTTTTTGGGGTCATAGAATTCGGACCATAATAATGAATACACAGTGTGTGTTTTCATGAGGACTTTTCAGCCAAGGGACTGAAAGTGAAATTTGGGGTTAGGCCCAAAAGACTTGGGACTGGATTCGAGGGACACTCGAATGTTCCTACGTATCCCATAAAGATGGGAATCAAGTCCACGTAGTTCTAGAAACTACCCTTTGTACAAATTTGGTTCGTACATGTGAAGGGTGAAAAGGGACTTTAGTGCAATGATGGTTTTAACCTAAGATAAAAAGTTTAGGCATTACCATGTATGTACGTAGTCTTTTTGAAAATGAAAACCATGATTGAAAAAGAATCAATGTTAATAATGGTTCCTTCTCAAATGAGGAAATCAAAGAATATTGTAGTTTATTGTCATACTGGACAAAAGTGTTGTATAGTTTAACGTCATATAACAAGGACGAAAGTGAATCAATGTAAAGATATTGATTCCAAGGGTGGTTTCACAAATCATCATCATATGAGATTGTGGTGAACCAATGTGAAAAGATTGTTTTTGGGCTTGAACCTTTGGGAGGTTGCCTACATACCCAGCCTGGAGGGCAAGGATCAAAGTCTGTGTAGTTCAATTAAAGAATGAATTAATGATCAAGTTGTTCTTGTGGACAATGATCTAAAAAAAATGTTGTTGGGACTTACACATGGTTAGTGGCCCAAAGGGAGTGTTATGGTTGATGTTCGCTCTAAGCTCACGTGAGTCATACTCGGTGTGAGAAACAAGAGGTAATAACAACCTTAACGATGCACAGTTTAATGTCATGTGGGACATATCAAGGACTTTCTGTACAGTTTAGCGTCATGTAGTTAGGACGATGGGGACAATACAGTTTAACGTCATATTGGACGAAAGGGGGATTGTGCAGTTTTAATGTCATGCTGGACTTTTGATGATTATATAGTTTAACGTCTTTCCGGACGTGAGAGACTTTTATACAGTTTAGCGTCATGTAGTTAGGACGTCACAATTTAACGTCTTGCTGGACATATTTGCAAATAGTTTATGGTCGTATACATGGACCAGGAATGATGCAGTTTTAAGGTCATGCTGGACTGTTTATGGAACTTTTTCACAGTTTAATGTCGTGTGGGACGAAGTTGCAGTTTAAAGTCATACTGGACCATTGCTGTATAGTTTTAGCGTCATATAGCAAGGACGAACTGATGCTGTACAGTTTAAAGTCATGTAGCTAAGACTAAGGTGAATCAATATGAGGATATCAGTTCTGATCTTTTTACAGTTTATCGTCATGCTGGACGTTGGAAGTGCCACACAGTTTAATGTCATGTTGCTAGGACACAATATAGTTTAATGTCATCTCGGACAGAATACAGTTTAGTGTCATGTAGGACAATAAGGGACTTAACACAGTTTTAACGTCATGCTGGACGATGAAAGTGCCACACAGTTTACTGTCATGTCGCTAGGACAAAATATAGTTTAATGTCATCTCGGACAAAATATAGGAACTTCTATACAGTTTATTGTCATGTAGGACAAAATAAGGGACTATGCAGTTTAAAGTCTTGCAGTTAGGACTATTGGTGCTGCACAGTTTAATGTCATGTTGCAGGGACAAAATTTAGTTTAATGTAATCTCGGACATTGAAGGTGACACAGTTTAACGTCATGTTGGACGAAGTTGTAGTTTAAGGTCATACCGGACCTTGGTGTAGTTTAAGGTCATACCGGACCTTGGTGTAGTTTAAGGTCATACCGGACCTTGGTGTAGTTTAAGGTCATACCGGACCTTGGTGTAGTTTAAGGTCATACCGGACCTTGGTGTAGTTTAAGGTCATACCGGACCTTGGTGTAGTTTAAGGTCATACCGGACCTTGGTGTAGTTTAAGGTCATACCGGACCTTGGTGTAGTTTAAGGTCATACCGGACCTGGGTGTAGTTTAAGGTCATACCGGACCTTGGTGTAGTTTAAGGTCATACCGGACCTTGGTGTAGTTTAAGGTCATACCGGACCTTTGTGTAGTTTAAGGTCATACCGGACCTTGGTGTAGTTTAAGGTCATACCGGACCTTTGTGTAGTTTAAGGTCATACCGGACCTTGGTGTAGTTTAAGGTCATACCGGACCTTGGTGTAGTTTAAGGTCATACCGGACCTTGGTGTAGTTTAAGGTCATACCGGACCTTGGTGTAGTTTAAGGTCATACCGGACCTTTGTGTAGTTTAAGGTCATACCGGACCTTGGTGTAGTTTAAGGTCATACCGGACCTTGGTGTAGTTTAAGGTCATACCGGACCTGGGTGTAGTTTAAGGTCATACCGGACCTTGGTGTAGTTTAAGGTCATACCGGACCTTGGTGTAGTTTAAGGTCATACCGGACCTTGGTGTAGTTTAAGGTCATACCGGACCTTGGTGTAGTTTAAGGTCATACCGGACCTTGGTGTAGTTTAAGGTCATACCGGACCTTTGTGTATGAACCAATTGTAAGTCTTGGTTCTAAGAACAATATTTTGTGTTTATACAAAATACTTCTTCAGAAATCTGGCATTAGTTGGAGTCGTGATGTGTTCTCCATCCATTGAAATCAGAGAATACGCTCCATTGGAGTAGACCTTATGTACTGAATAAGGTCCTTCCCATTTTGGTTCAAGCTTGGGAGGTTTCTTTCCTGGTATCATTGGTGTTCTGAGAACCAATACCAATTCTCCCTGAATGAATGAACGAAGACGAACTTTTTTGTTAAAAGCTCGTGCTATTCGATTCTGATAGATTTCCAAGTGGTGCAAAGTGCACAATCTTTTCTCATCTAACTGTTCCAATTCATTCAAACGCTTTTGGGATTGCTCATCTGTTGATAACTGATCACAAATGGCTATTCTGAGTGAGGGCAATTGAACTTCAATTGGCAAGACTGCTTCTGTTCCATATACCAATGAATATTGAGTAGACCGCGTTGCATTGCGAGTGGTAGTCCGATAAGCCCATAAAGCATGATAGAGTTTATCAGGCCATGACCTCTTATCTTTATCCACCATCTTTTGCAGTATATTTGAAAGAGTCTTGTTGAAGGCCTCTATCTGGCCATTAGCCGCTGCATGATATCGAGATGAATGGTTGGACTTAATGTTGTATTCTTGATACAATCTCTTTACCTCAGAAGAACAGAAGTTGGTGCCGTTGTCTGTCAATATGGTATGAGGGACACCAAATCTAGTAATGATGTTAGACTTGATGAAGCTAACAATGCATTTAGAACTGACTTCTTTGAGAGGTACTGCCTCTGCCCATTTGGAAAAGAAATCAGTAGCAGTAAGAATGTACTTAAACTGCTTGGCCGTAGCTGAAGGGTAAGGTCCCACCACATCCATTCCCCATGTGGAAAATGGCCATGAGTATTTAGCTGTATGAAGCAACTCTGGAGGTTCATGAATGAAACTGGCATATACTTGGCATGAATGACACTTCTTTGTGAAATTAACACAATCTTGTATCATTGAAGGCCAGAAGTATCCAAGTCTTCGAATTTGATCAGACAATCTATGTCCAGACTGGTGGGCACCACAGACTCCTGCATGCACTTCTTTTATGACAGCCATTGTCTCTTCACCATCAATACATCTGAAGAGAACTCCATCAAAACTACGTTTGTAGAGAATTTTCTCGAGGTGGTTTGGACCATCATAAAGAGTAAAATTGACCACATGTCGCCAAATTTGTTCTCTCTCGGCTCTATCAGGTGGAAGTGTTCCATTTTGAAGGTATTCCCTGATAGGTGACATCCATCCTGTAGTATGACCATATGGTTCAGGAATGGGACTAATTTCATTAATTTCCTCTGTTCTGACTTGAACATAAGGTGAAATTGCACGACGGTGGGCAATACCGATGGTTGTCTCGTCCCGATTTGGATCTGCTAAAGCTGTGGCTATATTAGCCAGTGCATCAGCTTGAGCATTTTGTGATCTTGGGACATAAGAAAATGTCGGTTCTGAAGGGAATTCCGACATTAACTCTCTGACGTAATCATACAAAGGGATTAATTCTTCTTTTCTGATGGCATAATCCCCATTGACTTGTTTGATTACCAGGTCTGAATCACCTTTTACCTTTAAGTGATTCACTTGTGCTTGAAGCGCTAACTCCAAGCCTGCAATGAGAGCTTGGTATTCAGCTTCATTATTGGTACCACCTTCCCACAACAAAAAGGAATAAGGTAACACTGCCTTATCTGGAGAAATGAGCACAATTCCTAAACCAACTTTGTTGAATTTAGGATTTTCCATTTTCTTCCCTGTTGGACTTCTAGAAGCACCATCAAAATACATTTCCCATGTTTGAGGATTCTCTTGAATAGAAAAAACTTCCTCATCAGGGAGTTCGATATCTGAATATGTGTCTTCCACTGAAGGGTGTTCAGCCAGGAAATCAGCCAGAGCTTGGCCCTTAATTGCCTTTTGAGACACATACTGAATGTCGAACTGCTGTAGAATAACCGCCCACCTTGCCAGACGTCCTGTAAGCATTGGACGACTAAGGATGAATTTGAGTGGATTATTACGAGATACCAATTGGACCTCGTGATGTTGCAGGTAGTGTCTCAGTTTCTGAACTGCAAAGATTAATGCTAGGCAGCATTTTTTAATACTCGAATACCGGGTTTCTGCTTCAAGCATAGTTCTACTGAGATAGTAGAGACTATTTTCATTCCCAGCATCATTCTTTTGAGCGAGAAAGGCACCCAATGATCGCTCTAAAGCTGTCACATAGAGGATAAGAGGTCTACCCTCAACAGGTGGCATGAGTACCGGTGGACTTAAGAGGTATTTCTTGAGAACATCAAATGCTTCTTGACATTCTTTAGTCCACTGGTAAGTGACTCCTTTCTTCAATAATTTGGTAAAAGGTAAACTTTTGCCTGCCAAATTGGCGATGAAACGCCGAATATAGGCTAAGTGTCCTTGAAGTCCTCTTAATTCTTTCAAATTCTGAGGAGGTGACATACCAAGGATTGATTTGGTCTTCTCAGGATCGACTTCAATACCACGATGGCGTACAACAAAGCCGAGGAATTTTCCTGAGGTTACCCCAAAAGCACATTTTAAGGGGTTCATCTTCAAATTATGTTGTCGAAGCTTGTGGAATATGATTTCCAAATCAGCCAAGTGATCAAAACGTTGTTTGTATTTAACCACCAAATCAACTACATAGCATTCAACAAATTTCCCTAGAAAAGGTTTGAAGATACGATGCATGGCGCGTTGATATGTTGCACCTGCATTCTTTAAACCAAAGGACATCACCCGGTAACAAAACACACCTTGAGGAGCTCTGAAGGCTGTATATTCCTCATCTTCTGGGGCCATTCGGATCTGATTATATCCAGAATATCCATCCATGAAAGAAAGTACTTCATAGCCAGCCGTCGCATCAATTAAGAGTTCTGTAATCGGAACTGGAAAATCATCTTTGGGACAATACCGATTAAGATCTCTGAAATCGATGCAAACCCTAATTTGTCCGTTCTTTTTCTTTACTGGGACAATATTAGCCAACCACTTGGGATATTGAACTTCTCTGACGAAGTTAGCTTTGATAAGCTTATCCACTTCAGCCTCGATTTTGGAAGCATAGGTTGGGTGTGTTCTTCTCACGGCTTGCTTGAATCCTCGATGTTCTTTTGGCAAACCCAAATGATGGGTGGCAACATCAGGATCAAGGACAGGCATCTCTGTATAATTCCAAGCAAAAATATATTTATTTTGCTTTAGAAAAGAAATATACATCTCTTGTTCTTCAAGGGTCATGGCCGCACTAATTAAAGTGGGGCGTGGATCTTTCTCTGTACCTAGATTTACTTCTCTGAGTTCATCCACAGTGGTAGAGATACCCTCTTCAAATGCTGGAGGAGCATCTCTAAGATCTTCCTCTTCCTCTTCATCATGTGTTATATCTTCCGTTTCTACTTGCAAAGTAGATGAAAAAACGAAATTCTCATGATCATAAGAGATGTAAAAATTTTCACATTTTGAAGAAGAAGCTTCCATTTCCGACCCTATTGATGAAAAAGGGTCTTCTTTGGGAAATAAAGAGGAGATGATGGATTGAGAATCGACATCAACATTCACCTCTGGTGTTGCTATAACTTCTTCTGGCCTGATTAGCGAAGCATAGACTTGTTGGATTTGAGCAGACGAAATGAAAACGTCACCACTTATGCTTTCATCACTGCTTGGTAAGTTACCAATTTCTCCCATGTTGTCTGGCTCGATTGCCGTAATTGACATTATGGATCTTTCCATAAGAGTATTTTGATTTGGGCCTATTTTGTCAATTTGACTGATAGGTAACACATAATCTGTACTCACATGTGAAAATGGATTTATTGGAATTTTTTCCAAACCATATGGAGCATTAACTTTGGTAATTTCCTTCATTGTAGATTTTTCTCTTCCCTTCATGTGATAAAATTCCGCCTCAATGTATTGAGACTCACATGTTTTGAACGGGGCCTTATCACCATATAATGTTCCAACTTGACCATCGAAACAGTATTTGAGACATTGATGGTATGATGACGGAATAGCTGCATGCTGATGTAACCAGGGTCTTCCAAGCAAAATATTGAAAGCTGAGTCTTGATCAACAATCATGAAATCTGAATTGGAAACAAGATCTCCAAACTGAGTTCTGAGCGTAACTTCTCCCAGTGGTTCTTGTTCATTTTTATCATATCCTTGCAACATCATGGTAGAAGGAGATAAATCAGATTCCGTGAGGCCCAATCGACGAAGTGTGCGAATGGGCATGAGGTTGACTCCTGAACCATTGTCAATAAAAGCTCTTCGAACATCTATACCATTGACTTTGCCAGATAGGTACAAAGGTTTTATGTGCCCATGCACAACATCATCTTCATCTTTATCAGTAAAAGATATCACTGCATGGCATTCTGCAGGATTATTCTCTATGTGATAAATTTCAGCTGCAGCAATTTCAGCTTCAAACTCCTGAGGACTTGACAAAGCTTCGATGAGTGCTTTCCGAAGATCTTTTGATAGATTCAAAGCATCCAAAATTGATAATTTGGCTGGTACTTGGGACAAGTGTTTCAATATATCATACTTTTGATCTAGAGGCCTGCGTTTCCCAATAGGAATATGTGGTTTAGCAGGTACCTTGGAAGCAGATGCTTTGGAAGCTGATGCCTCTTGTATTGAAGTTGGCAACATCTTTGGTTTTGGAAAATTAGACTGATTAGATCCATTTACTTGCTGAGATAAAGAAGATGGAACATTTAATTGGTCTTCCAAAATAACTGTGCCGAAGCTGAGTTGGCCATTGGCAGAAGAACTTGCTTGTTCATTTTGAGCTCGCTGAAGGGCTCTACCACGAGTTTCTGCTGCATATACCGTGTTAGCAGGGGTAGAATTAGAGTAGTGGCTTCGGAAAGATCCACGTCTTCCCCTATATCCTGAACCTCTAGAACTTCCTCGGGTTCCTTTATTTGATACAGGGAATTCAGGCTCATCAAGACTGGAATATGAATCTGTTAATTGAATCATATTAACAGAACCAAAGATCAATTCTTCGTCTGATAAAGACTCTGCCAAGTTAGCCTGTTTAGGCTGTGCCGTTTGGTGGGACGGTGCCCGTTGCTTTGAAGTAGATGGCATGAAATCTGCCAGAGTCAAAGACAATTTAGGCTTTGATACATACTCATCTTCTCCTGATTCCTCTTTCTTCTTTAAATTGCGCTGCCCTTTTGAGGATTTGTCTTTTGATGGAGGCTTTACTGCAGCTTTTGTAGGAGACACAATTGGCTTCTTCAATTGTGTTCGCAAAATGGAATGAGTCTGATTGATTGTCTTTCTGACCATCCAATCATCATATTTTTTCGCAGTTTTGCTTTTGACTTCCTGCCACTCGCCTCCTTCCTCTGGATCTGTAGCGGTAATACACGCTACATGAGCTGAAGAACCCTTTAATTTGAATTGTCCCAAGTCAACCATCTTTTGTAGGAGGTCTTTAAAGACAAAACACTCCTGGATGGGATGTCCCAACATTTGGTGAAAGGGACAATAATTGGGACGATCTTCATCTCCTTCCTTGTTTGGTCTCTTCGGCACTGGTAATTGAACCAAATTATTTTCTAGAGCTGAAATGAAGTAACCAGGAACTTGCTCACTTCGGAAAGAGTATGTTTTACTCTTCATATCCTCAAATTGTTTTCGTCGTTGATCTTTTTGATCATTTGGACGAAACAGCCTTTGTTGTTGGCGTTCAGGAGGTGGAGCCCTTCGAGAAGATGAAGGTTTTGAAGTAGAAATAGGTACAGGTGCCTGTTTAAGCATAACTGTAGCAGTTTCTGCTTTACCCATTCTTCTTCCTGGAGCTGATGGAATTACACGAGATTTAACCTTAGCCTGCATAAGGGAATCTTCAATCTGTTGAGCGATTGAAGTAAGGTCTCGAAACCCTCCTGTGTATTTCACAGGGATCAATGGCGTGCATAATTCGTCACGCAAATTTGCCACACAGATTGGCAATAATTCCTCCTGAGGGAGTGATAAACTCAAGGAATACGTTAATCCCTTCCAACGAGCAATGAAATCAGAGACTCTTTCATTCTCCCTTTGCTTGCAGTTTGTAAGATCGAAAACTGTCGTTTTTGGCAAAGTTGAGCTGAACTGAAGAAGGAATTTTTGACGAAGATCCTCCCATCCGATGACTGACCGGGATTGCAAGCTTGTATACCAGACAAAAGCTGGTCCTTGCAAGGTTCGCACGAAGCATCTGAGTTTCACTGCTTCTTGTTGTTCTGGAGTTCCCATCATAGGATCACAACAAGACATGTAATGCGTCAAATGTTGTTCAGGGTCGCCTGATCCATTGAAAGTAGGGAAAATAGGGTTTCCAAAACTGGATGGAGGAGAAATTGAATCTACCCATTCAGGGTAAACTTTCTTTTCAGGTTGAACTTGCGCCCGTTTCCCTTCCATAGTTTCTAACCGAGCTGTTAATGACTCAATAGTAGTTATTAACTTTTGAGAAACGTCAGGTTGAACTTGGTTTTGGGTAGGTGCAATGAATGGAGCTTGGATAGCCGTGGAGGTTGGTGCTGCAACTAATGGTAGTGCTGCCAACCGTTGTTGCATTTGACCCGTAGGATTAGACCTCTGTGGGTGTACTGATAAAGGAGGATATTCCTGATCCATCTCAGTAGTTACAACAAATTCCTTCGGCTGTCGGACTTCAGCATTCTTAAGAAGAAGACTACTCTGAAGTAGTTCTGCATTCAACCTTCTTAATTCTTTCATTTCTTCCTCCTGTTGTGCAAACCTTTGCTCTAATGAGAGCGATTGACCTCCTTCAGAGGAAGGGTGATAAGTAACCTGATTCTTTCCTTTCCCCTTATTGGATCCTTTTCGGAGAGGGGGAAGTGGGTTACTTGAAGGAATACCCAGATTTTGGGTAAACCTTTGATTACGTGTGCGCACACCTTCTTCATTTATGTCTGTGTGCGCAACTTCTTGAGCAGGAACCTCTTCATCTGATCCCTCTGATTGAGCCTCATCTGGTGAATCAGCAGCAACGGCAGTGATAACATTAATGGATGCGTATTTCATAGAATCCTTTCTATCAACATTTCTGTGATATTGTCTCCTTTTATGTCCATGATAAGGCATGGCATTCCGTTGACTTGACCCCTCAGGAATTTCTTGGAGAACCGTCACTCGGAGAGAATCTCCTGATGGCTTGGCTCTTCGTTCCTCCTGAGGCTTATTCCCTAATCGAGAGAATACTGACTTTCTCTGAGGAAGGGATTGAAGATTTGAAAAAGTCCCCAGTCCGGTGGACTGGGGGTGTTCCTGTTGCTTCTGCTCAACTCCTCGAATCCCATTCGTTGATTCTGAGGGTAGGGTTAGAGAAGTCCCCAGTCTGGCAAGCTGGGGTGTCTCTTGACATGCTATGTCTGAGATCTTCTTGAAATCTCTCTTGATCTTGCGGATCTTAGTTCGGAAATTAGCTGGATGCATTAACCTGTATCAACTTTTATCACCTGGTTCAACAGACCGTTGGATGATTTCCGAAACTTCTGTCATTTGATGACGTGTTTGCTCCAGACGAGAGGCTTGCGCAATATTCTCGCCTGCTTGATGTAGGAGCAATTCAACAACCTGTTCTCTATATACTTGACTTTGAGAGGAACTAGTTGAAGCTTGATCTCGAGCAAGATTTTGATTATGAACAAAGCCCATTGACTGTGGCCGGCCATGGGCAATAACATTGCATGAGACCATTTTCGGCGGGCTTTGCTGACCGGAAAGCACTGTGAAATGTAGTGCTCCGTGAATACCCCATCCTCTGATATGAACATTAGATGGAGCATTGGAAATTAACTGACGCAATCTTCTTAGTGCGCCAAGGCATGAACGTTGAAGGGTTCTCTGTTGCTTTTCAGCCTTCGGATACCGAGAGACTGATAGAGATGCCAAATCAATCTGGCGTTGTAACCCTTCTATTATCTTAAGATGATTTTCATATTCATCGTAAGATAATACCTTCTTCTTTAATTGACAAAGAGTTTTCCATATGTTAAGACGAATATCATGGATTCCATCATCCGTCAACATCTTTGGAATGTCATACTGTGAATCAGCCAAAGGCCAAAACATGACTGGTACTTCACCTTTTGCCAGTTTTTTCCTCACGTTCAACATTTCCTCTTTATCATTAAATGAAGATTCTTCTACCTGTTTGGACCAGAGTTGGTGTTTCCTTGTTGCTTCATCGGATTCAACAAGATTGGTAGAGGAATCACTATTCATGCTGGAAGATGATTGACCCAGGGAAGGTTCGGAGAATAACCAGAACCCCAAGCTATCTTCTGATGGAGAAAGAGTTTCACCTGCCGATAGTAAAACTTCAGACATGACTGGTTTTACGTTTGCAAGTGCCTCGAGATAGGAGGGATTTCTCGTCACTACATTGCCTTCTGAAGAATTTTCGAGACAATGTGAATCACTACTGCGGAGAGGACTTTCGCAGCGAAGTTCATCACCATGAGGAGGACCTTCATGATGGGTTACAGCAAAAGATGAGATCTCTTGCTCCTTGTTCTTCTGACCACACAGAGGGTTCCTGTGGTTCTCATCTGAAGAAGAAACTTCAAGATTGACCGAATTTTCATGAAGCAAGTCTTCATGAGGAAGTGTCTGTTGAAGACCTTCGGGATTAATGTTCCTGTTATTGGGAACTGAGGGAGTAGAATCTTGAATTCCGACAGATAAATGTCTGAGGGCTTCAAGAACTCCAGCATCGAGCAAGGCCTTGTTGCAGATTGGCCTTTGATCTCCTGACTGTGCTGGGAGGATCTTTTTCTTAGATGCCTTCTTACTCGCTTTAGAAATCACTTGATGATGAAAGTGATTGCTCTGAGCAGGTGTATGTGCCTGATCAGGAAAGATGGTCAGGTTAGGCTGACGATCATCGCTCAAATCAGGTGTATGTGCCTGACTTGGTTGTCCATATGATATGGGGGAGTAGGCCCCACAACCCTCTAGGACTGGAACAGATGTGTGTGTCTGTTCCGGAGTGAATTGTTGATGTGTCACTCCACTGCTAGGGATAGATTTATGTGTCTGTCCCTGAGATGATGTTGAAGCTGTTATGATATCCTGGCAAGCATCCAGAATATGAGCAGGAATTTGCTTCTGCTCTTTCACCATTGACAAAATATGTTTGGTGACTTCAGCCGCCGGAACAGGGATATACGTCCATTCCGGGCTTGGAGTAGGTGTATGTGCCTGCTCCTGTCCTCTTTTTCCTGTCAGTGAATCCTGACAGTACTCAAGTGTGGAGGCAGAGAGTTTAGTCTGCCTCATGTTTGTTGTCGGGGCTTTCCGACTGACTTCTCCGTGCGCTACCAAACGAGACTGTTGGTAGGCTTGATTAGTATTAGCAGGTGTATGTGCCTGCTGATTACACTTCGCCAAATGCTGTTGACGAGATCCATCATATGTAGTCAGACGAGCCTGCTGACTAACTGCTGATGTATAAGCAGGTGTATGTTCCTGCCTATGGTACTCCGCCGGAATTGCCTGGCGGGATCGGCTTGATGCTGCCAGACGAGTCTGCTGGACAGCGGGATTAAAACGAACAGGTGTGTATGCCTGCTCGTTATTTGCCACCAAGTTAGGTTGGTGGACTTCTCCAGAGATGACAGGGATGACAACCTGCCTATTGTTAACCGGGTTCCGTCTCTGGCGATTCATCTTGCCTGCTCGGGTTCGAGGAACCTGAGCTGAACGCCTGGAGTCGGTACCCTCATCATGTTGAGGGCGCACTACCGCATGAGTCTGGCGGTGATTGTTGATGGGATCCCTTGAGAAGGACTCCTGTCTTTTTGAATTAAGGTCCTGCGGGACCTGCTCATTCACTTCCTCGGAGTAAGGGAGTGAATGGAAATTGCGTTCCGGGGATAACGACCCGAAACGGTTGGAGACGGTAGTCAGCACCGTCTGCTTCTTGATTGCTGGTCGCCGTTGTCCGGACGACCAGGTAGAATTGTTAACTTGGAGGTCTTGACGAGCGGCCTCCAGAGTTGGGATAGTACCGTTGCGACGGTACTCCTTAACCAGTGCATTAGAAAAACAGCGTTGAAGACGCTGAGTTGGTGATGTCATCCTCAGAGCGGATGACGTTCCAGCAGGAGTAGCAGCATTGGTTTTCACAGCAGTAGACCTCACAGTAGAGGTGTTCCCAGCAGCAGTATTCACAGGGGTGAATTTAAGGAAAGCCATTTTTGTAGAAGATCTTGAAAATAAAAGAGTGCATGTTCCATGTAACAGACATAATCAAGATGAATCCGGCCACTGCATCTTTTGGATGAGCACATGTCAATGATTTCCTTGTTGGCCCAAAGGGCCTAACAGATAAGAAGAACATCACTTTAACTTGGTTAAGGATTCACGTCGGGTTCACCATTTTTGTTTCGCGCGGAATCCGGGGATGACCTCCTGGACGGGAGATTCAAACGTTCCGATCGGTTTCTAACGGGTTTGTTCGTAGAACCGGAAACATCCAATGATTCCACATCCGTTTGGACCTACTTTCCAAAGGCAGGCGCTCATTAGCTTGTGGGCTAATGAGGCTTAGGAATTTGCGTTGGTCGAGAGGATGGGAGGTCGGACTCATCACACCTTTTTGAGGGGAATTATTGTCTACTCCGGGACTCTCTTTATAGATTTAAGTTAAGTTCGTGAATCCTTATTACATTACCAAGTATAAAATGAGCTTTCCTTTAGTTTTAACAATCAATGATTAAATATGCAAGAAATTTAGAGAATCTTTTATATGTATTTGAGGTTCTTCATCAATATAGAATCATCTATATTTGTTTAGAGATTCTTGGTCAATGGTATCCTTCAAAACATTTATATAAAAGTCTCTTGGTCATTTTGATGACCATGCTGGTTTTAAAGCCACTCAGTGGGGCACTTGAAGTTTATCGTCATTCAGAAGGACAGAGATTATTTCAATGTTGGGATCGAACCCATAAATGGGCTACCTACGTATCCTTTGTTTTGAAAAAGGAATCAGAACCCACGTAGTTCGAGGAATGGGATATGATGTTTTATGATTGATGGCTCAAAGATGAATGTCATAATTACTTTTACACTCTAAGCTCACGTGAGTCATGCTCGGTGTGAGAAACAAGAGGTATTGGTAAAATTCAGACAATTGTGCCATAAAAGATACAATCATAAGAATTTGTTTTGGGGCTTATGTATAGATGACTGCCCAGATAGACGAAAGTTTAGGATTTACTTTTAGGGAGAAAATCCAAGAACAGGGTCCACAAAGTTATATGTGATTCATGGAGATTTGAATACTCTAATCTTGGGGCTTACTCCTAAGGAGGATGCCCAAGTTAGGAGGGGACTTATGATTGGGTTTTATTCCTAAAGAGGAAACCCAAATCAAAGGTAATTTATGACTGGTTAAGAGAAATTTTAAGAGACTTGGGGCTTACTCCTGAAAAGGAAGCCCAAGGTTATGACTGAGTCTTATTCCTGAAAAGGAGACCCAGGTTAGGGGACTTGGGGCTTACTCCTGAAAAGGAAGCCCAAGGTTATGACTGAGTCTTATTCCTGAAAAGGAGACCCAGGTTAGGGATTAAGGTTTGGGGCTTACTCCTGAGGAGGATGCCCAAGTTTGGGAACTTGATTGGGGCTTATTCTTTAGAAAGATGCCCAAGATTTATGACTAGGACTTATTCCTGAGAAGGAAGCCTAGGTTAGGGGACTTGGGGCTTACTCCTAAAAAGGAAGCCCCAAGGTTATGACTGAGTCTTATTCCTGAAAAGGAGACCCAGGTTAGGGGACTTGGGGCTTACTCCTGAAAAGGATGCCCAAGGTTATGACTGAGTCTTATTCCTGAAAAGGAGACCCAGGTTAGGATTCTCTCATCTTAAAGGATGAGGTTGAAATGAATGAACTCTCAATCTTTGGTGACATAAAGATGTTTAAATCACTGGGTGTTTGAGAGGTATTTCACAGAATTCCTTTCAGATAAGGATGTCAAATCAAGAAATCATGCCATAAATGGCTTTTGAAGAGTATCTTGAAGACTGAATCTTGAATAGGAAGGGTGAAATGGCTTAAGAGGGGTAAAAATGGGCAAGATGGGCACCCAAAAAGCTATGGGCGCGCAAGTCTTGAAGGTCGCGCAAGTCCTGCATCGGCGCGCAAGTGTTGGTCGCGCAAGTATACTTGCGCGACATGAGGGATACTTGCGCGATTTTCAACCAGAGTTGAATTACTTGAGCGACTCTTTATTAAACCCTTTCCCATCCTCTTGAGGTTCTTCCAGAGAAGGGACGCGCAAGTTATATTGAAGTAATTAAGTTGGCGCGCAAGTGTTTGATAAGTTTCAACACTTGGGCCTTCCTTCTTCTCTTTAGATCTTCCATTCTAGGTAAGAAATTACCTTAGAAGTGTTCCGGAAGCTTTGAGAAGAGACTTGAGCGTCGGGAGCTTTGATCCGAGTTTCTGGAAAGAGATCCTCTCGAATGGGGGGCCCACAGGGTCTATTTATAGGCAAAAGAAGACCCCGGGCGGTTACTGGGCGGTTACCAGATCTGTCGCGCAAGTCCCTTGCACGACCATGAGGGGTCGCGCAAGTGTTGAGGCGGCGCGCAAGTATACTTGCGCGACCAAGAGGGAACTTGCGCGACCTCTGGGCAATGTTCTCCTTTTTCATCCCTTTGTCGATTTTTGATGTTTCTTCAAAGGATTAATCACTTTGAGCTCAGATATTCCCTTTTCCGAACTTTAGATTCTGTGACGAAAGGAGCGTCAACAGATGGAATTGGTTTTGAATAGATTTTAAACTTATGTAAATTGTTTAAAATGATTTGATAAAAACCCATTGGTTTTATCTTGTGAAAAAGGAATGTTTTTTAATAAATCCTATTATGGTTTTAAATGGAATGAATTTGGCACTTTTGAAATGGAAGAATGGGATTGATCGTATTTTAAACATTCTTAAAATAGTTCGCCCATCATGTAAGAGTGTATGCAAGCCTTAGGTAGTTAGTGAGTTATTTGGATACACTCTACGCTACGACAATGTTCTAAAACATACTTGTGGCGGGTCACATCCCCGACGGGATGGTGATGAGTCTCCTCTAGCCAGTGTCATAGGGATGTGTGTATACACATTTTGCTGAGTTCACATAGAGAGTGCAGAAACCTATAACTGGTTAATACTATCGTACCTCTTTGGAAGATGACCATGTTGCTCGCTTGTTTATTTATATGTGATATATAAATGTATGCAAATGCTTTTAAACTACTTTACATGCATCCTAAATTTATATAAACTATTTCATATAAATGTTTTACTTAAGCCATTGTTTTAGAAATATTCCATCATTTTTAAAATCATTTCTTAAAAATATTAATTTACATCACATGAAAATTTATCTCATGTTTTGTTTAAATATGATTTTGGATTGCCAAACATGTTTACTTTAAAATTGAAAGCTTTTGTTTGCATCTGTTACAGAATCTTTGGTGGTATGCTACTAGGCTTAGGCTCACACCCTACTTTTTCCTTCGGGTGTTTGTAGACTTTCTTCTTTCAGGATCTAGAAAAGTCAAGGGATCTCTTTGAGGTGTATCTAGTTGTGTTGTTGATCTCTGGTTTTGGTGAGTTGTATCCTTAGGGACTTTGGGATTGTTTTCTCTTTTTTAGTACTTGGGTTATAGTACTTTGTGATTTTTGTGCCTCTTTGTATTCTGGTACATTACTCCTAGTGGAGTTTCTTTTTGTTATGCATACTGTCTTGTTTCTTTTGCTTCCGTATTCTTGTTGAAAAATCATTCTCACTTGCATTTTTTATGATGACAGGTGATAGTCTCCAACCTATGGGGATTGGGAACTCCCTTTGGGCTATGTTAGGGTTGGCTCAGTTATCGGGTTACCAGGGTACCCGAGATGGTTCGTGACAGTATTCTAATATCAATACCAACTAAACCACTAACTCCAAATACTATAGAACCTTAAATTCCTTATGATTTGTGTTGGATTGATTTATAAGTTGAGATTTAAATATCTTATAAGCCTACGGATAGAATGTATATACTAGAGATTGAGAAAAAGTTCGGTTTTAAATAATATTAAATGATGAGAGAAATATCTTATTTTGGTAACGTATATAACAAGTGTGTATGAATAGTGACGATAAACTAAAATAAATGAATGTAAGTAAAGATAAGTATCATCAATTTAAAATGAAAAGTTAAATACATAGTTTATTGGTTTTCTTATAAAGTGAGGAATTAAAATTTTATTTTTATGTGATACATAATGTTTCTCCCATATTGAAAATTATTTGATTGTTGTAACTTTGATTTTTATATCTTGGATATTATACATCTTCTTAATGATGATTTGAATATCTATGATTTAGGATAAACAATAGTTAAAGTGTGGAGTAATTTGATTGCTCAATTATAGGAGTCCTTATTCACTAATTATTTGAGTTTATCATGACTAATTTTTTGGGTTTTAAATGTTTTGTGGTTGCTTTAAACATTGAAAATATATTACAGTATTTTGAAAGATTTTGAAGGATTAATCTTCAAACTTATGACACAATAAGGAAATTGTGGTGTGGCTAGTTAAGGAAGAATAAACAAAATGACACGGATTTTTCATGGGGTAATAAATTACTTCATAATATGATAAATTATGATGTGATTCCAATCATTTTACCTTAATGGAGAAGAATTAGAGGGAGTTGAACTAGAACCAAAATTTTATGTCACAACCTGGAGCCCGTTACGATATGATCATATTTGGAAATAGATATGAAATTTTTGATTCGTGACCAAATAATTCAAAACTGTGATGTGATTGCATGGAGATACATGAGTTTTTGTTTATAGATAACCCTTTTGGAATGATTTATTTAAATAATAGGAATTTGGTATTTTTTTTATCTTCTTTATTTTACAAACTTAAAGATATATTTTTGGGAGAAAATAGGAAACTATAATTTGGTTTTTACCAAATAATTTGAGATGAATTAGGATAAAAAACATAATTTATATAAATAGATAAATAACACTACTATCAAACTGGTTTTATCCAACATTAGGGCTTTAACAGGTCTAGCTAAAAATGTTGTTAAAGATCCCCTTTGTCAGCACTAAAAAGCATTGTTAAAGGGGGTCTTTAACATTACTTTTTTTAGCGATGTTAAAGGGGGTCCTTAATAGTGCTAAAAAACACTGTTAAAGGGGTAACATTATCAAATATTTTTTACAAGCGTTGATAAATGGTGTCTTTTATGAGTGCTTGTAAAAAAGGGGTGATAAAGGGGGGGGGGGTTATCAGTGCTTTTTTAGAAGCCCATATAAATACCCCCCATTATCAATACTTTTTTACAAGTACTAATAAAAGTATACTTAAAAAAAATTATATTTCATTAAAAATAATATCTAAATTTCTAAATATATTTATATTTATATAAATATAATATATATTTTTTGAAATATGATTTAGATAAGGTAAATAGGCATTTAAACTTAAAATATATTATATTTAGTGAAAATGTCTTATAAAATAACTAAAAATTATTTTTTAAAAATAATTTGATTATTATTATTGATTAATAGTCATTTAATATTAATTTTATTATAAAAAAATCAAAAAAATAATAAAAAAATATCTCAAATAAGTTGAAAACATAACTCAAAATTCAAACAGCCATCACTTTTGATCCGTGTATCCATTTGAGCTCTACCACATATCAAATTGAAGCCTACGATGAGATATACGCCATATTGATTAGGACCTAGTTAAATATTTATTCAAGGCCAAAAAAGGCCCATAAGTCCTCCAAAACTGAGTTTTTAGTCGGTGTACCCGAATGTTTTAACATTTGATGGATTTTTAGGCTCGTTTATCAGTGTATTTTTGCCCTTTTTTGGTGGGGACTGAATTTATTCTCAGGTATTTCATTCATATTGATATTATAGATTTTAAATTTTATCATTTTCCATAATTTACTGTTATTTATAATAAAATATATAACAATATATACATATTTTTTATATATTCACACATAAAAATTTAATTTTATAAATAAATAAATTAAACATATTTACATATAAAATATATTTATTAATATATAAACATATATAAAAATATATGGATAAAATATTTGATTAAATGTATATAAATATTTAGATATATCATAAAATGTAAAACACAACAGTATAGGGTAGTGGTAAAGGCGTTGGACGTATAAGCGGGACATCTTAGGTTCGAAATTCAATGGAGACATGGGTGCACATGGGAGGAAAGTATTATATAAGGCACTAATGAAGGGGTGGGAAATTATTGGGTAGGTGATAAAGGGGGTGGTTGGGGCGTCAGGAAAAAAATTATGTAACCTTTATCAGTGGAGCCTTTATTAGTGATTTTTTGGCATTGTTAAGGGCCCCCTTTTACATTTCTAAATAAAAGAGCTATTAGAGGACCCTTTTGACATTAATTTTTTTAGCACTATTATAGGGGAACTTTAATAGGTATTTTTTAGTGATGATAAATTTTCTAGAATTTTAACCACGCATTGATTATCAGCGCTTTTCTAGTGTTGATAAAGGCCTTTTCTAATGATATTAAAGGTTAAGTATTTATAGTGTAAGGAGATATTTAGAAGTATTATTTCCTTTAAAAGTTTTTTCTTCAATTATTTTTTTTAATGGTTATCTCACCATAAAGAGGGATAAATTCATATGGATCTTATAAGGGATTTAAGGTGATGCTAAGATATTAGGTTTGGGTTTTTCATTCACTCTATCATGTCAAACATGGATAAAAACTTCATTTGATGTGAAAAAATTTGGTGGTGAATATCTTATACCATGTTTTATAATAGATGTTTATTAATTGATTCATTTATTTTATAATGTCAATTCTTATTATCCTTGTTCATTCATCTTTACTTCTATATCTTTTCATCTCCCTATATGCAAAATCAATGTTTATTAATTGTTGGATTTTCATTTAAATCATAAAAATTCACTTACATTTCTTAATTATAATGAATAATTTCGATTACTATGTTTAAACATGGTTTTATATCTCCTATTTATTTAATAAATCAAAGTAATTTATCATATTAAAAGTGGATTTCATTAATTAGAGGGTACATACTAAACTAAGGGTTTACATAGATCAAATTCCTAAAATAATAAGATCACTCATTAATAACACTAGAATAAAAATTGTCTAAGGATCCTAGATTAATAAAACTCAGTATGCTTACATCATTCACAGTCCATTCAATTATTTTTATGTTTAGTTTTAAGTAATTGAAAATTTGAGTTATAAATTTTAAATTGATGTTTCAAACTAGGGTTCACTAGTCTCGGTGGGTTTGACACTTGGACATGTAATATAATATTCCCTTATAGTTTTATTTTTAAGAAAGAGTGCACCTAAATTATAAAATTGGGTCATAATGAGAATTAACACTACCTCACATATAGTAGACCTTAAATAAATGAAGTTTATTGAGACTTTTTATGAAAAAACTAATGACATTATTTCAATCCATTCCTAAAATAATAAAAATATAGTCATTTAAATCTATTATACTCCAAAAGTATATAATTAAATTTTAAACTAATATGAAAAATAAAAATTCTCTATTTAATAAAGGAAAATCACTCATATTATACTCTCTACAATAGTTATAAATACACAAACCAAACACTTTTTTTATTTTCTTTCTTTTTCAAGCTAATTGCAGCGTAACCCTTATTCATGATTGATTTTAAAAAAATAGACCTATACAATTCCATTCAACAAGCATCCCTAAGTTTGATTATAATAACCCATTCATGTAATAAATTATGGAAAACCAAATTTAAAACTATATTTTACTATTAATCATGGATTTATCAATTTTTACACACTTATATTCACTTTTAGACATACCACCCAGAACAAATTTTAAAAGTTCAAATTGAGCTTGTAAAATTCCAAAATTATTCTAGAAACAGACTATAGTTACCAAGGATTCTCCTATATAGATATTATATCTTTTTATATGAATATTAATTACATTATACAAACACACTCTCGAGTAGAAAAATAGTTTAGTGGATTTAGAAACTTGTACCATGATATTCTAATATGGTGAAAAGTATTCAATGTTTCCCAAAAATATCTTCCAGTTTTGTACTCTTTATAAACATACCCTACATAAATCCTTCCTTCATAACATAGGTAAAAGAAAAATAAGAAAGGGTGATCTCAGATGCTCAGTAAGGGTAAACAAGATAAATACATAAACATAACATGAGAATGAGAGTTTGAGAAAATGGGAATAACATAAAAAAATATAACCTTCATATCAAAGATCAAAATATTGATTAATGATATAGATATTGGAAGTTTATAAGACTTTAATCAAAAGAAAATAAATTTACATGATTTATGAAAGTATAACATTGAATAATTGTAGGGTCCTGAAAAATTCGCAAAGTAGAATAAAAAATCCCCTTAATACAAGGGAGATTCTACCCAATTCACCCCCCCCCCCCAAAGAATTGTGGAAAGGTGTGGTGAATACTCAAAGGATGCCACAAGACGAACTGGTCCACAGATTGGTCCAATGATAAAACCACACGGCCATTTCCGTGAAGCACCCCCTCTGTGGACCGCTCTCATTTGCGGAATGGAGGTGGAGATCCTCTGTGGGCATGAAGTAGGATGGGCACCAAACTGGTCTATCGTCATGAACCACCCCAGCTACAGACTGCGTCGACCGGAACGAGACGCATCTGCAGTCATTCGCGGAATGTAGGCAGAACCCTGTGCGGCCGCGATGCACTCTTTTAGCTTGTTTGGTTCATGGGGTAGATGCGTTCAATGCCCTCAGGAGTTGCTGATTGACCAAGTCATCCATAAACTAGGTTTCCCGTCATGGGCCTCCGTAGAAGGTGTCGCATGACCACAGATACAACTCTTTCCCACCTCTATAAATAGAGACCGAGGGGGAAGAGGAAAGGGGATTCTGAGAGATCGATCAGATTCGGGTGGAAGGATTTCGAAGGAAGGAGATTAGGATTTTGCAAACTGCGAAGTTCCAGCCCACGAACCAGAACATGTATGAATATGGAAGTGAATCAATAAGGAACTGAAAACGCATAACAAATTGGTAAACCATGAACTTAAAATAACAATGAAAAGAAGACAGCGAACCATGGCCCCTCTATCGATGCACTCCCCACGGACCAGGGAGTTTATGCCCCTTTTCCGATCCGTCGCACCGCATAGCACCCTCCTATACAGGTGAAGCCCCGACCGACGAACCCCTGACCAGCACCGCCCTCGGCCGCCGCTTTTCACATGGATCCCTCCGCATACCACCCTGGTACGCGGGCCGAAACCGAAGACGTGAACCACCCTGGTTCGCGGACGGCCTCTCCAGCCGCGTAGCGCCTCCCTACGTGAAGGGAGCAACCACTCATACACATGTGTGGCCCACCAGATCCTTTGGTGTTCCTATTCCCCGAGCTAGATAAAATCCTCCCAATCTGGCCTGATCCTCCGCAACTCCCTCATTGGCCCATTTATAGGCCCCAAGCTGAGGCCTCCACCAGAGCCACCGGACCTGTGTGATGTAACCTTCGGGTGCATCAGCACGCCCTTTTGAGTTCACATAACCACGGTAAGTAGGGGCCAAGGGGTTGCCCCGGCCCTTGGGTAGATTCCCGGATCATTGTTGGGTTCACATTCCCATGGTAATGCGGAGTCTGAGCCCGGGAACCCCCTTTATTCCCCTCCACATGTTAGGACTGGGGCACTTCTCCCCTCCTCGAGGCGTGGCGGGATACCCATCCGAAGGAAGCCCCCATGCACCTCTATAAGTCCCCACGACCATGGCCAAGGAAGGGTGTAGTGGGAAATAGTGTTGCTTTGTCCTTCTTTGGGTCCAAGTCCCTCTTCCTCTGCGCTTTGTCGCCCTAGGAATCCACCTCGGAGTAAGCCCTGACTTTATGGTCCGCCTCTATGCGTAAGCCCCACTCCACTTCCCACGGATTCACCTTTCGCGATGTGATCATATGGTCTCTGCTGCCTCCTGTTTCTCACACCGAGCATGACTCACATTGGCTTAGAGTAAGCGTCAACCATGAAATCCTCTTATGGGCCTCCTCAGAGTGTAAGCCCCAACCCATTACTCTAGGCCTCCTCAGAGTGTAAGCCCTAATCCATTACTCTGGGCCTCCTTAGAGTGTAAGCCCCAAGCTAATGTGAACTAAGAGGACTTTGATTCCCTACCATTGGGATACGTAGGAAGCCTCCATGAGGTTCAAGCCTGATCATCATCGAACCCCCGGATCCAAATTCATGTCGGATCTCTAACACTCCTATGCAAACTATGTGGACTTTGATCCATGTCTCCTAGGCAGGGTACATAGAAAGCCTCCCTGAGGTTCAAGCCCAACAACCGGTCGATCTGACTATCTTCACGTCGGTTCACCTCACTACTCCTAGTGCCGCCTCAATGATTCTGGACTCCTCGGGGTCATTAATCCAACAAGGGATGGTAAACCTCAAGCATAAATGATTCCAAACCCCTGCGTCCAGCTGACCATTTCCAACCAGGAGAAATCCGTGAATACTATACTTGCGTATAAACCAAAGATTCGTGAACATATGAATACATATTAAATATATAAGAGAGTCCCAGAACAAGAAATAATTACCCCCAAAATGGTGCAATGAGCCCAACTTCTCATCCTCTCGACCAATGTGAGTTTATAAGCGTCACTGGTCAAACTACCCAGTGAGTGCCTGCCTTTGGAAAGAAGGTCCACGTATTACTGGATATGGAACCATTGGGAGTTTCGAGGTGGAAAATGGTGCACCGGATATGAGTTATTAAGAATAACCCAACCATATCTAATCAACAGTCAGGTAGCGGACGTTTCTTCCCCACGACCCCATCGTGCGCCGCGAGACAAAAAATGATGAACCCGACGTGAATCTTTAACCAAGCATTATAGATTTAACCTAATCCCACCATGTTCCCCCTTTATACTCACAAGGAGGTCCAAGAAAGGTCATTAATTATGAATGGGGTCATGAGATGCTGCTTTGACAGGTTTTCTATTTGTATTTGTTAAAATATTCTATAGGTACCATTCAGAACGGAGGACCCCATCACCTACCCAGCGTCTTCAACATTGGGTCTTGGATTCATTGACCCGAGAGTACCACATGAATGGTACTCTCCTGATGGTGGAGGCATCCATGCATGCCCTCCAATCTGCCAAGACCCACCGGTCGCCTGCCCAGCAGCAGCCGAAAAGGCAGATACAGATGGCTCCTATTGTTATCTCAAACCGTTTCGGGAGTCTATCCCTAGAACGAGACAATGCGTACCTCCCTTATCTTAAGAAGGCGGATGAGGTTGACGCTAAGGAATTCATCCCCGCTGAACTGGGGTTCCTCTATAAGGCCCCCATCGGAAGACGTCATCACAGTCATGCCACAAATCAACATCCTCACACTCAGAAGGATGTAGCCCTGAGGATCCAGTCCCATGCTCCCCGAGCTCTGGCCCCTCGGACTGCCCGATGACGACGGAAACGTACAACCAGGGACCGGTCATAACCCTTGTCCCCAAGGAGGAGCTCTGCTACCCAGTCCCGGAGATGCATCACGAACAAGAACATACACCTGTTCGCTCCTCCAAAGCCCACCATCCAGACATGGTGGCCCTCCATCCAAATATGGCGGCATCATACGAGCAGGTGCGCATCCCCGCCGAGCTCCATCATGCCTGGCGCTCACACAGGACGACACTTACCTGGAAGGAACCTCTCTCTGCCCATGGTCGTGAATCCCACAAACCCAATGTGGTGGAAACCAAGAGCCTGCAAGACCATCTCCTAGAAGATCCTCTTGACACCTACCATCTCGATGTGGTGGCGATCAACAAAGCCCACCATCCAGATGTGGAGACAACTCATAGGCAGACACATCTCCCCACCAAAAAAGGTCACCGACTCGATATGGTGGGAAACCAATATATGAAGGTCCATCTCCCTACGGATTCAAGTAAAGTCCGCCATCCCAATTTGGTGGAAAAAGGAGAGATAAACCAGTATATCCCGACCCAAGGGCAGATTTGTTCACCTGCCCCGACACAAGAGAATTTTCAGTACCCACTGACCATCGGAGGACCGGAGCAGGATATTACTACTTTGATACCAGAATGGGATCTTATACTCGTTCCAGCCAAATATGTCTCTCTGCATATCCTAGAAATGATGGAGGAGCATGTATCGATCCCAGATCATATCTTGTATACTTTCCAGAGTGTAATTGCATCAGCGACAATAGCAAGGACTCGGGCCCGTGAGCCTATCTCTGAAATTGAGGTGACTCATCTAAGAGATGAGATAGCCGCCTCGGAGCAGATCTGCATCCCTTCCCCCACCCAGGAGGGTCGCTGGCTATATTCCGCGATTCAAGGGCAACTGGATCGAGCAGCTTCACTCATTCCTACTGGGGGACACTAGTCCATCACGGTGGATGCTCCAGAGTAGGCATATATTCCTGCTAAAATTCAAGATGTTTGTCGGCGTATCCTGGAAACATCATGGGACCCAATTGGACAGGGACCCAAAGGTGAAGGCCGTTTTCAACAGCAAACGGTCCCCACTGCCCGCAAGAAAGCAATCCGAACGCGCCGAAGGTAGCCAGAAAATAAAGAGAGGGTTCATGACTCTGCTCTGCTAAAAGATGTTGTTCCCAACACTGCTAAGCGCATATAGAAGGCTCCAAACCATGCCCACCCATTACCATATTATGGGAGTGGTAGTAGCAGTTGATAAGGTCCTTCCCGCAATGACCCTACCAACAGCTCTGAAGGTCCTCCCCAGATCACCCACAGGGGCCTCCCCAACAGGAATATAATGATCGGTCACGAGAGCTCCTCTTTTGATGTAAGTCACGGAAACCCTCCACGTGACCAGAAGATCGATCAGCAAGAAGGTCATTCACTTTTTGTGTTACACCCTGAAGGTCCTCCCTGGGGTATACGTTGTAAACACTCTCCATGCGGTGGGACCACAGATTTTGATAGTAGTCCTCGCTATCATAGTCGCTACTATAGAGGCCCTCCCCGCAGTGATGTCTCATCGCATCAAGAAGGACCTCCCCTTGTTGTGGCCTGCCCTGAAGGTCCTCCCCAGGGGTTATGTTGCAATGACACTCCACGCAGTCGGGCATCAGATCACGGTGATAGTCCTCGCCACCCTGATAATGGAGGTCCTCCCCATAGAGACGTCAAGCAATGAGAATGCCCTCCTCTCATTGCGGTACATTATAAAGGCCCTCCCCAGGGTGTACCCCACAGATATTATCCCTACAGCAGCTGTAATGGTAGTCCTCACCATTACAGCAGTTGTGATGGTAGTCCTCGCCACCACGGCCGCCATTGCGAAGGTCCTCCCTGTAGTGACTCTAAGCAACAATAAGGTCCTCCCCTTGTCGCAGTGTGCCTTAAAGGTCCTCCCCAAGATACAAACCAAACATCAAACCATGATGGTCATCCTCACCATGGTGGCAGTTGTTTAGAAGGCCCTCCCCATAACAATTCTACATTGCCAGAAGGTCCTCCCCTTGCTGCGACACGCCTTGGAGGTCCTCCCCAGGGTCTGCACTACAAAAGTCGTCTATACAGTGAGGCATCAAGTAGTATTGGTATTCCTCACCATTACGGCCTTCATTGCAAAGGCCCTCCTCATGATGACATATCATATTGACAGGAAGGTCCTCCCCTTACCGAATCAAGCACAGAAAAGCCCTTGTATGCTAACGCACTCAGAAGGACAGGATTGAGCATGTTAGATTCCCAGTCAATCTCTAACGACACCCTTCTTCAATCGGGAGATGTTTCGGGGCCACGTTCATCTTCCAAACCACCTATAAATCGCCGACATGACAATTCAATACCTGCCAGTCCCACTGCCTCCGACCACCCTATCGGCGAGCGTCTCAGTTGGGCTGACCAGGTAGAGGAATCACTAGCATAGGGGTACACCGACATGTTTCACCTGAGGAAATGACTGGCCAGGGATGATATACCAGTTATGTTTTAGCCCATAACCACCTCTCAGTTCGACATACCCAGAGAGTTGTTGGAATAATACGCGCACGGAATCCGCCATAATATATGGAAAATCCTCCGCCGACTGAAATCAAGTTTCCAGCCCTACAACGGGTATGTAGACCCTGTCAAGGAAATAGGTGACCTCCTGCGTCACATCGACCTGGAAGCTCTTCCTTTGGCACAACAACAGTGACCCAAGAGGTGTAAAGGAAACATGGAGATAGCCTTCTTCTGTGCACTGCACCAGTTGCGTCACCTCATTGGTGACGCTCTGATGGGAGTCCATATCAGGGGATGGGGAGAACATGGAGCTCTGCATTTTATTCCGCTCCTCGCCCAGAAGAACTCATTCGGCATGGTGTCTTGCAATGTCATCACATCAAGATGACAATAGAGTGGTCTCCATGTTCATAAAAGGAAACACACCCAACAAAGTCAGGCCTTGAGTAAGTCTCAAAAGCGTCAGGTACGATGGGAACAAGCTATTCAAGACTCCTGAATCAGGACACCGAGAGAATACAAAAGGCCTCTCGACTAAGATAGGCCAATCAGTGATCATTTCCTGGCCCCCCAGAAGGGATTGATTCACCGGAGAACTCGGCACCAAACCCAGTTCACCCCCAAATGGGGGCACGCAAGATCAGGCAGGTATCGATAGCAGCAGCCACTGCCGCAATCCAGGGACAACCCCAACCTACAGGGCTGGGGGCATTTTTAACACCAAATTCCCCCGTAAGACCAATAAAAATGGGAAGAGACTCAATGTCCAAGGAACGGAGCCAACCCCAGCCCTCAGGGCTGGGGGTATTTTTACCTCCTCAACAACAACCCCCCCCCCCCCATGAGAATCAGTGTTCTCTCGTCTAGGGAGGATAGTCACAAGAGGAGGCTCCTACCCTATCCCATCATTTGGATCATCATCCCCTCCAAAAGGGAGGTGTACCATAAGATCACATCAAATAACTCTCCGCGTCACCATTCATCAAGGATCCCAAAAGCAATCCCGGGACATAAGAGGGAAGACCAGTAAAAGATATGGGAGATCCTCTTCCCATTTTGAAGATGAAATCTTCTCCGCCCCGCGATATGCATCCATCAACACTATATAGGTTAACCCCATGGATAACACCGAAGATGGTGAAAATCCAGATGGATCGGGAGACGATGGATCTGGTCAGGCTGTGACTCACAACGAACCACTAGGTGTGCACACCCGAAACCAGAGGTCCACTCTAAACATGGCCGCCCCTTCAGCTAACCTTCCTCTACTCACCCTGTGAGCTTCCAACAATGATAAGAACAAAGGACCGGTAACCCTAAACCCACCTCCTTCTCTCGATAAAAACAAGCCACTTACACTCGAAGAGAGATTCGCTCAACAGGAAGAGGAAATGAAATAATTGAGTCGGCTTAACGTCGAGCTACTCCAGAGGAACCGTCTTTTTGAAAGTGTGTCCCAAGAGGAGCCACATGATGCGCTCCCAGTGAGTGCACCTTAAAGACCAAGGTTTTACCTAGAAAATGAAGCACGGCCAGGGCTCCTGCCCAACGAGGCGCACGGACCGTCCAACTACCTAAATGTGTATCCAGATGAATACCAATACTTCCCTCCACTTAGGAAGTAATCGGAGCAAGTATGTCTGAACCCCCCACCCCGAAGGTGTCACAAATGGCACATGCACCCCTGGTGCCAACCAAGCCGGATCCTCAAGCAATGCCTTGGGCTACACCTTCCCAGAACCGGGCCCAATAAGATGTAAACCAGGGTCTCACCAAAACCATCGAGGCACTAATGGCTCGATTGGAAGAAATGGAAGGTCAGTGCGCTCCGATACAGCCAGAGCGGAAGCCCAACCCAGATTGGGTGAGCAACACGCCTCCTCCACCCAATTTTGGGAGCTTTGTATTCCCTATATTCAATGGATCAGGCGATCCGGAACATCATTTGATGCACTGTGCGTCTTATTGCGACCCTATGATGGGAAATCCTAAACAATAAGAAGCAGTGAAACTCATATGCTTCGTACGGACCTTGCAAGGATCCAACTTCGTCTGGTATACGATTATGCCAGCTGAGTCAATAAAAAGCTAGGAAGACCTTCGGCAGCTGTTCATCTTCCACTTCAGCTCGACGTTGCCTAAAACAACAGTCAGCGACCTCATGAACTACAAGCAGAGGGAGAATGAGAGGGTCTCAGATTTCATCGCCCGAGGGAAAGGTCTGACCTACTCTCTGAATAGGAAAATGCCTCAAGATGAGTTGCTCTCCATATGCATTGACAATATTTCAGATGAGATGCGAACTCCACTCATACTGGTGGGGTGCACCACTAGCTTCCGCCATCTCTCGGCCATTACCCATAGAATCGAGGACTCCCTATAGCGGACCAATTTGAAGTTATGAATAGCCTTGCAGGCTCCTGCAAAGCGAACAGTTAGAGCTGAAGCGTCCTCTTTCATGCTCAAGCCATCCCACGTGCCTACTCCACCTCTTATGCCTCCACCAAATTGTCAAGGGCCCCCTCTATATCAGCGGCCACCTCCACCCATGTGGGATGATCAGAAATGGTCAAAGCAAAACCAGTTTGAGGAATTAAGACATAAAGTATACTCGTTCCGAGAGGACCAATTCTGTGGCTACTTCATCGCCACCATGAATTGAAACTTGCTCCGCCTCCCAGAGCTGAGGAAACCTGAAGAAGTCAGCCGCGATGATAGGATATATTATTGTACCTACCATCGAATTTTGGGGCACAATATTCGGGAATGCTTCATCTTCAAAGACCTCCTGCAAAGGATGGTAGACTCTGGGTAGGTCGAGCTAGGACCACCCCCATGACATGTGACATATATTTCTACCACCGACTTCGACAAAGGGGAGGGGTGGAAGGAAGTCACCAGCAATAATGGGCAGAAGTTTGATAACTGGATGACTCGGAAGACTATTAATCGAGCCCAGGGCATACTCTGAGCTCAACTACAACAGTCGGTGTTCCGCCAACAGCCCCTGATGCCGCACAGCCGACGATATCGGCCTCATAACCCTCTACGAGCTATTAATCCAGGCGTAGTCAAAGAGGGAGGAGACAAGTGTAAGAGGAGAAGTCTACAATGAGGCTAAAGTTAGCCCCAACACTGTCAGATTTCATGCCCTCAAGTTTGGCACCACGGGCACCGACCCACCAAACGGCACCATCAGGGACAACCGACCAGGTTGACCTATTAGAGGATGAAGAGCCAATCTTTGGTTCCATAAATTTAATCCATCTTATGGAATCATTCCCTGACAAAGGGTATGATTATGAACCCGAGTTCCCAACACGAGGAGCCAGGACGAGGAATCGCAGAGGCAGGGGATACCATGGGAGGCGCAGTCGCGGCCGAAACCAACCCTACAGTTGGACCTCAGCTCAAACTTTCAATATCACAGAAACCCATGGGAGAGCCCTTCAATGGACTCATCAGGAGAAATAACATCCCTCCACCTCCATAAGTGGCCACTCTACCCTCGTCATTCTATGGTACCCATCAGAGGAGAAACAAGTGTCTAGCCGCCTAGTGCGCACAAACAGACCAGTCGGGCTGAGTCCCTAGAACCTGGGGACATCATCGGCATATGAACCTGTGGCTGATCCCTCCTCGTCTCATATTCCAACTCCCCAGATTCCCGCTAAAACTCTCCTACCAACAGAGAAGCATCAGCTTCTGGAATAGAAATATGACATCCTTAAGCAGCTGGTGTCGGTACCATACAAACTGTCGATCTTGGATGCCTTGAGTTTGTCAGCCGACCTCAGGGAGGATCTTATAGAATCCTTGCTCAGCCCCCAATAGTTTCAAGATGAGGTAGCTTCCACTGAGATTTACCAGATAGAGACTAGCTCAGATGAATGCAATGCGATGATTTTCTTCACTGATCATGATTAAGAAGTCGTCATGCAAGGAAACATCAAACCACTATATGTGTCTAGCACAATAAATGATGTTGATATCCACAAAGTCATTATTGAAAACGGATCTGGAGTTAACCTCCTTCTCCTATGGACACTCCGTAAGCTGGGATATAGTGAGGATGACCTAGTTCCCTCGGCCACAACTCTATTAAGTTACGACAAGAGTGAATAGAAGCCAATGGGACAAATTAAGCTAAAGACCCATTTTGGAGACCTTGTGGCCTACTCGGAATTCCTAGTGGTCTGAAAGAACACAGAATTCAATGCCCTGATGGGAAGGTCGTGGCTCCATAAGCACATGGTCATTCCTTCATCCTACCACTAGTGTATTAAGTACTGCGTCAACAGGAAAAGTGGGACACTGCACGCCGACAAGGCCCCTTTCGAGCTCTCCGAGTCACATTACATTGTTGCTGGGTTCTATGAGCAGAAAAAGAAGAAGCCTTTGGTCGATGGTGTTGACTGGATCCCCACTCCAAATGGTATCGAAATAGTTCCTGACGACCCCCTTAGACAGCTTGGCAGAGACTACGTACTGCCCATCAAACATGTTGAGAGAAGGGGTTCAAGTTCGGACATGCACTTAACTGTCCTCATGACTTCAGCCATAACGGTCGGGCGTGGCAATGTGGGAACGTCTGCCAACCCTCAATCTGAGGGAGAATACTTGAGCGAGGAAACCCAAAATTCCTCGCCTCCGGACTCTTAGGAGCTCGAGTCAACATCCCTCCCTCCGTCAGATCAAGAAGATGAGGATTTGGGAGAAGAAGAGGAGGAAGATCTCAGGGATTCACCTCCCGAATTTGAGGAAGGTATCTCCACCTCTGTGGAAGAGCTCAGGGGAATAAACCTGGGTACCGAGGAAGATCTGAGGCCCACTATTGTTAGTGCATCCATGTCTCCCAAAGAGCACGAGGTATAAACTTCTTTCCTAAGGCAACATCAAGATGTCTTTTCCTGGAATTACACGGAAATGTCGAGACTTGATCCCAAAGTGGCGACGCACCACCTGGGTCTGTCAGAAGACCACCAGGGATATAAATAGGCCTCCAGAAGAAAAAACCCCTCACATGCTGCCAAAATAGAGACTGAAGTGGAAAATCTCATTAAATCAGGCTTCATTCGGGAGGTCCAGTACCCCATCTGGTTGGCCAAAATCGTCCCTGTCAAGAAAAAGAACGGACAAATCTGTGTCTGCATTGATTTCAGAGATCTCAATTGCAATTATCTGAAATATGATTTCCTGGTCCCGGTCTCTGAGTTTTTAATCGATGCAACGAATAGGTATGAGGCTCTATCCTCCATGGATGGTTATTCTGGGTATAATCAAATCAAGATGGACTGAGAAGACGAAGAATCCACTGCCTTCAGGGCCCCTCAAGGAATATTCCGTTACATGGTTATTCCTTTTGGTCTCAAGAATGATGGTGCCACATATCAGCGCACCATGCATCGTATCTTTAAACCATTCCTGGGGAGATTCATCAAATGTTATGTAGATGACTTGGTGGTCAAGTCCAGAAAACACTCAGATGACCTGTCAGATCTTGAGACTTTCTTCAAAAAACTTCGACAACATAGTATGAAGATGAACCCCTTGAAGTGCGCCTTCGAGGTTACCTCAGGGAAATTCCTTGGCTTTGTCATACTCCATCATGGTAGCGAAGTCGACCCTAAAAAGACAAAGGCTATCCTCAGCCTGCCACCCCCCCACAATCTCACTGAGTTGAGAGAATTCCAAGGGCACCTGGCCTACATCAGGCGGTTCATAGCAAACCTGGAGGGATAATGTTTACAATTTACCAGGTTAATGAAGAAGGGGATTACCTACCAATGGATAGATGAATTCCAAGAGGTGTTTGACATCCTAAAGAGTTAAATATTAAGCCCATCGGTGCTCAGGCCCCCAGTTGAAGGAAGACCTCTCATCCTATATGTGACGGCCCTAGAGCAGTCGTTGGGATCCTTCCTCGCAAAAAAGAATGACTTCGGTAGTGAAAACAGTCTCTATTACCTCAGTCGAACCATGATTGATGTTGAGACTCGATACTCAAACATTGAGAAGAGTTTTTTGGCCTTTCTCTTCAAAGTTCAAAAGTTGTGACACTATCTGTAGCATAATGATGTCCATTTGGTCTCGCGTAGTAACCCGCTCAAGTACATTCTCAGCCACCCGATGTTAAATGGGCGCCTATCCCGATGGGAAGTCATCCTGAAATAGTTTGACATCCGGTTTGTGCCTCAGAAGGCCATCAAAGGTCAGGAATTAGCAGATTTTCTGGCAGAGCACCCCTCAACAGGGACTACCGCACTGGACGTCAGGTTACCCTATGAAGACATCTTCGCGGTTCAAGAGGAGCTCCCAAAATGGGAAATGTACCTCGACGGAGCATCCCAAAGCCCAACCAGAAAAAGGATGGAAGATCCCAAATTTAACAAGGTGGGCTTGGGGATAATACTCATGTCCCCGGAAAAGACAGTCTTGCCATATTCCTTCCTCCTGTCAAAAGGATGTACGAACAATGAGTTGGAGTATCAAGCCCTCATTGCAGGCCTGGAGCTCGCACTCCAGGAACAAGTACCACACCTTAAGGTAAGAGGTGACTCGGAATTGGTCAACAAGAAATTCAATGGTGAATTTTCTATTAAAAAGGAGGAGCAGATTCCCCTGTTTGACTATGTCTGAGGGTCAATCTCGGAATTCTCCACAGAACCAACATTGACCTATATTCCCTGGTCTCAGAATGCCCAGAACGACGCATTAGCTAATGTGGCCATAGCCCTAGCAGACCCAGACCGAGATAAAATAGTTATCAGTATTTCTCACCGTCGAATAGTCTTTCCATTTGTCCAGACCAAGACGAAGGAAATCCATGATGCCAGTCATGTCCCTGAGCCATATGCTCCCACTACAGGTTGGATGACCATTATTGAGAACTACCTTCAACAGGGAGAAATTCCATCAGACAGGGCAGAATGAGAGAAAATACGGGGAAGGGAAATAAACTTTGTCCTATATGGTGGCACGTGTCAGCAAGAGGTACTCTACAAATGAGGCCTCGATGGAATCATCCTCAGATGCATTGATAGAGAAGAAACCATATCCATCATGACTGGAGTTCATGCCGGAGTATTTGAAGCACATCATTCAGGTTCAAAGCTTTCCCATCAGGTCTGAAGGTTTGGGTACTATTGGCCCACAATGGCACGAGATTGCGAGTGCTTTACCGCAAAATGCCACTCGTGCTAAATTCACGCCAACTTCACACACCAACCCCCAGAGTTACTTCATCATGCAAAGTACTCCTGGCCATTTTTTGTCTAGGGAATGGATGTAGTGGGACCATATCATCCCGCCACAGCCAAACAGCTGAAGTATATCATCACGGCAACCAACTTCTTTTCCAAATGGGTAAAAGTTGTACCCCTTAAGGAAGTAGGGGCAATAAGCATTGTCGGCTTTGTGAAAACCAATATCATCACCATATTTGGTGTCCCTCATACCATACTGATGGATAACGACACCAACTTATGCTCTACTGAATTGGAGAAATTATACCAAGAGTATGGTATCAAGGCTAACCACTCATCCCACTACCATGCAGCGGCCAATGGACAGATAGAGGCTTTAAACAAGACTTTGTCCAACATTCTCTAGAAAATGGTGGAAAAAGACAATAATTCATGGCCGGAAAAACTCCTCCATGCATTTTGGGCCTATCGAACCACAATCTGCACTGCTACTCAGGCTACTCTGTACTCATTAGTATATGGAACAGGAGCGGTCCAGCCCATTGAGATCCAATTACCCTCGCTCCGCGTTTCCATTTGTGATAAATTATCCAATGATGAGTAATCAGAAAAGAGTCTAGGTGAATTGGAACATCTAGACGAGAAGCGGCTACACAATTTGCATCATATGGAAGTATATCAGAACAATATTGCACGAGCCTTCAATAAAAAGGTCCCTCTTTGGTCTTTCTTGGAAGGAGAATTGGTGTTGGTCCTCCGGACCTCAATGATACCTGGAAAGAAACCTCCAAAGCTGGAGCCCAAGTGGGAGGGACCTTATGTTATAAACAAGTTATACTCCAACGGATCAGATTCCCTGATCTCCATGGACAGGCAGTTCACCACCACTCCTACAAATGTTGTATTCCTGAAGAATTATTTCTCATAATAACTAAAAGAAGTTATCATCCAAGCAGTATGATGTTAAACTACCAAGCACCCAACGGTCCAAACTCTATGACCCTAAACTAAGATTATTTTTTCCTCACTGGCATAACTAAAATAATTTATCGTCCGAGATGCAGGATGTTAAATTTCCAAGAACTCAACGGTCTAAACTCTATGACCCTAAACTAAGAGTATCTCGTCCTCACCGGCATAACTAAAAGAAGTTATCGTCCAAGCTACAGGACATTAAACTACCAAGCACTCAATGGTCCAAACTCTATAACCCTAAACTAAGAGTATCCCATCCTCACTGGCATAACTAAAAGCAGTTATCATCTGAGCTGCAGGACGTTAAACTACCAAGCACCCAACAGTCCAAACTCTATGACCTTAAAATAAGAGGATTTCATCCTCACCGCACGACGTTACACTGCACAGACAAGAAGTTTTAAACATACCCCCTTCCCCCATACGGACCAGACCCACACGAGGTGTATTTCCCAATAGAACTATGTGTGGCTTGATTCCTACCATCATAGGATACATAGCGACGCCGGGATCCACTGCCCTAGCCTAGCCACTCCCAAATGGAATAAAATTAAAAAATGTCCCCTTCCCTCGCGTACAGACCAGCCCTGCAAGGGGTGTAATCCTTTCAGAGAACTACGTACGGCTTGATTCCTGCCCTCATAGGATATGTAGTGACACCAGGATCCCCCACCCTGGCCTAGCCATCCCCAAATAAAAGTTAAAAATTTCCTCTCCCCCCGGGTATGGACCAGACCTGCATGGGGTGTATTGTCTATCATATAACTAAGTAAGGCTTGATTATTTCCCTTTTGGGATACGTAGTGACGCCAGAGTTCCACACTCTGGCCCAGCCACCTCAAATGAAGCCAAAAATACCCCTTCCCCCATACGGACCAGACCCGCACGGGGGGTATTTCCCAAAATAACTACATGAGGCTTGATTCCTGCCCTTGTAGGATACGTAGTGATGCCTGGATTCTGTATCTTAGCCCAGTCATTTAAAAAAATTCCCCTTCACCCTGTGTTAGAACCAGACCTACACGGGGCGTATTCAGGAAAGAACTATGTGTGGCTTGATTCCTGCCCTCGCAAGATACAAAGTGATGTCAGGGTCCCCCACCCTGGCCCAACCATCCTTGAATAAAAGTTAAAAATTCCCTTTTCCCCCATGTATGGACCACACCTACACAGGGTGTACTCCTCGTCCTCACCGCACAACGTTAAACTGCACGGATAAGAGGTTAAAAATACCCTTTTCCCCCGTGTGCGGACCAGATCTGCACGGGGTGTATTTCTCGTCTTTACCGCATGATGTTAAACTACGTGGAATCCAGGGAACTACGCGCGATTTGATTCCTTCCCTCGTGGGATGCATAGTGAAGTCAGGGTTTCCCATCCTGGCCCAGCCATTCCCGAATTAAGATTTAAAAAATGACCTCTTCCCCCGTGTACGGACTAGATCTACACGGGGTGTATACTTCGTCCTCACCGCACAATGTTAAAACTGCATGGACTTCGTCGCAACCCAACCAAGATATATGGAAAAATGATATGGAAATACTCCTTGCGCATTTGGATACATCCTCTCCACACATCAGACTCCACGACTCGGATAATTATGGATCTTCATAACCATTCACGGCCATCGGAATTGGAAATTTATTGACCCGTGGACACCTTTGCATGACTATGCATACCATTCCCTTAGCGGCTCTACATATTGATAGCCCCTGGCCCGTCTACCAAAGACATGATTTCCTTAGGTGATACTCTTCCTAGCTCTGTACGCCTACCGGCCTTAGAGCCCCCATATCATATATCATGATCCATAAATTTATGGTGCAGTGGTTTACAAGTTCGTCCACCTTTTCACATCCAAACGTTTCCAGGGTATCCCGACCCGGTCATCCTATGTATCCGCCCGTGGTTCACATGAAAACTTGCATTAATGAACATCAATCCAGGGCTAGGCTACTTTGACTCAATGAACAATTCCATTGAAGATGTTTCTTGTATGGTCGGACACCATTATCCCCATATTCCGAACTCTATATTGTGATCAATCTCGGGTTTTCATAATCATTCATGGCCATCGGAAGTGGAAAGTCATCGACTCGGGGACACCTTTGCATGACAATGCATACCATGCCCTTAGCGGCTCTGCATATTGATATCCCATGGCTCGTCTATCAAAGGCAAGATTTCCTCGGGTAGTACTCTTCCTAGATCTGTACGCTTACCGGCCTCAGAGCCCCAACACCACATCTCCTTATTCGGGAAACCTCAGAGTTGTAGTTTACAAACATCATCCCCCACCCTGTTCAGAGTATATCGGAGCATGGTAACTCAGTTATCCTTCGAGTGACTATAGCAATAGTCACCCAATGGTCTGAGCTCTAGGACCACTAAACTGGCAGTACTTTGTCCTTACCGCATGACATTAAACTGCATGGAGTCAAGGTACACCCCTGCGCACAAGATAAATCATCGCAGGGATCTCTCTAAGATTTAACAGCAACTAGGGCCGAATATGCCCGACATGTCTAGATATTTTCTTACCAAATAACAGACTTCCTATCTCGGATGATTACGGATCCTCATAACCATTCACGAAATTCGAAAGTGGAATGTTATCGATCCGTGGACACATTTTCATGGCTATGCATACCGTTCCCTCAGTGGCTCTACATATTGATAGCCCATGGCCCGTCTACCAAATGAAATATTTACTCAGGAGTTACTCTTCTTAGCTCCATACACTTACCGGACTCAGAGCCCCCATATCATTTCCCCTGATCCAAGAAGCCCCGGAACCACGATTTACACCAATCAACCCCTCTCCACGTCTTGGGAATGCCAGGATGTTCAAGCCCAGTTACATTATGATCAAGAGAGGCCTTTGAAACTACGTCCTTATCACATGACATTAAACTGCATAGAACATCTTGGCCGCTTGGCATAAAGCTACAAACAACAAGAATTAAACATTCAGGGAAATGCCTCCAACTACAAGCATTTTTACTAGTTTAAAAGTTCCCCCTATCCTCGCTGCATGACGTTAAACTGCACAGGATCCTTTAATAATGCTCCTCGTCTTTACTGCATGACTTTAAACTACATGGAAGTCATCCTTACCACATGACGTTAAACTGCATGTCCAAATCTGTCATGGGTTCAGTAAGGAACGAAGGCTTTTCTCTGTCCCTCAGTGCACGGGTCAGACCTGCACAAACCACCGTCTCACACTAGCGTGATAAGGGATGACTTCACCCATTCTAGGGAAATTTATCCTTGATGTTTCTCTGGTATCCCGGCTCCCTCTCCTCATAAACCATACATTGTACTCAGAAAAATCCAAACTCTCATAAACTACCCCTGGTGGTCCCGAATCTCAAACTTCCTTGAAGTTGCCCGGCTATCGAGAGAATGCAATCATTGACCTATGGACACCTTTGCAGGACTATTCATACCATTCCCTCAGAAGCTCTTCATATTGATCACCCCTGTCTCATCTACCAAAGGTTAGATTTCCTTAGGGAATGCTTCTCTCCGTATACCCCTTGGCCTTTGAGCCCCCATATCTATCCTGGGATTCGTAAACCCTCTGAGATACAGTTTACCAGCCTCTTTCATGACCCTGCCTGAGTATGGTAGAACTTCTCTAATGAGATTATCGAGAACCAGGAGAAGTTGTTCCTTTCCAGGTGATGTCCCAACTGCATGACTTTAAACTGCACCAAGTTCCAACCCTCCTTTACGCTAGATAAATGCGTAGGATAGAGACCCTGAGTCCACAATATTGATTAATACAGATGTTCTCAAACCCTTTCAGATGTCACACACCCTTTCCAAGCCACCCCTGGTGGTTTTCATAATTCCCCAAGCCACCCATGGTGGTTTCTGTAAGTCAGACTCCAATTAAGTCCTCAGGCCATCAGAAATGGAGATCCATTGCCTTAAGGAAACCTTTCCACAACTATGCATGCCATGCCCTCAGTGGCTCTTCATATTGATCACCCCTGGCCCGTATACTAAAGGAAATATTTCCTTAGGTGATGATACTCCTAACTTTGTACGCTGATACGGCTCCCATGCCTTGAAACATGCCCTTCATGTCGTTCAAATCTAAACATACTCTCCCCACATGCGTCTGAAGGATATCAAGACATATTTTAATCAACCAAACCTCATTGGGGACCTCGCCCCACCATATCTGGTTAAAAATGTTCGACCTAAAACATCAGTAATGATAGTCTTTTCGGTGGGACTTTAAACCGCTCACAAAAAAGAGGCACAAAGCCTGTTAGACCAAAAACCCGAAAAGGGCGACCTAAGAAAAAGTCGGGTCATACCCGCTGAGTCCACACCAAATGGCCCTAGGAAAAATTAGGGCATTAACAAGAAAAGACAAAAAGTTTGTGGGGATTTTGTACAAAACCCTAGCAATAGTCAAACTATGCTCGCTAGATCCCATGATCCGGGAAAAAGTTAGAGATCGTTTATTATTTTGTTTTATCAATTGTCCCGAACTCTGATTATTCTGATTTCAGTGAATTAACATACACAGAAATCGCTCCAAATGATTCTTATCATAGGAGAATATGACAAGAGTGCTAAGGAAACATTTCTTTGTTTCATAACAAAGTTGTTAAGGAGGGCGTCCACAGTCCGGATCCTCCTCTCTCCTAAAAGGTTATTACATGAGGTTTTTAGAGGATTCACAAAGTTATATTAGGTGCTGATGAGAATCCTTCATTTTTTTATGGAGATTCTGCAGTGAGGTTGTCTCGGCTTCTGCACCAGCCTGCAACGCTTCCGCCTCCTGTGCCGCCTTGGAGATCTCCCTCATCTCCTCCACCTCCCGCCGCTCCCCTTCTTCAATTATTGCAGTGACATTAGTATATTCCTTCTACAACCGCATTATGTAATTCCTCAACACCTCCAGTCAAGAACGCTGCTTAATGACTTCTCCCTGGAGTCTTGCAACTACCCCAGCATGATCATGAGCCTCTGTTAGGCAAAGCTGTCGGGTCGCCGAAATGTAAGCTTCAGATTGAGCAGCAGAAAGGAGAGATTTGAAATCACACAACCTCTCCCAGTCCGCAAATACCTACTTGAAAATGTCATAAATACCATGGTAGTAAAAACCGTCAAACCCCAGTAGCATAAACAAAATGCACAGCTTCGGTAATTTGGTCGGCATCTCGGCCAGGGGTGTTTGAGAGACCAGCTTCCAAATTTTCTCCCAGGCCCTTTGGCGAGCAGGTCGAAGACTAGAAAGGACTCTTTGATCAGGCTCGGAGTCACTCCTAGATGAGGATACATACTCCAGGATAAACGTCACCAAGGTGGGACCCAATGCGGTTTCACTTGCAAACTCTGGTGTCGCGGCAACTTCTCCCCCAACGGTTGTAGTCACAGGCATGATCGGATCCGACGACACAATCTCCAATGCCAGAGGTCATAGTCAAAAAGCTCGAAAGTTGATAATACCGATAATTATCCCTAATTATAAAAGGGAAGAGAAAGGACTCACTGGAAGAAGATTGAGGAACTTACCCCTGGTCATCAAGGCATCAGTATCCTCAAGCTCTACGCTGTCGCGGCCACTTGAGGAAGACGCTTCATCTTCAAGAGGCAAGGGAGTCTTGAGAACCCCCAGAGGTGTCCAGGACCTAAGGCCATACCCAAGTCCAGCAACTCCGAATGTTGTCCCCAAGCGATCGGCTATGGAGACTAAGCCTGGGAAAATCACTCCCCTGGTAAACAATGATAGCCCGTTCTGGGTTTTCGACGACTGGCCTGATGGAAGGCTCTTCCTCCATCACCACGGGGATCCATTGGATCTGGGGCCTCTTCGCTAATCACAAGTTCCCCATCCCCCCCCCCCCCCCCCCCCCCCCCGCAATTATGGAGGCTGTATGATCAGTGGGAGTCTCGGCTTCCAGTTTTCCCTCCTCAGACATATCTCTGATTGATGAAGGAAGAAAGGAAACATCCATGTCACTTTACCCTTCAGCAGGGGCCGCCATCTCGGTACGCTCAGGTGTGGCTGCACGTGATCTCTCATATGATAAAGGTGTAGAATGTAGAACTGCTTGGGTATCCATGTCCAGGTCTCCGAATGGCCCTACACTGTAGCGCCAAAATAGTTAACAACTGAAAAAATCGGAATATACGAGTCGTTAATCAAGGAAACGGGAAGTCATGATTACCCGACATCCCCTGTCTGATCCTTTCTGATAAACGGGATGCCTTCTTACATCTATGGATCTTGCCCGGCCTGGTTGAAGCACCATCCCCCTTTCGCTTCCTCTTTCCCTTCGATGGCATAGGAATTGAGATGGTAGGAACCCACATCCCTATCTGGCCATTTGGGTACGATTTCACCTAGGAGTCGGCGTAACTCTTGGATAAGAAGGGCGTGGAGTCTGCAAGTGAGGGAGTCATAACCTCGCAGCTGGTATCCTCTCGAGTAAACATTAACCATAGTTGTATGGCCACCATTAAATGACAATTCTCGCGGGTGCCATTGAGTGCTGGGGGACACAGTGCCTGGACGCAGCCAAATTGACGTCTGAATCGGCAAGGCGCGTACCCCTCGTAGATCAGTTCCCCGCCAATATGAGCCACCAGAATACCCTCTTGGAGGGAAAGAGGTAGCCCCTCTTGATAAACTCTTCTGTTTTGGTATTCGTAACTGCACCGGCTGGGAAGGGATATGGATGGAAGTTGAAATGATCATAACTCAAGATCCGGCTCGACAACAGACACATATTCTGAACTGTCTATTGACCATCCTTCTCTTGGGTCACCCACTCTTCAAGCATAACCCCACTGGTCAGTTGCAAGTTTGGCCAGAATGTGGTGCTCCGAATCTGAAAGGGGTTTATGAAAGTATAGCAGTTCTTAATATGTGCTCCCAACCATCCCCAGAGAATTTGAAAAGGGCCGGCTACCCGGTTTGGTCGGCTCCCATCAGTAATATTGCCGAGAAACCTATAAATCCTAGCCAATAGTGGGATGGATAAGTTGATAACGTTTCTGGTGGAAAATTGTGCTTCCATGACAAAAGTACAGACTCGCACGTCGCCAGTCTCATGTATGGGCAATAGCCATCCACTCAAGAACATAGCCAGAAATGCCGCTAGTTGGATCAGCCAATCAACATCCGAAGGAAGTTCCCACCCCCAATCTTTGAGTTGGCCTTGCTCTAGTATCAGCCAACAGTTTCCCCTCTATTTTTGGGACTCCATCATAGGGAAGGTCGTGGGCCTGTGCGGAAGAGACATGGACTGACTCTCTTTGAAAAAATCCTTGATCCAGTCGTGATACGGGACAAGATGCATCAAAGATGTATCCTTCGATTTCTCCTCGCGATCTAGGATGAGCTGTTTCGGAGATGTATCCTTCTAATGATTCCGGTCCAGATCAATAAGTTGTTTCACTAGGGGGGTCCTCTCTTCGTTGTCCCACATAGAAGGGGAGGTAGGAATTCTTCATACATACCCTCAACAATGGGGACCCCTAGAATATGGAAGATGTCCCAAAGACTAATACCCACCTCCCCATGGACCAGTTGGAATGTGTTGGTGTCAGGACTCCATTGGCTCATAAGTTGCCTGGAGAGGGCTTGAGGTCAGTGGGTATAGGTCTGGGACACCGAGGAAGCTTCATACAAGCCTACGGATCGTAATTCTTCTTCAAACTCTGCACAGCTCTGGCAGACCTAGAAGGTCCACCCCCAATCCAATGACTTAAATGCCCCTCCGGGTAGGAGGTCCCGGTTTGCTGACCAGCCATGCTGGTCGTTTACCATGGCATTGTGGGAAATGTTCTGGTGATAGGTAATTACCCCTTCTTGCTGACGTTGTTCTCCTGTCGGGGACACAGGAAGGTGATTCAACACAGATCCGTCAGCTGTATCACTTTGGGATGGCCGCCCCCTAGCGGATATCACAAATCGAGGGATAGTGGCAGTAAATATCCATGATCCAAGATTATTGCCATGGGATGGTATTGGAATCGGCGTATCAGATAGAAAACTGAACCCGTAGGTAGGAAGGCTGTTGGAAAAGGGGTACTCCCGTTGTGACTCGGAGAGCAGATCGATATGGAAGGGGTGCAATGTGGAGTCGCGGATTCCACCATAAACAGAGCTGGCCGCTTCCTTCAAGCATTGATCACCAACTGAGAGAGACTCGGCAGCGGGCCTGGGTGCACGGCGAGGGGGAACCATGTTTTCTCCCTGCATTATAAAAACCAGGAAAATGGTTAGTCAAAGGATTCAAGAATCCTTCATGATGAGGACCAAAAGCAGGCCTCAAATTGTTGTTCGCGATGACTGCATCCAGCGAACCAACCCTCCGCGGAGGAGATCCGCAGTACCCTGGCCAGCGAAGCATTTTCCAGAAAACCGCGAACCAAGTTGCTACGTGGAATCTTTATCCCAGATTTAAATAATTAGATTCAAAAGACATAATAAATTTTCAAAGTCGGGAAGATTTCAGCCTACAGACCGTCAAAATCGTGGAGCAAGTTCCTACACGGCCCGTCATAACTAACTTTTTAATTAATTAAAAGCGTTAGTTTGCGGCTTGGATATTGGTCTACGGATGAAGGAAAATGCGGGCGAGGAATGGTTCGCAGAAGTAGCAGCTGGTTCGCGGACGAGGTGTTTTGTGAAGGAATGAGAACACAGAGAAAAGCGAGAGAGCTCTGGTGTCGCAAAGAATCCTATAAAAGAAAAAGGAAGGGCCCCTTTATTTATAGGTGTGGTCCCCTACCGAGTCCACTCCCCTAACACAAACCATCCAAGTTTCAGGACCACTCTGCATCGGAATGGCCTCCTCTTCATTCTGATCGGAACCCATTCCGATGGGGGGAATTTGTAGGGTCCTGAAAAATTAGCAAAGGAGAATGAAAAATCCCTTTAATCCAAGAGAGATTCTACCAATCCCCCCCCCTAAAGAATTGGGGAAAGGTGGGGAGAATAATCAAAGGATGGAACAGGACGAACCGGTCCGCAGACCGGTCCAACGATAACGCCATGCGGCCGGTTCCGTGAAGCACCCCCTCCATGGACCGTTGTCATTTGTGGAATAGAGGCGGAGATCCTCCACGGGCGCGCAGCAGGATGGGCACCAAACTGGTACATCGTCATGAACTTCCCCAGCCGCAGACCGCGTCGGCCAGCCCAGGCCGCATCCACTGTCATTCGCAGAATGGAGGCAGAACCCTGCGCGGCCGTGAATCACTCCCCGAGCTCGTTTGGTTTGCGGGGGAGATGCATTCAATGCCCCCCGTGAGTTGCGGATTTACCAAGTCATCCGTAAACCGGGTTTTCGATCATGGGCCTCAGTATAAGGTGCCACATGACCACAGATGAATCTCTTTCCCCACTCTATAAATGGAGATCAAGGTGGAAGAGGAAAGGGGATTCAGAGAGATCGATTAGATTCAGGTGGAAGGATTTCGAAGGAAGGAGCTTAGGATTTCGCAAACCACGAAGTTCCAGTCCGCGAACAAGAACATATATGAAGCTGGAAGCGAATTAATAAGGAACTGAAAATGCAAAATAACTTGGTGAACCGCGAACTTAAAAAAAAAGACCGCGAACCATGGCCCCTCCATGGATGCACTCCCCGCAGACCTGGGAGTTTATGGACTTTTTCAGATCTGTCGCACTGCGTAGCACCCTCCTACGCGTGCGAATCCCCGACCGAAGAACCCCCAATCGGCACCGCCCTCAGCTGCCACTGCTCGCATGGATCCCTCCACGTATCACCCTGGTACGCGGGCCGAACCCGAAGCTGTGAACCACCCTGGTTCACAGGATGCCCATCAGTCCACGGACCACCCTTGTTCGCGGACGGCCTCTCCAGCCGCGTAGCACCTCCATACGCGAAGGGCGCCACCACTCATACACGTGTGTGGCCCACCGGATCCTTCAGAGTTCCCATTCCCCGATCCAGATAAAATCCTCCCAATCTGTCCTGATCCTCCGCCGCTCCCTCATTGGCCCATTCATCAGCCACGAGCCGAGGCCTCCACCAGAGCCACCAGACCCGTGTGATGTAACCTTCAGGTTCATCAGCGCGCCGTTTTGAGTTCACATACCCACGGTAAGTAGGGGCGAAGGGGCTTCCCCGACCCTTGGGAGGATTCTTGAATCATTCTAGGGTTCACACTCCCACGGTAATGTGGATTCCGAGCCTGGGAGCCCCCTTTCTGCCCCTCCACTTGTCAGCACTGGGGCACTTCTCACCTCCCCGAGGCGTGGCAGGATACCCATCCGAAGGAAACCCCATGCACCTCCGTACTTCCCCATGGATAGGGCCAAGGAAGGGTGTAGTGGGAAAGGGTGTTGCTCCGTCCTTATTTGGGGCCAACTCCCTCTTCCTCTATGCTTTGTCGCCCTGGGAATCCACCTCAGAGTAAGCCCCGACATGGGCCGCCTCTATGTGTAAGCCACACTCCACTTCCCAAAGATGCACATTTCGTGATGTGATCATCTGGTCCCTACTGCCTTTTGTTTCTCACACTGAGCATGACTCATGTGAGGTTAAAGTAAGCATCGACCATGACAACCTCTTATGGGCCTCCTAAAAGTGTAATCCCCATTCCATTACTTTGGGCCTCCTCAGAGTGTATGCCCCAATCTCTAACGACCCAAAATTTTGAATAAATCTTGTTTCCTAATTTTGTGTGTTATTTTATTTTATTTTTATACTCAACAAAGATGCTTCATTGGATAACATGAGTATAATTAAAAAGATACTGTTTGATTTTGACTGTTATATGACCATTCGTCAATATGATTGCTGGAAACTAAACATTTCGATATTTGTCTCTAAAAACAAGTGATCTTTGTTAATTAATATAGAAAGAAGATTAAATGGCCTCACCCAGTAGTCTTGGACCGATCGACGCCCAACTAACAGAACTTGGGAAGGAGGTAGCAACAATGGGCTTTTCTCTAGACCAAACCCAAGCCGAACTTCATCGTATGAAGCTAGAACAGAATCGCCTTCGCGAGAAGTTCAAACTGATAGAAATTACTACTCGTGCGATGTTGGCCGAGCCTCCCTCGGATTCTCTCAACTTAGCACCCCTTACACTTAGGTCCTATTCTGGTGTGATAAGGGGCTATGTAAGGAGACTGTAACTGCCTTGTGTAATCCTTTGTTTTAAATAAAAATTTTGATTTCTTCTTATGATGAAGTTTATGAATTTTTAAATGTTTGGATAAATATAGTACACATATTTTTGGAGAATTTTAGTGAAAGGATATTTTAAAAAATGGTTATGTAAACCTTAAATAATTAAAAATGTGTAATGATTTTCAAAAAATGGTCTTCTACAATTATGTTCATTAGGAAATTTAGAGTCTAATAAGATCAACTTATTTTTTGATGAATAGTAAATTATGAATAGTGATTTTATGCTTAGTATTAGTAATGTGACGAAATGGATTAGTCATCTTACTTAAATAAATAATTAATATAATCTAGGCACCTTAATTAAGTAATGTGATTCAATAAAATGGTTAAATAACGGTTTCATAAATTATTAGTCAAGTATTAGTTTTTTCGGGTGAATAGTGTTTTTAATTAAAAATTTAATTAAAATTATTTAGAAAATTATTTTTATAAAATGGATTTCATTTTTGAACTCAGAGCATCGATATTATGTAAAGGTAATTTTTGGGATTTTTCTTAAAAAAATGAATTTTTGGTGAATAGTGTATTTATTTAAAAATTAAATTAAAAATAATTAGAAAATTATTTTTATAAAATGGAGTTCGTTTTTGAAATCAGAGCATCAATATTTGGTTAAAGTAAAATTTTTGGATTTTTCTGAGAAGGTTGAATTTTCAATGAATAGTGAAAATACAGTTTTTAAGTTACGGGTGTTTAATGACATCATTGAATGATGTATTAAGTATGTAATCAATTTGGTCGACTTATGAATAGTAAGATAACGTATGAGGTGTCCCAAGTGGCCAATACCATGGGCAAATACCATGGGAAATCCCTTGTTTTTTCCAAAACCACTAATGAGGTGTCCCTTGGCCATTAATGCCTTGTCCCCTCACTTTCCCTATAAATACCAAGCCATCCTCTCATCCATTCGACTCCCAACTATCCCCCAACAAAGCTCTGGCCTCATTACCTCAAAAGGAGTCCTTTCAATGTTCCCCCAAGCCCTCAAGGTACCAACCTTTGAGTTTTAAGAGTTACGTTTTAAGGTAAGGGATCCTACCTCCCTCTTTCTTTTCAAGTAATCTATTTTATGTCATTTATTTTATGCTCCATGCTCTTATGTTGGAGGATGTTCTTTTATATTCATCATAATGTATTTTTTATTTTCATATGATGATATACCCCCTCTTTCTCTCATCATTTCATTTTAATAATGTTAAAGTGGCATTTTTAGGCTTCCAAATTTTTAAGGGATTCTTTCACCCTTCTCAAGTTCTACTTTCATGTCAAGTATTTCAAGTTCCTTTTTATTTTGTTGGGTTATGATCTATAAATATATCATACTGATCTTTTATGTTACTATTATGAGATACCCTATTTTATCTCTTCAATTCAGTATTTTTAGGTTTTAAGTGGTGTTGTTAGGCTGCCGAATTTTTAAGGGATTCTTTCACCCTTCTCAAGTTCAACATTCATGTCAAATATTTCAAGTTCCTTTTTATTTTGTTGGGGTATTATCTCTAAATCTATCATATTAATATTTTATTTTAATATGATGAGATACCCTTTTTTATCTCTTCAATTCAGTATTTTTATGTTTTAAGTGACGCCATTAGGCTGCCAAATTTTTAAGGGATTCGTTCACCTTTCTCATTTTTCAAAGTTCTACTTACATGTCAAGTCTTTAAAGTTATTTTTTATTATGTTGGGGTATGATCTCTAAATATATCATACTGATCTTTCATGTTCATATGATTAGAGACCCTATTTTATCTCTTCAATTCATAATTTTTAAGTTTTAAGTGGCGTTGTTAGGCTGCCGGATTTTTAAGGGATTCGTTCACCTTTCTCATTTTTCAAAGTTCTACTTTCATGTCAAGTATTTCAAGTTCCTTTTTATTTTTTGGGGGTATTATATATATATCTATCATACTGATATTTTATGTTCATATTATGAGATACCCTATTTGATCTCTTCAATTCAGTATTTTGAAGTTTTAAGTGGCGCCGTTAGGCTGCCGAATTTTTAAAAGAGAAATCTTATTTTTTTTCTTCCTTTAATGTTCTTCATTTCATATGGTATATCTTTCAAATTTCATTAAAATTTTCATATATACCTCATATTCATTCCCTCTACTGTTTTATGGGTCATTTATGAATGTTTGACCCACGTCCCCTCTCTTTTCAATGTTTTCTAAAACCTCGAAACATAGTCGTTATGCTGCAGAATTTTCGTCTCAAAATGTATCTCTCTCTTGTTCTAAAGTTCTTTTATTTTATTAAGTGAATACTCAAAGATCTCTATTCTATAGGGGTATTCAAATATATACCAAAATTTTCTATTTTAATTTCTCGTATTTACATACATGAGACCAACCTTCCTTTTCTGTGGGTTTTAAAGTGACACAAAGATCATCTTTTTAAAGCAGTTTTTAAAACGTTATGATTATCAAATGAAACCCATTACTTTTATGCTATATGGGTTGTTTATGAAATGATTTATGATGATATATGGAGATCATATTATAATAAATACATGTCAAGGGTGCGCCCTGATATCACTCTAATGCATTGGGTAAAGACTTAATCTCTAGAGATGACTATTTTTTTACAACGCCTTGGTGAATAACCTTGGTAATTTTTAATGAAACCTTGGGGATGGACCTTGGTGAAATAGAAATGATTGTCAATATTAAATGTTGTATCCAGATCTTCAAGTTATGAAAAATTTTATTTTTATTATTATATGCCTCATGATTTCTTTCTCATTCCTTAAAGTTCTTTTTAATGACATTGTTGATGTATCTCAAGTTCGCATGTTAAATGTTTCCCCTTGTTTCCCTTACTGTTCCTTCTTCTCACACTTTCTTTTGATGTATGTCCCCAAGTTATGAGATGCAGTAATGAACCTAGTATGAACATAAGGAGAAACCTTTCAAGTGTTTAAGAAGAATTTTTTATGTTTTCATGTTTTAAGTTCCTGGTTTCCAAGACACTAAACCTTAAAGATCCTTGGTTTTGTAAAATGTAATGAAAGTTTATGTGATAAAAAGGTGGGATGCTATAAAATCCATTACTCTCGTCCTCCTCAGAGTGTAAGCCCCAAGCTAATAAGAACTACGAGTACTTTGATTCCCTACCATAGGGATACGTAGAAAGCCTCCATGACGTTCAAACCCGATCACCATCGGACCCCCGGGTCCACATTCACGTATTCTCTCTGACACTCCTATGTGAACTATGTGGACTTTGATCCCTATCTCATAGGCAGGGTACGTAGGAATCCTCCCTGAGGTTAAATCCAAATAACTGGTCGATCCAACTATCTTCACGTCGGTTCACCGCACTACTCCTAGTGCCGCCTCAATGAGTCCAGACTCCTCGGGGTCATTAATCCAGCGAGGGGTGGTAAAACTCGGGCATAAATGATTCTAAACCCCTGCATCCATCTGACCATTTCCAACTAGGAGAAATCCATGGATAATATGCTTGGGTATAAACCAAAGATTCGCGAACATATGAATACGTCTTAAATCTATAAGAGAGTCCCGAAACAGGAAATAATTCCACAATAATTTTAACATTTTATCCTAGAATAACCCATGAAAATAAGTAGGTCTTAGAAATATTTTACCGTGGTGTTACCAATAGAATAGAAATGGGTTTCATAAACATTTTATCACTGTATAACTTGTGGAAGAGAAATTGGTTTCATAAATATTTTATCGTGGTATAAACTATGGAAGATAAATAAGTTTCATAAAAATATTGTCATCATAAACATAAACCCTTCAGTGAAATAATAAAAATGTTATCTTTGGTTAATATTCCAATAAAAGTATAATTTACATCATATAATTTTATCTTGTGTGGAGAATTATATTGAAAGATAAATAACATGGAACATTTTTCAGGAAGATAAATTTTCTTTTAAAATCACCTTTTAAAACTAAAAATTTTTGAAAATACTTTTCTCAAAAAAAACTTTGAAACATATAAAGGAATATTCAAGAATAAATTAAAACATTCCATGAGGGAAATAGCCTTTTCCACTTTTAAAAACACTTTTTAAAACATTTTTGAAACCCTTTTTTACTTTTAAATCATGTTTTTAAAATATAAAAATTTTATAAATGGTAATGAAAAAGTTTTATTTGAAAATAAATTTAAATAATTTTAAGGGAAGCTATAAATCTTTGATCATTCAGAATATTTAGAAATATTGTTCATGTCGTGCATATTAAAAATGATGATTCTTCTCACATTTTTTGGTAAAATACAAAAGGGAATTGTTTGGAAAAAGAAATTAATATTCTTTTAAAAAAATAAAAAGTGAAAATCGGTAAAAATGTAGTTTATAAATAATTTAAAAAAATTTAAAAACATTTTTAAAATCATTTTTATAAAATATAGGTTTGAAAGAAAAAGGATTTGCGACCGACGAGAGTAACACAGTCAGATTTTCTTAAAACAATTCTAAATTATTTTTAGTAATAAAGAATTGGAAAATAGTATTATTACTTTAATATATCATGAATAAAATAATTATAACAAAATTCATGAGTTTATTGATAGATGGATCATAATATTTTGTCATCAAAACCATAATCCTAAAAAATCCTGATAAATGATGAGATTATAACGTAAAATCTTTTTCATTATGGTTACTCTAAATCGTAAAACCCATGAAGTAATAATATAAAATTAAATTTAAAATATCATTAGGATAAATAAATTAATGATATTAAATTTAAAAGGGGTTTATGTACACCTCGAAAATGAATATAGGTGCATAACATAACATATGTCTCAATGAAGTTAAATTGAGAAAAAATTCTCTTACCACTTTAGTAATCTATAAAAACTTCATAACCAATAGATAATGAAATAAAATTATACTCTAAATATCATGAAAATAATTATTTTTATGATAAAACATGTTAAAGGTTCAGTAGATAAACCATGAAAAAGAAACGAGTGGTGAATTTAAATATGTATCCCATAAATAAAAGAAATACTAGAAATCCATTACCGTAAGTATTGACTTACAAAGAGCCAATTCAAAACTCATTTATAAAAAATATAATTTTTTATACATATATTATATAAACATATTCATATTTATCAAACCATATAAAATTTATTATGAACTTTTATTACCTGTTCATTAATAATTCCATATTAAAGTCACATTTTGGGAAATAACTACTTTTGTATGTATGTTTTGAAATTTAATTTTTTTTCCTCTTACTTAAATAATGGTTTCATAATATAAATAATGTTAAACATGAAATTAATATAATATATATTCCTTATATTTGTATTTTTATTAATTAAAAAATCACTGATAGAAAAATGAAGTACACCGTTCATGGAGACGATACGTCATACATACGCATGAACTTTATTTCTTGTCAGATTGAAAGAAAGCAAGTTAAATAATATAATTTCATTCCAGGATCATTTTTATGTCATATATAACATATATTTTCATTAAAATCATCCTTAATACCTTCCATTGGAAATATGAAAAAATCACCCCGCTTTGTGAAGCGGTAGTCTGCCGAACACACAAATGACGTTATCATATTCCCAATAAATGGATATCCTGAAGATATGTGCGATATAAAAATTAAATAATTATATAAATATCAAAAATATATAATATAAAAAATAAATTCATATTTATGTTCAACTTTTAGATGTGGTAATGGAAAAAATAATGACATCGGTTCACGAGGCGGTAGTTCGTTGCACACCAAAACAATGATTTCGTAACCCATTTGATGGAAGTGGAGAAGGTTTTAGGTCATGAAATTAACATAAATAATATAATTATATTCAATATATTAATATTATTATATAATAATGTTATAATAATATTTTAATGTGGTGGAGGAAGAAATAAAACAAAAATTCTCACTGATGAATGTTACCTCTTCTCTAGGTACCCTCCTTAGGTTTGCACTAAAAGCCTTCATAAGTTATATTTATGTATAAAATAAGGTATATTGTATGATGGAAGGGAATTTACAAAGTTATTTATTTTGGTATTTTCCTAATTAAAATGTTTTTAAGGGGTGAATAAGGGAGGAGAGGGGCAGTCATTTATAAGTGAGGTGAGTGGCACAACTAAAATTATTTTGAAAGAAAAAGTTTACCAAGGTTTTTCAAATTACTCAAGGCTCAAATTTGAATCAAATACAAAAATTAGAAATTATAATTTTAAAATAGGTACATATAATATATTTTAGATAAGTATATATGTAATTTTAACCCTCATCTATTTAGTTAACCCCCAGTAAACTCATTTTTACTTTAACCATGGTAAATAATTTTTACTATTTTTTCTATTCAATTTGGTCAAAAATAAAGTTTGTCATATTATGTAACATAAATTATTATGATTCAAAATATTTAATCAGTTTTCTCAAATTCAATTTACAGAAGTGGAAAATTTTAATTTAAAATTAATCTTGCATGTAGGATGAGAATGTTGGTCGTTAAAGAGAAAATGTTCAAAAGATTACAAAGTTATTATATCTAAATTTAATATTAAATTTATTCGAATGAACTAAATTTTATTAGTTTATATATCATTTAAATAATGTTATTTTGAAACCAATTTAAAATATAACTTAACTTTATGAATAATTTAAACTAAAAGTCAGTTTTAATTAAAATTCAATAATTTTCACTATTCATCAAAAAATTAAACTTTAGAGAAAAATAACAAAACATTACCCTAACATATTTTTTATATACCAATTTCAAATATAAAGTTTATTTTTTTAAAATAAAGTTTCTAAAAGTGTTAAAAATTAATTTAAAACTAAGTGTGCTAAAGGAAACAAAACATCTTTTTAAAAAATACAGTTTTAAGCGCAAAATTAGATTTATAATAAGCAGGATAATAAAAAAAATTTGAATAAATTTTATTAATTTTATTAAAATAATTCACCAAAATTTATTTGTTTAATTTATTGAGGTAAAATATGTTTATGTTCATAAAAATGGTTTTTCAGAAAATGATTTCCTATTTTTTCAAAGGTTTTTAACTCAATTTGTAATTGATTTGTCACCAAATAATTCATTATATATACATGTGTAAACCATGTATTTTCATAATTTATTTAATTCAATTCATAATTGTCATTCCAATTTCTAGGTGATAACTATCATATTAAATAATAATTTTTTAATATTAGGTCACATTTTATTTAAACTCGATGTTGTGTATAATGTAATAAAAAATTGATATTATGTATAACACAAGACAAACTCAGTGTTGTGTTTAATTCAAGATAAAATTATTGTTACATGTAATTAGAGATAAACATAGTGTTGTGTGTATGGAAAAATATTAAAAAGGTTAAATTCATTTGAAAGAATAAATTTAATAAAACCTTAGGGTGCATCATTTTACGCCCCATAAAATGAATTTCCCCTTCAAAATTCATCTCTATTATCAAAGGTTTACATTTGAAAATTCATTCATAGAAACACCCATATTAGAAATTTTTAGTTATGCATCATCCTGAAAAAGAGAAAGGGATGTGTGTAATTCATCTGAAAAGACACATACTATATTTCCAAATATGAGGACATAGGTGGGAAGTGAAAATATGGACAAAAAAGGGAAAAATAACACCCAAATACTAATAGAGAATGATAGAGAGCATGGATAGAAATAGTTAAAATCCACAAATCCATAAAATAGTAATGTGTGAAAAAGGCCATTAACATCATCAAAAATTCTAAAAACAAGATAATATTTTATTTTAAGATCCCTTTCCAAATGTTGGGGAATTTCTTTTTCTATCTAGGCTGAGAAAATTTAAAAATTTACTTACTTGGTATAATTTTATTTAGTAGGAAAAATTTCATCATTTTTTTGTTCCTTTTTAAATTTCCACTTCACATAAAACTCTAAGAGATGAATTTTTCAGGTTTGAAACACAACATTGGATCTATGATAAAATTATAAGTCATCCGTTATATCACTAGTTTTAAAAAAAAGTTAACACTGGTTACAAATCTTTATATATGGAAGAAATATTTTATTCTATAAATCCTCATCCAATTTTCAACTTAAACCTTTTTTATAAATTGTAAGCCTTATAAACCTTTCAAAAGATTGAAATAATTAACTTTATAAATAAAGACACTAAATTTCCAAAATAATTTATCATTAATCCCTCATATATCATGACGTGTCTCTTCATCATCACATACCAAATATGTGAATACCTTCATTATGTATTCTCAAGAAACATGATAATAACCTGATTTACCATAAAATCTTGTTGAAAGCGTGAATTATTCCTCATTAATTGAATAAAATGATAAATTATTGAACATATTCCTAGATCCAATAATGTTGAAAACTCTATAAAAGATAAAAAACCACTTTGTCAGCAAATCCTTCCTTAGTTCTAATGTCAAAAATACTATCCAATTTACTTTATCCATATCAATATTATTTTTATCCAAGATAAAAAAATCATCAATATTAGGAACATGTTAAGGTTTAACTTCCCATAATCATCTATATTACATAAAATATAACATTTACATTAAATCATTTTTCTAGGTTATCAGTACCATTAAACATATTATTTCAAATGATTAACTAAATACTTATATTGAAAACCCCTTATATATTTAAAAATTCTTTAATTCCAATACATAAACACAATAATTATTCCACCTCAACCTTAACACATTAACTAGGATTTATAATCTTACTTCTTAATACCTCCTTCCTTTGATATGACATTCATAATCAATTCTTCATCTTCAATATAATCATTAATTTTAAAACCATGTTAATTATATTCTTGAGAATTCCACCTAATACATCGATTCCTATACATTCAACATTTAAAACATTCAATAGTCGATGATACATTAGGGAATCCAGTATTCTCATTCATTGTATCAACTGAATTTTTCATTTTACCATTGTAATTACTTTATTTGTGACCTTTTTTTTCAAACCCATAAAATATTCTCATCCCTCTAATACATTCCCTTGAGTTCTTTCCACATTCTCAACATATAGGAAACTAAATATTCTTTCATCCATAGTCTTGACTACACAAAATCATAGAGAACTCCTACCTTATCTTATTTGGTGAGTTTGAGAGTTTGTTAAGGTAAGCATTGTTAATTATGCTCCATGAGAACTAATTTTGCAGAATCACAATATCCTTCACTTCATCCATCATCCCAATTAGCTAATCAATATAAACCCTTCTCCCACATTCAATGTTAACATAGTTTCTTTGGGTTACATCCATGTAATAAAACAAAAAATCATTGTGTGAGAAACACTAATCATAGTGGGGAACCACATAATCATGGAAAATAACTTATAGGATGTCTAAATAATTACACCTTATTTTCAATATATGACACCTTATGGTTAATATAGGTCATTCATGGTCACCATATATTTAAATCCTTCAAGATTGTTCATAAACAGTTTGCAAATTTTTAGAGAATATTCCCTAGGAGTGTCAAAGAAGGTGTCCAGCAAGGCATGCTATCATGCACTGGGTGATGATTGAACCCAACACAACACACCCTTTTCAGAATTATTACCCCTAGGTACCTCTCTAATAGAGACACATCAATTTATACTATCCAAATTGGGATTTAATTTCATGTAAACAAAATTCTATATACTTTACTAAAATTAAATTATATTTTACTATACTTTGACTCATCCTTAGACTCCTTAGATACATCCCTATATTTATCCTTAGAAACATCCCTATATATCTCACTAAAGCTTTATCATCATAGTTACTAAATTTTTACTAAATCTTCCCTTTTATACCAACTATGGTGACCCAGTCCTCTTATAAATGGATATTACATCCTTTTATATGGATATTAATTACATTATACAAACAAACACCTTAGGACCATGACTGTTTAGTTACATTGGAAACTTGGAAAACAATCTTCTAATATGGTGAAAGATATTTAATGTTTCCCCCAAAGATCTTACCATTTAGTACTCTTCATAGATGTACCATATATAAAACCATTATTTATAACCTTGGGAAAGTAAACCTAAAAAAGGGTTATATCATATTCTTAGTAAGGATAAATAAGGGAAATATATTAACATAACATGAGTATAAGGGTATGATAACATGGGATTAACATAAAAAAACATAACTTGCATATAAAAGATCAAAATCTTAAGTCATGAAATAAATATTACATTTTCATAATACATGAATCTTAAGGAAATAAAAAAAATGATTAATTAGAGCATAACATCGACATAATAAATAAAATTTTAGCATACCGATAAGTATAGAAAATACTTTCTTGGAAAATAAAGTATCATATATAAGATGTATAAGGGCGCTCCATGGGTGGATACACCTCCTAGGTGGGATACACCACTATCCCTAGTGTAATACCATTCCTCATGGTGGAATTGTTTCAATCCCCAATCTATCATTGTAGTAAAGGTTCACTCCCAAGACCATCATAGTGGAAAAAGTCACTTACTGAACTAAACTCACTCCCTATTCTATTCCTTTATATATCATGACATATAAAAATTTACCCAATTCATTAGAGGGATATATATTCCCCCCACTTTACTTTGGTTAAAATTTAACCAATTTTCTTGGTTATAATGTAACCACTTTCACATATTTAAATTCTTACATGTGCAGGCCACAAGATCATAATAATTTCACCACATCCTAATCCATGAAATTAAATGGGTTTTATAATAATTTAATAATGTCATAACATTTGTAAAATATATAGGTTTTATAATCATTTCAAAATTTCATCATATTATAAACCATGATAATAAGTGGGTTTCACAAACATTTTATCATCGTATAACCCATGGAAGAGAAACAGGTTTCATAAATCAATTGGAAAATTTCTTGAGGAAGATAATTTTTCCTTGAAATATCACTTTTTAAAAACAAAAATTCATAAAACATTTTGAAAACCCTTTTCTTTGAAAATAATCTTTTTAACTTATAAAGGAATCTTTAAAAATCAATTTAAACATTTCTTGGGGGAAATAGCATTTCCACCTAAAAACACTTTTTAAAGCATTTTTAAAATACCTTTTCACTTTAAAATCATTTATTTAAAATCTAAAAATATTCAAAATATTAAATAAAACATAATCTTCAAAAATAACTTTGAAAATTTTTAAGTTAATTTTGAAATATTTCAGCAGTCAGGATGGAAATAAATACTGTTCATGTCTTGCACGTTAAAAATAAATATTTTTTCACATTTTTGGAAAATGTAAAATGGGAATTGAATAGAAAAAGAAATTACCATTCCTTTCAAAACATTTTTGAAAAAGTAAAATATGGGTAAAAATTCCTTTAATAAATTTCAAATTTTCCAAAAACTTTTAAAAAACATTTTTTGAAAACATGATTTTGGAAGAAAATGGATTTCCTACCGAAGAGATAAATAAAGTTATATTTTATTAAAAATATTTTCTCGGTTATTTTAAGTAAAAAAGAGTGGAAAATTTTATTTTTACTTGAAAATATCATGAATAACCAAAGGATAAGAAAATTCATGACTTTCTTAAGATATGGATCGTAAGAATTTATCACCAGAAACATAATCCTAAATAATTTTGATAAATGATGAGATTATAACATAAAATTTTTATCACTTTGGTAACTTTGAATAAAAATCCACGTGAAGTAATAACATAAAATAAAACATAAAATAAAATTATTTAAAATAATTTCATGATATTACATTTCAAAGGTGTTTTATATACACCTCGAAAAAGAATATAGGTGCATAAAAAAATATATGCCTCAAAAAAAGAAAATTAAAACAAAAGTCTCTTACTTATTTAGTAATATTGTAAACTACAATCAAAAATAAAGAATAATATCAAATAAAACTTTATATATCATTAAAATAAGTACTCACATGAAATAACATGTTAAAGGGGAAGTAGATACACCACACAAAAGAAACAAGTGGTCAATTTTCATATGTCTCTCAAAAATAAAAGAGTGACTAGAAATCAATTATCTTCTGTGTTGAATTTAGTCATATTCATTAAAAACACCTATATAATGAATATAAATTTATTATTAATAAATTAAAGAACTATATTCATATATATAATACCATATATGATTTTATTATGACCTTTCATTACCCGCTTATTAACAATTCTATGTTAAATTCACGTTTTGGGAAATAACTGCTTTTTTATGTATGTTTTGACCTATTATTTTTTTCATAGTACTTTGATCATTTTTTAATCACATTTATAATCTTAAACCTGAAATAAATATCATATATATTAAAGATACCCTAGTCTTTTCCACATATTATTACATGATTTTAATCATAATTAACCATCAAATACAAACTAAGGATCCTAAAGTCTAGTGCCTTTAAAGTACTAGGTAAAATAATCTTTCATTTAATCTACATTAGGATATAATAACTTCATTTGAGCTATTACATATACATAGGATTTACTAGGGAATACATGAACAAAGGGATTATCTAAAAAACCCATTAAGAGAATAAAAATTGGAATAAAGCATAACACATGAGTTAGAAGGAATATCATGATAACATAAAAGGAATGGAATATAAATAATGTTATGTAATAATAGAACATAGAACTTGGAATCATATTATAATTAAAACATACAACTGAGGCAACAAAATACAATATGACATAAACATGATTCAAGGAGAACTACCAAGACTATATCCCATGGTAGACAAAAACCCAAAATGGATTATGTTTACTCCATAATCCTATACTTGACATATAAAGAGACTAAACATTACCCAATTAATTGATCACTATATTGGTGAAACCATTATAACATGTTCATTAATATGTGTTCCACATGAAGAATAAAACATAAAGAAAAAACATAAGGTTACCCATGGAAAGAAATGGGCATCGTAATCATTTCATAGGTCATAACCAATGGGTGTATCCAAATGGTGTCCCTGAAATAATGGATTTAAATCATTCTCAGACATACATAATAGAAAATAGTCATTGATAATGAAAAATTATTACCAACTAAAATGAAAACATTTAAATAAGAGTGTTTAAGAAACATTATAAATGACCCACTTTAGTGCAGTTTATCAGAAAATATTAAAGAGAATTTAAAAAAGATAAAGGAATAATTTTTTTGTATAAAACCATAAATGAAATAAGATAAATTTTCATGATAAAATTAGTGATTTTATAAAAAAAATGGTAGATTAAAACAGATTGTAGAGTGTACTTTAAAAGTGGTAAAAATAGGGAAGTTCCCTTTAATCAGGCTTACTTATCAAGAGGAATTGAGATGGAACCTTTTCAAACATGTATTTCCCCATAAATAAGGATGAATGGATCTAGATACATAATTTTGGAATTTATACAAAAAATATCTAATATGTCTATAATAATAATTAAGAATTACATTTGTGTAAAGAGAGACAAATCATAACCCAAAGGTAATTGAGAGGTTCTAAGAGAATCCCCTAGCTTATGTCCAAAAGTGTTATGAACTTGAACTTAATATCCTAGATAAACAAATTAGATTCATTAATAATTTAATTCAGAACCAATTAAAAAATATATTTGATTTATTTTAGTTTAATTAAGTTCATTTAAGGACATTTTGATGGGTTATAGTGTTTAATTTTGTTGTTCTGGGTATGTTTATTTCATGATTTTATGATCGGTTCCATTAAGTCTAATTATGGAAGTCCTTGTCAAATGGAAGAAAAACTCAAAAACTAGAATGATATGATAATAATGCGCCTATAGAATTTTAAATGGTCATATATCAATTTTTCATTTCTGGTATGAGGGCGATTCATTAGATAGAACGTTAATGATAAACATTTAGTTTGTTTTGGAAATTTTTCGATCATTATAAACTTGTTTTGTTTTATTATTTAATATTATGAATATATAATTTTTCAAAAACATGAAATAAGTTATAATATATATTTTAATTTTTGAAACCATTATGATGGTTTTATGACCAGCCATGAAGGTGGTAATGGAAAAAACCTCATCAACCATGAAGGGGGTCAATTGACACATCATAGAAAATGTTTTCATTTTTAGAATAAAAGGAGAAGAGAAGATAATTGATAGTGGATATTCCATTAAAATAATAAAATTACAATAAATATATTATACTAAATGTATTATTCTATTTTTCATAGGGGAGGTGAAGGGAGGATAAGAAATAAAAAAAATTAAGGCACTTGTGTTTGATCTTTTGTTGGGACCCAAAAGACCAGGATATGGGGAAGAGTTTTGGGAGAGGAATTGATCAGAATATAATAAATATACAAATTATAGAAGGTGTGAGGAGAAGAGGTGGTGAGGGTGGTATTTATAGTGGGAAGAGACGGGTGTTTTTTATAATTTTATTCAATAATTTATAATTTTGTTTCGAGACTATCAATGTTGTTGATTCTGAGGACTAGGTACATTAAATAGTGCATTTTATTTTGAACTGTTGGTTGGTTACATTATCCATGACTCAGAAATTCATGTACCTATCTTAAAATGTTAAATACTGTAAATTACCATATTTCACTATTCACCAAAAATTGAACTATTTTTGAAAAATCACAAATAATCACACCAATAATTTTTGAATATTTAAACTTCAAAAATGGACTCCATTTTATGAAAATAATTTTATAAATATAATAAATTTAATTTTTATTTAAAATTATCATTTATTCGAAAAATACTGATTCTAATATTATAACCAATTTTATGAAACTTTGAAAAAATAATTAAGGTCTCAATAAATTATCTTATAATTGAAAGATAAGAAAATAATATTTTATGAATGTATTTATGAAAATAAATTTTATTTTAAGTAACTATATTAATTATTGAATTATAAATAAAAATTTACATTTCACAAAAATACCAACAATTAATTTATCATTTTTAAAACATTTATTTACATAGTCCAAGATATAAATATATCATATTTTCACTTATAAGATTTTTATATTTTATTTATAATTTCATATTTGAGGTTACTATTCTATTAGCGGGGTTACTATTCTTAATGGTCATATTACTATTCCAATGGTCATATTGTTATTCAATCGGTATAGATTACTTAACTTCTATAAATACCACTTATTTCATTATTAATTTATGAGAATAATATTTTTATTGGGTTCTCTATGTGATGTATGTGTTTTATACTATATAACATAATTATAAGATGAGAAATTCCATTGATAAAATTTTGGGTCATTATATTCTCCCCCCCTTTTGAAATTCCACCCTCGAAATTTCATTTGACATGCTAAGGTAAAAATAGGTTAGGGTATTTCTCCTTCATCAATTACTTCGGTTCTCATGTCACCTATTCATACTTATGATAGATCCAAAAACACTTTAATAATATGATTCATCTTGTTAATTATGACTTTTTCTCAATGGTCCAAGATCTTCATTAGCTGCTCTTCATACGAAAGGTCATTTTCCAGTTATACCACCTCCGGATTCAATACATGTCAGGGGTTAGGTGTGTAATTTCTCTAGACAGATACATGGAACATGTTATGAATAAGATCTATAATTGGACTAACTGATAGCCTATAGGCCACTGATCCTATGTGATCACGGATCTTAAAGCGACCAATGTACAAAGTGTTAAACTTCCCTTTCTTTATAAACCCCAAGACTCTCTTCCATGGTGATATTGGAAGGAAGAATTTGTATCCAAATTCAAACTCCAACGGGAGATGTTGATACCACCCTTATTTGAAAACCATTGAATATGATCTCACCATTTCCTCAAGTGTTTGAATAGTTCTTTTAGATTTTCCATCAGTTTAGGGGTGATAGTTCATGTTGAAATTTAATTCTGTACACAATGCATATTGAAGACTGCTCTAGAATTTAGATGTGAATAGTGGATCACGATCAATGAAAATTGAAAGTGAAATTCCTATCAGCCACTCCACTTACTTCACATATATCTTTGAAATTTTTTCAAGAGAGATATTTTACCAAATAGAGATAAATTGGTCATTCATGGTGATTTGATCCACCATAAATCATATCACATTGTTTTCATTGGGTTTATTGGAGAGACCGGTGAAAAATTCAATTGTTACATTCTCCCATTTTCATGTGGGTATAGGAAATGGTTGCATCATCTTTTTGGACTTCTATTTCTCTAATTTAACTTGTTGACACACCAAACACCTTGAGATATACTCTTCAATATCCTTCTTCATATTGTCCCGCCATAAGTTCCCTTGAAGATCATAGTATATACAGGTAATTCCAAGATGGATGGATAAATATGAGTTATGTGTATTATCCAATAGCTCCTTTTTTATCTCAGGTGATAAAGGAACTCAAATCCTTATTCCGAACTGAATCACACCATCATCATCAATATATAAATCTTATATATTCCATTCCTTTATGGATTTTACCTTCTTTTGTAGCTCTAGACCATCCCTTTGTGCTTCCTTAATCTTATCATGGATAGATGGTTGTGAAATCATTTGAGAAATATAATATGTATTCCCTATTGTTAATATTTCCAAATCCATCTTTTGCATAAACATGAATATGGGGTCTTTCTAAATCCACATCATGGATAAGGTAGAGGTTATTTTCTATGATGATCATCATCTACCTTGTTGGACTATCCATATTGGTAGTGAATAGAGAAATCATAGTCCTTTATTAACTCTAATAATCACCTTCTATGCTTGTTGAGATCCTTCTATGTGAAAACATAATTCAGACTCTTTTTATTAGTATATATGTCACAATTCTCACCATAGAGATAGTGATACCATATTTTCAAGTAAAAAAACACAATCGCTAGCTCTAGATCATAGATAGGGTAGTTTAACTCGGAGATATTCAACTATTATGAGGCCTAGGATATCACTTTATCTTTATCCATGAGTTCACAACCCAATCCTTTCTTTCAATAATCACTATATATCAAAAAACCTTCTCTGATTGTTGGTAGTGTGAGTACATGGGTAGTTATTATCCTCTTCTTGATCTCCTTGAAGCATTCCCCACATTTTTTCATTCATACATACTTTACCCATTTCCATGTTAACTTATTTATCTCTTTATAAAATCATGAGAAATTACTCACAAAAGATCAGTACTACCCAACTATGATGAGAAAACTATATATATCTATTACAGATGTTGTCTTGGGCCACTCTTTGATTGCCTTTGTCTTGGAAGGGTCCACGAACATTCCTTTTTTGGTGATAACATTCCCCAAGAATGATACTACCTCAATCTAGAGCACACATTTATTATACTTTGCATAAATTTTCTCCCTTTGTAAATTTATTTAGAATAATATTCAAATGCTCCTCATGTTCTTCCTTTCTCTTAGTGCATATTAGAATATCATCGATTAAGAATACAACAAATTTTTTGAGTTAATAACTAAAGAAATTATTCATTAAGTCGAATAATATTGTCAGATATTAGTGAGTCTGAAGGGAGTCACTCTGAACTCATAGCGTCAATACTATGTTCCAATGGTATTCTTGGGAATATCTTCCTTCCTCACCCTTAATTTGTGATATCCTGACCAAAGTTTCACCATAGAAAAATACATGGCTCCATATAACTGATCAAACAATTCATCTATCCATGGTAGGGGATACTTGTTCTTTATCGTGATATTTTTTATCTCATAATAATTAATTCAGAGGAATATTTATATATATTTATTATTAATTAAGAATACTATCATGCCCCATGGTGAAGCACTCGAGCGTATGAAACCCTTGTCCAGATTATATTATAAATGCTTCTTTATTCTTCTTAATTAATGGTGTTCAATCTATCAGGAGTATTTGATATATATATATAGATCCATTAATAAGTTCAATTGAGAACACAATTTCTCGGTTCGGAGGAAGAACATTCAATTATTTGGGGAACACAACAATGGAGTCCCTTAAAATGGGCTTGTCATTGAGCATGATCATCTTCTTTGTTTCAACATTTGATCTAGATATGATTTCTTATAAGGAAATAATATCCATAGTTGAGATGATGATTCTAAATTATATTCATCCTCATCCTTACACTTATCCATAATTAGATGATGCCTTAGTATATGGAGATTTATCTCTCTTTCTCGATAGATGAAGTTAGTTTTGTAAAAAAACAATCAATCCATGCCCAATATAGTATCAAACACCACTAAAGGAAGTAAGACAAGAATTTTTAGGAGGTTCATCCCACAATTATAACTAGGGAGGAGTTATATACTTTCGATGAAATAATTGACTCATTTTCTATTCTCACAAATTAATCGACCCCCATATTTTGACGTCGTATTTGAATGATTCAACTAAAATTGAAAGATATAAAATAATGAATAGAACCAAAATAAAAAAGTATATTATTTATTCTTGAATGAATAACCAACATACCTATCCTCACATAACTTTATAGCTCCACCTCACCAGTAGTAATAGAATATAACCTTCCTTGTTTCCTTGGAGGTTGTTTTTATTGATTTACTCTGACAACCCATTCCTTAGGGTGTTGTCTCACATAATGCCAATATTCTATATAGTTGAAACACTACGCCATAGGCTGATTATTGTTATGAACTTATCTTTCTTCTTCCACTTTTTTGGGTTTCTTCATATCACTTTGGAAATAATTATCTTTATTCACCTCTCTTCCACATTTGAAGCATCTCCTGGTTCCCTTTAGATAGTTCTTGGGATGCTACTTCCCATACTTTTGACATGTTGGATGTTGGGGTTTCTTTCCATCATCGGATTAATCAATTGATACTCCATATTAAACTCTATTTTATACTTTTTATCTCTGATCCCACAAGACCACTAAGAGTCTCTAATCCTTATCTCATCCTTAAGGGAACAATGGACAATATCCTTATAGATTTCAAATTATTATATCAACAACACTTTTCGTAGACTCGGTATTAGTCTAATAAAGAAATGATATACCTTTTTTACTGTGTTCCTGAAAAATCCATAGGAATATCATGAAATCTCAATAAATTTTGTCTTGTATGCCCTAATATAATCATATTCCTTTTTCTTTAGACCAAGTAACTCCCTTTCCATCTTAATATGATTTGTTTGGGGAAAATATTTATTGAAAAATATTTTATTGAATGCTTGACAATCCATGGAATAAATTTAATCCTTGAAATTTGTTTTTTTTTGATCAGTTTCCACCAATGATCAGCTTCCCCATCAAAATAATAGACCATCATAAATACTTTCTCTTCTTCTGAGCACTAGAGGATAAAAAATATCTTTTCAATGGAGTTTATCCATTGTTCTACAATGAATGGATAATAAGATCCATAAAAGATAGTATGCTGTTATTATATAAGGGATTTTACTGTAACCTTATCTTTATTATGAGTAGTATGGTGTTCCACATGATTCAAGTTATTATTCAAAACTTGATCTAGTTGTTCTAGTACTGTCAAGAAGGTTTGAGCACTCATTCCCATCAAATATAGCATTTCATTTGGGAAATAATCACATTACTTATCACATTAATTATTGTCATGGATTCTCCTAATTCCATCCATTAACTAAGAAAATTAAATTACAATTATGGAATATTTAATACTTATATAATAATAATATAAAAAAGAAACTTTTACTAAATAATGATAAACTTATAATTGAAAATTATAACCTAAAATGTGATTCTCTAATTTTCAATCTAGATTATCGATCGTGATAGAATTATCCATAGGGTTCTTATTAAAGTGTTATAGTCCTCATATCCAAAAATAACTATGATATTATTTGATACCAACTATATCTACCTTATCCTTTTACATATATTACTACATGATTTAAATAATAATCAACCATAAAACACAAAGTAAGGATTGTAAATTCTAGTGTATTTGGAGGACTAGGAACATAATTAAAAAACATAAAACTAGAATAAAAACATCTATTAATTAATATCTATAACGAGATCCTAACATCCTTTGAGATCATACATCTCCATTGGATAACATTGGGAATACATGAACAAAGGGATGATCTAAAAATCCCAATAAAGAAATAAACATGGTAATAAAGCATAACACATGAGTTAGAATGCATAACATGATAACAAAAAAGGCATGGGACATGAATAATATTATATAATCATAGCATATAGAACATGAAATAATATGATCATGGAAATATAGAAATGTTTCAATAACTTACAACATGACATAAACAATAGTCAAGGCTAACTGTTAAGACTATATCACGTGGTGGAAAAAGTCCCACAATGGATTAGGTTTACTCCTTAATCCCATAGATGACATATCATGAGGCTAAACATTTCACAATGAATTAAAGAACTATCTAAGTTAACCCATAATAATAAGTTCATTCATATGTGTGCCACATCAATAATCAAACATAAAGAATAAACATAAGGGTAACCCATGGAAAAAATGGGCATCGTAATCATATCATAAGGAATAACCAATGTATTTATCATAATGGGACCATGAAATAATATACTTAAATAATAATTAGAAATTAATAATATAAAATAGTCATATATCATGAAACATTATTACCAAATGAAGTGAAAATATGTAAAAATAGTGTTTAAGAAACTTTAGAAATGAGCCACTTTAGTGCGGTTTAAGGGGAAATATTAACGAGACTTTAAAGAGAACAAAGGCGTAATTTTTTTATAAAACCAGAAATGAACTCAGATAATTTTTCATGATCAAATAATTAATTTTATAACAATAATGGTGGATTAAAATAGATTATACAGTGTACTTAAAAGGGGTAATAAATTGGGAAGTTCCCTTTAATTGGGTTTTCTTATCCGGAGGAATTGAGAAAGGAACCCTTTTAAACATGTATTTCCCCATAAAATAAGTATTAATGGATAAAGATACATAAATTTGTAACATATACACAAACCATATAATAATTATATAAGAATAATTAATAATTGTATTGGTATAAATACATAGAAATCATAAAACAAATGTAATTATGTGGTTTGGAGAGAATCCCTTAAATTATGCATGTAAGTGATCTGAACTTGCACTTAATGTCTTGGATAATAAAATTAGATTCATTAATAATTTAATTAATATCATATTTAAGATATATATTTTATTTTTTACAATTTTATTAAGTTCATTTAGGACCATTTCTCTAGGTTATATTGTTTAATTTCATTGTTTGGGGCGCATTCGTTTCATGATTTTATGATCAGTTCCCTTGAGTTTAATTAGGAAAATTCCCCCAAATGGAAGAAAAACTCTACAAGTATAATTATATGATATTTATGAACCTCCATAATTTTAAATGGTCCCATATTTTTTTTATTTCTGTTACGGGGATGATTCATTAAATATAACATTAAGATAAATGTTTAGTTTGATTTTTGCAGTTTTTTCATCATCAGAAACTAGCTTTATTTTATTATTTAATATCATGAAAATATATTATCACAAAAACATGAAACATTTATATAATATAAATTTCAAAAATCTATTTTAACCATTATAATAGTTTTATGACCATCCTTTAAGGTGGTAATGAAAAAACAAAAACTCTTCGTCCAAGAAGGTGGTGAATCGACACATCATGGATGATGTTTTCATTTTTAGAAAAAAAATCAGGAGAGAAGAGACTTCATGATGGATATTTCATTAAAATAATAAAATTACAATATATATATTATACTTTAGTTATTATTATATTTTGGATAGGAGACGTGAGGGGAGCACATGAAATAAAAAGAAATTAAAAGAGAAAGAAGAAGGATTTTACCACTTCAATGTCACCTCCTTGAGAACCTTCTTAAGGAACTTGGATTTCTTCATTTGGTGAGACAATAATGAAATGGATGTGGGGAAGAGGTTTGGGATAGTAATTGATAAGAATATAAGCATTATAAAAAACTTAAAAGCTGTGAGGAGAAGAGGTGGTGAGGGTGGTATTTATAGTGGGAGGAGAGGGGTGTTTTTTATTATTTTATACATTTGTTTATCATTTTGGATAAATACTATAAATCGTGATGATTATTATGAAAAAAAATATGAAATCATGCATGTGAGTTTGAAATAATGGGTTCTTACATCATCCATGACTCAAAAAAATCATATATTTGGATTAAAATGTAAAATTCTGTAAATTTTAATTTTCCACCATTCACTACAAATTAAATTATTTTAAAAAATATCAAAAAATTACCCCAACAATTTCTAAACACGGAGATTTTAAAAATGGACTATATTTTATGAAAATAATTTTCTATATAATAGAAATTTAAATTTCAATTAAAATTAACATTTATTCAAAAAATATTGATTTTAATATTATAAATGGTTTATGATAATTTAAAAAACAACTAAAGTCTCGTAAAATTATATTATAATCACAGGACTAAAAATTATTAATTTATGATTCTATTTATGAAATTAAATTTTATTTTAAATATTTATATGAATTATACAATTTTAAAAAACACTTGCATTTCAAAAAAAATCCAACACTTAATTTACCATTTTTAAAAAAATTATTTACTTATTCCAAGATATAAATATATCATATTCTCATTTATAAGATGCCTATATTTAATTTGTAATTTCATGTGTGAGGTTACTATTCTATTGGCACAGTTACTATTCTTAATAGTTATATTACTATTTCAACGGTCATGTTACTGTTCCATCAGAATAGGTTCCTTAATATCTATTAATACAACTTATTTAATTCTTCTTTTATGAGAATATTATTTTTATTGGGTTCTCTATGTGATTTATGTGTTTTATACTATATAACATATTTATAATAATGGAAATTCCATTGATAAAATTCCAGTTCATTTAATAAATTCTGTATATATATATTTAGAGTAATTCATAAAATTTAGGATTAGAAAATTAAGTACACAATTCGTAGAGATGGAAGTCCATACATACACATGAACATTGATTCCATTTAATTTTAAAATTTAAAAAAATAAAATTAAATGGTATATTGTCATTTAATAATCAATTTTATGTCATATATATCATATATGTTCATAAAACTCATCCTTATTACCATTCCTGTAAAGTGTGAATAAACCACATTGCTTCACAGGGAAGCAGTCTGCCATAGGAAAGAACAACATTATTGTATTCCCATAAAATGGAAATCATAAAGGTATTTTTGATATAATAACTAAACAAGAAGCATTGGGATAGGGTCATAAAAATCCCATTTAGCCAATGGTTTACTATGAATTATTGGGATAGGCATATCCCAATAGTGCACAGTAAACCATTCATGTAATTCTATACTAATGTTTATAAAACCATTGGTATAGACCCCCCATAATTCCATATAGTAGAACCTTCATCATATTCCCTTTTCATATAGAAAATCAAAAGAAACTAGAAATAGAAAACAAAAATCTCACATAACCCTTCATACACGGGCCACAAAACCTACAACAAACAAGAAACCTACAAACACAACCCACTGAACTAGAAGGAAAAAAATCCAAAATAACTACTGAACCTACAAACAAACACAGAACCAAACTGCTCAAATATCCATGATAAGCCACACCATTACCCAACCTTAGTCAATTAACTAAAAACGAACATCACCTACCAATATAAAAATAATGATAACACAATGAAACCAATTAATGCATTAAACCAATGATAACACACATACAAAACCTGATATATATTCATTTAGAAAAAATCATCAAACATCAAATGTCACAAATATCAGTCAAAAATGTAAAGAATCAATATGTCCCTCATCACCATCACTATCATCACGGTCATCCTTGTAATTACCCTTGTCCTCATTCTCTCCCTCATCCTCAACCGCATCTTCATCCTCTACCTTACTCTCGGCCTATCCCTCTTCCTCACTATCATCTTATCCCTCTTCCTCATAGCCATCATCACAATCACCATCTATATGAACATCATCATCCCAACCACCACTAGAACTACTGGATAGTGCACTATATAATGTATGCATCATTGATATATATGCATCACAATCATCAGTGGTCTCTCGTGGAAGTGATAGATATAAAACTCTCATCTGTTTCACAAATTTATTATTTTCACATTGATTCCATTCTTCCATTTGTATGGACCTTTTTCATCCTTTTCTACCTTATCCTTATCCTGTGCTACTAGTGAATTCTATTTTTCCAACTCGGTGTTACTAGAACCTAAACCTCAAGTGGGCTAATACCTCGTTAAGACAATACTCTTCCCTAGTTGGCATCATACTCTTCCATGATGCTCATCTCCCAAAATATTATATAAGTGATCATTTGGGCCAAAGTTTTCATGTTCCTGGGAATTAAGGGCCTCCAAAGAAGATTTTTACTAATATAAATAGACTATTATTTAAAAAATAGATATTAAATTTTGAAATCAACAAAGTAAAACTTACAATTAGATGTTGTGTTGTTTCGTTTACCACGATTCCATGTTTTTTATTTTGGATCAGGAAAAATAGTTTTACTCAAGGCACACATCCTTCAATATTTAAAACCTACCTCTATAATGACATTGTATATAGGAAACCAAAATTTAAAATATATTAATAATAATTAATTTCATAACTAAAATCAAATGTATATTAATTCAAACAGAAGATGAAAAGAAAAACAAATAGTGTATAAATTATAACTAAGTATCAATGAATGAGTTATCAATAGATATAACATGTATTTATACATAATAGAATAGTTCATCATAGTAATATATAATATGGTGGTTGTGTTATCACCATAATTAATGATAAAATGAATAGGTTTTACTAAAACATAAAGGAATAAGAATTAATGGGTTATTAACACTCTAATCATGACTATAACATAAAGGAATTATGATTTGGTAAGATTTAATAATACCCTTTTCATTACCTAAATGATCATTTTGGTATTTTAAATTTATTACTTAAGTTGTTTTTATTTAATAATACAACTGTAATTTTTTTTCTCCACCACATGAGGTCATAGTGTTCTTGGGAACTCTTCATTCTATTACTGTGATACAAATCCTGACTAAAATAATGATTTTTCTTGGATTTTTCTAATATTTAAATAAATTTAGTTTATCTTGATACAATTTAGTTTATTCTATTATAGTTACATTCTAATAATGTTTGTTTATGATGTATTCATTCATGTTTACAAAGATTAATTTGGTCAAGTTTAATATGTTTAAATTCAATTCTGTTCTGTTTGGTTGAAGTTTGGTTGTAGGTGTTTCAGACTAGTTTAATTCATTATTGATATGTTTAAGTTTGTTTTTTAGTTTGATTTATTTTGTTTTAGATCTATTCTATTTGGTTTCATTTGTTTCGTTATATTTTAGTTCTATTAGGTTTGAATCAATTTAATTTAGTTTGTTTTAGGTTAATTGATTTTTTTTTAGTTTGGTCCATTTTCGTTTCCTTCAGATTGGAATGGTTCAAGCCTATCATCTTCAGCAGAATCTACTTTAGTATAGACCAAGTTGTGTCAATCCATACTGGTCCAATATAACTTGGTTTTAATATAATTGATTTACATTATTTTTGTTTAGTTTTATTTAGTTTAATATTGTTAAATTTGGTTCTGATCTGGTTGAGTCTATTTAGGCCAAGTTAGTTAGATTTGGTTCAACTTAATTCATCTTTATTTGGTTATATTTTATTTGATTAAATTTTAATCTATACAATCGAAATTTTTCAATTAGGTTGTATAGTTTGATTCAATTCTATATAATATGGTTTCATGTGGCTTGTTTCAATAATATTTGGTTCTATTGGTTTTAGGTTGGTTTTAGTATTTTTAATGAAAATATATTCCTTTATATTCAATTTCATTTAGTTTACCTCAACTTGAAAAGGTGTATATGTGTTATTTTTGGTTCACCAATGTTTAGGTATTCATTGGATAGTTTAGTTCTTTTCGGTTGTATTTGATTTGGTTTGATTCAATTAAACATTATTCAAGTCTAGTTGATTGGGTTTGAATCATTTATGTGAAATTCATTTATATTTATGTCAAGTAATGTCAAATAAATTCAGTCCAAATCTATTTGATTTTGTTCGATTTGATACGATTCTTCTTCATTTAGTTTAATTTAGTTTAGTGTGGTTTGGGTTAAGTTGGTTCGGTTTAGGTTAGTGCAGTTTTATTTTTTTAGTGTTTTATAAGGATCAATTCCATTTAGTTCTCATTGGATTAATTTGGTTTGATTTAATTTGATTTAGTTTAGATGAATTTTTTTGTGCGATTGATTAAGTTTCAATTCAACTTGATTTAGTTTGATTAAATTCATTTCAATTTATTAGTTAATTATCTAAGAATAATTTCTATAGTTTTAGTGAATAAAGGAACACTATATACATAAATACCTGGGTTAGATAGATTCAATGTAAAGGAGATATGCTACTGAAGGAGATAAACTAAAAGAGATCTACTGCTAAAGGAGACAAGGTGCCACTACATCAAGACCTTAGATAGATAGCTTCAATGTAACAACATCAAATGTAGCCATTGTGGTACAAATCATCAATGAAAATAATTTATAGTGTTAGTGAATTAAGGTACACTATAAACATCAGGTGGTATGACGTTTTGATTTTTTTTAATAAGGGATGATGTTTCTTTGAAGAATCAAAGAAGTCTAATGAAGGAAGTCTGCAATTTTGAGTTGAGACTGGAAAATGGTATTGTCCTTAAATATAGAGCATCATCATAAGACATTATTTCATAGTGTAACACTTTGATATTGAACATAAAGATTCTACTTAAGTCATTATTTTTTAACATAATAATTTTCCTCTAAGAACTAGTCCTTTAGAAGAAACATAATAATTTGGATAAGCATAAAGAATATGTGTGAGAAATATTGACATAGAAAATTTATATGTCTTTAGAGATGAAGAAAAGATGAGTTAAGGTCTATGCATGCTAATATGAAGGTTTATTAGGTGAGATTTATGAGTCCACACACTGAATATATCAAATTTAGTTTATGAAGAATATTTTTTAGAGGGTTCCGTAGAAAGAAATACTAGATTCATATGGAGAATTAAAAAGAATATTGGACTAGGGATTCAAATGAGATCCCATTAAAGAACACACCTACTGATGAATATCAAAGAATTTCTAAAAAATAATAGAAACTACTAATTAGTAGTAGAATTTATTAAAATATGTTAAAGTGAAAAATATTAGGAGAGAGAATATTATAAGATATTATGCATACCCTATGAAAGAGGGCTCTAAGAACATGATAAACATCTATATCATAGAGAGGGAAGGAGATGAATTTGGGCACCAGTGAAGAGTACGGAGACCTATTGCAAACCTGAGTAATCATGAAGATTTGGAGGTTCTAAACAAAATCATAGTGAATTGAATAAAACTATAAATTACGAGGTACAATAATTCTAGTCCTATGATACAGGGATAAAACATAAAATTTATGAGTCAATTTCCTAAGAAGAACCAAATCAGTCACTTTAATGGATTTTTCGGCAAGGGAATTTTTATGCTTATCGACCCCCATATTTTCATGAGATATAAAAAATTAATTTCATCTAAGTAAATGTGTGTCGTACCTACTACCTCTCATGGGACGACATCATAGTCTACCAAAAAGTATGGAGGTATGTCATAGCATCCTTATTTTTTATATTTTCCTAATGATTCCTAAAAATATCAACAATAAAAAAGTATGTATTAATAAAAATCATGGTAATTTACAATTAAAACCCAAATTTGATTAATATCATGAATTTGATACTCATCTAATGAGTAATCATTTTCTGATAATATTCTATCAGAGAGTCATCCATGATAGGTTTAACCTCTAAATCTATTCCTACTCTACCATTTCAGCCACAATACAATGAATTCTTATAGCATCTCAACAGCTCACCTAATTCCATAAGTCATTCTAGCCTCACATCCTCACCATCAAGAAAATTAAAATTAAGTAGGAAAAAAAATATTATTTCATAAAAATACAATAAAAATATAACATAAAATTCAATGGTTTTGTTAACCTATATTTGTTCCCATGCGTTGTCCTTTACTTCATTTGGAAGGTGTCACTGGGAGAGTGGACGGGCATGAATGAAGTAATAGTATTTGTCAAGAATTTCTAACAAATTCATACATTCTCATCTTTTATTTCCAATAATTTGTTTCTCTTCATTGTACTTCACCACCAGTTGTGTGTGGTGGTTCCACACTGCACTCATGCATGTACTCACATGTTGCTTATAAATAAATATAGTTGTTAAAGTAGAAAAACAAATATTATATCAATACATCATATAAAGAAAATAAATTATGGAAAAAATTACTAGGTTTCTATAAATATAACTATATTATTATGATCTATGGGTGTCACTGGATCCCCAGGCACTAAAGGAACATCAACCTATTCAAATGGAGTGGGTCCCAGTGTTGCCTCTGTAGGCTCAGAATGTGTTAGAGTAAGGGTCTAAGAAGTAGGAATATAGTATCTCAGGGAGAATGAAGTAGAATAAAAATAATATGTCATAGATTGTTGTGAAAATGTATAATAAGGATGAGGTGTAGGAATAGTCATCGGATATAGGAAATAGATACAAGGATGTTTAAATGAAAATTTAGGTGACAACATGGGCATCATAAATATCCCAGGTGTATGTAACGACACTACGCTATCCGAAGGTGTGTAGATGGAAATTTTAGGGGAGGGACGGTGTGTGATCAATTATGCTGACTGGAGTGCCTAACTATAGTACCCCCCCCCCCCCCACACACACACACACACAACTTGAATATCCAACATGAGCACTAGAACAACTAATATGGTGGGTGAATAAGAAGAACCTCAGTGGTGTATCCAGATTAAACTTTAAAAACAAAATTAATCACATGAAATTATATGTTATTAATGTATATTTTTTAGATAAAATACTCATAACAGGAACTAGATGAGGAATTCCTATCTCACTCATTAATTGATTTTTGTATACCTTCTATTTTCTTTATATCTCCTAAATATTTTTCATTTCTTTCATTTGAAAAAAATATGTAATTAATTAGAAATACATTACTAACGTTTAACTGAAATAATAAATAAGATCAGGCATGACTTAATTAATGAATACAAGTTTTCAAAACAAATAAACAATACATAGTGATATAACAAAATCATTTTATATATAGGGATAAGAATATCACAACATTATAAATGTCATAGAAAAAACAATATGTTCAAATTAGAATGTTTATCATGGGTATGATATACTTTTCTTTTATGTTCAATCTGATCCAATTCAATTTTGGTAAGGTAATTTTGTTCATTTTGTTCAATTGATTAGGGAATTTGTCAATTTTGATTTGTCTTAAGTCATTTCGTTTGTTTTTTTCAATTGATTAGTCCATTTATTCATTTTTATTTATCCTACATCATTTGGTTCATTTTTTGGTTAGGTCATTTTTTCATTTTTTTTATGTCATTATTTTCATTAGTTTTTATTTTCAGATCAATTAGTTTAATATGTCCAATTAAATTCATCTTGTTTTTTGTTACCATTTAATAGTTTTAGTTTTTTTTGGTTTGGTAGGTTTGAATACAGTTCAATTCAATATTATAAAATGAAACTTAATAAAACTATGACTATTAAATATAGAAAATGCACATGAAGGTCTCTTTGGATACAAAATATTTGTAATCAGTAGTAAATCAATTTGTATAGCACCAACATCAACAACACAAGTCGAGCTAAACCAAAATAACTGAGAACACAGATTGATGATACTATATATTTCTAAAAACAACTTTAGATTCACAATCAACTCTAAAAATTGAATTATTGGATTCATCATAAGTAATAAAAGGATCGGATCCAATGGGAGAAAGGATAGTGTCAATTCCATCATCACCATCATAAAAAATATTTCTTGGTATTTCTTCAATAATGAAACCAAATTTAGCTTGAAGATGATTGTTTACATAAAAAAAAATTTGTTTCTCCATTTACGCCAATACATATGATTCATCGGTAGTAAGAGTGTAATTCATGTCAATAACTTAAAATCCATAACCACCAATAAATGTGTCATTCCCTGTTATCAAATAAAACTATTACAATTTCATCATAGTGACTAAACCATGAGAGTACTAATCCAATATTAGTAATTTCTAAATGACTCAATAATAAGATATATTTTCAAATTGAGGTTTATTATATGATGTACTGACATAAAAGTATATTGTGGTAGTTATCATAACACCATCATTTTGTTTTCTTATGTTCTTTTATCATTAAATGATAATAAATATATACCCATTGATCACAATTGATATTCATTCATGAACCACAGAATTATAAAAATAATCCAAAGCTCTCATTTACCCAGAGACATAACCAGCAGGAAAAATCAATACCTGAAATATAAATGAATATTAAACTTAATTAAATATTAATTTTATTAATTTTTTATATTAATATTTTTATGTCATGCCTGTTATTTAATTTTTAGGTTTTTTCTATTTATTTTTTTCTTTTTATTTTTTCATTCATATATCCTAGGGTTTTTGGAATAAAATAGTGACAATGGAAATGTTTTGGTAAATAATAGGTGGCACACTATTGGAGCATGGTTTGGAGAACTGTGCGACCTTACCCAGGTAATTGTGTGGCCAAATGGTGTTTTTAGATAGAGTCTTATAACATGGTTAGCGCATGGTTTGTAAACCATGCGGACTAATTGTGCAACATGTCTTTCTTGGACAGTAAGGGAAGCATGATTTATACATGGTTTGGAAAACTGTGCGGGAAAACAATGCACATGTCCCAGTCATTAAAAGTCATGAAATTTATAAACTAATCTCATTTTAATTTAACCAACAAAAAACAAAATCACCTATCATCAGGATTTCATCCCTAGGCGTGCCTCCCCCTTTCTCTCCTCTCTATTAGGATCCATTTTGGTGGAAATCCTGGTGTGATTTCTCTCCAAATATTCAAGTAAGTGCCTTATCCTATAGATTTCACCTCTCTTCTAGGGTTTTATTCCTCTTTTTTGGGGTGATTCATATTTAAAGTGGGTATGGTTTTTTTATTGTTGAATCTCATTTTTTAGGGTTCAGCCTTGATGTTTAAGGTTCGATCTTGCCTCTCTAAGGTTTGATTGAGGTGCGGTTGATGTTTTGCACCTAATTCCTAATGTTTCTTCACTCAAGGTAGGCGGTTTCATGCTTAGACAATATTTAATGTGTTTGATATGCTTTAATTACTTCATGATTGGGTTATATATATTTTGTATGAGGCGTTAAGTGTGTTTTTATAATGATTCGAGATGCGGGTGTGTTGAAAAATGGTTTTCTGTAAGGAAATGTATTATGTTCCATGAGTGATTCATATATTATTCCTTGTATGAAACATTTAAGGTGTTTGAAAAAATGTATTCATGGTTAAGATCATGTTTTAAAAATGGTATTTGTGTGTGTTTGGTTTCAAAAGACGTTTTGGATGTGTAAATGGGAATTTATCATGTGTGTTTCATTGTCTGTATTGTTTATATATGAAAGTGACGTTGTATGAAATGTGTGGAAGAAAATTGAGCACAAATAGAATCCTAGGTGATAAGGTGGATAGACTAGGACTAGTATTCTAGTGATTTGGAAGTGGAGAGTCCATGTTTCACTTGGTTGGATTGATGTATACAACACTAACTAAACTATGATGATTGAATACAACTATAATTTTGGATGTAATCCTCTCTAGTGGCGCGTGCATGAGGATGTTGTCTAGTGTGGTTGTTATACCATGTTTCATCAAGATTTGATGTTCCAAGATACGCACTAGATCTCATGGCTATAGGGTTTTCCCATGATTTAGTACTCATTTGTGGTATCATACTCACCATCAGCATACGGTATACTTTTGGTTTACCTTGAAGTAAAGAATGTATTTTCTTCAATATATTTTTATATGAAGATGTTTTCTATAAAATATATTGATACCCTTTCTATAGAACCTTGCATGTTAATTTTTCATGTTCTGTTTTTATCCTAGAATCTCTTGTTGGGTGGTATCCAACTGGGCTTTGGCTCACACTCTACTTACACCTTTGGGTGTAAGTATACATGGTTATGTTTGATACTGGTAAAGGCAAGATGTTTGGAGATGGTGGTTTGGGATGCTAGGGGTCTTCTCTTTCAAGTATTGTGATGGGGGATTGAGGACGATGCTCCTTTTGTTGCATGGTGGTTTTTGGGATAGGGGTTTGATCCCTATTGTTTTAGACCTTTTTGGGTTTGTATTTAAAGTTTTAAACAGAATCTAAAAAATTTAATTCCATGTTTGTTTATGATTATCTAGTTTTGTATTATTTATTATTGTTCATTGTGAATGTTATTGTAATCATATGGAATCATTCCCAAGTTATATTATTGATACCTAGGAACTTGTTGCTAGCCCCTGGAGATCGGGAATGCAGTCCGAGTCTTTCCACAGGCCAGGTCGCTCATCGGGTCGGATGGCATCCCGGCTTGGTTCGTGACATTCTACCATCAATTTTAACCAAGTATAAAACTCTTCACAATGAAAATTATCTATACTTCTCAATGATAAGGAATGGTAAATTCTGTTTATCATTTATTTATGTTACCTTACAAAAAAATAGAAATAGTTTAACAAATATGTAAAATTACATGATATGGAATAAGATATACATGTTCAATTTACTTACTTTATGTACTCATCCAATAAATCACAGTTAAACAAAACTATATGATGTGCCATATCCCACTCTATAATGATTAATTTCATCATTGTGTATGATCCAGAAATTCCCCCTTTTTGGGTAAGTGATGGAAAACTAGGAACAATTTTCGCATGTTTTTCTTCTTCATTTATCATTGATATATTCCATCTTGTAGTCAGATGAGACAGATAAATTGAACAGAAATCAATAAATTTATAACCCAAGTAACCTTTTATGATAGATCCTTCAGGATGATTTTTATTCCAGACATAAAACATCTATGTAAACATGATTCTTCCAATTTGATATATCTTATTAAAAGAAAATAGTCCTCTGAGAAGTATTCAAATTGGAATATGGATAGTTAGATGCAGCAATCATGTGAAAAATGAAGGAAAAAATACTTTCTATAACTCACACAAAATTAATTGCGTATCTACCAAAAATATTTGTAATAAAGAATTTGAAAATATCTTATCGCAAAGATCTCTAAAGAAACATCATAACTGAATAACTAACACCAATACATTATTGGACAGTAGATGGGGGATTCCTATTAGAATCAACACATGATGAAGGATGTGATAATCATGAGACTTCAAATATGTAAACTTAAAATATATTTTATTTACCCTTTTTAACATGTTTCTTGAATATACATAAGGAACATTAATAGTCTCTAGTACTTTTAAAAATTGGTTTTTTCCTATAGGTATCATCACATAAGAAGAACATAAAACATTTCATTTATTTTCATAGATACACACAGGATGCAATTCTGGTCTGATGAACCAAACCACTAAGTCATGCTGAGATCGTAAATCATCTTTTGTCTTTACCATGAAATTTTGAAGAATTAAAATCAATGTTTTACAAATATTATTTTCAATGTACATTACTCATCTTCTTCCTATTGTAACAGGTTTTAGTGGAAATATTCTCCCTCTTTGTAGATTTCATCTTACCTTTCACAAATGAAAAACAAAAATCTTGTAATTCATTATGCACATCAGTTCCATAAATATGTTGAGGTGTATTTTTGGTCTCTGTAGTATTGTCAAATCTTTGATCATTATTCCTATTTCGATGGTCTATTGGCATCAATCACCGATGTCCCAAAAAAACTAAAAATACATTGATATTTCAATCTTATAGATTATGTATTATTCATACAAAGAGGATATGATAGTTTTCCCTTCCTAATAAATCTATACATCATTTAATAAGTAGGAAAATCATTGATTTCCCACATAAGGACAACATGTATCTGATATATGTCTTTTGAACATGCATCTTATGTTCCCACACCCACATTCCAAAGATGGTTCAACTCTTTTATTAAAGGATTAATGTATAAATCTATATCATTATTGGGATTATAAATTCCATATATGAGTATACTCGTTCAAGTGAAAGGTTTTTTCATACACATCCATCGAGGAAGGTTATAAATGTGTATGAAATCTCTCCATCTATTGGGAGAATTAAAAATCTAAAAAAATAGATTAAAACTGTCACATGAAAGATGAATCCTCACATTATGCACGTCAGTTGTGAAATCAGGATATTAAGAAAAAAATATCTACCATGAAAATATACCTGTAGGGTGAAGCAACTCATCATTATTCTACTTTCTCTTAATATAATTTCATTGCAATTTTAATGAAATTTCATCAAACATGAAAATATAATAGTGTTTGGGGATCAAAAAAAGTTACAAATTACTTTATATGGTACACTAAATGGTGTTAGATTATATTTTGGCTTCCATTAGTATGTTCCACATTTTATACAATCAATATTTTCAGCAATTTCCTCTAATAATAAGTTAAAATATTCTGAGAAAGCATGAATTTTTTATTTTAAAAATAAAAATTCCTTAACTAACATCCATTTCATATAGTGGTTTGAGGGAATATCTGCATCATTTAAAAGCAAGTACTTAAAAAGGTTTCAATGTAATCCATGGAAGTATTATAAATCCCATAACTTGTTTTCCTGCGAAAAAATTAGATTAAAATTTAAAGATTATCCATTTTACTACATTGCCGATATACTGGAGTCATGGAAGCATCATTCAATTTTTTTCATCCTTTCAACGTTATTATTTTCATTAGACGCATCATGTGTGCTCATATAAAATTTTTCTTGATTTAAAATCTCTTCCTTATCATGATGACAACTAAACAGAAATAGGTCAACTAACAAATTCTTTAATCCAATCCTCTCATTTAGATCATAAGAATGTTGAGATTTCATTTTCTCCCCATTGTGATATGATACGTAGTAGTTTGTTTGGAACTCATATTTTTAATATAGTAGATAACTTTTTCAGGACTCAAATGAGGTCTTATAATACAATTATAAAATGGGAAAAGTATGTGACCAATATCTAAAGCATTGTCAACTGAAAAATCTAAAAAACTCTTCAAATTTTTTTAAAATCTCTTGAGATCTGATCAGTTTCATACATCCAACTACTATCCATTAAGTAAAAAAATTATATGTCATTTCATAAAAGAAATTAAATAATATTGAAGTTTAATTGAAAATATATTTAAGGAAGTGATAATTGTTCCATTTATGTAAAACAATAACTAACACACTAGTCTATATGAGAATCATAATATAAAGGAAAAAAATATGATATATATAAGAAAATACTACAAATATAAAACCTTGATAATGAATTCCATTATATCGATGAATAAAAATGTTCCAAATCCGTCTACGGTCAATAATTTAATTATGAAAATGTTTTTAATGTAATTTAAATACCTAATGGTGTTATTTAGATGATATGTAATTGACAAAACAAATCGATGAGGTATAAAGGACATTCAGATAGGTGCCTTAGTGACTCTCCCCTAAGTTGTGGAATTAAATTATGGATTTCAAGTTCATTGATTTAATATAGGTATTTATACTAATAGAACATTTAACTTAAATCCATGAAAGATTATTTTTTTTATTCCATGTTTTATTTTATTTCAGGGTTATATTTTGTGTATATATTGATTCTCTACCAAATAAATATAGTTTTCTCCAAAATATCACTTAGCTTAAATGGGTATTTCATGATTTCTTAGTCAATTAACTCTAATCTATTTTATTATTAAATCTTAGTGTTAAATAAATTCCTTAGAGTATCTTTAAAAGAAATTTGAGAATCAAAGGGTTAGAATTTATTCTAACCCTATTTAAATGGGGTAACTAATATTTTTATGGAATGATTTTAAAACTATGGGTGAGTTTATATTTTATAAAAAAACTTGTGAATGATTGATTATTTGAGATTCTTTGATGTTATTTTTAAGTTTTATAAACTTGGTTGTGATTGAATTATTTTTCCATGGTTAGGTTTTTGAAAGATAGTTTTATAACATGGTTTTTTAAAGATGTTCTAAAGGCTTGGTTAAAAATTGATAAAAAGTGATTTATTAATAAAAGTATACCCATTAAGAGGTATCCTTCATGTCGTTTCATAAAGGATAACGTGATATTGATATTGTGTAAAGTGGATGAAATATTCACTGTTATGGGAATTTGTTATGATATTTCTATTCTTAGAGAAAAGGGGACATTTATGTGAATAGTGATCATATGTGTTGTAGTGTTTTTATTCTTTCCATATATATATATATATATATATATATTGTGATATGTTGATATCTCACTTCTATTTATTATAATGGTAAACCATTGGTATCGATTTTATAAATCTAGGTAAAATTATTGCACTAGTTATGATGCCACAATGGACAGATTTTTCAAGTGAGGATCACACTATCCTTTGTGAATTGTGCACCTTTTTCAGGTAAGGTAGGATAAAATAGTGTATAGTTATCTTAATTGAATCATATGCGGATTATATGGATATAATATTTATTCTTTACAAGATGGTCTCTAAGAATTCTAGGTGTTCCCATGATTATTGTTGTTGATTATCATGTGACTATTCCATAAAGGCTGGGATTATACTATTAAGAGGTAAATTGATTTGTGGCTTCTTCAAATTGATCTCATCTTTTTATAGTACAACTTGTATCTTAATGTTCAACATCAATCAAAATTTACTTCCAAAATTAAATATTTACCCTTTTGTGTATTCTTTAACAACTGACATGTACATGTTTCACTCTTTACTCAATTACTTATACTTACATTATTAACAGACATTTATATGTTTTATTATTTACTCAAAAAAATATTTTATAAAATTTACATCAATTTCATTCATGTATGTGGTGGAAATTCAAGAAATAACATTCCAGAACCCAAATTCATTATTAAATCTTCAAAAAATAGAACAACTATGGAAAAATAATCAACTATCTTATTCGATTTCAAATTTATATTATTCATTACCATTTCCTGTATGAAATAATATTATTTTCACTATAATATATTATATGATCATATCAAATAGTTACTTATATTATTACACAACATATCGACTTATGACTCATTGCATACTGATATGTAATGCTTTTCATTATTAAACAAAAATATGCAGACACTTCTATATGCACTATATAATATTTATATAGGTAAAAAGTCACATAGAACATGTAGAAACTGTGAATATGTAATATTGATCTAAAAAATAATATAATATATACTACTTGATAAACTCAATTATGGTGGTCTTCTCTTTTTTTCAAAAAATAGAATGTATTTATATTATTTTCCTTAATCACTTAAATACAATGAAGCACATTTGGATAAATTGTCACCTATAACCTCAAATTCTAGAGATGATTCCAAAATTATCAACAAATTTAGAAATATAAACATAACATATATAATTATTTTTATCTCAATGAATACTAACAATAAATAAAATATTGATAATGACATCAAAATTAAAATTAGAGATTGGACTAAACTAACTGGAACCAAAATGAAGCAGAAAATACAATAATGAACCAATACAAAATTTAATGGAATGAACCTAAATTAAACCAAACTAGTCTAAACTAACCCAAACACATGTGAATTGGATATAAGAAACCCTAAATCAAAACAAAGTAACAAAATAAATTAAATTCCCACAAAAAAAAGAATTTGTGTGCAGTTTGAGACCAAAAACTAAAAAAATGGATTTTTCATAGAATACCTCAATGATTGGGAACCCAATGATCTAATATTAAAGAATATTAATAGGAAATAAATAAAATAATTTATTGTATGGTTGGAAATATAGTAAAATTTGGTTGCTATAGGGGCTAGGGATTAGATCTAGATGAGAGGAGGGGAGGGGGCATGTCACAACGGGCTCTGGATTTGATCTCTAGGGATAAGGTTCTACTAGAGGAGGGGAGTAGTTCTAATAGGACTCGGGATTGGAGGAGGGGAGTGTCACTATAGGATTCAAGTTTGGATAAATGTACTGTTTTGGGGATTCCGGATAGTAGAATATGAGTGAGAGGGGGTTCTCTATTTAAGTAATTTTGGGAGGGCATATGGCAATGGTTTTTATAAAACATTGGCATAGGAATGGTTATCCAAAATATTTTTTTAATATTATTGGGATATCCTTTAGTATAGTGTCCTATACTATTGGTTAGGGAAAACCATTTTGATAGGGGTGTGGGGATATCCCCTATTTCTACTAGTGTCGGTTCGTAAGGCGGTAGTCCTCCATACACATAAAGGATGATTTGGTAACCCCTTTGATGGATTTGTTGATGGTTGTAGGTAAATCCCATAACATAGAAAATATCAATATATAAAAGAAAATAATATTATTATATAATCATAATATAATAATAATTGAATTATGTGGAGGAATAAAATAACAAAAATGCTCATTGATGAATGTTACCACTTCTTCTAGTATCCTCCTTAGGTTTGCACCAAAATCCTTCCAAGGTAAGATTTATATCCAAAATAAGGATTATAGGATAATATTGAGTAATTTTTAAGTTATTTGGGAAGTTATTATCCTAACCAAAAGGTTTTTAAGGTTTTAAAAAGAGAGGATAGTGGTTTCCTTTTATAAGTGAGGTGTGTGGCACACTTGTATGTTTTTTGAAAGAAAAGGTGTGCCCACATTTTTAACACGAAAAAAGGGTCAAATGGATCAAATTCGAACCTTATAAATTATAAGGTCTAAATATTTCCATAAATTATATTTATGATATGTTTATAGTTAATTTTAACCCTTTTCTTTTTATATTAACCCCACGCTAAACCCATTATAACCTTAATAGAGGCAAATAATTCTTACTATTTCTCTAATTATTTTGGTCAAAAATTAGGATAAAATTATTAGATAATAAAAATTATGATGATTCCAAATATTGAAGACATTTTTTTAAATTCCATTCACATAAGTGGAAATTTTTATTGAAAAATTAATCTCACAGACACGATGAGAAAGAAGATTTTTTAATGAGAGAATATTCAAATGTTTATAAAGTTTTTATACAAAATTTCAATATGAAATTTATTATAGTGTTTAAAATTGGAATAATAGATATATTATTTTACTAATTTTAATTTAAAAACATTTTACAGTATAATTTATCTTTATAAATAATTTAAACAAAAATCTATTTTTCAAATAAAATTCGGTATTTTTAATTATTCATCAAAAAATGAAAATTTTCAGAAAAAATCCAAAAAAATTTACTTATGATAATTTTTATAGTATGATTTAACAAATGAAGTTTATTTTTTAAAATAATTTTATAAACATGGTAAAAAGTAATTTAAAAATATGTACACCAAAGGTGATAAAAATTATTTTTAGAAAATACAGTTTTAAGCAGAAAATTTTATTTTTTCTTATCATTTTTCTAAAAAATACATAAAATGAATGTTAAAAATTTGATTGAATATATTATATATATTTAATAAAAATAATTAATCGAAAGTTATTTTCTTAATTTATTGAGGTAAAACGTGTTTATGTTCATAAAAATAGTTTTCTCAGAAAATAATTTCCTCTATTATAATAATGTTTTTATTTTCCATTATAATTAATTGGTCACCCAAAAATATATATTATATATATATATATCTATCTATCTATCTAAACCATATATTTTCATAATTTAGTTAATCCTACTCATACCTATTATTCCAAAATCAAGGTAATACTATCGTATTAAATATTAATATTTTAACAGTATATCATGTTTTTTTTAAACATGGAATTGCATGCAATGCAAGATAAACTCAGTATTATGTTAAACACAATCCAAAATTAGTATTTAATTTAACGAAATAAAAATATAATGTTATGTGTAATGAAATCCAAACTCAGTGTTGTGTGCAACACAAAATAAAAAAAATATTAAATTCAGTTGAAAAAAAATAAAAAATATTGGGGTATTACAAAGACCGTATTGATTTAGAAATTAAAATTATGTTTTAAAATATAGAAATTTGAAAAACAAATTAACAATACAAATTAAAATATTCTCAATCAAATAAAGTAAATTTTACCCAACTAATACTAGAAAAAAAATTAACTAATTTCCTTATAATATGATATTTAATTTGAGGCATTAGGTGAATCTTAAATAACATATATATTAGGATAGTAAATAAAATATTATCCAAATAGTTTCTTATACTAACAGCCCCAAAATTTCTATCTTAGATATATATCTAGTGAGTTTAACTAAGTAAGGTAGCCAAAATTATCATCAATTTGAATTAAAATCATGCAAGGTGAGTGAAAAAAAAATAAAGGGAAATAGATATTCTTCCAATAGAAAAAAAACCATTCTCTAGTAGTGAATGAGGCTTCTTTATCTTCCTTATCTCAAAATATTCCAATGTTCTCCATAAAAAATGGATGGTGTAAGAAAATGTGATTTTAATAAAATTAACTAAAAAAGTTAAGTAAAAAATAAAAATAAAGATAAAAGAAATAAAACGTCTTAATTTTCCATTGATTACCTCCTAAGTTTTCCTGAGTTTATAGACCTTCATCTAATCCCACTTAAATTATTATCACCAATCAGAAGGGTGATTTTGATTCCTCTATTGGATCCACCACATTAGGGTTTCTTCTTTACTCTTCAAGAATAAACTGACTACATGATATGTTGGAGGTTCTATGTCAGTAACCTCTACTATTTTTTCTACAACCAATCGTTGGAGTTCCCTTCTTCCTGTTAATAATAAAATACAATAAAAATTCCTCCTATATATTTTTAATTTAGTTTAAGTGTTGTTTGTGTGGAATAAGTGTGTGGGTGTCCTCCTTATGTATCTCTTAGCCTTTATAGCCCATGACCACTTCCATTTCTGATTACTCCTCCTCGTCCTCCTCCTACCCCTCCTCCTATTCTTATTTTTCTTTGGAATCCTCTTCAATAGGCTAGGTATGTGTGATGGTATTAGATATCACTTTCTATTGATCTTCCTTTTTTATATCAAAAGAAAATTTTCAATTTTAATCTCATGAATTCTTTTTTATAGATTATTCAAAATTTAAATTCATTCATACATATTGGAATATATTATTGAATCTGGTTTTAATAGTTATAAATCACTCCTTATTTGATCCTATTGTATCTCATCTATTTCATCCATGATTTTCTATAGTATACTCAAGCAAAATCCAACATTCTCTAGCATTATAGGTTCAAATTACCTCTACCTCAATGCATTATAATTCCAAAATTGTTGTGTATATCCTTTACAAATGTGAAACATATCCTCATGTTGATCATTCTCTCTAATTCCTTCCATTTACTACAATTTAAAATTCACATTGAAGTACATATATCTACAGTAAAAAAATAAACAAAATATAAAAAATAATAATTTCTATTAGTGGGAGATTTTTATTTAATGTTATAAATTTAATAAAAAAATAAATCCTTTATGATGTTATTAGTGTTTTTATGTTTTTAAAACTTTTAAAGTTTTTAGTTTTTTATTTTTTTTCAAAAAAAAAATACTAGTAACACAACAGTCTATCCATAGAAATTAACCCAATTATTCTTGGTGTAAATGTATCATTACTGAAAATGCACTCCCTTGAAGGTGGATAAGTTTACCGCAGCATAATACAGGTGATTAATTAGGTAGTTATTTCTATAGGTCCAGGTGTTGGTTATAAGGATTATTGGTTAGGTATTATATTCAAAAGTAGAAAATGGTGGGGCCTAAATGTGAATAAATGGGGTAGATGGGCATGCAGAAAGAGAATAACCTAAAACAAGAGTTGATTACCCAATAGATTCACCTCTGATATAGTGAAAAACACTTTCATGTAATGATAAAATCATTGAATAATACTTAAGACACCCAACCATTCATGTTAATACAATGATAAACCCCTACTTCTTCCTTATGGATGTTATTTGAAATTATCAGCTATAATTTATAATGAAAAGGTAGTCCCCTATAAGGTTTCTGAACAATATTCAATTTTAGTAATGATTTTTTAGTTCCATGATGCTTGTTCTACCAATGTCTTGATCTGTTTAGGTATTTTTATCCGAGTTTTGTCTATTATAATACAGGTGTGGCGGTCAATGACACTTATTCTTAGAATCATTCATTGGTAATACCCTTTCCATAGGAAACATTATTTTATATCATAATCATAATTTAGTCTTGAATCTCATATTTTTCTCACACTCATAGTTCAATTACAAGTGATAGTGTTTAGAAATTCAATTTATTAGTGTAATATTTCACTCTCATCACTTTACCCACACACACAAGTTTCCCCTCCTTTATTAATAAGGTGGGAACTATGACTTGGATATAGGACCATACACCTCATAATAATTTTTTTTTTGTAAAATAAACTTCAATTAAAATAAAATACCATAGCTAACATGAATAACTACCTAATAAACAAAATAATCAAATATAATGGAAATAATAAGGAAGAAGAAAGAATATTGATATGTGTAGACTTTGGATAGCCTCTCTCAACTATGATGTGATCCTCAATATTTGGATTTCCCTCTTGTAAATCTACTTTATCTTGGATCTAATCCTTCCCCAAAACCATATACCCTTGAACTCTGATGGAATTGATCTAATCCCCGGTTTCATTTTCTTCTCTAAATTGGTAGCTCCATCATCCTTCCTTCATTTAATTTCATAGATCACTACCATATGGAATGGATGTGTAAGTGACCATTATACATAGAGAATAGATTATATCCTTATTTATTTAGAATAAAATTCTTTTATTATCCCAAAAAATTTAATTCTATTCCTATATCCTTGATCTACTTTTATGTTTCTAGTTTATTTGTCCCTTTCCTAATTTGGTAAGGTAGGTATATACAGGGAATATTTATGGGCCTCCTAGGATATACATGTAAGCTAGATTTACTTATAATTATCCTTGAAACACTTTTTATCATATTGACCATTCCTCTTCAATTTATAAATTTTATGTCTTTATTGATGGATCAATAAAGATATTTTGATCATGGGTAATTGATATGGTGAATCGATATCCTATATTTATGTACATATTATTATATGGTGGATGCAATATTGGGATCATATACATGCTATATTGTCCTGAAATCACTGTATGAGTTTAAATCATTGGCAATATTTGTATTTGATTTTACAATCATTGGAATTAAATGGTGATCTAATGAGTGGGAATTTTCTATGTTCAATAAATAGGATCCATTGAATTTTTGAATATATTTTCATTGAAACAGTTTATATTTCTACAAAATAGAGCATAAAAATATAAATTTAAATATCCTAGTTTAACTACATTAATTAGTTTTGTGAAAAAATTTGGATACGTATCTATATCCTAGATTCTAACATGGATGGAATTTAAATTTATATTAAATATGTACACAAGACAATATTGGAATTCTAGTGAATTATTTTGTTTTTTCACAATCAATGTTTGATTATAATACAATATTTTCTTGTAATTTAGAAAATGTTGTTTCAATGTTTCTTACTTATCCATGGTCATAGGTAGTCTTGGCTTCTCTAATACTGTCCCAACAACTAACATGGAAATGATATCTATTTCTCATTATCAATGTTGTCCTTGTTATTTTTTATATAAAATACATAATTATTTATCCTAGTAAACTAAATAAATTACTACAATTAAAATGAATAAAATATAATCATAATATACAAAATATACAAGGTAAAAATCATATTTTAAATATATTTGAGCATGAGAAATTTATATTCAAAAATGATATTTCAAGTGTGTTCAAAAAATGATTAAAACTAATAATTAAATAAATTTTTATAAAAATATATATGTAATACCATAATCTATTTCAACTAAATATAATAATATGGTTTTTTGGAATGAAATACATAAAAAAATTCCAAGAATGATATGAACAATTATGATAAATTTTAGGATAATTGACCACTTTACAACATTAGTGACATGTATATGGAGTATTTAGACACTTATACTTTGGGAACCCACCTTCGCCATACTGAAATCATTCCATTGATCCTCATCCTTGAAAATCCTAATAATATACCTAAACTGATTTCTTTTCAAAATCTATACACTTATAACACTGATAACTAAATGAACTTTTTACTCTACCAGATCATGGAAGAAAAGAACTCATATTTCGATAATTTTCTATATGAGCCTCTGTTAATTTTATTACATTAACTACTACTATTTCAGAGGGTAGATTCAAAATAATGAACGTTAACCAAATATTGAGTAACAAATTTGTCTCAAATCTCTATTCATTATGATTATAATTAGTAACTATCTCTTGTACATACTTTATTGACTCAATAAAATTTGATATATTTTCCATAATATAAAATTTTATCTACTCATAGTCCAAGAATAGTCAAAAACAAGTTAATTTCAAATCCTCTAAGAAGTGATATTCATTAAGCATCCTATGGAATCCCTTCCTATCAAGTTCATTATCCTTACCATACAACACAATTAAATCCCAAAATTTCTATTTGGACACTCTAGTAAACAAGATCCAAACTTGATCTTCAATGTCTCTTGCATCCATAAAAACTTGAAGATTCAATTGATCTTCCCCAACAATTCATCATCTTGCACCAACCACATATTCCCTCTGAATGATAGATGGTTCTGGTTAATGAAATCTAATTCCCTATTTTTCTCCCATGTATTATGCTAATCAATACCCTTATTGATCACCCTGATAGATTGCATGTTCACTCTACCCAACTTAGGGTCTATGGGAGCACATTAAGAAGTAATTTTTCCCTTTACCAACTAGAACACTATTAGGTAGTATATTCCATAATGATAACATTTTATAACATCCTAGCCTTGGGGTATAAATTGAAATATTCATGCATGAATTAAAAAAGCCCTTGAAAATGTCCTCTAATCATTAAAGGCTAATGATAAGAAGTGAGGATAGAATAAAACTATAGTGACATGATCTGACACATCGAGACCCCTCATGGGCCTAAAAATAAGTCAAGTGTTCCATCCCAAGCCCACCTCCAATAAGATAAGGAGTTATAACTGGGACCAAAAATACATATCACACCATGGGATGCCTTATCATATGAACCAAAAATAAAATCATACCTTTCCACATCCTGAAATAAATCCTACAAAAAAATATAACTCCACGATAGAATATAATTCATATGAAAAACAATAATCCATAATAATTCAATATTTACAAGATCTGGATAAAAATAATGGAATAAGAGACCAATATCCCAAAGTTTAAGCAAATGTAAGATAAGGTAAAAGACCCCTCATTATAGTAATACCCATCATGAGTAACAACTATATCTACCACCTCCATGTACCACTAAGAAACAACTCTACCAACTCCATGTCCTCTATAATCACCCATGGTTTATACTATGTCTACATAAAACATGACATGTGTGTGTGAAACACCCAAGTAGGGTGAGTATAAACTTACCTAGTATAATGCCCTAAAAACAATAGAGTGGATTAAATGAAAAGACATATCAAAATTAAAGACAAGGGAAATGAGAACTCATATATTCTATTAGGTTAGTGAACCAAGGACATAGAGAGGTCCCTATAATCATATAGCAACACCCCAATGGATCAAACTAGATAGAAACTTTGGATAACTAGAAAATATTAATACTTGAAACATCCAAAATTCCTAGCTTCCTAAAAAATATGTTATCCTTCTAAAACAATAGAAAAGGTGAAAAAATAATAAAAAAATTTCCTCATCATAATAAGAATCCAAGGAAGAATCAACCACACCTTAAGAAAAAATAATCTACATCTCTCCTCACCCATGACATGGCTTTGAACTTCCACACCATTCTAAAGCACAAACAATAGATAAGAACTTGTGTTAATGATATTGATTATATATGAGCCACTTCAACCTCACATGGATCACTTTTTTCTTTAAAATAAAAGAAATATAAAAAATAATACAATATAGAATTTTTATAATAATAAAATTTACTCTAAAAGGGACCATCAAAAAACCTCAACCTAAGAATCACACATCGATAGTCTTATTATATCGGACAACCCACACCTCATTGGGGAAAATATATATCTGATGAGAGAGTACCAACCCCATAAATATGGGACTCGTACCCCATCCCATAGGGGAGTTCCCTATGCCATTATATATAAAGGGAAAATACACCTTTATAATATAATAGTGATTAAAGGAGTCACTAAAATCATATTCCTAACTATACAGTCCCATGTTTTGATCTGGATGAAATTTTACAAAGAAATTTGAAATTTTAATTCGGTCGATGGGAAAATTTTAAAAAAAAATATTTTGACTAAAATTATAAGGGATGGAAAAACTTAAAGTGATTTTTAGATTTTGAATGAGTCCTAGGATGTTTCATGGGATTTTTTATGAGTTTTAAGAGCAACCGGCTTCCAAAACTCATTTTTATGGGAAGTGGGATGAGGCACATAGTTGACGCGAAATTAGAAGTAACTATGTGGTTCAACCTTATGAGAAAAAAATAAGAGGATAATGGTTAGTTTAATCATGAAATAAGGTCCAAGAATACATATGAAATGGTTCTTACCTTTATTGAAAGTCACATGGTTGGTGCATGGTTTTTTAATTGAGTGTTGCAACCATAGGAGGATTGTGTTTTGGATAGTAGAACTTCATGGTCTATTCATAGTTTTTCAAAGTTGTTTTCCTAGAAATATAGCTAGTTACACTTAGGTAGTGAAACCACATGGTTGGAAAATGGGTTGACCAAATCATGTGCCTCATTAAAAGGGTGAAATTACCCTTCTACCTCTATTTTCTTTTAACCTTCCTCCTTCCTTATTCTCCTCTATGCACATAGTAGATACCACCATCACTAGGAGCTTTGGATTTCCGCTTACACATAGAGAGATCTACCTCATTAATACTTAGAATCAAACATCATCAGTTTCATTTTATCACCCTTGGTAATTTTTCTATACTACCGATTTCTCTCGGTCTAACTCGAATAAAATCTAGATAATGGATGTGTGTAGCATCCTAAGAATGAGGTATTTGGTCTAGGGATTTCCCCTTAAAGTAAATTTGTTTTATAAAATATTACATTTTTATGAATGTTGTATTTTCTATACATTTCCATTCTAATGTAAAATTAATTATAAGGAATTGATTCTTTTGATTAAATGGTCATTGTGCATTAAATTTCACCATTGAAGGTTGTTCACCTCAACTTTAACAACCCCTTTGGGTGAATTACATATATGTATATGACCTATGCTTCATCCAAGATATTAAAACACCCTTTTGGGTGAAGTTTTAAAATGATTAGATTAAAATTCTCTACCTATTCTCTAATCTCCCTTGCAGTGTGTTGGTTTAACTCAAATATAAGATATATTTAAATTGAATGAATTGAGTTGGTTTAACAAACATGCCCCATTTTTATAATAAAACCAAATATGAGGTGTGTTTTCTAATATAATAAAAAGGGGAAATATAATGGGGATATTTAATGGTATAAATGGAACTATTATGGGAATGGAATTCTTAATTAATCATTATAAAATTTTAATATGTAATGTTTATGTATAAATCTTTTGGTATTACTAATGAATTAATTAAATTGTGTAAATTGAATTAAAGTAAGGATGAGTGGTAAGACCATCTCACTTTATTCTTCTTTCAAATTATTAAAAAAATGATAAAAAGTAGTTATTGAGTTTTAAATGGATGTAACATCTCTTAATATGATCCTAGGGAATGGATAGCCTTATTATTCTATGATCCTAAGGTATAGAGACCCTTATTATACATGATCCAAAGGTATAGAGTACCTTATTATTCTATGATTAATGGGCATGGAATCCCTTATTTTACATGATCCTCAGGAAAGGTGTCCCTTATTATTTATGATCCTTAATAATGGAATCAATTATTATTTGATGAGACTCTTATGACTATGAATGGACACTCAAGTTACACCTTGAATTCAACTCAGTATTATGTATCTACATTTATATGTTTATATATGTTACTATGTATATAGTAAATATATATACATAAATATATATATATATATATATACCTATATATACATTTAAACATGGTCATAGATATTTTATCTTAGACTGAAGTAGGTATGGTTGGCCATGTGTCTTTAAGGAACCTAAGCCTAAATTTTTTACATTTATTCATTTAATTCTTTAACGATATACCTACACACTGTTTTATTTTATACTCACATACTAGATATGATTAGGCAATGTTGGTGGTGGCCTAGTAAGTCTATCACACACTCAGTTCAGGTCATTGTTAAAACCCAGACAGACTCCATGGTTGCTATATCAAGTTTTAGATTCGGCTTTCTGGAGTAATACTCATTTTGTATTGCATGCTTAGATTTGAGATCATAAGAGCATAGGAGTTAGTCAGTGGTCAATGTAAGGACCAGACTTCGGTTTCTTGGATTCGGTGCCTTATTTTATTGCATTGGCATATAAACAATAAATATTCATTCTGAAAGACCAAGTATTTTATCAGCTTTACAAACAAGACACATACATAAGTTCAACATTACAACTCGAAATGAAATAAAACATAAAGTTTTTATTGGGAACATCCACAACTCTAAGTTTATCCATGAAGGTCATTCATAATTAACTTTTTCATGTCCTTAGATAATGAAACATAAGAAAGGGGTGATCTTAGATGCTCAGTAAGTGTATGAAATACAGTAGAAGATATCAAAAACATAAACACTAGGCATGGTGAATATCTTAAAAACACATGCCTTTAAAAAATAAACTTGACCATAATATGGTAGAAATGTGAGATGAGTAAATCATTCCATAATAAAACATAATAATGGATATTATACTAGTTAAATAACCAAATTAACTTTCAATTTCTAGTTTCATAAAGATGGAATGCATAATACGGTACATCACAAACATACCGTTAAGGCCTCATGCCAAGACCACATATAACCATTTTGTCAAGGCCTTGTGCCAAGACTGTAGCTTGTCTCATGAGACCTACTGATTCACCAAGGGGCTATAGAGGGCCCCACCTAACACTTACTATGTAAAATTCATTCATCTTATGAATGGGGATAAACAAAAACAACATATAAATTCAAATAAAAAATAAAATATGAAATGTAAATAACTTTCCTCATACATTTAACATAAACATTAACTATTTGAAGTAAACTATTGAATGGTATCAGGAGAGAACATCCATATTCAAACTAATCAGAAACCCTTTAAAAACATATTGTAGATGATATCATAAGACATAAACCAATATGAAATACAATATTCATCAAAGGATGTTGACATAAATAAATATACTTTTAAATGTGACCATTAAGAAATTCTTGAGGAAATAATCCTTAAACATTCTAAAGTGTCCAATACCACCATGAAATATTCAAATAACAATCCCTTAGAATATCATGAGAATAAGGAGACTCATGATATTATATATCAAGGGGAATTACATACATCACATGCAAGGAATAAGTGGTTAATAAGGAATATATCTCATAAAAGTTAAAGTTAGGTGAGAAAATCTATTTTACTTTAGAAAGAAGAGTTCTTTTGGAAAATAATTGTAATTTATCATAAATCTGTTTTTAAACATGTATATCCTAGAAAATTAAAGGTAATTATATTAATATTACATTTTGGCAATAAATGGTGTTCCATTGAATTAAAATCATGTAAAAGTTTTTTTAAAGATGCTTTACAATAAAAACATTTTAGTGTGGTTTAAGGAATTCATTAAAGAGATTTTAAAGCGCAAAGGCATGTTTGATTTCATAAAACCAGAAAATAACCAAAATATATTTTTCATGTTAAAATGTGTGATTTTAGAAAGATAAATATATCATAAAACTTATTATAAAGTGAACATAAAAATAGGTATGAATTCAAGAAGTTCCTTGAATCATGCTTGCATTTCAGAAGAATTTTTGAAATATTCCTTTAAAACAAGTAACTCGCCAAAAAATAAATAAGGATTATGATTGGTACAACTATTTAGAACATTAAAATAGAATTTATTAGGAGTAAATGACAATAAATAATAATTTAATTAAGGTTAATAGAGAAAAACAGTAACCTGAATGAAAATGGAGGTTTGGATAGAAAATACTTACAACTTTGTAATCAATTGAACTATAAGCCCCTAAATTAACATTCATAGAAGGATACATTAAATATCATGAAAATAAAGTGATTCATGATATGAAACATAAATGGGTATTATACATACACCATACACAGGTAATGGAAGTGAATATAAAATATCTCAAAAAAATTGAAGTGAGATGAAGAAACCGCTTACAAACATTTCGGCCAGGTAACAGGTATTCTTTTGAAGGATTAATGAGAGGTAAAGGGGTATACCATAATTTATATATCATAAGAGAAGTATGGGGAAGTTTTGAAGACATACCCCATTATTATTAATTAAAACTAAAAGGACACAACATAGGGGGATTCTTAAATAAAAGTGAGAGAGAGGATTCCTTACCATAAATCGGAGGGTGTTCTTCACTTGATCTTAATGACCTAAATAACCAGATTAGGTTCATTAATTAAAAAATTAAATAACTATTTATACATTTATTTGTTTTGTTATTTATTTATTAAGTTCATTCAGTTTCTTTTAGATGGGTTAAGGGATTCAATTTAATTGTTTGTGAGTCCTTGTTTTCATAATATTCATGATCAGACCACTTATAAAAGAGTATGGTAGTTCATGTAAGATGGGTGTTGAAGTCCCGAATTTATTTTATATGTTATTAATGAACCTTCAGAAGATTAAATGGTTATAAAATTCATTTGTTTAAATTTATTTATGTTGAATCATTATATAAAATATTAATGATAAACACTTGTATTAATTTAGCGATTTTTCTCACAATTACATTATTTGGTATTATTATTTTATGTCATGAGTGCATAAGTATTACAAGACATTAAGTAAGATAAAATAAATATATAATAGTCTCTATCAACCATAAAAATGGTTTCATGACTATATTTGAAGAAGGTAAATCAAATTTAAAGTATCGTCTTCCTTGAATGTGATAAATCAACACATCTCAGATGATGTTTCATTTTGAGCATAAATGAGGAGGAAATGAGAGATGAAGATGAATTATCCCATTAGAATAACAAAATTATAGTGCATTTATGGTACTAGAGTTTTCATACCATTTTTTTAAGGATATTTTAGGAAATAAAAGAGCACAAAGGAACATGAAAATGAAAGAAAAGAAAAAGAAATTTTACTTCTTGAATTAACCTTCCTTGAGAGCCTCTTAAGGGAAGAGGATTTGGTCTTTTTATGAGAACAAGGGTTGTTGGTCGTGGGGGAGGATCTTGGGAGGATGTTTTATCAGAATTTATACAGGTCACAAGGCTTGAGAGTAGTTAAGATAAGTGGGAGTGTGGAGGGTTATAGTAGAGAAGAGGAGGGTTTTTCCATTATTTTACTCATTATTTTATTTTTTTTCAAAGATATCCAATATTATTGATTATTGTGACCAAGAATAGTAATATTTTTACGTGAGTTTAAACCAAGTGTGCTTATATCAGCCATATTTCTAGTAATGGTGAATTTTACTGATAATGTATATATACGGTACATTACTGTATTTTACTATTCATCAAAAATTCAAGTATTTCAAAAAAATCCCAAAAAAATCACCCTAACCATTTTTTGATATGTATAATCCAAAAATGAAGTCCATTTTAAAAAAAATCTAAATATGATTAATTTAATTTCAATTAAAATCATAATTTACTTGAAATATTCTGTTTTTAAAACATTTATTTACTTATTTCAAAACATAGGTACATCATACTTTCACTTAAATACTATATACATACTATTATAGGTGATGTTACAATTCATAAGGGAAATTCACTATTCATAAGTGTAACATTACTATTCATTAGGGTATGCTACTATACACCAAAAAATTAAGTTGGTCATATCAGACTCTAAATAACTTACTGATCGCAACCGTGTATGTCAGATTTTTGAAATTCAAATCATAGGGGTGATAAAATAATGTTTACTGGCAAGGTTATAAGAAAGTTTTGTTTTTTAGAGACTCAGTGTTTTATGCATTCAATATTAAATTTATTTTCAAAATCTTGGGGTGTTACACTCAAGATTCTCATGGAGATATCCCTTGGGGATTTTGTTCTCTTTTTTATACAAGAACTATATTGTATGCTTACTGACATGTATTCCTATTTATTTTTGTATAGACATTACATCATTATGTATATGGTATTGATTTTTACATTGGTCATCTATTATTATTGGGATGGTTTATCTATTTTTCCATTCATGTATGCTAATTTTTCTGTTAATTTATTTTTTATTATAACATTGTGCTACTCTAGTTATGAGGGTATAGTCTCCCCACCATACCACTGTTATACCCTATATTTTAGTTGGAAGCCTCTAGCATGTGGGGAGGCTCACATGAGGTTGTGTGAAAGACCATACCAAGGCATCGTTTTAGTGGATCTCATTTTTGTGCATTATAAAGTGGTATCATATGCTTCTTTTTCTTTTTTCCACACTATTTTGGGTTGGTAGACAGAAGACTAGCAATGTTTTATCATTTAATAAATAGTCAGGTTTGCAAGTGACCAACCCATACAAGAGTAAAAGGTTATGTGACCATGGAAGGGACCATTATTAATGCCTTTTGTCATTTCAATTTATTATTATTTTACCTTGAGTGATTGATGTACTTTCTGATCCTTACTTATTTATGAGATTTATAGGATTCTTAACATTATCCCAATATGGAAAGGAATAATTGTTACATGCATCATTATAGGCACATAGATATTCACATTACATGATTCGTAGATTGAATTTCTTGACTACCTGATACATTCTAGATGTTCCTTCTGTGCTTTTGTAGCATGTTTATCAATATACCGTGTTTAGGTGATTGTTTAGGTGATTTTGTAACACATTTATTTATGTGTTTTGATACACATGGTACCAATCTTGTCGTTAAAGGGTACATCAAATTTTATGAGTTTGCTATAAATCTACTAAACTTTGCGCTATTATGTAATGTTTTTGGTTCTTATCTGGAGTAGATTAAGTTAGGATTTCAAGTAATTTGAGTGTTCTCTACATTCAGGACGATGTTGCAAAAGTATCGTGTGTTTTAACATTATTGGTCGGTTTAGTTTTGGATTATATTCCTGATACGAATGAAGCATGTGAGCATGGATCAGATATCATCATGTGTACATATAGAGTAAATATGATCTTTTACACTTTTAAGTTTCTGATTTTCCGTTCTTTTTGATTTGGTGTGTGGTAGAAGCATGTTGGCCGCTATATAAATAGTGTTCAATGTTGTATGGATCATGTTTCATGGAATGAGTTCATGTTTTCAGTAAAACAGTGACTAGGAAAGTCTTAAGGTGGGGAGAATCATTTTGAATGTGTTTTAGTGTATACTTCCAAGTAGATATATTCCAATTGAAAAATGAAATTTGTACATGGTTAGAACAACTTTATGGAGCCTGGGAGGCTGGTGAATTTGAGCTCTCTAGTCCTTGAGATGATTCTTACTATAAAACTTTGTTATGGGTTTGGATGGAGTTTGGAATCTAGATTCATTCTTGGGGTGCATAAGTAACCCAAGGAATGTAATGCTTCTAAGGAATGTTGGTTCTTTTAAGACATCATGACTATGAAATAGTTGGATATGTATTCAACCTTTTTAGACATCGTGAGTCAGGTTTGGACTAGAGTGGTTTGTTTGATTGATCACAGTGTGACTTGGGTAGTGAGGGAATCATAGTTAGTTTATGACATTGTTTCAGTTGGTTTAGTAGATCGATATAAACATAATTCATACAATGGTGTCTTGAATTTACTTCTTTCATAAAGATTGGTATGGTTGGTTGGAAACCATATCAGACAGTTGATCGTACCACGATTCACTATTTCATTTCACCCTTATACCAATGTATCAAACTGGTTTTGTATTGAAAATTACAAGTATAATAACAAATTTCACCCCATGTTTGATTAAATTATTTTGGTTTTAACATAGTTAAAAAGTTAAATGATACTTTTTTGATAATTATATTGTATGTGGAGATGATTTGGAGGGACAATGATGAAGTGGAAGAAAAATGGGCCAAAATTGCATGGATCTATGAAGCCATGTCCACTATTGTTCTTGTTTAGAAAATTACTTGCATCTAAATGGGATCATATTTTGTTTACTAGTGAAAATTTTAATGGGATACAACTATTATTAAGGAACCCAAGCCCAATTCTTCCATTAAGGGGCCCAACCGACTTGATTTGTTCAGAACACCGAATTTGTGAGAAGTCAAAAGTGGTATTCAATAATTTATCCATATCATAGGATAAACTTTTCCAATTGATGCCAAACATTCTATAGAGATATTCAGTAAGTGGGGCTACAACATTATAGTTTTTTTAAAAGGGATATTAGATTGTCTAATGGAATAAATGCATGGTACAATTGGTTTGAAGAAATCTATGTGCCCAAAACCACCTTCAAATTTTCCTATTAATGGCACCATGGGTTCCCCATTTAAGAGTTCGTCCCGGAGGCAAGGTGATACCATTTTGGATTCCCCAAGGATTCTTCTCAAAATCCCTATAAGTTCTGGAGGCAATGGGAAGTGCTACTTCAATATCTTCTTCTTCCTCCCCTCCCATAGGTTTTGAAACCCCTTGTCATTACCCGGGGAGGAACGTGATGTAATCCAAAGATTCAAACTTGTATTATTTTGAATGATCTTTTTAATTCCAGGTTTTATGTTTTTTTTCATCATCCTACCTTTTTATTTAATTGATTCATATACTGGTATGTTATACTCAAACTCAAATTATCATGTTTAGGAGTACCCTTTCATGTGATGTTTCATACACCATTCATCCCTTTTTCCTCCCTCATTCAATTACAGTGTTTGTGTTGTTCATATTGGAAAATTGAACTCACATATGCAATGTCAAGACCATGTACATTTATTTTATGGTATAACAAATAAATAACATACAAACTTTTACAGCACATCGATTTCTTCATGTGTTTCCTTGGTGAGTTTTGGTTATTAAGTCGAACACAAATCACTCAATCATCGGAGGAGTCTGGTGAATCATTGTGTGTTTTCAAATGAAACCTACGAGGTATAATAGTATAAAATTAGTAACATTATAGTAATAGGTGTTAAAAACTAGGTATTAAAAGATCTATACCCTTTCTCTTGTAGCTATGAAGGATGAACATCACGATACTCCCCTGGTTTGATCACATTTAATTAATTTTGTTCATTTCTACTTTGTTTTATCACTTTAGTTTTTCTATCGTAATCTTTAATCATCAAACCCCAATTTTTATTAAATAAAATTATCCTTATATTTTCATAATCAAAACCCTATTTTTAAATTAATTATCTAAGGCTCCGTCGAGAGACGACCTAGGGTTGCTGCTATACTACAGAAATTCTAGTAAAAACTAAACAACTAATTTGACGTACTAGACAAAGTGATCAAATTTTGGCACCATTTAGGGGATCCAAGATCATTCTTTTCTTTATTTAATTTTATTTATTTATTTTAGTTCTTAATTATTACTCCTTTAAATACCCATCCCCATTTTATTGTTTTTTTTTCGGGTTTTTTTTTATTTTTGTTTGTTTTTGTGTGTTTTTTATCTCTATCTCTCTTTCCACTCTCTCTCTCTCTCTTATCCTCCATTTATGTATCTATAATTTTGTATCATAACATTCTATTCTTCCTTCACCCTCTTATATTTATTTTATCCATATTCAATCATTAAAAAAACAAAAAAAACAAACTTCACAACTTATTTTCATGACCCGATCAGAAAAAGAAAAACTGCTTGAATTTGACCCTGAAACTGAAAAGACACTTCACACACAAATAAATACATCTAGAAAATTTAAATAAAGTAACACTAAGGAACCCCATGTAGAACCTAAATTTTTTATAAATAAATAAAAAATTTAACCCAATCAAATCTAATAAAACATGGTTGAAAATAATCAAACCTTAAAATAACTGACCACCCCGGATGTGGAGTACCAACCTGCATACATCCAATATCCCGACGAAGCAGCCAACTTTGAGCTAGGATCAGGCCTCATCCACCTACTTCCCAAATTTCATGGTCTTCCTAGTGAGGACCCACAAAAACATCTTAAAGAGTTTCACATGGTATGCTCCACCATTAAACCCCAAAATGTGACTGAGCACTTAATTAAGTTTAGGGTCTTCCCATTCTCCCTTGATGGTGTAACAGAAGATTGGAAATGATATTTTCCTACCACGATTGGGGGATGTAATGAACTTAAAAGTATCTTTTTAGAGAATTTATTACCTGACTTCTGAACTCCATCAATTAGGAAAGAAATCTATGGAATTAGGCAATCACAAGGAGAGACCCTTCATGAATACTGTGAGAGATTCAAAAGACTTTGCTCAAGCTTCCCCCACCACCAGATTAGTGAAAAACTATTAAACCAATAAATCTAAGAGGGTATTATCCCCATGGATCATGGAATTATTGATTCTATATTTTTTGGTTCCCTAGTTGATAAAACTCCTTCCACCGCTCGTGACATAATAGCTAACATGGCTCAAGATTCACAGCAATTTGGTACATGAGCAATTGCACCAACCAGAGGAGTTCATGAGGTAAGTCATTCAGCCCTAGAACAAAAGTTAGACAATAAACTTGATGATATGCATACCCTTATAAGGCAATTATCTCAAGCACAAACTAACTCACACTCTTCTTCAGTTCCATTACATTGTAGTATTTGATCTGAAAATACTCATTTTTCTGACTAGCGCCCACAACTTCAAGATTCACCTAAGTCATGTGTAGTCGTGTTCCCAGGGCATCCATAACAACAATAACCTCCCTTAAAGAAAGATCCATTCATGAAAAATACAAACCTGGGGGGAAAGCACAACCCCAATACCGATAAGGATAAAACTTAAGATACCACAATTAGAATTGGTATCCCCAAGTCCAAGGTCTGCAACCTTCTTATCCTTCAAATTATCAAAACAATCATCCTCCTCCTCCCAAATCTGAACCAACACTCAAGGATATGGTGAAAAAAAATGGCAACCCAGAACCTCTAGTTCCAATAGACCACACAATTGGCAATTCCAGACCTATGAACTCAAGTGGGACAATTGGTGAACACCATTGGTGAGATTAAGATGAAAGTTTCTAGACAACTACAATCCCAACCCATTTCCAATCTAAAGGATAAAGGTAATGTATGTGCAGTTACACTTCGTAGTGGTAAATAATTTTTTCCTTCTACTGATTCTACGTAATAGGTATGTCTTCATCTTGAAAATACTATTTATCTACCCATAAAATATTCCAATGGAGAAAAAAAATAAAAATAGTAATAAAATTATCATTTATGATTCAAATGAAAAATCAATTCCTCTTCTTTTTCCCCAAAGACTCTCTAAATCTAAAAATTCAGATAATGAGATTGATACTGAAATAATGGATACATTTAAAAAATTTCAAGTTAATATTCCTTTATTGGATAAAATAAAGAAAAATCCCAATTATTCCAAATTTATTAAAGAACTTTGTACCCATAGACTAAGGATAAAGGGTAATGAGAGAGCCAACTTGGGTAGGATTGTCTCGTCCTTGATTCAACCATCAATTCCAACCAAATGCAAGGATCTGGGAAATTTAACAATACTATGTACCATAGGGGAGACTTTCTTTTCTGATGATATGCTATATTTAGGTGCTTCCATTAATGTAATTCCCCACTCCATGTATACTTCTTTGCAGGTTGGAGAGCTTCAACCAACAGGAATTGTCGTGCAACTTTACAACAGGAGTACAACGCATCCAACAGGAATGATTGAGGATGTCCTTGTAAGAGTAAAGAATCTCATCTTCCCCAAGGATTTCTACATTCTTGAGATAAAATATACCCAAATACAAGGACACTCTCCTCTCATACATTGGATTCCATTCCTCAAAATAGAAAATACAATCATCAATATTCACAATGGTACGCTATCCATGGAGTTTGGTGGATAAAAGGTGATTTTTAACATCCTTGAGTCTATGGAACACCCTGTTTATGAGCACTCCACTCTTCATGTATATTTGATGGAAGTGCTCTCAAATGATTCAAACACACAAAATTATCTCCTCAACCCATACTCTGATTCATTTTCCACTTCTTCACCCTTGGATGTTTTGAGTGTTGATTCATGTTTGGAGTATTTTTTGGGTTCTAAAAAGTGTAAATTTTGGGCATTAATTGATGAGTGTGTTCATTCTGAGGTACCCATGACCGTTGATGATTCTGCAAATATCATTTCAATGGATTCTCTATCCTTAGAGAATAAACATGAGTATATAGACAGTTTCATGGACCTCAATCCCCCAAAAAACCCTCCCTCAATCTAGAAACCCATGTTGTTGGAATTAAACCCCCTTCTTTATAATTTAAAATATGCTTATCTTGAGGGTATTGACCAACATCCCATTATTATTGCCAATAACCTCCCTCCATTGCAAGAATCAAAACTGCTCAACCTTTTGAGAGAGTGTAAAAAGGAAATTGGATGGAAATTTGCTGATATTGCATGGATTATTCCATCTATTTGTATGAACCATATGCTTTTGGATGATGAGGCTAAACTCATAAGAAAATGTCAACGCCGGTTGAATCTCACACTCCTCGATGTGGTAAAATTGGAAGTCAGTAAATTACTGGATATGGGGATCATTTATCCTATATCTGATAGTAAATAGGTTATCCCCGTGAAAATTGTGCCTAAAAAAGAAGGAATAATAGTTGTGTCAAATGAAAGTATTGAATTGGTTCCAACACATGTGCAAAATAGTTTACGAGTCAGTATTGACTACCTTCGACTGAATCAAGCCATGGGGAAGGACCACTTTCCTCTACCTTTAATTGACCAAATGTTAGAACAATTTGCTGGTAATTCCCATTATTGTTTACTTGATGGTTATTTGGGTTATTTCCTAATCCATATAGCCCCCAAGGATCAAGAAAAGACAACATTTATCTGTCTATTCGGTACATTTTTATATAGAAGGATGCCATTCGGTTTATGTAATGATCCTAGTAATTTTCAGAGATGTATGTTGAGTATTTTTTATAAGTACCTTGAAAGTTGTTTGGAAGTATTTATGGACGATTTCATGGTATATGGTTCTTATTTTGATGATTTTTTGGAAAACCTAGGTTCTTTCCTCCACCGCTGCATTGAAAAGTATTTTATTTTAAATTATGAGAAATTACATTTTAGGGTTGAGCGGGGGATAGTTCTTGGGAATGTCATTTCAAATAATGGAATTCTAGTTTATAAATCTAAAATTGAATTAATTTCATTCCTTTAATATCCAAAATGTGTTCGTGAGGTGAAATATTTCTTGGGTCATGCTGGTTTTTACCGCTGATTCATTAAAAACACTACTACAAATACGTCTTTTATCAGCGCTAAAAATGGCCTTTATCAGTCCTAGAAAAGCGCTGATAAAGTCGACAAAGATAAAGGGGGGGTCCCCTTTATCAGCACTCCAAAAAGCACTGATAAAGACCCCTTTTATCAGCGCTGATAAAAGGGGTCTTTTATCAGCGCTAAAATGAAGCACTGATAAAAGACCCCTTTTAACAGCCCTTTTTTTTAGCGCTGATAAAAAATAAAAAAATTAAAAAAAATTAAAAAAAAATACTGCCAATCTCGGGGGGGCTTTTTACAGCGCTTGAGCCCCCCTTTATCAGCGATTTCCTGCACCTCCAGCGCCCTCCCACACCGCCTACACCCTTTATCAGCACTAGCCCTTTAAATCAACCTTGTGTGCGCACCCGTGCCTCCACCCGGATTTGATCTCGAGACCTCCCCCCTGCGCACCTAAAGCCTTTTCCACTACCCTATATTGATTTGTTCTCTTATTCATGATATATCTATTTATTTATATATATATTTAGTTATATTTATTCATATAGTAATATATATTTATATTAATATATATAGTTATATTAATATATAGATATAGTTATATTAATATATATATATATAGTTATATTAATACATACATATAGTTATATTAATATATGTATAGTTATATTAATATGTGTATAGTTATATTAATATATAGTAGTTATATAAATATTAATATACTGGTATTTTAAATAAAATGGATATTAGTTATTATTTAGATAAAGCTAATATATTTTATATGTAAATATGTTTAATTATTTATTTAAAAAATTTAATTTTTAGGTATGAATATATAAAAAACATGTACATATAGTTATATATTTGATTATAAATAGCAGAGCATTATAAAAAAGGATGAAATTTCAAATACATAACATCAATATGAATGTAATAACTTGGAATAAATTCAGTCCCCACCCAAAAAAGCCAATAATACCCCCTTAAACAAGGCTGAAAATCCACAAAATGTTAAAAAATCTGGGTACCCCGACAAAAAACTCAGTTTTGGAGGCCTTCTGGGCCTCTTTTGGACCCGAAAAACGCTTGACTAGGGCTTCCTTAAGTCATAGAAATGTAGAGCTCGTCACAGGATTCGATTTGATATGTGGTAGATCTCAAACGGACACTCGGATCAAAAGTTATGGTTGTTTGAAGTTTGAGTTGAGTTTTTAACATATTTTGGATCTTTTTTTAATTTATTTTATTTTTTATTTTTCAAATTTTTATTAAATGACTATTACTCCATAATAATAATCAAATTATTAATTAAAAATATTTTTTTAATTTTTTAAGAATCCATTTTAACTAAATATCTTATATATTAAGTATATTAAGTGTAAATGTACATTTATACTTATATAAAATATATTTAAAAATTATATATTATATTTATATCAATATAACTATATAACTATATTTATATATTAATATATATTTTTTTTAAAAAAATTTGAAGTCGTTCCTTTATCAGCGCTTTTAAAAAAAGTGCTGATAAAGGCCCCCCCTTTATCAGCATTACTAAACAAGCGCTGATAAAGGGGGGCCTTTATCAGCGCTACAAAAAAGCGCTGATAAAGGGGTACTTTTATCAGTGCTTTTTTAGCGCTGATAAAGCCCCCCCCCCCCCCTTATCAGCACTTTTTCGTTAGCGCTGATAAAGGGGTGGTGCTGGCCTTGCCCGGTTTTGTGGTAGTGAAACTTCAGTAAGATCGCACTTCCCATGTCTCGGTTATTACAAAAGGATTCTAAGTTTGTGTTTTATGAAAATTCTTAGGATGCTTTAAATTTTATAAAAAGGAGTCTCACATCACCTCCCATCATCCAACCACCAAGTTTGGATCTCCCCTTTGAGCTTATGTGTGATGCCTCTAACTTTTTAGTTGGGATAGTTTTATCACAAAGGGTTTAGAAAGCTCTTCATGTCATTGTGTATACCTCTCGTACCCTTGACCCTATCCAGGAAAACTACACAACCACTGAAAAATAACTTCTTTATATTGTGTTTTCCTTGGAAAAATTATGTTCATATCTTATCAGGTCAAAAATAATTGTCTTTTTTTATTATGCTACCCTCCGTTTCCTCCTAAAGAATCCTAAAGCTAAGCCCCATCTCATTCGGTGGATGCTCCCCCTCCAGAAGTTTGACCTTGAGATTAGTGATAAGAGAGGAGTGGAAAACGTTTTATCTGACCACATTAGTAGGATTTCTCCACCACTGTACCACCATGTTGACTCATCCCTCCCCATTGGAGAATTATTCCCTCATGAGAACCTTTGTGATGTTGTGGACCTTACCCCATGGTATGCATACATTCTTAATTTTCTAGCAACATCTAGGGTTACCACATATTTCAGCACTTCCTAATCCCATAGACTTAAACATGATTCTTGATGGTACATTTGGGATGACCCATATTTATGGAGAATTTTTTGTGACCAAGTAGTTCGTTGGTGGGTCCCTGACTATGAGTTCACCTCTATTTTGACCTTCTTCCACACTTTTTTTTTGGGGGCCACTTTGGCTCTCAACGTATAGCACAGAATTTCCTTGACTCAATACATTATTGTCCAACCTTGTATAGGTATTCCAATCAATTTTTATCTCATTCAGTCATTGCCAATTCATAGGGAATATCTCCAACAGGAATGAAATTCCCCAACAACCAATGTTATTCTGTGAAATTTTTAATGCATGGGGAATTGACTTCATGGGGTATTTTCCAAATTCATTTGGATTCATATAAATATTTTTAGATGTAGACTACTTGTCTAAATGGGTGGAAGAAAAGGCTAATGGGTCTGATGACTCTCGAGTTATTGTTGATTTTGTGAGGTCCCAAATTTTTAGTCGGTTTGGTTTGCTGAGATTCATCTTTAGTGATTAGGGTTACCATTTTTTCAATCGCAACATGAAAACTTTGCTTCGTAAGTATGGGGTTGATCATAAAGTCTCCACTGCATATTAGCCCCAAACTAACGGAAAAGCATAAATCTCAAATCGAGAAGTTACGAGAATCTCGGAAAAACAGTACAACCCAACAAGAAATATTGGAGTTTGTGCTTGGATGATGCATGTTGGGCGTACCATGCAACTTTTAAAATACCAATCGGAATGACACCATATAGAATTGTGTTTGGAAAATCTTGTCACATCCTAGTGGAGGTAGAACACCATGCATATTGGGTTATTAAACAATGTAATATGAATCTTTCAGGTGCAGGTGATTATAGGAAGCTGCATATTCAAAAGTTGGAAGAAATTCGATTTGATGTATATGAGAACTCCCAAATCTATAAATAGAAGACAAAGAATATCCATGATAGGATGATTCATCAATAGAAGTTCTATATTGGTGAGAAGGCCCTCATGTACAATTTCAGGCTAAAGCTCCTCCCAGGTAAGCTTCGTTTCTGATGGCTTGGTCTTTATACCGAAACTGATATTTACCTTTTTGGTGTTGTACAGGTTTTTCATGAGAAGAGTGGATAGAAAAGCTGTCAATGGGTAGAGGCTCAAACACTTCTATGTGGAATTTTCAAACATCATGTGGAGGAAATCCAAATTATAGATGCCACATATGACACCACTTAGCAGGTTATCCCTTCTCCCTACCTTTATGTATTATCTATTTATTTAAAATACTTTCATTGAATAAAATATCACTTTTAGGTGTGGGGGACGGTGACATGTCATAGTTATGATTAAACAAAATAGAAAAAATTAAAAAAATAAAAAAAATAAAAATGTGTTTTCATTTTTGATTCCTTCATTTTGTGTTTTTAGAAAAAAATTGATCTTAAAAATAATATACAAAATCATTTTTCATGCCTGAGCTGATTGTGTGGAAAATAAAATTTTTTTGGAATTTTTTTTTCAAATGAATGTTGAAATGGAATATTTTTCTAGAATTTTTATTTTCAAATAATTATTAGGTGTTTAATGGGTTTTTTAAACCCATGCCTCATTAGTACTAACCAATATTTTAATCCCTTACCAAAGAGATATTCTATGCCCTTTATTGTATATTCTTAATTTTTATCCCTTTCTTGAGAGTCTCGGGTCATGTGGACAAACTAGAACTTTCCTTGATTATGTTTGAAATCATAAGATTCAAGTATTCTACATTCATGAGAGAGTCAATCGTTAATTAAAAATTATTTTGTACAAATATCCTCTATTTTCATTCACATTTACAATTTATCCTTCTTAGGACTTAGAGACCAAGAAATTCATGTTAGTTAGCCACATTACAACATAATATATCCCTACCTACCCATATCTTGTGTATATTCTTGTTTTATTTTCAGCAAGTGTGGGAGAGAGGGTGTTTCCATAGGAATTCTGGGGAGAGAATCATTGTTATGTGTTGATATAAAGGGTGCCAACATTTTCTATTGGCAATGGGCTCACAAGCCATATTAAATCATTGTTTTACACATGTTTCCCTCTTTATCTTAAAAATAACTAAGAAAAATATAGTTTTTTACATTTGAAAAAAAAATAGAATAAAAGAATAAAATGGAGAAAAGAGGATGTTTACTCATTATTATTCATTTCTTGGTTGTGACCCACATAAATAGACAATGGGGGTAGTGAGTTAGAGGTGATACACTTTGTCAGGGGTTCAGTGTGTAGATTTGTTGTGAATACTTGCTGAATTTTGATATGTTTTGTACATAAGAGATTGAACACTCATATTCTGCCTCAGTTTTCTAAATATTAAATCCTATCAACCCTTGAACCTCAGAACAACCTGTTGGAAGTCCTCTTTAGTAGCACACTAGTTTCTACCAGTAGAGAAATGAGAATCTTTGAAAGCATATGGTAAGATCACAGGAACTATGGGAAAAATATCATAAATAAACTTTCATATGTTCCATGTGTGAATAGGGAAAATTCTTAGGTGAGGTAGGTTGCGACATATTTCATGGGTGAAAAAATGAAGTTGAACAAATTTGAATGTGAGAAAAGAAAAATGATAGGAAAATTGATTCCATAAATGAGACGTGATGAATTACAATTCAAAAAAATCTTGTATATTCTCAAACCTTTGATTTATGAATGGGACAAGATTATGAAATTATATATTGTCTAGGTGTGAAAATTTTTAGGTGTGGGGGTATGATCATACTACGATTCACTATTTCATTTCACCCTTATACCAATGTATTAAAATGGTTTTGTAGTGAAATTTACAAGTATAATAACAAATTTCACTCCATTTTTTATTTAATTATTTTGTTTTTAACACTCTTAAAAAGGGAAATGTCACTTTTTTGATAATTATATTGTAGTTGGAGATGATTTGGAGGTCCAAGGATAAAGTTGAAGAAAAATGGGCCAAAATTTCATGGATCCATGAAGACCTATCCACTGTTGTGCCTGTTTAGAAAATTATTTGCATCCAAATGGGCTCATATTTTGTGTTCTAGTCCAAATTTAATGTTATACAACTCTTATGAAGGAACACAAGCACAATTCTACCATCAAGTGTCCCATCCGACTTGATCTGTCCAGAACACCGAATTTGTGAGAAGTCAAAAGTGGCGTTCTGTAATATATCTATATCTCTGGATCCACTTGTCCAATTCACTCCAAAATTTATATGGAAATATCCCATAAGTGGGGATAAAACTTTCCAATTTTTTCAAAAGGGATATTCAATAGTATAATGTCTGAAATTCATTGTAAAAGTGGTTTGAAGAAATCTTTGTGCCCAAAACCACCTTCCAATTTTCCTATAAAATGGCACCTTGGGCTCCCCATTTGGGATTTTGGCCTCGATGCAAGGTTATAACATTTTGGAGTCCCCAAGGATTATTCTCAACATCCTTATAAGTTCTAGAGGCAATGGGAAGTTCTACTTAAACATATTCTTCTTCCTCCCCTCCCATGGGTTTCTAAACCCCCTGTGATCACCCAGGGAGGAATGTGATGTAATCCTGAGCTTCATACGTGTATTATTTTGATTTATATTTTTAATAACAGGTTTTATGTTCTTTTTCATCATCCTATATTTTTATTTAATTGATATATATACTAGTATTTTACACTCAAACTCAAATGATCATGTTTGTGGGTACACTTTCATGTGATGTTTCACACATCGTTCATCCATTTCTCCTCCCTCATTCAATTGCGGAGTTTGGGTGGATCATATTGGTAAATTAAAATCACATATGAATTGTCAATGCCATGTACATTTATTTCATGGCATCATAATGAAATAACATACAAACCTAGATAGTACATAGAGTTATTCGTGTGTTTCCTTAGTGATTTTCGGTTATGAAGTCGAACACAAATCACCCAATCATCGGCAGTGTCCAGGGAATCATTGTGTGATTTTGACTGAACCCTAGGAGTTATCCTAGTATAAACTCATTAAAATTATGGTAATATGTGTTACAACCCATGTATTAAAATATATATACCCTTTCTATTGAAGCTATGAAATATGAGCATCACGATACTCCCCTGGTTTGACCACGTTTAATTAATCATGTTCATTTCTACTTTGTTTTATGGCTTTAGTTTTTCTATTGTAATATTTCATAATCAAACCCCAAGTTTTTTTAAATCACATTATCCTTCTATTTTCATAATCAAAACTCTCTTTTTCAATTAATGATCTATGGCTATGTTGAGAGACGGCCCAGGTGTGCTGCTATACTGCTGAAATTCTAGTAAAAAATAAACAACTAATTTGATGCACTTGAAAACGCGGTCAATGCTTCATCTCAAATATCAATGGAATATATTGTTTCATCTGGTAATAATTGATATTCTCTTAGAGTTATCTTTTATTAGTGAAGATAATTCCACTTATCTTGACATCGTCTAGGGAATGCTAAGATAGATTTGTCTATACACCGAGCTAAATTAAAATCCCCTCTAACTCAATAAATAGACTCTATGGAGGTTGTTCTCCAGTAGTGTGGAGAATCATAGCAGCATTTTTTATCCTGAGTGATACTTGGATTCACATATGGGAAGGCCCTTTATGGACTCATGGGAATCATCCAATTCTTGGACTTTACCTCCAATTGAATATCACTGTTGGGATCAGTCGTTTTTCTTGATACGTGGATATTTTGTCTATGTACCTAGGTATCACTTGTAAATACCCAAGTATCATCTATTTTAGATAAAATCATTATACACTCATTGTTGATTCCAAGGTTACCCTAAACTTTCAATATAGCTCAGTTAATTTAATTAGAGAGTGATGATCCAAGGGGGTGGATCTGAAACACCTATACTCATGCCATGCCACAATAGGTGAAATGAACTCTTTGGTTAGAGATGTCACTAAAATCAATTTACGGCCTTCGGGGGTAATTCTCAAAGTAATATTAAGACTTTTTTATTTTTTAATTGGATGAGTCTAGATGTGACGACTTCCAAAACTATGTATTTTTTAAAAATAGTCAGTAGATAGTGGATCAACATTACTTATCTTAGTTTGTTGAATGTGGTCCGTGAGGAACAACTTTAGGCAAGTTGTTGGGATGAGACAAGCACGGTGAAAAGTTATTTTAATAATTTTCATGGAAAAATAGGAGAGACCATGAAAAACATGCTCAATTTAATTCAACCATTCCATCAAATTAAGAAACATATCAACTGCATTGTTATAATGATGAGGGAATTTTTTTTAGGAAATTACAATGGTGGGGAGTACCATGTCTCAGAATTGACCATTAAATGATAGAACTTATAGTGGTAAGTTCTATGGTCCTATTTATGAAATAGATGACAAAGTGGTTGTGTATCATCTTATATGGTCTCTTTTACGTGTCATATAGATGTTTTTTGTGCTAAATATGAGTGTTGGATCAAGTTTCAATGGTCTAAATATCATGAATAAGGAGTGGTGCTTGTAGGAAAATTGGGAATTTAAAATTCAATGTGTCCATTTTGATGAGAGATTCATGGACCTAGTAGGTTAGGTGATGTTTCAGTTTTTTCCAAGGCTTCTTGGGGGAGATAAATTTTAGGATATTGAGATTTTAGAGTCCTATATTCTGAACTAGTTGAAATTTTCAAAAGTAATTTGAAATTTTCATTTTGTGTACATTACAAATTTAAAAACCGAGATTCAAAAAAATTATAAGATTTATAATACTTTAAAGTGTTATTTTTAGACATGGAATTAGGACCACTATGTTTCTTGGGAGATCGTATTAGTTTTAAGAGAAATTAGATTCAAAAACTCATTTTTAGGTGAAGTAGATTGAGGCACACGGTTAGTTTATAGTTAGAAGTAATATTGCAGTTCTTAAATTGGTGGTAAATGGTTAGTTTAACTATGTAGGATTTTCCATAAAGTGGTGAAAAATAGTGCGGACCATCATTAGAAGTCAAACAGTTAGATCAAGGTTTTTTCATCATGTGTAGTAACAATTCAAGGGGATTGAATTTTGGAAAGTAGTACTGCACATGCTATGAATGGTTTGTAAAAACCATGCGCATAGCCACATGGTTAGTGCCACTTAAGAAGTGAGACCTCATGGTTGGAACATAGTTTGGAAAAATTGTGTACCTTATTAAAATTCTGAAATTACCATTATGCCCCTATTTTCTTTTAGCATTCTCCCTATTTATCCTCCACAACACAGAACCTCCCTCCCTCACATAGATATATGGATCACCTCTTAGGCAAGGAGATATATCACTCTTTTAGACTTAGAATCAAGAATTGTTTGTCATTTTTTATCACCCTCATGTGTTTGTATATTCTATTAATTTCTCTCAATCTAGTTTGAATCAAAACCTGATAAAGGATGAGTAAAGAATCCTAAGAATAATGTAGGTGGTCTATGTAATTTCACTTAAAGTCTAGTTGTTTTATAAAATATGTCATTATGTCACACACCAGATTTTAAATACATTTCCCTTTGAATGTAAAATTATAATGTGGAACTTAATGCCTTAGATTAAATGGTCATTATGCATTAAATTGCAGCATTGGTGGTTGTTCACATCAACTTGAACCACCCCTTGGGGTGTGCTACTTATATAACTATGACCTATGAATTATCTAGGATAGTAAAATATCCTTTTGGGTTTATTGGTAACTCAAATGTAAGAAATTTTGAAATTTAATTAATTGAGTTTGTTTAAAAACCTTTCCATATTTTTATAATAAAACCACATATGAGGTACGCTCTATTCTCTAATAAAAATAGGCAATATAATGGGGATATTTTTATTTCATAAATGGAACGATTATGGGCATGGACCTATTAATTATTCATGGTTAAATTGTAATATGACTTGTTTATGTACATTTCCTTTTCTATTATTAATGAAATAATTAAATTGTGTAAATTCAAATAAAGGAAGGTTGAATGGTAAGACCATATCACTTTTCCCTTTTTAGCACTTATGAAGGAAATGATAAACAGTATTACTAGAATTGTAAATGGTCATGGTATCCCTTATAATTCTATGATCCTCAAGCAAAGATACCCTTATTATTTTATGATCCTCACGCATGGAGACCATTATTATGCATGATCCTTGGGTATAGTGTCTGTTGTTATTTATGATCGATGGGCATAATGTCCCTTATTATACATGATACTCGAGCATGGAATCCCTTATTATCCATAATCCTCAGGTATGGCATACCTTATTATTCTATGGGACTCTTATGACTACGCATAGACACATAATTTATGCCTTGGGTCCTAGACAGTATTATGTATCTATATATATTTCTATATATATTATTATATATTTAATATATATATGCATACATATATTTATTTATTTATTTATTTATTTATTCCTATATAAATAGTGAGATATGTGAAGAGATACTTCAACTTAGGACGATATAGTTATTGTTGTCCAGGTGTCCTTAAGGATTCATTTAGTTATTTATTACCTTATCTATATACCTCAACAATGTTGTATTTTATTCTCAAAAACTAGATAAAATTAGAAACCACTAGTGGTGGCCTATTGAGTTTATCTAACACCCCATTTGGGATGATATTGATACCCAGAAAAACCTTATGGTTGCAGGATCGGGTTTTGGATTCGGATTTTGAGATATTATTAATTTTGTATTATAAACTTGTATTTTGGAGCTTAAGAGCACAAGACTGAGCCAATGATCAGAATTATCATTGGGATTGCCCTTGGGGAATTTGTTCTCTTTGTAATGAATGCTTTGAATTGTACTGTTGTTTCCATGTATGAATGTTTATTTCTGTATAGACATGATATCAATTTGTATATGGTACTAATTATGTATTTGGCCAATTATTATTATTGGGATAGTTTATTTTTTCTTCCTTTAATGTATATTTCTTCTATATTTGATTTATTTATTATTATACCATTTTTTTACTCAGATTATGAGGGTATATTCTCCCCACTATATCATCATTAGATCCTCGCTTCTAGTTATAAACCACTGGTGTATGAGGAGGCATTCTTGAGTCCATGTGGTGGACCGGACCAGGGCACCATTTCAGTGGTTCTTAGGTTGGGAAGTTACACTAACATGAAGAACCCACACCCTAATATTCAGGGGAGTATTAACACTATTAATATTGGTGAAAATTGTACATCATCATTGATTATTCAACTAATGGAGTGTTAAAACCATGCTCTCGCTACTCTTTTCCTTATGGTTACTAAATATTTAGAGAAAAAGTGGGTAACACCATGATTAATCTTATATTGATATTCACTCTCTAGCTCCACAATAGTTCTGTGAGTTGGTTAAATGAGAGTAAATTCTTAAAATTCCAATTCTAAATCTAGTTTCCAAGACCAAAACATATTTAGATCTAGTGATAAATCCCTTAATCTTCCTTCTTAAGGAAAATCATGTAATCCTCCATGATTGGGATATAGAAATAAACAAACCCGTATAAGTTATATTTTGATCTATAAGTTTTATCAAACTTCCATTCTATTTCATTTGAACTATAGAAGACTTTACCATGAGTTTTTGTCTCCAAAAATACTTTTATAACCATTAATGAAACCATTGATTCCAACAGACTCATAGGGAGTTTTGAGCTCCACAATGAATATGGTAGTCTCACATATTTTCATCAGTGTGTTCCAAGGGAGTACTAAACCACATTCCAACTATAAATATCTTGAAAGAACCCATCAATTATCACTTAAACATATACTAAATTGAAACTTCCCAAAACAAATTATAAAAGACCTATGATGGGGAGGAGGATCACACTAACACATTCCACATAGAAAAAATCGATTTATGGACTACTCACTTGTAAGATTTTAACACATAAATAAAAGGTGTGGAAATTTTATCAAATGAGCTCATTCCAGACCATATGGTGTCCCCTGAGGTGGACCACATAGTGTTAAGAAGAGGGGGTAACACACACTTGAGGTTCATCTTTTATTATATTTGGGTAGTATCTGTGGACACATTTTTTTATACACATGCCAATCCTAGTCCAGGTCAAGTTAGTGTAGATTCAAACTAGGCCCGCAATGCCCCACCTGGTTGTATAGTCAGGTCAATTTGGAGAGTGAGGGGATATTTTACTATAGGGGTTGGGATATGAGACCCTAATTCGAGTCATGCTATCTCTCTTGGCCCACTCATATCACCAAACCTCATGGATAAGTTGGGTAACCATGGAGGGATGGAGTGTTTGGTCGGACCACACCACTTGTTTCATCTCAGAACAAGTCTAATGTGTCCTAACAATGGGGATTTTCCCATGAGTTCATCTGAGTCCACCTACCACATGGTGATAGAGGTAAACATAAGATTATATTTTATCTAATACATATGAAAAGCCCCTAACTTATTCTACCCATAGAAACCCTTGTTGTAATTCCCTAATATTTTACTATTTATCATTCCATTAAATAAAAAAAATGTGTTAGATAGATTTCTCCACATGAAATACAAAAATAAAATGAGATATAACATATTAGTTGAATATTATCAAGAAAATTATCAGAATTATAAAATATTTTGTAAATAAATAGATATTACCAAATTAAAAATGCTTATATTTTGAAGATATATAATAAATATGAGCTAATATTTAAAAGGATTATTTATTATTAAACAACAGCTTAAAGCACTAAAAAATTAAATCAAACACTTATGATAATATATATTATTTTATTATATTAACTAATATATTAACAATATTTAAATTAGAAATTAGTATGACATAATATTAAGAACATATAATGTTTATGAATGTCATTTTTCAATAAAATCAATTTTATTTATAAATTTTATTTTCATTTAAAAGATACAATTTTAATTTTTATAAATTTAATTTTATAAAATAAAAATTATTTTTTTAGTATATTTGGATTAAACTAATATTATTTTTTGATATTTTTTTAAAATAGTTGATTTTTAAGTGAATATTGAAAAATATAGTTTTTACCAAATTTCTAAATTTTATCACATTATCAATATATGATAAAGACCTAGACATATGGGAACATTTCCACAGACGTTTTCATAGTTCCTTTAGTATGGTTTTGGGTTGCATCAGCTTTATATTGATGTGATTTCCTCACATGATTTTTCGGGTAGGGGGCTTGAAAGAGAGAAAGGTGTGCTAGAAACTTTCATTCGGCTCTCCTCCATATGTCAGGGTTGATTGGAGGGGTGATCTTCCACATTATGCTGGTCCAGAATAGTAAAACATCTTGGAAAATGATCATCAACTGGTTTCACTATTTAATTTTTTGGTGAGGTGGGTGATAAGGTTTTTTCTAGTGATTTTCTTGATGTTTGCTTCCCCTTGGACTTTCAAAAACCTTCAGAACCTTCAGTCATGTTTATTTAATTCAATTTTCATATTATTTTAATGGGTTCCCTCTTTTCCAAATTTTTAAAAGTGGTATTCTTTTTCATGTTCAATAAAGGGGGTTTGGACCATAACCTTTTTAAAAAAAGAGAAAGAACTATAAGTTTAGAAAACCTTTTAATTGATTAAATATTCATTTAATTAGTAAAATTATGTAATTTAAAATATCATTTTGAACTTCCCCTAGGGCCTAGCCAAGTTCAATAGGGCCCTATGGGGTCTTAGGGAGGTCTTGGGTTTGAGTCTTCCTAGTTTCCTACATTTGTTTTTTAATGTTTCTTTATAGCTCTGTAGTTCCTCTTCCCTGACCGTCTCTAATAAAATATCATTTTGAACTTAAAAACCCATTTTTAACATTTTAAAACAAAACTAACATTTCTTTATAATTTAAAAACTATTTTTATTCTTTTCTTTTAATTATATATTTTTGTGGTAATATTCATTATTATATTACATTGTATGCTATGTAACTCTTATTTATAATGAGACTCAATGACATCGGTAAATTTACACTACATGGACGTTAATCTTAAAAAACCACTTTTTCTAGAAATAGTTATTATACATTTTGCACGCTTATCAAAAAATTAACTTTTATAAATTTTATAAATTTTATAAATTAAATTTATAGAATGATTTACATATTTTTAAACATAATTATGAAATTAATTAATGGGTTAAATTTCATTTTTAGGCATAGAATTTAGTTACCAAGGTAAATATTAGTTTATATGCTAAAATGATTATCTTTTAAAGAATGATACTTCTCAAAATATTGTGTTTTTATTAAAATTAAATAGATATATTATAAATTAATACTATAATAATATGTTTAAACATATAAAAAAATAATTAATAGTTAATTAATTGGAAATCAATTTTAATTAACTTAAAGAAAAAAAAATCAACAAAAACAATTTTTCAACACATTATATGTTTTAATTTAAAAGTTAATTTTCTTATATTTGGAAATTTAATCAGATTAAATGGTTTAAAAATTCATATCCATAAAATATAAATTTGGTGATATGATTTATCTTATATTTGTGGATAAAATAATAACCATGATTAATATTTCATCAAGATAAATAAGGGTTAAAATGGGTAATCTAATGTGGCCAGAATTTTACAAAATAAATTTGACACTCAGACCTTCTATAATAAATTTATTAGGTTTGTAAGTAATCCCTACATTTATTACCATAATTTTATGACCTAAATCACCCAACTATCATGTAATTTCATTCTTACCCCTTACCTATCATTCCTTTCCAAATATTTGTCCCTATTTTTCACCTATAAAAGGAGCTCACTTACACCGATTTCAAGCTACAACACTAGATTAAAATTACCATGAAAATATACCTAATTTACTTCTTATATATAACCCCTACACTTTTTTTATCTCCTAGTGTCAGCAAATTACCTCAAATCCTTTATTACCAAAGGATACTTAAAGAGAAGATCTGAATTCCCAACATTAGTATTACTTACCATTTTACTTAATTTCGTTATCATTATCATCCAACCTCTTCCAAAATATTATAAACATTTGTATATAACGACATCAGTATAAATAATATAAATAAATTTTATCATATTTAGGGTGTAACCATTGCTTATTCTCCTCTCATTCACTTGTAAAACTATAAAAATGTTGCTCATGTGTGTGTGTGGACTACCGCATCCATAAACAACATATTTTGTTTTTCATCAACACTTTTCAAGGATGGTTATAGAAATGGGTTTAGTGGATATAAATTTTACTTATATAATTATTTATATTCTATATTTAAAAATTAGTCATTCTATATGTAATATTTTCAATAAACAATCATTGTAAAACTAACCACCTAAAATGAATATACCAAGAGGAAAATCGGTTTAATTATAAGTCCCAAATTATCTTACACTTACATTATTCATATAAATATTAAAAATATTATCAATAAATTTAATGAAAATTAAATAATTTTAGTATACTACTATGATAGTTATATTATAACAAAAAAATCTCTTTTATAACCAAACTAACACATAGATTATTGCATATTCTTTTACGTTCGGTTTAACCACCATCAAGAAAAAAATATAACTTTCTATAAAGTGTGGAAGTGGAAACCTAATATTGGATAATAATAATTAATTTATTATTATTTTTGTTATTTATTTTTAATATAAATATTTAACTCAATAATTAACATACCATCCTTCATTTTTTAAAAATCACTAAAACATGCTCATCCCCAATTTCTTCTACCATAATAATAACTAAAAATTTCATAGAATGAAATTATAAGTTCATGAAATAAGATAAAACATATATTAAAATACCTTGTATTATCTGGTGATGGCTAAATTTTGTATAATAATAAATAACAATACCACTATTATGAAACTAGTTCAAAACGATCAAGATTACTCACACTCAAAATTGAAAATGGATAAGAACCAAATAATATACATGTAGAGAATAATAATAAATAAAATTTATAAATTTTTATGGGTATAAACATGGTTATAAAATACTTTTTTAATATAATTATGTTTTTTATAATTTAGTTTATAATGTGATCAACTAAGGAAAACTTTCAGGTAAGGGATTCTGTCTCAAATTTTCACCCCTTGACACCTATTTCTCTATATACACCATGTTTTCTTTAGAATGGTGTATCTAATAAAACATTAATATTTATTATATTGATACTATCACTCTTAATGTTATTTAATGTTTCATTTTATATCATAACCTTAAAGGGGTTTTAAATCAAAATTTTCTAAGGTTGTAAGGGTTTCAACAACACAATTTCTCCTTCACTGGTTCATAGTATTTTTTACTTGAATATAATCTTCATGGATCCATTGATCCTATAATTCCCCAAATTTATATGGAATTTCCTATTTTTATCTAGTAAATTAATTCTCATCATCAATAACAACTTCTTTGATAAAATGTTTTCAGAATTAACATTATAGTGTTGGTAAGAATGACTGTAATTATTACCAATGAATATTTTCTTCCATCACCATGTTTTTTCTATAAAAATTGGTGACTTTAATGAAATAAAAATGTGTATTTTATTTTATATTCCTCATGACTTAATTTATTTATTTTTTAAAATTAATTTATTTCAATATTTATTTCAGGTAGGATTTCCTTTAAAATGGCCAAAAAATCTTATTAAAGGAATTTATTTTCATCATTTACCACCTCTGATTTATTAGCCTGATTTTTTTTGTTACTCAAGGACCCTTTATTTGTAACTCTATATAATATATTTTTAATTATTCACTTTTTCTTATCAATGTTTGTATGAAATTAATTTTCACTGCATCTTTTAAAACCATGTTTAAAAGGTTTGGTGAAAAAAAAATTAGTTTATCTTATATTATTCCACCAAGGTTTATATCTCATGAAGTTATGTTTCAATCATACTATATATTTTACTACGATATGACTAATTTTATAATATTATATTTTTTATTTCCTATTATTTATTATGTTCATGCTATGTGATGTTTTTGAATTTTTTTAAGAAAAAACCCATTTTTCCAGGGGTTCTTTAAGATATAATTATGGTTGATTTTATCTAGAACACATATGTACGGATGATGATGGGTGGAGTCTAATATAACCCTTCAATTAATTGTTTTATGTTTACATCTCATGAGATATTCAGGTGTAGACATGATGATTTTATTCATATAGATGTGGGCAAATTTTTTTTACCCAAAATGTCAATACAAGAAATAATTAGTTTGGTCAAATAGGAATTAGTATAATGGGTTTGGTAAAAAAGGTTTTTCTATGCTTATAGTGTTTCCTTGTTCTTTATCATGTTATTCCACATTTAAATTGTAACAATGAAGCCCACCCGGGCCCACCTGGTCGGTGATGGGTTAAGATGCTTCAACCCTCAGCATGCCTCCAATAATCCAGAGGCTAGCAACAAGAATTGAGAAGGCATAACAAATATGGGAGGCCTTGGCCTTATTTACCTATATGCACACATACATCATGTCCATGATAAAGTGTAGAGTAATAAATAAAAGATATTAAAATCTATAGTATCAATCATGCATGCATAAACTCTAGTGAATACTTTAGAGTATTCCAATATAAAACAAAATGGAAAAGGGTAAAAATACACACCCAACTAAAAATATGTCCCAACCAAAAAATAACTATAAAAAGAAACACTGAAGAGATATCAACTCCTGATCTCCAAGTCTTACCATTGTACATAATTTATAAACTTAAGTACCCCCATACCCCTCTATAATCACCACTGATTTTTATATAATCTACATAAGATGTGACACATGTGGGAAAAGCCTATTCCGGGGTGAGTATATACATACGAAGTAGGACACCCTGAAAGGCAAATATGGAGTAATAGAAAGATACAACGAAAGTCAATCAACTCAGCCCATGAAAGGGTGAAATTAAACCCATCATATATATATATTCCCATAAAGAAACCTAAATTTGAGATAAAGTGGATCTTCATCTCCAAAACCCAATCAAGGATGATGAGTATACCTGCATATAAAAATTTTTATCTCTAATGTGCAAAATCTTGTACATCTATCCAATAAATCTATATAGAGGACATGTACGTTGCACTAAAATACATATTTAGAGGGATATGTCTCCAATATAGGACCCTCACCAAGGTAAAACATGGGGGTTCCACTCAGGTATATGGAAGACCCTCATCTTGTTATAATAAGGGGTTCCACTCGGTAGGTTGAGGACCCAGACCCTAGTGCATCAGGGGGTTCCACTCCTTAGGTAGAGGAAATGGGACCATAGTAGTATGTTGTTTAAACTACATATATATATGTTTTATACCCTAGTTCATTAGGTGGGTACCAATTGATCCATGCAGAGTATAGGGGACCCATGACCTAATGTGTCTGGGGGTTTTGAACACCAACATCTCTATAATGATATCATTGTATCATTGTTGTGGGTAAAGTTTCACACTCATCACACCTATATTCATATCTAAAAATCCACTACAAAGGATACTATCACGTCCTACATAGAAAAACACTCAGGATATGACACTCATAGGATAAAATATGATTCATGAAGAATAAAATATAGAAGGTGTGAGTCTTATGAAAAAAGGAAATGTATGGTGCGTCAGCTCACCTCAATGCTTGGGTGTGTTCACCCCTAGACAGAGCTTGGAAATCCATGTCACTACACATGGTGTTTCCACCCCAGTACATGGTGTGTTAGTATATCTATGATCCTATCCATGTACACCTTGTTTTTCTTGCGTACTCTGGTCATGCTTGGGTGTATGGTGGTGTATGTTCTCGTTCAATCCATGAGTACATGCTGATTTATTGGAACTGAGTCACATGGTGTATGGGGGTACTAAATAGATTTTTATAATTATATTCACCCAAAACCCTAGCCATTTTAGTTGTGGAGGATACACAATGTATCTTCATCCAGACTATATGCCATGTAGTCGGGCATTTCACAAAAACATTAGTTTCTTCAGATGAATTTAGATCCACTTCTACTGCCACATTTTGTGCCTTTTCTCCACCTGAAATCAATGGGGGTCAACTCTGGCCAGCAATTCTAGGACTTTGGTAACCAGGAATTTGAATATGGTTATATGCACAAAGCCCATAGTGCATCAAGTGTGCCAACCATCACCCTTTACTTCTCAGAATCCTAGATCTAAGAATAATCACCCACAATCCATCTCTATCCATCAAAAAATCACTATCTTGATCATTTTTTTCAATCCACCATGAATTTGGGGGGTTTTATCAAGCTCAAACCCACCTAAAAATATTGAAATGTGACCCCGTGGGCTAGTAGAAAAATAATAGTGGGGATAAATTCATATAAAAATGTATAGACATCATTTTCCAAGAATTATCATCCAATAATTTAAAAAATGAGGATTTTCAGGCGTGATAGAATTAATAGAGAAAAAATATAATTTATCAATAATATTAAAAGTGTGGCAGGGATCATAAAAAGGATGGAAAACACCAGAAATCAAAGAAGATAAATTAATCCATCCTTTATTAAATCAAAAGGTTTAAAATACAACAAATATCATGCCCAACCTAGATTTAGGATCAATCATTGGTGAAAAATGTGTTCACTGGTGATGAAAAAAATCTATTTTATTCACTACCTCTCAATCCACCTCGATCTGATCATCATTATTTCTCTGATCCTAATATGCCAATGAATAATGAACATCCTCCACTAAAATCCTCCCAGGGTTATGCGGATAACCCTGGTGATTTTCCAAAATATGGTATTTAAAGAGTAAATTAAGTTATGGGTATTAAATGAAATTAATAATTAATTAAATTAATTAATCCACTTAACATGCTTTCTAACAGCTACCTCAATCAAAATTCTAGCACCAACCAACTATATGACATGACTATGTTAAACCCCACAATTCAAATTCAATTGTAGTCACAAATTTCCCATATGAGATCCTAAACAATGGAAAAAGTTTATAAAAAATGATGTATGCATGAAATATAATATATTTAATATTTTTAATATATCCAAACCAAGATCTTTGGGCCTTGGAATCTCACACTAACTCAGTGTATGGCTCCAAAAATATTTCTCAACATATACCAATGTATTATAAGGAAAAAATAGTGTCATTAAATTCTCACATACTTTAAGGACATTCAATTAGAAAAGAAAAAGATAAATAATAAGTTTGGGTTACTGAGCTCACATGAGGCTCTCATGCTCCTAGGATATTTATTGCATGCTCCCATGCTACAATGACATTAAAAACAAAAGGATAGTCCATCCACCAAGGATCCTCTCATTCCAGTCCACAATTTCCATTGTATACTTCAAGAAGGTGTCTCCATCCTCAATGACCTGATCACCCCTTCAATGAATTGTAATAGGTCATGCATGTAACACCTTAGCTACAACATGAAGAATACATCATTCATATGGTGCAACTATAGAGGTAAGTCTAAGCTGTAAACAACCTCACCAATCCACTATAGAATCTCAAACAGCCCATGAAACTTGGGGATATCAATCTTCCTAGAAAAAATAATTGAAAAAATCACCATGTGGAGACTCTAAGGAAAACACGGTATCCCTTATTAAACATAAATTTCCTATGATATCGATCTATATAAGATTTATATTGGCTCTGGTATGTCTTCATATGCTTGTGGGTCACCTTTAAATTCTTTATCGTTGCCTACACCATCTCGGACCCAAAAACAAATGTCACACTAGCCTTATTCCAGCATAAAGGTGACATATAGGGTCTCCCTTACAATGCCTCGAAAGGTGTAATAATAATAGTGTAGTGATAACTAATATTATTGGAAAAAGATACTAATGGAAATTTATCCTCCCAACTATGACCAAATTCCAATGAGTAAGCCCTTAGCATATCCTCCAACACCTGGATAGTGTTCCCTATCTTCTTGTCTTTCTTAGGTTGAAATGTTTTAATCATCCATCACTAAGTATCAAAACCCTCCGACAAGCCATCCCACAAGCATTTCATGAATTGACCATCACACTATCATTGATGGTTCCCCATGAATCCAGATGATCTCCCACACATACAGACTATCAACCGATATTTGTTCCCTAATAGAAAGTAAGTGTAATGACTTGGTAACTTGGTCAAAAACCACCCAAACAACTTTGTGGCCTCTTCTATTCATGAAATCCCCATTAGAAAGTCCAAGGATAAGGAATCACATTTCTAATTAGGGATCTTGATGGGTTTTTTCAAACTTACTGATACCTATTTCTCAGCCTTCAAATGTTCACACATGAGACACCGAGAGATGAACTCACCAAAAATCCACCTCATTCCAACCCATCAAAACAAATTTTGTTGGAAATTTTACATCTTTTACACATTGGGATGTTCAACCAAATGGGGAGTGTGAAACTCAATCATAAACACCTCTCGTAATGTGACTAAAACCACCATCAAGCACTAGAAAAACGATAAACCGGTCCCCACCTTTAGAAAATACATATGGTTCATATCTTAAGCATATTTGGTTATATAGAACCTCATAGAAGATTTCTCCCAACTAAACCCCTTACACATACTAAAAAATTATAGGAGTCACTATCATTGACTGAAGAAAAGCTTCACCCACACATATCATCTACTAGGTCAATTACAACAAATCCAACCGCTTGGATTCCTCCTCTACTAGACTGGATTAGGAATTCATGTTATAGGAATATTACACCATGTTTCCCTTCCCATGAGTATAGACTATCTGGAATTATTATTCCTACATGAAATCCATCCATAACATCTTACCAAGGTTAATAAATATTTGAGTAAACATGTCAATGAGACTCTGTTGGTCCGAGTAAACAAGAAAACACTCACCCAAAACAGAGGGCCACCATATCTTTTGAGTGATGACTACTGCTTCCAAATCTAGTTCATTAGGCACATAGTGTTTCTAATGGTGCTTCAACTACCTCAACCCATTTGTGGTCACTGCCTTCTTATGAATCAACACACAACTAATCCTAACTCTAGAGGTATCAAAAAACACTACATACTCTATATCCAATTTTGGTAGTCTCAAAATAGGAGCACTAGACATCCTCAAACTCAGATCCTCAAAGGATATCTAAAATGCATCAGTCCAGATAAATGGATACACTTTTTGTATCAAGGTGGTCAAAGGGGCTAAAATTCAAGATAATTTTTCCCTGGACCTCTTGTAGCACCCTTACATACCAAGAACAATCCACATTTTTAAAACACACTTGGGTGGATCACAAGTATGTGATGCATCAATCATTATTGGGTCTAAAACAAAACCATGATCTGAGGTGACATGCCCCAAAAAAATGAAGATCATGGAACCAGAAATGGAACTTCGACAGCTTACCATAAAGGTTGTTATACCAAAGTAATTCAAATACTATCCACAAATTCTATGTATGCTCCTCATCTATCTAAGAGTAAATGAGTTTGTAATCAATAAAGAAAACCAAAAATCTGTCCATGTTTGGATAAAAGATCAAGTTCATATGATCTATGAACACAGTATGGGAATTTATCACACTGGAAGGAATCACCATGAACACATAGTGTTTATAGTGACATCTAAATATTTTCTTTATAATGTCAGCATCTTGAACACTCAACTGGTAGTATTGAGACCTAAGTTTGGTCTTCTAAAACAAAATTAGGCCTCTCAACTTGTCAAAGAGGTCATCAATCCTAATAATGAGGTAGTTTTACATTATTATTAACTTGTTTAGGTGATAATAATCAACAAAAAATCACAAAATCTCATCAACCTTTTTCATGAACAAAACTGAAGTTGCCCAGGGGGACATAATGGGTCTGATAAAAATCTTCTCTCAAAGGTCTTCCAACTGCACCCTAAACTCTTTCAGCTCGGTAGAATCCATATGATATGTCATGAGATATATTAGTGTGGTACCAAGTTGTAGGTTAAAGAAGAAGTCAATTTCCCATATCAAAAGTAGACCTACGACATATTTAGGAAATATTTCCATATAATCCTCCACTACAGCTAAAAGCTAGATATCGAAAGAGCCATATACACCAAGAGATAAAATTTATAACTAATGGGTAATGGGTTACAGATTCTTTCATATGAGCCCCAATCACTCATATATAATATCTCACTTTCCCAAAAAGGGGAATCTTGTCCCATCACCACGAAGGAATCCAAATATCCTGTGATGATAGTCTATCTAAGAACACATCATAGATAATCAGTCTATCCCCAAGATGAAATCATAAGGTTCCATCATGATGACCAAGAGGTCCCATGAGAAAATATATCCACTGAGCACCAATTCGTAGTATCATTAGGTGTGTGATACAGATGAATTGATCCCAATAGAAACTTTTATCCAAAGATAATAGGATAAAGTATTTAATGGAAACTCCAACAACTGAATGAGGGATAATAAGGTAAAGTTGTTAATTTTTCATATATCAAAAAGAATTGTAGATAAGGTATATTAAACACATATTGTACCTCAAATTATCTCAGGATCAGGAATATCATATCCCATAATCTTCTGTAACTAGCCTTTCCCTTGACCTTCATCTCTCTGGCCCTCATATGGGCCAGCTGGTGGTGGTGGGGGATGTAGCTCGTAGCATCATCCACCACCTATAGTTAATCCATATAGATCTCTACCTAATCTTCTACCAACACCGCCTCCCTAGGGCCTTCCCTATCCAAGCTTGGTAGTTCCCTAATCATGGTGTTTTCACTATAATGGTGGTCTATCCACTGCTTTTCTTCCCTCCTTGTAATGTCGGTTCCAAAAATCACTTGTCATGCAACCTTTCCCATCACAAGAATAGAACCTCCCATCTCAAAGATGACAGTATCCTTTGAATTTTCCTTGTGTTGTAGGCATATTTCTCTAATCATTGACATGGGGAGGTCTCTTGCATCAAGATCCTGATATCTATCATCTTCCAGCTACTATAGATGACTCAGCCCCATGATATATACTGCCGAATACTACCACCCAACATCCCTCTTCCTAGAATATATCTATAACTATATCCCACGCTAGAACTCCACCATAAGTGGGTATACACAATGAGACTAAGATGGAATCGATGTATTTAAAAATTCTCTGTTCAAACTTCAATGCTCAGAATAAACCATCTTGAACCACATCAATGGAGTAACGCATGAGGTCAGTAAACCAAATGGCATAATCAGCAACAATCATATCACTCAACTTCAACTCAAGAGGCACTTTTATCCATACATAGACCAAGCATAAATGGGAATACTCATTGTGAAATAGTTTCTTAAAGTCATTCCATGAGAGTGTCACATCATAAGGTGTCATCATAAACAGAATATAATAGTGCCTTAATGATCAATTGAAAAGACTAATTTCTAGCACAAGAATCTAATCAGTAGGGGTTCACACAAGTCCGAACACTCAGATCACCAACTCAATATAATCCTCATCTTCATATGGATTTGTATCTTAATGAAACCTTAGTGGTCTTGGATGCTTTAACTCACTTAGAACACATAACCATTATGAACTACTAGCGATATTTGTTTCTTAATAGGTGATGGAACTAATCCCTGACCACCTAGAGGAAACACCTCATGAGATGGATCCTAAAGAGAGGACTCATCACTCAATTTATAATTATCATGATCTATCATCAATAACCTAGCTGGCTAGTATTGTAGATCCATCCCAAAAGTTTAACAATATATACCATCAAAAGATGAGAATATATATGGGGATATGGCTCAAAAAGGATAGTCAAAAGACTTAATCCTATATAATTCATGTACTATTTTTTCCAACAAATGTTTTATCGGTATGATGATTCGATAATCTGGTAGTTAGAGTCCTGGTGTATTGATATGTTGGCTGTCTCACCAAAACTGGGTTTTGTGGCCTAAAATCCACACTTGAGACACTTCAACGCCATTATCCTAAGTTCCCAAACCAAACCTAATCATGGGTCCAACTCCAAAACTAACCCAAAGATGAACCACACTCTAATAACACTCTATAATGAACCAAACCATTGGAGCCTAACTAGCCAACAATGAGATGAGTCGCTATAACATTGAGAACACCACCAATAGGCCAGGGGCAGGTGATAAGCGTCAAGAATGAATAACTAATGTAGGTGGACATTTCCTAATGTACATGTATACATGGAATCCATCATCTCCATACTAAAGTGTAGAGTAATAAAGAAAATATAGCTATGTCTAGAGTACCAATCATGCATTCATGAACTCTAGAGAATACATCAGAGTACGATAATACAAACAAAATTAGAAAACGGAAAAAATATATGTCCAACCAAAAAGATGTCCCGACCTAACAATAATTGGAAAAAGAAATATTGAAGAGATACCAACTCCTGATTTCCAATTATGACCACTATACATGGTCAATGAACCCAAGTACCACAACACCCCTCCTTAATCCCCATAGATATTTCCACCATCTTCATAAGAAGTGATACATGTGTTAAAGGACAATGAGTATTCTTACATCTTCAAAGGATCGTCTCTGGTCCCTAGCATCTCATGTGTCAATCCAAGGAATCTGTGTGGAGGAACCATGCCTCGTCTCTTCTTTGTAGGTCAAGGGATCACTATATAAAAAAGATCACCCACACTCTGGTATAATAGGGGACCCACCCAGGTACATGGAGGACATGCACTTCAATACAAAAATGGGGTTCTAATCAGTAGGTTGAGGACTCATTCCCTAGTGCATCAGGGGGTGTAAATCCAAGCGTAGTAGACTCACACCTAGTATAGAATTGGGGGTTCCACTCAGTAAAAAAATGACCCACAACCTAGTGCATTAGGGGGGTATCACTCGATCTGTATAGATTATGGGTACACACACCCTATTTTTTTGGAGTTTTTTTAATCCCAATTCCACTCTATTGATTTCAATCAATCACTTTCATGGGTCAAGTGTCACCTAAAGAAGAATCATGCCTATCAAACCTATCATCATATCTCAAAAGGCACTAACAAGGATACCATAATGACATATGTGAAAAACACTCATGATTGGACACTCATAGGACAAAATATGATTCTAGAAGAAAGTGATACAAAAGGCATAAGTCTCATGGAAAAAGTGAATACACTGTGTGTATAAGGGGTAAAATGGCACCTAACCTAACCTTGATTCATGGGAATGTGTTACCATGGACATAACTTGGGAAGACATGTCACTACACATGGAATGTGTAACAGGAGACATAGGGTGTTAGTAAATCTAGGGTTCTAACCATGTGCACCGGGCTACGCCTATGTACTGTAGTCGTGCTCATGTCTTTGGACATGTTAGTGCTCGTGTAATCTCGAAGTACATGATGAGAAATCAAAACTGGGTCACATTGAATATGGGGGAACCACATGGCATGTGATACTTATCTTTACCCAAAACCCTATTTATTGGGGATGGGGATACTACACGACATGTTTTTTTCTAGACTCCACACCATGTAGTCGGGTTTTTCACAAAAAATAATCTTTTCACATGGATTCATATCTGATTTTTCCACTATCTTTTGTGCCTGTTGACAACTCGAAATCAGTGCATTCATCCTTGACCATTGATTACATGCATCTAATGGCCAGAAATAAGAATTTACCTATCTACATCAATCCCATAGTGCATCATCTGCACCTCTCATTGCCTCTCACCACTTCAGATCTCATATCTATAAAGAAACGCCAAAGATCCATCCTGATCTATCTTCAAATCTCTATCTAAATAATATTTTTTCAATCCACCATGTTTTAAAGGATTTTATCATCCTCTAATCTACTTGGAAATTTCGATCTGTTACCTTATGGGGTAAGGTGAATAACTTAAAGAATGGTGGGGATAAATTTACATGAAAAAAGGTATAAGAATCATTGGATAAGAATCATCAGCAAATGATTATAAAATCAGGGATTTTGGGGGTGATATCATGAGTATAAAAAGAATATAATTGGATTAATAATACCAAAAGTGTGGAAAGGATCATTTGAATGTTCAAAAACACAAATAATCAAAGCAGATAAATTAATCCATGATTGATTCAATAAAAAGGGTGAAAATACATCAAATAACATTCCATGTCTTAATTTTAGATTGATACTTAGTGAAGAATGCATTCTCCAATGTAGAATAAGGTTCACTATATGCATTTCCTCTCAATCCACCACGATCAAATCATCATTCAATCACGGATCCTAAATTTCCAATGAAGAATGATGTTCCTCCTCTTAAATCCACATAGGGTTATATAGCTAAACCAAGTGATTTTTAATAAAATTCTATTTAAATATATAATTATTTTATGGGTGTTAAATTAATTAATAAATCAATTAAATTAATTAATCTACTTAACATACCTACCAATGACTGCCTCGATCGAATGTATAGTTCCATCTAATTTCAGATCATCTGCACATTCCATATTCAACTATAGTCTCGTATTTCTCATACACACTCCCAAAAAATACAAAACCCATTTATAAAAAATGATACAAATGTGAAATAATATATATAATATTTTTAATATATCAAAATCGAGCCTCTTTGGTCCCTAAAATCTTGCACAAGCTTAGAATCTGGCTTTGAAATATACCTCAATATATTTCAAAGTATTAAAAATAAGAAAACATAGTCATTATATCCAAGATACATTTCATTCTCATGAAATTCCATATTTTCATGATTATGCCTTATTTTTAAAGAATTTCAAACTTTTATTTCATGCCCCCAAGTTTTAGGATTATTGAGATGTATTTTTATCCATATCATAACCTTTATGATTCTTTAATGATATTTATACGAACTTATGTTTCTATATCATGTTTAATGATTATAGTCTATGGTATCATGATCCTTAACTAAGATATTTATGTTTTGATCACATTCTCCTTCATGCTTATGATCTCACACATTACGATATGTTTTCCATTATAGAGAGTCTGAACTCACACCTTTATTCTGTTTCATTCCCATAGCTAATTAAGATGATTTTATCATGTGATATGTCTAAAATCGTGTAGTTGGAGCACAATTATAGAGCGGAGTTTACATGCGTTGTAAGTTAAGTTTTTTATATTGTTAATATTCAAGACACTAAACCTTTTGGTCCTTAGTTTGTGCAACTATTTATGATATGCATCATCCAAAACAAGTAATTAATTTATTATTTAAGTTATGTTTAGTTTGGGTCACTTAAATTTGAATCAGAGGATGGTTTGTTTATTTTAGAATATTTGTTTAGTTATTTGGGGGATTAGTTTTTAGAAATTTAGAAAAGTCCTTATAGATAATCCCAAGTATAGGATAACATCCTAAAGTTTCGGTAATTAGAAATTTTTTGGTTCTCCTAGTAATAACATCCATTTACGAATACTGCAATTGGATATAGGCTCTAGAACAGATGTACCTATTCATAATAACATCAAAAATGGTGCCTTGGGTACTAATTCAATCATCACCTGGGGTGTGAAAAAGAGGCCTAATTGCACACCTGGTCTGGAACTCAAAAGGTATATGTTGTGGTTAATCACATTATATTTATAATACATTATGAACTATTTATTATGCTATGTTATTTGGATAAGGGGTATGAGAGAACACAACTTAAAGAAACTTGGATTGAACCAAGAGTGATATATGGTGAATTGAAATAATCATATTCTAAAATTTGGGGCATATTAGAAATTCATAAGATAAACTATTGCAAATTTATATTTTTTTTTACTCTAATTCTCTTTATATAGTGTTGAACACACGTGATTAACTATTTTTGGTTTCATTTAATAACTGGAAATAAGAGGTAAAAATTTACAATATTATTAGGTGGTGGGTAGTTCATTTCATGTATTAAATTTTTAATTTAAATATATTAACTATATTTGGTCAAGATGGAAGGGAAGAAACCTTACATGAATCTCATATCCCTTATTGATGATTTAATTACAATCATTATTATAGAATCTATTCCAAGTGATCTTGCCACATTTTATATAATTCAGCTCACTTGAAAGATACTCTAAAATATATCCAACCATCCCCCTATTTTGTGTTATAAAGAAGGGACTTTAAAATATTTTATCTATATTTTAAAGACTCAACATTATCATATTACTCAATTTCGGAATTACTAAATGGGGCTTTATTCATATTTCACAATGTCACAAAGCAAAAGTATTATTATCATCCTTTATAAACTTGTGGGGGTGGGAGATATATGGGTGGAATATAACTATGTTGTTTTAAAAATTAGAGGATTTTTAACATATTTATAAAAAAAAACCTTTCTTTTGACCATTCCACTTAGATCGGTTCTAAAGATTTTATGGAAAACAAGTATGTAATTACATTTCAAAATTGTATGTTCAAAATACACAACTAAATAAAACTCTTTTTCATTTATCATGCACATATCAACAAGTATTTCATTTTTTTCTAAGAAAAAACTAATTTAACGAATTTAGAAACCTTATGATGCATTGGGTAAACTCATGGATGTGAACTAATTCACTTTGGATCCTCCAAAAGTGATAATAGAATATAAGTACCTAGTGATCTTCATTTTAAAAAGGTATGCCTATAGAAAATACTATGACTACTTACCCTGAAATAAATCACATTCGCACAAATTATTAAAAATATAAACATATACCTAAAATAAGGGAAAGGATGTATCTCTCTATTTTACTTAAGATTTTGACGTAAAAACCTAATTAGAAATTATATCATGATTCATGATTATCTTTAAATACCCTTAAGTATTATTATTAGTAAGTGGTAATTAAAATGGTGAGTGTGTAAATTATTTAATGGGGGAATGTAACACCACAATATTTTACTATTTTTTTCCTTTAAATAAATATAATTGGTTAGATAGCTTTATCCACGTGTAACACAGAAATAAAATGAGTCGGAACATATTAGTTGAAAATCATTGAAAAAATTATAAGAATAATTAAACCTATAGAAAATAAAAAATATATTAACCAATAAAAAATGATTTTATTTAAAGAATATATAATAAACATGAGTTAATATTTAAAATGATTGGTCGTTCTTAAATAATTGTTTCAGGAATTAATAAAATAAATTTACCGCTAAGGATAATATAGAGTATTTTAATATATTAACTATTGTATTAAAATTATTTAAATTATAAATAAGTTTGAAATTGTATGGAGAACACATAATGTATAATAATTTCATTTTACAATAAAAGAATCTTTTATTTAATTTTTTATATTAATTTAAAAGATAAATTTTACAAAATTTAAAATTTTAATTTTATAAAATGAACTTCATTTTTCTCATCATATCATGATAAACCTAAGATGATTTTTTTATTTTTCTTAAATAGTTGTGTTTTAAGTGAATAGTGAAAATATAGTTTTAAAAAAAATTATATGTTTTATAACTTCATCAACATATGAGAAAGACGGAGAAGTTTAAAAACCCATTTAATTCATTAAATATTTATTTGGTGAAAATATATATATATTGAAATATAATTTTGAATTTATAAAACAAATGTTCAACATTTTAAAACAAATTAACATTTTATTTTAATTTTAAAAAGGTCCTTATTTTATTTAATTAAACATTTTAATGGTAATATTCAGTTTTGTATTTCATTTTAATCCACATAACTCTTATTAATAATTAGATTCAATTTCCTTGAGAAATTTAAATTATATATATTTTAAGATTAAAACACACTTTTTTATACATACAGTTTTTATATGTTATGTAAAATTATATTAAAAAAGTTTTTAACACTTTTATCAATTATATAAGATAAATTTATTTTTATATTTTTAATAAAAATAATAAAATTAATTAATGAGTTAATTTTTATTTTTAGGCATAAAATTAAGTTTCAAGGTAAATATTAGTTATCACTATAAAACGATTATTTTTTAAAGAATGAGAAATTTATAAATATTTTGAATTTTTTAAAATTAAATGGATATATTTTAAATTAGTACTATAATATTATTTTTAAACATATAAAAAAATTAATTAAAACTTCTTTTATTGGTAATAAATTTTAAATAAACTCAATGACTAAAACAACATTTTTCTATAAAAATGGTTTTTCAACACGCAATATGATTTAATATAAAAGTTAATTTTTATATATTTATAAATTTAATTAGACTAAATATAGATAAAATTTGGATTCATTACATAAAAATTTGGTAATAAGGTTCATATTCTATTATTAGTGATAAAATAATAACCATGATTAATATTTGATCAAAATAAATAAGTATTAAAATTGGTAATCTAATGTGCATTGCATTTTACTAAATCGATTTGAAACTTTAACCTTATGAAGTAAATTTTTAGGTTCTAAATTCATAGCTACAATTCTCACCAAAATTTCCCCACCTAACTCACCTAACTCATGGAATTCCAATGTTAACCCTTAACTAACATTCTTCCCCAAATATTTATCTCTCTTTTTCCACAATAAAAGGATCTACTTCTACCATTTTTAAGACACACCCCTAGTTCAAATTTCCAAGGAAAAACTACCCAATTGAATTATTATATATATCCTATACAAGTTTTTCCACCCCTACTCTCAATAAAGTTCCTTAAGTCCTTCATTTCCAAAGGATACTTCAATAGAAGATCTGAATTTTCAACATAAGTATTTCTTACGCTTTTTCTTCCTTTATTTATCATTCTCATCCACCCACCTCCATATCATTATAACCATATATATACAATAAAATAAGTATAAATAATATAAATAAATTTTATTATATTTGTTTTTTAACCATTATCTATTCCCCTTCTGTTTAATCAAAAAAAATGAAAATATTGTTCATGCATCTGTGCGGACTACCTCTTCCATGAACGATGTGTTTCATTTTTCATCAAAAAATTTCCAATATGGTTATATAAATGGGTTTAGTGAATATATATCTTATTTATTTCTTGATTAAAATTTTTTAAATATAAATTAGTCATTCTATAATTAATATTAGTAAAAAACGATCATTGTAAAGCTAACAGTCAAAAATGAATATACCAAGAGGAAAAGTGGTTTATTTATAAGTGGAAACTTATTTTTCATTTAAATAATTAATTAAAATCTTACCCATTTTATTTAATCACATTAATACCATCCAAATAATTTAATTATAACTTATTTATAGTGATATTATAAAAAAATAATCTCTTCAATAACCATACTCACTCATAGATTCTATCATATTCTTATTGGGTCATTTTAACCACCAACATGAAAAATGTTATTAATTTATATTAAGTACATAATTGGAAATTTAATATTGTTTAATAATAATAATCAATTATTTTTTTCTTTATTTTTAATAAAAACATTTAACTCATTTATTAAGACATCACCACTCATTTGTTAAAAATCACTAAAACATGTTTATCACCAATTTCGTCCACAAGAACCATAACTAAAACTCTTATAGAATGAAATATTGAATTTATAAAATATATAAAAACATAAATTACAAAACCTTGTACAATTTAGTAATGATGAAATTGGGGATAAGATTTAATATCAACACCGCTATTATAAAACTAGTTCAAAATGATCAATATTACTCACAATCGAAATTGAAAATGGATAAGAACTTAACAAATTACATAGAGATAATAATTATAAATTATGTTTATAAAATGTTATGTATATGAATAAGGTAATGAAATAGTTGATTAATATATTTATGTTTCTTATATATGAGGTTAGAGTGCGGTCAACTAAGATAGAATTCAAGGTAAGGGTTTATTGTCTCAAATTTTCATCCCTTAAGACATTTTTCTTACTAAACACCATGTTCTATTTGGAATGATGTGTCTAATGAAACTTTAATTATTTTTATCATGGTCTTATAATTACTCATTATATTTAATGCTTAATTTTATACCATATACTCCAATGGGTTTTTGTCTCAAAAGTTTCTATGTTTGTAAGGGTTTCAATGACTCAATTTTCGATTAATTAGGTTATAGTCTTTCTTGCTGGAATATAATAATAATGTTTTATTTGATCCTACCATTAACCTATATTAAATTATATTATATATTTTTATATAGGTAAATTACTTCTCATCAACAATAACCACTTCTCTGATAAAATTCATTTTGAATTTAAAGTATATCCTTGGTATTAATAACTCTCATTCTTACCAATGAGCCTTTTCTTCCATTACCATGTTTCCATTATCAAATGTACTTAATTTAGAAAAATAAAAATAATTTTTTTCATTTATATTAATCGTGATTTTATATATTTGTTTTTTGAATTGAAATAATTTCAATGTTTCTTTAATATGATTTTTTCTTTAAAACATCTATAATATCTTATTAACAGTTTTTCTTTTAATTATTTACCACTTCTGATTTATTAGCTAGATTTTTCATTTTATCATGGAAACTTTATAATAAACCATTTATAGTAAGTTTTTTTAAGTATTATTTGATCATCCTCTATGTTTTTTTATGATATGATTCATTTTTAAAGATGAAATTGTTGAGTCAATAAGGTTTTCCTTATGACTTTTCCATTCCTTCTTGTTTTGAAAATCACAAACACCTTATCTTTAAGGAAAAATGCTTTCTTAAGGAAAATCACTTTTATAAGGAAAATTGCTTTCTTAAGGAAAATCGCTTTTGTAAGGAAAAATGCTTTCTTAAGGAAAATAGCTTTTATAAGGAAAAATACTTTCTTAAGGAAAATCGCTTTTATAAGAAAAATTGCTTTCTTAAGGAAAATCGCTTTTATAAGAAAAATTATCTTTATCATATTTTCATCCATATTTTTCTTAAGTATGAGTTTCGGATTCATTTTCTCAGAGTCATTAAAACTTTGATTTAAAAGCATTCTGTTTTAGGGTTTAGATTCTGGACAAGAACTATAAGGAAGTTTCATTCCGAATTCCGGATATGAACTCTGACTAAGTTCTATTCCAGATTCAGGATACGAATTCTGAAGAAGAATTCTCATTACAAATTCTAATGAAGAAATTCCATTCCGAATTCTCATTACGAATTCTGAAGAAGAATTCTCATTACGAATTCCAATGAAGAATTCCCATTACGAATTCTAATGAAGAATTCTCATTACGAATTCTAATGAAGAAATCTCATTCCGAATTCTCATTACGAATTCTGATGACGAATTCTCATTACGATTTCTGATGATGAATTCCTATTCTGAATTCCTACTCCGAATTCTCATTCTGAATTCTCCTATTAAACAGAATCTGATTATCATTGTTTTATACACTCTAAATTTATTCACTCTGAACCTTCACTCCGAAGTTTCTATTCCGAACCTTTATGTTAGAGTTTAAAACGATGTCGTACATTCTGTTACACTTGTTTTGTTATAAAACGATGTCGTCCATTTTGTTATAAACTAACCGTTGTCTAAGTGACACATGTACAGGTCCCTCTGAACATTAAGGAAAATATGACCGTTGGAGAGGAGCCGACCTTACCTATAAATAGGAGCTCATTTGAAAGAGCTCGATGCTGATGAATAGCTGATGCATACGCTGATTGTTGAAAAAGTGCTTACATGCTGTTGAAGTGATTTCTAGAGAGAGAGTCTCTTATTAACTCTCAAAGCTTCGTGCGACTCCGAATGTTGGTGATTACATTCGAGGGATTCCGGGGATAGGAAGACAGAGGTGCCAACTACCTTAAAGATCGAGGGCTTTCTTGCTGAGAAAGACAGAGGTGTCGACTACCTTAAAGATCGAGGGCTTTTTTGCTGAGAAAGACAGAGGTTGCCAACTACCTTGAAGTTGAGGGCTTGCGGGGATAGCAAGACAGAGACACCGATCTTCGTATCGAGGGCTTACCCTGGTGTGGGTAAGACAGACTTGCTTGAAAGTATAAATCAAGGGACCTTTATCCAAGGTTGTTGGATACCCTTCTCTTTGGGTTAAAAGAATTATATCTTGTTACTAGTAGTTTTACTACTTGTCTTTTTTCCACTGCAATTTGTATCTTAAGGAAAGTATAACTTTCTTATACTTCCTTACTTACTCTGATTAGTTTAGATTCTATACGCTTTAAGGTAGAATCTTATATTGTAACTTTTGTTAAGTTTCAATCTTCGGAATCATATTTCCGGAACCTACTTTTGGAATTTCTTTCCAAGTTTAGTTCGGTGTTAGAGGTGTTGTGAATTTACTTAGTTTAACTTTGTTAAAACTTAGACCTTTCCTTTTCTTAAGGAAACTATAGTTTCTTAACTAACTTTAAAGGTTCCAAAGGAATTTTTAAAGTATACAATTCACCCCCCCTCTTGTATATTGAGCATCTCATATTATATTTCGATCCTACAGAAATTTTGATATCCTATAATTTATTATGTTCATGGTACGTGATATTTTTGAAAAAATTTAAGACAAAACCCATTATTTTTCCATTAGGTATTTAATTTTTGATTTTGGTTGATTTTAAGTGCCACACATATGTATGGATAATGATGGGTGGTGTTATATATCACCCAAAAATGAATTACTTTAAGTTTCTATATCATGATATATTCATTCATGTACATAATGAGTTTATTCACACTGGTGTGGGCATAATGACTTTGCTCATATTTTCAGGTGTGGACATAATGATTTTCTTCACAAAATCATAAGCATAATGGTTTTTCTCACCAAGGTCATCCAATTCATATAGTTGTTCCATATTTCTAATTTGTTTATAAAGTAATTCCAATTCCCAATATTCTTTAATTTTTATGAAATTATAAGTTTTTATCACTACGTGGTATTTTTAAATTGTTTCAAACTTTTATTTCATGCGCACGTGTTTTATGATTATTGAGATGAATTTTGGGTCATGTAAAAACCTTAATAATTACTTAATGATATTTTCATGATCTTATGTTTCTCCATAAAGTTTTAATATTATTATATTTGATCTCATGAACTTTTATTAATATATTTTTTTCTTCCACATGTTCTTTATTTTTATGATACAAAAAATTAGGAAATTTTTTCCCTTACTAAGCATCTAATATAACCACTTTATCATTTTTCCATTCCCCAAGTGATGATGATTATTTTATCATATAACATGTCTAAAATGGTCTAGAAGAGTATGATTATGGATTAAATATTTTAGGTTCTATAAAATATGTCTTTTATATTTCTAATATTTAAGACACTAAACCTTTTAGTCATCAAGTTATGTGCTTTTTTTTCAAAGGTATTGTCTAAAAAATGAAATTAATATATTATTAATGTTTTGTTTAACTTGGGTCACTTAAATAGCCACCATTATTCTCCACGATGTCCACCATCATTAATATTTGGCATTTAGAAACCCTTATCATGCATCATCCATGCCTCTTCTAGCATCATGACCCCTCAGTAAGCCACCATCTTAGATAATTCCATCACAAAACACCTCTTTTTCATTTTGTTGTTCTTGTGCTACCATCCATGTGAGGTCGAATAACCTTTTTGTTTACTTAGATCTATTCCACCCTCAATACCAAATTTACAGTCATAGTCTATTGTTTCACTACACCAAACACTGATAGCAATTTTGAAATGGTTCATTAACAAAGGTATACTATGGATAGAGCATCATACTCCCCACATTTATTTAGTAAAAATAGATAATACCATATGATTTACCATATAACCACATCAAAAATAACAATCAAAACATTAATTGTTTTATATAATTATCTTTAGAGGATCTTTATTTTTATATATATTTATTTATCTTTTCTATTCTTGAACACCACATCTCTAATAAGGCATACATATAAGTACATCCATCCCAAAGAATGTGTAGAATACCAATCTCCTTATTTAGTTTTCATTAAAACCTATTGGAGAAGAACAATTATTCAAATTTGTCCCTATTTATATTCTCATTCATTGTATTTTATGGCATGGTCAGGCTATTATCGCTCCCCCATGAGATCTACTGATGAGCACATCAAGCAATGAATTTGTCTCTTCAAACCATCATGCATATGGATCCCATATATCTATGACCCATACTGCCAAAATTTTAAGTGGATAGTCCTCATACATTTATATAACATTGATATGTCATCTCTAAACCCTAATAAAACACCTTCCATGCTCAAGTAAATATAACACTTATATAAGGAACCAAATGATTATTAACATCTTAAATATAAATGATATAATTTTTTATTTCTTAAATCATAAAATAAAATTATAAGAATTCTCACCCCCCAACCATATGTCAATATTCATCACACATATAAGGTATTGTAATGAATCTCTCATAAAAACTCTCACAATGTAGCATCCCTCCCCATAATAAACTAATCATTTTCCTAATATGGTCAGCCACATGACCTCAATAACATCTCCCTCTATGCCAAAGGCTTCCAACTATCAGAGAGGTCCTAGGGTATGTCTATGGGTACACTATTCCTTTATTGATATAAGTTCACACAGTAGTATATAATAGTGGTAAGTAGCAAAAACAGAATAAGTAAGCATCATAGGAAATATAAGTAAATAATATCCAAGATAATAATAGGCATAAGTTTAATAAATAATAGATATAAAATGATGATGATGATCATGTCGAAGATATATATAAAATGAGCACATGGGATAAAATGGTAAAGTCATATTACATATACTATACAATAATACCAAAAGGAAAAAAACTTCAACCACTAGCATCATGATAATAGGATATCCCTTTCTCTTTTACTCCAACTTAGTATTGAAAATAAAGAATCAGAAGTCTGGCACTTCCATTTATCTATACATGCAATCATGAAGTATTCTTGGGTACTAAAGTTAGCCCAAGTAGTGTGGGAGATATACATAGTAGGACACCATCAAAGGTTTCTATATATATACAGTTAGTTCATATAAAATGATCATTGTTCCAATAAAAATAAATTCAAGGAAATGAACACATCAACAAAAACATTGGTTTGGGGTCCTCATGGGATATCAGTATGATTCTACCTGATTTAGCCTAAGCTGGATGCATCTAAACAATGGTGAACATGCACAAGTGAGATATAGAATACCACAGGGTTATAATAATAAAATATCAACATATTTATTCTTCCCAAGCATGTGATTTGTATAGGAGGATGCATCCATAGAATTTCAATTACATATTCTTCTTCTTTAATTTAATTTCATATTTAGAATTTACAATAAGCACCCTGCCTACCTCCATGGTGATCCAGAAATAATCCCAAGTATTGCTCAAAGTAATTTAAAAATCCAAAAACTAAAAGACTCTATCCTAGTAAATCCATTAAATGAATCCCAGGTGTCAATCTCAGCTTGGTGTCAAATAACCCTTTGAGCCCATCCTGGGCATATCACATTGGGGACCAAGTATCACTCATGACCTGGGATCACCAACTAGCCATGACCTTGTCCAGGGTATCTCCCCTAGGTAACCAATATCACTCACATGGAGGTAATAGAATGCATGGGGATCTCATACTAGGCATAACTATTATCACTATCAACATGTATACATTCCACACACAAATTCTAATTATAAAGATTGACAAGCTTGTCCAATGAATCACATAAGGATATAAGTATCACTCTTATCTTGAAAGGAGGTAAAGTCTTATCCATCATAATTCAATTCATTCAATGAGGCAATTCTCTTATATCATTTAAACTAAGTTGTCCAAGAATTTTAATTAAGAAATTCAATTATGGCATGAAGTGTTGGAGTCTAACACATGGCTTACCATATCCTTTGATTCTATTCATTAAATCAAGCTATTTATTACATGAAAACGCACCTCAAGAGGTGTTTAAACAATTAATGTAGTCATAAAATAAGCTACCAAGAGAGGGTGCACCCATAGGGGTGTTGGAATTCAAAGTGAGAAACCTAAGAGGTGATTCACCACTAGCTAGGATCACATTAACCATGAGGAACCATTTAAATTAATTTACTATACATTTTAAGGGTGTCACCAAAAGTTTTTAGTTCATTTCACAATTATACATGATATAAAATCACTATAATTAAGGGAAAATATATAGAACACCTACTATAGGATCTTAGTGCTCTCCTCACCGACGTTAACCCTTGAATTGTGCAAGAACGAGATATATCAGAAGAATCCTCAATTTCCCTAAAAATGGGGAAAATGTGGTCACACTAAAATAGAACAATAGGAATGAAGAGAAACTAGGAATAAAATTAAGAGGAGTGTAGATATTATTGAGAGGGATCCATTTCACATGATGGTGAAGGAATCAAAGATCTCATGATGGAGATATCAAAATGCCTAATTTAGCTTGGGAGGAGAGCTTGTATGGTGGCTGTTGGAGAAGAATGAAGGTGGAATAAAGGTTAGGGGTATTAAAACACAATAGGAAAAAATTTTATTTCCATTTTAAAATTGGGTTCACACGTTTTGGTTGTATGTTTGGCTAAACCATGTTCCAACCGTGTGGCATCAACTCCCTAGGGAACCCCCACGCATGGTCTGTCTGCACTGTTTGACTAATTTTCAATAACTCGTGTGAATTATATCTATGAATTTTCTAAGAAAAGTCAAATGGTCATGTACCCTATCCCAAATGGTTAAAAAGAAACTATGTGGACTCCTCTTACCCAATGAGTTACTACATGGTTAAGTCACAGGGTTTGAATAACAATGTGGCTCATGTTGTCCTTCTAATTCCCTGATCTCTGAGCTCTAAATGATCTCCAAACTCTCTTAGACCACTCCCTAGACATTAGATCACCTTATTATCATAAAAAATAGAGGTTTTGAATAGTAACACAATGATATATACCAATATAAAGAGCTATAATGTTACAACCTCCCCTCCTTAAAACAACAAATCCCTATGTTTCACTTCCAAGGTTGGAAAAACATCATCTGAGAAAGGTTCCATCCAATGAGAACATACATAGGCCTCTCATACCCAAGTCATATAATGCACCTATCTATGCTTCCATAGCACCTGTACCTTTATAATTTAACTTCCTCATAGATCCTTCATGCTTTGATCAATGATACATATCATATGCTCCTTAAAGGATGCATCTACCTCCAACTCAATATCCTTGGGGACAAACAAATGATATCGATCATCATGATAACAAAAAAGATATGATATGTGGAAAATTTCATGCATGTAATAGTACCTCTAAGTTAACTACAACCGATATGCTATCATCTTGACTCTCTCCATGATCTCGAAAGAGATGACATATCGGGGCAATATCTTTCTTTGTCTATGAATTCATCTATGACATAATATAGTTGATACTCACAAAAAGACCTGATGTCCCACCTCAAACTCTAGAGGATGAAGAAGATGATAAGTATAAGTATTCTTTTTAGACTAATATATATCCATACACTTCAAAATAAGCTACACTTTCTTCAAAGTCTCCCAAATGAGATGCCAACCCATAAGTGTTGCCTCACCTACCTCTAACTAGTATAGATATGAATAGAATGACCTACCATAAAGGGCCTCATACAAAGCCGTATAAATAATTTCCTAAAAACTTTTTTGTAGGAAAACTCTACCAGAGGTATATTTTTCTCCCATAAACTTCCAAAATAATGGATTCATGCCCGAAGCATGTCCTCTGGTACCCGTATAATCCACTCAGAATTCCCATTGTTTTGAGGGTGATAGGTTGTACTCAAGAGCACATGTGAACCTAGTGATTTATACAAACCCTTACAAAACCATCATGTAAAGTGGGAATCTCGATATGATAATATAGAATGTGGAACTATATTAAGGTGAACAATTTACATAATATAAAGGCACTCAATCTCATCAACTAATAAGGTCTCTCAAATAGGTGGGAAGTGTGTGAGCTTGGTTAACCTGTTGAAAATCACCCATACAACATCATTGCCTCAAGGGGATCTCGATAAGGCCATCACGAAATTCATGCTGATGTTATTCCATTTCCACTCAAGAATGGATAAAGTTTGTAGAAGTCTAGTGGGCCACTAGTAATCAACCTTCTCCTACTGACAGGTGGAGCACCGAGTGATAAAACATGAACTCTACCTCTTCAAACATATCCCCCAATACTGATGATGTACATATCAGTATATAAAGGTAAGACCAAGGTAAACTGCCCAAAAGAGGTGTGATATTCCTACATCATCCCTTCCCAAATGTATGATGGAACCCAAATATGACCATGGAAGAGTGGGATCTCATTCTCATCGAAAACCTAACCAGGGGGTGGGTTCTCATTAGAGACACTTTACCTCAGGATGAGGCCCTTAGGAACTGAAATTTTTCACATCTGTAACCACTCCAGAAGAGAGGATATCCCAGGTAAAGCTACTAATAAAGAATACATGTGTTTTTTCTAAACCTATCAGTGAATCTTAGAAGACAATTCCATCAAATTCCAATCATTGTTGGCCTCCTAGATAGCTTGTGTCTAAGACTTATGGATTAGGGAATTATCCTCAACACTACCCTTTCTAGGTTTATAAGAAAGATTAAAGTTGAATGACTGTAGAAACTCAACCCACCTACATAGCCTCATATTCAAGTATTGTTGTGTGGATATGTATTTCATGATTTTATGATCCGTGCAAATAAAAAATTGCTCACTCAATAGATAATGCCTCCAATAGCATAGAGCAAAAACTAATATTGTTGTCTCGAAGTCATGTGTAGGGTAATTCAACTCCATAGGTTTTAAGTGGTGGAACCCATACACAAAAACTCAATCTCTCTACATCTAAATTCCTCCTACTCTAATTCCTGAATAATCATAGTAAACGTTGTAGCTCTTGCTTAGTTATAGAAAAATCAGGATCGACGCTAAAGTCAGACTCTCTGTAAAATCATGAAAGGCTATCTCAAAAGATTCAAACCATAATAATTTCATAACTTTCTTAGTCAGTCTCGTAATAGGTGCTGATGGGCATGAAAAGTTTTGTATGCATCGCATACAATATCCATATATCCCCAAGAAATTATGTATATCAAACACATTCTTGGTCTACACACAAGAAACCACAGCACTCCCCATCTATGGTTCAATAGAGATGTCTACCTAATAAATGATATGACCCAATAAGTGAAGCATATAAATCCAAAAGTTACATTTAATGAGATTAACATAAATTTGGTTTTCTCTCATTATATTCAACATGATATCAAGATGGGTGGCATGATTGTGTCTGGTGTGAGAATACACCAAGATATCGTCAACAAAGACTAACACAAATGAATCCTGGTATGGGTGGAGACCTTGATTCATCAGAGCCATAAAGATTTTTTGCGCATTTATAAGGTTGAACAGAATAACCATATACTCTTATAAGTCGTATCTGATTCAAACACTATACATGGTATGTTTGATGGTCTTACACACACCTGATTGTATCCTAACCTCAAATTAATCTTAGAAAAGGCTTCCACTTCATAGTGACGGTCAAATAGGTCATCTATGTGAGTCAATGGGTACTAGTTCTTCAACATAAGGTGGTTCAATCAATGGTAATAAAATCACAACTTGAGGGTACCATCTTCCTTATTGGTGAAAAGGATAGGTGAACCCCACAGTGATGTACTGGGTTAGATAAAATCCTTTTCCTATAGAAATACCAACTACTTATTAAGTTCATAAATATCAGTAGGTTTCATCCTATAGGGAGGAATTGGATACTGGTGCCACAACGAGAACTAGCTCAATAATGAACTCCACCTCTCCTATTAGGGGTAAACTATAGAAATCATCAGGGAATATGTCTAGGAAATGATGTTCCACTAGACCAAAATCCACAAGATGCATCCTCTGATCAGTCATAAATAAATTTTCTATCTAGTCTGTCACCCTACCTAGCACCTAATTCCCACGTCCAGCTCAACACACCTATATATCATATTCTCCCTTATTAATATATGCATTTCCCTAGGTTGATGGGAATGACATCAAATGGTGGTAGTAATCAACATGGGTGTGTTATGGAACAAGTTAGTCCATACTGAGAATGACATAAAATATAGTCATCTCGAGGATGAAGAAATTCCATGGGAATTGATACCCACCTATCCCAAGGGGTAAATACCTACACTAGCATATAAATTCTAATAGGACCCCTAATGGTGTTTCAAGAGTCATAACATTGTTGAATTACTCAATTTTAAGGCCCATACTTTCCATAATTGCAGCAGATATAAAGGAGTGTGATGCACCAGTATCAAATAGTGTGAAAACTAAAGTGGATGCTAGTAGAATGGTACCTATTACTATATAAGGCCTTGGACTCTTCTCCACATGCATAGGCTACACTTTATTGATATATCCAAAAATGTGTCTTTGAAATTCAACCAGACTAACCAAGGTAAGTTTACTCTACCAGTGTTAAATCACATATGTCTCACTACCTTGGCCATGGACACCTACTCAGCCTGATTGGTCAGTAGTAGACTAGCTCCAAGCCTAACATGGAGGTACTGATCTTGTACCAGAAAGCAGTGTTAGCATAGATCTATTATCATAAGATATAAGAGGGAAAGTTCAAAAAAAATGTTGCAAGTGACCCAACCTACCGGAATCTCAACACTCAAGTGGGTTCCTCGTACACTAGGGTTTCTTATGGAATGTGCTGTCAAACTAGTGGTACACCAAATAGTTTCTAGTACGTGTCATTTGGATAGAAAAAGCCTCATGTGCACCCTCAAAATGATGCTTCCTACTTCTAGATAAATCATCTCCTTGCCTAGAATCTGAGATACCCTAACTCACATTACCACCTTCCCTCATGATCCACTCTATGGTACGGGATTGGTTCTCTATCTCTATATCGGTAGTAAACCAAAATATGTTCACCTATGATCAGATATATTATGAAATCCTATCGTCAAAACATATCATAGTGGTCATCTCGTCACCGGTTAGTTACATCATGAAATGATGGAGCTCATTTAAATGAGTTGAATATTCCATCACTGACATAGAACCCTATTGAAGGTTCATGAACTCTCGATAAAGGTCGTATCGCAGTGTCTGGGGAAAAATTAGCCATAGAATACTATCTGGAAGCCCACCCAGACCATACCATGAAGACATCTGGCCTGGGTAATGATATCCCACAAACATTTATAAGAATTGTGAAGAATTTAGGGAGCAAGATTTAAACCTACTCCTTGGAAGCATATCAATATAGTAGAAGATATAAATCATAGCTTCTAGACAGGACTCGGTAGAATGAGGTCTTTCATCCCCTGAAAAGGTGGGAGGGTGCTATTTCAAGAACCCTTGGGTCATTTCTGCCATAGTTTTCATAGGTCTGGGACCACCCTGTAATATTTTCATAAAATAAAATATGTTGTATTTGAATTTAGCATTGGTTCCTGGTATAAGATCAACAATAGGTTCATCAGGTGGAACTCTAGTAGGTACTACTGGTGGATCATGGTTGACCTCTTCTAGAGAATGGTCGCTGTTGTAACGACCCAAAGTTTCATTAATGGAAAATCCCTCTTGATCCAGTTAAATGTTTCTTTATGAAAAAAATGTTTTTATAAGATGTCAAATTCTTTAGTTTTATGTTAAGATTTGTGACCGTTACTTTTATAGCCATTTAACAGTGATCATCTGAGTAGTATAAATATAAGGCTTTAACGAAACCATTTCTACTCAGACAAAGGAAGTGATGGCCTCATCCAGTAGAATTGCCCCTTACGAAGCCCATTTGTCGGAGCTCGGAAAAGAGGTGGCGTCTTTGGGATTTTCCCTTGACCAAGCCCAAGCTTAGCTTCATCAAGTCAAGCTCGAACGTGATCGTCTACGGGAAAAATGGAAGTTGATAGAGATTACCACTCGAGCGATGTTATCCGAGCATTCCCAAGAGTCTGTCACCATCGCACACCTTACCCTTAGGTCTTATGCGGCTATTTTAAGGGGTTATGTAACAAATAAGTAGCACCATGTTCATGTACATTATTTTTTGTATATAATAATGAATATAATTTTTTTGATACATTGTAGTTAGTTTTTAAAGTACAAATGGTGTTTTTAGTTATTATTTAATTAAGAATTATATTTTATTAAATTAAAGGATTTTTGAATTAAATAATATTTTAATAAAATATTATTATTAATATTAAATTAATTTTTATTAAATACAAATGATCTTATAATTTTATGAATGCAATTAAAATTTTTATTAAGGTTTGAAGGCCATTTCTGTCAAAACCCGTGAATTTTTTTATAAATGTCGGTTTTTATATTAAAAGTGAAAATTCACATATTTAGAAAATTATTTAGATAAAATAAATATTATTTTTGGAATCAGGACATCGAAATTATCCAACGGTGAATTTTTCATAATTTTCTGAGACAGTCAAATTTTTGGGTAAAAATTAAATACCATTTAAATATATAATGTGTTTTATGACATCATAATGAACCAATGGTGATGTAATAAAATACCATAATCCTTATGTTCGGCCAATATGTGTTTTATCATTAAAATAATGAGGTTTTGGGTTTGTTTGACTTACTTTTCAAAGCATTAATGGAGCCCTCAAGACTTATTCAACACTTTGCCTTTTTAAATTAATTTCAATGGGAGTGTGACTCACCTCCACATAAGCAACCCTAATTTTTTAATAAGTTCGGACCTTGGACTTGTAAAATATTTTTTTCCTATTTCCTTTTCCAGAAACCATGGGCAAATACCATGGGATGGTTTGTGGTTTGGATTATTTTAATATAAGGGGTCCCAAACCTAAATAATAAAAAATTCTCTCACCTTTCCTATATAAACCCACCCAAGCTCCCACTTCCTCCTCACTCAAAGCCCTTGAAGTTCGTCCAACCTCTGCCCTACTCTCTCTAGAATCCTATCAAGGTGCCCCAAGCTCCCAAGAAGCCTCTCACAAGCCTCTCTCTAGCCTTTGGAAGCACACTTCCAAGTAAGGGGTTTCCTTCCTTTCTCATTTTTTTGTCAATTTTCTTTAAGTTGTATTGCCCTTTTTATTTCAATTATGAATGTTGGTGTATGGTTTCGTACCTCCCCCATACTGTCCTCTTATTGTTTGAATGATGGGAGAACCCTTTCTCTCTCATTAAATGCCTCCCATGTACACCCGTTACTATGCCGAAATTCCGAAAGGAACTTCTCTCTCTTCTTTTACATTCAAGCAATAATTTTGTATCATGAATCTAAATTCCATTTCTATTGTTGGGACATGTATATATATGATCTCCTTACTGTCCATTAAATGTAAATATGATGAGGAACCCCTTTCTCTCTCATCAACCTTTTTTATGAATTCTTATGTCACGTCGTTACGCTGCCGAAATCGCACCGATTTTCTAAGCTAATGTCTTTGTGTAGTGAATACCATGCTCATTTCTCCATCAAGGGTATTCACCTTTATGCACATTTACATATTGATTATAAAGTTTCATGTATGAATTCCACATTCCTTTATCGTGGAAGAAATGATTATGTTTTATGAATCCATGTTTTATGATCCATGTGGCACACTTATGCATGAAATGAAATGTTTAAGAAGGGTGCGCCCTTTATAGCGCTCCAATGCATTGGGTAAAGTACAGTTTCATGATACTTCATGTGCAATGAGTGTTTACTCAGGCTAATTCAAGTGCAACGAGGGTTTACTCGTGCTTCAAGTGCAATGAGGGTTTACTCATGCTCCATGTGCAATGATCTTTGGCTCATGCTAATTCAATGTTAAGTGTTGTTGCCACATTTCCATGTTATGATTATCATGCTTTATCATGCCTTTATGTTCATGTTTCTATTATTCTCTATTGATATTCCTATTGCCTAACATGTATTTCACTCCTCATGTTATTCATTGTTTACTCCCTTATTGGGCTTTATAGCTCACCCTTTTCTTATGCATGTCCTCATGTTATCCCATGCAATGCTAAGTATGAAGGAATGTAGTGGTCATGTAAAGGAAGTTTTCAATAAAGATGTTGTATTTCAAGTTTAAAGTTTTTATGTAATGATCCTAATCCCCAAAGACACTAAACCTCTTGATCTTCTTTGTTGGATCAAGTGAAGTTTTATGTAATAAAGCATGTTTAAGTTGTAATAAAAAGCAGGGTTGTCATAGTTGGTATCAGAGGATAGGTTTAGTTATTTTTGGGATTAGGAAACCCTAGTAAAGCCTTAGATACAAGACTAAGCATAATAAAAACATCCCTAAATTTTGGTAAATACTAAGTAAGTGGTTTATCAAACAAATACATCCCTGTCTGGATACGAGCAGGTAGAGGCGGCTCTGGCACAGATGTATCCTAGGGGTAAAACCCGAAAACACCGCTTTGAGCTAGACTCGAACGGGAACTGGTGCACGACAACGGGTCTTGCTGCACTCTTGGTTACGACACTCCCGGGGGATATGTTTTGATAAATTCACAATCTTAGTATGAACCCTTATTAAGGGAAAAATACCCCTAAGAATATATGTTAGAAGGAAGATCATGAAAAGACTGGATTGAATCCTATACACTCATGAGTTAAAGAGATTAAAGTTTATTTATAAGTCATCAACTTTTGTCTTTGGATTACCCTTTATGTGTTACCCCTAACTTTCCTTTTATTCCAGCCAATGGCCGGTAATAGGATAACTCGGGCTAACAACCGTTGTGAAGATCAGTGTAATGATTGTACTTATGAGATGCCCAATCCAATGGGAGCGGGAATCGCGAACTCTGTCACGCTTCTCTCTCAGCTAACTCAAGTTTTGAATAGAAACACTAGTCAATAGGAACGTTCAACCCCCCCTAAGAAAGAACAAGTCACTATTGAAAGCTTCATGAGACAAAGGCCTCCTACTTTTAGTGGATCATCCGATCCCACGATCGCTGAACAATGGATCAACTCCATTGAAAAGATATTCTCCATCCTTCAATGCTCTGAAAAAGAGAAGGTTCTCCTGGTGGCTTATTGTATGGAGGGTGAAGCTAATCAATGGTGGACGTTGATCAAAAATACGAAGCCTGAGGAGGAGATCGAGGCTTTGGAATGGAAGTAATTCTGGAAGATGTTTTTTGATAAATATTTTTCGTGCACCCTCCGTCTTAAGATGGAAAGGGACTTCCTTTCCCTCAAACAGAAAGATGAAGAATCTGTGGGAGTGTATGAGGAAAACTTCACAAGGCTTTCACGATACGCTTCCGGCTTTGTCGTTACCCCCGAATGCAAGGTTGACCGCTTCTTTGGTGGGATGAAGCCTAGCTTGCGGAAAGCATTAGCGATCCGTGACTTCGACAGCTATGAGGAAATTGTCCGATGTGCCCTCAAGGTTGAAATGGAGATTGGAGAATCACAGGGGTATCATGGGGACAAGAAGCGTAATGTGGACTTCAATGCTGGTGGTCCGATGGATAAATCCAACGGCGCTAAGAAATTCCAGCACCCCACTTGCCAAAAGTGTGGAAAGAAGCACCCTGGAAATTGCCTTAGGGGGACAAGAAAATGCTTCAAGTGTGGAAGAGATGGGCACCTAGCTGTTAACTGTCAGCAAGAAGGACCCGCAGTTGCGACAGAGGAGAGGAATGCTCCGTTCGAACCTCAACGCGTTGTTAAATGCTTCAAATGCAAAGAACCGGGTCATTTTGCGAATCAGTGCCCTAATCTAAGGTTTATCGGAGGCAATCAACAACCTCCAAGACAGCAAGGAAGAGCTTTTTCCATCACTTCTGCCGAAGTGAACCCCGACAATGAAGTGGTGACAGGTACTCTAGTTATTCATTCAAGACTAGCGAACATACTTTTTGATTCAGGTTCTACGCATTCTTTTATATCTCAAAAGTTTAGTAGAACAATCCCTGCACCACCCCAAATCATGGAAGTAAATATGTCGGTGAGTACGGAAAATGGGGCAATCATTGCATCCCATGAGTATAAGTCCTCCCCTGTTATAATATGTGGATTGAATTTCCCAGCGAACCTCGTCATACTCCCTTTGGTGGAATTTGATGCAATTCTTGGCATGGATTGGCTTTCCTTATATAGAGCCAACATAAATTTTCGGGAGAGGGAAATCACACTCCATATGGAGAATCGACCCCTGATTCTTTACAAGTGTCAGGAGGAAGATGAATCTCCTTTAGCTCCATCATCTCAAGCATGGATATTACTGCCTTATGAGCATGCATATCTGGTTCAGATGATTAAGTCAAAGGAAGAAACCACCCTTGAAGAAATGCCTATTGTGAGGGAATTCGCTGAAGTATTTCCGGAGGAACTTCCTGGTCTTCCTCCAAGAAGAGATGTTGAGTTCTCAATTGAACTTATACCTGGGGCACTACCAATATCCAAGACTCCATATAGAATGGCTGTTGTTGAGCTTGAAGAGCTGAAGAAACAACTACAGGAGAATCTGTATAAAGGGTTTATACGCCCAAGTGCATCACCATGGGGTGCACCAGTCCTCTTCGTCAAGAAGAAGGATGGGTCAATGCGGATTTGCATCGATTATCGTGAACTTAACAAAATCACGATAAAGAACAAGTATCCTCTCCCAAGAATAGATGACTTGTTTGATCAGCTGTGTGGAGCACAATACTTCTCCAAGGTCGACTTGCGGTCGGGATATTATCAAGTAAGGGTGAAGAAGGAAGATATCCCCAAGACTTCTTTTCGTACAAGGTACGGGCACTATGAATTCATATTAATGCCTTTCGGACTCACCAATGCTCCAGCAATATTCATGGACTTGATGAATAGAGTATTTAGAGATTACCTAGACAAATTTGTGGTAGTCTTTATAGATGATATTCTAATATACTCCAAAACCAAGGAGGACCATGAGGAGCATTTAAAAATTGTACTAGAGACTTTGCGCAAGGAGAACCTCTATGCAAAGTACAGCAAGTGTGAGTTTTGGTTGAATTAAGTCTCATTATTGGGTCATATCATCACAAGAAATGGGTTATCTGTGGACCCCTCCAAAACAGATGCAATTGAGGGATGACTGAGGCCAACATTGGTAACTGATATCCATAGCTTCTTGCGGTTAGTTGGATATTATCGACGATTTGTGATAAATTTCTCACGATTGTCCAACCCTCTTACCAAGCTAACTCGAAAGGGAGTAAAGTTTGCTTGGAGTGATGAATGCAAAGAAAGATTTAAGGAGTTGAAAAGGAGGCTTATCACTGCACCCGTGCTCACTTTACCCACAAGTGGGGAGCTTTTTGTGGTATTCAGTGATGCTTCGAAGATGGGATTAGGATGTGTGCTGATGCAGAATGATAAAGTGATATCCTATGCCTCAAGGCAGTTGAAAATTCATGAGAGAAACTATCCAACGCATGATCTGGAGTTGGCGGCATAGATCTTTGCCTTGAAAATCTGGCGGCATTATCTCTATGGAGAGAAATGTGAGATATATACTGACCACAAGAGTCTTAAATATATATTCACACAGAAAGAGCTTAATATGCGCCAGAGAAGATGGATAGATCTCATCAAGGATTATGACTGTTCAATACATTACCACCCTGGGAAGGCGAACAAGGTGGCGGATGCCCTAAGTATAAAGGATCCAGAAATTCTATCAATGATGAGAATTGAGAAGGATCCAATCTTATTAGACTTGATGAAGATGGACGTGGGAATCATAAAGAAGGGAACATCATCAATCCTTTCACAAATGATTGCTCAACCATCTCTTTTGAAAAGGTTAAAGGATGCTCAAAAGGATGATGCGGGAATCCAAGAAAAAGTGGAAGCTATCAAAAAGGGAAAATCCTCAGAGTTTAATGTTAATGAAGAAGGAATTGTGCGGTTTGGGAAAATACTATGTGTTCCATCAAGTTCGGAGCTGAAGAAGGAACTTTTGGATGATGCACATAGTTCAAATTTCTCTATTCACCCAGGGAGCACAAAGATGTATCGAGATCTCCGAGAAAACTTTTGGTGGGATAATATGAAGAAGGAGATCGCTGAATATACATCAAAGTGCCTGGTGTGTCAGCAAGTGAAGGTAGAGAGGCAGAAGTCTAAGGGGATGATGCAACCATTGCCCATACCTGAATGGAAATGGGAGAACATCACCATGGACTTCGTCACTGGACTTCCAAGGACATCCAAAGGCAACAATGCAATCTGGATTGTTGTGGATCGTCTTACAAAGACTGCACACTTCATTGCTATTCGAGAAGATTTCTCTTTGGATCAACTGGCACGGATATATATCAGGGAAGTGGTACAGTTGCACAGAGTACCACTATCTATTGTGTCTGACCGAGATCTAAGATTTACCTCTAAGTTTTGGAAGAGTCTTCAACATGCTCTGAATACTGAACTGAACATCAGTACGACCTATCATCCTCAAACTGATGGCCAATCCGAGCGGACTATCCAAACACTTGAGGATATGTTGAGAGCGTGCTCAATGGACTTTAAAGGAGGATGGGATCAACATCTTCCTCTAGTTGAGTTCTCTTATAATAATAGTTTCCACTCGAGCATCCAAATGGCACCATATGAAGCCCTTTATGGGAAAAGGTGTAGAACACCGGCATGTTGGGATGAGGTCGGTGAACGTAAGCTGCTTGGACCAGAAATGGTCGAAGAAATGGTGGAGAAGTTGAAAACCATTCAGCAGCATATCAAGGAAGCCCAGAGTCGGCAGAAGAGTTATGCAGATAATCGTCGACGAGACCTTGAGTTTAAAGTCGGAGATATGGTGTTTTTACGCATATCTCCGTGGAAGAAGGTCGTGAGGTTTGGAAAGAAAGGGAAGTTAAGTCCAAGGTATATCGGCCCCTTCGATATTCTTGATCGTGTTGGTGTTGTGGCCTATCGACTAGCACTTCCACCTATTATGGCCAAGGTGCATGATGTCTTCCATGTATCCCTCTTAAGGAAGTACATACCAGACCCTTCACATGTACTCTCTTCCGAGGTGGTACAATTAGAAGACGATCTTTCTTATGAGGAGCAACCAGTGAAGATCTTAGATCGTAGAGAAAAAGTTCTACGAAATAAGACAATGCCCCTCATCAAGGTGTTGTGGAGAAACCACAAGTTTGAAGAAGCAACTTGGGAGTCGGAGGATATGATGAAGCTAAGTTACCCACATTTGTTTTAGTGTGGGAAAAGGAAAATTTCGAGGGTGAAATTTCTTAAGGGGGGAATGTTGTAACGACCCAAAGTTTCATTAATGGAAAATCCCTCTTGATCCAGTTAAATTTTTCTTTATGAAAAAAATGTTTTTATAAGATGTCAACTTCTTTAGTTTTATGTTAAGATTTGTGACCGTTACTTTTATAGTCGTTGAACAGTGATCATCTGAGTAGTATAAATATAAGGCTTTAACGAAACCATTTCTACTCAGACAAAGGAAGCGATGGCCTCATCCAGTAGAATTTCCCCTTACGAAGCCCATTTGTCGGAGCTCGAAAAAGAGGTGGTGTCTTTGGGCTTTTCCCTTGACCAATCCCAAGCTGAGCTTCATCAAGTCAAGCTCGAACGTGATCGTCTACGGGAAAAATGGAAGTTGATAGAGATTACCACTCGAGCGATGTTATCCGAGCAACCCCAAGAGTCTGTCACCATCGCACACCTTACCCTTAGGTCTTATGCGGCTATTTAAAGGGTTTATGTAACAAATAAGTAGCACCATGTTCATGTACATTATTTTTTGTATATAATAATGAATATAATTTTTTTGATACATTGTAATTAGTTTTTAAAGTACAAATGGTGTTTTTAGTTATTATTTAATTAAGAATTATATTTTATTAAATTAAAGGATTTTTGAATTAAATAATATTTTAATAAAATATTATTATTAATATTAAATTAATTTTTATTGAATATAAATGATCTTATAATTTTATGAATGCAATTAAAATTTTTATTAATGTTTGAAGGCCATTTCTGTCAAAACCCGTGAATTTTTTTATAAATGTCGGTTTTTATTTTAAAAGTGAAAATTCACATATTTATAAAATTATTTAGATAAAATAAATATTATTTTTGGAATCAGGACGTCGAAATTATCCAACGGTGAATTTTTTATAATTTTCTGAGACAGTCAAATTTTTGGATAAAAATTAAATACCATTTAAATGTATAATGTTTTTTATGACATCATAATGAACCAATGGTGATGTAATAAAATACCATAATTCTTATGTTCGGCCAATATGTGTTTTATCATTAAAATAATGAGGTTTTGGGTTTGTTTGACTTACTTTTCAAAGCATTAATGGAGCCCTCAAGACTTATTCAACACTTTGCCTTTTTAAATTAATTTCCATGGGAGTGTGACTCACCTCCACATAAGCAACCCTAATTTTTTATTAAGTTCGGACCTTGGACTTTTAAAATATTGTTTTCCTCTTTCCTTTTCCAGAAACCATGGGCAAATACCATGGTATGGTTTGTGGTTTGGATTATTTTAATATAAGGGGTCCCAAACCTAAATAATAAAGAATTCTCTCACCTTTCCTATATAAACCCACCCAAGATCCCACTTCCTCCTCACTCAAAGCCCTTGAAGTTCGTCCAACCTCTGTCCTACTCTCTCTAGAATCCTCTCAAGGTTCCCCAAGCTCCCAAGAATCCTCTCACAAGCCTCTCTCTAGCCTTTGGAAGCACACTTCCAAGTAAGGGGTTTTCTTCCTTTCTCATTTTTTTTTCAATTTTCTTTAAGTTGTATTGCCCTTTTTATTTCAATTATGAATGTTGGGGTATGGTTTCTCACCTCCCCCGTACTGTCCTCTTATTGTTTGAATGATGGGAGAACCCTTTCTCTCTCATTAAATGCCTCCCATGTACACCCGTTACTATGCCGAAATTCCGAAAGGAACTTCTCTCTCTTCTTTTACATTCAAGCAATACTTTTGTATCATGAATCTAAATTCCACTTCTATTCTTGGTACATGTATATATATGATCTCCTTACTGTCCATTACATGTAAATATGATGAGGAACCCCTTTCCCTCTCATCAACCTTTTTATGAATTCTTATGTCACGCCGTTACGCTGCTGAAATCGCACCGATTTTCTAAGCCAATGTCTTTGTGTAGTGAATACCATGCCCATTTCTCCATCAAGGGTATTCACCTTTATTCACATTTACATATTGATTATAAAGTTTCATGTATGAATTCCACATTCCTTTATCGTGGAAGAAATGATTATGTTTTATGAATCTATGTTTTATGATCCATGTGGCACACTTATGCATGAAATGAAATGTTTAAGAAGGGTGCGCCCTTTATAGCGCTCCAATGCATTGGGTAAAGTATAGTATCATGATACGTCATGTGCAATGAGTGTTTACTCATGCTAATTCAAGTGCAACGAGGTTTTACTCGTGCTTCAAGTGCAATGAGGGTTTACTCATGCTCCATGTGCAATGAGCCTTGGCTCATGCTAATTCAATGTTAAGTGTTGTTGCCACATTTCCATGTTATGATTATCATGCTTTATCATGCCTTTATGTTCATGTTTATATTATTCTCTATTGATATGCCTATTTCCTAACATGTATTTCACTCCTCATGTTATTCATTGTTTACTCCCTTACTGGGCTCTATAGCTCACCCTTTTCTTATGCATGTCCTCAGGTTATCCCATGCAATGCTAAGTACGAAGGAATGTAGTGGTCATGTAAAGGAAGTTTTCAATAAAGATGTTGTATTTCAAGTTTAAAGTTTTTATGTAATGATCCTAAGCCCCAAAGACACTAAACCACTCGATCTTCTTTGTTGTATCAAGTGAAGTTTTATGTAATAAAGCATGTTTAAGTTGTAATAAAAAGCAGGGTTGTCATAGCTGCCACCATCCTGGCGTATGATATGAGGACATCTGGGTGGAATAGATCTAAAATTCCCATGTGCATGCCTAAAATAAGATTTATAACATATAATAGCAATGAATGTAGAAAATTATAGAAACACAGCCTTCCTATAATGATTCAAAACCCTCAACCACCTCCAGAAGCAAGGTCTAGGTGATAAAGAAAGTCATATAAGGATCATAGGAGACACATCCAACTTCCTGCTACTAAGGTCAGGTTAGGATCAAGTTATCATTTATCATAATAGAGGTTGTGGTATATGGAGTGTTAAATGAAAGGTATAGAGGAAAACTCCCTTTACTTTTAATTTGGTATCCCCTCTAGCAGTAACCATTTCATTTCAAAGCTTTGATTTATTCTTATTTATTCTTATTTATTTGGATATTGATATCCCAATCCAGTTAATTGCAATTGGCATGTCAAATAACTACGACCCATCCTATACGTCTAATGTTATGATGTGTCAGATCATTCATAGTGATTTGATTGAATTAACACCATTCCCAATTTATATAAGTACTCACATCTTAAATTTCCATTTTATCATCAGCCAACCCAACTATTATCACATCCCTAAGAACTATTGGTTCATATATCAGATGTGGCATAATTGTTTAATTAATTTTTAATCACTAATTTATGTGGGAAAAGATATTTATATTGATGTAGTCACTTTAATTAATCCAATTATGTCATTGTTACAAGAAACACTAGAACACAAAAATATATAAAAAATGATTCTCCCCAACAAGGACATGAAATATTGGTAATGCATGCAGAAACATAAATATGGAATGGCATAATTCAGGAGATTTAATTTATATGGTTCCAAGTATGATGCATGAATTAATACATCCTCACATCATTAGTCCAAGGTATAAGTAATCCCTTCATAATAATATTATCAATAATGACAGCACAAAACAACTATGTCACCCAATAGTGAAATCCAAAAAACTGTAATAAGCACAAAACAAAAAGACAATAATCCATCCTAGGTAATTTGGGTTTCCCTTGTACATGGGTTACCTACTCCCAAGAATATAATTATTTCCAAATTCTATTATATCCTAGTCTCATATCTAATAACCCAACAGTAATACAAAATAAAAAAAATACCTATTATACCACTTTGCATCATCTTGCCCCCAAAATCCACTAAGTGGTGCCCTTAGATGGTTAACCACATGACCTCAAGAGAACCTCCATATGCACTAGAAGCTTCACACTAACATCTAGGCCTAGGGTGTGTCCACGGGGAGACTATGTCCTCATTAATCAAATTTCACAAAGCAGTTCATAATATTGGTAAGAAGTGGAAATATAATAAGTAAGAAAAGGTAGAAAGATAAATGAATAACATCCAGGTTAATAACATACATAATATGAATCAATAATAGATACAAAATATTGATGATGATCTTGTCATGAATCTATAAAAAATGAGAGCATGGGATACAGGGGAGCAAGCATATACAACAAGCTATAAAATTATAAAAAAAAGAAAAAAAATTCAAGTATTAGCATCATAAGAATAGGATCAGTCCCTTGCTCACGTACTCTATCCTAAAACTAGAAATCAAGCATTCGAAGCCAGATGCTTCCCCTTATCTATACCTATAATCATGAAGTCTTATTGGGTATCAAAGGAGACCCAATAAGGGTGTACGGTATACTCAATAGAAACCACAAATGGTGTCTAGATAAATTTAGTTTGTGTATATAAAATGAGCATTGTTCCAATAATAATAAAAGCATAGAAATATAAAAATAAATAAATACATCGGTCCAGGTTCCTCATGAGATACCAGACTGATTCTTCCTTCTTCTTCCTAACCCGGATGTCTCTGAACCATGGTGAACCAGCACAAGTGAGATATAGAATACAAAAGGGTTGTACCAATAATGTATAAAGATATGGACCATGACCAAGCATGTGATATTGTGTGTCGAACGTGTACCTAGAATTTCAGTTACACCTTATTGTTTTTTAAGTTAATGTCATCATTAGAATTTATAAAAGTAACCTTGAGCCCATCTGAGGTGATATCAAAGTAATCCCAATTATCTTTCTAGGGAATTGTAAAATACAAAAACCATAAGAGTTTTTCCAAGGTGATTGATAAAAGTAATATTAGGTATCACTCTCATCTCGGCATTAAATAACCCTTTGAATTCGTCCTAAGTATCTCACATAGGGGACATAGTATCACTTGTAACCTAGGATAACCATATTGCCATGATCCAGTCCATGGTGTTCCCCCTAGTTAACCAGTATCACTCATAAGAAGGCAGGAAAATGCATGGTGAGCTCATCCCATAAATAACTGGTATCGCTCCTAGCATGTATATACTTCATAGACAAATTATAATTATAAATATCGATGAGCCTATCCAAGGAATCCAATAAGTACCCAAGTATCCCTCTTGACTTCAAAAGTGGTAATGTTTTATCCATCATAATTCAATTCATTTAATGAGTCAAATCTCTTATATCATTTAACCAAGTTGGCGAAGACTTTTAATTAATCAATTCAATTATGGCATGAAGAGTTGGGAAGAACACATGTCCTACCAATTCCCTTGAGTCTATTAATTAACTCAATACACTTATTATAAGGCAATTCACCTCAATAGCTATTTAAATAATTAAGGTGATGGTAAAATATGCTACCAAGGAAGTTTACACATATATGTGCGGCCCAAGTCAAAGTGAGTAACCTAGGAGGTGATTTTCCACAAACCAATATCGCATTAAGCATGAGGAATGATTTAAAATAATTTACTGACAATTTTAATGGAATCGTCAGAAGGTTTTAGTGTTCAAAAAAAATTCACATGATATAAAATCACTAAACTTAAGGGAAAGAATATATACCACATACCATAGGTTCTTAGTTCTCTTCTCATCTAGTTTTGGACCTTAAATCAAGATAAAAAGATAGATATGTGAAGAATCATCAAATTGCCTAAAATGGGGTAAATGAGGTCACACAAAATAGTGAAACATGAGGGAAGAGAAACTAGGAATAGAAGGAAGAGGTATATAGAGATTACCGAGAGGGATGCAACACACCAGATGAAAAAGGAATATGATATCGCATGAGGGAGATATCAAAAATCCTAACTTGTCTTGGGAGGAGAGCTCATACGGACACTGCTAGAGAAGAATGAATGGGGAAGAAAGATAAGAGAAATTAAAACATAATAGGGAAAAAATTCATTTCCCTACTAAAATTTGGAAAGTATGGTTTGGTTGCACAGTTTGACAAACTATTCACCAACCATGCGGCATCTAATACCCAGGGAACCCAATTGTAGGGGTTGTCTACATGGTTTTACTAAACATGTTCAGCCCATCTAAATTGGATTTGTGACATTTTTAATACAAGTTGCACAGTCATGTGGCCCATTCTTCATGGTTATAGAGAAACTTCATGTCCTCCTCCTTCCCACTAAGTGCCCACATGTTTAAGTCACACATTTTTACTAATTGTGTGCTAACTGTGTTGGTCACCATGTCCTTCCAATTCTAAGAGCTCCTGACTTTGAACGAGCCCCAAACTCTTATGGACCACTCCTTAGACATTAGATACCCTTATTAGCATAAAACTAGACATTTTGAATAGTGACACAAGGATATACTCCTCTCCAAAAAGCTGGGATGTAACACAATATGTTGTTAAAGCTTCCACATAATGGAGATAACTAAATACCCAACCATACATATACTATCACAGAAACATGATACATAAATATGACATTGAATTTAATCATCACTAATTATACCCTAATTCAAAACAAAAGTAAATATCACTACCTAACCTCCTCATATAACAAGTAAAATCACACTATCTTTTACACAAATTCTTATTTCTCCACCAGTCATAGAAATTACACTATCGCTTTTTGAAAGGATTTATTCCTGCCTAAAAAATAAAATATATAATGCTGAAGGGTCTGATAATAAAATAAATTAAGATAAAAAATCAGTTTATTTGTATTATAAACACTGTTATTGAACCTATAAGGGGATAAATAATCTCCATTAAACTCATAACCATAACAAAAAGCATCCTCAAACATCCCATAAGATCATAATCATGAAAAAAATATTAATTTGGAGAGTTAAGAAAAATATTGAATGTTACAAAGAAATTTTTATAATAATATCCTCTTACCATATTTTTATCAATAATGGAGGAAGTTCTTTAAAAAATGTTTTATGAATAGCCAAATTAAAAAATCAAAATCAATCACACTCATCCAAATATTCCCTATATAGCCTCAATATTAGCTTCACCTTCTAAAAAATATAGCCTAATGATCCATAAACATCCAAATAAAGGAACTCTATGAACCATACCCTTATCCATGTGATAATAAAAATCATTTTGTATCAAATAATGACACATTAATCACTGATATATGGTGGAGGACTTATATCTCTCCAAGGGAAATGTTCATCAGTGGATAGAGTACCCAACCCCACTAGTGGAGGACCCACACCATGGTCATTAGAGGAGTGTTGAAATAGGATTTGATTCATGAACTCATATTAATATAATTTATAGAAATCCTAGTGTATCCTATTAGATGACTTGGGTCATCTTATAGGTAGATTTTCCAATCACTCATCATTATTTGGTAGTCACTTATTAATAACTTTAGATTTTTGATATATATATATATATATATATAATAAAGGTAAATTGTATGGTGGAGTTGTGTAGCGAGAAAATAAAATAAAAACATGAATGAAAACACAGCTGTTAGAATGAAAGGAATTTAACCTAGGGGAAACTATTGATATTCATTCATTATTTTCCAACATTTATAAAATTATTTTCATTAACATAATCAATATCATTTATCATTTAACATATAATATTTATTATTTGGGATGCTCAATAGATTTAAATGATCTCCAAATCCATTAAGTCCTTAATTTATCCATTGGAAATGAATGTTATAAAACCTAAATCAAGTATATGATACCACCCTCATAATAGCCCCATAATATTCCATTTTATCTCCTAATTCATCTGACTTAATCATATGAAATATTGTCAATATAAGGTAGGAAAATGTGATTTAAAGTGGATGAAATGGGTTGAAAGTGTTAGAGAATCGGGAAAATATATACAAGCCTATCCCTTACCCCTTTACTTAACAATATGAAAACTAATTATAACAAATTTTAATTGAAGATAAGAAACTCAAGAACACCTATTTTGTACATGGGATTAACTCATTGGGTTAACTACCCACTATCATGGGCATAGATAAGACCATGGTGGTAGTAAAATAAAAAAACTGGGGAAGGGGAAGAATGTGAATAGAAACTAAGAAATTATATATTAAAATACAAAAATACAATAAAACCTATGCTACATAAATCAATTTAAAAATTTAAAAGTTCATAAATATTTATATTGGATGGGATGATGCATTTAAATTGTAAGTAGGGGAGTTTAGATGTGCATGAGATGTAGTCTATATGGAAATTTGGTGTTTATAGATGATTTAACCTATGATCTTTAGGATTATTCCTATGGTTAGTTATTTTCACCATGACCAATTTATACCACTGTTGATGGAAAGATAATATGTGGAAATATATCATGGTTTTTTCTTGATTTAGTTAAGAAATAAAGCATATAAAACTCATCCTATATTCATAGAGGACACATGGATATTCGATTAAATAGATGGAATGTGTTCATTTAAAATGTCCCTAGGTGAATATAATGTCTTCAAAAAATGTTAAATGAAAATTATAACTATGTTAGGAACTTTAGAGTATGTTAATGGCCAATAGAACTTCCATTGGATCTAAACAATATATCAGAGGGTAATGGATCTTATATTGGCTTATTTTAGAATACATTATACCCAACATACATTTTTTTAGGAAATTGAAAATATATTATAATTCCAATAAAGCTGGTATTGGGGGTTGATAGTATATTTTAGGGTTGTTTTATACTATAACATCCTACCATGGAATCCACTAAGTGATGCCTGAGACATTTGGATACATGACTTCAAGTTCACCTCCCCATATGCTAGATTATGTTGACTAGTAGTGTGGGCCTAAGGTGTGTTCTTGGGGATACTATTCCCTCATGGTCATAGTGTAGCATAATGGTAAATATTAATGATAATCAGTAGAAATAGAAATAAACAAGAAATAGTGTAAGAGTAATAAATCATCCAGGTAAATAAATAGGTGGAAGCTAAATCATAAATAGATACAAAAATGATGATGATCATTCCATGTAGCTATAAAAAATAAATTACATGGGATGTAGGACGAATAGGCATATATCAAATGCTATAAAAAAATAAAAAATTCCAAAATTTTCCTCTAATAGAATCATGAGAATAGGATTGGTTCTCTACACTTGTACTCTGTCCTATAAACAGTAATCAATTGATGGAAGTTTGGTGCTTCCCTTTTTCTACACCTGTAGTCATGAAGTATGTTCTGGTACAGTCAGTATCCCAAATAGGGTGTGGGATATACTTAGTTGGCCACCACAAATGGTGTCCATAACTTTCCATTATATGCATATAAAATGAGAATTATGGAGGTAAATAATAAAATTAAATCAATAAATGAATAAAACATATCGGTATGAGTTCCTCAAGGATATCTAACCAACACTACATGCTTCAACCTAAGAAGAATATATCTAAACGGAATGCAGCCTGTACATATATTATATGGATGAATAAAAAGGGACATCATAATCAAGTATCTAGAATGAACCAAACCCCATCATGTTATTTAACTTGGAGGATGTGTCTCTAGGATAATAGTTATGAATTATTATATTTTTATAAAAAAATCATCCTTATAATTTAATGAAAGAAACATTCTAAGCCCATCTAATGTAACCATATGGAGGAACCCATGTATCGCACCTAGAGCACTATAAATATCCAACTCCATAAGATTACATCTAAGGAAATCCATAAAGTCATCCCAAGTATCACTCTTAGCATGGTGTAAAACTTTACCCTTTGAGACCATCCCAGGTATCTCACATAGGGGACCAAATATTGCTTGTGGCATGGTATAACCATATTTCTATTGAGATTAACTAGGGTAACTCCTCTATAGAACTTGTATCACTCATTAATAGGTAAGTAATCCAACCAGGGATCCAATCCAAGGAATTATATATAGAATCCAAGTATCTCTCTTGGTGTATTTTTAATCCATCATAAGTTCTAAAGATAAATCTTGATGATCCCATCCAAGGAATCCTTAAGTCGGGACCCTTGTATCACCCTCATCTTGAAATGAAGGTATGGATTAATGATCGATAACTCATACCATTTCCAAAAGGCATGAATTCAACAATACTTTAATCAATTTGTAAAATTTATTTAATTTAAATAAATAAATATATTGTATAAATCACTAGGGGATAACTCATGTCCAAACATTTTTTTTAAATCATTTCACATTTCAACAATATTTATTACAAGGGAAAACACCCACCTAAATTGGTGGTATAATTTATTCTCTAGACATGAGCCCTTAAGCCTTAAAGTAAGGGAACACACATATGTGTGGGTCTCATCAAGGTGATCTTCCCATGATTTTTATTTACCATTTTTAGGACCATATTAAGCTTGGAAAGACAATTAATTTAATTCGATAGCCTTTATAGAGGTGTCCCTGGAGGAGTATGGTGCATAGAGAAATATATCATGATACAATGCAAGGATTATTTGCGGAAAATATCTAGACCACCTACCTTAGGCTCATAGTATTCTCATCATCTAGTTTTATCCCATGAATCAATCTAGAATGGGAGAAATCGAAAGAACAAAAAATTCTCAAAAAAAGGGAAAATGAACTCACGCCAAAATAGCACAGAAGATGAGAAGATAAATGATGGAATGAAGAAATAGGGGTAGAGAGCCTACCAATAAATATCCAACACAGCCATAAAAAAAGGAAATGGATATCGAACAAAGGAGATATCAAAATCCCTAAGAGAAGGAGAGGAGGAGCTCCCTAGGCATATGGTATGCTGGAAACGAGAAGTAGAAAAGAGTATGAGGAGGTTTTATAATATTTTCATGAAAAAAATGTTAATTTAATCTTCATTAAAGGGTATCATGGTTTCACTAAATGGTTGCCCAAACCTTGTGCCAACCATGTGGAAAATACTGCCTAAGGAACCCCCTCGCACGGTCTACACACATGTTTTGACTAACCATGAATATCCCATGAAAAATAAATCTATAACTTTTCTGATGAAAACTAGATGGATTGTGGCATGAGTCTCATAGTTTATCCAACCTGTGTGGCCACTTGTTGTGCACTGAGCGCCCTGAACGTCTGATTCATAGATTTAGCATTAACCATGCGCTAACCATGTACCTCAATATTCCTCTCCTAATTCTAGATTTTGGTATAAGAATGATCCCCAGACTCTCCTGAAACACTCTATATCCTTTTGAGCACACTATTAACATAAAATGAGAGGTTTTGAATAGTATAATAATCATTTTTACCTCTTCAAAAAGTCAATATGCTATAACATCCCCTCCTTAAAACAATTAATCCCTAAGTTTCCCTTCCGAGTGTGGCCAAAAATCATCTAAGAAAAGTTCCAACCACTGAGCACATACATATTCATCTTGCTACCAGGTCTCATCATATACCCGGTCATGATACCAAAACACCCAAACTAAAGGAACTGACCTACCTCAAAGACCCTTCATTCTCTGATCAAATATACATATCGTATTATCCTCAAAGGATGCATCCACCTCTAGCTCAATATCCTTATGATCAAATGAATGAGATGAGTCTGAATGATAGTAGTGAAATTATGATACATGGAATATTTCATCCATGGAATGGTACCTCTAATGTAACTATAACGGATAGGATACCAGACTAAATATCTACAAGATCTAAAAAGAAACGATGTAACAAGGTGATAGCTTACCCTGTCTATGAATAAGTATATGACTTGGTCTAGTAGATAATTGAAAAAAGACCCAATGTCCAACCTAAAACTATAGAGTTTAATGATAACAACCAGTATAATAATTATTCCAAGATAAAGGTGTATCCATATACTTATGTATCATTAGTAATTTCTCTAAATTCACCTAAATGAGACAAGGACCCATTAGTGATACCTCACCTACCTATAACTAGTATAGGGGTGAATGGAAAGACCTACCATAATGGTCCTTATAATGATACATCTTAATAGTTTATTGGAAATTGTTATTATTGGAAAATTAAACAAGATGTATGTTTTTCTCCCAAGAGACTCCAAAATCAAGGACACATGCCCTGATCATTTCCTTTAACACATGGATCATATTCTCGGACTTCCTTTTGGTGTGACGGGGATATGGTGTATTCAAAAGCACCTGTGAGCCTAGTTCCTTATGAAACCCCTTCCAAAATCATGATGTAAAACTAGAATCTTTATATGATATAATATAATGGGGAATATCTAGAAGGAATAATATTTCCTAAATATAAATCCTTATGAGAACATCAATTAAAAAAATCTCTCAGATAGGTAGGAAGTGTTCATCCTTGGTTATCCAATAGATGATTGATCATACTACATCACTTCCTTGAGGGGATCTTAGAAAAACCATCACAAAATCCAGGGTGATCATTTCCACATTTCCAATTAGGAATAAAAAAGGATATAAAAGTATAGCAGGTCATTGGTTCTCAAACATCACCTATTGATAAGTGGAGCATCAAGTGATAAAACTTACAATCTACCTCTTAAAACCTGGATACCAATACTATTTGCATACATCTCAGTACATCTTGGTAATCCTAGGTTGGACATCCCAAATAGAGGCATGAGATTCCCACATCAACTCTTCATGTATGTCTGTAGGGGCCCAAATATGTCCATGAAAGTGAATAATCTCATCCTCATTAATAACCCAACCAAGTGGTAGGTCCTCTCCTGAGATACTCTCCCTTAGGACTAAGATTTTAGGATCAGAAAGTTGAATCATTCTTACCCACTCCATAAGGGATTATTTCACTCCCAAAGCTAGTAAAACTGGCTTCCCAGGATATTCCATAACCTTAAGGTGCATCTCAAAAAATATATCCATCAACTACCACTCACTACTAGCCTCTTGGATAGTTTATGTCTGAGTCTTCCAATTCATGGAATCATCCATATCATTTCCCTTCCAGGGTGTATAAAAAATTTCAAATTCAAATGACTGAAGATATTTTTCCCACCTGCACTACCTATGATCCAAGTAACACTATGTGGAAATGTATTTGAAACTTTTATGATATGTGTAAACAATGAACTACTCACCCAAAATATAATGCCTCCAATAGTATATATTTATTTTTTTAGAAAATGGAATTCCCGAGAGTGGTCTCAAATGGTGGTACCCATATTCTATAACCTGATATCCCTCAATTATAAAAACTCCAAGACCAATTCTTGATGCGTCACAATAAATTATATAGCTTCTTACCCTCTCTAAAATAATCAATATTGTTGAATTCAGTCTCCCATTTATCTCTTGAAAGGTTGTATCACAAGCTTTGAAACAAAAAAACTACACACCCTTTTTAATAAATACCATAAGAGGTGATGCTAGGTGTGAGAAGACCTAAATAAAACAAATCTAACATCCAATTATCTTTAATAAACTATTTATATCAAATAAATTCTTAGGATTCTCCCAAGAAACTATGGAACTCACCTTATCTAGGTCAACAAACACTTTGACCTATGAGATAATATAATCAATGAACTGAACCTTATCAATCCAAAGTGCCATTTAGTGATCTTATCATACATCCAATGATCTCTCAATCTATTCATCATGATATCAAGATGTTTTACTTGGTCATGTAGGATATGAGAATACACTAAGATTTCATCCCCAAATACTACCACAATTGGATCTTGAAACAAGTGGAAACTCAATTCATTAGAGCCATGAAAACTACTAGAACATTCATAAGCCTGAATGGAATAACCAGATACTTGTAAAATCCATACCTACCTTGGGATGATATATGTGGTATGTTTGATGGTCTCATGCACACTTGATGGTATCCCAACCTCAAATTGATCTTAGAGAAAATTTTCACTCCTCAGAGCTATTTGAAGAGGTCGTTTATATGAGGAATTGGATATCCATTATTAACTGTAAGTTGGTTCAATCATCGATAATCTACATGAAGTCTGAGAGTATTATATGCCTTGTTGTCGTAAAGGACAAGTGAACCTCATAGAGGAGCACTTTATAATATAAAACCCATTACTTCCAAGAATTCCAACTACTTCTTGAGTTACCGGAGCTCTATAGGTTTCATTCTATAGGGAGGAATGGACAATGGTGACTCCCCTAGAATTAGCTCAATAGTTAACTCTACATCTCTCACAGGATGTAATACAAATAAATAATCAAAAAATAAATGCATGAAACAATCCAAAAAAACGATGAAATTCCACATGATGCATTCCCTAATCACTCATAAAGAGGCTAGCCATCTGGGTTGTCACTCCTCCCATCCCATGATGCTCGGGTCCATCTCAATGCTCTTGAACATCCCATTCACCCTTATTAACATAATCATTGCTCTTATGTGATGTGAAATACATCCTCATATGATAGAAATCATCATGGGTCTGATAAGTCACTATCTAGACCATTTTGAGTATGAATTCAAAGCCTTTCATCTCAAGGAAAATGAAATTTAAGAAGAATTGGTACCCATCTATCACAAGGAAAACTCCTTTCACTAGTAGACACTCTACAAACAAACCCCTAATGGTGTGTCGAGATTCATGATGTAGTAAAAGTACTACATCTCAAGTTCCTAACTTCTCGTAGTTTCTAAAGATATAAAAGATAACAAATCACCTACATAAAACAGGTCAGAAACTAAATTAGTGGCTACTAAAATAGTACCTCATACTATAGAAGTCACATGACTCTATTCCTTAGGAGTAGGTGGAACTACATAGATATGGCCCAATATGTGGCCCTAATATGCAACCTGACTAACTTGGGAAGGTTCACTCTACTGGTGTTGAACCTATAAGGACAGACTATCTCAGTCATGACCATGTATTTGGACTGACTAGCCTGGGTAGACCAACTTCCAGCCTGACATGGAGCTATAGATCCTGTACTTTAATGTAGTGTCGGTACAAATCCCTTCTCACTAGATACCAAAGGTAAAACATGATATAAATGATGAAACTGACCCATCCTACTATAATATCATCACTTGATTGAGTTCCTTATACACTAGGTATTCTTATGGCTTGTCCTACCACACTGGGGACACACTATATAACTATCAGTGCATGTCATCTGACTAGTGCTTCCCCCATGAGAAACCTTGAAATGAAATTTCCTACTTCTAGACAAACCATATCCCTGTCTTGAATCTAAAAAACCCTGACTCACATTATCAGCTTCCCTCATGATTTGTGTTATGATGAGGTCCTAGTTCACTATCTTTGAAATGGTGGTTAGCTAAAATAAATTCACCTATGATCTGATGGTGTACGCAATACCACCCTCAAATAGTCTCACATTATTCAACTCTTCACTAATCATTATTGTTTAAAAATTAATAAGCTTAGTGAAATGATTTGAGTAAACCATCATGGACATGGAACCCTACATTAGGTGAATAAACTATCTAGCACAGTTCTCTCTTAGCATCTAAAAAAAGAAGTAATCATAGAAGGTTATCTAAAAGTCTTTATAGACCATAACCTAATAATGATCATCCTAAGAGATGGAATCCCACCAATGTTTGGGAAAATCATAGAAAATATAGGTAGATCTCTTGACCCTCTTCTCTGGAGGCATCTCTAAATGCTCAAAGATTGATAACATGGAATTTGGCCATGACTTTGTTTCTTGAGGACTTCATCCCATGAGAAGGTGGGAGGATGATGAAAATTAAATCCCAATGTAAACTCTACCATAGTAGGGGTATGTCATGGATCTCCCTATTCAAATTTCATAAAACACAGGAATCTCTCATGAAATTGAGAATTGATTCCTATTGAAATATCAATAGGAGGTGCCTCTAGTGGCACTACTAGAGGTAATATAGGAGGATCAAGGCCCACCACCCCCCAGATAATGGTTGTCTCCACCCTCCTAGTGTATGACATGAGAAAATAGTGGCGAGGTATCTCTAGAATTTCCAAATTCACACCTCAAATATAATTTTACAGAATATAGTTATTGTGATAATAGGAAATGATAGGTAAAAGCCTCCCAACATATGAGTCACTCCTATCTTCCTGCTCCTAATCCACATCTAGGTGATCATAAATATCACATAAGTCTCTGAAGATATAGCCTACTACCCACTACTAAGGTCAGGTCAGAGTTAAGATCTCAAACCAAATAATAGAGGTTCTGGTATATGGAGTGTCAATTGTATGGTATAGAGAAAAAAAACCCTTTACTTTTCAAATGAAATTACCATTTAGCGGTAACCATTTCATTTTAAAATTTAAATTTATTTATGTTCATTCTTACTTATATGCATATAGATATTATAGTTTATTTAGATGTGTCACCATTCCTTATTTATTATTCTCCATATTCTTTATAAATTACAATTTGTATGTAAGGTAACTATGACCAAACCTTTATGTCTAGTATCAAGATGTAACAGGTCATGTATAATGATTTGATTGAATGATCTACTATTCCCAATTTATAGAAGTACATGCTTTATACATTATAATTCGCATTCAGCAATCAAATCAACTAATATTTTAGCCCATGGAACCAATGGTTCAGGGTTCAAATGTAGAAAAATCTGTTAATTAAGGTTCCATCATCAATAGATGTGAGAAATAATAGTTTATATTGATGAATACACTTTAATTAATCCAATTATGTTATCCCTTCATGAAACTTTATCATATTTATATATATAACAATCAAGGTACTCGCAATAATAACGTGCAATATAGGAAATGCATGGAGTAATATAAATATGGAATGGCATAATGCATGACAAGTGAATCCTCATGTTCCTATTATGATACATGATATGATACCTCCATGCCATACCAGGACAAGAAAAAGGAAAACATATAATATTAAAATTAGTAATAATTACATCCCATACCATGAGTGTCACCCAACGGTGAAATTGAAACAATTGTAATAAGTTCAGACCAATAACAAAAATATCCAATCCTAGTTAATTTGTGTTTCCTCAGTATTTGGGTTAGCTACTCCTAGGAATAGGATCATTACCAAATTCTAAAACATTACTAGTCTCCTATATAACACCCAAATAATAAGACAAAAGGAAAAAAGAGGTTATGATACCAATATATAACGCCTCACCCCAAAATCCACTAATTAGTTCCTGATATGGTTGTTCATGTGACCTAAATAATTCCTCCCCATATTCTAGAGGCTACCGACTAGCAACTATGGTTTTGGGTGTGTCTGTGGAGAGACTATTTTCTCATGGTTAGATTATAGAACTGCGATAAAAGATAATGATAAGTAGTGGAAATAGTAATAAATGAGCAACAATCGAAGAGTAATAAATCATTCAAATATATAAATAAGAAGAAAATGAATCATAAATAGATACAAAAATTATTATTATCATTCCATTTAGTTATACAAAAAGGAAGTACACAAGATATAGGGGGGCAGGCACATTTCACATGCTATACAAAAATAAAAAAATCAAAAATCTACCTTGAATAGCATCATAATCATAGGCTTGGTCCTCTAATCTATAATCCATCCTATAACTGGTAATAAAACATTTTAGTATGGATACTTACCTTTTTATACACCTAAAGTCATATAGTATATTCAAGTACCATAGGCTTCCTGAATAGGGTGTGAGATGTAATCAGTAGTCCATGACCAATGATATTAATAACTATACAGTCTATGCATATAAAATGAGTAGTGTGTAGGTAAATAATAAAAGTAAATAAATAAATGAATAAAACATATCATTTCTTTTTCCTCAAGGATACCCAACCAACACAAGATTCTTCAGTTTAATCCAGATATCTCCAAACAGAAATAAATCTATATAGATATGACATGGATGTATAAAAAGGGCCATCAAAATCAAGTATCAATAATGGACCAAACCCAATAATGTTATTTGACTTGATGGACACATCCCTAGGATAAAAGTTATGCATTCTTATATTATTGTAGAAAAGGAAACCTTAGAATTTAATGAAAGTGGCATCTTGGTCCTATCTAAGTAGAACCATATAGAGGAATCCAAGTATTGCGCTAGGAAAACTAAAAATACCTAACACCATAAGAGTTCATCCAAGTCAAGCCATAAAGTAATCCCAAGTATCACTCCTAGTGGGGCGTAAAGCATAACCCTTTGATCCCATCCTAGGTATCTCACATAGTGGATTGAGTATCACTCATTCCATAGTATATTTATCCTATCACCAAGCCCATCCAAGGTAACTCTTCTAGGGAACTGGTATCTCATGTGGGAAGGATGTAATCCTCCTAGTGTGCCCTTCCAATCTATTCTATATAGAATCCAAGTATCATATTTTGTGTATTTCTAATCCATAAAAAGTTCTAAATATTTACCATAATGATCCTATCCATGTTTCCCTTATGTCGGGAACCTTGTATCGCCCTCAGATTGATAAAAAGGTGTGGCTTAACTATCTAGAAATCATACCATTTCAAAAATGAATTAATACTATAATACTTTAATCAAGTTTCAAAAATTATTTCATTCAAATAGAGAAATATATGGAATAAATCACAAGGGGCTAACTCATGGCTAAAAATTTTCCTTACATCATTTAACATTTAAACTATATTTATTATATGGTAAAATAACCACCTCAATTGGTGGTTTTAATTATGATATAAAATGAGGATTCAAGACTTTAATTAAGTTCATGCCCATAATAGTGGATCAGATCAAGGAAATTAACCCATGATGTTGACTTGTTGTTAGCTATGACTGTATTAATCTTGTAAAGACATTTAATTTTATTAAATAGACTTTATAGAGGTGTAATAAGAGGAGTATGATTCATGGAAAATGTTTCATGATAAAATTCAACATGATTTTGGAAAAAATATTTAGATCACCAAAATTAGTCCCATAGTACTCTCTTCATCCAGTGTTGGCCCTTGAATCAAGCTAGAACGGGAGAAATTGGAAGAATGGAAAAATGCCCTGAAAATTGGTCATATGATCTCACACCAAAATACATATAAGATGGGAACATAAATCATTAAAAGAATAAATAGGATTGGATAACATACTACCATCTATTAAATTCAAATAATAGTGAAGGAAATGGTGATGGGGTGGAGGATATTTAAAAATCCCTAAGAGGAGAAGAGGAGGAACTCCCTAGGCATGCGGTCCACTAGAAATGAGAGGGATAAAAGGGGAGGATGAGGGATTATAAAATTTTAATGGAAAATGGTAATTTACCAAACATTAAAGGGTCACACTGTTTGGATTCATGGTGGAAAAACCATGCTCCAACTTTGCAGAACCTACTTCCCAAGAAACCCCCTCACACCGGTAAGGCACACGGTTTGACTAACCATACACAACCAATGAAATATTCTTATGTCACTTTTTTGAGACAAACCACACTTCCATTTGGACAATATCACATGGTTTATCCAAATCGCGTGACCCCTTTTTTCACTAAGCACCCCACACAATTGAATCGCACAGTTAGCACTAACCATACGCGAACTATGTGGCTTAATCTGCCTCTCCAAATTCAGGAGCATCAGGATATGAATGAGCCTCAAAATCTCCTGAACCAATAATTATCCTTTTTATCACATTATTAACATAAAATTAGAGGTTTTTTATTTTATTATACTTGTATTAACCTCTTCTAAAATCCAGTATGTTATAGATACTATGCCAAATTCTTAAGACTGTGTTTACATTAAATGGATGTTGTGTTAGAGAGACAGAGGGACTTTCCAAGAATAGATTATTTTAATACCAGTTACATTTTGATTTTTTTAGAATGTTTCTTGGGAGATTTTGGATTTAATGTTTTTAAATGAGTCTAATAAAAATTATTAAATGAAGAAGAATAAATAAAAATTCTTTCTTTGAGGATCTCCTATGAAGAAATATGAAATTTTCAATAAAACTAGAAATGAAAAAGTTATTGTAAACTAGCATACCTTACATTTTAGAACCATTGTATCATCTAATTCACATTTAAAGCACTTTTAATGTTCATTATAAAATTCATAAGAGTGTAAAACATAAGCATCCCACATCTGTAGGTATCCATATGTCAAACATAATTTCACATCATATATTTGGGATTCTCTATCCTCTATGATTTTCTAACATATCATGCGTAAAGGATATATAAGAAGATATATTTATGATAAGGTAGTTTTGTCTGAGCACAAACACACACATTACCATTTCATGATATAGTTAAATAATCCACAAGGATTGTCCTTATGTTGTTTCATTTAATCAAGCGTTTATATCGCATATGTAAATATTGATTTGGTTAACTCATACCTAAATTCATGAATAATGTAATCCCACTCCTTTATGTCTTATATAATGTATCATAATGACAACTTACATGTAATACTACTCATATATAGGTTCCATGCATGAAATATTATTTCATTCATACTGTACGAATCAAACCAGAAGAATGTAAATCTTATTTCCATACTGCATGTCAAAATGCCAAACAATATAGCCTTTTATATCATATACAAATGGATTTAGGGAATTTAAGATCCTTTAATATCTCACTTTCACTAAATCATAATAGATTATGTTTCATTTAACTTTATAGTGTATCTTATACAATATCTCATGAAATCATATCGAAAACTCTTTTGGATATCTTCCAAAACTCCTTTTTGAAAGCTATCATTAACTTTACCTTATATCATTTCATATTTAATACTTTGTGAATACCCATAAAAACAGTTTTTTATTAACTATAAAATATTTTTAAAGTAGATATTTAAGTCAAACTCAATACCAATTTAGTCAACCACAATGTGTGATCCCATGGGCCTTCATAACATTGAAAACAAATATGAATCTCTGGATGCATTTGGGTAAGCAAAGAGTGTCCTCTAGCTAAGCGTATATGATACTCAAGATATAAATTTATCTAGCATGATATCCATCAAATACATGTATTTATATACCTATTTCCATCATTCTTAATTGTATAAAAACATTCATTCTCATATTTTCTCTTTTTAGAAGACATCGAGGGACCATGGGACATTGAACATGTCAATCCCATGTATCCAACTCATTATTTCTTGATTCTTATAGTATAGAATGATCTAATCTATAACTACATCACATTTCATTCATCCTTATGAAAAATAAAATCACATGTCCTTTATATAGATAGATATACAATGTGTAGGGGTTGATGTACCCTCTCAAAGTCTATCTCAATCAAGGGTACAAATGTCATACTCGTTATATGAGAGTAAAAATGTCATCTTTGTTAATATCTAACTGATGACATGATCGGAAACATACACAACCACCCAAGTATTAACTAAGTTAATATGTAGATTTTTATGAGTAGGGAATCAAAGTATAAAGGTTCCCATGATAGGTATCTCACTAACCTTAGGTAATGAGGACTCAAATGTGATCTATTCACCCCTGGTATACTAAAGCTATTTTTATGACAATCCATGTGGTATATTTATTATTCCATCCAATGCACATAAAAAATAATATTATTATTTTTGTTCCTCATTAACATATTCTATATCTATATAAAAGATTCATACTCATTATAACCTTAACATATCATCATAACCTATAGTACTCTATGATGAACATCGGTTATGTATAAACTCAAAGCCATACTTTGAGAGGTCAATTGTCATTCCTCTACAAGAAATGTATATCTATATATACATTTATGTATCCAATATTAAAGTAATATTAAATGTAGGTTTCCTTTAATATGATACATTTTAATACTATTAAACTCTTTAAAAACATTTAACAAACCCAACATAAGCATTGGTTTGTCATATCATATATGATAAACATCCATATTAGCCTTTTGTGTATTAACTTTCTGGGTTTTGTTAAATCCTCACATCATATTTAATTCATATCACATCTTTATGTTACCATATGATAAAACACTCCCAGTAAAATATTTAGTGAGAAACATCTATTAGGTATGCTAATATGAATAATGGTGAGACTTATGAATCTTATTCTTCTTTATTTAACACTTTGAACATATTCAAACTTCTTAACTTCACAACATCAAATGTTACAATGTCAATGTTTATTGTATACTTATAAATCTTTATAAGTTCACCAAAATCATCATTAAAACCCTATTCCATAAAACTATTTCCTTGAAATAATGTAACTACTTATAATAGTGTTTACTAATACTTCCTAACTCTCTTAGGATATTAAGTAAAATTCACTTTAAACTTAAACTAGTATAATCTTTTAATTTTTAACTTTGAACTTCTCTAAGTTCAAATATACTCCCAATAGACTCTTAGAAACTATATTATTTTTAGAATATTTTTCTAAGATTAAACCCAAACTACTTTGAGTTTAGTAAATATCATTTATTTTCTTTTAATAGAAACATTTAACAAATATACTATTTTTTCCATATCATATATGGTATTCTATGTGTTTTGGAACATATTCTCTTGAAAAAATTACTTTATTAAAATATACCATTGATGGGAGGTGGAAAAATATTCCCTCATATTTAAAAAATATTTGGTTAAGAATATTATATAATTTATGAATCATAAACCATGTGTATACAACTAATCATCTCATGTTGTTAATAAAAACTATTTTTTATCGAACATATTATATTATTACATAAGATAAATGAGATGAAGATACATATCTTTAAATTAGACTTGTTTTATCTTGATAAAATAATTTACATTAAAATATTTGATGAAGTGACTATTTAATTCTTATCATGAATATAAACTAAATGCTCAATCAATTCTTTCTTTCATTTTGAACTCCTGTATATTAACAACACTTTGTAAAATATATATTTGGTAGCACAAACCCTTAAAAAATGAAGAATAAACATACATACATGACATTGAACTTCCATGGAGATTCAAAAACACCTTCTGGTATATCTTGGATAATAAAATCATATTGAATTATTACTCTTCTTTCTTAACTACGCCAGGTTTCAATGATGTTGATTATCTTCTTGAAGAAACTTTGTAAGACCTTTTAACCATTTTTTCTTCCTCTAGTTTTAAATTTTACCTAAATTTACTATCTATACAATACTTTAGATCCTAGACATCCTCTTCCTAGTTTATATATATTCTCAACACTTTGAGAATATTGGGTAAATTTTCTTTGAATTAAATCATATTTTCAGAACATTTCCATAAATGACAAAAGGAAAATTTCCAAAAAAAACCATTTTTAGTCTTTTTATAAAGAATGTTATAGAATTAAACAAATCATAAACCATTTTTATTAAAAATTCCATATTATTTCATTTAAAAAACAATTGTTTACACACTCTTATAAAGGTTAAAATGAGACAAAAATAAACATCTTATGACATGTTTATCCAGGCTTGATGTATCCAGGTTATCAATTCAACAACACCTTTACTCTATTACTCAAAAAACAATAAATAATATATTATTTTTATGTTATGACCTTATATACATTTAAAAAACATGTAAAACATATAGTTGATAACATATAGTTGTTATAATGATATATTTTTTTTCAATAACCAATAATATTTTAAAGAAACATTTAGTACCGCAAATTCATTAACATATCCAATCATATTGAATATTAATTTTCATACCCAGTAATATTGAGTATATGATAATAAAATTCCTTAAATAATTTTCCATCTAATTCTTTTCAAAACTAAGTGCATAATTTTTCTTCCATAAGTATCTAGATTCACTTTTTGAATAATTTCAACACTTAATTACTCAGGAAGGAACTGAAATAACACATAGAATTATTCTAAGATCATAAATAACCAATATTTCTTAAGAACATTTCTTAAGTAATCAGTCTTAGGATGTTCTTATATTAATATTATCTTTTCAAGGATTAATAAAAATATTTATATTTATGATGATGATGATATTATCTACAAAATAAGACTTTATTATATGAGTATCATGTATTATTTTCCATTCAATAAGTACTTTTATTAAATCGAACAACACTAAAATAATGACCCCTTTTTAAAAACTCATCATATCCATTAGCGATCCAGGATCCATATTTCACCATAACTTACATTGGTTATCACATAAGTAAGCCAGGACTATATCTAGAAGGCAATAATTTTCAATCATATCATATATGAATCTTGGATATTTGATCAAAAACTCTTTGTCTGGTCCATCATATAGTCAAACTCAACTCTATTACTATGGTATCATAAGAAATAGGGTTTCCCAACTAAGTGTAATATAAATCAAGTTCTAATAAGAAGAAAGAAAAGGAAAATATAGTTGTATTCAGCTAAGATCAAAAATACCATCAATATAACCCAAAGTCACTTATAACTTTATTTCCACACACAAGATAATACATGAGTATTCGTGTTGAGATTGATAATACTTGGTTGAATAATCGAGGTCAGGACAAGTTCCTATTTGGAAGGAATCATGTACTTAGTATTTGAAGGGAATTTAATCTCACATCTTTAACTCATGTTATTCTCTTTTATATATGTATTTTTCTAATAACTTCAATTAAAAACTTAGTTCAAGGTAGATGTAAAACTAAATTCATTTTTAAACATAGAATACAATACATTGATATATCTAGAATCAGTTTAACAATTAAACTAAATCATACACGACATTAATATTTATTAAATAATTTACTAAAAATTAATATAACATGGAATAAACTTTTAATTAAATAAAATGTTTAAACATGAGTTAAATATTTATAAACAATTCATAAATAAAATATAACTATAAATTATTTCATAATTGTATCTTTAACATTATGAACATTCCATAATTTTGAATATAAAAAATTTTTATTCATTCCAAAATGACCTCTTTCATATTTATCATTATATGGAATATTTATTTTAAATTATGATATTCTATGAATTATAAACTATTTATAATCAAAATTATATTTAGTAAACCTTCTATAAAATTTAAATATTATATACATAACCATTATTTAAACCTTGATCATATCAATCATCAAAAAACTTTTCAAACGCCTTAAATAATATTGAAATAAGGCCCCATTTTATTTTAAATAATGAAAAATAATAAATTATGAAAAATTGATAATTTAAATATAAGAATTTTTTGGACTTATTTCACAATTTATAACTCTTTATAATGTATTTCCTATGATTTCTAAATAAAAAAAATATTTCTAGATCATAATATTGTTGTAACCATGGTCGTTCCATGCTTTAATTAGATTATGGTTTGTGTTTGTTGTCAATCCTTAGTGGAAGTTCAGAATGTGTGCCAGTAAAGTGATCATACAGTTCACACAGACAACAGTATTGAAGGTGGTGTTGTTTCCCAGTGTTTTCCAAATTTTTGGGCCTGAAAATCAGAAAATGAAGACATGGATTGCTGGTAAAAGGAGGTGCATGGAAAGAGGAAGTGGTGCATGAAAAATTTGGGTTGTGCGCGAAAAAATCTGAGTTTTGAACGAAAAATAGCGGCGTGTGTGAAAAACAGCGTGGTGTGCGAAATAGAGGATAGATATTTTTCATGCAAGAGGTGTTTCAGAATCAGAATGTCGAAAAATGGAAATGGCAAGGGCAACATGAAAAATGATTCCTGTGTGAAAAGTATTGGGCGCCGAATGAGAGGTTTTCGCACCAAGATGGGTTTTGCGAGTGGGGGTTTGAGACGCCTATAAATAAGATGTGACCCCCCTAATTTTGTACGGTTGAAGACTCATTGAAGATCCAAGGTCTGATGCGCGTAAAATTTTTAGTAAAGGGAGTTGTGTAAAAAATTTAGGCTTGCGCAAAAAAATCCAGCACGTGCGGAAAAATTTAGAGCGGGGTGAAAAATTTTGGACTTGCGTGAAAAATTATAGCTCGCTTGAAAAAAGTTAGAGTTGCACAAAATATTCCATCTTGCGTGAAAAAAATGTGAAGTTGCGCGAAAAACTTGAGGTTGCGCGTAAAACTTGGAGTTGCGTGAAATTGTCAGTGAAATCTGTTTGCGTGTTTATGATTATCCGGTTCAGTGGTTCAGTGCATTCAAGTGCATCATTTCCGGATATCGATGCAAGAAGAGTCTCGTTCTAAGTAGAGTCAAAGACTTCAATGCAAATCTATTGAAGAGACATTCATGTCTATAAACTGATTGGGACTTCACCTAAAGCAGTGAGCCAGGGGAGTCAACAGGACTGACCCGAGGGTTGTAGTGGTTTATCCCTAAATAGTTGTAAAGGCAGTGAGCCTAAGATAGAGTGACTGTTCCCAAACCTTTGTAATCCATAACTAGTGAAGAATAGTGGAATTTGGTATGACCGACAACCTGTCGGCGTATTCTCCTTGGACGTAGCCCTTAGTGGTGAACCAAGTAAAAAATGGTGTGTCATCTCTTTGCATGTGAATGTTTGATTTCTTCTCATATCCATCATATAGGTTAAACTAATTCCTACAAACATGGGAACAAGATCCATCAGTTTAAAAGAAAAAGTTGACAACCTGACTCACCCCTCCCCTCTCAGGGTGTCCTAGGGTCCTTCAAAGATATGTCGTATAATATTTTTAAAATGTGTTTAAATATTAATATTTAATATTTGGGAATAAAATGTATCAAAAACATTTAATTAATTAATTATAAACTGTTTATAATTAATTTATTTTTTTATAAATTCTTTATAAATTAAATACTCCCAAAATAATTTTTATAATGATTTATAAACATTTAAAAAACCATTTATGAATTTAAAAACAATGTTTAAAACCATTACTATTTACCCTTATGAAAAATCCATATTCTATGTATGGGTCTACTCTATCTACCCTTATATAGATAGTCTATTAATGGTAAATAGTCTTGACCATTGCACATTAGAAACCATATAAGGTTACTGAGTACTTACCATTATGTGACCCCTTCACGTAAAGGTAAAACTCGGATTACACATACATGAAATACTTCACATTAGGGTACCGGAACACTTCACGTAAAGAAAATTGTATAAATACATTTACACAATCCTTTAAAACAACATACTACCTTTAAATAAAATAAATCCATAGTTTCATTAAGGTAGCTTACAGTAACCCTTATAGAAGATTTAAAACTATTGTGTAACCTTTAGACAAAAACCATAACATTGCTTTAAGAATTATTCAAATACCTTTATATGATAGCTAACATATAGGAAATTAATATATAACCATTATGAGAGATCTCACATATGGGTAAAACATTGGTTACCTTTACACAAGCCATCTTTGAAAAGGTAACACCTTGATCACATTTATGCATCCATGTTGCATGAGGGTGAAAAATATTTCTATATTTTAAAAAAAAACCTAAAAATTTATGCTTTATTCTTGATTTATTCGTTATTTAAATGAAAATTTTCATAAATATAAATCATGGTATCCCTTTTATACCATTAAAGGTTTTAATACGAGTCTAATAACAATTATTATATGAAGCATAAGTGATAAAAACCCTTATTTGAGGATCTCCTAGGAAAAAATATATATCTTGCGATAAAACTAGAAATAAAGAAGCTATTGTAAATTGGTGTACCTTACACCAAATAACCACTATATCATCTAATTTACCATCAAAAATATTCTAATGTTCTTTATAAAGATCATTGGAGTGTCAAAAATAAGCATCCCACCTCCAAAGGTATCCACAAGTCAAGCAGAATCACACATTGCATGTGTCGGATTCTCCATCCTCTGTGATGTGATAGCATCTCATGCATAAAGTTGGTAGAAGAAGAGAGATTCAGGATAAGGTATTTTTCTTCAAGAACATTCATACTAATTTTCACCGCATAACATAGTTAAATAATCCAAAAGTATGATCCTTGTGTTGTTTCATTTACTCATGTGTTTATAACGCATGAGTAAATGTTTCTTTGGAAAACTCATATATAAATGAATAAATGATGTAATATATGTCCATTAAATATTTTTTGATATATATTAATGATATATTAGGGGGAATACTACCCATATATAGGTTTTAGGTATGAAATTTTATTTCATGCATTGTTGTGAATCGAAGTAGTATCATGTAAATCTTATTTTCACGCTACCTATAAAATTTCCAAATAGTATAACCTTATGTATCACATACAAATGTATTTAAGAAAATACCATATCCTTCAGATATTAAAATGTGTAAGGGGTTTAGGATACCATGGAATACATGTAGATGAGGTAGTTTAAGTAGTGCACGGTGGAAGATAATGAATAGCAGGTTTCCTTATGTTTTAGTACTATAGTGAATGCATCACATCCTACATTTGAGTTAGCTTTGGGCTTCTAGATTATTTATATATTGAGGGGTATAAATCCAAGACTCAAAGTGTTGTTAAATCCCATGGTGTACTGATTATTGGTGTTAATAACCAGTGATTCTATAATGAGGTTGTGACTCTAGCCCAATCTATGAATATGTTTTCGATGTTATCTTACGGCTCAAGGACGTCACTTCTTTGTTCACCCTGAGCTTATTCCTAGGATGCATCGACCTTCCCTTATAGGGTGTCTATGGATTTGGTCAACTTATCATGTGCTCAACCATATTTTTTGAAAATTATCTATATTTTTCAATGGTCAACCCCTTTCTCTTACAAGTATCAAACGTTTATTTTTAAAAAGTTTGGCCATTAATCACTTAAACTGCTAATCCTGATAAACCCATTAATGCCTACATTTAGTACATTTTCACATTAATCTCAAGAGTTTCTATATAAAATTAAAACATGTTTTTTTATATATTTAAAATCAACTAATTTTTATTTCAAAAGAAATATACAATAAAAATATATAAAAATATGGATTAATCACTCCCCATGGTTGAATTATTCTTTATCCTCGAGGAATATCACATAAAGAAAATGTTTACTTATAACCCATTTCACCCCTTGTTATGGTCTAGTTCAATGAATGGTAATTTTTAATGAATTAATTAAATCTCAATATTCATAAGGAACACCTTTTCAATTCTCTGTCATTCAATCTCCTCAACCTACTACCTAATTCCAAAATTAATTATTTATCACTATAGAATTTATTACATTAATTCATTTTCATTTTATTAATTCAAGTAAAATATTCACATTCTATTATTTCTCTCTCAAAAATAAAGAACTTATTCACATTTATTTAAACCATTAATATGAATACCACTTATTTAAGAATTTACCATGAAGAATCCTAAACTAAGTCATTCCAAAAAGTAGGTATCCCTCATGATTATTTTTTATAAGTGAGGCATGGAAGAAAAATTTAGATAACTATATATTGGAATGTTATTTACTCTTATTATTTGTGATTTTTTAATTTTCATACAAAAACACACATGCTATTATTTAGTCATCTTGAGAGTCTTCTATCTATATTTAAATTACTCAAACAAATGTGATTCAAATGAATTTATCTACTTGATTGTTTTTTAGTTAATCTATGAATTACAATCTTTTTTAGAAATTAATTTTCATAAATTCAAAGTTCATTGATACAGTGCATGAAAATTAAATTAATTCCCACTTAAATATTTTTCAAAAAAAATCATTTCCCAATTTTTAATAAATAAAATATATGTTATCTAAATGAATTATATCACCTAAATAACTTAAAAAAATTATGTACTAAATTGGAGAAAACATAAAAATCCCATTTATTAGAATAAAACAATGAAAGGATAAAAACTCACACAACCTAAAATATGTAAATATACCCTCATCACTTAAATTACCTTACCCAATTTAAAGAACAAAATCTAAACATCGATGTAGTTAACATTCTAGTGTGATGAAGAAATAAAACCTTCATATTTCCATTAGCATCATGACATAAGATCCTAAATAATACCTTATATTATCTATAAAAAAAAAGAAAATTGATAATTGATTAAATTTAAAAAATAAAATGATAAATATGTAAATGAGAGAAAATATTGGGTAAACCCCCTAGTGGGTATTGGGTTTATACTGGCTCCAGTTAGGTAGTACCAATATTCATCCCTAATTTAAAAGGGGATGTGGTTTATGTGATGTGATCTGCCGCATTTTTTTTCTTCCAATTATCATTAAAATGAATTGGATACAAAATATCCCTAGATAAATGTATTGTGTTTCTTCCTTCTTTATAGTGAAATAAATTTTGGGTGGTGTGGGTGGATAAGGTTTGAGTCCACTTCCTTGTCTACTTACACCACCTCTTGTAAGGATTCTTCTTTCAAATCCAAGGCCTAGTTCATTATTTATGCATCAAAAGTTTCATCATATTGGGTATCCATGAATAATTAAAATTGAATGAAATTAAAACAATAGGTCTTAAAATAAAAATATTCCCCCAAATTGTGATCATCTTGTAACTCTTCCTCTTCCGGTAGAGTAATTCGGAATTCATTCTCTTTATTTACTCCCCTTAATAAATGTCCAATGTGTTCCAAATAGATTCATAGGATCATCAACATGTGTATCTTATTATTCTTCATCACTCACTATGATTATCTCTTTTTTTTTGAATTTTTAAGCTCAAAATAGTAGGATATTGTAATCAATTAACTTTCAAGAAAACTTGATAGAAATAAGTTTAATAATAGATAACCTCTCTAAATTGTCTTGGTTACCAACTCTTCTTCTTTACCAAGTGCCTATGAGAGGTATGATATAGAGTTGTAGGTAATACAGTGCTAATTATTCTTTCTAAAAGAGGGTGGAATATTTTTCAAGTTACCTTCTACATAATTGTTATAATGATAATATATGTGTTTTTGTTTCACCGAATTTGTATCATCAGTAAAGTCTATATCAGTAATATTTTCTAAAAGCTTCAGTGAAGGGTCTGGATTTATATTTGAAATTATTTCCTTCAAGGCCTCCTTGATTTTTTAACCATGAAAGGTGAGTAGGGAAATTAATTATTTCTACAATTATTAAAATACTCGTTACTATAGTTGTTGTCCATTGTATTATTGAAGGTATTCTATTATCAATTTCATATTTTCATTTATCTCATATATCATTCATGTAGTTACTATAACTAGGAATTCCTTATGTCATAAACATCATATTTATACACCTGATACTAGTTGGTCCATGAAAAATATTGTTATTAATTAAAATTCATCATGGATAGATTTAAAAATAAAATAAAATCTAAAAGAAAAGGAAAACAAATGTATAAGTATAAATAGAGTGAGATATAATAATGAATACTCACTTATGATCCTTAAAAATGACACCAAATTAATAGAGGAGTTTTTACTGAACTCATATCTATAAAATATATAGAATTATTAATATATTTTAGTGGCTAAAGAGGTTTATCTCACAAGGTTATTTGGTAATAACTCTTCATTATTAAATAGAAACTTATTAATAATTAATATTTTTATATATATAAAATCAAGTAAAATGATATGGGGTTGTATGGTGAAAATATAAAATGAAAATAGAAAAGAAAATACAATTGTTTTTACGAAATAAATTAAACCTAGAGAAAAATATCAATATTCCTTCATTATTTTATAAGGTTATTTAAATTATTTTCATTAACTGAATTAATATTATTCATAAATCAGATTCTACTATTTATGAGTTTGTAGAATCAAGATACTTCAAATATCTTCAAATCTATCAAGTTCCTAACTCTTCTATAGGAAACAAATGATAACACGCCTCTATCTAGTATGTTATATTATCCTTATCCCAATTCCATTGTATGTAATTTCATTTCCTAAACCATCAAACTCCATCATAGAAAGGATGGTCCATGAAAAAGAAAGTGGGGTGTGTTATATAATAGAATAAATGAACTAAAAGGGTTAGAGAATCATATCACTACCACTAATTTAATCCCAAACACCTTCACTACCCACCAGGAAAAAGAATAAAAAATTATAATTGAAGTGAATAAACTTGAGGATAATATGCCTCTACTGGGATTAACTCCTCGGGTTATCTACCCACCATCACAAGCATATAAAAGAAATATATTGTAAAAACATAAAGAAATAGGGGGTGAGAGAGATAAGAATAAGAGAAACTAAGCTAATACAAATTAAAATATATAAACATGATAAAACCAATGATAATCAAAGAAATGATTGAATATATAAGTTTTTAAATATTTATAATGGAGGGGATGATGTATAAAAAAATACCATAGGGGAGATTGTATGTGAATGTGATGGATTCCCCATATAAATGGGGTTTTCCTAGATAATTACATGTTAGGGCTTCATGATTTTTCTTCCATTTGGTTATATACCCTCATGATCATTTGATACCTCTTTTGATGTGATTATAACATGTTGTGTCACATATTACGGATTTATATATTTGGCTAGGAAAAGTGAATTTATAAATTCTTCTAAATGAATCAAGAGTATATGGATATCTATATCAATCAATGATGTTTTTTTATCTATAGTGGGATTGTATGAATGTAATAGGTTGATAATATGTCCATGTGAAATGACAACGGCATAGGGAACTTTAGAGCATATATGGGGATGATAGATCTTGTGTTTGGTATTAACATTACATTTTAGGATGAAATAACTTTCATTGTATATATTTAGAACATGTTACAGCCAATAGAGGCTATGTTTTGAACAAATCATGTAATGGGGGTTGATAGTATATTTCAGGACCAACAGAAACTTTTCCAAATGCTCGATATAATGTTAATTTAGTATGGATACTATGTTGGAACAATTGAATTGAGACTAAAAATGGAGTGTTGAAGCATTTGGAACATTTTTATGTGTTCATGAAGTGAATTGGTAGAGTTTACATTATGTAGATCATGGGTTGAGGTTATGTTGGTATGCATGTGGGAAAATTGTTTTCAGTGGTGTGTGGTGGAAGATAATGAGTAATAAGTCAACCCATGTTTCAGAACTACTAAATACACCATGTCCTGTATCATATTTGATGTTGGGATTCTTAGTTTTTTATATACTAGGGTACATATATCCTAGCCTCGAAGTGTTTTGTAAGTGTCTGGTCAAATTATTCTCGAGGTTACCACCTCACTGTTCTAAATTACAGCCCTAACTTTGGCCCAATATATGAATATCCACCATATTATATCCTATTATGCATAGTATTTACCCCATTTCCCACCATGGGATTGTCCCTAAGCTACATTGACATACCTTTCTAGGGTGTCTATATCCTTTTTCAACCTATCATGGGTTGAGCCATATTTTTTGTATGGACTCTATATTTATCCATGTCTATCCCATTTCTTCTACAAGTATCAAGCACATATTTTTTAAAAGTTTTATCTTTAATCACTTAAATATAGAATCATGGTAAACAAACTAAAAACCCAAATTTAGGCCATTTTCAAATTAATCTCAAGAATTACTATATCAAACTAAAATATGTTTATTTTATATATTTCATATAAACTATGGTTTATTTGAAATTAAACTGAAAATAAAAATATATAAAAATATTGTTGAATCAAGTACTTACTCCACTAATGGAGGAACTATGCCCCATTCATCGAGAGAATACCTTTTATACTGATAGAGTACCCACACCACAATAATTTTGGTAATACCTACTCTATTCATTATAAAATGTACCCACACATTTTTGAGGATTTTTTGACTAAGTGAGTGCCTAACCCTTTAAAGTATGTAGGGGAACCACACCTCAATGAAGAAAGATCAACGGTATTTCTTGATCCCCAGACAGTACTGGCACTAATTTCTATTAGGATCGCTATCAAAGGTCCTAGGGTTATTTGAAAATTTTCTCAAGGTGATGAACTAATATAATATTAAGAAAACTACCACCAAGAAAACTCAAAGTCCTATGAGTTATCCAAAAGTTAACATTATTCATATATGGAACATACTGTGATTTTAATGAATATATTTCCATGATATGAAATGCATTCTCGCTATATAGTCACATCACAACTATTAGGATCTCACGTAATTAAAATTTAAATTCAATAACCACTATCTGATTCATAAACTAATATAACTATACTCAAGCCAATTGTGATATTATCAAAGTCCTTTAATTAGAATACATCAACCACCACATCTTATAGTCGATATTCATGGTCTGATGGCTAGACCCAAATACCTCAAACAATATTTCCCAAAACATTTGATACCAAGCCTCAAAATAATTTTAACCCCAAACTCTATCCCAAAGGCATATCTTGGCTCTGATAACACTCTAACACAAATTGAACCATCAATACTCAACTTGGTCTAGTAGATATTCCAACTATTCCACCCAAATCTAACCTTTAGTTTTCTAGGGTCTAGTGACTAGCACCAAGATAAAATATCACATCATGGGAGGGCTTATCCTAAGAACCAGAAACAAATCCATACATCTCCATGTCCCAAAATTAATACAACAATAAAAAATGAAACTATTCAACTATAGAATAAAATTCAATAGATAGATGACAATCTATAATAATGAAACATGTAAAAAATATATAAGTAATGGTAGAAATAAAATACCAATATCCTAAATTTTGGACATATATAAAACAAGCGAAAGGACTCTCCATCATCACAACAACTCCCGATAAGAGCAACAACCATATTAATCACCAATATGCACCATAACTTACCTGATCCACTTACCCCATTTCCTCTAGAATCACCTCCAAACTATACATCATCTATATAAAACCTGAAACATATGCGAGAAATGCCTACATCGAGGTGAGTAAAAACATACCCAATTAGGAACCCTAAAAAATGGAGAGGGATAAATGAAAATTAGTTTCAAAACCAAATAAAAGGGAAAAGATAACCTAAATATACCTTAATCATAGAGAACCAAGGATAGAGTAATGTTTCAATCATCATTTCCCAACAACCATATTATAATATTGGTTGGCTACTAGGGATACCCAGTAAATCAAAAAGACTTAAAACATCTAAACTATAAAACTTCCTAAAAATTCATTCCATCCCTCTAAAAGAAGAGGAAAATATAGGTTAATAAACTTATTTCCTTATCATAGAAGGAATCCTAGGAAAAATCCACCACACCTCAAGGAAAAATAATTGTTTTCTTTTCACATCATTGATATGGAAATAGTACAAAACATCTCAAATATAGGACAAAAACACAACCTCGAACCTCCGTATTGTTCTTCAAGGTAAGCAGAATAAAATAACTCACGTATATAGGATCTCTAATCTATGATCATTTTCATCCTCACTTGAATATATTATCATCTTACAATAAAATAAATGAGATCAAAAAAATAGTTCATCATTGTTCTTAAATATCCAATTATGATAATTTGATCCAATAGAAAAACTTGGCCTAATAATCTCACATCAAAAGTATGATTATAGTGGAGGACCCACAACTCACTGGGAAAAATGTATCTTGTTCGAGGGAGTACTAACCCCACCTATGGGAATAAAAAACTCCATATCATTGGAGAGTTTTCTTCCCTATCACATATAAATATAAAACACAACTCAATGAAAGTGTAATAATGGGAGGAGTCTATAAAAACCCTTTCCTAGGTGTAGAACTCATCCTTGATCTTCAAGGGAGTACTAAATCCATAAATATAATGAAAACCCACATATAATCAATGATACCTTGCTATGGGAGTTCCTAACCTAACCTCACACTACTCTTTAATTCATGGTCACTAAGGATTCAGTGAAAAATAGTGTAACACCATGACTACTCCTAGGTTGAGACTCACTTTCTAGCTTCCACAATAGTCCCACGAGCATGTTAAATGAGATAAAATACTTTTCCTTTCTCCTCATAAGAGTATTTACAAGAATTATCATATCAAGAGTCAATTATTAATCCCTTTATCTTTATTATTAAGGCTATGCATGTATATATTAAACATTGAGAGAATGGAAAGAAACAAACCCACATAAGAACTATATCGATATATATGTTTCCTCCAACTTCTCTACAGCTATGTGTCTAACCTAGAATAATTTCCCATTATTTTTTGCAAACATGACTTCTTTTACAACCATTGATGAACCCATATATACCATAAAACTCATAGGGAGTGTTAGAATCTATAATTCATATAGGTTTCCAATACCCTATCATTGGTATATCTCTAGGAGATCATCAAACCCAGTGTATTCTCTCAACATCATGCCCCAACCCATCCATTAGCATTTACAAAGAAAATAACTACAATAAAAAATAATTTCATGTAAGTTGTATGTGATGGGAAAGAGGAACACAACATTACATTCTACAAGGAAAAATGATCAGGATAGACTAATCCTTTATTAATTTCTAAAACATGGTTTATTGGGTGTGAAAAATGCTCAAAGGAGCACGTATCGGGCCACATGGAAGCCTCTGAGGTGCACCACATGGCACTATAAAGATGATTAAAGTGTATCCCATGGGTGTGTTCTAACCAAAATGTGGGTAGGGGAAGCATATCTATTTCCATGCACACTTTATCAAAGGGATAATTCTAGTTGATGTGAACCTAACCTAGGGCCTCGTTGCCCTAGTCGGCTAAATGACAAAGCTAATCTAGAGAGGAGGAGGCTAGCTCACATGGTTAAGAATATATTCCTATTGGGACATGTGGGGAGAGGTCGAAAAAATCAACAAACCCATGTGAACTAGTCCACTTAGTTCCAACACACCTAGCCCACCCTTTCTATATATTCACATGGATGGGTTGGATTGTTGTGCATGGTCAGACCATCGAACCGATCCATGATGCCCATCCCTACCTAGGTCTAGCCAATATTTATTTCCAACGGGATTGACTGGAATATTGGTTCCATGCCTCCCACCGTATAGAAGGAGAGGTGTTTTTCATATCCAGACTAATTTGAAAACCCAGAAAAAAATACTAAATTTTTCTTTGAATATAAAAACAAGTTATTTTTCTTCACTGAACAAAGTTCCACTACCGTCATCGTGTGGCCTTTCCACTAAGTCTCCTCCATCTCACTCTACACAAGATGCCTTTAGGGACTCCTCCACCATTTCTTCTCCTCTTTAATCCACCATAATGGGCTTCCCCACAACCATCCATCCAAACCTGCATCATAGTCTACCCTAATCACACACCACCATGTCATTCAACTAGAATTACACCACCAACAAGACCATTCCACCCAGTTTCCATCTACTATCATGATTCCTTGAGTCATGTCTACCTTCACTCACCATTAAGTACTTTGAGGTATAATGGGTTCATTATCCAATGCAAAGAGAATGAGGGATAAGGGATAGATCTAGAAGAGGGAGAGGGAGAGGGGGGAGATGATAATAGATGATTGTGAGAAACTCAATATTCATTCACAAAGACAATATTTGGGATCATTGCACAAAAATAAACAAAAAATAACAATAATGTGTGAAACACAATCCCAAAAATTAAAAATCATGAATGATGAAAAAAATAAGAATTAAATTAAAATTCATGAAGAATGAGGCCTTAATCTTTATTAAATCCCTAACATATTGGTAATTTAAAAAATATTTATAGTTCATCCTCAATCATATGGATATCATCTGCTCATCATCAAAGAACATAAATATCTCTAATCACTCGATGTTATTGTGTCAATGGTGGATAACCCTCATAAAATGCATTAAATAATATATTTATCAAACTAAGTTTAGGCTAATTGAGTAATATTTTAAAGACCGGAAATGGGATTGGTCTAGAGCCCAAAACCAAAACACAAAATACACCACTCTTAGCTAAAGCACCCTGTCCTTAGTCAAACTGTAGTGATAAATTTTCTATCAAATCCTCGAGTTATTAGATAATGGTGATTTAACTCATTCACACACATGAAGGATAAAAATATTATAGTTTTAAATATTTAATATTTATCATGACCCTAGGACAACATAAAAATAAATCTGACTCGTGATTTCTTAATTAAATATTAATGAAAATATAACTAATTCCTTGAAAAAACTAGGTCACTACATTTGGGGAATTATTTTACATAAAAAACGAAATCATAAACCAATTATGAACAAATAAAATAAATTTAAATAAAACAATTTAGAATCATATTTTATGGTGTAAACAAACTGGTAGATAAGAATGATACATTACCATCATAATTTATTTACCCAAAAGAAATATTTTTTGACCCCATGATGAATTGTGTGATCACAAGACACCATTTCAATTACTACAGACCCAGTGTTGAAAAATAACTCCCCAATAATGAATAATAAAGACTTTCCTTTCCTTATCCCATGACCAATCATGTCTAAACATCCAATAAAGTTCATATATAGAGGGTAAGTACACATTCAGTGGTATTTCCCCAAGTCTCTAGCGCTCACCCATGTAATAACAATTACAAATTCAATACCAATAAACCATGATAAATCAAAAAAAAATAAAAACTAAAACATTTGATTTATCCCATTTTAAAACCCAACCAAGTTTTCCAAAATTAATTTTATTAAATTGAAATTCAAGAATTCTCTAAAAATTGATTTCTTCCTAAAAACAACACTCATTTTCAAAAACCAATAGAATAATCCAAATTTCCCATATTCCATTAAAAAATACTCTTTTCCCAATATCCAATAGAAAATAACCCTTCCCTAAATTTTTTGGAAAATATTTGTTTCCTAATATCTAAAGAAAAATATCTATTTTTTTAAAACCTATTAGAAAATACCCATTAAAAATATATAATAGAAAATACCCATTTTTGAAATCATTCCCCCCATGATAAGGTTTTTCATGTGAGACCAAATGGAAAATACTTATTACCCAAGTTCTCTCTCTCACTAGATTTACCAAGGTATTAATCTCAATTCATATTTATAAACTCACACTATAGATAGTGTTTCCTTTTAATCCAAGCTATCTCAACCACTGTTTTTTTTTATTGAACACACCCAAATTCAATCATCCTAATTCATGAAACCTAGATGTTTCAAAATAAGGCCCTACTAAAACATTTTTAACACACACACACACAAATTAATTTTTTTTAAATATATCCATTTCACAATTAAAAATAAACACATCGATTTTCTTATTTTGAAAATATTAATTTTCAAAATTTCTAATTTATTTCCAAAATACTACTGGTTAATTAAAACCCTCAAATTTCATTAAAAATATTTTATATAAAAATAACTATTTTATATGAAATCATTATATTACAATAATCCAATCAAGGTAATTCTTAATATATCATAATCAGTAAAAAATGAAAAAGAAAATTATCCAACCATAGACTAGTTCGAATCCACTTACATGATCATGTTATTTATAAAAAATATAAATTTTATTGCTTAGTAAATCATACCAATATGAAATAATACCTCAATCCAAAAATATGATGAATAAAAATCCGTAATTACATGACCAAGGAAATCAAAAATAAAACATCAAAATTCCTAGTTTAATAAAATTCAAAGACCAAGGTAGAAATAGATTCAAGAACCAAAGGAAAGACTGAACCTTAACCATAAATTCCATGTCATAATGATAAAACATTATAATAAATCTATTTATTAAGGGTGGAGGAGCCCTAAAATCACCTTAAATGAAATCTTGATCTATCCAAGATAGAGTTAGAGAGACAATGGGGATTTAAGAGAGTCAAAATGGGTATGAAAATGAAATATGTGTTAAAATCCTTGACATGAATTGTTAAGCTGCATAGTTAGGTTAACCATCCACTTAATCATGTGAGGCTACTAGATGATTCTCCCATGATGCATGGTTAGCTCAAAAATTAGGTTAACCATTCACATAACCATGTGTTGGTACTAGAAAAATATCTAATCATGTATGGTTGTGTTTTATGGTTAGCATAATGATGATGTAATGACCCGAATCCGGAGCCCTTCCACTAGTGACCCAAACCCAGTTCACCACATGACCTCAAGCGCATTTCCCCAAACGCCAAAGGTTGTAGACTAGCAGCGAGGGCCTTGGTAAGTTATTGGGGAAACTATTCCCTCATTTGGTAAGGTATACAAGGTAAGAAAAACAATAGTCAATAGCGGAAGCAGTAACAACATACATAATTGTAACCAACAACAGAAAAATAAATATATAGCAATGATGATAATGATGCAGCAGGTACAAGTATCTGAGGAAAGAAGCAAACACAACAATGTGCTGAAATACAACTGAACACAAGTACTAAAGAAATAGAAAAAAAAACATATGAGAAACTCAACAGAATCGTAAGCCTCGGCTCGGTCAGATGCTCTCCAGCTCCTGTGCAATCAAGAACCTGAAGTAGAAGGGCGCTTGCCCTTATCTATACCTGCAACAACATAGTCTGCTTGGGCCCAAAATCATGGCCCAAACATGGTGTGAGACAAAGTCTCAGTAGGAAACCACCCAAAGATCTGTTCCTAACAGTCAATGAATACATGTCAAGTAAAGTATAGGAACAGTAAACAGGAAAATACACAGCAGCTACAATTTACAGTCTAGCATATAAACTACACAAGTATAAATCAATAAACAAGTAAAACAAGGTAACCCCCTGGGTAGTTCTCACATCCTAACCCTTATGGTTCAACCTATAAGTACTAGAAACCCCCATGGGAGGCACACACAGTATCACCCCTCTAGTTCAGCTAAATAATAGACTCTCTGGGGAAGCACTCACCGTCAATTCCCCATATAGTCTTGTATTGTACTAAAGGCTCTCTAGGGAAGCACTCAACGTCTCATTCCCCCTGTGGCCTATGTCGAGGAACTACAGACTCTCTGAGGAATCACTCATCGTCAATTCCCCCTGTGGTCTCACATCGTATTAAAAGACACTCTGAATAAGCTCTTACGTCCATTCTCCCTATGGTCTACTACACTAGGTTCTCGCAGTCCTGTGTGAAAATAAACATGCTCATCACACGTTTATCGTCCAAGTAAACCTCAAAACTACTTGGCTATCATTCTAAGGCTCAACAGCATAACAAAGCAATAGTCCCACTATCCTACAACTAGGCAAGGAAACTGGAAAATTCCAAATAAGAAAAACAAGCATGGAAAGAATCCAGACTACAACAAAACTACTCCATTCACAAAGGTAAACCTCTACTATAGCAATCAAGCAAGCAGGCAATCAATCAAGGGAAAAACAGGAAAATGTACAATTCTCGTTCAAGGGAATTGGCACAATTGCACAAAATACTCAAAGACTTTCTTCATAAAGGCACAAACCACCTACCTCGATCCTAGGAGATCGATATACGTGAACAGCGATGAAAGATTCTCCTTAGAATGTCTTAGATCTGAGAAAACGTTTGAAACACTTAAACCACAATAACTTGAGAAAGAGGAAGAACCATGGAACAAGGCCAAAGCAGAATAGAGAGCTTATCGAGGCGATCCCAATGCAATAAACGGTGGTTGGAACGGAGATCGGATGGAGGAACGGGGGCTTGGGGAAGATTTTCGGCTGTACGGGTCGCTCTTGGATGAATATCCTGAAGAAGAAGCATGTTATGTCTGTTAGGCGCGACCCCGATGCATTTAGTGAAAAAAAAGAAAAGTACACGACATGTAATTTTAGAGTACATAGAGGGTACTAGGTTTTTTCCATACTCCACCAAAATCGTCCTCCACGTCACCCCTACACACCGTGTGTGTGGCCCGGACATGGCTAGCACACGGCTTCAAGTGGGAAGAGATTACACGGCGTGTACTCAGAAAGTACATGGCGTGTAATTCAAAATTTCCCAGAAACTCCATTTTTCTTAAAAACTCTAGAAAAAGGAAAAACATACCTGAATGAAGATCTGGGTTCTTAAAGATGAACCTAACCATGTACCACTCACTACTCCTTAAAAAATCCCAATTTTCACACCTAAAACTCTCAAAACCTAAATGGAAGCATACCTACTAAAATCGGGTCATTACGCTAGCCTGTTTTTTTTGTGTATTTTTGATCAGTTTAAACCCAATCCTAACATGATTAATGTGAGAATGTTATTTCTTGTATTCAAAAATTTACATGAATAATCAATAATATATGGACCTACCAATGATATCATGGGCCAACCCTATGCAATTTAGTTCCATAATGATCTATATGATGTGAATTCAATAATGATTTCCATTCTCACCAATATTTTTCAAAGAAAGTATTATTGATCCTCAAGATTACTTGTTAATCATGTGATGAAGCAACTTGGGTTATGAATATAGTTTGTTACTTATAATATATAATATAATATATGCATTCTCATATATTTTGTATTACATTATCATATTTATCATTCATAATTAGTTATTATAGCCAATGTAAGCACTGAACAAAGGTGTTTAAATATTTTTTTTAGAACATAGGTGTGATGATATATTAAGCACAAAAAATATGTTTATTATTTGTTTATAATCCTCATATAATCTATATAATATATATATGAATATTAACATTAAATTTTAATGTTCACCATGGACATATTTATATGAAAAAAACACAAATAATCAAATAACATATGTAAATAACATATAAATAAAAAATATTTAATTTTCTATGTATATTATCAACATTTATAATTTTTCTATAGTTTATATAAAAACAAAACATGTAAAATAATGGACTAAAGATTTATAATAGATACAAACCCACTTTAGATAAAATACCCATTTAAGGATATCTAAAGGATTAAACATCAGTGGTAGGATGAGGTTTAATTGGCCATCTCTCAACCTGCAAGTGTTGGACCCATCACTCATGGATATTTGAATGTGATATATATATATATATATGAATGTTTTATGTGGATATTATTTATAATATGATAATGTTATATATATATATACATATATGAATATTTTAATGAATATTTTCATTAAAAATAAATTGGATTCCATGTATATTAAATTGGGTGACCTCCATTCAATCTCTACTAAAAGAAGATTTATGACCATAAAAATGGTGGTTTCTAATGTTAAATAAAAAAATATTTCACATTTTATTCTTCGTAACCATCTAAAACCCAATCTGTCATGAATTCTATAGCATCACCTCCTACATCGCATGACCTCTTACCTTCCTATATTTATTGAACGCCTTTTAGAAACCCCTCATCAAGGCTATATATTGATGTAACATACTCACAACCCCTATAGTCATCAGCCATAAATGTTCCACGTACATGGATACCACTTGAACACAAACAGAAAGTCACATTTGTGTTGTACCTACAAGCCCATTGGAAACTCCATTGTATGCCTAATTCCTTTAGAGAATAACAAGTCACTATTTTTATATATTTTTTAATTTATATTTTAATGATTTAAATCCTATAATTTAATATTTTTATGGGCAATCTATAAATATTTTGATTATAATAGAATTTTGATTTCAATGGTGAAAATGGTTTAATTATTGATTATTAATTTCTTTATTTGTCTTTGGAATTCTTAAAATATAAAAAATATTTAATCTTTGTTGTTTTGATAATTATTTTAAGAGGTTGTAAGGAATATAAAAGAAGCAAAATGGTTCTATATAGAAATCCAAGATTGTTTCGAGTTGGAAGTCTGAAATTAGAAAAGGATCTAGGTATAAGTGTCATTGGTTCCCAGTGTATGTGTCATCCCATATCAGCATATGTGTCATTCTACAATTCCTAAAGACTAAGAAATTGGTAAAGTAATAAGTGTGTAAGTATCTTTTAGATCCATTTTGGTGTGATTTACTTTTTTTAGGTGTCATTTAGCTCTATGTATGTGTGATTTGTGGATCATATATGTCAATTGGCCTACATATGTGTTCTTTACCTGAGTGTATGTGTGGGTCTCACCTATTTATGGGTTAGTACTACTCACATAAAGCTTATTTTAAATTCTATGGCTACATCAAGGTAAATTTGGATCTATGAAAAGGTAGTAGCTATGTTCTATAGGCTACATAATGTTAATAAATAATCACAAAGAGCTATATAAGGGTACCACCAAGATTTTTAGGGAAACATAAAGGTGATAGAGGCCTAAAAAAGTAAATGTTCTCCAATATGAATATTAAATATACCATTTTATTACTCATGAAACCAATAGAGGGTTTTCATGTGGATCTGAATATGGAAAATGTTTTTATCAAATAATTAAGGAATAAAGCTATGTATTTGTAAAAAGATCAGATCATGATAAAGATTTTAAGCTATGAAGAATGAGGTCACTTTATGAAATTCAAAAAATAAAATATCTCATGGTATTTTAATAAATTAAGTAGGATGAGGTCACAACACTAAAAAAAATTGGGGTCAGAAGGAAGGGCATGGGAGGCCTTCTAGGGGTTTTGTTGCTGTAATATATTGTTTTATCATTTATTTTCAATTATATTTTAATTCTGTAATTATTTCACAATATCCCTTCCATTTTTCAACTCTTCACATGGATGGGTATATTTTGAGTTATTTGGGAATGTAATATTAGAATTTTTTTAATTCTTGAGTCTCGCACTTGAATAAATAAATTCTCTCTCTTTTGTTAGCCGGTTTCAATACTTAATAGAAGAATTTATTATCAAGTTTGATTGTATTTTGTTTTAATTATGTTTATTGATTATTTATTTGGTCAATGATATATAATCTCCCTCGACCTCATTTTGGTAGATATATAATGGAATGGTCTGGAGTTGAGTGGTGAAGTTCTTAGTGATATTCAGCACGTGTGGAAGTGGAAGTGGGAACTCTTGTTCATTTAAGATGAAAAATACTAGAATGGGAATTACCTAAGTAAACTGTGGTTGTTCACTACAACACTTCAGCACATATAAATGATGGTAGACCAAACTGATATTTTATTTAGGAATATTCTCACCATCACCATTCAACCAAGGGTAAGAGGGGATGTGATCATGAATCTTGTTACTTACTAGTCATCCAAAAATGGAAAGGAATAATTTTACTACTCTGGTAACATTGTAATAGGATATCAAACCCTGACTTGATCACCATTTTTATTATACTTCTTTTCAAATTATTTTTTATTTGATTTCTCTCTAAATATATTGCCACTAATTTTTTAGAGAAAAATGTATTTTTATTGATTTCTTTAGTTTCAAAAACCAATCCATCCAAACAAAATCTATTTTCTCTAACCAATAAGTGAAAATATATTTAGATCACTCCAATATGAAGATAACCTAGTGTTACCACTACTACTACATTTATACTAGGAATAAAAATATTTTTCCACATCTTATGATTGGCGTGTGTCAATACATGGAGTTATTAACTGGGAGGAAATATAAAAATCTAACTTTAAAATTGTATCACTCAAAATTCTAATAAGAAACTCATTGATTTTCAACCAGAAACAGAAAGAACCTTACTAGTAAAGCTAATATATCTAAGTCACCAAATTGAATTTAAAGAAATTTATCTTGAAAACTCAAGTGAAACTTCCAGTGGTCACCTTGAACATATAATCATGGTTGGAAACCCCAACTAGACCTTGGGGGTCTCTATATAGCCCAATTCATCAGCCAAAACAATCAAGTTTCCATGTTTACTATGAAAAATGTTCTTGAACTTAAAACTATTCTAATCCAATAACTACCAATGTTTCATGGTCTTTCAAGTAATGACCCTGAAAAACATATCTAGGAGATCTTACATGTCTACTACAGAATTAAACTCCAAGGAGTGGCTAAGAATTAAGTAAAGTGAAAGGAATTATCCTTTTCACTTAAATAGAAAAAAAAATAATGGTTTTGTATCCTATAACTAATATATATTCATGATTGGGATGGTATATAAATAATATTTATACAAATTTTTCCCCACCACCTAGATCACAAAAAATAGGAAGGGGTTGCATTCCATCATACAATCTATTAAAGAGATTCTCTATGAGTATTGGGGTAGGTTTAAAAATCTATTCTTAGCTTCCCATATCAAGATATAGAGGAAAAATACTTCCATGTAATATTCAATAAATTACATAAACATAATAATACGAACCTACTAGATTCATCATTTAGGTAAACTTTGATAGAAAAATCACAAGTTGAATCCAAGGTCCTAATTAAGATGTTTTCTCAAACCTCATAACAATTTCACATAATAGGTATGGGTAAAAGAGGCATATATGATGTAATAACTTTTAAATTTTATCTACTATTAGAAAAAAAATTAAATAGATAATAATACTTATGATATAAATGGATTTGAAATAGACAAGTAAAAAATAAGAACCGTTTAGGGGAGTGTGGTTTGTTCTCATCACCTAACTATTTTACTCACTAGTGTGATAATGTATAGGGTATGGAGAGTTTTATGAAATAATTTCAATAAAGGTAATTTCATAAACCAAATCAAATTTAGATGATTAATCCCCAATTTTAGTATGGATTTAGAAATCAACAACAGCAATACGAGCCCCCATTCCAATAGAATAACCAACAATACCAAGACCAACTACTTTTCCAACAACCTTACAAGAAACCGTACAGTATACCAAATTAAAAACAACATCCCCCTAAATTAAAAAAAGGGGGCCCTATGAATATCCATCCACAAGTGCACAACCCCCAGTACAACAGCACCAAGAACTTATATTTGAAAATCTAAGGACTAAAATAGAGTATTTAAGAATCCATTTCACTAGTTTAATGGATTTATTGTCAAAAAATCAAGAAAATATATCATATAAAATATTTTATAACCCAAAATATAATGTGATTATGATAAAAAATAATAATTTTAATGGATATTAAACCTAATTCAACCCCTAAACTTGAGAAAAGACCACCATAACCTAAAGAAACCCAAGCTAAAAATTCTGGGAAGATTCCTCGCATCTATATACACTAAGAAGAGAATAAAGAGTAATATGAGAAGGATAAACCAATGATAAAGAAACAATAAACCCCAATTGTGATGAAATAAATGTAGAAGAAAGACATACCACTCACATTACTATCAAGATATGTACAATCAAAGAAGATTCAAGAGGAAGGACTTAAAAAAGATATTCCAGAAACTTTCTATAAATTAGATATTAATATCCCTATTCTAGAAGATATAAATAAGATTCTTAATTATGGTAATTTATTCAAGGAAATTTTCTACAAGAAGATGAGGATCCAAGGAAATGGGATAATTAGTATGGGAAGAAGCATGTTATCCAATATCACACGCCAATTACCCACCAAATTTCAAGACCTAAGGACATTTTCCATCCCTTGTAGTATTAGTTCCATAACTTTTTCATATTCTTTATGTGATTTAGTTACTTAAATAAATGTAATTTTTCAATTAGTTTTCACTTATTTTTAGATGGGAGAGTTAAAAACCACTTGAGTGGAAGTATAGATACAAAACAAATATATAGCCTTTCCATCTTGAGTCTTGGAATATGTGTTAGTTATAGTCTAAGATATGATTTTCTCAAAATAATTTTATTTTTTGAATATAGATGTAGATTGGATCCCATAAAACTTTACCATAATTCTAGGTATACCCTTCTTAAATAAATCTAATAAAATCATTAATTTACATGAATAAACCCTCACTTAGAAGTTTGGAGATAGCAAGGTCAACTTCAACATTTTTTACTCCTACACCCTTCAGATGAAAACTCACTCCTTACACTTTCCCATAATGAAAAGACTGAAACCATGGAATATAAACATATTTTAATTGAATTTTCATCCTTAGGAAAACATTTTTTTTAAAAAATTCCATAGAAGATTAATCCATCCAGAATTCTATAAATTATTTTTCTAAAACTGAGGAATAAGTAACATTAGATTTTTTTGGGAATCTATTTCATTAATTCATGGAAAATAATCCAATATATCAACCTTTTTGTTGAAAATAAAATCCTTATAAGCAAGGAACCCAAATTTAATTTCATCTATTGAAAAACCATAGAATAAAGAATTAAAACCATTGCCAACTAATATAAAATATGTGTACAACATTCAAGGAGAATAAAAACCAATGAAGATTTCTCATAAAATATTCATAACCCAAGAATAAAAATTAATTTTACTTTTTATGGGGATCTCTAAGAAATAGGATGACGATTAGGTGATATACCATGAATTAATCCAAAAATATTCTCACATGGAATTCTTCTTGAGGCACTACTACAAATTTTACTTTTAACAACACTAATAATAGGCTCTTAATAATTCTAAAAAGAGATGAGTACCAAATAATGGTTAAAAGCTATCTATTATTAGTGCTCACAAAAAGCACAGATAAAGGGGGACTTCATCAACACTTTTATCTAGTATTGATAAAGGTCCCATTTATTAGCTTTTTAATTTAGTGTTGATAAAGTCCCCCTTTATCAGTGCTTTTTGAGAATTGTTAAATGGGGTCTTTATTAGTGCATTTTTCAAGCATTGATAAAGGTGCCTTTATCAGAACTGATAAAAATTAAAAAATATATTTTTTTATACACTTTCTCAATGCTTGAGACCCCCTTTCTCAATGTTCTTACCAACCTCTCGACACTCATCCCCTTCCTTAGCACTCGTGACCCCCCATCCTTAGTGATAGACTTCTGCTCACCCACCCACTTGCACCAACATTTGATTCCTCAAACTCCATTTTTAAACCGGACCTCTTTAGCACTGCCCTACCTTATTTTTTGGTATATTATGATATTTCTATTTTTTTATATATACTTACATATATCTTTATTATTCAGGTATATATAATTATTTTTAAATACATTTATAAAATATATGTTTGTGTGAGTGTGTATGTGTGTATGATATATATATATATATATGATTAAATTTATTTAAATTCATTATATATGAATATTCATTAACGTATATCAGAATATAAATATAAATATATATCTATTTATCCATTAACAAACATATGTATATATAAACATTATATATATATATATATATTCATATAGGTATATTGTAAATTCATTTATATACTATATTTAATGATAATGGTATATTTATATAAAAATACACACACACATATATATATATTATGTACACATAATATTGATACACACATACTTACACAAACAAGTAAAAATTTATATTTCTCACATGAACACACAAATATTTACATGTATATGTATTTATTTAAATATATTAAAATATAAAAATAAATATATATTTGTTTATTTACACACACATTTTTATATATAAACATTTTATTATATAGGTATATATATAAATATTAATGCATTTTTATAAGGTAAATAAAATAGATAATTATTTATTTTCAATTAAATTAATAACAAATATTTATTTAAATATGGTTTATATATTTAAAAATACATTTTGTTTCAATATTTATTTGTACAATTTATTTATTATAAGTAAATATAAGATAATATTAATTTATTTAATTATAAATAAAACTAAATTTTGAAAAATTATAAATTTTAAAAACCATAATATCTCAATTAATGTAAGATATAGGAATAAATTTAGTACCCAACAAAAATGGGAAAGAAGACTCTCTTAAAAGAAGATGAAAGAATGTCGAATTTAAAAAAATGGGTATCCCAAATAAAAAATCATTTTTGGAGGTCTTATGGACCTTTTTTGGCCCTGAAAAAAGTGATCGGGGTTACCTAGATTATAAAGTCATAGATCTCTTCACATGATTCCATTTGATATATGGAATATCCCAAACAGACACCCAGATCAAAAGTTATGGATGTTTGAAGTTCAAGTGATATTTTAAACTTTTCTCACATCGTTCATTAATTCATTTAATTCTTTATGTCATATGATTTTTATTAAATGACTATTAATCGATAATAATTTGAAAATTATTAAATAATATGATTTTTTAATCATTTGATAAGATATTTTTTACTAAATATCTTATGTATTAAGTGTAAATGCATATTTAGCCTTATTTAAATCATATTTAAAAAATATAATCTATTTATATCAATATAAATATATTTATATAAATATACATATATTTATATATTTATATATTTATATAATCAAAAATAATTTTTTTTAAGGAAATATTCCCTTTATTAACACTTTTTTACTAGCGCTGATAAAGGCCCCTCTTTATCAGTGTTTTTTTCTAGCACTCATGAAGACCCCCTTTATGAGTGCTTTTTTATTATCACAAATAAAGGTACCCCCTTTATCAGTTATTTTTTACTTGAACTGTTAAAATTACCCCTTTATTAGTAGTTTTTTATTAGCACTAATAAAGGGCCCACTTTATCAATGCATTTTTAGTGTCGATAAAGACTCCATTTACCAGCACATTTTTTAGTGGGGATAAAGGGGGACTTTATCAGTTCTTTTTATAGAACTGATAATGGGTGCCTTTATCAGCACTTTTAGCTAGTGATGATAAATCCTATAGCTATTAAAATATTGTTTTATAGTATTGATGGAGATTCTAAACTTTTCAGGGAACCCCAAAAAGTTTAGATCCCACCTGGATTGTCACGAACTGTCCCCTGGGGCCCATGCTGTGACAACCCCAAGCCCACCTTCCATAGGCCAGGCGTTGGTGACTAGCACTAGAAAGAAATATCCCTCAAACTGGGAAGGAATTTCCTTTTTAACCTGCAAACCACACAGTCCAAGCACACATCAAGATACAATAACAAGGTAAACTATATAGTAAACAGAGTGAGTATAGTAAGTAAAGGGGGTCGGAATACAAGCCCAACTGGAAAGTACAAGTAAAACTGAAAAACAACTCCTGTGAACACTCACCAAGGATCCTACCTAAACGGTAGGTACAACTCTCAAACAGTCGTCTCTACAATACGCATCGTCTAAGGTCCACCTTTGAGAAGCCTCCAGTCCTGGTACCCTCATCCTCATTCAGCGTTGTTCGTCGTCTGCACAAGACACAACAAGGTGCGGGCGTAGCCCGTGCAAGGGTGAGTATAAAAATACTCAGTAGGGACCCCGAGACCCCCGAAGGTCTCTCAAAGTCCACAAAGGATAAACCACAGATAAATACCTAAATCACCAAGCACAAAAACAACAGTCAACACTACTTAGGTATATAACCATACAAATAACTAAGTTATCAAGTATACCCATCTCATTCAAGAGGAAAAACAAGGCCCAAATCTTTAGCCAAAAGCACAATTGTTCCATGAATGAATGAATACCACGAAGGTAACACCACAAAGGTATGTACCACAAAGGTAACACCACACAGAAGAATTTCACAAAGGTATCACCATGAAGGTAAGTACCACAAAGGTATGCCACAAAGAAGAATACCACTAAGGTATCACCACGAAGGTTAGTACCACAAAGTTATGCCACACAGAAGAATACCACAAATGTAAATATTCGGATCACACCAAGTATAACTTGAATATAGAAGTATAGTTAATTAGAAGTATTTCTAGATCATATTACTTCATTTAGAAGCTCAGATGTTGACCCACACAGGATCGAAGATTAACCACACAGGATCCGAAGATGACCCACACAGGATCTAAAGATGACTCACACAGGATCGGTATGCACTGACCCAAATAGGATCAATGAGCACTGACCCACACAGAATCCAAAAATGACCCACATAGGATCTGAAGATGACCCACACAGGATCTGAATATGACCCACACAGGATCTGAAGACTCCCCAAGTACAGCCACCCATAGGGTTCCCACACTAAGAATGCTTGATTCTAGGAGGTTCTGCTCCTAAATCCAACGGTCGATACTTAAACTTCCATGAAATCCCAAGAATAAGTATCTCAAATTTCCGTCATATAAAAAGGGACTTAACTTGATAGACATCATTTCAATCAGATGATCGGTCTGTAAGTTATTAGCATTTCTGTTCTGAGGGTCCGGTTGGATTCGTGTTCGATCCAACTCGGGCATACACCAACTTTATCCAAAAATTTCACAGACGGTTCATCAAACGAATGAACGATTCTCAAGATATGGACACAAAGGCGTATCTGGGTCTAGATGAGCCCGGGTTCGCTCTGACTCGGTAAGACCGACCCAGCCCGACCCGTCTTAGGCCGACCTGACCTGGTTCGGGTTGACCCGACCCGGTCCGGATCCGGCCCGGTGAGCCTGGGCTGCGGAGGTCCCGGCCCACTCAGCCATGGTCTAGCCCGACCCATGAAGGGGGCGACCCGGCCCAGCACGTTGGGCGTGTCCCACTTCGGCGCGGCCAACTAGGCACAGCCCGCTATGATACGGCCTGCTTGGCGTGACCTGCTGCGTTGCGGCCCGCGGTCGGGTGGCCCGCCGTGGCGGTGTCCGCCCTAGCCAACACCCGGGGGGAAGACCCCCCCCCCCCCCGATTTTCCCAAATGGTCCAGCAAACTGTTCGACTGGCGCATGGGACCTGCCGGAGTGGTCCCGCTCAGCGTGACGCATCCGACCAGATTGGCCAACCCTCCTTCTAGCGGCGTGGACGCACGTGGCTCCTCCCGCGGTTGACCGGTTGTCAGTCGCCTCAGTGTGCCGTCGCGGCCGACGGGCTGCGGACTTCTTCTCTACCGGCGGCGCGGACCCGTGGCGCCCCGCCTTCACGGGGACAACTGGCGTGTCAGCCGGCGTCCTCCCACTACTCGGGATGACGGGCCATGGCCTCCTTCGGCGACGTGGTTGCGCTGCCACCGTTGTCATGGCCATCTAGTGTGTTATCCGCCGCTTTGTTCCCAACTGGCATTGGTCACCGGCAACGTGGTCGGGTTCCACTCAACCCGTCCCTCCGCCCGTGAAGAATATGTCAAATCATGATGAATTGTTGAGGTATCGAGCCATGTTCTTTGGCCCGAACCCTCCATGTTTGACCGATAGTATGCGGTTCATGAGGATGGAAACAATGTGAAATCCATGAAGGAAATTTATAAACAATTCCCTACCTCACGCAGCTTCGAGAAGAAATTTTAAACATAAAACCACTAAGAACAAACATAAACACACCCCTACCTTGTTTATTCATTAGAGATGGCGTGAGGAAGGGGTGAAGTCGATGAAGGGAACGATGACGTTCATCTCTCTCACAACACGTTTCCAATTCGAGCTCATGCGTCGTCTTCGTTCTTCATTGGGGGTGGTTCTTTATTGGAGGATGATCTTCTAAGGATCTCTCCAAGTTCTCCATTTTCCAATGATTCCCCCCAAAAAGAGATGAGGTTCCAATATTAATTAAGTTAAGTTAATTAATACAATTAATTTTGGCATATTAATTGGAATAATTCCAAGGGTTTCCTCACATTAAATGGGAGTTTGGGTGGTCCCCACCACCAAGCATTCAAATCGGAGGTTTCAAATAAAAATAAAATATATTATTTTATTTTTATTATATATTTTTTAACTCTCCCATGAAAACTAAAAAACTAACTTCCACCCTCGACCTACTGCGGTTGAAGTGAAGGTATCCTTAAGTAAATATCGACATTACGAGTTCAACGGTGTCCTCATATTTCAATTCTGAGCATGGTTCAAAAGTAACAAAACGCCACTCGTACCTTTACTGAATGTACCTAAAAAAAGTTCAGAAACTCATTCCAGGAACACTGGGCCTCGGAATCCCGCACCTCCTATTTTCACAAACTCATAATATTTCCATATAATTAAAAAAATTACATAGAAAATTTCGGGTCTTTACATTCTCCTCACCTTAGGGAATTGCATCTCCAAAAGCCACAACACAGACTAGGGAAACAAGTGGGGGTACTGAGCACAAATCTGAGCCTCCCACTCCCATGTGCTCTCCTAAGGGTTCCCATGCTGCCAACATACATGCACCAGAGGTATAGAGTGCCCACAAATGAATCTTTCCTGTCGATCCTCAATCTCTACTGGAACCTCCAAAAACATCGCCCCATCCTCAATGTCCAGCTTTCCCCAGTCAATGTTGTGTGAGGGATCATGCACCTACCTCCTCATCTGAGATATATGGAAAATTTCGTGCACCCTGTGCAATTGAGGGGGAAGCTCTAAGCGGTATTCCACCTTGCCTACTCTACTGAGCACCTGAAAGGGTCCGATAAACCTCAGATATAACTTTCCGCCCCAGCCAAATCTCTACAAACCTCGTCAATGTGACACCCATATAAAGACAGGGTCGCTATCCTTAAACTCCAATGGTCTCTGTCTGCTGTCAGCATAAGATTTCTGCCTACTCTGTGCAGTCTTCATCCACTCCTGGATGATCTACACCTTCTCTGTGGTAGCTCATACCATATATGGTCTCACGAGGCCGACTCCCCTGGGTCAGTACAGCATAGGGGTGATCTTCAAGGTTGACCATACAACACCTTGAGTGGTTACATATTGATAGTGGAGTGATAACTATTGTTCAATGAGAACTCCACCAAGGGCAGGTGATCCTCCCAGCTACGACCAAAATCTAGGACGCATGCACGAAGCAAGTCCTCTAGCATCTGAATGGTCTGCTCTATCTGACCATCCGACTGAGGATGGAATGTGGTCCTCAACCGATGTTGTGTCCCAAATGCCTCCTACAACCCTTTCCATAGTCAAGAACTAAAATATGCATCATGATCAGAGACAATCGTAGATGGCACTGCATGAAGTCGTACAATCTCCTGTATGTAGAGGCGTCCCAAGCCCTCTACTGGTCCCTGCTCTCAAATAGGTTGGAATTGGTCAGACTTATTGAGTCATTCAATGATCACCCAGATGGAATCATGCCCCTTGGACATGCGTGAAAGTCCTGTCACAAATTCCATTGAGATTCCATCCCACTTATACTCTGGCACCTCTAGTGGCTGAACTAATACCGCTAGAACCTGATGTTATGCCTTCACTTACTGAAAAGTGAGGCACCGAGAGACAAACTCTGTTGATTCTTTCTTCATTCTCATCCACCAATGCTAACACCGAAGGTCCTGGTACATCTTCGTCACTCCTGGATGTACCATTAGAGGGGATGCATGGAACTCCCTCAACACTTCCTCTTGTAGCGACACTAGTACCATAGTACGCCCTCTGAAGAGGATGGCGTGCTCCCCACCTTATGAAAATCCATCAAGTGTCTACCCTATGGATATATGAGCACATAGAGCCTCGCAGTCATCATCACCAAGCTACGCCTCCCTAACTCGCTGAAGGAGTGGGGGAGTGACTGTAAGAAACTGAAGATAATTTTCTCCATCTCGATCCATGTAGAATATCCACAAAGCTGCTAGCTATTTTTTCGCCTCACTTAGCATTTGTATACCAGATCTCCTGCTGAGTGCATCTGCTACTATATTCCCATTTCCAGGAGTATAGACTATCTCGAAGTCATGGTCTGGGAGGAACTCAATCCAACACCATTGTCTCAAGTTCAGGTCCTTCTGAGAGAAGATATACCTGAGAATCTTGTTATCAGAGTATACTGTAAAACGTTATCCCATTAAGTAATGTCACCACATCTTCAAGGCGAAGACCAATGCTGCTAAATCTAGTTCATGGGCATCATAGTTCTTCTCATGTAGTCTCAACTATTGAGAACCATACGCAATCACTGCTTGCTCATGCATCAGGACACATCTGAGCCCGATCCCTGATGCATCGTAGGAGACTACGTACCCAATGCCCTCCTCGGGTAGCCTCAAGATGGGGGAACTCATCATTCTCTACCTCAGCTCCTAGAAACTCTACTGACATCTCTCCGACCACAAGAAGGGTTTCCTCTTCTTTGTCAATGTTGATAAGGGTTCCATAACTATGTAAAAGTCAGTCGCAAACCTCCTGTAGTAACCATCCAAAGCCAGGAAACATCGCACTTCCATTACACTCTTGGGTGGCTCCCAAGAAAGCACAACCTCAATCTTCATTGGATCCACCGCAACTCCATCCTCCAAGATAACATGTCCCAGAAAGTGGACCTCTCATATCCAGAACTGGAACTTCAAGAGTTTACACTAGTGCTCTCAGAGTGTGTCCAGAACTATCTGTAGATGATAGGAATGCTCCTCCTCTGTAGCTGAGTATATCAGGATGTCTTCGATGAAGACTACCACAAAGAGATCGAGGTATATCTGGAAGATCCTGTTCATGAGTCCCATGAACACTGCTGGGGCATTGGTCATGTCGAATAGCATAACCAAGAACTCATAGTGGCTATACCAACATCTGAAAGTTGTCTTCTGCACATCCTCATCTCGTACCCTGAGCTGGTGATAGTCTGATCTGAGGTCTATCTTCGAAAACCATCGTTCTCCCTTTATATGATCAAATAGATCATCAATCCTCAGAAGTGGGTACTTATTATTCACAGTCACCTGGTTCAGGCACCGTCTCAAACTCCCATCCACCTTCTTGGCGAACAAAATCAGGGCTGCCCAAGGAGAAATATTGGGCCTAATGAACCCATTGCCCTGCAAGTCCTCCAGCTGTAATCGCAGCTATCAAAGCTCCGCGGGAGCCATCTGATATGATGGTGTAGATATCAGTGTTATCACAGGGTAAAATTCGATATAAAATTCCACCTCTCTACAAGAAGGTAGACCCATAAAATCCTCAGGGAAAACATCAACGTACTGGTCCACCACTAAAGGATAGCTTGGACTCTCAACATCAACAGCTCTGAGGGTAAGGCTATCCAACTGATGTGTGATCGGCTGCACCCTCTTCCAGGTAATTCCATCCTATGCTGCAAATGTTCCCTTCTTACCAGTGAAGGAAAACCTGGTCCCATCCTCGCGAACACACCACACTTTTCACCTAATACAGTCAATCTGAGAATGGACTGTGGAAAACCAGTCCATACCCAAGATGACGCCTTAAGGCCTCGACACCGCTACTAAAAGATCCCAGTCGAATATCTCACCTTCTAGAGTAAGCTCACACTATCATCACCAGTGTGTAATCATCGAATCCTCTCTCGTAGGAGTCTATATCCATAAGGATTGAGCCAATAGCACCACTAGTATCTCTGAGCTCCGAACAAGGGTCGTGGAAATAAAACAGTGACTGGAATCTATGTCTATAAGTACTGCATATAAGGTGGAGTAGACATAGATCATACCTCGTATCATCTCCAGAGCACCGTGATCATAGGCCTCAACTTCCTAGAGCCGAGCTCGTCCCTGTCCACCTGCCCCCTATAGTCGGTGTGGACCCCCTGGAGGTAGTAGCAGTAGAACCTCGAATCGCCGGCCACCGCCTACCGCACAGCCAGCTCCTCTACCACATTTGCCTCTTGCCTATGGATCTCCTTGATTTAATCTTTGCCTCTGCCCAGGTGGTCCTTAGACCATCTTCTGGTTGTCCATATGGTGGGTCAGGCAGTCGCAAGCCATGTGACCCTGTCTCGAGAGCCCCGCACAACCAACCTTGTATCATGTGGTCGTCCACATGTAGGTTTGATCATCTTGGACCTCTGCATCATCTGTCTACTGCCAACTGTAGATGACTCTGCTATGTGACGTCCGATGGTGGGTCTCACTGTCAGTGACTGCTCAGCAAGGAAACTCTCCACTAAGAGTGCTCTCTCTAACACCCCTTCTTGTGTCAGGATTCTGAGAAAAATCATCAAAGATCTAATCTCCTGTCTGAGACCCTTCTCAAAGGTTCAGGCCCTGAAGAAGGGGTCTTTCACCATGTTAGTGGAGTAGCATGAGAGGTCGGTGGACCTCGTTGAATACTAAGCCACAGTCATGCTACCCTGCTGCAGGAGAAAAAAATCTTGTATATACACTGAGCGTAAAGTCTATGGGATGAACTCTACCCTAAAAAGGCTCTCAAATTCTGCCCAGATGAGAGTGACCTCATCATGAACCTAGAGCATCAAGCTCCACCATCTTCCCGTTGCTTCCTGAAAAAGACTGGCGGTAAGGATCGCCATGAGATCAGCTGGTGTCCCTACCCGTTGGAAAACTCTAACTACGGCCTCCAGCCAATTCTAAGCTGCCTGTGGATACACCTCTCCCCAGAACCTCGGTGGAATGTGGCCCTGGAACTTGTGAAACATGCTCAAGCAGTGTGCACCCTCTGCTGATGGGACTGGTGGCATCGGCTTCCCAACGAGTAGTGGTGTTGCTGGTACAGCACCAGATGGTACAACATTCATAAGGGGGTCCTGTACCAAAGCCTCATCGCTCGGTTGGAAGTCATCACGTACTCTACCTAGAACCCTAGATGGTTGTCTGCGTGGAGGCATCCTGAAAAGAAACAGGTGCTCCATGATCATTAAGTTATACCTGGTGAGTTGACTCAAGAGATCACAAATAACACTTTTCTAAAAACACACATGCAATTAGTGTTTTCATGTACAAAGTCGGAAATCAGAAGTCAGGGACCTGGTGTATGGATACGTCAGCTGCCGCACCAACACTGGATTCCCCAAACTGAAAACCACACTCATCACACATAACACTATTTCCAAATCAAAAGATTAGAGTCCAATTTCTCGGGTAGAACTAACTCCTCTGTTACTAATTTATCACGACTCGTCCCCTAGGGCATGTGTCGTGACTACTCCAAAACCCACCTTCCATAGGCCAGGGGCTGGTGACTAGTACTGAAAAGGCATATCCCTAAAACTGGGAAGGTATTTCCTTTTTAACCTGCAAACCACATAGTCCAAGAACATAGCAAGACACAAGCACAAGGTAAACTATATAGTAAACATAGTAAGTAAAGTAAGTAAAGGGGGATGAAATACAATCCCAACTGGAAGGTACAAGTAAGACTGAAAAAAATATCCTGTGAACACTTTCCAAGTATCCTACCTAAAGGGTAGGTACAGATCTCGAACGATCATCTCTGTGGTACGCCTCGTCTAAGGTCCACCTCTGAGCAGCCTCCAGTCCTGGTACCCTCGTCCTCAGTCAGCGTTATCTACTATCTGTACAAGACACAATCAGGTGCAAGAGTAGATCGTGCAGGGGTGAGTATAACAATACTCATTAGGGACCCCGAGACCCACAAAGGTCTCTCAAAATCCACAAAGGATAAACCCCAGAGCAATACCAAAATCATCAAGCACAAAAACAATAGTCAACAATACTTAGGTATATGCCCATACATATACCTAAGTTATCAAGTATACCCATCTCATTCAAGAGGAAAAACAAGACCCAACTCTTTAGCCAAAAGCACAACTGTTCCACGAAGGAAAGAGTACCATGAAGGTAACACCACAAGGGTATGTACCACAAAGGTAACACCACATAGAAGAATACCACAAAGGTATCACCACGAAGGTAAGTACCATAAAGGTATTCCACACAAAAGAATACAACTAAGGTATCACCATGAAGGTAACTACCACAAAGGTATCCCACAGAGAAGAATACCACAAAGGTAAAGACTCATCTCACACCAAGTATAACTTAAGTAAATAAGTAAAGTTGATTAGATGTATTTCCAGATCATCTTACTTTGTCGAGAAGCTCTGATTTTTACCCACATAGGATCGAAGATGACCCACACAGGATCTGAAGATGACCCACACAGGATCAGTATGCACTGACCCACACAGGATTGTTGAACGCTGACCCACACAACATTCGAAGATGACCCACACAAAATCCTAATATGACCCACACATGATCTGAAGATGACCCACACAGGATCTAAAGACTCCTCAAGTACAGCTAGCCACAAGGTTCCCGCACTAAGCATGCTTGATTATGGGAGGTTCCTATCCTCAAGCCAACGGTCGATAATTAAACTACCACGAAGTCCCATGAATAATTTTCCTAAAGGTATGTAATGTAAAAAGGGACCAAATGCGATAGAAGGAGCGTCAATCGGACGTCTGGTCTGTAAGTTATTAGTGTTTACGTTTCGAGGGCCCGGTTGGATTCAAGTTCGATCTAACCCAGTCGTACACCAGCTTTATCCAAAACTCAACTAGAGTATACCAAAAGTACCAACTTGATCCAAGGATTCTGGTGTTGTAGAAGGTTCGTCGAACGGACACCCGGTTCTCAAGATATGGCCACAAAGGCGTATCTGGGTCCAGATGGGCCCAGGTCCGGCCCGATTGGCCTGGGCCATGGCGGGCCCAGCCCGCGAAGGGGGCGGCCTAGCTCGGCACGCTGGTCACAGCCCTCTACGGTGCGGCTCGCTGGGCGTGGCCCGCTGTGGTGCGGCTCGTTGGGCATGGCCCGCTGCGACGCGGCCCCTTCCAATGCGGCCCAGGGGGGAGGCGCCCCCTTGGTTTTTCTAAACGGTCCAATAGACCATTCAGCTGGCACACGGGACCCTCCGGAGTGGTCCCTCTCAGCGCGACATGGCCGGCCAGACTGGTCAGCCCTCCTTCCAACAGCGCAGATGCGCGCTGCTCCTCCCACGGTCGGTCGGTTGTCGACCGCCTCGGTGCGTCGCCGCGGCCGATGGGCCGCGGACTACTCCTCTTCCGGCTGCACGAACACGTGTCTCCCCACCTTCACATGGTCGGTCGGCATGCCAGTAGGGGTCGTCCCACTGCCATGGCCGATGGGTTGCGGCCTCCTTCGGCGGGGTGGTTACTCTGCTGTCACAGCCTTATGCCCTGCAAGCGTCAGTCGCAGGCAACGTGGTCAGGTTCTGCTCAACCCATCGCTCCGCCCGTGAAGAACACTTAAAATCACAAAAAAATGATGAGGGATTGGACCATGTTCATTTATCATGCACCCTCAGCATTAAATTGATAGCAGGCGGTTCATGAGGATGAAAACAACATGAAATCCATGAAGGAAATTTATAAACAATTCCCTACCTCATGTGGCTTCGAGAAGAAATTTTCAACATAAAAACATAAAGAACAAACATAAACACACCCCTATTTTGTTTGCTCATTGGAGATGGAATTAGGAAGATGATGATGTCGACGAAGGGAAGGTCGGTGTTCATTGCTCCCACAACACGTTTCCGATCCGGGCTCATGCGTTGTCCTCGTTCTTTGTTGGGGGTGGTTCTTTGTTGGAGGATGATCTTACAAGGATCTCCCCAGGTTATCCCTTTTCCAATGATTCCCCCCACAAATAGATGAGGTTCCAATATTAATTAAGTTATGTTAATTAATACAATTAATGTTGGCACATTAATAGGAAGAATTCCAAGGGTTTCCTCACGTTAAATGGGAGTTCGGGTGGTCCCCACCACCAAGAATTCAAATGGGAGGTTTCAAATAAAAATAAAATTTATTGTTTTATTTTTATTATATTTTTTTATCTCTCCCATGGAAACTGAAAAACTAACTTCCTCTCTCGACCTACTACGGTCGAGGTGAAGGTCTTCTTAAGCGAATATCAGCACTACGAGTTCAACGGTGTCCTCAGATTTCAATTTCTAGCATCGGTTCAAAAGTTTTAAAATGTCGCTCGTGTGTATATTGAACGTACCTAAAAAAAGTTCAGAAATTCATTTTGCGCACACCGGGCCTCAGAATCACGTGCCATCAATTTTCACGAATTCGTAAAAAATTAGAATTAGGGATCATCTATCCCATTTAAATTTTAAAATGGGTCAGCTATATCCATATAGTTCCTAATAAAATTAACCTAAAAATTATGAGAAATGAAAAAAATGAGTTAATCCCAATGAGAATTTAGAATAGTTGGAGAGTTTTTATAGACTATATAAAGTTTAATTAATCCACTAAGAAATATCATGTACCCGTTCCTTTTATAGAATATATGTTATAGGGTTTGGAAGGTAAGACTCGCTACTATTTCTTGGATGGATTTTTAAGATATTTTCATATTCCAGATTCTCTAGAGGAATAGGAAAAGACAACCATTACATGTCCCTATGGAACCTTTCCTTATAGAAGGATATCATTTGGATTATGTAATTATTCAGGTATATTTCAAAGGTGTGTGTTATGTAGGTTTACAGACCACATTAAAAAATTTATGGAGATATTTTTAGATGATTTGATTGTTTTTAAATATTCTTTTGATCATTCCCTAAAAATTTAAAAAAATGAAAAATTATATTGAAAATAAATTTTTTTTAACTTTGAAAAGTTTTATTTAATGGTGAAGAGAAGGATAGTCCTTGGGAATATCATTTCCCAAAAAGGTATTGAGGTTGATAGTCCAAAAATTGAAGTGGTAAATTCTTTACCTTGCTTAAATTGTAATAAATAAGTTGTATCTTCTCAAGTACAGACTTGATTTTACATGTGATATTAATGTCCCTATTTCCAAATTAATTTCAAAATATAATGATTTTGATTTCAATAATTTTTTCTCATGTAATTTTATGAGTTAAAAAATATATTGATAACACCACCAGTAATGCATCCACCAAATTGGAAACATCCATTCAATCTTCTCTGTAATGATTCCAACCAAGCAATTGGAGCAGTCCTTACCCAATGAGTTAAAGGTAAACTTAAATTCATTACTTATTCCTCAATAACTTTATATATTTCTTGTATCAACTACACAACCACTGATAAGGAGATTTTATTAAATTTTTTTATTTTCAATAAATTCATTTCAAACCTTATTAAAACTAAATTCAGTGTGTTTTCTGATCATGTGGCACTTAGGTTTTTAATGAATAAATATGAATAAAGATAAGTATGGTCTGATGGATGTTAACTTAGTAAGACTTTAATCTTGAGAACAAATATATTAAGGGGTTTATAATTAAGTGGTCGATCACATGAGTAGGTTTTCTAACAGTGCTGAAGCTAAAATTCCAAATCAAAAACCAGTGAATGAACACATTCTAGGAGAGAAAATTTTCTTAGATGAATGTGAGGTACCATGGTATGTGTATATGGTTAACTATTTGGTAAGTTCTAAGGTCCAAAATCATTTAAATCCCCAAAAAATCAAATTCTTAAATTTGAATTCATATTTTACATTTTAGAATATCCATATAACTTGAAAAAATTTAACGACTAATTGATAAGAATATTTTTTTCTACAAGTAAGACTAAATATTCTTTTGAATTTTTTTACACACTAGCATGTGGATATCACTTTGGACCTTAAATGATAGAAAGAAAATAATTTGAATCTATAATATTTTGGCCTAACATACTTAGATATGCATATTAATTTTGTAAAAAATATAAAAAATGTCGATTCACAGGAAACATTTAAAATAGAAAAGATTTATCTCAAAGAAACTTAAGTTTTTGTGAAACTTTTGATGTATGGGAAATTGATTTTATGCGACTCATTCCAATTTATTTTGAAACTCTCACATTCTTTTAGTGGTTGATTATGTCAAAAAAATGGGAGAAATCTATTTCCGCCAAAACTGGTGATGCTAATGTTGTGTATGATTTTATTGAATATAACATATTCTGTAGGTATAGAGTATTTAAAACCATCATCGGTGATCAAGGGATACATTTTTTTAGTAGGGAAATGGAGGCCTTGATGAGAAATTATATGATGCATCATGAGGAATCAATAACCTACCTCCCAAAAACAAATGGGAAAGATAAAGAGTCCAATAGTAATATTAAAGGAATTTTAGAGAAAAATGTTTAAAAAAAGTGAAAATATTGCAGCCAAAGGCTGGAAGACACATTATGGGATTATAGAATAGCTCACAAAACAAAAAATTTCATGATCCATTATAGATTTATTTATGAAAATATATGTCATCTACCTATGGAGCTAGAATAAAAATAATATTGGGTAGTGACATAGATGAATGTGTATCTAGACCAAGATGTAAAATATAGGATATTAAAATGACAATATTTTGAAGAAATTAGAATAGAAGCTTTTTATAAAAAATTAATTTAAATATAAAGGAAAATAGTGTATCGTGATATGCTAATTCTACAAAAATACTTCTATTGTGGGGGCAATGTTCAGTTTCAAAACTCAATAATAAAGCTGATGTTCTGTAAAGGTCCATTCCTAGTCACTCACGACTTTCCTTTTAGTTATTTGTATATTTAGAATTAAGTATAGTCGGATTTATTCCCTATAAATGGGAATATATTAATAAATTTTATGGAGATTTTCCTAAAGATCCAGTGGTGGATATCACACCTCTCAAACCTATTTATCATTGAATGTTGTAGGGTTGTACCTTTCATTAACACTTAGACATCGTTATGATTTTACTTAAAATTTTTTACATTACAAATCTATTTTAATTAATTTATTACACAGCATAATTTATTTTTGTGAGATGGAACCTTGATTTTTATGAATTTTAGTATAAGATTTCAAAAAAATGGTTTTCTTTCTCAAATTTTTATGAAATTTTCAATCTTTTTTGTGTTTATTTTTCAATTTTTATGTATTTTTTAAACCTATTGATCTTAATTTTAATTACATTATAAATTTTTAATCTAATAAAATGTTTAGAAATAGATTTTACTCTTTTAATCACCTTAGATGAATGTCAAAATGAATTTTTTTCAAATTCTAAGTGAGGTAAATTCATGAAAAGTCTACTGATTTATGAATTTCATGCCATGATATATTATCCAAAAAATTAATCACTTTCATAATAGGATTATAAAAAAAATATCCATTAAAATGAAATATTTATTTATATAACTAAGTATTTCTTTAATAAATAGAACTTTCCAGATAATTGACTCCAAACCTTGGAGTATTCAAGGACCCTCTTTTATAAATGATTAAGGCATTCTTTTGAATGAAATCCCACTTTAAATTGAAATATTTTATCAATACAACCTTTAAATTTAATAATCGTATTCATTAGCATCCATGGATTAATTTATTAAGTCTCCACATTTCAAGTCAAAGAACCTTATCTACCTTTTTCTTGAATCTAATGCATGATCTGGGATAAATTTAGGTGTAGAGGAAGGGTAAAAGTGATCTAGAAGAATATTTTTTGAAAAATATACATGTGATAAATAAAGTAAGTTATAGAATAATGGAAATTTTTTTTAGTAAAATCAAGATAGTAATAATGGGTATGTGGAATAGATATCAACCAAGGTTGTTCATTGAATTATACCACTATTTAGAGTAAAAATTAACTCTCTTTCCCTCTGAAAAATCACTTCTGAGTAAAAATAATGATCTGAATTAAAGTTGAAAAAATGATTCAAATATACAAACAGGGAATAAATATATCATTTATATTGATTAAAATAAATTATACTACCCAATAATCTTGAGAGTAGTTGGGAGGACCACTAGAGTTGTGATGGGAGCTGAAATTTGTTATGCGATCAGATGTGTAAGTACTTTCCAATGGGATATAATTGAGAAGTACTTAAGCTATGGGAAAAAGAACCTAAAATACATCATATGAAAGTTAAATTCTTTATAATATGGTTCAATGAATATCTCACACCTCTAAGAATTAATTTAAAATTCCCTCTCTGTCTACAAGTTCATATCACAAAAAAAATATTTGAAACCTATTGAAGGAAACAAAGAGAGGAATGTTTCCAATTTATGGAATGTTAAAAAGTTTTATATAACCTTTCATAATTCAAATAATTGAATTTGATATTAATAAATGATTTAACTATGAATCCATTCTTTATGTAATATAAAAATCATTCATTGTGATTCAACTTATATCCAAGCATCCTAAATCTATCTCATAAGTTTTTAAAATATGAACCACCAACCATAATACTTATAACAACCTTTAAAAAGACCTCATTATATTCTCAAATACTTTAATCATTAGATATATATGAAATAATTCATCAATCCCATAGTGAAATTTCTGTGAACTTGTAATGAGAAAAACTTTTCCTATAAAGCGTACTTGATTGATGTGTGAAATATTTACAGGAAGGTAACTATAAGTGTGTATGATGTATGAAAGATGTTAAAATTAATTAAATGTAATTAGTGAGGAAAATTGAATTAATAAAATTCAAGGGGTATGATAACATGAGGAACATGGTGTTAAAAAAAGTAAATCACATTGGATAGTATTTGAATTTTGGTTGGGTGATCTTTTGAATGGTCACTTCTCGGGGAGTCAAAAGGTTAAGTATGGGGGAATTGACAAGCTAACATTTTCATACATTTTTTATTAATATTTTAATTATTAGAAACCCACTATTTTATTATTTTATGGGTAATTTATGTTTTTTCAAATTAAAATATCATTTTGGGTTCAATTGGGAAAATGGTTTAATTCATGAATTTTAATTTTTTTTATTTATCTTTAGAAATTTGAGAATAAAATTTATATTTAATATTTAGTGTTTTGATGGTAATTCAAAGAGTTTATAAGGAATATTAATGAATAAAAATTCCTCTATAAAGAAATTTTGAATTGATGAAAGTTTAAAGGTATGAATTAGTAAAGGATTTGGTCAAAGTTTTCATTGGTTCCTAGCATATGTGTCATCCTAGATCAGCATATGTGTTATTATACAGTACCTAAAGGCTGAAACTTTATGAATAAAGACGAGTTTAAGTGTTTTTGGCTCTTTGTAGGTGTGATTTTTCTGTATAGGTGTCATTTGGATTTATGTATATGTGATCATCCAAGAATATCTGTCAAATGGACTATGTATGTGTTCTTTCCAAGAGCATATGTGTGAGTTTCACCTATGAAAGGGTCAGGCCTACTCATATAAAGGTGTTTGCACATTTCAAGGTTATTTCATGGTAACCATGTAGTTACGTAAAGGTAGAATTTGTATCCTATATAATTTGTTAAATTCTTTCATGATCCAAGGGAACTATATAAGGGTATCACCATGATTTTCAGGGATACATCATGGTAATCCATACCTATGGAAATAAATGCACTATAATATAAATCTTTATCCTTCCAATTCAGCACTCATGAAACCAATAGAGGGATTTCATGTGCATTTGAATATGAAAAACATTTTTATCAAATAATTAATAAAGGAAGCTATGAATTTTTAAGCAGATCAAATTGGGATAAATATTTGAAGCCATGAAGAATGAGTGAAATTTTTTAAATTAAAAATGGAGAAGATCCCATGATATTGGACTAGCTAAAATAGGAGTAGGTAATGAATCTATAAAATAAGATGAAATCATGAGAAGGGGAAGGAGAGGCTTTCTGGGATTTGTGATGCTGTTATTTACTATTTTCTCATATTTTTTCTTTTTTCTTTTAATTCTATGATTCATTCTCATTATCCTTAAACTTTTTCTACCCTTTTATTAGAGGCATAAATTTTAAGTGATTAAGTAAGGGAAAGCTTGAACTTTTTTAATACTTGATCCCCACAATTGAATGAATAAATTCTCTCTTTTTTCAAATAGTTTCTATACTCAATATCAGTTTTTATTATCAATTATAATTGTATTTATTTTTATTTATGTTTATTGATTATTTCTTTTGAGGGTGATCTATAATCCCCTTCCACTTAATTCTGGTATATATACGATGGAATAGTCTATAGATGAGTGGTTAAGTGCTTGGAGATGGTCAAAATGTGTGGAAATGGTAGTGAAAACTCTTCTCCATTTAAGAAGAACAAGACCCAATTGGAAATTTCCTAAGTCAATTGGGAGGGTTCATTACAACACTTACACACGTAGAAAGAATTATAGAATAAGATAATATTTTTATTAATAATATTCTCTCTATAACTATTTAAATAGGGGTGTGATGGGAGGCAATTATGAATCCTCTCACTTACTAATTATCCAAAAAAAGAGTGGAATAATTTTAAGGAAAGGATAACATTAAAATAGGATATAAAAACTTAACCTAATTATCCTTTTTGTTATAGTTTTCAAATTATGGTCTCATTTATTATTCTTTTTTTTTTCAAAAACCATTCCACCCAAAAAAAACCTTTTTTCACTAACCAACAATTGACAATATATTTAGAGAAATCCCTGGTAGATACAATCTAGGTTTACCAATATAACTACATTTACCCTAAAAATAATAAAATTCAGCAAACCATATGATAGGTGTGCACCAGATACAACCCAAAAATTATAGACATTTGGCAACCACACAGATAACATTAAAGGGCTTTAGTGACCCCTTTTTGTGATTGTTTAAACACTTTATTCTAGTAGTATTGAATATTATGTGTGTAAATTATTTATAATATGTTAATGTTTTGTGTACTTATATATCAAAATATAAATGTTTATTGTGCATATGTGAGTATTCTGTAAAAATATATTGTATATTATTTATAATAGGTGAGTGTCTTCTATGAATATTATTACATATATTGTGTTTTATTTTTATAAATATTTTCTATTTTTATATGTTTTAAATATATTTAATAGTTTTTTAAATGTTTCAGGGAATGAAATATTTAATTTTTTTATGTATTTTAATAAATATATTTTGAAAATATTGGATAAATATTTCATGTTTTATGATTTATTTTCTAAATATTTTTGGTTTTTATATATTTTAAATATTCAATACAGTAATCCAAATGATCTTAGTTATAAATATATTTGAATTGATTTATTTTTTATTTGATATTTTTTATATTTAAATTTAATATAAAAAAAATATAAAGAATAATGAAGTAATTTATATTAATCTTTTAATGATGTACCAGTTTATATTTTTCCCTATTAGATATGCTTTTCATGTTTGTAGTGATTTTTATTATTCATTTAACTATTAATTGACTTGATTGAATGGATCATAACAAGGTGTTTCATGTTTTCCACTATTTTTTCACCCTCACATATTGGTTAGATATTTGTAAAAAAAATTGCATCTTATCATGAGAGGCCACGTATCATGCAGGTTTTTTCATGGTTAGTGTTCTCAAACCATCCATCTGATCTTGATCAACTGTACATATAAATATTATCACATTGTATGAAAGTACCTTTCCTAACCACTAGTTTGATTTCCCCGCTATCATTTATTCCTTTTGGTTCCACTATGTATGCTTAAGTGATTAATTTTAAGTAGGAGCTTGGTTATTCTATCAAGAGAAAATCCAAGAGATATAGAGTGGTCAATGAGGGAGTTGAATTTTAGGCTGGTGTTTTAAATCTATTAAACTCATATTCATCTTGGTTTATGGTACCTGATCCCTATAGAACTATCCTAATGTAGAAAAAGTAAATTTATCTAGCGCTTCTTGGATAAAAGAGAACCCTATGTGAAAGAACTAATCAAAGAAGAATAATTTTTTCCTTCGAGCCCATAATCATGTCCCCAGCACAATGACCTTGTCTTATAAGTGATATTTTTTCCTTTTTGGGTTTTTGATATTGTAATATGATGTATTTAGTTTATTCAGGTGCATAAATTGTTTTAATTCAGTAAGTCAGAAAACATTACTACCATATGGCATGGTTTATTAGTGTTATCTATCTTGACAAGGACTAATCCTCTCATACCTTTGGTGTTCCTTTTTCTAGTTGTCTTTCTAGTATCTTTATTTATTTTTTTAATCATAAAGATATCTAGGAGGTGGTGTTATTTTCATACACATTGTACTAATATGGGTCGAAGAACACAATTTCTTTTTCTTTCTATCTTTATTTTCAAAGCATATACATTTTGATCTCCTTCATATAATTTTTTTCTATTTTCATAAATTTTTTTGTCTCCGTCTATATGAATCATTAGAAACTTTATAAATAAATGTCTCTTTAGATGTTATTTTGTAAGTAATACCATGAGAAATAAAAATTCCCGATAATAATTTTGTATAATATTCTTATGAATGTATCATTATGTACTACAAAATTCAAGACAGATACATTCTATGGTGGAAATGATTTTAACATTTGGAGGATTTAAATGAATGATATTTATGATAAAAATGAACTTTTGAATAACATATGTGTTAAAAAGAATAATATTACCACCCAGAGACCTGGGTTATAAATTTGTGTCTCTTCTATTTATTTTTCTATTGATTTTTCATCATTAACCCCATAGCCTTATAATGTTTCCTTTAAGTGATAAATTTCTTCATAATTTTTCTTAAGAGTCCTCTTCTATTTGGTTATATTTGTAATGTCAATATATAACTAATTATTTAGATAAAAAAATTACAATATAAGGATGTGGTATACTTTTAAAATTCATCCAAAAACTTTATTCCAATCACATATTGATGTTTTAAAAAATCTTATTGATTTTTTTGACAAAGATATTAAAATTTTGGTTGAATACCAATAAATTATTTTTTGACATAGTTATATAACTTATATAATTATATTAATTATTCTATAATGTATGGTAGAGAAACACTAATACATAAAGAGGTTAAATCTGGTAAATATCTTCAAAAATAAAGGCATAGAAAATAAAATGGAAAAATAGTTACATGTTAGGGGGAAAATTGAAAATATAGGTAAATTGAAGGATAGTAATTGGTCTAGGAAAAGCTCGTAAATGTTTAAAAAAATAAATTTATTAAGTGTTATTAATGAAAAAAACCTATAAACATTAAAATAATCTATCTTAATGAGAAAAATACCTAAAAATGGTTTTAACTATATTTTATTAGTAGAAAATGGTTTTGAAATAGTTGATGTTCTATATATGGGAGATCATGTCATTTCTAAAGAGTGAAACCTAAAATTGGGAAACTCTTTTAATACATGTCCTAAAAATAAATATATCTTTGAATTAAAATAAATTAAATTTGGTGATGTGTTTTTGAGAAACACTAATAGTTATCTTACCATGGGTATAAGTTCTATTTCATTAGAATTTCATGAGAGGTCGATCAAAACTATGAATATGGTTAGATGGGTTCCCAATAAAAGCAAAACTTTATTTCCCTTAGGTTTATTGATTAGAAGGGTTTTACTATTCAGACTAAATTCAAAAGTATTAGGATCACCATGGGTTATCCCGCTATTATGAAGGTATCACAAGTCAATAGACTATATGTGTTTAATGGTAGAACATGTCTTATGCAGTCAAATTCCACCCATATCCTAGTGAGTGATAACATGATGATCTGGAATAGATGTTTCAGGCTTGTAAATTCCAAGGGATTATAAGAGTTAAATAAACTGGGGCTAATAAAATAGATTATCCTGAACAATATATCGCTTTATGAGTATTTTATGAATTGTAAATCCAAATATGTGAGTTTTAAAATTTTTTACTACAATCCTAACAATCCTCTAGAATATATAAATTATTTTGTATAGTCTATCTCAGATTGCCTCTTTTAGTGGAGGATATTACTTTGTGACCATATTTGATGATTTTTTACATTATGTCTAGATTTACATACCAAAAAATAAATCAGTTACTTTTGAAACCTTTAAAAATGTGGGTTCCTAATAAACTCGTGAAGCTACAAAAATAGGGGGAGTGGATCAATATATATAGTCTTTAAAAATTTCTTTTCCTTTTAAAAATTAAAACCTCTAAATAAATTAAGGTGAATAGATGTTGATCATATCAAATAACACATTCACAACACAAGAAATACAAAAAGTAAAGTGGATAATAGCCATTTATATTCTTGCAATTTTTACCCCGGATGTGGGTGAATACATCCTCATTGTGTTCGAAACAACTCAGAGATATAGGTGATTCACTAGTTTCATAAATTAAATATACATAGGGAGGGTATCATCATTATCCCCAAATATATCTACTAATAGTTTTATTGTCTCCCAATAGGTTATTTAAATAGGTTCCATTCTATTTATAATTAGTGTTTAATCTACTTACTTAATATGATATTCACTACACTTCTAGATGTTACAACATAAAAGGATAGATGAGTGTAACATCCCACCTCCTCAAACTATTAATCAATTTCTAGACCAATGATTACTACTATACCTTAGGCACACCTCCCCATATGTTAGATGCTACTGACTAGAATCACAAGTCTAAGGTGGTATAGTGGGGAGATTATACCCACATATTAGAGTATAAAAATAGTTTAAGGAAATAATATACACCATCCATGAAATGTATACAATATATGCAAAGAAATCAAATAATAAAACTAGGAAAACCCATGAAAATAGTTCGGAGTCCTGGATTGGTCCCAAACTCCCATGCTCCATCCTAACAACCTAAACCATTAAGAATCAGAACTTAACTAAAATCAGACCTATAATTAAGTATCATCTACTTGGGTACCCAAGTTCAATGGTGGCCTATGCAAGATATGAATACAACTCAGTTTTCCACCACCAACTGTAAGTGCCCAGTCAGGATAATTGTATCATAGAGAGGAGTAGGGTTTGAATATGTGATGTCTTTTCTTTTATGTTTCCTTAACAAATGAAATAACCTTAACCTCCTATTAAATATTACTTTCCCTACTAAAAATAATTCAAACACACATCCATAGGTACATAAAAATTTACAAGTTTCACTATTTAATAGGAATAGTTACGTCCTTAGTATGGTCTGGAAATAATTCAATACCACATAATACACTAGAAAATAATCATTTTGTGTGGAATAAAATGTTTAGGATATTCTATTACACTCGTGTAGCTCTATGTAAACAATCCAATAGTTTGTGTGCTCTTTCTTTCATAAATGATATAATACAAAGTTTTTGTAACAAAACATGTTACCTATGCATCTTTCTAAAATTTCAAAAATATAAACTTTCAAAAAAATTCTTCACTTTCTTACCCAAAATATATTAAGAACTTCATAGAATTTTTAATAAAACTTAGTCTCATTTATCAATTTGATTTTTCCCAGTTTGATTGCTCAATATGATAACATATCTCTACGAAATACAATTGAGACATTTCTAAACACTTTCAACTTCAATCCATAAATCCCAATATGATAATCCTATCTTATATTATAACCAGCTGAATACAATAATCCTACCCAATATGTTAATAATGTTAATATGATGATCTTTCCCAATATTTTAATCACCTGAATATGATGATCAACTGAATACATTGCAATCTTTTCTCTTCTCCTTTCTCTTCTGTTTGGCATGACTTCTTTAAGAAAAAAAAATCTAAAAACCAAGTATTCTCTCTATAATTTCTTCAGCACTCGGCCTTCTCTTTACCTATCATGAATATTACTTTAGTCAAAAAAAAATCAACATACATTTCACCTTTTATATTCTCCCCAAAATTGGTTTGGTCGGGATTCCTTGAAAATTTCCTACTCAACCAAATTACCCGAATTTGCATGTTTCCTTGAATTTCAGGTGCATCTTGAATTTTTTAATGTTTCTCAACTCTTCTTGTTTCTTCTAAGTCCTTCTTGAATTTTATACACACCTCAAATTTCTTCTGACTTTCTTTAAAAACACCATTCAGAATCCAATTATCCATTCATATTGTCGATCTAATTACGTTTCTATTTTCCCATTCTGATTTTTTCATTACGGTCAACAAGATAAATCAGTACCAACTCTGATATGATATATCATGACCCAATTAATAAAATCATTTGAAAACAAATATGGGTTTTTCTTTATTTTTTGAATATGATACCCATAATCTTCATTCTCTAAATATTTATAACTTTTGACTTTTAGTCTGACTAAAAACTAGTACTTTTGGTTTCTCATAGTTTCCACAAATCTTACCAACCTTCAAATTTAAATCTCTCCCTTTGACAACAAATCTTTATATATCCTTCATAATCTTACCAAACTTAGGTCTGATTCTAGTTTTGATTACAAATTTATCATTGATCTTGATAAGAATAATTTTTTATTGATGAATACGATGGTGCACTGAATACGATGGACTGGTGTCAGCAGCATCAACTTCAGCAACTCCTTCCTTTCACAAACTTCTTCTCGTATCGTTAATTCCTTCATAACATTGATTACATTTAGTATTATCTTTATAATCATCTTACTTTCAATGGAATGTATTGTGATTTCTCAATAAACATCTTCATTTCCTTCTCAGCCTGAATACAATAGACATGATTACAATCAGACTGGATACGATTGGAAGCATCTCTTTCACTCACCCTTTCTCCTATCAAGCTTACATGACAAGTTTTATAACTTACTTACAATTTATGAGAACTATAACATAATAAAATAATTGTCACGTCTATATCATAGTCATGAAGACTTTTATTCTCCCTCTTTATGATTTCTTATTTCAGTTTGGACCTGAGGTGAGTCTAATGGTCCTTTTTATCCAGAAAACAACTTATCAATATGATATACTTTCTCAACTATTGTGAATATGATTTCTTTGAATATGTTGGTTAGTCCAATTTTCTCAAAAAACAATGCGAGGTGATTTTTTTTCTTCTTAAACTTCCTTTTCTTATAAAACATCATTGAAAACAAATGAAAACACCTAAATATGATCATCCTTATCATATTGGTCCTAACACCAATGGAATCCCCAAATATAAAAAGTTCAAAATAAAATACAAGAGGAGGTGCTACAGATAAAAAAAAATTAACAATTTAACAATCTATTTAGAAATCAGTAAATAACCACCAATGACAGAGCTCCACAGTGACACCAATATCAGTCTATACCACTATTGATCCTTATATTCATAATCCCGATTGACCAAACCAACTTTTGTCAATTTCGGGGTGTCTCTGAGAATGTCACATGGAATCTTACAACCATAGAATCACAATTACCCTTTTAGGTATTTTCCATATAAGTATCATGACCACCCCAATGGTGTCTTCTTTAGAGTTCCACAACTTTCACATATAGAGTATTCATGACTTCCCCGTAGCGAGTATTCACAACCTCCCCATAGCATGTATTCACAAAATCCCCATAGGGACTATTCACCACCTGTTGTAATGGGGGTTTTATTTAAAAATTATCATCACCATATCCATGGGACTTTTCCATATCCATAGTTCAAGACTACCTCAAGGTCATATACCTACATAATATCAAAATCACCCCTATGGGTTTTTTCCACTCAAAGCATTAAGACCACCCCTAAGGGTGTTTTCATTTCATATAAGTCATTTAATAACACATATAACCATTTTATATCACAAGGTTCTATAATCCCATATAACACCATTATTTACCAATTACCATTATCAAGTTCATTTCAAAAAATCCATAACAATTTATCATTCCATTTTTCACTTATCATCTCATCATCATTTACCCTTTATACAACAATCACATTACATATATTAACATTTACCATCCCATTCTACATTTTAACTTTGATTCACAATTAAACACTCCATAACATCTGTTAATCATTTTCAGAACCCATGTATTATCAACTTACTATATCAATAGAATTTCATAATATAAATATGCACCAATTCCAAAACCTATTTTACAATTTTATTTCCACCATTTACCTTTTATCATGAACCATTCTCATTACCTACTTCACATAACCATTACATAGGGTCAATTTCTCATTCAAGGAATCCAATTGGGATCACCTTTAAAAAGGGTGAATAACTTCACAATTTAGGGAATCAAAACATGGAATAGATATATTAAAATATCTAATTAAAACTTAGGTTCAACGCACCATACATTGGTGTAACCACACAATACATGTACTTTAAAGGTAATAAAGACTATGGGAAAGACTTAAGGACCACCTAACTTGGCATCATAATAGCCCACACGTCTTGTATCAAGATTCTGTTCATTATAAATTAAGATAAATAGAAGAATAATAATAAATCCCTAGAAATATAGAATATTAGATATAAATATTGAAGGATCTCTTGACAGTGATAGAAATGAAGAAGGAGAGGATACGAAGTTGTATCCTTTCCTCTATCTCTAATTCACCACTAACAGCACTCAAAATTATAAAGGATCAAAGGAGATACTCTATGGAGAAGAGAAGAGAGGGAGGGTATACAAGGTTGATAATGGGTTCTTGAGGGGGGGGAACTTGAGTGGGGGTAAAAGGGATGGAATCGATGAAATTACAAGGTTTTCACTAGTAGAGATCAGCAACTAGCTGGTGATCTTAGGTCCCATGCAGGGCCACTGGTCTTCCATTGGCTAGCTAGGGGCTTCGTACTAGCTATCCTAGCGAACTATCGTGGCCTTACTATAGGATTCAGCCTCCCTGGACCCCCTGAATGATTTTGAGATCCCTCCAAACCCATGAAACCCTATTCAAACCTCATAAACACACATAGCCAAGGGTATCACATGGGTTTTAATAAAAATTTAAATATACATACACCTTGATGAAGTGTATAAGTCTTATAAACTCCCCACTATAAAACAAATCATCTTTGAGGTATATTATTTAGAATCACCAAGCCCCATCCTTGACCCTCCTCATGATTTTGACCAACCCCACCTATTGGAGAAATATTCCCCCACTTCTAAAAGTGATGGTTTCTAGAACTTGGAAACACTCACAAGAACATGGAATTACCCACCTTGAACATATAAGGGTGGCACCACCAATCTGTATATGACCTCTAACTACCCCAAGTAGTCATCTTGCATTTTTGAGATTAACATAGCACCCTATGAGGTCTCATACATGAGACCTAATTCAAATAATGTTAAATACTAGCCTCTTGTTGTTCATGCTTGTACCAAAAATTACACCAATTCAGAACTAAGGTTAAAAACCTCACTAGCCCATGCATCATGGTACCAATCATTTCATATAACCACACCATGATGCCTCACCTTTGGTTACATTCCCAGCTTCCCAAACCATAAAAAATCACAATATACTTTCTATTACTATCTATAACATGAGGCCTCGCCACATCATTTATGTTGAAAGGCTTCCATTGAGCACTGAAGCCTCACAGACTTGATAACAATACAAAATTGCTTCCCCATAATTCCTCCTGGTCATATCACTAGACTATTACTCTGCATCTGGAAATTATTAAACACAGAACACATACCTCCACCCAAAACTATTAACTAGTTCATCACATGGACCCTAGTTCTCCCTTACCATACAAATTCACTTTCGAAGTCCAATTAAACACTATGGTGCTCCTCACTATAGGAATTGCCTATAAAAATGAAACTTATACATTTCAATGACATTCCTAATGTATTTTCAACCTCACTGAACCTAGCTACAAAAAACATCGGTAGTTAGACCACTCCTAACCAAATCTATTTAAAAACACTCATCCATATCCACTAATTCACAACCACACTTCCTGATCATGATGCCTAGAACACTACAAAAAAATTGGGTGATTAGAAGGATTTTTTTTCATTTAAAGGGGGTTATAACCCCATATTAACACTTTAGTAACAATTACCCATAATCGCCACTAAAGTGATCGCCTACTCTGATTAGAGGCAGTTTAGGGTAAGTGATGGTAAAATGGGTCTGATTTTAGTGGTAGTTAAATTAGAGGGGGTTTTAAACCCTCTAATTTTGCTGTAAATTTACAGTGAACGCATATATTGGAGGAGTCTTAACCATCTCTAAATTTTTTTCAAAGTCCCGGTTTAGGGACAGTTATACTCAACCACCTCTAAACTAGCATTTTTTTTAATATTACACCACATGACAACTAGAAAGATCCCCCCCCCTCTCCCCGTACATCTTACATTCAATTGTTTAGGCCCCCTAGACAACCCAAGTAATAACCCCCCATACCCCCCTGGAAAACCCAAGTGACAACCCAAAAGACCCCCCAGACATCTCATGCATTCCAACCGTCCAGGCCCCCATAAAACCCCACAGACAACCCCCAAATCCCATAGGACAACCCCACAGACCCGGCGAGAAACCCCCCAGACCCCGCATGACACACCCTACGGAACAACCCGACAGACCCCACAAACAACCCCCAGACCCCACATGAACCCCAGGACAACCACACATGACATCCCCCCAGGCCCACCAATTCTTCTACAGGTATCACTGAAGCCCAACACATAAGTCATGCATGCCCAAACAACTGACATGCATGCTATAAAAGCACCAAAAAAATCCTCCTCTGAGATTCAAACACACGGTCAGGCAGATACATGCGGCAAGCCTAAACCGCTACAACAAAGAAAATTTCATTTAATAGATACAATATTTTATATTTATTTAGATATAGAAAAATTAGATTATATATATATATATTTGTGTGTATAGATATAAATAATATAATATATTTTTATATATATAATATATTTATATATAATATCTATATATAATATATTTTTATATAATATTTTTATATAATCTATATTTAGTATAATAAATATATATTTTATCTATGTATATATGATATATATATATATAAATAATCATATTTACATATATTTATAAATACATTTCTATTTGTGTGTGTGAGTGTATTTGTTTATTTATATAATATTTATAGATATAATATAATTATAATATATATATATATATAATTATATAGTTATTTTTATATACTTATATGTGTGTGTGTAACAACATTATTATTAATTAATATTATTATTACACCTATTTTTTGAACTATAAAAATTATATGTTGGTTTTATAAATACTATATATTTATATATTTTAGGATTTATATTATATAAATCTCAATTTAAATAAATTTATATTATATATTTATGTATGTAATTATATATATTTATATTATATCATATATACACATATATATACACACAAAATTAAATACATTCACATAATTGGAAATATATTGTATAATTAAATGATATATATATATATATATTTACTAAATCAATTTACAAATAATATGGTATATTACAATATATATTTTTTAATTATATAATATATATAAATTTATATATAATAAAATATTTATAATATAATATATATGATATATATATAATATGTATTTATATCTATATTTAATTTTTTTCTATATTATATATATTTGTATACATAATATAATATAAATGTATTTATACAAAAATATTCAATAAAAAATTATTTAATATAATATATGTATAATATAGATGTATAGTATTTATAAGATCATATATAAAGTTTATATATTTGAATAAATAGAATTATAATTACATTTATATTATGTATACCAATATTAATATATGCATACATTTTTGTTAATATATATAAGTATTTATATAGTGTCTTTATTCATAAATTTATATGTGTGTGTGTTTATAATGCATTAAAATACATTTATATAATGTGTTTATGTGATATATCTATATACACACATTATCACGCACACATATATATTTTGAATATTGAATTTTTTTGAGAATTATTTTAAAAAATAAATAAAATTTAGAGGAGGTTAAAAGCCCATCTAATCAAAGGGATCAGTAGTGGTTCATGAACCCCCTCTAATTTCTTGAATTCAAGGGGGTTGACAACCTCCTATAATTTCTTAAATTATAGGTGATTCAAAACCCACACTAATGTCATATATTAGAGGGGGTTCACAACCCCCTCTAATCTCTTAAATTATAAGGGGTTCACAACCCCCTCTAATCTAAGGGATTAGCAATGGTTCATGAATTTTCTCTAGTTTCTTAAATTAGAGGGGGTTAAAAACCCCTCTAATTTAATAGATTTGAGGGGGTTATAAACCCCCATTATTTCATTTAAAAAAATTCCATTATATATATATTCTCTAATATCCAAATGAATATTTTTTATATATATATATATTTCCTCTAGAATACAACTAAATTTCTATATCCACTAATTTTTAAATTAGAAGCAGTTTTGACATAAAGGCCTCTAAAATCTAACCAAATATTAAAAAAATGCTAATGAATTTAGAGGGGTTGTGTATAAACCTCTCTAAAAGGAATTTAGAGGGGGTTGTGCTAACCCCCTCTAAAAATGGCCATTAATCTACTATTTTTTGTAGTGGCACCTAATGTCATCCCATGACCATCTGATCATACACACTAGAGTTTGAACTTGACTATGAGTATTATTCCATAAATAGATCTTCAGCCCACCTAAATTTTCATCGTACTATACTGTGAGGACCAATGAACCATTGATCTAACTCCTGATAAGATCAATGAATTCTATTTTTAATATGACACTAACACTCAGAATTCAACTAACACCACCTAAGAATTTCAAATCCAATATTCTCTATAAAACTAGAGAAACCAAGATTCATCTGCACACTGACATTACATTAACATTTTGAGCATCCACCATCCAATTTCACTACATCTATGGTCCTACCTACATGAAATCGTATACTTGTGATTGGTTTGATACTCCCCGCCATAGGATTACCCTCCTCATAATTCCATCAAACCAAAAACTATAATCTTTTTAGTCTATCCTCCATCCATTACTGCACACAACAACTGAATATAACCCCTTCGCTCATACGTAAATGGTAACACAAAACACTAACCACCACCCACTTCTAGTTTATCTAGAATATTATCCATTGAATCTGCTAAACATTATTCAAAACAAGGGACACACCCTTAACCATCCAATGTTCCACTCCCCACCATATAGACTCACTCATATTTCACCTCTAACATAACCTTGATAGGTTACATCATTAAAATGTGTGTCTCTCTTTCTGAGGCACACTCATTCATCCTATTATCCCCTAATAAGGTCAATCTTAGATCAACCATGCCACTAAATCTCAACCAATCTAGGTTATCACTCTCACTATAGGAACATATAAATTCTCATTCTAAAACCTTAGTACACCATGCTCACAGACCTATCATCGAACCCATGTCGTTCCTCAACTCACACATGGCTTCTCCCATATTTGTGACCCAAAAAGCACCATGTGTAACTACCGTATGATCCCTTGAAAACATTTAAGGGTAATAGTCATGTGATCTCTAACCAGAAAATCTATAATCCAATGTAATAGTTCATATCCACTGTGTTCTTGCCTCTATGATCTCATTGAAGCTCAACAGTTTCACACTCATGAAACTGGTCATGAAAAACTGTCTCAAGCACAAAAAAACCAAATTTCATCAAAACAAGGCTTACACGCTTTAGCCACCATCTATGCCTCCACCTCATGTGCATCACATTAAGTGAAATCTCCCTTGTTACTTTTTAAAACCATAGTATCTCACTACACTGAACTATTTACATGATCACTCATAACTGGGCATCATTCTGAAACCTGAAGCATCTGACTACACACTATTCAACCTAGATTCAACCATCTAGTGTCACCATTGACTATCTCATCATAAATGAACCAGTAATCAATAAGTATTGGTATATGAATAGTAATACCCACCAAAACCAACCATAGAACCAAAAAAATCAATAAAAGTGATCCCCTTATACAGTTCCAAGGCATGATCAATCCTTCACCTTAAGCTCAATAGCACCATCCTTACATCGATCCCACAACCTAATGCATCTACCTGTGATCCACATATCTAAAATTACTCAATAATGAGTTAAACCCTCTCATAGTCACCCTTATATATCACTAAGATTCAACTTACCAAAAATAAGAGTAATGTCTAAGGATCACTAGGCCCTCTCACTAAGCAAAGACATTAGATATCAAATTCCATAGCTCTATGGAAACATACTCATACACGTATCAAGGTCACACGAAACCTAACATGAAAAAACTATCCACCATAATCAAGGGTCTCACAATATCAACATGCATATGATAAAAGTGTCACAACCATGGCTCTCTGCTCCTAGATAAGGTCAACATCTTACACACAAGGTCATAACATAGTCGCTTCTCTGAGTTTTCCTCACCACAGAAATTTAGGGATCATCATTTCAGAGGATTCATCTTTTTTTAGACTTTAAAATTACTCATAAAAATTTACATTTCAATATTTTTGCATTTCACAAATTTACATTCTTAATATTTTATCAATTCACAAGGTTCACATTACAAATTTATCATCATCCATAGGATTTACATTTTTAACCATTCTATTTACTTCCAGTTATTTATCAAGTTACACGTTCCAAGGCTTGGTTACATGAGATTTTATTCAAAAATTATGAGTGAAAACACATAATAAGTTCCTTACAAAAATTTTATTTAACCAAAACCATCATTTAACAGTTCATTTATATCTGCCTAAATATCAATATGTCATCCAGGGAATTGGATAAGTAAGATGTTACCACGGTATTATATATAAAAACACCATATAATTCATTTCTGACACTTTAAATAACCAACCCCTTTACTAATAGGTATTTATATATCATAGGAATATATAAATCAGACATAAATATAATTATAGTAAAATATAAATCACAAGTATCTTGCAATTGATATCTGAATCCTATGTCCCTAGCATGATGCATGTCATGTGAATATCTACATGATTGAAATTATTCATGAACACATTCCCTATTATTGTATTGTCCAAGACTTAAAATACCATGAACCAATAACATTATAAATAAAGTGCATAACTCATGGTGAAATAACACTACTATAACAAGTGAATCTAAAGAACAGAAAATCTCACACCTAGGTACTTCGGGTTTTTCTCATAAATGGGTTAGCTACTCCTAAGAAAGAGCTCATTACTAAGCCCTAACATACCATATTCAATTTTACACCTTTCCTAAATAGTATAATAAAAGAAAATAATCCTATGAAACCACTTTGTAATGTTCCACAACCTCAAACCACTAATTGATGCCCAGATCGGAAGTTTCTATTGTACCTCAAGTGTGCCTCCCTATATGACAAAGGATATCAACTAGAAGTGAAAGTCTAAGGTGGTAAAGTAGAGAGACTATAACCATATATCAAATTAAAATAATAGTGGAATTAATTCAATCATATACATTATCTAGATAAAAAGAGGTAAAATAAATTTGAAATCAAGTACCATCAAATAATAAAAACAAACCATGTAATAATAAATCAATTATATACACTGAATTTCAATAAATCATACAATAAAACCCAAAGGAAGAAAATATAAAATTTTTAAAAATCCTAAAATGTTTTTGAGTCTTGGCCTAATCCTAGACTCCCATGATCCATCCTAGTATCCTAAACCGTCAAGCATTGGGCCTTGAGCAAACCCATACCTATAATCCAGTAGCATTTACTCAGGTAACCAAGTTCCACAGTGTCCTGAGTAAGGCATGAGTAAAACTTAGTAGGACACCACCAACACAATCACTAAATATAAATAGTTTAACAAAAGTGAATTTAGAATTTCTATAGATAAAAAAATAAACAATTTAATAAATAAATTATAGAATATTAAATAACCACCAATGCTCAGGGGCCAATGTGACACTTGATATATGTATATACCATTATCGATCCATAGTTATGTGACCCCAATCGACCATACCTACTTTAGCCAATTTCAAGGTTTCATTGAGCACATCATGTGGACCATGAAAATCATAGCATCATGACCACCCTTTCAAGTGTTTTATAAATAAGTATCATGACTTCCCTAAGGGTATTTTTTTATAGTGACACAACCTCCTCAGAGCGAGTATTAGAGACCTCCCCATAAGGATTATTCATAACTTTCTCATACAGAGTATTCATGAACTCCCTGTAGGGAGTATTCATATCCTCCCTCTATAGAATATTCACAACCTACCCATAGGGAGTATTCATGACCTTCCATAATTGGATTTTTCTTTGGAATGCATTACGACCCCTCCATGTTCATTTTCCATATCCTTAGTCTAAGACTGTCACAAGGACATATACCCGTATAATATCAAAACATCCCCCAATGTAGTTTTCCGTTCAAATCATTAAGACTTCCCCAAGGGTGTTTTTTTTCACAAAAGGCAATACATAACACATATCACCATTTTACATCATAATATTTTTTTATCCCGTCATAATCCATTATTTATAAATTATCATTAACAAAGGAATTTTGTAAAAACCATAACAATTTACCATTCCATTTTCCTAGTACCATATCATCATCATTTACCATTTATATGTCAATACCATTTCACACATTAAAATTTACCATTTCATTCTACAACTTCACTTAAATTCACAAGTCATCACACCATAACATGTGTTACCCATTTTCACAACCCCTGGATTATTAACTAACTATATCAATAAATTTTTTTAATATAATTAGGAACCAATTCCATAACCTGTTTTACCATTTTTTTACCCTATTTATCTTTTATAATGAACCATTCTGGTTTCCTACTTTACATAACCATTACATAGGGTCAATTTCTCAAGCAAGGATTCCCATTAGGATCAACTTCTATTAGGGTGACTAACTTCCCAATTTAGGGAATTAGATCATGGAATGAACATATTAAAATATCCAATTAAAACTTAGGGTCAACGCACCATCCATCGGCATGACAGCACAACACATGCACTTTAAAGGTAAGAAATACTATGGGAAAGACTTAAGGACCACCTACCTTAACCTCATAGGATCCCACACATCCTATATCAAGCTTTAATTTGATTTAATTTGGGATAAATCAAAGAACTAGAACAAATCCATGAAAATGGGGAATATTATACATAAATGGTGAAAGAACTCTTGAAAGTGATAGAATTAATAAAGGATGGGAGATGGGGTCCTGACCTTACCTCTGCATATAATTCACCATATAAGGCTCTCTAAATTACCAAGGATCAAAGGATATCCCCCATAGATAATAGAATAGACAAAGGGGCATCCAATGCTATTATTGGGTATTTGAGGGAGAAAAAACCCAAGTGGGGGTAAAAGGGGGGTCTAATGAAATTGTAGGTATGTCCCTAATTTAAAATGCCTTATATATTCCATAGAAGAACCTCTTGTCTCCACCAATATATTGGGTGAGCCTAGGTCCTATTATAGGTCACTGGTTTTCTATTAACTAGCTGATGGCTATATACTGGAAAGTTGGTGGCACTGAAGTAGCCTTATTTTAGGCATTTTTCTCTTCCGAACCCCCTAAATATTTCTAAGATCCCTCTAAACCCCTAAAAACCTCTTCTAGTCCTATAAACACGCCTATCCAAAGGTATTACATGAGTTTAAACTAAAGTTTAAATGTAAGTTCACCTTTATTAAGGTTTGAGGTCTTAAAATCTTATTCCTTACAAAATAATTTTTATATCCAAATGATATTTAGTATAAACAACAACTTCTATATAATTATAACCTCTAGAATGATCATCATAATAATTAATTTGTAAACTTCATGTTATCTTCCTCCTCCTTATTCAATCATGATCCTTCATATATGTAGCTAAAACTCCAACTCCTATCCATTTTAATAAAAATGTTGTTGTTTAAGATATTTAAAAACATGAGAAATAGGGACTTCTCAGTAACCCCCCACCCCCCCACCCCCCTCTCTTCACTATCTTAGTTATTTGACCCATCTATTATTTATAAATAATCATGTGTATAATAATAATAATGTTTCCACTTTTAAATTTTGAAACTCCTATGAAAATTAGTAACATGATATTATTTTTAAAATTCGTCAAACTTGTGTGAATGGATAAACTCAACTTTTGATCCTCAATATTATGAAAAATAATATATGTCATGACCTAGTATAATGGGGCCCAACCCTCAAAAACCCCATTCACTCCTTCAATACTTCAATGATACCAGTACTAAGTAGGCGTATCACATATATGGGAGGCACTAGCCTAATGCACCTATACACATGAACACATCTACAAGACCATAAAATATTGAAATGTAAAACAACTAAAACCAATGCATGAATACATCTAAGATCCCATAATCAGATTATGATAGAAAATTACTCAAAGCGATAAAAATCTATAAATACAAGCCCAAGAAAAAAAATGTGGAGTCCAACCTACTCCAAGGGAGGTGAATACTATCAAATTCAACCATACAAAAACACCTCAGTCTGTATAGCTACAACTATACTCTACCAACTCTCTATCCCCCAAGGAAACCATCAATTGGGTCATCATCTGCATAAGACACAACACGTACGGGCATATCCCGTGTAGGGGTGAGTATAACAATACCTAGTAGGACACATCGAAAACACTAAACATGAATCATCAAGAATAGTCAACTTATAAAAAGTATATCGCAATTAATGCATAACAAAATCACATATATACTCAAGAATGACACCACACCTTCACGTAGTCACAACCAAATTTAAAACCATAGGATTCCTCTCAAATCAATACTTTTTCTAGGATAATCCACTTAGGAAGCCATGTTGTAACTGAGGACACTCATCCAAGAGGTCATGATCATTAGTACCCACCCAATAAAACTCACTGGTCTATGAAAACCCTGATACTAAGATAAGGGATCACACCCAGGACAATTGGGGGAAACCAAAAACACAATCTGTATCAATCCACTATGTATAGAATCATACTCTTACAATACTATAAACCCTACTAAAATGTCCTACTAGATGTAGGATCAAAACCCTTATCAAGTTGGTTACACTGATTCCACAAACCCCACCTAGGGAATAAAATGATAGAGGATCACACATTGGTCTCATAGAGGGACACCGTAAACTCTATATGAGACTCATTATCTATAGGAGATCACAATATAAATATTTGGATGTAATTCTGCACTATACCCTTGAGAGGATGGACCAATGGAATTTTCTCAACTGGTACTAGTCCGAACTAAAGAAACAAAAGGCTCTAAACACCCTCAAAGGGGGTACATGGCATGTAATGGGGGTACACAGTGTGTCCATACAAACCACGGTATACCCATGTGGTTCTGCCACACATTAAATGTCAATATCCACATAAACAGTGTGTAGGAATATTATATGGTATGTAGACATTGTCCATCACTCTGCTCGTTCCACCTTTTAGTGCCCATGCACACCAGATTGTGTCTGTGTACTCTGGTCATGTCTGTGTACTTAGGCATGCCTGTATCCATGTAAAATCGAAGTTACACATTGATCTAACTAGAACAAGTCACATGGAAGGTGATAGGGTCACACAATGTGTGATATTTAACTTTTCATGGAAACCCTAGCATCGTAGTCAGGGGTCCCACACGGTGTGTAATTTTGGATTACATGTCATGTAACCCTGGAATTTCTAGAACCCTTAGGTTTTCCTTTCTATTTTACTCTACATAACCTCCATTACCACCTATCTTCCTAAAAAATGTAGATGTATCTCATCTAACACTCATGTCATTGAAGATTATTATTTTGGTCTTTGAATCTGCTCAAGAAACAACCCCACACGCCTTTTGTAGTCATAATGCTGAATCTAGGATGAAAAAGAACTACCAATCCATTCTGATCCACCACAAATCTTATTCTTCCATAAACTCACCTCGATCACACCCTGGATCACAAACTATACCCACAGTATTGATTTGTTGCGCAGAAAAACAATCACACAATGATCAAATATCGGTTAACCATAAAACCACGGTCCAAAAAAAGCCCGCAATGAAAATGAGAATAAATAGGGTAAAAGTACATAATCCAAAATATGTGAGGAATGAACATTGTACTTATTTTCAACCTCAATACATTTTTTTAGATTGTATAAATGAATATTATTTTAAACAATGAAAAAAAATCCACCATAACAAATCAACTGTTGATGCATGAATCAATTATTGTTCATAGAATTGATCCAAATTCATTGCGTGATAAATAATGGGATGGAAAATCACAAATAAAATACTGTAAATGAATTTTGGATCTATCTATGATGAAAAATGGTTTTTCATTTTCATCATTGGCAAGATCCGTGAAATCTATTACCATAGAATCCTCAATCTAATGTGATCTAGCATCTTCTTCCAACAATCCTCCATAGGCTCCTATTCAATGGTTTATCTCAATCCCTTGGTTATATGTATAACCCTAGGGTTGATAAATAACTATGTTTAAACATAGGAATGGGTCACTGCATCAAATAAAATAAAATAATTCAATTAATTTATTTATTTTATTAATTCTTCGCCTGCGACAACATTTTCACAAACGCCCAACACTGAAAAAGGTTATGTCATTACTAGGGTAAAAATAATGTTTTGAAATCAATGGTTACCTAAAAATTTATGATCCATGACCCTATTTAGGTGTTATTAAACTTTTTCAAAAAAACTACTTGCATGTGAGATTAATATATTTAATATATTTCAAAAATTAATTCTAGGTACACCGGGCCTCAGAATCTCACGTCGTCTCAACACCTAGCTCCTAAAATAATCTATTTAATATCCAAAAGAAATAAATGGAAAAATAATATTCATTTTATTCTCCCCACATTATGGATTTTCATTCCAAAGATAGTAAAAACTTACTCAAAAAATGATGAGGGTACTCGGGTCACATGTGGGTCTCCCGCTCCCAAGTGCTCTCCTGAATATTCTTGTTCTTCCACTGGACACACACTAGAGGAATTGATCACCCAAAAAGGATCCTCTCTTGGATATCCTAAATCCCCACTGTATACTTATCAAAGGTATCTTCATCCTCAATGTCTTGCTCGCTCTAATCAAAAACATTTGATGGGTCATGCACGTACCTTCTCAGTTATAACAAGTGGAATATATCGTGTACCTGGACAAACTGGGGTGGTAGAGCTAAGTGGTATGCCACCTCACCAACTCTATATGGTTTCTAGAAAGGACTAATGAATCTTAGATATATCTTATCACCTCAGCCAAATATCTATAATCAACATTAAGGTGAGACCCACAAGAACACAAGTCCTCCCTCCTCGAACTCTATAAGTATCTATCATCAGTCCACATAATAATTCTGATGGATATTTTCAGTCCTCATCTGCTCTTGGATTATTTTTACATTCTTTGTAGTTGTTCAGACCAACTCTAGGACTATGAGTGTTGACTCACGTAGATCAGTCCAACAAAGTGGTGATTTGTAGGGTCTCCCATATAAAGCCTCAAATAGTGTCATATGAATGGTGGAATGGTAGATTTTTTTATAAAAAACTATAAAAAGGGTATAGGATCCTCCCAACTATGGCCAAAATATAACATTCAAGCCTAAAGAATTTTCTCCATGACTTCAATGGTCCACTATGTTTGGCCATCAGTCTGGGGGCGAAACATCATGCTCAAATGAAAATGAATCCAAAAGTCCTCTTGTAATCCTCTCTATTGTCATGACGTGAAGTGAGAATCATGGTTTAAAATTATGGTTGAGGTAACTCCATAGATTTAGACTATATCTTGTATATACAAGCATCTAAATATCTCTACTAAACTCTTATCATGAATGGATATGAATTGGGATGACTTTGTGAGTCGCTCTATGATCATCCAAATGGAATCATGTCCCCTGGACGTACATGGTAACCTCATCATGAAGTACATGGATATCTCATCTCACTTTCACTCTAGAACCTTGAGGGGTTGAGATAAACCTGTTGGAACCTGGTGCTCTGCCTTCTCTTTTTGACAAGTGAGGTGTCAAGAGATAAACTTCACAACACAACTCTTCATTCCTAGCCACCAAATCTAATGTCGAAGTTCTAGGTATATCTTTTTCACTCCTGGATGTACTACCAAAGTGGATGCATGAAAATAATTTATCACCTCCTCTCAAAATATCAATGGTGCCATCATTCATCCTCTGAAAAGGATAAATTCCACCCTCCTTTAGAATATCCATCAGGATCATGTTTAATGGATATCTAATTACACAAGGTCTCACATTCAGTATCTCTATGATGACATTCCCTAAATGATTGCAAAAGAAGTGGGGTAACAACCATTAACTGAATATATTAATCACTATACTTGTATACTAAGGAAAAATATATTGAGGATAACTGCTCTAATGCCTCATCCAACAACTGAGTAAAAGATCTTCTGTTAAGAGAATTTACCACTTTGTTCCCCTTCCCAAGTGTATAGACAATCCTGAAGTCATAGTCTTATAGTAACTCTATTAATCACCTTGTTCTCAAGTTAAGATCCTTCTAATAGAAGATATACATGAGACTCTTGTGATTAGAGAAGAAGAAAAACCACTCTCCCATCAGGTATTGTCTCCATATCCTTAGGGATAAGACTACCATTACTAGATCAAGATCAGGGGTAGTGTAGTTCTACTCATGTGGTCTCAGCTTCCAAGACCCATTGGAAATCACTACCTACCTCTACATTAGGACACAACCATGTTTGGTTCCTGAGGCATTACAGACCACTATGTATAGGACACCCTCCCCCAGAAATCTCAAGATGGGGGTGTTCATCAACCGCTACCTAAACTCTTGAAAAAACTACTGAAATCTTTTTATCCACACTAAAGGCTTCCCCTTTTAGGTAAATGTTATCAAGGGTTCTACCAATCTAGATAAATTGGGTAAAAACCTATGATAATACCTTGTCAACCCAAGGAAACTATGTATCTTGGTAACACTTTTGGGTGGCTCCCAAGCTATAACTGCCTCAAACATTACTGAGTCCACTCCCACTCTTGCCTCTGAGATGATGTATCCTAGAAAGTTGACCTCTCGGATCCTTAATTGATACGTCTAGAGATTATAATAAATATTTTTCTCTCAAAGTGTGTCAAGTACTATCCTAAAGTGTCTTGTATACACCTATTTAGACACCTATTACACTTATATATCATCAATGAAGACCACCACAAAATAGTCTAAAATGGTCTGAATGATTTGGTTTATAAGTCTCATGGACACTATTGGGGAATTTGTCGCACCTAAGGGAATCACCAAGTACTCATAGTGACCATAGTGATGTCTGAATGTTGTCTTCGGTATATCCCCATCCAAAAATATTGGTGATGACCGTATCTGAGTACAATCTTAGAAAACCATTTCACCCCTCTAACTGGCCGAAGAGGTCATCAATCCTTAGGAGTGGATACTTATTCTTCATGATCACCCAGTTCAAGCATCAGTAATCCACACACAACCTCAATCTCCCACCCAGATTCTCAGTGAACAACATTGGGGGTGCCAAGGGGGAAACACTATATCTCACAAATCCCTTATACTAAAATTCCTCCAATTACACTCTCATATCACAAAGCTCTATATGAAAAATATGATATATTGGTTTAGATATCAGAATTTTCCCGAGGTTTAAGTCAATGAAGAATTCCATATATCAGTGGGGAGGTAAGCCTAGAATATCCTCAGAAAAGACGCCCTCATACTTTGCCACTATCGTAAGAAACTGGTATCCCATAGAATCAATTGATCTAAGAGTTATACTAGCTAACTGGTGATCAGTCAGTTTCAATCCTCTATGCTTGGGTTTATCCTACTCTGCCAAGGTTTCCTTTTCACCCAGAAAGAAAAACATTGTCCCATCACTATAGGCACACCATATCTTCCACCTACAATAGTCAATATGGGAATGAACTATGGATATTAATTCCATGCCTAAGATGACATTATAGTCCATAATCTTAGCTACAAATAGACACCATACAAACATCTAGCCACCAAGTGTTAGATGTCATTGTCAGTAGAAGTGTGCAATCACTAATTTTCCACTTATTGGAGTCTCCAAGCATAAGGGTAAAGCCAAAGGCTCAAATAGAATCTCTATTTATTGAACTAGATAAGTGGAAAGAAAGGAATGAATCAAAATTTTGTCAATAAATATAGCAAATAGGGTAGAAAAGACACAAATCACACCTCCAATCATCCCTAGAGCCTTAGGTTCATTGGCCTATATAGCCTTTGGTTAGCCTCATCCCTAATAACTAGCTCCCTGATCCTAGGGTGGACCACCTAGGGGTGGTGTTGGTAATATTTCAAACAAATGATTTCCTCATTCTTCTCTACTAGACCCTCTACAACATATTCCAACCTATGAACCACCCTTCTCCCAACACTATCACTACCTAGGAGTTCCCTCGACCATCTCCCAATTATCTATACAGCAGGTTAAAGAATCTCATGCCACATTACCCCAAACATCATAGAAGAAACACTCCCTCTCCTTCAGTAGATTCGAGCCATCCTGAGAGCTCTACACCATTGATCCTCTGTCCTGGGATCATCTCTTGAAGCATCTGACATGCCCACATCCCCATAACTGTTGTTGGATACCTCCTGTTGAGTTATCGACTCATTCGTTCCCACTAACATCACCCACTATAAATTATTTCTCTTCAAAGAATCCCTCCAACACTAAGGCCCACTAAATAACCCTATCATAAGTAGAAATGTAGAATGATATCACAAAATCCCTTCCAACCTAGTGTAATCGCTATTCAAAACTCCATGCTCTGAAGAATGGATCCTTCAACATATCTATGGTGTATCGTGATCGATCATCAAGACTCTTCAAATAATATGTCAAATTCATACTTCCCTAGTGTAGATGCAGAAGCTTCTAGATGTACCTTGATTAAAATGTGGTTGGATAAAACTCCTCCCTAAAGAGATTATCAAAGTATGACTAGGAGATAGATGTATCATCATGTGAATGAGTAACTAAACTCCACCATCACCTAGAATATCCCTAAATAAGACGAACTATGAGGACCACCATATAATATTCAAGCATCCTCATAAGGTATAAAACTCGATTGAATACCTCTAGCTAGACTTAACCACATGGGTGTGTGGATTGACCTAAAACATAGGTGGACTCTACCTCTATAACTCATGTAGCACACTCAGACTATGTCCATCCTCAGCTGTCACTTCCAGCACTAGCTTCTTCTCAATGGGTGGTGGTATGGTTAGTAAACCACCTAAAGGATCTATCTCTAGTATAGACCCCTGTAAAGAATCCTCATCACTCGGCGGACCATCCTCATGATCAAGTAGTTGAATCCTAGTTATTTGTTTTCATAGAGGCATCCTAAAATAAACAAGATGTACCACAGTTAAAGAATATATTTGGGGAGATAACTCAAGAAGTGTATGGAAACCACAACCCATTATTATAAGATGAATGTAAAATGTTTCCCTACAACCAATATCAACTTGTATCGAGTTGAAAGGTAGGTGATTAGAGTCTTTGTGTATGGATACGTCAGTCTTCATACTAATACTAGAGTCCCTAGCCTGAAAACCGAACTCGAAACACTTAACATTTTTTTCCCAAAACCAATCTCACAAACTTCGATCCTCAGGTAGAACGGATCCCCTCCGATACGAATCTCTTATGACCTAGATCAATGGGGCCCAAACCGAAACTACCACAATACCACCTCTAATAGGCTAGGGGATGGTGACCAATGACAATTAGGCATATCACATACATGGTAGGAATTAGCCTAATGTACCAGTACACATGCACGCATCTCTAATCCCATAAAATGATGAAATATAAAACAACTAAAACCAATGCATGAAAGAGTCTAAGATCCCACAATTAGAGTATGAAAATAAAGTACGGAAAGAGATAAAAGGTACCAAATATAATCCCAACCAAAAACTATAGAGAGTCCAACCTGTTTAAAGGGTGAGGGCTTTTATCAAATAAAACCACCTAGAAAATACCTCGTTATGTCTATCTATAGCTATGTTGCACCATCTCTATGTCCTCCCATGACATCATCAAATGGGTCATCATCTCCATAAGACATGAAATGTATAGGGAGAGACCATATAGGGGTGAGTATAACAATACCCAGTAGGAAACCCCAAAAACACTTAACACAAATCATAAATAATAGTCAGCTCATAACAAGGATATCTCAATCAATGCATAAAAAAACCCATATATACACAGGAAGGACACCGCACATCCAGTAAGTAATAGCCAAACTTCCAACCATAGGATTATATTATTTCTTAGAGAATCCACTCCTTGATCCATGCCATCATCGAAGATACTCATCCAAGAGTTTATAATCATTTGGCCCCGCCCAAGAATTCTCACTAGTATTTGAAGACCCCGATACTCAGATAGGCGATCACACCAAAGATTTTTGGGGGACACCAAAAATACAATCTAGATCAACCCTATATATAGGGGTTCATACTATAATTATTCCACAAACCTCACTAAAATTGCCTTCTATATGGAGTATTAATGCCCAACTCAGGGATGTCATGAAAATTCCACAAACCACACCTAGGGTATAAAATGATAGGCAATCACACTCCATCCACACAGAGGGACACCAAAAACTCTATATGAGACTTATTATCTATAGGGGATCACAATCTAGATATGTGGATGTAATTACACATTGTACCCTTGAAGGGATTGGCTAAGGGAATATGCTCAATCAATAATGGTCTATACTGAAGAAACAAACGGCTCTAAATACCCTCAAAAAGGGTACACAGTGTGTCCAGCCAACCCCTATTCTGCCTATGTGGTGATGACTCACATAGCATGAAAATATACACATACATGGAATGTAGTAATAGTAAATGGAATGTAGATATCACCTAACACTCTACCCGTGCCACCTGATCGTTCCCATGTACACCGGACCATGTCTGTGTACTCTGGTCATGTCCATATACTTTGGTATATACATTCTATTGTAACCTATAAGTTAAATGCCAATATACCTAGAATGATTCATATGGTGTGTGATAGGTTCACAAATAATGTGATATTTAACTCCCCGTGAAAACCCTAGAGCCACATCCAGGGGTTTTCACATGGTGTGTAATTCTAGATTTTATTCTATGTAACCTGGGAATTTACAAAACCCTTAGGTTCACCTCTACACCATCCTAAACAATGCCTCCTCCACCTATCTTGTTGGAAAATTTAGATCCAAGGCCATCCAAGACTCCTATTTCTGGTGATAAGGATTCCGAGCTTCGAATCCACTTGGGAAATTCCCTTGCGCATCATCTATAGCCACACCATCGAATCTTGTATGAATGGGAACCACCAATATGTTCTAATCCACTTATGACCATCCTATATCATCATCACACCTTGATTTCACCCTTTATCTCAAACTATACTTGTATTATTGATCCATTGCACTAAATTATAGTCATACAATAATAAAATACTGATTAATCGTTGAACTATGAGCCAAAGAAAATTCTGACAATGAACATCCAAAGAAACAGGGGAGAAATCCATAAGTTGAAAGATGTGAGGAACAAACCTGGACCTTTGTTTGTTTAACAATGATCCATTATCATAGATTACATGAATGAAGATGATTTTAATCAATGAAAAAAATATCCAACATAAAAAATTAATTGTAGATGCGCAAATCAATTATTGTTCATGTAATTGACCTGTGTTAAACACGGGATAAAGAAAGGGATGTAAAATTACAAATCGAATTCCCTAACTAGATTTTGGATAGATCTTTGATGAATTTTGGTTTAACATTGTCATCATTGTTGAGATCCATGAAATCATTTGGCGTGATCCTTGATCCAATGTGATCTGACATTGTCTACCAATGATAATTCACAACCTCATTTTCAATGGTTCCTCTCAATACCTTAGTTATGCACTAACTCAAGGGTTAAGACATAACCATATTTAAATAGAGGATCAGGTCACTATAAAAAATAAAATAAAATAATTCAATTAATTAATTAAATTTATTAATTCCTCTCCCATGATAACTTTTCCACAAACGCTCGATGTCGATTAAGGTTATACCATGTCTATGTTAAAACCCACATTCTGAACTCAACAGTTCCCTCATATTTATGATCTGATCCCCTATTTGGGATTTATTCCACTTTTTAAGGAAAACTACATGTGAGTAATATTAATATATATAAAATATTACAAAAATTAAATTGGGTCACATTGGGCCTCAGAATCTCACACCATCTCAACATCAAGATTTGAAAATAATCTATATAATATCCAAAAGAAATACATTGAAAAAATAGTGTCATTAAAATATCCTATTTAAAATCTCAAAAAAATCATTCAAGGTTCCCTGTGAATACTTATTAATATATTCATTTAAATATCCCACAAAATCTTCTTTGAATTCAAATGAAAATATATCTCATTGGTTCTCCTGAAATATCTCACATAGCATCTAGTTTAATCTTACATATCCTTTGAACAATTCATTCTATTCATACATAACACCATATCTACTAATATTTAAGAACATATTACTATTATGTGTTCTTTGGAAACTTTAACATAATCTCATGTGAACTCTAAATTAATCTTACATGAGAGTCTAATTACTCATATAAACCCTTTGAAATTTTGAATCTACTTATATGTGGCCTTCATATTTTTTTCTTTACACATATGTATCCACTTTGAATATTTAAACCAACTCAAAAAAACCTATATAGCCTTTGAAACATCAATGTCAATCTTCAATATTTTTTATTTTTATCTTACACATTAGTTTAATCACTCTTACAAAAGCTTTTTAATTTTGAACTTAATCTTACATAGCAGCTTCATAATTCTAGAACTCATCTCAATCATACTTTATCCTTCTCAAAACATATTCAACCACTTCAAATTAGTTTAAAACACCACAAATTACTAATTTAATTTGACTCTTCAACACAAATCTTGAGCCATATGTTGCATATAATGACTTCTTTTAATTACTTCAATGAATCTCTACTTCCTTATCTATTTCTTGATTCAAACTCATCTAATTACACAAAATAAAAGTGATTTAGTTATTCACCAATAAATGACACACATGTATCACCTTAATATTTTTCTTCTTTAGTATAAAATTTTGTAAATCTAAATAGTGTGGTAACCTTTATTCTTGATAACACAAGTAAGAATTCTCATGTGAATTTCAAAACTGGATTTTTTGTTTCACATTCATTGTCGTCACCTTATCCTATTCAAAGTGACATAGTGTTCAACAAGATCACCATAGTCCATGAAACTCAACCTAGACTTCACATATCATTAAATCATTAAATAAAATCCATTTGATTTTGTATATAGGATTTCATTAAGTAAATCATAATCTCTTGAAAATGATTTATAATATTATACAAACAAATAATAATGAATTTAATTAATCTTCGAGCAGCAGCAACCTAATTAAGTACTTATCAAGGTTTAATAATATTCAACAAATTAATACACCATTATCATTATAATTATTATAAAAATATCATATATCTTCAACTTTCTTGTTATTTCACTACAGAATACAAGGTTAAAAAGAACTTCATGTTTTATCTCAATCTAACGATTTATTCACTATCTTATAATATGTTAAGTTCTTTGATCTCCCATTTGTTACTCCACACTATAATTAGTATATATTTAATTTATAAAATATTGAAAAAAATACATCAAATACATTGTACACTTCAATCTACCCATTTGTATTTGTTATCAATACCCATTTCAAACTAAAGTCAATATTCTTCTTCTCTCTCATTTTATTATATGACCCCTCATTTATAATAAATAGAAATGATGAAATCACTTGTGATTAATAAATTAATTAACTCTAAGTATAAATGATAAAATATTGGTGTATAAAATAAGTGCGGACAATTAATTTCACAACATTTCTATCATTCAGCAATGTATATCTCAATATATATTTTTAATTTATTTCATCGAACCATTTAATTTCTCCCCCCTTAACATCAAAATTGATTCCTTCAAAATATAGATGAGAAAATATATCAATCATACCTAAATAATGAAAAATTCAAAACCTTTTATATTTACACCTTTCTATAAAATAATGATATTTAAAATCATTCTTAACTCAAATCCTCTATAAGTGTAAGATCTGTAAACTCTAAAACATGGATAATCTTTTTCATATAAAAACACATAAATAATTTTCATAAATAGCCTTTAATTAACTTTTGATGGATCATAACAAGATAGAAATATCTCCTTATTTTAATACTTTCATAGCATGATCATCATTTCAGTTCCCCCTGCATACACCACCTTCAATTCCCTGCATAGAAAAAAACAAACACAAATTAAAATAAGGTGGTTTTTTCTTTTCTCACTAGTGATAGAAACTAGGTTGAGAATTGATTCTCCACCCATAAACTCCTTTCAGTTTAGAACATATTTTATAATAATTCTTTGTGCCTAATTTTTTAATTTTCCATATAACAGTATCCTTAGAGAGCATGGTGTTCTTAATCCTTTTAGCTTATTCCTTGTGTGGTACATCCTTCTTTATAAAATCTAGCATAGAACATGAATTAAGATGGGTTTTATTTATCTTATTTATTATTTAATCATGTTTTGTTTGTATTGTCATGAATTATTATGAATTATATCCAAAAAAATTTCATCTCCTATAAGGATTCTAAAAAATTATTGGGTCATCCTCTTTCAGAAAATTCTTATGAAATGTGAATTCTTCTTCATTCTCATAAATGTCTTCCAAAAAACCAATATTTTTGTTTCATTCTTATATTTTTTTCATTATTTTCACAAATGTTCTTTCTTTAATATTTATTCTCCCCTCTTGTTTTAAATGATTAATGATATATAATTTTCTTTCACAAAATAATCATCTATTTAAAGGTTTTGGTTAAGAATTTTCCTTAACCTTCTTGAGTGTGTTTTGTTCAATAATTTCCATTAATACATACCCTAATGTAAAATCACCTCCACCACTTAGTTGCATCTTCTTTATATTTTGTGGTATTATTTTTTCAATAGTATATGAATAATTATTGTTAATAAAAACCCACATTTATTATCATAGTAAATACACCTATTAAAATTCCCTCATAGATTTTCCAATCATCCAAATTAGTTAGAGATGTACATATTATATCAAAAATTATTCTATTTTATATTAATTAACTTAATATAATTTCTTTTAACTTTATGTGTACCCCCCCCCCTTGATATTAGAATTTTTTCTTCCAATCATTGACATATTATTCCAACAATCAATAACCTTATGTCCAAAAAAATCAATTAACTAATAGTGGCCAAGAAAATTTATTAAATAGCATTAACACCATACTATTTTTTTCCAAACAACCCACCACATAATCACCATTTGGGGAAATAATTTCTCTTATTTTATTCATATACACATTTTATGTTAGGTGGATTTTTAAACTTTTTTCACAGCCTATATTTTTCTATAATTAACTTTATATACTGTATTATTAAAGAAATTATATTCATTACAAAAAATATTTTTTAAAACAATTCTTACCCACTTTTTTTATCATGTAGTATGTATATATACAAATAAATTCAAGATCATCTCAATAAAAAAAAATTTATTATTAAGTCCCTCATCAGGTTTCTTTATGGTATAAACTCTTTTCTCAGTTACATTTGAAGATTCATCTTGAACCACTTCCAAAATTTTAAATTTCACTTAAATCTCATGACACTTTAATTTCAAAGTGTTTATATAATTTTCCACTAATACCACTCTTATTCACATCCTCTTATAATATTCTCCACATTTATTTAATGATCATAATGCATTTTTCATTTATCTTCCAAAGAAATATCAATATCTTTTATTTTATCTCTAAATGGTCATTATTGATCACATAGATTTGTTCCAATGCATGGACCATCTCTTTAATCACTTTCTAAGTATCAAATTTCTCATAAATTTCTTTTTGAAATTATTCTTGTGTTGGGGAGTATTTTCGTTTATAAAGTAATGAAAATTGTTCCTTTACTTCAACTTTGATGATAATATTTTTTAAATAAAAACCTTCTAATATTGTGCCTTCTCTAACTCAATTGTTCCTATCAATAGATGTGTCTTCTCATTCTACAGATCCTTGATAAATATTTTTTCATACAATGCACACAATGAAGAAAACCGGCCAAGGAACTCGACCTCGCGATTTCCACCCCAAACCCCAAACCCCCTAGCCACCATAACTACTTGCATGGGGAAATAAGAAAGTGAAACTCAAATAATAAAGTGACAACTTTTTTTTGGATATTTTTAATGTGATATTTTATTTTAAAATAAAAAATATCATATGATTACACTGAATCATATTCATCAAAAACTAAAATGGATTCTGTAAGAGGATTATTATCAATAGATATAAAAAAATCTTGAATTTTATTACCATTGAAAAGTGTATAATCCTATTTCTATTTTCCAAAAGATAATATCTTGATCAATTTATTTTTTTATCCCCTATTCATATTCTTTAAGGTTTTTAAAGATATAGTCTCTATATTTTCTTCAATAGGGAACTCATAAATTTATTAAAAAATAAACTTTATATATAAATAATGAAAATATCTAGAAACATATAGAATCAATTAGAGGTAGGACCTTAACTTTGATACAAATTGAGGCTTCTCAGTGAACTCATACAGGCACACTTAGAGAGGGGGGAATCATTATGGATAATATTATAGAATTATTTTCCTTTTAATAATTCAAACATTTTTCACCTATTTGGATGAATAGATCTTGATCATATAAAATAACACATTCACCTTTTATAAAAGATAGAAAGTAAAGAGGAAAGTGGAAAATAATATTTTTACAAGGTTATGCCTCGATGTGGGTGACTATGTCTTTGTTTCATTTGTTTCAAATATATGACATTGGTGTTTCACTACTTTCATAAATCGAATACGTGTGGGGAAGTTATCATATATATCCTTGAATTTATCTCACAATATATTTACAATCTTCTTATGGATTCTTTATATAAGATATCTTTTATTTATAATGGGTTTTTTAACCTCCTTCTTGAATATGTTCTTCAATGCACTTATGGATGTCACAAATTAAAAGGATAAATCTTATTCCACAGAAAATAACCTCAATATCCAAATAATATTTAGAAAAAATCACATATTTTCAATAATTATATCCTCCAAAATGATCAAAATAATGATTAAGTAGGAATCACCACATTTTCTTCTTCTTCTGTAGTCAATCATGATACTTCTAATATGTAGTAAAAATACCATCTCCTATCTCTATCTTTTACAAAACCCTTGATGTATAATATATTCAATAAAAATAATATTATTTAATTATTATTATTCTCTTATATATTCACTCTCTTCTTTTACTAATCATCTTTTTTATAAATACTTAGTAGGATCACATGGATAGTTTTTTCACTTTTAAATTTGGAAACGCCCACATAAATTTGAAATTAGTTTTTCTTTTTAAAACTGGTCAAACTTGCATATGTGGATAAAATCTAAATTTTATCATCAATATTATGGAAAAAATATCCCCTTTAAAAGATATAAAATTCTCTTTTAATGATTCTCAAAAATCTATATTAATATATTCATTTAAATTTTCATTAAAATCTAATTTTAATTTGAATAAAAATATCTCCTACTAGTTCTCTTGAAATACCTCACATGGTTTCCAATTTAATCAAACATAGCCTTTGAAAACTATAACTTAATCTTACATGTCATCAAATATACTCATATGAAACCATATATTACTCCTATATAATCTTTAAAAACTTTTAATTAAAATCTAGTGAAGTCTATATTAATCTTACGTAAGAATTAGATTACTTTTATATGCCATTTTAAATTTTGGAGTTACTTCTGCATGGTTTAAAAAATATATATTTATATATTTTTATCAACTTTTAATATTTTATCCCACTTAAAAAAACTTACACAACCTTTGAAACTTCAGACTTAATATTTCATAACTTCTGAATTTATCTTACATAGGTGTTGAATTACTCTTATACAGGTATTCCAATTTTGAACTTAATCATGCGTAGTTATTTAAAAATTACAAAACTCATCTCCAACCAACTCTAGACTTATAAAAACTTTTTAATCCACTAAAATTACTTTAAAACTCATAAAATTACTTTAGTACTTAAACATATTTCAATACACCACTTTAGCACAAATCTCAATGAATATAAAGACTTGTTTTAAGAACATAAATGAATCTATACTTCCTTGACCTTTATTTAACCCTACCATGACTCACACTCATAAAATTACTTTAGATAACTATGATTAAATTAGTCACTATTAAATATAGAACCTATCTCATATCAGCACTCAGCTTCTTCAATCATCCAAGTTTATAAATCTAGATATTGTAGCAACCTTCATGCTTGATAATACAAGGATGAATTCTCAACTAAATTTTACTACAAGTATCACTCTTCTACATTCATGCTAAGATAATTATATTAGTTGAATATACATAATGTTTATCAAGATATTTATAGTCCGTGAAACTAATCTTAAACTTCTCATCTCATTAACTCATCAAATCTACTCTATTTTATTCTACACAAATGAGTTCAATTCGCAACCCATAATCTTCTCAAAATGATTCATATTATTTTGAATACCAATATTGTTAAATTTATTAAATATTAAAGTAGGAGAAACCCAATTTAATAGTGATAAATATTTTCCAATCCATAATAAATTAATAAACCACTAGTAGTATAATTATTGGTAGCATATGACATCCCTTTATCTTTCTCATTATTTTATGGTAGAATATATTTTCAACAAGAACCCAAAGTTTTATCTCAATCTAATAATTATTAAATCTCCCCAAATATTCTAGGTGCTTCAATATACCATTGGTTAATCCAAACTTTACTCAATATATATTAAATTTATCTACTATTGAAAAAATCACAACACACTTCATCAAAATCAATCGAGCACTTTAAAAACTTGGAAATATAGTTTTGATAATAAAATAGAGAATAGATTATAGGATCCTAGGACATAACATGGTTTAGACTATATTTTTAATAATTTCATTGATTACTATAATTCTAAATAAGTTCTTAGATACTATAAAGTCACTAAGATCCCTCAACAAAATAAATTAGCTGAGGGGATGAATGGGACCATCCTAGAAAGACTGAGAAGAATACTATCACACTTAGGTTTTCCATAGTCCTTATTTAAAGAAGCTACCACTATTGTATTGTATTTGATTAATCACTTCCCTAATATATTAAATTGTTGTAGAATACCTAAAAATATGTGCATAGGAAAATTTCATAGTTATAAACACCTTAGAGTTTTTTGTTTCAAAGACTATTCACACAACAATTATGATAAGTTAAAACCATGTGTTATAAAATGTATCTTTATGGGTTATACTAATAGTGTTAAGGGTTAAAATTTGTATATTTATAAGACAAATTTTTAAAATTAATTATATTTTATGATTCTATGTTTCATAAGTGTAACACCCTAGGTAAATAAAGAATATGAAATTTTTATATTTATCCCTATTTTTGAATAAAATGTTAATATTAATTTAAAGGGAACTCTATGCTTGACGGCTTACACAATACGCAACAATGAGTTCCTTTGAAATCTTATGTTGCACTCTAATAATAAAATAATATTATTTTAAATGTTAGTTAACAGGTAGTCGTTGTATTGGCGGGAATGAATCAAAATAACTAAAATATGATTATATATGTTTGTTAAATGTTTTTACATTTATCCAATAAAGGATAAAGGATTAAAATACGAAAAGAATTCAATTTTAGGCATATATACTCTAATTTTCACTAAAGGTCCACTTATCAACTTTTGATAGCGAACCATCATTAAATATAGTTCTGGTCACTCTTATAAATTCTATTGGACCAAATAAAACACTTCTTTAGAATCAGGACATCAAAATTCACTTTGTGTAAATTTTTGGTATTTTTCCGATAAAGGTCATTTTTTAATGAATAGTGAAAATGTTGTATTTTAATTCAAAATCTCTTTTTAATCTAATTTATTTATATGATTAGATTATCTTTTGAAATCGTTTCAAAGTGAAATTAGAATATATTTTTACCATTTAATTCAATAGTGGTCTTTGGAGTTAATTTCATCTTGAAATTGTACTTAAACTAGTGTCAATCTTTTGATACTTATTATTTCATAAAAACACGCTATTTGCTCTGACAGTGGTAATTAATTATTAAATTAATTAATGTAACTTATATATTTTGAATTTTGTAAAATAGAAATAATTTTTGAATTTGGAATATCAAATATATCCTAGGGTAAATTTTTGGTAATTTTCTGAAAAACATCAATTTTTGATGAATAGTGAAACCACTAAGTGGTAGTTAAAGAAACTGATTTTTCGTTTAAATGAAACTTTACCACTTCTGTGATTTGAATTTCAAAAAATCTGACATACATGGTTTTCATTAAGAAGTAAAATGTGGTTCAATGGGATTAAAATAATTTTTTGGTGAATAGTAACTTTTTAGTTTATTAATCGTGATTAGAAGTAATTAGTGTAATTTAAGGTAAAAATAATGTTTTAATAATATGAAATGACCTAGACACATGTCATACCCTCATTTTATGTGTCATGGCCGACCAAGACAATCCATGGGTCAACTTGGGGACCCCATAGAGCCACTTTGGTAGGAAAATGACATTAATACCTTTTTATTTAATGTTAAAATTAAAATGTCACAAACATGTGTTGTTTTACTAAAACAATTTTTATATGGGGTTATAAAATTCATATTTTTTAATATAAATATTCATTGGAAATATAAAAATATTTCCTACATCATAGTATTTTTTTTATAATTTTTAGACATTAACTAAATTAAATTATTTATGACACCATGATGAGGCAGTGATTACCTCATTATTTAACGATTTAAATAAAATGGAAATACAATGTAAAATCTAAGACCTAAAGATGTAAAAAACCTATTGTATTGGTGAATTTCGAACCCTTATCACCTTATCCTTGAAACGAATCAATTTGGGACCATTAAAATCCGAAACTCATTCTAAAATAAAGTAACATTTCCTTACCTTCCAAGAGTGCCCCTCCTCTCCTCTTATAAAAGGCCCCCACCTCTACCTCCTTACACACACCTCTCAAGAATTTGGATCGCCCAAACCCTACCCATTTTTTCTCTCCACATCCCTCTCTTACTCCTAGAAGCCTCACTTTGGGAAGAATTCTTCCCAAGGAAGCCTTTGAGCTCAAATCAAAAAAAGTTACCCGATTTAAAGGTAGTGTCTTCTCTTGTGTTATTTTGTTTTATTTTGCTTCTCCAACACCCTAAACTCTTTTAATTAATTTATTTTGAAACAACACCAGTATCCTCAATATACTAGGATGTTTTTATAAGAATTAATCGAGCTAAACTTACACACACCTTCATCTAATGGTTAAAGAACATACTGTTTCTGTGGATGGCGAATTTCTGCCTCACGAAATGATGATTGTTCAACACTCATATAACACCTTCATAGGTGGCCATTAAGATGAAACTATATTTATATATGATATATAATTTTTTTATGTTTTACTTAAGCTTCTGTATTTTTCATTTGTGTCATACCTTTATGGTTTCCATTGTGGGTAAACACGATAATTTCATTTTAGGAAGTGCGGACTACCGCCCCCTCAAAGTGATTTGATTCGTTAATTCCATATGTGGGACATATAAAGGATGGATTTAAAGTTATTATATATGATGTTATACTGGAATTATAATATACCTTTATATAATTATTATTTCTTTCCATTAAAGTATGAGATAGAAATGAAAGTAGCGTTCATGCGTATGTACTGCTTACCGTCTCCATGAACGGTGCATTTCATTTCTTATCCCCAAATGTAATGTACTATTATAAGTACATATATATAATGGATATATATGATTTATGTTACATATAAATTATTAATATAATCCTGTAATTAAAATATACATATCTCTCTTTTATTTTTAATTCCATTAATATGACATAGAAATGAAAGTAGCGTTCATGCATACGTACGGCTTACTGTCTCCATGAACGGTGCATTTCCTTTCTTAACTCTAAATGATTATGTAATATTATAAATAAATGTATATTCTGGATATATATGATATATATGATATCCAAATAATGAATATCATTCTGGATATAATGAACCTTTGACCACATGAACAACATGTAATTGTAAGAAGTCCACTTTCGACTTAAGAACCAAATATCGACAAAACAAACATTATTAACTTAAATGATTACATAATGTTTATAACATGGTAATAAGTGATATAAAAGTAATAATGAACTTGAAAAATGTTATTAATCAAGTATAAATTAACTCAAGTTTATTATTCAGGATGTTAAAGAATGATCGAGTCAAGTCGGACCCGAGGTAAGGGATCATGCCTCTCTCATTCTTTTTAAGTACTCTCTTTTATGTCATTTCATTTAAGCTCATATTCCATATGTTTTGGGATGTTATTTTATATTCCTCATTCTATAATTTTTATGTTCATATAATTAGAGACCCTATTTTATCTCAATAATCCATTTTTGGAAGTTTTAAGTGGCGTCGTTAGGCTGCCGAGTTTTCGTAAGGGATTTTTCATCTCACTTTTATTCCTGTGACATTTATGCTACGTTTTCCAAAATTTCCTTTGAGTGGTGTATGTAATGCCCATTATTATGCTCTTTGTGTAGTATAATTTCATTTATGGGTATTTAAATCTTCATTGTATGACCCTTCTTCCCTGGGGTGTACGTTTCGAAAGTTACCCAACTCGGTAAGGGGACCTTTCACCCTCCTTTTTTTAAAAGACTTCTTTTGTTATGTCTTTTAATTCACATACTATTATGTTGGGATATGTTCTTATATATCCTTATTTAAGTAAATTTTATGTCCAAGTGATGATATCCCCTTTATCTCTCTCATCAACCCTTTTTGTAAAATTTTATGTGACGCCGTTAGGTTGTCAAATTTTACCAAGGGAATTTCTTAACCCAATTTCGATTTCTTTGGGTTCAACATGTAGTTATTGAATATGCCATCCTTTGAATATCTGTGAATGACCTTTGATTTTTTTACACTTAATATCCACTTATATTGGGTGTATTTATATTTTTCACACATAATTATGAGATTGATTTATCCTTAATTTAAGGATACCTTATTTATAATGGATTTCATCTCATTTTACATTTCTTTTGAGACTTCATTGTTGTTATGCACCAATTCACTCTTATATGGTGTTTATACTGTCCTTTGAAATATTATATCATGAATCCCTTTATTCTCATGATATTATAAAGTTCGGATTAAATGTTATTCTGCAATTATTTGTATTCAAGAGTCTCTAATTTTGTTAAAAACTCTTTAACAAAAATATCGTTTTAAATGTTTTAAAGATTTATTATTCTAAATATTTATCTTTAATGTCCATGTTTTCAAAATTGTAACACCCGAGACTTTTATGTTATATAAATCATCAAAGGAATATTTTTCTACACAACACTTTCTTGGCTTGCTTTACACGCAATCGCGACCTTCCTCGATAGCTTGCGTCGTACGCAATACCGAGTTTCACTAAACAACAATATGCTATTAAAACTAGCCGTTATGAATAGTAATAACCACTTTTTGAAATTTTATAAATTTTATTTTTCAAAATGGAATTCATTTTTGGACTCAGAATATCGAAATTAGCCTAGGGTGAAATTTTGGTATTTTTCTGAAAACTTTCAATTTTTGATGAATAGTGAAACCACTAAGTGGTGGGTTAAAAAAACTGAATTTTTCATAAAACTTAATTTTACCGCTTCTGTGAATGGAATTTCAAAAATCCGAGAGACACGGTTGATGTCAGTAAGTAAAATGTGGTTCAATGAGATGAAAATAATTTTTTGGTGAATAGTAACTTTTTACTTTTTTTACCGCGGTTAATAGTAAATAGGGTAACTAAGGGTAAATATGATATTAATATTACCATAACACATGTCCTAATTCTATTGGACAAGTGTAATTCGACCAAAAACAAACTTAGGAATAAAATATGACCATTTAGGCCCACTTGGATTAGATTAGGACATTTATTATTAATTTATTTAAAGAAGGGTTAAAGTAGTTAAAATCAAAGTTTAATAAGTAAATCATTTTTAATATGGGGTTATATATAAGATAAATTCGATTGTAAATATTCATTAGAAAGATAAAAATATTTAATACATGATGGTATTTTATTTGTAATTTTTAGACATCAAATAATTTAATTTATTTATGACACAAAGATGATGCAGTAATTATCTTGTTAATGAAATATTGACATAATTGATGTTATAAACACCAAAATAAATGTAATTTGAGACTTTTTATGAATTAAACTAATTTTCTAGGTTACTATGATATATTATTGTTGATTTAATCAACTTGGTTCGAACATATAATTCTGTTATGACTTTCACAAAAATCATATATCAAATAGTGTCAAAATTGACACAAAATAGTTTTTAAATCAAATATTATATTATTAATTGTTATTTTATTCCTAAAAATCTAAGGTTCGTCCAAATGACTTAGATAAGGATATATATATTAATAATAAACAATTTGGGGTTCGTTTGGCATGTTATAGTAAGTGTATTAACCATATGGTGAAAGAAAACAAAAAGACACGGTAAAAGTTAAATTAATTAACTTAGAGTTAAATCTAATTGATAAGGTTAAAATAATACCCTAAACTTGTCTAAATCCTATTGGTTGATAGGATTTCGACCCATCCCCACTTTAGCTTCGAAATAAGACCCTTTGGAACCATTATAAACCGATTTTGACTTTAATATAAAATAATATTTTGAGATATTCCTAAGGTGCCCCTCTCCTCCCATATAAAAGGGCACCTCCTCCCCCTCCTCCTCACACCAATTTGAGCACTCAAGCTCGGCCAACCCCTGCCATTTTCTCCTCTACACTTCCCTAGAATAATCCTAGAGGTCCTGGTCTTCTCCAAAGACCAATCTTAGTTCCTTAAGTGGAGGATTCAAAGAGGCGTTCCAAAGAAGAGGTAATATCCATTACCGATCTTTTCAATTTCTTTCTTCTTCAACTTCTTCTTCTTTAGTTGTTTCATGATAAAGTAATAACATCAGTATTACTTACATACTGATATGTTATTATAAATATGAAACAACCCTAATTCACCTTCTATCCATCCTACGGAAAAATGAAATCACCGCGCGTGCGTACGTACGGAATACCGTCTCCACGCCGTGGTGTAATCTATTTTCCACCATCACCTTACAAGGATGGGTATAATGGTGTAATGAGTAACTATATATTATTATTATGAAGTAATATTGATACTGAAATAATATATATATACTCCAATACAATTCCACGATCATAGGAACGATATCATCACTCGTGCGTACGTACGGAATACCGTCTCCACGATGTGATGCGACTCGTTCTACATGATCTTCATTTCATAATGATTATATAAATGAATTGAATGAATGAATATGGTATATACTACACTAATACCATTCTGGAAATGAATTATCTATAACCTAAAGATAAGAATAAGAATTTATTCGACAAAACACGCATAAGAACAAAAAGTTATAAAGACCCGAGTAACAAGTAACAATGAAATATTACTAACAAGAAGCTAATAATATGACCATATATGATCTCATATCAATATGTATGATTCTGGAATAAGTCAATAAAATTATTTAAACCATTATACAGGATCTTCGGACACGAACAAAGCAAATCGGACCTAAGGTAAGGGAAATATCACAATCTCACTTTTATCCGAGATTGTATTTACTTTGGTAATTACTGGGGTGTATTTTATCATCCACATCCATGTTCCCTCAATATGTAATATTATTTCCATCCTTATACAATAGTTTATATCCAATTTTACCCTTCGGTAAGTTTTTTTTTTTGTAAAAGATATGAAAGGAATCTTTTGTCGTTTTTCATACGAGGTACTTTTTGACTTTCCGACAAAAGTACGAAGAATGTTTTTTTTAACTTATACGGCATGAATGGATTTTTAAAACATTGTTTCCAAAAAGCTTCCTTTACAAGTTTTCAAGTTTATTTTTAATCAACTTCTTTTATTTTAAAGTTGTATGACATGTTATGAAAGGAAAAATGTTTTTTAAGAAGAAAGGATATTTTCCTCAAGAATGGAGTTCAAGTGTTTTATCAAAATGATTTTCCATCTAAGATAATAAAGGGTTCTGTTTTTATCCCTATTATTAAATTGATTTGTTCATGTTGTGATGGAATTATTTTTATGAATTCCTTTATCTTATATGAATTGATTTATGATGTCATGATGTTTCAAGAATCCCATTTTTGTTACATGTGTTATGCGATGATGTATGTTTTATGATTATGTGGCACACATAAGAAAGGATTCATTATAAGATGGGTGGGACCTATATCTCCCTCCAATGCATTGGGTAAAGATTTATATCTCATGAGATAGACATGGCTGGAACGGAAGGTTATTTCGGTTCAGTGAAACAGGACTGAAACGAGGAGTGAACTCGGTTCAGAAAGGGACTTTGTCCGCTAAGATAGTCTTGGCAATGAGTCATGACTAACAAGAAATGATTTTCCATGATTATGTGTGCATGCCACAAAGTTTCAAGTTTTATGTTATGATTATGGGGATCTCATTTTCACTTCTATGATTTATTCCATGTTAAGATAGTATGATCTCTTTTGCAGGTTTTGATTTTCAAAAAGATATGATATGATTTTTATTTCCTTTATTTGCCCTTGCTGAGCATTTGAGCTCACCCTTTTATGTTTTCTTTTCCCCAGGTCAGGAAGATGGATATTAAGTAGAATATGCTAAAAGGGACCCTAGATATGATGAAATAAATGGGAGACACTGTAGAAGATTTATGAACCAGTTGTTTATGTTTCCCGGTTTCTAAAGACACTATACCTATACGGTCCTTTGTGGTTTTGTCATATGTTGTAATAAGTGTGTTTCAATTTCGAAGTATTAACAATGTATGTAAATTATGGGTCGTTATAGTTGGTATCAGAGGAAAGGTATAGTCAACCTTTGGAAACTAGGATGTGAAAGCCTTAGTAAGAACCCTAAGGATAAGTCTAAGCAAAGAACACAATCTTAGAAATGGCCATGAATAACCTAGGATAAGACCATAAGCATGAAAATTTTATTCTTGAATTATGTGGTTTCCTATTATAATTAGTGTTGATCACACTATTCTTCTTGGTTTTAGTCAATGGCTGGAACCCGAAGGAACCGTGTTAATGCGGAATGCGATGGGCAATGCAATGATTGTCCCCCTGAGCAACCAAACGATATGGGAGCTGGAATGCAAAATCTTTTAGCCATGCTCACACAACTTTCCCAAGCTATGAATCATGGAGGATTTCCAAACGAGCAAAGGAGGGAGCAACATTCTGTTGAATCCTTCATGAGGCAGCGTCCACCTTCTTTCAGCGGGTCTACTGATCCATTAGTTGCTGAACAATGGATTAGTACTACTGAAAAGATATTTTCAGTTCTTCAATGTTCTGAGCATGATAAAGTCATCCTAGCAGTGTATCGTTTGGAAGGAGATGCGGATCAATGGTGGAATCTTGTTAAGAATACGAGGCAAAGGGATGAAATTGAGTCTATGGAATGGGACGAGTTCAAGAACTTATTTTTCAATAAGTACTTCCCTCGTATTCTCCGAACAAAGATGGAGAAAGAGTTTCTTGAACTGAAGCAAAGGGATGATGAATCTGTTGGTACTTATGAAGAAAATTTTACAAGACTTGCAAGGTACGATTCTGGTATTATTATCCAACCTGAGAGTAAGATCGATCGATTCTTTAGTGGCTTAAAACAAAGTCTTCGAAGGGCGTTAGCCATAAGGGACTTAAATAGCTACGAGGAAATCGTTCAATGTGCTCTCAAAGTCGAGATGGAGATTGGAGTAACCCATCAGTCATATGGGTTTGATAAGAAGAGGAAAATGGAATTAAAAGGAAAATCTAAAGAGCACACTGAAAAGAAGATGAGATTTCCCTTATGCTCAAAGTGTGGAAAGAAACATGGAGGGAGTTGTCTTAAAGGGACAAGTAAATGTTTTAAATGTGGAAAAGAAGGTCATCGGGCATTTGAATGCCGTGATAATGGGAAGAAGATGTCTAATGACGCAAACAAAGGAAGGGATACACAGAATGAACCTACTACACTTCAATGTTTCAAGTGCAAGGATATGGGGAATTATGCCAATCAATGCCCAAATCCAAGGGTTGATGATGATGGTCGACGTCAAAAAACTCTTAAGGCTAAAGACAAAGGAAAGTCACATGCAATTTCTATCAGCGATGTGGAGTACCATAACGATGTGGTGAAAGGTACACTTACCATCCACTCTAAAGTAGCAAATGTTTTATTTGATTCTGGATCCACCCACTCTTTTATTTCTGAAGACTTTTCTAAGGGTATCACCGTATTACCTCAACAATTAGATGTTGAGTTAGCTGTGACAACACCTAATGGCACATCAATCGCATCAAAAGTTTATAATTCTTCTCCGATCGAAGTTTGTGGGAAAGTGCTTCCTGCAAATCTTGTGATCCTTCCTTTAGTGGAATTTGATGTGATTCTTGGCATGGATTGGCTTTCTCTACATGGAGCTCATATCAATTTCCAAATAAGGGAAGTCACATTTCATATTCCAGATCAATCTACGATCGTCTATCAATGCAAGGATGAATATAACCTTCCAGTGGAAATTTCTTCCATCTTATGGGTATTGATTCCACTAAATGAAGGTTATTTATCTCAAATAGTTGGTGAGAAACTCACGATTAAGAATATTCCCATTGTACGGGAGTTTGATGATGTCTTTCCGGAGGAATTACCGGGTCTTCCACCAAATCGTGAAGTTGAGTTTTCAATAGAACTCGTACCGGGTGCTTTGCCTATTTCAAAGACACCTTATAGAATGGCCCCAATTGAGTTGCAGGAATTGAAGAAGCAAATCCAAGATAATCTTGATAAGGGATTCATACGCCCTAGTGCGTCACCTTGGGGAGCACCTGTTCTATTTGTTAAGAAGAAAGATGGATCAATGAGACTCTGCATTGATTATAGAGAACTTAACAAGATCACTATCAAGAACAAATATCCTCTCCCACGCATTGATGACTTATTTGACCAACTACGCGGAGCTCAATACTTTTCCAAGATTGATCTTCGTTCAGGGTATCATCAATTAAGGGTCAAAAGGGAGGATATACCAAAGACGGCTTTCCGTACAAGGTATGGACACTATGAATTTATAGTGATGCCATTTGGTCTTACTAATTCCCCTGCTATCTTCATGGATCTAATGAATAGAGTCTTTAGAGACTATCTTGATCAATTTGTGGTAGTCTTTATAGACGATATTCTTGTCTATTCAAAGAGCAAGGAAGAGCATGAAGATCACTTGAGAATTATATTGAAGACCCTGAGAAAAGAGAAGCTTTATGCCAAATTTACCAAGTGTGAATTTTGGCTTCAAAAAGTTGCATTTTTGGGTCATATAATCTCAAAAGAGGGGATATCTGTGGATCCAGCAAAAACAGAGGTTATCGAAAGATGGTCAAGACCAACAACAGAAACTGAGATCCGAAGTTTTCTTGGTTTGGCTGGATATTATCGACGTTTTGTAAAAGATTTTTCACGATTATCTAATCCAATCACCAAGTTGACTCGGAAAGGAGTTAAGTTTGTCTGGACAGAGGAATGTGAAGAGAATTTCAAGGAGTTGAAAAGAAGGTTATCCAGTGCACCTGTGCTCACACTGCCTTGTAGTGGAGAAAGGTTTGTGATCTACAGTGATGCATCCAAGAAGGGATTGGGGTGTGTTCTTATGCAAAATGATATGGTGATAGCTTATGCCTCACGACAGTTGAAAATCCATGAGCAAAATTACCCAACACATGATTTGGAGTTGGCTATGGTAATATTTTCATTAAAGATTTGGAGGCATTACCTTTATGGTGAAAGCTGTGATATTTATACTGATCGTAATAGTTTAAAGTATATTTTCACACAAAAGGAGTTGAATATGCGTCAAAGAAGATGGTTGGAGCTGATTAAGGATTATGACTGCTCAATCCATTACCACCCTGGGAAAGCAAACAAGGTGGCAGATGCATTAAGTCGACAAGACCATGCTAGTTTATCCATGATGAGGATCACAAAAGATCCAATATTTATGGATTTACAAAGTATGGATCTTGGAATTATAATGGAAGGGGAAAAATCTTATCTTTCTCAAATTAATGTTCAACCATCTATACATGTGAAGATTAAAGAGGCACAGAAAGAAGATGTCGAGTTACAAAAGAAGGTGAGAAATGTTCCTGAATTCAACCTTGATTGTGATGGGATAATAAAGTTCATGAATCGGGTTTGTGTTCCTCCCATCCCCGAATTAAAGAAGGAGCTGCTGGATGAGGCTCATAGTTCTTCATTCTCTATTCATCCTGGAAGCACGAAGATGTATATGGACCTGAAAGAGTACTTCTGGTGGGATGGCATGAAAAGAGATGTTGTTGAATATGTCTCTCGATGCTTGGTTTGTCAACAAGTTAAAGCTGAGAGACAGAAGTCTAAGGGGATGTTACAACCATTACCCATACCCGAATGGAAATGGGAAAACATCACTATGGACTTTGTCACAGGACTTCCTAAAACATCCAAAGGCAATAATGCTATATGGGTCATAGTTGATCGTCTTACAAAGTCTGCACACTTCATTGCTATTAGAGAGGATTTCTCTCTAGATCAGCTTGCCAGGATATATGTAAAGGAAGTGGTAAGATTGCATGGAGTACCACTTTCTATTATATCTGATCGAGATCCGAGATTTACCTCGAAGTTCTGGCGAAGTCTTCAGCATACTCTGGATACAGAGTTGAGTTTCAGCACTGCTTATCATCCCCAGACAGACGGTCAGTCTGAGAGAACAATTCAAACCCTAGAAGATATGTTGAGAGCTTGCTCTATGGATTTCAAAGGAGGTTGGGATCAACACCTACCTTTGGTGGAATTTTCTTATAATAATAGATTTCACTCCAGTATTCAGATGGCTCCTTATGAAGCTCTCTATGGAAAGAAATGCAGGACTCCAACTTGCTGGGATGAAGTTGGGGAAAGAAAGCTGTTAGGACCTGATCTCATTGATGAAATGGCAGAAAAGGTCAGATCTATTCAACAACACATAAGAGCAGCTCAGAGTCGACAGAAAAGTTATGCCGACAACCGAAGAAAAGACCTAGAGTTTGAAGTGGGTGATAAAGTGTTCTTACGAATATCTCCCGGGAAGAGGGTTATGAGATTTGGAAAGAAGGGGAAGTTGAGCCCTAGATATATCGGTCCTTTCGAAATACTGGATCGTGTTGGGAAGGTAGCTTACAGATTGGCGCTTCCACCGAATCTCTCTCAAGTTCACGATGTGTTCCATGTATCTCTCCTGAGAAAGTACATACCAGATCCTTCACATGTACTCAGCTCAGAAGTTGTACCGCTGGAGCAAGATCTTTCTTATGAAGAACAGCCGATAGAGATTCTGGATCGTAGCGAAAAATTCCTACTAAACAAGACCACTCGCTTGGTGAAAGTTTTATGGAGAAACCACCAACTTGAAGAATCTACATGGGAGCTTGAGGATATGATGAGGGAGAATTATCCTCATCTGTTTGTTACAAAGGGATGAATTTCGAGGGAGAAATTCTTTTTAAGGGGGGTAGAATGTAACACCCGAGACTTTTATGTTATATAAATCATCAAAGGAATCTTTTTCTACACAACACTTTCTTGGCTTGCTTTACACGCAATCGCGACCTTCCTCGATAGCTTGCGTCGTACGCAATACCGAGTTTCACTAAACAACAATATGCTATTAAAACTAGCCGTTATGAATAGTAATAACCACTTTTTGAAATTTTATAAATTTTATTTTTCAAAATGGACTTCATTTTTGGACTCAGAATATCGAAATTAGCCTAGGGTGAAATTTTGGTATTTTTCTGAAAACTTTCAATTTTTGATGAATAGTGAAACCACTAAGTGGTGGGTTAAAAAAACTAAATTTTTCATAAAACTTAATTTTACCGCTTCGGTGAATGGAATTTCAAAAATCAAAGAGACACGGTTGATGTCAGTAAGTAAAATGTGGTTCAATGAGATGAAAATAATTTTTTGGTGAATAGTAACTTTTTACTTTTTTTACCGCGGTTAATAGTAAATAGGGTAACTAAGGGTAAATATGATATTAATATTACCCTAACACATGTCCTAATTCTATTGGAAAAGTGTAATTCGACCAAAAACAAACTTAGGAATAAAATATGACCATTTAGGCCCACTTGGATTAGATTAGGACATTTATTATTAATTTATTTAAAGAAGGGTTAAAGTAGTTAAAATCAAAGTTTAATAAGTAAATCATTTTTAATATGGGGTTATATATAAGATAAATTCGATTGTAAATATTCATTAGAAATCTAAAAAGATTTACTACATGATGGTATTTTATTTGTAATTTTTAGACATCAAATAATTTAATTTATTTATGACACAAAGATGATGCAGTAATTATCTTGTTAACGAAATATTGACATAATTGATGTTATAAACACCAAAATAAATGTAATTTGAGACTTTTTATGAATTAAACTAATTTTCTAGGTTACTATGATATATTAGTGTTGATTTAATCAACTTGGTTCGAACATATAATTCTGTTATGACTTTCACAAAAATCATATATCAAATAGTGTCAAAATTGACACAAAATAGTTTTTAAATCAAATATTATATTATTAATTGTTATTTTATTCCTAAAAATCTAAGGTTCAGCCAAATGACTTATATAAGGATATATATATTAATAATAAACAATTTGGGGTTCGTTTGGCATGTTATAGTAAGTGTATTAACCATATAGTGAAAGAAAACAAAAAGACACGGTAAAAGTTAAATTAATTAACTTAGAGTTAAATCTAATTGATAAGGTTAAAATAATACCCTAAACTTGTCTAAATCCTATTGGTTGATAGGATTTCGACCCATCCCCACTTTAGCTTCGAAATAATACCCTTTGGAACCATTATAAACCGATTTTTACTTTAATATAAAATAATATTTTGAGATATTCCTAAGGTGCCCCTCTCCTCCCTTATAAAAGGGCACCTCCTCCCCCTCCTCCTCACACCAATTTGAGAACTCAAGCTTGGCCAACCCCTGAAATTTTCTCCTCTCCACTTCCCTAGAATAATCCTAGAGGTCCTGGTCTTCTCCAAAGACCAATCTTAGTTCCTTAAGTGGAGGATTCAAAGAGGCGTTCCAAAGAAGAGGTAATATCCATTACCGATCTTTTCAATTTCTTTCTTCTTCAACTTCTTCTTCTTTAGTTGTTTCATGATAAAGTAATAACATCAGTATTACTTACATACTGATATGTTATTATAAATATGAAACAACTCTAATTCACCTTCTATCCATCCTACGGAAAAATGAAATCACCGCGCGTGCGTACGTACGGAATACCGTCTCCACGCCGTGGTGTAATCTATTTTCCACCATCACCTTACAAGGATGGGTATAATGGTGTAATGAGTAACTATATATTATTATTATGAAGTAATATTGATACTGAAATAATATATATATACTCCAATACAATTCCACGATCATAGGAACGATATCATCACTCGTGCGTACGTACGGAATACCGTCTCCACGATGTGATGCGACTCGTTCTACATGATCTTCATTTCATAATGATTATATAAATGAATTGAATGAATGAATATGGTATATACTACACTAATACCATTCTGGAAATGAATTATCTATAACCTAAAGATAAGAATAAGAATTTATTCGACAAAACACGCATAAGAACAAAAAGTTATAAAGACCCGAGTAACAAGTAACAATGAAATATTACTAACAAGAAGCTAATAATATGACCATATATTATCTCATATCAATATGTATGATTCTGGAATAAGTCAATAAAATTATTTAAACCATTATACAGGAGCTTCGGACACGAACAAAGCAAATCGGACCTAAGGTAAGGGAAATATCACAATCTCACTTTTATCCGAGATTGTATTTACTTTGGTAATTACTGGGGTGTATTTTATCATCCACATCCATGTTCCCTCAATATGTAATATTATTTCCATCCTTCTACAATAGTTTATATCCAATTTTACCCTTCGGTAAGTTTTTTTTTTGTAAAAGATATGAAAGGAATCTTTTGTCGTTTTTCATACGAGGTACTTTTTGACTTTCCGACAAAAGTACGAAGAATGTTTTTTTTAACTTATACGGCATGAATGGATTTTTAAAACATTGTTTCCAAAAAGATTCCTTTACAAGTTTTCAAGTTTATTTTTAATCAACTTCTTTTATTTTAAAGTTGTATGACATGTTATGAAAGGAAAAATGTTTTTTAAGAAGAAAGGATATTTTCCTCAAGAATGGAGTTCAAGTGTTTTATCAAAATGATTTTCCATATAAGATAATAAAGGGTTCTGTTTTTATCCCTATTATTAAATTGATTTGTTCATGTTGTGATGGAATTATTTTTATGAATTCCTTTATCTTATATGAATTGATTTATGATGTCATGATGTTTCAAGAATCCCATTTTTGTTACATGTGTTATGCGATGATGTATGTTTTATGATTATGTGGCACACATAAGAAAGGATTCATTATAAGATGGGTGGGACCTATATCTCCCTCCAATGCATTGGGTAAAGATTTATATCTCATGAGATAGACATGGCTGGAACGGAAGGTTATTTCGGTTCAGTGAAACAGGACTGAAACGAGGAGTGAACTCGGTTCAGAAAGGGACTTTGTCCACTAAGATAGTCTTGGCAATGAGTCATGACTAACAAGAAATGATTTTCCATGATTATGTGTGCATGCCACAAAGTTTCAAGTTTTATGTTATGATTATGGGGATCTCATTTTCACTTCTATGATTTATTCCATGTTAAGATAGTATGATCTCTTTTGCAGGTTTTGATTTTCAAAAAGATATGATATGATTTTTATTTCCTTTATTTTCCCTTGCTGAGCATTTGAGCTCACCCTTTTATGTTTTCTTTTCCCCAGGTCAGGAAGATGGATATTAAGTAGAATATGCTAAAAGGTACCCTAGATATGATGAAATAAATGGGAGACACTGTAGAAGATTTATGAACCAGTTGTTTATGTTTCCCAGTTTCTAAAGACACTATACCTATACGGTCCTTTGTGGTTTTGTCATATGTTGTAATAAGTGTGCTTCAATTTCGAAGTATTAACAATGTATGTAAAGTATGGGTCGTTATAAAAATGGTTTTCAGTATTTATTTATATGGACATTAATGTTTTAAAATTATAATTCCAATAAAATATTCAAAGTGGTATGGGACACTTTGATTCAAAAATCTCTTTTAAATGGTTTTTGAAAATGAATTGATATCTTGGAATTACTTATTGTGATTGCAAATGAAATGTTGTTATTGAAATGTTTATATTTTCAATATTTTATATGTAACGATGGTACTTGGACATTTTATGGGTGGTTACGTGATACACCATATGACGGGTGGTGCCGTGAATACCAGGACGGGTGGTTACGTTATAACCTCCAATGCATTGGGTATGGAAGTCGGCCGTATGGCTATTCCATTAAGTATGTGTGGAAGTCAACCGTATGGTTATTCCATTTAAGTATGTTTATGTCCCAAGTTACCTTTATATGTTATGTGTTCTTTATATGGGTTTTATGGTAATATTTTGGTTATAAAATGGTAAGTAATGAACTTTTATTTAGTGAAGATTTTCTACTACTTCATAAAGGTAAAAAGTATTACTTTGATAAAGTATACATGGTTTACTTGTTGTTTTGAAAAACTAACAGTTTTCATTCATTGTGTATCCCTTACTGAGCTTTTTATGCTCACCCCAAGTTTTTTGAAATGTTTTTCACAGGACTTAATGTAGAATAGGGTCAAGGATGGGATCAAGGGAAAGTCAGGTTATCTAAAACATGGAACTAGACATGTTTCTTTTTAAGAGTTTTTATTTTATGGAAATTTAGTAGAAGTGACTACTTTGTAATCTATTGAGATGTAATAGTTATGTCCTAATTCTTTAAAACTCTAAACCTGAAAAGATCCTCAATGTGAATTATTCATTTAATTAAATATTAAGTAAGGTTTAAGGTAGGGGCCTTATAATAAGTCTTACTTTTCTAAGAATAAAACAATTATATTTGATAATATTGGAGGACCCCAATTTGTGGGGGTTAAATTCCTTACAGAATCCCAAAATGATTCTAATCTCAAGACAGTGTCTATTTATTTTATCAAATCGAATAAACTAGAGTTATATTCTATCTCTAAGTTGTATTATGGGGAAGTATATGAGCTTACGGATTACTAGTTAATTTGATATAGTGTTATAAGAATTATCCAACTACCTGCTCGATTAAATCGTGATGATGTGATTGGATATGAATTTTATATTTCACTAGATATTAATAATGATGAATATCAAACTTCAAATAAATATATTAAATTAAAATAATCCAAATAGTTCCTTTATACTATAAAATTTGAAATAAATTCCCTTCTTAATTATGAAACATGGGGTGTTGTTAACCAACCTAAAAATATTAAAGTCATAGTTTATAAAATGGGGTTTTAAAAGGAAATAAGATTACCTTATGGAGTTAAAAATAAAATTTAAATCTAATTTTATTTATAAATTATTATTTAAAGTTAAGGAATCAATTATAGTGATATTTTTTCCATTGAGGATAAATATTAAACAAATTGATTGTTTCTTGATCTTACTACCCATAATAATTTTCACATTGAGCCATTAGATATAAAAACAACATTTTTCATGAAATGTTTTTTGAAAATATTTACATGAAACCTCTAAAAGTATATTCACAAGATTTTAAACTTAATAAAATTTTTATTTTTTAAAAATAATTTTATGATTTAAAATTCCCATCATGATAATGGTATAAATGAATTGATTATTTTGTGCTTGAAAATGGATTTGGTTGAAGAAAATATAATGCATGTGTTTATTTAAATCCTTTTAAGCATGATAATATCACTTTGTATTATATGTTGATTACAAGTTACATATTTTTAAAAACCTGAGATTTGTTAATTGGGTGATGATCTAACATAATAGTGCTTCTAAGATGAAATTTTTTGGTAATTGTAATAAAATATTTGGCAAGGAAATTATTAGAAAGAGAGAGAGTAAAACTATATATTTATCATAGAATGCATGTATAAAGAATGTTTTGAAGTAGTACCTATTTAAAAACATGAAACTAGTTAACATACCTTTAGGATATTGCTATAAAAGTATCCCCTATCTTGTCCCTTAACATTGAAATAAACATATATTTGATAAAAAAGATACTTTATGGTAACTTATTCAACAATATTATGTATAATATGGTTTGTTCTATGGTATAAATAATATTTTCCTTCAATAATATAATAAGGTTTATGATTAAGACTAGGAAAACGCCTTGGAATACATTTTATTGTCTTTTAAGTTAAGTGAATAAGTTGATTTTCCTATGCATTTTTTAAAAAATTGTTTTTTAAATTATATTAATGGGTTTGTTGATTCTGATTATGTTGTAAATAATGATGCATGGAAATCAATAGTTGGATATTTATTCTAAGTATTTTGTGGGACTCTTTAATGTAAATTAAACATTAAATATATTGTTTCATTGTCTTCTACTAAATAAAACTACATAGTTTTAACTTGATCTATTAAAGAGGAAATTTTTTTATGGTTTTTGATAAATGAATTGTATTTTTGTAGTGGTAGTATTGATATGTTTTTTTATAGTTGTTATACCTCTTTTTTATATAAAAATAATGTTTTACCTAGTAGGTATAAACATATCTTTATATATATAATTTCATTTTGTTAGATGATTTTTTGAGAATCATATTGTACATTTCAATAAGATACACACTAGTAATAATCTGGTTGACATTTTGACTAAGTACATTCCATTATCAATGTCTAGGAATTGTTTAACTTTAATGAATATTTTCCCAATACAATAATATATGCTTCATGAACACTATCATGAAGAAAAAATTATAGAACCCTATAGATCATGAAGGGACACTAATAGGGGGTGAATTAGAGTGTCCAACTTCTACTGAGTTTTTTTTTTTACTTTATTTTTTTATGCCCTCTTGTAACTCAAACCACTATATCTATTAAGAGAGATGGATTTAATATTGGACACTAAACCATCACATTAATATACAATGAAAAAATAATTAGGGACAATGGTACATGGGGTTTTTACACGGTTCATCCCCAATGAGGAAACCTACTCTTAACTATGTATGTTTGTTATCTATACACAGATTTACACTATTATATATTATAGTGCTTACAAGTGCCTTAAAATTGGTACACAATGGTTTGGGTGGGTATCATCAACATTCTATAAGTTAGGTATCATCCACATCCTTAATCTTCTGAATATATTCATGTGAAGATATTATTATACTATACCCCATAGTCTTTATCTTCCCACAGGAATGACCTCCCTCTTGTACTGACTACCTCGCATAGTCTTTGAATGGATCATCCTCAAATTGTTGAGTTGGACTTCAATAGCTTATCCCTTCTTGGTGTAGAAGATTTTCAGTCTTTCACTTTTTCTAAAACTACTTCAGCAGTTCTTAGTTGATCACCTTATATGACATAACAATATCATGTCCCTTATTATCCTTCTTCTTTGATACATATCAATCCTTCAATGGTAGTTGTAGTATCATGTTCTTTTTCTACTTCAACTGGATGTGTTTCATTAGAGTAATAAGATTTTCTAAGGTTCCCAACTTCACTATTTTCTCTTCCTCTTATTCTATGATATTTATAATCATATAATATCACATGAATATGGTTTCCATATTCTAAAAAATTAAACTCCTTAAATTTTAGTTGGAAGGTTATATTCTAATATCTTTACCTATTATAATCTTCAGGTTAATTCTTTATTAAAATCCTACTTATGACTCAGAATGTTCCAATACTTCATATGATATTAAAATATTGAAAATTAATTATCTACAGAATCCATAGTATTTAAATCAATTTAAATATCCTTCCACATGTTCATGAACTCATGCATTATAATGTGAAATTGTGTCTTATGGTGGGGAACACTTCTCATACTTTAGCTTGAATAAACATTATCTTGATTCATTATCTCATCCAAAATCACAATCTTTTTATTGTGATTTTAATTCCATGAATAGTAATTCATGATCAAGTCTTATTTAATCTCTAAATTAAACTAAATTATTTGTTTTGGAGACTCTCTAATTTTTTTCATCCTATTATTCATAATTTCTTTTTGATAGGAATATTATGATGTTCCATTAATATGATGGCTTGTCTGCATAATATTTGGTGAATCTTATGGTTCTGGTAAGGTTATTAGAACCTTGTAATTTTTGTAAGTTTATTTGAACCTTATGAAGTATGAATATCTTATGAAATCTCACATATTATAAAAATATTTTTATACTTTGAGAACTCACTTCTTATGAAATTGGGTGTAATAAAAACTCTTTACATTATAGTTTTCATATGGTTAATTGATCCTTTCAAAGTCAACACTCAAATATTACAAATTTAGAACCTTAAAAATTTATAAATTTATCTTTTAAAACTTATATCCTTATGAAGATCAACCACAGGATGATCACATGAACCATATAAAGTGAATAGGGTTCATGACTTTAATAATTTTTTAGAATTTGGCTTAGTGTTGAACGTCATAAAGATACATGAACCTTATAAAAAATATCAACGCTACGAAGTGAATAGGGTTCAGTACACAAAATTATTGAAATTTATAAATATATAATTGATTTATCTCCAATCAAAAACATCTCATGGACATCTATATTACCTAAAATCAACTCATAAACCTTATTAATACATCAATATTTCATTTGAATATTTCACTTTATTTCCAATATAAAATTTATGGTCTATTAAACATTAGAATATATTTATCTCAAGAATATCAGTAGTTATCTATCAAGTATTTTAGTATCCTTGACTTCATGAATCTTAGTTTATCAAACTCACCATTCATCCATATTTATACTTTAAAATTTTTCACACTTATATTAGATAGTGTTTCTTTATTCAATAATAAATTTATTTAGTTCCCTTAAAGAACAACTCCACAATAATCACATTTAGTGTTGTTATATTTAATATATACAAACAAATGTAGTTAAATTTTTACTTCATTTGACATCATATAAATGTATCTGTAAATGCACCCTCAAGAGTTATTCAATGGTAGGAACATTCACCAACTATTCACATAACATCCAAATAGATTGAAAAATTATCATCATCATGGAAGATATACTTATTGAAAAAAAATATAGTCCATTCTTAGGATCTTCAATATACCCCTTTGTGTTCATTTTCAATACTTTAAAATCATTATTTAAATATTTATAACTGTTTCTTCTCCCTGTTATTTCCAATAAGTGAAAAGGGAATATGAAAGAAGGTCTTCTCCTACTCAACCACCTTCACTGGTTTTTTTAGAAAACTTCTTCACCTTCTTTATCTCTGAATCATATCTTGATCCAATATTTTAATAAAATGATGAAATCATATAAGTCTTAATAATGATCCATTATCCATTTAACACTAAGTCTACTTGGTCTAACCTGATATTCAAAACAAGATTGAATAAACCTAGAAATCATGGTTGTACATTAAATCTATTTAGTATATGGTATCAATTTATGTTTCTCATTTTAGGGGTTATATTACCAAATTTAAAGATAAAAGGGATATTATACTCATCTTCAAAAAAATCATCAAAACATTTCAAGTGAAATTCATAAAACTCCCACTTATTTCTTATCAACAATCACTCCCCATCAAAACCCAGATTTTTATGAACAAAATTAGGGGGAAACGTGTGATGGAATACCTAAACTTCCAATTTTTAGGAAATTTAGAGTAATTTCATATTTATAATGATTTTTTGAAAATTCCTTTAATGTTTTATCCCCTTCAAGAGATTCATTCATTTATCCTTCCCCATGAAAATTAAAATACTCAAGGATGGGTAGCTTATTTTTATTGTATAGTAATTACAACCTCATCTAGATCTATTTTTAAGTATCACCTTCACTTACCTACATAAAAACACATGAAATAGATTTAATATAATAAGGAGATTTTTTTTGTTCTTTAGTATAAGCATCAGGCCTGAGACTTAGATATTAACCTAAAATATCTCTTCAATTCAGAACTAGATTTAATAAAACTCTTCATACATACCCACATTTTTTTTCAACTATGGACATCCTTATGTGGAATGGAATTATTATTTTTATATTTATTATTTTGTTTAATAGTATTATTTTCCTTTGATAAAAAATAACTTTAATCCAATATTGATTTTCTTTTTTATTTAATCTTCTTAATCATTTACATTTTAGCTAGAAGAATAGTAATAAATCTTTTAGAGTATGATCAGATTATTTAAACCTTCCACATAGTTATTTTGGAAATATTAGGCTATATACCTTGGAAAAAATCTCATGACATTCAAGTTTTCCTTTATGTGAAACAACCTATTTGTATTCAGTACCTTCTTATTTCTTCTTTGTTTATTCATCTACTCTCAATTGATCTTTCCAAATTATTAGACACTCCTGTTTAAAAAAATAGATTTCTTAGATATTTAACAAGGTTTATTTACAATTTTAAAGTTTCCTTTTTTTAGGTAACACTTTCACTTATTTGGGATGTCTTAAATCTATAAAATCTTCTTATTTATCTCTTCTATTCATTCCTTCTTTGATTTTAGTTTTCATCCATTCATGCTAATCATTATGGCCTAATTGGAGTGGTCCATGTTGTGAGAAATATTTCTATAGTATAATAATCTCCACCTGAGATTCACATCATTAGTATTATTCTTATAATTCTTGGGAGTTTATTTCTCATCTCACATCCATTTTTAAACACCTTTCTTTACTTTTTTTCTCCAAAGGAATCTTGATCTTCTTTTAATTTATCTTTTACATTTTTCTTTTGTGGTCTAATTTTATCTTTAGAATATGTTTTATGACTAATGAGTGCATAAAAATACTATTTATAGCTAAGAACACTTCTATAATATCATTAAAATAAATTTTATAAGCAATAAAATATGTTATTAGTGAAAATATTTCCTATTTTCTATGAATTATACTTTTGAATAGAAGGTGTTCTTTTTCTTCAGCTTTTTACCCCCTAATATGGGAATCCTATAGCCTTCATAGGTTCTCATGTTATACCAAACCTCAATTACTTTATTCCCAAAACTCCATTAGCACCCAAACTTTAGAATGAACAATTTTATTTTTCTCGTGGATGTATTTTGGAAATATTGGATACCTTATTTTTTTTAGAAGATGCACTTCCCTTTCAGGAATTTCTTTGTAGGGATTTTATTGGATATTCCTACATCCACCTTTGATATATTAATGGAAAATTTGGAATTATTATCTACCCCAAAATTTTCATATTTAGATTTAAAACCTATAGTGATTGAAAAAACACTATTAGTATAAACAGATTTATAAAGATTTTGGGTTACCTTTATCCAATATCTTTATATAGTTTGATTATTAAATGATTCCAAGATATTTTTTCCACTAGTGTGAGTTTTATTAAATCCAATATCCTCATTAGAAAAAAAATTCCATGCTCTATCTTTTCACTAGTTTGGGAAGTTTTAGTTTTCTCTAATTCTATATTCTTCAATTTAACTTTGAGTTCAATACACTTAATGTTAAGGGAGTTATTGTCATCCTTATCTGATATCAAACTTTATTCCCAATTTTTCTTCAAATTATCAATATGATCTTCCTGATTTATTTCCCTTTTGGGAAGAGTTTTCAATCACTTTTATTCTTTTTTCTTTAACTTCTAACTAAGAATCCTTAATATTGATGGAAATTTTGTACAAATTTTTAAATTAATTTCTCACAAACATTAATTGTTTTTCTGGGGAAAATATTTCAATTAAAATTAATATCTATTATTCCCTTTCTTACACAAGTTATGTGAGATAAATTCACTTTATGTACTTATTTTCTAGTGCATTCTCCATTTTTTAAACTACTTCATCTAGTTGAGCTTTTTCATTAATAAGTTCCATGATAAATGAAAGTATATAACTGACTAATTTAATAGGAAATTTCTTAAAATACCATTAAACATGATAGTATAATTATTAAAATATTTTTATAGACTCATTATCCTTATAATATTCACAAATTGATCAAGTTTATTTAAAAGGATCACTTTCCATATATTTGATAGATAAAAACTTACCATTATGATTAACTTCACGTAGTGGTTGATCCTTATTGATATTTTGAAATATTTTTCTACTTATTTTCCTATATTTTTCTACAATACCTTAATTTTTTATTTTAAACTATAATAATCTCATAAATAAAAGGAAATTTATTTTTTTTCTTCATATGGATTAGCTTTGATACCACCTATAGAGCCCAGTAGATCGTGTTGGGACACTGATAGAGGGTAAATCTATATACCCTATTTTTATTGAGTTTATTTTCTTTATCTATTTATACACTCTTGTAACTCAAAACTTGATTCCAATTAATATTTATGGAATGAATGATGCACACTCAACCCTCACCTCAATATGCAATGTATAAATAATCAAGAACAAGTATGAGGTTTTTACAAGGTTTAGTGCCAAAAAGGACTCATTCTCCTTTCTATGTACAACTAATATTGATACATGGATCATAACTATTGTATTACCATGATTAAAAGTACCTTATAATCAGCACACAATGGTTTAGTCAAGTATCATCCACACTCCTTAAGAAAGGTATTGTCTGCATCATTAATCTTCATAATAGACACAACTGAAATGATAATTATACTACATCCCATAATATTTAGATTCCCAGTACTATGGCCTCTTGTAAATGCTTATTGCCTTAAATAGTCCCTAAATAGATATTTCTATAACTATATAGTAGGACTTCAATAGATTCTCCCTTCTTGGGGAAAAATTTCATTAGTGTAACACCCTGTGATTTTATAATATACTTTTATTTAAAATAAATTTGATATGTTTGATAGCTTGTGATTCATGAAACATCAAAAATAGGTGAATAATGTTTTACTAATACAAAAAATGGAACACATTACAAGATAGTTAAATAATATTTATAAAAATGACTTTGTAAAATAAGGGTCAAATTCACTTAAAAAATACAATTGATTCTAATGAGACTGTTTTGAATTGTTTTATTGAATTATGTATTTATGTTAGTTTTAAAAAAAATTAGGAATCATTTCAAAAAAATTTATTTCTAAAATTAAATTAATAATTAATAAAATAAATTAATTACATCCATTTAATAGTTAAGTAATGATAAAAAATACTAGTCTAATAATTCTTGGTTAAATGAAGATTTTTTGTTTACAAACATTGATTTATTATATATATTTTTATATTAAAGTTAATTTATCATATTTAGAGTATTAAAATTATGTAAAATTATTGTTTATACATTTTTAAAAATGAATTATTATTTATCCATTGATTATTAAATGGTTATAAATAAAGATAAATTCATTTGAATGTAAAATGAGATATTTTTTAGAAAACTGTTTTTATTGTGCGCAATGTGTTTTTATCTTAATAAACTAAAAAATTACTTATATGAATGATTTTAATGAAATATTTAGATAATATATTAAATTAAATAAATTAACATTCATATAATGGTTATTTATATTCAATGAATAAGAATAAATTCATTTTATGCTTCAAAAATACATTTTCTCTAAAAAGGGATTTTACACATTTTATGAGTGAATATTAGAATTAATTTTTGAAAACATTAGATATTAAATCTGATAAAATGGATTCCATATTTGGAATAATTATTTCCAATTTTTTTTATAAGTTCTGTTTTATTTTTATTCAAGAAGAATAGTTTCCATGGTAAAATTTAAGTCATCATAGTAAGGCTTAAAAGGGGTTAAAAGGGGTTAAACTAAGGGATAAGGCTTCAAATATCCCATATACGTTATATTTATTTGATTGGTTAAGGCTATTTTTACCTCCCCCTATCCTATATTTTAAATTGGGATAAATTGTATCCACTCTCCTTGAGAATAAAATTTATTATATTTAAAAGTTCTTAATATTTACAAGGGTGACACTCATCTCACTTGTAAAAGGGAACCTATTATACTCACTTATTCACACACATTTAGCACCATAACTTAACTGATATATACCCAAGTAACTTCCCAAATATCCTACCCACATCCTAGAGGATTGTTTCTCACCAAAACTCTAACCCAATAAGGATTACAGATAGATCCAAAAGAGGATACCCAAGGAAGAGGTAATTATATTAATAGAATTATTTCAATTTTATTTCTTTTTATACCTCCTCAAAATATTCTATAACCACCTAAAAAAATGAAATTGATATAATTATTATAATTAAATAATATTATATTGATTTAAAATCATTATCTACATCCTTTCTATCTAATGGAAAATAAAAATGTCGCTAATTTGTATGTGTGAACTATCACCTCCATGAAATTATATATTTCATTTTTTATCACCGCCTATCATGGTAAGTTATATAGATGTATTTAATTAATATATATTATATTTATGATATAATTATTATTCTAGAAAGGTAAAATATTATCTAATTTTCTTCTCTACCATCTATTGGAAAATGGAAATGTCACTTGTGTGTATGTTCATACTACCGCCTCTATGAACAACATATCTAATTTTTTATCACCAAAATAAATGGATGGTTATAAAAGTATATATAATAAATTAAAATTATATTTAAAAAATGATTAATATTATATAACCATGATAAAGGTGTAATTATTAGAACCATCAAACAGAAACAAACATGGAATACAATATAGTTAACATCCAAATATTTATTTTAACAATGGCTTATTAATAAATTGGTTACAAAAAATATGAGAAAATATAATCTAGTAATATATATGTAAATATGGTTCTGATAAATATTAATAATAAGTACAAATTTTTTATACCTGAGTCTAGCACATTTCAGAGCAATAATAAGTCCAAGATAATGGTTTATGTTTCTATCTCACTTTCAATCGGGATTATTCTTGTTTAAATTTACATTAGAGTAATTGTATGATTTATACCTATTAAAGTCCATAACTTTTATTCTAATATAGTTATTATTTGGTTTTTTATGTCTTATTATAATTTCCTTCCCTTTTTTATAAAAAAAATCTACTAAAAAGAAATCTTATAAGGGAAGCCAGCCTTATCTCTTCTTTTCGGTCAAGAATCTTTTTCTTCCATGTCCAGGTCATTTATATTGTTTCAATAATGTTATTATATAAACTCATATGGTTATTTAAAATAATTTTCAAATATATTTTAAATTTATATAAATATTTAAAAAATGAATATTTTTAGCATATTCTTTACAAATCAATTTTGACTTCCTTTATAATAGTATGAAAAACATGTTTTTTAATATTTATCGCTTGAATGAAATTAACTACCATCATAAATGTTAATCATTGTGAATATTCATTTAAAATTTTCTATGGTATCTTAAAGTAAAATCATAATCCCAATTTTATATGAATTCTTCATTTATTAAAATTTTATCAAAAGGAAAGGGTATTATTTTTATCAAAAGTTTTGAAAAGAGATTTTATTTCAATTTTGAATATTCTTAACTTCCACTATAAATTATCTTATATAAGAAAAAAAATCAATATTATATTACTTTAAATTATTTTAAAAAAATATTTTAAAATTATCCTTGAAACCTCATGAAAATCTATTTGGAAGTGATTTATAAGTTCACTTTTAAAACAATGTTAAAAAAGTTTTAAGAATTTTTTTCATAGTTTAGTATTATTTTACCATGAATATCTAAATGATCTATATTTTATGAAGTAATGTTAAAAATAAAATAATAATTATTTTATGATTTTAATCTTTGGATGATTGAATATTTGGTATCACCAGATCAAATTCTTCATTTCACATTATGTGATACAATATTAAAATATTATGTAACCCATTTTATTTTCATGGGTTCTCATATATGTTAGCATACCTTAATGTTTCTTATAATCCATGTGGTATATAATCTAATGATACTACCCAAATTCTTTCTCGAGATGGATCAGGATGATGTTTTTAGGAAATTTTAATGAAACTCGTTTATTTTCCATGGTTTAATTTAGCTATAAAGGAATAATGAAAGCTCTTATGTTCTTATAGAAAACATATGAATGGTTTATTTTTATGTGATGGGTGGTCCTATTATATCCCTCCAATTCATTGGATAATATTTTATATCTCGTTATATCAAAGGGTATATGATATATTTTTTGTAACTCTCTCTCTCTCTTATGGTGTTGTCATGATTTCAAACGCTCACCTATGTTTCTAAAATTTTCATTCTATTGAGTTTTAGTGTTTTTATTAAATAAAAAGTGATATAATTCATGAAATCTTGAAAATAATTTGCAATTATTTTTATAGGATTAGAAATATCTCTTATCATCTTTCAATATCATTAAAATTTGTACCAAGAACCTTATAAGTTGTTTTAAGGTATTGAATTAGTCCACTCTTGAAAATGGTGATGTGAAGTCCACACTGGCTAGTCGGTTCCATGTTTCCAAAAGAATTTTTGTGATAGAAGACCCAACAGCCCACTGATGTAGTACCATTGGTCAGTTAGTGGTGAAGGAAGAAACAAAGTCATGAAGTAGTTTTCCACCAACTAGCCAGTGGAGGTTTACCAGATAGCTGGTAAAAGATCCAGAACTGAGGACATCTCTAGGTTGGATACTCGCTACCCACTGGTGGCTACCGTGTATGTGGTGTCATTGATCCAGCCAATCCAATATCACATTAATTATGGTCAAAAAGACCATAATAGTGGTCTTATATAGCTTCATGACCCCTGGAAATTTCCATAACCTTTTCAGTCCTCTTGGAGCCTATAAAAGGAGTCCCTTTTCCCCTTGGAAGCTAACATTGGTTACCAATGACACTCTCAAGATCAAATCAATAATAAATTTCTATAATTATCAATTCCTCTAAAGAGCCAATTTAATATTCTAAAACTATCAAGACACTCAACCTTTCTCTAAAATATCTCAACCCATATTGTAATATTCCTTAAAAGTTATTTTTGAGTAGACTTGAAATGGGTTTTCTCAAGAAATTTTCTCTCCCCTTATCACCTTTCTCCAACTAGTTATCAGTCCACAAAAAGTGAGGGATGGGTTGCTTGGCTATCATAGAATCTCAAGAGGGTACTGACAAACCACAATTTTTATGGATAGGTTTCTTTATCACTATTAAGATCAACAGATTAATAATATAAAACTCTTAACTCAAAGTGTGGATATGTAGGGGCTCACATCAATATTTAAACAAACTTCTTATCAATTGTGTTTTATCTCTATTTACTTTATCGCATCACATCATTTTTCATCAATTTAAATACTTTCATAAAATAAATTCTATCATTTATAAACTTAAATTTGATATTAAATTTTTAACTCAGATCAAATTTATCAACTATCACTCAAAAAAATTATCTCTTTATTTATTTCATTGTATTTAAATTGTTTTATTTTTAAATTTAAATTTAAATTTATCTTCTACTTTAATTTTTAAAAGGAAATTTCCCATCCCTATTTTAATAATTTCTTAGATCAAAAATTGGTATCAAATTGGTCCTTTTTTTATCAAATTTTCACTTGATTTCAAAAAAATTAAAAAAAATCAAATATTAATAGATTTCATAGAATGATCTATTTATTATGGAATCTAATTCTTATTCACATGCTCTAATTTTTTATGGAACTAACTTTCCTATTGGAATAATTGAATGTAAAATTTTATTAATGGTATTAGTTAACCTGTATATAAAATGATAATTAATGAGTATGTTCAAACTAAATAATCTAAAGAAAAATATACTCCAATATATGTTATGAATTTTGAACTTAATAGAAAAGTTATGGATAAATTCCATTGTATTCTTTATCAAAATGAGTTTAATAATTTTTTTGCATAAAAATTTGATTATGAAATTTTGAAATTAATATAACTCACACATGAACGAATGAATAAAGTAAAGGAAACTACATTGGATATGTTTCGTCAAGATTTTAAAAGTTTAAGTATGCATCCGAATGAATCAGTTACTATCATGTTTATAAAATTTACTAAAATTTACAATGGTAAAAATTCACTTTGTGATGATTTATCTATAGAAACACTTATAAAGAAATAATTTTTGATTTTACCTAGATCATGGACTCCCAAAGTCACAACCATTCAAGAATCCAAAGATGTAAAGAAAATGGCAGTCAAGGAAATCATCAGATTCTTGATAACATATGAAATAAAAATGAAATGAAAAGTCGAAAAGGAGGATGATGAAGTAAAATAATTCAATAAAACCATCATATTTAAATATACAAATTATTATTCATCCAAAGGAGATATTCTATACTATGCACAACTCACTAAGAATATGAAAAATTTATTCGAGAAGAATAAATTTTAAAACTGATCCAAAAACATAATAAATAAGGTGGAATTGGAAGTTACATGCTACCAATGTAAAAAATAAAGGTCACAACATGTTAGAGTTCCCTATATACAAGAATAGGCTTAAAGAAAACAAATAATAAAAAAAGGCTTTCAAAGTCATGACATGGAGTATAAACGATGACTCTATAGACTCAACTTTTTCATCAACTTCATGTCACTCGGGCCCAAAGTTCCTTATGGAACATGTTGATGGAGATATTGAGGTTAGTAACCCTCTTTATATTTCCTCTCTTTCTTTTTTTCTCTCAGTTCTTCTATCTCCTCGTCTTCTTATTTCTCAACCAATCACTTTAATTATAAAGAAATAAAATACCCACATGATGAACTCAAAAATGGTTTTAATCAACTTGAATCGCTATATAAAGATCTTGATAAGAAATAAAAGAAAGTGGTTAATGAAAAAGATCCTCTTCAAAAATAAAAGGATATTTTATTCAATGAAACTTAATAATTATCAATGAAAATTAGAAAAATCAAATGTCGATAAACTTGAATATACCATTAAATACCTAAAAATTTCTCTTTCTAAATTAACCTAAGTTGAAGATACTCCAAATAAATTTTGGGGTTTTAAAAGACATGGAAAATAATTTATTGGTCTTGGTTTCTCTAATAATGAAAGAACCTCAAGAAATCCTTCGAAAAATACTTCCCCAAAAGGTTTCTCACATGACAAATTCTATAATTATTATAAAAGGATGGGTCATTTAATTTTTGATTGTGAGTGAAAAAATACATGATATAGTGGACCAAAATTAATCAATATCTCATCCAATATTCCTAAAATAAAACCCTATAAAAAAACTGGATTACTAAATTTGTATTAGCTGACATAAACATACCCAAATTCATGTAGGTACCAAAACCATTAGTCATTTGATTTTTTTGGAAAATATTTTTCATATCAAAATCCAAGAATCATTGTGGTACCAAGAGATTGGTTTCTCAAGAAACATGTACATAGACCACTGTGAATTCAATCTAATCAATAAATTAGAAGGAGATCAAGTCACTTCCTATGATAACTCTAAGGTTGAGATAATCGGTGAAGGTAAGATCATTTTTTTAACTCAAGTATAATAAAAAAATTATTCATAAAAGGATTGAAAAAATAATAATTATTAGTCAATTATGTGATAGTGATTTTAAAATCTCTGTCAAAAATGTTTTTTTTACTCAAAAGGAAAAAAATTATTTAGCATGTCCCAATTTCAAAAAAAATATAAAATTAATATAAAACCAATTTCTAGCCAAAACATAAAATATTCAAGTCCTTAAATTATTGAGCCTTGGATTTAGCATAGACACCTTGATCATTATAGCACACACTCACTTGTCAAACTCAATTTTTATCAACTATTACTAGATATTCCCAAATTTCATTTCAAAGATGACATGGTTTGTGAACCATTCAAATTTAGTAAGTAATACAAATCCTATATTAAATAAAATAAATAAATTTCTTCTAAAAAATATCTTAAATTAATTCATCTCAGTATTTTCAGGCCATCTAAAAAAAATCTGGGAATTAAATACATTACTTTTTAAATTTTGATGACTTCACAATATTTAGTTAGGATTATTTATTAACTTATAAAATTGAAGCTTGAAAATCCATAAAAAAGTTTTCTAAATAAAAGTTTATAATGAAAAAATGTTTTCAAATTATTTAAATTCTAAGTGATAATGATAGACAATTTTATAACATGGAATTTAATGATTTATACTCTTCAGAAGGATATAATAATTATTTTTTATTCTCCTCAAACACATCAAAAAAATTGGGTTGTAGAGAGGTGAAATAGAACAATCCAAGAAATCACTCGAACTCTTTTAAATGAATTAAATTTAACAAAAAAAAATTGGGCTGAAACCATGAATATTTTAGCTATATCACTAATTATATTCTCATGAGAACTTTTCTTTAAAAAAATCCTTATGAAATTTGAATAATAAAAACCACAAGGTTGTATTTTTCAATTATTTTGGTTGAAAATGTTTTATTTTAAACACCAATTATAGTCTTGGAAAATTTGATTCTAAACTTGATGAAGGTATTATTCTTGGGTACTCTAACTAAAAAAATCATACCTTATCTTTGAAAAATGACTAAAATAATGGAAGAATAATTAATTTTTTGAAAACATTATTTCTCAAAAATATTTTGAAAATGTAATTTTAAATTCACCTTTTAAAACTAATAAAGTTAAATAATAATAAGAATAAACTTCAAATTATTTTTCTAAATATTTTAAAAATTCTCAAGATCATTCCCTTAAAAACTACATTCGAGATTTACAAGCGGAAACTTGTACTTGTAGATCATTATTAAATGAGTTTGAACATATTATCTTTTTCACTCACTTAGAACCCAAAAACCTTAATTATTACCTTAATTATGAAAAATAGGTTCTTACCATGCAATAGGAACTAAATAAATTCACTCAAAATGATATATGAACTATTTTGGAAAGACCTGATGATTATCTTATTTTAGGCTCTAAATGGGTTTTTAGAAATAAGAAATTTTAGTCTAGTAATATAGAAATAAATAAATCTCATTTAGTTTCAAAAGGTTATAAAAATAATAAGTAATAGACTATGGTGAAACCTTTTTACTCATTGCTTGGTTAGAATCTATTAGAATCTGGTTGGAATTTTCCTCTCATATAAATTTCAAAATCTTTCAAATGGATAAAAAAACACTTTTTTAAATGGTTTTAGAAACAAAAATGTTTTTATGGAACAACCACCTGGTTTTAAAAATCCTTTTTTCAAAAATTCATTTTTAAAATTATTGAAATCTCTTTATGGTATAAAACAAGCCCCTCGGGGTTGGTATGAACTCTTTCAAATTATCTTTATCAAAATGTTTTAAAATAGGAAAATCTGATTCAACACTATTTTTAAAACACATATAAAAAGATTGTTTACTCATACAAATTTACAAAGATGATGTAATTTTCAGATCTACCAATGAATCTCTTTATTTTTAACTTTATTATTTAATTAAAATTAATTTGAAATTACCTATATAAGTCAACTAAATTTATTTATTAGTTTTAAAATTTATCAAAGAAATTATGGTTTTTTCTACACCAAGGAAAATACACCAATGAACTCTTAAAATGATTCCTAATATATCACACTAAGGAAATAATTACACCCATGAGTGCAACTTGTGAGATTATTTTGGATAAATCTGATATGATGGTTGGAATAAACTTTATAGAAGTTTGCTTGGTTGGCTACTTTACCTTACTATGACTCAACTTGGTATCATGTTTAGTGCTTTCTCTACATTCATTTTTAATAAAATCCAAAGTAATCTCATTTAAAATCTATCAAAATGACTTCTCATTGTTTAAAAGGAACTAAAAATCTCATTTTTTATCCAAAAGGAATTTAATTTTGAATTAACTTCTTTTTTTAAACTGATTTTTGAGGATTACAACCAGATAGGATATGTAAAAGTGGGAATTTCCACCTACTTGGAAAATCCCTCATCACATGGAGTAGTGATTATCCACTAAAATATTCTAAAATTAATTGTTTATATTTTAATATTCATGTGTTTTAATGTCTATAAACACCATTTGTATATCATTTTTTAAATTAAACTTCATTTATCATTACATGTGTAATCCATGTTTAAAATGTTTCAATTTGGGACAAATTAATCATCATGTTTCGGAATACATTATTTTAGCTTGATATTTTGGGATATGATTTATCACTTTGTGTCTAGAATTTTATATTTTTTGATTAATGGAATATTCGTAAGGGGATATGGACATTTTTTTACACAGATGTAGAAATTAATAGATAATGAAGATTGGGCTTTAGGCCCAACAAATAAATGTGGATCCCAAAATTCAATCCCAATGAAGCTAAAATTTTAACTCGTGGTAGAACAAATTATAGGAAACATTTCATTTGACTATGTAAAAATAAATGTAGATCCAGCCATTTGAATCATAACATTCGAATAGAAGATCCAATTGGGCTGAAATTTCTATAAAATTTATTGGAAATATGGATGAAAGGTTTTCTATTTTATGTAATTTCTAAAATCGTCCTTCTTCAAACAAGATTTTATGCCTCAATTGGAGAGATGAATCTAGTATGAATTTTGTGTTCAATGTTGAAAAGTCTACTTTCCATTTTCCCCCACCCAACATTGAATATACTATTTAAATGTGATAAAATTTAATAATGAGGGATCTACCCTAGACTCCTAATATGCCTATTTAAGGTGGAACTGGTGAAGGAATTGGTGGGGTTCATGTTTTTAATTTAATTGTAATGTTACGCTATTATTTTGTAATCACGTGTTCAATTTCTCTCATGTATATTATTCGTATCACCTTAGTTTCATAATAAAATTTCTTATTATTATTCAATTTTCATTTAATTTTTATTAACACATAAATACCATTGAATCAAGGTGTTAATTTATTTACACCATCACTTATGAAATTACACACATAGCAGTGGAGTTTTCATTATTTCATTTTTTTCACTTCTTTAATCTTCCTTATTTAAGTCGACTCCCATCTTCTATTGAGATATTTTCATAAATTTAAGGCTAAAGATTCTACAGTTTAATCCTAAGGAGTTGTTTGTAGATATATTGGATTTTATTTCATTTGATTTATATATATAATAATTTCACTAATTTTGGATCCTTATTTAATGATTTATTTTCTTCTTTGTCTTTACTGATTTTAAGGAATACACATTTTGAGTGCTAGAATGATCATATTTTGTGGAGTTCTCATAAAATTGATGTTATGAGTGAATTAGTAATTCCAATACATATTTTTTATCTTCTAATGACACTTTTAAGGGTATGTTTGAACTGGTTACAATCCATATTTTTGTAGGAATTAAATCATTGAATGATTTCGGGGAATTTATCACATTGACTGGATGCTTATTTAATTAATGAGATGAAATTTTCTGAGAAAACAAATATGTCCAATCTAACCATAGAGATAACCTATGATTGACTCATCTTATTTAATTGTATATATTAAAATATTTTTGTGTTTAATTATTAAATTCAAATTATTTTATTGGGTAATTTATTATTATAGTATCCCAATTGCAATCAACTCCAAATTTGGCCACTCCATAGCCAAAAAACTCCCAACAACTTTGAGTGTCTCGAGGTTACTTCATAGGTCTCTATGGATTCAACCCCTAATTTTAATACAATTACCTCTTATACCTGTAGGGTAAAATTGGGTGATAATAAATTTTTCTGTCGTTTCCAGGGGCCTGAGTAAGTTCTATTAGACAAACAGATCTTATTCTCACCCCACTTCTCTGTTCTCACCCCCGATTTCACTTCTATGGAAGAAGTTTTTGAACATATCCAAACATGGATAACCTATCCATACATTAACTACCCCACACCAAGTGTGATGTAAAATGACCATCAAAGATTCTATTGGTGTGATAATCAACAACTGAATCAACCACAATGTTTGAACTCTTATGCTCTAAAAAACATTCCAACCTATAATGTGTTTCAATCCCAACATGGACAATATGAAAATCCACTTATGTAATTACAAAAATATAATTATCCTTATGTAATATAAAATTTGTATCAACCCCTTGTAAATAATAATAAAAAAATATTATAGGAGAAATTATGTCAACAAATGGAAACAATAACTTATGAGGTTTCATAATTGAGATTAGAAATACAAATCATTGAAATGGTTATAGGTACCATTATCAATCAGGTTTTCCCTTCCTCATAATTGATAGAAGAATATTGTTACACACAAACCACTCATGAAAAACTCCAAGTTGTGACTATTTACTTGAGTGGAAAAAAATGAAAAACCTGAAGTAATGATTCCCAAACAATCAAATGCTTCAAAATATAAGGAAAATACTAAAGAACCATCTTTATAATCTGAGAAATAAGTGCTTTAAAATAAGTTTAATTGGATAGAGAATGTTGAAATTAAACATGAGTAACATGAGGTAACTGTTAATGAGTGTTTAAATTTTAAGTAAATTGGTTTTCTATATTCAAAATATGGGAATTTTACATCGTGGATTGAGTGTCCTGAATATCTCCCTATTGTTGATTTTCAAAAAACAAAAATCATTGAACCATTTGGAAAACACATAAACTCTAAGTATATACCAACCTATAACACTGAAATGGACAATTTGGGTATTGATACATAATTTCATAAGGAACCAATTATTTCTAAATTTTTTGGAGAAGAAACTCATTTTGATTTAAATTGCCAATCTGTTTTTAGAAGTTTCCACCAACCCAAGATCAAACATAAGGTCAATCCTTCCTCGCTCAAGTATTCCATCATAGAGGATAACCAAAACCTTTTAGTTCTAATTTCATCCTCTCTCAAGAATAATGATAAGAAAATTATTCTTGATGTTGCAGGAAAATTTAAGAAAGAAATTAGATGGTCCATTTTTTATATTCATGAGAGTAGCCCATCTAATGGACCAATATGATTATCCTTGAATCAATTTCAAAACCTTCCTACCAACCCAATAGATACTCAATAAAAATCTAATGGAAGTGGTAAAAAATATAATCCCTAAGTTTTTTAAAGTTGGTATTAGGTAATTCGGTGGTTCTATGTTGTGCTCATGACTTGAAACAAAGTTCTTTTCAAGAGGCAACCTGACTTCTACCTTGATTTTATTGATTTTATTTTATTTTTGTGTTTTTTGTTTATAGTTAAAGAAAATTTATGTTGTTTCCATTGTGTTCTAATTATGTTAGTGGGTAAGATTTAGGAGATCTTGATATTGATTCATTTTCTGAAAATCTTATTTCTTATAAGAGTTCAAACACAATCTTTGATCATTGATGAGGTGTCTACAAGTTTCATAAAGGTCAAAGGATCAATTGGTTTCAACATGGGCTTATTTGAGATTCTAGGTGACATTGTTTCATATTTTTATTTCAAATTTATATTTTTTAACTCTTAACCTCCACTTCTTCCCCTTCTAAATTTTATTTTCTTTAAACACTGGGGAAATGTTATTTTAAGTTGGGGGTGGTGACAAGAAAAAAAATCACATGTCAAAGAAACATTTTTGTGTGTTTGACTGTGAAAAAAAATGTTTTCATAAATGGAAAATAAATTTATTTAACTAAGAACAAGATAATAAGATTTTATAACTATGAAAAATGAATTTCAAATGATTTTGAATGCCTTGATTATGGTCTTTATACATTTTTAGGTTCAAGGACATAATTTTTTGTTGTCATGGTTTTCTGATGTCATTTTTCAATGTCTAATTTTTTATCCATTTAATAAAAAATTTATAATGAAAATCCAATAGATTTTGGGTGTAAGTTTGAGTTATTGGGTCCCTTTCATCATAGCATAGGGTTTGGTGCCAATTTAAGTTTAATTTTAGTATCCAACAAAAACAATTAAAAAAGATGACCGTGTAGAGAAATGTTTTGTTCTAATTTGTTATGCCATAATTTTGGGGATCATGACTTCATAGTTGTACTACCCATAGTTATGATTTAAATATCTATTATAGAACATGTAATTGAAAAAATATGTGGCATTTGGAACTTGGGGATCGTGACTCCATGGTTGTCTTGCCTAGAGTTGGTTTTTCATCTCTATTGTGGTTCAAAAAAAAGTAAAAAAATAATAGAAAAAAAAATAATTGGATACTCATCTTAAGGTTTAATGTGATTCCCACCTAGTGCTTCCATTTATTTTTCCCTCGATCAATAATATGGGCCGCATGTCTCTCTACTGCAAAACGTGATTTATATTGCATTAACCTTTATCAGTGCTTTATTTTTAGTAAAGATAAAGTGTACCATTTATCAGCGTTTTTTGAGTGCTGATAACGGTCTCAATCATGTGTGTGAGTCCTACATTGAAATAGCTCAAGGGAGGTCACTTATTTATATATCATTCCCCCACATGCCAAGCTCAGGAGCCTATTGCGGATATGGGCTCCTGCATACACTACACACACATATATGGGCCCATTCGTGGGCCTGCATGGGCCTTCACCCACCCTCTGCTTCCCCTGGGTCTTGGGACACTAAATATTAATAAATAGTATATATTAAGTATAGATATATAAAAAGACTAAATTTTAATAATTAAAAAAAATTAACAAATTAATAAATTACAGAATTATTAAAAAAAATATTAATGAAATAATTATTAATAAAAATGAATAAATTTAATATATATATATATATATTAATTATAAATAGTAATAAATAATATATATTAAATATAAATATATAAAACTAATAAAATGTAACAATTAAAAACATATTAATGTGCTATTCATTTTTAACGGTTTTTAAATATAATTATTCATTAATATAATTAATGCTTTTATTATTGAAATATAATCATATATATTTCTATATATATATATTTATATATATATATATATCAATATATATATTATTCCCTAAAATATGATTTATATAATACAAAATTTTTATAATTACATTAAATAATCCGTTTATTTAGTAAAAAATGGTTTATAATTAAAAAATAATATTAATTAAAATATGGACTAATTGTATCGAGTAATTTATACTTTATTGAATGTCATTTGATTTTTTAATTTAAAATATATCAAACCTATATTACATTGATTTCATATATACATATATAAAATTAATGTAATTTTATACAAAACGTGCACACACATAATATTTTTGTAATTTATTCAATTTTTAATATTCATTTTAGAATTATATTTATAAACATAATATATTTAATATATATTATGTCTCTAATCATTAAATTTTATCATTTTTTATATTTTTATTCAATATAAACTATTTATTACTTTTTAATATTTTTTCAAATTTGTTCATTTTTAATATTATTTATTTATTAATAATTTTAATTGTTTTTAAAATATTTTTGTAATTTATTCATTTTCGAATTATCATTATTCAATGTGTTTGTAATTTTATCCATTTTCAATATTTATTTATACATGTTTATTCATTAATATTTAATGTTTTTAATATGGTTATATTTTATATAATTAACATGTATTCATTAACATATATAAATATTCATTTTTAAGTATTTTAAAATTATCTTTATAATTAGTAACAATTATTATTTTTTAAAATTTATTCATTATTATTATTATTATTTATTTCATTAATAGATGCTACATATTAAATAATGTCATTGTTCAATTTAAAATATATCAAACTTGTATATATATACACACACACACATTAATTTCACATACAAAAATATTTATGTAATTATTGAAATCTTATTTAGAAACACATACACCAAATATTTTTGCATTTTATTCAAATTTTAATAATCACTTTATAATTTCATTTAGTAACATAATATATATAATATATTATATTTTTAATCGATAAATTTAATTTATTTATTTTTCATATTATTACAGCTAGTATTATTTATTCATCTTTAATATTTTTATTTTTTATTTTTTTGGAATTTAATCATTTTCTAATATCTATTTATAAAAATTTATTTACTATGTTTTAATATTTTCAATATTTATTCATCTTTATTTTAATATATATCTATATTTTATTTTTTAAATAATTAGTATAATTAATAAAACTTATCCATTTTTTCAATATTTTAAAAATCTTTTCATTTTTAGTTATTCAATTTCACTCGTTTTTAACATTCATGCATTTAAGATTATATATTCATAATAATATTAAAAAAATATTTTTAGATAAATATTTATAAATTTATATTTAATATATTTATAAATTTATAAATTTATAATTACAAATAAATAAATAAAAAAATTTAAAAAGTATGTATATAATTATAAATAAATAATTATACATTTAAATAATTATAAAATTGTAATAAATGTATTTAAATGATGAATATATTTTCTATATTTATATTTATATTTATTTATTAAATATATATAAAATTTTATAAATATATAATGATATAAATATATTTATAATTATAAAATTATAATAAATATATTTAGATAATAAAAATAATTTACTATATTTATATTAATATTTATTTATTAAATATATATAACGATATAAATATATTTATAATTATAAATAAATAATTATAAATATATTTATAGAATTATATATTTATAATTATAAATAAATAAATATAATTTTAAAAAAAATATTTATATAATTATAAATAAATAATTACATATTTTAATAATTATAAAATTATAATAAATGTTTATAATATATTTATATTTATATTTATATTTATTTATTAAATACATATATAAATATATAAAAATATATAATGATATAAATGTTTTTATAATTATATACAAATATTTATAAATATTTTCACAAAGATATTTATTTATAAATATAATTATAAATATTTATTGAAAATATATCTTTATCTGCATTAATGTTTTAGCGTTGATGAAGAAGGATTTTATCATCACATGTTTAGCGTTGATAAATAGGTCTTTTATGAATGCTTATTAATTTAGCACTGATAAGACGCCTCTTTATCAGTGATTTTTTGAAAGCACTGATAGAGAAATCCTCGTTCTTTTTAAAAGAACCCTAACTGAATAGATTTTAGTCACACATCTCAATCTCTCATGTAAGTCCAGTGTTGTCGTCGCTCCCTCTCAACCTTCTCTTAGAAAAATAAATCCTTGAATCTAAGGTATGTTATTTTTTTCTCCTCCTCTCTCATTTATTGCTTGTTCGGGTTCCGCAGTGTGTGTTAGTACAGAATTTTCTTGGCATGATAATCCCAGGGGTTCTGCGGTTTCTTTCTCCTTCATTTTATCTTCCATCAATGTTATTTTTTATCCTCCCTCGCTACTTCTCACTATTGTTTGAACCCTATTTGGGTTTAGGTTCAAAATTTTTAATGTCTCGATCCGTAGGGTGTTGAGGTTCTATTTGTGGATATTTTTTATTGTTAGTTATTAGTATATATTTTTTTATTGGTATTTATTTAAGTTTTATGGTTATAGATTCTAGAATTAGGTTTTATTTTAACAGGATAGTTATGGATACCTTTTGTGGTATTTATTGATTTGGGTCAGTTTTGGGGGTTATGAATTAGAAATATGATGAATAATTTGTGGCACAATTAATGGTGTTGTTTGGGTTATGTATTGGAAATATGGTTATGGGTTGATTATTTAGGATCTATGATTGGTTGGATTTAGTGACATGTGATTGATTTGGATGTGTGTGACATGGGTTTAGTAGGTGCATTAGTGTATGGATTTTAGACTTAGTGGTTGTCTAAATTCATGTAAATATCTATTGAAAATTCTCAGCGATGAGAATTCATATGATGGAAAGGATTTAATATTTATTCCATATTTTCCTTGATTATTAATCCATTAAGGTCTTATAAATGATATTTATATGGCTATTGTATGGTATCAATGGTATTTTTTTATCATCAATCGTAGTGGCTTTTGTGAATTGGTTTATTTTATTATGAAATTGTAGTTCCATGGTTTTAGGGGATTCTGATGATCATTTGAATTTTAAAATATCTTTATTAATATTGGTAGGTGGTCTCAACTCACCATGTGATTCTCAAGCTATGCCTATAACTTTTTTTCCCTCTGTATTCAAAATATTTTTATAAAACTCATGTTATATTTTAAAATATCAATGGATGGTTTCCAATTATATTTTTATATAAATGATTAAATTTATTCAATGGTTCTATAGGATTTTATGTAGAGATCATCACTCTCTCTTGCTTATTTGGGGTGAACTTTACTTTACAAATTAAACTTTAGTGACCTCCTGCAAACCTATATCATAATTTGTTAGATTGTTTCTTGAAATTCAAATCTAGTACCCCATATTAGATCTTGTCACATAACCCCATACTCTTAAAGTGTCACCCACTTTCTCTTGACTTATACTTGTAGAAATGGAACCCTTGGGTATGTTTCTAAGTCATTATATTTTATAGAAAACCTACACCTAAGGGAATCCACTAGACTTATCACCTTGGTTAATTTTTATATAACTAGAGTGTTCTTCCTTTAATGTCAACTAAATTCTATAATTAGAGTCACTTATTTCGACTTGAACTTGAATAATCTAACATTCAACAAACCACACTTGAACAATATAAAATAGTATTTAAATGGTTATTTGGAAGATGAGTTTAACATGAGAGAATAATTTATTTACAATGAAACCCAAAAATATATATATATACCCAAACATCACACTTGAAAACTATAATGGTTTTATAAGATATAAAGTGTGGAAATATTTATGAAAAGCTTATTCAATAAATGTTTTCTCTTATGATATAATTTACAAATGTTTTCTCATTTACATCTTTAATTATTCTTCAAAAGGTTTTATACAATTTTTTTCAGTTACTGCTCACATTTACCTTCTAAAACATGGCCACTTAAATGAAATATGGTTATATCTAGGGTTTATTATAATCCTTTCTTTTATTTTTGAGTTAATAAGTGTAACATTGAACCTAAAAAAACATAAAAATTTAATAATTATAGTCAATTATAAACTTATAACATTATTTTAAATTTATTATTTACCATTTCATCCTAAGGATTACCACTAGAATTCCCATGTTTAACTATTAAAACTATTTTACTCTATATATTTGTAAATTAGTAGATATTTTTATTCTCAAAAAAAATTTCCCTACTATGTTGAGACATAATTAGTGGTTTCCTACTATGTATTTTTTTATCAAACCCTAAAATGACTCCTTAGTGGACATACAAACTCTCTTCAACTAATTTTCATGTACTTAGGGATAATAGAAAACTTAAGATCTCTTGAGCGGGTTATTTATGTTTGTTATAGATGAGGTATCAGTTCCTATATCAGAGTATGAGCTATTGGATGTTATCCCCGATCCTGATTGCATATTCAATAATTCCTCTTAGTTTTTCATCAGTATTAGGCTTAATTTTGTTTAATTCTATTCTGGACTGCCTTTACACTATGAGTTTTACGTTTTTAGTGGTGTTTTCATTTGTGTATAGAGTTATGGGAAATTTACATTATTTTTATTTACTCATATGGCCTTTTGGTTAATGTTTTATTCTTGGAAGGTTTGACCTATTGACGAGTCATTCTAAATTTTATATAAATAATAACCCTGAAATATCTCTAATAAAAAATGGGTAAATCATTCCCCAACTATAAGTTTAGACCCACAACATTATCCATTAGTTGTTAGGGACCAATGAGTGCTCTTGGGGTAGTAGTGAACATGAATCAAGTTTTATATGGGTATTTAAGTTGTGTATAATACATGAAGAGTCATTTTTTACTTCTATAAATATTATTAATATCATGGATTCAAATCCATAATAATTTAATGCTGAGGATAACTACCCTTAAGTTAAAAAATGATTAAAAATTCAAATTTTGATAAAAATAAAATGGTTGACTGAAATTTCACACTCCTTTAAAGCTCCACTCAAACTATCAATGAAACAACACCTGGCCCACCACATACTTAGGGAAGAAATGAATAAACAAAAACTCTTACCACTCGTTGGACTTCCACCTTGCAAGGTTATAGAAACCATCCTATAATTACCACCCTTTTGTCATGGGAAGCTAAGTTCTTTTGAAATTATTCCCTCAAAACAAAGACCTTTTCCTTTTTATAGAGTAATTGAAGGCTTGTTTTAATGTTGAAACTACAATGGTTGTCTCAACATGAGTGTGCATAAGACCATCCAGCTGAGCCTTCTCATTATCATACCATTCAAGGAGACCCTTATAGAGATTATATTGTTGTTGTTTATTTTTCATCTTTAGGAAATAAACTAAGAAATTTTTTCCAGTGCTTCACCAACTCCTAGTCCAAGAACAATTAGATTTAAGGAGACAAATATCATCCTTATCAACTTCATCATACAAACAATTATTATTGCATTTTATTTCTTGAGACTCATCCCTCGTCTCTTCTGGACATGCACCTATGTTACCTGAACTACTTTGAGAAGTAGTCATCCCATACCAAGTATCGGTGATCATTTTGGATAAATTTAAAGGATAAAACCTACCACAAGTGGAGTAATTCTTTTCTTAAATTTAGTTACCCATTTACTTCAAAGCATACTAAAATTATTTGAAACAAAAAAAATGTTGGGTTCCCCAAATTAGAATTATCTAAAACTTTCTACTTTTATTATAAATATATTATGTGTATTTATTTATTTATTATAAAAAATGAATATTTTATAAACCTAATAAGATGGATAAGAGTTAAAAATAGATGTACACTAATCATATGACAAAAGAGTATAAATATGGAGTTAAATATTTCATCAAGTTTTCAATAGATCATGTACACGACCCTTATAAAATCATTTTTCCATGTTTACGTTATTCTTATTCAAGAAAAATTAATCTGGGAGAGTTGTAAGAACTTTTGATTAGTCATGAAAAATATTAGATCTATAAATGTTGGACTAAACATGGGAAAAAATTGAACGTGCACACCGATTGGGATGATACCGCAGTTTATGGATCATAAGATATGAATACTATTGTAAATGATGATGGAGATCACATGGATGAAATGATAATGGAAATTGAAGACGACTTTCATGATTGTCCAAAGTTATTTTAAAAGTTAAATAGTTATTCTAGGAGACCATTTTATACTAGTTGCACTAAATACACAACATTTTTAGCCGTATTGAAGTTATATAATTTGAAACATAACGGAAGATGGAGTGACATTAGCTTTATAGAACTAGATGTTCTCCTGAATGATATGATACCAAAATAAAATGAACTTCCTTTTCTAACATATAATGATAAATGAATTCTATATTAAAAGGGAATGATCTCTTTGAATGTAGCATTCGTTTATCATTAAGTGCATCCACATGACCCAGGTTCAAAACCAGGTAGAGGCATATTTCCAGGGTATTGTAGTAGTACTGCAGTAGGTACTGTAGCAGGCACTGTAGTAGTACTATACATTGTGCATGTACTGTAGCAGAACTATACACTGTATAGGTACTGTAGCAGACTGTAAATTGTGTGGTACTGTAGGAGACACTATAGCAGTACTGTAGCAGGTATTGTTCGGTACTGTAGTAGCTGGAACTATTCACCTTGCGCCATCAGTTTGTTCTTGGAGTCCTTTAGGCTTTCGGGACACCTCGGCCTTCGGGTCAGTAGGGCTTTCGGGCCACCTCAAGGCCTTTGGTCCACTGCAATTGCCCCAGACACACTACAAAAAAAGAGTATCCCCAGAAGAGGATTCAAAGAAGGTGCACACAACAGAGCAGAGCCAAATGGATTTGTTAGAATGAGAGGGTATGGCTATGCCATCAGGACCAGCCTGTGCTTGCACGGGAAGCCTAGCCAGACGGCCATGCAAAGTTTGAGAGCTACTATCATGACGTAGATATTGGGGAGGGGTAGTTCCTTGTAGATAGTCTGTTTGATTCCCTAAGACCTTCGGGTCATGTAATCTCCTAAGCCTGCGGGCCTTGTAATCTCTGAGCCTACAGGCCTTGTAAGGGTTCTGCCTTATCCCTTGAAAGGGTGGTTACCAAAATCAATAAAAATGAAGGCCTTCGGACTATTCGGGCTAAAGGTAATGATCTCTAAAAAAATAAATGCTTGTCCAAATGATTTCATATTGTTTTACAAGGACCGTGACTTGCTCATAAAATGCCCTAAATGTGACCTAGATTGATATAAGAAAGATGAATCAAGTACTTTGAAAGTTGTATGGCACTTTCCTATCAATCCATAGTTTAGAAGACTGTATGGATGTTAAGAAACCATAAGAAAATTGACATGGTATGAAGATACAATAATTAAAGATGGTAAACTACATAATCTAGTATATTCTCATCATTAGAAAAAAAATTATTACGAGTATCCAATATTTTTAAATGAGATGATAAACTTCCATATTGTGTTATATATAGATGGAATAAATACTTTTTGAGTAAAAATTAGTATTCACAATACATAGCCCATCATGTTGGTAAATTATAACCTATCGCCATGGTTATGCATTAAGAGTAAATACAATATGTTGTTTCTACTTATATATAGACCAAAGAAACCTAGTAATGATATTGATGTCTATATGGATCCATTAATAAAATATCTAAAATTGATGTGGGATGTAGGTGTTATAGTGTATGATTCTCAAATAAATGAATAATTCAAATTGAGGTCCATATTGTATGGGACGATAAATGAATTTCTTATTTATAGAAATTTGTTAGGAAATATCATTTAAGGAATGCTAGTGTGTCCCATTTGTGAATAATTCAAACAATTAGTTTAGTTGAAGCATTCCTCAAATACTATGTTTTTAGGACATTATAAATTTTTACATCAATGTCATAAATATTGATCCTGGATGGTAGGATTCAATGGGAATAAAGAACAAGGTACAACACAATCTTCACTAATGGGTTATCAATTGTTTAATAGAGTAAAATATATTGAAATTATTTTCAGTAAACCATTTTCAAAAAACCGTACAAAATCATGTTAGAAAGATAGATCAATTTCCTTTGAATTACAATATTGGAATTTTTTGTATGTCGGGCATTTTATTGATGTCATACATGTAGAAAAAATGTATTTTATAGTGTTATTTCCACATTAATAAATGTTCCTAGAAAAAAATATGACATCAGGGATAGATCGGAAGTGATTGATAAGGGGATAAGGGAAGATTTGGCACTGGTGAAGGGTAAAGGGAGGAATTTTCTTCCTCCAGTAGCTTACACTCTATCCAGATATGAAAAATTGCAATTTTTCATTTTCCTTAATGGTGGAAAAGTTCATGAGTGGTATTCATAAAGTATCAATAATGTTATTTCAATGAATAATTGGAAGTTATAGGGACTAAAATCACATGACAGTAATGTCTTTATGAAAGATTTAATTCTCATCACTTTAAGTTACATTCTACCTAAAAATGTACAACATACATTAACGCAACTCTCCTTCCTTTTCAAACTCATATGCAGTAAAGTTATAAACCCAAAAAATCTTCCAATCATGAATAATAAGTTTGTATTCATATTATGTGAATTAAATATTTTCTTCTCACTATAATTATTTGATATAATGGTACACCTGATGGTTCACTTAGTTGGATAGGTTCAACTATTTGGTCTTATCCATTATAGATGGATGTACCCCATTGAACGGTATATAAAGATTTTGAATGGGTAGTAAAGAATCAAAGTCAAACATAAGGGTGTATTGTAGATTGATATATTGGTAAAGAATCTATTGAATTTAGCACCAATTACCTATAATATGTTGATATCATCAGTCTCCAAAAGTCTTCTTAAAGTGGATTCCTTAGAGGTGAGGGTATTTTTAGAATATATTTTGTTGCAATTACCATCACAGAGTGAGAGAAACCATTCCTTTACATTTTATATAATAGGGAAGATATTGATCCATGTGTTAAATCCTGTAAACAAATTATTCTAGATTTTAATCCATCAAGGGTTGAAGGATGGATATCAAATACACATAATCAATAGTTTATAAGATGATTCCGATATCATATTTATAAAGAGTTACCTGAAAATATTAATTCAACTGCTAAATGAATTTAATGGAAAGTTACGGGAACCAATGAAAATGTCATATCTTACACTAGTTTTGTAATAAATGGTTATACATTCAATAAAAAAGAACATGATTACTGTAATACGATGAAAAACAATGTAGTTATGCTTATGGAAGAAGCGATGCACATATCTGGTTCTAAGGATAGAAATCCAATTTTTGTGAATATGTCATATCTTGATATTATAGAATATAAATATGAGTTGGATTATACAACATTTCAAGTGCCAATTTTCCATTGCAAATAAGTTGACAATAGGAATGTTGTGAATGTTAATGAAATGGGCATCGTGAAAGTGAATTTTAATGTGGAAGTGGAAAAGTATGAGTCATCTGTAATGGAATCACAAGCAGTGGAAGTATTTTACGTCTCAATTATAGCAAAAATAATTGGTCAATTATCCTACTGGGGATTAAAACAACTATAGGTTTAGATGAAAATTCAATCAAGGATGACCCTTTTATTTGGAAATCATAATCAGTTCATCGTGGTCCCAATGTAGAAAATTTCATGTAAGTTATATGGGGCCATAAAGAGAAAATTTTGATTCTCAATAGGGTATCCAAATATCTTCAACCTATAAAAAAATAGTTCAATGAGAAGGTTAAAGTTTCTTTGTTATACTATTCTTTTCCTTATAATATTATGTGTTCTGTACTATATTAACATAATCTAAATTAAATGATTGAATACTCATGTAGATAATGTCTTTTGCACATTATGATGTTACCAATCCTAGGGAAGAAAAGTCATTTGATGCTAAAACTATTTAATTATTAGTGGATCAATGGCATGTTGATGAAAAAACAAGAACGATGCAGCATCATAGTGTTGAATAAAATTATCAAGGAAAGAAGTAATGGTGTAAAATTTAAGGTCGGATATAATCAATACGGTCAACCTATTGATCCCAACAAATCAATATCCATTAGATATGTTTGGATTATAATGAGGATGAATGTATTGATTGACATAGAGTCATGGTTCCATATCCAACCTATAATGAAAGAAACCCTTTAGGATGATATAATGGTAATGTTGTGATAACCTTTCTCTATTTTACCAAAAAAATATATAATAATCATTGATTTAATTTTCATTATTACTTGAAGATTTAGTTTATTTTATATAATTTCTAAATGAAATGTGTCTTAATGGCCACTAAAAAAGTCTATAGAGGCTTCTAGACCCTTCTTACCAAGTTTCATCTAAGGGGTGTTGAGGGGAAAGTAAAGCCCCACCCACCAATTACTTATGCACACATTATAATATAGGAAACGTGGAATTCTTTCATCATTCAACGTAATGAGAAATCATTTTAGGTGCATTATAGGAGATAATATATTATTTGACATTATTTATTTTATCCAATTTGATTCAAAATTGTTAATTTATGAAATAGCAAAGAAGTAATATAAATATAGAACATGCATCAAAACCAATGTACCCTTATCGCAAAGCAAGGATGGGGTATGCTTCACTAGAGAAGAAATTATTATGTATTTTAAATCAATAATAAAATTTTATGTGATATGAAACAACATATATTCAAGTTTTTATATACAGATTTATAATTCAAAATTTGATGCCACTTTCATCCCACGTCATGTGTTGTGGAATGAGTATCGCATAAATAAAGGGGATAAAATGGTTAAGGAAAACAAAAAAGATGTATGGGAAACATGTGTAAGTATGAAGTAATAGTAATTTGTTATGATTTATAGTAGTATTAGAAAAAAATATCTATTTATGTTCATATGTATTTTATACGGTTTAGACATAAGAATCAGTAGTTATTATATCAGAAGAAAAACAACTTTCAGTAGCTTTAAAGATATTGGAACATTGTGGTCATGTTAGAGGTATAGGTTTTAGAGTCTCTCCTCAAACATATTATAAAAATAAAAACCACAAGAAGATATATATAATATAATGAAAGGATTACAGGTACAAATAGATTCTTTAAAAGATATTATTTTCCAGACTTATTTGGGAGACTAATACATGTGAAAGGATCAAAGTGAACTGATGGTGTAAAAAATATCATCACATGAACAACTGAATGACCTTGCTATATTTGAGGCTAGTTATTCCCCTAAACCACATACCTTACCCAAGTCAATCAATTTGTTCATTACTCTTTCTCTTAAATGTGAATCAAACAACTTTTGATAACTTTATATTACAAAAATTATGTAGGGTAAAGTTTTATGTGATTTTTATCTATCAATACCCACACACCACCTTTTCTGAGGGTTACGATGTATAATATATAGAGATACATGATACAAAATAAAGGACACACAAAATATCACGTGAGAGTGGGGATTAATTTATCTCAAGACCCGACCACTGATTTACTAGTTCCACTTGATGATTCGGATATTACAATATTCAATGATGCTATTGAAGCTCTTCATAAAATGGATTTATAATCATATAATTATACTTGGGGTATGTCTTTAATAAATTGTTTCAAATGAAAAACCTTTAATAGTTGATGAAAAAAGGTATGAAGTGAGGCATGGTATTACAGGCGGATAAAGTGATAAGGAAACGGAAGGTCAGATCAAGACAATCTAGTGAATCAACCAAGAAAATAAAAGTACCTTCCAGGACTAACTTCTCCTAATCAGTTCCACTACAACATATATTATCATTAAAACTTCATGAAATGAAATCATTAAAATATGGATATATGAACTAAATTACATATGAATAAGAAATATTTGGAATTGTTATTACATTCGTAGTTGGTATAGAGAGTATAAATGAGATTCTCAAGTTTGAATGGTTGGGAGTCTTAGTTTTGAATACATACATATGGTATATTTTTATAATACGTCTATCCAAAAAATGATCAAATATATTCATTAAATTTAATAACTATTATTATTTTATACAGGCATTTATATTACTACTACATAAAGGGAAATCCCTGTGAATACCTACTTGGATGCATTAAACACTATATCGTTTCTACAGAAGCATCCGAATTGGAGTCGAAAGAAATTGATAAAAAAAAGATGAACTAAATGATGAATTTGAGAAGAAAATAATAGATGAAATACTCATTTTAATGCCTGTAATTAATTGGTAAAACTCTTCAATATGATCATATAAAATATATTTTTATTTTTTTCATTACTTATTTATTTTTGTAAGAAGCACTCGATACTGATCGCAATCAATCTGGATACCCTAAATATTTATTTTTTGGATCAAATTCATGGATATCCATCAAAATTACCACACATTATGTGTACTGTGAAATTTTAATGCACTTAAATCTACATTTTATAGAAAAATTTTAAATAATATGTTTTAGTAGGTGTTTTAACAAGAATTTTGTTGTGATAGAGCGATCGCTAAATATAGACTAAATCATAGTATGAATTTGGTGACTGAATAAAAGAATCATGTGGATTACTTCAAATAAAAATGGATTAGGGTGTATATATATAAGGATTTAACTATCAAAAAATATTTCAAAAAAATACTTATTTTGGCCAATGTTTATAAAATGTTCAAAGAAAGATAACAACAAAGATTGTGGATATTATGTCTGAAATTTTATGAAAGATATCATAAAACATGGAAAAAACAGCATCCATAAATAGGTAATTTCCAAAGTTCATTACAATTACATTAAAAATATTTCATAATCAGTTGTTTTTATATATTTTCTCAGTACCACCAAGAAATATGACAATATATGTACTCAAATTAAGAAGTAAATTTATTTATAGATTAGTGGTCAGCCTACATGGTGTAAGAATGTTTATTGACATCAAATTTAAGTGATTTCCTACTAGTGAAAAGGTTAGGGGAAATACCCTTTATTAAAAAAGAAAAATACAATAGAAACCCCTTTTGATTTGGGTAAGGGAAAACCCATTAAAAGCCAGTTGGCCCAGGGAGATAAAACCCAATGGAAAACCCAGAAAAGTACCAATTACAAAGGCCCAAAGGCCTAGATTCAAAGACCTGAGGGTCCAGTGGGACAATAACCATGAAAAGTAGCGGTCCAAAGACCCACACTGTCACTACAGCTATCATGCATTCACCCGCATCCTGAGGTCTCCCTCCTGCACGCAGCTTGTCCTGAGGTCGTCGCCTCATTGTACGCCCGATGCTCCGCCTGATCCGGCTTGCATCACCATGACCCACCCAACCCTTTCCAATATCCGATCCATTGTATGAAGATCCTGTGATCCAGATTTTCATCCCTACTGAAAGCCAATACCCAAGCCGAGCCCGAGAGCCACGAATCCGCTATGCGGAACCGCGGAAGAAAACGCTGCATCGCTGCCCGCCGTGCCGTCCCCGTGAAGAGCCGACCGTCATCACTCGAAAAGAGGTCTACCATCGCTTAAACAGAGGCCCTGCACGGTGAGCGTTGAACCCTCATTGTCGCCGCTGACAACTGGATACCAAGCCAAGAAACACCCTTGCCGCCGCTGTGACGTTGTCACCTGAAGGCCCAGACTGTCGACGCCTTTGATCTATTTCTCAAGTAGAATTGTAATGGAGTAAATCAATTTGTTTAGAAATGAATATGTAGAATATATAGTGTCAAAATGTATACAGACATCATGAAGGTAATACATCCTAGTAATTATTTAGTTAATTTTATCATCATTTTATCTACTTTTTTAGTTAATTTCCTTATCATTTTTATCTAATAATTATTTTTTAAAATTTTAAAATTAGTTCAAAAAACATTTCACCTGCTCGAAACCAAGAAAATGAGCTTAGATTGTTTTCAAACCTTAATAAAATGATCCATAAATCATTTTTCACATGTAGGAATTGAAAACATGTCAATATGACACTCGATGTGGTCAGTGTGACTCAAATTATGTGTTTTCAATAAAAAATTTCATTTTAGTTTTAATCATACATAAAATTGTTAAAACTGAGAAAACGAGCTTGTATTGTTTTTAAACTTTAAGAAAATGATCTAAAATTCATTTTTCATGTGTCCGAATTGTCTGTATGTCAATCCAACACCTGATGTGGTTGGTATGACTTAAATTGTTTAGTTTCATTTTAAAATTAATATTTAATTAATATATTATATCATATTTATTATTAATTTATTTATTTATAGTATTAATAAAAAAATAATTGTTTTCTTATACAGGTGGATTCTTTTTCTTGGGTTGGAGTGCTTTGTTTGAAGCTACTCATTCTCATGAGCAATTGGACTTTGAGGCTATAACTAAGATAATGTGAATAAATAAATGGGTCAAGAATTTATACAGACACCACGAAAAGGGTAATTACTCATAATTATTTAGTTAATTTATTCATCATTTTATCTACTATATTTAAGTTAATTTACTTGTTATTTTTATCTAATACTTATTTAGTTTTTTTCAAAGATCTTTTGGGAAGTCATATTTTTCCTCCAACTATCTGCAATAATCTAGAAAAGAGATAACATGTTTCTTTGTTTTATAAGAGGAAACCCCATACTGCCTAAAGCATGAATTATTTCATGCAACGTGTGCTTTCCTCTTCTAACTAAATGGAACATGTTCTCTCTTTTTGGATTATTTCAGATAGTTGAAATTAAAACATAAATCACATACTTATCGTTCACTCCTCAATCTGATACACAGTGTACTTGGTATGACTTGAACTATATGTTTTTAGTTTATAATTTAAATTTTATTTTATAACACACACCATGTACTCAAAACTAATAGAAAACATTAATATTATTTTTATACTTTTATAAAATGATGCATAAGTCATTTTTGATGTGTAGGAATCAACTGCACTTTAATTTTACACATGGTTTGATCAGTGTGACTCCATGTGTCTCTTTTTATTTAAAATTAAGATTAATTTTAGTAAAAAATACAAGTGACATACTCAAAACTAAGAAATATCATTCATATTGTTTTTATACTTTAGGAAAATGATCTATAAGTTATTTTTGATATATAGAAATCATCCACACATTAATCTAACACACATTGTTCACAATATGACTCAGAGTATCTGTTATCAGTCTAAAATTGACATTTTAGTTCAAAGTGTGTATCACTTACTGAAAACCAAGAAAACACACTAGGATTATGTTAATGATTTAGTAAAATGATTCATAATTCATTTTTTATATCTAAGTGTCAGTTTCAGATCCAACTGACACATGATGTGACCGATATGACTCAAAGTGTGTGTTTTTAGTTTAAAATGAAATTTTGTAAAAAATAGAAGTGACATAATCAAAATGAAGAAAATTAATTTTTATTGTTTTTATACATAGTAAAATGATCTATAAGTAATTTTTGATGTGTATGAATCATCATCACTTCAATATGATTCACGGTGTGACCGGTATGACTCCAGGTGTGTCTTTTTATTTAAAATTGTCATTAATTTTAGTAAAAAAGACAAGTGACATACCAAAAACTGAGAAAATCATTAATAAAGTTTTTATACTTTATAAAAACAATCCATAAGTCATTTTTAACATTTAGGAATTGGTCGTACCTCAATTTGATACATAATGTTCCTGATATGACTCAAAGTGTCCATTATCGATTTAAAATTAACATTTTAGTTCAAAACATGTGTCAATCACTAAAAACCAAGAAAACATGCTCTTATTGTATTTATAATTTATGAGAATAATTCATAAGTAATTGTTGAAATTTAATAATTAATCTCCTATCAAACCGACACATGATGTGACTAATATGAATCAAAGGGTCTGTCATTAGTTTAAAATTGACATTTTACTTCAAAACATGTGTCACTAATTAAAAACAAAGAAAAAAACACTCTTATTGTGTTGATAATTTAGGAAAATTATTCATAAATAATTTTTTACATGTAGGAATCAATCTCACATCAAACCGACACACGATGTGACCAGTAAGACTCAAAGTGCGTATTTTTGGTTTAAAATTACATTTTACTAAAAAAAGACAAGTGAAATACTCAAAAAAGATAAATCATATTAAAATTATTTTGATACATTATTAAAATGATCCATAAGTAATTTTTTTGTTTAGGAATCATTTGAACCTCAATCTGATACACGGTGTGCCCAGTGTGACTCAAAGTGTCTGTTGTTAGTTTAAAATTGACATTTTAGTTCAAAACCTATGTCACTCACTGAAAATTGAGAAAACATGATCTTATTGTGTTGATAATTTACAATATTGATTAATAGGTAATTTTTGATATTTATAAATCAATATCATGTCAAATTAACACAAGATGTGACCAGTATGACTCAATGTGTGTGTTTCTAGTTTAAAATGACATTTTAGTAAAAAATGCAATTGGCATGCTATAAACTAAGAAAACACATTCATATTGTTTTGATACTTTATTAAAATTATCCATAAGTCCTTTTTAACATGTAGGAATCATCCTCACCTAAATCCAATACATGGTGTGGCTGTTATGACTCCAATTGTGTCTTTTTATTTAAACTTCACATTAATTTTACTAAAAAATACAAGTTACACTCAAAACCAAGAAAACGAATTCAGATTGTTTTGATACTTTATGAAAATAATCCAAAAGTTATTTATGACGTGTACTAATCAGCTATACCTTAATCTAATACACAGTGTTCCCGATGTGACACAAAGTGTCTGTTATCAGTTTAAAATTAACATTTTAGTTCAAAACATGTGACACTCACTAAAAATTGAGAAAATATTCTTAGGTTGTCTTGATAATTTAGGATAGCGATTCATAAGTCATTTTTTGACATTTAGGAATTAATTTCATTTCAAAATAGAACATGATGTGACCAATATGAATCAAATTGCACGTTTTTAGTTTAAATAACATTTTACTAATAAAACACAAGTGACATACTCAAACCAAGAAAACACATTTGGATTATTTTGATACCTTATGAAAATTATCCATAATTAATTTTTGACATGTAGAAATTAGTTGAACCTCAATCCAAGAAATGGTGTGCCTTGTATGACTCAAAGTGTCTATTATTTGTTTAAAATTGATATTTTAGTAAAAAAGACAATTGATGTACTAAAAACCAATAAAATGCAATCAAATTGTTTTGATACTTTATGAAAATGATCCATGATTCATTGGTGATGTATATGAATTATTTTCACCTCAATTCAATACACATTATTCCCAATATGACTCAAAGTATATGTTTTTAGTTTAAAATTGACTCTTTGTGTTTAATTTATTTCTTTATAATATTATTAACATAAGAATTTTTTTATTATTATGGTGAATTATTTTTCTTGATATGGGGTGGTTTCTTCAAAAACTAATAGCATGACTAGGGATCAGGGTTCAAAGACAAATGAACATTGATTTTTTTAATGTCTATGATAATTTTCACTTACTCGTGTAATTGTACAAACCAATGTTTGAAATTTCTATAATAAATTTTTTTTCCTTGTATTTGTATTGTAAATTTTATTTTAATTAAATTCAATATTTTATCCTGTATTTGATTTATATTTTTATTCCTTTTTATGTATTCTGATTGGGTTTTGTTTTATAGGGTTGTTTCATGGCTACCGTAGGTCAGAAGCTATGTAGCAACAAGAATGGACTATATCAGTACTTCCAAAATGCATTAATAAAAGATTCATTTTTCATAACTTCTTGGAATCACTAATAAAGGACAATTTATTTAAATCTTTATTAGGTATTCATCACTTTTAATCACTGAAAAATATCATTTTTAGAACTATTAAAAGAACATTCTGTAGGAGTGTATTTTTTGTTGTCCAACACATCATCATGATTAATTTAAATTGGATTAAATACGGTGATGAATTTGAAAAAAGTAATGGTATTGGGATTTGGATATTATTGTGAACCTATCTTGTGATAAGTTATTTTGATATATTTCATCATTTCCTTTCAATATGGCTTTTAGTGAGCATTGTATGTTAAAAGTTTTTTGAAAAATGGAATTAATTTTCATATTTTTGAGATCCTTTTAGCTTGGTACTAGAAAAAATAAGGTTGGGGTGTGATTATACACTTAAATAGGCTAATATTAATTGTTTAAATTTTAATATTCATGTATTTAAATGTACATAAATACCATTTTTAGTGCATTTTATAAATTGAACTTCATTTCTCATCACATGGAAAATTCGTGTTTTGAAATTTATCAATTTGGGGCCAATTAATCATCATTTTGTGGAATAAATGATTTTAATTATTTGAATTTGATATTATAGAATATTATTTATCACATTTTTTGCAATATTTTTTATTTTAGGATTAATAGAATATTCATAATGGGAGATGGACACTTTTTCCATGGATGTAGAAATTTATTAACAAATCAAATTGGGCCATAGGACCAAAAAATAAATGTGGATCCCACAATTCAATCCCAATATAGCTCAAATTTTAACTTGATATAAAGAAAATTATGGGAAAATTTTCATTCATCTGTGTCCAAATATAATTAGGATGTTTTCAATGGGGTCTATGGGGCATAATATGAAGTTTAAATTATGGTATAGATTCCAAGGCCCATAAATTCATCCCACCATTTTAATCATAACATGTGAATGAAAGATAAATTTGGTATAAATTTTCTAAATAATTTAGAGGACATTTTTATGAACATTTTTCTCTTATATGAACTTTTCATAATCATTCTTCTTCAAAGTGTATTTTTCACCTCAATTGGGGGCACGAATCTAGTTCAAATTTTTTCTTTAGTGTTGAAAAGTCTACTTTCCATTTTTTCCACCCACCTTTGACTATCCTAATTAAATAGGATGAAATTGAATGATTTTTTCTTGAACCTAGACTCCTAATATGCATATTTAAGGTGGTGGGGGTGAATTAATTAGTGGGGTTCATGTTTTTCTTTCAATTGTAATGCTACACTATCATTTTGTAAACGCATCTTCAATTTATCTCATGTAAGTTGTATGGAACACTTTCTTTTATGAATAAAATTTCTTGTTATTATAAAATTTTTATGTAAATTTTCTTATCATTTTGATATCATTGAAACTGTGTGTGAATTTATTTACACCAACACTTGTGAAATTACACACACAATGGTAGAGTGTTCGTTATTTCATTTTTTTTACTTCTTCAATCCTGATTCTTTAGGTCGGCTATCATATTCCATTGATATCTTTGAATAATTTAAAGGATAACCATTTTATGAGTTTATCTTAGGGAGTTTTGTGGGAAAATATTGGATGTTATTTCAAGTTATTTAAACATATAATCATTTCTTTAATTTTAGGGCTCCATTTAATCATTTATTTTCTTCATTACCTTTATCAATTATAATTAATGCGCCTTTTGAGTTCTAGTATGATCAAATTACATATAGTTATCATAAAATTGATCCTATAAGTGAATTATTTATTATCCTTTAAATTATGTAGGAATTAAATTAGTGAATGATGTGAGGTAACTTATCAAATTGATTGGATGTTTTTTGAATTAATAAGATGAAATTTTCAATGAAAAATAATATATCCAATATAACCCTAGAGAAAACCTAGGATTGACTCGTCTTATTTAATTTTTTATGTTTTAATATTTAGGCATTTCATACTTAAATTCAAATCATTCTCTTACGTACTTTAGTATTCTAGTATCCCAATTTCCATCAACTGAAAAGTTGGCTACTCCATAGCTGAAAATACCCCAAAAAAACTTTGAGTGTATCAAGGTTATTTATTAGTTATATATGGATTTTACCCATAATTTTACTAAAATTAACACTTATACCTATATAGTAAATTTGGGTGAATCCAAGTAGAAAGAAGCAGAAATCGATTTATCTTTTTATAGATTAAGGGGAATACATAATTTCTAGGAATTATTGTGACCAAATGCTATGGATGTAATACACTCTCTTAGACTTCAGGATTATATTTATACATAACCTCATTAATTGTGACAATACCATTGCCATTAATATCTCTAAAAATCAAATCCAACACTCTCTAAAAAGACACATTGACCTTCGGCGCCATTTCTTAAGAGATCACATCCAAAAATATGATATCTTATTGGAAATTTTTCCAACATAATATTGACTCGTTGATATTTTTACTAAACCTCTATCCCGTGATAATTTAAAATTCATTAAATTTAAATTATGAATGGTTCACTTATGTCATTATTCATTTGATATGGGACTATCTTGAGTTATCTTTTAAAATCTTTTCAAAAAAAATTTCTTATTTCAAATATTTTTAATCTTGAATTTTTTTGTTTTATCTTTTTTATTTTATCATGGATATGATCTCTTTATCTATCATGTGATATAAGTTTCTGGTGAGTCTTGTCTATTTTATAATTCCAAAATTTTCTTTAAGAGATATCTTTTATTTTCATTTTAATTATTTTTATAATGTTTTTCTCTTATTTTCAAAAATTTTAAAAATATTTCTTTCTAAATATAACTACTTTTTATACAATTATAATGGTTTTTTAAACTAAATTGTTTTCAAAACTCATAAAAAAAATTTATATACTTTATTTTCAAAAAAAATTATCTCTATCAAATGAATATTAATGATGAGTAAAAAATTATTTTGTATATTCTTCTCTACATGGATTTTTTCTTGAGATGTCTTTGACTAAGCACCAATGAAGGAAACTTTAAAGGTATGCTTTCACTTTCAAAGGACCTTATTGATAAAAGATCTTTTAATTTTTTAAAATTAATCTTTAATATAATGAACTTCTTGTAAAAGGTAAGTACCAATTTTATTTTATTCTTTTCCTCTCTCTTTTTACCTCATTATTTTTTTCTTTTCTCTTTTTCTTCATCTTTCTATTTTCCTATTCACTTTTATTATTTAATATCTCTCTATAAAATATTTTTATAAGGTATTTTAAAGTTAATGTGTGTTTTTAAAATATATTTTATTCTATTTTTTTAAAATATCTTTCTATATTGAACTATTTTTTCAAATATTATCTTATAAGGTTTATACTTACTATCCTTGTTTTTATCTTTTTGATAATCACATATGGGAATAAAATTATGAAAAACTTTTTTGAATGGGGTTTTGATTTTATTAGACTTCAAAGGGAAAGAAATATCTTCAAAAAAATAAATGGGCAAATGTTTCTTAATTTTTAGTGTTTTATTATGAAATGTTTTTAAACTTTATAGTGATGAATTGTTTTAAAAGGGGTCAATTTGTAAATATATATTATTCATTTTATCTTTACTTTTATATGATTTATTTATTTACTCATTGATCTCATTGATCTCATTGAATATCTTGTTAATATCTTGATTTACATTTCTATGACTTTTACTATTGATTTACATTTAATTTTTTTTTTTATATTAAGTTTTTGTGATCATCAAAAAGGTGGATATTGTTATACTTCTCTATTTTATGGTGTTTTAATGATCACAAATACTCACCTATGTTTCTAACATTTTCATTTAAGTGAGTTTCAATGTTTTAGTTAAATACCAAGTGATGTAATTCGTGTCATCTTGAATATCATTTGAAGTCTTATTAGATTCTTGTATATATCTATTATCATGCTTCAATATCATAAAATATTGATTTATGAACCTTATAAGTCATTAGAAGGATGTGGAGTAGGATATTATTTGAGAATATGGTATACAATTAACACCGGATACCTGGTGTAGGGAATCGGCTAGCTGGTTACATGTGTCCAGAAGCATTGTTACAATAGAAGACCCATTATCCATCTGGTGGAGTACTGCTTGTCGGTCGGTGGTGAAGGAAGTTCAAATTAATTGAGTAGCAATCCACTAGATAGTCGGTAGAAGATCCAAAATTGAGGATGTCTCCAAATAGGCTACCAATTTCCTAGTGGTGACTACATGGTATCTGATGGATTTGAGCTAGACAGTCCGAACTTACATTAATTATGGTCAAAAATACTATAATGGCAGTCTTCTATGGATTCATAACCCCCAATGACTTTTAGAACCTTCCTGATCTTCTTAGATCCTATAAAAGGAGTCCCTTGGACCCTTGGAAGCTGGCACCAGATACCAATGATTCTCTCAATATTGAATCAATGATGAGGTTCTAGAATTATTATTTCCTCTCAAGAGACAATTTCATCTTCTCAGTATCTAAAAGATATCAACCTTTATCAAAAATATCTCAAGCCATATTTTTATCTTCCTTCAAATATATTTTTGAGCATCATTGTAATGGGTTTTCTCAAGAAAGTCTCTCTCCTCTAATTGCCTTTCTCCAATTGGTTCTCACTCTATAAAAGTTAGGGATGGGTTCCTTGGATACCAATGAATCTCAAGAGGGTGATCACTAACCAAAATTATGAGGGATGGGTTTTTTGATCACTACTAAGATCAAGAGATTAATAATATAGACCTATTGATTCGAGGTGTGGAGATATAGGGACTCTCATAAAGATTTCATCGAACTCCTTATCAATTATGTTTTCTCTATATTTATTTTATTACGTTGAATAATTAATCATCAATTCGCATACTTTCATAAATTTTATTTAATCATTTGCAAGATTAAATTTGATATTAAATTTTTAACTTGGATTAAATTGATCAACTGTCGCTCAATTGATTTATAAATTTATTTATTTCATTTTATCAAAAACATTTTATTTTTAAATTTCCCTTTATCTTTCACTTTATTTTAAAAAAAAAATCACACCCACTCTTGCCATAATTTCTCTAACCAATATTATTATCCCAAGCCTAATAGGGTACATGGGTGGTTAGCTCAAGCTAAAGAAGGTACATGGGTGGTTATTCAAAGCTTACTATATGATCAATATCTTAGTGGGTATCCTTGACATGTGATTTCTATTATTATGTTTACACCACACTTTTATTAAATGATCTTAAGACATATTCTTATGCCTATTTTATGCTCTCATGGTTCATGATTCTTTGATTTTCCCAACTCTTATGAATCATGTCTTATGTTATGCCAATTATTTATTCCATGACTCATGGTTTGAGATTTATGTATTTGGGTATAATATTTATGAACATTGATTGTGTTCTCATACCATTATACTCATATTATGATCACTTTTGATCATTGAATGTCATCTCCCATGTTTACCCTTATTGAGCATATGAACTCACCCCTTATTATGTTTCCATTTCCCTGAGTTATGAAGAAGGATATTAAGTATGATAAGTCTAAAAGGTTATCATGTGAGAAGATTATTTATGGTAAATATTAAATATTGTTCGTAAATGTATCTAGTATTCAAATTTACTAAGCCTTTATAGTTCAGGGGTATGAATTATTGTGAGATGTAATAATTTTTCATCAAAAATAATGGAATATATATGTATTTTATGCTCGTTTCACCTCAAGATAACTTGCTTTTTCTTCTCAAAATATTTTAGTAGTTCCAATTTGATCACCTTATAGGATATAATAATATCATAGGACTTCTTATCCTTATTCATTAATACAAAAAATGTATTCAATAGTGAAAATAATATCAGGTTATTCTTCTTCAACTGGACCTATTTTAACAAAGTAATAGAAGTTTTAAAGGTTCTCAACTTTATTCCCTTTTCTTCCTCTTCTTTTATGATATTTATAATCACAAAATGTCACATTAATATGTTTTCCATATTCAAAATAAGAAAACTCTTTAAAATTTAGTTGGCAATAAATACTATAATATTTCAAACTATTTTAATCTCATAATAAATTCTCTTTAAATCCTCCTTAATACATTTTATGTTTCCATATTTCATGTGATATTAAAATATCGAAGCTTACTTATCCAAAAAAATCCACAATATTTAAATCATTTTAAATATACTTCACATGTTCATAAACTCATGCATTGTTACGTGAAACTATTTATTGAAGCATGTAACTCTTCTCATATTTTAGCATGAAACTACTTTATCTTGCTTGGTTATCTCAGTGAGAATCACAATACTATTATGGTCATACTAATTCCCTGAATAATGGTTATTAATCATCATTTGATTTAATCTCCAAAATCATTATAGTTATTTATCCTAGGAACTCTCTGATTTTTTTTCATCCTGATATTCATCATTTTATTATGATAGAAACCTTCTGAAGTTCCTTTATTATTTTTTCTTATCTTCATAAAATTTAGTGAGTCTTATAATTCTTTTAATTATAGTTGGCCCTTATGATTTTTATAATTTTATTTGAGACTTATGAAGTCCACATATCTTATGAAACACTGCATATTGTGAAAATTATTGTATCTTTTGAGAAATCACTAATTATGAAATTGGGTATAATACAAACTCTATATATTATGGTTTTATTAATTTTAATTAAACCTTCTGAATTCTGCAATCCAATCTTATGAAGTTGGAACATTATGAAGTTATTTACTCATCCTTAAGAATTTTTAACCTTATGAATATCAACCTTAGGATGATCGTATAAACCTTACAAAGTGTTTATTGTTCATGACTTAACCAATTTTTCAAAAAACCCTCTAGTAAACCTTTTGAAGATACATAAACATTATAAAAAACATGAACCATATGAAGTTCATGGTGTTTAGTACATGCTCAAAATTTCAGTAATCATTAAATACAAAACTAATTTAGCTCTACTCAAAAACATCTCAAGGACTTCTCCAGAACCCAAATTAACTTGTAAAACATATTAATACTTCAATAAATCATGAAAATATTTCCTTTAATTTCCAATGCATATTGTATGGTCTCTTAAAAATTCCAGTAATTGTCCCTCAGGTATTTCAGCATCTGTCTCTAAAGTATTTAAGCAGCTTTGGATTTATGAATCTAAGCATGTTAATCTATCTATTCGGCAATATTTATACTTTAAAATCATTAAAAAATTTAGTATGTAGTGTTTTTATATCCAATAACTCTTTTGTTTAGTTTATTTGAAGCATAGCTACACAATCATCACATTTAGTATTGCTACATTGAATATGTCAACACTAATGTATTGGCATTTTTACCTTATTTTCCATCATAAAAATGCATCATTAAATGAACTCATAAGGGTTATTCAATAATAGGTACCTTAACCATCTCTTTACGCATTATCAAACACATATTTTCATATTCTCATCATTATGGAATCTTTTCTTGTTGACAAAAAATACAATCCATTCTTTTGAACTTCAATTTCCCACTTTATATTTATTTTCAATACCATTGAATCATTATGTCGATATGTGTAGCTATTTCTTATCCCCCCTTGTTAAAAATAAAGGGAAAGGGAATATGATAGGTCTTATCATAATCAAACATCTTTAATGGTTTTACTAAAACAACTTATTCACTCTATTTATCTTTGAATCATAGCCTACTCCAATGTTTTTATAGAAAGATAGCATCACATGTGTCATAACAAAGAGCCATAAACCATTCAACTCTAAGTCTACTTGGTCTAAATCGATGTATAAAACAAAAGTGAATAAATCAATACATCAATTTTGTCCATTAAATCAGTTCATTATATGATATCACTTCAACATTCTCATTTTAGGGGTTGAACAACTATATTTAATAAGAAATATAATCCAACACTCATCTTCAAAAAAATTCATTAAAATTTTTCAAGTTAAATTCATAATGCTCCTCCTTCTTTCTTATCAACCGTCACTCCCCATTTATAATCAACATTTATATGGAAAAAATAAGGGTAAAAGTGTGATTTGCATACCTAGACTTATAAATTTAATGGTATGTTAATAAATTCTAAATTCACAATGATGCTTTTAGAGATCCCTTTGTGTTTTCTCCCCCACAAGGGATGCATTCCTTCCCTCTTCACCATTATAGTTAGAACACTCTATTATAGGAAAAATATTTTGTTTTACAATAGTTACAACCTTATCCAATTATCCTTTTAATTTTCACATTAAATTACCTTTATTAAAACTCATGAAATGGATTCAAGGTAATAAAGTGAATTATTTGTTAGTTCTTAAGTGGAAACATAAGAGATGACACTTGGATATCAACCCAGAACCTCTCTTCAATTCATATCTATATTGAAGGGAACTATTCATGCTTACTCCACTTTTTTCTTAATATTTACATCCTTGTCTAGTATGTACTTATTTTTCTCATCTTTATTCTTATTTGTAATAGGTTTGTTTTCCTTTTATAACAAATAACTTTTAGCCAATGGTGATTTTTCTTCTTCTTCAATCTTCTTAATAATTTCCTTTTGATATAGAATAATAGTTATATGGTTTTGAAAAGTATGACCAGCTTCTCTACACCTTCCACATAATTATTTTGGGACTCTTGGGTTATCATCCTTGGACAAAATATCAAGAAATTTGAGTTTTTCTTCATGTGAAAGAACCTATTGTCATTCATCACTTGTTTGTTCCTTCTCTGTCTATTTAGACATTCTCAATTGATCTATTCAAATAGTCAGTAACTCCTTCTTAAAAAACATAGATTTTTTATAGATTTAATATGGTTTCTTAACAATTATATTATTTACCTTTTTATTAAATACCTTCACTTATTATTCTAGGATGTCCTCAATTAACCCAATCTTCTTATTTCTCTCTTAGATTGATTCTTTCATTGATATCCAATTTCTTCCTTTGATACTAATATTTTTGGATTAGTTTCACTGGTCTATGTTGTGACCCTTCCTACCACAGTAAAATCATATCTACTTGATTTTTTCATCTTCAAAATTCCTCTTAAACTTATTGGTAGTTTTTTTCTCAACTCTCTTCTTTTTCAAAACACCTTTCTTTACTTTTTTTTCTCTTTGGGAAACTTGCTACACTTTTCCTTTCTCTTTTACTTTATTCTCTTATGGTCATATTTTTTTTGGAATATTTATGATGACTAATGAGATCATATCAACGCTATTTATTTCTATAAATACTTTTGTAGTAGTAATCATAAAATCTTTCTAATTAATCAATTATGTTCTTGGTAAATAGATTTTTTCCTTTCTATGAATTCTATTTTTCAGCAGTAGGTGTTCTTCTTTCTTCAGTTATAATTCCCATTTCTCTGGGCCTCCAATGGCCTTTATAAGTTTATATGTTCTTATAACAGTAAATTTATTTTTTCCTAAACCAATAGCAGTACCAATAGTTTCTAATGAACCTCCTTCTTTTTCTTGTGGATGTATTCTGGACAGATTGGATACCATATTATTTTTGATTTGACGTACTACCCTTTTGGGCTCTTCTTGGGGGATAATTTTTTTGGATATTCTCACATCCACCTTTGATGTATTGGTAAAAATTTCGGAATTTTTATCTAACCAATATTTTCTATATTTATATTTAATACCTGAACTAGTAGGCAAAACTATAATAGTAAAAACAGATTTATCCAGAGTTTGGGTTATCTTTCTCTAAAAACTTGATATAGTTTGATTAGAGAATTATTTCATGCTATTATTTTAGTTGGTGTGACTCTTATTGAATCCATTACTCTTAATAAAAACTTTTGTGCCATTATCAATCTTTTTATTAGTTTGGGAAGTTTCTAGTTCAGTTTAATTCTAGATTCTTAAATTTTACCTCTATTTCAAGACACATTATGATTGGGAAGTTCATATCATCCTTAATTGATATTAAACTTTCTTCCTAATTTTTCTTTATTTTCTCATCCTAAACTTCATGTATTTTTATTTACTATTGTAAAATGTTTTCAAGATCTTTTATTCTTTTTAATTCAACATTTAATAAATCATCATTAATATTAATAGATGTTTTGTAATAGTTTTCAAATACATGGATAACTTCTTTAAAAATAATTTTTTTTCACTTATTTCTCATAAAAATGCCTTTCCAATTTTTCTTCAACTGGGGATAATGTTTTATATCAAAGTAATAATTATTTTTCTATTACTTTTACAAGGTATATGAGAATAATTCACTTTTGATACTTCTTTCCTAGTTCATTATCAATTTCATCAGCTTCTTCTTCAATATAAGATTTTTAATCACGAAGTTCATTGATAAAACCATGTATGTAAGTGACTACTTCAATATGAACCTTTTTCAAATACCTTTTAACTTGATAATAAAAGTCTTAAACTGTTTAAAAAGACACACCATATTCATACTATTGACCACTTGATCTATTTTATTCTAAAGGGTCACTTTCCACATATTTGATAGATGAACACTTACCACTATGATTAGATTCATGTAGTGGATGATCCTTATTTATCTTTGACATCTTTTTATACTTTTTTTCCTCTATTTTCCTTCTATTCCTTAGGGTTTTAGTTGAAACTACCATACTCTCATCAATAGAATGAAATTCTTTTTTTACATCAATAGCCTTTACCTTTATTCTAAAACTAATACATCAGTTCTTAACTGATCACTTTAGATGATATAACAATATTGTAGGCCATATTATCCTTCTTATTCAATATGCAGTAAATATTTAACAAAAACAGCAGTATCAGGTTATTTTTATTCTTCTATGGGATTTTTTTCATTAAAGTAATAACATTTTCAAAGGTTATCAGCTTCACTCCATTCTATTCTGTGATATTTATAATCAAAAAATATCATGTGAATATGGTTTATATATTTTAAAAAATAACTCCTTAAATTTTTATTGGAAGGAAATTTTCTAATATTTCAAACTCATTTAATATCCTATTAAATTATCAATTTAAATCATCCTTTGGAATCAGGATCCTTTCATCATTCATGTGATATTAAAATGTCACAACTTTCTTCTCTAAAAATTTCATAGCATTTAAATCATTTCAAATATAATTCCATGTGTGAATGAACTCATTCATTATGATATAGAACCATGGATTTCCTCTTGGAACTATTCTCATAATTCATCTTAAATCATCTTTTTCTTGATTAATTATTTCATAAAGAATCGCAATACTCTTATTGTAATTTTAATTCCATAAAGAGAAATTATTGAGAATCGTCTAATTTTATCTCAAGATTCTTCAAAATTATTTATTCTAGATACTCACTATATTTTCATCATGATATTCATCATTTCCTTATGATAAGAACCTTACTATATTATTTAACAAGATTCGGTGAATCTTATAGAACTTTTAAATATATTTGAACCTTGAAATTTTTTTAAGTTTAGTTAAACCATAAGAAGTCTTCATATCTTATGAAATGCTACATACTATGAAAACACATGTTTCTTATGAGAAATCACTTATTATAAAAGTGAGTATCTTATGAACTTTATATATTATGGTTTTTATAAGGTTAATTGAACATAGGGATAGAAAGGGGTTGGGTAATCCCTTATTTTAGGCTACCCAAACTCAAATATGGTTAAGTACTGGGCCACCCAAACTTTTTTATACCTAATTAATTTTTTCCCTAATTTAAAATCGATTAATTAAACCATGCATGTTTAATATCCAAAATCATTTATAATTTTAACAAAAAAAATAAATATAACTGGTATAAACCAGTTTGAGGGTATTACACAACCATAGAACCATGATATCAGGATGAAAGAGTGAGGCCGCAGCCACAAACAACGTTTAATAGTTTCATTCAATCAATTATCGACACACTGTATCATATAAAGTACCATAAGAAGCATTAAAACTTTGATGTGGGACATGGTACACATAGGGGATGTGAAACACAAACCCTACCCAAACTCTATTAAATGGTACCCAAAACTTATTCAATCAAATCAGGTAGGAGTAGGTGATCACTAATCAGGTACCCATTGTTATCCAAAATTAAACCTTATAAAGTCAGTAGTCCAATCATATGATTTTGGAACTTTATGAAGCTTTTTACTCATCCTTATGAACTTTTAACCTTACAAAGATCAACCTAAAAATGATTTCATGAACCTTACTAAGTGTGAATATTTCTTGACATTACTAAATTTGCAGACTTCTACTCAGTGTTGAACCTTACAAAAATACATGAACCTTATAAAAAACATCAAGCCTATGAAGTGTTTAGGGTTCAATATATACTCAAAATTTATGAAATATATAAATACATAAATATTTTATCTCCACTCAAAAACATCACAAGGAATTATCCAGTGCCTCAAATCAACTCAAAAACCCTTTTAATAATTCAAGACATCATCCAAATATTTCATTTTATTTATAATATACATTAGATGTTCTCTCAATAATCTCAACAGTTTTCTCCCAAGAATCTCAAAAGTTGTATCTCAAGTATTTTAGTAGCTTTGACTTTATAAATCTCAACTCTCTAATATCTCCATTCCTCTATATTTTTACTTCAAAATCATTCATTCTTATAGTATATAATTTTTATTCATCCAATAATAATTTTCTTTCATTGACATAAATACAAACTTCAAATTCATTACATTTAGTGATGATACATTGAATCTTTCCACAATATATAGCAATAGTTTTATCTCCTTTACTATTATATAAATGGATCCTTAAATGTGCCCTCAAGATTTATTCAATTTAATTTACCTTTACCATCTCTTCATGCATTATTCAACACATATTAACACCTTATCATCATCATGGTAGTTATCTTTATTGATAAAAAATATAATCCATAAATGATATTTTCAAAAAAAAAAAAAGGTGGATATTTGTGAAATATAATTTTATTTTTTTCAATGAATTTTCTTATTAATATGAAAATTGATGGACTTCATCAAATGGATCTTAATATTGAATTGTTTGTTTTTTCATTGTGTTTCTTTTCCTTTATATATTGGTTAGATCTATCTATAATTCTTAATGCCCTATCTTGAGAAGCCACATAACACATGGGTTGTTATATGGATAGAAATATTGATCCACCCTTGTGATCCTAATAATTCATGTGTATCAATCATATAATGTATCCTAGAACCATGTAGCCTCACTGATCATTCAGTTTCACCACAACTATTGATTCTATTTGGATCTTCAAAGCATATTGAATCAATTAATTCTTTATTGGATCTCTATTACTTTGTCAAGAGAAAATATAAAATAGAAAGAGATATATTTGGGGGGATTCACCTGAGGCTGGTGTTTTTGATCTACTAAGTTCATCATCATCCTGATGTGTGGTAATTGAAACATATGGTACTATTCTATTAGAGATTATAGGAATTTTCTTGAGGTTCATCAAGGAAGGTTAATATTGATGTGTAAGAATTGATCATAGTATTTTATTTGAGTGGATAGCTATGTCCCCAATAAAAGTATATAGATCTCTATAAAGTTATTTTCCTTTTTGGTTCTAGAAGTTTTAATCCAATGCGTTCAGTTTCTTTGGGTGAGTCAAGTGTGTCCATTAAAGAAGGTGGTGAGCATTAATACATTCTGGTAGGTTCACTAGTGTCATCTTCTCTGATGAGAACTTCCCTATGGATAGCTTATGTGGTCCCTTTTATTTATTTTTCTTTATTTTATCATGCTTGATTTATTTTTGAAATAATAAATAGATATAATAGGTAGTGTGATGATCCAACCTAGATCACCTGATTGGGAGCCAACACACGACCTCTGGAACACCTCCCCATATACTAGAGGCAACTAATTAGCTGTGAGGGACTAACACAATTGTGGTTAGACTGTTCCTTATAAAATAAATCATGAGTATAACACCTGAATCTACCAAAAATTCTATATGACCCATCTATATGATGGACATCCCCAAAAACCTCTAAAAATAAAATAGGGAGCCAAGAGGGATCCTACTGTCCAGAATCGAAAGTACTAAATATATATAAATTAAAAGAACAATAATTAAATATATATAGTAGATAAAGTGTAATAATATAATTAAAACAACACACTCTTCAGTAAACATGTTAAATAATAACTAAAAAGTAAATTACAATAACCTTCATCCCAACTCACATAATTCAACCTACCAAATCTATGGCCTTCATGACCTAATAAACCTACACAAAATATCCATATCTGAGAATTACATGTGCCTTAAGAGAAAATAGGAAGGTCTGATATAACACAAAATGTCATTATAGCATTTATTTTAATGACAAGTTGGGTAATTTTAAATATTTTAAAATTTTAGTTTTGAGTTTAATTTTCAATAATTTTTTATTCTACGTGTGGTTTGAGGCGCATGGTTTAGAAGTAACTGTGTGGGAACCCTTATGTGGGTAAGTTACATTTGTTTTTGAACATTCACTATTTAACCTACATAGGTAGTGAAAAGTTGGGTGACTCGTAGTAGTAATTGTGAATCTTTTACTTTCCTTGAGTTTCCCAGCATATGGATTGCATAATGTTAGGTAAAATATTTGAAAAGTGTGTGATATGGATATGTAATGGGGTGGTATCATTTGACACGGTTGGAACATAGTTAGACGAACTGTTAATTTTTTTATGGATAAATCATGAAAAGTGTATTTTCTTAGGTAGTTCCAATTGCATGGTTAGTGCACCATTTATTAAACTGTGTGTCTTAACTGTGTGATTTACCCAAATTCACTTAAAAATAAACTTATGATTTTTCCATTATGATTTTCAAGGCCCTAAGGTCTTCCCCAACTCTCCTTCTCATTTATTTGATCTATATTCACACCTTAGGAGGTTCTTCCCTCCCTTACCTTGGATTTTGAGGCCTTTCACGCCTTCTTCTTTTAATTTATAGAGGTAATTTATTCTCATTTCTCTTGGTTTCCTCCTCCTTTATCTCTCTCTTCCCATATCCCTTTATTTTCCCTCCCCCTTGAATCTTATGGTTATAGGGGTTCATTTTTGGGGTTTTGTATGGGTAATTCATGGGGGTTTTTTAGGGATTAAGGAATATCCCTTGATTCTTATTGGATAATTCACCGTCGTAGGTGATGACTTTTAGCCTGGTTGTCATTGAACCAAGGTAGGTGTTTTTTTTTAATTTTCATAAATTGACATGACATTGAGTTCTTGATTGTTTAAAATTCCCTATTTGATCAATTTTATCCATGTGTAATGTATTACTTGGATTTTAAATTGGTTCAAGGTGGATTTCCTCTTAGAAAATGGTTTTCACTTGGACATTTCAAGTGAGACTTTAAATACCAAGTAGTGATAATTTCTAAAATATGTTCTTAGGTTTAACGCAACATTTAAAATAATTTTTAATGTTATTTTTGTCACAAAATCAAGTGGGAAGTTTGGTTTTGTACTTTTAGAAGGATTTTATTAGTATTACATGTGGTGTTCAAAAATGCCTAGTGTTTTAAATATTGTAAGAGGTGTTTTAAATTATGGGTGATATTTCAAAATTTATTAGCCCATTTTGGTTCATGTTGTGAATTAAAAGGTGGTGTTTAAAGTCTTTTGAGGGTTTTAAATGAAAAAGTATTGGTTCTTGAATGTATCCTTTCAATGGTTTTTTGAAAAAATGATTTTGAATATGTATTAAAAATGGGTTTCAAGAGATTGATTTTAAATAATTGTTTATAGTGAGACTTTAAACCAGTGATAGGTGACTTGGCATTCTAGGTCTTTGATAAATTCCCATTCAGTACTTTGGTTTCTTTCCAAATGGTTTGCGTGAGTGTGAGACCCTCTTGATCCCCTTATTATATTATAACACCAAGGGAAATATTTCTTATTTCTTGATGTGATTTTTGGAACAAGGGGCATATAGTATATTTCATGTGTTATGAGTTAAATGTGAGGGGGATGTTTATTGTGAGGGTGTGGGAGGTGAGGTGTGATTTATTTATTTGATATATTGATGAATATTATTGATCACCTCAATTTTAAAAATGTTTGGGGAGTCCTAATAGAATAAGTGGAGGTATAGATAAGTGCAAGCCTTAGTTCAGAGTGTGCTCTGAGAAGGGATGGTGGATCTCTCTATTGAGTGATATAGTGGAATTGATCATGTTTGTTAAACCGAGGGATATAATAGGAGAGTTTCTTGTGGAACACGGTTTTTTGTGTACTTGATATGTCTATTTTTGGATAATTTTATGGGGCTACAACGGACATTAACAGGTTCAGAAGTGTCTATCTAAAGATCATGTTTCTAGCTTATACCATTTCACTTGAGTCCTGGGATGTTTCACATGACACTCTAAAATCCTTCATAGGATTATTTAGGTGATTATTATGGTTATGACTTGTTTACATCCCTTGTTTTTTATTGTATTATGGTACCTTTATTTTTTTTTATATTCTTTGTCTTGTTTTCTTTATTATAAGTACTATGTTTTCTTACTCTTTTCTAAGTAGTGGTTCTATTCACTTTCAAATTGGTTTGTGAAAATGATTAGGAAAGTGGATTTTGGAAAAGAAATATGATAAGCTTTTGAAATGGTTGTTTGGGTAATGTTTTTAAATAATAAATATGGGGTTTTACCTTGTTTTATGGATTCTAGTAAGATGTCCTCTTTCACCATTTTAAAAGATTTTAGAAAAAGGTTTTGAGTTATGGAATTATTTCTTAATTAATAAGGTGGCATGTTTTATCAAAAAGGAGTTTGAGGCCTAAAATTTATTTTCAAGAGAATAATTTTACTTAATACATATAAAATCATTTTTATGAAATTTGTGATGTAAATTGGATTGTTTATACTTGTATAATGAAAAAATGTTTTCAGTTTTATTTAAAACTAGCATAAAATGGATTGTCTTTTATAATAATTGCACAAACTATGTGTTGCATACCTACAGGTATTAGTTTCTCTCACATCCTATATATACCACTCATTATATGTTGTTATTATGTTTTTTCCCTTAGGAGACTTGGATTTGGTCTCCATTGAATTGGGATGTGGGTTGTGTCGGATGTTTGGCACGAGATGTGCAGTGTGACTGTGGGTCCTGTGGACATTATGAGTGGTAGTTTTATTTTTCTTTCCATTTCAGTTTGTATATATACTGGTTGTTTTATCCTTTATTCTTATGAGGGGTTGATGTTTATTAATTTATGTACCATGTGATTTTTCATGGATGATTCCTTTTTTATTCTTGAGTCTCCAGTTTCTTCTTTTTATTTAAGATTCTTACTCTAATGTGGTTATAGTATCTTGATTTTTTTTTGTTTTATTAAGGGTGAAATCATCCCTGATGATTACTTTTCGAGGACCCAACATTTTTTCCAACCCGAGGCAATTGGGAGCATGTCTTAGGTATGTCTTGTATCAGCTTATGAGTCTTATGGATAGAAATATCAGGTTTAGTTCATGAAAAAATGATATCAAAGCATGCCCTATTATTATTTGGGGTCTGTTTGGGTATTCTAGAGACTAGGATCATCATCAAGGCTTGGGTGTATTCTATAGGAAAGTGATTGGCCAAATCTTCAGCGCACTGAACCTCGAGTTTCCATGGGTGTTTTAGGGATTGAATTCTGATTTTGAGTTTGGATTTTCATATCTTTGATGGATTTCATATGTTGTGATGATGATTTGATCCCTATTGAGTGCATTACTTATTTTGGGGGTGATTTTGAGTTTCAAAGGTGAATTTGGTGAATGATCTAGGGTTGCATGGTTAGCACACACACTTTGGTAAACCATACAGTTCTCATGTGGAATGGGTCTTTAACCATGATAGTGAATGTTGCACAGTTGGCACACGGTTTACTAGAATGTCTGGTAAAATAATTCACAATGTATTTTCTCCTCTGGATTTATTTTTTTTTTTTCTTCCCTTGGTCCTTGGATTGATTACAAGAGAGTATTACATTGGTTTCACTACTACAAAAATGGGCAAGGGAAGTGATACCCCTTTAAAAATGCTAAAAAAAGCGCTGATAAAGGGGGGGACTTTATCAGTGCTGATAAAGGGCACTTTTAATAGTGCTAAAAAAATCACTTTTAAAAGTGACCCTTTATCAGCGCTTTTTTTAGCATTGTTAAAGGGGACCCCATTATTAGCGGGTTTTTTAGTAGCGCTGATAAAGGGAAGTTTTATCAATGCGCATTTTCCTAGCACTGATAAATTTTTATCTTTCAAAAAAAATCATAAAAAATAATATATTGATATATAATTTTATTTATGTTGATATAAATATAATAAATATTTTTTAAAATATGTTTTATATCGATTTGATATATCGTAGACCCAAAATGGACACCCTGGAGCAGAAATTTTGGTCGTTTGTAGGGATTAAGGACCTTTTCATGCCTTGAAGAATATTATAAGGTATTAAAATGGTCAGCATAGTGTAGTTATGGCCTCAAGATTTGATTTGATATGTGGTTGAGGCAAATCGGACACCCGGAGCAGAAGTTGTGGTAAAACGGACCCCCGGAGCCAAACTTATGATTGTTCAGAGGGTTTTTGGTCCTTTATGAACCTCAAAGAACATGAGAAATGGTTTTGGTGATCACTGAAGTGTGTAACTTTTTTCAAGCTTCTATTTGATATGTGGTGGATCCAAAATAGACACTTGGAGCAGAATTTATTATCGTTTAAATCCAAAATAGACACTTGGAGCAGAATTTATTATCGTTTAAAATTGTGCAACTCCTGTATCTCCTAAAAACCTAATAAACCAATAAACTCACTAAAACGGGAATAACATCTTCTCTAGTGGTCCATTTGAGTGCTGCGACTAGTCAAATAAAATATCGTTAAACTAGTGATGACCATGTCTAGTCGAAACCATTAGAAGATTAGAGGAACAAAAGATATATCAGTTATAGCAGTCCAAAAAAAGTCCAACTTCAAACGATCATAACTTTCGCTTCGGGTGTCCGTTTGGGCTCTACCACATATCAAATCGAAGGTAGTGAAGATATATAAGCATAAATTTGACTGATACATTGTCTTACCCACGTCTCAGACTAGGAAATCCCAAAAAACCACTAGAAGGCCTCCAAAACTTAGTTTCCGTGTCCAGACCCCTGTCAAATTTTTATTAAAATTGTCATAACTTCTGATCTGTGTGTGTTTTCAGCCTTTGGTACCTGTTTTATCATAGTTAGTTCCATGATCTTTAGTTTGACTATTCACGGAGCTGAAACAGACACCTGGAGAAGAATTTATGTCATTTGCAGTGACTCTGCGATTTGTTAGGTTTTTCGAGACCCCATTTCTAGAAATTTTGTAAATACGTATTAATATATAATATTTGTAAATATATATAAATATGTATAATTATACCTATAGATATACATACATATAATATATATTTGTGTGTGTGTGTGTTGTATATATGTATTTATGTATTTATTTATTTATTTATTTAGAAAAACACACATAAGAAAACATATTTTATAAATGTATTTAAAACTAATCTTATAAATATATATTAATATATATTAACATACAAATAAATATAGGGATAAAAAATTATAACTAAATATATATATAAATAGATATAAATATATATTAATATATGGATATATATATATATATATTCGTATAATTAAATATATGTATATATTAATATGACTAAATATATATGTATATATTAATATGACTAAATATATATGTATATATTAATATGACTAAATATGTGTGTGTGTGTGTGTGTGTTAATATATGTATATATATTAATATAACTAAATATACATATATATTAATATATAAGTAAATATAACTAAATATAAATAAATATAACTAAATATAACTAAATATATATATAAATAAATAGATATATAAATAAATGAAAAGAAAATAAATGTGGTGGAGTGGTAAAGGCTTAGGCGTGTAAGCAAGAGGTCTCGAGTTCGAATCCTGGGGGAGGCAGGTTGAGTGCACAAGTGTGGGGAATTACCAAGCGTTGTTAAAGGGAGGGTGGGAGCACTGTTAAAGGGGTTGGGGCTGGGTGGAGCTGGTTGAGGCTTTCGCGGGATACCATGGGCGATGGGCGCTATTAAAGGGGGGGTTCAAGCACTGTTGAAGCCCCCCAGAATTGCAAAAATATTTTTTTTATTTTTTTTAATATTTTTTCAACTTTTTTCAGTGCTAAAAAAAGCGCTGATAAAGGACAATTTTATCATTGTTTTTTTAGCACTCATTAAAGGGGAATTTATCAGTGCTTTTCTAAGTGCTAATAAAAGGGACCCCCCCCCCCCCATTATCTTCACCTTGATTAACAACGCTTTTTTAGTGCTGTTAATCGACTTTTCCAGCGCTGATAAATGTCATATTTATAGTAGTGTGTGTATCAGATAGGGAATTTTTCTTAGGGTTACTATAGAAATTGATACATTTAAACATGTCTTGATTTGAGAATGATGTTAGTGTGATTGGTTTTTTCCTTAGGTACTTTTTGTTATGTGATGAAAAAAATGGAAGAAATAAATTCCATGAAGTGTTTTGTTTTGAAAACAATTTTGTAATGGTTTTGGAATGATTTTTGGTTTTTTTATTAAAAATCAAGTCATGTTTTTTTAAGTGGATCTAAGGAAAATATTTTGTGTGAAAAAGAGTTCAAGATTAAAAAATGTAATTTTGTGAAAGATTTAAATTCTTAAAGTGTGTTTTTTAATAAGTGTTTTATGAAAGTGTTTTCAAATAGGTGATTGATTTCAAAATAGAATTTTGAAATTTCCTTGGAGTTGAAAAGGGGTTTGATTCCCAAATATTTTTGGGGTCTATTTTAAAACTCATGAAATTTTTTAATTATTTTTAGTTTTGAAATATATTGAAAATTATTTTGGAAAGGATTTTGAGCTTTCCTCTTTGATGAAAAGTCATGTGATTATTTTAGAAAGAAGAAGGGGGTTGGCCCTTGGTTTGAAAGATATTTTGAGACCAATGGGTCTCATTAATGATTTTGAAATATTTTATAAGGGGGTATTTTTTAATTTTTTTGGGTTTCCCAAGAAGGTTTTGAAAGAGTCTGAAAATTTTCTTTCAAAATATGTTTTGAAATGGGTGCTTTTGATTTTTTCCTTAGTTATGGGACTACTTATTTTGTTTGAGTAGTATTAGAAGTTAGGCTTATAAATTGTGTTGGTTTCTAATTTTCTCCTATAAAGTATTTATATAAGATACGGAGTTTCTTTTATGAGTTCTCCATTGGTGGTTTCATCCATTTTTCATATTTGACCTTTTCTGTTCTTGACTCTTCCCAGAATCCAAGTGGATTTATTGAATTCAAATCCATGTTTTTCCTTTAGGGATTCTTGGGCTATTTCCATTCCCATATTTAAAATGGGACAGTTAATAGGGTTTATAGTTTCCTTTTATTGGGTTACTTTTGGAATATGTCATTATAGTGAAGCCTTGTGGATGTTTTCAGGGAATCTGATGTGTTTTTCGTGAATGCTTGTTTGATTCGAGGAACTTTTTTTGGTATGTATAGGGGATACTTTAGTCATTATATTATGGATAGTAATGGATTTTGGTACTTATGTGTTGACCTTATGGATCGTGTGGATGCATTTAGTTTTTTGGGATTTAGTTCATGTCATGTTGTTTCAGTTGCCTTTTTTTGGAGGTGTCCAGTGCTTTCTTATGCCATGTTAATTTTTAGATTAGTTTCTTGTTAGGGTGGGTGTGAGTGTCCTATGGTTCAATGCTTGTGTAACTAGGATATATGTTTCCCTTAGGAAGTTGAGAACTTTTTAGTGATATATTTTTAGGGCTCACTGGGGGATGGTGTTCTATGGTTGAGGTTCCAATCTACCCATAGAGTATAGTGAACCGGTTCAGGTGCCCATGTCGTTTCTTATTTTGGTATGATTATCTGTTGTCCCTCGTGAATGTTATGTATAAGGAACAAACCTTAAAAAATTACATAATCTTGATTTTTATACAAGAAAATACATTCTTACACATTTAGGATCTTTTAAATTTTATAGTTTTAGAGAAATCAGGACATAAAACATACATAACATCCCAAAATCATACATGAGGATACTACTAAAATAGTATCCACTTTTTCCAAAATATAAAACATAAATAAAAATATAATTTCTTTGAAAAAGGCTTATAAAATTTAAATTGTCTTCCTTATTTATCTTACACATCCTTATAACCTGTAAAAAACATTTAAAAACTTGGCATGAGCACAAAAATCTCAGTAAGGGATATAAGGAAAGAAATCGTTATTCAAGTGATAACATAAAAACCAATAAAACCCATTTCATAAAAACTCATTAACATGCATGGAAACATCATGTAGTTTCCTTGGAACATATTTACCATATCAATTTTACAATCACCCTTACACATGGAATAACCATTTGGTAAAATTTCATCTCTGGAGTACCCAAGGCATTGGAGACCTATAATGGGGCTCACCTATCATATCTTGAGCTATAATGGGCTGAACCCAACATATCTTGAGCTATAATTGGATCAACTCAACATATCTTGAGATATAATGGGATCAAACCAACATAAATATGTCCAAGTAACATATCATGGTAATAAAGTGTCATGTAATCAGGATAAACCACTCATTCCATATATATATATAACAATCTTTCTGTGTTTTATTAAAGAGAATTTTAAAAAGATTTTAAAAGGAAAGTCCCTTAAAAATATAATTGGAGTGAGAATTAATAAAAAGGAATGGATATGTGTATACACTGTAAATAAACATAATACAAGGTAATATAAACAAAAATTCATCACACAAATAATCTTAATACCATATAATTAATAAAGTAGAAGGTTAACCCAAAGATTGGTAATTGGGGTAAAAATTCCCTTACCTCGGGTTATTCTTACTTAAAACGTGTTTAAACATAATTTATAATGTTTAAAATAGGGATATTAATATCTTATAGAAATATATTCATGTTTATAACACCTTATATGATCATTTCATAACATCATTTTATCCTTTAATTATTAGTATTTTGTTACTTCCATTGTCTCAGTTGGGCTCTTTACATGATTTCCATAGACAGTTTGTATTTGATTTTATTTTCATATGGGAATACAATTATAGAAGTGGAATAAAATAGTATTAATATGTTTCTAGAATAATAAATGATTCCATAACTCACTTTGTTTATATGGTATGAGGATGAATCATTAGATAAATCTTTAGTGATATTCGTTTAGATCATTTTTGCGGTTCTTTGATAATCACAAACTAGTTTCATTATATAACATAACATTATGTATATATGTTAACTAAAGAAAATTAAATAGGATGTATCATAAACTATAAATTATTTTTCAACCATTAAAATGGTTTTATAAGTGTTTTTAATGAAGTAATTCAAATTGTAAACACATCGTCCACGATTTTGGTAAATCGGCACATCATGGATGATGTTTTTATTTTTAGAATAAGAGGAAGATGAGAGGAAAAATGGTGATTAATATTTCAATAAACATGATAAAAATAAATCATATATAACATAATATATATTCCAATCCTCTTGGATAAGTCTAGGTGAATATAGTATAAGTAAAGAAAATAATTGAAAAGAAAATACAAGAAAATGAAAGAGGATTCTTACTTCTTGGTCTCTTCTCCTTGAGATCCTCCTGAAGGCCTTTGGTTTTGGCCTTTTGGTGAGAATAGAAGATATTGGAAGTGGGGAAGATCCTTTTTAAGGATATTGGGTAGAACTTAGACAATGCTCAAGGATTGAGAGGTGTGAGAGGAAGAGGGTAATGAGGGTGGAATTTATAGCGAAGGAGAGGAGGGGTTTTACATTATTTTAATCATTAGTTTAATATTTTTGCTCAAGACTATGAATATACTTGATTCATGTGACCAAAAATAGTAATACGTTCATGTGATTTCTAACCAAGTGTGCTTATATCATCCTTGCATCACCTATGATTCAGTAAAACAAGCATTTAGCATTTATCGTAATTTATCATATTTTACTATTCATCTAAAAGTCAAGAATTTCAGAAAATTCCTAAAAATTAACACTAACCATTTTTAGATGTGTAGAATTCAAAAATGAACTCCATTTTTTAAAAAAAATCTAAATATTATTAATTTAATTTCTAAATAAAATCATAATTTATTCAAAAATAACAATTTTAAAACTATAAATCATTTTTTAACACCTTGAAAAATTAATCAAGATATAAATATCTTATAAAATTAATAAAATAAAATAATAATATGATTTACTATTCAAAAGGTTCATATTACTATTCATAAGGGTATGTTTCTATTCACCAAAAAACAATTTGGTTCTATCAGACTCCAAATAACTTACAGATCACAACTGTAGAATACCATTTTTTGAAATTAAAATCATAGAAGCGAAAAAATTATGTTTAAAGGATAGTTATAACTATCTACTTAAAACAAAGTTTCATTCATTTCAATTTATTTTTAAAACCTTTGGGTGTTAGATTATCCCCACTTTCTAGAAATTGCATCCTTGTAATTTTATTTACTTATTAAACAAGTGAGAGTAATTTTCTCTCAGAGCATTTTCAGATTCTCACATTACTTCTTCTACGATGTGGTTTGTCCATAAAACCTTTACCTGGGGGAATACCTTATTGCAAAATACTTTCTCTTTATGATCAATAATCTGAACTAGTCTCTCTTCATAAGTAAGGTTCTCTTCCAGATGAACTCCTGTTGGGCTCAAAAGATGAGATGAATCTAGCACATACTTTCTCAACATAGAAACATGAAAAACATTGTGTACGTGTGATAAACTCTGAGGAAATTCTACTCGATAGGAAATCAGTCCAAATTTCTCCAAGATTTCATAAGATCCAATGAATAGTGGACTCAACTTCTCTTTCCTACCAAAACACATAACACTTTTCTATAGTGAGATTCTAAAAAAACATCATAACCTATCTCAAAAGAAAATTATTTCCTCTTATTATCTCCATAACTTTTATATCTGCACTGAGCTATCCTCATGTGTTATGGAATCATCTTTACTATCTCATCCACTTCCTCTACTAATTATGGTCCAATAAACTTTTTTTCCCCGACTTCATCCCAAAAAGCTGCAGTTCAACACTGCTTCCCATATAATTCATCAAAAGTTGTCATCTATATATTGGAATGAAAACCTTTATTATAAGAAAAATCAAATAATGATATATTTTGATCCCAAATTCCCTGTTAGTTCATTGAAAAAGCTCAAATCATATCCTCTAATGTCTGAATCATCCATCCTGACTGCCCATCTGATTGAGGATGAAAAGTTGTACTGAAATTTAATTCTATTCCCAATGACTTCTGAAAGAATTTCCAAAAGTTAAAAGTGAAACTGGGATCACGGTCAGATATAATGGATAGATAAACTCCATGTGACCTTATAATCTCTTCTATGTACAGTTGAGAAAGATGATCCAAATAAATAGTATCTCAAATAGGAAGGAAATGATCATATTTAGTCAGTTGATCAACAATAACCCATATTGCATTATTACCTCGAGAATTCTTTGGTAGTCCCAAAACGAAGTCTATGGATATATTTTCCCATTTCCACTATGGAACTGGTAAATTCTTAAACATACCCTTTGGTATATGCTACTCTACTTTAACCTATTTACATGTTAAAATTTTCATAGTAAAATTTGTAATATCTCTTTTTATTACATCCCAACAGTAATATACCTGAAGGTCTCTGTACATCTTAGTACTGCCAAGATGAACTTAAAATGGAGATTGTGAGCTTCACATAACAATTATTTCTTCAACTAAGAATCCCCAAGAACACATAATCTATTCCCAAACTTCAAAACACAATCTTTATCATGGTTAAATTCTGGTAACTTACCCATTTTAACCAATTCTTCCTTTTTCTATAACTCTCCATCATTTTTTTTGCACTAGCTTAATTCTATCTGACAGAGATAACTACACTAAAACTTGAAAAAAAACAGATAAATTTCATGTACCAACAACTTCCAAGCCAAAGTTTATCAAATCATTTACCAAAGTTTCATGTTCTAAATATTTCATGGTTAATGTAGTATTAATTTTCTGACTCAATGCATCAGCCACTCAATTTGATTTTCTAGGATGGTAATGAATCATGAAATCATAATCCTTGATTAGTTCCATCCATTTTCTATGTCTCGTATTTAATTCCTTCTGTGTAAATATATACTTCAAGATTTTATGGTTAGTATATATTTCACATTTTACTTCATATAGATGATGCCTCTAAATTTTTAATAAAAAAACAATAGCAGCTAATTTCAAATCATGTGTCGGGTAATTTAACTCATAAGGTTTCAACTGACGTGAAGCATAAGAAATTACCTAATAATTCTTCATCATAACACAACCAAGTCCCTTAAAAGAAGCATCACTATAGATGACAAATTCACCACTTCTGGAAGGTAGGTTCAGGACCAGAGCATCCACCAATCTTCTTTTTAATTCCTGAAAACAATCATAATATTCTTTTGTTTAGATGAATTTAACTCATTTTAAATTTATCTTAAACAGTGGAATAGATAACCATGTAAATTTTTTAACAAACCTCTGGTGATATCCTACCAAACTAAGAAAACTACAAATCTCAGTTATATTTTTGGGCCATGTCCATTCATCAACAACCTTCATTTTATCAGGATCAATAGTTTTTCCATCTTTAGAAACAATGTGACCAAGGAAAGAAATTTGTTGCGACCAAAATTCACACTTTCTGAATTTTCCATATATTTTATTTTCTTTTAAGGTTTTCAAAACAACCCTTATATTTTTTTCATGATTCTTTTTACTACTAGAATATACCAGAATTTTGTTAATAAACACAACCATAAACTTATCCAAAAACTCATTAAATATTCTATTCATAATATCCATGAATACATTAGGTGAATTAGTTAACCTAAAAGGAATAAATAAAAATTCATAATGACCATATATATTATGGAATGTACTCCTCGGGATTTCTGAATACTTTACTTTCAAATGATGGTACCCCAACCATAGGTCAACCTTCGAAAAATATTGTGCTCCCTAGAGCTGATCAAACAAATCATTGATATGAGACAAAGGATACTTGTTTTTAATTTTAATGTTACTAAATTCTCTATAATAAATACAAAGTCTAATTGAACCATCTTTATTTTTAACGAACAAAACAGGAGCAACCCATAGTGAAGTGCTAGGTCGAACGAAGCCTTTATCTAATAATTCCTACAACTGCTTTTTTAATTCCAGAAGTTACATTTGAGCCATATGATAAGTGGGTTTAAAAATTGGATTAGCATTAGGAACTAATTCAATAGTCAACTCAACCTCTCTATTAGGAATAGCACTGGGAAAAACATCAGGAAAAACATCCATGTATTCATTTACCACTAGTACATCATTAATCTAGATAGTTTTCTTATCTTCAAAAATATGAGCAAGATAAATTTAATTTCCATATTTTATTAGTTTATTAGCTTCAAAATATTTTATCAACTATATGGGTTCATTCTTGTACACAAATTGAAACTCTTTCTGAAAAACAATATCTTTTTCTCTGCAATATATCTTAGCATGATAAAAATAAAGTCAGTCCATACCCAGAATAACAAAAAACTCCACTAGAGGAAAAGAAACTAGGTTTGTAGGTAAAATCTTACCATAGACAAATATGGGTAGATTTCTTCTTGCCACAATATTTCCTCTAGGAGTTTTTACCAAGAGTTTTGGTTTCATTTCATGATGTGGAATTCCATTTTTTTTTTGAAAATTTCTCAGAAATAAAGGAATGTGTAGAACCTGAATCAAAAAATGCATTTGTAAAATCTATAAAAATAATAAATTTACCTAATACCACCTCATTTTATGGCTTAAAATCTTTTAAATTAGTTGAAAAATATTTTACCACACCCTTCGGCTTCCAATCTTGCTGATTCGTTGCCTCACTGACTAGCTTCAGACAAACATTAACAAAATGAATCAATTTCTTAAAGTTAAAACATCTCACCATTGGATTCTCATTAATTTTAGGATAATTTCTCTTTAACACATGAGAAATGTGTCCAAAATTTCCATATCAGTAGCATTTCCCATAATTTACAAGACATTCACCAAGATTCTTTTTACTACACTTTTCACAAGAAGTGAAATTGATTTTCATACCTCCAGATTCCTTTAACAAATTATTTACCAATGTCTAAAAACCTAAACGCTTCTTATTTTTGTCATCCCAAGGCATATACATGTCAGAAAACTACATCTCAAATTTTTCAGCACAACGAACAAGTTTCTCATAGTTTTTAAACTCTTGTGAAGACAAAGCTATTTGTAAAAATGGTTTTAAACCAGAGAAAAATATATTAATTTTACTATCAAGAACCTGAGTAAAATCTGGAATGTTCTTGGACAGTCTTGTAAAATTGGATTCATATACTGCCACATAATCATCATCTTTCTGCTTCAGTTCCAGGAATTATTTCTCTATTCTAATTCAAACAGTTTTAGGAAAATATTTTTCCAGAAAAATACTCTTAAAATCATCTCATTACAGACTGTCAATATCATCTCTTTATCTCGTATTCTTAACTAGATACCACCATTTATTTGTTTCACCTTCCAACTGATAAGTGTCTAATATTACCTTTTGACGTTCTGAACATCCCATGAAATCAAATATCTTTTCTAGAGAATTGATCCATCCTTTGGCTATCACTGGATTTGTGGTTCCACATAATGCTGGAGGATGTTGCCTTATAAAATTCTCCACAAAAGACATGTTTCTTCATGGTAGATCATGTTTCTCTCTAGCATATATACCACCACCATTAATTTCTTGATTCAACTAATCCATTTCTGTCACAAAATGCTCGGTTCTGATTCCCATTGTTCCAGGATGAAGATTCGGACAGACATCAGCCTCTTGGTGTCTTCTAACTTCAGCTTCCCTATTTCTTATATGAAAAACCATTCTGAAGAGTCATATATTATATTAAGAAACATTGTAATATTTAAATTCTATAACATTTCAAATTAACATAGATTAAAAATCATTTATAGTATTCTTTTAACATCATCCTAACCCCTAAAGTTATCTAAACCATCCTTTGATACCAACTATAAGGAACCAACCTTAAAACATTACATAATCTTGAGTTTCATGCAAGAAATTAAATTCTTACACATTGAGGATATTTTCAGGTTTATATTTTTAGATAAATCAGGACATAAAACATACATAATATCCCATAATCATACATGAGGATACTACTAAAACGGTATCCACTTTTTCCAATATATAAAACTAAAATAAAAACATAATTTATTTTATAACTATTCATAACATTTAAATTGTATTCTATATTTCTATTACACATCCTTATAACCTTTTAAAAACATTTAAAAACTTGGGATGATCACAAAAGGCTCAGTAAGGTATATAAGGAAAGAATTTGTTAGTCAAGTGATAACATAAAAACCAATAAAACCCATTTCATAAAAACTTGTTAACATGCTTGGAAACATCGTGTATTTTATTTGGAAAATATTTATCATATAACTATTACAATCAACCATACACATGGAATAACCATTTGGTAAAATTGCGTCTCTGGAGTACCCAATGCATTGGAGAGCTATAATGGGGCTCACCCATCATATCTTGAGCTATAATGGGCTCAACCCAACATATCTTGAGTTATAATGGGATCAACCCAACATATCTCGAGCTATAATGGGCTAAACCCAAAATAACTATGTCCAAGGAACATATTATGGTAATAAAGTATCATGAAATTTGGAGAAACCACTCATGCCATGTATATATATAAAAACAATCTTTCTACATTTTATTAAAGAGAATTTTAAAAGTATTTTAAAAGGAAAGTCCCTTACAAATATAATTGGAGTGAGAATTAATGTAAAGGAATGGATATTTTTATTAATTATAAATAAACATAATACAACATAATATAAACAAAAATTCATCACACAAATAATCTTAATACCACATAATGAATAATGTAGAAGGTTAACCCCAAGATTGGAAATTGGGTTAAGAATTCCCTTACCTCGGGTTCATCTTACTTCAAACATGTTTAAACTCATGTATAATGGTTAAAATAGTGTTATTAATATCTTAAATAAAAATATTCATGTTTATAAAACCTTATATTATCATTTCATAACATCATTTTACCCTTTAATTATTAGTATTTTGTTCCTTCCATTGTTTTGGATGCGTTCTTTACATGATTTTCATGGCTGGTTTGTATTTGATTTTCTTATCGTATGGAAATGAAATTATATAAGTGGAATAAAATTTTATTTATATGTTTCCATAATATTAAATTATTCCATAAATAATTTTTTTTATATGGTATGTGGATGAATCATGAGATACATCTTTAGTGATATTCGTTTAGATCATTTTTGCGGTTCTTTGATAATCACGAACTAGTTTCATTATATAAAATAATATTATGTATATATTTTAACTCCAGAACATGAAAGAGGATATATCATAAACTTTAAATTATGTTTCAAAAATTAAAATGGTTTTATAACCAGTTTTTAATGAAGTAATGGAAATTTTAAACACATCGTCTGCGATTTTGGTAAATCGTCACATCACGGACGGTGTTTTTATTTTTAGAATAAGAGGAAGATGAGAAGAAGAATGATGGTGAATATTTTCATAAAAATGAAAAATATATATATATCATATTTAATCTTTCATTCCTCTTGGATAAGGGGATGTTAAGATAGTATAATAAAATAAAATAATTGAAAAGAGAACACAAGAAAATGAAAGAGGATTCTTACCTCTTGATCTCTTCTCCTTGAGATCCTCCTTAAGGCCTTTGGTTTTGGCCTTTTGGTGAGACCAAAAGGTCTTGGACTTGGGGAAGAACCTTGGGGAGGATATTGGGTAGAACTTAGACAATTATTAAGTCTTGAGAGGTGTGAGAGGAAGAGGGGAATGAGGGTGGTATTTATAGTGGAGGAGAGGAGGGGTTTTACATTCTTTTAATCATTAGTTTAATAATTTTTCTCAATACTATGAATATTATTTATTAATGTGACCCAAAATAGTAATAAGTGCATTCGAGTTCAAACCAAGTGTGCTTATATTATCCTTTCATCACCTATTATGTAGTAAAAAAAGTATTTAGCATTTATCGTAATTTATCGTATTTTATTAGTCATCAAAAATTCAAGAATTTTAGAAAAATCCCAAAAATTTATTATAACCATTTTTTAATGTATATAATTAAAAAATGAACTCCATTTTTTGAAAATAATTTTATAAATATTATTAATTTAAATTTTAAATAAAAACATTATTTATTCAAAAATAACAATTTTAAAACTATAACTCGTTTTATAACACCTTGAAAAATTAATCAAGATCTCATTATCTTATAACCTTAAGAAAATAAAATCATAATATGGTTTACTATTCATAAGGTTCATATTGCTTTTCATATTACAATTCAGGATCGTATGTTACTATTCACCAAAAAACAATTTGGTTCTATCAGACTCCAAAGAACTTGCTGATCACAACCATAGATGATCATTTTTTGAAATTAAAATCATAGAAGCGGAAAATTTATGTTTACAGGGTAGTTATAACTATCTACTTAAAACAAAGATTCATTCATTTCAATTTATTTTTAAAACCTTGGGGTTTTACATTATGTGTGTGTTAATTTTGGTGATACCTTGAGCCTTGTGGTAATTCATTCCTTTGAGGTTGATTTTCCATTGAAATGTCTTCACCTTGGGTGTTGAAAGGGTTCTTTGGTGATTGTTCATACTTGATGGATTTGGGTGATTTTTTAGGATGTTCTTAGAGATGCATTCTCATATTGGATACTTTCATTTGAGGTGTCTTCACCCTTTTGTTAAACCATTTGGAGAATTTCAAAATGGTAGGGAGATCAATTTTTTTCTCTATTTTCTTTGAATATTATATCAGTAATTATGGTTGTTTTTTATTAGAGACATTTTATGATTGTTAATACTTCATGGTTTAGTGTATAGGAACCTTCAGTGTTTTATAATTTCCTTCCTTAGATTCTCTCTAATTATTTTTTATTCAAAAAACCTCGTTTCATGGGGTGTGGGTTGTGACTCATTCAAGTTACTTTCATCTTAACAAGGGAATTTATGGGGGGAAAGTGGAATGGTGGGGATATTGTGACACCCCATGTCATTATATATTTTATTATAATGATAATTTTTTGTGGTAATATTAAATTTTTTAAAGTTTTGGTTGTGAGTTTTATTTTTCATAATTTTTTCTTCTACGCATGGTTTGGGCGCACGTTTTAGGAGTAACCATGTCAGTATCATTACATGGGGAAGTTTCTAGTTGTTTTTGAATGTTCATAGTTTAGATTTCATGGGTAACACATGGTTAGGTTGACTCCTTTTAGTAATTATATTGCTCTTCCTTTCCTTGAGTTGAATGGCGAATTGCTTGTGCACAATTAGGCAAATTGTGCGATAAGCATATGATATGGATCTGTAATGGGGTATTATTGTTAATTAATGTTATAATACAACTAGATGAACTATTTGAGTTTCTTAGGATAAATAATGGGAAGGATTTTTTTTTCTTAGGGATTTCCAACTGCATGTTTGGTGCATGGTTTAGCAAACCATGTGGCCTAACTACACGAGTTTCCCAGATTCACTTAAAAGTGAACTTTTGATTTTTCCTTTGTAATTTTCAGATCCCTAAGGAATTATTCCTCTCTCCCCTCATTTTTTCAAACCAATCTTTCACCTTAGGAGGTTCCTCCCTCCCTTAACTTTAATTTTTTGTCCTTCCGTGCCTTCTTCTTTCATGTTATTGAGGTAATTTCTTCTCCTTTCTCTTGTTTTACTCCACTATTCTATCCCTCTTCCCCTCTACCTATATTTTACATATCCTATGAATATTAAGGATACTAGGGTTTATATTTGGGTTTAATGATTTATTATTCATGGGATTTTTATTATTTAGGTCTTAAGAAGGGTCCCTTTATTTTTGTTAGATCATCCATCATCGTAAGCGATGACTTATATATTGGTTGTCATTGAACTAAGGTAGGTGTTTTTGTTTATTTTATTAAATTAACATACCATTGAGTGTTTTTTAGTTTAAAATTCCTTATTTGATAAATTTAATCCATGTGTGACGTATTTGTTGGATTTTAAATGGGTTTGAGGTGGATTTCCTCTTGGAAAAATGGTTTTCACTTACCATTTCAAGTGAGACTTGAAATTACAACTATTAATAATTTCTAAATTATGGAATTAGGTTCAATGTAACATTTTAAATGTGTTTTTACCCCATATGGATCATTAAATCAAGTGGGAAGTTTTTATTTAGACTTTTGGTAAGTTTTTTCTAGGTATTCCAAGTGGTATTTTAAAATTCATAGTGTTTAAAATATTAAAAGATTTGTCTTAAATTGAGGATGGTGTTTTAAAATTACTTAACCCTATTTGGGTCATGATGTGTGTTAAAAAATTTTGTTTTAATCCCATTGAGGGTTTTAAATGAAAAGGTTTTGGTTCTTGAATTTCTTCTTCCAATGGTTTTGTGAAAAAATTGATTTGTAATATGTGTTACAAATGGATTTCAAGAGATTTATTTTAAAGAATGGTTGGGGTAGGACTCCAAACCATTGATAAGTGAATTAGTATTATTAGTTTTTGATAAAGGTTTATTTGTAACTTTTGGTGTTTTCCAAATGGTTTGGGTGAGTGTGATACACTCTTGAGCCCCTTGTTGTATTATAACCTCAAGGTGGATACTTATTATTACTTTATGTGATTTTTGGCACAATGGGAATGTTGTATATTTCATGTGTTGTGAATGAAATTTGATGGGGTTATTGATTACAAGGGTGTATAAGGTGATGCTTGATTTATTTATTTGATATATTGATGTTTTTGATAGATCTCCTCAATTTTATATATGTCATGCAAGTCATAATAGACTAGGTAAATATTTAGATAAGTGAAATTCTTAGTTCAAAGTGTGCTATGACTAGAGATAGTGTTCTTCTAGACTGGGTGAGTTAGTGTAATTGAGCATGTTCATTATACTAAGGGACTAATGGTATATCTTCTTATTGTATGTGGTAGCACTGTGCACCTAAGAGGTTCATTTTTTGATAGTCTAATGTGGCTACTAGGAACATTAACATGTTCATTTTTTTCAGACTAGGGATTGTGTCACTATTTTAGAGCATTTTACTTGAGCCCTAGGAGTTTTCCCATGATTCTTTGATATCATCCATAAGATGAATTATTTAATTCCAGAAGTTATTCATTATTTATATCCATTTTTTTATTGGATTATGGAACATTTTTTTTTTGTTTCTTTATCTTTTTTGTTTTATTCTAGGTACTATGTTTGCTTACTATTATCTAAGTAGTGGTTTTATACACCTTTAAATTGGCTTGTGAAAATGATTTTGAAATTGGATTTGGAAATAAAAATGATATTATTTTTAAATGGGTGTTTGGGAAATGTTTTTAAATAGTAAATTTTGGTTTTTAACTTGTTTTGTGGATTCTATAAAGAAGTAATCTTTTGATGTTTTAAAATTGTTTAGAAAAATGTTTTGAGTTGTGTCCTTCTTTATTTATTAAGAAGGGGTGTTTTATTAGAAATGGGGTTGAGGCCTAAAAGTGGTTTTCAATTTATTTTTTTCATTTAATCCAAATAAAATCATTTTTGTGAAATGTGTGAGTGTAATTTGGATTTTTTATGATTGTGGATTTAAAACTTGTATTCAATTTTATTTTCAAACAATGGTAAAATGGATTTAAATTTGTAATAATTTCACAAACTTTGGGGTGATTACCTACTAAGCTTAGTTTCACTCACACCCTATATATAACACTCAAAATATGTAGATCATATGATTTTTCCTCAGGTGCCTTGGATTTGGTCTCCCTTCTTTTAGGATGTGGGTTGTGTGAGATTTTTTGCATGGGATATGGAGTGGGACTGTGGGTCATATAGAGATTATGGGTAGCAATTTTTTTATTTCCATTTTGAGTTGTATATATTCTAGATATTTTAGATTTTATGGTTATGAGGAGTTTATTTTTATTCATTTATATACCATGTGTATTTTTATGTATGTTTTCTTTATTATTATTCAGTCTCAAATTCCTTTATTTTATTTATGATGCTTACTCTAATGTGGTTCTGGTCTCTTAATATGTTTGTTTTATCAAGAGTGAAATTTTTCCCAATGGTTATGATATAATAACCTAGAATTGGTTGATATCTTAAGGTGATTATGAATGTGCATTAGGTATATTCCAAACTAGCTCAGGAATCTGATGGATGTACATCTCGAGTTGGTTCATGAAATCTACCCATGTACATTTAAACCCATGTATTGTATACAGGTAAGGAGTGAGTCTAATGACCCAGTATGAATATCCAGTGCCAAAAAAATACTAAGTTATATTTTGATCAAGTGGGTGTGCATGTAATAAATATATATATATATATATGGTGAAATCATGCTTGTGCAACACATCCACCGAAAAACATAGCACAAAGTCCTGGTTATCATACATGTTGGGTCATCTGGTGCCAACTGGGACACCTCAAACCCTGACCATACCTAATTAGGCTAGTGATGGATATCTTTGAATGCAATATTCCATCAGGTATAAATGAAAATTCCTAATAAGAAATCCTAGTAAATCATATTATCAGGCATAGCATCCAATTTCTATAAGGTAATCCTGGGAAATTATAGCATCAGGCGTCAAAATAATTTTGAAGAGGCAATTACAGGAGATCAATAGTATCAGGCTCAACAAATGATTCCTAGGAGGTAATAATATGTAATCATAAGTGTCAATATCAATAGCTGATTCCTAAGAGTTAATCCTAGGAAATCCATAGTATTAGGCTCAATATATGATCCCTGTGATACAATCATGGTTGATCTTAAGTTTCACAAATCAACACACGATTCTTAGAAGGTTATCCTAGGAAATCCATAGTATCAAGCTCAATAGTAGATTATTCATAGGTGATCCTAGGAAATCAAACAGCCATCGGGGCCTTAGAATCATATCACATAGTAATCGGGGGTAGGCTCTCTCTCTGAGATCATACTGAAATGTAACAGGCTCGATTGAAAAACCCTAGGAAAACTGCCTTGGGAATTCATTAATAAAGTCTTGAGGGTAGTGTTTGTACATCTCAAACAATCACTACAACCACACCGATCTCACTCCATTGACCATAGGGTTCTAAGGTTACACCCAAATTCAATCACACATACTCTTCATAACTAACCCTAACTAGGTTCAACATGTCACTGAGACACCAACTAAGGTCCCCTAGGTCTCATCTTAACCTCGATACCCTACATGGGTTCCTCACTCACATTTCCATTTATGAATCCCAACCTTCCATTCTAGTCATAAAGTCCCTCAACATCTATTATAGTCTTTTAGACTTGTCTCTACCCTCTAAGGGGGGAAATCACATCAACTCAATGTAACATAGGCATCAATACCAAAGGTTAACATCATCAACCATCATTCACAATAAAACATATTTATTCATCCATCTACATATCATGAAAACCACAATTAATAATCACAACAAACATATAAGCTTTAGAAAACTAGGCATCTTCCTCTCAATGTTAAATAGACCAAAACCACTTTCAACCTAATCCATTCTAGTTTTTCTTTGAAAACCAAGTAAAAAACCATTTTCAAAACATTTAGAAAAGGTCACCACATGTCACCTTACCTAAACTAGGACTTTGTCAATAATTCCATCAAAACATTCTTTAGGAGACCCAGTTCTATTTTTAAATTATATTTCAAAACTCATTTACCAAATTTCCCATTTTCCCTTAAAGTTATATCTTAGTCTAACCCCTTTTTAAAACCCATTTTAAAAATGAAACCTCATAACTCTTTGAAAATCAAAATATTCCACCAATAAAACTATAAAGAAGGAAACTAGAACATATTCAATCAAGGAACTAGCATTGAATAGTTTAGCAAGTTATGTGGTCCATGTTGACTACTAGTCGATCTAAGTCCATCTCAAACTATGGAGAGATCACACAAGTCATAAAACATCCCAAAAATAATAATAAAATAATAAAAATATTAATAATAATTTCACATCAATATAAAATCACTAATTGAATAAGAGACTTAGAAAATTCAATGCCACCTACCGCAACTAGAGATCCATAAATCATCCCAAACTCATATTGAACTCATATGAGTCCAAGATCACCTATCACATCAATAAAAATCAATAAATTAATAAATTAAACATTAAAAAAATTCCCAAATTTATAATAAATGTCGCCAAACTCACCAGGTGATCTCGTGGAACTAAAACCACGAGCAACGGGGTTCATTCCACTCTCAACACATGCCCGGACCTAAGACATGAAAAATCCCTAAATTAATTCCATGAATTGATGATAAAATTAACCTAAAATTACCCAAAAAAATAAATAAATCCATAGGGAAATATACCTCAAGGTGAACAATGAACAACGAATTAAATACCACATTTTAGGACCTCCTCTACAAGCCACACATGAAAAACCCTTGAAGTGAGATGATTTCACCAAGATATGATGAAATAGTCACCCAATAATTTTATAAAGATGACTAAAAAATAAAAGTAAACATGAGATGAAGAAAAAGGAATAATTAAGGAGATACCTACCTCAAGTTAGTGTGAAGAAACTCCCTTATACGGTCTGGATCAAAGGGAGACAAGGGAGGAAGAAATGGGAGAGGGTGTTTTTCCTCCCCTCTCCTTGTGTATCCAAGAATAAGAAACATAGAGGGGGTTTCTATTTTAAAACTCCCAAAAATTCCACCAAGGTATTTAAAAAAACCCACTGGTGGCTAGGTCATGATGCGACCATTATAGTCACAATGCGACTAACCCAAGATACAGAAGCCTGGATTTTCCTTGATAATGTCACAGCACAGCCCACCTGATCACGAAATAACTGCTAGCTGCTATAGTTTTACAGCACCCAAGTCACTATGACCCTTCCCATACATCTAACTAAGCACCCAAGACACCACCCAGTCCTCAAATAATATCCAAAAGCATTCTCTAAATACATTTCAATGCTTAAAATCCCAATTTGAGCCATAATTCATGAAATGACCCATCCCCTAGGCCAAAAATTTATATTTTCTCTAGAATTCACAACCCATAATGAAACAGGTCATTAAAAAGTCCCCAATATAACACTTATCATACTTGATAAGCCATGAAAATACTCCAACCATGAACCCTTACCTGCCGCAGACACTAATTCCCAACCAACACATCCCATCATATCTTTGAATACCCAACATGCTTCTGCTATGTAATTCCAACCACCAAGACGAAATACATTGAATTATCCTTTGAATCCCATCTCAATTCTTAAACCACATCAAACACATCCTGAATAATGATCTAGATGTGGTTTCCACTTCAATACATCAAGTTACACATAAAATAACCATTCGGTCCTCCTCTGACCAACTTCTCCCAAAAACAATCGACCTCACATATTGACACATCACTATACCAATCAACCATGATTCTTTAACACTCGAAGGAATTATTGAACCATATATTCACCCACACTAAATTTTTAACCCAAATATTATTGTAATTCCATGGTTGGATCCCCAACCAACTCATCCAACTGTCACTCTATACCCATGAGCACTGACACACCACCAATTTGACCCACTTTCAAATTATACTACCACTATTCCAAATCTATCACTAATACACATGGACTCTAACTAAGACCAAATTTGAATTCCCAGCTAGGTTTATCCACTCATTATCACTCTTTTATCGACTCAACCATCTGCCAATCGGTTTCACTACACCCAAGACCCTTTTAACATAAGGGTTATACATCCATGACTGATACAATATTTCCCAAAATGGGAGTACCATTATCATCACTCAGGTAAACTATAACACCCAATATCTACCACTCTTATCTCGTACATCACTGAATACAATGACTATATGTGACCTCCCCACTCATACCTAAACACCAACCAGCAACACTAATCATTAATCACTGACATTGAATCAGTTCTCAACCACACCTATTGATCCCCAAGAATACCAAGGCACCATAACTCTATTTGTGACAAGGCTTATGGTTCTCCCCTATATAAAAATACAATATCAATAACTGATTCTAATTAATGGTGCTCCCCATTATAGTAATCACCTAATAAAAACAAAACTCAAATGGTCCCAAGTATAGGCCTAAAAAAACACACATCTGGATACTTGATCCCACATCAAACATCCATCTCATGATCCCACAATAAGAGAATCTCGCTAAAATACCACGACACACCTAACGAATGAAAAATACAATACCTAGGTCACCCTAGTGTACAATTGAAAACCCGGAAAACCTAGTCTATATAGGCACCAATTTATCTTTCCCATTATCATAAAAAAAAGTCTAAACCCCCCAACCCATCTTGAAGAATCTCAATCAACTATGGCATACAATTTTAACACATAATCAAGTACCTAGGTTTCTCCAAGACAAACAAGAAAATCCAGGAAACCCTGGTTACACAGGTACCAGATTATTACTTCAACACTAGCTCAAAATAATTTATAGACACCAAAACTCATCATTTTTTCAAAGTACCCATTCGCATCCAAGGGTTTTTTACCAAAAACTAAAATAACCCAAATCCCCAACCTAGCCTAACATTTTCCCAAAAACCAATCTGAATTTCCATAATCCTTTTTTAAATCCAATTTCAAAAACTTTTTTGAAATCTAGTTGCAAATAAATTTTCCTTATTTTTTTCAAAACTCAAAAATTTCAATCGATTTCAAAATCACTGGATCTATAAGACATTCTAATAATTAAAAAAAAATTTAAACACACCTCATTCCACCACATGAGTTTTCTTTTAAAAACTGAGTTTTTATTAAAAACCAACCATCACAAAGATCATTTCCCTATGATGTCCAACAAGCACAATTCACAATAAATCAAACAAACCTCGAAAATCAATATTAATTTAATCACTTCTTGTAATATAATCAGAAAATTATTATATTCTAAGTTTCTTCAATTAATAATGGATTATAATGTGGAAATATGTAAATAAACTATACCCATAGGTGCATGTAGCATGCCCTAAGCATGACACTATCATGATGCATGAATAACTCATTGGATCCCATCCAAGCCCTAAAACTCATCCTATGTCTCATCCATTCCACTTTGGGATTCTCATTCTAATCCAACACTTCACTCATCCTAGAGTGCCTAGTCCCAACACGAGACATCCCCTGTACCCTTGGAAACTTAGGTTTTAACCAATTTCATGTTTATTGGGCATGTTACCGGTCTACCTTCAAAGTACTGGAAACCTAACTCCACCCTTAAAAATATTTTTCCCTCCCAAAACATTCATTGATACCACTTTTTGATCTCCCAATTTGGATCACCCGAATGAAACCCAAGCGGGGTTCATCACATGACCTCAAGTGAACCTCCCGTACATCAGAGGCTACTGACTAGTAGTGAGGACCTAACACAGTCATAGAAAGACTATACCCTCTAACATAATGCCTAAGGGTCATGCCTGAATCAACTAAAAATTCATCATGACCCATCTATATGACAAAAGTCCCCAAAAACCTATAGACATAAAACAAGGAACCAAGAGGGTCCATGTAGTCTAGAATAGAAATAAATAAACCCATTTATGTAATTAAAACAATCATAATAGAGTTTTCATAGATAACATGGCATAATATAAATAAAATGGAACATTGTCCAGAACACATGAAGAATAATAATTGAAAAGTAAACTACATTGGCCTCTAACCTAACTCACATAATCCAACCTATCAAATCCTCAACCTATGTGACCTTATAGACCTATAATTCATGTCTACCTCTATGGAGTACTAATTACCTAAGTGAAAATAGGAAGGTATACCCACCTACATCAAAACCCATGTCGCATACACAGATAGGGGTTGAGTCCAATAGACCAATAGGAATCCCCAATACCTTAACCACACTGAGTATATATATTATTAAGTATATGTGAATGAAATATGTATATATAAGGTGAAATCGTGATTTTATAACACATCTTCCCATAAATGTAACATAAATTCATGATAATCATACACGTCGATTCATTGGGCTCCAACCGAGCCACCCTGAACCCCAACTATACCTGCTTCATCTAGTGTCGGATGTATCTGGAAAAAATATGTCATCAAGAATAAATATTTATTCCAAAGAGGTAATCCTAGGAAATCATAATATCAAGATCAATAGCCAAATACTAGGATTTAATCCTAGAAATTTATAGTATCAGACATCAAGATGATTACTAGGAGAAAATCCTAAGAAATCAATGGTATCATGCTCAATGGTTGATTCCTGGGAGGAAATCCTAGGAAATCATAAGTTTCTGGATTAAAATTAAATTCCTATGAATTAATACTATAAAATCCATATTATCATTCAAAACATCCAATTCCTTGGAGGCAATCATTGGAAATCATAAGTTTCTGGATCCACAGTAGATTCTTGGGAGGTAATCCTAGGAAATCATAAGTTCCAAGATCAACGGATTATTCCTAGTAGCTAATACTAGGAAGTACATAGTATAAATCTAAATATTTTATTCCTAATAGGTGATCCTATGAAATAAAATAGTCACTAGGGGCATACTCTCTCCTTGGGATCATATCATATATCCATCGGGGGCATGCTCACTCCTCAGGATCATACTGAAATGTTATAGTCCAAACAACTGAATCCTAGGAAACATTCCCTAGCAATATATTCATAAAGTCTCAAGGGAAATGTTTCCCTCTCATATATCTCACACCATCACTATTGTCATATCATGATCACCCCATAGACCTTCAGGTTCTAAGGTGACACCAAAAGTTTACCATGCATACTCTCTAGAACTGACCCTTGCTGGGGTCAACATGTCACTGGAGCACCCACCGAGGTCTCCTAGGTTTTTCATTAACCTAAAATTCCTACATGGGTTCCTCAGTCGCATTTATATTTCTTATCCTTGACCTTCCATTCCAGTCATAACGTCCCTTGAGGTCCTTCATGCATGTCTTTTCCCTCTAATGGGGTCAATCATATCACCTCAACCTAACCTAGGCTTCAATACCAAAGGCCAACATCATCAACCATCACACAAAACAAAACATATTCATAAATCCATATACATATCAGGAAACCACAATCAATAATCATAACAAGCGTACAAGATTTAGAAAATAGGGCATCAACTTCTCGAGGTCAAATGGACCAAAACCACTTCCAACACATGACCTTATGGATTTTTTACAAAAAAACATGTCAAAATACCATTTTTTAAACCATTTATAGAAGGTAACAACATTTCATTTTACCCATGTTACACCCTTGGATAGAATTCCATCAAAACATTCTTTATTAAACCCCTTTAAAATTTGAAATTCCATTTCAAAACTCATTTACCAAATAACCCATTTTCTCTTAGAGTTATATTTGAGTCAGACCCCTTTCTAAATCCCATTTTAAAAATTAAAACTCATTGCCCTTTGAAAATAAACGCATTCCACCAAGAAAACCATAATGAGGTCCATCATGAGTCACCATCAAACCATTTAGCAATCTATATAATCCATGTTAATTATTAGGCCAACACGAGCCCACCCCAATCTATATAAAGATCACACTGGTCATGAAACATGTAAAAAATAATAATATTAATGTAAAATGAACATAAAATCTCCAATTGGACAATCTACTTAGAAAAATAAAGTACACCTACCTCAAATGACGATCCAAAAATCATCCCAAACTCATAATGATCTCCTCAAAGTATATAAGCATCTATATCATCAATAAACATCATTAAATTAATAAATTAAACATTTAAAACCAAATTCCAAAATTAATATAACTAACACCAAACTCATCGGGCAACCCATGGTGCCGAAACCATGAGAAACAAGGATTGATCCACTCCCGACACACACCTGGACCTAATCCAAACAAAATCTATAAATTAATGCCCCAAATTGATGGTCAAATTAACCCAATATCACTGAAAACCCTAAATAAATCTACAAGGAAAAATAACTTAAGGGGGTGAAAAATGAATACTTGAATACCACCTTTTGGTATAGTAACCCATGATTTTCATACATAAATATTATATCTTATTAGATTAATATTCATTACATAACATTATAATTCATGTCATAATTATAAAGGTTAAGTTTCTTTGAAAACTTGGAAACATAAACAACTGGTTCATAAAAGATCTATATCATCTCCCACTTAGTTCTTTATAACTAGAACCCTTCTTAGACACTTCATACTTAAAATTTTTCTTCATATCTTGGTGAAAATAAAACATAATAAAGGGTGAGCTCAAATCCTTAGTAAAGGTAAAGAAGGGAGATATCAATGATCATTTAAACATAAAATGATCATAAAGGGTATGAGAACATGATATTAACATTTTAAAATAATACCCATTAATTTTTAGAACATAAACATGAGTCGTGGAATAATTCTTTTCCATTCATAAGACAGGAATCATAAAGAGGTCAAAAAACATGATCCATGAGAACATAACATTGGAATAATATCATGTTATAAAAGAGTGTAATAATTGTGTAATAATCATAATAATATTAATATATTGTTAAATATACCCACTAATATATTCATAACATGTTTTTCTTGGTCTAACCACTCATGTACCTACTTCATGCTTGGGATAACCACCCATGCACCCTCTTTCGGGCTTGGGATAACCTCTCGTGTACCCTATTTCAGGATTTGGATATCCACTCGTGTAACCTTTTAGATTTTAGAATATTAATATTTATCTAATTCATAGGAGGGATATATAATTTTTGTCCCACCCATCACATAATCATAAATCCATTCATATGTATGCCATAAGATCATAAAAACATTCATCATAACTTAACTCGTAGACAAGAAAATGATTTTCATTAATATTTCATCATCATAATCATAAAACATCCAAAGAAATAATAAATATGGTATTATTTAATCATTTATCTAGTAAATCCTAACTAACATCAAAGGATGTTATCATAAATGAAAAATTCCTTTAAAAGATCACTGGAATATTTCTTGAGGAAAATACCCTTTTCATTTTTAAATCACATATTAAAATCTAAAAATTTCCCAAGTATTATGGGAAAAAATTTCTTTAAAAATAACCGTTAAAACATATAAATTAAGCCTAAAATCATTAAGTAGTCATGATGGTGGGAAATTCTGTTCATGTTGTGTACATTGAAAAAAATATTGCTTTCAAATTTTTGATAAAAAGACAAAACTAACTTGTTCAAAAAACAACAAAAAGATTCTTTTTAAACCATTTTGTAAAAATAAAATCATGGTTAAAAATTAATTTAAAAAATAATATAATAAATACTAAAAAATTGAAAACATTTTCAGAAAACATGGATGTATAAGAAAAAGGATTTTCAATCGAAGAGAGAAATAAAGTCATATTTTCAAAAACATTAGTTCGATATCATGGGTACTTAAAGTGAGGAAAATTAGATGAAAAAATTTATTATAAATAAATAACTAGAGGATAAAAAAATTAAATTTATTTATCAAAAAATTATCATATAATTTCATTTAATGGAAATTCAATCATAAAAAATCCCTATTAAAATGTGATTGAAACATAAATCTCTTACAGTTTTGGTAAATTTCGAATCATAATCCCCATGAAATAATAAAATAAAATGAAACATTAAATATAATTATCATAATTATATTAATTACATAACATGTTAAATGGAATTTATATACCCCTTATAAAATAAGATAGGTGGATAACATAACATATGTCCCAAAAAACAATTTGAGACGATAAACCCTTTACCTCAAGTTCAACTTGCTTCAAAGGTGCTCCAACCTCCTATATAATAAATTTAAATTTATTATAATTATATAAAATAGTAATTTACATGCTTATAATATCATATATTATCCACTTATAATATTTCAACACCCATTTATTAATAATTTCTTAATAAAATCATTGTTTCTAGATGTTAACTATTTCATTTTTCATGAGAATTTGGATTCGGTAGTTCTGGTACTTGTACTTTGATCATGGTTTCATAATATATATAATGTTATTTATGATATAAATATCATATTATATATATATAATCATCAATAAAATATGGATATAAAAAAATGAATTACATCATTCATGGAGATGGTTGGTCGTGCATACGCATGAACATTGTTTTCACTTTTCAATGGATGGAAGGAAAGGTAAATAATAATTCAAATTCATAGAATAATTATTATATCATATATATCATATATATTTATTAAATTTCTTCTTATTACCATCCATGTAAAGTGGAAGTGAAAAATGAATCACATCACTTCATGGAAGTGGTAGTCCACATGTACACGCGAGCAACGTTATCATTTTCCAATGGATGGGAAGAAGGTGGATAATGGTTGTTAAATTCTCATAATAACAATAAATAATATTTAATATAATTAATTAATTATTTTATAATATATAACATATATTTATAGGGGTTATAATAATAAATAAAATTTAAAATTCTTGGTTAAGAGTAGTACATCTTCATTGAGAAATCTCTATTGGTTTACACCTTGAGCTGTGGAAGACTCGGTAGCTAAAGCTGTTACTCAGAAAAAACATGATGTTACTCATGTGAGTAGCTAACAAGTTTGGTCAGCAAGTTGGATCTAGTTTAAGTGGGAGTGTTAAAATAGTGGGTTCCCTGGACCCAACTATTCAATGTTTTTTATTACCATATCATGTATATAGTTAGCTATACGTGATGTCATCTTACTATTATAGTGTATAATTTTCTGTGTCCACTATTGAAATGGTAATGTCCAAAGATTAGTTGTTGTATTGAAAGGTTGTAGCAGATACCAGGCTATAATGAGAACCTCTATATACTATGACATTAATCTTAAATATATGTTATATGGTCTAGATACATCTTACTGATTGGACACAGTAGATGTTTGACTATTAGGTGATGGGGGATCATAATCATTGAGACTTCTTCTCATGAAGTTCATACTTGGTGATCTCTAGTAGTGAGATCATGAGGACTGACCTGCCAATAGGAACACCACATGTCTTAGGTGTCATTGGATGTTCCTATCTATGATCATGTGTAATGGTCTCTTGACTTGATATCATTACCAATGTATATCATTTGATTGAGTACTTTAATGCAATATGAAAACCATGGTAATGAATTCGTAGTGAGGTAGTTTGTGTTGGGTGCGTCATTGGTGGCATGGCATTGGTTTAAGGGTCGAGAAAGGATTTGTCACTTCTAAGTTATGGAAGTAATATATCTTAGGCCATGTTGATTAGGATGGCAATACCTTTATAAGACCATGGTCATGGCAGTCGAGGGTAAATATGTCCAGTTAAATCAACATACAATAAATCAAGAAAAGGTTGATGATACATGAGCACGTCTTGCTTTATGAGATATTACAGACAAAGAGATTATATTACACAGTACGTGTTCGTAGACTGGTTGTCGCTGTTATGATAATCCTTATCTCTTCAGGGGCCATGATGGGTTGCTAGATCCTACTCTTGGTCTGTTAATACTATTCACTTTTGTCGAGATAAGGGCCTAGAGGGTCACACACAATAGCATATTCGAGAATCTGTCCTATTTAGTTGGATATGAGATTTGGACATGGTGAGACCCGCCACTGGGGTCCAGGATTTATCCAAGGAAAAATGATCACAAATGCAATAAATAAATTCATATTATTTAAGTTTAGAATAATGAGTATTGAATTTATTTATTAAATGTATTTTAAGAGTTTTAAGTAAATACATAAAAAATATTAATTGACGCATAATAAATTATTCAAGGTTCAATTAATATTTATGGGAATGATGAGTCGAGTTAATGAATCATTTATTGTCACATAATATTTTAATATATTACAAGTGGGTGATAATAATATTTATGACTCAAATTAGTAGTCATAAAATTTCATTAATAGTGTGTTAGTTATTCGAGGGTCGGGTTGGCATTTCCAGGTAATTACATGACACTATGAATATAAGAGGAGAGGAGATTTCCAAACACTATTAATGGAACTTCTCTCTCTTCTCCTCTCTCCCATGATCAAGAGAGGGGCTCTGGAATCAAGGAGCATGGATCAAGCACTCTCTTAGGAATCGCTAGTGAATCGATGCGGTGATCATTGGAGCATCGAAGGCATCGTCGCAATTCCGCGCTAGCACATGGATTACAAAGAATGGTGCTCCCGTAGATTCCTTGAAGCATGTGTGGATGATGTAGAGGAATTCAACTTCAGATTCTTTGAGTAGCGATTGTCAACGATGAAGAAAACATTGTGCGCAACTTTGAATTAAACAAGGTATTTTTACAGTTTATTTTTGTGCTTAAAACCCTTTATGTGAGATCCTCTGCTTTGTCCGGGCTGCTATTCACTGACATCAACAAGTTCACATCGATTGTAGGTAGAAAATTTTCAAAATACCACATGTTTGGATCTTCTTCTACACACTCGGTTCCTTCCAGCGGTATCAGAGGGACGCGTGTTGATTATAAGCCAAGTATAAATTAAATTTGCATTAAATTTAATAAAGGGCGTTGATACATTTCCAATGCCATAGACATAATTAAATTTAGATATCATATGGCCAGTCTATGGTCATTCGAAGTTTTGAATTCGAATTTGAGACTAAATTTTGGTGATGTTTTGAATTTTGACCGGAAATTCTGTGGTCGAAATACTCACCGCAAAACAGTTTAGCATTGATATTATTTTCTTAAAAATAATTGTATTATTATTATAATAATAAATTTATTTGATTTTTTTATAATAATAATATTAATTTTATTTTGATAATAATACTAATTACATTATAATATTATTATTATTAAAATAATAATACTATTTTTCTAAAGCCTATACAGTAGGCTAGAGAAAAACAAAAAAAAAGAGGGGAAAGACTTGCAAATCAAGTCTTGGTTGAAAAAAATAGTGAGAGGTGGTGGGAGACCTGCAAAGCAGGTCTCCCATATATATAAAAAATAATAAAATAAAATAAAAAAGGAATGGGGGCGGACTTGAAAAGTATAAAAAAATAGTAGGGTTTTGGGGGGTCGAGCGGCCCCCCGCTGCTTTCTCCTTCCCCGTGGATCCGGTGTGCACCAGGAAAATCCCACACCCCAATTCGCTACCTCCCTAAATCACACCACCACAGCACCCCAGTATCCCAGCCTCCCTCCTTCCTCATGCTAAATCTAGCGCACCGCCCCTTGTAGCGACGGCTCCCTGTTGCGCCGCTACGCCAACCCAGCCTAGTTGGCTCACCACCCTGCGTTGTGTCTGTTCACCTCCTCCCACTGTAGGATCTCCAGACCAACCTTTGACCTGCTCACTGCTGCCCTGGTCTACCCCATGTAGCAGCATACTGATCCTCTAGAGTGGCCAGGTGCGCTGCCTTCTGACCCCCCAGTAGGACCATGCCTTCCAAGCCGGACCACCTCCTCCCTTGGCAGACCAGGCTTCCACCTGCCGAACTAGCCTACTCTAGCACTACCATTCCTCCCGCAGTGGCGCCGGCTGTCGGCTGCACCTCCCAACTACGGTAGAACCTCCCTATCCAGCGCGTGGCTACACCTCCTAGCCGCACCTCTTGTGCTCCACCAAGCTGATCGGCACTCTTCCAGATGCATTGCACCAGTGCCCCGTGTTGCCTCATCGGACCGCCTCTAGTTTGCACCCCTTCTAGATGCAGAAAGCCCCATCGGGCTACCTCCCTCTATCATCACAACCCGTCAGGGCCACCGGTGCTCGAACCCTCATGTGTGTGATGTCAACTGCACCATGTTCTTTTCATTGCAGCCGACATAGCCAATCCCGGCTATCTTGGTTCACCAAGGACCTACCCTATTTTGACTGTTTCTCGGTCCACTTAGCGGGCAGATAACTCGCTATGCCCCGTAATAAGTCTGGACAGGTCATCCCAGCCCAGAACGGTCTTGGCCGGACCAACCCAGCCTAGAATGCCCCTGCACGGGGTCGGTACCGCCTCGATTGGGCCTACGTAGGTTCGCCCCGACCTGTACAGGCCCTGCCCAAAGTTATATGGGCCCAGGTGTTTTAATTTAATAAATAATTAATTAAAATAATTAATTTCATTTCATTTGAGAATTAAATTAATTAAATATTAATTTTTTTATTAAAATTTAATGCATCGTAATTAATTTAATTGGTGTTTAATTAAATTAATTAATTAATTTAATTTTTAGTTTTAAAATTAAATTAGTTATTCCGGACTCAATGATGATATTTGTTGAATTAAAATTAGAGTGAAATTTTAATTCAATAAATAATTCCCTCAGAATTTATTTTAATGCAAGTTTAATTTTTAATTCTGCACTTAGTTTATATACACTAGTTAATGCGTATACTGGTCATGATTCATGGACCTACCAATGCATGTCTAGTGCTTGTTTATTTATTTTCATTTATTTATTTAATTATTGCATGGTTTTTTAATAATTAGTTTAATTAAATAAAATACGGTATGCATGTCATCTCAAGTGTCAATATATGTATAAGGGTTTGCGCGCTCATTCTCGAAGTTGTATTTTATATCCTGAGGCCCCCTCTTCTATGTGTGAGTACAGTTGTATAATGACCAGACGAGGTATGACGCACTTCACGCCAAGTGACGGCGACGCACCAGACAGGATTTGGATTCATTGAATGAGCAGACGTTCCTATTCAAGTTTCAAGCCATGAGACTAAAGGTATTGTCCCTAGGGTCTTGGTGGGTATGTTATTCACTCAACGGATCAACCATTAGAACCAGATCATGATCAGGTGTTCATTTTGTTTTTCATGGTTTATTATTTTTGTGCATGTGTAGTTTATTGCGCGATCACATAGTATAATAATAAATAAGCATGGAATATAAAATGAACATGTGATGTGATTAAATTTCTATTTCTTGCATAGTCAGTTGTGAGTGCAATCATATAGTACGTTCCTATAAAATATAAAATGATTTCTTTCATCGCATTAAAAATAATAAAACACTCAAAAGATATATTAATTCATAACAGTCTTCTGTCATTCAAATTTGGAAAAAACCGGTCATTTGAGGTATCGGTCATGTCGTAGCTGAGGGTGTCTCTTAATACGGGGGAGTCCTTATAAGAATGATGGGTTGACTTAACTAAAATTACAGCAAAGAAATATCCATAGATAGATTGTTTTAATGTTAGTGGCAATCGTTGAGTAAATCAATTTCTGATTTTAGAAGCTGGGACTTCACTAAACAGGTCAAGGAACCGCAAGTTAAAGCAGTCGGCCAGCCAAAATCCCACCTAGAACTTTTCAAGTAGTGGTGTAGCCATAGCTTGTAGACTATGAGGTGTGGTTCAGGGATCCTTACCACTAGAATACTCAAGTGATAGAGTATTCTGATTCTATCACAGAGGGTTCCAAGAATCTGATAAAATAGTGGGAGACATTAAATGATTTAATTAATTAATCAAAATGTCTAAACCGGTAATCCAGATAAAAAACACCCATCTGCTAAAATTTATTTTTGTAGAAAAATGGAAAGTTATACCACAAGTTTAAAAACTGGGATATTATATTGGGTAAAGTAAATGTCCACACTGACACGAGTATCCATGAATAGTATAGGCGTGTGTGCATAGTGCTATGATATCGGAAACTCAAGGTGCCAGTGTCGCCAACACTGTTAAACTAACTCAAGAAGAAAGGGTGAAACTGCTTACAGGAGACTAATGTACAAAGCATATGATGGTTATATCATTATGCTTTCATCAACGTCTGGTGTCAGTTGTGGTCGCTACACTAGGACATGGATGATATAACATGAAGTCTCATCTCTGAGATGTTTGTAAGGAGAAAGAGAAGCAATGATATGAATAATTCAATGTTACACCGGCATGTGTAAATTGAAATATCGATCATGGTCTTTAATTGGATCCCTTTCTCATACCATTTTCACCACATTAATCAAGTTTCATTTTAAGTTATAAAACAAACAAGTATTGATTAAACTCTTCATTACCTATCTGGGTAAGGTTCACCAAGTGAATAATAATAAAATACAATTAAGTTTTAATTCTTACTGTGAATAAATTGAAAAAAAATGCAAAAACTCCAAAAGGAAATTAATTTCAATGCAACATTTTCAACGTCCTTCAATTAATGAGGTATTAACAAAGGTTGTTTATACTGCATATTATAAAATAAAAAATGGAATTTTAATCGCAATAACCTGATTTAAAGGAGAAAGTTACCAAATTTACATCAGGCATATTCATTAATTGTGATGTTTTAGTTTTACTACTTGGGTATTAAATATAATATGTTGGTGACATATGTGTATTCTAATATGGTAACTAAGTAAGTATAGAAACCTTACTAGAAGTCAGGTTTATTCTCCAAGTGTCTGTGAAAGGGTGATACCTAGCCCAGTGGTGAGAAGTACACGACTTCTTAATTTCCAAGTGAAAGATTCGTGTTAAATTATTATTGAGTATAAACACAAACATTAATATCATGTGTCCTTGGATGCAAGGATACATTATTTCAGGTTCTGGAATGAATGTTGTTTTTTGTAAACTTAATCACTAGTTTAGTGATACATGAATCATAGGCAATGAGTAATAAATATAAATGTAAGACTTAAACCCAGTTGTGATAAGATAATTCTTTTTCAAGTAATACTAAAATTGTACATCATGAATATACCAAGTATGGTATTTAGGATCAGCACAGCTAAATATTTTTGGTATTATCGACGTCTTTAGTTTGGACAAAGGAGCCTTTAGTAATAAAGGTGTGTCACAAAGCTTATGAAAATAGTTCAACAAGTAAGAATGAACTATTCCAAGTATAAGCTAGTGGTATATATACTTCATAATATTCCTTTAAGTAATTAAAGAATAATAAAGTGAAGTATATGCATAGTCAGGAGATATGAGTTGCTTCGGGTTGGGATACCTAAGAATATCTCGACCAAGTATTCATCAATCATGATAATGTAGTATGGAGTAATTCCTAAATGCACATTACCTTATCGACATCACGACATTGATTTTAATAAGGAGGATTGATGATGAAGTCTTACATATCAACATTTATCAACAAACATATAGTGTGGAGAAATTCCTAAACGCATATGTTATACATCAAAATTTAGATGTAAGTAGTATCAATGTTACAACTTTTAGAAACTTCCATTATATTTCATGAAATGCTTTGCAAATAATGGAGATATCCCACAACCATATTCCAACTATAATGAAAAATGGATATCATACGAGTCATAGTATGATGTAAATCTATTATTTCATAAGGACATGTGTTTGGATGCAAATAGTTTGTTCAGATACAAACAAACTTGCATCAAGATAAAAACATTGTGCATATAAGGTACTTATCCTAACGATTGCTGAGGATATTACATAAATCCCTAAGATAGAAAAGTTTTAGTCAAGTGATGGACTACATATCTATATAAGGGTTCACATCTCTATTAGAGATAATGGGAGCTATATTGACTTGTGTTTAGTCAATGCTCAAGATGAACAAATAGTTGACATAGGAACTAGTTCCACAAGAACATGTGGAACAAAGTATGTTCCAGATACACATACTGCATAGGAAGGACAAAACCATAGTGATGGTTTTTATAATCATCGCGGTTGGTGATCTATTATTCAATGTGAATAATATTTCCTACAAGTAAGCAGTGTATAGAAATTAGCTAAAATTGATAAGACCAACAAAAATTCAATTAATGGATTCCATGTATCAAAGTGGAAAGGGGCTTATTATTTTGAATACTATAGTGGGTATTCAAGTGATTGATGCATGGATGGTACAAGTGTATAACCAATAAGGCTCGATTGGTTTAACCAAGACATTATTCCTAAATCCATTAGAATTTTACTTATAATAGCTAATATCTATTATCAAATTATTTAGCATTGGATGTCATGACCACCAATCGTGGATGGTGTCTGTACGACACAACCAGAAAGGGATGGTCACATCACAGAATGCTAATAAAGGTTGCAAGTTACTGAAATCCAGTTTACGATTAAAGTAAGAAACATGATCATAGAATATACATTTGCAACAAATGATTTCCATGTGTCTATTAGAGGTTCATGAGATCGTCAAAGTTTTCCAAGCAAATTATGTCCGGTAACATATAGAAAATAGACATTGGTCTTACAGTTAGTTAAGACCAAAATGAAATCTATTCTCTAGTGATTGACTTAAAGTAAAAACCTAAGTTCTAGGAAATAGGATCTACTAAGGTAGATCTATAGGTTGCTTGGTCCTAGTCAATCATACATATAGTGACATTTTATTGAAAAAAATACAAGTCGGAACAATTCAAGAAACGAATTTTTGCCTATGGCATAGGGCATAATCTCTTCAGGTTGACATGTTTGGGACAAGGGAGGAGATAAACATAGTGAGTCGAAATCCATACATAGAATCAATGGATCTATCATGTATGCCATGATATATACATGAATTGATATTGCCAAGGTATATTTTATAGTAGGCAAATATCAGTTATATTCAGGATCATTGCAAGTAAAGCAATTAGAAATATATGGTTATACTTCGAAAAGTACAAAAGATGAGTACCTAGTAAGTGGAGAAGAAAGGATACTTGTTTTCGGGGATAAAAACTAGTCTTCCATAGATCAAAGTGATCTACTATCATAGTTAGGCTAAAGACGATGAGCGAGTCAAGCTCATATAAGTCAGTGGTAGCCATACCTACAAAATTGATTATGTTGCAACTTCTGAGGCAACTAAGAAGCAGTTATTAAATGAAATGATTTGTTTTAGTTCTTGGAATCTCACTTGATGAGAAAAGTATTATCATAATGTAAATTTTTATATTCTTACTATCCAATATTCCAAGTTATTACAGTGGACAAGTGGGATATACTCAGGATACCATCTCTTGGGAAGTTTTACTCAATGGGACAAGGTCGCAATAGCAGAGTAGCCACGTGGCGGAACCGTGGTGGACTCAGTAGCTAAAGATGTTACTCAGCAGAAACATGATGTTATTCATGTGAGTAGCTAACAAGTTTGGTTTGCAAGTTTTCTCTAGTGCAAGTGGGAGTGTTGAAATAGTGGGTTCCCTAGACCCAACTATTTAGTGCTTTTGATTACCATGTTGTGAATACAGTTAGCTATACATGATGTCATCTTACCATTATAGTGTAGACTTTTATGTGTCCAATATTGAAATGGTAATGTCCAAAGATTAGTTTTCATATCAAAAGGATATAGAATATCCCATGATATAATGAGAACCTCTAGATACTATGACATTAATCTTAAATATATGTTTTATGGTCTAGATACATCTTACTGATCGGACAAAGTAGATGTTTGACTATCAGGTGTTGGGGGATCATAAGCATTGAGACTTCTTCTCATGAATCTCTCACTTGGTGATCTCTAGTAGTGAGATCATGAGGACTGACCCACCAATAGGAACACCGCATGTTTCGGGTGTCATTGGATGTTCATATCTACGATCATGTGTAATGGTATCCTGACTTGAGATCATTACCAATGAATGTCATTTTATTGTGTACTTTAACGCAAAATGAAAACCATGGAAATGAATTCATGGTGAGGTAGTTTGTGTTGGGTGTGTCATTGGTGGCATGGCATTGGTTGAATGGTCAATAAAGGATTTGTCGCTTCTCAGTTATGGAAGTAATATATCTCAGGCCATGTTGATTAGGATGGAAGTACCTTTATAAGACCATGGACATGGCAGTCGAGGGTAAATATATCCAGTTAAATCAATAAACAATAAATCAATAAAAGGTAAATGACATGTGAGGGGTCCTACTTTATGAAATATTACTGACAAAGAGATTATATTACATAGTGCATGTTTGTAGGTTGGTTGTTGTTGTTGTGACAATCCTTATCTCTCCAGGGGTCATGATGGGTTTCTAGATTCCTCTCTTAGTCTGTGAATACTATTCACTATTGTCAAGATAAAGTCCTAGAGGTTCACACGCAATAGTGTATTCGAGAATCTTCCATATTCAGTTGAATATGAGATTTGGACATGGTGGGCCCCACCACTAGGGTTCGAGATTTTTCCAAGGAAAATGATCACCAATGCAATAAATAAATTCTTATTATTAAATTTTATAATAATAAGTATTGAATTTATTTATTAAATGTATTTATGAGTTTTAAGTAAATACATGAAAAATATTAATTGATGAATATTAAATTGTTCAAGATTCAATTAATATTTATGTGAATGAAGAGTCGAGTTAATGACTCATTTATTATCACATAATATTTTAATATATTACAAATGAGTGATAATAATATTTATGACTTATATTAGTAGTCATAAAATTTCATTAATAGTGTGTTGGTTATTCGGGGTCCGGGTTGGCATTTTTGGGTAATTACATGACACTATAAATATAAAAGGAGAGGAGATTGCCAAACACTCTTCATGGTGATTCTATATCTTCTCCTATATCCCATGATCTAGAGAGAGAGTCTCTGGATCCAAAGAGAATGGATCAAGAACTCTCTCAGACATCGCTAGCGAAGCAATGCGGTGATTGTTGGAGTGTTGAAGGCATCGTCGCAATTCCGCGCTAGCACCCGAATTACAAAGAACGGTGAAACCACGGATTCCCTAGAGTGTGTGTGGAAGATCTAGAGGAATTCAACTTCAGATTCTTCAGGCAGTGATCACCAATGATGAAGCAGACGTTGTGCACAGCTTCAGAATAAACCAGGTATTTTTATGGTTTATTTTTGTGCTTAAAACCCTTCACGTGAGATCCTCGGCTTTGTTCGGGCTGCTATTCACTGATGTTGACAAGTTTATGTCAATTATCGGTGTAAAATTTTTAAAATACCACCTTTTGGGGGCTTCCACTGCACTCCTGGTTCCTTCAATGTTTTCACCCTTATCTCTTGGTTTTAACACTCATAAACCCTTTTGACAATTACTGTGATATTAATGTTTTTTACTCTTTATGGGTTAAGAATGTTACCAAAAAAGGAAAAGTGACTCATAAATGTAACATGGTTTATATTTTCAACCAAATAACATTGAATTGTTATAATATAGTATTTATATGAAATTTAAATCATTTAATAAAATATTATTTATTATAAAATATCATTAATGTCATTTTTAGAAATACATGAAATGTTATAATATAATATGTATCTAAATCTTGTAAAATGGTTTAAAAATGGAATGGATTAGAATATAAAGAATATATGTTCTTAATATAATTATCCTATAAAAATTTTATAGTTTTGGATATCATTTTAAATCTTATCTTATGGTTTAACCCCTTGGTTGTCCAATTTTAACCTTAACTATGGTAATGATTTTTTCAAGATTAAAGGGGTATACTTTTAGTTATAAGGTAAAAATTTGATCATAAAACATATAAGGGATGAAATTTTGGACCATTGATAATCAATATTGTCCTATTTAAATATTTTATAATTTTTAAATAATTTAATAAAATATTATTTAACATAAAATACTATTAATGTCATTTTAAGAACTATTCACATAATTTAACTTTGAAAACAACATAAAATAAATTTAATTCGAATATAAAACTTTAAAATGTCTCTAATATGTTATATTTATCTTAAAAATTCATGGAAAACTTTACATCACCTAAATAATACTATGTTTATATTTTTTAAAATAATTTATTTGATTTTTTTTACTGTTTTCCCAAGCACTGTGTCAACATTGTGTAAGCATTTAAGGTAATTATTTCATCGCAAAAAATTAAAAATAAATTAACATGATAAAAAAATAATTCATATTTAAAATAAAAATTTAGAACCAAACATAATTTATTTTTATCTCTGTCAAAAAATATTATAGATATTAAATTCAATAAAGTGACCTTTTTTACTTTATCTTTTACTTAAATGTTATAAAGGTAAAAATTAAATTTAAATAGTGAAAAAAGTTCATATTTTAGAAGTTTATATTATTATGGATTAAATATACTCATATAATGAAATAAATATAGGTTTTTGAATAAATTTTAATCCTTATCACATTAGCTATAACCCTAATTAACCCATTTTACTTTTTTCATTGTAATAAAAATCTATTGTGGTTACTATTAAGGTTGAAAAAAAATAAAATGAGTCTATTTAAAAAATGGACCTTATGATTCCAAATATAGAATTAATTTTTCAAGATTAAATTTATAGAAGTGGAATAAATTAATTTAAGATATAAAATCAAAATGCAATGAAAAACAATTTTTTTCAGAAAAAAAAATGTCTTTTTAAGTATAAAAATATTTTTATACCAAATTAAACCATAATGTTGATTCCAATGAAATTATTTGGATTATTAATAATATAATAAAACTAATTTAACTTTGAAACCATTTAAATTAAAATGTAATTTTTTAAATTCTTAAAACAAAAATATTGTTTTCAATAAAAATTTAGTATTTTTTACTATTCACTAGAAAATTAATATTTTCAAAAAAATCACAAAATTTCACCAAAATATAATTTTTTATATTTTGATTTTAAAAATGATATTATTTTTATAATATAAAATTTCTAAAATTTCCAAAATTATTTATAATATTCACTCAGTAAAAACCATTTTTGAAGAAAACATATTTTGACAAATAAAATGACTTTACCAAAAATTGATTGTTTATTTATTAAGTATTTATAAATACATGTTTATTGATTATGAACTTTATATATTTTTCATAATTTTTTTACTTATATTAATACCCTCTAATACAATGGTTATATTATAATGGTCATAGTATAATAATATTTCGTGGTTTGTTTAAGCTCGGTGTTGCGTGTTGTATATGCTATCGAACATATTTTTTTTTTAAATATCAGGGTGCTACATCCCCCCCTTAAAAATTTAATCCTCAAAATTTTAAATTGTTCTCATTAATCAAGGTTTTACATTTAAAAATTCATTTATTGAAACCCCATATCATAAAAAGGTTAATAAAACTTCTTCTTGAAAAAGGGAAAGGAATATAAAATCGTCATATAGAATAAGACATAACTAGGTTTCCAACTTGGAGAACATTAGTGGGAAGTGAAAATATGGACATGTAGAAAAATTAATGTTCAAATAATGATGGATATTTACAGAGATAATTGATTATAAGAAATTGAATGATCATGAGAAAGTTAATGACCAAAAAACTGTAAACCAAAGATGTGTGAAAAGGATCATCGATTAATTGGAAATGAAGGTATCAGGACAACATTTTTTTTCAAGATAATTTTACTATAATTTGAGAATTATTTTATCATATAGACTAAGAACATAAATAAATATACTTAATTGACAAGTAAAATTTCATTCTTTAATCAATTTCCACCACAATATCATTTTTTGCTCCAAATGACGAGTGTTCAAGATGAATTTTTCATGCATAACGCACTAAAATAAACTTATAATAGATCACATGATTCCACAAAAGGATATCAAGATATTACTCCTATATTTAAAAATTGACCAAAACCAAAAAATGGTTAACATAATGTAAGATAATTCCCAAAATGAATAAACCTTCATATAATCTTTAAATCCAAAGTTCAATGTAAATCATTCCGTAAATAAATAACTATACATCCCAAATAACCTCAACATTCAAAAATTTAATTGTGTTATTCCCAAATAATATTTTAGGTTAAATTACATGTTACACCTAAGGGTTACATATACCTCAACCCAATGAAATATCTCCCAAAATATCATTAATCACTATGATAAATCACTATATAATCTTGTAATGTAGCTAAATTCACCAAAATATCATGAATAAAATTTAGATAATAACTTAAATAGTAATCCTTAGCTTGGATATAAATATCTTCAAAAATATATCATTTTCATTGAATCACTTTTCAACCATCAAGATTATTTATATCCCACTATCCAATAGATCATAATTAACTTATCATCAAATAATATACTAACCCAAAGGGTTATTTAAACCTAAATAGAGTATTATTACTAAAACCTTGTAAAATTTTCAAATCACATAAAAATATCATCACTTAAAACCTCAAAATGGGTATTTATGCCTCTTAACTTCTGATCAACATTAAACTTAAAAACCCATGATGTTATCCATAACTCATAAGTTAACCTCACATGAAAACATATATGCTTCCAAAAATTAACACAATCCTTATTGCTCAAATAAAATCACAAACTATTGAATATATTCCATAAATTCAAAAAATGTAATAAACTTCATCAAATATGACCTAAATCACTTTTTCATCAAATCACTAACCAATTTTAAGGTCACAAATACTATCACATTTACTTAATTAATGTTAATAATCTCTTTATCCCAATTAAACATTAACACCATACCACTAAATCACGTTTTTTGGTTATCAGTACCATTAAGCATATGTTTTCAAATACTTAAATAATAACTACTATGAAATAATCCTTAGATGTTTCATAATTCTTATATCCAGAATATCATTGATATAACACTTCTACGAAAAAATTATCAAATCCCAATGCATAAGTGCTCCAATAATTTCACTTCAATGATTGGCATAGCATAGGTATTTCCTTGTCCTATCAGTTAGCTCTTGTATTAGGTAATTGGCTTGGATATTACCCATATTCCTCACACATATAACATTTAACTATAAATGTTATCTTATGATGAACTTCATTTCCCTCCATAAAACTCTTCATTTTTATTTAGAAATTACCTACTCAATACCCTTCTATTCTACACATAAAACATCTTCTCATTCTTCAGGTACATTTCCTTAAGTGATTATTTCAACATATTTGACAAGTAGGAAGTTGAATCTTCTTCCTTCCATGGTCTTCCTAAAACTCTATTTTTCTCTTATTATGTGTTTTAAGAAACTCATCCAAGTTGAGATTGTTAATTATATAATAATATAGATGATTAGGAATAATCACAAGGTTTATACTTCCATCTATTGTTTCATTTGGTTTCTTATGAGGACAATCATTCCACTGTACATCACATTCTGTGTTAACAGGATACCTCTAGGTTCCATCCATTGAATAAAACCAAAAAAAGTATAATGTGAGAAATAATATTCATGGCGAGTAATAATATAATCATGAAAAAATCATTTATATGATGTCTAAATTATGAAACATTCTTTTCAATATATGACACCTTATGTTTATCCTAGGTCATCCATGATCATCATCTATTCAGATTCTTAATTATGGTTCGTAAAGAAAATGTGGTTTAACCCAAGAATATTCCCTGCGAGTGTCAAACTAGGTGCACAGTATGTGAACACTCACTATTTACTATAATGATGGAAAAGATATACTCAACCAACTCTTTTTGGGGTTATTATGCCTAGAGGCATCTATGTCAAAACCACGTCCACTTTAGTATCTAGACAGGGATGTTTTTCTCAAAAAAATACACTTTTTCTTTAACATAACTTATGATGTTCTCTTATACATAGGATTATCCTAACAGTTCTACCTAAATTTTCCTATTCCTAGTTTCCAAAGGTAATTAAACCTTACTTTTATACCAACTATAGTGACCCTTACTTTTCATGTATAAATATTATATCTTATTAGATGAATATTCACTACATAACATTACGATCCACACCAGAACCATAAAGGTTTAGTGTATTTGGAAACCTAGAAACATAAAAAATGGTTTATAAAATATCTACATTATCTCCTACTTAGTTCATTATAACTATCACCCTTCTTAGACACGTTACAATTAAAAAATTTCTTCATATCCTGGGAAAAAGAAAACATAATAAAGGGTGAGCTCAAATGATCAGTTAGGGTAAACATGGGAGATATAAATGATCATTTAAAACATAAAATGAGCATAAAGGATATGAGAACATGATATTAACCTCTAAAAATCATACCCAAAAAATTTTAGATCATAAAAATGAGTTATGGCATAAATTTTGGTAGTTCATAAGGCATGAATCCTAAAGGGATCAAAGAACATGAGTTGTGGGAACATAACATTAGCATAAGATCGTGTTATAAAAGAGGGGAATAAGTGTGTAATAATCATAAACATAGAAATATTATTCCAAGGATACCTATAAAGACATTAAAAACATGTTTGGATTGGGATAACTGTCTGTGTACCTGCTTTGGGCTTGGGATAACCTCTCGTATACCCTCTTTCAGGCTTGGGATAACCTCTTGTGTACCCTATTTCAGGCTTGGGATAACCTCACATGTACCCTTTGATCTTGTATAACATTAGTATTTACCCAATGCATTATAGTAGTATATAATTATGGACTCACCCATCACATAATCATAAATTCATTCATATGTATGCAACAAGATCATAAAAACATTCATCATAACATAACCCATGGAAAAGAAAATGGGCTTCATCAATATTTCATCAACATAACCATAAACCATATATAGAAAGAATAAATATGGTATAATTGGATCATATCACCAGTAAATTCTAAGTAACATCAAATCATGTTATCATAAATGAAAATTTTCTTTAAAAGATCATCGGAATATTTCTTGAGGAAAATACCATTTTTATTTTTAAATAACATATTAAAATATAAAAATTTCCCAAATATTAAGAAAATAATTATTTTAAAAGAACCTTGGAAAATTATAAAAAAATATTCAAAGCATTATGTGGTCGTGATTCCAGGAAATTAAGTTTATGTCATGTATGTTAAAATAAATATTCCTCTCACATTTTCGAAAAAAAGTCAAAAGTAGCTTATTTTGAAAATGACAAGAAGATTCCTTTTAAACCATTTTGTAAAAATTTAATCATGGGAAAAAATAGATTTAAAAAAATCATATAATAAATATAAAACCATTTTTTAAAAAAAAATTAGAAAACATGGATATGGAAGAAAAATGATTTTTAATCAAAGAGAGAAATAAAGTCGTTTTTTTTTTACATTCGTTTGGTCTCTTAAGTACTTAACGTGAGGAAAATGAAAGGAAACATGTATTCTAAATAAATAACCAGAGGATAATAAAATGGAAGGTATTTATCAAGAATGGATCCTATAATTTTCTTCAATGGAAATTCAATCATAAATAATCCTGATTAAAATGATATTGAAACATAAATCCCTTATCGCTTTGGTAACTTTTAAATTGTAAACACCATGAAATAATAAATTCAAATAAAACTTAAAATATAATTATCATAATTATATTAATGATATAAAATTTCAAATGGTTTGTATATACACCACATAAAAGAAAATAGGTGCATAACATATGTCCCAAAAAGATAATTTGAGATGATAAACTCTTGCCTCAAGTTCAACTTGCTTCTAAGACACTCTAACCTCATGTATAATAAATTTAAATTTTTTATAATTTTATATCATATTTATTTACATAATTATAATATTATATATGATCCAATTATAACATTTCAACACACATTTATTAATAATTACTTATTAAAATTAACATTTTTTGAGTGTTAATTGTTTCGCTTTTCATGAGAATTTTGGTTTAGTAGTTTCGATACTTATTATTTGATCAGGTTTTTGTCATATATATAATGTTATCTATGATATTAATATAATATATATTAATTATATACATATTTATAGTCATCAATAAAAGTTGGATATAGAAAAATGAATTACATTGTTCATAGAGATAGTAGATTGTACGTACACATGAACGTTGTTTCCACTTTTTGATGGGTGGAATGGAAGAAAGGTAAATAATAATTAACCTTTATAGAATCATTATTATATCATATATATCATATATATTTATTAAATTTATTCTTATTAACATTCATGTAAATCGGAAGCGAAAGATGAATCATATTGCTTCGTAAAGGTGGTAGTCAACATGTATGCACAAGCGACGTTATCATGTTCCAACAGATGGGAAGGAGGTGGGTAATAGTTGTTGAATTATCATAATAAAAAAATAATAATATTTAAGATACTTAAGTCATTATTTTATAATAGATATCATAGATTTATAGGTGTTATAAGATGAAATAAAATTGAAAACACTCAGTTAAGAGTTATACCTCTTCGTTGAGAAATCACTTTTGGATTGCATCTTAAGCCTTAAAAGGATGGTATTTTGGAAAGTCAAAAAGCTATATATGTGAGGAATAAAGTTATGTAGGTATTATTGTAGGGATTTAATGAGATATAAGGCTCAAACATTGTGAATAATGAAGTATATGAGGTTCCCTTTTATAAGCAATGGGAGAGGCACTCTTGGAATTACATAAAGTATTGAATTAATATAAACTAATTTTAAGATTCAAGTGGATACAAATTGATATAATTAGAATATATAATGAGTATAATTCAAAATTTTCTCATCTGATAAAATTTGGACAAGTTTTGGTGATATTTTCACCCTTATCTCTTAGCATTAACCCTCTATTAACCATTTTTACAATTACTATGATATCAATATTTTTTACACTTCCATAGTTAATAATGTTACAATAAAAAGACCAATTAATCATAAATGGATAATGGTTGGTATTTTTAACCACATGTTATTCACTTCTCTAAAGATGGTATTTATATGAATTTTAAATCATTTAATATAATATTATTTATTATAAAATATCATTAATGTCATTTATGAAAATACATGAAATATTATAATATAATATGTGTCTAACTAATTTCAAATGGATCCAAAATTACATGTATTTTAATATAATAAAGATACAATATTAATATTGTCATATTATCAAATTTTGATATGTTTAGATATCATTTTAAATCTTATCTTTTGATTTAACCTCTTGATTAACCAATTTCAACCTTAACCGTAGTAATGACTTTTTCAATATTAAAGGGGTGTGATTTTACTTATAAGGAGAAAACTATCTCATAAATGGAAAAGGGGTGATATTTTAGACCATTTATAATATATATTTTCCTCTTTCAGGATTTTTATAATTTTTAAATAATTTAATAAAATATTATTTAACATAAAATATTATTAATGTCATTTTAAGAGATATTCACATAATTTGACATTGAAAACAACATGAAGGAAATTGAATTAAAATATAAACTTTTCACATATATCTAATACACTATATTTGTATACAAAATTTATGGGACACTTTAAATCAACCAAAAAAATATTATGTTAAAGAGTTTTTAAAATAATTTACTTGATTTTTTTTACTGCTAGCACAAGCACCGTGTCAGCATTGCGTAAACATTTAATTTAATTATTTCATCACTAAAAATTAAAAATAAATTAACATGATAAAAAAATCATTCATATTTAAAATAAACATTTATAATTAAAAATAAGTTTATTTTATCTTAGTCATAAAATATTATAGATATTAAAAGAAAGAAAGTGACATTTTTTACTTTATTTTTTACTTAAATATTATAAAGGTTAAATCAAATTTAAATGGTAACAAAGGGTAATATATTATAATTTTGGATGATTATGGACGAAATATACTCAAAAAAATAAATATAGATAAGTTTTTGAATAAATTTAAATCATTATCACATTACTTTTAACCATAATTAAGTTATTTTACTATTACCGTGCTCACAAAATTCTACTATAGTTACTATCCATATTGACCAAAAATAAAAAAGATTTTTTTACCAAATTTGGACCTCCTAATTCCAAATATGGAATCCATTTTTCAAAATTCAATTTCTAAGAATGAAATAAATTAATTTAATATAAAAATAAAAAATGCAATAAAAAATAGTTTTTTTAATAAAGTTGTCTTTTTAAGTATGAAAATGTTTTTATACCAAATTCAACCATACAATTGGTTCCAATAAACATGGTTGGATTATTGATAATATAATAGAACTAATTTTACTTTTAAACCATTTAAAACAAAATGAATGTAAATGTTTAAAACTAAAATACAGTTTTCAATAAAAATTAGTATTTTTCACTATTCACTGGAAAATTAATCTTTTTATAAAAATCTCAAAATTTAACCCTAAGTTAATTTTGATATTATTGTTTCAAAAATGATATTATTTTTATAAAATAATTTTTTAAAAAAGTTTCAAATATTAATTATAATGTCACGACTCATCCCCCGGGGCCCATGTCGTGACTACCCCAAGCCCGCCTTCCATAGGCCAAGGGCTGGCGACTAGCACCGAAAGGCGTATTCCCTAAAACAAGAATGAATTACCTTTAAACCCATACAAACACATGGTCCGAGAACACAATAAGAATCAATTGTGAAGTAAACTGTTGTAGAAAAAAAAGGAGTGCTGAAAGTAAAGGGGGTCAGAATACAAGCCCTACTGAAAGTATGAGTACAACTAAAAAGTAAAAATACAAATAAAAGGAACAATACAATTGAAAAAGGGAAAATAGCTACTGAGTTGTCCTCTGAGGATCCTACCTGAAGGGTGGGTATAGATCACCTCCTCAGCACTCCACGCCCGCATGTCTCCTCCGCGTACCGCCTAGTCCTAGCTCCCTCAAACCTTAGCCCAGGTTCTCATCGTCTGCACAAGACACAACAATGTGAGAGTGTAGCCCGTGCAGGGGTGAGTATAAATATACTCAGTAGGGACCCCGAGACCCCTGAAGTTATCTCAGAATTCCACAAGGAAAACCACAAAGCATGATTCTCAATCTCAAATCACAAAGCAATAGATACAACTCAATTAGAGTCTCAACTCAAACCAGGTATACAACTCAGAGAAACAGGATTATGATGCTGACCCACACGGGATCAATATGAATGTTGATAGCCAGCCGTGTATTCTCTAAGCCTAGGAACAAGTAACATTCTCAGTCACAACGTCGAACACCTCGACTGCTGGAGAACTCCTCCTCTAACGATCTTGTGGCCTGTTGAGGTACTCCTCCTGTCGAGTGTCATGGGTCTACCATGTCATACAGAGGTGCTCCCCACTGTGGGTCTGTCGTGTCACATAGAAGAGCTCCCCACTGGGCTGTTGAGTCACTCCGAGTCGAAAGGTCAGCAGTCGTCAAGTTTCATCCAGTCGCAGGGTTTCGTACGTAGTTCTCTTGGGAGAACCACTCCCCTAGCCATCGGTCATATTTCAACCAGCACTAATTATCACAAAAAAAATAAGGCAATGATCTTCTATGTCATAAGGGTTACAATGTAACAGACGGCGCGTCAATCGGACGTCCGGTCTGTGCATTATTGGCATTTCAGTCCCGAGGGCCCGGTTGGATTCGGGTGCGATCCAACCCGGCCATACTCCAAGTTTCCCCAAAACTCTCATGGAGTAAGTCAAAAGGACCATATCACTCCAAGGATCTCAATTCCGCAAATAGTTCATCAAATAGACATCCGGTTTAGAAGTTAGGGCCCAGTTTGTATAACTGGTCGGTACTGGGTCCGGGTCTGGTCTGCCTCGGTCAAACCGCCCGACCCGATTCGGCATGGGTCGACCCGTATCGACTTGGGTCAACCCAACCCGACTCAGGTCCGACCCAACCCATCTGGGTCGCGGTTCAGGCTGCGGTTCGGCTCGCTGAGCAGCGGGTCGGTCCGCTGGGTCTACCCAGCGGTGCCACCCGCCTGGCAGTGCAGGCCGCCAGGGATTCCCGAACGTGGCGCGGGCCGCCAGGGATACCCAAACGCAATTCATATGGGTAGGGCTGACGTGGCGCGAATCCACATCAGTGGGTCAACCCGCTGGGGTTGACCCAACGCGGCACCATGTGGCATCACGGGTCCTCCGTGCCACGGCCGACGGGTCACGGCTTTGCTGCCGGGTGCGCTGCCGGTGCACGCCCCATCCACCTGTCGTCGGTCGATCTGACGTCCCCTGCTCCCACTATGTCCAACGCAGGCCGCGGCCCTACTGCTGCATGGGTGCACTGCCGAGGGCGCGCCCCACCCCTGTCGGTTCCGTCACGTCCGGTCAGCATCCCGACCGACCTATCTAGCAGTGCGCGATGGCATGCCGCACCGTCGCACGAGGTCAGCTGGTATGTCGGCCGCCTTCCTCCGGTCATCATGGATGACGAGTCGTGGCCTCCTTTGCTCATTCTTGGCGCGTGACGGCACATCGCGCCTCCTCTATGGCGTGCGTCAACACGCTATCCTCAATGTAGTCGGTTGGTATCACCTAGATGTTGGTGTTTCATGGAGGTGCAAGGATATCAAGTTAGCGGAGGGTTTGGGCTGGGTTCATTAGGCCCTCGCCCTCCGTGTTAGCTCATAAACATGAGGGGGAATTGAGGGTTTAATAATTTCTTGTATTAAACAACAAACAAAACCCCACAAAGATACCCCGTAACAACCTTCTACAAAAACAAATGAATCACGGGTCAACCCGTTAGTCAGTTGACCCGCGTTCTTTGTATAATTCAATAATAGGGAAGAGGGAATCATTTAAAGTGTGTAAAATAATAAACCCTCTAGCTCAAAAACTCATTGGAGAGTGTCTGCGCTTGAAGTTGGATCGTGTTCTTCATTCCTACAACCAGTTCCCAACGACGTCACTCGTACATTGTCCTTCGGTTTGGGGTTTGGTGTTGTCATTCACCTCCTGCTGGGTTCGGCTCTGTCCTCTAAGGGTCTGGCGTCGCGGTGCTTCTTCAGCACTTTGTTGCTTGGTGAAGCTATACTGATACCCCTCCCCAAGATCCATATATATAGGAGAGGGGGAGGGTAAGTAATGACATTAGAATTTAATGGGGTTCATCAATTATAAAGATTCCTAATTCCCCAAAGACGTTGTTACTTAGGGTTGGTAGGTCAATCCATTTATTGGCTTGACACATCATTGTCCCCACCCCTTTTCTTGTCCATTAGAGGATATGAAATAAAATAATAAAATTATTTTATTTCATTTCTTTTAAAAAGTCGTAAAACTTAAATTTTTCTTTGAACCTACTATGGTTAAAGTAAAGTCTCCCTTAATAGAATCTTGGCACTGTGGATTCAATGGTGCCTTTGGATTTTTAATCCGATCAACAGTTCAAAAATTAGAAAATGTCGCTCACATGTTCACTAAATGTACCCAAAAAAAGTTCATAAATTCATTTCGGGAACTCCGGGCCTCGGAATCAGGTGCTGTCAATTTTTTCATACTTGTAATAATTTCATATAATTAAAAAAATTACATGGAAAATCTGGGTCTTTACATTCTCCCCACCTTAGGGATTTTTTTTTCCCTGAAAGACACAATATAGACTAAGAAAACAAATGGGGGTACTGAGCACAAATTTGATCCTCCCACTCCCATGTGCTCTCTTGGAGGTTCTCATGCTGCCAGAGGACGTGCACCAGAGGTATAAACTGCCCACAAAGGACCCGCTCCTATCGATCCTCAATATCTACTAGAACCTTTGTAAATGTCGCCCCATCATCTAAGTCCAGCTCACCATGGTCGATGACGTGAGATGGGTTGTGCACGTTTCTCCTCAGCTGGGATATGTGGAAGATGTCGTGCACCCTCTCCAACTATGGTGGAAGTTCCAAGTGTCATTCCAACTCACCTATCCTCCTAAGTATCAGAAATTTCCTGATAAACCTCGGTGATAACTTTCCACCTCGGCCAAATCTCTGTAGTCTCCATCAAGGAGAGACTCGCAAGAAAATGTGGTCCCCCTCCTGAAACTTCAGAGGTCTTCGTCTCCTATCCACATATGACTTATGTCTGCTCTGTGCGGTCTTCATCCACTCTTGGATGGTCTACACCTTCTCAGTGGTAGCCCGTACCAACTCTGGACTCATAAGTGTTGACTCCCCTGGGTCTGCCCAGCATAGAGGTGATCTGCAGGGTTGACCGTAAAAGGCCTCGAATGGTGTCATACTGATGATGGAGTGAAAACTTTTATTGTATGGGAACTCCACCAAGGGCAATTGATCCTCCCAACTGCGGCCAAAATCTAGGATGCATGCACGTATCATGTCCTTCAGTGTCTGTATGGTCCACTCTGTCTGACCATCCATCTGAGGATGAAAGGTGGCGCTCAAATGCAGTTGAGTCCTGAACACCTCCTACAATCCCTTCCATAACCGGGATGTGAAACGTGTGTCATGGTCAGATACGGTCATCGTTGGCACCCCATGAAGTCGCACAATCTCTTGTATGTAGAGGCGTCCCAAGCCCTCTACTGATCTCTGCTCTCGAATGGGTAGGAAGTGGGCCGACTTGGTGAGTCGGTCAATGATCACCCAAATAGAATCATGTCCCCTGGACGTACATGGAAGCCCTGTCACAAATTCCATGGAGATCTCATCCCACTTACACTCTGGCACCTCTAGTGGCTAAGCTAAGCCTGCTAGAACCTGATGTTTGGCCTTCACTTACTGGCAAGTGAGGAATCTTGAAACAAACTCTACCACTTCCTTCTTCATCCTTGGCCATCAGTGCTAATGCCGGAGGTCCTAGTACATCTTCGCCACACCAGGATGTACCGCCATAGGGGACGTATGGAACTCCCACAACACCTCCTCCCATAGCGCCATTGGTACCATGGTATGTCCTTTTAAGAGGATGGTGTGCTCCCCACCTTCATAAAATCCATCAGGTGCCTATCCTAATGATATCTGAGCATGTCGAGTCTTGCAATTAGTGTCCCCAAGTTACGCCTCCCTGAATCGCTAAAGGAGCGGAGGAGTGATTGTCATGGACTGTAGGTATACTGCTCTGTCTCTATCTATGAAGGATATCTGCAACGTGGCTAGCTACTCTGTCGCCTCACTCAGCAACTGCAGACCAAACCTCCTGCTGAGTGCATCTATTACCACGTTCCCCTTCCCGGGAGTATAGACCATCTCAATGTCATAGTCCTGGAGGAACTCTAGCCATCTTCGTTGTCTCAGGTTCAGGTCCTTCTGAGAGAATATATACTTGAGACTCTTCTTATCAGAGTAGACTGTAAAACGTTCTCCCATCAACTAATGTTGCCACATCTTCAAGACGAAGACCACTACTGCTAACTCCAGGTTGTGGGTAGAATATTTTTACTCATTTTGTATCAACTATCATAATCCATAAGTGATCACTACTCTATCCTACATCAAGACACACCCAAGTCCGGTCCTTGATGCGTCGCAATAGACTACATACCCAACTCCCTCTTCTGGTAGCCTCAAGATGGGGGAACTCGTCAGTCTCTGCCTCAACTCCTGGAAACTTAGCTAGCATCTATCCATCCATACGAAGGGATACCCCTTCTTTTTCAATGCTGAAAAGGGTTCCACAACTATGGGAAAGTCAAGCATGAATCTTTGGTAGTATCCATCCAACCTCGGAAAACTATGCACCTCAGTCACACTCCTGGGTGGCTCCCAAGAAAGTACAGCCTCTATCTTTGTTGGATCCACTGAAACTACAACCTCTGAGATAATGTGTCCCATAAAGTGGACCTCTAGTATCTAGAATTGGCACTTCGATATCTATCATAAATCTGGTGCTCTCAAAATGTATCCAGAACTATCTGTAGATGATAGGCATGCTCCTCCTCCGTCACCGAGTACACCAAGATGTCATCGATGAACACCACCACGAAGAGATCAAGGTATGGCTAAAAGATATTGTTAATGAGTCCCATGAACACTTCTGGGGAATTTGTCATGCTAAAAGTCATAACCAAGAACTCATAATGTCCATACCGACATCTGGAGGTTGTCTTATGCATATACTCATCTTGTATCATGAGCTTATAATATCCTAATCTGAGGTCTATCTTTGAAAACCAACGAGCTCCCATTAGCTGATTGAAAAGATCATTAATCCTTAGAAGTGGATACTTGTTCTTAACAGTCACCTGGTTCAGGCACCGATAGTCCACACAGAGTCTCAAACTCCCATCTACCTTCTTAGCAAACAAAATCGGGGTTGCCCATGGAGAAACACTTGGCCTTATAAACCCATTTCCCCGCAAGTCCCCCAACTGTACCCGTAACTCGTGAAGCTCCAAGAGAGCCATCTGATATGCTGGGGTAGATATCGGTGTTATCTTGGGATACAGGTCGATGTAAAAGTATACCTCTTTACATGGAGGTAGTCCCAGATATTCAATAGGAAAAACATCGGTATAATGGTCCACCACTATAGGACAGCTCGGACTCTCAACATCAACTACCCTAAGGGTAAGGCTAGCCAACTGATGTGTAATCGACTGCACCCTCCTCTGGGTAAGTCCATCCTATACTGTAAAGGTTCCCCTCTCGTCGGTGAAGGAAAACCTGGTCCCATCTATGCGGACACACCGCACTTTGTGCCTAATACAGTTGATCTGAGCATGGATTGTGGTTAGCCAGTCCATACCCAAGATGACGTCATAAGGCCTCGACGTTGCTACTAGGATATCCCAGCCGAAACTCTTGCCACTTAGAGTAAGGTCACACTGCCGGCACCAGGTTGTAATCGTCAAATCTGCTCCCGTAGAAGTCTCTAGTCGTAAGGATCGAGCCAACAGCTCCACCGGAATCCCCTAGCTCCAAATGAGGGTCGTGGCAATAAAAGAGTGACCGGAACCTGTGTCTATAAGTAATGCAGCTAAGGTTTTCATGACCCATCCCACAGGACCCATGTCATGAATACCCCAAGCCCGCCTTCCATAGGCTAGGGGCTGGCGATTAGCATCGAAAGACGCATTCCCTATAACCGGGAAGGCATTGCCTTTATAACCTATAAACACACGCAACCAAACACACAGCAAGATAACAACACAAGTAAACTATATAGAAAAAAGAGTGTTGAAAGTAAAAAAGGTCCCGAAATACAAGCCCATCAAGAATAGTACAAGTACAATTGAAATACAATACAACTGAAGAACAATAAAGGCAGCTATTGGGTCGTCCTCCGAGGTTCCTACCTGAAGGGTAGGTACAGATCGCCTCCTCATCACCCCACATCCACCCGTCTCCTCTGCGTACCTTCAAGTTGTATGGTCCACCCCTGGGCCCCTTATAGCTCCGGTACCCTCAACCTTGATCAGCATTGTCCGTTATCTACACCAAACACAACAAGGTGTGGGCATAGCCTATGCAGGGGTGAGTATAACGATACTCAGTAGGGACCCTGAGACCCTCAAGGTCACAAAAAATACACCAAGGATAAACCACAAGGCATGAAATCAATTGACAACCCTACATAGGTATACGCCCATACATATACCTAAGTTATCAAGTGTACCCATCTCAATCATGAGGAAAACACAGAGTCCAACTCAAAGCCCAAAGCTCAACTGTTTCAAAAAGGAAGGAATACCACGAAGATAAGTACCACACAGTTATGCCACACAGAATAATACCATCAAGGTATTACCAAGAAGGAAAAATACCACAAGGTACAGACTCATCTCACACTAGGTATTTCTTAGGGATAGTAGTAGAGATGATTAGATGTAACTACTGAATCATCTTACTCTGTTAAGAGGCTCTACTGCTGACCCACACAGGATCGCTCAGTGCTGACCCACACAAGATCGCTCGGTGCTGACCCACATAGGAATCATAGGTGTTGACCCACATAGGATTTCTCAGTGCTGACCCACACAGGATCGCTAGGTGCTGACCCACTCAGGATCTCTCTTCATTCTTCATGTCACAGCCAGCTACTGGGTTCCAGCACTAGGCTTGATCGTCTCCAGGAGGGTCCGCTCCTCAAGCCATTGGTCGATACTCTAAATGCCATGAAGTCCCACGAAGAAGTATCTCAAAGGACCTCCACGTCATAGGGGTCTCAATGCAACAGATGGTGCGTCAATCAGACACCCGGTCTGTGAGTTATTATCCTTTTAGTTCCGAGGGCCCGGTTGGATTCGTGCTCGATCCAACCCGATCATACTCCAACTTTATCCAAATATCTAGTGGGGTATACTCAAAGGGACCTTATCACTCCAAGATTTCTAGCGCCGCTGATGGTTCGTCAAACGGACGTCTGGTGCCAAAGTTATGGCCAAAAGAGCGTAAATGGGTCGAAGTTGGCTCGGGTCTGGTCCGACCCGGTCAGACCAACCCGACCTAACCCGGCCCAGCCTGCACTGGGCAGTCCGGTCTGGCGGGCCGTCCTAGGTGGCGTGGTGTGTCCATGGGGTAGCGCGGAGGCCGCGAGGGCCGTGAGGGGCCGCGGAGGCCATGGGGCGGTGTGGGGGCCGCTGAGGTCACGGAGGGCTGCAAGGCCGCGGGGCGGCGATCTGTCGTGGCTGGCTGTGCAGAGCGGTCATGCGTCATACCTTCACCAGTGGTCAGCTTGTCCGGCCGCCCTCCATTTTTCACCTTCGTCACGGTCGTTGATGTGTCGTCCACCGCATCTGTTCGTCGTCATGGCACAAGTCACCTTCTTCCATCGTGAAGGATACACCATTCAATAAGAACGACGGAGGGGTCGAGCCATGTTTTTTTGGCCTGAACCCTCCACGTTAGAGTGGTAGCAAGCGTCTCAACAAGAAATTAAATGAAGAATGTCAAACCCTAACCTCCTGCAATGATTATTCCCAAACCCGCAAAAGAAAACATCTGTGAATCAACTAGTTAGAGAGTTTATCTACGTTCTTTGTTTTAGAAGGGAAGAACATGGGAATATATAATCATACACAACTAAACCCCTACCTTGATTTCTCATTGATGTTGGAAGGGATAAAGTCGATGATGTCAGTGTTTCCCCCGATCATCGGTTCATTTTCGTCGAAGACGTTCCTCGTCGGTGTGAGCGTTCTTTGTTGGGGAGTGCGTTCTTCGTTTGAGAACGCGTTCTTTGTTGGAGAGAGTAATCCTCCCAAAGGTTCTCCTCTCCCCAAATCCACCAAAATGAAAAGTATCCAACATAATAGAATATGTTTTTTAATTTAATATTGGCACAAAATAGCTTGGCTTAATTAATTAAAGGTGAGTTGACATAATTAATTAAAGAATATTTGAGAGGTTTTTCTCCCCAAATGAGGGGTCCGGGTGGTCCCCACCACCATGCTTTTAATTAGGGGTTTTAATTGCTCAGGTGGTCCCCACCACTGAGCATTCAAGTTGGGAGGTTTTAACCTCTCGTGGTCCCCACCTCCATAGCCTTCACATGGGAGGTTTATTAGAAATAAAATAAAAGTTTATTTTATTTTATTTTCATTCCCACGAAAAACCCCAAAAACTATCTTTTACCCTCGATCTACTGTGGTAAAGGTTAAGGTCTCCTTAAGTGAATACTGGTGCTGCGAGTTCAACGGTTTCCTCGGATTTCAATTCTGAGCACCGGTTCAAAATTTACAAAAACCCGCTCGTACGTTAACTAAACGTACCTGAAAAAAGTTCATAAATTCATTCCAGGCACACCAGGCCTTAGAATCACGCGTTGTTAGTTTTAGCAGACTCATAAAATTTTCATATATTTAAAAAATATACATGGAAATTCTGGGTCTTTAGATTCTCCCCACCTCAGGGCTTTGCGTCCCCATAAGCCATAACTCAAACTAAGAGAACAAGTGGGGGTACTAAGCACGCATCTAAGCCTCTCGCTCCCATGTGCTCTCCTAGAGGTTCTCATGTTGCCAGCAAACGTGCACCAGAGGTATTGACTGCCCATGATGGGCCCACTTCTGTCGATCCTCAATCTCCACTGGAACCTATGAAAACGTTACCCCATCGTCGATGTCCAGCTCTCTGTGGTCGATGACGTGTGAAGGGTCGTGCACGTATCTACTCAGCTGGGATACGTGGAAGACATCGTGCACCCAGTGAAACTGAGGTGGAAGAGTTAAGTGGTATGCCACCTCTCCAACTCTGTTGAGGACCTGAAAAGGTCTGATAAACCTCGGAGATAACTTGCCGCCTTGGTCAAATCTCCATAAACCTCGTCAGGGTGAGACCTGTAGAAAGACGTGGTCACCATACTCGAACTCTATAGGTCTCCATCTTCTATCAGCATATGAATTATGCCTGCTCTATGTAGTCTTCATCCACTCCTGGATGATCTGAACCTTCTCTGTGGTAGCCGGTACCATCTTTGGTCCCACTAGTGATGACTCCCCTGGGTCATTCCAGCACAAAGGTGATCTGCAAGGTCGCTCGTACAATGCCTCAAAAGGTATCATCCCAATGGTGGAGTGATATATGTTGTTGTATGAAAACTCCACCAAAGACAAGTGATCCTCCTAACTGTGATCGTAGTCGAGGACGCAAGCATGCAGCATGTCCTCAAGGGTCTAAATGGTCCGCTCACTCTGGCCATCTGTCTGAGGATGGAAGGCGGTGCTCAAACGAAGCTGCATCCCAAAAGCCTCCTGCAACCCCTTCCATAGCTGGGAAGTAAAATGTGTATCACGATCAGAGACAATAATCAAGGGTACTCAATGTAGCCGCACAATCTCTTGCACATAGAGGCGTCACAAGCTCTCTACTGAACCCTGCTCTATGATCGGTAGGATGTGGGCTGACTTTGTGAGTCAGTCGATGATCACCCAGATAGAATCATGACCTATGGATGTATGTGGAAGTATTGTCACAAAGTATATGGATATCCCATTCTATTTCCACTCTGGGACCTCTAAAGGCTGAACCAAGCCTGCTGGTACCTAATGCTCTGCCTTCACTTGCTGGCAAGTGAGGCATCGAGAGACAAACTCTACGAATGCTTTCTTCATTCTAGACCACCAATGTTATCGTCAGAGATCCTGGTACATCTTTTCCACTCCTAGATGTACCGCTAGAGGGGATGTGTGGAACTCCCTCATCACTTCCTCCCGCAGCGACACTAGTACCATGGTACGTCCTATGAAGAAAATAACATGCTCACCACCTTCATAAAATCCATCAAGTGCCTATCATGTGGATATCTGAGCATATCGAGTCTCACGGTCAGTGTCCCCACGTTGTGACTTCCTGACTTGTTAAAGAAGTGGTGGAGTGACTATAAGAGACTGAAGGAAAGCCACTCCATCACGTTCCATGAAGTATATCTGCAAAGCATCCAGCTACTATGTCGCCTCGCCTAGAAGTTGTATACCTGATATCTAGTTGAGTTCATCTGCTACAACGTTCCCCTTCCCAGGAGTATAGACTATCTCAAAGTCATAGTCCTGGAGGAACTCAATCCAACATTGTTGTCTCAGGTTTAGGTCCTTCTGATAGAAGATATACCTGAGACTCTTGCGATCAGAGTACACTGTAAAACGTTTTCCCATCAAGTAATGTCACCACATCTTCAAGGTGAAGACCACTGATACTAACTCCAAGTCATGGGTAGCATAGTTCTGCTCATGCTGTCTTAGCTGTCGAGAACCATAAGCGATCACTGCTCACTCCTGCATCATGACACATCCGAGCCTGGTCCTTGATGCGTCACAGTAGATTATGTACCCTACACCCTCCTCTGGTAGCCTTAAGATGGTTTCACTAGTCAGATTCTACCTCAGCTCCTGAAAACTCTGTTGGCATCTCTTCGACCACACGAAGCGTTGCCCCTTCTTCGTCAATTCTGATAGAGGTGCTGCAACTCTAGAGAAATCTGGCACAAATATCCAGTAGTATTCGTCCAAATCTAGAAAACTTCGTACCTCCGTCACACTCCTGGGTGGCTCCCAAGTAGGTACTGCCTCAATCTTCACTGGATCCACTACAACTCCAGCCTTCGAGATGATGTGTCCCAGAAATTGAACCTCTCGGATCTAGAACTGGCACTTTGAGAGCTTACCATAAGGATGGTTCTCTTGGAGTGTGTCTATCACTACCTGCAAATGATATGCATGCTCCTCCTCAGTAGCCAAGTAGATCAGAATGTCGTCGATGAAGACTACTACAAAGTGATCAAGGTATGGCTGAAAGACCCTATTCATGAGTCCCACGAACACTTCTGGAGCATTAGTTGCGCCGAATGGCATAACCAAGAACTTGTAATGGATGTACTGACATCTGAAAGTCATCTTATGCACATCATCTTCTCGTACTCTGAGCTGGTGATAGCCTGATCTGAGTTATATCTTCGAGAACCACCATGCTCCCTTAAGCTGATCAAAGATGTCTTTAATCCTCAAAAGTGGGTACTTGTTCTTCACGGTCACTTGGTTCAAGCATTGATAGTCAATAAAAATCCTCAAGCTCTCATTCTCCTTCTTGGAAAACAAAATCGGGGCTGCCCATGGAGAAACACTAGGTCGAATGAACCCTTTCCCCTGTAAGTCCTCCAGCTATACTCGTAGCTCACGAAGCTCCGTGGGAGCCATCTGATACACTAGTGTAGATATCGATGTCGTATCGGGGTACAAGTCAATGTAAAAGTACACCTCTCTATGAGGAGGTAGACCCGGAACATCATTAGGGAAGACATCTGCATACTGGTCCACCACTACAGGATAACTCGGACTCTCCACGTCAAATGCTTCGAGGGTAAGGCTAGCCAACTGATGAGTGATCGGCTGTACTCTCCTCCGGGTAAGTCTATCCTATGCTGTAAAGGCTCTCTTCTCTTCAGTGAAGGTAAAACTGGTCTCATCCGTGCAGACACACCGCACTTTGGGCCTAATACAGTCAATCTGAGCATGTACTGTAGATAACCTGTCCATACCCAGGATGATGTCGTAAGGCCTTGATGTCGCTACTAGGAGATCCTAGCTGAATCTCTCACCTCCTAGAGTAAGCTCGCACTGCCGGCACCAGTGTGTAATCATCGAATCTGATCCCGTAGGAGTCTCTAGCCGTAAGGATCAAGACAACGGCTCCATCAGAATCTCTGAGCTCCGAACGAGGGCCATTGCAATAAAAGAATGACTGGAACCTATGTCTATAAGTACTGCAGCTAAGGTGGAGTAGACACAGATCGAACCTCGTATCATCTTCAGAGTGTCATGATCGTAGACCTCAGCTTCCTGGAGCCGAGCTCTCCCTTTTCCTCCTGCTCCCTATGGTCGGGGTGGACCACCTGGTGGTGGTGGAAGTAACATCTCGAATCATCGCCCACCGCCAGCTGCACGGTCAGCTCCTCTGCCATGTCTGTCTGCTCTCTGTGGACCTCCTCGGTCGAATATCTATCTTTTCCTAGGCGGTCCTTAGACCGTTTTTTGATCATCTGTATGGTGGGTCGGATAGTCACAAGCCATGTGACCCTACCTGTCGCATGTGTAACACTGCTTACTCCTGGAATGACTGGCTCTACCTCAAGTACCCCACACAACCGATCCTAAATCCTATGGTCATCCACCTGTAGGTATGGTCCTTTTGTACCACTATGTCATATGTCTACTACCAGCTTCAGAAGACTCTTCCATGTGATGACTGGTAGTGGGTCTCATTGTTGGTGACTGCTCCGCAAGGAAACTCTCCACTAAGAGGGATATCTTTAACACCCCTACCTACGTCGGAATGCTGAGTGAGATCATAGAAGCCTTGATCTCCTTTCTGAGTCCCTGCTCAAAGGTATAGGCCCTAAAGAATGGGTCTTGCACCATATCAGTGGAGTAGCGTGAGAGGTCAGTGAACCTCGCTGAGTACTGAGCCATAGTCATGCTGGCCTGCTGCAGATGAAGAAGCTCCTGTATACGCACTGTGCGAAGAGTCGCTGGAATAAACTCTGCCCGAAACAGGCTCTCAAAGTCTACCTAGAGAAGCATCACCTCGTCGTGGTCTTAAAACATCAGGCTCCACCATCTGCCTGCTGCTTCCTGTAGAAGACTGGTGGCAAGAATCACCATGAGATCGACCGATGTCCTTACTAGTCAGAAGACTCTCACCATGGCCTCTATCCAATCCTCAACCGCATGTGGTTCCGTCTCTCCCCTGAACTTGGGTGGACTATGGCGCTAGAACTCATGCAATACGCTCAAGCAGCATGCACCCTTTGTTGTTAGGGCTGGTGGCATCGATGGCCCAACAGGTAATGGTACCGTTGGCGCCTCTGTTGGTGCCTCTACTGGAAGAGGGCCCTACACCGAGGCCTCATTGCTTGGTAGGATATCAGTGCATACTACTCTTGAAACCCTAGCTGGCTGTCTACGTGGAGGCATCCTGAAAAGGAATAGGTGTGTCACGGTCAATAAGTTATACCTGGTGAGCTGACTCAAAGAGATCACAAAGAAAACTCTTCAAAACACACACGCAATCAATTTTTTCATGCACTGAGTTGGAAATCAGAATTCAGGGTCCTGGTGTATGGATATGTTGGCCGCCACACCAATACTGGATTTCCTAAACTGATAACCACACTCACTACACTTAACACTATTTTCATTAAAAGAAAGATCAGAGTCATATCTTCTACGGTAGAACCGACTCCTCTTAAACCAATTTGTCACGACCCATCCCCCAGGGCTCGTGCCGTGACTACCCCAATCTCGCCTTCCATAGGTCAAGGGATGGAAACTAGAACCGAAAGGCGTATTCCCTATAACCAAGAAGGCATTTCCTTTATAACCTGTAAACACACAAAACTAAGCATGCAACAAGATACGAACACAAGTCAATTATATAGCAAAAAGAGTGTTGAAAGTAAAAAAGGGTTCGGAATACAAGATCAATAGTAATAGTAAAAGTAAAACTACAATACAATACAACTGAAGAAGAAGAAAGACAACTACTGGGTCATCCTCTGAGGTTCCTACCTGAATGGTAGGTATAGATCACCTCCTCAGCACCCCATATCCGCCTGTCTCCTCTGCGTACCGTCACGTCGTATGGTCCACCTCCGGGCCCCTTCTAGCCCTGGTACCCTCAACCTCGATCAGCGTTGTCTGTCATCTGCACCAAACACAACAAGGTGCAGGCATAGACCATGCAGGGGTGAGTATAACGATACTCAGTAGGGACCCCGAGACCCTCAAGGTCTCATAAAATCCACCAAGGATAAACCACAAGGCATGAAATCAACTGAAAACCCTACTTAGGTATATGCCCATACATATACCTAAGTTATCAAGTATACCCATCTCAATCAAGAGGAAAACACAGAGTCTAACTCAAAGCCCAAAGCTAAACTATTGCACAAAGTAAGGAATACCACAAAGATAAGTACCACACAGGTACGCCACACAGAAGAATACCACCAAGGAATTACCATGAAGGAAAAATACCATACGGTAGAGACTAAGCTCACACCAGGTATTTCTTAGGTACAGTAGTAGAGATGATTATATGTAACTATTTAATCATATTACTCTGTTAAAAGGCTCTACTGCTGACCCACATAGGATCGCTCGGTGCTGACCCACAGAGGATCGCTCGGTGATTACCCACATAGGATCGCTCGGTGCTGACCCACACAGGATCGCTCGGTGCAGACCCACACAAGATCTCTAGGTGATGACCCACATAGAATCACTCGGTGCTAACCCACACGGGATCACTAGGTGCTGACCCACATAGGATCGGTCTTCATTCTTCACGTCACAGCTAGCTACTGGGTTCCCACACTAGGCTTGCTTGTCTCTGGGAGGGTCCGCTCCTCAAGCCACTGGTTGATAATCCCACTGCCACGAAGTCCCATGAAGAAGTATCTCAAAGGAACACCACGTCATAGGGGTCTCAATGCAATAGACGGTGTGTCAATGAGACGCCCGGCCTGTGAGTTGTTGGCCTTTTAGTTCCGAGAGCCCGGTTGGATTCGTGCCCGATCCAACCTAATTGTACTCCAAATTTATCAAAATATTCAGTAAGGTATACTCAAAGGGACCGTCTCACTCCAAGGTTTCCAGTGCCGATGAAGGTTCGTCAAACGAACATCTGGTGCCAAATTTATGGCCAAAAGAGCGTAAATGGGTCGAAGTTGGCCCGAGTCTGGTCCGACCCGGCCCGTTGGGTTCGGCCCACACTAGGCGGTCGGGACTGGCGGCCCATCCTGGGCGGTGCGGTGTGGTCACGGGGCGGCGCGAGGTGGCGCGGAGGCCGCGAGGAACCGCAGAGGCCGCGGGGGGCCACGAAGGTCGTGAGGCGGCGCGGGGCAGCACGGCGAGGCTGGGGGCGGTGATTTGTTGTGGCTAGCCGTGCGGTGCGGTCGCGCGTCATACCTTCACCTGTGTCCAGCTTGTCTGGCCGCCCTCTATTTGTTGCCTTCGTCGCGGTCGGCGATGTGTCAGTCGCCGCATTCGTTCGTCGTTGTGGCACAAGTCGCCTTCTTCCATCGCGAAGGATACACCATTCAAGAAGAACGGCGGAGGGGTTGGGCCATGTTTGTTTGGCCCACACCCTCCGTGTTAGAGCGGTAGCAAGCACCTAAACAAGAACTTGAATGAAGAACGTCAAACCCTAACCTCCCGCAATGATTATTCCTAAACCCACAAAAGAAAACATTTGTGGATCAACTAGTTAGAGAGGTTATCTGTGTTCTTTGTTTTATAAGGGAAGAACATGGGAATATATAATCATACACAACTAAACCCCTACCTTGATTGCTCGTTGATGTTGTAAGGGGTGAAGTCGGTGACGTCGGTGTTTCCCCCGATCATTGGTTCATTGTCGTCGAAGATTTTTCTTGTCGGTGTGAGCGTTCTTCGTTGGGGAGCATGTTCTTCATTGGAGAACGCGTTCTTCGTTGGAGAGAGTAATCCTCCTAAAGGTTATCCTCTCTCCAAATCCACCAAAATGAAAAGTAGCCAACATAATAGAATATGTTATTTAATTTAATATTGTCACAAAATGGATTGGCTTAATTAATTAAAGGAGAGTTAGCATAATTAAATAAAGTATAGTTGAGAGGTTTTTATCCCATAATGAGGGGTCCAGGTGGTCCCCACCACCAAGCTTTGAATTGGGGGTTTTACTAGCTCGGGTGGTCCCCACCACCGAGAATTCAAGTTGGGAGGTTTTAACCTCTCGTAGTCCCCACCTCCATAGACTTCACATGGGAGGTTTATTAGAAATAAAATAAAAGTTTATATTATTTTATTTTTCATTCCCACAAAAAACTCAAAAAACTATCTTTTACCCTCGACCTACTACGGTCGAGGTGAAGGTCTCCTTAAGTGAATATCAGCTCTGCGAGTTCAACGATGTCCTTGTATTTCAATTCCAAGCACCGGTTCAAAAGTTACAAAAACACGCTCATACGTTAATTGGACGTACCTAAAAAAAGTTCAGAAATTCATCCCGGAAACACCGAGCCTCGGAATCACGCGCTGTCAATTTTGGCGGACTCATAAAATTCTCATATATTTTAAAAAAATTACATGGAAATCCCGGGACTTTAAAAAGGTGGAGTAGACACAGATCGTACCTCTAATCATCTCCAGAGTGTCGTGGTCATAGGCCTCAGCTGTCTAGAGCTGAGTTCATCCCTATCCTCTTGCTCCCTGCGGTCGGGGTGGACCACCTAGAGGTGGGGGCAGTAGAACCTCGAAATGTCGTCCACTGCCTGTTGCATGGCCAACTTCTCTGCCACGTCTGCCTGCTGCCTGTGGACCTCCTCGCTCGAACCTATACCTCTGCCTCGGCGGTCCCTCGACCGTCTGCTGGTCATCTGTACGGTGGTTTGATCAATCGCGAGCCATGTGGCCATGCCCACCGCACGTGTAGCACTGTTTATCCCTCTCCTAACCTCCTCTAACTCGCGAGATCCGCACCTCCGACCTTGCATCCCAGGTTCATCCACTAGAAGGTACGGTCCGCTTGGACCTATGTGTCATCTGCCTACTACCAGCCATAGATGACTCTGTCATGTGTCGCCCGATGGTGGGTCTCGTTGTCGGTGCCTGCTCAGCTAGGAATCTCTCCACCAAAAGTGCCCGCTCTAGTACCCCATCCTGAGTCGGTATGCTGAGAAATACCATCGATTATATGATCTTCTATTGGAGACCCTGATCAAAGGTCTGGGCCCCGAATAAAGGGTCTTGTACCATGTCGGTGGAGTAGCAGGAGAGATCAGTGAACCTCGCCGAGTACTGGGCAGTTGTCATGTTGCCCTACTGTAAGTGCAGCAGATCCTGTATACGCATAGATTGTAAGGTCGCTGGGATGAACTCTGCCCTGAAAAGGCCCTCTATGTCTGCCCAGATGAGGGTCGCCTCGTCGTGCATCTAGAGCATCAAGCTCCACCATCTCCTTATTGTTGCCTGAAAAAGGATGGCTGCTAAGATCACCATAAGATCAGCTGGTATCCCAACTAAGAGAAAAACTCTATCCATAGCCTCCAACCAGTATTTAAGAACCCGGTTTTTGGCTATAAAAGACTTTAGAATATTCTTGATTTATTCCAGAGCAGCGCCTTCAGACGGCGTGCGATTCCGAGCCCCGGTGTGGCCGAAATTAATTTTTCAGTGCGTTCACACTGGGCACGCCAAATAAATGATATAGATCCTAAACGGTAATTCAGATCCTAAATCTGAGAGTACGTATGGGTCCTAAATGGGGTGTTTACCCTAGGAATGACATAAAGCATGTCGGCGCGGGATGTTGGGACCCCTCGCCCGTTAACGAAACATTAAACGGATAAATAAAATAATTAATTTATTCATTTAATGGTTAAACTCATGTGTCTCTTAAACGGTATCTTGGATTGGAAAACTGAGGGCACCGTTGAGTTCGGAACGTGCTGTTTACCCTAGGAGGGGTGTAAGTTTCACGGGCGCGGGACTTCTGTGGAAAATGCCACTTGGGGTGTTTTCGTAATTTAGCGGCCTCAGGCGTTAAATTTTATAACTTTTGAATGGGGTCTGGGAATAAAATTTTGAGACCTCCATTGGGCTCAGAACGTGGAGTTTACCCTAGGGGAGGCTTAACCTCGACCCCGCTGAGGGTTCGGGTACGGGGCCTACGGGCGGGAGGTTTAAGTGTTTTCTATTTAAACACTTCTCTTCCACCCCACCCTTGTTTGTTTCCCCCTGGCGCAAACTCTCCTAAGGAAGGAGGAAATCCTCCTCTCCTCCACCTCTCCGGCGAGGCACGGCAGCTCCGGCGGATCATCGGTGAAGCGTCGGGCAATGCCCATTAAGGTAGGATCGTGTATTTTTCGTTTTAAACTTCTGTACCTTCTTTGAATCCATATATATGCGTCGATTTGCCGTTATTTTGTCGAGCGAAGCCCATAATCGCGTAGCACTTGTTTTGATATTTACGACGCATATTTCGGATTTCAATTCTGAGCTCTGAGGCGTCTGCAACTGTCCGACGAAGTTTCAGGTGGTTTTGGGGTTTTCCGATGAGGTTCCGGCGGTCCGAGGTGGCGGCGGCGGAGCGGGTCCAGGCGGAGGCGCGGTCTGTCAGGCGGTCCTCGGCGGTTCGGCAGCAAATCGGCCGGGCTTCGGCAGCAGGGCGAGGCGGCAGCGACTCCTCCGCGCGGCCCCCTCCAAGCGACGGCACAGGTGGACCGGGGTCGCGGCGCGCGACCCCGCGGGGGAAACACGACCTGCATCCCGCGGGTCTTCACGCGGGGCACCGACCAGCCACGAGGGCTGGTCTGTGGGTGGACCGCGAGTCCACGACTGGCCCGCGTGGCTAAGTCGCGGGCCGGCCTAGGTCGGGTAGACCGGTCGGCCCAGGCCGGTCCAGCCCAAGGGGATTTGTCCCCTCGACTTCGGACACCCGTAATTACCACTACGGGTGTCCGTCTTGCGTGTCGTATACGGCGACGCGTCCCTTAAATAGAGACGAAACTTTTGAGATGGTCTTGGGGATTTTTAATTCCCGAGACGAGGGGTTCGGTGGCGCGACACATACGTTAAGTGGCTTAGCGCTTTACTCGAGGTTCTTGTTTTGGGCGGCGCGGACACATCTGATGTCCAATTTGAGCACCGTCAGCGTTGTTGTGACCCTGGCATCGAGACAAAGATTTCCATTATGGTTTTGGGCATTGAAACCGGAGTTGAGGCGTGGGCCCCATGGCCCGCCTTTAAGCTGCGAGTAGCATTTCACAACTTTTTCATTGCACGTCCGTTTGGGGCGTGCGAGCAGTCGATTCTGGGTGTTTTTTTGAGGACATTGCAATGGCGCAATCCGCCCGCTTCAATTCTGCACAGTGGTGCGGGCCCTACGAGGACCATTTTGGGAGTTGGCGGTGATTTCTATCTTTATCACCGGGTGTCCGTTTCGGACAAGTGGATAGTCAATCTTGTGTACTTTTTCGAGAGGATCGCAACGGTGCGGGCCCCACGAGGGTCGTCTTGGGAGTTGGCGGTGATTTCTATCTTTATCACCGGTTGTTCGTTTCAGACAAGTGGATAGTCAATCTTGTGTACTTTTTCGAGAGGATCGCAATGGTGCGATGCGCCTAACTGTTTTTGGGGTCGAGGCTCGGGACCACAGGACGTCGTTCAGGCATAAAGCATTGTTGAATGACTTTTACGTTGGATGTCTGTTGGAGGCGAGTAAATAGTCGTTCTCGCATGTTTTTTTCGCGAGGATTACAACGGTACGATTCGTTTGGATGTGCGGAGTCTCTTTTGAGACCTCATTAAATGTGGAAGTATGAAAGGTGTACCGGTGGTGGTTCTTCCTAAAGTGTTTGTAGGGAACCCTTAGCGTGTGATCGTGTTCACTCCTGTGAGAGTGAAGTTAGTGTTTAAAGAGATGTGGTTGGCCATGCTAGGGTCGTGGAGGAAGCAGGTTGGCGAAGTTGTGTTTACGCCTTTTGGCGTTGACTTTGGGTGTTGTGTGCACGATAGCCTTGGACTGGCAATGTGGCATGCTCTGGGAGTATACGGGAATGCTTAGAGGTACATGTTGTAATTTGTACCTAAGAACGTTTGTGCGCTTGGTTTGGAGGTGAGTTTGGGCCACACGTCGTGTGGGCCCCATGTGTGTGTTGTGTTCTACTTTACGTACATTTGACCTCTTACGACGCAGAGGGCCCTTCTATTAGCAGTGTTTAGACCAGTAGGGTTGAGTGGGTCCCCTGGTTCTGTCCTCGACGGTTTGACTGGCAGAGTTGTTTTGGTTCCCCTGTTCTTTCAGCTGAGGGGGTTTTCAGTGTTGGGTCTCTTTCACCAGACTGCGGCATCTTTTACGACTATGTGTGTTCGTACAGTGTGGGTGTTTTCCCACTTTCTGGAGTGAGTTGTCTCGGTCCGCTTCGATAGTGACTCAGCGGATTGGAGCATGATCGCCCTGAGAGGCCCGGGGAGATCCTCACGTCCCTTCGTGTACCCTGGTAGAGTTCTTTGGGTATAGGGGTGACCAACACATTACGCGGACTCCGATCCTCTACCCAAAAGGTTGTTTCCAGTAGGGTACGGAGCCCCCAGTGAGCCCTGGGCGCAGACTCCCTAGCTGTGTATCGAGATCATATCTTCCTTCCGCGATCTATTGTGACGTGTTTCCCACTACGTGTTCCAGTTACCAGTGAGGTACCATCCAGCAGGGATGACCAGTGGTGTACCATCCAGCAGGGATGGCCAGTGGTGTACCATCCAATAGGGATGGGCAGTGGGGTACCATCCAGCAGGGATGGTCAGAGTGGTTCCGGGTCTCCCTCCAGTGGATTACCCTTTCGCGGGGCTGGGCAGTGGGAACTCGTCGACTTTGAGAAGACCTCTCGACTGTGTGATAGTGACGAGGTGTGGTTTGACTTCCCCCAGAACTCTCAAGTACGAGGGGCGCTTTCCCCATCGAGACGCGTCCTTGTGACGCGACCTAAAACCGTGCGGGCGAGTCAGTGCCGCCCAAAGCGGATAGTGTCAAGGTGCGATGATTTGAGCCCCTTGACTTGCAGTTTGGGGCAGGCGTACGGATACTGGGCATCGATGGTGTTTACTTCTGAAATTGTTGGCTACTCACTTTCTTGGGCTGAGCTACGGGACGAAGATCCCCTTACGATCTTGTTCAGGTTTCTTGACAGAGCATATTTATATGTATACCTTGTTCCAGTACCAACTTCTTGGGTTTTGGTTACTCTCTTTCCAGAAAAGGTGAAGACGCGCGGGGTATGCCACGTGTTTTCCGTGTCTAGCTTCTCGTGGTTGGACGAGTCTACTCTCCTGCTATAGGTAGCGAAGACTCGACGAGAAGTTCATCTTCTCACCGTTTTTAGCTCCTTGTGTTTGGACAAGTCTACTTCCTTCCTCTTGTTTGAGTTGAGCTGATACTCCATTGTACTCTTTACTGTACTTTCGGTTGTACTCCTTTACTTTTCCCTACTCGATCTACTTAAAGATGTAATTTTGCCCCGGCAGCCCGAAAAAGCCCGGCCCGCTGGCCCGCGCGAAGCCCGCCTGCTGTAAAAATTTTAACGGGGAAACTGCGGGTAGGGGGATTACCTCGAGCTCCCAAGGCTGCGCCTGGACCAACTGGTCCAGGTGCTGTGCCTGTAAAATTATCACCACCCTATATATATATAGATATCTCTATATTTATATATATATATAAATAAATCTATATATATATATGTATATATAAATATATATATACATATATATATATACATGTATCTGTATACATGTATATTTATCTATATATGTATCTATGTGTGTGTGTGTGTGTGTGTTTCTATATATATGTGCATATATCATTATATATTAACAAAAAATAATATTATATATATACATATAGTTATTATTATATATAATTATAATGTGTGTGTAAATATATATATACGATGATATATAATTATATATATAATAGTGTATATATATAAACAAAGTCATTAATAATATATATCAATTAAGTATGGTTTTTAAAAATCCATTAATAATATATATATATATGTGTGTGTATATATGATTTAATATAATATATATATATATAAACAAAGCTATTAATATATATATATATATCAATGATTTAATATTATATATATATATATAATAACTTGTTGCATATTAATAAAAAAATAACACACTCACCTAATGATGTTCGTGCAAGTCCCTCAACTTCATTAATTTTTTTTAAGTATATTGCAACATGCGTATATTATATATACTATACATATATAAATCTATTTAGAAAAAAAATAACTCACCCACTGCAACGCATCCCCAACCCCTCATTATTATTTTTATAATTTTCTCATATTATATATATATATAAACAAAGCTATTAATATATGTGTGTGTGTGTGTGTGTGTATATGTGATGAAAAACAAATATATATATATATATATATATATATATATATATATATATATATATACATCAATGATATGATAATATATATATAAACAAAGCTATTAATATGTGTGTGTGTGTGTGTCTGTGTGTGTATATGTATATGATTTAATATAATATATATATAAACAAAGCTATTAATATATATATCAATGATTTAATATTATATATATATATAATAACTTGTTGTATATTAATAAAAAAACAACACACTCACCTAATGATGTTCGTGCAAGTCCCTCAACTTCATTATTATTTTTTAAGTATGTTGCAACATGCATATATTATATATACTATACATACATAAATCTATTTAACTCACCCACTGCGACACACCCCCCAACCCCTGATTATTATTTTTATAATTTTCTCATATTATATTATATATATATATATATCAATCATTTAACATTATATATATATAATAACTTATTATATATTAATAAAAAAATTGCACACTCACCCAATGATATTCGCGCACACCCCCAACCTCACTAGTTTTTTTAAATATGATGAAACTTGCATATTATATATATGTATATATAAAAACAAATCTACATATAATATATATAAATATATATAAACAAAGCCATTAATATTATATATAAAGCTATTAATAATATATATCAATTAAGTGTGGCTTTTAAAAATCCATTAATAATATATATGTGTGTGTGTGTCAATGATTTAATATTATATAATAACTTATTTTATATTAACAAAAAAAATAACACACTCACCTAATGATGTTCGTGCACGCCCCTCAACCTCATTAATTTTTTCAAATATGTTGCAACTTGCATATATTATATATAAATTTATTTAGAAAAAAAATTAACCCGCCCACTGCAGCGCACCCCCCAACCCCTAATTATTTTTTTACAATTTTCTCATATTATATATATATATATATATATAATAACTTATTATATATTAACAAAAAAATAACTACTCACCAAATGATATTCACACACCCCCAACCTCAATAATTTTTTTAAAATATGATAAAACTTGCATATATTATATATACTATATATACATATATAAATCTATTTAGAAAAAAATTAACTCGCCCACTGTTGCGCACCCGCTAAGGGTGTAATTTCAGTTCAGACAGGGCCGGGTTGGGTCTGCCCTGCAAAAAAATTAAAAAACTTTTAAAAAAATGTTTTAAATTAAACAAACGCTTAAAAATATTTTTCATAAATAAGTTAAAAAAATAAATGTATAAAAACGTTTTAAATAAATGATAAAAAAACTTTAAAATAAAAAGGCTTTAAACTCACCCACGGCAGCTGCGCACCCCTCATTGTTTTTTTTACAATTTGCAAATAATATATATATATATATATATATTCACAATATATAAATCTATTTAGACAAAAAAACATACCCACCCACTGTAAAATGTTAATAAAAAATAAAATAAACGTTTTTACGAAAAACATGCATTTAAAAATAAATGTAATGAAACGTTTTAAATAAATGTTAATAAATGTTTAAATAAAAAAAATTAAAAGAGACAATTATTTTGAAAATAATAAAAGTCCACCATGGCCCGACTCGAAAAAAGCCCGGCTCGGCCCGAAAAAGTCCGGCCCGACCTGATGGTTTGGGCTGGCCTGAGGCCGGGCTCGGGCCGCCTCATGGGGTTGTTCGGGCCGGGCCAAAATTACACCCCTAGATCTACTGCTCACTTCTTCAGTACCTCCTTTGTTGCTCTCTCGAGCCTTCGGGACATCCTACTGAGTATTTTTATACTCACCCCTGCTTGGGTTTTGCCTGCACTTGTTGTGCCTTTGCAGACGATGGACAGGTTGGTCGTGACTTCAGCGGAGCTTAGGAGTTCGGGAGCTTGGACCACGTACGGTGGTCGTAGTCGGGTTCCAGGTGTGAGACTCTCCCAGTTGTTTTACTTTTGTTTACCTGTTGCCGGGTTGTGGCACTTTTCTGGTTGGGCGCGTGTTTTGCCTTTTTCTTTTCATTTTACCTTCAACATTCACTTTGTACTGTTTAGAGGTTGATGCACTTTTGTGGTTATTTATAGCAGTTAGTACTTTACTTTTCCTTTTACTCTGCACTTCTGCATTGAGTGAGCTGCGTGTGTGTGTACGGGTACTCAGGCAAAGGCCACCCCAAGTTGTTTAGCCTTCGACGCTTGCCGCCAGCCCCTGGCCTATGGAGGCGGGCTTGGGGTAGTTGCGGCTTGAGCCCGGGTAGGGTCGGGTCGTGACACAGTCCTCAGCCGCCTGCGGATCCGTCTTGCCTCGGAACCTCAAAGGCCTCTGCCGCTGGAACTCGTGCAACGTGCTCAGTCGGCGTGCACCCTCTACTAGTGAGGCTGGTGGCAACGGTTGTCCAATGGGTAGTGGTGTTGTTGGTACACCACCCGAAGGTGCTAATGTTGTAAGAGGGCCCTGCACCGAGGCCTCATCGCTCAGTGGGTCGTCATCGCGTACTCTCTCAGGAATCCTGCCTGGATGTCTACGTGGCGGCATCCTGAAAGAAGACAGGTGTGCCACGGTCAATAAGTTATACCTGGTGAGCTGACTCAAGAGATCAAAAGGAAAGCCTTTCAAAACACACGCAATACTGTTTTCGTGCGCTGAGTCGGAAATCAGAATTCAGGGTCCTGGTGTATGGATACATCGGTAGCCGCACCAACACTGGATTCCCCAAACTGAAAAGCACACTCATAACACTTAACACTATTGCCACGCAGAAAAGATCAGAGTCCTAGTTCTTCGGTAGAACCAAACTCCTTTGATACCACTTTGTCACGACCCGTCCCCTCGGGTCTGTGTCGTGACTACCCCAAGCCCGTCTTCCATAGGCCAGGGGTTGACGACTAACACCGAAAAGTGTATTCCCTAAAACGGGAAGGCATTGTCTTTAAACTTGTACAAACACACGGTCCGAGAACTCAACAAGAAGCAACTGTAAAGTAAATTGCTGTAGAAAAAAAAAAGGAGTGCTGAAAGTAAAGGGGGCCGGAATACAAGTTCAACTGAAAGTACGAGTACAACTGAAAAGTACAAATACAACTGAAAAAGAGAAAACAGCTACTGAGCCGTCCTCTGAGGATCCTACCTGAAGGGTAGGTACATATCGCCTCCTCACCAATTCATGTCTGCCTGTCTCCTCCGCATACCGCCTAGTCCTGGCTCCCTCAAATCTCAGCCCAGCTACTCGTCGTCTGCACAAGACACAACAAGGTGCGGGCATAGCCCGTGCAGGGGTGAGTATAACGATACTCAGTAGGGACCTTGAGACCCCCAAAGGTCTCTCAGAATTCCACAAGAAAAACCACAAAGCATGGTCTCAATCTCAAACACAAAGAAATAGATGCAGCTCAATTAGAGTCTCAGCTCAAACCAGATATACAACTCAGAGAAACATGATTATGATGCTGACTCACACAAGATCGCTATGAATGCTGATAGTCGGACACAGATTCTCTAGGCCTAGAAACAAGTAACATTCTAAGTCACAATGTTGAACACCTCGGTTGCTGGAGAACTCATCCTCTAATGAGTACAGTGGGCATGTCGCGTCACACATAGGCGCTTCCCACTAACCTTGGACTGCTGAGGTACTCCTCCTGTCGAGTACTGTGGGTCTGCTGCATCACACAGAGGCGCTCTCCCTCGTGGCCTACTGAGGTACTCCTCTTGTCGAGTACCGTGGGTTTGCCACGTCACACAGAGGCGCTCCCCACTGTGGGTTTGCCGCGTCACACAGAGGCGCTCCCCACTGGGTCGTCGAGTCACTCCGAGTCGAAAGGTCAGTAGTCGTCAAGTCTCAGCCAATCGCAGGGTTTCATACGTAGTGCGCTTGGGAGAACCGCTCCCCAAGCCATCAGTCGTATTTCAACTAGCACGAAGTCTCACAGAGAAGTAACCCAATGATCCTCCATGCCATAAGGGTTCCAACGCAATAGACGGCGTGTAAATCAGACGCTCGGTCTGTGCGTTGTTGGCATTTCAGTGCCGAGGGCCCGGTTGGATTCGGGTGCAATCCAACCCGGTCGAACTCCAAGTTTCCCCAAAACTCTCATGGAGGAAGTCAAAAGGGTCGTCTCGTTCCAAGGATCCAGACGCCGTGGACGGTTCATCAAACGGATGTCCAGTTTAGAAGTTAGGACCTGTTTTGTGTAACTAGTGGGAACTGGGTTCAGGTACGGCCTGACGCGGTCGGACCGGCCTAACGCGGTCGGACCGGCCCGACCCGGTTTGGCATGGGCTGACCCGAATCGATTTGGGTCGACCCGACACGACTCGGGTTCGACCCGACCCGGCTGGGCCGCGGGTCAAGCCACTGGGTCGTAGGTCGGCCCGCTGAGCGGCGGGTCTGTCCGCTGGGCCGACCCGGCGGTGCCACCCGCCAGGAGGGGCGGGCCGCCAGGGATACCCGGACGTTGCGCGTTCGGGTAGGGCTAACGTGGCACAGAGCCACGTTAGCGGGTCAACCAGCGGGGCTTGGCGCAACGTGGCACCGCGGGTCCTCTATGTCGCGGTCGACGGGCCGTGGCTTTGCCACCGGGTACGTCGTTGGCACGCGCCCCGTCCACCTGCTGCTGGTCGATCGGCGGCCCTTGCTCCTGTCGCGGCCAACGCAGATCGCGACCCTGTTGCCGCATGGGCACTCTGTCGGGGGCGCGCTCCACCCCTGCCGGTTTCGTCGCATCTGGCCGGCGTGCTGGCCGACCTCTCCAGCGGCGCGCGACGACGAGCCGCACCGTCACACGCGGTGGGCCGGTGTGTCGGTCGCCTTCCTCCGGTCGCCGTGGCAGACCAGCCGTGGCCTCCTTTGTTCATCAGTGGCGCGTGACGGCGCGCCACACCTTTTTCGTGGCGTGCGTCGACGCGTTATCCCCAACGTAGCCGGTTGGTATCGCCTCGCTGTCTGTGATCCATGGAGACGCAAGGATAGCAAGTTAGTGGAGGGTTCGGGCCGAGTTCGTTAGCCCCCCCCCCTCCGCGTTAGCTCATAAACATGAGGGGAATTAAGGGTTTAATAATTTATTGTATTAAACAACATACAAAACCCCACAAAGATACCCAGTAACAACCTCCCGCAAAAACGAATGAATCGTGGGTCAACCCGTTAGTCGGTTGACCTGCGTTCTTCGTATAATTCAAGAACGGGGAAAAGTGAATCTTTTAAAGTGCGTAAATGAATAAACCCCCTACCTCGAAAACCCTTTGGAGAGCATCCGTGCTTGAAGGTGGATCGTGTTCTTCGTTCCTGCAACTGGTTCCCAACGATGTCACTCGTACGTCGTCCTTTGGTTTGGGGTTCGGTGTCGTCCGTCACCTCCCGCTGGGTTCGGCTCCGTCCTCTAAGGGTCTGGCATCGCGATGCTCCTTCAGCACTTCGTTGTTTGACGAAGCTGTGTCGATACCCCTCCTCAAGCTCCATATATATAGGAGAAGGGGAGGGTAAATAACAACGTTGGAATTTAATGAGATTCATCAATTGGGAAGCTTCCTAATTCCCCAACGGCATCGTTACTTAGGGTTGACAGGTCAAGCCATTTATTGGTTTGACACATCGTTGACCCCACCCCTTTGCTTGCCTGTTGGGGGATATGAAATAAAATAATAAAATTATTTTTTTTCATTTCTTTTAAAAAGTCGCAAAACTTAACTTTTTCTCCGGACCTACTGCGGTCAGAGTAAAGTCTCCTTTAAGAGAATCCCGACGCTGCAGATTCAATGGTGCCCTCAGATTTTTAATCCGAGCAACAGTTCAAAAGTTGGAAAACATTGCTCACGTGTTCACTGAACGTACCCGAAAAAATGTTCAGAAATTCATTCTGGGCACTCCGAGCCTCGGAATTAGGCGCCGTCAATTTTCACAGACTCGTAATAATTCCATATAATTAAAAAAAATTACATGGAAAATCCGAGTCTTTACATATAATATTTGCTCAATAAAAACAATTTTTGAACAAACCATATTTTGACAAATAAAACGGCTTTACCAAAAATTAAGTGCTTATTTCTTAAGCGTTAATTAATACATTTTTATTGATTATGACCTTTATATATTTTTCATTGTTTGTTTACATTTTTATCCATACCCTCCAATAAACCTATTCTGTTATAACTGTCATAAAATAATAATATTTTATGGTTCATTTTAAGCTCGGTGTTGCGTGTTGTCTACACTATCGAACATAGTGTGTTTTTAAAATCACAGGGTGTTATATTCGGGGCCTCCTCAACAAGCCGCACACGAAAGCCCTTTAATTGGGACGATTTGACCATGCTCGGATGAAATCATCTCCCCAAAACACTAGGCGACCAACCCAAAAATTAAAGGAAACAAGGGAGGAAGGACAATAAAGAAGGGAGGAGAGACCAACCTCGAATCACCATGACGAAACTCCCTCAATCCAGATCAAGGTGGGCAAGGGAGGAATAAAGTTAGGATGGTTGAAATATTTTAAAGAATTTCGATGTGGAGTTCAGATTCCACTTTTCCGTTCAAATAAAACACATTATTAATATTGCTTCATCAATAACATTGCATTATTAATTATTAATAATAACAAACATTAATGTAATTAATAATTATCAATAATGATTATCAATACTAATTGATAAAGAAATCTAACAACGACGTAATTAATAATAATTACTGCTACTAATTAATAATGTTATTATTAATAATAATTATTAATTATTAACTTAATTAATAATAAATAACAATATAATAATAGTAATTGATAATAAGTAGTAAAGTTTTTATCGATTAACTATTAATAACATTATTGGTTATTAATTATTATAAATAACACTATTAATTAGTAATTATTAATAAAATTATCAATTATTATTGAATATTAATTAATATTAACAATATTAACAGTTATTATTGATTATTAGTTATCAACAGCATTATTGATTAAAACTATAGCTAAAAACATTATTGTTTTTTAATTATTATAAGATATTAATTGTTGATAAATGTTATTAATTATTAATAATATATATTAATAATTATATTATTAATTGTTAGTTATCAGTTATTATTAATTATATTATTAATTATTAGTTGAGTTATCAATTATTATGTATTAGGTGGTCTGGGATGGGGTCGAGGGGTACTCATCGTTGGACTCCGCATCCAAGAAATCATGGGGTGCACGCCCATGTAAATGTCCTTCAGGTCACTTGGATTTCGGGTCATTAGGCTTTCAAGTTAATCAATGTCAGACTTGTTTTGGAGCGGGTTAATCTTTGGAGGGAGGTGTGGCCCATCGTTGCGGGCCTGAAGTGTGTGTTGTTTACTTTGATTGTAACCTTAACAACTTTCTATCATTAATTATTATGTATTATAACATTTTAACCGATTTTAATTAATTACTAATTGTTATCACATACATTTTAAATTTCATTAATATTTATTTGATTATTATTATTATTATTATTAACATTATTAATTATTATTAATTATTATTATTAATATTAATTATTACTAGTTATAATTGATAATTTTATTATTTATTAATATTAGTCACGTCATTGTTAAATATTTTGATAATAATAATAATTAATTATATTATTATTTTTCATAGTTAATAATTAATAATTCACTATTATTATTAATAATGTGACGATATTAACAATATATAATTATTCAAATACTGGAAAGGAAGAACATCAATCTCACATAAAAAATCTATAAAAGTTTTCAAACACCCCTTCCTATAAGAGGGAGGTTTCAGTGAGATTTAATGTGATATATTTGGAATATTTAAATAAAAATATGATCATATATAATAACAATTAAACGATGTTTAAAATTTTGTTTAAATATATATATAAACAAATCAGTATAAAATAAAAATCAAAATATTTAAAAAATTATGTATGGAAATACGTGTGCATATATATATATATATATATGAAATGCTAAAAAAGTTAAAATTTATTTATTTATTTTTAAAACAATACGTTCATGAAATCAATGAGCATTTTGGCGTGGGGAAATTCCATAACGACGTTTAACATATATATTTTAAAATATTTTTGATCTAAGCTTATAAAAATATTAAAAAAAACACCATAAAAGAAACTCAAATATGAAATATATTATTAATGAGGGATTTTGTTGTGGGGTCACCGATACGCCACGTGATGGGAGGATCTTTCGAAAACCCTCCTGTCCGTTGATTTGCTAGGTGGTCGTTCCAATCATCATCAAAACGGCGGACCCACACATGTTGGGTGGGTCAATTAATGACCGAGAATAAATGTCAAATAATGAAACTTTAATAATGGTGTCAACAAATGTCGGGTTAATTACACCTTAATAATGGCATCATTATAATAATTGGATATTAATAATTGGCCATAAATTATAACATGGCCCAACATTTTTTTCTTATAATTTAGAAATTTTCATTGTAATTCTAATCAATTTGAAAGGTTTCAATAAAACTATGGTTTTTTCCGCATCTTGTCACTTCTCCCCCTCTATAAAACATGAGTAAATCCAAATGTGCTATCATAGCATAGATTAAATGTCCAAATACCTACAGTTTGAAGAGTTGGTGATTAGTAAACAAGAATAAACAGATGAGGGTATAGTGTCATTGCATTAGCCATGCTTTTGTCCACAAATTATTCCACTTGGGCAATCAAGATGAAAGCAAACATGGAGGGATATGGAGTACGAGAAGCCATCGAGCTTGATACCGAAGTGGTGGTGGAATTATGTAAGAACAAGATGGCACGAGTATAGATTTTTCAAGATGCACCTGAGGATATGCTACTGCAATTCGCCAAGAAGAATACAACGAAGGAGGCCTGGGAGAGACTGAAAACATCATGTGTTGGCATTGATCTGAGGAAAAAGGAAAGAACACAAACAAGAAATATCAACTTCAAAGGTTTCTTGATGAGGGAGTTTGAATACATTAATGGGTAATCCTTGAAGATCAGTGGATTGGAAAACAAATTAAGTGAGGATAGAACCACCAAAGTGGATGACACGCTTGTCAAGAAGTTTGATTTTATTCTTGATAAGTACTTACATGTTATAACATCACTCGATAACATCTTTGATGTGGATTCCATGTCATTCAAGGAACTGATCAGTCAGTTGAAGGCATATTAAAAGCGTATACACAAAGTTGATGTCCATGGCGACCACCTTTTACTCACTCTTGCAAAGTGGGTTGCACACACACGAAACGACTACAGGGAGTCATCAAAGTGTAGCACTAGAAAACCTGAATGTAGTGGCCAAGGAAAAGGACATGACATGTGATGTGGCCACAACAAGGGAGATCGTGGCGATACTGACATGTCATGATAGGAAAATATTAGTGGCACCAATGGTGTCAGAATGGATAAAATCCACATAAAATATTTTATCTGTAATAAAAGGGGGCATTATGCCTCTAATTATTGGAATAAGGAATGTGAGGAGGCTAATCTTACACTCACCCATGATGAAAAACCAAAATTAATGTTGGTAGTGTCTCAGAAGGTGACACAAGTCTAAAAAGAATAATAAGGTGTTATGCTGCTAAATGAAGAAAAGATGGTACTAGAATTGCAAGGTGATCAAGAGTAGAGCATCCACATCAATGTTTGGTATCTAGACAACGATCTAAAAAACCATATGATAGGTCACTAAGCAAAGTTACAATATCTAGACAAGAATATCATCGAGATGTTGAAATTTGGTGATGGATCCATCATTTAGAGCATAGAAAAAGGGTATATCATGTTTCAATGCATGAATGGTGACAAGCACATTCTCTGAGAGGCATATTAAATACCCAATCTTTATAGTAATATGTTAAATCATGGAAAATTGGAGGGTGAGAATGATGTGGAAATGGTTAGTTGTTTCACTATGACATATGACACAAGTAGCACACTTTTGATGATTGTTCAGTGCTTAGTGAGTCAACTTTACAAGATATAGCTAGAAACCTGTAATCCATCATGCCATGATGAGCCTAGATGACATGACATCGCTTTAGCATATGAGGATTATCCATGTTAATTTCTATATATTGAATATTATGGGTGAGAAGTGGATAGCTGTTGGGCTTCTGATGATTTCAAACTCAAACAAGCAATGTTAAGGATGTTTGATCACCAAAAATACAAGGAGTTCATTCTAGGCCTTATAAAACATTAGATCAAAAAAACCATGGGAGCTTCAGAGTCCCAGGGGATCATGCAGTCACCCTGAAGGGGGGGGGGGTGAATCAGTGATGACCAAATTTTTACTGATTAAGCTCAACTTAAACATTTGGTTCCATTAAGTTGATCGAACTTCTGTTATCAGTTAGGATGTATGGATCGTAATATTTAACCCCACAACTTACTCTCACATGCAATGTAGATAATAAAGGAAACAACACACTGAGATTTTTATAAGGTTCGATCCCGATGTGGGAAACCTATTCCTCACTATGTTCGATTATTATCCCAATACGTTGATTTTATAATAGTAATATTATTATTAATTAAAATCGATGTGGGGTCATTATTATTTGAGGCCCGCAATGCCTCATGCACTTACACAACATACCACCGTGTCTTCAATGGTTTTGTTTATGCTGGTATCACCAATATTCAATGGTTTTGTTTATACCGATACCACCATTCTTTAAGGGTTCTACATGAACTCTATAATGACAGTTTTCAACTATCGAGTGAAATTTCAAGGAACTTACATGCAATTCAGCCTTATTTTTATTTCGGTAAATGTAACTTCTAGAGCTCTCACTTTAACACTTCAATTTCTGATGCTTCTACAGGTCATCGCTCGATGTTGGTCTAACACTCCTCCTTTCAGTCTTCTGAATCCAGATAATTCACTCAACTCATTGGAACTTCAAGTTCCAGTCTTCTAAACTCTTCAACCCAACAAATCTTCTCAAATGAACTTGGTTGGTCACTCCCTCTCTTTTTATTCTCAATAATATCAACAAAAACTCTTAATTTATTCTCTTCATCATAAATTCACTTGAATGACGTTCCACCTTTATATTTCTATTCATCATTCGACAAATATGAGGAATATGTGGGATTTAATTTGAAACTCATGCTATCTCACTCTTCTGTTAACCACCTTTAATATATTTTGAAGATATCAGGTTTTGACTTCATCAAAGCTCCTATAACACATAGTGTCAACAATCTTCAACTCATCTGGAAAACTCGACTAGAATTAAAAACTTTCTTTTTGTGAATTTTACAATTTTGAACATCCAGCTCAATATCATCATAATAGATTTAACTTCACATAAATGTAAAATGCCTTGGCATATTTCGGTTGTCTTACATTCGTAGACTGCACTTTTCCCAAATTCCGATTGTGCCATTGTCACTATTCCACTCAACCTTCCATGGTCTTTATAACTTAGAATTAATTTCAAATTAACTCTAGTGATTATGATGATCTCCATATGTTTCACCAATATGTTGTTTGAACTGCAACTTACAGCTTCTCATCAAATCAACATAACTTCTAATCGCCTTATCTTCCAATCATCTTAATTCAGGCCATTTTTTATTTCACCCATCATCTGATGAATTGTTTTTCCAATCAACTCATCTTCCAGTACTCTTTATATTTTGAATAGTTGAACTTAGGAACTTATTGATTTTGAATATCTTTTGATGAATCAATATTCTAATCAATTCAACACTAAATCTTCTCAGTATTTGAACCAGTCATTCAAGCTTTTGATACATTGTACTTATCATATGCCAAAGTCATATGCTTTAGTGATTGTAATATCTTCAGGTGCTTCTATTTTTTGCCTCACTCAGGTTCAGTCTTCTATCTTCTGATTAACCCATCCTTTTTCTTTAGCACCTCCTCAACTACCATGATTATACCTCATATGATGTTACTATGACTTCCAATACCATCACAATTCTATTGTTCTACATATACATCCTTAATTTTTGATGAGTTGGCCTTTTCCGTATCCACCTTTGGATTTATTAATTCAATACGGATTGAATCACTATTGGTCTTACTCCAAAGTGATGTTAATTCTATTAAATCACAAATTATTTATCACCTAATTTATCTTCTAATCATTTAGTCTAGCATAAGATTCTCAACTTTTTAGCAGTTCCATCTTCCAGAGACCTTCCAAATCATAGTCATCATTGTATATTATAGTGGTACTACTTCCATAGGTGTATCTTGGACCACATTACACTTCATTCCTTTTCCATATTTTCAATGTCATGCAATTTTTTAGGGTCAAATGAACCTTATGAACATCAAGGTTAACTTTATGAACTTATCACGCCATATATAATATTTTTTCAATTATTTGATAAACTTTACCTACTGGACTTTGATCCTCTAGGCACCTTGATATCTATTCTTCTTTCTTGATAACTTTAAATGGTTTCACCATTAGTCTAACATCCTTTGTGAGAACATCCTATAAAATTTGATGGTGTATCCACTTGTGAGATCAACTATTGGATTCCCTTGAACTTCACATACAATATTTATGTTATCTTCAAAATTCTCATAACATACGATGAAATTATCTATAAAACATCCAATAATTTTATGAAACTTGGATCTTCAATATCCCTATTGGATAGCTCTTCAATCTTAACTGCTCAACTGTTCTAGACAGTACTCTACAACATCTTCACTACTTGTCTTTCACTTGAAGAACAGTTCACCAATCATCGAATGTATTCTATCTTATGAAAATAAACTTCCTAGAAACTAAAATTCAATATGTATATGATAGTTCTCCTTCAACCTTTATCACTTGTCATGATTACAAAAAAAATTAGTTTTTCAATCTTCTAATGTTTATATAACTTTAGTGAGTTTCTCTCCAATCATCAATATAATTCACTTAAATATATTTTTCCTTTCTTTTGATGAAATGAAACTTCCATATTTTGGTCAGATTATGTATACATCCTTTAATTTCAACTTATGATAGTATAACTTTCATCTATAGTGCTCATGCTTTCGATGGTTCCACCATTCAGGCTGTGAAATTCCAGTGGATTTATTTCCAGAACACCAATAGGAAACTTCACTTAAAAATTACTCATTGAATTTATCATAATCCATTGATAAAAAATACAACAATTCATTATCACCATATGATGGTATCTTCAAATTTTCTACATATTGATATGTGTTGTCTAATCACACCATTCACCCTTTCCAGTAACACTCATTTCTTTCAAATTATTGATGATTATAGTTTTTATATATGGGTTTACATCATAATGGAAAATATTCAAACCAACTTTGTGTTTAATAAATTCATACTTATGGCAGAGATTTCATTTGGGAACAAGGTGAGTACACTAAGTACATATCATGTTGGTGAATTCATTTCAAATGAGTTCATAATATTCTATAAGGAATGCTTGATTAAGAGACATCTCACTGCACCATACACTCCAAAGTAGGATGGTGTGGAGGAGAAGAGGAATTGCATCATGATAGATATGGTGAGGTCCTTCCTCAGTATGATTCATGTTCTTGGAATATTTTAGGGTGAGGTGGTGAGTCATGCGATGTATATGATAAACCACCTATCGATAAAGGTGTTGGGAGAGCACACACTATTTGATTACTAGGCTAGCAAGAATCCTCACCTAGATCTTGTAAGGGTGTTCAGATGCACATCTCATGAAAAGGTAATGATGTCACATGTTAAAAAGATCAATGATTGTAGCCATCCCATGGTTCACCTAATTATGGAGGAAATTTTTCAAGCCCATCAATTATATGATCTTAATTTTGAAAAACACAATGTAAGTAGGGATGTTATTTTACAAAAAGATATAGATTTTTAATGGGAAGTAGGTAATGGATGATATTCTCATGATCTTCTAGGGTTTACCATGATATATGTACTATAAAATGAATTATTATAAGGATATATATAGGATATGATAGGAGTGGAAATTATACAACATGCTTTGAAAGACAAAGGAGGCATGGCATCTCCCATACCACATGGAGTGGAAACATTATCTACACCATTAGCAAAAGTAACTACACCATTGTCATGAGGAGTTATGAGTATTTCATACATAAACCATATACCAGTTTGGAATCGATCCCTCACTAAAATTTATGTAGTGTTCGAGGAAGTACAAATCCTCATTGATCTATTGCTTATGGAGGCTAAAAGTCCAGACTCCTATCATGAAGCAGTTAGGAAGGTTGTCCAAGAACAAGCCATGGTTAAAGATTTTGAGTCCATCAGGAAGAAAAAAATTTGTTCCCTCGCCAAGAATTACATAAATCATAAACAACCATTAAAATAAGTTAATAATGGGGATCCATTAGATCCTATAGAGTACAAGAATCTCATCAACTACTTAAAAGTAAAGCATGGATAAGAACTTGTAAGCTACACTGATAATGATCTTTCTTGTGATCTTAATGATAAATAAATTAGTAAAGAATATCAAGCTGACATTCTGATGAAGGCACTAATGAGTTTGAAGTGATATATAATAGAATTAATGAACATGAACCAAATCTGAATTTGATATAGAATAAAATTTGATAATCATTATGTGGAATCATGTAGTCATTTAAGGACTTAGAATAAATGGTTTCAAATAATGATATCAAATAATTAGGAATAATGGTTTCAAAAAATGTTAGATCAATAACCCCTAATAGTGGTTTCATTCTAATAATGTGGTTTAAATAATAATATAAAAAGTATGACATGAACCAAAATTTTCTTATTTATTTTCCTATAAATTAGAAGTGTTCATTGTAATTGAAAACAATTATAAATGTTTTAATAAAATTAAAAATTATTTACTATCTATTTTTCCCACATCTTTTCACCTCCCCTACTCTATAAAACATGATTAAATACAAAATTTGGTATCATAACATATATTGAATGTCCAAATACCAACAGTTTGAAGAGTTGGTGATTAATAAACAATAATAAAAATATGGGTATAGTTCCATTTCATTATTCATGATTTTTCCACAAATTATTCCACTTGGGAAATCAAGATAAAATAAAACATGGAGGGTTATGGAGTCTGAGAAGCCATAAATATTAATACCAAATTGGTGGTGGAACTATGTAAGGATAAGATGACGTGAGTATAGATTTTTCAAGATGTACCTGAGGATATGCTACTGCATTTTCCAAGAAGACAATGATGAAGAAGGCTTGGGAGAGACTAAAAACATGATGTGTTGGCATTGATCGGGTGAAAAAGGAAACAACACAATCAAGGAATATCGACTTCAAAGGTTTCTTGATGAGGGGGTTTGAATACATTAATGGGTAATCTAGGAAGATTAGTGGATTGAAAAAAAATTAAGTGAGCATGGAACCACTAGAGTGGAAAACACACTTGTCAAGAATTTGTTTGATTTTATTATTAACAAGTACTTATAGGTTATGACCTCACTTGATAAAATCTTTGATGTGGATTCTATATTGTTCAAGGAACTGTTCAGTTATTTGAAGTCGTATTAGGAGTGTATACACAAAGTTGATGACCATGGCGACCACCTTTTACTCACTCTTGTAGAGTGGTTTGCACACACACAGAACTAATATGGGGATTCATCAAAGCGTGGCACCAGAAAACCTAAATTTAGTGTAAAAGGAAGAGGACATGACATGTAGTGTGGCCACAATAAGGGAGATTGTGGCGATACTGACATTTTGTGATAGGATGATATTAGTGGCATCAACAGTGTCAGTATGGATAAAATCCACATAAAATATTTAATCTATAATAAAATGGGGAATTATGCCTTGAATTATTGGAATGAGGAATGTGAGGAGGAGGATAATATTACACTCACCCATGATCAAAGACTGATATTAATGTTGTTAGTGTCTTAGTAGGTGACACAAGGCTGTAAAGAACAATAAGGTGCTATGGTGATAAATGAAGAAAACATGGTACTAGAATTTCATGGTGATCAAGATTAAAACATACACATCAATGTTTAGTATCCAAACAACCGGCTCGAAAACCATATGACAGGTCACTAAGAAAAGTTAAAAGATCTAGAAAAGAATATCATCAAGATGTTGAGATTTGGTTATGGATCCATCATTCAGATCATAGGAAAAGGATCCATCATGTTTTAATGCACGAATGGTGATAAGCACATTCTCCCAGAGGTATAACCAAGCTTTATAATAATATGTTAAATCATGGAAAATTGAAGGAGGGTGGGAATGAGGCAGTAATGTCTAGTTGTCTCATTATGATATATGATATCATTGGCACACTTTTGATGATTTTTTAGTTCTTAGTGATTTAACTTTACAAGATCCAGCTAGAAACATATAATCCACCATGTCATGATGATCCTAGATGACATGACACAGCTTTAGCATGTGAGGATTTTCAATGTTAATTTTTATACATTGAATATTATGGGTGATAAGTGGGTAGGTATTAGGATTTCGATGATTTAAGACTCACAAGAAATGTTAAAGATGTCTCATCACCAAAAATACAAAGGAGTCCAATCCTGATCTTAGAAAACCTTTGATAAAAAAAAACACAGGAGATTAGAGCCTCAGGGGATCGTACAGTAACATTGAAGGGTGGGGGGGGGGGATGAATTAGGTATGACCATATTTTTACTGATTAATCTCAACTTAAACATTTGTTTCCATTAATTTGATCAAACCTCTATTATCAGCTAGGATGTATAGATCATAATATTTAACCTTACCACTTACACTCTCATGAAATGTTGATAATAAAGGAAACAAAAATACACTGATATTTTTATAAGGTTCGGTCCCAAAGTGGGAAACCTATTCCTTTATATGTTTGGTTATTATCTCAATACATTAATTTTATACTAGTAATCTTATTATTAATTAAAATAGGCACGGGGTCATTATTATATGAGGCCCATAGGGCATCCTGAACTTACACAACATCCCACCATGTCTTTAATGGTTTTGTTTATACTAGTACCAGCAATATTCAATGGTTTTTTCATATTGATACCACCATTCTTTAAGGGTTCTCCACAAACTCTAAAATGAAGGTTTTAAACTATCGAGTGAACTTCTAAGGAACTTACATGCAATTCATCCTTCTTCTTCTTCCAGTAAATGTAACTTCCAGAGCTCTCACTTTAGCACTTCAATTTATGATGCTTCTCTAGGTCACCGCTTGACGTTGGTCTGACACTCCTGTTGTTGGTCTTATGAAACTAGAGAACTCACTCAACTCATTGCATATTCAAGTTCTAATATTCTCAACCCTTCAACACAACAAATTTTCTTGAATGAACTTGTTTGGTCACTCCCTCTCTTTTTATTCTCAATAATATCAACAACAACTCTTAATTTATTCTCTTCATCATAACTTCACTTGAATGAAGTTCCACCTTTATATTTCTATTCATCCTTATAAAAATATGAGGAATATGTGGGATTTAATTTGAAACCCCAACTATCTCACTCTTCATTAGACCACCATTAATATCTTTCAAAGATATGAGGTTTTGACTTCATCAAAGCTCCTATAACACTTAGCGTCAATGATCTTTAACTCATCTGCAAAACTCAACTAGAATTAAAAACTTTCCTTTTAAGAATTTTATAATTTTAAATATCCAACTCAATATCATCATAAAATATTTTACTTCACATAAATGTAAAGTTCCTTGGCATATTTCAATGCTCTTACATCCGTAGACTCCACTTTTCACAAATTCTGATTCTACCATTGTCACTGCTCCACTCAACCTTCCCCAGTATTTATAACTTACAATGAAGTCCAACTTAACTATCGTGATTTTTATGATCACCATCCATTGCACCAATATTTTGTTTGAACTATATATTACATCTTCTCATCAACTCAACATAATTTTTTATCACCTTATCTTCTGATCATCTTGACTTAGGCCACTTTTTATTTCACCCATCATCTGATGAATCATTTTTACAATCATCTCATCTTCCAATACTCTTAATTTTTTGAATATTTGAAATTAGGAACTTATTTATTTTGTCTATATTTTGATGAATTAATCTTCTAATCAATTCAACACTAAATCTTCTCAGCATTTGAACCAGTCATTCAATATTTTGATACATTGTACTTCTCATCTGCCAAAGTCATAAGCTTTAGTGACTATAATATCTTCATATGCTTCTACCTTTGGACTCACTCAGGGTTGGTTTTCAATATTATGATCGAACTAGACTTTTTCTTTAACACCTCCTCAACTACCATGCTTCTACCTCATCTAATGTTACTATGACTTCTGGTACCATCACAATTCTATTGTGCATTATATGCATCCTAAATTTCCGATGAGTATGCCTTTTCCATATCCACCTTCAGATTTGTTAATTCAACACAGCTTGAATAATTGTTGGTCAGCCACCAAAGTGATGTTAATTATATTAAAATCACAAAGTATTCATCACCCAATTTATCTTCCAATCATTTATTCTATCATGAGGTTCTCAAATTTTTAGCAGATTCATCTTTCGAAGACCTTCAAACTCATAGTCATCAATGTATATTATGGTGATACTACTCACTTAGGTGTATCTTGGACCACATTAAACTTCTATCCTTTTCCATATTTTTAATTTCCTTCAAATTTTTAGGGTCAAATGAACCTTATGAACCTCAGGGTCAACTTTATGAACATATCATGACTTATATGAATTTTTTTCAATTATTTGATAAACTTCACCTTTTGAAAATTGATCTTCTAGGCACCTTGATATCTAGTCTTATTTCCTGATAACTTCCAATGGTTTCACCTTTAGGCTAACATCCTTTTTCAGAATACCCTTCAACATTTTATGGTGTATCCACTAGTGAGATCAACTATTGGATTCCCTTGAACTTCACATCCAATATTCATTCCATCTTCTAGATTCTCATAACATATGATGAAATTATCAATCAACAATACAATAATTTTATAAAACTTAGATCTTCAATCTCCCACTTGGATGGCTCTTCAATCTTCACTGCACAACTTTTATAGACAGTACTCTATAAAATCTTTAGTACTTGTCTTTTACTTGAAGAACAATTCACAAATTTCCAAATGTGTTCTATATAATGAAAATCAACTTCCAATAAACTATAATTCAATGTGTATATTATAGTGTGCCTTCAAAATTTATCACTTATCATGGGTATGATAAAAATTAATTTTTCAATCTTATGATGTTTATATAACTTTAGTAAATTTCTCTCCATCTGTCTGCATAATTTAGTTAGATCTATTCTTCCTTACTTTTGATGAAATGATCCTTCCATATTTTGGTCATATTATGTATCCTTCTTTTAGTGTCAACTTCTAATAGTATAAATTCCATCTACAGTGCTCCTAATTTTGATGGTTCCACCATTCGGGTTGTGAAATTATAATGGATTTACTTCCATAACACCAATAGGAAACCTCACTTTCAAATTACTCATTGAATTTATCATAATCCATTGGTAACAAATATAATAATTCATTATAACCATCTGATGGGATCTTTAAATTTTCTATATATTGATATGTGTTCTCTAATCACACCCTACACCCTTTTTGGTAACAATTATTTCCTTCTAATTATTGATTATTATAGTTTCTAGATATGGGTTTACATCATAATGGAAAACATTCAAGCCTACTTTGTGTTTAATAAATTCAAACTTATGGTGGAGATTTAATTTGGGAATATGGTGAGTATTCTAAGGACATATCATGGTGATGAATTCACCTCAAATGAGTTCATAATCTTCTATAAGGAATGGGTGATTAAGATATATCTCACTGCACATTACACTCCAAAGTATAATGGTGTGGTGGAGAGGAGGAATTGTATTATCATGGCTATAGTGAGGTCATTTTCTCAATATGACACCATTTCCTAAAATATTTTAGGGTGAGGAGGTGAATAATTTGATGTATATGATAAACCACCTATCAATAAATGTGCTGGGAGATCACACATTATCTGATGCCTATACTTATAGGAAACATCACCTAGATCATGTAAGGGTGTTCAGATGTACATATCATGAAAAGGTAATGGTGTCACATGTTAAAAATCTTAATGATTGTATCCAACCCATGGTTCACCTCAGCATGGAGGAAGGTTTCCATTCCCACTGATTTATGATCCTAATTTAAATAAACTCAATGTAAGTAGGGATGTTATTTTATAAGAAGATATACATTTGTAATGGGAAGTTGGTAATGGATGAAATTATCATGATCTACCTAAGTTTACCATGCTATATGTACTATAACATGAATTATTAGAAGGAGATGCATAGGCCATGATAGGATTGGGAAGTATACCACATGCTTTGAAAGACAAAGGAGGCATAACATCTCCCATATCACATGGGGTGGAAACATTATCTACACCATTAGTAGAAGTAACTCCACCCTTGTCGTGAGGTGTTATGATCATTCCAAAAATCAACCATATACCAGTTTGGCACTAATCCCTCAATTAAATTTATGTAGTGATCAAGTAAGTACAAATCCCCATTGATCTACTGCTTATGGAGGATAACAATCTTGCCTCCTATCATGAAGCAATCAGGGAGGTTGTATAAGAACAAGCCCTGGTGAAAGAGTTTGAGTCCATCAAGGAGAAAAATATTTGGTCCCTCATCAAGCATTCCATAGAGGATAAGCAACCATTAAAAGAAGTTAATAATGGGGATCCATTAGATGCTATAGAGTACAAGCATGTCATCAACTACCTTAAAGGATAATGTGGAGGAGAACTTGTCAGCTACATTGATAATGATATTTCTAGTGATCTTAATGATAAATAAATTAGTAGAGAATAATAAGCTGACATTCTGATGAAGGTGTTAATGAGTGCGAAGTGACATATACTAGAATTCATGAACATGAACCAAATATAGATTTGATGTAGAATACAAGTTTATAATCAACATGTGGAATTGTGTAGTAATTTAATGACTTAGAATAAATGGTGTCAAATAATGATATAAAATAAGTAGGAATAATTGTGTCAAAAAATGTTAGATTAATAAACCCTAATAATGGTGTCATGCTAATAATGATGTTTAAGTAACAATCCAGAAATTATGAAATGAACCAATATTTTTCTTGTTTATTTCCTTCTAAATTATAAGTTTTCATTGTAGTTGAAAACAATTAGAAAGGTTTTAATAAAATTGAAAATTCTTTACTCTCCATTTTTTCCACATCTTCTCTCTTTCCCCTCCTACAAAACCATGGGAAAATAATACATCACTTTAGCACCCACGCCACCCACTCTTCACCATCATTCACCACCTCGTGGAAAACTAACCATGCATGTTGTTATCTTTATCAACATCACCATTTTTGATGCCTTCCTCTCCACCACTAAAAAAGATAGGAATGGTTGTGTGAAACTCTATGATGTTTAGGACTATGTGTTAGAGGGTCCCCATGCTATTTTAAGGGGGTTGTGGGAGGCCATATAAATATTCCTAATGGTGGAATGAGGTAAAATCATATGTGGGTTAGAGAAGAAAAAGGTAGATATGGGGTCAAAATGACCTACACGGTGAGAAATGAGATCACATGATTCATGATGAAGATGGCGAAGGATATACATGTGAATTTTATTTACTGTTATTGGACATGAATTACATACTATATGTGTTTAATTGATTAAATAATCATGATAATTGATTGAATTTATTAAATATAAATGCTTTTTTGTATTGGTATTATTATTATTCTCATGTGGGATCGCTATTTTTATTTCCTTCTTGATCCATTCCTTGTCCCTGGACTGTGTTCCTTTGGATTATCCCCATTCTCCTCCTGAATTTCCTATGGAAAATTAATTAAAATGATCATATAAATATGTGTTTTCTCCCATTTTTTCTTCAATTTTTTTCCTCATCAAGTTGTTCAAGTAGTTACATAAGGTATGTTCTCAACCGTCTGTATGTTCTTCTTAGAACACACCTATTACTCTGTTATCATTATCAAAATATGACTATATTTTAGTCGCACTACTCAATTTTGTGGGTAATTGGTTTTGGGGAGAAAAGTTCCTTGATTTGTGTCATTCTAGTTTCAATGACAAGGAGATATGGAGGATGAGGTGTTCTTTAGGGGAATTCTGTGTTGGGGTCATGATAGAGGTGCATGGCACTAAAAACACACAAAACAGAATCAAAACAGATCAACACACGGATTTTATGTGGTTTGGATTTGAAGCCTACATCCACGGGAGAAACAAGGCCGCTTCTCTATTCAATTTTGTCCTTTTCTCATCGAAGTATTTACCACAACATTACACCACTTATTCACATTATACAAAAAATGGTATTTTCATCCCATTTTATAGAGGAACCAAAACTAAACTATTTTCCCCCGGTTGGTGGGTAGTTCAGCTACCCTTGAGAATTCCTCCACTGGCTGTTGTCCACCGTGTCGGCTGCCCACCATGGAAGACCTCTCCTGCAGCTTCCAAGTTTTATTTCCACCTTAAAAGACTTCCTCCCCTGCAAAAATCCACCCCATATTGGGAGTGGCTCCCACAAATCTCCCCTGCACGACCAATTTGGGGTATAATCTTGACCTGTAGTCTCCTTGAAGGTGTTGAAAACTTCATTGGAAAATCAAACATGCTTTTTTACACCAGATGATGTGGCACTTCCACTTTCTTCACTCGATCTTGGGCTGATTGTGGTCCCCATCAAACGATACAACCCTTGGGACTCTTTCCCAGCAAGCTTCACTGCATCCCCACGTGAGACTTCCAACACTCCACATTCTATGGAAATATTGTACCATTTTTCATCGAGCCTACTTAATGATACCAAGTTCTATCTCATCCTCAGAACGAATTTCATGTTAGCCAGTTTACATACTCCTCCATTGAGTGCCTTCAATTTCACTGTCCTGACTCCTCAAACCTCGCATGTTGACCCATCACCAAGTCTCACCGAATCTCGCACTTGCTGAAAATTATCAAATGTACCTCTCGTCGTACATATGTCTGCCGAGCTCCCTGAATCCAAAACTCATTCTTATTCCTTTGGATTTTGAGCCCTCTTGTTCTTCCTTCTTAGAGTGAGACATTCCCGCTTCATGTGCCCATATCTTTTGCAGTAATGAAACTGCACTTCTCCTTGTTCAACTCTCCCATATGAGTGCAAGCTTCCCATTGTCACGTATACTACATCATCTAATGATAATATTGTGATGTTCACATCCATCTCTTCAACTTTCTATTTCCCAGCAACATACCGTTTGCTCTCTCCATAGTCACTTTTATAGTGACCCTTTTCCTCGCACCAGAAATACGTGATTTTTCTTGGATCACGTCCCCTGGATTTTGGCTGCCATTCTTTACATCCTAACTTCTGATGTCGGCTCCTCCCACATTTATCATCTTGTATCACCATGATTTTCTCGCCTGAATGCATCATGGGTCTTCAAAATGCCTCTGAATCTTGAAGCGATGCCATTACCTCATCCAGCTTCAATGTATCCTTCCCGATGAGCAATGTATTCACAAGACCATAAAATGAGCTTGGTATGGATGATAAAAGAAAAAGTTATTTATCCTCCTCTCCAACCTTCACACCAAGCCCCAATAACTGCGTCAGGATCTTGTTGAATTCATTGGTATGATCCAAAAAATTTTCCCCCTCATCCATCCGAAACTGGTACAATTTCTTCTTTAAGAACAATTTTTTGGTGAGAAACTTCACCATATATCGATGATCCAACTTCTTCCAGATATCCTTCGGTGAGGTCTCATCCAACACCGAGTATTTTACCTCATTCGCCAGACACATTCGAATTGTGCTGACGACTTGCATCTCGAGCTCTTCCCAATAATCTTTACTGGTTGTCTCGGGCTTTTCTCCGATCAGTGGTTTGATCAGGCCCTGCTGCACCAAAATATCTTTCACCGTGCTTTTCCACAAGTCAAAATTGTTTCGACCATCAAACTTCTTGATATCAAACTTTGGTAATGCTTTTCCACCAGCCATCACCATTGTTGCAAAACACGATCACCACCATTGATGTTGCACCCTTATAAAACCACCTAATAGAGTGAGAATTTGGAAAAACTAACCATACAGATGCATCTGGAATGGTCGAAATAGTCTGAATCGACTCCTAGATTGCTAAAAATGGAGTCTGATTGGTTGAGGTTTCGCTAAAACAAAATCAACGGTCTAGATAGCCTACTGACTTGGTGATGACGTAGCGCTGTCATGGCACACCGAAGCACCTACCAGAATTTTTTCCGGTGGCGTGAATAGTACCACCTTCTCTGTCACAGGGTTACTGTTCACCTATGTGTTTGCCCAAACTTTGACCGACCATATCTCTTTCGTTTTAGCTCCATTTTCAACACCGCTTGTGCCGTTGGAATCGTCTCGTCGTCCTCTTCAAGAATCTGGGCTCGGAAATTTTTTCTGACCAACTTCAATTTTCCGAGAACCAGAAAACTCATCGTTGCCTTGCCGTTTCAACTCTACTTGCTCCGACTCACCTCTGATACCACTTTTTGGGGTCGTGACGGAGGTGAGTGACACCAAAAACACACAAAACAGAATCAAAACGGATCAACACATGGATTTTATGTGGTTTGTCTTTGATGCCTACATCCACAGGAGAAACATGGCTGCTTCTCTATACACTTCTATCTGGTTCTCATTGGAGGATTTACCACAACATTACACCACTGATTCACAGTATACAAACAATGGGATTTTCATCCCATTTTATAGAGGAACCAAAACTAAACTATTTTCTCCCGGTTGGTGGGTAGTTCATCTACCCTTGAGAATTCCTCCACCGACTGTTGTCCACAGCATTGGCTGCCCACCAGGGAAGACCTCTCTTGTAGCCGCCAAGTTTGATTATCGCCTTCAATGAGTTTATCCCCTGCAAAAAATCCACCCCATATAGGGAGTGGAACCCACATTCCAGTTCACTGTAGAAGTGGTGGTAGTAGAGAAGCAGAGGTGGTTATCCTCAATGCTTGGTGAGGAGCTCTGATGAGCTCCTGATGTTCTTGAAATTACTTGTGATAGGTCAATAATGATGAGGATGGAGGGAATTATTATTGAAGGAGATGAACAACACCTACATCATGGAGGGTCTCCAATGACACAGGTGAGACCGAGCCATTATAGGGGGTCTTGGTCTAATGTTTCATTTATTTTACCTATTTTCCCTTGTATTTGATGTTTTTTGTTTTCTTTAGTGTTGTGTTGTTAATATTTTGAGTTTATATAAGGTTCATGGCATATGGAACATCCTTGGCTCAGTTTCATCACGAGCCTTGGAGCAGTAAGAACCCATCCTTCATATAGTTTCCTCACGATCCTTCTAATTCTCTAGTTTTGGTTTGATACTTCTTGTTTTCTTTATACTCCTTTATTTTAATAGTGAAAACTCAACTCCCCATCCCCATGCATGTAGGTCAATTTTACAAATCATGTAAAAAACCTAATGTCCCCTTTGAGATTTATTTTCTGCTTTAGGTCAACCATTTCTAGTGATGTTCACATCACCCCTATCCTTGATGAATCTTGACTGTTTTGTTTATTTAAGATGAGGGTTATTATTTTTATGAATCTTGTTTTAAATATTCTTAACAGTTGTAAATGTTTAAACAATAATTTTTAATTTTTCTTCTCATTCTTTTATTTTAGACTTATGGAATCATTCTTATAATCTTTTTTTAGAATTCAATGAAAAAATTATTATATCTATGTTTTTTTTCCACTACAAATTTTGTTCAGAATATTAAACATGTTTTTATCTTGTTTTGAATTTTGAGAAACAAAATTAAATCCATGCATCTTTTTACTATTGAATGTGGATTTTCCCATAATGAAATCTATAACAATGTGAGTGTCATGGGTGGCCTTTTATCCTCCATCTCTGATGACACTATGTTCCAATCAATACATGGATTCCATTGGAATCATACCAGAGATGATTGTATCTTTGAAATTATCAATTCAAAACATACACCATAAGTATAATAATAATATTATTAATTTATACTTATTAAAATATTGGAATATATTTCATCATAGAACTTTGGGGGTTGATTTTGGGACTTACCCAAAGAGATCACAGTGGGAGACAACAAATCAATTTTCACCACTATGTTACATCGGGCCAGTCAGATGTTCTTAAAAACTACGGTGGTATTCCATAGCTTCTTATTAGAACTTATAATGGTCATTTATAATTTTCAGAGAGAAATATGGGTGGAACATTCAATTTTATATTTCTAACCATGAATGGTTTTCATTAATGTTTGGTACCTGATTCTGAAAAAAGACTTTTCAATAGGTGAGGAATCACCCAATAAATCCTTAGACACAATTATTTATCCTCTACATTTAAATTGAGATATATTCTCATGTATTTTTAATATTTTTTATCCTCTAAATATTATCCAAATATAAAGAAATAGTTTCTCCCTTCTCCCATGGATGTCGACACACTATCGAACCACATTAAATTTTTATGGTATTTATTTTTCTATACATGTGTGTGGGTTTGGATTATAAATGAAATTGTGTGCATGTGTTTTTTTCCCAAACAAATGGTATCAAATCCATGTTAACAAAAAACATAAGAGATTTTGTGGTTTTGACGAAAAAAACAAAGTGCTTGAATGTAACTTTCCAAAAAAAAAAAATTCAATAATTGTTCCAAGGATCCATGTCACAACTCACTCATTTAGAGTCCAATTGGGGTGATCCAGAAGTTTATTTTCTCTAAATAAATCATTATAGACATGTTTTTATGACACTTTTTTTTAAAATTCACACAGATACAAAAGAGTAAAATACTAGTAATGTGATAAAATTAATTGAATTTAATTATGTAATATGGAAGTCCAAAATGGGATATATTTAATATATTAAGGATTTTTGGAAACCCATTATAGCATCATTGAAGAAAAATAATCTTGTTGTAGAATCATCTAAGAAACTTGAGGTCGGATACCAATCTGATGGGAATATGATCTTCAATTTCTCTATCAGTTATAAACTCCACTCCTGACGGATTTATCACCATAGAAATAGTGAAATAAAATATATTGGATAAAGAATCAAAAAGTAAAGAAGATGAAAATACTGCCACGACCCATCCCTCAGGGCCCGTGCCGTGACTACCCCAAGACTGCCTTCCATAGGCCAGGGGTTGGCGACTAGCATCAGAAAGACATTTTCTGAAAATGGAAAGACATTGCCTCAAAACCTGTACACACACAAGCAGGGTACACTATGAAAAAGTTTCAACCACAACTAGTAACCACAACTAAGTGTAATAGTAAGCACTGAAAGTAAAGGGTCTGGAATACAAGCCAAACTAAAAAGATACAAATACAACAGAAAATGGAAAACAACTCCTGAGATCGTCCACCAAGGATCCTACCTGAAGGGTGGGTACAACTCGTCTCCATAGCTATCCATGTCAACCAGTCACCTCCGTGTACCACTTAGTCCTGAATCCTATAGTCTCATCCGAGCTTCTCATCATCTGCACAAGAAACAACAAGGTGCAGGTGAAGCCCGTGTAAGAGTGAGTATAATAATACCCACTAGGGACCCCGAGACCCCCGAAGGTCTCTCAGAATTCCACTAAGAGAAACCAAAATGAAATATCTCAATCACAAAGAACAAAGTGAAAGACTTAGCTTAGACCAGGTATAACTTAAGTATAGAAGTACATATGATTAGTCGTAAATCTAGATCATCTTATTATGTCAAGGATTCTATTGCTGATCCACACAGGATTGCTCGGTGCAGATCCACACAGGATCGCTAGGTGTTGATCCACACCAGATCGCTAGGTGCTGATCCACACAGGATCGATAGGTGCTGATCCACAAAGGATCACTTGGTGTTGATCCCCATATGATCGCTATGTGCTGATCCACACAGGATCTCTAGGTGATGATCCACACATGATCACTATTCATTCTTCACATCTCAGTCAGCCACTAGATTCCCATACATAGTATTATTGATTCTGGGAGGATACTCTCCTCAATCCATCAGTTGTACTTCAGCTGGTATGAAGTCCCACGAAAAAGTAACCCAACGATCTGTCATGTCATAAGGGTTCAAATGCAATAGATGACGCGTCAATCGGACGCCCGATTTGAGAGCTATAGGCATTTTAGTGTCGAGGGCCCGGTTGGATTCAGTTATGATCCAACCCGACCATACTCCAACATTCTCTAAAACTCAAGTGGAGTATCTCAAAAGGACCGTATCATCCCAAGGATTCTAATTTCATAGATGGATCGTCAAACAAATGTCTAGTTTGTAAGATACAACCTTTTAAGAGAAATTGAGCCATAAAGGGTCTAGGTCTGGTCCGACCCGGCCTGCGCTGACCCAACCCGGTTCGGGCCAAACTGGCCTGGTCCAAGTCTGACCCGGCCCAGCCCGAACCGGCTGGGCTAGGCTATGGTGAGCTCAACCCACTAGGCAGTGGACCAGCCTGGCCCGCCAGCTGGGCGCGACCCGCGTGAGGGGTTGCGCGGCCACTCCTTCCCGAATGGCTCAAGAGCCATTCGTGTCTTCAACCGGTGGTGCCATGTGGAGTCTCTCTATTTGAGGGACCCACAGGGTGCAAGCCCCCCTCCGCCGCAGCTTCAAATCCGCGATCTCCATCTGCGGTGCGCGACGACGCGCCACCTTTCCACCAACACGACCGACCAAAATCCAGCCACCCCTGCTAGTCCGCCACAACACCGTGTGATGTTGGCCCCCTTCCGTGGCCAACAAGCGTCGGTCTCCACCTTTTCCCGCCGGTGCCGATCATCGTTGTTGTGTCGGTGGGTCTTCTGCGGGCCACCAGGTGAGCTCCGGTGGTCCGTTTTCCCTTCTGAAAACACCTATGGGCCTCCTGGGACGCTGCCAACACTGCGTGGATCCTAGGTTCATCTTGCCACTCTATTTTCCAGTTGCGCACAAAGAACAAAACAAAGATCAAAGCGACAGAGGGTCCGGGCCTTATTCGTTTGGCCCGCGCCCTCTGCGTTATCATCAAAACAAGGGTGAGATTAATTCATCTTCAAACTCTTATAATTAATCAAGAGAAACCCCCTTCCTCTGGATATGTTGGGTGATGTTGCAGTTGTAGTGGGAGAATCTATGTTCATTGAAACTGCCAGCATTCATCGATCCTGGATATTTTCCTCAATGGGTGTCGTTCAAGCTTCTATTCTTTGTTGGAAGGGTTGAGAGTCGACGCTTCATCAGATTTATTTCACCAATCCTCCACCCTCTCCCCTTTGCCAATGATTTTAAAATCCAAAGGATGAATTAAAGTGATCAAAACTCCTTTCAATTAACAGATCATTAATTGGGGTAATTAATGAACCTATTAATTAAATGAGGGGTGGTTACACATCCTATGTGTAACCGGGCATTTAATATCCTTTATTAAATGTCTGGCCACCTCCATGTTCACCGCCACCGCCGCTCAATAAGTGTTAGGAAATTTAAAATAACATTTTTATGTTATTTTATTATCCTTCCAAAAAGTCTGCAAAACTAACTTTTTTCACCTGACTTACTACGGTCGAAGTTAAGCCTTCCTTAAGAGAATCTCTGCACTGTGAGTTCCACAGTGCCCTCACACACTACAGGAAAATTGCAATTTCGCGGTGGTTTTTTTGTCTATGGCGGTGGTTTTAACCGCCGCCATATGCTTCTGCGGCAGTTCCTAAAAATTACCGCTAAATTGTGTGGCGGGAAACTATTTGCGGTGGTAAAAGCAGTTTAGCAGTGGTTTATGGGAGTCGTTGTAGTTGGCGCATTTTTGTGGTGGTTATATTGTTTTTCGCGGCAGTTTCTCTGGGCAGGGGATTACTTTTTTTAGCGGCAGTTAAAACCGCTACTAGAAAAAGTAATACCTTGTCGGAAAAAACGGCCCTGGCAAACAATATAACCGCCGTGAAAATTTGCGGAAGATGGGCCACTATAGCGGCAGTTAAAACCGCCGCTAAATGTACCTCTTACAGTTAGCGGTGGTTAAAACTGCCACTAAAGAGCAGATTTAGAAAAAAAGAACCAGTTTTTGGAGCCTCTATACCAGTGCCCTGAAAAAAAACCATCCCAAGAATAAGAAAACACCAGCAAAATACTTAATATAATCAATATGAAAATATATTCTTAATTAAGCACAACCAAATGCATCATTCAGTGAGTAAAGGAATGCAAATAAACATATCAAATGGCATAATCCTAGTATCCAATAAAATGTAGTGGTGAATTTATTTATTTAAAATTGACCATTGCAGACTCATATGTACTAGTTGATCCTTGATTGGATGTTTACATGTTTTGTGCAACTTCTATAGTCACCCATTGGGTGATCTATGTGAAATGGGACAATATGATTTTTTTTTCAAATGTTGGTATACATATCTTTTGGAATTGTTCAAGAATGTAATATCCCTTTATATATGATTATTTGATAGAACCCAAGGCATCCCCTAGGTGTTTGGACCACTTATAGTTGGAATTTCTAAAGTGGGAAATTTCCTAGATTAACATGTCACCATCTAAGTGACTCCATTGAGATTATATATGGGTTTCCCATGTTTTAATGAATTTAATGTGTTAAATGTAACTGATAATATGAAATGAATAATTAATGATGGGTTTCCTTTCTTAAAATAAATCAATTAGTTTTAAATGAAATGACCCCAAGTAATTTTAATGTCATGCTCTTGATTTATGATTTATAAAATGCTTCATACAAATTGTAATATTTTAAATGGGAATTGAACATGGATAAAGACATGAATAAGAGGTTATTCCTTATCTATTATGACACAAATGATTATGCCTTTATTATGTATATGGTGTAGATAGAAGAGATGGATTTGAGGTAATTCCCCTCACTAGTTATATTTAATATATGCCTTTATAGAGGTTGTGGTATGATGGTATGAGATTGCTGAGCAAGGAGATATCACAATTCCTTACATCAGGTGTTGAGCATGGTGTATCACAAAAATGTTACTATATAAGTATTGTGATTTACTCACCACATTCCATGACTAGAATTTTGACCTGATGGTGCACTCAACATCCCATGTGTTGTTTCATGGCATCTCTCACTCTATTGGGATATAGGGCATGTACCCAATTACATGTGCACATACTGGTTAGGGATGTCTGAGTTATGCCATGGTCTATTCATAAGTATTATTATAAGTATATGGCTACATACATCTTCACATAACTTGACAATATTGGTGGATGAAATATATATATATATAAACTATATATATTACTACTATATATATAGTAACTATTTAGATTTCTATTCCATATATGTGTCAATAAATTTAAACCCTCCTACAGTTCTTTAGAAACATGATTGGGTGGTTATTTATTTATTCCTTAGTGACTCAAAAGATGTGGGGTGTAGTATGTTGGTGGTAGAGCCTTTATCATGAGAATAATGATGTGGTAATATTTTCTTGGGATTAATTTATGTTGGTGTTCCATGTGGAATTATTATAAATGAAACATAACATAGAAATTAGGTAAAATCATCTCTCGCTTGGGTTATTCCATGTGGAATTATTATACTTGAAACTAAAGATAGAAAAAAGGTAAAATCATCTCTCCCATGGATAAGGGTTTCTAATTTTTTAAGAGTGATGGATCATGTTCAATTATCATATTTGTTTCACTCATGTGATTTCTTTGGAAAAGGAGCATTTAGTGTGGTTTTCTTATAAGGAATGGAATTTGGCTCCTAATACATTGTAAATCCCATTATGCATCTTAGTTATTTTGATATGTGGAATATAATAGAAGTGATCAGGCACATTCCTTCAAAGGGAAGAGTGTTTCGTGAAGGGGGTTGTTATATTCTATCAAGGAATATGGATTCTTATAATAAATTATTTGTGATAGGGTAGTTGATGCTATGAATGGTAAGTAATTGATCATGTAGTCTATTTAACATTTTTTTAGGGAAGGGGTTCTACAGAATCTACTGGGAGTTTCCCATCGGCATGTTATGCCTACTGAGATAATGGACACTGTCATTCACACTTCCTGACTGTTCTTGGAGGCCACTTTGGAAATGGTGGGAAAACCCCATTTCAGACAATGTAACAAAATTTCCCCTAATATCGTATCAGTATCTATGGATTCCAAATATTTTTTGAAATTTTGGATACTAGGATTATGCCACACTAAAGGGTGATCTATCTTAAACATGTTAGCGAGACACACATTCTCATCCCTAGGGATTGATACAAGATCATAACTAAGAAGTACTTCTTAGAAATAGAAATGTATTGGTAAATGCATTGGGCTGGAAAATGTAGGATAAGTTATTATAATGAAAAAATAAATTTAGGAAAAATGAATCATAAAAAATGAATCATCACAATAAAGATTCGATATATATGGTTCATACCACACTTGAAAAATCAAGACATAAAAGGAAACATCAGAAATCAATAAAATACATAAAAGAAAACATAAGAAATCAAGAAAATGTTAGGTCCCGAAAATGTTTGGAAGAAACTATGTGCCACACATGATAAATATACAAACCGAATGTCAATATTTATCCACATATCAACAATACTACTAATCACTGTCTGATGATGAACATATATCGTCACTCTCTCCACCTCCATCTCCACTTCCTGCTACCACCTGTAAGAACATTATATTGAAAATTAAATAGTGTTGCATATTTATATTTAAACTTAAAACCAATAAAAGTTTTCAAACTAAATGATTCTGAATTTTTGTGATTTAACTAATCACTACAAGTTGATGCAATACCACCAGGGGGATATATACTCATCTACTGATGTATATTAGTCAACAATTTCTGTAAATAGGATATTTGATCCCCCTGGTCTTGAACTGTGTTTCGTAGGGAAATAATCTCTCTCTGAGCATCTCCAGGTATGGACTGACTACAATCATGAGTAGATGCAATTGCAATCCCCAATGGCCTGCCAAAGACCTCATATGATACGAGTCCCAAACCCATCTCGCACACTCTACCAGGATGCTCCTTCCTAAGGACTTTAGCAACCGAGTCATCCTGGGAGACTGAGTAGGACTGCCCAGGATTGGCATCACATATTTCATTAATTTTTACTTATAAATCAAATATCAATATATATTAACATATTTAAAATTGATAATAAGTTATTATAATGAAAAAATGAGTTCATACCACAACTTCTTTGGTAGGCTCATTAACAAAACTTCCATCAGATTTTTTGTGAACATCCAACCGCACTTCAGTTCGGGATGCTTCATGCCCTAAACTCTGTGAATTAATTAAACAAAGATAAATCAACAGTTTAATATATTAAACAAATAATATTGTCTTTTCACTACTATAATGGTGGGATATACCAACACTTTCATGCCAATGGTTTGAGAAAACCGTTGGTATAGTTCATTTTTACCAACAGTTTAAGGAAACCGTTGGGAAATCTCCCATTAAAACATGTTTTCCCAATAGTTTCCTTAAACCATTGGGAAATATCCAATTAGAAAACCTTTTCTCAACGGTTTCATTGAAACCATTGGTAAATTTAAAACTTTTACCAACGGTATACAGAAACCGTTGGTAAAAGTTAAAAAATAACATGCTTTACCAACAATTATACAAAACTGTTGGGAAAATTTTCCTCCAAATACACAGAACCCCCAATTCCCTATCCACGTGTGACTGCAGCCCTAGATCACTGTCTCTCCTGAAGGTATCTCATTACCCACTTTCTGAAACTCCTTCCATCCTCTTCAATCCACATTTTTCTTGTTCTACACTGCAAATCAGTAAGTGCTATCTTTATTTTGTTGTTATGATTCTATGATTTTTTGTTTTCTATTTTGATTTGGATTTATGAATCTATGAATTTTTGTTTTATGTTTTGATTTGGATGAATTTCTATTTTAATTTGGGGTGGGGGAGGGTGTGCAGATGGGGTGGGGGAGGATGTCAAGGCAGGGCTATCCAAGTGGGGTGGGGGAGGGGCTGTCTAGGTAGGGTGGGGTAGGGGGCTGGGTTGTCCAAATGGGGTGGGGGTAGGGATGTTTGTTTGTTTTATCTTTACTGTTTTAATTTGGGGTGGGGGAGGGTGTGAAGGTGGGGTGGGGGAGGATGTCTAGGCAGGGTTTTCTAAGTGGGATGGGGAGGGTGTGCAGGTGGGGTGGGGGAGGGGCTGTCTAGGTAGGGTGGGGGGGGGATGGGTTGTCCAAGTGGGGTGATGGTTGGGATCTCCAGGCAGGGTGGGGGGGGATGTGTTTTCCAAGTGGGGTGTGGGGGGTAGGGGTGTCCAGGTGGGGGGGGGATGGGTTTTCCAAGTGGGGTGTGGGGGGTAGGTGTGTCCAGGTGGGGTGGGGGGGGGGTGGGTTTTCCAAGTGGGGTGGGGGTAGGGTTGTCCAAGTGGGGTGGGGGTGGGGGGTGGGCTGGTTTTTCCATGTGGGGTGGGGGTAGGGCTGTCCAAGTGGGGTGGGGTGGGTGTGCAGGTGGATGAAGCTCATAACTATAAACTCTCTATAAATTCTGGAAGTATGAAAATGTTTAGGGACATTCATGATAATTTTTTGGTGGGATAACATAAAAAGTGTTTGATGTTTTTAGTTCTTTTTTATTTGGAGTTTCTTTTGATGCTGATGTTTCTTATTGATACCTATGATGGGAATTTATTTTAGTTTCTAAATCGGTTGAGACTCCCCCACCATGCACAGTGTATGCAACCTCTACCCTTATTTAATCATTCTATTTACAAACCTATGCAACCTCTACCCTCATTTAATCAGTGAACTCAAGTCATTAATTCAATCCTTCATTCTCACTAGCATGTAAGAAATTGAATGATGTATACCCATCCTTACATGATTGATTACCTTAGATAGTGTCCAACATATGGAATACAAGCTTTTGAATTCATCAGTTAACCAAGATCATATATTCCATTTCTCCCAAGATGACTGTACTAATATAACTTTAGGGTCAATTAAATATGGTTCTCATTGTACGTTGTATATTATGTGTCCTTCTTGTCCAATACTCACTTTTATGAGGGTGGGGTGCTTTTTAGTAGCCATGTTGGCATGTGTAGACATCCATAAAAATGTTAGATAAGTCACAAGTTTAATTCAGTAATGTTGTTATCATTGACATACTCTATTATTAATCTTGAATTTAAAAATAAATGTTTTTTTATACTTAATGAAATTAAATCTTTTTACAAACCATGAACAACCTATTAGTGTAGAAGCCTAAAATTTATTCACCCATGGGGTGCACTTGACTTGGGGAAGTAATTGAATAATGAAAGGTATGGCCATATAGGTTCCAATAATGAGTTATTGAACATGAGTGAATGATTTGGGATGCCTATAACACATGATGGGACCTAAGGCATGTGCCTCTTATAGACCTAATGAAAATGAATATAAATAAATTTTAATTTAATTTTTGAGTACTTGTTCTTTACATTGTTTTAATAGTTCACTACATCGACTAGAAACTTCTTCCTTTATCGTTTACTTAAATGTATTTTCTATTAAATTTCAATCCTATTGAATTGTTTATGACAAAATGACGTATATAAATTATTTTTACAGAATGGACAGAAGTTGGATGTATGAAACCGATCGGATCTCAAGAGATTTTCAAAACAATTTGGAGAGCTTTATAGATTTTTCATTTCACAATGATTCAGATAGTGGTCGCATACACTGCCCATGTTCCAATTGTGTTGGTAGACCTTGGTTGAGCCATGAAGAAGTTAGCTACCACATAACCAAATATGGTTTTCAAGAAAACTACTTTGTGTGGTATCACAATGGGGAGAAAATTAAATCTCAAATTAGTGATGATCGAAATGTAAGGACTAGAATGGAGAATTAGTTAGATGGTCAGTTTTCGTTTATTCGTCATCATGAAAAAGAAAGGATTTCAACTCAAGAAGAATTCGATATGAGGAAAGATGATGCATCTAGTGAAAATGATGACATTGATAGGGTGAAAAAATTGAATGATGCTGCCACGACTCCAGTATATCGACAATGCGATAAAATGAAAAAGCTGTAATTTTTAATCCGATTGTTTCATGGGAAAACTATGTATGAGATTTCTAATACAACAATCGATTAAATTCTTACACTCTTGAAGGATTTACTTCTAGATGATGCAGATATTCCATCAACCCACTATATGGCATGGAAGTTAGTTGAGGAACTTGGATTTTCAAGAAACAAAATTCATGATTTCTTGAAAGATTTCAGTTTATTCTGGGAGGAAACCACCGAACGAAATGATTGTATAAAATGTGGCACATCCTGTTAGAATTCAAAATCTGATGGAACACCATACCGTGTTCCACAGAAAGTAATGTGAAACTTTTCATTGATCCCCAGACTCCAGAATCTTTTTATGTCTGATTACATATCAATAAAAATGATATGGCATGATACCGAGAGAAAGAAGACTAATGATGAGTTGGTTCATCCTGCAGATGGATTTGCATGGTAGAGATTTGATACTCGACATCCTAATTTTACAGCTGATATGCGTAATGTGAGGTTGGGTCTTTCATGCGACGATTTTAATCCTTTTGGGAAGATACTTACTTCGCACAACACATGGCCAGTTTTTATACACATTTATAATCTTCCCCCATGGTTGTGTATGAAAAAACCTTTCACTTTCATGAGTATACTCATATCTGTCCCTTCTGATCCCGACATTGATATTGATGTATATATGAAACCTTTAATAAAAGAGTTGAAACTTCTTTGGGATGTGGGTGTGTGCACATACGATGCATGTTCAAAAGACATATTTCAGATGCATGCTACACTTATGTGAACGATCAATGATTTTTCAGCTTATGCAATGATTTCTGGATGGAGCACAAAGGGAAAACTGTCATGTCCTATTTGTATGAAGAATACAAGATCTAGAAGACTGAAACATCACTGTAGTTTCAGTTTTATGGGACATCGACGATTCTTTCCAATGGACCATCTATATAGAAATAATCGTCAAAGATTTGATAATACTATAGAGACCGATGATCCACCTCAGCGTATGTCTGGAACTGATGTGCTTAATGAATTGAAAGATTTTAGTTTTTCATTTGGGAAGGGTCAAATGAAATCTGGAAAGAGAAATAATGTTTCCACTAAAACCTGTTACAATTGGAGGAAGAGGAGTATCTTTTTTGATTTCCCTTATTGGTCAACCAATTTGTTACATCATTGCTTAGAGGTAATGCATATTGAAAAGAATATATGAAAAATGTTGTTTTTGATTCTTCTTAATGTCAAGGGGAAGAAAAAAGATGATTTACGATCTCGGCGTGACTTGGTGGCTTGGGGCATCAGACCAGAATTGCATCCTGTACATATTAGTGAAAATAAATGGAAACTTCCATGTGCTTCTTATGTGATGACACCTATAAAAAAAATATTTTCTGGAAGTATTATAGACTATTAGAGTTCCTGATGGCTATTCAAGCAACATATTTAAATGGTCCAACAGAGGAGAGTTGAAGTTAAAATCTTTGAAGACTCATGATTATCACATTCTTCTGCATGAGTTGCTTCCAATAACAATCCGTCATCTTTTGTCCAATAATGTAAGGGTGACTGTTATTTGGTTGTGCCATTTGTTTAGAGATCTTTATGATAAGAAGTTGTCCATGTCTTTCTTGTAAAAAATGTTGACAGATGCCCCATTAATTTTGTGTGAGTTGGAGAAAATATTTCCTCCATCATTTTTCACATGCATGCTGCATCTGACTGTCCATATTCCCACTAAAATACTTCTCGGAGGACCTGTTTCTTTTCGTTGGATGTATCCAACTGAAATAAAAATATGTACACATTAAAGTCTTGTGTCCGAAACAGGAATCATCCCTAAGGTTCTATCGTAAACAGTTACTTGGCTCAAGAATGTATGGATTTCTGCTCAATGTATTTGTCTGATCTTACTACAAGAATGAACAGACCAATGAGAAATGAAGAAGAACAGTATGAGGAAATTGAACCCAGTTTTCTATCACTTCCTCAAATTGGAGGAATTCCTGGATAATATACATTGAAGACATTAAACCCTTAAGAGCGGGAGATGACACATCGCGCAGTTTTGTTCAACTGTGATTTGTTCGATGACTATATCAGGTAACTAAATTGAATATGTACATCTTACATATATATATATATATATCTATTAAACTATTCATATTTTTTATCTTCAGGGAACATAAAAAAATAATAAATAGAAATCACCGTTCTTTATCTTTGAGAAAGAGGGAGGCTTTGCATAGCAAATAATTTTCTTCTTGGTTAAAATTGAAGGTAAAAATATTACTATTTAAAATAATTAAATCAATATTTAATTAAGTTTAATGATCATTTATATTTTAGGTATTGATTTTGTCTCCTGACTCTGTCTCTGAGGAAATAAGAGCTTTGGCTTTTGGTCCTAATACCGTGTTTTGTGACTGTAAATCAATTGTTATCAATGGGTACAAATTTATTGTCACTGAATGAGCAAAGAATATGAGAACATGACATGATGGTGTTATGGTTACTACCACAACATATTGTTATGCCATTGCATCAGATAGTAGACCGCAATTTGAAAATGTGAGTTATTAGGGATTCGTTGAGAAAATAATAATATTGGATTATTACTCTCATGGACGAGTCATAATGATGAAATGCCATTAGTTTGATTCGATGATGAGACATGACACATTTATTGATGATTGTGGATTTTGAGTAATTAATATGATTTTCACTCTTGCTACCGAAGAACCATATGTGTTGGCATCAATGGCTAAACAAGTTTTTTATGTCAAAGACCAACTTCGACCTGAATTTGGTGTCATAGTTGAAGTAATTCCAATACATATTTTTGATGATGGTGATGATGGAATTGACACTTTCCCTACTTCCATTGGAACCAATCCATTTATTTCTTTTGATGACTCCAATAGCTCAATTTTCATAGTTTATTGTGAACCTGAAGTTGTGGTTGAAAATATATAGAATCATTCATCCATGTTCTCAATTCTTTTGGTTTACCTCGAGTTGGGTTGTTAAGGTTGGTACTATTCAAATTGATTTAGTATTGATCAAAAATATGTTTTAGCTGGCTTGACCATTATTTGAATTTTCAATGTTTATTGGTTGCAATTTTATTTGAATTGCATTTTCTAATTTGGAATTGAACTGTATTCAAACCTAGTCAAACAATATTTCTAACTTGGTGAACATTACAACTTGTATAATTTATTAAATCCATTCAAGCTCTTCTAAAACAATTGATAGATAAATTACCAATGAATCCCCCTATTCCCTCATATATTTAGTTTTTTGGGTTACACATTAGTTTCCTTTTTCTAATTAATTACATATTTGTTTTCAAAAGCAGGAAATGCATCTAATTGAAGAGAGATGAAGGAAAAAAATGATGGAGAACAATCGTCGAATGGCGGAGATGGGCGTTCCACCATTAGTTCCTGCAGTGAGTACTTTATTTTAAATATATATATTTAAATAATATATAATGTCATGTGATTAATTTTTTTGTAAACATTTTTGTAGGATCCACCTGTATGTCGACAGTTATTCGACGAGGAGCCTAGTACTGGTCCTAGTACTCAGGCCGGTGGTATGAGGGGGGTTCATACCAGAGGTAGAGGAGCAGCTCCGTGTACCCGACTAGACCCTGCCCCTCCCACTGACATGTCATCCTTCCCACATTCTGATCCCAGTGTGTCATTAAGGACACACAGGATATTTAGGCCTCCCATGTTTTCACCACCTTTTTCATCTTCTACCTCCGGTCATACAACTGTCCCATATTCTTTTCCTTCTAGTTCTATCTCTCCAAGCTTCTATATTCCATCGTCTTCGACTCCTATTCCACCACAGGGTGTTCCATCAGTTTTTGTGGATCTAGTGGCGCTCAGTGATCAGACTGGCACATGTGTATTTATAGAACCCTAACAAATTTTTAGACCAATATTTATATTCAATATAACATGTTTTGACAAAATATTTGTTTTCCTTTCACGACAGATACATCTTCTGACAGGAGGTGGGGACGGGGGTGTACACGCATGCGTGCGGTGTGGAACTGCCACACACAGGTAATGGTGGATTACAATGAAGACAACCAAATGGTTGAGAAAACAAGGCAGCAATGTCGTATTTTTTTGGCGACACTTTCCAAATACTCTTACATCATTCCCGTCAGCACACTATCGTGGAGACAGTTGCCACATGAGTTCAAGAATAGAGCTTGGGTAGGGTGTCAGCTTCGATTTAATTTTCCCGATGGTGAGGGTGCACGACCGGCACATCTAAAGGATTTAGGTGAGCTTTGGAGAGCCTACAAGCATGAGCTGTATATTGGATGGCGTGCTAGAGTTGGCACTGAGTTAGAGGCGGTACCAGTTGTGGATGATTGTCCTATAGAGCAGTATTGGCAGATGATTACTCATTGGACGACTACTCAGTTTAAGGTATTAATTATATTTGAGGTATTTAAATAATAACTTTCATGTTTTGAATTAATATTATCCTTTGCATTATCGAATTTTATTTAGGAATCATCTGGAAAAAACAAAAAAAAACATTGATGCAAAAAAATACCTCCACACACTGGGACGTACTACGATGCCAGATCATGAGAGGAATCCGGTATGACAATTGTTTATAAGTTTTATTTATGACTTACAATTTCTTTTGTTTCCTCAATTATTTAATCATTTGCTAAATTTTTCATATAACTTTAGTTTTCATTGTCATTGTAGAGGCAAAAACTGAATATTGAAGGACGTGTGCCTCGAGCAAAACTGTTTTACTCGACTAGATGGAAAAAGGATGGAAGTGCCGTCAATGAACTGAATCAACAACATATTGTAAGTTTTAATCTGTTGATTTTATATTTTAATATCTATTTTGTAACTTAATAATATATTTAAATTTGTAACTGGATGCTTTAGAGGCCCTCGATGCCCAAGAACCAGACAATTTTGGGCCAACTGATCACTTACATCAAGTGTTGGGAGAGGAGCATTCTGGAAGAGTATGCTTCCGACCTAGGATAGCCCCGAAAAAGTATTTTCCCTTCTTAGGTACGAGTTGTAGTGCCACCGAGCTGCAGAAAGTTAGGAAACATGCAGAACAGGCTGACAAAAGGACCATAGATATGGCAGAACAGTCTGCTAGGGCAAAGAGTGCATTTATGAAATTTATTGAAGTTCTACATCCAACACTTCCACCAGAGGCCAGCCCAAATTTTGATGAATATATGTCTTCAATACGTTCTATATATGGTGCACCATGTGGCAGTTCTATTGGCGGTCAAGACGATGTCCAGCCTGACGATGATGATGGCGAGGAGTTTTATGTGGAAGAGGAGGGAGAGAAGGAGGGCGAGGCGGAGGAGGAGGGCGAGGCAGAGGGTGAGGGCGAGGAGGAGGGCATTGATGAGGGCGGGGACGATGATGAGGACAATAATGACCATGAGGATTAGGGTGATGATGATGGTGATGATAGTGATGGTGATGTGGGACAAATTGATCCGTTACATTTTTGACTAATATTACTGAGATTTGATGTTTAATATATTCTATTTGTTGGTTTTATCTAGACCCATAGTATAGTATTGGAGTTGAGTTATTTTTATATATTATTTGTTTTCATGGATGTTGATGTCTTTTAGTGGTTTCGGTGTATCTTGAGCATGTTTTTAGAGTTTTGTGTGTTTTAGAACTCCCCGAACAGCCCCCCGAACAGCCCCCCAGACAGCCCCCCCACCCTCCTCCTTGGAACCCGGACAACCCCCCGGACACCCCCCAGACAGCCCCCTAACAGTCCCCCACCCTCCTCCTTGGTCCTCAGACAGCCCCCCGGACACCCCTCAGACAGCCCCCCGGACAGCCCCCAGACAGCCCCCAGACAGCACCCCCGGACAGCCCCCCACCCTCCTCCTTGGACCCCAGACAACCCCCTGGACACCCCCCAGACATCCCCCCAAACAGCCTCCATCATCCTCCTTGGTCCCCGGATAGCCCCCGGACAGCCCCCCACCCTCCTCCCTGGACCCCGGACAGCCCCCCACCCTCCTCCCTGGACCCCCAGACATCCCCCACCCTCCTCCTTGATTTCACATGCCTTTATTTTATTTCTCCGATCATGCAATGTTATTTAGGATTATTCTATTTTTGTATGTCTTGAATTATATGAATATCTTGGTATGCTTATTATCTCATGCTCTTAAAATGCATGTGATGATATTATTTAAATTGAATACAAGCCTTGTTGTACATTCTCCATGTTATGTGAATTATGCCTTGTTTGATTTGGTTTACTTGTCAATTGTTAGGATAAGACATGGTTTACATGTTAAGGACTCATGGACGGACTCTTCATGCTCAGGGAATTTAGACTTGAAGTTCCAGGATGAATGCTTCGGTTTCTAGGTGAGGGCTACTAGGATGGTTTCTATTACTCATGAGTGATATTGGTTCCTTGAAGATAAACTGAGGACATGTCTGTTTTGAAATATGGTAATACCATGCCTCAGGTGATACCCGGTCCCCTATGTGAGATACTTGGCAAGAAATGCCACCTAAATCTGAGGCACAGTGTGGCCGAAACCACTCAAAGTGACGTGTACGAGTCAACCTCATCTAAATCTGAGGCGCGGTGTGGCCGGGATTTTAAGTGAAAAGAACAACTGGCATACAGAAAACCGACCAAACGCATTCGAGTTCTATTGATACTTTATCAAAACGATCCATGGGTCATATGTGACATGTACGAGTCAACCCCAACTCAATCCGAGTCACGGTGTGGTCAGGATCACTCTAAGTGTCTCTCTTTTGTTTAAAATGGACAACATTTTAAGTACATATGAAAAACCAACCAAACAGATTCTGATTGTGTTGATACTTTATCACAAAGATCCATGAGTCATATCTGACGTGTAAGATTCAACCCCACCTCAATCCGAGGCGCGGTGTGGCTGAAACCATTCATAGTGTCTCTCTTTTGTTTAAAATGGACATCATTTTAAGTGAAAACAACAACTGACATACGAAAAACTGACCAAACGCATTCGGAATGTGTTGATGATTTAGGAAAACGATCAATGGGTCATATGTGACGTGTACGAGTCAACACCACCTCAATCTGAGGCACGGTGTGGCCGAGATCACTCTAAGTGTCTCTCTTTTGTTTAAAATGGACAACATTTTAAGTACATACGGAAAACTGACAAAAAAGATACCGATTGTGTTGATACTTTAGAAAAACGATCCATGGGTTATATGTGATGTGTACGAGTCAACCCCATCTCAATCCGAGGCTCCTTGTGGCCGGCACCACTCAAAGTGTGTCTCTTTTGTTTCAAAAGGACATCATTTTAAGTGAAAACATCAACTGGCATACGGAAAACCGACCAAACACATTTGGATTGTGTTGACACTTTAGGAAAATGATCCATGGGTCATTTGATACATGTATGAGCCAACCCCGTATAAATCCAAGGCACAGTGTGGCCGGTACCACTCTAACTATGTCTCTTTTGTTTAAACTGGATAGGATTATAAGTGAAAAAAACAAGTGGCATATGAAAAACTGACCAAATGCATTCAGATTCTATTGATACTTTATCAAAATGATCCATGGGTTATATGTGACGTGTACGAGCCAACCTGGGCTCAATCCAAGTCGCGGTGTGGCCAGGATCACTCTAAGTGTCTCTCTTTTTAAAATGGACAACATTTTAAGTTCATAAGGAAAACTGGCCAAACGCATTCGATTTCCATTGAAACTTTAAGAGAAATATCCATGGTTCATATGTGATGTGTATGAGTCAACCTTGCCTCAATCCGAGGTGCGGTGCGGCCGACACCACTCAAAGTGTCTCTCTTTTGTTTAAAATGGACTTCATTTTAAGTGAAAACAACAACTAGCATACGGAAAACTGACCAAACAGATTCTGATTGTGAACGATCCATGGGTTATATGTGATGTGTACGAGTTAACCCTGCCTCAATCCGAGGCGTGGTGTGGCTGACACCATTCACAGTGTCTCTCTTTTGTTTAAAATGGACATCATTTTAAGTGAAAACAACAATTGACATACGAAAAACTGACCAAATGCATTCGGAATGTGTTTATGCTTTAAGAAAACGATCCATGGGTCATATGTGATGTGTACGAGTCAACCCCACCTCAATCCAAGACACGGTGTGGTCAGGATCACTCTAAGTGTCTCTCTTTTGTTTAAAATAGACAACATTTTAAGTACATATAGAAAACTGACCAAACGGATTCTGATTGTGTTGATACTTTAGAACAACGATCCATTGGTCATATGTGACATGTACGAATCAACCCTACCTCAATCTGAGGTGCAGTGTGGCTGGTACCACTCAAAGTGTCTCTCTTTTGTTTCAAAAGGACATCATTTTAAGTGAAAACATCAACTTGCATACGGAAAACTGACCAAACGCATTTTGATTCTGTTGATACTTTATGAAAATTATCCATGGGTCATTTGAGATGTGTACGAGTCAACCCCGTCTAAATTCGAGGCACGGTGTGGCCGGTACCACTATAATTGTGTCTCTTTTGTTTAAAATGGACATGATTATAAGTGAAAAGAACAATTGGCATACGAAAAACCAACCAAACGTATTTGAAATCTATTGAAACTTTAGGAAAACGATCCACAGGTCATATTTGACGTGTAAGAGTCAACCTCGCCTCAATCCGAGTCGTGGTGTGGCCGACACCACCCAAAGTGTCTCTCTTATGTTTAAAATGGACAACATTTTAAGTACACACGGAAAACCAACCAAATGGATTATGATTGTGTTGATAATTTAGAAAAACGATCAATGGATCATATGTGATGTGTAAGAGTCAACCTCGCCTCAATATGAGGTGCGGTGTGTCCAACACCACTCAAAGTGTGTCTCTTTTGTTTCAAAAGGACATCATTTTAAGTGAAAACATCAACTGACATACGGAAAACCAACCAAACACATTTGTATTGTGTTGATACTTTAGGAAAATGATCCATGGTTCATTTTTTATGTGTACAAGTCAACCTCGTCTAAATCTGAGGTGCGGTGTGGCCGGTTCCACTCTATCTGTGTCTCTTTTGTTTAAAATGGACAAAATTATAAGTGAAAAGAACAACTGGCATACAGAAAACTAACCAAACACATTCGGATTATATTGATACTTTATCACAATGATCCATGGGTCATATGTGACGTGTACGAGCCAAACCGGGCTCAATCCGAGTCTCAGTGTGGCTGGGATCACTCTAAGTGTCTCTCTTTTGTTTAAAATGGACAACATTTTAAGTACATACAGAAAACTGACCAAACGCATCCGGTTTCTATTGAAACTTTAGGATAACGATCCATGGGTTATATGTGACGTGTACGAGTCAACCTCGCCTCAATCCGAGGTGCAGTGTGGCTGACACTACTCAAAGTGTCTCTCTTTTTTTAAAATGGACTTCATTTTAAGTGAAAACAAAAACTAGCATACGGAAAGCCGACCAAATGGATTCTGATTGTGTTGATACTTTAGCATAACGATCCATGGGTCATATGTGACATGGAAGAGTCAACTCCGCCTCAATATGAGGTGTAGTGTGTCCGAAACCATTCATAGTGTCTCTCTTTTGTTTAAAATGGACATCATTTTAAGTGAAAACAACAACTGACATAAGAAAAACTGACCAAATGCATTCAGAATGTGTTGATGCTTTAGTAAAATGATCCATGGGTCATATGTGACGTGTAAGAGTCAACCCCGCCTCAATCCGAGGCATGGTGTGGCCGGGATCACTCTAAGTGTCTCTCTTTTGTTTAAAATGGACAACATTTTAAGTACATACGGAAAACTGACCAAACAGATTCTGATTGTGTTGATACTTTAGGACAACGATCCATGGGTCATATATGACGTGTAAGAATCAACCCCACATAAATATGAGGCGTGGTGTGGCCGGCACCACTCAAAGTGTCTCTCTTTTGTTTCAAAAGGACATCATTTTAAGTGAAAACATCAACTGACATACGGAAAACCGACCAAACGCGTTCAGATTGTGTTTATACTTTAGTAAAATGATCCATGGATCATTTGAGATGTGTACGAGTCAACCTCATCTAAATATGAGGCGTGGTGTGGCCGGTACCACTCTAACTATGTCTCTTTTTTTTTTAAAATGGACAGGATTATAAGTGAAAAGAACAACTGGCATATGAAAAACCGACCAAATGCATTCGGAATCTATTGAAACTTTAGGAAAACGATCCATGGGTCATATGTGAAATTTAAGAGTCAACTGCGCCTCAATATGAGTCGCGGTGTGGCCAGCACCACCCAAAGTGTCTCTCTTATGTTTAAAATGGACATCATTTTAAGTACATACGGAAAACTAACCAAACAGATTCTAATTGTATTGATACTTTAACACAATGATCCATAGGTCATTTGTGACGTGTACGAGTCAACCCCGTCTCAATCCGATGAGCGGTGTGACCGTCACCACTCAAAGTGTCTCTCTTTTATTTAAAAAGCACTTCATTTTAAGTGAAAACAACAACTGATATATGGAAAACTGACCAAACTCTTTCGGAATATGTTGATACTTTAGGACAACAATCCATGGGTCATTTGTGACATTTACGAGTTAACCTCACCTCAATCCGAGGCACAGTGTTGCCGGTATTACTCCAGGTGTATGTATTTTGTTTAAAATGGACATCATTTATAGTAAAAACATCTGGTATACAAAAAACCTATCAAATTATGAATTGAATTCAAGATTTCACATATAATTGTCATCTAAATTTTAAATTGAATTATAAATGAATTATGTATGTTTATAATTACATTATGAATTCTGATTTAATTGTGGATGTGTATAGTTCTAGGATGCATTATATGTTAAATGTGTATGAATTTGTTCTATATATGTATGTGTTAGTTGGTTATTACAGGTACAGTAATTGTATATGTATGTGTTAGTTGATTATTGCAGGTACAATAATTGGAAATGAGAGGGAATTGGAAAGGAGATGGAATGGACACCCTGCTCCGTGCCTGCTGTGCAAATTGTAGGCTGCTGTATAATTTTCACAGCATAGGCTATGCCAACGGTTTCAAACTGTTGTCATAGGATTCTCAGTATTTCTTTACCAATGGTTCATAGAGAACCATTGGTAAAAAACTTTTCCCAACAGTTTAGAAACCGTTGGGAAAGAAGTGATATAGTTGGTTTTCCCAACGGTTCAAGCCAAACAGTTGGAAAAAAACTATCCCAACGGTTGTGCCAAACTGTTGGGATAGGTTCATTTTTCTAACCTATCCCAATGGTTCTGTGTAAAACATTGGGAAAAGCTTTCCCAACGGCTTACTTACCAATGGTTTGCAAAACCGTTTCTATAAGATATACTAATGGTTCTGCAGTCTTTCCCAATGGTTCATAACTGTTGGGAAATTGTCCATTTCCAGTAGTGTATAAATATTTAAACTAATGAAAATATTACCAGAGTCGATCGGCTTCTAGAAAAGATTTTTGACCCCGCAGTGTGAGGGATGAATTGCTTAGCCCGGCTTGATGCATTCTTTCTTGAGAGATCCTGAAATAAATAAAATGAAATTTAATAGTAATGTATTAAATGTCATCTCTTCTTCATATACATTTATAAATGTAAAATTAGGTTAATATAATAATATATATTTAAATACCATCTGCATCTCATCATGATGTCTGTCTACAAAAACTTTTCACTGTTCTTTGGGTACCCCATTGGGTAGCTTCTCATATGTTTGTTTCATGGTCAATGAAGTATCGTTGACATCACTCCACAATCTCCATTTTAAGTCTTTCCATTTCTTACCAATATTTTTCAACGTCCACTTTCGTGCTATCACATCAGCAACTGTAAAGTGGAAAAACATTTGTATACAGAAATTCATTTTGATCATATTAATAACATGACATTAAATTACACCATAATGTATTAAAATTACCTTTAATTGGGAATCAAAAACTTCATTTTTCCAACTTGGATGCATATGTATCCAATCTTTATAAGAAATAAGAAGGGAAATGGGCTCCGCTTCCAGCTGGCCTAGAATTTGGCCAAGTAATCTCACGTCGTCATCCGTAGAGACCCTATATGAATCAAATGGGAAAACTATCTTCTATCCATTCATATTCCACACATCTTAAATTTTTATATTTTTTTACACATTTTCATTTTTTTCATCTTTAATGAACAAACAATTAGTATAAAAAAGTGAAATACATTTATTTATATTAAAATTTGTACCTATAATAGTGACCCTCTAGTATGCCCTTGATGAACTAGAAGTGGCGCGCTGCCGCCCCACTGCTGAGGATGCTGAAGGGGGAGTCAACGAATCAGCTTCTAAAGGGATGCTCACAGAGGGTGTGAGAGATGGTGCAGGGGGGCGGGCAACTGGTAGCTCAGATGACGTAGGGAGGGAGATAGATGGATCGTCATCTGTCGCAGCAGTGGATGAAATAGTGTATCACTTCCTCTTTGGAATTCCTATCATTTAATCAAATAAAATTAAGTTTAGAACATATATTTCAAAAAAAAATGCAAAAAAAAAATTAAAAATGATAATATATTCCTAGTACTAACAAACAAAATATACATAACAATGATAATGAATGAATGCACAAATGAAATAAGTGGTTTCTGAATGAATAAATAACTGTACATATAATCATTTTCCCCTTAAATCATGTCGGTTTCCTACTCCATTAATTCATAAACTTCATTCATCCTTGCAAGACTAATATTTTCAGTATCATAATGGACAAATAATTCTGCTTCTTATTGTTGATGAGATTCAATTTCAAAGGTCAAATCTTCTACTTCATCACCCATATCATACAAATCTCTTTGTATTACATGAGAAACTAAACTCCACCCTTCATCCACAACATAATTCACATAATATACCATTTTTTATTGCGTTGATAAGATATATGGATCAAGCAGTTCACGATCACCAACATCCATCAAGCGAGAGAAGTTCATAGAAGTAAATTGCAAGGAATCTCTTTTAACACCTCTGATAATATCGACCCAATTGCATTTGAATAAAACAACTTAAAAATGCCCATGGTAGTTTAATTCAATAATATCAGTCATCTTTCTATAATATCCCACTTAAAAAAAATGTAAATATACCACTATTTTGTGTTTTCAAACCCCTTTCTCGATCGACTGTACGAAATCTAAAGTCATTCACGTTGTAAGTGTTGAACTTTATAACTTTTTTTAGAGGACCTTGAGAAAGAAACTTCAAATATTCTGAAAACTCTGATCGAGTATCAATATTCATGATCTAAAAAAATAAATATACTTTATTAGATTTACAAAATATATGTGTTGAACTAATATTCATATTAATTGCAATATTTATGAACTTACACGTTATGCAAACCATTCTACAAGCTCTTTATTAACAGCTTTCATTATATCTTTATCATCTCTTGTTCGGCCTATCATTCGTCTCTTTGTTTGTATCCTCAACTCTTCAATAAATGGATCTGCAATTTCACTATTCAGTAGCATATATCTATGTGCCTTTAATACTTCCAATTCTGTTAGTCTCACATTTGAGGTCCTCCCAACTGATCGGCCAATAGCAGGAAATATTTTTGATTTTTGATGTATTTGAGATTGAGTCGATGTGACTTCAACACCTCCAACTCGATTAAATCTTGTCTCAATATCATCTAAGTATCTATAACAAAAGGTAATACACTCCTCAGCTAAATAGCCTTCAACAAAAGAGCCTTCTGGTTGAGCTTTATTTCTCACGTATGATTTCAAATGCCCAAGATATCTATGAAATAAAATAAACAAAATTATGAATTTAATTAAGTTCCAAAAATTGTTTACTTAACTGAAAAACATATAAATAAAGTACCTCTCAATTGGATACATCTATCGATAATGAACGGGGCCTCCTAATTTAGCTTCCTCAACCAAATTCACAGTTAAATGCATCATGACAGTAAAAAATGATGGAGGAAAGATCATCTCCATTGCACAAAGAGTCAATAAAAACCTCTCCTAGAGGTTGACAAGCTGAAATGGATGTAGATATTTCTCACATAGTTGTCTGAAAAATGTGCATAATTGGAGTACAACAGCAGTATGTTTTTAAGGTAATAATGTATGCAATTCCAATGGTAGTAACTGTTGTAACAAAATATGTCAATCGTGACTTTTCAATCCATGTAACTTATGATTCTTCTGTCGACACACCTCGAGATGTTACTTGAATGCCTATCAGATACCTTCATATTCTTTAAAAAACAAAGTAATGTATCTTTATCCCTATTTTTCATTGAAAAAATTGTCGGAGCATACTTTTAATCCTCATCTAGCTAGAGATCACGTTTTATGTTCATTACTTGTAAGTCTTTGTGAGCATTGAGATGATCCTTCAACTTTCCATGATCATTAAGCAATGTGAAAATCAAATTTTCAAAGAAATTCTTCTCAATATGCATCACATCAAGATTATGCCACAACAAATTAAATTCCCAATACAGAAGTTTGAAAAATATACTTTTTTTCTTCCATTGTTGCGTTCTGATTTCACTTGACGATGCACTTCGAACCCATTTCCCACTATCATTCAAATGATGAACCTTACCAAATTCTATTTCAACATTTTAAAGTTATGTAAATATTTCAGAACTAGTTAACAACTTTGGAGGTGGTATATGATCAATGAAACCGTTAAATTTTGATCTATTCAGCCGAAATCTATGAGATGCATTGAGAAATCTTCGATGGCACAAGAAGCACCATTTTTTAATATGAGGTATCCGTTTGGTCTCAAAATAAAAGTTACAAACAGAACAAGCCAAACCCATGTAAATGTTCCAACCAGATAAATTCCCAAGCTCAGGGAATTCACTAATGGTCTACATTAAATTATCATGCATTTTGAACATTGTTTTAGAAGAAGCATCAAATGTCTCAACACCGTTGCTCCATAATTTCTGTAATTATTCAATCAAAGGCTGCAAGTATACATCAATATCATTTACAAGAATTTTTTATAGGAATAATAATTGAAATGATAAAAGATATTTGTTGCATACACATCCATAGAGGTAGATTGTAAGAGATCAAAACAACTGGCCAAATGCTATAATTGGTACTCAAAGTCCCAAATGGGTTGAATCCATTGGAAGCCAATCCCAATCAAACATTCCTATGATCAACTGATAAATCTGGATGTAATGAATCAAATTTCTTCCACGATTTTGAATCTCATGGATGTCTCATTTACCCATCATTGTTATTATCTACAGAATTCCACTTCATGGGTTCGGTGGTTTTCGATGACATGAATAATCTTGTAATCGAGTATTTAAAGGAAAGTAACGTAAAACCTTTACAGGTGTGTTATCTTTCTTCTTCTTCATGAAATTATGTTGATTCAGACTTCCAACATCACCCATTGACTGCCATCTAGAAGAAGAACATTTTTTTCAATTTTATCTACTTGAATCCTCTCGCCAATAAAGCATACAATCATTGGGACACACATGTATTTTTGTATAATTCAGACCAAAACTGTTAACAACTTTTTTCATATCATAAAGAGACTCGGGGATTTTTGCTTTAGGAAATGCATCACGCAACAATTCCAATATCATGGACATTGCCTTATTTGTACTTCCACATAGACATTTGATATGGTACAACTTCAGTAGAAAATAAAGCTTTGAATATTTCAAACATCCACTATACAACTTTGGATTTCCATCATCAACTAAATCATGGAACATATTTTCCTCATTAAAGTTTTCTCTTACATTTGTCTCCACATAATCAAGAGGAGGATCCAATGATATGTTACAATCTTGATCTGGTTGTGTTACAGTCTCGAAAACATCACTTGTCACGTTGCAATTTGTATCACCCTCATCTGGTTGTTCTGTTATGTTTTGATGTTGATAGTGGTGTCTTGCAGTGCCAAATGCATCATTTATGTGGTTTTTCATTTCATTTTCCATTTTCGACGAAGTTGGGAGCTCATTCTGTGGATTAACATCAGTGCAAAACCATTCTGTAACGTTCGATTCTCCATGCCAAATCCAACAAAAATATTGATCAGGGAATTGCTTCAGTATTAAATGTTCATAAACTTCATCTCTCTTAAACCATATTCTAAATTTACATTTAGTACATGGACATCTTATTCTCCCTTCAACAGATCGATTAGAAATTACAAAATCTAAAAACTCCTTCAAACCCTTAACATACTGAGGTGTGTTCCTCGGTAATGTGATCCAGCTTTTATCCATGTATATCACAATGTGCCTACACAATATTAAAAAAAATTAAAACACATAGTTACTATTAAATAGGGAAAGAAATTCATATATACTAGTTGAAAAAATATATAAATATGTTACATAAGGCTTTCCTATATAAATACATATGTTAAATCACCCACTAGAAAACCAAAGAATGAAAATTAAAAAGACCCATAAAAGAATATAAGAAAAAGGATCCCATCCTTGTAGTTTTTTGTATGCCGTGATCCACCAAAATAGATGTACAAAACAATGATTACATAACTTTGATATCACTAAGGTAAGGGCTTGATAAATCATATAATAATTGAATAGAAGTTAGGAATGTGAAATGGAAACAAACTCTTACCTTAAAGTGGAACTTTATTCATGTATATAGGTAAGTATACAATGTATATTTGACCCATTGGTGGTTAGGTATAAGTGGAATAACAAGTATATGAAAAATCCATGTCTTCTTTGAAATATAGAGGTTGGGTTGTCTTCTTTGTTTCTCTTGGTCCTAGTGTGGACTGTCTCAACATGGTAGTGAAGACAATAATGATATATTTTGGATGATGAAATTGTTGTTAATGTTATAATACAAGTTAAAGATATACCCATCTAATTTCATCCATTATGGTGATTCTAGTAGATCATATAGGCTTAGGTGATTCTGAATCATGCCAAGGGTTAAATTATCAATTTGGGTGGTGAAAATTATACATCAAGTGTCTTTTTCTATTTTTTTCCATAGTGTGTGTGAGTTAAGTAGTGAGTTTTCTCACTCTAATAGGTGAATTAGGTTTATTTTGAAAGAAATCATAAAAAGAGAAATTAATTACTATTCAATGGTTCAAACCCATCTCACTTAAACAACTCTATACCCAGGTCCATCACATGATGGTCTTGAGCATATTTTATTCGCTCATAGAACAAACTGCACCTTCTTTATCATTCTCTTCACCAAATTTGTTCTAAGATTAATTAACTCTATAACCTCGTTCCAACACAATAGAGATATGTAAGAACACTCATATGATTCTTTAAAAGGAGTTTTACCAATGGTTAATCAATTGTTATTATCATAGTAAAACTCAACCAAAGGGAAATGATTCACCCAAAAACCTATAAAATCAAGAATAAACATCTTCAATACATCCATTAGAATTTGGATCATTCTCTCTATCTGGCCTTCCATCTGAGGATGAAAAGTACTACTTATAAAAAATAATGAAAAAAAGCATGCTATAAAATCTTCTACAATTGGGAGGTAAATTAAGATCTTGATCATAGATGACCATTATTGAAACCACATGAATCCGCACCACAATGAGAACCTATAAATGGAATAACATACCATAACAATCAAGATTGAAAATAAAAAAGTAATATTCAACCAAATTTAAAGTTCCATAATGAGGTGTTTGAGGATAAAGTTTTATTGTTTATGGAGTTACAATGATTAATCTAGTTGATTGTGATTAAAATAAAGCATAATAAGATAATTATATTGATAGAATTATTCTTTATATGAAGTTTTATATTTTTTTTGTTTTCATTATGTGGAGTTAAATTAATCGACTTTCTCATCAAGAAGATGATATCATCTGGACTTGAAGAAGAAGTGCACAAAAACATCGAGATCGACACCACATAAAACCTGGGATTAAATAACTACAAAAATTTAGCTTTCTATACTAATATGGAAGAGAAATAAAATTGTACAAACCAATTTTTTCCTTGAATTAGTGTGTGTAGAATGAACAAAAGGGAGTTTCACTTGGGTGAACATTGATCAAAAACCAAATAATTATAAAGGAAGTGTTCCTTGGAATGTAGTGGCCACAACTAAAATATTTATATTAAATAGAAAAATTATTTGATAGGGAAATTTTTTATATTGAAACTTCATCATGTGTGTTCCATTTAGATGAAACCTAGTGCATGTGAAACAAGTAAATAAAACCTTATGTTTTTCTGTGCATTAAGGCCCATATTTGTTTTTAAAATTCAATGTCAATGAAAAAAAGTGCTAGATTAATCATGATTTGGCTCACACAAGAATAATATTTGATGACCAGTGAGGGTTAAATATTTAAAGTAATGAAAAAATAAATTTGGAAAGAACCTTGATTCCCCACCCCACCTTGAAAACAATCACATAGGGTTCCACAACACTCTTGTCAAAACCGACTAGTCCAAACTACTTTTCACGCACTATTTTAAGGTCATCAACTATTATATTATTCATCCATGATTATTTTCACATCCCAAGATTTATAATATTATATGATTTTTATGTTCTCATTTTTATATCATGTTATAAACAATTTTCAAGTTCATGACGGATGCTATTGTGTTTATAATATTTATTTATTATCATAAAACACTAAAATGTTTATGATTATATACCTTTTCATTACCATATATCCTATGATACATGAATGTTTTAAGTTTACTAATTAACATTATAATTCTACTTAAAATTATTTGTAATGGAATAGAGAATGGGTTTTATCATTTCCTTATATAATATTTGTATCATTTGTTGTGGTGGAATAAACACTCCCTCTATTATATGCAGTAGAATACTTATATGTACAAGATAATATCCATTGAGATGGGATATAATTAAAAGTATAATTTATTAAGAGTTAAAACAAATATTATAGGGTGGAAACCACACCTGGTAGGCAATCTAGGGCTTCGGCGGGTCGGCGGTGATGGGCGGCAATGCACGCGGATGGGCGGCGGGGCGCACTTAAGGGCAGCGAGGTCACCAGCAACCGATCTAGGGTTTGGGTCAGGAGGAGAAGATGGAGTCGTGGGGGTCGGGGGGAGAAGGGGGTCGGGGTCAGGTTGGGAGGGGGGGGGGGGGAGTGTCACCACTTAAAAAAAACGATGGTTTTAGTAGCGGTTTTTAATAAACCGCCTCTAAAGCCTTTTAAAAAAAGTTTTAGCGACGGTTTACAAAACCGCCGCTAAAGGCGATTTATGTTGTGGTGATATTTAAATTCCGAGCACCGGTTCAAAAGTTAAAAATTCCCACTCTCGAATTTACTTAACATACCTTAAAAAAATTCAAAATTTCATTTCGAGTGCATCGAGTCTCAAAATCATGTGCCGTCAATTTTTTCAGACTCGTATTAATCCCAAATAATTAAAAAAAATTATATGGAATTTACGGGTCTTTACATTCTCCCCACATTAGAGCTATTTGTCCCCAAAAGCTATAATAAAACAAGGAGAAAAAATGGGGGTACTGAGCACGTATATAAGGATCTCACTCCCATGTGCTCTCCTAGAGGTTCCCATGCTGCCAATAAACTCACACTAGAGGAATCGACTGCCCACAAAGGACCCGCTCCTATCGATCCTCTATCTCCACCGGGAACTCCATAAACGTCACCCCATCATCGACATCTAGCTCTCCCCAGTCGATAACATGTGGTGGATTATGCACGTACCTCCTCAGTTGTAACACATGGAAAATATTATGCACCCGGTGCATCTGTGGGGGAAAATCTAGATGGTACACCACCTCGCCTACTCTGCTGAGGATCTGGAAAGGTTTGATGAATCTCGAAGATAGATTGCTGCCCCGACCAAACCTCCACAATCCTCATTGTGGTGAGACCCGTAGGAAGACATGGTATCCCTCCTCAAACTACAAGGGTATCCATCTCCAGTCGGTATAAGACTTCTGTCGACTCTGTGCAGCTTTCATCCTCTCTTGTATGATCTGCACCTTCTCAGTGGTAGCACATACCAACTCTGGGCCCATAAGTGTTGACTCCTCTAGGTTTGTCCAGCATAGTGGTGATCTACAAGGTCACCCATATAGGGCCTCAAATGGATCCATGCCGATGGTGGAGTGATAAATATTATTGTATGCGAACTCCACTAGTAGCAGGTGGTCCTCCCAACTATGGCCAAAATCAAGGACACAAGCACGAAGCATGTTCTCGAGTGTTTGTATGGTCCACTCCATTTGACCATCTATCTCAGGATGAAAGGCAGTGATCAAGCACAACTGAGTCTCAAATTCCTCTTGTAATCCCTTCCATAAGTAGGATGTAAAATGAGCATCTCGATCTGAGAAGATCCTTGAAGGCACCCCGTGAATCCGTACAATCTCCTATACATAGAGGTGTCCCAATCCCTCTACTGATCCATACTCTCGGATGGGTAGGAAGTGGGATGACTTGGTGAGTCGGTCAAAGATCACCCAGATGGAATTGTGGCACCTAGAAATATGTGGTAGCCCCATTACAAAGTCCATGGATATATCATCCCACTTCCACTCCGACACCTTAAGTAGATGAGCTAAGTCTGATGGTACCTGACGCTCAGCCTTCACTTGATGAAAAGTGAGGCATCGTGAAATAGACTCCACCACTACTTTCTTCATCCCTGGCCACCAGTACTGACCCTAGAGGTCCTGGTACATCTTCACCACACTAGGATGTATCGCCAAAGGGGATGTATAGAAATACCTCAACACCTCCTCTCATAGCATCACTGGTACCATAGTGTGTCTTCTGAAGAGAATGATGTGCTCCCCACCTTCATAAAATCCTTAGGGAGACTGTTTTGAGGATATCTAATCATGTCAGGACTTTTATTCAACCTCCCCAATTTGAGCCTCTCGAACTTGCTGAAGAAGTGGGGGAGTGACAGTTATAGACTGTAGGTAAGCTTCTTCATCTCTATCCACGAAGGATAACTGCAACACGACTATCTGCTCTGTCACCTCACTCAGAAACTGTAGACCAGACCTCCTGCTAAGTGTGTTTGATACTAAATTCCCCTTCCCAAGAGTGTAGAATATCTCAAATTCATAGTCCTTGAGGAACTCTATCCATCGTTGTTGTCTCAGGTTTAGGTCCTTCTGTGAGAAGATATACCTGAGACTCTTTTGATCAGATTAGACTGTAAAACGTTTTCCCATAAAGTAGTGCCACCACATCTTTAGCACAAAGACCACAACTGCTAACTCCAGGTCATGGGTAGCATAGTTCTACTCATGTTGTCTCAACTGTCATGAGCCATAGGCCATCACCGCTCTCTCCTGCATCAGGACACAACCTAGTCTGGTCCCTGATGTGTCGCAGTAAACTATATACCCAACTCCCTCTTCTGGTAGCCTCAAGATGGGGGCACTCGTCAGTCTCTGCCTTAGATCCTGAAAACTCTACTGGAATCTCTCCGTCCACATGAAGGGTTTTACCTTCTTTGTCAAAGCTGAAAAGGGGGTCGAAAATATGGAAAAGTCATGTACGAATCTCCGGTAGTACCCATCCAATCCCAAGAAACTCTACTCCTTGGTCACACTCCCAGGTGGCTCCCAAGTAAGCACTACCTCTATCTTTTCCAGATCCACTAAAACTCCATCCTCTGAGATAATGTGCCCTAGGAAGTGGACTTCTCGTATCCAGAACTGGCACTTCAAGAGTTTTCCATAAAGCTGGTTCTCTTAGAGTGTATCTAGAACTATCTGTAGGTGTGTGGCATGCTCCTCCTCTGACGCCGAGTATATCAAGATGTCGTCAATGAAGACTACCACAAAGAGATTGAGGTAAGGCTAGAAGATCCTGTTCATGAGCCCCATGAACACTACCATATCATTGGTTATGCCGAAGGGTATCACCAAGAACTCATAGTGGTCATACCGACATTTTAAGGTTGTCTTAGGTACGTCCTCGTTTCGTACCCTGAGCTGATGATAGCCTGATCTGAGGTCTATCTTTTAAAACCATCATGCTCCCTTCAGCTGGTCGAAGTGATCATCAATCCTTGGGAGTGGATACTTGTTCTTCATGGTCACTTGATTCTAGCATTGATAGTCTACACAAAGCCTCAGACTCCCATCTTCCTTCTTGGCGAACTAAATCGGGGATGCCCATAGAGAAACATTGGGCCTTATGAACCCCTTCCTCTACAAGTCCTCTAACTGTACCTGTAACTCACAAAGCTCCAAAGGGGTCATCCAATATGCTATCATAGATATAATTTTCTTCCCGGGGTACAGGTTAATGTAGAAGTATTCCTCTCTACAAGGAGTTAGTCCCAAAACATCATCTGGAAAGACATCAGCACACTGATCCACCACTATAGGATAACTTGGACTCCTCACATCAACAGCTCTGAGGGTAAGGATAGCCAAATGATGAGTGATCGGATGCACCCTCCTTTTAGAGAGTCCATCATGTGCTGCAAAGGTTTCCTTCCCACCGGTGAAGGAAAACCGGATCTCATCCTCACGGACACACCGCACTTTGCACCTAAAACAGTCAATCTAAGCATGGACTATGGATAGCCAGTCCATACCCAAGATGACATCGTAAGGCCTCAATGTTGCTACTAGTAGATCCCAGCCGAATCTCTTGCCTCCTAGAGTGAGCTCACACTATACACACCGGTGTGTAAACATCGAATCTTCTCCCATATGAGTCTCTAATCATAAGGATCGAGCCAACGATTCTATTAGAATCACTGAGCTCCGAACGAGTGTCATGGAAATAAGAGAGTGACCGACACCTATGTCTATAAGAACTGTTTATAGGGTGGAATAGACACAGATCATACCTCTAATCATCTCTAGAGCACCATGGTCGTAGGCCTATTCTTCCTGAAGCTGAGATCGCCCTTGTCCACATACTCCCTATGGTCAGGGTGGACCACCTAGGGGTGGTGGTGGTATAACCTCAAACTGTCTTCCACAACCTGCTGTATGACCTGCTCCTCTGCCACGTCTGCCTCCCTACAAACCCCCTAGATCGAACCATGGCTGCTTCCTCAGTGGTCCCTCAGAAGACCTCCTCTGCCTCGTAAGCACCACACCTATGACCCTGCATCCTAGGGTCATCCACTGGAAGGTCTGGCCCGCTTAGACCTCTGCATCATTTTCCTACTGCCTGCTGCAGATGACTCGACTACCTATCGTCCGGTGGTGGATCTCACTGTCGGTGCCTGCTCAGCTAAGAAACTCTCCACCAATAATGCTCGCTCGAGCACTCCAACATGCGTCAAGATATTGAGTGATATCATTGACGCTCTGATCTCCCATCGGAGACCCTGCTCAAAGGTCCAGGCCCTGAAGAATGGGTCTCGTACCATGTCGGTTGAGTATCGTGAGAGGTCAGTGAATCTCACCAAGTACTGGGCCACTGATAGGCTGCCCTTCTGTAAGTGCATCAGCTCCTGGATATGCACTGAGCATAAATTCGCTGGTACAAACTCCACCTTGAAGAGGGTCTTGAAGTCTGACCAGAAGAGTGTCGCCTCCTCATGCATCTGGAGTGTTAGACTCCACCATCTCCCTGTTGTTCCCTGGAAGAGGCTAGCATCTAGGATCATCATCTGATATGTTGTCATATCAAATAAATGAAAAACATGTGCCATAGCCTCCAGCCAGTCCTCAGCTGCCTGGGAATCTATCTTGCCTCGAAACCTTTGAGGCCCATGTCTTTGGAACTCGTGCAATGAGCTTAGTCAGCATGCATGTTCTGCCAATGGGGCTAGTGGAAACTACTTCCCTCTAAGTGGTGGTGCTGCTGGTACACCACCATAAGGTGCCAATATATTAAGAGGTCCCTACACCAAAGCCTTGTCGCTCAGTGGTCCATCATCATGTACTCTCTCGGGAATCCTGGTTGTCTATCTACACAGTGACATCCTGAAAAGAAACAGGTGCGCCACAGTCAAAAATTTATACATGGTGAGCTGACTCACAAGAGATCAAAATTAAAATATTTCCAAAACACACGTAATCAGTGTTTTCATGTACCGAGTCACAAATCAGAATTCAGGGTCCTGGTGTATGGATATGTCAGTCACCACACCAACACTGGACTCCCAGAATTAAAATCCACACTCAAAAATATTAACACTATTGCTTCATTGGAAATATCAGAGTCCTAGTTCTTTGGTAGAACTGACCAATTTAATACCAATTTGTCACGACCCGTCCCCCAGGGACCGCATTGTGATTACCCCAAGCCCTCCTTTCATAGGCTAGGGGTTAGTGACTAGTGCCGAAAAATAATTTCCCAAAAATGGGAAGGTATTGCCTCAAAACCTGTACACACACAAGTAGGGTACACTATGAAAAAGTTGCAACCACAACTAGTAACCACAACTGAGTTTAATAGTACGCACTGTGAAAGTAAAGGGGTCATAATACAAGCCCAACTAGAAAGATACAACTACAATAGAAAATAGAAAATAGCTCTTGAGATCGTCTACCAAGGATCCTACCTTAAGGGTAGGTACAAATTGTCTCTACAACTCTTCACATCAACCAGTCACCTCCGTGTACCACCTAGTCTTGTCTCTTGTAGTCTTAGTTGAGCTACTTGTCATCAGCACAAGACACAAGGTGGGGGTGAAGACCGTGCAAGGGTGAGTATAACAATACCTAGTAGAGACCCCGAGACCCTCAAAGGTCTCTCATAATTCCAATAAGGGAAAACACAAATCATGATCTCAATCACAAAGAACAAAGTGAAAGACTCAGCTAAAGGAAGGTATAACTTAAGTACAAAAGTATAAATGATTATTTGTAAAGATAGATCATCTTATTCTGTCAAGGGTTATGCTACTGATCCACACAAGATTGTTCGGTGTTGATCGAAACAGGACCTCTAGGTGATGATACACACAAGATCTCTAGGTATTGATCCACACATGATCTCTAGGTGCTGATCTACATAGGATCTCTATTCATTCTTCATGTCTCATCTATCCACTGGTTTCCCGTACATAGTACGCTAGATTTTGGGTGGATCTTCTCCTCAAGCCATCGGTCATACTTCAACCGGAATGAAGTCCCATGAAGAAGTAACCCAATGATCTATCATGTCATAAGGGTTCCAACGAAACAAACGACACATCAATCGGACACCCGGTCTGAGAGTTATAGGCATTTTAGTGTCGATGACCCGGTTGGATTCGGGTACGATCCAACCTGACCGTACTCCAACATTCTTCAAAACTTAGGTAGATTATTTCAAAAGGACCATCTCATCCTAGGGATTCTAACTCCACATATGGCTCGTCAAATGGACGTATGGTTTGTAAGATACGACCTTTTAAGAGAAACTGGGCCATAAAGGGTCCGGTTCGGTCTGACCCGGCCCGACTCGGCCTGGGCCGACCTGACCCAGTTTGGGCTGACTAACCCGGTTCGGGCCGACCTGACGTGGTTCGGGCCGACCGACCTAGTTCGGGTCACCCGAACCGACTGGGCTGGGCCACAGTAGGCTTGACCCACTGGGCAGCAGACCAGCCTGGCCCGCCGGCTGGGCACGACCCACACGAGGGGTCGCACGACCCCTCCTTCCCGAATGGCTCAAGAGCCATTTAGCTCTTCAATCGACGGTGCCATGTGGTGCCACCTCACTATCCACGGGACCCGCAGGGTGCGGGTACCCCTCCATCGCGTCTTCAAATCCACAACCTCCATATTCTGCGTGTGGTGGCGTGCCACCCTTCTGCCAACACGGTCGACCGAAAGTCGGTCGCCCCTTCTGTTCCGCCGCAGCGCCATGCGGCATCGACAGGTCTTCTGCTGGACATCGAGTGAGCTCTGGTGGTCCGTTTTCCCTTCTGAAAGTGCCTATAGGCCTTCCGGGACACTTCCAATGCTGCGTGTCTCCCGGGTTCATCTTGACACTCTGTTTTTTGGTTTCCCATGAAGAACACATCAAAGATAAAAGCGACGAAGGGTTTGGGCCTTGTTCGTTTGGCTCGCGCCCTCCACATTAGCATCAAAACAAGGGTGAGATTAATTCATCTTCAAACTCTTAGAATTAATTAATACAAAACCCCTTCCTCAAGATTCTTTGGGTGATTTTGCGGTTGTGATGGGAGAATCTATGTTCATTGAAGCCACCGGTGTTCATTGATCCCGGATTGTTTCCTCAACGGGCACCGTTCAATCTTCTGTTCTTCGTTGGAAGGGTTGAGCATTAGTGCTTCATCGAATTTCTTCCACCAATCCTACACCCTCTCCCCTTTTCTAGTAATTTTAAAATCCAAAGGATGAATTAAAGTGATCAAACCTACTTTTAATTAATGCATTATTAATTGGGGTAATTAATGAACCATTTAATTAAATGAAGGGTGGTTACACATCCTATGTGTAATTGGGAATTTAATATCCTTTATTAAATTCCTGACCACCTCTGTGGTCCCTGCCACAGCTTCTCAAGAAGTGATAGGAAATTTAAAATAACATTTTATGTTATTTTATTATCCTTCCAAAAAGTCTGCAAAACTAACTTTTTCACCCAACCTACTACGGTCAAAGTTTAGCCTTCCTTAAGAGAATCCTGGAACTACAAGTTCAATGATGCTCTTAGATTTCAATTCCTAGCACCGGTTCAAAAGTTATAAATTCCCGCTTACACATTTACTGAGAGTACCTTAAAAAAAGTTCAAAATTCTATTTTAGGAACACTGGGTCTCATAATCACATGCTGTCAATTTTCGCAGACTCATATTAATCCCAAATAATTTAAAAAAGAATTATATAAAATTTTTGGGTCTTTAAAAATTCCCCTAAACTATAAGCACTTTTCATTGCATGATAAGGGAAGGAAAAATGGTAGGGAAAAAGTATAGAAAAAGAACCTCATGAATAAAATCAACAAAGGAGGAAGTAATAAAAAACAAGATCAATGCATGATTTCATGTCCCGCAATTATGGAAAACCCAAAAACTTCATTCAAGAGTGTCAGAAGTTAAAGATAGAGAAATGAAATGAGGAAGGTAAAAATCAAATAAATAATATTTCATTTACCAATGATGATTTGATTATTTTCCATGAATATAATCATGTGAATCTTGAAATCCAAGATTCAACATGATTGATTGACTTAGGCATATCATATCATGTCATCACTAGACGAAACTTCTTCTCATTTTACACTCAAAGGAGTTTTGGGAATGTGAAGATGAGAAATGATGATGCATCTAAAATCATTGGTATTTGGTAATTTTTTTATAGAAAGATATTGGGTGAAAGTTATTTTTAAAATATGGAAGGCATGTTCTTGATATTTTCCTCAATATCATATCCACTAGAATGCTTAATGATGATAGCTATGTTAGTGCCACAAGTGATAGAAAATAGAAGCTTGAAAATGGTGAATTTTTTATTTCCAAAGGGAAGAAAGATTCATCTCTCTATGTCACAAAGGCCAAACCATGTGGTGCAGAAATTAATGTATCCTAGAAGGAAGTATCTATAAAGGTAGAGGTATAGAAAAAATTACTTTACCACATCAGTGAAAAAGGAATCAGAATGATTTCTAGGAATGATTTTTTTCCAGTAATCAATAGTACACATTTAGATACATATATTGATTATATCATGAAAAAAAACACAGAGTATATTTTAATGCTTATTTTTGCATCGAAAATAGAATATACTACAGAATTGATACACACAAATTTTTACATGAATAAAATATCATTTCATGGTTATTTACAAACATTTGAGAGTTTTTTATTGAAAGGAATTTGTGTACATTCCAATATATGAGAGGATAAAGATGGATGGAAAGGTAAAATAGTGTATCTTAATGGGATATGCTCATGAAGAGTTTAGGTATAGACTCTAGGATTCCAAAAACAAGAGGATTATTAGAATTAGATATGTGATATTTCTTGAATATCATTCAATTAGATATTTTTAAATTATAGAGGAGCATCAATCTAAAGAAATTATAATCAATATATAACCAATATCACCACCGCTAGTTTTAGATAACGGGGGAGTGGTCCTTGAAAAAATGACACATCAACACCGTGTAATATGTCTCCATATTCTAAAATGTATTTATCATGTGATAATCTTGGGAGGATCCAATAAGATACACAATTGAGCAGATCTACAGAAGAATGAAAACTGAGTCATAGATACTCACCACATGAGTATATGATATGGATTATTGGGGAAGAACCATAAAGTTATGATGATGTAATTGGAAGTCATTGAATGATGGAAGGGATAAAATCTGTGAAATAAGAGAGGATATCCATTCACAAGAACTACACATTCAACCTGGTAGAGTTACCAAAAGGAAAGAAGACACTCAAGAAAAAGTGGGTGCACAGAATCTAATGTAAAGGTGGGATCTCACAACCACACTACAGATATAGGATGATTCTGAAGTGGTTTGGGGAAAAATTAGGTATTGAATCTGATGAATTTTTTCTCCAGTGGTAAAAATGTCTTCTATCAGAGTTCTTCAATTTGCGATTAGCCTAAATATTTAGGTACAATAACTTGATGTAAAGGTTTCATTATTATATGATAATGATTAATGGAAGATATACTTGGAGTATCCTATAATTTTTAGATAAAGGTAAATAAAACATGGTATATAAACTCAATAAAAGTTTATATGATTAAAAATAATCATCGATATAATGGTATACAAAATTTATCTCATTCATTAATAAAAATGAGTATAAAAAACAACTTTTGATCATCATGACTTCATTAAAAGATTTTTTATGGTGATTTAATTATTCTATAACTTTATATTGATGAAATGTTAGTTATTTACAGAGATATTACCATGATTAAAGAAGGATTTGGATATGTCCATTAAAATAAAGGACTTAGGAGAAGTAATAAAAATTATTGGTATGAAAACTACCTATGACAAGAAGAATAATAGGATTTGGCTATCTCAATAATGATACATCATGAAGGTTATTGAATGATTCAGCATGAGTAAGGATAAACCTATTTTTACTCCTCTAATGAGTCATTTCAGGGTCACGACATGCCAGAGTCAATCAACTAAAGAGGAGAAAAGATAAATTGTAAATGTTGTGAACCAAACCGGGTCACTCCTCAATTGGGCACCTGAGCCAGCTCGTGATAAGGCCTGAAGGGTGTTTCTGATCCCCATGTGCTGGAAACTAATTCTAGGGCATCAAAGAATACAAAATGGTATTGATTTTTTCCAAATAAATAATGTTAAACATGAAACAAAATTCTATCATAACTCAAATCTGGTGTGTCTATAAATTGGAATTCCATGCATAATTAAACCAACAAGTTCAAAATAGAATAAAACTAAATTGATAATATTCATGAATAAATATTCAAATCACTACAAACATAATATAATTAAAATAGAATCTAAAATGAAGGTGTTTCTGAATTGGCCAATACATCTATGATACAAAAAAAATATTTAACCCAGTCACCATGTGACTCTAAAGTCACCATCCAACCTTCCCATCACAACTGCTCTATGAGTGACCCAAACAAGGGAGTCCACATAAAGGATCTACAAGTGAACCTAAACCTGTAAAAGAACTCAGTTCTACTAACATCGAGTAGTAAAGGTAGGGTGTGAGCATAAATAACCTAGAAGGATTTCACCAAAGAGTCCATGAATTTCCTTTTTCTAAATAGATAATAAATTCTAGTTTGAAATACACTATTAAAAAATAAGGTATTTCATCATTTTAATAGAAACTAAACACATACACATTTTCAAAACCTTTTCTTAAACCAAGAATATTATTTAATAATTTTTTTAAAATCTTTACCTGATAATCTATTTCAAAACATACTTTTGAAATCCCTTTTTAAAAACATTTTCAAAAATTCATAGAAGTAAACTCATAGATGACTAAAAAGAAATTCCAATTGGATAATTAGGAAAGTTTAATAAATTATATAATTAAATAGAATAATTATAAAAATACTATAACTAGGTTAAAATAAGGGAATAAATAATAGGTGGAACAATATCAAAAGTAAAGTCATAATATAAAAGTGAAACAAGTAGAATACATAATGTTGGAATACTAATATTAAAATTAAAACAAAACTAATACCAAAATATATCACATAAGAAATAATAAGGTATATGTAATCATGGTAAATTCCTAAGAATCAATTAATATAATCCCAAACATACTTAGGAATGCATTCTGGGACAATAACCATCAAATTTACTCAAACTAGCCTTACCAGTATCACTCCCCTTCATCGATGCAGATATGATGCAAGGGGATACTAGTCAATATAATCATTAATAGTATATTAACCACCCCTAATATCTCTCTATTTCTCCTAGGATTACCATAGTGATAGGAGTTTAGTAAACATTTATCATATATAAATCATATATTAACACATATCAATAATATATCCTTATCCCACCTCCATACATACCCTAATGTAAATCTAATCTTATACTACATCACAACATCATAAATCACATAAAAACCTATATCACATGTACCATAACAACATGGGGCTTCCAAAAGAGGGTGTAAATTATTTTAAGAAATTCCATTTGCAGAAGGTTCCAACTAGGCCTTTTGTTCTAAAACTAACAATGAATTTTCAAAAATCCTTTATAAAAAAATTCTATAAATCATTATTACATAGAAATCCATTTTTAAGGAACCAAACAGGACTTTATATTACATTTTTGAATCTCACTTATTACTTCCTTTGAAAATCATTTTAAAAATAAAGTATCATTTTAAAACCTCTTCTGAATCATATGGAATCAAGTTTTATTTAAAAAAATCCCTTACTTTATATAGGAAAACACATAAACACCATGAAACAAGAAAATAATTACATAGAACACATATGATAATTAATCAAGTAAACTAATCAAAACCCCTCGATCTAATAAAAAAATCTCAAAAATCATAAAACAATTCACATGGAAACATAAATGATCCAAAGAACCATTTTAATATGAATATTCCTTATGAAAACCATCATATACATTTTATTAAATGTAAGGAATGATTATTATTTTAACATAAACATTTGAGAATTTAAAATCCATGGAATCCTATTTTGAAATCAATAATGGACTCTTAAAACTTTATCTTCCACACACACACACACACTAATCCCCTAGAGTTCACAAAACAAGGATAAATTTAAAGAAAAAGATTCTAAAAAGTCATGCATTTTATGTGTTTCAAGAAAAGACAAAGGCATAGAGACACCAACATCAAATTCACCACTTCCAATAACTCGGGTGAAGATATCATTGCATGATGTTGATGGAGTATTATATTTGTTTCGAATGAATTAAGATAAATTCAATGTGTAGGTTGAAATTGAAGTTTTCTATGGGTATTCTAGAAGTAAGTCTGCTGAAGGTTCAATCTGGAAGGTGGAACCATTGAAACAAGAACACCATAGATGCATATTCTACTATCGAAAGATGACACCGGGGATGAGCCAAGTGATTTATCCAGAAGATAGAATACTCATGACATCATAATCAATAAAGGATTCTAGAGGAAATATTGATGACATATGAAACAAAATTCATGGAGATAATTATATCCAGAAGATTGAAGGCTCAAATGGAGAGATTGAAAGATTTTCGATCGGTCTATGGAAGTTGTAAATCTAAGATACACCTGTAGAAGTAGCAACATTGAAATATATGCCAAAAATAATAAGTTGGAAGGTCTAAGGAAGTGAAAGTTGTTAAGTAAGTTGAAAATCCCAAGTTAAATTAAAGTCTCAAAAGAAAAGTTAAGCTATTCATTTAATGTTTTTTCAATAGAATAAAAATCAAATTGGAAGAGGAACAATAGTAATTCAAGATGATTTGGTCATAAATTAAGTCAACTGGATGGAAGAAACTGAATGATATGAAAGCATTTCATAAAAATAAAAATTGATTTGTGCATATACTAGATGTAAGATCAAGAGAATAACATGGATAGAGTAAGAGAACCAAAAGCTACAATGCCTGAGAATATTGAAGTAGAGGTTGATCAAAAGTTATAATACTAACCAAGAGTAAATTTCCATTAGATGAGGAATTTCATCATGATAATTACTTTTTTTATTAACAAAGAAAAATTATCATAAGATTGAATAACCGATCTAATCACTAAAACATTTTAGATGCATAAGTTGTAAAGACCCGTAAATTTCGAGGAAATTTTTTTTCTTAGTTTTCTTTGGAATTTTACAAGAGCGCAGTTTCTGACGGCACCTGATTCCGAGGCCCAGTGTGCCCGAAATCATTTTCTGAAATTTGGCTCGGGTATGTTCAGTGAACAGACGAGCGGGTTTTTCTAACTTTTGAACCAGTGTCCGGAATCGAATTCTAAGGGAACCGATGAAATCACAGCGCCAGTATTCGCTTAGAAACGCCTCTTCCGGAGTTGCGTTTGCTCGGGTGGGGTTTTTAATTTTCGGGCTTAAGGTTATGAAATAAAATAATTTTTATGACAACTTTATTTTATTTCACTTAAACCACTTGGAAGCCACTTGAAGCCACTTAAAAGCGGCTTAAACTGAGTTGATCTGGATAGGATGCTATCAAGAAATATCCTACCCCCTTGGTAGGATATTTGTGAGGTGGGGCCCGCACGAGCCCGCCGTTTTTTTCCGCTAAGTAACGCACCCGCGAAAACCCGTCATTATGAAAGTCAACTGACGCGTTTTCTTAATTTCTTAACAGACTATTTAATTGGGCGGTTTATTTCATAAATTAAATGAGCTGTTTCTTTCGTTGAATTAATTCAACGAATTGATGGGTTGTTACTTACCCCTTTTTCGTGTGTTGGCATAATAATAAAATAAGACCAACCAGTCTTTTGAAAGTTTGCACGTTGAGAGGATTTGACAGAATCCTTGTACCTTCTTTCTCCTTCACGAAGAACGCGAAGAACGTGAAGAACGCGAAGAACGCCGTCATCCGTGGAAATCGACGACGCTCCAATCCGAGACGTTCTTCCCCGCCCCGATCTCCGATCACCAACCGTTTGAGGTGAGTGATTTCGGGTTTCTTCTAAAAGTTCTTTGTGGTTTAAAACGAAACATAGATTTAATTATTTATAATTAAAATCTGTTGTTTCTTGGTCCGTCGAGTTCGTCGACGCTACGCCGGATTCTGTGACGACGCGACGATCTCCACCTTCCGTGACGAGCATTTCCGCGAAGAACGCTCACGCGCGACGACTACGAGGTAGGGATTTTATTTTTGGAATTACCCCTTTTTATTATTCCCGTAAATGTTTCTTTAAAAAGTTAAAGAACCAGATTTGTGAACAATTTTAAATTTATTAAAATTGTTGTTTCCTGTGTGGAATAAAAATTCTCCTGTTGTTTATATCTAACACGGAGGGTGCGGGCCAAACGAACACGGCCTGACGACCCTCCGCCGTTCTTCGTTGTTTTGCGGAATTGACGGGCGACGACGGAACGTGCCACAACGGAGGTTTGATGATTCCGCAGTGAAGAACGAGTCCCGGGAGGAGCAACGGCGCAGACGAGAAGAAAATTGGGCCACCGGAGCGACTCCGGCGGCCCGCGGAAGCCGGCGGCGGTGCCCGGCACGCCGCCTGACGAGACCGCTGCGGCACCATCCGCGGCGGTATCGCTCGCGGGACGCGGCTGATGCCGCGTCCGGCCACCAGAGAGACACCCCGCGGGTGTCGCGGGGGTGTCACGCGGGGGCGGCGGCTCCCCCTCGCGTCACTCGGGACGCGACTTCAGCGGCGTCCGACTGTCTGGCCGACACCCCGCGGGTGCCGCGGGAGTGTCACGCGGGGCAGCGGCTCCCCCCGCGTCGGCCGCTTGGCCGTACGGCCAAGCCGGGCCGGGTTAGCCGAGCCAGAATGGTCGGACCGGGTCGGACCGGGTTCGGCCGACCCAGGGGGGGTCGGGCCGGGTCGGCCCGGGCCCGGACCCCCCGTCTTCGGACGATTTTCGTTCAAATGCCCATATCTTGAGCTACGAGCCTCCAAACGACTCTCCGTCAGCGGAAAAACGATCCTTGGATCGAGACGGTCATTTCGGTATATCGCACTCAAGGTTTCTGAATACTTTGAGTTCGGCCGGGTTGGTTCGTACACGAAACCAACCGGGCCTTCAGAGCGGAAACACTCATATCTTGAGCTACGGACGTCCGATTGACGTGCCGTCAGCTTCATTGAATTCCTCTAAGTGAGACGGATCTTTTGGCTCACTCCGCTCAAGGTTTGGACGCAGGTGGAGTACGGTCGGGTTGGTTTTTCCTTAAAAACCAACCGGGCCCTTGGGATGAAAAAGCCAATAACTCTCAGACCGGGCGTCCGATTGACGCGCTGTCTGCGACGTTGAGTTCTTATTGACGATACGGAACTTTTGGATACATCAACTTCGGAATTTGTGTCAGTTGATGTATCAGCCTCTCGGCTCGTGGAGCGGACCCTCCCGAACGAGCTTGCTGTGTGCGGGAACCCTAGAGCTGGCTGCGACTGCTACTTCGACAGCGACGACCGTGCAGAGATCCTCAGTGGACTGCGGCGACGACCGTGCAGAGATCCTCAGTGGACTGCGACGACGACTGTGCAGAGATCCTCAGTAGACTGCGATGACTAATGCACTCAGCGATCCTACGTGGATCAGTGCTACAGGTCCCGTGTGGGCCCGGTCCTGTGTGGGCCCGGTCCTGTGTGGGCCCAATCCTGTGTGGGTCCGATCCTGTGTGGGTCAGCGCTCAGCGGTTCTGTGTGAGCCAGCGCCTACAGGTCCTGTGTGGGCCCGATCCTGTGTGGGTCATTGCGGGGGTTAGTTACCTATCGATCCTTCGTGGGTCCGACGACTTAGATGGATCAGTGATCACCTTTATCGTCATCCGAAGAAGTATACCTGTGTGAGCTGAATCTTGTGTTACTCTCCTTTGTGGATTGTGTTGAGATATCCTGTGTGGATTTACTATTTACTCTCCTTTGTGGATTGTGTTGAGATATCCTGTGTGGATTTACTGTTTACTCTCCTTTGTGGATTGTGTTGAGCTATCCTGTGTGGGTATACGTTTTTCTTTCCTGTGTGGACTGGGTTGTGCTTGGGATCAAACGTTGGAGCCGAACGAGAATTGATGACTTAGGTATATGTATGGGCATATACCTAAGCCGTGTCAGATGCTACTTCGTGATTGTATCTTTCCTCTGTGGATTACCCTTTGTGAATTTCGGGAGACCTTCGGGGGTCTCGGGGTCCCTACTGAGTAGCTTATACTCACCCCTGCACGGGCTATGCCCGCACTACGTTGTGTTGGTTGCAGACGATGGACAACGCTGATCGTGGTGGAGGCGTGCGGAGCAGGACGGTACCTGGAGGTGGACCACTGGGCGGGACGTACTCGGAACGGTCAGGTGGACCCGAGGAGCAGTGGAGGCTATCTGTACCCACCCTTTAGGTGGGACTTCCAGAGGACGGCTCGACGCTGCAGTTTTTCCTTTCAGTTGCTATTTTTCCTTTCAGTTGTACTTTACAGTTGGGCTTGTATTTCCGGACCCTTTTACTTTCAGCACAGCTTGTACAGTTTTTACTTAGTGTTTACTTTTCCGCTTGTTTACTCTGTGGTTCTTGTTTTCCTTTTCAAAGGAAATTCCTTCCCTTTGTTGGTATTTACGCCTTGATGCTAGTCGCCAGCCCCTGGCCTATGGAAGGCGGGCTTGGGGTAGTCACGACACGGGCCCCGAGGACGGGTCGTGACAAATTGGTATTAGATGTGGTCGGTTCTACCGCCGACTCTGATCTTTCTTCTATGTGAAGCAATAGTGTTTAGTGTATTGGGTGTGGTTATCAGTCCAGGGAGTCCATTGTTGGTGCGGTGGCCGACGTATCCATACTCCAGGACCCTGACTTCTGATTCCCGACTTAATGCACGAAAACATTGATTGCATGTGTGTTTCAAGTTTTCTTTGTGATTACTTTTGTTAGCTCACCAGGTATACTGTTCTGACCGTGGCGCACTTGTTTCCTTTTCAGGATGGCCCCACGACGGCAGCCAGCTAGGGTTCCGAGAGTAGAGCGCGACGATAGCCCGCCGAGTGACGAGGCCTCGGTACAGGGCCCGTTGACAGTAGAGGCACCAGCGGTACCTTTACCCGCAGAGCCCCCGATGCTTCCAGCACTGGCAGCTGACGATGCACGACGCCTCAGAGCTCTGCACGAGTTCCAGCGCCAGCGATCACCCAGGTTCCGTGGGGAGACGAACCCCCAGGCAGCCGAGGACTGGCTGGAGGCGGTCGTCCGAGTTTTCAAGCTAGTGAGGACACCAGCAGACCTCATGGTGATCCTCGCGGTGAGCCTACTGCACGCAGCAACAAGACGATGGTAGAGCTTGATGCTCCAGGTACACGATGAGGCCACCCTCATCTGGACGGACTTCGAGAGCCTCTTCCGCTCAGAGTTCGTCCCGGCCACCCTCCGTGTGGTGCGCATTCAGAAGCTTCTTCAGCTGTGGCAGGGCAGCTTGACGGTCGCTCAGTACGCGACGAGGTTCACCGATCTTTCTTGATACTCGACCGACATGGTACGGGACCCCTTCTTCTGGGCCCGGACCTTTGAGCAGGGATTGAGACACGAGATCAGGGCATCACTGATCTCCCTCAGCATCCCGACCCAGGAAGGAGTGCTGGAGCGAGCCCTTCTGATCGAGAGCTTTCTCGATGAGTCCACAGCGAGACCTGCCGCAGGGCGGCAGGTAGCAGAGTCTTCGGCAGTGGGTAGCCAACGGATGACTTAGGGTTCCAGGTAGACCAAACCTTCCGGTAGATGACCTCAGGACACTGGCTCAGCAGTGCGAGGCACACAGCGCGGGGCCAGTCTTCCGAGAGGCAGGCAGTGCTACTCCTGTGGCGGGCAGGGCCACATGGCTCGTGACTGCCTGACCCACCGTACTGAGGAGCAGCAGACGGTGGAGGGGCCACCCAGGCAGAGGCAGAGGGTCGACCGTGGCGGTCCGCAGGGAGGAGGCGGACGAGGCAGAGTAGCTGGCCGAGCAGCAGGTTGTGGGCGACGCTTTGAGGCTCTACCACCACCACCACCAGGAGGTCCGCCCCGACCACAGGGAGCTGGCGGGCAGAGACAGGCTCAGCTCCAGGCAGCAGAGGCCTATGACCACGGCACACCAGAGATGATTCGAGGTACGATCTGTGTCTATTCCACCCTTGCTGCAGTTCTTATAGACACATGGGCGCGTCACTCTTTCATAGCCACTGCCCTTGTTCGGAGCTCAGAGATTCTGACAGAGCCGTTGGCTCGATTCTTACGGCTAGAGACCCCTACGGGAGTAGACTCGACGATTACACACTGGTGCCAGTAGTGTGATCTTACTCTAGGAGGCGAGATCTTCGGCTGGGATCTTCTTGTAGCGGCGTCGAGGCCTTACGACGTCATCTTGGGCATGGATTGGTTATCTATGGTCCATGCCCAAATTGACTGCATTAGGCGCAAGGTGCGATGTGTGCGCACCGACGGGAGTAGGTTCACCTTCACCGGTGAGAAGGGAGCCTTAGCAGCACAGGATGGACTCACGCAGAGGAGAGTACAACCCATCACTCATCAGTTGGCTAGCCTCATCCTTGGAGCAGTTGACGTGCGGAGTCCTAGTTTTCCTGCAGTGGTGGATCAGTATGCGGACGTCTTCCCCGATGACGTTCCAGGGATAACTCCTCGCAGAGAGGTAGACTTTTATATTGATCTGTACCCCGGGACAGCCCCGATATCCACTCCAGCATATCGGATGGCCCCCACCGAGCTTCGAGAGCTATGGGTACAGTTGGAGGACTTGCAGGGCAAGGGGTTCATCTGACCCAGTGTTTCACCCTGGGCTTCCCCGATATTGTTTGCCAAGAAGGCAGACAGGATCTTGCGACTGTGTGTCGATTATCATCGTCTGAACCAGGTGACAGTGAGGAACAAGTATCCGCTACCGAGGATTGATGACCTCTTCGATCAGCTCAATGGAGCACGGTGGTTCTCGAAGATAGACCTCAGGTCAGGCTATCATCAGCTCAGAGTTCGAGACGAGGATGTGCAGAAGACGGCCTTCAGATGTCAGTATGGCCACTATGAGTTCTTGGTTATGACTTTCGGCATAACCAACGCTCCAGCAGTGTTCATGAGCCTCATGAACAGGATCTTCCAGCCATACCTCGATCGATTTCTCGTGGTCTTCTTCGACGACATTTTGGTGTACTCGACGACGGAGGAAGAGCACGCCTACCACTTGCGGGTTGTACTAGACACACTCCAAGAGCACCAGCTTTATGGAAAGCTCTCGAAGTGCCAGTTCTGGTTACGTGAGGTCCACTTCTTGGGTCACGTCATTTCTGAGGCAGGAGTTGCAGTGGATCCCGCGAAGATCGAGACAGTGCTAGTTTGGGAGCCATCCAGGAGCGTGACAGAGGTGTGAAGTTTCTTGGGTCTAGCCGGATACTATCGGAGATTCATGCCGGACTTCTCCAGAGTTGCGTTACCACTCTCAGCGTTGAGGAAGAAGGGGAAACCCTTCGTGTGGTCAGACAGATGTCAGCAGAGCTTTCAAGAGCTGAGGCAGAGATTGACCAGCGCACCTATCTTGAGGTTGCCTGAGGAGGGAGTTGGATACGTAGTCTACTGCGATGCATCAGGGACCGGACTCGGGTGTGTCCTGATGCAGGAGCGGGCTGTGATTGCCTATGGATCACGTCAGTTGAGGCCGCATGAGTAGAACTATGCTACTCATGACCTGGAGTTAGCAGCAGTGGTCTTCGCCCTGAAGACATGGCGGCACTATCTGATGGGCGAACGCTTTACAGTCTTTTCTGACCATCAGAGTCTCAGGTACATCTTCTCTCAGAAGGACCTGAACCTGAGACAGCGGCGATGGATCGAGTTCCTCCAGGACTATGACTTTGAGATAGTATATACTCCTGGGAAGGGGAACGTGGTAGCTGATTCCCTCAGCAGGAGGACGGGCATCCAGCTACTTGAGGAAGCGACATAGCAGCTAGCCGCTTTGCAGATATCCTTCGTGGATAGAGACAGAGCAACCTTCCTTCAGTCTCTCACAGTCTCTCCTCCACTACTGCAGCGGGTCAGAGAGGCACAGTGTAGGGACGCTGACTGTGAGACACGGCGTGCACAGATATCCTCGGGACAGGCACCTGATGGTTTCTCCCTTGGAGAAGAGCACGACGTCCTTTTCAGAGGACGTACCTTGGTACCAGTCTCTTTACGAGAGGAGGTGCTGAGAGAGTTTCACACTTCTCCTTTGGCGGTACATCCTAGAGTGGCGAAGATGTACCAGGATCTCAGACGACAACACTAGTGGCCGGGCATGAAGAAGGATGTGGCAGAGTTCTTTTCACGGTGCCTCACCTGCCAGCAGGTGAAGGCATAGCATCAGGTACCAGCAGGCTTGGTAAAACCCTTGGAGGTCCCAGAGTGGAAGTGGGACGGGATATCTATGGACTTCGTGACTGGACTTCCACGCACTCCCAGAGGTCACGATTCCATTTGGGAGATTGTTGACCGACTCACCAAGTCGGCACACTTCTTACCCATCCGAGAGAAGGGCTCAGTGGAGAGCTTGGGGTGTCTCTACGTTCAGGAGATTGTACGACTTCACGGTGTTCCATCGACTATCGTCTCCGATCGGGACACTCGTTTTACTTCCTGGCTTTGGAAGGGGTTGTAGGAGGCGTTCGGGACGCGACTACGTATGAGCACTGCCTTTCACCCTCAGACGGATGGTCAGACGGAGAGGACCATTCAGACTCTCGAGTACATGCTCCGCGCATGTGTCCTCGACTTTGGTCGTAGCTGGGAGGACCACCTACCCTTGGTGGAGTTCACGTACAACAACAGCTACCACTCCACCATCGGGATGGCACCCTACGAGGCGTTGTACGGTAGGCCTTGCAGATCTCTTTTGTGCTGGACAGACCCTGGGGAGTCAGCACTTGTGGGACCAGAGATGGTCCGGGCCACGACAGAGAAGGTCCAGGTCATCCAGGAGCGGATGAGGACATCTCAGAGCCGGCAGAAGTCATATGCTGACAGGAGGCGGAGTCCACTAGAGTTCGAGGATGGCGACCACGTCTTCTTGCGTGTCTCACCTCGACGTGGTTTGCGGAGATTTGGCCGAGGCGGCAAGTTGTCTCCATGCTTCATTGGACCATTCCAGGTCCTCAGCAGGGTTGGCGAGGTGGCTTATCGCCTGGCTCTACCACCTCATTTGCACCGGGTGCACGACGTCTTCCACGTATCTCAGCTGAGGAGATACGTGCACGACCCGACGCACATCATTGACCATGGGGAGCTGGACGTGGATGATGGGGCGACTTTTGCGGAGGTCCCAGTGGAGATAGAGGATCGACAGGAGCGGGTCCTATGTGGGCGATCGATTCCTCTTGTGCGCATCAGATGGCAGCACGGGAACCTCCAGGAGAGCACTTGAGAGCGGGAGGATCAGATGCGTGCTCAGTACCCACATTTGTTTCTCTAGTTTTTGATGTATCTTTACGGGGACGTAAAGCCCTGAGGTGGGAGTAATGTAAAGACCCGTAAATTTCAAGGAAATTTTTTTCTTCTTAATTTTCTTTGGAATTTTACAAGAGCGCAGTTTCTGACGGCACCTGATTCCGAGGCCCGGTGTGCCCGGAATCATTTTTTGAAGTTTGGCTCGGGTACGTTCAGTGAACGGACGAGCGGGTTTTTCTAAATTTTGAACCGGTGCTTGGAATCGAATTCTGAGGGAACTGATGAAATCGCAGCACCGGTATTCGCTTAGAAATGCCTCTTCCGGAGTTGCGTTTTCTCAGGTGTGGTTTTTAAGTTTCGGGCTTAAGGTTATGAAATAAAATAATTTTTACGACAACTTTATTTTATTTCACTTAAGCCACTTGGAAGCCACTTGAAGCCACTTAAAAGCGGCTTAAACTGAGTTGATCCGGATAGGATGCTATCCAGAAATATCCTACCCCCTTGGTAGGATATTTGTGAGGTGGGGCCCGCACGAGCCTGCCGTTTCTTTCTGCTAAGTAACGCACCCGCGAAAACCCATCATTATGAAAGTCAACTGACGCGTTTTCTTAATTTCTTAACAGACCATTTAATTGGGCGGTTTATTTCGTAAATTAAATGAGCTGTTTCTTTCGTTGAATTAATTGAACGAATTGATGGGTCGTTACTTACCCCTTTTTCGTGTGTTGGCATAATAATAAAATAAGACTAACCAGTCTTTTGAAAGTTTGCGCGTTGAGAGGATTTGACAGAATCCTTGTACCTTCTTTCCCTTTCACGAAGAACGCGAAGAACGCGGAGAACGCGAAGAATGCCGTCATCCTCGGAAATCGACGACGCTCCAATCCAAGACGTTCTTCCCCGCCCCGATCTCCGATCACCAACCGTTTGAGGTGAGTGATTTCGGGTTTCTTCTAAAAGTTCTTTGTGGTTTAAAACGAAACACGGATTTAATTATTTATAATTAAAATCTGTTGTTTCTTGGTCTGTCGAGTTCGTCGACGCTACACCGGATTCTGCGACGACGCGACGGTCTCCACCTTCCGCGACGAGCATTTCCGCGAATAACGCTCACGCGCGACGACTACGAGGTAGGGATTTTATTTTTGGAATTACCCATTTTTATTATTCCCGTAAATGTTTCTTTAAAAAGTTAAAGAACCGGATTTGTGAACAATTTTAAATTTACTAAAATTGTTGTTTCCTGTGTGGAATAAAAATTCTCCCGTTGTTTATATCTAACGCGGAGGGTGTGGGCCAAACGAACACAGCCCGACGACCCTCAGCCGTTCTTCGTTGTTTTGCGGATTTGACGGGCGACGACGGAACGTGCCGAAACGGAGGTTTGATGATTCTACAGTGAAGAACGAGTCCCGGGAGGAGCAACGGCGCAGACGGGAAGAAAATCGGGCCACCGGAGTGACTTCGGCGGCGCGCGGAAGCCGGCGGCGGCGCCCGGGGCGCCACCGGACGAGACCGCCGCGGCACCAGCCGTGGCGGCGGCGCTCGCGGGACGCGGCTGAAGCCGCGTCCGGCCACCAGAGAGACACCCCGCGGGTGTCGCAGGGGTGTCACGCGGGGGCGACGGCTCCCCCCCGCGTCACTCGGGACGCGGCTTCAGCCGCGTCCGGCTGTCTGGCCGACACCCCGCGGGTGCCGCGGGGGTGTCACGCGGGGCGGCGGCTCCCCCCGCGTCGGCCGCGCGGCCGAGCCGGGCCGGGCGGGCCGAGCCGGACCGGTCCGACCGGGTCGGACCGGGTCGGACCAGGTCAGACCGGGTGCGGCCGACCCAGGGGGGGTCGGGCCGGGTCGACCCGGGCCCGGACCCCCCGTCTTCGGACAGTTTTCGTTCAAATGGCCGTATCTTGAGCTATGAGCCTCCAAACAACTCGCCATCAGTGGAAACACGATCCTTGGATCGAGACGGTCGTTTTGGTATTGTACTCAAGGTTTCGGAATACTTTGAGTTCGGCCGGGTTGGTTCGTACACGAAACCAACCGGGCCTTCGGAGCGGAAACGCTCATATCTTGAGCTACGGACGTCCGATTGACGTACCATCAGCTTCGTTGAATTCCTCTAAGTGAGACAGATCTTTTGGCTCACTCCACCCGAGGTTTGGACGCAGGTGGAGTACGGTCGGATTGGTTTTTCCTTAAAAAGCAACCGGGCCCCTGGGACGAAAAAGCCAATAACTCTCAGACCGGGCGTCCGATTGACGCGCCGTCTGCGACGTTGAGTTCCTGTTGACGATACAGAACTTTTGGATACATCAACTTCGGACTTTGTGTCAGTTGATGTATCAGCCTCTCGGCTCGTGGAGCAGACCCTCCCGAACGAGCTTGCTGTGTGCGGGAACCCTAGAGCTGGCTGCGACTGCTACTTCGACAGCGACGACCGTGCAGAGATCCTCAGTGGACTGCGGCGACGACCGTGCAGAGATCCTCAGTGCATTGCGACGACGACTGTGCAGAGATCCTCATTGGACTGCGACGACTACTGCACTCAGCGATCCTACGTGGATCAGTGCTACAGGTCCTGTGTGGGCCCGGTCCTGTGTGGGCCCGATTCTGTGTGAGTCCGATCCTGTGTGGGTCAGCACTCAACGGTTCTGTGTGAGCCAGCGCCTACAGGTCCTGTGTGGGCCCGATCCTGTGTGGGTCATTGCGGGGGTTAGTTACCTATCGATCCTTCGTGGGTCCGACGACTTAGATGGATCAGTGACCATCTTTATCGTCATCCGAAGAAGTATACCTGTGTGAGCTGAATCTTGTGTTACTCTCCTTTGTGGATTGTGTTGAGCTATCCTGTGTGGATTTACTGTTTACTCTCCTTTGTGGATTGTGTTGAGCTATCCTGTGTGGATTTACTGTTTACTCTCCTTTGTGGATTGTGTTGAGCTATCCTGTGTGGGTATACGTTTTGCTTTCCTGTGTGGGCTGGGTTGTGCTTGGGCTCAGACGTTGGAGCCGAACGGGAATTGATGACTTAGGTATATGTATGTGCATATACCTAAGCCGTGTCAGATGCTACTTCGTGATTGTATCTTTCCTTTGTGGATTACCCTTTGTGGATTTCAGGAGACCTTCGGGGGTCTCGGGGTCCCTACTGAGTAGCTTATACTCACCCCTGCACGGGCTATGCCCGCACTACGTTGTGTTGGTTGCAGACGACGGACAACACTGATCGTGGTGGAGGCCTGCGGAGCAGGACGGTACCTGGAGGTGGACCACTGGGCGGGACGTACTCGGAGCGGTCAGGTGGACGCGAGGAGCAGTTGAGGCTATCTGTACCCACCCTTCAGGTGGGACTTCTAGAGGATGGCTCGACGCTGCAGTTTTTCCTTTCAGTTGCTGTTTTTCCTTTCAGTTGTACTTTACAGTTGGGATTGTATTTCCGGCCCCTTTTACTTTCAGCACAGCTTGTACAGTTTTTAGTTAGTGTTTACTTTTCCGCTTGCTTACTCTGTGGTGCTTTTTTTCCTTTTCAAAGGCAATGCCTTCCCTTTGTTGGGATTTACGCCTTGGTGCTAGTCGCCAGCCCCTGACCTATGGAAGGCGGGCTTGGGGTAGTCACGGCACGGGCCCTGAGGACGGGTCGTGACATAAGTGAAGTCATAAGAAGATGAGGAGGTACCAGAAGGAGTTTAATTTTAGTTGATTTGAATAAAAATTTGTAACCTGTAGTTTGAACAACATGTAAGATTAAGGGATGTTGAATACTAGGAGCTCAGAAGTAAAGTTTGAGTTCAAAGAACTGAAGGCAACAAAAGTTTGAAGTGGTGTAGTGACAAAGGCGAAACCAGAATGAGCTTATTGACTTCTATGGAATCTCGTTGATACTAATATACTGATTATATTACTATGACAATGATATAGATATTCAGTGATCATGATGATTTAGCTCATGATTCTAATAGAAATTTGGAAAGACATATATGTGATTTTACACTAAGATTTACAACAGATTTGATTGAGGTGTTGACCTCTAAATATTTGAAACAATATAGGATGTGGTGTTAGAGTAGAAATGTATAGAAGACCCAAGATTCAAAGAAAATCAATTATTGAACAATTTTAGAAATGGATTGTGCATAAAAAGAGATGAGTTCATTTAGAGAAAAATATATAGAGAAATATGAGTCATACAGAGGAACAAAGAAGAAGATAAGGGAAGTCAAAAACTAAGAGAGGAGTTCTAACCTACATTCATAAAAACAATGGTTGGCTTGATGTTTTGAGTAGTTTGGAACTTGAAGTTTTGAATAAGTTGAGTAAGGTCACCAGATTAAAATGACAAAAAGATGAGATCGAGTCCAATGTCGAGAAAAAACCTTTAATATTTTTGGACATTGAAGTAAATGATGTTGAGAGATCTAGAATTAAGTTTACCAGAAGTAAAGATTGACTGATTTTCATGAGATTACATTGGAATTTTAGGATGCATTCAAATTTCTCTTCATGGAGTTCATGAAGAATTATTGAAGACCAGTGGTTCTAGTATAAATAATTTCACCATTCGTACTAAGAGTTATAAGAGGGTTTTTAGGATATAGCTTAACCACTTGTGTAATATGGTGGTATTTTGAGTAAAGATGATACCTATTCTTGGGTAAAGGGTAAAAAATTTAATTATTGTATCACTTATGACAAAAGTAAAAATTTATGGCTTTGGATAATAACAATATATAGAAGGTAATAGGTTTCCCACACTAGGGTTAGGCCTTACAAAAATATTTGTGTGTTGTTTACTTTATATTATCCTCATTGCATGTGGGAGTAAGTGTTGATAGAGAATACTAAAGAGCCATACATCCTAATCTAGAAACATTATTGAACAATTTAAATGGGGTAAAAGTTTAAGTTATTTTTTTGGTAAAAAATAGTTCACACATGATTCACCATACTATCAGTGTGACTTCACGATCCCCTATGACTTTCAAGTGGTATTAGAGTATATGTTTTATATGATTGGATCTAAAGTTTTATCATAGTTTTTTTCACTAAATTATATGTAGTGAATATTTTTATATGTTTTAGAGTTTTCTCTTTTAGAAGATCAGAAATTTGAGACATAATTGAAGTGAACAAAAGTTAATTATATTTGTGGTAACATGGGGGTTTTGGCTAGAACTTTTAAAAATCAGAATAATAAGGAATCTCATAATAAAAATAAGATATCCTATCAAGTTTAGAGGAAGGTGGATCCACCATTACCAGAAGGTAAATAGAGTAGAGTTAAATAAAATAAAATTAATCCTACAAAAAGGTGATTTCAAGATGTAAAGAGTATGGATATCTTTAAACAAGTTAAAAGTTTTACTCATAAATCAAGGATTATATAAATAATTTAATTGTCAATTTTTTCGGATACATACTTGATTTTGTTAAGGAAAAATAATAAGAAATTACTCAACTTGAGAAGGAAATTGATGACATGGAGAAAGCATTGGATAAAAATCTACACATGTGTAGCACATCCAAATATATAATTAAGTATAAGGATCAATCAATCTCATTGTGTGAAGGAAATTTCACTCTTATAGAAGAAATGTTTCAGAGGAGTGTTTATAAAAATGATGTTTTAAAGAAATTTTTTGAAGAATTAATTCATGCATCAAAAGTTAAATTTAGTTTCAAGAACTCTTAGTTGGAGATAAATTAAGAAAAATAAAATATCATGAAAACTATCTACTATAATAAAGTAAAATTCATTAAGAACAAGTTTAGAATATGAAATTGGAATGTGAATAAATATTGAAAAACTCTTTAAGATAAAAAAACTTTAGACTTAAAGTGTCTTAGTTGGTGATTAAATTGAAAATCATGGAAACTTATTGAGTTTAACATTAAAATGATGATGAAAAATATACTACTAAAAAATATATAAAAATTAATACTCTATCAAGTGGCATTAAGAATTTAAAATCATTGAAAACCATCTTTCAATAGGATAGAGAAAAAGGTAACCCCATGCTCTAGAAGTTTTTTTTGTATTAATGTAAATAATTTGAAATTTTTAGGCTATGAAACTAGTTCCTTTGATAGATATATAAAAAATGTTATGAGAATCCAACCAAATCATCAAAGGTGAAATAAAAAGTGAAAAATAAGTAGCTCCCCACATCGTGACTTGAAGGAAGGAAGAAAAATTTGAGAACCAGAAGATCCCTCCTGTCATGAACCCCTCCCCACAAAGTGTACCCCTCCTAGGCCGGCAATGTGAGAAGAGAGATAATGACCCCCGAGTCCTACCTCCAGTAGGCCCCGGGTTGGCGACTAGCACCGAGGGTATAATAAACATAAAAATGGGAGGCATTACCCTCTAAGAGAAAACGTGCGGAAGAGAGAGATAAAATAGAATCCAACCAACTCCAACTCATAACTGAAAAATAAAAGAAATACAAGTACATATATGAAATGTCATGCAAAAGTACTACAACTGAAAGGGGAAACTAAAAGTACCCAAAAGAAAGTAAAACGACAGTGACCACGAGCCCGAACAGGTCCTCCTCCAACCGCAAGCTAGTAGTAACCAGCTTGATCTCCAACCTGCTCCAAGTGACCTGAAAAACAGTTTATATATACATAGGGTGAGTATAATAGTATACTCAGTAGGATCCTCCCCAAGCCTCTCGTGCAAAAGTAAAGAAAGCATGCTAAAGCCCAGTGAACAACAAGTGAAACTAACTCGTCACCTAAACACGTATACTATGTTACCAACCTCACCATGGCTACTCTCACCAAGTAACGCATACAAGAATATAGCATATAGTAAAGAATATCAAGGGTACCCTGCTACTACTTTCCCACTGGTTTGCCGCTTTGCCCCAATGACATACGTCCTGTGCATCTCTCTCTAAGGCTTTCCCGCAGACACCTGGGCTAAGCTCCACAATCTGCACCTCGTGCACCACATAGGCTTGCCCGCAGACACCTGGGCGAAGCACCACACCGTCCTCAAAACCAAAAGTAACCAGGTAGTTTCCGGGAGCCACCACAGCTCGCATAACGTGAATCATACATCGGGTATAATACCTCAAGCCATTACAGCCCATACTCCGAGTAAGGATCCTCAAGCCATCATAGCCTATACACGTTACACCTATAGTAGTCCATAGGATACTATATCCAGAATATATGTGTGTGAATAACCACAAGCCATTACATCCCTCTACACACATATATGGGGTAACTAACCGCTGTGCCTCATGGAACAAGTATCTACCAAGAGAAGAGAGCGGGGCCAAAGGGTGTAGTCAGCCATTTGACCTCCCATCAGAATGTTGGGGAAAACACCCCCCTAGGGCTCAAAATCCCCGGGGTTTCAGTTGCCCTTATCGATAGGGTGGAGTAGCGTATAGAAACACAAAAAGTACAGAATATATATGTAACTCACATCCACACTATGTGCATTACCTATTCTTAGATACAACTGCAGCTAACATCTCTCAGACTCCTGGCTGCTACTTCTAAGACTAGGTATCCTATAAGCACACAAACATTTGAAGAGATTTATTAGATTACTCCGTTCTCATTATATCAGTTCCATTGTACATTAATTAATTCTTTAAACATTAATTAAGAATGAACAATTCCTCATTACACTGAATTGGCATCACATTCAAAAACAAATTCTCCTTTTAAGATTCACATCACCTTTAAATTCCAGTATCTCCATCCCCGTGGATTTTCACCATTTAATCAAACATTCATTACAGAATTACTTTTCTATATTCCCAGGCATTCTAGAAAAGCATCCTATGCTTCTAAACACAAAGGAGGCTCAACACGGTGAGTAGATATACTACCCGTCGAGTCTTTGCCGCCTATAGAAAGAGCATTGACCCATTTTCCCTCGAGAGGCTAAACACGGAAAGCACGTGGCATACCCCGCGCGTCTTCACCTCCTTCGGAAGAAGGGTAGCAAGACCAGCTGCCTTGAGCAGTGGGGAAAAGCAAAGCAGATTAACATTCAAAGAAAGACACAAGCATCCAGCAACCACATCCATCCCATTCCATCACCCTTGGTTTCCTCCCCGACACCCACATGTATAAACCGATGCATCTCGCCACTCTAGGCGTCATCTACTGCCATAACCACAAGGCCTCCATGCCTCCACATATCACAACAGCCATCTAGGCTCACATCACATCACAAGCAGTAGAAAAACAAACATCACATCATGGGCTCTTGACCCTTTAGCAAACAAGAGGGTAACTCAGAACCCTTTTAGAAATTCCCACATAATCTGTTCTCTAATCCATATTAAATTAATAGATTTGTTATTCGTAGGTTCCTATTACGGGATACCTAATCAGTAAGCTATCAAAAATAAATAACCATGATTACTTCCCTAATTTGATTATCCTCAAATTAGAATAACTACAAAAACAGAAATAACCAGATTAATTTACATGCCTCTTTATCTTTAGCAAATTAATTAACAATTAATTCCGACTTTACGTTCATTATCAATTTCTATCATGAACGAACAACAAATCAAAGAAAACATAGATATCATTATATCTAGCAAAACATGAGGCAACCGTTATCACGGTATAAAGAAACAACATGCGATCAACCAATTCTCTTAATCTGGTTCAAGTATTTAATTAGGTCAATTTCATTGTGATCCAGAGGAATAAATCATGCTAATTCTACGATTCCACATATAAAATTATAGAATACATGAATCCCCTACCTAGAAGACTTCTTGACATCCTTTATCCACACAACGGGTCACAATCCTCCTCTCGTGACAACTTATTGGGAAGATTGACTGACAGAGTTCGGTTGCATCCAAAACAGAGTAGAACCAATCCTAGGAGTAAAGATTGATTGTGCAACTCCTACGGGAAGGATTGAAAGGTTCTAGCGTCTCTTAGTTGAGAACAAAGGGAAAGAACAAGGGAGAATGATATCTCATCCCTTTTTAAGATTTAACGAGGTGACGGTTTAAGATCCGGTTAATTCCCCATTAAAAATGGATCGCATTAACCCACGCGGTTTGACAAAGTAAAACATTCCAAGCCTTAGGAATAATTAATATAGGATTTATGGAATTTGAATCGTCCTTAAGAGTCCTTAAAATAAGGCTTTAAATGTATTTTACGTCAAAAGAAACGTCAAAATGGGCAAAACTGTAGGAGTCTGGAAACACTGTTCACCCACCGTTACTGTACATGAAACCGATTTGTGAAACCGATCTGTGAAACCGATCTGTGAAACCGATCTGTGAAACCGATCTGTCAGACCGATCTGTGAAACCGATCTGTGAAACCGATCTGTGAAACCGATCTGTGAAACCGATCTGTTAAACCGATCTGTGAAACCGATCTGTGAAACCGATCTGTGAGACCGATCTGTGAAACTGATCTGTGAGACCGATCTGTGAGACCGATCTGTGAGACCGATCTGTCAGACCGATCGGTGAGACCGATCTGTCAGACCGATTGGTGAGACCGATCTGTCAGACCGATCGGTGAGACCGATCTGTCAGACCGATCGGTGAGACCGATCTGTCAGACCGATCGGTGAGACCGATCTGTTAGACCGATCGGTGAAACTGATCTGTGAGACCGATCTTTCAGACCGATCGGTGAGACCGATCTGTCAGACCGATCGGTGAGACCGATCTGTGAGAACGATCTGTCAGACCGATCTGTCAGACCGATTGGTGAGACCGATCTGTCAGACCGATCTGTGAGACCGATCTGTCAGACCGATCTGTGAGACCGATCTGTCAGACCGATTGGTGAGACCGATCTGTTACTGTTCATAAAACTGGAAACACTGTTCACAGAACCAGAAATTTGGTAAAGTGTTGGGGATAAGTCCCCTTGACCTCCCAGAACACCTCCAACACCAAAATTTCACAAATTAATAGACCGAAGAGGTCTGGGAAATTACATTAGATACCTCTCAAAACATTCTCGTCCTCGAGAATTTAAAACCAACCCAGAAGAAAAGAGGGGTCCGAACAACCACCCCATAAGATACCTCTCAGGGGAAAACCACTATGAGTTGTTCAAAAGATGGAACAAAACTACGACATCCGAGAGTATGGAAACAAACAATCCATATCCAAACAATTCAGTCATAACATCACATCAAAGGTACATAAATAAAACATGAAAGGTCCAACCACAAAGAAAACATCATTACTTGAAAGGAGTTAAACATTAAACAACTCTGGGTACTGAGCACGTATCTGTGACTCACGCTCCCAGGTACTCTCCTCCATGCCACCGTTTCTCCACAAGACACGAACTAAGGGAATAGAACGATCACGCAACACCTTCTCCTTGTGGTCTTGGATCTCCACAGGTCGCTCCTCGAAGGTTGAATCATCATCAATATCGATTTCTCCCCAATCGATAACATGAGATTAATCATGAAGATAACGACGGAGCTGTGATACATGGAAAACATCATGTATCCGACTCATCTGAGGGGGAAGTGCTACTCGATACGCCACAGCTCCAAAACGAGCTAACACCTCGAAAGGCCCAACAAACCGGGGAGAAAGCTTACTTCCACGACCAAACCTTTGCTGCCCACGACGGGGAGTCACCTTCAGAAACAAATGATCCCCAACATTAAACTCTAAGGGTCTCCTTCTTTGATTGGCATATGATTTCTGACGATCCTGTGTGGTCTTCATCCTCTCACGAATCACATGAACCATCTCTGTTGTATTCTGCACTAGTTCTGGTCCGAGAATTGCTGACTCTCCGACCCCAGTCCAGCACAACGGAGAATGGCATGGCCGGCCATACAAGGCTTCAAACGGCGCCATACCGATGGTAGAGTGAAAATTATTATTATAAGCGAACTCTACCAAGGGTAAGTGCTTCATCCATGAACCTCTAAAATCAAGAACACAAGAGCGCAACATGTCTTCAAGAGTCTGGATGGTTTTCTCTGTCTGACCATCCGTTTGAGGATGAAAAGCAGTGCTAAGACATAGTTGAGAGCCAAAAGCATACTGGAGACCTCTCCACACCCTAGAGGTAAAACGAGGATCTCGATCATAAATGATCATCCTAGGTACTCCATGAAGTCTCACCACCTCCTCTAGATCAACCAACTGAGACTTTTCCACCTTCTTCATCAGGGATGACTGCACCGTCATCTGGAAAAGACAACCTCTACCCCCAACTTCTCCTATATCAAGATGCAAAGCTGCTAGCTCTTCCATCACTCTCCAAGAATCACCATATTCACGCACAACATCATTACGTGACTTTCGGCTTAGTGCATCAGCTACAACATTCCCTTTTCCAGGTGTATACGATATTTCAAAGTCGTATTCCTGCAAGAACTCCATCCACCGACACTGCCTCAAGTTCAAGTCACGTTGGGAGAAAACATACCTCAAACTCTTATGATCGGTGAAAACCACAAAGTGCTCACCAATGAGGTAATGTCTCCACAACTTTAGAGAAAACACCACGGCTGCTAACTCAAGATCATGGGTGGCATAGTTGCATTCATGGGGACGCAACTGCCGAGACCCATAAGAAACAACTGACCTCTGCTGCGTGAGAACACAGCCTAGACCCAGATGTGAAGCATCACAGAAAACATCAAACTGGACTCCCTCCGCTGGAAGACAAAGGACTGGAGCACTTACCAACTTCTCCTTTAGATATTAAAAAGCTGTCTGAAACTGATCAGTCCATATGAACGCTTGATCCTTCTTGGTCAAAGCTGTCAGAGGAGTCGAAACTCGGGAGAAATTGGCTACAAACCTCCTATAATAGCCTGCAAGACCAAGGAAACTTCGCACCTCTGACACGGTCTTGGGGGCTGCCCAAGACACCACTGCTTCTATCTTCGATGGATCCACAGCTACTCCTTGTTGGGACACAACATTCTCCAAGAAACGAACTTCTCGATCCCAAAACTCACACTTGGACAACTTACCAAACAACAGTTGTTGGAGAAGAACTCCCAAAACGGCTCGTAGATGCTCTGCATGCTCCACTTCAGATGTGGAGTACACAAGGATGTCATCGATGAAAACCACAACAAACTTGTACAGGAATTCACGGAACACAACATTCATCAACCCCATGAAAATAGCTGGAGCATTTTTCACGCCAAATGGCATTACAACAAACTCATAATGCCCATGACGACAACAGAAAGTAGTCTTCAGGATATCCTCATCCTTTACATGCATCTGATGATATCCTGACCGCAAGTCGATCTTTGAGAACCAACTTGCACCCTTCAGTTGATCGAATAGGTCATAAATCCGTGGAAGAGGATAGCGGTTCTTTATTGTCACTTTGTTTAATCGACGATAATTGACACACAACCGCAAACTATCGTCAGCCTTTTTCAAAAACAAAACTGGTGCACCCCACGGTGACACACTTGGCCGAACAAAACCACACCGCAACAGACCATCGAGCTGTATACGTAGCTCTCGTAACTCAGAAGGGGCCATCCTATACGGAGACATAGAGATAGGAGACGCTCCTGGCTGTAGCTCGATCCCAAACTCGATCTCTCGTCAAGGGGGTAAGGATACAACCTCTTCTGGAAAGACGTCAGGGTACTCCTCTACGACCCTAGGAAACGACAACTGTTGAACCTCTGAAGAACTCAGCATCATCCCATCCATCATGGATGATAAGGATGGAACTCGTCTATGAATCATTCGAGGATCTCTCTCACCAAAAAACACCACTTCCTCTCCATCTTCATCAAATAAAACGACCTTCTTCCTGTAGCAATCCACAATAGCCTGCACCGAATACAACCAATCCATGCCGATTATGACATCATATGGTTGTATTCGTAAACATAGGAAATCTCCCCAAGAGCGGTGTTGCCCCAAAACTAGCTCACAGTCTCTACATACTTCAAACAAGTCGGCTCGACCTCCAACTGGCGTAGTCAACGCCAAGGGCACTGGAAGCCTCTCTACCTCAAGTCCCAAAGCATGGACAAGGGTAGGTGATATGAAGGAGTGTGTTGATCCTGAATCAAACAAGGCATACACCAAGGTAGAAAACAAGCAAAGGGTACCTCGAACGACATCTGGCTCGCCTGGGGCTGGCAACGCTAGAGCATGAAGCTGACCACGACCTCATCCACGGCCTCTCTAACCTTGATGACGACCACCACCATGGCCGCGCTCTGCTCTCTGAAGATGGGGAGTGTCATGGGGCTGTCCTCTGCCTGTTCCATCTACCCTCTGGTGATCTAAAGCTGGTGCAACCTTCTGCTGCTGCCTCGGCTGGAACTACCTCAGCGGAGGAACCTGGAGCGGAGCGCCCGGTGCACAATGACTACTCTGAAAAGTCGGGCACTCCCGCTGTTGATGACCACGACCACCACAAGAAAAATAAGCGCCTGATCCCTTGGCATAGGCCTGAGGGTTGCTGCCTACGGAGAAACAAGATGGGAAGTGCTGGGACCTACCCCCAGGTGAACGGAAACTCTTCTGCCCTGAAAACTGGGAACCCCGGACCACAGCTCTGCTTTGTGAGGAATCATGATGATTCTCCTCTCGTGACGATCCGGTCCTAGCCAAAGTCCTCTCAACAACCTATGCCCACGCCAGCACCTCAAGATATGTCTTTAGCATAAATGGGGTGACCTGGCGCTGGATCTCTAGATGCAAAGCCTCCTCGAAATGCCTCGCCCTGGCCTCCTCATCTGGAAACAGGTCTGAAGCATATCGTAGAAGGTTCCTGAAACGGATTCCAAACTCCCGAACACTGGATCTCCCCTGTCGAAGGGTAAGAAGCTCCTGGCGACTGGACGCCTTCACAGTCGATGAAAGAAACTCGACTCTAAACCTGTCTCGAAACTCCTCCCATGAGATCGCTGACTACTCGCGATCCCCAAGGAACAAGAACCACCACTGCCTCGCTGCTCCACGCAGCATCGTCACAACCAAGGACACCCAGTGTTCCTTCCAAGCACGAATCGAACTGAAGCCTATCTCGACCTCCTCCAACCAGTCTTCTGTGACTGCATATGAAACGGAGCCCTCGTACTTCTGTAGACTCTGGCGCTGAAACTCTCGGAGTGTCTTCCTCCAAGTGTCATCGTCGTCAACCTCTACCCGACGACGATCTGCTGGAATAGCCTGCTGGGCATCTTCTGTGCAAAACTGACGAGGACGTCGAACTGGATCCATACCTGTAAAATAACAACTGTTAGAGCTCCTAATCCTGGAATATGGAAGACTCAACATTAATTAATTAATTGTTTTGTTTTATTAAGATTAGGTTACCTATCCCAAGGTCTACCCATTCAAACACAGGCGCAAAGAATAATGATGCATGATCCTTACCTAGGTCTCTACCCTGCAACCAGTATCACTTTGTTTAGTAGCCATCGTAAACTTAAAGGTCCGTGCAACAGATCATAGGGGGCCCTAAACGCCTATTTCTCTGCCAGTCTCTAGTGTTTACCCCACTTTCTAAACATGAATGACACTGTTTCCCTACCATCCCATGCATCCTCACCTGTGCCTAACTCCAAACTCCATCCTATCCCTCAACCAGACCTCTGATACCACTCTGTCATGACCCCCTTCCCACAAAGTGTACCCCTCCTGAGCCAGCAATGTGAGAAGAGAGATAATGACCCCCGAGTCCCGCCTCCAGTAGGCCCCGGGTTGGCGACTAGCACCGAGGGTATAATAAACATACAAATGGGAGGCATTACCCTCTAAGAGAACACATGCAGAAGAGAGAGATAAAATAGACTCCAACCAACTCCAACTCATAACTGAAAAATAAAAGAAATCCAAGTACATATATGAAATGTCATGCAAAAGTAATACAACTGAAAGGGGAAACTAAAATTACCCAAAAGAAAGTAAAACGGCAGCGACCATGAGCCTGAACATCTCCTCCTCCAACCGCAAGCTAGTAGTAACCAGATTGATCTCTAACATGCTCCAAGTGACCTGAAAAACAGTTTATATATACATAGGGTGAGTATAACAGTATACTCAGTAGGATCCTCCCCAAGCCTCTCGTGCAAAAGTAAAGAAAGCATGCTAAAGCCCAGTGAACAACAAGTGAAACTAACTCGTCACCTAAAAAGGTATACTATGTTCCCAACCTCACCATGGATACTCTCACCAAGTAATGCATACAAGAATATAGCATATAGTAAAGAATATCAAGGGTACCCTGCTACTACTTCCCCACTGGTTTTCCGCATTGCCCCAATGACAAACGTCCTGTGCATCTCTCTCCAAGGCTTGCCTGCAGACACCTGGGCTAAGCTCCACAATCTGCACCTCGTGCACCACATAGGCTTGCCCGTAGACACCTAGGCGAAGCACCACACCGTCCTCACAACCAAAAGTAACCAGGTAGTTTCTGGGAGCCACCACAGCTCGCATAACGTGAATCATACGTCGGGTATAATACCACAATCCATTACAACCCATACTCCGAGTAAGGATCCTCAAGCCATCATAGCCTATACACGTTACACCTATAGTAGTCCATAGGATACTATATCCAGAATATATGTGTGTGAATAACCACAAGCCATTACAGCCCTCTACACACATATATGAGGTAACTAACCGCTGTGCCTCATGGCACAAGTATCTACCAAGAGAAGAGAGCGGGGCCAAAGGGGGTAGTCATCCATTCGACCTCCGATCAGAATGTTGGGGAAAACACCCCCCCAGGGCTCAAAATCCCCGGGGTGTAACTTACCCTTACCGAAAGGGTGGAGTAGCATATAGAAACACAAAAAGTACAGAATATATATGTAACTCACATCCACACTATGTTCCTTACCTAGTCTTAGATACAACTGCAGCTAACGTCTCTCAGACTCCTGACTGCTACTTCTAAGACTAGGTATCCTATAAGCACACAAACATTTGAAGAGATTTATTAGATTACTCCGTTATCATTTTATCAGTTCCACTGTAAATTAATTAATTATTTAAACATTAATTAATAATGAAAAATTCCTCATTACATTGAATTGGCATCACATTCAAAAACACATGCTCCTTTTAAGATTCACATCACCTTTAAATTCCAGTATCTCCATCCCCATGGATTTTCACCATTTAATCAAACATTCATTACAGAATTACTTTTCCATATTCCCAGGAATTCTAGAAAAGCATCCTATGCTTCTAAACACAAAGGAGGCTCAACACGGTGAGTAGATATACTACCCGTCGAGTCTTTTCCGCCTATAGAAAGAGCATAGACCCATTTTACCTCGAGAGGCTAAACATGGAAAGCACGTGGCATACCCCACGCATCTTCGCCTCCTTCGGAAGAAGGGTAGCAAGACCAGCTGCCTTGAGCAGTGGGGAAAAGAAAAGCATATTAACATTCAAATAAAACCACAAGCATCTAGCAACCACATCCATCCCATTCCATCACCCCTGGTGTCCTCCCCGACACCCACATGCATAAACCGATGCATCTCTCCACTCTAGGCGTCATCTACTTCCATAACCACAAGGCCTCCATGCCTCCACATATCACAACAGCCATCCAGGCTCACATCACAGCACAAGCAGCAGGAAAACAAACATCACATCATGGGCTCTTGACCCTTTAACAAACAAGAGGGTAACTCAGAACCCTTTTAGAAATTCCCACATAATCTGTTCTCTAATCCATATTGAATTAACAGATTTGTTATTCATAGGTTCCAATTACGGGATACCTAATCAGTAAACTATCACAAATAAATAACCATGCTTACTTCCCTAATTTGATTATCCTCAAATTAGAACAACTACAAAAATGGAAATAACCAGATTAATTTACATGCCTCTTTATCTTTAGCCAATTAATTAACAATTAATTCCAGCTTTATGTTCATTATCAATTTTTATCATGAACGAACAACAAATCAAAGAAAACATAGATATCACTCTATCTAGCAAAATATGAGGCAACCGTTATCACGGTATAAAGAAACAACATGAGATCAACCAATTTTCTTAATCCGGTTCAAGTATTTAATTAGGTCAATTTCATTGTGATCCAGAGGAATAAATCATGCTAATTCTACGATTGCACATATACAATTAGAGAATCCATGAATCCCCTACCTGGAAGATTTCTTGACGTCCTTTATCCACACAACGGGTCACAATCCTCCTCTCGTGACAACTTATTGGGAAGATTGACCGACAGAGTTCGGTTGCATCCAAAACAGAGCAGAACCAATCCTAGGAGTAAAGATTGATTGTGAAACTCCTACAGGAAGGATTGAAAGGTTCTAGCATCTCTTAGTTGAGAAAAAAGGGAAAGAACAAGGGAGAATGATATCTCTTCCCTTTTTAAGATTTAACGAGGTGACGGTTTAAGATCCGGTTAATTCCCCATTAAAAACGGATCGCATTAACCCACGCGGTTTGACCAAGTAAAACATTCCAAGCCTTAGGAATAATTAATATAGGATTTATGGAATTTGAATCGGCCTCAAGAGTCCTTAAAATAAGGCTTTAAATGTATTTTACATCAAAAGAAACGTCAAAATGGGAAAACTGTAGGAGTCTGGAAACACTGTTCACCCACTGTTACTGTACATGAAACTGATTTGTGAAACTGATCTGTGAAACAGATCTGTGAAACCGATCTATGAAACCGATCTGTGAAACCGATCTGTGAAACCGATCTGTGAAACCGATCTGTCAGACCGATCTGTGAAACTGATCTGTGAAACCGATCTGTGAAACCGATCTGTGAAACCGATCTGTGAAACTGATATGTGAAACCGATCTGTGAAACCGATCTGTGAAACCGATCTGTGAAACCGATCTGTGAAACCGATCTGTGAAACCGATCTGTGAAACCGATCTGTGAAACCGATCTGTGAAACCGATCTGTGAAACCGATCTGTGAAACCGATCTGTGAAACCGATCTGTCAGACCGATCTGTCAGACCGATCGGTGAGACCGATCTGTGAGACCGATCGGTGAGACCGATCTGTGAGAACGATCTGTCAGACCAATCGGTGAGACCGATCTGTGAGACCGATCTGTCAGATCGATCTATCAGACCGATCGGTGAGACTGATCTGTCAGACCGATCTGTGAGACCGATCTGTTACTGTTCATAAAACTGGAAACACTGTTCATAGAACCGGAAATTTGGCAGTGTTGGGGATAAGTCCCCTTGACCTCCCAGAACACCTCCAACACCAACATTTCAAAAAGTAATGGACCAGAGAGGTCTGAGACATTACACCTCCACCAACTAGAATTTCACACAACGGAAGAAGATAATATTTTTTTGGATATTTATAGAATTTTAAAAGGTTTGGAAACTAGGAAATTAATTATTATCATAACGTATTAACTTTTAGAGTATGGATAAGTTCTGTATGTTGGGGGGTAATACAAAAGTTAAGATAATTTCAGCTGAGCATAACTAATTCACATAGAAAAAAAAGAAAGTATTTTTACCTCAAAAAAATATCATATTATGATAAATTATATGAAATATATGGAAGGGTTGGTCATTGTGAAGATGAGTTTAGTTTTACATCTACCAGATAATATTTATTTAAAACCAATGGAAGAAGTCCAAAACATCTAAACAAAAATGAAAGAAAGAAAGACAATCAGTCTACCTTGAGGTGTAAACAAACAGAAGTTACCAATGATTTGACACCCAAGAATAAATTTATGAAAGATATTATTCTCAAGAAAATATTCTTCTAATTTTGCTTGTATTATGGAAAAAATAACAAACTAATGATTAAAATATTGAGAAAACCCTCCTATCCTCCACTATAAAAAACACTCACACTCCCCACTTATCTTCACTCCTCTCAAGCATTGTGTCTTGTATAAATTCTACTCAAATTTACTCCCAAGATCATACCCAACATCCCGAAGCCCTTGGTCTCATAAAAATACCAAATCCTCTCATATAAAGAGGCTCTAAAAGAAGATTAATTCAAGAGGTAAATTCCTCTTTTCAATTCTTTTACTTTTTTTTCAAGTTCCTTTGTTTTCTTTTCTATCCTCACCTCTCCTCATCCAAATGTTATGAAAAATCCAGTAACTTACATTTACTTTAATTTTTTTAGGATTATTAAATAAGTTATTATCATTTCTCCTTTACCCTTATTTTATTCTAGTATTAAAAAACACTATATGAGATGTTCTAATTTACCACATTTAAGAACGATGGGTTTTCAATCCATATTACCATATTTAATTTTGAACATGAAACTATTCTTATAGTTGAACTAGATTGTAATATATGTATTATGTTTCATAAATGGTTCTAGAATATTTTTTTACACATTATTTTTATTCATAAATCAAAATGAGTTCATTGTGTTCAAAAACCGCTAATTAACCCAAACAGTTATCATCAAATAATTTATATAATGATTCATCTTCACTCCAAGTAACCAAATGTAATTTACAACCATGTAACCTTATGTATTTTCACTAATAACTTATAACTTAAATTCTATACAACCATCCTCATTTTAGAATATTCTCCAATCATGTATATAAGCATACTGATCATGAAACAAATGAACCTGAATAATGAAATTGAACCTCTTAACCCATCAAAAACGCCAGGAATGAACTTAAAAAGGTTATAATAAATCAATTTCATAGAGATGAGGTTATGGGATTATTAATTAATGAGACTAAATTTTATTATTTAGGTCATTAAGATCAAGTGGAGAACACCTTTAGACTTAAGGTAAGGGTTTCTTCATCTCACTTCCATTTTTGTGAGATATTCTGTATTCACTACTATTACTTATATATGTTGTAAGTATACTGCCCATTAATATTTCATATCATGAATATATTTATTTTCATGATATTAAATATATCATTTGATGATTATTAATTTTGGGGCATACAATTCAATTGATTACAAAGTTGTGAGTATTTTCTACCCGAACCTCCATTTTCATTTAGATTGATCTTATTCTCTACTCACCTCAATGAAATTATTATTTATTATTATTTAATACTAATAAATTCTATGTGAATTTTATATACTTGTGTACCAATTATAATCCTTCTTTATTTTATTAGGATTTCATTTTTTTAAATAATCTTTCAAAATTTATTCTGAAATGCAAGCCCGATTCAAGGAACTTCTCGAGTTCTTACCTATTTTGAAGTTCACTCTATAATATGTTTTAAGAAAAATTTATCTTTATAAAATCAAAAAAATTAAGATGAAAAATATATTTTGGTTCATTTTTGGTTTTATGAAAGCAAACATGCCTTTGCGCTTTAAAATCTCTTTAATGAATTCCTTAAATGACACTAAAATGTTTTAATTATAAAGCTTCTTTAAAAACACTTTTTACATTATTTCACTTCAGTGGCTCATCATTTATGACTCAAAAGTAATATAAATGTCCTTACCTTTTATTTTCTATTATATACAATTTTAAAACTAGATTTATGAAAAATACAAAAGATTTTTCAAAATAACTCTTCTTTCTAAAGTAAAATAGATTTTTCTCACCTCACTTTAACTTTTATGATATATATGCCTTGTTCACCACTTATTCCTTGATTTTGGTGTATGTAATACCGCTTGGTATATCATATCAATAGTCTCCTTATTCTCATGATATTATAAGGGATTAGGATTTGAATGTTTCAAGGTGGTGTGGGACACTTTGGAATGTTTAAGTATTATTTTCTCAAGACTTTCTCAATGGTTTCATTTAAAAGTATCTTTATTTATGTTAACATCCTTTAATGAATCTTGTATTTCATAGAGGTATATATCTTATGATATTATCTAAAATATTTTTTTTAAGTGTTTCTAGTTATTTTGAATGTGGATGTTCTATCTTGATACCATTCACCAATTTACTTCGAATGGTTAGTGTTTAGGTTTATTGTACAGGGAAAGTTATTTACATTTCATATGTTAGTTCCAATATGGATGTATATGTTGTTTATGTTTATCCTCGTTAATAAGAGGAATTTATTGGACTTAGTAATTGTTGGATATGACCCTCAATAGCCCCTTAGTTCATCTGTAGGTCTCACGAGACAAACTATGGTCTTGGTACGAGGCTTTGAAAAATGGATATTTATGGTCTTGGAATGAGGCCTTGATGGTATAGTTATGATATCCTAAATTATAAATTGCCTCATTATGAAACTAGTAATTGGAATTTCATGTGGTTATTTGACTAGTAGAATAACCATGATTATGCTTTATTATGGCATTATTTATTCAACCCTTATTCCTACCATAATGTATTCAAGTTTATTTTTAAAGGAATGTGTTTTTTGTTATTCACCATGCCTAATATTTATGTTTATGATATCTTATGCTGTATTTATTACCCTTACTGAGCATCTGATCTCAACCCTTTCTTATGTTTAATTTTCTCAGGACATGAAGAAGTTTATTATGAATGACCTATAGAGATAAACTTAGAGTTGTGGATGTTCCCAATAAAACTTATATGTTGTATTTCATTTAAAGTTGTAATATTAAACCTATATATGTATATGGTTTTCCAAAACTACTAAACTAATCATTTCTTTGGGATATTACTTTCTTGTAAGCATTCCAATGTAATGAAATAATGCCCCGGCTCTGGGAAACTAGTTTTCGGGCATTACAGTTGGTATCAAATTAAGTTTAGTAGAAAACTTGGAAACTAGATTTAGAAAATGTAGATTAGATAAAAACCCTAATATAGTCTTTAAAGATAAACATACAAGAACATACTAAAATTTTTGTAAGGAATAGATTATATGGATGTTTTTAGCAAATATATCTCTGTCTAGATACTAAAATTGAATTTGGTTATAGTACAGATGTACCTAGGAGTAACAACTCTGACAAGGAGTTTTGGGGTTGACCTAGGGTATTTTGGTACATGACAATAGGCCTTACTATGCACTTGGTTTGACACTCCTAGGGGATATGCATAGGATAATTCACATTTTCGTTACAAGCCATTATGAAGGAATTAAATGTAAATTTTTCCTCAAGGAAAACATGTTTATGATTATGAGATTAGTTATGCATAGGATTTCAATTTATGATAAATATTTTTCTAAGTTGAGATTATACATTATGATTCATAACCTAATCTAGTGCATGCCTTTATATAGAAATGGAACCTAGCAGAAGGAATGAGAACTTCACCAATGCACATGATGCAAATAGTAAGAAGAATCATATATCTTATAGTATTAAGAAATTATTGAGAAGGAAGATAGTCTCCTAAGTATCCTTATCATATGAGGAAATAATATCATGTGTTAACAAGATATGTAAAGAATTATATGAGTCATAGGATTTTAAGGGAATCAAGAGAAGAAGAGGATGGCAGAGAAAAAGATAGATAAAGGGAGGAAGGGAAAGAAGGGTTTTCCCACATGTGATAACTATAGAAAGAATCATCATCATAAATTATTGAAGGGAATGGTAGTTTGTTATAAGTTTGGGGTAAAAGGACACCAATTTAATGATTTCAATGGTAAGAAAAAGGGTTCTGATGTACAATGATTCAACTACAAGGAGATGGGGCACTATGTGAATCAATGTCTCAAGCGTCAAAGTAATATGACTCAAATGATGTTACTAGATAATGATCAAGTCATGATAATGCCATAGATGAAGTGGAAGGATTAATATGCCTCATCAAGAATCATTTCATTTGAATATTTTGTCAGTAATGTATTGGTTATAAGAATTATGGAATATATGAGGATTGTACTGCAGTACTGTTTCATTATGTATTGTACCAAGGATAAGTGACTCAATAGAATGTTAATAACTTGGTAAAGTATATGGTTGAGGGAAACACAAGACTAAATATATTCCTGATGATTAAGATAATGATGAAGAAATGATTGATTTGGATTAGTACTGACTACCTCAAAACTAATTATTGTCTTGTCGACAAGCTGTCTATGCTATCATTGATGGAGTCTACAAAATTTTTGGATATAAGGAATATATCCAATAGCATGTGTAAGGATGAATGAATTTTTCCAATAAGTTTTTATGGTAATTTGATTCATTACCATATTTCAAGAGGACACGTAATGAAGATATTCACATGTTTGGAATGTGAAAGTTTAGGGTTGTTTCATGTTGATTAAAGGAAATAGGGTAGCAGATGCATTGAGCAGGATGAATCATGGAGTTCTAAAAAAATGAGGATTGTCAAGGACCCTGTGTGCATGGATTTAACAAGGATAGATGTGGGAGTGATTCTAAAGTATTGGATCATGATATTTTGTAAAGTTAAACCATTTATGAAATGGTTTAAGTTTATTATTTTATGATTTTTTGAGTTTAATGTCTCCACATGATGCAACCTATGCTAAGATATGAAGTATAGATACTTCAAGGAACAACCAAAGGATATGATTGTGTTTATGAAATAGAAATGTATATTTATACTCTTATAATATTGGAATAATTCATCAACTCTAGGAAAAGAGTCTTAAATAAAAATGTTATCCCATTATCATATTTTTTCATGATATTAATGAAATTTTTCATAACTGTAGTTTATGTTTTTGTGGTAATGATCTTTCATTTAAGCATGTTCTCTATAAATTTCCATCCAAACAAGATGGATTGATTATTATTCTATGAACATGTTGTCCAATTATAATGCATAGTTTTGTAGTAACTGATGAATTTCCCTTTCCCTCTTATTAAGAGGATATTTTAACTATATTTATGATATGGGTTTCCCACAAGGGAATTTTCAAGTATCAACCATTAACTTTCAAAGTTCAATTTCAAATTTTGAGGATGAAATTTTTGTAAGGAGGGGATAATGTAACACCCCAAGGATTTACAAAAAATTTAATATTGATTTCATGAAATACTGAGTCTCCACAAAACAACACTTTGTTATAACCTATCCAATGAACATAATTTTTCCACTTATGTGTTTTTAATTTCAAAAATATAACATACACAGTTTTGGTTAGGGTGATTTTGGAGTCTCATAGAACAAACTTATTTTTTTTCTGAATAGTAACTTGACCCTTATGAATAGTAATGTACCCTTATGAATAGTAACTTGACCCTTATGAATAGTAATGTACCCTTATGAATAGTAAAATCACTCATGTAAGTATAAATAAAATTTAGTCACCTTATAAATGAGAGTGAATATTTTAAAAATTAATAATTAAGTGTTGGTATTTTTTTTGCAGTAAATATTTAATTGCAATTTTATAATTGATAAATTGATTTAAAATAAAAATAATTTTTCATAAAATTTATTCCTAAATCAAAAAAAAAAATTCCTAGGATTTTGGGGTAATTTAATAAAACCTTAGTTAATTTTTCAGAGCATTACAAAATCAGTTTTAGTTTTAAAACTGTATTTTATGAGTAAATGATGATTTAATTTAAAAATTAAATTGTACATATTTAGAATAATTATTTTTATAAAATGGAGTTCATATTTGGATTCTAAGCATCTAGAAATGGTGAGGGTGAATTTTTTGAATTTTTCTAAAATACTTGAATTTTTTATGAATAGTGAAATACGGTAATTTACCGTACATATACATTATGAGTTAAATACATTATTCCTAGCATCATCACTAATATAAAAACCATTTGTTCGAACTCACATTCACTTATTACTATTTTTTGTCATGGAATCATACTATTTCTTGTCATATGGAAAAATAATAAACTAATGATTAAAATATTAAGAAAACCCTCCTCTCCTCCACTATAAAAACCACCCACACTCCCCTCTTCTCTTCACTTCTCTAAAGCCTTTTTCCTTGTATAAATTCCACTTAAATATCCTCCCAAGATCCTCCCCCACATCCAAAATCCCTTGGTCTCATAAAAAGACCAAATCATGTCCCCTAAAGAGGCTCTCAAGGAAGATTAATTCAAGAGGTAAATTCCTCTTTTCAATTCTTTTACTTTATTTTCAAGTTCCTTTGTTTTCTTTTCTATCCTCACCTATCCTCATCCAAATGTTATGAAAAAAACATTAACTTACATGTACTATAATGTTTTTATGATTATGGAATAATTTATTATAATCTCTCGTTTACCCTTCTTTTATGCTAGTAGTAAAAAACACCATATGAGATGTGCTAATTTACCACATTCAAGGACAAAGGGTTTTCAATTTCTATTACCGTATTCAATTCTAGTCAAGAAACTATTATTATGGTTGAACCAGACTATAATATATATATTATGTATCATCTATGGTGAAATCTTTTTTTACACGTCATTTTAATTTATAAAGAAAAATGAGCTCGTTGTGCTCAAAAACCACCAATTAACCTAAAAGGTTATCATTAAATAATTTATATAATGATTCATATTCACTCCAAGTAACCAAATGAAATTTAAAACCATTTAAACTTTTGTATTTTCAAAAATAACATATAAATTTAATTCTGGACAACCATCCTCATTTTACACAATTCTCTGTTCATGTATATAAGTATACTGATCATGAAACAAATAGACCCGAACAATAAAATTGAACCTATTAACGCATAAAAAAGGACAGTAATGAACTAAATAAGGTTATAATAAATGAATTAAATGGATAGGAGTTTGTGTAATTATTAATGAAGCTAAATTTTATTATTCAGGTCATTAAGATCAAGTGGATAACACCTTCAAACTTAAGGTAATGGTTTCTTCATCTCACTTCCATTTTTGTGAGATATTCTGTATTCACTACAAATACTTGTGTATGGTGTATGTATACTGAACATTAATTTTTCATATCATGAATATATTTATTTTAATTATATTTAATGTGTCATTTGATGATTATTAATTTTGGGTCATACGATTCAATTAATTACAGAGTTGTAAGTATTTTTACCTAAACCTCCATTTTCATTCGGGTTGCTCTTATTCGCTACCCACCTCAATGAAATTCTTATTTATTTTTATGTAATACTCATAAATTATATTTTAATTTTTTATACATGTGTACCAATTTTAATAATTCTTTATTTTATGGGTAGTTACATGTTTTAAGAGAATTTTTCTAAAATTCTTTCGAAATGCAAGCCCGATTCAAGGAACTTCTCGAATTATTACCTATTTTGAAGTTCACTCAGTAATCTGTTTTAAGACAGATTTAACTTTCTAAAATCACAAATTTTAACATGATAACCCAATTTTGGTTCACTTTTGTTTTTATGAAATCAAGCATTTCTTTTCGCTTTAAAATCTCTTTAATGAATTCCTTAAACCGCACTAAAATGTTTTAATTCTAAAGCTTCTTTAAAAAAACTTTTTACATGATTTCACTTCAGTGGGGCATCATTTATGCCTCAAATTTAATCTAAATGTCCTTCAATTTTCTATTCTGGGATATACATGTTTAAAACCAGATTTATGACAAATGCAAATTATTTTCCAAAATAACTCTTCTTTCCAAAGTAAAATAGATTTTTCTCACCTCACTTTAACTTTTATGAAATATATGCCTTGTTCACCAATTATTACTTGCATGTGGTGCATGTATTTCCCTTTAATATATCATATCAAGAGTCTCCTTATTCTCATGATATTCTAATGGATTATGATTTGATTGTTTCAAGGTGGTATGGGACACTTTAGAATGTTTAAGTATTATTTCCTCAGGAATTTCTCAATGGTCTCATTTAAAAATATATTTATTTATATTAACATACTTTGATGAATCTTGTATTTCATAGAAGTTTAAATCTAATTATATCATCTACAATATTTTTTTGAAGGGTTTCTGATTATTTTGAATATGGATGTTCTGTCTTGATACCATTCACCAATTTATTTTGAATGGTTAGTGTTTATGTTTAATGTATGGGGAAAGTTATTTACATTTCATATGTTAGTTTCAATATGAATGTATTTGTTTTTTATGTTTATCTAAGTTCATAAGAGAAATTCATTGGACTTACTAAGTGTCGAGTGGGGCCTACTATAGCCCCTCAGTGCATCGGTAGGTCTCATGAGACAAACCATCCCGTATTATGCATTCCCTCATTATGAAACTAGTAATTAAAAGTTCATGTTATTATTAGACTAGTATAATACCCATGATTATTATTTATTATGTAATTATTTATTCAGATCTTATTCCTACTATAATGCATTCAAGTTTATTTTTAAAGGCCTTTGTTCTTAGTTAATCACCATGCCTAATGTTTATATTTATGATATCTTTCGTTGTATTGTTTACCCTTACTGAGCATCCGATCTCACCCCTTTCTTATGTTTCATTTTCTAAGTACATGAAGAAGTTTATTATGAATGACCTGTAGGGATAAACATAGAGTTTTTGGTATTCCCAATAAAACTTATATTTTGTATTTCGTTTCAAGTTGTAATGTTGGACCTATGTATGTATCTGGTTTTCCAAAACTACTAAACTACTTGGACATTTGGGATACAACTTTCTTATAAGAATACTAATGTAATGAAATAATGCATTGGCTCTGAGCAACTGAGGTCAGGGCCTTACAATAATCTAGTAGTATTTCACCAAAGATTCGATGTATTTCCTTTTTCTAAATAGATAATGAATGGTAGTTGGAAATAAACTATTTGTAAATAATGGATTTCATCATTTTAAGAAAAAAAAAACACATCATCATTTTCAAACCCCTTTCTAAAACCTAGAATATTATTTAATAAAGTCTTTAAAACCTTTACTGGAAAATCCATTTCAAAATATACTTTGGAAATACCTTTTCAAAACCATTTTTAAAACTACATAGGATAAAACTCATATATGACTTAAAATAAATGCCAATTGGATAATTAGGAAAGTACAATAAATTGTATAATTAATTTTAAGGATGAGAAAAATACTAAAACTATTTTAAAATAAGGGAAGACATAATATGTGGCACAATATCAAAATTGAAGTCATAATTTAAAATTGAAACAAGTAGAATACATAATGTTGGAATACTAATAATAAAAGTAAAACGAAACCGATACTAAAAATATAGTAAATAATAAATAGTAAGGTATATGTAATCATGGTAAATTCCTAAGAATACACTGAGATTATCCTAAACATACTCAGGCATGCATTCATGTACAATAACCTCCCGATTTACTCTATCTATCCTTACGAGTATCACTCCCCTTCATCGGTACCAATCTGATGCAAGGAGATACTAGTCAATCTCATCATGACTGGTGTAATAACCACACCTAATCACTCTCTATGATTCCTAATATTTCCATAGTGATAGGAGGTGGGGAAACATTTATCATATATAAATTATAGATTAAACGCCTCAATAACATCTCCTCATCCCACCTCCATACATACCCTAATGTAAATCCCCTCTTATAATACATCACAACATAACAAATCACATAAAACCCAAACTCACATGTACTATAATAACATGGGACTTCTGATTAGGGTGTAACTCATTTTAATAAATACCATCTACAGAAGGTTCCAACTAGGCCTTATGTTTTAAAACTAATAAAAAAAATTCAAAAAACCCTTATAAAATCATTCTATAAATCATGATTACTTTGAAATCTCTTTTCAAGAAACCAAATAGGCCTTTATATTACATTTAGGTATATCACTTATTACTTCATTTGAAACCCATTTTAAAAAACAAGTATCATTTTAAAACCTCTTCTAAATTATATAGAACCAAGCTTTATTTAAAATATCCTTTAATTTATATAGTCACACACATAAATATCATGAAACTGGACACAAAAACCCATTATAGAGACCACATATGAGAATTAATCAAGTAAAATCATCAAAACCCATTACTCTAATAAAAAATATATCAAACCTATAAAAAAATTCACATGGAAACATTAATGTTCTAAAGAACCATTTTAATATAGATATTCCTTATGAAAACCATTATAAACATTTTATTAAATGTAAGACATGCTTAATATTTTAACATGAACATTTGAGAATTTAAAATCCATGTAAAACTATTTTGAAATCAATAAATGACTCTTCACACTTTATCTTTTATAGACACACACACACACACTAATCCCCTAGATTTCACAAAATAAGGATACTTTTAAAGAAAACGATTCTTAAAACCCATGAATTTCATGGTGTGCCAAGAAAAGAAAAGGTCATTGAAACACCAACCTCAAATACACCACTTTCAATAACTAGGGTGAAGTACTCATTGAATGATGATGATGAAGTATTATATTTTTTTCAATGAATCCTAGTAAATTCAATGAGTAGGTTGAAAGTAAAGTTTCCTATGGGTGTTCCAGAAGTAATTCTATTGAATGTTCACACTCTCGAAGGTACAACCATTGGAAATTGAAACACCATAGATGCATGTTCTACTTCAAGAAGATGACACTGAGGATGAGCCAAGTGATTTATCTAGAAGATGGAATAATCATGTCATTATAAGAAATAAATTAGACTAAAATAAATTCTGCTTAAAGATTAAGAAAAATTCATGGAGATAATTATATCTAGATGATTAAAGGCCCAAATAGAGAGATTGAAAGATATGATTTTTCAACCGGCCAATGGATTACCTGAAATTTTAAAGTTAAACTACCAGAAGATGAAGATACCCTACTATTAGATGAATAATCGAAGGGTGGTGGAAAGAGAGTGCTTCCATGAAAAATTAGCAGAGGCATGAAGAGTAGTAAAATATAATATACACTTATAGAAGTAACATTATTGGAATATATGATAAAAATAATAAGTTGTAAGATCTATGGAAGACAAAGTTTATAAGTAAGTTGAGAATCCCCAGCTAACTTAAAGTATGAAAATAAAAGTAAAGTGATGCATGTGATGCTTGTTCAATAGAAGAAACATCACTTTGGTGGACCAATAGTGATTTAAGCTAATTTGATTAGACATAAATTCAATTGGATGGAATATAATGAAAGATATGAAATCATGTCACAATAACAAGAATCGATATGTGATTATATTTGATGTTAGATCAAGAGAAGAATATGGATGATGTAAGATCACCTAAAGCTATGGTGCCTGATAAAATTGAAGTAGAGGTCGATCATAAGTTATAGGAGAAACCAAGAGTTGAATGTCCATAAGATGAGGAATTCTAATATGATAATGATTTTTTATTTAAAAATACAAATTTTCATAAGCTTGAATAACATATCCAATCACTGAAACGTTTAAGGTGTATAAGTGAAGGAATTGGAAGATTAAGAGGTGTCAAAAGAAGTTGAATTTGATTTGATCGAGAGAAGAAGCTCTAAACTACAGTTTGAACAACATGTAATATTAATGGATGTTGAATACCAGGAGATCAGAAGTAAATTCATTGTTCAAATAACTGAAGGAAAAAATGTTTAAAGTGGTGCAGTAAAAAAGGAAAAATTAGAAGGAGTTTATCGACTTCTATGAAAGTTCATTGACCAAAATATGAAGAGTATATTAAAATGATAATGATCTTGATATTCAGTGATTGTGAATATTTAGTTCAAGATTCTAATAGAGATTTGAAAAAAGGTAGATGTTATTTGATGATAAGATTTATAGCATATTTTATTAAAGAGTTGAACTCAAAATATTTGAAACATTAAAGGTTGTGGTGTTAGAGTAGAAATTTACATAAGTCTCGAGATTCAAAGATAATAAATTATTGAAAAATTGTAGAAATGTATTGTGCGTAAAAAGAGTTGATCGCATTCAGAGAAATATATTTAGAGAGAGGTGATTCATATAGAGGATCAAATAAGAATATACGGGAACACTAAAAATAATAGAGGTTCTATAACCTAAATTCATAAGAAGATCAATTAGGTTAATGTTTTGAGTAGTTTAAAACTTGAATTTTTGAAGAATTTGAGTAAGGTCACCTGATTCAGGTGACGAAAATTTGGGATTGAGACCAACTTCAAGCAAAAACCTGCTATATATTAGGACATGAAAGGGCATGAGGTTAAGGGATCTAGAATTAAGTTTACCAGAAGCATAAATAAATCAATTTTAATGATATTCCATTGGAATTTTAGGATGAATTCAAATTTATTTTCATGTATTTCATGAATAATTTTTGAATACTGGGTATAAACAATGCCACCATTCCTACCTATAGGTAGAAGAGGTTTTTTAGGACAAAGCCTAACCACTTGAGTAATATAGTGGTATTTAGAGTAAGGATGATACCTATTCTTGGGTAAAGGATAAAAACTTTCCTTATCTTAACACTTATAAGAAAAGTGAAAATCTATGTCTTTGGATAATAACAAGATATAGAAATTATTAGGGTTCCCACACTAGGGTTGGACCTTGTAAAAATCTCTATGTGTTATTTCCTTTACATTATCTTCATTTCATGAGGGATTAAGTATTGAGAGGTCATATTAAAGATCAATACATCCTAACCAATATAAATGATTGAACGAATTAAAGGGGTAAAAGTTTAATTTGACTTTATTTTGTAAAAAAGAGTTCAAACATGATTTACCCTACTCTCAGTGTGACTACATAATCCCCTAGTACTTTGAAGTTTTATTAGATTGTATGTTTTATCTAATTGGTTATAAAGTTTTATCATAGTTTTTTTCACTAAATTATATGAATTGAATGTTTTTATAAGTTTTAGAGTTACCTATTTTAGAAGATTAGAAATTTTATCCATAATTAAAGTGACTATATGTTACTTCTATTTTTGATAACATGGGGGTTTTGGATAAAACATTAAAATATAAAAAGAATAAAGAAACTCAGAAGAAAAATAAGACATCCTATCAAGTTTAGTGGAATGTGGTTCCACCATTAACAGAAGGTAAACAAAGTGGAGGTAAATCAGATAAAATTAATCCTCTAGAAAATGTGAGTTCAAGCCGTGAACAATATGAATAACTTTAAACAAGTGAAATTTTTTACTCACAAATCAAGTATTATATAAATAATTTCACTACAGAAGTTGTCAGATACATACTTTATTTTTTCAAGGGACAACGGTAAGAAATTAATCAACTTGATAAGGAAGCGGATGACATGGAGAAATTATTGGCTAAAAATATACATATGTGTGACATGTTCAAAAATATCATGAAGTCTAAGGATCAATCAGTCTCACCCTATGAAGGAAATTTCAATCTTATAGAAGAAATGATTTAGAGGAGTGTTTGAACATGATGTGTTGACGAATTTTTTTGAAGAAATGATTCATGAATCAAAAGTTTGATTTTTTTTCAAGAACTTTCAGTTGGAGATCAAAGAAACAAAATAAAATATGTTGAGAAATATCTTCTATAAGAAAGAAAAATGCATGAAGAACAAGTTTAGGAGATAAAATCAAAATGTGAATAAATATTGAAAACTCTTGAAGGTAAAAAAACTTTAAAATTAAAGTGTCTTGGTTGGAGAAAAAATTGAAAAAAATGGAGGGTTACACTTCAATAGGTAGATAGAGGACTCATGCCCTGTCCTAATAGGAGGGTGGCGCTTTGACCTCCCTGATGATCCCACCTGATCACAAGTGTCATTGATCATCACCTAAAGGATCGTATTTCCTGGAATATATCGCATCATATCTCAAAATCTACTATGAAGGATATAATCACGTTTTACATGAAAAAACACTTAGGATAGGCTATTTGGGGTCCAAAATCTGAGTCCAAATGAAAGATATAGTAAAGTAATAAGATTCCTTCAAAAGAGGTACATGGTGTGTAGGGGACCCACACGGTGTATGGTTCCACTATATCACCAAGTCATATCCCCTCCAACACATGAATCAATGGCTATGTAGTCCCATTTTTGAAGAAAACGTATTTTGACAAATAAAATGGCCTTACCAAAAATTGAGTGCTTATTTCTTAAGCATTAATTAATAAATTTTTATTGATTATGACCTTTATATAATTTTCATTGTTTGTTTATATTTTTATTCATACCCTCCAATACAATGATTATTTTATAACGGTCATAAAATAATAATATTTTGTGGTTCGTTTTAAACTTGGTGTTGTGTGTTGTCTACACTATCGAACATAGCGTGCTTTTAAAATCATGGGATGTTACATCTGGGACCTCCTCTACGAGCCACACATGAAATACCCTTGAATCGGGATAATTTCACCATGATATGATGAAATCATCTCCCAAAAACACTAGGAAACCAAACAAAAAAATTAAAGGAAACCAGGAAGGAAGAACAAGGAAGAAGGGAGGGAAGACCTACCTCGATTCAGTGTGACGAAACTCCCTCAAACTATATAGATCAAGTGGAGGCAAGGGAGGAAGAAAGGGTGAAAGGGGGTTCAACTTCTTATTAACTTGCACATCCAAGAACAAGAAACCATGAGGGGGTTTCTAATTTTGAAACACTTGACTTTTATCAACGCTAAGAAGGAAACGCTGATAAAATATCCACCTTTATCAGCACTAGCTAAAAGCGCTAATAAAGGTCACTTTTATCAGTGCTAAAAAAAGTGCTGATAAAGGATAGATTTATCAGTGTTATCCTTAATGCTGATAAAAGTTTTTAATAAAAAATATTGTTAATATATACAAAATTATTATATTTATATTCAAAATAATGTTTATTTATATACATTAATTAAAAAATGCATGTTTATAATTAATATAAATATGATATATTATAATATATATTTTTTAATAATTCAAATATATATATATATAATGTTTTAAAAAAGTATTTATAAGATTATAAATAAATAGATATATATTTAAATAATTATAAAATTATAATATTTTTTAAAATAATAAATATAGTTATTACATTGATGCGTGAGTATAATTGACGTTATATGATCATAAAGTTTATTGGTCTATGTGATTGTGAGTTATGTTTTAAATGTTAAAATTATCTATATTATGATGACGTGCGTGCATAAGTTATGTATTCATTATTATGAATGTTCATTTATAAATTTCTACTCATATGATTCATTCATGTTATATCCATGAACTTATTGTGTTCTCTTAAATATTTATAAAATTTAAATTAATATATTTAAATAATAAATATATTTATTATATTTATAATTATAATTTTTTAATTATATTTAAATACCTTTTAAATATATTTTTTTATGATTATTATTATAACTATATATATATTTAAATAATTATACAATCCTGATAAATACATTTATTACAATTTTATAAGTATATATTTATATATTAATAAATATCTATATATAAATATATTTATAATTATATACAAATATTTATAAATATACTTATTTATAATTATAATTATAAATATATATATACATATTTAAATAATTATAATAATTATTATATTAGGTGTTTGGGGGTACAATTATATCAAACACATACACACCACACACACACGGGCCTGAAAGGCAGGTCATAGCCCCCCAAGGGATAACCCACCCAACTACCTACTTTATTACATCATATATTTTGCTCGAAGGCCTAGTGGGCATGTAGCCCATTATATGGCCCGTAGACCCAAATTTTTTGGTCCAAGACCCATTCTGTGAATAGTACTGTTATAGTACCCATTTGCTGCAGTACTTGCACAGAACCCGCTGCTGCTACTACTACAGTGCTCGCCACTGCTACAGTGTTGTCATTGCTATAGTGTCTCTACTGCTACAGTGTTACTATAGTACCTACGCCCAATGGGGTTTGAACCCCCATTTTTCATGTAGGATTACGGGGTGATTACCACTAAGTCAAACCTCAACTACTAAAATTATAATAATTATATTTATAATATTTATAATTATATAATTATATATAATTATTTAAATATGTATATATATACAAATATTTATAAATATATATAAATATTTATATATTATATTAGGTTCTTAGAGGTACAATTACATTAAACACACACATCACACGCACACAGGCCTGAAAGGCAAGTCATAGCCCCCCAAAGGGATAACCCTCCCAACCAGCTGCTTTATTACATTATATATATTTTTGGCCCGAAGACCCAATGGGCATGAAGTCCATTACATGGTCCATAGGCCCTAAATTTTGGTCCAAGACCCATTCTATGAATAGTACTATTACAGTACCCTGGCAGCTATAGTACCACCATCACTACATTACTTGTTACAGTACCGGTCGCAACTACCGTGTCGTTCGTTGCTGCTACAGTACCCTTGCTTCAGTGTCTGCACTCCCTGGGATTTGAACCCCCAACCTTCGATGTAGAATTACGTGATGCTTACCACTAAGCCAAACTCCAACTACAATATATATAAATATTTATATTTATAATTATAAATACATACATATATATATGTAAATAATTATAAAATTATAATAAATATATTTATTATATATAATTATAAAATAATAAATATAGTAAATATATTTCTTATGATTTTATAATTATATATAAATATTTATTCATTTATAGTTATAATTATAAATATATATATTTATATAATTATAATTATAATATTATAATAAATATATTTATTATATTTTTAATTATACATTTTTAATTAAATATAAATAACTTTTAAATATATATTTATAATTATTATTATAACTATATATATATAATTATAAAATCACAATAAATACATTTATTATAATTTTATAAATATATATTTATATGTTGATAAATATATATATATTTATTTATAATTACATAAAATATTTATAAATATATTTATTTAAAATTATAATTATAAATAAATATATATAATTATAAAATTATAATAAATATATTTATTATATTTATAATTTTATAATTATATATAATTAATATATTTATCATATATAATTATAAAATTAAAAATATAATTAATATATTTATTATAATCTTATAATTATTTAAATATATATACAGTTATAATTATAAATTATAATAAATAATGATAATAAATAAATTCAAATCTAGTTGATAGTGAATTTCCGCTGGTAGGTGGTGATGCAGCCATGACACTAGCAGGCGGTGGCGTAGATAAATGGTGATGCGGGCATGATGCTACACTGGCCCTTCGGGCTAGTTTGCAGGCCTTTGGGCTATGTAATGGGTTTCATGCCCATTGGGCTTTCAGATCATGTACTGAATAAATAAGGCTTGATGAGTAAGATATCCCTTGGGGGGCGATGATGATGATGATGTTAATGACTCTGATCATGATTATAGAGATGAGCATCAGTTTATTGATGTATACTCTCTTTTATGGATGAAGGTTTTCCCTTTGTTTGACCCGTCTATCCTCTTTTCGGCTGTACCTTTTTGTTTTTCATATAAATTTGTTGGGAACAGGCTTTCGTCAGGCTCCTACACCCATTGGATATATATATATATATAATTTTAAGAATATAATAAATATATTTACTATATTTATAATTTTATAATTATATATAATTAATATATTTATCATATATAATTATAAATATAATAAATGTATTTATTACAATTTTATAATTATTTAAATATATATACAATTATAATTATAAATAAATATTTATTTATTTAAATAATTATAAAATTATAATATATACCGATAATATATATATTTAATATAATTTTATAATTATTTAAATACATATATATTTATTATAATTTTATAATTATAAATAAATATATATCTATTTAAATAATTATAAGATTATAATAAATATATTTATCATATTTATAATTTTATAAATATATATAATAATATAAATAATTTATTAACATTAGTCTTTATCGTCGTTTTTTTTAGCGCTCATAAATATCACATTTATCAGTGCTAAAAAATGATGATAATATTATTTTTTATCAGCACTATAATTATAGCGCTGATAAAGACATGTTTTATTAGTACTTGTTTAGCACCGATAAAGGGTTATCTTTATCACTACTAAAAAATAGATGATAAAACAAGTTCTTATCAGCGCTTTCTATATAGCGTTGATAAAACTACTATTTATTAGCGCTTTTTTAAAAATGCTGATAAAAAACTTATGCTTTCTTATAAAAAAAACCCTAACAGATTGCCATCTTCCTCGCGCCTTCAAGCTTTTGTGGAATTGTAGTGTTGTCGTTGTTGCTCGCCTTTTCCTTCTCCTTCACCTCTGCCTCCGCCTCCACCTCCTCCTCCGCCTCCGCCTTTGTCGCCCCTACCTTCGTTGTCGCGTGCCTTCATCACTACTCGCCTCAAGCTTTCACCAAACCAGAGCTCCATCACCACCTATGTTGCCATCGTTGACCCTGCCCCCGCCTCCGTTGCCCTCATCGCCGCCTCCACCGCCGCCACCGCCGCCTTTGCTTCCCTTACCTTCGCCACTGCTCGCTCCTCCAAAGGTAGTTCATGGAATGATATGTTACCATAATTAGATGATTGTTAGGTTATTTATTCCTCATTATTACATTGAATAAGTACTCTTTGGGTTCATTGAAAATGGGGTATAAATACTCAAAATCATCTAGGGAGAGATACTCAAGTGGTTCCTTAACAATTTTATGGAGAATGATTTTTCCAAGTGATTCTTCAATGAGAAATACTCTTTTATGATGAAGTTGTCTTTGGGTATATTATATAAAAGTTTAATTCAATGTGATTAATTTATATGTGAAGTTTAATATTTTAAAGTGTTGACACAATGAAGTGGTTTAGAGAATGAGGATATTGAATTGTTTCAATTGATGAACTTTTTATTTACCTATTTTTTCTCATGACAAGCATGAATCATTTGAGATTAGAGTGAATGATTTTTGATTCATTGTATTCATTATGAAGATAATTCTTGAGATATGATAATGTAGTTTTCAAGGGGGTATGTTGAATTTCTGGAGTGGAGTGTTGTTAAAAAACCAAAGGAGGGGGTATTTTTATCAAAAATCAAAGTATTGATTTTTTGATTTTTTTAAAGATATATTCTGATAAAAGTCCTTTAAAAAGAATCATATAATCATTATGAATTCATTCTTTTAAGTTTCATAAAATTTAAAGGAAATTAATAATATTTTTTCTACGAAACAAAAATCATGCCACAATGCCCCATTGGTTACATCATAGTATATTAATTATAGGGCTATAGATTAAGGGGTGGTTAGTTGTGTTGTGCTAATTAAGTAAAAAACATAAGTTTTATATGGTATAATCTCTGTAAAAATGGAAAATAAATATCATTTCATAATAAAAATAACTATGTTATGATTAATTAAATAATTAAATAAATTGTGAAGCACTATAGATCTTGGGAAGAGTTTCACATCACAACATAACCCTGTGTTTTGTTAAAGAATAGTTTTCTTAAAAAAAAGTGTTTAGGACTATGCATTGTGGATTATGTATTACACTATAAATGAAGATCATGAACTTTTTACTATATTGTGATATTATTCATTAGGTTATAAGTTGTTTTAAGATATAAATTTATATTTGGTCATGCCACACTATTTAGAGTTAAAGAGATGGATTATGTTGTGTTTTTTAGAGGATTATAAATTTTGAATCTATTTTATTGTATCTCTCCATGTTATACCATAATAAAGGTTATATATATTGAATTTAAAGAATTCATAATCCTTAAAACTTGGAGGTTTTAAAGTAAGAATAATAACAGTTATAGTTTCATCCTATTGGTTGTCTTTGAAAATATAATTTGGTGGATGGAAAAGTATCATGATCATGGTGGCTATGAAAAATTTGAATATATCATGACCATTGATAAATTATTATGAAATGAGGGTAAAAAGTTTGATGATTATTTGATTAAGAGTGTGTAATTATAGATAATTGATAGAGGAACATAAAGAGAAACATTCTAGAAATTCAGTGATGATTTGATTATTATTAACCAATAAATCTAAAGAAGAGGAGGAATGAGGTGTTCATCAAATTTCATGAAGCTGTCATAAAAATATCAACCAATAGAGTATTTTTATTTTTTGTTTTGATTAGTAAAGTAACACCCTGAGACTTTACAATATTTTCTATTTCTGAATAAATTTAATTTTTTTACTCACTTGCTTTTTACACAACACCATATTAAGATTGCGCTATAAACAAGAATGAGTTGGCTTGCGTTACACACAAGGCCTAGTTTTACCAAACAAAAATATATTAATATTATTATTTAATATAATATATAACCAAGTCATTAAATTTGATGTTATGAATAATATTAATAACATTTTAGATTTTATATATTTCATATAATTTTAACATTCATCTTTTGTTTTTTTCTAGATATGATATAAGAACAAATACAATTTTTCGGAAAAACAAAGTATTTTTCAAAAAAATGTAGTTTTGTCGCCTTTTAATGGTGAACCCACTTTAAATAAAATATTTAACACTTTTATATATTCTATTTGAAAAAATAAACTTCTTATTTGAAATCATAATATCAAAAATTTACTTTACTTCAATTTTTGGTATTTTTCTGGTAGGTTTCCTGTTTTGATGAATGGTAAAAAATACTAAATTTTAATTGATAAAAACTTTTTTCATCAAAATAATTTATAGTATTAAATTATAAATTTTATTGGTTTTAAATTATAAATATATTATATTTTTATCATTTAATATAATTTATGAAATTGCAATTATTTTCACATTAAAATTGGATATAAACACATGTCAATCTTTTGATCGTTTTTACTTTTAAAAGTCTCATTTTCTCATTCCATCAATGGGATTAATTTTAATTTAATTACTATAAATTCTATGTTTTGAACTTTGAAAAACAGACTCCATATTTTTAATCAATGGATCCAAATTATTTAAGTAGGTTTCTTTTATTTTTTTGACATTATGAATAGTGACTTTAGTAATTTTTTTATTACCACGGTTAAGGGTAAATTGGGTAATTAAAGATAAAAATAATATTATAAATTAACCTAACACATTTCAAAATCCTTTGGGATGACTAAATTAGACCCTTATCATCAAAGGTTCTAAATTTAATCATTTAATGGACATTTTTCCATGAATATGACATGAATATTATTAAAATCAACAAATGTGAAAAAAATGTCACACTCTCATTTCTTATAAGTATAATAATTTTAATATAGATATAACTAGAAGATAACTTCGATTATAAATAGTATTTGGAAATATAAAATAATTACCTACATCATAGTAATTTATTTATAATTTTTAGAGATTAATTTTTACCATTAATGATGACACAATAGTGCCGGAAAAAATATTTTATTAATAAAGATATCAAATAAATGGTTTTAAAAATATTAAAAGAAATATAATTTAAATTAATTAAGATGCTCCATAAAATTTCTAGGTTATTATGACAAGTTAGGATTATATTGAATGATTTATTTCTAAGTTATCTTTCTATTTTTATTTTATTTAAATTCAAATAATTGAATAGTGTCAAAATTGACACTATTTATATTTTATAAAAATAAAATTTTATTAAATTATTTAAAAATAATAAAAATATTTAAAAACTACAAATTTATAATTATAAGGTCTAAAATATCATAAAGTGTTCATTTATGGACAATTTACACCATATAGGTAAATATTTATAACCATTTAATATTTAGAATATTATTACCACAATTAAAATTAAATAGATTAATTAAGGATAAATAAAAATGATAAGGTTTAAAATAAAATCAAAACATGTAAAAATTTATTGTTTGATATTATTTTTATCCATACTCATCTTAGATTTTAAATAATTCACTTTGGAGCCATTTGGAAATGAAAATTAATTTATATTAATTTAATACTTTGAGAGTTTCTTAAAGTGTCTCTCACCTCTCCTATAAAAGGGCACATCTCCTTATCTTTTAATCACACCTCTAAAGTCATTTTTCTCATCCAAAATCTACCCAATTCTCCTTAAAACTTTCCTAACTTCATCCTAGAGGTCATACGTTGGGAAGAAAGCTAACCTAAGGAGTCCTTTTGTGAAAATTAAAAGGAGAAACTCGAAGAAGAGGTAATTGTTTTACCAATTCAATTCAATTTATTTTATTCTTCTACTTACTCTTCTTATGTTGTTTCCATAATAAAGTAATAACTCTAATATAATATATATTATGATTTTTTATTTTGATTATGGTATAACCATATTCCTCCTTTTATTCATCCTATGAATAATAATATCACCATGTGTGTGTGCATACGACTTACCGTCTCCACATCGTGGTGTAATTTTTTATTCAACACTACTTTATTTAGTTGGGTATAATTATGAGTATAATGGATATAAATAATTAATATAACATGATAATAATTCTTTATAATTAATATACCATTCAATTTCATACTATTTAAACATCAAGGGAATGATATCGTCGCTCGTGTGTACGTACGGCCCACCATCTCCACGACGCGGTGAGATTCATTCTCCATGTTAACCATTAAAGAATGATTATAAAATTTATATGATGAGTAAAAATAATAATTATGAACTTAATATCATTCTGTATATGAACCAAATACATCCTATTCATAACAAAAATGACCTACACGACAAAACTGGAATGGGAAAATGAGCAGTTAACACCCAAAACAATGGTAATACTAAAATATTATTAAAAAATGATATAAGAGGATCATATATTATATAATAAATATGTATTTGTTTTTAGTATAATTTAATAAAATAATTTATCTATTATACAGGAGGTTAACCCACCCTCTACTAAAGGAAAGTACAAGGTAAGGGTTAATTTCACAATCTCATTTTTATCTGCGGTTGTTTATACATAAGTATATATTGGAACATCTTTATCATCCATGTCCATATTTCTTAAAATTTATTTCAAAATATTATTGAATATTGTTTAAAGTCATTTTTACTTATGTTTTACTTTTTATAAAATGTTTTGAAAGTAATCTTTCTGTTGTTTTCCAAATGAGGTACTTTATGAATTTTTCAACAAATTAAGGGAAAAATGTTTTCTTAACTTATACAGAATTAGAAGATATTTTATGCCGTTATGAAGCCTCAAGATTTTGAAGTTTCTCTTACAATATTACAAGGTTATTTTAAAAAGAAATGTCTTCTTTTATAATTTTGCAACTTTTAAATGATTTCAAAGTAAAAAAAGAGATATTTCTCTCAAAGAATTTCAATGATTATGTTAGATTATTTTTATATATGTCCAATGTATTAAAATAATGCACCGGTTCCAGTTATATGGGGTTGGGGTGTTACAGTTGGTATCATAGGAAGTTTAACAATAGCCTTAGAAATTAGATTTAGAAAACTTAGATTAGATATCATAACCCTAAGATAGACATTGAGGATAAGTATAGAGGAATATTCTAACATTTTGGTAATGTAGAGATTTTGTGGGTATTCCTAGCAAATACATATCTATCTGGATACTACAAGTGGATGTGGTTCTGGCACATTTGTACCTAGGAGTAATAACTCTGATAAGGTGTTATGGGCTTGACTCAGGGTAACCTGGTACACGACAACGGGCATTACTGCGCACTTAGTTTGACACTCCTGGGGGATATGCTTAGGATAATTCACATTTTATTTACCTACCATTATGAAGTATCTAAATGTAAATATTCCCCCAAAGTAACCAAAGTTTATGATTCTAGGATTTACGATGCATAAATTTATGTTATGTGATATAACATATTTAGAGTTATACAATTTACATAACTTTATAAGATAATCAATTATATTAAATCTTATAGAAATGGTGCCTAGTAGAAGGAATGATAACTCCACCAATGCACATGATCCAAAGAGTATGAATGATCATATCTTTCATGGTCTTAATCTAACATTTCGAAGAGAAATAGTCTCCCATGTATTATCATCATATGAGGGAATAATATCATATATTAATAAGATAAGTAAATAATTCTACGAGTCCTGTGATATTGAAGGTAAGCAAGAGAAGAATAGGATGGTAGATAAAAATTGATATAGGGAATAATGTAAAGATGAATTTTCCTACATGTGATAACTATAGAAAGAATCATCCTGGTAAATTCTTGAAGTTAATGATAGTTTATTGTAAGTGTGGAGAAAAAAATACACCAAGTTCATGATTTCAAGGGTAAGAAAAAGGTTTCCAAAGTCAAATGATTCAACTATAAGGATATGGGACACTATGCGAATCAATGTCCCAATTTTCAAAGGAATATACCCCAGATGATGCTATTGGATAATGATCAAGTTATGTTACTACTATAGATGAAGAGGAATGATTAATATTCCTATTTGAGAATTATTTTATTTTAATATTTTATTGTAAATGTACTGGTTATAATAATTATGGAGTATATAAGGATTGTACTGTAGTACTATTTCATTAAGGATTTGAGATTTTATGGTACCAAGTAAAGTGACACAATTGCAAGTTAATCTTTTTAAAAAATATATGGTTGAGGGAAAGATACCTTTAATATGTTTTTGATATTCAGATAATAATGTTTTAATAAAGAGATGATTGATTTGGATAAAGTATATTGGATATTATTGACTACCTTGGAACTGATTAATAGTTTGTTTATTCTATCATTGTTGGAGTTTACAACATTTTTGGATTTAAGGAGTATATCCAATATTCCAAGTTTTACGTAAGGAATAAAGAAGCATAAAAATATTCAATAAGGTTTTATAGTAATTTAGGGTATTAACATGTTTTAAGAGAATACATGATGAAGGTATTCATATGTTTGGTATGTGACAAAAAAAAGATCTGCATTATGTTATATTTATTTTAGAAATTTAGCGACCTTATACATTTTTGGACTGTGAGTTTGGACAGAAGTATTTTGGATAATTTTAAAGGTAGGAATGGATTATGTTGAACATTGGATGGTATTATTTAAAGTTAAAACATTTCTTAATATTATTTTTGGAATGTTATAATAATATAGTTTTAAGAAAAGAATAACCTACAGGTTGGGCGACAACCCTTCGCGTCTGGCAAGTCCATGAGACTTGAACCCGCAACTGAAGGGAAAGAAGGGTGAATCACCTACTAATGGCCTATGTGATATCCTTATTAATATATCATAGTTTTATTTTATTTAAAAGTTATAAAATATGAAATATAAGTTCATTTTTGAAACCCATTATGATTAAGATAAATTGAATTTTATTTAATTTTATTATCTTTTGGAGAGAAAGAAGAGTTTGTGGTAGAAATTTATTAAAGGATGAAACTCTACTCATCAAGTAACTATTTTCCCTTAAGTTCTTATTCTATGAAGTAAATTAATTCTTAAAATATAGGGAAATTATATTGAAATAAAAAAAACGATCTCCTAGAACTTTTTCCAATGAATCAAATGGTCTCTTAGATCATTGATCGTACCACGATTCACTGTTTCATTTTCACCCTTACACCGCTGTGCTAAACATATTTTGTATTAAAAATTATAAAAATATTATCAAATTTTGCTTCATGTTTGATTCAATAATTTTGTGTTTATCACTGTTAAATAGGGCAATGATACTTGTTTTGAAAATTACAATGTAGGTGGAGGTGATTTGGAGGGCCCTTGATGAAGTGAAAGAAAACTGGGCCAAAATTGCATGGATCCATGGATATCTGTCCACTGTTTTGAATATTACACAAAATCCGTGCATCAAAATGGGCTGAAATTTTGTGGTCCTGTCCAAAAGTAAATATGCTACATTTCATATTAAGGAACCCAATCCTGATTCGGCTTTCATGGGGCCCATCCGAACTGATCTGTCCAAACCACCGAATTTGGACCAAGTCAAATTCGGTGTTCTGTATTTTATCAATATCTTGAGATGTAGTTATCCAAACGGTGCCAAACCTTCGGTGGAGATAGTCAAGAGGTAGGGCTACAACGTTTCTATTTTCTCCAAAGCGAGATAAGACTGTCTGAAGTCCGAAACGCGTCGTGTAAGTGGATTGATGAAATCTGTGTGCCCAAAACCACCTCCCACATTTCCTATAAAAGGGCACCTTGGGCTCCTCATTTGTAAGTTCGGCCAAGAGGCAAGGTGCTGCCATTTTGGAGTCCCCAAGGAGTCTTCTCAACATCCCTAGAGGTTCTGGAGGCTATGTGGAGTTCTACCCCAACATATTTCTCTTCCTCCTCTCCCATGGGTTTCTAAACCCCTTGTGATCACCCGGGGAGGAATGTGATGTACATCCCGAGCTTCATGTTTGTAATATTTGAATGATCTCTTAAATTCCAGATTGTTGTGTTGTTTTTCATCATCCTATATTCTTATTTTATTTAGTTATGTACTGGTATGTCATGCTCAACTCATATGATCATGTTTGGGGGTACCCATTCATGTGATGTTTCACACACCGTTCACCACTTTCTTTCCCCCTTTCAATTGCAGTGTTTGTGTGGTTTATATTGGTAAATTGAACTCACACAAGTACTTTCAAGGAAATGTACATTTAATTCATGGTATCACAAAGAAATAACATAAAAATCTGGACAGTGCATCGAGTTTTTCATGTGTTGCCTTGGTGAGTTTTGGTTATGAAGTCAAACACAATTCATTCAATCATCGGCGATGTCCGGTGAATCATTGTGTGTTCTTGACTGAACCCTAGGAGGTATCCTAGTATAAACTCAGTAACATTCTAGTTCTAGGTGTTACAAACCATGGATTAAAATATCATAACCTTATATCATGAAGCAATGAAGGATAAACATCATACGAGTACCCCGGGTTGATCACGCTTAATTAATTTTGTTAATCTCTACTTTGTTTTATAGCTTCTATTTTCTATTGTCATCTTTAATCATCAAACCCAAGTATTATAAAACCCCAATTCCTTTTTTTTAATTTCATAATCAGAACCACATTTTATAATTAATGATCTAAGGCTCCGTCAAGAGACGACCTAGGGTTGCTGCTATACTGCAGAAATTCTAGTCAAAATTAAACAACTAATTTGACGCGTTCGACAACGCGGTCAAATTTTGGCGCCGTTGCCGGGGAGACAAGATCATTTTTTTTCTTTATTTATTTTTATTGAGTCATTTTACTTCTTGATTAGTACTCCTATAAATACCCCACCCCCATTTGATTGTTTTTCTGGGTTTTGTCTTTATTTTTTGTTGTTTTGGTGTGTTCTTTCTATCTCTCTCTCTCTCTCTCTATCTTCTTCTCAATCTCCCTCTCTAATTTTATAGTATAACATTATATTATTATTTCACCCTTCTTAAGTTTTTTTTTATCCAAATCAAAAAAAACACAACAAAAAAAAATCAATCAATCAAACTGGACATCATTGTTGCATGACAAGATCTGGTAAAGGAACACTGCTTGAATTTGATCCTGAAATTGAAAAGTCACTTCACACACAAATCAAGGAATCTAGAGAAGTTCAATCAAGTAACATTGTGGAACCCCTTGTGGAACCTAAAGTGGTCCTAAACCAATCCAAAATTGAACCAAATCAAACCCCAGAGATCATGGCTGCAAATAACAGAACATTAAAAGAACTGACCACCCCGGATGTGGAGTACCAACCTGCGTACATCCAATATCCTGAGGAAGCGGCCAATTTTGAGCTAAGATCAGGCCTCATCCACCTTCTTCCAAAATTCCATGGTCTTCCCGGAGAGGACCCTCACAAACATCTAAAAGAGTTTCACATAGTGTGCTCCACCATGAAACCCCAAAATGTGTCTGAGGACCTCATTAAGTTTAGGGCCTTCACTTTCTCCCTTGATTGTGTAGCCAAAGATTGGCTATACTATTTGCCTTCCACAATTGGGTGATGGAATTATCTAAAAATACTTTTTCTAGAGAAGTTCTTCCCTGCCTCCCGAACTGCATCAATTAGGAAAGAAATCTGTGGAATTAGGCAATCACAAGGAGAGACCCTTCATGAATACTGGGAGAGATTTAAGAGATTTTGCTCAAGCTGCCCCCACCACCAGATTAGTGAACAACTATTAATCCAATACTTATATGAGGGACTTATCCCCATGGATCGTGGAATGATTGATGTTGCAGATGGTGGTGCCCTAGTTGACAAAACTCCTTCTGCCGCTCATGACTTAATAGCCAACATGGCTCAAAATGCACAACAATTTGGTACAAGAGCTATTGCACCAACCCGAGGAGTTCATGAGGTAAGTCATTCAGCCCTAGAACAAAAGGTAGATACTAAACTTGATGAGATGCATACCCTTCTAAGGCAATTATCTAAAGAACAAGGTAACTCACACTCTACTTCTATTCCATTTCATTGTGGTATTTGTTCTGATAACACTCATTTTTCTAACCAGTGCCCACAACTTCAAGATTCATCTAAGTCCTGTGCAGCTGTGTTCCCAGGGCGTCCATTCCAACAAGTGCCTCCCTTCAAGCAAGAACCATTCAGGCCAAATCCAAACCCCGGGTGGCAAGCACAACCACAATACCGACAAGGAGGAAACTCAAGCTACCCGAAGCAGAATTGGTATCAACAAGGCCAAGGTATGAAACCTTATTATCCTTAAACTTCGCAAAACAATCATCCTCCTCCTCCTCCCAAATCTGAACCAAGCCTCGAGGACATGTTGAAACAAATGGCAACCCAGAACCTTCAGTTCCAACAGACCACACAATCGGAAATTCAAGACCTACGAACTCAAGTGGGACAATTGGCGAACACCATCGGTGAGCTTAAGATGCAAGGTTCTGGACAACTACCATCCCAACCCATTTCCAATCCGAAGGATAAAGGTATTGTATGTGCAATTACACTTCTTAGTGGTAAAGAAGCTTCTCCTTCTACTGATCCTATGAAACAGGTATGTCCCCCTCTTGAAAACACTCCTTCCCAACCCTCAAAAATTTCATTTAATGAAAAACAAAACAAAAAGGGTAATCAAATTATCATTGATGATTAAAATGAACAATCAATTCCTCTTCCTTTCCCTCAAAGGCTTTCTAAATCTAAGAAAAACTTTGATAATGAGATTGATAATGAAATAATGGATACATTTAAAAAAGTTCAAGTTAATATTCCATTGTTAGACGCAGTCAAGCAAATTCCCCGTTATTCCAAATTTCTTAAAGAGCTTTGCACCCATAGAAGGAGGTTGAAGGGGAATGAGAGAGTCAACCTGGGGAGGAATGTATCAGCCTTGATTCAACCAGCAATTCCAACCAAATGCAAGGATCCCGGCACATTCACCATACCTTGTACCATAGGGGAGACCTTCTTTTCTGATGATATGCTAGATTTAGGTGCTTCCATTAATGTAATGCCTCACTCCGTATATACTTCTCTACAGGTTGGAGAGCTTCAACCAACAGGAATTATCGTGCAACTTGCCAAATGGAGTACACCACATCCAAAAGGAGTGATTGAGGATGTCCTTGTTAGAGTAAATAATCTCATCTTCCCCGTTGATTTCTACATTCTTGAGATGGAAGATACCCGAACCCAAGGACATGCCCCTCTCATACTTGGGAGGCCATTCCTAAAAACAGAAAAGACGATCATCAATGTTCACAATGGTACATTGTCCATGGAATTCGGAGGAGAAAAGGTAAGTTTTAACATCCTTGAGGCTATGAAACACCCCGTTGAAGAGAACTCCACTCTTCCTGTCTATTCGATGGAAGTGCTCTCAAACGATGCACACACACACAATTCTCTCCTCAACCCAAACTCTGATTCTTTTTTTTTTCTTCACCCTTGGATGATTTGAGTTTTGGTTCTTCATTTGAATGTTGTGTGGGTTCAGAAAAATGTAAATTTTGTGCTTTAATTGATGAGTGTGTTTATTCTGTGGTACCCATGACTATCGATGATTCTGCAAATCTCATTTCAATAGATTCTCTTTCCTTTGAGAATAAACATGAGCAGATAGATAGTTTCATGGACCTCACTCCCCATAAATCCCCTCCCTCAATCCAGAAACAACCGGTGTTTGAACTTAAAAAACTTCCTTCTAATTTAAAATATGCATATCTTGAGGGTATTGACCAATTTCCCGTCATTATTGCCAATAACCTCTCTCCACAACAGGAATTGAAACTTCTCAAACTTTTGAGAGAGTGTAAAAAGGCAATAGGATGGACATTGGCTGATATTCCCGGGATTAGCCCATCTATTTGTATGCACCATATACTTTTGGATGATGAGGCTAAACCTGTAAGACAATCTCAACGCCGGTTGAATCCCACTCTCCTTGAAGAGGTAAAATTGGAAGTCAGTAAATTACTTGCTGCATGGATCATTTATCATATATCTGATAGTAAATGGGTCAGCCCAGTGCAAATTGTGCCTAAAAAAATAGGAGTAACAGTTGCGTCAAATGAAAGGAATGAATTGGTTCCAACACGTGTGCAAAACAGTTGGCGAGTCTGTATTGACTACCGTCGACTGAATCAAGCCACGCGGAAGGACCACTTTCCTTTACCTTTCATTGACGAAATGTTAGAACGATTGGCTGGTAAGTCTCATTATTGTTTCCTTGATGGATATTCGGGTTATTTCCAAATCCATATAGCCCCTGAGGATCAAGAAAAGACAACATTTACCTGTCCATTTGGCACATTTTCATACAGAAGGATGCCATTCAGTCTATGTAATGCTCCTGGTACTTTTAAGCGATGTATGTTGAGTATTTTTTCTGAGTACCTTGAGAGTTGTATGGAAGTATTTATGGATGATTTCACGGTTTATGGTTCTTCTTTTGATGATTGTTTGGAAAACCTAGGTTCTGTCCTCCACCGCTGCATTGAAAAAGATCTTGTTTTGAATTATGAAAAATGTCATTTCATGGTTGAGCGGGGGATAGTTCTTGGGCATATCATTTCAAATAAGGTAATTCAGGTTGATAAATCTAAAATTGAATTAATTTCATCCCTTCCATTTCCAAAATGTGTTCGTGAGGTGCGGTCTTTCTTGGGTCATGCGGGTTTTTATCGACGATTCATTAAAGACTTTAGTAAGATCGCACTTCCCTTATCTCGGTTGTTACAAAAGGATTCTGAATTTGTTTTTGATAAAAATTGTGAGGATGCATTCAATTCACTAAAAAAGAGTCTCACATCACCTCCCATAATCCAACCACCTAGGTGGGATCTCCCCTTCGAGCTTATGTGTGATGCCTCTAACTTTGCAGTTGGGGCAGTTTTATCACAAAGGGTTGAAAAGGCTCCTCATGTCATTGCGTATGCCTCGCGTACCCTTGACCCTGCCCAGGTAAACTACACAACCACAGAAAAAGAACTCCTTTCTATTGTGTTTGCCTTGGAAAAATTTTGTTCATATCTTCTTGGGTCAAAAGTGATTGTGTTTTCTAACCATGCTGCCCTTCGTTTCCTCCTAAAGAAACCTAAAGCCAAGCCCCGCCTCATTCGGTGGATGCTCCTCCTCCAAGAGTTTGACCTTGAGATTAGAGATAAGAGAGGGGTGGAGAATGTTGTAGCTGACCACATTAGTAGGATTTCCCCACCATTGGACCATCATGTTGACTCACCCCTACCCATTGGAGAATTCTTCCCTCATGAGAACCTTTGTGATGTTGTGGACCTTACCCCCTGGTATGCGGACATTGTGAATTTTCTAGCAACATCTAGGTTCCCCCCTGATTTTATCACTTCACAATCCCATAGACTTAAGCATGACTCTCGATGGTACATTTGGGATGACCCATACTTGTGGAGAATTTGTAGTGATCAGGTTGTTCGTAGGTGTGTCCCTGACCATGAGTTCACCTCTGTTTTGACCTTCTGCCACACCTTGGCATGTGGGGGCCACTTTGGATCTCAACGTACAGCTCGAAAGGTCCTTGACTCAGGATTATATTGGCCAACATTGTATAGAGATGCCCATAGGTTTTGTAAATCATGTACTCTATGTCAATTCACAGGGAATATCTCCAAGAGGAATGAAATGCCCCAACAGCCCATGTTATTTTGTGAGATCTTCGATGCATGGGGCATTGACTTCATGGGGCCTTTTCCAAATTCATTTGGCTTTGTGTACATCTTATTGGCGGTTGACTATGTATCTAAATGGGTGGAAGCAAAGGCCACCGGGACCGATGACTCTCGAGTGGTTGTTGATTTTGTGAGGTCCCAGATTTTCAGTAGGTTTGGTCTACCAAGATTCATCATTAGTGATCAGGGTTCACATTTTTGCAATCGTAACATGAAAAACTTGCTTCGTAAGTATGGGGTTGTTCATAAAGTCTCCACTTCATATCATCCCCAAACTAACGGACAAGCAGAAATTTCAAATCGGGAAGTTAAGAGAATCTTGGAGAAAACTGTACAACCCAATAGGAAAGATTGGAGTTTGCGCTTGGATGATGCACTTTGGGCGTACCGTACTGCTTTTAAAACACCGATCGTAATGTCACCATATAGGATTGTGTTTGGGAAATCTTTTCACCTCCCCGTGGAGGTCGAACACCGTGCATATTGGGCTGTTAAACAATGTAATATGAACCTTTCAGATGCAGGTGAGGAAAGAAAGCTGCAGATTCAAGAGTTGGAAGAAATTCGACGTGATGCATATGAAAACTCCCGAATCTATAAAGAGAAGACAAAGTATATTCATGATAGCATGATTCACCAGCGGAAGTTCCATATTGGTGAGAAGGTCCTCATGTACAATTCCAGGCTTAAGCTCCACCCAGGTAAGCTTCGTTCCCGATGGCTCGGTCCTTATACTGTTACTAATGTTTACCCTTTTGGTGCAATACAGGTTTTGCATGAGTAGAGTGGACGAAGTATTACCGTCAATGGGCAGCGACTTAAACACTTCTATGAGGATTTTCCAAAGAATCCGGTGGAGGAAATCCACCTTCTCGATGCATCATACCAATAAAAACACCAGGTTTTATCCTTCCTTCTCACATTTTCAATTATTTCAGTGAGGACACTGCACATTCTAGGTGTGGGGGGGTGGATACATTCCTGGGTTAGTTAGGATTTTTCATATTTTTCTCCTTTTGTTTTCTCTTTCTGGCCTTCTTTATGGTATTTTTATTTTTCCCCATCAACAATTTCGAAATTCCATGATGTGGCGACCATAAAGTGGGGAAAGTAAAAATACCATAACGAAGGCTAGAAAGAGAAAGTGTATGAGTTTACCATCAAGGAGTGATTTTTAGTGAATTGGTTTTCTGTCAATGATATAAATGGTTGTATCTATGTGAAACCTTTGAGATGATTGATGCCCATTGTGTGAGTAGTTTTTAGGAAAACTGTGTCACTAATATCTCCAAAAACAATTTTGCACCAAACCAAAAAGTGTGATTATTTATTACTTAATATATGGTAAATATATGTTGGGTTAATATTTTTCATCTTTAAATGATATTTCCATACGTTCGTTCCTTATCCGATCTGTTTCATTACTGTACCAGATTGACCTATGCGTGTGTACCTAATGTCCGACTGTTGTAGGACCTCAAAAAAAATGTTGTGTCTTAGGCAGGTCAAAAACCACTCTTCCTCAACCTTTGATCTTGTTATAACTATTGCAATTAGTGTCGTGAGGAGATCAAACAAGGGTTGAGAGATGAGTGTGAGATTTGTTCCAATTGCAACTTCAAAAAAAAATGAGGGGAGTGATGAAATGTGCAACATATGGGGATATCTAGGTCGGGAGCTTATGGTTTGACTTCTGGGAATGCTTAACTGAGTGGGTCTTGAAATATGATTGTAAAGGATGTAGGACAGGTTCAGTGACAAAATCATTTAAGCTGAAAAATGTTAAAATAACATATATTTATTAGATATCAAGTGGAAAGAATAGCATGGAATGGTTTTCACACACACACATGGAGATTTAGTGTCATGGTTTACTTCTGAATTCCTTTCTCAATTGGGTATCATGAATCTTTTTGAATTTCACTATGATATGATTTATGAGACATCTTTTTCTATTTTCACTAGGAAGAACTCCTTGGTGTGGTTCGTGCATTGATCACTTTACTTTAAATAAAATTTCCTCAAATGATAAATCTTTAGGATGTTGGAAATATATATATATATATGAATCATTGTATTTGGATATGTGACTTTGCCCAGGAGTGCAAATGTTTAGGTGTGGGGGTGTGATCGTACCACGATTCACTGTTTCATTTTCACCCTTACACCGCTGTGCTAAACATATTTTGTATTAAAAATTATAAAAATATTATCAAATTGTGCTTCATGTTTGATTCAATAATTTTGTTTTTATCACTGTTAAATAGGGAAATGATACTTGTTTTGAAAATTACAATGTAGGTGGAGGTGATTTGGAGGGCCCTTGATGAAGTGAAAGAAAACTGGGCCAAAATTGCATGGATCCATGGACATCTGTCCACTGTTTTGAATAGTACACAAAATCAGTGCATTAAAATGGGCTGAAATTTTTTGGGCCTGTCCAAAATTAAATAGGTTACATTTCATATGAAGGAACCCAATCCTGATTCGGCTTGTATGGGGTCCATCCGAACTGATCTGTCCAAGACACCAAATTTGGACCAAGTCAAATGCGGTGTTCTGTATTTTATCAATATCTTGAGCTGTAGTTATCCAAACGGTGCCAAACCTTCGGTGGAGATAGTCAAGAGGTAGGGATACAACTTTTCTATTTTCTCCAAAGCGAGATAAGACTGTCTGAAGTCCGAAACGCATCGTGCAAGTGGATTGATGAAATCTATGTGCCCAAAACCACCTCCCACATTTCCTATAAAAGGGCACCTTGGGCTCCTCATTTGTAAGTTCGGCCAAGAGGCAAGGTGCTGCAATTTTGGAGTCCCCAGGGAGTCTTATCAACATCCCTAGAGGTTCTGGAGGCTATGGGAAGTTCTACCCCAACATATTTCTCTTCCTCCTCTCCCATGGGTTTCTAAACCCCTTGTGATCACCCGGGGAGGAATGTGATGTACATCCCGAGCTTCATGTTTGTAATATTTGAATGATCTCTTAAATTACAGATTGTTGTATTGTTTTTCATCATCCTATATTATTATTTTATTTAGTTATGTACTGGTATGTCATTCTCAACTCATATGATCATGTTTGGGGGTACCCATTCATGTGATGTTTCACACACCGTTCACCACTTTCTTTCCCCCTATCAATTGCAGTGTTTGTGTGGTTTATATTGGTAAATTGAACTCACACAAGTACTTTCAAGGACATGTAAATTTAAGTCATGGTATCACAAAGAAATAACATACAAATCTAGACAGTGCATCGAGTTTTTCATGTGTTGCCTTGGTGAGTTTTGGTTATGAAGTCAAACACAATTCATTCAATCATCGGCGGTGTCCGGTGAATCATTGTGTGTTCTTGACTGAACCCTGGGAGGTATCCTAGTATAAACTCAGTAAAATTCTAGTTATAGGTATTACAAACCATGGATTAAAATATCATAACCTTATATCATGAAGCGATGAAGGATAAACATCATACGAGTACCCCGGGTTGATCACGCTTAATTAATTTTGTTAATCTCTACTTTGTTTTATAGCTTCTATTTTCTATTGTCATCTTTAATCATCAAACCCAAGTATTATAAAACCCCAATTCCTTTTTTTTTAATTTCATAATCAGAACCACATTTTATAATTAATGATCTAAGGCTCCGTCGAGAGACGACCTAGGGTTGCTGCTATACTGCAGAAATTCTAGTCAAAATTAAACAACTAATTTGACGCGTTCGACAATGCGGTCAATCATCATAGATTTATAGCTTTGTGATTTTTAACTTTCTCCTAACCATGTTCTATATCACTCTCCATCTGAACTTGATGGTTAAATTTTTCTTTCATGTACATGTTTTTCTATATAGAACCCTTTTATGTGTTATCTCTGGTGACATTCATATTTCCCTTTATTTATTTTAAAGTGGGGGTCCCATTAATTCTTCTTTCGATGTGGGATTAAAACAAAGACATTTTGAAATGTCAAACCCATAGTTTTTTATCTCAAGTTTAAATTGGAAGGATGCAATTTATTGAAAGATGGGATAATTTAACACCCCGAGACTTTACAATATTTTCCATTTATGAATAAATTTAATTTTTTTCTTGTTTTCTTTTTACAAAACACTATATTAAGCTTAAGATAAAAACAATAATGAGTTGTCTTGCATTACACGAAAATCCTAGTTTTACCGAACAAAAATATGTTAATATTATTATTTAATAAAATATATAACCCAATCGTTAAATTAGCAGTTATGAATAGTATTAACCATATTTTTAATTTTATATATTCCATATAATTTTAACATTCATATTATGTTCTTTCGAGACATGATATAAGAACAAATTCAATTTTTCGGATAAAAAAAGTATTTTTCAAAAAATGGAGTTTTGTCGCCTTTTAATGGAAATCCCATTTTAAATCCAATATTAAAAAATTTTGTCATGACTCGTCCCCCGGGGCCCATGCCGTGACTACCCCAAGCCCGCCTTCCATAGACCAGGGGCTGGCGACAATCATCTAAAGGCGTATTCCCTAAAAACAGGAAGGCATTGCCTTTATAAACTGAAAACTCACACAAACCAAGCACACATCAAGATACAAGCACAAAGTAAACTATATAGTAAACAGGGTGTGTACAGAAAGTAAAGGGGATGGAATACAATCCCAACTGTAAAGTACCAGTAAAACTAGAAAGTACAAGTAAACCTGAAAATAGAACCTGTGAACACCCACCAAGGATCCTACCTGAAGGGTAGGTACAGCTCTCGAACGGTCGTCTCTGTGGATCGTCTCGTCAATTGACCACCTCCGAGCGGCCTCTAGTCCAGGTACCCTCATCCTCAGTCAAAATTGTCCATCGTCTGCACCAGACACAATAAGGTGCGGGCGTAGCCCGTGTAGGGGTGAGTATAACAATACTCAGTAGGGACCCCGAGACCCCCGAAGGTCTCTCATATCCACAAAGGATAAACCAAAAAACTTGGAAACAAAAGTCAACACTACTTAGGTATATGCCCAAATATATACCTAAGTTATCAAGATATACTCATCTCACACAGGAGTGAAGAATGCCACAAAGGTAACACCACGAAGGTAAAAGTACCACACAGGTAACACCACGAAGGTAGGATTACCACACGGGTAACACCATGAAGATATAGTACCACACAGGTACACCATGAAGATATAAGGCTCAGCTCACACAGGTATTAGTGAATTATAGAAATTCAGATGATTAGTCATGAAGCTAGATCATCTTTTTCTGTCAAGAGGCATTGCTGCTGATTATACGAAGTCTGACCCATACAGGATCGATAGGTACAAACCCCCGTAATGACCCACATAGGATCTGACCCACATAAGATCGGTATGCACTAACCCACACAAGATCGTTGAGTGCTGACCCACATAGTATCTGACCCACACAGGATCGGTATGCGCTGACCCACACAGGATCGTTGATCCCTAACACGCACAGGATCTGACGCACACAGGATCAGTATGCGCTAACCCACATAGGATCGCTGAGCTCTGACCCACACATGATCGATAGATACTAACCCTCACAATGACCCACACAGGATATGACCCTCCCAGATTCGATAGGTAACTAACCTCCGTTTATCCCTATCCAACCTCCGCCTCACTGCCAGCCACTGGATTCCTCGCACCCCGTGTGCTAGAGTTCCGTAGAATCTCTACCTTGAGATATCAGTCTTATCTCGATAGCCAAGAAGTCCCACGGAGAAGTATCCCAAAGGCCCTTCATGTCATAAGGGACCCAATTCAACAGACGACGTGTCAATCAGACGCCTGGTCTATAAGTTATTAGCATTTCTGCTCTGAGGGCCCGGTTGGATTCGGGGTTCGATCCAACCCGGACGTAATCCAAATTTATCCAAAACTCAAGTGGAGTATACCAAAAAGGACCATCTCTATCCAAGGATTCAGGTGCCGTAGACAGTTCGTCAAATGGATGTCTTGTTCTCAAGATATGGCCACAAAGGCGTATCTTGGTTTAAAGGGGCTGGGGTTCGGTCTGACCTGGTCGGACCGACCTGGGCCGATCCGAGTCTAGCTCGGCCCGCGAAGGGGATGGCCTGGACTGGCCCATGAAGGGGACGGCCCGGCTTGGCCTGCTGGTGCAGCCCACAGTGGGGCGGACCGTTGTGGCGGGGTCCGCCCTAGCCGATGCTCGGAAGGGAGGCACTTCCCAGGTCACCCGAATAGCCAAAGGGACCTTCAGTTTTTGAAAACGGGACCTGCCAGAGTGGGTCCTGTTCGATGTGCCACGGATGTCCGGTTCGCCGACCGGTCCTCCTCCTCCCAGCAGTGCGACGACGCCGCTATCCTCCGTGGCCAGTCGGGTGCCGGCCTCCCTTCGACCTCTGCCGCGGACAAGCAGTCGCGGCCTCCTGATTTGGCGGCGCGGACTCGTGCCGCCGCTCTGCCACGCGGCCAGAAAATGGGCCATGGCCTCCTGCTCAAATGGTGGCACAAACGCTCGCTGCCCCACCTTCCTCACGGTCGGCCGGGTGTCGGCCGTCACCTTCTTATGCAAGCCATCGTGGCTTTGTTCCAAGCCCGAAAATTATGTCATTCGCATATTCACGATCCTCAAGTCGTGGGCGCCACTTCCATATGTTGTGCTTGGAAAAACTTAGTGTTTCCAGTGTCATTAAATATTTTGCGTCAAATAACGCACGAAGAACACACGAAGAACAAAAGATAAGAGGCAAGGTATATGTGTGGGACGATGGCCATGTTAGTTTGGCCATCGTCGCTGTGAATCCAGAATATGAAGAATTGTCAAATAAATTCAATCATAATTCAAAATAAAACCCCTACCTTGTTGCGCATTGGAGATGGCGCGAGGAAGGAGATGAAGATGATAAAGTCACTGACGTCCGTCGCTCCTACAACAAGCTCCAAAGTTGGTTCCTCGTTCTTGATTCAGAGAACGTTCTTTGTTGGGGAGGTTCTTCGTTTGGAGGATGTTTCTCCAAAGGCTCTCATTTGCCAATCCTTTTTCCCGCGAGAGATAAGGTGCCAAATTTATAAGTTAAGAATTAACTCAATTAAAGTTGGCACTTTAATTATGTTAAGGTTGTCACATTAAGTTGGGAGGATTCCAAAGGTTCACTCACATTAAAGTGGGAGTTCAAGGGTCATGTGTTCCCTACCACTAAATTCAAATGGGTGGTTTCAAGATCGGGTGGTCCCCACCACTAAATTCAAAATGGGATGTTTCAATTCCAAAAATAAAATAAAGAATGTTTATTTTATTTTCTCTCACAAAAAGTATGAAAACTAATTTTCACCCTTGACCTACTATGGTTGAGGTGAAGGTCTCCTTAAGATAATATTAGTGCTGCGAGTTCAACAGCGTCCTCAGATTTCAATTCTGAGTACCGGTTCAAAAGTTACAAAACGCTGCTCGTGCGTTTACTGAACGTACCCGAAAAAAAGTTCAGAAATTCATTTCGGGCACACCAGGCCGTAGAATCACGCGTTGTCAATTTTCATGGACTCTTAATATTTCCATTTAACTAAAAAAATACATTGAAAAATCTGGGTCTTTAGATTCTCCCCACCTTAGGGATTTGCGTCCCCAAAAGCCACAACACAAACTAGGGAAACAAGTGGGGGTACTGAGCATGAATCTGAGCCTCCTGCTCCCATGTGCTCTCCTGGAGGTTCTCATGATACCAAAAAACATGCACCATAGGTATTGGTTGTCCACGAAGAACTCACTCATGTTGATCCTCAATCTCCACTGGAACCTTCGAAAACACCACCCGATCGTCGATGTCCAGCTCGCCCCAGTCAATGATGTGCGAAGGATCATGTACAGATCTCCTCATCTGGGATACGTGGAAAACGTCGTGCACATGGTGTAACTGAGATGGAAGAGTTAAATGGTAAGTCACCTCGCCAACTCTACTGAGGACCTGAAAGGGTCTGATGAACCTCAGAGATAACTTGCCGCCTCGGCCAAATCTCTGCAAACCTCATCGAGGTGAGACCCGTAGAAAGACATGGTCACCATCCTCGAACTCCAGAGGTCTCCATCTTCTGTCAACATAGGATTTTTGCCTACTCTATGTAGTTTTAATCCGCTCCTATATGATCTTCACCTTATCTGTGGTAGCATGTACCATATCTGGTCCCACGAGTGTTGACTTCCCTGGGTCAGTCCAGCATAGAGGTGATCTGTAAGGTCATCCAAACAATGTATTGAATTGTTCCATACTGATAATGGAGTGATAGTTATTATTTTATGTGACCAAAGTCAAGTGATCCTCCCAGCTACAGTAAAAATCAAGGATGAAAGCACATAACATGTCCTCGAGGGTCTGGATGGTCTGATCTGTCTAACCATCCGTCTGAGGATGGAAGGTAGTGCTCAACCGGAGCTGAGTCCCGAACGCCTCTTGAAACGTATTCCATAGCTAGGAAGTAAAACAAGCATCACGATCAGAGACAATTGTAGATGGAACTCCATGAATCCGTACAATCTCCTGCACATAGAGGTGTCCCAAGATCTCTACTGATCCCTGCTCTCTAATAGGTAGGAAGTGGGCCAACTTGGTGAGTTGGTCAACGATCACCCAGATAGAATCATGACTCCTAGGCATGCATGGAAGTCCAGTCAAAATGTTCATATAAATTTCATCCCACTTCCACTCTGGCACCTCTAGTGGCTGAATTAAGCCTGCAGGAACCTGATGCTCTGCCTTCACTTGCTAACAAGTGAGGCACCGTGAAACAAACTCTGTTGTAGCTTTCTACATTCCCGGCCACCAGTGTTGACGCCGAAGGTCCTGGTACATATTTTCCACTCCTAGATATACCACTAGAGGGGATGTATGGAACTACCTCAACACTTCCTCCCTAAGTGCCATCAGTACCAAAGTACATCCTCTAAAGAGGATGACGTGCTTCCCACCTTCAAAAAATCTATCAGGTGCATGTCTTGTGGATATCTGAGCATGTCGAGCCTCACAGTCAGTGTCCCCAAGTTGTGCCTCCCTGAATCGCTGAAGGAGTGGGGGAGTGAATATCAGATACTGAATATAAGCTGCTCCATCTCGATCCATGTAGGATATCCACAAAGCAGCTAGCTGCTCTATTGCCTCACTCAGCAATTGTATACCAGATCTTCTACTGAGTGGATCTGCTACTACATTCCCCTTCACAAGAGTATAGACTATCTCGAATTCATAGTCCTGGAGGAACTCAAGCCAACACTGATATCTCAAGTTCAGGTCCTTCTAAGAGAAGATATACCTGAGACTCTTGTGATCAGAGTAGACTGTAAAAAGTCCGCCCTTCAAGTAATGTCGCCACATCTTCAAGGCGAAGACCACTGCTGATAACTCCAGGTAATGGGTACAGTTGTTCTTCTCATACTGTATCAGATTTCAAGAACCATACGCGATCATTGCTCACTCCTGCATCAGGACACATCCAAGTCCTGACCCTGATGCGTCGTAGTATATGATGTACCCAACGCCCTCCTCTTATAGCCTCAAGATGGGGGTACTCGTTAGTCTCTACCTCAGCTCCTGGAAACTCTACTGGTATCTCTATAGCCACACGAAGGGTTTCCCCTTCTTCATCAACACTGATAAGGGTTCCAAAACTATGGAAAATTCAGGAACAAACCTCTTGTAGTAACCGGAAAAACCCAGGAAACTTCGCACCTCCGTCACACTCCTGAGTGGATCCTAAGCAAGCATAACCTAAATCTTCGCTGGATCCACCACAACTCCAGCTTCTAAGATGACGTGTCCAAGAAAGTGGACATCTCGTATCTAGAACTGGCACTTTGAGAGCTTACCATAAAGCTGGTGCTCTTGTAGTGTGTCCATAATTATCTGCAGATGATAAGCATGCTCCTCCTCTGTCATTGAGTAAATCAAGATATCGTCGATGAAGACTACCACAAAGCGATCAAGGTATGGCTGGAAGATCCTGTTCATGAGTCCCATGAACACTACTGGGGCATTGTTCACATTAAAAGGCATAACCAAGAACTCATAATGGATATATAGACATTTTAAGGTCATCTTTTGAACATCCCTGTCTCGTACTCTGAGCTGGTGATAGCCTGATCTGAGGTCTATCTTTGAAAACCACCATGCTCCCTTCAGCTGATCAAAGAGGTTGTCAATCCTTGAGAGTGGGTACTTATTCTTCACGGTCACCTGGTTTAGGCACCAATAGTCCACACAGAGTCTCAAACTCCCATCTTCCTTCTTGGCAAACAAAATCGGGGTTGCCCAAGGAGAAACACTGAGTCTAATGAAACCCATGCTCTACAGGTCCTCCAGCTACACTCGTAGCTCCGTAGGAGCCATCCGATATGATGGTGTAGATATCAGTGTTGTCTCGGGGTACAAGTTGATGTAAAAGTCCACCTCTCTAAGAGGAGGTAGACCCGAAACATCATTAGGGAAAACATCAGCGTACTGGTCCACCACTACAGGATAGCTCGAACTCTCAACATCAACTACTCTGAGGGTACGGATAGACAACTGATGTGTGATTGGCTTCACCCTCCTATGGGTAAGTCCATCCTGTTCTGCAAAGGTTCCTTTCTTGCCGGTGAAGGAAAACCTGGTCCCATCCGTGCGGACACACCGCACTTTGTGCCTAATATAGTCAATCTGAGCATGGACTGTGAATAACCAGTCCATACCGAAGATGTCTTCGTAAGGCCTAGACGCCGCTACTAAAAGATCCTAGCCAAAGCTCCCACCTCCTATAGTAAGCTCACATTGTCGGAACTAGTGCGTAATCATCGAATCCACTCCTGTAGGAGTCTCTAGCCGTAAGGATCGATCCAACGGCTCCAACGATATCTCCGAGCTCCAAACAAGGGTCATGGAAATGAAAGAGTGACTGGCACCTATGTCTATAAGTATTGTAGATAGGGTGGAGTAGACACAGATCGTACCTCGAATCATCTCCAGAGAATCGTGGTCATAGGTCTTAGCTACCTGAAGCTGAGCTCGTCCCTATCCACCTGCTCCCTATGGTCGGGGTGGACCTCCTAGAGGTGGTATCGGTAGAACCTCAAATCTCCACCCACCGCCTAATGCATGACCTACTCCTCTTACACATCCACATCTTACTTGCAGACCTCCTCGATCGAATCTTTGCCTCTGCCCATATGATCCTTCGACCATCTGCTGGTCATCTATATGGTGGGTTGGGCAGTCGCGAGCCATGTGACCCTGCCCACCGCATGAATAACACTGCTTGTTCCTTATCGATCCTGCTCTGTCTCGAGATCCCCGCACCAAAAACTCTGTATCTTGTGGTCATCCACCTATAGGTCTGGTCCTCTTGGACCTCTGTGTTATCTATTTGCTGCCAGCTGCCGATGACTCTGCTACGTGTCATCCGGTGATGGGTCTCGCTACCAGTGACTTCTCAGCAAGGAAGCTCTCCACTAAGAGTGCTCGCTCTAACACCCCCGCCTGTGTCAGGATACTGAGAGAAACCATCGAACCTCTAATATCAAATTTGAGCCCCTGCTCAAAGGTATGGACCCAGAAGAAAGTGTAAAGACCCGTAAAATTCAAGGGAAATTTTTTCTTAATTTTCTTTGGAATTTTACAAGAGCGCGGTTTCTGACGGCACCTGATTCCGAGGCCCGGAGTGCCCGGAATCAATTTCCGAAGTTTGGCTCGGGTACGTTCAGTGAACGAACGAGCGGGAATTTCTAACTTTTGATCCGGTGCTCGGAATTGAAATCCGAGGACACCGATGAACTCGCAGCGCCGATATTCGCTTAAGGAGACCTTTTCCGAGGTTGTGTTTTATGCGGAATGAAAGTTAGTTTTGGGAAAAATTATAAGAAGTTAAATAAAAATGTGGAAACACTTTTTATTTTTAACTTGTTAGTTAACTTATCCCAAATGGAGTTAGGGGTGGGACCCACACCCACTTAACCTCCCTTGAGAGGATTAAGTGTGGTGGGGCCCACACAAACCCTAACTCTTCACCTTCTTTTTTTTTAAAAAAATCCCTTAAACTCCTCTTTTAATGAACTTGACAACTTTGTTAATTAATGGAGTTGAATTGTTTGAATTTCAAACCTTTGAAATTCAAATTGATAATTGTGTGAATAAATTAAGACTTTAGCTTATTTTATTTGGGTTAGAATTCTCTAGCCACCTTGAGAGAATTTGGAGCCTTCTCCTTCTTCTTCAAACTTTGACGAAGAACACGAAGAACTTTCGGACATCGACGAAGAACGCCACGTTCTTGGGAACCGTCTTCCGCGACATCATACCCGCGATACCGATGACGTCTTCTTCCGCATCATCTCTTCCGCGACGATTTCTCGTGACGAAATCGTCATCAAAGAACTTCGAATCCTCGCTTCACGCCATCGACGTCCTTCTTCCGTGACGCCGACCACCGCGACGCTCGTCTTCTGCGGGTCGTTGACGATCATCGTTATTGAAACCGAGGTAGGGGTTTGTTGTTGATTATTTATTTATTCTCATTCTTGGTTCTAGCATGAAAATCTTGAGGATAAATGTTTAAGTGTTATCATCTAACGAGAGGGGGGTCGGACCGCACAAACACGGCCGAATTCCCCATCCTTTGTTCTTGATTATTATTTTTCCTTGCGGATGAAACGAGATGGCGTGGTGTCGTCGCACCACGCGGGAATCATTCGACAATTATTGCGCGGCGCCGTCGCACCGTGCCGTGGAAAGATTCATCATGAACGCGACGCCGTCGCGCCGCGTCGAAGGAAACCGAAGGCGCCGTGGCCGCAGCGGGGCCGCAGCGGAAGGGCACGGTGCCGTCGCACCGTGCCGGACGACGAAGGCCGCGGCCGGTTCCGTGCCGCGGCGGGACGTGATGACCGGAGGCCAGCCGGGCCGCCGGTGCCGAAAAATGGAAGAGGACCGGCCCGTGCCGGTCCTGTTGAGAAGAAGCCGGCCAGCCAGGTCGGGCCGACCGGGGTGGTGCAAAACCGGGGGAATTAAATTCCCCGGGCGGGTAAATTGGCCCCCCATAATGGGGGGGGCGGTTTCACAAAGGGGGGGCAGCGCCCCCCCCCCCCCATTTTTCTCAAAGGCAGGCCCCCACGAGGGGGGGCCGTTTGATCCAAGGCGCGGCATCCAGCCGCGCCGCCAGCAGGAAGGGCGGGGGCCTTGCCCCCCGCGCGTGGCACCCGGGCGGCGCCCCGGCCGCGCCGCCGCGCCGGACCGCGCCACCGTGTCGGGCCGCACCGCCGCGCCGAATCACGCCGATGGCCGGGCCGGGTCGGACCCGGGTCGGCCCGGACCCCCCGTTTTCGAATCAACTTCGGTCTTTTGCCCATAACTTGAGCTACGGACCTCCGATTGACAAACCATCAGCGGCGATGCGATCCTTGGATCGAGACGGTCGATTCGGTATATCGCACTCAAAGTTTCGGAATACTTTGAGTTCGGCAGGGTTGGTTCGTACACGAAACCAACCGGGCCCTCGGAGCGGAAACGCTCATATCTTGAGCTACGGACGTCCGATTGACGTGCCATCAGTTTTGTTGTGTTCCTCTTAGTGAGACGGATCTTTTGGCATACTCCGCCCGAGGTTTGGACGCAGGTGGAGTATGGTCGGGTTGGTTTTGCCTTAAAAACCAACCGGCCCCCTGGTACGAAAAAGCCAATAACTCTCAGACCGGGCGTCCGATTGACGCACCGTCTGCGGCGTTGAGTTTCTGTTGACGATATGGAACTTTTGGATACATCAACTCTGGGCTATGTGACAGTTGATGTATCAGCCTCTCGGCTCGTGGAGCGGACGCTCCCGAACGAGCTTGCTGTGTGCGGGAACCCTAGTGCTGGCTGCGACTGTGACTGCTACTGCTACTGCTACTACTACTGTGACTGCAACGACGACAGTACAGAGATCCTTGGTGGATTCGACGACGACTACAGCACTCAGCGATCCAACGTGGATCAGTGCTACAGGTCCTGTGTGGGCCCGATCCTGTGTGGGTCCGATCCTGTGTGGGTCATTGCGCTCAGCGGTCCTGTGTGAACCAGCGCCTATAGGTCCTGTGTGGGTCATTGTGGGGGTTAGTTACCTATCGATCCTTCGTGGGTCCGACGACTTAGATGGATCAGAGATCATCTTTATCGTCTTTCGAAGAAGTATACCTGTGTGAGCTGAATCCTGTTGCTTTTCTGTGTGGATTGTGTTGTGCTATCCTGTGTGGATTTCGTTTTTCTTTCCTATGTGGAATACGTATACTTTCCTGTGTGGACTGAGTTGTACTTGGGCTCGGAGGTTTGAGCGTATTGGAATTGATGACTTAGGTATATGTATGGGCATATACCTAAGCAGTGTCGGTTGTTAATTCGTGATTGTATCTTCCTTTGTGGTTTATCCTTTGTGGATTTTGGGAGACCTTCAGGGGTTTCGGGGTCCCTACTGAGTAGATTATACTCACCCCTGCACGGGCTATGCCCGCACTTCGTTGTGTTGGTTGCAGACGACGGACAACGTTGATCTTGGCTGAGGCTTGCAGAGCAGGACGGTACTTGGAGGTGGACCACTGGGCGGAACGTGTTCGGAGCGGAAAGCGGGACCCGAGGAGCAGTGGAGCTATCTATACCCACCCTTCAGGTGGGATTCCCAGTGGACAGCTTGGAGTAGCGACTTTTACTTTACAGTTGTTGTTTTCCCTTTCGAGTTGTACTTTACTTTCAGTTTGGGTTTGTATACTGGCCCATTTACTTTTCCGCACTTTCAGTTGTACTATGTTTTCACTTAGTGTTTACTTTCCGCTTGCTTACTCTGTGGTGCTTGTTTACTTTACAAAGGCAATGCCTTCCCTTTTTATCGGGATTTACACCTTGGTGCTAGTCGCCAGCCCCTGGCCTATGGAAGGCGGGCTTGGGGTAGTCACGGCACGGGCCCCGAGGATGGATCATGACAAATTGGTATCAAAGGAGTTCGGTTCTACCGCGAACTCTGATCTTTTCTATGTGAAGCAATAATGTTTAGCATATTGAGTGTGGTTATCAGTCCAGGGAGACCAGTGTTGGTGCGGCGGCCGACGTATCCGTACACCAGGACCCTGACTACGGATTTCCGACTTAATGCACGAAAACATTGATTGCGTGTGTGTTTCAAAGTGTTCTTTGTGATTTCTTTATATCAGCACACCAGGTATACTGTTCTGACCGTGGCGCACCTGTTTCCTTTTCAGGATGACCCCACGACGGCAGCCAGCTAGGGTTCCGAGATTCGAGCGTGACGACATCCCACCGAGCGACGAGGCCTCGGTGCAGGGCCCTTTGTCAGTAGTGGCCCCGGCGGTAGCTCTACCCGCCGAGCCACCGATGCTTCCAGCACCAGCCGCTGACGATGCACGTCACCTTGGAGCTCTGCACGAGTTCCAGTGCCAGCAACCGCCTAGGTTCCGTGGGGAGACGGACCCCCAGGCAGCAGAGGACTGGCTGGAGGCAGTGGTACGAGTTTTTAGGCTAGTGAGGACACCTGCAGACCTCATGGTGATCCTCGCTGCGAGCCTACTGCACGCAGCAGCGGGCCGATGGTGGAGCTTGATCCTCCAGGTGCACGATGAGGCATCTCTACTTTGGACGGACTTTGAGAGCCTCTTCCGCTCGGAGTTCGTCCCAGCCACCCTTCGTGCGGTGCGTATCCAGGAGCTTCTTCAGCTGCGGCAGGGAAGCATAACGGTCGCTCAGTACTCAGCGAGATTTACTGATCTCTCGCGCTACTCGACTGACATGGTACAGGACCCATTATTCCGGGCTCGGACCTTCGAGCAGGGTTTGAGACACGAGATCAGGGCATCGCTGATCTCCCTCAGCATACCGACTCAGACGGGAGTACTGGAGCGGGCCCTTTTGATCGAGATCTTCCTTGCTGAGTCTACACCAGCGCCGAGACCCACCGCAGGGCGGCACGTGGCAGAGTCATCTGCAGCAGGCAGTCGACGGATGACTCAGGGGTCCAGGCAGACCAGACCTTCAGGAAGACGACCTCAGGTTACTGGCTCAGAAGTGCGGGGCACACAGCGCGGAGCCAGTCTTTCGAGAGGCAGATAGTGCTACTCGTGCGGCGGGCAGGGCCACATGGCTCGTGACTGCCCGACCCGCCGTGCCGAGGAACAGCAGACGGTTGAGGGACCACCGAGGCAGAGGCAGAGGGTCGACCGTGGTGGTCCGTAGGGAGGAAGCGGACGAGGCAGAGGAGCTGGCCGAGTAGCAGGTAGTGGGCGACGCTTTGAGGCTCTGCCACCACCACCACCAGAAGGTCCACCCCGACCACAGGGAGCTGGCGGGCAGAGACAGGCACAGCTCCAGGCAGCAGAGGCCTACGACCACGGCGCACCCGAGATGATTCGAGGTACTATATGTGTCTATTCCACCATTGCTGCAGTACTTATAGACACAGGAGCGAGTCACTCTTTCATAGTCGCTGCGCTTGTTCGGAGCTCGGAGATTTCGACAGAGCCGTTGGCTCGATCCTTACGGCTAGAGACTCCTACGGGAGAAGACTCGACGATTACGCACTGGTGCCGGCAGTGTGAGCTTACTCTAGGAGGCGAGAGCTTCAGCTGGGATCTTCTTGTAGTAGCGTCGAGGCCTTACGACGTCATCTTGGTCATGGATTGGCTATCTACGTTCCATGCGTAGATTGACTGTTTTAGGCGCAAGGTGCGATGTGTACGCACCGACGGGAGTAGGTTCACCTTCACCGGTGAGAAGGGAACCTTTGCAGCACAGGATGGACTTCCGCGGAGGAGAGGACAGCCCATCACTAATCAGTTGGCTAGCCTCATCCTTGGAGCAGTTGACGTGCGGAGTCCTGGTTTTCCTGCAGTGGTGGATCAGTTTGCGGACGTTTTTCCCGACGACGTTCCAGGGCTACCTCCTCGCAGAGAGGTAGACTTTTATATTGACCTGTACCCCGGGATAGCCCCGATATCCACTCCAGCATATCGGATGGCCCCCGCCGATCTTCGAGAGCTACGGGTACAGTTGGAAGACTTGCAGGGCAAGGGGTTCATCCGACCCAGTGTTTCACCCTGGGCTTCCCCGATATTGTTCGCCAAGAAGGCGGACGGGAGCTTGCGACTTTGTGTTGACTATCGTCGCTTGAACCAGGTGACAGTGAGGAACAAGTATCCGCTATCGAGGATTGATGACCTCTTTGATCATCTCAAGGTAGCACGGTGGTTCTCGAAGATAGACCTCGGGTCAGGCTATCATCAGCTCAGAGTCAGAGACGAGGACATGAAGAAGATGGCCTTCAGATGTCGGTATGGCCACTATGAGTTCTTGGTTATGCCTTTTGGTGTAACCAATGCTCCAGTAGTGTTCATGTCCCTCATGAACATGATCTTTCAGCCATACCTCGATCGATTTTTCGTGGTCTTCATTGATGACATTTTGATTTACTCTATGACTGGGGAGGAGCACGCCTATCACTTGTGAGTTGTACTAGACACACTCCGAGAGCACCATCTTTATGGTAAGCTCTCGAAGTTCCAGTTCTGAATATGTGAGGTCCACTTCTTGGGACACGTTATCTCTGAGGCGGGAGTTGCAGTGGATCCTGTGAAGATCGAGGCTGTGTTAGCATGGGAGCCACCCAGGAGCGTGACTGAGGTTTGGAGTTTCTTGGGACTAGCTGGATACTATTGAAGATTCGTGCCAGACTTCTCTAGAGTTGAGGCACCACTCACAGCTTTGACGAAGAAGGGGAAACCCTTCGTATGGTCAGACAGATGTCAGCAGAGCTTCCAGGAGCTGAGACGAAGATTGACCAGCGCACCTATCTTGAGTTTGCCTGAAGAGGGAGTTGGATACGTAGTTTACTGCGATGCATCAGGGACCGGACTCGGTTGCGTCCTGATGCAGGAGCGGGCAGTGATCGCCTATGGATCACGACAGTTGAGGCTGCATGAGCAGAACTACGCTACCCATGACCTGGAGTTGGCAGCAGTGGTCTTCGCTCTGAAGACATGGAGGCACTATCTGATGGGCGAGCACTTTACAGTCTTTTCTGACCACCAGAGTCTCAGATACATCTTCTCTCAGAAGGACCTGAACCTGAGACAGCGGAGATGGCTCGAGTTCCTCCAGGACTATGAATTTGAGATAGTCTATACTCCTGGGAAGGGGAACGTAGTAGCCGATGCCCTCAGCAGGAGGACGGGCATTCAACTACTTGAGGAGGCGACGGAGCATCTAGCCTCTTTGCAGATATCCTTCATGGATAGAGATGGAGCAGCCTTCCTTCAGTCTCTCACAGTCACCCCTCCACTACTGCAGCGGGTCAGAGAGGCACAGCGTGAGGACGCTAACTGTGAGACACGGCGTGCACAGATATCCTTGGGACAGGCACCTGATGGATTCTCCCTTGGAGCAGAGCACGACATCCTTTTCAGAGGATGTACCATGGTACCAGTCGCTTTGAGAGAGGAGGTGCTGAGAGAGTTTCACACTTCTCCTTTGGCGGTACATCCAGGAGTGGCGAAGTTGTACCAGGATCTCAGACGACAGCACTGGTGGCCGGGCATGAAGAAGGTTGTGGTAGAGTTTGTTTCTCGATGCCTCACCTGCTAGCAGGTGAAGGCAGAGCATCAGGTACCAGCAGGCTTGGTACAGCCCTTGGAGGTTCCAGAGTGGAAGTGGGACGACATATCTATGGACTTCGTGACTGGACTTCCACGCACTTCCAGAGGTCACGACTCCATCTGGGTGATTGTTGACCGACTCACCAAGTCGGCACACTTCTTAACCATCAGAGAGCAAGGCTCAGTGGAGATCTTGGGACGTCTCTACGTTCAGGAGATTGTGCGGCTCCACGGTGTGCCGTCATCTATCATCTACGATCGAGATGCTCGCTTTATTTCTCGGATTTGGGAGGGGTTACAGGAGGCGTTCGGGACGCAGCTACGTCTGAGCACAACTTTTCACCCTCAGACGGATGGTCAGACGGAGAGGACCATTCAGACTCTTGAGGACATGCTCCGCGCATGTGTCCTCGACTTTGGTCGTAGCTGGGAGGACCACCTACCCTTGGTGGAGTTTGCGTACAACAACAGCTACCACTCCACCATCGGGATGGAACCATACGAGGCGTTGTACGGCCGACATTGTAGATCTCCTTTGTGCTGGACAGACCCTGGGGAGTCAGCACATGTGGGACCGGAGATGGTCCAGGCCACGACAGAGAAGGTCCAGGTCATCCAGGAGCAGATGAGGACAGCTCAGAGCCGGCAGAAGTCATACGCTGACAGGAGGCGGAGGCCACTAGAGTTCGAGGATGGCAACCACGTCTTCTTGCGGGTCTCACCTCGACGTGGTATACGGAGATTTGGCCGAGGCGGCAAGTTATCTCCGCGCTTCATCGGACCCTTCCAGGTCCTCAACAGGATTGGCGAGGTGGCTTATCGCCTGGCTCTACCACCTCAGTTGCACCGGGTGTACGACGTCTTCCACGTGTCTCAGCTGAGGAGATACGTGCACGACCCAACGCACATCATTGACCATGGGGAGCTTGACGTTGACGATGGGGCGACTTTTACAGAGGTCCCGGTGGAGATAGAGGATCGATAGGAGCGGGTCCTACGTGGGCGATTGATTCCTCTTGTGCGCATCAGATGGCAGCACGGGAACCTCCAGGAGAGCACATGGGAGCCGGAGGCTCAGATGCGTGCTCAGTAACCTCATTTGTTTCCCTAGTTTTTTATGTATCTTTACAGGGACGTAAAGCCCTGAGGTGGGAGTAATGTAAAGACCCATAAAATTCAAGGGAAATTTTTTCTTAATTTTCTTTGGAATTTTACAAGAGCGCGGTTTCTGACGGCACCTGATTCCGAGGCCCGGAGTGCCCGGAATCAATTTCCGAAGTTTGGCTCGGGTACGTTCAGTGAACGAATGAGCGGTAATTTCTAACTTTTGATCCGGTGCTCGGAATTGAAATCTGAGGACACCGATGAACTCGCAACGCCGATATTCGCTTAAGGAGACCTTTTACGAGGTTGCGTTTTATGCGGAATGAAAGTTAGTTTTGGGAAAAATTATAAGAAATTAAATAAAAATGTGGAAACACTTTTTATTTTTAACTTGTTAGTTAACTTCTCCCAAAGGGAGTTAGGGGTGGGACAGACACCCACTTAACCTCCCTTGAGAGGATTAAGTGTGGTGGGGCCCACACGAACCCTAACTCTTCACCTTTTTTTTAAACTCCCTTAAACTCCTCTTTTAATGAACTTGACAAATTTGTTAATTAATGGAGTTGAATTGTTTGAATTTCAAACCTTTGAAATTCAAATTGATAATTGTGTGAATAAAATAAGACTTTAGCTTATTTTATTTGGGTTAGAATTCTCTAGCCACCTTGAGAGAATTTGGAGCCTTCTCCTTCTTCTTCAAACTTTGACGAAGAACGCGAAGAACTCTCGGACATCGACGAAGAACGCCACGTTCTCGGGAACCGTCTTCCGCGACGTCATACCCGCGATACCGACGACGTCTTCTTCCACGTCATCTCTTCCGTGACGATTTCCCGCGACGAAATCTTCGTCAAAGAACTTCGAATCCTCGCTTCACGACATCAACGTCCTTCTTCCGTGACGCCGACCACCCCGACGCTCGTCTTCCGCGGGTCGTTGACGATCATCGTTCTTGAAACCGAGGTAGGGGTTTGTCGTTGACTATTTATTTATTCTCGTTCTTGGTTCTAGCATGACAATCTTGAGGATAAATGTTTAAGTGTTATCATCTAACGAGAGGCGGGTTGGACCGCACAAACACGGCCGAATTCCCCCTCCTTTGTTCTTGATTATTATTTTTCCTTGCGGACGAAACGAGATGGCGTGGTGCCGTCGCACCACGCGGGAATCATTCGACAAATATTGCGCGGTGCCGTCGCGCCGCGCCGTGGAAAGATTCATCATGAACGCGACGCCGTCGCGCCGCGTCGAAGGAAACCGAAGGCACCGCGGCCGGAGCGGGGCCGCGGCGGAAGGGCACGGTGCCGTCGCACCGTGCCGGACGATGAAGGCCGCGGCCGGTTCCGGGCCGCGGCGGGACGTGATGACCGGCGGCCAGCCGGGCCGCCGGTGCCGGAAAATGGAAGAGGACCGGCCCATGCTGGTCCTATTGAGAAAAAGTCGGCCGGCCAGGTCGGGCCGGCCGGGGCGTTGCAAAACCGGGGGAATTAAATTCCCCCGGGCGGTTAAATTGGCCCCGCATAATGGGGGGGGGGGGGGGCGGTTTCACAAAGGGGGGGAAGCGCCCCCCCGTTTTTCTCAAAGGCAGGCCCCCACGAGGGGGGGCCGTTTGATCCAAGGTGCGGCATCCAGCCGCGCCGCCAACAGGAAGGGCGGGGGCCTTGCCCCCCGTGCGTGGCACCCGAGCGGCGCCCCGGCCGCGCTGCCGCGCCGGACCGCGCCGCCGTGCCGTACCGCGCCGCCGGCCGGGCCGGGTCGGACCCGGGTCGGGTCGACCCGGTTCGGGCCGACCCAGGGGGGGGGGGGTCGGGCCGGGTCGGCCCGGACCCGGACCCCACATTTTCGAATCGACTTTGGTCTTTTGCCCATAACTTGAGCTACGGACCTCCGATTGACAAACCGTCAGCGGCGATGCGATCCTTGGATCGAGACGGTCGATTTGGTATATCGCACTCAAAGTTTCGAAATACTTTGAGTTCGTCCGGGTTGGTTCGTACACGAAACCAACCGGGCCCTCGGAGCGGAAACGCTCATATCTTGAGCTACGGACGTCCGATTGACGTGCCGTCAGTTTTGTTGTGTTCCTCTTAGTGAGAAGGATCTTTTGGCATACTCCCCCCGAGGTTTAGACGCAGGTGGAGTACGGTCAGGTTGGTTTTTCCTTAAAAACCAACCGGGCCCCTGGGACGAAAAAGCCAATAACTCTCAGACCGGGCGTCTGATTGACGCGCCGTCTGCGGCGTTGAGTTCCTGTTGACGATACGGAACTTTTGGATACATCAACTCTATGCTATGTGACAGTTGATGTATCAGCCTCTCGGCTCGTGGAGCGGACCCTCCCGAACGAGCTTGCTGTGTGCGGGAACCCTAGTGCTGGCTGCGATTGTGACTGCTACTGCTACTGCTACTACTACTGTGACTGCGACGACGACAGTACAGAGATCCTTGGTGGATTCGACGACGACTACAACACTCAACGATCCTACGTGGATCAGTGCTACAGGTCCTGTGTGGGCCCGATCCTGTGTGGGTCATTGCGCTCAGCGGTCTTGTGTGAACCAGCGCCTACAGGTCCTGTGTGGACCCGATCCTGTGTGGGTCATTGCGGGGGTTAGTTACCTATCGATCCTTCATGGGTCCGACGACTTAGATGGATCAGAGATCATCTTTATCGTCTTTCGAAGAGGTATACCTTTGTGAGCTAAATCCTGTTGCTTTCCTGTGTGGATTGTGTTGTGCTATCCTGTGTGGATTTCGTTTTGCTTTCCTGTGTGGAATACGTATACTTTCCTGTGTGGATTGAGTTGTACTTGGGCTCGGAGGTTGGAGCGTATTGGAATTGATGACTTAGGTATATGTATGGGAATATACCTAAGTAGTGTCGGTTGTTACTTCTTGATTGTATCTTCCTTTGTGGTTTATCCTTCGTGGATTTTGGGAGACCTTCAGGGGTCTCGGGGTCCCTACTGAGTAGCTTATACTCACCCCTTCACGGGTTATGCCCGCACTTCGTTGTATTGGTTGCAGACGAAGAACAGCGTTGATCTTGGCTGAGGCTTGCAGAGCAGGATGGTACTTGGAGGTGGACCATTGGGCGGGACGTGTTCGGAGCGGACGGCGGGACCCGAGGAGCAGTGGAGCTATCTGTACCCACCCTTCAGGTGGGATTTCCAGTGGACAGCTTGGAGTAGTGGCTTTTACTTTACAGTTGCTGTTTTCCCTTTCGAGTTGTACTTTACTTTCGGTTTGGGTTTGTATACTGGCCCATTTACTTTTCCGCACTTTCAGTTGTACTCTGTTTTCACTTAGTGATTACTTTCCGCTTGCTTACTCTATGGTACTTGTTTACTTTACAAAGGCAATGCCTTCCCTTTTTACCGGGATTTACGCCTTGGTTCCAGTCGCCAGCCCCTGGCCTATGGAAGGCGGGTTTGGGGTAGTCACGGCACGGGCCCCGAGGACGGGTCGTGACAGAAAGGGTCTCTCACCATATCAGTGGATAACGCTAGAGGTCGGTGAACCTCGCTAAATACTGATCCACAATCATGCTACTCGGCTGCAAGTGGAGAAGCTCCTGTATACGCACTGAGCGTAGGTTCGCTGGGATGAACTGTAAAGACCGTAAAATTCAAGGGAAATTTTTTCTTAATTTTCTTTGGAATTTTACAAGAGCGCGGTTTCTGACAGCACCTGATTCCGAGGCCCGGAGTGCCCGGAATCAATTTCCGAAGTTTGGCTCGGGTACGTTCAGTGAACGAACGAGCGGGAATTTCTAACTTTTGATCTGGTGCTTGGAATTGAAATCTGAGGACACCGATGAACTCACAGCGCCGATATTCGCTTAAGGAGACCTTTTCCGAGGTTACGTTTATTCCGGGTTGAGAGTTAGTTTTTGGGAATTTAGAATAAGTTAAATAAAATTGTGGAATACAAATTTTATTTTAACTTTTTGGTTATTTATCTCCCAAAGGGAGTTAGAAGTGGGACCCACATCCACTTAACCTCCCTTGGGAGGATTAAGTGTGGTGGGGCCCACACGAAGCATAACTCTTCACCTTCTTTTTTTTTAAAACTCCCTTAAACTCCTCTTTTAATGAACATGACAACTTTGTTAATTAATGGAGTTGAATTGTTTGAATTTCAAACCTTTGAAATTCAAATTGATAATTGTGTGAATAAAATAAGACTTTAGCTAATTTTATTTGGGTTAGAATTCTCTATCCACCTTGAGAGAATTTGGAGCCTTCTCCTTCTTCTTCAAACTTTGACGAAGAACGCGAAGAACATTCGGACATCGACGAAGAACGCCACGTTCTCGGGAACCGTCTTCCGCGACGTCATACCCGCGATACCGACGACGTCTTCTTCCGCGTCATCTCTTCCGCGACGATTTCCCGCGACGAAATCATCGTCAAAGAACTTGGAATCCTCGCTTCACGACATCGACGTCCTTCTTCCGTGACGTCGACCACCGCGACGCTCGTCTTCCGCGGGTCATTGACGATCATCGTTCTTGAAACCGAGGTAGGGTTTTGTTGTTGATTATTTATTTATTCTCGCTCTTGGTTCTAGAATGAAAATCTTGAGGATAAATGTTTCAGTGTTATCATCTAACGAGAGGGGGGTCGGACCGCACAAACACGGCCGAATTCCCCCTCCTTTGTTCTTGATTATTATTTTTCCTTGCGGATGAAACGAGATGGGGTGGTGCCGTCGCACCATGCGGGAATCATTCGACAATTATTGCGCGGCTCCGCCGCGCCGCGCCGTGGAAAGATTCATCATGAACGCGACGCCGTCGCGCCGCGTCGAAGGAAACCGAAGGCGCCGCGGCCGGAGCAGGGCCGCGGCGGAAGGGCACGGTGTCGTCGCACCATGCCGGACGACGAAGGCCGCGACCGGTTCCGAGCCGCGGCGGGAAGTGATGACCGGCGGCCAGCTGGGCCGCCGGTGCTGGAAAATGGAAGAGGACCGGCCCATGCCGGTCCTGTTGAGAAGAAGCCGGCCGGGGTGGTGCAAAACTGGGGGAATTAAATTCCCCCGGGCGATTAAATTGGCCCCCCATAATGGGGGGGTGGTTTCACAAAGGGGGGGCAGCGCCCCCCCCCCCCCCCCCCCCGTTTTTCTCAAAGGCAGGCCCCCACGAGGGGGGGCCGTTTGATCCAAGGCGCGGCATCAAGCCGCGCCGCCAGCAGGAAGGGCGGGGGCCTTGCCCCCCGCGCGTGGCACCCGAGCGGCGCCCCGGCCGCGCCGCCGCGCCGGACCGCGCCGTCGTGCCGGGCCGCGACGCCGTGCCGGACCGCGCCATCGACCGGTCCGGGTCGGACCCGGGTCGGGTCGACCCGGTTCGGGCCGACCCAGGGGGGTCGGGCCGGGTCGGCCCGGACCCGGACCCCCCGTTTTCGAATCGACTTTGGTCTTTTGCCCATAACTTGAGCTACGGACCTCCGATTGACGAACCGTCAGCGGCGATGCGATCCTTGGATCGAGACGGTCGATTCGGTATATCGCACTCAAAGTTTCGGAATACTTTGATTTCGGCCGAGTTGGTTCGTACACAAAACCAACCGGGCCCTCGGAGCGGAAACGCTCATATCTTGAGCTACGGACGTCCGATTGACGTGTCGTCCGTTTTGTTGTGTTCCTCTTAGTGAGACGGTTCTTTTTGCATACTCCGTCCGAGGTTTGGACGCAAGTGGAGTACGGTCGGGTTGGTTTTGCCTTAAAAACCAACCGGGCCGCTGGGACAAAAAAGCCAATAACTCTCAGACCGAGCGTCCGATCGACGCGTCGTCTGTTGCGTTGAGTTCCTGTTGACGATACGGAACTCTTGGATACATCAACTCTGGGCTATGTGACAGTTGATGTATCAGCCTCTCAGCTCATGGAGCGGACCCTCCCGAACGAGCTTGCTGTGTGCGGGAACCCTAGTGCTGGTTGCGACTGTGACTGCTACTGCTACTACTACTACTACTGTGACTGCGACGACGACAGTACAGAGATCCTTGGTGGATTCAACGACGACTACAACACTCAGCGATCCTACGTGGATCAGTGCTACAGGTCCTTTGTGGGCCCGATCCTGTGTGGGTCTGCGCTTAGCGGTCCTGTGTGAACCAGTGCCTACAGGTCCTGTGTGGGCTCGATCCTGTGTGGGTTATTGCGGGGGTTAGTTACCTATCGATCCTTCGTGGGTCCGACGACTTAGATGGATCAGAGATCATCTTTATCGTCTTTCGAAAAAGTATACCAGTGTGAGCTGAATCCTGTTGTTTTTCTGTGTGGATTGTGTTGTGCTATCCTGTGTGGATTTCGTTTTGCTTTCCTGTGTGGAATACGTATAATTTCCTGTGTGGACTGAGTTGTACTTGGGCTCGGAGGTTGGAGCGTATTGGAATTGATAACTTAGGTATATGTATGGGCATATACCTAAGTAGTGTCGGTTGTTTCTTCGTGTTTGTATCTCACCTTTGTGGTTTATCCTTTGTGGATTTTGGGAGACCTTCAGGGGTCTCGGGGTCCCTACTGAGTAGCTTATACTCACCCTTGCACGGGCTATGCCCGCACTTCGTTGTGTTGGTTGCAGACGACGGACAGCGTTGATCTTGGCTGAGGCTTGCAGAGCAGGATGGTACTTGGAGGTGGACCACTGGGCGGGACATCTTCGGAGCGGACGGCGGGACCCGAGGAGCAGTGGAGCTATCTGTACCCACCCTTCAGGTGGGATTTCCAGTGGACGGCTTGGACTAGCGGCTTTTACTTTACAGTTGTTGTTTTCCCTTTAGAGTTGTACTTTACTTTCAGTTTGGGTTTGTATACTGGCCCATTTACTTTTCTGCACTTTCAGTTGTACTCTGTTTTCACTTAGTGTTTACTTTACGCTTTCTTACTCTGTGGTGATTGTTTACTTTACAAAGGTAATGCCTTCCCTTTTTACCGGGATTTACGCCTTGGTGCTAGTCGCCAGCCCCTGGCCTATGGAAGGCGGGCTTGGGGTAGTCACGGCACGGGCCCCGAGGACGGGTCGTGACAAATTGGTATCAGAGGAGTTTGGTTCTACCGCGAACTCTGATCTTTTCTATGTGAAGCAATAATGTTTAGCGTATTGAGTGTGGTTATCAGTCCAGGGAGTCCAGTGTTGGTGCGGCGGCCGACGTATCCGTACACCGGGACCCTGACTACTGATTTCCGACTTAATGCACGAAAACGTTGATTGCGTGTGTGTTTCAATTTTTCTTTATGATTACTTTATATCATCTCACCAGGTATACTATTCTGACCGTGGCGCACCTGTTTCCTTTTCAGGATGGCCCCACGACGGCAGCCAGCTAGGGTTCCGAGAGTCAAGCGTGACGACAACCCACCGAGCGACGAGGCCTCGGTGCAGGGCCCTTTGTCAGCAGTGGCACCGGCGGTAGCTCTACCCGCCGAGCCACCGATGCTTCCAGCACCAGCCGCTGACGATGCACGTCGCATTGAAGCTCTACACGAGTTCCAGCGCCAGCGACCGCCTAGGTTCCGTGGGGAGACGGACCCCCAGGCAGCAGAGGACTGGTTGGAGGAAGTGGTACGAGTTTTTAGGCTAGTGAGGACACCTGCAGACCTCATGGTGATCCTCGCTGCGAGCCTACTGCACGCAGCAGCGGGCCGATGGTGGAGCTTGATGCTCCAGGTGCACGATGAGGCATCTATACTTTGGAAGGACTTTGAGAGCCTCTTCCGCTCGGAGTTCGTCCCAGCCACCCTTCATGCGGTGCGTATCCAGGAGCTTCTTCAGCTGCGGCAGGGCAGCATGACGGTCGCTCAGTACTCAGCGAGATTTACTGATCTCTCGCGCTACTCGACTGACATGCTACGGGACCCATTCTTCCGGGCCCGGACCTTCGAGCAGGGTTTGAGACACGAGATCAGGGCATCGCTGATCTCCCTCAGCATACCGACTCAGACGGGAGTACTAGAGCGGTCCCTTTTGATCGAGAGCTTCCTTGCTGAGTCTACACCAGCGCCGAGACCCACCGCAGGGCGGCACGTGGCAGAGTCATCTGCAGCAGGCAATCGACGGATGAATCAGGGGTCCAGGCAGACCAGACCTTCAGGCAGACGACCTCAGGACACTGGCTCAGCAGTGCGGGGCACACAGCGAGGAGCCAGTCTTTCGAGAGGCAGGCAGTGCTACTCGTGCGGCGGGCAGGGCCACATGGCTCGTGACTGCCTGACCCGCCGTGTCGAGGAGCAGCAGACGGTTGAGGGACCACTGAGGCAGAGGCAGAGGGTCGACTGTGGCGGTCTGCAGGGAGGAGGCGGACGAGGCAGAGGAGCTGGCCGAGCAGTATGTGGTGGGCGACTCTTTGAGGCTCTTCCACCACCACCACCAGGAGGTCCACCCTGACCACAAGGAGCTGGAGGGCAGAGACAGGCACAGCTCCAGGCAGCAGAGGCCTATGACCACGGCGCACCCGAGATGATTCGAGATACTATCTGTGTCTATTCCACCCTTGCTGCAGTACTTATAGACACAGGAGCGAGTCACTCTTTCATAGCCGCTACCCTTGTTCGGAGCTCGGAGATTCCGACAGAGCCGTTGGCTCGATCCTTACGGCTAGAGACTCCTACGGAAGCAGACTAAACGATTACGCACTGGTGCCGGCAGTGTGAGCTTACTCTAGGAGGCGAGAGCTTCGGCTGGGATCTTCTTGTAGCAGCGTCGAGGCCTTAAGACGTCATCTTGGGCATGGATTGGCTATCTACGGTCCATGCGCAGATTGACTGTTTTAAGCACAAGGTGCGATGTGTACGCACCGACGGGAGCAAGTTCACCTTCACCGGAGAGAAGGGAACCTTTGCAGCATAGGATGGGCTTCCGCAGAGGAGAGGACATCCCATCACTCATCAGTTGGCTAGCCTCATCCTTGGAGCAGTTGACGTGCGGACTCCTGGTTTTCCTGCAGTGGTGGATCAGTTTGCGGACGTTTTTCCCGACGACGTTCCAGGGCTACCTCCTCGCAGAGAGGTAGACTTTTATATTGACCTGTACCCCAGGACAGCCCCAATATCCACTCCAGCATATCGGATGGCCCCCGCCGAGTTTCGAGAGCTACGGGTACAATTGGAGGACTTGCAGGGCAAGGGGTTCATCCGACCCAGTGTTTCACCCTGGACTTCCCCGATATTGTTCGCCAAGAAGGCGGACGGGTGCTTGCGACTTTGTGTTGACTATCGTCGCCTGAACCAGGTGACAGTGAGGAACAAGTATCCGCTACCGAGGATTGATTACCTCTTTGATCAGCTCAAGGGAGCACGGTGGTTCTCGAAGATAGACCTCAGGTCAGGTTATCATCAGCTCAGAGTCAGAGACAAGGACGTGCAGAAGACGACCTTCAGATGTCGGTATGGCCACTATGAGTTCTTGGTTATGCCTTTCAGTGTAACCAATGCTCCAGCAGTTTTCATGGCCCTCATGAACAGGATATTTCAGCCATACCTCGATCGATTTGTCGTGGTCTTCATCGACGACATTTTGTTTTACTCTACGACTGAGGAGGAGCACGCCTATCACTTGAGAGTTCTACTAGACACACTCCGAGAGCACCAGCTTTATGGTAAGCTCTCGAAGTGCCAGTTCTGGATACGTGAGGTCCACTTCTTGGGACACGTTATCTCTGAGGCGGGAGTTGCAGTGGATCCTGCGAAGATCGAGGCTGTGTTAGCATGGGAGCCACCCAGGAGCGTGACTGAGGTTCGGAGTTTCTTGGGACTAGCTGGATACTATCGGAGATTCTTGCCAGACTTCTCTAGAGTTGCGGCACCACTCATAGCTTTGACGAAGAAGGGGAAACCCTTTGTATGGTCAGACAGATGTCAGCAGAGCTTCCAGGAGCTGAGACAGAGATTGACCAGCGCACCTATCTTGAGGTTGCCTGAGGAGGGAGTTGGATACGTAGTTTACTGCGATGCATCAGGGACCGGACTCGGTTGCGTCCTGATGCAGGAGCGGGCAGTGATCGCCTATGGATCATGACAGTTGAGGCCGCATGAGCAGAACTATGCTACCCATGACCTGGAGTTGGCAGCAGTGGTCTTCGCTCTGAAGACATGGCGGCACTATCTGATGGGCGAGCACTTTACAGTCTTTTCTGACCACCAGAGTCTCAGGTACATCTTCTCTGAGAAGGAACTGAACCTGAGACAGAGGCGATGGATCTAGTTCCTCCAGGACTATGACTTTGAGATAGTCTATACTCCTGGGAAGGGGAACGTAGTAGTCGATGCCCTCAGTAGGAGGACATGCATTCAGCTACTTGAGGAGGCGACGGAGCAGCTAGCCTCTTTGCAGATATCCTTCGTGGATAGAGATGGAGCAGCCTTCCTTCAGTCTCTCACAGTCACCCCTCCACTACTGCAGCGGGTCATTGAAGAACAGCGTGAGGACGCTGACTGTGAGACACGGCGTGCACATATATCCTTGGGATAGGCACCTGATGGATTCTCCCTTGGAGCAGAGCACGACATCCTTTTCAGAGGACGTACCATGGTACCAGTCGCTTTGCGAGAGGAGGTGCTGAGAGAGTTTCACACTTCGCCTTTGGCGGTACATCCAGGAGTGGCGAAGATGTACCAGGATCTCAGACAACAGCACTGGTGGCCGGGCATGAAGATGGCTGTGGCAGAGTTCATTTCTCGATGCCTCACCTGCCAACAGGTGAAGGTAGAGTATCAGGTACCAGTAGGCTTGGTACAGCCCTTGGAGGTTCCAGAGTGGAAGTGGGACGGCATATCTATGGACTTCGTGACTGGACTTCCACGCACTTCCAGAGGTCACGACTCCATCTGGGTGATTGTTGACCGACTCACCAAGTCGGCACACTTCTTACCCATCAGAGAGCAGGGCTCAGTGGAGAGCTTGGGACGTCTCTACGTTCAGGAGATTGTGCGGCTCCATGGTGTTCCATTATCTGTCGTCTTCGATCGAGATGCTCGCTTTACTTCCCAGCTTTGGGAGGAGTTACAGGAGGCGTTCGGGACGCAGCTATGTTTGAGCACAGCTTTTCACCCTCAGACGGATGGTCAGACGGAGAGGACCATTCAGACTCTCGAGGACATGCTCTGCGCATGTGTCCTCGACTTTGGTCGTAGCTGGGAGGACCACCTACCCTTGGTGGAGTTTGCGTACAACAACAGCTACCACTCCACCATCGGGATGGCACCGTACGAGGCGTTGTACGACCAACCTTGTAGATCTCCTTTGTGCTGGACAGACCCTGGGGAGTCAGCACTTGTGGGACCGGAGATGGTCCAGGCCACGACAGAGAATGTCCAGGTCATCCAGGAGCAGATGAGGACAGCTCAGAGCCGGCAGAAGTCATACGCTGACAGGAGGTGGAGGCCACTAGAGTTCGAGGATGGCGACCACGTCTTCTTACGGGTCTCACCTCGACGTGGTATACGGAGATTTGGCCAAGGAGGCAAGTTATCTCCGCGCTTCATCGGACCCTTCCAGGTCCTCAGCAGGATTGGCGAGGTGGCTTATCGCCTGGCTCTACCACCTCAGTTGCACCGGGTGCACGACGTCTTCCACGTGTCTCAGCTGAGGAGATACGTGCACGACCCAACGCACATCATTGACCATGGGGAGCTTGACGTTGACGATGGGGCGACTTTTACGGAGGTCCCGGTGGAGATAGAGGATCGACAGGAGCGGGTCCTATGTGGGCAATCGATTCCTCTTATGTGCATCATATGGCAGCACGGGAACCTCCAGGAGAGCACATGGGAGCGGGAGGCTCAGATGCGTGCTCAGTACCCTCATTTTTTTCCCTAGTTTTTGATATATCTTTACGGGGACGTAAATCCCTGAGGTCGGAGTAATGTAAAGATCGTAAAATTCAAGGGAAATTTTTTCTTAATTTTCTTTGGAATTTTACAAGAGCGCGGTTTCTGACGGCACCTGATTCCGAGACCCGGAGTGCCCGGAATCAATTTCCGAAGTTTGGCTCGGGTACGTTCAGTGAACAAACGAGCGGGAATTTCTAACTTTTGATCTGGTGCTCGGAATTGAAATCCGAGGACACCGATGAACTCGCAGCGCCGATATTCGCTTAAGGAGACCTTTTCCGAGGTTACGTTTATTGCGGGTTGAGAGTTAGTTTTTGGGAATTTAGAATAAGTTAAATAAAATTGTGGAATACAAATTTTATTTTAACTTGTTGGTTATTTTTCTCCCAAAGGGAGTTAGAAGTGGGACCCACATCCACTTAACCTCCCTTGGGAGGATTAAGTGTGGTGGGGCCCACACGAAGCATAACTCTTCACCTTCTTTTTTTTAAAACTCCCTTAAACTCCTCTTTTAATGAACATGACAACTTTGTTAATTAATGGAGTTGAATTGTTTGAATTTCAAACCTTTGAAATTCAAATTGATAATTGTGTGAATAAAATAAGACTTTAGCTTATTTTATTTGGGTTAGAATTCTCTAGCCACCTTGAGTGAATTTGGAGCCTTCTCCTTCTTCTTCAAACTTTGACGAAGAACGCGAAGAACATTCGGACATCGACGAAGAACGCCACGTTCTCGGGAACCGTCTTCCGCGACGTCATACCCGCGATACCGACGACGTCTTCTTCCGCGTCATCTCTTCCGCGACGATTTCCCGCGACGAAATCGTCGTCAAAGAACTTCGAATCCTCGCTTCACGACATCGACGTCCTTCTTTCGTGACGCCGACCACCGCGACGCTCGTCTTCCGCGGGTCGTTGACGATCATCGTTCTTGAAACCGAGGTAGGGGTTTGTTGTTGGTTATTTATTTATTCTCGTTCTTGGTTCTAGCATGACAATCTTGAGGATAAATGTTTAAGTGTTATCATCTAACGAGAGGGGGGTCGGACCGCACAAAAACTGCCGAATTCCCCCTCCTTTGTTCTTGATTATTATTTTTCCTTGCGGAAGAAACGAGATGGCGTGGTGCCGTCGCACCACGCGGGAATCATTCGACAATTATTGCGCGGCGCCGTCGCGCCGCGCCGTGGAAATATTCATCATGAACACGACGTTGTCGCGCCGCGTCGAAGGAAACCGAAGGCGCCGCGGCCGGAGCGGGGCCATGGCGGAAGGGCACGATGTCGTCGCACCGTGCCGGACGACGAAGGTCGCGGCCAGTTCCGGGCCACGGCGGGACGTGATGACCGACGGCCAGCCAGGCCACCGGTGCCGGAAAATGGAAGAGGACCGGCCCATGCCGGTCCTGTTGAGAAGAAGTCGGCCGGCCAGGGCGGTGCAAAACCGGGGTAATTAAATTCCCCCGGGCGGTTAAATTGGCCCCCCATAATGGGGGGGGGGGGGCGGTTTCACAAAGGAGGGGCAGCGCCCCCCCGTTTTTCTCAAAGGCAGGCCCCCACAAGGGGGGGCCGTTTGATCCAAGGCGCGACATCCAGCCGCGCCGCCAGCAGGAAGGGCGGGGGCCTTGCCCCCCGCGCGTGGCACCCGAGCGGCGCCCCGGCCGCGCCGCCGCGCCGGACCATGCCGCCGGGCCGCGCTGCGCCGCCGGCCGGGCCGGGTCGGGTCGACTCGGTTCGGGCCGACCCAGGGGGGTCGGGCCGGGTCGGCCCGGACCCGGACCCCCCGTTTTCGAATCGACTTCGGTCTTTTGCCCATAACTTGAGCTACGGACCTCCGATTGACGAACCGTCAGTGGTGATGCGATCCTTGGATCGAGACGGTCGATTCAGTATATCGCACTCAAAGTTTCGAAATACTTTAAGTTCGGCCGGGTTGGTTCGTAAACAAAACCAACCGGGCCCTCGGAGCGGAAACGCTCATATCTTGAGCTACGGACGTCCGATTGACGTGTCGTCAGTTTTGTTGTGTTTCTCTTAGTGAGACGGATCTTTTGGCATACTCTGCCCGAGTTTTGGACACAGGTGGAGTACGGTCGGGTTGGTTTTGCCTTAAAAACCAACCAGGCCCCTGGGACGAAAAAGCCAATAACTCTGAGACCGGGCGTCCAATCGACGCGCCGTCTATTGCGTTGAGTTCCTGTTGACGATACAAAACTCTTGGATACATCAACTCTGGGCTATGTGACAGTTGATGTATCAGCCTCTCGGCTCGTGGAGCGGACCCTCCCGAACGAGCTTGCTGTGTGCGGGAACCCTAGTGCTGGCTGCGACTGTGACTGCTACTGCTACTACTACTACTACTGTGACTGCGACGACGACAGTACAGAGATCCTTGGTGGATTCGACGATGACTACAGCACTCAGCGATCCTACGTGGATCAGTGCTACAGGTCCTGTGTGGGCCCAATCCTGTGTGGGTCCGATCCTGTGTGGGTCTGCGCTCAGCGGTCCTGTGTGAACCAGTGCCTACAGGTCCTGTGTGGGCCCGATCCTGTGTGGGTCATTGCGGGGTTTAGTTACCTATCGATCCTTCGTGGGTCCGACGACTTAGATGGATCAGAGATCATCTTTATCGTCTTTCGAAGAAGTATACCAGTGTGAGCTGAATCCTGTTGTTTTCCTGTGTGGATTGTGTTGTGCTATCCTGTGTGGATTTCGTTTTTATTTCCTGTGTGGAATACGTATACTTTCATGTGTGGACTGAGTTGTACTTGGGCTCGGAGGTTGGAGCGTATTGGAATTGATAACTTAGGTATATTTATGGGCATATACCTAAGCAGTGTCGGTTGTTACTTCGTGTTTGTATCTCACCTTTGTGGTTTATCCTTTGTGGATTTTGGGAGACCTTCAGGGGTCTCAGGGTCCCTACTGAGTAGCTTATACTCACCCCTGCACGGGCTATGCCCGCACTTCGTTGTGTTGGTTGCAGACGATGGACATCGTTGATCTTGGCTGAGGCTTGTAGAGCAGGACGGTACTTGGAGGTGGACCACTGGGCGGGACGTGTTCGGAGCAGACGGCGGGACCCGAGGAGCAGTGGTGCTATCTGTACCCACCCTTCAGGTGGGATTTCCAGTGGACAGCTTGGAGTAGCGGCTTTTACTTTACAGTTGTTGTTTTCCCTTTTGAGTTGTACTTTACTTTTAGTTTGGGTTTGTATACTGGCCCATTTACTTTTCCACACTTTCAGTTGTACTCTGTTTTCACTTAGTGTTTACTTTCTGCTTGCTTACTCTGTGGTGCTTGTTTACTTTACAAAGGCAATGCCTTCCCTTTTTACCAGGATTTACGCCTTGGTGATAGTCGCCAGCCCCTGGCCTATGGAAGGCGGGCTTGGGGTAGTCACGGCACGGGCCCCGAGGACGGGTCGTGACATGAACTCTGTCCTGAAAAGGCTCCTGAAGTCCACCCAGACGAGAGTCACCTCATCGTGAACCTGGAGCATCAAGATCCACCATCTGCACGCTGCATCCTGAAGAAGACTGGCGATAAGGATCACCATGAGATCAGATGGTGTCCCCACTAGTTGGAAAACTCTAACCACGACATCCAGAAAATACTCAGCCACCTCTAGATCTATATCTCCCTGGAACCTCAGTGGCCTCTGGCGCTGGAACTCGTGTAACGCGCTCAAGCGGCGTGCACCCTCTACTGCTGGGGATGGTGGCATCGGTTTCCCAACGGGTAGTGGTGTTACTGGTACACCACTCGATGGTACAACTGCCATAAGGGGGATCTACACTGAAGCCTCATCGCTTGGTGGGTTGTCATCACATACTCTACCTGGAACCCTGGATGGTTGTCTGCATGGAGGCATCCTGAAAAGAAGCAAGTGCACCACGGTCATTAATTTCATACCTGGTGAGCTGACTCGAAGATATCACAAAGAAAACTTTTCAAAAACACATATGCAATTAGTGTTTTCATGCACTGAGTCAGAAATCAGAAGTCGGGGTCCTGGTGTATGGATACGTCAGTCACCGCACCAACACTGGATTCCCCAAACTGAAAACCAAACTCAAAACACTTAACACTATTTCCACACAGAAAAGATCAGAGTCCTAATTATTCGGTAGAACTGAACTCCTCTGATACCAATTTGTCACAAACCGTCCCCCGGGGCTCATGTCGTGACTACCCCAAGCCCACCTTCCATAGGCCAGGAGCTAGCGATAAGCACCGAAAAGCGTATTCCCTAAAAATGGGAAGGTATTTACTTTATAAAATGTAAAATCACACAAACCAAGCACACATAAAGATAAAAGCACAAAGTAAACTATATAGTAAACAAGGTGTGTACATAAAGTAAAGGGGACGGAATACAAGCCCAATTGGAAAGTACAAGTAAAACTGGAAAGTACAAGTAAAACTGAAAACAAGTCTGGTGAACACCTGCCAAGTATCCTACCTGAAGGGTAGGTACAGCTCTCGAACAGTCTTCTCTGCATATCGTCTCGTCCATTGACCACCTCCGAGCAGCCTCTAATCCAGGTACCCTCATCCTCAGTCAGCATTGTCCATCATCTGCACTAGACACAACAAGGTGCAGGCATAGTCCGTGCAGGGGTGAGTATAACGATACTCAGTAGGGACCCTGAGACCCCCGAAGGTCTCTCATATCCACAAAGGATAAACCACAAAACTTGGAAACAACAGTCAACCCTACTTAGGTATATGACCAAACATATACCAAAGTTATCAATATATACTCATCGCATATAGGAGGGAAGAATACTACAAAGGTAACACCACGAAGGTAGAAGTGCCACACATATAACACCACAAAGGTATAAGTACCACACAGGTAACACCACGAAGATATAATACCACACAGGTACACCATGAAGATATAAGACTCAGCTCACATAGGTATTAGTGAAGTATAGAAATACAGATGATTAGTCGCGAAGCTGGATCGTCTTATTCTGTCAAGAGGCACTACTACTGATTATACGGAGTCTGACCCACACAGGATCGATAAGTACTAACCCCCACAATGACCCACAGAGGATCTAACCCACACAGGATCAGTATGCGTTGACCCACACAAGTTGGATGAGCACTGACCCACATAGGATCACTGAGCATTAACCCACACAGGATCTGACCCACACAGGATCAGTATGCACTGACCCACACAGGATCGCTGAGCGCTGACCTACACAGGATCTGACCCATACATGATCGGTATGCGCTGAACCACACAGTATCATTGAGCACTGATCCACACAAGATCGATAGGTACTAACCCCCACAATGACCCACACAGGATCTGACCTGACCAGAGTCGATAGGTAACTAACCTCCGTATTATCTGTCTCCAACCTCTGCCTCACTGCCAGCTACTGGACTCCTCGCACCTGATGCGCTCGAGTTCCATAGAATTTGTCTCTCGATATATCGGTCATACCTCAACCACCAAGAATTCCCACGGAGAAGTATCCCAAAGGTTCTTCATGTTATAAGGGATCCAACGCAACAGAAGGCGCGACAATCAGATGGTCGGTCTTTATTAGTGTTTCAGCTCCAAGGGCCCGATTGGATTCGGGGTTCGATCCAACCTGGTCATACTCCATATTTATCCAAAACTAAAGTAAATCATACCAAAAAGGACCATCTTGATCCAAGGATTCTGGTTCCACAGACGGTTCGTCAAACAGACGCCCGATCCTCAAGATATGGGCACAAAGGCGTATCTGGGTCTAGAGGCACCTAGGTTCGGTCCAACCTGGTCGGACCGACCCGGCCCGATCCGGGTCTGGCCCGGTTGGCCTGGGTCGTGGCGGGCTTGGCTAGCTGGGCCGTGGTCCTGCTCTCCCCGCGAAGGGGACGGCCCGGTTCGGCCCGCTGGCGCGGCCCGCGGTCGGGTGGACCACCGTGGCAGGGTCCGCCCTAGCCGATGCTCGGGAGGGAGGCGCCTCCCAGGTCACCCGAACAGCCAAAGGGCCCTTCGGTTTTTGGAAGCAGGACCCGCCTGAGCGGGTCCTACTCAGTGCACCACTGTCAGCCGGTTAGCCAGCCGGTCCTCCTCCTCCCAGCGGTGCGACGGAGCTGCTGTCCTTCGCGGCTGACCGGGTGTCAGCCTCCCTTCGGCCTCCACCGCGGCCAAACTGCCACGGCCTCCTGCTCAACCGACGGCACAGACGCACGCCACCCCACCTTCCTTGCAGCCGACCGGGTGTCAGCCGTCGCCTTCTTCTGTGAGCCATCACGGCTTTGTTCCAAGCCCAAACATTATGTCATTCACATATTCACGATCCTCGAATCGAGGGCTCCACGTCCATATGTCGCACTCGGAAAAAATTCATGTTTCCAGCGTCATTAAATATTTGGCGTCGAAGAATGCACGAAGAACGCGCAAAGAAAGAAAGATAAGAGACAAGGTATATGTGTGAGAGTATGGCCATGTTGGTTTGGCCATCATCATTGTGAATCCAGAATATGAAGAATTATCAAATAAATTCAATCATAATTCAAAATAAAACCCCTACCTTGTTGCTCATTGGAGACGGCGCGAGGAAGGAGATGAAGATGATAAAGTCACTAACGTTCGTCGCTCCTATAACAAGCTCCAAAGTCGGTTCCTCATTCTTGATCCGGAGAATGTTCTTTGTTGGCGAGGTTCTTCATTTGGAGGATGTTTCTTCAAAGGCTCTCCTTTGCCAATACTTTTTCCCACGAGAGATGAGGTGCCAAATTTATAATATAAGAATTAACTCAATTAAAGTTGGCACTTTAATTATGTTAAGGTTGGCACATTAAGTTGGTAGGATTTCAAAGGTTAAATCAATTAAAGTGGGAGTTCAAGGGTCGGGTGGTCCCCGCCACTAAATTCAAATGGGAGGTTTCATGCTCGGGTGGTCCCCACCACTAAATTCAAAATGGGAGGTTTTAGTTCCAAAAATAAAATAAAGAGTGTTTATTTTATTTTCTCCCACAAAAAGTTCGAAAAATAATTTTCACCTTCGACCTACTGTGGTCAAGGTGAAGGCCTTCTTAAGCGAATATTGGTGCTGCGAGTTCAATGGTATCTTCGGATTTAAATTCCGAGTACCGGTTCAAAAGTTACAAAATGTCGCTCGTGTGTTTACTGAATGTACCCAAAAAAAGTTCAGAAATTCATTTCGGGCACGCCGGGTCTCGGAATCACACACCGTTAATTTTCACAGACTCGTAATATTTCCATTTAATTAAAAAAATTACATGGAAAAATACGAGTCTTTACACTCTTATATATTTAATTTGAAAAAATAAACTTATCCTTTGAAATCATAATATCAAAAACTATTTTGGTTCAATTTTTTGTATTTTTCTGATAAGTTTCATGTTTTGATGAATAGTAAAAAAAATATTAAATTTTAATTGATAACAAATTTTTTCATCAAAATAATTTATAGTGTTAAATTATACATTTGATTAGTTTTAAATTATAAATATATTATATTTTTATCATTTAATATAATTTAGGACATTGAAATTATTTTCACATTAAAATTGAATATAAACACATGTTAATCTTTTGATTGTTTTTACTTTTAAAAAACTTGTTTTCTCATTCCATCAACGAGATTAATTTTAATGTAATTACTACAAATTATGTGTTTTGAATTTTGAAAAATGGATTCCATATTTGGAATCAGTGGTTCCAAATTATGTAAATAAGTTTTTTTTATTTTTTTGATATTATGATTAGTAACTTTAGTAATTTTTTATTACCACGATTAAAGGTGAATCCAGTAATTAAAGATAAAAATAATATTATAGATTATCCTAACACCTGTCAAAATCATGTTGGATGACTAAATTAGATCAATATCATCTAATGTTCTAAATGGAATCATTTAATGGATACTTGTCTATGAATATGACATGAATATTATTAAAATGAACGAATGTGACAAAATGTCACACTCTCATTTCTTATAAGTATAATAATTTTAATATAAAGATAAGAAGGAGATAACTTAAATTATAAATATTTTTTAGAAATCTAAGAGAATTAAATACATCATAGTAATTTATTTATATTTTTTAGAGATTAAATATTTACCATTAATGATGACGCAATAGTGACGTAGAAATTGTTTTATTAATAGAAATATCAAATAAATGGATTTAGAAATATTACAATAAATATAATTTGAATTAATTATGGTTCTCCATGAATTTTATAGGTGACTATGACATTTTAGGAGTATATTAATTGATTTGATTTAAATTTATCCTTCTATTTTAATTTTATTTAATGTTAAAGAAATGAATAGTGTCAAAATTGACACTATTGATATTTTATAAAAATAACATGTTATTAAATTATTTAAAAATCATAAAAATATTTAAAAACTACAAAGTGATAATTATAAGGTCTAAAATTTTATAAATTTTCCATTTATTGACAATTTACACCATATAGGTAAATATTTATAACCATTTAATATTTAGAATATTATGACCACAATTAAAATTAAATAGATTAATTAAGGATAAATCAAAATGATAAGGTTTAAAATAAAATAAAAACTTGTCTAAATTTTATTGGTTGAAATTATTTTGACCCATCCTCATCTTAGCTTTGAAATAATTTTATTTGGAGCCTTTTGGAATTGAAAATTAATTTATATTGATTTAATACTTTGAGAGTTTCCTAAAGTGCCTCTCACCTCTCTTATAAAAGGGAACCTATACTTCTCTTTTAATCACACCTCTAAATCCCTTTGGCTTAGCCAAACCCTACCCAATTCTTGTTCGAAATTCCCTCAATTCATCATAGAGGCCATACTTTGGGAATAAAGCCAACCTAAGGAGTCATTTTGTGCAAATCAAAAGGAGACACTCGAAGAAGAGGTAATTGTATTACCAATTCAATTCAATTTCTTTTCTTATTATACTTCCTCTTCCTATGTTGCTTCCATACTAAAGTAATAAATCTAGTATAATCTATATTATGAGATGTTATTATGATTATGTTACAACCATATTATTCCATTTATACATCCTATGAATAATAATATCACCATGCTTGCGTACGTACGGCTTACCGTCTCCACATCGTGGTGTAATTTGTTATTCAAAACTAATTTATTTAGATGGATATAATGATGAGTATATTGGATATAAATAATGAATATAAAATGATAATTATTCTATTTAATTAACATACCATCCTATTCCATACCATTTAACCATCAAGGGAATGATATTGTCACTCGTGTGTACGTACGACCTACCATCTCCATAACGCGGTGATATTCATTATCCACGTTAACCATTCAAAAATAATTATAAAATTTATATGATGAGTAAAAATAATAATTATGAACTCAATATCATTCTGGATATGAATTAAATACATCCTATTCATAACAAACATGACTTACACAACAAAATATGAATGAGAAAATGAAGTAGTTAACACTCAAAACAATTATAATACTGAAATATTATTAACAAAATGATATAAGAGGATCACATATGATATCATAAATATGGATTTGGTTCTGGTATAACTTAATAACATACTTTATCCATTATATAGGAGGTTAACACACCCTTGACTAAAGGAAAGTACAAGGTAAGGGTTAATTTCATGATCTCGTTATTATCTGAGGTTGTTTATATGTAACTATCTACTGGGACATCTTTATCATCTATATCCATGTTTCTTAAAATGTATTTCAAAATATTATCGACTGCTATTTAAATTCATTTTTACCCATGTTTTAATTTTTATAAAATATTTTGAAAGGAATCTTTTTGTCATTTTCCAAATGAAGTACTTGATGACCTTTTTGACAAATTAAAGAAAGAATGTTTTTTTAACTTATATAGTGCTAGCATTGATTTTCTGCCATTATGACACCTTAACATGTTGAAGATTCTCTTACAATCTTACAAGGTTATTTTCAAAATAAATTTTTTCTTTTATAATTGTGCGGCTTTTAAATGATTTCAAAGTAAAAAAAGGGATATTACTCTCAAAGAATTTTAATGATTTTGTTAGATTATTTTCATCCATGTCATCATCCTTTGTTGTATTTTATGCTTAATTGAGGTTGATTTAGTATGATACAATCTTCCATATTGTATTGAAGGTTTTATGATATGTTTGACTATAGATGTGCTATTTTGATACCATTCATTCTTTATAATTAAATTATTAACATTTTGTATGCTAGTTTTAATATGAATGTTTATGTTATGTTTCACCCTTTTATATGAGGAATGCATTGGACTTAGTAAGTGATAGGTGGGGCCCGTTATAGCCCCTCAATGCATCGGTAGGTCTCATGTGATAAACTAGTTTCTTGGCATGAGGCTTTGACAGTATAGTTATGTATGGTATTCGAACAAGACCTTGATGGTATGGTTATGATGTCAAACACTATTCATTTCCTCATTAGGATATTAGTTATTGATATTACATGTGATTATTTGACTAGTAGAATATCCATGTAAATATTTAAATGACATTATTTGATTTATTCTTTCCATATTATGTTCAAATTTATGTTTAAAAGGCTTGTGTTTCAGTTTTATATTTTCTTTAAAGTTTATGGTTATTTATGAAAGCTTATACTGTATTGTTTAACCTTATTGAGCAGTTTGAGCTCACCTCTTTCTTATGTTTTATTTTCCCAGAATGCCAAGAAGTGTATTATGATTTATATACAGGATTAATCAAGGAAAATAATGGTGTTCTCAAAGGATTATCTATGTTTCATTTTGTGTTTTGAATTTCAATGTAAAGTTCATGTATGTAATCTATTTTCCAAGACTACTAAACTGATCGGTCCTTTAGGATTTGATTCCTTGTAATCATGCAAATATATTAAAATAATGCATCGGCTTTGGGCATCTGGGGTTGGGGTGTTATGAGTGAGGATCAAACTCATACACTTGAGGGGTAGTGAGTCTCTATTCTATAATAAAGAAGTGAACATTTATCTTTAGGTGTAGTTGTAAATAAAAAGGGATAATGATTCTATTGTAAACCTTATACAATCAATAAACTTGGTGAATTGTGGTTATTATGTTTGTAAATTTATGAGAGAGATCATATTCCATCAATAAACACACATCCCCGAAGAGGTATTTTTAAATATAATTACTATTTCATTTAAAATATTTATTAATCCTTTGTGTATTTATATTTTTCCAGTACTAATATAATTGTTGAAAAAAATCGTATTGACATGACGATATAAATTTTCTTAGAAACGAATGGGCAGCATACCTGATCACAGAATATATATAAATGACATGAAGATGCAACTTCCATAGAAGTAATGAATTGTTTCATATTTATGTTTAATTTATTTCTTTTTTGTATTACTCACATAAGAATTTTTTTTATACTGGCAGATTCCTTTCATATTTATGGGTCAAGAATGTACACAACCATCATGAAAAAGTGAATTCATTGTACTTATTTAATTAATTGTGGCATCATTTTATCTATTATTTTTAAGTTATTTTCCTTATCATATTTATCTAATAATTATTTAGTTGTTTTCATATATCTTTTGGGAAGTCATATTTTGCTCTGAACTATCTACAACAAGCCATAAAAGAGATAACATGTTTTTTTCTGTCAATGTTACCACGCTTTCCATTGTTCTTCTTTGTCGAACTTCCAACACTGCATATTGATTTGATGTTCTTAGCCGAAAAACCTTTCTCGAATCAATATGCAGTATTGGAAATTTGACAAATAAATACAATGGTAATCATTGTAACATTAGCAATTGTGATTTTTTAAGACTTTGGGACGTGTAGAAATCAACAACACTTCAATCTGACACATAGTGTGACCGGTATGACTCCAGGGGCGTCTTTTTATTTAAAATTAAAATTATTTTTTGTAAAATAAAAAACTGACATACTCAAAACTAAAAAAACACATTTACATTATTTTGATATTTTAGAAAAAATGATCCATAAGTCATTTTAGATATGTAGGAATCAGCTGCACCTCAATCCAACGCATGGTGTGACCAGTATGACTCAAAATGTATGTTATCAGTTTAAAATTGACATTTTAGTTCAAAATGTTTCACTCACTAAAAACCAAGAAAACGTGATCATATTATATTAATAATTTAGGACATCGATTCATAAATCATTTTTGATGTGTAAGAATCAGTCTCATGTCAAACCGATACACGATGTGATCAGTATGGGTCAAAGTGTGTGTTTCGAGTTTAAAATGTTTTTTTTTGTAAAAAAAGACAAGTGATGTACTAAAAACTAGGAAAATGCATTCATATTGTTTTGATACTTTAGAAAAATGATCCATGAGTCGTTTGAGGTGTGTAGGAATTAGTTGCACCTCAATCCGATACACAGTGTGACCAATATGACTCAAAGTACATCTTTTTATTTAAAATTGACATCAATTTTAGTAAAAATGAACAAGTGACATACTAAAAACCAATAAAATGCATTTAGATTATTTTAATACTTTAGAGAAACGATCCATGAGTTATTTGGGATGTGTAGGAATTAGCCACACATCAATTTGCGGCACGGTGCTACCGGTATGACTCAGAGTGCGTTTTTTTATTTAAAATTTATATCAATTTTAGTAAAAAGGATAAATTGCCTACTCAAAACCAAGTAAATGCATTTTAATTATTTTAAACTTTAGGACAAAAAACCATGAGTCATTTGGGATGTATAAGAATCAGTCGCACCTCAATCTGATGCACGGTGTGAACGGTATGACTCGAAGTGCATCTTTTTATTTAAAATTAACATACTAAAAAATGAGTAAACACATTCGGATTATTTTGATACAATAGGTAAACAATACATAATTCATTTGGGATGTGTAGGAATCACTTGCACCTCAATTTGAGGCATGGTGCGACCGGTATGACTCTATGTGCGTCTTTTTATTTAAAATTTACATCAATTTTAGTAAAAAGGACAACTGACCTACTCAAAATCGAGAAAACGTATTCGGATTGTTTTGATACTTTAGTAAAACAATCCATGAGTTGTTTGAGACATGTAGGAATTAGCCACACCACAATCCGAAGCATAGTACAACTGGTATGGCTCCAAGTGTGTCTTTTTATTTAAAATTAACATCAATTTTAGTAAAAAGAAACAAGTGACGTACTGAAAATCGAGAAAAAACTTTTGGATTATTTTGATACTTTAGAGAAATGTTCCATTAGTTATTTAGGATGTGTAGGAATCATCCGTACCTCAATCTATGACACGGTGTGACCGGTATGACTCCAAGTGCATCTTTTTTATTTAAAATTTACATCAATTTTAGTAAAAATGACAATTGACCTACTCAGAACCAAGAAAACACATTCGGATTATTTTGATACATTAGGAAAATTATCCATGAGCTTTTGGGATGTGTAGGAATCTGCCACACCTTAATCCGACGCACAGTGTGGCTGACATGACTCCAAATGCGTCTTTTTATTTAAAATTGACATCAATTTTAGAAAAAAAAACAAGTGACGTATTGAAAACTAATCAAACACATTCATATTGTTTTGATACTTTAAGGAAATGATCCATGAGTTATTTGAGATGTGTGGGAATCAGCCTCACCACAATCTGAGGCACGGTGTGATCGGTTTGACTCCAAGTGTATCTTTTTTATTTAAAATTTACATCAATTCTAGTAAAAAGGGCAATTAACCTACTCAAAATCAAGAAAACGCATTCGAGTTGTTTTTATACATTAGGAAAATGATTCGTGAGTCATTTGAGACACGTGAGAATCAATTGTACCTCAATCTGATGCACGGTGTGATCGACATGACTCCAAGTGCGTCTTTTTATTTAAAATCGACATCAATTTTAGCAAAAGGAACAAGTGACCTACTGAAAACCGATCAAACACATTTGGATTGTTTTGATACATTAGGTCAACAATCCATGAGTCATTTTAAATGTTTAGGAATTAGCAGCACTTCAATCCAAGGCACAGCGTGACCACTATGACTTCAAGTGTGTCTTTTTTTATTTAAAATTGACATCAATTTTAATAAAAAGGACAACTTGGCTACTCAAAACCGAGCAAATGTATTTGGATTGTTTTGATACTTTAGGAAAATGGTCCATAAGTCATTTTTAACATGTAGGAATCAACTACATCTCAATCTGATGCACGGTGTGGCCGGTATAACTCAAAATGTGTCTTTTTATTTAAATTTGACATTAATTTTACCAAAAGGAACAAGTGTCATACTAAAAAACAAGCAAACACATTCGGATTTGTTTTGATACTTTAGGAAAATGATACACGAGTTGTTTGGAATGTGTAGAAATCAGTCGAAGCTCAATCCAATGCACGGTGTGACCGGTATGAGTCCAAGTGCGTCTTTTTATTTAAAATTGACGTTAATTTTAGTAAAAAGGACTACTAACCTACTCAAAACTGAGCAAACACATTTGGATTATTTTGATACTTTAGGAAAACGATCCATCGGTCATTTGAGACGTGTAGGAATCATTCGCACCTCAATATGATGCATGGTGTGACTGGTATGACTCAAAGTGCATATTTTTATTTAAAATTAACATTAATTTTAGTAAAAATGACAACTGACCTACTCAAAACTAAGAAAATGCATTCAGATTGTTTTCATACTTTAGAATAATGATCTACAAGTCATTTATGATGTGTAAGAATCAACTACACCTCAATCCGACATAAAATGTGATTGGTATGACTCCAAGTATGTCTTTTTATTTTAAATTGACATTAATTTTAGCAAAAGGAACAAATGACGTATTGAAAACTGAGTAAACGCATTCAGATTGTTTTGATAATTTAGACAAATGTTCCATGGGTCATTTGTGACGTCTAGAAATCACTCGCGCCTCAATCTGATGCATGGTGTAACCAATATGACTCAAAGTGTCCGTTATGAGTTTGAAATTGACATTTTAGTTCAAAATGTGTGTCACTCATTGAAATCCAATCAAATATGCACGGATTGTCTTGATAATTTAGGACAACAATTCACAAATTATTTGTGACATGTAGGATGCAGTTTCATGTCAAATTGACATACGATATGACCCGCATGACTCAAAGCATGTGTTTCCACTTGAAATCACATTATAGTAGAAAACACAAGTGACATACTGAAAACTGAGCAAACACATTCGGATTGTTTTGATACTTCAGGACAACGATTCTTAAGTAATTCATGACATATAGGAATCACTTGCACCTCAATCTCATGCACGATGTGACCGATATAACTTCAAATGTGTCTTTATTTAAAATTGACATTAGTTTCATTAAAAAGAACAAGTGACATACTCAAAACCGAGTAAACGCATTCAAATTGTTTTGATAATTTAGGACAACGATTCATACCTCATTTGTGATGTGTTAGAATCAACCGCACCTCAATACAACTCACGGTGTGACCGGTATAACTTCAAGTGTGTCTTTTTATTTAAATTTGACATTTTTTAATGTATTTGTTAAATTTATTTTAATTAAATTATATATTTTGTGTACAGGTTAGAGGATGTTGCAGTGTGATGTTATACAAACCGCACACTGCAGCAGATGGGGTCTTCATCAGCATTATTTATAGCAATGATAAAGAGAAGTCTTTATCAATACCTTTTTAGTACTAATAAATGAGATCGACTTTAACAGCGCTTACATTAACAACACTTTTTTAGCGCTATTAAAAGCTTTTTTTGCGCGATGTATAGTAGTCAAACCCCCCCAAAAGGCAATCAGTCCTTTTTAAAAAATCTCACCTACAACTTGATTGTGGTGTGACCACTATGTCCCTACACGACCAGGTCCGAGCAAAGAAGCCTCAATCTGAATTTGCCTTGGCAATGTCGCAGCGTGACCCACTTGGTCATGGTGCAACTGCCTGGTGTTGCAGTTTTTCAATCCACATCCAAAAGCATTTTTTAGAGACGTTCTGATATTTGAAATCCTGACCAAGCCCCGGTTCACAACACGACTCCTACTTCGGGCTAAAATTCAAATTCCCTCTGAGATTCACAACCCGTAAATCATAACCATTGTTACAAATCAATGGCTCCTAGATCGTTCTTGTGGAAGTAATTCTATGAGAAATGGAAACCTCAAATAACTTTTCTCTCATGGATCTTTGGTTAAATAGTTTCATTTACTAAATTTATTGGTTTATCTCATTATAAACAATTGGTACACGCACATATATATATATATATATATATATTAATCAAGTCAAATTAACATCACATTAAAAAAAAAGAACTTGTAATTGAATACAGTTATTACGTGTTTTGAAAAAGAAATGGTAAAATAAATAATGAATACTTATTATGAAATAAAATATTAGGTGTCAAATAAAAAATACTCTGCCCGATGCCCGAGTGGTTTGCGAAAAAATGTACGATTTGCAGCAGATAATATAATTTAATTGATTTATAAAAAAAATAACTATGGTGAAAATATTATTGGACATGGTCGGGAGAGCAGTTAATGTCATTAACACATTTCTCTTAGGGAAATGCACAAAAGATATTTTTTCATTCTTTTGATTTTTTTTTAAATAATGCATTAATTTTAGCTTTTTTTTAGTTTTTAATAGATATGCATATAAATAAATAAATATATTCACATATATGTCTCTCTCTATATATATATCATGGTATGAGATTTTTCGAACTTTTGTCTATATATATATAACAAAATTATATGCGCGCCCCCAAAATTTTAGATGTGGAATTCAGATTCCACTTTTACGTTTAAATAATAATTCATTATTAATATAGCTTTATTAATAACAATGCATTTTAATTATTTATAAAAACAAATAAAAATGTAATTAATAATTATTAACAATAACTATCAATACTGATTAATAAAGATATTTAACAATGATGTAATTATTAACATTATTAATTATTAGTAATTATTATTATTAATTATTACTAGTTATAATTGATAATTTCATTATTTATTACGTTATTTATTACTATTAGTTACGTCATTGTTAAATATTTTGATAATAATAATAATTAATTATATAATTAAAGTCATATTTAATAATTAATAATTTGTGATTATTAATTATGTATTATTAATAATGTGATGATATTAAAAATATATAATTATTCAAATACTCGAAAATTGGAACATGAATCTCACATAAGTTGCAGTGAGTTTCAATGTAATATATTTGGAATACTTTAATAAAAATATGATCATATATAATAATAATTAAGCAATGTTTAAAATTTTGTTTATATATATATGTATATAAACAAATCAGTATAAAATAAAAAACAAAATATTTAAAAAATCCTGTATGGAAATAAGTGTGCATATATATATATATGAAATGCTAAAAAAAAGTTAAAATTTATTTACTTATTTTTAAAATAAAACGTTCATGAGATCAATGCATTGTTTTAAAAATTTTAAAACAATATGTGATTGTACTTGACTCATTTTGGCGTAGGAAAATTCCATAATGACATTTAACACACATATTTAAAAATATTTTTGATCTAAGGTTATAAAAATATTAAAAAAACACCATAAAAGAAACTCAAATATGAAATATATTATTAATGAGGGATTTTGTCGTGGGATCACCGATACCCCACGTGATGGGAGGATCTTTCGAAAACCCTCCTGTCCGTTGATTTGCTAGGTGGTCGTTCCAATCATCATCAAGACGGCGGACCCACACATGTGGGGTGGGTGGTCAATTAATGACCGAGAATAAATGTCAAATAATGAAACCTTAATAATGGTGTCAACAAATTGTTTGCTTGGATTTAAAAGGAAGGGGCCGGGAAACAAAGCGGGTGATGGCCCAGCCCCCGAGTGGGTACGCGGTCAGGCATGCAGTGGCCCGAGAATCCCCTACCTTCCCCAGGCCCACCCAAGGGGTGAAGCCCAGTTCCCCACGGGGGCCGGCGCCGCGTAAACGCTTGGGTAACCGGCATGCAATACGTGCACCGCGTGTGGTGAACATGCTTTTTACAGCATACCCCCTGACAGGGTTCGAACCCCCGACCTTCCCAATGGGAAACGGAGCCTTCGACCACTCCACCACGCCCACGGGAGCAATAATGGTGTCAACAAATGTCAGGCCAATTACACCTTAATAATGCAATCATTATAATAATGGCATATAAATAATTGGCCATAAATTATTAAATGGCCCAACATTTTTTTTCTTGCAAGTCTAAACAATTTGAAAGGTTTCAATCATCTTGTCCCTGCCCCACCCCCCCCCCCCCCCCTATAAAACATGAGTAAATTCAAAATGTGGTAACAGATAATTGATTGAATGTCCAAACACCTACAGATTGAAGAGTTGGTGATTAGTAAACAACAATAAAGAAATGAGGATACAGTGCCATTGCATTCGACATGCTTTTGTCCACAAATTATTTCAATTGGGCAACCAAGATGAAATAAAACATGGAGTGATTTGGAGTGTGAGAAGTCATCAAGCTTGTTACCGAACCGATGGCGGAACTATGTAAGGACAAGACGACATGAGTATAGATTTTTCAAGATGTACTTGAGGATATGCTACTACAATTCACCTAGAAGAAGACGATGAAAGAGGCTTGGGAGAGAGTAAAAACATCATGTGTTGGCATTGATCGGGTGAAAAATGAAATATAAAAAATAAGGAATATCAACTTTAAAGGTTTCTTGACGAGGGAGTTTGAATACAATAATGGGTAATCCAGGAATATCAGTGGATTGGAAAACAAATTAAGTGAGCATGGAACTACCGAAGTGGATGACACGCTTGTCAAGAAGTTTGATTTTATTCTTGACAAGTACTTGAAGGTTATAACATCACTCGATAAAATCTTTGATGTGGATTCTATGTCGTTCAAAGAACTGATCAGTCAGTTGAAGGCATATTAGGAGCGTATACACAAAGTCAATGTCCATGGCGGCCACCTTTTACTCACTCTTGCAGAGTGGGTTGCGCACACACGAAACGACTGCGGGGAGTCATCAAAGTGTAGCACTAGAAAACCTGAATGTAGTGGGCAGGGAAGAGGACACGAAATGTGATATGGCCACAACAAGGGAGATCGTGGCGATATTGACATGTCGTGATAGGACAATATCAGTGGCATTGACGGTGTCAGGATAAAATTCACATAAAATATTTTATCTACAATAAAACGGGGCACTATGCCTCTAATTATTGGAAAAAAGAATGTGAAGAGGAGGCTAATCCTACACTCACCCATGATGAAAAACCAATAATAATTTCGGTAGTGTCTTAGAAGGTGACGCAAGGCAGGAAAGAACAGTAAGGTGTTATGCTTCTAAAAGAAGAAAAGGTGGTACTAGAATCACATGGTGATCAAGAGTATAACATCCGCATCAATGTTTGGTAACAAGACTAAGGGCCTAAAAACCATACGATAGGCCACTAAGCAAATTTATAAGATCTAGATGAGAATATCACCGAAATGTTGAAATTTGGTGATGGATCCATCATGCAAATCATAGGCAAAGGGTCCATCTTGTTTCAATGCATGAATGGTGAAAAGCACATTCTCCCAGATGTATATTACATACCCAAGATTTATAGTAATATGTTAAATATTGGAAAATTGAAGGAGGGTGAGAATGATGTGGCAAAGCTCAGTTGTTTCTTTACGATATACAACAGAAGCGGCACACTTTTGATGATTGTTCAGTGCTTAGTGAGTCAACTTTACAAGATCTAGCTAAAAACCTGCAATCCACCATGTCATGATGAGCCTAGATGACACGACATGGCTTTATCATGCGATAATTGTCCATGTTAATTTCCATACATTGAATATTATGGGTGAGAAGTGGATAGCTATTGGGCTTCCGATGATTTCAGACTCGAACAAGCAATATTAAGGATGTTTGATCACAAAAAATACAAGGAGTTCATTCCTGACCTTAGAAAACTTCATATAAAAAAACCATGGGAGCTTCAGAGTCCCAGGGGATTGTGCAGTCACCCTGAAGGGGGGGGGGGGGGTGAATCAGGGATGACCGACTTTTTACTGATTAAGCTCAACTTAAACATTTGGTTCCTTTAAATTGATTGAACCTCTGTTATTAGTTAGGTTGTATGGATCATAATGTTTAACCTTACCACTTACTCTCACATACAATGTAGATAATAAAGGAAACAAAAACACACCAAGATTTTTCTAAGGTTTAGTCCTGATGTGGGAAACCTACATGATGCTCTGAATGATCTCTGCCCAACTCTGTGGGCTATTTCATACATTATTAGGAAAGGAAGGAGCATGATCAATAATGATACCTATGTTAAACACTCATGGAGAGAGGGGAATCATGTTGCGGATTACCTTGCTTCGGTTGAGGTCATTGGGCCAGATCCGATTTGCTTTCACAATGTTCATACTTTGAAACCCGAGGGGGTTAACCTCATCAGAGGGGATGCCCTTGGCCTTCACTATTTTAGACCTCCTTAGGTGTAATCCCCTGAAAGGGGGCATGTGAGCATGGGGGCATATGGGCAGGCGGGTTGTGGTCTTGTGGTCGTGTGGTCAAGTGGTCTGGTATGTTTCTTGCTTTGCTTCTTCTTGAATAAAAATAGAAATGATGATGATGATAATTAAAAGCAGCGTGGGGTCATTATTATCCGAGGCCCACAACACATCCTGAACTTACACAACACCCCACCATGTCTTCAATGGTTTTGTTTATACTGGTACCACCAGTACTAAATGATGTTGTTTATACTGATATCACCATTCTTTAAGGGTTCTCCATGAAATCTATAATGATGGTTTTCAACTGTTGAGTGAACATCTAAGGAACTTACATGCAAGTCATCCTTATTCTTCTTTCGATAAATGTAACTTCTAGAGCTCTCACTTTAGCACTTCAATTTCTGATGCTTTTACAGGTCACCACTTGATGTTGGTCTGATACTCCTCTTTTCGGTCTTCTGAATATGGAGAACTCACTCAACTCATTAGAACTTCAAGTTTTAGTCTTATCAACTCTTCAACACAACAATGTCATCTCGACTGGCAACGACTCCTTCCCAGCTGGGGCATCTCCGGATGATCTCTTCGTGGGGAGGGGGGTTCTCGAGTGTGGAGGGTTCGAAAAAGCCACTCTCGGGGATTCCATTTTTTTTAAGAGAACTCTTCAACACAACAAATCTTATGGAATGAACTTGGTATATCACTCCCTCTCTTTTTATTCTCAATAATATCAACAACAACTCTTAATTTATTCTCTTCATCATAACTTCAATTGAATGACATTCCACCTTTATATTTCTATTCATCCTTCGATAAATACGAGGAATATGTGGGATTTAATTTGAAACTCCTGATATCTCACTCTTCAGTCAACCACCTTTAATATATTTCAAAGATATAGGTTTTGACTTCATCAAAGCTCCTATAACACTTAGCGTCAACGATCTTCAACTCATCTTCAAAACTCGAGTAGAATTAAAAACTTTCCTTTTGTGAATTTTACAATTTCGAACATCCAGCTCAATATCATCATAACATATTCAACTTCACATAAATGAAAAGTGCCTTGACATATTTCAGTGGTCTTACATTTGTAAACTCCACTTTTCACAAATTCTGATTCTTCCCTTGTCACTGCTTCACTCAACCTTTCACGGTCTTTATAACTTAGAATGAATTTCAACTTAACTCTCGTGATTTCGATGATATCCATCCGTTGCACCCATATGTTGTTTTAACTACAACTTATAGCTTCTCATCAACTCAACATAATTTCTGATTTCCTTATCTTCCGATCATATTGAATTAGGCCATTTTTTATTTCACCCATCATCTGATGAATCTTTTTTCCAATCAAATCATCTTCTAGTCCTCTTCATATTTTGAATAGTTTAACTTAGGCACTTATTTATTTTGACTATCTTTTGATGAATCACTATTCTGATCAATTCAACACTAAATCTTCTCAACATTTGAACGATTCATTCAAGATTTTGATACATTGTACTTATCATATTCCAAAGTCATAAGCTTTAGTGACTATCATATCTTGAGGTGATTCTACCTTTGTCCCCACTCAGGGTCAGTCTTCTATCTTCTGACTGACCTAGCCTTTTGCTTTAGCACCTCCTCAACTACCGTGCTTCTACCTCATCTGATGTTACTATGACTTCCGGTACCATCACAATTTTATTGTGCTTTATATGCAACCTTAATTTCTGATGAGTAGGCCTTTTCCATATCTACCTTTAGATTTGTTAATTCAACATAGCTTGAATCATTGTTGTTCTTCCACCAAAGTGATGTTACTTCTATTAAAATCACAAAGTATTCATCACCTAATTTATCTTCCAATCATTTAGTCTAGCATGAGCTTCTCAACTTTTTAGCAGCTCCATCTTTCGGAGACCTTCCATCTCATAGTCATCATTGTATATTATGGTGATACTACTCCCATAGGTGTATCTTGGACCACATTACACTTCATTCCTTTTCCATATTTTCAATGTTCTTCAATTTTTTAGGGTCAAATGAACCTTATGAACCTCAGGCTAAAATTTATGAACATATCATGACTTATATGATATTTTTTCAATTATTTGATAAACTTAACCTTCTGTACTTTGATCTTTTAAGCACATTGATATATGGTCTTCTTTCCTGATAACTTCTAATGGTTGCACCTTTAGGATAACATCCTTTATTAGAACACCCTAAAACAGTTGACGACGTATCCACTAGTGAGATCAACTATTGGATGCCCTTGAACTTCACATCCAATATTCATGTTATCTTCCAAATCCTCATAACATACAATGAAATTATAAATCAACCATCCAATAATTTTATCAAACTCAAATATTCAATATCCCCTTTGGATAGCTCTTCAATCTTCACTGCAAAACTGTTATAGACAATACTCTACAACATCTTCAGTACTTGTCTTTCACTTAAAGAATAGTTCACCAATCGCTAAATGTATTCTATCTAATGAAAATAAACTTCCAGGAAACTAAAATTCAATTTATAGATGACAATGCTCCATCAACCTCTATCACTTGTCATGAGTATGATAAAATTTAGTTTTTCAATCTTCTGAGGTTTATATAACTTTAGTGAATTTATCTCTAACCGTCTGCATAATTCAGTTAAATCCATTCTACCTTACTTTTGATGAAATGAGCCTTCCATATTTTGGCCAGATTATGTATCCTTCCTTCAATGTCAACTTATGATAGTATAACTTGCATCCATAATGCTCCTGCTTTTGATGGTTCCACCATTCGGGCTACAAAATTCCAGCGGATTTACTTCCAGAACACCAATAGGAAACTTCACTTTCAAATTACCCATTGAATTTATCACAATCCATTTATAACAAATACAATAATTCATTATCACCATCTGATGGGATCTTTATAAATTTTCTATATATTGATATGTATGTCTAATCACACCCTGCACCATTTCTAGAACAGTTATTTCCTTCAAATTATTGATGATTACAGTTGCTAGATATGGGTTTACATCATAATGGAAAAGATTCAAGCCTACTTTGTGTTCAATAAATTCATACTTATGGTGGAGATTTCATTTGGCAATAAGGTGAGTATACTAAGGACATGTCATGGTAGTGAATTCATTTCAAATGACCTCATAATCTTCTATAAGGAATGGGTGATTAAGAGACATCTCACTGCACCTTACACTCCAAAGTAGAATGGCGTGGTAGAGAATAGGAATTGCATAATCATGGATATGGTGTGGCCATTTCTCAATATAATTCATGTTCCTGGAATATTTTAGGGTGAGGTGGCGAGGCATGCGATGTATATGATAAACCACCTACCAATAAAGGTGTTGGGAGAGCACACACTATTTGATGCCTAGGCTTGTAGGAAACCTCACCTAGACCATGTAAGGGTGTTCATATGTACATATCTTGAAAAGGTAATGGTGTCACATGTTAAAAATCTCAATGATTATATCCAACCCATGGTTCAGCTCAGCCTAGAGGAAGGTTTCCAATCACATTGATTATATGATCCTAATTTTGATAAACTCAATGTAAGTAGGGATGTTATTTTACAAGAAGATATAGATTTGTAATGGGAATTAGGTAATGGATGAGATTATCATGATCTATCAGGGTTTACCATGCTAGATGTACTATAACATGAATTATTAGAAGGAGCTCCATAGGACATGATAGTTGTAAGAACCTGAATCTTCATTTCATGTATAGATCTTGATTTCGGGTGGTTTTGAGAAAAAAAGGGAGAATTTGGAAATTTTATAAGTACATGCCTTGTACTTAGAAGTACATGCTATGTACCCAGTTACTGCGTACAACCGCGTCTTGGGCATGTAACGACCAATACATGCCTGTGTGGGGTGACGTGGCAGACTGCTAATGTTGGGGGCCTTTTGAGGAAAATACACGGCATGTTCATTAACAGTACACGCAGTGTACTTTTTTTATTTGAATAATCGGACCGGGGTCACATCTAATCCCCAAAAACGTCTTCTTCTGGCCGTACCTCACGAAGGAGCGTCCGAAATCGCTGATTTTTCTCCAAGCCACCATTTCTTCATCCAAGGTTTGATTTGATATCCGGTGAGTGCGTTGGAATACCCTCGGTGAGTTCTTAGTTATTTTAGAGACTCTCCTCCTGATTTATTCTCTCTCTTTTCCTCTCTCTCGAGTTTTTCAAGGTTGAACGTTTTTGATGTTTTTGTATATCTATGACGTTCTAGGATGATTCAAGAGTCGACGTTCGAGAGTGTTCTTCATACAATGTTGAGGTAGTAGTTTATTGCCTTTCTTTGTTTGTCTTTGAGTTTTATATGCCAAAGTGTCGAATACCCATGTTTTGGGTATTTCGGGTTAAGGAAATTAAACCCTATTTTATCTGACTTAGATTTATTGTTGGATTTAGGGTTTGTTGATGTGATATTATGTGGAATTTCATGTTTAAGGAACACCCCATGGGTGCGTTTCCATGTTTGAATGTTTAGGTCCGTTTGGTCCAGGTTGCCTATGAGGCAACCCTTATTTCTTTGCCTTGCTTGATAGGATGGAACTGATTGTCTTTTGTTGCTTGTTTAATGCTTGTGATATGCATTGGAATTGTTTATCCATATGGTAGTTGAGATTACTTTGGGATTCTTGATATCGTTTATGCACGATTGAATTGCACAGGGCTATGAGAACCTGATGTAGTTAGACCAGAAAGGGAATTGACGTTGAGTGCTTCCTCAGAGTGTCTGTTATATTTCACGCTATGAGACCACAAGAGGGATTGACGGTGAGTGCTCCCTCAGAGTGTCTATAGTTTACGTTACGAGACCACATGGGGAATTGATGTTGAGTGCTTCTCCAGAGAGTCTGTAGTTATTGTGGAAAGACCGTAGGGGGAATTGACAGTGAGTGCTTCCTCAGAGTGTCTTTACTTTTTATTGCATTTTGTCCAGAGGGGTTAGACTGTGTGGGCTACCCAGAGGGTTAATGTTAATATTGAATGTTTGTGATGCATCTTCCAAGCCAAAACACAAGCTTGGATTTGGTCCTATTAGGTAGTCTTATGAGATACTTGTTTATGATACTTACTTGATTAAATGATAAAAATTAAATGCTAATGAATGTAAATGGAAACTGTAGGATTGGTTACTTTTGTGTACTCCTAGTTCCTTTGCTGTATTTCCATTATTACCTACTATATATAACCACTGACAGTTAGACATAGATCTTGTGGTGGTTGCCTACTGGGATTTTTCTCACACCCTGTTTGGGTTATAATTTTAGATTCAAACAGATTATATGGTTGCAGGTATAGATAAGGGAAAACACCCTTCATCATCAGTGCTAGAGAGCATGGGACCAAGCTGAGGCTTACAATGCTATTGAAGTTTATTTTTTTCTTTTGTACTTGGGTTTAGTACTATATTTCCAACATTGTGACATTTTTGGCTGTTTTATTAGATATATGTGACATGCATCATTTATATATATGCTCTAGTTGTTTATTTACTTTTAGTCTTCCATTGTTTATTATTGTATGGTATTATTTCTTATGCTACTGGTTATCTTTTTTGTTATTCCGCTGTGCATACTCTACCAATGAGGTCATAGTTTCCCCACTATCACACCTAAGACCCTCGCTGCTAGTCAGAAGCCTCTGGAATTTAGGGAAATGCGCTTGAGGCTTTGTAACGTCTCGGTTCTGGGATGCACGATCTCAAGCTGGCTGTAGTTGTTTATGCCTTTCGCTGTTGGAGAAATTACCTTCTAGGTGAGCATTTTGTGGTGTACACTGACCAAAAAAGTCTCAAGTATATCTTTACCCAGCGTGATCTAAATCTGAGACAACGAAGGTGGGTTGAGTACCTTCAGTATTTTGACTTTGAGCTTGCCTATACGCCTAGGAAAGGCAACATAGTGGCTGATGCATTGAGCAGGAGGATTTAGATACATGCATTTCAAGAGGCTAGTGGTGAGTGTAAGCTTATGGATTTATTATCTGAGATGCATTTGGAGGTTTATGATAGAGAGGATTAAAAGTTTCTTTCTTTTCTAGCTGTTACCTCTACTCTACTTGATCGAGTGCGAATGATGCAACTATCAGATTCTAAAGGCCCAGTCCTATGGGAGGGTGTGTTAGGAGAGAACCCTACTCCTGGGTGGACCATAGGCGAGGATGAAGTATTTCACTATCATGGACGTGTATAGGTGTTAGCAGACATACATGAGGAGTTTATGCGAGAATTTCATACTTTATCTTGGGCAGTTCATTCTAGTGTCACCAAGATGTATCGAGATTTGCATCGTCAGTATTAGTGGCCATGTATGAAGAGGGACATAACTGGTTTTGTTATGATATGTTCCACCTGCCAGTAGGTGAAGGCAGAGCACCAGCGACCAACTGAGCTTCTACAATAATTACCCATTCCTGAGTGGAAGTGGAATGATTTCATGATGGATTTTAATGACAGGTTTACTGAGGTCACCTCAAGGGAATGATGCAGTTTGGGTTGTCATTGATAGACTCACAAAGGTTGCACACTTTTTACCGACCAAGGATACCTTCAGTGTTGATGATCTTGGAAGGTTGCACATCCAAGATATTATACATTTTCATGGGGTTCCACACTCTATCATTTCAAACAGGGATGCCCGCTTTACTTCACGTTTCTAGCAAGGGCTATAGAAGGCTTTGGGTACACAAGTACTTCTGAGTACAACTTACCATACCCAGACAGATGTCCAGTCAGAGCGCACAATTTAGGTGCTAGAGGAAATGCTTTGAGCATGCATCCTAGATTTTGGAGGTTCTTGGGATAAGCACATACCTTTGGTGAAGTTTTCTTACAATAACAGTTTTCAGGAAAAAATTTAGATGACACCTTATGAGGGTTTGTATGGTAGGCCATGCCGATCACCCCTATGTTGGTTGGAGGAAGGAGAGGCAGCTATGCTGGGACCTCGTCTTGTCCAAGAGACCACTGAGTAGGTAGAGTTGATTCAGAAGAGAATGGATACTACACAGTCTCACCAGAAATCATATTTTGATTGATGGAGACAACCTCTAGAGTTCAAGGTCGGAGATCAGGTTTTCTTACGTGTCACACTGAGGTTGGGACATAGGAGGATTAGGAGACAGAGGAAGCTTTCACTGAGATATGTCAGACTGTTTGAGGTTTTGGAGAGAGTTGGGCCAGTTTCCCATTGTTTGCAGTTACCTCATAGGTACTGGTCTATGCACAACGTTTTCCACGTTTCTCAGCTACGGCGTTACTTCTCAGACCCATCTCATGTTTTTAAACCCTAGGAGGTTGAGTTAGAGGTGTACACATCGTTCGAGGAGTATCCTATCTAGATTGTAGATCGTAGTACAAAGGTTCTTCGTGGATGGTCTGTTCCTCTGGTATAGGTGCTATGACAACATGGGCGAATACAGGACGAGAATTGGGAGAGGGAGGCCGATGTGTGATCACAGTGGCCAGAGCTGTTCGAGGATTCTTCTTTGCCACCTTGTTAGGGAAATTCAGGGACAAATTTATTTAAGGGGGGAAGTTTGTAAGAATCCGAATCTTTATTTCAGGTATGGATCTTGATTTTGGGTGGTTTTGAGAAAAAGAGTAGAATTTTAAAATTTTATAAGTACATGCCGTGTACTTAGGAGTACATTCCTTATGCCCAATTACCACATACAACCACGTCTTGGGTGCGTAACGGATGAGAAATGGCCGTGTGGGGTGACGTGGCAGACTGCTAATTTCAGGGGCCAGTTGAGGCAAATACACAACGTGTTCATTAACAGTACACATAGTGTACCTTTTTTATTTGACTAATCAGACCAGGGTCGCATCTAATCCTCATAAATGTCTTCTTCTGGCTGTACCTTGCGAAGGAGCATCCATAATCACCGATTCTTCTCCAAGCCACCATTTCTCCATCCAAGGTCCGATTTGATCTCTGGCGGGTGCGTTGGAACCCCCTCGGTGAGTTCTTGGTTCTTTTAGAGCCTCTCCTCCTGATTTCTTCTTCTTCTTCTCTCTCTCTCTTGAGTTATTCAAGGTTGAACGTTTTTGATGTTTTTTGTAGATCTATGACGTTCTAGGCTAATTCAAGGGCTTACATTTGAGAGTGTTCTTATTACAATGTCGAGGTAGGCGGTTTGTTGCCTTTTGTTGTTTGTCTTTGAGTTTTATATTCCAAAGTGCCAATTACCCATGTTTTGGGTATTTCAGGTTAGGGAAATTGAACCCTATTTTATCTGACTTAGATTGATTGTTGGATTAAGGATTTTTTGATGTGATATTATGCGGAATTTAATGTTTAAGGAACACCCCATGGGTGCGTTTCATTGTTTGAATGCTTAGGACCGTTTGGTCTAGGTTGCCTACGAGGAAACCCCTGTTTCCTTGCCTTGCTTGATAGGATGGAACTGATTGTCTTTTGTTGCTTGTTAAATTCTTTTTATATGTATTGGAATTTTTTAGATATGTGGTAGTTGATTTTACTTTGGGATACTTGATATCGTTTATGCACGATTGAACTGCACAGGGCTGTGAGAACATGGTGTAGTTAGACCATAGGGGGAATTGATGTTGATCACTTCATCAGAGTGTCTATTATATTTCACATTACAACACCACATAGGGGATTGATGGTGAGTGCTACCTTAGAGTGTCTATAATTACGTTACGAGACCACATGAGGAATTGACATTGAGTGCTTCCCAATAGAGTATGTAGTTATTGTGGAAAGACCACAGGGGGAATTGGCGGTGAGTGCTTCCTCAAAGTGTCTTTTCCTTTTTATTGCATTTTGGACAGAGGGGTTAGACTGTGTGATCTACCCAGAGGGTTAATGTAAATATTGAATGTTTGTGATGTGTCTTCCAAGACAAATCACAAGCTTGGATTCAGTCCTGTTAGGTAGTCTTCTGAGATACCTGTTTATGATAATTTATTAAATGATAAACATTAAATGATAATGAATCTAAATGGAAACTGTAAGATTGGTTACTTTTGTGTACTCCTAGTTCCTTTTCTGTATTTCTATTATTACCTACTATATATACTCACTGACAGTTAGGCACAGATCTTGTGGTGGTTGCCTATTGGGATTCATCTCACACCCTATTTGGGTTATGATTTTGGACCCAAACAGATTATATGGTTGCAGGTATAGATAAGGGAAAGTGCCCTTCATTATCAGGTACTTGATTGTTGTGGAGATGGAGAGAATGAGACCAAGATGAGCCTTGCAATTCTATTGGATTTTATTTATTTTCTTTTGTACTTGGGTTTAGTACTGTATTTCCAGCATTGTGACTTGTTTGGTTGTTTTCCAAGACATATGTGACATGCATCATTTATATATGTGCTCCATTTGTTTATTTACTTTCAGACTTCTGCTATTTATTGTTGTATGGTATTATTACTTATGCTACTGGTTATCTTTTTTGTTATTCTGCTGTGCATACTCTGCCAACGAGGGAATAGTTTCCCCACTATCACACCTAAGGTCCTCATTGCTAGTCAACAACCTCTAGAGTTCGAGGAAATGCACTTGATGCCATGTGACCAACTAGGTACGAGGAAACTTTGGGTGGAAACCAGAACCGGGACGTTATAATAGTATTGGAAAGTCTACTACATTTTTTGAAAGATGAAGGAGGTATGACATCTCCCATATCACATGGAGTGGAAACATTATCTACACCGTTAGTGGAAGTAACTCCACCCTTCTCATGAGGTGTTATGAGTATTCCAGACATCAACCATATACTAGTTTTGCACCGACCCCTCATTGATATTTATGTAGTGATCAAGGAAGTACAAATCCCTATTGATTTACTACTTATGGAGGCTAATAATCTGGCCCCCTATCATGAAGCAGTCGGGAAGGTTGTATAAGAACAAGCCATGGTTAAAGAGTTTGATTCCATCAAGGAGAAAAATATTTGGGCCCTCACTAATAACTCCATAGAGTATAAATAACCATTAAAAGAAGTTAATAATTAGGATCCATTAGATTCTATAGAGTACAAGCATTCCATTAACTATCTCAAAGGACGGTGTGGAGAAGAACTTGTCAGCTACACTGATAATGATCTTTCTAGTGATCTTTATGATAGATAAATTAGTATAGAATAACAATACGATATTCCGATGAAGGTACTAACGAGTGCGAAGTGAAATATACTAGAATGCATAAACATGAACCAAATCTAGATTTGATGTAGAATAAAAGTTGATAATAAATATTTGGAATCGTGTAGTCATTTAATGACTTGGAATAAATGGTTTAAAATAATGATATCAGATAATAAGTAGGAATAATGGTGTAAAAAATTGTTAGATTAATAAACCCTAATAATGGTGTCATGCTAATAATGTGGTTTAAATAATAATCCAGAAAGTATGACATGAAACAAAATTTTTCTTGTTTATTTTCGTCTAAATTATAAGTTTTCATTGCAATTGAAAACAATTAGAAAGGTTTTAATAAAACTGAAAATTCTTGACTCTCTATTTTTCCTACATCTTCTCTCTTTCACCTCCTACAAAACCATGAGAAAATAATGCATCACTTTAGCACCCATGCTACCCACTCCTCACCATCATTCACCTCCTCATGGAAAAATAACCTTTCATGTTGTTCTCTTTATCAACATCACCATTTTTGATGCCTTACTCCCCATCACTAAAAAATAGGAATGGTGGTGTGAAAATCTACGATGTTTGGGACTGTGCATTAGAGGGTCCCCACACTATTTTAAGGGGGTGGTGGGAGACCATAGAACTATTACTAATGATGTAATGAGGTAAAATCATACATGGAAGGAAATGGCAGAGATGGGGTCAGAATGAACTACATAGTGAGGAATGAGATCATGTGATTCATGATGAAAATGGTGGAGGATATACAAGTTCATTTTATTTACTGCTATGGAATATTAATTACATATTATATGCATTGAATTGATTAAATCATCATAATAATTGATTTAATTTATTAAATATAAATATTGTTTTTTTGGTATTGGGATTCTTGTTATTCTCATGTGGGCTCGCTATTTATATTTCCTATCTGAGCCATGCCTTGGCCCTGACTTGTGTTCCTTTGGCTTATCCCCATGCTCCTCCTGAATTTCCTATTCACAATTAATTAAAATGATCATACAACTATGTTTGTTCTCCCATTTTTCTTCAACGTTTTTTCCTAATTGAGTTGTTCAAATAGTTACACAAGGGATGCACTCAAACGTCTATATGTCCTCCTTGGGATGCACCTACTACTTTGTTATCATCAAACTACAACTCTGTATTTTTGGTGTGCTGCTCAATTTTGGGGCTGATTGGTTTTGGGGAGAAAAGGTCCTTGATTTGGGTCATTCTAGTTTTGGTGACAGGAAGCTATTGAGGATGAGGTGTTATTTAGGGGCCTTTGGTGTTGTGTTGTTCATATTTTTAGTTCATCTAAGGTTCATGGTATATGAAACATCCCTGAATTAGTTTCATCACGAGTCTTAAAGCAATAAGAACCCAACCATCAAATAGTTTCCTCACGATCCTTCTACATCTATAGTTTTTGTTTGCTGCTACTTTTTTTCTTTATACTCCTTTATTTTCATAGTGTAACCTCAATGCCCCTTACCCATGCATGTAGGTCAATTTTAAAAATCATGTAATAACCCTAATGTAAAATTTGAGATTTCTTTTCTGATTTATGTTGACCATTGCTAGAGATGTCTGCATCTCCCCTGTCCTTGATGAATCTTGGACTATTTTGTTTATTTCAGATAAGGATTATTGTTTTTGAGAATCTTGTTTGGAGTATTCTTAAATGTTTTAAATGTTTAAATAAGATTTTGAAAATTTTCTTTTCACTGTTTTATTCTAGATTGATGGAATCATTTTTATAATCTTTTTCATGAGAATTCAATGAAAAAATTATTATATTTTTGTATTTTTTCCACTACCATTTTTTTTCAAAATATTAAACATATTTTTATCTTATTTTGAATTTTGAGAAACAAAATTAAATCCATGCATCTTGTTTTCTACTGAATTTGGATTTCACCATAATGAAATCTATAATAATTTTAGTGCCATGGATGGGCTTTTATCCTCCATCTTTGATGACACTATGTACCTATCAATACATGGATTTCATTGGAATCATGCCTGAGATGATTGTATCTTTGAAATTGTCAAATAAAAATATGCACCATAAGTATAATAATAATAATAATAATTTATAATTATTCAAATCTTGGAATATATTTTATCATAGAACTTGGGGGGAGGGGGTGATTTTGGTATATACCCAAGGGGATCACAATGGGAGACAATGAATCAATTTTCACCACCACATTACATCAGGCCAGTCAGATGTTTTTAAAAACTATGGTGGTATTAATTAGATCCTTATTAGAAATTATAATGGTCACTTATAATTTTGGAAGAGAAATATGGGTGGAATATTCAATGTTCTATTTTTAACCATGAATGGTTGTCTTTAATGCCTGGTACCTATTTCTGAAAAAAGTCTTTTCAATAGGTGATGAATCACCCAATAAATCCTTGGACACAATTATTTATCCTCCCCTTTTAAATTAAGATATATTCTCATGTATTTTTAAAATTTTTTATCCTCTAAATATTATCCAAATAGAAAGAAATAGAGTGTCACCCTTCTCCCATGGATGTTGATACACTGTTGAACCACACAAAATTTTTGTGGTATTAATTTTTCTATTCATGTGTGTGGGTTTGGATTCTAAATGAAATTACATGAATGTTTTTCTCAAAACCAAGTGGTATCAAATCCATGTTAATAATAAACATAGGAGATTTTCTAGTTTTGAGAAAAAATCAAAGAGCTTGAATGTGACTGTCCAGTATTTTTTCAATAATTGTTCCAACAATCCATGTCACAAATCACTCATTCAGAGTCCAATTGGGGTGATCCAAGAGTTGATTTTCTCTAAATAAATCATTATAGACATTTTTGTATAACAATTTTTTTGATACTCACACTGATACAATAGATGAAAATACTAGTAATGTGATAAAATTAATCTCATCTAATTATGTAATATGGAATCCTAAAATGGGATATATTTAATATATTAAGTATTTTTAGAATCCCATTATAACATAATTAGAGGAAAATAATCTTTTTGTATAATCATCTAAGAAACTTGAGGTTGACGACCAATATGATGTGAATACAATCTTCAATTTCCCTATCAGTTGATGGAGAGTGGGTCGTGGTCAACTGAAAATGAGAAGGTCAAATTAGGTAATGAATTGACAAAAGTTTTTTCTAAAAAAATTCCAATGAACATTATGTCTATGTTCTTTGGAAAAAATTATAAAATATTTATATAGAGAAAAACACATGAATAATAAATAAAACTTGATATAACAACTTTTCAATTTTAAGTACATGGAAGGTAGAAATGTATTAGAGCATTACAAGGTATTTTTAATCAAATTAATTATTTGAAAATTATGGTTTATGATGAGTTAGAGAGACTTTTGATGCTAAGTTATTTACTAAAGAGTTGGGACACACTAGTCCTATTAGTGATAAAATCCATTCCTGATGGATTTATTACCATAGAAATAGTGAAATACAAAATACTGAATAAAAAATCAAAGAGGAAAAAAGATGAAAACCCCCTTGAAACAGAAGTACTTTTCACTACAAGACAAGGGAAGGAAAAATGGAAGGGGAGAAGTATAGAAAAAGAACCTCATGAATAAAAGTAACAAAGGAGGAAGAAATAAAAATCAAGATCAAGACATGATTTCTTATCCCACCATTATGGAAAACCCAACCACTTCATCCAAGAGCGTCAAAAGTTAAAGATAAAGCAGTGAAATAAGGAAGGTAAAAATCAAATAAATAATATTGCATTTATCAATGATGATTTGATTATTGTTCAAGAAGATAATCATGCCAATATCTAAATCCAAGATTAAACATGATTGATTTACTTGGGCATCTCATATCATTTCACCACCAGATGATACTTCTTCTCATTTTACACTCAAAGGAGTTTTGGGCATGTAAAGATGGGAAATGATGACGCATCTAAAATCTTTGGTATCACTATTTTTTTTATGAAAATTGATATTGGATGAAAGTTATTATTAAAATATGTGAGGCATGTTTTTGATATTTTCCTAAATATAACATCCACTAGAATGCTTAATGATGATATCTATGTTTGTGCCTCAGGTGATGGAAAATAAAAGGCTAAAAAAGGTAACTTTTTTATTTCAAAAGGGAATAGAGATTTATCTCTCTATGTAACAAAGGCCAAACCACATGGTGTGGAAATTAATGTATCCTGGAAGGAAGTATCTATAGAGGTATAACACAAATGACTTTACCACATTAGTGACAAATGAATCAAAATTATTTCTAAGAATATTTTTTAGGGATCAAAGGTACACATTTGGATACATATATTGATTATATCATGATAATATATATATATATTATCTTTTAATGGTTATTTTTGCATCCAAAATATCATATATTATAGACTTGATACACACAAATTTTTGTATGAATATAATATATTTTCCTGGTTATTTACAAACATTTGAGAGTTTTAGATTGTAGGGAATTTATGTAAATTCCAAAAGATGAGAGGATAAAGATGGATGGAAAGGTAAAATAGTGCATCTTAATGGGATATGATCATAAAGAGTTTAGGTATAGACTATAAGATCCCATCAACAAGAGGATTATCAGAATTAGCGATGTGATATTTCTTGAATATCATAAAATTGGATATTTTTAAATTCTAGAGGAGCATAAATCTAAAGAAATTATAATCAATAAAGAACTACTGTCACCACCAATGGTTTCAGATAATGGTGGAGAGGTCCTTTAAAATAATGATACAAAAACACCAGGTAATATGTCTCTATCTTCTAACATGTTTTTATCACATGATAATATAGGGAAGATCCAATAAGAAACACAATTAAGCAGATCCATAGGATAATGACAACTAAGTCATAGATACTCACCAAATGAGTATATAATTCTCATTGTTGGGGAAGAACCATAAAATTATTATTATTTAATTAGAAGTCATCAAATAATGGAATGGAGAAAATCCATGCAAGAAGTGAGGATATCCATGCACAAGAACTACACATTCAACCTGGTAGTGTTACCAAAAGGAAGGAAGACACTCAAGAACAAGTGGGTGCATATAATCTAATGTAAAGGTGGGAGCTCACAACCATGCTCCAAATACAGGATGGTTGTGAAGAAATTTGGGAAAAAAGTAGGTATTGACTTTGATGATTTTTTTTATTTAGTGGTAAAAATGTCTTCTATCAGAGTTGTTCTTCAATTGGAGGTTAACCTAAATATTGAGGTACAATAACATGATGTAAAAGTTTCATTATTATACGATCATGATTAATGGAAAATATACATGGAGTATCCTATAGTTTTTTAGATAAAGGTAAAGAAAACATTATTTTTAAACTCAAGAAAAATTTATATGATTAAAAATAAGCATTGAGATAGCGGTATAAGAAATTTAGATCATTTATTAAAAAAATGAGTATAAAAAACAACTTTTGATCATCGTGACTTCATTAAAAGGTATTTTATGGTCATTTAATTATTCTATAACTTTATATTGATGAAATGTTGGTTATTTATAGAGATATTACCATGATTAAAGAAAAAGTTGGGCATGTCCATTGAAGTGAAGGACTTATGAGAAGCAAGAAAGATTCTTAGTATTAAAATTACCTATGATAAGAAGAATAATAGGATTTGGTTATCTCAAGAATGATACATCATGAAGGTTTAGGAAATATTCAACATGAGTAAGGATAAACCTATCAGTACTCCACTAATGAGTCATTTCAGGATCACGACATGCCAGAGTCCATCGACTGAAGAGGAGAAAGGATAAATTGTAAATGTCATGAACCAAACTGGGTTACTCCTAAACCAGGCACCTAAGCCATCCCATGAAAAGGCCCAAAGGGTGTTCCCGATCCCCATGAGCTGGAAATTAGTGCAAGTTCATCAAAGCATACAAAATGGGATTGATTTTTCCCAAATAAATAATTCTAAACATGAAACAAAATTCTATCATAACTCCAACATGGTGTGTCCATACATTGGAATTCCATGCATAATCAATCAAACAATTTCAAAATAGAATAAAACTAAATAGATAATATTCATGAATAAATATCCAAGTCACTAAAAACATAATATAATTAAAATAGAATCTAAAATGAAGGTGAGGATGATTTTTCCAATACATCTATGATAAAAAATAAAAAAAATACCTAACCTGGTCTCCACATGACTCTAAAGTCACCAACCAACCTTCCCATTACAACCTCTCTATGAGTGACCCAAACAAGGGAGTACACATAAAGGATCTACAAGTGATCCTGAACCTATAAAAGAACTCAGGTCTACTGACACTAAGTGGTAAAGGTAGGGTGTGAGAAAAAATAACCTACTAGGATTTCACCAAATATTCCATGCATTTCCTTTTTCTAAATATACCATAAATGCTAGTTTAAAATATGTGATTAAAAAAATAAGATATTTCATCATTTTAATAAAAACAAAAAACATCCACATTTTCAAAAACCTTTCTAAAACCAAGAATATGATTTAAAAAATTCTTTAAACCCTTTAATAGATAATATATTTCAAAACATACTTTGTAAATAACCTTTTAAAACCATTTTCAATACTACACAAAAGTAAAATTATAGATGACTAAAAGAAATGCCAATTGGATAATTAGGCAAGTTCAATAAATTGTATAATTAAATAGCAGAACGTGACAAACACTAAAGCTATTTTAAAATAAGGGAATAAATAATAGGCGACACAATATCAAAAGTAAATTCATAATATAAAAATGAAACAAGTTGAATATATCATGTTAGAATTCTAATAATAAAAGTAAAACAAAACTGATACCAAAATATAGTAAATAAGAAATAATAAGGTATATGTAATCATGGGAAATTACTAAGAATCCATTAAGATGATCCTAAAAATACTCAATCATGCATTCCTATAAAATAACCACCCAATTTACTATAACTATCTTTACTAGTAGCACTCCCCTTCATAGATACAAATATGATGCAAGGGGATACTAGTCAATATCATCATGAATAGTATATTAACCACCCCTAATCTCTCTCTATGTCTCCTAGGATTACCATAGGGATAGGAGGTGGAGAAAAATGTATCATATATAAATCATATATTAACACATCTAGATAATATCTCCTCATCTCACCTTCATACACACCCTAATGTAAATCCAATATTATAATACATCACAACATCATAAATCACATAAAATGCCAGCTCACATGTACTGTAATAACATGGGGCTTCCAAATAGGGTGTAACTTATTTTAATAAATACCATTTATAGAAGGTGCCAACTAGGCCTTTTGTTCTAAAACTAATAATGAATTTTCAAAAATCCATTAGAAAATAATTTTATAAATAATGATTACTTAGAAATTCATTTTTAAGGAACCAAACATGCCTTTATATTAAATTTTTTAATATCACTTATTAATTACTTTGAGAACCATTTTAAAAATAAAGTATCCTTTTAAAACCTCTTCTCGATCATATGGAACCAAGTTTTATTTAAAAAATCCCTTACTTTATATAGGATCGCACATAAACACCATGAAACAATACAAAAAAATTATATAGACCACATATGAGAATTAACCAAGTAAACTAATCAAAACCCATTATTCTAATAAAATATTCCTCAAACCCATAAAAAAATTCACATGAAAACATTAATTATCCAAAGAACCATTTTAATGTGAATATTCCTTATGAAAACCATCATAAGAATTTTATTAAATGTAAAGCATGATTATTCATTTAACATGAACATTTGATAATTTAAAATCCATGGAATCCTATTTTAAAATCAATAATGGAATCTTAAAACTTTATCTTCCATACTCTCTATCACACACACTAATCCCCTAGAGTTCACCAAACAAGTATAATTTTAAAGAAAATGATTCTAAAAAGTCTTGCATTTTATGATGTATCAAGAAAAGACAAAGGCATGTAAACACCTATATCAAATACACCACTTTCAATAACTAGGGTGAAAATACCATTAGATTATGTTGATGAATTATTATATTTGTTTCCAATTAATTAAGATAAATTCAACATGTAAGTTCAAAGTGAAGTTTCCTATGGATGTTCCAAAAGTAAGTCCACTGGAATTTCAATCTGGAAGGTGGAACCATTGGAAACAAGAACACCATAGATGCATATTCTACTATTAGAAGATGACATCAAGAATGATCCAAGTGATTTATCTAGAAGATGGAATACTCATGACATCATAAGTAATAAATAATACTAGAGGAAATATTTCTGACATATGAAACCAAATTAATGGAGATAATTATATCCAAAAGCTTGAAGGCCCAAATGGAGAGATTGAAAGATCTAAGTTGTTGATTGGTCGATGGATTACCAGAAAGTTAAAGGTTAAACTACCAAAAGATGAAGATAACCTACCATTAGATGAATGTTTTGAGGATGGAGGGAAGATAGTAATACCATAAACAATTATCAAAGGAATGAAGAGTAGTGAAATATAAGATACACTTGTGGAAGCAACACCATTGAAAGATATGCTAAAAATAATAAGTTAGAAGGTCTCTAGAAGAGAAATCTGTTAAGTAAGTTGAGAAGACCAATCTAAATTAAAGTCTCAAAAGAAAAGTTAGGTGTTTCATTTTTTGTTTGTTCAATAGACAAAAAATCTCTTTGGCATAAGACCAATAGCGATTCAAGCTAAGTTGGTCAAAAATTAATTCAACTGGATGGAAGATACAAAAGTCTATAAAAGCACGTCACAAAAAGAAGAATTTATATGTGATTATACTAGATGTCAGATCAATAAAATAACATGGATTAAGTAATGGAATCGAAAGATATGGTGCTTGAGAATATTGAAGAAGAGGTCGATCAAAAGTTATATGACCAACCAAGAGTAGAATGTCCATAATATGAGACATTCCAACATGATAATGACTTTTTTTATTGACAAAGAAAAATTATCATAAGATTGAATAACCGATCCAAGCACTAAAAAATTTGAGGTTCATAAGTGAAGGCACTGGAAGATGGGGAGGTTCTATAAGAAGTTGAATTTTAGTTTATTTTAAGAAGAAGCTGTAACCCGTAGTTTGAAAAACATGTAATATTAATGGATGTTGAATAATAGGAGCTCAGAATTAAATTTAAAGTTCAAATAACTTAAGAAAACAAAAGTTTAAAGTGGTGTAGTGACAAAGGCGAAACTAGAAGGAGATGATTGACTTCTATGGAAGCTCATTGACCATAATATACTGAGTATTTTACTATGATAATGATTTGGATATTTAGCGATCATGATGATTTAGTTCATGATTTTAATAGAGATTTGAAAAAAGATATATGTGATATGACACTAATATTTATAGCAGATTTTATTGAAGAGTTGAACTCAAAATCTTTGAAGCATTAAAGGAAGTGGTTTTAGAGTAGAAATGTATAAAAGACCCTAGATTCAAAGACAATAAATTATTGAACAATTCTATAAATAGATTTTCCCTAAAAATAGTTGAGTTCATTTAGAGAAATATATATATAGAGAGATGATTCATATAGAGGAACAAATAATAAGAGAATAGAACACCAAAAATAAGAGAGGAGTTATGACCTACATTCATAAGAAGAATGATTGGGTTGATGTTTTGAGTAGTTCAGAACTTGAAGTTTTGAAGAAGTTGAGTAAGGTCACTAGATTCAAGTGACCAAGAGATGAGATCGAGACCAATGTCAAGCAAAAACCTACTATATTTTTAGACATCGAAGGGCATGAGGTCGATAGATCTAGAATTAAGTTTACCAGAAGTAGAGTTTTACTGATTTTCATGAGATTACATCGGAAGTTTAGGATTTATTCAAATTTATCTTCATGGAGTTCATGAAGAATTCTTGAATACCGATGGTTTTAGTATAAACAATTCCACCATTCCTACCAAGAGTTAAAATAGGGTTTTTAAGACATGGATTAAACACTTGTATAATATAGTGGTATTTTGAGTAATGATGATACCTATTCTTGGGTAAATGATAAAAACTTTAATTATTATAGCACTTATGATAAAAGTAAAAATTTATGGCTTTGTAAAATAATAAGATATAGAAAGAAGTAGGTTTACCACACTAGGGTTGGACCTTATAAAAATACTTGGGTGGTGTTTCCTTTACATTATCTTCATTGCATGTGGGAGTAAGTGTTGATAGGGCATACTAAAGATAAATAAATCCTAACCAATATAAAGGATTAAACAACTTAAATGGGGTAAAAGTTTAAGTTAAATTTATTTGGTAAATAAGAGTTCACACATGATTCACTATACTCTCAGTGTGACTTAATGATCCCCAAAGACTTTGAAATGGTATTAGAGTGTATATTTTATCTGATTGGATCTAGATTTTTACCATAGTTGTTTTTCACTAAATTATATGAAGTGAATATTTTTATATTTTTTAGAGTTTTCTCTTTTATAAGATCAGAAAGTTGAGCCATAATTGAAGTGAACAAAAGTTACTTATATTTGTGCTAACATGGGGTTTTTTTACTAAAACTTTTAAAAATCAGAATAATAAGGAATCTCAGATGAAAAATAATATATTCTCTCAGGTTTAGTGGAAGGTGAATCCACATTACCAAAAGGTAAATAAAGTGGAGGTAAATGTAATAAAATTAATCCTCCAAAAAAATGTGATTTCAAGTTGTAAAGATTATTAATATCTTTAAACAAGTGAAAATTTTTACTCATAAATCAAGGATTATATAGATAATGTAATTGTGGAATTTTTTAGATACATACTTGATTTTGTTAAGGGAAAATAAGAATAAATTACTCAAATTGAGAAGGAAGTCGATGAAATGGAGAAATCATTAGATAAAAAGATACACATATGTGACACATCCAAACATCTCATTTAGTATAAGAATCATTCAGTATCACTATGTAAAGGAAATTTCACTCTTATATAAGAAATGTTTCAGAGGAGTGTTTATAAAAACGATGTGTTGAATAATTTTTTTGAAGAATTGATTCATGCATAAAAAGTTATAGTTAGTGTCAAGAACTCTCAGTTGTAGATCAAATTAAGAAAAAAAATATCTTGAAAAATCTCTACTGGAATATAGTAAAATGCATGAAAAGAAAATTTGGAAGATGAAAGTGGAATGTGAAGAAATATTGAAAACTCTTGAAGATAAAAAACTTTAATCTTAAAGTGTCTTGGTTGGATATTAAATTGAAAAGAATGGAAACTAATTGAGTTGAATCTTCATATGATGATGAAAAAGATACTGCTAAAAAATGTATAAAAATTCATACTCTATCAAGTGGAATTAATAATTTCAAATCATTGAAAACCATCTTCTAATAGGAAAGAGAAAAAGGTAACCCCATGCTCTAGAAGTATTTTTTTACTAATGTCGATACTTTTAAAAGTTTAGGCTATGAAACTAGTTCCTTTTATAGATAGATGAAAAAATGTGATTAGAATACAACCAAATCATCAAAGGTGAAAGAAAAAGTGAAAAATAAGTAGCTCCCCACATGGTTCCTACAAGGAAGGAAGAAAATTTTGAGAACCATAAGATCCATCCACCAACTATAATTTCACACAATAGAAGAAGATAATATATTTTTTGGCTATTTATAGTGTTGTGGAAGGTTTGAAAACCAGGAAATTAATTATGATCATAACATATAAACTTTCAAATAATGGAAAAGTCTTGCATGCAGGGGGTAATACTAAATTTAATAGAATTTTAGCTGAGCATAACTAATTAACATAGAATAAATAAGGTTTTTTTACCTCAAAAAAATTATTATATTTTGATAAATTATATGAAAGCTATGGAAGGGGTGGTCATTGTGAAGATGAGTTCCAATTTACATCTACGAGATAAGATTCAGTTAAAACCAATGGAAGAAGTCTAAAACATCTAAACAAAAATGAAAGAAATAAAGACGGTCAATCCACCTTGAGGTGTAAACAAAAAAAAGTTACCAATGAGTTGAAACCCAAGAAGAAAGTTATGAAAGATATTATTCTCAAGAAAATATGATTCTACTATGGGATGGAAGTCTATATCATGGATAGATACAAACAAGCCATGAATTTTAAAGTTAACAAAATCAATATCAATCCAAAAAGTTAATCAATCTGAGAAATAAATAAATGGATTGGAACGGTGGAAGACATCTCTAAAGAAGAATCTAAAGTTCACTAAAATTTACAATAAACATTTCTAAAAACTATGGTGGTATTCATTAGCTCCTTATTGGAAGTTATAGCGGTCACTTCTAATTTAGGGAGATAATTGTGGGAGAAATATTTAATGTTCTATTTCTAACCATGAATGGTTGTCTTCAATGTTTGGTACCTAATGTGGAAAAAAGACTTGTTAGGAGGTGATTAATCGCCTAACAAATAATTTTCCACAATTATTTCTCATCCCATTTAAATTGATATATATTCTCATATATTTTTAATATTGTGTATCCTCTAAATATTATCCAAATAGAAATAAATAGAGTGACACCCTTCTCCCAAGGGCGTAGACACACTATCGAACCACAAAAAATTTCTATGATATTTCTTTTTCTCTCCATGTGTGTGGCTTTGGATTCCAAATGAAATTGTGTATATGTGTTCTATTTCCCAACCAAGTGGTGTCAAATCCATGTAAAAAATGAGCATAGGTTATTTTCTAGTCTTGATATTTTTTTGAAGTGCTTCAATGTAACTTTACAATAAATTTTCAACAATCATTCCAACGATCCATGTCACAAATCACTCATTCATAGTCCAATTTAGCTGATCTAAGAGTTGATTTTATCTAAATCAATTATTCAAGACATGTTTTTATGATTATTTTTTTTGATATTATCACTAATATAGTAGAGTAAAAGACTAGTGATGTGATAAAATTAATTACATTTAATTATGTAATCTAAAATCATAAAATGGAAGATATTTAATATATTAAGAATTTTTGGAATCCCATTATAATTTCATTAGAGATAACAAAAATTATTGTAGAATCATAAGATAAAATTGCAGTCGATTACTTATATGATGTGAAGATGATCTTAAATTTCCCTATTAGTTGATGTAGAGTGGGTCATGCTCCAAAAAATGTGCAACTCAAATTAGGAAATAGATTGAAAAAAGTATTTTACAAAAAATTTATAAGGAACATGACGTCTATTTTATTTGGAAAAAATTATAAAATATGTATACAAGGAAAGAAACATGAATAATAAAGAAAAAATTACATAAAAACCTTTCAATTTGAAGTAAAAGGAAGTGAGAAATTTATTAGAAAAAATGAGTGAATTCCAAATTATTTTTAATTAAACTAATTATTTGAAAATGATGGTTTATGATGAGTTGTAGGCACTTTTTATGTTTAGTTATTTATTGAAGAGTTGAGACACACTATTCCCATCAGTTATAAACTCCACTCCCAATGGAATTAACACTATATAAATAGTGGAAGACTGAATACTGAATGAATAATCAAAGAGGAAAGAAGATGAAAATACCTATGAACCAGAAGCACATTTCACTGTAATACAAGGAATTAAAAAATGGTAAGTAAGAAGTAGATAAAAATAAACTCATGAATAGAATCAATAAAGGTGGAATCAATAAAAATCAAGATCAATACTTGATTTCATATGCCACCATTTTGAAAAACCCAACCACTTTATCTGAGAGTTTTATAAGTTAAAGACAGTGAATAAAAACGAGGAAGGTAAAATTCAAATAAATAGTATTGCAGTTATTAGTGATAATGTGATTATTGTTCAGGAAGATAATCATGCCAATATTTCAATCTAAGATTCAATATGAGTGATTTAATTAGGCATCTCTTATCATGTCACCACTTGATGAGACTTATTTGACTATCTGAAATAAACATGCCGTTACCCCATGACCATAAAATTTAATACGATGGTTCTATTCCAATAAAAGGGACAAGATATAAGATTTCATAAAGATGGAAGGGAAAAACCCTTCCTCGACTTATTCATTAATGACATGTCACTCATGATGCACCCAACATATCCAACTTCTCCATGAACTGTTATCATTATGGTTTACAAAATACATCTAAGTACACGAGTTATTACATGCATTAATGATAATATTAAAGTCTAAGGATCATTACACACACTCATAGATAAAAATATCCGATGTCACAAAAACATGTGAAATTCCTACTGGTGGGTCTATTCTCATAATCTCATCTCTTATAGATTACAAAGTGAAAACTTCATGATGAGAAGAATCATCTTATTACAAGTACTTACACCTAATAGTCTATGTACTATGTGTCCCATCATAGTACATTATCCAACCACAAAACATTATTTGAGAATATCATCATAAAACATCAAGGTTCTCATCATAGCAGGGAACTGCTATGACCTTATCAATGCATTGTATACTCTAGGACATTATTACATTAGATTCATACAAAACAACAAACAATATGTAATAAGAAGTTTTATTAATATTTAATACATTGAATATACATGTTATCAAATTACAAACTTTTGGTCTTAGGACACCATCTCCAACAAACTCCCACTTAGACTAGAGCCAAATTCCTATGAACTTTAGTTCTCTAAACCTCACATGATAGTCATGTTTCTTCTGAGTCAAGGTTTTAGTCAAGGCTCCTTCACATTATCTTCTATGGAAATATTGCTCACTGTGACTTCACATATCTGATAAAAATCCATCAAGAGATGATATTTCTAAAGCATGTGTTTCATCTATTGATGTGACCTCGACTCTTTCAAAAGAGATACCACTACATTATTATCACAATAGAGTGTGTCAAGATCTTTAATGCTATATACCATATCAAGCTCTTAGATGAAGTTATACATTTATACTGCTTATTAACCTACCTCATAAGCAGCAATATACTCAGACTTTTCTATATAATCTACAACCACAACCTACTTTGAGCTCTTCTATCTCATATCACCTCCATTAAAAGTGAATATGTATCCTATTTGTAACTTCTTGTCATCTTGATCAGTTTGGAAACTAGAATCTACATATCCTCTGATGAATAGTTCCTCATCTCCTCTATAAAACAATAACTTAACCTTATTACCCGTCAAATACTTAAGGATAGTCTTGAATTCCATCCATTGGAGGTCACCTCAATCAAATTAATATCTTCCTACCATACTTAATGTGTAGGAAACATCTAGCCTAGTATATAACATAACATACATGATTGACCCAATCATTGATGCGTATGGAATCCTTATCATTCCATTTCTTTCCTCGTGTGTCTAAGGTCACATTTTCCTAGAAAGATGAATGCCATGTGATGTTGGAAATAATCCCCTCTTGGATTATTCTATATTGAATCACTTCCATATCTTGTCAATGTATGTACTTCAACTTAGTCCAAGAAACATCTTGGATCTATCATGATGGATCTTGATCCCAAGAATATATACTGCCTCAACCAAGTCCTTCATAGATAAGAATTTATTCAATCACCCTTAATAGACTGTAATATTGGTATTTCATTTCCAATGAGTAATAGGTCATCAACATATACTATTAAGAAAATGAATACACTCCCACTAAACCATTTATAGACACATGTATCACATTCTTTCTTTATGAAACCAAATTCCATTATGGCCTCATCAAAATGAATGTTTCATAGACTAGACACTTTATTTAATCCATAAATGGATATTTACAACTTACATACATTTTTGGCATCCTTTGGAGTCACAAACCCTTTGGACCGTGTTATATAGACATCTTCCTAAAGGTTCCTGGTAAAGAAGGCTATTTTGAAATCCATTTTCCAAATCCCATAATCATGGAAAGCCGTAATGGAAATTATAATTATGATGGATTACAAAAATGAAACTGGTGAAAAGGTTTCATCATAGTTAATTCCTTGATGCTATTTAAACCATTTTCAACTAGTCACACCTTATAGGTACTAACTTGTCCTTACATGTCTAGTTTCTTCTTGAATTACCATTTAAAACCAACAATATTTACATCTACTAGAGGTTCTACCAAAATCCAGACTTGGTTTTGGTCTATGGAATCCATTTGAGAATTTATGGATTCTTTCCACTTGGAAAAATCTCTTCCACTTACTACTTCCTTGTATGTTATAGGATCATTATTATCAACTAATAACGAGTCACCGTCCTCAATGACTAGAAAACCATACTATTCTAGTTCTCTAACCTCTCTAGAACTCCTACATAATAATTGTTTCTCTGGAACAATTTCTTCTTCCATGGGGATTTGTGTAATTTGTTCCTATTCTAATTCTTATGTATCTTGATCCTGTACTTCATCAATGTTTATCTTTCTCCCACTATATATTTTAGATATAAGATCATCCTTAAGAAATATGGGACATCTATTAACCACAAATTTTTTATGAAGGATTTTATAGGCAGTACCCCTTTGTTTATTTGGTATATCCTATAAAGATACCCTTTGTGCCTCAAGGTGAAATATTATTACTTGAAGAGGGATTAAAAAATGCTTCACAACCCCATACATATAAGTAATACAACACAAGTTTCTTTCCATTCCATAATTGGTATGGTATACCATATATTTCTTTAGTTGGCTCTCAGTTTAGTACGCATGTTGCAGTTTGTAATGCATATCCCCAAAAGGATAATGGAAGACTCCCATGACTCATCATTGATCTTACCATGTCCAACAAGTTACAGTTTCTCCTTTTTCTTACACAATTACATTGAGGTGTATAAGTAGGAGTGAGTTGAGATAAAATCCCCAAATCCCATAAATAATCAATGAAGTCTTGATTAATATATTCTCCACCATGGTCTGAGAAAAGTTTCTTAATCTTCTTACCAAGATGGTTTTCAACTTCATTCTTGTATTCCTTGAATTTATCAAAAGATTCTAACTTATACCTCATTAAGTATACGTATCCATATATACTAAAATAATCAGTAAAAGTTATGAAGTATGAGTACCCACCCCTTGTTTCAATATGAAATGGTCTGCACACATCGATATGAACTAATTCAAGATGCTTTATAGCCCTTAAACCTTTCCCACTAAATGGGGGTTTGGTTATTTTTCCTTGTAAACATGTGTGACATACACAAATGATTTTAGTTCAAAAGAATCTAAATATCCATATTTATGTAATTTAGTCAAGCACTTTTCATTTACATGATCTATTTAGTGATTCCAAAGTTGGGTGTGATGTGAGTCATGTGAAGTAACTTTGTTATCGATTTCCATTATTTGGTTCATGTAATCCAACACATAAAGACCTTTATTTAAATGTGAATTACCATAAAAAAATTCTATCTTTATAAAATAAATAATATTTATTCCCAAATTTGAAAATAAATCCATCCATATGAAGTGTGGATAGAGAAATATTGTTTTTGTTAACTAAAGGAACATAATGAAAACCTTCTAAAACAAAGATCATTTCGGTCAGCAACATGAGGTGGTAGTCCCCAATAGCTATAAAAAAAGTTTAGCTCTATTGGATACTCAAAGATCTACCTCTCCTCAGTCAATCTTTCTAAATATACTTGGTTTCTATATTTGAATACATATGTGAGCACCAAAAGCTGTATCTAATACCTAATTTTTAGAAATAGATAAATTGATCTCGACAAAAAATTCACTTGAAGCTTCCCCTTTCTTATTTATCAGGGTGTATTTTTTCTTCCATTCTCCTTTATTTCCATATGAAAAATAGATAGCATCATGTTACCTTTTTTCCCCTTGATCTTCCTATTATTGGAAGGGCGTGAAGAATCTTTGGGCTTAAAGCTCTTTGCTTTCACTTTCTGTTTGTTAACCATAAGGATGAATTTTTTTTCACACTTAGTATCCTTATCTAGTTGGAGAAGAAGAGTAAGAAGATCTGGAAGATACTTATCAATGTTATTCATATTAAAATTCACAAAAAAGCTGGAGAATCTCGCAGGGAGTGATGCTAGAATGAGTTCAGTGCCTAGTTTTTTGGGGATTTTAAATCCTAGAACCACTAAGTGATCAATTTAGCCAATGAGCTTGACTACATGAGGCTCAGCTGGGGCACCCTATCCAAGATTTCTATGAAAGAGTGCCTTAGAAACCTCAAACCATTACTGTCTAGATCTCTCCTGGTAAAGACCATGGATATGCTCAAGCATTCTATACGCATCTATATTTTCATGAGACTTCATTAGTTCACTATACATTTATGAAAACATAAAACATTAAATGTTGACCACATCACTCAAATTTTTTTCATAGATAAGGAATTCTTCATCACTCACCTCTTTAGCAGGTAGGTTAGACATTGAGGATTCTAGCACATAAGATTTCTACTCATGGCGTACAACAACCTGAAGGCATATAAACCACTCCTTGAAGTTACCACCAGTTAAGAGGTTATATTTCATCAATATTGATCATAGGGATAGTGTGTATGATTAACTTTTCAATTTATCCTACAATTAAAAAGAGTATATTATTAGTAATTTTCATGATTACAAAATAAGTGAGATATAATAAATTAAATGTTTTTTATTTATTAAATCTCCCACTATTTTATCAAGTCTCAACATCCCTTGCCATTAAACTCTAAATTTCTAGTTTATTTAACATTCTAATGTAAATGATCCCCATTACTTTTCTTAATGATCCATACTTTTTCCATGAAAAAAATAATAAAATAATTAGGTAGGTGGTCTTTCCAACTACGGACTTGTATCTCCTTGATTCATTGAGTGGATTCCCCTATCCAGAAATCCTGAATTGGATTTCCTCAACACCTACCTCTAAATTTTTATTGAACAGACTTTGGTCATTAAACTCAATAAAATTTCAGTTAATTCAACCCAAAACTCTCATGAGAACTCCCTATTAAAAGCAAGTGTCCTAACTTTGGTTATGTACTATAGTTAGTTCTATGGTTTTATTATCAATCATGTAATGGAAGGCTTAGTTTAATTTAGTATTTAATCGTGGGATTTTAATTTATTATATATAAATATTATCTTGTTTTATACTTTACACGTTATGTTAATATTAATTGGATGTTACTTAATTAATTAACCATGTTGGACAAAACATTTACACATAATTAATTTATTTAATTTCTGTATTTTCACATTAATTCATTTATTTATGTGATCGCAACCTTGAATCCATAAAATAAATAATTTCATAGACAAAAATAAATAAATAATTAAATAACCCATTCATGAGATTTATCTAACAGTTGATTTAATGAGTAGAAATTAAATCAACCTTTAACATAGGAAAAATTACTCTTATTGCTAGTCTTGACATGAGTTACAACATTCCAGCTATCCACATATGTATGACCTGGGTTGGCATCATTATGGTTCCATTTTGAACTACCTCCATGCGCCTTGAGATGCTCAATTAATTACAAATATTTATTACCCACACGCAGGTGAGGGGAACCAAATGATTGGCTAAAGGGGATCACATAAATATCATTGGACGCAGAGGTCCTACATAATAAGGGGGGGATGAATCACATTCCATCATTTAATTTAATATTAAATAATTACAAACTCATGCAATAAATTAAATTAAACCATTAAACACATACACAGGTCTTGGTTAAGCTCATGAATGGTCATACATGCAATGAATACACAAAAAGTAAATGAATAGCATTCATTTCTTTATTCATTATTTTATTATTTAAGATAAACGTGATTACATTAATTAATTAATAAATTCCCTTTCATCTTTAATGATCATCCAATATTATTTGGAGATTCTTATCACTAATGGAATTCATGGAAAATAAATGGTAGAACCAATAATGATATATTAATTATAATAAATTAATTTATCATTTAAAATTCTTTAAAACTTTTATTAAATTTTCAAATAAACAATGGTGTTCCAATCAATAAAATAAGGTTTTAATGCTGAAATTTTCTAATTTAATGTAATTTTAATTTTTTACATTAATGGGAGATTACATGGTGTGTACATGTAGATACACATAATGCACCTTGGTTGTCGCATATCCAAGTCACATGCAAAGGGATTTAGTGTCTTAACTTGACCAGACTAGATGGTGTGTACATGCTAGTAACACACCCTATATCTTCTTGTTGTGTGCCAAGTTGGCCTGGTCAACACACGGTTTTCTATAAAAGAATAATGCGTAATTAATTTCTTGGCGTATCTAGATACAATGTGCATGGGTATATATCATGTGTTTTGGATGCACGTCGTGTAACCCGGTTTTACCAACCAAATATTTGGCACTTCCCGATGACATCTCTGGTTATTCTTCATTTTTTATTAAACCTTCAAGAAAATGAAACATTAAATGATCATGATTAATATACCAATAACATGTTAATTAAAATTGGATTAAATAACGAATAACTTGAAATGAAAATCTAACCAAAATTGTGTATAGATCAATAATCAAATAAATAATTATAATTTTAAATGTGACCGCTCTGATACCACTTGATGGTTTTGGGCACAATGGAAGCATGCCAAGGTGGGTGATATATTAAAATTTATTTTAATAATCATTTCTTGATACCAAGTGAGAGGATCTTGTATGTCAAATTTATAATTAATTTATTTAATATTTGAATAAATAAATACATGGGTTTAGGAACTTTTTTTGTTGGTAAATTTTGATCATCTAAAAAGACCATTTCATATTACCTTTGTAGCGCAGTGAGGATCCAAGGATAGAATCCCTCCAGTAGTGATCCACATGTTCTCCTATGATCTCTGACCAACACCACTCAATCTATGGGTGCTAGCGAGGCGAGTTGAATGTCTTGCGTTGTTCATTATTGATCTCTCATTTCTTCGGTCTTGAAGAAATCTCTATTGCACTTCTCATTCTTGATAGGGAGAGATAAGGAGGAGTTGAGAGAGAATTTTTTGTGCGTAACAATTCTCTATTCTCAATTTTGAATGATTTATACAATAAACACAATCGCCTATTTATAGAGTTGAGATTTAAGTTAAAATATTATTTAATTTCATACCATCCATTAAATAACATTTATTACCTTTAATAAATATCATCCCACAAAATAATAATTATATAATTATTATTTTATGGTGCGTTCCAATTTTCACAATAACAAATATTATATAACGGTCTTGTTAATTAATATTTGTCACCAGACTCGATCTTGGTCCATTAAAACTCCTCTAGAATTTATTTAATAACCGAATAAATATTTTATTTCTAAATAAATATTTTATTCACAATCTAGAAAATACATATTTACTAAAATATTCAATAAATAAAATAAATATTTTATTTACAAACCGACAAATAAATATTTATTTAATTTATGCGATCAATATAACTTGAATAAAATTATTTCTCAGACTTGAGAATAATATTTATTCCATCAATTAAACTCAAATAAAATTTAATTAAGATTAATAGAAACACTTAGTGTGGGACCCTCTAGGATTCTTTCTCGTTATCATTAGGCAGACTTTCCTAAAGTTCAATATTACTTTCCAACAATAGGTCAAGGAACCCAAGATAAAGAACTTAATGTAATAATACTGATAGCCGCATACAAATGCTCATGGTGTAATGTAATCCCTTTGTAACAATATCTCATCAAGTAGGTTGCACATCCATGTCACCAACCTATATGATCGATATGTATTTCTTTGACTATATAAAATAAACACATCATTACGCCTTAGCCATGGAATTTAATATGATGGTTCTATTCCAATCAAAGGTTCGAGATATAAACTTCCATAAAGATAAAAGGGACAAATACTTCCTCGGCTTGTTCATTAATGACATGTCACTCATGATGCACCCAACATATACAACTTCGTCATGAATTTTTATCATCATGGTTTATAAAATACATCTAAGTATACGATTTGTAAAATGCATTAATAATAATCTTAAAGTATAAGGACCGTCACACATACTCATATATAGGAATATCTGATGGTGCCAAAACATACAAAATTCCTACTGGTAGATATGTTTTCACAATCTACCCTCTTGGATATTACAAAGTGAAAACTTCATGAGAAGAAGAATCATCTTCTTACGAGTACTCACACCTAACCATCTATGTACTATGTGTCCTATCATAGTATGTTATACAACCATAAAACATTATTTGAGAATATAATCATAGAACATCAAGGTTCTCATCATAGCGGGGAACTATTATGACCCTATCAATGCGACTTATACTATAAGACATCATTACATTAGAGTCACGTAGAAAAATAAAAAATGTGAAATAATTAGTTTTATTAATATTCAGTACATCGAATATACAAGTAATCAAAGTACAAATAGTTGGTCCCAGGACACCATCTCTAACACCAAAATGGTTCACCCCTAAACTGGGCACCTGAGCCAACCTGTGACAAGGCCTGAAAGATTTTTCCAATTCCCATGGGCTAGAAACTAGTTTCAGGGAATCAAAACATACAAAATGGGATTGTTTTTTCTCAAATAAATAATATTGAACACACAATAGAATTCAATCATAACCCCAACATGGCGTGTCCATACATTAGAATTCCATGCATAATAAAAAAAAAACTAAATAGAGAATAATCATGAATAAACATCCAAATCACTACAAACATAATATAATTGAAATATAATATAAAATTCAAGTGAGGTTGAATTGGACAATACATCTATGATATAAAATAAAAAAAATACCCAACCTGGTCTCCACATGACTCTAAAGTCACCAAACAAAATTCCCATCATAGCTGCTCAATGAGTGACCCAAATGAGGGAGTCCACATAAAGGAGCTCCAAGTGAACGTAAAACTATAAAAGAAATCAGGTATACTGACACTAAGTGGTAATGGTAGGGTGTGAGCATAAATAACCTAGTAGTATTTCACCAAAGAGTCCATGTATTACCTTTCTCTAAATAGATAAATATTACTAGTTTGAAATAAACTATTCAAAAATAAGGGTTTTAACCATTTTAAGAAAAACAAAACACATCATCATTTTTAATCCCCCTTTTAAACCTAGAATGCGATTTAAGAAAGTATTTAAAACCTTTACTAGAAAATACATTTCAAAACATACTTTGGAAATCCATTTTAAAACCCATTTTTAAAACTACATAGAAGAAAACTCATATATGACTAAAAAGAAATGCCAATTAAATAATTAGGAAAGTATAATAAATTGTATAATTCATTTGAAGGATGAGAAAAATACTAAAACTATGTTAAAATAATGGAATACATAATAGGTGGTACTAGATCAAAAGTGAAGTCATAATATAAAAGTGAAACAAATAGAATACATCATGTTGGAATAATAATAATAAAATTAAAACAAAACTGATACCAAAATATAGTAAATAAGAAATATTAAGGTATATGTAATCATGTGAAATTCTTAATAACCCATTGAGATGATCCTAAACATACTCAGGCAATCATTACTAGATAATAATCTCCCGATTTACTCTGACTAGCCTTACCAGTATCACTCCCCATCATCAGTACTGATCTGATGCAAGGGGATACTAATCAATCTCATCATGACTAGTATAATAACCAAACCTAATCAATCTTTATGATGCCTAGGATTCCCATAGTGATATGAGGTGGGGAAAGATTTATCATATATAAATCATAGATTAAAACACCTCAATAACATCTCCTCATCCCACCTCCATACATACCCTAATGTAAATCACCTTTTATAATACATCACAACATCACAAAATCACATAAAACCCCAACTCACATATACTATAATAACATTGGTATTCCAATTAGGGTGTAACTCATTTTAAGAAATACTATCTGCAGAAGGTGCTAACTATAACTTATGTTTTAAAACTAATAAATAATGTTCAAAAACCCCTTATAAAATAATTCTATAAATCATTATTACTTATAAATCCCTTTTCAAGGAACCAAACAGGACTTTATATTACATTTATGGATCTCACTTATTACTTTGAAAACCATTTTAAAAATCAAGTATCATTTTAAAAACTCTTCTGAATCATATATAACCAAGTTTTATTTAAAAAATCCTTTACTTTATAAAATCACACATATAAATATCATAAAACTAGACACACAAAATAATTACAGAGATCACATATGAGAATTAATCAAGTAAACTCATCAAAACCCATTACTCCAATAAAAAACATCTCAAACCCATAAAAAAATTCACATGGAAACATGAATGATCCAAATAACCATTTTAATATGAAGATTCCTTATGAAAATTATCATAAACATTTTATTAAATTTAAGGCATACTTATTATTTTAACATGAACATTTGAGAATTTAAAATCCATAAAAACCTCTTTTGAAATCAATAAATTACTCTTAAAACATTATATTCTTAGACACACACACACATACAAAAATCCCCTAGAGTTCACAAAATAAGGATAATTTTAAATAAAACAATTCTTAAATCCCATGCATTTCATGGTGTGACAAGAAAAGAAAAAGGCATGGAAACACCCACCTCAAATACACCACTTTCAATAATTAGGGTGAAGTTCCCATTGGATGATGATGATTAAGTATTATATTTGTTGTCAATCAATTATGGTAAAGTCAATGAGCAGGTTGAATGTAAAGTTTTCTATGGGTATTACATATGTAATTCCATTTAATGTTCACACTCTAGATGGTGGAACAATTAGAAATAGGAACACCATAGATGCTTGTTCTACTTTCAGAATATGATACTGAGGATAATCCAAGTGATTTATCTAGAAGATGAAATAATCATGTCATCATAAGTAATAAATGATACTAAAGGAAATGCCACTAAAATATTAAACAAAATTCATGGACATAATTATATCCGGAGGATTGAAGGCCCAAATGGAGAGATTGAAAGATCTGATTTTTTGATCAGCCAATGGATTACCTAAAAGTTTAAAGTTAAACTACTATAAGATTAGGACACCCTACCATTAGATGAATGATTAGAGGTTGGAGGAAAAAGAGTGCTTCCATGAAAAATTAACAGAGGCATGAAGAGTAATACAATCTAAGATACACCTGTGGAAGTAGCATCACTGGAATATATGCTAAAAATAATAAGTTGTGAGATATATGGAAAATAAAGTTTCTAAGTAAGTTGAGAATCCCAATATAACTTAAAGTCTCATAATAAAAGTAAGGCGATGCATGTGATATTTTTTCAATAGAAGAAACATCACTTTGGTGGAGGACCAACAGTGATTCAAGCTGTTTTGGTTAGACATTAAGTAAATTGGATGGAAGATAATGAAGGATATGAAAGCATGTCACAATAAAAAGAATAAATATGTGATTATACTATATGTTAGATCAATAGAAGAACATGGATGAAGTAAGATCACCAAAAGCTATGGTGCCTAAGAATATTGAAGAAGAGTTTGATCAGAAATTATAAGAGAAACCAATAGTAGAATGTCCATAAGATGAGTCATTCATATATGATAATGAATTTTTTTATTGAAAAAGACAAATTTTCATAATCTTGAATAACCAATAAAATCACCGAAACATTTAAGGTGAATAAGTGAAGGAACTAGAAGATTAAGAGGTGCTAGAAGAAGTTGAATTTGAGTTGATCTAGAGAAAAAGATATAAACCATAGTTTGAACAGCTTGTAATATTAATGGATGTTGAATACCAGGAGATCAGAATTAAAGTTAGAGTTATAATAACTAAAGGAAACAAAATTTATAAGTGATGCAGTAAAAAACTAAAAACTAGAAGGAGTTGATTAAATTATATGAAAGTTCATTGACCAGAATATGCAGAGTATATTAAAATGATAATTATCTTGATATTCATTTATCGTGAATATTTAGTTCAATATTCTAATAGAGATTTGAAAAAAACTAGATGTGATTTGATGCTAAGATTTATAACAGATTTTATTAAAGAGTTGAAATCGAAATCTTTGAAACATTAAGAGTTGTGGTGTTAGAGTAGAAATTTATAGAAGTCATGGTATTCAAAGATAATAAATTATTAAAAAATTATAGAAATGGATTGTGCATAAAAATAGTTGAGTTCATTTATAGAAATATATATAGAGAGAGATGAGTCACACATAGGAACAAATAATAAGAGAAGGGAACACCAAAAATAATAGAGGAGTTCTAACCTACATTCATAAGAAGATCGATTGGGTTTATGTTTTGAGTAGTTCAAAACTTGAATTTTTAAGAATTTGAGTAAGGTCACCAGATTCAAGTGACCAAAAGTTGTGATCGAGACCAACTTCAAGCAAAAACCTTCAATATTTTAGGACATAAAAGGGCATTATTTTGAGGGATCTAGAATTAATTTTACCATAAGTTGAGATATATATATTTTCATGAGGTTACATTGGAAGTTTAGTATGCATTCTAATTTCTATTCATAAATTTCATGAATAATTCTGGAAGACTGGCGGTTTTAGTATAAACAACACCACCATTCATACCTATAGGTATAAGAGGTTTTTTAGGATATAGCCCAACCCCTTGTGTAATATAGTGGTATTTAGAGTAAGGATGATACCTATTCTTGGGTAAAGGATAAATTTATTTTATTGTAACACTTATGATTAAATTGAAAATCTATGGATTTGGATAATAACAAGATATAGAAAATAGCAGGATTCCCACACTAGGGTTAGACCTTGTAAAAATCCCTATGTGTTGTTTTCTATACATTATCTTTATTGCATGAGGGAGTAAGTGTTTATTGGGAATATTAAAGATCAATACATCTAAACCAAGACAAAGGATCTAACACATTAAAGGGGTTAAAAGTTCAAGTTGACTTTATTAGGTAAAAAAGAGTTCACACATGATTTTCCCTACTCTCAATGTGACTATATGATCCCCTAGGAATTTGAAGTGGTATTAGAGTGTATGTTATATCTGATTGGATCTAAATTTTTATCATAGTTTTTTTTCACTAAATTATATGAATTGAATATTTTTATAAGTTTTAGAGCTACCTATTTTTAGAAGATCAGAAATTTGATCTATAATTGAAGTACCAGATGTTACTTCTATTTATGATAACATGGGGGTTTTGTATAAAACATTAAAAATAAAAAAGAATAAGGAAGCTCAAAATAAAAATAACATATCCTAACAGGTTTAGTGGAAGTTGGATCCACCATTACCAGAAGGTAAATAGAGTGGAGGTAAATCCTGTAACGACCCAAACTTTTATCAATGAAAATTACTCTTAGTCTAATTAAATGTCTTATTATAAAAAATGGTTTTATAAAATATGAACTTCCTTGGTTTCATATTTTTGGATTTTAAAATACCGCTAATCATTGTGACTGTTGTTAATATAGCTGTTAAATAGTGATCACATGATTGGTATAAATATAGGACTTTAACAAATCCAATTTACTCAGACAAAGGAATTGATGACCTCATCCAGTAGACTTTACCCATACGAATCCCATTTATCAGAGCTCAGAAAGGAGGTGGCTTCATTGGGCTTCGCTCTTGACCAAGCCCAAGATGATCTTGAACACGTTAAGCTTGAGCGGAACCGACTATGGGAGAAGTGGAAGTTAATAGAGATTACCACTTGAGCGATGTTATCCGAGCCACCCCAAGAGTTTGTCACCATCGCACACCTTACCCTTTGGTCTTATGCGGGTATTATAAGGGGTTATGTAATAATACCATAGTAGTATTATTATGTATATTATTTTTGTATAGAGAATATACATTCATTTTATTATTGTTACTTTGTAAATAGTTTTTAAATAAAAAATATATTTTTTAGTTAATTAAGAAATATATTTGGATGAATTAATGGATTTTTAATTAAATATTATTACTAAATTACTTTTTATATAATATAAATAACTGTATAATTTTTATGAATACAACTGTAATTTTTATTAAGGTTTGAAAGCTATTTTTGTCAAAACCCATGAATTTTCGATAAATGTCAGTTTTTATTTTAAAAGTGAAAATTCACATATTTATAAAATTATTTAGATAAAATTAATATTATTTTTTAAATCAGGACATCAAAATTGTCCAATGGTGAATTTTTTATAATTTTCCGAGACAGTCAAATTTTTGGGTAAAAATTAACTGCTGCTAAAATATATAATGTGTTTTATGACATCATAATGACCCAATAGTGATGTAATAAAATACTATAAACGATATGTTTGAAAAATATATGTTTTATCCTTAAAATAATGTGATTTTAGATTTATTTTATTTATTTTACAAAGCTTTAGTGGACCCTCCAAGACTTAAAAAACATTTTAACTTTTTAAATTGACTTCCTTGAGAGTGTGACTCACCTTCACATAAGCAACCCTATTATTTTAAGAATTAAGTCCATTGGACTTATATAATATTTTTTTACACTCCACTTTGTTAAAAAACCATGGGCAAAAACCATGGGATGGTTTGTGGTTTTGATCAGTTTAATGTGTGGTGTCCCAAACCTAAATAATAAAGAATTCCCTCTCCTTTCCTATATAAAACCACCCAAGATCCCACTTCCTCTTCACTAAAAGAATTTGGATTTCATCCAACCTATTCACTCCGGATCGTATAATCCTCCCAAGGCATCCCAAGCTCCCAAGAATCCTCTCCCAAGCCTTTGGGATCACACTTCCAAGTAAGGGTTTCCTTCCTTTCTCATTTAATCCAAGTTTCTTAATATTGTTATTCCCTTTTATTTTCAATTATAAATGATGGGGTATGATTTATCACCTCCCCGATACTGCCCTATTTATTTTTGGATTATGGTATACTCCTTTATCTCTCATTAATACCATCCATGTACACCCGTTATCATGCTGAAATTCCGTAAGGAATTTCTCTCTCCTCATTTACATTCAAGTAATTCTTCTGTATTATAAATCCAAATTCCATTACATACATTGAGACATTTATCCATATGACCCCCTTAATATCCATTTCATGTATATATGATGATACACCCCTTTCTCTCTCATCAACCATTTTTATGAATTCTTATTTCACGCTGTTACGTTGTCGAAATTGTATCCATTTTCCAAGCCAATGTCATTATGTAGTGAATACCATGCCCATTTATATATCAAGGGTATTCAAATTTATTCACATTTACTTATTGATTATAAATATTCATGTATTTATTCCATATCCCTTTATCTTGGAATAAATGATGATGAATGATTCCATGTTGTATGATCCATGTGGCACACTTATGCATGAAATGAAATGTTTAAGAAGGGTGCACCCTGATAGTGCTCCAATGCATTGGGTAAAGATTAGTTAGTATCATGATACGTCAAGTTAAATGAGGATTGACTCATCCTAATTCAAGTTCAATGAGGTTTTACTAGTGCTTCATGTGCAATGAGGGTTTACTCATGCTCTATGTGCAATGAGCCTTGGCTCATGCTAATATCATGGTAAGTGTTGTTGCCACATATCTATGTTATGATTATCATGATTTATCATGACTTTGTGTTCATGTTTCTCTTGTGATCCATTGATATGCCTATTTTCTAACATGTGTTGTATTTGTCATGTTATTCCATGTTTATTCTATTACTGGGCTTTATAGCTCACCCTTTTCTTATGCATGTCCTTAGGTTATCCCATGCATTGCTAAGTACGAGGGAATGTAGTGGTCATGTAAAGGAAGTTTTCAATAAAGATGTTGTGTTCCATGTTTTAAGTCATTATGTAATGTTCCTAATCCCCAAAGACACTATAAATCTCAATATTCTATGTTTTATCAAGTGAAGAGTTTATGTAATAAATCATGTTTAAGTGTGAAATAAAAAGCAGGGTTGTTATAGGTGGTATCAGAGGACAGGTTTAGTTATTTTTGGGATTCAGATTAGAAAACCCTAGTGAAGCCTTCGAGACAAGACTTAGTATAATAAAAACATCCCTAAATTGTGGTGAGTATTGAGTAAGTGGTTTATCAAGAAAATACATCCCTGTTTGGTTACGAGCAGGTAGAGGCGGCTCTGGAATAGATGTACCTAGGATTGAAAACTGTGACAAGGAGTTTCTGGCTTGACCCGGGGTATATTGGTACACGACAATGGGCCTTACTACACTCTTGGTTATGAAACTCCTAGGGGATATGCTTTGGTAAATTCACAAGCTTAGTATGAACCATTATTAAGGGAATAAAAAAATTCCCCTAAGAATATATTTTAGAAAGTAGATCATGGATAACATAGACTGAAGCCTATAGATTCATAAGTTAAGGAAATAAAAGCTATTTATAAGTCATCCATTTTGTCCTTGAATTACCCTTTATGTGTTACCCCTAAATTTCCTTTTATTCCAGCCAATGGCCGGTAATAGGAGGACTTAGGATAATAACCGATGCGAAGATCAATGTGATGACTATTCTATTGAGATTCCCAATCTGATGGGAGTCGGAATCATGAACATTGTCACGATACTCTCTCAGTTAAGTCAATATTTGAATAGAAACATGGGTCAAGAGGAATGTTAAACCCCCCCTAATAAATAACAAGTCGCTATTGAGAGCTTCATGAGATAATGGCCTCCTACTTTTAATGGATCATATGATCCCTCAATCGCCAAACAATGAATAAACTCCATTGAAAAGCTCTTCTCCATCCTTCAATGTTCTGAAAAAGATAACGTTCTTCTAGTTGCTTATCGTATAGTGGGTGAAGCCGATCAATGGTGGACATTGAAAAAAATATGAAGCCTGAGGAGGAGATTGAGGCGTTGGAATGGAAGGATTTCTGAAAAATGTTTTTCGATAAATACTTTCCTCACACCCTCCAACTTAAGATGGAAAAGGACTTCCTTGCCCTTAAGAACACTAGTGCAGAAAACGTTTTTTACATCGGTTATTTTTAATTTTTTACATCAGTTTCTAGCCGACGTTAATACGTGCGACGTTATAAATAAGGTTTTTGACGTCGGTTATTTAAAAACCGACGTCAAAAACATAAAATCGTGATGTTTATCACGTCGGTTATTTTAGAACCGACGTGATAAAGGGCCTGGAGAATGGTTTATCACGTCGGTTATTGAATAACCGACGTGATAAACGGCCTGGACAATGGTTTATCACGTCGGTTCTTAAACAACCGACGTGATAAACAGGGGAAAGGGGGTTTATCACGTTAGTTCTATAAGAACCGACACGATAACCCGGGCTAAGCATGGTTTATCACGTCGGTTCATATAAATCCGACGTGAAAAACTGGGGGAGGGGGGTTTATCACGTCGGTTATTATATAACCACCATGATAAACCGGAGGGAGGTGGTTTATCACGTCGGTTATTGAATAACCGACGTGATAAAACATTGTCCAGGCCGTTTAGCACGTCAGTTATTCAATAACCGACATGATAAACCATTCTCCAGGCCCTTTATCACGTCGGTTATTAAATAACCGACGTGATAAACCATTCTCCAAGGCTTTTATCACGTCTGTTATTAAATAACTGACGTGATAAACCATTCTGCAGACCTTTTATCACGTCGATTATTAAATAACCGACGTGATAAACTATTTTCCAGGCATTTTATCACGTCGGTTATTAAATAACCGACGTGATAAACCCATTTTTTTTAAACAGAATGCAGTGATCTTCTCTCCACCAGAATCAACCAGAAAACAAATCAAGAAATCGTACCACAAAAACATAAGTACATCAAAATTAAGTATGTACATAGATAACATATAAAACTTACCCACTAGACAGCATCCACCCTCATTTATACCCCATGGACAGCCCTCCCCCACCCCGTTGGAGCCCTCACCCTCATGTATACCCCTGGACAGCCCTCCCCCACCCCATTGGAGCTCCCACCCTCAGGTATACCCCTTGGACAACCCTCCCCCACCCCATTGGAGCCCCCACCACACTCCTGGACTGCCCCCGACCCCCGGACACCCCCAAACACCCCTCGACAACCCCCCACCCGCCTGAACAACACCTCCTCACCCCCTCACCCCACTTGACAGCCCCCACCACACCCCCGGACAGCCCCAAACACCCCTGGACAACCCCCCCACCCCTAGACAACACTCCCACACCCCTGGACCGGCTTCCCACACCCCTGGACATCCCTGCCACCCCCCAGGACTGTCCCCCACCCCACCAGACAGCCCTCCCAGACCGCTGGACACCCCCAACCCCACTGAACACACCCCCACACCCTTGGAACCCCTCCCCACAGACCCAAATCCATACCAGAAGAACCATCAAAAGTAGACCAAAACAATAAGTAGAGCAAAATTAAACATTCACTTATATAACATTCAAAACTTACACTGTCAACTTCAAAAAAAAACTAAATCAAACCTAAACAACTACCAAATACACAATTAAAACGACAATATTCAAAATTACATTTTACATTACAAAAAACTAAAATTCAATCAAACCTGTAAAATAATTTGACCACTCCACTTGTACGTGTTTGATGTCTTCAGCAGTATAGGGTTGAGGGTCATAAAAAAGCTACAAATGAAAAAGAAGATAGTTAACATGTATAATGAATAAATCAAATTGAAATATTATGGCAAAGTTTAAGAGGAAATCGTACCAGGTCAAAATTCACAACTGTCCCATTTGTTATTATTTCATACATAAATCTTAACATATAATATCCGCATTCGATGAGGCCTTGTTGTTCATGAAAATTCTGTTTTGAATGAGTGTAAATTCAATATATTATTTTTATGCAATAAATCAAAAAGTACAAATTATAAATGGAAATTTACCTTCGCATTTACATATTTGATCTTTGCATTTCTTTTCTTTGTGTTTTTTTCAAAAGTAGACCCATGCACTATTAGAAAATAATACGAATGGGGTAAATTTAAAATTCATTATAATATATAAAACTATTGAGAAATTGAAACTTACTTTTCCAATATATTCTTAAAAATTTCCCGCACATCACCATGAACAGAGCATATCCAATAAAGAGCTTTCTACCTTGGGCAAAAAATCCCTAACATCCAATGATCACTGATAAAAGGAAATTTAATGTTAGTGGTTTTTTATGTTAAAAGATAATTAACTCTTTGAGAGAAATGTGTTTCATACCTCTCACAAAAAGGCATCATCCAACATTGTCTGATTATATTCTTTTCAAATCTTTCAGCAATATAAACCATTCTTTGTTCCTCAGTCAATGAACATGCTTCAGGGGAAATCAATTGCGGGTCCATGAATCCATATACTTCTGTCAATTCATTCCTCTCACAAATTTTATAAAGATACCTAATACAAAACATATATAAGTATACATTTTTAATAAATATAACACAGGGAAAAGGTGTTAAGACTTACATGGAAAAAATTTGCACCACGTTGATGCCCAACTTATCTCCAGTAACAAGCTCCATGATATCAGATTTTGTAATCCCCACACTTATTTCACGTCCACAAACATGAGATTCCATTGGAAACTCATAAAAACCCAACAACAAATGTGAATATCTTGACAATCTGTCAAGACCACTGGAATCTGTATATGATGTCATAGCCTGTTGTCTTTGTTGTTGTCTATACAGTATTTCTTTACCTTTGAAGTATTCCTGTGAAAAAAAAATTGAGAAATATAGTAGTTTTCAAATGATAAAACAACTTTAATAAAAAAATAAAATAAAATATATAACATTCATACCTCTATGGTAATGAGTCGAAGAAGTCTGGATGGCCAAACTAAAAAATGGCCGATACTCTGTCCAACTGTCGCCACCTTATCTGTAGGTATTGGTACCCTAGATGATCTATCTATAATATCCTGTACAGTGACCCTCTGATTCTCTACCTCTAATTGTTGATGATGAACTGTATCTTCTATACAATATACCAACCCGTATGCTACTATATGATGTTGAGAATCATCAACATACAACTCACAATATGTAGGAAGCTGCGGCGGAGGCGTAGGATAAAAAATGGGGTCCGTAGGCTGAGGTGGGGGAGTGGGAGCTACTGGCGGAGGTGGAGGATAAATAATGGGGTCTGCAGGGGGAGGTGGAGGAGTGGGAGCTGTAGTCTGAAATTGTCTTTGCATTTATGCAAACATAGACTGCACCGACTCTCTAATCTTGTCTTCCATCGTCGCATTAATATTTTGAACTTCAGCCTCTAAGGATTCTATTTTTTTTATAAAACCCCTCAATGTTAGAAGTTGAAGAACGTGGAAACACTTTTCTTACCGATACACCTACCGGATATCCTCTTACACGACCAGGATGTTCGGGCCTTCCCAATGCTGCAAATAAAATATCTTCCCTCCCAGTAGCTGTAAATGTCCCATCTAAACTCTGCTCCTCAAGATAGTCCTGTATTAATTAATTGAACATTTCTGTAATTATTGAAACGTATATGAAGAAAAAAGTTAACTTAAATAAATTAAATAGATATCTTACAATCCTCTCAGCTACGATTCTCGATTCTTTCGAAATATATTGCCCTTTTTTTCCCTTCCGAGCTCTCTTCCATTTTTCATGTCTAGATGGAGGGGATGGAGGGGCCACCTCTCCAGAGCTTGAAGACTCATCTCTTAGTTGTTGAAATTTTTCCGCCATCATTTTTTCTTCCAATAATGTATACCCTCCCCGAGATAAACTATGAGGGTATACATTTTTAGATTGGATCACCTGATGAGCTTTCCTTGTTTTCTGTAATTTAAGAATAAGAAATCATTAACAAAACATTAATAAAATCATTTATATAAGAAAGTTTATAAAAGTTTACATTGCCCTTACCAGAAATGACTCTTTTTTTCTACTTTCAAAAAACTGTCTCCATGTGTCTTCATCTATAAAAGGATATATACGACATGGATTGTCATGACTCCTATGACCATAAATGAAATCAGATGAGAGGGTTGATTTGAAATCCCTCCATCTCCTGGCAGCCAACGATAAGCATTTCTTCCTGACTCCTCCAGTGTCAGGAATATCAAATGTCATATGATAAAGAAGAGGTTAAACATATTATATATACTAGAAACATTAAAATAATGGTCAAACAATGACAAAAGATCTTACCAAAATCGTCTCCCACAACTGAGAGATAATCGCTTTATCCACACCTCTCCAATCATCATACAGAATGATTACTTTGGTCTTAGCCTGAGTTGCAACAAAACTCTTAAAATCTTTGGCATTCAGACCTCTAGGAATATCATCATCATCAAACTCAACTACTATCCTCTGATCCTGCGTACGGGCAAGTGATAATTTTGGTAAACGTGTGCACCCACGTTTACCAACCTTTTAACTCTTTGTCGTAATAGGAGCATGTGAATGTTCATCCCCAGAGGTATGGCCAGCAATATGATCCTCTCCAGAATCATGTGGTTGATCATCTGAATGATCTTTCATTATCCTTCAAATCAAAAAAACAAACATCAGTTCACAAATATAAAAATTCAAATATTTTAATACTACTGTAATCAGAAAATAGAAAAGTGTACTAAGTTACATAATAGTAAACATTGGTAATATGGTAAGCATGTTAAACAACGGTAAAGATGGCAAAGATGGTTAAGATGGTCAAGATGGTAAAAATGGAAAAAATGGTAAACCTGGTAAACATTGTAAACATGGTAAAGTAATTGTCAGTGAACAAATATAAAAATTCAAATATTTTAATACTACTGTAATCAGAAAATAGAAAAGTTTACTAAGTTACATAATAGTAAACATTGGTAATATGGTAATCATGTTAAACAATGGTAAAGATGGCAAAGATGATCAAGATGGTCAAGATGGTAAAAATGGAAAAAATAGTAAACCTGGTAAACATTGTAAACATGGTAAAGTAATTGTCAGTGAACAAATATACAAATTAAAATATTTTAATACTACTGTAATCAGAAAATAGAAAAGTGTACTAAGTTACATAATAGTAAACATTGGTAATATGGTAAGCATGTTAAACAATGGTAAAGATGGAAAATATGGTCAAGATGGTCAAGATGGTAAAAATGGTAAAAATGGTAAACCTGGTAAACATTGTAAACATGGTAAAGTAATTGTCAGTGAACAAAAATAATCATTTTAAAATTCATGTAATGGTTATAAACATGATAAAGTAAACTAAACAAACTTAAAAGAAACAAAAACATATACTTATTTAATTTTAAAACATGTTTTAATAAATAAAAAACTTACAATATCTAACATTTATGGAAAAAATAAATGTAAAAAAGAAATAAACATATGTTACCTGTAATTTTAGGAATGTACAGATGGATTGTTTTCCCAAATTCCTTCATCGTGATCGTTCCTTATGGCACAAACTATGTCTTCAACATGATCGTCATTATGTTCTGTTAATATTTCCATGGAAGTAGGGATCTAACATAAATCAGCATATTCATCAAGTTCATCCTCACCAACATATTATTTTTTCCCTTGTAAAAAAACAGCCCACTACATATCAGATTGATCTACTACATAAAAAATTTGTTTTGCATGTGTTGCCATTATAAAAGAATCAGTTGTGTCTTCTAATCTATTCAAATTAACAAGTGTCATTCCAAATTCATCGTGTCTGACACTGTTGTTATCGTTAAACCATTTATAGTTAAAAACAGGAACTTTAATTTTAAAGTAATCAACCTCCCATATGTCTTCAATCACTCCATAATATGCATTTGATGCAGAAATTGGGTTTTTGTCCTTAGCACTCGAAAAATGCATTGCTTCTGCAAACACCAATACACCGCTATTCTGAACTGAACTTCTGTTGTCCTGAGATTTTGTATGAAATGTATAACCATTAATGTCATAACCAGACCATGTTATCACATTTAAACATGGACCACCCACTATCCATTTTAATGTCTCTGATACATCTGATCTACCAAGAAAAGTCTTTTTAATCCATGATAAAAAAGTTTTGTTGTGCTCATTCAAAATCCACATTTCTTTCTTCTTTGGATGGCATTTTTTCAACTCATTAATATGCAATGTGATATACGGTTGAGCATCAGCTATGTTATTCAAGATGTATGATTCTAACTTATTCATCTGTTCAACTAACAATTATTTGACTTTCAAGTCGCGAATCCCCTTTCCCTCATTATTAACTCGTTCATGGCGAGATGGAGGCAAACCTATGTGTTGCGCCGCAACCAAGTAGCTCGTACAAAACTCTGCTACCTCCTCAGAAATATACTTTTCAATAATGGAGGCTTCAGGTCGATATAGATTTTTAACATACCCCTTTAATATTTTCATATACCTTTCAAAAGGATACATCCAACGAAGATATACAGGTCCACAAAGCTTTATTTCTCGAACCAGATGAATCATTAAATGCACCATTATATCAAAAAAAGTTGGAGGAAAATACATTTCCAATTGACAAAGTATAAAAATTGCATCCTTTTCCAAAATGTTCAAAGCATTCACATCAATCGCCTTATTACAAATTGAATTGAAAAAATAACACAACTTCATTATAGTCTTTCTGACACGAATGGGAAATATTCCACGCAATGCAACTGATAGAATTTGTTGCATCATGACGTGACAATCATGTGATTTCATACCTATCAACTTCAAGTCCTTCAATGAGACAAAATTTTTTACATTAGAAGAATAACCTTGAGGCACTTTGGTATCATGAAGACACTGACAGAAGCTAATTTTCTCCCTCTTCGATAATGTATGACAAGCCGGGGGAAGAAATGTTCGTCTTCCTTTAGGAGTGGGAGCTAACTCCAAACATATTCCCATTGATAGTAAGTCTAATCTTGCATTCAACCCATATTTAGTCTTTCCTTTAATATCTAACAATGTTCCAATCAAAGAATCACAGATATTCTTCTCCACGTGCATGACATCAATATTATGTTTAACTTCATGATACCTCCAATATGGTAGCTCAAAAAAAATTGAACTTTTCTTCCAAATATGTCTATCATTACCAGATTTCTGTGTCTTTCCCAATGTCACGTCAAGGTTTTTCACCCTCTCAAAATACAGATCAGGGGATAAAGGTTTTGGAGAAGTATCAAATTCTTGTGAGCCATTGAATGCCTTTTTTAGTCTTCTATAAGGGTGTTTCATAGGCAAAAACTTTCGATGACCCATGTACACTATTTTCCTCCCATGATGCAATTGACAATATGACGTCTGTTGTTCGCAAATTGGACATGCTTTATGCCCTTTAACACTGTATCCAGACAAATTTCCATATGCTGGGAAGTCATTTATAGTGAACAGAAGCACTGCATGCAGTTGAAAATATTCCATTTTATAAGAATCATACAACCTAATACCATCAGCCCATAACAGTTTCAAATCATCAATCAACGGTGACAAGTAAACATCAATATCATTACCGGGTTGCTTTGGACCAGAGATCATTGTACTCAACATGACATATTTGCACTTCATACAAACTTCAGGAGAGAGATTGTAAATTACCAATAAAACAGGACATGAACTATGTGTGCTACTGAGTGTTCAGTATGGATTCATTCCATCTGTGCACAACCCTAGTCTGAGATTTCTAATTTCATTTCCAAATGTAGAATACTGCACATCAATTTTCTTCCATTGTGGACAATCGGCTGGATGACATATTTTTCCATCACATACCAGATCTTCAGCATGCCATCTTAACCTTTTGGCATCATGTGAATTAGAAAATAAATGTTTGAAACGATTAATTATAGGAAGATACCAAAATACCTTTGAAGGGAGCTTTGTAATCTCTACATCACCCTGTGATTTTTCTTTCACCTTATACCGTGATGTCCCACATTTTGGACACTCTGACAGAAATTCATATTCCTTCCTATATATAATGCAGTCATTCGGACAGGCATGTATTTTCTTGTATCCCAATCCCATCGGGCATAATATTTTCTTGGCTTTGTAATGTGAATCTGGAAGATCGTTATCTTTTGGAAGAATGTCTTTCATTAATTGTAGCAGCTCTGTAAAACTTCTGTCAATCTATCCATGCTTCGCCTTCAGGTTAATCAATCTTAACACCGCCGAAAAAACCGTAAAATATGTACAACCGGGATATAATGGTTTTTCAACATCACCATATAGACGCGCAACTGTTGGTTCTATCTCAATTTGTTCTGCTACAATATCACAAATCATTTCTTCAATTCCATCAGAGTTATCATCTTGAGAATCATCATCATTAGTGACATTCCGTCCAGTTTCACCATGCCAAATCCAAGGGCTGTAACTCGGATTAAAACCATGACATATCAGATGATCTTTTATCTCTCTACTTTTCAACTTCTTCATATTCAAACATTTCAGGCATGGACAGAAAAAAATGTCACTACTTGGAACATTTCATTTTGAAAATTCCAAAAAGGCATCAACACCTTCCTCAAATTCATTGCTCATTCGATGTGCTGTAATCCAACTTCGACTCATTATTACCTATATCAAATATCAACAAAAAATATATATTTTTAAGATAATACAAATACATGTTTATATGAAAAAAATCATATTTTGAATTTAAAACAATTTAAAATATAAAACAAATCTATAGGTATTTAAAAAAATATGCTTGAATATTATTTTTAAAACAAAATATAGTTAGATATAACAGTTTTAAATTTCATTGAATCAAAGAAAACCATGACGCCTACATAGATTAATATTGATTTCGGTTTTGATGTTTTAATATATTAGATAAAAAACCTATTTTAAATGGCGTGTAAACCTTGGTATTGGTCTTCATCACCCTTCGGTGTGACTGGCAAAAAGAGGTCTACCAACATGTTATTATTTTATCAGCAATTCACTCATTCTTGTTTCTGATGATCGTTAATTGCATTGGCAGGCTGAGAGGGCCGCCCAGCGCGTCCAACACTGGTCTACTCAGAATAACAATAGTCCCACTGATTCGGTTTAATCCTTTATTTCTACTTTTTAATCCCATGTAACATATCTTGTGGGGATTTGATTTTGTACTTGGCCTTCAGCTTTAACGGTTATCAATCAAAATAAAACTCGACTAAAAACTCTGTTTATTTTAGGTTTTCAAAATCCAAAAACGAAAACAAAAAAACCATGGACAAAAACTGAATTCCAATTACAGGAAACATGTTCAGAAATTCTAAACACCAAGAATTAAAAAATATCAACAACAATAGTGAATAGCCTAGCAATTACAAGACTAAATATGTATATGTATATGATTAACAATAATAATGTGTTTTATATTCTCAAGTGAATGTTCTAAATGATATGGTAATTCAGATGGTTTAATATCATTGGTAACATGTTTTCGATTCCAATGAGACATAGGTGTGAGAGCCATTGATAATGGAGTAGTGGCCTAATCTCAATCTAGGTCCAACATCCTCAACATATTCTTCTAGGGGTAGAATTTAGTATGGTTTGTGTTATTTTAACACCTCTATATTTATTATAGGTTATTAAATCAAATTATTTTGATTAACTTTTTTTATTCATCCTTGTATTATTATTTTTTGACTTTTTAGGATATTATAGTTTTATATTCTTATTCATGGTTAGAACATGGTTAGTGAATACCATGAGGTTCTACCTAGGAAACATTTTACATTTGTTTACAAATATAATGGAGGAAATATATTTTGTACAATCTATACTTATTTATCATGAAATCACACAGCATGATGCATATGCATTTTTTTGGGTTGGTTCTTGGTTTTCCATACTGTGTGGTTAAACCATGGTACTCCTCTAATATCATATAATGGGGATCACATTTATTGTTTTAATTTATAAAAAAACCGATCCAAAATATGATATAAAAAGTAATTATTATTTATTTTCCTTTAAAGTAACGATGAACATCTTTTTTATCTCATTATTCATCTAGTTTAATGTTCCCTCAACATAGTCTGTTATATCAACAAAATAGTCTGTTATATCAACAAAAAATTCCACAAGATTCAAATAACCATTTACAATAACAAAATAAAAATAACCATTTGCAATACAAATAACCATTTGCAATAACAAAATACAAATAACTATTTGCAAATAACCATTTGCAATAACAAAAAATTCCACGAGATTCAAAAACGAACGAAAAGCACATCAAGAATCGAAACAAAAACGAACGAAATAAATTCGTGGAAGGCTTACTTAAATGTTGCGAGTTGAGATGATAGATTCGAGAGGAGTGAAGAAGATAAACAATGAATCCAAAATGAGTTTAACACAGGTCGATCGACGAGCCGATTAGGGTTTACCGCGCGAGAGAGACCAGCCGGCGGACTGTCAATCGAAAAATCATAAATGACAGTCCACGGGCTTTAATTTTTTTAAAAGTTTTATAACATCGGTTATTATATAACCGATGTTATAAACTATTTTTTAAATTTATAACGTCGGTTATTTTAAAACCGACGTAAAAAATCTCCCGCGCTTTGGTTTTTTACGTCGGTTATTTTATAACCGACGTAAAAAACGAGATATCTACGAGTTTTTTACGTCGGTTATAAAATAACCGATGTAAAAAACCAATGCACGGGGGGTTTTTTATGTCGGTTATTTGGAAACCGACATAAAAAAACCCTATATCTACGCGTTTTTTACGTCGGTTATTTTATAACCGACGTAAAAAACCAAATCACGGTGGATTTTTTACGTCGGTTATTTGGAAACTGACGTAAAAAACCCGATATCGATGCATTTTTTACGTCGGTTATAAAATAACCGACGTAAAAAACCCCGCTCTTTGATTTTTTACATCGGTTATTTGATAACCGACGTAAAAAATGCGTCGATATCGGGTTTTTTACGTCGGTTTCCAAATAACCGACGTAAAAAACCCCTGCGCATTGGTTTTTTTACGTCGGTTATAAGATAACCGACGTAAAAACCCAACAGGCGTGATTTGTAACGTCAGTTATTAAAATAACCGACGTTAAAAATCTACTCGCCGCATTTTTACGTCGGTTATATATAACCGACGTAAAAAATGGTGATGTAAAAAACGATTTCTACACTAGTGGCAAAAAGATGACGAATCCATAGGAGCGTACAAGGAAAACTTCACAAGGATTGCATGATACACCTCCAGCTTTGTCGTTACCCCTAAATGCAAGGTTGGACGTTTCTTTGGTGGGATAAAACCTAGCTTGTGGAAAGATCTGGTGATCCGTGACTTCGATAGCTATGAGGAAATTGTCTGATGTGCTCTCAATGTCAATATGGAGATTGAAGAATCTCAGGGGTATCATGGGGATAAGAATCATAAGGTGGACTTTATTTCTGGGAGTCCGATGGGTAAATCCAACAGTGCTAAGAAAATCCAGTACCCCACTTGCCAAATATGTGGAAAGAAGCACCCCAGAAATCGCCTGAAGGGGATGAGGAAATGATTTAGGTGTGGAAGGGAAGGGCACCTAGCCGTTAACTATCGACAAGAAAAACCCGAAGCTACGTTAGAGGAGAGGAACACTTCGTTCGACTCTCAACATGTTGTTCATTGCTTAAACTACAAAGAACTAGGGAATATTTCAAATCAATTCCCTAAGACAAGGGTTTTTAGAGGAAACCAACAACCTCTAATGCACCAAGGGCAAGCTTTTTGCATCTCTACCGCCGAAGTGAAACTTGACAAAGAAGTGGTGACAGGTACGATAGTTATTCATTCAAGAATAGAAAATGTACTTTTTGATTCTGGTTCTACACATTCTTTTGTATCTCGAAAGTTTAGTAAAACAATCCCAAAACCACCATAAATCATGGAAGTAAAAATTTTGGTGAGTACGGAAAATGGGGCAATCATTGCATCCCATGAATATAACTCCTCCCCTTTCATAATCGGTGGATTGAACTTCTTGAAAAATCTCATCATAATCCCTCTGGAGGAATTTGATGCAATTCTTGGCATGGATTATCTTTCCTTATATAAAGCCAACCTAAATTTACGTGAGAGAGAAATCAATCTCCATATGGAGAATCGAACCCCGATTCTATACAAGTACAAGGAGGAAGATGAATCTTCTTTAGCACCATCATCTCAAGTGTGGATATTACTACCCTATGAGAATGCATATCTAGATTAGATGATTGATTCTAAGGAGGAAAACATCCTTGAAGGCATGCCTATTGTGAGGGAATTCAATGAAGTGTTTCCCGAGGAATTTCTTGGACTTCCTCCTAGAAGAGATGTTGAATTACCAATTGACCTTATACCTGGGGAATTGCGAATATCCAAGACTTCATATAGAATGGCTATTTTGGAGTTGAAGAAAAAACTATAGGATAATATGGATAAAGAGTTTAGAAGCCCAAGTGCTTCATCATGGGATGCACCAGTCCTCTTCGTCAAGAAGAAGGATGAGTCAATGCGCCTTTACATCAATTATCGCGAGCTTAAAAAAATCACGATAAAGAACAAGTGTCCTCTACCCCGAATTGATGAGTTGTTCGATCAACTGTATGGAGCAAAATACTTCTCCAAGGTGGATTTGCAGTCAGGATATTATCAAGTAAGGGTGAAGAAGGAAGATATCCCCAAGACTTATTTTCATACAAGGTATGGGCACTATAAATTCATAGTAATGACTCTTGGACTCACTAATGATCTAGAAATATTCATGAAATTGATGAATAGAGTCTTTAGAGATTACCTTGACAAATTTTTGGTAGTCTTTATAGATGATATTCTAATATACTCCAAAAGCAAGGAGAATCATGATGAGCATCTAAGAACTGTACTAGAGACCCTGTGAAAGGAGAAGCTCTATGAAAAGTACAACAAGTATGAGTTCTAGTTTAAGGAGATCTAATTCTTGGGACATATCATCATAAGTAATGGGATATCTATGGATCCATCAAAGATAGCTGCAATAGACGGATAGATGAGGCCAACACCGGTAACAGATATCCATAGCTTCTTGGGGTTAGCTTTATATTATCTCTAATTTGTGAGAAATTTGTCACGATTATCAAACCCTCTTACCAAGATAACTCAAAAGGGAGTCAAGTTTTCTTGGAGTGATGAATGTGAAGAGAGCTTTAAGGATTTGAAAAGGAGGCTTATCACTTCACTCGTGATCACATTACCCATAAGTGGATAACTTTTTGTGGTATTTAGTGATGCTTCGAAGAAGGGATTGGGCTGCGTGTTGATGCAAAATGACAAAGTCATTGCCTATGCTTCAAGGAAATTGATAGTTCATGAGAAAAACTGTCCAACACATGATCTAGATTTGGCTGTAGTGATCTTCGCTTTAAAAATTTGGCATCATTACCTCTTTGGGGAGAAGTGTGAAATATATACGAACCACAAAAGCCTCAAGTATATATTCACATAGAAAGAGTTGAACATGCACCAATGAATATGGTTATAGCTGATAAAAGACTATGAATGCTCAATCCATTACCACACTGGGAAAACAAACAAGGTGGCAGATGCTCGAAGTAGAAAGGACCCAACAATTCTATCATTGATGAGAATTGAAAAGGATCAAATCTTCTTAGATTTTATAAAGATGGACATGGGAATCATAAAGAAAGGGAACATCATCAATCCTTTCATAAATGATTGCTCAACCGTCTCTTTTGGAAAAGTTAAAGGATGCTCAAAAGAATGATTTGGGAATTTAAAAGAAAGTGGAAACTATCAGAAAAGGGAAATCCTCATAGTTCAATGTTAATGAAGTGGGAATTTTGAGATTTGGTAAAAGACTATGTGTTCCATCAAGTCCAGAGCTGAAGATGGAACTTTTGGATGATGCACATAGCTTGAATTTATCTATTCACCCAGGAAACACAAAGATTTATTGAGATCTCTGAGAGCATTATTAGTGGGATAACATGGAGAAGGAGATCACGCAGTATACATCAAAGTGCCTGGTGTGTTAGCAAGTGAATGCTGAGAGGCAGAAGTCTAAGGGGATGATGAAACCATTACCCATACCATCATGGAAATGGGAGAACATCACCATGGACTTTGTCACCAGACTTCCGAAGACATCCAAAGGAAACAATGCTATCTGGGTTATTGTGGATTGTTTTACAAATACTGCACACTTCATTATTATTTGGGAGGATTTCTTACTGGATCAACTGGCATAGATATAAATCAGAGATGTGGTAAGGTGGCACGGAGTACCACTATCTATTATATCCAATCAAGATCCAAGATTTACCTCTAAGTTTTGGAAGAGTCTTCAACATGCTATGGATACTGAGCTGAACTTCAGTATGTCTTATCATCCTCAAACTGATGGCCAATATGAGTACACTATCCAAACACTTGAGGACATGTTGAGAGCATGCTCAATGGACTTAAAATAAGGATGAGATCAACATATTACTCTTGTTCAGTTCTTATACAATAACAGTTTCCTCTCAAGCATCCGAATGGAACTATATAAAGCCCTTTATGGGAAAAGTTTCATAACACCGATGTGTTGGGATAAAGTCGGTGAGCGTAAGCTGCTAGGACCTGAAATGGTCAAAGAAATGGTGGAGAAGGTGAAAACCATTTAGCAGCATATCAAGGCATCCCAAAGTCGACAGAAGAGTTATGTAGATAACCATCAACAAGACCTTGAGTTCAAAGTTGGAGACATGGTATTTCTATGCATATCTCCATGGAATAAGGTCATGAGGTTTGGAAAGAAATGGAAGTTAAGTCCTAGGTACATTGGCCCCTTTGAGATTCTTGATCGTGTTGGGGATGTGACCTATCGACTAGCACTTCCACCTACCATGGCCAAAGTACACGATTTCTTTCATATATCCCTATTAAGGAATTACATACCATACCCTTCACATGTACTCTCTTTAGAGGTAGTACAGTTAGAGGATGATCTTTCTTATGAGGATCAACCAGTGAAGATCTTAGATTGTAGAGAAAAGGTTCTATGAAATAAGACAATGCACATCGTCACAGTGTTTTAGAGAAACCACATGTTTGAAGAAGTGATGTGGGAATTGGAGGAAGTGATGAAGTAGAGTTACCCACATCTATTTTAGTGTGGGAAAAGGAAATTTTTAGGGTGAAATTTCTTAAGGGGGGAATATTTTAATGAACCAAACTTTTATCAATGAAAATTACTCTTAGTTTAATTAAATTTATTATTATAAAAAATGGTTATACAAAATATGCACTTCCTTGTTTTTATGTTTTTGGATTTTAAAATACCGTTAAGCATTGAGACCATTGCTAATATAGCCGTTAAATAGTGATCACATGATTAGTATAAATATAGGGCTTTAACAAATCCAATTTACTCAGAAAAAGGAAGCAATAGCCTCATCCAATAGACTTTCCCCATACAAATCCCATTCACTAGAGTTTGGAAAGGAGGTGGAATCGGAAGTTAATAGAGATTACCACTCGAGCGATGTTATCCGAGCCACCCCAAGAGTCTGTCACCATCGTACACCTTACCCTTCGGTATTATGCAGGTGTTATAAGGGGTTATGTAACAAGACCCTAACACTATTATTATGTACATTATTTTTGTATAGAGAATATACATTCATTTTATTATTGTTACTTTGTAAATAGTTTTTAAAGAAAAAATAACATTTTTAGTTAATTAAGAAATATATTTTGATGAATTAATGGATTTTTGAATTAAATAATATTTTAATTAAATATTATTACTAAATTATTTTTATATAAAATAAATTACCTTATAATTTTTATGTATACAACTATAATTTTTATTAAGGTTTGAAAGCTGTTTTTGTCAAAACCCATGAATTTTCGATAAATGTCAGTATTTATTTTAAAAGTAAAAATTCACATATTTATAAAATTATTTAGATTAAATGAATATTATTTTTGGAATCAGGACATTGAAATTATCCAATAGTGAATTTTTCATAATTTTCTGAGAAAGTCAAATTTTTGGGTAAAAATTGACTACCGTTTAAATATATAATATGTTTTATGACATCATAATGACCCAATAGTGATGTAATAAAATACTATAAATGATTTTTTCGTCCAATATATGTTTTATGCTTAAAATAACGTGATTTTAGATTTATTTGATTTATTTTACAAAGCTTTAGTGGACCCTCCAAGACTTATAAAACATTTTACCTTTTTAAATTGATTTCCTTGAGAGTGTGACTCACCTCCACATAATAAACCCTATTATTTTAATAATTTAGGCCATTGTACTTATATAATATTTTTTTCCACTCCCCTTTGGAAAAAACCCATGGGATGGTTTGTGGTTTTGATTAGTTTAATGTATGGTGTCCCAAACCTAAATAATAAATAATTCCCTCTACTTTCCTATATAAACCCACCCAAGATCCCAATTACTCTTCACTCAAAGAATTTTTAGTTTGTTAAAACTTTTACCTACTCTCTATATAATCCTCCAAAGGCATCCCAAGCTCCCAAGACGCCTCTCCCAAGCCATTGGGATCACACTACCAAGTAAGGGTTTCCTTTTTTTTTTCTCATTTTATCCAAGTTTATTAATTTTGTTATGCCCTTTTATTTTCAATTATAAAAGTTGGGGTATGATTTATCACCTCCCCATACTACCCTATTTATGTTTACATGATAGAATACCCATTTCTCTCTCATTAATACCTTCCATGTACACCCGTTATCATGCTAAAATTCCGTAAGGAATTTCTCTCTCCTCATTTACATTCAAGAAATTATTTTGTATTATGAATCCAAATTCCATTAATTATGTTGGGAAATGTATCCATACTACCCATTAATTTCTATTTCATGTATATATTATGAGATACCCATTTCTCTCTCATCAACCATTTTTATTAATTCTTATGTCACGCCATTACGCTGCCGAAATTGTACCGATTTTCCAAGCCAATGTCATTGTGTAGTGAATACCATGACCATTTATCTCTCAAGGGTATTCACCTTTATGCACATTTAATTATTGATTATAAAGATTCATGTATATAGGAATCATTATCACCTTAATCCGATGCACGGTATGACCGGTATGACTCAAAGTGCATCTTTTTATTTAAAATTGCCATCAATTTTTATAAAAAAGAAAACTAACCTACTCAAAACTGAGCAAATGAATTTGGATTGTTTTCATATTTTTGGAAAATGATCCATAAGTCATTTTTGACATGTAGGAATCAACTGAACCTAAATATGATGCACTGTGTGATCAGTATGACTCCAAGTGCATCTTTTTATTTTAATTTGACATTAATTTTGGAAAAAGGAACGAGTGATGTAATAAAAACCAATAAAACACATTGATATTATTTTGATACTTTAGGGAAGTGTTCCATGAGTCATTTGTGACATCTAGGAATCACCCTAACTGCAATCTGATTAATGGTGTGGCCAGTATTACTCAAAGTGCTCATTATCAGTTTAAAATTGACATTTTAGTTCAAAACAAGTGCCACTCACTTAAAGTCAAGAAAATGTTCTATAATTGTATTGATAATTTAGGAGAAAAATTCATAAGTAGTTTATGACATGTAGGAATAATTTTCACATCAAAACGACACACGATGTGACCCATATGACTCAAAGTGGGTGTTTCTAGTTTGAAATGACATTACAGTAGAAGTATAAGTGACATAATAGAAACCAAGAAAACACATTTGTATTGTTTTGATACTTTAAGAAAACGATCCTTAAGTAATTTGTGACGTATAGGAATCATCCTAACCTCAATATCATGTACGATGTGACCAGTATAACTCCAAATGTGTTTTTATTTAAAATTGACATTTATTTCATTAAAAAAAAGTGACATACTCAAAACTGATAAAACACATTCGAATTGTTTTGATAATTTAGGAAAATGATTCATAGATCATTTGTGATGTGTTGGAATCAAACAAGACTCAATACATTGCACAATGTGACCGGTATAACTCCAATTGTGTCTTTTTTTTAAAGTTGACATTTTTAATGTATTCATTCATTTTATGGTTTAATTTATTTCTTTATAGTATCACCAACATAAGATTTGTTTTCTTATATAGGTGGGTTATTTTTCTTGGGTTGAGGTGATTTTTTTGACAATGAATATCGTGGGTGGACCTTTTTGAGAGGGGATCATGAGTGCCAAAGACAAACATTAATGTTCTAAATTGTTTGTGGATAATAATTGTAAATTTAATTATACAAAACATTGTTTGAAATGTATATAGTAGTGTTTTTTTTGTATTCGTGATGTAAAATTTATTACAATTAAATTATATATTTTGTGTACAGGTTACAAGAGGTTTCTGTAGTGTGCTGTTATAGAAACCACACACTGCATTAAATGGGGCCTTTATCAGTGCTATTTCTAGTGATGATAAAGGAAAACATTTATCAACACTTTTTTAGCACTGATAAATGGGACCCCCTTTAACAACACTAAGATTAACGGTTCTTTTTTAGTGCTATTAATTTTTTTTTACGCGCTATTAAAGGGAATATCTGTAGTAGTGAAACACCCCAAAATTCAACTCAACCCTTTTTAAAAGAATCACATGTAGCTCGATCGCGATGTGACCACTATGGTCCCTACATGACTTGCTCTAGGAAAATAAGCCTGAATCTGAATTTACCTTGGCAATGTCGCGACATAACCCACCTGGTCATGGTGAGACCGCTTCCTGTTGTAGTTTTTTAGTACCCAGGTCAATCTAACCCTACCTAGACATCCACCCGAGAATCCAAGACACTACTCAAGCCTCAAACCACTTCCAAAAACATTTTTTAGAGGTGTTCTGATGTTTGAAATCCTGACTGATCCCCAATTCAAAAAACGACTCCTACTTTGGGCTAAAAATTCAAATTCCATCTCGAATTCACAACCAATATATCATAACCATCATTAAAAATCAGTGGCTCCTGTATCGTTCTAGTGGAAGTAATTCTATGAGAAATGGAAACCTCAAATAACTTTTCTCTCATGGATCTTAGGTTAAATAGTTTCAATTACTAAATTTATTGGTTTATCTACTTATAAAAAGTTGGTACATATATATTAATCAAGTAAAATTAACATCACATTAAAAAAATGAACTTGTAATTGAGCACGAATATTACATTTTTTGAAAATGAAATAGAAAAATAAATAAATAATACTTATTATGAAATAAAATATTAGGTTTCAAATAAAAAATACCCTGCCCGATGCATGAGTGATTTGTGTAAAAATGTTCAATTTTCACTAGATAATATAATTTAATTGATTTATAAAAAAATAACTATGGTGAAAATATTATGGGACATGTTCAGGAAATGAGTTAATGTCATTAACACATCTCTCTTAGGGAAATCATTCTTTTTTTTAAAATAATGCATTAATTTAACTTTTTTTAGTTTTTAATAAATATGCATACAAATATATATGTGTGTGTGTGTGTGCGTGTGTGTGTGTGCGTGTGCATATATACACATATGGGATTTTTTAACTTTTATCTATATATATTTTATTATATATATATATACACCAAAATTTTAATTAGTATTTAATATTTATTATATTCAACATTACTTCAATTGAAGTGTTTAAAATATATTCTCTAAAAGACCACATCAACCTTTTTTCTATAAAGGTAGGGTGATTGAAATATTTTATATAATTTTGATGTGGAATTCAGATTCCACTTTTTCATTTAAATAATAACACATTATTAATATAGATTTATTAATAATAATGCATTTTAATAATTATTAATAATAAATAACAATACTAATTAATAAAGATATTTAAGAATGGTGTAATTAATAATAATAATTACTTCTACTAATTAATTATGATGTTAATAATAATAATTATTAATTATTAATATAATTAATAATTAATAATAATAATATAATAATAATTGATAATAAGAAGTAAAGTTTTAATTGTTTAACTATTAAAACATTATTAGTTATTAATTATTAGAAATAACACTATTAATTAGTAATTAGTAATAAAATTATCGATTATTATTACCACAATCCATTTTTTTATATATTTTCTAATGACACTTTTAAGGGATGAGTGTGAATCCTAACAGAATATCCACCTGATAAAATTCATCACAAAAGTCAACCAACAAAACCTACACTTCAGAATTACCCGACCGCACCCGAAGCAAAATGTTTTAAATTTCAAATTACAAAAGGTCATCATTGTCGATTACAAACCATGTGCCAACAAATCAAATTCCCACAAAATCCTGTTGCATCACACTAACAACCATATCCAAATTGAACATCAAAGTCATCGTTGTCACCAGAGAAAAACCAACACCATATTTGACTGGGGAGACCACAAACCATGGTTACACGATAACCATAATAAAAACCCGAATAAATAAAACTTTGGAATCAACCTCCTTAAGAAGCCACGCTGATGTGAACATTGTCACAAGACCTCAGCCACAAAAATGCTAATGAACTTCAGATCATAATCCACCAAAACCCTCCATCACCGTGAGATGATACTCCCAAAACACCTATGAGAAAAACACATTCCACAAAAAACCAGAGCCATCGAAGAATCCAAATAGAGGAAGAACCTATCTATATGCAATCCAATCATCATTTAACCTTCACAATTATCATCCTCATCACATAAAAAACTCTTCCCTATGCCTTCACCACATCACCATAAAACTCCATCGTCGAACCAGTAATAGAATAGAATAGAAAGCCTTCGAAAACCCTCAACAGAAGACAACCCTAAACCACCGAGAGCAAGGAAGAAGGAAAAATATTGGAACCCTACGATATTAATTGTTAATAAATATTATTAATTTTTAATAATATATATTAATAATTAATAATTAATTGTTATCATTAAAAATATTATTAATTATTAGTTTAATTATTAATTATTATGTATTATGTGTCCTGGACCATGGTTGAGTGGTACTTACCATCGGATTCTACATCCAATAAATCATAGTTTGAATCATGGAAACCTTCTGGGGGGGGGGTTAAGATAAAGGCTTTGAAGCAAGCAGGTGGTGACCTAAAGTGACGATGCAGGGGTGAATGCCCATGTAAATATCAATGGCCTTTAGGCCAATTGGACCTCAAGTCACTGGGAATTCGAGTAAATCAATGTAAAAGACTTTCTATGGAGCGAGTTAACCCTTGAAGGAAGGTGTGGACTAGCCCTGTGGGCCAAAAGGTGCGTGTTGTTTCATTTGACTGCAACCTTGAAAACTTTCTATGATTAATTATTATGTATTATAACATTTTAAATGTTTTAATTAATTACTAATAGCTATCATTGGAATTTTAATTTCATTAATATTTAATTGATTATTATTATTATTAGCATTATTAATTATTTTTAATTATTATTATTTATTATTACTAGTTATAATTGATAATTTCATTATTTATTACGTTATTTATTACTATTAATTACGTAATTGTTAAATATTTTGATAATAATAATAATTAATTTTATTAATATAGTTATATTTAATAATTAATAATTAATAATTAATAATTATGTATTATTAATAATGTGATAATATTAACAATATATAATTATTCAAATACTAGAAAATTGGAACATGAATCTCACATAGGCTGTAGTGAGTTTCAATATAATATATTTGGAATAATTTAATAAAAATTATGATCATATATAATAACAATTAAACGATATTTTAAATTTTGTTTATATATAAACAAATCAGTCTAAAATAAAAATAAAAATATCTAAAAAATATTGTATGGAAATACGTGTACACACATATATATATATGAAATACTAAAAACAATTAAATTTATTTACTTATTTTTAAAATAATATGTTAATGAGATCAATGCATTATTTTAAACTAGTACCTAACCCGTGCATTTTCACGGTGTGATCATTTTAATTACAAATTTAAAAACACATGCACATAGTTTTTAGTTATTAAAAACTTTAGACAAATGAAATATAGAAATAAAATGAAACGTAAGGGTTAATAATAATTGATATTGATCGGTTGTTGGGAATTAAACATGTAGGTGGAAGATTTATGAGACACATTTCCTTAAAGCCATTCTTTATAGTGTAGGTGTTGAATATACGTACATAGAAAGTACAAACATTTCCTGTATTCAGTATTATTATGTGAAAAGGGAAGGTTATATTTGGAAGATTATGTCTTGGAAAGAATGGTCCTATGTGGGAGATGATGGAAGAAGATGGAACCTGGAATTATAAATACCCTTAATGTTTCATGGTTATAAATTTAAGAAGAATAAACATTATAATACATTAGTTTACTTGGGAAACTGATGGATTATGTAAGGATAGATAAACTATAAGGTATTATCAGGGAGAAGATTAATGTAAGATGAAGTATGAAGGATATGATTAAAGAATATAGAAATGGAAGAAGAGAATGTAATATGGTTTCGTGAGAGAGATTGTAGTCATCATGGGTAAAGAGGGATAAAATTAAAGGAATAAGTGAAGAATAAATGTATATATAAATTAAATATGATAAGAAAGAAAATAAAAAAACAATTGTATTTAAAAAATATAGTATTAAATAGAAATTTTTCTATAGATAGAAAATCAATTTTCACAGACCCTTCCCACAAATGATATTACTTCCCTTATGTAAACCAAAAAAATTAATTTTTATATTAATATTATATAAATTGAAAACTAAAAATTTGGATTTAAGTCTTTAAGTGAAGTTATAATGTATGAGATACACTAAAAGAAATAATTAAAATTCATACTTGATGATAAATTATCAGTAGAAGTTAAAATTGAATAATAAAATGAATTTCAAGAACAAAAAATACAGTGGAATATGAAAAAAAAATCCAATTTGGGCTTCACTATTTACCCATAACATCAGGACTCAACCTCTATCATTGATCCCTATAACAGAGTGATATCGACCCACTTCCTCCTCAAGCACACTGATATGGATGTGAATGAGTTCCAAACTAACCTTGTGCCATACCCTCATATCTACTTCATGCTCTCCTCCTATGCCTATGTAATTTCTGCTGAGAGAGGCTATCATGCGAAACTCTCTATTGCTAAGATCACAAACATTGCCTTTGAGCCATCATCCATGATGGAGAAGTGCAACCCTCACCATAGTAAGTACATGTCTTGCTGCCTTATGAACCATGGTGATGTTGTGCCCAAGGATGTGAATGCTGTTGTGGCCACTACCAAGACCAAACAAACCATCTAGTTTATGGACTAGTGCCCGACTAGGTTCGAATGTGTGATCAACTATCATCCCCAACTATGGTCCCCTGTGGGGATCTTTCCATGGTGTAGAGGGTTGTGTTCATGATCACAAACATGCCCAATATGGATGAGGTTTTTTCACAGCTTGATCACATGTTTGATCTAATGTATGCGAAGAGGGCATCTGTGCACTGGTATGTGGGGTAGAGGGGATTGAAGAAGGGAAGTTCTCAAAAGTTAAAGGATAATGAAGTGATGGAGAAGGATTATGAGGAGGTGGTAGATTATTATAGGGAGGGGGGATGAGTATGCGGAGGGGGGGGGGGGGGGTACTGAGAAGTGAGAAGGTACCTCTTGTTTTGTGTTTGCCTTTGGTGGTGTAAACCTATGTGTTGTACCCGTTGAGGATCGCATTACTCATGATGGTAGTTTCCTACTTGTGAAAATATTACCAATGGATCTATATTACATCTTTGATACGTGAAAAAAAATCAAGATACTTAGATATACAGAATAAATCCCTACCATAAATAATCATACCATCAGTTTCTTACCTAATATAGAGAATAAATAATCCCTATGGAATGAGAGGATAATAGATAGGAAATAATAAATGCACCATCTTGAGGATCTAGAGACAAATAAGTGGGAAATAAAATTATATATAAATTCAATATGAAAATAGATAAAATTTTAAAAAACAATTGTACTTGAAAAATGAAACATTAAAGGAAAGTGTTTCTATAGAAGGAAAATTAGTTTTCACATATCGTGTATATCAATTCTATGCCTACCCTGAAGCAAACTTACTGAAAATAAAATTTCATATTAATCCACTATAAATTGAAAACCTTTAATCTCAATTTGAATATTGAAATAATGTTATAAATTCAGAGAAACATTATGATAAATAATGAAAATTCATACCTTATAGATCCAATATTCTATGAATGTGACAACATATTGTTTTACACAAACCTAAAGTTGTATTCTTAATAGAAGTTGAAATTGAATAATAATATGAATTTCAAGAATAGAAAATATAGGTTTGAATTTGGAGTAAGTGATTCTTTAGACTATTGAAAAAAATACATTGAAAAATAACATGAATAGTGAATTATACATAAATCGACATACTTGTATATATAGAATAAATATTCATAGGAAATAATTGAACCATTTGTTTCTTATAAAATATCATCCTAACTATCCAAAAACCCTCTTAATTTATTCCAAAACATTGGTAAAATGAAACATATATAGATTTACAACCAAAAACCATGTTATATATATGGAAAGTAAGTCACCTATAATTATTTATTTTTTCCATAAATAATTGAGTTCAAAATGGGCCTCAAATTTTTATAGAAATTAAAGAGCCTATAGAAAAATAAAAAATAATGATCTTTCATTACTATCAATGGGTAGAATATAAAATAATTAGAAAGGGTAGCCTAGAATTTTGAGAAAATAAAGTAAAAACACTAAATTATTCAATTCCTTGAGCAAGTTGAATAAAAAATATATACTTAGAAAATATATTATTCATGTAGACAAATAATAATTTTAATTTTATGTTTGTTATAATAATGAAAGAAAGAAATAAAAATGAATGTCAATAAACTAATTACAGTTTTAGTTGTATAACCTCATAACATTCTCAAAACATGATGGTTACAAAATCATGTTGTAAAACAAAGAATGAAAAATGATAAATGAAACATCCAAATGAATGTAGTGAAATAAAAACCAAAATATGATTATAGATCCATCATGTAGAAAATCTAAAAATACAAAATAATTCTAATGTAATCATTCCAATAAAATGTATTGGAATAAATATCAATATATTGATAAAAATAATAGAAATACAGTTGCAATTCCTAACCTCAAACAAACCACAATACAAGATTATTGTATAACTAAGATATGAAATTTGAATTGAATTAGAATAAATTTACATTTGAAATGAAAAAAATAAAAATCACATAGGGAAATACTATTGAATGATCATCAAGGGGATGTGATAAGATTTGATTTTTTTTTGTTTATAAAAGAAGGATTAAAACTGTTTATTTAAGAAACAAATCTGTGAATGAACAATAAGTGGGTAGAAATAGTATATCTAAATTAAAGATGAGAAGAGAGAAAAAAATTGTACTTAAAAAAAACATTAAAGGAAAGTGTAACGTCCCGGATCCGGGTGCCACACAATGGGTGCCTCGAACCCGGTTGGTCACATGACCTCAAGCGCATTTCCCCAAAATCCAGAAGCTACCGACTAGCAGTGAGGGCCAAGGAATGATAGTGGGGAAACTATGCCCTCATTTTTCAAAGTGGAGCGCAGTGAAAAAAAAATAAGATACCAAAGCGGAAGCAGTAAACAATATAAATCTGAAACGCACAACGGAACTGAAACAAAAGATAACCAACAGTCATATATATGATGATACAACGTGCCTCTAATTCTAATAAAGTATCCAAAGCGGGATACAATGCAATCTAATACAATACAACACAAGGTACAAAAGTATAACAAATAAAACGAAAACAGTGCAATAGGAACTCAACAGCATTACAAGCCTAAGCTCAGTCCCATGCTCTCCTACTCCTCTACAACAATCATGTACCTATGTAGGGACTCTTACCCTTATCGACACCAGCAGGAATATAATCTATTTGGGCCCAAGACATGACCCAAATAGGGTGTGAGAAAATAAATCCCAGTAGGAAACCACCAAAGGCCCGTGCCCAACTGTCAGTGAAAATGTGTAACAGCAGCGTGCAATGATAAAATGCAATAAACTAGGTAGTACTCAAAAGTAACTATCTATACCAATTACATTTCCATTTTAATAGTTATTTATCAATTCCAAGACTATGCTTTAGCTTGGTAAGTAAAACTTAATAAATCACCACACTGAATATTCAAAGTAAACATTGTCCTCAGACATGAAAATCCTTACCCTCAGACAATCAGAATCGAATCCCTCAGGTGATTGCCCATAGGCATAACGAATATCACCCTCAAGCATATGATATATTGCCCTCAAGCACGGATGTTACTGCCCTCAGACATAAGAAACGTTGCCCTCAGGCTAAAAAAACACTTCCCTCAGGCATTCCATAGGAAAACAAGTAACCGGTCCATTCCCAACGCACAAACAAGAAATTCATACATGTTTCCTCTCAAGAAAACTCAAAAGATGCTATTATCATGGCATACCCATGGGTATCCTAGACAAAAGACTAAACAAGGGAAACACACCCATAGGGTGGACCTGGATCAAATCAACGATCCCAAACAGAAGTTCACATTTATTCATTAGATCACCTATGCAATTCTAGGTATCTCAACAGTCAAAGTCTCAGCCACACGACACCCTGAACATGGGCGCATGGTACCACGGTATACAAAATCAACTCGACAGTTGTAATTAAACACAAGACCACCTAACTCGATCTCCTCTAATCGATATACATGAAAATAACCTCCCAAAACAACCAAGAACAACGTAGATCTGAGATAAACAATTACCCGTTAACTTTCCTTAGGGAAATAATTGTAAGGAAAGGTTCAAGAAGAGGGAAGACCTTACCCACGCGGTTCAAACAGGATCGACGACAGAAGAATCAAAATCCTGGTGTGCGATCGAGAGCTCCTCCAAGATTTGTACTCTTCTCCCAGTTCTCTAGGTGAGTTCTCTTCCTCCTCTGTCGAATGAGGAGGCTAATTCTTGTTTTTAACAAAAAAACATGACTACACAGTGTGTAATTTCAAGTACACAACGTGTACTTTCCTTTTTAACTGTTCCTCTAGAGGCTAATTTTCATCACCACCCTGTTCATCTACCGAATGATTACACAACATGTATTACTAGGTAGACGATGTGTAGTTAGTTGTTACATCCTGAACCGTCGATAAGTCTACATGCCCTGTGTTCTTGTCCCACATGGCCAAAGTACACGGTCTGTATATGGGAGTACACGACATGTAGTTTGTTTTTACCGACAATCCTACACACCATGTATTCTCATCCCACACAGCTGAAGTAGACGGCATGTGTACAAAAAGTACATGGTGTGTACCCATAAATTTGGGATTTTTCCCACATTTCCCTTGTTTTCTCAAAAACACTTAAGGAAAAAGGAAAAGAAGAAACCCGTACCTCAAGAATAAGAACCAGGTTCTTATAAACTTCCCCCCTTAACGAAATTCATCCCCAAATTTCCCTTATAAGGGTGGTGAAGATAAAGATGGGAAAAATTCTGTCCACTGAGCACGTACGTCGGTCTCCCTCTTCCAGGTTTCATCCTACACTCGGCCATGCTCTCGTAACACCCGTATGAGAGGAACTGACCGGCCTTGGAGAACCTTCATTCTCCTATCAACAATACGAATCAGATGCTACTCAAAGGATGCATCAACCTGTAGTTTAACCTCCTCAGGATGAAAAACATGAGATGGGTCTTAATGATAACGGTGCAGCTGAGATACATCGAAGACGTCTTGCATGGGCCGATACCTCTATGGTAACTACAACCGATAGGAAACCGGCCCAACTCTCTCCAGAATCAAAAACGACCCTACATACCTCAGTGAAAGTTTACCCTGCCTCTTGATTTACCAGTGCCCCAACCTCTGCGAAATATGAAAGAAAACCAGATCCCCGACCACGAACTCCAAGGGTCATCTATGGCGAGAAACATAAGATTTTTGACGAGACTGTGCAGTATCCATCTGCTTCTAAATTAATTGGACCTGCTCTGAAGTCTCCTTCATGAGACATGGTCCCAGTAAAGCTGCCTCATCTACCTCCAAACAACACAAGGGTGATCGACATGGCCTACCATATAAAGCCTCGTAAGGTGCCATCTCAATAGTTGCTTGAAAACTATTATTGTAGGAAAAATAGACCAGAGGTATGTACTTCTCCCAAGAGGCACCAAAGTCTAGGAAACATGAACACAACATGTCCTCTAGAACCTGTATCGTACACTCTAACTGGCCATCGGTCTGAGGGTGGTAAGATGTGCTCAAAAGCACTTGTGTACCCAGTGCCCACTAGAAACTCTGCCAGAAACGATACATAAAACGGACATCCCTCTCTGAAACGATAGAACGAGGGACTCCATGAAGATGTAATACCTCTCGGATATACAACTTCCCGATATTGTCAACAACATAGGTCTCTTGGATTGGAAAAAAGTGAGCTACCTTCATAAGCCTGTCCACAACAACCCATACGAAATCATTGCCTCGAGGTGCACTCCCAAGTGCACTGCCCAAGATGAAGCATGAAATTCCTGCATCAACTCCTCATGTATATCCCTTGGAACCCACAATCATCCATGGATACACAGTACCTTGTCATCGCCTATCTTCCAACCCAGAGGAGGGTCCTCACATTCCACCGACTCCCGTAGAACTAGGCCTTCTGAATTTGATAGCTGTCTCATCCTCACTCTATCCAAGAGGGTAGAATTCACAGCTAAGGATGAAAGATAGGTACGCCCCTAACTATCATGCACATACAAATTCATCTCATAGAACAAATCCATAAGATTACACTCACCATTGGTCTCCTGTATTGCCTGTATCTGAGTCCTCCTACTCAGTGCATCAGCTACTACATTACCTTTACCAGGTGTATATGCAAGCTCGAAGTCGAAGGACTGAAGGTATTCAACCCACCTTCACTATCTCAAATTCAAGTCACGATGGGTAAAGATATATTTAAGACATTTTTGGTATGTAAACACCACAAAATTTTCTTCCAAGAGATAATGTATCCAACAACGTAATGCATAAACAACTATAGCCAACTAGAGATCATGCATCGGTTAATTCCTCTCATGCGGCCTCGACTACTGAGACCTGTATGCAACTAATCGATCGGCCTGCATAAACACTACTCCCAGACCAATACCTAATGCATCAAAATAAACTGTATAGATCTTCCCTTGATCTGTAAGTATCAGGACTGGTGCTGATGTCAAGATTCCCTTCATCTCCTGAAAGAATGTCTCACATTCTTCTGACCAAACTAAATTCATACCCTTCTTAGTCAAACCCGTCAATGGTGCTGCTAAGTGGGATAAGTCCTGTACAAAGTGCCTATAGTAACCAGCTAGCCCCAAGAAACTCTATATTTTAAACACGTTCTTAGGATGATCCCAGGAAACTAATGCTCTCACTTTCTCCGGGTCTACCGCAACTCCTGCCTTCGAGATAATATGACCCAGGAAGTGAATCCAGTCCATCCAAAAGTGGAACTTTGAGAGCTTAGAAAATAACTAATGCACTCTCAGTGTACTCAGTACGATCTCAAGATGGGTGGCATGGTCATGTCAAGTGTGAGAGTACACCAAGATATCATCCACAAAGACTACCATAAAATAATCCAGATATGGGTGGAACACACAATTCATCAGAGCCATGAAAACTGCTAGCGCGTTTGTGAGTCCAAACGGCATGACCAAGTACTCGTATAGACCATATATGCTCTGAAAGGATGTAAGTGGTATGTACGATGGTCTAACGAGCAACTGATGATATCCGGATCTCAAGTCAATCTTCAAGAACACTCATGCTCCTTGAAGTTGATCAAAAAGATCATCAATCCTCAGTAAGGGATATTCGTTCTTAACCGTCAACTAGTTCATCTTCTGATAATACACACAGAGTCTGAGGGTACTGTCCACCTTCTTCACAAATAGGATCAGTGAACCTCAAGGAGAAGTACTAGGTCGGATGAAACCCTTTGTCTGTAACTACTATAACTTCCTCTTGATATCCTGTAATTCTGGTGTATCCATCCTATAAGGAGGAATGGATACCGGTGCCGCTCCTGAAATAAACTCAATAGAGAAGTCCACCTCTTGCTCCAGAGGTAGACCTGAAAAGTTGTCTGGGAAGACATCCCTGAAACGATTAACCACAGGAGGGAAACACTTCTAACAAGTTTCCCGATCATCTAGATATAAACTCACAATCTGGTATGTCACTCCACCTCGCCCACGATGCTCGGGTCCAACTCGGCTTGCCTGGACATCCTGTTTTCCATTTTATAGAAACTCTCTGCCCTCTGGTGACGTGAAACTGACCCTGCGACGATAACAATCCACAAAGGCTCAGAAGGGTACCAACCAATCCATCCTGATAATGACATCATAAGCTGTCATCTCTAATACATAGAGGTCCCATAGAAAATGACACCCACCAACCTCTAGGGGGAACTCCTTGCACTGACACACACCTTCCGTTATAACTCCCAACAGAGTGTCTAGAATCATGATATCCAAAGAAGAATAAACACAGAGCCCAAGGCTCTCCACAACGGGCATAGATATAAAGCTATGTGTAGCACCAGTATCGAAAAGTGCAGAATATAAAATAGAAGTAACTAGAATAGTACCTCTGATAGTGGAAGGTCTGGGATCCTGCTCCTGTTGGGTCTGTTGCACTGCATATGTCTACCCAGTGCTGCAACACTGCGACATAGCCTGACTACCCTGAGCTGACCTACCCTGCTGTCTCTGAGATCCTAGTGTCTGGCTACCACGACCACGACCACCACCTCAGCCGTAACGTCCTAATGTATTCCAATTTCCTAACTGGTAGGATGCTACTGGCCCTTCTCCTGCACACAGAGTATGTACAAAACCCCCATCACTAGTCACTAGTAGAAACTCCCTGCAAAAACGCTGAAGATGACCCGTCCTGCTACAAGCTCGGCACTCCACTGGGTCACGTGGACACTGAGGTCTCTTGTGACCTTCTTTACCAAATTGGTAGCACATGACCTGGCCACCTAAAGAATTATTCTGGATAGTACTACCACCTTGAGAGAAATTCATCTGCCTCTTCCTCTTGCCAGTAGAAATAGTACCAGAGATCAGTGCCAAACTTCCTTGGTTTGCACCACTAGCTTCCCACAGGTTTCGTTCAGTAATCAATGCCTGATTCACAATAGCATGCACTATAGGCAACCTGAGAAAATTCACCAATGCTCATATGTCATATCAAAGAAAATCCTCAGAGCGTATAGCCCTCAACATCTCATCACCCACTAGAACAGGTGAAAAACGCTGTAGCTTGGTGAAGTGGGAAGAATAGTCCATCACTGACATGGTGCCATGCTGTAGATTCATGAACTCTCAAGCTCGATCTTCCCTTAGCATCTCTGGAAAGAAAAAGAAATAGAAGACTGCATGAAAATATTCCCATTCCATGTCTCAGTGATGCTCAGTATGAGTGGTCACATCCCACCATCTCTTGGAGGATTCACGAAACATGTAAGTAGCAAGATTGAACCTCCTCCCAGGAGGCATCTCAAGATGCTTAAAGATCGTCTGCATCGAATCCATCCATGAATCCGTAGCATGTGGTCCTCCATCCCCTGAAAACGTAGGCAGATGCTGCTATTGGAATATACGTGTCAGCTCTGCCATAGATGTGGAAACCTGCGGTGTCCTTAAAAGGTTTGCATGAACCACATGAATCCTTAATGGAACTGCACATCCGCGCCTGCGTCCAGTACAACGGCTGGCGCCGCATCTGGCACTGCTAGAGGATCTATCAATAACCCATGGCCTACCTTCTATGGATTATAATCGTCACTACTCTTTTGGAGAACAACTCGCGGTCGTCTCGGTGGCATGACTCTACAAGGTCAAATGCACACCTTAGATCAAGATTATCAATGACTAAAAACTAAGAGACCAAGAAGGGAACATGAGAAGGAAAGCACTCAACTTTTACAAAACATGACTACACGACGTGTATAATTTCTACATGGCGTGTTACCACAAGCTATTCACATGGGCGTGTACTTCAGCTAGAATTGGTCGTGTAACACCCCAAACACACAGCGTGTTGTCTTAACACACAACATGTACTTGAATCTTATTTCCCTGCTCGAGTCCTTCTACACGGTTAAGCCGCACAGCTCCCCTCAAAAAATACTACACGACATGTTCAATGTAGACATGGCGTGTACTAGACAAGCTTTACCGGCCAGTGTTGTTAGTGACACGGCCTGTGTACCCAGTTTACACTACACGCCGTGTTCCAGATGAAAACGGTGTGTACAAGAATCCCCAACCAACCCGTATTATTGGATACACGGCTGGATACCTAGGCCAGACTACATGGTGTGTTCAATCCTGACATGACGTGTATAGCTTAAGGTTTACACTTTTGTGTTGTTAGTTACACGGGCGGGCATAGTGTTAACCCTACACAACGTGTACAATCGGTACATGGCGTGTTTCCCAAAGAACTTACCTATCCTGTGTCTCTGCCCACACGACCTATTACATAGTTAGAGACTCCATGGCGTGTACATAAGGTACATGGTGTGTACTTAAGAAATAATAGTTTCTTCCCAAACAGAAGTACACCTGACATGTAGTCAAAACGACACGGCGTGTATTTTGGGCTTTTCCAGACAGCCAGGCTCAGAAACTACTCTGGAACCCAGAAAAACACCGAAACAAACACCTAAGTGCCAAATTATGATCCGCGAGGTCCCATACTCCCTGCAAATAAAAGATCGGAATCTTTTACATTTTATAACTAGGTAAACAAGTCGATGATCCACCAAATTCCGGTTGATGAGGCCCCATACTCCTCAAGAACCAAAGTTTGGCGTTCATTCACAAAACCTTACATAACAATACCCTATCAAATAACATGTATTTTATCAAGGCATCTATCCCAACAACATGAATTTTCTAGCACAACATCTATCACAAAAACCTGAAATTTCTAATGCACCTACATGGCATGGAAACTATGCATGACACCTGATTTTAACATGTGCCTAAATGATGCATGTGATGGAATACCCTATTCTCATTGGGTTACAACTAAATAGAACCCAAGTATAAAATATAAACACCACACCACAAGTGTGTCACCCAATGGCAGAAATCAAATCAACTGTAAAATTGCAAAACTAGACAAATTGCAATTAAATGAGGTAGATTGGCTTTTCACTGTACATGAGTCAGCTACTGCTGAGCACAACTTATTACCAAATACCAATTCCATATATCCCTATATATAGGCTTCAAATAGTAAGTCAAAGAAAATAAACCCTTTGATACCACTTTGTAACGTCCCAGATCCGGGTTCCACACAACGGGTTCCCCAAACCCGGTTGGTCACATGACCTCAAGCGCATTTCCCCAAATGCCAGAGGCTTCCGACTAGCATTGAGGGACAATGACTGATATTGGGGAAACTATTCCCTCATTGTTTCAAAGTGCAGCACAATAGAGAAAAAAATATAAGATACAAAAGAGGAAGCAGTAAACAATATAAATCTGAAACGCACAACGGAATTGAAACAAAAGATAACCAACAGTTATATATATGATGATGCAACGTTCCTCTAATTCTAAGAAAGCATCCAAAGCAGGATACAATGCAATATAATATAATACAACACAAGTTACAAAAGTATAACAAACAAAACCAAAACAGTGCAACAGGAACTCAGCAGCATTGCAAGCCTAAGCTCGGTCCCATGCTTTCCTACTCCTCTGCAACAATCATGTACCTATGTAGGGAATCTTTCCCTTATTGAAACCTGCAACAATATAATCTGTTTGGGCCCAAGACACGACCCAAACAGGGTGTGAGAAAATAAATCCCAGTAGGCAACCACCAAAGGCCCGTGCCCAACTGTCAGTGAAAATGTGCAATAGGAGTGTGCAATGATAAAAATGCAGTAAACTAGGCAATACTCAAAAGTAACTATCTTTACCAATTACATTGTCATTTTAATAGTTATTTATCAATTCCAAGACTGTTCTTTAGCTTGGTAAGTACAACTTAAGAAATCACCACAGTGAATATTCAAAGTAAATGTTTTCCTAAGACATGAAAATCCTTACCCTCAGGCAAGCAGAATCGAATCCCTCAGGTGACTGCCCACATGCATAACGAATATCTCCCTCAAGCATACGATATATTTCCCTCAAGAACGGAAGTTACTACCCTCATACATAAGAAATGTTTCCCTCATGATAAACAAAACACTTCCCTGAGGCATTCCATAGGAAAACAAGTAACCGGGCTGTGCCCAATGCACAAACAAGCAATTCGTATATGTTTCCTCTCAAGAAAACTCAAAACATGCTTTTATCACGGCATACCCATGGGTATCATGGCCAAACAGATAAATAAGGGAAACACACCCATAGGGTGGACCTGGATCAAATCAATGATCCCAAATAGCAGTTTACATTTATTCATTATATCACCTATTCAATTCTAGGTATCTCAACAGTCAAAGTTTCAGCCACACGACACCCCGAACATGGGCGCATGGCACCACAGTACACAAAATCAACTCGAAAGTTGTAATTAAACACATGAACACCTAACTCGATCTCCTCTGATCGATATACGTGAAAGGAACCTCCCAAAACAACCAATAACAACATAGATCTGGGGTAAATAATTACCCATTCAAACGTAAATAACTTCCCTTAGGGAAATAATTGGAAGGAAAGGTTTAAGAAGAGGGAAGACCTTACCTGCACAGTTCAAACGAGATCGAAAACAGAAGAATTGGAATCCTGGTGTGCGATCGAGAGCTCCTCCAAGCTTCGACCTCCTCTACCAGTGCTCCAGGTGAGTTCTCTGCCTCCTCTGTCGAATGAGGATGCTACTTCTTGTTTTTAACAAAAAAACATGACTACACAGTGTGTACTTTCAAGTACACGGCGTGTACATTCCTTTTTAACTGTTCCTCTGGCGGCTACTTTTCACCACCACCCTATTCATCTGATGACTGATTAAACGGCTTGTATTACTAGGTAGACAGTGTGTAGTTAGTTATTACACCCTGAACCACCGACAAGTCTACACTCCCAGTGTTCTCGTCCCACATGGCCAAAGTACACGGTGTGTATACGGGAGTACACGACATGTAGTTTGTTTTTACCGACAAGACTACATGCCCTGTATTATTATCCCACGCAGCCGAAGTACACAACGTGTGTACAAAAAGTACATGGCGTGTACCCATAAATTTGGGATTTTTCCCACATTTCCCTTGTTTTCTCAAAAATACTTAAGGAAAAAGGAAAATAAGAAACCCGTACCTCAAGAATAAGAACCAAGTTCTTATAAACTTCCCCCTTAAAGCAATTCGTCCCCGAATTTCCCTTCCATGGGTGGTGATGATAAAATTGGAACAATTCTAGCCACTGAGCACGTACGTCGGTATCCCTCTCTCAGGTTTCATCCTGCACTTGACCGTGCTGCCATAACACCCAAATGAGAGGAACTGACCGGCCTCAGAGAACCTTCGTGCTCCTATAAACAATACGAATCAGATGCTACTCAAAGGATGCATCAACCTGTAGTTCAACCTCCCCAGGCTGAAAAACATGAGATGGGTCTAAGTGATAACGGCGCAGTTGAAATACATGGAACACGTCGTGCATGACCCGATACCTCTATGGTAACTACAACCGATAGGCAACCGAAGCAACTCTCTCCAGAATCTCAAACGACCCTACATACCTCGGTCAAAGTTTTCCCTACCTCCTGATTTTCCCGTGTCCCAACCTCGGTGAAACGCACAAGAAAACCTGATCCCAAACCACAAACTCCAAGGGTCATCTGCGACGATCAACATAAGATTTTTGAAGAGACTGTGCAGTATCCATCCACTTATGAATTAACTAGACCTGCCCTGAAGTCTCCTGCACGAGATGTGGTCCCAGTAAAGCTGCCTCATCTGCCTCCAATCAGCACAAGGGTGATCGGCATGGCCTACCATATAAAGCCTCGTAAGGTGCCATCTCAATAGTTTCCTAAAAACTATTATTGTAGGGAAAATCGACCAGGTGTATGTGCTTATACAAAGAGGTCCCAAAGTCTAGGATGCATGCACACAACTTGTCCTCCAGCACCTGTATCGTACGCTCTGACTGGACATCGGTCTGAGGGTGGTAAGCTGTGCTCAGAATCACCTGTGTACCCAGTATCATATGGAAGCTCTTACATAAAAGAGATGTAAAATAGGCGTCCCTATCTAAAACGATAGAACGAGGGACCCCATAAAGACGTACTACCTCTCAGATATACAAATTCCCAAGATTTCCAACATCCAAGGTCTCCTTGATCAGCAAAAAATGAGCTACCTTCGTAAGTCTGTCCAAAAAAACCCATACGGAATCATTGCCTCAAGGCGACCTCGGCAACCCGATCACGAAGTCCATTGTGACATCATCCCATTTCCATGCCAGAATGGGCAAATCTTGTAATAGTCCAGCTGGCCTCTGATGCTCCACCTTCACTTGCTGATAGGTGGAACATCTCGTAACAAAACCAACTACCTCTCTTTTCATACCCGACCACTAATACCAACGTCTCAACTCACGGTACATTTTGGTAACTCCTAGGTGCACTGCCCAAGATGAAGCATGAAATTCCTGCATCAACTCCTCACGTATATCCCTTGGAACCCACACTCATCCATGGATACGCAGTACTTCGTCATCGCCTATCGTCCAACCCGAAGGAGGGTCCTCACTTTCCACCGACTCCCATAGAACTAGGCCTTCTGAATCTGATAGCTGTCTCTTCATCACTCTATCCGGGAGGGTAGAAGTCACAGCTAAGGATGAAATATAGATTCTCCCCTGACTATCATGAACCTCCAAATGCATCTCAGAGAACAAATCCATAAGCTTCCACTCACCACTGGCCTCCTGCACTGCCTGTATCTGAGTCCTTCTACTCAGTGCATCAGCTACTGCATTACCTTTACCAGGTGTATAGGAAATCTCGAAGTCGAAGAACTGAAGGTATTCAACCCACCTTCACTATCTCAAATTCAATTCACACTGGGTAAAGATATATTTAAGACTTTTTTGGTCCGTAAGCACCACAAAATGTTCTCCCAAGAGATAATGTCTTCAACAACGTAACGCATAAACAACTGTATCCAACTAGAGATCATGTGTCAGTTAATTCCTCTCATGAGGCCTCAACTGCTGAGACCCGTAAACAACTACTCAATCGAACCGCATCAACACTGCTTCCAGCCCAATACCTGATGCATCACAGTAAACTATATAGATCTTCCCTTGCTTTTGAAGTATTAGGACTGGTGCTGATGTCAACCTTCCCTTCAGCTCCTGAAAGGCTGTATCACAAGATTCTAACCAAACGAACTTCATACCCTTCTTAATCAAACCCATCAACGGCGCTGCTAAGCGGGAGAAGTCCTGTATAAAGCACCTGTAGTAACCAGACAACCCCAAGAAACTCTGTTTTTCAAACACGTTCTTAGGCTGCTCCCCGGAAACTATTGCTCTCACTTTCTCTGGGTCTACCGCAACTCCTACCTCTGAGATACTATGACCCAAGAAGTGAATCTGGTCCATCCAAAAGTGGCACTTTGAGAGATTAACATATAACTAATGCTCTCTTAGTGTACTCAGTATGATCTCAAGATGGGTGGCATGGTCGTGTAGAGTGTGAGAGTACACTAAGATATTATTCACAAAGACTGCCACAAAAGAATCCAGATTTGGGTGGAACACATGATTCATCAGAGCCATGAAAACTTCTATCTCATTTGTGAGTCCAAATGGCATAACCAAGTACTCGTATAGACCATATCTGACCCGAAAGGATGTAAGTGGTATTTCCGATGGTATAACGTGCAACTAATGATATCCAAATCTCAAGTAAATCTTCGAGAACACTCGTTCTCCTATAAGTTGATAAAAAATATCATCAATCATCGGTAAGGGAAATCGGTTCTTAACCGTCAATCGGTTCATCTTTTGATAATCCACACAGAGTCTGAGGGTACCGTCCGCCTTCTTCGCAAATAGGATAGGCGAACCCCAAGGAGAAGTACTAGGTCAGATGAAACCCTTTGACTTCAACTCCTCTAACTATATCTTGATCTCATAAAATTCTAGTGTAGCCATCCTATAAGGAGGAATGGATACCGGTGACGCTCCTGGCACAAGATCAATAGAGAAGTCCACCTCTTGCTCTAGAGGTAGACCTGAAAAGTCATCCGGGAAGACATCCCTGAAATGATTAACCACAGAAGGGAAATACTTCTAACAATTTTCCCGATAATCCAGATATAAACTCGCAATTTGGGCTGTCACTCCACCTCACCCACGATGCTCGGGTCCAGCTTGGCTCACCTAGACATCCCATTCGCCCTTGTATAGATACTCTCCACCCTCTGGTGATGTGAGACTCACCCTGCGACGATTACAATCCACAAAGGCTCGGAAGGGTACCAACCAGTCCATCCCGAGAATGACATCATAGGCTGTCATCTCTAAGTCATAGAGTTCCCATAGAAAGTGACACCCACCAACCGTTAGGAGGCACTCCTTGCACTGATGCACACCTGCCGTTATAACTCCCAATGGAGTGTCTAGCATCATGATATTTGAAGAAGAAGAAACATAGAGCCCAAGGCTCTCCTGTTGGGTCTGTTGTACTGCATATGTCTACCCAGTGCCGTAGCCCTACGACACAGCCTGGCTACCCTGAGCTGAACCGCCCTGCTGTCTCTGAGATCCTAGTGTCTGGAAACCATGACCATGACCACCACCTCAGCCTGAACATCCTGAAATATTCCAATTTCCTGACTGGTAGGATGCTGATGGAATTCTCCTGCACACAGAGTATGCATAGAACCCCTCTCACTATTTACTATTAGAAATGCCATGCAAAAACGCTAAAGATGACCCGTCCTGACGCAAGCTCGACACTCCACTGGGTCACGTGGACACTGAGGTCCCTTGTGCCCCTCTTTACCACATTGGTAGCACATGACCTGAACACCTGAAGAATTCTTTTGGATAGTACTACCAATATGAGAGAAATCCATCTGCCTCTTCCTCTTGTCGGTAGAAATAATACCAGAGATTAGTGCCGAACCACCTTGGTTCGCACCACTAGCTTCCCGAAGGTTCCACTTAGTAATCAATGCCTAGTTCACAATAGCATTCACTATAGGCAACCTGAAAACATTCACCACTGCTCAGATGTCATATCAAAGACCATCCTCAAAGCGTCTAGCCCTCAACATCTCATCACCCACCAGAACAGGTGAAAAACGCTGTAGCTCGGTGAAGCGGGTAGAATAGTCCAGCACTGACATGGCTCCCTACTGTAGATTTATGAACTCTCAAGCTTGATCTTCCCATAGCATCTATAGAAAGAAAAAGTCATAGAAGACTTCCTGAAAATCTTCCCATGCCATGTCTTAGTGATTCTCATTTTGAGTGGTCACATCCCACTATCTCTTGGCCGAATCACGCAACATGTAAGTAGCGAGATTGACCCTCCTCCCAGGAGGCATGTCAAGATGCTTGAAGATCGTCTGCATAGAATATAGCCATGAATCTGTAGCCTATGGTCCGCCATCCCCTGAAAACGTAGGCAGATGCTGCTGTTGGAATATACGTGTCAGTTTTTCCATAGATGTGGAAACCTGCGGTGTCCCCTAAAAGGTTTTCAGGAACTGCATGAATCCTTTACAGAACTTCACATCCGCTCCTGCGTCTAGTACAACAGCTGGCGCCACATATGGCAGTGCTAGAGGATCCATTAGTAACCCATGGCCTACCATCTCTGGAGTATAATTGTTGCTACTATCTTGGAGAACAACTCGTGGTCGTCTCGACAACATGAATCTACAAGGTCAAATACACACCTTAGATCAAGATTATCAATGACTGAAAACTAGGAGACCAAGAAGGGAACAGGAGAAGGAAAACACTCAAGTTTTACAAAACCTTACTACACGGCATGCATAATTTCTACACGGGGCATTCCCATAAGCCATTAACATGGGCATGTACTTCAGCTAGAATTGGTCGTGTAACACCCCAAACACATGGCATGTTGTCTTAACACATAGCGTGTACTTGAATCTTATTTCTGTACCCGAGTCCTTCTATAAGGTTAATCCGCACAGATCCCCTCAGAAAAGACTACATGACGTGTTTAATTTAGACACGACATGTACTATACAAGATTTACCGGCCGGTGTTGTTAGTGACACGACCTGTGTACCCAGGTTACACTACACGGCGTGTTCCAGATGAACAAGGCGTGTACAAGAAGCCCCAACCGACTCGTGTTGTTGGCTACATGGCTGGCTACCTGGGTTAGACTACATGGCATGTTCAATCCTGACACGGTGTGTATAGCTTAAGGTTTACCCATCCGTGTTGTTAGTTACACGGGCGGGCACAGTGTTAACCCTACACAACATGTATAACTGGTACACGACTTGTTTCCCAAAGAACTTCCCTATCCCGTGTCTCTTCCCACACGACCTATGACACGGTTAGATACTGCACGATGTGTAATAAGGTACACGACATGTACTTAAGAAAAAACATCTTCTTCCCAAATAGAAGAACACATGGCGTGTAGTCAATACTACACGGCATGTATTCTGGGCTTTTCAGATAGTCAGCCTTAGAAACTACTCCGAAACCTATAAAAACACTGAAACGAACACCAAAGTGCCAAATTCCAATCCATGAGGGCCCATACTCCCCACAAATAAAATCTTGGCATCTTATACATGTTATAAAAAGGTAAACAAGTCGACGATCCACTAAATTCCGGTTGATGAGGGACCATACTCTTCAAGAAACAAAGTTTGGAATTCATTCAAAAAACCTTACATAAAAATACCCTATCAAATAGCAGGTATTTTATCAAGTCATCTATCGCAACAACATGCATTTTCTAGCACAACATCTATCACAAAAACATGAAATTTCTAATGCACCTACATGGCATGGAAACTATGCATGACAGGTGATTCTAACAGGTGCCTAAATAATTCATGTGATGGAATACCCTCATCTCATCAGGTTACAAATAAATATAACCAAAGTATAAAATATAAACAGCACACCACAAGTGCATCACCCAATGGTGAAAATCGAATCAACTAAAAAATTGAAAAACTAGAAAAATTGCAATTAAATGAGGTAGATTGGATTTTTCCTATACACGAGTTAGCTAATCCCAAGCACATCTTATTACCAAATACCAATTCCATACTATCCCTATATATAGGCTCCAAATAGTAAGTCAAAGAAAATAAACCCTTTGATACCACTTTGTAACGTCCCGGATCCGGGTGCCACACAACGGGTGCCCCAAACCCAGTTGGTCACATGACCTCAAGCACATTTTCCCAAAAGCTAGAGGCTACCAACTAGCATTGAGGGCCAAGGACTGATAGTGGGGAAACTATGCCCTCATTTTTCAAAGTGCAGCACAGTGGAAAAAATATAAGATACAAAAGGGGAAGTAGTAAACAATATAAATCTGAAACGCACAACAGAACTGAAAAAAAAGATAACCACCGGTTATATATATGATGATGCAATGTGCCTATAATTGTAAGAAAGCAGCCAAATCAGAATACACTACAATCTAATACAATACATCACAAGGTACAAAAGTATAACAAAAAAACCAAAATAGTGCAAGAGGAACTCAGCAGCATCTCAAGCCTAAGCTCGGTCCCATGCTCTCCTACTCCTCTAAAACAATCATGTACCTATGTAGGGACTATTCCCCTTATCGACACCTGTAGTAATATAATCTGTTTGGGCCCAAGACATGTCCAAAATAGGGTGTGAGAAATAAATCCCAGTAGGTAACCACCAAAGGCTCGTGCCCAACTATCAGTGAAAATGTGCAACAACAGTGTGCAATGATAAAATACAGTAAACTAGGCAGTACTCAAAAGTAACTATCTCTACCAATTACATTTCAATTTTAATAGTTATTTATCAATTCCAATCCTGTGATTTAGCTTAGTAAGTACAACTTAAGAAATCACCACAGTGAATATTCAAAGTAAAAGTTGTCCTCAGACATGAAAATCCTTACCCTCAGCCAAGAAGAATCGAATCCCTCAGGTGACTGCCCACAGGCATAACAGATATCTCTCTCAGGCATATGAGATATCGCCCTCAGGCACTGAAGTTACTGCCCTCAGATATAAGAAACATTGCCCTCAGGCTAAACAAAATACTGCCCTCAGGAATTCCATAGGAAAACAAGTAACCGGGCTGTGTCCAACACACAAACAAGAAATTCGTACATGTTTCCTCTCAAGAAAACTCAAAACATGCTATTATCATGGCATACCCACGGGTATCCTGGCCAAATGTCTAAATAAGGGTAATGAACCCATAGGGTGGCCCTGGATTAAAGCAATGATCCCAAACATCAGTTTACATTTATTAATTAGATCACCTATGCAATTCTAGGTATCTCAAAAGTCAAAGTCTCAGCCACTCTACACCCCAAACATGGGCGCATGGCACCACGGTACACAAAATCAACTCGACAGTTGTAATTAATCACAAGACCCCCTACCTCGATCTTCTTTGATCGATATATGTGAAAGGTACCTCCTGAAACAACCAAGAATGACGTAGATTTGGGACAAAAAATTACCCGTTCAAATGTAAATAACTTCCCTTAGGGAAAGAATTGGAAGGAAAGGTTCAAGAAGAAGGATGACCTTACCCGCGCGGTTCAAACGGGATTGACGATGGAAGAATCCGAATCCCAGTGTGCGATCGGGAGCTCCTCCAAGTTTCAGTCTCCTCTCCCGGTGCTCCAGGTGAGTTATCTGCCTCCTCTATTAAATGAGGAGGCTATTGACTATTTTTGACGAAAAAACATGACTACACAGCATGTGATTTCAAGTACACATTGTGTAATTTTATTTTTAACTATTCCTCTAGCGGCTACTTTTCACTGCCACCCTGTTAATCTACCGACTGATTACACGGCGTGTATTACTAAGTACACGGTGTGTAGTTAGTTTTTAAATCCTGAACCGCTGAAAAAGTCTACACGCCTTGTGTTATCGTCCCACACGGCCAGAGTACACGAAGTGTATACGGGAGTACATGACGTGTAGTTTGTTTTTACCGACAAGCCTATGTGCCCTGTATTCTCATCCCACATAGCCGAAGTACGCAGCGTGTGTACAAAAAGTACACGACATGTACCCATAAATTTGGTATTTTTCCCACATTTCACTTGTTTTCTCAAAAACACTTAAGGAAAAAGGAAAAGAAGAAACCCATACCTCAAGAATAAGTACCGGGTTCTTACAGAAAGTGTTTCTGTAGAAGTAAAGTTAGCACAAACAACCACAAACATAAAATTATAAGTAGTAAATGCAATACCAAATGGAGGGTAGGGATGAGACATTCAGTTTGATAGGTTGGTACCTCTGATGCAAAGTGAGAGAGATAAAATATCAAAATTAGTTCATCCCTAAAATCTTGATATAATAAAATAAAAATGGTGAAACTTTTAACTAGGATGGAGAAGTGGGTTTGGATGAAGAGTTTTGTAAGGGTATATAATGGAACAATATGAAGGATAATGTAACATCACCCAGTTTTTGAAGTTTCACAGTTTGTGAGGAAGAACAATTGTTGGTGATGTGACCAAAAATCAGACATGAGGAGGCATCTGATTAGGTCCTATAGAATATTGATGGATTATGGTGGAGGAATAATTCAAAAATATGTATCGATATAGTAAAAAATGTCAACGTGATAAAATAAATATCTAGGTATTCCAATAAAAAGATAATTAACATCAAAAAAGAAACATGATATGACCCTCTTCTTAAAATGAACTGAGTATAAAATCCTAGAACACGTGGAATAGATAAAGGGGAATACATGTAATAGAGTATACATAGAGTTTCAATATGGATATCAACTACTAAACATAAGAGGGAGAGAGTATCATAACCTTTTCTAGTGTTGGATGGGTGTTTACTTTGAATTCAATATGAAGAGGGAGTATGATGCAGATATGATAAGAAGCATCAACATATAGGAAAAAGTGGATAAGCAATAACATTAGTTCTTAGGTTAAATGGAAACAAAAAATTGCATGAGGTAAAATCAAACAAATAAAAATTGGAAAGTTTATTACGTATAAAATATGGTTATGATCTAGTAAGGGATGAATCTACTCGTGTATAAGAGAGGAGCATGGATATGCTTCAAGGAAGGAAGATCTAATACAACATTAACCGACAGTAACTCATCAGATCAACTTTCAGTTGAAAATCTACTTCACCGAACACTAAATAGACATTTTCATGATTACCTATGTCTTCATTTTCATTATTTATTTTATTCTTGGTGAAATATAAAAAAAATCATCTACACCACTTGTCTTGATAGTAATAAGAAATGAATTTTTCATCCCACACATGGTTCAATCCATTTTCTTTCTTTTTCATCATACAAATTCAAAACACATCCCATAATCCTCATGAATAGTACACTCAGAAAATTTTAGCTTAGTTTGTATTAATTTAGGTAAAAAAATTAAAAAAATTTCTAGTTAGAAAACACTATCCAATTAAGAACTAGGACCTACCTTTTCAAATACTACATCAAAAAATCTCCTCGAAAACCTTGACAAAAAAATACCAATAAAACATAAAAAAACCACATTCCATTATCATAGAATCTATCCCCATCCTCTTATGCCTCCCTCTTATTTTTCATCTATCCTTAACTGCACTTCTCATAAAAAACCTCCCTGTTCCTCTTCTACTTTCTACCACCACAACATTTCAGGTAGGAAAAATATTCCCCCCATTTCTCCTTAAATGTATCCTTTTGGTTAACACCTATATTGATGATCTCTCTTTTTTTAATATTAAAAAATATTTTGATAAAATTTTCACTTATATTACCAATCTAGAGTGTTTGAAAATGATGAAACATGAAACATATAATTATTTTTAGAACTTGAAAAAATGCCAAAATTATCCAGGACACTAAAAATCAAGAATTTACTGGAGAACATACCTTTGGAAAAGCATCTATTGCACACTCTGTAGGGTTTAATTCATTTCTATCCAAAAAAATTTAAAAGGTCTTGCAACAGCTTAGGACATCCTAAAACTCCAATAAGTTGAACAATAACACTTGTAATTTCTCCCATGGTAAATCTGATTTGCCTGTATGTTGCACCTAATCAAGGTAGTAACTCTGATTTTATATATTGCTAGTAGGCAGGGGGAATTGATTTGAAAGTGGTTCTAAGGTTGTTATAATTATACTAACCACCTATCTAATCTCCACAAGTTCACCATATGTGTGGGTAGTAATCAATACATATATCTCATAATCAATTAATCAATACCTACAAACCATGGTTTATTTTAGGAATTGATATATTTAGATTTCCTACATCAGAACCACATACATGATAATTATTAAGTGATAAGGATATTCTAATAAGTTTTTTATGCTGAAACAAAGAGGCATATTAAATTAAATACATATGAATTCTTGTTTGGGAAGTAATTGACATCTATGGATTGGCATTTTTCAAGAAACTTAAATAAACAATAAACATGCATAGACATTTGTTCAAAATTTTACTATACTTGTAAATATGAAACACTGAATACAATCCTACTTGGTCTAAAGCCCTTTCATGGTGTGTTACTACAACTTTGGAAATTTTTGTGCATTTCTATTGCTACTTTAAATATGTCTCTAGTTGAAATATCACCAATGCCACTTGAAATACTAAATTAGTTCTTGGAAAAAATTCTTGGAAAACTAAAATAGAATCTCCATGGATTGAAATATATATGTGGAATAATATTGGAACTAAAAAATGAAACGTTGAGCTTTGAATAAAAAAATTGAAATATAGAGAATAAAAATAATGAATGCTATAATATAGGATTAATGAAAAATATGTTTAACATAAAAGAAAAAACAATACCTCACTACTCAATTATGTAATAGAGTATACCCAGAGTTTCAATATGGATATAAAATACTAAAAAGTATTATTCATTACTTTTATATACTTTCATCCACTACTCTCCCATCAATCATACATTGCATATCAACTAAATATTAAGTATATATTTTGGGATAATATCAATTTATGAGAGGGAGACAGAGACATAAGATTTTATGGTGTAGTATAGGAGTTTACTTTATATTTGAAGAGGGAATCTGATGAGGAGATTATAAGAAGTATCAACACATAGGAAAAAGTTTAGAAGCATTAACATAGGTTATTAGGATAAATGGAAATCAAAAATTGCATGAAGTAAAATCAAACAAACAAAAATTTGAAGGATTATTACTTGTAAAATATGGTTCAGATATAGGAAGGGATAATTATCCTCTTTTAGAATGGTGGAGCATGGATAATCTTTGAGGAAGGATGATCTGATACAACATTATCCGATGGTAACTTGTTCGGTCAACATTCAGTTGACGATCTACTCTATCAGCCACTAAAAGAATCTGATGCATAGAACATTTTAATATCATTTTCATATTTAATTAAAAATATATACCATAAGAATAAGAATAGGGATCCGAGTGGGTAGATTCTGGGTAAGCGGAGGCAGAGGCAGAGGTAGTGAGGTGGGGATGCGTGGCAGTGAGGTGACCTGTCAGAGGTGGAGGCGGTGATGGTGGGCCAGTGAAGATCGGATTCATATTAGAGGTGGAGGTGGAAGAGGTGACGGTGAGGTAGAGAAGGGGAGGTAGAAAAATCTATGATGAGAGACTATGTAAACTCAATAGAGAGCAGGGATCGATGTGAGTATTGGTATGAATCGCGTTTGACATGGAAATAAAAAGAGAATCGATATTTTTGAAGTAAAAAGAATGGGATAAAGAGGGGGGAAGAGGAATGAGAGACTGAGGTAGGGGAATACCTAGGTGGTGGAAAATAAGATGAGTGGAAGAGATGGATTTTGACATCAAATAGATGAAGGTACTGGGAATAGATGACGATATAAGGTAGAATAAATCCTTACTAAGGAAGAGGGATGCAGAAGGAGATTGAAAACATGGTACCCAAAAATGAAAGGTAGACTATTGGAGAGGATGGAAGAGGATGGAACCAGGTACTGACACAGACAGAGGCAACAAAGGCAAGGATGAGGTAGAGACAACGAGGTGGAGGCTGCGACAGGGAGGAGGAGGCAGGGATGCAGTGATTCTAGGAAGTGGAGGAATCCATGCTACGAATGAGGAGAAGGGTTTAGAGGAGAATGGTTTGTAAGAGGAGAGGAGGAGAAGAGGATATGGAGGCGGAGATGGGGGCATGGATCGAGGAGGATGAGGATGGAATGCAGAGTCCATAGAGGTTGAGTCTATGGAAAGTGTAGATATGAGGACACGTTAGCCAAAATGGATGTGGTGATGACACGTGGAAGGGATAATTATAAGCTATAGTATATATAATGTATTTTTAAAATGTGTGATGTGAAACAACACATCACAAACAACACATACTCTTACATCTCTAAACAATAATACTCTATAATAATATGATGTGATGTTTTACAATTTTTTTAAAATTATTGATGTTTTACATTTTTAATGTTTGTGAACAACACAACAATGTAAAACAACACAAAAATACTCTATAAATATGTATAGGTTTATTTATTTTTGTTTTTCATTTTTATAGACATGTAAGATTATTGCTGTTTTAAATTTTCAAAAACATCAACGGAAATAATGTAAAACAGCACATCACACATTGTGTTAAATAAAAATAATAATTATTAGACATAACGATATGTTTAAATAATTTCATACCACATAAGTTTGCAAAGGAAACATTATTAGGGATTTAAACTGGATGAATATATCCCAAAAAATTAGCAACATTAAAAAAATAAATACTAAAAAAGAGGGCATATTTTTTTGTCACGCATGCATGTATAAGGGGTAAAAATGCATGTACATTCTATTTGTAACCTTCTTCATTATACATATAGCATATCTTCTAAAAAAAGTTTCCATGTTTTGTTCCATGACTTGGGTAATTTTCTCAAGATTACCTATTCCATTTCAAAACCCAGTGATGCTATGATCATTTATCTAATGAGGGATCCTTCTTCTAGTCTAGTAGACTATCTTAAGTCTATTTCTTAGATAAATGATGCAGTACATGGAACCAATTTTTCCATGAATAAGGTGGGTTTAGGAACTGTTACCTGTTTTTATTTTACAATAGTGTCTGGTACAGCAAGAGGATATCCTATTGCTGGTTATTGTATTGAGCCTATTTATCATTCTGGTTATTATGACATGGATAGGGTGCGGTATTTATCTTCACTATCTACTATTGATGTTGTGAATCCATGAAAATGGGATACTGTTATATTTCAAGTTCCCAAGCATTACCAAGTCACTTGGTTGCTAAGGTTTTTGATTCATTGTGTTTTGATTTAGGCTTACTTGAGGATGTTCCTAGTTTTGTGGACTTGGGAAACTCTAATACTCCTTCCCCAGATTCTTCATCATATGGGATAATCTAACCTCTTTCCTAATCCTTGGATAGATGGAAAAAATTGGTCCATCAGGATTCAATTGGGTAAGGATTGGACCTGAATTCTGGGTGGAGGGATCAAATTCAAGTATTAAAATCATGAAAACATACTGTTAAAAATTTATATAGTTTTTTGTAAATCAAGTGTGTCAAAGAGGAATAATAAAGAATAAATTTGTAATGGTTGTTATTAAAAAAAGAGATAATCTAAGAGAAATTAATACATACTTTAGAACCATTTCATGGAGGTATTATTAGAAATAACGATATATTTCAAGAATTCCATACCACATAAGTTAGAAAATAAAATGTTATTAGGTATTTAAAATAAATGAATATATCCCAAAAAATAAGAAACATTAAAAAAATAAATACTAAAACAGAGGGAATATTCTGTTGTCATGAATGAATGTATAAGGGGTAAACATACATGTACCTTCTACTTGTAGCATTCTTCATTGTACATATAACATATCTTCTGAAAAAAGCTACCATGTTTCATTCCATACAACCTGTGCAATGAATGACAAGAATATATGAGAAAACACCTTGTGCAACATATGAGAAAACAACCTGTGCAATGAATATAATGTTTCCCAAATAGATGCTTCTTTTATAGCTTAAATAAACTCAATTTCATCTTAAAGTAATACCAAGGAATTAAAGGATTCTCTAAATGCAAATAATCCACATAAATAGTAGAACAATTAAAATAACTTAAGCTAGGGGGGTGTTACATCATTTCATCGATTCCCTTTTCTAGCACATTAATGTTCTATATTCAGGGTTTGGAAAGGAAGTTTCAAATATAGAAAATGATGTAAAACACATACACACAAAAAAGAAGAAATCTTCATTAGATCAAGTAACTTTGTATGTACTCATCAAAGTGGGAAATAAGACAATAATCATGAACAAAATTTTCTTACTTATATGGGATAAAAGATGGACCTGTTTGAAAAAAAATGAAAAAATTAGAAAAAAATATGAACTTGTTAACCCTATTATAATAAAAAAATACATAATAAAAAAATGAAATAGAGGAGAGGATGAAACATGGGAGAGAAATTACATTCTATAGTATAGATAATATATTTCAATATAAGGGTTGATTCTTTTCTATTACAAACATCCATGCATAATAATAAACTATATTTGATTTCATAGTATAGATGGTCATATAAAAGTAACTCCCAATCCTATGGAATTAAAATAAATTAAAAGTGATTAATTTTTGTTCATTTCCATTGATAGGGATAAATATGGAAGGGTTTTGTGAGTTATATAACTTACCTTCGAGTGGGTGTACATCAATGAAATGAATGGATCAAATTATAACACCATAAAACTATAAACCTAGAATATGGAATTGGAAGATTTGTGTAAATATTTATAAGAAATAATTAAAACACCATCAAAATGTAAACCTAGAATCAAGAAATAAGATGGTGCAACAGGATCTAGAATCACCTATATTGGCCGTATAAGGAATCACTTCTAGGGGATGGATAGTATTTCCAGTTACAGTGGTGGTCCTGGAATTGATGAAAAATAATGATAATATTAAAATGTTTGATATAAATGGAAATGGAGTGGAAAAATTTGTATGCAGGATGTTTATATACAGAAAATTTTCATGGGAATAGACATGATTAAATATTTAAACATAACTCAGAGAGATTCAATATGACAACAAAAAAATTGATGTGAATAAATACATATGTGAAATTTGATATACTGGACATTTAGAGACTATTTATAGAAGAAGAATGAAATAGACAGATTCTATATTTAGAAAAATTACAAAACAAAAAATATTAATTTTTTTTGAAGACATTGAATTTTTAATTTGCTGCAATTGGATAATCAGCACAACCATTCAATATTTGTATATAGGGATAGTATTACCTGGCCACTGAATGGAACAACTTTGAATGGAGGGTGAAACTACTGTGATATGGAATAGATCAGGCTATTTGAACGAAATGAAATACAAAAAGTAATATGGACTTCAAAATATACTTACCAAGGATGTATATGGCAGTAGATTTGGATGGAGGATGAACTATTGCTAGGATTTTGTGATGTGGATGGTGTTATTTGAGAGAACCAATGGATAGAATGGAATAAAATGAAAAGGTGAAGAAGGTATGCCTATAATTGTGGTAGGGTTTTGCAAGGATGGAATGTTCGTCACATAGGGAGAGGGTGGTTGAATTGGAAAAGGGGAGGAATGGTATTATATAGAAGAAGGGTATCACAGGAAGGAGGAAGGGTATCATGGGAAGGTAGAGCAAGATTAAGGCAAAGGAGGTGGTGGCAGCAGACACTGAGGCAGAGGTGGATACTGAGGCGCATGAGGAGACGAGGGGGGGGGGATGAAGGTGGAGGATAACTAGGTGGAGGCTGTGGAGGAGGCGGATGTGGGGGCTGTGGAGAATGTGGAAGCGAAGATCTAAGCGGAGGAGCATTCACAGGTGGAGAAGCCAAATGTGGAGGATATGGAATAATCAGAGGGGTAGGCATAGTCAGAGTTGGAGAGCTAGGAAGACGTGGATACTATGGAGGAGGCACAAGCGGTGTCACGTAGGTAATGTAAAATCGATATTTGGAGGAAACCATGTTGCGAGTAGAGTTAGACATGTAAGAAGGAAGTGGGAGGATATGACACGTGGAAGGTATGGACACTCTATAGTATAGATAATATAATTTTAAAAACAATATGTTAGTTCACTTAATAAATTTTGGCATTGGGAAATTTCATAACGACTTTCAACATATATACTTTTAAATATTTTTGATCTAATATTATAAATATATAAAAAAACCATTAAAGAAACTCAAATTTGAAATATATTATTGATGAGGGATTTTGTTGCGGGGTCACCAATACACCATGTGATGCGAGGATCTTTCCCTCTGTGGTATTGAAAATACTCCAGTCCATTGATTTGCTAGGTGGTCGTTTCCATCATCATCAAGACGATGGACCCACACATGTGGGGTGGGTGGTAAATTAATGACTGGGAATAAATGTCAAATAATGAAACCTTAATAATGGTTTCAACAAATGTTAGGTCAATTACACCTTAATAATGGCATCATTATAATAATGGGAAATAAATAATTGGCCATAAATTATAACATGAACCAATAATTTTTTTTATAATTTAGAAGTTTTAATTGTAATTCTAAACAATTAGTAAGGTTTAAATAAAACTCTATTTTTTTCCACATCTTGTCACTCCCCCTCTGTAAATCATGAGTAAATCCAAAATGTGGTATCAGATCATAGGTTTAATGTAAAAATACATACAGTTTGAAGAGTTAGTGATTACTAAACAATAATAAATATATGAGGGTTTAGTACCATTAAATTAGTTATGATTTTATCCACAAAATTTCCACTTGGTCAATAACATGAAATCAGACAAGGATGGATATAGAGTCTAAGAAACCATTGATCTTGACACCGATGTGGTGGTGAAACTATGTAAGGAAAAGATGACATGAGTATATATTTTTCAACATGTACCTGAATATATGCTACTACAATTATCTAAGAATAATATGATGAATGAGGTTTAGGAGAGAATAAAAACATCACATGTTGGCATTGATCAGGTGAAAAAGGAAAAATCACAAAAAATATATACTTAAAAGTTTTCTTGATGAGGTAGTTTGAATACATTAATGGGAAATCCAGATGATAAGTGGATTGGAAAACAAATTATGTGAGGATATATCCACCATAGTAGATGAAACACTTGTCAAGAAGTTGTTTTATTTTATTCTTGAAAAGTATTTATAGGTTATAACATCACTCAATAAAATATTTGATGTGGATTCTATGTTGTTCAAGGAACTGATCTATCAATTGAAGTAATATTATACACAAAGTCAATGTCCATGACGACCACCTTTTACTCACTCTTATAGAGTGGGTTGCACACACATGGAATGATTGTAGGGAGTCATCAAAGTGTAGCACTAGAAAACCTGAATGTAGTGGCGGGGGAAGAGGACATTACATGTGGCATGGCCATAACAAATGAGATCATGGTGATACTGTCATGTCATGATAGAAAAATAGTATTGTCATTGATAGTGTCATAAAGGATAAAATCCATATAAAATATTTCATCTACAATAAAATGGGGAATTGTGCCTCTAGGTACTGGAATAAGAAAAGTGAATAGGAGGATAATCTCACACTCACCCATGATAAAAAAACCAATATTAATGTTGTTAGTGTCTAATGAGGTGACACAAATATTAAAAGAATAATAAGGTGTTGTGATGCTAAATGAAGAAAATGTGGTACTAGAATTTCATTGGGATCAATAGTAGTACATCCACATCAATTTTTGGTATCAATAAAATAGGCCCAATAACCATATGGAAGACCACTAAGAAAATTTATAAGATCTAGATGAGAATATCACTAATATTTTAAAATTTGGTTATGCATCCATCATGCAGATCATAGGAAAAGGGTCCATCTTGTTTCAATGCATGAATGATGACAAGTGCGTTCTACTAGAGGTATATTACATACCCAATATTTTTTATTAGTATGTTAAATATTGGAAAATTGAAGGAGGGTGAGAATGAGGTGGAAATCAACGGTTGTTTCATTATGATATATGATATAAGTGACACACTTTTGATGTTTTTCAGTGCCTAGTGAGTCTAATTTACAATATCCAGCTAGAAACCTGAGATCCACTATGTCATGATGATCCTAGCTTACCCAACATGGATTTAGCATGTGGGTACTATCCATGTTAATTTCTATATGTTGAATATAAAGCCCCAGCCTTAAACCTTACTTAATCTTGAGTTATTACAAGATTACACATTGAGGATCTTTTCAGGTTTAGAGTTTTAGAGAATTAGATCATAAAACTTGCAGTACATTCCACATATAAACAAAGGGGTTACATAAAGATTGTATTATTCATTCCCATCAAAGGAAACATATTTAAAATAAAACATTGATTCATTCTTGACACTTCCTTGACACTATCATCATATCATGTACCTTTCCCTTGACCTGTGAAAACATTTCAAAAAAACTTGGGATGAGCATAAAAAGCTCAGTATGGGTTATAAAAATATGGAAAGGAAACATGGGTACATATGTACATAAGGATGAGATCATACTTTACCCATAAAACATAAGCACTTTAACATACCTCATCAAATCATGAATAAATCATAGAAATCATAAGACATAAAGGTAACTTGAGGCATTCATAACATTCTTACGTAGGGAGTAACCCTCTTGATTACGTTTGGAATACCCATCACAGTATATTCCCTAAAATCTCTTCGGAGAAACCTTAACGTTTCACTCCTTCGTGTTACCCAATGCATTGGAGAGCTATAACGGGCTCACCCGCCCTTAGTTTATCATGGAACCACCCGTCTTCATAATAATGCCCAAGAACCATAACATAATCATATCACATAAAACATGCATAAAGGAAACATAAAATTTCCACATTTCAATCACGAGATATCAATACAACACATTGATATAAAAACATTATGAAAACCATTTTCAATACCAAAATAAAATAAAAGTAAAACATGGTATTTATTTTTCTTTTAAAAAGAAGGTATGGCTTGTAGAGGAAGCCGAAACTCAAATAACGGTCACGACGGCGGAGAAGTCGTTGTCGCCGCATACGTACGACAAAAACATTCCCTTTTGTCGTTTAGTAAATGCTTCGTATAAAAAATATTCCTTTTGAATAAACGTAAAAGTCAAAGGGGTTTATACACCGTATAAAAGAAAGTTGTGTATAAAATAAAATATGCCTCAACGAAAGGAGATTGAGACGAAGTCTCATACCTCGGGTCCGACTTGACTCGATCGTTCTTTAATGTCCTGAATAATAAACCTGAGTTAATTTATACTTGCTTAAGAACCTTTTTCAAGTTCATTATTCCTTTTATATCACTTATTACCATGTCATGAACACTATGTAATTATTTAAGTTAATAACAGTCATTTTAACGATCATTAGTACTTGAGTCAAAAATAAGCCCTTTATAGTTACATGTTGTTCATGTATTCATTATATCCAGAATGGTATTCATGATGTAGATATCATATATGTCATATATATCCAGTACATACATGCATTCATAATATTGCATAATCATTTAGAGGTAAGAAATGAAATGCACCGTTCATGGAGACGGTAAGCCGTACGTACGCATGAACGCTACTTCCATTTCTATTTCATATTTTCTGGAATGGAATCATAATGATATAAGAGTATATTATAATTCCAGTATAATAACATATATAATATCATTAACTTTATCCTTTACACATCCCACATATGGTATTAACGAATCAAATCACTTTCAGGGGGCGGTAGTCCGCACTTCCTAAAATGAAGATATCGTGTTTACCCATAATAGAAACCATAAAGGTATTCCCAAAATGAAAAAACACAGAAGCTTAAGGAAAACATAAACATATTATATATCATATATAAAAATAGTGACATCATTATGGCCACCTTTGAAGGTGTTAAATGAGTATTGAACAATCATCGTTTCGGGAGGCAGAATTTCGCCATCCACGAAAACCGTATGTTCTTTAACCATTTGATGTAGTTGTGTGAGAGTGTAGCTCAAATAAATCTTATAACAACATCCTAGTACATTGAAGATACTGGTGTTGTTAAAAAATAAGTAAATAAAAAGATTTTAGGGGGTTGGAGAAGAAAAATAAAACAAATGAACATGAGAGAATGAATTACCTTTAAAAGTGTAACTCCTTTTGATTTGAGCCTAAAGGCTTCCTTTGAAAGGATTATTCCCAAAGGTAATCATCTAGGATGAGTAGAGGGATGTGGAGAGAGTAAATGGGCAGGGGTTGGCCGAGCCAAAGGCTTGAGGTGTGTGTGAAATGAGGTAGAGGTGGGGGCCTTTTATAAGAGGAGAGGAGGGGCACTTTTGGAAAGTAAAGAAATATTACTTTATTTGAAAATGTGTTTCGGTTTTAAAAGGTCCCACATTGATATAATTCGTGTATAAGGTGATAAGGGTTCGAAATCCACTCATCCAATTGGTTTTGGCCATGTGTAGTTCATGGATTTTACATTGTCTTTCCATTTTATTTAAATCGTCAAATAATGATGTCATCGCTGTATCATTATTATGTCATAAATAATTTAATTTATTTAATGTATAAAAATCATAAAAAAAATACTATGATATAGTAAATCTTTGTATCTTTCCAATTAATATTTATAATCAAATATCTGATCTTTATAACCCCATGTAAAAATTGTTTTCGTAAAACATATTATGTTTGTGTCATTTTTACTTTTATAACAAATAAAAAATTATTTATGTCATTTCCCAACCAAAGTGGATCCATGGGGTCCCCAAGTTGACCCATGGCTTGTCTTGGTCGGCCATGACACAACCAATAAGGTTGGGACATGTGTCTAGGTCATTTCATATTATTAAATCATTATTTATACCTTAAACTACACTAATTACCACTAATCGCGATTAAAAACTTAATAAGTTTTCATTCACCAAAAAAAATATTTTAATCCCATTGAACCACATTTTACTTTTTAATGACAACCATGTATGTCGGATTTTCAAAATTCAATACACATTAGTGGTAAACTTTCATTTAACTGAAAAATCAGTTTGCTTGATTACCACTTAGTGGTTTCACTATTCATCAAAAATTGAAGTTTTTCAGAAAATTACCAAAAATTCACCCTAAGATATATTTGATATTCCTAATTCAAAAATAAAGTCTATTTTACAAAATTCAAATCATATAATTCACATTAATTAATTTAATAATTAATTCCCGCTGCCAGAGCAAATAGCGTGTTTTTACAAAACAATAAGTATCAAAAGATTGACACCAGTTTAAGTCTAATTTCAAAGTGAAATTGATTCCAATGACCACCATTGGATAAAATGGTAAATATATATTCTAATTTCAATTCAAAATTAATTCAAAACATAATCTAATCATATAAATAAATTAGATTAAAAAGCAGTTTTGATGTAAAATGCAGTATTTTTCACTATTCATTAAAAAATGAACATTGTCAGAAAAATACCAAAAATTCACACAAGGTAAATTTTGATGTCACAATCATAAATAATAAGTTTATTTTGACAAACATAGTTTATAAAATTGTCAAAAGATATATTCAAAAATGGTTTGCCATCAAAAGGCAGTAAAACAATCTTTTAAGAATATTAGTGTATTCCATGCATAAGATTGTATTTATTTTCATTTTAAGCTTCTATAACACTATCTTAATCATTAATAGACATAGATAAAAATATCTATTATTCATTACTTACTTGGGATGTTACATCCTTCCCCCCTTTAGAAAATTGCATCCCCGCAATTTATTTACTTATCGAATAAATGGGGGTACTTATCCCTCATTGCATTTTCAGATTCCCATGTTGCCTCTTCAATCATGTGGTTTTTCCAGAAAACCTTTACCTGGTGAATCACCTTATTCCGTAACACTTGCTCCCTGTGGTCAAGAATCTGGACCGGTTGTTCCTCATAAGATAGGTTCTCTTCCAGCTGAACTACCTCTGGAATCAAAACATGAGATGGATCTGGCATATACTATCTCAACATCGAAATGTGAAAAACATTGTGTACCTGAGATAAACTCGGAGGTAAAGCCACTCGGTATGCAACTGATCCAACTTTCTCTAGAATTTCTTATGGTCCAATGAAACTTGGACTCAACTTTCCTTTCTTTCCAAATCTCATCACACTTTTCCAAGGAGAAACCTTGAGAAAAACATGATCACCTACCTCGAAAGATAGATCCTTCCTCTGGTTATCCGCATAACTCTTCTGCCTGCTCTGAGCTGTTCTCATGTGTTTCTGAATCAGCTGAACTTTTTCTACCATCTCTTCTACCAATTCTGGTCCCATTAACGTCCTTTCATCCACTTCATCCCAGAAAGCTGGAGTTCGACACCGCTTCCCATATAATGCCTGAAATGGTGCCATCTGTATACTGGAATGAAAACTATTATTATATGAAAATTCAACCAAAGAAAGATGTTGGTCCCAACTTCCCTGATAATCCATAGAACAAGCTCGTAGCATATCCTCCAATGTCTGAATTGTTCGTTCTGACTGCCCATCTGATTGAGGATGAAAAGCTGTACTAAAATTTAATTCAGTACCCAATGACTTCTGAAGGCCTTTCCAAAAGTTAGAAGTAAACCTGGGATCACGATCCGATACAATGGAGAGTGGAACCCCATGTAACCTGACTATCTCTTTAAGATACAAACGGGAAAGTTGATCAAGAGAGAAAGTATCTCGTATAGTAAGGAAATGAGCAGATTTGGTCAAGCGATCAACAATAACCCAGATTGCATTATTACCTCGAGATGTCTTCGGTAATCCAAAAACAAAGTCCATGGATATATTCTCCCATTTCCACTCTGGCACTCGTAAAGGATGAAGCATCCCTTTCAGTAACTGCCGCTCTACTTTAACCTGCTGACAAGTCAAACACTTCACAGTAAAATCAGCAATATCTCTTTTCATTCCATCCCACCAGTAATACTCCCGCAGATCTCTATACATCTTAGTACTTCCCGGATGAACTGAAAACGGAGAACTATGAGCTTCACATAACAACTCTCTCTTCAACTGTGAATCACAAGGCACACACAATCTCTTCCCAAATCTCAAAACACAATCATTATCAATGTTGAATTCAGGCAACTTACCTTTCTGAACCAGCTCTACCTTTTTCTGCAACTCACTGTCTTGCTTCTGTGCTTGCTTGATTCTATCTGATAGAGAAGATCTCACTGACACCTGAAACAAAACAGAAGGACTTCCTGCACCAACAACATCTATGCCAAAGTTCATCAAATCATTAACCAAAGGATCACGTTCCAACCGCAACATTGTTAATGAAGCATTACTTTTTCGACTCAAAGCATCAGCCACTTTATTTTCTTTTCCCAGATGGTAATGAATTGTACAATCATAATCCTTGATTAATTCTAGCCATCTCCTATGTCTCATGTTTAACTCTTTTTGAGTGAATATATAATTTAAACTTTTGTGATCGGTATATATTTCACACTTTACTCTATACAAATGATGCCTCCAAATTTTTAAAGCAAAAACAACAGCAGCTAATTCCAAATCATGTGTAGGGTAATTTACCTCATGTGTTTTCAACTGTCGTGAAGCATAAGCAATTAACTGATCATTCTGCATTAGGACGCAACCAAGTCCTTTCAATGAAGCATCACTGTATATAACAAACTCACCATTCCTGGAAGGTAGTGCCAAAACTGGAGCATTCACCAATCTTCTTTTCAATTCCTGAAAACAATCATCACATTCTTTTGTCCAGATAAACTTAACACCCTTCCGAGTTAGCTTAGTCATTGGACTAGATAACCATGAAAAATTTCTAACAAACCTTCGGTAATAGCCCGCCAAACCAAGGAAGCTACGAATCTCGGTTACATTTGTGGGTCTTGGACATTCTTCCACAACTTTTGTTTTTGCAGGATCAACAGTTATTCCATCTTTAGAAACAATGTGACCAAGGAAAGAAATTTGTTGCAACCAAAACTCACACTTGCTGAATTTCCCATACAATTTCTTTTCTTTTAAGGTTTGCAAGATAAACCTTAAATGTTTTTCATGCTCCTCTTTAATTTTAGAAAACACCAAAATATCATCAATGAAAACCACCACAAACTTATCCAAGAACTCATGGAAAATTATATTCATTAAGTCCATGAATACAACAGGTGCATTGGTTAGCCCAAAAGGCATTACTACAAATTCATAATGGCCATATCTCGTACGGAACGCGGTCTTCGGAATATCTGCCTCCTTTACCTTCAGCTGATGGTACCCCGATCTCAGGTCAATCTTTGAAAAAAACTGAGCTCCCTGGAGCTGATCAAACAAATCATCGATATGAGGCAAATGATATTTGTTCTTAACAGTGATATTATTCAAGGCTCTATAATCAATGCAAAGTCTCATAGAACCATCTTTCTTTTTAACAAATAAAACAGGAGCACCCCATGGTGATGTGCTAGGTCTAATGAAACTTTTATCTAATAAATCTTGCAATTGATCCTTCGACTCTAAAAGTTCAATTTGTGCCATTCGATAAGGGGGTTTTGAAATTGGCTTAGCATCAGGAACTAAGTCAACAGTAAACTTAACTTCCCGATCTGGTATTATTCCAGGAAACTCATCAGGAAAAACATCAGGATACTCATTTACCACTGGCACATCATTAATATGAACAGTTCCTTTATATTCAACGACGTGTGCAAGGTAACATTCATTTCCATCTTTTACAAGTTTCTCGGCCTCTTGATATGTTATCAAAAGTAAGGGTTCATTCTTGTAAACAAACTGAAAGTCTTTCTGAAAAGAAACTTCTTTATCTCTACAGTCAATCTTAGCATGGTAAATAGAGAGCCAATCCATACCCAGGATAACATCAAACTCTACTAGAGGTAGAACAATAAGATTTTCAAGTTGGTTCTTTCCACATATAAGGATAGGAATATTTTTATAAATTCTTTTTGCCTCGACATTTCCCCCAGGTGTTTTTACCAAAAGTTCAGGAGTCATTTCTTGAGATGGTATTCCCATTTTACTAGAAAAGGTTTCAGAGATGAAAGAATGTGTAGACCCCGAATCAAACAACACACTGGCAAAGTCTGAAAAAACAAACAAAGTACCTGATACAACTTCATTTGATGGCCCGACATCTTATGAAGTAGTTGCAAAGGATTTCACCACCCCTTTCTGATTGTAGTCTAACTGCTTCCCATCACTCAAGCTCCTTGTCGGACACTCGTTTTCATAGTGACCCATCTCATTGCACTTATAACATTTCACTAACTGTAAATCAAATTTGTTCTTACCTTCACCTTGATCCTTTTCAGTGCAATCACGAGCCTTATGTCCCATCTTACCACATCGGTAGCACTTTCCAGAATTCAGAAGACATTCCCCAGCATGCCTTTTTCCACATTTATCACAAACTGGAAACTTAGTTCTCTTACCATCAGACTTTTTTGAAGAATTCTTACCTTTCTCCTGCCACCTCAGTCTCTTCTTCTGCTGGTTGTTATAGAAAACTTGGTCATCGTAAAACTCCATTTCCACCTTCTCAGCACATCGAACAAGCTTTTCATAACTTTTAAACTCACGAGAAGCTAATGCCCTTCGATATTTTGGCTTTAATCCTGAGTAAAAACGATTGATTTTACTATCAAGGTCCCGGATAAAATTTGGAGCATACCTTGCCAATCGAGTGAACCTTTCTTCATAGGCAGCCACTGAGTCTTCCTCTTGCCTCAATTCCAAGAATTGCTTTTCCATCCTAAGTCGAACAGCCTTAGGAAAATACTTCTCAAGAAACATACCTTTGAATTCATCCCAGTCAAGAGAATCAATCTCATCGGCGTCCCTGATATTTTTAACCATAGACCACCATTGATCCGCTTCACCCTCCAAACGGTAAATAGCAAGACTAACATTTTGATTGTCTGAACACCCCATGACATCAAAAATATTCTCCAATGCTTTAATCCACCCTTCAACTAGCACAGGGTCAGATGATCCTCTGAATGATGGTGGATGTTGCCTCATGAAATGTTCCACCACTGACATGTTCCTCTGCGGTTGATCTGGCTGATCTCGTGCATGGATACCACCGCCATTTATCGCTTGAGTCAACTGCGCCATTACTGCAACAAACTGTTCAGTTCCAATTCCGACCATTTCTGGATGCTGATTCGGAAGGTTATTTCCTTCTGTATGCCTTCCTAACACTGCTTCCCTGTTTCCTCTGCGGAAAACCATTCTGAACAAACATGTCTTAGATGAAGCAACATGGTAATCTTTAAATGCTATATCATTTCAAAAAATATATATTTTTGGATAATCTTTTAACAGAATTATAACTCCTAAAGTTATCTAAACCGACCTCTGATACCAACTATAAAGCCCCAGCCTTAAACCTTACTTAATCTTGAGTTATTACAAGATTACACATTGAGGATCTTTTCGGGTTTAGAGTTTTAGAGAATTAGATCATAAAACTTGCATTACATTCCACATATAAACAAAGGGGTTACATAAAGATAGTATTCTTCATTCCCATCAAAGGAAACATATTTAAAATAAAACATTGATTCATTCTTGACACTTCCTTGACACTATCATCATATCATGTACCTTTCCCTTGACCTGTGAAAACATTTCAAAAAAACTTGGGATGAGCATAAAAAGCTCAGTATGGGTTATAAAAATATGGAAAGGAAACATGGGTACATATGTACATAAGGATGAGATCATACTTTACCCATAAAACATAAGCACTTTAACATACCTCATCAAATCATGAATAAATCATATAAATCATAAGACATAAAGGTAACTTGAGGCATTCATAACATTCTTACGTAGGGAGTAACCCTCTTGGTTACGTTTGGAATACCCATCACAGTATATTCCCTAAAATCTCTTCGGAGAAACCTTAACGTTTCACTCCTTCGCGTTACCCAATGAATTGGAGAGCTATAACGGGCTCACCCGCCCTTAGTTTATCACAGAACCACCCGTCTTCATAATAATGCCCAAGAACCATAACATAATCATATCACATAAAACATGCATAAAGGAAACATAAAATTTCCACATTTCAATCACGAGATATCAATACAACACATTGATATAAAAACATTATGAAAACCATTTTCAATACCAAAATAAAATAAAAGTAAAACATGGTATTTATTTTTCTTTTAAAAAGAAGGTATGGCTTGTAGAGGAAGCCGAAACTCAAATAACGGTCACGACGGCGGAGAATTCGTTGTCGCCGCATATGTACGACAAAAACATTCCCTTTTGTCGTTTAGTAAATGCTTCGTATAAAAAAGATTCCTTTTGAATAAACGTAAAAGTCAAAGGGGTTTATACACCGTATAAAAGAAAGTTGTGTATAAAATAAAATATGCCTCAACGAAAGGAGATTGAGACGAAGTCTCAAACCTCGGGTCCGACTTGACTCGATCGTTCTTTAATGTCCTGGATAATAAACCTGAGTTAATTTATACTTTCTTAAGAACCTTTTTAAAGTTCATTATTCCTTTTATATCACTTATTACCATGTCATGAACACTATGTAATTATTTAAGTTAATAACAGTCGTTTTAACGATCATTAGTACTTGAGTCAAAAATAAGCCCTTTATAGTTACATGTTGTTCATGTATTCATTATATCCAGAATGGTATTCATGATGTAGATATCATATATGTCATATATATCCAGTACATACATGCATTCATAATATTGCATAATCATTTAGAGGTAAGAAATGAAATGCACCGTTCATGGAGACGGTAAGCCGTACGTACGCATGAACGCTACTTCCATTTCTATTTCATATTTTCTAGAATGGAATCATAATGATATAAGAGTATATTATAATTCCAGTATAATAACATATATAATATCATTAACTTTATCCTTTACACATCCCACATATGGTATTAACGAATCAAATCACTTTCAGGGGGCGGTAGTCCACACTTCCTAAAATGAAGATATCGTGTTTACCCATAATGGAAACCATAAAGGTATGCCCAAAATGAAAAAAAACAGAATCTTAAGGAAAACATAAACATATTATATATCATATATAAAAATAGTGACATCATAATGGCCACCTTTGAAGGTGTTAAATGAGTATTGAACAATCATCGTTTCGAGAGGCAGAATTTTTCCATCCACGGAAACCGTATGTTCTTTAACCATTTGATGTAGTTGTGTGAGAGTGTAGCTCAAATAATTCTTATAACAACATCCTAGTACATTGAAGATACTGGTGTTGTTACAAAAGAAGTAAATAAAAAGAGTTTAGGGGGTTGTAGAAGCAAAATAAAACAAATGAACATGAGAGAATGAATTACCTTTAAAAGTGTAACTCCTTTTGATTTGATCCTAAAGGCTTCCTTTGAAAGGATTCTTCCCAAAGGGAATACTCTAGGATGAGTAGAGAGATGTGGAGAGAGTAAATGGGCAGGGTTTGGCCGAGCCAAAGGCTTGAGGAGTGTGTGAAATGAGGTAGAGGTGGGGGCCTTTTATAAGAGGAGAGGAGGGGCACTTTTGGGAAGTAAAGAAATATTACTTTATTTGAAAATGTGTTTCGGTTTTAAAAGGTCCCACATTGATATAATTCGTGTATAAGGTGATAAGGGTTCGAAATCCACTCATCCAATTGGTTTTGGCCATGTGTAGTTCATGGATTTTACATTGTCTTTCCATTTTATTTAAATCGTCAAATAATGATGTCATCGCTGTATCATTATTATGTCATAAATAATTTAATTTATTTAATGTATAAAAATCATAAAAAAAATACTATGATATAGGAAATCTTTTTATCTTTCCAATTAATATTTATAATCAAATATCTGATCTTTATAACCCCATGTAAAAATTGTTTTCGTAAAACATATTATGTTTGTGTCATTTTTACTTTTACAATAAATAAAAAATTATTTATGTCATTTCCCAACCAAAGTGGATCCATGGGGTCCCCAAGTTGACCCATGGATTTTCTTGGTCGGCCATGACACAACCAATAAGGTTGGGACATGTGTCTAGGTCATTTCATATTATTAAATCATTATTTATACCTTAAACTACACTAATTACCACTAATCGCGATTAAAAACTTAATAAGTTACTATTCACCAAAAAAAATATTTTAATCCCATTGAACCACATTTTACTTTTTAATGACAACCATGTATGTCGGATTTTCAAAATTCAATACACATTAGTGGTAAACTTTCATTTAACTGAAAAATCAGTTTGCTTGATTACCACTTAGTGGTTTCACTATTCATCAAAAATTGAAGTTTTTCAGAAAATTACCAAAAATTCACCCTAAGATATATTTGATATTCCTAATTCAAAAATAAAGTCTATTTTACAAAATTCATATCATATAAGTCACATTAATTAATTTAATAATTAATTCCCGCTGCCAGAGCAAATAGCGTGTTTTTACAAAACAATAAGTATCAAAAGATTGACACCAGTTTAAGTCTAATTTCAAAGTGAAATTGATTCCAATGACCACCATTGGATAAAATGGTAAATATATATTCTAATTTCACTTCAAAATTAATTCAAAACATAATCTAATCATATAAATAAATTAGATTAAAAAGCAGTTTTGATGTAAAATGCAGTATTTTTCACTATTCATTAAAAAATGAACATTGTCAGAAAAATACCAAAAATTCACACAAGGTAAATTTTGATGTCACAATCATAAATAATAAGTTTATTTTGACAAACATAGTTTATAAAATTGTCAAAAGATAGATTCAAAAATGGTTTGCCATCAAAAGGCAGTAAAACAATCTTTTAAGAATATTAGTGTATTCCATGCATAAGATTGTATTTATTTTCATTTTAAGCTTCTATAACACTATCTTAATCATTAATAGACATAGATAAAAATATCTATTATTCATTACTTACTTGGGATGTTACATCCTTCCCCCCTTTAGAAAATTGCATCCCCGCAATTTATTTACTTATCGAATAAATGGGGGTACTTATCCCTCATTGCATTTTCAGATTCCCATGTTGCCTCTTCAATCATGTGGTTTTTCCAGAAAACCTTTACCTGGTGAATCACCTTATTCCATAACACTTGCTCCCTGTGGTCAAGAATCTGGACCGGTTGTTCCTCATAAGATAGGTTCTCTTCCAGCTGAACTACCTCTGGAATCAAAACATGAGATGGATCTGGCATATACTATCTCAACATCGAAATGTGAAAAACATTGTGTACCTGAGATAAACTCGGAGGTAAAGCCACTCGGTATGCAACTGATCCAACTTTCTCTAGAATTTCGTATGGTCCAATGAAACTTGGACTCAACTTTCCTTTCTTGCCAAATCTCATCACACTTTTCCAAGGAGAAACCTTGAGAAAAACATGATCACCTACCTCGAAAGATAGATCCTTCCTCTGGTTATCCGCATAACTCTTCTGCCTGCTCTGAGCTGTTCTCATGTGTTTCTGAATCAGCTGAACTTTTTCTACCATCTCTTCTACCAATTCTGGTCCCATTAACGTCCTTTCACCCACTTCATCCCAGAAAGCTGGAGTTCGACACCGCTTCCCATATAATGCCTGAAATGGTGCCATCTGTATACTGGAATGAAAACTATTATTATATGAAAATTCAACCAAAGAAAGATGTTGGTCCCAACTTCCCTGATAATCCATAGAACAAGCTCGTAGCATATCCTCCAATGTCTGAATTGTTCGTTCTGACTGCCCATCTGATTGAGGATGAAAAGCTGTACTAAAATTTAATTCAGTACCCAATGACTTCTGAAGGCCTTTCCAAAAGTTAGAAGTAAACCTGGGATCACGATCCGATACAATGGAGAGTGGAACCCCATGTAACCTGACTATCTCTTTAAGATACAAACGGGAAAGTTGATCAAGAGAGAAAGTATCTCGTATAGTAAGGAAATGAGCAGATTTGGTCAAGCGATCAACAATAACCCAGATTGCATTATTACCTCGAGATGTCTTCGGTAATCCAACAACAAAGTCCATGGATATATTCTCCCATTTCCACTCTGGCACTCGTAAAGGATGAAGCATCCCTTTCAGTAACTGCCGCTCTACTTTAACCTGCTGGCAAGTCAAACACTTCACAGTAAAATCAGCAATATCTCTTTTCATTCCATCCCACCAGTAATACTCCCGCAGATCTCTATACATCTTAGTACTTCCCAGATGAACTGAAAACGGAGAACTATGAGCTTCACATAACAACTCTCTCTTCAACTGTGAATCACAAGGCACACACAATCTCTTCCCAAATCTCAAAACACAATCATTATCAATGTTGAATTCAGGCAACTTACCTTTCTGAACCAGCTCTACCTTTTTCTGCAACTCACTGTCTTGCTTCTGTGCTTGCTTGATTCTATCTGATAGAGAAGATCTCACTGACACCTGAAACAAAACAGAAGGACTTCCTGCACCAACAACATCTATGCCAAAGTTCATCAAATCATTAACCAAAGGATCACGTTCCAACCGCAACATTGTTAATGAAGCATTACTTTTTCGACTCAAAGCATCAGCCACTTTATTTTCTTTTCCCAGATGGTAATGAATTGTACAATCATAATCCTTGATTAATTCTAGCCATCTCCTATGTCTCATGTTTAACTCTTTCTGAGTGAATATATAATTTAAACTTTTGTGATCGGTATATATTTCACACTTTACTCTATACAAATGATGCCTCCAAATTTTTAAAGCAAAAACAACAGCAGCTAATTCCAAATCATGTGTAGGGTAATTTACCTCATGTGTTTTCAACTGTCGTGAAGCATAAGCAATTAACTGATCATTCTGCATTAGGACGCAACCAAGTCCTTTCAATGAAGCATCACTGTATATAACAAACTCACCATTCCTGGAAGGTAGTGCCAAAACTGGAGCATTCACCAATCTTCTTTTCAATTCCTGAAAACAATCATCACATTCTTTTGTCCAGATAAACTTAACACCCTTCCGAGTTAGCTTAGTCATTGGACTAGATAACCATGAAAAATTTCTAACAAACCTTCGGTAATAGCCCGCCAAACCAAGGAAGCTACGAATCTCAGTTACATTTGTGGGTCTTGGCCATTCTTCCACAACTTTTGTTTTTGCAGGATCAACAGTTATTCCATCTTTAGAAACAATGTGACCAAGGAAAGAAATTTGTTGCAACCAAAACTCACACTTGCTGAATTTCCCATACAATTTCTTTTCTTTTAAGGTTTGCAAGATAACCCTTAAATGTTTTTCATGCTCCTCTTTAATTTTAGAAAAGACCAAAATATCATCAATGAAAACCACCACAAACTTATCCAAGAACTCATGGAAAATTATATTCATTAAGTCCATGAATACAACAGGTGCATTGGTTAGCCCAAAAGGCATTACTACAAATTCATAATGGCCATATCTCATACGGAACGCGGTCTTCGGAATATATGCCTCCTTTACCTTCAGCTGATGGTACCCCGATCTCAGGTCAATCTTTGAAAAAAACTGAGCTCCCTGGAGCTGATCAAACAATTCATCGATATGAGGCAAATGATATTTGTTCTTAACAGTGATATTATTCAAGGCTCTATAATCAATGAAAAGTCTCATAGAACCATCTTTCTTTTTAACAAATAAAACAGGAGCACCCCATGGTGATGTGCTAGGTCTAATGAAACTTTTATCTAATAAATCTTGCAATTGATCCTTCGACTCTAAAAGTTCAATTTGTGCCATTCGATAAGGGGGTTTTGAAATTGGCTTAGCATCAGGAACTAAGTCAACAGTAAACTTAACTTCCCGATCTGGTATTATTCCAGGAAACTCATCAGGAAAAACATCAGGATACTCATTTACCACTGGCACATCATTAATATGAACAGTTCCTTTATATTCAACGACGTGTGCAAGGTAACATTCATTTCCATCTTTTACAAGTTTCTCGGCCTCTTGATATGTTATCAAAAGTAAGGGTTCATTCTTGTAAACAAACTGAAAGTCTTTCTGAAAAGAAACTTCTTTAGCTCTACAGTCAATCTTAGCATGGTAAATAGAGAGCCAATCCATACCCAGGATAACATCAAACTCTACTAGAGGTAGAACAATAAGATTTTCAAGTAGGTTCTTTCCACATATAAGGATAGGAATATTTTTATAAATTCTTTTTGCCTCGACATTTCCCCCAGGTGTTTTTACCAAAAGTTCAGGAGTCATTTCTTGAGATGGTATTCCCATTTTACTAGAAAAGGTTTCAGAGATGAAAGAATGTGTAGACCCCGAATCAAACAACACACTGGCAAAGTCTGAAAAAACAAAAAAAGTACCCGATACAACTTCATTTGATGGCCCGACATCTTATGAAGTAGTTGCAAAGGATTTCACCACCCCTTTCTGCTTGTAGTCTAACTGCTTCCCATCACTCAAGCTCCTTGTCGGACACTCGTTTTCATAGTGACCCATCTCATTGCACTTATAACATTTCACTAACTGTAAATCAAATTTGTTCTTACCTTCACCTTGATCCTTTTCAGTGCAATCACGAGCCTTATGTCCCATCTTACCACATCGGTAGCACTTTCCAGAATTCAGAAGACATTCCCCAGCATGCCTTTTTCCACATTTATCACAAACTGGAAACTTAGTTCTCTTACCATTAGACTTTTTTGAAGAATTCTTACCTTTCTCCTGCCACCTCAGTCTCTTCTTCTGCTGGTTGTTATAGAAAACTTGGTCATCGGAAAAATCCATTTCCACCTTCTCAGCACATCGAACAAGCTTTTCATAACTTTTAAACTCACGAGAAGCTAATGCACTTCGATATTTTGGCTTTAATTCTGAGTAAAAACGATTGATTTTACTATCAAGGTCCCGGATAAAATTTGGAGCATACCTTGCCAATCGAGTGAACCTTTCTTCATAGGCAGCCACTGAGTCTTCCTCTTGCCTCAATTCCAATAATTGCTTTTCCATCCTAAGTCGAACAGCCTTAGGAAAATACTTCTCAAGAAACATACCTTTGAATTCATCCCAGTCAAGAGAATAAATCTCATCGGCGTCCCTGATATTTTTAACCATAGACCACCATTGATCTGCTTCACCCTCCAAACGGTAAATAGCAAGACTAACATTTTGATTGTCTGAACACCCCATGACATCAAAAATCTTCTCCAATGCTTTAATCCACCCTTCAGCTAGCACAGGGTCAGATGATCCTCTGAATGATGGTGGATGTTGCCTCATGAAATGTTCCACCACTGACATGTTCCTCTGCGGTTGATCTGGCTGATCTCGTGCATGGATACCACCGCCATTTATCGCTTGAGTCAACTGCGCCATTACTGCAACAAACTGTTCAGTTCCAATTCCGACCATTTCTGGATGCTGATTCGGAAGGTTATTTCCTTCTGTATGCCTTCCTAACACTGCTTCCCTGTTTCCTCTGCGGAAAACCATTCTGAACAAACATGTCTTAGATGAAGCAACATGGTAATCTTTAAATGCTATATCATTTCAAAAAATATATATTTTTGGATAATCTTTTAACAGAATTATAACTCCTAAAGTTATCTAAACCGACCTCTGATACCAACTATAAAGCCCCAGCCTTAAACCTTACTTAATCTTGAGTTATTACAAGATTACACATTGAGGATCTTTTCGGGTTTAGAGTTTTAGAGAATTAGATCATAAAACTTGCATTACATTCCACATATAAACAAAGGGGTTACATAAAGATAGTATTCTTCATTCCCATCAAAGGAAACATATTTAAAATAAAACATTGATTCATTATTGACACTTCCTTGACACTATCATCATATCATGTACCTTTCCCTTGAACTGTGAAAACATTTCAAAAAAACTTGGGATGAGCATAAAAAGCTCAGTATGGGTTATAAAAATATGGAAAGGAAACATGGGTACATATGTACATAAGGATGAGATCATACTTTACCCATAAAACATAAGCACTTTAACATACCTCATCAAATCATGAATAAATCATATAAATCATAAGACATAAAGGTAACTTGAGGCATTCATAACATTCTTACGTAGGGAGTAACCCTCTTGGTTACGTTTGGAATACCCATCACAGTATATTCCCTAAAATCTCTTCGGAGAAACCTTAACGTTTCACTCATTCGCGTTACCCAATGCATTGGAGAGCTATAACGGGCTCACCCGCCCTTAGTTTATCACAGAACCACCCATCTTCATAATAATTCCCAAGAACCATAACATAATCATATCACATAAAACATGCATAAAGGAAACATAAAATTTCCACATTTCAATCACGAGATATCAATACAACACATTGATATAAAAACATTATGAAAACCATTTTCAATACCAAAATAAAAGAAAAGTAAAACATGGTATTTATTTTTCTTTTAAAAAGAAGGTATGGCTTGTAGAGGAAGCCGAAACTCAAATAACGGTCACGACGGCGGAGAATTCGTTGTCGCCGCATACGTACGACAAAAACATTCCCTTTTGTCTTTTAGTAAATGCTTCGTATAAAAAAGATTCCTTTTGAATAAACGTAAAAGTCAAAGGGGTTTATACACCGTATAAAAGAAAGTTGTGTATAAAATAAAATATGCCTCAACGAAAGGAGATTGAGACGAAGTCTCAAACCTCGGGTCCGACTTGACTCGATCGTTCTTTAATGTCCTGGATAATAAACCTGAGTTAATTTCTACTTTCTTAAGAACCTTTTTCAAGTTAATTATTCCTTTTATATCACTTATTACCATGTCATGAACACTATGTAATTATTTAAGTTAATAACAGTCGTTTTAACGATCATTAGTACTTGAGTCAAAAATAAGCCCTTTATAGTTACATGTTGTTCATGTATTCATTATATCCAGAATGGTATTCATGATGTAGATATCATATATGTCATATATATCCAGTACATACATGCATTCATAATATTTCATAATCATTTAGAGGTAAGAAATGAAATGCACCGTTCATGGAGACGGTAAGCCGTACGTACGCATGAACGCTACTTCCATTTCTATTTCATATTTTCTAGAATGGAATCATAATGATATAAGAGTATATTATAATTCCAGTATAATAACATATATAATATCATTAACTTTATCCTTTACACATCCCACATATGGTATTAACGAATCAAATCACTTTCAGGGGGCGGTAGTCCACACTTCCTAAAATGAAGATATCGTGTTTACCCATATTGGAAACCATAAAGGTATGCCCAAAATGAAAAAAAACAGAATCCTAAGGAAAACATAAACATATTATATATCATATATAAAAATAGTGACATCATAATGGCCACCTTTGAAGGTGTTAAATGAGTATTGAACAATCATCGTTTCGAGAGGCAGAATTTTTCCATCCACGGAAACCGTATGTTCTTTAACCATTTGATGTAGTTGTGTGAGAGTGTAGCTCAAATAAATATTATAACAACATCCTAGTACATTTAAGATACTGGTGTTGTTACAAAAGAAGTAAATAAAAAGAGTTTAGGGGGTTGTAGAAGCAAAATAAAACAAATGAACATGAGAGAATGAATTACCTTTAAAAGTGTAACTCCTTTTGATTTGATCCTAAAGGCTCCCTTTGAAAGGATTCTTCCCAAAGGGAATACTCTAGGATGAGTAGAGAGATGTGGAGAGAGTAAATGGGCAGGGTTTGGCCGAGCCAAAGGCTTGAGGAGTGTGTGAAATGAGGTAGAGGTGGGGGCCTTTTATAAGAGGAGAGGAGGGGCACTTTTGGAAAGTAAAGAAATATTACTTTATTTGAAAATGTGTTTCGGTTTTAAAAGGTCCCACATTGATATAATTCGTGGATAAGGTGATAAGGGTTCTAAATCCACTCATCCAATTGGTTTTGGCCATGTGTAGTTCATGGATTTTACATTGTCTTTCCATTTTATTTAAATCGTCAAATAATGATGTCATCGCTGCATCATTATTATGTCATAAATAATTTAATTTATTTAATGTCTAAAAATCATAAAAAAAATACTATGATGTAGGAAATCTTTTTAGATTTCCAATGAATATTTATAATCAAATATCTGATCTTTATAACCCCATGTAAAAATTTTTTTCGTAAAACATATTATGTTTGTGTCATTTTTACTTTTACATTAAATAAAAAGTTATTTATGTCATTTCCCAACCAAAGTGGATCCATGGGGTCCCCAAGTTGACCCATGGCTTGTATTGGTCGGCCATTACACAACCAATAAGGTTGGGACATGTTTCTAGGTCATTTCATATTATTAAAGCATTATTTATACCTTAAACTACACTAATTACCACTAATCACCACTAATCACGATTAAAAACTTAATAAGTTACTATTCACCCAAAAAAATATTTTAATCCCATTGAACCACATTTTACTTCTTAATGACAACCATGTATGTCGGATTTTCAAAATTCAATACACATTAGTGGTAAACTTTCATTTAACTGAAAAATCAGTTTGCTTGATTACCACTTAGTGGTTTCACTATTCATCAAAAATTGAAGTTTTTCAGAAAATTACCAAAAATTCACCCTAAGCTATATTTGATATTCCTAATTCAAAAATTAAGTCTATTTTACAAAATTCAAATCATATAAGTCACATTAATTAATTTAATAATTAATTCCCGCTGCCAGAGCAAATAGCGTGTTTTTACAAAACAATAAGTATCAAAAGATTGACACCAGTTTAAGTCTAATTTCAAAGTTAAATTGATTCCAATGAACACCATTGGATAAAATGGTAAAAATATATTCTAATTTCACTTCAAAACTAATTCAAAACATAATCTAATCATATAAATAAATTAGATTAAAAAGCAGTTTTGATGTAAAATGCAGTATTTTTCACTATTCATTAAAAAATGAACATTGTCAGAAAAATACCAAAAATTCACACAAGGTAAATTTTGATGTCCCAATCATAAAGAATAAGTTTATTTTGACAAACATAGTTTATAAAATTGTCAAAAGATAGATTCAAAAATGGTTTGCCATCAAAAGGGAGTAAAACAATCTTTTAAGAATATTAGTGTATTCCATGCACAAGATTGTATTTATTTTCATTTTAAGCTTCTATAACACTATCTTAATCATTAATAGACATAGATAAAAATATCTATTATTCATTACTTACTTGGGATGTTACATTGAATATTATGGGTGATGAGTGGATAGGTATTGGGTTTTTGATGAAATCATACTTGAACGAGAAATGTTAAGGTTGTTTTATCACAAAAAATACAAGGAATTCATTCCCATCCTAAGAAAACATTAGATAAAAAAATCCATGGGAGCTTCAGAGCCCCAATGGAACATTTATTCACCCTAATGGGGGGGGGGGATCAAGGGTGACCAAATTTTTACCGATTAAGCTCAACTTAAAATTTTCATTTCTTTAAGTTGACCAAACCTCTATTATCAATTAGAATGAATGGATCATATTATTTAACCTTACCACTTACTCTCACATGCAATGTAGATAATAAAGGAAACAACAGCACATCAAGATTTTTATAAGGTTTGGTCCCAATGTGGGAAGCCTACTCCTTGATATGTTCAACTATTATCTTGATACGTCGATTTTCTACTAGTAATATTATTATTAATTACAAGTGGTGTGGGGTCATTATTATTTGAGGCCCATAGCGCATCCTACAATTACACAACATCCCACTGTGTCTTCAATTGTTTTTTTTATATTGGTAACACCAGTATTCAATGGTGTTGTTTATACCAGTACCAACATTCTTTAAGGGTTCTCCATGAACTCTTCTATGATGGTTTTTAACTATCAAGTGAACTTATATGTAACTTACATACAAGTCAACCTTATTCTTATTTTGGTAAATGTAACTTCCAGACCTCTCACTCTAGCACTTCAATTTATGTTACTTCTATAGGTCACTGCTTGGTGTTGTTCTAACACTCCTCTTTTAGGTCTTTTGAATCTAGAAAAATCACTCAACTCATTGGAACTTCAAGCTTCAATCTTCCCAACTCATCAACCAAACAAATATTCTTGAATGAACTTGGTTGGTCACTCTCTCTTTTTATTCTCAATAATATCAACAACAACACTTAATTTAATCTCTTCACCATAACTTAAATTGATTTATTTTACAAATTTATATTTCTATTCACCCGTTGATAAATATTGGTAATACATGGGATTTAATTTGTAACTCATTCTATCTCACAAAACTTTTATTTTATTATTAGAGAAAAGTATAAAGAATCAGTGCAAAGAGTGCCCCAATTCATGTAGGTATGAAATAGTGGAGTCCTAAATCATCTACTCTAACAAATTTCATCCCCACCACAACAAATGATCTGAGGCTATTGAAGTATAATATCTATTCAATTTGCATCGCCTTGTATGATAGGATGTCAACAGCCATATTTCCTTCACACCATGTCTATAAAATGTCCATATGATTGTTCATAAGATCCCTACAAATTTTTATGGTATATATGATATCCCAAGGAGTGGTACCGTAACCTTTAAGTGAATTATAGATGGTTAAGGAGTCAGTCTCAACTGCTCTAAGGGTGATATTGCACAAATAACATAACCTTAAACTCGTAGTCATTGCATGAGTTTCATCTTAGAGAGAATATCCTATTTTAAAACACGCTAAAAAGGTCACCATGATAGATTCCCACTCATATCTGACCACTTCTCCACCTGACATTATACCCATTTGACAAGACCCATCCATATTTAGTTTTAGAACCCAGTGAAGTGGTTTCCATCACACCCAATATCATTATTATATTCTGCTGCTCAAAGTTTTAGGGTAAATTGAAGCTATGAGTGGGATAATAGATAGAGCTACCTCACTTACCTTTCACAACCTGGTCAAGTACAACATGATATTTTTGGTTTTGAAGATGATGCTTGTTCTGTTTCTAGTTACACATTTGTGATGCGCTTCATTCCTAGCTGTCTATATGCACCAAAATACCATGACCAGAATGATCGACCTTCCCATCCTCTCTGCACTGTGAGTGTTTGTCTCCTGATACTACCTTTGAAGGAAGTATTCTATCGATACCTGCAACATTGACCAGCCTGAAACCCCCAAACATTTTCTATAATAGACTTTCCCATTTACTTTCAAAAAATAGGTGTCCAATAGTCTCAATATTAGGTTCCAAGTATCATAGGAATCATGAAGCCATGTTGAATCCCATTCTTTGAACATTTTTCTCTATAGTTAGGGCCTTTTTTCTAACATGCTATACCAAAAAATTGAACTTTGTTGGAATTCCCTTGCACCACAGTATCTCCCCCCCAAACATCCCTATTGTTCGAATCCATCTACAATATGAGGAAATATTTTAATTATAAGACTCCTAATACTGATCCTCTAAAGATGAATCTATCTGGATCATTATTAATTACAATGCTATTGAAGCAGTCCCACTGGTTCTCATCAAGGGTGGTATAAAAAAAATTATGGGTGACCATGTGCCTTCTTAAATATGAGGTCTAGAGCTGGGCACCCTGGGAACCATAATTTTTCATCATCCCAATTCTTCTTCCAGAACTTAATATCTCCCTTACCTATTATCCAACAAGTATGCTTCTGTATAAAAACTATGTACGACTAGATCATTTTCTAGATGATTGAAGTTCTTGCTCTATGCATTGTCCCCTCTATCCCATACTTTTCCTGTATTAGATTTCCCCACAATGACTTCCCCTCCATATCATCCCATGTTAACTTAGCATGAAACCCCTTCATAGTCCCGTATACACTCTTGATATTAATTCCTCCCTCCAAAATGGTTCTAGCTAGCCTTTTCCATGACACCCGATGATGTTTTCCTTCTGTACGACCATCCCATAAGAAGGATACCATCAGTCTCTCCATATTTAACATTACCATTTTTGGTACCTTCAAAGTAGAAAGTACATTAATTTGAATAGAAGATATCATGATATTCACTAGTTTAATTATTCCTATGAAGGATAAGAAACAATTTTTACAATTTAATATATGCACTATTATTCTATTAAGGACCTTATCAAAGTGGTGTATGTGAAGTTTTTTTGGTGAGACCGGGTCACCCAAATACGCCATTGGGAAAGTGCCTCTACATACATCCAATCTATTTTAAAATTTTCTAATTATGGTTTCCATTCATTTTCTTGCATTATAGAAGTAAATATTGTCCTAATTAACCACTTTCCCACTTTAGATGCAATATTCTTGAAGAATCTCATTGATCACCTAGATTGATCTCCTAATTCCATCCACAAATAAGATGGTATCATTGGAGAACATCAGGTGATAAATACCCCTTACTAAATGCATGTTTCGTCTGGGAAGGATCCTACCTCTATGCATGCCATGGTTGATGAACTGGATCAACACATCCTATGAGAGAATAAATAATGTAGGGGATAAAGGATCTCCTTGTCTTAATCCCCGTACCTCCTTGAAGAAACAAAAATTATTTCCCATGAGAGATGTAGATAACCATGCTAAGATGAAGTATCCAAATAAGAAATCAATAATCAAGGAGGAGAACGCCATACAAGAAAGGACCCTTAAAATGAATTTCCATTCAACCCTTCCACAGGATTTGTTCATATCTATCTTGATGGATACATTTCTCCCAAATATCTTCTGGTTTATATCGCTAATCACCCCTTGGGATTCTCCAATTTATCCTTGAATCATTCTTTCTCTTAAGAATCCATGTTATTCTTCAACAATCCTACTTGGTAAGTGTGTCACATTTCTATTACTTAGAATGCATGCCAACACTTTTTATGGGACATTACACATACATATTTGGTGATAATGATCCAAGTACTAAGGATCATTTACCATTTCATCCATTACTATATTCATTGCACATGAAACCCATGGAATATTTCCACAACGGAATTAGTCCTGTGCTGATCACACCAAATCTCTCTTCACCACATCCCAAGAGCCCCTATAAAAGGATTCTGGAATACCATTGGGGCCCGATGCACTTTCCAGATTGAGGGTCCATACTGCATTACATAGCTCCTCCTCATATGGAATCCTCCTCAAATGCCCATTGTCCCTCTCATTCACCCTATGAGGAATGATATCAAAGAGATCAGCTGATCCTCTTGGATAGCCTCCTATCATTCCCATATTAGGTTCTTCTAATAGAGTTTTAAAATGTGCATCCACCAATTCCCCCACATCCTCCCATCATTTGAGTAAGATCCATCCTCCCTGATTATATTGGGACTCTTGAACTGGTATTTTTATTTAATTCATGCGTGGAAGTATCCAGTGTTCCTATCGCCTTCCTAGATCCATTTTGTCCTTGTTTTTTCACGATCTAACCATTCTTTCCTCAGTAACATGTCTTCCGATTGATCCTTCCTTACTCTAAGCTCGTAAAATAACGACTCTTACCAATATTTTTCTAGATTATCCTCCATCCGTTCAATGTCTCTACTGCTCACTTACAGATCCTTTCCATGAGGGGGGATATTATTTATCTATGTTTTAAGATTACCTATGAGCTGACAAATTTTATGGTGAAGAGTTATCCACGGGTTCCCCAGAGAAAAATGCTCCCATAACTTTCTAACAATTTCATGAAACCTCTGTTCCTTGGACCATATATGAGAATACTGAAATCCCTCTTCTCTATTTTCCTTGGATATCAAGACGATACACAAAGGTGATTAGTCTGACAAACTGCGCACTAAATGGAAAATTTTGATGTTTGGAAATAAGGATATATCAAGACCATTCACCAGGCACCGATTGAGACGAAACCATGTTCAACACCCCCTCTTTGATTGTTACACCAATTAAAATGATCTCTAATAAAACCCACATCTATTAGACCATTGCTGGCCATGAACAATACAAATATCAAGCTTGCTCTCTTGGGAAAAGATCCACCACCTTGTTTTTCCTCAGGATTTCCACTATATTGAAGTCACATCTCACCATCTAAGAAGTATCCTCTGGATTGAAGGAGACAAGATCTAGCCACAAATCCTCCCGAACCTGGGCATCACATTGATCATACAAAAATGATAAGAAGAAACTATTTGATGGAGGATCTTTTGTAGTGACTAACTCAACAACATGTGTCCGCAGATCACTGGTGGTGATCTTAACACACAAAGGTGGCAGATAATGGTATTTATTTCTTCACTTTGGATTTTATTAAAACACACATGATACTACCTATTTATATGGATAAAATCATAAAATAAACCAAACAAGGAAAAATAGAGGAAACATAAGTATGATGTTTGGTTGCAGTAGGTGCCACCCAAACCACCAGATCCACTCACGTCAAGCAGTCTTCATGGAACTATTCAAACCCCCATCCCAGCAGTGGATGGTTGGTTCCATCTAAGGAAACAAGTTTAATATCCAACATCCCCCATTAATCTAGTTTTCCTCATGACCCATAAATCTATATCACATCCAGGTGGGTAACCAATAGGTATAATGACTTCACCATAGTCATTAGCTACAGTAAATTCAAAAGCAGATGCAGAAGAAGATAACCAGATCACTGGATGTGATCTTAGGAACAAAATCACAACACCAAGAAACAAAATGGATTTTATTAATTTTATTTAGAATTATTCTAGATTTTACTAATTTTCTAGGATCATATTCTTTTTTCATGGAATTATTTGTATCGGGTTCTTCAAAAAATTCCCCTTTACTACAGGACGTCACCTGGTACTTAGACGCATTGGAAGGTGGCATCAATTTTCTTCACCAAGGGAATCAACATAGGGCTTCAATGCATAAAGAACCCTAAACTGTCCAATGGTTCATCAGATACTACGTCGATGAAGGTATTGAATTTTTGGATGGTGTTTTCATTAGATAAAAACTGTAGTTCTTTGATGACTTCAGGTGCATAGGATCAATTCATTTTTGGGAGAAGAGGCATGGAGGAGGAACAACATCCTTGACTATCATCAGTGTCCAGAAATAAGTCAAAGAGATCTTTGATGAAACTAAATTCACTATCTAGAAAAATAATTTCTTCAGATAGTGCAGATTGCAATTATTTTTTCATAATCACAAACTTGGTTTTTTTTTCAGAATTGAAGGCCATTTTTTTAGAATTGAGGATTATATTTTTTTGGAATTACTGCAACAATATTTTTTTTTGAATCGCAGATCACCAAATTTTTTTCCCAGAAAATTCATAATTGTTTTACAGAAATGGTGACTAAATGTAACGCCCCGACCCCAAAAGCCTAGAGCCGATGCAATATTTTTATACATTGGCATGATTAAAAGGAATAAAGTCCCGAAGTACCAATTATTTTAGCAGTCTTGGAAAAAATATTACATACATGAATATTACATTACACATTCATACATAAAACACAAGATAAATAATCCTTTGAGAACGCCATTATTCCCCTAGCTTAACCCTGCATATCAATCATAATACACTTCTTGGAATCTTGGAAAAAATAAAACATAAGAAAGGGGTGAGCTCATATGCTCATTAAGGATGAAAATATAATGGAAACTATCATAAACAATCATAAACATTTAGGCCAATGTATAAGAATAAAATACAAGCCTTTTAAACATAAAATTCAGCATAATATGGAAAAGATAAATCAAATAATTCCATTTACACATTCACATGGATATTATACTAATCGAATAATCACATGTAATATCAATAGCTAATTTCATAATGATGTAATGCATAATGCTGGACATCATAACCACATAGTCAAGGCCTCGTGCCAAGACTGAAAATAAATTTTTGGTCAAGGCCTTGTGCCAAGACACTAATTTGTCTCATGATACCTAATAATACATCAAGGAGCTATAGCAGGCTCCAACCGTCACTTACTAAGTCTAATTCATTTCTCATATGAAAATGTTGAAACATAACATAAACATTCATATTAAAACTAGCATACGAAATGTCAATACTTTAACCATAAAAGATGAATGGTATATAAATGAAACATCCACAGTCAAACATATCATAAATCATTCAATACAATATAGAATATTTTATTATAATAAATCAACCTCAATCAATAATAATATCTAGTAAAGGATGTTGATATAGTTGAAAATAATAACTAAAACTCTTTGAGAGAAATATCCCGTTTTGTAAAATCATAAAAATGTCACATGTTTATAAAGGAGGTCATTTAGAAGAGATTTTTGAATCAAAGTGTCCCATAACACTTTGAAACTTTTTAAAGGAATTATAATTTTAAAATAATCATGTCCATATAAATAAATCCTTAAAACCATTTTTAAAACATGAACATTAATTAAAAAGATTTAGAAAAATAAATCATTAAAACATTTAAAATGATGAAATTAATAAGGGGTACCTTAAAAAAAACCTTGAAATATTCATTTATAAAATATTTTTATGAAGCATGGACATGGATGATAAAAATTTCCTAGTAAATACTTACACATAAACAATCTCAGATAATAATGAGATTGAGGAATCAACCCTTACCTTGTACTTTACTTTAGTTAAGGGTAAATTTTGCCTCGTGTATAATGACCATAGTATGTTATTAAATTATAAAAGAACCATATTAATATTTATGATATCATATATGATTCATTTATTACTTTATACTACCCATTTAACAATAATTTCCATGTTAAAGTAACATTTCGGGTAATAATCACTTTCTTTATCGTATGTGTTTTAACTTGTTATTCTTGATCATATCACTTAGATCATGATTTAAATACTTACCAAATATAAAGCATGATTTATATATCCTATATATTCAGAATATAAATATTTATAATAGATATATTTATGAAATGAAAACACTGTTCATGGAGACAGTAGTCCATACCTACGCATGAACATTTTTTCTATTTTCTTATCGTATAGTATGTAAGTAAACACCATATATTTATCTAAATAAATATATATTATTCCCGTAGAAATATTATTTCATATATCTCATACTTAATCAATATATATATATATATATATTTATAACAATTCTTGAATGGTGATCGTTAAAGATGAATCTCATCGCGTCGTGGAGACGGTAAGCCGTATGTACACACGAGCGATAATATCATTCTATTGATGCTAAAATGATGATTAATTGGATATTATATTAAATATAAAAATTAATTACCATGTTATATTAACTATTTAAATTAATTATACTCATTATTATACCCATCCATATAATTTAGTGTTGAATAACAAACTACACCACGACGTGGAGACGGTAAGCCGTATATACGCACGTATGGTGAATTTGTCATTAATAGGATGGGTAGAATAATGAATATGGTTTTAAAATATTTATAATAACATCATATTATGTATAGGGTAATGTAGTTATTATTTTTGAATGTAAAAAATAAATAAAGCGAAAGTGGAAGAAGAAAATAACTTTGAAAGAAGTGATGAAATAATTACCTCTTCTTTGGGTGTTTCCTTTTTATTTGAACAAAAGGGCTCCTTAGGTTGGATTTGTGATCAAAGAAAATCCTATATTTTTAATTGAGGATAGTTGGGAGAATATTTGAGTAGGGTTTGTCCAAGACAAATGGATTTTGAGGTGTGAAATTAAGAGAAGGGGAAGTACCCTTTTATAAGAGAGGTGAGGGTCAATTTAAGAAAAGATTGAAATATTATTTTATTGTAAAATAATTTTCGGTTTCTAATGGATTAAAATGGATTTATTTCAAGGATAAGGTGGTGATGTGTCTAAATACTCTTAACCAATAGGTTTTAGAGAAGTTTATGTCACCATATTAACCTTATCTTTTAGATTTAACCCTTAGTTAAATAGTTTAACTTTTCTAATGTATTATATTATTATTATAATACATGGTTAATAAACTTACTATAAAATTCCAAGAGAACATAAATTGGTTCATTAATAACATATATATCACTATATAAGTCCTTTTTCCGAACCTTATATTTTTAGTAATATTATATCATTTAATAATATAGTATTTGTTTAAAAAACTTATTTATGTCAATTTTGACACTATTTAGTAATGGATTTTTTTTAAAGTCATAACAACTTGATTACTTAGAAAAAAATACATTTAATAATCCCTAAAATGTCATATTAACCTATAAAATTATTGGATGGCTTCAAAAGTTTCAATTTACATTTATTGTAATATTTATAATATCAATTATTTTAATATTTCATTAAGAAGATAATTACTACATCATCATTGTTTCGTAAATAAATTTAATTATTTGATGTTTAAAAATTATAAATAAAATACCATGATGTGTGAAATCTTTTTATATTTCTAATTAATATTTATAGTCTAATTTATCTTATGTGAAACCCTATATTAAAAATGGTTTAGTTATTAAACTTTGAATTTAACACTTTTAACTCTTCTTTAAATAAAATAAAATAAATGTACTAATCTTACCCAAATGGATCAAAAGGATCCTATTTTTGTCCTAAGGTTTATTTTTTTCGAAATACACTTATCCAATAGAGTTAGGACATGTGTTTGGGTAATTTAAATATTATTTTTATCTTTAATTACCTTATTTACTTTTAACCGTGGTAAATAAAATTCAAAAGTTACTATTCACAAAAAATTATTTTCATCCTATTGAACTAAATTTTACTAAATGATGTCAACCGTGTCTCTCATATTTTTGAAATACAATTCATAAAATCTGTAAAATTATGTTTTATGCAAATTTGCAAATGTGCCTAGAAGGTGGGTAAAAGACGTTAAACAAGTTCAATAAACTTTTATATGTATAATATTATTATAAAATGACTCAAATGAATTAAATTGGACTAATATATATATTATGTATCTATTTTTACTTTAAGATAAATTTTCAATTAAAAAAAATAATTATTTAATTGAAAATGTCGGTTTTTATCTATAACACAGTGTTTTTCCCTATTCACAAAAAAATTGAATGTTTTCAGAAAAATACAAAAAATTCACCCAAACCTAATTATGATATTCCAAATTAAAAAATGATGTATTTTTTACCAAATTAAAAACATAGAAGTTTAATTAATTATTTTAAAATTAATTCACGTTGTCAAAACCAGAAAGCGGGTTTTTAAGAAGTAAAAACTATCAAAAGATTGACATGTGTCTATGTCCAATTTAAATGTGAAATTACTTAAAATGACCAAAATTATATTAAATAATAAAAATATAATCTAATTATACTTGAAAACCACTCAAATGAATAATTTAACACTTTAAATTATTTCGATTAAAAAATTTGTTTTCAATTAAAATTTAGTATTTTTTTATTCATTAAAATACGAAAGTTATCATAAATGTACTAAAAATTAATCCAAACTAAATTTTTTATGTTCCTATTGTAAAGAATAATTTAATTTCATTAAATTTAATATATAAAATTGTCAAATATTAGATTTAAAAAGGGTTCACCATTAAAAGGCGGTAAAATTTCATTTTTTGAAAAATACTTATTTTATCTGAAAAATTAAATTTGTTCTTATATTATGTCTAAGAAACACATAATATGGCTGTTAAAATTATATGGAGTATATAAAATTTAAAATACAGTTAATACTATTCATAACCACTTTTTGAATGACTAGTTTGGTAAGTCATGGTGCCCTCGAACTCGGTGTTGCGTGTAGCACAAGCGATTGAATTACTTTAAAGAGATAACGTACTATGAAATCCTAGGGTGTTACACTAGTATTATTTTTTAGGTAATAAAAACGAATTTAGGGGGAAAACAGGTGTGACATATGAAAAGAGAGAGGATCGAGATTTTTTTTGAACGGAGAAGTGGAAATGAGGACATGGATGAGGAAAAGGACAAATGGTGAAAAATAAAATATTTTTGAAATGAAAAAACATTAGAGACAAAAAAAATGATGGTTTGACAGTTGAAAGAGATATGTTGGAAAAATATAAATGCCTTAACTAAATGGGATGTGAGGAATAATTTCCCGTCTAGAAAAATGAAAATCTTAAAATTATTTTACATAAAATGTCAAAAGTAGAACCTTTTGTTTTTTAATTTTTTTTTGGAAGAAAGACTCATGGAAAAGTATATTAAATGAAAACACCCACTATTCATCATCTTCTTAGTAGGGTGCTGCAGATGATGGGTACATGGTTTGTGGGAATCCTCGCCAAATAATCAGAAACACCTTCAATGCTTTGATACGTATTTTAGGGTAGTGGAAGTGGAATCAAATCTCACATGATTCTCTCAACACTTCTCTCCCTAAATCTCCCTCTAATACCACTGATGGAGGATCTTTTGCAATGAGTAACTCAATAACATGTGGCTTTAGATCACTGGTGGTGGTCTCAACACACAAAGGCAATGGGTAATGGTATTTATATCTTCACTCTGGATTTTATTACAACATGCACAATACTCTCTATTTATAGGGATACAATCACATAACAAACCAAATGGGGAAAAATAGAAGAAACATAAGTATGATGTTTGGTTGCAGTAGGTGCTGCCCAAAACACCAGATCTACACATGTCAAGAAGTATTTTTGGAAATCTTCAAACCTTTATCCCAATAGTGGATGGTAGGTTCTATCCAAGGAAACAAGTTTAACATACAATACTATGTATCCCCACAAAGATTTTAGTTATCATGAACTGATCTCATGAGTTGATTAGGTTGACTGAGATATTGGTCTTCCAAAACAACCAAATGCATGATTCAATAAGGTTACCGTGCAAGAAACCTTGTACTCTTATCCTTTGGTAATACTCATTGATTCTTTTTGAATCTTGTTTCGGTTCCAAAACAACCACCATTGAAAGGAAATTATTATGAAGTTCATTCAAAATGAAATCAAATTTCACCCAGTCTCATATCCTCCATGCATTCCATATGAGAAGACTTAACATTAGAAAAAAATATATTGGCTTTGGAGTTAGACCCAAAACCTTGTAAACCCTGAGAAATATTTGAAACTCCATTTGATTTTGACTATGATCTAGTGAAAAATCCTCTATGAACCTTCAAATAAGAAACCTTCAGATACCGAACCGCTGGTTCTTCCTCCAGCTCTGGACCTCACTGATATGTTTCCAATGAAATGCTAGCCACCCTTATAGGGTGGGGGGAGAATATTATTGGGGAAGACATAGATACCAACACATTATCATGTAGATCACCTTCCTCCACAAAAAATTCACTGATGAAAATTCTGGGAAGTATGGTAGGTACATGCAGTAATGCACTGTTCCACTCAAAGGGCAGTTCTTTTGGAAGATTAGAAAAACCCGAGACCTAAAATCGAGTAAAGGTGAAAAATATATACCTTGAGTGAACTACACCATATAAATACACTTGGGTCACATCCCTTCAAGTTTAAAAGTCTTTTGAGATGAAGATAATAGATCCTCCGAGGTAGAAGGTGATAGAGTCACCGCCTTCCCCCAGTCTCAAACTCCTGAGTTGGATTTGACTAGTAGATAGGGATCACCTGCTGGCGTTGGGAGATTCTCAATATTGCCTCTAGATTTCTCCAACCCACTTTAACATCGTCTCCAATTATAAGGGTTTACAAGAAAATCCAGTACACCTGAGATGATGATGCATTTTAAAAAAATGAAAATCGTCAAATTTTAAAATTAAAAAAAAATAGGTTGTCAGAATTTTTATAAAAAACCATTTTTACCCTCTACTTTTATTACCTCCATACAGTTATAATACATCATAAAAAAATTAAACCATTAAAAAAACATATCAAAAACGTATAAAAAAATACATACAAAAAATAAAATAAAAACATTGAATAATAAAGTTCTATTTAAAATGCTATATTAAACGCTATAAATTAAAAATAAATAATAACATAAAAAAAAAATATAAAACGTTGATATAAAAAAACATAAAAAACATTATACAAAACTTAAACTTATCAAAAAAAATAGATGTAAAAATCGTTGATATAAATTACTAATTAAAATTTATAAATTTATAAAAAAATAATAACATTGGAAAATACAAATTTCCTATAAATTGCTATTTTTTAAAACATATCAATTTTTTATTTCTTAAATAATGTTGTAAACAACTATTAATCTTAGAAAGTTAAAAAAATATTTTTTTTGAAAGAAATTAAAAATATGTACTTAGAAAAAAATAACAAAAAATTATTACATTAAAAGGTTTTATAATAAAACTGTTTGAAAATAATAAAATTTTCTCAAATAAAGAGATAATCATTATTTTATAAATGTATAAACATTTTTATACCATAAATTTTTAGTGGCATAAAAATAATATAATTTATAATTGAAGTAAAAATAAAAAATACCAATTTAAAAAAATCACATTTATATTTAAATTAGAAAATGTCAATGAAGCATTTACATTATAAAAAACAAAACAAATAAAAAATAAAAGAAGAAAATGAAAATTAAATTTAAATTAATGCATTTATATTAATTGAAATTATATATAATATCTATTATAGTTTTTACATAAATTTTATAAAAATAATATAATTTACCATTTAAAAATATATATAATACATGAATAAAAATGTAAACAAAATGTATATATTTTGGAAAATTAATAATAAATGCACTTATAAGTTATATTACATATTTTTTTTACAAAATCTATATAAATATTAATTATAAATCCATTAAGAGTTAGAGTGGAAGTTCCAGTAGAAGTTCTAATGGAAAGTCCATTGGAAGTTGAAAAATACAACAAAATTATATAGTTATAAAACTACAAAATATATTCATAAAAATTATTTTTTTAATAAATAATTTATATTAAATGTAATTTTATAAAATATATACTACATTTTTTACATATATTTTATAAAAATAATATAATTTATCATTTAAAAATATATATAATACATAAATAAAAATATAAATAAAATTTATATATTTAGGAAAATTCTTAATAAATGCAGTTACTAGTTTTATACAATACATTTTCTAAATTTTTTTGTAAATAAAAATTATAAATTCATTAAGAGTTCCAGTGTAAGTTCTAGTGGAAGTTTCACAATATAACAAAAGTATATATTTATAAAACTATAGAATATATTAATAAAAATTAAATTTTAATAAATATATTTATATTAAATTCAATTGTATAAAATATGTATTTCATTTTTTAATTTTGTTTATAAAATAATATAATTTAAAATTTAAAAATATATATAATACATGAATAAAAATGTAAAAAAATGTATATATTTAGGATAATTTATAATAAATGTGTTTATAAGATATATTGAAGATATATTTTTTACAAAATCTGTATAAATAATAATTATAAATCCATTAAGAGTTTCAATGGATGTTCCTGTGAAAGTTCCACTGGAAGTTCTTGTGGAAGTTATAGAATAATTTAAATTGAATCTCAAATGGATGTTCCACAAAAAAAGTATATATTTATAAAACTATAGAATATATTAATAAAAAATAAATTTTAATAAATATATTTATATTAAAAGAAATTATATAAAATATGTACTATATTTTTTACATAAATTTCATAAAAAAATATAATTTACCATTTAAAAGTGTATATAATATATGAGTAAACATATAAAAAATGTATATACTTAGGAAAATTTATAATAAATTCATGTATAAGATATATTAAATATTTTTTTACAAAATATACATAAATAAAAATTATAAATCCATTACGAGTTCAATTGGAAGTTCTAGAGGAATTTCTAGTGGAACATCTAATTGAAGTTCAAATGGATGTTCCACAATACAACAAAAGTATATATTTGTAAAACTATAGAACATATTAATAAAATTAAATTTTAATAAATATATTTATATTAAGTATAATTATATAAAATATGTATTACATTTTTTACATAAAGTTCGTTAAAATAATATAATTTACCATTTAAAAATGTATAAAATACATGAATAAAAATGTAAAAAAAATGTATATATATAAGAAAATTTATTATAAATGCACTTAAAAGATATATTAAAAATATTCTTTACAAATTGTTTTAAATAACATTTATAAATCTATTAAGAGTTCGACTAGAAGTTCCAATGGAAGTTCTAGTGGAAGTTACAGTAGAAGTTTTAGTAGAATCTCCAATTGATGTTCCAATTAATATTCCACAATACAACAAAAGTATATATTTATAAAAATACTTAATATATTAATAAAAATTAAATTTTAATAAATATATTTATATTAAATTAAATTATATAAAATATGTATCAATTTTTTTACATAAATTTTATAAAAAAATATAATTTTCCCTTTAAATATGTATACAATGCATGAATAAAAATGTAAAAAATTAATATATTTAGGAAAATTTATAATAAATTTACTTAGGAGATATATTAAACATATTATTTACAAAATATGTATAAATAACAATTATAAATCCATTAAGATTTTAACTAGAAGTTCTAGTAGAAGTTCCAATGGATTTTCCACGATAAAAAAAGTATATATTTATAAAACTATAGAATATATCAATGAAAATTAAATACTAATAAATATATTTATATAAAATTCAATTATATAAAATATGTATTGATTTTTTTTAAATATTTTTTTGAAATAATATAATTTACCATTTAAAAATATATGAAATACATGAATAAAAATGTAAAAAATTTATGTTTTTAGGAAAATTTGTAATAAATGAATTTATAAGATATATTGATGATATTGTTTTTATAAAATCTAAATAAATAAAAATTATAAATCTATTAAGAGTTTCAATGGAAGCTCTAGTGGATGTTCAAGTGGAATTTGCAATGAAAGTTCCAGTGGAAGTTCAAGTGAAATTTTCAATTGAAGTTCCAATGAATGTTTCACAATAAAAAGAAGTATATATTTATAATACTATAGAATATATTAATAAAAATTAAATTTTAATAAATAGATTTATATTATGTGTAATTATATAAAATATGTATTACATTTTTTACATAAATTTTATAAAAACAATATAATTTACCATTTAAAAATGTATATAATACATGAATAAAATGTAAATAAAATGTATATATTTAGGAAAATTCATAATAAATGCACATAGAAGATATATTAAATATAAATTTTACAAAATATATACAAATAAAAATTATAAATCCACTAAGAGTTCGATAGGAAGATTCAGTGTAATTTCCAATTGACGTTCCAATAGATGTTCCACAATACGAACAAAAGTTTATATTTATAAAACTATAGAATATATTTATAAAAATTAAATACTAATAAATATTTTTATTTAAAAATAAATTATATAAAATATTAATTGAATTTTTTTGAATAAATTTTATAAAAATAATATAATTTACCATTTAAAAATGTATAGAATACATGAATAAAAATGTAAAAAAATGTATATTTTTTCAAAAATTTATAATAAACGCGCTTATAAGATATATTGATGGTATAATTTTTGAAAAATCTGTATAAATAATAATTATAAATCTATTAAGGGTTTTAATGAAAGTTTCAGTGGAATTTAAAATGAAAGTTCCAGTGGATGTTCTAATTGAAGTTCCAATGAATATTCTACAATATAAAAAAGTATATATTTATAAAACTATATAATATATTAATGAAAATTAAATTTTAATAATTATATTTATATTAAATTCAATTATATAAAATATTTATTACATTTTTTACATAAATTTTATAAAAACAATATAATTTACCATTTAAAAATTTATATAATACATGAATAAAAATGCAAATAAAATCTATGTATAGAGGAATATTTATAATATATGTCCTTATAAGATATATTAAATATATTTTTTACAAAATATATATAAATAAAAATTATAAATCCATTAAGAGTTAGATTGGAAGTTTAATGGAACTTCAATGAGAAATTTCAATGCCACTTCCACTAGAAATTATAGTGAAACATAAACTAGAAATTCTTGTGAAAATTCCTCTAGAACATTCCAGTGTGAAATAGAAACTTACACTGATCTTTAATGAAAAACTTCATTAAAAATATCAAGCAGATAACTCAATGAAAAAGTCTTCATAAAAATTTTAATGATTCAATTAGAAACTCTCTATTGAAGTTTTATAATAAAATTTATCAATAAAATTTTTTATCATAATTTTCATTTAAGTTATTCAGTGAAAATTTCTAGATTACTTTTGCAGAAGCCTCCTAGAATTTTATCCTAAATATTTTTAGTTAAAATTTTCTCTGAATATTTATTACTTAACATGTAGTTTTTTACCTTTTAAAGAAACACATTTCTTTTAATAATTTTATACAAATTGTATTTATTTGGATAAATAATAAAATTTGAAATTTTAAAATAAATTTTAACAAGTCTTAAAGAAAAAATAATATTGTATTTTTTCAAAAAAATATATTCAATATCTGTTCATAAAACATTAATTTTTATACTTCTGAATAAATCATATTTTTTTAAGATGATTAGTAAAATTTTAATAATTTAATTTTTCTAAAAAACAAATATTTTTTATATGTTTAAAAAAATTGCATGTCTTTAAAAATATTAAAGAATATTTATTATATTTCGTTAAATAATTAGAAAAACAAATTTTTTAAATATAAATTATTTTGTATTTTTTAAATTGAATAAAACGTTTTTTACACAGATTTCATTTCATTTACAATAATAATTGTATTTACAATATAATAAACTCAATATTCTTTTATATATTAAAAAATACTGTATGGATTTAAAGATATTAAAGAAATATATTAATTTTTCCCTAAATTATTAAAATAATATATTTTTATCACATATTTATTTTTAACTCTTTTTAAAATATGTAACATATTTTTTTAAAAAAAATAAATTATCTTTTAGTTACAAATATATATTTTTTAAAATAAAATTAACTCATTAATATTTAAAATGTTTTAAAAAATTGTACATAATTAAAAAAATTAACAAAAATATATTTATTTTACTCAAATAATCAAAAAATTAAAAACACATATTATTTGGTCATTTTTTAGAAATGCGTAATAATTTTTTTATAAAAGACTAATATAATTTCATTTAAAAATATTTATTTTTAAAACATATCACAATTTTTATTATTTGTTTGATATATAATATAATACTATAAATTAGAGAGAGGAGATTTCATTAATTGGAGAGAGGGAGAATCTCCCACATTGTGTTTTTATGCAAGACCAATATACCCCTCACTTCATTCATTATCTGATTGAAACGTGTGGAAAAAAACCGTCTATCAGCATCCTGGACTGTGATGGGATGATCCATGATGATTTTTCTGACACACTGAAAGTTTGTGGCCTTGGATGTGACACTTTAACCAGTACCTCAGGGCCTCTAGATAAAACAACTCCTAATAATTCTCTGTCATACCTTCAATAAGAAGTAAAATCCTGGACGAAAGCGTATGGGAGAGATCCTTCTCAACACACACCTTTGCCACTACTGATTATTCCTAGTGAAAATACTACTCATCCACACAGAGAAAGGAACCAAGAGAGTATCCAATCCCTTTCAGAAATCGCACATTCATAAAAGGTAGAGGTAGGACTCGAAGTGATACCCAAATGGTAGCAAGCGATGAATCCCTACCTGAATGTACATCCATCAACCACCAGAATAAATAAAACCTCCATCGATCCAAATATCCATGACTTTTTCACCAGGCAGATACAAAATCTTCTAGAGAGGCCAGAAATATGAAAAAATATATTCAATTCCATGTCAACACCCTGTCCAGAAGATCCAGTCCCCATGAGTTGATGAACTCCTAAAACTCATATATGGGAGGTTTGTCTATCTTAAATCTTACAACTAAATTTCATTGCCTATTTGAAAAGGCATATTCAAACGACACTAGAAAATCTAATAACATAGGAAATCGTCCAACCATAGAGTTATTTGCATTAAAGAAACCATCGGGAATGAACCAGTTATTTCCATAGGAGAAGGGAGATTCCACTATAGTATATCCTTGTATGAATACATCAAAATTGTCCTGGATCCTTGAGGGTTTGGAACACCATAATCCTAATTGAAAGTCTAAAGAGATTGAGGATCCCACCCACTGCTGGGCATTTGAGAACCATGTCACACTGGGGAGGTCAACACCGATTAGGGAAAATCAACAGTCGGGAGTGAGGAAGACATCTCTCACCAGGGTTTCAGGCATTCAAGGCCTCTATTTGTAGAGTTCTTTATCTGTTTTCTAAAAAACTCTTTTTAAAAGAAATGTGTAGTTTAATTTTTTTTTATAATCTGTATTAAAGGTGTCATGGCCAGTGCCACATTCCCCCCCACCACTGCCTTTTCCCCAAATTTATGACATGGAAAAGGCAGTGGGGGGGGGGGGTTACTACCTTTCGCCTAAAGATAAAGCGAAAGGTGGAAATGGTGGTGCCTTCTTTCGTCTAACGTAAAGGTGAAAGGTGGAACCCTCTACCACCGTTTCCTTAACACCATATAAAATAGAACCTTCCCCCTTCTCCTTACTTCCAATTTTCCTCAACTCTCTACATTCCACAGTTTTTCTCTCTAAAAAAAGTCCTTTCATGTGTGGTAGATCCGGGTGTCTAAAAGAAGTCCTATATTTTTGTGAAGCATCATTTAGAGATATTTTTTAAATTTGAAGTTGTTTATTTATTTAATTGAATTATTTTTAGTTAGTTCTAAATATTTCATTTATTAAGTAATTTAGTTAGTTCTAAATATTTTAATTATTAAATAGTTTATTTAGTTATATTTAGTTTGAAATAATAGTTATAATTTGTAATGATTTAGTATAGATCAAATAATGAATAAATTAGGATTAAATTTTTTAAAATTTTGGTAGCATAAATATTATGTGGTTATCTAAGAAATCAAATCCCTATATAGATACAAACAAGTGGATGTGGCTCTGACACAAATGTACCTAGGAGTAATAACTCTGATAAGGTGTCCTAGGCTTGACTCAGGGTAACCTGGTACATGATAACGTGCCTTGCTGCAGTCCTGGTTTGACACTCCTAGGGGATATACTTTAAATGATTCATATTTTATTTATAAACTACTAAAATACCTAAGAAAAGAAAAATAAAATCAGAAAATTTATCAATGATAAAATGATAATTATGATGATATAAAATGAAATGTAAAATACAAAAACATTAAATAATGAAAGTTATTATTAGTAATTGAATTCATTTTAGTTAGTTTTAAATATTTAATTTATTAAGTTGTTTAATTAGTTATACATAGTTTACAAATAATACTTATTATTTGTAATGATTAAGTATAGATTAATTAATGAATAACTTCGGATTAAAAAATCAATACATATAATGATTAGCTAATAAAAATCAACTAATTAATATCAACTAATTAATTATTGAATAAGGAATGATTATAGAGTGATTAAAGAATGACTAACTTATGAATAACTTAGTGATGATTAACTTTCGATTAAATATCGATTAACTAAGTAAAAACTATAATAAGAAACATTATTATCATAGTTTAGGATAAATAAAATGTTTTTAAATTTTAATATCATAAATATTATATAGTTAAAAATAATAGTTATTATTAGTAATGATTAATTGTAGATTAATGAATTAATAACATAGGATTAAAAAATTAATACATATAATTATTAGCTAATAATACTTATGATCATATAAAGTGAAATGGAGAAGAACAAACACATTAAATGACACGTGAATTATTTACAATATACAAGAAATACCTTGAAATTTTTCAATAGAACATGGTTGGGATGAGATGAGACTCACTTCAAATGTGAGGTAAAATCTAGCTTATTTTTACTGGGTATCTTAATAAAATCTTCCAAATCTATGTATATATCTTTTGAATTTTGAAAATGTTTCAGCCTTCTTATAAAATTTAAGATATTTTATTAAAAGGTAAAAATATTTTCAAAATTCCAAAGTTAGGTACATACCTTTCAAAGATGTTATTAAGCTACCAAGTGACAATAAGTTGGATTTTACCTCACCTACGAAGTGAGGCTCATCTCATCCATACCATGTTCCATTGAAAAATGTCAAGGTTTTTTAGTATGTTGTAAAATATTCATGTGTTATTTAATATATTTTTTCTTCTCTATTTCAATTTATATGATCATAATTGTCATTTTATCAATTTTAATTAAACTGGTTTGATGTTTTCTCTTCTTTTTTACCTTGGTTTCAATTTTTTTGTTACTTATATTCTAATAAACTTGTATATAACGAAACATTCATATCATATTTTAGGGTATAAAAACACATTTTAAAATTTAAGTATAATAATTATTATATGGTCAACCATCATTTTAAATATTAGTTACACTATTAGAATCTTGACCAAAACACATTTTTGACATAGAGAGTCATGTTGAACTATGTGTACTTCTACGAAGTGGTTATTCAAACTGAACAAGGAGATTCTTATAGTATAAAACCAATAATAGTGGTTAACATAGATAATTGTGTAACCCTAAGTAAACTTCAAGACATAATTCAGGGTTCCTTAAATCTGGGACCCGATCAAGAGATCAATTCTATGAGCTATAGACATTTATAATTCCTAGCTACACTGTGGCATCTAGCTTGTCCATTAGTTACTGATACACAGAATGTCCAAACAATAAATTTATTTTCCCAATGGTCAAATGTTACCATGATGAAGTTATATGTTGATGTTTCTACTATACAAAACAATGTCCAATTGTATGAAAATGTATACTTACAAGAGTGGTTGAAGATATGCCCCATGAAATTGAGCATATTTCAAATAATACAGAAGATGATAGACTAGATGATGTCCCAAATATACATTTCAATCTAAATTACGATGTGGATTTTCGTAATAATGGAACAGATAGTGACAATAGTGCTGATAAGGAGGGATAAACAAAAGTTAGGGAGGATGTTTCTAGAAATACAATAGTTTTACAACAACCTCGACCCACAATAAATCACCCACCACTCTTTACATCTTGGTCAAAAGCAATGGAATGTGTTCTTGAATTTGACTACAGTGTTCGATTACCTACAACTGAGTTTCTTGGATTTGTACCAGATAGGTTTATTAAGCTATCCAAACCATATATGTTGGAAGAGATTTTCCAATTAGATATGAAATAAAAAATACACTAAAGATATTTCACATTAACAGAAATTATAGATATATATTTTAGGAATCAGGTTGTAAAAAATACCTCATATGGTGTGAAAATTATGGGGATGATTGTATATTCCACTTGAGGGAGATTATGGAAATTTCATGGAGGTTGGAGAATCTCTAAGATCATGTCAACTCATACTTGTGTTCTTAAAAACTTGACATAAGATCATAACTCATTGGATTCTGAATTTTTGTCATTCATTATTGTCGAGATGATAAGGAAATGACAAGAAGTTCCTATAGCCTTTGTGAAAGATAGGATACAATAAAAGTTCGGTTATAATATTTCTTATAATAAGGAATTGATGGCGAAATAGAAGTCAATTTTGAATGCCTTTGGCGATTGGGATGACTCGTATCGGGTGTTTCTGCAATTTATATCCTTACTAAGACACAAAAACCAACTTTTATTCCATATTCATATGAAAAAATGTGTCTCAGGATAATCAACTTGATCTATATTGTGTTCAATTTCATCAGTTTTTCTGGGCATTCCTCCCCTACATCTCTGCATTTTGTTTCAGCAAATTGTTCATACAGATTGATGAAATGTTTCTATACAGAAAATATAAGGAAGTATTGTTGATTATGGAAACTCAAGATGGAAACCGTTCACCACTTTCACTTGACTTTTCCATTTTGGAGAAGGAAAACTATGAATCATGGAGTTGGTTTTTGGAATGTATCAACAACCATTTCAACGACATTCATGTTGTATTTTTGATATCTGATCGGCATTAGGAAATCAAGGAGGCAACCAATGAGGAACCTGATACATGGATACCCCTAAATGTACATCATTGGTACTGTATCAGACACATTTCTAGAAATGTATGGAAAAAATTTCATAACAAACCTATGAAGAAAGAAATCGTGAGGCATGGTATGCAATTTCTTTTTTGTTTTTTTACTATTTCAACGTAAAGATAAAATCAATTTATGTGAAATAAAATCCCTTCTATATAGCACATGATCTGGATCAATGGAGGTTTGAAGAATGTTTTGAACAAATCCATAAGGCTAATCAAGAAGTTTATGATTATATGATGTGTATTGAAAAAGAAAAATGGACATTGGAATATGAAATGGGGAAGAGGTATAGACACATGACCACAAACATTGCAGAGTACATCAATGGTGTCTTTAAGAGGCTTAGAAAGTTACCTATAACTGCCCTAGTTCATGAGATATTTTATCATTGTGTGAAGTACTTCATTGATATAAAAAAACTAGGCTCGGATGATATTCAGTAGGGGATAAGGTACAGAAGGAACTTTCTATGTGATATTGAAAAAAACATTGAAGAATCTTCTAGTTATCATATAAGTATTTTCCACCAAGAAGACTCTTGATTTGAAGTTCAAGAGCATTTGAACCCCATCACAAATTGCATCGGTGAAAAAGTGGTGTTATTACTAGAAGTGAGGCAATGTTAATGCGTAAATTTTCATGCCTTATGGTTTCTATGTGCACACACCATCACAACATGTGCCTCTGTGAACATATCATGGGAAGAATATGTTGATCCAGTGTACTAGATGGACACCATTGATAACTGTTATGACACACCATGGACACCTATTAGGGAGTTTTGATATTTACCAATGCCCTAAGGCTAGCCTATAGTGATCCCTAATATCATCTAGTTGTGTAACCATGGGAGACCAATGTCCAGTAGGATGTGGAATGAGATGGACTGGTCTCAAGAACAAGGGAAAAGTTTGAGATGCACCATATGTCATCAAGAAGGTCATAACCAGAAATTATTCCCTAACATTGTTGGATTGATTTCACACTCTCATCCATAATGATGTATTGTCTCTATTGTGATATTCTAATATTATAAATTATATGGGGTTATTTTATGTTCTTTTTTCTTCTCCATTTTACTTTATTTGATCATAATTGTCATTTTATAAATGTTAATTGAACTGATTTGGTGTTTTCTCTTCTTTTTTTACCTTAGTTTCCAAAAAATTATGTGACTGATTTTATAATAAACTTTTATATAATGAATCAATAGTATCATATTTTAGGTTATAAAAAGGCATTCTAAAATTTTAGTATAATAAAGATTATATGTCCATCCATCATTGTCAATATTAGTTACACTATCAGAATCTTGATCAAAAAGAATTTTTGATGTGGAGAGTCATGTTTACCTATGCGTACTACTATGGGGAGGCTATTCAAACTGATCAAGGAGCTAATTATACTACACAACCAACAACAATGGTTAGTAAAACTGATTATGTAACCCTAAGTAAACTTCAAGACATAATTTGTGGAAAATGAACCATGACACTAGAGGAACAATGATAATGATGATGATGAATACATAAAACCATTCCTTAAACGAGAATAGGAAGAAAGTGAAGAAAGTGAAGAAGGAGAAGAAGGTGAATAAGGAGAAGAAGGTGAATAAGGCGCAGAAGGTGAAGAAGGAAAATAAAGAAAGAATGTGATAAAATAATCATGAAACATACCATCATGTGGTAAATGATACATAAATTACAAAGAACACCATTTTCTAATAAAATTTTAGATAGAAAAGACAAAATTTTTATATTTATGAATATATAAAACCATATCTTACAAAAATCCATTTGTTAGGTAAAAACACATCTCAAAAATACTTTACAACTTTTCTTTGAGAAACATGAAGACAAACTCTTTTCTTTTGATAAAAAACAACTTCACAAAATAATTTTAATAAACCTGACATGTCTTTAATTCTAAAATTCATAACATTCTACTAACCATAACATTATATTTAAATTTTACACTTAGGAATCATTTCATTTTTTTACATACAGATAAAGGATAGTATACTACTCACTGAGCATGATGTGAATATTTCCTAGTCCATGCTACAGGTTGGTGTGGTTCAATAGATCAGGGTGTGTCAAGTGCACAATTTTCATTATAGGATACCTCCAATCTCAATTATACCATACCTCCAATGTGCTAGCTTCTATAACATTACAATATCTGATTTCACATTTTTTTACCATCACCCGCTTACTGCCCTCCTAGAGAGGCGGAGACTGGAGACACACACATTCCACTCACCTTAGGGAGAGATGACCATCACCCTCGAGGATTTCTCATTCCTTCTTGGTCTTCCTATACAGGGGGGAAGCCATTATTGGACCCAACCATGCATAATGGTCTGACCTTGTTCAGAGATATCTAGGTGTCGACATTTTAGCTGACCCTAGGGCTAGAGATAGAGGGTCGATACCTGTGACCTAGATTGAGATTCACTTTCATCATTTACCTGATAATGCTAACAAGTAGACTATCATGCGTCATGCCCATGCATACATACTACAGATCATCTGATAGACCCTGTATGTTTATCACTCGGGGAAGAATGTTCACATGATGTATCTAGCCCTACTGGAAGACATTGATTAGATAGGGATGTATAGCTAAGGATCTTCCTGCTTGGCTTACACATACAGGGAATTATGCACAACATGTCGCATAGACCACATAGATCTCAATGGATGACTCATGCTTCTTCAAATGTGGGCATGTGAGTACATCCTTGTATTATGCCTTGATCATGATGGAGAACTAGTTCCTATAGTGGTGCTGTATGACGCTCCACATAGACGCTGGTATGATCAATCATCTCTATTGCTTTCTGATTCTAGTAGGAGTTATTGAATCTAATTTTTTTATTATTTATCACTTACAATGTTTTATTTTATAGGTAAACCTAGAAACACAATTTCAATAAGATTTTGACACACTATTTGGGTGCATACCATCTCAAGTTGGATAGTATGATATCCGACCAAGTAAGTATATACAATCTATCATTTTATAAAAAAATTTAAATATAGCATCAATTTTGGTTTTTTATACGGAACTTTTTTGAAAAATTTGACATGTCATTTAAGATTACACGGATTCCATATTGGGCTATATTGGATCGGTTGTCAGCATACTTCATTTCTGGTCTTCATGATGATAGGATTGTAGTTATTCTCATTCAATTTCATATTATTGAGTGACACCACACTCATAGAGTCATGCGTTAGTTTGGATATGATTATCCCATTTTATTTTTGGCTCCACAGAAATGGAAGCTTCATTACTTGAAGCTGATAGGGAGGCATGACAAGGACTGGCGCCAGAGGCATGCCAACTTTCTTGACCTCTAGGGTAGACGAGTAGAGCATCATATCTAGGTTAAACCTACAATGTGATTCCAACTTTCAGAGCAATTCGAGTATGAGAGATGGTATAGACCAACGTCTATACTATATCCCACCGAGCACAATAGAGAACTTCATGATATTGTAAGTTAATAAATTTTCATTAGTTTGTTTGTTAAAATATTTTCTAAATCATTTTGAATATATTTCCAGCATTCCCATTCTGAGAAAATTATTCTCATAACTGATCCTGATGAGGAGTGGGTCATTATCTTGGCAGTGATCCATGCCACAAAACTGGCACCGAGGCTAGCTTAAGAGGCAATTCATGAGATCATATTTAATAGACCACCCCATAAAGCGGAGGTTCCAAACCAGGAACCACATCCAGCTACTGGTGATGCTGAGGATCCATGATGATGACAATGTGGACTGCATTATCCTGCACGTGAGACCTCACCTATTCCACAGGGAGTGGCTGGCCCTCTAGAATTCCAGCCTCAACCAATTTTGGATATGCATTAGGAGACATGTGGTTTGTTTTTCTTGACAAGATATCTGTAGTTCTCTCCATCTTGGGGTATAGACCCATCACATGCTTTGGGTCCAAATCCATTGCAGGATTGGTTCCTCACTGTGATGATGGAAGGTCCTTCTACTACTCTAGTGGGATAAGGAAGAAGAGAACAATATGACATTTAGTTGACTCATCCTCCCACTGAAATATAAGTGGATCATGTGACAAACGACATTCCAATGCCATAGGATCAACTCTCTTCAGGTCATCAAACTCCACCCTAGCATGGAGCTCGATGATCTTGATATAGGCATACCCTTCACAGACAACCATATGGGACACAATGTCCTCCCCATAGAACTTTTTTGTACTTGTTCATGTATATGTTTTATGTCTATTGAAATAAAGATATTATTATTATTATCAATAATTTTTACATGTTTGTAGTTGGGGTTTGGCTTAGTGGTAAGCACCCCATAATACTACATGGAAAATGGGGGTTAAAAACCCATGGGGTGCAGGTACTGTAGCAGTACTATAGCGGTACTATAGCAGCGACGACACTGTTCATCAGCGGCACTGTAGCAGAAACAGGGCACTGTAGCAGCGACGATACTGTGCGGTACTATAGCAACAGGTTACTATTCACAGAATGTGAATTGGCCTTCGAATTTGGGCCTACGGGCTATGTATTGGGCTACAAGCCCACTAGGCCTTCGGGCTATGTATACCAAGTTAAAATAGGTATTTGCTTTGATTTATTAATAAAAATGAGGCTTTGGCCCCAACCTTTTAATTTTTTTTTACATGTTTAGCAGGTGTTTCAGTTTTAATTAATATTTTAGTCACTATTTATATTTTATAAGCTTTCAAAGTTGACTACTTAAAACCTAGGAAAACATATTAAATTTAAAGTAGGTAACTTTAAAATCTTATAAAATATACACTATAAAAACAATCTAAATATAATTTAAAACATATCCTAAATGTCTAAAAATAAGTTGAAAATAAAATGAATTTCATGAATATAATAAATAATATATATTCAAATATTTTTTTAATTACCTAGATCTCATATACATATTATTACATCATCTTTATCATTAAAACATATCTAATACTCCCAAAAATTTATAGGTTCAACATCTTTAGGAATTGGTTACATAATAAAAAATAACAACACAGTCTTTTATTCCCGTCTCCACACTTTCTCCTAGACCTCACCTTACTCTTACTACATGGAATATCCTGGAGGCATATAATGGAAACAAAAATGGAATTATTACAAGACATCACTTAAAAATATGGAATAAAATTCAAATATCATAATATCTTGGTAAACATAAGAGAGCATAAAAGGTCTTACAAACACAAGTCAAGTTATCATAATGTATATATTTATAAAGTATAATAATATTATAGTTATCTAATAATGAAAAAATAGTATTTAACTAAAATAAATGAACAACAATACCCTATATAAGTGATTTCTAAAAATATACCTATAAATAATAATATACAAAAAAATATATTAATAAATATAAAAAACATGAATAATTTTTTTGCAGAAAGGTGGCAGGTGTGCTACCACCTTTCGATTGAACCAAAAGGCAGCAGTGGCCCTACAACCTTTAATACACATTTTAAAAAGTGTTAACCTACACATATTAATTTTTTTTCATAAAACATAAAAAACTATGTATTTTCATGGAATAAATTTTGGGATTTGATTTGGTGCATAATTTTTACCATCTCACTCTTCATTCAACCACCTTTAATATCTTTTTAATATATCAGGTTTTGACTTCATCAAATATTCTACAACACTTAGCGTCAACGATCATCAACTCATCTGAAAAACTCAAATATAATTACAAACTTTTCTTTTGTGAATTTTTCAATTTTGAAAATCCAGATCAAAAACATCATAATAGATTTGAATTCACATAAATGTAAAGTGCCTTGGCATATTTTACTAGTCTTAAATCTGTAGAATATACTTTTCAAAACTTTTGGGTTTTCCTTTTCCACTGCTCCACTCAACCTTCAATGGTGATAAGAACTTCTAATGAAATTCAACTTAACTCCCATGGTTCTGATGATCTCTATTCATTACACCAGTATATTGTTCGAACTACAACATACAACTTCTCATAATTTCCAATTTCCTTATCTTCTGATTATCTTGACTTAGGACATTTTTTATTTCACATATAGTATGATGAATATTTTTTCCAATCAACTCATCTTCCAATCCTATTTATCTTTCTAATAGTTGAACTTATGAAGCTATTGATTTTGACTATCTTTTTATGAATCAATTTTTCAATCAATTATATACTCAATCTTCTTAGTATTTTAACCAATCATTCATCCTTTTGATACTTTGTACTTATCATATGCCAAAGTGATAAGATTTAGTGAATATAATACTTTTAGGTGCCTCTACATTTGGCCTCACTCAAGGTTGGTATTATAACTTCCGATCGACCTAGACTTTTACTTTTTCACCACCTTAACTTCCATGATTCTATCTCATCTGATGTTACTATGACTTCCGGTACCATCACAATTCTATAGTGCTTCATAAGCATCCTTAATTTTTGATGAGTATGCATTTTCCAAATCCACCTTTGAATTTATTAATTCAAAAAAACTTGTATCACTATTGGTATTCCTCTAAAGTGATGTTAATTCTATTAAAATCACAAAATATGCATCTCTTGATTTATCTTCCAAGCATTTAAGCTTGCATGAGATTCTCAACTTCTTAGAAACTCCATCTCCCGAAGACCTTCCAGCTTATTGTCATCACTATATCTTATGGTGATACTTCTCTCAATGGTGTAGCTTATACTATATTACACTTCATTCCTTTTACATATTTCAATTTTATTCATTTTTATAAGGTCAAATGAACCTTATGATCCTCAGGGTTAACTTTATAAACATATCATGACTTATATGAATTTTTTTTTAATTTCTTTGATAAAATTCACCTTCTAGACTTTGATCTTTGGGGAACCTCGATATCTAGTACTCATTATTGATAAATTACAATGGTTTCACATTTAGTCTAACATCCATTGTTATAAAACCCTACAACATTTTATGGTGTATCCACTGGTGAACTCAACTATTGGATTCCCTTGAACTTCACATCCAATATTTATGCTATCTTCCAAATTCTCACAACATATGATGAAACTATCAATCAACCATCCAATAATTTTATAAAACTGAAATCTTTAATCTCCCAGTGGGATAGTTCTTCAATATTTACTCCAAAAATATTATAGACAATACTCTATAACATTTTTAATACCCATCTTTCACTAGAAGAACAATTAACCAATCATAAAATGTATTATATCTTGTGAAAATAAACTTCTAGGAAACTAAAATTCAATATGTAGAGGATAGTTCAACTTAAAAATTTATCACTTATCATTATTACAATAAAAATCAGTTTTGGAATCTTTTAATGTGTATATAACTTTAGGGAATTTCTATCCAACCGTCTGCATCACTCACTTAAATATCTTATATCTTGATTTTTATGAAATAATCCTTCTATATTTTAGTCAAATTTTGCATCCTTCCTTTAGTGGCAGTTTTTGATGGGAGAACTTGCATCTATATCTCTCATGCTTTTGATGGTTCCACCATTCAAGTTGTGAACTTCTAGTGGTTTTAATTCCAAAACACCAATAATAAAATTCAATTTTAAATTACTCATTGAATTTATCATAATACATTGATAAAAAATACTGTAATTCATCATCACCATATAATGGGATATTTAAAGTTGGTATATATTGATATGTGTTGTCTAATCATACTCTAAACCCTTTCTGGTAATAGTTTTTTACTTAAAGTTATTGATGATTACAATTACTAGATATAGGTTTACATCATAATGGAAAAGTGTAAAGCCTACTATGTGTTCAATAAATTCATACTTATGGTGGATATTTCATTTGGATAAAATGTGAGTATGCAAAAGATATATCATGGTGGTGAATTCATTTTATATTAGTTTATAATATTCTATAAGTAATGGGTGATTAAGAGACATCTCACTGCACCATATACTCTAAATTATAATGGTGTGGTGGTGAAGATGAATTGCATCATCATGGATACGGTGAGGCCTTTGCTCAGTATGATGCATGTTCCTGGAATATTTTAGGTTGAGGTGGTGAGGGATGTGATGTATATGATAAACCACCTACCGATAAATTTGTTAGGATAACACACACTATTTGATACCTAGGATACCAGGAAACTTCACCTAGCTCATGTAAGGGTGTTCAGATGTACATCTCATGCAAAGGTAATGGTGTCACATGTCAAAAATATTAATGATTGTAGCTATCCCATGTTTTACCTCACCATGGAGGAAGGTTTCCAAGACCATCGGTTATATGAACCCAATTTTGATAAACTCCATGTAAGTAGGGATGCTATTTTCCAAGAAGATATTAATTTGTAATGGGAATTAGGTAATGGATGAGATTCTCATAATTTACCTGGGTTTACCAGGCTAGATATACTATAACACAAATTAGTATAAGGATATCCATAGACCAAGATAGGAGGAGAAATTCTACCATATGTTAAATGCACTAATAATGATCTTTCTAGTGATATTGATGATAAATAAATTAGTAGATAATAACAAGATGACATTCTGATGAAGGCACTAATGAGTGTAAAGTGACATATACTAGAATGCATGAGTAAGAACCAAATCTAGATTTTAGGGGGAATAAAAGTTGATAATCATTATGTGTAATCATATAGTCATTTAATGATTAGAAAAAAATGGCTTCAAATAATGACATAGAATAATAAGTAGGAATAATGGTGTCAAAAAATGTAATATTGATAAACCCTAATAAAAGTGTCATGATAATAATGAGGTTTAAATAATAATCCATAAATTATGACATGGAACGATTTGTGTGTGTGCATAATTTACTCTAAATTAGAATTATTTAGTATAATTAAAAATTATTAGAAGTTTTTTATAAAATTGAAAATTATAGACTCTATTTTTATCCATGGATTCTCTTTTCCCCCCTAAAAAACATGTGAAAAAAACAAATCACTTTAGAACCCACACCACCCACTCCTCACCATCATTTACCCCCTCAAGGATAACTACCCTCACATATTGTTCACTTTATCAGCATCACCATTTTTATGCCTTCCTCTCTAATGCTAAAAAATATATTAATAGTGGTGTGAAACTCTGTGATGCTTGGGAATGTAAATTAGAGGGCCCCCATGCTATTCTAAGGGGGTGGTGGAAGGCCATAAAACTATTCCTAATGATGGAATGAGGTAATATCATACGTGGATTATAGAAGGAATTGTCATATATGGGGTGAGAATGACCTACACAGTGATCAATGAGATCATGTGATTCACGATGATGATGGGGGATGATATACATGTGAATTTTATTTAATAGTATTAAAAATTAATTATATATTCTATGTGTTGAATTAATTTAAATCATTAAGATAATTGATTGAATTTATTAAATATTTTTTTTTGTTTTGGTATTGTGATTCTATTATTCTCATCTGGAATCATTGTTTGTATTTCCTTCTTGATCCATGCCTTGGCCCCGATATTTCTTCCTTTGGCTTATCCCCACGCTCCTTATAAATTTCCTACACACAATCAATTAAAATTATCATACAACTATTTGTGTTCTCCGAGTTTTTATTCAATGTGTTTTTTTCTCATTGAGTTATTCAAGTAGTTACACAGGGGATTCACTCGACCGTCTGCATGTCCTCCTTAGGATGTACCTGATACTCTACTATAATTATCAAATAGAAAATCTATATTTGAGGCGTGCTGCTCAATTTTTGGGGTGACTGGTTTTGGGGTGAAAGATCCTTGATTTGTGTAATTCTAGTTTTAATGATAAGGATGTGTATAATATGAGGTGTTCTTTAGGGACCTTCTGGTTCACTAGATAAGTGATGGTAGTAGAGGAGCAAAGGTGGTTATCCTCGATGCTTAGTGAGGAGATATAACGAGATACTAGTGTTACCAAAATTCCTTATGCTAGGTTAATGATGATTATGATTGAGGGAATTATTGTTTATAGATATGTCCGAAACCTATAACATGGAGGGTCTATAATGACACATAGGTGAGGCTGAACCTCGATAGGGGGGTCTTGGTCTGCTATTTCATTTCTTTTACTTTTTGATCCCTTGTATTTGATGGTTTTTGTTTTCTTTGGTGTTGTGTTGTTTATATTTTCTATTCATCCAAGTTTCATGGTATATTACACATACTTGTATTAGTTTCAACATGAGTCTTAGAGTCGTAATTACTGAGCCTTTAGATAGTTTCATCACAAGCGTTCTCCTTCTATGGTTTCTATTCACTGCTTCTTGTTTTCATTATACTACTTTATTTTCATACTAGAACCTCAATACCCATTCCCCATACATGAAGATCAATTTTAAAAAGCATGTAAAAACACTAATTTCACCTTTGATATTTCTTTTTTTCTTTATATCAACCATTTATAGTGATGTTTACTTCACCCTTGTCCTTGAGGAATCATAGGTGTTTTGTTTATTTAATATGAGGGTTATTGGTTTTGTGAAGCTTGTGTGGACTATTCTTAACTACTGTAAATGTTTAAATAATAATTTGGAATTTTTATTCTAATTATTTGATTCTAGATTTATGGAACCAATTTCATAATAATTTGTTTATGATAATTCAATAAAAAACTCATTGTATTTATGTATTTTTTCAACTACCAATTTTGTTTAGAATATTAAACATGTTTTTATCTTGTTTTGAATTTTGAGAAGCAAAATTAAATCCTCGCATCTTGTTGATTGTTGAATGGTGATTTCCCTATAATTAAATATCTAACATTCTATGGATGGCCTTCTATCCTCTATATCTAATGACTCTATGTGAATATAAATACATGGATTCCATAAGAAGCATATAAGAGATGATTATATCTTTGAAATTATGAAGTCAAAATGTGCACCATAATAATAATAATAATATTATTATTAATTTATTACTATTAAACTCTTTTAATATATTTCATCATATAACTTTGGGTGGGAGTGTGTGGATTTTGGGACTAACCCAATGGGATCAAAGTAGGAGAAAACAAATCAATTTTCACAGCCACGTTACCCCAGGCTAGTCAGATGTTTTTACAAAATACGGTGGTATTCATTAGCTCCTTTTTAGAACTTATAATAGTCACTTCAAATATTGGGAGAGAAACATGGGAGTAATATCCAATGTTCTATTTCTAACCATGAATGGTTGTCTTTAATAATTGGTACTAGATGCTGAAAAAATATTTGTCAAGAGGTGATGAATTACCCAAAAAGTCCTTGAAAAAAAATATATTTATCCACACATTTTAAATTGAGATATATTCTCATGTATTTTTTATATTGTGTATCCTCTAAAAATTATCCAAATAGAAAGAAATAGAGTGTCACCCTTCTCCCATGGACGTAGACACATTGTCGAACCACATACAATTTCTGTGATATTTATTTTTTATTCATATGTGTGGGTTTGGATTCCAAATGAAATTAAATGAATTTATTTTGTTTCCCAACCAAGTGGTTTCAAATCCTTGTTAAAAATGAACATATGATATTTTATAGTTTTGAGAAAAAAGATTTAAAGTGCTTGAAGGTGACTTTCAAACATTTTTTCAACAATTGTTCCAATGATCCCTGTCACAAATCACTCATTTAGAGTCTAATTGGTGTGATCCAAGAGTTTATTTTCTCTAAATAAATCATTATAGACATGTTTATATGAATCTTGTTTTAATATTCACACTGATACAATAGAGGAAAACACCATTAATGTGATAAAATTAATTTCATTTAATTATGTGACATTGAAGCCTAAAATGGAATATATTTAATATACTAAGGATTTTTGGAATCCCAGTAAAGAATTGTTAGAGAAATAATATTGTTACATAATAATCAGAGAAACATGAGGCCGATGACCAATCTGATGTGAATATGATCTTCAATTTCCCTATTAATTGATACAGAGTGGGTTGCGCTCAATCAAAAATGTGCTTCTAAAATTTGGAAATAGATTGGCAAAAGTTTTTTTCAAAATTTTTCCATTGAACATGATGTTTATGTTCTTTGAAAAAAATTATAAAATATTTAAATGGGAACACTAACATGAAGAATAAAGAAAAAATGATATAACAACTTTTAAATATTAATTAAAAGGAAGGGAGAATTATATTAGAACACATGAGTGTATTCCAAAGTATTTTTAATTTAATTAATTCTTTGAAAATGCTGGTTTATGATGAGTTGTAGGCACTTTTGATGCTATGTTATATACTGAAGAGTTGGGAAACACTAGTACTATAAGTTATAAACTCCACTTGTGATGGATTTCTCACTATATAAATAGTGAAATATAGAATAATAAATGATGAAAAAAAAATAAAGAAGATGAAAATATCCTAAACCAGAAGCACTTGTCACTACAAGAAAAGGGAAGGAAAATTGGTAGGGAAGAAGTATAGAAAAAGAACCTCATGAATAAAATCATTAAAGGAGGAAGAAATAAAAATCAAGATCAAGGCATGATTTCATGTCCCACCATTATGGAAAATACAACCACTTTATCTAAGATTGTGAGAAGTTAGAGATAGAGCAGTGAAACCAAGATGGTAAAAATCAAATTAACAATATTTCAGTTATCAATGATGATTTGATTATTGTTCAGGAAGATAATCATTCCAATATTGAAATCAAAGATTCAACAAGAGTGATTTACTTAGTCATATCATATCATGTCACCTTTAGATGATACTTCTTCTCATTTTACACTCAAAGGAGTTTTGGGAATAGGAAGATGTGAAATGATGATCTATCTAAAATATTTCGTATTGGTAATTATTTTATGGAAGTTGATATTGGATGAGAGTTATTATTAAAATATGCGAGGCATATTCCTGATATTTTCTCAATATAATATCCACTATATTTCTTAATGATGATAGCTTTGTTAGTTCCTTGGGTAATGGAAAATAGAATCTTGAGAAATGTAACTTTTTTATTTCAAAAGGGAAGAAATATTCATCTATCTATGTAATAAAGTCCAAAACATGTGGTGAAGAAATAAATGTATCCTAGAAGGAAGTATCTATAGAGGTATAGTATAAAAAATTTTACCACATTAGTGAAAAATAAATCAGAAGGATTTCTAAGAAGATTTTTTTTCTAAGAATCAAAGGTAGAAATTTAGATACATGTATTGATTATATCATGGGAAAACAATAGAAAGTATCTTTTGATGGTTGTTTTTGCATCCAAAATATAATATATTATAGACTTGATACACAAAATTTTTTGTCTGAATATAATATATTTTCATGTTTATTTACAAACATTTTAGAGTTTTTGGCTATATGGAATTTGTGTACATTCTAAAAGATGAGAGGATAAAGCTGGATGGAAAGGTAAAACAATGTATCTTAATGGGATATGCTCATGAAGAGTTCAAGTATAGACTCTAGAATCCCATTAACAAGAGGATCATCAGAATTAGGGATGGGATAATTCTTAAAGATCATAAAATTGGATATTTTTAAATTCTAAAGGAGCCTCAATCTAAAGAAAATATAGTTAATATAGAACCAATGTCACCACCAACAGTTGTAGATAACTGGTGAGAGGTCCTTGAAAATAATGATACATCAACACCAGGTAATATATCTATATATTCTAATATATTTTTATCACATGATAATCTAGTGAATATGCAATAAGAAACACAATTTAAAAGGTCCAAAAGAGAATGGAAACTAATTAAAATATACTTACCACATGAGTATATGATTCTAATTGTTGGGGAAGAACCAAAAATCATGATTATGTAATTAGAAGACATAAAATTTTGTAATAGAGAAAATCCATGTAAGAAAAGAGGATATCCATGCATAATAACTACACATTCAACCTGATAGAGTTACCAAAAGGAAGGAAGACACTCAAGAATAAGTGGGTGTATAGAGTCTAATATAAAGGTGGGATATGAAAACCATGATACAAATATGGGATGGTTTTGAATCAATTTGAAAAAAAAGGCATTGAATTCAATGAAATTTTTTCTTTAGTGGTGAAAATGTATTTTATCAGAGTTTTTATTTGATTGACAGTTTGCTTAAATATTTAGGTACAACAACTTGATGTAAAGGTTTCATTCTTATATGATGATGATTAATGGGAGATAAACATGGAGTTTCCAAAAGTTTTCTTTGAGAAATGTAAATAAAACATGTTATGTTAACTCAACAAAATTTCATATGATTAAAAATAAGCACTAAGATAGTGGTATAAGAAATTTATCTCATTCATAGAGAAAAATGAGTATAAAAAAACAAAATTTGATCATCGTGACTTAATTAATGGTTTTTATGGTGATTTAGTTATTTTATAACTTTATATCAATGAAATTTTAATTATTCATAGAGATATTACCATGATTAAAGAAGGAGTTTTACATATACATTGAAATGAGGGACTTAGTAGAATAAAGGAAGATTTTTGGTATGAAAATTACCCATAAAAAGAATAATAATAGGATTTGGTTATATCAATAATGATACATCTTGAAGTTTCTTGAAGGATTCCATGTGAGTAAGTATAAACCTATTAGTACTCCTCTCATGATTTATTTCAGGATCACAACATGCTAGAGTCCATCAACTGAAGAGGATAAAAGATAAAATGAAAATTTCATGAACCAAACTAGGTCGCTCCACAATTGGGAACTAACCCATCCTTTGACAAGGCTCGAAGGGTGTTCTTGATCCCCATGGGATAGAATCTAGTGATATGGAATTAAAACATACAAAATGGGATTGATTTTTCCCAAATAAATAATGTTAAACATGAAACAAAATTCTATCAAAACTCCAACATGGTGTGTCTATAGATTATAATTCCATTCTTAATCAAACAAACACTTTCAAAATAGAATAAAACTAAATATATAATATTGATGAATAAATATCCAAATAACTAAAAACATAATATAATTTAAATTGAATATAAAATGAAGGTGATAATGAATTGTCCAATAAATTTATGATACAAAATAAAAACAAAATAACCATCCTGGTTAACCTATGACTTTAAAGTCACCAACCAACCTTCCCATCACAACTGCTCTATGAGTGACCCAAATAAGAGAGTCCACATAAAGGATCTCTAAGTTAACCTGAACTTATAAAAGAACTTGCATCTACTAACACAGAGTGGTAAAGGTAGGGTGTGATCATAAATAACCTAGTAGGATTTCACCAAAGTCCATGCATTTCCTTTTTTAAATAGATCACAAATTCCAGTTTGCAATACACTATTTTAAAATAAGTCCTTTCATCATTTTAATAAAAACCAAACACATCCACATTTTTAAAACCCTTTCTAAAACCCAAAATCCAATTTATTAAAGTCTTTAAAACCATTACTAGATAATCTATTTCAAAACATACTGTGGAAATCCGTTTTTAAAACCATTTTTAAAACTACATATAAGAAAACTCATTGATGACTAAAAATAAATTCCAATTGGATAATTAGTAAGGTATAATAAATTGTAGAGTTAAATAGAAGAATGTGACAAATATTAAAACTATGTTAAAATAAGGGAATAAATAATAGGTGGCACAATATCAAAAGTAAATTCATAATATAAAATTGAAACAAGTAGAATACATCATGTTGGAACACTAATAATAAAATTAAAACAAAAATGATTCCAAAATATGGTATATAATAAATAAAATGGTGTATGTAATCATGGGAAATTCCTAATAATCAATCAAGATGATCCTAAACATACCTAGGCATGCATTCCTAGACAATAACCACCTAGTTTATTCTAACTAGCCGTACCAGTAGCACTCCCCTTCACCGGTAAAGTTCTGATGCAAAGGGATACTAGTCATTATAATCATGACTAGTATAGTAACCATCCCTAATCTCTATATATTAAACCTAGGATTCCTATAGTGATAAGAGGTGGTAAAACATTAATCATTTATAAAAAATATATTAAAACATGTTAATAACATATCCTCATGCCACGTCTATACATATCCTAATGAAAATTGACTATTATAATACATCACAACATCCAAAATCACATAAAATGCCAGATCACATGTACTATAATAACATGGTGATTCCAAATAGGGTGTAACTTATTTCAATAAATACCATTTGTAGAAAGTTATAAATTGTCCTTTTTTTCTAAAAATAATAATTAATTTTAAATAATCCCTTATAAAATAATTCAATAAATCTTGATTACTTAGAAATCCATTTTAAGGAACCAAACATGACTTTATATTAAATTTATGAATCCCACTTATTAATTTCTTTGAAAACCATTTTAAAAGTAAATTATCATTTTAAAACCTCTTCTGAATCATATGGAACCAAGTTTTATTTAAAAAATCCTTTACTTTATATAAGAACACACATAAACACCATGAAACAAGACACAAAAAAAACATTCAATAGACCAAAAATGATAATTAATCAAGTAAACTAATCAAAAACCATTACTCTAACAAAAAAATATCTCAAACCCATAAAAAAATTCACATAGAAACATTAATGATTTAAAGAACCATTTTAATATGAACATTCCTTATGAAAACCATCATAAACATTTTTTTAAATGTAAGGAATACTTTATATTTTAACATGAAGACTTGAGAATATAAAATCCAAGGAATCCTATATTGAAATCAATAATGGAATCTTAAAACTTTATCTTCTACACACACACACACACTAATCCCCTAGAGTTCACAAAACAAGGTTAATTAAAAAAACTATTCTAAAAATTCATGAATTTTAAAGTGTGTTAAGAAAAAAAAGGTATGGAAACACCTAAATAAAATACACCACTTTAAATATATAGGGTGAAGACCCATTGGGTGATTATGATGAAGTATTATATTTTTTGTCAATGGATTGATATAAATTCAATGAGTAGGTTGAAAGTGAAGTTTCATATGGTTGTTCTAGAAGTAAGTCCACTGGAAGTTCACTTAGGAAGGTGGAACCATTGGAAACATGTATACCATAGATTCATGTTAAACTATTATAAGATGACATTGAGGATTATACAAGTGATTTATACAAAATATGGAATACTTATGACATAATATAAATAAAGGATATTGGAAGAAATGTTGCTGATAGATGAAACAAAATTCATAGAGATAATTATATCTAGAATATTGAAGGCCCAAATGGAGAGATTTAAAGATCTGAGTTATTGATCATCCAATGGATTACCTGATAGTTAAAATCTATTCTACCTAAAGATGAAGATACCCAACTGTTAGATGAATGAATGGAGGATGTAGGGAAGAGAGTTCTGCCATGAAAAACTAACAATGGAATGAAGAGTAGTGAAATCTAAGATTCACATATAGAAGCAGTACCACTGGAAGATATGCTAAAAATAATAAGTTGGAAGGTCCCCAGAAGATAAATTTTCTAAGTAAGTTAATAATCCCAATATAACTTAAAGTCTTAGAATAATAGTTAGGTAATTCATTTTCTATTTTTTCAATAGAAGAAACACAATTTTGTTGGAAGACTAATAATGATTAAAGCTAAGTTAATTAGACATTAAGTCAACTGGATGGAAGATACTGAAGGCTGTGAAGGAATTTTACAAAAAGAACAATTGATATGTGATTATATTGTATGTCAGATCAATAGAAGAACATCGATGGAGTAAGATCACCAAAATCTATAGTGCCTGAGAATATTTAATGAGAGGTCGATTAGAAGTTATATGACCAACCAAGAGTAGAATGTCCATAAGATGAGGCATTCCAGCATGATAATTCATTTTTATTGAAAAATACAAATTATCATAAGATTTAATAATCAATCCAATCACTAAAACATTTAAGGTGCATAAGTGAAGGCATTGGAAGATGAGGTGGTTTCAGAAGAAGTTGAATTTTAGTTGATTAGAAGAAGAATCTGTAAGCCCTAGTTTGAACAACGTGTAATATTAATGTATGTTGAGTACTATGAGATCAAAAGTAAAGTTGTATTTAAAATAATTCAACGAATTTTTTTTGAAGTGGTGTAGTGACAAAGGTGAAATCATATGGATATAATTGACTTATATGGAAGATTTATTGACCATAAGATACTAAGTTTATTTCTATAATAATGAGTTAAATGTTCAAGGATCATAAATATTTAGTTCATGATTCTAATGGATATTTGAAAAAATATATATGTGATTTGATGATAAGATTTATTATAGATTTTATTGAAGAGTTTACCTCAAAATAGTTGAAAAATTTAAGGATGTAGTGTTAGTGTATAAATTTACAGAAGACCCAAGATTCAAAGACAATAAATTATTGAACAATTATATTAATGGATTGTGCATAAAAATAGTTGAGTTTATTTAGAGAAAAATATTGAGAGAGATGATTCATACATAGGAACAAAGAATAGGAGAAGGGAACATCAAAAAGAAGAGAGGAGTTCTGACCTACATTCAGAATAAGATCAGTTGGGTAGATGTTTTGAGTAGTTAAAAACTTGAGGTTCTGAAGAAGTTGAGTAAGTTTACTAGATTTAGGTGAAAAAAAGTTGATATCAAGACCAACATCGAACAAAAAAAATGATATATTTTTGGACATCAGAGGGCATGAGGTTGAATGATATAGTATTAAGTTTACCATAAGTAGAGATATAATAATTTTCATGTTATTACATTATAAGTTTAGGATTCATTCAAATTTTTATTCATGGAGTTCATAAATAATTCTTAAAGACTAGTGGTTCTAGTATATACAATGCCACTATTCCTACTAAGAGTTATAAGAGGGGTTTTTGGGGATTGATTAACCACTTATGCAATATAATGGTATTTAGAGTAATGATGATACCTATTCTTGGGTAAAGGATAAATAATTTACTTATTGTAACACTTATGTGGAAAGTGAAAATATCTGGCTTTGGATAATAACAAGATATACAAAGGAGTAGGTCTCCCAAACCAGGGTTGGACCTTACAAAAATACCAATGTATAATTTCCTCCACATTATCTTCATTACATGAGGGAGTAAGTGTTGAGAGGGAATACTAAAGATCAATACATCCTAGCCAAGATAGAAGATAAAATAACATAAATGGGGTAGAATTTTAAGTTGAATTTGTTTGGTAAAAAAGATTTCAAACAGGATTGAACCTACTCTCAGTGTGACTGTATGATCCCCTAGAACTTTGAAGTTGTATTAGAGTGTATGTTTTATCTGATTGGATCAAAAGTTTTATCACAATTGTTTTTCACTAAATTATTTAAAGTGGAGATTTTTATATGTTTTAGAGTTAACAATTTTAGAAGATCATAAAATTGATACATAATTGAAGTGAATAGAAGTTACTTATATTTGAGCTAACATGTGGGTTTTGGATAAAACTTTAAAAATTAGAAGAATAAGGAAGATCCTACGAAAAATAAGATATCCTATCAGGTTAAGTGTAAGTTGGATCCACCATTACCAGAAGGTAAATAGAGTGGAGGTAAATAAAATAAAACAAATCCTCCAAAAAAGTTGAGTTCAAGCTATAAAGACTATGAATATATTTAAACAAGTGAAATTTTTTACTCAGAAATCAAGGAATAAATAAATAACTTCATTGTGGAAGTTTTCGGATACATACATTATTTTGTTGAGGGAAATCAGGAATAAATTACTCAACTTGAGAAGAAACCCAATGACATGGAGAAATAATTGTCTAAAAATCCACACATTTGTGACACATCCAAACATCTCATTAATTATAAGGATCAATCAGTCTCACTCAATGAAGGAAATTTCACTCCTATGGACAAAATGTTTCATAGGAGTGTTTATAAAAATTATTTGTTGAAGAATTTTTTTTGAAGAAATGATTCATGCATAAAAAGTTATAGTTAGTGTCAAGAACTCTTAGTTGGAGATAAAAGTAATAAAAAAAATATTGAAAAATATCTATTAGAAGAAAGTAAAATTCATGAAGATCAAGTTTAGAAGATTAAAGTGGAATGTAAATAAATTTTTAAAACCCTTATAAACAAAAAAAATTTAAACTTAAAGTGTATTGGTTGGAGTTTAGATTGAAAATCATGGAAAATAATTAATTTAAATCTTTATATGATGATGAAAAAATCCACTAATGAAAAATATATAAAAATCCAAAAATTTTTGAGTGGTATTTTGAATTTCAAATCATTGAAAGTTACATATTCCAATAGGATAGATAAAAAGGTAACCCTATGCTCTAGAATTATTATTTTTATTAATGTCGATACTTTGAAACATATAGTATATTAAACTAGTTCCTTTGAAATATATATGAAGAAATGTGATGATAATCCCACCAAATCATCAAAGGTTAAAGAAAAATTAAAAAACAATTAGCTCCCCACATAGTGATTGGATGGAAGGGATAGAAATATAAGAGCTACAAGATCCCTCCACCAACTAGAATTTCACACAAAAGAATCAGATAATATTTTTTTGGCTAATTATGGTGTTGTGGAAGGTTTGGAAACCAATAAATTAATTATTAGCATAACATATCACCTGTTAGATAATGGATAATTATTGAATGTAGGGGGAGTAGTACTAAAGTTAAGATAATTTCAGCTGAGAAAAACCAATGCACATAGAAGAAATAATGTTTTTTTAACTAAAAGAATTCTCATATTCTGATAACTACTATAAAAGCTATGTAATGGGTGGTCATTGTGAAGATGATTTCTAGTTTAAATCTAAAAGACAATATTTAGTTAAAACTAATGGAAGAAGGACAAAACATCTAGACAAAAATGAAAGAAAGAAAGATGGTCAGTCTTCCATGATTTGTAAACGAACAGAAGTTACCAATGAGTTGACACACAAGAACAAAGTTATGGAAGATATTATTCTCAATAAAATATGATTCTACTATGGTATTAAAGGCCATATCATGTATAGATACAAACAATACATGAATGTTACAGTTAAAGGAAGCAATATCAAGCCACAAAGATAATCAATCTAGGAAATAAATAGATGAATTGGAACGGTGGAAGACATCTCTGATGAAGAAGTTAAAGTTTACTTTAAGTAACAATAAAAAGAAATCTTAGTAAAAGTTACGTAGCTGTATATAAGGTATAATATAGATGGCTTCACTCCTAAAAATTTCATGACATGGTTACTTAGAAAATAGGTGTTGGTAAACAAAAGGAATCTTACATTGGAGGGTTCTATAAAAGTTTCTATGAAGAATAAATATCACTAGAAATAAAATGGTGAATATACTCTAAAGGTTTTCATGATAATATAGAAAAATAAGTTGGAATAAGAAAAGAATATGGAAGAAAAGGAAAATGAGAAAGGATATGCCTCACCAATAGAAGTTAGAAATAAAATTCCATAGAAATTTAAAAGTAAAAGTGATTGTAATAAGTCTATTATGTCTAAGAAGATATGTTCTTTGAAAATCAAGGGTAATTTCATGAACAAAAATGGGGCTAAATTGAATGGATTTTCCAAATTAATAAGCTTCTCACACTTATTTCTCTAATTAATGGGTAAAGGAAAATCCACCAAGTACGGGTAATTGAAGGTGATTCAATTTAGGGGGAGCCTTGAAATGATTATGGTGATCACCCATTCAGGGAGAGTGAAGTTGGATATTTTATAGAATTAACATGTTATTGTGAAACAAAAAATTACAAACAACCAAAGATTCATGGAACTAGTGATTGAAAATATAGTTTATTGGTGATTCAAGTACCTAAAATCAAATTCTCCAGATAACTATGAAATTCCAAAATTTTAAAGTCTAGATAATTAAAGACACTTTCATTAATGAGGTATATTTTCTGTACTCTACCATCATCATATGATAACTTAAGTTAAAATACAATGTGGAAAAATAGATCTTTGATGAAAATGTAATAATTATCTTGTAAATTGGGGGAAAACCTACATTTTTTAGTTTTAATATTTTAAGTCCATTTTTAAAAGATAGATGTAGGAAATTATTTGAACACCCATTGAAATTAACCCAAGAATAAAAAATTTCACAAATTGGAATCACTTGATTATTTGATGGACAAATTTGAGGTCCAAGTTATTCAATTTTGTTTTATACAACAAGCATAACCCACATAGACTTAGAGTTGGTTGATTTTTGGATCATTGTTTTTGAGTAAAGTGATGCCACCTTTATTTAAAATAATTATACTGTATCCTTTAGATCAATAATAAGGAGAGTAAAGTGAAAATGAGTATCCCATATAAATAAAGCCTTTGAATTTATTGTCAATAAGTGGGAGATAAAACTCATTGAATTTCAATAGAATTTAGTATTGAAAAAAAATACAAATGGGAGGATTATAGATCCTATTAGAGGATGATTATTTAGTATTTTATTTTTAGTCAATTAATTATGATAAGTTAATGAGTATGTTGAAAGCGAAAGGCAAAGTGTTGATGGTTTAAGGAGAACTATCTACAATTTTTTTGAATGAGTGATCTGATTGAAGATTAAATATTACCCATTGGATAGTGAAGTTAACAAGTGGTGTGATTGAGTACCCAAATAGAGAGATTGAAATATTTGATTTATTATCTAGATTATGGATTGGAAAAAAGTTTTAAGTTAAACTACCTGAAGATAGATATACCCTACCAGTAGATGAATGACTAGAGGATGGAGGGAAGAGAGTACTATTATGAAAAATTGTAAAAGTAATGAAGTTAAGTGTAGTCTAATATAAACTTATGGAAGAAATGTCAATAGAATATACATTAGAAATAATAAGTTGGAAGGTATATGGAAGATAAAGATTCTTAGTAAGTTGATAATAATGAGCTAACTTAAAGGATGGGGAGAAAAGTTAGGCAATGCATACACTGTTCAAACAATAGAATAAATACTAATTTGGATAAAGAGCAATAATGATTCAAGATAATTTTTTCAGGAATTAAGTTTTTTGAAATAAAGATGTTGAATTCACTCAAAGTAGGTGAAAAAATAAGAATAAACCTATGATTACATCAGATGTAAGATCAATGGAAGAATTTAAATGAAGTCAGATCACTATAAGACAAGTATCTTGAGAATATTGAAGATAGGTTGATCAGAAGTTAGAAGAAAGACCATGATTTAAATCATTGGAAGATGAGGCAGTCTGACGTGTTAATGAATTTGGTGGATGATAAAGATAAAGTATCAGAATATTGAATGACTGATCCAAGTGATGAAATATTTGAAGTGAATAAGTGAAATCACTAGAGGATGAGGAGATGATAGAAGAATATAAAGTTGAGTTGTTTGGAAGAATAATCAGCAAGGAACTATTAAAACAACATGTAATAGAAACAATTATTGATTATTAGAAGATCAAATGTAAAGTTAGAGTTTGAAGAGATGAAGGCAGTGAAAGTTTGAAGTGGTGTATTAGAAAAGGCTGAACTGGAAGGAGCTGATTGACTTATATAAAAGCTCATTGATCAGAACATGCTTAGTATATTAAGATTATGATGAGATGGATGTTCAATGATAATAAAGATTTAGTATGTGATTCTATTAGATATTTTAAAAAATATGGATGTGAGTTGATGATGATATTTACATATGATTTGATAGAAGAGTTGACCAAAAAATATTTGATGCATTATAGTATGTGGTCATAATGTTGAAATGTGGAGAAGGATTAGGAATGGAAAACCATTAATTTTTAAAAAAATTAAGAATTTTCTTGTGTATAAAAATATCCGAGTTCATTTAGAGCTAAATACAGAGTGATAGTTAAGTCATGCATATAAATAAAGTATAAGAGAAGGTCATAGTGATTATAAGATAGAAGTTACGATCTATATTCATTGAAAGATTAATAGGGTCAACCTTTTGAGTAGTTTGGAACTTGAAGTTATAAAGATGCTGAGTAAAGTCACCAGATTAAGGTGGATGGAATTTGAGATCCTGACCATCATACAATGTAACAAAATAGGGGTCTAGTGGTGGTTTTTTTAAATTAGTGGAAGTTTAAACCTCCACCAAATGGTTCCTTGATGGGTTTTTAAAACTATCTTTAAAGTTGGAATGAACACCCAACTCATGGAGGTTTTACCGATTTAGCACTAGTTTCTAGGAAGTTTCATAAAATGATTATATAATGGTAGTTATCTCATTTTTAGCAGTAGTTTTACTACTCAAAACAATTGAGTATTTAGTATATATGAAAACCACCACTACATTTCATAATATATAATGACAGTTTAAAATACTGATAGAATTTTTTTTCTATATATAGCGGTGGTTTTAACCGCTACTATATATCGCTGATAGAAAAAATATAAAAACTACAAAAACTACAGCCGAAAAAACAAATCACAACGGCAGTGTTTAATAGATTGAAAAAATAGAGTCATATTAATATTGTAGAAACTATAACATACCAACTATAAATGTAGTTTCAATTAAAACATAATAAAAACATTAGAAAAATGTATTCCAAATTCGAATATATAAAATTATAGGACTAATACTTACTTATTATATATAAATAATTATAATAAGAAGTGAGAATCAACAATAACAACATGAAGAGTGTTAATATAGGATTAATAAATTCTGTGATATCAGTAAACAAAAACACAGGTTTACAAAGATTGAAACTCAAATAAAATAAATATACATCAAAATATATGCAACATTTAACAATTACACGGTTAATAATAAAATATAAAATAAATGGATTAGAAATGTCATAAAGTAAGATCAAATAACAATGAGTGAAAGAGCTTGTCATAACACTAAAATCCACCACTAAAATCAATAAAAAAGAGTGCCTATAAAATCAACACACGACAACCTCAACATGTTTCCACTTCATCAATTATTACATATATCCACATTCCACAATATTTCCACATCACTGTATACCACCACATAATCACATAACCCCACTATATATATAGAACCCCACAGTTAATTTAAAAACATCACCACCTCTTCATATCCATTTCACACCTCTTTTACATTATCACCACACATCTTAATAAAACTTTACCACTTCATCACCAAATAGATTCCAACACACCATAAATCAAAAAATAACCTGAAATCAATTTCAAGAATAATTTTCCCATAATAATGATTCCACATAACAAGACAAAAATGAACTACTCTACCATAGCTTTCCTCTATCAATCCCTAAATTCCACCACAACACCACTGTTTTTATAGAAACCACACAACACCCCCAAACCTATAAGAATAAAAATGATAACATTAGAAACAATGGATAAAACCCAAAACTAATACACCCATGAATTACTTATAACCTCCTCATTATATATTACAAGATAAATCTCCATCCAAAAAAGAGCCTATTAAAATCCCTATTTTCATCATAGTAATCATATACTACCCATACCAACTCTAATATAACATTTAAGAAAAGAAATAAACTCATCAAACTATAGTGGATGTATTTATATGGAATAATTTAAAAAGGTACCAAAAAGAGCCTAATAATGATGAGTATAAGGGAAAATTTGAAAGAAAACATAGCAAATATACCAAGCATATAGATTTTATGAAATTTAAGAGAAATAAAGACATACCCTACCTCAAAACATAACATGGTTTCTCAATCACCATATCATTATGTTATTCTGTCACAAGTTTAGTTACACATCACCATCACTAAATCCTAAGTCAACCCTCATCACTACCCGATAAAATAAGATCTAAAATATATCTATATATATCTCCACTTCCTACCATCGACAGTTGTATGATAATTTTCCTAAAAATTAAATAGTTATATAAATATAAATTTAAAATTAAAACCAATAAAAGTTTGTGTAATAAATGATTATGAAGTTTGGTGACTTACCTATTCAGTAAAACTGTCCATCAATGCAATATCACCAGAGAAACATCTAGTCATATTCTCATAGAATTAAACTAATGATTTAGGCTAAGCAATTACAATCACATATTGAATCTGTATATGAAACCCTTATTTTTGGATTGTGATCCCCTATTACCAAATTGTGATTTTTGTTACAAAAAACTGCCTCTTAGAATTTCAAGGTAGGGAGTAACTACAACCAGGATTAGATGCTGCTTTAATCCCTAATGTCCTACCAAATACCTCAAATGGTAATGGTCCCAAACCTATCTCACACACTCAATTAATATGCTTCTTCCCAAGGAATTGACCAATTGGATCATCCTGGGAGATAGAGAAAGACTACTCGAGATTGGCATCCCATGGTGATTTTATTTTTACTTAAAATAAAATTTCAATCATATTCATAGAAATAATTATTAACAAAGTGACAACTGAGAATAAGTTATTAAAATAAAAAAGGAATTCACACCCCAACTTCTTTGGTAGGATCATTCACATAACTCCTATTAGATTCTGTATAAAATTTTAACTAAAGTTCTATTTAGGATAATTGGTCCCCTAAATTCTTTGACTAAATTAAGCAAAGATAAATCAACAATTTAATATATTAAATAGATAATTTTATATTATAAATATTTAAACTAATGAAAATATTAACATATTTTATCTATTTCTTGAAAAAATATTTGAATCAGAAGTGTAGGGGATTATTTTTTAGCTCAACTTGATGCATTTTTTTATTAAAACATCTTGAAATAAATAAAATATAATTTAATAGTAATGTTTGAAATGTCATATTATTTTCATATGCATGTATATATGTAAAATGAGATTAATATAATAATATTTTTTTAATACCATGTGCTTATAATGGCGATGACTATCAAAAAATACCTTCCACTACTCTCTAGGTACCCCTAAAGGTATATTATCATACTACTACTGAATAGTCAATGATGTTTCATTGAATTAATTCCATAATATTTGTTTAAAATCTTTTCATTTCTTACCCAAAATTTTCAACATCCACTTTCGTGTTATAAGATCAAAAATGGTAAAGTGGAATAACATTTGTGAAAGGAGATTCATTTTTAAAATATTATAATTTAATTAAATAATGAAATTTAATTGAGCCATAATGTATTAAAATTACCTTTATTTTGGAATAAAATACTTTATTCTAATAATATTGAGTCATATTCCTCCAATCTAAATATATAATCAGAAGGGTAATTAAATCAGCCACCAACTGGACAAGAATATTCCCAAATAACCCACAACATCATCTATGGGGACCCCATTACAATCATTAGGGACGAATATGTTTTATTTTTCCGGATTCTAGACATCTGAAATGTTAATATTTTTCTCAATAGTAACATTACTTTCATATTTTTTTGAAAAAAATAGTTATCAATAAATAATTTAAATTATTTTATTCACATTAAAATTAATGCCTAAAATTTTCACCCTCCAATATCCTCATAAAGAAATATGATTGAGCACCTATTCCCTCACTATATAGTCACTACGTGCTAAACCTGCTGAATTGGGAGGCGATGCGCCATATGCTGATGGGATGGAGAAGGAGGGTGTTCCAGATGCTGATGGGAGGGAGATAAAGGGTGTGTAAAATGATGATAGGGGGGAAGATAGAGGGTTTCCTAGATGCTATAGGGAGGGATCATGATGGATCATTAGGTGCCTATGTGGTTGAGGGAACCTCAAGTGGGAGTTGACTGAGATCAGTGAAACAATTCTTCCTTTAAATTCATATCATTTAAACATGTAAAAATAACTTCAGAACATATATTTGAAAAAATTCAAGCAGAAAAAAAATTTATAAATGATAATAGATGCAATATATTAAAAAACATAATATACATAGATATGATAATGACTGACTGTACATACAAAGAAATATAACATTTTCATTTTCAAAATTAAATAACTCGTGAATAAAAAAAAACATTAAATATGATAACAGATATAAAATACGAGAAATTAATAACTTATAACATAGATGGTTGATAAATTAATGGATTACTAGACATAAAATCATTTTTTCCTTAAATAACATCTTTATCCTTCTCCACCATTAATTCATCAATAACACCCCAAACATTTTATGGCATGTTTCTCCTAAATACTTTCAAATCATTAGATAGCCTATATTGCATGAATCTCTAAGTATATATGAAAAAAACATGGTTATTTATATGATATAGTCATAACCTATCCATCAAACTTAAATTTTCCACTTATGTGTTCTGAATTTCAAAAACTTTACATACACGGTTGTGATTAGGGTGATATTTGGAGTCTGATAGAAACAACTTAATTTTCCTTGAATAGTAAATTACCCTTATGAATACTAACTTACCCTTATGAATAGTGAATTAACCTTATTAAAATTAATATGACTCTTATGAATGGTAACCGTACCCACAAAAGTATAAATAAATTGTTGGCACCTTAAAAATGAAGATAAATATTTTAAGAGTTGGTATTTTTTGATTAAATGATGATTTTAATTAAAAATTAAATTTCTTATATTTAGAAAATTATTTTTAAAAAATTGAGCTCACTTTTTTATTCTACATGTCGAGAAATGGTTAGGGTAAATTTTTGAGATTTTTTTAAAATACTTGAATTTTTGGTGAATAATAAAATACATTAATTTACTATATAAATACATTATAATTTAAATCCACTATTACTGACATCATGAGGGATGTAAGAACCAAAATATAGAAATAAAATTCACTTATTACTATTATAGTTTATGGAATCATCACTATTTCTTATCTTCTGAAGAAATAATAAATTAATGAAAATAATATTAAGAAAACCCTCCCCCCTTCACTATAAATACCAACCCCACTCCCTCATTTATTCACACATATCAATCTTTAATCCTTGCCTAAATTGATCTCAAATATATCCCTAAGCTCCCACCCCATGTCAAATACCTTCTGGTCTCACTAAAAGTCCAAAAACAAAGGCCTTAAGAAGATTCTCAAGGAGGAGTACTCAAGAGGTGAACCTCTATTCCTTTTTCTTTCAACTTATTTTACAAGTTCCATTATTTTGTTTCTCTATCCTCACCTCACATAATCCAAATTCTATGATAATTATAGTACCTTACATGAAATTAAATTTTATTATGATAATAATATATTTCATCATCATCTCTCCTTCCCCCCTCCTCTTATACTGAAAATGAAAACACCGTCTGAAATGTGTTAATTTATCACATTCAAGGACAACGAGTTTTCAATTTCTATTACCGTCTTCAATTATGGTCATGAAACCATTTTTATGGTTGAAAAAGATCATTATATATGTAATATATCCTATTTAATGTTTTGGAATCATTTTTTACATAGGGTATTTAATTATAAAACAAAATGAGTTCATGGTGATAAAAAAAATCCAAAAAATCCAAGTGTTTATCATTGAAATTTGGTATAATGATTCATCCTCCCAAAAAATAACCAAAATATTTATATGATAATTTGACCATCTATATGATTATTAATAACCCATAAATTCAGTTCTGTATTTCAATTTCCATTTTACACAAACTTCCATACTCATGTACAAGAAAACCGATCATGAAAACCAAGGAAGAAAGTGATTCCAAAACATTAAAATTGAACTTCTTAAACCCCTAAAAAAGGACATTAATGAACCTAATAAGGTTTAAATAAATAAATTAAAAGTATATTATGTTGTTTAATTATTAAATAATGAATTTAAATTTGATTATTCATGTCATTAATAACAAATAACGAACACATTCAGGCATAAGGTAAGGGGTTTCTCATCACACTTTTATTTTCATGAGATTCCCATTGTTCGCCACTTATTTCTTGTATATGGTGTATGTTTACTACCATTTTATATATAACATCATGATCCTATATATATTCTTGGTATTTAATGATTCACTTGATGATTATTAACTCGATTGATGATAGTGTTCTAAGGGACTTTGTTTCGATTTTCATTTCATTGTGATTTACTTGGTATTGTTTACCTAATCATTATTATGTGGTGTACCTACTGCCCCTTTGGTATTATTTATCATTTTAAATTTTAAATATATTATATATCCATATTATTGTTTCAAGGATATGATTATTTTCTTAAGCTGTATACCCTTTTACATATGGTGTTTATTTGGAATGTTATTTTGTCTATGGAAATATTGATGAATCTGTATCCTCTACTCTATATAGATGTTGAGAAGGCATATTGTAATTATATTAAATATATGTATAAATAATTATTTGGAGTCAAAATTAGGGGCAGGACCCTCTATATCCCCTCTATGCATCGATAGATTTCATGAGACAAGTCAGTTGGCGAAAAACCCTTTGAGTTTGTTTCCAAAATAGAATCAGACATGTATCTACCCAAGGACTTAAACCATTTTGATGGTATAGTGGTATCATGTTCAAGATACATGACATTCAATTAATAAGAATTCTATTTATTCATTTTCAGTTATTACTATCAATGAGTTTTTCACTATGACAAAATCGATGGATGCAGTTTTATTTTCAGTTTATTAATGGCATGTGTTTTTCATTTATTCACCATTCCATATTGACTATGCCAATTTGAGTATGATTAAATTCTTGTTGATTCATGATTCCTCTATTCGTAACCCTTACTGAGCATTTTATTTCACCCCTTTCATTTTTTTACCTTCAATAGGCTATGAATAGGTGACCATTTTTTGAGTTCTCATGGATGCAGTTTATTAGTTTTTGTTGTGTATTGTATTTTTTCTTACCATTCCTAATGTAATATGAGTTACATATATGTATATAGTTTCTTCAAGACTACTAAAATGATCATTCCTTTGGGATTTCATTCCTTTTAATCATGCTAATATAATAAGTAATGCACTGGATCCAGGCTTCTAGGCTCCGGGTGTTATAGTTGGTATCAAAGGAAGTTTAGAAGAAACCATGAAAAATAGATTTTTGGAAATATAGTTTAGGGGGTATAAACCTAAGATAGAATTTTAGGAAAAGTATAGAGTAACATCCTGAAATTTTGGTAAGGTAGAGACTATGTGGATCTTTCTAGCAAATACATCCTTGTCTGGATAATACAAGTGGATGTGGTTTTGGAACAGATGTACCTAGGAGTAACAACTCCGACAAGGAGTTTCTGGCTTGACCTAGGGTATCCTGGTACACAACAATGGGCCTTACTATGCACCTGGTTTAACACTCCTGGGGAATATGCTTAGGATAATTCACTTTTTCTTTGCAAACCATTATGATAGATTTAAAATTAAATATAAATAATGTTTATGATTATGATATTAGTCATGCATTAATTTTCAGATTATGTTAAGTTTTTTCTAGTTATAAATTATGGATTGTGACCTAATTTAGTGTGTGCCATTATTTAGTGATGGCGCCTAATGGAAGAAGGGAAATCAATACCCGCGGGAAATGTAGGAATTTCACCATAGAGAAATTCAACATAGTCAATATTAGAGTAGGTCTGATCATGACTATATTGGGAAAACTTACTCAAGTAATGAATAATAACCATGCTACACTATATTGGATCGTTTCATGTGGCAGAAGTCCCCATATTTTAGTGGGAATACTAATTTAGTGGTAGCTAAGTAGTGGATCAAGTACCTTGAAAATATATTTCTGGCATTAAGATGCAATGAAAATGAAAAGGTAGTACTGGAAGTATATTGACTCAAGGGTGATGCTAATTAATAGTGGTCCTGGATCTAGAATACCACAGAGAAAGAAGAAATAGAAGACATGTAAAGGGGAACTTTTAAAGAAATATTCTTTAACAAATATTTCCCTCATGAACAATGAATCAAAATGAAGAGGAATTTACTTAGCCTAAAGAAAAGGGAAGAAGAGAGTACTGTGGAGTATGAGGCAACCTTCAAAGGATTAGCGAAGTATGCAATAGATTACATACATGATTCGGAAGACAAGATCGGTCATTTCTCTTAAGTTATTAAGCTAATTCTTCTAAGGGAACTGGCTTCTCAAACATTTTCATCATACGATGAAATTGTATTAAGTTCCATCAAAATAGAGAAGGAATTTTCTAGATCAAATTTGTTCAAGGGAAATCAAGATAATAAGAGGAATTCTAATAACCATGGTAAAGTTGAAGTGATAATTAAGAAGAAGGGAATGAAGCAATTTCCATTTTGTGAGAACTATGGAAAGAATCATCTTGGTAAATTCTTGAAAGGCATTGGATTTTTCTATAAGTGTAGAGAAAAGGGTCATAGATCTAGTGAATGCAAGGGGAAGAGACAATTCAATGATGATAAATTCTATAATTGTGGAGATATGAGACACTTTTCAAATGAGTGTCCTAAGTGCCAAGGAAACTTTGCCTCAGAAAAGGGCATGAGATCAATGGAAAGCTTATACAATTATAATTGTGGAGGTTGAAGTTCCTAATGATGTGGTGGCCGGTACTTTAATTGTTTCCTCAAACTTAGATAATTATTTATTTGATTCTAGATCATCGCACTCATTCATATCTTCTTAGTTTTCCAAGAAAATTAGACCTGCCCAATTTTATTTAATAAAAGTGTTGTGAGTCAAAACTCTTAGGGGATGTATCATTGCAACAATAATGTGTTGATCAGTCCCCCTCATGACACATAAACGTGATTTAGTTTCTAACCTTTTCATAATACCAATGATTGAATTTGATATAATTCTCAGTATGAATTGGCTGTCAAATTATGATGTGAAGATCTATTGCAAGAAGAAGGAAGTTACAATTTTTGAGAATGGTGTAGAATCCCTTATCTTTAGAGCAGAAACCATACCATCTAATTCTTATATATATCCTCCCTGAGTAGCTCAAATGAATGCAATTCTTGGAGAGGAATAGAACACAATATCTAGGGGTGTGGAAAGAAATATTTAAATTAAAGATGTACCAATTGTGCAAGAATACATTTATGTATTTCTATAGGATTTACCTAGACATCCTTCAGAGCATGAAGTTGAGTTCTCTATTGATTTAATTCCTGGTGAAAGACCTATATCAAATACTCTATATAGAATGGACACTATGGAATTAGTAGAGATAAAGAAACAACTAGAGGAATTGAGTGTCAAAGGATTTATTTGACCTAATGTTTCTCTATGGGGATCCTCTGTCCTCTTTATCAAGAAAAAAGATGGATCCATGAGGGTATGCATTGATTATAGAGAAATAAATGCTATTATAATAAAGAACAAGTATCCTCTTCCAAGCATTGATGATTTATTCGATCAACTTCATGGATCCAAATATTTTTCGAAGATTGACATTCGATCTGGATATCACCAACTGTGTGTGAGAAAAAAAGATATTCCAAAGACAACATTTTGAACCAGGTATGATAATTATGAGTTTACAGTAATTCCTTTTGAACTAATTAATACACCCTCAGTTTTCATGGGTCTGATGAATAGAGTTTCAAGGAATATCTTGATGTCTTTGTTGTGGTATTTATCAATGATATCCTAGGATACTCCAATAGTTATGAAGACCATGAGAATCAATTGTGGATTATTCTAAATACTCTTAGAAGAAATTAATTATATGGGATGTTTAGCAAGTGAAAATTTTGGATTCAATCAGTTTATTTTCTTGGCCATACTGTCTCTAAGGATTTAATCTTAGTTGATCCTACAAATACAAAGGCAATCCAACAATGGAACACACCAATGAACATAACCAATGTACATATTTTTATTGTCTTAGCGGGTTACTATCGACATTTCATTCAGAATGTCACCCAATAGGATAACCCGCTAACCAAGATCACACATAAATGGGTTAAGTTTTTATAGAAGAAATAATGTACAGAATGATTTGAAGAATTTAAAAGAATATTGGTCAAAGATCCAATTTTGACTCTTAAATCCGGAAATGATGGATTTTTGATATACAGTGATGTATCAAAGAATGGAATGGGTTGCGTCCTTATGCAAAATGATAAATTTATTTCTTGTGCCTCAAGGTAGTTGAAGACTCTTGAGAAAAATTTCCCAACTCATGATCTTGAATTAACAACTATAATATTTTCTCTGAAAATATGAAGACATTATCTCTATGGTGAAAGATGTTAGATATATACAGATCAAAAGAGTTTCAAGTACATTTTTACATAGAAATAACTTAATACGAGGCAAAGGATATGGCTCGAGTTACTCAAAGATTATGATTTTTCAATATAATTCCACCCAAGAAAAGAAAATAAGGTGGAAGATGCATCAAGAAAGAAAGATCATGGACTTATGACCCAAATGAGGATTAAGAGAGATTCTATATTAATGGATCTACTAAATATGGATATGGGAATTGTTAAGGAAGGGTAACCATATTTCATCTTTCAAATGATTACTAAATCATATTTAATAGAGAATATAAAAATCACTCAATCTGATGATGAGAATCTACAAAAGGAAATTAAAGGTGTTAAGAATGAATGATTGGTACACTTCGTGTAGGATGATAGAGTTCTAAAATTTGGGAAGATGTTATGCATTATATCAGTACATGAGCTAGAAAGGTAACTATTAGATGATTCTCATAGCTAAATTTCTCTATACATCATGGTTGTACTAAGATGTATAGTGATCCGAAGGAACATTTTTGGCGGGATAACCTGAAGAGAGAAATTGATACTATGTGTCAAGTTGTCTAGTTTGTTAAAAATTAAAGACTGAGATACAAAATACTATAGGGGTTATGCAATCTATACCTATTCCTATGTGGAAGTGGGATGAAATTATGATGGATTTTTTCATAGGACTGCCTAGGACACCTTGAAGGAATGATGCAATATGGGTAACTGTTGATCGTCTCATAAAATCAGCACATTTCCTTGCTATAAGATAGGATTTACCACTTGAGAATCTAGGAAGACTTTATATTAATGAATTTGTAAGACTTCATGGTACACCTATATTGAGTGTGTCCAATTAAGATCCTCGATTTACATCAAAATTCTAGAAGATTCACCAAAAGGATTTGGATGCTAGGCTTCATTTGAGTACTTCCTATCATCCCTAAGCCAATAGATAGTCTGAAAGGACTATTAAAACACTAGAAGACATGTTGAGATCATGCTCTCTTGACTTTAAAGGTTTTTAGGATTAATACTTTCCTTTGGTGGAATTTTTCTATAATAACAGTTTCCATTCTAGCATTGAAATAGCACCGTATGGAGCATTATATGGAAAGAGGTGTCTAAATCAAACTTGTTGTGATGAAGTTGGCAAGGGAAAACTTATAGGCCTAGAAATTATCAAAGAGACAACTTAAAATGAAAAGAAAACTCAGGCCTATATTAAAGCATCCCAAAGTAGGAAAAAGTGTTATGCTGACAACTAGATAAAGGATTTGGAATTTAAAGTAGGAGATCTTGTATTTCTAAAAGTATATCTGTGGAAGGGTGTCTTAAGGTTCAGTAAGAAAGGGAAAATGAGACTCAGTAAGATCGGACCATTCGAAATTCTAGAAATAATTGGAGTTGTAGCTTTCTGTTTAACAATGCCACCAAGTTTCTCCAATGTTCATGATATGTTACACATGCCATCGTTAAAGAAATACATGCCATAACCAATGCATGTAATCACCTATTAAGAAATAGAGTTAGAACCTGATTTGTCTTACTCTAAAGATCCTATCGAGATTATTGACTCTATAAAGCAAGTATTGAGAAATTAGATTACTCATCTGGTAAAGGTTATTTGGAGAAACCATAAAATGGAAGAAGTAATGTGGTAACCTAATGATTTTATGAAGAAGAACCACCCAAATATTTTTAGAGGGATTTATACATGAAAATTTTTGAGGATTAAATTTACGAATGTGGGAAGAATATTACACACCATATATTTTATGGTATGTTTCTCTTAAATACTTTAAAATCATTAGATAGCCTATATTGCATGAAGCGATGAGTCTCTATGATACAAAACTTGGTTATTTATAGGAGATAGTCATAACCTAGCCATTAAACTTAAATTTACCACTTATGTGTTCTGAATTTTGAAAAACAGACATACACGATTTTGATCAGGGTGATACTTGGAGTCTGATAGAAACAACTTAATATTTGGTGAATAGTAACTTATCCTTATGAATAGTAACTTACTCTTATGAATACTAACTTACCTTTATGAATAGTGATATGACTCTTATGAATGGTAACCTTACCCATGAAAGTATAAATAAAATTTAGGCACCTTTAAAAATGAAGATGAATATTTTAAGTGTTTGTATTTTCCAATTAAATGATGATTCTAATTAAAAATTAAATTTCTCATATTTAGAAAATTATTTTTAAAAAATAGAGTTCATTTTTGGATTCTACACATTGAAAAATGGTTAGGGTGAATTTTTGAGATTTTTCTGAAATACATGAATTTTTGGTGAATAGTAAAATACATTAATTTACCGTATAAATACATTATAATTTAAATCCACTATTACTAACATCAAGGGTGATGTAAGAAAAAAAATATATAACACACATGAACTTATTACTATTATAGGTCATGTAATCCTCACTATTTATTGTCTGGTGGAGAAATAATAAATTAATGAATATAATATTAAGAAAACCCTCCTCCCATTCATTATAAATACCACCCCTCACACCCTCATTTCTTCACACCTCTCAAGCTTCAATACCTACCTATATTATACTCAAATATCTCCCTAAGATCCTCCCTCATTTTCAAGAGATTTTTTTTTCTCACCAAAATGACAAAAACAAAGGCCTTGAAGAGAATCTCCAGGAGGAGTACTCAAGAGGTGAACCTCTCTTCCTTTTTCTTTCAAATTATTTTACCAGTTCCATTATTTTGTTTCTCTCTCCTCACATCAACTCATTCAAATGATATGATAATTTTACTACCTTACATAAACTAGAATTTGTTTATGATAATTGAATATTTCATCAACATCTCTCTTTTCCCCCTCGTCTTATACTAAAAATGAAAACATTCTTCGAGATGTGTTAATTTATCACATTCAAGGATGGGAAGTTTTCAATTTCTATTACCATCTTCAATTATGTTCATGAAACCATTTTTATGGTTGAAAATAATAATTATATATGTAATATATCCTATTTAATTTTTTGTAATAATTTTTTACACATGGTATTTAATTATAAAACAAAATGAGTTCATGGTGATCGAAAAAACCATCAAAATAATCGAAGTGTTTATTAATAAAATTTTGTATAATGATTCATCCAACCCCAAAATAACCAAAGAATTTATATGATCATTTTAACTTATATATTATTATTAATAACTCATAAATTCAATTCTGAATTTCAATTTCCATTTTACATGAACTTCTATACTCATGTACAAGAAAACCAATCATGATAACCAAGGAAAAAAATGCTTCCAAAACAATAAAATTGAACCTCTTAAACCCAAAAAAATGGCCATTAATGAACCTAATATGGTTAAAATAAATCAATTAAAATTCTATTTGGTTCTGTAATTATTAATTAATGACACTAAATTTTATTATTCAGGTCATTAGTATCAAATGGAGAACACATTCAGGCATAATGTGTGAAGAAATGAGGTGTATGATTACTGTAATTTGATATATGATATCATGATTTTATTTATATTCATGTTATTTGTGTGATATTCCCATTGTTCTCCACTTATTTCTGGTATGTGGTGTATTATTACTTCAATTTGATATATGATATCATGATTCTATTTATATTCATGTTATTCAGTGATTCAGTTGATTATTATTAACTCGATTGATTATAATGTTGTAAGGGACTTATGTTCCGGTTTCCATTTCATTTTTATTTACTTGGTATTATGCCCCTAATCATACTTATGTGGTGTACCTACTGCCCCTTTGGGATAATTTATCATTTGAAATTTTAAATATATTATATATCCATATTCTGGTTTCATGTATATGATTATTGTCTTAATCCGTATACCCTTTTACATATGGTGTTTATTTGAAATGTTGTTTTAATTAGGAAAATATTGATGAATCTGTATCCTCTACTATATATAGATATCGAGAATGAATATTGTACTTGTATTAATATATATATAAATAATTATTTTGGCTTAAAATGATGTGTGAGGCCTGCTATATCGCCTCGATGCATCGACAGGTCTCATGATACAAGTCAGTTGGCGACAAACCCATCGAGTTTGTTTCCTAAACAGAATCAGACAGGTATCTACCCACAGACATAAACCATTTCGATGATATAGTGGTATCATGTGCCACATACATGAAGTCCAATTAATAATAATTATATTTATTCATTTTTATTTATTAATATCTATGAGGTTTTTACTATGACAAAATCTATGGATACAGTTCATTCCAAGTTCATTAATGGTGTGTGTTTTTCATTTATTTACCATGCCATATTGACTATGCCAATTTGATTATGATTCAATTATTTTTAATTCAGGATTCCACTATTTTAACCCTCATTGAGCATTTGAGCTCACCCATATCATTTTTTTACCTTCAGCAGGTTATAAAAGGATACAATTTGTTGAGTTTTTGTGGATGAAGTTTATTAGTTTTTGTTGTGTATTATATTTTGTTACCTTTCTAACCATAATTTGGGTTACATGTATGTATCTAGCATCTTCAAGACTAATATAATAATAATTACTTTGTTATTTCATTATTTTTAATCATGCCTATGTAATAAGTAATGCACCGACAGTGGGCTTCTGGGGTCGGGGTGTTACAGTTGGTATCAGAGGAAGTTCAGCAGAAACCTTGGAAACTATATTTTTGAAAAATAATTTAGTGTACATAACCCTAAGAAAGACTTTGAGGATAAGTATAGAGTAACATCCTAGAATTTTGGTAAGGTATATACTATGTGTATCTTCATATAAAATATATCCCTGTCTAGATATTACAAGTGGAGGTGGTTCTAGAAAAGATGTACCTAGGAGTAAAAACTCCAACAATGAGTTTTGGGCTTGTACTAGGGTATCCTGGTATGGAAAAATGGATCTTACTGTACACTTGTTTTGACACTCCAGGGGGATATGATTAGGATAATTCACATTTTCTTTACAAACTATTATGAAGGATTTAAAAGTAAATAGAAACAATGTTTAAGATTATGAGATTAGTCATGCATAAATTTTGAGATTATGTTAAGTGTTTTATAGTTATAAATTATGAATTATGACCTAATTTTGTGTATGACATTGTTTAGTGATGGAACCTAATAGAAGAAGGGGAATAAATACCTGCAGACAGTGTTGGGATTTCCCCACATAGAAAGTCAACACAGTCAATGATAGATAAGATCAGATCTAAACCATACTGGGAAAAATTACTCAGGTTGTGACAAATAACCATGCTATACCTATATTGTATCATTTCATGCAGAAGAAGAGCCCATATTTTAGTGGGACTACTAATTCGGTTGTAGCTGAGCACTGGATCAAGTCCCTTGATAATATATTTCTTGCATTAAGATATAATGAAAATGAAATGGTATTACTGGCAATATATTACTTCAAGGGTGATGCTGATCAATGGTGGTCCTTAATCCAGAATACCATGGTGGAAGAAGAAATAAAAGATATGTAATAGGGAACTTTTAAGGAAATATTCTTCAACAAATATTTTCCTCATGAAGAATGAAATGAAATGAAGAGGAAATTCCTAAGCCTAAAGCAAAGGGAAGAAGTGAGTGTTGCGGAGTATGAGGAAACCTTCACAATATTATCCAGGTATGCTATAGATTACTTATGTAATTTATAAGACAAGATTTATCATTTATTTTAAGGTCTTAAGACATGTCTTCGAAGGGCACTTACTTCTAAAACATTTTCGTCATACGATGAAACTGTATTAAGTTCCATCAAAATAGAGAAATAATTTTTTAGATTAATTTTTTTGAGGGAAATCAAGATAAGAAGAGGAATTGTAATAACCATGGAAACATATAAGTTTTAATGAAGAAGAAGGGAATGAAACAATTTCCATTATGTGAGAACCGTGGATAGAATTATCCTGGGAAATGCTTTAAAGGAATGAGAGTTTGCTATAAGTGTGTAGAAAAGGGTTATTTATCTATTAAATGCAAGGGGAAGAGACAATTCAATGATGTTCAATGCTACAATTATGGAGAGATGAGACACTATGAAAATGAGTGTCCTATTCTCCAAGGAAACTTGCCTCAGAGAAGGCTATAAGAGCAAGTGAAATCTTATGTGATTATAACCACGAAGGTTGAAGTTTCTAATGATGTGGTGGAAGGTACATTAATTATTTCCTCAAACATATCCAATTCTTTATTTGATTCTGGATCATCACATTCATTTATATCTTCCTAGTTTTCCAAGAAAATTATACATGTCTAATTTGATTTAATAAAGGAGTTATCTGTCAAAAATTTTAGGGGATGTATCATTGCAACAAATATGTGTTGATCAGTCCCCATCATGACACATAAACCTTCTTTATTTGCTAACCTCATCATCATACCAATGATTTACTTTGATATAATTCTTGGTATGAATTGGATATCAAATTATGATGCAAAGATCTATTACAAGAAGAAGGAAGTTACAATTTTTGAGAATTATGTAGAATCCCTTATATTTCGAACAGAAACCTCACTATCTGATTCTTATATAGATCCACCCCTAGTAGATCTACTGAATGAAATTCTTGGTGATGAAGAGAACACAATATCTATGGGTGATGAAATAAATATTCAAATTTAATATGTATATCTTGTTCAAGAATACATTGATGTATTTCTAGAGGATTTACCTGGACATCCTACATAGTAGGATGCTGAGTTCTATATTGATTTAATTCATGGTGAAAGACCTATATCAAAGACTCCCTATAGAATGGTCACTATGGAATTAGTGGAGCAAAAGAAACAAATAGAGGAATAGAGTGTCAAAAGATTTATTCAACCCATTGTTTCTCTATGGGGAGCCTTTTTTCCTCTTTGTTTAAAAGAAAGATGGATCCATGAGGCTATGAATTTATTATAGGGAAATCAATTATATTAATATAAATAACAAGTATCCTGTAACAAAAATTGATAATTTATTTGATCAAATTCATAGAGCCCAATATTTTTTGAAGATTGACCTTCGATCTGGATATCTCCAGCTCTATGTGAGAAAGGAAAATATTCCAAAGACAACATTTCGAACCAAGTATGGGCATTACGAGTTTATAGTAATGCATTTTTGAATGACTAATGAAACCTCTATTTTCATGGATCTAATGAATAGATATTTCAAGGAATATCTTGATGACTTTTTTATGGTATTTATCGATGATATCCTGGTATACTCCAAAATCTAAAAAGACCATGAGAATCCCTTGCATATTATTCTGAAACCTCTTAGAAGAAATGAATTATATGGGATGTTTAGAAAGTGTGAATTTTGGGTTCAATAATATTATTTTCTTAGACATATTGAATCTATGGATGGAATCTTAGTTGATCCTGCAAAGACAAAAGCAATCCAAGAATGAATCATGTCAAAGAACATAACTGTGGTATGTAGTTTTATTTGTTTAGAAGGTTACTATCTGTGTTTCGTTCAGAATTTTTCTTGATTTTCTACGCGCTAACCAAGATCATAGGTAAAGGGGTTATGTTTGTATAGATGATAGAATGTACAAAATTATTTAAATAATTGAAAAGAATTTTGGTTAATACTCCAATTTTGACTCTTCCATTTGTAAATGATGGATTTGTGTTATACAGTGACTCATTAATGAATGTACTGGGTTGTGTCCTTATGCAAAATGATAAATTTATTGTTTAGGAATCAAGGTAGTTTAATAATTCTAAGAAATATTACCCAACTCATGATCGTGAGTTAGAATATGTAATATTTTATCTGAAAATATGGATACATTATCTCTATAGAGAAAGATGTGAGATATATATAGATTACAAGAGTTTGAAATATATTTTTACATAGAAATAACTCAACATGAGGAAAAGGAGATAGATTGAGTTACTCAACGATTATGATTGTTCAATACACCACCACCCAGGAAAGACAAATAAAGTGGAAGATGCATTAAGCAGGAAAGATCATGGACTTTTGACCCAATTGAGGATTGAGAGAGATCCTATATTAATGGATCTACTAAAGATGGATGTGGGAATTGTTAAGGAAGGGGAAACATATTTCCTCTTTCAAATTATTTATGAACCATATTTACTCAAGAAGATAAAAAGATCTCAATCTGATTATGATAATCTACAAAATAAAATTAAAGGTGTTAAGGATGGAAGATTGGCAGGCTTCGTGTATGAGGATGGAGTTATAAAATTTGGGAAGAGGTTATGCATTTCATCAGTACCTGAGATAAAAAAGGGAACTATGAGATGATGCTCATAGATTAAATTTCTCTATAAACCCTAGAAACACTAAGATGTATAGAGATATGAAGGAACATTTTTGGTGGGATAACCTGAAGCGATAAATTGCTGACTATGTGTTAAGGTTTCCAGTTTTTCAACAAGTGAAGGCTAAGAGACAACATCCTAGAGGGGTCATGCAATCTCTACCTATTCATATGTGGAAGTATTATGATGTATTTTTTCACCAGACTACCGAGGACACCTAAAATGAATGATTCAATATGGTTAATTGTTGATTGTCTCATAAAATAAAAACATTTCCTTATTATAAGAGAGGATTTACCACTTGAGCGCCTGGAAAAAATATATATTAATGAAGTTGTAATACTTTATGGTGCACCTCTATCAATAGTTTCCAATTTAGACCCCCAATTTACATAAAATTATAGAAAAGTCTCTAGAAGGATTTTTATAATGAGCTTTATATAAGTACTGCTTATCACCCTCAAACCGATGGACAATCTGAAAGGACCATTCAAACACTGGAAGACATGTTGAGATCATGCTCTCTTGACTTTCAAGGTATTTGGGATCAATACTTTTCTTTGGTGTAATTTTTTTATAATAATATTTTCCATTAAAACATTCAAATGATTCCATATGAAGAATTATATCGAAAGAGGTGTCGAACTCCAACTTATTGGGATGAAGTTGGTGAGAGGAAACTTATAGGCCCAGAACTTATCGAAGAGAAAACTGGAAAGGCAAAGAAAATTCCTGCTCATATTAAAGCAGCCCAAAGTTGGAAAAAGAGTTATGCGGACAACCAAAGAAAGGATTTAGAATTTCAAGTAAGAGATCATGTCTTTATAAAAGTATCTCTATGTAAGGGTGTCTTAAGGTTCGATAAGAATGTGAAACTAAGCCCTAGGTATATTTTATTGTTTGAAATTCTATAAAGAATTGGAGCTGTATCTTACTATTTAGCAATTCCACCATGTATCTCCAAAGTTTACAATGTTTTCCACATGTCATTGTTAAAGAAATACATTAAAGACCCAATGTATTTACTCACCTATGAAGAAATAGTACTGGAACCTAATTTGTCTTACTGTGAAGATCCTATTGAGATTATTGACACTAGAGAGAAAGTATTGATGAATCAGATGACTAGTTTGGTAAAGGTTCTTTGGAGAAACCTTGAAATGGTGGAAGGAATGTGGGAACCTAAGGATGTTATGAATTAGAACCTCCCACATATTTTTAGAGGGATTTATAAATGAAAATTTTTGAAGATGAAATTTATGAAGGTGGTAAGAATATAACACCCCAAACATTTTATGGTATTTTTCTCTTAAATATTTTAAAATCATTAGATAGCCTATATTGCATGAAAAACTGAGTCTCTATGAAACAAAGCTTGTTTATTTATAGTGTATAGTTATAAACTAGCCATAAAAGAAAATTTTTCCACTTATGTGTTGTAAATTTCAAAAAATGGACATACACAGTTGCGATTAGGGTGATATTTGGAGTCTGATAGAAACAACTTAATTTTAGGTGAATAGTAACTTACCCTTATGAATAATAACTTACCCTTATGAATAGTAACATACCCTTATTAATATTAATACGACTCTTATGAATGGTAACCTTACCCATGACAGTATAAATTAAATTTAGGCACCTTAAAAATGAAGATGAATATTTTAAGTGTTGGTATTTTTCGATTAAATGATGATTTTAATTAAAAATTAAATTTATGATGTTTAGAAAATTATTTTTGAAAAATAGAGTTCATTTTTGTATTCTAAACATTAAAAAATGATTAGGGTGAATTTTTGAGATTTTTCCGAAATACTTGAATTTTTTGTGAATAGTTAAATACATTAATTTACCGTATAAATACATTATATTTTAAATAAACTATTCCAAACATCATGAGTGATGTAAGAACAAAAATATCAAACTCACATGAAATTATTACTATTCTAGGTCGTGGAATCTTAACTATTTCTTGTCTTGTGGAGAAATAATAAATAAATAAATATAATATTAAGAAAACCCTCCTCCCCTTCACTATAAATACCACCCCTCACACCCTCATTTATTCGGACCTCTCAATATTCAATCCATACCTAAATTCTGATAAAATCTCTCACTAAGCTACTACCCCACGTCCAAGACCTGCTTGTCTCACAAAAAGGCCAAAAAACAAAGGCCTTAAGGAGATTCTCAATGAGGAGTACTCAAGGGTGAACCTCTCTTCCTTTTTCTTTCAACTTCTTTTACAAGTTCCATTATTTTGTTGCTCTCTCCTGACCCCATAATAAAAATGCTATGATAATTCTATTGACTTACATGAAATATAATTTTATTATGATAATGGAATATTTCATCATAATCTCTCTTTCCCCCCTCCTCTTATACTAAAAATGAAAACACCATCAGAGATGTGTTAATTTATCAAATTCAAGGATGACATGTTTTCAATTTCTATTAACGTCTTCAATTATGGTCATGAAACCATTTTTATAGTTTAACCAGATAATTATATATTTAATATATCCTATTTAATGTTTTTGGAATAATTTTTTACACATGTTATTTAATTATAAAACAAAATGAGTTTACAGTGATAAAAAAACCAGAAAAAATAATCAAAGTGTTTATCAATAAAATTTTGTATAATGACTCATCCTGCCCCAAAATAACCAAAATATTTTTATGATAATTTAACCTTATGTATTATAATTAATAACTCATAACTTTAATTCTGTATTTAAATTTTCATTTTTCATGAACTTCTATACTCATGTACAAGAAAACCGATCATGAAAACCAAGGAAAAAATGCTTCCAAAACAATAAAATTGAACCTATTAAACCCATCAAAAGGCCATGAGTAAATCTAATAAGGTTAAAATAAATAAATTAAAAGTATATGAGGTTATGGAATTATTAATTTACGAAGTTAAATTTGATTATCCAGGTCATTAAGATCAAATGAGGAAAAAATTCAGGCATAAGGTAAGAGGTTTCTCATCTCACTTTTATTTCAATGAAATTCCCATTGTTCATCACTTATTTCTTGTATGTAGTGTTTGTTTTGTAACATTTGTTATATAATATCATTATTCTATTTATATTCATGTTATTCAATGATTCACTTGATTATTATTAACTCGATTTATTATATTATTGTAAGGGACTTTGTTTCGGTTTACATTTCATTGTGTTTTACTTGGTATTGTGAACCTAATCATTATTATGTGGTGTACCTACTACCCCTTTGGGATAATTTCTCATTTTAAATTTTAAATATATTATATATCCATATTATGGTTTCATGGATATTATTATTGTCTTAATCTATATACCCTTTTACATATGGTGTTTATTTGGAATGTTGTTTTGACTATGGAAATATTGATGAATCTGTATCCTCTACTCTATATGGATGTTGATAAGGCATATTGTACTTGTATTAAATATATGTATAAATAATTATTTGGACTTAAAATGATGGGTGTGTTCTGCGATATCCCCTCGATGCATCGACCGGTCTCATGAGACAAGTCAGTTGGTGACAAAACCTTTGAGTTTTTTCCAAAACAGAATTAGATGGGTATCTACCCATAGACTTAAACCATTTTGATAGTATAGTGGTATCATGTTCCAGATACATGATATCCAATTAATAAGCATACTATTTCATCATTTTTAGTTATTACTATCCATGAAGTTTTTACTATGACAAAATCTATGGATGCATTTTCATTCTCAGTTTATTAATGGAATGTGTTTTTCATTTATTCACCATGCTATATTGACCATGAAAATTTGATTATGATTAAATTGTTGTTGATTCATGATTACAATATTTTTAACCCTTACTGATCATTTGAGCTCACCCCTTTCATTTGTTTACATTCAACATGTTATGAAGAGGAGACCATTTATTGAGTTCTTGTGGATGTAGTTTATTTGTTTTTATTGTGTATTGCATTTTTTCCTTTCCTAATGTAATATGAGTTACATGTATGTGTCTAGTTTCTTAAATAATACTAAACTGATAGTTCCTTTGGGATTTTATTCCTTGTAATCATGCCAATGTAATAAGTTATGCACTGAATCTGGGCTTCTGGGGTTGGGGTGTTACATCAACTACTTCATCCACCCTTACAAGACTAATATTTTCAATTTCATGATGGGAAAATAAGTCATTTTATTATTATTGATGAGATTCAATGTGAGAGGTAAAATATTCTACTTCATCACCCATATCATAGAAGTATCTTTGTTTTATGTGAATAACTACACTACACCTTTCATCTATGACATATTTCACATAATATACCATTTTCTCTTATGATGAAAAGATTTATGGATAATGTAATTCATGGTTACCAACATCCATCAAGAAAGATAAGTTCATAGAAGTAAATTTAAAGGAATCTATTTTAACACCCCTAGTAATATTGACCCACTTGTATTTGAATAAAACAACTCAAAAATTATCATGGTAGTTTAATTCGATAATACCAATCAACTTTCCAAGGTGTCCGAATTCAGAAACTATAAATATACCACAATTTTTTATTTTTAAACCCTCTTACCAATTGATTGTTTGATATTTAAATCCATTCACATTGTAAGCATTGAATTTTCTAGCTAGTTTTAGAGGAATTCAAGCTAGAAACTTCAAAATATACTCACAACTCATTCCGAGTTTCATTTTTCATAATCTATTAAAAATAATATACATTATTATATTTTAAAAATATATTTTTCAACCCAATATTAGTATTTATTTCAATATTTATGAACTTACATGATGTTCAAACCATTATAAAATCTATTTATTAACAAATTTTGTTATATCATTCTCATTTCATGTTCGACTTCTCATTCATCTCTTTGTTTTTATCACGATATCTTCAATTAATGGATATCAAATCTCACTATTCAGTAGCACATATCTATGTTCTTGGAATAATTCCATTTTTATGAGTGTAATATTTGATATCCCCCCAACTGATCAACCAATAGTAGGAAATATTTTTGATTTCCTATGCAGTTGAGATTGAGTCAATATGTTGTCAAAATTTTCAACTCTATTGAATCTTGTCTCAATATCATCCAAGTATCTATAATAAAAGGTAACACACTCCTCTACTAATAGACTTCAGAAATAGATCCTTTAGGTTGAGCTTTATTTCTCAAGTATGATTTCAAATGAAAAAGGTATCTATGGATTGAAATAAATAAAAAATATTTATGTATTTAATGAAATTCCAAGAATTGTTTACATAAGATGAGAAATATATAAATAAAGCATCTCTCAATTGGATACATCCATCAATAATGTATGAGACATCCAAATTTTGTTTCCTTGACCAAATGCATTATTAAATGCATCATGAAAGTAAAAAATAAAGGAGGAAATATTATCTCTATTACAAAAAGTTTTAGTAAAAATTTATCCTAATAGTTTTCAAGATCGTCTGGTTGTAGAGTTTTCTCACATAGTTTTCTAAAGAATGTGCAAAATTGGAGTACAAAAACAATAACCTTTTCATGTAAAAATTTACACAATTCCAATGGTAGTTACTTATATAACAAAATATGTGAATCATGATTTTTTAATCCATGTAACATATAATGATTTAATCCAAATAACCTTCATATATTACTTGAATACCCATCATCAACTTTCACATGTTTTAAAATTATAAGGAATATATTTTTATACTTATTTTTCATTAAAAATATTATTAGAGCATACTCTACATTCTCATATAGCTATATATCATGATTTATATTCATTGTTTGTAATAACTTTCAATAATTGAGATGGTCCTTCAATTTTCTATGATCATTAAGTAATTTTAAGATCAAATTATCAAAAAAATTCTTTTTAGTATGCATAACATCAATATTATGATGGAAAAAATTAAATTCCTAATGCAGAAGTTTGAAGAATATACATTTTTTCCTTCCATTTTTGCATTCCAATTTCATTTGATGATGAAATTCAAACTCATTTCCCACTATCAATCAAATGATCCACCTTCCCAAATTTTGTTTCAATATTTACAAGTTATTCCAATATTTTAGAACCTATAGACAACTTTGGAGGTGGACTTTGATCAATAGACCCCTTGAATTTTGAATTTTTCAACTAGAATCTATGAGATACATCAGGAAATATGTGATGAAACAAGAAGCACCATTTTTTAATAAATGGTAGTCATTCGGGGTCAAAATCCAAGTTACAAATAAGATAATACAAAACCGTGTAAGTATTACAACTAGATAAGTTCTCAAGTCTATGGAATTGACTAGTACTCTACATTAGATAAGGATGCGTTTTGAACGTTGTTATAGAATACACATGATATGTATCCACACCACTAATCTATAAATCATGTAATTATTCAATTAGAGACTGCAAGTATACATAAATATCATTTCTAATAATTTTTTTCTAGGAATATTCATTGAAATGATAAAAGATGTTTGTTGCATACACATCCACAGAGGTAGATTGTAAGGGATCAAAACAACCAGCTAAATTCTATAATTCGTACTCAAAGTACCAAATGGGTTGAATCCATCAACGACCAATCCCAATTAAACATTCCTAAGTTCAAATAACAAATCTATATTTAATGAATCAAATATATTCCATGTTTTTGAATCTCTTGGACTTCACATTAATACATCATTGTTATTGTCTATAGAGTTACACTTCATGTGCTTAGCTATTTTTAATAGCGTGAATAATCTTTATAATTGAGTTTTTAAAGGGAATAAATGAAAAACCTTTATAGGTGTGTTATTTTTATTCTCCTCTAAAGTAGTATATTGATTTAGACTTCTAGAATTACCCATTAACTTCCATCTAGAAGATGGATTTTTTTTTTCAATCCTGTCTACTTGAACCCTCTCCCCAATAAATCATATAATCATTGGGATAAGCTTGTATTTTTTTTTTATAATTCAGACAAATCTTGGATTTTTTTTAAATCATAAAAAGACTCAAGGATCTTAGCTTCTATAAATTCCTCATGAAATAATTCCAATATCATAGATATCGCCTTCCGTGTATGCATTTGATATGGTAAAACTTCAATAGAAAAGAATGTTTTGAATATTTCAGATATCCACCATACCACTCTTTATTTCCATTATCAACTAAATCATGAAACACATTTTCCTTCTCAATAAAGTTTTCGATTATATTAGTCTCTACAAAATCAAGAGGAGGATCCAATGATATGTTACTATCTTAATCTAGTTTTCCTATAGTCCCCAAAACATCTTTTTTCAATTTACTATTTTTATCACCCTCAAACGATTATTCTAATATGTTTTGATATTTATATTATTGACTTGTAATGAATTAATAATCATTATAAGGTTTTTCATTTCATTTTACATTATTGATGATGTTGGGAGCTCAATCTATTGATTGACATCAGTGTTCAAACTTTCAATAACATTCAATTCACCATGCCAAATCCAACAATAATATTGAGTAGGAAATTGCTTCAATATCAAGTGTTAATAAACATTATGTCTCTTCAACCATATGGTAAATTTACATTTAGGGCATGAACATCTTATTTTACCATCAATGGATCGATTGGAAATTAAAAAATCTAAAAACTCCTCCAAACCCTTACCATACTAAGGCGTGTTTCTTTGTAATATAATCCAGCTTTTATCCATATATCACAAAGTGCCTACACTTAATTTAAGACAATTAAACTACATAATATGTATTATTTTATTCAAAAAAAATTACTAATTTATTTGAAACCAACAATATAAAAAATTATTTATGAATTTTAATTTGATTACATTTTTGAACAACATCATTTTTCATAGATTTTAATTCTAATGTATATAATCCATCAAAAAATTAAAGATTGTCTATAAGTATGTCTAATGAATTTAAAATGTAAAATGGATGTGAGAGTATGAAATTAAAAAATTATCAAATAAATAAATATTCTTACAAAGGGGGATGAATAAGTGGTGCTCTGTTAGGGGAAAAAGGATGTGTAGGGAAAATGGTATTAATGGAGATCATGAGGTCAAAAACTAAAGATTAGGAGTGGCGGTGAGGGATAGGTGTCTCAATAGTAAGGGATTGATAGTAATGCCTCAATAATGAGGGCTATGTGGCTAGGTAGAAAGGGGGAAAATGTAAAGGGGATTAGTGGAGAGAGATTGGGGAGGGGTGGTGATGGCTCGGGGAGGGAACTGTGATGGCTTGGGGGATTAATGGGGATCAACGGGGAGCATCGAGGGATCAAGGAAGGGTTGGGGAGAATCTGTAGTGAGGGTACATAGAGCGACTGTGAGGGTTTAGTCTGGAGAGACATCAAGGAGGAAAGTGAGAGGATCTGAGCTCGACCAGAGAGGGAAAATTAGAGGGAAAGGGGAGAAGTGAGGGGATAAAGGAGCGATGCCATGATCATGGAGTGGCATGGGGAAAAGGGTGACTTGGCTGGGAGCAGAAATGAAATGAAATAAGGGGATAAGTTATAAGAGTCAACATTAAGGATTGGGGAGTGGTGACAAGGGGGAAAGGGTGAATGTGAGGGCTCAGGGGGGGAGTGTTATTTTATTTAAGAAATTAAAAATATTCAGCTAATTTTTTTAAAAAACTGTCGATAATATTTTTTCATATTTTTAGTGGTCATTTCTTAAACCCCCACTAATAAATCAACATTAAATACTGAATTATGTGTACTTCAAGGACCATATTTATAATTAAAGCCTCATCCATCAGTAGACGAGGCACTAAACTAGTGCTCATGGGTCCATTGTGGCCCTTGAAACTTGTAAATTCCATTCATAAGAATTTACTTTTAACTAAACCATTTATTTAATTTAAAAAGGTTAATCTCCCATAGTGGTGATACCACATGTCACATGATACATAAATAAAATTCATAAACCATAGGGAAATTCATATAGACTACATAAATTATACAGAGTTATTTACCTTTAATCACAACTTGAAAATGCTTTCCCAAGATCTTACATGATCCTATCACCCATCGAGCACCTATCTCAAGAAATAAAATTTAAATAAATTAATAATAATAATTTATAATTAATTTTACAATTTAATTAAGTTTAGTTCAAATAGGAATAAATGCTTATAATATCACTAGGTGATTCCTTCTTGTGGAAACTATAACTAAAGGGTTTTGGTCTACTCTTGAGATACACCTAGATCAAATACACTCTGAATTATCTATTTAAACACCTAATTCAATGGTAAATTTCATCTTATTTAGGGAAAACCCCAAATATAATTTACCAGGAGACGTACCTTCATTGAAATAGTGAGAAACAAATACAGACATCATATTGTGACATTCTATACTTATTACAAGAAGAATCCCCAATATATCATATGATTTACACCATGAATGGGTGGAAATCATCACCAAATCCTGATCCAAAGAACTAAAATTATAGGTGATGAAGAGAAAAAAGAGGAAGAGGAATGAGGAATTCACATGGATTTTCCATGGAATCTCACCAAAGCAACCATAAATTAAGGGGTATTCCAAGAGTAAGGAGGGAGTAGACCCTTAAAAATCATCCCCATGTGAGGGATCAGGGAAGGGATTGAAAGTTCTAGAGGTCTTGGGGAATGGTGGCTCAAGGAGGAACAATAAAAAATCATGGAGGGCTTGGGGTGAAACTGTGGTGAGGGCATAAGGAAAAACTATGAGGGCTCGGTCTGGAGTGGAGGCAATGGAAAAAAGGGAGAAGCGATGAGATCAGTTGGGGAGGGGTAGTGAGGGGGAAGGGGAGTGGTGAGGGGGATCAAGGAGTAGTGGGAGGATTAGGGAGTGGTGAGGGGGAAAAGAGGTCTTGGTAAGGAGTGGTAGTAAGGGGGATTGGGGTGTGGCGGTGAGGGGAAACTGGGGGATTGTTTGGGAGTGGTGAAAAGGGGGACTGGGGAGCAATAGTGAGGGGAAAGGGAAACAATGAGGTATTGGGGGAGATTGGGGGGGGTGTATCGAAGGATAAAGGGGTGATTAGGGTGGGGAAAAGTGTTATTTTTTAAGAAATTTAAAATATTTAGCATCTATTTTTAAAAAACCACTGCTAAATGTTGTTCATTTTTTTTAATGGCAGTTTCTTAAACCACCATTAAATGTTAAATTTTGTGTAGTGATAGAGATAAGACCTAATATATTTATGGATGTCAAAGTACTTGAGTTTGAGGGATATGAAATTAATTTTACTAGAATCAGAGATAGGTTGACTTTCGTGTGATTATAACTGAAGTTTCAGAGACAATCAAAGTTCTATTCATGGAGTTTGTGGAGAATTATTGAAGAATAGTGGTTCTAGTATAAACAATGTCACTATTCACACTAAGAGGTAGATGAGGATTTTCAGAAGATATCTAAATACTTGTGTAATATAGTGGCATTCAAATCACGGATTCCACCTTCACTTGGGTAAAGTATAAAAACATACCCCGTTGTGACACTTATGAGAATAATGAAAATATATAGCTCAAGATAATAACCAAACATAGTGAAGAGTAAGTTTCATACACTAAGACCAAACCATGTAAAAATAATCGTATGCTTCTTCCTTTATATCATCTACATTACACGAGGGAGTAAGTGTTGAGAGAGTATATTAAAAACCCATTCATCCTAACTAAGACATAGGTTCTAATAACTTAAATGAGTAAAATTTTAAGTTTAACTTATTCAATAAAAAGTGGTCACACTTGATTAATCCCCCTATCAGTGTGACTACATGATCTCCTAGAACATTCATAGGTTCCCATTCCATCTTAATATGGTCAAAGTAATCCCTAAAGGATAAAAAAACCCTAAATAAAGAGAAACCCCAAGTAAAGATTGAGTGACAGTGAACCCTAAGTTATTGAGACATTCATAAGATTGTAAAAGGAAAGAGAAGAGAGAAAATAAGGAGAGGAGGAATGAAAATAAGGTTAAACCATTAGGAAATTGCTTGAAATTTATGGAAATGGAAAATAAATCATGGAGGAAGGAAAGGGAGACATGCGTAGGACTCTTGGGAGTTTCTTTATGAAAAATTAAAGGAAGAAGACCCATTTTAGGTTTTATGTTTACAAGGGTAAGATGTGAATTTCAAAAAATTAAAAATCATCCCATGAAATGTTATGGCATGACACCCTATGTAGTGGTGTGACAACCATTAGACTTCTCATGGTCACATATGTGATGCTTATATTAGAATGTGACCATCCACTTCAACAGATCCAAGGAACCACTTCCTAAGGAAAGTTGTGGCATGATTCCCTACATCACAATGTTATTACCTTCATATCAAGAATGGTCATGGTGTGAACACCCTGGCCATGGCTGCGACCTGTTGAATATATAAACTATAGGTTTTAAAACAACAAAAAACACCTGAAACACCCAGGAAAACTAAAGCAAAAGATAAAAAAATATAAAAAACAATAAACAATAAATTTTATACCTAAAAATGATATTTTGAGTATTAAAATTCTCCCAACCATATTAACTTTTATCCCCATAAGTCACTAAATTATAAATAGACACAATAAGAATATTTGATCAAAAACACATCCATAATTATGGTAGGACAAAAATTAAATCCTCTAAGGAATAGAAAAACCTCAACACAGGTACTTCAAATTAGTTCCATTAGACTACTATCCCAATTAAAGTTACATATTACACCAATTCATGGAACTTAGAAAAAAGGGGGCTTAGAATATCCAACTTATTATACTTGAATTATGAAAAAGATCACTTCCTTACAAGTGGGAAAAAATATATATGAGAATATCCACTCAAACCATCCCAATTTTTCTTCTCAGTTCACCCTGCTTCAGATCCCCATAATATATCAAAATCAAATCAAATTAAGAGGACAGATGAAAATATTTATTATCACGAACCACCTTCACCAAGATGGGGGAAGGGACAAAAAATTGCCAAACCCTTCATTCTACAAGTTGAAGGAGAGATAATGACCCCTGAGGCCCACCCTCAATAGGCCTGAGAGCGGCGATTAACACCAAGGGAATATGATCACATGCAATATGGAAGGCATTACCCTTTTTATTTAGTAGGATCAGGAGATAATATAGAAAATCCTAAACAACACCAAAGATGGATGTAAAAGTAAAGATAAAAAAAATCCATTCCCATATGCATGTTCCAATAATAAAGTGCTACAAAATACAAGAAAACTCTAAAGAAAGTTCCAAAAGAAAAGAAAAGGAGCAATGTCAATGGTCCTGACTGCTGAGCTAATTGGGTCCAGGATGGTCCTCGAAGTCCTCCTAGAAACTTGAAAGCAATTATATATATATAGGGTGAGTATAAAGGTATACTCAGTAGGGAAAACCAAAAGATCTTTTGCACAAGTGGGAATCCATTCCAATGCCCCATGAGCAAAGAAGATAACTAAAGCACCTAGTAAGGAAAATATCCACCCAAACCTCACCAAGTCACAATACCCAAATAATGCAAGTCAAGTAAAGTAATAGTAATAAAAAATCAACATTTGGGTACCCCGCCCCACTTTCCCACTAGTTAATGAAAACATCCTACGCATCAGACCTCCCCCACCATTCTCACTGTAGTCCCACTGCCATAACCAACCACACACACCTAGGCTACCAAAAACACACATCCCGCCCAAAAACACCTGGGCCAGAACAACCACACGTAACCACGCCCACAGACACCTGGGCTAGAACAACTACCGCCATGCCCGAAGACACCTGGGCTAGAACAGCTATTTCGACGCCCGAAGACACCTAGGTCTCATCCTGAATACACTTGGGAAACAACCTACTCACACACACCTGGGAACCCACCACAACTACCCAACCCAAATAATATCGGGCTATAATGTACCTCAAACCATCACAGCCTACCCGAAGAGTCTTGAGATACTCGGGAAAGGAATCAGAAAGGAGTTAATAACCAGCCACTCCTAGGAGTGTTGAGAAATGGTGGTGTTCAACACAAAGTGATCCACTTGGGTGTGGAACGAATAAGAAACATAAAAACTAAATTATACATATAGGTAACAAGAACTCAACCCAACCTAGGGGTTCCAAAACCAACCAATATACAAACACCCTCGTTACTATTCATCCATAAGAAGAACCACATCCGCAACCATGTCACAACTCCTTCCTAGAAAAAAAATTACCCATTGAACCCATTCTTGTTTTCATATCTAAGTGATTCTATTTAAATAATTCTTCACTACCAGGAAACTAAAAGGCAGAGCCACAATCCAAGGAAGAAAAAACAACCAAGCAGAAATTTAAGCATTCACACCCGGTTCTCTTGTAAAGTCACAACAAGAAAAGGGATCTGTGAGATCACTCAAAGTATAGGAACCAAACCAAGCCCCAAAATATGTCCCCACACAGCCTTAAGTTCAAAAACAAACAACTGCACAAGAGGGGATTCCATCCCCATCCATATCACCTCACAAGCATCAATCGTAAACATCACGAGAATAGGGCAAGAGAGTTTTTCAGATTTAAATATTACATTCATTTAGTTTTGTCTTTCCGTTTAGTTAACCGGGGTGTACACACAAGGATTCTTATTCACTGGGCATCCATTTAATCAACTGAGTTTACATGATTAACAAGTTTCCATGTTACATCCATTCAATCACATAAATATCCAAAAAACAGAGGTTCATTAGTGCACAATAAAGGACCACCAAATAAACATACAAAATCCCAAGGATCACATTGTACCGACACACGGATCAAGGAGTTATTTCCTCTATGTCAAGATACAGTCTGCTTTGGGCGGCACTGACTCACCCATACATGTTTAATCGCATCGGCGCTAATGCGACTGGATTAGGAATCAGGTTCTCCCTTCCCCATATATTGGGACTTTTCATAAACATTCACAAGGTAAGGAAACAATCATCTCATAAATAAAAAAGGTCAGAATTACATCACAACAGGTCACAAAAACAAGAACTTCAAGGAATTATCAGAACAACAACTCAAAACAGCTCTGGATACTGGGTATGCATTTGAGATACTTACTACCAAGTACTCTCCTTGAGGCCACCGTGCCTCCACAACACACGAACCAGAGGGATGGTTTGTCCATGAAGCAATTTCTTCTTTCGATTCTTGATCCTCACTGGTCGCTCCATGAATGTAGCATCATAATCTATATCCAACTCCCCCTAGTCAATGACTTGGGAATCATCGTGTAGATATCGAAGAATCTGGGAGACGTGGAAAACATCGTGGATCCTTTCCAATTGAGGTGGAAGTGCCAACTGATATGCCACCTCACTGACTCACCCCATCACTTCTAAAGGCATGATGAACCTAGGAGAGAGATTTCTTCCCTTGCCGAACCTTCGCTGCCCACGTTGAGGGGAAACCTTCAAGAACACATGGTCTCCAACCTTGAACTCCAAGGGCCTCCTCCTACGATCGACATATGACTTCTTCCGGTCCTGGGATACCTTCATCCTCTCATGAACAAGCCGAACCTTCTCCATTGTGCTCTAAACTACCTCTAGGACAAGAAAACCTACCTCCCCAACCTTGGTCCGGCACACGGGCGAACGAAAAAGCCTATCGTACAAGGCTTCAAACAGTGCCATGCCAATAGTAGAGTGATAACTATTATTGTAGTAAGGCACTAATAAGGGTAAATGTCTTTCTCATGATCCCCTGAAGTCCAAAACACAAGCCATTAGCATATCCTCCAATGTATGGATGGTCCTCTTTTTCTGCCCATCTGTCTGGGGGTGAAAAGTAGTGCTACAACATAGCTAGGTGCCAAAAGCATGCTGCAATCCCCTCAAGACTCCTGAGGTAAACCGTGCATCCCTATTCGAGACTATGGAACTCATAACTCCATGAAGCCACACCACCTCATGCATGTATCTTCGTGCTAAGTCATACACCACACTCAAATCCTTGATCCTTAGGAAGTGAGCTGATTTCGTTAGCTGGTCTACTACTACCCATATAACATCACAAACTCCTTGAACCCTAGGTAGTCCTATGACGAAATCCATCGAGATGTCCTACCACTTACACTTGAGGACATCTAAAGGCTGTAACAAACCTCCTGGTATGTAGTGTTCATCGTTCACCTACTGGAACACTAGGCACCTTGCCACAAACTCTGCCACTGCCCATTTCACCCCAGGCCACCAAAACTATTTCCTCCGGCCTCGGTACATCTTGGAAAATCCTGGGTGTACTTCTACGAGTGAGTTATGGAAATCACGGAGAACTCCCTCACACATCATCTCTGGGGAAAACAACTTTAAAAGAAAATAATTCGATTCTGATTGTCCTCTAACCACCCTTCCAGAGCATTACATTGGTTAAACCGATCACGCATCACTTCACTCTCTAAGTCTCCCCACTGAGACTCCTCCACCTTCCACAATAGAGAGGACTGTACTGTCATCTGAAACTAACAACCTCTACCACCATCAACCCTTGCATCTAGGCATAGGGAAGCCAACTCCTCCATTGCCTTCCAAGCATCCACAGAGTCCTGAACAGCTTCCCTCCTTGACTTCTTGCTCAAGGCATCAGCCACAACGTTCCCCTTACCTTTAGTGTAAAATATCTCGAAGTTGTAGTCCTAAAGAAACTGCACCCACATTCATTGTCACAAGTTCATGTCCTACTAGTTAAAGATATGCCTCAAACTCTTATGATCCCTGAAGACCACAAAGTGCTCCCCGATGAGGTAATTCCACCACAACTTTAATGAGAACACTACTGCTGCAAGCTATAGGTCATGGGTGGAATAGTTACACTCATGAGTATGTAACTACCTAGACTCATAAGAGATCACTCCCCACTTCTAAATTAGCACACACCCCAAGCGAAGTCCAGAAGAATCACAAAACAAATCAAACATCACCCCTTCCTATGGAAACCTAAGCACTGGAGCACTGACCAACCTTTCCTTCAGATAGCTGAAAGCCACCCAACACTAATCACTCCACACGAAGGCATGGTCCTTTCTGGTCAAAGCTGTCAAAGGAGTTCCAAATCAAGAGAAGTTGGGTAAGAACATTCAATAATATCCTGCCAGACCCAAAAAACTATAAACCTCCATTACATTATTGGGTGCTTCCCAAGAAAAAACCGCTTCAACCTTTTATGTATCAAATGCTACCCCTTTTTGAGACACCATGTGTCCAAGAAAATGCACTTATTATGTCAAGAACTTGCACTTGGACAACTTCCCATAGAGATGGTGATGTCAAAGGATCTCCAAGACTATCCTGAGGTTCTTAGTATGCTACTCCTATGATCTTGATTAGATCAATATGTCATCAATGAAAAAAATGAGGAACTGGTTTAGAAACTCACAAATAATAGAGTTCATGAGCCCCATGAACATAGCAGGTGCATTTGTAACACCAAAATACATGAATACAAACTCAAAGTGCCCATACCTGAACCAGAAAGAAGTATTCGGAATATCACCATCCTTCACCCTTAACTGGTGATAACCAAATCGCAGATCTATCTTAGAGAACCAACCTTCTCCCCTCAACTGGTCAAAGAGATCGTCTATCCTTAGGAGAGGGTAAAGGTTCCTGAACATTACCTGATTCAGTATCCGGTAGTCTATGAATATCCTGAGACCACCATCTTCCTTCTTCGCGAATAAGTACGGAGCACACCATGGTGACATGATGGGTTAGACAAAACCTCTTTTCATCAGCTTGTCAATCTGAATCCGCAACTCCTGCAACTCAGAAGGTTCCATCTGATAAGAAGCCATCGAAATCGAACGGGCACCGAGCTTTAAGTCTATCCCGAACTTAACATCACATTGAGGGGGCAGAGTCACATCCTCCTCGGAAGAAAGGTCTAGGAACTCTCTGACAACTTCCGGAACACCCATCATCTTGGCATCCACAGATTCTTCTGATAGATCGGACAACTTAGAAAAAAGAGGCTCCACATGCTGTCTCCCCACCTGACAACTCTGTTCTCCAACAAAGGCCACCTGATATCCATCCTCATCGGAGAACATGACTCGTCTCCGAAAGCAGTTGATAACAGCGTGCACATAAAACATCCAGTAGATGCCTATGATGTCATCATACGACTGCATTTTCAACAGAAGGAGATCCCTAATAGACTGATATGGCCCCAACATTAGTCTACATCCTCGACAAACATCAAATAGGCTGGTATGAACCCCAAATAGCATACTGAGCACCCGGGGCATAGAAAGTCTCTCTACATCTAGACCCAAGGCATGGGATAGACCGGGTGCAACAAAGGAATGCGAAGCTCCTGAATCAAACAAGGAACATGAAAGAGTGCTAAACAATCAGATCTTACCTCAAACGACTTCCGACCCTACTAGAACTGCTACCTCTGCGGCATACAACTGCCCATGCCCAGATTCTCCACCCCTCGGATGTCGGCCACCTCCCCAACCACACCCTAGTCGAGGTCCTTGAGGAGAAACCTGGGGTCGAACTCCTCTTTCAACATCTACTGTTGGAGGAGCGGGAGCTCGCTGTCCCTACTGCTGCTGTAGAAATGGCCTGGTTGGAAACTGCTGCTGCTATGGTGGGCGCTGAACCTGCCCACCCCCACTATTATGCACTCGATCTGGGCACTAATTCTGAAGGTGCCTATGGATGTAACAGATGAAGCACCTCAGTCCTGGGCCCACAAGGAAAGGGTGAGGACCGGGAGATCGAAATTGGAACTGCTGGGGCCTTCTCCCCACTGGATGAAACCTAGAAGGCCATGATGCTGGAGGCCTACTGCTGACGACCTTCCCCTTTGATGAGCCCAACTGGATCCCCTCTCATAGCACACCTCCCAACGTGTGCATTATTTCCACCACTTCAGCCTTCTTTTGGACCTCCAAGTACATTGGTAGGGTGAAGGGAGTAAAAACATATAGAAGAGAAGGCCGGAGCGCCTCCTCTGAACGTCTCACTCGAGACTCCTCATTTAGAAAAAGATCCAGAAAAAAATGAAGGAGATCCTTGAACTTGATCCCCAACTCCCTCACTGACATGATCCCTTGCTGAAGGGAGAGTAGATCCTCCCTCTTTTCCGCCTTCATTGTGGAAGAGTGGAATTCCACCCTGAATTCCCTCTCGAAGTTAGTCCATGAAACTTCAGCCTCCCTATTCTCCCCAAGATAGAGAGTCCCCCACTGACACGCTGCTCCCCACATATGGCTTACAGCCAGAGGAACTTATTACTCTGTCGAAGCCCAAATCAAGCTGAAATCTATCATGAGATCCTCGATACAGCTCTCTGTCTCCATGTCCGAGACACTGCCCATGTATTTCCCAAGGGGCTTCCGTTGAAAGGCATGAAGCGTCCTATTCCACTGGTCATCCTCCTCCTCTTGATCATCCCTCTGATAATCATCCAAAACAGCCTTCTAGGCCTCGTTGCCCCCACTACCCATGGTTGTTATCCTTGTGCCATAACTTCAATGTAAACAAGAAATTCCTAAGCTCAAGTAGTGTAGAAAATTGCTTTTAAAATTTTCTTAAACCTTTTATTTATTTTAAATTCCTAAAACACCCATAACACACAAGAATACAAATCATTTTTATTCATGTACCTTTCCTAGGGTCTCTACCATGCAATTGGTGTAGCCTCAATTGGTCGTTCGGTAGGTCCTGAGTCATTGCATCGGATCATAGGGGCCCCTAAAATCCCATGTCCTAGCCGGTCTTCCCTTGTAACGCCCCGACCCCAGCTACCCAGAGTCGGTGCATTACTTCGTAACATTGGCATGATCACAAAAGATCAAGTCTCGAAAGAATGATTAGTTTAGTAGCCTTGTAAACACTAGATACATTCATAAGTCTTTCATTACATCAAAATTAAACAAACTAAAATAACATGGTCTTCATAGTCCACACTCATATCTTCACTGACTATCCTTGCAAGTCAGTCATAATACACTTCACATCCTGGAAAATATTTAAACATTGAAAGGGGTGATCTCAGATGCCCAGTAAGGATAACAATATTGCAGAATCTTTTATAAGAAAACATAAGAATTTAAGGCAATGTATAACTAAAACAAAAGCCTTATTGAACTTGAACTTCAGCATAATATGGCAAAAGTAAAATAAAATAATTCCATTACTTACTCACATGGATATTCTACTAGACGAATAATCACATGAAATATCAATAACCACTTTCATAATGAGGGAATGTATAATGCCAGACATTCTGAAACATTTTGTCAAGGCCTCGGCCAAGACGTCTAAAATGATTAAGGCCTCGGCCAAAACCATAAATCAAATTGGGAAAGGGCCTCGGCCAATTCCACGTATAGTTGTCTCATGAGACCTACCGATGCATCGAGGAGCTATAGCAGGCTCCACCCGTCACATATTAAGTCCAATACATTCCTCATATGAATAGTTTTAAACATAACATAAATATTCGTATTAAAACTAGCATAAGAAATGTCAACAATTTCTCCATAAACTATGGATGGTATAAAAATAACACATCCACAATCAAATATTTCACAAAATGTTCAATGGAAGTTTTGTATCACAAATCAATTTCAATTAAACATAAAACCCATCAAAGGATGTTGACATAGATGAAACCAAAGCTATTTGAGAGGAATATATCTCCTTTTTGAAATCATTTAAAATCCCCATAATTATAAAATAATACATTTACTTTGAAGATATTTTTATAAGCTTGTTAGGGAAGCTTCGACGAAGTTATAATGGCGGAAAATAGTCACACCCGTCGTATAAGTAAAAAAAACATTCTTACCTTATATTTGTCAAAAAGGTCAAAAAGTACATTGTTTGGAAAACGACGATAAGATTCCTTTCAAAAACGTATAAGGGTATAAATGACTTTAACCCATTTTCCATTTAATAGTAAATTTTTTTTGAAAGACATTTTTAAGAAACATGGATTTGGATGATAACGAGGTCCCAGTAGATAATTATGTATAAACAACCTTGGATAATGAAGAGGTTGTGAAGTAAACCCTTACCTTGTACTTTTCCTTGGTTGGGGTAGGTTAACCTCCTGTATAATGGTGAAATAATTGTTATTAAATTATACAAGAATCATATACATTCATATGATATCATATATGATCTTTAAACACTGCTTTGTTAACAATATCTTAGATTTATCGTTGTTTCGGGTGTTAACTTACTCGTTTTCTTTTATATGTTTTGTTACGTAAGTCGTGTTTTTCATGGATAGGTTGTATCTTATTCATATCCAGAATGATATCATGTCCTTAAATTTTTTTTTTAAATCATCAAATGATAATTATACTTGAATGGATATGACGGAGAATGAATCTCATCGCGTTCGTGGAGACGGTAGTCCGTACGTACGCACGAGCGACAATATCATTATTTTGATATTAAAATAATATATAATTGGATAGTATATCATACATACAGAATCATTATCATGTTATATTTATTATTTACGTGAATTACATATCATTATTATACCCATCTAAATAATAATATATTGAATAACAATTACACCACGACGTGGAGACGGTAAGCCGTACGTACGCACGTATGGTGACATGTCATTCAAATGATGGGTAGAATACTGAATATGGTTGTTCCATATTTATAATAACATCACATTATATAGAAGATACTGGAGTTATAATTTTAGAATTGAAATAATAAACAAAGAGGGAGTGGAAGAAGAAAGAAACTTGAAAGAGGGTGATGAAAATGTTACCTCTTCTTCGGGTTCTTCCTTTTGATTTGATCAAAAGGACTCCTTAGGATGTCTTTCTGACTAAATTAAAGCTTCTAGGATGAAGGGAGAGAAGTTGGGAGAGTATTTGGGCAGGGTTTGGCCGAACCAAAAGGCTTGGAAGTGTGAATAAGGTGGTAGAGGTGGGGGCCTTTTATAAGAGGAGAGGAGGGGCACTTTTGGAAAGATTGAAATGTTACATTATTTCACAATGCTTTTCGGATTCTAAAGGTCCCACACTTATATAATTCTAGGATAAGGTGATAAGGTTTCTAAATCTCCTCATCCAATAGGCTTTGGACAAGTGTAAGCCTTGGATTTTGCATTATCTTCTCATTTTATTTAAATCGTTAAATAATGAGGTCATCGCTGCATCATAATGATGTCATAAATAATTTAATTTATTTAATGTCTAAAGATTATAAAAAAAATACTATGATGTAGGAAATCTTTTTATCTTTCTAATGAATATTTATAGTCAAAATTTGGACTTGTTTAACCCCACTTAAAAACAGTTTTAGTAAAATAACTCATGTTTGTGTCAATTTAATTTTAACATTAAATAAATATATATTAATGTCATTTTCCAACTAAAGTGGCTCCATGGGGTCCCCAAGTTGACCCATGGGTTGTCTTGGTCGGCCATGACTCATCCAATAGGAGTAGGAAAAGTTTCATACTCATCTCATATTATTAAAACATCATTTGTACCTTAAACTACATTAATTACCTCTAATCGCGATTAAGAACTTAAAAGTTACTATTCACCAAAAAATTATTTTAATCTCATTGAACCACATTTTACTTCTTAATGACAACCATGTATGTCGGATTTTTGAAAATCAAATCACAGAAGTGGTAATATTTCATTTTAACGAAAAATCAGTTTTTAACAACCACTTAGTGGTTTCACTATTCATCAAAAATTGAAGTTTTTCAGAATAAGGCCAAAATTTCACCCTAAGCTATAATTGATATTCCGAATTCAAAAATGATGTCTATTTTACAAAATTACAAACATATAAGTTGTATTAATTAATTTTATAATTAATTCCCGCGGTTACAACAAATAGCGTGTTTTTAAGAAACAATTTATATCAAAAGTTTGGCAATTGTTTATGTCCAATTTCAATGTTAAATTAATTCTAATGACCACCATTGGATAAAATGCTAAAAATATATTCTAATTATACTTTAAAACCACTAAATATTATAATTTATCACTATAAATTATTTTTATTAAAAAAGTTGTTTTAAGTATTTTTCACTATTCATAAAAATTTAGAAGTTCTCAGAAAAATATCAAAAATTCAACATAGGCTAATTTAAATATTCCAAATCCAAAAATTAAGTCCATTTTGATAAATAAAATTTATAAAATTTCAAAAAGTAGGTATTACTATTCACAACGGCTAGTTTAATTAGTTGTGGTGTGTGTTAGAGCTCGAGGTTGCGTACAACACACGCTATTGCATTATTCGAAGGGAAACGTACAGTGGAAGCTTGGGGTGTTACATTTTCCCCTCCTTCAAATAATTGCGTCCTCACAATTTCTAGGGTATTACTGCATAAAAAGACTCGAGTGGTTTTTCATCATAAATTCCTCAGGTTCCCACGTTGCCTCTTCCATTTTATGATTTCTCCACAAAACCTTCACCAGACGAGTCGTCCGGTTTCTCAGCACCTGCTCCCTCACATCAAGAATCCTGACGGGCTCTTCACAATAGGAAAGATCGGGTTCCAGTTCTAATTCCTCATAGGTGAGTACATGCGTTGGGTCAGGCATGTATTTCCTCAACAGAGATACGTGGAACACATCATGAACTTTGGAGAGACTTGGCGGCATTTCCAAACGGTAAGCTACAGCCCCAATTCGTTCTAGAATTTCGAAAGGTCCGATGTACCTGGGACTCAATTTACCTTTCTTACCAAAACGTATGACTCCCTTACATGGAGATACCTTCAGGAAAACATGATCACTGACTTGAAATTCCAAATCCTTCCTTCGATTATCGGCATAGCTCTTCTGCCTACTTTGAGCTGCTTTGATGTGATTTTGGATTACTTTCACCTTTTCCACCGTTTCCTCCACCAGTTCTGTGCCTAAAAGTTTTATTTCACCAACGTCATCCCAACAGGTTGGTGTACGACATCTCTTTCCGTATAATGCTTCATATGGTGCCATCTGAATACTCGAATGGAAGCTATTGTTATAAGAAAATTCTACCAGTGGTAAATATTGATCCCACATACCCTGAAAGTCAAGAGAGCATGATCTCAACATGTATTCTAAGGTTTGAATAGTCCATTCTGATTGTCCATCTATTTAAGGGTGATAGGCAGTGCTCAAACGAAGTTCAGTATCCAAGGCCTTTTAAAGACTTTTCCAGAATCTTGAATTAAAATGAGGATCACGATCAGAAACAATCGATAGGGGTACTCCATGAAGTCTTACAACTTCATTAATATATAGTATTGCTAGACGTTCAAGTGGTAGATCCTCCCGTATAGCCAGAAAATGTGCTGACTTAGTAAGTCGATCAACAATGACCCATATTGCATCATTCCTTCTAGGAGTCTTTGGTAGTCCCATGACAAAGTCCATCGTAATATTATCCCATTTCCACTCAGGTATGGGAAGAGGTTGCAATACTCCACCAGGATGTTGCCTTCCAGCTTTCACTTGTTGACAAACCATACACCTCGACACAAAATCAGCAATCTCCCTCTTCATATTGTCCCACCAAAAATGTTCCTTCAAATCTCTATACATTTTGGTGCTCCCAGGGTGTATAGAGAAGTTGGAACTATGAGCATCATCCAACAATTCCCTTTTTAGATCAGGTATATCGGGAACACAAAGTCTCTTCCCGAATTTCAAAATTCCATCCTTATACACAAATTCCCTCAATCTTCCATCATTCACACCTTTAATCTTCTTCTGAAATTCTTCATCATTGGTCTGAGAACTCTTAATCCTTTCTAGTAATGATGGTTTGGCAACCATTTGAAAAAGAATTGATGTTTCAACTTCCCTAGTTATTCCCATGTCCATATTCACTAGATCCAAGAAAATTGGATCCCTTTCAATTCTCATCACATTAAAAACTCCATGGTCTTTTCTAATCAAAGCATCTGCCACCTTGTTTTCCTTCCCCGGGTGGTAATGTATCGTGCAATCATAATCCTTGAGTAGTTCAAGCCATCGCCTTTGCCTCATGTTGAGTTCTTTTTGTGTGAAAATATACTTCTAACTCTTGTGATCAGTATAAATCTCACATTTTTCACCATAGAGGTAATGTCTCCATATCTTTAAAGCAAAGATCACAGCTGCTAACTCAAGATCATTAGTAGGATAGTTTTGCTCATGAATTTTTAGCTGTCGTGATGCATAGGCAATGACCTTATCATTCTGCATAAGGACACAACCGAGTCCTTTCTTCGATGCATCACTATAAATAACAAAACCATCATTCCCCGATGGTAGAGTCAATACAGGGGCATTGACTAATCTTCTCTTTAGTTATTCAAAACATTATTCACACTCTTTTGTCCAGACAAATTTAATCCCTTTACGTGTGAGCTTTGTCAATGGGTTAGCCAATCTGGAAAAATTCTGGACGAAACGTCGATAATAACCTGCTAAACCAATAAAACTGCGTACCTCAGTTATACTTGTCGGTGCTGGCCATTCTTGGATTGCCTTGGTTTTAGAAGGATCAACGGAAATTCCATCCTTAGAGACAATATGGCCAAGAAAAGAAATCTCATGAAGCCAGAATTCACACTTGCTAAATTTCCCATATAATTCATGTCTTCTAAGAGTCTTCAGGATAATGCGTAAGTGATTTTCATGATCTTCGTGGATTTTGGAGTATACCAAGATATCATCAATAAATACCACTACAAAGTCATCAAGATATTCCTTGAAAACTCTATTCATTAGATCCATGAAAACAGAGGGTGCATTAGTCAATCCAAAAGGCATTACTGTAAACTCGTAATGCCCGTACCTTGTTCGAAATGCTGTCTTTGGAACGTCTTACTTCTTCACACACAACTGATGGTATCCAGACCGAAGGTCAATCTTTGAAAAGTATTGAGCTCCATGCAGTTGGTCAAACAAATCATCAATGCGAGGTAGGGGATACTTATTCTTTATTGTTATAGCATTGATCTCCCTATAATCAATGCACAACCTCATAGATCAATCTTTCTTCTTAACAAAAAGAACAGGGGATCCCCAAGGAGAAACACTAGGGCGAATAAATCCCTTATTACTCAATTCCTCTAGTTGTTTCTTTAGTTCAACTAATTCCACAGTGGCCATTCTATAAGGGGTCTTCGATATGGGCCTTGATCCAGGAATTAAATCAATGGAAAACTCAACTTCTTGTTCTGGAGGATGTCCATGTAAATCTTCTGGAAACACATCAACATATTCTCTCACAATAGGTACATCCTCTATTTGAATATTCCTTTCCTCATCCTCAGTAATTTCCTTCTCTTCCTCCCCAATAATTGAATTTAGTTGAGCTACTGGGGGTGGATCTAGATAAGAATTATGTGGTGATGATTCTGATCTAAAGATAAGGTGTTCCTTATCATCATCATCAAGAATCGTAACCTCTTTCCTCTTACAATAAATTTTTGCGTCATGGTCCGAAAGCCAATCCATACCGAGGATTATATCAAATTCAATCATGGGTATGACGATGAGATCAGCAGGTAAAGAACATTTAGGTGCTCTAATGGGAACTAATCGACAAAACTTTGTTGCAACAATACTTCCCTTAGGGGTTTTGACTGAGAACTCCCTTGTTAAATCAAATTGGAAATATCTAATTTTCTTAGCAAACTGGGAAGATATGAAACAATGCTATGATCCAGAATCAAATAATGCATTAGCTAAACTTGAGGAAACCATTAAATTACCTGCCACCATGTCTTTCGGAGCTTCCACCTCAGCAGTAGTGATAGCATAAGCCTGGCCTTGATCCCTTGGCCTCTTCTGAGGTAAGTTCCCCTGACGCTTAGGACATTCATTTGCATAATGTCCCTTCTCTCTACAATTATAACATTCCACGTTGACAGCCGCTTTCTTTCCCTTGCATTCATGAGCTTGGTGGCATTTTTCACCACACTTGTAACATACTCCTTTTCCTTTTAGACAGGCACCAGGGTGCTTCCTACCACAATTATCACAGGGTGGAAATTCATTTCTACCCTTATTCCCTGTTTCCTTATTTCCTTTCCCAGAGTTTTCAGCGGATCTCTTCTTATCTTGCTTTGATTTAAAGTCATAAGACTTAGAGAATTCCTTTTCCGTCTTGATAGCGCACGAGACAATACCTTCGTATGAAGAGAAGGTTTGTGATACTAAAGCTCGACGGAGAAATGGTTTCAACCCATAAAATAAACGATCAGTCTTACTTCTTGGGTTACGTATGTAATCTGCAGCATACCTTGCTAACCTTGTAATGTTAGCCTCATACTTTGCGACATTCTCTTCCTCCTTCTGCCTCAGACTCAGAAATTGCCTTTCCATATCCGCTCGATGGTCTCGAGGAAAGTATTTTTCTAAGAACATCTCTTTGAACTCCTGCCATTCCATGTTTGTTAATTCATCATCTTCCTTTGTGTTTTGAATTAGTGACCACCATTGATCGACATCTCCAGTGAGGCGGTAAACTGCCATGACAACATTCTCCCTTTCACTACTCCCCAAGGCATGGAATATTTTCTCTAAGGAATTTATCCATTGCTCAGCTACTATAGGATTTGTACTCCCATTGAAGGTTGGCGGTTGTTGCCTCATGAAACGGTCTAGCATTGATCCTCCACGTTGCGGATCAGGGTGCTCCATACGAGTAAGGTTGTTATTCATAACCTGCGTGAGTTGTTCCAGTACGGTGAGAAGCTGATCAGCACCAGTTGTATCACTAGCTCCACCATAATTATCCTGAGCAGGAGGGCAATCCCTACACGGAGTGTGTGCATTGATACGGTTTCCATTCCTTCCACTAGGCGCCATTTCTAAATAATGGCATAAACTAGATTAGTTCATGAATCAAAATACATAATTCCATACTTGTAAAACACTTAACATAAATTGAACTAATTATGGATATAATCCATAATTATAAAAATGTTTTCTTTGAGGAAGTATATACTCATAACCCTTCATATTATTTTGTAAAGAAAATGGGAATTATCCAAAGCATATCCCCCGGGAGTGTCGTAACCAAGAGTGCAGCAAGGCCCGTTGTCGTGCACCAGTTCCCGTTCGAGTCTAGCTCAAAGCGGTGTTTTCAGGTTTTACCCCTAGGTACATCTGTGCCAGAGCCTCCTCTACCTGCTCGTATCCTGACAGGGATGTATTTCTCGGAAAACTCACAACATCTCTACAATACCAAAATTCTAGGAAGTTCTTCTATACTAATCCTCAAAGTCTATCTTCGGGATATGTGCTCTAATCAGAGTTTATCTAAATCTAGCTTCCAAGGTTAGTACTAAACTTCCTCTGATACCAACTGTAACGCCCTGACCCCAGCTACCCAGAGTCGGTGCATTACTTTGTAACATTGGCATGATCACAAAAGATCAAGTCTCGAAAGACCGATTAGTTTAGTAGCCTTGGAAACACTAGATACATTCATAAGTCTTTCATTACATCAAAATTAAACAAACTACAATAACATGGTCTTCATAGTCCACACTCATATCTTCACTGACTATCCTTGCAAGTCAGTCATAATACACTTTTTCACATCCTGGAAAATATTTAAACATTGAAAGGGGTGAGCTCAGATGCTCAGTAAGGATAACAATATTGCGGAAGCTTTTATAAGAAAACATAAGAATTTAAGGCAATGTATAACTAAAACAAAAGCCTTATTGAACTTGAACTTCAGCATAATATGGAAAAAGTAAAATAAAATAATGCCATTACTTACTCACATGGATATTCTACTAGACGAATAATCACATGAAATATCAATAACCACTTTCATAATGAGGGAATGTATAATGCCAGACATTCTGAAACATTTTTTCAAGGCCTCGGCCAAGACGTCTAAAATGATTAAGGCCTCGGCCAAAACCATAAATCAAATTGGGAAAGGGCCTCGGCCAATTCCACGTCTAGTTGTCTCATGAGACCTACCGATGCATCGAGGAGCTATAGCGGGCTCCACCCGTCACATATTAAGTCCAATACATTCCTCATATGAATAGGTTTAAACATAACATAAATATTCGTATTAAAACTAGCATACGAAATGTCAACAATTTCTCCATAAACTATGGATGGTATAAAAATAACACATCCACAATCAAATATTTCACAAAATGTTCAATGGAAGTTTTGTATCACAAATCAATTTCAATTAAACTTAAAACCCATCAAAGGATGTTGACATAGATGAAACCAAAGCTATTTGAGAGGAATATCTCTCCTTTTTGAAATCATTTAAAAGCCCCATAATTATAAAATAATACATTTACTTTGAAGATATTCTTATAAGCTTGTTAGGGAAGCTTCGACGAAGTTATAATGGCGGAAAATAGTCACACCCGTCGTATAAGTAAAAAAAACATTCTTACCTTATATTTGTCAAAAAGGTCAAAAAGTACATTGTTTGGAAAACGACGATAAGATTCCTTTCAAAAACGTATAAGGGTATAAATGACTTTAACCCATTTTCCATTTAATAGTAAAAATGTTTTGAAAGACATTTTTAAGAAACATGGATTTGGATGATAATGAGGTCCCAGTAGATAATTATGTATAAACAACCTTGGATAAGGAAGAGGTTGTGAAGTAAACCCTTACCTTGTACTTTTCCTTGGTTGGGGTAGGTTAAACTCCTGTATAATGGTGAAATAATTTTTATTAAATTATACAAGAATCATATACATTCATATGATATCATATATGATCTTTTAACACAGCTTTGTTAACAATATCTTAGATTTATCGTTGTTTCGGGTGTTAACTTACTCGTTTTCTTTTAGATGTTTTGTTACGTAAGTCGTGTTTTTCATGGATAGGTTGTATCTTATTCATATCCAGAATGATATCATGTCCTTAAACATTATTTTTAAATCATCAAATGATAATTATACTTGAATGGATACGACGGATAATGAATCTCATCGCGTTCGTGGAGACGGTAGTCCGTACGTACGCACGAGCAACAATATCATTATTTTGATATTAAAATAATATATAATTGGATAGTATATCATATATACAGAATCATTATCATGTTATATTTATTATTTACATGAATTACATATCATTATTATACCCATCTAAATAATAATATATTGAATAACAATTACACCACGACGTGGAGACGGTAAGCCGTACGTACGCACGTATGGTGACATGTCATTCAAATGATGGGTAGAATACTGAATATGGTTGTTCCATATTTATAATAACATCACAGTATATAGAATATACTGGAGTTATAATTTTAGAATTGAAATAATAAACAAAGAGGGAGTGGAAGAAGAAAGAAACTTGAAAGAGGGTGATGAAAATGTTACCTCTTCTTCGGGTTCTTCCTTTTGATTTGATCAGAAGGACTCCTTAGGATGTCTTTCTGACTAAAGTAAAGCTTCTAGGATTAAGGGAGAGAAGTTGGGAGAGTATTTGGGCAGGGGTTGGCCGATCCAAAAGGCTTGGAAGTGTGAATAAGGTGGTAGAGGTGGGGGCCTTTTATAAGAGGAGAGGAGGGGCACTTTTGGAAAGATTGAAATGTTACATTATTTCACAATGCTTTTCGGATTATAAAGGTCCCACAATTATATAATTCGAGGCTAAGGTGATAAGGTTTCTAAATATCCTCATCCAATAGGCTTTGGACAAGTTTAAGCCTTGGATTTTGCATTATCTTCTCATTTTATTTAAATCGTTAAATAATGAGGTCATCGCTGCATCATAATGATGTCATAAATAATTTAATTTATTTAATGTCTAAAAATTATAAAAAAAATACTATGATGTAGGAAATCTTTTGAGATTTCTAATGAATATTTATAGTCAAAATTTGGACTTGTGTAACCTCACTTAAAAACTATTTTAGTAAAATAACTAATGTTTGTGTCAATTTAATTTTAACATTAAATAAATATATATTAATGTCATTTTCCAACTAAAGTGGCTCCATGGGGTCCCAAAGTTGACCCATGGGTTGTCTTGGTCGACAATGACTCATCCAATAGGAGTAGGAAAAGTGTCATGCTCATCTCATATTATTAAAACATCATTTGTACCTTAAACTACATTAATTACCTCTAATCGCGATTAAGAACTTAAAAGTTACTATTCACCAAAAAATTATTTTAATCTAATTGAACCACATTTTACTTCTTAATGACAACCATGTATATCGGATTTTTGAAAATCAAATCACAGAAGTGGTAATATTTCATTTTAACGAAAAATCAGTTTTTAACAACCACTTAGTGGTTTCACTATTCATAAAAAATTGAAGTTTTTCAGAATAAGGCCAAAATTTCACCCTAAGCTATAATTGATATTCCGAATTCAAAAATGATGTCTATTTTACAAAATTCCAAACATATAAGTTGTATTAATTAATTTTATAATTAATTCCCGCTGTTACAACAAATAGCGTGTTTTTAAGAAACAATTTATATCAAAAGTTTGGCAATTGTTTATGTCCAATTTCAATGTTAAATTAATTCTAATGACCACCATTGGATAAAATGCTAAAAATATATTCTAATTATACTTTAAAACCACTAAATATTATAATTTATCACTATAAATTATTTTGATTAAAAAAGTTGTTTTAAGTATTTTTCACTATTCATAAAAATTTAGAAGTTCTCAGAAAAATACCAAAAATTCAACATAGGCTAATTTCAATATTCCGAATCCAAAAATGAAGTCCATTTTGATAAATAAAATTTATAAAATTTCAAAAAGTAGGTATTACTATTCACAACGGCTAGTTTAATTAGTTGTGGTGTGTGTTAGAGCTCGAGGTTGCGTACAACACACGCTATTGCATTATTCGAAGGGAAACATACAGTGGAAGCTTGGGGTGTTACATCCCTAGCCTATTTCATACACCAAGATTGCCTAACACTATTTCCCTACCACCCCATGAAATCCTCACTGTGCCTAACCCCGAGATCCATCCTATCTCTCAATCTATCTCTAATACCATTCCATCACGACCCGCCTTCACCAAGATGAGGGAAGGGTCAATAGATTTCCAAACCCCTCATTCTTCAAGTTGAAGGAGAGATAATGACCCCCGAGACCCACCTTCAATAGGCCCCGGAGTGGAGACTAGCACCAAGGGTATAGAATCACATGTAATATGGAATTAATTACCCTTTTTTATGTAGTAGGATCGGGAGATAAGATAGTAAATTTGAAACAACACCAAAGTTGGAAGTAAAAGAAAAGAAAAAACAATCCATTCCCATATGCATGTTCCAATAATAAAGTGCTACAAAATACTAAAAAAATCCAAAGGGAAGTAGAAAATGAAAATAAAAACAACAATGTCAATGGCCCTGACTATAACACCCCAAGATTTCATAGTACATTATCTTATTAAAGTAATTCAATAGCTTGTGCTACACGCAACACTGAGATCGAGCGCACCATGACTTAACAAACTAGCCATAAAAAAAAGTGGTTATGAATAGTATTAACTGAATTTTGAATTCTATATACTACATATAATTTTATAATTCATATTTTGTGTCTCCTAGACAGAATATAAGGACAAATTTTATTTTTCAGATAAAAGAATTATTTTTCAAAAAAATGAAATTTTACCACTTATTTAATGGAGAATCCTTTAAAAAAAAATATTTGACACTTTTATATACTCAATTTAATATAATTAAATTATTTTTTATAATCGGTACATAAAAATTTAGTTTGGATAAATTTTTGGTACTTTTCTGATAACTTTCTTATTTTGATAACTAGTGAAAAAATACTAAATTTTAATTGAAAACATCTTTTTTAATCGAAATAATTTATAGTGTTAAATTATGAATTTGAATGGTTTTCAAGTATAATTAGATTATATTTTTATCATTTAATACAATTTAGGTCATTATAAGTAATTTCACATTTAAATTTGACATAAACACATGTCAATATTTTGATAGTTTTTACTTTTTAAAAACCCGCCTTTTGGTTTTGACAACAAGAATTAATTTTAAATTAAATAATGCAACTTCAATGTTTTTAATTTGTTAAAATAGAATTAATTTTTGAATTTAGAATATCAAAATTAGCTTAGGATAAATTTTTGGTATTTTTCTGAAAACATTCAATTTTTGATGAATAGTGAAAAACACTACGTTATTGTTTAAAACTGACTATTTATTTAAATAATTATTTATTTTATTTAAATTTATTTTAAGTCAAAATAGATATATAATACTTATATAAGTTCAATGAAATTACATTGATTCATTTTATAATAAAATTAGATGTATAAATTTTTATTGAACTTTTTTCCGTCTTTTACCCACCTTCTAGGAGCATTTGCAAATTTGTATAAAACTTAATTTTATCGCCTCTGTGAGTTGAATTTCAAAAATACGAGAGACACGGTTAATATAATTAAGTAAAATATGGTTCAATAAGATGAAAATAATTTTTGGTGAATAGTAACTTTTGACTTTTATTTACCACGGTTAAAAGTAAATAGGGTAATTAAGAGTAAAAATGATATCATAATTACCCTAAAACATGTCATAATTCTATTGGATAAGTATAATTAGACCAAAAAAAACCTCAGGAAAAAAATATGATCCTCTTTGTTCCACTTGGATTAGAATAGGACATTTATTATTATTTTATTTAAAGAAGAGTTAAAAGAGTTAAATTCAAAGTTTAATAACTAAACCATTTTTAATATAGGGTTACACTCAATATAAATTCGACTATAAATATTAATTACAAATATAAAAATATTTCCTAAATAATGGTATTTTATTTATAATATTTAGACATTAAATAATTTAATTTATTTATGACACAATGATGATGTAGTAATTACCTTATTAATAAAATATTAAAATAATTGATATTATAAATATCCAAATAAATGTAAATTGAGACTTATGATGAATTAAAATAATTTTCTAGGTTAATATGACATGTTAGTGTTGGTTAAATAAATTTAATTCGAAGTGATAAAGTTTTTATGTCTTTCAAAAAAATCAGACACTAAATAGTGTCAAAATTTACATAATTTATCTTTTAAAACAAATATTATATTATAAATTGATATAATAGTCCTAAAAATATAAGGTTAAACCAAAAGACTTATATAATGATATATATTACATTAATGAACCACTTGGGGTTTTATTGGAAGTTTATAGTACGTTTATTAACCATATAATCTAAAAATGCAAAGAGACATGGTAAATGTCAAACTATTTAACTAAGAGTTAAATCTTAAAGATAAGGTTAATATGATGACTGAAACCTGTATAAAACCTATTGTTTAATATGTTTGCGACCCATACCCACCTTATAATTTAAATAATTTATTTTGGGGCCATTATAAACCGAAAATTATTTTATTATAAAACATTATTTCAAGCTTTTCCTAAAGTTACCCTCACCTCTCTTATAAAAGGGCACTTCCCCTTCTCTCAAATTCACACCTTCTAAGGAATTTAGATCGTCCAAACCCTGAATAAATATCCTCCAAAATTTCCTCCCTTCATCATAGAGGCCTTCCTTTTGTTATAAATCCAACCTAAGGAGCCCTTTTGATGAAATAAAAAAGAAGAACCCGAAGAAGAGGTAAATATTTCATCACCTCTTTCAAGTTCTTTTCTTCTTCCACGTTCTATTTATTTATTGTTTCCATTATAAAATAATAACTCAAGTATCTTCTATATACTTTGATGTTATTATAAAAATTTTACAACCATATTCATTATTCTATCCATCCTATAAATGAAAGAGTCACCATACATGCGTACGTACGGATTACCGGCTCCACGTTATGGTGTAGTTTGTTATTCAAACATTTCATTATTTGGATGGGTATAATAATGAGTATAGCTAATGTAAATAATAAATATAACATGTTAATGATTCTGTATATATGATATAACATCCAATTAAATATTATTTTTCCATCAATATAATGATATTTTCACTCGTGCATATGTACGAATTACCGTCTCCACGACGCGATGAGATTCATTTCCAGGTTCACCATTCAACGATGATTATAAAAAAATATATATAATTAATAATTATGTAATATATGAAAAAATAATGCTATTGGATATATATATATATATATATATATATTTATGTACTTACATTATAAGGCCCCAACCTTAAACCTTACTTAATCTTGAGTTATTACAAGATTACACATTGAGGATCTTTTCAGGTTTAGAGTTTTAGAGAATTAGAACATAAAACTTGCATTACATTCCACATTTAAACAAAGTGGTTACATAAAAGATAGTATTCATTTTTCCCATCAAAGGAAACATATTTAAAATAAAACATGGATTCTTTCTTGACACTTCCTTGACACTATCATCATATCATATACCTTTCCCTTGACCTATGAGAAACATTTCAAAAAAACTTGGGATGAGCATAAAAATCTCAGTATGGGTTATAAAAATATGGAAAGGAAACATAAGTTCATATATACATAAGAATGAAATCATAATTTACCCATAAAACATAAGCACTTTAACATACCTCATCAAATCATGAATAAATCATAGAAATCATAAAACATAAAGGTAACTTGAGGCATTCATAACATTCTTACGTAGGGAGTAACCCTCTTGGTTACGTTTGGAATACCCATCACAATATATTCCCTAAATCTATTCAGAGAAACCTTAACGTTTCACTCATTTGCGTTACCCAATGCATTGGAGAGATATATCGGGCTCACCCGCCCTTAGTTTATCACGGAACCACCCATCTTCATAATAATGCCCAAGATCCTCAACATAATCGTATCACATAAAACATGCATAAAGGAAACATAATATTTACACATTTCAATCACAAGATATCAATACAACACATTGATATAAAAAAATTATGAAAACCATTTTCAATACCAAAATAAAATAAATGTAAAACATGGTATTTATTTTTCTTTTAAAAAAAGGCATGGCTTGTAGAGGAAGCCGAAACTCAAATAATGGTCACGTCGGCGGAGAAGTCGTTGTCGCCGCATACGTACGACAAAAACATTACCTTTTTTCGTTTAGTAAAACTCTTCGTATGAAAAATATTACTTTTGGATAAATGTAAAAGTCAAAGGGGTTTATACACCGTATAAAATAAGGTTGTGTATAAAACAAAATATGCCTCAATGAAAGGATATTGAGACGAAGTCCCATACCTCGGGTCCGACTTGACTCAGTCGTTCTTTAATCTCCTGAATAATAAACTTGAGTTAATTTATACTTGTTTAAGAACCTTTTTCAAGTTCATTATTCCTTTTATATCACTTATTTCCATGTCATGAACACTATGTAATTATTTAAGTTAATAACGGTCGTTTTAACGATCATTGGTACTTGAGTAAAAAATAAACCCTTTATAATTACAAGTTGTTCATTTATCTATTATATCCAGAATGGTATTAATGATGTAGATATCATATATATCATATAAATCCAGTACATTCATGCATTTATAATATTACATAATCATTTAGAGGTAAGAAATGAAATGCACCGTTCATGGAGACGGTAAGCCGTACATACGCATGAACGCTACTTTCATTTCTATTTCGTATTTTATAGAATGTAATCATAATGATATAAAGATATATTATAATTCTAGTGTAATATTACATATAATATCATAACTCCATCCTTTATATGTCCCACATATGGTATAACGAATCGAATCACTTTGAGGGGGCGGTAGTCCGCACTTCCTTAAATGAAGATATCGTGTTTCCCCATAATGGAAACCATAAAGGTATGCCAAAAATGAAAAATACAGAAGATTAAGGAAAACATAAACATATTATATATCATACATAAATATAGTTTCATCTTAATGGACACATTTTAAGGTATTAAAAGAATGTTGAACAATCATCATTTCGGGAGGCATAAATTCGCCATCCACAGAAACAGTATGTTCTTTAACCATTAGATGTAGGTGTGTGTAAGTGTAGCTCTAATACTTATTATAACACAATCCTAGTATATTTAATATACTGGAGTTGTTAAAAAATAAATTAATAAAAAGAGTTTAGGGGGTTGGAGAAGAAAAATAAAACAAAAGGACTCAAGTGAAGACATTACCTTAAAATCGGGTAACTCCCTTTGGTTTGAGCTCCAAGGATTCCTTGGGAAGGCTTCTCCCCAAATTGAGGCTTCAAGGAGTAATAGAGGGATGTGGAGAGACAAAATGGGCAGGGTTTGGCTGAGCCAAAGGCTTTGTAAGTGTGGGTAAAGAGGTAGAGGTGGGGGCCTTTTATAAGAGGCGAGGAGGGGCACTCTTGGAAAGTAAAGAAATGTTACTTTATTTTAAAATGTGTTTCGGATTCAAAAGGTACCACATTGATATAATTATAGACTAAGGTGATAAGGGTTCTAAAGATACCCATCCAATAGGTTTTGGACATGTGTAGGTCATAGATTTTACAATATATTTTCATTTTATTTAAATCCTTTATTAATGAGGTAATCGCTGCGTCATCATTATGTCATAAATAATTTAATTTATTTAAAGTATAAAAATTATAAAAAAATACTATGATGTAGTAAATATTTTTATCTTTCTAATGAATATTTATAGTCAAAAATCCGACTTGTATAACCCCATGTAAATTTTTTTTTAGTAAAACATCTCATGTTTGTGTCATTTTTTTACTTTTACATTAAATAAAAAGTTATTTATGTCATTTCCAAACCAAAGTGGCTCCATGGGGTCCCCAAGTTGACCCATGGATTGTCTTGGTCGGCCATGACACATCCAATGAGGGTAGGACATGTGTCAAGCTCATCTCATATTATTAAAACATTATTTTTACCTTAAACTACACTAATTACCTCTAAATAAGTTACTATTCACCAGAAAATTATTTTAATATCATTGAACCACATTTTACTTCTTAATGAAAACCATGTATGTCAGATTTTTTAAAATCAAATCACAGAAGTGGAAAAGTTTCATTTAATGAAAAATCAGTTTCTTTAACTACCACTTAGTGGTTTCACTATTCATAAAAAATTGAAGTTTTTAAAAAAGATACCAAAACCTCAACCTAAGCCATATTTGATATTCTGAATTGAAAAATGATATCTATTTTACAAAAGTCAAAACATATAAGTTTCATTAATTAATTTAAAAACTAATTCCCGCTATCAGAGCAAATAGCGTGTTTTTATGAAACAATAAGTATCAAAAGATTGACACAAGTTTAAGTCCAATTTCAAAGTGAGATTGATTCCAATGACCACCATTGTATTAAATGGTAAAAATATATTCTAATTTCACTTAAAAACCAATTCAAAAGATAATCTAATCATATAAATAAATTAGATTAAAAAGCAGCTTTGATGTAAAATGCAGTATTTTTCACTATTCATAAAAAATGAACATTGTCAGAAAAATACCAAAAATTCACACAAAGTAAATTTTGATGTCCCAATGATAAAGAATAAGTTTATTTTGACAAAAATAGCTTAAAAAATTGTCAAAAGGTAGATTTGAAAATGGTTTGCCATCAAAAGGCAGTAAAACAATCTTTTAAAAATATTAGTGTATTCCATGCTTAAGATTGGATTTATTTTCATTTTAAGCCTCTAAAACACTATCCAATTCATTAATAGACATAGATAAAAATATCTATTATTCATTACTTACTTGGGATGTTATATAAATATATATTATTCACTTAGTTCTGTTCAATACGATATGAAAACGGAAACAAAGTTTATGCGTACGTACGACCTACCATCTCCATAAATGATGTTTTACATTTCATATATATGTATATTATACATATTTATATTATAAAAATATATGATATATAAATCATGTTTTATTTTTTGGAAGTATTTAAATCATGATCTAAGTGATACAATCAAGAGTAACAAGTTAAAACTCGTACGATAAAGAAAGCGATTTTTACCCAAAATGTTAATTTAACATGGAAATTATTATTAAATGGGTAGTATAAAGCCATAAATGAATCATGTATGATATCATAAATTTTAATATGGTTCTGGTATAATTTAATAACATACTAAGGTCTTTATACAGGAGGTTAAACATACCCTCGACTAAAGGAAGTACAAGGTAATGGTTAATTTCACAATATCTTTATTATCTGAGGTTGTTTTTACGTATGTATCTACTGGGGAATATTTATTATCTATGTACATGTTTCATGAAAGAGTTTTAAAAGGGATTATTTTAAATTACTTTTTTACTAAAACATCATTTTAAATGTTTTAAATATTTATTCTTCTAAATCATTTTCATTAATGTCCATGTTTTCAAAATCATTTTAAGGATTTATTTATATAGACATGAATTTTTTTAAAATGTTAATTAATTTAAAAAGTTTCATAGTGGTATGAGAAAATTTGATTCAAAAATTTCTTTAAATGTCTCCCTTTCTAAATTGTGTGACTTTTAAATGTTTTTATGAAAAAGGGATATTTCTCTCAAAGAGTTTTACAATCACTTTCATCTATGTCAATATACTTTGATGGATTTTAAAATTGTTTAACATTGATTTATAATGATACAAATCTTACATATTGTATTGAAGGTTTTGTGATATGTTTGACTGTGGATGTGTTATTTTTATACCATAAATGGTTTATGGATAAAGTATTGACATTTCGTATGCTAGTTTTAATATGAATGTTTATGTTATGTTTAAACCTTTTCATATGAGGAATGCATTGGAATTAGTAAGTGACGAGTGAAGCCTGCTATAACTCCTCGATGCATTGGTAGGTCTCATGAGACAAACTAGTGTCTTGGCACATGGCATTGAAAAAATCTTATATTTAGTCTTGGAACAAGTCCTTGACTTTGTGGTTATGAAGTCTGGAATTATGTATTCCATCATTATGAAATTTGAATTTTGATATTACATGTGATTATTCAACTAATAGAATGACCATGTGAATAACTAAATGGAATTATTTGATTTAAATTGGAGATATTGTGAAAAAGTTTATGTTTCAAAGGATTTTTTAGTCTAATACATTGCCTTAAATGTTTATTCTTATTTATGAAAGTTTCCAATATATTGTTATCCTTACTGGGCATCTGAGCTCACCCCTTTTTATGTTTTATTTTTCCCAGGATGCGAAGAAGTATTTTATGGTTGAACTGCAGGGATAGGATAAGGGATATAAATATGTTAAAAAGGGGACAATGTTGTTGTTGTTTTTAATTTTATATTGTAATGTAAAGTTCATGTATTCAATCTATTGTCCAAGACTGCTAAACTGATCAGTCCTTTAGGACTTGATTCCTTGTAATCATGCCAATGTATTAAAATAATGCACCAAATCCGGGTAGCTGGGTTCAGGGCGTTACACTGACCGCTGAGCTAATAAGGTACAAAATGGTCCTTGAAGTCCTCCTAGAAACCTGGAAGCAATTTTATATATGTAGGGTGAGTATATAGGTATAATCAGTAAGGAAAACCAAAATCTTTTGTGCACAAGTGGGAAGGCATTCTAATTCCCTCTGAGAAAAGGAGATAACTAAATCACCTAGTAAGGAAACTATCCACCGAAACTTCACCAAGGCACACTCCCCAAATAACACAAGTCATGTAAATTAATAGTTACAACACATCGATATTTGGGTACCCTGCACCACTTTCCAATTTGTTAATGAAGAAATCCTACGTGTCAGACCTCCCACATGATTCCCACCGTAGTCCCGCTGCCATACCACACCAACACACACCTGGGCTACCACAACCACACATCCCGCACGCAAACACTTGGGCCAGAACAACCACATGTAACCATGCCTATAGACACTTGGTCTAGAACAAATACTGCCATGCCCGAAGACACATGGGCCAGAACAACCACTTCCATGCCAGAAGACACCTGGGCCTCATCCTGAAGACACTTGGGAAAAAACCTGCCTGCACACACTTGGGAAAACCACCACAACTACCTGGCCCAAAGAATCTTGGGCTATAATAGACCTCAGGCCATAACAGCTTTCTCAAAGAGTCTTGGGATACTCAGGAAAGGGAGAAGAAAGGAGCTAATAACCATCCACTCATAGGAGTGTTGCAAAAAACACCCTCCCCAATGAAATGGGGGTGTTCGGCACGAAGCGCTCAACTTGGGTGGTCCGTGAATAAGAAACATAAAAACTAAATTATACATATAGGTAAGAAGCGCTCATCCCAACCTAGGGGTTCCAAAACTATCCCATATACAAACACCCTCATTACTATTCATTCATAAGATGCACCACAACCACAACCATGTCACAACTCATATCTAGAAAACAATTACTCATTGAACCCATTATTGTTTTCACATCCAAGTGATTTTGTTTAAATAATTCTTCACTACCGGGAAACTAACAGACATAGCCACAATCCAAGGAAGGAAAAACTACCAAGCATAAATTTAAGCATTCACACCCAGTTCTCTTGTAAAGTCACAACAACAAAAGGGATTCGTCAGATCCCTCGAAGTACAAGAACCAAAACAAGCCCCAATATATGGATCCACAAGACCTTAGGTCCAAAAATGAACAACTGCACAAAAGGGGATCCCATCCCCATCCATCTCACCTCAAAATCATCAACCGTAAACATCATGAGAATAGAGCAAGGGAGTTTTTAGATTTAAATATGCCATTCATTTAGTTCTATCTTTATGTTTGGTTAACCGGGGTGACCATACAAGGATTATTATTCATTGGGCATCCATTTAATCAACTGAGTTCACGTGATTAACTAGTTTCCATGTTAAAACCATTAAATAACATAAATATCCAGAAAATAGAGGTTCATTAGTGCACAAGAAAGGACCACCAATGACCACAATTTTCAGTGGACATAAGCCCGTACAATTCACAACATATGGGAAATGGTAAAAGAGTACCACAACATCATTAAAGACAACCCTTCATTATTTAAAAAGCATTTATTATCTTCGTTAAGGTTTTGTTTCATCCATCCCCATAGGAACATTATCATATGAACCCTGCATGATACACAATAAAGATAGAGGAAGGAAAAACCCCACTTGATTGATCAGGGATCAATGTTTCCTCATCGCGCCAAAAACTGTGGTTGTGAGAGTAGTAGGACAAACTCTACGAAGGCTGAGCAGGAAAGGATTGAGAACGGGCGCATGAATCGTCTCTTGGGGAAGGACTTCAAACGAATCCAGAGGGAACCAAACAGACCATGGAAGCAGATCTTGGTGATAAAGGCCCGATCCAAGAATTATAGGATATGAAAATCTTGAACGCCTTTAAGGTGGATCGTGGTTTCTCCTGACAGTTGAGCGGTTACACATGATAGAATTAATTTTTATATAATAATTCCACTCAGATAGGTGGCGATAAAGGCTGTGAGTTAAAGGGGTTCCTTTAAATGGAAAACCACATAACATGGACAGATTTGGGAAGTACAGGAAAAAGGGTGACACTGAGGAAAAATCTACATGTTTTGGTAAGTCAAGGGTCACCCAACTTTTGGGGGATTTTAGATCTCATTTATGGGCTTTAAAAACAGTCTTGAACCACTTTAAAAGGTTAAAAGACATAAAAGTGGTGTTACGGGAAAAACTAAGGAAGAAAACCCCGACACCGCTCTGTGGCTGATTGGTGAGACTGATCAGTGAAAATGATCAGTGGAGCTGATCGGGTGGAGCTGATCGGGTGAAGCTGATCCCGTGAAGTTGATCAGTGAAACTGATTGAGTGAAGCTGATCAGTGAAACTGATTGGGTGAAGCTGATTGGTGAAACTTATTGGGTGAAACTGATCGGTGAAATGGATCGGGTAAAGATGATCGGGTGAAACTGGTTGGGTGAATCCGATCAGTGAAATAGATCAGGTGAAACTGATTGGGTGAAGCTGATATGTGAAACTGATTGGGTGGAACTGATTGTGTGAAACCGATCAGTGAAACTGATTGGGTCAAACTGATTGGGTGAAACCGATCAGTGAGACTAATGGGTGAAACTGATTGGTGAGACCGATGGGTGAAACCGACCGGTGAGACCGAGGGTTGAAACTAATTGGTGAGGCCAATGGGTGAGACCGATGGGTGAAACTGATGGGTGAAACCGATGGGTGAGACCGATGAGTGAAACTAATCATTGAGACCGATGGGTGAGAGTGAGGGGTGAGACCGATGGGTGAGACCGATGGGTGAGACCAATGCGTGACACCGATCAGTGACACCGATCAATGAAACCGATCGGCGAGACCGATGGATGAAACCGATTGGTGAGACCAATTGGTGAGACCGATGGGTGACACCAATCAGTGAAATCGATTAGTGAGACCGATGGGTGAAACTATTGGAGCTGATTAGTGAAGCTGATCATGTGAAGATGATCTGTGACGCTGATCTATGAATCTGATCAGTGAAGCTGATATGCAAAGTGGATCAGTGAAGCTGATCAGTGAAGCAGATCAGTGAAGCTGATATGTGAAGCTGATCAGTGAAGCGGATCAGTGAAACTGATATTTGAAGCTGATCAATGAAGCTACTTAGTGAAGATAATCTGTGAATCTAATCTATGAAACTGATAAGTGAAACTGATCGGTGAAACTAATCTATGAACCCTATCAGTGAAACTAATCTCTGAAGTTGATCTATGAAGCTGATCAGTGAAACTGATCTGTGAAGTTGATCTGTGAGACAGATGGGTGGAACTGATTGGTGTGACCAATCAGTGACACTAATAGGTGACACCACAGTGACACGTTTCCACTGACACCCACATCCTCCTAACTCACTGATGGTGTCCAGGAAACCCCAACACTTAGAATTTGGCAAAGTAATGGACCAGGAGGGTCTGGGATATTATAGTTCTGAATTGAGGCCTGAATAGTCTCAGATGAGATCCAAATACCAAGAAAGGTTTTACTCTACCACTCCACCTAGAGTGTGTGTAGGGGAAATAGCTAGAATTAAAACACAAAAATGTCGAGAGATGTTAATCTGAGGAAAACACTAAAATATGAGATTGCTATGATCCATTGAGTCTTTTTTGGGGGAATAATATAAATATCAAAGAAATACAAGGCCTAGTAAATATAATTAAATATTTAATTCCCACAAATCAATATAAACCATCAATAAAAAACAACTCAAAATAAATAAATCATAAAACCCTATCAAGAAAACCACACAACCAAATAATGTTTAATAGTTTAACTTTAAACCATTTAATTATAATATTTAATCCAAAAACATTAATTAAGGAATACCACTAGGCCCAAATTATAATAACCAAGAATATGTATAACATGAGAAACACTCATTACCACCAACTACAAATCAAACCACTTCCCATTTGAAGTCATTTTACAGGTCCCAAAACGTGAAATTTATTTCAATTTATTTTAAAAGACTTCCTTATTAACTTCAAAACCCACTTAAAACCACTTTTTAATTTCTCAAATATTTTATTGAAACCATTTTAAAAATATGAAAAATAAAACTCATTATAACTTTTTAGAAAAATTCTTTATTATCTTGAAAACTTAACTCTTACAATTAAAACCAATTTTTTCCAATACAAATCATTATCAAAATCCAAAAAGAATAACATACAAACATCATAAAAACTCTCCTTAATTCATCTTAAATAGTAAGAAATCATTACAAAAAGAGACCTATAAGAAAAAAGGGGTAAAAAAAAAACTTTAAATTAGGGTTATTAGTTGTAAATTGTTTGTCCTCATGGTTTTATGGACCACAGGATAACCACGCAACCACCTCTAAAAAATTATTAGAAATAAGTGTGTGGGAACTATATATTTTTCTAAGTGATAAAAACTAACTATATTCCTCCAGTTCAACTCCCATTTTCATCCCAAAATTTGGAAAATCTATAAACAACACACATATACTCAATTTAATTTTAAATAACATCATTCTAAATAAATATACACTAGAATAAATGAAGAACAAACTTAGAACAAGGAATCTTAACTTGAAAACCCATGGTAACTCGAGGCTTTGAATGAGATAAATTTAGTTAGACTCTCCCCCACCTACCTCTTGATTTATGAAATCCCTATTATCAATCTACCAGAACACCCCAAATAAAAAAGGGTGCACTGATACCCTTTTTTCACGAACCAACTCAGGTCACCCCTCAACTGAGAACCTGAGGTGGCCCGTGTTAAGGTCTGAAGCATATTCCCAATACCTAAAGGCTGGAAACTTGTTTTAGGGAATCAAAACATTCACAATGGGAAATTTTTTTCCCAAATATATAATATCAAACATGTATAATAATTCTATAATAACTTCAATATAGTGCATTAATACATTTTATTTCCATGCATAATCAAAATATATTGTTTCAAAATAGAACAAAACCAAATAGAGTTTATTCATGAATAAAAATCTATCTCACTATAAACATATTATAATCAAAATAGAATCTAAAATTCTAATGGGATTGAATTGGCCGATATATATATGATACAAAAAAAATCAAAATTACCAATCTTATCTCCATGTAACTCCAAAGTCACTATCCAAACACCTAATCACAACTAATCCATGATAAAACAAAAATAAGGAGTCTAAAAAAGGAGTTATAAGTGAACCTAATCCTATAAAAGAACTTGGGTCTACTGACACCAAGTGGAAACACTTGGGTGTGAGCATAAATATACCAACAGGATACCCCTGAAGTGTTTTTTAATTTATTTTTTTCTAAGTTGACCATAAATTCTTGTTTAAAATAAACTATTTAAAAATAATAGTTTTCACCCTTCAAAGAAAAACCAAACACATCTGCATTTTGAAACCTATTTTTGAAATTTCAAATATGCTTTAAGAAAGTCTTTAAAACCTTTTCTAGATAATAAATTTCAAAACATAATTTAGAAATGACTTTTTAAAACCATTTTTAAAACAACATACAATAAAACTCACATATTTATAAAAAATAAATTTCAACAAGATAATTAGGAAAATAAAATCAATTTTATAATTAATCAGCATAACGATATAGATACTAAAACTATGCTAAAATAAGGGAAGTAGTAATAGGTGGCACAAGATCAAAATTAAACTCATAATCTTAAAATTGAAACAAGTAGAATACATGATTATAGAATACTAATAATAAAAGTAAAATATAATTGATTAAACAATATAATAAATATGAAATAGAAAGGTATACATAATCTTGGGAAATTCTTAGAAATCCAACAAGATGATCTTAGACATAACTGGGTGGAACCATTTACTAACTTATCACTACATTACTAGATAATAACCTCTTGGATTACTCTAACTAGACTTACTAGTAACACTCTTCATAGTTAGTACATGTATGATGCTAGGAGAAACTAGTCAATATCATCATGACAAGTATAATAACCTTCCCTAATCACTCACTATAACTGATAGGATCCCCTTTAATATAGTGATAGGATGTGAGAAAAAATTTATCATATATAAATTAAAAATCAAAACATCTCAATAACATCTCCTCAACCCACATCCATACACATTTAATGTAAATATCTTCTTATAATGGATTAAAATATCAAAAATCATATAAAACCCATCTCACATATATCATAATAATTTTAATCTTCCAATGAGGGTGTAGATCATTTTATGAAAAAACCATTTATAGAAGGTTCCAACCATGTATTATGTTTTAAAACTATTAATGAGTTTTAAAAACTCCCTTTGAAAACAATTCTATAGATTAAGGTTACTAAATACCTTTTTAAGGAACCAAATTGGTATTTATATTACATTTGGGTATCTAAATTCAAATATCCTTTGAAAACCATTTTAAAAATCTAGTTTCATTTTAAATCCTCTTCTAAATCACAATAAAACAATTTATATTTAAAACATCCTTTAATTTTTGTAGGGACACACATAAATATCATGAAATAGAATAAATAAAATCATTACATAGACAACATATGTGAATTAGTCATATAAACTCATCAAAACCCATTATGAAATGAAACTCTAATCAAACAATATCTTAAACCCATAAAACAATTCACTTAGAAACATTAATGATCCAAAGAACCACTTTAATACCCAAATTCCATTTGAAAACAATCATCAACATTTTATTAAATGTATTTCATTCTTATTCTTTTAATACGAACATATTAGAATTTAAAATCCATGGGAAACACTTTTGAAATTAATAATAGACTATTAAAAACTTATCTTATATATATTCATGAATCCGTTAGGGTTTTCAAAAAATGGATAATTTTAAAGAAAATGGTTTTATAGACAAAATCATTTCATGGTGTGTAAAGAAAATGATAAGGCATGAAAACACCAAACTCAAATATGTAACTTTCAAAAACTGGGGTCCTATTCCACCTTGACAAGGTCAACGAGACCCATAAAGGCAAATAAGAACCCTAAAAAAGAGAACCCCTAAGTAAAAATTGAATGGCTATGAGACCTAGTTTACCAGAACCTTCATAAGGCTAGAAAATGATAGAGAAACTTAAAAATAAGGAGAGGAGGAAGAGAAAGAAGGCCAAACCATGAAGAAACCACTTTAAATCAATGGAAATGACCAAGAAATAATGGAGGAAGTAAAGGGAGACACACCTATGGATATTTAGAGTTTTATCACATGAAATGGGAGAAAAATACCAATTTTTACTATTACATCAATATATTTAAGATTGGAATTTAAGAAAATGAAAATTCATCCTAGGGCATGTCATACCGTGACACCTAACATTACTGTGTGATGGACTTCAGACCCCACATAATCATGGTTGTGACACCTATTCCATGAAATAACCACCCCCTCAGTATATATAAGGCACCAATGCCGAAGGAACATCATAGTGTTATGCCCTACGTGATGGTTTGACCACCTTGGTTATGATTGTGACAAGTTGCTGTTCTAAAATGAAAGTTTCAAAACTCCAAAAAACACCTAAAACACCCAGTAAAAGTAAAGGAAAAGATAAATAAATATAAAAAACTTTAAATAATAAAATTTATACCTTAAAATTATACTGTGAGTGTTAAAATTCTCCCCACTATATCTCTTTCTTCCCCTAAAAAGTCACCAAATTGGAAATAGACACAACAAAAGGAAGTTGATCTAGGAGGAAAGAACTTCTCGTAGATATAATCTCCAAACTAAATTGGAACAAAAAAACCAATAAAACAAAACAAACCTCCCAATCAATAATAACCATTTCATAATATTTTCCTAATAACTAATCAAATTCCAAGGACCATAGAGGATCTCCCCACCATATGAAGGTTCTAGTGATACTACAAATCAATAAAAAAATGACATAATAATTTAATTAGAATAAAATAAAATTAAAATCATCAATTAATTTACATAAATAGAATATTAGATCACCAAAACATCTACAATCACGTAAAGAAAAAAAATTAAATCCTTCAAGGAATATGAAATATTAAACATAGTCACCCCAAATAGGTTACTGTTATCTTGAGACAAGTTCCATAGTACTCCAATTAATGAAACTTATAAAAAAAGTGTCTTATAATTTTGATATAATTACACTATAAGCATAAAAAATCACTTTCTTATAGGTGCAATGAAAAAGATGAGAATATCCACTCGAACCATCCTGATTTTCCATCTTGATTCACCCTGCTTCCGATTCCCTCTAGATAGAGAACTCAAACCAAAGGAAGAGGGTAGTTGAGAATTTTTATGAGCTATGGCTTGAAAAGAATCCATGAACAATAAGCACATACTAAAACAAGAATCCTTGGATGAGGTCTAAATACAAATAACGATTTTTATCTTCAACTCCACTTGGAATGTGGGTAGGGGAAATGACTGGAATGAAAGAACTCGAATGATAAGAGATGTAAATATGAATAAATCTCTATAATATAGACTTTATATGATTTAACATGACTTTTTTATGATGCATACTCCGAATATCTAAGAACCATTAGGCTCAATCAATACCCTTAATGATTCAATTCACCTAAATCAATATATACCTTGATTAAAATAATATATTAAAAAAATTAAATCATAAAATCCTCTCAAGGAAACCAAAACACCAAATGATCTTTAAAAGGTATCCTTTAAAACACTTAATTTTAAAATTAGGACCATACACTTTAAATAATGAAGACCACTAGACCTAATTTAGAAGAACTAATCATATGAACAACATAAGAAACAATTGTCACCACCAACCAAAAATCAAACCAATTACCATTTGAAATCATTTTATAGGTCCCAAAATATAAAATCCGTTTCAATTTATTATATAATACATCTATATTAACTTCAAAACCCCACTTAAAACCTAATTTTTAATTTCACAAATCATTTATTGAAACCCTATCAAAAATATTTAAATCAAACTCATTTCAATTTTTTTTATAAAACATCTTTATTATCTTCAAAAAAACTCTTAACTTTTATTTTTTTTATAATACAAATAATTATAAAAATATAACCAAATAAAATTTAAAAAATATAAAATCTATCCTTAATTCATCACAAATAGTAAGCAATCATAACCAAAAGTGATCCGAAAGAAAAAAGGGGTACATCACTAAAATTAGATTGGGGTCCATAGTTGTGTATGGTTTTAAGGTCCATGCACAAACCATGTGATGTACAATAATATCTTCTCATAACCATGAACATGGGATTCACACAATTTTTCCAGCCATTCGATCTAATTGTGCATCTCTAGTTTAACTCCCATTGTAACCTCAAAATATAAAAATATCTAAAAAACCCACTTAACTTTATTTTAAATTAAATAAAAATACATTAATATTAATGAATAAAAATCTTAAAATCATGACCCATAACTAGAAAATCCTTGGTAACTCGAGGCTCTGAATGATAAAGAGTTAGCCAGACTCTCCCTGAACCTACCTCTTAAGGTTTGAAATCTCTATCTGCAATCTAATATAACACTCCATAAAAAGGGTACTATGATACCATTTTTCAATAACCAACCCAAGTAACCCCTTAACTAGGCATTTGAGATGGCCTGTGGTAAGGCCCCAAAGGGAATTTTCAGTTCCCATAGGTTGAAAACTAGTGATGGTGCATCACAAAATACACAATGGGAATGATTCTGAACAAATAAATAATAATAAAAATGCAATATAATTCTACTAGAAATCCAAAATGGCATGTCTATATGTTGGAATTCCATTAAAAACCAAATAAAAAATTTCAAAAAAGAAAAAACCAAATAGGTCATAGCCATGAATAAAAATCCATCTCAAAATAAACATAATACAATCAAAATAGAATCTAAAATACAACTGAGTTCGAATTGGATGATACATCTTTGATACAAAATAATATCAAAATAACCAACTCAATCTCCATGTGACTCTGAATTCACCATACAACCATCCCATTGCAATTTCTCCATGAGTGACCCAAAAGTGTGAGTCCACATAAAGGAGCTCCAAGTGAACCTTAACATGCAAAAGAACCTCAGTCTTCCAATATTGAGCAGTAAAGGTAGGGTGTGAGCATAAAAATCCCAATAGGATTATACTAAATATTCTATGAATTTCCTTTTTATAAATATATCATAAATGTTAGAGTTAAAATATACTATTTAAAAATAATTGGTTTCATCATTTTAATAAAAACCAAACACATCTACATTTTTAGGCCTCTTTTTGAAACCCAGAATACTCTTTAAGAAATTCCATAAAACCTTTACTAGATAACCCATTTCAAAACATAATTTGGAAATCACTTTCTAAAATAATTTTAGAAACTATATAGAAGAAAACTCGTAAATGGATAAAAATAAATGTCAACTGAATAATTAGTAAAATATAATAAATTTTTGAATTAAACCAAAAAATGAGTCAGTTAATGAAAATATGTTAAAAAAGGGAAGCAATAATAAGTGGCATGAGATTAAAAGTAAATTAAAGTCATAAAATAAAATTTAAATAAATATAATACATCATTATGGAATACTAATAATAAAACTAAAAAATAACAAATACCAAAATATAGTAAATAAGAAACATTATGGTTTTTAGTTTTTGTTGGTTGCTCTCAATGTTTGTTTTCTTGTTCGGCTTTGGATGTGTTTTGTGGGCTTGAAAGTGACTTTGGGTTTCTCAATTTTCCTAAAAGTGTTTGGAAAATAATAAAAAAGTTTTTCGGACTCATCTGTGGCACTCACAAAGGTTGGTATAAGTCAAATTCTAGGGGATACTAGTCAATATCAATATTAGTAGTATAGTAACTCCCTCTAATCTCTCACTATGATTCCTAGGTTCCCCACGAATATAGAGATAAAAGGTATGGAAAAATCTATCATATATAAACTATAAATCAATACATATAAATAACATCTCCTCATCCCAACCCCATATAACCCCCAATATAAATAACCTATTATAATACATCACAATATTAAAAATCACGTAAAACCCCAACTCACATGTACCATAATAATTTAAGGATTACAATGAGTGTGTATTAATTTTATGAAAAACCATTTGTATAAGTTGAAAATCAGGGAATATGTTTTAAAACCAATATTGACATTTCGAAACTCCCTTTTAAAATCATTTTATAAATTATGGTTACATAGAAATACCTTTTCAAGGAACAGAATAAGACTTTATATCACATTTTAAAATCTCACTTGAAATATCCTTCAATTTTTTTAAAATAAAGTATCATTTTAAAACCTCATCCAAATCATATAAAGCCAAGTTTTATTTAAATAATCCTTTAACTCATATAGGAACATGCATAAAAATTATTAAATGAGACATATAAATCATTACATAGACCACATATGATAATTAATCAAGTAAACTCATCAAAACCATTTAAGAAATGAAACTCTAATAAAAAAATTTCTCAATATAATACAACAATTCACATGAAAACATTAATGATCCAAGAAAACACTTTTATACCCAAATTACTTGTTAAGACCAAAATAAATTTTTATTAAATTTAATTCAAGATTATTATTTTAACATGAACATATGAGAATTTCAAATTTATGGGAACCTCTTTTGAAATAAAAAATTGACTGTTAAAAATTTATCTTATATATATATACACACTAATCCGCTAGAGTTCATAGAACATGTATACTTTTAAATAAAATGGTTCAAAAAACCCTATCATTTAATGGTGTGTTAAGAAATATCCAATTCATGGAAATACCTACCTCGAATCCATCACTTTCAATAATCAAGGAAAAATTCCACCTTAACATGGTAAAAGGAACCATAAATAAAGAGAAAACTCAAGTAATAATAAATTGGTAGTGGACCCTAGGTAGTGAGAATATTTATAGGGATGAAAAAGGGAATGGAAACATGAAAAGAAGGATAGGAGGAAGATAAAATGGCTAAAACTTTACGAAACCACATGAAATCGATGAAAAAATCCAATAAATCAAGTTGTAAGGAAAGGGAGACATGCCTACATATCCTAAGAGTTAAATCACATGGAATGGGAGGAATAATATCCACTTTCGGTTTTAAGTCAATATGGGTAATATGAAAATTTAAATAAATTAAAATTCTACCCAAGGCACGTCATAATGTGACACCCTACATGATAGTGTGAGTTCCATCAAACCGTATATGGTATTGGATGTGATACCTATGTTTTGGTATGACCATATCCCCAATAGATATGAGGATCCAGTTCCCAAGCTTTGTAATGGTGTTATTACATATGTCATAGCATGACCACCTTGGACATGGTCATGAGATACAATAGTTCTAAATGGTAGGTTTCAAAGCACCAAAAACACTATAAACACTCAGTAAAAGTAAAGGAAAATTTAAAAAAATTTGAAAAAAATTAAATAATAGATTTTATACCTAAAAATGACACTGTGGGTGTTGTAAATCTCCCCACCATATCACTTTCTTCCCCTAGAAAGTCCCAACATTATAAATAGGCACAATAATTGGAAATAAAACATGGAGGAAAGAACTATAAATTGATACAATATTTAAGCCAAAGTAGAATTGATGGAAATAAATAACAAAAAAACACCTCCCAACCTATAATGATTACTTCATAATATTTTCCCAAGAATTTATCAAAGGAAAATAACCTTATAGGGTATCCCCACCACATAAATGTTTCAATAATACTACATATCAATAAAGTAACAAAATAAAAATTTAATCAATATAAAATGCATAATAAATCTTTAATTTATGAAACTAATTAGAATATTCAATAAAAAACACGTACCAAATAATAAAAATAAAAAATTTAAATTCTATGAGGAACTTGAAATCCTAAACATAGGCACCCAAAATAGGTTCTATTAGACTATTATCTTGATTCAAGCTTCACATTACCCCAATTTATGGAACTTATAAAAAATAGGGGATTATAAAGTCTAGATTATTACACTATAATCATGAAAAGGAATACTTCTGCCAAGATGGTATGAAAAAACTATGAGAATATTGACTCAAACAAACTCAATTTTCCATCTCGGTTTTCCTTTTTTCAAATTACTACAAGATAGAGAACTCAAACAAAAAATGAGGCTAGTTGATAATAGTACCAAAACAAGGTGTGAATAGAATTTGTGGAATAAAATCAAAATCTAACTCAAGAATCTTTAAATGAGATCCATATACCAAGAAAGGTTTGACTCTACAACTCCACCTGGAGTGTCGGTAGATTAAATAATTGGAAGTACAACACTCGAATTCTGAGAGATGTCTATATGAGGAAAACTAAAAAATATATATTCTAGAATCCATCAAGACTTATCTAAGATGAATACTCTAAATATAAAAGAAACATAAGGACAAATAAATACATTTTAAGATTCAATTATCCTAAATAAACATAAACCATGATTAAGAAAACAACTCAAAAATATATATCATAATCACCTCTCAAGAAAAACACAACACCAAATGATGATTAAAATTATCCTTTAAACCATTTAATTTTAATGTTTAAACCACACACTTTAAATAATAAAGAACACCATGCCCAAATTTGAATAACCATGCATATGAACAACATTAGAAACACTCATCACCACTAACCGCAAATCAAACAACTTCCCATTTTTGTGACACCCATACGTCACTATTACCTTTTATTTTATATTATTTTATTTTTTATTCAAGTAAGTTAAGTTTCTAATAAGTTTCAACCCAGAACTTGAGAAATTTTGAATTTTTTCCTCTATGCATGGTTTAGGGGAAACCATGAAACTACCTTTATATATGTACTTTTCTATTTGTTTTTTATATTGCATGGTTAGTCTACATAGGTAGTTCACAGTTCATTCAAAACAATGAAAGGCCTAGGTAAAACCATGTGAGTCATATTTTGGTCTAGGTATAATCACATAACTAGAGTATGATTAAATTAAATTGTGAAACAAGAATATAAAAATGTTTGAAATTTTGAAAGAGGGGTTTGGTATGGTAATCACCTGGTTTGTAAACCATGCAACTAAACTACGTGAGTTTGGTTTGTCTAGGTAGTTCCAAATGTTTTTTTTGTGTATAGTTTCATAAACAATGTAGCCAAACCATGGATCTTGTCAATATTTTATTAAAAGTGTGAAATTTCCTTTTTCCCCCATGGGGTTTTATGCTTTGGACACCCATTCACCTCCTCTTGTTTAGTCGAAGCATAGTTCACATGGGGGATCTTTATTCCCTCTTCCTAATTTGATTGAGATCCTTTTTAGTCTTGATTTCAATTGATTAAGTCCCTCTTTATTCAGCCTTTATTATCTTATCTTCTCCCTTACCATTCTCTCTTAGGTTTTCTTACTATCATGAACTCTAACTGCTATTCAGGATTATATTAAATTTATAGAGGTTCTAATGATAGGGATTTGGGATTTTTAGGGTTGAGATGGTTTTTTCTTAGCTCAGTTGGGTGTTCTTTATTGAAGATTATGGGTTTATGATGGTACCTCTTGAAATGAGAATGGTTTTTTTATGTTACCCCCTTGTAATACATGTTATAAATTACTTGTATGATTTTAAATTCTTTCTTATTATTTTAGAAGCATATTGTAAAATAGTGCATGTGTTTTTAAATGGTTTTTTATGGAATTAGATATTTATAATAAACCCATTTTGGTTTTTAAATGGTTTCCAAGTGATTTAATGGTTTTAAATGGACTTAGGTTCCATTAGAAATGTTTTTTTAAATTACCTAGTGTATTTTCTAAATCCATTTAGATGTTTCAAAGCGATGATTAATATCATTTTTGTATTTAAAGTTGGTGTATGATGTTTTAAAAAAATATTTTCAGAAATTTAAGGAGTTTAATTAATTTTATTTTAATGTTTTTGAGACATTGGGGTATACTAGGGACTTTAAATTATTTTTAATTGTGAGGTGTGGTTTTGTAAAATGGTTCTTGGCACTAATTGGCTTCCTTTTAAAAAGGGGTGTGTATCATTGCAAAGTGATTTTATGGAAATAGATTTATTTCCAAACTATATTTAAAAGTGTGGTTTGATAAATGGTTTTCAAATAATTTTTGAAATGTGGTTTTGAAAATGGTATAAAAATGGCTTGGCTTCCTGATGATGTTTTTGAAATCCCGGTTGAAACTTTAAGAAAAATGGTTTTATAAATGCATAAGACCCTCTCCGAGCCACATGTGTCAGTTTTTGTGCCCATGATGGTTTTTTATCCCATGAGGTGATGTTTTATAAAAATATATCATCATTTTTTTATTATTCATAGATGTGTTTTGGGATATTTTTTATGAGGGTGTAGGAGGTGAGGCATGAGTTATTTCAAATGTTTTATATTTGATATAAGCGATAGTCTATTTATTCACACCTTCATTTGACTTGTCATGGGATTCCTAGGTAGATATTAGGTAACCTATATTATATTAATCCCTAGTATACTATAATGGTATATATATGTAATGTTTCTTGATTACACCTTATCGATTGTACTAAGAGGATAATAGGTTGTATGAGCTAGTAACCCTTTTGTAGTTTGTGTAGTAAAGAATATTTCAGGCCATTTACTTTTATATTATCAGATGAGACTATTGGGGATGCATATAAGTTCATTAGTTCCAACCTAGAATCATTTTATCCATTTTAGGTTTTTATTAATAGAGAATAGGGATAATGCACATGATACCAGGTCCTTCTTAAGAAGCTTTAGGGGATTTTGTTTCACATCTTGATTGTATTCCCCTAGTTTGTTTGCTTATTTGCACCATTGTTTGGTAGTTTCTTAGATTGTGTTTCCTTGATGATTGGTTTCCTATGTGTGACATTTTTGGCTGCCAAATTGTGTTTTGGTTTACTTTCCAATGATTCATGTTAAAAAGGTTTTGAAAATGTGATTTAAAAGTGAAAATGGTTTGGGTATTTCTTAAATGGGTTTTAATAAATGGGTTTCTTTGATATTATTTATGAAAAAGGGGTTTTCATGAAAAGTTTGGAAATGATGATTAATGGTGGTTTGGAATATTATTATGGAGTTAAAGGAACTATTTAATTATTTTAATTGTTTTATTAAAATTTTTAAGCATCCTTGCTTTGTTTTATTAAAAAAATAAAAGGGTGGTTGTTTGCAAATGTGTAGGTGGCTTGTTATTTCACTTGTGTTGTAAAGCATATGAAACAATTGTCTTCATCTTATGTTAAAACCTATATTTTATAAACTATATTATAAAGGGATTTCTATAGTTTCACTGGGTGATGACCTAATTGGGTATTTACCTCATGCCTATATAGATCTTCCGCAAGTTTTCGATGACGAAAACTACTTCAGTCTTTTGGTTTTGATTCATCCATAGATGGATGAGTGAGATGTGATGAATGAACAAGGGTCACTTGTGGTGTAGTTGAAGATGTTTGGGTTTTGTTTCCATTTTTTTTATTTTAGGTTATTTTATTGGACTTTTTTTATTTTTGGTTAATGTATCAACCAGTTTATCTTGGGGTGTTTATGTTTCTGCTTCCACTTTGTGTTTATTATAGTTATATGATTATCCTTGAGTGGATGTTTATTTATTATGACATGTTTGGATGGTTTATTTATCATTTATACTATTTGTTTATTTTATAATAGTATTTTAGTATGAAATTTTTCCCAAATAGTATTCTTGAGACTGAGTGTAACACCCCACAATTTTTAAGATCATTTTTAAAATTTATTCGATACCTTGCATTACACGCAACAACGAGTTTAGATGAACCGTGACATACTATTAAAATATTACTATCACCTTGCCATTGGATTGATGGGTATGAATAAGACTAACTAAATTATGAAAATTTATGGTTTAAAAATGTATAAAATGAATTCATTAGTTATAAATTAATTATAAATGAAAATAAAAATCATTAAAAAGTAAAGGAGATGTTTTTTTATAAAAAACTTTTTTAACGTGAAAAATGTATTTTTATCCTAATAAATTAAATTTTTCACTATTGGTGAATGATTTTAATGAAAAATATATATTATATATTCACTCAAATTTTTTAACATTCATTTAATATTATTATTATGCATAGGTTAATAATAAATCCAGTTTTATTCTTAAAATGTATTTTTCTAGAAAGAGATTTGCATCACATTTTGCGCAATTAAATTAAAATTAATTTCTTCTATTTATATGTATTTAATTGAATAAAATTAATTACCTATTTATAATTTGGAGGTTCAAATTTGGTAAATAGGCCCCTTTTATTTTTGGTCAATATTAATAGTAACCATTGTAAAATTTATCACCTCGGTAAAGTGTAAATTGGGTAAATATAGATCAAAACTAAGTATAAAGGCCATGATTTTTCATCATAATTTTTATTAGATGAAGGTAATTATACCCTTATCATCTTAGAATCTAAATTAATTAGTTTAATGGAAAAAAGTATATAGAAATGACCTATATAATATTTAAATAAAAGAAAGTTACAAAATGTCACTCTCATTGTTTTTAATATCTCTTATGTGTCAAAATAGGAAAAAAGTATGTTATGAATGAATATAAGTGTTAATTATGATATTAATGAAATTATTTTCTTAATATAAATTTATTTTTAATTTTAAATAATTATATAATGAACTTAATTGCTTATGAAATACCGATGCAATATTTCTACATTTTATAAAATAATGTAATAAATTACTTTAAAAATATTTAAAGTGATATAATTTGAATGAGTTAATGTTTCCCACTAATATTTTAGGTCTATATGACATATGAGGGAGGTGTGAAATAATTAGATTCAAATTTACCCTTTGTCTTTATTTATTTTGATTTAAATTAATTGAATAGTTTTATAAATGACATTAATGATATTCTATAATAAATAACATTCTATTATATATTATAAATTTTATAAAAAACTTATATTCAAAAAAATGAATGGGATATGGTTTTAAACTTTAAACATGATCCATTTATGAGTTTTTTGTCATTTTATAGTAAAATTATTTAGATGAGATAATTTAGACTCATAATCATATTAGATTTTAATATTATTAATTTGAAGCCATTTGGATAGTGAAATTAATTTTTATTAATTTAATATTTTATGAAATTCCAAGAGCACCCCTCCCTGGAATTATAAAAGGGCACCCTAATTTATCTTATTCACACAAATTTTATCCTTATATATTGATAAAATATTCCATTTTATCTTATCCACTTCCCTAGAAACATACTTGAAGTTTTTTATTCTCAAAATACCAACCCCAAGTCCCTTTAGAGGAGATATAAAAAAGTATTTTTAAAAAAGAGGTAATCGTCTTTACCGGCTCTTTCAAGTTTATTTATTATTCTAATTCATATTCAACTGTTTTACCCATACTAAAATAAGAAATAATGTATCATTAATATAATTATATGTTATTATTATTATGTTACAACCCTATTTAATCTATTTTCCATCCTATAAAAATAAAAAATAACACTCGTTCATACGTACGACCTACCATCTCCCCGTAGCGGTTTAATTAATTTTCATCACCACATTACTTGGATGGATATTAAAATTGAAATTATGATCATATATGATATTTATGACATAAATATTATTATATAAATATTAATTATTATTCACCTTTCTTTCTTTCCATCAATCTAAAAGTTGAAACAACGTTCATGCGTACATACGACATACCACCTCCATGAATAGTGTAATTAATTTTTCTTTATATATATTTTATAGATGAATATATATATATATTGAATATATATTATAATTATAACATTAATAAAATTTTGGAGATGATGGAACCAATATAAAGGTACAAGGACCAAAACTACTAAACGAAAACATACCTGAAAAATAAATAAATTATCATCAGAAACAATGATTTAATAATTTTTTTTAATAAACGGGTGATAATAGGTTATAATTAAATTATAAATGGAATTATATATATCATCATGGTTCTAAAATAATTTTATAATAAATATATTTTTATTATATAGGAGTTTCAAACACGTATGAAAGAATTCAGACCAGAAGTAAGAGGTTTTATGTTACAGTCTCATTATTTATCTGGATTGTTTATGAGTAAGTTTAAAAAAATGAAATACAATGATATAACTCTAAATAAAATTATGAATTTTATTCTATTATTATTATTCCTTGAAAATAATTTTTTTCTTTTATTTTCCTCATCTTAAGTGTTAAAGAGAGTAAAGATATATTTTTAAGGAAAATTGACTTTATTTCTCTCTTCTATCGATTTTTTCTTATTACATATTTGTATTTTATAAAAACGTTATTAAGAAGGTTTTTAATATTATAATATTATTTTATTAATTAATTTTTATCAATGTTTTAATTTTTACAAAAAACATCTTGAATATATTTCCTTTTTCATTTTCCAAATGAGGTACTTTTTGAATTTTTACAAAAACATGAAAAAGAATGTTTTATTTCAACTTATACAACATGGAATGAATTTCAAACTATAATGAACACTCAATTTTTTGAAGATTATTTTATTATTTTATAAGTTTATTTTTAAATAAAATGGTTTCTTTAATATGTTGTATTTTTTCTACATTTTAAAAAGTGATTTTCAAATTCGGAAGGCTATTTTTCTCAAGAAATGTTCCAAGTGATATTCAAAATAATTTTCTATATAAGATGATAAAATTTAATGTTTCTTATGATTTAATGAGGATATGATCTAAGGATACCATTCTTATAATTTCTCTAAATGGTTTATGTTGATAATGATAAGATGTTTATGAAACTCATTCCTTTTTCACAGGTTATGTTGGGATAAAATTTTTCTAAAACATGTTTCATTCCCACATGTTATGCTATGATGAAATGTTTATAAAGCCCATTTCTTTTCATGGGTTCTGATATGATTAATTTTTATGATATTGCGCCACATATATGTATTATTTTCATTATGTGATAGGTGGTACCTATATCTATGTCTAATTCATTGGGTAAAGATTGATATCTCATGTGATAAATTGGAATGAAATGGAGAGTGAAACCTATTCAATAAGGGAATTCTTACACTTTATTAGTCTTGGGAGTGAACCTTGAACAATGAAATGGTTTGAGGAGTGAATTCATTCCACTATGATATACTTTCTAAAGATCCTTGACTACTAAGGAAATGATTTTATATAATTATGTGTATGCCAAAATTCCTTAGATTATGCCTATATTATACTCTCATAGCTCATGTTCTTTGATTAATTTATGATTCATATCTTATAAAATTCCATTATTTATTCCATGACTCAAAATTTATGATTTATGGTATGAAGTGTATAGTTTTTAAATATTAAGATCATGTTATCGTGCCCTTTTTCTCATGTTGTACTTATATGATCATTATATCTCCATTTTTTACCCTTAATGATCATCATATCTCACCCTTTCTTATGTTTCATTTCCCTAGGTTATGAAAAAAGGTTTTATGTATGATATTTCTAAGAATTGTGATAATTATGAATATCTATGTGGGAGATTATGTAAGACTATTATGAACTAGTTTTTCTTATGTATCCAACTTTACAAAGATAATTAACCCATAAAATTCTATCACGGGTCATTATGTTATGTAAATAATATTATTATATTTATATGTAATATCTATATATGAAAAGTTTGTGTTGACATAGTTGTTATCATGTAAAGTTTTAGTTAACCTTTGGAAACTAGGATCAGATAAATTTATTGATAAATCTAGGGATATGTCTATGTATAAGATAAAATCCGTAAATTTTGCTTATTATCATGAATGAAATAGGATAAAACTAAGGCTTCATAGAAGAAGGTGTCATGATTTAGAAATCCTATAATTTAATTTTCATGATTATGTTGGTTTCCACTATTATTATTATTTCTCACATAATGATTTTTAGTTTTATTTAATAACTAGAACTTGAAGGAATCATGATAATACTAAATGCAATGGAAAATGAAATGATTACACTCGTGGACAACCAAATGTTATGGGATATGGAATGAAAAATCTCATTTCTATGGTCACATAACTTTCTCAAGCTATGAATCATGCCAATCTTACAAATGAGAAAAGGAGGGAACATCTTTGTATTGAATCCTTCATGAGGCAACATCCATCGTATTTTAGTGGTCCCACTGAACCACTCAGTACTAAGTAATGAATAAATACCATTGAAAAGATATGTTACATTCTCTAGTGTTTAAAACATTAGAAATTTATTCTGGTAGTTAATCATTTGGAAGGAGAAACTAGTAAATCATGGAACCTTATCAAGAATACAAAACAATAAGAAAAAATTAAATCTATAGAGTGGGATGAGTTTAAGAGATTTTTTCTCAACAAGTATTTTACTTTAATATTCACATGATAATGGAGAAGGAACTCCTTTAGTTGAAATAGAAGGATGATGAATCCGTTGATACCTGTGATGAATTTTTTTCAAGACTTTCAAGGTATGATTATGGTATTGTCATCCAACCTGAAAGTATGGTTGATCTATTCTTCAATGTCTTAACACCAAGTCTCTAAAAGAAATTATCCATAAGGTACTTCAATATAAATGCAGAAATTGTTTGACGTGCTATCAAGGCAGAGATAAATATTAGAGTTACCTTAAATCTCATTTTTTTACAATAAATGAAAAATGGAATTCAAAAGGAAATTCTAAAAACCATGGAGATAAGAATATGGTATTTCCTTTTTCTCAAAATATATATGTAAACATGGGTGAAATTGTCTCAATGGAATTGATAAATTTTTCAAGTGTGTGAAGGAAGGTCGTTGGGAAATCTAATGCTGAAGTTATGGGAAAAAGATAACTAATGATGTGAATAGAGAGAAAGAACCAGCCACACTCTAGTGTTTTAAATTCTAGGAGTGTGGGTATTATTCTAACTAGTTCCCAAATACAATGGTCAATGATTATGAACAATTTCAACAACCTCTTAATCCTAGAGACAAAGGGAAATATTCTGAGAACACTATTTGTTATGAGGGTATGATAATAACATGGTGAAAGGTACACTTACCATCCACTCTAAAACTATTAATGTCATATTTGTTTCTGGATCTACCCACTCTTTTATATTTAAATACTTTTATACGGGTATCATAGTACCAACTCAAAAATTAGATGTTGAGTTAGTATTAAATACCTATAATGATATGATGATCACGTACCAAGTCTATGATTAATCTACCGTTGAAGATTGTGGGAATATTTTTACATCGTATAAGTCACGATTCCTATTCAAAAGGGGAATTTATGTCATATGGTTGTAGATAAACTCAACATTAGAGATATTAATATTGTGTAGGATTTTATTGATGTAATTATAAGATAATTAAATAGTCTTACCCCAAATCATGAAATTGCTTTTTAAATAGAACTCATACATGGTGCTACACCAACTTCTAAGATACCATATAGAATGACCCCTACTGATTTGTAAGAATTGAAGAGGCGACTCCTGAAGAATATTGAGAATGGATTCATTTAGACAAGTGTACTGATTTGGGATGCACCTATTCTATATGTTTAGAAGAAATATAGATCAATGAAAATCATATTTTATTACCAAGAACTTAAAAATATCAATATATAAAAAATGTATCCTATACCCTGAATTTATGACTTGTTTGATCAACTGCATGAAGCTCAATAATTTTCCAAGATCAATCTTCATTATAGATATTATCAATTGAGGGTGAAAAATGAGGATATACCCAAGATAGAATTCCATACAAGGTATTGAAATTATTAATTTATAGCGATTCCATTTGGTTTTACTAATTCCCCCACTATATTTCTGGATTTAATGAATAATGTATTTATAGATTACCTTGATTGGTTTGTGGTAGTAGTTATGGATGCTATTATTATATATTCAAAGATCTAGAAAGGAAATGAGTATTACTTGAGGATTGTGTTGAAGACCCCGAGGAAGGATAAGATTTATGAAAAATTTACCACGTGTAAATTTTAAAAAATGAAAGTTTTATTCTTGGGTCATATAATTTCAAGTGAGGAAATATCAATAAAACCTTCAAAGATAGAAGTTATTGAACATTATCCGAAACCGACCACTGTGACTATGATAAGTAGTTTTATTGGCTTGGATGGATATTATCAATGTTTTTTGGGGAATTATTTATAGTTATCAAATCCACTCACCAAGCTAACTCGAAAGGGATCTAAGTTCATTTAGACCGATGAATGTGAGGATTTTTTTAAGGAAATAAAGAAAAGGCTATTCAGTTCACTTGTGATTACACTAACCTATAGTAGAGAAAGTTTTTAATCTGTAGTGATGGTTTAAATAAGGGACTGAGATGTATCCTCATGTAGAAAAATATGGTTATATATTATGATTCCTGACAATAAAAGGTCTGAAGGTTCCGGGCGTAGTAGAAGCGTGGTTGGGGCGGGACCCAAATTTAATTTTTACAATGATCAATTAGTATTCCGGAATCAATATGATGATGAATTACAGTCTCCAATGAATAGAATCAAAGATTTAGATAAAGAAGGAAGAATCCTGAAACCTTCAGAGAGGATTTTTCACATCATGTTTATGATTAATTTTTAATTTCATAAAGAAAATAACACCTGGATCTTCTGTATTTTCTTCATTGATGATGTTGATCATCCCAAATGACCCTTCCAGATTGTATTTTTGTGCTTTTAAGGATCCGAACTAGAATCCCTCTAGCGGTGATCCACATGTGCTCTGATGGCCACCGATCGGTACTAATCGTTCTCTGGGTGCTAGTGTGGAGAAGCGTGTGTCTTGCGTTGGTCATTCTTGATCGCTCGTTCTTTGGACTTGAAGAAATTATCTCTTTCTTGAGATGGGTGGGAAGAGGATTCGAGGGAGAAATTGTTTAGATCTACAATTCTCAATTCACTAGGTGTGAGGTTCGATACATGGCCCAATAGACGTATGTGTTGATTTATTGACATGGGGCATCAATTACAATATTTAATTTCATAACAGTAATTAAATAGATTCATAACCTTAGAGAAAACTCATTCTATTAATAATAATATCGCATCATTATTTATGGTGCACCAACTTGTGCAAAACAGAATTATACATAAAATTACACATCACAAAATAATAGAAAGGTTATTTTAATTTTTTCCAACTAATTAAATAATTATTTATGATCTTGTAAATAATTATTTTAATACCAGACTGGTGTTGGTACTCTCAAAATCCACTTCCATTTATAAGACACCCAAATAAATAAATAAATAATTTATTCTCTTAAATAAATATTTTATTGACAAACTAGTAGATTAATATTTATTAAATGTTCAATAAAATAAATAAACATATTTTAACCACAATTCGGTGAATAAATATTTATTTAATTTATTCAATCATAAAATTATTCCATTGTCTTGAGAATAATATTTATTAATTAAATTCAAATTGAATATAACTAAGACCAATAGGAACACTCAGTGTGTGACCCTATAGGATTCTTTCTTATTGGTATTAGGTAGTCTTTCCTAAATTCCAGGAGTACTGTCTAGCAACGGGTCTAGGAACCCAAGAGAAAGAACTTAAAGTCACAACAATGACATCCACATATGAACACTCACTGTGTAATATAATCCCTTTGGCATAATATCTAATCAAGTAGATTTCATGATAGTGTCATCAAATTTTATGCTTGATACACCATTCTTTGACTATTTGAAATAAACACATCGTTACACCATGGCTATGGTATTTCACGTGATGGTTCTATTTCAATCAAAGGGATGATATATCAAATTCCATAAATGGAAAGGACAAATCTTTCCTCGACTTATCCATTAATAACATGCCACTCGTGACTCACCCAACGTACCCTACTTCCCACCAACTGTCTGCGTGAAGGTTTTCATCAGTAAATCAAAGTGCGTGAGTCGTGACATGTATTAATGATAATATTAAATTATTAGTATCATTACACACGCTCACAGATAGAAATATCTGAGGATACCAAAACATTCATAATTCCTACTCGCGGGTCTATTCTTATAATCTTCTGTCTTGGAGATTACCAAGTTTGAACTTCATGAGAGGAAGTCTCATATTCTTAGGAGTACTCATACCAAACTATATGCTTGATATGTGTCCCTTCATAGTATGTCATCCAACAATAGAACTATATTTAAGAATATGGTTATAGCATTTCCAGGTTCTCATCATAGAGGGGAACTTCCATGAACTCATCAATGAAGAAAATACCCTAGGACATTATTACATTATAGTCATGAAAAACAATGAAAAATATGTAATAAGATGTTTAATATTTAAATACATTAAATGTCCATGTAATAAAAGTACAACCAGATGGTTCTAGGGCACCAACTATTACAAGGTCTATGAGGAAAATTTCACAACTCATTATTTGGAGTTATCTATGGTATTTTTTGCATTAAAGAGATGAAGGAATTATCTCTATAGAGAAAGGTGAGGAAAATATACTGAACACAAAATTTTAAAGTATATTTTCACTAAAAAATATCTGAATATGCACTAAAGAATATGGTTGGAGATGGTTAAAGATTACGACTGCTCAATACATTACCACCATAGTAAAGTGAACAAGGTAGCAGATGCAATGATTTCAAAGGACCATGCTAGCTTATCTATGAATAAGATCACATAAGATCCAATATTTCTATAATTTTAAAGGATGAGTCTTAAAATCATGAAGGAAGGAGATAAATATTATCATTCTCAAAAAAATGTTCAAGCTTCTATCCAAGTGAAGATTAAAGAGGTGTAGAAGGAAGAGGTACAAATACAAAAGAAAGTGAGAAATGTTCCTAATATAAACCATTATTTTAATATAAATATAAGGTTTATGAATAATGTATGTGTCCCTTTGGTACTATATTTTACAAAGAATCTATTGGATGAAGCTTATAGTTCTTTAATATCTATTCATACTATAAGTATGAAGATTTTTAGTTATTTTATAGAGTATTTATAGTGGGATGGAATAAAGAGATATATTATAGAGTATGTTTCTCAGTGCTTGGAATGTTATCATGTTATGTTTTAAAGACAAAATTATTAAGTGGATGCTACAACCATTTCCCATAACAGAGTGGAAATGAGAAAAAATCACCATGGATTTTGTTATCAGACTCCCTAAAACATCTAAAGGGAATAATGCTATATGTTTTATAGTCATTTTCCTTATGAAGTCATCATAATTCATTTACATTAGAGTATATTTATCTATCTATCAACTTACTTATTTAGACATTAAGGAAGTGGTAATATTTCGTAGTGTACCATAATCAATTGTATCTGATCGGGATATGAGGTTTACCTCGATGTTTTGAAATGTATTCAGTAGGATTTGGAAATAAAGTTAAGTTTCAGCACTATTTATCATCCTTAGACAGATGCTCAGTTTGTTAAGACCATTTAAACTCTAGAAGAAATTTTGAGAGATTTCTCTATGGATTTAAAAGGTGGTTGGGATTAACCAATTCCTTTGGTGGAATTTTATTAGAATATAGATTTCGCTCCGGCATTCAGATGGATCGGTATGAAGACCTCTATGGTAAGTAGTGAAAAATCTAATGTATTGGAATTAATTTGAGTAAATAAATCTATTGGGACCTAATCTAGCTACGAAAATGGTATATAAGGTTAGTTCTATTAGAAAATAGATAAGAAGAGATCAGAGTTAAAAAAAAGTTACTCTAACAATGATTAGAAATATAAAAAGTTTGAAATTGGTGACAAGGTATTCCTATGAATATCTCCCTAGAATAGGGTGATGTGATTTGGAAATAAGGGAAATCTAAGCCCTAGGTATATCTGTCCTTTTGAAATTTTTGATCATATCGATACAGTAGTTTATCGATTAGCACTAACACTAGATCTCTCTCAAGTTCATCATGTGTTCCATGTATCTCTCCTAAGGAAGTATATACCTTATTCTTCACATGTATTGAAATCATGGGTTATACCACTAGAGTAAGATATTTCTAATGAGGAATGAACGGTGTAGATTCTATATTATAGAGAGAAAGTGTAACGAAACAAGACCACTCACCTGGTCAAATTTTTGTGGTGAAACCACTAATTTGAGAAACCTATGTGAGAACTTCAAGATATGATGAAGCAGTAGTCTGCTTAGTTTTTTTCCGAGTAATGTAATTTATAGGGATAAATTATTTTATGGGTTTTTTGGGAAAAACCCTCAAGGAACCCTCTCAGTGTTTTTGGGTGTGATTGTGTTTATTGAAAAATCCAAATGACTATGAATGAGTATGGTTGGTGTTTTTTGAAGTAGGTGTTTAAGGTGGCACAGTTTCTTAGTGTTTTCCAAATTTTTAGGCCTCAAAATCAAAAGTTTTTTTTAGAAAAGGACGTTTTGATGCATAGGAGTGCATATTCTGCAGACCCCAAATGAAAATTCATGGAATGCATAAGAGGAATGAAGAATAATGCTGAAAATCATCAAAGGGAAGAATTCCGCATAGTGTCACTATGTGAATCGTGAAGCGGGGTATGCAGACCACATAGGGAAAACAATTCGTGGAAGGAAAATGGTTTGTGGGAGGCATGTCATTTGCCGATAATAGGTGGAGGTTCATTTGTGGAAGAGATCGGACACCACATAGAATAAAGGCGTTGTGAATACCGCATAGGGAAAATGGTTCTTGGGATTATTAAGATTCATGGGAGATGCACAATATATGGTGAATGATGTATCACATTAAAGGTTTAAGAAAATTGAATTAGAGAGTTTTTTGGATCTTTTTTTCATATATAAGGTGTGCTAATCCCATCATTATATATAGTTATTTTTCATAGAAAACACCTTTTATCTGGTAATAATGTTGCTAAGTCTGAAAGTGGTTTGTGGGGGAGAATTCCATGAAAGATAAGAGTTCACATGGGAGGATTTCGCAAAGGGTGAAGCGGTTCATGGTACAGTTCATGAAAGTGACTTGTGGGGATCTATATAAGAAGTTGGTCCCCATGAGAACAAGTGGTCCATGGAAGGAGATGATCCATGGAAGCAGAGGCCGTCTGTAGAGGAGAGGTGGTCCTTTAAGAAGCACAGTTCGTAGAGGGTGCAATATAGTTCACGGAGGACTCAAGGCAGTCCATAGAGTAGTCATGAAAGTTTATAGAGGAACATTTCCTAAAATTATTTTTCACAAAATAACAGTTCATGGAAAAGTGGATTTCATATATGGGTGAAAATAGGACATCAATAGTGAATCTATCTATAGTTGAGGATATGTGCATTCATAAAAAATGAAGGGACCTAAAAGTCCATAAAATGTGATTGGATCACTTCTAAGAGTAGTGAGATAAGGAAGAAGAAGATGGTGATCCTTTCCACTGGTAGTGAATCAGAGAATGAGACATAGGGAGTGACCCTTGGGAAAGCACCGATGTGACCCTAAACTTTGTAAAGGCAATGTGCCTGGGCATAGAAGTGATCTAGCATGAACCTTATAATTGGAAGTGATGTTTAATGAATTTGGTACATTGGAACATAGCTGTTGTATGATCTTTGGATATATCCCAGTGAGGTTGAAATGTGTAAAATTGTTGTGTCCCTTGTATGATTTCATTTTAGCTCATACTTTATTTTGGGAGAAGGAGAGAAGAGTGTTTTGTTTAATAAAGAAACAAGATTCGAAGGGGTAGTAGTTTTAATCTGTCATACCTTAATTCACCTCCTCATAGGGTATTCGACCTAGTGGAGCTAAAAATGGTATAATGTAGCACACAAATATTTTTAAGTGATTTTTTTTTGAAATTTTCTTGACAGCTTGCATTACCCACAATAATGAGTCTAGATGAACCATGATATACTATTAAAATATTATTATCACATAGTATTTGTGTTGCTGGTTATGAATAGAAAAAAATAAATTAAGAAAATTTATGGTTACCACATGTATAAAATAAATTAATTAGTCATAAATTAATTAGAAATGAAAAACCAATAATTTGAAAATAAAGGAGATGATTTGTGTAAAAAAACTATTTTTATATGCAGAATGTATTTTTATCCTAAACAAATTAAATTGATCAATATTATTGAATTATTTTAATAAAATTTATATAGTAAATATTCCCTCAAAAAATTTTGCATTCATCTAATATTTTTATAATGCATAGGATAATAATAAATCATCTTTTATGCTTAAAAATGTATTTTTATAAAAAAATTTATTTTTTCATATTTTGTGCACTTAATTTAAAATTAATTTTGGGTAATTATAGGTATTGAATTAGATATAATTAATTATATATTTATAATCAGGAGGTTCAAATTTTGTAGATAAGCCCTTTTATTTTTGGTCATTATGAATAGTAACCATGGTAAAATTTATCACATTGGTAAAGGGTTAATCAGATTAATCGAGGTTAAAACTAAGTGGTAAGGAAATAATTTTTCATCATAATTATTATTAAATTAAGGTAATTTTACCCTTATATCTTTAGTATCAAAATTTATTAGTTTAATAGACACTTATCCATGAAAATGACCTATATAACATTTAAATCAAATAATGTTACAAAATGTCACTCTCATTGTTTTTAATATCTCTTATGTGTATACATAGGGATAAAAGTAAGTTGTGGATGAATATAAGAGTTTATTTTGAGATATAAATATTATTTTCCTAATATAAATTTATATTTAATTTTTAGTAATTATATAATAACCTTAATTGCTTATGAAACACCGATGCAGTATGTTGTTATTTAATAAAAATATTTAATGAATAATGTTAAAAATAATAAAAGTGATATAATTTGAATGAATTAATGTGTCCTTATAATTTTAAAGATCTGTATGAAATATTAGGGTGATATGAAATAATTATATTCTAATTCCCCATTTTTATTGATGTATTTTAAGTTAAATTAAATGATTAGTGTTTAAAATGACATTAATGATATTTTATAATAAATAATATTTTATTAAATGCTATAAAATTCATAAAATTATTAGATTCATAAAAATGAATGGGATATGGTTTTAAAAATAAACCATGATCCATTTATGGGTCGTTTTTCATTTTATAGTAACATTATTAACCCTTAAAGGGTGCAAAACATTAATATTATGGTATTTGTTAAAAGAGTTAGTGTGTGTGTGAGGGGGGTTGGGGGTGGGGGGGGGGGGGGTTAAAAATTAAAGATAAGGATAAAAATGTGATCCAAACTTGTTTAAATTTTATTGTATGAGAGGATATAAACTCATACTAATCTTAGATTCAAATATTATCAATTTGTATCTATATAGACATAAAAATTAATTTATATTAATTCAATATTTTAAAAATTTCCATGAGTGACCCTCCCCTAAATTATAAAAGGGAACCCTCTTTTCTATTAATCAAACCACACAGAGCCTTATATCTTAACCAAACTTGAAACATCCCCCAATCTGGAACTCACTCACATGGCCAGAAAGGGTTGGTTATAAGACCTAAAGCTTTCCTCCCTGTATGCCAGAGGATGCTGACTATCAGTGGGGTTATGAAATGTATAGTGGGGATACTATACCTTTGATACAAAGTGTTATAGACTTAGAAACAAATAATAATATAACTAAAATAATAAAAGTAAATACATAACAGATGATAATTATAAAATCCAACAGAATTATCCAATAAATAAAGATGGAATAATGCAATGATGTTATGGAATTTAACTAAATGTAATTATAGAAGAATATATAAAAATAATAACAAGATAAAATAAAAGACTAAAAGCCCTATGTCCTGAAACCCACATCATTCCCATCTCCAAAATCCCTCCCATATGCAAACAAGAAATCAAAAACAAGGTCCTTTACCCTTGTCCAAAACTAGATCCATGAAATATTATCAGGTACCAAATGGAGACCCAAATAGGGTGTGAGTATAACTTAGTAGGTTGAAATCACCATATCTAAGAAAAACCAGTCTAATAAGAAGTGTATACAGTAAAGTGATAACAATATGTATTAATTACTTTAACAATTAATAAAATACAACAACAACCATCTTTGGCTTAATGCCGAAATATCCTAGAGCATGTATTACGACCATGCCAACAACGACTATATAACCAAGGTAAAATAAAATTATTTGGAACCATGCCAGAATATATCTGATCTTATATTATGACCATTCAAATAAAAACCATATAATCAGGGTGTAGTCACAAAAATTTGGGTCAAAACCCTATAAGCATTACAATATTTGGGATAAATCTCTTTAAGCATCACAATATGTGATAGAACTAATATATTTACATATTTTTAATCCAACAATAATGAATTGTTGGTTTTTTTAAATAATAAAACCCATGTATTTAATTGTTTTTTTAAAATAATGGGCAATTTGGATAATAGATTGAAAATGAGCTAAATTGTGAAAAGTGCTTAATTCTGTATTTTTGATAGATTTTTACATCAAGGGTATTTTGGTCATCTGTTGAAACTTATAATTCCATATTGAGTGATTATTTTTTTGTTATAATCACTATTTTATTTCCTTCATCTTTTTCTTCTGGACCAGGGGATGAATCAATAATATAGAGGCCTTACAAAATCAATAAATTTGACGATTTTTCTTAGTGGATAACGTGGAACCCACCACTGTAACGAACATCCATCTGGATCTACGGGCCTCAAATTGAAGTTATTCCACCTGGGATTGAACTAGGACACATATCCATAGCTCTAAAAGTTTTTCTAGGTAGTTTTGAAGTCATTAAGGTTGCCATTGGATGTTATACCTTTAGAAGAAGATTCATGGAACCTGCATCCAAAAAAATAAACACCCAATGAAAAATTCATAACTCATACATCTGGTGGTAAATTAAATTGATATTTTGGGTGATCTGAAAAATCATTTATTAACAACTTTTATGAATGAGTCCATGAATGAATCAGCCAATTTATAGGTCAACAATGTGACAACATTTGGAAGAGAGAAATCTTCTTATAAAAGGAGAAGAGCTCCTACCTCTCAAATCATTCCTTAACATCCCAGCACCATCTGGGGGACCAAGGAGAGGAGGCCAAGGGCCATTTAGATTTTTTTTATTTTTTTTATTTTAGTTTTCTTTTCTCATGTAATGCATTCATATTTTTTATACTAAATTTTTCCCCTTTCTTCTTCTACTCCTTTTCTATTCCATTATCAATATCATTCTCTCTCTTCCATCTTTCCATTGTGATCTCTATGAAATTCACAATGGAAATTTAAAAAATCAAGGCTTAGACCTGGGGGAGGTTTCATTGTAACTTTATTATTGCGCTTAAATTCAAAATGTTTTTATTCTATTTGTGGTGGAGGAAGGAATATTGCAGGGGTGCGGCGGTCTTCCACCACAAATTGTTTCCAAATCCATATCTTTCCATTGATTCATTCATTTCCATACCTTATCTTTGGAAAACCCTTCATTTTATGGATTTGGGGTTTCCATAAGTGATGAAACGACACACAATGGAGCCAAGTCCTTTAGGAATAACATTCTCGGTTGAGGTGTTACCCTACTTGGATACTAGAGGAGGTGCAGTTTTATGTTCCAGATGCATGCTAAAATCACGCACTCAATAAATAAAAGGAAAGTATTTCATTAATGAAGTTTCACTAAATGGATTATCAAATTGAATTTAAACAATAAATAAATGATGAATGAACCTATTTTATCCAACCCTAGGACTAAGACCTTTCTTCCTTAATTTCATTCTTTCTGCATATGCATATTTATTTAGATTTAATGTTTTCATTTAATTATTTTAATTTCATGTTTTCCAAAACCCTTTACAACTTTAATTTAATAAATAATATAAAAAACCAAAAATAATTATAATAGGTGAATTATAATTATTTATTGAACCAACCGCGACACTCCTTAACTGAGATGACCCTGGTCATCCTCTATGCTGAACTAGGAAAACTTAAAAATTTTCTTTTGCCATGCCCCACGATAGGCGTGCGTTAAAACTGGAATTATTGGTGGGGAGTTAAGCAGTTATTTCAATCAATTTTTCAAAATTCACATTTCTGTAATTTTTTTTCATTCAAAAATAATCTATTAAAACAATTATTTTTCCATGATGTGTTCAAATTCAAATTTTTATGCATGGGAAGATTACTCACAGGTGAAATGTGAAGAACTAGAAGTTGATTAAAATGATCTAAATGACCGAGTGGATAGGATGAGCAATAGTCTGGATGACTTGGGGATAAAAATGAAAAGATCATTTGACTATGTTTTTACATTTATGGAGCAACCTGTCCCGGAGTTGGAGCAAGAACCTGAGGTAGTAGTGGAATAAATTTCACTACTCATCATTGAAGAACCAAAGGAGGTAAATGTATAAGTACCTAAAGAATCATTCATCTTCACTCATCCAATTCTACCCGAGATATATTAAAAGAAGGATGAATTGCCTACTGACACACATGTGGGAGATCAACAGGATTTGGCTGAATTTTGGAATAAATGTGAGGAACTACTTGATCCCCTAAACCCTGTAAAGAAGAAGATCTAGCACCGCTGAAAGAAGACACCACCCAATTGGTGGAATTTGATGTTAATATGGAGGAGAATAACTACCTACCTCCATGATGTGATAATAAATTCCAATAGAAACTCTATAATGAATAAAATATTCAAGCCGAACCACCTCAGGGAGATGATATATTAAAAAAATCCGACTCATTTGATTTTATTGAAACTAACTTGAGTATAACTCCAATTTTTTTTTGAATTTTTAGAATAGAATGACTCTTATTACACCATGAATGATGATGATAAAAAAGAAGATGAACCTATTGAGGAACACCTGGATTTGTTGGAAGACATTGAACATCTACTGGAATACCCCCATCATGAAGAGATCCAAGTTTCTGAGCCTGAGGAAATCAGACAAGATGTTGAATCCTTTATGAAGCCAGAACTAGAAGATAAAATGGTTGCATAAGTAGCAATAGTGGAGGAGGAGGCTCTATACTTTATCCTACCCCCTGTATTCAACCTTTACCACATTTCTAAGGGTTCATATTTGGTGTAATGTATCCATGGATTCCACCTCAATAAGAACACAGATGTGGATGCTGGGAAAATCCACATGTGGTGGTTTAAATCAAAGAAGCTCCAACCACCGTCAGATTACAGATAACAGTTGATATTTCCCTCTGTAGGTAGTAAAAATTTAGGGCCCACTTGGGGGATCATTCCAAGATTTATCATTACATGATTTTTATATTTCAAATTCATTTTTTTAGATTAGTACAACATTTAACCCACTCCTCCTTATCTTTTTGAGATTTAATGACATGATCCTTGTTCTTAAGTGAGTAATTCTATTTTGAAGGTTCATATATGGGAAAAGGAAGCCTTAAATAGAGGAAGAGTACTAAAGAATTATTTCAAAAGGGAGTTTACTTTTAATGTTTAAACTTTTAAACTCCTTACATTTTTTTGGTCCAAAACATGTTTTAAGCTTTAAAGATAAAATTGCATGTCCACACTTGAATTATTTCTTCACTTAACATATCTAGGAGACATGAGTTTCTTAGGAATCCTATGATTCCATGTTTTAGATTTCATTGTTAATGAGATTTAATGAGTAAAATGCCAAATTTAATGTTTAATGTGAATCATGGATATTGAAATGATGACTCATGATTTAAGGGAATTAGTTGATTTATGTAAATGGACTTTGCCTACCATTTTTCATACTTTGAATTTATGAAATTCATGTGAATTGATTTGTTATTATTAATCCTACCCTGAGTGATTGTCCAATAACATATTTCTCATTACATAGAAGATTTCTAGACCAATTACTTCTTATTTATTCTTGATCATATTTATTAAGTGATTTTAGGACATGTCACTTTCCAAAACTTGCATTTGAACTTGTCAAAGCTATGAATGTACAAAAGCACATTTAAAATGATTGCAGAATCTTTGGAAAAGCCCTTATCCTTAAATACCACCTTTACATTTAATCATTATTTTATCCCATACAGACCATGAATGACCTTTATAGGGATGATCCATGTTTCAAGACATTTTTATCCATTCCTACCCTACTCTTGTTATTTTCATGATTTTTTAAAGATAAAGTGTGGAGGTGAAGGGATTCATCATGGAATGGATGATTTACATTGTAAAAGAAATGTGTGGGGGTGTTATTGTTGGAATTTTAAAAGGTTGTTGAATTATTCATTGTACTTAATTGTTTTCCCCTCTTGATTTTTTTAAATAAAATGAAAAAATGAAAAAAAGATCCAAAAAAAGAGAAAAAATCACTACTGGAAAATAGGTCTATACCCATGGTTTTCCATAACCATGGGTATAGGAATAATATATGAACCTATACCCACGGTTTTCAAAAACCTTGGGAATAGGCTACCTATACCCACGGTTGATTTAAAAACCTTGGGTATAGTTGTCTTGCAAGACCTATACCCACAGTTTTAGAGAAAACCATGGGTATAGGGTTTTTTACGAAGACCTATACTGACGGTTCATCAAAACCATGGGTATATGGCCTTTTTTTTGAATACCTATACCCACCGTTCTCCAGAACCGTGGGTATATATTTCCCGTGTTTTGGAGGGGTGAAAAAATTAAGCAGGACACTGAAAAAGGCTGGTGGGAACACATTTTTTCATGATTTATATTAATATATTTACAAAAATATAAATATATTAATTCAAAAATTATTTATATCGGTTGGTAAACATATTTCAACCAGTGCTGTAGGTCGCGGGTTCGAATCCCGCTGCCCACTTTTTTAAATTTTAATTTCTGACGTAAATTATATTAATATATATACGGTGATATATTTATACATAACAATAAAAAATTCCAGGTCAGTTGGTCCTTTGGTGTGGCACGCCCCAGAGCTTCTGCATGAAATCTCTGGTTCTAATCCTGCCGCCAGTGTTTTTGAATTTTAATTTACCACATATTTCATATTAATATATATTCAGTGATATATGTAAACATAGAAATAAAAAATCATAGGCAGGTTGGTCCTTTGGTGCGGCGCGCTCGTGAGCTTCTGCGTGAAGCGTGGGTTCGAATCCTACTGGCCAATTTTCAATTTTAATTTCTAACAAAAATGATATTAATATATATAAAGTTATATATGTATATTTAACAATAAGAAATCACAGGTCGGTTGGTCCCTTAGTGCGGCGCGCCCATGAGCTTCTGCGTGAAGCGCGAGTTCAAATACCCCCATCAGCGGAATTTTTTAATTTAAAAAATACCCCACGGTTTCAAAACCGTGGGTCTGTTGTGTGCCATGCTGGAGCTGGTGTGCCACACTTTAGACTCTCCTATACCCACGGTTCTCATAAACTGTGGGTATTGGCTAAGACCCCTATACCGACGTCGTTCTAGCCCACGGTTCCCAAAACCGTGGGTATAGGCTATACCCACGGTTTTGGGGGCTATACCCACGGTTTCGAACTGTGGGTATAAGCCGTATTTCCAGTAGTGAATGTGTTGTGATTTGTGAGATAAAAAGATCACCATTTTCCAGACCGAAGATATTCTGATCATATGTGGTTTGGTGATAGATGTGAGGTTTTATCTAATCATAACATTTGAAAAAAAAGGTACAAAAGTAAAAACAAACATTCAAGAGGGTGCACAAATCATTCATTATGCATAATTTTATCATGACCTTACTTTGAGTTTTGGGGAAGTGGGTGTTGCTACTTTGAAGGGGAGAATTTCATTACACTTTTTGATACCATGCATTATACTTAAGAGATAAAGTTCCTCCTTGAGCCTTAATTTTTAAAGAATCTAATACTACCAACCTTAAGCCTTAGAGTTATTTGAACCTTTATCAAAAAGTTATCATTATTTTATGTGTCTTTTGTCTTTAAAAAGTGAAGAGAGTAGTTATTTTACAAGCTTATGGATAAAGTACATGTTCTCATGATATGAGAATAACTGTAATTGAATTGTATCATGAGAGATGAAAGTTCAAAATTCAAAGGTGAGGTAAATCATGATGTGGCATGTCTAACAATAATGAATTGAGAACATTGAATGACTGAAATAATAAGTTCGATCATTTTTCAAAGGGGAAAATTAAAATATATGAATTAATTATTTATTTAAAAATTGGTAAATTTAATTGATATTTATGGTGGATTTTTAAAAATTTGATTTGACATTGAAAATTATTTGATTTTGTTACATTGAAATTTGAACATTGGTAAAACTTGTGTCCTCAGAGTTCCATGTTGAGATTTTATACTTGAGGGAAAGCATGGTTTAAATGTGGGGATATTTTTTATGGATATCTTTCGTGGGGCATGGAAAAAGAAAATTTCTATGTTTTACTAGTGAAGCGCAGAGGTTGACTTGGGTCGTCTCACTTGAGGAGAGTCGTAGTTGGTTCGATCACTAATTATAATTCACCTATTATAATTATTTTGGGGGTTTTTATATTATTTATGAAAATTAAGTTTTAAAGGGGTTTGGAAAAGAGGAAACTAAAATAATGAAATGAAAAATTTAAATCTAAATGAAGATGCATATGCAGATAGATTAAAATTATGGAAGAAAGGTCTTTGTCCTAGGGTTAGATAACACAGGTTCATTCAACATTTATTTATTGTTAAAATTAAATTTAATAATCCATTTAGTGAAACATCATTAATCAATTAATTTTCTTTGATTTAATGATTTCATGATTTTAGCATGCGTCTGGAACACAAAACCACACCTCCTCTAGTAGTCAAGTAGGGTAACACCTCCCCCATATCCATGACTTGAGTTAGTCACTTTCCCTTGCTAAGTTTATAGAGATCATGATGGAAAGATGGAATATAGAGAATGATATTGAGAATGGGAGAGAAAAGGTGTTGAAAAAGAAAGAATAAAAATTTAATATAAAAAATATTAATGCATTACATGAGAAAAGAAAAAAAAAATCTAAATGGAACTTAGATTTCTCTCCTTAGTGACCCAGATGGTGTTGGGATGTGAAGGAATGATTTGAGAGGTAGGAGCTCATCTCCATTTATAAGAAGATTTATCTCCTCAGAATATTGTTGCCTTGTTGAGCTATTAATTTTTCTATTCACTTGTGTAACCCTTCATAAAAGTTGTTCATAATTTTTTTGGATTTTCACCCTCAAAATATCAGATTACTCTACCACCGGATGTATGAGTTATGAATTTTTCATTGGAGGTTTTTGTTTCTGGATGCAGGTTTCAGGAAGCTTCCTCTAAAAGTATAACATTCAATGACAACCTTAATGAATTCAAAACTCCCTTGAATTAATTTTAGATCCGTGCCTATGTGTCCTAGTGCTATCCCAATTGAAATAACTTCATTTAGAGGCATTTAGGTCTATATGGACGTCCGTTACTGTGGTGGGGTCCACGATGTCCGCCCGAAAAAATCTTTAAATTCATTGATTTTAAGGCCTTTAGATGATCAATTCAACCCCTGGTCCAGATTAAAAAGATTAAGGAAATAAAATAGGGATTTGAAAAAAAAAGAATCACTCAATTTTGAATTATATTATTCATGAAATGACTAAAATATCCTTGATGTAAAAATATGTCAAAAATCCAGAATTGATCACTTTTTACAATTTTTATCATCTTCATTATATAATAAAAATTTCCCATTATTTTAATAAATAATTTAAATACATGGGTATTATCATTTAAAAACATAAAAAAATCATTATTATTGGATTAAAAATATGTACATATATTTGTTCTGTCAGCATAGGACTGGGCATATCCCACTCTCTATAAGAATTACAGCATGGGATTGGGCTGATCCCACTCAATATCATCATTACAACATATATGTGTGAAAGTTCCAGAGCTGATCCCAATATATATGAATCATAACATGGAACATAATCCCTATCATACATCATGGATATCATAATATCACATCAAAATTCTAAATGGTTAATTATGCGAATTACCATCATTATTTCATATTCCAATTTCAATTTAATTTACAATTGATTAACAATGATATCAATAAGAAGTAAGACACAATTTAGGGATTCTATAACAATAAATCACCCTAGGACACATGTCATGCTAAACATACTTTAATTCATTTTCCAATTCAATTATAATCAGGGTTCGCTCACCCCATGGGAAGCCGTGAACCAATTAAAAATACATTTGAAACCAAAGGGCTTCAAGGAATAATTCAATTTAACTTTTAAATTAAATTAAGTACACACAATGGTAGCGCAATCCCAATGTTGCATAAAATTAGAAATCATCAAACTATAAGGTTAAGATTTAGACACCCTACCTTTAACTGATGATCAAAAAAATGCTTCGAACGACCAACACCCATGATGAATAAGGTGAAGATTATTTCAAAGAGGTTCCTAGATCACAACCAATCAAGATAAAAACCAACAATTCAATCTATATAGGGATTTCATTTCAACGGTAGGAGAAGAAGGAAGAGAAGTAATGAAACTAACCAAAAAGGCTTACCAGGGAATTTTCACACAACCTAGATGTATAGAAGGGAAGTTGGCACCCCAAATTACTTAGATAATTCCCTAGGGTTGAGAGGAGAGGATATTCCACTGAAAAATGAGAATTCAGCTATACAACATGTTTAAAATAATAGTTCATGTATTGACACAATGTGTAATTTGATTACATGTCACGTAAATGTTTTTAATGTAATACACTGAAAACCCATCACATTGGATTTATTTTATTAAAAATATTGAAAAATTTCATGACATGTAATCCCTTTACATGGTGTGTAAATTTTCTACAGTTATTTTTTCATCCCATTTTCCTTTAAAAAAAACCAAACCTATTTTAAAGTTTTTCAACTCACCAAGAACCCATGAAATAATTAAATCACTTATACTTGAACTCCATTAATTAAAACAAGCATACATCTCTAAAATTTAGGTAATTTTATCCAAAAAAATATCTCATAGAGGATAATATCACGTATTTATCAAGTTTTATTACAACCCAAGACTGTGTTTATTCATACGAAAGACTTTCATGATGAAAATACAACTGAAATAAAAGATTAAAAAAAACTCAAAGAGAGACATACCTAGAAAAATATTGGATATTACAATACTCTACCAATTTATCTTCAAAATTACCTAGCCACATTCTTTAGGTTTTGATCTTCCCAAAAATACAAACCCTAGATCCCTATATAGGAGATCTAATGGATTCATTTTAATGAATAGTTAATCATTATTATCGATTCTTTTAAGTTTATTTCCTCTTCTATGTTCTCTTAAAGTGTTATAACCATAATAAAATAATATATCTAGTGTCAAAAATACACTGAGATGTTATTATTATTATGGTACAACCATATTCCATCTCTTTTCCATCCTATGAAAAGTGAAAACATCGCTCGTAAGTATGTACCGCTTACCATCTCCACTTAGCGATGTAAATATGTTTTCGTCACCAATTTTATTTTATTTTTATAGAAATGGAAATAATGAGTATATATGATATTTATGATATAAATATTATTATATTAAGGTTAATTATTATTAACCTTTCTTTCTTTCCATCTGTCAAAAATTGAAAAAAATGTTCAAGCATACATATGGCAAACTTTCTCCATGAACGATGTAATTCATTTTTACATCTATATATTTTATGAATGAATCTATCTCTCTCTCTATATATATATTTATATAATGAATATATATGATAATTATATTTTTAATAAAATTATATATATTACAAAAGAAAAATAAATGTACACTAAACCAGAACATATATGAAAAACAAAGCAATTGTCATCTGAAACAATGATTTAATAAATAATTGTTAACAAATAGGTCATAAAAGGTTATAAGTAAATCATAAATGTTATTATATATATGAGTATGGTTATATAATAAATTTATAATAAATATATATTTATTTTATAGGTGGTTTAAACACTTTTGAACGAGGTTGGACCTGAGGTAAAGGGTTTTATATTACAATATCATTATTTTTAAGATCATTTATGAGTAAGTTTCCAATAATGAAATATTATGATCTATATATCATGAAAATCATTAATTTTCTTATCATCTGGTTATTATTGTAAAATACATGTTTTCCTTTCATTTTACTCACTTTAAGTTCTCAAGAGATCGAAAATATATTTTTAATTAAAACTGACTTTATTTCTCTCTTCAGTCGAAAACCCTTTTTCTTCTATATTAATGTTTTATAAAAATATTTTAAAGAACTGATTTACTATTATAATATTATTTTTAAATTCATTTTTACACATATTTTAATTTTTACAAATTTTTTTTCAAATAATTTTCATGTCAATTTTTAACGAGGTATTTTTTGATTCTTTACAAAAATATGAAAAATAATGTTTTCTTTTAAGGTATGTCGTGTGGATAAAATTTACCTCCATAATAACCACTTGTTTATTTAAAAATTCCTTTATAAGTTTATAGGATTATTTTTAATAAAATGGTTTATTTAATATATGTTAAGTTTTTAGATTTTAAAAAGTGATTTTTATTGTTGAAAGGCTATTTTCCTCAAAAAATATTCCAAGTGATCTTCAAAATCATCTTACATATAATATGACATACTTTGTTGTCACTTATGCTTTAATGAAGATATGATCTAAGGATACTATTATTATTTCTCTGAATTGTTTATGTTTATGATGAAAATATTTTTAACAAACCCATTCCTTTTCCACGAGTTATGAAATGTTGAAATGATGAAATATTTATGAAACTTATTTATTTCATATAGGTTATTCTATGATGAAATTTTTATAAAACCCATTTGTTTTCCTGGGTTCTAATATTATGTATGTTTTATGAAATTATGGAACATATATATATATATATATGATTTTTATTATGTGAAGGGTGATACCTATATCTCTGTCTAATGTATTGGGTAAAGATTAAATCTTATGAGATAAACAAGATTGGAATGGGAAGTGAACCCAATTCAGTAAGTTACTTTTTCCTCTATGATAGTACTAGGAGAAAATCTTTAACACTTCATTGGTTTGTAGAGTGAACCCATTACACTATTATTGTCTTGGAGAATAGAATTGACTTATGAGGAAGTGATTTTCTATTCTTACGTGTATGCCACAATTTCATGTCTTATACCAATATTATGATCTCATGGATCATGTTATTTGATTCCTTTATAATTCATGTATTATAAAATACCAGTATTTATGCCATGAATCAAAATTTATTATCTATGATATCTATGGTATGGTTTTCAAGTTTTAATCTCAAGTTATCATACCCTTTTTATTATATTATAATTATATAATCATTGATATATCCCTTGTTTATCCTTACCTAACATCATATATCACCCTTTCTTGTGTTTCCTTTCCCCAAGTTATAAATAATTTTTTATGTATGATATTTCTAAGTAGGGTTATAGTTATAAAAATATATGCGGGAGATGAATTTGGACTATTATAAACAACTTGTTTATGTTTCCATGTTTGTAAAGATACTAGACTTATACGATTGTTCCCTGGATCATTATTTTATGTAAAGAATATTCATCTATTTATATGTAATATCTATGTATGAAAAGATTAGGTCTCTATACGTTGAAACTGATTTCCATCCCATGGGGGTCGAGAACACTCTTTTGGTCAGTGGTGAATCTGTTCATGCATTGGTTATAGTGGCTAATAGGCTATTTTTTTTACAAATTATATCAAAGACCAGGTTTATTAGTGGGTACCTAGGTTTTAGAGATCACTCTCTAGCTATTTGGGGTATTTTGGAAAGATTTATTTAGTATTTTCATTGATATTCTAGTGGTTGTTCATCAGTGGTCTCTTGATCACCATCCTTCATTAAGACAAATGAGTAACCATGAGTTGTGGGGTTTGAATTTTTAATTTGGTTTTTTTAGCTTTACCTTTGATGACATGTTTATTCTCCTTAATATTATGTGAGTTTCCTTTGGGGTTAGATTAGATTTTGGGATGGGAATTAAAAGTGTATCAGTGGGGTGTGGTGGGTTTGGGTGACATGATAACCTGGGTCAATGATCACTCAATCTTTAATACATTATATAAATTATAGTAATATTGTCTCATGGTCCATCAAATCACATGGTTGAGTCGAACATGGTTTCATATCCTATTTGATTTTTTTAGATCTCTCTTGAGAGATTACCTATGATGCGTTATGAATCAAGGTGGTACTTTTGATATATTAATGATGTAGATTGAGAATTATTATGTGCCTCTTTGTTGGTATGGGAGTTATGTAAAATGTGTTTTTTGGAAAAGTGAGGATTTTAAGAAACTAATTTTACTTTGAAAATGAACAATACAGATCTCTTATAAAAAGAAGTTGGATTTCATGAAAACATGTTTTCTTAAAATTTAATTCTTTAGGATAATTTATATAGTGGAATTGGATTTTTGGAGAAGTTTTAGGAACTATATTATTTTGAGATAGGTTGATTTCATTATGAAACATTAAGATCATTGTGGATTTAATACCCATTGGTGTTTTATGGAAAATGAATTTGGAACCCTATAGAGTGATTTTGAAGAAGTTATTATTTTCATTCAATGAAAATGAAATGTTAAATTTTTTGAAAAAGTTTTAAAAAATTATCTTTTAGAATCTTAGGAGAGTTCCATGTTTTATAAAGGAATTGGTGGTTTTTAAAAATGGATGAAATTGTTTTAGAATTCCATTGTGGATTTGGGTTAAAAAAAAACAATATGTTTTCCAAATGGTTGGGTACTTTTAAAAGCATGAGTGTTTTTGGAAAATGGATTTTATTCCTTTTGGAATATATTATTTTTCAAGGAAATGGGATTTGGTAATGTGAGTTTCCTTGTTTTCTTTTTGTTTTTGGGTTGTGTTCTTCTATGTGGCTTGGGACCAGTTGGGTTTATTGAGAAACATGACTGGGTTGGGTTTATTTTTTGTTATATTTAAGGTGTTCCTCCCATAATGTCTCGAGTAAATGTGGAGTGTTTATCTCTAAGGTTAATTTTTTACCATGTTCTTTCATATTTCTTATACTTTGTAGGGTGTAACATGCATAATTTTCCCCTTTGATGGTGTGATGGTGTATTAACTTCCAATTTTCTTTGGGTGGCTTATTTAAATGAGCCTTGGATTGTTAGTTGGATTAATTTTTGAGGTCTAATTTACTTTGGGTTTCAAGTGATATAATTTTTCAAGAATTTATGCTCAGTGAATTTAGATACTTGTAGCATTGATGTGGCTTTTGGTTAGTGTGATAATTGAGTTCTCTTTTGGTTATTCTTTTTTGAGCAGTGGTTGTTTTAGATTTACTCATGTATATTTTTATTTATGACTTGTGTATATACTTTGGTGATGATGGATTTATGGTGAGAGCCATTCATGGGTTTTCTATCATTTCATGAACATGGGATAACCTTGGGGAATGCTTCAGGTGATTATGATAGGCATGAAACCCGTTAAAATTATGAACTAGCTGGTGTAAATTTAAATCTCGTTGGGTATACCATGAGTGGGTAACCTGAGTATGAGGTCCTAGTTCACAATTTCTTATAGTATATGATCCTAGAATAGATAATTCATAATTTTTTGATTATGGAATGTATTTTTTCATTGCATTCTTTAGATGTTTTGAGATGTAGTGATTTTTGGTAACATGGTCTCATGGACTTTGGTTGTTTAAGATTTGATTATTGTAGATCATTTAGGGGACTTGATCTTGTGATCTTTTATGTTATTTGGATTTTGAGAATTTTGGATGTTTCATGGACTATTTTTCCTTTTTGTAGTTTATATTACATGTGGATTCCAATGGTTAGTGGAATCTTGTGGTTTCTCTTATGGATGTTAGAAATCATGGTTTTATTGGTGACACTACCATCATTAAATTGTTACCTTTTTTCTTCACCATTTATATCAAATTGAAATGGTTGAGAGAGTTTGTTTAATATACCTTCATTTAGGGTTCCATGTTGTATGATATTGGTTGATTCCAAATTTAGGTTTCCCATGTTGTTTTAGGTTTTTAGTAGATATTTTTGAGAATAGACCTTGTTTGATTCTTCTATAACATAGAGATATTTTGAGTTTTCCCTGATCTTTCCTATTATTGTAGATAAGTCGTATAATTATAACCCTTCATCTCCTTTGTTTGGATGGTGAATTTAAAGTGGTAGAATGTGGTATGGTGTGGATAATTGTTACACCCATATATCACTTCTAATTTTTTTTATTTTTTCATTTTATCATTGGGTAATTTAAGTTTTCATAATGTTTTGGCCAGAAACATGGGAATATTTAATTTTTCCATATGTGCATATTTTTCACACATAGTTTAGGGAAAACCACACAACTACCTTTATTTAGGGACTTTAACAATTGTTTTTTTATAGTGTATGATCTGTCCTCTTGGTTAGTTCATGCTTTAGTCCAAACCATGAAAGACCCAAGGGAAATTATGTGGGTCCTCTTTTGGGTATGGGTACCAGTGCATAGATTGAGCATGGTTTGAGGAAATCATGCGATTAGTTCATGATTAAGCCTACATTTTTTATATCAAGTTTTTTCAAGGTTATCATAGAGTTTTTAAACCATGTTTTCAAATCATGCAATGTTGTTTTGTCTAAGCAGTTCCCACAACATGGTTGGTGAATAGTTTGTAAAATCATGTGGTCAAACCATATATCCTACTCAGATTTCATTAAATATTTAAAATATCTTTTTTTACCTTGGGTTTTTATGCTTTGTCCACTCTTATCCTCCAATTATTTGGCAAAATAATGGTTCTGCTAGGGGAGAATAATTCCCTTTCTCTCCATTGATTTGGATCCTCATTCTTTACAATTTTTTGTGGGAAAGTCCCTCTTTCTCCCTCATTTCTTCTCCACTATTCTCCCATACCCTTCTCTCTATGTTTTTCCAAATCCCATGAAACATAACCAGTATTTGGGTTTGGATTAGGGATCATGGAGTTTCAAATGATTGAGATTTTGGTTTTCTATTGTTGATAAAGTCTTTTCTTGGATCAATTGGGTGTTCAACGTTGAAGGTGACGGGTTTCAGATGGTTTTTCTTGAAATGAGTTAGGTGTTTCTATGGAAAACCCTTAAAATTCATGGTATAGATTACTTATATGATTTTAAATGAAATATTATTATTTTAGAATCATGTTGTATTCTCATAATATAGTAGAAATGATTCTAAAATGTCTGGTGTGATTGGAATGGATGTTTCTCATTCCAAGAACTTGTGAAAATGATCGAGTGCCTCTTTTAAAATTATGTATGTGTATTGAAATGATTCTATAAGGAATTTGATTTGTATAAAAAACTGATTTTGGTTTTTAAAATGATTTTCAAGTGGTTTAAAAACTTAACATAGACCAAAGTCTCATGCTAAGTGTTTGTTAAAATGACATAGTGGGTTTCCTAAAGGAATTTAGATGTTTAAAAGCGGTTTTTGACACTAGTTTTGTATTTAACATGAGTGTGTGAGGTTTTAAAGGAATCTTTTATGAAACAAAGGGAATTATATTCATTCTATTTTAATGATTTTGTGACTGTGGTGTATCATAGTGACTTTAAATACATTTGAATTGGGATAAGTGGGTTGGTAAAAGGGTTCTTGTCACTCATTTGATTTCCTTTAAAAAGGGGTGTGTTGATTTCCAAAGTGAACTTATGAAAATAATTGGTTTTTCAAATTTTCGTAGAAAGTGAATTTTTATAATTGGTTTTCAAAGAAAATTTGGAATGTTATTTTAAAATCATGTGAAAATAGATTGGCTTCCCATTCACTTTTGTGAAAACCTAATTGACTCTTTATGAAATGTTGTTTTATAAATGTGAGAGACACTGTCTAAGCCCCATGTGGATATTGTTATGCCCACGGTGTTTTGTAATCCTATGAGGGGATATTTTGTATTAATGAATATTTATGTGCTACTCATGCATAAATAGGATGGGGGATCTTTCTTTGAAGGGTGTATGAGGTGAGGCATGATTTATTTAAAATTTTGTATATTTGATATATGTGACGGTTTTTTTGTGATCATCTATATTTGAATTTTATTGAGAGTCCTAGGTCGATAATAGATAACCTATTTAAGGGTAATCCCTACTGTATAGTATTGGGTTTTCTAGGTAATGTTCCACAACTATAACCCCTTGGTTGGGATGATAAGATAACGGGTTATATGATATAACAACCCTTATGTAGTTCGTGTAACAAATGAACTTCCTAAATAATTATTTTTGGATAATATAACAGGACTATTAAGGATGCAGATAAGTTTATTTATACTGAATTGGGATCCTAGTCTAGAGTTTTGGTCTTTATTACTAGATCCTAAGGATTATTCAAATTATGCTAGGTCTTTCTAATGATTCTTTAGTGGATATTTTTTCATGATTTTATTGTATTCCCCTAGTTATTTTGATTATTGGAACTATTATTTGGTTATTTTTTATATTGGGGTTTCTTTATACTTGGGTGCCTATGTGCAACTTATGTGACAACTTTAGTGTGTTTTAGTTTACTTTCAAATGATTTGTTTAAAAAGGGGTTGAAAGTGTGATTTAAAAAGAAAAATGGGTTGAGTATTTTTTAAAAGAGTTTTAAGAAATGGTTTTTCCTTGGGATTTTTTTTGAAAAATGAGTTTTCATGAAAAGTTTGTAAAGAAGGATAAATGGTGATTTGTAATGTTACTATGGATTTAAATCCCATATTTCTTTAGTTTAAGTGCCTTATTAATATTTTTAACCATACTTACTTTGTTTTATTAAAAAAAATATGGGTGGTTGATTGTAAATACGTAAGTGGATTGTTATATAAAGAATGTGAATAATTTTTTTCATCTTATTTTTAAAGATGAATTTTATGAATTGTATTAAGAAGTTATTTCCATAGTTTCAATGGGTGAAAACCTGTTGGACTATTTATCTTATGATTATATTGATCATATATGGGTTTCTTGTACCGCTCTCTATTATAGTCTTTTGTTTTGGGTTTGTTAATGGATTAATGAGTGGGATATGATGAGTTGTTGAGGGACAATGGTGGTGCAACTGGATCTAGTTGGGTTCCATTTTTCTTTGATTTATTTTGGGTTATTGTATTGTCCAGATACCCAAATAATTGTTTCCATCTCATGGGGATAGGAAACACCCTTTGGACTAGTAAAGGATTAGTTCCAGTGCTAGTTTAAGTGGTATAATACTTCAGTTCATTAGACATATGAAATCATTTTTTAGGCCCTAAAACATAAAACCCAATTCAATTTATTTAGAAGACCTACTTATTCACTTCAAAACCCCACATAAAATCCACATTTAAAATTTAAAAATATTTTATTGGAACCATTTTAAAAATATTAATCATCTAAATCATTTCATTTTTTTCATAAAACTCAATTATTATCTTGAAAACTTAAATCTTATCGTTAAAAACAAGTTTTACTTATACAAATCACTATCAAAATCTTACCAAATATCACTAAAATAATATAAAAAACTCTCCTTAATTCATCCCAAATATTAACCAATCATAATTTAAAGTGACCTAGAAGAAAAATTCAGCCTAACAGAAAAATTAAATATAGGTTATTGGGTCTGGATGGTTTACATGCATGGTTTTATAGAACATGCACCAGCCATGAAACTATCACCAAGAGATTATAAAAACCATGTGCATGGGATATGAATGATTTTTTAGGTCATGAAATCCTCCATTTCAACTCCCATTTTCACAAAAAAACTAGAAAATATCTAAACAACATCTTTAACTTTAATTTAATTTAAAACACCCCCATTATAAACCAAAATACACTAGAATAATTGAAGAAGAAGATTAAAATCACAACTCATAACCTGATGAACCATGGTAACTCATGTATTTGAACAAGAAAGATCTAGAATATCCCCACTCCTACCACTTGAGTTCTGACATCCTTGTATCTAAAAGGTGATTTGACACCAATTTTTTTTTGAACCAACCAAGGCCACCCTTGAAATGAACACCAGAGGTGTCATGTGTTAAATCTTGAAGATCATTCCGAATTCTCACATGCTGGGGACTCGTGACAGGGCATCAAAATTTACATAATGGGAATGATTTTACCCAAATAAATTATATTTAACTTGAAACAAAATTCTATTAGAACTCTAACATGATGTATCCATGCATTGGACTTCCATGTATAATAAATTAAATATTTTCAAAATAGAACAAAATAAAATAGTTAATAGTCAAGATTAAACATCAAAATCAATAAAAAAATATATAACTAAAATGGAATATAAAATATAGGTGGGGGCGGGGAATTTTTTGATACACCTATTATATAAAATAAAACCAAAATAACCAACCTGATTTTTACATGACTCCAATTTCCCTACCCAACCATCCCATACCAACTGCTCCATGAGAGACCTGAAATAGGGATAACACATAAAAGATCTCTAAGTGAACCTGAACTCATAAAAAAACCGATATCCACTGACACTAAGTGGTAAAGGTAAGGTGTGAGTATAAACAACATAGTAGGATTTATTAAAATGGTCCATGATTTCCTTTTTCTGGCCTATCTGAATGGCCTGAAGGCCTTCTTTTTATTTGATCTTGGATAATCCCCCTTTTAAGGGTTGAAGGGTAACCCTTAGACGACTTGTAGGCCCAAGGCACAAATCCCAAACATGAACTAATACACGACCTTAAATGCCCAAGACCAGACAAAATTGAAATAATCCCTCCCCAGCATCTACATCTTGAAGGTGCCTATCTCCCCACCTCGCATGGACAATTGACTAGTAATTATACCTATTCAATCAATATTATTCCTAGTATATCTATGAATATAGTGAAAAGATGTGGGGAAACATTTATCATATATAAATCACAAATTAAAAAATCTCAATATCATCTTCTCATACCACCTCTATGAACCCACTAATGGAAAGCACCTCCTATAATACATCACAGTATCATAAATCACATAAAACCCATTCTTATATGTATCATAATAATATAGGTCTTATAATGAGGTTATAAAACATTTTAAGAAAAAGAATTTGTAGAAGGTTCCAACTAGGACTTATGTTTTAAAACTAGTATTGAATTCTAAAAATTTCTATTGAAAATTATTTTATAAATCAAGGTTACTTAGAAATACCCTTTCAAGGATCCAAATGGATCATTATCTTACATTTAGGAATAACAATTAAAAAATCCTTTGAAAATAATTTTAAAAATCAAGTATAGTTATAAATTATCTTCTAAATCACATGAAACTAATTTTTATTTTAAAAAATAGTACTTTATATAGGAACACAAACAAACATCATATAACAAGACACAAAAAATCCTTTCATAGAATACATATGAGAATTAATCAAGTTAACTCATCAAAATATATCAAGCAATGAAACTCTAATGAAAAATATATAAAACCAATAAAAATATTCACATGGAAGTATTAATGATCTAATTTACCACTTTAATACCCAAATTCCATGTGAAAATAATAATAAACATTTTATTAAATGTAAGGAATTATTATTCTTTTAACATATAGATATTAGAATTGAAAATCCCTGGGAAACTCTTTTTAAATCAACAACAAACTCTTTAAAATTTATAATACACACACATATATATATTAATACCCATAGAGTTCACAAAACAAAGATAATTTATAGAAAATGATTCTAAATGAACAATAATTTCATTATTTTTGACAAAAAGGAAAAGAAATGGAAACACTTACCTCAAATCTATCACTTTCAATAATTGTGGTCCCATTACACCTTAACAAGATAAAAGGAACCCCAAAAGTACAATAAAAACCCTAAACCAAGATAATCCCCAGGTTAAAATCAAGAGGTAGTGAATTGTTGGATATTAGGACCTTCATAAAGTAGGAACATGATAGAGAAATAAGAAAAGTATAGGTGGAAGATAAAGAATAAAAAACTTTGAAGAAGTCTCTTTAAATTGATGGATATTTTTAATAAACCATAGAGAATGTTAGGAGATATAATCCTAGGGATCCTGAGAGTTTTGATTCATGAAATTGGAGGAAGAAGACCCATTTTGGATTTTATATTAACAAGGGTAATATGGTAATTTCATAAAATTAAATGTCTTCCGAGGGCACATCGTGATGAGACACCCTACATAATGACATGGCGTCCTTTATAAACTATATGATTGAGGATATGATTCCTAAGTCATTTCATGACCATACCCCTAGTAGACTTGAGGCACCACTATCCAAGGCACATCACAATGTGATGCCCTATGTCACAACGTGACCCCCTAGTCATGGCCATGACCTCCAACAATTCTAAATTATAGGGTTAAAAACACTAGAGAACACCCAAAACACCCAGGAAAAGTGATGTAAAAGATAAATAAATATATAAAACTTTAACTAATCAACTTTAAAATTAAAAATAAAACCATTGGTGTCACAATTCACCTCACCATATCACTTTCTACTCCTAAAAAGTCACCAAATTATAAATTGATACAATAAGAGGAAGAAAAAATGGATGAAAAGAACTTACCATCAATAAAATCTCCAAAATAAACTAGTATTAACACAAAACAAAACTAATAATCTATAATTATTATTTTATAAAAATTTCCCAAGAATTGATGGAAGGCCAAGACTGTTGGAGGGTATCCCCACCATATAATGTTATGATTAATACTATGGATCGATAAATCTATGACATACTTATTGAATAAAAAAACAATACTAGCTAAATATTTAATTGATGAACATAAATAGAATATTTTATCAATAGTATATCCCAAATTATAGAAAGAAAAAAATAAAATCCTCTGAGGAACATGAAATCCTAAACATAGGCACCCCAAAAAGGTTCTGTTAAACTATTATCCTATTTCAAGATCCATAATGCACCATTTCATTGAACTATTAAAAAACAAGGCTTAAAATATTTTTATGATGAAATTAAAATAATGAAAAAGATCACATCCCTATAGATGGGATGAAATAAATATGGGGCTATCCATTGGAACCATCCAGAGTTTCCATCTCAGTCAACCCTGAATCCAATTCCTACAAGACAATGAACTCAAACCAAAGGAAGAGGTTAGATGAGAATATTCTCAAACTAAGTAATAAACATAAACCCTGAAAGGTAAGTGCATTCCAAATCAATAATCCTTAGTCAATATCCAAATACCAAGAAAGGTTTCAATTTAGAACTCTACCATTAGTGTGGGTAGAGGAATCAACCACAAGGACACAAATTGAATTATAAGATATGTCACTATAATAAAAAATAAAAAATATAAAATTTCCCTGATTTATCGATACTTTTCTAGGTGTAATAATCTAAATATTAAAGAAATGAGAGGCGCAATCGATACACTTCCAGATTTAATTATCCCAAATCAACATAAACCATTATTAAAACAACAAATCAAATCAATAAATCATAAAACACTCTCAATAAAACCACAAAAAAAATTATGTTTAAAAGTTATATTTAGACCATTTCATTTTAATATATAAACTACACACTTTAAATAACAATTCCATCTATCAGAAATTAAAAAAACCAAGAATATGCACAACATAAGAAACACTCATCACCACCAACCATAAATCAATAAACATCCCTTTTCAAATAATTTTATAGGTTCCAAAACATAAAATATATTTCAATTTATTATACAGGAACTCATTATTAACATAAAAATCCCATTGTAAAACTACTTTTCAACTTGACAAATTATTTATTGAAACCAATTTAAAATTATAAAATAGGTAAATAATTTTCAAAAGTTTTAGAAAACTTTGTTATTATCTTCAAAATATAACTCTTACCATTAAAATCAAGTTTTACCAATAAAAATAATTATAATAATCCAAATAAATAACATCAAAACATCATAAAAACTCTCCTTAATTCATCCCTAATAATAAACAATCATAATCAGAAGTGACCCAAAATAAAAAAGGGGTATAACATAAAACTCAAATATGGGTTAGTGGTTGTATAGGGTTTGGACGCATGGTTAATGGATAGTGAACCAAACATGTGACCAACACTAAGATATTATTAAAACCATGTTCATGGATCTGTATGGTTTTTTAAACCTTATGAGCTAACTATGTATCTCCCATTTAATTCCTATTTTGCTCAATTTTTTTTTCAAATCTATAAAAAACATACATAACTTAAATTTAATTCAAAAAACCATCAATATTAATCAAAATACACTAGAATAAATGAAAAACAAGATTAAAACCATGACTTATAACTTAAAAATCCATGGTAACACTAGGATATGAATGAGAAAGATAAAATTAGACTCTCCCCGCACTTGCCTCTCTAGTTCATACATCCCTATTTCCAATCTACCATAAAACACCAAATTAAAAAGGGTGATAAATTATAATTTGTTTATAAACCCATCCAAGACACCCCTCAACTAGGTACCCAAGTCATCCTGTGGAAAGTCCTAAAGGGAATTCCCAGTCCTCATGGGCCAGAAACTAGTGCCAAGGCATCAAAACATACACAATGTGAATGATTTTTCTGGAATAAATAATATTTAACATGCAAAGGAACTCTTCTAGAACCCCAATATGGTGAATTCATATGTTGGAATTCCATGAATAATCAAATAAATATTTTAAAAATTTAATAAAACCAAATATATAATAGTAATGAATAAACATCCAACTCACTAAAAACATAATATAAATCAAATGGAATTTAAAATTCAAGTGAGATAAAGTTGAATGATAAATATATGATACCAAATAAAACCAAAATACCCAAATTAATCTCTATATTAATCCAAATTCACCATTCAACCATTACTTTGAAGCTAATCCATGAGAAACCTAAAAGTGTGAGTGCACATAAAGGTGATCCAATTGAATCTGAACATTCAAAAAGACATGGATCTACTGTCAACTAGCGATAAAGATAGAGTGTCAGTATTAAAAACCTAGAAGTATTTTAACATATAGTATATGAATTTACTTTTTCTAAATAGACCATAAATGTTAGTTTGAAATAAAATATTTCATAATAATGGTTTTCATCATTTTATTAAAAACAAATCACACCCACATTTTGAAACCCATTTTGGAAACCAAAAATATGCTTTAAGAAAGTATTTAAAACAAATATTTGACAATACATTTTAGAAAAAACATTCAAAATTCCTTTTTAATGTTGGTTTTAAAACTAAATTGAATAAAAATCATAGATAGATAAAATAAAATTTAAAACATGAAATTTATAAAATATAATAAATTTTAGAATTAAACAGCAGAATAATACATATACTAAAACTGTGTTAAAATAAAGGAAGCCGTAATAAGTATCATAAGATAAAAAGAAAAGTAAGGTAATAACATTAAAGAAAAAAAATTAGAATGCATCATGATGGAATAATAATGAAAACAATGAAATATAATTGATACAAAAATAAAATAAATAAGATATATTAAGGTATACATAATCATGGGTTGTTTCTAAGAATCTAATTAGATGATCCTAGAAATACTCAAGAGTAATCGTTCACTATACTATTAATGAATTCCTAGATACTATCCTCATAGATTACTCTAACTAGACTCACCGATGACACTACTCATATTTGGTATAGGTATGATTCTAGGGGATACTAATCAATATCACAATGAATAATATTGTAACCATCCAAAATATATCACCATAATGCTTAGTATCCATATGAATATAGTGATAGGAGGGGTGGAAACATCTATCATATATAAATAAAAAATCACCACATCTCAATAACATCTTCTCATCTGACCTCCATACAATCCCTAATATATATCACCTCTTATAATACATTACAACACCATAAATAACATAAAACCACATCTCACATGTATCATAATAATTTGGTTCTTATAATAAGGTTTTATATTATTTTAAGAAAAAAATTTATAAGGCACCAACCAACCCTTAAATTTTAAAATTAATAATAAATTTTCCAAAATCCCTTTGAAAATAATTATATAAATCCGTGTTACATAGAAATCATATTTCTATCAACCAAATGGGCCTTTATCTTATATTTATAAATATCACTTGAAATATCCATTGAAAAATATTATAAAAATAAGCTATAATTTTAAAACTTATTTTGAATCATATAAAACCAAGTTTTATTTAAAAAATACTTTACTTTATATAGGTACACACAAAAACACCATGAAAAAAGATACAAAAATCACTAGATATGCCATATATGAGAATTAATCAAGTAAACTCATCAAAACCCAATATGTTATGAAACTCTAATCGAATAATATATCAAACCCATTGTTTATCCTTGGTTGAATTTTTTTTAATAAGTCAATATGTATTGGTGGATAATGTGGTGATTCTTGGAAAATTGTTATGGACTCACTTGATGAGATTGTATGTCATGCTTGATAAATTCACCATGTTACTAATTCTGATGATTGTGAAAATGATATTAATATCAAAGACATGGGTTAAGGAAACATTATTTATTACAATTTTGTATAATAAAAATTGAAATAATACCATGAAATATCATTTATTGTATGATATTGGGAATAATTCCATGAAAAAAATATATTCCCATATTTTTTACAAAGAAATTGCATGGGAAAGATTTTAGGGATATTGTTTAGAATTGATTGAAGTTAAATTATGTAATTAGATATATCTAAGTATAATTTTTATTAGTGGACTTATTAAAAATATGTTCCAACCATAAAACCCCCCAGGTCTATCCCTCAACTACATTTAGGGGGACCCTGAGGGTTAACCGCCTTGGGAGAGCCTACCAAAGGATGCCACGTGGAGGCTATGAAGAGGGTGGGCTCTATATAGTCCCATAGGAGCATTCATAGGCATAAGGCGTTCATGGGTAGGCCTCATTGGGCCTGAAGGTGCTAGTGGGATAGCCCAGGTGAGGTGTGGCCTGTGAGGCATACGTGCAAGGTGTAATGGGTACTGATCCCCTATATCTAGCTCGTAGGTGTAGTGGGATGACATTAGTGATAAATAATGATGAAGACAAATGAAATTTATGATTTGGGACTCTTAGGAATTGCGTAATTTTCCTCTATCATTAAAAATATAGATAGAATGTGATTTGTTCGATTGAGCCAATACTGCCATTCGATCTCCCATGCCGCACATATTCCAATATTCCCATCGCCTTCAACCTTTGGATGATGAAGGTTATACTTTAAGGAATGGGGACAATGACCATCTTACATGATCCTATGTACATAATAATACATGATTGATCATACCAAGCACATTCTTGCAATCAATGTCTTGTATGCATGCAACTTTTATGAAGCCATTGAAAGAAGGTGTCATAAGAACCTGTGATAATTGCATGATGCTATCGTGTGATGATCTTAAGATAATACGATAGAATGGAGATGATCAGAGATCCATTTAAAGTAGGCACCATGATGAAAAAATACAACCACTATGGCATCACATGATGTTCATCTTGTGACTGTAGGTAGAGAACCATGAAGCTATCACATGAATATGAATGTATGTTTAATCATAAGAATCTTCCATATTTTTCATGAATTATTTCATAAATTATTTGGTATTATCAGTAGGATGTCCATCTAGGCATCACATGATCATTGAGGTGATCATGATAAGCAATCACACGAATCACATGATCATTCAAGTAAAGAATAGAGAGGTTTATTTCTACATCTATTTGAAATACATGAGATAAATCAAGATCCTTGGGAATTTAATGAGTCCTCAACACAACAAAAAATCTGAATGATAGGTAGTGGAACTCTACCTATATAAACATAGTCATGGACACGAGTTTGATTTACTGCCAACTTGTAATATTGAGAGAGAGAACTCTCATATCGGAAATAGAGAATCTACATGATCTCTTCACACAAAGGTAGTGCATTATCACATGATACAGACATATAAAGGAGTATCTCGTGAACCACTATGGTTACATAAAGGATAAGAGGAGACACCGTAGAAAAACTCCTTGTCATGTGATAGTGATCCTGTATACGTACCTCTTGTCTCATGAAGGAATCCGTGGACGCAATCTGTGTCACATGAAATTAACATGCTAAGAAACTCTTTCTTACTTGAAGAATTTTGAAGAAACCCATAGATATCATCTCCTATAACAAAAATTTGTTTAATAAGAATCCATGGAAATATATTTGATCACATGAAGGAACTTACAGACTAAAACCTTGGCCACATGAAGGATGCATAGAAAATGTTTTGAAATTATGAATAACCTTTTTTCTTAAAGTAAGATACTTTTGGAGACACAAATGATCTCATGTATTTGGATAGGTCATGCACTTCTCATAACTTTGGATATGTCATGTGATTCATATGAAATTGTGAAGTTATGGATTGGGAAAACATTTCCTGTAACCCATTTATGTTTACAAACATACTTGGAGAAATTTTGAAGAATAATAATTCACGCAATCATATGTGAATTCATACATACATAAGTAAACAATCACTTGAGTAAATAACTCAAAGGCAATAAATAAAAGTTGAGTTTTGACCTAAAATAGTAAATTTAGAAATATTATGTGAAAGGGTATGAAAAGTGAGTATTATATGAATTAATATTGATCATGAAATTTGTTATCTCATTTCCCTATGTAGTGTATAGTAAAATTAAGACCAAGTCTGGGTAGAATATCAGAAGATTTTATATTTGAGTTGATAGTGTATTGAGATTGTATCGGTGCCGTATTGAATAAATACCAAATAAGGTTGTGTGAATCACTTTCACAAGTTTTAACTAGGGATAGGGCATCATTATATAGAATAAGGAATTTACTAATCATTTATTTCACAGAGGAAATTGATCAGATACAGGAAATCAAAGATATCTGATCAAGACCAACATACTGCAAAGGTACTTGAATAGGTACATGAGAAATTTAGATTCAATAATCTCATAGAGTAAGATAAATAGATCAAACTATAGTGGATCAATCATTGAATAAACAAGGTAACCTATCTATTTGAGATGGGAGAAGGAGATGAAACTTATGTGATTTAGGAGGGGAAGTATTTAGTGTAGATTCTAGAGAAGACCAGTGTGGATTCTTGTAACATAGTGTGATGGAGTATAAAGAACCTCCTGTATGGATTCAAGATATATATAGTGAGACTCTATATCTACCATATTAATATATTAGAATACTATAGTGGAGAATCAATTTTGGGGAGGATGAAAAATATGGAAAGGAGTAGGTCTTTATAGAAAACCTTGTAAATATCATTTTCTCTTCACTCTCAGAGTTTTTTTCATATGAAGTGATATTGTGATATATCACTAAGTTGATTGAGAACCTTAAAATGTTCAAAAGGTTGAATAAAAATAAAGTATTTTTAATAATTAAACCACCAATTCACGCCCTTTTAGTGGTCGATCCATCATAGGTAACTATAATTAGTATCAGAGCATAGGTTTCCTCTAAATATCCTAGAGGGTTTTTATAAAGTGCATATTTTTGGAAATGAGTGAGCTACCTTATATGGATAAAAAATATGTTACCCTTATAGATAATAATCTAGAAATATATATCAAGAATCAGAATAATAGAAAGAATAGATATATAAGAATGCTGAAGAAGAATATTGTAGTACAGATATAGATACCTTTAATTAAAGGTAGTCAAAAAGGTATATGTTGTAGTGATTATTTTGATTATTATTATTTAAAATAATCCCACTCAAGCTATAATAATAATAGACCACTAAGTTATCTAAATTATATATTAGAATTTTATCTAAATAATATCCCTATATAAGTGGTAGAATGTATTTTTATAGGGATAAAGTTAATTTAGTATAAAAAATTACCATCGAAAAAATAGGCTAATGATATGGAAGAGGCCTTTTATAAAGGGTTAGGATATCGAAAACTCATAATTTTTTTTGAAAGTAATTGAAGAAACAATTTCTATTTTCAATGAAAGATATGTTGAAGTTATTGAATAATTACACGAAAATTTTTGTGAAAAATAATTCATGGAGATTGTATTTGTATAAGATTTACATGAGTTTGAAAAATTGCACAAAGTTTCTATGGTTTTATAAATTTCTCAATTGGAGGAAAAATATAATAGGCCAAAGGATATTGAAAATTATTTACATGAATAAATAAGAATGCATGTATAACATATGAAGAATTTGAAGGAGTATTGAGAAGAGATAATATCAATTTAGGATGATAATAACTCCCTTAATATGAAGTGTTTAGTGGTGGAGGTGAGACTAAATAACCAGGAATCACCATAAGTTGGAACTTCCCAAATAACTAAAAGAAGAGATGATACCACTCATTTTTGTACTGAGTATCATGATTATATAAAGAACATGAGATAATCCTCTAATCAAATGTAATCATCCTCCAAAAAGAAGGTATCCCATAACCTAGAAACTGTTTTATGTACAAATGATGTTTTAAGTGCTGGTATAGGTTTTATACCAGACTTTGGGAAAGTATGGAAGTTGAAAAATACTTTTAAATCCACCATATTAAGGGTTAGTGTAAAAGGTAGCATGAAGAAATATTACCAAGGAAGTGTTCCGAAGAGTTTTGGTGTGTGACATCTTGAGTTTTTAAAAGGAGACAATATGTTCGACATCATACATAATATGCCACATAGAACATAAGCATTATTATGTTACCTTATAAAATAGATGTTAAAATTTCAGTGATAAAAAATATTAATTTATTTATAAAAATATTTTTTACACATGTATTTAATTAATACTTTTGTGAACAATTATTTATAAATAAAAATAAAACCCTTTTTAATTAAAAGGAAATGTTTTTCTAAAAAACCAATTAAATGAAAATAAGTGAGTTTATAAAATAATAAAATCACTATTTATGGATTTTTTTAATAAAATATATATTTAATATATAATATTTAATGTTTAAAATTCATCTTATATGTTTTCTAGATATGATATAAGAACAAATTCAATTTTATGGATAAAATGACTATTTTTCTAAAAATTCACATTTACCACCTATTGATGGGGAACCCATTTTAAATCTAATTTTTTACACTTTTATATATTATATTTGAAAAAATAAACTTTATATTTGGAAAAGGTACATCAAAATTTACCTTCTTTGAAATTTTGGTATTTTTCAGATAAAATTCATATTTTAATGAATAGTGAGAAATACTGTATTTTAATTCAAAACTACCTTTTTTTTCTAATTTATTTATATAGTTATGTTATAATTTGATTTTTTAAGTATTAATTGGATTATTTTTTTTATAATTTAATCAAATTATGGTCATTATTAGTAATTTCCCATTGAAAATTGACATAAACACATGTCAATCTTTCGATGGTTTTTATTTCTTAAAAACCCGCTTTCTGGTTTTGATAATAGAAATTAATTTTAAATTAATTACTAAAACTTATGTTTTTTGAAGTTGTAAAAATGGATTCTATATTTGGAATCATAAGGTTCAAATTATATAATAATCCCCTTTTATTTTTGGACATTATGAATAGTAACTTCAATAATTATTTTTATTTACCACGGTTAAAGGATAAATCAGGTAAATAAGGGTAAAAAATATTATAATAATAATATAAAACTACCCAAACATGTTTCATAATCCTATTGGATGAGTTATGAGTGAAAAAATTACCTAGGTCGAACTTTTGGCATTTGAGAGCCACTTGGGTGTGAAAATGACATGTTATAATAATTAATTTAAAGTAAAGGGAAGTATAACATAAACATGTATCTTTTTACTAAAAAAAATTTAAGGTGGGGTTATATAATTGATATATTTTACTATAAATAGTTATTATAAAGATAAAAATATTTCCTACATCATGATATTCTATTTATAATTTTTAGACATTAAATAAATAAATTTATTTATGACATAATGATGATGTAGTGATTACCTTACTAATGAAAGATTCAAATAAATGATATTATAAATATTAAAATAAATGTAATTTGAAACTTTTTATGCCATAAACTAATTTTAAGGATTATTAATACATGTTATATTTTATTTAATATAGTGTTTTTGAATGAATCAAGTTGTTATGACTTAAAAAAATCAATTTATTAATAGTGTCCAAATTGATGTAAATGAGTTTTTAAAACAAATACTATTTTATTAAATGATATAATAGTCATAATAATATAAGATTCAGACAAATAAATTATATAATGTTAAAAATTTCATTAATGACTCACTTGAGTTTCTCTTGGAATTTTTTAGTAACTATATTAACCATATAGTGTAAAAATACAAGAAGACACGATAAGAGTTAATTTATTTAACTAAGGGTTAAAACCAAAATATAAGGTTACATTTGTGACCTAAAATTTTAAAAAATATATTGGTTGGGATGATATCAACCCATAATCATATTATATTAAAAATTTATCAATTTGGACATATTATAATTCTAAAATCAATTTATAATAAAATAATATTTCAAGACTTTTTTAAAGTACCCCTCCTCCATCTTATAAAAGGACACCAACTATACCCACTTACTGACACCTCTCAAGCCCTTTATATCACCAAAATTCTATTCAAATAATCTCCCAACATCCACCACTTTCTCCAAGAAGCCTTTCCTTGGTAAAAGGAAATTTAATAATTCCTTTTGGCTCAAATCAAAAGGATTTACCTAATTTAGTGGTAATATCTTCTCTCAAGATCCTTTCATTTATTTTCCATATAAAACCACATAAACTCTATTTATTCCATTATTTTATAACAATACCAGTATAATCAATATATTAGGATGTTTTTTTTAAAATTTTTCTACCTGAACTTACACACACCTCCATCTAATGGATATATAACACACTGTTTCTGTGTACGGCGAACTACTCTCTCACGAAATGATGATTGTTCAATTTTATCCTACCACCTATCATGGTGGACATTGTTATGGAACTATATTTAAATATGGTATATATTATATTTATTTTTCCTTTATACTTATGTAAGTTTTATTTATAGCATATCTTTTTGATTTCCATAATGTGTAAATACGCGAATTTCATTTTAGGAAGCGAAGACTACTGCCCCCTCAAAGTGATATGACTTGTTCATCTCATGCATGGAATGTATAAATGATGTTTTTAATGAAACAATGTAACATATATAACATATATATTATATTTTAATTATAATATACATATTTATAATTTAGTTTTCATTTATTAAATTTGACAAAGAAATGAAAGTAGTGTTATTGTGTACGTATGACCTACCGTCTCCATGAACGTTACATTTCATTTCTTATATCAATTTATTATGGACTATTATAAATAAATATATATTGGATATATATGATATTGAAATCATTAATATCATTCTAGAGATGATGAACTTATTAAAACATGGAGAATTTTCATAAAAACAAGTTCATTTTTGACTCAAGTACCAAACATCAAAAAAACGTCCGATATGAACTAAAATAATTAACTAATTGTTACAAAATGGTAATAAGTGATATAAAATGAACAATAAAATTTAAAAAGGTTCTGAAGAAATTATAAATTAACTTAAGTTTATTTTTCATGAAATTAAAGAATGAACGATATAAGTTAGACTCAAGGTAAGGGAAATCCTAACTCAATCTCATTTCATTGAGTTAAGTATCCATGTCATTGGTTTTGTTTTTACAAGAATCTGTGTGAATGTCCTGTGATTTGTTTACAATAAACATCCACTTATATTGGATTTATTTATATTTTTCACACATAATTTTGTCATTGATTTATCCTTAATCTAATTATATGATCTTTGTAAGAGACTTCGTCTCAATCTCCTTTCATTGAGACATTTCTTGATGATATGCACATTTATTTATTTATAAAGTGTATATACATCCCCTATTACATTAATTATCCATATTATATCTATAATCATGATATTTAATGTCTTGTAAAATTTTCTCCTTTCACGTGGCATATAATTTAAATGTTCAAAATTGTAAAGTACTCTTTATCTAAAACATCATTTTAATTGTTTTAAAGATTTTATATTCTAAATCCTTCCCTTTCATGTCCATTTTTTCAAAATTATTTTAAGAACTTATTTATATAGACATGAATTTTTTTAAGTGTAAATACCTTTGAAAGGTTTCAAAGTGGTTTGGGACATTTTGATTCAAAAAATCTTCTTTTAAAATTTTTTAATTGGGTTTTAAAAGGGGATTGTTTATTTAAATAACATTGAATTTTTTTATATATAAATAATAAAATTAATTTCTTGATTATATTAATCTATTATGTATTTATGATTACTTTAAAATTTTACCATTTTATTTTAAAATAATGTGATTTCGTTTATGAGCGTGTGACTTGTAAAGATGAAATGTGATTTCGAAGTGAAAATGTTATTTTTTATTTATGATTGGTTTATGTGTGATGATTATGTTATGGTTATGGGGTAATGATTAAGTATACGAGTGGTTCCTTGATAAACTATGGGCAGATGAGATCTTGATAGCTCTCCAATTCATTGGGTAATGAGATGGAGGTAAATGATAATGTTTATCTGAATAGATTTTTGGAATATACTGTGATGGGTATTACAAACGTAACCATGATGGTTACTCCCTATGTAGCTGTGAAATCTACAATGTAAGTAGGATATGGATTCCATAAGTTACCTTTATGTTTTTTGATTTCTATTATGATTTTAGTAATCTTACAATTACATGTTGTAAAATAAGTTGTTTATGTTTTATGGGAGAAAAGTATGATTTTGTGAAAATGTTTTCATGGGTTTTAAATATTCATGGACAAACAGTTTTATTCTTTATTTAGTATTCCTTACTAATATTTTTATTCTCATACCAAGTTTTTTAAATATTTTCTGTTGGGTATAAGGATGGGTAAGAGAATGGAAGAAGTCAAGAATATTTTTATTAAGAAAATGATATCATGTTTTGTTTAAAGGGTTTACTTTGGTGGAAAAAGTGGATACTGAGTGTAACTATCCACATGTGATGTATGGGTCTATTATGTAATAGTTATGTCCTAATTATATAAGACCCTAAACCTGAAAATATCCTCCAAGTTAATTCTTGACTTAACTCAAGATTATCTAATGTTTAAGGATGCGGCCTTATAGTTGGTATCATAGGTTGGTTTAAACAATTTTAGAGATTAAGATGTGTTCTTAAGGGTTGGGGATATCATCATGGGAATATAATTTTAAGGTAAATCGTAAGTTCAATGTCTTAGAAACCCCTTTTGAGGATTATGTTATGAAATTTCAATGTAATAACGGTATTTTTGGAGATATTTATTTTTGATGTAGTTAAGGGTTAGTACTTTTGGAGATGAAAAATAAAGGTATAGAATAAAATTTGAGGATAAAACATGTTATGGTTATTTTTTAGGTCTTTATAATATTTTTGGAATATTATAAGAATTATTTTGTTTTTTTAAAGGAAAACATTCAGACCGTGTGAGAACCCGTCTCATCGAACAAGACTGTGGGAATCAAACCCACAATTAGAGTACTAGAGGCCTCTATCGGCCACCACTAGCCTAAATGAAGTCCTTGGTTAGTATGAATTTAAATTTTTAGTTAAAAAAGTATATGAAATAAGAAAAAGTTTATTTTGGGGACTTAAGTTTTATTAAATGGATATCCTTGGTTTTGGGAAATGATTTGGGGATTGAGTGATAAATGTTATTTAGGAATACATTTATTACTTTGGGAACCCTATATACCTAATTAAAATAGAATAATATAGGAATTTATTTGAGGAGTAATTATTTAGCTATATTTTGGAATAATCCATGTTTTTATTGAGGACTTATGGAGATTCAGGTTATTTATGGTAGTGATTAACCTATTGTGGAGAATATGTGATTAGGTTAATTACTTTTCAATATTAGAATTTAAGAGTTGTAGATGTTATTTAGAGATAAATGTTAATATTTATCATGGAAGACTATGTGATCAAATCCTTTAAAATTTTGGGATTCAATCTTAGTTGGGATTATTTTGAAAAAATTTAGGACATTTTTTTATTGAATGGTCTATGTAGAACTTGGGTATTACTCTTGAAATTTAGAGATTAAAAGTAGCACTTCTCCATATAAAGGATTATTATTTTTGGGTGGATATATAATCTTGTACTAACAATTTTGTTTTTTGTTAATATTTAATGGTATGAGAAATATATAGTTAACCATTTTTGTATGATTTGAGTTTTTATAAGTTGATTATAGTGTTTCAGGCGTGAAAACTTCATCTTAAATACTCACCGTTTGAAGAAAAAGATGAGTGTGTGGTGGAAATTTATTAAAGGATGATACTATACCTTTCAAGTAAGTATATTTCCTTATGTTATTATTCTAAGTAGTAAAATAATTGCTCAAATTTATGAAAATGGATCTTAAATAAAAAATGTTTTCCGTTTACAGTTTCCTACAATGAAATAAAAGACCATTTAACACATAACAAGTTTGTGATTTTCTAATTGTTAACTTTCAACATATCATGTTTTATATCACTCTCCATCAAAAAAATATGGTTAATCTTTCTTCCAGAACAATGTTTTCCTACATGTAATCTTAATATGTGTTATCTTGGGTGATTTTTGTACTTCTCTTTCTTTCTTTTAAAGTGGTAGTTTTATTAATCATTTTTCTGATGTGGGGATGAAATGAAGGTATTCTGTATAGTCATACCTTAGTTAACAAACCCAAATTCGAATTTCAAGGATGCAATTTACAAATGGGGGGAGGGTGGAGAATGTAACATCTTATGTTTTTAAAAGGAGACAATATGTTTGACAATGCATATAATACGCCCCATCAAATTTAAGAATAATTATGTTACCTTATAACCTAACTATTAAAATGAATTTAATGAATTTTATTAATTTATTTATGAAAATATTGTTTTAAAATTCATTTAATTAATCCTTTTGTGAACAATTATTTATAAATGAAAATAAAACCCTTTTTAAAGAAAAGGAAATGTTTTTATGAAAAACTAATTAAATGAAAATAAGAGAGTTTATAAAATAAGAAAAACCCTATTTATGGATTTTATTAATTAAATATATATGTAATATATTCAATGTATTGTTTAAAATTAATCTTATATTTTATCTAGATATGATATAAGAACAAATTCAATTTTATGGATAAAATGAGTGTTTTTCTAAAAATGCACATTTACTAACTTTTGATGGAGAACCCAATTTAAATATATTTTTTAGACTTTTATATGTTATATTTGACAAAATAAACTGCATATTTGGAATAGGGGAATAAAAATTTACCTTTTTTGAAATTTTGGTATTTTTCTGATGAAATTCATAATTTAATGAATAGTGAGAAATACTGCATTTTAATTCAAAACTTCCTTTTTCGTCTAATTTATTTATATAATTATGTTATCCTTTGAATTGGTTATAAGGTTTAATTGGATTATTTTTTTATAATTTAATCAAATTATTGTCCTTGTAAGAAATTTCACATTGAAATTTGACATAAACAGATGTCAATTGTTTGATTGTTTTTACTTCTTAAAAAACCGCTTTTTGGATTTGACAACAGAAATTAATTAAATTAATTGCTCAAAATTATATGTTCTAAATTTGTAAAAATGGATTCCATATTTGTAATCATAAGTTTCAAATAATTTAATTAATTCCCTTTTATTTTGGGACATTATAAATAGTAATTTTAGTAAATTTTTTTATTTACCACATTTATAGGGTTAATCAGGTAAGTAAGGGTAAAAAATAATAGTATAATAATATAAAACTACCCTAACATGTGTCCTAATCCTATTTAATGAGTTATGGGTGACCAAAAAAAATATTTAGGCTGATATTTTGGCATTTGAGAGCCAATTGGGTGTGAAAATGACATGTTATAATAATTAATTTAAAGTGAAGGGAAATATAACATAAACATGTGTCTTTTTACTAAAAAAATTTTAATGTGGGGTTATATAATCTATCTATTTGACTATACATATTTATTAGAAAGATAAAAATATTTCCTAAATTCAGGAATTTTATTGATAATTTTTAGATATTAAATAAATAAATTTATTTTTGACACAATGATGATGCAGTGATTACCTTATTAACGAAAGATTCAATCAAATGATATTATAAATATTAAAATAAATTTGATTTGAAACTTTTGATTGCATACATGAATTCTATGGATTATTATGAAATTTTATATTTGAGTTAATTTAGTATGTTCAAATGAATCAACTTGTTATGACTTAAAAAAATCTATTACTAAATAGTGTCAAAATTGACATAAAAGAGTTTTTGAAACAAATAATATTTTATTAAATAATATAATATTAATAAAAATATAATATTTGGAAAAATGAATTATATAATGTTAAAAATTTCATTAATTATTCAATTTATATTCTCTTGGCATTTTATAGTAACTATATTAACCATATAGTGTAAAAATACAAGAAGACATGCTAAGAGTTAATTTATTTGACTAAGGGTTAAAGCCAAATGATATGGTTAAATTTTTGACCTAAACTTTTATAAAACATATTGGTTGAGATGATTTATAACCATAATCATATTATCCTAGAAATAGATCACTTTGGAGCTATTATAATTTGAAAATCAATTTATAATAAAATAATATTTCAAGACTTTCCTAAAGTACCCCTCCTCCCTCTTATAAATAGATACCACCTATACCCACTTAATCACACATCTAAAGACACTTGGATAGAACAAATTCGGATAAAATACACTCCCAACATCCCTCAATTACTATTAGAAGACTTTAATTGGGCATAAAGAAATTTAAGAAATACTTTTTTTTCAAATCAAAAGGAGTTACCCGATTTAGATGTAACGTCTTCTCTCAAGATCCTTTCATTTATTTTCCTTCTAGAACCACATAACCTATATTTATTACATTATTTAATAAATAAACCAGTATAATAAATACACTAGGATGTTTTTTATGATAATTTTTCTACCTACACATACACACACCTCCATCTAATGGATATAGAACATACTGTTTCTGTGTACGGTGAACTACTGCCTCACGAAATGAAGATTGTTCAATTTTCTCCTACCACATATAATGGATGACATTATGATGGAACTATAATTATATATGATATATATTATATTTTTATTGTATCTATTCTTATGTACTTTTTATTTACAACATAATTTTATGCCTTCCATACCGTGTAAATACGATAATTTCATTTGAGGAAGTGTAGACAACCACCCCCCTCAAAGTTATATGAATCGTTCATAAGATACATGGAAAGTATAAAGGATGGTTTTAATGGACCTATGTAACATATATAACATAGATATTATAACTAAATTAAACTATAATTATGTATCATTTATTTTTCAATTTTTTAATATGACAAAGAAATGAAAGTAACGTTCATGCGTACGTACGACCTACCATCTCCATGAAGGGTAAATTTAATTTATTATCTTATAATGTTATTTTATATTATAAATACATATATACTGGATATATATGATATTTAAATCATTAATATCATTCTAGAGATGATGGAATTATGATTACATGGATAATTTGCATCCAAACAAGTTTATTTTTGACTCAAGTACCAAACATTATCAAAACATCTAATATGAACTCTAATAATTAAATAATTGTTATAACATGGTAATAAGTGATATAAAATTAATAATAATCTTTAAAAATTTTCTTAATCAATTATAAATTAACCTATTTTTTTTATTTCATAAATTAATGAACGAACGAGACAAGTCTGACTCATGGTAAGGGAAAACTTAACTCAATCTTGTTTCATTGAGTTAAATATCCATGTCCTTGGTTTTGTTTTTCCAAGAATATATGTGAATTAACATTGATTGTTTTAAACTGAATATAAACTTATATTGGGTGTATTTATATTTTTCATGCATAATTATATCATTGATTTATCCTTAATCTAAGGATATGAACTTTGTGAGGGACTTCCTCTCAATGTCCTCTCATTGAGACTTTTCATGATGATATGAACCTTTATTTCTTTATAAAGTGTATATATATACCATTTTACATTACTTATCCATATTATACCTATACTCATGATATTTAATGTCTTGTAAAATGTTCTCCTTTTATGTGGCATATAATTTAATTGTTCAAAATTGTAATGTACTCTTTATTTAAAACATTATTTTAAATTTTTTAAAGATTTAATCTTATAAATACTTCTTTTTCATGTCCACATTTTCAAAATAATTTTAAGGACTTATTTATTTTTAAATGAATGTTTTTAATTGAAAATCCATTTCAAAATTTCTAAATTGGTATGGGACACTTTGATTCAAAAATATTCTTTTAAAATGTTTTAATTCTATTTTAAAATGAAATTGATTATTTCAATAACTTTGAATGTTTTTATATATACATAATCAAGGTAATTTCTCTCTTTTATGTCACTATTATTTATTGGTGTTTAATTTAAAATTTTATGATTTTATTTTAAAATGACTTGTTTTCATTTATGAGTGCATGACTTATAAAGATGAAATGTGATTTCAATGTGGAAATGATATTTTTACTTTATGCTTGGTTTGTGCATTGTGATTATATTATGGTTCTGGGTCATTGATTAAGTAAACAAGTGGTTCCATGATAAACTAAGGGTGGGTGAGATCATGATAGCTCTCCAATGAATTGGGTAATGTGATAGAGGTAAATGATAACATTTCTCCTAAGATATTTAGGGAATATACTGTGATTGGTATTCCAAACATAACCAGGAAGGTTACTCACTCTGTAGCTATGAAAGGTACAATGTGTGTATGATTTGGATTCGACAAGTTAACTTTATGTTTTATGATTTCTATGAGGTTTTTTAGGAATCATATGATTACATGATGTAATCTAAATAGTTTATGTTTTATGGGTGAAAAGTATGATTTTGTGAAAATGTTTTCATGGGTTTTAAATATTCATGGAATAACGGTTTTATTCCTTATCTTTTATTCCTATCTAAGATTTTTATTCTCATCCCAGGTTTTTGAAATGTTTTCCATAGGGTATAAGTATGGTTAAGAGAAAGGAAGAATTTAGAAATATTTTTATCAATAAAAATAAATCATGTTTTGTTTAAAGGGTTTCCTTTGTTGGAAAAATTTGATACTAAGTGTAACTATCCAAATGTGGTGTCTTGGGATATTATGGAATAATTATATCCTAATTATCTAAAACTATAAACCTGAAGTGATCCTCGATGTGAATTCTGGACTTAACTCAAGATTATGTAATTTTCTAGGATGAGGCCTTATAGTTGGTATTAGAGGTTGGTTTAGACAACCTTAGAGATTAGAATGTGTTCTTAAGGGTTAGGGATATCATCATGGGTTTATAATTTTAAGGTTTATCATAATTTCAATGTCTTATGAACCCATTTTGAGGCTTATGTTATGAAATTTCAAGGTAATTAACGGTATTTTTGGAGACATTTACTTTTTATGTAGTTATGGGTTAGTACTTTTTGAGATGAAAAAGGGAAGGAACAAAATAACCTTTTAGGGTAAATAATGTTATGGTTATTTTGAGGTCTTTGTAATATTTTAGGAATATTATAATAATTATATTGTTCTTTTAGAAGGAAAACACACTAACCTTATGACAACCCATCGCATTGGACAGGGTTGCGAGAATCAAACCCTTAACCGAAGTGTGACATGCCTTTATCACTTTCGATTAGCCTATATAAAGTCCCTGGTTGGTATGAATTTATATTTTTAGTTAAAAAAGATGATTAAATAATAAAAAGTTGATTTTGGGAACTTATGTTTTATTAAATGGATATCCTTGAGTTTTGAAAATTATTTGGGGATTTAGTGATAAATGTATTTTTGGAAGATGTTCACTATTTTGGGAACCCTATATACCTATGTAAAATAGAATACTATGGGAATTTATTTTAGGAGTAATTATTTAACTATATTTTGGAAGAATCCATGTTTTTAATAAGGACTTATAACGATTCAGGTTATTTATGGAAGTGATTAACCTATTGTGGAGAATATGTTATTAGGACAATTACTTTTCAGTATGAGACTTTAAGAGTTGTCGATGTTATTTGGAGATAGATGTTAAGTTTTATCATGTAAGACTATGTGATCAAATACTTATTAATTTTGGTATTCAATCTCATTTTGTATTTTTTTGATTACTTTTAAGGACATTTGTTTGTTGAATGGTCTCTGTAGGAATTGAGTATTACTGTTGAATTTTGGAGATTAAAGGTAGTCCTTCTCCTTATAAAGGTTTATTCTTTTTTGGGAATTTATCTGATCTTTTACTAACCATTTTGGTTTTGGTTAATATTTAAAGGTAAGAGAAATATATAGTTAACCTTTTGTAGATTATATAGTTTTTTATAAGTTTATTATAGTGTTTCAGGGATAAAAAATTCATCTTGAATACTCATCGTTTGAAGAAAACGATGAGTGTGTGGTTGAAAATGATTAAAGGATTATAATATACCTTTGAAGTAAGTACATTTCCTTAGGTTCTTATTCTTTATAGTAAAATAATTCCACAAATTTATGAAAAGGGATCTTAAATCAAAAATGTTTTCCGTTTACATTTTCCTACTACAAAATCAAATACTGTTTAACCCATCACAAGTTTGGGGTTTTCTGATTGTTATCATTATACATATCATGTTTTATATCACTCTCCATAATAATAAGAAGGTTATTTTTTCATACATATCCATGTTTTCATACATGGAATCATAATATGTGTTATCTCAGGTGACCTTTATACTTCTCTTTTTTTCTTTTAAAGTGGTAGTTTTATTAATCCTTTTTATGATGTGAGAATTAAATAAAGGTATTTTGAAAAGTCATAACTTAGTTACTGAAGCCAATTCAAATTTAAAAGATGAAATTTCCAAATTGAGGGGGGGGGATGTAAATACTGAGTTATTAAAAGGATACAATATGTTCGACATTGTACATAATAGGCCACATCGAACTTAAGAATAATTATGTTACCTTATAACCTAGATTTTAAAATAGATGCAATTAAATATATTAATTTATTTATGAAAATATTTTCTACACATGAATTTAATTAATTATTTTGTGAACAATTATTTATAAATTAAAATAAAACCCCTTTTAATTAAAAGGAAATGTTTTTTATGAAAAGCTAAATAAATAAAAACAAGTGAGTTTATAAAATAATAAAATCATTATTTATGAATTTTATTAATGAAATATATATTTAATATATTAAATGTAATGTTTAAAATTCATGTTATATGTTTTATTGATATTATATAATAAGAAATTCAATTTTACGGATGAAATGTCCATTTTTTTAAAAATGCAGTTTTACTGCCTTTTGGTGGAAAACCCTTTTTAAATATAGTTTTTACAATTTTATGTGATATATTTGAAAATAAATATTCTTATTTGGAAGAGAAACATCAAAATTTACCTTGGTTTAATGTTTTTTTGTTTTTCTGATGAAATTCACATTTTAATGAATAGTGAAAAATACTGCATTTTAATTCAAAACTGCCTTTTCTACTAATTTATTTATATAGTTATGCTATCCTTTTAAATGGTTTTAAGGTTTAATTAGATTAATTTTTTATAATATAATAAAATTATGGTTCTTTTAAGTAATTTCACATTGAAATTTGATATAAACACATGTTAATCTTTTAATTGTTTTCATTTCTTAAAAACCCACTTTCGGGCTTTGACAACAGGAATTAATTTTAAACTAATTACTACTAATTATATGTTTTGAATTTCTAAAAATGGATTCCATATTTATAATTTTAAGGTCCAAATTATTAAAATAATTACCTTTTATTTTTGGACATTATGAATTGTAACTTCAGTAATTAGTATTATTTACAATGGTTAAAGTGTAAATCAGGTAAATAAGGGTAAAAACAATATTATAATATTATAAAAATACTCTAACACGTGTCCTAATCCCATTGTATCTGTCATGGGCCACCAAAAAAAATCATATGGCTGAACTTTTGGCATTTGGGAGCCACATGGGTGTAAAAATGACATCTTATAATAATTATTTTACAGTAAAGGGAAATATATCACAAACATGTATCTTTTTACTAAAAAAATTAAAGGTGGGGTTATATAATTTATCTATTTGAATATGAATATAAATTATAAATATAAAATTATTTCCTACATTATGGTGTTTTATTTATATTTTTTAGATATTAAATAAATAAATTTATTTATGACATAGTGATGATACTGTGATTACCTTATTAATTAAAGATTCAAATAAATGATATTATAAATATTGAAATAAATATAATTTGAAAATTTTTATTCCATTAATGAATTTTATGGATTACTATGACATGATATATTTGAGTTAATTTATTTTTTTGAATGAATCAAGTTTTCATGACTTTAGCAAAATCAATTACTAAATAGTGTCAAAATTGACATAAATGAGTTTTTAAAACAAATAGTATTTTATTAAATGATATAATATTCATATAAATATAATATTAGTCCAAACTATATATATAATTTTAAATATGTCATTAATTATCCACTTTAGGTTTTCTTGTCATTTTATATTAACCATATTAACATATAGTGTAAAAATACAAGAAGAGATGGTAAGAGTTAATTTATTTAACTAGGGGTAAAATCCAAAATATAAGGTTAAATTTGTGACCTAAACTTGTATTAAACCTATTAGTTGGGATTATTTTTACCCATAATCATATTATACTTGAAATATGTCACTTTTTAGCTTTTATAATTCGAAAAATAATTTATAATAAAATATTATTTCAAGACTTTCCTAAAGTACCCATCCTTCCTCTTATAAAAGGCCACCACCTCTACCCACATACTCACACCTATAAATCACCTTTTAACTCCCAAATTCTACTCAAATAATCTCACAAAATCCATCAATTCATCCTCAAATCCTTAACTTGGGTAGAAGGAAATTTAAGAAAGCCTTTTGGCTCAAATCAAAAGGAGTTACCTGATTTAGAGGTAACGTCTTCTCAAAAGATCTTTTCATTTATTTTCCTTCTCCAACACCATAAAATCTATTTATTAAATTATTTTATAACAAAAAAAATATAATCAATATACTAGGATGTTTTTATGCTATGTTTTTGACCTACGCTTACACACACCTCATATAGAACACAATGTTTCTGTGTACGGAGAACTACTGCCTCATGAAATGATGATTTTTTAAATTTCTCTTACCACCTATCATGGTGGAAATTATGATGGAACTATATTTATATATGATATAAATTATATTTATATTGTCTCTATTCTTCTTTAATTTTTATTTACAACATACCTTTATGCTTTCCATGATGTGTAAATACGATAATTTCATTTGAGGAAGTGTGGACTACAGTTCCTTCAAAGTGATATGACTCGTTCATCCTATACATGGAATGTATAAAGGATGGTGTTAATGAACCTATGTAACATATATAACATAGGTATTATACAGAAATGATAATATAAATATGCATCATTTAGTTTTAATTCTTTTAATATGACATAGAAATGAAAGTAACGTTCTTCCGTACATACGACCTAACATCTCAATGAACAATACATTTCATTCATTATCTCTAAATAGTATGGACTATTCTAAATACATATATATTATATATATATGATATTTAAATCATTAATATCATTCTGGAGATTATGGAATTATAAAAACATGTATAATTTTCATAAAAACAAGTTTATTTTGACTCAAGTACCAAACATCGACAAAATGTTTGATATGAACTCAAATAATTAACTAATTGTTATAACATGGTAATAAGTGATATAAAATGAATAATAAAATTTCAAAAGGTTATCAAGGAATTATAAATTAAAATTATTTTATTATTTAGGAAATTAAAGAACAAATGAGACAAATCAGATTCATGGTATGAGAATTCCTAACTCAATCTCATTTCATTGAGTTAGATATCCAGGTCATTGGTTTTGTAAGGGACTTAATCCTAGTCTCCATTCATTGAGACATTTGTTAATGATATGAAACTTTATTTATTTATAAAGTGTATATATAACCCATTTTACATTACTTATCTATATTATATTTATAATCATGATATTTAATGTCTTAAAATTTTCTACCTTCATGTTGTGTAAAATTTAAATGTTCAAAATTGTAATTTACTCTTTATCTAAAAAATAATTTTAAATGTTTTAAAGAGTTAATATTTTAAATAATTTTCTTTCATGTCAATGATTTAAAAATTATTTTAATGACTTATTTATATGTACATGAATCTTTTTAAGTGTAAATTTCTTTCAAAAGTTTTAAAGTGATAGGGGAAACTTTGATTAAAAAATCTTCTTTTAAAATATTTTAATGGTGTTTTAAAAGGGGATTGATTATTTCAGTAACTTTGAATGTTTTATTATATATAAGTAATGAATGGAATTTCTCACTTTTATATTGATATTATGTATTTATGTTTACTTTACAAGTTTACCATTTTATTTTAAAATAATGTGTTTTTTTTATGAGTGTGCAAATTGTAAAGATGAAATATGACTTCAAAGTGGAAATGTTTTTTTCATTTATGCCTGGTTTATGTGTTATGAATATGTTATGGGTCTTGGTAATTTCTTAAGTATATGGGTGGTTCTGTGATAAACCAATGGAGGTTTATACCATGATATATCTCCATTTTATTGGGTTACATGACAGAGTTAAATGATAAAGTTTATCCTAAGAGATTTAGGGAATATACTATGATGGGTATTCAAAATGTAACCATGAAGGTTACTCGCTATGTAGCTATGAAAGTTACAATGTAAGTATAATATGGATTCCATAAGTTACCTTTATGTTTTATGATTTATATGATGTTTTTTAGGAATATTCTGATTACAATATGTAAGTTAAGTAGTTTATGTTTTATGGGTGAAAAGTATGATTTTTTGGAAATGATTTCATGGGTTTTAAATATTCATGGAATAAAAATTTTATTCCTTATTTTATATTCCTTAATGAGATTTTTATTCTCATACCATGTTTTTGAAATGTTTTTCACAGGGTATAAGGATGGTTAAGATAAAGGAATAGTTCAAGAATATTTTTATCATGAAAAATAAATCATGTTTTGTTTAAAGGGTTTCCTTTGGAGAAAAAAGTGGATACCAAGTGTAACTTTCCACATGTGATGTATGGATCAATTATGTTATAGTTATGGCCAAATTATCTAAATCTATAAACCTAAAAATATCCTCAATGTGAATTATTTACTTAACTAAATATTATGTAATATTTAAGTATGGGGCCTTATATGGTTCCACTCAAAAGTAGAAAGGTTCAAAATCTATGAAAACTAAATATATTACACCATAAAAGAATACAAGAAGGGTCATAAGCTATTGTTGTTGTTGCTGTAAGTTTGGGTATGTATATTTGGAATGTTGGAGTAATATAATAAATCATGAAAATAAATGAATACCTATATTATTAAATAAAAAAATTATAGAAAATGAATCCATATATAAATAATAGATTTGAATGATTTGAAGATTTATATGACTATTTCAATAGAATTCATTACTGTTATGATGAGTGCTAGTATGTACCTATCATAAAAAAAATCATTTAATAATTTAAAGAGAAGACCAAAGAAAAATGTAGGGTATGTAAGAAAAGAATGTGAAAAGTCAGTCTTGAAATCTGAACAAAACAAGAAGACTGTTAAATTAATAATACCCAAGAAGAAAAATGAAAAATACTCTCCTATATCAAAGGGAGAAAGAAATTAGTTATGAAAATCACTACCACAAATAAAAAATAAGGCTCATTTTGAAGAATTACTACAACAATGGGTGTCTGGACAAAATACATATCAAGGTGGAAGATTTAGGTTCAGTGGTTTTTATTATGATGTGAAACATATGGGAAGAAATCCTAATATTACTAGTATAATATGTCATTTCTAGAAAAAAGGCATGCATCAAGTGGGATTCATGGTGATAAAATGCGAACAAAATCATATAGAAAGAATGATGTGACTATAAATTAATCCAAGATGCCAATAGAAAAAATGAAGTATTAAAATAATTTTGTGGTAGTTATAATCATAATGGTAAAAAAGCGATGCATTTGAATCTCAACATGTATTAATAAAGAGTGGTAATAATAGACTACAAGAGAAAGAAGACTCAACCAAGGGTATAAATCTAAAAATGTTTTAGATCAAATCACTCTCAATATGTTTCAAAAGAAGATAAACATGGGTGATACATCTTAAAAGAAATATGCGAACATAGGTACTCATGTAAAGAAATGTGGAAACTAAAAAAATGCTATCAACATTCCAATATTCATTCTTGTGATTTTCTAGTTTATTTATAGAAATATAGAAAGTTATAAGTGTGGGTTCTGAGTATAACAAAAGAGCGGTTTGAGCGGTGCCCTGCGTTTCTTTTTTCCATAATCGATGATCAATCCAAGAACTAAACAATGATGAATGCAGTGATCCCTGGAAATGAATCAAAGAAATAAAAAGTGGATAATAACATTTTAACCAAGAGATATGATCATAACATTTTATTTATAATTAATTTAATTAAATAAAGAATTATCTTCATTGGAATTATTTCTTCTTTGATGAATCCGATGACAGATATGCAGTGCACTATCATTGGGTTGTAGAAACCAAGTGTAGATTTTCTCTAGTGGTGATCTACTCCTGTTCCAGGAAGCTCTAGACATCACTGGAGGAATCTCAAGGTCTTATCAAGACAGATCCTTGCAGTTGCGTTATACACCTTTGATCGGTTTGAGATCCACTCCCAAAGAATTCTACTTGATCTAGTGGGTTAGGATTTCTCTCCCTTTTTGAGATAATTCTTGGAGAAGGGATCTCTCTAGTATTAATGTGATTCTCCAAATCCATTGTATAGAACCAAGAAAAATGAATTGACTTTATGAGAAGATAACATAATTGGGTATTTATATTTCTAGGGTTAAAATAAATATATTTTCACAAGTTCCCTTAATTATTTATTTAATACTAGAAAAACCCCATGTCAAATAATAATAATAATATTATTATTATCATTTCTCAACATGCTCTTAACTTACGAATTAAAATTACATATTATTTAATTAAATAATATTCAATATTTATTATTTCTCACTGGACCATTTAAACTCATTCCTTTATTCCTCCAAAATATTTATCTCACCTTGAATAATGTCTATTTATTTAGTAAATAAATATCACTACATTATTTTACAATAAATAAATAAATAATATATTCACTAAATAGAAAATAAAAATTTCTTAAATATTCCCCTCACATTATATTCTCTTGAATAATTGGTGATGGGATATATGTGATCAAGCATACATGGATAATTATTAAACCACATGTGGGAATAATATTTATTCAACTTTTTAAACAATAAATAAAAAAATATTATTTAAGTGAGATTCTAGATACAGTTAGTGTGTGACCCTCTAGGCCTCTTTCTTAGTGGCATTATGTGAAGCAGCCTAATGTCTAAGGTTATAGTCTAGAAACATGCCAAGAAACCCATAGAGAAAGAAGTTAATGCTGCAACAACATGTAACCTCATACGGATGCTTATCACATAATATAATACCTTTATCAAAATATCTCAAATTGAACAGGTTTAATTCTAGTGCCATCAACCTATGTTCTTGATTATCTCTTTCTTTGAATTTTTATAAATAGAAATTGTCTGTTGAACTCCATGGACATGGATTTATTTAGTATATATCATTTCCATCAAAGAGCCTAAGATATTAACTTTCATTAAATAAAAGAAGGGTTGAATCCTTTATCGCATGATTCATTAATGAAATATTACTCGTGATGCACCCAACATGTCTTACCTCACCCTGAACATATATCAGCATAGTTTTCATCAACACCTCAATATACACAATTTATAATATTCATGAATATTTTTTATTAAAGTCTAAGGACCAATACACACATCCATAGATAGAAACATCTAATGAAATATATAAATGTGTATTTCCTAGAGGTGGGTCATGTTCTCATAATATCATACTGGATTTTATCAAGGGAATACACCATGAGAAGGTTCCTCAAAGTTCTATGAGTCTTCACCTCTAATAGCCTATATTATTTATGTCCCTCAAATTATATCATTCGTCTATAGAACATATATTCAAGAATAGTGTCATAGAACTTCTGGGTTCTCATCATAGAAAGGAAAATCTAAGTCCTTTTAGTGCAAGATATACTCTTAGGACATTATCACATACTATGTCACAGAGAAGAAAAATCGTGATGTGATAAGTAGTTTATTAATATTCCTGACAATGAATACATGCTATCATAAAGTACACTGAATTTGGTTCTAAGGAACCAACTCTAATAGAGTCCCACTTGAACTAGATCCAATTACTAACAACCTTCAGTCTACTAGTGCTCACATAATACTCATGCCTCTACTGAGATAGGTCTTTAGTCAAGGGGTCCACACTGTTCTTTTCTGTGGGTACTCTACTCACTATAACTTCACCCCTTTGATAAAAATCCCTCAATAGGTGATACTTTTGGAGTATTTACTTTGTCCTTTGGTGTGACCTTGGCTCTTTTTCAAGAGGCATCACTCTAGTATTATTAAAATAGAATGTGAGAGGGTATTTAATGCTAGGTACCACATCAAGATCTTGAAAAAAGTTCTGAATCCAAATAGACTCATTGGCTACATTAGAAATTTCCATATACTTGGACTCCAATATAGAATCCGCAAAAATTGGATTCCTTGAATTATTGTAGCTCATAACTCCTCCATTTAGATAGAAAACATATCTTTATTGACATTAGATCACTGTGATCTATTTGAAAAATAGCATCAGTATAACCCCTGATGACTTGCTCCAAGTCTCCTCCATACACCAAGAACATATCCTCAGTTCTCCTCAAATACTTAAGGATAACCTTAACAATAGTCTAGTGCTGTTATCTTCGATCTGATTGATGTCTTCCTACCATGATCAATGCATAGGAAATATCAAGTCTACAAAATAACATGGAATTCATGATTGATCCTATCACTGAAGTGTGTGGGATATTTCTCATTTTATCTTTCTCTTGTTGTGTCTGGGGACACATTTTCTTAGAAATATCTTAACTATGTTACACTAGAACCAATCCACTCTTGGATTGTTTCATACTAAATCTCTTGAGTATCTGGTCAATTTATTTTCTTTGACATAGTCCAAGAAGCCTCTTATATCAATCACAAATGATCTTAATCCTCAGAATATAGGCTGCTTTAATGAAGTCCTTCATGGATAAGCACTTTTTAAACCAGTCCTTAACATATTATAAGACTGGTATGTCATTTCCCATATGTAATATTCCATCAAAATATACTACTAGGATAATGAACTCATTCCCATTAAACCTTTTGTAAACACATGGATCACATTCATTCTCAATTAAACCAAATTCTTTTATGGATTTATCGAATTGAATGTTCCATGACATGGATTCTTTTTTCAATCTATAAATGGATATATGAAACTTGAAAATCTTTTTGGCATCACCTAGAATCACAAACTGTTTTAGTTGTGTTATATAAACATCTTCCTAAAGGGTACCATTAAGGAATTCAGTTTTTAAATCCATATTCCAAAGCTCATAGTCATGGTAAGCTTCTATAAAAAGTATGATTATGATGGATTTAAACATAGAAATTGGTGAAAATGTTTCATCAATGTCAATTACTTGAGACTATTTAAATCCTTTAGCCACTAGGATTGATTTATAGGTACTTACTTTACCTTCCATGTATAGTTTCCTCTTAAATAACCATTTTCATTTGACAGGATTTACATCAACTGATGCATCGACGATAACCCAAAATTAATTTTGATACATGGAATCCATCTTAGAATTTATAGCTTCTATCCATCTTGAAGCTTCTAAGCTCTCTACTTTATCCTTGTAGGATATAATATCATCATTGATAACCAATAAGGAGTCACCATCCTTGGTGACCAGGAAACCATATCTCTCTAATTCTCTTAACTCTCAGAAGCTCTTATTCATTGCTTGTGTTTTAGGAATTACTTCTTCCATGAGGACCTGTGGAATCTGTTCCTATACCAAATCTTGTGTATATTGAGCATGAACTTCATAAAAGTAATTTTTCTCCCACTATCCTTTTTGATAATGTGCTCCCTCTCAAGAAATATGGCTTGTTTGGAAAAAATTACTTTCTTTTATAATGGTTTGTATAGGTAGTATCCCTTTGTTTCTTTAGGATACACTATAATGATACACCTCATGCCCTAGGGTGTTAGTTTTTTTTCCAAATAAGGCCTTAACAAACTCCTCGCAACCCCATACTTGTGTATGTGATAAAATGGGTTTCTTTCCACTCCATTACTCGAAGATAATTACATTTTCTTTTTTAGTTAGTACTCAGTTTAATGTGTATGCCGCAATTTGTAATGAATATCCCCAAAAGGATAACGAAATATCTCTATGAATCATCTTCGACCTTACCATGTCTAACAAAGTATGGTTCCTCCTCTCACTAACACCATTCCATTATAGTGTGTAAGGTGGATTGAGTTGAGATATAATCCCAAACTCCCGTAAAAAATATATGAACTGTTATTTAAGATATTCATCACCTCGATATAATAAAATATTCTTTATCTTATTACCAAGATGATTCTCTACTTCATTATTGAATTCCTTGAATTTCTCAAAGGAATCAGATTTATAACTCATCAATTAAATATAGAAATATCTACTAAAGTCAGCATTAAATGTTTTGAAGTAAGAATATCCACCTCTAGATTCTATTGGAGATGGTCCACACACATCAGTGTGTACCAATCCTAGAATCTCTATGGCCCTTTCACCCTGTCCATAAAATGGTGGTTTGTTCATTTTCCCTTGTAAACAAGCATGAAATATATCATGTGGTTTTAGCTTATAAGAGTCTAAATAACCATCTTGGTAGATCTTTGTCAAACACATATTGTTTACATGACCAGGACAGTGATGCCATGACTTGGTGTTGTAAAATTCATGTGAACATGATTTGTTATCGATTTCCAACACTTAGTTTTAATAATTCAATACATAAATAACATTATTTAAATGTGTCATACCAAAACATTTTTTTTCCTAATAAAATAAACAAATTTTATTTCAAAATTTGAAAATAAACCCATTTATATCTAAACCCGACACATAAATTATGTTCTTGGTAACTGTAGGTACATAATAAAAATCTCTTAAAACCAAAATCATTCCCATTGTCATTGAAAGTTGGTGGTCTTCAATTTCCAGGGTAGCCAACCTCACTCCATTAGGAGCTCTCAAATTCACCTCTCCTCTGTAAATATTTCGGAATATACTTGGTTTCCATATTTTGATACATATGTGATCACCACAAGATGTATCTAATTCCCAATGTGTAGATATGGAAAGATTGCACTCGATAATGAATGCACCTTTAACTTCCCCTTTCTTCTTGTTGTAGTTCTTCTTCTAGTAGCCTAACTTTCCACATGAAAAACCTACTGCCTCCTTCTTGTTGACCTACCTCTACATCTTTCCCTTCTTAAAAGGATGATGCTCGGGAGATTTAGACTATTTATAAGTCATGAGGCTATTTTACTTGTTCTTACTTTTCTTATTCATTATAATTACTATGGGTTTTACATGCCTCATGTCCTTATACACTTAGAGAATTAAGGTAAGAAGTTTCAGAGGACTCTTCTCATTATTTCTCATAGTGTAATTAAAAATAAAATAGGAGAAGGTCTTAGGTAGTGAAGAAATTGTGAGATCTTCATGCAACTAATATGAGAATTTAATTCCTAAGACACCCAGGCATTCAATGTAGATGATAATCTTGAATACCTAAGGCCCAGCTGGCGCAGACTCTCTAAGCTTAGTTGTGAACAAAGCATTGTAGATCTCATACGACTCTTGTATTGCCTTCTCTTGATAGTGATCCCAAAGGTGAGATATTGTTTTATAGGAAACCATATCCTCATGTTGCTTCAAAATCTCATTGGAAAAGGATTGTATCATGAATAATTGAAGATCTATAGAATCATTCAGATGTTTCTTATATATAGATAGTTTTTTATCACTTACTTAACTACCAAGCACAACTTTTAAAGGTTCTTCCAGCACATAGAATTTCCTTTCATGGAGAAGGATGACAGGTTGGCGCCTTTTCCCCTGTTAGAAATGTTTTATGGTGAGAAGGTTTTCCTTTTGAAGTATGGATTGAAATTATATGTTTGATTTCATTTTATTGATGTTTCTAAAAAATAACATGAACATAATTTTAGTATTTTATCTAATAAATTTAGACAAATAAATAAATATTATATTTATTAGTATCCCACTATTTTATCGAAACACAATACCCCTCACCATTGGCTTCAGAATTTCCAATTTCTTGGATATTCTAGTGGAAATTATCCACATTACCCTTATCATTACCCCAACATTGGTTGGTAAATCCAGTCGAATGGTTTTAGGTAGGAATTCCAAATTTCAACTACATTAACTCATAATCCCTTGATCCGCGGAGTGGACTCCCCAATCCTAAAATCATTAATTAAGATTTCTTGAACCTTTTCCTCTTAGTTACACTAAGTATTCTTTGGTAGTAGACCCTTGATGTGAACTATGTTAATTCATCCCAAAACCCCATGTTATAATTCCCCAATAATTGGAAGCACCCCAACTTTAGTTGGTTAAGAACTTTGAACAATGGTTCAATTCTAACCAAAGTAATGCAAGACTACACTGACTTAACATTTTTTTGAGAGATTTTATCCTTTTATGCATAAATTTATAAATTATAATCTTTGTCACATGTTTTTTATATTAAGTGGATTTACTTAAGTGATTAAACATGTCTTAGATAATATTTACACATAAGCTCATTTATTTTAGTTCTATCTTGAATGCTTGTTAATTAATTAATTATCTAATCATGAAAAGTCATCCATAATTAAATAACCATGAAAATGATAGAAATAAAATAATGAAGCAGTATGATTATGGGATCTTGTTAGTGGTTAGTTTATCTAGCGGTTGATAAACTAACTATTTACCTATGGGAAAAACACCTTGAACCAATTAAGGTTCATGTTGAAGCTTTCCACCTGTCCACTTATGCATCTCCTTGGACTTGTTTTAACTCAACTCCATACTTGAACCACAACCACTATCTTGGTAGATCCATCAATTACATATTACTTTTACTCACACACATGTGAGGGGAATAAGGGGTTTACATAAAAGAAACCATGGGCATGCATTCCCTACATAATTAAAGAAGTGAAGGCACATAGGACAAAAATTTTATTTAATAATAAATTGATTGATACCAGTAATATTAAAAAGGTATGGTCTTTCTCATGATAATCTACATGAATGTAAAAAATGATGTATTTAATAAAACTAGAATTAAATTATTAATTTTTATAATTTTAATTAATAAATCCCTTTATCTTAATTATCATCCAAATTTCCTTTAGATTATCATCCATTAATATTTTAAAATAATTAAATAAATTAATTTAAAATTAAATTTGTATGTAAATATACCTTGGAGGCAACACAGTGAATACCTGTCCGATTCTGCCCAACATGTTTTATACTAATTTTCTATTTTACTCTTGTGACATATGGCATACAAAACATATCACGTAATTTCACAAGGTGTACTTCATGAATGATTAAACTAATTACATGATTTTGAAGTCATGTTGTAATAAAAATCATACATGATATACAGATCTGAACATTACGTAGATATTAAATAAACATTTAAATATTTATGTATATTAAAACCTATCACATGGTGTGCCCTATATTTATGACCACACATAAGTACATGTATCGAGGTTTAGATAGAAAAATCAATAAAATATAAATATGTGTTACTTGGTATAAGTACACAACGTGTAGATCCGATCTACACGACATCTACACCTCTCATCGTCTATCCGAGACACACTGCTAGGGGATCAGTGTGTAATTCGTGCCTCAGAAAATTTGGAGTACACAACATGTCTAATGGACCACACATCATGCGAACTTTGAGTCACATGGTCATCAGTTAGGTATGATGTGTATGAAATACATGGCCCATCTATGAATGAGAGGGACTACATGCCATGTATGTGGGCTACGTGGTGTGTAGTTTGGTTGACCGTGCACCATTAAATTATCATCAACATGCATCACATTAAGGGTGTAATCAATTCAATGAATTAACTGTGTAATTAATGAATAATCAATGCATAATGTTTAATTAATTTCTGAATCAATTATGATGCATTGAACTTAACTACACATCATTTAACTCTGTTTACATGATGTTTAGTCTGGTGTTGTCCGGACAGAAACCCCGGTACCTCCAGATGAAGTCCTATATTTTTTTAATCATACAATTAATCATCTTACTTAGATATATGAGAAAAAAAGGAGGAAGAAATTGATCTCACAATTTAGAATAAAGGAATGATCAATATTGATTTGAAAAACTAAATTACAAATTTATAAATCACCAACGATTTTTAAATAATTATAAAAAGGTATGTACCCGATCTGATACCACTTGTAGGTTCCGAGCATAGAAGAATTATAGTTAGGGGGGTGCACTAATTTACTTTTTTCCATAATCAATGCTCAATACATGATCTATACGATTATGAACGCCGTTATCCACATAATAGAATCAAATAAATAGATAATGGATAATAACTCTGGAACTAAGAGAGAGGACTATCACATATTATTTATAATTAATTTAATTAAATAAAGAAGTACCTTTGTTGGAATTCCTTATTTGTTGATGAATCTGGTGACATATCTATGGTGCACCATCATTGCATTTTAGAAACTAGGTGTAAATTAACTCTAGTGGCGATCCACATGTGTTTCAGGAATATCTAGATGTTGCCGAAGGAATATCCCGCTGCTAGTACAAAATATCCTTTTGCTTGCATCATTTTACTTTGATCGATTTGAGATATGCATACAAAGGGATATCCTTAATATAATGGAGGAGTATTTCTCTCCATTATTGGGACCATTTTTGGAGAAGGGAGATCTTTAGACTTGAGAGGATTCTCCAAATCCATTATTCACAACCAAGACAAATGAATAGGGTTAATGATAAAATAACATAATTGGGTATTTATATTTCTTGTGTTAAAATAAAAATAATTGCACAAGTTCCCTTAATTATTTATTTAATCCTAGAAAACCCCCATGTCAAATAATAATAATAATAATATTATCATTTTTTGACATGTGTTTAACTTGAGAATTAAAAGTAAATATTATCTATTTAAAAAATATTCAATACTTATTATTTCTCACCAGACCATTTAAACTCGGTCCTCTATTCATGCACAATATTTATCAAGACTTGAATAATTTATATTTATTTATAAAAAAAATATCACTTTATTATTCACCAATAAATAAATAATTATTATATTCATTAAATAGAAAATAAATATTTATTAAATATTCCACTCACATTATATTATTTCGAATAAATGGTGACATGATATATGCGATTAAGTATACTTGAATAATCATTAATCCATGTGTGGGAATAATATTTATTCAACTTGTTAAATAACAAAAAATAATATATTATTTAACTAAGATTTTTGATACACATAGTGTGTGACCTTATAGGCCTCTTTCTCAGTGGAATTAAGCAAAGCAACCTAAAGTTCAAGTTTAGAATCTAGAAACACACCAAGGCACCCATAGAGAAAGAAGTTAATGCCACAACGACATGCCACCTAATATGGATACTTTACACGTAATATAATCCCTTCATTATAATATCTCAAAATTGCGTAGGTTGCATGCGAGTGCCATCAACCTATGTGACCAATTATCGCTTTCTCTGACTTTTCTAAAATAGAACTTTCCTATAGAAAACCATGGACATGTATTTATTTAGTCTATATCATTTCCATCAAAGGGGAAAAGATATTACCTTCCATTAAATAATAGAAGGGATAAATCCTTTCTTACATTATTCATTAATGCAATATTACTCGTGAAACCCAAAACATATCCTCCCTCGTTGCGAACATCTATCATAATGGTTCTCATCAATACATCAAAGTATGCGACTCATAATATTCAATAATAACAATATTAATTTATAAGGTCCAATACACATTTCTGTAGATAGGAACATCTAATGACATCCATAAATGTGGATTTCTTACAGGTGAGTCCCATTCTCATAATATCCCATTGGATATTTCCAAGAGCGTACACCATGAGAAGGTGTCTCAAAGTCCTATGAGTTTCCACCCCTGATATCTTATATCATTTGTGTCACTAAAATGATATAATATATCTATAGAACATATATTAAAGAATAATGTCATAACACTTCTGGGTTCTCATCATAGCAGGGAACGATTTTGACCTTTTAGTGTGATAACTACTCTTAGGATATTATCACATACTATGTCACACATAAGAACAATCATGATGTGATAATTAGTTTATTAATATTCAAAACAATGAATACCTATTATCATAAAGTACACATAAGTTTTTTATAGGGAACCAAATCTATTAAGACGAAACATAAGCAAAAATTAGTGCTAAAAGAAAAATTAAGATTCCACAGGAATAATATGAATTTCATAAGTGTTTGTCAAAAAATGACAACTCTTGTATTGAATACGTTCTATGTGAGAGATTCAATAGATATGGATACAATCTAAGAATATGTTTAACCACATTTCTAGAATAATAAGAATCCTTGAATATAATGATGCTTACATCATGAGATGAATATTATTTTATTGATAAAGAGAGAAGAACTATCTCATTAAATTAAGTGGTAGGAGTGATAAGATCCATGTTACCAAAGGATAAATTTGGTTTGAAAATTATATTTGGAAGCATGAAGACTATAGAAAGTGGAGCAACTTGGCTGAGAAAACCATCTCATCCTTTCTATTCACATTGAGGAAAAATTAACTCCACTTTATTCATTTATATCATTTATGTATGTATTTTTGCTAAAAATGTTGTTAATTAAATGTGTAGCTATGACTCAGGGGGAGAACATATGATTAAATGAGTGTTATCATATTTTTGTTAGTAAGGATGTGTGGAAGTTGTTAAAACTAGAAATCCACATAAATAATTCAATTTTTTTTTCTATAATTGGAATATATTTAAATACATTCATGAATAGACTCATCATCATGAAGATGTTGATGAGTGTTTCCATTGAGGTAGATCCAAGTAAATAATGGAGGCTACTAAAACATTTGAAACAAGAATATGGATGTTTTTGGATAACATGGTAAAACTAGAGGGTTTGGTATATCAATTACACTTTAGTCGCTCATTCTTAATTATATTAATCATATCAATTAAGGGAGAGTGCATGGTTGATTGAAATATGAGACACAAGGGGGGGATACATCTTTTTTACTTTAACTTTTCTAATTTATTTGTTGAAGTTTGTGCAGGATTTTTCATCCCATTGATATATTTAATTATTTATAACTCCTATAGAGAAATTGATAAATAATGAGGTTGATTTCATCTTCATAGTAGTTTATGGATAACATAGACAAGCTTTTTTTGTCTCTTTTATTTTCTACATCGGGTTATCCCAAGCAGACTTAGAGTTGATTAACTAAAGGTTATTTTCTTATAGAATCTTGTGATATCATCTCTCTCTCATAAGTTTTCAAAAAGATAATATTAAAAGGGAAGAGAGAATATTTTTAGATAAAATATGAGATGTTGGGACCCCATTTATTCTTTGTGTATTGATTGTTAATATGTGGGAGAAAGTAATCACCACATATTGAGTTGAATGATTTGAGTTGATATTAACAACAAAATACAAAGGGGTAGATTGTTGATCCCAGGTTTCATTTTCTCTCTATAAGTAAATATAAGTCAGTGGATGAAGTGGAAATGCTTAGAAAATTGTGATGGACTCACTTGATGACATTGGATTCCATGCTTGAGAAATTATCCATGTTACTGATTGTGATGATTTTTGGACTGATCATAATGTCAAAGAAATGTGTTAAGGACACCTTGTATATTACAATTTTGGAGAATAATAATTGAATGAAAACCATGAAATATCATTTATTTCAGGAAGTTGTGAAGAATCCCATGTAAAAATATATTCCCATATTTTTCAAAAGAAGATTTCATGAGGATTTTTTAATGAATATTTTTTAGAATGGCTTGAAGTTTAATTCTATAATTAAGTATTTCTGAGTATCATTTTTAATTGTAGACTTATTAAAAATAAGGTCCAACCATTCAATCCTCTATGTCTAGTCCTCAACCAAATTTATAGGACCTTAGGGTCAACCCTTATGGGAGAGAAGTCAAAGTAGGTCATATTGTGGATATGGAGAAGGTGGGATATTTATAGAACCATATGAGTGAGCCTATGTATAAGGCACACATGGGTAGGCCAAATTGGGCCCTTAGGTGCTGGTGGGATAGTGCAGGTGAGGAACAATCCGTGAGGTGATGGTGAAAGGTGTGACAGGTGCTCATCTACCATAGCTTACTTGAAGGTGTAACGACACATAATTATTAATAAATCGCAACGCAAACATATGTAAGTTTAGATGTGGGACTCCCAGTAATGGAATACTATTCCTCTGTTATTAAAAAGATGGATATAATGTGAGTTATTCAATTGAGCCTATCTGCACCACTCGATCTCTAGTTCTATGTGTGTTTAAATATGGCCATCATCTTCAACCTTCATATAATGAATGTTTTTCTCACAATAATGGAGGCAATGACCATCTCAAGTGATCCATTGAAGGTAAAAAGGAACGATCGATCACACCAACCACATACATGAAATCAAAATCTTTCATGGATGAAATTTTCATGAATCCTTTGCACGAAGTTGTCACAAGAACAAGAGAAAATTACATGATGTTGTCACCTGATGATCTTAAGATCAAATTAAAAAATAAATATGATCAATTAGACATCATGAGAAGGTGTTTTGATAATAAAATACAATCAAAATGAGATCATGTGATGTTCATGTATCATGCAATAATAGAGAGACAACTATGAAGGTGTCACATGGAGATGAATGTGTCTTTGATCATGAGAAGATTATGCCTATTTCAGAAATGATTTCATGAATTATTCAGGATTATTAGAAGGATGTCAATCAAGGAATCACATGATCAAAGAAGTCATCATGAGAAGTACTCATGTTAATCGCATGATCATTACAACATAGTATGGAGAGGCTGAGACTTATGGACATTGGAAATACATGAGATACACAATGATCCAGTAGAATTTAATGAGTCCTTGACATGGTATAAAATCTAAAGGATAGGTGGTTGAACACTACCAATATAAAAAGAGGTGTGGACATGAGTTTGAGATACTACAATATTGAGATATGGAGATAGATAGAGAGAGAGAGATCACATATCTAAAATAGAGCATCAACATGATCTCTTCATGCAAATATAGTGTGTTCTCACATGATCCAAACATGCGAAGGAATATCTAAAAAACCACTCTGGTTATGAAAAGGATAAGTGAAGACACCATATAAAAACACCTTGTCACATGATTGTGATCCCACATACATAACTCTTGTATCACAATAGAAACCATGTACATAACCTGTGTCACACAAAAAGTAACTCATGATGATACTCTTTCTTGCATAGAGGATTTTGAAGAAACCCATAGACAACACCTCCTATCATGTGAAGTTGTTTGAGAATAATTCATGGAAAAAAATCTTTTCTTTAGAAGGAACTCATGGACTGTAACCGTGGTCATACGAAGGACCCATTGGAAATGTTTTGTGATCATATGAAGCACCTTTTTCCCTATACTAAGACACTTGTGGAGACACACACAATCACATGTATTTAGATAGGACATGCGCTTCGCATAAACTTGTACAAGTTATCAAATTTTCATGAAACAATGAAGTTGTGGAGTGGAAAAACATTTCATGAAACCCATGAATTCTTACATGCATATGTGAAAAAAATTTCATTAAGAAGAATTCCTGCATGAATACTTGAATTCATGCATGCATAAGTAAACACTCAATTGATTAAATAACCCAAAGGAAATAAATAAAAGTTGATTTAGCACATAAAATTATAAAATAATAATTCTCAAATTCAAGTGTTTACAAAGTGAGTATTCCATGCATGAACATTGATAAAGGTATATATGGTACGCTTTTCATGAACAATTTACAACAAAATTGAGACTGAAGTGAGGTAGGATATCAAAAGAGTTTATATCTATGTTGACAGTGTATTGAGATTGTGTAGGTACCATCTTGTATAAATCCTGAATAATGTTGTGTTCTTTACATGAACACATATTAATTGAGTCCAGGACTTTATCATATAAAAGGAACAATTATACAAGAATTTGTTTCACTATGGAAACTGATTAGATATAGGTATAGATGTTTGAGAAAGACTAACATACTATAAAGGTAGGTGGATAGGTAAAAAAAAGTCAAATTTAGTGATCTCATGGAGGAATATCAATAGATCAACCTACAATGGATATAGCCTTGAATAAAGGATCAGTCCTCTCATTTGAATCTAAGATCATGAGAAGTCTATTATGTGATTTAAGAGATGAAGTCTATAATGGAGATTCTAGAGAAGGCTAGTGTGGATTCTAGTAACACTGGGATATAGTATAAATAAACTCCTATATGGATTCAGGAGGGATACAGTGTTACTCTATATCTACCATTGTAATTGATAATAATATTGTAGTGGGTAATCCATGTTGGGGAGAATAACCAACACAATAAGGATTAGGTATTTTTACTGAAAATTATAAATATCATGTTTTGTGCACTCTATTATTATTTATACATATGAAGGGAGTATGTGGTATATCATTGATTAGATCAATAACCCTAACATGTTCAAGAGTTTGAATTTAAAATAAAGTAAACCACTGATTCACCCCTCCTCTGAGTGGTTAATTTGGACAGGGGAAATACACCAATAAAATAAGTTCGATGGAAACATTAATTCTCCTTCACACAAATTTAATTCCAATATTCATTTTTATAACCATCATAAATTTTTTATTAAACCTAATTAATGTGTACTTTTTTCAAAACAAACATATTAAAATTTAAAATCCATGTGGAAGTCCCTTGAAATCAACAATGTACTCTTAGAACATTATCTTATATATATATATACATGTATCCCATAGAATTCATAAAATATGGATAATTTTAAATAAAACGGTTCTAAATACCCAAGAATTTAATGGCGTGAATAGAAAAGGAAATAGAAAGAAATGACATACCTCAAATACATTTATTTTAATAAATAGGTTCCCATTCCTTCTTAAGAAATTCCAAGGAAGGAAAAAAGGCCAAGAATAACCCTAAAAAAAGACAAACCCAAGTAAATATTGTGCGTAAGTTAACCCTAGTTCCTTGGGACATTTATAGTGTACAAAAATGAAATAGAAATAAGAAAACAAGGACAGGAGGAAGAGAAAGAAGGCCAAACCTTGAGTACTTGAAAAAAATGGAAATGACCAAGACACCATTGATGAATGAAAATAATCTAGAACTAGGGAAAATGAGAGTTGTTTCACATGAAATTGGATTAATAATACCCTTTTTGGGTTTTATGTTGATAATGGTAAGTTATTAATTTCAAAAAATTAAAATTATTCCCATGGAACATCAAGTCATGACACCCTCTATCACGATGTGATGGGTATAGTAACAAATATAATGCATATGTGATGGAATGGACACCCCACCCCCCATATATTTGAATCCCCAATACCAATTTAAAACCCCGATGTGATGCCCTATATCATGACATGACCACTATAGTTATAGACATAATCTTTTTCAGTTCTAAAAGGAGGGTTTTAAAACACCATAATACACTTGAAACCCCATGGAAATGAAATGGAAAATAGAAATAAATTTTAAAATGTTAAATAATAAATTTTATACTGAAAAATTATATCATTGGTGTTACCTACCTTGTCACTTTCTACCCAAATAAATTCACAGGATTTGAAATCAAAATAACATAGGGAATTCAACATAGGAGGAAAGATCTTCCCATATATACAATCACTAATCCAAACTAAAACCAAAAGAAACTAGTAACACAAAATACATCTCCCAACCAATAATGATCATTTTATAATATTTTCACAAGAATTGATCAAAAAACAAGACCCTTAGAGGGTATCCCCACTATATAAATGTTTTAGTAATACTACAGATTAGTAAATAAATAAAATACCAGTTTAATCAATAAAAATAAAAGTTAAAACATCAATTGATGAACCTAAATATAATATTTTATCAACAACACATCCATTTTCATAGAAAGATAAAAATAAAACCCTATAAGAAACATGAAATCCAAAATATAGGCACCCAAATTGGTTCCATTAGATTTCAATCATAATTTAAGTTCCACAAGACCTAAATCCATTGAAATTATAGAAAAGAGGGATTAGAATGTCAAGTTTATTACACTAAAAGAACAAAAAAGATCAATTCCTTTTTTTTGTGGGGTGAAAAAATGATTAGAATATCCAATTGAACCATCCTGATTTTCCATCTCAATTCAACTTGTTTCTAAATATCATAAGACAATAAACTCAAACCAAAAGAATAATCTAATTGAGAATAGTCATAAACTAAGGCTTGAATATAATCTATGAATGAAAAGTGCATTCTATGTTTGGAATCCCGAAAAGATATCAAAATACTAAGGAATATTTCATTATAAAACGTCACTTTTAGTGTGGGTAGGGGAAAAAATTGGAAGGACAACACTGGAATGATGAGAGATTTCAATTTGAACAGAGATAAAAAATATAAACTTTATATGATCCATCCGGAATTTTCTAAGAGTAATACTCTTAATATCAAAAAAAACATGGCTCAATCATTAAACTTAAATATTCACTTCTCCAAAAATAAATATAAATCATGATTCAAATAATATCTTAAAATAATAAATCATAAAAAACTCTAATGAATACCACAACACCAAAAAATGTTTAAAATTTATCATTTAAACCATTTCATGTCAACATTAAAACCACAAACCTTTAATAAAAAAGACCACTGGGCCCAAATTAGTATAACAAATCATATAAAAAACATACGAAACACTCATCACCACTGAAAAAAATGAAATCGCTTCCCATTTGGAATCATTTTTCAAGCACCAAAACAGAAATTACAATTAAATTTATTTTAGAAGACCTTTTTATTAACTTTAAAACACAACTTAAAATCCACTTTTAAATTAAAAAAATCATTTATTGAAATTATTTGAAAATATTAAACATCTAACTCATTTTAAAAAGTTTTATAAAAATCCTTTATAATATTTAAAACCCAACTCTTACCATTAAAAACAAATTTTCTAAAAATAAACCATTTTCAAAATACAATGAAATAACATAAAAAATCATAAAAAATATCATTAATTAATTCTAAATAGAAAATAAACGTAATTGAAAGAGGATTGGAAGAAAAATGGTGTCGAAAAAAAAATTAAAAGGATGTTAGTGGATGTGGAAGGTTTAGCCACATGGTTTTATAGACCATGCGACAACCATGTGACCCCCATAGATAGATTCATAGAACTATGTGCATGTGCTCCATATGGTTTGGAAGGACAAGTGATATAATTGTGGACCTCCAATTCTATTCCCATTTTCCCCATAATCTAAAAAATATATAATCAACCCGCAAAAAATAAATTTAATTTAAAAGACCATCAGTCTAAATCAAGATACACAAGAATAAATGAATAAAAAGTTTGAAATTATGAATTATAACTGTATAACCTCTGGTAACTCTAGGATATGAAAAAAAGTGATAGTTTCACTCGCCTCAAACCTATATTTTGATTTTTGATAGATCTATATCTAATCAACCATAACACCTCAAATAAAAAAAGATTATCTAATACTATTTTCTCCCAAACTAGCCTGAGTCACCCCTCATCTTGGCACCCAATCCATATTATGGGAAGATCCAAAGGGTATTCCTGATCCTCATGAGTTGGGAACTAGTTCTATAGAGTTAAAATACACACAATGAGAATTTTTCACCAAAATATATAATATTAAACATACAATGAAATTATATAAGAATCTTAGTAAGGTGAATCTATATGTTGTACTTCCATACATAATCAAATAAATAGTTTCAAAATAAAACAAAACAAAAAAGGGAATATTCATGAATAAACATAAAATGAACTATAAATATAATATAATAAAAATGGAATTCAAAATTTAGCTGAGTCTTGTTTTTTTGATACATCTACGACACAAAATAAAACCAAAATACCCAACCTAGTTTCCACATGACTGCAAATTCACCATCCAACTATCACATCACAATTTCTCTATGAGAAACCCAATATACGACATCCATATAAAGAGATCCACGTGAACCTAAACGTGGAAAATAACCCAAAACTTCCGAGACCGAATAGTAAAGGTAAGGCGTGAGCATAAACAATACAGTAATATTTCACCAAATAATCTATTTATTTACGTTTTCTACGTAGTCCATAAGTGTGAGTTTGAATTAAACTATTTTAAAATAATTGTGTTCATCAATTTAAGAACAACCAAATACATCCCCATTTTCAAATCTGTTTTTGAAACCCAAAATACACTTTGAGAATATATTTAAAACCTATACTATATAATCCATTAGAAAACATAATTATTTATGAAAAAATAGAAGCATTAAATAGGAATAAAAATAAAAAAATGGATCCAAATAGTCAAGGTGGATGAAAATAATGAATGTTCAATAGGTTAGTAATAGAAAATCACCTAGAATACAAGTCGATACTTCCAGAAAATGTGTAGATCCCAAATCATGAATATACTAGACATTAGAGTCTAGAGAGTTTTCCAACATGTTACCTTCTCTCTATCTTTTAGAAATAGACATACCCTTTTTTAACCTTGAAAGAAAAAGAAAAAATCACATAGTTGATCGACCAGTAGGATACCTCCAATCCCCTTTAAAAACATGACAATGAAAAGAACATAAAGTTCAATATTCAAAATCAAAATATTTATCTCATGAACCAGATTAAAAAAAATAGAGAGAGTCTTCACTTCAAATTGGATGTATGATCTATGACAAAAATGAGTAGAAAAATTCAAGATAATTGATCCCTTGTGATCCTACGCGATCCCTACTCTAGCCATAGTAGTTTTAAAAGATGATCCATCTGAATTTATTTTTTATCCAGAAAGAGGTAGGTAGCTGCAGATCCAGTTACCCCCCACTAGTATACGGTATGGAATTCCACATTTAAAATTGAAAAATAAATCTGTATGGAATTTTATGTTTTATGGTAGTGATCAATTTTTGAACTAGCTTGAGGAAATTATTAAGGATATAGTTTAGTTAGATATATAAAACCCTATATAGCATAACATTCTGTCCCACCTAGATCAACTAGAAGGTCGTTGCAATAATCCACTGCCACATGACACTGATTGGATTGTTAGTACATCGATAGAACCATGACATGAGCTGGGAAACTAGTTCATGTCATCACTTTTCTTAAAAAAAATAGAACCATGAATCAGGGATCAACTTAAAGGAATCATATTTGATTTAGAAATCTAGGGCACTTATAAAGAAGTTCCAAATAACATTCACCCACATTAATTTTATAAATAAATGTTCAATTAATTCATATATCAAAGTTAATAATCACTTGCAATTATAAGTAAGATAAACACCTCTAATTTGAATCATAACATTAATAGACATGGCATTCCTCATGATCTATCATAAAAGAAAGATCATTTTAATGGGGATATATTTTTTACAAATGAGACCCATAAATTAATATTAGTATTGAGGTTCCTATTTTATAAATGAAAAATAGATATAGAAAAATTTCCACCAGAACCTGGTAAAAATATTAACTGGGTCCAAGAAGTGAGAAAAATAATTTCTTTGGATAAAGACAATTATTACTCGTCAAGAAATGCATTGAGGAAGACCCGATAATCAATCACCTTAAAAACTGTTATATTAATAAATAGAATCATAGGATAATATAGTTGGGATTCCTCTCATCTATCTTTTGAAAAAGAGATATCCCAATTTTCCACTACCCATATGGCCTGACCAATTAAAGTTGGAATATAGGAGATAAATTTTATCCAAATCTTAGAGTTCATTACACCTTTACTTCCTACTATTACTTCCCAAATATCACCATGTATAGATAGGGAATATTTATCCCAATGTGATATTCCCTATAGATAGTATCATTCCAATTTTACTTGATGATTCTTTATACAGTCTTCCAGACTAATATAATTAATACCTCCTTCCCCCACTAGAAGTGATAAGGTCTTCCATCCCACCCAATAGAACCGTCTGTTACCACTACTACCCCAAATAAAATAAGGCATAAACTTATTAAACTTACATAGGACCTTTATAGAAACTGCTATTAAAGTTATAATAAGAATTAGTATATATGAAATCACACTTTTGATCAGGGTAATCTTTCAACCAATGGATAAAAATGTTTTCTTCCAATTTTAGATTCTTTGAGCGACTTTGTATATAAGATCCTCAATGTAATGCATCTTCACACGAACATGTACCAATTGAGCCCCAAGATAATAAAAATGTAATTCCCTCTTGATTCCAAAACATATATATTGGAATTATTTATATATGATAGTGATTTTATTAGATACAAAGAAACTACTTTTGTTAGTATTGGTAGTTTTCTTATTCTACATACCATATGACTTGATAAAGACCATGAAATTTGTTACTAATTTCTATTTTTCATTGAGAAACACCAAAATATAATCCAAAAATAGAATATGGGAAATTTCTAGAGTACCATACCTACCTATAAACTAACCCACTATCCCCTTTGTCATACTGGTATTCATGTTTCTACTAAGGGAATCTTGAGATATTATAAAGAGATTTAGAGATAGTGTACCACCTTTTCTAAGCCCCAAAAAAGATTTAAATATGCCAAAATTTCTTCCAACAATAGATATATACATCCAAAGTCAATTAAAAATAGTTTATAATCATTATTAGAGAATCCAATATTTCTGAAGGAAATAAAAATAAATCCCCATTTCATCTTGTGCAAATATTTTTTCATATCAATTTTGATCATCAAATTTCCACCCAAAAAATTTTGGAAAAGTTTTTACATCATTTCTTGAACAAGAATAATATCCCCTAGAATGTTTCTCACATCAATAAAACCTTGTTAATCTTATAAGATAATGTAATATAGGAAAGGTAGGAGATTATTATTCCTTGTAGTAGAAATGAGTTTATATGAAAAATTATAAAGGCTGATAGGCTGAAAGTATCAGAATAGGTACAAGTGTTGAATAATGGGAATAAGAATAATATTGTTGGATGTCATAGACCTAGGGATTTCACAACCCTATAAAAAATCTCTCACTGTATCCAGTACACCCCTTGATGATATTATATGAAAATAGATAAAAAGAACCAGGGAACCCATTATGCCTAGTGGTAATCTCCACCCCAAACCTTTCACTACTTCATAAATATCATTATATTCTGGGAGGAAACATATGGATATTTTATGAAACTGCTAGACACTAGATGCAACGTTATCAATAAAACCCTACCCTTATATATCATTCACATGAAAATAAATACTTTAAAGGGGGTTTTTATCGTAATTGAGAAGTGTCTAACAACTAGACCACCATGAGTATCAATATTTGAATCAATCATAACTTTCTCCTTGAATAGGTTTATTCCACCCATGTGTTTTTTCTATTTTATACAAGCATGAAAATAATCTGTATTTTAGCCTCATTTTTGAATCCATAATGCCTTGGACAACTATTTGGCCTCAACTTGTTATTTCATGAGTATCAAGTTTATTAAGGCTTCTTTCTTGGAAATATCCTCACAAGTCTATTAATTTAATTCTAATTGAAATATTATATCAAGAGAGTCAATGTCCTCAGATAAGGATTCAATAGAATCAACATCATCAATATGGTTCTTGCACCACATCAGAATTTATTTCTTGAGCCTTTTCAATTTCCCCTGAAGGCGTTACATTGGTGGTTCACCAACATCATCATTCCAAGAAGAATTAACTTTTTGATGAAAGTTATCCTCTCCAATACATATTTTAGTGTATCTAAATCCAAAATTAATCAATTATATATTTCTTAGCTCCATGATCATTACATAGTGATCAAATTAGCCCCAAGGGAGGATTGTAACCTTTAGATTCCGAAATGCATTCATCCCATGCATGTTAGATTTATTTTCTAATTGAATCCAAACATGACTCTGTGTATATGTGAAAGAAAAATCTACTATATAATTAAGAAAATATAATAAATTTAATAATTAAACAACATAACAAGACAAATACTAAAACTATTTTTAGATAAGGGATGAAAAATAGGCGGTGAAAAATAAAAAATAAAGTAAATTCATAGAAAAAAAGTGAAACAAGTTACATCATGATGGAATACTAATAATAAAATTAAAATAGAATTTTTACCAATGTATATTAAATAAGACATAGTAAGGTATATATAATATTGGGAAATTCCTAACAATATACTGATATGACCCATTAAGTAATTGAGTGGAACTATCTATTGGCCTATCAATTCATTCCTAGACAATAACATCCCATCTTGATATAGTAGCCTCACCAGTGGAACTCCTCATAATAGGTACAAGTCTGATTCTTAGGGATATTAGTCAAAATTATGATGACTAATATAGTGATCATTCTTTATCCCTCTTTATGAAACCTAGGAAGAAAATGAATATAACAATCAGATGCATAGAAACATTTATCATATATAAATCATAAATCAATACATATTAATAATATATCCACATCCCACCTACAAACACCCCATAATATAAATCCCCTATTATAATACATCACATCATCATAAATCACATAAAATCCCTACCCACATATAACACAATAATTTGGGGCTTCTAATGTGGGTGTATCTTTTTTTAAGAAATATTTTTATAGAAGGTGCCAACTAGGCCTTATATTTTAAAACTAGAATTGAATTTTAAAAACTCCAATTGAAAATCATTCTATAAATCCATGTTACCTAGAAATCCAATTACAAGGAATGAAAATGTATTTATATAACATTTAGAAATATCACTTAAAATAACCCTTCAAAACCATTTTAATTATCAAGTATCATTTTAAAACTTCTTCTAAATCATATTAAATCAGGATTTATTTAAAAATCGTTTAATTTATATAGTAACTGTCATAAAAATAATAAAACAAGACATAGGAAATCATTACATATACTAAAAATGAGAATTTATCAAGTAAAATAATAAAAAAACATTGTAATTTTTTTATTCAAAAAATATCTAAAACCTATAAAAAAATTCACATAAAAACACTAATAATCCAAAGAACCAATTTAATACTGAAACTCATTGTGGAAACAATCATAAATATTTTATTAAATGTAAGGAACGTTTATTATTTTAACACTAACATATGAGAGCTTCACATCCGTGTTAACCTCTTTTGAAATCAATGATCAAATTTTAAAACATTATCTTATATATATTTATATCTACAGATAGATACATACACACACTAATCATATAGATTTCACCAAATATTGATAATTTTAAAAATAAAATTCTAAAAATTCAAACAATTCATGGTCTATTATGAAGAATAAAAGGTATGAAAACAATAAAAAAATCCATTAATTTCAATAACTAGGGTCCTATTCCACCTTAAGAAGGTATAATGATCCCCAAAATCAAAAGAAAAATCCTAAAAAAAGAGAACCCCTAAGAAAAAATTGATTGGAATCTAAAACTAGTTCAACAAGACATTTATAGGGATGGAAAAGGAAAGATACCCAAGATAAGGAGAGGAGAAATAGGAATAAGAAACAATCTTTAAGAAACAGATTGAAATTGATGGAAGTGGCCAAGAAATAGAGGAATAAGGAAAGGGATCGATGTTTAGGGATACTAGGATTTATGTGGCATGAAATGGGAGGAATAAGACCCATTTTGGGTTTGAATTTAATAAGGTAAATATTGTAATTTCAAAAAAATTAAAATTCTTCCTAAGGAACATCAAAATGTGATTCCCTAAGTCATGGCGTGAAGGCCTTTAAACACTACATGGTTGTGGATGTGATGCCTTCATATGGAATGACACCCTACATCATGGGGAAACCACACTGGTCAAGGCCTTGTCTTGATACAATTATAAATTATAGGTTTCAAAATAATAAAAAACACATGAAACACATAAGACAAGTAAAGAAAAATAAAAATAATATAAAAAAATTAAATATTAATTTTTTTACATGAAAATGATACTCTGAGTGTTACAATTCCACCTACCATATCACTTTCTATCCCCAAAACATCAATGAATTACAAATATACAAAATCAGAGAAATTTGAAATGAGAGTAAAGAACTAACTTTCAACATAATTAATAAACCAAACCAGAACCAAAAGAAACTAGAAACACCAAAACAAATCTATCGATCTATAATGGTCAATTTATAATAATTTCTCATAAATTTATTAAAATCTAATACCCTTATATTTTCTCACAATAATATAAATGTTTTAGTAATAATACTAATAAATAAAGTAATGACATACTAGTCTAACTAAGATAATACACAAGATGAATCCCCAATTAATGAGCCTAAATTGAATATTTTGTCAAGTACATTTCTATTATCATAGAAATTCAAAAATGAGATCCTTTGTGGAAGATAAAATCATAGATATAAGAACCCTAAACAGGTTACATTAGACTATTATCTTGATTCAAGTTCTATAACACCCCAATTTTTTGAACTTAAAAAAGGTATAAAATAGTCTATCTAATTACACTAGAATTATGAAAAACATCACATTGTTTTAGGTGGGATGACAAAATAATGATAATATCCACTCAATCCATCCTAAGTCTAAATCTTGGTTCTCCATGCTTCTGATTCTCAAAATATATTTAACTCAAACCAAATGAAGAGGCTAGTTGATAATAGTCTCAAACTAAGGCTAGAATAAAAATCACGAATGAAAAGCACATTCTAAATCTAGATTACTCAAGTAAGATCTAATTACCATGAAATTTTATACTCTATAACTCCACCTAGAGTGTGTTTATAGGAAATAACTCTAAAGACAACCCTAAATGATGATATATTTTTGTTTGAGAAAAACTTTAAAATATGGAATTTCTAATACCCAATGAAAAATTTCTAGGTGGAATCCTCAAAATATTAATGAAACACAACGATAAATAAATAAATTTCAAGATTTTATTATCCCAAATAAATATAAACCATGATTAAAATAATATATCAAAATAATTAATTGTGAACACCTCTCAAGAAAAACACAACACTAAATAATATTTAAAATTTCTCATTCAAACCATTTCATTTTAATTTTTAAATATATAACTTTAAATAAAAAAGAGAACTAGGACAAAATTATTACAAAAATATATGTACAATATAAGAAACACTCATCACCACCAATAAAAAATCAAATTTATTCCCTTTTTAAATCATTTCATAGATCCTGAAAAATAAAATTCATTTCAAATTATTTTATAAGAGCTCCTTATTAACTTCAAAACCTCACTTAAAAACCTCATTTCAATTTCATAAATTATATATTGAACCCATTTAACAAATCTTAAAGATACTACTCATTTCGAAATATTTTAGAAAATTCCTTTATTATTTTTAAAACTTAACTCTTATTTGTTTAATCGAAAATTTTCCAATATTAATAATTTTCAAAATATAACCAAGTAAAATCAAAATATCATAAAAACTCTCCATAATTAATTAGAAATAGTGAAAAACACAACTGGAATATTCTTATAACTAAAAATAGATCCAACAACAAAATTAAATAGGGGATAGGGGTAGTGCATGGTTTGGCCTCATGGTTTAACAAACTGTGTTTCAACCATTTGACCATCGCTGAGAGCTTCTCAAAACCATGAACATTGAATCTACATGATTTTCATGTTGTGTGAGGTAACTATGGCCCTCCAGTTCAACTCACATTTTAACCCCAAAATCTATAAAATCTATAAACAACCCAAATAACTTAAATTTAATTTAAAACACCATCAATCTAAATCAAAATACACTAGAGTAATAGAAGAATAAGCTTAAAATCATGTTTGATAACTTAAAAACCCATGGTAACTCAAGGACTAGAATGTGAAAGATCTAGATGGACTCTCCTCACACTTACCTCTCAAGTTATTACATCTATATATTTAATATATCATAAAAAACCCAATAATAAAAGGCACCCTGATACTATTTTTCGTGAACTATCGTGTCACATCTCAATTGAAAACCTGGGTTGACCCATGGAAAGGCAAGAAGGGAATTCTTGATCCCAATGGGTTGGAAACTAGTTCTGGGGCATCAAAACATATATAATGGGAATAATTTTTACCAAAAAAATACTATTAAACATGAAGAAGAATTATACTTAAACCCTATAAATTTGTGTCCATACATTGGAGTTTTACAAATAATCAAACTATCAATTTAAAAAAATAAAATAAAAATAAAAAATGGTATAGTCATTACTAAACATCCAACAAAATAATAATATAATATACCTAAACAAAATCTAAAATTAAGGTGAGGAAAAATTAGAAGATTCATATACAATAACAAATAAAACCAAAATACCCAACCTAATCTCCACATGAATCTGAATTAACCATCCAACCATTGTCTCACAACCGATCCTTGAGAAACCCAAAAGAGGTTGTCCACATAAAGGCACTCAAAGTGAACCCAAACTTATAAAACAACCAAGGTCTATTAACCTTAATTAGTAAAGTTAGGGTTTGGAATAAAAAAGCCATTTGGATTTTGGTTAAGAGTCAATGAAATTAGTTTTTCTAAATTAACCACAAATTTTAATTTGAAATATATCATTTCAAAATAACGGTTTTCATTATTTTTTGAAAAACCAAACACATCCACATTTTGAAAAAAGATTTTTAAAATTGGGAAGATGCTTTAAGAATTTATAAAAATCCTTCACTAGATAATCAATTTAAAAACATACTTTGAAAATCCATTTTTAATGCAATTTTTAAAACTACAATGATTAAAATTCATAGATGGATAGAAAGAAAGGTCAAATGGATAATTATAAAAATAAAAAAAATGTTGAATTAAACAACCGAATACAGTAGATATGAAAACTATATTAAAACAATATAATCAGTAATATATGGAACAAAATCAAAATATAAAGTAAAGTTATAACATATTAGTGAAACAAGTAAAAAAATGATGACAAAATACTAATAATAGATATAAAATAAAACTGATTCCAAAATATAGTAAATAATAAATAGTATTGTGTACATAATCCTAAGAAATTTATAATAATCAAGTGTGATAATCCTAGATGTACTCATATAGACCATATACTGACCTATAAATTCATTATTTAACAATAACCTCTCAAATTACACTAACTAGCATCATCGGTGTCACTCCCCATGGTTGATATAGATCCAATGCTAGATGATACTATTCGACCTCATCAAGACTAATATAGTAGCTATCCATAATTAGGCACTATAATTCCTAGGATCTCAATGAATACAGTGACATTATGTGGGGAAATATTTATCATTTATAAATCATAAATAATCACATCTCAATACCATCTTCATATCCCACCTCCACACACACCCTAATATAAATCTCCTCTCATAATACATCATAACATCATAAATCAGAAAAAAACCAAACTCAAATGTACCAAAATTATCTAGGGTTTCCAATGAGGGTGGATCTCAGTTTAATGAAAATCATTTGTATAAGGTGCCAACTGGGACTTATGTTTTAAAACTAGTTTTTATTTTTTTAAATTCCTTTTAAAAATAATTCTATATATCAAGGTTACATTGAAATAAATTTTTAAGAAACCAAACAAGAATATATATTACATTTAGGAATCTCATTAAAAATATCCTTTGAAAAACTTTTAAAAAATAAAGTATCAAATTTAAACCAATTTCAAATCATATAAAACCATGATTTATTTTAAACACACTTCAATTTATGTAGGTACAGGCATTAAAATTCTGAAACAAGGAAAAAAATCATTACATAGACTGAATATGATAATTAATCAAGTAATATCATCAAAACCACTTAATAAAATGAAACTCTATTCAAACATTATCTTGAACCCATAAAACAATTCACTTCGATACATTAATGTTCCAAAACACCACATTAATTCTTATATTACTTTCAAAAACCATCATACACATTTTATTGAATATAATGGATGTTTATTCTTTTAACATGAACATATGAGAATTTAAAATATGTGAGAACCTCTTTTTAAATCCAAAAATGGCTCTTAAAATTTTATCTTATATATATACACTAATCCCCTATATTTTAAAAAACATGGATAATTTTAAAGGAAATTATTCAAAAAACCCATGCATTTTATGGTTTGTTAAGAAAAGGAAAAGTCATGAAAAAACCTACAAAAAATATGTAACTTTAAGTAATTGTGATCTTATCCTACCCTAAAAAGGTTAAAGAAACTAAAAAGTATAAGAAGAACCTAAACAAAGAGAATATCCAAGTAAAAATTTAGTGGCAGTGAACCCTAGGTCATTAGGACCTTTATAGAGTTTAAAAGGAAGATAAGAAAATCATAAGGGGAGGAATAGAAATAATGAAAAGCCTTGAAGAAACCAATTGAAATTGATTGAAATGGATAAGAAATAATGGAAAAAGGAAAGGGAAACGTTGCTTGGGATTCTGGGAGTTGCATCCTGTAAAATGGGAGGATGAAGTCCGATTTTTAATTTTAGTTGATAGAGGTAAGATTGGAATTTCTAAAAATTAAAATCTTACCCATGAAACTTCATGGTGCAATGCCCTAAATCATATTGTGATAAATTTAGAGCCCACATAGTTACCTATTTGACACCTATGATGTGGTATGAACATCCCCTAGAAGATTTGAGGCACGAATTCCCAAGGAATGTCACAACGTGATAACCTTTTTCATAGCCTAATATCTTTCAGATCAAGAATTTTCAAAACATTAAAACCCTATTCATGGATGTGACATAATGAAATTCGGAGTTGAAGGTTTCAAAACACCAGAAAAACACAAAAAACACATAGGAAAAGTAAAGGAAAAGAGAAATAAATATAAAAAACATTAAATAATACATTTTATACATGAAAATGATACTTATGGTGTTACATTAAAGGTTCCTTATTAGTTATAAATTGGAAGTCTTATGTGTGTTATGGTGTGTACCTAGATATATATAACTCACAAAATCAGAGTTGTGTGCCAATTTTTATCAAATCTTGTTAAGGAGAATTGGGGTGTAGTCAAATTGTTATTAAGGTATCTATGAGGTACAACCAGTTAGTATTGAATTTTTAAAAATGATAATATAATTTTTGGAAGGATTTATAGATATAGATATTTTTGAGGATGTTAAAATAAGAAAATATAAATCTAGATTTTGGATATCATTTGCAGGGGGATCTGTCTCATGGAAATATCATTCAAAAAAGTGTATTTAAAATCAATCAAAAAATAAAAATATATCACAATAACAAAATGTTTCATAGGGATATTATGGATGAATAGATTTATACAAGTGTTGGAATAAAAATTATCCAATTATATTCTATATTGTGATAAAATGAGTGAAATTCATCTCAGTTAGTTTCCAACGTTTTATTCAAGATTCAAACAAAGTAATGTTCAATACCATTGGGTCCACAATGTGATGGCATAAAAAGATTTGAAAAATAAGAAAACCCACACCATTGAAAATGAGGTATACACAATGAATAATATTCTAATAAGATATAAGTGGGAGGCTATGAATGACATTATAGGTCTTGATTCTACCCCAAATTGGTCACTAGGGATAGATTTGTGGTTTCCACTCCTAATTTAGTGGGACAATTATAGGAGGAATATTTAATGTTTAGTTTTTGACCAAGAACAATTTTCTTCAATGTTGGGAAACCAATATAGAATAAATAATTTCCAAGAAGGGATGAATAAAAAATTAATCATTGTGTATAATTTTTTATCCTATTCTTTAAACCATGTTTATTTCTCATCTTACTATATCATTGTGTATCCTTAGATGATTATATAGAGAAAAATAAATAGAGTGGATCCCTTCTCCCATGGCCATATGTACATTGTCGAACAATGTAAAATTTTTGTTTCATCTTTTTTTATTAATGTTTATGCATTTTTCTTTTAAAAAAATTATATGTGTGTGTTTTGTTTACTAATAGAACTCAACCGTTCACTACGCTTAATCTTATTCCACAAGTATATATTCTCAATCTCTATTCTCATTCCACTGTATCCATCATATCCAAAAAACTGATTTTGTCACCCTGATAAAACTTGATGAGCTCATAGTAATTTAAGGGTCACTTGAATTGAGTAAGGTTCATTTTCTATAGTCATTGATGGGTAAGATAAGGGGACATATGTCAGAGGGGTTCTCTAGGGGGAATCCGACAATGATATATTCATTTTATGGTATCTCTTGGTTGATGCCCCTATGAGTAGTACTTTTGGAACATTTTTTTTCACAATGAGGTTAGAACTTAATGATGGAAAGTATATATACTAATATTCTAATGATCCATAGCCCAGACTTTAGGTATCATAGGTTTAATTCTAGAATGTTGGATATAGATGGCTGTGAAACTTTGTTTCTAGTTTACAAATATTTTTTTTATTTACACATGTTTGTTTTACTATTTCCATATATTAAAATATATTTATATATTTTATTATACATTTGGATATGTAGCTAGATATTTTATTCCTTAAGAATGTTATTAGACCTATGATTTCACCACACACCTTTTAGTTCTATAAATTCCTTAATGTTAACTTGTGGCCTTTACTTATCCAATTGTGGTCCTATATTTTTACCCTGATCAAGGTAGATGTGATCATCACTGTGATAGATATAATCAATCTAAGAATTCCATATACTCTGCCTTATCTACCCTCGTGGCCTACTTTTTTATTTCTATTTTTGTCTTTTTTTTTATTTCAGGATTTTCCTTTTTCATAATAAATATAGTTTTTTTGTGGTGTTATTGTCATTCATGTTAATTTAATGAGTTTTTAAGAATGAAAATACATGCATCTATCTTTGTTTTTTGTTTCTACAATTGAGTGTGTATAATCTTAACCATTCTCCTCTCTTGTGTCATAAATTTTATCATAATGATATTATAATTATTTCCAATTTAATAAATATCATAATATAAAACGTTACCCATTTATATTTCTATATTGAGGTCATACCGAGAGAATCAACCCCCCCCCCATAATAATTAGTTTTAACAATCGAGTCTATGTATAGTTATTGTGTCCACTATCTGGGGAATTTATATGTTTAATGTAAAAAAACATTAATTTTGTTGTGTTAAATATGAATGTTCTCCATTTCCACCATGGTCTTATTGATTCTCCTTGTGGATAGAAAAATAAATCCATAAGCTTTCGCATAGATAGATAGACTAGTACCTCATATGTCGATGTATCTACCGAAATATTATATAAAGATCATAAATTACTACTGTTATATTTGGGTGATAATGTTTTATTATTATTTTTCATTAATTATCAACTAATATTGTTTGTATTGAACTTGAAAATATATAAATTACCAAGTCTTTAGTTGGTTGAATTTATAATAAAGGAACATTTTTTGCATTTAAAATGCATCCTTAAACTATAGTTTTCACACATCTTGATGAGTTTAATATTTTTTTTGATATTTATAATATATATATCAAACATGAATATAAGGATCATGAAATACTATTTTTGAACTCATTAGATAATTTCTATAATTATTTCATAGATTCTATGATATATGGTAATATATTGATCACTCTTGAAGAAGTTAAATTTTTTTCTTATTTCTAAATAACTATGACCAAAAAACACAATTAATTTTAAAATAGAGAGTTAAAATTATAAATATAGGACTAAAAAGAGATATAGGATAAGTGAATATAGTCAATTTAGATAGAGTTCGTCTAAATCCAAAGGAAAACAAACTAAATATTTTATTTGTGAGCAATCTGGACACTTTAAGAGGAACTTACCTATCAAAACTCATATTGTAATTATAAATAAATGATAGTAGAAACTTTGTTTTTTTGAAAATGGTTATAATAGTGTATATGAATTAACTATTTCTAAGAGGGATTTGGTAATGAATGAGTTCTTGATTCTGGTCATTCTTTGTACATGTGACCATGTAAAGAATCTTTTTGTGATTTAATTGAGTGCAAGGATAGAGATATAAATCTAAGTAACAATAAATGGTTAAAAATCACTAGAACATGTTTTATATTATTAAAACTTCATGAAATTATAATTGTTACCATATTTTTTGTGTTTTGGGAAGTTGAACATCACATAAAAGATATATCATTAAAAGTATTGGACCAAAAATTATTTCCCCTATAAATCAAAAAAGGGTATCCTAAACAGTATTGAAGGTGTTTTTATTATTTTAAAAGGTTACTTAATAAAGTTTCTATATGTTATTAAATGAAAACCGTTGATAAACTATCTGGAATCACTTATGTTGTAAATAATAATAGTATTACGCTTTAGAACCATTACCTGAGGAATTTAAGTGCTAAAGGGATTGAATAAATTTACAAATAGGGATGATTGACCCAGATTATACTAGGTAACATTCCATTTTATGATGAAATCTTCCTCTATAAATCTAAAAGAGTAGGCCTTAAGAGGTTTAAATTTAAATAAAGTGATTGCAATGAATAGTTTTACTCTCATATGTGGGATCAATCTTGTACTACCTCCCATAGAGGTGTTTTATATTTTATAACTTTTATTGATGACTTATCATAAAAATTATTGATAAATATTCTCAAAAAAATCCAATGTGTTTTGAGTGTTTGAAATCAGGAAATTTTCTATAGAAAACAAGACTAGTAGGAAGTTAAAAGCTATAAGAACTGATAACTATTAACTATTATGTAATAATCTGACATAAAATATTCATGGATACAAACCAATGGAATGGGTTGTCTGAGTATATGAATCAAAAAATTCTCAAGAGAGAGTGCAATATGATTTTGTGCTTCAGTGTATCCAAATTGTTTTAGATTGTTGCTAATACTACAATAGAATATATTATTAATTTAAACACTTCTAATGTGATTGGTTTTAACACCCTAAAGTAACTATAATCCAATAAACCTACCACTTTTTAACACATTTGAGTCTTAACCTATATAGAATTTTACCACTCCAAAACTAAAAACATAGATTCTAGGTCCCCCAAAGATATTTTTATTGGTTATCATACGGTATAAAAAGGATATAAAATATATATAAGAAAACCTAATTATAAAATTTTATTATTAGTTATGATGTGGTGTTTTATGAATTTAATACCTATCAAACTAAGAATACTGATGTTAATAGTAGATATATTTCCCATTCCAAGGGTATTGATGTGAAAATCTAAACCAAATTTGAGTCTCCTGATGATGAAATAAAATATACACCTCAATTTGGGATTCGACCATTGTCTGGGTTTTATTGTCACTTGGATAGAGATTATGTTGGTGTCAAAACTAACTACCTATTCACCTATGATAGAGTTAAGATATTTATCTAACCACTTTCTCAATACAACTATTATTATGTAGAAACCTTTACTTTAAAAATTTATTGGGAATTAATTTATGATTATCCATAAACATATAAATAGAATGGTAGAAGTTAAAATTCAAAAATTTGGATTAATATGATGAATGATGAAATGAGTTATCTATATAAGCAAATCTCTTGGATCATTTTATATAAAAAAAACTATGCAAAAGTAATTGGGTGAAGGCGAGTCATGAAAAAGATGAAATACAATACCAATGATTACAATGTTAAATATAAATCTTGGATAGCTATAACGGTATTCCTTTATTGAGAAGGTGTAGATTATAGTGAGTTATTCTATGAAATTTATATGCATTCATCTATTTGGTTATGACTTACCTTTTCTATCATTCTTGATTTTAATATAGATAAGTTAAATGTTAAAACTTATTTATTTCATAGAGATTTAAATGAAATTAATTATATAAAAAAACATTAAGTTATTAAAAATAAGTGTAAATAAAATGAATTTATTTTAGTGAATAAGTCAATATATTGTTTAAAGAAAAAATATGAAAAGTAGTATAAGAAATTTGAATCTTTTATATTTAAAAATAGTTTTATAGAAGCATGTTCAATTATTGTGATTATTTTAGTTCTATAAATAATTATATATTTTATCATTTTTATTTTTTAATGACTTGTTGATTATATGTAAAAGCAAGGGGATTATAAAACATGTCAATAATTAATTAAAAATATTGTTTAGAATGAATTATCTAGGTAATACTAAATAAATACTAGGTATAAAAATAATGTAGGTTTAGGGAAATAAACAACTTTATTTATCACAACATGCATATATTCTTAAATTCCTAAGAATCTATATGTTTTAAAATTTAAAACTTTCTAACATGCCATTTAGGTATCACTTTAAATTATATTTACATCAATCTCTTTGAACAAATCATAATATATAATTCATGAGTTTGAAAACATATTTTTAACGTTGTGGTCGTATTATGCATTCCATGATTTGAATGAGGTCATATGTTTCCACCTGTATTTGTATTTTAAGTAGTTTAATGAGTAAGATAAGAGAAACTCATTGGAATAAATTAAATTTTCTACTTATATATCAATCTGAATCCTTTGATATATATATTTATGATATAGTATGAATGTTGTCCCTTAACATGAACTTATCGGTTTTGCAGAAATTCATTATTCTGCTAATATAGAAACCTACAATCCAATGACTTTTTATGTGTTTACTAATTCCAGTTGAACCATATCCTATAATTGTAATATTGACTATTCTATTTCATTATCCACTATTGAGGTATACTTTCACTGATAAAAACAATAAAGGAAGGCAATTAGTTGAATGGTTTATTTAGTGAAAATTTCTTATCATCATAGAATATTATTTTATTTTGTGATAATGAGTTCAACTTATATTAATCCAACAATTACGTATTCCATGGTATGTCAAAACATATTTATATTAGATTATATTTTTTTGATATGCCATTGAATCTGAGATAGTGTGTGTGAAGAAGATACGAATATGTGAAAATCAGATCTATATTTTGACTAAGGATGCCCCATTATTTAATTTTTATTGTGTTCCCTATTCAATGATATAGATACAAGATGAAAATAAATTATTTTATGAATTTTATTTTTCAAATATAAATAATTTTGAAACATGGTTGTAGTTTAGAAATAAAATTGTTCTTTATAAAAGTGTGTTTTATTGTCTCCATCCCAAAAAATAAATTTACATTTATTATTATGAATTTGGATCCATGGATGGATTTTTTTTTCATTAGGATTTCAAATAGGCCTGATCTTTCACCATTTCCACCTATGAATTTAAATACTTGATGTTCATTACTTTTATTTGATGGATTATAATTTTCTAGTGTGCGTTGTTTTATGTTTATATAATCATATATAGAGATGTGATCCATGTTTAGGAAGTGATAAACAATATAAGAATTGTAAATTCTCTATGTTATCCACCATCTTAGGCCCTCTAATGATAGTTTCATTGCATAATGTTCATTATTTTTCCTTGAAATTTACTCGATTCAATATTATAATTATGCTAGATGTCATCGACTATTATTCCTAATAATCTTTTTGTTTCTATTTTATATGAATGTATAAAAGTTATACCATGGGTGGGGGGATTATATTTTTTTAAAACTATCGATAAATCCAACCAATATCATTAAAAAATATACAAAATCATTCATATAACTTACAAACTAAACGAGATTCGTCTGATAAAAAAAATGCGCTTCTTTCAATTGACATATAATAGTGAAACTAAGAATTTGTATGTTAATAAGAACTTATGAACAACAAAAATCAAAACTATTATAAAAAAAATATTCATTATAAAAAGGAACTTAAAATAAAAAGATACAACTTATTATTTAAGAAAGGATATCATAACAAACTACAACACCTCAACTAAGTGAGGTATTCAATTTAACCCAAAGCAGTAATGAAGTATGTAATCCGAACTTTTTGTTTCCCTGATTACAATCCTATCGGTAAGTTTGTCTTCCAAAACCTTGGAATCCCTTGATCCAACTAATTGGAACAACTTCTATATTTATTTTCTGTAGGTGCTTTATCTCTTATATTAGAAAAAAAAAGAACTGAAAAAGCTTAATTGAAATTACAAGATAACCATACACACAGATTCTCTTAAAAAACTCACTAAAAATATTAGAAACCCAATCACTTAAGGTGATAAGAAGTTATAGTCTTCAAGATGCATACCACTTTCAGATAGATTTTTTATTTTTTACTTCTTTACTTTATACTTGTGTATATATTTATAGACATAGGCTGTAACAAACTCCAACATTCAAATTCCATGATTCTTGAGTTAAATTGAAACTATATTGACAACTTTCGTATATACTTATAACAGATTTACGTTCATTTTTCTTCCATTGATAAATTTTTATTTTCATAGTAAAATTATCCTTCCAAAAAACAAAAAAAAGAAACATCTATTTTCTTAGAGAAATGGCTAACTAAAAACTCAAGTGGGGGGGGGGTGAATTGAGTTCCTAAAATTTTCTTTTTTGTAAACCTACCTCTTCAAGTTATATGAGTTAAAATATTTTCCTTATTGAAAATAGGTAGTGGAAATATAAAACTTTAATGGAAATAGATTTAAAATAGGATATTTATAGTGGTTATGAGAATATAAATCCCCCAGTTCACTCCACCAAAACTATAGTTCATGAGTTTGGAGATTTTCACTTTGACAAACCTTTTTCCCAAGGGCTCTCGACTGAGTACAAGTTGTTGTTACTTATTGAAAAGGTATACGATATTTCAATAAGTTTATAACTTTATAAGACCTATCCACAACCTTTACTCACTCACTTATAACAAGTGTAAACAAATACGGGAGGAATAATATTTTGATGAACTATTGTATCACATAGTTTCAAGAATCAACTAACAGTATATGGAGATACATCTAGAGAAGATTATTGTCGTCAAGGTACAGTTCTAGATGATATTTATTTCAAATGATAAACTTGTAATCACAATATTCTAGAATTTTTATGAGATGTTCTCTATGTACACATGTTTCATTATCACTATTATCTGAGTATTCGTAAGTGTGATCACATTTCTATTAGTCTTCATTTCATGTATATGCATGAAACAACCAACTATTATTTTTATATATCCTCATTGATTTTGAACTTCAGCATACATGATAATAATGATGGTCAAAGTCATAATCCATTGATAATATAGGTTATTAATGGAGTTCATATATTATTTCCAAATATAAAAAATACTTCTAAAGAAGTGATGTTAGAAATATTTCCCTTCTCCAGATATTTTTTTTCATGGAAAATGGATTTTTAAAAAAATTTACCATTCTTTAAACGGGAAATCCATTCTCTAATACATTCCAAAACCATTAAATGGATTATCAGTGAATTACAAAATTAATCATACAATTCTTTATAACAGCTATATTTTCATAAAATATCTAATTGGAAGAACTGTTCTCATAAGAGAACTTACTTAGAGGTTTCATAAAATAAAGCACATGTCTGACTTATATTGTGTGTAAGATAAACTGAATTTATTATTGTATAGGATAATTATTTAGAATAATATAAATATGCTATTGAAGTGTGATACTATCTTTAAAATCTTCATCTGTTGGTTTTAATATAATATTTTATGAACAACCTTTTTGTAAGATAATGACTTTTTGTAGCTGAAATATGACTAAAATAACAAACTTTGAGTTATGTGGAATCTCAATCATTATCTCCATAAGACAATTTCCTACATAGTAAGATAAAATTCCAACATATAGTTTTCATATTCTATGTAGATGAATTAAATTCCTTCAAAAATTATATTCTTGTAAGATAAAATACATTGTTGCAGTTTGAATATTTTTCTTGGTGAAAGGTAAAATTTTAAATTTAGTTTAAGATAAATTTTGTTTACAAAGAAATCATTTGAAACACTTTATATAAACTCATTATAACAAAATTTGGGATTTTGTGCATCATCAAAACACATAAAAGCTGAGATATGTTGGAAGAACCTAAGTCTATAAAAAAATATCCCCCTTTTTATGATCACAAAACCCATTTAAAAATAATAAAAAAATATGTGAAAGGGGATTAAAAAAATGTTTTTATGTTTTATATTCTACTCCCCCTAAACAAAACTTTATTTTTTTCATTCTCCTTTTTTATTAACCACAAAATAATTTTTTAAAATTTTGTATTCTCTTTTTTATTCTCCCCTTTTTCGTGAGATAAAAAAGAAGTAGAACAATGGAAAAATAATACAATCATTATTTCACTTCAACAAGTGTAAATAGTTACTTATACTAAATGTGAACCAAATTTTTCACATGTAGTCATTCGAAAATACACATGTAATCATTCAAATGTCTTTTCCAAATACGATTCAAATGTTTGTAAAATTCCCATTCAACCAAGATCGTAAACTGTGAAGGTGTATCAATTTTGATGTTTGAAATGAAATTTCTATGGTGGGTTTTTTGGAATATAGTGGCTAGCCAAAGTTATAGAGGATATAGGTAGGGGAGAGTCAATGAACTCTCCAACAACATAACCCACCATTGGTAAAGATGCTCCAAGTGCTGCTCAATCACTTCGAGTGATCCTTACAAAGGTGGATTGGATGTTGAGAGTAGCTTATTTTAACATTTCCAAATTAAATCTATCTATCGAAGAAAATGATATCATAGAATATGGTTTATGTAAGGTTAAATATACTTCTTTAGTAAATCTCATATTCTACCTTTGGTAGATTTTAGTAGGGCTAAATAATTCCTTTATTCTTTCAGAGGTAGAAGAATGCCGATCAATAATTAGAGGAATTAGAATACTTCTCCCTGTAATTTTAAATAAGGCATAAAAAAAGTGATGATTATTCTCACCATGTAATTCTTAAAATAATCTAGCAGAGTTTTGAATCCATTCCTGAACCTCTGAGAAATATTTACAAATATATTCCATATATCTACCTTATTTGTGCAACCAACTAACAATTTAGTCAAAAACTCAAACTAATTATCTAACATATTAACTGGTCAATCAATAAAAACAATTTATTTCCATTTTATAGACACTTTACATTCATGAGGTTCAAAAAAATGCATCGAACTCTTTTGAATCTTCTTATTCTTCTAAAGTCTCTGGCTTTGAACTACTTAAAACCAACTGATGTAACTCTTTATAATACTTTTATAAAACTTCAATATTATTTTCTTAAGATCCATACGTTCTTTGAAAACCAGTTATAATGAAAATAAAATCCTTTTTCACTTGAGACGTAATATGTTGATCTTATTGAAACTTTTATTTTAACAAGGAGGTGATCTCTTTTTTAGATCGATCGATGGAAACAAGGGATTCTTATAGAAAAACTGAAAACCTTTTTGACTTCATTTATTATATATCATTGAAGACCCCGAATCATTTCTTTGGAGAGAAGGTCATATTTAATTTAGGAAATGGTGTTAGTCATTGTTTCTATCTCCAATGACACACCTTCAAACCTTGAGAGTACATCCACCAGATTGGAGTATTCTCTAGTAGAATCTATTGAGAATATTTCGAACACTGAATAAACCAAAAAATTTACTTCATCAACATAATTCATAGATAATTCATACTCATGAAGAGTCTCAATTTCATTTTTTGACTCATACAACCATGATTTCATAGATTCTACTTTAGAAATCCACTTAGAGTAACTCTCTTAAGCTCTATCAATAACATCCTTATTAGCTTCAGGAACTTTTGAATTTATATGATATGAATGGATAGGACAATATATTTCCTATTTTAATTTCAAACTTCTATCATCATAAATTTTTTGGATTTCTCCAACATGAGGTATTGATTCTACATGTTGTAATTCTATATATTTTGATCTGATTCTTCTTCATGAAACTAACTGATTCGACTCCCTAAATAGGGAAATTTCAATATGAGGTGTGGAATCGGGAATTATTTATATTGTTCTTTTTTTACCAATAGTAATCAAATGATTCATCACTTAGGCTAATATTTATTTATGAAAATAAAATAGAGAAATATTAGATTAAATAGAAGCATGAGGTGAGTTAGCTTGGGGGATAGTTTTGTCTCTAGATTGAAAAATATCCCCAAATCTTGTTTTACTTTCAAAAAGAGTATCATAATCAAGAACATATCTTAATTTAACACTGTGAATTAGTTTTTCTATTTAAATATTTATATGTGTAGGGGTTTGAGTAGTATATCCACTGGTAACTATCGGGAAAGATGACTCTCCTTGAGTCAAAGTAGGATCAACTTCAACTTCTTCTTTAGAATTTACGGGTAGCAACCTACTTAAATATGAATTACAATAGAAACCACTTATATTTAAGATGTTTTCACTCAATATTGTTAGTCCATGACAATGAATTATGGTATTTGTATCCATTAAAACACTAATGTTATGAAATAATAGGTCCAATATCCTTCCAAATAGATAAAAATTTATTGACTTATTCTGAACATGATGCACCTATCTGAAAATATAACATAACAAATTGATAAGATTCTCGATCATAAACAAATAAAGTAAAGTAAAATCTTGAAATATAACTTTCTCAAACTCTAGTTTTCATTGTGTGATGATAGAAAGAATAAACTTTATAAGACCTTTTATTTTGGGTTCTAATTATTTTACCATTTTATTCTCAACATAAAAAGTGACAAACAAAGACTTCATCATTTCCAATGAAGTTACTTCATATAAAACTTCTAAATAGGTAGTAAAGTTTTTAAGTCCCTCATGAGGATACTTAAACAAATCATCCATAGTCAGAGAGGTTATTGAAAATATTTTTTGGTTCACTATCATAGTGACCGGGTTTTCATTATCACCAAAATGAAATAAAACTGTGTTGTAAATTCTAAAACTTCTTTCTCAAAGAAAAACATACCCCTTATTTTTTCAAAGAAAAATTCCCAGCCCTGAAATTTAATAACCTTTTTAAGCAATATTTCTTTTCTATCCATCCAACTAAATTTTATTTCCCATCCACTTTACACATTCCTTGACAATCTTGGATGCTTAAATCTTCACGAAGATGAACCATCAGTTAAATTTGGTTTTTCCATTCTATTGAAGGTTTCTTATATTATAGGTTTAGGGAAACACAGTTTGGATAGAAAATAGGTGATAGTTATAAGGTTTTTAAAAGGTTTCATGCATAGAACTAAAAATATTTTTTTGGTAGTCAAAGGGTCAAACATTGATGAGTAGAGAAATTATTTTAAAAACTAGGTGACATGTTCTATTTGATATGATTAGAATTTAAAAGAATGACTCCAAATCTCAAATAATTAAAACATTACTTAATTACAAAAATTAAGCATCTATGTATGTAAAATTGAGATCAATCAAATTTAACTAAAAATATTTTGGATTTGAAAAAATCAAATCTATTAGCAAGAAACGGTTTAGTAAAAATATATACCAATTGATTTTCTATGTAAATAAATTCTAAAGAGATATCACTCTTTTTTTGAATGATTTCTCAATAAATGGTGTCTCATGTAAATGTTATTTGTTCTTAAATAGTTTATTTAAATTTTTGAAATGGTAATAAAATTTCTGTTATCACATTTGATTGGAACATAATTAAAATTAAATCCAAAATTCATTAGAGAGTGTTTCATCAACAACACTTGTGTACAAAAAATTTATACTATAATATATTTAGCTTCAACTTTTGATAATTCTATAGGGTTCTATTTCTAACTCAACCAAGATACAAGATATTTTCCAAGAAAATGATAGGACCCAAAGCCGATTTTCTTATATTTTATACATCTATAAAAATCAACATCTAAATATGAAGTAAAATCAAAATTATAGGTTTTTGTAAAGATTAGAGAAGGAGATACAATTCCTTTTAAATATCTTAAAATTATTTTGACATCATTTAAAAGATATTCTTTAAATTTGGATTAAAATATTTCCCAAAGACATATGAAAAACATAAAATCAAGACTAATAGTAGTAAGTTAAAGTAAACTTATAATTATTCCTCTATATGACACATTGTTAACTAGTTTTAGAGTCTCATCGATATCATGTTTAATATTAAATATCATAGTAGTTGAGTAACTGTTACAGTTTAAGCCCAAACATCTTTAGTAAATCAAGTATGTATTTTATTTGGTTTAAGATAATTTAAAAATATTTTTGGTAAATTTAAAATCCTATAAAATAGGTTAAATCACCCATCATACTCATTTGAAATTACTTTTGCATAAGTTTTGAAAAATCATTACATAATTTTTTATTTTTTGATCCAAAAATAACATCATAAAAATATATTTTTACTAAAAAAATATTTGAGGATGAAGTTTTCTTAAATAATATAAGATATTATATTCCTACTATAAAACCATTTGATAAAATAAAAGAGATTAATCTCTCACACCATGCTCTTGGTGTTTTTTAGGTCCATAGAGATCCTTTGTAAGTTTAAAAGCAAAATTTTGTAAGTAAGGGTTTTCAATATTAGGAGGTTTTTCAACATAAAATTACTCCATTAATAATAAATTTAGAAAATAAAATTTAACACACATATGATATACTTTATAATTCATATAAGATTCATATGCTAGATTAATTATAATTACTTCTAACCTAGATACAAGGGAAAATTTCTCTTCATAATCTATTCTTTCTTATTGATTATAATATTTTGAAACTAATGTTTCTTTATGTCTAGTGATTATACCATGATCATCTAGTTTATTTATAAATACCCATTTTATTCTAATAATTGGATAGACAGAGGGCCTTTTAACTAATCCTCACACTTTGTTCCTTTTGAGTTAATTTAATTCATCTTTGATAGCTAAAAACTATCTTTCATCATCTTAATAATCTTCTAAATTTTTTGGTTATAACTAGGATAATAAGGTAGATAATTATACTAAGTTCCTTATATTTCTTCTAGTTCTAACTCCTTCACCTAGGTTTCTAATGATTTTTTCTAAAGGATGGTCCTTAAGAGTTTCTAGGAAATCTTGGCATCACACTTTCTAGTTCACTAGAATCAAACCTTATAAGACATAGTTTATGATAGAAAAGTTCCAAATAATCATCATTGTTGTTGTTAAAGATAGATTCATGTCTCATTCCCCTAAGAGAATAATTCAATACATCATTTTGAGTCATTTTGTGATCAAAAGTATCACTTTTATCTAAATTTAAATGATTTGATTCTTTAACAACCCTTGAACTAGTTTTAAAAACTCTATAAGCCTTGGAAGTATTAGAATAACCTTGGAAAATACCTTCATCAGATTTTAGATTGATCTTACCAAGATTATACTAGATATAATCCTTTAAAAAAAAAAAATACTTTGAAGTATAATACCTTTTTTTTCTATTGTTCTATAAATTATAGGGTATTATCTATAATATTATTCATATTAGAAACCTGTTACTGACATAACATGCTGTGTTAATAGCTTTATACAAAAAATGAGTGCGAATTTAGTATTCACATAACAATGTTATATAAATTACTTGAAAATTTCTATTACTCATTTCAACAACACCATTATGTTGAACTCTCTTGGGGGCGGAAAGTGTATGCGTAATACCTTGATTTGTGTAATATGAATTAAATTTGTGATTCTCAAATTTACCTCCATGATCACTTATCAAAGTCACAACTTTTGAACCATTTTCATTTTTCAAAAGCTTATAGATTTTAATATAAAAAAGAACAAGTGTAAGAACCCAGATCTTCTTTTTAGGTATGGATTTCTTTTATTGTTGTTTTTGAGGAAAAGAGGAGTTTCTAGAAATTTAAGGAGTATATGGCATGTACTTATAAGTACATTCCATGTACCTAGTTGTCGCGGGTGACTGTGTACTAGCCATGTAATATCCGAGTACATGACTATGTGGGGGGACCTAGAGAAAGCCTAAAGTAGAGGCCAATTAAGGCTAGTATATTCCGTGTACTTTTAAACAACACACCATGTAATTTTCTTTTTTATTTCATTAAATGGATCAGGGTCACGTTTTGTTCACAAATTTATCTTCTTCTCTACTCATCTCATCCAGGAGCGTCCGTAGCCGATGATTCTTCTCCGAGCCCCCGAATCTCCATCTTTTATCCGAATCAAACTCTATCGGTTGCCTTGGAATCATATCAGTGAGTTATTTATTCTTCTAGAGCTTTATCTATTGATTTATCATCTTTCCTGAGATCTCATTGGTTTAACTTTTTAGATTTTTTTGTATACCTACAAATTTTTTGGGAAATTCAAGGCCTGAGGTTCACATATATAGTTCGTACAATTCCAAGGTAGGTGGTTTGTGCCTTTCCGTAGTTATTCATTGAGTTATATGTGAAAAAATGCCCAATACCCTCATTCTGGGTATTGCTTAATTTGAGATTTTAACCCCATTAATTCCTGATATGTCTTGGTTACTTGAGTAGAGGTATTTGATTTTGAATAGGGTTATTTTTCCATGCTATGGATGTGTTTGCCCATGGTTTTTTGTTATTGACTGTTTGGTCTAGATTTTCATATTAGGATTCTTTGTTTTCTATGACTAGTGTTCTTAGGATGGAGTGACTTTTATTTGACATGCTGTGATATTCTGTTGAATGTTTAGACAAGTAGTTCTTGATGTTTACTTTTATTTCCATGTATCGTTTTGGCATGATTGAATTACACAGGGCTGTGGAAACATGGTGTAGTAGACCATAGGGGGAATGAAAGCTAAGGGCTTCCAGAGAGTGTCCATTTACTTTTTTTTATGTTGCAAGACCATAAGGGGGATGTACTTTGTGATCCCTTATAGTTTCTATAGTTTCTTTGATATGAGACCACAAGGGGAATTGGATTTTCAGTACTTCCTTAGAGTGTCTATAGTTATCGATATGAGAGCATAGGGGGAATTGAAGGTGAGTGCTTCCTCAGAGAGTCTTTACTAAAGGTGAAAAAGAGGGGTTAGACTGTGAGTACTTCCCAGAGGGTTGCTTGTGTTTGTTTGGTTGAACCAGAGGGGATAGACTATGAGTAATTACCAGAGGGTTACCTATTTTTGATTAACTACTTACTTGATATATGAAAATGAATGTAATTGAAACTATAGAATTTTTTACTTGTGAGTACTTCCTTGTTTACTGATTTACTTTTCATATTGCCTGCCACATATATTCACTGAATTTTAGGAAAAGATCTTTGGGTGGATTTCTACTGGGATTCATCTCAGACCCTATTTAGGTCATGATCTTGGGCCCAAAAAGATTATTTTTCTGCAGGTATAGATATGGGCTAGCACCCTTCTACTTCAGGTACTTGATTGCTGTGGAGCTGGGGAGCATGAGACCAAGCTGAGGCTTGCGATGATGTGGAGATGTTTATTTTATTTTCTTTTTTACTTTGGTTTAGTACTATATTCCAAAATTTTGACTTGTTTGATTGTTTTCCATGAATTATGTATCATGCATTATTTATATATGTGCTTGAGTTGTTTATTTCGTCCATTCTTCTGCTGTGTACGTTTTTCATGTTATTACTGCTTCCGCTATTGTTATCTATTTATTTCTATTGCTTTACTATTCCAATAAGGGAATAGTTTCACCACTATCACACACAAGTCTCTCACTACTAGTTGGCATCCTCTGGCATTTGGGGAAATATTCTTGAGGCCATGTGACCAACATGGTACGGGGGACCTCTAGGTGACACCAAGAACCGGGACGCTAAAAAGTGGTATCAGAGGAATTATTTCTTCTTGACTTACTGTTTGGAGCCTATAGCCAGGGATAAGACAGAATATGTAGTTGGTAATAAGCTGTTCCCATGATTAGCTAACCCGTGTATAGGGAAAATCTGATTTAACTCGATTATTGAAAATTTTCTGGTTTCTCAATTTCACAGTTGATTTGATTTTCACCATTGGGTGATTCACATGTTTTGTACTATTATCATTGATATCATCGAATTTATAATTATGTTCCAACCTGATGAGATGAGTGTATTCCATCTCATGCATCATATAGGCACTTGATATAAATCACATGCCATGCATTCTTGTCATGCCATTTAGGATGCATTACCGATTTCTCGTTGTTGTGATAGATGTTATGCTAGATATGCATGCTGTTGTGATAAATAACCTGACAGAATACCTGATGTTTTATAGGGTATTGTTTGTGTAAGGTTTTGTATGAATGAAAACCAAAATTTGGTTCTTGAGGTGTTATGGGCCCTCATGGATCGAAATTTTGTGGATCATTACATTGTAATAATTGCACGGGACATGTATTAGATGCTAAACCTTGATTTGTGGGGAGTATGGGCCCTCACGAATCGGAATTTGGAACTTTAATGTTCATTTTAGTGTTTATATGGGTTCCAAAGTAGTTATGAGGATTTTTGTCTAGGAAAACCCAGAATACATTACATGTATTGCTAAATTCATGCCATATGTCCTTATGTTCAGGATGAAACTGCTTTTCTTAAGTACATGTGGTGTACTGTATGTACATGCTGTTTAATATCTAACCGTGTCACTATCTGTGTGGAAAGAGACACAGGGATGGGAAATCATTGAGGGGACACACCGCGTACCTATTGTACATGCCGTGTTGTAGAGACCATGTGTCCGTCCATGTGACTAACAAGGCGGGTGGATGATGGGCTGCTAGTACACATCGTGTCTAGAAAAAACACACTATGTAGTGTCTGCCGTGTAACCAGCCATGTGACTAACAACACGGGTTGGTGAAGTCTGTCTAGTACACACTGTGTCTGGAACAAACACACAATGAAGTCTTGTTCTAGGAGAACCATGTGGGTTAGTCATGTAGAAGAACCCGAGCAAGGGAACTCGATTCAAGTACACACCGTGTCTTGGAAGAACACGCCGTGTGTATGGGGTGTTACACGGCTAGGGTTGATAAAAGTACATGCCCATGTGACGGATTAAGGGAACATGCCGTGTAGTGGTTATACAAGCCGTGTATCCAATTTTTATAAATCTTGAATACTTTCTTCCTTATATTACTTTCCTACACTTTTATGTTTTAGTCCTTGCTAATCTTGAACTAAGGTGTGCGCTTGACCTTGTAGAGTCATGCCACCTAGACATCCTCCGGTTGTATGCTAGTTATAGGACACTGATCAGACACTAGACATGGCTGATCAGGGACTACCAACAAATCCTTCTATAGTTCCAGTCTTGGCACCAACCATTGTTTCAGATACAGGTGCTGATGTATAGTTCTGAGAGGGATTCATGAGGTTCATGCAGACCTTTTAAGGGATTCTGGAGTTTTGAGCCAAGGTGGCTCAACATATGGAGTTGTTACCCCTCATAATAATAGAAAAAAGTTCCGTAGAGAGTATACACTTGGAGATAGTAGTAGGCGGGATACTTCTTCTGGTAGCCAAGTGGTGTTCTACTAGTGTGGGAAGAGCGGGCATACAAGTCCACATTGACCGAGAGACCCAATGAAGTTCCAATATTATGGAAATATGGGTCATCTTTAGCGGTTCTATCAGTTTTTTTACCAAAATTTGATGACAGGGGTCCTTCTATGACTCCTCATTCAGGAGTAGTGCCACCAGTTTGTCATCAGTCTAGGAACTGAAGTTCCTCCAGTCATTAAGGCCAAGGTGGAGTTCATGACTGTGGTAGCCAGTCGGCTAGCTTTCAGCAAAAATAGGGTGGATCAACTTAGGGTTGTTAGGTAGGGTCACAGATCCATCGTATAGGTCAGACTTTTGAAGTGGTGAAGACCCAGAAGGAGCAGGATCCCATACCCTCAACAGTTCGAGGTAAAATCTTAGTTGCCTTAGTTTTAGCCTCTGCAGTTTTCGATACAGGGGATTCCCATAGTTTCATATCGGTTTCTGTTGTGGAGAGCCTTGGGATATGTATATTTACTTATGCTATTGTCTTGATGCTGAAAACTCTATTGGGGACCAGAATGGCTAGTGTACGTTAGTGCAAGGAGTTCCCACTTGAGGTTGGTGGGTATCACTTCTTATGTGACCTCTATGTCCTAGAGATGACATGCTATGATTTCATTCTCTGAATGTACCATTTAGATCCATTCCATGCTAATGTCAACTATTATTGTCATAGGGTGAGTTTCACATCACCATATGGTGGTTTTTTCTTCACAAGGGAGAATGGGATGCACATGAAAGTGGAGCATGAACCAAGCATTATGGGTTGGGAGGAGTTACAGCTCAGATCACTAGTTTGTATCAGGATGATTTGGAGACTTCATAGATGGAATTTCTTTGGTGGTCGGTTGTTTTAGGGATGTCTTTATAGAGTAATTTTCAGGTTTTCCTCCAGAGCTAGAGGTGTAATTTTCTATTGAGCTTTTTCTATGGGAGGCATCGGTGTCCATTCCTCCCTATAGGATGACTACACCAGAGTTACAGGAGCTCAAGAAGCAGTTATAGGAGTTACAGGTTAAGAGTATCATCCGACCCAGTACTTCTCCTTTGGGTTCACTTGTCCTATTTGCGAAGAAGGTGGAGGATTCCCTCATGATTTGTGTGGATTATCAAAAGCTGAACCAGTTGACGATCAAGAACTGATATCCTTTTCCAAGGATTGATGATCTCCATGATCAGATTCAGGGAGACAGGGTGTTCTCAAAGATTAGCTTGAGATCTTTTTATCACCAGTTTGACGTTAGACCATCTGATATACCTCTTATAGCCTTTCAAATTAGGTATGGTCTATACGAGTATGTGGTTATGCCGTTCAGTCTCACGAATGCTCCTGTAGTTTTCATGGAACTGAAGAACTGAGTTTTCCATCCATACTTGGATTCTTTCATGGTAGTCTTCATGGATGATATCTTGGTGTACCCTCACACTCGAAACGACCATGCCACTCATCTTGAGATCATTTTCAGTACACTGATAGAGCATCAATTATATGATAATCTCTCAAAATTCCACATTTGGATGGACCAAATTCACTTCTAGGTCATGTTATCTCAGAGACAGGAGTATCAGTGGACCCATAGAATGTAAGAGTATTAGTTTCTTGGGAGCATACGAAGAAATTCTTTGAGGTAAGAAGTTTTATAGGGAAGGATGGTTACTATAGAAGTTTCATGAAGGTCTTGTCACACTTAGAAGTGCCACTGACGGGCCTAACTAAGAAGGGTGTGAAGTACTTGTGGTGAGATTCTTGTGAGTTAGCCTTTCAGGAGCTGAAAGGGAGGCTCACTTCAATACCGACACTAGTTTTTCCAGAGCCGGGAAAGAGTTATATAGTTTATTGTGATGCATTAGGTATCGGGATGGGAGCATTGATTATGCAGGGATAAAGAGTTGTTGCATATAGGTCTCAGCAGTTGAGGCCACATGAGAGAAATTACCCAACGCACGATCTCGAGTTGGTTGCATTTTTTCAATCTTTACACTGTTGGAGACATTTTCTTCTGGGAGATCATTTTGTGGTTTTCACTCTTTAATCAGCAGGATCTAAATTTTAGACAGTGAAGGTTAATTGAGTACCTTCATCCTTTGGTTTTTGAGCTTGCCTACACGCCTAGGAAAGGCAATGCAGTAGCTGATACACTGAGTAGGAGGACTCAGATACAAGTAGTTTTGGAGGTCAGTAGTGAGTGGAAGCTTATGGATATGTTCTCTTGGATGCATTTGGAGGTGCATGATAGAACGTGGAAAACTTTTCTTTCTTATGTGGATGTTACCACTACCCTACTTGATCGGGTGTGAATGAGGTAGCTATCAAATTCAAAAGGCCTAGTTCTATGGGAGAGTGTGTTAAGAGAGGGACATATTCCAAGATGGAAAATAGGCAAGGATGAGATATTACGTTTTCATGGACGTGTATGCGTTTCAACTGACATATGTGAGGAGATGATGGGATAATTTCATTTCTGAGTTTGAATAGTTCATCCTTGTGTCACAAATATGTATCATGATCTATACCATCAGTATTGGTGGCCAAGAATGAAGAAATATGTTTCTAGTTTTGTGATGATATGTTCCACCTGTTAGCAGGTGAAGGTGGAGAACCAGCAACCAGAAAGGCTTTTGCAACAGTTACCCATTTTCGAGTGGAAGTGGAATGATGTCGTGATGGACTTTGTGACTGGTTTACTGAGGTCACCTCTTGGGAATGATGTAGTTTGGACTGTCATTGACAGATTCATGGAGGTTTATCACTTCTTTATGATCAATTATACCATCAATGTTGATGACTTAAAAAGGTTTTACATTAATGATATTGTATGTTTACATGAGGTTACACACTCCATTGTTTCAGACAGGGACACCTGTTTTACTTCTCGGGTCTGGAAGGGACTACAAAGGGAATTGGGTACACATGTACTTCTGAGTACAAATTAGCATCCCCAGATAGATGGCCAGTCTGAGCATACTATTCAGGTGCTAGAGGACATGCTATGAGCGTGCATCCTTGAATTTAGAGGTTCTTGGGAGAAACATATACCTCTTATGGAGTTTGCCTATAATAATAATTTTCAAGAAACTATTCAGATTGAAACTTATGTGGCCTTTTACAGTTGGCCATGCCGATCACCACTATGTTGGTTGGAGGCAAGAGTGGTAGATATGCCAGGACCTCATCTTGTTCAGGATAGAATAGAGTAGGTGGGGTTTATTAGGAATAGGTTGGCTACTACAATGTCATGACATAAGGTTTATGCTGATCAATGAAAACGACCTCTAGAATTAGGGTCAGAGTTCATATTTTCCTACATGTCACACCAAGGTTGGTACACAGGACGATTAAGATACAGGGAAAGCTTGCACCAAGATATGTCGGGCCGTTTGAGGTATTGGAGTGAGTTGGTCTAGTTTCCTATCGGTTGCAGTTACCTCGGAGGTAACGAGCTATGCATAACGTCTTCCACGTTTCTCAGCTATGGTGTTACTTCTCAGACCCGTCTCTTGTTTTTAAACCATAGGAGGTTGAGTTGGAGGTGGAAACATCATTCAAGGAGCATCCTATCCACATTTTTGATCATAGTGAAAAGGTTATTTGTGGTTGGTCTGTTCCTCTGGTATGGGTACTATGACATCACAAGCGAGCATTGGACGTGACTTGTGAGAGGGAGGCCGATGTACCATCGCAGTGGCCGGAGCTGTTCGAGGATTCTTCTTCCGCACCACCTTACTAGAGAAATTTGGGAAAAAATTTCTTTAATGGGGGAAGGTTTTAAGAACCTGGATCTTCTTTTCAGGTATAGATTTCCTTTCTGGTTGTTTTTGGGGAAAAGACTAGTTTTTGGAAATTTCAGGAGTACACGCTGTGTACTTATATGTACATGTTGTATACCCAGTTTCTGCAGGTGACTGTGTACTGGCCATGTAATAGCCGAATACATGACTGTGTTGGGTGACCTAGAGACTTCCTAAAGAGGAGGCCGATTAAGTCTAGTACACACGATGTACTTTTAAATAACACTCTGTGTATTTTTCTTTTTATTTCATTAAACGGACCAGTGTCATGTCTCATTCACAAATTTATCTTCTTCTCTACTCATCTCCTCCAAGAGTGTCCATAGCAAGTGATTCTTCTCCGATCCCTCCGACTCGCCATCCGTTCTCTGAATCAAACTCCATCGGTTGCGTTGGAATTTCATCAGTGAGTTTGTCCATCTTATAGAGCTCCATATCTTTATTTATCCTCTTTCGCGAGATATACTTAGTTGAATGTTATAGAAGTTTTTGTAGATATATGGTGTTCTAGGGAGATTCAAGGCCATAGTTTCATATATATCGTTCATACAACTTTGAGGTAGGTGGTTTGTGACTTTCCGTAGTTAGTCTTTGAGTTATATGTGCAAAAGTTCCCAATACCCTCATTCGAGGTATTGTGTGTTTTAGGATTTTAACCTTGTTAATGGTTACAATGTCTTGGTTTCTTGAGTAGAGGTATTTGATTGTGAATAGGGTTATTTTTCCATGATATGGATGTGTTTCCCCATTCTTGTTTGTTATTGACCGTTTTTTCTATATTTTCCTATCCAGATGCTTTTTTTCCATGCCTAGTGTTGTTAGGATGGAGTGACTTTTATCTGACATGCTGTGATATTCTATAGAATGTTTAGCCAAGTAGTTATTGAGGTTTAATTTGGATTACATATATCATTTGTGCATTATTGACTTACACAAGGCTGTGGGAACTTGGTGTAGTAGACCATATGGGGAATGGATGCTGAGGGCTTCCCCAGAGTGTCTGCTTAATTTTTTTTACGTTGTGAGACCATAGGGGGGATGGAATTTATACCCCCTTAGAGTGTATATAGTTTCCTTGATATGAGACCAGAGGGGGAATTGGACGTTGAGTACTTTCTCTGAGTGTCTTTAGTTACAGATACAAGAAAATAAGGGGAATTGACAGTGATTGCTTCCTAAAAGAGTCTTTACTAGAGTTGAACAAGAGGGGTTAGACTGTGAGTATTTCCCAGAGGGTTGATTTTATTTTTTTGGTTAAACTAGAGGGGATAGGCTGTGAGTACTTCCCATAGGGTTACTTGTTTTTGTTTAATTTTTTACTTGATATATGAAATTGAATGCAATTGAAACTGTAGGATTGTTTACTTGTGAGTACTTCCTTGTTTACTGCTTCATTTTGCTTATTGCCTGCCATATATATTCACTGACTATTTTGTATAGATCCTTGGGTGGATACCTATAGAGATTCGTCTCACACCCTTTTTAGGTCATGATTTTTGTTCTAAATAGATTATTTTTCTACAGGTATAGATAAGGGCAAGAACCCTTCTACTTCAGGTACTTGATTACTGTGGAGCTAGGGAGCATGGGACCAAGCTATGGCTTGAGATGCTGTGGAGCTATTTACTTGATTTTATTTTGTACTTTGGTTTAGCATTGTATTCCAGCATTGTGACTTGTTTGTATGTTTTCCTAGACATATTTATCATGCATCATTTATATATGTGATTTAGTTGTTTATTTCTCTTATTCTTCCGCTGTTTACTTATTTCTTGTTATTACTACTTCCAATACTGTTACCTGTTTATTTCTGATGCTTTACTCTTCCAATAAGGGCACATTTTTCACACTATCACACCCAAGGCCCTCACTGCTAGTCAGTAGCCTCTGGAATTTGGGGAAATGTGCTCGAGGCCATGTGACCAACCGAGTATGGGGTACCTCTGGGCGACACCCCGAACCGGGACGTCACAACATGCTTCACTTTTAATTAATAAAAAGTGAACCCATGTAAATCTGGAAAAATAATTAACCAACACATAAACAAATGATTTTCCATCAAGACATGCAGTTCTAGTAAGTCTGAATAGATCCATATAGATAATATCTATAGGTATATATATGGACACCTCTTTAATTGGTTTAAAAATGGCTTGTGTTTCTTTACCATTTGACATGCATCACATAGTTTCTTTTATCCAATTCAAGACCAGGAAAGTTATAAATCAAATGATTCTTATAAAATGTTTTCAAAGAGGGAACATTATAATGTACAATCCTTATATTACAAATCCATGATTCATCAACTTTTGAATTAAAATAATTTACATTTTTTCTCCATAACGAATTAATATCCATTATATAGACATTATCAGTTCTGGCTGGTTTAATATCAAGAGACTTATCTTTGAAAACTAAATATGCATTGTTAGAAAATTCAACTCAATAACCATCATCACAAAGTTGAGTGACACTTATCAAGTTGGGATTTAAGCCTTAAACATAAATACCTTTATTGATGAGGATAGATTTTAGATTTCTAATTGATCCAATATAAACAATTTTTACTTTTTCATTATAACCAAATGTAACATAGCCTCAATGTATCTTGGATATTGAGTCAAAGTTAGGAAAATATCCACTCATATTCCTTAAACAACTGCTATCTATAAAACATTTTTGAATTATTTCACTTGTGTATTTTCCCTACAATAACAAATAAAACAACATGATTTTTTGGTACACAAATGATCTTAGGTCCAACTATTCCAGCTATAAAAGAATTGGGGATAAAAATCTATTTGTATTTTCTAGACAATTGAGTAACACATTTTGAAAAAACTCTTTTAAGAAAACAATATTTGATTCTCAAAATTGAGTATTTTTTAGATTATAGATTCTAACATAATGTCCCATTTATCCACAATGAAAACATGTAACTTTGAAATGGTTTTTTAGAACTAGGCACAATATAATTATTGTAATGTTTTTTCCTTTCACCATATTTTCCTATTTCAATTTTTTATTTTTGAGTTGATTTTGACCAATAATGTTTTTAGATAATATTCATCATTAGAGAAAATTGTTGTGTAATCTCTAAAGTTTTGAACCTCCTTCTATAGGTTCTCTATTGTCTTAAATTGTTTAGTATACGAGTTAGTGGACTTTTACAATTGATTTTTCAGACCTAAAAGTTTCCTATTTAGGTCCCTTCCTTCATTAAAAATTTTATTATAGGTGTTTTTGAGTGTTTTTATTCTTTTTTAAACTTTCATACTTACTTTCTAACATGGGACAATATTTATTTAATTTTTTATATAATCAATTTTCATTTTTTGATTCATTACCATCGTCATAGGAGTAGTAAGAATATAAATCATCTAAATGTGATATAAAACAAATAATTAAATTTTTATTAAGAGCTCTTGCTTTTGATTATGAGGATGTGAATTCACTAGAATCTTCAGAATCACTCGAGGTGGCCTTCATAACTTTCTTATCCTTCTTTTTATAACCAAATTTCTTGAAGTATTTTTTATTAGACTTATTATTTTCAGGAAATTGATTATAGTATGACTTTAGGTGTCGTATATTTTTTCACTCATAACATCATACTTACTTGGAGTTGTCACCATGGTTCCTATACTTGTTAAAGGGTCTTTTGAAACCTATTATCCTACTATATATTCTTTTGAACTTTCTATAAAACAATGTATGTTCATCATTAGATACATTATAGATTGAGGAATCTTATTATTTATATGTTTTAGAGATCTATATACCTTTGTTCTTCTTATCATCCTTAGAAGTAGAAATCTTTAAGGTATCATTTTCCTTTTTACCATTTTATATTCTCTGGATTTATCATCCATTTCAGATCCGTATATCAAAATAGTTCTAGTGTGATCTTTTATTTTGAAATTGTCAACCACTATTTATTGTCTAATGGAAACTGAGATTCCACTCAAATTGGGTGGTAAGAGTTTGAGATCTTTCAATGCTTTCTTAGGTTCAGTGAAAGGTGTTTTAAGAGTATTAACATTATTAACAATTTCAGTGAGTCATCCATTTAAATGAGTAATGATTTCCTATTTTACCCTTTTTAATGTGTTGAACTAGAGTTTGGAAGTATCATATTTAAGGGACTTCACATTTTTAGTACCATTATAAGAAACTACTAAAGTAGTCCACATATCATGAGCTATTTGACACTGAGAAACTCTATTGAATTCATCTATCCATAATCCATAAATTGTAGCATTTATATCTTTATAATTCATATCATAATAATCTTTGGTTATAATATCCCATGTTTTGGGTTCTGTATTTGGTAGTTTATACGGATTTACTACTTTAAGACAAAAGTTTAATCCAAGATTCTTTAAATAGATGGTCATGCAAGCCTTTGAACAACTATAATTTTCTCTATTAAACTAAGGATCTCTAACCATTGACATAACTTCATGGTTATCATCCTTAAATTGAATTTGAAAACAGATCTTTGGACTTAAACTGTTGATAGTTGTGAACTCAAGAGTTACAAATCTCAAATACCAATTGTTCTCCTAAAGAAATGGCGAACAAAAAACTCACGAGGTGGTGAATTGAGTTCATAAAATTTTATTTTTATAAAACTCTGTATTCATGGTATGTGAGTTCAAATATTTTTCTTAATGAAAATAAAAATTGGAAATATAAAAGTTTAATGCAAATAGATTGAATATAAGATATTTATATTAGTTTTGGGAATAAAAATCCCATAGTCCACTCCTCCTACACTTTACTCCATGTGTTTTGTGATTTTCACTATGAAAAACCTTTTCCAAGGGGCTCCTAGATGAGTACACATAGCTATTACTTATTAAAAAGGTATAAGATTTTTCAAATAGGATATCCCTTTAGAATACCTATCCATTACCTTAAAAAACTCACTTATAATGAGTTTAATCAAAATAGAGATGAATAAACCTTTGAAGAACTATTGTAGCACATAGTTGTAAAGAACAACTGAAAGTAGACGAAGATACATCCTAAGAAAATGATAGTGTTTAAGGTATAGATCTTGATGATCTTAAATTAAAATGATAAAATTTTAAGCAAAAAATATGATCATTTTTATGAGATTTTGACTATGAACACACATTCCATTATTACTATTATCAGAGTATTCGTAAGTTTGTGAGAATCACTATGAGTCTCTATTTAATGTATGTGCATGCATTGGATAACTATTCCTTCTATATCTCCTCTTTGATTTTGAACTAAATAATATGTGGTAATCATAATGGTAAAATTGATAATCCATTGGAAATACATGCTATTAATGGTATGCATCCATTCTTTCAAAATAAATTATATACTTCAGTAGTAGTGATGTCAGAAATATTCTCCTTCTTTGGTTCTTTTTATTCATAAAAAAATGAAATTTTATACAAATATAACTTTCCTTAAATGGAAACTCCATTCTATGATATGTTCCGAAAGCCTGAAATGACCAATAAAATGATTAAGAATGTAATAATGTCATTCCACATAGCTACTAGATATTCATAAGATATCAAACTAGTAGAATATTTCTCAAAATATAACTTCCTGAGGTGATTGAAAAAATAAAGCACATATTTGACTTATATTGTGTGTAAGATAAAATAAATTTATCATTTCATAGGATAATTATTTAGTGTAAAATAAATATGCTACCAGTTTCGGATACTTAACGTTCACAACTTTATATGATGCTCGTAAGATAATATTTTATAAATAACCTTTTCATAAGATAATGATTTTTTATATATTATATCTAACTAAAAAACTAACTCTGAATTATACGGTAGCTCAATCATTATCTTCGTAAGATAATATATTAATTAGTAAGATAAATATCCAACCCCGAGTATTCTAATTCTAAGTAGATGAAATATATTCCTTCAAACCTTCAATTCTCATAAGATAAAATACTTTTTCGTAGATTGAATATTATCATTTACATTAGATAATCTTTTAAATTCAGTGTAAGATAAGTTCTATATACAAATATATCATCTGAAACACTGGAGATAAACTCACGAGAATAAAATTAAGGATTTTGGGCATCATTAAAAAAATGAAAACTAAGATATTTCTGAATAACATATGTCTTTCCAACAACATCTTCTTAAATATTTAAGAAAAGTATATATATTTTGATAAAACCAACTTACTCCCAAATTCTATTTTAAGAAACATGCTATTGGATAGGTCTTCTCGATTAAGGTAATATAGATCAAAATAACTATTTATAGGAACTTAAAATATTGTAAAACATTAAATTGAAAAACATCATAAGATAAAACAAAAACAAAAAGGTTTTTATTGTGATTTTCAAAAGTAATTTAGAAAGAAATATTTCAACCCAACAATTTCATTATTGTGACTTGGTATTACGCTTCAATTTTGGGGGATTTTATATCTCATTTTACTATCAATATACATCCATGTTCTATATCATTTTCCACGAATCCTTTTCAATACCATGAAACTCTAGAGATAAAACATTAAGAGAAAATAGGTGATCTGGACTGTTAAGCATAATACTTCATCATGTTAGTAGTTTCATTTACGGGAACCAGTTCAAGTGGAGATCCCTAAAATTCATGCAATATGGATTTCTAGGAAATATTCCACAATGTTGATCCTTTTAAGTTTATACATCTATTTAATTTCTAAGTACTTTCTAGGTTTTGATTTTTCTTAGTTACATGATTATTTATAATAATTTAAATTATAATATTAATAAATATTATAAATGGTTATATTAAATTATTGTGTGAATTAGTGATCTCATATATCATTATGAAATAAATTGTACCCTCTGGTATTAATTGATCATTACCTCCAAACTCATTGAGAGTTGTACACCTGAATAAATTCTATAATCCTTCTTTACTTATATTTATATATTTATATTATTTTTTATGACTTTTACATTTTTCATAATAAATTTTTTCCTTCATGGTGTTATTTATATTCATGTTGGTTTGATAAGCAATGAATCATGTAAATTCTCATATTTATCTTTATTTTATATTTCTTTTACTGGGTGTGAGAAATCTTACCTTATCTCATTTATTATATGATAACTTCTTTCATAATGAGATTCATTTATCAATAAGTTTTTAAATTTTAAGGACTAACAAAATATTTAATTTATACTATTGAATATTGAATTCGGATGGAATACCATGAGAATTATGAACCACCTATAATAAAGGTAGAATAGAAAAAATGGTTTGGAAATTTAATCACATTGAAGAGTGATATAAGTCACTATCTAGAAGGGTCTAATTCTCTAGAGTAGGTAAATGTATTATCTTAGAAGAAGTATCCCTCAAGTATATTTTATAATTTTTGAGAACTACATATGATAATTTTAAAGAAACCATATAATTTGATACTGAACTATTTAATTGAATAAGTGTTATTCAATTAAATAATATTTTTCTAAATATATTATTTACTATGGAATTTTTTATAACTTTAGAAAATACTCATCATTCTATTTGGTCACTTAACGAATATAGTATCCCATTATAGTATGTATTTTTAATTTTTATTCAATGTTCTCCAAATATTTATGGTACCCTAATGCATGAATTTCACCAAGACCATAAAACAATATAGTGCAGTAGATTCAAAACTTCTGGATAATGATATATATATCATGCTTCAAAGTGTTTACATTTCCATAACATTTTTCTTTTTATTAATTTTATATACAATAATAAAAAGTTTTTAATCAAGGTAGAATTTAAAAATATAGATACTATGTCACTTAAGTCAATATATCAAGGCACGATTAAATAGGATAACTTTGGAAGAAACAAGTTCTCTCAGTGGACGGATAAGAGAAAGTTTATTATTATGATACTCAACATTTTCTATATATTGGAACTCGATACTCTATAAATTATCAAAGTAAATACTATAATATCTAATGGAACATCAATCAATTGAATTGTTGTGAAAAAAATCCATGATATGAAAAATAAATGTGAATATGATAAGGTTTTGTGTAAAGGTCATGTCCTCAATACTTTGTTAGATTTTTTATGGTTATTTTCAAAAAATAATTCATAAAATATAAATTTGGTATGTTTTATAGTTTAAATAAAATTACATTGAATAATAACTAATAATGTTTTAATTTAAAAGTATCTTAATTTCAATATTGTTTATAACAATCCATTGTTAGAAAAAAATTACATAAACTTCAAATCATTGAAAATAAGACTTTCCCCCTAAATATCACAATACCAGAAACATTAAAAGTGGGCATAACAATTTTAAAGTTTCTACTTATATATAAATAATAAATTAATCACTCATAAAAAAGGGTGATTATATTTCTTTATAATAATTTCAAAACAATTTTTATATAAAATAAGAATCCATGATAATGGATATTAGGATGACATATCAATTTCATTCCATGGTTAATACCATTGAGGGAAAGATGATGTAAAAATATTTTCTATGTTTCAAGAAGAAAATTCAACAATTCATGAATAATGATAATCATTAAAAGAATAAACAAGAATGCTTTGTCTGTGCCAAGATATTGAATTTGGAAAGGGAATTTCACCACTAAAATTAAAATAACAAGATAACTAAAAATATCTTCAATAAATAAAAGTATAGTTTCAATTATATGAGAAGTTTACATTACTTTTTTAAAAGTTGGATGGTGGATTAAATATTGAGATATGATGCATTTTTAAAGATATCATTTTATATTATAAACACTTGGAGATATTATTAAAATATAGAAAGTACATTTTGGAAATGATATGTGTATTAATGTTCCTGAACATTGAATAATGGTACACGATTTCTCCTCTGAAGAAAATTTTATTTTACTAAATGTGTTATATGTACATGATATTTCAAGGAATCTTGATTTATTGGATATTTTATTTTAGAAATATATTTCATGTTGTATTTGAATCTGATATGGTTATCTTGTTGAAGGGTGGCATGTTTATGGGGAAAGCATATTCTAGAATTGAAATTTACATAATATTTGATTAATAATATGATTAAATATTATACTTATTTAATTGAGTATTAAAATATTTGGAATGATCATTTATCTCATGTTAATTTTAATTAATTAATAATTATTAAATATTTAAATATAATAAATTTTGAAAATGGGTTAAATAAATGTGAAAAATATAAAAAATATTAAATGGTTGAAGAACCATTTGATATTATAAAAGAAATTATAATATATTTGAATTCATATATTCTGATATTTTTGAATTAAATTTTTTGTTAACATGAGGAGGTAAAAAATATTTTATGACCTTTATTGATTTTTATAGAACATATTTTTGGGTATATCTTCTTAGAACAAAATATGAAGTTTTAATCTATTTAAGAAATATAAAAAAAAAATTAAAACATGTTAAATAATTAAAATAAATAATTATGCTCAAATAATGGTGGTGAATTATTTATGAGTTAATTTAATGTTTTATGAAGAAAATGGTATAATTAAACAATATACCACTCCTAACACACCTTAGTAATATGATCAATATACTACGCCTTACACTCAATAGTAAAATATTTTAATTGAAATGAAAAATGTAATTTGTTAGAAATGGTAATATATTTTGTTAATAAATATTTGTTACCATAAAATTTATGGGGGAATCATTGTTTGATTCATGTCGAATTTATAATTTAATTACATCTAAATGAAATGAACTATCCCCATATGAAACATATAAAAAATATAAGTAGATATTCCAGTAATCCCAATGAAGATAATTGAAGATATGAAAAATATCCTTGTATATTTAAAGAGGAATAAATACCTAAGTTTATTTAATAATGATTATCTAATAGTATTAAAAGGATATAAGAATGAAATTTTGATAATAAGTGTGAGACATAACTTATGAAAATTTATGTGGTTGTTTACTATTATGGGTTGTGTCATTTAATGGGTGATAAATATATAAACATGTAATTAATATTAGACTATAGAGTCAAAATTTATTTTTGTAGTGTAATGTGGAATATAATAGAAATGTATTAGGAATTTATTATTGGATATAGAATTGTAGGTTAGTTCAATGCCTCCTATTTTGTGTTAGTGAAGAAAATTCATCAAGATAATATAGTTTCATGTATAATGGGCAGTCAAGATATATTTGTTTGAGACAGGATAATATAATACAATTTTTATAATATGAAATCATAACAATTGTTTAACTAAGATCATGTAAAATTTTTTTGATTTATTTACAAAATATCTATCAAGAGAGATTGTATGATTTATTAGTATAAAGGGATGGGGTTAAAGCCCATAAAATAAATCATTTAGTAATGGAAACCCAATACTTTCTTTAGGAAGATCATAATTAAAGCATTTTATGGGTAATAAAATGTTACTAAGATGATTATTAATATTGAAAATTATGATCGCAACTACTTTTTATCGATATCATCTATTATGATTAGCGGTTGTGTTGAAACTATTAACAAAATACTAATAATTAATGAGTTTTGTATTATAACAATAGAAACACATTGTAATATTTTAATTATGTGAACTTAAATGTGCTTCCACTTCATACAAGAGCTACTGGGTTTCCGCCATAGAGAGTTCAGGAAAAGGGTATAAATATAAGGAGAGAAAAGTACTATAAATATGGGATACTTTATAATGTGTAATTCATTTATGCCCATTATATATTTTTATTATCATAAAGATCAATAATTTTAATGTTTAAAAAACTTGTAAAAATGACAATAAAATGAAATATTTATATTAATTAAAATTTTAAATTGAAGGATACCCTTTTAAGTTTAATAATTTGAATTATTATATAGAGAGTTAATATTTAATAAATAAAATGGGGGATTATTGTATTTTTAATGTTTAAATATTTTATTAATAAGATATTATAATGGGACCCACTTAAAATATTGATTGATGAGGTGGGAAAAAATAGGATTGATGAGGTGGATAAAAAGGAAATATTTAAAAGGGACGTCACACATTAGATATTAATATAAACTATCCAAGGGAACTTTTCTATAAATAAGAGCATTCAAAATTCTATTTTCATGAAAAAATATTTGATACAATATTTTTAAAAAGTATTTTTATTTATATTTTAGTATTTTCTTATTATACTATATTCATATATACATAAACAATAATAAATTATTTAAATAATAGTAATATTTTAAAAATTAGAATGGTTAGGATTTTTGTTTTCAATAATCAAAGGTTTCTTAGTTTGAAACATTATATTCAAGCCAATATCTAATGTATCATTTTGGTGAAATGACGAATTTTTTTAATGAAACAGTGTAATTCAATTGTGTTAAGGGAATCTAGCCATGAAACATTGTAAGACCCCAAAACCGTAGGCATTCAAGGATGTGTTTAATAATTTATTTTATTATTTATAATTAAATTTAACATTCAAAAGGGAAAGAGTGAAGAGAGAAGAAAAAATCATGGATACTGATCCATGATTTATGTTACAAAAAACTGAGAAAAAAATAGCTAAGATAAAAGTTGGAAATAAAAGACATGGAACTTGAGAAACTATTCAAAGATAAATACTTAATGAACAAGGTGGTGCTGGTGAATTGTTCAATAATGAGTTAATGTGTACAAAATTATTGAATGAACTCACACAATGAACATGTGGATAAAATATAAAAAATGAACAAGACATAAACAATGAACTAGAAATGAGATCACAAAGAGGCTTAAAATACATTGAATACACTAGGTATCTATTTTCCTTCAGTATAATGAATATTCATAACTATAGATTCTTTAGAACAACCATATAGGTCATTACAACTGTACTAATCCTTCATTCTTATTGGATGAAAATGTATCCATGATAAAAATATACAAAAAACCACCAAAAAGCCCGAATCAGAGTTGGAAGTATCCTCCTTAGTCACCATATGCTCTATCTTATTCTCTATTTGACTGAAGGGAAAATAGTAATACTAAGATGAGTGAATAAAGTATCCAAGTCACCTTAGGAAAATTAATAGGTGAGGAAATTAGGTCCCCCAAAAAAAGTAATGGGGAAATATTGGAATGACTTACAAGGTGGTGAACTTAGTTACAGAAGCACACAAGTAAAAAGGGGATTGAGTGGAATGTTTGAGAAATCAAGTGATACAATAAATATCAAATGGAAACTTAGGGAACATGATATATAATCCTTAGATACTACACCATTAACTATGATCAATGGATCAACTGTGTATGAGGAAGCATAATAATAATTTTAGATCAATCCACTTAGATCCATTAGATGCAACAGATCAATGAATAAAATTGGAAACAAAAACACTCCATGAATCATGAAAATTATGATAAGAGAATAAACTAGTGATAATTCAAAAATATTAATCCCCCGAAGGTATCCCACATGGAATAAGGACTACCAAGAAAACAACCAGTATCGACAGGGATGTATTTTCTTGTGAACATATTAATATATAATTTACCAAAATTTAGAGATATTTTAATATATTTAGTCTTATCCTTAAATATTTAACTAGGGGTTTCTTGTCTTAATCCCCCAAAATAACAATACTTTTCTTTGATACCAACTATGACAACCCATATCTTTGATACACTTTATTTCCTAATTTATTACATAAAAGAACACTTAGTACAACCAAAAAGAACACGAGGTCTAGTGTATTTGGGAAATAATGTACCTATCACAATAACTTTGTAATGACCCTCACTCTATTTGCCCAGAGTTAGTGCCATTATTTATTACATTGGAATATATATAAGAATCAAATCTCAACAAACCAAATAGTTTAGTAGTATTGAAGAAATGGATACATACATGATACCCTTACTATATTGGTAATCAATGACATAACAAAGGAAATTAATTTTCATCATCAAACTCATTTAAAAATTTCATCTTCATAACCTGGGGAAAAGAGAATAAATAAAATGGTGAGCTCAAATTCTCAGTAAGGGTTCATTACAGAGAAATAAATAATGAATCAATGAGAATAAATAATATGTCATGATATATAATTGAAAACACATTTCATTTAATTAATAATCTTATAATGAAATGCATATATTTTATTTTTCATATTGAAAATATCTATGATAATAATAACTAAAAGTTGAATGAAATTAATTCTTAATTATATATGTCATGTATTTGGAAAATTAACCATTATCTTAATGACCTTTTATAATAATATTTAATCATTATGCTTAAAAACCCATTTTGGCCTACTTTGTCATTTCAGGAGACTACCGATGCGTCAAGGGGCTATCTATAATCAGTCCCCACCTATGTCTGTATGTTAGAAGAATTCATTATATATCAAATAATAAAAGTGTTCCATCCTACTTTGAAATGATTTAGTTATAATCCTTGTGAAGGAATAACATTTGAAAAAACTTAAAATACTAGGAGGAATGAATAAATCACGATATTACATGTCAAAGGGACATTATATACACCACATGGAAGTGAATTTGTGTATAATAACAAGTAAGTATCACTTATGATTAAAACACAGTGCATTTACAAGTGATTTTTTTTGAAAATAAGCACGTAAAATTACAAAGGAAGATTTAAAAAATTAATGGGATATGATGGTAGGAAGAGCTGCTCATGCTGTATAAGTTAAAAAAGACATTCCTTTTTTATTTTTGTCAGAAATGTCTGAAATAAACTTATTTATAAAATGTGAAAATATACATTTCAAAAAGTTTTTTTAAATATTTAAACATGAATATAAAATTAATTTAAACAATCATGGGAGAATGTTAAATAAATTTTTGAAAACATTTTAGAAAACACTAACATGGAATATAAATATCCCATAGTGGATACTTAAACAGAAACAATCTCGATTAATGATGTGATTGTGAATTAAACCATTACCACATTGTAATAAGTTGAATTGTTTTCCCCATGAATGACATAGGTTCAAATTAAATATTTTATACCATGAATAAAAATATATTTATGATGTAATATATCAAAATGGATAGTATTTACACAATAAAAAATAAACAAGTGGTGAATATAACATATGTCTCACGAAAGTAAAGGCAAGATGAGAAAACCCTTACCTCACACGTACTTTTGGTTGTACATGATTTAACCTTATTTATAATAAATTAAAGTATGATATTAACTTATAATAGAACAATTATAATTTTAATGATATGTTATATGATCATTTAATCACCTGTTTGTTAAAAATATTTCATTATTACACTTGTTTTGGGTGTTAACTACTTCATTTTCCTATGCATGTTTTTTCATGAATGTCTCAATGATTTTTAATAGGATATAGATACAACATATCTAGAGTAATATTAATGTAATAAGTATCATATTTAATCATTAAATAAATTCTTATAATCATTCTTTAATGGTTATCATGGGAAATGAATTTCATCGTGTCGTGGAGACGATAGGCCCTACAAATGCATGAGCGACGATATCGTTCTCTTAATGTTGAAATGGTAAGGAAGTGGATCATATATTCATTATAGAGAATCTATATCTTGTCATAATTACCAAATATATATTTATATCCTTTATTTATATCACTATACCCATCCAAGTAAAGTGGTGATGAAAAAAAATTACACAATGGCGTGGAGACAGTAAGTCGTACGTACACGCGTGTGGTGGTTTCATTTTTCATATGATAGATAAATGGTGAAATATGGCTATACCAAAATCATAATAAAATATAAGAATATATATTATAACACATTTATTACTTTATCAAGAAATCAACACATTATTAGGAATTCTAAGAAGAAATGAATTTGAATGAGTCAGTAAAAATGATTACCTCTTCTTCGGTGGACTTCCTTTAGATCTCTTCTTAAGGGATCTAGGGTACTTATTTTGGAATAAAAAACATACAGAACTTGTATGAGGATTTTGGGAAGATAAATTTGAAGGACTTGGTAGATCTATAAGGCTCAAGTCATTATAAATAATTTAGGTATGAGGATCCATTTTAAAAATGAGGTGAGAGACACTTTTGGAAACTCTCAAAATATTAAATTAATATAAATTAATTATTAATTAAAAATTGATAAAAAGTGATTTATTTTTAACTATAGATGATTATGGGTAGAAATAATCTCATAAAATAATTTTTATACAAGTTTAGGCCACATTATTAACCTTATCTTTTGGTTTTAACCCTTATTTAAACCCTTTAACTCTTACCATGACAACATGAGTTTTGACTCTTTGATGGTTAATATAGTTACTATAAAATTCCAAAAGAACCAGAAATGAGTCATGAATGAAATATTCATCCTTATCCCAAAAATTTGGATGAATTTTATATTTTTCTGAATTTTATATCATTTAATAAAATATTATTTATTTTAAAATATCATTATTTCCAATTTTGACACTATTCATTATCTTGCTTTTTAAAAATATTATAAAAACAAGATTACTTCAAAAAAACCATTAATAAATTAAAAATATTGAAATATAATTTAGAAATTTTTGGGATGATATTAATAATATAAAATTAAATTTATTTTAATATTTTTAATAATATTTATATTATATGTCCTTTAATTAAAAAATGACTACTTCATCATTGTACAAGCCTTTAATTTAATTATTTTTTCCAAAAAATTAAAAATAAATTGTCATGATGAATATAAAAGTTTTTTCTTTAAAATGAATATTTATAGTATATTATATCTTCTAAAGAACTATATATAAAAAATTTAACACATATTAAAAACATGAGTATGATATATTTGACTTTCGTTAGAATAAAATACTTAAAAAGGCCTAATGTCATCCTAGCAGATCCAAGAGGCCATAAAATCGGTCTAAGTATGATATTGGTACACATTAACTAATCCAATAAAATTTTTACAAGTGTTAGGATACTTTTATAAGAATTATTACGTTATTTTTACCCTTAATTACTTGGTTTACCCTCAATTGTGATAATTAAAAAAAGACTAAATTTACTATTAAAATGTACAAAAATAAAAGGGTAAAATTTATTAAATTTGGAACTTAAGATTAAAAATATGCAATCAATTTTTAGAAATTCAAAACAAATAATTTTCTAAAATAAATTTAAATTTAATCCCATTGACGAAACAAGAAGATGAGTTTTTATAGTGAAAACGTTCAAATGGTTGAAATGTTTTTATATCCAAATTCAATGTGAAATTGATTCGAATGACCTAAAATATATTATTCAATATAAAATTAATCTAATTATAATTTAAAACAAATCAAATATATAATTTAACAATATAAATTATTTAGTAGAAAAATATGTTTCCACTTAAAATTTAGTATTTTTTACTATTCATCATAACATGAAACCTATGATAAAAATACAAAAAATTAAAATAAAGTAAATTTGTAGATTATAATTTAAAATAATAAGTTAATTTTTTCTAGTATAATTTATAAAATTATCAAAAAATTGATCTAATATAAGTGCACCATCAAAAGATGGTAAAACAATATTTTTATAAAAATACATCTTTATTTTCTTAAAATTGGATTTTTTTATATCATGTCTTGAAAATACTTAAGATGAATGTTAAAAATTATATTTAATATATTATATATAAATTTCATACCGTGGTTAATACTATTCATTCTCACCAATTTAACGGCTATGTTATAATAATAGGGTTGCAGGATCCTTTCTAGTCGGAGTATCTGCCACTTTGTGATCCTTCCCACGATGAAAATATACCGAACAATAATAATCCTTGATCATATCTAACTATATTAACTAGTGAATATTAAGTAATTTTTGTGCTAATATATACTTCAGGATTTTATGATCCTTGTATATGTCACTCTTCTCCTCATAGGGATAATGTCACCAAATATTTAACGCGAAGGTCACTACAACCAATTCTAAATAATGGTTGGGTAGTTGTGATTATGGACCATTAATTAGAGGGAGTACTAGGATATAAATTTTTCATCTTGTATGATTAAACAACCGAAGAATTTTTTTGAGACATCAACGTAGATAAAAAATCCTTCCCCATTAGTTGGTAATGTGAGCACATGTGTAGTGATTATCCTCTGTTTTAACTCTTTAAATATCTATTCACATTAATTAGTCTAGAAAAACTTGACTTTATTATAGGTAATATTATTTAGTGGGCTTCAAAATCATGAGAAATTTCTCAAAAATGGATGATAACACCTTGTTAATACAAGGAAAATATGGATCTTCAATAAAGATATTAGTTTTTTCTATCCTTAAATTTATTATGTTTTTGAAGGATCCACAAATATCCTTTTTTTGGAGAAAACAAGCCCCAATAATGTAATTTTATCCAACAAAAAAAATCTTATTTTCTGTACTTTGCATAATTTTTTTTGTATGGTTTTCTAAAAAAAAACAGATGTTCCTCATTTTTCCCTTACTTTTAGAGTAGATAAGAATATCGTCTATAAATAATAACATAAATTGTGTCAAGTTAATACCTAAAAATCTATTCGGTAATTCTATGAACATTTTTAGAGAATTATTGTGTCCAAATTGAATCATTATGAACTCATAGTGCCCATACCTTGTATGAGGAGAAACCATGGGAATATGGTCCTCCTTCATTTTTACTTGGTAATATCCCATATGAGGATCCACCATAGAGAAGTATTGGGATCTAGGTAGATGATATAAAAAGTCCTCAATCAATGGTATAGGATACTTGTTATTTATCATTACCTAATTAAGTTGATTATAATAAATTCATAGATGAATTGACCCATCCTTATTTTTGATAAAAAGGCCCATTGCACCCCACGATGAAGCATTTGAGGAGTATAAATAATTTAACTGAATTCTCCTATAATAATTTCTTCATATTATCATGTTCAAAAATGGACATTCTATATGGTGTCTTAGATATTGGAAAATATCCAAATATAAGATCAATTGTGAACTCCACATCATTACTTGGAGGAAGACCATGAAATTCTCCATAAAATACATAATGATATTCCCTTAAAATGGGAATGTCATCAAGGATTATTTTTTCATTAGTCTTAATCATTTTATCTTGATTCTATTACTTATAAGAAAATAATATCCATGCTTGAGATGATGATACAAAAATAGATTCATCCTATTCCTTTCACTTGAATAGAATTGAAGGTTGATTCATGATATAGAGGGTGATTTCCTTCCCTTGTAAATTTTTGTTTTCTCTATATAAGGAAAGCTATTCCCTCCCTAGAATAGCATCAAATTATACTAAAGCGGTAATTAAATGGTTCTTTGGGATGTTCAGACCACAAATACAGACACTGAAGAAGTTATATACTTGGGATGCAATAATTATTCCATTTTTATTTTCACCGATAACTCAAATTATATGTTTTTATATGGTGTTTGAATAGTTCTACTAAACATGAAGGACAATCAATGATGCATAGAATTAGAATCAATTAGTTTGTTCACCATCATTGAATAAATAACTAGTGTACCAGTCACCAATTCATTGTCAGTTTCAACCAAAACATTTATGATAATATAATATCTCCCTTACATCAAGGAATTTGAATTTATTTTTGTCAATTATAATCTACAATATGTGGATTAGTGCATTGGTTCAATTAGTGTCCTTGTTTCTTGTAGTTAAAACTTTGGAAAATAGGTTTAGGGTTTCTTGAATATTCTTTGCATTCATTATTTTTGGGTGTGTCTTCTATTGGTAATCACTAGATAGATAGAATTCCTATCTTTATATAAATCATTTCCTTGTACCCTTTAAGAAATTTTTAGGATACTTCATCCTACACTTTTAAAAAGTGGGTTATTTCACTTTCTTACCACCATAAGTTTTCTTCTTCATACTGGTAGGATTAAAATCAATTATTCAATTCTTATCATCTGACCCATGAGACCCTTGAGATTCATTTATCTCTATTTTTACTTTGAGGGAATATTATAAAATTTCCTCATAGCTATCAAATTCATGAGTAGCCAGCAGTTTTCATAGATTGGGATTTATCCCACCAAAGTATTGGTCGAATTTACATTCAAGGTTAATAAGAAAGATAGAGGTGTATAATGAATGAATTGTGAAGTTCACTTGATATGAACCAATGGATTCATCATCCTTTTACAGTAGGATAAGAAAATATCTCTCTATTTTAAGTCAGATAGGGCGAGGAAAATATTTTTCAATTTTTTTTTTCAAAATTCCTTCAACTCCATCACTTTGATCTCCTCCTTAGGATTCAAATTTCTAACCAATATCGACCATTGATAATATTATCCTTCAATATTAAAAATGGTTAGCATGAAATTATATTTCTAAAATAATTGAATGACATAGATGATATTTTCAATAGAGTTGATCCACTACTCTATGATTAAGGGTTCAAAATAGCCACTAAAAGTTAGTGAACTTTATCCCATAATGTTTTCTACTTTTGCTTAATATTTATTATGGAGATTTAGGAATTTATCACAATTAAAGTTTTTGTTAAAAACTTCGGTCAATTGATAAATTATTTTCATGATGTTAACTATTTATACACCTATCAGATTAGGCATAACATTTGGAAATCCATCACATTACCCTTAAAATTGGTTGTTGAGTCAGTTCCTAATAATTTTTTCCATTTATTAGAAGATAAAGAGAAAATTAGGGATGTAAATTTTTAAACTATTACACATATAAATGGGAATCCATGAATATTGATGGGGTAAATAATAAATAACACATATTCTTTAATGTATAAAGTTCTCTGTTTTAAAAGAAGTTATCCATGATCATTTTCATAATATAAAATCTTTTGGGCATTTTTTCCCTTCAAACTTGTTCATAAAGAGATTGTGAATTTACCAAATAATATCTACCAGGAGTGTCAAAATAGGGGTGATATAAGACCCATTTTTGTGCACTAGGTGATGGTCGATTCAAATCCCAATGAATATTTTTTAGGGTTATTACCCCTAGATACATCTGTATTAGATCAAAATACACTTATAATATCCATATAGGGATTTATTTTATTGGAAAAAAATTACTCTATACATTATCAATATTTAGAGATATTTTTATATTTTTAGTATCATATTTAAAGAAAATGATCTTAAAATTAAATAGTTATCCTCTTAGCTTCAGTTTTGATGAATTGATGGTCTACTTTATCCCTTACTAAATTATAGTTCTTTTTCTCATCAAATTTCTCATGATCATATAATCTATCACTCAATATTATTACTGTAATGTTTATTTTCTCCTTTATGTCAATATTTTCATATACTTATAATGTTCTCTTTATCTGAGAACATGATTATGTATTATTTTAGGCAACCTTTATGTTTCCCAATTCTGCTTTTCAATGGACGTTTTATTATCCATTGTTACGATGTGGGGTTTTGGGAAAGTTAATTTCAAATATTGGACCATTGATTATTGATAAAAAAATTACGAGAATAAATTTTTTTAGGGGGTGGGAGAATTTAGAACCAAGATTTTTTTTAAAATAATATGCTTTATATCTCCCTTAACATGAAACAGACAACTTTAAGTAAACCATGAAATAATTTAAATATATGATTATCAAAATGTGGCCATTGTAACCTAGTCATTAAATTAGAGGTGTCAATGAAAATAAAAAATATTATTGAAATTATTTATAATAGTTTATATAATTTAAATGTATTTATCAATTAGTAATATATATGTATTCAATTTTTTTAATGTTATTTTATACTTCAAAAATATAGTTTCTTAAAAAATGATTTTATTTTATTTTGTTTATGGGCATTATAGTTTACTTCTAAAAAATTTTGAAATTTTATTTTAGCGATTGAATATTATTTTTCAAATAATGTTTTCAGTATTATATTAGGGTGTTTTGTATGGATTTTTTCTATAAGAATTATTTTTCAGTGAATAGTGAAAATGCCTTTTTTCTAAAACTATCATTTCTTTTCATTAAATAAACGAATTTTAAATTCCCATTTTATTTTGGATATTCTTAAAAAGTAATATAAGATTCACTTTATTAAATATAATGTAAATAATTCTATAGGAATCAAAATTATATTGGATTCTAGTATAAGTTCATTTGTATGCTTAAAACACATTTATCTAAACACAGTTTTTCTATGTGTTTTATGAATTTATATTTAAATTAATTCATTCTAATTATATAAATTATATATTTAAATATGGATTCAATATGTTTAATCATGTGTTTCAAATTTGGTAAATAGGTTAATTTTTTTCTATTATGAATATTAACCATAGTAAACATGTTTCACCTTCATAAAGGGTAAATCAGGTACTTATGATTAAAAATAATGTAATAGATCTTTAAAATATATCAAAAACATGGAACATTTTAATTTAATGAATTTTTTATACCATAATCATCTAATAATCAATGATATTTAAACTTGGTTCAAGTTTTCAATTACAATGACCTATATATTATTTTACATAATGATTAAATTTAAAATGTAACTTCCTTGATTTTAATTTCGACTATATGTTTTAATAGTGATAAAATGATGTTATGGAAATTTATAATAGTTTTATTTGATCATAAATAAATTATATTTATTTATTTTTAGTTTTTAGTGATGATATAATTACCTAAAATTCTTACTTAACACCAATACAGTTCTTATAGAATAAATAGAAAAATAATGGTATATGTGTTTTAAAATAAAAACATTAATATATTTTGGATGAATTGTAGTATTCCAAAAATTTATTTGGTTACTAAAAAGTATATATATTTTTTTTATATTTGAGTTACATTGTTGATTTTTTAACACCCCAAGCTTTCATTGTACGCTCCTCTTTGAATAATAGAGCAGCGTGTGTTGTAAGCAACCTCAAGTTCTAACACACCGCAACCAATAAAAGTAGCAGTTATGTATAGTAATACCCAATTTTTGAAATTATATAAATTTTATATTTCAAAATTGAATTCATTTTTGGATTCGGAATATTGAAATTAGCCTATGTTGAATTTTTGGTATTTTTCTGAGAACTTCCAATTTTTGATGAAGAGTGAAAAATACTTAAAAACAAATTTTTTAATCAAAATAATTTATAGTGATAAATTATACAATTTAGTGGTTATAAAGTGTAATTAGAATATATTTTTACCATTTTATCCAATGGTGGTCATTAGAATTAATTTCACTTTGAAATTGGAAATAAACAATTGTCAATCTTTTGATTGATATTCTTTCTTAAAAACATGCTATTTGTTGTGAGAATGGAAATTAATTATTAAATTAATTAATTCAACTTATATGTTTTGAATTTTTTAAAATAGACATCATTTTTGAATTAGGAATATCAAATATAGCTTAGGGTTAATTTTTGGTGTTGTTCTGAAAAACTTCGATTTTTGATGAATAGTGAAACCACTAAGTGGTAGTTAAAAATACTAATTTTTCATTTAAATGAATTTTTACCACCTCTGTGATTTGAATTTCCAAAATCCGACATAAATAATTGTCATTAGGAAGTAAACTTTGGTTTAATGGGATTAAAATAATTTTTGGTGAATATTACCTTTTAAGTTCTATTAATCATGATTAAAGGTATTTAGTGTAACTTAAGGTAAAAATAATTTTATAATAATATGAAATTACCTTTACACTTATCCTACCCTTATTAGGTGAGTATGGTCGACCAAGTCAATCCATGGGTCAACTTGGGAACTATGACAACCTTGCTTTTATTACAAACTTAAACATGATTTATTACATAAAACTTCACTTGATACAACAAAGAAGATCGAGAGGTTTAGTGTATTTGGGGTTTAGGATCATTACATAAAAACTTAAAACTTGAAATACAACATCTTTTTTGAAAAATTCCTTTACATTACCACTACATTCCCTCATACTTAACATTGCATGGGATAACCTAAGGACATGCATAAGAAAAGGGTGAGCTATAAAGCCCAGTAAGGGAATACACATGGAATAATATAAGGAGTACAATACATGTTAGAAATTAGGCATATCAATAGAGCAAAATAGAAACATGAACATAAAGTCATGATAAAGCATGATAATCATAACATGGAAATGTTGCAACAACACTTAACATGGAATTAGCATGAGCCAAGGCTCATAGCACATGGAGCATGAGTAAATACTCATTGCACATAAAGCACGTGTAAACACTCATTTCACTTGCATTAGAATGAGTCAACACTCATTACACATGACGTATCATGATACTATACTTTACCCAATGCATTGGAGCGCTATAAGGGTGCACCCTTCTTAAACATTTCATTTCATGCATAAGTGTTCTACATGGATCATAAAACATGGATTCATAAAACATAATAATTTATTTCATGATGAAGGAATGAGGAATTCATACATGAAACTTTATAATCAATAAGTAAATGTGCATAAAGGTGAATACCCTTGATGGAGAAATGGGCTTGGTATTCACTACACAATGGCATTGGCTTAGAAAATCGGTGCGATTTCGGCAGCGTAACGACGTGACATAAGAATTCATAAAAAAAGGATGATGAGAGGGAAAGGGGTTCCTCATAATATATACATGTAATGGACAGTAATTAGGTTATATAGATACATGTCCCAACAATTTTAATGGAATTTTGATTCATGATACAAAAGTATCTCTTGAATGTAAAAGAGGAGAGAGAAGTTCCCTTCAGAATTTCGGCATAGTAACGGGTGTACATGGGAGGGATTTAATGAGAGAGAAAGGGGTATCCCATCATTCAAACATAAAGAGGGAAGTATGAGGGAGGTGCTAAAACGTACCCCAACAATCATAATTGAAATTAAAAGGGCAAAAAAAACATAAAGAAAATTGGACAAAAATGAGAAAGGAAGAAAAAACCCTTACTTGGAAGTGTGCTTCCAAAGGCTAGAGAGAGGATTGTGAGAGGCTTCTTGGGAGCTTGGGGAACCTTGGGAGGATTCTAGAGAGAGTTGGGCAGAGGTTGGACGAACTCCAAAGGATTTTATTGAGGAGGAAGTGGGAGCTGCGGGTCTTTCTTGCTAACAGTTAACAGCTAGGTGCCCTTCCCTTCCACACCTGAAGCATTTCCTCGTCCCCTTAAGGCAATTTCCATGGTGTTTTTTCCCTCACTTTTGGAAAGTGGGGTGCTGGATCTTCTTAGCACCTTTGTATTTATCCATCGGACCGCCAACATTGAATTCCACCTTACGCTTCTTGTCCCCATGATACCCCTGTGATTCCCCGATCTCCATTTCGACCTTGAGGGCTCATCGGTCAATATCTTCATAGCTGTCGAAGTCACGGATCACTAATGCTTTCCGCAGGCTAGGATTCAGCCCACCAAAGAAGCAGTCAACTTTGCATTTGGGGGTAACGACAAAGCCAGAAGCGTAATGTGCAAGCCTTGTGAAGTTTTCCTTGTACGCTCCAACAGATTCTTCATCTTTTTGCTTGAGGGAAAGGAAGTCCCTTTCCATCTTAAGTCGGAGTGTGCGCAAAAAATATTTATCAAAAAACATCTTCCGGAAATCCTTCCATTGCAATGCCTCGATCTCCTCCTCAGGCTTCGTATTTTTGATCCACGTCCACCATTGATCAGCTTCACCCTCCATATGATAAGCTTCAGGAGAACCTTCTCTTGTTCAGAACATTGAAGGATGGAGAAGATCTTTTCAATGGAGTTGATCCATTGTTCAATGATCATGGGATCAGATGATCCACTAAAAGTAGGAGGCCTTTGTATCATTAAGCTCTCGATAGTGACTTGTTATTTATTATGGGGGTTTGGAAATTCCCCTTGACCCGTGTTTCTATTCAATGCTTGAGTTAGCTGAGAGAGAAGCGTGACAAAGTTCACGATTCCCGCTCCCATTGGATTGGGCATCTCATTAGTACATTCATCACACTGATCTTCACATCGGTTGTTAGCCCAAGTCCTCCTATTACCGACCATTGGCTGGAATAAAAGGAATGTTAGGGGTAACGCATAAAGGGTAATCCAAAGACAAAAGTTGATGACTTATAAATAAACTTTCATTTCCTTAACTCATGAGTCTATAGGCTTCAATCTAGGATTTTCATGATCTACTTTCTAACATATATTCTTAGGGGATTTTTTTAATTCCCTTAATAAGGGTTCATAGTAAGCTTGTGAATTTACCAAAGAATATCCCCCGGGAGTTTTATAAACAAGAGTGCAGCAAGGTCCATTGTCATGCACCAGTTCACGTTCGAGTCTATCTCAAAGCGCTGTTTTCAGGTTTTACCCCTAGGATACATCTGTTCCAGAGCCACCTCTACCTGCTCGTATCTAGATAGGGATGTATTTTCTTGATAACCAACTTATTCAATACTCACCAAAACTTAGGGATGTTTTTATTATACTTAGTCTTGTCTCTAAGGCTTTACTAGGGTTTTTTAATCCTAATCCCAAAAATAACTAAACCTATCCTCTGATACCAAATATGACAACCCTACTTTTATTACAAACTTAAACATGATTTATTACATAAAACTTCACTTGATGAAACAAATAAGATCAAGAGGTTTAGTGTATTTGGGTCTTAGGATCATTACATAAAAACTTAAAACTTGAAATACGACATCTTTATTGAAAACTTTTTTTACATGACCACTACATTCCCTCGTTCTTAGCATTGGATGGGATAACCTGAGGACATGCATAAGAATAGGGTGATCTATAAATCCCATTAAGGGAATACACATGGAATAACATGAGGATTAAAATTTATGTTAGACATTAGGCATATCAATAGATCACAATAGAAACATGAACATAAAGGCATGATAAAGCATGATAATCATAACATTGAAATGTGGCAACAACACTTAACATGGAATTAGCATGAGCCAAGGCTCATTGCACATGGAGAATGAGTAAATCCTCATTGCACATAAAGCACGAGTAAACCCTCATTTCACTTTCATTATCATGAGTCAACACTCATTTCACATGACATATCACGATACTATACTTTACCCAATGCATTGGAGCGCTATAAGAGCGCACCCTTCTTAAGCATTTCATTTCATGCATAAGTGTGCCACATGGATCATAAAACATGGATTCATAAAACATAATAATTTATTCAATGAATAAAGAATGTGGAAATAATAAATGAAACTTTATAATAAATAAGTAAATGTGTATAAAGGTGAATACCCTTGATGGAGAAATGGGCATGGTATTCACTACACAATGGCATTGGCTTAGAAAATCGGTGCGATTTCGGCATCGTAACGGCGTGACATAAGAATTCATAAAAAAAGGTTGATGAGAGAGAAAGGGGTTCCTCATAATATATACATGTAATGGAAAGTAATAAGGTCATATAGATACATGTCATAACAGTTTTAATGGAATTTAGATTCATGATACAAAAGTATTGCTTGAATGTAAAAGAGGAGAGATAAGTTCTTTTCAGAATTTTGGAATAGTAACGGGTGTACATGGGAGGCATTTAATGAGAGAGAAAGGGGTCTCCCATCATTCAAACATAAAGAGGTCAGTATGAGGGAGGTGAAAAACCACACCCCAACAATCATAATTGAAATTAAAAGGACAAAACAACTTAAAAAATTGGACAAAAAATGAGAAAGGAAGAAAAAACCCTTACTTGGAAGTGTGCTTACAAAGGCTTGAGAGAGGCTTGTGAGAGGCTTCTTGGGAGCTTGGGGCACCTTAAGAGGATTCTAGAGAGAGTTGGGCAGAGGTTGGATGAACTCCAAATTCTTTGAGTGAGGAGGAAGTGAGATCTTGGGTGGGTTTATATAGGAAAGGTGAAGGAATTCTTTATTATTTAGGTTTGGGACCACTTATATTAAATTAATCCAAAACACAAACCATACCATGGATTTTTCCCATGGTTTTTGGAAAATGTAAGAGGAAAAAAATATTTTATAAGGCCAAAGTCCTAACTTTTTAAAATAATAGGGATGCTTATGTGGAGGTGATTCACACTCCCATGGAAATTAATTTAAAAAGACAAGGTGTTTAATAAGTCTTGAGGGTTCCATTAATGCTTTGAAAAGTAAGTCAAAAAAACCCAAAATGACATTATTTTAATGTTAAAACATATATTTTCCGAAAATAAAGCTTACATTATTTTATTACATCACTATTGGGTCATTATGATGTCATAAAACACGTTATATATAAACGGTATTTAATTTTTACCCAAATATTTGACTGTCTCAGAAAATTATGGAAAATTCACCGTTGGATAATTTTGACGTCCTGACTCCAGAAATAACATTTATTTTATCTAAATAATTTTCTAAATATGTTAATTTTTATTTTTAAAATAAAAACCAACATTTCTCGAAAATTCACGGGTTTTGACAGAAATGGCTTTCAAACCTTTATAAAAATTATAATTGAATTCATAAAATTATAATATCATTTATATTTAATAAAAATTAACTTAATAATAATAATAATAATATTTTATTAAAATATTATTTTATTCAAAAATCCATTAATTTAATAAAAAAGATTTCTTAATTAAATAATAATTAAAAACAAAATTTGTACATTAAAAACTATTTACAATGTCTCAAAAATGACAAGGAGGTATATTCATTATTATATACAAAAATAATATACATGAGCATAGTACTAGAGATTCATTACAAAAACCCTTAAAACAGCCGCATAAGACATAAGGGTAAGATATGTGATGGTGACAAACTCTTGGGGTGGCTCAGCTAACATTGCTAGAGTGGTAATCTCTATCAACTTTCATTTTTCCCGTAGACGGTCCCATTCGATCTTGACATGGTGAAGCTCAGCTTGGGCTTGGTCAAGAGCGAAGCCCAAGGAAGCCACCTCTTTTCCAAGCTCCAATAAATGGGATTCTTATGGGAAATTATACTGGATGAGGCCATCACTTCCTTTGTCTAAGTAAAATTTGATTTGTTAAAGCCCTATATTTATACTAATCATGTGATCACTGTTCAATGGATATAAAAGTAACAGTCACAATTCTTTTCATAAAACCAATGAAGTTGACATTTTATAAAAAAATTTTATATAAAGAGACATTTAATAATATCAAGAGTGATTTTCCATTAATTAAACTTTGGGTCGTTACAGGGACCCCATGGAGCCACTTGGGTAAGAAAATGACATTTATAACTTTTTAGTTAAGGTAAAAATAAAATTGTCAAAAAACATGTGTTGTTTTACTAAAACAATTATTACATGGGGTTATATAAGTTAACATTTTTACTATAAATATTCATTGGAATATATAAAAATTTTTCATACATCATGGTAATTTTTTTTATAATTTTTATACATTAAATAAATTAAATTTTTTATGACACAATGATGATGCAACGATTACCTCATTAATTAACGATTTAAATAAAATGAAAAGATAATGTAAAATCTAAGACTTACACTTGTCAAAAACCTATTGGATGAGTATATTTAGAACCATTATCACCTTATCCTCGAAATATATAATTTTGGGACCTTTTAAATTTGAAAAAAGTACTTCATAATAATGTAACATTTCATTACATTCCAAGAGTGCCCCTCTTCTCCTCTTATAAAAGGCCCCCACCACTACCACCTTATTCACAGCATAAAATCCATTTGGCTCGGCCAAAATCTGCCCAAATACTCTCTCAAATTCCCTCTATTACTCCTAGAAGACTCACTTTGGGCATAAGTCTTCCCAAGGAAGCCTTTGGCTCAAATCAAAAAGAGTTACCCGATTTTAAGGTATTGTCTTCTCTTATGTTCTTTTGTTTTATTTTTCTTCTCCAACCCCTTAAACTATTTTTATTCCCTTATTTTGTAACAAAAACAGTATATTAAATATACAAGGATGTTTTTATGATAAGTATTCAAGCTAAACTTACACACACCTTCATCTAATGGTTAAAGAACATACTATTTCTGTGGGTGGTGAATTACTGCCTCACGAGACGATGATTGTTCAATATTCTTTTAACACCTATCATGGTGGCCATTATGATGAAACTATTTCTATATATGATATATATTATGTTTAATTTTTCCTTATGCTTATTTATTTTTCATTTATGGAATACCTTAATGATTTCCATTATGGGTAAACGCGATAATTTCATTTTAGGAAGTGCGGACTACCGCCCCCTCAAAGTGATTTGAATCGTTAATGCCATATGTGGGATGTATAAAGGATGGAGTAAATGATATTATATATGATATTATACTGGAATTATAATATACCTTTATATCATTATCATTTCATTCCATTAAATACGAAATAGAAATGAAAGTAGCGTTTATGCGTACGTACGGCTTACCGTCTCCATGAACGGTGCATTTCATTTCTTACCTCTAAATGTTATATAATATTATAAATGCATGTATCTACTGTATATATATGATATATATGATATCTACATCATGAATATAATATTGAAGATAATGTATATTCTACCACATAAATAACTTGTAATTATAAGAAGTTTATTGTTGACTCAAGTACCAAAGATCGACAAAACGACCATTATTAACATAAATAATTACATAATGTTCATAACATGGTAATAAGTGATATAAAAGGAATAATGAACTTGAAAAAGGTTCTTAAGAAAGTATAAATTAACTCTAGTTTATTATTCAAGAGATTAAATAACAATCGAGTCAAGTCATACATGAGGTAAGAGAACTTCTTAACCCAATTTATGTTCTTTGGGTTAATCTCCTACTTTCAAATTATGTCATGATATTATTATGTTCTATCTTGTATTTTTACTTTATTTATGTGTACTTATACTGAATAAACATAATAGATCTATTTTATTTAGAAAATTTTCTTTTTAAGGGACTTCGTCTCAATCTCCTTTCATTGAGGCATATTTTGTTTTATACACAACTTTCTTTTATATGGTGTATAAACCCATTTGAATTTTACTTTTATTTAAAAGGAATCTTTTTTATACGAAGCATTTTACTAAATGACAAAAAGGAATGTTTTTTTCTGTACGTATGTGGCGACAACGGCTTCTTCGCTGCCATGACCATTATTTGAGTTTCGCCTTCCTCTACAAGCCACAACTTTTTTTAAATGAAAAATAAATACCATGTTTTACTTTTATTTTATTTTGGTATTGAAAATGGTTTTGATAATGTTTTTTATTATATCAATGTGTTGTATTGATATCTTGTGATTGAAATGTGGAAATGTTATGTTTCCTTTATGCATGTTTTATGTGATACGATTATGTTATGGTTTATGATATGTTTAAACCTATTTATATGGAGAATGAATTGGACTTAATAAGTGATGAGTGGATCCCGCTATAGCTCCTTGATGCATCAGTAGGTCTCATGAGACAAACTAGTGTCTTGGTACGAGGCATTGAAAAAATCTTATTTGTAGTCTTGACACGAGGCCTTGGCTACGTGGTTTTGATAGTCTGACATTATGCATTCCATCACTATGAAAGTGGTTATTGATATTTCATGTGATTATTCGACTAGTAGAATATCCATGTGAATAATAAAATGGAATTATTTCATTTTATTTTGTCCATATTATGATGAAGTTCAAGTTTAAAAGCTTTTGTTTTAGTTATACATTGCCTGAAATTTTTATGTTTATTTATGAAAGTTTTCACTGTATTTTTATCCTTACTGAGCATCTGAGATCACCCCTTTCAATGTTTGAATTTTTCTAGGATGTGATGAAGTATATTATGAATGACCTACAGAGATAGTATGAGGGGATATGAAGACAATATGTTTTTTTAGTTTTGTTTTACTTTATGATGTAATGTAAGACTTATGAATGTATCTAATGTTTCCAAGGCTACTAAACTAATCGGTATTTCGAGACTTGATCTTTTGTGATCATGCCAATGTTATGTAATAAGGCACCGAATCTGGGTAACTAGGGTCAGGGCGTTACAGATTTGATTTCGTTGAAGTCAAATTAAATGTATTGTCCAAAAATTACTTTATTGATATTTTATGATAAACTATATCTTCGTATAAGATTAAAAAATAAAAATAAAATTGAAGGAGGAAATGTGGTATATGAAATGTTATAAAATTTAATTCATGGAATTTTTTTATCCACTTTTCTCTTTAAAATTATACCTATTTCTCTTAAAAGATAAAACATATGTAACCACGGTTAAGGTTAAAAGGGGATAACAAGGGGGTTAAAACAGAAGGTAAGGTTTAAAATGTAACATAAAAATTTATACATTTTATTTGTCTAATGTAGTTTGAACATATAATTCCACAATTTCTAAATTATTTCCATTTTTTTCCACTTGACATGATTATGATATATATTATATTTAAATCTATTATGCAATTATAAGTATGTCATTTTCCTTGATTATAATATGGAGCCTCCTCTTATCCTTTGTTATCATTTTTTGAGAAGTATATATTAGATACCTACTAAATTAATGTATTTTTATATTTTTTCCATCATCATTGAACTTTTTTTCTTCCCCTAAGACCATTCACTAGTACAAAAAACGTTTTTTACATCGGTTTTTTGAGCCTTTCAACGTCGGTTTTGAGGCGACGTTATTGCGAGTGACATAAAAAATATGATTTTTTACGTTTTTTATCCAATAACCGATGTTAAAAATTAATTTTAATGGTTTTTAGCATCGGTTTTTAAAAAAAGGATGTAAAATCCCTTCTGGAAATGCCATAAAAAGCCATTTTTTATGATGGTTAAAAAAAACTGAAGTGAAAAGTCATTTTTTACCTCAGTTATTTAAAAACTGACGTTAAAAATTACTTTTAACTTTTGTTTTTAAATAACTGATGTAAAAAATATTTTACATCTTGTAGATAATTTCGTAAGCTTTGATTTTACAGGTTGTAGGGCTCAAACGGAGTTATGGATCAAAAGTTATGACCAATGGAAGATTGATATATTTTTTTTCGAGGAATGATCGAATGAGCCAACCGTAGTATCATATTAGAAGAAATTTAAGAATCTGAAGGAGTATTTGTAGTTTTTCCATGATATAAATAATTATAAATCATTATAATAAAGTAAAAATCCTTAAATTGTATATCAATTAAGAAAACTACTCATAAAAAATATAAATCATGAAAAGATAATTACAAATACCTTGATGAGATCGTGGAAAGATGAAATAATGGATTTACTTGGAATATCAAACAAGTTCAGTTGGTGGAATGATGATGTTTGGAAGAAATGATTGTTAAATGGTATATCAATTAAGAAAAAAAATTATAAAAACCATAAATCATGGATAAAAAATTAAAAATACCTTGATGAGATTGGAGAAAGATGAAATAATTGATTCCCGTTGAATATAAAATGAGTCTAGTAGAAGGAAAGATGATGGATAAAAGAAATGATCATTAAATTGGGATATGTGTATAATGAAAACATGTAATTGGGATGATAAATAAAAACACGGTATTAAAAATTTTAAGTGGAAATTGGAAACGAACCACAAGTTTGTAAACCTTAATGACGTCGGTTATCAAATAACTAATGTAAAAAATGAAATTGTATCTCTTTTCCACATCATTTATTAAATAACCGATGTGAAAAATAAATTTTCATGGCTTTTTCACTTGGGTTATTTAATATCCTACGTGAAAAAGTATTTTTCACGTTGGGTATTAAATAACCGATGTAAAAAATGTTAACAGAAATGTAGTTCATTTCTCAAGTTTTGATTTGATAGATCACAGAGCTCAAACAAAGTTACAGATTAAAAGTTTTGGGTTTCAGAAATTGGCATTCCGTAAGACTTTGTTTAGAGATGATCAACTTATGATGCCCATAACTTTTGATCCGTAACTCTGTTTGAGCTATGTGACCTATCTAATAGAAGCTTGAGAAATGAACTAAATTTTTTAAACCTTTTTCACGTTGGTTATTTAATAACTGACGAGAAAAAGTAATGAAAATTAATTTGTCACGTTGGATATTTAGAACCAATGTGACAAAGTCTGGAAAGTAGATTCCTCACGTCGGTTATTATATAACCGACATGAACAATAAACAAAAATGGATTTTTTCACATCGATTCATATATAGATGATGTGAAAAGCCAAATAAAATGGATTTTCACATCGGTTATATAATAATCGATGTGATAAATTGATTTTCTAAGATTTTGACATCAGTCCTAAAAAACCGACGTGAAAAATGGTGACGTTAAAAATAGTTTTTGTACTAGTGATTCTAAGAAGGCCCAATTAGTAAGCCAAAGGTGGTCTCCCAAAGATGAGGTAACCTTATTATATGAAACTTTTAATGTTTATTTCTTATTTTAATTCTTTTAAATATGTTGTATCCAAACTAAAATTATTAATAATGTATTATAAATATACATTGAAGTTATTATGTTTTTTGGAAATCTATTTTCACCTTCTTTCTAACAAATGGGAAATAAAAGTATCACTCATTTGTACTTGTGGATTACTACCTCCATGTGGCGATATGATTCTATTTCCATCACCAAAATTGATTGATGGTTATTAAGAAGGATTTAATTTAAATATAATATATTTATATAATAATTATTGTTCTAAAATTATAATATTTTTTATACCTTCTCACTTTCCCTTCCGTTTTAAAATGAGAACATCGCTCATGCATACGTGTGGACAACCACCTCTACGAAGTGATGTGATTAATTTTTCACTTATAATTTTCATGGATAGTAATAAGGATAGGTTAAATAAATATATATGATATTTTTTATATAATAACGATTATATAAAAGGTTATTATTATTTATCTTTATTTCTCTTCATGCATTGAAATGTGGAAACCACAATCGCTTGTTTGTAAAGATTACCCTCTCCCTGAGGTGAAGTAATTCAATCTTCATCACCACATTATTTGAGTAATTAAAAAAGTGTATATAATTTTCACATATTATACCTATGACCTTATTAAAATTATTTAGATCTTATAACCATTATCATATTACAGGGACTGTAACTGCTGAATAGAAACACTCACGAAAAATGAAAAAGTTATCACCTAGTATAGTTATTATAATTGATAATTTTTAATAAATGGTTGATAATATGACATAATTAAATAGTAAATGTTATTATATGTATCAATATGGTTATTTAATAGATTTATAAGAAATTTCTTTTTATTATATTATGGGTTTGAACATGTATGAATCAAGATGATATTTGCGGTATAAGTTTTACATCTCAATTTTATTTCTATGAGACACATTCCATATTAATAGATTTATTCATTGTAGTGTATATACTTCCCATTAATGTGTTTTATAATTCATATCATGAATGTTATTATGATTTATAAATAAATATATGGTTCCACCATTCATTATGTTTTGAATTGGAGTTACCAAAATATTACGGGAATTTTGATACAATCTCGTTTCTTTTCATTAGTTTCTATGATAGATTTACATTGAGAAAAATTATATGATCCTTATCCATGAAAAAATATATTCTCTTATATTGTGAATTTTATTTGGTTTTCTTGTTTTCCTTTAATTATTCCCTCTTTGTTTTATAAAACGATTGAGAAAATATTTGTACTAAAAGTTAACTTTATTTATTTTTTGGTCTAGAATATTTTCCTTCCATGACAATATTTTCATTAACAAAAATTCCGGAATTTTTGAAATATTCTATAATGATCAATTAAATTCATTTTTACCCATTTTTAAAATTATATAAAAATTATAAAAAATAATTGTAACATATTTTATTTTCCAAATGAATACACCATTTTTTTTGTTTAATTTTATTTTTTTCCCTCTAATAAAGTTGCCTAAAAAAGTTTAAGGAGATATAGAATATGTTTGGGGATTGTTCGAAGCCCATATCCAAAAAATGCGGAGAAAATATATTATTGAACAGTTATGAGAGACCATGCCTCTAAGCTTATATGATTTTCCTAAACTGTTTGGTTGCATACAGTGGGGTTCAGGGAGAATACGACTTGTATGTAACCATGAAACCCCAGGTGCATGACCATACAACCCATATACAGTTTTTGGGCAGTGGGTTTTTCATGGTTTTCATATTTTTAGGTAAATCTTTCTCCTAAACATGTGGGATTCCCCTTTGAAGTAGATAATAGTGCATGATTAGTGCAGAGTTTGGCCAACTGTGTAGCCAAACCTTGAATAATTTTTTTGTGGTGAAATTTCCATTTTCCCTCTTAAATGATTTTACCATATTTCTTTTCCTACTCCTCTGCATTTCCAAAAAATTCTTCTTTTCTTCCCATGTATGAGATTATTCCCTATTTTGGCTAGGAATACAACTAAATCGACAAAGTAGCCTCCATTTATCTCATCTTAGAAAGAAACGGGAAGATATAGGTAATCTCTTAAATCCTCTTCCTTTTATTTCAAATTCTTCATCCCATCTATTGATCTATCTCAGTGCAAGATAATTTTCCCCATTTTAGGTCATTTGATTATTTCTACTATTTCTTCTAAACTATCTTGATTAAAATTTTGAAACTAGAGGAGGGTAGCTCAAGGAGGCTAATATAAATGATCTAGGCTCATTACACTTATTTTATTTCTTCACATAAATTTTTTCATAGTTCTGTGAGCTGGAGCCTTCTGATGTTGCCTTAATCTTTTAATATTAAATATAATTTTTTCCTTACCTAGCCTTTGGATACCCAAACTAGTGGAGAATCACCCCCTTAGGATGATCTCTATGAGTTATGCTACCCCTTGGGTGGGTGCTTCACTTTAGAGCCAAAATTTACCATATTCTAAATTTACCTAACACACCATGATGGGTATTGTCTCAAAATGAATACCTTTTTTATAAATTGGTAGAATTGGGTGATGTTCCATGTGTTAAACCCCATATCCATACCTTATATGAAATGATTGAATTAAATAAATGGGAAAATTTCTTAACAATCATGGCTCATGACATGAATGAACAATTACAAATGGGAATTCCATTACAAAAATGACATTCATGTTATAAATTTTGGAATTAATGAAATGGACCCCATTTGTAGATATATTATATATATAATTTTAATATTGATGATTTCACCTTAGTAATGAGAGTGAAACAATAGGTTTAGACTTAAGGATGCCTTGGAAAGACTGTTGTTCATTCTTGTTAGAATTGTTAATGTTTTATAAACACATCGGGTGCAACATCAGCTATTCCGAAGATGGGATTAGCATGTGTTATTTATTTTTTTCTCCAGATAAGTGAAACTGGTTTCCTATTGGATACCCCTTGGATGGTATTGATGGAATATGGCTATACCATACCATAAGAGAGACTCAGGCCCCTATATGCGATACTATGTACAGAGTCGAAGGTTCATTCCTAAAATCTTCATTCGATGACGGAGTGGAACTTGGGACTTCATTCTTGAGTTACATGTAGTAACCCCATGGCATTAAACACATACTTAGACCCTAGATAATTACTTGGATAGTCACTCAGGATTACCTTATAAGTTATAAGAAGGTTTTTTGATTAAATTTAAAAAATTAGATGAATGTTTTCAAATTATAAATTGTCTATTGGTTTTAAAACTATAGATAAGTATCCTCCAAGTACAGTAACAAGATTGGGGACCATCTACCTTCTCGTATATTATCCATCTCAATTTAACTTTATATGATTACCTGGTTAAGACTCACCGACTTAAGTTGAATTAGGTAGACTTGAAGAGTATCAAAATGGAATCTGTTACATTGTATTTATTTATTTAATTATTTAGTAAGGCACACATTTCATTTTATGTTGCAGAAAATGGAATGTCCAGGACACAGTGGGTGAAAACCTACTGAGATTGTATCTCACACCCTACTCGGGTGTCATTGGTACCCTAGTAGACTTTATGGTTTCAAGTATTGATACAGGGAAGCAACTAACTTCTAACGATTTACATTCATTTCTAGGAAATATATTAGGGAAGAGAACCGAGCTTATGATCAAGATTCCACTCATAACAGTATTTTCCTTTTTTGTGCATTTTGTTATCATGTAGTATATATCTATATCCCCTACCCCTTAAATAGTAATTTTTGTATAGATACATGAGATAATGTCATCAATACTTGTATTTGTTTATTAATAACCTTTTGCTTAATGATATTTAGATTTCATGCATTATTCTTATAATTCTGTAGTTATCTGTTGGTTATTATTGCTTCCTCTGGTTTCTATTTTTCTTATTCATTTTGTACTATTATGATCACTCTATTCAATGAGGGAATTGTCTTCCCACAGACACACCCAAGTCCTTCACTGCTAGTCGACATCCTCTAGCATTTATATTGATGCGCATGAGGTCTTTTGGACACCATATTAGGACCTAGAAAAGTGGAATACTAGGTGGGATGCTACAAAGTGGTTTCAGAACATTTATTTTCCTTTTTTCTAACTATATGAGTTTAGACACGAGACTTGGATATTGGAATTTGGTCATGTGCATATGTCTGGGAGTAGCAACCCCACACATAGGGGAGATCCAAATTACTTGGGATGGGAAAATGATGTTATTTATTACATTGTTATCATTTCATGGATTTCACCATTGGGTGACATAATTGTTTTACACTATTATTATTTTGATGGAATATCATTTACTTTGGCTCAATGATATAAGGGTGTATAAAGTTCATTCATCACACTAGGAAATTTTGGATTGAATTGTTATGTATTATTCCATTCCACATTTATTTTCCTGGATGCATTTCCTATATTTTTGGTTACTATTCTCTGTGCCTGATTTTTTATGCCTTTTAGTGATTTGATTATTGTATATAGATATGTTCTAACATTTCTCGTAGAACCAAGGAAACACAATTGTCACTTAAAAAATCTCCCTTACTGTAATAGCATTTTTCTACAGTGGTAAAGCAAATGCCTTATGTAGCTAACTGTGGAACATTATGCCACAGACCATATGTCTGATGGGCTAGAACGTGTTGTGGTTAGTATTAAATAGACCCACTATCCAATTTATAAGGTGTATGTGTCCTTATAAGTTGGAGGTGATGATACATATTATTCAAACACTTAAAAGATATTTAAATATATAAATTTAATAAAATTAATTTGATCCTGAAAATGATATGGGCCCCTTAATTAAATAAAAAAAGACCTTATCGTGAACCGACCTTAGTAGTGGGAAGTAGGTCTTGTCTCCATTGTTACTTTTGTGACTCATTATTCTTACCCAAACATGTCTCCAGGATAAGACAAGAGGCTTTACATGTTTATAGAAATGTATTAGTACCTGTCCGTATTTAAACGGTTTCTCTGTCTATTATAAATTCTTTTTAAGGGGTTCCCATAGAAATTTTAGAGACATGCCACCACGACGACTTCTTATTGTATGCCAAGAAAGGGGTGATGATAAGACTGCAGAGGTGGTGGGACCTAATCCAATCGTTATACCTTTTGTAGTTACAACCAAGGAACCTCTAACAAATCTTCCAATGGGTGTTGATTCCCAATTTCAGGATCGATTCTTTCAGTTATTCTAGACCAATCAGGGTGCACCATGACCTTCCACTTCTATTGAAGAGCTGAAACATGAGTTCTAGTAGTAGAATCCTCCCAACTTCTCAAGGGATGGTTGACCTAATGCTGCAAAATGACGGTTAGAGGCCATAAAATCCCTCTCCATGCATATTGTGATGCCTCTAGAGCAGAGTATCAAGCTCACAACCTACATGGTTTGTGACTCCCCCCAAGCATTGTTGGGACGTTCTAACTCAGGTCGGTTGACACCAATTTATTTTCCGGGCAATCTTACAAATATCCTTCTTTAACTAATTCTTCCCACATACTCTGAGAATAGATTACATTCAGTATTTCATGAAACTTCAGTAAGGAAACAAGTTAGTGGTGGTTTACTAAGATTGATTTTCTAAATTGCAGTGTTTCAAAACAACCATGACTGGTGATGGGTTGACTACTTTGAGGAAATTTGATGATGGACTTGCATATTAAATCCTCTATCAGGTGAACATATTTCAAAGGACCACCATTTCAGATAAGGTGAACTAGGACCTCATTATAGGTTAACATATTTTGACTGACCACCTTTAGGTGCCAGATTAGTGACTCCTCCTCAAGAAAGAAGTTGGTCTTCTACAAGATGTTCAGACCAATAAAGTGGTCATCGCCAAGGAAGTTATACCTTAGAGTTTCTTCTTCAAAAAAATGGAATTTCATAGGCTACCCAAGGATCAAATCAGGGCTGAATATTTTGACATGTATATGTAATGCATCCTACTTCATATGAGTAGAGTCTAGGTCCATATTCAGTTAGAGGAACTATTCATGTAGCCTATACTTTGGTATCTTCCTTGTTTGATACATGAAAATCACACACTATTCAATATACTATAACCATGGGAAGTCTGGGATTAGTGGTAGAGTACTCCTATGGTGTTATGATCCCTGAAAGACTACTAGGAGTCCAAGCAGAGGGTATACTCCCGAGAAAGAAGTTCCCCTTGAGATATTTGAGTATTATTTTCTATGGATTTTCTCCATACATGAGATGGTTGGCTTTGATGTCATTACTAGTATAGACTAGATTGTTCCTTATCAATCCCAAGTGGATTTTTATTACTGTCAGTTATCTTTAACATTTCATGAGGGGAAAATTTATATCAATAAGGGAGAATGGGATCTCTAGGACAGTCGATCTAGACTCAAGCCTACTAGGCTAGGCAGTGTGATAACCCAAATGGCTAGTATCTTTATGAGAAATCAGGGGATGCATCTTATGGAATTTACTCCCATTGTTCATTGTTTCAAGGGTGTATTGCCAGATGATTTCTTCGGATTTCCTCCTGAGAGAGGTTGATTTCACCATAGATCTAGTGTCAGGTGTAGCGCCGATGTCTATTCCTCCATATAGGATAATACATAAAATTCTACAGGAACTCAAGATATAGATAAAATATCTAGAGGATAAGGTTTTTATCTAAACCATCAAAAAGATATGGGTTTCAACTCTCCTTTTAACCAATAAGGTGGATGGTAACCAAAATTAGTGCATGGATTACCATTAACTAAACCATCTTACAATGAAATATTTGTACCCACTCCCTCGAATAGATGTCCTCTTCATCCAGATATGAGAAGAAATAGTTTTTTACAAGATTGATTTGAGGTCAAGATACCATCAGGTTTGTGTGAGACCATCTGTTATAATACCTATATCATTCTAGATTAGGAACAGCTTATAAAATTATATGGGTATGCCGTTTGGTTTAAAGAATGTGCTGACCGTCTTCATGGCTCTGATGAATCGGGTTTTCCATTCGTATCTTGATTTTTTTGGTAGTCTTCATAGATGACAACTTAGTGTATTATCACACTAGACATGAACATGCCAATCATCCTTAGATCATGTTGAGTACATGGTGATAGAACTAGATATATTTTAATCTTGGTAAATTCCACCATCATATTAGTAAGGTTCACTTCTTGGATCATATAATATCATAGGTGGGTGTATTTTTTTACCCATAGAAGACGGGATTCATGGTTTCCTGGGATCAACTTAAGAATGTGTTTGATATACAATGTTTCATGGGGATAACTGGATATTATATTAGATTCATCTAGGATTTATCATGCCCAGAATCACCACTCATTGTCTTGACCAGGAAGGGATTAGAATTATATTGGAATGAAGCTTGTGAGACGTATTTTCAGAATTTAATTGGAAGATTGAATTCAACCTTAATTCTGATTCTAACTGAGTTGGGATAAATCTATATTATTTATTTTCATACTTCTGGAATTGTGATGGGTGAAATTATGATTAAGGGTGATCGGGTTGTATTATACAGGTCCTGTATAATGACACCACATGAGAGGATCTACGATACACATGACTTCAAGCTGGAAATAGGGGTTCAAGCAATATACTAATGGAGACACAACTTGTTTGGTGAGAGGTTATTTGTTTACACGAACCAAAAAAGTATCAAAAACATATACAAAATATGATACTTGAATCTAAGGTAGTGTTTTTGTCTGGAATAACTTAAATCTTTATTCTTTGAGATTGCTTACACACCAAGAAATGGTAATGTTACTGCAGATTTATGGAGCAAAAATACTTAGATGCAATCCATTCGGGAGGCTATATTTGAGTGGAATATGATGGTTTTGTATTTTGAGCTTCACCTAGATGGTTATGAAAAACACAATAATCTATTCTTATTAGCTCTAGTAGTGACATCCTACCATCTAGAGTGGGTAAATATGTGGAAGTTGTCTAATTCTGAGGGTCTCATTCCGAGGGAGAGAATCACTTGTCAGAACCCACCTCTTTCATTGTTTGTAGATGTGAATTAGGTAATAATATTTCATGGAAATGTATGGGTGACTCTATACATTTTTGGATATTTGATGACGGAATATAATGCCTCTGTATGGGTAGTTCTTCCAGGGATTACCATGATGTATAGAGACATGCATTGTAAATATCAGTGTCTTGGTATGAAGAGGCAGATAACAAGTTTCACCACTCAGTGATCCACCTATCTGTAGGTGAAGGTAGAGCACCAGTGGATTACTGTAGTTATATAGCCTCTCCTAACTCCTAATTTTAAGTGGAATGATTTCACCTTGAATTTATTGGTAGGCTTGTTGAGATACCCTTGATGCAGCGATGCTGTGTGGGTGATCATTGAATGGTTGAACAAGGTCATGAAATAACTACTAATTTGTGAGGCCTTCTACATCGATGATTTATGAAGGTTTACATCCTAGAGATAGTGTGACTTAATGATGTTCCCCATTCTATTGTTTCAAACTGATATGATCAGTTTATTTCACAGCTTAGGAAAGGGTTGCAATACTCTCTAGGTTCACATATGAACTTGAGTATAGCATATCACCATTAGAAAAATGGATAGTCTGAGTAAAAAATAGGGGTTTATAAGATACTCTCTGAGCCTACATTATTGACCTTTTAGGTTCATGGGAAAACATATTCCTCTAGTTTATTTATCCTACAACAATAGCTTTGAAGAAACAATTCCGATGGATCCATATGAGGCCCTTGATAGAATGTAATTCTATTCAACTCTATTATAGTTAGAGGCAGGGGAGGTAGATATATTGTGTCCACTACTAATTTAGGAGTTTTTAGAGAAGGTTTAGTTGGTTAAGAAGTGTATTGTTACATATTAGTCAAGGAAGAAGCTTTATACTGATTATCATCATAAATCTCTAGAGTTCATGGTGGGACAATGGGTATTTCTACCTGTATTTCCTAGATGGTTTCATATATGAATCTAGAGGCAGATAAAGTTATCCCCTCAATATATCGGACCTTTCAAGATAGGTGAGAGGGTCAAGCTGGTAGCCTATTAGTTGTTGTTACCTTAGAGGTATCCTTCCATGAAAAATGTTTTCCATGTATAACAACTTTGGCAGTATCATCCTAACCCATCTCATTCATTTGACCATGAGGATATTGAGCTGGATACAGATGCATCCTTTGAGGAACATCTGATTTGTATATTTTATTAGATCATGAAGGCTCTTATAGGTAGGCCTATTCCTCTAGTTCGGGTAGAATGGTAGAACAAACATGTACATGATGAGACCTGGGAGAAAGAGGTTGATACATTTGGTCAATGGCTAAAACTATTCTTTGATAATGTTTAACTACCCTCTAAATGGAAAATCAATGATGATTTGTTTAAAGGATGGAAGGTTGTAACCTTTTTGATTTTCAAAAGGTATCAACCATTCTTTTTTTGTTTAATTTTCTTTGTTTCTACCTAATAAACGTTTTTTAAAATGTTCAAGTAGGTCTCAAGCACATCCAGGGGTCATTCAAATCTCGTAGCCCTAAAATGGGGAGAAAAGACTTGGTTGAAAATTTATAAGAAATCATGCTGACTATCCCTCATGGTTTCCTTAATTTTGTGATTGAATATAATAGGTTGTAGGGGTCGAATTGTTTTTATTCAACTATGCGACACTAAGTGCATGACCATTTGAACCATATTTAGTTTTAGGACAATGTTTTTTTCACAGTTTGTGCCAAGTATATAAAACGTGTGTCTAACCCTTAGTGGTTCCATTTTGAAATATATAATATTACATGGTTGGCACACAGTTTGGCCAACCGTTCATCAAAACCTTGTGTAATTATTTTTCAAAGTGAAATTCCAATTTTTCCCTCTATTTAACCCAATTTATTTCACTCCTTCACTTCTTTACCTGAAGCTTATTTTTCTCCTCCCTTGTATGATCATCTTCCCTCCTCTACCTAGGTATCTAGAAAACTACTTGATCCATCCTGCATTTCTCTCATCATTGGAAGAAATGGGAAGCTAGAGGTATGCTCTTGAATAATATATCTTCTATTTCAAGTTCTTCATCCCATCTATTGTACTATCTCAATGAAAGATCATTTTACCCATTTTATAGATATTTTATGATTTCTATAATTTGTTATAACCATGATTGAATCATAGGTGGATTCTAGATGATGGAATATTTATGTGGCTAAGGTAGGTGGTATAGGCTCTTTCCTATCATTTCATTACTTTCCATAAAATTCAACATTGTTCCGTGAGCCTGACCCTTATGGATTCACGTTAATTTTTCTTAAATTTAATTTAATTTATTCCTTAAATAGATTTTGGTGACCTAAGATAGCAGATGATCATCTCCTTGGGATGATACTTTTGAGTTATACTTCCTCTATGGTGGGTGCTTCACTTTAGATCCGAAATTGCCGTTATTCTAAATTTGGATAATCCCCCTTAAAGTGTATTATATCAAACTGAATACTTTTTTTTTATAAATTAGTTGAATTGGGTAATGATGAATGTGTTAAACCCTTTATCCATGGATTTCATGAAATGGTTAAATTAAATTAATGGGCTGTGTTCTTAATACTGACACCTCAATACTTGAATGAACAATTAAAAAGGGTAATTCCTTAACGAAAATGATATTCATGTTATAAATTCATGAATTAGGTAAATGGTTCCCCTTGATAGATATTTTATATAAGTAAATTGATTTTTTAGGGTCTCAACTTAGTTTCTAGAGTAAAACAAGGGGTTCCAACTTAATTAGCCCTTGGGTGGACTCTCATTCCTTCACTTTAGAATTGCCAATGCTTTATAAACATGGTAAGGGTGACATCATCTATGTCTGAGATGGGCTTATTGTGAGTTATCTTTTTTTGTCTAGATGAGTGGCATTAGTTACCTAGGGTAGACCCCTTAAATGGGATTAATGGAAATATAGTTTTACAATTGCATGATAAGACTTGGGCGCCTACGCATGATACCGAGTATGAACTTATAAGGTCATTATCAACATTTTCATACTATGTCGGAGTGACACTTGGGACGTTGTTCTTGAGTCACTAAGAAAGACTCCATATAATTTGAGACATAGAGTTCCCCTAGAGAAATAATTTTCAAGTCACCCTAGATGTCCATGGATGAGCTCTAGGTGACTCCTTATAAAATATAAAAAGGTTTTTAGGTTTAATTTAAAAGGTCGATGAATGTTTTCAAATGAGAAATAGCCCTTTGTTTTTCAAACCATAGGGTGGTGTCCTCTAAGACCAATAAAAATATTTGGGATAGTCCATATTACCCTATATTATCCCTCTCAATTTACCTTCATGGGATTACTTGGTAAGGACTCTCCATCTAAGGTCAAATCAGAAAGATTGGATGAGTATCTAAATAGAACCCAGTCAAATGTATTTATTTATTTATTTGAATATTAAATTTATTTTTTACGGAATAGAGCTCATTTTATATTGCACAAAATGGAATGGACTATACACATTGGGTGACATCGTACTAAGATTGTATCTCACACCCTTCTCAGGCACCATTGGAACCTGAGTAAAATTTATGGTTTCAGGTATTGATAAAGGAAAGTAGTGAGATTCCAATGCTTCACTTTAAATTCTAGGATGGAGATCAGGGTTGGGGACCAAGAATATTCCCGAGATGCTAGTAAAAGTAGTTTTTTCCTTTTTTGTATTTTTTTAGCATGTAGTATATGCTTATATCATGTCCCCCCTACATAGTTATATTTTAATAGATACATGACATAACATCATCACTACTTGTATCATGTTCTTAATCACCTTCAGATTATTTTTATTTAGATTACATGATTTATTATTATAGTTCCACCATTGTATATTGGTTATTAATGTATCATGTGGTTTACATTTTTCCTATTCTATTTGTACTATTGTTATCACTCTAATCAATGAGGTAATATTCTCCCCATGGACTCTCACAAGGACCACAATGATATTTTTAATCCTCTAGCATTCTGGTATATACACTTCTGGTCTTGTGGACACTGTATCAAGGCCCAACTAGGTGGAATATAGGGCGAGACATGACAATTATATTCATTCTTTTCTGAATGATGTACCTTTTAACCGGATCATGAATGAAATCATTATTTTATCATATAATGCATGAATTACATTTCCTACAATCAAGACTACTATATGAATTATATATTCCACTATATTTTTCAATGGTTCTTTTAAAAGTTTGTTTTTTTACTAAAAGTCCTGATATTTATAGATTTTAAATAAGTTATTTCATAATGAAATTTTTATTTTACTCTAGATTTTTTGGTGATATTTTAATGTAATTTACATTTATGAAAACATACTTTGATATTAATTATTCTTCCCTCGAGACATGATTGAATGAAATAATATTTATTATTTCTCTAGATGATTAATTCTTTTAATGATTAAATATTAAAGAAACAAATTTTCTTTCCCATTGGTTAAACTATAGTGAAATGATAAACTTTTTCATGATCTTGTGGAATACATATGAATAGATTATGATTATCTTATGGTTGAGTTCACTATATCCCTCTAATGAATTGGGTAAGCTGATATTTATATCTCCTAAGATGATGATGGTAAGCACAAACAATATTATGAATATAAATTTACACATTTTGATGCCTAAGTTTGATTTCTTCTAGTTATTCTCACTAGATTATGTGTAGACATTTTTTAATATCTATGTTAATTTTTTGATATGTGGGTATATTTTATTCTTTATATTATCAAATAATTATTTTCAGACATGATTGAAAATATATATCTTCACCAGATTATGATTTATATGATTATGATTACACATGCCTATGTTTTGACTCTGGTTTGAGGCTTAATCATTTGACACCCTTATTAATTATGCCTCAATATAGGTCACAATTTTTAATTTTAGGATGTAATATTTTTAGGGAATGAAGATTTTACATTAATAACATGCACTTGATTATGTTATCTTACCCGTATGATAATATTTTTCTCTATTAGGAATTATACCTCCAACGTTTACGCCACCATAACATTTGAATTCACACATTAAGTTTTATCATTTACCTAAGATACCTTTAAGCTTTCTGTGAATTATTACATGGATATAATAGTATAAATAATAAATATAACTCTATAATTTTAAAATTCACTTCATTTTTTCAAATGTAATGTGATGATATTGTATTGATAAAGTCTCCCAAAACTACCAAACAATTTTATCCATACAATATCTTGAATTGTGAGATAATATAGTAAAATATCCATAATAACTAGGCTACTAGAGTTATTGTGTTAGATTTTCTATCCTTATAATGATAAGAGAGGTAAATCCAATTAAGTTAGGGAGTTATTATGACTCTCCTTGTTCTTTCGGTAAGATATTGGAGACATGAGTCACCTGAGTCGAGGGTCTAAAAAAAAATCACAATCCATATTTTTATCATTATCTAGAGTTAATTATTTATGAAGGAACATTCTTGGATATTTTACCTCAATATATAATGATAAAATAAGTAATTAAGGTCATTATTCAAACCCATATCCTTAAGCCTTTTGACTTCTAAAATTTTGGAAAGGTTCTTTATAGGGTGGTAATAAAACATATGGGACCTTATCCATTCAAAATAAATAAATCATGTTCTTTCATCTATTAACATTTTGAAAATTCTATTCCTTATTTACATCCATCATTGTTTCATTGGGGAACAATCATTATTATTTCCTCTCTAGAGTATTTATTTCATGATAATTAATTATCACTAGAGATGTTTTTTTTCACTAGTACTAGCTTGATTTTCATAGTTCAAGTTTCTTATTTTCCAAATTTATTTCTCGACGTCATTGATACTAGTCGTGACTAGTAATTGAAATGTCCTATGGAATATTAAAATATTTGTTATATCATTAAAAGTTCTAAATTCCCACTAGGTTACTTTATAATAATTAAAAATTTTAGTTTTTCATAGATATTATCTCTTTATATATATATATATTTTGATATTCATAAGAAAGATGCATATTTGGGGAATAGATCAATCCTTTCAAATTGGTAATGAAATCTATTACCCTATTATTTTATAAGTATTTACAATTCAATAGGTTAGAGTACTATTATTCTTTAATGTAAAATTATGTTGATACAGAATCTTACAATATAGATATTCCATGATGTTAGTGGACTAAAATGGTACGTTTTTATATCATATTAACATACATTTTTGTTTTTCATGAAAAACATGAGTTTTTCAACCTTATACTGCTATGGTTAACTTACATTGGGGTCACATAGCGATAAAAAAATGTTTCAAATACTATTATAGAACCCCCATATCAATGAATGCAAGGAACATAGTATTTTTATGATTTTTGGTGGAGTATGAGTCTTTCCCACCCACTCATGATATGATTTACTCTCCAGTTACACAAGTGTGCTTCACTGATCCATGAATTTCATCTATGTAGCATATAAATTTATGGATTCATGGAGTTTTAGTGGCCCCTTCACCTTAGGAAATTCCTATGTGATGGTGTTTGGCATATCCTAAATAGGATAGCTTATATTTTCCTACCATTTCTTACTATCCTAACTTATCTTTGTATAATTCATCCAGTTTAGTGGTGGTTGATTTATAGTAGAGAACATTATTGATTATCCATTAATATTAGTGTTAAATAAATTACTTTTCTTAGACTTGGGTTGATCATATAACTTGATTCTACCCTTACTACTCAGATTATATCTTATGGTTAAAGAGTATTAACTAGATAATGGATATGGGTCTTTACCAAAGTTATATACACAATGTGTATGTTAACTTTGATGAATTTTACAATGATTTTTCTCATCATTACCAAACTTGGTTTCACATTAAGTAATCCTCTCCTTAGTAGAATGTGGGTAATTTATTCTAGGGGTAGATGAGTTTTTCATGTTGCAATTTTTTCCCTTTATCTTTGGAGATAGCTCATTGACTAGGTGAAAAATTGGTAATTGAATAATATTCTAATTCACGAGTCTTATTTTGATTTTAGGAAAGTACACCCCTATCATGAACTTCAATGTGAACAATGTTTTGAAAATATGTATCCTAATAAAGTTCTTATGAACCAAGGTTTTCGTTGATAACATTAATATTATCATAATGAGCAGATGTAATAACATCTTTTTTCACATTAAAGTAGTAGGGAGGCTCATTGGTATGTGAATATTCATTAAGGAATAGATTATAATATTCCTTTGAGCTTTCCATTACTTAAGATTTATTGGGATGGAGATATTTCTTATTCTTGAATGACAATTATTAGTGATCTAGTTGTTAAGAACCAACAAATATCTTGTGAAATGTGATCTTGAGTGAATCTATAATGATAATAATTGAATTTGATCATATTGTAGGATAATAGACCTGAACATTAAACATCCATGTTCATGAAATTTATTATTCTAGATTAGATCCTTTTTAGAAAAATAATGATTTTTTAGAGGAGGGGGTTGGTTAATATTCCCACAAATCTATGGGATTTGGAATGCCCTACTCCATTGCATCCATGAATACACTTCATTGCAATTTTTATAGATATATTGTTCACATTGGAAGTATAAATTCCCATTGATATTTAGGATGGGGTTTTCCATGTCTAATCTCATGATAAATCATTTTTACCTATTTTATTTTTGAGCATACACCCTTTCATGGTTTGGGTGTAGGGTACATTTAATCACCCTAAATGAGGGGTATCAAAAATTAAAATCACTTTATTCATGAGGAAACATATTTTTTCAGGGTAATTTTTCCACTTTTTTGGGTTCTAATTCATTATTATTTCATTATATCATTTCCTTCAGGTTCACATATTTTGAGAATTTGGAATATATGGTCTTGGTTAAACTGACTAGATAGTATATAAAGTCATAGTTACTCATTTTTGGATTGAAAAAAAGATATTTCAGGTAATTTATAATGAAAATGAATCTGTCTTGGAAGTGATGTTAAGTGAATAGATCCATGTTCACCTCAACCACTTAAGTGAACAATGGTTGTGGTACTAATGATAATTCAGAATAGTGTTTTTAAATTATTGATAAAGGATTACTATAGTTACTCATGATTTTTTAATGATTTAGGATTCAAGAAACTAAATGGATGGCTAAGCTGACATAGAGGCATTGTTCAACCAAATCCTTGATGTGGCCAATATTTCCTAACTATGGAAAGTGCTTGGATTAGAGGAAATGAAATGTCACTCATAATTTTTTATATAAATTATTTATGCATTACACCTTAAATATCCTGGGAATGACATGCTGATAAATGAAAATAGGAAAGAATGGGGATAGTATTATTTCATTATCTAGTTCTGTCCACATTAAGATAAAATATTATGTGTCTCCTTTTAGTGGTTCCTCGTCCTGTTCAGACGCACAAGGTTGTTAACCTATTTTTTTAATCAATGGTAGCTATATAATTTATAATTTTAATAGTTACATAAAGTGGTTCTTATTCTAGGGGTGGGATGGATTATGATTATTTCCTTGGGGTGTCTATTAGTTGGTAGGAACACCTCTAGATGATGGTGAAGTATATGGTGTAACTTGAATTATATTTTCATGTTCCTTTTGATTTGAGGGAATATTTTAAATTATAGAAGCATTGGGAATACCATCATGAAATATAGATAAAACACTATGATCCATTACTTAACAATGAGTTCCATAGAGAGGATATCTATCATTATTGATTTTAATTCAAAATTGTTAAGAGGATCTCCAATTTAGTCTTATACTTTTCAACATGGAGGGCCTCTGCAATGTATACCATGGGGAGGAACTCCTAGTATATTGGATTGATTACCATGGAATTTACCTCTATGGATGTTAGTTCTTTTGGTTTATTTAACTAAAAGAACCTTAATTTTTATTTCTTGTTATTTGACCACCATAGCTTAGGGGTTACTTGGTTTCTGATTAATGATGAGTTGGTGAGTGGATAACATTTTTTAAAGATTATTTTTTATTTAAAACCAAAATGAGGACCTCTTTGGTTACTATACATTTCTCATCTATAAATCGGAATACCTCCCATCCTAGGAATCTATGAATTTTAGGGAGGACCTCTGTATCATTCATTGAGTGGAGGAAATTCATGATAATAAGATGTAATTTTTCATGGGTAAAACATTTTTGTTTTTTGTTTTAAATTTGAACAACATGGAGAGGCACTATATGTTATTGTAATACTAATTAATTTTTAACGGGAGGACCTCCTTGTTGGTAAATGGATTTTTTAACACCACAAGAAGGACCTTAATAGTTTCTGTGTGATGCTCGAATAAAAATGGGTGAAACTCTGAACATGATGAGATTTGAAATTTAGGGAAGACCCCTAACACTAGAATAATTGTAAGGTACTTTTTGAATAATGGATGATATAATTTAGTATGGAGGACCTCAATAATTTTCCCCAGATAGCTATTAGTAAGACCATTAGAATGAGGGTTTTAGGGCAACGTCTAGAGTTGTATACTTATTTATAACCATATAGATGACCCCTATGATTAGTAATTTTTAAATTTCTACAAGATAATTGCCTCTATAATTATATCCATTATTATCATAGTGGTAACATGAGAATATTTTCTCTAGGGAGTACCTATAGAGGTATTTTTTTCTTCCATTTTTAGTGGGGGAGTCACAAAACCCACCACTAGTGTCTATCTAGGAATGATCTGAGGGTGTTTATTGATTGTGATTTCGAATAATCCTTGAATAAACATTTATATACGGTTTAATATTCCATAAATACAGTTAAAAATAAGAATATGGGTCTTACCATTAAGATCAATAACGGATGGACATTAGAGGATATCCTTCTCAATGATTTGGTATGGGTGATCATAATGGTGATGGTGGTTAAACTTCCTCTGTGTCCTCTTGGAGAATTGATGCTAAATGTTAATTGGGGATGTAACATTTGAGAGGATCTCATATATGAATCAATATGGTGGAGAAATGGTTATAATTTAGATCCGCCTCTATCATTATATAGTAAGTGAGGGTGGTGTTTCTTCACTCTAGTGAGATTATCTTGAAGTATTTTTATGTGGATACATAGGCCACTTGTCTTCTAACAACCATTTATTGATTTGATAGACTAGGAGGGTTTAAATCTATGAATCATTATAGATTCAGTTCCTAGGTCACGATGGAAAAATTGAGTCTATATTCCCGAACTAGGTTACTCACTAACTCATGCTAAAGGAATTTTCTTGTTGAAAATTTGCATCCATACTACAGAGATACAATGGTACTTTTAGTGTTGGAATAAATTCGGGTTATCATCTTTTGATTAAATATGATCACCCAGGATAATAAAGTATTTTTTATAGCTTGGATAGAGAATTTTATACCTATATATTCATTGAGCGATGTTTTAATTTTTATTAAAGATTAAACCAAAGGGAAAATAAAAACCAGAAAACTATTAGTGTGTCTTCCCAAGTAATAATGAAAGGTCTATATATATCACAATTAAATGATTTATTATCTATTTAACCATTTCTATTCCCCACACATTAATATATATGGTTTATTTTGGATTTCAAACCTTCATTCCGAAGGAAATTTTTTATTTGGATAATATAGGAATTCTTCAAATTGAACATCAAGGATGAGTGAATGGGTGGTCGGTTCATCATGTGAATGGTCTTAATTCATACTGTGAAACTCTATTATATTTAAAAAACATATTTATGAAATCATTAAATGTAACATTACTAGTATTTTATCATGAAATGATCAATAAACACCAAAAATTGATGTGAAAATATTTATGTTTCAAGGGTTTTATATATGTATATATGATAGTTTATCCATATTCCCCTTCTTAATTGGTTACACTCTGGCTTAAATTTACATAAATAAATTATCTAAAACGTATCTCCATATAGAGATGATGAAATTATGGTGGATTTAGGATCTATACCATGAGAAGGCCTTACTAAATATCACTATAATGGGAATTATAACCCATGTTTTTTGGTTCCACTTAATGGGAAATGCTTTACCATTTATTTTTATGTGATGAGAACCATAATGGTTCCTTTTAAGTTTATTAAACCATGACTAAATAATTTAATTTTAAGTTCTTATGCCTAAGATCATTGGTGTTCATTTTATGGTTCTGTACTAGGGACTATTGATGTACTTTATAAGGTCATTCAAATAGGACGGATGATGCACCTTTTAATGTCAAGTAACTATAAATATGTTTTCCTATAATTTATTTTCATATGAACAATGTAAATTACAAGTAGTTTATAGTAAATTTTAATGGAATTATAGATTAAAGGATAATAAAAATGGTTGTTATGGGACTTATTGGGACTCCCTAGACCCACATTCCTCAATACAATTATAAAAAAACATTCTTTAAAGAATGGAATTCATGCCAAGTGAAGATATAGGGACCCATAATTTTCATACATGGATATTACTTATTATTATATGAATATTCATTATATTACACAAACACATGACTTTAGACCATAATAGTTTATTTTCTATGTATACTAGGTTCAAAATATACTAATTTCATGAAAGACATTCAAAATATTCCATAAAGATCTTCTCATTCAGTACTCTTTACAAACATAACCAACCTGAAAAATTTATTCATAACCTTGGTAAATGATTCATAAGAAACAGTGAGATCATATTCTAAGTAACGGTAAACAAGGGAAATATATAAATTTAATGTTATCATTAGGGTACGAGAACATGAGAGTAACATTTGAAAACTATACCCTATATATCGAATACCATAATCTTGAGTCGTGGAATAAAGATTATAAATTCATAAAACATAATTCAAAAGGAAATCATATAAAATGATCTATGAGAGAATATCATTGTCCCAAGATAGATAATTGTGTCATACATATAAGTATGTAAAATAATTTCAATAGTATACAAGGATCATTTCCAAGGGTATTATAGTAGAATGGGTTCTCTCCAAAAAACATCATAGATGTCAAGGTCCACACCCAATCATATCATAGTGAAAAAAATTCCCTTACTGAACCAGGTTCACTCCCTGTTATATTTATTTCTATACCGTAAGATATAAATTTTTACCCAATGTTTTTAGGGTGATATATATCCCACCCATCACATAATTAAAATAAAAAATATGTGTTCCACAAGATCATAAAAAATTAATAGTATCATTACCCTTGAAACAAAATGGTTTTCATAAACAATTATTTTTATCATAAACTATGGAGAATATATAGGTTTCATAATTATTTCATCATTTCATCATATCATAATCCATGTAAATATATGGGTTTAATAATTATTCTATTGTGGTATAGCCTGTGGAAGAGAAAAAAAATGATTAAATATCTTGTTATTATAAACATAAACTATCCAGATAAAGAATAATAATGATATCTTCACATAATATAACCAGTAAACCATAATTAGCATTAAATTATTCTATCTTATATGGAAAATTATTTTTAAAGATAACTTGGACAATTTCTTCATTAAATAGATTTTCTTTTAGAAATCTCCTTTTAAAACTAAAAATTAGTAAAATATTTGGGAAATCATTTTCAGGAAAATAACATTGAAGACATATAAATTAATATTTCAAAATAATTTAAAACTTTTATTGAAGAAAATTAAATTTATTTGAAATTATTTTTTTAAGAAAATTCATAAAACATTTTGGCAATCAATTAATTTTAAAATAAACATTAAAACTTTTAAATTAATATTTAAAAATAATTTAAAACACTTCTTGATGAAAATATACCTTTCAATTTGAAAAAAACTCTTAAAACATATTCTTTTTCAAAATTATTTAATTTTTAAATAAACTTGGAATACTATAAATTAATTTTCAAATAAAATAATTTTCATGACGGCAAGAAATTATATTCATACTATACACATTTATAAAAATATTCCTTTCACATTTTCAGCAAAATCCAAACAATAATTATTTGAAAAATGACCTGAATATTCCTTTGAAAAAATAATAAAAAATTAAAACATAGGTAAAAATTACTTTCATATATCACTTTATTAATGTTAAAAACATTTTTGAGAAGAGGTTTATAAAAATGGTTTTGGAAGAAATAGGGTTTTCGGCCCGTGAAATAAATAATGACGATTTTTATTAAAAACATTATTTTGATTTAATTAGTAAATAAAGAGAGGTAAATTAAGGAAGGAAATGTATTCTCATGTGATATTGAGGTGAGAATAAAATTCAGGGGTTTATTGAGATATATATAATAATAGTTTATCATAGGAATCATAATCCTAAATAACCCTGATAGACAATGAGATTCTAGCATAATAGTATTACCACTTTGGTAACATTAAATATTAATAACCATGGAAGAGAAAATAAAAATAAAAATATAGTATTATGAAAAAAATATTATTAGAGTTACTAAAAAATGGGCTTTATATGGAACTCATAAAATAATATAGGTTTATAACATAACGTATGGCTCAAGGAAGAAAGATTAATACAAAAATACCTTATCGATTTGGTAAAATTTGAACATTAAAAACCATAAAATAGAGACCCTAAAATGAATATACAAATCTTCATAATTTTATGAGAATAATAATAAAATAAATTCAAGGGTATTATATACACCATATATAAGAAACATGTGGTGAATATTTAATGTGTCTCATATAAGAAAAAACAAATATAGAAATTCCATACCACTTTAGTAATGTATTAAATTGTAATCCCAATTAATGAATTACATAAAATAAAACATTAAATATAATGAATTAATGGATATTAATGATTTAAAATTTTAATTTTTTAGTATATAAACCACACAAAGGAAATTATTGGTGAATTTTCACATGTCTCCAAGAAATAAAGGAGAGATTAGAAATCCCTTAACATAAGTCTTGACATCCTTCAGACAAGTTTGAACCTCCTATATAGTAGTTGTAATAATATTATAAATATATGATATAAATATATTTATATTTATTATATGATATATTATTTTTTTATGTCCTTTTAATACCTATTTATCAACAATTCCTTGTTAAGATCACATTTTGGGTAATAACTACTTCGTTTTTCTTATATGTTTTGATATTTTATTATTTGGTAATCTTAAATTAATCATGGTAGTGTAATATAAATAATTATAAAAATGATATAAATATCATATATTTTTAGTATATATTTATCAATAATAATCCATAAATGTTAGAGATATAAAATGAAAACACTATTCATGGTGACGGTAGGCTGTAAGAACACTTAAACGCTGTTTCCATTTTATTAATGAAAGAAGTTAAATGAGGGTAAAAAATATATTATCATTAAATAATAATTTTTATTTCATATATATCACATATTTTCATTAATTCCATCATTATTACCTTCCTTTTAAAGTATAAACGAATCATATCACTTTTTGGGGCAGTAGTCCACTGTACACGTGACCGATGTTATTGTATTCCCACATAATGGGAAGTAAGAAGGTATATGTTATTTAACAAGTATTGAGATATAATAATATCATATATATCATATATATAAATTTAATAAATCAACACAATAAGTATTGAGAAGTTCTAATGGAAAATTAATAACATCGTTTCAGGAGGTGGTAGTCTGTCAAACTCACGAATGATGATTTCGTGACCCATATGACTGAAGAGGATAAAGATTTAGGTTATTCAATTAATATAATAACATATTCACATATAGAATATAATGATTTTATTATATCATAATTGTCTAATATATAATTTCTCTAAGAATTGATTTTCCTAAACAATGGGTTTTGGAAGTGTGAAGAGGATAGGATACAGGTGGCCTTTTATAAGTGAGGTAAGTGGAACACCTGTATTTTATGAAAAGAAAACACATTCCTATGTATTTTAGATTAAAAATGGCTCCTAAATGTGACATTTTATAACCTATAAGAGATAAGGTGTAACTCTTTCCATCCAGTGGGTGTTGGAGATGTTTTGGGTCATTTTTAACCCTTATTTTTATACTTTAACCCCCAGTAGACACATTTATAACTTAAATGCGTTAAATAATTTTTTCAATTTTTAGTATTCATTATGGTAAAAAATTATTTTTAAAATATTTTATAATATAAATTATTATTATTCAAATTATGTAACCCAATTTTACCAATTCCGTTCATAGAAGTCTAAAAAACTAATTTAAAATTAATCCGATAGATGCGATGAGAACAAACCTTTCCAAAGAGAAAATGTTCATAAGTTTAAAATGTATTTATATAAATATTCAACACCAAATATATTAAAATGAACCAAACTGGGATAATAGATATATAATAGCATTAATTTTTCTAATAACACCACATTAATACTATTTGGTGGGTTTTAAATGCTTTAAAATAAATGAAATATCGTAATAAAAACCATTATTTTTCACATTTCATCAAAAAAATTAACTACTTATAAAATACCCAAAACCTTAAACTAAGATAATTTTCTCATATTTATTCCATAAATTATGTTTATTTTTTAAAATAAATTATATGAAATCAGAGAAAATTATTTTTAAACTATGTGTGTAAAAGGAGGAAAAACAATTTTTTAGATGAAAAATACAGTTTTAATCATATATTTGGATTTATTCTTAACTATTTTCTAGAAAGAAAATAATATTAATGTTAATAATGTTGAGTCTAAAGATTTAATATCTAATTTTCCTTTCCTTAGTTTTGGTAATCAAAAACAATTTTTAAAAAATATTTTTTACTATCTTTGTATATCATAATTGTTTTAGTATGTTTTTTGTACAGAAAATATTTTTATATAGAAAAACAAATATATAAAAAATATAAATTTTTATTATTAAACCCATCCATCAAACTAAATGTGTGTCTGATACATCAGAACAAGTACTGTACTGACCAGTGGTTAGACTATGTTCATGTATAATTTACTGAAAAAATTCATGACCATCAGACTGATAATAGTACTGGTCCATATGATTAATTTCTTTTTATTTTATCAGAAGGGGAAACAATAGTGAAGTCCATAAGACAATCCAAATTTATAATTAGAGTATATATAATTTTTTTCCTTTTGGATGGAATCTTCTATATAATTATAATGGTGCTAAACAAAAATTCCATCAAACAATGATGTATAGTTCAAGCTTAGATATCTTGATCAAGATCCACATCATTATGAGATATCAAACTGAGAGTTGTCCAAGGAAATTTCAACCAAATTAGAAATACTATTGATGACAAATTAGTTATAAATATGAGGTCATTTGAAGAGTTGGGTGATAATTCATTTTGTAACTCATCATGTTTGAAGATCTCTCTATGTGTACATCTTATTATGAGTCTTTTTAACCATTAATAGACTTCTAGTTCTAAGGAATCTATGTGAGGATTGTAAATTCATTAGAACATTTTGATATTTTATTCTAAATCTCAAATATATATTTAGTATAAGGATTATGGGGATAGGAATATGGGTGAATCTAATACATCAGATTTGGGGATTACTGTGCTAGGGAGAAATATCATACATTGTTCATCAAATCTATGGATTCCAGTGGATTGGAATACATAGTTATATTAAACATCATATCCAGGAAATTAATAGTAAAGAAATATCGAACTTTATAGTAGGTACTGAAATTGTGGATAACTTAAGTCAAGATATATGACTTCCTTAGCTCTTAAGGTTAATGAGTAATTTCTTTTATAAATCTGGTAATTAATTCTTACTAAAATATGATTTTTTATTTCTAATTTATAAAAGTTTTACTTTTTACTATTCATATTCATTAGAATTTAATTTTTTATCACCAGTCTAATAATAGTTTTTTCATACTAGTCAATAATAACTATGATATATTAGATGTTTTATAGATCTGATTTAAACACTCTGATCATCAGAAAAATTATGAGTTTGGCCTTTTTAACTTAAGGGGTTTTTTTCTCATTTTATATTAAATTTTTAAACTACAATTTACCCCACTCTTATATCCATTATATACTCTTAATTTAAAATAGTTGTTATAATAGGTGGTTCTACTATAATACATTCAGATTTTATACTATTTTTATCTTTTTCAAGTAATTATCATTAAATTTAAACAATTTGGTTATAAATTTATATCACAATATATTTTTTTAGAAAAGAGTTTCTATATATTATAAATGGTTTGGGAATGTGATTTACAAAGATAAAATGAAACACACAATCACACACATGCAGTAAGCTAGGGGGAATCAAACCCAAGACCTCCTCGACAACCCCAATAGCCCATTTTCACATGGTTAATCCATGGGGGGGGGGGGTAAAGAGTTTATATACAAGATAATATAGAAAGTTTTAATGTTGGTACATTCAAAAATATGAATCCCATTAGAACATAGTTTTTTTTTGTAATGATTAAGAATACTAGATATTATGAATGGAGGCTTTTGTTATCAATACTATAGTGGATAATGTTTCTTGTTGACTTGATATTATAACATTACTAAGAAGGAAGTTGTTAATTTTTTAATTATGAAGACAATAATATCAATTGAATTATAAATTAAGGAATAATCTAATTTGTTCTATGATAAGAAGCAACTATAGTCAATTTTTTTTTTGTGAATAGATAATAGTATACGTAAGAAATATGATGATACTCACTTTGGAAGTTAGAAAGTTATTGAAACTACAATAGTTATGTCATGATATGATTACCAAGTGTTTTATTTTATACTTAGACAATCATTAGAAAAAATTAATCAAATATTTAGGAATATTGTTAATAGTTTTCATTCTCATGGAGTGAAAGATTTAAGGGATGCAATTTTAGTTGAGATTTTTTTGATATTTTTCCTAATTAATGGGAATCTAAAAGAAATGATTTGGATGATACAAAGAGGATTTAAAATCATAATCTCTATAATCTCATTGGTACCATTGTGTAATATAAAGGTAAACTGAAAAGGGGTAAATAGAATATGAAAATGAAAATGGAGGGTTTTCTTGTATAAATATATATATTGTTCCCATAAAAGATTAATATTCTAAAAAAAATATGAAATCTTTTAAGAAGGAGAATGTTTTATAGAATCATATTGTAGTTAATTGGAATATAATGGTAATGAATTATCTAATATTGAAGGATAAAAAAGATTGTTGGAATGAAAGATGTTCAATACAGATTTTAGAATAATCAGAAGGATAATAGGGATAATAAAGGATCCATATAAGTGATTTTTTATAAATGAAAAAATAAAACACATATAAGAGTATATTTTCCTAAACAAAAAATAAAGAATAAGAAAGAAATGAATTCTAATATAAATTCTAAGAGTTACTAAAATCTAAAGATAATGAATAGTTTAAAAGATTATAACACTTGGAGTGAAAGTGGAGGAGATTTTTTTTGTAATAACTCTTTATGTAATGAATGTTCCAGAAAATGAAATATTAGTTTATTTTTAGAAATAAATAAGGATAATAAAGGTCCCATTGCAAAGGTAAAAACTACTAAATCTATTTATATTCATACATTAAATAATAATTACCATGAAAGAAATGATGATAATAATTACACATCTTATATTGGAGAATCTACTTCATCTGAAAAGTATAACACTTTACATAGTTATAATGAAATATCTGGGATTACTAAGTTACATAAAAATAAAAACTATAAGTTTTAAAAAAACATGAAGTTGATCAAGGAAAAATTGTTAATGAGAATTAAATAATTACTAATTTAAGTACAAAAATATCTTATCTTTATTTGATCACTGTTCAATGACAATATCATTAACACTTATGATGCTTAATTGTATATTAAATTTGATCAGATATAATAAAACCAAATAAGTGCATGTGTTTACTATAACAATTATAAAAAATAAGTAATTTAATTCAATCATAAAAGGAATTTCATTTATAAAATTTCACGTCATTATCATTAAAAACGTTAATTTAAACCCATAATCAAAATCATTTTCTTTTCTATCATAAAAATAACTGTAAATGTATTTTCCCTTTATTAACTCCTTAAAATAAAAAAAATTAAAATCACAATTGGAATAAAAATTATGATGGAAACCCCTGAAAACATGGAAACTAAAGTTAATAAAAATTAATTGGCATCATTTTGGGAAAAAAATCATGAGAAAATATTTAAAAATACACATATTCACACTTTTATAAATAATGTAAAAAATGATATATATAGAAAAAAGGTTTCAAAGAATATTTAAAAACCATTATAAATAAATTTAAAAATAGTAATAAATATATTTAATCTATCATTGAAATTTATATAAAAAATCTTGAAATAATATAAAGAATATGGACGAGGAAGAGAAATATTTTATTGGGAAATTTAAAATAAATGTATTTTAGGAAATACCACTTATGAGATTTTTATATTAAAATAAATTAAAAGATAAAATAGGAAAAGTAACATTAAGTACCCTGAATAAATGATAAATGTTTTATAATATATAAAATTTGAAGTATATACACTCTATAAATGACTATTGCGGAATTATAAGAGACATAACTTGAAGAAGGATAACTGAGGTGAAAACCCCATTATAACTTAAGTAACCGATGAATCAGAACTAATTGAAGAAGAGAACATGAAATGGAATATTAAATGATATTAATAATGAGATATTAATGTTATAATATTTAAATGAGTTATTTTATATACCATATTAAGGAAAATAGTTGCATACCTTGAAGTTTGTCTCAGGGAAAAAATAACGAGACAAAGAACCCATACAACTTTTATAACACTTGAATCAAAACTTATAGAAAGAAAGAACTAGAATCATGTTTTTGAATTCCATGAATTAAATGAAAATAAAATTATAATATATCCATGGTGATGTGAATGAAAATAAAACCATATTAAATATAACATGGTGGAAAATATGGAACAACTTTCATGGAGTTGAAATTCAGAACAAGAACACTTTCCTCAGACAACATCTATGTCTGAAATGTTATAAATTCCATGTGTACTACATTATGTTTCATTGAATTTTTATTTAATATACTTATTTATATTTAGAAACATTTAAATTAATAAAATTTAATCATTTTTTATATAGGTATTCACTATTTTTATTTCATATTGATCGTTGGTTTGAGTTGTTTTAGTCATTCCATGTCAATTTTTGTATAATGATTACAATTATAATTTCAAAAATATGATTAATTTTTTTTAAATAATTTTAAATATATTTAAATTTGTATGAAATAATATTTATTATGTCTTGTTTTTATTCCATTAGTGTTTTAGGTAAGATTATTAAAGGCAAAAACCCCGTAACGTGCTAGTTTTCAGTAAATTTTTAGGATAAAAATGTGGTATCTAAATAAGAAGTAAAAATTTAATATTACTATTCGAAAACTAAAAACATAAAAAATATAATCTTTTTTGAAATTTTACTTGTATACCCGAATTTATATAGTTTAATAGGTTAAGTAAAATAGATTCAAATATAGAGAAGTGTATCAGCGTACCCATTTTAGGCGGCTAAAAATTGCAATGAAACAGTATTTTTAATATTATTAGTATAATGGAATAATTGTTTTTAAAAACTATTAATAATACTATTAATATAATATTTATTCATTAATTACATATTTATAACCATCCACGTATAAAATATATGAAAAATGAAATACATTGTTCATAGAGGTGATAGGCAGGGAGTAACACCAGTGACATTTTCATTTTCAAATAGATTTAAGGGAGTTAGATAATATTTATTCCATAAACATAATAATATTATATTATATTAATTATATTTATTTCATTATAACATTATTTTTTAATATATTTTGAGGAGTCTGAGGAATAATGAAACTAAAAATAACTCGGTTAAGATAATTACCTCTTCCTTTGATATCCCCCCTTTAAACCACATAATAATCCAACTTAGATTCGTCTTTTATGGAGACAAAAACTTCTAGAAAGTGGTAATAAAATTTGGGGAGAGGTTTTGTTACAGTTTAATTAAGATAATATATTATTTTTGTAATAAAAAGTGTTTCGGTGAAGGGGTCCTCTTATCAATGAGAGGGGCAATTTTTGTAAATATTAGTTTCTCAATATAAAAAGAAAAGTCATTCTCAAGGAAGGTTGATTAAAAATATAAACAAATTTAAAAGGGATAATGGATATGTCTAAAAATTCATTTTCCACTCATTTATGTATAGTTTTTTCTAAATATTTATGACCGTATCTCACAATTTAACCATTTAAGACATTTAACTCTTATCGAGGTGACTAACTTTTAGTATGCTAATTCGTTTTTATTACTAAAAATGAAATGGAAAGTATTGAAAAATTTAGACACGGCGATGCCAAATTTATGTAAAATTTTACATGAATAAATTTATATAGATGGTATAAAATAATTTTATTAAAAATATTCTTAACAAAATAAAATTGTTTTTCAAAAAAAAAATCATTTTTAAGAATAAAAAAATCGCTCAAATATAATATATAGAATTAATTTCCATGATATTTATTGGATTATAATTAACTATGTGTTTTTACTTTAAAATAAATCAAAAATAGAAGGGAATATTGTGAGCATTTAATTAAAATAAAAGTATAAGAATTATTTTTTATTACAATTAAATATAACCGAGTTTCAAAAATTTCAATCATAAGTTTATAAATTACTCATAATGTTTTTAAAAGAATTATTTTACTCTATAAATTCATTCTTTGTTGATAAAATAGTTTCATAAATTTTTATGTCATTATCATTTCAAAATTATTTATTAAATGTAATGGTTTTTGTTAAAAAAATATTATTCTCATTATTCACAAAAAACAAGCATTTTATAAAAATTCAAAAAATTCAACCTAACTTTATTTTTTCATGATGAGTCCTACTATAATTTTTAGTTTCCCAAGTTAAAAATATAAAATTTATAAAATTCTCTTATAAATGCAGATTTATTGTATAAGAAAAAATAATTAGTTTTTAAAAAAGTAATTCATTTTCAAATAAAACATCATATTATTTTTCTATACCTTGATATAATTATTACAAATATCATATTAAAAAAATTAATATAAATCTATAGAATTAACATAAATTTCTATTTATAAAATATATAATAATTAAATAATTATTTACAAACATAGAATTACAAATTATGTTACGAAAATATATAAAACAACTTTTTCTTCTACAAATTAAACACAATAATTATATATATATATAATTAGTATCAAAATGATTATATAATATAATTTAATAAATGATATAAAATTATATAAAATTTTAAAACATATATAAAATTCACAATCAAGAATATTAATTGAGCATAAAAGTGATATCTTATTTAAAAACCAATGTTTTCACATTCTCCCCCAACTCATGAAAATATTTCATTCTCATAATTTTATATTATTTCCCACAATAATATATTTATAAAGTTATAAAGTAAAACATTTTCAAAATCCATTTAAAATGGTAAAATAGGACTTTGAAATACATATTTTCTAATTAAATCCCCAATAATTCAACCACGAAATTATAAATAGGTAATGATAATAAATATAGATTATAAAATAAAATAAATATCAAAAATTTGAAATAAATACCTTTTAGTTTTTTTCAAAATGGTTGTTAAGGAAAAACGCATCAAAAAATGTGATGTGTTAATTAAAAATCCATTATATAAGAAAAGAGACCATCAATTCATTACAAATTAGAGAAAAAAATAATATTTTAAATAGCATTTATTTGATAAAAATAATAGAGATCCAAAATATTGATCTTAAATATCATTATCATTCAGTTATAAGTTATCACTAGGATACTTATTATATACATATACCATATATTTACTTTAATAACACCCATTCCTTTGAATTTGTTTCTAAGGAATACCTTGATAGTTGGATGATGTTTTCCATATAAGATATGATTTATTTATCTTAATTTTATTAAGTTTTAATAACTAATCATCTATTAAGATAAATAATATATGGAAATGTAATCACTTTATTTCTTTATATATCCATAAGAATAATATCATCAATTGGTTGTGTGTTTTGATTATTTTAAATTCTTATTTCTTCACAGATTCCAAATTATGAATATCTATGAGGAGTGTTTCACTCCAAAATCTTGAAAATAATATCCTATTATATTATGAGATCCACTAAAATATAATTTTACTCATTAGATAGTCTTTTTTATAATAATTTATTCCTCTTATACCTAACAAATTAAAAAAAAATAGTCAGAATGAGTAAAGACACTACCCAAAAAAATACGAACAAACAATAATATGAATAAATAAAAAATCAATAACCAAAAATTCAATATATACAATAACACACATTATTTACATAAATCATTCAACAAATAAATAATCATTAAAACTAGTAAACACTTGACTGAAAAAAAATTATAAACCCAAAAATTAGATGAACGTAATCATATATCTTTTCCAAATAAATATAAATCTTATCCTCAAACAATATAAATCCTCCCATAATGTCATATAAGAAAAAAGTATATACCCTAATCATATCTTCTCTAAAATTATAATAATATTTTCCAAAACTAACCTTAATTACGAGTAGATAAATTTATAACAAAAATTATATATGCTTAAGAAAATTAACTCATAATTTTATGCCTCAAATAATTTTAACCACTTGGACATAAAATCAGAAACTATATAAAGATATTTCATCATCATTTAACATCCTAAAAAATATAGATACAAATTCCCAAAAAGTAATTTTTATATCTTATCACCAAGTTACTTTTCTATCAGCAATTGTATCTTTACTGATAAATTAATGTTTCCAAAACTTAAATAATATTTTAACTCAATTTAGCATAATTACTAGAAAATATATGAATATATAAACCCTACTAGTTTTCTATACCTTTCATATTATTTCCTAAAAAACATAATAATTGTCATATCAAATAAACTTCACAAAAAACAACATGTTAAACCTAAGGCTTATATATACCTCATTAATCTATTATCCCTAAAACATAATAAATTTATCAAAAATTATCACTAAGAACCTCAAACAATTCAATCAGATAATGAACCTAAAATAATACCAATACCTTTTAAATTATGATAAAAATTATTCTTATTATCTCATAATGGTATCTAAAACTTGAAAAGTTTCCTCATCTAATGACATCCGAACATTAAAAATTAATTAATCCTTGCTTCGATACCAACTGAGATGCCCCCAATCCAAATTATTGGATTTTGTGATAAAAAAAATACTTTAAACACAAGAATTGAAACCAACCAAACCAAAAAAACATAATCATTCATAATTGAAATATAGTGAGTCTCATACAATCCTTAGATATTTTAGGATAATTGATTTCTAGTATTAGGAAAGACCTTTAAAAAACCAATATCTTTCTAATGATATTTTTTCCCAATATACCAATAATTTCTTATTCTATAATAAGTATCCAACATCTCCAAAGGAATTCACCACACATTATCCTTTTCCCCAAAAATAATACCTTGTACTACTCTTCATTACATGAGAAAATGTATATATAAGAAGGGAGAGATAAAATTCCCATTAGGGAAAACCTAAGAAATAACAATAAAATATCACAAGTGATGATAATATGAGAATATGGTTATGAATATATAATCGATGTATAAGAAGATATAACAAATAATTAATATTGATCAAAACATGGATTTTAAATCATGATTTATTTCATCAATTGGCCTGGATACTTGAGTACTCTAATACCTGAGATGGTTCACTCATGGATCGAAGGGAATTATTGGTTCCCCTAGGATGGTGAATTGAACTTTGAATCATACAAGAATCATGAGGAAATTATTTTTCTCTAAAATTATTTATGATAATTCATTCAATTCATTTTGTTCAACCCTTCATGGGGATAAATTATGAGAATCCAAAAGTTAATAAAATACCCAAATAATATATAATAAAAAGACACAACACCTACCTAGAAAAATCTTAAAGATAAACCCCTGTAACAAGGGATCACATCTCTATCAGTCACCTATATACCTCCAATTACCAAAGATCAAGAGAATCCACCACCTCCAAGTGTCTCTTTTACTTTTCTTGGATGTCATATAAGATAATCAACAAATTCCTGAAGGTAATGGTTGGATGTTCACTATAAATCCTCATATGGTATCTCCAAATATTCCATAATCAATTACATAATAACTAAACCATATATGCATTCAATTTTAATAAAACAATGCATGGAGTGGAATTTACATATTTTGAAAAAACATTATTTCATAATCAATAAATGACAGATATACCTAAACATGCTTAAATAAATATTATATATGAAAACAAAAATACATATAGAAGTTATAGAAATAAAAAAAATTATATAAAAAAAATTCAATAACTAATCATGTAGAGACCTAGTTTTTTCCTTTCAAGACTTTGAAATATTTCCATATATATTTCTAGAGATAGACATTGAGACAACGTGAGATTCTGAGGCCCATTGTTCCTGGAATTAATTATATAAACTTATTAAATATATTGTATATTGTTTGGGAAAAAAGTATTAATAAAAATAGGATAAATACTAAATGGTAGCTCAGATCAGAAATATGAGCCACAATTGAGTCCATAATATGGTTTTACCCTATGCGTGACATAAAATGAATCAGTTCGGGATGTTGGGATCCCTCTGTCATTGGAAGTGCATTTAATGAATGAATGAATGAATGAATGAATTAATTGGATTTCTTTCCACACAATGTACAATAATTTAAGTGTTATTATAGGCCAATTCCTAATGGGCTAGCCTCATAATTCGAAATCTCTAGAGAGATATCTCTTTCTCCATCCTCTGGATGACTATATCAAACAATGACAGAACAACAAATCAGATCAAATCAAGATTCAATGAATGTAATGGATCCTCTAAAATTATTGGGGAACACATTCTTCATTAGCGATCAATCAAAAATTAATGCAGGACTCATTATATGTATTTTTTCCATTATAATTAAATTGAATGAGTATATTATTCTTTGTTCTTTGATATGCTTCCGGTTGTGGCCATTTCGTGAGCATATAGACTGGATTTCAATTTTTTTAATCAATGTTTTAACCCTAGTATTCACATTCTTGATGATTGGCTAATAATGGTTGTCCAATGATGTTTAAAACATGGTTTTTTGGTGATTTTCTCCCATGTTTCTTCGCATTCTTTTCTGATTGGATCCCTATGACCCCAACTAGACTTTTTCAGGAGGTACTGTGCTTTATCAGACCCCATATTCACAAAGGATAGAAAAAATGAGATATGTTCAATGAGCATAGCATGGACCTAGGAAGCTCTTGGGGTGAGGCTGATCAATTTAGTAGTTTAAGATAATGAAATCAAACCTAGAAGCCATGGCGGTGTGCAGAATATACAATTAAACCCTCATAGATGATTGAAGGTTATTTTCCGACGAGTGACAGTTGAGATCCATAATAAATGTCTAGATCTAAAGTATTCGTATATATTCAAAGAGAAATAAAAAGTGGTTTGGAATGATTTAAATCACGGGATTAGATCTGAAGTTTCTATGAAAATACTGACTACACATTATGTTCCATGAAGAGCACATGGATTGTAGCCCCTCTGGTGGTGGTGGCTTGGGATTGGGATAAATTAAGGTTGAAACAGAATGTAGTCCCTCCTATATAATGTTTACCCCCTTTTTGGTTGAATAACCTTGTTGATGGGTCACTTGGATGGGAACTCGTGTGGAAGAACATGAGGTTCGGTATAAACCTATGTACTCTGCTATATGGACATGGGGAGTAGGACATGGCCTCAGTTCTAGATAGCCAGGACACACTGTGTAGTCCACTAACACGGTGTGTAATACTACATGGGATTTATTCCTATGTCATCTATGGACATTACCAGAAAGTGGAGCGGGGCCACACACCATGTGGGTACCCTCAAACTCCATGTACCCCTTGATCCCTTTTGAGCACAATTAAAACCTTAGTATCTCTTTCATTTGAACTCAAATTTTGACCCCTGAGTAGCCAATCATTAGTGTTTTTTCATGTCGAACATGATAGTTCCCTTGGTTGTGGATTTTGAGATAATATTTAGATTATCCCAGGACCAGAACATTTTTAGGTGATGCTCGATGATGGAAGGGATCAAGAGGGATCACCAGAGGTTACATTCTGAGTGCAACCCTCATGTGATATATACCATGGGTCATTGAAGAAATATAGAGTGGAACCCTCCAACCGAGCTGGGCATGGGTCCTTGACATCCCAAGTGGAACCCTCATACTAGGAAGGTAATGGGTCTTCAATGACCTTGAGTGGAACCATCCAGCCAGGCTGGGCATGGGTGCACAACTTTTGGGTGGAGCCCTCCAGCTACGCTGGGTGTGGGTCCTTGATCATCAGAGTGGGACTCTCCTATCAAACTGGGGAATGGTTCCTCTAACTAGAAATTGTGTCCCATCAAATTTTTATCATAGTGAAGGGGAATGGTTTAAAATATCTTTGGACTCATGATAAAGTGGGATGCTTTCCCCACTGATATTTTTTTTGTGACACAACCAAATGCATGAAGCAGAGTCAGTTCTGCCCAAAGCAGATAGTATCAAGGTGTAGTGAATGAGTCCCTTGGACTTTTGTATTTAGAATGAATTGTGGGATACCAGGCATCATTGATTTACTTTTGGAAATATTAGATATTATTATTCTTGTGTAGATCAATGAGATAGAGATCCCCTTACTATATTATTTGGTCTTGTTTTGACATGGAATTTATATATATCCTTCTTCTATATCCGCTCCTAGGATTTGGTTACTCTCTTTCCAGATAATGTCATGACATGTATGTTATTCAACATTATTTCTTTATTAGATTCTCATTGTTGGAAAAGTCTACTCTCATTTTATAGGTGATGAAGACATGATAGGTATTTCATCTACTCACCATTTTTAGCCCCTTGTTCTTGGACAAGATTACTTTCACTATTATTGGGTTGATCTGTACTCTTTGTTTTTACCTTGTTTATCTTCTATATTCCTCCTATATTGTATCTCTTACTACTCCCCCTTAATTTTTTAGGGTATCCTACTAGGTATGAGTATACTCACCCCAATATGGGCTTTTCCCGCTTGTATTGTATCTTATGTTGACGATAGCCAGCTCAAACTTGACTACAAAGAAGATCAGGGGTACTGGGTGCTTGGACCTTGTACGGTGGTCATATCTTTTGATTTAAGAGCTGGGTTACCTATAAAATATTTATTTTTCCAGTTTTCTACCATTTTGGGAAACATTTCTAGTTGGGTGTGTATTTTTTCCCTTTAATTTTCAATAAACACAACTATACTTTTGTACTATCTAGAGTTTCATGCATTCTTGGTATACTTAATGGAAGTGTTGCATCTTTTCTTCTTTCCCTCTGAACTTTTCTATTAAGTTGTTTGTGTGTGTTTATAGGTAATTAGGGAAATTCCTCCCTGAGTCAATTATTCCTTCGGTGATTGTTTCCACCCTTAGTCTATGTAGGTGGGATTGGGGTAGTTGTGACTCAATCCATGACTTGGATTGGGTCATGATAGATTGGTATCAGAGTAAGTTCATTCCTTGGGATTTTTTTAGTTGTTTACCCTTATGAGGATTTGGTTGGGTTTAGGGAAACAATTTCAAAGTGTCTCGAGGGTCAATCTCAGGCTAGGGAATCCTATTATGGTGAGGTGGTTGACATTTCCATTCACCAGGACCTTGAATACCTTATTATTTAGAACCCAAAATATTAGGTGGATTTGGTTTGGTTTAGGGAAATAGTTTCCTTGAATTATAACATCAAAGGCCACTGAGTTTCCACAATGAGAAAGATCATTAGGAAGTAGATTTTCAGTTAGATCTGATGGCCCATGTCATTAGGCTTATTTAGAACCCAATAGATCAGGTGGTTTCGCGGGTAGATAGAAATTTTCATGGAGCATCTGGGAACTGGTGGAGCCCTGTTACACATATTCATGACGAGTCAACAATCTCATGGGCTAATGTCCAGTAGCTATTTTGTGAGGAGTACTACCATCATTTTTTTTGTTCTGTCTGGGTCCATGAGATTCTAGATCTGCATATAGGGGGGATGACATTGGATGAGTATTAAATGCATTTCACATACATCATCCAGTAATCTCTTAACATTATATTGGATGGATACTTCCGGGAATGGAAGTTTGAGCAGGGACTCCGAAGAGAGATTCAATCTAGCGGTGTACCCTTATACATCCCCACATATGTCGAAGTGTTGGAGAGGGAACTGGTGATAGATATATTTTTTCCTATGTATGATAGACATATTGAGCTGGTAGTGGGGACCAGAGAGATAATTATTTTATAGTAGCTAGCAAACACCGACCCCTGGGATATCGATGCTGGAGATCCTTCCATGATTAGACTCATGCACCTAGTCCGAGGAAACATGGAGGGACAGATAAGCCCGTAGAGGGGTGTTGGTTCACTTGTGATGGTTGAGGTCACATGGCGTGAGACTATCCATCTATACTTGTAGAACATCCCAGACAGATATATGATTGACCACCACAGTAGAGGAAGCGTTGTGATGAAGGATATCTCAGGCGCAAACATGGTTGTCCCCTGAAAGGTGAAGCTGATATAGGATTGTGAGGATTCACATGGGGAGAATGGAAATATGAGTTCCTTCCACCACCACCACTGGGTAGCTCATGTTAGGATCAAGGAGTTGGAGGTCGGGGCTGCAAACAACTATATGCTTTGGATGTCTATGATCCCACAGTGCATGATATTTTTAGAGGTAAGATATCTATGTTGTTTACTATAGCTTCAATTTTAGTATATAGTAGTCCCTATCATTCATTTATATATATAATCCTTGTGTGAAAGTTAGAACTCCCAGTTGAGGTGTGAGAACAATAGATTCATCTTGAGGTTACTACAGGGAATATTTATTATGTATCTTTCATCTTCTGATAGTGTGAGATATTACTTAGAGGAGATAGGTTCACATGGGAACTTTTGGTCATCAAGATGGAACCTTATGACATCATCTTAGGTATATATTGGAGATATGTAGTTCAAGCTTAGATATACTATCATCACAAAGAAGTTAGCTGCCTATGAGGTAATGGGACATGATTGTCTATATTCAGACAATGAGATATAATGGCAAGGAAAGTGACTTCTACAAGTAGGAGGCTGCATCCCATCACCCATCTATTAGTTACTATAGCCCATGGTGAAGCAGTTTCTCCATGCATCTGGATTCCTTCAGTTGGGAAGGATTATATGGATGTATTCCCCTAGTTTAGGGTTCATGAGGTTGATATTTTGAAGTTGGTATTCAAATGTCGCTAAAAATACCATAAGTTCCTAGTGAGGCCCTTTAATGTGAAAAATTCCCCCACCGTATTTATGGATTTGATGAAATAGGTTTCCTACTATACTTGGACCAATTTTTTTTGTCTTTATTGAAAATAGAGTCATGTACTATGCATCCGAGGAAGATCACAGAAAGAACTTGAGGATTGTTCTTGATTTACTTCAATTGAACAATATTTATGGAATTATCTTGAAGTTCATGTTTTGGATACATGAGGTTAAATTTATGGTGAATTCCATTAGTGATCATAGTTTATCCAAGGATATAGAATGTATTAAAGTGGTTCCGGCTTGGGAACTACCAAATAGAATTTCATAATTATGGAACTTTATTATATTGGCAGTGTACTAAAGGAGGTTTGTGGAAGAATTCTCTAGAAACAAAAGCACTTTGACCACCTTGATATGGAAAGAGTATCCGTTTACCACTTAAGATCAGTGCTAGATGGACTTTAATAAGTTGATGTAGAGGATGAAGAGTGGTCTAGTGTTGAGAATATCAGTGGTAGGCATGGATTTTGTATTGTATGGTGATTCCCCAGTAGGTGGGATTAGCTACATGTTGATGTAGCGACATGTAGTTATCAGGTACCAGTTGATGTAGTTGAAACTCCATGAACATAATTATGAAACTCTTAACCTAGAGCTGGAAGTGGTAGTCTTCTCCCTAATGATGTACAGACACTACCTTCTAGGAGATTATTTTTTGGTTTACTCAAACCACCAGATTCTTAGGTACATCTTCATGTAGATAGACCTGAACCTTAGAAAGTAATTATAGTTGGAATTACTATAGGACTATGACTTCGAGATAATATATATTCAAGATAAGGAAAATGTTGTAGCACATTCCCTTAGCAGGAAGTTCGAGGCTCGTTTAGTGCATGAAGCTTCAGAGTAGTTAGCTTCCCTAGAGCTGACCCCGATGGAGTAGGATGGTATAAATTTTCTGTTGTCAATGGTGTTTACTCCTTCACCTCTCAAGAGGGTGGGAGACTCCTAACTAGGTGATATCGACTGTGAGGTCTTACATGATAGGATATACACACGATACTCACTAGATGGATATTCTTAAGGAGGGAATTGTGTCATCTTGTTTTAGGGGAGAACAATAGTTCCTCTCAAGATGTGCGAGGAGGTGATGCAAGAGTTCCATACTTCTCCCTAAACTACACATCTCAGAGTAGTGAAGATTTACATAGACCTTCAGTGAATTTTTTGGAGGTTTGAAATGAGATGAATCAGAGCAGAGTTTGTTGGAGATTTTGTGGTAGTTGTATATACGGGAGATCATTTACCTTCATGGGGTACCATCAATGATTGTCTTTGACTTTGGCATGTGGTTTATGTCATGATTACAGAGAGTCCTGTTGGAGGAATTTGGGACCTAGTTACATATGAATACCACCTTTGACCTTTTGATCGATGGGAAATATGAGCACACTATCTAGGTGATGTAGGATATTCTAAGGGTGTTCATGTTGAACTTCATCCAGATTTGGGTGGATCATATTACCTTGGAAGAGTTTGTATAAATCAACATCTACATGTCTACTATTGCTAAGGCACATTTTGTGGCCTTATACAGTAGACCCTTTGGGTCACCCTTATGCTAGATGGATATTTGGGAGACATCTTTAGTGATACCAGAGTTGGTGTAGGTGATGATGGTGAAATTCCAAGTCGTCCATGAACAGATAAGGAAAACACAGAGAATATAGAAATATTACACAAATCACCATCGTATGCACATGGAGTTTGAGTAGGGAGACCAAATTTTATTAAGGGTCTCATAATGATGACGATTGTAGAGGTTTGGTCAGGGAGGAAAGAAATCCATGAGGTTCATCGGGTAGTCCAAGATCATGCAAAGGGTTGGTGAGATTTATTACCACGTCACCCTCACTCAATATCTAGAGTAGAAGCATGTCACCTTCCATGTGACGCATATAATGAGATATGTGTATAGCCTTACACACATCATCAACTAGGGTGATATGGACATCGAGGATAGATCCACCTTTATAGATAACCTAGTGAAGATCGAGGATCTGTAGGAGATGAACCTCTGTGCATAGTCCATCGGTTTGGTTCATGTGTTGTGGAAGCACAAAAAAATGGAGAGTAATTCTTGGGGTTGGGAGATCCATATGTGATCTGATGATCATGAGTTTCTTTCCAAATTTTTATTTTTTGGGAAAAATTCTATAAGGGCATAATGATGTGGAGACTCAATTTTTCCATTTTACGAGTTTTAATATATTTTTATATATATTTCCATACCTAGGATCTTATACGGTGTGTGATTACAAGGCCTGGTGTGCCCGGAATTAATTTTATAAAATTATTAAATATATTTTATATTGTGTGTATGTAGATTCTTAAAGAAAATTGTATAAATCATAATTGGTTTCTTGGATCAGAAATCTGATACCACTTTTGAGTCTAGAACATGGTGTTTACCCTAGGTATGACATAAAATGAGCCATCATAGGACGTTCAGATCACTATCTTGTTGGTGGAGCATTTAATGAATTAATTAATCCATGAATTAATTAATTAATGAATTAATGAATTAATTATTTAGTTTGTTCTCAAGTAATTGGATAACTATTTAAGAGTTATGATAGTCTAATTCCTCTAGGTTTTTCTTCATAATCTAAATTATTTTGTGAGATATATCTTCTTCCTTCCTTTGGTGTATCATATCAAATGTCAATGGAACACCGAATCAGATCAGATCAAGATGTATCAAACAAAAGGCTCCTCCAAAATCATTGGAGAACACTATCTCATCAGACATTGATTCAAAAGTGATAAAGGACTCGTTATATGTGGTATTACACCATTATAATTTAATTGATTGAGTAGATTGTTCTTTGTTCTTTGACATGACCTATATTATGGCCTTTGCAAGAGCCTATGCAATGGATTTAAAATTTTTAAATCAATTTTCTAATCCTGGTATGCCTGTTCTTGATAATTGGACAAGAATATTGGACAATGATGTTTAAACTTTGGTTTTTATTGCTTTTATCCCAAGTTTCTTCTTGTTTTTTCAATGGATGAATCCCCGTGGTCCCAACTCGACTTTTCAAGGAGGTATTGAATTGGATTATGCCACTATATTTGTAGCAGATCGATGAAATGTGAACTATTTGATGAGAAAAGCATAGATATGGGATTCTTGAGAGATGGGGACGATCAATTTGGTGGTTTGAGATCAGGAAATTGAACCTAGAATCCATGGAGGTAAGTAGAACAAACAAAGAAGACCTTATGGATGACCAGATGTATTTTTTTTGCAGAGCAACGACTGATATATGCAATCTACAGACATATCTGAAGACTTTGAATAGATTTAAGGTGAAATTTGAAGTGTTTTGGATTGATTGGAACCATGAGATCAGATCTAAAGTTTCTATGAAAATCTCGACAACACACTGTGTTCCATGATGAACACACAACATATAGCCCCTCCCATTGCGTCGACTAAGGTTTGGGAAATATTAAGGATGACATGGCATGTAGTCCCTCATACACATCATGTATCCCCATCTCTACTGGATATCCAATGTGGCGGGTCACACAGATGGGAAACTCTGTTGGAGTACATGGGGTCAAGTAAAATTCAGTGTACTCCGATACATGGACACGATGAGAAAGACAAGTCCCCAATCTCAATTATCTAGGAAAAACCATGTAGTCCACCTACATGGAATTTACTACTACATGGGATGGATCCATGGTCCATATAGAAATACAACCAAGCAGTGGGGTAGGGCCACACACTATGTGGGTCCCCTCACACGTCGTGTACCCCCTGAGAAATTATGATAAAACTTATAATGTCTATGTCTCCTTCATTTGAACTCATATTTTGGCACATGATTATCCAATTATGAGTGTTTTTTCATGAATAATGTAATGGTTCCCATGGTTGTGACTATAGAGATATGATGTATAATTTTTTGGGCTTTATTTCCTTTTAGTTTATGATCAGTCATGGTGGTGATTTGGTGAGATCACCAAACATTACATTCTGAGTGGAACCCTTCTATGGGTTAGGGAATGGGTCCTCGACGTCCTTTAGAGTGTAACCCTCTAGATGAACTGGGCATGGGTTCTCATCTTACTGAGTGGAACCCTCACTCTGGGTAGGGTATGAGTTCTTGATGACCTTGAGTTGAACCCTCCAGTTAGGATGAGTATGTGCGCTCAACTTTCTGATTGGAACCCTCGAGTTGGGTAGGGAATGTGTCCTCGATGGCCTAGAGTGGAACCCTCCAGTTAGGATAGTAATGGGTCATCGATCCATATAGTAGGACCCTCCTATCTTACTAGGGTATGAGTCCTCTACCTAGAAATTTTGGTCCCTCAATTGTCCAGAATAATGATGATACTTGGTTTGATGTAGCTTTGGACTCACAAGGAAGAGGGACACATTCCCCACTAAGGCCCATTTTTTAATGCAACCAATACCTTGTAGGAAAGTCAGTGCCTCCCAAAGTGGATAATATCAAGGAATGTTGAATTATACCATTATACATTTGTGTTTAGGGTAGATGTGTTAGATGTTGGTCATCTTTGTTGGACATTTGGAACTATTGGCTATTATTCTTCTTAGGCAGAGATGTGATATAGAGATCCCATTACTCTCTCATTTGGGATTCCTTTGACTGATCATATGTATACATCCTTATTCTGTATCCACTCCTTGTATTTGTTTACTCTCCTTCTATGAGAGGTGAAGATGCATGGGGTATTCCAAATTCTTTCCTTTATTAGCTTCTTGTGGTTGGATGAGTCTACTCTATTGCTATAGGTAGCGAAGGCTTGATAAGTAGTTCATTTACTTACTGTGTTTATCCCATTATTCTTGGACAAGCTTACTTACACTCTTGTTGGGATGAGTTTTACTCTTTCACTAAACCTTGTGTGTCTAAAATCTTCCACTTACATTGTTTCTCTTACTACTCCCCTTTAACTTTAGGGGTTTCCTATTGGGTATGTTTATACTCACCCATGTATTGGCTTTTCCCAGACATATTGTGTTGTCTGAAGATGATTGATAAGTCAACCGTGGCTACAAAGTATATTCGGGATTCTGGGTTCTTGGAACATGTATGGTTGTTAATGTTTGGGATTTAGGAGTTGGGTTCTGTTTCCTCAGTTTACTTTTTATGTTTTTTTAGGTAAGGATAAATTTTTGGTTGGTTATGTATTTTTTCCCTTTAATTTTCAGTATACACTACCGTACTTTTGTACTATCTAGAGATTAGTGCATGTTTGGTTTACTTTATAGTAGTGTTTCATATTTTTTTTTCTTTATTTATGAACTTTTTCATTGAGTTTTATGTGTGCTTGTGTATAGGTTTTTAGGAAATGTTTTTTGTGAGTTAGTTATGCCTTTGATGCCTATTGCCACCCCTAGCCCATGGAAGCAGGATTGAGGTAGTTGTGGCTCAAGCCCTGACCTGGATTGGGTCATGAAACTTCAAAAATATATATCAAAAATTCCATTTTATAAACCCTTTGGTATGTTAGTTTATGGAAATAGGATCCCCACACTCATCAATCTGTGATCTCAACTTAATATGTGCACACGTCTCATGCTCATGTCATTGAGACTCAACTCCACATAAGGGAAAATAAGGCCGCATTATATCAATGTCAATGATTTCCGGTTCAAATCAATTATAGGGGCTTAGATATTACATTGGTTGTGATAATTTCCCACTAAATACCTTGGATCACATTTTATTCAATCAATCAATCCATCAATAATGGGTAAATCAATCAATTCAAATTAGGTAAAAATACAGTCTCTCACTTTTAGTTTTCAAATTGCCTTTCTCATTTCAAAAAATCTCATATCTTCATAAATTCATTCCTTTTCAAATCAACTTTCAATTTGATATATTTATCTCAAAATTAGTTTTCAAACAGATACATTAATTTTTCTCAAATCCACCAAATTATTTCAATTCTATTAAAATTGGAGTTTTTTTAGAATCTGTATTCCTTTTTAAAAAATGTCCATCATTCAACTCATTTACTTGTTTTTAAATCAATTAAAAACTCATTTTATAATAATTAAGTAATTAATTGTTTCAATTATAGGAAAAAATTATATGTAACCACCTACCTTTCATCAGTGACCAAGTAGGCACCTACACTGGGGAAACACAGATAAAGAATGAAGGTGAAAGAGTTCTATAGGGAAATCCTATGTCAAAAATCATCAAGATAAAACATTAATTCAATAAACCAACAAAATATAACACTAATATAAACAAATGATATTAGATGGAAGGAGAAAATCATAGAGTGGAAACTCATTGGATCTCAAACACCAAACTATGATTTTGAAAAGTGTTGGAGTTGATCAATACATGAGGGTGGACTTATAGTGTTATCAAGAGCAGTATCTGTAGAATTATCATTGATATTAAGAGTTATATGTAATTAAAATAATTTTAAATGATGAATTTACATTTTAATTCATTGATTTATTGTGTAAATTCATCTTGATAAATATACATTGAAAAAAAACTCCCCCTCAGGTTGAAAACACACCGAGAAAATAATTTATAGTATAAGTTCATTTTATGTGATGTAAGTCATTTTTCACTATGATCTATCCTAACAGATTATATCTAGTGAGAAATTTACATCCTAAAGTAAGGGTTTAGGGTATAAATTACTTATATAGGTAGTTATCAATACCAGAACCACCCATTAATCTTCCCATTCTACCTGGACCCAAAGTGTTCCCTTTAAAGTGTTTGATAAATTTATACTCAGAATCCATAATTCAAAAAAAACCCCAAACATTAGGTCATTTTCCCTGACAAATATTCTATATCGTATAAAGGTTTGAAACACACCAAAACAAAAAGGAATCAAAATAAGAGACAATATGTAGTGAATAAGGTAGTGTAATGTTACAGTTTACCCCCAGTAAAAACATTCTATCCCCGGAAATCCTTTCAAGAAGATTCAATATCAATGAGATAAGGAAACTTCTCTATACATAGTACCTCATACTACCAAACATCATGAAAATCATAACTAGGAATCCACAACATAAGGAACAAATGCATCATCTTTACATGAAGAAACTTTGTCTCAATATCAACAATTCTGACTGGATTCCCAAACAATTATAGTTTTGGTTCAACATCAGGATCATACCAACTCAAAACATTAGAAGGGTCAAAATTATACTTTCAAAGCCATTCCACATGAAACACATTGTGGATAGATGTTAATTAGAGTGGATGTTCAAAATAATATGGAATAATCCCCACACACTAAAAAATAAAAAATGTCCTAGAAACCTCAGTATTAGATTTACTTATTTTCCAAGATACCAGTGACTAAATAGAGGTGAAACTTCAAAAAACAATTGGTCACAAAAATAAACTTCAATGGTTATCGAAGAATATCATCAAACTATTTATACAGTCTCTCTTCCATCAATATTCTATGATGAATCAACTAAATTTTTATTGTCATATCTTAGACTATAATTGTTCGACCAAAGGAACATTCACAAATCACAAACCAACACAATTAATATCTTCAAGGTCAACCATACAAGCCCTTAAACATTTTTATTCTGGAATCATACTGGTAACTATTATTGAAGGAATACCCAATCAGTCCCAAACTGATATCTTTAGATCTACCAAAGTTATGAATTCCATCATTTAGAAAGACCTGAAAAATATGTAGACCTCTCTCTATCTGGCCATCCATATATGGATTCTATTCCGTTATCAAATATAAATGTGATCTCCTGGAATATTGGAGGCCTCTATAGAAGTTAAAATTGAAATAGGTATACCTATCAAAATCTATATTATATTGAAATATATTAAAGTTTACAATAATATACACATAAGGATATCCAAAGTCCTACACTTTGTTTACATATTGAAGGGGTATAATTTTTTACAATTTGGTTATCCTATCGATCACAACACATATCAAATTCTTCACTTGAGGTGTATGAGGAAAAATAACCATGACATTAATAAATATTTCATCACATATCCATATAGGAACTAGATGATGCTAAAAAAACCCTGAAGGTCTTCACTTCCGGGTTTTGACTTGTTTGGATGTATAACAAGATGACAAAAATTCAATGACTTCTCATCTCATACATGACAACTAATATTGTTTCTCCATATCCTCCAACATATCCCTAGTTATACAGTGCATCACCTACTAAGGATTATGGAAAAACCCCATAACAACATTTCTCATTGAAAAAGTTGAAACATACTATTCTGGAAAAATTTAATACCCACAAAAATGAAATTACACTCACCAATGGTCTCCCAACCTATAAGGAAATACTTAATGATATAAAATTGCTCTTCAATATACTGATCCATAAGAATCGTCTCAAGAAGAGAGGAGGTCATCCAAACACTATCAATTACAACCTCTCACTCATTCTCTTAGACTACCAAATTAAATTAAAAAAAGTGATCCAACAAATTCAACACTTTTTATGATTCCTTCATGGTCTTGATTTGAAGTTTCATCCTCAAACAAACAGTAATGACATTCCCCAGACATAGGGTCTAGGAAATGCTGAAATAAAAATCCATCAGGTACTCTACCCAACACCTCTTTTAAATATTAAAATCCATTCATAAAAAATTTAATGAAATAAACTATTAAGAGCATGAATTACATCTCATGTTCAGTATTATGGGTAGGATAATTTTTCTTTTATGGACTAAACTATCTAGAACCATGGCCTACCACATGATCACCAAGAAAAAGAAAACAAAAAAACCCAATACATGATGAACCAAAACAGAGTACATAACCCCATCCATACTCTAGAAGAGTCAACATTTTCATAGATGTTAATTGGAATTTAAGATCCTAAAAAGAATTCTAGAATTTATCATGCCAAAAGTACTTCACTAATTTATGAGTGAGAGATTTCTTTGGAGATTCCATCTTTCAGGATTCACTGAAGAATCTACAGTAATATCATAGTAATCCCAATATGATTTATATCTTGAAGTAATTATGTGGTTAATCCCATGTCGTAACAACTTTCACCTTATAAGGATAAACTAAAATACCATATTTTGAGACCACATGTATATATAATTTCACTTCATGAAGATATAAATTACATATCAAAATCTCCACATAATGTCGATGATTTCTCAATATTTCCCAAACAACTCTCAAATGACACACATGATCCTCCTCATTCAGGAAGTAAAATACTATGTATTGTAAAAATACCTCCAAAAATTATTCAAGGTTCCCATGAAATATCATTTTCATAAAATCAATTAAATATATAGAAGAATTTAGGAGACCAAATGGAATATCAAGGTACTCATAATGTCTATAATTAATCGTAAAGTTTGTTTTTTGAATTTCATATTCCTTAATTCCCTAATAGTGATAGAAAAATCAAAGATCAATCATTAAACACCACTAAAACCCTTTAATATAGTCAAAAAGATCATCAATCTATGGAAAGGGCTGATTTTTATTCATATTAACTTGATTGAGTTTTTAGTAATAAACGCAGAGGCCATGAGTTTCATAATATTTCTTCACAAATAGAACATGCTATTCACAAGGTGACACACTGAGGAATATAAATCCATTATCTAGTAGATCATATAATAATATTTTAACTCCTCCATCTCTATTTGTTCTATATGGTAAGATTGAATAAACACTGGCTAAATACCAGGTACTAAATCAATTGAAAACACTGCCTCTCTTATCGGTGGAAATCGAGAGAAATCCGGTGAAAAACATTGAAAAAATGATGAAAAATAAAGGAATATCATCTCCCAAAGATTCTCACTCCATGTTAAAACCAAAAAAATTAATTTTACCTTTCAAAAAGTTGGAAAATATGGTCCATCTGTACTCAACTTTGTGTCTTATTCTCACTGAATGACATGACACATGCCCTCACACATAGTAAAACAGACTTATTGATGCATAGAGTCAATCTAGGTCTGATGAGAAATCAATTAATCTATCTTGAAAATGATTTCAAGAGGTGTCACATCGAGAAAAAGAAAAATAAAGCTAAGATAAATCTCTAATAAAGAGGAAACACATGCTAGTCACTAAAGACCCTTCTCTCTCTTCACTGTGAGGGGAGTAGTAATATCCATAAAATAAGAAAAAATACCGAGAAGAATATTTATCAATTTAAAAACTTGGGTTGACATAAATGAATGGGATACAATAATGTTAAATAAAGAAGTCTACAAGGACAAATCTATAGTGATGGTACATCTTATAGTCATTGGACCAATATAAACTTCTTATGGATACTATTACACTATGTAAATAAACTTATTTATAGATACACGTGGCTTGATTCTCTTTTTTATCAGAGAATATTATTTCACCATATTACTTTTACAAATTGATTAGAATATTCTACTACTTTGAGTGGAAAATAAATTGTTAATAGCTTTCTTAAGTGACACCACAATCTTTGAATCATAGGTTCCTCATAACAAACCCTTTTTTAATTCCTAACCATGTCACACTAAAAAAAATATTAATGGGACTCTTCCATGTACTCCAATAGTCATAAATGATTTTTACTATCTAGAACCACCACAAGACTCATCTTATTTTCTCCATTAATATATAGAACTCACATAACTACCACTAAATGAAAAATTAACTTTTTCCAACCCTCACTAACAAGCCCGATCAAGATCAACTGTTAAAACTCTATGCATAACATAATAATAAGAAGTGAAGTTCAACAAGAGAGTATATAATCATATATATGTCTGAGGACCAATATCAAACCATCAAGAACTTATCTCCACATTGAATAAAACATCATGATAAAATTGAACAATCTTTGAAAAATGATTCGCATACTATGTCACAATCCTTTCACAATACCGGTAGTAGGTAAAATCCATGGGATTTTCCAACACCATCAAATCTAAATTGAACTGATTTTTGAAAAGTCTTAAAAATTCTTTCTACTCCAATCCATCATGCTTCTTTGATGTCCCCATCAATTCCCACCATCTCTTTCTAGGCCCCTCATTCATTAAGGTAGCACATTTCACCAGTATAGCTTATGAAATTTATAATAACTCAAGAATAAGTAGAATATTTTTTAACCTATCCTCTACCACTTGAGGATTATTCAATCCTCGCAAATCTAGTGGTATATGGTGATGAAAATAATGAGCATGATCTCTATATTCATCCCTCTGAGATTACACTATCGAATCCTAGAAGAGAATATCGGTAGGTACCTATCCCAAATACTTTAAAGTTCACACCAATATATCAATAAGATTATGTTAAACCATATAATTTTCCTAGTATGGTTAATTAATAGCTTCTTTTTATGGTCTTTTCAAGGATCATCTCATAGGAATGATGATAATCAACATCTTTAGACAACACTAGAAGGATTAGAAATGCTACAAAAAAATTACAGATACTAAAAAATTAAATCCATCAATATGAATTCAAGATCGGGGTTTCAATATAAATATATCAAAAGCATAAAAAATTATTGAAATAAGATAAAAACATTTCTTAAGACATTTTTTGAAACACCCTTGGTGACATACGACTCATTTAGATGATAGAAAGTTATACACTTTCTTGAAAGTACCTCCCAAGTCCCATAAACCCTATTTTATATCTACTAGGATAACCCAACTGCATATTGAAAACGAGGAAATGTGTAAAACCAAACTAGGGATCTCTAATATCACTTTTTAATGAAACGATGTGGATACCCTGGTACCTTGATACCTGATCCATCCCTTACACGGCCTGAATTGTGTTCCATAACCCCACAGGTTAGCGACTAGTAGTAGGCATCATAAGGAATCATGAGGGAAATTGTTTTCCTCTAAATCATAGAATATAAAACGTAAAATTTATTATGATCAAAACACCAAGCATAGAACATACAAGAAGACAACAAGTAAAATAGTACCTAAATAGTACATCATTAAAATAGAGGTCTTCTATGATAAGGCTCAAAAATAAAACCTTGTATGAAGTGGATTAAATATCCACCTGCCACCTACGACACTCTGGGTCCCAAGGATCAAGAACTTCCACCACCTCAAAGTGGTGCTTTTCCCTTTCTTGGACCTGAAAAAAGATAATAAAAAAATTCCTAAATCCAAAGGTATGGTGTGAGATATAATTACCTATAGAGTATCACTAAGTGTTTCAAAATAAATTCTATAATAATTAAACTATATATTCATTCAATTTTAGTAAAATAAGGCATGTCATGGAATTAACATATTTTTGAAAAAACTTTCTTCAATAATCAAAAGACAATCGATATATCTAACCAGTCTTCAATGAACATATCATATAAAAAAACTTATATAAAATAGTCATTGTTAATTTAAAAATTATATATATCAATGAATTTAATTAAATGAATAAAACAAATAATATCACCATGTAATTGTCCATATGGAACATTAGTCTCTGTAAATATGATACTCACACTACTCAATTTGTGATATCGACTAAATGTGTACACACGTCCCATGACATATGCCACTGAGACTCGACTGTGCATAAGGGAAATGATGTAATGGTATGTTTATGTTAGTGATGTCATCGTCAATCTAGTTATAGGGGTCAAATTTTAGCATGATTGTCCTAATTAACCTCTAAATACCTTGTTTCACATATTCTTCAGTCAGTAAATCAATCAATCATGGAAAAAACAATCATTTCAAATCATTTCAAAATACAATTTCCCATATTTATTTTTCAACATTCTTTTATCATTTCAAAACCAAATACAAAGTTTTAATCAATTAGTTACTTTTGAAATAATTATTAAATTTAATCCATTTATTCCAAAATCAATGTCAAAATCAATGAATAATTTTTTCTCAAATCGACACAAGAAGTCCTATTCCATTGAAATTGGGGATTTTTTAAACCTTCCTGAATTTTTTAAAATAATACATCTATCATCTCAGTTATTGGATTTTAAGTAATTTAAAAACTCATTTGAAATCAATCAATAAATTAAAGTTTTTAATATTAGGGGAAAATCATATGGAACCACCTAAATTTAATTAGTAATCAAATCAATACTCACAATGGGTAAATTCCAGAAATGAACAGTCAATGGACACCTACAAGAAAATACTATATCATAAATCATTAAGATCTAAGTCAAATGAAATTATCCAACTTGAGATCACATAGGTGTAAATGAAGGATAATGAATGGAAGGAAAACCAATAGTGATTAAACTCACTAGAGATCAAACACCAAACTGAGATGTCTAAAAGTGTTAGAGTCACTCACTATGCATGGGAGAAGGCATAGGGTTATCAGGTGGAGAAACTATGTAATTCCATATGAAATCATGGGATTAGTGTAAATAAAACCACTATTCATGAGACATTTATATCTTAAATCATGGTTTTATAGATGAAATGCATCTAGATTATCATACACTAAAAAAAGGAATCACCCTATATTAAAAATAGATAGAGTAAAAAATTTATGGTGTATGTTCATATTTTATAGTGTAAATCATTTTCCCCATAATATATTCACATTTCTTATGTCTTGTAAGAAATTTACATCATAAAGAAAGGATCTAAGATGTAAATTACTACTATGTATAGTTACAAGATGTAGAAGTACCCATAAATATTACAAATCAACCTAGACATGAGGTGAACTCTTTTTAGCCTTTGAAACATTTATTCTTAGATTCCATTAATTCAAACAAGATACATCCCTGAACATTAGGTTATTTTCCCTAAAAAAGGTTCACTATCCTCGAAAGGATTGAAATTCATCCAAACAAAATGGAATGAAAAAAGATTCCAGAAGTACGTGAAAGAAGGTAACATGATATTATAAGTCATGATTTGAATCTTAGAATATGTCTTGAGTAAAATTAGAGTTAAATAATGAGTAAATAATTACAAGGAATGAAAATATGAAACAATTAGGTTTCAATTTTTTTCTTAGGAAATAAATAAATAAAAAACATTAAAAGAAATGGAATATTAATGAAGGTTTCTTTGGACATCATATTCATATCACTCTTATAATAATTCAAATAATAAATCTGATAATGGATTAATATTACCAGTTAATTCCAACATAATTCATTTAGAGAATATAACATTACCAAATTTATTAGAGTACTATATCCTTTTCTTTCTAGTTGTCATATAAAATTTTCAAGTTCCATAATTTGAAGACAAATATTTACAATCTTACACTTTTTACTATAAAACTATTTAAAACATTCATTGGAACCCATAATCTGAACCACATTCAATTATCTAACTGAAAATAAGAAGAAATATCATTTTCCCTTTGATAAATCATTAAAAAAATAAAAACATTTGGAATTGTAAATACATTGTAAAACCAAGAAACGTTTCAATCACAACTGAATAATAAATAATATATTTTGTTTCTAGAAAATGTGTTCTTTCATAAAACATTAAAAATACATGATTTTCACACTTATATGAAGAAATTTAGAAAATACTCACCCAATAAATATTTATTTATATTAAATTAAAACCATTATAAATAATGAAAAAAATAAAAATAAATTCACACAACCTATCATTTTAATATAGACAAAAAAATCTTGAAACAATATAATGAATATGGACATGGAAGAGAATGATTTGAATTGAATATTAAAACAATAAGCAAAACTACCTTCCCTAATTTTAAATCCAAATTTATTAAATGAAAATTATTGAAAATGAACATTAAATACCCTGAATAAAATAGTAAGATTATATAATATGTCAAAGAGGTAGTATATGGACCATATAAATGAACAAATATTCATAATAGGAAACATCTATTAAAAAATAATGTTGATAAAAAATACTTGTACAAATTTGGTAACACTTGACTCAAAAATAATTGAAGAATAGAAAAAGAAATATAATATTAAATACCATGAATAAGGGAAGAATCATGATATAATATTACCAATAGGAATTTTATACAATATATTAATGAATATAAGTGCATAACTTGAAATATCTCTCATGTAAAGAATAATGAGACAAAGAAAACATACAACTTTTATAACTCGGGAATCAAAATACATTGAAAGAATGAGATGTATTTATCCTTTAATGCGGTGAACTAATAATTAAAAACATTAATATTACATCATTTTAGTTTATTATTGAATACATCTCACTATAACACCCCAAGTTTCTACAGTACGCTTCTCTTTGAATAATGCAATAGCGTGTGTTGTACGCAATATTTAGTTCTAACACACCACAACCAATCAAACTAGCCGTTATGAACAGTAATACCCACCTTTTGAAATTTGTAAATTTTATTTTTTCAAAATGTACTTCATTTTTGGATTCGGAATATCGAAATTATCCTATGGTGAATTTTTGGTATTTTTCTGAAAAACTTCATTTTTTGATGAATAGTGAAACCACTAAGTGGTAGTTAAAAATCTGAATTTTTCATAAAACTTAATTTTACCACTTCTGTGAGTGGAATTTAAAAACTCCGAGAGACATGGTTAATATCAAGGAGTAAAATTTGGTTCAATGAGATGAAAATAATTTTTGGTGAATAGTAACTTATTACTTTTATTTACCACGGTTAAAAGTAAATAGGGTAATTAAGGGTAAAAATGATATTAATATTACCCTAACACATGTCCTAATTTTATTGGATAAGTGTATCTCGACCAAAAACAACCTTAGGAATAAAATATTATCATTTAGGTCCACTTGTATTATATTTGGACATTTATTATTATTTAATTCAAAGAAGAGCTAAAAGAGTTAAAATCAAAGTCTATTTACTAAAACATTTTTAATATAGGGTTATACAAAAGGTAAATTCGATTGTAAATATTAATTATAAATAGAAAAATATTTCCTACATAATTATATTTTATTTATAATTTTTAGACAATAAATAATTTAATTTAGTTGTGACACAATGATGATGCAGTAATTACCATAATAGTGAAAAATTAAAATAATTGATATTATAAATACCCAAATTAATATAATTTGAGAATTTTTATGAATTAAATTAATTTTAGAGGTTAATATGACATGTTATTATTGATTTAATTAACTTTTTTTGAAGTAATAATTCTGTTATGATTTTCACAAAAATCAATTTTCCAAAGTGTCAAAATTGACATAAAAGAGTTTCTAAAACAAATATTATATTATTAATTGATATTCAATTCTTAAAAATCTATGGTTCGTACAAGAGACTTATATCATGATATTTTTATAATTAATGGACCCCTTGGGGGTCGATTGGAGGTATATAGTATGTTTATTAACTATATAATATAAAAATACAAAGTTACATGGTAAGTGTCAAACTAATTAACTAAGAGTTAAAACTAAAAGATAAGGTTAATATAATGACCCAAACCTATCTAAATTATATTGGTTGAGTGGTTTTCAACCCATAACCAACATAAACTTTAAATAATCCTCTTTGGAGTCATTAGAAACTGAATATGAATTTATTATAAAATAATATTTCTAGCTTTTCCAAAGGTGCCCCTCACCCCTCTTATAAAAGGGTACTCCCCTTCTCATTAATTCACTACTTCAAAGCCTTTTGGTTCGGCCAACCCCTGACCGAATACTCTCTAAAATTCCCTCAATACAACCTAGAGGCCTTAGTTTGATAAGAAAGCCAACCTAAGGATCCCTTTTGATCAAATCAAAAGGAAGAACCCGAAGAAGAGGTAATGTTTTCACCACCATTTTTCAAATTCATTTCTTCTTTCTTTGTTATTACCATTCTAAAATAAGGAATCCAGTATCTCCTATATAATGTAATATTATTATAAATATGGTACAACCATATTCATTATTCTATCCATCCTTTGAATGACATGTCACCATACGTCCGTACGTACGGCTTACCGTCTCCACGTTGTGGTGTAATTGTTATTCAATATATTATTATTTGGATGGGTATAATAATGATTTTTAATTCATGTAAATAATAAATATAATATTATAATTATTCTGTATATATGATATACCATCAAATTATATATTATTTTAATATCAAAAGAATGATATTGTCACTCGTGCGTACGTATGGACTGCCGTCTCCACGAACACGATGAGATTCATTCTCCATCATATCCATTCAAGTATAATTATCATTTGATTATTTAAAAATAATGTTTAAGGACTTGATATCATTATTTATATAAATAATATACAACCTATCCATGAAAAACATGGCTTACATAACAAAACATATAAAAGAAAACGAGCAAGTTAACTCCCAAAACGACAATAATACTAAGATATTATTAACAAAACAATGTTAAAAGATAATATATGATATCATATTAATGTATATGATTCTTGTATATTTTAATAACAATTATTTCACCATTATACAGGAGTTTAACCTACCCTCAACCAAGGAAAAGTACAAGGTAAGGGTTTATTTCACAATCTCTTCATTCTCCGAGGTTGTTTATACGTAATTATCTCTTGGGACCTCTTTATCATCCACATCCATGTTTCTTAAAAATGTATTTCAAAAAATTCTTACTATCTTACAGAATATGGGTTAAATCCATTTATACCCTTGCTTTACTTTTTATAAGAAGTTTATAAAGGAATCTTTCCGTCATTTTCCAAACAAGGTGCTTTTTAACCTTCTCGACAAAATTAAGGTAAGAATGTTTTTTTAACTTATATGGCCGGTGCAGTTATTTTCCGCCGTTATAAAATCTTCGAAGCTTCCATTATAAGATTATAATAAAATTTTCAAAGTAAATTTTTTATTTTTTTAATTATGTGACTTTTAAATGATTTCAAAAAAGGGATATTTCTCTCAAATAGTTTTGATTTCATCTATGTCAACATCATTTGATGGATTTTAAGCTTATTTGAAGTTGATTTATTATGATACAAAACTTCCATATTGTATTGAAGGTTTTGTGATTTGTTTGACTGTGGATGTGTTATTTTTATACCATTCATGGTTTATGTAGAAAGTATTGACATTTTGTATGCTAGTTTTAATATGAATGTTTATGTTATGTTTAAACATTTTCATACGAGGAATGCATTGGAATTAATATGTGACAGGTGGAGCCCTCTATAGCTCCTCGATGCATCGGTAGGTCTCATGAGACAAACTAGTGTCTTGGCACAAGGCCTTGAAAAAATCTTATTTGTAGTCTTGGCACGAGGCCTTGGCTATGTGGTTATGATAGTCTGGCATTATGCATTACATCATTATAAAAGTGGTTATTGATATTGCATGTGATTATTCGATTAGTAGAATATCCATGTGAATAAGTAAATGGAATTATTTCATTTTATTTTTTCCATACTATGTTGAAGTTAAAGTTTAAAAAGGATTTTGTTTTAGTTATACATTTCCTTAAATGTTTATTCTTATTTATGAAAGTTTTCGCTATATTGTTATCCTTATTGGGCATTTGAGATCACCCCTTTTCTATGTTTTATTTTTCACAGTATGTGAAGAAGTAAATTAGGAATAACCTACAGGGATAGTATGAGGGGATAAGAGTGTGGACTATGGAGACTATGTTGTTGTAGTTTTCGTTTTTATGATGTAATGTAAAACTTTATGAATATATCTAGTCTTTCCAAGGCTACTAAAATAATCGGTCTTTCGAGATTCGATCTTTCTTGTGATCATTCCAATGTTATGTAATAATGCACTGAATCTGGGTAACTGGGGTCGGGGCGTTACAGTTGGTATCAGAAGAAGTTCAGTACAATCCTTGGAAGCTAGATTTAGATAAACTCTGATTAGACCACATAGACATAAGATGGACTTTGAGGATTAGTATAGAAGAACTTCCTAGAATTTTGGTATGTTAGAGATTTTGTGAGTTTTCTGAGAAATACATCCCTGTCCGGATACGAGAATGTAGAGGCAGCTCTCGCACATATGTACCTAGGGGTAAAACTCGGAAACACCGCTTTGAGCTAGACTCGAATGAGAACTGGTGCACGACAACAGACCTTGCTGCACTCCTGGTTACGACACTCTCGGGGGACATTCTTAGGATAACTCTCATTTTCTTTACAAAAAATTATGAAGGGTTTATGAGTATATACTTCCTAAAAGAACACATTTTTATGATTATGGATTATATCCATAAATAGTTCAATTTATGTTAAGTGTTTTATAAGTATGAAATTATGTATTTTGATTCATAAACTGATCTAGTTTATGCCATTGTTTAGAAATGGAACCTAGTGGAAGAAATGGAAACCGTATCAATATACGCACTCCATATAGGGATTTCCCACCTGCTCAAGATAATTATAGTGGAGCTGGAGATGCAACTGGTGCTGATCAATTAATCCCTATACTGGGACAACTCACTCAGGTTATGAATAATAACCTTACCCGTATGGAGCACCCTGATCCATAGGGTGGAGGATCATTGTTAGATCGCTTCATGAGGCAACAACCACCAACATTCAAAGGGAATACAAATCCATTGGTAGATGATCCATGGATAAGTTCCCTGGAGAAAATATTTCAGGCTTTGGGAAGTAGTGAAAGGGAAAAAGTTATCATGGCAGTTTACCGCCTCACTGGAGATGCTGATCAATGGTGGTCATTAATTAAAAACATGAAGGAAGATGATGAAGTATCAAATATGGAATGGAGGGAGTTGAAAGATCTGTTTTTAGAAAAATACTTTCCTCATGACCATCGAGCAGATATGGAAAGGTAATCTCTGAGTCTAAGACAAAAGGAGGATGAGAATGTCACAAAGTATGAGGACAACTTTACAAGGTTAGCAAGGTATGATGGAGATTATATACGTAACCCAAGAAGTAAGATTGATCATTTATTTAATGAGTTAAAACCATTTCTCCATCGAGCATTAGTCTCACAATCCTTCTCATTTTATGAAGACATTGCCTCATGTGCTATCAAGACAGAAAAGGAATTCTCTAAGTGTTATGACTTTAAAGTAAAGAAAGAGAAGAAGAGATCTTCTGATCAATCTAGGAATGAAAATAAGGGGAAGGAGGGAAAATTTTAAAATCCAACCTGTAGTAAATGTGGGAAGAAACACCCCGATACTTGCTTAAAAGGAATGGGAGTCTGTTACAAGTGTGGTGAAAAAGGCCTCCAAGATCGTGATTGTAAGGGGAATAAGGAAGCTACTGATGTCTAGTTCTACAATTGCAGGGAGATGGGACATTATGCAAATGAATGTCCTAAGCATCAGGGGAACTTAACTCAGAAAAGGCCAAGGGATCAAGGCCAAGCTTATTCTATCACTACAGCTGAGGTAGAAGCTCCGAAAGACGTGGTGGCAGGTAATTTAATGGTTTCCTCAAGTTTAGAAAATGCATTATTTGATTCTGGATCATCGCATTGTTTCATATCTTCCCAGTTTTTTAAGAAAATTAGATATTTCCAATTTGATTTAATAAGGGAGTTGTCTGTTAAAACTCCAAAGGGAAGTATCATTACAACAATGTTTTGTGAATCAGTCCCCATTAGAGCACATAAATGTTCTTTATCTGCTGATCTCATCGTCATACCTATGATTGAGTTTGATATAATCTTCGGTATGGATTGGATTTCTTACCATTATGCGAAGATTTATTGTAAGAAGAAGGAGGTTATGATTTTTGATGATGATGATAAGGAACACCTTATCTTTAGCGCATAATCGTCACCACCTAATTCTTATCTAGATCCACCCCCAGTAGCTCAACTAAATTCAATTATTTAGGAGGAAGAGAATGAAATGACTGTGGGTGAGGAACGGAATGTTAAAATAGAGGATGTACCTGTTGTGAAAGAATATGTAGACATGTTTCCGGAATATTTACCTGGACATCCTCCAGAACGAGAAGTTGAGTTTTCAATTGATTTAATTCCTGGATCAAGGCCTATATTGAAGACCCCTTATAGAATAGACACTATAGAATTAGTTGAACTAAAGAAAAAACTAGAGTAATTGAGTAATAAGGGATTTATTTTCCCTAGTGTTTCTCCATGGGGATCCCCTGTTCTTTTTGTTAAAAAGAAAGATGGATCTTTGAGGTTATGTATGAACTACATGGAGATCAATACTATAACAATAAAGAACAAGAATACCCTACCTCTCATTGATGATTTATTTGACCAACTGCATGGAGCTCAATACTTTTCAAAGATTGACCTTCGATCTGGATACCATCAGTTGTGTGTGAATAAGGAAGACATTCCGAAGACAACATTTTGAACCAGGTACGGGCATTACGAGTTTACAGTAATGCCTTTTGGATTGACTAATGCACCCTCTATATTCATGGATCTGATGAATAGAGTTTTCAAGGAATATCTAGATGAATTTGTGGTGGTATTTATTGATGATATCTTGGTATACTCAAAAAGATACGAAGATCATGAAAATAACTTGCGCATTATCCAGAAGACTCTAAGAAGACATGAATTATATGGGAAGTTTAGCAAGTGTGAATTCTGGCTTCAGGAGATTTCTTTTCTTGGCCATATTGTCTCTAAAGATGGAATATCTATCGATCCTTCTAAGACCAAGTCAATCCAAGAATGGCCAGAACCTATGAGTATAACTGAGGTATTCAGTTTTATTGGTTTGGACGGTTATTATTGAGGATTCTTCCAGAATTTTTCCCGATTGGCTAGCCCATTAACGAAGCTCACACGTAAAAAGGTTAAATTTGTTTGGACAAAAGAGTGTGAAGAATGTTTCGATGAACTGAAGAGAATATTAGTCAATGCTCTTATACTGACTCTACCATTAGGGAATGATGGGTTCGTTATTTACAATGACGCATCAAAGAAAGGACTTGGTTGTGTCCTTATGCAGAATGATAGGGTTATTGCCTATGCATCATGACAGTTGAAAATTCATGAACAAAACTATCCTACTCATGATCTCGAGTAAGAAGCTGCGATCTTTGCTTTGAAGATATGGAGGCACTACCACTATGGTGAAAAATGTGAGATTTATACCGATCACAAGAGTTAAAAGTATATTTTCTCACAAAAAGAACTCAACATAAGGCAAAGGAGATGGCTTGAATTACTCAAGGATTATGATTGCACGATACACTACCACCCGGGGAAGGCAAACAAGGTGGCATATGCTTTGAGCAGAAAATATCATGGAGTTTTGAACAATATGAGAATTGAAAGGGATTCAATTTTCATGGATCTAGTGAAGATGGACATGGGAATAACTAGGGAAGGTGAAACATCAATGCTTTTTCAAATGGTTTCCAAACCATCTTAACTAAAAAGGATTAAGAGTTCTCAGACCGATGATGAATAATTTCAAAAGAAGTTTAAAGTTGTGAATGATGGGAGATTGAGAGACTTTGTGTATGAAGATGGAATTTTGAAATTTGGGAAGAGACTTTGTGTTCCCAATATACCTGATCTAAAAAGGGAATTGTTGGATGATGCTCATAGTTCCAATTTCTCTATACACCCTGGGAGCACCAAAATGTATAGATATTTTATGGAACATTTTTGTTGGGACAACATAAAGAGGGAGATTGCATATTTTGTGTCAAGATGTATGGTTTTTCAATAATTGAAAGATGGAAGGGAATAACCTGGAAGAGTCATGAAACCTCTTCCCATACCGGAGTGGAAATGGGAAAATATTACAATGGACTTTGTCATGGGGCTACCAAAGAATCCTAGAAGGAACGATGAAATATGGGTCATTGTTGATCGTCTTACTAAGTCAGCACATTTTATTGCTATAAGGGAAGATTTACAACTTGAACGACTAGCAAGACTATATATTAATGAAGTTGTGAGACTTCATGGAGTACCCCTATCGATTGTTTCTGATCATGATCCCTGTTTTACTTCAAGATTCTGGAAAAGTATTTAGAAATCCTTGGATACTGAACTTCATTTGAGAACTACATACCACCCTCAAACAGATGGACAATCAGAATGAACTATTCAAACCTTAGAAGACATGTTGAGATCCTGCTCACTTGACTTTCAGGGTGTGTGGGATCAATATTTACCTATGGCATAATTTTCCTATAACAATAGCTTTTATTCGAGTATTCATATGTCACCATATGAAGTGTTATACAGAAAAAGATGTCGCACACCAACCTGTTGGGATGAAGTTGGTGAAAGAAAACTGGTAGGCCCAGAACTAGTGGAGGAAACGATGGAAAAGGTGAAGGTAATCCAAAACCATATCAAAGCAGCTCAAAGTAGGCAGAAGAGCTATGCCGATAATCGAAGGAAGGATTTGGAATTTCAATTCGGTGATCATGTTTTTCTGAAGGTATCTCCATGGAAGGGAGTCATATGTTTTGGTAAGAAAGGAAAATTGAGTTCCAGGTACATCGGATCTTTCGAAATTCTAGAACGATTTGGGGTTGTAGCTTACCGTTTGGCAATGCTTCCAAATCTCTCCAAAGTTCACGATGTGTTCCACGTATCACTGTTGAGGAAATTCATGCCTGACCCAATGCATGTACTCACCTATGAGGAATTAGAATTAGAACCTGATCTGTCTTATTGAGAAGAGCCCGTCAAGATTCTTGATATGAGAGAACCAGTACTGAGAAACCGGATGACTCGTCTGGTAAAAGTCTTGTGGAGAAACCTTAAGATGGAAGAGGCAACGTGGGAACCTGAGGAACTTATGATGAAAAACCACCTGAGTCTTTTAGTGTGGCAGTATACTAGAAATTTCGAGGATGAAATTATTTGAAGGAGGGGATAATGTAACACCCCAAGCTTCTACGATACGCTTCTCTTTGAATAATGCAATAGCGTGTGTTGTACGCAACATCGAGTTCTAACACACCACAACCAATCAAACTAGCCGTTATGAATAGTAATACTGACTTTTTGAAATTTATAAATTTTATTTTTTCAAAATGGACTTCATTTTTGGATTCAGAATATCTAAAGTAGACTAGGGTGATTTTTTGGTATTTTCTGAAAAAATTCTTTTTTTTGATGAATAGTGAAACCACTAAGTAGTAGTTAAAAAACTGAATTTTTCATAAAACTTAATTTTACTGCTTCTCTGAGTGGAATTTCTAAAATATGAGAGACACGATTAATATTAAGGAGTAAAATGTGGTTCAATGAGATGAAAATATTTTTTGGTGAATAGTAACTTTTTACTTTTATTTACCACGGTTAAAAGTAAATAGGGTAATTAAGGGTAAAAATGATATTAATATTGCCCTAACACATGTCCTAATTCTATTGGACAAGTGTATCTCGACCAAAAACAACCTTAGGAATAAAATATTATCATTTAGGTCCACTTGGATTAGATTAGGACATTTATAATTATTTAATTCAAAGAAGAGTTAAAAGAGTTAAATTCAAAGTTTATTTACACAAACATTTTTAATATAGGGTCATACATAAGTTTAATTCAATTGTAAATATTCATTAGAAAGTTAAAAATATTTCCTACATAATGATATTTTATTTATAATTTTTATACGATAAATATTTTAATTTATTTATGACACATTGATGATGCAGTAATTACCATAATAGTGAAATATTAAAATAATTGATATTATAAATACCCAAATAAATATAATTAGAGACTTTTTATGAATTAAAATAATTTTCTAGGTTAATATTACATGTTAGGATTGATTTAATTAACTTTTTTTGAATTAATAATTCTGTTATGATTTTCACAAAAATCAATTTTCCAAATAGTGTCAAAATTGACATAAAAGAGTTTTTAAAACAAATAATATATTATTAATTGATAATCAATTTATAAAAATCTAAGGTTCATCCAAGGGACTTATATAATGATAGATGTATCATTAATGGACCACTTGGGGGTCTCTTTAAGGTATATAGTAAGTTTATTAACTATATAATATAAAAATACAAAGTGACATGGTAAGTGTCAAACTAATTAACTAAGAGTTAAAACTAAAAGATAAGGTTAATATAATGACCCAAACCTGTCTAAATTCTATTGGTTGAGTGGTTTTCGACCCATACCCACCTTAAACTTTAAATAATCCACTTTGGAGCCATTAGAAACCGAATATGAATTTATTGTAAAATAATATTTCTAGTGTTTCCAAAGGTTCCCCTCACCCCTCTTATAAAAGGCACTCCCCCTTCTCATTAATTCACACCTTCAAAGACTTTTGGTTCGGCCAACCCCTGATCAAATACTATCTCAACTTCCCTCAATACATCCTAGAGGCCTTAGTTTGATCATAAAGCCAACTTAAGGCTCCCTTTTGATCAAATCAAAAGGAAGAACCCGAAGAAGAGGTAATGTTTTCACCACCCTTTTTCAAATTCATTTCTTCTTCAACTTCTTCTTTCTTTGTTATTCCCATTCTAAAATAATTAATACAGTATATCCTATATACTGTAATAATATTATATATATGGCAAAACAATATTCAGTATTCTATCCATCCTTTGAATGACATGTCACCATACGTGCGTACGTACGACTTACCGTCTCCACATCGTGGTGTAATTGTTATTCAATATATTATTATATGGATGGGTATAATAATGATTTGTAATTAATGTAAATAATAAATATAACATGATAATGATTTTTTATATATGATATAACATACAATTATATATTATTTTAATACCAAAAGAATGATATTGTCGCTCGTGCGTACGTACGGACTACCGTCTCTACAAACGCGATGAGATTCCTTCTCCATCATATCCATTCAAGTATAATTATCATTTTATGATTTAAAAATAATTTTTAAGGACTTGATATCATTTTGGATATGAATACGATACAACCTATCCGTGAAAAACATGTCTTACGTAACAAAACATATAAAATAAAATGAGTAAGTTAACACCCGAAATGACTATAATACTAAGATATTATTAACAAAGAAATGTTAAAAGATCATATATGATATCATATTAATGTATATGATTCTTGTATAATTTAATAACAATTATTTTACCATTATAAAGGAGTTTAACCTCCCCTCAAGCAAGGAAATGTACAAGGTAATGGTTTATTTCACAATCTCTTCATTATCCGAGGTTGTTTATATGTAATTATCCAATAGGACCTCTTTATCATCAACATCCATGTTTCTTAAAAACGTTTTTCAAAACCTTCTTACTATTTTATAGAATATGGTTTAAAGTCATTTATACCCTTGTTTGACTTTTTATAAGAAGTTTATAAAGGAATATTTCCGTCATTTTTCAAACAAGGTGCTTTTTAACCTTTTCGACAAAATTAAGGTAAGAATGTTTTTTTATCTTATACGGCGGGTGCGGCTATTTTCCACTTTTATAAAATCTTCTAAGCTTCCCATACAATCTTATTAGAAAAGTTTCAAAGTTAATGTTTTATTTTATAATTATGTGACTTTTAAATGATTTAAAAAAAGGGATATTTCTCTCAAATAGTTTTGATTTCATCTATGTCAACATCCTTTGATGGATTTTAAGCTTATTTGAAGTTGATTTATTATGATACAAAACTTCCATATTGTATTGAAGGTTTTGTGATTTGTTTGACTATGGATGTGTTATTTTTATACCATTCATGGTTTGTAGGGAAAGTATTGACATTTTGTAGGCTAGTTTTAGTATGAATGTTTATGTTATGTTTAAACCTATTCATATGAGGAATGCATTGGACTTAATATCTGATGGGTGGAGCCCTCTATTGCTCCTCGATGCATCGGTAGGTCTCATGAGATAAACTCGTGTCTTGGCACAAGGCCTTGGCAAAATCTTATTTGTAGTCTTGGCATGAGGCCTTGGCTATATGGTTATGATAGTCTGGCATTATGCATTCCATCATTATGAAAGTGGTTATTGATATTGCATTTTATTATTCGATTAGTAGAATATACAAGTGAATAAGTAAATGGGATTATTTCATTTTATTTTTTCCATACTATGTTGATGTTCAAGTTTAAAAAGGTTTTTGTTTTAGTTATACATTGCCTTAAATATTTATTCTTATTTATTAAAGTTTCCGCTATATTGTTATCCTTACTGGGAATTAGAGCTCACCCCTTTTCTATGTTTTAGTTTTCCCAGGATGTGAAGAAGTAAATTATGAATGACCTACATGGATAGTATGAGGGGATAAGAGTGTGGACTATGGAGACTATGTTGTTGTAGTTTTCATTTTTATGATGTAATGTAAAACTTTATGAATATATCTAGTGTTTCCAAGGCTACTAAACTAATCGGTCTTTCAAGATTTGATCTTTCTTGTGGTCATGCCAATGTTATGTAATAATGCATCGACTCTGGGTAACTGGGGTTGGGGAGTTACACTCACAATTATAGATTGTTGGGGGTTTTAAATATTTATTGGATTTTGTTACTATACACATAATCAACTGATTTAAAAAATGATCCTCAACATCATCCACAATGTTCTTCAAATTAGAACCCTTTTAGACTTATCAAAATTAGAACCTTCAAACAAAACTTGGGGATAAAAATATAAGAAAGGGTGAGGTGAGATGATCAGCAAGGGTATACATGGGAGATATTGATTATAAGAGCGCATAAGATGATCTTAAGGGAATAATAACATAATCAAGTGGATTTTATCAATTTAAAAGACTCATATTTAGAAAATATTATATACTAAAATTTAAAATATATTCACATCAAGATACATGATTATTAATTGAATAAAAATAGTAATCATCATTTAATGGTCATGGAATATACATGTGGAATCATAAGAATAAGAAATCGTAATCTTATTAAAATAGGTATTTTCAATCATTTCCATGCATATTCATGTGAGAATTGAAATGCCATCATACCTTAAAAAATATATTTTTTCAAATAAATTTAATTTATTTGATATCTTGTATTACATTCCGAACCCAGTTTTAACAAAACGTGACTTACTATTAAAATATTATTATTTTAATTGATAGTTATATCTTAGTCAATGTAATGGAGAGTATGAATAGGATTATCTAAATTATAAATATATATTGTCTTAAACTTTATAAGAAAATAATTATTTGGTTACCCATTAATTATTTAAAAAAATAAAAAATAATTAAAAAATGAAGTAAATCTTTTTCGAAACAAAAAATATTTTTATAAGTACAAATGAATTTTATCTGAAAAAAATAAATAAATTACTTTTGGTGAATTATTTTAATAAAATTTATATGTTATAAAATCAATAATTTTTTTAATATTTATCTAATTTTTTTTTCTAGTAATCATATATGAAAAAACTGTAATTTTATGATTCAAACCCATATTTTTCAAAAAAGATCTTTTTTTATCATTTTGCACACATATTTTAATTTTTTTTCAAAATTTAGAAAATTTATTTTTCAAAATGAAATTAATTTTCCAAATAAAAATTTCAAAATTGTCATGGATTGAAATTTTTCAAATTTTACGAGAAGATTATTTTTTAGGTGATTACTGAAAAATATTGGTTTCTCTTAAGAATTATATTTCTTTCATGAATTTAAAAACCTTAAAAATTGTTATGTGATAGTTTTAAAAGTAAAATTAGTTTAATTATGTATTTATCAATATAATATATTTCATTTTAATAAATTTACTATTGGTTTTTGGACTTTTATATTTCTATCCTTTTGAACATTTTCCCTTTGGAAACCTAATTTTTTATTATGCTAGTAGGATTCATATTAAATTAAATTCTGTCACTTCTGTGGTCTGAATATTATATACTTAATTATATATACAAAATCAGAATAATTTATAATATATATTAATTTAAATATTATTTTTCTTCATAAACATTAATAAAGATAATAAAAATTAATTATCATGATCAAGGTTAAAAGTGGGTTTTCGCATTACATGCGCTTGTGTTAAAATTAATTTCCCACACTCATAATATTTTTATTTAATAGATTAGATTTAATATTTATTTTCAATAGGTATAAATTATCTAATAAAACTCATTTAATTTTTTTTATTAAATGTTAAATTAACAAGGTTAATAAAATCATATAAGTTACTTTGGTGAAAACTAAAATGAAAAAAATAGGAAAACTTAAAGGCTACAAAATAAAAAATTTACAACATTTTTTTTATTAGAGGTTTTAATCAACCATATCATACCAGTGATAAAATATTCATTAATTTTAGAGGAAATTGGGGTGAATGACTTCCTATTATTGAATAGTTTTTGGTACTTACAAAAATGTCACTCCTCCACAATTATAAAAGGGGAGCCCCCCCTTAATTATTCACACCTCTAACGTCATTTGGTTTGAATAAAATATCTAAAAAATTCTTTATACATGTTTTAAATCTTATTTTATTCCCCAAAGTCCAATACTTGGGTCCTTAATATTTTATCCAAAGGAGGTTTTTCTATGCGATGGTAATTTTCTTCAATGACCTATTTCTTTTTTTACTTCCCCTCTAACAACCGTCATTATCGTTTTAATAATTATAATATAAGAACAAATGTAACTAAAATATTCTATTATTTTATTATGTTTTTTAACAACCTATATAAATCTACTATTCCATAAAATGGGAAATAAAACCATCAATCAGATGTATAACAAAAAATTGTCTCACAAACCAATGTAATTTGTTTTCTATAACCACCTGCCACAATTGTATATAATTATGTATTTAATTTTTATTTAGAATATTTATGATATTATTATAATTATGGTATTATAATAACACATGTTACTTTTTACTTTCCATTATATGGGAATATGATACCATTACTTGTGTGTGCGGTGGACTACTGCCTCGTGGAGCGATGTGATTCGTTCTTCACTCACACATTACATAGAAGGTTTTAAGGATATGATTAATGAAATCTTGTGATATATTTATTCCATAATAATTATTATAGAAATGAAATATATTATTTAACTTTATTTAATTATATTAATCAATAAAATGGAAAAAATGTCAATGCGTACATACAACCTACCGTCTCTATGAACGGTGTAGTTCATTTTCTAACTATAACTATTTTGGATTACTCTAAAAACATTTAAAGTGAATATATATAATATTAATATTATGGATAAGTTTTTTCATATAATTTATCCATTATAAATGTAAAATAATGGATCATAACCAATAAAATCATACACAGAAAACAATGCAGTTATTAACTAAAATGTGATTTTCACAAGGAATTGTTTATAAAAAGGTAATAAAATGTGATAATTAAATCATCCATCATATGATATATATATAATAATGGTTCTTAAATATATTCATAATAAAAAAATATCTATTGTATATGAGGTTTGAATATGTATTATGGAATTCAATAAATAAGTAATGGGATTTCTAGGCTCTCTTTTATTTTTGGGAGACATATTTCATATTCACCACCTAATTCTTTTCTATGTAGTATATACTACCAAATAATTTATTTTATGAATAATCTCATGAAAATCATGGTATATAAATATCCATTTATGTTTCTGTATTTAATTTGGATTCTCATTTAAAATTTACCAATGTTGTTAGGGTTTGATGTTATAATCACGTTGTCTATGAGGATTGTTTAAGATTATGCTTTCAATGATGAAATACAATAATCTATTTCTCAATAATTTCATGAATTTTATTCTACTATATTTATTTATCTAGAATAAATTTTTTCCCTTCATTTTCCTCCCTTAACGTACTCAAGACCCCAAAATAATGTTTTAAAAGAAAACTGACATTATTTCTCTTTTCTGATGAAAATGATTTTTCTTTCCTATCTACGATTTCTAAAAATTTCTTCATGATTTATTTAATGTTACTATATGATATTTTAATGAAATTTTAAATCTTTTTTGACATTTTACAAAACAATTAAATATAATCACCATTTCATTTTCCAAAGAATTTTATTAGAAATGGAAAGGAATATTCAGTTTAACGTATAAGTGATGAATTATATTTTCCAACATCATGAATTCAAAATGATTTTAATGTTTTTTTAAATTTTACGAGTTTTTTATAAAAGAAAATATATTATAAATTTTTATATTTTAAATACGTGATTTCAAAATAGAAATAATATTTTTCTGAAACATTTTGTAATGATCTTTCTAAACAATTTATATTCACAAATGAAATCAACCTTTGGTGTTGTTCATGTTTTTCTAAGGATATTATCCAATTTTACCATAATTTATATTTATATGTATGGTTTATTATTATGATGAATAGAGTTTCTATGAAATAAAATCCTTTTACAAGGGTTACACTATGATGTATTTTTGATATTATTATGAAACTCAATTCTTTTCTGTGGGTTATGTTATGATGAAAGGTTTATATAAGCCAATTATTTTTGTTGGTTCTGATATGATTATGTAACACCCAAAGCTTCCATGGTACACTTCTCTTTGAATAATACAATAGCGTGTCTTGTACGCAACTTTGAGCTCTAACACACCATAACCAATCAAACTAGCCGTTATGAATAGTAATACAAACTTTTTGAAATTTTATAAATTTTATCTTTCAAAATGGACTTTATTTTTGGATTCAGAGTATCAAAATTTTCCCAGAGGTAATTTTTTGTATTTTTCTGTGAACTTTCAATTTTTGATGAATAGTGTCAAACACTGAGTTATAGTTTAAAACTGAATTTTTATTTAAATAATTATTTATTTTAGTTAAATTTATTTTAGGTCAAAATAGATACATAATACCTATATAAGTTCAATTTAATTCATTGTAGTCAGTTTATAAAAATGTTTGATATATAAAAATTTTATTAAACTTTTCACCATCTTTTACCTACCTCCAAGGAGAATTTGCAAATTCACATAAAACATAATTTTACCACTTCTATGAGTGGAATTTCAAAAATACGAGAGAAACAGTTGATATCCGTAAGTAAAATTTGGTTCAATAAGATGAATTTTTTTTGAATAGTAACTTTTTTACTTTTATTTACCACGGTAAAAAGTAAATAGGGTAATTAAGGGTAAAAATGATATTATTATTACCCCAACACATGTCCTAATTCTATTGGATAAGTATAATTTGACCAAAAACAACCTTAGGAATAAAATATGAACCATTGAGCAGATATAGAAAGACAATTTCTGAGTCTGAGGCAAAAGGAGGATGAGAATGTCGCAAAGTATGAAGCTAACTTTACAAGGTAAGAAAGACATGATGCAAATTATATACATAAATGAAGAAGTAAAATTAATTGCCCTCAATTAATTTTATGGGTCGACGTAAAATTAATTTTTGTCAATTAATTTTATGTGTCGACGTAAAATTAATTGCTCTCAATTAATTTTATGAGTTGATGTAAAATTAATTGTTTTCAGTTAATTTTATGGGTCGACGTAAAAATTAATTGCTGTAATTTAATTTTATGTGTCGACGTGAAATTAATTGATGTCAATTAATTTTATGTGTCAACATAAAATTGATTAGTGTCATATGTTTTGACGCAGGCTATGTGGGGGAAACTTCTTGGCATCCTCCACTCTTAAGTAGTGCCAACACACCTCTTATATTACGCCAACACAATTTAATTCACCCGAAGCCCTTTTTAAATTAAGTAACCGCATCGTTGGAATTTATGAAGGTTCTTAATAAATGAACTAGTCATAAATTCCAAGATGGTTACATACCTCTCCCCCTATCTTATATATAGGGAGATTGGGAGATGGTTTTGGGATGGCTTCATTAAGAGACGAAGTGCTGGTAAAGTATTACGCCGCCCAACACTTGGGGAAATCATATCCTCTCCAACGAAGAATGTGAAGAACACCAATGACGATCTTCCACGCGATTCTTCTTCGACCTTTCTTCCCCAGAAACCTATCCTGCACAACATCGTCAATGAACCGACGCAGCTCGGAATTGGGGACGTGTGGTGGACGCAACGAACGACGGTCTTCATCATCTTCCTTCTGCGACTCCTCCAACGAGCGACGAGCAAGAGGTAGGGGTTTTATTTTTATTTGAAGTATGAACCTTTCACATGTTATTCCTTTCTCTCAAAATGAAGAACGGTGGTTGTTGTGCTTCATACTTGTGAGAACCTATTGCTACCACCCTAAATGCAGAGGGTCCGGGCCAAACCAACATGGCCTGACCCCTTCGTTGTTATTTTTGTAATGACTCCACGATGGAATGGCAATGAGGCGACGAAGACGAAGGCGACGAAGAATGTCTGTGCTACCCGTGACCTCCGTGAACTACGCCTCCCCCGCGGCCCCTTGGCGTGCACCCGGTGCCCCGCGCCACTGTCGGCGCGCTGCCAGCGTACAAACGGCGCCCTGCAGGCGCACCCCCGGCGCCCTGCCGGCGCACCCGGCGCCCTTCCGGCGCAGCCCGACGCCCCTCGGCATGCTGCAATGCTTCCTGGAACCCCGCACCCTTGTCGACGTCTTGCCTGGCGCACCTCGGCACCCCCGCGGCGCCCTGTCGTGCTACCCGGTGCACCCCCGCATGCTTCCCGGCGTTCGACACCCTGGCCGGCGCACCCGCGCCTTGACCGGTGCACCCGCGGCTAGCCAGAGCCCAGCCGGCCCGCCCACACCCTGTGCGGTCTGCCCTCTGGCCTCCCGATCGCTGGCCTGCTGAAACGGCCCGCGATGCCCCCACAGTGTCACTGGTCGAACAAGCCTGGTCTCCTGGGCCGAGTTACCGAGCCGCCTATGTGGCGACTATCGGACCGAACCGCCCTCGCGGTCCGCTGGGCCGGGCCCAGTGGGCCTGGTCAAAACATAGCGGGCTAACTCATCCAATGGGCCGTGTCAGATCCATCGAGTCTAACCGGGTTGACCCAGACCAGGTCAGCCTAGTTTGGGTTAGGCTGAGTTGGTCTGACCGGGTCGGACCGGACCCATGCTCATTACTGGCCCATTACCTTCTTTGGCCATATCTTTGGCACCGGACGTCCGTTTGACAAAACATCAGCAGCGCCGGTACTCTTGGAGCATAGACGTCCCTTTGAGTATCCCCATGGAAGTTCATTGTATAGTAGAGATATGGTTGGGTAGGTTCGTATATGAAACCAACCAGGCCCCCGGAAGAAAGAGGCTAATAACTCAAGAACCGGGCGTTCGATTGACGCGTCGTCTGTTGGGTTAAGACCCCTGTGACGAGGTGGTCCTTTTTGATGATTATTCATGGGACTTTATGATACTTTAAGTATCGACCGATGGCTCATGGAGCGGATCCTCCTGGAGGCGAGCATACAGAGTACGATGACCTTGTAGCTGGCTGAGACCAGATGACTGCTTGTCCGATTTTATTTGGAGTGACTTGCATAGCCCAGTGGGGAGCACTACTTTGTGAGGTGGAAGACCCATGGTGGAGTAGCACTACTTTGTGAGGTGGATGACCCACGATACTCGACAGGAGGAGTACCTCTGTAGGCTTTGAGGGGTAGCACTACTGTGTGAGGTGGCAGACCTATGGCAGAGGAGCACTATTTTGTGAGGTGGCAGACCCGCGGTACTCAACATGAGGAGTACCTCAGTAGTCTATGGTTAGTGAGTGAAACCTCGGAGTCGTGACATGACTACTGCACTCAACAGAGGAGGAGTTCTCCAACAGCCGTGTTTTTCATCATCCTGCATAAAAATCCTAGTTTGAGCTGAGTCAATGACGTTTGTGTTTTCCTCCTGATTGAGGTGAGTTACTTGATAACTTAGGTATATGTATGGGAATATCCCTAAGTAAAGGTTATCTGTTGAGATATTTCTTTGTGGTTTATCCTTGTTGGATTTAGTGAGACCTTGAGGGTCTCGAGGTCCCTACTGAGTATCTTTATACTCACCCTTGCATGGGCTATGCCCGCACCTTGTTGTGTTGGATGCAGACGACAGACAACACTGATCGTGGTTGAGGCTTGTAGAACTGGACGGTACATGGAGGTGGACCTCACGATGTAATAACCCGGACCTTCGTTCAGGTATGTTTTTCCATTTTTCTAGAGTTTTTAAGAAAAATGGTTTTTCTGGGAATTTTCAAAGTACACGCTGTGTACTTTCTGAGTACACGCCGTGTACACTTCCCTGGCTTGAAGGTGTGTGCTGGCCGTGTCCGGGCCAGACACACGGTGTGTAAGGCAGTGGTGGAGGCCGGTTATTTCGGAGTATGGAAAATTCGAAGTACACGTTTTGTACTCTAAAAGTACACGTTGTGTACTTTTTTTTTCATTAAGCAGACCAGGGTCATGCCTAACCCCCAAATACGTCTTCTTCTCCAGTTTTTGACCGCCCGGGAGCATCCGTACGACCAGATCTTCGATGGAGTCCTGCCTCGCCGTCCATTCTCCGATTCGAGAACGGTTGATTGCGTTGGAATCGCAGCGGTGAGTTATTCCTTCTGCTTGAGCCTTGTTTCTTGATTCCTCCTTATTTTCAAGTTATCATGGGATGAAAGTTTTGCGCGTTTTCTCAGATCTACGTCATTCTAAGGGGAATCTGTTGTCGAGGTTCACGTATATCGATCTCCTAGGATCGAGGTAGGTGGTTTGTGCCTTTTCCTAGAAAGTTTATGGATATTTTGTGCAATTTCCACCAATACCCTTGAGCAGGGTATTGCATGTTTCCTGTTTTTCCCTTGTTGCTTGTCTGCTTGCTTGATTTCTTTAGTAGAGGTTATTGCTTTTGATTAGAGTAAATTGTTTGTGCTCAGATTGCTTTTCCATGCTTGCTCTACCTGTTTTGCGTTTTTCCAGTTTCCATGCCTAGTCGTAGGATAGTGGAACTGTTGTTTTATTTTTCTATTGAGCCTTAGTCGATATCCAAGCAGTTATTGAGGTTTACTTGGACGATAAAAATGAATTGAGATTGTTTAGTTACTCAGGACTATGAGAACCTAGAGTAGTAGACCAAAGGGAGAATTGACTGAAGGGCTTCTCCAGAGTGTCTTTTAAATCACGATGTGAGACCAAGTGGAGAATTGACGGAAGGGCTTATCCAGAGAGTCTTTTAACTACAACATGGTCCACAGGGGGAATTGACATTGAGTGCTTCCCCAGAGAGCCTTTAGCACGATACGAGACTATAGGGGGAATTGATGGTGAGTGCTTCCCCTGAGAGTCTGCTTATTTTACGTAGCTGAACCAGAGGGGTGAGACTGTGTGTGCCTCCCAGAGGGTTGCTAGTACTTAGAGGTTGAGCCATAGGGGTTAGACTGTGAGAGCTACCCAGAGGGTTACCTCTTTTCTTCTTGTTGTTGGTTGTTTACTTGTGTGTTATACTTTTTAGAACTGTGGATTGTAGCTGTTTGCGTTTTTCCATTTACGACTTATTATTTTATTACTGCCATGTATTCATTGACTGTTAGGCACAAATATTTGGGTTATTGCCTACTGGAATTGTATCTCACACCCTATTTGTTACATGATTTTGGGCCCAAGCAGACTATGTTGCTGCAGGTATATACAAGGGCAAGCACCCTTCTACTTCAGGATCCTGTTTACACCAGGAGATGGGGAGCATGGGACCGAGCTGTGGATCGCGATGATGAGGAGCTTTCTTTGTTTTCTTTTTCACTTGGTTTCAGTTGTCTTTCAGCACGTTGTTGTGTTTGCTGTTTTCTTTAGATACTTGTACCTACTGCACTACTATCATCATTATTATATATCTGCATTGCTTCCTCTGTTTAGTTTCTGTTGTTATACTTGTTGGTTGTTGCTTCCGATGTTATTGGGGTTTTCATACCTCGTATACCCTACCGAATGAGGGAATAGTTTTCCCAATGACTCACCAAGGACCTCGCTGCTAGTCGGCAGCCTCTGGCGTTCGGGGAAATACTTTTGAGGTCATGTGGCGAACCGGGTAAGGGGCACCAGTGGAGGGGCTCCAGACTCGAGACATTAAAAAGTGGTATCAGAGGAGTTATTTTCTCTTGATTTACTGTTTGGATACATTATATAGGGATAGGACGAATTCAGTTCTTGGAATTAATCTGTGCTCGGGATTAGCTAACCCGTGTATATGGAAAAGCCATACTACCTCGTTAATTGTAGTTTTCTGGTTTTGAGATTTTATGGTTGGTATGTTTTCACCTAGAGTGATTCGTATGACATGTGCAGTTGTTGTTTTGATATTTCGGTTCTATTTCTGTCACAACCCGATGAGATGAGGGTATGCCATCTCATTCATCATATAGGCACTTATAGAAATCACATGTCATGCATTCTTACCATGCCATCTAGGGTGCATTAGCGATTGCATGCTGTTGTGATAGACTTTGTGGAGGTTATGCATGCTGTTGTGATAGTTGTTTGATAGATTATCTTCTGTTGTGTTATAAAACTATTTCTTTGTTCCTTGCCTAAAATGAATGCCGAATTTTTGGTTCTTGAGGTGTTACGACCCCTCACGGATCAGAATTTGGCACCTTTTCCCCTGTTTTAGTGTTTCTGGAATTCTGCGCAGTTTCTGAGCTACTGCCCAGAAAAACCCAGAATAAATGGCGTGCACTTTTTGGATACACACCGTGTAGTTTACAGGACGTTTCACTAACCGTGTGAGAAGAACATGGAGTCGTAGGAGTAACTTCAGGAACACGCCGTGTACCATTGGTACACGCCATGTGAGTTTGGAGCAGTGTACCTGGCCGTGTCACTAACAACATAGGCCGGGGAAGCTCGGGTAGAACATGCAATGTTTGTAGGGAAAACGTCGTGTAGTCCTGTACAGGTTCCCGACCATGTCACGAACAACATGGGCCGACATCACATTCTTTTCCACACGCCGTGGTTGTTCGGAACACGCCGTGTAGTCTTGATCAGGTACTCGGCCATGTCACGAACAACACGGGGCGGTGTCACCTTCACCTATGCATGCCATGATTATTTAGAGCACGCCGTGTAAGGTCCAGCCGTGTAGACAACCATGTACTCAACAACACGGACCGCCGAAGCCATGTTTAATGCACACTGTGTTTGTTTCGAACACGTCATGTAGTATCCTGTTGTGTCGGACCGTGTGGGTTAGCCGTGTAAGGAGAATCAGGCAGGGGAATAGTTTTCAAGTACACTCCGTGTGTGGGGGTCAACACGCCGTGTAGTTTGAAGTGTACACGACTTGTAGGGCAGGAGTACACGCCCATGTCAGTGGTTTAAGTAGACACGCCATGTAGTTTTATACATGCTGTGTAGTCTTGTTTTGCAATCCCGTGTGTTTTTCTTCCCCTATTCATATTTTTTACTCTTGTGTTTCTTGTCCATATTTTCCTGATCTGAGGTGTGCTTTTGATCTTTCAGAGCTATGCCTCCGAGACATCCTCCGGTCGTACGTCTGTCATCAGGCAGTGACCAGACGCCAGAAAGGGCTGATCAGGGACTTCCTGTCGATCCTCCAGCCGAGCCAACCTTAGCACCGGTTGTTGTACCAGTTGCGGGCGCCGATGCACAGTTTAGGGAGGGTTTCATGAGGATGATGCATGCCTTCCAGAGAGAACCACCTTCTGACTCATCTATGGAAGACTTGATGCGGGTCTTTCAGCAGCAGCATCCTCCAACATTCTTGGGGGAGGGAGGACCTCAGGCTGCAGAGTCATGGCTGGAAGCCATGCTGACTATATTCGATCATCTGGAGACGCCTCCAGAGAGGCGGGTCAATCTCGCCACCTAAACGATTCGAGACTCCGCCAAGAGGTGGTGGGACGTGATCTCACAGGCGGGTCAGCAGCAGGATATGACTTGGGAGGAGTTCCAGCGCGTGTTTTACGACTACTTCTACCCGGAGACCCTGAGGTCCGATCGAGCCTAGGAGTTCATGAGCTTAGAGCAGGGTAATCTATCGGTCATAGATTATTCCTCTCGTTTCACTGAGCTGAAGCATTTTACACCCCTTCGGGATGGGAGTGGGGTGTTCTTGGCGAGGAAGTTTGAGGATGGATTTAGGAGGGAGATTCGCTCGCAGGTGAACATCTTCCAGCTGACTTCCATTACTTCCATCATCAACCACGCACTGATTGTGGAGCGCAATCTCAGAGACTTGGGAGCTGTGAGTCAGGGTGGTTCTGCTTCTAGATCTATCTTTCCTTCAGATAACAGTAAGAAGTGCCGTAGGGAGCCTACGCGCAGTGATTGGAGGAAGAAAGATGCATCATTAGGCAGCCAGGTGACATGCTACCAGTGTGGCCAGACAGGGCACACGAGGCCGGAGTTCCAGAGAGACCCCATGGAGTGCCGATCTTGCGGCAAGATGGGTCAACTTCAGCATTTCTGCCAAGTTTTCTCACCAGTAGCAGGTGACCGGGGTTCTTCCATGAATCCTCTTTCAGGAGAATCCCCACCCGTCTCTCACAAGTCAAGGAACTGGAGTTCTTCCAGCCCTTTGGGCCGAGGTGGAGGTCGAGGCCGTGGCAGTCAGCCACCAGTCCCTCAGCACCAGCAGGGAGGTTCAGCTCAGAGCGGTCAGTCAGGGGCACAGGGCCGCGGTGCAGGCCAGTCTTTCGCCGTGGAGCAGTCTTATCATGAGCAGGATCCCGACCCTTCTACTATTCTGGGTACGATTTTAGTAGCCTCAGTTTTATCTTTAGTCCTTTTCAATACTGGTGCTACACATAGATTTATCTTTGTTGCTGTTGTGGAGAGCCTTGGACTCTGCATCTTTTTTTTCTGCCGACTCGTTGACACTAGACACAACTTTGGGAATGAGGACATCTAGTGTACGCCAGTGTAAAGAGTGCCCTCTTGAGGTTGCAGGGTATCACTTCTTATGGGATCACTATGTCCTAGAGATGACATGCTATTATTTCATCCTTGGAATGGAATGGTTGATTTCCTTCCGGGCAGTTGTCGACTACTATCACCGCATAGTCAGTTTCATCTCACCAGAAGGTGAATCTTTCCTTCATAGAGGCGAATGGGATGTTCGGGTGAGTCGGGTGGGACTCGAGCATCTTGGGCTAGGAGGGGTGACAGCCCAGATTGCTAGTTTTATTTGGATGACCAGGGGGATCCACAGTTGGACTTTCCTCTAGTGTTGGATCGCTTCAGGGATGTCTTTCCATAGGACTTTTTAGGTTTGCCTCCAGAGCGGGAGGTGGACTTTTCTATTGAGCTCGTTCCAGGAGCGGCATCGGTGTCCATTCCTCCCTATAGGATGGCCACACCTGAGTTGCAGGAGATCAAGAAGAAGTTGGAGGAGCTAAAGGCTAAGGGTTTCATCCGACCCAGTACCTCTCCTTGGGGTTCACCTATTCTGTTTGAGAATAAGGCAGACGATACCCTTTGACTTTGTGTGGATTATTGGAAGCTGAACCAGTTGATGGTCAAGAACCGATATAATTTTCCGCGGATTGATGACCTTTTCGATCAGCTTCGAGGAGCCCGGGTGTTCTTGAAGATCAACTTGAGGTCCGGTTATCATCAGTTGTACGTTAGACCATCAGATATACCTCTGAAAGCCTTCCGGAGAAGGTACGGTCTTTATGAGTATACAGTCATGAAGTTCGGTCTCATGAACACACCTGCAGTTTTCATGGCGCTGATGAACTGAGTGTTCCATCCTTACTTGGACTCTTTTTTCATGGTCTTCGTGGATGATATCTTGGTGTACTCTCACACTCAACACGACCATTCCACCCATCTTGAGATCGTTCTGAGTACACTGAGAGAGCATCAGCTTTATGCTAAACTCTCAAAGTGCCACTTCTGGATGGATCAGATTCACTTCTTGGGTCACGTCATCTCGGAGGCAAGAGAATCTGTGGACCCAGAGAAAGTGAGAGCTGAGTTTCCTGGGAGCATATGAAGAATGTTTTTGAGTTAAAGAGATTCCCAGGGCTGGCTGGATACTACAGATGCTTCATTCGGGACTTTTCCCATTTAGAAGAACCCTTGACAGGTCTGAACAAGAAGGGGGCGAAGTTCTTGTGGTCATATTCTTGTGAGTCAGCCTTTCAGGAGATGAAAGGGAGGTTGACGTCAGCACCGATACTAGTCTTGCCAGATCCAGGCAAGAGCTACCCTGTTTACTGTGATGCTTCGGGTATCAGGCTGGGAGCTGTGGTTATGCAGGAAGATGGAGTCGTTGCATATGTGTCTCGGCAGCCGAGGCCACATGAGAGGAACTACCCTACGCATGATCTGGAGTTGGCAGCTGTTGTGTCTGCTTTACGCTGTTGGAGACACTATCTTCTGGGAGAGCACTTTGTGGTCTTCACTGACCAAAAGAGTCTCAAGTATATCTTCACTCAGCGTGATCTAAACATGACGCAGCGCAAGTGGGTAGAGTATCTACAGCCTTTTGTCTTCGAGCTTGCCTATACGCCAGGAAAGGGAAACACCGTGGAAGATGTATTGAGCCGGAGAACTCAGATTCAGGAAGTTCAGGAGGCCAATAGTGAGTGGAAGCTGATGGATCTGTTCTCTAAGATGCATCTAGAGGTGCACGACAGACGGGGAAACACTTTTCTATCTTCTGTAGCTATTACCTCCACGCTACTTGATCGGGTACGGATGAGACAACTATCAAACTTGGAAGGCTTAGTCCTGCGGGAGAGTGTGTCAGGAAGGGACCCTCTTCCTGGATGGACAGTGGGAGAGGATGAGATCTTGCGTTTCCAAGGACACGTATGGGTTCCAACAGACATACACGAGGAGCTGATGAAGGATTTCCATTCCTCAGTTTGGGCAAATCATCCTGGTGTCACCGAGATGTATCTGGATCTTCATCTCCAGTACTGGTGGCCTGGTATGATGAAGGATGTTGTTGGTTTTGTCATGAGATGTTCTACTTGTCAGCAGGTGAAATCAGAGCATCAGCGACCAGCGGGGCTCTTACAACAGTTGCCCAATCCGGAGTGGAAGTGGAACGATGATGCGATGGACTTCGTGACCGGGTTGCCGAGATCACCTCGAGGGAATGATGTTGTTTGGGTTGTCGTCGACAGGCTTACGAAGGTTGCTCACTTCTTTCCGATCAAGGAGAACTTTAGTGTTGATGATCTGGGAAGACTTTACATCAGAGATATTGTGCGTCTGCATGGAGTTCCGCGCTCTATTGTTTTAGACAGAGATGCACGCTTTACCTCTCAGTTCTAGAAGGGACTTCAGAAGGCCTTGGGTACACAGTTACTTTTGAGTACAACATACCATCCCCAGACTGATGGCTAGTCCGAGCGCACGATCCAGGTGCTTGAGGATATGCTCCGAGCTTGAATCCTTGAATTTGGTGGTTCTTCGGAGAAGCATATTCCTCTGGTGGAGTTCTCCTACAACAACAGTTTCCAGGCGACCATCCAGATGGCACCATATGAGGCTTTGTACGGTATGCCATTCCGATCACCCTTATGCTGGCTGGAGGTAGGAGAGGCAGCTTTACTGGGACCTCGTCTTGTTCAGGAGACTTCAGAGCAGATAGAGCTGATTCGGAAGAGGATGGCTACAGTGCAGTCTCGGTAGAATTCTTATGCTGATCAGCAGATATGTCCTCTAGAGTTCGAGTTCGGTGATCGGGTTTTCCTATGTGTCGCACCTAGGTTGGGACACAAGTGGATTCAGAGACAGGGTAAGCTTTCGCTACGGTACGTCATGCCGTTTGAGGTTTTGGAGAGAGTGGGGCCAGTCGCCTATCAGTTGCAGCTACCTCAAAGGTATCAGGCAATGCAGGACGTCTTCCATGTCTCTCAACATCGACGTTACTTTTCAGACCCTTCTCAGGTCTTTCAGCCTAAGGAAGTCGAGATTGAATCAGATGCATTGTTCGAGGAGCATCCTATCCGGATTGTCGATCGTAGTATGAAGGTTCTCCGTGGGTGGTCTGTTCCTCTGGTATGAGTGCTATGGAAGCACGGGCGAGTACATGACAAGACCTGAGAGAGGGAGGCCGATATACCATCGCAATGGCCGAAGCTGTTCGGGAATCCTTCTTCTCCACCTCGTTAGGGAAATTTGGGGACGAATTTCTTTTAAGGGGGAAGTTTGTAAGAACCTAGACCTTCATTCAGGTATGTTTTTCCATTTTTCTAGAGTTTTTAAGAAAAATGGGTTTTAGGGGAATTTTCAAAGTACACGCCATGTACTTTCTGAGTACATGCTATGTACACTTCCCCGACTCGAAGCCGTGTGCTGTCCCTGTCCGGGCCACACACACGGTGTGTAAGGCTGAGGTGGAGGCCAGTTATTTCGGAGTACGGAAAATTCGAAGTACACATCGTGTACTCTAGAAGTACATTCCGTGCACTTTTTTTTTCATTAAACGGACCGGGGTCGCGCCTAACCCCCAAATACATATTCTTCTTCAGTTTTCGACCATCCAGGAGCATCCGTACGGTCGGATCGTCGACGGAGTCCTGCCTCGCCGTACCTTCTCCGATTCGAGCATGGTTTATTGCGTTGGAATTGCAGCGGTGAGTTCTTCCTTCTACTTGAGCCTTGTTTATTGATTCTTCTATGTTTTCAAGTTATCGTGGGATTAAATTTTTGTGAGTTTTCTCAGATCTACGTTGTTCTAAGGGGAATGTGTCGTCGAGGTTCATGTATATCAATCTCTTAGGATCGAGGTAGGTGGTTTGTGCCTTTCCATAGAAAGTTGATGGATATTTTGTGCAATTTCCACCAATACCCTTGAGTGGGGTATTGCGTGTTTCTTATTTTTCCCTTGTTGCTTGCCTTCTTGCTTGATTGCTTTAGTAGAGGTTATTTCTTGTGATTAGAGTAAATTGTTTGTGCTCAGATTGCTTTTCCATGCTTGCTCTGCCTGTTTGGCGTTTTTCCAGTTTCCATGCCTAGTCGTAGGATAGTGGAACTGTTGTTTTATTTTTCTGTTGAGCCTTAGTAGATATCCAATTAGTTCTTGAGGTTTACTTGGATGATACACACGCATTGAGAATGTTTAGTTACTCCGGACTGTGAGAACCTAGAGTAGTAGACCAAAGGGAGAATTGACGGAAGGGCTTCTCCAGAGTGTCTTTTAAATCACGATGTGAGACCAAGTGGAGAATTGATGGAAGGGATTCTCCAAAGAGTCTTTTAACTACGACGCGGGCCACAGGGGGAATTGATGTTGAGTGCTTCCCCAGAGAGCCTTTAGCATGGTACAAGACTATAGGGGGAATTGACGGTGAATGCTTTCCCAGAGAGTCTGCTTATTTTATGTAGCTGAACCATAGGGGTGAGACTGTGTGTGCCTACCAGAGGGTTGCTAGTACTTAGAGGTTGAACCGTAGGGGTTAGACTGTGAGAGCTACCCAGAGGGTTACCTGTTTTCTTCTTGTTGTTGGCTGTTTACTTGTGTGTTATACTTGTTAGAACTGTGGATTGTAGCTGTTTGCGCTTTTCCGTTTACTGCTTCTTGTTTTATTACTGCCATGTATTCATTGACTGTTAGGAACAAATATTTGGGTGATTACCTACTGGGATTGTATCTCACACCATGTTTAGGCAATGCTTTTGGGCCGAAGAAGACTATGTTGCTGGAGGTATAGACAAGGGCAAGATCCCTTTTACTTCAGGATCTTGACTGCACCAGGAGCTGGGGAGCATGGGACCAAACCGTGGCTCGCAATGCTGAGGAGATTTCTTTGTTTTATTTTTCACTTGGTTTCAGTTGTATTTCAGCATGTTGTTGTGTTTGCTTTTTTCCTTAGATACTTGTACCTGCTAAATTATTATCATCATTGTTATATATCTGCATTGCTTCCGCTGTTTGGTTTTTTTTGTTATGCATGTTGTTTGCTGCTTCCACTGTTATTGTGGTTTTCTTACCTCATATACCTTACCGAATGAGGGAATAGTTTCTCCACTGACTCTCCAAGGCCCTCGCTTCTAGTCGGTAGCCTCTGGCATTCGGGGAAACGTACTTGAGGTTATGTGGTGAACCAGGTACGGGGCACCAGTGGAGGGGCTCCGGACTCGGGACGTTACACACGACGAGACAGTACCCGGAGGTGGACTTCATGACGAGATGGTACCCAGAGGTGATAGACGAACATGGAGAGCTGAGGTGGCCATCTGTAACTACCCTTCAGGTAGGATCTCCAGAGGATGATCTAGGAGCAGCTTTACACCTTCCTGCTATTTTGTCTTCTCCTTGTACTTTACTGTTGGGCTTGTATTTTCGGGCCCCTTTGTACTTTCAGCACACTTGTTTTATTGCTTTACTAAGTGTTTGCTTCCGCTTGTACTCTGGTTGTGTGTTTGTTTGCGTTTCATAAAGGCAATGCCTTCCCTTTTTATCAGGATTTATGCCTTTGGTGCCAGTCGCCAGCCCCTGGCCTTTAGAAGGCGGGTTTGGGGTAGTCATGGCATGGGCCCCGAGGACGGGTCGTGACAAATAAGATATTAGAAGCCTACAAAAACATCAGTTTTCAAAATAGAGCCTAGATTTATCTTCAGAGAAATGTTGGAATGTAGGTACACAATTTTGAACAACATGAATTTTCAGAAGAAAATAAACCATATATGGTTATTGATCATAATATGGGGGATTTAGGAATATATAGAATATGTGTTGGTTCAATCATCAATAAAAAAATGAATCTAGGAGATAGTAAAGTTATATTTGGAGTGGGAGTCAACCCACTCAACAGAGACAAACTAATAAATATATTTTCAAGTTTGATAATAGATTTAAACCACTAGAAACTATTTCTTAATGATGTGATCATCCTTGAAATATATCTAAAGAAAATCATGTCATGTTACCAACTCAAATTTTTTTAATGAAAAATATAATAACCACTCCTTTAATATATAAAATTTAAAATAAAAATGTCCCAATTTTTTAAACAACTCTCAAGCATACCAAAGGATAGTGAAATAATATATTATATGGTCAGTGTTGTTCACATATGTAAAGAGATTTAAAGTGGTTAAATAATACGAAAAACTGAAAATAAAGTAATATAAATGTTGTAAATGACGAGCCCATCATAATCAAAGGAATTAGATATGATCTCATTGAAAAAGAAAAGTTAAAATAAATATTTTCCTTATTTTTTGATGGACTAAACCATAAATTTAATATCTTTTACAACTACATGATGAAGGAAAATAAGATGTGTTCAAAAGTGATGGGTTTGTTGTTAAAATGCTTGAAAATGTGAAAATTATAATAAGAGGAAAATGAACCAAATAATTTTTTTTTCAAGTACGAGAGGCACAAGGATCATGATATCAGATCATAATGGAAGAAAATTAGTTATAGCATAAGTGGTTTGGAGATATGTTTGAGATGAATATGGGAAAGTGGAAAAAGAGAGAAATATTTAGTGATATTACTCAATTGATAAGTAGAAGACATTTTTTTATATAAAAAATAGGAATGTTACAAATTTAGTTCATAATAGGGTTGATATTCATAAAACTGATTCCTTAGAGATTATCTATTCAGACATATGTGGGACCTTGAGAAATAAATCATTAAAATAAGTTAATTATTTTACTTCATTTATTGATAATTTCACACATATTTCTTGTATTATTTTTTTGAAACAAAAATTGGCGGATATCAAAGTGTTTAATAGTCCTAGGAGAAGTGATGAAAAATATTGAAAATAGTATATAAAAAATATTAAAACTAATAATGGAGTAGAATATATCAATGAGATTCTTTTAATATTATCAAGAAAATAATTTTATTCTTCATGAATTTAGTGCTCCATAAACAACACAGTATATTGGTTCCATAAAAAATTTAAATATAATATTGACTAAGATGGATTGAAATCTAATAAACAAAAATAACACTTCTTGATTAATTTGAAAAAATAATGCATTAGCAGACCATATTCAAAATCATTATTTATATAGTCCAAAATCGAATATGACTCCCAAAAATATGTATTATAATCAAACTAATCTTTTTTACATTATAAGTGTGTTTGGTATACCCTAATTATCTAAGTAAAAGGTAAAAATAATGAAATGTTTGATTAAAGATGTTCTAATATTTTTTTTCATAGATAGCCTACTAATGGCAGAGGATATATGTTCTATAAATAAGAAACATGAATTATTGTTGACTACACAGATGTAAAAGTTCTAGAACATTCTTATATAAAAGCATCATAGTTAATTTCACATTTTAGAGTAAGTGAAGATGAATTGGTTACTTTTAAGAAACTCAAAAAAGTTATTGATAGAAGTAATGAATAGATGCTATAAAAGATGAATATTTAGACTTAATTATTTCAGTTGATGAGGTATAATTTTTTATCTCATACAAGGATGATGAAGTAATTGGAGGTCCAAAATATTAATGGAGAGCTAGGAAAACAAGTTCTAACTAGGAAAACATCAATGATAGTTTAACATACCTATTTTTATTCATAGCTTGAGCCAAGAATTATTGAATAATATTTATATCATCAAGAGTGTATTATTTCCATGAATGAATGATTAAATTATTTTGATAAGAATGAAATATGGAAACTTGTTCCCAAACCAAAAAACAAGAATGTGATTGGAATAAAATGGGTTTTCTGAAGAAAACAAATTCATGAAAAAATGTGAAGTAATAAGAAAAAAGGCATGAGATGTTTAACAAGGATACTCATAGGTTGATGGAATGGATTTTTATTAATTTTTTCCCACTAGTAATGATTTTAACTATCATAATATTTTTAGATATTGTTGTACAATGAATATGTAAGATATTCCTGATGGATGTGGATTTAATTTTTCTCAATGAAGAGCTTGATGAAGAAGTTTATATTAACCATTCTTGAGTATATGTGATTAGTTAAGATGAATTATATGAATAAAATTTGAAAATATATTTTAATGGGTTAAATTAAGCTCTGAGAGATTTTTATTTTCAACTGGATACTAGCTTAAAGACGATTCATATTAGGAATAAAAGAGTTGATAGAAACCTCTAAATGAAATAAAATATAGAGGTTTACCTTATTTTGATTGTTTATCTTTACATAATCATATTTGTAAGGAATAATAAAGAAATGTGTCAAAATTTTATGAGGATATAAAGAATAAATTTTAAATTTCTATTCTTGGATGAATTGGCTTAAAAATATCTGAAAAGAAAAGGTATATTTTTCTATGTGAAGGCAAGTATAATGAGGTAATCCTGATGAAATTGTGTTTGAATATTTAAAGGTTGTTTAAATACCCATTTAAGTGGAAAAAATTGGTCAAATATTGTAAATTAAATTAGGTTTCTCTTTGTAACACCCCATGATCTTAAAAAATGAAAGATATGTTAGATAGCCTATACGACACAACACCGAGCCTAAACGAACAATGAAAAATTATTTTTTAATTATGACCATTATAACCTAATGAATAAATTTAATAGAATAAATAGGATTAAATTATATATTATATATATAAAGGTATTACTCAACATAAATATTTTTATTAATTCATAGAATACCACATCTCAATTTATAGTAAAGTCATTTTATTCTTCAAAAATAAATTTTCTTCAAAAATGGTTTTAATTTATTTTTATGAGAAAATATTAAAATTAATTAATAGAATTTTGAGAAATTTTATTTTATTAAAAAGGTACAATGTTTTAAATTATCACATCAAAATATTCATAAATTTATTTTTTTGGGTTTTTCTATAAGATTGATTTTTCTGTGAATATTGAAAAATACGTATTTTTATTTAAACCTTATTTTTTTGTTTCAATAATTTAAAAAGTTATATTTTGTTTTAATTTGATATAAAAGTAACATTGGTTCTCTTATATTATTAATAATACAATTAAATTCATTGTAATTAATTTTTAAGTTGAATTTGGAATTAAGATATTTTTATACTTTAAAATGCATTTTTTTTAAAAATTGTTTTTAATTTCCTTTTGTGTTTTTATATTAAACTATTTTCTGACACTAATATATATTTAATTATTAAAAATATATTACATAATTGAAACTATACGTTCTATATTTGGTAAATATTTCCCAATTTATTTAGTCATCATGAATAGTAACAACAGAAAATAATTGTCACCACAAAACATGGGTCAATATTTAGTGGGTTTTGACCTTTATATTATTTTATCTCAAGAAAAGTAAAAAATATTGTTCGCTTTGTTTTGTTATATATAATTTGTTCTTGTAGAGATAAAAGAAGTTTATATTAAATTATTATTTTAAATATAAAATATATTTTATTTTGGATTTTTTTAAATTTTTAGTGATAAAATATTTACCATATATGCTTACACAATACTGACATAGAATTTAATCAATTAATAGAAAAATAAAAGAAATGATTTTTAAAAATGTTTAAATTGATATTATTTCTTTGAATTATTTTATCCCAAGAATTTTCTTTAAAAAATAACATAATATAGATGTTTTAATGGATTATATTTTGATTTTATTTTTCTCATGTTTTATTCAAATTCAAATTAAATAAAAAGTTCAAAAAATGACATTAATGATATTTAATAATAAATAATATGTTATTATATGATAAAAAAATTTATAAATATCCCATATTTATAAAATTTATATACATATGGTTTAAAATATCATTCTTGTAGATTTATGGGTCAATTTTTATTTTATAGTACCTTATTGATTCCTAAAGAGTAAAACTGTTGTAAAACATGTCATAAAGGAAAATGTGTGTTAAAAGGAATAGATAAAGGTAAAACAAAATATAAAATTGTTTTAATTTTAATGTATAATATAATTTATAATAATAATCATATTAAGTTTTAATTATATGTGTTTGGATCCTTTTTTTATAGTAAAATTAATTTATTTTAATTTATTACTTTAAATAATTCCAATTGTGCCCTTCCCCTCTTAACTAAAAGAGAACCTCATCACAGATTTTCATCACACATTAAAAAAATTTTGTATCAGCCAATACCTACCCAAATCCCATCCAATAATCCCTCATCACATCATAGTGGCCTTCTTTTGACCAAAAATAATTTATAGGAATTGTTTTCATGTAATCATAATTCGACTTTCTGAAGAAGTGGTATAATTCTTAACCAAGAGAGTACATTTTTTTATTCTCCCCCATCCTTGAAATACTCTACCACAATGATGATAAAATAATATTATTATCTAATATATACTAATATGTTTTTATATTAATTTAATAACCTATATTTTTCTCCACTTCAATCAATTATGAAAAAACCATCATTCGTTTGTATAGCGGACTACCGACTCTTGAACCAATGTTATTCATTTTCCATCACTACTTCCTAATTATGGTTATAATGAGATATTTAGTGTGTGTGTTTGTGTGCATATTATATAAATTATATATATATATATATATTTAAAATTAATATTTCATATATTTATTACCATTCCATTCATTGAAAATTGATAATTTCGTTCATGTGTATGTGTGGATTACCACCTCCACGAAGCAATGTGATTATTTTTTCATTACCATACTACATTAATTACATATATAAGTTTATTTAATGAAATATTATTATATTTTTGATATAATTATAACTATGTAATGATAAATTAATACTTACATTATTTTTAAAATGATCATTGAAAAATGGACATGTTGCTCATGTGCACATACGACTGACCGTCTCCATGATGATAACATGGTTATTTTTCAAAAAAACAATTCCTGATTAGTTTTAGAATTATAATAGATGTAAAACTGATAAATATTTCAGGATTATAATTTTGGAGACGATGTAATGATGAACTCTTTTACAATAATTAACATGTCGAAGTTATTTGGGATATACAATCCAAATATAGTCAAAATGCCTGATGTGAACTTAATTGATAATTTAATTAAATATAACATGGTAATAGATAAAATAAAAGGAAAAATAATCATTAAAATAACTTATAATAAATTAAATATTTAACATGAGTTTATTATTGGGAAATATAATGAATGTATGCGATTAATTAGACTCGAGGTATGGGATTTTGGTCTCAATTTTATTTCTGTGATACATATTTCATATTCACAATTTTATTATTTATGTTGTGTATATGATACCAAAGAATTTAGTTTTTGATGATTTTACTAAAAATTATGAGTATTTACATATCCTCAATTTTTTTCTTTTATGGGGTTTATTATTCAAAAGATACCAATGTGGTCAGAGTTTAACAATATAATCTAATTATTTATTGGGATTGTTTATGATTAGTTTATGATGATTAAATTCTCTAATCTAACTCTCGATAAACTCATGAATTTTAATATCCTCTATTTAATTATGTTGAATAATGTTTTTCTTTTTTCCCTCTCCTCATGAGCTTAAGAGGATGGAATATTTTTTGTAGGAAAATCGACTTTATTTATCTGATAGTTTGAAAATACTTTTTAATCCATGTCCATGTTTCTTAATATTATTTTCAATATTAGGTTTAACTATTCTCATATGATAATTTAAAGTTATTTTTACCCATTTTTTAATCATAATAAAATTTATTGAAATAAATGTTATTGTTTTTCAAATGAGGTGCTTTTGGACTTTTTTTAAAAAGGTATAAAAGGAATTTTTCTTTTATATTATATGACATTATTGAATTTTTTATAGTCATATACCCTCAATCATTTCAATATATTGGTATAATTTTCCGAATTTATCTTCAAATAAAAAAATTTCTATAATATTTTGTAATTTTCTCGATTTTAGATATGTGATTTAAAAGTAAAAATGTGTATTTTCCTTACAAACATTCCGAGTGTTATTTTTAAGGTATTTACATCTAATATGAAATACGTTGATGTAAATTAAGATTTATCAGGGATTTGATCCATTTATACTATCATTTTTATTTAAAAATATATTTTTCCTGGAAATATGTTTATGAAACCCATTTTCTTCTATAGGTTATTCCATGATGATATGTTTTTAAACCCTTTTATTTTATGTAAGGATTATTTAATGTTATTATTCCCAAATGAGAATTGTATTTGGAGACTAATGATTTTTTACTCACACATAAACCTCAATAATATTTAATTTCTTCTTATCCATAAAGTAATTAAAAAAATTATTTTGACCACGATTTTAGGTAATATTATAAAAATAATTTCTTTACAAGGGTAATTATTAGTATTATTAATTTATAATGATTTTATTTTTAGCACATAGTTCATGAAAATGAAATTATGTGTTCACCTAGATTGTTCCCCAATGCACTGGGTAATGTTTTTGTATCATGAGACATTATGTATGAGATTATAGAGTAAAAATAATAAATTAGGGGACCTTTTCCACCTTGTGATGTTGTCTTAGAAATTATATTGGAATTATGATTTTACCATATTTTGTGTTTCTGACCCATTACCTATGTTTCCATGACCTTATTATACCATGATATTTATGTAATGATCCCATGTGTTTATCCTTTTATTTTATGATATTATGTTATACATTTGGCTTGCACACTATGCTTCCTTATCATGTTTATTCATTTACTGTGATTGTTATCTCAACCATTTTTTATGCATTCCCATTGTTATCCGATGTAGTATTAGGATCCTAAAGGGATTTAGGGATTCATTATAGAGTTTAAAATTTAAATGATTTATTATGCTATTGATGTTTTATTTACTAAATCTTCTAAATAAACTAGGAATTTAGATCATTCTTTTGTGATTAATAGACATCTATGTTAAAATAATATAATAATATGTGTAGAAAGGCTTTGGTTAATATAGATGGTATCGGAGTAGGGTAAAATAATTTTTGGGTATAATTACTAGATTAATTTAGTAAGAATCCCAAGAAAAAGTTTATGTATAGTAATATAAACTACAAATTTAAATGAAGTATAAATTGAATGGTTTCTAGGAAATTTCATCCCTCACTTAATACTACAAGTGTACATGGTTTTGAAATCGATGAATTTAAGAATAATTACCCAAAAAAAGAGTTGGTCAAGAATATATCTTATATGAACTTTGTGTATCGTGAGTGTTCTCTTACTGTGAACCTGATTTGATACCCCCATGGGATATTATTGGATAACACACATTTTATTTAGGAACAATTATGAAGGATTTAAAAATATGATGACCATGAATGAACTAATATAAATATAAGGCATCATCGATTGAAAATAAGGTTTGATGGTTTAGATGTCCAATAAAAGATTTCTCATGATTATGTGGTTTCCCACTATGAATATTATTTCTCATTAAATCAATTCTTATTTAATAAATTGATTGAACTAGGATGGATTTTGTTAAAATAATATGTGAAGGAAAAATGAAAGAGTTTCCACATGGGAAAACAAATTAAATTGGGGCCCGAAGGTGAATCCTTGTGGTCATTATTAATTTATAATCTTATAATATCATTAAAAAAATAAACTAGGGTGAAATTCATAACACACCTACTAATAGAAAAATATAGTTTCATAATGTTCATAGAGGAAAGAAGATCTAGTTTCTTACATATCTCATATGTGGGAAGAAGTAATCAGGGAAATTTCTTAAACAAGTGAAAATTTATTTTTGTTTTTAAAATAATGTCTTAGATTAAGTAATTTCCAAGGATAAACGAATAGTTCAATAGTGGGATATGAAGTTCATATTATTGTACCATATGTAGTTTAATTACTTATTTGAGAGAAACATGGTCATTATCCAAATTAATTTTCTAATCAAAGGGTTAAATCATAATACACTGAAGGAAAAATGTTATCCCCAATAATAAAGTGAAAGTATTGATGGTTTTATGTATTGGGATTCAAAAATTATTTTGTATAAGTGTAATATAAATGATATTATGGATAGAAGAATTCTGAAACATTTAAATATTCTGATATTTTTTTGGAAATATTTTTTCATGTGTGGTTAACATAATATTTATGGATACCATCATGCGTTTATAAGTGAATGGTTTATCATATTTTCAAATTACATGACACCACTTTTGTAGTTTTAGGTGGTGATATTTAATGGTGTCAAATAATATTTATGGGAGACATTTTATTATGTTGAAGTATGTGCTGAAAAAATATTTCAAAAAAATTAAATTTTATTTTTTTGGATATCTATAAAGTTTTTTTGAAATTTATAGCAATTATATTAATACTAAAAGGGACAACCCATAGGCCAGTAAAAAACATGTCACATTCAACATGGTAACATGACTTGAACCCAAAACTGAAGGGTGAAAAGGGTTTAATTCTGACCACTAGACTATTTTATTTTCTAGTTATAAAAAAATTGTGTTTTATTAATAAAAATATTGATATATAATTATTAATATGATTTTTTGAATGACTGTTTTATCATATAGATAACCATGTGATTAAAAAGTGGTTTGTGGTTTAGTGAGTAATGGTGTTTTTGAAGAACAACACTATTTTTTGGAAACTTATATGATTAAGGTAAATATAATATTATGGGATTATATTTATAGAATAATGGTTGAGTTATATTTTGGGAGAATATATGATTAAAATGACAATACTATTTATTTATGGAAATGATTAGCATATTTTGGAGTGTATATGATTAAGAAATTTTCTTTCTTGTGTATAAAAATTTATGATTGACTGATGCTGATTCAATATAAATGTTAAAATAACATTAGAATAATTGGTTATCAAATTCTTCTCAATTTTTGGGTTTTGAAAATAGTTTTGAATATTTTGAGTACTTTTCATGACATATCTAATTTGAACATTTGGTGTCATTATTGAGTCTTTAGAGATTAATGTTGTATTTCTTTATATGGTAGTTTATTATTTTTTGGAATTATCATACCAGTTATAAATATTGTGTTATTTTATTTTCTAATGATAGAAAGAATATTTTTTTATCCTTTTATGGATTATGAGATACTTTATAAGTCAATTTTTCAACATCAGGCATAAAAAATTAATCTTTAATACTCATCATTTGGAGAAAAAGATGAAATTATGGTGGAAATTGATTAAATGTATTAATTAAAATTTTAAAGTATGTATATTTATTTATATTTTTGGTCTACATGGAAAGGGAATTCGTCAAATCTCGGAAAATGATCTTTAAATGAAAAATTTATTCTGTTACATTCATTTATGATGAATCGATGGTCTTTTTGACACCTCATTGTTTTAAGATCATTATCTTCCTCTTGGTCATTCATTTTCTTATAATCAATTATCTGTAAAAATCTACATTGTTATTTGGAAATTAATTTTTCACTCCATATCCATATTTTAAATTCCTAATAATGTTCTCTTATATGGAATCCTATTTATGGCGTATTCTAGAATATCTTGAAATTTCTTTTTCCCTCTTTTAAATATGATCTTTTGTTAACACTTTTTAGGATGTGGGATTTCAAAAAAGGTATTATCAGATGTCAAAACTTTGATTAATAAGATCATGTTCAAATGGCAGTGATGAAATTTATTAAAGGGGAATAATATAACACCGTAAGATATTATAAAAATAAATCTATGTTCTATAGTGCATATGACACACAATACTAAGCCCAAGTGTTCCATGAAATATTATTTTTTAAATTTGAAAAATATAAACTAATAATTAAATTAGAGAGTTTGAATAGAAATACCTAATTTGAGAAATATATATATTTTTAATACTTGTTTGAAATATAATGATAACTTCTTAGTAAATAATCACTCAATATTTAGTAATGTCATGTTATTTTTAAAAATTACATTTTCCAAGAAATTGGTTTCATTGTTTTTTGTGATAAAATATTATAATTAATTTTTATAACTTTTAGAAATTTTATTTGATAAAAATGATATCATTTTTGAAATAATAATTCTAAAATTAATATGGAATTATTTTATGGTATTTGTTTGAGAAGATTGATTTACTAGTGAATAGTGAAAATTATTGGTGTTCATTGAGAACTGTATTTTTGTTTCAAGAATTTACAATGTTCCATTTTGTCTCAAAATAGTTTCTATATAAATTTAGTTTTATTATATTATTAATAATTCAATTATGTGTTTTGGAATAAATATTATTCTTTAATTTGGTATAAAAACATTTTTATACTTAAAAGAAATTTTTATGAAAAATTGTATTTCATTGCGTTATTCATTTTAATATTAAATCAATATGATGTAATTATAGAATTGGAATCATTAAAAAATTACTACAAATTTTGATTCAAGGGGTTCTAATTGGTAAATTTTGTCCCTTTTATTTTTTTTCATTATGAATAGTAACCACGAAAAATAATTGTCACCGCGACATGGGTAAATTGGAAAATTAAGCATAACAATTAGATGATATGAACTAAAACATCACTGTAACACATTACTTTATCCTATTATATGAGTCTCATTTTAAAATTTCCATCTTATTTTAAAAAATATTTAAAATTTGTGCCATATTTCATTGATTTTCTTCTTTATATTATTTTTTACTAACAGAAGTCCAAAATGTCATTTTCTTAATTTTTTTACTCTAGATTTTCAAAATATTTATAAAACTATGATATGTAAAATTATAAGATGATTATTTTTAAGATAAATTATTTTTTATCATGTAAATTTATTTATAATTTTTAGGGATGAAATAATTTCCTAAAATTCTTACAAAACATAGATGTAACATTACTTTATTTAATAGAATAACTAACAAACGTTTTTAAAATTGTAAAAATGATATAATTTGAATAAATTTTTGTGTACTATAAGTGTTTTACAAAAAAATGACATATTTTATATGTATAAATGGATTATATTCTAATTCAACTATTTTCATGTTGTTTTCAACACCAAATTAATTGAATAGTTCCAAAAATGAAATTAATGATATTTCATAATAAATAATATTTCATAAAATGATTTAAAATTCAAAAATTTATTACAATTTTAAAATTTATTTTAGTAAGGTTTAAAATGTAGAATGTTATCCATTTTTGTTAAAATTTTCTTTTATATAGTAAAAACATTCACTACTAAAGAGTAAAAACTTGGTTATAAATGGTAAAAATGGCTAAAACAGTTTAAAACAAAGATATATTGGTAAAAAAATAATATCAACTTGTACAAACTCTCTTGGATTTTTTAAAATTTATGAATATTCATCTAATATTTTAATTATATAATTTTTGATCCTTTTTCATTGAAAATTAATTTATATTATTTTAATACTTTATGTAATTCCAAGATTGCCCCTTCTATCTTTTATTAAAGTTAACCTATTCTCCACTTTTCTTCACACTTGAAAAACATTTTGTTTCATGAAAAAAATACCAAAAGATATTTTTAAAACCTCTTATAACTTCTGGGATGTCTTGGTTAGACCATGAATTCATCTGAGGAAGTCATTATGTATAATCATAAAGAGATTATCTGAAGAAGAGTTATATGTGTGGATTACCACCTCCAAGAAGAGATGTGATATGTTTTTCATTATCCCATTTCGTGTATGATATATATATGTGTGTATTTAAAGAAATAATATTATATTTATGATATAATTATAATTAGGAAATTGAATTTAATACTAAGATTCTATCCATAACGATCATTTAATACTTGAAATGTTACTCATGCGTACATACAACCTACCATATCCATGTTTGTAACATATTTTTTTCATAATCATCATTAATTATTCGTATTAAATGTACAATTTATGTATAATAAAAATAATTATATCATGATTATTATTCTTTATATGATAGAATAATTACCCATTTGAAAATAGTGAACATACCAAAGTCATTTTTGACATAAAATCCAAATATCATCAAATTGACTGAAGTGAACATAATTGATTAAGTAATTAAATATAAATCATTAATAAAAAATAAAAAGGAATAATAAACATAAAAAATTAATAATAAATTAAATAATTAACATATTTTTATTATTCATAAAGATAGACAATATATATAATGAATCGGACTCAAGGTAAGAGACATTCCTCGCACTAATATTTCAATGAGACACGTGCTTTATTCCCCACATATTTAATTTATGTAATGTATATAATAACCATTAATGTCTTTCATGATTATTATATTTAAAATTATATGGATGTCTCATTATTTTAAGGGGATTATGATTTAAATGTATCCAAATTTGTAAGGGTTTTATTTTACAATCTCATTATTTATGATTAGTTTTTGAAAATGAAATTTCATGATATACCTATCACGAAGCATATAAATTTTCATATCCTATGGTTATTTCTAGAGAGTATAATTTTCCCTTTTATTTTCCTCTATTTATGATCTCAATGTAGTGAAATGATTCTATTAATAAAAATCAACTTCAATTCTCCCCATGTTTAAAAATCCATTGTCTACCATGTACATGTTTTCTAGATATCCTTTCAAGATTATTTTTTACTATTCTTAAATTATAGTTTAAAATAATTTTTAATTTTTTTTATATTTAAAAAAATATTTAAAATAATCTTCTATTCATTTTCCAAATGAAGAATTTTTTTTTACATTTTTACAAAGGTATAAAAGGAATTAATCTTTTTTAATTATACAACATGAATAGAATTTCCTTTCACCATGATCACTCAATAAATTGAATATTAATTTAAAAGTTTCCATTTTTATTTACAATGAAAACATTATTGATAATATTTTTAAATTATTTATATTTTAAATATTTGATTTCATAGTAAAAAAGAAGATATCCCAAAAGAAACATTCAAGGTGATCTTCTGTATGAATTTTTATCTTAGATGGAATCATTCTATGTTACCTATTAATTAATATAGAAATAATCAACTTATTACATCCATACTCTTTCTCTTTGTTTTTTATGATGACCAAATTTTTAGTAAACTCGTTTACTTTCATATCTTAGTTTAAGATGAAAAGTTTATAAAAACAGATTCTTTTATATAACACTCATTTAATGTTTTTCATTACCAAATGAACACTTTATTTTGAGAACCATGATTATATACTCAGGTATTAACATCCATAATATTTCATTCATTCATCTCTTTGTAATCATTAGGATATTTTTGTTGATCAGGAAATGTGGAATGATTATGAAACCCAATTATTTACATGGGTAATAATTTTAATTATTCTTTATAATTCATTTCTTTTTGTGGAAAACATAATCATTAACATGTTATGATAGATAAGCCATATTAGTACTTCAATGAATTGAGTATATTTTTTGTCTCATGAGAGGTTATGTTTGGGATTAGGGAGTAAACCTAATCTAGTGTGGGTCTTTCTACACCATGTAATTTTGTCTTAGCAGTTAGCGTTGACTTATGTTTATGTCATGTTTTTTGTTGCTACATCATTTCTGATATTACATGATTATACGATACAATTTCATTTATATTATTCTCTAGTGTGATTACTCATGATTCATGTATTTTTTGATATTATCTTATACCTTTGACTCACACACTATTATTCTTTGTCATGTTTATTCACTTACTTGTCTTTTTATCTCACCCCTTTTATCAATGTCTTCCCCATGTTATCTAATGAGGTTTTAGGAGCCTAAATTTATTTAGGATTTAATTTTTGAGTTTAAAATAATGATTTTTAATTTTCATTTTTATGTTTTATGTAACTAGTCTTCCAAATTCACTTGTCCTTTCAATCCCTATATTTTTTTAATGGGTACTTTTGAAAAAAACCTTGCAACAATATGCTTAAAAAGGTTCAGGTCACTAGAATCAGGAGGAGTTTAGAAAATTGATAGGATTCCTGTTATATATTAAAAATTTAGGTCCACATAGATTTTATGTTATTTCAAATTATTTTAGGTATCAAAGTTCACCAAATGAATCTCATCATCCAGTAGGAAAAATAATTATCAGAAATATTATAGAAAGAATTGATTTAAGAATAAAATATAATTTCATTGGAAATACTGATCTATTTTCGTACAAAAATTTAGATTGGTTAGGATATGTTGATGACTGAAGATTCAAATCTTCTAGAGTTTTCTTATTGGGTTAAAAAAATTTGAGTTGACAAACAAAGAAGAAAAATTCATTGAATATCATCACTATATAAGTAATTTATATCACTACCACAAAAACTACAACATAGTTAATGGGGATGAAGAAAAAACTATAGGCTTGTTATTTTATTTGAAGTTCCCTATTATCATGGGTTAAGATAATCAAAGTGTTATAAATCTCATTATAAATCCTTTTCAAAGTTCTATATCTAAGAATATTAATTTTAAATAACACATTATCAAGGATCATGTGGAAGGAAATGAATTAAATATAGTGTTTGTTCTTAAAATATATAATTATGATGATATATTGAATAAAACTTTTCCAATGAAAATTTTTAGAAGATGAGGTTGATTCTGGGCATACAACCTCACTCTATACAATATTAGGTATGTGAAAAATATCCCCTCTCTAATATTGTCTTTGGATATTATTTTTGAAGGGGGATAAAATATTTAACACAAATAAATCTATTGGTATGCTCTTTACCAATGAAGGGACAAAATATATATTCGAGGAGTATTTTAAAAGGGGTAAGTTGAAATTATAGTATGAGTGTCAAAGTTTTAGGGATTTATACATATTTTTTGAAGATAGAATTTAATGTTGGTGATTTTTTAGAACAAAAATATTGAATTATTTTATTAATAAGAAGCTAGTTATAATAGAAGAAGGTTTTCTTAAGTGTCATCTCTTAATGAAAAAACAAAAATCATATAACAATGTCGAGAATTCCTTACAATGTAGAACATATCGAGTCCAATAGATCAAGTTAACTTAAATAATTAATAGAGTGTTTGACCTAATGAAATTATTCTCACATAAAACATATATGAATGGACTAAGGAACATAGTATCTTTCCAATTATACTCATTAATTCACCAGAAATAGAAGAACACAATGAGGCAACTGGATATAGTCTATAAGATTATGTTCACCAAAAAAATTAAGTCAGGGATTTGGTGATATTAAATGTTCTAAATATTGTGATTATACAACAACATTCATGATTCTATATAAGGTTCATGGGAATAAGAATTTATGGGAAATACAACAACTAGATAAATAGAAATTCCTTATAAGTTATTGATGTTTTGGATGAAGTTGTATTAGAAAAACATATGAAAAGATCATAATGTGAATTTTTGATGATGTAGGGACAAAAATTTTCCTAATATGAGATAGGGATTTCTAGATTTTTTGAAAAATTCATCAATATTGTATAAGGGATACATTTTCTTGACAGTTATCTTCTAGCATTCTCAATAACCAATGTGAAGGTGTATAGATCCGTCTTCTTTCTTGAAAAATAATAGGTGCACCCCATTGTGTTTCAATAAGGCATATAAATCCAATTTCAAGATTCTTATGGATTTTTTTTAAAATTTTAAACCATCATTTTCTATAATCTATAGGATGTCTTTGAAATCAGTGTAAAACTATGTATATGTTCTATGAAAAAAAGCATCATGGTTCCTGTGTGGACTAATAAATAATTTTGGAAATAAATCAAAATATTCCAGGAAAATAGGCATTTATTCAATGTTGAGTTTTTTTCGAACAATTTTAGATAAATATCCCTCTTGAATAAGTACTAAAACCCCTTCCAAGGAATTAATTCCAATTATATGTTCATATTCATCCTCACACAAATTGAAAATTGTAAGTGGGTTCATATACATAAAAGTGGGTATAGACCTAATCAAATAATACATTTAAATTTATAGAGTGGATGATAAGTTTATCTTTAAGAATTTTATTCTCTAGATCCACTCTAGTTGTGATAGAAAATGATTTCCCTTTATCAGTTTACTTAGGGTGGTTGTTGAAGCCTACTATCCCCATTGACTCTGAGATTAAGGAAATAATTTACAAAATTCACAATCTCTTTGAAACTAAATCATTAGACTTAATTGGTTTAATATTTATTTTCCTATATTTCATTTAAAAAACTTTTCATCCCTCATTGAAAATCACTTTCTCAATGGTCATCATTTCCACACTTCAAGAATTTAGAAATTACTTTTTTTATAATATCCTATGTGGTTAACACACATTTTTAGCATGTAGGTGATTATAATTTCTGCCTTCTATATGATTTACCATCTTAGTTTCTATGAAGCTCCATTATTCTCTTCATTTCATGATAAAAAAAGATTATTTTGAGTTCCCACTCTCTATTTAAACTTTCAAAATATATTGAATGATTTCTTCATCATTACCGTAGTCACTTAAGGATGATACCCTTTAAAGAATTGGTTTCATGACACTAATGAATAAATAAATTTTCCTTCTAGGTATCATGATAAATCCTAAAGTGTAACTTGAATGTTTTCTAATTTTTTCTTCATTGGTGCCAATGGATTAACCATCCTTCTATTTTAGCTCTATAACTTATTTATCTATCTTATTATAAATATTTAAGGGAATGTATTTATAGAGAAATTACCTCTTAATCTCAATACATTCCCAGTAGTTTATTTGTTCCTCCACCATCATGTTCTTGAAAAGATCCCACCATTATTCATCTTCACCTTCAAATCTATACACTTATAAGGAATATTTATCATGGTATGAGAATTAATGAATGGAAAATATGTTTTCCATCACATTAATCAACTACTCATAAAATAGTGTATTAGAGGAATTATAAATGGAGGATGGATGTTGTCTTATAAAATATTTAATTTAATTTTTCTCCATCCTTGCTTTATTTAGAACCTCAATATGTTTTTTGTAAAATTATTCTTGATATGTCATAATTATTGAGAAATTAATTGATTTCATGATTTCTCAATTTATTAGCTAATGAAGAAAACAAAAAAAGGATAACATAATTATTTAGAAATAATAATTAAGGTAGTCTAGATTTGTAAAATTATTCTAGATATGTCATAATTTTTGATACATTCTTGTCAACCTATTACACATTATGTTTATTATATATCTATTTTTGTTTAGAATAACATTTTCGAGTTTCAATCCTCATATTATTCATATTCAAATATCCTAAAATATCTAACCACTAATTTGAAATCAAATGTGGGGATTTAAGTGTAACATACAAACATATTACATCATTTTAGATGAATATTAATACATATATAATTATATATACCCGAGGACTATAACGGGTTAGTGTCTTTTAATAATAGATATATAATCAAATTATTTATTAAAATATATTCAATATCTCCCACAAAGTTAATCATATTAGAACACTTCAAGAAATATCAAAAATTAAAAATTCGAAGAAAACCAATGGAAATAAAATGTTATAAAGAGATATCTTAGAAGCTTGATAAGTGTAAATTAGAGCATATAAATCATAAGACAATATAAGATAATCATAAGTGTATGAAAACAAAATATAATACATTTTATCAATACAAAGGAATCATTATCAAAAAAATAATACTTCATAAAATCAATAATCCTGACATATCCTGAAACAAGATTAATAACAGTATCAATGCAGTAATCATCATTTAGTGTCATAACATAGGCATGTGGAATCATAATCATAGGAAATAATAACCTTGTAAACATAGATAATTTCAATCATATCTATTCATATTCATGTGATCATAACTATAAGTAATTGTACCCATTAATCACACTGAGAAAATAAATATTCACATTCATGTTGAATAATATTCATAGTATAACTATAAGCAATAATACTCACACATCCAAATATGAATAGATCTATTCATGACCATGTTCATTCTTATCATAATAATCTCATGATAAATCTATATCACTTTACCTAATTAATTTAACGGTAATAACATTTCCATATTTAATATAATAAAAATCTATTCATATGAATTCCACATGATCATGAAAATATTTACCATTTCTTCCTGGAGTAATTGATAAAAATTAGATTGAGTTTCATCAAGATTTAACAATCATAATAAAAACCCATCTATTGAAAGATTATGGATAGTATAATTAGATCATATACCTAGTGAATTATAATAAACCCAATGGGTGTTTTAATAAATGAAAATTTACTTAAAATATCTCTGAAATATTTCAAAAGGAAAATACACTTTTTAGTGTGAAAAAACTTATTTCATTTTTTTTAAATTAAAAATAATATTAAAAATATTCTATTTGAAAATAAACATAGAAAAATAAAATATAAGACTCAATGAAAATATTATTCATAATAGTGGGAAAATATGTTCATTAAGTATATGTTAAGGAAATATTTATGTTCACACATTTTATTAAAATTCATAAATAACCATTTTAGGAAATAATATAAAAATTAATTTCTAAAAACATGATAATATATTAAAATATTTATTATAATAAATTTGAAATTTCATTTTCTAATATTAAAGTCATTATTTAAAACAATTAAATTAAAATACGAACTTGGAAGAATAATATTTGAAGCTAAAAAATGGAATAAATTCAGTTTTCCATAAAAACATTCGTTTGGAATTTTGATTACATATAGTGGGGAAAATGAATGTAAAAAAATTTAATATCTATATATAATTATATTAGAATAAATATATTTATTGTATTGTATATATATCATATAATTTCAATCAATGGAAATTTAAAATAAAAAACCTGAATAGAAATGATATTTTTGCATAAACCCTCACCTCGACTCTCGCCTAAGTTCATATGAGTTACAGACTCCTATATAAAAAAATTTATTTATTATAAATATAAAATAAGAATATAAGAATATAATTATTTAAATATATCATTTCCTTTTAAATTAACTTTATCGTGTTATTAAAAATTCTGTATTAAAATTGTTATTCGGGTAAAAATTAGTTGTTTTCCATTAATATTTCAGTTTTATAGTTCCAGTTCATGAACATTAATGTTTTTTATTAATATATATAATTATAAAAATTAAAAAAATATAATATTTAGTTATCTTATAAACTTTTATAACCATTCATAAAAAGTGGTGGGTAAAATGAAATACATAACACCGGGGGGAGGGTAGTTTGTACATATACACGAGTGATATTTTACACCTTTCGATGGAAAGATTAGAGGAAAATTAATAATAATTAACCTATAATTAATAAATAATATATAAAAAATTATCATATATATCTGTTAAATATGTCCTTATTACTATTCATGTTAATTGAAAAATAAAGATGAATCACATTGCTTCGTTGAGGTGGTACTGAATACGTATGTATGAGCAACGTTATAGTTTTCTAGTGGATGAAAAGGTAATGAGGTAGATAAGAAAATATACTTATAAGAGCATAATTTTTTTTATTAATATCATATATAATAAATAAATAAATTATAATAATAAACCATGAAATGTCGTTATGGAAAATGAAATACATCATTTCATGGATACAATAGTTTGTACGTATTTACAAGTTGTGATTTCTTTTCCCATTGGATTGGAAAGGAGATGAAGAGTGGTTTAAACCTCATTATTACAACATTTAAGTATAGTTATGATACATGATTAACTATTTTAGGATATATAGAACAATTTTTTAGTAAGTAGATAACGAAATAAAATTAGTAAGACATAAGTATAATAATTTCCTTTACTTTGGTGAGGACTCAATAAGTGCATCCAGAAGACCTGAGATCAAATCCAGGTGGAGACATATTTTTGACCAACTGTAGTAGTACTGTAGCAGGTGATGTTCGATACTATAGCATGCCAAACTATTCATCCATTTGGGCCTTTAGGCCACCGGTTTGGTCCTCGGGTCCTGTAAGACTTTTCGGCCACCCATAGCCTTAGGGCCAGTTGTCACTAAAGGCCTTCAGGCCACATTAAGGCCATATGGCCATTATAAGGCATTCAAGCTACGTGAGTATAGAGAAGTACCAGTTAGAATTCAAAGGAAAATGATTTAGATGAGGATTTAGAGAAAGCCCATTCACTAGAGCAGATATAAGTAGAATTGGATAAATGAGAGGGTATGTGTTTTCCCTCGGTACTGGGCCTATGCAGCTCTGCATAGGATAGCTAGCTGACCATTCTTACGAAGGTGGAGCATTGATATCATGACATATACTAGGGAGGACCAGTTCCAAGTTCTCTTGTTTGGGTAATTCCCTTTAAGAACTCCAGGTCATGTAATTGTCTCTAAGACTTTGTGCCTTGTAAGGGTTCCACCTCATCCCTTGAAAGTTTTATTATCAAAATAATAAAAAAATGAGGGCCTTCAGGCCATTTCGACCGATAATTACCTATTCTATGAGAGACCCCCCTTTTCTTACACATTAAGCCTTATAGGGTAAAATCTAAAGCTTATAAATGAAGGGAAGGAATATAATAATATTTTTTTGTTAGTATGTTATGATCTAGAGATCTCAATTTTCATGAATAAGGGACGAAAATTATTACCCTTTTTTAAATGAGGACTGTGTCACACATGGAATTTCATACAATATTTAAATAATATAAAGTCACATTCTAGTGAATGCAGAGATAAATGGCCAATAAATTTAACTTATGATAGTATATGGTTTATTTCTATTCATCCAATAATATTTATATGAGTTTACATATAATTTTTATTCTTATATCTTATTTTAACCTCTTATAAACCCACTTTAATCATAACCATGGCAATATTTTTTTACTATTTTTACTATTCATTATAGAAAAACGAATGTTTCTTATTTAAAAAATTGTAAATGAAAATTAAAAATATGGAATCCATTTTATATAATTCAATTCCTATAATTAGAATAAATTAATATTAAAATAATGGCTCAAAATTCAATAGAAATAGTTTAAAAAAAATTAATTTTCAAGCATAAATTTGTATTTATTCTTATTCAATTCCAATTAAAACCCGTTAGATGAATATTAAAATATATTATTTAATATATTATATATACATTTAATTAACATAATGAATCAATAAATAATATTTTACTATTTTGATAATAATACATTATGTGTATAAAAATATTTTTTTAGAAAAATATGTGTTTTTTACATTCAAATGCATTTATTTTCTTGTATTATGAATTGATAACCAATAGAAAAATATAATTTTTTTAAAATTAATTTTAATGATTTAGGTATTCCTTTTCACGCCCTAAAATACAATGACTATGTGATAATTTTCATATTAAATAATAACATTTCAATAGTATATTATGGTTCATTTAAACTTGGTGTTTCATGTAATTAATTTTATTGAAGAAATAAAATTTATTTAATGACAAATAAGTCATAAAATTTGGTTGTGTTACATAATAACCCCTAATAATAATTAATAAAAATATATATGGTATTCATGTCTAATTGAATAAAAAACTTCATATAAATGGTTATATGGTGTATATTTTGAAACATGTCTAAGGGAATTAAAATTTAAACAGAAAACTCTTACCTCTGATGTCTGTGTAGTATAAATGATATATCCTTCCTATATAATAAACCAAAACTCGTTAAAATTTTATTTTAGAACCCAATTACTGTTTATTATATCTTCCATTAATTTTTTATATTAATTCTCTATAAATTTATTATCTATTTTTAGTTTATATTGATTTTTGGTGTGAGTAGTTTTAACTGTCCAATGTATGTTATGATATAGTGATTTTGGTTATAAATACTTGGTCCGGAGTTAATAATTTGATGAATATTAAAATTATTTTAACTAATTTTATATATTTTTATATGAAGTTATACGTTCATTCCATTGGAGTTTTAAGTATGATTATTAAAGAAAAAACCTGTAACAAGTTAGTTTTTAGTAAATTTTAACGAACTAAAGGATGTATAATAATAATGAGTTAAACATTTATATTACCATTATGGAATGAAAAAAATTATTTAGAAATTAATATCAAAACATAATAGTATAAAAAAAATCTATAATTCATTATGTTATCAAATGTATATTCCAATGAAGATACATGTGTTAGTATGCTCATTTTTCTAGATTAAATTTTATTATGACAATTTATTATTAATATTAATAATATTATTGATGAATTATCATTAAATAATTTAAAATAATGTTATAAATATTATATTTATTCATTAAATTCATTTTAAAACTTACCATTTAATGCAGTGGTGTAAAATGAAATATGTTGTCCATATAAGAGATAGTTTATGCATAATAGGAGTGATGCTTTCAATTTACAATGAATGCAAGAGAGGTAGATATTTTTTTTCATCAAAATATTAAATTTTCAGAAAAAATGATAATAATTCTATTGTATTAGTATGGTGATAATATATTTTTGAGTGGTAAAAGGAGAAATAAACATGAAAGAATTGGGTAACAACAATTACCTCTTCCTTTAATATCCTTAATTAAACTACTATTTAACCCATCTTATGTTGGTCATTTAGAGACACCCAAACCAATGGGATTTTTAAATAGGATTGGTAATAGGTTATAAAATATTTTGGTTGAGTTAAGTTGATTTTTGTGGGAGAATAAGTGGAGTAGTGAAGGTGTCCATTTATAGGAGAGTGGGGTGAAATTTTTGTGAATATTAGTTTCTTGACATAAAAAGGGAAAGTTATACTTGATAAAAATGAATAAAAAATTAAAGGGGATAATGTAAAGGTATATGAATCCTATACACACTAATTTTATTATAGGGTTGTATGATATTGTTTTACCTTATCTTTTAGTGTATCTATTTTTCCACATTTGATCCATACTGAGGTGAATAAATTTTACTATGGTAACTTATTTTTATCATTTACACTCTTCTAGGATTGGGATAAACCCACTTACACCAACTAATATCACATAACATTAATCATTTACCATTGAATTGGAGGGATATATAGGCCCCACTCGTCACATAATGGAAATCATACATGCTTGTACCACCTGATCACAAACCATTAATAATATCAAAAACCATGAAAATTATTGGGTTTAATAAGATTTTTGTCATATTATATCCAGTTAAAGAAAATATGTTTCATTATTTTTTCATAGAATACCCACAAAAAATGTACGGGTTTTGTATTCTTTTTATTATGGTATATGTAAAAACCAAGGTACTTATAAATTTATTTATTTTCATTATGAAATTAAATATTCTAATTCATTATAAATTTACAATGAAAAAAGTGGTATTTATTGAAATTAAGTAATTCATACTGATGGAATAGTAACTTGACCTTTGGAATAGTAATATGACCATTATAAATAGTAATCTATCATATAGAATAGTATCCCCACCTATGAGAGTATAAATAAAATTTATGTATATTATAAGTGTAATCATGATATATTTATAAGATGGAATAACTAAATAAATGTTTTGAAAATGAAGAAATATGTGTTGGTATTTTTGTGTCATGAAAATTTTTATTTGTAATTTTATAATTAATTTAATAATTTAAAAGAAATTTTATTTTCAAAAAATATATTCCTAAATTTATATTTTTTGGTATTATTATTATAATATAATTTTATGAGACCTTAATTTATTTTTCAAATTGTTAAACATTCAGTTATACTATTAAAATTGGTTTTTTAAATAAATTATGATTTTAATTAATTTTTTTCCCTCATATTTAGAACATTATTTTCCAAAAATGGAATCCATTATTGAAATATATAATTTGATAAATTTTTGGGTGATGTTTTAGCATTTATTCTAAAAAACTTGAATTTTTAGTGAATAGTGAAATACTGTGATTTACAATCTAACATAAATACATGATTTATTGTGTCATAGATGATTTAAGGATGATGAAAGACCAAAATACAGAAATATAATTCATTTTTTTATTATATTTTATGATAATTCTAAAAATATTCATAGTTTTGAGCCAAAATAATAAACTAATAAATATAATATTAAGAAAACACTCTTCTCCTCTGCTATAAATACCACCTCTCCCCACTCTTCTCCTCACACTTCAAAGCCTTGTATATTGTTTAATTTCTACTCAATTATCTTCCGAATCCTCTTACCTATGTCCATGACCTACTGGTTTTACCTAAAGGCCAAAAACAAGGGCCTTTAGAAGGTTCCCAAGGAGGATAATTTAAGAGGTAATATCCTATTTCTTTTCAATTATTTTTCTTTTCTTACAATATCTTCACATACCTTTTTAAAAGTGTCTTGAAAACTCCATTATATTATATATATTTTAATTTTATTGTGATTATGTAAAAATTAATAATCAAAATTCTTCTCCTCTCCCTTTTATCAAAAAATTGTAAACATAGTATGTGATGTGTTGATTTAATGCCATCGTGGAAAATACACATTAATTATTCATTACCACAGACAAGGATGGTCATAAAACCATTATTATGGTTAAATTATATATTATTATATATATTATAAGTCATTTAATATTCTGTAACCAATATATAAACATGATAGTGAATAAAGTTATATAATTTCGTGATGATAATAAAAATCACCAAAATAAATTAAATCATTATCATTAATGTTTTATATAATGACTCATCATCATATCTAAAAAAATGAAAAATGGTATCATTTAAATTCGGGAAACATATAAACACCATATCATTCCACTTATGGAGTTTTTCTTCCATTCGACAAAAAAATCAATAATGAAACAACCATGGAAACCAGGAAATAAATGCACATGAAACAATGAAAATAAAAAAATATTATTAATAAATGGGTGGGGATATGTTATAATAACATCATATAAGTAATTATAAATATTAATAGAGTTATTTAATATATTAATAAAACTATTTAAACCATTATATGATAAGTATTATCATGTTTAAAGCAATACGAACCCAAGGTAATGGAATTCTAAACCACATTTCCATTATTTGGATTAACATTATACTTCATTAATTATGTATTACTAAGATTATTCATGAATTTAATTTTGATTATATTTTGGTCTCTTATGTTTATTTGTAGTGTATACACTTATTCTGTTCTTTTTCCTCAATTATCACTTAAATTATTTGATATTTATAAGGGAATTTTCTATAAAAAACCTCTTTTAAATTTCTATTTTTACAAAATTCAAAAGGAATATTTTTTTTGAATGTATTCTTATTTTATTAATATATTATGGTTCTTGTGAATTATTTATGATTAAATGTGGGAACTATATATCCCTCCAGTGCATTTGGTATGATTATGTTTGAGGTCGGCCATATGGTTACTCCATGTATAACTCGGATTGATAAGGTATCCATGAGGGTTACATTATATGGTAACTGTGAAGGTTAAATTTTATGGTAGCCATGACAGTTATAAATCATATAGTTGCAATGAGTGTTATATTCTGAATTATTTAATTCTTCAAGTTACCTTTATGGTATAATTTATGTTTTATATGTTTTATAAAAGTCACTTGTTTTCACAATGTAAGTATAAGATACATTATCGGTGATAAGTATATCTTTTGAAAATGATTTTATAAGTGTATAATTATTCATGGACTAATGTTTTATTTCCTTATTTTTTAAATCAATTAAAGAGTTTTTTGTGATCAAACCCATTTTTTTAAAAAAATCACAGGGTTTATGGACGGGTAACAGAAATAAAGGATTCATGTTTAAAGTCATGAAATTTTGTCATAGAAAGAAAGCATGTTTTTTTAAAACGATACATATTTTAAAAAATGTATATTATTTTGGTAGTATATAATTCTTATGCTTATGGGTTGATATGTATAAATTATTTCCTAATTATAAAAAACTCTAAACCTGAAAATATATTTGGGATTATAATAAGGGGTTTCTGGTTGAATTAACTACAATATGTAATATTTAAGATCAGGTCCATATAGTTGTTATCAGATCATAGTCTAGAAAATTTTAGGGGTTAGGATATTTTTACTAAAACACCGTAAATAATTTTTACCTTGTTTTTATGTTGAAATGATATATAATTTTAAGATTACTATGTTACTTTATCTAAGTTACGTTTGTTCAAAATGGTTTTCCCCAGAAGAAATAGGGAAGTTAAAGTATAAAGGCATCGAGAAGATGATATTTTTCTAAATCCAAAACTTATAATGGTGAGAAATTGAACAGAATATTTTGTGACTGTAATGGATCATTTTACATAGGCTACAGACAATGGTGGAATCCATAGAAGAGAACAACCAGAGCTACCACAAAGGAAATGATAGTGGAACATTTTATAAGGTAACACCATCCTACTTTTAGTGGATATTTTGACCAAGTGGATGAAAAAGGATAGATTAAATACCTTTAAAATATATTTTATGTCACATAGTGAGGATATTGATGCCTTGTAATAAGATGAATTTAAGAACATTTTCCTTGAAAAATATTTTCCTAAGGCATTTTGACTTAGGATGGAAAAGTAATTCCTTGAATTTAAACAAAAGGAGGAATATTTAGTGGTCATGTGTGAATATAACTTCACTTTATTATAAATGTAAAATCCAAATCTTATTCAGGTTCTTGATAGAAAAAACTATTTTTTTACCCAGTATTGAATCCATGACAGCGAAGGGCTTTAGCCTCCAGTGAATTCAAAACTTATGTGATACTTTTCTGATGTGCTTAGAGTGTAGAAATATATTTTTCTAATGATCGTGTGCACTTTGAAAAAATAATTAGAAGAAAATGTACAGATGAGAAAAAATTGGAAAGATCAAATCAATGGAATCTGAAGGTAAAAAAGTATGGTTTCTAGTTTGTAAAATGTTTGTTCAAAAGCACCTTGGGAAATGATTTAATAAAACTATTAAGCGTTTCAATGTGTTAACTTTATAAATATGGCCTGAGATTTTAATGAAAAATATCTTAGTGATGTTAAATTTAATTATTATAAGAAAACTGTAAAGTGTTTTAAATGTGGTGAGATGGGGAAATATGTAAATACCTTCCCAAAGAAATAACTTAATGATAATAAATAATCCATATTATAATCTAAAAGATGAATTAAGAACCTTTGTGACTACATCATCAGATTTCAGGACATCCAATTAATTGGTATCTGGTACTTTTTTTTATTTACGAATATTTTTATAATTTTTTGATTAATACGGGTTCTACACATTCCTTTATTTCTGATAATTTTTTTAGTTAAATGTAAATTTCACTAAAAGAAATGAGAACATAACATATGGATAAAACACTATGGGGGATATTACAGAAAAAAGTAACTATAAGAATCTTCCTTTTGTTTTATGTGGAAAGACATTAACTACAAAACTTTTTGTTTTTCCCTTATTAGAGGTTGATGTTATTCTGGGAATTGATTGTATTTCTATTTATCATGATAAGATTTATTATAAAGAGAAAGAAGTTTTTTTTTCAAAAAAAAAATCAGTTTTCATACAAGAATTAACCCATACAGTTGATAACATATTAAGAAGATGAGAAACTCTAAATTTATGGAAATGAAATTTATCCTGATCATATTTTTGAAAACCAGGGAATAATTTATATTAATGATGTGACAATGATAAATGAATTCCTGTATGTTTTCCTTATGTGTTTCCTAGTGTTTTACCTGATCAGGAATCTAAATTTACTATTCAATTGCTTTCTGATGCAAAGAAAATTTCCAAACCCCCTTATCGAATGTAATGATTGGAAATTCTTGAATTGAAATTTGAGTTGCATTAGTTTCTTGATAATGGATTCATTCATCCTATCACTTATCCATAGTGTTCTCCTGTTTTTTCTGTTAAAAAGAAATATGTTTCCATGATACTTTTCATTGATTATATGGATTTGAATAAAATTACCATTAAGAATTAGTATCCTTTTACTCATATTTATGACTTTTTTGATCAGCTCTAGGGAGCTCAGAATTTTTCCTTGATTGACATGAGTTCCAAGTACCATCAGGTGAAGGTGATGGAGGTTGAAATTCAAAAAATAGGGTTTCATACTCTATATGAGAATTATGAGTTTTTTATTATTCCCTTTGATTTGAGAAATGTCATTTATTTATTCATGTATCTTATGAATTGAATGTTCTGTGAGTATTTAGATAAGTTTTTTTTTGTTTTTGTTGATGTTATTTTGGTTTTTTCAAAAATTTATGAGTATCAAGAAATTTTTTTAAGGATTTTCTTGGAAACACTCATAGAGAAGAAGTTATAGAAAAAAATTAGAAAATTTGATTTTTTGTTGCAACATATGTCCTCTCTTAGGAACATTACAAAAAAGGATATAATAGTAGTTGATCCTCTCAAAACAAAAGTGGTTGATGAACGTACATGATATTCAAATGTTATATAGATTCATAGATTTCTTGTATTAGCATCTTATTACCAACATTGTGTTAAAGTCTATTCATAGTTATCTAGAATGATAACTAAGTTAATACTAAAAGGTGTTAAATTTATTTTTATAGAATACTATAATGTTTTTTTTCCGGAAATGAAGAAGATATTGTTGAATGCTCTAATTTTGGACTTATCTTCCATAAATAGGGATTATGTAACACACATTTATGATTCATTAAAGGGATTTGGTTGTGTTATGATTTAGAATGATCAGGTAATTTCTTATTCTTCAAGACAAATGAAACCCTTTGACTTAAATTATCCCAGACATTATTTTTAATTACATCTGTGGTTTTTTTCATTGAAAATTTGGGGTCCTCATTTATAAATATCTAAATTTGAAATATATAATGACCAAAACATTCTTAAGTATATATTCACTCAAAATGAATGAATCATGAGGTAGAGAAGATGGATTGAACTAATAAATGATTATGTTCTCATGGTCAACTACCATAATGGAATATAAAAAATTGTGGCAGATTCCTTGATTCAAAAACATCATGAAAAATTAACCATTTTATGTTTTGAATAAGATAAATTCATTAATTAATTTATGAATATTTTCTTAGAACTTGATGGTACAGAACATTCCACTATTTTGTTTCAGGTTTCAGTGTAGTTTTCCTTGTCAGAAAGAATTAAGAAACCAAAAAAGAAGACAGTGAGTTAGAGAAAAAGGTAGAATTTGTGAAAATGGGATAGTTTCTTGAATTTAATATTGATAAAGATTTTTTATTGATATTTGGGAAGAGATTGTGTGTGCCTATTCATTCACATTTTAATATAGAGTTGTTAAGTGAAGCTCATAGTTCTCCGTTTTCAGTTCATTCTAGAAGAACAATGATATACTAAGAACTTCGGAAGTATTACTGGTTGGATGAAATGAAAAATGATATTTTATATTTTACCAGGATGTGTTTGAACTATAAATAGTTTAAAGTAGAGTGAAAACTACCAAAGGGGTTGTTTTAGCCCTTTTTAGCACTAGTATGGAAATGGAAAAATATATCCATGGACTTCATGGTGGGAGTACCAAAGAGTTAATTAGGTAACAATGTATTTTGGGTTATTCTTTACCAACTGACTAAATCTATACATTTTATTCCTATTTGAGATACTATACCATTGGATTAGCTTTGTCAACTATACCTCAAAGAGATTTTTAGGTTACATGGAGATTCAATTTCCATTGTATCTAACCATGATCTTAGGTTTACTTCTAAATTTTTTAAAGGACATCAAATGTCATTAGACACATAATTCAATTTTAGAACTTATTTTCATCCTCAATTGGATGGACAAACTGAGAAAACAATTCAGACCATAGAGGACATGCTTTGATCTTTTTTAAAGGATTACTATGGAATTTGGGATCAACATCTTTCTTAATTTTAGTTTTCATTTAATAATAGTTTTCTTTCCATTATATAAATGTTACCTTTTGAGGCATTATATTGAAAGTGGTGTTGAACTCCTGGATTTTTGGGACAAAGTCGGGAAAAGGAAGTTGATGGGAAGATAATTAGTATTGTAAGTGGATGAAAAAGTGAATATTATCCAATTAAATATAAGGATAGATCAGAGAAAATAGAAAGTTTATCCTCTGAGTATATCTCAAGTACACAATGTTTTCACATTTTGATGTTGAGAAATTATGTTCATGTTTCATCTCATGTTTTGAGTCTTGAAGTAGTCCCACTGGAAGAGAACCTTTATTATAAATAGAAACTTATTCAAACTCTTTATCATAGAGAATAAGTATTGAGGAATAATTTAATTCACCATATCAATATTTTTTATAGAAACCACTTGGTTGAAAAAGCAACATGGGAATCTGAAAATGATATGAGGGAAAGGTACCCTCACTTGTTTAATACGTAAATAAATATTGCGAGGAAATAATTGTTAGCAATTGGGGAGAATGTAACAACCCAGGTACTTATAAAATATTTTATTGTCATTTAATAATTAAATGTTCAAAGTCGTTATAAATGTGAAATGAAATAAGTGGTCTTTATAGAAATTAAAAAATTTATACTTATTGAACAATAACATGACCTTAGGAATAGTAACATGACCATTAGGAATAGAAATCTAGAAAATAGAATAGTAACCTCACTAATTAGATTATAAATAAAATTTATGTATCTTATAAGTGTAATAATTATGTATTTATATCATGGAATAAATAAAAATATGTTTTGAAAATGATGAATTAAGTGTTGGAATTTTTGGGAGAAGTAATTTTTTTTTAAAAATTCGTAATTAATTTATTGATTTAAAATAAAAAAAAATTTCATAAAATATATTCATAAATTAGAATTTTATTTTATTATTATTATAATATAATTTTTTGAGACGTTAATTAATTTTTCAAAGTGTTAAATATTTAGTTATAGTTTTACAATTACTATTTTAAAATAAATTATGATATTAATTAAAAATTAATTTCTCATATTTCTAAAATTATCTTCTAAAAATAGAGTTCATTTAGGAAATATATGAATCTAACAATGGTTAGAGGGAATTTTTGGTATTTCACTAAAATACATGAATTTTTGGTGAATTGTGAAATACAACAATTTAAGATATTAGCTAAATACAAGATTTATTTTGTCATTCATGATGTAAGGATGATGTAAGAACAATATCTCAAACCATCCATTATTATTTTGATATATTTGGTGATAATTCTTAAATTATGCATAGTCTTGAGCCAAAATAAAAAACTAATGAATATAATAATGAGAAAACACCCCTCTCCTCCCCTATAAGTACCACCTCTCACCATCTCTTCCAATCACACTTAAAACCCTTAGATATTTCATAATTTATACATAATTTCCTTAGAAAGCCACTTGAACACATATATGACCTTCTTGTTTCACAAAAAGTCCAAAACCAAGTCATTAAGGAGGTTTTGAAGGAGGAGAATTCAAGAGGCAAAATCCTCTTTAATTCTCTTTTATTTTATTTTCAATTATTTTTTATTTTCTTAAACTCTATTCACCTCCCCTTATAAAAGTTTTATTAAAACTCAAGTATCTTATATATACTACTTTATAATGTTTATGGAAAAATTCATCATCAAACTTCTTCTCCTCTCCATTCTCTCTGAATTTGAGAACATTGTCCATGATGTGTCGATTTACAGCCATCATTGATGAAACCATTTAATTTTTCATTATCACCATTAATGCTGGTCATAAAACCATAATTATGGTTAAGTAAAATTTTATTATACATATTATATGTTATTTAATGCTCAGTAACCAATATATAAACAAGGTATTGAATAAAGTGATATAAGTTTGTGATGATCATAAAAACCACCAAAATAAATTAAATCATTCTCATTAATTTTTAATCTAATTATTCATAATCATATCAGAAAATAAAACGATAAATGTAATCATTTAATATTATGTATACATATTAAAACCATTTAATTTAAATTCTGTAGTTTTCTTCCATTTGACAAGAAAATCCATAATGAACGAACCATGGAAACCATGAAATAATTTCACTTGAAATAATGAAAATAAAAAAATATTATTATCAAATGGGTTGAAAGATGATATAATAATATGAAATAATTAATTATAAATATTAATATGGTTCATTAATATATTAATAACACACTTTAAACTATTATACATGAGGTTATAACATGTTTGAAGTAATACGATTCCGAGGTAAGGGAATTCGTAACCCAATTTCTATTTTATGGGTGAACCTTCTACTTCATTGACTATGCGGTAAAAAGATTATTTGTGAAATTAATTTTTATAATATTATGTTTTATTATATGTATTTACAGTTTATACAAATATTCCATTATTTTTATTAATTCTTACTTAAATTATATGATATTTATAATAGAATTTTATTTAAAATTACTCTTTTAAATTTTTATTTTTACAAAATTCAAAAGGAATGTTTTTATGAAATTATTTTAATTTCATGATTATTTTATGGTTCATAGGAATTTTTTATGGTGAATGTGGGGACCTATATCTCCCTCCAATTAATTGTATATTTTTATTTTGGAGGATGATCATATGATTAATAAAAGTGTAAATGTGATGGTTACACCATAAGGTAGTCTTGATAGTTACATTGTATGGTAGTAATGGTGGTTATGTTGTAAGGTAGTTGTGAGGGTTAAAAATAATATGATAGCTATGAGGGTTAGAATCTAATGTAAGTAATTCCCCATGTTACATTTATAGTTTTATTTATGTTCTCTATGTTTTATGGAAATCACTTGTTTTCACAATATAAGTATGTGATATTTTATTGGTGAGAGGTATATATTGTGAAAATGATTTCATAAGTGTATAAGTATTCATGGACTGACATTTTATTTCCTTTTTTTATAAAACTTGTTGACTTTTTTTCTCATCCCATGTTTTAAAATGTTTTAATGGGAATTTTGGATGGGTAAAGGAAAGGAAGGATATAGTTTTAAATTCATAAAGATTTTTTATAGAATGAAAGTTTTATTTTGTTTTAAAAATATTCATATAGTGTAAAATGGATATTTTTTAGTAGTATCCACATTGTATGCTTGTCAGTTGATGTGTATGAATTGATTCATTATTATCTAAAACTCTAAACCTGAAATGATCTTTTGGATTGTAAAAGGTTTTTTCTAGTTTAATCAACTTAATTAAGTAATGTTTAAGGTCAGACCCTTATATTATAACCCATGGAAGATAATTTGGTTTCATAAAATTAATTACATCAAAAACATAAATAATTAAGAGAAAAAAATAATATTTTCATCATTTTATAATTTACATATTAATTCATATGTACCATAAAATGTGGTAATATTTCATTGAAAATTATTTTGAATAGTAAAATGTAACATTTCTTGACAAAAATATTCTTTCACTTTGAAAGAAAAACTTTTAAGACAGAGAATTTTCAAAATAATTCTATTTAAAAATAAAATTGTAAAATTATAAAGTGAGATTTATAGTTCATTTAAAATATTTCATGAGGTAGATAACCTTTACAATTGGAATATTCATTTTAAACCGTAATAAATTTTCAAAATAAGTTTATTTGGAAACTTATAATATAAGATTTAAAACATTGAGTGGTCATAATAGTGGAAAATATCATTCAACCCTTATATAATAATAATAAAAATTAATTTTACATTAGTGTGAAAATAAAAACATGCTTTTTTTAAAATTACATGAATATTACTTGTAATTTGTTTAAAAAAATCCAGAAAAAATTTAAAATGAAATTAAATAATCATTGATGAACATAAAAAAATTGAAAATATTTTCCGAAAACATAGATATGGAAGAAAAAAGGTTTTCTAATATGACATCCCAAACCTATATTCAACTGAAATGGGGCTTCTATATCTGTGGTCTATAAGGATTTAAGCGCATCTCTATAAATTTTAGAGGCTGTCAACTATTATTGAGGGCCTAGGGTGTGTCTGTGGGGAGACTATGCCCTCATTATCAGAGTTTTATAATAGTACAATGAAAAATTATTATTAAAGGATGATAATAATAATTAAATAGATATAATGGTAGACTTTATATAGAAAACCATAATATGAAAGTAATAATCAAATGATGTAAAATGGATCACATACAGTGGATGATAATGTCATCTCTACAAAACAGTAAATCATGGATACAAGTAGTTGGAAATACATGTTATACAAGATTAAAAAAGGTAAAAGAGGCCAAAAGTGTTTTCATGCATCCAGATCTCTTGGCCATCCATATAATACCAGGATCCATCCTAAGTTGTGAAACTATTCTAGAATCTATATGAGGAATCTTCCCCATATCTATAGCTACAAGAATATAGTCTTCCTAGTTATTATCGGCAACCCAAATAGGGTGTGAAAAAAATATCAGCAAGCCACCCCCAACAGTGTCTATAATAATCATTTACATGTATACAATATGAAAGTGTGTATGTATAGTAATTTAGTGAAGTAATTATAATTTTAAATTGGTTGTCTTTGGTTCTAAAAAGGAAACTGGGCTGACAGTTTATAATTCTTCCTGAGTTGGACTAAAACTGAATAATTATCAAGGAACACAATGTCTGGAATCATATTTTAAAGGGACCCCACTCCTAGTAAAAAATTAGTATATGGGACTCCATGCCTAGTATCTTGTGTATAAGGGGCTCCATTCCTGATATCATAGTAATAAAAGAGACACCAAGCCTAGTAGCACATTTATAAGGCACACCATTCCCATTATCATAATAAGGGATGTCATGACCATATGGAATAATAAGGGACTCTATGCCTGATATAATAGTATGGATGGACATGCCAGTAAATTATCACAAGGGATGTCATGCCCATATTGTATCACATTTATAAATTAGTTATCATGCCCATTTATATATAACTAGGGCCGTCATGACCATTTTTGTATAATACATGAATAAGGTTCTTCATTCCCATTCATTGTAGTGAATGTAGGTTATCATGGCCATTCATTATAATTATTAAGGGTTTTCATGCCCTTATGTTCTATCCATGGAGAATAAACATTGGATTTAATACGATCCAAGGTATAATCCATTTCTCATTTTAATTCATTGATGATAAGGGCATAACCATTGACCATTTAACTAGGTAAGTGGCCTTACCTCTCACTCTAATCAATTCAATTTATAAATAATAATTTCCAAGGGCACTATCTGTTCTATTTCATGACTTTCATTCCATATCAACATGGTCTAATCATTTTAATTAGAGGCAAAACACACATTTGGGTGTTTTAGTCATAAGATCTTAAAGGGCCAACTAGGTATATTGGATGGAACACTCAAATGGATTTCTCACTCCAAGGTTTTTTGTCTCAATAAGAGGTCAGGATATAAGGAGTCATTAGTTAACATTAAAGGCAACCAATTTTAATTAAATTACAATTTGGGGTAAACCCATAGTTAAATTGGCATGCAGCACAATGGAACATGTTATAAAAAATAAAACTTAATGAATGAATTATAGACCACCTAACTCATACTCATACAACTCTCCCCTTCCATTATTAACCATTATTTTGGATTTTATAGGATGGAATATTAATAATATATTAACACCACGAAAATAGGGCATATCAGCCAGGAAATAAATAGCGTTGTTAAAGGAAAAATGAACGATGAACCACAAAAATGAATTTATTACTTAAATATATGCATCCAACTTGATGAATGGGGATCAAATCAATGTTTAGATTGAAGCTCGAGATCAAAACCTTTGGAATATGTCTTTGGGAGCTCAAAATGAGAGATGAATACCTTCTTCATGTGATGGAGAAGAAATGAGAGGATGGGTAAGGTTTAAACATTTAATTAAGGGTAAACTGGAAATGTTTCCCAATTTTCATGGGTTTGATGGTTTGGCTACTTGGTTGACAAAACCATGCACTAACCATGAACCTCCCACTACTTAAGGAGGGAAACCACATGGTAAGGCTGCATGTTTATGGAAACTGTGTTCCAAATGTGTGAATCTCCTCTGATAAGAACTACAAACATTCCACATGGTAATATTGTCCCTTGCACATGGTTAGTGAAAATCTTTTCTCCTGATTTCTCTATTGTACAACCACGCATGGTTTCATAAAAATGTGTGGGATGGGTCTTACAATTTCTCATAATCATGTGGCCTAGATATTTTTATTCTTAAGCTGGTTTCTGGTCTCCGAACAAACCTCGATCACCCCCAAACTTCCATGAAGTCATTTAGAATCCATATTAGTTACAAAATAAATAATTATATCAAAATTAAAATGATCCATGCCTATGATTAAAATAGGGTTCTTATAGTCTTCCCCCAATAAAGGAACTCATCACCAATTTCAACTTCCAAGAGAGGTGTAAAACTATATGAAAACAACTCTAGGAACTGGGCACATACATTAGCCTCTCTCTATAAAGTCTAAATCTATAAATGGTTCTAATACCATACCACCCTTCCTAAAGGGAAAGACTGGACTTAGAGTACCTTCATGCTATGATCAATGATTCTTATAAGATTCTCCTAAAAATAAGAATCAACATATAACACCACATTTATAGGATCAACATAATGAGATGGATCGACACGATACTAGAGAAGTTGTGGAACATGGACAACATCATGTATGGAATGAATCCTCTAAGGTAATAGAAACTAATAGGATACCATCCTTGCTCTCTAAAATATCTCAAATGTCCCTGCAAAGTGTGGTGATAGCTTCTCTTTCTTCTGTATCCATCAATTCCCGTGTATGGGTGTCACCCATAAGAATACAAAATCCCCAACCTCAAACTCTAGAGGTCATCGATGGTGATCGACATATGATCTATTTATACACTAAGAAATAGAAAAATGATTCCTAATCATATAAAAATTCTCCAAAGTATTCTAAATGAGATGAGGACCAAGTAGTGCTATCTCCCCTGCCTCTAACTAGCACATGGGTGAACAACATGGCCTTTTGTATAGGGCCTCATAAGGATCCTTCTCAATTGTTTCCTAAAAAATTTTGTTCTAAGAAAACATGATGAGAGGGATTTGATTATCCCAAGAACCATTGTAATCAATCAAGCATACTTAGATCATTTTCTCTAAAACATATATAGTCTTTTTTAACTAACCATCAGGAAGTGGGTTGAAGGTTGGGATCAGAAACAACTATGTACCCATATCCTTCTTCAAACCCTTCCAGAACCTCTATGTTAAGCGATAATCCATATCTGAAATGATATTACGAGGGAACCCATGTAATCTTATATATTACCAAATAGAAAACATCGTAGATCATCTACTAAGAAAGTCTTCCAGATAATAAAAAAGTGGGATACTTTTTTCTGTCGATCTATGACTGCCCAAAGAATATCTCTACCTTGGGGAGACCTTAATAAAGTGAAGAAAAAATCCTTCACAACATCCCTACATTTAAATTATAGTTCTGATAATGATTTTAGAAATAATATATGTTGCAATTTCTCCTCCATCACCTGCTGATAGGTGCAACACCTTGTGAAAAAACCTACTATCTGACACCTCCTCCTAGGACACTAATACTGTCATCGCATGTCATGATAAATTTCAGTGATACCTGGGTGAACTACACATTGGAAAGTATGTGACTCATGCCTCATATGCTCTTGTATATCTGTGGGGAGGAATATTCACCCATTTATATGAAGTATGTTGTCTTCATTGATAGTCCAATCTAGTGTTGGGTCCTCACCAGAAATACTCTTTCAGAGGACCAGACCTTCATGATCTAAAAACTATCTAATATTAAACTTCACAAGAAGTGAAGATGTTACTAATAGTGATGCAAATATATACTATCCATTATTTTCCTAATCCTCTATCTAAATAATAAAAAATAGATCCAAAAGCTTCTATTCACAACTGGACTTCTGAAAATCAAATTTTTGAGTTCTCCGGTTGAGAGAATAGGAAACAACATTTCCTTTTCCAAGCATATAGGCATGCTGGAGGTTAGATAACTGTAGATATTATACCCATCTTCACATCCTGAGATTTAAGTCTTTCTATGTAAAAATATACCTAATGATCTTGTGGTCCATAAACAACACAAAACCCTCTCCCATTTGGAAATTCATCCCAAAACCCATGGAATGTAAAACAAATACTATCTCAAGATCATGTGTCTGATAATTTCTATAATGAGGAATCAACATACAAGATATTTATGAAATGGATCTATCATCCTAAATCAACATGTTGGAACCATGGTCTTCTATGCATGAATTGGAGTATGGTTTGTGTTTGTTGTCAATCCTCAGTGGAAGTTCAGAATGTGTACCGGAAATGTGATCATACAGTTCAAGCCAACATAAGTATTGAAGGTGGTGCCGTTTCCCAATGTTTGACAAATTTTTGGGCCTGAAAATCGACAAATGGAGAAAAGTGTTTTTGGAAAAAAGACTTGTGCACCGTGTACTTGATGGGGATGAATATTGTGTGCCATATTTTTTTCAAGACTAGAAAACAGAAATATGGCAAAGAGATAAGAGTCGTGTAGGTTTTGGGCTGGCCGCGCGAGTGACCTGCGCGACGATAAATGACTTGCGCGCCGATGCCTAGGATGTTTGGAAACTTGAACGCCAGTTGTTCTTCATGATCATAACTTTAAAATATGGAAAAGGAAAGTCGGTCATGCCAGAATTGGTTGGGTCACGCAAGTGAGTTGCGCGACAGAGGCTAGGGCGGTTGGAGCTGCACGCAGGGACTTGCACACCGTGAGGACACTTGCGCACCATCGCGTAGGGGGTCCAGTTTGCCTATAAATAGAGGACCACCCCACCTCATTTTTCACAAAGTTCAAGACTTAGAGATTGTTTTTGAGCTTTTGTCACACAATTGGTTGAGTCACACAAGTGGTTGTTGGGTCGCGCAAGTATAGGCTACACGCTGGTTGTTGGCTACACGACCAAGGAAGTTTGGGAGTTAAAGGTGCAGAATCACCCAAGTTTGGAGTTGAAGGAGGTAGTGTCACGCAAGTGTGTTGGTGTCACCTATGTACCGATTTTGTACCGTGCAAGTTACTTGCACTTCATTCTTGAAACTTTCACGCTGGTATTAGAGAAGCGTTCCAGGTGAGGTTGTTGTACGCTGGTCCTTTTGGAGTTTCACGAATATTGGAAGATGTCATGATACCTTCGGTGCAAAGTGGGATTAGTATATGAGTGAAAGTTGGACTTAAATAGATCATCTACATTCAACAGTGTATGCATTATTTTTCAATGATGCAGAGACCTTCATGTCTATAAACTGAGTGTGACTTCACCAAGGGTAGTGAGCCAGGGGGAGTCAATGGGAGTGACCCGAGGGAAGCTGTGAGCTATCTCTAAACCTTTGTAAAGGTAGTGAGCCTGGGACAAAGTGACTGTTCCCGAACCGTTGTAATCCAAAACTCATGAAGATTAGTGGAATTTGGTATAACAAAAAACTTGTCGGCGTATGGTCCTTGGACATATCCCTTAGTGGTGAACCAAGTAAAAATTGCGGTGTCATATCTTTGCATGTGAATGTATAATTGCTAATCATATTCGTCATACATGTTTAACTAGTTCCTAAAAACGTGGGAACAAGATTCTTGTTTTTAAAAGAAAAAGTTGACACCCTGTTTCACCCCTCCCCTCTCAGGGTGTCTCAGGGTCCTACACAACACTGCTCCTAGTAAAATACCTGATGCATAAAAAAACACAATACAACATCTTCTATGATTTTGAAGAATTATAATTGGAGTTGAGGTAATCCCTCCATTCATCTTTTAAAAGGCCATATCATAGGATTTTGACCACATGAACTTAACACCCTTCTTTGTAAGACTAATAAGAGGAGAATAAAGGAATGAGAATTCATATATAAATAGTCTGTAGTAACATGTTATTCCTAAGAGACTTCGTATGTCAAATACATTCTTCAACTCCTCCTAGGTAATCATATCTCTTACTTTTAATTGGTCAATAGAAACACAAACCTTTGAAGTAATATGACCTAGGAAATTTACTTTGTTGATCAAAAAATTAAATTTACTAAGTTTAGTATAAAAAATATTTTCTATTAATGTTTTCAAAATGATTTAAATATCAGTGGCGTGATTACTTTGAGAATGAGAATACAAAATGATCATACATATGAATAATGTGGAAAAAAAATCCCAATAGGGTTGTGAAATTATATTCATCAAATAAATATTGATGGAAGGCATGTTGGTATGATTAAATAGAATCATGAGAAATACATATACACCATTCCAAATATAGAAAGTTCATTGAATATCTGAAATCCTAACTTGAACATGGTGATATCCCGATCATTGGTAGATCTTTGAGAACACCATCACTCTTATAAGACAATCAAAAATATCATCCATTAAAGGAAATGGATACTGAATTTTCATAATCATCTGATTCAATTTATGGTAATCCACACAAAGCCTGAGGTTTTCATCTGTCTTCTTATAGAAAAGGACCGGTGAACCCCAAGGAGAAGTACATGTTAATATAAAACCTTTAGAATCAATATCCTCTAGCTACCTCTTGAGATCTTGGAACTCAATAGTATCTATCCCATAAGGAGTAATGGATAATGGTGCAACTCTAATCACTAAATAGATAATAAACTCTACCTCTCTTTCTCTCTCAAGAGGTAATCCTGAAAATTCATTAGGTAATACATCCCTGAATTGATCGACTATAGGAGGGAAAACAGTTTTATATAGTACTTGATCATTCATAAGAGGATATCAATCATGGGAGTCACTCCACATAGCCAATGACGCTCTAGTCTAGTTCTACTAGTCTAGATATCCCAATCATCCTTTGAAATATAATCACCAACCTATGGTGATGTAAATGACACCCTCTAGTGATAACAATCCAAATAGGTGTGATAGGGGACCAACAAGTACATCCCAAGAATGACATCAAAACATGTAATCTTAAAGACAAAGAGGTCCCACAAGAAGTGATGGTTTCCTAACTCAAGCATACATTCCTTGCACTGGAGTACAATTTCTGATCATATACCCAAACGAGTATCAATCGTCATGACCCCACAGGAGTACTCAATAAGAAGTTTGAGGCTCTCCACAACATGCACAAATATGAGGGAATGTGAAGAACCTGTATTGAACAAGGTAGAAATGATAGAAGAGGATACTAGAATAGCTACTCAAATAGTAAAACATTTCAAATCCTACTACTTAGGTATAGGATGCACAAAATAAATATTCCTTGATCCACGACCCAATGCTACAACCTAACTACCTAGAGCAGGTCCGCTCTACTGTTACTAAAAATATAATGTCTTTCTACCATGGACATGAACTCCGATGATTATTTTAATACTAGTAGTACTCCAGTTACCTGCCTAGAGAGGTGATACTAAACCTTATCCTAAAGTTAGAGCTAACACGGGTCCTCTCCCTGTTGAAAAAGAATGGAAGGTCTGGTATAATCATTGTTGATACCGCAATATTACGTATCCTCAGCACTCAATGGGGTCTCTAGAAAATTGGTGCTTCTTATTCTAAGTCTTCCAACACAGATTCCATACCATGGAATCATCTTTGGGTGTCAACTAGATGTCGAGGCTGATACATACAGAGTTAAAGTGTTTCTTTTGACGTCTAATAGAACCAAAACTCTGTCTGGGATATGAACTGCACTGTCTAACACCATTTACTCCCCTAATGTTCTATTTAATGATAAAAGCCTAGTTCACTATATTAGATATGCTAGTCAATGGTAAAAAATTTACCTAAGAATAAATTCTAGTCCTCCATCAATTTGCAAATCATCTCACTTTCATTGGATTATCAGCCATATAGATAGGTGTAAAGCGCTAAATCTCTGTAAAATAATCTAAATAGTCCATGAATATCATCAAACCCAACTATAGGTTCATTAACTACCTAGAATGATTATCCCTTAGGGTATTTGGATAGAAATAGTAAAATAATATTGACTATAAGTCTCTCTATGTTTCTTCCTGTTACTGACCAACCTAATTTGGAATATCCCCCAGCGTTTGGTGGGTCCTCAAAGATTATAGGTATATAATTTCACTCTCCTCTTAGGAGGTGTCTCGAGATGATCAAATATAGACATAACCTTCTCAAGTGATAATTTTGAAGCTTTTGGTCCACCATCCATAGAAAACATGGGTGGATGCTACTATTGGACTCCCGAGTCATCTCTCCTATAGAGGAGGCACAACATAAATCTCCCTAAATCATATTCGTAAGTCATATGAAATGTCTTAAAAAACGAGAATTATCATTGGTGTCAGGAATAGAAAGTGTCAGAACATGAGGCACTTGTGGAGTTATAAAAGGCAGCTCATTGCCCACCAACTCTAAAGAATGTTCTTCATTTCACTCTTAGTGTACGACTTGAGGTGGGCATGGTGTAATTACTCTGTAATTTCCAAACTTTCACCTCATATTATCTTTGATAATGGAATACGCAAAAAATATAGAAATTGAATTAGTTCTAGGCCTTTATATGCAATAGTATCACTCATTTTCTAGTAAAATGAGTCCTATCTGGGTGACAAAAACATGTATATAACACACTAGATATGCTACCTACTACCCACTACTAAGGCTGGGACTGGGTCAAGTTATGTGTTTTTAATTTCAATTTCATTTAAAGTTTCATATTTGTGTTACATTTTTTAAATGGTTGAACTAAACAATTAACCACTTATGATCCATAAGGGACCATACAACTTATGAACAAAAATATGGTGTCCAATTATGTTTTACAATAACATGTTCTAGTCCTTTCATCTAATAGTCCATGACTCAATGTTCCATAGTAGACTACATAGGATATATGTCATATCCTAAGTAGAAAAATGATATTTAGGTTATGGTATGAACTCTAAGAGAAAATATATTTTTTTCTAAATTACCTATAAGAATCATTATCCATTTAACAATTCTATTTATAAAAGTACAATAACTCACAGAAATCATAGGTGATGTAGTAAACATAATTCTCCTATATGGCATGGCATATTCACGACATATGGATTTCCTATAATGTGAATAATATGATTCAAGATTGATGTCTCAATTCTATCATCTGATTGGAAAAATTATATAATATAAATATCAATGGGATAAATAATAATATCATAATTCAGCATTACCAAATGGTGGAATCATGTCAACTATTATAAGAAAAAACCAAAAAATAGAAATTTTTATTCGAGGAAATTTTTATTTTCTCTATAAATGGGAAAAACTACTCTAATTAATAACTCATTACCAAATTACAATTCCTTCCTAATATCCTGAATATTATTTCAAAATAAAAATGCAAGAAAAGAAACATCTGATAACACTTTGTGATGTCCCCGAACCAGTTTCCACTAAAATGGTACCCTGAGCCCACTTGGCCACATACCCCCAAGAGAATCTCCCCAAACACTAGAGGCTGGTAATTAATATTGAGGGACTAGGGTGTGTCTATGGTGAGACTATTCCTTCATTACCAACGTATCACAGCGGTATAATAAGAGATAATAACAGAATCTATATAACTATAATTAAATACATAGAATAGTAGAAGAAGATATAAAAAACTAGCATATAATAATAATAACCAAAGTTAGTTAATTTAATCATATATAATGGATGATAATTTCATGTCTATAAATAAGGAAAACATGGATACAAGATGCAGGAAATACATACTACACGTGATAAAAACATGAAAAAGTGGCCACAATATAGGCAGGATTCCTGAGATCCATCTAAGTCACCTGATACTAAGATCCATCTTAAGTTATTCAAGAATTAAAGAATCTATAATATGACGCTTTCCATTATCTACACCTACAAGAATATAGTCTTCTCAGGTACCATCGGTGGCCCGGACATGGTGTGAGATAAATCTCATAAGGCCCCCACCAACAACATCTAAAATAATATAGTACTTGTGTACAATATGATAGTGTGAATGTATAATAATGTAAATAATTAATAAAAAATCTAAATGGTTCAAATCTGGTTCCTGAAAGGAAACCAAGATGACACTACTTTCTTCTGCTCATGTCAGAATAACTCTGAATAAGTTTCAAGGGAAGAAATTCCCGATATCACAATTATAAATGATTTTATTCCCAATTTCACAACAGTATATGGGATTCCATGACTAGTATCATGTTTATAAGGGATTACATGTTTGGTATCATAGTAATAAATGGGACACCATGCCCCGTATCATATTTATAATGGAATCCATGCACGGTGTCATAGTAAGGGACACCATGCCCAAATAGTATCACAGGGTAAGCTACAATCAGTATCACAGTAAGGTATTCCAAGCATATATAGTGTCACAAGGGATTCCATACCCATACTGTATCACATTTATATAATGGTTCTCATTCTAATTTAAATATAACTACGATCATCATTCCCATTTGGTAAAATAAACACATAAGGGTCCTCATGACCATTCATTTTAATTCATAAGTTTTATCATTCCCATTCATTATAATTACTGGTGGTTGTCATTCCCTTATGTCCAATCATTTATAAATAACCATTTCCTTTTAAAAAATCCAACATATAATCCATTTATCATTTATATTCAATATTGAAACAGGTGTAACCATTTTCTATTTAATTAGGTGATGTATTCATACCACTCAACTCGAATCAATTAAATATTTAAATAATAATTTCCAAGTAAACTAACCATGTTGTTCTAGTAAATTCAATCCATATCAACAAGATATCATCATTTTAATTTAAATCTATACCCACCATTTTGATTTTTTAGGTGTATAATTTTGAATTGAAAATTAAGAATATTGGAGAGAACACCCAAAGCGATGGCTCACTCCATGGTTATCCATCTTAATAAAAGGTTGGGTTTTAATAAGTCCTTAGGTTCTAGGAAAGGAAATTAGTTTTAACATAATTAAAATTTGGGTGAATTACATAGTGAAATTGGCGTGTGACCCAAAAATACATTTTATAAATTATAAAAACTTGGGGAATATATTATAGATAACCTATATCATACTCGGAAAACTATTTTATTATAGTATCGTCCTTTAGTTCATCAAATATTAGAAGAAAAATTAATAATTGATCAATGTCATAATAATAGGGAACTTGAGACTGTATCAAAACAGTGTCATTGAGGGAGAGAAGAATGATACAAAACTAAAAAATAATCAAGTACTTATTTATGTGCATGTAATGTGACAAAAGGAGATCAAATCGGAGTTCAGATCGGAGATCGAGATAAAAACTTATGGAAGATTGATTATGAAGCTCAAAATGGGAGAAAAAACCCTCTTCTGTTCACTGGAGAATAAATCAAAAAAGGGGTAATTTTTAAACATTTCATTAATTTAAAATTATTAATTTTTCCCAATTTTCATTGTTTGCATTGTTTGGATGCACGATTGACCAAATCATGCACCAACTGTGTGCCTACCACATTATAAGGAGGCAGCCACATGGTAATGAAACATTGTTAGGGAAATTGTGTGAAAAATATGTGAATATAACCTTCGAAAAATTGTAGACAATCTTTGTGAGCATGTGGACCCTCGTACATGGTTTAGGAAAACTTTACACCCTAGTTTATCCTCTGTCCTCCTCTGCACAGTTTCATAAAACCATGCAGCCCATTGGTTTTTTCTCCTGAAGTTGGGCTTCGGGCTCCGAACCAGGATCAGTCACCCCTGAAACTTAGGTGGATTCATTTTGAAGCCATATTAGGTCTTTAATAAATAATTATAATTAAATTAAAATTATCTATACTTGAGACAAAACCGGGTTCTTACATTGACCAAAGAGATAAATAAATTCGCTTTTCATTAAAAAGGTATCATTTGGAACCACGAGTACATAAGGAGAGTAAAATAAAGTTAAAGCATGTATTGTGGAGATATAATTACAGGAGAATAAATTTAATTACATTATTGAGAAAAAGATCATAATACTTCATCTGTGAAATCGTAATCATACACAATATGATTGTATCATCAAACCCTTCCCACATGGTAACCTTTGTATAACAATAAACATTAAATAATAACATAAAAAAACTTTAAATATCATGAATAAAAGGATATTAATTATATAACATGAAAAATTGTAAGTATGTACACCATATAAAATAATATAGGTTTATGACATAACTTATGTCCCAAAGAAAGAAAATTGAGGCAAAATTCCATTACAACTTTGGTAAATTTTGATCCATATTCACCATGAAAGATAGATCCTAAAATTGATATGTAAATACCTATAACTTTAAGTATACACATCCATGAATACATTTATTTTTAGTATTTCCCCACATAAAAAACAAGAGGTAAATATGGCATATTTCTCACAGAAAATAAAAGTGTGACAGAAATCCCTCACCTTATGTATCAACTTCCATTATACATGATTGAACTTACTGTATAATAAATTTAAGTTTTTATACATATATTATATAACAATACTAATACATATAATACTATATTTTATTAACATTTGACATTTAATTACCCATTTAATAACAATGCCTTGTTAAAATTAGGTTTTAGGTAATAACTAATTTGTTTTTTCATGTATGTATTGATAAGTTATTTTTGATCCTATTAATTTTATTGTGGTTAAATTATCTCAATAATTTTATTCGAGAGATAAATTTCACATATATTATCTATATATTTATTTATATTAATCCAAAAATTTATAGGTATAAAATGAAATAAAACATTTATGGAGACTGTAGATTGTATATACACATGAACACTATTTTAATTTTATCTAAGAATGAAACAATTTAGTGAAAATAATATATTACCTATATAGAATCATTTTTATGTCATATTTATAAACTATATTAATTAAATTCACCCTAATTTCCTTCTTTGAAAATCGTTAGTGAAAAATGAATCTCACCACTTCATGAGGTAGTAGTCTTCCGTACACAGGAACGATGTGATGGTATCCTCCATGGATTGGAAACTAATAATTCATATAAGATATCATAACTCCACAAGCATAATTATGTTACATATATCATATATAATCATTTAATATATCCTTATTAACATCTAATAAAATTATTAATTAAAAATACATCACCTCGATTTGTGAGGTGGAAGTTCACCTTACACATTAGCGACATTATTGTTTTCTAATGGGTAGGGAGGTAATAAAGTATATGTGGTATTATAATTAAAGATATATAATAATATCATAAATAATATATATATATATATATATATATATATAAACTATAATTACATCATTATATCCATCCATGAGAGGTGTGGACGGAAAAAACAAATAACATCGGTTCACGAGGCTGTAGTCTTTTGTACACATGATCAATAATTTAATTTCTCATTAGATAGAAGAAGAGGTGGATATAATTAATTCAATAATTGAAATAACATCATATTATATATTATATAATAATTTATTATATCAAAATTATTATTAAATGAATCTAGGGGGTGAAAGAAGTAGGAAAAAAGACTTATTTAAGACAATAACATTATCTTAGAACAACCCAATTTGAATATCTTATTAAGAAACCTAGGGTTTGTATTTAGGGATGAGTAGTAGCTATAAAACAGGGAAAATGATGTTGGTAATGGATTTTGGTTGGTTCTAGTTGATCTAAATGGAATAAGAGTTGTGAATAAGTAAGGCAAAGAAGTGGCCTTTTGTAATTGAGGAGGATTTGTTTTCGTTGTAAATACACATTCTTATTCAATAATGGGAAGTCACTCTCACATCATGTGCCTAAAAAATTGATAATTAAAGAGTTTTATGGAATATATAATTGAGAAACACCTCCAATATATAAAAAAATATTTTAATTTTGTTCCTAATTAACTTCTTAATTTCCTTACTTTTACCATTTTAGTTTTCACTATAGAAACTACACTTTATACATAGGTTATTTGTTATTTAATACTAGAGATAAATGTTCCTAATTATATCATTTTTACCCAATGCATATAAATCATAAATTTAATTTTAAATATATAATTGTTATGTTTGTGTAAAATTAATTTTAACAAAATTACATGTAACACACAAAACTCTATTTTACCCCTGACCATAGTAACGATGTTTTTACTATTTATGAGTGAAATTTAATATTATTTAAAAAAATTGGTCCCTGATTATACTATATTTAATAATTATTAAAAAATAAAAATAAATTTTAATAATATAGTAATCTTATTAAATTTTAATCATTTAATAAAATATTATTTATTATAAAATAACATTTATGTAAATTTTGACACTATTCATTTAATTTGTCTTTACAATTATCATGAAACTAAAGGAATTAGAATAAATTAATTTCATACCTTCCTATTATTTCATATTTATCTATATTATTCATGTAATTCAATAATTCATTCAATTTATATATCTTTTTATATTTTAAGTAGAATTTATTTTATTTTTCTATTACCCAAAAAATTATTCTATGGGAATTTGATAAGCTTTTAAAATAATTATACAGTAACTAATAATTAAAAATAAATTTCCATAATTATTGTAATTTTATGATTCTAAAAATTTCTATCTATATTCCTTGAAAATTTATTCTTTCCCTATTTGAAAATATAATTTATATTTAAAAGGAAGTAGATTACATTTTGTATTTTTTTGTTACTTAAACTAATACATTGGTCACTTTGAAGGAAAAGTTTCCCAAAATAACATTGAAAATATATCCTAACTATTAAGGGTAAAAATATTTCAATAAAATAGGAATTATATTTTTTAGGTCATTTAAACTCTTATCTTTTGAGTTTGAATACTTCCTAAAAAACTCATTTCATCTTTACCTGTGACAATTAATTTTGTTGATTTTACTTTTAATTATGGTCAAAAATTAATTTGAACTTATTATATAATAGTAATTTTTATTACCCCAAATACATAATCCTTTTTTACAAATTCCATTCATAGAGGTGGGATAATATAATTTAAAATAAAACCCACATATGAGATGAAAGAGTGGTTTTCCAAAGAGAAAAAGTACATATGTATAGAATGTTTTAATATAAAAATATAATATGAAATGTATTATAACGATCTATATTTGAATAATAAATATATTTTTAAACTAATTTTATTTTTAAAACCAATTTAAAACAAAATTTATCATTATAAATTATTTAAATGAAAATGAGGTTTTCAAGAAAACATTATTTTTCACTATTCATCATAAAATTAATCATTATTGAAAATTATCAAAAATTTAACAAAAGATAAAATTTTCATTTATATTTCAATAATTAGCTTCATATTCTCAAATAAATTTTCTAAAAGTGGTAAAAATTAATTGTATTATTTTTTCACAAAAATATTTTTTTTGATGAAAATGTATTTTTAAAGATTATTAAGGCTTCACCAAATATATATTTTACATATCTAATACCTTTATTGTTAATTATAATTATGTGTAAATTAATATTAATAACCCAATGTTTAATCTCTCTATTATGATATTTTTTTAAATAATAATACTAAAAGTATTTCACGGTTCGTTAAAACTACGTATTTCATGTAAAACAAGCTATTAAAGGCATTAAATTGTTTTTGAAAAATTTAGAAAACCTCTGGATGTTACATTATAAACCCCTTGAAATTAATTTCACCATTTAAATTATGTTATTTAGGTAAAAATAATTGAGGATAAATCATAACGATTATATCTTTAGGTTCCCATGTATCATCCTCAAGTTTTAGGTTTTTTCAAAAAATCATTAACTAAGTGAGTTGTCTTATTTAAAAAAACATTCCCTCTATGTAATACCCCAAGCTCCAACATTACGTTTCCCTTTAAATAATGCATTATCTTGCTTTGTATGCAACTTGGAGTTTTAACACACCACGGCCAATCAAACTAGACCTTATGAAGAGTAATACCAACTTTTTGAAATTTTATAAATTTTATTTTTCAAAATGGACTTCATTTTGGGATTCAGAATATCAAAATTAGCTTAGGGTGAATTTTTGGTATTTTTATGAAAACTCCTAATTTTTGATAAATGGTGGAAAACACTACGTTATTGTTTAAAACTGACTTTTTATTTAAGAAATTAGTTATTTTATTATAATTTATTTTAGGTCAAAATAGATACATAATAACTATATATGTTCGATGTAATTCATTAGAGTCATTTTATAATAAGTTTTTATATATAAAATTTTATTGAACTTTTTACCGTCTTTTAACCACCTTCTAGGAGCATTTATATATTTGCATAAAACATAATTTTACCAATTCTGTGAGTTGAATTTCAAAAATCAAATAGATACGGTTGACATGAGTAAGTAAAATGTGGTTCAATAAAATAAAAATAATTTTTGGGGAAAAGTATCTTTTGGATTTTATTTACCACAGTCAAAAGTAAATAGGGTAATTAAGGGTAAAATTGATATTATAATAAGCCTAAAACATGTACTAATTCTATTGGATAAGTGAAATTAGGCCAAAAACAACCTTAAGAATAAAATATGATCCTTTTGGTTTACTTGGATTAGATTAGGACATTTATTATTATTTTATTTAAAGAAGAGACAAAAGTGTTAAATTCAAAGTTTAATAACTAAACCATTTTTAATATAGGGTTATTAATAATATAAATTATAATATAAATATTAATTAGAAATCAAAAATTATTTCCTATATAATGGTATTTTATATATTATTTTTAGACATTAAATAATTTAATTTATTTATGACACAATGATAATTCTGTAATTACCTTATTAATGAAATATTAAAAATATTTGATATTATAAATATCCAAATAAATGTAATTTGAGAATTTTGATGAATTTCACTAATTTTTAAGGTTAATATGAAATTTTAGGGTTGATTAAATATTTTTTTAAGTAATAATTCATTTATGATTTTTTAAAAAACCAAATACTAAATAGTGTCAAAATTGACATAATTGAGTATTTAAAATAAATACTTTATTATTAGTTGATATAAAATTCTTAAAAATCTAAGGTTCGGTCAAAGTACTTACATAAGGTTATATATATTAATAATGAACTACTTGGGGTTCTCTTGTCTTGTTATAACGAGTTTATTAACCATATAATATAAAAATACAAAGAGACATGGTAAATGTCAAACTATTTAACTAAGAGTTAAATCTAAAAGATAAGGTTAATATGGTGACCTAAACCTATCTAAAGCCTATTGGTTGAGATGTTTTAGATCCATAACCACCTTATCCTCGAAATAAATCATTTATAAGCCATTAAAAACCGAAAATTATTTTATTATAAAATAATATTTTCAAGTCTTTCCTAAAGTGACCCTCACCTCTCTTATAAAAGGGTAGTTCCCTTTCTCTTAAATTCACGCCTCCAAAGCAATTTGTCTCAGTCAACTCCTACCCAAATATAATTTAAACTATCCTTTATTATACCTAGAGGCCTTTCTTTGATCATAATTCCAACCTAAGGATTCCTTTTGATCAACTCAAATGGAAACACTCGATGAAGAGGTAATAATTTCACCACCCTCTTTCAAGTTCTTTTCTTCTTCCACTTCCTTTTTCTTTGATTCCATACAAAAATACTGACTCTAGTACCTTCTACATACTGTGATGTTATTATAAATATGGTACAACCATATTTTTTATATTATCCATCCTATAAATGACAATGTCACCAAACATGCGTATGTACGGTTTACCATCTCCACATTGTGGCATAGTTTGTTATTCAAACACTTCAGTATTTTGGATGGGTATAATAATGAGTATAACTGATGTAAATAATAAATATAACATGTTAATGATTCTGTATATATGATATACCATCCAATTATATATGATTTCACCATCAATATAATGATATTATCGCTCGTGCTTACGTGCGAATTACCGTCTCCAAGAACGTGATGATATTCATTCCACATTGTAATCATTCAAGAATAATTTTCATTTTATGGTTAAATTTTTTTATGAACATAATATCATTCTGTATTAGAATAAAATGAAATCTATCTATAACAAACATTTATTACATAACCAAGTATATAAAGTAAAACAAATAAGTTAACACCCGAAATGATGATACTACTGAAATATTATTATCAAAGAAATATTAGAGGATCATATATGATATCATATTTATGTATATAGTCCTTGTATAATTTAATAACAATGTTTTAACTATTATATAGGAGGTTAACACACCATAGTATAAGCAAAAGTACATGGTAAGGGTTAATTTCACGATCTCTTTATTATTCAAGGTTGTTTTTACATAAGTATCTATTGGAACCTCTTTATCATCCACATCCATGTATCTTAAAAATTTATTTCAATTTTTTTCACTATTTATGATACTATGGGTTAAATCCATTTATACCCATGTTTTGACTTTTTATAAAATGGTTTGAAAGTAATCTTTATGTCATTTTCCAAACAAGGTACTTTATGACCTTTTAGACAAAATAAATGTAAGGACGTCTTTTTTTTAACTTATATGGCAGGTGTGGCTATTTTCTGCCATTATATCATCGTCAAAGCTTCCCATACAAGATTATAAGAATATTTTCAAAATACATGTTTTCTTTTATAATTATGTGACTTTTAAATTATTTCAAAATAGAAAGAGGTATTTATTTCAAATAGTTTTCATTTCATCTATGTCAACATCATTTGATGTATTTTAAACTTGTTTGATGTTGATTTATATGATACAAATCTTACATATTTTATTGATGGTTTTGTGATATGTTTGACTGTGGATGTGTTATTTTTACACCATTCATGGTTTATGGATAAAGTATTGATATTGAATTTGATTATTTGACTAGTATAATATTCATGTGAATAATTAAATGGAATTAATTCATTTTATCTTGGCCATCTTATGATGAAGTTTAATTTTAAAAGGCTCTTGTTTTATTATTATACATTTCCTTAAATGTTTATGCTTATTTATGAAAGTTTTTGTTATATTGTTATACTTATTGATCACCTGAGATCACCCATTTCTATGTTTTATTTTTTATTAGTATGTGAAGATGAATCATATGGTTGACCTGCAGGGATAGGGAAAGGATATAAGTGTGTTTAAAATGGGACAAAATGTTGTTGATTTTTTATTTCAGGATGTAATGTAAAACTTATGAATGTATCTAGTACTTCATGGCTACTAAACTGATCTGCCTTTTGGGACACGATTCCTTGTATCATGCCATTGTTATGTAAACATGCACTGACAAAAGGTAACTGGGGTCGGGGCATTACAGTTGGTATCATTGGAAGTTTAGTACAAACCTTGGAAACTAGAATTATAAAAACTCTGATTAGAGGAAACTACCCAAAGATAGACTTTGAGTATTAGTATATAGGAACTTGCAAGAATTTTGGTACTATAGATATTTTGGGATTTTTCCAAGAAATACATCCCTGTATGGATACGAGTAGGTAGAGGCAGCTCTAGCACAGATATACCTAGGGGTAATACCTAAAAACACTGCTTTGAGCTAGACTCGAACAAGAACTGGTGCACAAAAATGGGTCTTGCTGCACTCTTGGTTACAACACACTCGGTGGATATGCTTATGATAATTATAATTTTATTTAAAAACCATTATGAAGGGTTTATGAGTATATACATAATAAAAGAAAACTTTTTTATTATTATGGATTATATAAATAAAATTTTCAATTTATGTTAACTATTTTAAAAGTTTATAATTATGTATTGAAATTCAGAAACTAATCTAGTGTATGCCATTGTTTAGAAATGGAGCCCAGTATAAGGATTGGAAACCATATCAACCCATGTAATCTATATAGGGATTTTCCTCCTACTCAAGATAATTATAATGGAGCTGGTGATGTAACAGGTTCGGATCAACTTATCACCATAACTTGGACAACTCACTCAGGTTATGAATAATAACCATACCCGTATGGAGCACCTCGATCCACAATGCGGAGGATCTATGTTAGACCGCTTTAAAAGAAAAAAAACAACATTAAAAGGGAGTAAAAATCCAATATTATATGAGAAATGGATAAATTCCTTAAATAAAATATTTCTGCTTTGTAGAGTAGTGAAAAGGAAAAAGTTGTCATGGCAGTTTATTGCCTCATGGAAGATGTAGATCAATGGTGGTCATTAATCCAAAACACAAATGAATATTAAAAAGTCTCGAAAATGGAATATACGGAGTTTAAATATATTTTCATAGAAAAATACTTTCCTCATGACCATAGAGCGGATATGGAAAGAAAATATCTAATTCTTTGGAAAAAGGAGGATGATAATGTAGCAAAGTATGAGGCTAATGTTTCCAGCTTAGAATGGCATGCAACAGATTGTATATGTAACCCAAGGAGTAAGATTGATCTATTCTTTGATGGGTTAAAACCCTTTCTCTATCGATCATTAGTCTCACAATTCTTCTAATCAAATGAAGATATTGTTTCATGTGCTATCAAGACAGAAAATGAATTCTCTAAGTCTTACGACATTAAAGACAAGAAAGAGCATAATAGATCTACTGAACACTCTAGAAATGGAAATAAGAGGAATAAAGGAATAGTTAAATATCCATCCTGCGGTAAATGTGGGAAGAAACAACTCGGTACTAGCCTGAAGTGAATGGGAGTCTGTTACAAGTGTGGTAAAAAAGGCCAACAAGATCGTGATTGAAAGTGGAAGAAAGAGGGTGTCAATGTTGAATGCTACAATTGTAGAGAAATGGGGTATTATGAAAATAATTTTCCTAACTGCCAAGGAGAAAAACCCTAGAAAATTCAATGGGGGCAAGGCCCAGATTATACGATAACTAATACTGAGGTTGACGCTCTGAAAGACGTGGTCGCAGGTAATTTAATGGTTCCCTCAAGTTTATCCAATGATTTATTTGATTCTTTACCACCACATTGATTCACATCTTCCCAGTTTGAAAATAAAAGTATATATTTTCAATTTGACTTAACAAGGGAGTTGTCTGTCAAAACACCTAAGGGAAGTATCATCACAAAAAAGTTTTGTGAATCATTTCCCACTAGGGAATATAAATGTTCTTTATCTGCTAATATCATCATCATACCCATGATTTAATTCGATATAATCCTCATAATGGATTGGCATTCAGACAATGATGCAAAAATTTATTATAAGAAGAAGGAGGTTACAATTTTTGATGATGATAAAGAGTACCTGATCTTTAGAGAAGAAATGTCACCACCTAATTCTTATCTAGATCTGCCACCATTATCTCTACAAAATTCAAGTATTGGGGAAGAAGAGAATGAAATAACTATGGTTGAGGAAAATAATGTTTGAATAGAGGACATACCTATTGTGCAAGAATATGTTGATGTGTTTCCAGAGAATTTACCTGGATATCCTCCAGAATGAGAAATTGAGTTTTCCATTGATTTAATTCCTATTTTAAGGCCCATATCAAAGACCCCTTATAAAATGGACAGTGTGGAATTAGTGGAACTAAAGAAACAACTATAGAAATTTAGTAATAACGGATTTATTCACCCTAGTGTTTCGCCATGGGGAGCCCCTATTCTTTTGGTTATGAAGAAAGATGGATCTATGATGTTGTGCATTGACTACAGGGAGATCAATTCTATAACAATAAGGAAGAAGTATTCCCTACCTCACATTGATTATTTATTAGACCAACTTCATGGATCTCAATATTTTTTAAATATTGAACTTCGATCTTGATAACATTAGTTTTGTGTGAAGAAGGAAGACATTCCGAAAACATCATTTCGAAGCAGGTACGAGCATTACGAGTTTACAGTAATGCCTTTTGGATTGACTAATGCACCCCATTTATTCATGGATATAATGAATATATTTTTAAAGGAATACCTTGATGAATTTTTAGTGGTATTTATTGATGATATTTTGGTAGACTCAAAATCTACGAAGATCATGAAAATAACTTACACATTATCCTAAGAACTCTTAGAAGAAATGAATTATATGGGATGTTTAGAAAATCTAAATTATGGATTCAAGAGATTTATTTTATTGGCCATATTGTGTCTAAAGATAGAATCTATATTGATCCTTAAAATACCAAGGTAATCCAAGAATGTCCATCACCAACGAGTATAAATGAGGTATGTAGTTTTATTGGTTTAACGGGTTATTATCGGTGTTTTGTCCAGAATATTTTCTGATTGGACAACCCATTAACCAAGATCACACGTAAAGGGTACTAAATTTGTTTGGAAAAAAGATTGTGAAGAATGTTTTTAATGACATAATGGAAGATTAGTTAATGATCCTATCTTGAATCTACCATCGAGGAATGATGGGTTTGTTACTTATAGTGATGCTTGAAAGAAAGAACATGGTTGTGTCCTTATGTAGAATTACAGAGTTATTGCCTATGCATCACAGCAGCTAAAAATTCATGAATAAAACTATCCCACACATTATCTTTAGTTATTAGTAGTAATCTTTTCTTTAAAAATATAGAGACACTATCTCTATGGTGAAAAATTAGAGATTTATACTGATCACAAGAGTTTGAAGTATATTTTCTCACAAAAAGAACTAACATGAGGAAAAGATGATGGATTGAACGACTCAAGGATTATGATTTCACTATACACTACCACCTGGGGAAGGAAAATAAGGTGGAAAATGCTTTGAGTATAAATGATCATGGAGTTTTGAACAAGATGAGAGTTGAAAAGGATCCTATATATAGGGATCTAGTAAACATGGATATAGGATTAGCCATGGAAGGTGAAACATCAATGCTTTTTCAAATAGTTTCCAAACCATCTTTACTATAAAATATAATAATTTCTTATACTGATGATGAGTAATTTCAAAATAAAATTAAAGTTGTGAATAATGGGAGATTGATAGAATTCATATATGAAGATGGAATTTTGAAATTTGGTAAGAGACTTTGTGTTCCCAATATACCTATTCTAAAAAGTGAATTTTTGGATGATGCTCATAGCTCCGATTCCTCTATACACTGTAGTATCACTAATGTGTATAGATATTTGAAAGAAAATTTTTGGTGGGACAACATGAAGAGGGAGTTTTCTTGTTTTATGCCAAGATGTATGGTTTTTCAACAAGTTAGAGCTGGAAGGCAACATCTTGGAGGAGTCATGCAACCCCTTCCCATACCCGAGTGGAAATGATATAATATTAAAATGGACTTTTTTATGGGGATACCAAATAATCCTAGAAGAAATGATGAAATATGGGTTATTATTGTGCGTCTTACGAAGTTAATACATTTTCTTGCTATAAAATAATATTTACCAATTGAGTGTTTGGAAAGACAATATATTAATGAAGTTGTGAGACTTCATGGAGTAACCCTATAAATTGTTTCTAATCATGATCCCCATTTTAAATCCAGATTATGGAAAAGTCTTCAGAAGTCCCTAGATACTGAAATTCGTTCGAGCACTACCAACCACCCTCAAACTGATGGACAATCAAAACGGACTATTGAAACCTTAGAAGACATGTTGAGATCTTTCTCACATGACTTTCAAGGTATATGGGACCAGAATTTACCTATGGTAGAATTTTCCTATAATAATAGCTTCCATTCAAGTATTCAGATGGAACTATATAAAGGATTATATATAAAGAGATGTCACACACCAACTTGTTGGGATGATGTTGGTGAAAGAAAACTCGTAGGCCCAGAACTTGTTGAGGAAAAAATGGAAAAGATGAAGAATATCCAAACCCACATCAAAGCATCCCAAAGTAGGAAAAAGATCAATGCCGATAATCTGAGGAATGATTTGGAATTTGAAGTAGGAGATCATGTTTCCATGAAGGTATCTCTTTGGATGGGTGTTATATGATTTATTAAGAAGGGTAAATTGAGTCCAAAGTACATCGGACCTTTCAAAATTCTAGAACAAATTGAAGTTGTCACTTATCATTTGGAAATGCCTCCATGTATCTCCAAAGATCACGATGTGTTCCACATATCACTATTGAGAAAATACATGCTTGACCCAACACATGTACTCACCTATGAGGAAATTGAACTGGAACCTGATCTGTCTTATTGTGAAGATCCTGTCAAAAGTTTTGATCCCAGAGAACAAGTGCTGAGAAACCGGATGACTCGTCTGTTAAAGTTCTATAGAGAAACCATAAGGTCGAAGAGGCAACGTGGGAACCCGAGGAACATATGATGAAGAACCACCCGAATCGTTTTACGCAGTAATGTTCTAGAAATTTTGAGGATGAAATTATTTTATGGAGGGGAGAATGTAACACCCCTTCCTCCTATGGTATGTTTCCGTTTAAATAATGTAGTAGCTTGCTTTGTATGCAACTTGGAGGTTTAACACACCTGGACCAATCAAAATAGCCGTTATGAATAGTAATACCCACTTTTTGAAATTTTATAAATTTCATTTTTTAAAATGGACTTCATTTTCAGATTCAAAATATCAAAATTTTCATAGGGTGAATTTTTGGTATTTTTATGAAAACTCTTAATTTTTGATGAATAGTAGAAAACACAGCGTTATTGTTTAAAAATAACTTTTTATTTAAGTAATTAGTTATTTTATTTTAATTTATTTTAGGTCAAATAGATACATAATAGCTATATATGTTCAATGTAATTCATTGGAGTCATTTTATAAAAAGTTTAAATATATATATTTTTGATCTTTTTACAGTCTTTTACCTACCTTATAGGAGCACTTACAAATTTTCATAAAACATAATTTTACCGCTTCTATGAGTTGAATTTCAAAAATATGAGAGATACAATTGAAATCAGTAAGTAAAATGTGGTTCAATAAAAGGAAAATAATTTTTGGTGAATAGTAACTTTTGGCTTTTATTTACCACATTTAAAAGTAAATAGGGTAATTATGGGTAAAAATGATATTATAATTACCCGGAAACATTTCCTAATTCTATTGGATAAGTGTAATTAGACCAAAAACAACCTTAGGAATATAATTTGATCCTTTTGGTCCAATTTTATTTGATTAGGAAATTTATTATTATTTTATTTAAAGAAGAGAGAAAAGTGTAAAATTCAATTTTTAATAACTAAACCATTTTTAATATAGGATTATAAATAGGATAAATTCGACTATATATATTAGTTATAAATATAAAAAGATATTATACATAATGGTATTTTTTTTTAATTTTTAGACATTAAATAATTTAATTTATTTATGACACAATAATGATGCTGTAATTACCTTATAAATGAAATATTAAATTATTTGATATTATAAATATCCAAATAAATGTAATTTGATACTTTTGATGAATTAAAATAATTTTCTAGGTTAATATGACATGTTAGTGTTTATTAAATGATTTTATTTTGATGTAATCATGCTGTTATAAATTTTACAAAAACCAAATACTAAATAGTGTCAAAATTGACATAATTTATTTTTTAAAACAAATACTGTATTATTAATTGATATAATATTCCTAAAAATATTAGGTTCTTCACAAGGACTTAAATATGGTTATATATATTAATAATGAACATTTTGGGGTTTTTTGGATGGTTATTATATGTTTATAAAACATATAATATAAAAATACAAAGAGAGATGGTAACTGTCAAACTATTTAACTAAGAGTTAAATCTAAAATACAAGGTTAATATGGTGACATAAACCTATCAAAAATCTATTGGTTGAGAGGTTTTAGACTAATCCTCACCTTAAAATCTATATAAATCATTTTTTATCCATTAGAAACTGAAAATGATTTTATTATAAAATAATATTTCAAACTTTTCCTAAAGTGACCATCACCTCTCTTATGAAAGGGTACTTTCCTTTCTATTAAATTCACACCTGAAAAGCCATTTGGATCAGCCAAAACTACCCAAATATCCTCTAAACTTTCCTAAATTCTTCTTATAGTCCTAACTGTGATCATAAATCTAAACTAAGGAGCCCTTTCGATTAACTAAAAAGGAAACTCTCGAAGAAGAGGTAATAATTTCACCACCCTATTTCAAGTTCTTTAATTCTTCCAATTCCTTTTTCTTTGATTCCATACCAAATTAATAAAACTGGTACCTTATACATACTGTGATGTTCTTATAAATATTTTACAACCATATTCATTATTCTATCCATCCTTTAAATGACAAAGTCACCATACATGCGTACGTACAACTTACAGTCTCCACATCGTGGTGTAGTTTATTATTCAAACACTTCATTATTTTGGATGTGTATAATAATGAGTATAAATGATGTAAATAATAAATATAACCTTTTAATGATTATTTATATATAATATAACATCCAATTACATATTATTTCACTATCAATATATTGATATTGTCGCTCAGGAGTACGTACGGATTACCGTCTCCGGGAACGCGATGAGATTCATTCCCCATCGTAATCATTCAAGAATAATTTTCATTTTATTATTAAAAATAATGTTTATGAACATAATATAATTCTATATATAAATAAAATACATCCTATCCACAACAAACATGGCTTATGTAACCAATCATACAAAGGAAAAGGAATCATTTAACACCCGAAATGATGATACTGTTGTAATATTATTAACAAGGCAAAATAATAGGATCAAATATGATATCATAATTATGTATAAATTTCAAAACATATTTACTATATACTAGACTATGTGTTTTAGTAATTTATACACTTTTTTGATTTTTTATAAAATTATTTGAAAGGAATATTTCCATTATTTTTGAAACAAGGTACTTTATAACCTTTTCAGAAAAATTAAGTTAAGAATGTCTTTTTTTACTTATACGGAGCGTGTGGCTATTTTCTGCCGTTATATCATCATCGAAGCTTCCCATACAAGATTATAATAATATTTTCTAAATAAATGTTTTCTTTTATAATTATGTTACTTTTAAATGATTTCAAAATTGAAAGAGGTATTTATTTCAAATAGTTTTTCTATCATCTATGTCAACATCCTTTGATGGATTTTAAACTTATTTGAAGTTTATTTAATATGATACAAATATTCCATATTGTACGGATGGTCTTATGATATTTCTGAATATGGATGTGTTATTTTTACACCATTCATGGTTTATAGATAAAGTATTGAAATTTTTATGTTAGTTTTAATAAGAATGTTTATGTTATGTTTAAACATTTTTATATAAGGAATGCATTGAACTCAGTAAGTGGCGGGTGGAGCCCGCTATATCTCATTGATGCACGTAGGTCTCATGAGACAAACTAGTGTCTTGGGACAATGCCTTGACAAAATATTATTTGTAGTATGGGAACAAGTCCTTGACTATGCGGTTATGAAGTCTGGCATTATGCATTCCATTATTATGAAAGTGGATATTGATATTGCATGTGATTATTCAACTACTAGAATATCGATGTAAATAATTAAATGGAATTATTTGATTTTATCTTGGCCGTATTATTCTTATGTTTAAGTTTAAAAGGCTTTTGTTTTAGTCTTATACATTTCCTTACATGTTTATGCTTATTTATGAAAGTCTACACTATATTGTTATCCTTGCTAGGCATCTAATCTCACCCCTTTCTATGTTTTATTTTTTCATAGGATATGAAGAAGTATTTTATAGTTGAACTGCAAGGATTGGATAAGGATATAAGTGTGTTCAAAAGGGGACAAAATGTTGTTGTTTTATTATTTCATGATGTAATGTAAAACTTAGGAATGTATACAGTACATCAAAGGATACTAAACTGATCGGTCTTTCAGGAAAGGATTTTTTGTATCATGCCAATGTAATGTAATAATGCACTGACTCTGGATAACTGGGGTCGGGGCGTTATACTCTTTGATCTAGAATCTATACTAGTCATTCCTAATAATAAAGACTATTCTTCATTAGAAAAACCTCTAACTTCAATAAATATGATGGATTGGGTACGTGCCACCTTTAGAGAGATACATTTAATACATCATGAACCTGAGGGTGGTTCTATGGAAGAACAATGCGATAAGATATAGTCCCAATATGAACATGAATCTCAATAGGACTAATATATCTAGGTATGAACTTTATTTTGTATCATATGAAAATTTCAATCTTTTGGTTTTGTTTCAATCAATTTATACATCATCTCTTACTCCATGAAATGAATATTGAAGTTTAATTTTCCATTCTTGAAACACAAAAAATAATTTTTAAAAGATTATAAGACCCCTAAAATAATGATAATTCATTCTTTCTTTCTATAATTGTTTTACAAAATAAAAATGATCATCTTAAATTATCTAATATTTATATAATAAATTAATCTATTAAACCTGAATAATGACACTCATAGGTCATCTTAATCTATTCTTGAAATAGTTACCCATAAGACTCCTCTGAAAATATGTTTTTCTCATATTGAAAGTCAAAAATTTAAAACAATGGTAAATAAATTTCCAAATTCAGCTTACCATTAATCCCCCAAACAACATGAATTATATCCTAATGTAAAAATCCAAGTATGAGAATAAATTGATCATACATTCTCCTAAAACATGGTAATAACATGCATTTCAATAAAACATTAATGAAAACTTGCATGATTACAAAAAGTAACTATCTCCATATTAATTAAATAAAACTAAATATTAAAAAATATATAACATAAATTCATTAATTTTTAACACTCTATAAATGATAAGATAATACACTTTTTCATCAAATAATTAATCTATTCCAAATCAATTACTACAATCCAATTTACTTTACCCGCACCAATAATCTCTTTATCGAAACTAAATCCCATTTTCTTAACATCAAAAACATATTAAGGGTTTTCTTCCATTAATCATGTGTTTCCATAAAATATAACCTTTCCATTAATTAGATTTTATTGGTATTTCGTACAATTTAGCATATTCTTACATTTCCTTTTGATAAAATGTATAAATAATAATACTTATATGTGATTTATGAGTCAAATAATATAATTGTAGATTTTCAATACATAAACACTTCAACCATCCAACTAAATTCATAAAACATTAACCATGTTTAATTATATCATTCTTTAAATCCTTTTTTCAATAATATTGAATATGAATCTTCTCTTAAGATTCATCAAACTCAATTTAATTGTTCGTTTTATGTTTGAAATAAACCACACTATTAAAACAAACCATACCTTTCATATTTCATTTTTAGTCTCCTCATATTTAGTGTTATAACCATTAATCATACCACCTTGACTATTATATTCAATATAATTCCTCACCGGAAATTAATTTTCATCATATCGATACTTTCCACGTTTAAAACAATCAAAAAATAATTATGTTTTATGGAAACCATTTTTCTAGTCCCTTACTTTAACCTTAATTTTCATTTTTCCTTATCTATCTCTTAAATTGTTCCCTTGTTCTCCACGCATAAAACATCTTTTTATTACTTTGATACATTCCTTGTAGTGATTCATCCCACATTACTAACATATAGAAAAATAACACTTCTTTCGTCAATGGTCACCTCCATGCAGACTTTCAACAAGCTCTATCCTTTTCAACATTGGTGAGTATGATAGTCGGTCAAGATTACATTTGTTAATAATATATCATGATAACTGAGTACTCATAATCATAGTATCCTTAACTCTAGGAATCATCCCATTTAGTTACTCATTAAAAAAATTTCAATAATATTCAACATTGACATTGTTTCTTCTGGTTTTCACCATTAACTAAAACCAAAAAGCATATTGTGATAAATAATATTCATAGTGGATAACCAAATAATCTTATAAAATCACATATAGGTTGTCTAAATCAAGAAACATTGTCTTCAGTCTAAGATATCTTATGCTTAACCTAGGTCATTCACATTCATTATTAAAAACCATCCTGATGGTTCATAAAGTGTTTCTAAAATTCCAAAACATATACCTTGAGAATTTCAAATAAGGTTTGTAGTAAGGCTCATTGTCATGTACCAGGTAATACTTGATTCAATCCCAACATTACTTTTTTGTTTTATTACCCCATGGTACATCGGTTATAGAATCACTATCACTTATATTATCCAGACACATATGTAATTTATTGAAAACCAATTTCTCTATCCTTCACAAAAATTTCAGGATATTTTACTATACTAGAATTATCCAAATAATTATCCTTAATAAATATCCCTAGGTATCTCACTAAAATTTTCTCATTCTACTCTCCAAAGGTCAGAAAAACTTTTCAATGATTCCAACTATAAATTCACAAACTTCTCATAAATAAATATTACTTCATTGTAGATTGATATTCATTACATAACATAATGATCTACATGAGAATCATTGTGATCTATTGTCATTGGAAATATAAATTCATAAAAAACTAGTATATAAGTGAGCTACATCTTCTGTCACTAAGCTATTCATAACTAGAGACCTTAAAAAATATATCATACACAATACCATTATTCATTCCCTGGGTAAAAGAAATATAATAAAGGTAGATCTTAGATTCTCAATAGAGATAAACAATGGATATATTAATGTAATTTTAGGATATGGGTATGAAAAAATAAGAATAAATTTTGAAAACAATACCGTTAATGTCATTGATCATAAAGGTGCTTCATGGAAGAAGTCATAGGAGTTAATAAGACATGAATATTATTGGAATCAAATAAAATAATCCATGAAAGAATAAAATTTTCATACAAAATATTTTTTTTCATAAACGTAATAATAGAAAATATTATGCTAAGGGTAGACCCCAATACATTCATAACATGTTTTTTTTGGGGAAAAAATATTTTTCTAAATTAGTCTTAGGATAACCTCTAATGTTCCTATTTTGGGCTTGGTATAACCTCTTGTGTACATCCTTTTAGGATTGGGATGACCTCCCCAATACCCTTTTAGCTCATATAAAATTAATAATTACTAGTTGCATTATAAAGTGATATAGTTCCACCCAATCGCATAATTAAAATCATACATATATTTTCCACAGGATCATAAACTATTCATCATATCAATAACCCATTAAAAGAAATGAGTTTCAAAAACTTTTCCTCATAGCCTAACCTAAGGAAAAGAAACAGGTTTCAAAATTATTTAATAATTTCATAATACTATAACCCATGAAATATAAGTGGGTTTCATAAGTATTTTATATTGACACAACCCATGGAAGAGAAATAGGTTTCGTAAACATCTTGTTATCATAAACATAAACCATTAAAAAATATTAATAATTATATCCTTTGATCATATCCATATTAAATTATAAGTAACATCAAAGGATTCAATCTTATATTGAAAATGATTTTAAAAGATCACATAGAACATTTCTTGAGAACAAAATCTATTCCACTTTGAGAAAACACTTTTTAAGAAAATAAATATTTTTAAAATAATTTTCGTTGAAAATAAATCATGGAAATTATAATAGATTATTTAAATATCATTTAAAACATTTCATGAGTAAAATAACCTTTCTAGTTTGAAAAAAACGTTAAAAAAAACTTTTTAAAAATAATTTTCCTTGGAAACATATAAAGAAACCCATACAACATTGAGTGGTCATGGTAGTAGGAAATACCATTCATTCCTTACATGTTAAAAAAATATTAATTTCACATTTTTGGTAAACTAAAAACATTCCTTGATTTTTAAAAAGACATGATTATTACTTTTCAATAGTTTTTAAAAAAATGGAAAATTGACCTGAAAAAAAATCATATATGAACATTAAAACATTTTTGGTTGAATTTTTGGTAATTTTTTTTGAAAAAAATGGATATGTAATGAATAAGGTTTTTTTTGGGAAGGGTGGGGGGGAAATCCTCCTTTGATAAAGAAAGAAAATACATTTTTTCGAATGGGAAAGAGGAAAACCATTACAAGCATAACACAATATGAAAAAAAACCAAATAAAACAACAAAGTCAAAAGAAACAAACATTGAAGTGGTCATTAGGAAAACATCATCTCCCCCCTTTCCAAGCATTGCAAAGTGAGTCCCATCAAGAAATTGGGCCGCCCCCTCTGCCAAGAAGTTGCACTGTGCTGGAAGTACAATGTGTTAGAGCACCTCCCCAACCAACGATGTGGAGGAGAGCTGGATGAAAGGTGCCAACACACCTTTATCTCTTGTGATCCACTCACCCGACAAATAATGAAGATAACTTCAACAATGTTAACCTGATGCAACACAATATATAATGAATAAGGTTTTTAACTGAAGAGTAAAATATTGTTGTTATTCTGTAAAACTTTTTTTGTGGAACCTTCAGTATATAAATAGATTAAAAAATTGGAAAACATGTATTTTAATGAAATAAATAGAGGTAAATAAAATTAATTAAGATATTGATAAATGGATCAAAATATTTCATGATTGAAATCATAATCATAAACAATCCAAATAAACAATGTGATTGTAACATAAAACCCTTACCACGTTGGTAACTTTTGAATAGAAATCCCCATTAAAGAATAAAATCAAATTAAATATTAAATATCATGAATACATGGATAAACAAGTGATAAAATTTAAAAAGGCCAGAATATACACATCATAAAATAATATAGGTGCACGACATAACATATATCTGATAAAAATACATTTGAGGCAAAAATATCATTCTACTTTGGTAAATTTTAAATATTAAAAAATTAAATAGAGATAAAAAATGGGTAATTAAATCACCATAAATTTCATTAAAATAATCATAAAATACATTCATGGATAGTTTATATGTTACATCAAAAAAACTTGTGATGAATATGGAAAGTGTCTCATAGAAAATAAATTTGGGACATAAATCACTTACCTTAAGTCTCAAATTCCTTCATACATGTTAGAACATATTGTACAGTAAATATAAGTGTATTTCAAATATATTAAAGAAAAATTATTATATATATCATACCATATATTATTTACTAATTATATTTTATTACCCATTTATAAAAAATTCATTGTTAAAAATCATGTTCTAGAAAATAACTACTCTAGTTTTCTTATATATTTTGATTTGTTACTTATAGTACTATTAATATGATCATGGTTCCATATTATCAATAATTTTATAAATGATATAAATATCTTATATATTCAATATACAAGTATCTATATTAAACCCTAAAATAAAAATATATAAAATGAAATATATCATTTAAGTAAACTGTAGGTTATATGTACACAAGAACACTGATTTAATTTTATCAGAGGATAAAGAGAAATAATGGTAACTAATATATTATATGAATATATAAATTTTAATTTCTATTAAATAATATATATTCAATAAATTTACCCTTATTACCTTCCATTAAAAGCATTAGTGAAAAACAAATGACATCACTTTGTAGGGTTGTAATCCACCATACACACGAATGATGTTTTCATATCCCCCACATAATGGAAAGTAGGTTGGTTTATGTGATATCATAATTAAGAAATTATAATTCTTATATAGATATAAAATATATTAATTTAATCAATATTTATTACCATCCATATAAAACATAATTAAATAACACATCACATCAGTTCAAGAGGTGGAAGTTCGCTACACAAATGAGCAATTTTATTATTTTCCAATAGGTTGGGAGGTAAAAAGGTAGATGTGGTATTATAATTCTAGAGGTATAATAATATCATAAATATAGTATTTTAAAAAACTTAAATCAATTATTTTATTCATCCATGAGAGTTGATGAAGGAAAATGAATAACATTAGTTAGCGAGGTGGTAGTACTTCGTACCCATGATCGACATTTTTATTTCCCATTTGATGGAAGAAGAGGTAGATATAGGTTATTCAATCAACACAATAACTTCTTAGTATATATTATATAAATTATATTTTATATTTGAATTATTTGTAAATTAATATATGTGGTAAGAAAATAAGTAAAAAAGAAAGAGTTTAGTGAAGACAATTACCTTCTCTTAGAATAACCCCATTTGGATATCTTATTAATGACCTTGGAGTTGGTTATTTAGATGAAAAATAGATATATAACAAAGATATTTATTTTTGGGATGGATGTTGTCATGTTTTGGTCAATCAAAATGGATTATATTGTATGAATAAGTGAGTAGAAGAAACGACCTTTTATAATTGAGGAAGAGTGGTATTTTTGTCAATACCCAAGCATATTTAATAATGGGAAGTCAATCTCACATAAAGTGACACCAAAATTGATATTTTAAGGGTTTGGAGAGAAAATATGGTTGATCAAAACCTCAACCACTTATAAAACACATTTTTAGATATGTTTTTCCTTATCATCTAGGTTTCCTTACTTTTTCCATTTTTGTTTTGAATACATTAACAAGTCTTCTTACCTAGGTGATTTATCATTTAAGACTAGAGATAAAAATAAAAATTAGATATTTTGTACCAATTAGTTTTAAATATGAACTAACATTTAAAAATAAAAATCCTCTTTCTTTATAAAATTAAATTTATCATCAATGCTTGTAACATGAAAAACATTATTTTAACCTCTAACATGGTATCAATGTTTTTACATTTTAGGAAACAATATTATTATTTTCAAAAAATTCCCATTATTAGACTTTATTTTATATTTTTAAACATTTACAAATATCATGGTGTATGATACTTTTTTAGAAAATTTAAATTATTTAACAAAATATTATTTATTATAAAATTACATTTTTAACCATTCACATCCTTCTTTTCACCCTATGTGAGCACATAATTTAAATTCAAATGCAAGTGTGTGACATTTAGTCTGTTTCATTACATAAAATATTAAATTGGAATTTTTCCTGGAGAAGTGTCAGAAAATTACCTAAAAACATATAATAATGTAATAAGGGTCGATATATATCCCTAAAATTAGAATTGGAAATGTTATTAGGTAATTTTAAGCATTATCATTTTAGTTTGACCCCCTGATATACCCATTTTATCCATAACTATGGTAATTAATGTTTACTATTTGTATGATTCATTATGGTAAAAAATTAAGTTTAACATATTAGTTAATATTAATTATTCTTATTCCAAATATGGAGTCTGATTTTTCAATTTTAATTCACATAATTTCTATAATTTAATATAATATTAAATCTTGATATGTGACTAAAGAACGATTTTCTAAAGAGAAATTGCACACAAGTATATAATGTTTTAATTTTAAAATTCAAGATAAAATTTATTTTAATGATAGAAATTAGATTAATCAAAATATAATTTAAATAATTTTACTTTTCAACCAATTTTATAACCAAATTAAAACTTATAAATTATTTGAACGAAAAGGTAGTTTTTGATAAAAATCAGATTTTTTTTCTATTCATTAAAAAAATTTTGTTATAGAAAATTCTAAAAAATTATATCAAAGATAAATTTTGAAGGAATATTTATAAAATTAATTTTATTTTTTAATATAATTTTAAAAGTTCCAAAAGTATTTTTTTTTATTTATTTACAAAAATAAATAAAAAACACTTTATGAAAAAAATATTTTCAATGCATATAAAGACTTCACCAAAAATATATTTTCTCTATATAAAATAGTATAATTAATTTTAAAAATATCTTTATTTATATTCATACCACTAATTTCAATTGTTCAGTAATAATGGTCTTGTTGAAATAAAAATATTTATAGTATTTCATGGTATGTTAAAACTCAGTGTGGTGTGTAACATAAGCTATCAAATAAATTAAATTTATTAAAAAAACATTTTTAAAATTAAATATAATGTTATAGATAAAGAAAATATATTTTTGGTGAATTATTTATATAAAAAAATTTTATGAAAAAAATATTTTTATTGCACATAAAGACTTAACCAAAAATATATTTTCTTTATCTAAAACATTATAGTTAATTTTAAAAATGTTGTTGTTTATATTAATACCACTAATTTTAATGGTTCATTAATAATGGCCGTGTATAAATATTAATATCTATCGTATTTTCTGGTATGTTAAAACTTGGTATGGTGTGTAGCATAAGCTATCAAATAAATTAACTTTATTAAAAAAATCATCAAATAAGAGGGTGTCAAATTTTCACTCTTAAAAAAATAATTTCCAACAAAAAAAAGCTCGGAAATATTTATTCTTCTTTTATATAATGATGATGTCAAAAATATAATTTTTTTATAAGAAAATTTATTTTACACTATTCACTAAAAAGTCAACCTTGTTATAAAAATATTAAAATTAAAGATAATTTTCTCATTATGAATATAAAAATTAATTTTATTTTATCAAATTGAAATTCGAAAATTTTAAAATTTAAAAATTAAAATAAACCGTATTATATATGAAAAATAAATTTGTTTTAAATAAAAACTATTTCTTTTTCAAATAAAAAAACATATTATTATTATCTGTCCTGGAAAAATTATTTTTAATGTCATCATAAATTATGATATTAATTGATTTAATGAACATAATTATTCATTTATAAAATATATAATAAATAAATAATTATTTATAAAAATAAAATTTCAAATGATGTTATGAAAATATATAAAATTCCTTTATATCGCAAAATAGACACAATGTATTTAAAATTTTAATTTGTATCCTAAATATGATATAATATATTTGAAGATATGATCTAAACATATATAGGTGTCCAAATAATATATATAATTTAATAATCATGAATAATAATATATTAGAAATGTGATATCTTATTAAAAATGCTTGGGTTGTCCCACTTCCACATGTGAAACCCTTTTTCCCTCATTATGTGCATTGGTAACTAAATACTAGAGGGAATAGTTTGGGATTATATATTTCTAAAGTCCCATGAATTTTATAACATATTAATTGGGTATAGGGAACTGATTATTAAGGAGTACATGGTTGAGGCTTATGGCTAGTAGGAGGCTCATTCATATCATTTCTTACATGTTGGTAATTGGACCGAAAAAGATGCATAGACTCGTAGGTGGAATAGTCTAGTGAGGAAGGTTTGGGAGGTACACTGAATTAAACTTCCATTTATGTATCTGGAACAATGATTGGAAACATGGTTGATAGTTTCAAGGGTTATGTAGATTTTTAGTAGACATGGAAATAATCAAAAAAATGGCCATTGTAGATGAGCTGGGAAAGTAACGATTAAAGGGGAATGATGGTAACTAATTATTTGGTTAAAATAAAATTGACTATTTATTAAAATTTATTATGATCTAGTATACATAAATTTTTATGAGCTTCGAAGGTCGATAGGGGTTCCACTATTTACATATGCATAGGGGTCCTAATTATCATTGGAATATATGATTATTATTACCCCTGATGACCATATTGGATTGGAAGATCAATGAGTGGTACCTATTATATAAATTATTTATTATTGTTATTAAATAATGACATGATAAAAGGGTGGAACATAGACATAAATCATAGCTTAAACATATAAATAATATGGTTTTAGAGGATACCATGTTGTAAAAAACTTTTAGTGCTATAACCATGGAGAATCCAGGCGAATGAGTAAGTTCATGTATTCAAATAAACTCAACCATGTGACCAAGGTGAAGGATGTACCCATGAGGTGTCCAAAATGTCCAAAAAAGGGAACTTAATAAATGTGGGTAACCATATGTAAAAAATTATTTGGTGATTTACCATTTTAAAGATGTCAACACATGTTTAAGAAAAAAGTAATTTCACATAATATTTGGGTTCCATATGAATGGAACATGTCTAAATAATTTTCATAAGTATAAGGATAGGCACTATATAAGATTTACATGGTGGGTAAACATCCCTTAAGATAGTTCTTGGGGGGTCCACCACACTCTTTGTTACGTGGGAATCACTAAAAATATATAATACAAGGGATGTATTAATGTGGGGATCTTATATAGAAATTCCACCTCACTCTTATGATTTGGCCTAAAACATACCTATATTGGATTACTCAATGCCTTTAAAGGAATAATATGTTCTTAAATGATGTGATTATTTTCAATCTTTGTGTCATCAAAATATTCCTCTCCATGGAAGTCATGATGGGGTAGTTTTTATATGTTTTATATGTAATAATAAATCCTTGGATTTGTATAAAAACCACCACATAAAAGGTATGTGTACACATATAAGTTTTCATAGGCCATAAAAATTGATGAATTCTCGTATACATGTTCCATAGATATAATGGGGTTCTTCCACTTAAAGACCCTGACATATTAGTCATTTTATATGGTCACAAGGTATTGATTCCACTAAACCATAAATAAAACTCCACCGCATAATTCTTTTGTAGACCACCTAGTTCATATATAATACTTTATTTTCTTTATGGTAGATTATTTTTTCTTTTGATAAGTTTTTTTCTTCCTGTAATTGCCTTGAAATTCCTCTCAAAAAAGTGTTTTTCCTCATATTCAGGGGTCAATAGTGGGTTTCATGAATCCCATGATCTTTTTTCCCTAGCCCTATTATTCATAAATCTAATAAAAAATATTTTCAAAAAAATAGATGATAGTCGTGATGAAATAAAGGACACTATAATTGATCATATACTAATGAATAAATTTAAAAATTTTCTTTCAATGATATGAAGGTTAATGTATGGGAATAAAAATTCAAAGTAATAATCTCAATATTAAGTTGAAATTGACCCTATAAATTCTGAAAATGAATCAATGTTATTGTTTCATAATATGGATTTAAGGATATTTTTTTACTAAATAGAGTGATTTTAATGATTATGTGGAAAAAAATATTTAATATAATGAAAGTTATGATAATAAATTTTAACAAAATAATTACATACAAAAAATCAAGTGAATAAAATCTAGTTTGTCTTTGATAAATATTTTTATGATGGTAGAGAAACATTAAAGGAAATTATAAATTTTGACTAATTCACAATAATGTTTTATGGTTGTTTGAATTAGAAAATACCTCACTAAATAGGTCTAAAAGGTATCAAATATGTTTAAGGAAAGAACGAATTAAAGGTAATGTATAATGACGTAAAAATTATGAAAAAATAAAATTATTTCTATGAATATTTAAATTATTGAAATGATAAAATATATAATAAATATTAAATTGATTTCAAATGAAAAATATCATCAAGGAATCCAAACATTAATAGGAACATGCTTGAAGTATCTCTAAATTTTGGATAAGAAAAAGGATCCAAAATCTTGAGTTGAAAATTTAATGGAAAGAAGATGACACTGTTTGGAAAACAAGCAATTTATAGAATAAAATATTAAGTTTGTAGTTGTAGTTTCTTATGCAGTAGTATCAAACATGTTTTATGAAGATTCTACTTTAATAAATATTATTTATATGTACCTATAATATATATAAGGTATCAATTATGGAAGAATCTTTCTAATAAAATGATACATGTTCATAGAAAACATTAAATTTATAAATTAAAAATTGAAAATAAATTTCATATGATGTGAATAATTTTTAAATGTCTGAAAAAACTATTAATAAATATAAATATTGTATTATCATATATTAATATCAAATAAGTGTTAATTTTAATAAAAAAAGTTACATAAGATAAAGATGAAAAGAAATGAAAATTCACCTGTAGCGGAAGTAACGTTGAAATATTTAAAAAATAATGTTCATGGGTTTTTAATACTCAGTATTCATATGATATAAAAGGTGACATAAATATTCTCAAAAGCATTGAAAAGTTAAAGGAAGTTCACTACAATATATATAGTGACTAGCAGCGATTATTTGATTTTTCACATTAGTTTAAACTTCTGCCAACTAATTTTGTGATGGATTTTTTAAACCACTTCTAATGTTGGTTTATAGAATTAAAAAAATTCCATTTTCACTCTTTTCTAGGTAGTTTATAGTAATCTTTAGGAAAAATAATGCATATGATGTTACATCAATTTTAGTGATGGTTATTTCTGAAAAATGTTTTGAAGGTATAGAAGGGTTTTAAATCACCATTATATTTATTAATATATAAATATAGTTTAAATTTCCATAAAAATATCTTCATCATATATATCGGTGGTGTAGAAAACCATTGAATAAAACTATTAAAAAAATATGTATAAGCTGCAGCTACAAAAAAATAACAAAAAGTAACAAAAGACTAGATAAATTGAAACCATTAACCACAAGACCATTATTGAATCCCATTACAATTACACAACCACCTTAACTATAAATGAAATAATAGAAATGAAAATCAATTTCCAAAAAAATAACTCTAAATAGATTAATAATTAACTCAATAAAATAAAAAATTATTGGATTGTAAATATCATAAAGAAAGATCAGATAATAATTAATGAAAGAACTTATGAAAACATCAATATCCATCAAAACCACAACATGACTTATTAATCACCATATCATATTTTTATTCTATAATGAGTTTAGTTTTATAACTCCACCAAAAAATCAAAACTCACGTCTCATCACTTCCAAATTAACCGAGATCATCACCACATTCATCTCTATTTCCAACTCTGTCTCCATCTCCACTCCCTTCGCCCGAAACCTATAAAGAAATTTGTTTAAAAATTAAATATTTATGTATAATTTAATTTCAAATATAAACCAATATAATATTGTGTTATAAATGATTATTAAATTGTGTGATTTAACTACTGACTCATACCATTCATCAATTTAATGTCTTCTGGGATACCTCCAATCATTTTCTAATATAATTTGACCAATGATTTATATAGAGAAATGAAATATTCATCATACAACCATATATAATTCCTCTACTATAGGATTATTTCCCTATTTTTATGAACTTTGGTAAACCCATTATAATTAAAGGGGATAGTTATCTGTAGTCCATTCAGATTCCACAAAACTGAACAATTGTTATTTTTCTCACCAGTGATATTATTTCCATATTTTAGAAAAAGTACTTGTTGTTATAAAAAATAGAAATACCTTTAGTCACATTAATTTTTTCCTCCATGACCTTACCTTCAAATATCATCATAATGAAAAAAGAGTGACCACCAATCAGATCATTGTAGAGTCATCACATGTTGAAAGTACTAAATTGAGAGGTACTGTGCTAGACAATGATGGGATGAAGATAGAGGGTTGGTGGATTCTAATAGGAGTGAGAGAAAATATGTTCAAAATGATATATTTTGGGAGCCATACTAATCTTATTGTAACACTAATAATGTTGGTATGGTCAGGAGAATGTCAAATGGGACTTGACTATGATCAGTGAATCACCTCTTATTTTCATTTTTGACATTTAGATAATTAAAAAAACATTAGAACATATATTTTATAAAATTAATTTAGGAAAATAAATTTATAAATGATAATAAATTCCTAGTATAAAAAATCATAATATACATAGGTTTGTTAAAGAATAAATATACATAAAAAGTAATAGAACATTTACATGTTCAAAATTTTAACAATTCAAGAAAAAAAACATTTTATATATGTTAATATATCCAAAATATTGGAAATGAATAACATATAAAATAACTAGTTGATAAGATTATGAATAACTCCACACACAACAATTTTTACATTTAATCAGGTTGTTATCATGGTTCATAATTACATACTCTACTTCATCCACACGTCAAAGAAAAATATTAGAAATATCATAATAGAAAATAATTAAATTTCTTGATGTTGATGGGATTCAATGACCAAGTTAAAATATTCCACTTTATCACCCATATCATACAAATCTATTTGTATTTCTTGAACAACAATACTACACTATTAATATATGAAATATTTATCAATATATACCATTTTTTATTATGATGGGAAGATATAATGATCATGTACATCATCTTTTAAAAAATACATCAAGTGAGATAAGTTAAAACAATTAAATTTCAATTAATATCTTTTAATTCCATAGGTTATATCTACTAAATTAAATTTGAATAAAACAACTAAAAATGATTTTGATAGTTTAATTTTATAATATGAGTAAACTTTCCAAAATATCCTAATTATTTAAATATAAATATACCACTATTTTATGTTTTTAAACCCTATTTTCGACCAACTCTTAGAATTTTTAATTTATTCACATTGTACGCAACAAACATTCAATCTTGTTTTAGTAGACCTTGGGATAAAAACTTCAAATATTTTGACATCTCTTCCCAAGAGTTATTATTCATAATTTAAAAAAAGTAATATATTTTATTAAATTTAAAAAATATATATGTTAATATAATATCCATGTTTATTTAATTATTTATGATCATAAAAGACATTATAAGAATTCTACATGCACTTTATTAAAAGATTCTGTTATATATTTCCCATTTAATATTAAAATTCTCATGTATCTCTTTCCATGTATTCTGAGGTCTTAAATACATGAATATAAAATTTCACTATTCTGTAGTAGATATCTATGTCCTTGTAATAATTCAATTTATGTCCATTTAATATTTGAGATCCTCTTAACTGATTGGCCAAAATTAGGAAAAAAATTATATTTCCCATACTGTTGAGATTCAGTCAATATGTCATTAACACATATAACTTGATTACATCATATCTTAATATCATCCATGTATCTAGATGAAAAGGTAAGACACTCCTCTACTAAATTTCCTTCAAAAATTCAGCCTTCAGGTAAGGATCTATTATTAATATATCATGTCTACTAACTATGGTATGTTGGAAATAAAATGAATAAAATGTAGTTATGTAATTAATGTAGTGTAAATAATGGTTTACTTTAGATGAAAAATATATAAATAAATTACCTCGCAATTGGATACATCCATCAATAGTGTACGAGACCTCATAATTTATTTTCCTCGAAAAAATTCACAGTAAAATTCCCAATAATATTAAAAATTATGGATGAATAATGTTATCCATTCCACAAAGTCTGAGTAAAAATAAATCATGATGATTTTCAAGATCATCTGGTTTTTTAATTTCCTCACATAATTGTCTAAATAATGTAAAGAATTGGAGTAAAACAATATTAACAATATCATGTAACAATTTATTCAATAAAAATGGTATCAAAATCTATAATATAGTATGCAAATCATGAATTTTTAATCTATACAACGCATTATTAATTAATTAAAATCACCTTGAGAAGTTTCATGAATTCTCATAATATACCATCACATGTCTTAAAATTTTAAGGAATAAATATTTTTCATAATTTTTGTTCCAAAATTTTTTTTATAGGGTATGATTCATTGTCATCAAGCCATATATCACACAATATATTCATTATTTGTTTGAACATCCAAACATTGAGATGATCTTTTGATTTTCCCTGATCATTAAATAATGTGAACGTCAAATTTTAACAAATATTCTCCTCAATGTGTATAAAATTTGGATTATGTTGCAAAAAATTAAATTCCCAATACGAACATTTGAATAACATACTTTTTCTTCGATTTTTTTTATTTTAATTTCAACTAATGATGCACTTTAATCTTGTTTCCCATTACCATTCAAATGACACACCTTCCAAAAATATCTTTCAAAATTTACTAGTTGTTCCAGTATTTTAGAACCTTCAAAAAAATTTGGATTTGTTCTATGATCAATAGAACCATAGAGTTTTTACTTGTTGAACCAAAATCTATGTGATGCATCAATAAATATATTATAATGAAAGAAGCACCATTTTTATTGTATGATACCCATTCAGGCTCAAAATCAATGTTGTGACCAAGAAAAACCAATATCAAGTAAGATTTCCAAAAATATAAATTTCATAGCCTATAGAAGTCACTAAAAGTCCACATTTGAGCATCATTCATTTTGAATGATGTTCTATAAAATGCATCATACATCTAAATACTTCTCCTCCAAAACTCATGAAATTCATCTGTTAGTGGTTGAAAGTATACATCAATTTCATTTCCAATAATTTTTTATAGGAATGATCATCGAAATGTTAAAGGACATTTTTTTATACACATCCCTAAAGGTAGATTTTAAGGGATCAAAACAACAGTCTAAATGCTATTATTGGTACTTAGAGTTATGAATGGGTTGAATCCATTGGCGTCCAATCCTAATCACACATTCTTAGGATCATATGAGAAATATGGATGTGATAAATCAAGTTTCTTATATGATTTTAAATCTCCTAGATGTCACATTATCGCATTAATTTTATTAACAATAAAATGAAACTTCATGTTCTTCTTGGGTTTTGATGATATGAATAATCTTTTCAATCATTTTTATAGGGAAGAAAGTGAAACTTTATACGTGTGTTATTTTTTATTCTTCTTTGTAGTAATATGTTGGTTCAAACTTCTAATATTACCCATTGACTTTCATCTAGAATATGAACATTTTTTAATTTTTCTACACGAATCCTCTCACTAGTAAATAGACAATCATTAGAACAAGAATGTATTTTTGAATAATTTATACCAATGTTGTTAACAAATTTTTTATATAAAAAAGTCTAGGGTATATTAGAATTGGAAAATGCATCACAAAAAAATCTCAGTATCATGGACATGTCCTTATTTATAATTTTTTATAATAATTTTATATAGAAACAAATTAGTGGAAAAGAATGTTTTGAATATTTTAGACATTATCTATACATATATTAATTTTGACCACTGACTAAATCATGTAATGACTTGTTTTTCTCAGTGATGTTATATATTACAGTAGGCTCTACAATTCCAAGAGTAGGATCCAATTATATATTACAATCATGATATATTATTTTTATAGACCCAAAAACACCATTTTTCATTTTAATATTTTTATCAAACTAAACTATTTGTACTAATATTTTTTGATTCTAATGATGTTTTCCTATAATTAAAAAGAATCATTTACAAGGTTATAAATTTTATTTTCCATTCTCAAAGAATTTTGGAGCTCATTATGTTAACAAAAACCAGTTCTAAAAAATTATATAACATTCAATTTTGAAAGAAAATTCCAAAAAAATTGTGAAAATAATAATATAAGTATCATGTTTATATATATATATATATAGTTTTTCATTAACCATATTCAAAGATTACATTTTTAGAGTTGAAATATTATTGTCCCATCAATAGATCAATTGGAAATTAGAAAATATAAAAACTCCAAACCCTTATCATACTGCAGTTTGTTTTTTACAAATGTGATTCAATTTTTATGAATATATCTCAACTGCCTATAATTTATTAAAAAAAATTAAACACATAAGAAATAATATTTCATTTTAAGGACCATTACTAATTTATTCAAAATCAAAAAAATAAATAATTATTGTTAGTTTACTGTTTAATATGAAAATAAATTTTGATACATACGACTTAGCCACCTTGTTCATCGGTGTACATTCATATTCAATTATTCTACAATATTTTCAATTTTCATTATAATTGTCATGACCCATTCTAGAAGGGCCCATGCTATAACTTCCCAAGCCTGCCTCCCATAGGCTAGGGGATGTTGACTAGCTTGAAGTAAGCATATCACTAACATGGGAGTCATTACCTTAGTACTTTTATGCATGCACACATCTCACATCCCACAAATGTTGAAATGTAAAAAAACTAACTAAAACATGCCTGAAAACAACTATAACCCACAACCAGAGTACAAAAGTGAAATTACTGGAAAGTAAACAGTGCCTGAATACAAGCCCACAAAAATTAATTCTATAAACTCGTTTTTAAAAATAATCCATATAAAACCCTTTGTGATCTAACGTAAAGGAAAGGTGATGGAATTTATATATTAAGCCTTAGGAACACCTCAAAAGGCCTAATCTCATAAGGCTCCATCCGGTCCTTGTCCAACCAAGACTATTACAAAAGTCCACTCATCTGCACAAGACAAGAAACATATGGGAAAATACCATGCAGGGTTGAGTATAACAACACTCAATAGCATGCCCTGAAACCACAAAGTAGTACACAAAGGAAAGTACAACCATTTATACACAAGTATATGTCTACAACGTATAACAAGAATATCAAGATGTACTCAAACAAAACCACACAATTTAGGGAAAGTCACAACCACTGCATACTTCCACTAGTGATTCAGATTGATGATTCCATAAAGAACTCATCTGGGAGAACACACTCCTATGTTTGATAGCATTGATGACGTCCATCTGGGAAGTATTATCCATTTGAGACCATTATCTGAGAGATACGTTGAAAGATCTAAAGTGAAAAAATATATCAGATGAGGGTCATAACCAGGGACATGGGTTGATACCAACAACTCAATATGGATTAACCCTCTATGTAAGGATCGACGCCTGGTGAAGTTGGTTAGGTAAATACTAATGACTCTACCTAGGGCACGAAGATGGAATAAAGGATCTTCAGTGGGCCTCTCGGGGGATTCTAATAAATCTATCCTGGAAATCCAGTTAAAGGGATCATATTCCAATGAGTATGATATGATACAGACAAACCTTACATGAAATGATAAAGGTAACAAACCCAAATGAACTCATCTAAGATACAGTGGAAGATAGAATCTTTTAACATAGAAAAGAGAGTGTGCACAGTGAGTTGTATTCACACCCACTGTACCACTTGACCTTAGGTAACACTCATGTAAATATCCCGTCTCACTAGAAATGTCCAACTTATAAACCACCATTGGTATCATAAGGACCACCTCATCTCAAGGGTCTGAATTCTGTTGACGATACGTCAAATAGATTCTCTATTTAAATTTTATGGCTGTTTTATTAAAAAGACCTGCCTCGGTCTAGTTGACTCAACCCGACCCAGTACGGTCCAGCCTTTTGGGCCACCTAGGGCGGCCTGGTTCCCCTGGTCCGGCCGACATGGTTGGTTCTGCATCGGACTGCCTGACCTACTCGGTTGGCCTGACTAGCTTCCGGCTCGGCCGACATGGCCTCCCGCTCGGCCCACGTTGCCGGCCGTATCCCCCGGCCTCTCCACATCCTGTGGTCCCCACACAGTTTTCCACCTCCACTTGACCTCTCTATCCTATGTGTCCTGCGGTCCCCATGTGGTACCTCCTCCACATACACTTATCTCTGCATGCCACACCACCACATCTAGATGCCATCCCCTCCAGCCGCTGATCCACACTGCCAGACGCCGCCTCCATCCATTGTCACCTCAATCCATTGCTTCGTTCCCCCACACGCCTCCTATAGCTGCCACACCACTGCTGCTTCACCTCACCATACCACAACCTCTTCACCTCACTTGACGTCCATTCTAGACCCACTTCGATGGTCCTTTCTGCAGATCCCCATGCCATATACGATGACCAAGTTTCAAAACAGAATAAGATCTGAGTTTCTTTGGTCCCGATCATCATATATCCAGCCTTTAATATCAATTGGTCTCAAATTTGTAGGTCCTATCATGCTCAAAGCCACCTCGAAATGTCTATCCATGGCTATGGGGGCTCAACGAATATGTACGCAAAGAATATATGGAGAAAATCACAAGAACACCTAAGGAACAGACCTCATCCTTCATTCTTATTTGCCTCAGTTCATTATTGTTAGAATGGTGAACAAATAGAAACAATTCCATCTAATTAATTCTTACTGAGGACTCACGTATGAATTCTTTTTTTTTGAATTGATCTGTGGTCATCCTATATTAAGAAGGAGATAGAAAATCATTAAACAAGAATACTACCTGGATTTTGGATTAATTGTTCATAATGAATGGTTTTGTTGTCGTTGTTGAGGAGATCCTCCAACTCCATTGGTGTGATGATCCATGATCCACTCAATTATTCATCATAGTTTTCCAAGAGGTTTTCTTTACATTTGTTAGAGGAATTATAGGGTTATAGTGATAACCAAGGATTTCCAAAAAATATTATTTTAATGAAAACATAACCATGTAAAATAAAAATATTTTTATAAAAATATTTTTATTCCCATTTCGTCCAAAAACTATTTTCCACACCCAAATTGTGTTGGCCAATGTTATACTTTTAATAGGGTAAAATAAGTGCTATGAATGCAATGATTGCCTTAGATTTCAGATCCAGGCACCAGTTTAGTTGTTATTTTGTTTCTTTAGGAAAACCATTTGCGCATTCTATTTATAGTTTAATATTTTTCAAATATTTATTTTGGGCACACTGGGCCTCAGAATCACACGCCGTCTCAACGCCTGATTTTGAAATAATTCCATAAAATATTTAAAATAATTTATAGAAAAATTCAAGACATTACATTCTCCCCACCTTAGGAATTTATATCCCCGAAAATCCAAAACAAAAGGTTACTAAAAATGATGTGGGTACTGTGCATGAATTTGATCCTCTCGCTCCCACATGCTCTCCTTGAGATTCCCATGTTGCAACAAGACCCACACAATGAAAATACACCACCCAAAATAGATCCTATCCTACTGATCCTAAATCTCCACTGGGTACTCAGCAAAAGTATCTCCACCCTCGATGTCCAGCTCGCTTGATTTGATGATGTGCGATGATAATGCACGTACCTCATCAGCTACAACACATTGAAGACATCATGTACCTGGTGCAACTGTGGGGGTAGAGTTTTTTTGTACTCCTCCTCACCAACTATACACAGTATTTGTAAAGGGATAATAAATCTCAAAGATAACTTTCCACCCTGCCCAAATATATCTAACCCACGTCGAGGTGAGACCTGAAGTAACACATGGTCTCCTTTCTCAAAATCAAAGGGTACCCATGTTCTATCAGTACACAACTTTGGCCATCTCGGTATAGTCTTCATCCACTCTTAGATGATATGAATCTTCTCAGTAGTAGCATGCACCAACTCCAGTCCCACGAGTGTTGACGCTCATCAGTCATTCTATAAAACCTGTGTCATGAAGGTTCATCTATACAGAACCTAGAATGGTTCCATAAAAATGATAAAGTGTTATCTATTGTTGTACAAAAAATCCTCTAGTGGTAGGTGATCTATCCTACTACGACCGAAGTCCAATATGTATCCCCACATCATGTCCTCTTGAACCTGAATCGTCCTCTTCTTCTGGCTATCCATCTAGAGAAAAATTTCATGATAAATCATAACTAAGTCCCAAATTCCTACCACAATCCCTTCCATATTCGAGATTTCAAACGATCATTATAATTTGAAAAAATAATCGATGGAATTCTATGTAGCTAAAATATCTACTGCACATAAAGGTTCCCCAATATCTTTACTAAATTGTTCTCCCAAATCGGTCGGAAGTGGGATGAATTAGTGATCCCGTCAATGATAACCTAGATGGTATCGTGTCACCTAGAAATGTGTGATAGACTCTTCATGAAGTCCACTGATATCCCATCCCACTGCCACTTCAGTGCCTCAAGGGGTTGAGTGAAACCTATTATAACATGGTGCTCAATATTCACATGCTTGCACGTAAGGCATAAAAATTTGAACTCTACTACAGCCTTCTTCATCCCTGGCCACCAAAACTGATTTTAGAGGTTATAGTATATATTTTTTCACACCATGATGTTTCACACAAGGTGTAGTGTGAAACACCCTCAAAACCCAGTCTTGTAATGCCAATGGTATTACTATGAGTCCTCTGACAAGAAAAATGTCCTCACCACCTTTTGAATATCCATTAGAATCATTCCTTGTTGATAACTGATCACGTGAATCTCACATTCATTTTCCCAAAGATGTGCCACCATGACTCACTATAAGAGTATAGATGTAACAAATGTTGATTGGTTGTAATATCCCACATATCCATCCATAATGGATAACTACAATGAAGACAACTTCTCTAACCCATATTCCAGAAACTACAGACTCTATCTTATGCTAATAGCATATTCCACCATGTTCCCCTTTCCAGGAGTATAGAAAATCTTAAATTCAATATCCTGGATAAAATATATCTACCACCTCTGTCTAAAGTTCATATTCTTCAGAGAAAGGATATACTTGAGAATGTTGTGATCAAAGTAGATGATACACCGATCACCCATCTGGTAGTGTCGCCACATCTTCTGTGTGAAGACTACCACAAAAAGCTCAAGATTGTTGGTCACATAGTTCTAATCATGTGGTATCAAATGGTGTGAACGAAAAGAAATCACCAATTTCATCTTCACGAGGACACAACCAAGCCCGGTTATTGATGCATTGCAGAACACTGCGTACTCGAAACCCTCCTCAAAAAATGGAAATATTAGAGAACTCGCCAAACTCTATCTCAACTGCGGGAGACTTGCAGGCACTTCTCTATCCACAGGAAAGGATACCCCTTTTGGGTCAACGCTTTCATATGTTCTAATATCTTGGCTAAATCAGGTATGAATCTGTGGTAATAGACTACCCGTATAGGGAAGCTTTACACCTCGGTCATGCTCCAAGGTGGATCCTATGCTAACACCACCTCAACCATGGATGGGTGCACTTCCACTCTATATTATGAGATAACATATCCCAAAAAGTTGAATTCCTGAATCCAGAACCGGCACTTTGAGAGTTTCCAATAAAGCTAGTGATCTCATAGTACATCCAAAACCAAACTTATGTTTCTCGTGTGATCCTCTTTAGAGGCCGATCACACTAGGATATCGTCGTTAAGACTACCATGAACCGATCTAATTAGGGTTGGGAGATTTGGATCATGATTCCCAAGAACAATATGGGGGAATTAATCACACCAAAGGGAATCAACAATTACTCATAATGAATATAGAAATATTTTAAAGGAATATTCAGTATATCCTCATCCTATACTCATAGCCGGTGATATCCAGATCGAAGGACAGCTTTCGTGAAACATCGTGCCTCTCTCAATTAGTCGAAGAGGTCATAGATCCTCAGTAGGGAATAATTGTTCTTCATGGTTACCTATTTCAGTCTCCTAAATTCTACACCCAACCTCAGGATCTCATCTTTCTTTTTGGAAAACAATACTAGGTCTCATGAAGTCATTCCTTTATAAGTCCTCCAAATGCACCCTTAGCTCACTAAGCTCTGCGGGAGACATACAATTTTTTGGGGAGGATTTCAGTGTCTTCTCGAGGTGAATGTAAATACAGAAGTCAATATCTCAGTTGGAATATAACTCGAGAACATCTTTTGGGAATACATATTCATACTTTTTCACTACTATGAGGAAATGGAAACTCATAACATTTATTGAACCAAGGGATAGGGTTGATAAGTGATGAGTGATTGGTTGCAACCTCCAATATATTGGTCCATCATGCGCTACCTAGGATTCATCATCACCAAAAAAGGAAATCCAAATTCCATTGCTGCATACACACTACACCCTTCACTTAAAACAGTCAGTCAATCTGGGAATGGACCGAAGATAACCAGTCCATACGAAGTATGACATCATAAGGACTTGATGCTTCCAATAAGATATTTCAACCAAAACCTTCAACTACAAGAGTAAGGTCACACCATCGGTATAGATGTGTGATCATAAAGTCTTATCTTGTAGGTGCCTCCAAGTGTATGGGTCGAGTCAATGGTTCGACCAGGATATCAAGATATCTCATAAGATATGTGGAGAGAAAGAAATGACTAATAACTGTTTCTATTAGTACAACAGCTAAATTATAAAAGGCATAGATTATACCTATAATCATCCCTAGATCCCCTTGACCATAATACTTAATAGCATGAAACTATCCCTGCCCTTTTCCTCTAGTTCCATGAGCCTGGCATGAGAAACCTGGGGGTAGTGGTTGTAGCAACTCAAAATCTTGATCCCCCCGCTCCTCTCCTAGCTCCTCTACCACATCTACTTCCTTTCAGATCTACCTTATCCTACCTCCATCTCCACCTCGGTTGTCCAACCATTGTCCATCTATCAACAGGATGATAGATTGGACAATCTAAAGTGAGACGTATCATGAAATCACATCAGTTGCACTTTCTCTCTCTAGGCAAACTGGATCAACCCAATGAACCCTGAACTGGAGAACCTATATCCTAGGAACTCCTCCAGAAACGTCTGCCACATTCAAATCCATGAAGTTGACATCGACTTTCTATTTATTAGCTCTCTACACCTACTTTTCCTCTACTCACTATCACAATATGTCTATACTCATCAAAGAAGCTCTCCACCACCAAGGCCCACTCAAGCACCCCATCATATGTAGGAATACTGGGAGGCATAATGATAGATCAGATCTCTCTATGTAGACATGTATCAAAGGTCCAAGATTGGAAGTATTGATCCTTCACCACATCCATCGAGTACCTGGAAAGGTCCGTGAAGCTCGATGAATAATAAGTTATTTTCATATTTCCCTATTGGTGCCGAAGAAGCTCATGTATACGCATATATCTCAACACAACTACTGATAACTCCTCTATGAAGAGGTGGTCAAACTATGTCCACAAGAGTTTCACCTCATCATGTGTTTAGGAAGATAAACTCCACCATATCCCTACTGAGACATATAGAAGTCTCACTTCTAGGACCACCATCTAATCCATGAGTGTCCTGACTAGACAGAAAACTCTGGTCACCGCCTCAAGTCAGTCATCATCTTCCTGAGGGTAGGGGATTCCATAGAACCTAAGGGGTCTCTATCATTGAAACTCATGAAGCGAGCTTAGCCAACACTCTTTGTCTGGTGGTAATGCAGGTACCACGAGAATCTCTTCTGGTGGTGGTATAGCTTGTGCAACACCTGGAGGTTACATCGGGGAAGCTGGTACCTATACTAAAGCCTCATCACTAAGGGGTCCAGCTCATGATTGATCAACTGAATCCTCACTGGTATAAATCATGGTGGCATCTTATAAGGAACATGATTTACCACGAACAATGAGTATATTTGAATATCTCACTCAAGAAGGAAATAGAAATCACAACCCAATTCTATAAGATGCATGTTCCATTATTTTCCCTGCAATAAATGTTCCCATGTATAGAGTTGAAAAGCAGGCTATAAGAGTCCGTGTGTATGGATATGTCACCCGACACCCAATAATGGAATCCCTTTCCTGAAACCCAAACTCAAAACCATTAAAACATTGGTCCCAAACCAATCTTACAGAACCTTGGCCAAAAGGTAGAACCAGCCACCTCTGATACCTCTCTGTCACGACCCATCCCAGAGGGGCCTATGCCACGACTCCCCAAGCCCACCTTCAATAGTTCAGGGGCTTGATACTAGCACTAAGAGGGTATATCACTAACATGGGAGGAATTTCTTTAGTATATTTACACACACAAAAACACACATCTCCATGCCCAAAAATGATGAATTTTAAAATAGATAAGTAAACTATGCATGAAAACCAGTATAATCCACAACTAGAGTACAACGATAAAATTGTTGGAATGTAAACAGATCTAGAATATAGGCCCGCAAAAAATAAATTCTATAAAAATGTTCCTGAAACTCACCCTCAGAAATAACCCTACATGATCCAACCCCGAGGAAAGGTGATGGAACTGCTATTTTAAAGACTTAGAAACCCTCAACATACCAGATCTCGCAAGGCTCCATCCTATCCTCATCTTCCACGTACTCTATCAAAAGGGCGCTCATTTACACAAGACATGACATGTGCAGGAAATGACTTTGTAGGGGTGAGTGTAACAATACATAGTTGGACACCTCAAAACTGGAAAGTAGTACAGAAAAGAAAGTACAATCATCTCTAAACAACTATATGTCTATGACATATAACAAGAATATCTCGATATACTCAAATCATACCATACAGCCTCGGGTAAGTCAAAACCCCCACATATCTCTAATAGAGATTCAACAAGAAGATTCTAAAAATCACACATTCGAGAGAACGAATTCCTGAGTCCGATAGCACTAATTACGTCCATCCGAGAAATACTATTCATCAAAAACCATCACAAGAGATATATGCTAAAAGATCTGCAGAGATATGATACACTAGATGAGGATCACAACAAGAGCCATGGGATGATACCAGTAACTCAATCTGGATTAACTCGCTATGTAGAGGATTGACACCCAGTGAAGTTGGTCACGTCAATATCGAAGACACATCCTAGGGCATGAAGAAGGAATAGAGGATCTTCTATGGGCATCTTAGGGGATTCCAATGAATCAATCCTAGAAATATTGCTAAGGGGGGCATATTTATATGATTAGGAAATGATACCAAAAAACATTCAAGGAAACGATAACGAGAATGAACCCTAACAAATTTCATCTAAGATATGGTGGATGATGGAATCAATTCATGTAGAAAAGAGAGGGTTCACGATGAGTAGTAGTCACACTCATCAAACCCCTTGAACCTGAGTACTACCTGTGTAAACCGCCCTTGTCAATAGAAATATTTCAATGTTTAAACCCAACTTTGGTTTCATAAGGGACACCTTTGGTTTCATAAGGGCCTCATGGTGTGGCCTTGTTCCCCCGGTCCAGCCCGTATGGACTGCTCCACACTGGCCAGCCTGGCCTGCTCACTTATCACGCCTGGCCTCATTCTCGGCCTGCCTGGCCTCCCGTTCAGCCATCCTGGTCCACTCCACCACATAGTTCCTCCGCGTCTTGTTGTCCCTATATGGTCTTCCTCCTCCGATGGTCAGCTCCGACCTTCATCATCCTGCTTTCGCATCGACAAGGTCCCACTACCGCATCCATGAGGCTCCTCTAGCTCCAAATGTCATACTTCCATCTCCAACTGTTATCACCTCTATCCAATAATCAATGATGCCACATGCCACCTCCATTCGCCGCACCATCACTGCTCTCCTCACAAGAATACCTCAATGGACCCACACATGTGGTTCTTTCTACGGACAAACGGACCACCTATGGTGCTCGAATTTCAAAACGGTTGAAGATATTAGTTTTTTGAGTCTTTATATTTGCAGATACAGCCTTTGATATAGATTATCCTTGAATTTGGTGGTTGGATTGTGCATGAATCCTACAATAAACAATTATTTGTCACCATAGGGGCCCAATGGTGATGAGATCTACGAATAGAGGGACAAAATCACAAGGATGCCCAAGGAATTGACCTCGAACTTTGTTCATGTCAACATCAATTAATTCTCATTAGAAGGATGAATAAAGATAAATAATTCCATCTAATTTAATCATAACAATGATGAAAATTTAATTTCTTGTTTGTTTAATTAATCTGAGTTCATCCTAGATTAATAATGGTATGGAAAATCATAAAACAAACGTCCGACCTAGTGTTTGGAACGATCATTGGTGAAAACGGTTACACTGTTATCATTCATGAGATCCTCCAACTCTGTTAGCACGATGATCCATGATCCGCTCGATCCCTCATTACTATTTTCCATGAGGGTTCCTCATCGAACCACATAGGAATTCCAGGGTTATGGTGATATGCCTAAATTTACCAAAGATTATTTTATAGAAAACATGAATGCGCCGAATAAAAATATTTTTATTAACATATTTGTATTCCTATTACATCTATAAACTAATTTTCACATATAAATGATGTTATGCCTCATCAAGGGTAAAATCAATGCTCTGAATAGAACGGTGCCCTCAGATTTATGATCTGGGTAACCATTCACGAGTTATTTATCTTTTTCAGGAAAACATATTATGTGTGCTATTTAAAGTTTAATATTTTCCAAACATTTATTCGGAGCACACTGAGCCTTGTAATGACACGCCTCCAAAGTACCTGGTCTTGAAATATTTCCATAAATTATTTAATATAATAGATGAAAAAATATCTAACATTATAGTAATACTTTATTACTATTTATAAATTTGAAGAAATTATTTTATGTTTGATATTTTTAAAATTTAAATTTTATTTTAGATTAATTTGATTTTAGTTTTAATTCAAAACTTTTTTTACTTTAATTATAATGTATGTAATCTTTCAAATACATAAAAATTGTCTACAATAATGTTTAATGGGTTATAAATGAAAAATGAAAGTGACTGTACCATGGTGAAACATTATCAAATAATTTAACGACCCTCTAATCCATACACAAGTTTTTTTTGAGGGAAATCTTTTGAATGTTCTAGGAAACTATTTTTTTGGTTTTTATAATACCTTGTGACATCACTATGGGTCTTCATGATTTTAAATTCTCCAAGAATCTATTTTTTGAATGTTTTGGTTCTTAATTTTCTATTATGAAAGAAAAAAATTATTATATAAAATGATAACAATGTTCTAATAATGTATATTTATAAAATTAAGACACTTTTTGATAAAACCAACATATAATTTCTATATATTATTCCATAAATTTAAAAATGACTAGAATAAACCATAATTATAGTTTTTCAAGAAGGAATTTAAATTTGAGAATAAATACAAACAAAATACATTGAAAGTAAAAATAATTAATCTCAAATGTTTATATAGAGAAAATCACCCCTAAATAGTGGGACGATGGGGTGAAAAGTAGCTGACAAAACCACATGATACTAGTGGATAAGAACTGGGGTGGTGTAGAACAATGGAAACTGTGAGGTTGAGATCATGGGTCAAAGAAGTTGAAGTGAGGGCAGCGTGGCTCAAAGACGAGGGATTAATTTCTCAACATCATAATGGTGATGGCTTGTTGGATCCGTGATAGGGGATCAACGATTATGGATCAGTGTTAGAAAGGGAATGAGAGATGGATTGAGGTGGCGGGAAAGTAGGGATAAGTGTGGAATTTTGGGGTGTGGATTTTTGAGTGGGATAATATTTTTCTTACTTTCTCCAAATATTTAATTATAATTAAAAAAAACCACTATAATATTTAAATTTTATTAATGGTGGTTTCTTGAATCACCACTTTAAAACAACAAAAAAAATATAATTCTGTTATAGTGCATTCTGTTTAATTACAGAATAATGGTTCACTAAAACTTAAAAGAGAATTTATGGATATTTAATAGAATATGTTGAAGTATAAGAAATCACATTATATCAATGGTTGGGAAGAAAACATTCTTAGTGTTTCTCAACCTTTAAATAAAGGGAATGAAATTATTTATTGAAATAATGAATTTTTGGGGTGTGAATTTTTTAGTATGGTTTGTCTTTGAGAAGAATTGGTATTGATAATAGAGCAGATTAGAAAATTATAAAATTTAATGATTATTTGTAAATTCATGAAATCTGAAATGACTTTGGGGTACCATAAATGTGGGGATTTAATCCATATATAAACAATTATTTTGAAATTTTTATAAAATAAATATATAATATTAAAAAAAATTAAATCAATAGGTTTACTAACATGGGTTCATTAGGCTCATACATAATTAATACACAAAACACATCAATATTTATATAAATCCTTCCATATTTTCCATTTATCGGATTTTAAAATGTCTGTAAAACATGGAAAAACCTTAGTAATAAAGGCTGAGCTAAAAAATTTAACATGGGGAGGAATAATTATAAGGAACATAAGACACAAATCAACATGAGTACATGGGTTAACATAATAATATTATTCATGTGATAATAATAATATAATAATAATATTATTAATTTTTTACCCATGGATATAATGACTGTGTCACTAGAATAATAATGATACACTATAAATATATGTCATGACATACTACCATGATATCATAACATCATTGATAATGTTGATAATATATAGAATATGAATAAAATTTCAGATATTATATACTATATAATGATTATGAAAGATGATATAATGTTATATAATCACTTACATTATTTATTAAAGGACTTTATGATTTTTACCACACTCATATTATTATAATATGTTCAAAATCATGTTGAATACATAGAAAAAAAATTATGTCATCGATAGTCATCAAATAAACCAGTGAGAAAATAATGAGTTTCAAAATAATTTCACAAATAATATGTTAATCAAGGAACATACCATTTTCTAAAATAAAGGGGGAAATTATTATATTTTACATTCAAGGGTATTATTAAATAAATGATCTTACTTCACTACTAGAAGAAGAAACACCATAAGGAGAATCAATAAGTGTTTTTAAGGAGAATATTTTATCAACATAGTTATAGGTTTCATAAAAAAAATAAAAACATGGATATCCCCAAAATAAAGAAAATTTAAATGTTAATTAATCAAATTTAAAAGTATTTTTAAGAAACTAATAAATATCCATAAAACGATGATTGGTAGAATGATATGATAGAATTTAAAGAAAATAGAAGTTTTTAGAATCATTGTATGTATATGATAAATACTGATGCATGCCTAAACTTTATAATAAATTTTTTTGTAAATATTGAGAAAATTTAAATTCAAAAAAATAGTATGATATTTTTTAACCACATTAATTAAAATATTTTTAAGTAGGATTTTACAAGATAGAAAATACCAAAGAGAATGTCTTGGAGAGATCATATAACTAAAAGTCTCATTTTGTTTTATTATATTTACACCTCATATATGATAAAATAATGATTATTAAAATACTAATATTTATGTATATTACATTCATTTATTTAATCATTACTCAATTATTATAATTAGAATTTATTTAATAAATTTTATTTGAATTTAAAATCTCTTGATGACATGTTTGTTTGAGTTATAACCTTTTTCATTTTAACATTACAATGTTTTATAATTTTTATATATTATTTCATTAAATTTTATCTAAAATAATAATAATTTCAAAAATTAAATATTTTTATATTATAAATAATTTATCCTAACTATTGATGAAGGCATTGATAATTAAAGATTTGACACTGTCCTCATAAGAGATAAATTATCCATTAAAATGGAAGGTAAAATTATGGAGAGATAAAATATATATATATGATATATATCATAAAATAATTAGTGTCAGAATGACATTCATATATAAATATATATATTCGTTATTTGACAACAATAAATGAAGTAATAAAAGAGAATTGAAAATGTCCGTATAGAAAATAATAAAACTATTAACTTGACATGTCAAAAGACATGGAGAAAATATATTTATATACACATATAATTTGAATAGTTACTAATAATTATAAAATTTAAAAAAAATTATTTCATTTTATATATTTATTAGTTATTTAGTTTAATGAAGTCGAGAAAAAAAAGATGATATGAGAAATAAAAATGAGAAAAATTAAATGAAGAGGGTGAAAGAGTTTTATCCTATTTAATACTTACACTATTGCTATGGTACTAATATATTGAGGGATTGGAGTAAGGATAGACCAAAACATCTCAATGTATTTTTAGAGGCTTGATTGAATTAAATTTATTAATTATCTTTTAATTGTATGAATTCTGGTAGTGATTTTATACTGGCTAAGATGGTGTTTCTTAATTTAAGGGGAGAGAAATTATGTGTTATAATAATGAATGAAATATGAATTTATAATTTTATTGGGTTTCTTAAATTTAATAATTAACTTACGGTATTATAATATTAGTATTAAATTATTTGATTTGGGGAAAATAATATTTATAAGACATTTTATTATTGGAATTTCTTGTTTTTATTCTAAAAGTTATGTAACTATTTAAATAGTTCAGTTATAATTCCAATGGAATTTTGAATCTATACTTATTATCAAATACTATCAATTGTTTAATTAATGAGTTATTTATTTTTATCTCAAATTTATCTATGTTCATTATAAAATTTAATCCTATTTTTAAAGTTTTATTTTATTTTTACATTGTTTTTAAAGGCTATAATTTTTTCCAGATACCATTCCCCAATAGGTTTTCTAATTATACTAATGATATTTTTATCACATTTCACTAAATTTTATTTTATAGAGTGTATTTATCCTTAATATATGACACTATTATTGTATAAATAAACTTTTGTGGTTCTGTTATGTGTTACATGTGTTTGGTTCAAAATCTTAAACATATATATTACTTTCATAAATATTAATAAGGAAAATTTAATTTTGTAAAGGAAGAGTCATTACATTGTTCCACAATTTAGAAATATAATTCTTAAAATTTTCTATTCATGTCCCTAGTTGAGAATATATAGAAAAAATTCAGTTTCATTGAATCCTCCGGTTTATATGAAGCCTTTTCAATGTTATGGTTTCACCAAACTGCATTGATAAGGTGAGTTATCTTGTTACATAAATAATTTTCCCTATAATATATAATCTTCCCTAATGTAGGTTTTGACCCTACTATACCAACTATAGACTTAAAAAATTTTAGGGTTCAATTTTCTACTTCCTTCTAAGAGATATATGGGACACATTGTACACTAAATCTAGATTATATAGAATTTATTGTTATGAGGACACAACTCCTATGTGATAAAAAACATTCGAAGATAAAATGAATATAGAGTTGAGTTTTCACTAAATTACAATACTTCATAATCTCTTCCTGGGTGATACTCAATGGAAAAATATATGTACAAAAAATAATCCAAATTCTAATCAATTATTATAAGAATATATTTAGCGGAAATTATGATTTCAAGATACCAATGCTTCAAAGAGGTGTGTTTCAATTTAAAACACAGTTTCCCTATCCTATATTCACAATTATGCATGTTTCTAGTGGTAGGAATGGTGGAATGACTGAACTAGAGAATATTTGATAATATCCATAATATCATCATTCTTATATAGCACAGCCGACTAGGTGGCATGGGGCCACCAACTAGTTGATATGCAAACCAGTATCCTCAGTGGGATACTAGGTTTACTTGGAAACCGGTGGAATGATGTTTTTTTAATGTGGTAGTACTATATTTTTTTTTCTATTTTCCCCATTAATCCCATACCATATTTCCCCCCACTCATCTTTATCTAGGAGACTCGCCTTTTATGTACATCCATTCTCCTTCTCTTCCATTATGTAACACCCTAAATAATTACCTGATTTTATTCCCATTATTTATAATCAAGTGATTTTCTGGTTCTATGGGTTGGTCACACTATATATTTTTCTCATCTTCAATATAGTGGTTCTACACCTCATTTTCATTATATGACCTACTTTAGGACTTTTTTATACATCCTGGTTTTCATATACTATATTTCGAATTATTTTCCAATATTGGATGTGCGGACTCCTCTTGACTTAATTTAGGTGGTCACTATGTTTCTCTCATAGTTTCACCAACTCTAATTGGTTCTTATATTATGTTTCATTTCAGTATTCATTGTGAAATAAATATTTTAATTCTATGTTTAATAAATTATCTTTAGATTAGGAATACAAAATGGTAAGGTGATTCGAAGAAAATTCCATGATGATGTTAGTGGCCTTATAATTGTTTATAAGAAAACTAAAACTGGGATGGTTGAGTTATAATTATACTTGGTTACTTGTAAATTTTTATTTTATTACTCTTGTTTTGATATGATAAAATACCCATATTTGTTCATTTTTTGATAATAATGAAAACACCCATTTTTGGTTGGACATTGATAACTAAAAAAACACCCATTTTTTATGGTCCTTAAAAATGAGGAAAATATTTTTTGGTAGGTTTGTGATGTTTGAAGAAAATAAAATTGTGGGAGGTTGCGATAATCCATGGGTACTTGATTTTTCATGTTCGTCATGATGTGCTCAAGGACATATGGTACTGGTCGGAACAAGTAGTTTTGACCACAGGTATCACAGTGGAGCCCATGTTTAGATACTTATTATAAGTTATTTCTTTTCAGTAATTTTTGTTGTTTAATTATTGTGAGAATATGTGAAATTATTCTTCATCCTATATTTATATTGGGACCTTATTGGTGATGACCTATTTAGTTGAACTCATTCCTTGATCAAACCACCATTTGGTACCTGAGAAGATGTCATGGTTACTGGTCAGGATATGGGAAATCACCCTATCAATGATGCCTAATTTCCTGGCTAGGGGGGAGTCAAAAGATGAGAGTTGGGCTTGATATTAGACCTCTCACCCTTTGACGGGTCATGTAGTTTTCAGTTATTTATCATTTTTATACTTTTGGTACCTATTTTTTATGATGTACATGTACATATGACACCTAACTAATATCTTGTATCATCATAGGTATTTATTTTTAATTTTTTTATCTTTATTTTATTTTTATCTATGATTTGATGTGATTTATGATATTTTCATTATTTTTTGTAATTTTTTCACTATTACTAGAGGTTATAGTCTCTCCATGGTAATATCATGGACCCTTTCCACTATTTGGAGGCCACTAGAACACAAATAAGTAGACCTAAGTTTACATAGAACACCAGGTTTGGGTACCAATTGAGTGGAATTTAGAGAATGATGTTATAATGCTTCTCAAATGTGTTATTGAATGGGATGAAAGATTTTGTCACTTATTATATAATGAGAAGTCCCAAAAGCTTTCATTCACAAAAATTATCAAAACATGATAGTGTTATGCATATTATCTAATATATATCATTATATGAGTTCTGTTGGATGCTTGATTGGAAATTTTTCTTGTATTATAACATAAGAAATGGAATATTTCAGTCATAACAACTTTTTAAGTAATTAGAGAAATCTATCAACACTTATTCATGTGTCTCTCTGGGTATTTTTTATTTCACATCTATTTAGTGGAAATATGTTACACTAAATTTCAATTCTGTATTATAGGAATGATGAATAATTATCTAAAATGTTTAAGTGAAACTCGGATATCAATTAGAAGTTATCAAAGAGGGTTCTCTATATTTCTTTGCTACATCATTTACATATATCTTAGTATGTTTATTATGTTAGAAGTCTTATTGAATGTATATGAATTGAGTTGTCTTGAAAATAATATTTACCACCAAACATATGGAATTGTTTCCATTAGTCATCTTATATTACCAATTATGATGTCATTAATGGCTTTCTCCCATTTCCATATTGGTATGAGTAATGTTTTTATCATCCCATTATATTTTTGATACTTTGGTTTGAAATTATTTCATGTCATAAACATTCATTTTAGTCTAAAATCTCCTTATTCATGTTGTACCACTAGAAAGCCTCCCAAATATCTCTATATATTGTTGTACATACTTTGTGGATGTAGAAAGATAAACTATGTGGATCATCCAGTTGCAAATTATTTATCATTATTATTAAATGTGTACAAAGTCTAGTTATAAGTTCAATGACTCAATCATTATATATGCGTAATTATTAAATCTTTACTACCTTATAATCACCTTATTTTGAATCTCTACCTTTGTATCTCATTTATTTCCTTTTAGGGAGATGTTTAATAAATTATTTTTTGAAAGGTAGTATGTCTTTACTAAGATTATCATTTCTAGATCCAACATTCACATATCCCTAAAGGTTTTCATTTCCCAAATATTACCATATATTGTGTAGTAGATTAATTTCCTCTAATATCATCAACTACCTTATTCACCTTTTTAGGAATGTTGTGTGTCATGATTTCATGGACCTTGAGTAAATCTAAATATCTAATTTGATTTATGTTGTTTTCCTTTTATCTGAATATAAACTTTAAGCATTTGAAATTAGTATATGTTTCACACGTCTCTCCCTAGAGTTGATTCCTCTAAAGCATCAACCTAATGATTAAAGATTCTAAGTATAGGTCATGTGTAATGAACCATCCTAAAATACTTAGACCTGGTACTTCACTCAGCTTGGTACAAGTCTTGAGGGGCTTTCTCAATCACCTCGAGCTAGAAAAAAGTGTCATGGAATAAATATTTATACCATTGGGAATGATATTTACTAATAAAATGAATAATAAAATGAAATCCTCTTCCATGATGTTTGACATGACATAAACATATATCAATGAATAACATAAGATGAATAAATAAGATTGAAATTAAACCCATACAAAATGAGACAAAACCCCAAGAATAAAAAATCATAACCCATAAACAACCCAAATAAACATAAACAGTAATTCCAACAAATACTTAAACAAAATGAAATATATATACAAACATATAACAAAAAATAAAAATAAATTAACCTTAAATTCATGTGTAATGATATTGGATAAGAACTGAAAATGCATGACTAAATGGAAACCCCAAAGAATTCATATCCAAGTTATAAGTGAACAAGCATCAAATTCCACCTCCATACACATAAACCAAAATATATGAATCATTTACTTCATATGAGTTTTATTTATCCTAAACATGTATCACATATCATAATGGCTATATAAAACCACTATGAATATATGCAGTGTGTATAAAATAACTACCAAAAGCTATTTACCCCATGACCTGTGCATGTTCTATAAAAACTAAGTCATGTTATTCTACTTTTAAATACATATATTAATGTTTCATTTTAAATTTATAATGAATAAACATTACACATAATCATTATATAAAACAATTTCTCCCAATATAATTAATTTATCCATACTTAAGAATAAACAATTTAAAGTTTTAAAAGTAGGAGTAACATTTAACACGAGAAAAACCAACTATAAAACTATTTTAAAACTTCCCATTTGGGAAAAAAATATAATATACCCCTAAAATTAATGAAAAATTTCAATCATTTGATGATAGAATAATTTAATGATGAATATAATTTAATAGAAAACACCTTGTATTAACAAAAATCATACATGAAGGATAACTTGTTACATTTAAATCACCATTCACAGACTTGTAAAATAACATATTTTCTATGATTAATGTAATCAACTTTTATAATCCTTTTAATAAATCACACTTCACAAAATATAACAAAATGAGGGAAAAATCATTAGTGGATAAATATAAGTTAACTATAAAAATAATTATATTCTATTTATCCAAGTAACACTTAGGAGCCTTGGGGATAATCAAGAACAACACAATAGTTGAGTCCATATAGTTGGAATTCCTAATATTATAAAAAATCCTAACACTAAAGTTTACCCTTATAGGCCAAACACAAAGGGAATAATCCTACGAAGAGTGATATCCTGTCCTGGGTCCACTATCTAGAGCATGATATCATTCTAATGAACCACTTATCCCTATATCTCCCACATATCTATCCAGGGTTTCCCATGAATGAAAAAACAACAGTGATAAATATATAATAGTGCATCTCAATACAGTAAATTTTTTCAAAAAATAATTTGGAAAATTAATGAGACCCTCACCTATGAGAACCCTTCAAAGAAAAAAACCCTTCCATAAAGATATCAATATCATAATACTATCACAATATATAACCACCAACGTCATCTTGTATCACTATATTCTTGATAATAATTTTTAAGGGGATTTAATTTATGGGATAAAGAATAATGAATACTAAAATATATACAAAAACATACCAAACACTGTTCAAACTCTTAAAAACATGTTTAATGCCATTAAATTCCACACTAAAACCTAGAAGTAATTTTTTTTAAAAAAGGTGACATAAGTTCAAAATTTATTTATAATTTAAAATTCCATTTAATGATAAAAAAATGGTCTTATTTATTGGAGACATTGATAAAAACCTAATAGAAACTCATTATAATTCAAAAGAAAAGATTTCATAAATAACTTTGCAATTTATTCATCAGAAATCATAATTAACTAATTATCATTCATTTTTGGTAAATGATTTTCCTGAATTATGGTTTATCTATTTGATCATAGGAAATACAATTTGATAATAATTAATGTTTGAGAAACCAAAAAAACCATTATGTTTAACAGGATAGAAATTACATATATTATTCTTATTAGAAAATTATATTTAAAAAACAACCATCCATGGTTCCATAAGTAAAGGAGAACGCGTGAGGGTACATATTTGATTTAAATTCAAAGACAATATAAATTCTTAATCCAAAAAGTTAGGTAAAGAAAATATGTTAGAATAAAATATGGATAATCAAAATTAGAAACCCAGAAATTTATATTCATTTAGAATGAAACCTTATATTCCATAGCCATGGGGGTAGAAGAGGAAGGGAAAATAGAGACAAAGAAGAAAAAAAGAAGAGGGGATGGTGTTTTTGTATAATTATATGGGAAGATAATTAATTTTAATTATGTTTAAACATGGATATTATATTTAACAGTAATGAAAGACATGTGAATTTCGAGATAAAAGTATATGGGTGAGATAAGATAATATTATTTTTAAATTTGATGATGAAAAATAAAAAAATCATGTTTAAAAATCTATATATGTAATTTTCCTGGGTGGGGATCCTATACAGGTTACTTGTAAAGCCCACCACACCAAGAGGAATTCCAAATTTCACTATTTAAATATGTGGGATAATGTGTGTGTGAGGAACGTAACTCTTAATATGAGAAAACACTCTAAAAATAAATATTTGTACTCGAAACATAAATTAAAATCAATAACTAATGAATAAAAAGTTAAATTACTAAAAATAACAACGTGGGTGTTAAAATTATCTCCACCATATCACATTTTTCCTCTAGAAATATCTATAATTGTGAGTTATCAATGAAATGGTGAGTGTTTTCTTATATTTTTTAGACACAAAATAAATTCATAATTTTTCATTAAATAATGATAGGATTGATTATTAGGAAGAAAATATAAAGCATGATGACACATGGAAAATATTTCATGGGTATATATAAAAACCAAATATACTTATTATGTATGGATTTCATGGGAATAATACTCAACCTATATCTTTTATGTATAAAAGATAGAAAAACAACTGATACCATATTAACAATTATGAAATCTATTCAATAATAGGTCTAGAAAAACATTTTATTGAGGCCAATAGACCCTTTATTACATTATTTTTTTCAATAATTCATGAATGTATCACCCATAATTACCTTAAATATGAGTAAAAAATATCAAATAAACCACCCAACTCCTCACTCTACTCTATCAGAACTCATGTATATGACTAAATAGAAATGGAATCCTAAAAACAAATTACCCATATCAAATAATGGAAATATTTCACACTAAATTTTAATAGAACAGGGAGACACCTAGTGATAGATGAGATGAATGACACCAATAAGAAAGATAATTCACATATTCATGGTCTCCACATCATTTATATTTCCAATAATATACTAATTCTAAAATAAAACTGTTCATTCCTAAGGAATCAATATGAAAAAGAAAGGTTTAACGATTTCTATTACATACTAGTATTATCCAACAACTAAGTAATGAAAAATATGATGGAGACATAAAAAAAACTAATCAGGATTTTAAAGCAACATGTATAGATATTTCACTAAATTTTTATTCCAATAATTCCCCATCAAAAGAAAATAATCCACTTTAATAAAATATTGATTAGACGAGACTATAATGGGTAATTATATATAATTTAATTAAAAAAATTTAAATAAAGGGAATATATCTTGAATTAAAATAAAAAAAACCACATTAAATTTTTTAACCTAGGTAATTACTAATATATTTTAATCTGATCCACATTCCATGAATTAATATCCCTTATATAACCTTTTTAGAAGACAAAAATAGTAATTACTATGGTAGGTTTTGGGACCTAACTGTCACGAAGGATTCTTATACCCTATCATACCACATCGATGGACCACTAAAAATTTATCTTTTTAAGAATTAAATTATAAAAAAATGATACTCTCTTCACACTGAAACCAATTTAGTTGAACTCTATGGGTTTCCCCAATATACTAATGAATCTCCACGCACTATGTTGATGTGTAGAAGAAAAAACACTCATATCAAAAAATCCTTACATAATTTCTTTGATTTTAATATCCTACACCACTAACCCACCCCACACATAAGTGAGTAAAAAAATACACCATATAATTAAGATACAGTTGAACCCCCCTTTGAAAATTTTTTATGTTAAATAATCATCCAAGACCAACTCATGTTGATATTGTGCTAACTAATAAAAATGATGGGTGTAATCAAATAAAAACTAAAATTTATAGCCTAGGAATTAAGATTATATTTCCTTAGACAATTTTAATTTTTTGTATAATATATTTTAATGTGAAAATATCATAAAACATTCCGACATATGTCCTACTAATTAATTAAGTAGGATAATAAAATTCCACCACTTCCAACTCAAAAATTTGAGGGTGAACTCGTAAAAATTAAGCTGGTAGACTATAAGAATTATTAGATTTAATATATAGTTTAATATGTTGTATGTGTTATTAATTATAATGGTTACCTTGATGATATGTAAATTTCAATATGTGTTGAGTATATGTGATGATAAATGTGAGATATAGATAATTATGATTATACTGGGTATAGTCGGTATTATTTCTAATTCTGCTAATTTTGAAAATGAATTTTGGTTATTTGGAAGAGAAAAATATTTTATTTTGGAAGTATAAAATATACTTGGATGAAAATAAGCAAGTCAACGAAATCTAGGAGATGAGTCCTGAGTTTATGGATTTAATTCAAATTCTTGTTACTGGTTGCACATGAGTCAATATTGACTATAATAAATAATATTTGGAAAAGGGTGGTAACATGATATATCTGATTTTTACATCGAGTTGAGAAGAATATTAATCATTATTTAATATATAATGTATTGGGTTCTCTCGAAGTATTAATAAAAAATATTACATCCCTTAAGGCTTTTATAGCTTGAGTAACTCGATAACAAGGATACACCAAATTACCTAAAAGGTAAAGCCAGCTGAAAGTAGTGGATGATTAGTTGAGTATGGGATATTTTTTCAGTAGGATAAAAGAACAATGTAGGGATTAATAGTTAACCTCTTAATATACACTCCATAAGGGATTTGATTTTAGTTTGAGGAGCGTACTGGTAAAAATAAGGGCAAATACTCCCTAACACAATTATAATGTGAGAAAAATCTTAAAATTGTATTTTTAATCATTTTAAAAGGCTCTATATCAGGAAATACAATGTCACATACATTTTATTCTTCCTAATTCCACACCCATTTTGAAATATAATAATTTTATATCATAGCTCACCGAAATATTATTATGAGGTTTAAAATTAAAATATTTGGGAAAAGAAAACAAAGAAATGATGGTTTATCGATATTAAAAAGATAAAATATCATGATTTCTTAACAATGATCCTAGAATGTTTAAAGAAAATAAATAAATAATAATTGAATAGTGATTTTCTAAAATCTTTTACTAGAGAAATATTTTATATTAAAATATTGAAGTGCACTTGAGTTAAACCATGAAAAAAATTAAACTGATATTATAGACCGTCCATCGATGATAATATGGTATATATTTCTGTATATTAAAATATAGAACACTATGAATAAAACTATAATTGAAATTTAATAAGTTATTAATGGTTATCATCATCAAGTACATGTAGGGAATATAAATAATATATATAGATTACATGTATTGGAGATCATGTGGAGGAACATAGTTCATAAGAAAGATAATAGATCATTGTATAGTACATAATATATCATTAGAGGGTACACCAAAGATCATTATAGGTTAAAAAATACTATAAAAACATAAGGTTTAATACTTTTCAAAATTTATTTACCAAGATTATGCTTCCACATTTTAACTATGAGATAATAAATAAATGGAAACATACAGATGAATGAGATGGTTCACATTACCTATATGAATCTATCATTATACATTACTTAATCAGATGTATTTAGACTATATTTTATTTTATTTATTTCCAAATTAAATCCTAGGATTATATTTTTCTAGACTTAGGTTATAACTATTACATAATAATCTCATGTGTTTAAAATAGGACAATTATTTTGAGTGTAATTTCTTCACAATAAAAAACTTTTAAGGTTAAATAAGATTTAATTTCATGAGAAATCTTAATGACATTCAACATGACTTCTTGCATAGCCTGAACCTTCCTTAAACAATTAAAAAAAAATTAAAATGTGGTATGAGAATAGAAAGGTCACTAAGGTATATAAAAATAAGGAAAGAACCCATTAATCTGTGAAAAAATATAAAAAGTTTTCTCTTACAAAAATTAAATTTCAGCTCAATGTAAACATTTTATTACCCAAGAAATCATCTTCTCTTCCCTAAAATTTTCGGATAAAATTTCATTAGTAATATTAAAGGGAAAAAGAATAATCATAAACGTTTCTTTGATAATCATGGAAGTCATAGGAAATATTTTTATATATTATTCTTTTCAATAGTACAAAGAATCATATATGCTCCTTTACCATGTGAAATCATATGATTACCAAAAAACCCACAAAAATAATAGATAAATGAAGTAGGTAACTTGTGGAATAATTTTCATATTATTCACACTTACACAAGGAATTAACATCATGGTTATTCTTTGAGTAACCATCATAGTTAAACATGCAATAACCCTAAATATTATACTTGGAATAACTATAGTAGTATATTCTTATACTCTCTTTCAGTAAACCTAATTAGTTAACTCTAATAATTTTCCCCATGTATTGGAAAAATATAATAGACTCACATAACCTTAGATTTATAATGTAACCCCCCGTCATCATAAATAATTATCAATATTTATAATTTAATCATAACATATTAAAGGTCACGTCAAAAAAAAAATCTTTTCACCCATAAAAAATTGGAATAATGATAAATTATTTTTATTTAAAACCCAATTTTCAAAACTAAAATCACAAGAATAAATGTAAATAGGGATTTTCCTTAAATAAAAAATGTAATATTATAAATTAATCTAAACATAAGATAATGGGTAATATGTCAAGAAAATTAATTGTCATTGTCTATGTTCAAATCAAACATTCAATTTTTTTTCTTTATATCAGATATTAAACCCTTCCGAGAAGGATTCCTTTAAAAAAATTGACAAAATTAGAATTAAGCATAAATTTTAATTTTTAAATAACTTATATACATTAAAATAAATCCATTAAATAATTTTAAAAATATGTATATGGATGAAAAGAAGATAGTTTTAAGGGAAACATTACAAGATGAGTTTGAAATGAATGTTTCTTAGCTTGAGTATGACTCATCAATTAAGTTATATATATTTATAAATAATTGACAGAATATAATTATATAATTTATTAATTAAAATTTCATGTTTATTATTCATTTTATTCTATCAATTACTATTCTATATTTAATTATTTAATTAATTAATTCAGGTTTGATGTTTTGACAATATTCATTTCATAACTCCAAAATGTATTTGGTATGTCAACTATGGTAAATGAGATCATTAATTCATAAAATACAAAATAATAATAATTAAATAATTATCATTTTTATACATAAAATTTACTCTTAAAAATCAATCATGAAATATGGTTATGAAAAATGAACTACGTTACAATCATGGAGACCGTAGGTCATACATACACATGAGATACATTTACGTTTTTCTATGATCACTATAGAAAGAAGGTAGGTATAATTTTATATTTACATGATGATCATAATATCATAAATATCCTATTTTTTCATTAATTATACGTATATATACCATCCTTGCGATGAGGTGATGAAAAATGAATCACAACGCTTCTTGGTGGTGGTAGTTAACAAATATGCACAAACGACATTATCATTTATCATCAAATGAAAAGGTAAGAAAGTAAATGATATATAACCTTTTAAAAATAAAAAATATTAATTGAATATACTGTTTATATATATATATATATTAATTCAATCATTATTACCTTCTATGAGATATAGTGATGGAGAATGATTTATATAGATTCACAAGGCGGTGGTCCTCTTTATAAAAGAATGATGGTTTTGTTTCCATCTCGATGTTAGAGAGGATGTATATAGGTTTTCACATTAACATAAAAAATAAATATATTTAAGATACTATTTTAATTATATATGATTAGTTAAGGATGATTTGAAGGAACTAAAAGATGAAATAAAACTAAAATTTATGGTTCAAAACTATACATCTTCTTTGGAAAGTCTCCTTTGTTTAAGAACTTATTCCCTCAAACATTTGAATTATTCCAAAAAAATACCTCCAAAATGAGTGTATGGATTATAAGAAGGTATTTGGGTAGGTATTTACTGAAAAAACTGGGTTTCAATATTTATGTAAATGTAATAATAGATTCTCCTTTATAAGAGAGGGTACGTGCACACTTAGAATTTCTCAAAATATTAAATTAATATGAGTAATGTTTCAATTAAAAATTATTCAAAACTAATTTATTTTAAATATAATAAGAGGACGGATTTAAATCTTCTCTTCCCATAAAAATTAAATAGTATTTTACAATTCTTTTAATCTTATCTTTTTCAACCATTTGTTAGCCTTTTTGACAATTATAACAATATTAAAATTTTATACAGTTTATGTATTAATAATGTTACAGTAGTATAATAAATGACCCATAAAAGGACCATGGATAATTTAATTAACCATATATTATTCATTTTGTGGAATATTATATTTATTTTGGTAATTTTAAATCATTTACAAATATATTATTTTTATAAAATATTTATAATGTGAATTGTAGAGCTATTCATTCACTATTAATTTTTTTTAACTATAAGAAAACCAAGAAATTATAATATAATAAATTAACATATCCCTAAATTTTCCAAAAAATATAAGAAACTAATTTTTTGAAATTATTCATTCTAATATTAATACTCTTAATATTTTTTAGTATCATTTATTTTATTTTTCAACTATCTTAATAATTACAGTGTCAACGTTGTGTAATAACTTATGTTAATTATTTATTCTTGAAAAATTAAAATAATTTTTCATGATGAAAATAAATTATTTGTAATTAAAAATAATATTTATTGGTGAATATGTCCTCTGTTTTTCCCTATGTTAAAATATTTTATTTATTAAAAAACAATAGTGTGAGATTTTTTTACTTTTCATTAAATAAAATATTATAAAGTATATAATAACATAAAAATGGAACAAATAATCCATATAACCGAATATTATATGATTATGGATGAAATGGAATCGTAAAATAAAATAAATTCAAGTGTAATTTTCATTTTATAGTCCTTATAATTTTAATTTTATCTTTTACTGCACGATTTTCCAATTACCGTGGTAATTTTTTTTCTAAGTCTACTATTCATATTGACGAATAATTAATGGGAACTATTTACTAAATTTGGACTCAATGATTCAAAATATAGAAAACATTATTAAAAATTAAGAAAACATAAGTGGTAGAATTTAATTTAAAATTAAAACAGAAAAATGAAATAAAAATTTATTTTTCTGAAAAAGTTATTTTTTAAATATAAAATGTTTTTAGTAAAAATTAATTGTATATAATTCATTAAAAACCCCATTATTGGATAATTGTGAATAAAAAAATTAAATTTTAAAAGTAGACCAAAATATCAATTTACTTTATAAATAATTTAAAATAAAATACATCTTCAATTAAAAATTAGTATTTTTTACTATTCATTGAAAAATCAATCATTTCAGAAAATTATCAAAAAATAAAATTATGAAAATTTTTATTTGTTGAATTAAAAAATCAATTTAATTTTTAAAACTTAAAATTCTAAAATTTTGATATTAATATTTTAAATAAAACCATATTATACATGAAAATACAATTTGGTTAGAACTCGAGATTTGTTTTGACTCAAAAATGTTATAATTTTTTTATACTTATTATAAGTCTATAAAATATTACTAAAAAATATATGGATTTTTTTATTTAAAAAATACCTAGGTTGTTAGATTCTTCCTTATTTTGTAAATTTCATCCTTGAAATTTTATTCACTTATTAAATAAGTGTGGATATATTTCCCTCTGAGAATTTTCTTGCTCTCATGTTTCTTCCTCAACCATATAGTTTCTAAAAAAACATAACCTTGTAAATTACATTGTTTCTAAATAAAAGATGTATATGTTCAAGAATCAAAATAGGTTATACGTCCTAAGAAACGTTTTCTTCTAGAAGATCTACCTCATTTCTTAAAATATGAAAAGAATCTTCCACATGATTTATTAACATGAAACCATGAAAAATATTGTGTACCTAGGATAAAATCGAAGGAAGGAACAATAAATAAGAAACTGATCCAACATTATCCAATATTTCATATGTACCAATGAATCATGGACTTATCTTCCCTTTTTAATCAAAATTCATCACCTTTTCCCATGGAGATACACTAAGAAAAACATATTCACCTACATCTAAAGAGAGGTCTTTTCTAAGATAAAAAGAATAACCTTTCTACCTACTATGATCTATCCCCATATATTGTGGAATTAACATAACCTTCTAAACCATTACCTCTACCAATTTTGGTCTAATTATCTAACATTGACCTACTTCATCCAAAAAATGATGGAAACAACCATTTCTTACCATATGATTCCATAGAAGGTTTTATTTGTATACAGGACTGAAAACAATCACTATAAGAAAACAAAAACATAAAAAGTTGATGATCCCAAAATCCTTAGTGATCAATTGAACAAGGATGAAGTATTTATTCCAAATTCTGAATCATTTGTTTGAAACATAAATTATATTTAAGATGGAAAGATATTATGAAATTTAATTCACTACACAATGACTTCTGAAGTCCTTTAGAAAAATTTGAATTAAATATCGAATCACCATCAAATACTATGGAGAAAAGGACCACATATATTCTAACTATATTCTTATATTAGAGTAAAAAATGTTTATCTAAACACATAATATCTAGAATTGAAATTAAATGTGAATATTTATTTAATCAATCAATTATACTCACAATAAAATTATTACAACATGTAGTTTTTGGTAATTCCACCCTATAATTAATAGATTTATTTTCCCATTTCTACTCTAGAAATGGAAAGGTCTCGAAAACATCCTTTGATAATTATTTCTCTCATATAACTTGTTTAAAGGTCAAACATTTCGTGGTAAATTCAACAAAATATTTTTCTACTCCATCATATCAGTAATACATTCTAAATCCTATATACATCCTAGTATTATAATATTGAATGGAAAACAGGAATCTACGAGCATAAACCAAGAGTTCCCTCATCAACTGGGAAATAAAAGGCACACATAATCTTGTTCCAAATCTCATAACATAATTTTTATCAAAGTTATATTTAGGAAAATTAACTTTCTTAACATTTCTAACTTTTTTATAACTTGATGTCTTATTTATTATATTTCTTAATTAATTATGATAGAGGTGATTATACTAACACCTAAAAAATACATAAAAAGTTCCAACATCCACTAAAACAAAGAAAAGATACCATAAATCATTAACCAAATGGTCTTGTAAAAGATGTAACACGATTGACAAAGTATCAATTTCCCAACTAAAAGAATTAACAACATTATATTCATTTCTATGTTTTTAATGAATTGTGAATTCATAATATTTTATCAATTCTATCCATCTCCTATGCATCGTGGTCAAGTATTTCCCAATGAATATATTCCTCAAACATTCCAGATCAACATATATTTCACACTCAGATCCATATAAATGATGTATAAAAATGTCTAAATCAATAACCATAGTAGCTAATTACAGATCCTATATTGTATAATTTAACACCTATGGTTTCTATTTCTATAATGTATAATTAATTAAATATTCATTTTTTATCATGTCACACCCAAGTCCTCTTAATGAATCATCCTTTAATATGACAGAATCACCATTTTTAGAGGGAAGACCCAAAAATATATTGTTCATCTATCTTTCATTTAATTATTAAACAATCATTGCATTATTTTTTCCAAATTAATTTACCCCTGTTTTGATTTAACTTAAGTAGTGATATATATAACCATGATTTTTGAACAAACTACTAGTAATAGCCTTCTATCCCAAGAAGAAAAGAAATCTCAGCAACATATTTAAATCATGTCCATTCATCAAAAACCTTAATTTTATAGTGAACAATTGTTATGACATATCTGTTTAGGATTTTTCCAAGGAAATAAATCATTTGTAACAAAAAATAATATTTGGTTAATTCTCCAAATAACTTCTTTTCTTTCAAGGTTTATAGAAAAATTATTATATATATTTTTCGTATCCTCATAACATTTTGAATAAATTAATCTATCATCAATAAAAACAAACCCAAATGTATCCAAGTATTCCTTGAAGACTCTATTTATAACATCAATAAATACATATGGGACATTTTTTAACCCAAATGGAACAACCAAAAACTCATAATGCTTATATAGAGTCCATAATATTGTTTTTAAAATGTTATCCTCTTTCACCTTCAACTAATAGTACCCAGAACTTAGGCCCAAAATCAAAAAATACTGATCTACCTAGAGATGATCAAACAAATCATCAAAATGAGGTTACAAATACTTACTGTTAATAGTAATTCCATTAAAATCACTACAATAAATGCAATTCCTCATGGGTCCATCTTTCATTTTAACAAATAAGATAAGAGCACCATGTGTTGAAGTGAAAGGTTGAATGAAACCTCTATGAAGAGACTACTACAACTTATTTTTGAATTTGGGAAGTTAAACATAACACTTAAGATAATATCATTTTGAAATTTTCATACAATCAAGAAATATTTCAATAGTAAATTCAACTTCTAGATCAGGTATAACACCATAAACCTCATCAAAAAAACATCTAGCTATTCTTTCACTATTGGAACAACATTAATATATACAATTCTCTTATTCTAAACGATATGTTCAATGTAGCTTTCATTCCAATATTTTCAGAAATTCTCAGTATCATGATATATTATCAATTTTATGGGGTTATGATTATATAAAAACTGAAATTATTCATGATAAACAACATATTTATCTCCACAATCCTTATAATAATGATAAACATAAAGAAAACATATACCTAGAATAACATCAAATTTTACATAGGTAAATATTGTTATATTTATAGGGAATTTATTTCCATATATAATGATGGTAAGATTATTCTAATTTATTTTTTCCCTTAAAGTAATCCATGTGTTTTTACCACAATATTTGGATTAAGTTTTTGATGTGGAATTTTTTATTTACAAAAATATTTATTATAAGTGAAAAAATCCATAGAGCCCAAATAAAACAATACATTAGCCCGAATGGCTTGAAGGCCTTCATTTTTATTGATTTTTGATAACCCCCCTTTCAAGGGATGAGGGGGAACACTTACAAGGCCCGTAGTCTCAGAGATTAAATGGCCCGTAGGATTAAGAGATTACATGACCCGAAGGTCTTAAGAAATTCAACCATACTATCTACAAGGAACTTCCCCTCCCCAGCATCTATATCATGATTGCAGCTCTCCACCTTCACATAACCGTCTAGCTAGGCTTCCCGTGCAAGCACAGGTTGGTCTCGTGCATGCACATGACAGTAATGTACATGATACCACATCCTTATATGACCCAAAAACCATTGAAGTGGATCCAATGGATTTTACCGAACCTTTCTACGTATTGTTTGGTTTGTTCCTATCATTTGGGTTCTTTTTTGGATACTCATGTGCCTAATGACCCATCTCATTACATTAAAAAAAATAATGCTTATTTATAATAATTTTTCTTACAAGAACCATGATCTTTTACATTTATATTAAAATCCATATGTCCCATATTACCACATTATAATCACTTAATAAAAATCAGATGGAATTCCCCTATGTTTCTTTTACAATAACTATCACAAAATAAAAACATAATTTTCTTACCATTATATTTCATTATTATATTATTCTCTTTTTCCGGAAACTTAGACCCCTTTTTATGATGGATTTAAAAGTATAAAAGATCATTAATAAATTCCATTTCCACTTATTTATCACATTGAAAAGGTTTCTTATAACTATTGAATTCATGGGAATCTAATTCCCTTCAATATCCTAACATAAATCCCATGTAAAACTGAATGATCAAACTCTAAATATCAGGTGTAAAATTTGTTCAATGCCTCGATAATTGGGTGAAGTTTTCTTTGAACATAGACACTAAATCTTACTTCTTTTTTCTCAAAAACAATAATTTATCTTCTATCCTAATTTGAACAACATTAGGAAAATATTTCTCAAGGAAGATATTTTTAAAGTCTTCTCATTCCTAGCAATAAATATCTTCACTTTATTTAGTATTATTTACCATTTCCCACTATTGATCGCCCCACATTCCATATAGTAAATAGAAATACTTACCATTCGATAGACTAAATATTACATGACATTGAATATCATTTCCCAGGATTTAATCCCTCATTCAGCTACCAATAGGTTTGAAGATCCACTAAATAAAGGAAGGCGATTCCTCAAAAAAATTCCATTGTCGACATGTTGATTTTTTATTAATGGAGATGATATTAATAATGGATAACCCAAAATTTAGAGCATTTTTCAATTGATCTATTTTTGAAAAATAACTACCCTATTCTAATTCCTGTCATTCTTGGTTTCTGATCAAGAAGGATATCATCCCCTTGGTGACTTCATACTTCAGCTTCCTAGTTCCCTATATGGAAAAAATATTCTGAATAAACATAATTTAGATCCAGAAACATGGTAATATTAAAATGATATATCATTTCAACTTAACCATAATGTAAAATAATTTATTTAAATTCTATTAACTTTATCATAACCACCAAAGTTATCTAATATCTATTTTGATACCAATTATAACGACATGACCTTAAAGAATACAAAATCTAGTTTCTTTACACTAGATTTAATGTTATTTAATTCCCAAATAACATTTAGTTTTATATTTTTAAATAATTTGTCAAAACACTTTCATAATAATCCCATAGATTAAAAATAGAAGTCTTATATCGAGTATCCATTTTTTACAATGTTAAAATTTTAAAGTAAATCATGATTTTTTTTTCTAGAAGTATCTTCATGTCATTCTACATTAATTATTATTTTACCTTACCCATATATAAAACATATAAAATAACTAAAGAACATGATGATATAAAAATATCATTAATGGACATGAAATTTAGATTAAAAAAATTGCACTAAAAAAATGTAAGGTCATCGGTAATTATTTAGTGGTCTAACGATGGTTTAAACCACCACTTAATTATTTAGTGGTGGTTCATAGACAACCGCATATTTCATGGTCGATAGTCAATTAGTGATAGTTAATTTTATTTCATTGCTGTTTTTAAGTGTTATTTTTTGAGAATTTAGTGACAGCTGGGTGTTTAATTACTATTGGTTATTTAATAAAAAAAATATGTTGGGAATATAAATAAAATAAATTAAAGTACTATAAATCATTTAGCATTGGTTAATTTTAACAACCATTAAATATAGTCAATAATATATGTTTAGCGGTGGTTATGACAAACCACTACTAAATATTTTTTGGTTTTTTAGAAAATATTAAATAAAAAACTATAAATTTACAAAAATTAACATGTTATAAAGTAGAACATAAATATATGATAGTCCCATTATTCATGCATCACACATACTGAATCATAAAAACAGTAGTGATCATCATAACCTATGTCCCAGTCACCCTATACATCAACTAATTCCTTGGTAAAAATTATATATATTTACAATATGTCTAAAAAAATCCCCATAAAATATAAATCCACATAAAAAATTCCACAACATTTTTTATACCTCCACATTATCTCATCAACTAAAACTGACTATGTCATCTCATCAGCTATAATAAAAAAAAGTAAAACTAAAATAATAAATCAGAATTAAAATAGAATAATTGATAAAATTTTAACACACAATGGAAATGAAGAACCTTCATGATAACATTCTGAAACAATTTGTGGATTAGAGCAATCAACCCCTTTCCTTCTGCCGACTTCTTCCACCTACAATGAAAAATAGAACATTGAGGAAAGGAATTGCGAGAGAGAAAAGACAAAGAATATATTCAGAATGCTACACATAAAAATTGTTATTTTATTAATAAAACTGATGAAATTTTAACATAATACAAATAATATATAACGAAAAACTTTTTGAAAATAAAAATATGCCTATTTAAGATAAGATTCAACACTGGAAAATGGAAAGGGATAATAAATATTCTAATTTAATTTTAGAGCGACATGTGCTGTGCTTAAAATTTATTTAATAAACAAATTTTAAAGATTTTGATATCAGAGAATGCCCAATAATTCAAAAAAAAACAAATTAGTGGGTTTTGAATGATTTCACATTAATCAGAGATTATTTTCTATGGTTTTGACCGTTCCACAAATGTTTTAGTGTTTTAAAACACTAAGAAACATTTACATCCATTAAGGAAAAACCATCATTTCGAATGAAATTTTGTAAGTGCATACATTTCAAAATTAAATATATAGTCTTTTTTTCTTGATTTAAGGACAATCTAAAATCATTTTTTTAGTTTGGACCATTTCAAGCACATTATAGTGTTTTATAACACAAGAAACCTGTTTACGGCCATAACAGGAAAAATATCACTCACAATGAAGTTTCATTAATTACAAAATTTTAAAATTAAATCTAAGGTGTTTTCCTTTAATTTTAGGATAACCTGACATCGTTTTCTTGGTTTTGACCATTTCATGCATATTTTATTGTTTTAAAACACTAAAAACATATTTACAACCATAACCAAAGAACTTCCATTTAAAATGATGTGATGTAGGTTCCTACACATAAAAATTAAATATATGGTGGTTTTTCCATGACGTCACTTCAATATGAGGTTGTTTTCCTAGTTTTTAACACTCCACGCACATCTTGGTGTTTTAAAACACAAAAAATGCATTTATAATCATAATAGGAAAACCCTCATTTGAAATGAAATGTCTTCAGTTACTACATTTCAAAATTAAATATAAGGTCATTGTACAATTATTTCAGGATAATCCAATGTTGGTATCCTCTTTTTGACAATTCTATGCAAGTTTTAATGTTTTCAATGACTAGAAATGCATTTACAACCATAACGGAAAATCCGTCATTCGGAATGACATGTCCTTAGTTCCAACATTTCATAATTAAATATAATAGGTTTTTCCCTAATTTCTATAAAATACAATGTTTGTTCTAGTTTGGACCACTCCATGAATGTTTTAGGGTTTTAAAACAACAAAAATGAGATTAAGACTATAACGGGAAGACCATCATTCAGAATGATGTTCCATCTGTTCCTTCATTTCAAAATTTAATCTAAGGTGTTTTTATACTGATTTTAGGTCAATTGGACATTATTTTCATGATTTTGATCGTTATATGAATGTTTTAGTGTTTTAAAACACTAAAAAAGAGTTTATGGACATAATGGAAAAACGCCGTTCAGAATGACATTTTTTAGTTACTATATATCACAATTAAATCTACAATAATTCGCCACTTATTTAAGAATGATATGACATTGTTTGCCTCATTTTGACCATTCCACATGTGTTTTAGTGTTTTAAAACACAAAAAAGACATTTATGACCATAACACGAAAATTATAACTTGAAATGACACGTCGTCAGTTCTTATATTTCAAAATTAAATCTACAGTGGTTTTACGCTGATTTTAGGAAATTCTAATTTTTTTTGGGTTTTGACCCTTCCAAATACATTTTATTATTTTAAAACACTAAATCTATTTTATGTCCATAATGGGTAAATTTTATTTCAGAATGATGCGTCTTCTGGTCTTAAATTTTTCACTATTAAATCTATAGTCATTTTCCACAAATTCTACAATAATGTCATGTTTTTTCGTTTTTTGACCGTCCCACACATATTTTAGTGTTTTAAAACACTAAAAATTCATTTATGGCCATAATGGGAAACCATCAATCAGGATGATGTGTCATCGATTCAAACATATCACAATTAAATATTTGATCATTTTCCCCTTATTTTAGATAAATATTAGGTCATTTTCCTTGTTTTAACCCCTAATACTTGTTTTTAAAGGCTTTAATAAGTTTCATAAGTATTTACTAAGTAATTTTGATCACACTGTAGGTAGTATTGAGATGTTGTTTGTGCCTAAAAATAAAAAACAACTAATCAATGGTGGACTATTGATTTTAGGACAATCCAACATCATTTTTTGGATCACTAGCAGTCTCGAGTACAATAGAATCACTAGGATCACCAGAAGATGTCGATTGTAGTGGCATGCTCGGAGATGCAAAGAGACTAGAATCTTGATTTTTTTCTCTTGAAATTCGTTTATTTTAAATGGTTAAGATATATTAAATATATAAAAATGGAAAAAATAAATTATTTTGACAAAAAAAATGAAAAACTAGAACAATTTATATTTGTACGAAACACTTACCAATGAGAAATTGTAATATAATTTCATTACCAATTTATATGATCATTTATCTTTATATTTTTTATCTTCATTATCATCAACCTATATTGTGTTGAGTCATTTATTTTCACCCTCTCTTTCAAGTTTTTACATTTCAATATTTTTAGGAAAAAAGTATAAAATAGTTTTTGATTGATGTGGTTAACTATCCCAAAAAAACCAATTCATCTTCACCACACATATCATATAAGTATCTTGGATTTAATTGTATAACAACTCTCCGAACTCTATGTATTTCATAATCCACATAATAAACCATCTTCTCTTATGATGATATGATAAATGGATAATGATTTTCATACTCACCAGTATCCATCAAGAGAGAGATGTTAACTTAAGTTAAATACAATGAATCATTCATTATACCCCCATCAGTGTGGACCCACTTGTATTTGAATAAGATAACTAAAAAATATCCCCTATAGTTTACATAAATTATATCAGTCAGCTTTGCATAGTATCCCACCTATGAAAATATAAATACACCACTATTTTGAGTTTTCAAGTTTACTTCACCCTAAATTGTATGAAAGATAAATCCATAAATATTATAAGCATCAAATATCATAGCCTACCTTAGATGGTATCAATCCAAAAACATCAAACTGTCAGATATTTCATCTTGATTATTATCATTCATTATCTAGATAAAAAAATATGAGCAGTTACAAAAAGACTAAACGTCAATATTATTAATATGAGTATATACTTATATGATAGGAAAACCATTCTATAATCTTTTTATTAACAGATTTTCTTAATTCCATAACATTTCTAGCTTGACCCCTTAGTCACCAATTTGTTTGCATCCACAATTCTTCAATAAATAGATCTATAGTAACACTATTAAAAATTATATACCTATGTGCTTGCAGTAACTTCAATCCAGTCAAGGTAAAATTTGATCCATTTCCAATTGGTCATCAAATTGTTGGAAATACTAATGAATAATTTTCAAAACTATAATTAGTGGAGATTATGTCAGCATGTTCAACATTATTGAATCTACTCTCAATCCCATCAAAATTAATATTCAAATGAGGCATGACTGTGAGGAATAATGGGATAAATAGAATCTCTAAATTATATAGAGTCAAAAATTTTTTTCTTGAAGTTTACCAAGCTCATTTGGATTCATATTTTTCACAAAACACTCTAAAAAACAAACAAAAATGAACTATAACTGCACATAATTTTTCGAGTTAAGTATTATGCAAATCCATTGACAAAAAATACTCCATCAAAATATTTAGGTAATGAGTTTTCAACCCATGTTACTTTCGATGTTTTATGTCAACACACCTTGATATGTTACTTGAATATCCATATAGTACTTTTGAATTCATTAAATTCTAAATAATATATATTTTTCATGTTTTTTCATTGTAAAAATAGCTGAACGAAACTTTTAATTTTCATTTTCCAACAAACCGTGATTTATATTCACTGAATCCAAATCCTTATAAACATTAAATTGATCCTTATATTTATCATTCTCAATAAGTAATGTAAAAATTACATTATCACAAGTTTATTTTTAAATATGCATTACATTATTATTATGATATGTCAAATTAAACATCGCATAAGGAAGTTTAAAAAATATAATATTTTCTTCCATTGATGTGTTCTATCTTCTTTAGATTCTGTACCTCGTACCCTTTTCCCCCTTCTTTAAACTAATGAAATTTTCCAAATTCTTCTGCAAAGTTCATTAATTATCCCAATATTTCTAAACCAAACACCTCCAATGACTTTCCTGTCTCAATATAATTATTTAATATCATCTTGTTAAACCTGAATTTATTGGAAGTATTATGAAAACAATGATTTAACATAAAAACATTTTCTTTTATTAAGTAATTGTTGATGTTCCACATCAAAATTTAAAACTAGAAAATCCAAAACATTATGAGTCTTCCAACCCAATAAATTTCTTAGTCCAGAAATATCACTAATTTTCCACATTAAAGCAGCATGAATTTTGTATAGTAGTCTCATTAAAGCATAATTTGTTTCCATGGAATTATCCCATAATTCTCGTAATTCATTTATTAGAGGTTAATGTAATACATCCATGTCATTTCCAAGAATTATATTTCCAAGAGTAATCGCTAAAATAATGAAATATATCTTCTTAATACACATCTATGGAGGTATATTATAGGGGATAAAAAAATTCCCAAATATTATAATTAGTACTTAATGTACCAAATGGTTTAAAACTATCACTTACCAATCCCACACAAACATTCCTAGGATCCGAAAAAAATATGGATATAGTGAATCAAACATATTCTATGAAGTGGAATCTTTTAGATGTCTCGTCAATCCGTCATTACTATCCAGAGCATGCCACTTCATGTCATCTTCCATCTTAGATGACATGAATAATCTTTGCAAGCATGGTTTTAGAGGAAAGTAATGTTATAGCTTCAAAATAGTTTTATTTTTCTAATTCTTCCTATGGTTTAACTTATTTATACGCTCACTATTGTTTATTAACTTCGATATTCTTTTATAAAATATTGTACATTATTATTTTTCAGACTCTACTACCCAGTAAAGAACATAATCATTAGGGCATGCATGTATCTTTGTATCACCAAGTCCAAGTTTTTTGATGAATTTATTTATCTAATAGAATGATGAAGGGATCTTAGATTCAATATATACATCATGAAGAAACTCTAAAATCATGGATAATATTTTTTAGTAATTCCACAAAGAAACATGGTATTATTCAACGTAAGTAGAAAAGAAAACTTTGAATAATTAGAACACCCTTCATACAGTTCTTTCTTTCCATCTTCAACTAATTCATAAAAATAGTTTTTTGTCACATAAGTTCAAGGAACGATGAATTTTCTCAGGATCAAATAAATTTTCTATTGATCTATTCAAATCTTGGACAATATATTATACAAAACCAAATTTATCATTTAATAAATTTCAAACTAAATTATCCTCTACCGTTTGACATTGTATTTATTTGATGGTATTGTCATTGTTTTGAATTTTCATAACAGTAGATTCACCATAAAAAATCCAATATACATTTGAAACAGAATGCAGTTTCATATCAAATTCTCTTATAATTCATTTATGTTCAACCATATCTTGAATTTGCAATCAAGACACATATATTTTATTCTACCATCTACAGATTGGTTTTCAATTGAATAATCTAAACTATATTTCAAACCCTTTTCTTATCGAGGTGTGTTTTGAGGTAAATTTATCCAACAATTATCCATAGGTATTTGTGTAACGACCTAAAGTTTCATTAATGGAAAATCCCTCTTGATCTTATTAAATTTCTATTTATATAAATTGTTTTCATAAAATGTCAACTTCATTTGTTTTATGATAATAATTGTGACCATTACATTTATAGCCGCTGAACAGTGATCACATGATTAGTATAAATATAGGTCTTTAACACATCCAATTTTACTTAGACAAAGGAAGCGATGGCCTCATCCAGTAGAATTGCCCCATAAAATGCCCATTTATTAGAGCTATGAAAAGAGGTGTCATCCTTGGGCTTCGCTCTTGACCAAGCCCAAGCAGAGCTTCACCATGTCAAGTTCGAACAGGACCGTCTATGAGAGAAGTGGAAGTTGATAGAAATTACCACTCGAGCGATGTTATCCAAGCCACCCAAAGAGTCTGTCACCATCGTGCACCTTACCCTTAGGTCTTATGTGGCTGTTTTAATGGGTTATGTAACTAATCGATAGTACTATGTTCATGTAAATTATTTTTTTATATAATAATGAATATAATTTCTTGTCATTATTGATACATTGTAAATAGTTTTTAAAGTACAAATAGTGTTTTTAGTTATTATTTAATTAAGAAATCTATTTTATTAAATTAAGGGATTTTTGAAATAAATAATATTTTAATAAAATATTATTAATATTATTATTAGATTAATTTTATTATATATAAATTAAGATGTAATTGTATGAATGCAATTATAATTTTTATTAAGGTTTGAAAGCCATTTTTGTCAAAACTCGTGAATTTTTTATAAATGTTAGTTTTTATTTTAAAAGATAAAATTAAAATATTTAGAAAATTATTTAGATAAAATAAATGTTATTTTTAGAATCAGGATGTCGAAATAATCCAACGGTGAATTTTTCATAATTTTCTGAGAGAGTCAAATTTTTGAGTAAAAATTAAATACCGTTTAAAAATATAATGTGTTTTATGACATCATAATGACCCAATAGTGATGTAATAAAATACTATAATCTTTAGGTTCGGCCAATATATGTTTTAACATTAAAATAATGTGATTTTGGGTTTTTTTGCTTACTTTTCAAAGCATTAATGGACCCCTAAAGCCTTATTAAACACCTTGTCTTTTTAAATTAATTTTCATGGGAGTGTGACTCACCTCCACATAAGCAACCCTAATATTTTAAAAATATCGGACCTTGTCCATATAAAATATTATTTTCCTCTTCCCGTTTCCAAAAACCAAGGGCAAAAACCATGGTATGGTTTGTGGTTTGGATTAATTTAATATAAGGGGTCCCAAACCTAAATAATAAAGAATTCCCTCACCTTTCCTATATAAACCCACCCAAGCTCCCACTTCCTCCTCACTCAAAGACTTTTGAGTTTGTACAACCTCTTCCCTACTCTCTCTATAATCCTCCCAAGGTGCCCCAAGCTCCCAATAAGCCTCTCACAAGCCTGTCTCTATCCTTCTAAAGCACACTTCCAAGTAAGGGTTTTTTCTTCCTTTCTCATTTTTGTCAATTTTCTTTAAGTTGTATTGCCCTTTTAATTTAAATTAAGAATGTTGGGGTATGGTTTCACACCTCTCCCATACTTCTATCTTATTTTTTGAATGATGGGAGACCCCTTTATCTCTAATTAAATGCCTCCCATGTACACCCGTTACTATGGAAAAATTCCGAAAGGAACTTCTCTCTCTTATTTTACATTCAAGAAATAATTTTTTTATCATGAATATAAATCCATTACAATTGTTGGGACATGTATCTATATGGACTCCTTACTTTACATTACATGTAAATATGATGAGGAACCACTTTCTCTCTCATCAACCATTTTTATGAATTCTTATGTCATGCCGTTATACTGCCAAAATTACACCGATTTTCTAAGCCAATGCCATTGTGTAGTGGATACCATGCCCATTTCTCCATCAAGGGTATTCAAATTTATGTACATTTACTTACTGATTACAAAGTTTCATGTATGAATTCCACATTTCATTATCCTGGAATAAATTATTATGTTTTATGAATCGATGTTTTATGATCCATGTGGCACACTTATGCATGTAATGAAATGTTTAGGAAGGGTGTACCCTTATAGTACTCCAATGAATTGGGTAAAGTATAGTATCATGATACGTCATGTGCAAAGAGTGTTGACTCATGCTAATTCATGTTCAACGAGGGTTTAATCGTGCTTTATGTGCAATGAGGATTTACTCATGCTCCATGTGAAATGAGCCTTGGCTCATGCTAATTCCATGTTAAGTGTTGTTTCCACATTTCCATGTTATGATTATCATGCTTTATCATGCCTTTATGTTCATGTTTTTCTTATGCTCTATTGATATTCCTATTGTCTAACATGTATTGTACTCCTCATTTTATTCCATGTGTAATCCCTTACTGGGATTTTTAGCTCACCCTTTTCTTTTGCATGTCCTCAGGTTATCCCATGCAACGCTAAGTACGAAGGAATGTAGTGGTCATGTAAAAGATGTTTTAAATAAATATGTTGTCTTTCATGTTTTAAGTTTTTTTGTAATGATCCTAATCTCCAAAGACACTAAACCTCTCGATCTTCCTTGTTATATCACGTGAAGTTTTATGTAATAAATCATGTTTAAGTTTGTAATAAAAGTAGGGTTGTCATAGTTGGTATCAGAGGATAGGTTTAGTTATTTTTGGGATTAGGATTAGAAAACCCTAGTAAATCCTTAGATATAAGAATAAGTAAAATAAAAACGTCCCTATGTTTTGGTGAGTATTGAGTAAGTGGGTTATCAAGAAAAAAAATCCCTGTCTGGATACGAGCAGGTAGAGGAGGCTCTGGCACATATGTATCCTAGGGGTAAAACCCAAAAACAACACTTTGAGCTAGAATCGAATGGCAACTGGTGCATGACAACATGCCTTTCTACACTCTTGGTTACGACACTCCCAGGAGATATGTTTTGATAAATTCACAAGCTTAGTATGAACCCTTATTAAGGGAATTAAAAAAATGCCCCTAAGGATATATGTTAGAATGTTGATCATGAAAAGCCTAGATTGAAGCCTATAGAATCATGAGTTAGTGAAATGAAAATTTATTTATAAGTCATCAACTTTGTCTTTGGATCACCCTTTAAGTGTTACCCCTAACTTTACTTTTATTCCAGCCAATGGCTGGTAATAGGAGGACTCGGGCTAACAATCGATGTAAAGATCAGTGTGATGACTGTACTATTGAGATGCCCAATCCAATGGGAGCGGGAATCACGAACTTTGTCACGCTTCTCTCTCAGCTAACTCAAGATTTGAATAGAATCATGGGTCAAGAGGAACGTTGAACCCCCCCTAAGAAATAACAAGTCGCTATCGAGAGATTCATGAGACAAAGGCCTCCTAATTTTAGTGGATCATCCGATCCCACGATCGCTGAACAATGGATAAACTCCATTGAAAATATATTCACCATCCTTCAATGTTCTGAACAAGAGAAGGTTCTCCTGGATTCTTATCATATTGAGGGTGAAGCTAATCAATGGCGGATGTTGATAAAAAATATGAAGCCTAAGGAGGAGATTGAGGCGTTGGAATGGAAGGATTTCTGGAAGATGTTTTTCGATAACTATTTTCCGTGCACCCTCCAGCTTAATATGGAAAGGGACTTCCTTTTCCTAAAGAAAAAAGATGAAGAATCTATTGGAGCGTACGAGGCAAACTTCACAAGGCTTGCACGATACACTTTCGGCTTTGTCATTACCCCCGAATTCAAGGTTGACCGCTTCTTTGGTGGGCTAAAGCCTGGCCTGTGGAAAGCATTAGTGATCTGTGACTTCGACAGCTATGAGGAAATTGTCCGATGTTCCCTCAAGGTCGAAATGAAGATCGGAGAATCACAGAGGTATCATGGGGACAAGAAGAGTAAGGTGGACTTCAATGCTGGTGGTCTGATGGATAAATCCATCGGTGCTAAGAAGATCCATCACCCCACTTTCCAAAAGTGCGGGAAGAAGCACCCTAGAAATTTACTTAAGGGGACGAGGAAATGCTTCAGGTGTGGAAGGGAAGGGCACCAAGCTGTTAACTATCGGCAAGAAAGACCTGTGGCTGTGATAGAGGAGAAGAATGCTCCGTTCGATCCTCAACGCGTTGTTCAATGCTAAAAATGCAAAGAACCAGGTCATTTTTCAAATCAGTGCCCTAATACAAGGGTTTTCATAGACAACCAACAACCTCCAAGGCAGCAAGGAAGAGCTTTTTCCATCACTTCTACTGAAGTGAACCCCGACAACGAAGTGGAGATTGGTACTCTAGTCATTCATTCAAGAATAGCGAACGTACTTTTTGATTCAGGTTCTACGCATTCATTTATATCTTGAATGTTTAGTAGAACAATCCCAGCACCAACACAAATAATGGAAGTGAAGATGTCGGTGAGTACGAAAAATGGGGCAATCATTGCATACCATGAAAATAAGTCCTCCCCTGTTATAATCTGTGGATTGAATTTCCCGGTGAACCTCTCCATACTCCTTCTGGTGGAATTTGATGCAATTCTTGGCATGGATTGGATTTCCTTATATAAAGCCAACATAAATTGTCAGGAGAGGGAAATCACACTCCATATGGAGAATCTACCCCTGATTATTTACAAGTGTAAGGAGGAAGATGAATCTCCTTTAGCTCTATCATCTCAAGCATGGATATTACTGTCTTATGAGCATGCGTATCTGGCTCAGATGATTTATTCCAAGGAAGAAACCATCTTTGAAGAAATTCCTATTGTGAGGGAATTTGCTGAAGTGTTTCCCGAGGAATTTCCTGGTCTTCCTCCTAGAGGAGATGTTGAGTTCTCAATTGAACTTATACCCGGGGCATTACCAATATCCAAGAATCTATATATAATGGATGTTGTTGAGCTTGAAAAGCTTAGGAAACAACTACAGGAGAATCTGGATAAAGGGTTTATATGCCCAAGTGCTTCACCATGGGGTGCACCGGTCCTCTTCGTCAAGAAGAAGGATTGGTCAATGCGTCTTAGCATCGATTATCATGATCTTAACAAAATCACGATAAAGAACAAGTATCCTCTACCAAGAATTGATGACTAGTTCGATCAGCTGTGTGGAGCACAATACTTCTCCAAGGTGGACTTGCGGTCGGGATATTATCAAGTAAGGGTGAAGAATGAAGATTTCCCCAAGACTGCTTTTCGTACAAGATACAGGCACTATGAATTCATAGTAATGCCTTTCGGAATCACTAATGCTCCAGAAATCTTCATGGACTTAATGAATAGAGTCTTTAGAGATTACCTCGACAAATTTTTGGTAGTCTTTATAGATGATATTCTAATATACTCTAAAACAAAGGAGGACCATGAGGAGCATTTAAAAACTGTACTATAGACTTTGTGCAAGGAGAAGCTCCATGAAAAGTACAACAAGTGTGGGTTCTGGTTGAAGGAGGTCTCATTCTTGGGCCACATCATCACAAGCAATGGGATACCTGTGGATCCCTTTAGAACAGATGCAATTGAGGGATGGCTGAGGCCAAAATCGGTAACAGATATCCATAGCTTCTTGGGGTTAGCTGGATATTATCGATGTTTTGTGAGAAATTTCTCACTATTTTCCTACTCTCTTACCAAGCTAACTCGAAAGGGAGTAAAATTTTCTTGGAGTGATGAATGCGAATAAAGCTTCAAAGATTTGAAAAGGAGGCTTATCACTGCGCCCGTTCTCACTTTACCGACAAGTGTGGAATTTTTGCGGTATTCAGTGGTGCTTCAAAGAAGGGCTTAGGCTGTGTGCTGATTCAGAATGAGAAATTGATATCCTATGCCTCAAGCCAGTTGAAAATCCATGAGCGAAACTATCCAACGCATGATCTAGAGTTGGACGCAGTGGTCTTTTCCTTGAAAATCTGGCATCATTGTCTCTATGGGGAGAAATGTGAGATATCTACCAAACAGAAGAGTTTTAAATATATATTCACACAGAAAGAGCTTCATATGAACCATAGAAAATGGATAGAGATCATCAAGGATTATGACTGTTCAATCCATTACCCCCCTGGGAAAGCGAACAAGGTGGCAGATGCACTAAGTAGAAAGGACCCAAAAATTCTATCAATGATGAGAATTGAGAAGGATCCAATCTTCTTAGACTTGATGAAGATGGATATGTGAATCATAAAGAAGGAAACATCATCAATCCTTTCACAAATTATTTCTCAACAATCTCTTTTGGAAAGGTTAAATGATGATCAAAAGGATGATGTGGAAATTTAGGAAAAAGTGGAAGCTATCGAAAAGGGGAAATCCTCGGAGTTTAATGTTAATGAAGGAGGAATTGTGTGGTTTGGGAAAAGACTACGTGTTCCATCAAGTCCAGAGCTGAAGAAGGAACTTTTGGATGATGCACATCACTCAAATCTCTCTATTCACCCAGGTAGCACAAAGATGTATCTAGATTTCTGAGAAAACTTTTAGTGGGTTAATATGAAGAAGGATATCGCTGAATATACATCAAAGTGCCTGGTGTGTCAACAAGTGAAGTCAGAGAGGTAGAAGTCTAAGGGGATGATGCAACCATTGCCCATACCAGAATGGAAATGGGAGAACATCACCATGTACTTTTTCACCGGACATCCAAGGACATCCAAAGGCAACAATGCAATCTGGGTTGTTGTGGATCGTCTTACAAAGACTGCACACATCATTGCTATTCAGGAGGATTTCTCCTTGGATCAACTGGCACAGATATATATCAGGGAAGTGGTAATGTTGTATGGAGTACCACTATCAATTGTGTCTGACCGAGATCCAAGGTTCACCTCTATGTTTTGGAGGAGTCTTCAACATGATCTGAATACTGAACTGAAATTAAACATGTCCTATCATGCTCAAACTGATGGCCAATCCGAGCGGACTATTCAAACACTTGAGGACATGGTGATTGCATGCTCAATGGACTTTAAAGGAGGATGTGGTCAACATCTTCCTTTGGTTGAGTTCTATTATAACAATAGTTTTTACTCAAGAATCCAAATGGCACCATATGAAGCCCTGTATGGGAAAAGGTGCAGAACACTGACATGTTGGGATGAGGTCTGTGAACGTAAGCTTCTTGGACTAGAAATGGTTGATGAAATGGTGGAGAAGGTGAAAACCATTCAGTAGCATATCAAGGAAGCCCAGAGTCGACAGAAGAGTTATGTAGATAAGCGTCGACGAGACCATGAGTTTAAAGTTGTGGACATGGTTTTTCTACGCATATCTCGTTGGAATAAGGTCATGAGGTTTGGAAAGAAAGGGAAGTTAAGTCCAAGGTACATCGGCCCCTTCAAGATTTTTGATCGTGTCGGGGCTGTGGCCTATCGAATATCACTTCCCCCTACTATGGCCAAAGTACATGATGTCTTTCATGTATCACTCTTAAGGAAGTACATACCAGACCCTTCACATGTACTCCCTTCTGATGTGGTACAATTGGAAGATGATCTTTCTTATGAGGAGCAACCAGTGAAGATCTTAGATCGTAGAGAAAACGTTCTACAAAATAAGACAAATCCCCTCATCAAGGTGTTGTGGAGAAACAACAAGTTTGAAGAAGCAACTTGGGAATCGGAGGAAATGATGAAGCTAAGTTACCCACTTCTGTTTTAGTGTGGGAAAATATAAATTTCGAGGGTGAAATTTCTTAGTGGGGGAATATTGTAACGACCCAAAGTTTCATTAATGGAAAATCCCTCTTGATCTTATTAAACGTCTATTTATATAAAATGTGTTTATAAAATGTCAACTTCATTTGTTTTATGATAAGAATTGTGACCATTAATTTTATTTCCATTCAATAGTGATCACATGATTAGTATAAATATAGGTCTTTAACACATCAAATTTTACTTAGACAATGGAAGCGACAGCTTCATCCAGTAGAATTGCCTTATACAAATCCCATTTATTAGATCTCAGAAAAGAGGTGGCGTCCTTGGGATTCTCTCTTGACCAAGCCGAAGTTGACCTTCACCATTTCAATCTTGAACGGGACCGTCTACGGGAGAAGTGGAAGTTGATTGAAATTACCACTCGAGCGATGTTATCCGAGCCACCCCAAGAGTCTGTCACCATCGCACACCTTACCCTTAGGTCATATGCGACTGTTTTAAGGGGTTATGTAACTAATAGACAGTACTGTGTTCATGTAAATTATTTTTTTATATAATATTAAATATAATTTCTTGTCATTATTGATACATTGTGAATAGTTTTTAGAGTACAAATGGTGTTTATAGTTATTATTTAATTAAGATATCTATTTTATTAAATGAAGGGATTTTTGAATTAAATAATATTTTAATAAATTATTATTATTATTATTATTAGATTAATTTTATTATATATAAATGATCATGTAATTGTATGAATGCAATTATAATTTTTATTATGGTTTGAAAGCCATTTTTTTCAAAACCCGTGAATTTTTGATAAATGTTAGTTTTTATTTTAAAAGTGAAAATTAACATATTTAGAAAATTATTTTGATAAAATAAATTTTATATTTGGAATCAGGACGTCGAAATTATCCAATGGTGACTTTTTCATAATTTTCTAAGACAGTCAAATTTTTTAGTAAAAATTAAATACCGTTTAAATATATAATGTGTTTTATGACAACATAATGACCCAATTGTGATGTAATAAAATACTATAATCTTTATTTTCGGCCAATATATGTTTTACCATTAAAATATTGTGATTTTGGGTTTTCTTGGCTTACTTTTCAAAGCATTAATGGACCCCTCAAAACTTATTAAACACCTTGTCTTTTTAAATTAATTTCCATGGGAGTGTGACTCACCTCCACATAAGCAACCCTAATATTTTAAGATGTTAGGACCTTGGAATTATAAAATATTATTCTACCCTTACCTTTTCTAAAAACTATGGGCAAAAACCAAGGGATGTTTTGTGTTTTGGATTAATTTAATATAAGGGGTCCCAAACCTAAATAATAAAGAATTCCCTCACCTTTCCTATATAAACCCACCCGAGCTCCCACTTCATCCTAACTAAAAGACTTTTGAGTTCTTAAAACCTCTGAAATAATCTCTCTAGAATCCTCCCAAGGTGCCCCAAGCTCCCAAGAAGCCTCTCACAAGCCTTTCTATATCCTTTGGAAGCACACTTCCAAGTAAGGGTTTTTTTTCCTTTCTCATTTTTATCAATTTTCTTTAAGTTGTATTGCCATTTTAATATCAATTATGAATGTTGGGGTATGGTTTCAATCCTCCCCCATACTGACATCTTATTGTTTGAATAATGGTATACCACTTTCTCTCTCATTAAATGCCTCCCATGTACACCCGTTACTATGCCGAAATTCCGAAAAGAACTTCTCTCTCTTCTTTTACATTCAAGCAATAATTTTGTATCATGAATATAAATTCCATTACAATTGTTGGGACATGTATCTATATGGCCTCCTTACTGTACATTACATGTAAATATTATGAGTAACCCCTTTCTCTCTCATCAACCATTTTTATGAATTCTTAGGTCACGCCGTTACGCTGCCGAAATTGCACCGATTTTTTAAGCCAATGCCATTGTGTAGTGGATACCATGCCCATTTCTCCATCAAGGGTATTCACCTTTATTCACATTTACTTATTTATTACAAAGATTCATGTATTAATTCCATATTATTTTATCGTGGAATAAATTATTATGTTTTATGAATCCATGTTTTATGATCCATGTGGCACACTTATGCATGAAATGAAATGTTTAAGAAGGGTGCGCCATTATAGCACTCCAATGCATTGGGTAAAGTATAGTATCATGATACATCATGTGCAATGAGTGTTGAATCATGATAATTCAAGTTCAACGAGGGTTTACTCGTGATTTATGTGCAATGAGGATTTACTCATGCTCCATGTGCAATGAGCCTTGACTCATGATAATTCCATGTTAAGTGTTGTTTCCACATTTCCATGTTATGATTATCATGCTTTATCATGCCTTTATGTTCATGTTTTTCTTATGCTCTATTGATATTCCTATTGTCTAACATGTATTGTACTCCTCATGTTATTCCATGTGTACTCCCTTACTGGTCTTTTTAGCTCACCATTTTCTTATGCATGTCCTCAGGTTATCCCATTCAATGCTAAGTATAATGGAATGTAGCGGTCATGTAAAGGAAGATTTCAATAAAGATGTTTTATTTCATGTTTTAGGTTTTTATGTAATGATCCTAATCCCCAAAGACACTAAACCTATCGATCTTCTTTGTTGTATCAATTGAATTTTTATGTAATAAATCATGTTTAAGTTTGTAATAAAAGCAGGGTTGTCATAATTTGATTTTATTCTCCCTATATATTCAGATATAATGATATAAGGGTTTAATTAAACAAGTAAAATAATAATTAAATATTACCATACTCTTCTACTTACTCTTTCATAAAAACTACAAATTAAAATGGGATGAATCATACAATGAAAATTTTCCTACTAAATTGATAATATAAAAACATTTATAAAATAAATTATTATTTCTAAAAAAATAGATGAATATTATGAATCATATAATATATAATGGTGTATTATACCCTAGTGTTGTAACTAAAAGAGTCCATTCCAATGAAAAATTAGCTACCTTGATAAATGGTTGAACCATTTCAAATGATTAAACTATGACCAAGAGTACCCCTTTAAAAATATGAATGAAATTTATAATTTGTTTGGATATCATGATATTCCATGAATTCCTAAAATATTTTACTCTATATGTATATAGTGTGACATCATGTTGTTCCATCAAAATATAAAAATCAACTCTGTTCACATAACATCAAATTGGATGTTTCTTCAATTTTATCTAAGCAAAAAAACATGATGTTAATATAAATTTCATTAATTTCTATCACAATTTTAAAATCAAATGATAAAAAATTCTTCATTTTAACATAAAAAACCCAAACTAAACACTATAATTGGTTTTTTAGAAAACATGTTAATTAAAATAAAATCAATGAAACTACGTTGGATGTTTCAGTTACCATAATCAATAGTTGATTATCATTAATGTAAAACTTAACCCTAACTACTCTATCATTATTCTACATATTTTATCAAAACAATTATTCATCACATGTGAATTAAACATGAGTCATTCTGATAAATTTAAAAAGGGTCTAATGTCTCATTTTCAAGGCCTTTATCCTTATAAAAATTTCCATGATTGGTGATGAAACCATGTGTGATCCCAAACCCTACCACCAATTGCTCCTGAGTTGGAAAATAGTCTCAATTATGTATTTGTCAAAAATTGGAGGACATAACATATATATAACAAAGTGGAATTCATCAATAACAAATAAAAACCATGAAATTATGAATGATCTAGATTCCATAATCGATATATATCATAAATGAATTTATTTTTTAATTTAATAAAACATATCTAAAAAAATGATTATTATAACTCCAAAAAACTAATTGAAAAATCCAAATAACACATTATAAACAAAGATTAAATGTATAATTACTATATAATTAATAAAAACCAATTATATACTATTTTTATCAACCATGGATGTACATATAATGATACTCAATAATAATATTAGGGGGAGGGTGATTCAACCATTTGGGGGTCTACGCTGCCGCTGAGAATGGGATCTGAGCGAGGAAGATGGAGCTTAGGGGGGGGATCACTATCGATAAGGTGAACCATGCTGGGGCGAGGGAGTTCAGAGGGTGGGTGGGGGTCACAACATCAGTGATCCAGCCAGAGAGGAGGTCATACATGGGAGGGTCTTAGGGGCCGAGGTCATAGGGTGGGGGGTCAGTCACAAGATTCAGGGTGGGGCCTTGGGGGAAAGGGATCGAAGTTGTGGGCTTGGGGTTACCATTATGGAGGGAAGAGTTGGATGGGTGGGGGGAAATGGGGTTAAGGTGTTATGGTCACTGCCGATGAGAGGAGAGGAGGAGGGGTGGGGGAGAGGGGTCATGGGATAAGGGTCTTCGTTGGGGAGAGGAGAGGTAGAGGTTATGGATGGTGGGGGGGAAGGGGTGAGGGCCACACAGAGGGAGTAGGGGCGGGGAAGGGATTAGGGTTTTTTAAAATTTATAGTGGTGGTTTAATTTAAACCACTACTGGTTAAAAACATAAAAAAATATAGATTCAGTTTTAAGAATCCACCACTATATAATATTTTTTTTAATCAGATTTATTTCATGGAGGTTACTAGAATGGCAGTGAATAAACCACCACTAACCATCACTTTTTGTAGTGTTAGTCTATGAATAATTTTAAATAGTTTTATTTTTCAAAATAAATATTTTTCAGAAACTAAATTTTTTTTTACATAAGAAATAACCTTATTTTTCCTCATATTTTCATAAAACAGTTCTTGAATGATATTAAATGAAAAATAAAAAATAATAATGGTTTCATTGAAAATAATTGAAACTCATAATAACAATTTTTTCAAATTTATAATTATCAACCTTATAAATTAGAATAGACCTTCTTTTACCCTTTGATATAGTAATACTTCTATAGAACCACATAGAAATCATAGATTAATCATGTAAGTAACATGATAAATCATTCATATCATTCTTATTTACATGTGGATTAACCATCACAGTTCTACATGGATTAACCATCATAGTTATAGTTGAAATAACCATCTTTGTTATACTTTGAATAACCATTACAATATATTTCCATAATTGCTTTGGAAAAACCTAATCAGTTAACTCCATTTGTTTATCTAGTACATTGGAGAGAAATAACTGGATCACGCAATAATATTTTATAACATAACCGCCTATCATCATAAAAAATCTTATTAAACATAACACAATCATAACACATAACAAATTTCATTATAAAAACATTCTTTGAACCTCTAAGAAACCATTTTTATATATTGATATATCCCTTTACTTTAAAAACAATATTAAAAACTAAAATTACCAGAATAAAGGTAAATATAGTTTTTTCCTGATGAAAATATGGAATCTTATAAAAGAATTTATATATCAAAAAATGTTTACAGTAGTGAAAAGTCTTTATCTCCATATACATTATAAAAAAGCATTCATTTGGTCTTATTGTAAATGATGTTAATGCATTACAAAAGAATATTAATTTTGAAAACATTTGAAATAAATTATAAATAAATATAAAAATTCCTTTATAAATGACATATAATCATATAAATACATCCATTAAATAATTCTAAAAATATAGATATGGAAAATAAAAGAGAGTTTTAAAGGAAATTTTAAAATTGGATTTTTAAAATAAAGGATCTTACCTCAAGTCTGACTCATCACATTTGATCTTTATCATCCAGAATAATAATTTAGGTTAATTATTTAATTTATTAAAAATATTTTACAAGTTTCTGATTCATTTTTTTATTTAATAGCTAGATATATTTAATTATTTACTAAATTAAATTCACAGCAGATTTTTTGATGAGATTCGTTTCACAAGTCCATAATATATTTGGTAAGTCAAACATGGTAAATGAGGTCATTAAATCATAATATATAGAAAAATAATCATTGATTATTTACCATTTTAATATATTAATTATACTTTTAAAATCAATCATGAAATATTTGTATTCAAAATGATCTATTTTATAATATTGGAGACGGTAGGCTGTACTTATGCATGAGTACTGATTCAGTGTTTCAACAATCATTTTTGGAATGAACTTAGGTATAATTTTATCATAAAACAATTATAGAAATATCCTAAATATCAAATTATTTCATTAAATATAATTTTATATATCATCCATGTGATTTTCTTATGAAAAGTGAATCATGTTGCTTCATAGATGTGGGATTCCAATCCTATCACGAACGATGTTGTCATTTTTTAGTAAATGGAATGGTAAGAAAGTAAATGATATATTATCTTTTAGGAGTGGTGAATATGTAATTAATATCATATATATAAACATAACTCTAATCATTATTACTAGATGTAATATGAAGTGTTAGAAAATGAATTACATCTGCCCGTGAGGTGGTAGTCCATTATACACATGAATGATTTTTTTTACCATTTGATGAAATAGAAGATGGATATTGGTTATTCCACTAACATAAAAAATCACTTTATGTTTAATATTATGTTTTTATTATATAATGTTAGAAAAAAGAAAATTTTAATGTAGTTTTATAAGAAATAATAATAGAACATGTGGTTAAAAGATTTTCCTCTTTTTTGGAAAGTTTCCTTTAATTAACACCATGATCCATCTGTGGTTGGTATTATACCTAAAAAATAAATCTATAATTAGGATGGGATTATACTGTGGTTTTTTGGTGGGAAATGGAAAAAAAATCATCTCTTTATTATGATTTAAATGGAAAATAGAAACCCATTAAAAAGAGAGGGGAGGGGCACTCAAGGAATTTCTCAAAATATTAAATTAATATAAACTATTTTTCAATTCCAAATGGATTAAAACATATTTATTTAGAATATATAATTATTAATGATTTAAATAACATATATAATAAAAAATATATAGGTTGTTTTCAATGTTACACCCTGACCCAATTACCCAGAGTCGGTGCATTATTACATAACATTAGAATGATACAAGGAATCATGTCCCGAAAGACCGATCAATTTAGTAGCATTGGAAGTACTAGATACATTCAAAAGTTTTACATTAAATAATGAAATAAAAACATCACTTTTTCCCCTTTTGAACACACTTATATCCTTAGTACATCCCTGCAGGTCAACTATAAAATAATTCTTCACATCCTGGGAAAAATTAAACATAGAAATTGGTGAGCATAGATGCTCAGTAAGGATGAAAATACAGCAGAAACCTTCATAAATAATCATAAACATTTAAGGATATGAATAATAAAAATACAAAATCCATTTAAACATAAAATTACACATAATATTGAAAATATAAAATTAAATAATTCCATTTACTTATTGACATGGATATTCTACTAGTCGAATAATCAAATGCAATATCAATAGCCACTTTCCTAATAATGGAATGCATAATGCCAAACATTATAACCACATAGTCAAGGCCTTGTACCAAGACTAAAAATATGATTTTTTTCAAGGGATTGTTCTAAGACACTAGTTTGTCTCATGATACCTACCGATGCATCGAGGAGCTACCGCAGGCTCCACCTGTCACTTACTAAGTCCAATGTATTTCTCATATGAAAAGGTTTAAACCAAACATAAACATTTGTATTAAAACTCGCATATGAAATGTCAATACATTATACATAAACCGTGAATAGTGTAAAAATAACACATACAATTTCAAACATATCACAAAACCTTCAATACAATATGGAAGTTTTGTATCATAACAATTCAACTTCAAAGAATCTTAAAATCCATCAAAGGATGTTGACATAGATGAAATAAAAACTTTTTTTAAAGAAATATCTCTTTTTATTTTGAAATCATTTAAAAGTAACATAATTATAAAAGAAACATTTATTTTGAAAATATTCTTATAATATTTTATGGGAATATTTGACAATGATATAACAACAAAAAATAGCCACACCCACCGTATAAGTTAAAAAAAGATATTCTTACCTTAATTTTGTCGAAATGGTCATAAAGTACCTTGTTTGGAAAATGACAGAACGATTCCTTTAAAAAAATTATATAAAGTAAAAAAAGGGTATAAATTACTTTAACCCATAGTCTAGTAAATATTAAAAAAAATTTGAAATTATTTTTTAAGAAACATGGATGTGGATGATAAAGAGGTCCCAATAGATACTTATGTAAAAAAACCTCGGATAATAAAGAGATTGTAAAATTAAACCTTACATTATACTTCTCCATAGTATATGGTATGTTAACCTCCTGTATAATAGTAAAAAAATTGTTATTAAATTATAAAATAACTATATACATAAATATTTTATCATATATGATCCTCTAATATTGCTTTGTTGATAATATTTCAGTAGTATCATCATTTCGGGTGTTAACTGATTCCTTTTCCTTTATATGATTGGTTACGTAATCCATGTTTTTTATGGATGGTATGTATTTTATTAATATATAGAATGATATTATGTTCATAAACATTATTTTTAACCATAAAATTAAAATTATTCTTGAATGATTACGATGGGGAATGAATCTCATCGCGTTCGGGGAGACGATAATCCGTACGTACACACAAGAGAAAATATCATTATATTGATGGTGAAATAATATGTAATTGGATGGTACATCATATATTAAGAATCATTATAATTTTATATTTATTATTTACATTATTTATACTAATTATTATACCCATCCAAATAATGAAGTGTTTGAATAACAAACTACACCAAGATGTGGAGACGGTAAGCCATACGTACGCATGTATGGTTACTTTTTCATTCATATGATGGATATAATAATGAATATGGTTGTACCATTATTAAAATAACATCATAGTATATATAATATACTTTAGTTATTATTTTATAATGAAAATAAAAAAGAAAGGGGAAGCAGAAGAAGAAAAGAACTTGAAAGATGTGATGAAATATTTACCTCTTCTTCGGGTTCTTCCTTCTGATTTGATCGAATGAGATCCGTAGGATGACTTTATGATCAAAGTAATGTCCTTAGGTCTAATGGAGGATAGTTTAGAGGATATTTGGGAAGGGGTTGGCCGAGCTAAATGGCTTCTTAGGTTTGAATTTAAGAGAAAAGGATGTACCCTTTTATAAGAGTGGTGAGGGTCACTTTAGAAAAAGATTAAAATATTATTTTATAATAAAATCCTTTTCAGTTTCTAATGGATCCAAATTTATTTATTTCGAGGAGACGGTGGGTATGGGTTGAAAACCTCTCAACCTATAGGTTTTAGATAGGTTTAGGTCACTATATTGACCTTATCATTTAGATTTTACTCTTAGTTAAATATTTTGACATTTACCATGTCTATTTGTATTTTTATATTTTATGTTTAATAAACTTACTATAACTAGAGAAGAGAACCCCAAGTGGTTCATTATTAATATATATAACCTTATTTATGTCCTTTTACCAATCCTTAGTTTTTTATAAATATTATATCAATTAATAATAGAGTATTTGTTTTTAAAACTCAATTATGACAATTTTGACACTATTTAGTATTTGGTTTTGGTGAAAATCAAAACAGCATGATTACATGAGAAAAATATTTTTAATAAACCCTATAATGTCATATTATCCTATAAAATTAGTGTAATTAATCAAAATTCTCAAATTAAATTTATTTGGATATTTATAATATCAAATATTTTAATATTTCATTAATAAGGTAATTACTGAATCATCATTGTGTCATAAATAAATTAAATTATTAAATTTCTAAACATTCTAAATAAAATTCAATTATGTATGAAATATTTTTTTCTTTCTAATGAATATTTATAGTTGAATTTATCTTATGTATAACCCTTTATTAAAAACGGTTTAGTTATTAAACTTGGAATATAACACTTTTATCTCTTCTTTAAATAAAATAATAATAAATGTTCTAATATAATAAAATTGGACCAAAAGGGTCAAATTTTATTCCTAATGTTTTTTGGGGTCTAATTACACTTATCCAATAGAATTAGTACATGTTTTAGGGTAATTTTAATATCAATTTTACCCTCAATTACCCTATTTACTTTTAACCGTGGTAAATAAAAGGAAAACATTACTATTTACCAAATATTATTTTCGTTTTATTGAATGAAATTTTACTTAATGATGTCAATTGTATCTCTTAGTTTTCTAAAATTCAACTAACAGAAGTGGTAAAATTATGTTTTATGCAAATTTTTAAATTCTCCTAGAAGGTGTGTAAAGAGCGGTAAAAAGTTCAATAAAATTTTATATATTTAAACTTATTATAAAACAAATCCAATGAATGAAATTGAACATATATAGTTATTATGTATCTATTTTTACCTAAAAAAATTAAAAATGAAATAACTAATTACTTAAATAACATGTTGGTTTTAAATAATATCACGGAGTTTTTCCCTATTCATAAAAAATTTGGAGTTTTCAGAAAAAAAAATTCACCCTAAGATAATTTTGATATTCCAAATCCAAAAATAAAGTCAATTTTGAAAAATAAAATTTATAATTTCACAAAGTGGGTATTACTATTCATAACGGCTAGTTTTATTGGTCGTGGTGTGTTAAAACTCCAAGTTGCGTACAACCCAAGAAACAACATTATTCAAAGGGAAATGTATTAGGGAGAATGGGGAGTCACATTCTCCCCTCCGTAAAATAATTTCATCCTCAAAATGTCTAGAACCTTACTACATAAAAAGATTTGTGTGGTTCTTTATCATAAGTTCCTTGGGTTCCCATGTTGCCTCTTCCATCTTATGGTATCTCCATAGAAGTTTTACCAAACGAGTCATCCAGTTTCTCATCACTTGTTCTCTGGTATCAAGAATTTTGACAGGCTCTTTACAATAAGACTATTTGGGTTCCTGGTCAATTTCCACATAGGTGAGTACATGCATTGGGTAAGACAGAAATTTTCTCAACATTTATACATGGGACACATCATGAACTTTGGAGAGACTTGGAGGCATTTCCAAATGATAAGATACAACTCCAATTGGTTCTACAATTTCGAAAGGTTCGATGTACCAATGTCTCAATTTAACCTTCTTACCATATCTTATAACACCCTTCCATAGGGATACCATCAAGAAAACATGATCTCCTACTTGAAATTCCAAATCCTTCCTCTGATTGTTGGCATAGCTCTATTGCATACTTTGGGATTCTTTGACATGTGTTTGGATAATCTTCCCCTTTTCCATTTTTTTCTCAACAAGTTCTAGGCCTATGAGTTTTATTTCACCAACATCATCCAAACAAGTTGGTGTGTGACATCTCTTTCCAAATAACACTTCATATGGTAACATCTGAATACTTGAATGGAAGATATTGTTATAGGAAAATACTACCAAAAGTAAATACTGATCCCACATACCTTTAAAGTCATGTGATCAAGATCTAAATATGTATTATAAGTTTTGAATAGCCCGTTTTGATTTTCCAGCAGTTTGAGGGTGGTAGGCAGTGCTCAAATGAAGTTCAGTACCCAGGGCCTTCTGAAGACTTTTACAGAATCTTGATGTAAAATGGGGATCATAATCAGAAAAAATTGATAGGAGTACTCCATGAAGTCTTACAACTTTACTAATATCTATTCTTTCCTTACGTTCAAGTGGTAAATCTACTCTTATAGAAAGAAAATGTGTTGACTTGGTAAGATGATCAACAATGAACCATATTGCATCATTCCTTCTAGGAGTCTTTGGTATCCGCATGACAATGTCCATCATAATATTATGCCATTTCCACTCAAAAATGGGAAGAGGTTGCATAACACCTCTATGTTGTTTCCTTCCAACTTTCACTTGTTGACAAACCATACATCTTGACACAAAATCAGCAATCTCCCTCTTCATGTTGTGCGACCAAAATGTTCTTTAAAATCTCTATACATCATAGTGATTCCAGGGTGTATAGATAAATTTGAGCTATGAGCATCATAAAACAATTACCCTTTAATATTAGGTATATTTGGAACAAAAAGTCTCTTCCCAAATTTGAAATTTCCATCTTCATATACGAAGTCGACCAATGTCACATTATTGACAACTTTATTTTTTTTATGAAATTCCTCAACATTAGTCTGAGAACTTTTAATCCTTTCTAGTAAAGATGGTTTGGAAAACATTTGAAAAAGCATTTATGTTTCACCTTCCATGGTTATTCCCATATATATCTTTACTAGATCCATGTATAAAGGATCCGTTTCAACTCTCATCTTCTTCAAAACTCCATGATCTTTTCTGCTCAAAGCATCTGCCACTTTTTTTCCTTCCCCATGTGGTAGTGTATAGTGAAATCATAATCATTGAGTAGTTCAAGGCATCACCTTTGCCTCATGTTGAGTTCTTTTTGTGAGAAAATATACTTCAACCTCTTGTGATCAGTATAAATATCATATTTTTACCATAGAGATAGTGTATCCATATTTTTAGATCAAATATTACAGATGATTACTCAAGATAATGAGTGGGATAGTTTTGTTCATGAATATTTAGCTACCGTGATGCATAGGCAATAACTCTATCATTCATCAAAAGGACACAACCATGTCCTTTCTTTGAAGCATCACTATAAATAACAAACCCATCATTCCGCGATGGCAGAGTAAAGATAAGAGTATTTACTAATCTTCTCTCCAGTTATTCAAAACATTCTTCACACTCTTTACTCCAAAAAAATTTAACCCCTTTATGTGTGAGATTGGTTAATGGGTTAGCCAATCAAGCAAAATTCTGGATAAAAAACTGATAATAACCTGTTAAACCAATGAAACTACATACCTCATTTATACCCATCGGTGCTGGCCATTCATGGATTACCTAGGTCTTTAAAAATCAATAGAGATTTTATCTTTAGAGACTATATGTCCAAGAAAATAAATCTCTTTAATCTAGAATTCACACTTGATAAACGTCCCATATAATTCATTTCTTTTAAGAGTACTTTGGATAATGCGCAAGTGATTTTTAGGATCTTTATATATTTTTGAGTATACCAAAATATCATCAATAAATACCACTAAAAAGTCATTAAGATATTCCATGAAAACTCTATTCATTTCATCCAATAAGATAGAGGGTGAATTTTTCAATTCAAAAGGCATTACTGTAAACTCGTAATGCCCATCCCTGGTTCGAAATGTTGTTTTCAGTAAGTCTTCCTTCTTTACACACAACTAATGATATCCATATTGAAGGTAAATCTTTGAAAAATATTGATCTCTATAAAGTAGGTTGAATAAATCATCAATGCGAGGTTGTGGATACTTGTTCTTTATTTTTATAGCATTGATCTCCCTGTATTCAGTGCCCAACCTCATAGATCTATCTTTCTTATTAACAAAAATAATAGGGGCTCCCCATGGAGAAACACTAGGAAAATAAATCCCTTATTACTCAATTCCTTTATTAATTTCTATATTTCCACTAATTCCACTGTGGCAATTCTATAAGGGGTCTTCAATATGGGCCTTAAACCAGGAATTAAACCAATGAAAAACTCAATTTCTCGTTCTAGAGGATGACCAGGTAAATCCTCTAGAAACACATCAATATATTATTATACAATAGGTACTTCCTCTATTAAAACTTTACTTTCCTCACCCATATTTATTTCATTATCTTCTTCCCCAATAATTAATTTTAGTAGAGCTACTAGGGGTGGATTGAGATAAGAATCAGGTGGTCATGATTCTTCTCTAAAGATATGGTACTTCTTATCATCATCGAAAATTGTAACCTTATTCTTCTTACAATAAATTTTTGCATCATGGTCTAAAATCCAATCCATTCTGAGGATTATATCAAATTCAATCATGATTATAATGATGATATCAGTAGAAAAAGAACATTTGTATGACCTAATGGTAAATGATTCACAAAACTTTATTGTGATAAAACATCCCTTATGTGTTTTGACTGACGACTCCCTTGTTAAGTCAAATTGAAAAAATCTAATTTTATTAGAAAACTAGGAAGATATGAAACAATGTGATGATCCGGAATCCAATAAAGAATTGGCTAAACATGACGAAACCATTAAATAACATGGCACCACGTCTTTCGGAGCTTCAACCTCAATAGTAGTGATCACATAAGCTTTTCCTTGCTCCCTTGGCCATTTATGGTGTAAGTTTCCATGGCTCTTGGGACATTTATTTTCATAATTCCACTTTTATCTACAATTGTAGCATTCAACATTAACAACCTCTTTCTTCCCCTTCCAATTGCGCACTTGGTAGCCTTTTTCACCACATTTGTAACAGACTCCCATTCCCTTCAAGTAGGTACCAGGGTGTTTCCTCCCACATTTTCCGCAAGATGAATATTAAAATTTTCGTTTCTTCCCTTTATTTACATTTCCAGAGTGTTTAATAGATATCTTCTTCTCTTTATTTTCTTTAATGTGGCAAGACTTAGAGAATTCCTTTTCTATCTTGATAACACATGGGACAATATCTTCATATGATGAGAAGGTTTGTGAGTTTAATGATCAATGGAGAAATGGTTTTAACCCATCAGAGAATCGATCCATATTACTCCTAAGTTTACATATATAATCTTCTACATGCCTTTCTGTCCTTGTAATGTTAGCCTCATACTTTGCTGCATTCTCATCTTCCATTTGCCTCAGACTCAGAAATTGTCTTTCTATATCCTCTCAATGGTCACGAAGAAAGTATTTTTATAAGAAAATCCTTTTAAACTCCCTATAATCCATGTTCAATACTTCTTCATCTTACTTTGTGTTTTGGATTAATGACCACCATTAATCTGAATCTCTCTTGAGGTGATAAACTACCTTGACAACTTTTTCTCTTTCGCTACTCCCAAATCATGACATATCTTCTCTATGGAATTTATCCATTGCTCAGATGTTATTGGATTTGTACTCCTATTGAATATTGGTGGTGGTTACCTCATGAAGCGGTCCTACATTGAAACTCTGCGTTGTGGATCAGGGTGCTTTATACAGGTAAGGTTATTATTCATAACCCGAGTAAGTTGATCCAGTATGGTGATAAGTTGATCCGCACCAGTTGAATCACCTGCTCTACTATAATTATCTTGAGTGGGAGGGAAATCCCTATGTGGATTATGTGGGTTGATACAGTTTCCATTCCTTCCACTTGGTTCCATTTATAAACAATTTCATACACTAGATTAGTTTATGAATCTCAATACATAATTCCAAACTTGTAAAATAGTTAACATAAATTGAACAATTTTTGGATATAATCCATAATCAAAAAAATGTTTTCTTTTAGAAAGTATATACTTATAAACCCTTCATAATGGTTTTTAAAGAAAATGAGATTTATCCTAAGCATATCCCCAAGGAGTGTCATAACCAAGAGTGCAGCAAGACACGTTGTCGTGCACCAGTTCCTATTTGATTATAGCTCAAAGTAGTGTTTTTGGTTTTACGCCTAGGTACAACTACGCCAGTACCCCGTCTACCAGCTCATATCTAGAGTTTTTCTAAATCCGGTTTCTACGGTTTGTACAAAACTTCCTCTAATACTAACTGTATCACCCTAACCCCAATTACCTCTAGTGGGTACATTATTACATAACATTTTCATGATACAGTGAATCATGTCCTGAAAGGCCGATCAGTTTAGTAGCTTTGTATGTACAAGATACCTTCATAAGTTTTAGATTATATCAAGAAATAAAAACATTAACAAAATATTGTCCCCTTTGGAACACACTTAAATCCTTAGAATATCCCTGTAGGTCAACCATAAAATACTTATTCACATCCTAGAAAAAATAAAACATTTAAATGTGTGATCTCAGATGATCAGTAAGTATAAAAATACAACGTAAACTTTCGTAAATAAGCATAAAAATTTAAGGAAATGTGTATGACAAAAACAAAAGAATTTTAAACTAAAGCTTCATCATAATATAGGAAAGATAAAATTAAATAATTCTATTTAATTATTCAAATGGATATTCTACTAGTATAATAATCACATGGAATATCAATAGCCACTTTTATAATGATGGAATGCATAATGCCAGACTTTATAACCACAAATCCAAGGCCTTGTGCCAAAACTACAAATAAGATTTTGTGAAGGACTTGTGCCAAAAAACTAGTTTGTCTCATGAGACCTACCGATACATCAGGGAGCTAAATCAGGATCCACCCATCACTTACTAAGTCCAATTCATTCCTCATATGAAAAGGTTTAAACATAACATAAACATTCGTATTAAAACTAGCATATGAAATGTCAATAAATTATCCATAAACCATGAATGGTGTGATAATAACACATCAATAGTCAAACATATCACAAAAACTTCAATACAGTATGAAAGATTTTTATCATAATAAATGAACATCAAACAAGCTTAAAATCCATCAAAAGATGTTGGCATAGATGAAATCAAAACTTTTTTGGATAAATATCTTTTTCTACTTTGAAATCATTTAGAAGTCACACAATTATAAAACAAAACATTTAATTGGAAAATATTAAAATAATATTGTATAAAAAGATTTGACGATGATATAATGGTGGAAAATAGCCACACCCATGGTATAAGTTAAAAAAAGACATTCTTACCTTAATTTTTTTGAAAAGGTCATAAAGTAACTTGTTTGAAAAATGACGGAAATATTCCATTAAAACCATTTTATAGAAAGTAAAAAATGGTATAAAAGACATTAAACCATAGTCTAGTAAATAGTAAAATTGTTTTGAAATACTTTTTTAAGAAATAATGATGTGGATGATAAAGAGGTCCTAGTAGATACTTACGTAAAAACAACCTCAGATAATAAAGAGATTGTAAAATTAACCCTTACCATGTTCTTTTACTTCATAGATGGTATGTTAAACTCATGTATAATTGTTAAAACATTTTTATTAAGTTATAAAAGAACTATATACATAAATATGATAACATATATGATCCTCTAATATTTCTTTGTTAATAATATACCATTAGTATCATCATTTTGGGTGTTAACTGATTGGTTTTCCTTTATATGCTTGGTTACGTAAGCCATGTTTGTTATGGATATGATGTATTTGATTCATATACAGAATGATATTATGTTCATATACATTATTATTAATTATAAAATGAAAATTATTCATGAATGATTATTACGGGGAATGAATCTCATCACGTTTGTGGAGACGGTAATCCGTACGCACGCACGAGGGACAATATCATTATATTGATGGTGAAATCGTATGTAATTGAATGATATATCATATCTTACGAATTATTAACATGTTATATTTATTATTTACATGAGTTATAATCATTATTATACCCATCTAAATAATGAAGTGTTTGAATAACAAAGTACACCATGATGTGGAGTTGGTATGTCATACATACGTACGTATGGTGACTTTGTCATTCATATGATTGATAGAATAATGAATATAGTTGTACCATTTTTATAATAACATCAGATTATATATAACATACTATATTTATTTTTTTATAATGGAAACAACAACGAAAGAGGAATTGAAAGAAGAAAAGAACTTGAAAGAGGTGCTGAAATAAATACTACTTATTCGGGTTCTTCCATTTCATTTGATCAAAAGGGCTCCATAGGATGGATTTATGATCAAAGTAAGGGGTCTAGGTATATGAGTGGATAGTTGAGAGGATATCTGGTTAGGTTTTGGTAGATCAAAATTTCTTTGGAGGTGTGAATTTAAGAGAAAGGGAAGTACCCTTTTATATGAAAGGTGATTGTTACTTTAAGAAAAGATTAAAATATTTTTTTATAATAAAAACATTTTCCATTTATAATGGCTCCAAAATGATATATTTCTAGGTTAAGGTGGGTATGAGTCTAATACCTCTCAACCAAAAGGTTTTAGATAGGTTTAAGTCACCATATTAACCTTATATTTTAGATTAACTCTTAATTAAATAGTTTTACATTTACCATGTTGCATTGTATTTTTATATTATATGGTTAATAAACTTACTATAACAAAAAAAGAGAACCCAAAGTGGTTCATTATTAATATATATTACCTTATTTATATCCTTTTGCCAATCCTTAGATTTTTAGGATTATTATATCAATTAATAATATAGTATTTGTTTTAAAATCTCAATTATGTCAATTTTGGCGCTATTTAGTATTTGGTTTTGGTGAAAATCATAACAACATGATTACTTTAAAAAATGATTTAATAAACCCTTACATGTCATATTAAACAAGAAAATTAGTGGAATTCATCAAAAGTATCAAATTACATTTATTTGGATATTTATAATATCAAATATATTTATATTTCATTAATAAGGTAATTACTCCATCATCATTGTGTCATAAATAAATTAAATTATTTAATGTCAAAAAATTATAAATAAAATACCATTATGTAGAAAATATTATTATCTTTCAAATTAATATTTATATTCTATCTTATCTTATGTATAACCCTATATTAAAAATGGTTTAGTAATTAAACTTTGAATTTAACACTTATATCTCTTCTTTAAACAAAATAATAATAATTGTCCTGATCTAGTCCAAGTAGACCAAAAGGATCATATTTTTTTCCTGAAGTTGTTTTTGGTCAAATTAAACTTATCCAACAGAATTAGGACATGCGTTAGGGTAATTATAATATCAATTTTACCCTTAATTAACCTATTTACTTTTAACCGTGGTAAATAAAAGGAAAATGTTTATATTCACCAAAAATTATTTTAATTTTATTTAATGAAATTTTACTTACTGATATCAACCATATCTCTTGGATTTTTGAAATTCAATATCCAAAAGTGGTAAAATTATGTTTTATTCAAATTTGTAAATACTATTAGGAGGGTAAAAGACGGTAAAAAGTTCAATAAAATTTTATATATTTAAATTTATTATAAAACGACTCCAACGAGTTATATTGAAAATATATATGTATTATTTATCTATTTTTACCTTAAATAAATTAAAATAAAATAACTGATTACTATAATAAAAATTTGGTTTTAAAAAATTACGTAGTGTTTTTAACTATTCATAAAAAATTGAGAATTTTTAGAAAGAAGCCAAAAAATCACCCTAAGCTAATTTTGATATTCTGAATTCAAAAATGAAATCCATTTTGAAAAATAAAATTTAGAAATTTCAAAAAGTGGGTATTACTATTCATAATGATTAGTTTGATTGGTCGTGGTGTGTTAAAACTACATGTTTCGTACAACACAAGATACTTCATTTTTCTAAGGGAAACGTTACATGGGAGCTTGGGGTGATATATTATATGTGTATAAACTCATTTTTTAACTCATTGTTAACCCTTTCCACAATTAAAATAGTAATAAACATCACAACATGTTAAGGATTTATAATGTTACCAAAAATGAAAAAAGGCCCAAAAATTGACCATGTTTATTGAGATTAACCAAATAACGTTAGTTATTATGAATATAATATTTTTATGAATTTTATGTCACATGATACAATATTATTTTCATAAAATTCCAATATTTTTAATTTTAAAAAAATTTATTTACATTAACTTCTAATAACTTCAAGACAACCGAAAAATTTGAATATAATAAATTAAAATATCCATAAAAAGTTATAGTTATCTAAAAAAATCAAGTATCACATTAATCATTTCAAATTATGTTACATTACATATTTTTTAATGTCATTTTTTCCACTAATTGAATAATTACAACATTAGTGTTGTGAAAGCATTTAACGTAATTACTTATTCATTAAAAAAAAAATTACCACGATGAAGATAAATCATTTAGATTTAAAAATAAAAATTATAAATGAACATACCATCTGGTTTTATCTCTGTTTCAAATTCTATATTTATTAAAAATAAGAGTGTGACACTTTTTAATTTTCCTTAAATAAGATATTATAAATGTTATAATCATAACCAGATTGAAACTATGGGGCATATAACTGAATATTGAATAAGTATTAATGAATTAGAATCATCCAATAATATTATGAAATGTTTTTGGATCATTTTATTGTCCTTATAATTTTATTTTTAAAGTTAATAACTTTATTTACAGATTACTTTGGTAACCAAAATTAATAAGGCTAATACTCATAGTAAGCAAAAATAAAAGTGTCAAATTTACAAAATTTTGACCAAATTATTCCAAATTTGGAAAAAAAATTAAGAATTAAAATAAATTAATTATAAAAATTTAAATTAAAACTTAATATGATAAACTTAGTGAAAAAATATTTTTTCAAAAAAAATATTTTTTAAATATAAAATGTTATTTACAGTAAATTCAATTTAGAAACTGAATTTAAAAATAATTACTTTAAAATTTTAAGAAAAAAGGAACAAATGAAATTTTAAAAAAGGTACTCAAAAATATAATTTTTATTTATAAATACATTAAAATAAAATAATTTTTTCATTTAAAAATATGTATTTTTCACTATTAATTGAAAAATCAATCTTCTACGAAAATTATCAAAAAAATACTAAGATAATATTGATGTAATGAATTCATAATTGAGGTTAATTTTTTCAAATTAAAATTGGCTAACATTGAAATAAATAAATTAAAATCTTTTATTTCATACAAATACAATTTTTTTTTTGAATTTTTTTTTCAATTCCACAAAAAAATTTAAATATTTTTGTAATGAATATAACTCTAAAATATAACTAATGAAAATATGAAAATGTTTCATATAAGAATTACTTCGTTTGCTACATGAACTCTTACATATAAGGAACTTTTTTCAATTGGAGGTTATTGAATAAATAAAAAAAAAATTATTCATTGAAAATTAAAGTAAAATTCTATAGACATGTTTAATGGAAATTAGATATTTGAGATTTCATGAGTTTGAATAACCAGGATTTATGGAAACAATAATATTTTTCTATTATGATAACATCTGTCAAATAATATAGAATATCTATATATATATATATAAAGAATATATAGAATACTTGTGTGACCTCACTCCAATATTCTTACTATTCTATATATAATTGAAATAAAAATTTATTGAACAATTGGAAATTTTCTTTGAAGTGATCATATACAACAAATAAAATAATTTAATTCATCATATATCATAATGTCATAGAAATACATTGAGGGTAGAACCACGATGAACTCAAATATTATGAATAAAATCCCCCATTTTAATTTAATTAAATGTCTTATGGTTATAAAAAAGACATGAAATTGTTTTTTCTATTATATTCAATTGTATTTAAATGACCATTAAGTATATTTAATGTTGATAATCAGTTGAACTCATGAATAGTATAAATATAGGGTTATAAAAAAAATCCTTTTTTAGAGAAAAAGGAAGTGATGGCCTCTACCAGTAGGATCATACCCAATAAATCCCATTCGACAATGCTTATGAGGGAGATATCATTTCTAGGATTTTTCATTTATTAAGACCAAGATAAGATCTGATAACTGAAGCATGTGTGAAATTTTTTTATAGGAGAAGTTCAATCTCATCGAGATCACAGCTTATACCATGTTCACCGAATGACCCCATGAAAGCTCCACCATCACACACCTTACTCTTTGGGTGTATACTGGTGTATTAAATGGATATGTATCATGTGCCTACAAATAGGAAAATTTCAATTATTCTATATAAAATAAATAATATATTTTCATCATATTATTGTTACATTGTAAATGATTTTTAAAGACCAAACTGTATTTTTGGTTAATATTCAAATTCAATTAAATAAATAATTGATTTTTGAAATAAATAGTTTTTTTAAAAAAATTATCTTTAAATAAAAATTATTTAATAAAAATTATCGTATAATTTTTAGAAAGTCAAATGTAATTTTTATAAGGATTCAAAATGAAAATAATTGTCAATAAACCATCGTTTTCAAAAAATATCTATTTTTAGTATAAAAGTGAACATTCAAATATTTAAAAAATTATTCAGATAAAATGAATACAATTTTTGGAGTCCATATATTGATTTTATCTAACAATGAATTTTCCATAGTTTTCTGAGACACTCGATTTTTTGGGTAAAAATTAAACACCGTATAAATTTACCTTATGTTTTATAACATCATAATGACCAAATAGTGAAGTAATAAATACTATAAAAGGTATCCTTGGAGAAATATAAGTTTTCCATTTAGAATAATTTAATTTTATATTTATTTTATTTATTTTATAAAGTCGTAATGAATCTTCCAAGACTTTTAATATATTTTAAGATTTTAAAATCATTTCTTTGAGAGTGTGAGTCACATTTAAATAATAGAGGGAATTATTTTATTATCATATCCCCTTGAACTTATAAAATAACATAAACCACTCTCCTTTGGTTTAAACCATGGGAAAAAGTCGTGAAATAGTTTTTGGTTTTGAATATTTTATTATGTAGTGTTCTAAACCAAAATAATAAAGAAATCCCCCTCTTTCCCTATATAAACCCACCAATACTCCAATTTCTCTTAAATTAAATTCCTTGTATTAGGACCACACTCTTCCTTATACTTCATAGAGTTATTATAATGTGCCACTGAGCTTTCAATAAGCCCATCCCAAGCCTTTTGAGTCACACACTCAAGTAAGGGAACCTCATCTTCCACTCTCCACTTTTGTCATGAAGTCCTTTAATGTTTTGTATTTTAATTTCCATTTCCTTATATTGTGATATGTAATTCAATATCCCCCTTAAATTCCATTTTATTTAAAAATATGTAGATCCACTTTCACCCTCCTTTATCCCTCCAATGAACCTTTATGTACACTCGTTAACATGCCATAATTTTGTAAGGGTTCTTTCCTTTATCGTCTTTCATCATGTTTCATTATTATGTTACGCCTTCTATATACAATTCCATATGTTGGGGGTAGGTATTTTCATGTCCCTATTATTTTCCATTTCATTTATAATTTATAATAGATCCATTTCTCTCTCATCAACCCATTTTATGAGTTTCTATATGACTTCGTTAAGCTATTGAAATTATACCGCAATTTTCAATACAAAAATAATTATGTACTGAATACTATACCCAATTGTTTATCATGGATATTCATCTTTATGCACATATACTTATTTATTAGAGTCTTATATATTTTCATTCCACATTCCTTTATCATGGAATAAATTATGATATTGAATGAATACATGTTATATGATCTATGTGACAAACTTAAGCATGAGAATGAAATGATTATGAAGGGTCGCACTGATAGAGCTCAAATGTTAATGGTTAGTATTATGATATGTCACATTGGGATAGGGGGTTTACCAGATTAATTTATGGGATGTTTTCCACCATAATGTCTTTGCGGGTTTATCCTTGACCTATGTTTATGATGCAGTGTTTTAGGCCTTTTAACATTTCCCATGTTGTGATTATCATGTTATATCATGCCATATTATTCATGTTCTTTTTTATAATCCATTGATTTTCATACTGTCAAACATGTATTTTCTTCCTTAGGTAATGATTTTATTTTCCTTTAATGTGCTTTAAAATAGACCCCTTTCTTATGTATATCCTCCGGTTATCCAATACAATGTTATGAATAAAGGAACATTTTGACATGTCCAATAGGTTTTCAATAGGGATGTTTCTTTTCAAGTTTTATGTTGTTGTGTAATGTATATAATATCCCAAATACACAAGAACTCTCAATCTTCTTATTTGTAATAAGTTCAATTTTAGTGTAATAAAACATGTATTGATGTGAAATAAAGATAATGGTTGTTATAAGAATAGAATAGTATTGTTATCATAGTTCAAAATCATTGTATCAATACCCTTGAAGAGTAAAAAATCCACTGTGATCAGAATAAATGATGTGATTGAGTGAATTAAACATAATCTATGAGTATTTATTCATGATTCAATTATTGTGGTGGTATAAAATATTTTTGTTGAGTAAAGTGATCTAATTATAATTGATATGGTTACATCTGAAGTGGAAGTGAGAGGCCTTTATGAGAGAGCATCAGAAGTCCCCTTTAAGAACTAGTCGTTGTGATATAAACAGAACCATTAAAAAATGGGGGGATGAATACTATGGTATACACTATAAATTATTATTCATTTACATAATATAGTTGATAAGGGGAATTGGATGATACCTTCCCCCAAAAAATATGGATAATACCTTACCACCCATTCTGTGTGACTTGAACTACACTTATAATCACAACAAATTATATAGATTAAAACCCATTTCAAAAGTCTTGTTGAAAACACCAAAGAGTAGGCTCTCACAGAATGGACATACATCATTAAATTATGTGTATTAATATTCTGTTCTGTTCTTGCATTACATAATTAATTGACGTTTGAAAATGAATCAAATGATCAATTTCTCTTAATAAGTATTGTGGTTTAAGCACATAAGGGCACAACTAAGAATGAAATTATAAAAAGTTAAAGTTAAATAATTTTATTCATCCATTTTATTAGTTTCTATGCATGACCACTTGTAATTTAATGTGATATCATACATAATATAGGTTTCCTTTGATCGGGTCTATTTTATTTCCCTATTTTTCTCAACAAATTTTATTATTTGAAGATTTCAAGAAATTAATTAAATTCCTCTAATAAATTAAAAATCTTCTATTTGATGATATTATTTAATTTTCATCCAAAAACCTAAGTAACAAAAGGAAAATAAAGGAAAATAGGAAAAAAATATAAATAACATGTATCAACCACTACATAAATAAAATTATAATGTCAATAATTAATCAAAAAAATCTAATACAAGTAATATTTTTGAAATGTTGAGTTAAATATATAAAGTGCATGAATAGTTCTAGTACATTGGAACTATTAAACTGTTTTTCACTCAAACTACATGTACGCATAAAATTTTATAATTTAAATGAAAACATATTTTTTTTCATTAAGTAAACTCTTGGTGATAAATCAAAACTATAATAAGAAGATGATTTAGAGAATACATTAAGTAGGAATATCATAATGTAATTTTCTCTCACACAAATTGTGGATGAAATTTAAGAATATTTATCACTTTACAATGAAACTTTCTCCTTCTTATAATATGTATCAAAAAATAATCTATATGAGAAACTTGTGGCTAACCCTATTATTGGATAATTGATTCATTCATTAAAGGAATTTCACAATACCTTTATTGGTATCAAAGATATATATATAAAGATTATTGAAATAGACATAATAAATATTGATAAATATTTATAGGATATAATTAAAATGTTTGATTTTGAAGTTATAAGGGTCCAGAATGAGTGTCAAGATGGATTACACTCTATAAAAATTGACAATTTTTTTAATATGATGTGTTTTAAACCTGATATTATGGTGTAAATTCTAAAAACTGTTCAAGATATGTCTTGAAAAGAGGATGAGAGAAGACTGGCTACTACCAAAGAATCATCAAAAAGAAATTATTATTCTAATATTCCTATACATTGTGTGAAAAAGTTATAGAAAACATTTAATTTTCCATACTCTATAAATTCATGTGAAAAGATATAATCTCCCAAAAAATATAATTTTTTTACTAAATCTAATTTTCATTGATACTGGGGTATTAAAATCAAAATTTGTAAAATTTTATAAGAAAAAATGATGCGAATATCACCACCATGTCAATAGTGGATGAAATAATGGGTAAAAGAGTTGATTCCCTAAAATAATCTTATCTATTTTAGAAAAATAATAAAAATATCATGTATCTAATTCTATAAAATCATGATAGTATATGGTCTAAAGGAGGAAATAATACTTTCTAGGTTATTAATAGATATATAATATTTTTTGGAAAAATGAATTATAAAGATAGTATAGTATGAAATTTTTTAATGTTTAAAGAAGGCCTACATTGAGCAAGAGAAGGCATGAGCTAAAGAATCACCCATAGAGTAAAGAGATAAATGTTTCTAATAAAAATAGATTTTAAATTTTAATGATTCACTATAGAATTTATAGTCAATGTGGTCATAGTGCTAATATATTCTTATGAAATACAATTGGGAATATTCAAATACAAGTGAAAATGGAGGATCATAAATAATAATAACTAAAGGTGAGATTACCTTGGGAAAAGAGAACAAGAAATATGGTAACATAAATATTCCAAAGAATATATAAAATAAAGATGATGATATATCATTTATAAATAAACATAAGTATTTGTTTTGATTAAATAAATATAATTATTTCAAATATGGGATCTATACTAAAAATGATGTTCTATTTTAATTATGGTAAAATAACAAACACTATGCATTCAAGTAAACAAGGAAAATAAATAAATAAATATATTTAAATGGAGGTATCCAAGATCATAATGTTTGATCTATCCAAGAAAGTGATAATAATATTGAAATGGTGAAAAAAAATCCCAAGAACCCACATATAAATTCCATAAAAAATGAGTTTGTCTTAATAGATTTTTTGATTGTTTAGATAGAAAATTTGAAAAAGTGAGAAGGGTAGAGGAAGAAGAAGTGAAAATAAGTGAAATTTGGAATTAATTATTTCAATATGAATAAATAAATTTCATGAGAGGTTTTCAACAAAATAAAACTGAAGAGAAGAAAAAATTTTGTGTGTTAGGAGTTATGTGGTTTGAATTACTTATAAATATTTATTAACACCCCTACCCTTGGGATAATAATCCCCAATGAACATTAATATTGAATATGGGTTAATATTTAATTTAAAGAGGAACATTTCAAACAAATAATTAAAGTGTTGATGAATTTCATTCTACCCAAAGTTAAATAATAATTGAAAATATATGTGCAATCCTTATAGAGACTTCAAAGATAGATACATTTGATCAATATGGTTGATAAAGCATTATATACCTTTATTTTCATATTAAGGAACAATGTTTTCCACATTATTCTTTTAATATTTTCTGTTGTGTTTTATACATTAAATGTATGGAATTGAATTTGAATCTATAAAGTGTGTAATCTAAAAAAATGACATATTAATAGTTATAATGTTAGAAAAAAAACTCTAGAAAAAAATTAATTATTCCATTTTGGTAAAATATTGACAAGGGATATATTCAAGCTTATATATGAATATATCCTCCTTTTAAAGATAATTTGGTCCTATCGATTATGTTTGAGACTTGTGGTGAGTATTTTAATAGGATTAGAAAACATATCAATATCATAGAAATTAATATTTCAAGAAGACTCATGAAAAGGTGTCCTCGAATAGGTATGGTTTCATATTCTCTAATTCTTTGTTATTAGAATTAATCGTTAACATTAATGGGAGAAACTAATTCTCAATCAATGACATGTATGTGGAAACATAGGTGATATTTAGGGTTGATTAGAAAAAACTAAAACCTATTGGTTCTGTTTGAATATTTTTTAATTGTGTGTAGGAACTCAAATTGTAATTCTGATGATAAACTTGATTATACAACCACTAATGTTCTTTGAGAATAGAATCACATTAATGATAATTTAAGTATAATTTTAAATACCTTGGTTACTCGCCGTTTTCTTTTATATTGGGTAATTCCACATTGTCTTAGATTTTATTAATTATAGTCTTATACTTATAAAAAAAATTAGTTCAAATACCTATCTCAATTATTTTATTCACAAATAAATAATAAAAGTTAGAGGAGATTTATTTTTAAGTAAATGTGAGATACAACCCATAAAATCATCTTTTTTCATTATAAATATGGGGGATATAAATCATATAGTCATCACATATACATAGTTAAAGGTATTTTATTGTTTTAAAATATTAAAAAATGGGTGCTATAAGATCCCATGTCAATATTCATGATTATCTGTTAATAATTGTGGATGACTTTCTAAAAATGAAGTTAAATTTGTGATGAGAATGTGTGAAGAGATAAGCGAGTTTTTAATAATTATGATAATGTTGTAAATTATTAGAGTTTCTTAAAACTATGTTAATGTTTCAAATAAATCTTATTTAATTCGAACAGAAAACTAAATTAGTTGGGAAGTATAAAATATATGAGAATACAACTAAGGATATATTTGGAAGCTATGAGATAAGTATTTATTTTTGGTATTTACTTCTAATTCCAATTATTTTAGGAATATGAGTAAATATTACCTTTGATAAATAGTATTTGTAAAATATTAGTAACTTCAGTAGAGTGATTTTGATGTAGTGTTTATAAAAATTATATGGTTTAGGAAATTGAAGATGCTGTGAGTTTTTATCAAAGTTTAAATAAAAATATTCCATCCCTCAAGGCTAGAACAACGTGAAAATCCTGATATAATGGACATACTAATCAATCTCACCGGAATATTCACATGAAATTTGTAGACATAGAATATAGAAAGAGTTTGTGCTTGAGTAGGAAGAAGCATCAAGTGTGTTGGAATGATGACTCATCAGGATATCATTCCCGAAGGGATATGATGGTGGGCTAATGAGGGGGCCATATAATTATTTAGAAACACTCCCTAGTTACATTCTAATGTGGGATATTTTTTAAAATGATATTTTTCATAATATTTCAAAATAAATTATTTATTTCAATATAATTCATCATACATTTTCATCAACCTCATGCCACAGTAGTTTCAATATACTAGAAATTAATTCTATTGTTCACTAGATGATATATCCGAGGTTGAAAAAAATGAATTTTGGTGGAGGAAAGAAACCATAAAATGTTATTTATGGAATTCAAAGATAAAAATATGAACTTTCTATATTGAATAATCTAGAAATATTTATAATATTAAGTAAGGAATATATATTGAGAGAATTATAAAAATTTGGTACACCTAAATGATTTCAGGCTGAAACATTTATGTACAGTAGATGTAAACCATGAATATACATGTAACTGAGTTTATAGAGAATCCATAAAATATCAAAGGGAAAATCATTTAGAATTATAAGGTATGATAAACTATGAATTAAGAAATAAAAGAGAGTTTTTAAGTTATGAGTCATGATCATTATTGATTTCATTAAAGGTAACAAAGTTAATAGTGAAGCTTTAAGGGTTCATAGAGTTCACGTAGTGAAGATAATAGAGAAAAACTGAGTTCAGGAATTCCACATGTTATCATTATAATGTATATTGTAGATCACTATATTATATAGAGAATATCCTACTAGGGTGTAGAAGAACTTTATAAAACATAAGGTTCGATCCTTCTTTGTATTTATCTATTGAGGAGAAGTTTCCATGTTGTAACTATGGGATGAAAAAAAACTAAACACAACCATGATTAATATGGTGCATGAATCCACATTCATATGTAGAAATTCTGTCAATCAAATTTTGTGGTAGTGGTAAATGAAAAAAATATCATCCAAAACAATTAAATAGTTATTCTAGGTGAATTTTAAAATTAAGTCAAAGATAAAATATTTTGAGTGTTTAAATATTAATGATTTATGAAAAAATTAATATTTTAATATTGTGATAATAATCCTCAAGTAGTTTAGAGTATATATATTAGAATAAGTCATGGAAGAGTTGTGTGATCTGACACTAGTATTATAACTATAGACTCTATTAGAAAATGAAAAATAGATAATGTTTCATAGATTTACCTGAAGATTTCATGTATGTAAATTAATATAATAGAATTCATATGATGACCTGATATCATTGAAGGAGATTAAGAAGAGAAGAAATTAACACTATTTCTACTCCTGATAATATTTATGATGATACACTTAAAAAATATTGAATCAGTTATTATCAAAATTCATGATGTCATTGAGTAGATTCAATAAAATGGAAGATCATGTATTACTAATTTTATTATTCATGAAGTAAAAGATATGTTTAATTAGGAATGATATCTCATTCTAATTGATGTAGTGATATTCTGAGAAGAAAGTAGATATATGTTTCAGGGAGTTTGAGAATAATCCTTCAAGAACTAGTGGTTTTAGTATAAAGAACACCATTAACAAGAACATGGATAAATATTGTGGGATGCACTATCAACAACTCTTCGCTTACATTATATAGTATATTAAGGGATGTAGATAATTCCCACCCTTAGAAAATATGGATGAAAACCTCCCAATGATTGTATATGACTTGAATTTCACTTGTAACCACTATAAGATATAGTGATAATAAAATAATTGTGTCAAAATAAGTTAAACATGAAAATGAGTATGTGTTCACATTTAGGCCAGACATTGTACAACATTTTGTTTTTTTGTATAAATCAATATTATGTACTAAGGTTATTGTTAAATTCACATCAACATATATGTATCTCTTAATTGGGAAAGTCTTTTGAGAACAATAGGGGATAATCATGAAAGATAGTAATACCTGATAAAATTTGGGTACACTGATTCCCCCCATCTTGTTGTGTGCTTGTACATCCACTGGGTACTTAGCACAAGATCAACAAATTTATTAATAAACTTATACTAGTGTTCCAATACATGGAAGCATTTCTCCTCTAAAATATAGGTGGAATCAAGTTATCGAAATCATTGACCCAGTCATTAGGTTGAACTAGGATTAGAAAAAACCTAATTTATGTGAAAAATAATAATTAGATAAAAATTCATGTTTTGAAACTGCACAAAACAACATATACAAAAGTAAAATGATTTCCAAAATTCAATAATAACACTATTTATTCTCTATTAATATACAAAGAATCAAAATGAAAATATTATATAATATATTACACTCATTCTTATTATAATCATTTAATAAGGAAACAATGAAATACTCTTTTATAAATTATAGAGTACCTTTATAGGGAAATATATAATAAATATAAAAATTTGTACACTTTTTCATGAAACTTTTATCCAATAAATAAATTAAACACTATTGAAAAGTTATAAAAAACTATCACAGCATAAGAAATGGGACCAAGGAGGAATATTAAGTACCCATGCTGGCATGTGTAGACATCCATAAAAATGTTAGAAAAGTTACATGTTTAATTTAGTAATGTTGTTATCTTTGACATACATTATTATTAATCTCAAATTTAAAAATAAATGTTTTTGTCTATAATTAATGAAATTAAATCTTTTTACAAGCCATGAACAACCTATTAGTGTAGAAGCCTAAAATTTATTCACCCATGGGGTGCGCTTAACTTGGGGAAGTAATTGGGAAATGAAAGGTATGGCCATAGAGGTGCCAATAATGAGTTATTGAACATGAGTGAATGATTTTGGATGCATATAACACAAGATGGGACCTAAGGCATGTGCCTCTTATAGACCTAATGAAAATTAATATAAATAGATTTTAATTTAATTTATGATTACTTGTTCTTTACATTATTTAAAAAGTTCACTACATCGACTAGAATCTTCTTCCTTTATCGTTTACTTAAATGTATTTTCTATTAAAGTTTAATCCAATTGAATAGTTATGACAAAATGACTTATATAAATTATTTTTACAGAATTTACAGAAGTTGGATGTATGAATTCGATCGGATCTCAATCAATTTTCAGAACAAATTGGAGGGCTTTATAGATTTTTCATTTCACAATGCTTCAGATAGTGGTCACATACACTGCCCATGTTCCAATTGTGTTGGTAGACCTTGGTTGAGCCATGAAGAAGTCAGCTACCACATAACCAAAAATGGTTTTCAACAAACTAATTTTTGTGGTATCACAATAGGGATAAAATGAAATCTCAAATTGGTGATGATCGAAATGAAAGTACTGGAATGGAGAATTTTTTAGATTATCAGTTTCTGTTTATTCGTCATCATGAAAAAGAAAGGATTTCAACTTAAGAAGACATTGATATGAGGACAGCTGATGCATCTAGTGAAAATGATGATATTGATAGGGTGAAAAATTGAATGTTGCTGCCACGAATCCAGTATACTGACAATGCGATAAAACGAAAAAGCTGGAATTTTTAATCTAATTGTTTCATGGGAAAACTATATATGGGATTTCTAATACAGCAATCGATTACATTTTTATCCTCTTGAAGGATTTACTTCCAGATGATGCAGATATTCCCTCAAACCACTATATGGCATGGAAGTTAGTTTAGGAACTTGGATTTTCAAGAAAAAAAATTCATGATTTCTCAAAAGATTGCAGTTTATTCTGGGAGGAAACCGCTGAAATAAATGATTGTATAAAATGTGGCACATCCCGTTGGAAGTCAAAATCTGACGGAACACCATCCCGCGTTCCCCAGAAAGTAATTTGGCACTTTCAATTGATCCCTAGACTCTATAATCTTATTATGTCTGATGATATATCAATAAAAATGATATGGCATGATACCGAGAGAAATAAGACTAATGATGAGTTGGTTCATCCTGTAGATGGATTTTCATGGTAGAGATTTGATGCTCGACATCCTGATTTTGCAGCTGATGTGCGTAATGTGAGGCTGGGTCTTTCATGAAACAGTTTTAATCCGTTTGGGCAGATGCTTACTTCACACAGCACATGGCCAGTTTTTATACACATTTATAATCTTCCCCCATGGTTGTGTATGAAAAAACCTTTCACTTTCATGAGTATACTCATATCTGGTCCTTCTGATCCCGACATTGATATTGATGTATAAATGAAACCTTTAATAAAAGAGTTGAAACTTCTTTGGGATGTGGGTGTGCGCACATACGATGCATGTTTGAAAGACATATTTCAGATGCATGTTGAAATTATGTGGACGATCAATGATTTTACATCTTATGCAATGATGTATGGATGGAGAATGAAGGGAAAACTGTCATGCCCAGTTTGTATGAAGAATACATGATCCATAACACTTAAACATCGTTGTAGTTTCAGTTTTATGGGACATTGATGATTCTTTCCAAATGATCATCCATATAGAATGAATCGTCGAAGATTTGTTAATACCATAGAGATCGATGAGCCACCTTAGCATATGTCTGGAACTGATGTGCTTAATGAATTGAAAGAATTTAGTTTCTCTTCTGGGAAGAGTCAAATGAAATTTGGAAAGAGAAAGAATGTTTAAACTGAAACCTGTTACAATTGGAGGAAGAGGAGTATCTTTTTTGATTTTCCTTATTTGTCAAACAATTTGTTACGCCATTGCTGAGACGTAATTCATATTGAAATGAATATATGTAAAATGTTGCTTTCGATTCTTCTAAATGTCAAGGGGAAGAAAAAAGATGATTTACGATCTCGGCGTGACTTGGTGGATTGGGGCATCAGACTAGAATTGTATCCTGTGCGTATCAGTGAAAATAAATGGAAACATCCCTGTGCTTCTTATGTGATGACACCTACGAAAAAAACAATTTTTAGAAGTATTAGAGAATATTATAGTTCTTGATGGCTATTCAAGCAACATATCTAAACGGGTCAACAGAAGAGAGTTGAAGCTAAAATCTTTGAAGACTCGTGATTATTACGTTCTACTGCATGATTACTTCCAATAGAAATCTGTCATCTTTTGTCCAATAATGTAAGGGTGACTATTATTCAGTTGTGCCATTTTTAGAGATCTTTGTGCTAAGAAGTTGTCGAAGTATTTCTTTCTAAAAATGTTGACAGATACCCCATTAATTTTGTGTGATTTGGAGAAAATATTTCCTCCATTATTTTTCACATGCATGTTGCATCTGACTATCCATATTCCCACTGAAATACTTCTTAGAGGACCTATTTCTTTTCATTGGATGTATCCCACTGAAATAAATCTGCACACATTATTGTCTAATGTCCGAAACAAGAATCATCTCGAAGCTTATATCGTGAATGGTTACTTGGCTCAAGAATGTATGGATTTCTGCTCAATGTATTTGTCTGATCTTACTAAAAGAATGAACAGAACAATGAGAAATGAAGAAGAACAGTATGAGAAAATTGAACCCAACTTTCCATCACTTCCTCAAACAGGAGGGATTCCTGGATCATATACATTGAAGACATTAATCCATGAAGAGCGGGAGATGGAACATCGCATTGTTTTGTTCAAATATGATTTGTTCGATGACTATACCTGGTAACTAAATGTAATATGTATATCTAAAACATATATCTATTAAACTATTCATATTATTTATCTACAGGGAACATAAAATAAGGATAAATAGGAAGTATCGTTCTTTATCTTTGAGAAGGAGAGAAACATTGCATAGAAAAGTGTTTTCTGCTTGGTTAAAATTGAATGTAAAAATATAACATTTTAAAATAATTATATCAATATTTAATTAAATTTAATAGTCATTTATATTGAAAGTATTGAGTTTGACTACTGAATCTATCTCTGAGGAAATAAGAGCTTTGGCTTTTGGTCCTAATATCGTGGTTCATGACTGTAAATCAATTGTTATCAATGGGTACACATTTATTATCACTGAATGAGAAAATAACACAAGAACACAACATGATGGTGTTATGGTTAATGCCACAATAGAGTGTTATTCCAGTGCATCAGATAGTAGACCACGATTTCAAAATGTGGGTTATTATGGAGTCATTGAGAAAATAATAATATAGGTTTATTACTCCCATGTATGAGTCACAATGATGAAATGACATTGGTTTGATTCGATGACGAGACATGGAAAATTTATTGATGATTGTGGATTTCAAGTAATTAATATAACTCACACTCTTTCTACTGATGAAACATATGTGTTGGCGTCAATGGCTAAACAAGTTTTTAATGTCAAAGACCAACTTCGATCTGAATTTGGTGTCATAATTGAAGCAATTCCAAGACATATTTTTGATAATGGTGATGATGGAAGTGAAACTATCCCTAGTTCCATTGGAACTAATCCATTTATTTATTTTGATGACTCCAATAGCTCAATTGTCAGAGATGATTGTGAACCTGAAGTTGTGGTTGAAAATATATAGAATAATTCTTCCATGTTCTCAATTCTTTTGGTTTACCTCAAGTTGGCTTGTTATGTTTGGTAATCTTCAAATTGATGTAGTATTGATCACAAATATGTTTTAGATTACTTGATCTCTATGTGAATTTTCAATGTTCATTGGTTGCATTTTTATTTGAATTTCATTTTCTAATTCGGAATTGAACTGTATTCAAACCTAGTCAAACAATATTTCTAACTTGGTAAACATTAGAAATTGTATGATTTATTAAATCCATTCAAGCTCTTCTAAAACAATTGATAGCTAAATTACCAATGAATCCCCATATTACCTCATATATTTAGTTTTTTGGTTTACACATTAGTTTAATTTTTCTAATTAATTACATATTTGTTTTCAAAAGTAGGAAATGCAGCCAATTGAAGAGAGATGAAGGAAAAAAATGATGGAGAACAATCGTCGAATGGTGGAGATGGGCATTCCACCATTAGTGCCTATAGTGAGTACTTTATTTCAAATATATATATTTAAAGAATATATAATTTCATGTGAATAAATTTTTTGTTAACATTTTTGTAGGATCCACCTATACAACGACATTTATTCGACGAGGAGCCTAGTACTGGTCCTCTTACTCAGGCTGGTGGTATGAGGAGGGTTCGTACCAGAGGTGGACGAGCACCTGTGCGTACCCAACTAGACCCTGCCCCTCCCAATATCATGTCATCCTTCCCACATTTTGATCCCAATGTGTCGTTAGGGACACACATGATATTTAGGCCTCCCATGTTTTTTTCCACCTTTTTCATCTTCTGGCCCTTCTTTTTTCACATCCCATGATGATTCCCACTCCCCAGTCATAATCTAGTCATACAGCTATCCCATCTTCTTTTCCTTCTACTTCTATATCTCTGAGCTTCTATATTCCATCTTCTTCGACTACTAGTCCACCACATGGTGTTTCATCAGTTTCAGTGGATCCAGCGGCGCTTAGTGATCGGACCGGTGCTGGTATATTTATAGAACCCTAACAAATTTTTATAGCAATAGTTATTTTCATTATAACATGTTTTGATAAAATATTTGTTTTTATTTCATGATAGATACTTCTACTGACAGGCGGCGGGGTGGGGTCATACATGCATGCATTCGGTGTGGAATCGCCACACACAAGTTATGGTGGATTACAATGAAGACAACCAAATGGTTGAGAAAACAGGGCAGCAATGTCGGAGTTTTTGGCGACTTTTTCCAAATACTCCGACATCATTCCGGTCATCCTGCTATCGTGGATACATTTGCAACATGAGGTCAAGGATAGAGTTTTGGAAGAGATATGGGTAAAAAAATCTGTTTTATTTAATACCATGAATTATTTTTGTATTTATATGAATTAATATTTTGATTTCATATTCGATTTAATTTTCATGATGGTGAGGGTTCAAGACCGGAACGTCTAAAAGATTTTGGCGAGCTTTGGAGAGCATAAAATCATGAGTTGTATATTTTCTAGTGTGCTAGAGTTGTCACTGAGTTAGCGGCAGTACCAATCGTGGATGATTGTCCTATAGAGTAGTATCGTCAGATGATTACTCATTGGACGAGTACCCATTTTAAGGTATGAATTACATTTGAGGTATTTAAATAATAACATTCATGTTTTGAATTAATATTATCCTTTTAATTATTGAATTTTATTTACAAATCATCTGGAAAAAATAAAAAAAACATTGATGCAAAAAAATACCTCCACACACTGGGACGTACTATGATGCCAGATCATGGGAGGAAGCCGGTTTGAAAATTGTTTATAAGTTTTATTTATGACTTAGAATTTCTTTTGTTTCCTCAATTATTTAATCGTTTTCTAAAATTTTCATATAAATTTAGTTTTCAATGTCATTTTAGAGGCAAAAACTGAATATTGAAGGACATGTGCCTCGAGGAAAACTGTTTTACTCGAGTAGATGGAAAAAGGATGGAAGTGAGGTCAAAGAACTGAATCAACAACATATTGAAAGTTTTAATCTGTTGATTTCATATTTTAATGTCTATTTTGTAAATTAATAATATATTTTATTTTGTAACTGGATGCTTTAGGGGTCCTCGATGCCCAAGAACCAGACAATTTTGGGCCAACTGATCACTTACATCAAGTGTTGGGAGAAGAGCGTTCTGGAAGAGTATGATGCTGACCTAGGATAGCCCCGAAAAATTATTGGACCTTCTTAGGTATGAGTTGTAGTGCCACCGAGCTGCAGTAAGTTAGGGAACAGGCAGAACTGTCTGACAAAAGGACCATAGATATGGCAGAATAGTCTACTAGGGCAAAGAGTGCATTTATGAAATTTATTGAAGTTCTACGTCCAACACTTCCACTAGAGGCCATCCAAACTTTTGATGAATATATGTCATCGATAGGTTCTATATATGGTGCACCACATGGCAGTTCTAGTGGTGGTCAAGATGATGTACAGCCTGGCGATGATGATGGTGAGTAGTTTGATGTGGAAGAGGAGGGAGAGAAGTAGGGCAAGGTGGAGGAGGAGGGCGATGCTGAGGGTGAGGGAAAGGAGGAGGGAATTGACGAGGGAGGGGATGATGATGAGGACAGTAATGACCACGAGGATTAGGGTGATGATGATGGTGATGATAGTGATGGTGATGTGGGGCAAATTGATCTGTTACATTTTTGACTATTATTACTGAGATTTTATGTTTAATCTATTCTAGTTGTTGGTTTTATCTAGACTCATAGTATAGTATTGGAGTTCAGTTATTTTTATATATTGTCTGTTTTCATGGATTTTGATGTCTTTTAGTGGTTTTGGTGTATCTTGAGCATGTTTATAGAGTTTTGTGTGTTTGGGAACCCCACGAACAGCCCCGTGAACAGCCCCCCAGATAGCCCCCCACCCTCCTCCTTGGACCCCGGACAACCCCCCAGACACCACCCGGACTTCCCCCCTAACAGTACCCCCACCCTCCTCCTTGGTCCCCGGATAGCCCCCCGAAAACCCCTCGGACAGCCCCCCAGACAGCCCCCGGATAGCCCCCCACCCTCCTCCTTGGACCCCGGACATCCCCCCGGACACCCCCCAGACATCCCCCCCGAACAGCCCCCACCCTCCTCCTTGGTCCTTGGATATCCCCCTGGATAGCCCCCCACCCTCCTCCTTGGACCCCGGACAGCCCCCCCACCCTCCTCCCTGGTCCCCCAGACAGTCCCCACCCTCCTCCTAGATTTCACATGCCTTTATTTTATGTCTCTGATCATGCAATGTTATATAGGATTATTCCATTTTTGCATGTCTTGAATTATATGAATGTCTTTGTAAGCTTATTATCTCATGCTCATAAAATTCATGTGATGATATGCTTTAAATTGAATACAAGCCTTGTTGTACATTCTCCATGTTATGTGAATTATGCCTTATTTGATTTGGTTTACTTGTAACTTGTTAGGATAAGACATGGGTTACATGTTATGGACTCATGGACGGACTCGTCATGCTCAGGGAATTTAGACTTGAAATTCCAGGATGAATGCTTCGGTTTCTAGGTGAGGGCTACTAGGATGGTTTCTATTACTCATGAGTGATATTGGTTCCTTGAAGATAAACTGAGGACATGTCTGTTTTGCAATATGGTAATACCATACCTCAGGTGATACCCGGTCCCCTATGTGACATACTTGGAAAGAAAGGCCGCCTAAATCTGAGGCACGGTGTGGCTGACAACACTCAAAGTGACGTGTACGAGTCAACCTCATCTAAATCTGAGGCGCGGTGTGGCCAGAATTTTAAGTGAAAAGAACAACTGGCATACAGAAAACCAACCAAACGCATTCAGATTCTGTTGATACTTTATCACAACGATCCATGGGTCATATGTGCTGTGTACGAGTCAACCCCAGCTCAATCTGAGTCACGGTGTGGTTGGTATCACTCTAAGTGTCTCTCTTTTGTTTAAAATGGAAAACATTTTAAGTACATATGAAAAACCAACCAAACAGATTCTGATTGTGTTGATACCTTATCACAACGATACATGGGTCATATGTGACTTGTACAAGTCTACCCCACCTCAATATGAGGCGCGGTGTGGCCGGCACCATTCATATTGTCTCTCTTTTGTTTAAAATGGAGATCATTTTAAGTGAAAAAAACAACTGACATACGAAAAACTGACCAAATGCATTCATAATGTGTTTCTGATTTAAGAAAATGATCAATGGGTCATATGTGACGTTTACGAGTCAACCCCACCTCAATATGAGGCACGGTGTGGCCGGTATCACTCTAAGTGTCTCTCTTTTGTTTAAAATGGACACCATTTCAAGTACATATGGAAAACTGACCAAACATATTCTGACTGTGTTGATACTTTAGCACAACAATCCATGGGTTATATGTGACGTGTAGGAGTCAACCCCACCTCAATCCGTGGCACCGTGTGGCTGGCACCACTCAATGTGTGTCTCTTTTGTTTCAAAAGGACATCATTTTAATTGAAAACATCAACTGGCATACGGAAAACTGACCAAACACATTCAGATTGTGTTAATAATTTAGGAAAATGATCCATGGGTCATTTGAGACATGTATGAGCCAACCCCGTCTAAATATGAGGTGCGGTGTGGCCGGTACCACACTAACTGTGTCTCTTTTGTTTAAACTGGATAGGAATATAAGTGAAAAGAACAACTGGAATATGGAAAACTGACCAAATGCATTCGGATTCTTTTGATAATTTATCAAAACGATCCATGGGTCATATGTGACGTGTACGAGCCAACCTGGGCTCAATCCGAGTCGTGGTGTGGCTAGGATAACTCTAAGTTCCTCTCTTTTTAAAATAGACAACATTTTAAGTACATATGGAAAACTGGCCAAACACATTTGATTTCCATTAATACTTTAGGAGAAAGATGCATGGGTCATATGTGATGTGTATGAGTCAACCTTGCCTCAATCCGAGGTGCGGTGTGGTCGACACCACTCAAAGGTTCTCTCTTTTGTTTAAAATGGACTTCATTTTAAGTGAAAACAACAAATAGCATACGGAAAACTAACCAAAAGGATTCTGATTGTGTTGATACTTTAGAACAACAATCCATGGGTTTTATGTGACGTGTACGAGTTAACCCCACCTCAATACGAGGCGCGGTGTGGCCGACACCATTCATAGTGTCTCTCTTTTGTTTAAAATGGACATAATTTTATGTGAAAACAAAAACTGTCATACGAAAAATTGACCAAATGCATTTAGAATGTGTTTATGCTTTAGGAAAACGATCCATGGGTCATATGTGATGTGTACGAGTCAACCGCGCCTCAATCCGGGGAACGATTTGGTCGGTATGACTCTAAGTGTCTCTCTTTTGTTTTAAATGGACAACATTTTAAGTACATATAGAAAACTGAAAAAACGGATTCGGATTGTGTTGATACTTTAGAAAAAAGATCCACGGGTCATATGTGACATGTACGAAACATCCCCGCCTCAATCTGAGGTGCAGTGTGGTCGGCACCACTCAAAGTGTCTCTCTTTTGTTTCAAAAGGACATCATTTTAAGAGAAAACATCTACTGGCATACGGAAAACCGACCAAATACATTCTGATTCTGTTGATACATTAGGAAAATTATAGATGGGTCATTCGAGACGTGTACGAGTCAACCCCTTCTATATTCGAGGCGCGGTGTGGCCGGTATTACTATAATTGTGTCTCTTTTGTTTAAAATGGACAGGATTATAAGTGAAAAGAACAATTGGCATATGAAAAACCGACCAAACACATTCAGAATCTATTTAAACTTTAGGAAAATGATGCATGGGTCATATGTGATGTGTAAGAGTCAACCACACCTCAATCCGAGTCGTGGTGTGGCCGACACCACCCAAAATGTCTCTCTTATGTTTAAAATGGACAACATTATAAGTACATATGGAAAACCAACCAAATGGATTATGATTTTGTTGATACTTTAGAACAACGATCAATGGGTCATATGTGACATGTAAGAGGCAACCCCGCCTCAATATGAGGCGTGGTGTGGCCAAAACCACTCAAAGTGTGTCTCTTTTGTTTCAAAAGGACATCATTTTAAGTGAAAACATCAACTGACATACGGAAAACCAACCAAACACATTCAGATTGTGTTGATACTTTAGGAAAATGATCCATGGGTCATTTGTGACATGTACTAGTCAAACCCGTCTAAATCTGAGGTGCAGTGTGGCCGGTTCCACTCTAACTGTGTCTCTTTTGTTTAAAATGGACCGGATTATAAGTGAAAAGAACAACTGGAATACAGAAAACCGACCAAACGCATTCGGATTCTATTGATACTTTATCACAACGATCCATGGGTCATATGTGACGTGTACGAGCCAACCTGGGCTCAATCCAAGTTGTGGTGTGGCCGAGATCACTCTAAGTTTCTCTCGTTTGTTTAAAATTGACAACATTTTAAGTACATACGGAAAACTGACCAAAAGAATCCGGTTTCTATTGAAACTTTAGGAGAATGATACATGGGTCATATGTGATGCGTACGAGTCAACCTCGCCTCAATCCAAGGTGCAGTGTGGCCGAAACTACTCAAAGTGTATCTCTTTTTTTAAAATGGACTTCATTTTAAGTGAAAACAACAACTAGCATACGGAAAACTGACCAAACAGATTTTGATTATGTTGATACTTTAGCATATTGATCCATGGGTCATATGTGACATGTAAGAGTTAACCCTGCCTCAATATGAGATGCAGTGTGGCCAACGCCATTCATAGTGTCCCTCTTTTGTCTAAAATGGACATCATTTTAAGTGAAAACGACAACTGACAAAACAAAAACTCACCAAATGCATTCAGAATGTGTGGATGATTTAGTAAAATGATCCATGGGTCATATGTGACATGTATGAGTCAACCCTACCTTAATCCGAGGCACGGTGTGGCCGGGATCACTCTAAGTGTCTCTCTTTTGTTTAAAATGGACAACATTTTAAGTACATAAAGAAAACTGAACAATGGATTCTGATTGTGTTGATACTTTAGCGCAATGATACACGGGTCATATGTGATGTGTAAGAATCAACCCCACCTCAATCTGAGGTGTGGTGTTGCCGGTACCACTCAAAGTGTCTCTCTTTTTTTCAAAAGGACATCATTTTAAGTGAAAACATCAACTGGCATACAGAAAACCGACCAAACGCATTCAGATTGTTTTGATACTTTAGGAAAATGATCCATGGATAATTTGAGACGTGTACGAGTCAACCTCATCTAAATCCGAGGCGTGGTTTGGCCGGTACCACTCTAACTGTGTCTCCTTTGATTAAAATGGACAGGATTATAAGTGAAAAGAACAATTGGCATATGAAAAACCGACCAAACACATTTGGAATCTATTAAAACTTTAGGAAAACGATCCATGGGTCTTATGTGACATGTAAGAGTCAGCTGCGCCTCAATCCAAGTCGCGGTGTGGCCAGCACCACCCAAAGTGTCTCTCTTATGTTTAAAATGGACAAAATTTTAAGTATATACGGAAAATTGACCAAACAGATTCTAATTGTATTTATACATTAGAAAAATGATCCATGGGTCATTTGTGATGTGTACGAGTCCGCCTCGTCTCAATCCGATGAGTGGTGTGACCAGCACCACTCAAATTGTCTCTCTTTTATTTAAAAAGCACTTCATTTTAAGTGAAAACAATAACTGATATATGAAAAACTGACCAAACTCTTTCGGAATATGTTGATACTTTAATACAATGATCCATGGGTCATTTGTGACATTTACAAGTTAACCTCACCTCAATCTGAGGCACGGTGGTGCCGGTATCACTCCAGGTGTATGTATTTTTTTTAAAATGGACATCATTTATAGTAAAAACATTTGGTATACAAAAAACCGATCAAATTATGAATTGAATTCTAGATTTCACTTATAATTGTCAAGTAAATTTTAAATTGAATTATAAATGAATTATGTATGTTTATAATTACGTTATTAATTCTGATTTAATTGTGGATGTGTATAGTTCCAGGATGCATTATATGTTAAATGTGAATGAATTTGTTTTGTATATATATGTGTTAGTTGGTAATTGTTGGTACAGTAATTGTATATGTATGTGTTATTTGATTATTTCAGGTACAATAATTGGAAATGAGAGGGAATTGGAAAGGAGAGGGAATGGACACCCTGCTCTGTGCCTGCTGTGCAAATTGTAGGCTGTTGTACAATTTTCACAACATAGGCTATGAAAATAGTTTCAAACCATTGGCATAGGATTCTCAGAATTTCTTTACCAATGGTTCATAGAGAACCGTTTGTAAAAAACCTTTCCCATCAGTTTAGAAACTATTAGAAAAGAAGTGATATGGTTGGTTTTCCCAACGGTTCAAGACAAACCGTTGGGAAAAACTATCCCAACGGTTGTGCCAAACCATTGGGATAGGTTTATTTTTCTAACCTATCCCAACGGTTCTGTGTAAAACGTTGGGAAAAGCTTTCCCAACGCCTTACTTACCAATGGTTTGCAGAACCGTTGCTATAAGATATACTAATGGTTCTGTAGTCTTTCCCAACGGTTCAGAACCGTTGGGGAATTGTCCATTTCCAGTAGTGTATAAATATTTAAACTAATGAAAAGATTACCATAGTCGATCAGCTTCTAGAAAATCTTTTTGACCCCGCAATGTGAGGGATGACTTTCTTAGCCCGGCTTGATGCATTCTTTCCTGAAAGATCCTGAAATAAATAAAATACAATATAATTGTGATGTTTTAAATTTCATCTCTTCTTCATATACATTGATAAATGTAAAATTAGGTTTATATAATAATATATATTTAAATACGATCTACATCTCAACATGATGTCTGTCTATGAAAACTTGTCACTATTCTTTGGGTACCCCATTGGGTAGCATCTCATACGTTTGTTGCATGGTAAATGAAGTATCGTTTACATCACTCCACAATCTCCATTTTAAGTCTTTCCATTTCTTACCAAGATTTTTCAACGTCCACTTTCGTGCTATCACATCAGCAACTGTAAAGTGGATAAGAAATTGTATACAGAAATTCATTTTGATCATATTAATAACATGAAATTCAATTACACCATAATGTATTAAAATTACATTTAATTGGGAATCAAAAACTTCATTTTTCCAACTTCGATTCATATGTCTCCAATCTTCATAAGAAATAAGAAGGGAAATGGGATCTACTTCCAGCTGGCCTAGATTTTGGCCAAGTAATCTCATGGCATCATCCGTAGAGACCATATATGAATCAAATGGGACAACTATATTCTCTCCATTCATATTCCAAAAATCTTAAATTTTTATATTTTTCTACACATTTTCATTTTTCTTCATCTTTAATGAACAAACAATTAGTATAAAAAAGTGCAATATATTTATTTATATTAAAATATGTACCTATAATAGTGACCCTCTAGTATGCCCATGATGAACTAGAAGTGGCGTGCCACCGCCCCGCTACTGAGGATTCTGAAGGGGGAGTCGACGAATCAGCTTCTAAAGGGATGCTCACAGAGGGTGTGAGGGATGGTGCAGGGGGGCGGGCAACTGGTAGCTCAGATGACGTAGGGAGGGAGACAGATGGATAGTCATCTGTCGCAGCAGTGGATGAAACAATGTATCACTTCCCCTTTGAAATTCCTATCATTTAATCAAATAAAATTATGTTTAGAACATATATATCAAAAAAAATATACAAAAAAATTTAAAAATGATAATAGATTCCCAGTACTAACAAACAAAATATTAATAACAATGATAATGAATGAATGCACAAATGAAATAAGTGGTTGCTGAATGAATAAATAACTGTACATATAATCATTTTACCCTTAAATCATGTTAGTTTCCTAATCCATTAGTTCATACACTTCATTCATCTTTTCAAGACTAATATTTTCAATATCATGATGGAAAAATAAATCTGCTTCTTATTGTTGATGAGATTCAATTTCAAAGGTCAAATCTTCAACTTCATCACCCATATCATACAAATCTCTTTGTATTACATGAGAAACTACACTCCACACTTCATCCAAAACATAATTCACATAATATACCATTTTTTCTTGAAATGATAAGATATATGGATCAAGAAGTTCACGATCACCAACATCCATCAAGCGAGAGAAGTTCACATAAGTAAATTGCAAGGAATCTCTTTTAACACCTCTAATAATATCAACCCAATTGCATTTGAATAAAATAACTGAAAAATTCCCATGGTAGTTTAATTCAATAATATCAGTCATCTTTCTATCATATCCCACTTCAAAAATGTAAATATACCACTATTTTTGTGTTTTCAAACCCCTTTCTCGATCGACTGTACGAAATCTAAAGTCATTCATGTTGTAATGGTTGAACTTTCTAACTTGTTTTAGAGGACCTTGAGCAAGAAAATTCAAATATTCTTACAACTCTGCTCGAGTATCAGTATTCATAATCTAAAAAAATAAATATACTTTATTATATTTACAAAATATATGTGTTGAACTAATATTCATATTAATTGCAATATTTATGAACTTACAAGTTATACAAACCATTCTAAAAGCTCCTTATTAACATATTTCTTTATATCTTTCTCATCTGTTGTTCAGCCTATCATTTGTCTTATTGTTTGTATCCTCAAATATTCAATAAATGGATATGAAATTGTACTATTCAGCTACACATATCTATGTGCCTGTAATACTTCCAATTCTGTTAGTCTCACATTTGAGGTCCTTCCAACTGATCAGCCAATAGCATGAAATATTTTTGATTTTTGATGTATTTGAGATTGAGTCGATGTGTCTTCAACACCACCAACTCGATTAAATCTTGTCTCAATATCATCTAAGTATCTATAACAAAAGGTGAGACACTCCTCAGCTAAATAGCCTTCAACAAAAGAGCCTTCTGGTTGAGCTTTATTTCTCACGTATGATTTCAAATGTCCAAGATATCTATGAAATAAAATAAACAAAATTATGAATTTTATTAAGTGCCAAAAATTGTTTACTTAACTGAAAAACATATAAATAAAGTACCTCTCAATTGGATACTTCCACCGATAATGATCAGGGCCTCCTAATTTAGCTTCCTCAACCAAATGCACAGTTAAATGCATCAGGACAGTAAAAAATGATGGAGGAAATATCATCTCCATTGCACAAAGAGTCAATAAAAACCTCTATTGGAGGTTGTCAAGCTGAAATGGATGTAGATATTTATCACATAGTTGTCAGAAAAATGTGCAGAATTGGAGTACAACAGCAGTATGTTTTTAAGGTAATAATGTACGCAATGCCAATAGTAGTAACTTTTATAACAAAATATGTCAATAGTGACTTTTCATTCCATGTAACTTATGATTCTTCTATCGACACAGCTCGAGATGTGACTTGAATGCCTATCAGATACCTTCACATTCTTTAAAAATTGAATGAATGTATCTTTATCCCTATTTTTCTTTGAAAAAATTGTCGGAGCATACTTTTCATCCTCATCTAGCTAGAGATCACATTTTATGTTCATTACATGTAAGTCTTTGTGATCATTGAGATGATCCTTCAACTTTCCATGATCATTAAGCAATGTGAAAATAAAATTTTCACAGATATTCTTCTCAATATGCACCACATCAAGATTATGACACAACAAATTAAATTCTCAATACAGAAGTTTGAAAAATATACTTTTTTTCTTCCATTGTTGCATTCTGATTTCACTTGATGATGCACTTCGAACCCATTTCCCACTACCATTCAAATGATGAACCTTCCCAAATTCTATTTCAACATTTTCAAGTTATGTCAATATTTCTGAACCAGTTAACAACTTTGGAGGTGGTCTATGATCAATGAAACCGTTAAATTTTGATATATTCAGCCAAAATCTATGAGATGCATTGAGAAATCTTCGATGGGACAAGAAGTACCATATTATACTATGAGGTATCTGTTTGGGCTCAAAATAAAAGTTACAAATAGAACAAGCCAAACCCGTGTAAATGTTCCAACTAGATAAATTTCCAAGCTCAGGGAAGTCACTAATGGTCTACATTAAAGTATCATGCATTTTGAACATTTTTTAGAAGAAGCATCAAATGTCTCAACACTGTTGCTCCATAACATCGGTAATTATTCAATCAAAGGCTGCAAGTATGCATCAATATAATTTCCAAGAATTTTTTATAGGAATAATCATTGAAATGATAAAAGATATTTTTTGCATACACATCCACTCAGGCAGATTGTAAGGGATCAAAACAACTGGCCAAATGCTATAATTGGTACTCAAAGTCCCAAATGGGTTGAATCCATAGGCAGCCAATCCCAATCAAACATTCCTAGGATCAATTGAGAAATATGGATTTAATGAATCAAATGTATTCCACGATTGTGAATCTCGTGGATGTCTCATTTACCCATCATTGTTATTATCTACAGAATTCCACTTCATGTGTTCGGTGGTTTTCAATGACATGAATAATCTTGCAATCGAGGCTTTAAAAGAAAAGTAATGTAAAACCTTTACAGGTGTGTTATATTTCTTCTTCTTCATGAAATTATGTTGATACAGACTTCCAACATCACCCATTGACTACCATCTAGAAGAAGAACATTTTTTGCAATTCTATCCTCTTGAATCCTCTCGCCAATAAAGCATTCAATCATTGGGACACACACGTATTTTTGTATAATTCAGACCAATCATGTTAACAACTTTTTTTATATCATAAAAAGACTCGGGGATTTTTGCTTTAGGAAATGAATCACACAACAATTCCAATATCTTGGACATTTCCTTATTTGTAATTCCACATTGACATTTGATATGGTACAACTTTAGCAGAAAATAAAGCATTGAATATTTCAAACATCCACTATAAAACTCTGGATTTCCATCATCAACTAAATTATGGAACGTATTTTCCTCAATAAAGTTTGCTATTACATTTGTCTCCACATAATCAAGAGGAGGATCCAATGATATGTTACAATCTTGATCTGGTTATATGTTATAGTCTCGAAAATATCACTTGTCACGTTGCAATTTGTAGCACCCTCATCTGGTTGTTCTGTTATATTTTGATGTTGATAGTGCTGTCTTGCAGTGCCAAATGCATCATTTATGTGGTTTTTCATTTCATTTTCCATTGTTGATAAAGTTGGGAGCTCATTCTGTGGATTAACATTAGTGCACAACCATTCTGTAATGTTCGATTCTCCATGCCAAATCCAACACAAATATTGATCAGGGAGTTGCTTCAGTATTAAATGTTCATAAACTTCATCTCTATTCAACCGTATTATAAATTTACATTTAGGACATGGACATCTTATTCTCCCTTCAACATATCAATTGGAAATTACAAAATCTAAAAACTCCTTCAATCCCTTAACATACTGAGGTGTGTTCCTCAGTAATGTGATCCAGCTTTTATCCATGTAAATCACAATGTTCCGACAAAATAATAAAAAAAATTAAAACACATAGTTACTATTAAATAGGGATAGATATTCATATATACTAGTTTAAAAAATATATAAATATGTTACATAAGGCTTTCCTATATAAATAAATATGGTAAATCACCCACTAGAAAACCAAAGCATGAAAATTAAAAAGATTTATAAAAGAATATAAGAACAAGGATCCCATCCTTGTAGTTTTTTGTATATCGTGATCCAACAAAATATATGTACAAACTAATGATTACATAACTTTGATATCACTAAGGTAAGGGCTTGATAAATCATATAATAATTGAATAGAAGTTAGGAATGTGAAATGGAAACAAACTCTTACCTTAAAGTGGAACTTTATTTATATAGATAGGTAAGTATACAATGTATATTTGACCTATTGGTGGGTAGGTATAAGTGGAATAACAAGAATATAAAAAATCCATGTCTTCTTTGAAATATAGAGGTTGGGTTGTCTTCTTTGTTTCTCTTGGTCCTAGTGTGGACTGTCTCAACATGGTAGTGAAGAAAATAATGATATATTTTGGATGATGAAATTTTTGTTAATGTTATAATACAAGTTAAAGATATACCCTTCTAATTGCATCCATCATGGTGATTCTAGTGGATCATATAGGCTTAGGTGATTCTGGATCATGCCAAGGGTTAAATTATCAATTTGGGAGGGGACAATTATATATCATGTGTCTTTTTCTATTATTTCCATAATGTGTGTGAGTTAAGTAGTGATTTTTCTCACTCTAGTAGGTGAATTAGGTTTATTTTGCAAGAAATCATAAAAAGAGAAATGAATTACTATTCACTGGTTCGAACCCATCTCACTTAAACAACTCTATACCTGAGTCCATCACATGATGGTCTTGAGCATATTTTATTCACTCATAGAACAACTGAACCTTCTTTATCATTCTCTTCACCAAATTTTTTCTAAGATTAATTAACTCTCTAAACTCATTCCAACACAATAGAGATATGTAAGAACAGTCATACGATTCTTTAAAAAGAGTTTTACCAATGGTTAATCAATAGTTATTATCATATTAAAACTCAACCAAAGGGAAATTATTCACCCAAAAACCTATAAAATCAAGAATAAAAATCTTCAATACATCCATTAGAATTTGGATCATTCTCTCTATCTAGCCTTCCATCTGAGGATGAAAAGTACTTCTTAGAAAAAATAATGAAAAAAGCATGCTATAAAATATTCTACAATTGGGAGGTAAATTAAGATCTTGATCATAGATGACCATTATTGAAACCACATGAATCCGCACCACAATGAGAAAATATAAATGGAATAACATACCCCAACAATCAAGATTGAAAATAAAAAAGTAATATTCAACCAACTTGAATGTTTCATAATGAGGCGTTTGAGGATAAAGTTTTATTGTTTATGGAGTTACAATGATTAATCTAGTTGATTGGGATTAAAATAGAGAATAATAAGATAATTATATTGATAGAATTATTCTTTATATGAAGTATTATATTGTTGTTGTTTTCATTATGTGGAGTTAAATTAATCGAATTTCTCATCAAGAAGATGATATCATATGGACTTGAAGAAGAAGTTCACAAAAACATCGAGATCGACACCACATAAAACCTCGGATTAAATAACTAAAAAAATATAGCTTTCTATACTAACATGAAAGAGAAATACAATTTTATAAACCAATTTTTTCCTTGAATTAGTGTGTGTAGAATGAAGAAAAGGGAGTTTCACTTGGGTGAACATTGACCAAAAACCAAATAATTATAAAGGAAGTGTTCCTTGGAATGGAGTGGCCACAACTAAAATATTTATATCAAATAGAAAAATTATTTTATAGGTAAATTTTTTATATTGAAACATCATCATGTGTGTTCCATTTAGATGAAACCTAGTGCATGTGAAACAAGTAAATAAAAACTTATGTTTTTTTTTGTTCATTAAGGCCCATATTTGTTTTTGAAATTCAATGTCAATGAAAAAAAGCACTAGATTAATCATGATCTGGCTCACACAAGAATAATATTTGATTACCGGTGAGGGTTAAATATTTAAAGTAATGAAAAAATAAATTTAGAAAGAACCTTGATTCCCCACCCCACCTTGCAAACAATCACATAGGGTTCCACAACACTCTTGTCAAAACCGACTAGTCCAAACTACTTTTCACGCACTATTTTATGGTCATCAACTGTTATATTAGTCATCCATGATTATTTTCACATCCCATGATTTAGAATATTATATGATTTTTATGTTCTCATTTTTATATCATGTTATAAACAATTTTCAAGTTCATGAGGGATGCTATTATGTTTATAATAACTATTTATTATCATAAAACACCAAAAAGTTTATGATTATATACCTTTTCATTACCATATATCCTATGATACAAGAATGGTTTAAGTTTACTAATTAACATTATAATTCCACTTAAAATTATTTGTAATGGAATAGAGAATGTGTTTTGTCATTTCCTTATATAATATTTGTATCATTTGTAGTGGTGTAATAAACACTCCCTCTATTATATGCAGTAGAAAACTTATATGTACAAGATCATCTCCATTGGTATGGGATAAAATTAAAAGTGTAATTTATTAAGAGTTAAAACAAATATTATAGGGTGGAAACCATAACTGGCAGGCAATCTAGGGCTTCGGCAGGTCGGCAGAGATGGGAGGCAATGCACGGGGATGGGTGGCGGGGCACACTTAAGGGCACCGAGGTCCCCGGTGGCTGATCTAGGGTTTGGGTCGGGAGGAGAAGATGGAGTCGTGGGGGTCGGGGGGGGGGGGGGGAATGGGGGTCGGGGTCAGGTTGGGAGGGGGGGAGTGTCACCGCTTTAAAATAAACGATGGTTTTAGTAGCGGTTTGTAATAAACCGCCTCTAAATCCTTTTAAAAAAAGTTTTAGCGACGACTTACAAAACCGCCGCTAAAGGCGATTTATGTTGTAGTGATATTTCAATTTCAAGCACTGGTTCAAAAGTTAATAATTCCCACTCTCGAATTTACTGAACATACCTTAAAAAAATTCAAAATTTCATTTCGGGTGCATCGGGACACAGAATCATGTGCCATCAATTTTTTCAGACTCGTATTAATCCCAAATAATTAAAAAAATTATATGGAATTTATGGGTCTTTATATTCTCCCCACATTAGAGCTATTTTTCCCCGAAATCTATAATAAAACAAGGAGAACAAATGGGGGTAATGAGCACATATATAAGGATACCGCTCCCATGTGCTCTCCTAGAGGTTCCCATGCTCCCAATAAACTCACACTAGAGGAATCGACCTCCCATAAAGGACCTACTCCTATCGATCCTCTATCTCCACCAGGGACTCCATAAACATCACCCCATCATCGACGTCCAGCTCTCCCCAGTCGATAACATTTTGTGGATTATGCACATACCTCCTCAGTTGTAACACATGGAAAATATTATGCACCCGGTGCATATGTGGGGGAAGAGCTAGATGGTACACCACCTCGCCTACTCTGCTAAGGATCTGGAAAGGTTTGATGAACCTAGAAGATAGCTTGCTTCCCCGACCAAACCTCCACAATCCTCATTGGGGTGAGACCCATAGGAATACATGGTATCCCTTCTCAAACTACAAGGGTATCCATCTCCAGTCAGTATAAGACTTCTGTCGGCTCTGTGCAGCCTTCATCCTCTCTTGTATGATCTTAACCTTCTTAGTGGTAGCACATACCAACTCTGGACCCATAGGTGCTGACTCCCCTGGGTTTGTCCATCATAGTGGTGATATACATGGTCACCCATATAGGTCCTCAAATGGATCCATGATGATGGTGGAGTGATAAATATTGTTGTTTACGAACTCCACCAGTAGCAGGTGGTCCTCCCAACTATGGCCAAAATCAAGGACACAAGCACGAAGCATGTTCTCAGGTGATTGTATGGTCCACTCCATCTAACCATCTATCTCAGGATTAAAGGCAGTTATCAAGTGCAATTGAGTCCCAAATTCCTCTTGTAATCCCTTCCATAAGAAGGATGTAAAACGAGCATCTCGATCTGAGATGATCATTGAAGGCACCCCGTGAATCCATACAGTCTCCTATACATAGAGGTGTCCCAAGCCCTCTAATGATCCCTACTCTCAGATGGGTAAGAAGTGGGATGACTTGGTGAGTTGGTCAACGATCACCCAGATGGAATCGTGGCCCCTAGACATATGTGGTAGCCCCATCACAAAGTCCATGGATATATCATCCCACTTCCACTCTGACACCTTAAGTGGATGAGCTAGGTATGATGGTACCTGACGCTCAGCCTTCACTTGATGAAAAGTGAGGCATCGTGAAACAGTCTCCACCACTACTTTCTTCTTCCCTGGCCACCAGTACTGACCTAGGAGGTCCTGGTACATCTTCACCACACTAGGATGTATCGTCAAATGGGATGTATAGAAATACCTCAACACCTCCTCTCATAGGATCAATGGTACCATAGTGTGTCTTCTGAAGAGAATGATGTGCTCCTCACCTTCATAAAATCCTTTAGGATACTATTATGAGGATATATAAGCATGTCAAACCTTGTATTCAACCTCCCCAATCTGAGCCTCTAGAACTTGCTGATGAAGTGGGGGAGTGAATGTCATAGACTGTAGGTAAGCTTCTTCATCTCTATCCACGAAGGATAACTACAACGTGACTAGATACTCTGTCACCTCACTCAGAAACTATAGACCAGACCACCTGCTAAGTGTGTTTGATACTACATTCCCCTTCCCAAGAGTGTAGAAAATCTCAAAGTCATAGTCCTTGAGGAACTCTATCCATCTTTGTTGTCTCAGGTTTAGGTCCTTCCATGAGAAGATATACCTGAGACTCTTTGGATCAGATTAGACTGTAAAACGTTTTCCCATCAAGTAGTGCTGCCACATCGTTGGCGCAAAGACCACAGATGCTAACTCCAGGTCATGGGTAGCATAGTTCTATGTTGTCTCAACTTTCGTGAGCCGTAGGCCATCACCGCTCGCTCCTGCATCAGGACACAACCTAGTCTGGTCATTAATATATCGTAGTAAACTATATAGCCAACACCCTCTTCTGTTAGCCTCAAGATGGGGGCACTCATCAGTCTCAACCTTAGCTCCTTAAAACTCTACTGGAATATCTTCGTCCACATGAAGGGTTATACCATCTTTGTCAAAGCTTAAAAGGGTGTCGCAAATCTGGAAAAGTCATGTACAAATCTCCGGTAGTACCCAACCAATCCCAAGAAACTCCGCTCCTTGGTCACACTCCTAGGTGGCTCCAAAGTAAGCACTACCTTTATCTTTTCCAGATCCACTAAAACTCCAGCCTATGAGATAACGTGCCCTAGGAAGTGGACTCCTCGTATCCAGAACTGGAACTTCAAGTGTTTTCCATAAAGATGGTGCTCTCAGAGTGTATCTAGAACTATCTGTAGGTGTGTGGCATGCTCCTCCTCCAACGCCGAGTATATCAAGATGTCGTCAATGAAGACTACCACAAGGCGATCAAGGTAAGGCCAGAAGATCCTGTTAATGATCCCCATGAACACTACCAGAACATTGGTTATACCGAAGGGTATCACCAAGAACTCATAGTGGTCATACCAAAATTTGAATTTTGTCTTCGGTACGTCCTCGTTCCGTACCCTGAGCTGATGATAGCCTGATCTGAGGTCTATCCTTTAAAACCATCATGATCCTTTCAGCTGGTCGAAGTGATCATCAATCCTTGGGAGTGGATACTTGTTCTTCATGGTCACCTGATTCAGGCATCGATAGTCTACACAAAGCCTTAGACTTCCATCTTCCTTCTTGGAGAACTAAATCGGGGATTCCCATAGAGAAACATTGGGCCTTATGAACCCCTTCCTCTACAAGTCCTCCAACTGTACCTATAACTCACAAAGCTCCAAAGGGGTCATCCAATATGCTAGCATAGATATAATTTTCTTCTCGGGGTACAAGTTGATATAGAAGTCTTCCTCTCTATGAGGAGGTAGTCCCAAAACATCATCAGGAAAGACATCAGCACACTGGTCCACCACTATATGATAACTTGGACTCCTCACATCAATAGCTCTGAGGGTAAGGATAGATAAATGATGAGTGATCGGTTGCACCCTCCTTTTAGAGAGTCCATCCTGTGCTGCAAAGGTTTCCTTCCCACCAGTGAAGGAAAACCTGATCTCATCCTCACATACACACCTCACTTTGAACCTAAAACAATCAATCTGAGCATGGAATGTGGATAGCTAGTCCATACCCAAGATGACATTGTTAGGCCTCGATGCTGCTACTAGTAGATCCCAGCTGAATCTCTTGCCTCCTAGAGTGAGCTCACACTATCCGCACCAGTTTTTAAACATCGAATCTTCTCCCATAGGAGTCTTTAATTGTAAGGATCGAGCCAATGATTCTATTAGAATCACTGAGATCTGAAGGAGTGTCATAGAAATAAGAGAGTTACTGACACCTATGTCTATAAGAACTGTTTCTAGGGTGGAATAGACACAGATAATACCTCTAATAATCTCTGGAGCACTATGGTCGTAGGCCTCGGCCTCTTGAAGTTGAGATCACCCTTGTCCACATAATCCTTATGGTCAGGGTGGACCACCTAGGGGTGGTGGTGGTAGAACCTCAAACTGTCTTCCACAACCTGCTATATGACCTGCTCCTCTGCCACATCTGCTGCCCTACAAACCCCCTCGATCGAACCTTGGATTCTTCCTCAGTGGTACCTCAGAAGACCTCCTCTGCCTCACAAGCACCGCACCTCTGACCCTACATCCTAGGGTCATCCACTGGAAGGTCTGGCCCGCTTGGACCTCTGCATCATTTGCCTACTGCCTGCTGCATATGACTCGACTACCTGTCTTCCGATGGTGGATCTCACTGTTGGTGCCTGCTCAGCTAAGAAACTCTCCACCAATAATGCTCGCTCGAGCACTCCAGCATGCGTCTAGATATTGAGTGATATCATCGACGCTCTGATATCCCACCCGAGACCATGCTCAAAGGTCCAGGCCCTGAAGAATGGGTCTCGTACCATGTCGGTGGAGTATCGTGAGAGGTAAGTGAATCTCACCGGGTACTAGACCACTGATAGGCTACCCTGCTGTAAGTGCATCAGCTCTTGGATATGTACTGAGCATATATTCGCTGGTACGAACTCTACCTTGAAGAGGGTCATGAAGTCTGACCAGAAGAGTGTCGCCTCCTCATGCATATGGAGTGTCAGACTCCACCATCTCCCTGTTGTTACCTGGAAGAGGCTAGCATCTAGGATCATCATCTGATCTGTTGGCGTCTCAAATAAATGAAAAACATGTGCCATAGCCCCCAGCTAGTCCTCAGCTGCCTGGGAATCTATCTTTCCTCGAAACCTTCGAGGCCCCTGTCTTTGGAACTCGTTCAATGAGCTTAGTGAGCATGCATGGCATTCCAATGGGGCTAGTGGAAACTACTTCCCTTTGAGTGGTGGTGCTACTGGTACACCACCAGAAGGTGCCAAAATAGTAAGAGGGACCTACAACAAAGCCTTGTCGCTCAGTGGGCCATCATCATGTACTCCCTCTGGAATCCTGGTTGGATATCTACGCAGTGACATCCTGAAAAGAAATAGGTGTTCCACAGTAAAAAATTTATACATGATGAGATGACTCACAAGAGATCAAAATTAAAACATTTCCAAAACATACGTAATCAGTGTTTTCACGCACCAAATAAGAAATCAGAATTCAGGGTCCTGGTGTATGGATATGTCAGTCACCACACCAACACTGGACTCCCAGAATTAAAATGCACACTAAAAAATCTTATCACTATTGCTTCATTGCAAAGATCAAAGTCCTAGTTCTTTGGTAGAACTGACCACTTTAATACCAATTTGTCATGACCCGTCCCCCAGGGACCACATCGTGATTACCCCAAGACCTCCTTTCATAGGATAGGGGTTAGCGACTAGCACCAGAAAAGCATTTCCCAAAAATGGGAAGGCATTACCTCAAAACCTGTACACACACAAGCAGGGTACACTATGCAAAAGTTGCAACCACAACTAGTAACCACAAATGAGTTTAATAGTAAGCACTGTTAAAGTAAAGGGGTCAGAATACAAGACCAACTAGAAAGATACAAATACAATCAAAAATGGAAAATAGCTCTTGAGATCGTCTACCAAGGATCCTACCTTAAGGGTAGGTACAAATTGTCTCTACAACTCTTCACATCAACCAGTCACCTCCATGTACCACCTAGTCTTGGGTTCTGTAGTCTTAGTTGAGCTGCTCGTCATTAGCACAAGACACAAGGTGGGGGTGAAGACCGTGCAAGGGTGAGTATAACAATACCTTGTATTGATCACAAATATGTTTTAGCTGACTTGATCGTTATGTGAATTTTCAATGTTTATTGGTTGTAGTTTTATTTGAATTTCATTTTATAATTTTGAATTGAACTGTATTCAAACCTAGTCAAACAATATTTATAACATGTTAAACATTACAACTTGTATGATTTATTAAATACATTCAAGCTCTTCTAAAACAATTGATAGCTTAATTACCAATGAATCCCCATATTACCTCATATATTTAGTTTTTCGGTTTACACATTAGTTTCATTTTTCTAATTAATTACATCTTTGTTTTCAAAAGTAGGAAATGCAGCCAATTGAAGAGAGATGAAGGAAAAAATGTTGGAGAACAATCGTCGAATGGTGGAGATGGGCATTCCACCATTAGTTCCTATAGTGAGTACTTTATTTCAAATATATACATTGAAATAATATATAATGTCATGTGATTAATGTTTTTGTAAACATTTTTATAGGATCCACCTATACATAGACATTTATTTGACTAGGATCCTAGTACCAGTCCTAGTACTCAGGCCGGTGGTATGAGGAGGGTTCGTACCAGAGGTGGAGGAGCAGCTGCGTGTTCCCAAATAGACCATGCACCTCCCAATATCATGTCATCCTTCCCACATTCTGTTCCCAATGTTTTGTTAGGGACACACAGGATATTTAGGCCTCCCATGTTTTCACCACCTTTTGCATCTTCTGGCCCATCATTTTCACATCCCATGATGATTCCCACTCCCCAATCAGAATCTGGCCATACACCTATCCCATCTTATTTTCCTTCTACTTCTATCTCTCCGAGCTTCTATATTCCACCGTCTTCGACTCCTGGCCCACCGCATGGTGTTTCATCAGTTTCTGTGGATCCAGCGGTGCTCAGTGATCAAACCGGAGCAGGTATATTTATAGAACCCTAACAAATTTTTATAGCAATATTTATTTTCATTATAACATGTTTTGATAAAATATTTGTTTTTCATTCATGACAGATACATCTACTAATAGGGGGCGTAGATGCATATGTTCAGTGTGGAACCGCCGCACACATGTTATGGTGGATTACAATGAAGACAACCAAATGGTTGAGAAAACAGGGCAGCAATGTCGGAGTTTTTTGGAAATGCTTTCCAAATACTCCGACATCATTCCTGTCAGCCTGTTATCATGGAGAAATTTGCAACATGAGGTCAAGGATAGAGTTTGGGCAGAGATATGGGTAAAAAAATCTATTGTATTTAATACCATGAATTATTTTTGTATTTATATGAATTAATATTTTGATGTCATCTTCGATTTAATTTTCCCGATGGTGAGGGTGCACGACCGGATCGTCTAAAGGATTTAGGCGAGCTTTGGAGAGCCTAAAATCATGAGTTCTATATTGGCTTCTGTGCTAGAGTTGGTACTAAGTTAGAGGCGGTACAAGTCATGGATTATTTTCCTATAGAGCAGTATCTTCAGATGATTACTCATTGGACGAGTACCCAGTTTTTGGTATGAATTACATTTGAGGTATTTAAATAATAACCTTCATGTTTTGAATTAATATTATCCTTTGTATTATCGAATTTTATTTAGGAATCATCTGGAAAAAATAATAAAATCATTGATGAAAAAAAATACCTCCACACACTATGATCTACTACAATGTCAGATCATGAAAGGAAGCAGGTATCAAAATTGTTTATAAGTTTTCTTTACGACTTACATTTTTTTCCTCAATTATTAAATAGTTTACTAAACTTTTCATATAACTTTAGTTTTCAATGTCATTGTAGAGGAAAATACAGAATATTGAAGGATGTGTGCCTCGAGCAAAACTCTTTTGCTCGAGTAGACGAAAAAAGGATGGAAGTGCCGTCAACAAAGCGACTCATCAGAAGATTCTAAGTTTTAATCTGTTGATTTTATATTTTAATATCTATTTTGTAACTTAATAATATATTTTTATTTGTAACAGTATACTTTAGAGGCAATCTATGCCCAAGAACCATAGAATTTTGGGCCAACAAATCACTTACATATGTTGTTGGGAGAGGAGCATCCTGGAAGAGTACACTGCTGACCTAGGATAACCCTGACGAGGTATTTTCCCTCCTCAGGTATGAGTTGTAGTGCCACCGAGCTGAAAAAAGTTTGGGAACAGGTAGAACAGGTTGAGAAAAGGGCCACAGAGACGACAAAACAGTCTTCTAGGGAAAATAGTGCATTTATGAAATTTATTGATGTTCTACTTCCAACACTTACAGCAGAAGTCAACCTAGCTTTTAATGAATATATGTAGTCAATACGTTCTATATATAGTGCACAAGGTGGAAATTCTAGTGGTGGTTACGATGATGTCCAGCTTGACGATGATGATGGCAAGGAGTCTGATACGAAAGATGAGGGAGAGGAGGAGGGTGAGGCGGATGGCGAGGGCGAGGAGGAGGGCGAGGGCGAGGAGGAGGGCGTTGAGGAGGGCGAGGACGATGATGGGGACGGGGATGATGGTGATGATGATGGTGATTATTGTGATGGTGATGTGGGAAAAAATTGATCCATTACATTTTTGACTAATATTAATAATATTTTATGTTTAATCTATTCTAGTTATTGGTTTTATCTATACCTGTAGTATAGTATTGGAGTTGAGTTATTTTTATATATTGTCTGTTTTTATGGATGTTGTTGTATTTTAGTGGTTGTGTGTTTTGGAACTGCCTGGATAGCCCCGCTCCTTCCCGTACCATGGAAAACCCCCCACCATCCTCCTAGGACACCGGAAAGCCACCCAGACACCCCCACCATCCTCCTTGGTCCCCGAACAGCCCCCAGGACACCCCCCGGACAGCCCCCCAGACAACCCCCCAGACAACCCCCCACCCTCCTCCCTGGACCCCAGACAGCCCCCCGAACAGCCCCACAAACATCCCCCCGGGCTGCCCCCACCCTCCTCCTTGGACCCGTGACAACCCCCGGACACCCCCGGGACAACCCCCCGCACAGCCCCCACCCTCCTCCTTGGTCCCTGGACAGCCCCCCGGACACCCCCCGGACAACCCCCCTGGACATCCCCCCACCCTCCTTGATTTCATTTACTACTATAAAATCTATAATATATAATTTATTTATTTTCATCATGATAATCAATGTAAATCACATTTACACATCTAGTCAATATCAAAGATTCTTGGTATGTTATAAAATGGATGTATTCATTGGGCATGGAATTATTATCTATGAAATGTTTCATAGCATGATAAACTAAAATCTAATCCATACTAAGAATGATATAAAAATATTCTATATGAATTTCCACATGATTTTAAGTATATATCATTCCACTAATAGAAACATGAGGATTGTCATAAATCATGTTTACCTTAATATTTCCACAATGATTTTTAGTAAACGTTTTATCTTCTATTAGTTTTCTTATATTCTCATTTTAAATGTAAATTTTTCCTAAATAAATTAATTTAAAGACCATAGTCAAATAGTGTATTTGAATAATGTGAATAAACAACTAACACACCACTTTAGTTGTCTCTTTTGTTTAAAATGGACATGATTATAAGTAAAAAGAACAAATGGCATATGAAAAAGTGACCAAACGCATTCAGATTCTGTTGATAATTTATCACAACGATCCATGGGTCATATGTGACGTGTTCGAACCAACCTGGGCTCAATCTGAGTCGCGGTGTGGTCAGGATCACTCTACGTGTCTCTCTTTTGTTTAAAATGGACAACATTTTAAGTACATACTGAAAACTGAAAAAACGCATTTGGTTTTCATTGAAATATTATAACAACGATCCATGGGTCGTATGCGATGTGTACGAGTCAACCCCGTCTCAATACGAGGTGTGGTGTGGCCGACACCATTCATAGTGTCTCTCTTTTGATTAAAATGGACATCATTTTAAGTGAAAACAACAACTGACATATGAAAAACTGACCAAACACATTCTAAATGTGTTAATGCTTTAGGAAAACGATCTATTGGTCATATGTGATGTGTAAGAGTCAACCTTTCCTCATTCCGAGATGCGACATGGCCGAAACCATTCATAGTGTCTCTCTTTTGTTTAAAATGGACATCATTTTAGGTGAAAACCACAAGTGACATATGAAATACTGACCAAACACATTCTAAATGTGTTTATGATTTAAGACAATGATCCATGGATCATATGTGACGTGTACAAGTTAACCCCGCTTCAATCAGAGGCGCGGTGGGGCCGACACCACTCTAAGTGGTTCTCTTTTGTTTAAAATGGAAAACATTTTATGTGAAAACATCAACTAGCATAAAGAAACCCAACCAAACACATTAGAATTGTGTTGATAATTTAGGAAAATGATCCATGGGTCATTTGAGATGTGTACGAGTCATCCCCGTCTAAATAAGAGGCACGGTGTGGCCGATAACTCTCTAACTGTGTCTCTTTTGTTTAAAATGGACATGATTATAAGTGAAAAGAATAACCGGCATACGGAAAACTGACCAAATGCATTCAGATTCTGTTGATAATTTATCACAACGATCCACGTGTTATATGTGATGTGTTGGAGCCAAACCGGTTTCGATCTGAGTCGCGGTGTGCCTGAGATCACTCTAAGTGTCTCAATTTTTTTTAAAATGGACAACATTTTAAGTACATACAGAAAACTGACCAAACACATTTGGTTTTGTTGAAACTTTAGGAGAACAATCCATGAGTCATATGTGAGATGTACGAGTCAACCTCGCATCAATTGAGGTGCGGTGTGGCTGAAACCACTCAAAGTGTCTCTCTTTTGTTTAAAATGGACTTCATTTTAAGGGAAAACAACAACTAGCATACGGAAAACTGACCAAATAGATTCTGATTGTGTCGATACATTAGCGCAATGATCCATGGGTCATATGTGACATGTAGGAGTCAACCCCGCCTCAATCCGAGGCGCAGTGTAGCCGACACCATTCATAGTGTCTCTCTTTTGTTTAAAATGGACATCATTTTAAGCGAAGACAATAAGTGACATACGAAAAACTGACCAAACGCATACGAAATGTGTTGATGCTTTACGAAAAAGATCCATGGGTAATATGTGACATGTATGAGTCAACCCCGCCTCAATCCAAGGTGCGGTGTGGACGACACCATTCATAGTGTCTCTCTTTTGACTAAAATGGACATCATTTTAAGTGAAAACAAAAACTGACATATGAAAAACTGACCAAACGCATTTGAAATGTGTTTATGCTTTAGGAGAATGATCCATGGGTCACATGTGACCTGTAAAATTCAACCACGCCTCAATACGAGGCACGGTGTGGCCGGGATCACTGTAAGTGACTCTCTTTTGTTTAAAATAAACAACATTTTAATTACATATGGAAGACTAACCAAATGGATTATGATTGTGTTGATATATTAGAACAACGATCCATGGGTCATATGTGATGTGTAAGAATCAACCCCGCCTCAATCTGAGATGCGGTGTGGCTGGAACCACTCAATGTGTCTATCTTTTGTTTCAAAAGGACATCATTTTAAGTGAAAACATCAACTTGAATACGGAAAACCGACCAAATGCATTTGAATTGTGTTTATACTTTAGTAAAATAATCCATGGGTCATTTGAGATGGGTACGTGTCAAACCCGTCTAAATCTGAGACGCAGTGTGGCTGGTACCACTCTAACTATGTCTCTTTTGTTTAAAATGGACAGGATTATAAGTGAAAAGAACAACTCGCATACGAAAAACCAACCAAACACATTCGGAATCTATTGATAATTTATCACAAGGATCCATGGGTCATATGTGACCTATAAGATCCAACCCAGGCTTAATCCAAGCCGCGGTGTGGCCTAAATCACTCTAACTGTCTCTCTTTTGTTTAAAATGGACAACAATTTATGTACATAAGGATAAATGAGCATACGCATTCGGTTTCCATTGAAACTTTAGGAGAACGATCCATGGTTCATATGTGACATGTACGAGTCAACCTCGCCTCAATCTGAGGCGCGGTTTGGCCGAAACCACTCAAAATGTTTCTCTTTTGTTTAAAATGGACTTCATTTTAAGTGAAAACAACAACTAGCATAATGAAAACCGACCAAACGGATTCTGATTGTGTCGATAATTTAGCACAACAATACATGGGTCATATGTGACGTGAATGAGTCAACCCCGACTCAATCCGAGGCATTGTGTGGCTGATACCATTCATAGTGTCTCTCTTTTTTGAAAAATGGACATCATTTTAAGTGAAAACAACAACTGACATACAAAAAACTAACCAAACACATTTGAAATGTGTTGATGCTTTAGGAAAACGATCCATGGGTCATATGTGACATGTAAAAGTCAACCCCGCCTTAATTCGAAGTATGGTGTGGCTGGGATCACTCTAAGTGTATCTCTTTTGTTTAAAATGAACACCATTTTAAGAACATACAAAAAACAGACCAAACGGATCTTGATTATGTTGATAATTTAGAAAAATGATCCATGGGTCATTTGTGATGTGTACAAATCAAACCCTCCTCAATCTGAGATGCGGTGTGCCCGGCACCACTCAAAGTGTCTGTCTTTTGTTTCAAAAGGAAATCATTTTAAGTGAAAACATCAATTGGCATACGGAAAACCAACCAAACACATTCGGATTGTGTTGATACTTTAGGAAAATGATACATGGGTCCTTTGAGACATGTACGAGTCAACCCCATATAAATCCGATATGCGGTGTGAGCGATACCACTCTAACTGTGACTCTTTTGTTTAAAATGGACACGATTATAAGTGAAAAGAACAACTGGAATATGAAAAACCAACCAAATACATTCAGAATCTGTTGAAATTTTAGGAAAACGATCCATGGGTCATATGTTACGTGTACAAGTCAACTGCGCCTTATTCCAAGTCACGGTTTGGCTAGGCCCACCCAAAGTGTCTCTCTTATGTTTAAAATGGACAACATTTTAAGTACATATGGAAAACCAACCAAACGGATTCTAATTATGTTGATATTTTAGCACAATGATCCATGGGTCATTTGTGACGTGTAAAAGTCAACCTCGCCACAATCCGATGCACAGTGTGGCTAAAACCATTCAACGTGTCTCTCTTTTATTTAAAAATCACTTCATTTTAAGTGAAAACAACATCTGACATACGGAAGACTGACCAAACACTTTCACAATATTTTGATACTTTAATACAATGATCCATTGGTCATTTTTTACGTGTACGAGTTAACCTCGCCTCAATTCGAGGCACGGTGTCCCCAGTATCACTCCAGGTGTATGTATTTTGTTTAAAATGGACATCATTTCTAGTAAAAATATATGGTATATGAAAAACCGATCAAATTATGAAATGAATTTCTGATTCCAAAAATAATTGTCATCTAAATTTTAAATTGAATTATAAATGAATTATGTATGTTTATAATTAAGTTATGAATTTTGAATTAATTATGGATGTGTATAGTTCCAGGATGCATTAAATGTTATATGTGTATGAATTTGTTCTCTATATGTATGTGTTAGTTGGTTATTGTAGGTACAATAATTGTATATGTATGTGTTAGTTTATTGAAGGTACAATAATTGGAAATGATTGAAAATGAGAGGGAATGCTGTTGTGAAAATCTTACAAAAATGAGAGTTGCTGTGCAAATTGTAGGCTGCTGTGCAATTTGCACAGCATAGGCTATGCCAACGGTTTCAAACCCTTGGCACAACCTCTCTGAGTTTTTTACTAATGGTTCTATGAACCATTGGTAAAACTCTTTTTCCAATGAATTAGAAACTATTGGAAAATAATCCCTCTGCTTGTTTTTCCCAACGGTTCAAGCCAAACCATTGGGAAAATCTATCCTAACGGTTTTGAACAACTGTTGGGATAGGTTATTTTTTTCTAACCTATCCCAAGGGTTCATTGTAAACCATTGGGAAAAGATTTCCCAATGGCTTACTTCTCTACGGTTTGTAGAACCGTTGGTATAATATATACCAACAGTTCTACAGCCTTTCCCAACAGTTCCGAACCATTGGGAAAATCTTGCATTTCTAGTAGTGAAGTCCTTGAACTTTAAGGTAGTCGCAACCTATTCCATCCTATCCCCGGAAGCCCTCAATTGTACAAAAAAACAATCCTAGTCACACGAATCAATATGAACATGATGTTCAGTACGCACAGGGAATGAGAGTCTCTCTCTCTCTAGAAATCACTTCAGCAGCATGTAATATATAGAATTCTAGATCAGTCAATTGCTTTCTAGCTTGTTCAAATGAGCTCTTATTTATAGGCTTTTGTGCAACGGTCAGCTCCCTCCTCCAATGGTCATATTTTTCATTGAATTATAGAGGGACCGATACACGTGTCACTCAAACAATGGTTAGTTAGAAACATAATGCATGCCATCATTTCATAATTATAACAAGGGTAAGTAAAATAAGTATTCTCAACCAATTCTATTTTTTTGGAGTCTATGGAAAAATAAAATTTGGAGATTAAGAAAAAATTATTCAGAGTCTATATTACATGAATATTCAGATTCTATTTTTCAAGGAATTCGAAATTAGAATTATATAGGCTTTAGAGTCTGAATTCTAAGGAATCCAGAAACTGAATTCTAAGGAATTCGGAGTCTGAATTCTAACAAATTTGAAACCTGAATTCTGTGGAATTCAATGTCTAAATTCTAAGGAGTTAAGAACCGAAATTTTGAGGAATTCAGAGTCGGGTTTCTATGAAATTCGGAACCTAAATTATAAGGAATTCGAATTCTAAATTCTAAGGAATTCGGAACAAGAATTTTCAGGAATTCAGATTCTGAATTCTTAGGAATTTGGAACCTGGATTTCAGAGAATTTGGAATCTGAATTTCAGAGAATTCAGAATCTGGATTTCAGGGAATTCAGAATCTGATTTTCAGAGAATTTGGAATCTGAATTTCAGAGAATTCAAACTCAAAATATCAGAGAATTCAGAATCTAAATTTCATAGATTTCAGGATCTAACTTCAGAACCTAAAAAAGAATACTTTATATCTAAGTATTTATAGGATTTTGAGGTTTTAGAAATGAAACTGAATATTACACTTAGAAATAAAAAATAGTTAGGTTTAGTGAAACTAAATCATCAACAATGAAAACAAAGATAGGGTGAAAATTTTCTTAGGAAGGAGAATTTTCCTTAAAAAGATAAATGTTATGGGAAATTAAATTTTCCTTGAGATATATTATTAGTGATTTTAAAAAAATAATGAAATTGAAATGTCATAAGGAAACCTTATTGACTCAACAATCTCCCCCTTTTTAGAAATCACAAACATCCTTACTAAAAAGAATCTAAGGACTTAGAAATTTTATAGTCTTGAAAATAAAAAACTTATCTCACTTTACTTATGGATCATAATGAATGTGACTAACTCTCATTTTGGATTTGGAATCACAAAGGATTGTATTCTTGATTTCCTGAATGATATTTTTCATTTTTTAGCATTCAAAAAACACCATTGATAAGAACGTTCATCTAGATGAACTCCCTCTAACTTGGGAAATCTCTTCTTTATTTTGTATTCTATTTATTATTCCTTTCTCCCCCTTTGTGATTTTAAAAAATCAAAAGAGGGAATGAAAAAATTAGTACGTGAAACATTTTTAATAAATAGCCAAATATATAGAGAGAAACAAAAATTTCATTTAGACTGACAATATTGGAACAATGAGGAAAATACCACAAAAAAACAGAATGGAAAGAAATTATCTTTCTTTCTCCTTCAGCACCTGTTTCTTCCCAATATTTTTTAGCTTTCTAAGCTCTTTTTCATCCTCTTCTGCACGCTTTATCAACTGATCCTGATCTTCACTTTTCTTCTCTAAGGCTTGAATTTGTCCTCCTGATCCTTAAGAATATCTGCTTGAACTTTCAATACTTCTTGTTTAGCAAGCTTCTCTTCAATATCTATTATGGGATCCCTTTCGCTCTTCAAACTCATGGCCCAAGAATTTAGATTTCCAATCAAATCCTTAACTTCCTGCTTCTGAGTAGTCTCTTCAAGGTTTAACTTTTCCTCAACACTAATAGAAAGGTTATTGATCTTACCATATTCAGTATCAAATTCATCATTTACATTATCATGAAATTCCTCAAAGATTATCATTTCTTCAATCTTCTTCTTTGACCAACTTGTCATCTTCTTGCATGATCTTTTATGAGCCTAATAACCAATGAGAAAGGTCTTAAATTTTGTCTCTAGTGCAACACATTTTCCTATCACCATGGAAACTGAATCTAACTTCTGATTTATTGTATTTTGAAGAATATGACATCTTAAATCTATTATTGGGAATAAAGGAATAATACCAACCAGATTTTTCAAAGACTGAATAACAAAATCGTGTTTGAGAGAAGATGATTCTAAACCCGAATGTTTTGTTGGTGAGGATTCTTTTTCTATGACTTCATCTTTCCTATTTGATGAAGCACCTTGTTCAGAACAGATTTACTAGGTGTATCTACTTCCACTTGATTTCCCTAGTCAGCTCTCGGAATGATGTATTGTCCTTTGGGAGACTCATGCTCACTATTAGATAGGTGAACAATCTTATCTTCCTCGATTTCTTCTTTCTCTGCATCATCCACTAGATCTTCTAGATGAATAAAATCATAATTATTGATTTCATCACCTATTGACTTATTCATTTCTTCTTCACCTTTCTCATCTTTTTCTGGTGTATCAATTTTTGAGGATTCAGATTGAGAAGTCTGAATTGATAATTTTACAGATAGCCTTTCCTTCTCATAGTACTCTTTTACTTGCTTTATGATATCAAAAGTTTCATTTCCTTTTTCTTCTTCCTCTTTTTCTTCTTCTGTTTCCTATTCTACTTCTTCTTCATCAAAAATTTCATTTTTTTATGTGATTCCAGAACCACCACTTTCTATATCGGAGCCTTTGGTAATGGTTCTATCAAAAATGATTTTAGTACTGGAATTTGTTCAGATTCTTCCTTAGCATCATTGAGAAGTGATTGTACAATCTCAGCTTTAGATAACATCTTCCTTTTCTTCTGCTGTTTCTGTTATTTCTCGAGATTCTCAAAATTCTTCTACCTCAAAGCTTTTGCCTCAGTAGAGTCCAATAAAAATTGAGACTCCCCAAACTTCCAGTTCATCTTATCTTATCTCCACTTAGCCACTACTTCATCACGATAATATTTTTTGATTCTTCTGATTATGTGGTGCTGATTGAGTTTGATTGCCCATAAGATTTTTCATTTTCTCTTCCCGCTCCTTAGTCATTCTCTTCCTTCCACCTTTCTTCGAGGTTTCAACCACTTCCTGCTTCTTTGAAAAAGCTTATATTTCTTCTTCATAATGTTCATAAAATTTATTGGATTCACTGGAAAATCCAATTTTCATTCTCCTTAAGGTGTCATCACTCAGAAACATCACTTTGTAATTTATCGGCTTGGAACTGCATGGGATTTTGAATGACTGAAGGAAAAATAAATAATCTTTTAAATAATAGTCAGATACATAATAATATGAGACTTCGCATTTCCATTCTTCATATTCTGAATCATCACCAATATATATTTAACCACATTTATCTTCCTAAGGATCACCAAGAAATCCAATATATATATCACTCTTCTTCAGAGTATCTTTATCCCCTTTTCTTGGAATTATAAAACCTTGAACCCGTAATTAAAGAATTAACAAATTTGTAGAGAGATGAATGATCTTCAGAGTCTGAACTCCTTTCAAGACAAGAAGCTCTATTGTCTTTTCATTATCTAAAGATCTAAATAAATTAGGTAGTTTGTGAGTATAGAACTCTACTTCACCTTCATATGGAATACCAATCAAACTCGTTTCCTTGCTCTATGAAAGAGATTAGGTCTTTCCAGTAAACTTGAATGAAAATTTATCTTTCCCACATTCATTGAAAAATCTAACCATTTCATAATGCTCTACCATCAACTCCGGATACACCAGATCCGGTTCTCTTGCTTTTGATACACATACACTCTCCCAACCATTCAACATTACATTATTAGATATGATAGAGTCATACTTATCATAAAACGTTGGATAAACCAACCATTACCTGTATTTCTTCCACTCGGAGATTTCCTTAACAGTTGATAATTCATTCTGAGGAGAGGCTTCAGCAGACATCTGGAACTGGGGAAACTTTTGAAGATTCAGAAAGAACTTAAAATATAGAGGTAGAGCTTCAAAATTCAAGAGCATGAAAAACTGATGTGGAACAACCATTAGGGGGGGTTTATATAGGTGATTTAAGTGACAGTTCAACTTCCATGGTTGATCTATTGATTAAAAAACATCGGATCAAATCAAATGGTTGAGATGATCACTAATGAAGAATTTTGATAGGTTCTAATATTTTGAGGTTTTTAAGATAAACATTCACATTTAAGAAAAAGTGAATCCGAAAAAGTTTCTTAAACAAGATAAAAATACCAACAAATAAAAATATGACTATGAAAACCTAGGAAATAAAACATACCTTCTGGTTTCCTAGGAAAATTATTTGTAATGAGGAAAATCCTTCTTGGCTATAAGAAATTTTGACTATGAAAATTTTGGCTATGAAAAAATATTGATTATGAAAAAATTTGATTATGAAAAATTTCGATTAAGAAAAAATTTTACTAAGAAAAATTTAAACTACAAAACATTTTGACTAATAAACAAATGTACTCCCCCTAGGAAAAAGAGTTTCTTACTATAAGGAGATATGTTTCAATAATAAGTTAATATGAAATACTACCTTACTGTTATCATTCCTAAATTCTGTTTAATATATTCAAATCTATCAGAGGGTAAAGATTTTGTGAAAATATAAGCAAGTTGATCTCGCGTTCCGATAAATTGAAGAATGATATATCATTTTTGTGTGTGATCTGTAAGAAAGTGATTCCTAATATCTATGTTTTCGTCATGAGAGTGATGTGTAGGGTTTTTACATAAGGAAATGGCCTTAGTATTATCACACAAAATTTTTGTTTTGTTAAACCTCATACCATAGTCTATGAGTGTGTGTTGCATCCACAACACTTGAGCACAACAACTTTCAACTGCTATATATTCAGCTTCAACAGTGGAAAGTGCTACTGAGTGTTACTTTTTTTAGGACCAAGAATCTAACTAATCACCTAAAAAATGAAAAGTTTTGGATATACTTTTAATACCCATTCTACATCCACCAAAGTGAGCATCTGAAAATCTTTTTAAAACAAAATCATTTCTAGAAGTATAAAAGAGCCCTAAATCCATCGTTGTTTTTAAGTAGCGAAAAATCCTTTTCACTTATTTTAAATTACATTCCTTAGGATTGGATTGATATATTTCACATAAGAATAGAAAAAACATTAAGTTTGGATGACTAACAATCAAGTAGTGTAGACTTCCTATCATACCCATAAAAGATGTTTGATCTACTCGTTTCCCAGCATCATCCAGATCAAGCGAATTTGGGGTACCAATGGGAGTACATATACTCTTAGTTTTTTTCAAATCCATACTTTCGAAGAAGATATTTAATATACATATGTTGGGATATATATTTTCTTTCTGGTTTTTGAAAAATTTGAAATCCATAGAAAAATTTTAACTCACCCATCATACACATTTTAAACTCAGATTTCCTTAGATCTGCAAAGGAATTAGTTAAATATTGATGGGTTGAACCAAATATAATTTCATCAACATAAATTGGAATAATCAAAAAAAATTTATTATATTTCTTTATAAAAAGGTTTGGATCAACATTTCCCTTACCATAATTGTTTTGAAGCAAGAACCCTGTAATTCTATCATACCAAGCTCTAGGGGATTGTTTAAGTCCATATAAATCTTTGGTAAGTTTGAAAACATGCTCAGGGTGTTTTGTATCTTCAAAACCAAGAGGTTTTTCCACAAAAACATCATATTGAACATGACCATTAAGGACATCACATTTAACATCCATTTGGAAAATTTTTAAGTTAAAGAAAGCTGCAAAGTCAAATAGAATACGAATATATTCAAGTGTAGAAACTGGAGCATAGGTTTCTTCATATTCTATTCCTTCTTGTTGATTATAGTCTTTAGCAACCAATCTAGCTTTCTTTGTTACTATGATTCCATTATTATCTCACTTATTTCTGAAGAACCATTTTACTCTAATAATAGATATTTCCTTAGGTCTTTCAACCAAGGTCCATACTTTATTCAGTTCGAATTCATTTAGCACATCTTGCATAGATTTTATCCAATAATCATCACCTAAATCTACATTAGTGATTTTTGGTTCTAATTGAGAAAGCAATTTTATATTTTCTATATCATTTCTTAAAGATCTTCTAGTCCTTATAAGTTGATTTACATCATAAATGGTACTATCACAGGGATGATTCTTTAAAAACGATTGATTTGGGTTTTTTAAAAACTGCTCATTAATATGTGGTAGGAAATCTTCTAGGGTAAATGCATTAGAAACAATTTACTGAACATTTTCCTTATCATAGGAATCTTCTACCAAGGGTGGATAATCAGCTTTTGAAAACACATCAGAATATGTAGGTTGAGGTTGTTTAAAAACCAAGGGATAAGTATCATCAAGTTTAACATGTACTGTTTCCTCAATAATACAAGTACTTTTATTGAAAACTCTATAAACCTTAGAAGTTTTGGTGTAGCCTAAGAAAATTCCTTCATCAAATTTTGTTGTGGATTTGTGTAGATCATTTTTAATATTTAGAATGAATACCTTGCGACCAAAAACCTTGAAGTAAGAAAGTTTAGGTTTTCTACCATTCCATAACTCATAAAGAGTTTTATTAAGAAAAGGTCTAATCAAAACATGATTTATAATGTAACAAGCAGTACTTACAACTTCAGCCCAAAAATGTTTGGCTACTGAATATTCACTCAACATGGTTCTTGTTATATCTTGAATAATTATGTTTCTTCATTCAACAACACCATTTTTATGAGAACTTGGTGTTGAGAAGTTATGAGTAATGCCTTGTCTATTAAAAAAAGTTTCAATATCCAAATTTTGAAATTCTCCTCCATGATCACTTTGAATAGTTATCAAAGGAAGGTTTTTCTCATTTTTAACTTGGGCTCTAAAAATTTTGAAATAAGAAAAAGATTTAGATTTCTTGGTTAGGAAATAGACCCATGTAAATCTAGTGTAATCATCAACTAAGAAAACTACAAAATATTTATCTCCAATTATTCCTATTTGTGTTGGACGAAAAAGATCCATATGCACCAACTGTAATGCATCAGTGGTTGAGACTTCACCGACTGATTTAAAACTTGATTTATGTTTCTTTATATATTGAAAAGGATTAAAACTTTTGAATATTCAAATATATGCTCTGACAGATCGTTAACTAGTATTTTATTAGAGATTTTCCATAGGTTCCTAAGGATACAATGTTATAACCTTCTATGTTATAACAATGAATGGTCTTCCATTGCACTAAGACAAGGTAGATCTTTACTCCTATGGTCTTATAAGTTTAGTGAGTAAAACTTCTCTATCCTATGAGTAGAAATAACAAACTCTTCCTTTGAATTGTGTAATAATCACTTGTAATTCCTAAAATTCACAAAAAAACCTTCATCACATAATTGACTTATGCTAATAAGGTTTTTCGTAAGACCCTTAACAAACAAAACATTTGAAATCAATGTTTTTCCACGAAAAAAAATATTACCTATACCAATAATATCTCCCTGAGCATTATCTCTGAATGTTAATTTTCCTCCCTTAGTCTTGAAAATCTTTTGAAAGAAGTTTTTGTTACCAATCATGTGTCAGGAACATCCACTATCCACGTACCATTTATTGCTGTTGGTACTATCTTTTTTCTTTCCTGAAAATAAGAGTGTTAGACTTTAGGATACCAAAAACTCTTGGATCTAGAAGCTTCGGAAAGCAGAATTTTAGGAACCCACATTTTCTTTGAAAAATAATCTTTATGAAAACCTAAATACAGAGTTTTTTTAAGGAACACGTTTTTCCCAATGCCCACCACACTGACACTTATTTCCGAATGGATCACTTTGAGGAACAAAATAATTATTACTATTAATTAGTTTTGAATAAGTATAACCAAATCCAGAATTATTCTTTAGAGGTTAAATTTGTGAATACATCTTGTCAAAGTTTTCCTTACCCAAGGTAAGGTTTGACAAACACTTTATTAAGGTAAATATTTCTGAACTCAGTCTAATAACTAAATTTTTATCCTCAAAAACATTAGTTTTAGTACTAAAGTTAGCCTCTAAACCATTTTTCTTAGAAATTACTTTTTCTAGATCCTCATAAAGTTTATCCCTCTCGGAATTAACTTCCTAAAGGGTTTTTGTAACACTTTCAAAATCATGAATTTTCTTATCAATATCTTTAGAAAGATATGTTACTTCTTTATTAATAATTGAAATCCTAGAATTTTCCTTTTCAATCTTTTTCTTGACTTTAGAATTTTCATTCTCAAGAAGCTTAACAAACCTAGAAACATCTTATTATATAGGTAAAGTATTATCTTCCTCAGAATAAGATTCTCCATCAAAAGAATCATAATATTTACTTCCATTATAATTATAATTCAAGGATACATTTGTCATGGATTTGGAAAGTAAACAAATATTCTTATGATCAGAATATTCATACTTTGAGGACTCATCATAAGATTCTCCACCACTGGAACTCCATGTGTCATTAGCTTTCAAAACATTATTTGATTTATCTTATAGTACTTCTTTCTATTTCTCTCAGAATGATTTTCCATTCTATCATTTTTCTTAGTCATAGGACAATATAGCCTTATGTGCCCTGCTGTCTTGCATTCATGACAAGTAACTTCAGAGTCTTTCTTGACTTTTCTTTCTTCCTATATCTATACTGAAATTATTTCATCCCAACTATCTTGTTCATCGTTTGAGAAATATTAGCTTGTTCATTCTCAGAATGTTCACTTTCACTTGAATCAGATAAAACAGTAACCTTCTTCATCTTGGATCTAGTAACCCTTTCAGGAGTCTTTGTTTTAGTAGTTGTAAAGGATACACTTCCATTGCTATTCATCTTCTTATTTAGATCAGAACCTCTTCTCATTCTTGTCTCGTGTTGAAAAAGAGTTCCAAAAATCTCATCAAGAGTAATCTGAGATACTTTCCTTTTATCATCAATAGTTTTTCTCTTAGATTCCATCTCATTTGGCATGATATCTATAATCTTGTACACAAGTGCCTCATCATCTAAACATTTTTCACCCATGGATTGTAAACTATTAACAATAGTCATAAACCTCTATTGTACCTTTCACAATGGTCCTCCATAAGGAAATATAAATCCATGATATTTTGATCTAACCATAGCTCTTCTAGTTTCTATAACCTTGGATGTACCAAAATAAGTAACCACGAATTTCTTCAAAATACAATTTGTAACTTCGTACGAGGTAACTTGGCTATATATATTCATGTTCATTGAACACAACAAAGTATTGTGTAACTTGTAGTTTTGTTGATATTCTGACTTTTCTTGATTTGTAAAAGTCCAAACTTTCTTTCCACGAATCTTGTAATCTCTAGTAAGCATAACAAAGTTGTCTACTACAATATTAATAAAAAAAGTCTTCATATGATCTCTCCAATATTCATAATCATTCCTATCTAATATTGTTAGTCTAGTAGGATTAAGATTGTCAATAGAAAAAACATTCATTCCTGTCATCTAGAAGAAAATGTCTTTCCAAAAAAACTAGTTAATAGAAAATTTTTGTAAACATGGATAAAAATATCATAAGGAAGGAAAAAATAGAACAATGAAAAATGAGCAAGAAAACTTATATGTGTATATAAATATTTCAGAGACCTCCTTAGATACCAATTGTAGGATCTAAATAATGATGTAAATTCTCAATATACATGAGGGGGTTGAATTGTATCCTTTAAAAATTCCTTTGGAACCTTTAAAATTGATTATGAAACTTTTGTTTTCATCCTTAGCGAAAACAATGTTTAAAAAAGTTAAACTAGGTAAATTCACAAAACCAGTTAGTTATAAAAACTTTATAGATTCTGAATATATGGTTTGAGAAATGAAACTTAAGAAAATTTTACAAGGAAAAAGATTCCACCTTAAAGAATATAGAATCTTACTAATCGGAGTATAAAAGTACAAGAAAGTATAAGATAATTATACTTTCCTTATTAAACAAAATGTAGTGGAAAATAAACTTGAAACAATACAAGTAACAAGTATGAAATCTTTTAACCCAAAGAGAAGGGTATCTAACAACCTTGGATAAAGGTCCCTTGATTTGTAATTTCAAGAAATTCTATCTTACCAATACCAGGGTAAGCCCTCGATAGGAATATCAGAGTCTGTCTTTCTATCCCCGCAAGCCCTCGGACTTCAAGGTAGTTAGCACCACAATCTTACTTATCTAGGAAGTACTCTAACATTAAGGTAGTTGGAACCTCTGTCTTTCTATCCCCAGAATACCTCAATTTTACCCAGCAACAATCAGAGTCGGATAAATCAATCTGAACATGATGTTCAGTACTTATAAGGAATGAGAGTCTCTCTCACTAGAAATCACTTTCGTAGCATGTAATCTCTAGATTTATAGATCTGTTAGCTGGTTTTTGAGCTCGTTCAAATGAGATCTTATTTATAAGAATTTCCCTAATAGTCAGCTCCCTCCTCCAACAGTCATATTTTTCCTTGAATTTTGGAGGGACCTATACACATGTTACTCAAACAACGGTTAGTTTGAAACAGAATGAATGAAATCATTTTGTAACTATAATAAGGGTAAGTAAAATATTGTTGCTCAACCAATTCTATTTTTCAGATTTGAGGGAAAAATAAAATCCAGAGTCTAAGATAAAATTATTTGGAGTCTATATTACATGAACATTCGGACTCTGTTTTTCAAGGAATTCAGAATCAGAATTATATAGACATTAGAGTCTTAATTATAAGTAATTCAGAACCTGAATTCAATGGAATTCAGAGTATGAATTCTAAGGAATTTAGAACCTGAATTCTGAGGAATTAGGAGTCTGAGTTCTATGAAATTTGGAACCTGAATTCTTTGGAATTCATAGTCTAAATTATAAGAAATTTAGAACCTGAATTCTAAGGATTCAGAGTCTGAATTATAAAGAATTTGGAACACGAATTCTGAGGAATTTAGAGTCTGAATTATAAAGAATTCAGAACCAGAATTTCAGAGAATTCGGAATATGAATTTTAGAGAAATTGGAATCAGAATTTCATATAATTCTGAATATGAATTTTAGATAATTCGGAACTTTAATTTCATAGAATTCAGAATCTGAATTTCAGAGAAGTCAGAATTTGAATTTCAGAGAATTTGGAATCTAAATTCAAAACCTGAAAACAGAATACATTATATCTAAGTATTTATCAGATTATGAGGTTTTATAAATGAAACTGAATCTTACTCTTATAAATAAAAAGAGTTAGTTTTAGTGAAACTAAATCATGAACAATGAAAACAATGATAGTGATAAAATTTACTTGGGAAGGAAAATTTTATTTAAAAAGATAAATCTTTTGGGAAATGAAATTTTCCTTGAGATAGAGTGTTTGTGATTTTCAAAACATAAATAAATAGAAAAGTCATAAGGAAACCTTATTGACTAAACACCTACACCCTAGAAATATGAAATTACACCAAAATTAATAATAAATGTAACCAAAACCAAAATAAAACATCACTAACATCCATAAGAAACTCAAAGAACACCATGAAACGTTTTAACAAAACACATAATCATAACATACCTCAAGTTTTGTAATTTTTCTATCTTATATAATCCATAACTTCAAAAATAACATAAAATAAAACTTAAGTATAATACAATTCATAGAAAACTAACATAGTTTATCCTAATATTGCAATATTTTTTTTGTAGGATTGTCACATGTACTTAATCACCATGGGAAAGAAACTAGTGTCAATGAATCAAAAAATACACAATTAGGAATGATGTTTCTTGAAAAAATCCATAATTAAAAGATAAAATTCACCTAAAATATTAACATGACATCTCAATAAGATATGGAATAATACATGGTGAATAAATAGTTTGAAAATTAACCCTATACAAAATGATACATAGACACAAGTTCAAAACCACACAATCCATAAAAAACCCAAATGAACATAACCAAACATCAAAATATAGACACAAAAAAATATTAATAAAAATAAAAACATACAACCAAAATTATAATTAACAAAATAATAATTTATGGTTTATTTATATATTATATGAACTAAAAAATGACAAAAGAGAAACCCCAATGAATCCATCTTCATTTAGAAACTGTACAAGCTTTATATATAATGTATATAAAACCAAATAAAATGTTCATTATCATTTCGTAAATCTAAGGGATATCCTTTATAATAGTTAAATAAGGATATATATACACACTAGGGGAGATTTTATGATGTGAAAAATAACTCTAAATATGAATCCTCCACATAACCAATTCATATCAATTTAAAATTTATCCATTAAATTCTTATTTTAAATACACAGAAAAAACCATCCTTTTTAAATTTATAAATAAAAAAATAAAATTGAATCATTTCTTAAAATCATTTTTCAGAAAATAATCAAGTTATTTATCTTTTATCATAAACTACATTGAAATTTTAATTCTTAGAGTATCATTGAACAACATAGAATCAATTTAAAACCGAATTTTCAAAGATTCCATGTATGAAAAACAAATAATATGGTCAATAATTAATGAAGATTATAATAATTTAGTTAAATTAAAATTAAAATATGATTTGAATTTTAAAAGAAACCCCAACCATTAATATATATCAAATGAGAAGGAAAAAATATTATATTTAATGTATCATTCACTACTGTATCAAATGGTTTCATTTATTTTACAAAATTTCAACACCTTTTAGAAACTTATATATAAATCAAAATTCATGGAACATAAAAAATGAATAAAAAATAAATAATGGATACCAATAAAGTAATGATAAGAAATAATTATAACTCACTTATCATAGGATCACCTAGTATCCCTAGAGAAAATCTAGGAAAAAATATAAAAATAGTCCAATTGTTTTTCTTGATGTGATCTAACTACCTAATGCTCATATATTCCATTTCTATATTGATTAAGTGGAAATAATATATGAAAAGAATTTTTTTAATATGGGGACACCCTATAGAGAATGATGATACACAAGCATAGCACTAATACCAAGATCTCCCACCTAGATACCCTATCATATCCATGAAATCTAAATGGAGTTGATATATATAACATATCAAATTTTAATATAATTATGATAGTTAAAAAAGTAAATTATAAAACAAAGTATCACCCTCACCTCTTTTCACCCTTAAAATAATATCCCATTTCATAGACATGTCAATATAAATATACTATCAAAATTCATATCCATCAACCTCATCTTGAATAACTATTAACATGATAATTATTTTCTAGGGGAAAGTATTTATGTTCTAATGTATTATATATTCCAAACTATCCACTAAAATATACCAAATAGAGATGAAATTTTGTTAAAAATGGTGAAAGACATTAAATTCCATCTTTAAAACACACTAATATAATTTTTACAATGAAAGGAGATAATAGTTCAAAGAACATTTCTACTTGAAAAAAATAACCTTTTAACAAATCTAAATATGGTATTATTCAACAAATACATTGATAAAAAATAAATTGAAATTCATTATATTTTATAAGAATCCGTGACCTAATATTCCTTTTTAATTTATTGAAGAATAACCAATTTTTTGAATTTAACATCCATCATATGTTGATGATTTCCATAAAATTATATTTTAAGCATTCGAAGATTATAAATTCACTTTGGAAACAAATAAATTTAGAGAAACACAAATATAATATTTAATATCCTAAAATTGGATGCCACTCGGAGGTGCCCCGAGCCTAGTTGGCCACATGACGTCAAGTGCATATCCCTGAACACCCAAGGCTACCGACCAGTATTGTCGGGATAGGGTATGTTAGCGTGGAGACCATTAATTTGTTACTAGAGTATAACACAATGGATGAATAATATATAACCATAGGTTAAAAAGAGAAGAAATATAAAACACTGATAGCACACTAGAAGCAGACATGAATAATACTAATACAACTGGTGCAACTGATATAAATATACAAAATTGGATGGGGATATATGCCATTTATCTAGAAATCTAGAAAACATGGGCATAGTGCATCATAAATGAAATGATATAGAAAATTCAAAAAAGAATCCAAAAACAATGCATGCATATCGAGCTGTAGCATGGTAATATGTTGCCCAACTCTATCCTAAGAAATCTTGAAATCATGTTTTTGAAGCGATAAATTTTCCATTGTCAACACCTACATACATATAGTCTATTTGGGTGCCAATGGTGTCCTAGATAGGGTTTGAGATAAATCTAAGTAGGCCATCACCAATGTTCTCTATAACATTATGTTCATGTAATATAAACTAAAATAATGTGCCTCTATATATAAAAGCAACGCTCTAGAGTAACATAAATACATAGGCACCTAAATCATCCCACAGTTGGTGTCCAAACATGTAACCAGTTCATTAATTAATAAAGATTCAATTTATATAATTAAGTCATGTGAGTTAAAACCACCATTGATATCTTTAAATGATAGTAATATTTAAGGATCTAATACATAAAAAGTCATCCTATTTTTATTGATAATGAAGATGTTGCAAGGTGATAAGTAAGACTACATATACCTCAAGGGACACAAAATAAGTAGTAACTATAGTTTTTCTATGGGTTAGTCTATAATCCTAGTAGCATCATCCAAGTCATTTCACAATAATGAATCATATGACATCCAAGAGAAAAATCCAAGCTAAAATAGGATAATAATTGGCTATATACAAGAATTTAATCAAGGAACCTTGTGTTTGTAGAATCCATGATGGATCCAAGGAGTTTATCCAAGGCATTCTATAATTTTAAATTAGGTATCCAAAAGTGTTATACTGAGCATCCACTAACAGACAATGATCAGTTTCCATGCTGGGTTTCAACCAGGGAAACCAACATCCTTGAATCAGAATGGTGTCAACGAGTTCTCAAGTTATTCCCTCAGGAATCCAAAATCCAAATTGAATCTGACCACTCCTATAGTAATTAAAGGGTCCATATAAAATTAGGATCCCAAAAATTCAATCATTTATTTAATTGATCCATGTAATGTTCATACCATTAGTCAAGATCATTAGGTTTATTCCTTACCTTTCATTATTGTTACAAGGCCAAGTGGAATGAGACCATTTAATTCATTTCATATAATTCATAATCATTTAATAAGGATCAATCTAATACCTTTCATTAGTCATGGATAGGGGTTTCATAGAAATTCAACCCATCCATTTAATTATATTCAATTATGCAAAGTCATAAATATACAATATACTTATCATTTCAATTTTAGATTGATTTATCTAATTAAGGCAGTTAACATAGTTGGGTTAAGTGGAAAAATCATGGTTTAATACATATAAAAATTCATAAGTAATATAGTTCAAGGGGATTACCATTTTCAAGATCAAACAACACACTCGAATAGTGGAGCTAAGAGGTCAAAATAAACCATTAAGGCATAACTATCCACTATAAGAATAAATGTAAAATCACGCTACTTGTGGGGATGATGTTTTGGACGTAACCACTAATGATGAAAAATATGTGTGTATTGTGTCCCAGAACATTGTTATGATGACCAAAATCCAGAAATATACATTAACTAGAATATTCCTGATGAAATCAGTACTAACACATGATAATTTATGAAATGACCAAACTTGAGGGATGAGTTATTTATGACCTTCCATATACTCATATGACTCTCCCCATCTAGTATCGACCTTTAGTTTGTCTTGGTATGGAATTTATTAGAAGAAAATATCAATTCCCTAAAAATAGAGCACCTGAGCCTATGTATAAATAACATTATTTATTGGAAGAAGAATGTGAATGATTAAAAAGGAATTAAGAACATACTGATTTGTATCCAACGAGAGGAATGATGATCGAATTGAAGTTTATATGGAAGTATGAGATCAAATAATACAAAATAGGCTCTAAAGGATTTATAAAGGGAGGAGGAAGGTTTTCTCTCTATTGGAGAGGAAAATGAGTGGAGGGGTTATATTTAATTAGGTTTTTAAGGGGAAAAATAAAAAATTCACCCAAAAATAGCCTTTTCACAGTTTGGCTATATGTTTTTCCAAACTATGCCCCAACCATGCATGGGAAGATGTAGGAAGGGGTTACCCACATGTTTAGGCTACAAAGTTAGGGAAACTATACACCAACCATGAAAAACCCCTCAAAAAAATTATGTAGTTTTTTCATGGTCATGCTGCCCCTCTTGCACAGTTAGGGAAAATTGTAAGACTTTTATCACCTCTATTTCTTTCCTTGAATCATTTAAACTAAATGTGAAACCTAACCCACACACTTTATACTAACCACGATCTAGGCTTTTTCTCCCAAAAATTTGGGTTCTTGGATCAGAAAAATCCCCATGCTCCACTGATACCTTAGAGAACTTCTAAGGCATATATATTAGGTCCCTAATAAGTAATTAAACTAAAATTAAAAAAATCCATACCTAAGTGAAACAATGGGTTCTTATAGTCTACCCATTTAAAATAACTTTTCCCTGAGTTCACCTTCCAATGGTGGTGGGGCACTATATAAGAAAAACCCTTGCCAGTGGGAACATACATCAACCTCCCACTCCTAAGTCTCGTCATGTACATGACTTTTCTTCCATAGCACTCATACTAGAGGGACAGAGAAAATTCATATATTCAACATGATATGGTCAAATATGAGTATAGAAAACTCCTCAATGGTAGTATTGAAATATAATTCAACATCCTCGAGATCAAAATCAATATGCAAATTGGAATGATACTGATGAAGCTGCGAAATGTGGAAGATTTTGTACATGGAAAAATATCTCTAATGTAGTAACAATATATAGGCTACCGACCCATATCTAGAATCTGAAACAACCCAAAAAATAATGGAAATAGATTCATTTTCTTCTATATCCATATATTCCCTATCCTAAGTGATATCCATAGAAAAATAAAATCCCCAACCTCAAAATATAAAGAATGACGATAGAGATCCGTATAAAATTTTGGCCTAGAGAGAACTGTAGACATATGATTCCTAATCAGTTAAACCAACTCTTAATTGTCCTACATGAGACAGGAACCTAGTAGGGATACCTATCCTACCACAAGCCAGTACATGGTTGAACGAAAGGGCCTACCATATACGGTCTCAATATGATCTATCTAAATTTTTTTCATGAAATGAATTATTGTTGGACAACTCGATGAGAGGGATATGTTTCACCCAAGAACCATAAAAATTAAGGGCAGATGCTTAGAGAATGTCCTCTACCACATGTATCATCTTTTTTAACTATCCATTGATCTGAGGGTGAAATTTCGTTCTTAAAAAACTAGTATGCCCATATATTTCTGTAACCCCTTCCAGAACAATGATGTAAAATGATCATCCCTTTCTAAAACAATAGGAGGTGGGACCCCGTGTAGTCTGATGATCTCATGGACATACAATATTCTCATATCATCAATTGAGAAAGTATCGCAGATATAAAGTAAGTGGGAAACTTTCATCATTCTGTCAACATCTACCCAACCAAAGTCAACAAAACTAGGAGACCTTGGTAAACTGATGAAAAAATACATTGAAACATATTCCCATTTTTATTCTAGTACTTGAAGTAGACGAAACTAGCTGACAAGTCTTTGGTGCTCTTCCTTCAACTATTGACTAGTGGAACACTTGTGATAAATCTAACTATTTGAAATTTCATCCCAGGTCACCAATACTAGCATCACATATCTCGTAATATCTTTGAGATTCCAAGATTAACTATTCATTAAGAAGAATTGGACTCATTCATCAACTCCTCTCTCATATCTATAGTGAACTATAAATTTTATTGTATACATAATATTCCATCTCTATCTAGAAACCAATCTAGAGGTGAATCATCTCCTGTAATACTCTTAAAGAGAACCAAGCCCTTAGGATCTAAAAATATAATGCTCTCCACCTACTCAAGGAGGGAAGAGGTAACTGTCAAGGATGAGAGATAAGAATAATTGTGACTATCATGATACCTGTGATGTAGCTTAGAGAAGAGGTAGATCAATTTCTATTCATCGCTGGCTTTTCGTATAGATTCTTCCTATGTTTTCCAATTCAGAACATCAGCTACTTCATTTCCCTTTTCAAGCATATATGCAAGCTAAAAATCGAAGTATTGAAGATTTATGTCCCATCGTCCTCATCTGAGATTCATGTCATGTTTTTTTAAGACATATATTAGTTTCTTATGGTCTCTATACACAACAAAGTGATCACCCATCAGATAGTTTCACTAGAAAAATAAGGAAGAGACCACTTCTGCTAGCTCAAGGCTGTGAGTCAAGTAATTTATCTCATGAGGCCTAAACTATCAGTATTTGTGCAGAACAAATCTATCCTCCTACATCATCACTACACCTAAGATGATGTGTAATGCATCATAGAATACTACATACCCTCTTCTAGGCTCTAAAAGTATCAGAATAGGTTCCAAGAAAATCATCCCTTCCATCTCCTAAAAGAATTTCTTGTATTCTTCTAACCATAATAACTTAACACCCATATTTGTAATACTAATAATAGGTTAATAAAGGAACACTACATTCTATATGAAATGCCTATAATTTTTATCCTTCCCCACGAAAGTCCATATATCAAACACAACCTTGGGATACTCGCATGAAACCATGGACCTAATATTCTCTTGGTCAATATAAACTACTGATTTGGAAATAATATGACCCAATAAGTAAATTTTTTTGATCCATATGTGGTAGATAGAAATCTTAGAATAAATTTGATGCTTTCTCAGTGTAATCAGAAAGATATAAAGGAACATATAATGGTTTCACTGATTGTGATATTGCATTAAGATTTCATCCACAAAAACTATGTAGAAAGAGTCCAGATACAGGTGGAACACCCTATTCATAAAAAGCATGAAAGTGGAGTGTACGTTCGTGATACTGAAAAAAACGAGGTACTCATATAAAACAAACCTTCTATGGAAATCTATACAAGGTATGAATGATAGCCTGACTCACACATGATGACATCCTGATCTCAGTTCGATATTAGAGAATACCCTAGCTCCATGAATCTAGTCAAATAGTCCAGCAATACAATTAATTGGATACTAGTTCTTGGTTATAATTCGTTTCAATCATCTATAATACATACATAGATGAAGGGCCATATATTTCTTCTTGGAGAAAAGAATAGGATAAACCCAAGAGGATGTATTGGGATATATAAAACCACTAGCCTCTAAATCCACTAATTGATTATAGAGATCATAGATCTCATTAGGTTCCATCTTGTACGGAGTAATGGAAACTGGAGATACATAATAGAAAAGATCAATCGTAAAATCTACCTCTCTATTAGAAGGTAATCCATATAAATCACCAAAAAGGATTTCCCGAAAACGATCTACATTAGGAGGGAACTCAATCTGATGTAAACCTTGATCCTCAATGAAGAGATTGGGGATTTTAGTGGTCAATCCCCCTAACCCATGATGTTATGACCCATCTCAACTAGCCGGGACATCCCACTCACCCCTTTATAAATAACTACTTCCCACTTGTAATAGAAATGACACCATGTAGTGATAACAATCCACAAAGGTGTGATATAGGAAAAAACAGTCCATCCCAAGAATGAAATTGAATCGCATCAACTCATGAAAAAAGAGTTCCCATAAGAAAGGGTAACTACCTACCTTAACTGGAAAATACCTAAATTGGCGTATTCACCCTGACTGTACCCCCAATTATGTATATAAGGTCATTACACTATAGGAAAATTTTATTTCCATCCCGAGGCATTCAATGATATATGAAGAGATGAATTAGTATAAAGAACATGTATCAAAAAAATAAAATATTACAGTGAAGGATACTTGAATAGGAGCTCATAAAATTGATGGTCATGCAACATATTCCTCAAGTATCGGCTGTAGTGCATCCAAATTTCCTAATCCTTGACCCCATGGTGAATCCGGACTACCCTAAGGATAACTAGTCTACTGGTGCTGTTGGTAATATGAATCCTATATTCCATTTCTATGACCTCCTACTAGGTCAGTCCTTTCGATAACACTCCAAATCCCCACCAGAAATTGAATAAAAGAACCTTCCCTAGAAGGTGGAGTAGGAGAGAAACCTTTTCCAATATAACCTGATGAAAATATTCAACATACTCTCTAATATTTCCCCATATGGCCATAATCCCAGCACTCCATAGGGGCTCTATCACTCTAATGCTTTTGGTTCCCCTATCATCCACACAAATGACACACCAATGAGCTACCAGTATAGGTACTATGGTTGACACTTCCATGACGAAAAACCTCGAGGGAACATTTTCTACTACCAGGAGAACTACTGGCCTGTCATGGCATTGATCCACTATACATTGTACGGTCAACATCCCTTAGGTTATTCTCTATTATGATATATTGATTTAATATTTTATAAAATATTAGTAGGGGAAATACATTCACCTAAGTATATATGGAATACATGGGAACATCCTTGAAGCATCTAGAACGTTAGTTCTAATCATCAACTAGAAGTGGTGTAAAGCATTGTAACTTAGTAAAACACACTTAATATTCTATGACTGACAAAGAACCCTGACTTATAATCATAAGCACTATGGATCTATCATCTCTTATCATCTAAGGATAGAATTGATCATAGAAGGCATTCTAGAAATCAACTCATACCATGCCCTGATGGTGACCAGTCTGGTAAATCACATCCCACCAATGATTCATTGAATCATGTAGCAGGTATGAATCAAGATAGAACCTCTTCTATAGAGTAATATCTAGATGCTCAAACTTAGATTAATTGGACACAACCCATGACACGACATATTTTGGACCGCTACCTTCGAAGAAAGTGGGAGGATGCTACTATTGGAACTGATAGGTCTGGTCAACCATTGTAGGTGCAAGACATGGATCACCTTGTATAGACTGCATCAGATGTAAGAAAAAATCATGTACCTATGCATTAGGGCCCAGATCAGGTATGGTAGGTCGTTCCTCAAGTGGAACTACTGGCAGTAAGACTGGAGGATCAAGGCCCACCAAATCTAGGACATGATCGTCGCCACCCTTCTGGAATATGACATGAGTACGTCATGGTGGAATTGTTCTACAAATTCCAAGATAATGCTTCAGAAAAAGGTATAAGTAGATATATAGAAACAATAATGAATTGTGAATGAATATAAAGGGATCAATACCCATGGTATAGAACCCCAACTACCCTCTTATATGTCCATGTCTTGGTAAGTTATCTTGTTTCAAATACATGAATTTTAGTAGATGAAGGGTCAATTGTACTTTGCCTCATCATTTACTAAAATCCATTTTATTTTTATAAGTCATGATTCAATTTACTAGTTTCATATTCTTATTTTAATATATCAAGGATTATTTAAAATGGATATCTATTTTCAATGAATAAGGTCCCATAAACCAAATCAATAAAGATGACACACCTTTAATTACATTCTAATAGAAGAGCTTAGTCAATTACCCATTATGACATGTGAGGGACCATACAAACCTATGAATTGAAACTACTAATAACTCAATCACTACTAAAAAAATAAAAGAAATAGTATTAATACCACAACATCCATCAACAATCATAGGTATATCACACAATTAAAGCATATAAATGAACCTATAGTGCATGGAAATAAACATGGGATGAAAATTATAGGTACCTACGATGATGTAGGTGAAAATGATCTTTTACCTCATATCATCGGGGCACGAAAAAAAGAATACCTTAATTAGAATAATAATTATTACCACGACACAACATGTGCATCACCAAATAGTAACATGATATCAACTATAGTTAGAAAAATAAGAACAACCACCATAATAATTAAGGGAACTCAGAATTTACATCAAACATGGGTTATCTATGCCTAATAATAGATTATAAACAATTTACAAGCATTCATAATCTCTTGAACTTAATCTTAAAATAGTAAATAAAAAAAGGGAACTTATGATACCACTTTTTGACATCCTGAATTCGGATTCCACTCAATGGTTCCCCGAGCCTGGTTGGCAACATGGGCTTAGGAACATCTCCCTAAATTCCAGAGGCTGCCGAATAATAGTGAGGTCCAAGATATAGAAGGAAAGAATACTAATATAACATGTAAAACTGATATAAATATACCAAGGCTGGTGATCATATATGTCATGTATCTATAAATCTAGAGAATATGGATATAGAGAATCATATAGTACATGCCATGAAAAAGTAACAAAAAGAATCTAAAAACTAACCAAGTCTCTCAAGCATCATATTGTCCATCTACTAAATAGATAAATCCTAAGTAATAAAGAAATAATGTATATAATGTGATAAACTTACCTTGGTCAACACCTACATACATATAGTCTTATAGTGTTCCAATGGAGGCCCAGATAAGGTGGTAGATAAATCTCAGTATGACTACACTAATGGTTTCTATGACATTTGTTCTGTTTAATGTAAACTAAAACAGTGTTCGAGCATTCATAATAAAATGAAAGTATTATAGTACTATAAACGCCCAAGCACATTCTTCGGCCCTCGACTAGTGTCTAAACATTTAACCATTTCATTAATTAATTATGTTATGGTTCATATAATTAAGTCGTGTGAAGTAAAACTAGTACTGACATCCTGACATGATAGTAATACTTAAGGATCCGAGATATTGCAATGCATGCTTACGATATGAATAATGAAGAGGTTCCAAGGTGATAACCAAGGAAACCTATACCTCAAGGGTCTCAAAACTAGTATTAATTGTAGTCTAGCTAAGGGTTAAGAGGGAAATAAAAGGATCATCATCCAAGGAGTTCCACAATAATGGATATAACCCAGTGTAAGGAAAACAACCAAGGTAATATGGGATAAGCAATGGCTAGGACCAAAGACATAAACAAGGAACCTCATGTCTATATAATCCATGAAATATCCAAGGAGCGTATCCAAGGAATCCTGTAATCATAAATAATGGATAATAAAATGTCATACTGAGAATCCATTGATAGATAAGGATCAGGTTCAATGGTGGGTTTCAATAAAGGAGACTAGGATCCTTGAATTCTAATGGTATCCATGAGTTCTGAAAGAATTAAATTATGAATCCAAAAGATAACTTGACTATGACAACTCCTATAGAAATTTCAAGGTCCTAATATAATTAATCACCTTATAGTTGAATCATTTATTCAATTTATCCCTATAATGGTCATACCATTTGATAAGATCATTTGCTTCAAGCCATTCCTTTCATTAGTGTGAAAGTCCAAGGGGCATGCTACAATTTAAGTCATTTCATTTATGACTTAATCATTTAATAATGTTCACTTTGATACAATCCATTGAACATAGAAATGGTTGGTATGGATTTTAAACAAATCCATTTGATTATATTCGATTATGAAAAGTCATATATATATATAATATACTTTCCATTTCCATTCTTGATGGATTTATCTAATTAAGGCACTTACATTTTGTGCATCATGTGGAAATAAACATGGTAAAATCCATTTAAAATTCCACTATTCATCTAATTAATGGGGATTAACATTAGAACTATCCATTCACCCCAACAGTGGATATAAGATTTCATAACAAACCATTAAGGCATAACTAGCCAATAAAAGCATAAATGTAGAATCTCCCAACTTGGGGTGTTTGACATTGCAGACGTAACCCCCAATGATGAATCACATATATTGAATAGGTATTATAACATGGTTCTAATGACTACAATAAAGACATATAAATTAAATTTATGAATCTTGATGAAATCGTCCTGCACACACGACAATTTGTAAAATGTTGAAACTTTATGGATGTGATATAGAAAGCCTACCTCATACTCGTACGAATCTCCTCAACCAGTGTCATCATATAGTTTGGACTAGAATAAAATAGATCTAAAGAAAGGATAAAAACACTAAATAAAGGACATATGATCCTTCATCTAAATATAATTGTCGATAGGAAGAAGAATGAAGTAATATTAAAAAGGAATAAAGAACTTCCCAATACACATCAACTGAGACGAACGATGATCAAATCAATGTTCAGATGGTGGGTCGAGATAAAATACTAAAAAAGTGTCTCAAAGATATTCATGAAGGGGTGTGGAAGGGCTATAGTCTAATGGCGATGACAATGAGCAGATGTATTAGCTTTAATTACTATTTAAATGGAAAAAATAATAAATTTACCCAAAGATATGAATCTCATGGTTTGTCCACATAGTTTTCCAAACTGTGCAACGGCCATATATAATCATCTATTGTAATTGTTGCCCACATGTTTAGGTCACACTGTTAGGTATAACATGTTTCAACCATGAAAAAAACCTCTTTCATTTTTTCTTCAATTTTTGCATGGTCGTACGGACCCTTGTTCACGGTTTGGGAAAACTACACACCCTATATCACCCCACTTTCCAACCATACATGGTTAACAATATATATGAGTCTTACCCCAAACTATTTTTTATAATCATGTGCTTGGTATTTTCTCCTAATAATCCATGTTTTAGGTTCCGAACAATCCTTGAGAACCCCCGATACCTTTGTGAACAAAGGATGAATCCGTATTAAGAACAAAATAATAATTAGAAAAAAAATAAAAGGATTCATACCTAAGTGAAAATCCTAGTTCTTATATAATCAAATGATTAACCAATATATAACTTATAGTGATTATTTGAATTTAAAATTATTACAAACAATAAGCATAAAATGTTATGTCACCAATTAAGGATTCAGGAAACAACCAAATAGAATCAATGAAAATGGATTGTGGAAGTTATAATCCACCATCTAAGGAAAAAACAAACCATTATATGACCATTTGGAACAATAATAATTGAAATTACCAATATTAAATTATTCTGAGATAAAACTATAGGGATAATTTCTATTAAGATGAAGGAATAAAAAGAAATAAGGAATAAGGGGGATCAGAGAGAAGAGATAAAGGGAGTTTAGTTGGATTATATGGGGATATCACTAATTTTAATGATTTTTCACAATAAATAATGGGTAATAGAAAAAATAAATATACCTAAAGGGGGAGGATGAAGAATGTGTGATAAATAAGAGAAAATATCATTTAATTTAGACCATAAAATCATAAAAATATTACATTATAAAATTTATAGGGAAAAGATACAGTGGATTGGATCCCATTATGATAACCCATGTTCTCCACTTACCCTACAAAAATTCCACAACTATTTTTTTAAATGAATGGGCAAATGAGTGGGAATGTACTCTACCTATGAAACCAGGAACCAACACTAGAAAGTCAATTTTTTTATCCAAACACTAATTAAAATCTATAATCATTGAATAAATAATTAAACACATATAAATTAAATTTTGGATTTCATATCATGTGTTGGGTTATTAATTTCATAGACAATTAACTTTCATGAGGAATAGTATTTTACATTACCATTTTACATAAGGATTCATACTATGAAAATCTTTGAAGTATCCTTGTATACCACAAAACCTTTTCTGATAGACGGTAGTTTAATACACCAAATCCAGTAACCTAGAGCTAGTGGTTATCATATTAAATTCCTATAATATACAAGAGATTGCATCCTAAAGGATCAAATAGTTTATTAGCCATGGGAGACAAGATATATACAATATTCTCATATAACACTTGATGATATTACATTCAAAAAAAATTTATAATGAGAACGTTATTATTTACTCAACCATATCCATGGAATTATTAATTAATCCCTTATTATTATCATAGGTAATGGAAAACATAAGAAATGGTGAGCCCATATAATCAGTTGGGGTAATTATTAGAGGTAAGAATATGACAACATAATTGAGTGAATTTTATCAATGTAAAAGATGTATACAAAAAAATCTTAAATCATATTCTATTATAACAATAGTTATATGGGCAGAATATTAATAAGGTTTTAAATGTAGTAATCACAATTCAGGAGTCATCACACAGTCACATGGCATAATAAGTAGAAGAAATCATAATTTGGTGAACATCGCTACTAGAAAGCATGTACACACATAATATTGTGAGCATACATAGAAGTAATCATACTGATGTGTTAAAATTTGATCATGGATAATCAAAATTTTTTTTACACATAATCTTAAGATCATTTCTAGAAAAAATTATTCCCATGAATCAAAATATGAACATTTTTATTCTAGATCATGTCCATGATTATCATTATCATCTCACGAGATATCAATATCACATTAATAAATTAATTAGAGGGCCATAACAGACCCAACCATCACAAAATCAAAATTAATTTATATATATTCTTCAAGGTAATGAAAAAATCCATCATTTCAACATAGCTTAACTCATGGAAAACAAAATATGTTTCTTCATCATAATCAAAAACCATAAAAAGATAAATAAGGATGGTTTTATTGAATAATATCCACAGTGAATAATAAGTGACATAAAATGATTTTTTCATAGATGAAAATTCTTTTAAAATAACACTAGAACATTTATTATGAAAAATACCCATTTCATTTTGAAATTTCATTTATAAAATCTAAAAATTTCCAAAATATCTTGGAAAAAAATTATTTAAAAATATCCATAGAATAATAAAATATATTCTTAAAATCAACGAGTATTCATGACATTGGTAATATCCATTCATGCGGTATATGTTAAAAGAAATCATTCTTTTTGTACTTTTGAAAAAATCCATGAAAATGACTTGTCCAATAAACTTTTAAAAAGATCACTTTTTAATGATTTAAAAATAAATTATAATATCATTGAAAATGAATTTATATAACATTGGGATCATAGATAAGAACGTTATTTGTAAATTTATCAACAACATGGAGATGGATGAAAAAGTTCATCGACCAAAGAGGAAATAAGTTCAGTTTTTCTTAAAATCATTTTATAAATAATTTTAAATTAAAAATAGATGAAAATATTAATATTTATTGAAAATTCAAGGAATTACCATACGATAAGTAAAAATATTATTTTTAAATTTTCATATCCATATAATTTCCTTCAACTGAAATTTATCATAGAGAATCCTGAAATGAAATTAGATTGAAAAATATATCCCCTACTGCCTTGGTGGTATTCAAATCAAAGCAACATGAAAGTTTGAACCTAGTACGGATTTATAAACCATAATATTTTTTAAGATAATAATATTAAAATAAATTCATTGGAATTATATACACTAAAAAAATTAAACAATCAATGAATATATAATATGCCTCATAGAAAAATAAGTTAGATGAGAAAATCTGACCTCAAGTGTGATCTTGCATCGTATGGGTTAAAACCTCATATATATTAAATATAATTTTTACACATATATTAGATATTTTTATTCATAAATTATATACCACATGTATTTTAATTAAAAAAACTCATCCCATGTTTATTAATAAATCATTATGAAAAAATCTATTCTATGTGATAACAGTTTCATTTTTCTTCGATGTTTCAGTTCAATAGTTCTACTCCATGTACTTTGATAAAGGTTTCCTCCTCTCCAAAATATTAATCATTTCATATTTATCATGTGGAATCATTTTATACACTTAAATCACTATTCATATAATGTGGTGATGGAAAATTAATTACACCACCTCACAGAGAAGGTAATCTGTGCGTACACACAAGTTGTGTTCAACATTTGGATAGAAGGAAAAAATAAAGGTAAATAATAATTAAAATTTATATAATTATTATTATTTAATAAATATCATATATATTCATTTAATATATATTTATTACCATCTACATAAAAAAGGAAAAATGAATCGTATCGCATCATGAAGGTGGTAGTCCACACGTATACAGTAGAGCCTATCTTTTCTCAATGGATGGGAAGGTAAGAAGAAAGAAAAGATATATTAGAATAATAATTATGCCCTAAAAATATTATATAAACTTTATATCCATCATTTTTAACTTCCATGAAATACAAAGACATAAAATTATTCATATTGCTACATGTAGGTGATAATACACACATACAAACGAGCGATACATCCATTATCCATTTGATGGAAGGGAGGTAAAAGATTATTGTACAATAATCATAATAAAATATAAGTATATTTATTATACATTATTTATCATTTTAGGATGTATAAAATATATTTATAGGAAGTAGAATAATAAATAAACATTGAATGTTTTGGTTAAGACAATTATCTCGTCCTTGAGAGACCTCATTTGACTTACAACTTTATTCTTCATAGTATTGTCTTAGGGAAATACCAAATTCTCTTGGATTATGTGAAGTAATATAGTAAGTTATTGGGGGTAATTCTTGGATGATATAGACTATTCATACTTTGTGAGTAAAGGATAATAGGAGGTTTCCTTTCATAAGTAATGGAAATGACACCCTTGGAAAAACTAAAAATATTTAAATATAATATATATCATATTCATGTGAATTGGAACCCAATGAACATTATTAATAATGAATGAAATTAAAATGTCTAAATAACATTAACCAATAAAATTTAGACATGTTTTTGTAACATCTTCAACTATATCTTTTGGAATGACCCCCTCGCCAACTGTTTTTAATCGTAACTTTGGCCACACATTTATTTAGCATTTAAGGGTAATTATTTTACTTTTATAGTAACACATGTCTCATAAACGGACCATGGATTAAATCTTAATAAATTTTAAACCCAAATTACTGTATTTACATATTTTTTAAAAATCATTTAATAATATAATGTTCATCATAAATTATCATTAAATTAATTTTTAGAAAAATTCATTTAATTTGAATTCAATGATATAAATAAATAAATTGAATTAAAATATAAAATAATTTCATATAATTATTACTTTATAATTATATATTAATTTCATGTAATTCAAAAATTCATTTGAAAAAAATTAATCTTAGAGTTTTTATAATCATTTACCTTTATTTTGTTACTCCTTGTATAAGAGCAATGCCAGTGATGCATAAGCTTTTACGTACTTATGTCATAACTAAAAATTTAAAATAAATTAATATCATAAAATAATTTATTTATGATCAAAATTTTTTTTATATTCATTCCTAAATTCCTTTTGTCCCAATAAAACATATAATATCAATTAAAATCAAGAAAGTGACCTTTTTTATTTTTCATTACTCAAATAATATATAAGTCTTTATCAAAGAAAAATGGAACCAAGTTTCCATATATTATAATATTAGAATATAATGGTCTTACTAAAATCATACAATATAAATATTTCAAGTGTTATATATATTTTTAAATCATTAAAAAATTGTATTTAACCTTAATAACATAATTTTCCTTTTACTAGGGTTGAAATTATTTACCATGGTTACTATTTATAATGAACAAAAATAAAAATGACCTATTTACAAAATTTAAAACTCATAACTAAAATTAAATAATACAATTTTCAATAATAAATTTATATATTATTTTCATGAATCAATTTTGATAATACTTTTTAAAACTCAAAGAAAAATATTTTTAAGAAAGATACATTTTATGAATAAAAATAACCATACAAAAAATTAAAATATAATATGGATTAAACGATAATTATTTTGAATATATATATTAAAATGTATCTTATGTTACAATAAAACCTAATAAAAATATAACGGGGCTTTTAAATTACATTATTTGAAAAAAAAATGATAGTTTTTCAAATATCGCCATTTTTTACTATTCACTAAAAATTAAATATTTCTTTAAGGAATATAAAAAATAAACCCTAATATAATACTAATATAAAAATTTTAAAATTTATATTTATTCCCTAAAAAATAAATTATAAATTATTTATAATGTTTTCACAAATAATGCCTTAATTTTTTTTGACGAAAACTTATTTTTGAAGCATAAATTTACTTTACTAAAAATTGAGTAAATATCAATTATGAATCAATAAATAAATTGAAATTATATTAAACATTTATATATATTTTTATAATTTTTTATTCATATTCATATTTATAATTTAATTTTTAGGTTATAATGGTCACATTTATGTAATAATATTTTTATAGTATATAACTGTTTTCTTAAAAATTGGTGTTTTTTGTTAAGAATGAATTTTAGAATAGTATTATATTAAATACAATTTTCATGGATCTACTGTAAGAACCTAGACCTATTTTTCAGGCATGTTTTTCCTTTTTTGGTCATTTTTGAGGGAAAAGGGAAATTTTGGAAATGTTATAAGTACACTCTGTTTACTTTATGAGTACACGCCGTGTACTGCCTTACCATAGGAGGCCGTTTTCTAGCCGTGTAGTAGCCACACACACATCTTTGTGGGAGTGACTTGGAGGCCTCTTAAGGAGGATTATGGAAAAGGAGAGTACATTCCATGTACTTCAAAAATACATGTCGTGTACTTTTTTTTATTAAACACACTCGAGTCGAGTCTTAAGGACAAAACCGACTTCTTCTAGGTATGGTTCGTCCGATAGTGAGGGTACAACCATGGATGTTCAACAAACCCCCAAGCCTCCATCCATCCTCCGAATCAAACACCTTTCATTTTGTTGGAAACACATCAGTGAGTTCTCTTTCTCTTAGAGCTTCGTTTACTAATTCTTCTTCTTTTCTACGTTATCGTGGGTTGAACGTTATGTACATTTTATTAGATCTACAATTTTATAAGGTGATTAAAGATCAAGGATCAAGTATATTGATCTCCCAATGCCGAGTTAGGTGTTTTGTGCCTTTCTGTTGAATGACTTTGAGTTTTATGTGCAAATTTTTCCAATACCCATGAATGGAGTACTGTACATTTTCCATTCTAGCCTTATTGTTTCTTTTCTAGGCTGGTATTCCTAAGTAGATGATTATTGATTGTGAATATGGTGAATTTTTGTGCTTTGGATGTATTTCCATTCATGTTTTTTCCTGTTTTGACCTTTGGGTCGTGTTTTCCTATTAGGCTATTGGTTACTTTCCCATGCCTAGAATTGGAGGATGGTGTGACTGTTGTTCTGTTATGATGTTGTAGTTTAGAATTCTATCCAAGTATTTCTTGAGGTTTACCTTGTTCGTTACGCACTGCTATACTTGTTTGACTTCCACAGGCCCGTGAGAACCTGGTATATAGACCATAGGGAGAATTGACGTTGAGGGCTTCTCTAGAGTCTCTTTATAATAAAATGATGTGAGACCACATGGGGAATTGAAGTTGAGTGCTTCCCCATAGTGTTTGTAGTTCCTCGACGTGGACCATAGGGGAATTGACATTGAGTGCTTTCCCAGAGCGCCTTTAGTAGGATACAAGACTATAAGGGTAATTGACAGTGAGTGCTTCCTCACAGAGTGTATACTTTAGCTGAACCAGAGGGGTGAGACTGTGTGTACTACCCAAAGGGTTTCTTGTGTTTCTAGGTATGACCAAAGGGGATAGGCTATAAGTAATTCTTGGAGGGTTACCTATTTGTGTTTACCTTCAATGTTAGATGTTGTTTATCATACTGAATTCATTGAAACATTAAATTGTTTACCTTGGGTACTTTCTTGTTTAGTGATTTTATTTTCATAGTTCCTTCCATATGTTCACTAAAAGTTAGGAACATATCTCGTGGGGTCGCCTACTAGGATTCAGTCTCACACCCGATTTGGGACATTCTTTTGGGCCCAAACAGATTATATTCTTGCAGGTATAGATAAGGGCATGCACCCTTATACTTTATCATTGTGTCATGTTTTACTGCTTTCCTAGATGTATATATATCATGCACCATTTATATATATATGCTCCAGTTGTTTCTTTATCAGTCTTCCATTTTTTCTATTGTTTGGTATTTTTACTACTTCCACTATTGTATATCTGTTTACTTCTGTTGTGTACTCTTCCAATGAGGAAAAAGTTTCCCCACTATCAAACCCAAGGCCCTAGATATTAGTTAGCAGCCTCTGGCATTCAGGGAAATGCGCTTGAGGCCATGTCATCAACTGGGAACAGGAACCTCTAGGTGGATTCCAGAACCAGGACATTTTTTCTACATTATCCCCACTCAAATAATTTTCATCATCATAATTTTATCTTAGTAATCAATGGTTTTATATTTGAAAATAACTTTGTTGAAAATTCATTTGTTACAAAGTGATAATAAAAAAATCCTTCAAATAGGGGAAGTAGAAAATATAATGGTTTCTTAAAATTATAATTAATTTAGTTACAATATTTGGAGAATAGTAGTGGTAATTGAAAAGCATTACATTTAAGAGAAAACTATTTTTAGGAATAATATTGATATATAGAGAACATGATCATGTGCTTGTTAATGACTGAAACCCCATAAATTAGTAAGGGATTAGGATGAACATAAATTCCTCATAAATGAATGTAAAATGGTCAAATTTTTATTTCAATATACTTATATTATATATGAAATATTATTTTACTATAAAGATAGAAAACATGACAAAATGTACTTACTAGATTTATTACCATTTCATAATCACATTCTAATAATTTAGTTATGTGTCGATCAATTTCCACTTATATCTCATATCTTACTCCATGAAATAAATATTCAAGATGAATTTTACATTTCTAAAAAACTAAAATTAACCTATAATTGATCATAACATATATTAAATAATTACAATTCTTTCCTCCTCTCACTAAATAGTTTCCAAAAAATGATTTTCACAATGGATCAAATATAGATAAATATTTATATGATGAAATAGTATATTAGTCCCTAAATCCTCAAAAATAACAACCAATGTTCAACTTAAACTATTCCATAAATAGTTTAACATAATACTCATCCAAAATATGTATGAGAAAAATCAAAATCCAAAACTATGAAATATTTTATCATATAAATGTTCAAGAACAAATTTAATATTTATCCTTAAATAACTTAATTTTTCCAGTAATGTCACATAAAAAACAGGTAAATACCTGATCATATATTATCTTAATTCATGAGAATCCATTATAAAAATAACATGAATAAATATCAAACCATAATAGAATCATATATGCTTCAAAAAACTATCCAATATATTTAATAAAACCCAAAACAAATAAAATTTAACTTAAATCACTTTATCATCAAATCACTAAACCATTTGATGGAAACCAATAAAATACAACTTATACTATCAATATCAATTAACTATTTATCCTAACTAAATAATATAATCCTAAAATCAGGAAAATATTGAGGGTTATATTCCACCCCCAAATAATGTGTTTTCCAAAAAAACTCACTTTTCCACTAAATAACTTTAACAGGTTATCGGTGCCATTCCACATGTTCTAGAAAATACTTAATGAAAACTACTATAGAACAATCCTTGGCAATTTAATGATTATTATAACTAATATATCATTGATTACACACTTATGCAACATAATTATCAAACCAAATATATAAAAACTTCTATCATTAAACTCCAATGATTGGAATAGCATAGTCCATCACATGGTTTAGGAGTTTTCCCTTGGATTAAGGGAATTGAATATGATAATTATAAATTTCCCTACACATATTTCGCTGAAATATATTCTTTTACTTATGATGTAATTAGTTTGTATCTTTTAAACTTTTTATTTTTCCTCAGTAATTAGTCACTTTATTCTATTATTTACCACACACAAAACAGATTCATATTCCTTTGAGATAACCCCTAGGCATTTTTTTCTACACAATTTACATGTAATAAATTGAATCTTGTTTCCTCCATGGTCTTCATCAACTGAACTCATGTGAAACAACATTTTTTATCTTATTATATGGGTTATGAATCCCACTAACATTTAGTTTGTGAATCATATTACGAGATAACATATTAGGCATAATGTAAATATTCATAATTATAGATTTATTTTCATTTGGTTTCTCAGAGATACAATCATTCCATTGCCTTTCGCATTTAGAGTTAACACTAATCAACCACGTCTTAAAAATTTACTAAATCTAAAAATCATAGTTTGAGAAAAATTTAATCCTAGAGAGATGTCATATATTCATGAAAAAACATTCATATGATGTCTAAATCATAACACTATCCTTTTAATCTATGTAACTATAGGTTTAACCTAGATCATCCAAAATCATTATTTATTCAAATATTTCATAATGGTTTATAAAGAAAATGATAATTAACCCAAGAATATCCCATGGGAGTTTCTAACTAGGTAGTAATTCTGAGGTCCACTCATCATGCACTGATAGCGATCGACTTAATATCCAATCCACCCTTTTGGAGTTATTACCCCTTGGTGTATATATTCCAAAACATCATCCACCTCTCAAGATCAATATAAGGTTTTATTTTCTACCAAAGAAACAAAATATCAACTTTACCAAAGTATCTTGATATTATCCTATACATAGACTTATCCAACAAATCTTTGATATACTGATGTTCACTAATCTACGTTTTACTAAATATAAATCTTCAGGGTTCTATAAAAATTCAATTAACACAAACTCTAACACATTGAATCCCATAAACTAGATCAACTGGTTATATCAATACATTGGTACAAGATATAAGGGATATCATCTTAAGGTATTGAATAATTTCACAGTATTTAGAGATTAGATACATAAATGATTCTCAAATTATATTTGAAACCATGAATTACAACATTAAGGGTATGATGAAATAATAAAGTGCATCTTCTCAATGTAAAATATTTATAGCCTAAAAATATTATATCATAAACACTAAAATCTATACATGTCTATAATTATAAATAATATTGGTGTCAAAGAAGAAACCACCATTCAATAGTACTAAAAAAGTCATGTGGCGTCACAAGCATAAGAAATCCTAGATTGGTTAGCATAGTTATTCACATTCGTATCCATGAATAATCATGCAAGTATAACTCAAAGAAATCATACTCATTTATCAAAATATTAGCTATGTTATTCAAAATAATGTCCATATATAATTATTTTATCATTTATAGAAGAAATTAAACCCTCATAAATTTTTTGAACATAATTATTCAGAGTCATGTCCACATATAATATAATCAACCCATGAGATATCAATATAACATTACCCAATTCATTTGAGTGGTATAGTGGAACCGAAAATCACACAATCATTATCCATTCATATATATGCCTAAGTTCAAGAAAATATTTTTAATTTAATCATTACTTAACACTTAGAAAAAATGAGTTTCATCATAATTTAGTCATTATAATCAATGACCATGTAGAGAAAATTAATTAAGAAATAATTTTATAATCTTCCTAGGGAAACCCAAGTAACATCAATTAATTTTTTAATAGGTGAAATTAGTTTTAAAACATTACTAGACCATTTATTTTGGAAAATTCTATTTTCATTTTATAGTCAATTTTCCAAAATAAAAAAATATTCAAAAATTTTAGGAAAAACTTTTCTTCAAAAATTTCCAAGGAAATTTATAAAGTTACCTTTAATTAAAATAATATTCTTAATGTTGTAAAATTCATTTATGTGTCATAAATAAAATTAAAATTGTTTTTTTATATCTGTAAAAAGTAAATAAAAAACATGTTTAGTAACTTTTAAAAGGATTAATTTTTAAACCATTGAAAATATATTATTTTTTTTCTTAAAATTTAATTTTAACAATCCGTAGAACAGAGGAAAAGAAATTTATGAAATTATTTTTAAATAACTTTGATATAGATGAAACATTCGGTCAAAAAATGAGGAATAATGAGTTCATTTCTTAAAAAACGTTATTGGACATTTTAATTAACAAAGAGGGGAAAATATTACAATAAAATAAAACATTAAAGAATAAACAATGAGGAATAATATATATAGGTTTAAATTTTTAAAATATATATAATTTTAATCAATGGAAATTTTGGATAGACAAACCTGAAATGACGTGATATTGAAAAATAAATCCTTTACTACTTTGGTAATCTCTAAATAAAAACCTTATGAAAGAGATGATATTAGATATATTTTCGAGTACCCATATTTTTTCCGGATAATCATCAAAAAATTAATTCATTGGTTGTATATACACGACACAAAATAAACAAGTGGTGAATGTTTCATATCTCTCAAAGAAACAATATTGATACGAGAAATACTTACCTTGAGTCTAATCTTACTTCGTACACATTAAAACCACCTATATAATTATTATATGTTTACAATAAATATATTATAAACCCATATCGATAAATATTTAACAATTTATTATTTATATGTAATATCTTATCACCGTTTTATTAAAAATTTCTTATTAAAAACACTGTTTTGAGTGATAACTGTTTCGTTTTTCAAACAAGTTTTCGTTCAGTAAATCATTTACGTATACTTGGATCTTGGTTCATTAATCTTTGGAATTTTAATAATGTCATAGGTATCATATTTTATAATTATATACACTTTTATAAAAAATTCATATAAATTGGTAATGAAAAATGAATTGCATCACCTCATAGCGATGGTAATTTGTATGTACACTTGAGGGATGTTTCCACTTTTTGATGGATGGAATAAATTAAAAGTAAATAAGAATTAATCATTATAAAAAAACTATTATCTCATAAATATCATATTTTTTCATTAAATCTATCCTTATTTATATGCATTAAAATTATAAATGAAAAATTAATCACATTACTTCGTGGAGGTGGTACTATGGACGTACGCATGAGCACCATTATTATCATCTAACAGATAGGAAGGTAAGATGGTAAAAAATGAATTACAAAATCATAATACTAAATATTTAAAAAATAAAATATATAAACCTTAAATCCATCATAATAAGCAACAATGATTAATTTTGATGGAAAAAGTTTCATATTGCAACATAGAGGCAGCAACACACATGTATGCACAAGCAATACATTAATTACTCATTTGATGGGAAAGGAGGTGAAACTAGTTTTCCCAAAATCATAATTACATATAATTATATTTATAATATAATTTTAATAATGATATTATGGATATAAAATATTAATATGAAATATTATAAGAAATAAACATTGAAAGAGTTAGGTGAGAAGATTAATTATTATTTCAGATACCACATTTTTTCTACACCTTAATCCTTGTTAGGATTGTCACTGCGAAAGACCATAATATTTTTGATAAATGAATGGATGATATCTAGATATTATCTAAGGTATTTTTAGAGCTAGTTTTCAAAAAAAAATTCAATAAAGTAGAGGAATATGTTTTATTTTATAGATGATGAAATTAAAACACTTGGAATCACTTAAAATATTTTAATATAATATTTATCCTAATCATGTAAAGAATAACTAAATGGTCAAAATTATAAATATAAAACATGATAGTGTAGAAATAACATAGTCCAGAAAAAGGATATATAACGAACCGACTTTTGACTAAGGTACAGATCGTTGGTTTTTTATTTTGAGTCCTTGATTTAATCATAGTAAAGGTATGTGATAGCCTAGGGATGGAATTAGGGGAATCCGGGGATGGTTTGGAGCCTGATGTCTAGAAAATGGGCTGCAGGCTGGGCTGCGTGGTTAGTGGAAACCGTGCGACCTAGGCTGCACAGTTTTTGTAAGTCATGCAGCTACTAATAGGGGAACCTACTAGCCCACACTATTTATCTGTAACTGTGTAGATGAGGTGCACGACCATGCGTGCTTATTACAGTTAGGGTAAGAGCCATCAATCATGGTTTCTACATGGTTTGTATACCGCTCACATAAACTGTCCACAATTTTTTTGGAGAAAAAAATTTATTTTCCCCTTCCTATTTAATTAATGTTCATTTTCTCTTTTTCTCACCTTCAGTGGACATAACCTCCCCATCCTCTCCTTTAATATCAAAACCTCTTCTAAGATTACATCCTTGGTAGCTACTAAATTTCTTATTTGATCCTGGATATTTCAGAAACATTTGGTCCCCTGAGGTAAGGCCCCTCAGTCTCCCTACTTTCTATCTATTCTTCATTACATATATTACGCTATTTGAATATAGGCTCGTATGCCCTATTTTCAAGTAATTGGACTAAAACTCAAATATCTTCCAACCTAATTATAATTTGATGTCTATATCAAGAGAGACCTCATCTATTTCCCTATGGGAGTTGGTCACATTTTTTCCATTTTATTTTTGGTCATTTCATATTTATTTTCAATATTCCATAAGCCTTCCTTTGCCTAGATTCATAATTATTTTGGTTCATTCATGTATAAAAGATCCTATATCCTTAAATAGGAGAATTGTGTTGGGTTAGGGGTTTACAGACAACCATTACTATTGATGGAAACCCTTAGGTGTTTCACTTTGAAAATAGTCATTTTGGCCAAATGAGACAAAATTCTTAGGACCCAAATTATCTCTCGTCATGAATTTTAATTAAATTATCCTTCTCCCCCTGTGTAATTATTATATAACAAGGTTCCTAAATGGTTCTTATCCCCTTTTGAAGTGGAATTGGACAAGTGGGCATGTGAGTATTTTACATTGACATTTCATCCATGACACATTGTCTGGAAATGAATTGGCCATGTTAGGAATACATGATGGTTTTCTTTTTAGGTTAGTTAGGATGATATGGACTAGAAATTCTAAGTGAATTGGGTTAAATAGAATGGTTCCAAGGGATGGAATGATCTTTCCATTGTTGTGATTTATTAAAGGCATAACATGGAATACTTTGTTTGTTTAAATTGGAATGATATAAGATGGATCTTCTTTATGTTATATGATATGAATGGTTATGCCACTATTATGATTTTGATCCTATAATGTGTATGGATAAGAGGAATTCTTAACCCATTCCATCTTATTATAAGTGTTTGGGTGGGAGGCATACTTACCACACACTAGTTCAAATATCTATATAAATGTATTGATGTGAGGCATTATTACCCCATCCCAAATGTAATATATAAGATGGGAAGCACTATTACAACATTCTAGATTATTTAATACGTATGAGGGGGAGACATTTTTACCCCACACCAGATATGGTATATAAGTATGGATGGGAGACTTTCTTCCCCCATGCCAGTTATAATCAATGTATACATATATACATATGGTGACCTGTTTAGACTTACCGTCTTTGAGCTAAAGCAGGTAGACCCGCCACTTATCCTTTAGAAACCTGATCGAGAGGTTAATTATTTATTCAAAATTGTTTTACTTTCCTATTGTTGGATACACATTGTTTACTTATGAGTGCCTACTTGGATTACACATAGACACTGTTGGTGGTGACCTACTGATATTTTTATCTCAAACCCATCTTATTCCACCTTTATCACTCGAGAAGACTATTTTTCTATAGTCTTGGATAGGGTAAAACATCAATTTTTTGACTCTAAATTCCTAATACAGGGTTGGATCTTAGTAGTAGGGGATCAGGCTTAGTCTTGAGACACTGTGGATAAGATTTTGTATTTTGGTCTCTTTTTTAACTTATTATTGAGCATGCATGTTCCATATTCCCTATTTCTCTTTTATAATAGCATTCCATGTATACATATTGTATCTGAAACTACCTATGATGATTTTTCTATATTATCTATTCTTCCATTTTATCTATTTTTTCTTCTGCTGTTTCTTGTAGCTGTTTATTGTATCTATGTGATTGATAATGCTTCTGCTACTATTTATTAATATTCCATCCATTATGTAATCTAACATTGGGTTATAGTCTCCCTAACATTTTACCTTTACACCCTCACTACTAGTTGGAATCCCTAGGCTTAGGGGTAGACACTCCATCGGTCATGTGTCTAACTGGGATCAGGGCATGGGTTAAGTGGTATTCAGGTCCGGGATTCCAAAAAGTAGTATCAGAGGAGTTAGATTCTTGATTTACTATTTAGAGACAATATAATGGAGATTAGGAAAGCTTTGGACATGGTCACAAGTCATGCTTGGTGGTCAAATACCCATGTACGGGGTAAGGTCCATGTTTCTTGAATTATTTTCATGTTATTTATGACTATTACTATTGATATCATTTCATTGTTGGGTGTTTTACTTGTTTTGCGATGTTATTGATAATGATGATATTGGGAAAATTAATTCATTACTTGACCCAATGAAATGAAGGTTATGTATTAGAATATACACCACAATAGGCACAATATGAATAAGACAAGAATATTTTTCTTCCACATTTACATTTTCCGAAAATATTGTGTGTTGCATATTCATTGTTCCATTATGTATTCAATTGATCTGAAAATTCTTGTAGGATTTGGATCATTATATGATGTGAGTGTAGTGTGTGACACTTTCTGAATCATAATGTGTATGATCCCTCATAGATTAGAAAATAGAATTCAATCTAGCTCAACCATTTTAGAAATTATATACTCACATGAATAAGTACAAATGAAATGAAAATGAAATCCAAGTGAGTGACATATTTTGGTTCATAAGGTGTATGGGACCTTAAGGAGCATAAAATGAATCATCATTGGATTAAGCTGATATAAATGATATAAATGTTATAATAAATGTTCTTTCAGATGGGAAATGACTTATAACCAAAGAAAATCCATCATAAAAATGAATAACTTATAAATCATACCCAAACCCAACCTTAGTAGTGGATAGTGGTTGTTTCTCCATTCTTATAGCATGTTATGGTTTGTTCTATCATCTAGGCTGAGATTTTGAATCAGCCAAAGTGACGTTCTCATTTTCATTGGAAGGATTTAGTACATGTCCTTGTTTTATTAAAAATGAAATCATATAAATATCTTCGATCTTCTCAGATAGGTTCATTTGGAATTGTAGCATTATTCCCCCATGATGTTCTCATGTCCTGCACCCTGAAGGTAGTTATGATTATGTTCCTGATATGGAAATCCTTTGGCCACTAGTTGTTCTTCCAATCAAGCCACTTAGGGCTCCTCCTACCATACTTGATTTAGTTTTTGATGCCCTGTTTTGAGAGGGACTATTGTGTATGATGTAGAATATGAAAGGAGTTGTGAAACCTACCCCAATCATATCAGTGTTGACTTGCGAGATTCAGCAGCAATATCCTCCTACGTTCACAGGGGATGGAAGACCACTTACTATGGAGTCATGGATCGAGGTGAAATAGTATAACTTTGAGATTCTTGGGACATATCAAGAGTGGAGGGTCAATCTAGCTACTTATATGCTACAAAACACATCCAAGAGGTATAGGGATTTCATCACCTAAGTTGGATAGCATAAGGGTATTGTCTAAGATGACATTCAGACCATCATCTATGACTACTTCATTCCTCAAACACTGAGGGATGACAAAGCAAGAGAGTTCATGATTATGTATTAAGGGACCATGTAAGTTATGGATTACTCATCCCATTTAACTGAGGTATAATTTTTTTCACCTTATCTGTATACTGATGATTTAATATCATCTAGGAAATTTAAGGATGGTTTGTATTATACCATTTGATCGTAGGTCAATGTGTTCAAGCATACAAAAATTTTTGAAATCGTCAACTAGTCCCTAATTACTAAGAAAAATTTGAGGTATGCTTATGGTGGAATTCATGGTGGTTCAACACCAAAGGCATATAGTAGATCTTTTTCAAGATAAAAACATCACTTTGAGAAATATCATGGGGTTACTAGTAGTCAGGTTCAATTAATTGGTAGTTCTCTAATTTGTCACCAGTGTAGAGAGTTAAGGCACTTCATACGGTGTTCGCAAGAATACATTTGAGTGCAGAGGCTATGGTAGGATGGGTCACCTCCACCGTTTCTACTATACATTCCCTCCACTTCCTAGTGAGTTGGAATATTCACCTAATCCTTGGATATGATCAGGTTTGATAGGGTCATGACAAATAGGTAGCTGGAATACCACCGATTGATTAGGCCGAGGTGGTAGTCGAGGTAGAGGCTACCAGACTTATGATTTTCATTGTCAGCAGAGCGGGCCTACACAAGGTAGTTAGGAAATCACATAGTGTCATGGTAAATTCTAGTTACAATACATATAGCCTATGTCATAGGACAAGAGTGTTAAACCATCTTCCTATCATAGTATCCTCGACTTTAGTATCATTTTTATTTGATACATGCACATCTAATTCATTCATATATTAAGAAATCACAGTAAGTCTAAGCATTGATGTTAATTTATATCATGGCATTAGGATGCTAGATACTCCCTTATATACCCATGTATAGGGTGTTCATCACTATCAGAATTTCCTCCTTGAGAAAGGTGGTTACATTTTTGAATAGAAGCATTACATTTTCGACATTATGGGTTTTAATTTATTCTTTGGGATGGACTGGTTGGTTTCCTACAAGGACCATATTGTCTTCTATCATTGAAGTGTGATGTTTAAAACACCAGAGGAATTTATGTACGTGCATGAGGGATAAGAGGATCTTAGCGCGAAATGGGAAGGACCTGAGCATCAGAGGTTGTGTAGTGTTACATGATAGGTTGTTGGTATTTATTTATATGACCAAGAGTTACAACTTGTTGTTTTCCATCATGTATTGGATTGATTCAAATATTATTTTCATAATGACTTATCTGTTCTACCTTCAGTGCGATAGGTAGAGTTTACTATTTAGTTTGTCTCAAGAGAAGCACCTATGACCATTCCTCCTTATAGGATAGCACATAAGGAGCTTCTGGAGCTAAATAATCAACAAGATGATCTATATGTTCAAGTCTATATATGCCCCAACACTTCTCCTTAGGGTTCACTAATTCTCCTTTTCAAGAAATTAGATGGTACCCTTAGGATTTTTGTGGATTACCATGAGTTAAATTAGCTGACTATCAAGAATCAGTATTAATTACCTAAAATAGAAGACCTCTTTGACCATATCCATAGAGAGAAGATGTTTTAAAATATATATCAAAGGTCGGGATACTATCAGGTGCATTTCAAGACTTTATACATACCTCACAAAACATTTAGAAGTATGTATGGTCTCTATGTGTATGCAGTTATGCCATTTAGACTCACGAATGCACCAATAGTTTTCATGGATCTTATGAATCAGGTTTTCCACCCATATCTAGATTAATTTGTGGTTTTCTACATTGATGATATCTTAGTGTATTCTCACTTAAGAAACGACCATGAAACCCTTCTCAAGATCATGTTTAATATTATGATAGAGAATCTACTCTATGCCATGCTCAGTAAATGCCACTTCTGGATCAATAATTCCACTTCTTAGGTCATATCCTCTTGGAGTCATGAGTTTTTGTTGACCTATGAAAAGTGAGAGTTTTAGTTCTTAGGAGAATCCCAATAAAATCTTTGATATTCAGAGTTTCTTATGGCTTGATGGATATTACAGAAATTTCATTCAGGATTTCTCCTGCCATGAAGCACCAATTATGTTATTGAAAAGGAAGGGTGTGAATTTAAAATAGCCAGAATAATATGAATAACCCTTTTAAGAGTTGAGAGGAAGAATAAATTCATCACCAATACTGATTATTCCAAAGCTATACAGAGATTATACAGTCTAATATGACACATCATGTGTCTAGATTGGACCTCTTCTGATGTACGATAAATGATTCGTTGTGTATGGTTCATGTTAGGTGAGTCATTAAGACCAAAATTACCCAACACACCACCTCGAGCTCATTGTGTTTTTACATGCCTTTCACTATTGGAGACATAACCTATTGGGAGAGAATTTTGTGGTGTTCGTGCACCACAAAAGCCTCAAATACATCTTCATACTGTGGGATCTGAATCTCAGGTAGCATAGGTAGGTCGAGTACCTACAATCTTTTGATTTTGAACTTTCCTACACTTCAGGGAAAGAGAATTTAGTCGCTAACATTTTGAGCCAAAATACTTTCACTCGGGTAGTTTGGGAGTCTTGTGATGAATGGGATCTTATGGATTTATTATCAGAGATACACATTGAGGATTTGGAGGACCGTGGTCAGACCATTATCTCATCCTTAGTGGTGAAATATAATCTTATGGAATGCGTAAGGTTGAAATTGTTATATGATTCTGAAGGCCTCATCCTATGGGAAAGTGTTTCAGATGATGACATGTCTTTTTATTGGACAGCTAATGGGGATGACACTCTTCTGTTTTTTGGGTATATATAAGTTCCCGAAGACATAAGAGTGGAGGTGATGAGGGATTTTTATGACTCAACATGGATAGATCACCCTAGAGTCACCAAAATGTATCAAGATCTATGGCGTCAATATCGGTGGTCCATCATGAAACGTTAGAGAGCCGGTTTCATCACACGATGTTCCACCTATCAATAGGTGAATGTAGATCACCAGCATCCCATGGGTATTCTTTAGACATTGTACATCCTTTATTGGAAATGGAACAATGTTTTTATGGACTTCGGAATATATTTACCTAGATCACCTCATGGAAACGATGTTGGGTGGGTTTTCATTGATCATCTGACGATGGTTGAACACTTCTTCCACATGTTAGAGACCTTCATGGTGGACGAGTTAGGTAGAATTTATGTAAAATAGATGGTACATCTTCATTGATCACCTTGTTCTATCATTTCTGATAGCTACACTCATTTAATGATATTTTTCTAATAGGGGTTGTAGAAGGACTTGAGTACACATGTAATTTTGAGCATGGCCTAACACTTGTGGACCAATGGATAGATAGAGAGAACAATTGTTGGTGCTAGGGGATATTATCAAAGCATTGTTTCATAAATTTGTGTATCTTGGTAGAAATAATTCCATCATTGAGTTTTCTTATAACAAAAGATTCCTAGACACCATTTAGATTGCTCCATATGAAGCGATGTATGGTAGGCCTTGTCGCTTGCCTCTATGCTGGATAGAAGTAGGGGAAGCAGCTGTGCTTGGGCCTCATCTCATTTTGGATATTACATAGTCGGTCTAGTTGATCACGAAGCACATATTGATAGATAAATCTAGATAGCAGTGTTATTCCAACAGACACTGGAAACCTCTTGAGTTTGAGGTCTAATACTAGGTCTTCATGAATGTCTCACCCAGGTTGGGGCCTGGACGTATTTAGAAGTAGGGTAAGCTATCCTTGAGATTCATTGGTCCCTTAAAGGTTTTGAAGTATATCAGACATGTTTCTTACTAGCTGACACTTCCACAGAGATACCGATCTATGCATGATGTAATCCATGTATCTCAACTTTGTCGATATTTTCTAGACCCATCTCATTTATTTCATATTGATGAGGTTGAGATATATATGGATGATTTGTTTGATGAGTTTCTAGAGTATATTATTTATTGAAAAGTGAAGACACTTTTGGGAAGGTTTGTTCCTCTGGTATAGGTGCTATGGAAAAACATCCAGGTAAAGGATGAGACCTGGGAGGGGGAAGCTGATATACAATCTCAGTGTCTTGACTTCATTGCAGACAGTACCTATTTACCCTAAAAATTAAAACTCAGGGATGATTTTTTATAAGGAAAGGAGGTTATATTGACTTGAATTTTGACCAAGGTATGGTTTTTTGGTTTTTCTTTTTAAATCCTTCCTTTAATCATGATAATGGTATAATACAATCAAAATATGTCCTGAGGGGCATATGGGGATGGTTTGGAGCCCAGAGATCCATAAAATCCTTTGAAGGATGGCCCATATGGTTAGTGGAAACCATGTAACCTAGGTAGCATGATGTTTATAAACCATGAAGATTGAGATAGGGGCACCTACATATCCATACATTTTTCTGCAACTGTAAGAACTAGGTTCATTGTTGTGCGAGACTCCTATAATTAGGTGCAGATCCTTAACCCACAGTTTTTGAACGGTTTGTAAACCATGTGCATAAACCGTGCACAATGTATTTTTCGGAAATATTTCCATTTTTTCCCTCCGTCTTTAACTAAAGTTCATTTTCTCTTTTCATCACCTTCAGTGGATAGAACCTCCTCCTCACTCTTCTTGAATCTCAAACCCTCCTCCATGCATGGATCCTTGGTAGCTCTTTCATTTAGTGTCTGGTCCTTGATCTGTTAGAAGCATTGGGTCTGCAATGATAAGTCACCCTAGTCTCTCTACTTCTATAACTGATATTCTTCCCATCTATTGTGCTATTTGGATTTGAGCTCATATGCCCCATTTTTAGGTCATTGGACTAAAAACATAGATCCCTTCCAACCTTCTTTGAATATAAGGTTGATATAAAGTGAGGCCCCATCTATGGTCATAAGGTAGGTAGTCACGTAGTTTTCCATTGTAGTTTTGGCTATTTCATATTTATTCTCATTATGCCATTAGATGGACTTTTTTGAGCTTCATAATTATGTTGGTTCCTTCAAGAATAAATGATCATAGATCCTTGATATATTTTAACTAGGTTGGGGTTAGCGGTTTAGAGACTACCCTTACTCTATATGGACACCCTTTGGTGTACCACTTTGATAATGGTCGTTTTGGCCAAATGGGCCAAACTTCTAAGGACCCAAATTAACTCCGGACATGAATTTTAATTGAATAATCTTTCCCCCATTTGTAATTGATATTTACCAAGGTTCCCTAATGGTGCTTATCCACTTTTTAATTGGAATTGGATAAATGGTAATTTGAGTATTTTACTTTGACACTTTGGCCTTAATACCTTCCTTGGAAATGAATTTTCCATGTTTGAAAAACTGGATGGTAGGAATTGTAGGTTGGTTTGGATTAGAGGGAGTAGACCTTCTAAATGAATTGGGTTAAATGGAATAGTTATAAGGGATTGAATTACCATTCCCTTATGGTGATTTATTAAAGGCATAATGTGAAATGCTTTTTTGGTTGCATGGAAATGATATAAGGTGGACCCTCCTTATGTTATATGATATCAATGGTTATTCCACTACTGTGGTTTTGAACTTTTACTTTATTAGATTGGAGGAATTCTTACCCATTTTTATGTTATTATATGTGTATCAGTGGGAGGCATACTTACCCCATGCATGTTGAAATCTCTATATAAATGTATGGAGAAGAGGCATTCTTACCTCATGCCAAATGTAATATATATGGATGGGAGGAATTCTTACCCCATGCTAGATTATTTAATAATTATGGGTGGGAGGCATTCTTACCCCATTTCAACTATGGTATATGTGTATGGATGGGATTAGTGCTTACATTGTGCCAGTTATAATCTATATATACATATATATATATGGTGACTTGTTCAGACTTACCAGCCTTGAGCTGAATCAGGTTGACCGGCTAAGAGTCCTTTAGGAACCTGAGCGGTGGGTTAATTTTTTATTATGAATTGTTTTACATTATTTTTGTTAGTTTCTCATTGTTTACTTAAAATAACCTACTAATATTATATGTAGACATCATTGGTGGTGGCTTACCGAGTTCTTTAACTCACACACTACTTGATCTCCCTTTGGAACTCGAGAAGATTGTTTACCAATAGGTTTTGATATGGGAAAACATATCTCTTCTAGTTTTTGATTCTTACTAAACAGTTGGCGCTTAGGAGCAGATGTTTGGGCTTAGGCTTGAGATACTATGGGGTAGCTTTTGGATTTTTTTCTCCTTTTAAATTTTTATTGGGCATGCTTGTTTCGTGTTTCCTATTTCTCTCTTGTACAACTATGGAATGCATACATGTTGTATTAGACACTTCCTATGAGGATTTTTCTATATTATTCAGTTAATCAGGAATTCAATGTATTCGTCTATGCTTCCACAATCTATTGTAGTTATTTATTTTATCTTTATTATTGATTATGCTTCCACTACTATTTATTACTAGTGTATCCATTGTGTACTCGGACATGGGGGTATAGTCTCCCCACCTTTTTACCTTCACACCCTCACTACTAGTACACAATTCCTAGATTTTGGGAAGACATGTCTGGGGCCATGTGGCCAACCAGGCGTGGGGTACTGGTTAAGTTGTAGTTGGGTCTAGGACATCAAAATGTAAATATTTTTAGTTTACATTTTAAACCTTATCATTTTTCATAACCCTCTTTTTAAACCATTTTATGGTTAACTATGGTAACATAATTTCCAGCTTTTAAGGGTCATATGTTTACTTATAAGGTTCAATGTTGATAAAAAATGGTCCATGGATGATATTTTAGACAAATTTCCATCTCAATTTTCCTATTTTATTATTATTATTTTTTTTAAATTATTTAACAAAATACTTTTTTATCATAGAATATCATTTGATTCATTTTTGGGACATGGTTTAATTTGACAGTAAAGACAATAAGAATGAAATGAAATAAAAATATAAAAATATTTAAAATAATTTATAATTTATAATTAACTGTAAAATTATATCACAATTCATCCAGGACATATTAATTTTATTATACTCAAAATCATTTACCCAAATTTTAATACTACTTTCACAAGCACTGTATTGGTGTTGTGTAAACATTTAAGGTAATTATAAAATCACTAAAAATTAAAAATAAATCCCAATAACAAGACTAATTTTTTTATGTTAATCATTTAAATTACATGATTTAAAGAAAATAAATTATATTCATACAAAAATTGATAATTTTCACTATTAATTGAAAATTAAATCATTATAGAAAAAATCAAAAAAATTCACTACAAGATAAGATTGAAATACTAGTTTCAAAAATTTCATACATTTGAACAAATAAAATTTATAAAAACGGAATAAAATAAATATAATTTCTCAACATAAATTTCAATAAAAACCGATTTTGTTGAAAACATATTTTTGAAGCATAAAATGACATTACTTAAAAAACGAGTAAATGTTTATTATTCATTAATAAATATATTTTCATTGTATAAAAACATTTAAAATATACTCCATAATGTAGTTATTTATATTCATACTATTAATTAAATGGATATTTTATAATGGCCACATTTAAATAAAATTATTTTTATAGTATATCACAGTTTTCTTAAAGATCAGTGTTGCATGTTAAGAATGATATTGAGCATAGAATTATTGTAAAGTGATTTTTTATGGGGTACTGGTAGTTCTATTATAATTTTAGGAACTAGTGCATTTAATAGATCCAAAACAAATTATCCCAAAACCTCCATATTGACATACATTAATCCCTCACATGTTTACATGGTTAGTGAGCTAAAAATTTCAAAAGAAATAATATTATAAATTCTTAGTATCTAATTAATCCAAGAAAAATATGGATTTTAATGTTTTATTTTTCTATTAAATTTTATTGTTTTATTTATAATTTAATGATTCATGTAAATTCTTTCACATGAGATCAAATTCTGTATGAGTTTTATGTTCTATCTATAAAATTCACACTTTCTAAACATGAAAAACAACATCCCTTTTATAATTTTATTCAACCTTCAAAATCGATTTTTATTTTATTTTTTGGATAATACCACTTTTAATTGTATTGATATGAAAATCCTAAATGGCCTAAAATCCTTATAAAACATTGATGCGTGGCCCTAGAGTTCCTCGAATGAAGTTCTAGTGGAACAAAGAAATAATCTATAATAGATGGTCCTACCATATTGATGTCCCCTAACACAATTCCCTAATATCAGATCTACATCTTGGTATCTCTTCCAAATTAAATGTTGAAAAAAGATATAGGTGTGATATAAAATCTATTCCCTCCATCCAGTGACTGGTTACATGTATCACATCTATAATATTGGCCTATATACATTATTAAGTAACCAAAGTGGTCAAAAATATTGTTGTAGGGAATCCTACTATCATAGTTAGAGTTAAACTATGGTCGTAGGGTTCTCCTCATTAGCATAAATCCACAATATACATAGAAAATTGTTATAGGACATCTAAAAACCATAGTTATGTGATACGATGGTGGTAGGTGGATGTTGTAAACAACATAATTAAATAGCGAAGAGGTGGGAAAGGGTTATAACGAAAATTTTCCTAAAACTATGACCATAGAATGGACCTATATGGATATTACCATGGTTTTTAAGAAACTAGGGTAGTATATAGGACTTATATCCACATATATTTTAAATTATATGGCAATATAACACTAACTAAACACCTATGGCTATGATTTTGGATTATTGTGGTGGATAGAGGCCTTATATCCATGGTACTCTAAAACATGGATATATTTCACAAACCAAACACCTATAGACACCTTTTTTGAGAACTGTGGTGGTAGAGAAGATATATGGATACATTTTTTGAAAAATATTTCTATATATATTATAGAAAACTTCTATTCCCATGGTTTTTCAAAACCATGGTGCTAGAGATGACTTATGGCCATAGTTTGGAAAATAATTTCCATAGAGATTCCAACAAATATATTTTCCTATTTTAATAAAATTTTAAAATAATTAATCATACAATATTATAAAAATATACACATAGAAGATTGTATCATAGTGATATATTATTGGAAAGATTATGTAAGAGGTTGCTTGGTGAAAAATGCATGGGTTATTTTTTATTTTTTGAAGGCTATAGCCACAATTTTTTCTTTTTTGGAAATAATTTTTTTGGTATATGTTATATAGTCTACGAAGATGGTCAATGTAGACCATGAAAATTGATCTCATATGAATATTTTTAGAAATATTGTTTGTATCATGGAACCAATTGCAATAGAGATAGGGTCCACATTCCATGTAAATGATGACCTTATGTTATAACCAAGGTTTTTGGAAAAACTTTCATGGTTTTAGACTAAGGTAATAGGAAACTTTTCTAGTTGTGGATGATCATGATGAATATATATTCTCAATTGATTACTATTAAATAGTTTTAAAAATATGTATAAGCCTCCGTCGACAACCCATAATCCCTCAAATGGTTGCTCGGAGGCCAAATGGCCCGAATTACATTGATGGACCAAAGCCACAATACGTGTCCCAAAACTCATTTGGGTAGAATAGTACCACTGCAATAGTGTATTAATCTATTAATTGCTATAGTACACACACTGTTACTATGGTAGAGTACTACTACAATGACATATAATTTCTTATACTGTCCATCAAAATTCATAGATGTTACTCATGTTCTTCCTTGATGTTGGTGTATATGACAATGTCATCAATAAAGAATATGAACAAATTGTTTTGCAATTCACTAAACACACTATTCACTAAGTCTATAACTATATTTGGTGAATTTTTATGTTTGAATTACATAACTATGAACACTTAATTTTTGTATCTTATTCATGGAGTTACCTTTGGTATATATTATATATTTACCTTTAGTTCTTGAATTATTTAATGAATCTATGTTTTTGAGAAGTATTTATATAAATGAAGTTGGATGAAAAATTAATAAATATAATGAAGTTGAAGATTTCCTTTATAAGAATATTATTAACCACTCAGTAATTATATTCAATGCCACAGAGAACAACCCTTAATTTTTTAATGATTTACCCTGTGCTTATACACTACTATGTATAAACTCTTTTTCCAAATTCACTTATAGTTTCTTATTTAACTCATCTATTTCTGTCAAGGGAATTTTATAAGTGATCAGAGATGTAGGTTTCACATAATAAATTATTTCTTTTTAGATTTTAATTTATATTCTAGGGAAGACTAAAAAATTCTATAGAGGAATAAATCAGTATATTTCCCAACAATGAGAATACCTTCAAGGTTGAGGTTTATTATTATCTTATACACTTGGGTAAGAAATGTTTTTTCATTAGGGATCAACACACATACTATAAAAGGAATATATAAATGAGATTCATAATCATCATTGAATTTATATAAATGTACGAGGCATTTCAACATATAGGAATGGGTTTATTGTTTCATGAATTTTTATGTAAGCAATATATAATGAGAGAAAAACTATTCATAGTATATAATTTTATTCAACAAAAGGAAATATTATGTGGTTTAAACTAGAATCATCCCAAAAAACATAATTTTTGTAAGAATAAAATAGTTACGATACACTAATTTCACCAAAATGGGTTTTAATAGATATTTCTAATTTAATGTATTAGGGGTTTATTTTATATTTATAAAAATCGTAGAAGGTATAAAAGAATTCGTCAATGTACAATCAAATAGAAATTTCTCCATTTTTGAGTGAATAGTTTCTATATCATTCACTAATATATTTTATTCATCTAAGATCCTACCACTTACTGAATTAGAAAACAAATTGATAAAAAAATAAATGTTAATAGTCATTGTACAATTTTTTTAAATCAATGTATAAATCCAATGTACTAATATTAGGGAATCCGTTAATCCATCCACGGTTTAAATTTTACTATCTTACATAACTCCATCATAATCTAAACCTTATTCGAATACATATCATAGTTACCCATTCTTTAAATATATGATCATTAAGTCATTTTTTATACAAAAAAACATAATATTATTACTCTCAAATTTGAAAGGTTTAACATCTTCAGAAAATTATACACATATAACATTAATACTCAAAAAACATTAAAATTTATGTAAATACTTATGTATAGTTCCCTAATATTATTTCATAACCTCTTTATGATTACCTTGGGACATACATAAAAAAGGATAATATAAAAATCATAGTAAAGGGATCGATAATAATAGGAAATGTGAGACATGGATCAACATGTGTACATGGGTGAGTATAAAAATCATCATCACATCATAATAATATGAGCTTTATTAAAATAATATAGAATTCAATGTGACATGGGATATGTAAGTGGTAAAAATTGATACAATATAAATATAACTCAAGGCTACTATCGAAACATCAAGATATTATAGTAAAATATAATTTTATCATTCCCACACATAACATTATAGAAAAAAGTAATTTCATCATTTATATGAATATCAATATAATGAGATATAATAATATACAAAATGAATATGATGGATATAAAAAAAGGGTCCCAACCAGCTCATAATTATATATTCATAATAAAAAATTACACATAGAAAAGAAACATACATCTACAATAAACCTTAAATAAACTAATCTGGAATGAATGATTATTATAATAATTCATAAGTAATATTTTAATGAATAACAGGTAGGTAATTTACATAAAGAGTGAAATTGTTATTTTTCATAATCAAGTGTAAAATCAAATAAAATATCAATTTTTCTAAGAGAATAAGATGAAATGTAAGAAGAATCCATTTTAGGTTTTGATGTTAAATATATAATAAAAATTGTTGAAGGTAAAAAAGAATTCAACCCAAATAAATGAAAACATATATACACCAAGAAGAATTAAAAGTTAAATTTTAGATATATAAAAATTTTAGTGTACTTATTGAATAAATAGATGAACCATTGGGATAATGGAGAGAGGAATTGAGGATAAAGTGACATGAAAATGGAAGAGTTCAGAGTCACATTACAAAACATATAATGTATGACATAAACATAGATTTTTTTGTTCACAGTGAAACCGTAAGTAAATCCCTAAAAAATTAAAATATTAAAAACAAATAAGATATTTTTTGGTACAAAATACATACTAATATTTAGAGATAATATTGTATAAGAGAGAATCCAAAAGAGAATGGTTGACAGAGATCAGCCTACCTTATGTCATATTTTGTTTCATCACATTTACACCTCCTATATAATCAAATTATGATTAAAAAAACATATTTTATTAATATATTATATTAATTAATTTAATTATTGATGAACTAAAAAAATTAGATTTTATTTAATATTTATTCATTAAAGATAAACTATGGTAAAAACATGTTTCTTTGAATTATTCCCATTTTCGTTTCAACATTATATTCTTTGTTATATTTATTATTCACAAGTTAAATAACCCCTAAAATAATACTTTTACATAAAATTATATATTTATTTTATAAATAAATAAATAATTTACAACTTCCTCATTGGTGGCGAATCGAACAATTACAGTATATGTCAAAAGAGGGAGACACAAAATGTAAATGTTATTTATAGACTATTAAATTATGAAGTATCATAACAATAGTTATATATAAATATAGAATCTTTAATAACCAATAATAAAGGTAATGATTAATAAATACCCTATAATGTTTACATAGGTAGTAAACTAACCATTAATGGGTTGGGTCAAAATATGTGGATAAAATAAAATTGTGTATATATAATATCAATAGTTTTAAATAATTATACAATATCATAATAAAATTAATCACTTATATAAATAATAAATTAGTATCTTGAGGGTTATTGTAAAATTATAGATAATAGAAGATTATTTGGAGAATAAAAATATAATGAAGATAGTGGAGTTACCGCTTCTTTGATACTTAATCAATTTGATACGGTATTAAGGCCTGGAAAGCTCACAGTAGGGTGAGCCAAAACATCTATAAGTCTATAAGTATGTTTATTATTGTATATTATACATGTAATGTATTTGAGATGTTATATTTCCTTGGGTGAGAGACGGTATTTATACTTGAAGGGTAGGGGTATTATGTGTTTAAATTATGAATAAAATATTATTCCAAGACTATGACTTTCAATAGTAATCTTCTTTTGGAATATGAATAGTATTTCACTAAAAATATATTCTTTTTTATTTTTAAATAATTAAACACTAAATTTATTGTTTTATATGAATTAATGAAGGAAATAAATTTTAAAAAATAATGGTATAGTTTATCTTTTTATACCATTGAAATTGAATTTTTCATTTTTAAATACAATATTAATACTATTAAATTTATTTAGGGTGGATAAAAATATACTAAAATTTATTTTATCCTGATAGCATCAATATTTTTTATAAAATATTTCATATTTTAAAAACCTATTTTTTTACTATTCATTTGATTTTATTTTTCTAAAAATCACTAAAAAATTATTGTTACATAATTTTAAAATGATGATTCTGAAAATCAAAAATAATTTTACCAAATTTGTTTTAACAAATATTATTTTAATATTTAAATATTTCCATGAAAAATTAATGTTTTTAGAGAATAATTTAGAATCAAATATTAAGAAAATATAAACCTATATTTTTTTTTGAGTTTCCTAATTTTCATATTTATGTATTTTTATTATATTAATACATATATATTTTCATCATGTAAAATTTTATTTAAAATTTATCTTACAATTAATACATTCAATTTATGGTTCTAATTGTCATAATACAATTCTAAATTCCATGTTACTATTTTAATAGTCATGTTTATATTCAATTGATGATATGGGATTCATGCTTCCTATAAATAACACTTATTTTATTTATTTATAATTTATTTATTTTTATCTTAATTGTCTCAACCGGTTTTATAAAATTTTGATCATATTTCTAAATTTTTGTTTTCTCTTTAAAATTTTGATCTCAAAAAAAATATTTCTAATGGACCATGAACCTATTTATTTTTTAATATTATTATAATATTAATTTGTTCTTATTATCCCATTTTAATATTTTTAATTTTATGGAGTACATTTATCGATTATATGTAATTTTTCCTATTGATGACTAATGTATTTTCTGTTTCTATTATATAGTTCTTGTGTTTTATTCTTTATCTTTTACATTAATATGATATGTATTTATAATAAGAGTGGAAATTTCATATATAAAATTTGAGGTCATTATAATAAACCCCATAAAAATAGTGTAATTGACTTGAAGAATGATTTTGTTGTGGATATAGATTGAATAATATTGTTGGATGATAATACTTCATTATTTATTTGGTGCCAATTAATTTGGATTTTCATGTTTACTCAAAATCATTATTCTATTATACATATGAATATATGTCTCCATTTCCAATATAATATAATAATCCACTATGTATTTAGTACTTTATAGTGTTTGGTAGGCCTTATATTGTCCATATGAATATATGTCTCCATTTTAGTGTTGCTTGTGTGTTATTGTTTAATCTCATATAACATCAGTTCAAAACTAGTACTATATAACATATGGTATTTTGAAATTTAGTTATAGTTTAGACCACCACAAAAATTTTCCTCTTATTTTGTGGTCGTTTAAACCACCACCATTCGATGATGTTGAAAAATATTAAATACATATTGTTTAAACAAATAAAAAAAAGAAAACATATCATATATATATATATATCAATAAAAGAAGATAGTAGAATTTATATTATCATAAAAAAGTTCATATATTTCATCTGTAAAATTCTTTTCACATTATTTCCTCTTATACACATAAATTACTAATTTTTCATATCTAGATACATAAACAATGAAATATATGATATAGAAGCATTTGATAAATATAATAAATAAATGCCTTAAACACGTTAATGATCACAAAATAAGACAAAATATAATCTATATATTTCAACCAAGTTGATATAATAACATGAACATGACATAAGACATAAAAATGTGGAAATAAAATGATCACGAACCATGGTGACATATGATAGGTGTGTGTTACATACATAATATTATTAAATAATTATCATAAGTTAATGATAACCCCCATTATGATCATAACATAATGGACTCGGCCTATTTCTCAAGTTCCATAAATATTAATATAATAAGTTATAACATATACCTAATATATTTTATTTTTATATAGTTTCAATCCAACCCATCACATAATAGTACAACCAAATATATATATGAAATAAATAATATTATAATCATATGTCCATCAAATTTCATAGAATGAATAACCCATGAAAAGAAAATCTATTATATAAAAATGTTATCAATGTAAAAGATAATTTTTAGAATGAATATTTATTATAAAATTAATTTATATCTCTAATAAAAGGAGGAAAATATATCAAAAGAGATGTATATAGGTTATGAAATTAATTTATATTTATATAGATGAAAAAAACCTTTGAAGGTATTTATGAAATTACAAATTATTTTAATGGAATATTTCTTACAGTTTACACAAGAATGAAACATTCAAAAATAAAGGAATGGTTACTTTAAATATCATTTTCATAAATTAATTTAAATAGAAAAAAACTTTCATAAAAAATGTTTAAAATATGACTAATGAGTAGAAATTATAAAATAACTCCATTATAAAAAGATAAATCTTGGGTATGAATAATATAAATTTTATTAAAATATTGAGGACATATTATTTTAAAGAATTTCATTATATATGAAATATCTAAAAATAATAAAAATGATAAACAAAATTTGTGTTGAAATAAAAAATTATGTAGTTAAATAAAATGACAAAAAAATATTTCACAAATAAAATGGGATATAAAAACATGGATATGGAACATAAATATTAAATCAACAATGTAATCCATAGGTGGGTTCCCCTTACATTAAACACCAACAAACATATAAAAAACAAAAAATTCATCCATTATTTAGATAAACAATGGAAAATAACATATAAATATTCTTAAATGAACAAAATAAGTCATATGTAATGATTTTAGTTATACAAAATTAATGAGATATATTTTAAAACCAATAATCCTAATTTCCCTTAAAGAGTGGTGAAAAACTCCATCATTATCTTTCTCTTAATCCACCCTACGTTCTTTTTTAACATGTATTATAATTGGATCAAAAATTAAACTACTATGTAACACCCCAAGCTTACACAGTATGTTTCCCTTTGAATAATGCAATAGCTTGCGTTTTACACAACTTCGAGATTCTAACACATCACGACCAATCAAACTAGCCCTTATGAATATTAATACCCATGTTTTGAAATTTTATAAATTTTACCTTTCCAAATGGACTTCATTTTTGGATTCGGAATATCAAAATTAGCTTAGGGTGAATTTTTTGTATTTTTTTTGAAAACATTCAAATTTTGATGAATAGTGAAAAACACTACGTCATTATTTAAAACCGAGTTTTTAATTTAAATAATTAATTATTTTAATTAATTTTATTTTAGGTCAAAATAGATACATAATACCTATATATGTTCAATGATATTCATTGGAGTCGTTTTGTAAAAATATTTGATATATAAAATTTTATTGATTTTTTCACCGTCTTTTACCCACCTCTTTGGAGAATTTGAAAATTCACATAAAACATAATTTTAACACTTATGTGAGTTGAATTTCAAAAATCCAAGAGACACATCTTATATCAGTGAGTAAAATGTGGTTCAATAAGATGAATATAATTTTTGGTGAATAGTAGCTTTTTACTTTTATTTTCCACGGTTAAAATTAAATAGGGTAATTAAAGGTAAAAATGATATTATTATTAACCTAACACATTCCCAAATTCTATTGGATAAGTTTAATTCTACCAAGAACAAATTTGGGAATAAAATATTATCCTTTATATCCACATGGATTAGATTAGGACATTTATTATTATTTAATTCAAAGAAGAGTTAAAAGTCTAAAATTCAAAGTTTAATAACTAAACCATTTTTAATATAGGGATACACATAAGATAAATTAGACTATAAATATTCATTATAAATATAAATATATTTCATTCATAACTGAATTTTATTTATATTTTTTAGACATTAAATAATTTAATTTATTTATGACACAATGATGATGCAGTAATTACCTAATTAATGAAATATTAAAATATTTGATATTATAAATATCTAAATTATCGAAAATTTAGACTTTTTAAGAATTAAACTAATTTTATTGGTTAATATGACATGTTAGGGTTGTTTAGATGAATTTTTTTCGAAGTAAAAATGATGTTATGAATTTTGAAAAAACAAATACCAAATAGTGTCAAAATTGACATAAAAGAGTTTTTAAAACGAATAATATATTATTAATTGATATTCTATTCGTAAAAATATAAGGTTCAGCAAAACGACTTATATAATGATAGCTTTATCATTAATGAACAACTTGGGGTTATCTTAGAAGTATATAGTAAGTTTATTAACCATATAATATAAAAATACAAAGAGACATGGTAAATGTCAAACTATTTATCAAAGAGTTAAATCTAAAAGATAAGGTTAATATAGTGAAAACAAACCTATCTAAAACCTATTTGTTGTGTGTTTTTATAACCATCCCCACTTTATCCTTTAAATAATTCATTTTTGAGCCATTATAAGATGAAATTTTTTTTATTATAAAATAATATTTTTAGCTTTCCCTAAGGTGCCCCTCACCCCTCTTATAAAAGGGCACTCCCCCGTCCCTCAAATTCACAAATTGAAAGCCATTTGGATCAGCCAATATCTTCCCAAATACCCTCTCAACTATCCTCCCTTTATCCAATATTCCTTCCTTTAGTTAGAAATCTATCCTAGGGAGCCCTTTTGATCAAATCAAAAGGAAGAACATGAAGAAGAGGTAAATATTTCATCACCTCTTTCAAGTTCCTTTATTCTTCCACTTCCTATTTCTTTGTTGTTTACATTCTAAAATAATAACTCCTGTATATTCTATATACTGTGATGTTATTATATTTATGTTACAACCATATTCATTATTCTATCCATCCTCTGAATGACATTTCACAAACATGCATATGTACAACTTACCGTCTCCACGTTGTGGTGTAATTGTTATTCAATACATTATTATTTGGATGGGTATAATAATAATGAGTAATTGAATTAAATAATAAATATAACATGATAATTACTCTGTATATATTATATACCATTAAATTAAATATTATTTTAATATCAAAAGAATGACATTTTTGCTTGTACGTACTTACGAATTACCGTCTCCAGGAACATGATAAGATTCATTCCCCATTGTAATCCATTCAAGACTAATTTTTATTAGATGATTAATAATAATGTTTAAAGACTTAATATCTTTCGAAATATGAATAAGATACATCCTATCCATAACAAACAATACTTACGTAGAAAATGATATAAGGGAAAATGAATCAGTTAACACCCGAAACAACGATAATACTAAGATATTATTAACAAAGAAATGTTAAAAGATCATATATGATATCATATTAATGTATATGATTCTTGTATAATTTAATAAAAATTATTTCACCATTATATAGAAGTTTAATCTACCCTCGACCAAGGAATAGTACATGGTAATGATTAATTTCACAATCTCTTCATTATTCGAGGATTTTTGTACGTAATTATCTACCGGGACCTCTTTATCATCTACATCCATGCTTCTTAAACAAATTTCAAAACATTTTTGATATTTACTATAAAATTGGTTAAAGTCATTTATACCCTTATTTGACCTTATTTGTTCTGAAAGGAATCTTTCCATCCTTTTCCAAACAAGGTACTTTATGACTTTTTCGACAAAATTAAGGTAAGAATGTTTTTTTATCTTATATGGCTGGTGCAGATATTTTCTGTTGTTATAACCTCATAAAATCATCTCTTTCAAGCTTATAAGAATATTTCGAAAATAAATGTTTTCTTTTATTATTATATAAATTTTAAATGAATTCAAAATAGAAAGAGATATTTCTCTAAAAATGGTTTTGATTTCATCTATGTTAACATCCTTTGATGGATTTTAAGCGTATTTGAAGTTGATTTATTATGATACAAAACATCGATATTGTATTGAACTTTTTGTGATATTTTTTAATATGAATGTGTTATTTTTACACCATTCATGGTTTATGGATAAAGTATTGACATTCTATATGCTAGTTTTAATATGAATGTTTATGTTATGTTTAAACCTTTTTAGATGAGGAATGCATTTGACTTAGTATGTGACTGGTGGAGCCCTCTATAGCTCCTCGATGCATCGATAGGTCTAATGAGACAAACTATTGTCTTGGCACAAGGCCTTTACAAAATCTTATTTGTAGTCTTGGAACAAGGCCTTGACTATGTGGTTATGAAAGTCTGGCATTATGCATTCCATCATTATGAAAGTGGATATTGATATTTCATGTGATTATTCGACTAGTAGAATATCCATGTGAATATTTAAATGGAATTATTTGATTTTATCTTTTCCATATTATGCTTAAGTTCAAGTTTAAAAAGATTTTATATTAGTCTTATACATTGCAAAAAATATTTATGCTTATTTATAAAAGATTCTTCTATATTGTTATCCTTACTGAGCATCTGAGCTCACCCCTTTCTATGTTTTATTTTTTCCATGATGCGAAGAAGTATATTATGACTAACCAACATAGATGATCTATGGGATCTCTGTGTTGTCTATGGAAACAATGTTGTTTTAGTTTTCCATTTTACAATGTAATATAAACCTTATAAATGTATCTAGTATTTCCAAGGCTACTAAACTGATCTGTCTTTCGGGACATGATTTCCTTGTATCATGCCAATGTCATGTAATAATGAACCAACTCTATATAAAAGGGGTCAGGGCATTATTGTTGGTATCAGAGGAAGTTTAGTAAAAACCTTGGAAACTAGATTTAGGTAAACTCTGATTAGAGCACATATCCATAAGATAGAATCTGAGGATTAGTATATAAGAACTTCTTAAAATTTTGGTATTGTAGAGATTTTGTGATTTTTCCAAAAAATACATCCCTGTCTAGATAAGAGCAGGTAGAGGTGGCTTTGGCACAAATGCACCTAGGGGTAAAACCCGAAAACACCGCTTTGAGCTAGACTCGAATGAGAATTGGTCCACAACAATGGGCCTTACTGCACTCCTGGTTATGACACTCCCGGGGGATATTCTTAGGATAATTATTATTTTCTTTAAAAACCAGTATGAAGGGTGTAAGAGTATATACTTCCTCAAGGAATTTTTTTTATGATTATGGATTATATCCATAAACTGTTCAATTTTTGTCAAGTATGTTACATGTTTGTAATTACGTATTTCGATTCATAAAATAATCTAGTTTATTACACAGTTTAGAAATGGATCCTAGTGGAAGGAATTGAAACCATATCAATGAACGTACTCCATATAGGGATTTCCCGATTTCTCAAGATAATTATAGTGGATATGGTGATACAACTAGTGCTGATCATCTTATCACTATATTGGGACAACTCACTCAGGTTATGAATAATAACCTTACAAATATGGAGCAACCCGATCCACAGCATGGAGGATCAATGATTGATCACTTCATGAGGAAACAACCACCAAAATTCAATGGTAGTACAAATGCACTAGTAACTGAGCACTGGATAAATTCCTTAGAGAAAATATTCCAAGCCTTGGGGAGTAGTGAAAGAGAAAAAGTTGTCATGGTAGTTTACCGCCTCACTAAATATGTTGATCAATGGTGGTCATTGATTCAAAAAACAGAGGAAGATGATGAAGGATCAAATATGGAATGTGGGGAGTCTAAAGAAATTTTCTTAGAAAAATACTTTCCTCGTGACCATCGAACAGATATGGAAAGACAATTTCTGAGTCTGAGGAAAATGGAGGATGATAATGCCACAAAGTATGAAGCTAACAATACAAGGTTATCGAGGCATGTTTTAGATTATATATGTAACCCAAGTGTGGTGAAAGGGACACCAATCTTGTTATTTTAAAGGGAAGAAAGTGGATGTCGATGATGATTGTAACAATTATAGAGAAAGGGGTAATTATGCGAATTAATGTCCTAAGTATCAGGGGAACTTACCTTAGAAAAGGACAAGGGATCAAGGCCAAGCTTATGCTATCACTACTGCTGAGGTTGAAGCACCGAAAGACGTAGTGGAATTTAATTCAATGGGTTCCTCATGTTTAGGAAATGCTTTATTTGATTCTAGATCATTTCATTATTTCATATCTTACCAGTTTGAAAAGAAATTTAGATATTTCCAATTTGATTTAACAAGGGAGTTGTCAGTCAAAACTCCTAAGGGAAGTATCATTGCAAAAATGTTTTGTGAATCAGTCACCATTCAGGCCTATAAATGTTCTTTATCTCCTGATATCATCGTCATACCCATGATTAAATTTTATATAATCCTCGGTATGGATTGGATTTCAGACCATGATAAAAAAATTTATTTTAAGAATAAGGAGGTTACTATTATTGATAACAATGATAAAGAACACCTTATATTTAGAGAAGAATCATCACCACCTAATTATTATCTAGATATACCCCCAATAGGTCAACAATATTCAATTATTGGGGAGGAAGAGAATGAAATAATTGTGGGTGAGGAAAGAAATTTACAAATAGAGTATGTACCTATTGTGAAGGAATATGTCGATGTGTTTCGAGAACATTTTCCTAGACATCCTCTAGAACATGAAATTGAGTATTCCATTGATTTAATTCCTAGTTCAAGGCCCATATCGAAGACCCCATAGAGAATGGCCACTGTGAAATTAGTGGTACTAAATAAAAAACTAGAGGAATAGAGTAATAAGGGATTTATTCTCTATAGTGTTTATCCAGAGGGAGCCCCTGTTCTTTTTTTTAGGAAGAAAGATGGATCCTATAGGTTTTTCATTGAATACAGGGAGATAAATGCTATAAAAATAAAGAACTTGTATCCCCTACCTCGGATTGATGATTTATTCGACCAACTTTATGGGTCTCAATAATTTTTAATGATTGACCTTCGATATGGATATTATCAGTTGTGTGTGAAGAAGGAAGACATTCCGAATACAGTTTTTCGAACCAGGTACGGGCATTACGAGTTTAGAGTAATTCATTTTGGATTAACTAATGCACCCTTTGTCTTCATGGATCTAATGAATAGTGACTTAATGCAATATCTTGATGACTTTGTAGTGGTATTTATTGATGATGTCTGGGTATAATCTAAAAGAAATGAAGATGTTGAAAATCACTTCCGCATTATCCTGAAGACTCTTAGAAGAAATGAATTATATGGGAACATTACGAAGTGTGAATTCTGGCTTCAAGAGTTTTCTTTTGTTGGCCATATCGTCTCTATGGATGGAATCTCTGTTGATCCTTCTGAGATAAGAGTAATCCAAGAATGACCAGCATCGATGAGTATAACTGAGGTATGTAGTTTTATTGTTTTAGTAGGTTATTATCTATGTTTCATATAGAATTTTTCCCGATTGGCTACCCCATTAACAAAGCTCATACTTAAAGGGGTTAATTTTTTTTGGAAAAAAGAGTGTGAAAGATGTTTTGAAGAACTGAATAGAAGATTTGTCAATGCTCCTATATTGACACTACCATTGGAGAATGATGAGTTTTTTATTTATAGTGATGCTTCAAAAAAAGGACATAGTTGTCTCCTTATGTAGAATGATAAGGTTATTTCCTTTGCATCACGACATCTGAAAAATAATGAGAAAAAATATCATACTCATGATCTTGAGTTAGCAACTATAATCATTACTTTAATGATTTGGAGACACTGTCTCTATGGTGAAAAATGTGAGATTTGTTCTGATCACAAGAGTTTGAAGTATATTTTCTCACAGAAGGAACTCAACATGAGGCAAAAGAGATGGCTTGAACTACTCAAGGATTATGATTGCATGATACACTACCACCTAAGGAAGTCAAATATGGTGGCAGATGCTTTGAGCAGAAAATATCATGGATTTTTGAACAATATGAGAGTTGAAAAGGATCCTATATACATGTATCTAGTAAAGATGGATATGGGAATCAACAAGGAAGGTGAAACATCAATAATTTTTCGAACTGTTTCCAAACCATCTTTACTAGAATGGATAAATAGTTCTCAGACCGATGATGAAGAGTTTCAAAAGAAGATTAATTCTTTGAATGATGGGATATTGAGTGACTTCGTATTTGAAGATAAAAATTTGAAATTTGGGAAGAGACTTTGTGTTCCTGATATACCGAATGATCTTAAAATAGAATTGTTGTATGATTCTCATAGATCCAATTTCTCCATACACCCAGGGATCATCGAAATGTTTAAATATTTGAAAGAAAACTTTTGGTGGGACAACATGAAGAGGGAAATTGCTGATTTTGTGTCATGATGTATAGTTTGTCAATAAGTGAATGTTGGAAGGCAACAACCTGGAGGAGTCATGAAACCTTTTCCCATACCTAAGTGGAAATTGTATGATATCACGATGGACTTTGTCATGGGGTTAATAAAGGCTCCTAGAAGGAATGATTCAATATGGGTCATTGTTGATCATCTTACCAAGTTAGAAAATTTTCTTTCTATAACAGAAGATTTACCACATGAACATCTAGAAAGAATATATATTGATGAAGTTGTGAGACTTCATGGAGTAACCCTATCGATTGTTAATGATCATGATCCACATTTTACATCATGATTCTGGAAAAGTTTTCAGAAATCCCTGGATATGAAACTTTTTTGTGCACTCCCTACCACCCCCAAACTAATGGATAATCAGAAATGAGTATTAAAACCTTAGAAGACATGTTGAGATCATGCTCACTTGACTTTCAATGTATGTGGGATCAATATTTAACTCTGGTAGAAATTTCCTATAACAATAGCTTCCATTCAATTATTTAGATGGAATCATATGAAGCGTTCTACAGAAAGAGATGTCGCTTACCAACGTGCTGGGATGATGTTGGTGAAAGAAAACTCATAGGCCTAGAACTTGATGAGGAAATGATCGAAAAGGTGACGGTAATCCAAACCCACATCAATACAGCTCAAAGTAGGCAGAAGAGCTATGTCAATAACCGAAGGAAGGATTTGGAATTTCAAGAAAGAGATCATGTTTTCTTGAAGGTACTTCCATGGAAGGGTGTTATAAATTTCGGTAAGAAGGGAAAATTAAGTCCCATTTACATCAGAACTTTCGAAATTCAAGAAAAAATTAGGGTTGTGGCTTAACGTTTGGCAAGGATTCCAAGTCTCTCTAAAGTTCACGATGTATTCCACGTATCACTATTGAGAAAATACATTCCTGAACCAATGCATCTACTTACCTATGAGGAATTAGAACTGAAACCTGATCTGTCTTATTGAGAAGAGAATGTCAAGGTTCTTGATACCAGAGAATAGGTGTTGAGAAACCGGATGACTCATCTAGTAAAATTTCTATGGAGAAACCATAAGATGGAAGAGGAAACGTGGGAACCTGAGGAACTTATGATGAAGAACCACCCAAATATTTTTATGCAGTAATATTCTAGAAATTTTGAGGATGAAATTATTTGAAGGAGTGGAGAATGTAACACCCCCAGTTTCTATGATACGTTTCCCTTTGAATAATGCAATAGCTTTCGTTGTATGCATCTTTGAGAATTTAACACATCGCGACCAATCAAACTAGTCGTTAAGAATTGAAATACCCACTTTTTAAAATTTTATAAATTTTCTCATTCAAAATGGACTTCATTTTTGGATTTGTAATGTCGAAATTAGATACGGGTGAATTTTTGTTATTTTTCTGAAAACTTTCAATTTTTGATGAATAGTGAAAAACACTACGTTATTGTTTAAAAAAGACTTTTTATTTAAATATTTAATTATTTTAATTAAATTTATTTTATGTCAAAATATATACATAATACCTATAAATGTTCAATGAAATTCATTGGACTCATTTTTTAATAATATTAGATATTTAAAATTTTATTGAACTTTTCACCGTCTTTTACCCACCTCCTAGGAGAATTAAAAAATTCACATAAACCTTAATTTTACCACTTCTGTGAGTTGAATTTCAGAAATACAAGAGACATGGTTGATATAAATAGGTAAACTTTTGTTCAATAGGATGAAAATAATTTTTGTGAATAGTAACTTTTTACTTTTATTTACCACGGTTAAAAGTAAATAGGGTAATTAAGGTTAAAAGTGATTTTATTATTACCCTAATACATGTCCTAATTCTATTAGATAAGTGTAATTCGACCAAAAACAACCTTTGGAATAAAATATGATCATTTAGGTCCACTTGGATTAGATTAGGTCATTTATTATTATATAATTCAAAGAAGAGTTAAAAGTGTTAAATCCAAAGTTAATAAGTAAACGATTTTTAATATTGGGTTACACATAAGATAAATTCATCTATAAAAATTCATTATAAAGATAAAAATATTTCCTACATAATGGTATTTTATTTATATTTTTTATACATTATATAATTTACTTTATTTATGACATAATGATGATACAGTAATTACCAAATTAATGAAATATTAAAGTATTTGCTATTATAAATATCCAAATAAATGTAATTTGAGACTTTTAAGGAATTTTTATAATTTTATACATTAACATGAAATTTTAGGGTTGGTTAGATAAATTGTATTCAATGTAATAATGCTTATATGAATTTAGAAAATACAAAATACAAAATAGTGTCAAAATTGACATAATAGAGTTTTTAAAACAAATATTATATTATTAATTGATATTATATTCCTAAAAATCTACGTTTCGGCCAAAAGACTTATATAATGATAGGTGTATAATTAATGAACCCCTTGGGGTTCTATTGGAAGTATATAGTACGTTTATTAACTATATAATATCAAAATACAAAGAGACATGGTAAATATCAATTTTTTAACTAAGAGTTAAATCTAAAAGATAAGGTTAATATAGTGACTCAAACCTGTATAAATCCTATTTTTTGAGTGGTTTTCGACCCATCCCTACCTTATACTTTAAATAATTTATTTTTGATCCATTAGAAACCGAAAAGAGTTTTATTATAAAATAATATTTCTAGCTTTTCCTATGGTGCCCCTCACCAATCTTATAAAAGGGCACTCACCCTCCCCTCAAATTTACACCTTAAAAACCTTTTGGATCAGCCAAACTATGCCCAAATACCCCCTCAACTATCCTCCCTTAATACTAGAGGCCTTTATTTAGTCATAAAGCCAAGCTATGGAGCCCTTTTGATCAAATCAAATGGAATACCTCGAAGAAGAGGTAAATATTTCATCACCTCTTTCAAGTTCCTGTCTTATTCCACTTCCTATTTATTTGTTGTATCCATTATAAAATAATAACTCCAGTATCTAATATATATTGTGATGTTATTATAAATATTTTACAACCATATTCATTATTTTATCCATCCTTTGAATGACATGTCACCATACGTGCGTACGTACGGCTTACCGTCCCCACATCGTGGTGTAATTGTTTTTCAATACATTATTATTTGGATGGGTATAATAATGACGTGTAATTCTTTTAAATAATAAATATAACATGATAATGATTCTGTATATATGATATAACATACAATTATATATTATTTTAATATCAAAATAATGATATTGCCGCTCTTTCGTATGTACGGATTACCGTCTCCACGAACGTGATGAGATTCATTCCCCATCGTAATCCATTCAAGAATAATTTTCATTAGATGATTAAAAATAATGTTTAAATACTTAATATCGTTATGATAATGAATAAGATACATCCTTTTGATAACAAACATTACGTACATAACAAATTCTATAAAGTAAAACGAATCAGTTAACACCCGAAACGATGATAATACTGAGATATTATTAGCAAATGAATATTAAAAGATCATATATGATATCATATTAATGTATATGATTCTTTTATAATTTAATAACAAATATTTCACCATTATAGAAGAGTTTAAAATACCCTTGAACAAAAAAAAGTACAAGGTAAAGGTTAATTTCACAATCTCTTCATTATCCGAGGATGTTTATACGTAATTATCTACTGGGACCTCTTTATCATCCACGTCCATGCTTCTTAAAAATGTATTTCAATTTTTTTTTTACAATTTACAAGACAATGGATTAAAGTCATTTAAACCCTTATTTGACCATATATTTTCTGAAAGAAATCTTTCCGTTATTTCCCAAACAAGGTACTTTTTGACCTTTTCCATGAAAATAAGGTAAGAATGATTTTTAACTTATACTACCGGTGCAGCTATTTACACTGTTATAACATCATCAATTATTCCCTTAGAATATTATAAGAATATTTCCAAAATAAATGTTTTCTTTTATAATTATATGAATTTTAAATTATTTCAAAATAGAAAGAGATATTTCTCTAAAAAAGGTATTGATTTCACCTATGTCAAAATCCTTTGATGGATTTTATTCTTATTTGAATTTGATTTATTATGATACAAAACTTCTATATTTTATTGATGGTTTTTTATATGTTTGACTATGAATGTGTTATTTTTACACCATTCACAGTTTATGGATAAAGTATTGAAATTTCTTATGCTAGTTTTAATACTAATGTTTATGTTATTTATAAACCTTTTCATATGAGGAATGCATTGGACATAGTATGTGATCTGTGGAGCCCACAATGGCTCCTCGATGAATCGGTAGGTATCATGAGACAAACTAGTGTCTTACAACAAGGCCTTCACAAAATCGTATTTGTATTCTTGGCACAAGGCCTTGACTATGTGAAAGTCTGGCATTATGTGTTCCATCATTATGAAAGTTGTTATTGATATTTAATGTGATTATTCGAATAGTAGAATATACATGTGAATAAGTAAATGGAATTATTTGATTTTATCTTTTACATATTATGCTGAAGTTCAAGTTTAAAAGGCTTTTGTTTTAGTCTTATACATTGTCTTAAATTTTTATGCTTATTTATGAAATTTTCCGCTATATTGTTATCCTTATTGAGAGTCTGAGCTCACCCCTTTTTATGTTTAATTTTTCCCAGGATAAGAAGAAGTATATTATGAATGACCTATAGGGATAGTCTATGGGATCTCAGTGTTTTCTATGGAAACAATGTTGTTGTAGTTTTTCATTTTACAATGTAATGTAAACCTTATGAATGTATCTAGTATTTCAAAGGCTACTAAACGGATCGGTCTTTCGTGACATGATTTCCTTGTATCATTCCAATGTTATATAATAATGCACCAACTCTTTGTAATATGGGTCAAGGCATTATAGTTGGTATCAGAGGGATTTTAGTATAAACCTTAGAAACTAGATTTAGGTAAACTCTGATTAGAGAACATATCCATAAGATAGACTTTGAGGATTAGTATAGAAGAACTTTTGAAAATTTTGGTATTGTAGAGGTTTTATGAGTTTTCTAAGAAATAAAACCCTGTATGGATTTGATCAGGTAGTGGAAGCTCTGGAATATATATACCTAGGGGTAAAACCCAAAAACACCGCTTTGAGATAGACTCGAACGAGAACTTGTGCATGACAATTGGATTTGTTGCACTATTGGTTATGACACTCCCATGGGATATGCTTAGGATAATTTTCATTTTCTTTAGAAACCATTATGAAGGGTTTATAAGTATATAATTCTGTAAGGAAAACATTTTTTATGATTATGGATTATATCCATAAACTGTTCAATATATGTTAAGTATTTTACAAGTATGGAATTATGTATTCTGATTCATAAACTAATATAGTTTATGCCATTATTTAGAAATGGAACCTAGTGGAAAGAATGAAAACTCTATAAATGCATGCACTCCATGTAGGGATTGTCCTCCTGCTCCAGATAATTATAGTAGAGCTGGTGATACAACTGGTGATGATCAGCTGATCACTATATTGGGATAACTCACTCAGGTTATGAATAATAACCTTACCCATATAGAGCACCCTGATATGCATCATGGAGGATAAATGCTAGATCACTTCATTATGAAACAACCACATACATTCAATGGGGGTAAAAATCCACTAGTAGCTGAGAAATGGATAAATTCCTTAAAAAATATTCCATGCCTTGGGGTGTAGAGAAATGGAAAAAGTTTTCATGGCAGTTTACCGCCTCACTGGAGATGATGATCAATGGTGGTCATTGATTCAAAACACAAAGGAAGATGATGAAGTATCAAATATGAAATGGAGGGAGTTTAAAGAAAATTTCTAAGAAAAATACTTTCCTCATGACCATCGAGCAGATATTGGAAGACAATTTCTGAGTCTGAAGAAAAAGAAGGGTCAGAGTGTTGGAAAGTCTGAAGCTAACTATACAAGGTTTGAGCGGCATGCTGCATATTATATACGTAACCCAAGAAGTACGATTGATTGTTTCTTTTATGGGTTAAAACCATTTCTCCTTCGAGAATTAGTCTCACAATCATTGTCATCATACGAATATATTTCCTCATGTGCTATCAAGACCGAAAAAGAATTCTCTAAGTATTAGGACTTTAAAGCAAAGTAAGAGAAGAAGAGATGTGTGGAACACTCTGGAAATGTAAATAAGGGGAAGAATGGAAAAGTTGAATATCTATCCTATAGTAAATGTTGGAAGAAACACCCTGGTACTTTCCTGAAGGTAATGGGAGTCTATTACAAGTGTGCTGAAAAAGGCCACCAAGATCGCGATTGCAAGGGGAAAAAAGAGGCTATCGATGTTGAATGCTAAAATTATAGAGAAAGGGGGAATTATGTGAATGAATGTCCTAAGTGTCAGGGGAACTTACCTTAGTAAAGGACAATTGATCAAGGACAAGCTTATGCAGTCACTACTGCCGAGGTTGAAGCTCCGAAAGACTTAGTGGCAAGTAATTTAATGGTTTCTTTATGTTTAGCTAATGCTTTATTTAATTCTAGATCATCACATTGTTTCCTAACTTCCTAGTTTGCTAAGAAAATTAGATATTTCTAATTTTATTTAACAAGGGAGTTGTCAGTCAAAAATACTAAGGGAAGTATTATTGCAACAATGTTTTGTGAATCAGTCCCCATTAGGGCATATTAATTTTTTTTATATGTTGATCTCATCTTCATACCCATGATCAAATTTGATATAATCCTCGGTATGGATTGTCTTTTGGACCATGATGCAACAATTTATTTTAAGAAGAATGAGGTTACTATTTTTGATGACGATGATAAGAAACACCTTATATTTAGAGAAGAATCATCACCACCAAATTTTTATCTAGATCCACCCCCAGTAGCTCAACTAAATTCAATTATTGGGGTGGAAGAGAATGAAATAGCTATGGGTGAGGAAAGGAATGATCTAATTGAGGATGTACCTATTTTGAATGAATATATCGATGTGTTTTCTAGATGATTTACCTGGACATCCTCTAGAATGATAAATTGAGATTTCTATTGATTTAATTCTTTGTTCCATGGTCATATTGAAGACCCCTTATAGAATGGCCATTGTGGAATTAGTAGAACTAAATAAAAAACTAGAGTAATTGGGTAATAAGGTATTTCTTCTCCCTAGTGTTTCTCCATGGGGAGCCCCTATTCTTTTCGTTAAGAAGAAAGATGGATCTATGATGTTGTGAAGTGACTATAGGGAGATCAATGCTATAGCAATAAAGAACAAGTATCTCCTACCTCGCATTTATGATTTATTCGACCAACTTAACGGAGATCAATACTTTTCAAAGATTTAACTTCGATATAGATATCATCAGTTGTGTGTTAAGAAGGAATACATTCGGAAAACATCATTTCAAACCAGGTACGAGCATTTCGAGTTTACAGTAATGCCTTTTGGATTGACTAATGCACCATCTGTCTTCATGGATCTAATGAATAGAGTTTTTAAGGAATATCATGATGACTTTTTAGTGGTATTTATTGATGATATCTTGGTATACTCCAAAAGATATGAAGATCATAAAAATCACTTGAGCATTATCTTTAAGACTCTTAGAAGAAATGATTTATATGGTAAGTTTAGAAAGTATGAATTCTGGCTTCAAGAGATTTCTTTTTTGGACCATATCACCTCTAAGGATGGAATATTTGTTGATCCTTATAAGAAAAGAGAAATCCATGAATGTCCAACACCAATGAGTATAACTGAGGTATGTAGTTTTATTGGATTAGCATGTTATTATCGACATTTCATCTAAAATATTGCCCGATTGGCTATCCCATTAACAAAGCACACACGTAAAGGGGTTAAATTTGTTTGGACAAAAGAGTGTGAAGAATGTTTTGATGAACTGAATAGAAGATTAGTCAATTATCCTACATTGACTCTACCACTAGGCAATTATGGGTTTGTTATTTATAGTGATGCTTCAAAAAAATTACTTGGTTGTGTCCTTATGTAGAATGAAAAAGTTATTGCCTATGCATCATGACAACTAAAAATTAATGAAAAAAACTATCCAACTCATGTTCTTGAGTTAGAAGCTGTAATATTTGCTTTAAAGATTTGGAGACACTATCTCTATGGTTAAAAATGTGAGATTTATACTGATCACAAGAGTTTGAAGTATATTTTCTCACAAAAAGAACTCAGCCTGGGCTAAAAGAGATGGATTGAACTACTCAAGTATTATGATTGCATGATACACTACCACCCGGGAAAGACAAATAAGGTGGAAGATGATTTGAGCAGAAAATATCAAGGTTTTTTGAACAAGATGAGAGTTGAAAAGTATAATATATACATCGATCTAGTAAGGATTGATATGGGAATCACCAAGGAAGGTTAAACATAAATAATTTTTCAAATGGTTTCCAAACTATCTATACAAGAAAGGATAAAGAGTTCTCAGACCGATGATGAAGAGTTTCAAAAGATGATTAAAGATGTGAATGATGGGAGATTGAGTGACTTTGTATATGATTATGGAATTTGGAAATTTGGGAAGATACTTTGTATTCCTATTATACCTGATCTAAAAAGAGAATTGTTGGATGATGCTCATAGCTCCAATTTCTCTATACACTCTGGGAGAACCAAAATGTATAGAGATTTGAGGGAACATTTTTGTGGGACAACATGAAGAGGGAGATTGCTGATTTTGTGTCAAGATGTATGGTTTGTCAATAAGTGAAAGCTGGAAGGCAACAACTAGGAGGAGTCATGCAACCTCTTTCAAAACCCGAGTGAAAATGGGATGATATCACGATGGACTTTGTCATGGGGATACCAAAGACTCCTAGAAGGAACTATGCAATATGGGTCATTATTGATCGTACTACCAAGTCAACACATTTTCTTGCTATAAGAGAAGATTTACCACTTGAATTTATAGTAGGAATATATATTAATGAAGTTGTGTCACTTCATAGAATACCCCTATCGATTGTTTCTGATCGTGATCCACATTTTACATCAAGATTCTAGAAAAGTCTCCAGATAGCCCTAGATACTGAACTTTGTTTGAGCACTGCCTACCACCCCCAAACTAATGGAAATTCATAATGGAATATACAAACCTTAGAAAACATGTTGAGATCATGCCCACATGACTTTAAAGGTATGTGGGATCAATATTTACATATGGTAGAATTTTCCTATAATAATAGCTTCCATTCAAGTATTCATATTGCACCATATGAAGCATCATATGGAAAGAGATTTCGCACACCAACCTGTTGGGATGATGTTGGTGAAAGAAACCCCATAGGCCCAGAACATGTTTAGGAAACGATGGAAAAGGTTAAGGTAATCCAAACCCACGTCGAAGCCGATCAAAATAGGCAGAAGACCTATGTCGATAACCAAATGAAGGATTTGGAATTTCTGGTAGGAGGTCATGTTTTCTTGAATGTATCTCCACGGAAGGGTGTTATACATTTCAGTAAGAAGGGAAAATTAAGTCCCAAGTACATCAGACCTTTCAAAATTCTAGAATGAATTGGGGCTATAACTTACTGTTTGGAAATGCTGCCAAGTCTCTCCAAAGATGACGATGTATTCCACGTAACACTGTTGAGAAAATACATGCCTGACCCAACGCATGTACTTGCCTATGAGAAATTAGAAATGGAACCTGATATGTCTTATTGCAAAGTGCCTGTCAAGGTTCTTGATATAGGAGAACAAGTTTTGAGAAACCGAACGACTCGTCTGGTAAAGGTTCTATGGAGAAAACATAAGTTGGATGAGGCAACATGGGAACCCGAGAAACTTATGACGAAGAACCACCCGAATATTTTTATGCAATAATATTCTAGAAATTTTGACGACGAAATTATTTGAATTAGGGGAGAATGTAACACCCCAAGCATCCAGGGAACATTTCTCTTTAAATAATTCAATAGCTTGTGTTGTACGCAACTTCAAGATTCTAACTCATCGTGACCAATCAAACTAGCCACTATGAATATTAATACCCACTTTTTGAAATTTTATAAATTTTATCTTTCAAAATTCATTTTTGGATTCGGAATATCGAAATTAGCTTAGGTTAAATTTTTTGTATTTTTCTGAAAACTTTCAATTTTTGATGAATAGTGAAAAACATTGCGTTATTGTTTAAAAATGAATTTTTATTTAAATAATTAATTATTTTATTTAAATTTATTTTAGGTCAAAATACATTAAGAATACCTATATATGTTCAATGAAATTCATTGGTGTTATTTTTTTTAATAATATTGGATATATAAAATTTTATTGAACTTTTCACCGTGTTTTACCCACCGCCTAGGAGAATTTGAAAATTCACAAAAAACTTAATTTTACCACTTATGTGAGTTGAATTTGTAAAATATGAGATACATTGTTGATATCAGTAAGTAAAATGTGTTTCAATAAGATGAAAATAATTTTTTGCGAATAGTAACTTTTTACTTTTATTTACCACGGTTAAAATTAAATAGGGTAATTAAGTGTAAAAATGATATTATTATTACTATAAAACAAGTCCTAATTCTATTGGATAAGATTATTTCGACCGAAAACAAACTTAGGAATAAAATATGATCCTTTAAGTCCACATGGATTAGATTAGGACATTTATTATTATTTAATTCAAAGAAGAGTTAAAAGTGTCAAATTCAAAGTTTAATAACTAAACCATTTTTAATATAGGGTTACACATAAGATAAATTAAACTATAAATTTTCATTAGAAAGATAAAAATATTTCCTACATAATGGTATGTTATTTATATTTTTTAAATATTCAATAATTTAATTTATTTATGACACAATGATCAGTAATTACCTAATTAATGAAATATTATAATATTTGATATTATAAATATCCAAATAAATGTTAATTGAGACTTTTTATGAATAACAGTAATTTTATAGGTTAATAAGACATTTTAGGGTTTGTTACATGAATTTTTTTTGAAGTAATAATGCTGTTATAAATTTAGAAAAAAACAAAATACCAAATCATGTCAAAATTGACATAAAAGTGTTTTTAAAACAAATATTATATTATTAATTAATATTTTATTTCTAAAAATATATGGTTCGGCCAAAATACTTATATAATGATATTTGTATCATTAATGAACCACTTGGGTTTCTCTTAGAAGTATATAGTAAGTTTATTAACCCTATAATATAAAAATACAAAGAGACATGTTAAATTTTAAACTATTTAACTACGAGTTAAATCTAAAAGATAAGGTTAATATAGTGACCCAAACCTATCTGAAACCTATTGGTTGAGTGGTTTTATAACCATAAACACCGTTTCATTTAAATTATTCATTTTTGAGCCATTATAAACTGAAAATGACTTTATTATAAAATAATATTTCTATCTTTTCCTAAGGTGCCCCTCACCCCTCTTATAAAAGTGCACTCCCCCTTCCCTCAAATTCACAATTTCAAAGCCTTTTTTGATTGGCCAACCTCTAACCAAATACACTCTAAACTATCATATCTTAATCCTAGAGTCCATACTTTATTTATAAATTGATCCTAAGTAGCCCTTCTGATCAAAAAAATTGGAAGAACCCGAAGAAGAGGTAAATATTTCATCAGCTCTTTCAAGTTCCTTTCTTCTTCCACATCCTCTTTCTTTGTTTTTTCCATTCTAAAATAATATATAAAGTATATTATATATAATTTTATGTTATTATAAATATGGTACAACCATATTCATTATTCTATCCATCCTTTTAATGACATGTCACCATACGTGTGTACGTACGGCTTACCGTCTCCACGTCGTGGTGTAATTGTTATTCAATACATTATTATTTGGATCAGTATAATAATGATGTGTAATTGATGTAAATAATAAATATAACATGATAATGATTCTTTATATATGATATACCATAAAATTATATATTATTTTAATATAAAAATAATGATATTGTCGCTCGTGTGTACGTATGGATTACCGTCTCTATGAACATGATGAGATTTATTCCCCATCGAAACCCCTCAAGACTAATTTTCATTAGATTATTAAAAATAATATTTAAAGACTTAATATAATTAGGAATATGAATACGATACATCCTATCCATAACCAACATTACTTAAGTAACAAATCATATAAAGGAAAACGAATCAGTTAACACCAAAAAGGACGATAATACTAAGATATTATTAACAAAGCAATGTTAAAAGATCATAAATGATATCATATTAATGTATATGATTATTTTATAATTTAGTAACAATTATTTCACCATTATAAAGGAGTTTAACCTACCCTAAACCAAAGAAAAGTACAAGATAGGGGATAATTTCACAATGTCTTCATTATCCGAGGTTTTTATACATAATTATTTACTGAGACCCCTTTACCATCCACAACAATTCTTCTTAAAAATGTATTTCAATTTTTTTTACTATTTACTTGAAAATGGGTTACAGTCATTTATACCCTTATTTTACCCTATATGTTCTGAAAGTAATCATTCCGTCCTTTTCCAAACAAGTTAGTTTATGAACCTTCGACAAAATTAAGGTAAGATTGTTTTTTAACTTATGCGGCTGCTGCGGCTATTTTCCGCCATTATAACATCATAAAAGAATACCTTAAAATCCTATAGGAATATTTCCAAAATAAATTTTTTCTTTTATAATTATATTAATTTTAAGTGATTTCAAAATAGAAAGTGATATTTCTCTAAAAAAGGTTTTGATTTCATCTATATCAACATCCTTTGATGGATTTTAAGCTTATTTGAAGTTTATTTGTAATGATACAAAGCATCAATATTTTATTGAAGGTTTTTTGATATTTTTGACTATGTATGTGTAATTTTTACAACATTAATGGGTTATGAACAATGTATTGACATTTTTATGCTAGTTTTTAAAAAAATGTTTATGTTATGTTTAAACCTTTTCATATGAGGAATGCATTGAACTTAGTATGTGACGAGTGGTGCCCTATATAGCTCCTAGATGCATCAGTAGGTATCATGAGACAAACTAGTGCCTTGGCACATGGCCTTGACAAAATATTATTTGTAGTATTGGCACAAGGCCTTGACTATGTGGTTATGAAAGTCGAGAATTATGCATTCCATCATTATGAAAGTGGCTATGTATATTTCATGTGATTATTCGACTAGTATAATATCCATGGGAACAAGTAAATGGAATTATTTGATTTTATCTTTGCTATATTATGCTGCATTTCATGTTTAAAAGGCTGTTGTTTAAGTCTTATAAATTGACTTAAATGTTTATGCTTATTTATGAATGTTTCCGCTATATTTTTATCCTTACTGATCATCTGAGGTCACCCCTTTCTATGTTTTATTTTTCCGAGGATTCGAAGAAGATTATTATGACTAACCTGCAAGGATAATCTATGGGATCTTAATGTTGTCTATGGAAAAAATGTTGTTGTAGTTTTCTATTTTACCTTGTAGTGTAAACCTTATGAATGTATCTAGTATTTTAAGGCTACTAAACTTATCAGTCTTTCGGGACATGATTTCCTTATATCATGCCGGTGTTATATAATAACGCACTGACACTGGGTAACTAGGGTTGGGGCGTTACATGCTATGTAGAATTATATTTTAATTTAAAACAAATAAAACATTGTGTGAAAAAGTATTGTGTTGATTTTAATTTTTCATACTAACTATGTACAACAATAAATGAAATCTCTTTATGAATAGATCCAATATTCTTTAAATAAAACTAAATTGCTGAATTATTAATTATGATGAACTTCATATCTAGAATTTTTTATATGAGTCACTTTCTCAGGGGTTTTGTTACATTTCTCTTGGATTTTTATTTTCAACTTTCCAAATTCCATTTGATATATAGGAGTGATAAAATAACAGAAACCTAAAATAGATCTTGTAATGTTTGAGCCGTAAACATAACATGTTCCAGTGAATTTAACTATAATTAATGTTATTACATTACCAATGATCTTTTAAGTTTATATTTTTATAGAGTTCTATCATAACTCTTATATAAAGAACTATATATTAAGAAGTGGTCACATATATTGATTATCCATTTTTTCTAGGAAACAAATATATTAAAAAGAAACATGTTATATTTTCAAGAAAAATCCCCACAAATTTATACCTAATTTTTTTCCCGTGATTATCCTTAAACCATATTCTAAAGATTTTAAAATGTTGGATGTGAACACAATTATTTTTAAGGTATATAAAAACAAAAAAAAACATTACTCTAGTAAAATCCAATGAAACCCCCATAAAATACTTACCTTTGTCACATGATTCTTTTAGATTATTAAATAAATCATTTACAAATTAATAAACACACCTTTTCCTTAGAGTAAACTTTAAGAAACCTATATCAAGAGTAGATAAAACATGTAGAAAACTTATGAATCATTTTTATATCACTATCACATATGGAGTAACCCTCACAATTATACATGGAATAACTATCATGGTTATACTTAGAGTAACTATCATAGTTACACTTGAAAAATAATCACAGATATACATGGAATAACCATATGAGTTTATTTCACTCTCTTAAGAAGATTATAATTGGATAAATCCATCCCAAATTTTGAGTGACCATCATAGAATATTTCTATAATCTCTTTGAAGAAACTTAATCAATTAACTCCGCCCCATTAATGATTTCATTAAACAACTATAATAGTCTCACCAATTATTAGTTTACAATTGAACCACCCATCCTGATGAACATTTCCCATGAACTATAACATAATCATAAAATATAAAAACTTTTAGTTTTCAAAAAATAATCTTTGCGAATATAATAAAAATTATTTGGATATTGAAATATCTTTTTATTTAAAACATATTTAAAAACTAAATAATCATGAACTAAGGGAATGCGGGTTATTTATTTGAACAAAAATGAAATATTAGAAAAAAATAAAAAATCAAATAATGGTTACAGAGGATGAAAATTTTGTTGTCACCAAATAATTTAAAATAAAACATTTTGTTTTCCTTTTGTTATAAAAATCAATCCATTAAATAAAAAAATTCTCTTTGAAAACCTTTGAAATAAAATTAAAAGGCAGATAAAATTTGTTGAATAAATAAATTTCGATCATATAAAGACATCAATAAAATAATATTAAAAATATTTACTTGGATGAATAATGTTGTTTTAAGGGAAACTTTACAGTGGGTATTCATTAGAAAGTCCCTATCCTTGAGTTGGACTCATCCCATATGTTATTTATCTTAATATATAATAAAATTATGTTAATTATTTAATTTCATGACAACCATTCCAATGTATTTTTATTCCTTTTATATTAATTATTTTCAGGTTATAATAATAACATAGTCATTTATGTTCACAATAGATGTTTTGATGATATTCAGTTCAAAATTCTAAAATGACTTCAGTAAGTCAACAATAGTCATAGTGGTCATTATTGAATCATATATAGAATAAAAATTATTACATAATTATAATTTTTATACATCAATTATACTTTTTAAATCAATCATGGATTATTTTTATAAGAAACTAACTACATTACAATTATGGAGACAGTATATAGTATGTACGCATGAGTAGCATTTCCATTTTCCACGATCATCATGGAAAGAAGGTAATCATCATTTTATATTTATAAAATGAAAATAATTTAATAAATAGAATATTTTTTAATTTATTATACTTTTATATAACATCCAAGTTATGTAGTGATGAAAAATTAATCACATTGCTTCATGGAGGTGGTAGTGAATAATGATATCATTTTACACTGAATGGAAATGTATGAAATTAAAAGACATGTTATATTTTCAGAATTAGAAATATGAAAATTAATATCATATATAATTATTAATTAAATAATTATTACCATTATTGAGAGAATGTGATGGAAAATGAATTATATCGGTCTGCGAGGTTGTAATCCGTCATACACATGAACAATTAATTCCTTTCTTAATTGATGGACGTTGAAGATGGATATAGGTTACTCCATTAAAATAATAACATATCAAAATATTTATCATATTTTTTTATTTTATAATTATTTAAGAATATTTAAATGAATTGGAATAAGAAATAAAAAAACAAGAAGTTAAAATTATACCACCTTTCGGAAAGTATCCTTTTCTTAATAACTAATCAACTCTAAGATTTGTATTATTTTGAAAATAATTCCTCTCTAACATGTATATTTATTCTATTAAAGTATTTTTTTTTGGTATTTGATGAACAAGCATGATTTTAAGTGTGATGAAATGATAATAACTGGTTTCCTTTTATAAGATTGGAGGGGAACTCTTAGAATTTATTAAAATATTAATTTAATAAAGATTAACTTTTACTTCCAAATGGTACCAAATAGTAAATATTCAAGGAGAATTTTAGAATTAGTTAAACACCACTTATACAATAATTTTTTCAAATGTCTAAATTAAATATTTTGCCATATTTTTTAATTTTATCCCTTTATTAACTAGTTTGACAATTACCGGAATATTAATGTTTTCTACCCTTTAAGGCTTAATAATGTTACTATAAAATGAAAAAAGTCCCATAAAGGGACCATGGTTTGTTTAATTAACCATTTTATAATTCATTACTCTATGTATAATAATTTTATGAATATTAAAAAAGTTAATGAATAATTATTTATTATTAAATATCATTATTGTCAATTTTTGAACTATTCATTTACATTAACATCAATAACTATGATGCAAAAAAATAATTATAATAGAATACATAAAAAACACTAGAAAATTTAATTTTTTTTCTATAAAATTTGTTGGTAAATTATTTTTTTTCAAATTAAATTACTTTAATTTTTCTAATATCATTTTATTTATTTTTCCGTTAATTTTTTTTCATTTTATTTATCATTTCTCTTCATTTAGGGAAATTATTTCATCAGTAGAAATTAAAAAGAAATTACCATGATGAACATAAATAGTTAAATCAATAACTAAATATTTTTATATTAATATTTCCTCTCTTCATACAAATGTTAAAAATAATATAGTTATTATAAACAAGAATGTGTCATTTTTTTACTTTTCTTTAGAAGAAATATTTGAAAGGTTATAATCCCATAATAATTGAAATAAATTCCACAAAACATAATATTGTATGATTATAGACAAAATTTAATTATATAATAAAATTAATGTATGTTTTAGCATCATTTTATAATATGTAGAATTTTATTTTGAACTTTAATTTCCCGATTTACCGTTGACCATTGTAAAAAATTATAAAAGTAACTATTTATATTGGAAAAAAATAAAATGGAAATATTGACCAAGTATAGAAACATTGATTCTGAATATGGAATCCATTTTTAAAATTTTAAATCAAATTATCAAAATAATTATATTTAAAATTAAATTAGAAATATGCTCTGACAACAGTTTTTCAGAAAATTATCTATTTTAGTAATATACTTTTTTACACTAAATTTAAATTTAAATTTAATTTAAAAAACAGAATTTTATTATATCAAATCAAAAGGAACAAATAATGTTTAAATTTAATCCATAATATAATTTTACTTTATAATTAACTTAAAACAAAATGTAACTTTCAATAAAATTAGTATTTTTCACTATTCATTGAAAATTCATTTTAAAAAAATAAAAAATAATATTACTAAGATAGTTTTGATATAATGAATTAAAATGTGATTTAAATTTTACCAATACATTTTATAAATGTTTCAAAAATTAATTATAAAATTTTATCATAATAAATAAATAGATATTTTATTTTATGAAAGCGTATTTTTGAAGCATAAAATGTCTTCTCTAAAAATTATGTGCTTATTTATAAAGAATTATTTAATATATTTGTATTGATTATGAACATTAAATATAATTTATAATTATGTTATTTCAATTCATACATGCCAATTTAATAATTATGTGATAAATTCGTTATATAAATAATAATATTTTAAGGTTCAATTACACTTGGTGTTGCATATTTTGTATGCTATAAAACATAATAATTATTTTAAAATTTTGGTATATTACATTCCCCACACACATATGAAATTTTATCTTTTCTATTTTTAACTCAGTCTTAGTCATCAAATTTTTAAATCTTAAAATAATGTTCTTGAAATCCAACATCATACTAGGGATTAATAAAGCATCCTCTTAAAAAAGAGATAGGGAAGTGCCAAGTTCATTAGGAATAATAAATATACATGTTTCCAAATTGGAAATATTTTTGGTAAGTGAGGAATGGGAATAAAATTGGAAATATAACATCCGATTATTTATAGAGAGTAATATCCAACATGTTTATGATAATATTAACTATCAAAAAATTCTAAATCTATGATGTATTGAAAGGCCATTAATTTTTCAGTAGGAAAAGAAAATGGATAAAATTTATGATTCAAGATCATTTTACTAGATTAGATTAATTAATTTCTCATATAGAGTAAGAAAAGGCAAAAGTATACATGCTTTATAAGTTGAGTTTCATCTAATAATCCAGTTCCAACACATTATAATCTTTTACTCTGAATAATGAACAATCATGATGATTTTTTCATGCCAAAAAAAATATAATAAACATATAATGGATCATATAACCCAAGAAAGGATTATAATACTTTCATCCTTTCATGAGACATTAAACAAAACAAAAATTGTATGTAAATTACAAGATAGTTCCCAAACTGAATAAACCTTTATGAGAAAAAATACAACAATAATCTCCAAAATTCATTAGTAAAACCGAAAGTATAAAATAAATCATTCCGTAAATAACTATCCATAAAATTCATTAAAACATTTCATACAAAGAATGAAACCTAAAAATCAGAATTAATTGATCACATATTCTTCCAAGATAAATTTAACATTTATCAATAAATAACATCATTCACTATTGATGTATGATACCAAAAAGTATAGTCCCTAATCATATAATATCTAATATATTCTTATCATTTCTATAAATAACCAAAATAACTATAAATCCACATGAAAATCATATATTCCTCAAAAATATAATTCAACCTTTAATACTCTATATAAATATAATACTATTCTATTTATCTTAACCACATAAGGATCCCAAACTAGTGAACTTATTATGAAATAAAATTAATAACCTATTCTCTAAATCAATTTTTTAATCACATAGTTGTCTCTATAACAAAAATATCTTCACAAAAAACCTATCCACTATCTATAAATTTTTTTAATAAACTAAAAAAATCATGCTGACTAGGATATATCATAAGACATTGGAAAGCGATGAATTCTTTTCACTCTTGGGTTATGGTTTCAGGACATGTTTCCTTCACATATATGACGAGTTTTCACCTGTTATGTGGGTTTTACTTTTTCAAAAACTATATAATTATGATAAGGTTCCCATATATATGATGAACATGATAAAAAATGCAATTAATCCTCAAAACACCTTTTATCTTTTGTGGTTTTATATACAACATATTTTTATAAAATCAAATAATATTAAATGAAAAATATTTACTTACCATCAAGAACCTATTATCCCGATTATTTATCTATTCTATTATCATATATCCTTAATAAAATGTCTCCAAAACTATCACTATTACACCAATTTTCAATGTTCTGATTTCATTAGATATATGAATCAAAATTTTGAAAACTGAACCCATTATAGAATAGTCTTTAGGGTTTCTATGGTCTTCATAACATTTTTGAATCTATAAATATATCATCAATAAAAGAAAGTGTAATGTTATCCGAAAAATCATGGAAAACTCTATTCATAAGATCGATATATACATTTTCCTAATTATCCAACCCAAAGGGAATAACAACACACCCATAATTCCAATTTCTTGTTTGAAATTTTATTTTTTGGAATGTCTTTATCCTTCACATTCAGCTTTTAGTTTCTAGAACATAGGTCAGTTGGAAAACAACAATGATCTCTAAAGATTTGTTAATACTTTATTTTATGGACCGACATCTACTAAGTAGTTTTAAAGGATTTCACAAAACCCACCTTCTTATAGTCTTTTTAATTCTCATCGTTAATTCCCTTCTTCAGACCCTCATAATAATAATGAATCGTCTCACTAAAATTAAAACAAATTAATTCTTGATTATTCAAATTGGGATTATCACTACCAATATTTTTTTCACTGTAGTGTTGATCCATATACCCCATTTTACCTCATCGATAAAACATTCAAAAACCTATAGAAAAATTACTTGAAATGACTCTTACCACACTTTGACCATGTTGGAGGCTTTTCACCAGAAGTATTAACTAGTTTCTTCTCCATTTCTAGCCTCGACCATTTCTTTCACTGGTTATCATGAGGAACACAAGTTTTGGTAAAAAAACATCTCATCATTTTTAGCATAATGAAAAAAAATCATATATTTCAAATTCTTATGCAGATAAAGCTCTTATTAAACAGAGTTTCAATCCTATGTAACATTAATTAATTTTACAATCAGTTCCCCGAATAAAATTCAGCGCAAAAACATGCAATATTGTGATGTTTTATTCCTACGTGGATATAAAATATTTATCTTTTTCCCTAAATTAAAAATAATTATTTCTCCATCCTTATGAGAACTATCTTGGATAAATATTTATTTTGAAGAAGATTATTAAAATTTTCCCATTCCATGGAATCATGATCATCTCACTATTTGGTATTATTAACCAAATACCATCATCGATCATCGACACATTCAAAATGATAAATAGAATGAGTTACCTTTTATAGATATAAATAACCCATGGTATCCACTATCATTTCTATGGATATAATCCAATTCTCAACAACAACTTGGTCATAATATCCATTGATTATAGGAGGGTGTTTCATCATAAAATTTTCTACTATAAATATGTTACTTTGTGGTATATTTTTTTTTCGCTATTGTATGTATACCGCTACCATTTGTATCTTGACTCAACTGAACCATCAAAAAAATAAAAGTACCAGTCCCAATTATTACCATTCTTTGTTTCTAGTTTGGAAGGATATTTCCCTCTTAGTAATTTCATATTATAGATTCAAAATTTCATCTATGGAAATCCATTCTAAAAAAATATAATTTAAATAAGGAAACATGGTAATCCTAAAATGCTATATCATCTCAATATGACCATTAAGTAAATTATTTTAATGTAATTATATTAACATTATCCTAAACCCTAACGTTATTTATACCCTTCTCTGAAATCAGTTGTAAGGACCCATACATAATCATTTCATATTCTTATAAATTTAACTATAATTGACCTTCTTATATTCCTAAATATCATTTAGTTTCAGTGTTTTATAGAGTTATTAAGTAACTCTAAAAATAAAACATGGATATGTCAAAGTAGAAAATTTCAATTTGTAAACATTTTTTCCCTAAAACAAAACCATTAAAAAGAAATGAGTTTTCGTTTCATGAAAAACCTTCATGACTTTAAACATGAATTATTCTTTGCCCTTACCCATCCTTAAACCCTGTAAAAAAATATAAAAATGTGGAAGCACAAAAAACTCAATAAGGGACATAAAAAATAATTAAGACTGTAAGTCTAGTGAAAAACTATACAAAATTATAAAATAATTATCTTTATCATCTTATTCAATATAATTATGAAATAAATCATTGGAATATTAAAAAACACCTTTTTAAATGGAAACGTTTATAACCTACATATTTCGTTGATAAAACATGTAGGAGTCATGGGAATAATTTCCATATCACACTTACATATGGAGTTACCATCTTTCTTACACTTGAAATAACCATCATAGTTATAATTACAATAAATATCAATGTTACAATTGAAATAATAATCATGGTTATAGTTGGAATAATCATCATAGAATTTTCCCATAATATCTTTTGAGAAACCTAATCAGATAACTCCATCCCATCTTTGGAATAACCATTGCAGTATATTCCCATAATCTCTTTGGATAAACCTAATCAGTTAACTCTATCCATTTTCTAAATTCATTGGAGATATATAAAGAGATCACCCATTATTGAATTATAATGGAACCATCCATCCTAATGAATAATTCCCAATTAAAATAACATAATCATAACATATAAAATCATTCAGTTTTCAAAAGTAATAGTTTCACCCATAAGAAATAATTTCTGGATATTGAAATATCATTACCTTTAAAACCCATTTCAAATAAAAAAATTTATAAACTAATGGATAGATGGTTTCCATTGACTAAAATATTAAATCTTATAAAGGAATTCAATCCTAAAATAATTTTTATAGAGGTGTGAAACATAGTTTTTGTCGTATATGTTAAAATAGAACATTTCATTTATTATTTGTAAGGAATGTCAAAAAAATTGAATAAAAAGATTCTTTTTGAAATCATTTTAGAGAAAATAAAATGATACATAAAACATATTTTATAAATTAATTTTTTATAAACAAATACATCAATAAAATAATTTTAAAAATATAAACATGGATAGATAAGTTATTTTTAAGGGAAACTTCAAAAGATAGTTTTTAAAAGTCCCCTGCCTTGATTTTGAATCTTCATATACACTATTTATAATCCTAAAAAACATAATTATGATAATTATTTAATTACTTAAGAACCATTATAAAGTTAATTATTCCATTTATCTCACTTATTATCATTTCATAACAATTACTTAATTATTTGTGTTCACATCTGATGTTTTGACGATTTTATGTTCATAAGTCCAAAATGACATAAGTATGTTGAAAATAGTCCAAGAGTTAATTATTCCATAATCTAGATAATAATTATCATTAAATGGTTATCATATTTATATACCAAATATACTGTTAAAACCAATCATGAAATATGGTTATGAAAAATGAACAACACTATAATCGTGGAGGTGGTACATCATATGTATGCACGAGTAACACTTTCATTTTTAAATGATTGTTATGGATAGAAAAAAATTATCATTTTATATTTATAAAAATATCATAATAACATCAACATAATACTTTTATTTTATTATAATTATATATATAATCCATTTTATGTGGTGATGAGAACTGAATCGCATCACTTCGTAGATGTGGTAGTCCACGCCTACAAACAAATTACGATAACCTTTTTCAGTGAATATACAATTGATAAAGTATATAATATATTATTATCTAAAATTGATTATAATTTAATTAATATTATATATAAAAAAATTCATCATTATAACCATCCTAGATAGACAGTGATAAAAAAAACTACATCGATTCACAAGGATATAGTTTGTCGTACACACAAACAATGAATTCCTTTCCCTATTGATGGATGTTGGAGATGGTATATTTTATTCAATTAAAATAATAAAGTATTTTTATATTGATGATATAGGTTTTATTATTTTATCATGTTTGAAGAATAATATATGTAAATGGAAGAGAAGACTAAAATAATTCATGCGGTTAAAACTATACCACTTCTATGGAAAGTAACATTTTCGTAATACCTTTAGACCTATAAGATTAGTATTATTCCCAAAATAAGGCCTCTATAACATATAAATTATTATAGGAAGAGATTTGGGTAGGTATTATATGTACTTAAAGGCATTTAAGTGTGATATAATGAAAAAAATGGTGCCATTTTATAAGAGCGGGGAGTGGAACTCTTGAAATTTATTAAAGTATTAATTTAATAGAAATAAATTTTGATGTCCAAATGGATCAAAATAATTATTATTTGTAGATGATATTTTTATGAGTCTATATAATCTCATCAAATAATTTTTTATTGTTTTTGAATAATATTTTTACCATTATCATTTGTCTTTAACCCCTCATTAAATCTTTTGAAAATTACCATAATATTAAAGCTTCATAACCCTTAAGGGGTAGTAATAATAATATAAAAATTAAAATGACCCATAAATGGACCGTTGTTGATGTAATTAACCATATCCCATTATTATATCTAAATCTAATATTATCACTAATTTTAAATAATTTAATAAAATAAAATATATTATAAAATATCATTAATGTCAACTTTATAACTATTTAATTAATTTTACTTTAATAATGTAAATAAAAAAAAGAATATGTATATAATGAGTATAAACTTCTATAATATGTCATTTTTATCTATAAAATTCTTGGCTCAGAATAATTATTTCGTATTATACTACTTTTAATATTTTTAATATCATTTATTTTATTTTTATATTAATTGAATAACTACTGCATCCGCATTGTGTAAGCATTAAAGATAGGTATCTCTAACTTTAAAAAATAAACCAACATGATGAATACAAATAGTTTATATTTCATGTTACTATTTATATTCATACATACCCTTAGATAATTCATATGTTAAAAATATTATAGTTATTAAAAATAATAGTGTGTCATTTTTTACTTTTCATTACATAAAATATAATAAAGGTTATAATGACATCCAAATGTCTAAATTTCCATATAAACTTACCTTGGATTACTATAGATGAAAATTTCTCATTAAATAAAACAAATACAAGTTTTATGGTCATTTTATAGTCCTTATAATTTTTTAAACTTTAGTTAACTTATTTACACTTAACCATGGTAATAAAATTTACAAAGGTTACTATTTATATTAACCAAAGATAAAATAGACATATTTACCAATTTTAGCACCACAAATTCCAAATATGTAATAAATTTTTTAAAATTCAAAGAACAAAAGTGGAAAAAAATTATATAAAATTAAAATGTATAATTGTGAGGAAAATGGTTTTTAGAGCCTATTGTATAAAATGTTTTCATACTAAATTAATATATAGATTTCATTATAATTTTTTATTATTTTAAATTAAAATGACTAATAAAATTTTAAATATAATGTAAAATATAATTTTAATCTATAAATAATTCATAAAAGAATACAAATTTCAAGAAAAGAATTATTTTTCATTATTCAAAGAAAAATCAAATATTTTATTAATAATTCTCTAAAATTAATCCTAATATTATTTTTATATACAGAATTAAAAATTGAATTTCGTTTTATAAAATAAGTATTTTAAATTTTCTAGAGATTTATTATAATATTTTCCCACAAAAATCAATAAAAATAATTTTTGATGAAAATGTGTTTTTGAAGCATAAAATGACTTTTCTAAAAAATATGTAGTGATTATTTAAAAAGAATTAATCAATAAATTTTCATTTATTAATAACTATAAATATATTTAATAAATAATTTAATATTATTCATACCTTCCAAAAAAATGTTGGGTTATAATGGTCCCAAATAAATAATAATATTTTTTGCTTTGATTGTGCTCTGTGTTGCATAATTTTTGCGCTACTTAACATAGTTGTTTTTTAAATAATGAGAAATTAAACATATGTCTATAAAAAATGAATCACGTGAGTTTAAAAATACTAGATATAATAATGGTCTAGGAGACAGCTCACACAGATGACCATGATGATCCTTCTTAAGGACCTGACCACCAGGATTGTATTCAGAGATGAAGATGTAGTGTGTGGGTATGGAATCCTACAAATATTTAATTTTTACCTATAAATAAAATATCATTCAAATATATGGTACTAAAAATTAACAAAAAATATAACATTACTTACTTCTAAATCTCATATGTAATTACAAATTTTTTATAACAAATATTCAAAACAGATTCAAATGGATTTAACCAAAACACCCAAAAGTGAATTTAAAAATACAGGGTAACAAGACACCCAACCCTATGATTTTAAAAAAACAAAATAATTTTCAAATTTCAAATCAAAAACCTGAAATTTAATGAACCCATTCCAATAAATCATTTATGACCATTAAACTCTATTTCAAAAAAAAAGTCAATAGGATACTATAGGTAATGACTTCATGCTAGTCCAAAATAAATCAAAAGAAAATAAAGATCTGTTTTTGTGTCACAAGGATGATAAATTTTCTTAATAATAATAAAGATTATTTTATTCCTCAAATTATTTTGTTATGAAAAATAGCAATGCTTAATCAGTCCATGTATCTAACACTATCTATAATAGAATAATATTTAGGTTTAAAGGAATATAAAAATGATTCAAAAAATCTGTTAGTGTGAAAAATATGTAATGGAATAAAACAAACATGGAATAAAAATTCATTCCCAAACATATTTGGTACCCTTATTCAAATAATTACCACTAGGTTTGTCTTATACATCTATTGAAACATAATTATAGGTCACCTATTGTCGTAACTTCTTTTTCTATATACAACAGATATAAATAAATTTATTAATATATTAAACACATAATATTGTCATATAAATTTTTTAATTCATGAAAATATTACATTAGTATAATTATTTCTCAAAAATACTCTTCAAAATGGATGTGTGAAGGACTTTTTGTCTTTCTCTATGTGATATATTTTTTGTAGAGACTTCTAGAAATAAATAATATGAAATTTAATAATAGATGTATAAATATATATAAAAGGATATTGATATAATAATATATTATTCATCTTTATAATCTTATCTCAATGATGAGTGTTGGAAAATCCTTTCAACTACCCTCAAAGAACAACTATAGGCACCTTATCATAAAACTATAGAATAGTCAATTTTTAATCATTGAAGACATCCCACAACCTATTTTTAAATTCCATATATTTTCCTAAAAAATTTAACACCTATTTAAATAATTTAACATCATCTTTATTAAAGTATAAGAGTATCTATGAAAAATAATTTAATAAAATTATTTAAATTTAAATAAATAATGAATTCAATTTAATCTATGATATATAATGTATTAGAATAACCTTTATATTTTAATTAAATACCTCATTCTTCTATGTTAGAGGACTATGTATCTAATATTAATATATAATAGGAAGGGGAAATATGACACATCCAACTATACCAAGATCCGACTGAGTAATCCTAAAAAGCCCATTGTCAAAACCCCAAAACACTAAAATAGAACAACTAAATGTTATTCCATTATGATTACACACTTAAAATATATCACTGTTTTACTCTCTAAAATTATTGTATGTAATTTTTATAAAAAAATAATCTATAACTATACTAAAATGGAATATATATTTTTTTCATTAAATTTCATACCTATAATCCTAACCCTCTAATATATTAATTAGGTAATTGGAGTGACCACTTTCTCCCTTGATGCAAGAAAATTTCCTACACACCCTAATGAATATATATGAACTATGATATATACAATTAGCGGGTATATAGTGATCTCTCAAAATATCATTGGGAGTGAGATAGAGGGAATGTTTGATTCCATCGAGAGGGAGTTGGAGGGAATTCCAGATGCCGATATAAGGGAGTTAGAGGGAATTTCAAATGTTATCAAGAGGGTTCTAAATGGAATCCTAGATAAAATATATAAGGGATGAATAGAAAAAGTAGATGTCATCTGGATGGATGTAGAGCCATATATTTTCAATTAACTTCACTCGTAGAATCATTTCCCCTAGTATTCTTGTCATATTAAAATGTAATAAGATTTTCAGAACATGTATTTTAAACAACTATAAAATTTAAATTTTCAAAATTTAAATTTTCATCCATAAAAAGAAATTAAAATATGGTCATTCATAAGAAATAAACTCTAAAAAAATTAGATACATGATATGCAAAGCACAATACAAAAATCCAAATATAAAAGAAAAACAAAAACACCAAAGTAAACATTGATGGGTCACTCCTAACAATTAAATAATCCTAAATGTTACTTTTGAAACAAATATTAACCCATATAAACGAATATAAAAAAGATTATTTAACTATTTCCAAAATAAAAGAGGAATTTTTTATCTAAATTGATACCACACATTGATATGAAATTAAAATCCATTAGGTTTCAATTGATGTGTGAAATTAATTTTTTAAAATTAATTTTCAATTTTGAAATTATAATTTATAGTAAAAGTCTAAAAGTGTAAGGGGATAGGACATGTCACCGGAAAAAAACGTTAATGTGGTGTTACTATTATAAAATACAAATAATAATTTTGGTTTCCCTAATAATAAGGTTTAAAACAATATCCTACAACCAAAGAATCAACATATACTAATTCCAAAAATATTGAACACTATTGAGTAGTTAAAAAACATTTCATGTTGGAATAACATTTAATAAGTAATATCTAAGTATTTGAGCTATGATTTTGAAATTATAAAGTATTAAAAACAATAAAATTAACAATATATCTCTGAAAAATTAATATAACATCAACCTATACAAGGATAATACATATCTTAGAACCACACACATTTTTGGAACAATCACTGGTTGTTAGAGGGCTCAGACATTCCCTAACATACCACACCTCAGTAGAGGGATTGAATCGGGGAAAAGGGAGCATTTTTTTAGGGGGAGGGATGGCATAGGGGAGGGTGTAAATGGGAAATTGGAGGTCATTCTCATCATTGTTGTTCCTGCACCACATTAAATAAATTTCTAGACATTGGGGGATAAGAGGGATCAAGGAGTGAGGTATTGGTGAGGGAGGACTTGAGGAGGTAGAGATTGGGGAAAAATGTCTCAAGGAAATAGAGGTCTGAGGATGTTTGGGGTTATTTTTTAAGATGATTCACAATGGTTTTTTAATAATAGCCATGAGATAAATGGATATTGATTTAGTTGCAATTTTTTTAACTAGCGGTAAATATAGATGTTACCTTCTCAGTTTCTTATTATGTGTTGTAATACTTATCAAATAAGTCTGAAAATAAAATAAAAAGTTTTTCATGTGATGGATATGAATTAGAATTTATTGTAAACTATGATAAAAAACTATGGAAATATAGATTATTAAAGTGAAATAAATGATAAGGATGGTAATTCAAAAAATACCAAGTGATGGAGAGTAATAAAAATAAGGTTGATAATTTATGTGATTCACTATAAAGTCATTTTCTATCATGGAAAAGTGGTTCAATGTTGGATAACAATGAGGAGGACAATACATGCCATATTTATTCTTCTTGTAAAACAATGAAGTGTGATAATGTCATTGAATCATCAAGAATGGGAATAATATATGAGTAAATAATTGATAAAATTGAGAATAAAATACATCATGAATTTTATATATAAAAAGATAAATAATAATTTTATTAGAAAAATGGGTTGTTCCTTAAAAGTATAATAAGAAAGAAAAATTGGTGAGGGAGAAAGAAGGAATCATTTGAAAAGGATATTCTAATATTAAAGTAATATAATTTGGAGATATATTTTCTCAAGTTTCAATGAATTATACAATAAGGATTATAATTTATTCACAGCTCAAATGTGATACAACATATTCTAAATTAATATTAAACCATCCATCATCAATGATGATATTAAAGAGGATGTTTATATTCAACAACCCAATGGATTATTTTTGGATTTGATAAATGAATATTTTCCATGTTAAATAAGGTGTTTTATGTGTTAAAATAATCTCTGGGTGAATTGTATTCAATACATGACACATTTAAAAAGGTATTAAGATTTTGAAAAGATAAAGTGAAATAAAACATCTACATTGATGAAATTAAAAGGGTATAACTTATTATTGTTTTCTATGTTAATGAAATTTTATTTTTTATTAATTTATTTTATTATTTTAATTAGTTTGAAACTCAAATGAACAAGAATATTGAAATTCAATTTTTGGGAGAGATGTATTAATTCTTTGGATTTCGAATTTCTTGGGAGAAGAACTGAATATACAATTATCAGGATAATTATTCCTGAAAATTGGCCATGATTTTTGGAACTGTGAATGCATAGTTAGACTAATTTCTATTTATAGTGGGAATAAAATCGTACAAGGATAATGGTGGTAAATTGCATGAAAGAAAAAATTTTATAAAAGTCATTGAAATTTTACTGTATCTGAATTATTCTAGAATGGCCATTTTATATATTGTGACATTATGTGCTCATTATCAAAGGGGAACAAAGGATTCAAACTTCACTATGGAAAAGGGATTTCCATAGTTATGTATAATGTATACTTGATTTTGCGCTAATCTATTATAATAATGATAAGATATTTTTATGTTTATTTTCTAATGGAGATTGGATATAATTGTTGATGACATAAAGACTATATCGGGTGGGGTATTCTTCTTAGTTGATTGGGGTGTGGATTTACACCTGAAGATGAAAGCTTATATAAAATTATGTGAAGTGGAAGTGGATTATGTTTCAAAAACTCAGGAGACAACTTCATTGATATAGATGTTAACGTAAAATGAACATATCATGGTGGAAGTGAAGCTTCCTTAATTTTGGGGGAAATTTATTAATTTACCTGAGAATCTATTTAGGAATTCTCAATAAAAGAACCTAATTATTAACTACTAATTCATAATGAAAATGGTTTATGAAAAAGATCTATTGTTTAATTTTGTTACTATGCTACATCTAGAAGAAGGCATACCTTCCAAGGTATTGATAAAGGATTTTATTTTAATGTTTTATATTGATTATTGGAGATTATACTTATTCTTATCAAGGATATGGTGTGATCAATCTATCCCCTCTCTATCTTTTTTTTAGATGTAGTTTTCAATTAGAGAGAAATATAGAAGCATGAATCTAATTATATTTATTTTCTTAATGAGTTAGAAATATTTTATTATGGGGGATTATATATTTAAGATGTTTTTTCAAAGGGTATATCTATTAATTCAGAGTGTTTGTGTAACACCCCAGGTAAATAAAGAATATGACATATTTATATTTATCCATACTTGTGAATCAAATATTAATATTACTTTAAAGGGGATGCAATGCTCGATGTCATACCCAATACGCAACAACGAGTTTCTTGGGAATCTTACATTGCACTCTAATAAAAAAATAATTTTATTTTAAATGGCAGTTAACATGTAGTCGTTGTATTGGCAGGAATGGAATGAAATAACTAAAATATGATTATATATGTTTTTTAAATGTTTTTACATTTATCCAAAGACATAAAATACGGAAAGAATTCAATTTTAGGCTTTTATACCCTAATTTTCACTAAAGGTTCACTTATCGCCTTCTGATGGAGAACTGTCATTAAATATAGTTTTGATCACTCTTATACATTCTTTTGGGCCAAATAAAACTCTCCTTTAGAATCGGGACATCAAATTTTACTTTGTGTAAATTTTTGGTATTTTTCCGATAAAGTTCATTTTTTTTAATGAATAGTGTAAAATGTTGTATTTTAATTCAAAAACTCTTTTTAATATAATTTATTTATATGATTAGATTATCATTTGAATTGTTTTTAAAGTGAAATTAGAAAATATTTTTACCATTAAATCCAATAGTGGTCATTGGAATTAATTTCACTTTGAAATCGGGCTTAAACTAGTGTCAATCTTTTGATACTTATTATTTCATAAAAACACGCTATTTGCTCTGACAGCGGGAATTAATTATTAAATTAATTAATGTGACTTATATATTTTGAACTTTGTAAAATATACTTCATTTTTGAATTCGTAATATCAAATATATCTTAGGGTGAAGTTTTGGTAATTTTCTGAAAAACTTCAATTTTTGATGAATAGTGAAACCACTAAGTGGTACTTATAAAAACCGATTTTCCGTTTAAATGAAATTTTGCCATCATTGTGTTTTTATTTTCAAAAATCCAACATACATGGTTTTCATTAATAATTAAAATGTGGTTCAATGGGATAAAAATAATTTTTTGGTGAATAGTAACTTATTATGTTTTTAATCGCGATTAATGGTAATTAGTGTAGTTTAAGGTAAAAATAATGCTTTAATAGAATTATATGAGCTTCAAACAAGTCCTAACCCTATTGTTTGTGTCATGGCCGACCAAGAAAACCCATGAGTCGATTTAGGGGACCCCATGGAGCCACTTGGGTGAGATAATGACTTTAATGCCTTTTTTTTAAATAAAGGTGAAAATGACACTAACATAAATTGTTTTACTAAAACAATTTTTAGAAGGGGTTATAATGATAATATTTTTTATTATAAATATTCATTATAAATCTAAAATGATTTTTTACATCATAGTATTTTTTTTATAATTTTTAGACTTTAAATAAATTAAATTATTTATGACATCATGATGATGCAGCGACGACTTTATTATATAACGATTTAAATAAAATGGAAAGATAATGTAATATCAAAAAACTACACATGTACAAAACCTATTGTATGGGAATATTTCGAAGCCTTATCATCTTATATTCTAAATATATCAATGTGCGACCTTAGAAATTCGAAACACTATTGAAAATAAAATAATAGTTTCATGATTTCCAAAAGTGCCCCTCCTCTCCTCTTATAAAAGGCTCCCACCTCTACCTCATTTCACACACTACTCAAGCCTTTGGCTCGGCCATAACCTGCCCATTTAATCTATCCATATCCCTCTCCTCATCCTAGAGGATTCCCTTTGGGCAGAATCCTTTCAGAGGAATCCTTTAGGATCAAATCAAAAGGAGTTACACTTTTAAAGGTAATTCATTCTCTCTTGTTCATTTATTTTATTTTGTTTCTCCATCCCCCTAAACTCTTTTTATTAATTTTTTTTGTTACAACTACAGTATCTTCAATATACTAGGATGTTGTTATAAGACGGATTAGAGCTACACTTACACACACCTACATCTAATGGTTAAAGAACATACAGTTTCCGTGGATGGCGAATTTCTGCCTCACGAAATGATGATTGTTCAACACTCATATAACACCTTCAAAGGTGGCCATTAAGATGTCACTATATTTATATATGATATATAATATGTTTATGTTTTACTTAAGATTCTGTATTTTTCATTTGTGGCTTACCTTTATGGCTTCCATTATGGGTATACGCGATATCTTCATTTAAGGAAGTGCGGACTACCGCCCCCTCAAAGTGATGTGATTCGTTAATTCCATATGTGGGACGTATAAAGGATGGATTTAGAGTTATTATATATGATTTTATACTGGAATTATAATATACCTCTATATCATTATTATTTATTTCCATTAAAGTATGAGATAGAAATGAAAGTAGCGTTCATGCGTACGTACGGCTTACCGTCTCTATGAACGGTGCATTTCATTTCTTATCCCCAAATGTAATGTACTATTAAAAGTATATGTATATAATGGATATATATAATGAATGATACATCTAAATGATTAATATAATTCTGGAATTAAAATATATATACCTCTCATTTAATTTTAATTCCATTAATATGATAAAGACATGAAAGTAGCGTTCATGCGTACGTACGGCTTACCGTCTCCATGAATGGTGCATTTCATTTCTTACCTCTAAATAATTAAGTAATATTATAAATACATGTATATTCTGGATATATATGATATATATACTATCCAAATCCGGAATGTCATTCTGGATATAAAGAACCTTTACCACACGAACAACATGTAATTGTCAGAAGTCCATTTCCGACTTAAGAACCAAATATCGACAAAAAAAACATTATTAAATTAAATTGTTACATAATGTTTATAAGATGTCAATAAGTGATATAGAAGGAATAATGAACTTTAAATAGGTTCTCAATCAAGTATAAATTTACTCAAGTGTATTATTCAGGATGTTAAAGAACGATTGAGTCAAGTCGGACCCGAGGTAAGGGATCTTACTCCTCTCTTTATTTTTAAGTACACTCTTTTATGTCATTCCCTCTAAAGCTCATCATTCTTGTTATTGGGATGTTATTTTATATTACACTTACTGTAATTTTTATTTTCATGTGATGAGAGACCCTATTCTCTCTCATCAATCCTTTTTGGATGTTTTGAGTGGCGCCGTTAGGCTGCCGGATTTTCGTAAGAGATCTAACCTCTCTCTTTCTTTTTAAGTACTCTCCTCTATGTCACTTGTTTTAAGCTCCTCTTTGTTATGTTGGGGGATGTTCTTTTATATTCATCTTGATGTATATTTTATTGTAATGTGATGAGATACCCTATTTAATATCATCAATCCATTTTTAGAGGTTTTAAGTGGCGTCGTTAGGCTGCTGAGTTTTCGTCAGTGATTTTTCATCTCACTATTATTCCCATGAGATTTATGCTACATTTTCCACAATTTCCTTTGAGTGGTGTATGTACTACCCATTATTTTACTCATTGCGTAATATACTTTCTTTTATGTGTATTTACATCAATGTTGTACTGTCCTTCTTTCATGAGATGTATGTTTCGAAAGATACCCATGTCGGTAAGGGAACCTTTCACCCTCCTCTTTTTAAAAGACTTCTTTTGTTGGGTCTTTTAATTTACATATTGTTATCTTGGGATATGTTCTCATATATCCTTATTGATGTAAATTTTATGTCCAAGTGATGAGATACCCTTTTTTATTATCTCTCATCAACTCACTTTGATGTGACGCCGTTAGGCTTTCAAGGGAACTTCTTAACCCAATTTCGATTTCTATGGGTTCAACATGTAGTTATTGAATATGTCATCCTTTGAATATGTGTGAATGACCTTTTATTATTTTACACTTAATATCCACTTATATTTGGTGTATTCGTTTGTCACACATAATTATGTAATTGATTTATCCTTAAATCAAGGATACCGTCTTTGTAAGGGACTTCGTCTCAATCTCCTTTCATTGAGGCATATTCCTTTTTATACACAACTTTCTTTTACACGGTGTATAAACCCCTTTGACTTTTATTTTTATAAAAAAGGAATCTTTTTCTACGATGCGTTTTACTAAACGACAAAAAGGAATGTTTTTTAAACGTACGCGGTGACAACGACCTTTTCTACCACCGCAAGTATTATTTGGTCTTTGGCATCCTTAACAAGCCGTAATGTTTTTAAAATAAAATAAATACCATATACTCTTTTATGTATTTTGGTATTGAAAATGGTTTTGATAAAGGATTCTATTATGTCAATATATTTATGATATATTTTGAATGAAATGTGGAAATGTTATCATTCCTTTATATTGGTTTTATGTTTTATGATTTTATATTTGTACTTGGACATTTTAACGGGTGGTTACGTTATAAACCATATGACGGGTGGTTCCATGAATACCTGGATGGGTGGTTACGTTATAACTTCCAATGCATTGGGTATGGAAGTCGGCCGTATGGCTATTCCATTAAGTATGTATGGAAATTGGCCGTATGGCTATTCCATTAAGTGATAAGTGTGGGAGTCGACCGTATGGTTATTCCAGTTAACTATGTTTATGTCCCAAGTTACCATTATATATGCTATGTGTTCTTTATATGGGTTTTATGGTAATCCTTTGGTTACAAAAAGGTAAGTAATGATATTTTATTCAGTGAAGAGTTTTTACTACTTCATAAAGGTGAAAAGTATTACTTTGATAAAGTACAAATGGTTTACTTTTTGTTTTGATAAACTAACAGTTTTTATTCTTTGTGTATCCCTTACTTAGTTTTTATGCTCATCCCATGTTTTTGAAATGTTTTTCACAGGACTTGGCGTGGAATAGGGTCAAGGATGGGATCAAGGGAAAGTCATGCTACCTAAAACATGAAACTAGACATGTTTCTTTTTAAGAGTTTTTATTTTATGGAAATTTAGTAGAAGAGACTACTTTGTAATCTTTTGAGATGTAAGAGTTATGTCCTAATTCTCTAAAACTCAAAACCTGAAAAGAACCTCAATGTGAATTATTCATTTAATTCAATTTTAAGTAAGGTTTAAGGCTGGGGCCTTATAGTTTGTCTGTCTGTATTGGTGACAATGTGAATTGTTCTATATTATTTATTTAGTACATATGTACGCCATTTGTTAAGCACATGTACATCAATTTTTTTAGTGCATAATGATGATGGAATTTTTAAAGTGTGTTTAAATCATTCTTTTGGATAGAATTGAAATTATTGTTCATTGTTCTAATTTCATTTATTGAGTTCACTCAAATGGGATTATAAAAATGGAATAGTGATTTATTTATATTTTTTAAATAAAATTAAGTATCATGGTTTAAAAAATAAAAATTGTGTGATTTTTATGTCTAGGAATATATTGGAGATTAAAGGTACCATATAAGGTCTTTGATTAAAATGGGGATATTGTTAATGGATTATGAACTAAAGTGGATATGAGTTGTGACATTGGAACATTTTATAATTTTCAGCACATTCTTCAATATATGAATCACAATAAAAGATAAATTAATCTGGATGTGTTATATTATTTGAAGAGATTTTTTATCATTATAATTTGATTTTAGTTGAATATTTTACTTTTTAAGATTTTATGAGGAATAAGAAAATTATCACCATAGTAATAATTCATTATACAAATATTTGGTCCTTGGAAGTGATGACAAATATTATAGTAGTTCACAAAATATATGTCTTGACATAATAGAAATATAATATTCTATATGTAGAAACTATTTTATATAGGTAATGATTTGTGTTGTGATGTATATGGTTTCACCATGAAGGCACATATTACACTGTAATAATGGTTCTGAAATAAAATAGTATGCCTATAAATATTTTTGTTCACACCAAAAGACAGTGTATCATTCTATAATTCTCCTTAAGTAAGAGTCTATTTGATTTTAACCCTTCTGAAAACACAGTTATTTCACTTTGATTAAAAGGTATATTATAACACCTTAATATTTTACTTTTATTTTTTCATTAAATAATCAAAGCGTCGATAATTTGTTTTATATAAAACACTAAAATAAAACAATCCTCCAACTAGTAGATAAATATAATGACTATAATTGCTAAATAACAAAACACCTAGTAAATAAATATATTTTAATTATTATGACACTTAATAATTTTGATTAAGAACACTTAGATCTTTAAAAGAGAAATTTTCAATAAAATTGGTTTTCCATTTCATAATGTATTATCATTTAAGATATTTGTTTTAATTTTTTTTAATTAATAATTTTTCATAATTAAATACAATTTTTTATTATTAATTTTAAAACTAGAATATGATTTTTTTATATATTTTTCTAAAATATTTGATATTCAGGTGAATATTTAAAAATATAGTTTTTACCCAAAATGTTAATATTATGAATTTATAAACATATAATAAAGACATTGGAATTTATTAAACATTTTACTACAGGAAATATGTATTTATGGGGTAAATTTAATCATTTTAAATACTCCTCTAAACATATAAATCCTATGATTAATTTACAAAACATATGAATCATTTTATTCAAAATAAAAAATATTTTTTAATACTTTACTTTAATTAAGTTATTTCATGGTAAAAAAAATTGTATTTCTTTGATAAATATAAAACCATTATTTATCAACTAATTTTAAGAATATAAGCCCTATTTTTTTGAAAAAACTTTTATGCACCATGTGTGTTAATTATGAAATTAACTTTTCTAAACCATTGATATTTTTTTGATATATTGTTTTTTATTTTTTAAAATTATAATAATAATATTATTCCAAAATGCATTGTTAAATTTTGGTTATTAAAATTATTTACTGAGGTTAAAATAAATTTTTACCCTCATAAAAGTATATTTAGTAAATATAGTTTCATTATGTGTAAAAGTCCAAAAACATTTAAAAGATGTAATTTGAGGTGTGTGGATGGAATTGGGATTATCCAACACTCCTCACATCCATTAGTTTATACTTTTGGATTCTTTTACTCATGAATAGTGAAATACCATTAATGAAATGTAATGTGTACTTCCAAAATAACCCTTCTCTTCACTTATGAGAGATGATCACTTATGCTGCTTCGTGATATATTTATATCCTTAAAATTCATCATGATATTCTTCTATTTTTATTCTAATATAATCCAATGTAATGTTTATAATCCTATTTTATCAATTACTTAGCTCATTTCCTCCATTTCCAAGGAAATTTCAAATAGAATTCTCAAGTTCCCTTGGAGACTATTTTTACCCCTTATGATTTGCTTCTGAAACATTGTACCACGTCAAGATGTTATAAAATTTTTCTTTCAAATATATGTAACATCTTAGAAATCATACGTTACATGAAACCGTCAGTTTAAGAAAACTGCGATATACTATACAAAATATTATTATTTAATGTTATTAACTATATTTTAAATTATAGTGTATTAATAGTATTAACTACTTTATGAATTATATACAAAGCCAATACTTAATATAAATACTCAGTGATTGATAAATAATGTTTTAGTAATGTCATTTTATTCTTATTTTTTTTCAAAAAATATGTTTATAACTTTTTGTGAGAAAATATTGTAATTAATTTATGGATGTTTTTTAAAATATATTTTCTAAAATTAAAATCATTTTTAAAATCAAAATATCAAAATTATCTTTGTGTGAAAATTTTTTATTTCTCTGAAAAGGTTTATTTTTTCGCGAATAATTATAAATATAGATTTTTATAAAACATTCATAATTCATTTCATATCAATTATCATTATGATTTTAATTCAATCTAAAAGTAAAATAAATATAATTTAAATTATATATAATCTAATTAAATTCATTTCAATCATAATTATACATGATTTTGGTATAAGTGTATTTTGGGCATTAAAATGGTTTTTTTAAAACGGATTTTCATTGCATTTACACATTCAAAATAAAAGTAATTTAAACAAATTATAAAAACCGAATATTGAAAAATTTATTCAATATTTTTAATAATGTGGTTAAAATTTGGTAAATAAAATCCATTAATATTTTTCAAAATGAGTAGTAACTGTGGTAAAATCTATCTACTTAGTATAGGGTAAATCAGGTAAATCTATGTCAAAACAAAGTGATATGTCTGTAATTATTCCACTTAATTCTTACTAGATAAATAAAATTTTATCCTTATAACCATAGTATCTTATTACAGTGGTTAAATGGAATATTTGTCTATAAATATTACATAAATATTATTTAAACTAAAGGAATTGGAAAAATGCCACTCTCTTAGTTTTAAGTATAACATATGTGTTCACATTTAGACGCAAATCAGTTATGAATGAATTTTAAAATTAATTAAAATACTAATTAAAATATATTAATGATTTCAATTTATTCGTAATTCTTGGGTACTAAATATTTTCTATAAATACTTACACAAGGATGATGCAATAATTATTCATTTTCTTGAAAAATCAAATAAATGATGATATAATTATTAAAATTATCCTAATTTAAGATAATTAACATTATCCATAAATTTTATCAATAACAATGACATGTTTGGGATGTGTTAAAATAATTAGTTCAAGTTATAAGTTATTTTGGGGTGTTTCTAAAGTCAAATTTATGAATAATATCAAAATTTACAATAAGGACAGTTTATGAAAATAATAAATTCTTTAAAATTATTTAAAATTATAAAAAATATAAAATAAAGAGAAATGGCATAATATATGGGCTAACGTTTTATCCCCAATACAATTATAACTAAATATTTACCTTATATGAAAAATTTAATAATCATAATAACTTTTTTACATAGCTTTACCTCACATAAATCTATTAAATTTAATCTAAAATAATCAATTATGTATCCTTATAATTATTAAAAGTTATCATAATTATTAAATCTCCATTACACGTCTTTTTCATATCCATTGAAAAGTGAAAGTAGTGCTCATGCGTACGTATGACTTTCTGTCTCCCTACAACGATACCAATCATTTTTCATTAACATATTGTATGGATGAAAATTGCGACAGTTTTAATGTTTATATATGATACTTATGACATAATTATACTTCTTGAGTTATAATATCATGCTTACATTATTATCATCAAATCTTTTGGGATATGATAACGTCACTCGTGCATACGTATGGACTACCCTATCCACAATGCGATGTGATTTAATTTAACATTTATATATCACATGAATGGAAATAAGGATGAATTCAATGAATATATATAATATATATGATATAATAATAATTCTAGAAAGGTTAATTTTTCTTTTCCATTATTTTAAACCATCATTCTAAAAATGGAAACAACATTCATGCGTACGCACAACATACCATCTCTATAAATGGTGAAATTCATTTTTCTATCTATAATTTTTATGAATGATTATATATATGTACATAATTGACATATATTATATTTATACCATGATTGAAATTCTATAAATAATGGTACCATGACAAAAATTATAAATATCTTGGCTACCTAACTAAAACATACTTGAAAAACAGAACAATTATCAACCAAAATAGTGATTTGAATACAAAATTATTAATAAACATATGGTAAGATGTTATAAATAAAGAATAAATAGTATGATAGATATATATATATATATATGAAATAATTTTATAATAAATTCATTTTTATTATATAGGATCATTTAACATGAATGAGTAATGATGATACTTCATGTATGTTTTTATTTTATAATCTCATCATTATTCTATATTTTTTATGTCCATACCCCCACTGGGGAATATTTCTCAATAGCATAGAAATCCTAAGCTCTGTCCCATGCTCTCATACTCCTCTACAACAATCAAGTACCTGCATAGGGACTTTTGTCCTTATCTACACCTACATCAATATAATCTGTTATGGCCCAAGACATGACACAAATAGGGTGTGATAAATACATCCCAGTAGGTAACCACCAAAGGCCTGTGCCCAACTATCAGTGATTTTGTGCAATAGCTACGCGCAGTAATGAAATGCAGCAAACCATGAAGTAATAAAAAGTAAACATTCCTACCAGTTCCATTTCAATTTAATTATTATTTAACAATTCAATATAACAGAATTATAATTTCCTCAGACTCAGCCTCAGCCGATAATCCCGTATACAGTGCCGAAGAAAAAACCACAACAAGCTATCTAACAAGTACACTGTAAAATAATACCAAGCCTGTGCTTTAGCTTGGGAGGTGTAACATGGGAAACCACCACAGTGAATATACGACTAAACGGATTCCTCAGACATGCAAAACCTTACCCTCAGGTAATCAGAATCGAAACCCTTAGGTGATTTCCCACATGCATAACAAATATTTCCCTCAGGCGTACGAGATAATGCTCTTAGGCACAGAAGCAACTTCCCTTAACCCTATAAAACGTCTCCCTCAGGCTAAACAGACACTTTCCACCAGGCTTAACAAACACTACCCGTAGGCTAAGCAAGTAAACGGGCTGAGCCCAAAATATAAGCCATCAATTTATATACATTTTCTCTCAAGAAAACTCAAAGTATGCTACAATCACAGCATACCCCTGGGTATATTGGACAAATGGATAAAAAAGTGAAACGTACCCATGGGGTGGCCCTTGATCCAAGAAGTGATCCCAAATAACAATTTATAATTCACATCAGATTATCTATGCAATTCTAGATATCATTATTAATCAAGGCCTCATCCATACGACACCCCAAACATGGGAGTGTAGCATAACAGTACTCAAAAACCACACGATAGCTGGAATTAAACAACAGACCGCCTACCTTGATATCCTCAGATCAATATACACGAACGATGCCTCCCAAAAAGACCATGAACAACGTAGATCTGGGACAAAATATTTCCATTTCAAACATAAATAATTTCCTTTAGAGGAAGAATTGGCTAGAAATACTCATAGAGAGGAAAAAAATAACCTGCATGGTTCCAACATGATTGACGGTGAAAGAATCTGATTCTCGGTGTGCAGTCGAGACCTCATCCAAGATCTGGCCTCTCTCTTGAGCTCCAAATGACTTTTTTCTGCCTCCTCTTCCAAAAGAGGAGGCTACTGCCTGTTTTAAGAAAAAAACCAAACTACAAAGCATGTAATCTCAAGTATACGACGTGTACTTTTCATTTTTAACAGTTCCTCTGGCGGCTACTTTTCATCACAGAACTATTCATCAGTCGACATGAGTACACGGCCTGTATTTCTAAGTACACGACGTGTACTATCGCTCCACCAGCAGCTAATCCCACTACCTTACAGTTCACTTGCCGACTGATTACTCGACATGTAAATACCATGTACACGGTGTGTAGTCAGTCTTTACACCCTTCATTGATGGCATGCCTACACTCCCTATGTACTAATCCCATATGGCCAAAGTACACAGCGTGTGGAAAAGTACACAGGGTGTACCCACAAAATTTCAGATTTTTCCCCATTTTCATTATTTCCACAAAATCACTTAAGGAAAAAGGAAAATAAGAAACCTATGCCATAAGAATAAGAATTAGGTTCATACAATTAAAAGGTTAAATAAAATGGTAACGTTTAAAATATAACATAAAACAAATAAACTATTATTTTTTGATGATATTTCAACAATATTGAACCCTATTTTTGAATTAATAACCACTGTGAAGTATTTTTCTCAATAATAGTCATATAATATTTTATTTTTCTTATGAAATTCAAAAATTTCCCCTAACCTCAACTATAAAAGGTCATATCATCCATCACTTCATTACACCACATTGAGACTTCTAGATAGAATTTATTCTTCCAAATTATCTTCTAAACTTTTAAATACAAATTATAGTTGTGATTTATTTCCTAAAATACTAACCTTGAGCTCTAAAGAAGTTATTTTAAGGAAGCGGTAATTTCTCTAACTAATAAAATTCTTTTTATAATCTTCATTACCTCTAATAAATCAATGGTATTTACCATAAAATAGTAACTTAATTATTATCATCATTATTTTATACTATTATGACTATAGAAACACCATTATATACACTCTTTCCCATAAAATAAGATTTGAAAGTATCAATTCTTTGTACTTACGACATACCATCTCCATGTATAAATACAATTCAGTTTTTATCACTATATTAAATGGATGGGAATTATAATGGGTTTAATTTTTATATAATATATTTTTGAAATAATTATACTTTATAATGATAATATATTATCTACCTTGTTAACATCCAATCTGCTGGGAAATGATAATGTCTCTCATGTGTACGTATGAACTACCATCACCATGATGAAATGTAATTGGTTTTTCATTTATTTTTCACCAACCGAATGACCCAAAGGCCTTCTTTTTATTTGATTTTGGATAATACCCCTTTAAAGGGTAGAAGGGAACCCTTACATAACCCATAGGCCCAAGGAACAAGGACCATACACGACTCAATACATGACAACAAAGGACCGAGACCTAACACACATGAAATAAACCTTTCTCGGCATCTGAATATTGAAGGATCCTAGTGCCCCACCTCGCATGGTTGATCGACTGCCATCGCCCTATGCAGAGCTGCATGATGCCTGGTCCCGACGGTAGTTTCCGTACCCTCTCATTCTTCCAATCTGGTTATCTCTTCTTCTATGGTTGGTTGTTTTTTCTCTAAATCCTTGTCTATTCCTACTCATGTGTAGTTTGTGCTTCTTTGTCCTTTTATATGTCCAAAAATCCCTATGGCCTGAAGGCCTTACAGCCCGAAGGCCCTGTGGCTTGAAGGCCGTTTGTGAACTATAGGACCTTGTGGCCTGTAGGCCCAAACAGGTGGCCCAAAATCCCAAATCAGTTGAATAGTGTAGATTTCTACAGTGCCTTCTACAGTGTTACTACAGCAACCTAGAAATTCACCCTCACCCAGATTTAATCATGGGTCTCTTGGATGCCTAGCAGGAGCCTCTACTACTCGGGTACAAGCTCGTTCGCCATTTATATTTCACATAGATGGAAATAAATATGAATCTGATTGATATATAATATATAATAATAATTATTTAATGTTGAATAATATTTTTAACTTTACTTTATTTCATCAGTCCAAAAATGGAAACATAATTCATGCGTACGTACAACCTACCATCTCCATATACCTTGTAATTAAATTTTATACCTCTAATGATTATAAATAAATGTAAATATATTTATATATAATTTTTATACAAGATTTTTACACCATGATTAACATTAATGAAATGATGGGGCCATGATATACGTATAAGGATCCAAACTACCAAACAGAAAAATTCTCGAAAAAAGAAATAGTTATCACCCAGAATAGTGATTTTAAGGACAAATTATTAATAAAATTGAGATAAGATGTTAAAAATATATCATATATTGTATGATAGATATATTTTTATGGAATAAATATTTAATAAATCCATATTTATTAAACATTAGGTTTTAATATGAATGAGAAAAGGTGGGACTTGAGGTAATCATTTCGTTCAAAATCACGTCATTATTCGAGATTATTTATGTTGAAGACCACATTAAAGAATTTTTCCCTAACACATCCATGTTATTTGGAAAAATATTTTCAATATTAATTTTACTAATCTTCTGTAATTATTTAAATTAATTTTTTCCATGTTTGAATTTTTACAAAAAAAAATTCACTGTAATATATTTTTCATTTCCAAATGACGAACTTTTCATATTTTTCCAAAAAAATAAAGAATGAAAGTTTTTAAAACTTTTACGGAATGAAAAAATTTTCTTAATTTTATGAATAATTATTGATTATAATAATTTTTAAGTCTAATAAGTTTATTTTAAAATAAAATGTTTAATATTATATGTGAACACCTTTTTGAAAAGATAAGTTACTTTATAATAGAAAATTTATTTACCTCAAGAATTATTTCAAGTGATAATTAAAAATCATTTTCCAACTAAGATGACTTCCTTTGATGAAAATTATGTTTTAATAGATATATGATCTATGTATACCATCCTTATTATTTTTATTGATGATTTATATTTATGATGCTGAGATATTGATGAAACAAGTTCCCTTTTTAAGGGGTTAAACTTTTATGGTATTAATTTATTTTCACCAGTTATGTGATGATGAATGTTTTAGGATCTTCTATCACATGTTTTTATGGTTTTTTTATGTTATGGGTGGGATATAAATATCCCTCATATTACATGGGTTAATATGGCTAACTCATGAGGTGAATATTTTATGCATAAACTAGATGTTATGTTCATAATTTTTTAATGTTAATCAGGTTTTCATACATATAAGTTTATGTGAGGACATAGGTTTCAAGTCTATATGTTTATGAATGGACATGGATTTCTTATCCATAATAATATGAGTGGACCTGGATTCATGTTCAAAAATTTATGTGAGGGCCTGATTTAAGGTCCTTAAATTAATGAGTGAACATGTTTCTATTTATAATTTTTCCATAGTGTTATAAGATCACTTGTATTCCACAATTCCCTGAATTATTTCAATTTTAAATTCTCATGGAAAGTATTTTCTGATCCTATTATAATTCATGTCTTATTAACTACTAATATTTATGCCATGAATCAAGATTTTGATCATTGATATTCATTGTATATATTTAAAATGTTAAATTCGTGTTCTCACACCTTATGATCATGTTATGCTTATATAATTAGTTATCTCTCCCTTTTTTATCCTTATTGATAATCTTATATCACCCTTTCTTATAAGGCTTTAACCCACTTCACTTTAATGTTAAAATTTTTATTTATGAAAGAACTACATGAAAAGCCAGAGAACCAAATGCCTATGGAGACCTGAAATGATGTAGACTGAGAGAATCCCCTAGAATCAGATTCACCCTTTCTGGTTTGAAGCAACAAATGTTGGTAATACATGTTACATTAGTTCAATGATCCTCCATAGAAGTCTGGTGGTCCACTACTTTTCTCCCCTCTCTCCAGGTGTGATTGACTTTGATATTGTTACTGAGGAGAGCTTTTCATTTCCTGATGGTATAAGATACCAACCGTGATGTGATACATTTATCATGTAGGACATCATGGATGCCTATAGAATCTATCCCTACTTGAGAGATGAGGATATTCTTCTACCTACGGAGAGTGATTCCCGTAAGGACAAAATTGGCATCCTCCCGAATTTAAGTCCCACTTCTATAATGTTCCTTGAAATCTATAACCACGCAACCCCTGGAGTCGCGAATAACCACTCCTCCATATATGTCACCCAAGATACATGATCCATCTCTATTAAGATTGAGGAAACTTTCAGGAACCCTTACTATTGGTAAATACTAATTAAATTATTTTTATCCATTATTAAGAATAAGAAAGCATTGATCATGCGTGTATGCAAGCTATAGACACTACTAAGTTATATGCTTCATTTATCAAGACTTCCCGTCATTACAAGTAACAAGGATAGATTTCATGAATATATAAGATTAATATATATATATAATATTATTTATAAATCATTATTTATCATATACCTTCATTATGTCTTGTTCATTAAGAAATAAAATCGTTTATTGTGCGTTTGTTGAGACTACCACCTCCACAAGGGATGGATTACATTTTTCATCAACTCCTGTCATGGATGGTTTTAACAATGATTTTAATGATGGTAAATATATATTTATGACATGATCAAGATTCAATAAAATTTATATTAACATTATATAAATACATTTCCTTTCTCATTAAATCATTATAAAACACTCTCTTGTTAATTTGTTTTACCACTTACAAGAACAATGATATAATGTTTATGTCTTTTAGGATTAAAAAATGTAATATAATGATAATATAATTTAATAAATATTTATTTAATAAGTTTAAATTATTTTGGAAATGTGTTATTAATATTTAATAAATCTATTAATATACCACCTTTCCATACTTAAACTCATCAAAAACAGTTCATCACAACTTCATTTTTCGTAAACCATATCCACTTCATTAACCAGTTTACATGGTACATGAGGAATCATAGATAAAAATGATTATTATATATATAATAATATAGGAATGATGAAATTTGAACCAATAAGTGAGAATAAACTTTTTCATCATTAAACTTGTAAGAAACAAACAATTGAAACATCCTAACATCCAGTGATGAAAAAAAAGTATAATAATGTATCATATTTGTGATAGATGGTCATAAATGATGTTTGTAAAAGGTATTATATATTTGAATAATTATTTGAAATTAGTGGTCTGTAGTTTTTATTTTATAATAGGTTATATAACATTAGACAATGAAAGATTTAAGGCAGGGGTTCTTTGACTAAAATATAATTTCTTGAGATATAGTTCATATTGTTCATCGTGATATAATTAAAATTGTATTATTACATTATAATTTATATATTTTATCATATTAATTTATTTCATTTTTTTGTCAATCTATATTGTGTTATTTGTTTAAATGGATTTTGGTTCAAAGGCCACCAATTTTGTAAGGGTTATTTGTCTCTATTTTTAATTCTAAGAGTCATGTTTGATATTTTATATCATTATTTATTTAAAATTTAATATTCACAAACATATTTCCATAATTTTTAATAAATATCTACCATTTAATCCTATTTTAATGTTCAATTTATAAAAATTCTCTTATTTTTTTAATCTTATGGTACGATTATTTTTAGGGTTTTGTAAACTCACCTCCCTTTATTGAATTAAAATACTTCCTTATAAGAGTTATTCATTTAAAGTAGGTTTCTTCCACCATAAAAATTAATTTCATGATACCTTTTCTTCCTCTCTGGTGGATAATTTATTTTAAATTAAAAAAATTATCTGATGAACTATTTTCTAAAAAATTATACCACTTTTTAGTATGTATCCCATCCACTTTAATAATAGTTTCCCCTCCTCATCCACATTTTCTTCCCCATAATATGTTATACCTTATATGTGGAAACCCAAATCTATATTATCCCTTATGGCCTAAACATTTACATTTTCCCCATTTTAAATATACGTTATATTACCTCATTTCACCATGTGGATTTTTAATAATAATATTTTAAAATAAGAAACTCATTTTCCTTACATGATCATTTGTGTTAACATAAACTCTAATGTTTATTTTCATAAGAATTATATATTTTTCAAGGACCCAATATTGAGGATTATTTTCAAATGTAAATGTTTTTATAATTTTTCAAATCAACTTTTCAAAGAAAATATTTTTAAATTAACTCATAACTTATTATTTTATGAAAATGTTTAAAATGTTTTCAAAAAACTCTTATAGTTTCACTTTAATTTTACCCATTATCACAAAAAATATTAATTTCCCCATAAATTATTCTTCAAAAATTTACCTCTAAATTTCCCTATACTATTTTGTCGGATTAAATTCAGAGATATCAATTACAAATATAGTCCTACATAATCATCCACTATTAATAAATATGGGTTTTCTTTAAATTCCTCTCATCCATGGACACTTGGAAATTTCTTCCTTTGATTTAAGGGTGTTCACCTAAATTAAATTCATCAATTTGTTAGGGAAACTATTAAGTAAAAAATATTACTTTTTTCTCTATGGTTTAAACACCATATTACTCATTATTTTATTTGAAGGGTGTTTACCTATAATGATTCTTAATATCTTAAAATACATATTTATTTTTAATTTTTTCATTAGGTTATTATTAGTTATTGAATTATGAATGATATTTTTATTCTATTTGAAAAATATGGGAACCCCATTTTATTTATATGGATTTTTTTATGAAATTATGAATGATTGATATCATGTGGAACACATATGTAATGATGATTAGTTGGTGCATTGTTATATATCTTTCCAATGTACATGTTAAGGATTCATATCTCATGAGATAAGGATGTTATGTGTGGAAACTTTTTTGTTCTCAAGAGGTAGCATGAACATTTTTATTATTAAAAACATGATTAAGAAACATCTTGTTTATTCAAAACATTAATCATGAAAATTTTGTTTGTTAAAAAATTAAAGAACAGAAAATTTTTTATTCATAATTTTATAATTTCCAAATTCATATATTTTTGTAATAATTCCTTTTTTTGTTATGTTCCTAAGTCATGCCAAATATTTATTCCACTTGTTAAGATATGTTGTTCTTGTTTATTATCTCACACTATTTTAACATTGAATATGTATTCTCATTTGAGATTATATATCCTTCTATTAGGTTATGTAAAAAAAATCATATAATTAAATCATATATTTAATAATAAAGTTACACATAGTCATGCTTTATCATATTGTTATGATCAATCCCTTAATGACATATTGATACATTTTCCTTTACAAACCACCTAAGATTTCCCATTTCTTATGTTTCATTCACTGGGTTATACTGATGATTATAACATATGATAAGTCTTTAATAAATTCTAATTGGACTCAATTACAAAGAAATGGTCACAAGTGTTGTATAATAAGTTGTTTATATACCCAGTTCTCAAGGAAACTAAACCTTTTATTATTAGGATTGTGAGATTATTGTGTGATGTATTTTTTACCACATGAAAATGTTTTAAAATAATGATATGATCATATTAGGACGTTATAGTTGTCAGTAATGTAGGGTTTAGTTCTTTTTAGGGATTAATTAAGTTATTTGTGGTTGATATTTTACAACTTTTCTGAAAAAAATTAAGGATAAGTCTATGAGATAAAACAAAGTATATGATAACAACCCCATGTTTTGGTATAGTAGATATTTTTTTGGATATCATTGTAATTAAATTCCTCTATTGAAACTAGAAAGTGGATGTGGTTATAGAACAAATTCACATAGCGTTATTCACTTGGAAAAAGGCTTGTTGAGTATCAACTCAATATTCACTTTGGTACATGATTAGTGGGACTAAGACTCTGAACATGTTTAGAAACTCATTGTGGATATAATTTGGTATATCACGTTATTTTTAAAATACATTATAAATGATTTATTAGGTAATTAAATTGTCTTAATTAATATTATAAATAGAACCTAATGAATTCTTAATTGAACCGGGATTGATTTACGTTTAACCAAAATCTAATATAATAATTTATAAGAGTAATAAATTTTAAGGTTGAATTATCCATGTAATTGTCCTATAATATTTCTCTTAAGGTGTTAAATATTCATCACTCAAGTTTTTTCATTTGGTGTTAGTAATGGATGAATCATGAATTAACCTATTAATGATGGGTACCATGGAAATTTAGGAGAGTTTATCAAGGAGAAACATAATAATATAAGAGTTTTATTGAGAAATATTGAGATTATTATACACCAACTATCACAAATTATGAATAACAATGTGAACATAGTTCAATTGTCAAATAGAACAAATAAGAGAAGGATGGATTCCCATGAATGTTCGGTTGATGAAGATGATGAAGGGAGGAATATTCAGTTTCCTTCCTCTAATAAATGTTAGAAGAGGCACCCAAAGGAATGTATCCAAGGAAAAAATTCAATTTTAATTGGTTTGGATATCAAGCAGAGGATTTTCTAAATGTGATGAAGAGGTTGGATAATAAAATTAATGGCATTAGAGTCCCAACTACTACACCATTCACATATCAATTCTTTGTGTACAAGGATTTTGACCATTCTGAAAATTGATGTCCAATATAAGGTTTGAACAAGTCTAAAGTTTGGAAAAACACTTAATGAAAAGTAAAGGGGGATATACTATCTAATTTCAAAGAATAAATTCAATCATTAAAACTAAAAAACACACAAATTATACTTTGTAATTGTGAATGAATTACTGGATTCTTCTCTAGTATATCAATGATATTTTCTTGGGGTACGAAATCATCATCATAATGATTTAATTATTTAATGAATTTTCTTGATGTATTGTATCCAAATTTTATGTTTATGAGGACCAGACTTCTAAAAATCTCATTATCATTCGTTTTATTAACTTTAAATTTATTTTTAGAAATTGATTAATTATGATCACTTATAAGAAAAAAATGGAATAGGGATATCACATTTCATATAAATTTCTGGTAATTTATCAATAAAAGTATTATTATGAAAATATTTAGATAAAATTAAATAATTTTGGTCTCAATATTGAATAATAGTAAACTCTTGGATCAAATGGTTTTATAAAAACCCAACATTAGGATTTATATATTTTTATGGGAAAATATATGATTCCTAAGTTATAAAATCACATCTCTCTAAAATTTATATCTAGTGTCATGAATACCTTATGGACACCATTAAATAATTCCTTACAGATTAGCAATTAATATTTTGAGGATTAAATTTAATTAATCGGGGAGAATGTAATGCACCAAGCTTTTACTATATAATTTCCCTTTAAACAAACACAATGTTGATATCTTGTTTCACACACAAAAACGAACATAAATGATACATGAAATATTAGATTAATAGTTTTAAAAAATAATATTACCAATAAAACCTATAGTAAATAAAAATATTTAGTTAAATTAGAAATCCTTTCAAAATAGGATCAATAAAACTTATGGTTTTAAGAGGTAATTTTTCAATAAAATTATTTTTCCTATATCTAATTAAGTTTCATTTAAAAAATAAATTTTAAAATTTTAAAATTTTAATTTTTAATAAATGAAATTATTTTTGAATTAAAAATTAAAATATTATATTATGATATTTTTCAAATATTTTTCTAAAATGAATGATTATATATGAATATTGAAAAACAAAATATTATATAATAAAGACATAGAAATACATTAACTATTTTAATTAATATATTTGTATTAATGGGGTAAAATTATTCATAATAAAAATTGTTCTGAACTTATAAAACCTATTTTTTATTTTTATATGTTAGGTAACATTTAATTCCAATTTAAAAAATATTTTCCACCATTAAATTTATTTAAATAAATTTATGGTAAATTTTTTTTGGAATTAAATTAAAGAAAAAAATTAATTATTTTATAATAAACATATTTATTTCCTGGAAATTAATTACATTGATAATTGTAACTAAGTTAAAATTTTAAATCCACAAAACACACTTTTTATAAGAACTATTTTAACATGTCATATCTGTTAATTATAAAGTTTTATTTTCTAAACAATATAGATTATGTGTGATAAAATTATTTTCCAATTTGAAATCACAATTTCCAAATTATTAAAAGTTTCCAACTTTAAATTTTTTTCATTAATATTATTCACTTATGTTTAAATCATTTATTATGAGGGTAAAATTAAAAAAAGGGTAGAAAGTGTTTTACTTAGTGTAAAAGAAATAAAATATTAAAATATTTTCATCATAGTGTGTAGATGACAGATGTCTTATCCAACCTTCACCCCCTCCTTTAGGTTAACTTTTTTTTATACTTTTACGATTGAATAATAACATATTATTCTTTAGATTTAATGGTTACTTTAAAAATTAACCTTCTCTCCACTTATAAAAGCGGGTCACTACCACCACTTCATAATACACTTATACCTTTGAATTTCATTTTGAAACTTGAACATGTTACACATAATAGAATAAAATATCATGTTCATAATCATGTACTCTCAATTAGTTATCATATGTCCTCAATATCCATCAATATTTCCAAAAGAAATCTAAAGTTCTCAATGTCAGTTTTTCTTACCCCCGGTCTTTTTCTTCATAATCATACTCTAAAAAAATATAGATATAATAATATAATAAAAATAGTAAAATTAATATATTTTAATTTTTTTATATTAATTTTGAAACCATTATCCATTTATTTCCATACAGTATGAAAAAAAGGAAAATTGATCGTGCATACATGTGGAAAACCGCGTCAATGAAGTGATGTGGTTATTTTTTATAACCATATCTCATGGATGGTTAAAATGATGAATTTTATGAAGAGATTTTTTTATTTTGATAAATTTTATATATGAATTGAGAAGTTATAATATACCTTCATTCCATCCCATTTGATGATAAATGAAACCATTAACTATGCATAGGTGTGGGCTACAACCTCCACGAACAAAAAATTACATATATCATCAACATACAACATAGATTGTTCTAAGAATGAATTTAATGGATATAAATTATATTTATGACATGTTTATTATGATTCAAAAATTTTAGTAACATTATATTAAAATATGTTTTCACTCATAAAATCATTATAACAAGTTATTGTTTGAATCTGTTTTACCACCTATGTGAACGATGCTGTCGTGTTTATCTCATGAATGATAGATGTTTTTCATATAAAGGAAATATCATGTAATAATAATTCATAATTTTTTTAAATTATTCTAATAATGTGTTATTAATATATAATATTTTTATTAGAATACCATCATCAGGTTATTAAACATATGAAAACAAGTTCCCCACCACTCCCTTTTTTACCAAACATATCCTTGTCTTTCACATAATGAAATTAGAATTAAGGAATCATTGAAAAAAGTTATAAATATATTTTTAATAATATGATAACGAGGAACCATCAACTAATAAGTGATAATCTACCCCTTAAATGTAAAACACACACTAAACAATTGAATAAAATATTCTAACATCTAATTGTGAAAATTGAAAATAACCAGGTAACATAAATATGATAGATGGTTATAAGTAATGTGTATAAAAGTTAAAATATATTTTAGTAAGGAAATAAAATTAGTGATTAATATTGGTATGTTCATTGTATATGAAACATACTAACTCATGTAAGCCAGAGCTTGTGGTTATCTAACAATATTGGAACAAGATACATGAGATCACATCCTAAAGAATCAAACAATTTTTAATTTTTAGATATTGGATAAATAAATGTTTCTCAAATAAAATTTTAAAAAATGTAATAAAATATAAAATTCTAGTAATAATTTTTTTATTTCTTATAGTATATCAATTTAGTTAATTGTAGATCCCTTCTTGGAATCATAGGGAATGGAAAACATAAAAAATGGTGATCTATGATGCTCAATAAGGGTAAACATTGGAGGTATAAAAAATAAGAGAGAATAATATTATCATACGGGTATGATAATATAATCAAATGTGTGTTATCAATATAAATTATTTTCACCTAGAAATTTATATATCATAAAATCTAAAATAATGAAATATCTTGAAACAATGTCAATAAAGGTTTCAAAGTAGTAATCAGAAATCAAGAGTCACAACATAGGCATTCATCATAATAACAGTAAGAAACCATAATATGGTGAACATGGTTATTCGAAATCATGTCCAGACATAATATTTTGAGAATTTATATAAGAAATCACAATCACACATCAAAATGTGTACATATCTATTTTCCATCATGTATAAAAATCATGTTTTTAGTATATTTATACGCAATCATACTCATGCATTGAAATGTAAACATAAATATTCTAAATCATTTCCATATATAATATTGTGAGTAGATCTAGAAAAAAATAATACACACTCATAAAAATTGAACCTATATATATTCACAATCCTGTCCATTCTCATCATCATCATCTTATTATATATCAATATCAAATTAAAAAATTCATTGGAAGGATATAATAGAATGAACCATTAAATAGTTGTAATTAATTTATATGTATACCATAAGGTCATGAACACATTCATCATTTCATTACAGAATAACCTGAGGAAATAAAAACTGATTTCATTAATATTTGATAATCATAATCAATATACATATTAAAAAAATTAAGGAATTGAATCATCATATCATCTCCCCAGTGAATCATAGGAAACATAAATGGATGATATAATCATAATATCAAGAGATATAAATATCTCATTACCCAGTGAGTTGTAGAAAAATAAGAGACCAAACCATAAAATAATCATATTACATTCATATTTATTCCAAAAGGTCATGAAAACATTCATCATTTCAACATAGTTTCACAAAAGGAAAAGAAAATAGGTTTCATCAAGATGTATGCAATATAATAAAAAACTATCTTAGGATAAATAAAGATGGTATCATTGTAATATATCCCATGTGAATAATAAGTAACATCAAATGATATTTTCCAATATGAAAACACATTTAAAAGATCAATAAAACATTTCTTAAGTAAAATACACTATTTATTTTGAAATAGCTAATTTAAAATCATAAATTTCAAGAATATCAAGAAATAAAATTTATTTCAAAAAAAACATGGAAATATTTAATGTAATATTTAAATGAAAATAGTGTTCATGATGGTAGGAAACGTGATTCATGTTGTATATCTTAAAATAGAATATTGTTTTTTTAGTTTTTCAAATAGTTAAGAAGACAACTAACTTATAAAACATTTAAAATAGTCAATTTTTAAAAACATTTATTTTTTTTAATATATTTAATTTATTAATTAAAATTCTTTGGATGATTGAAATGTGTATTCTTGAAAATATTTTTAAAAAACTGGACATATAATAAATTTTTTCTTAAATAAAGGTGAAAAAAGATTAGTTTTTAAGAAAAATATTTTCATAATCATATCAATTCCAAAGTGAGGAAAATACTATTATTATATGAAAAATAATATAATTACTAGGGTAGAATAAACTATATGGGTCTTAAAATATAATATCCATATAAATTCTCCCAATATAAATTTAGCATAAACAATCCCGAATTTAAATGCGATTGTTATATAAATCCCTTAAAATATTTGTAATATCCAAATCAATGCCTCATGAAAGAGATAACAATAGATAAAATTGTAAATCAATATAATTTTAAATAGAATAATGAAAAAATAAATTAATGAGAAGTATATATATCACAGAAAAGAAACAGGTGGTGATTATGGAATATGAATCATAGAAATAAAAGTGAAATGATAAACCCTTACCTCAAGTATCATCTTTCTTCAGATGGGTTAACATCAATTATATAATTAATATAAATTTATGATAAATATTTTATGTAACTATATTAATAAATAAATTTCCTTTTATTATTATCATATAACATATTATCCTTTATTGGTTAGCAATTCGTTATTAAAATCACTATTTTGAGAGATACATGTTTTGTTTTTCATGTATGATTCAATTAAGTGGTTTTGGTCCTTATAATATTATGATAATTTCATCATCTATGAAATTTTCATCATGTAATTGGTATATTATTCAATATTTATGCACCCATTTATAAATATTAATATAATATTTTTATGAAGAATTATTTACCCCAACTCATGGAGATGATGATCATTACGTACACATGATGTATGTTTCCACTTTTATATTTATAGAATAAAAGAAAGGTAAAAAATAATTCATATTTATTTAATTATTATTATATAATAAATATCATATATATTAATTTAATCTATTATTATTTATAGACAAGTGCAGAAGAAGTAAAAAATGTATCACATCACTTTGTGGATGTGGTAGTCCACAAGTATTCATTAGCAGTGTTACGATTTCCCAATGGATGAGAATGTAGTATGGTAGAAAATATCATATAATTATAAAAAAATTATTACTTAATAAATATAATATTTTAAACATTTAATAAATCATAATATTATAACATTAATGATGGTTACGTAAGATGAATCATATCGTTACATGGAGGTGGTAGTCCACATGAATGCATGATCGATACTTTCATTTCTCATTTGATGGAATGGAGGTAAAAAATAGTTGTCCCATAAATCTAATAAAATCTATATATCTTTATGATATCGTATAAATCATGTTAGAATGGATAAAACATATATTAATATATATATGAAGTAAAAGAAGAAATAATCTTTTAAAGAGTCGGGTGAGATGATTACCTCTTCTTTGGAAAACCTCCTTTGGCTTACAAATTAAACCATATTTGGATGGTATTAAGAGAATAATTAAAGATGTATGATTAAGGGAATTAGTCTAGAAAGGTATTATTTAAGGTATTTTTTGATATATAGTTCTCAAAATATGTGAATAAAGGAGAAGAGGATATGCCTTTTTATAAGTGAAGGAAAGGACACACATAGAATTAATTAAAATATTAAAATATAATATATTTAATAATCATGTAATGTAGAAAAAATGGAAACAATGTCGAATTTGGGTCATTATAATGTCAAAATAATTTCATCCTGTGAGAAATAGGTATTTTTATGATACATTTTAACCCATATATTTTTGTCTAACCCCCTCTTCAGATATTTTAACATTTTCTATAATATACCATTATTTAGAATTTAGGGGTCATAAAATTACTTATACGGTGATAACTGGATACCAAAAAGTATGTGAATAAAATTTCAGACTACTTATTATACCTAATGTTTTATTTTAATTTTTATTTAATTTAATATCATTAAATATATTTTTTTCATAAAATACCATTATAGTCATTTTTTCAACTATTCTTTTAAAATAACATCAAAGACTAAAAGATAGAAATATAATTAGAAAATTAACTCATTCAAAATAAATTATAATTTATAATAACCTAATAAATTATTTGAATACCATAATTCATCTAAATAAAATAATTTTTTAAAGTCATTTACCTTGGTTTTTCTACAACTTGCATAAGATCTTCCTTGGCATTGCATATAAATTTAAGTTAATTATATCATCAATAAAAATTAAAAATAAATTTTTATAATGAATATATTTTATTTATGATAAACATAATTTTTTATATTCATTCATATCTTCTTCTTATCCCTATTACAGTATATAAGAGAAATTAAAATTAAAGAGTTTGACATTTTATTATCATTTACATAAAATAAAAAAGGTAATTATCAAAGAAATATTGAACTAGGTCTCCATATCATTAATTATTAGATGAATATGGTCAAAATAAAATCATTAAATATAAATTTGGAATGTTTTTGACAGATGTTTCAAGCCCCGTCACTATATTTTTAATCTCAAAGTATATGGATTGACCATTACTACGGTGAAAAATATATACCATGGATATTATTAAAAATGAAAAAAATAAAGGCATACAATTTACAAAATTTGATCATCCAGATTCCAAATATATAACTCATTTTTTATGATTCAATTTCACAAAGTTCAAGAAATCAATTTTATTATATATTCTTAAAACACAAAGAAACCAGCTTTATATAACTTCGTTTTAAGAATAAAAATTAACTTATACAAAAATAAAATATAATTTATTTCATATGGAATTATTTATATTATGTTTACTAAAATGGATCTCATATTACATTAAAATAAAATCCAAAACATAATTGGACCTTTTTGATGACTCTCATCATCATGGGTGGTGAAAATCTTGGGAAATTAGATCATTTTTTCTGTCTCTAAAGTTTAATCCATAATGGTATTTTTTTGGTGATTCATAACAACTTATAGGTTACACAGCCAGAACATGTGTGAGTTACCCAGCCGGTCTCCATGTACTATGATTGTCCAAGATCCATATGGGGGGTACATGTCCAAGTATATAAATGGGGACCCCATGTGGGGCACACACTATGTACGGGATGTACATGCCATGTAGTCTGGAAATGCACATGTTGAGTGGGATAAGGTGCATGAGTAGGTACCCATGTGTGGTTACACTCCTTATATAGGGAGACACATTCCATGTAATTAGTAAAGAACATGTTTCTTGTGGAACATGGCCCCAAGATTACCCTTGCGAGTACATGATGTGTAACCAAAGTATGTGCCATTTTTTTTCCTGGCATGATTTTATTTTCCAATTTATTCCTTGGTGTCAGAAATAGACTTGGGAGTAGTCCATTTTAATCATTTTACTATATATATCTTGATGGTGTGATATTTGTCTCATCTATAGGTTTTATGGGTGTTGTTTTTTAATGGGAGAGAATTTCCAGATGTCTTCCTCTAATTTTTTTAGATTCCTCCAACATGTTGGGTTGTGAGCTATGAGGCACATGATAGGGTTGTGATCTCGGTGGTCCGTCTATCTCTATTGTGACATGGAGATCGGTTTGTGGTTCTTTGGATGGATCTTAGAAGGAGGGATCAAGGAGTATCTCTGTGGAGATCATCATTTCTCTCTGCGTGTCGATACCAGTATCTTTAGGTTAAATAAGTTAATCTTTACATCATAGGTCTAAGGATGAAAATTGTTCGAGCCTTTAGGACAGTTTGATGCCTTTGTGTGGTGGTTACATTCAGGTTACACTTTGTTATTGAGATGATTGTAAGGGACTCTTAAGGAAGACATATTGTGTTGTTTATTATCAACTTACTAGGGGATTCAATAGTTGGATTGTTATAATTACCATGTATCATGGAATTATTTAGATTCCCTTATAGGTGAGTTTGTACCCATGGATAGGTTACTATTGAGATTGATAGATAAGGTTTCTCTTTTGTGATATTTTCCACTTGGTTTGGATTTTTTTGAGGAGTCCTTATGGAGGTGGGTCTCTTATATTTGAGGTGGTTATAAGAACCATTGTGAGTGAAACTTCTTCCAGGATTGATATTTTGGTTTACCTATGGATGTGATATTTATCCAGGATTAGTTGGAGGCCACTAATGTCTATTTGGGATGTTCCTCTATAGGGTGTGTCCTATTCTTCAATGCAATACCCTAGAATTCCATGATTTTTTTTCATAATTAAAGGGCATTATTTCAATACCATGATCTAAGATGACACATAATTATGAGTCCTGTAGTTACTGGAACATAATTTTTATCTATTTTTAAGTTTCATTAAATTAATGTAAGTGTGGGTTTTTCTAACTTTTAAACTGGTACCCAGATAAAAAATATGAGGGTACCATTAAAATCAGAGGGTCGAGATATTCCTAAAAAGGGCATATCATTTTCTAGTAGAGGCTAATAGTGGAAATTAGTTTTTTGATGTAAACAAAATAATTTAGTATCAATTATTTTATTTTAAAATAATTATAAATCCAAAATAGTAACTCAGATTAAAAATTTGTGAGTACTTCTGATCCCATGAGGGCGTGTTTCCCTTAGGTAGAGCATAGCCTCGACCAGCGTGGGTTGAGGATGAAAGTTAATTTTCCAACTTTTCAAAAAAAAATAAACATAAATATTTATTGAAATTGTTTTCTTTATCATTGAGAAGTGGCATGTTAGTGGTCCGGTGTCGCGATGAGGCGATGATGAAACTCATTAATGAACCTCATTAATGAGTCGGTGAAAGAATGTTGCAACATAACATAACAACACTATAATGCAGTGTAACAAAAACATTGATTCATGTTCAAAAATTGATAGCCTAACAAGCAATGCAGGATTATTGGCACAATACTGGAATTGTTTTGAGGCTTTGGCGGGTGGCGACGATAAATGATGAACGCACCTTCTTCCACCCTTCGAATAAATGCTAGTGACGGTGGGCTATGGATCAAGAATGAAGAACAGAGTCACGCAATCCATTTCCTCCTCAACAAACAATCCTATCCTAGGTGGGGGATTTTATTTTAAGTGAATTCTTTCTTTTCACCATTCTTTTCTTCAAATGAAAAACAAGGGTTAAATCACAAACAAGTTAACCTATGAATCAATCATTCAAGAGGGGTGGTTAATGATGCAGGTAAAAAGGAGATATTTATCATAGTAATCCTTCCACCATATTTATGGTTATTCATGATCCAACTAACAAGAATTAACTTGATTAAACATGAAAAATAACACAAATCATTCTTTGGGTGTTTCTCTCTGCAAATTCTCCCTCTTTCATCTGCTTTCGTCCTTCCCGTTATTCAAGGAGTAATGACGATGACACATCGGCCAAGGAGGCACCAGGAGGAAGGTTCATAACCAGGCGGGCTTCAACTCCTGCGTGTGGCAGCAACACCCTGCTGCAGCAGCGACACTAGGCCATGGTACCCTGGCCACAGCGGCAGCAAGAGTCATTGGCTACTGTAATGGGATAGCCGTCCGCGACAGAGGCGCCACATGGTGAAATTATACGGAAGTGATCTGGACAAATGATATATCCACGGGTCACATGCATGTACTGGTCTGCGTGAGCGGAAGGGTGCTGGAGGTCAGTGCTTCCTTGGAGGAGCGGCTCGTGTCGGCTGGTTGCAACATGTGGAAAGGGAGTGTATGGCTTCTTCCGTCCGTGTGTGGCATGAACTGGATTCCAAATGAGAATCTAGGTTGGGGGAGGACCGGCCAGTGATGCGGGCTGGGCCAGTGGTGCGAACCAGGCTGCTGGTAGCCCAGGTAGGAGAAGAGTCTTCCTACCGATGTGGGTGGTCTGATGGGACAAACTGAGCCGTTGAGAATCCTAGGTTGCGAAAGAACTGGCCCACCAGTGTTGGGCCGAGATGGCTGAACCTGGGTCACTTCTGGACCCCCAGGTAGGTTTGGTTAGGTCGGTCTGACCATGTCAGACTGGGCCTGGGCACAACTGGCCTCTGTTTACTAAAACACCAATATCTTTAATACCGAGCATCCTATTAACTTGTCGTTAGTGGAGTTAGGACCCCTACGATGAGAAGGTCCTTTGGGAATACTCAAAGTGAGATTTTTTGGAAGTTGATATTTGACTGATGACTTGAGGAGTATATTCTCCAAGAATCAAGCATGCTACGAGCAGTAATATTATGGCTGGCTGTGAGCGAAGGATATGACGAGCGAGTCTAAGTGATCCAACTGGCCAAGAGACGAGCGGGTCAAAGTGATCCAGAAAGCATAGGGACGATTGGGTATTAGTGGTCAAGCTGGCCCTGAGATGAGCTAGTCTATGTGATCTATGTGACCCAGAGACGAGCGAGTTTAAGTGATCCAACAGGCCCAAAGATGTGTGGGTCTAAGTGAACCAGCTAGCCCAGAGACGAGAGAGTCTCAATGATCTAGCTGGAAAAGAGATGACTGGGTCTAAGTAATCTAGATTTCCTAGTGACGAGCATGTTTAAGTGATCCAGCTGGGCCCAGAGACGATCGGGTCTCAGTGATCCCACTGGCCCTGGTGATGAGTAGGCCTAGATGATGAATCCCTTAGTAGTACCAATGTTCATCTTTACGACAGATAATTATACTTTCTATAATCTGAGTTATACCTGGTGTGATATATATTTGCTTTGTGATCTTACTATGTGGTCTTACGTTGTGGAAATTCTTTTATGTTATGGGATATCTACTGAGTATTGTGTTACTCACCCCAGCACGGTTTTCGCCCGCACGTGTTGTGTCCCATGAAGGTGATCAATGCTTCGATAGAGACCTTCGTGGACGAGCACCAGGTGGTTCACAATGAGATAAGACAGACATGACTCACTTATATGGCTACAGACAACTACCCTCCATCTACCCTTCAGGTAGGGTTTGAGCAGATAGTCCTTGGATGTTTTATATTTCTTCGTGGTTTTGGGCTTGTATTCTGGCCCCTTTTCCCTTTTCATTTTATATTATACTTATAGTAGTTGTCTTAGTGATAGTTTTTGTTTACTTAGTGTTTACCTTTCTATAGTTCTAAATTTTTGTGGGTATACAGGTTTAAAGGAAAATGACTTCCCTTTTTGTTATATGCCTATTTGGTGCTAGTCTCTAGCCCCTGACCTATGAAAGGCATTCATGGGTTAGTCAAGGAACGAGCCCCGGGGGATGGGTCATGACCTAGTGGTATCAGAGGTGGTTGGTTTTACCATAATAACTAAGAGTCCATAAATTTTTATGGGCCAATAGTGTTAAGTGTTTTGAGTTTACCTTTGAGTCTAGGAAGTCCAGTGTAGGTACGGCGACTGAGGTATCCAAAACCAGGTTCCTGAATTATGCATTCTAACTCGGTACATGAAAACACTATTTTCATGCTTCTTTGAGATTTTTCTATTTATATTTTTTAGTCAGAGTCAGCTCAACAGGTATAATATATTGAATGTGGTTCATCTTGATCTCTTTTAGGATTCCCCCATGCAGACAGCTAGCCAACATTCTAGTGCGTAACCACGAAGATGGTCCACAAAGCGATGAGGCTTCTATACAAGGACTGTTCCCTGAGAGGGAATCTTCAGGTGATGTCCTAGTGATACCACCACCCATTGGTCAGTAGTTACTACTCGAACTACCAGTAGAGGATGCACATAGTCTTAGTTCCTTACACGAGTTCAGTGATAGAGACCTCTCAGGTTCTAAGGAGAGACATATCCACAGGTCGTTGAGGATTTGATGGAGGCAGTGATGTGGGCCTTCCACTTTGTGAAGAAACCACTTAACTAGATGGTACATCTAGTAGTGATACTTCTTTAGGTATTAGTAGGGAGATGGTGGAGTTTGACCATCCAGACTCATGAGGAGGTGAGCCTTACCCGATATAACTTCAAGTGACTTTTCAGGGAGGATATCTTCCCCACAACTTTGTTCTCATTGCACATATATTAGCTACTCAACATAAAATAGAGAATCCTTTTAGTGGTTAAGTACTCTACGAGGTTCACAAAACTCTATCATTACTCTATGGATATGGTACGAGACCCTTTCTTCAAGGCTCAGAACTTTGAGAAGGGACCTCGACAAGAGATTTGGGCACTGATAAATTCCCTTAGTATCCCTATGCAATCTAGAGTGCTAAAGAGATCTCTACTAGTGGATAACATCCTTGGAGAGCAAGAACCAGTAGTGGAAGCCACTATCGGGTGATAGGTGGATGAGTCATCCATGGAGGGAAAATAATAGATGACGCAAAAATCCTAGTGGGCCAAACCATCTAGAAGATGATTCCACGACATAGGGTCAATGGTACAAGGCCACTAAGGTAGTAGGAGTTAGAACAGGATTAGGGTGTTCTACTCATGCGGCAGGCAGAGACACATGGCTCGTGACTACCGGACCCACCGTTCATACAATCAACAGACGGTTAGTTGGCCGTCAAGGAAGTGGTGGATGTTTGAGTGAGGAGGTCTATAGGGCTTCAGACATGGAAAGTGAGCATGCAGAGTAGCATGCAATGGGAATGGGTTTGAGGTGCTACCACCACCACCACCAAGTGGTCCACCATGGGCTCTGAGAGCCAGTGGATTTGGGCGAGGCCAGCTTCAAGTGATGTAGGCCTATGACCATGATTCTCTAGAGATGATAAGAGATACGATATGTTTCTTATCACCCTTATATTCATTTCTTATAGACATTGTTGTCATCCACCCCTTCCTTTCCACATACCTTGTTCTAAACTCCAAGATTCTGGTGGAGCCATTGGATCGATCCTTATTATTAGAGACTCTTACAGGAGGGATTCTAGGATTACACACTAGTGTTATTAGTTTGAGATTACTCTTGGTGGATAGATGTAAAGCTGGTACCTCCTAGTAGTTGTGTTGAGCCCTTACGCTATCATATTGGGTATGGACTAGTTGTGAACAGTCCATGATCAGATAGACTATTTTATGCTTGTAGTGTAGTGTGTCTGTGGATACGGGATCATGTTTTCCTTTGTCAGTGAGAAGAAAAATGGAGGAGTTCAGGATGGAGATGCACATAGGAGGGTGAAACCAATCACTCATCAGTTGGATTGAATGACCCTCAGTGTTGTGAATGAGACGAGTCCACTGTTTCGTGCGGTGGTCGATGAGTACGAGGAAACCTTTCCAGATAATGTTCCAAGACTAACTCTTTATTAAGAGGTGGAATTATACATTGATCTATACCCTATGATGACACTGATATCTACACCTTCATATCGGATGGTTCCTGAAAAGATTTGAAAGCATAGGGTAGATTTGGAGGGCATGTAGAAGAATAGGTTCGTAAGGCCCAGCGTTTCACTATAGGAAGCCTTAGTGTTGTTCTATAAGAAGGTATACAGAATCATAAGGCTATGATTGGACTTTCAGCACCAGAACCGGGTGATTGTGAAGAACAAGTATCCTCTGCCGAGGATTGACGATCTCTTCGATTAGTTGAAAGAAGTGAGTTGGTTCTCAAAGATAGACCTCAGATCAAGATATCACCCGCTTTGAGTGTGAGATGAGGACATATCGAAGATGAATTTTAGATGTCGTTGTGGCCAATACGAGTACTTAGTGATGCAGTTTAGTGTGATGAACTCCCCAACAGTGTTCATGGGACTCACGAATGGAATATTCCATCTGTACATAGACCAGTTTATAGTGGTCTTCATTGATTACATCTTAGTGTATTCAACATTTAAAGTGGATCACGTGATACACTTGAGGACGGTTTTGGACACACTCTGAGAGCACCAAATTTATGGAAATCTCTATAAGAGTGAGTTTTGGATATGAAAGGTCCACTTACTAGGAAAATTCATCTCAAAGGCTAGATTTGTGGTGAATTTAGCAGATATTGAGGTGGTTCTTTATTGGGAGCCACCCTAGAGCATTATCGATGTACAATGTTTCCTTGGGTTGGCTAGGTACTATCAAATATTTTTACCTGACTTCTCCAATATGGAAGCACCCATGACAGCTTTGACAAAGAATGGGAAACCCTTCACGTGGATAGAAATATTCCAATAGATCTTTCAATAGCTGAGGAAGATCTTGACGAGTGCTCCTATCTTGAGATTTCCAGATGAGGGAACCAACTACATGGTGTACTATGACGCATCAGAAATTGAGTTTGTTTGTGTCTTGGTGAAAGGGAAAGTAGTGATTTATTATGGATCATGACAATTGAGACCACATGAGAAGAACTATGTGACTCCTGAACGTATGTTTTAAGTGGTAGTCATTGCACTGAAGATATGGTGACACTACCTTCTGGGTGAGTTATTTATCGTCTACTCTGACAATAAGAGTCTGAAGTATATCTTTTCTTAGAAGGATCTGAATCTGAAACCACGAAATCGGCTAGAGTTCCTTCAGGACTATGACATCGAGATATTCTATACTACTCATAAGAATAATGTGGTGTCATGTGCTCTCAGTAGGAGATCAATTTCACATCTTCTGAAAAAGGAATCAAAGCAGTTGGCCTTGCTTCATATATCCTTTGTGGATAGAGATGAGGTATCTTAACATCAATCAATGGTAGTTTCTCCTAAAGTAATATAGTGAGTCATGGAGATGCAACTCGTAGATGCGAGCTGCGAGACTACACATTCCCAAATGTCCTCAAGATAAGATCTTGATGGATTTTCAATATGTGGGGAGAACATCATACTGTTTTGAGGACACACTGTAATACCAGTGGTGTTGTGGGAGGAGGTGTTGAGGAACTTGCATACATCTGCTATGGTGGTACATCTAGGTGTGGTAAAGATATACTAAGACCTCTGACAACAATACCGGTGTTTGGGAATGAAGAATGTAGTATCGGAGTTTGTCTCGAGATGCCTCACTTGTTAGTAGGTGAAGGCTAAGCACTAGGTTCCAGAAGGTCTAAAATAATCCCTCGAGGTACCAGAGTGGAAGTGGGATGGGATATCGATGGAATTCATGATAGTCTTACCGCACACATTCAGGTGACATGATACCATCTAGATAATCGCAGACCAACTCACCATGTCGGCCTACTTTCTACCCATTCAAGAGAAAGGTTCAGTAGAGATCTTGGGATGCCTCTATGTGCATAAGATTGTCCGACTCCATAGAGTCTCATATATGATAGTCTCAGATCATGATGCAATCTTTACATCCCGATTGTGGAAGGCATTTCAGGAGGATTTTGGGACTTAGCTGCACTTGAGCACAACCTTTCATCCACAGACTAATTGTCAGAAGAAGTGAACCATACAAACCTTGGAGGAAATTATTTGTGATTGCGTCCTTGATTTTAGTCGCAGATGGGAGGACCACCTACCACTGGGGTATTTTGCATACAAAAATAGATACCACTCCACCATCGGTATGGTACTATTTTAGGAACTACACGGATGACCATGCAGGTCACTGTTATGCTAGACAGATCTAGGGGAGTCAACACTCATGGGTCCAGAGATGGTACAAGCTACCACTGAGAAGTTTCAGGTCATCCAAGAGCAGATGAAGACCACACCGAGCATGAAAAATTCATAAACTAATAGTCAATAGAGAACCTTGTAGTTTTAGTAGGGGACCATATATTCCTATGATTCTATCCTTGAGGATGGATATGAATATATTCCTAGGGCGGAAAGTTATCTCTGAGGTTCATCAGACCTTTCTTGATACTGCATAGAGTGGGAAGGGTGACATACCACTTGGATCTACTATCTTAGCAAGAGAGGGTGCATGACATCTTTCACGTATCCCAGATGAGGTGATATGTGCACAACCATTCTCACATCATTGACCACGATGGGATGGAGATTGATAATGAGGTTACATTTGTGGAGTACCTAGTGGAGATAGAGGATCAATAGAAGAGGATGGTTGATATCTCTAGTGTGTGTTTGTTGGAAGCACATGAATCTCCCAGAAATCATGTGGGAGTGGGAGGACCAGATTCAAGCTCAGTACCCCCATTTGTTTGATTAGCGCTTTTTTGGCTTATGAGGATGTAAATTGCTAAAGGGGGAGTAATGTGATACCCCAAAATTCCAGGATTGTTTTTTGAAAATTAAATGGGATTATTTCAATACAATGCTCTGAGACATCACGTAATTAATTGTCCTGGAGTGGCCAAAACATATTTTTAAACTATTTTTAAGGTTTATTAAATAAATGTGAAAGAAGGTTTTTTTAACATTTAAAATGGTTCCTAGATCAGAAATTTGAGGGCACTATTGAACTCGTAGTGTCAGGATTTTCCTAGAAATGGACCAAAAATTAACCAGCATGGTCCAATAGTGGAATGTAGTTTTTTCCATAAATAAAATAATAAAGTAACAATTATATTATTTTCAAATCGTTATAAATCCAAAATGGTCACTTGGATTGAAAATCCGAGAGTACTGTTGTGCTCACAAGGGAGAGTTTCCCTTAGGAAGAGCTTAACCTCAACCAACGTGGGTCAATGGTGAAGGTTAATTTTCAAAAAATTTGAAAGAAAAATAAAATAAACATAATTATTTTAAATTGTTTTCTTCATTGTTGAGTAGTGGAACATCAGTGTTCTGGTGCAGCGACGAGGTGTTGATCAATCTCATTAATGAACCTCATTAATGAGTCAACGTAACGATGATTCAACAAAACCTAATAGAAACACTAATTAATATTAATCAATTAATATTCTAACATGCAATGTAGGATTGTTGGAACAATCCTGGAATTTCTTTGAGGCTATGGTGGATGGTGATGACAAAGGATTAATTCACCTTATTCCACCCTTCAAAGAATAAATAACAATAGTGGGTTGTGAATTAGGAACGAAGAATGGAGGCATGAGATCCCATTTTTTCTTGACCAATAATCCTATCCCCTGTAGGATGTTTTATTTTAAGTGAATTATAGATTTTCACCACTATTTTATTCAAAAAAACAAAAGCATGTTAACTCCAAAACAATCTAACTTGTGAATCGACCATTCAAGTGGGTGGTTAATGAAGTGGGGAAAAGGGGTATAATTATCTTAGTGATCTTTCCACATTATTTATAGTTCCATGTGATCCTTCTAACAATAATTCTCTATGTTCAACATGAAAAAAGACCTGAATCATCATTTGGGTGTTTGTGTGAGTGAATCCTTCCCCTCACCTATTCATTCATCATTCTTATTTTCGTGTAGCAATGGAGTGACACATTGGACAAGGAGGCGCTAGGCGGAAGGGCCACGACCAAGTAGGCCCTGGAACTAGTGAGAGGCTGTGGCGTGAGGCCACGAAACCTAGTTTTCGTGGAAGAAATAGGTCACGACACCCCATTCGTGTTAGGAGTAAGATCCACCTATAGTGAGGCCAGTGGCTGGCAGTAGGTGGACGCAGCCACCCGACCACGTCGAAAGCGCCATCTGTCGCAAGGCTGCTGTTTGAAGACCACTGTGGCGAGCTATACCCACAATAGAGTCGTGGTTCATGAGTAAGTAGAGGTCTGAGGGAGAAGACCAAGGCTAGAGGGCGACGTCGCGTTGGAGTAGCTGTCCATGTCAGGGATCCGTGACATGCGGAAAAAGGGCGGTCGTCTTCTGCCAGCCACATGCGGTAGGAACGTGATTCCTAGCAGTTGTCCGTGCAAGGGGAGGATCACCCAACTAAGTGGGATAGGTTGGTGGTATGAACTGGGCCGTTGGGAGGCCTGGGCTAGAGAAGAGTTGGCCCACCAATGAGGTCTAGGTAAATGGGACAAACCAGGATGCAGGTCAGCCCGGGCTACGCTGGATGAAACCGTGTTGCTAGGAGACCCGACAGGCTGGACCCACGGCCGAACTGAGCCAGGTCCAGCAAATCCATATATACATGTCCCTACAACCATGCTAAACCGGGCCGCCTCAGACCACATCAGGTTAGGTCGGGTTTGCTGAACTGGGTAGGGTCATGTGGGACCCCCAAACCGGGCTGGTTAGGTTGGCCCGACCAGGTCCGACTGGGCCCAGACAAAACCTACCCATGTTTACTAAAATGCTAATATCTTTCTGTACCGGGAATCCAATTGATGAACCGTCTATAGAATTTGGACCCTTTCGACAAGTTTATCATTTGGGAATGCCCTAAGTAAGATTTAGTGGAATTTAAGATGAAACTAATGGCTTGAGGATTAGATTCTCCAAGAATCAAGTACACTACGAAAATGAATTCTAGAGTTAGTTGTGACATGAATAATATTGAGAGCAGGTCTAAATGATCTAGCTAGACAAGAGAGGAGAGGGTCTTAGTGATCCAGCTGTCCAAGAGACGAGCCGGTGTTAGTGATCCAGCTATCATAGAGACGAGCAGTTTTAAGTGAACCAGCTGGCCTAGAGACGTGAAGGTCTAAGTCATCCAATTGGGCTAGAGACAGGCATGTTTAAGTGATCCAGCTAGCCCAAATATGAGTGGATCTAAGTGATCCAGCTAGAACAGAGATGAGTGGGTCTATGTGATCCAGCTATCCAAGAGATGAGTGCATATAAGTGAACTTGCTAGCCTAGAGATGAGTGGTTCTAAGTGATCCAGTTGTCCTAGAGACGAGTGGGTCTAAGTGATCCAGATGACCCAAGGAAGAGCGAGTCTAAGTGATCTAGATGGCTTCAGAGATGTGTTAGTCTTAGTGATCCTACTGGACCAGGTGACAGGAAGGACAAGATGATGAATCCCTCGGTAGTACGAATGTTCATCTTTATGAATGATAATTCTAATTGCTATACTTTGAGTTATACTAGGTGTGAGTTTTCGTTGCTTTGTGATCTTACTGTGTGGTCTTTCTTTGTGGTCTTTCCTTTAGGGTTTGTGGTCCCTACTGTGTATCATGTTACTCACCCTTACATAGGATTCACCCGTATGTGTCGTCTACCATGCATAGGATATACACTTCGATGGATACCTTGGGGGACTGGACAAGGTGGTGCATAGTGAGACGGGATGAATGGGACACTCTTCTACAGCTATAGATTTCCACCCTCTATCTACCCTTTAGGTTGTCTTTGAACAGATGGAACTTGGTAATTATACATTCCTTTGTAGTTTTGTGCTTGTATTCTGGCCCCTTTTCCCTTTTAAGTTGGTACTGTACTTCCAGTAGTTTTCTCAGTGACAATTTTCGTTTACTTTGTCTTTACCTTTCCATAATGTGAGATTTTTGTAGGTGTACATGTTTAAAGTAAAATGCCTTTTGATTTTTGGGATATACCTATTCGGTACTTGTCTCCAGCCCCTGGCCTATGGAAGTTGGGCTTGGGGTTGTCACGACACGAACCTCGGGGGATGGTTCGTGACATTCGAGATGAGCTAGTGTTGCTACTCTTATGGTATCCTTTTCTTTCTATAAAATTTATCCATTTTATAATTTTTATGCAGGTGTGGCTGTAGAGATTGGGTATATCAGGGATGTTCCAAGTCGTACGTCGCTTTATGTTGTGATCCTAGGACCATGGTATCCCTAAGATTGGTTTGGCCCTGAGGTGGGTCATTTAGTGCTATTGGTTTCTATTTTCTCAATTCTAAGCTTCAAGGTGTTTATAGAGGCCTCACACTTATTATAAAATTGTGGATTGACACTACTAGTTTATTATTTTTGATGGTGGGTGTGGGAGTTGGATCAACCCATGTTCTATTGGCCTTTGACCATGATCTTTGATGAAGTTTCTACTCAAGACATTGTACTGTGGAGGACACACTTGGGATATCTTGGACCATGTTTTGGCCCCAAGTTTCAATCTAGTTCTCTCCTCCATTGTAAAATTATGATTAAATGATCTTAGGGAGAAAATGTATGGACTAGACGGGAGAACCCCATTTATATTGAGTTTGTTCCTTTTTAAGAGGTTATGTTATCTATGTATTCTTTAGGTCTCCTAGTTTGGTTTATGGATCCGTGTGCAGTGCATCAATTTGGTCTATGTGGGTGGATCCCATAGGGAGGTGCATCAGATTGGTATAAGCTTTATCTTTAGTTCTTTTGTAGTAATTACGGGATATGAGAGATATCTAATGTGCATAGGGAATATTTTCTCACCAATTTGGATGGTTCTATTGGATTCCTAGAGACAAGTAGATGTTCTTATCTATTTGGAATACTTTGATTATTAAATAGGTTTTGGAATTCATTCATATTTTTTATAGATGTCCTGGAAATTTCGTTTAGTTCTAGCTAACACACAATTTATTGTGTGTCTTGGTGAGTTGCATGTTGTATATCCTCAACCGCGAGCTAGAGTAGTGGTAGATTTTCCTCGAGTCTTAGGTAAGATCCCATGGATAGTTATTTTCCATGTTTTTATTTTCCCCATTTAATTTATATAGCTATTCTTTTAGGTTATTTTTTATATTTTTGACAAGTATGGTCATATCGCATGTGCATGAACATATTATGATTGTGGATTATAGGTTCTCCATTAGGGGTGGCCTAAATATATTTTTTCCTACCCACTATATTTTCAATTTAATGTGTGTGATGACTTGATATGTTCCTTCCAGTTGGAGAACAAGTTGCATGATGGATGGGGCTGATGCCCCACGTATCATGATCGAATAGATCTACTCGTGTAGACTCTCAGGTCAGTTTAGTGTAGATAGGGCTTTATGGAGAAAAGATATGTGGTTATTCTCAAATATGGTATTATATCCCATTTTAGTTATTTTTGGTTTTTTTATATGTAGTCATCCTTGTTGGAGAATGGTTTTTTTATGTTTTTCATGATAGAGTCTATAATGTTTTCCATGTTTCACTTATTATTGCATGTTCTAATTTAAGTTATTTATCATGTGTACTCTAATATTTATCTCTATGTATAAATTTGGTTGTTTTGTATTATTATTTCACTCTGGCTAGATTTAATAATCTCTCCACTTCACCTTTTAGACACTCACTATTTTTCAAAAGCCTATAGAATTTGGGGTGATGTGTTTGATTCGATTTGGTGGCCTCGATTAGGTGATGTTTCCAGGTGACCTGGGATGGTTCTTCAAAAAAAATTATCGAAGTGGGGTGTTTTATGATTTGGGGAGTTTGTAGTCTTGTGTTTTAGGAACATTTTAGAACTTCTGGGGGATATCATATGGGTGTTACATTAACACCTACTCTGATAAATATTCAATGATTCCATGGAATGGGATTTCTATTCGTGGTTTTGGTTTCTACAATTGTGTGATTTCATCTAGTGTGATTCACTAATGTTTAAAGATTTATGGTTTATCATGGTTATATAATTTTGACCCTTGGGAAAGATACTAGTTCTCATGCATCATTATAGCCATCTACAATTCACATGACACATTCCTTTCTATGGTGTTTTACTAGCAATAGAGGATCAGTTGTTTAAAGTGTCAGAAACTTCTCATATAGTATTTTTTCATATAATTACTTAATCTCATTATAATAAATTAAGAATATGTATATATTTTATTTTGATGATAGTTCATGAAGATTATTTGGTTAGAGGTTATATGGTGTTGGAGATACTTTCCCTTTACCGGAAGATTCCTAGAAATCCTTGTGGGCTGGTATGGACTTTGATTTCCATGTTTGTAGCTCAACAAGGGAAATGAATCATGAGGGGACTTTGGATTAGGCTCAATATACCCAAATTTGGTAGATCCCATGAATTCCTAATAACTTATTCCTTGATATGGAGATAGTATTTCGATGTGTTTTTTCCAGGTCATATAGTGGGGCTCTTATTCCTACTATCACTGATGGTTTGGGTGGGCATGGTTATTCCTCTTTGGTAGGTTCATTCTGGTATTCTATCACCAATTTGGGGTTAGGCATGAAGAATTTTGTTGTTTTTATGTGTATTTCGTGGATTTCTCCCTTTCTCAAAAATGACTTGAGATGGCTTCTTTGGTTGGACCACAAGCCCTTTTTGTTTTTGGTTGTGCCTTGGGTAATGCGGTGAGAGTGCGGTTAGACACTTGTGGTTTTGTATTTACACTTGAGTTGATGGTGGTCATGTGGTTGATCATGGACAAAGGTAGATTCCTCTATGTTGAATAGGAGTTCTAAGTGTTCTAAAGTTTATAGGAATTAACCTACAGGAGGAGCATGGCCAGTGGTTTTAGGATCATTATCCTAGTTTCATTTGAACATGGACCATGTAAACACAAGTCTTTCTGTACTATTGAGAGTATATTAAGGAAATTAATGTGGTTGGGAGTGCACCATAGAATTTCAGAGGATGTTAACCTCTTTTTAAGTGGGTTTTTACTGACATTGTTTTAGGTTTTCTTTATAGCACTTAGGTGTGAGCATTTTTTCCACATCAATCCATTGTGTAATGTGATGGATGCATTGTGTTCCATGTAGTTAGTCTTGGGTTAGTGTGGTGATCATAAGGAAACTCATATTGTTGAATGAAAAAAATAGGTCTCTATTGAATGGTTCTTGTGTTGGGAGAAATTTGGGGATTTGGTAATACCAGTCATTTGAGGTTGAGAGAGTGTTGGTTGAACTAATAATTTAGTGAGATCATAGCTACTAGTTTTCTACTAAGGATTCTCATGGGTAAGAAGTTTTTGAGTTGGAGGGATTGAGACAACCAATATCATCAAGGGTAATTAAAACCATGAGAAACTTTATATTTTTTATTCCCAAGAGTGTTTAGGTAAAAAACTTAATTTCTACTATAAGGTTATCGTAGATAATTTTTGTGACCACTATGTTGGTCATAGAATAATGTTTTTTCCATAGAATATGAGTTTGGTCGAAATCTGAGTAATTTAAATTTTTATAGAATATTTAATAATTAATTAATTAAATATTAAATTAATAACATATATTTATTCATTGTTATCCTTTAAAAAAAATCTTCGTATTTAGATTCTCTATTTTTTTCATCACCATAATGGGGATTTTTTCTAGGCAAGTTTTATCATTATATCAGGCATCAGGGTCAGGTTTGTTCCCCTTCTATTTTATTTTTCTTTTTATTTCTTCAGCCCTTTTTGTGTTCTCATTTTATTTTATCTCTTTTCCCTTAGAATTTGTGTTCATTCTCTTTGGAGATTCTAAATTACACAAATGATATATGAAGAGGGTGACAAGAATGAGAGGGAGTAAGGGAGGAGTCCCAACCCGAGGAGCCAATGTAGAGATAGATTGGGAATTGGTGAATGTGCCTCACAGATCGAATACTGAATAATTATAATTTTATGCCTAGAGGTAGGAAAAAAATTATTTTTTCACCATTTATTTGCAGGGATTAGTTTTTTTACATAATTATTCTTTTAATGGGTTTCTCGGGACCCCTTAGGGGTCGATCTAGGCATAATCAGCGAGAATGAAGAGTTTAGGGCCATTTTTAAGAGTTTTCATTTGAGAACACAAATGTTCCCAATGTGTATTTTTGGGATCCACACATATTATTCTTCCTTTTTATTTAGGATATGTTTTTTTGGATTATACACCATGTATCGTGGGTTCACGCCATGTAGTAGAGACTCGGGTTATTCTGGGGGGGGCAAAGAGATGTTTGTTAAATGGAAAAAACCCCTGTGAGGTATACAGATGGTTTCCTTATATTATGATTGAATAGACCTTGTATAGAAGGTATACCCAATTTAGTTTGGTAGTGTATATGTTTATAGGGATGAGATTGATTCGTAGGTTCCCAGGTGGGGTTACCCACCATGTCTCGAGAGGTGCACATCATGTACTTTGGAAAGTACATGCTCATTAGCCTAGTAACACAACCATGGGGGACCCCTGTGAGTATATGTCATGTACCCGAAGCACACATCATGTAATTTATCCTAACTTGGTCATTTTTTCATGTTTACACCCTAATACAGGAATTAGACTTGTGATTAGTCTATTCTGATCATTTTTTCACATATATCATAATGGTACAAAAAAATTAGCGTTTGGAGGACATCTAGGTGGGGTTTTGGGTGGGATAGATTTTTTAGGAGGATTTATTCAAGGTTTGGTTTGGTATTTTATTTTGGGTTGGGATGTGATTTTAAATTCCTTAGTGAGGGTAGTGATCTTGGTAATCGGCTTTTCTCGAGTGTTCCGTGGTGAACTATGTGTATTTCATTCGACAGATCCTAAAAGACTAGATCATGGAGTATGTCTGAGAAAATATTGGTTTTTCCTATTATGTGAGGAAAGATTATTCAATGTTATAGTAGTTGAGGTTTAGGCCCACATCTTGAGGACCAAAGCTATTAGAGCCCCTAGGTTGGGTTGATAACTTTGGGTGTTTGCTGATGCATGGTGTAATTGATTTTTTGAGACGATCCTGAACGAGACATAAACATTCCTATGTGGGATAGTTTCTAATTTTGTGATAATCAAATGTTTTATTATTATTTTAAGAATCAACATATGTCATGTAATTTCATTGGATTCACTTATAGTTGATTTGATACCGATAGATTAGTTTTTTGTTGTGAATTTAGAATAATGTTTCTCTTGTGTGAGATTTTCCTTAAGTCTTGGCTTGTTCTGACGGGTCCTTATGGAGTTTATCCCAATTTTGAGGTGATCATGAGGTCTGTTGTGAATACCCATATTAGTGGGATTATATTTTGTGATATACTTTGGGTTCCTTTTTGATTTATAATTAGTTGTAGTCCCTGGAGGGAAATTTGGGATAACCTTTCATAGGGAATGTTCAATGGTTTTGGATGATCCAGTGAAAGCCCTAATAGGGTGTCCTACTCATGTTGCGGCTATCATTCCATTTGAGAGTGTTTTTTCAAATGTGGCCTTAGATCATGTTTTAAAAAGGGGGTCCGATATAGGATTTAACTTTATATTATGACCACAAGGACCATGGGATTTACAATTTTGTTTTGACTAAGAGGTGTTTTGTTGAGAGCATGTGGTGGCTGTTAGTTCAATGTTGAGACCTAGGGTACTGGGAGAGTCCCCATTCTTATTGGATGATATTGGATCAACACTTCTAGTTCATCTATTTGAATGTTGGGTTCAGGATACGGATCAAAAAATGTTATGTTAACCTATGTTTGTGATCTTTGAGGTAGTTTCTTCTGAAGAATGTTTTTTAAGAGGAGAACAAATGAATATCTTGGACTAAGCATTGGCTCTGAGTTTTGATCTATTTCTCTCATTTATTGGATAGTTATGGTTAGATGGGGTTAATAATATATTGGATGGTTAAGATGTTGTCACACCTTTTAGATTAAGTGTGGAACCTACTTAGAGGGTATGTTATCAATGAATATCGTAGAGCTACTGATTTTGTTTATGGATCCTTGTGTATTGCCTCCATTGGGTATCTGTGGAAAAATCCAATAGGGTAGTGTGTCTAACATGTCCATTGTAGAGCCTGAGTAAATTTTTATGACTTCTTGGATGTGAAAAATCTCTGATGTGTGTATGCAGTTCTTTCAATAGTTTGTTTCATACTATTGGATTACTAGATACTGGTTGATTCACTTTGTTGTGTGGATTCCTATGGTTATGACCAAGGTTTTGGCATTCATTTTGAAGAAATTTTGACATCCTAAAGATCCTTTTTAGTTTTTGAGGACATTCCGTTTGTTGTTTGGCAGGGTGATCTACATTCTATAAATATTCTAGCTTGGGACAAGGTGGGGTATATTTAGAATTGGTGTTAGGCAAAAACCAATGGTTGGTTTTCTTCCTTAATTTTGTTTCCCCATTTTTATGCAGTTTCTTATTTATTTCAACTATTATTAATTTTGACTAGGATGGGAATATCACATATCCATTAACATGTAATGGCATCATATTATAGGTTCTCCCTTGGGGTGGCTTATTATGATTTATTTCTCACCCCATGTATGGGCACCTCGGTCTGCATACAGACCTAATGTCTACTGTCAGTTAGAAGAATATGTTGCATGATAGATGGGGTTGAAGACCATTGTATCTTGATTGGGTAGAGATGCATGTGTGGAGTTTTAGTATCAGGCTAGGGAAGCTCGAGAATCATGGTGACGAGATATGTGGTAATTATCATACATGGTAGTGGATCCAGTTGTATTTATTTTCAATGTTTTTATTTTGGATATGTGGTCAGCTATGTTGGTGACAAGTTGTTCTAAGTTTTCCAATATAGTTTATGTAGGATTTTATTATACAATTCACCTATTATAAAATGACTTTGTTTCAGTTATTGTTTATGACTACTCTAATATTCATCCATGTGTATGAGTTTGGTTAGTTTCCTCTATTACTATAATCCAACCATAGGTTATAGTCTCCCTATTGTACCTTTTTTACCATTGTTTCTAGTTAGTAGTCTCTAGAATTCGTGGAGGTGTTATTAAGGCCGTATGGAAATCCAGATCATGTGACATTTTAGTTTGACCCGTGTTGGGTTATTATAATTTTAAATTACTTTATTTAAAGAAAAGATAAAAAAATTAAAAATGGCACTTTTCACTATACACTAAAAAATAGATCTTTTTTAGAATAAAAACCCATAAATTTAGCAAAATATCATTAAAATGATTATTTTAAAATTCACTAAAATTTATTTAAATAAAATATCTTTAAGCAATAGAAAATAATTATAATATTTTTTCACATAATGCAATATAACCCATTTTCAAAAAAAAATTAAACATTGATGGACTTAACAAATAAATGAAGATATTTTTATTATGATTTAAATATAATATTTTCATTTTATAAAACCTTTATATATATATTTTTTATAATTTAGTTATACATATTTATACCTGCCATTTAGCATCTAGGATATAATGTTCACATTTAAATAATAATATTTTCATAGTATATCGCAATTAATTTAATTCTCGGTAATGTGTGTAAATCTAGCAATAAATAATAGTATTTTTTTCAAACTATATTTTTGGGATGTTACATTATCCCCCTATAAATAAATTTCATCCTTGAAATTTTATCTCAGAGATCAAGGGTGAATTATTTAAAAATTTATTTTTTTAAATCCCACATTGTACAAATGGATAATAAATCTTCTTTCGAAAAGGGGAACATGGAAACATAAAATTTTCCTAAAATAACACATAATTGGGTTCCCAAATCAAGACAAAATTAAGGGGAAGTGAAAATATGGACATGGAGGAGAAAAATAACATCCGCGGAACAATATAGATTGTTGAAGAACATGATCAGGATAATGTTAACAACCACAAAACCATAAATTAGTATGGGAGAAAGAAGACCATCAATTCATCAGAAATGAAGGTAAAATGATAAAAATTCTATATATCAAGATATCTTTTCTAGATTTGAGGTATTAATTTATAACCATGATAGAGAACACGAGAAAATATATTTTAGTTATTTTAATTTTATAAGTATTATTTCAACAATTGATAATGCTTTTATTAATTTCCTCTTCTATCTCATATTCCATATAAATAAATGAATAATCCAGATGAATCTTTCATTAATAAAGAACAAAATGTAACTTTTAACAAATCATTAGAACCATTAAATAATGATAATACATTACTTTTATCTCTATATATTTAATAAAATGAAAATTTTTAGCATCATTTATTCAACATGGATAACTCTTCATTTTATGAAATAATATATTAATCTCAAAAACCACAAAAATAACACCCAAAGTTAAACATTAACCATTCCATAATCAGTTCACCTTAAGACTCCTCCAAAATATGATTGACTAAATTAAAATCCCAAAACTCCAAAATTTTGTATCACATATTTTTTCCAAGATCAACTTTAACAATAATCCCAAAAAAACATAAAGTAACTCCTAATTTCACATACCAAACACAGGAATACCATTATTATATATTCTATTATAAAATTGTAATCCCTTGCCAAAATAATGTGAATCATTATAAAAACATAATTCATTCAAATTTTCTATAACAAACTATCAAATATATGCCACAAATCAAAAAAGTAAACTTTAATATAATTATCTTTTTCATCAAATCGATAATCAATTTCATGGTCACCAATATTATTTAATTTACATTATCAATATCAGTCAAATATTTATCCAAACTATACATTTGTATCTCAAAATTAAGCACAAATCAAGGTTTATATATCCCACAATCATTTATTTTACCAAAATATCACCTTATCTCTAAATAGCTTTTCTAGGTTATTAGTACCATTCCACATATTCTTGCAAATCCTTAATGAAAAACAATTTCAGAGCTATCCTTTTTTTAATGATTATTATAACCATGATATAATTGAGAAATTACTTATAAAAAAAATTCTTCAATCACAACACATAAACACTTCAATTATTCCACTTTAATGATTGGTATTGCATAAGCACATCCTTGGTCTTGGAGTTTGACCTTGGATTAAGGAATTGACTTGGATAATTCCAAATATCCTAAAAAATAATGCTTTAAACATTAAATAGTACCTTAGGATCTATATTATATACCTATATTAGAATCATAATATTTCCTCTGAAGTTATTTTCTTATACCCCTATTTTCCACAAACAAAACAACTTCTAGTTCCATCAACACATTTCCCTATGTGCTTCTTCCCACATACTTGAAATCTAGGAATATGAATATTATTATCTATAAGGTCTTGATCAATATAACTCCAACAAAAGTACATTATTTGTCATAATGTATTATTAGAAACTCACCCATGTTGATTTCGTTAATAATATAATGAGATAGTTGATTAGGCATAATCACAACATTTATCATTCCAACTCTGATTTAATTTGGATTCTCCGGAAAACAATACATCTATTATTCACTGCATCTAGCATTAAAATGAATCCTCATTTTTTTGTCTATTGAATAAAGCCCAAAAACAAAATGTGAGCAACAATAATCATAGAGAGAAATCATATAGTCATGAAAATTTATTCATATGATGTATATATCATTAAACTATGATTTCAATCTATGATTACTTTGGTATATCCTAGGATATTGATGATTATTATCTATTTAAATCATTTCTAGTGTTTTATATAGTGAATGTGAAAAAACACAAGTTTGTCCCTTAAGATTTTCTACCAAGGTGTGAAGTCTTAGACCCACTCAACATGAACTAATGATGATCATGTTAATAACAAATATTCCCATTACATAGTTATTACACCAGGTGAAAATCTGTCATAGTTATATCCACATTCCAGTATCTATAAAAGGATTTATTTTCTATGAAAATAGAATAATACCTAATTTTCAAAATCATTATGATATTACAATATTATTAGAAATATCATTAAAATATATCAAAGGGTCGTTTTCTATAATATTATTTTAGAAAATATCATTTAAAGGGCTATACTGAAGTTTATCTAATACAAACTATAACACATTGACTCTGGTAACATAAAGTGGGTGTTTATCTTACGATATTGGAATGAGATATAAGATATCAAATCCGAAAGTATGAAATATTTTATCACTCTTGGGAGGCAAAATAGATACACAATTCTAAATTTACATTTAAAAAATGAAATAAAACCTAAAATCTAGTTATAAAATTAATATTTCTTCTATTATATCTATATAATCATACATAGATCCCTTATTGTGATCGTAGGGAAAGGAAAACATAACAAACATTGATCTTAGATACTTAGTAAGGTTAAACATTAAAAATATCAATCGTAAGAGAGCATAAGATGATTATAGTACAATGATAATGTAATCAAGTGAGTGTTCTCAAAGTAAACAATTCATACCCAAAAAAAGAATATATCATCGAATCCCAAATCAAGACATATCTAGAAGCATGATTAATAATGGTGTCAATGAATTAATCACCATTAAATAGTCAAAACATATGTGTTTTTCCTTATAACAATATGAAATCATAATCTAGTGGTCACATTTATTTCAAATGAAGTACATGAATAATCTTATGACCGTAGCTTGAAGAAATTGCAATCACACATAAAAATGTTAAAATATCTATAATTAATCAAACTCATGCATCAAAATGAAAACATATCTACTATAAATCATTTCCATGCATATTCTTATTAGCATATCATGAATCAATCACACTAAATCAAAAAAATGTGAACATATATCTTTAAAATCATGTCCATGATTATCATTATATTATCAAGAGATATCAATATCACATTACCGAATTAATTGGATGAATATAACATATCCAGCCATAAAATAATTATAATACATTCATATATAAGATACATTGTCATTAAAAACCCATCACATCATCATATCTTAACCTATGGAAAAGAAAATATTTTTTAGAAAAAATGACAACATAATCATTAATCATAAAGAGAGTGAAATAGATGGTATCACAAGATTATATACCCATTTAAGTATATGTAACATCAACAAAACTTGTTATTTTTGTAAATACCATTTAAATGTCCCTAGAACATTTCTTTAACAAAACACCCTAATAATTTTGACATCACTTATTTAAAATGTAAAAAAATATAGAATATTTTGAAAAAATATTTTTAAATAACCATGGAATATATTGAAGGAATAGTTTAATAAAATATTATTCATGATGGCCGGAAATTGTTTTTTTGGTATATCTTAAAATAGAACATCCTTTTTCAACTTTTGTAAAAATCCATTAAGACACATTTTTCAGAATTTTTTTAAGTATATTACATTTTAATACTTTGAAAATAAATTCAAATGTTGTTCAAAACGAATTTGATAATTATTTATAATATAGAAAATAACAGTATTTGAAAATTTTTAAATAACTTGGACATGGATGAAAATGATTTTTGACCAAAGAGTAAATAATTCTGGTTTTTTATAAAACATTTATCAATAATTTTGTAGTATAAAAGATAGAAAATGGTACTATTTCTTAAAAATTATAGAAATATATATATGAGAATAAAATAAATGGATTTTATAGGATAAAATCCAAATAATTTCTCTTTATTTATATATAGTAATAACCGACCCAAAATGAAACAATATTTTATCATAAATCCCTTACCTCCTTGGTGATCCCAAAATAAAAACCATGTGAAAGAGAGAACCATAGATTTATTTTTATATGCCCATTTTTTTCATGGTAAACATCATAAAATAAATTTTTTGTAAATTATATACACCACAAAACAAAAATATGTTGTGAGTATGGCATATGTCTCACAGAAATAAAAGTGACATGAGAAACCCTTATCTAAAGTCTCATTTTTCCTCACAAACGTTCAAAACTCGTTTATAATAAATATAAATATAAATAATTTTTTATATTACCATTTTCATACAAATAAAACCATATAGGTTCTACATATAACATATTTTCATCAGCATTTAAATAATTCTTCATCAAAATCATTATTTTTAGTGATAACTGTTTCATTTTTATTTATGTTTTGATTTAGTAGTTCTGATCCTTATAATTTCATTTGGGTTCCATCATATTCTAGATTTTATTCATTTAATAAGTATCATATTTAATCATAATAAACAATTTTAAAATTATTCATGTAAATTGGGGATGAAAAATGAATTACATCACCTCCTAGAGACACTAATCCATACGTACACATGGGTGATGTTTCTGATTTTTGAGGGATGGAATGAAACGAAGATAACTAATAATTAAATAATAAAAAATAATTATTATAACATAAATATCATATATATATATATACTCATTAAATATACCCTTATTAACATCCATGTATTTCAAAAATGAAAAATGAATCATATCACTTTAGGGAGGTGGTAGTCCACACGCACACTCGAGTGATGTTATCATTTTCCAACAGATGTGGAATGTAAGATGGAAAAAATATATTATAATTTAAAAATAATAATTATTTCATAAATATAATATATAAAAAATAATTTCTTTATAATTATCAACCATGAAATATGGTGATGGAAAATGAATAATATCGCTATGTGGAGTTCATAGTCCATATGTACACACAAGTGATACTTTCAATTACTATTTGGTGGAATGGTGGTGAAAAATGGATTTTCAATAACAATAACAATATATAATTATATTTATAATAATATATTCATCATGATGGTATGGGTACAACATATTAACTAGATTTATAATATGAAATAATGTTTGAATAATTCAAGTAGGATGACTAACTCTTCTTTGAGATACCTCCTTTGGATTGCATATTAAAACCTTTTAGGATGGTCATAGGGGAATATCATAGTAACATGGATAATGGGAATCGACTATGAGCGTATTATGTTAGGTATCTTTTAAGATAGATTATCAATTTGTTTTAATAAATGAGAAGAGGATGTTCCATTTTATAAGTGGGGGAAATGACATACATTGAATTACATAAAATATTTAAATGTAATAAATATAATAATAATTTAATGTGGGAAAACGTGCCATTATATCGAAATTAGGATATTATAAGTTCAAAATACCATTAAAAAATAAAATGTAAACATTTCTAGGTTACATTTTAAACCATATGCTTTGGTTTAACCCCTCCATTAACACTTTTTATCCAAAACCATGGTTATACATTTTTAATCATTTTAGACACATAGGTTCACTTTTAAGGTGACTAGAGGATCAAAAATGGCCCATGGATAAATATTTAGATCATTTAAATATGGAATTTCTTTTTTGGTATTTTTGAAAACTTAAATCGTTTAATAATTTTTTTTTTAAAATATCATTAAATTATTTTTTGGGACAATTAATTTAATTTGACTTCAATGAAATCAATATAGTAATATAATTATACTATAAAAAATCATAGTAATTTAAAATTTATAATAAAATATTAAATTCATGAAATATCATAATTCATATAAAAAAGATTATTTTCATTATTTTTCAAATCATTTACCTTGATTTTCAACTTATTTCTCAAGCACTTTATCAGTATTGATATGAATTTTTGTTATTATATCATCACTAAAAAATTAATAAAATTACTTTCATAACAAAATTATGTTCAAAATATACTTTTAGATTTTATCATAAATTATTTTTATACCTATAAGAATATGATAAAAATTTCAATTCTGAAAGTGACGTTTCGAGTCTTTTTCTTTAATTAAAATAATATATAGGTCATTAACAAAGAAAAATGGAAATGAGTTTTTATATTTTCAAATATTAGATGAGTATGGTTGAAATAAAATAATCAAATAGAAATGATTCATGTTTTAGGGATATTATTACAGCCATGCCACATTCTTTTAACATTAGTATCTGATATACCCATTACCATAGAGAAAAATATTTGTCAAGCTTACTATTCATAATAAATAAAAATAAAAGGGATTTTTTACAAAAATTGAACATTAGGATTATAAATATGGAATCCTTTTTCTAAAATTTTAATTCTAAAAGCTTTAGAAATAAATTTTAATATAAACCCATAAAATCCAATGTAAAATCATTTATAGAAAATTGGGCTTTAAAGCATAAAAATGAACTTATACCATAATATAATTATTGTTTTATTACTGTAGAATTATTTAGATTATTTTAATTAAAATTGATGATATGTTACCTTAATACTATATTCTAAATAGAATGGGATATTTAAAATAATTTATTGAAAGAAAACAAATTATAGTTTTATAAAAAAATGTAGCATTCACTATTCAATACAAAATAATGATTCAAGAAAAAATACCAAAAATTCAATCAAATATAATATTTACGTGTAGATTTTATAAAATATATTAATTCCGATAAATTTAGTTTCAAAAATTATTATAAAATAATTTAAATTCTTTCCAACACAATTTGATAGAAAATTTTTTCAAGTTAAAATACTTTATAAGCATTTAATGACTTTAATGAAAATTGAGTATATATTTATTATGAATTAATAAATATATTTGAATTATATTAAACAATTATATATATTTTTTCAAAATGTGTGTATTCCTTTTCATTACCCCAATTTAGTGGCTACGTTATAATGGTCATATTTGAATAATAATATTTTTAAAGTATATTTCAGTTTTCTTAAAACTAAGTTTTTTTATTAAGAAGCCAATAGAGCATAGTATTATCTTAAAATTAATTTTTATGCTTATATAATATAAGATGTTATAAGATGTTCGACTAATTATATTATAAGGTAATGAGTTGTTTTCTCATATTTAATTTCTTTTGAAATATTTCATATTTTCACCTTGATATCTTTGATATGGTGTGTCTACTCTCTAATGTATGTATTTTACCAAAATCATGAAACTAATGGGGTTTTCAAAGTCATATTATGTTATTTATTTAAAGGTATTTTTATTCAAATGATAACGAGGATGCAAGGGTTTTTCGTCACTATATTAAATTCCACGATACATGTTTGATATTGTGAACCATCATTTATTTTATATATTTTATTCAATACCCTATTGACTTTATGTGTAATGAATATCACTCATTTCATAATATTTTATTTTCAATTTTGTGGAAACCCTATTTTAATTTTTTTATTCTTACTTTACCATTACCATGTTGGTTTCTAACTCAACTCCCTTTGTTGAGTTTAAATGATTATTATTAAACTTCTTTATTACATGATCCATTTCACTAACCATAATAATTTATTTCATGGATCCCTATATTCCTCTCAGGGTGAAAATTTCCTTTTAATTCACATACTTTACCTTGATGAAATTATCTATCTAATGTTATATAAATGTTGGGAAAAAATTCCTCTTAATTAATGATGGTTTCCCCCCTTGTTTATATATAATTTTTCTACAAAATGATCTTATTTATATGTAGAAACCTAAATTTGTTTTATCTCATGTGACCTTACCATTTCCATTTTTCTCATTTAAAAATTATGTCTTTACACCTTTTTATGATGAGGGTTTTCGACCAATGTATTTTAAAATAATAAAATGGATTTCCTTCCATCATCATTTGATTTATCTTCCAATTCACATTTCCTTAAGATACGCATTATTAATTTTTCAAGGCTCCACTATTGAGGAATATTTTTATAATTAATGGTTTTCAAAAGTTTTCACATGAACTTTTAAAAAAAATCTTTTAAAGGAAACTAACAACTTCTTATATTATGACAATGTTAGAAATATTTTCTAAAGAATATTTTTTGGTTTCAATTATATTTTATCCTTTATCACAAAAGGGTTTTATTCCTATGGAACAATTTTAAATAAATATTCCTCTAAATTATCTGATATTATTTTAGGTGATTAAATTCATTTAAACTCAATACCTCTTTTTTCAAACCTAATCATCCATTGTGTAAAAATATAGTTTTTCTTCCAATAAATTTTCTCTATAAATGCTCTATATTTCCATAATTTTATTTAAGTGTTTTCATTGAAATTCAATACACTAATATATTGGGGAAATTATTGACTAAACCACATTCCCTTTATCTAAATGGTGAAAATACTCTATAACTCAACAAATTAATTAATGTATTTTTACATAGAATGATACTAAATATGATTTGATACCTTTATATTTTCCATGGGTTTATCATGTTTTTATTATTGATTAAATTATGAAATATTTCTTTATATGATTACATATTTAAAGGATTATAACCCCATTTTCATTGATTGGATTTTTTATGCTATAAAAAATGAATGATTTCAAGTGGAACACATATATATGGCTATTGATGGGTGGGGTCTTATATCTTCCACCAATGAGTTGTCTAAGGATTTATATCTAATGAGATAACTTTATTATGGACATATATTTTTCTATTCACATCATGTAGCGTGAAATTTTTTTATTTTCAATATGAAACTTGAAAATTTTGATTGTTTATAATATGAAGTGTGTAAGTTTTGTTTATAAACTACATGAAGATTTGAGATTTTATTTTTTAAAAAGTATTTTAAATCCCATATTCTAAAGTTTGTGCCAAAATTCCTTGTTATGTTCAGTTTTTAAATCATTCGATATCTTTTGGCCTGTTATTGGGCACTTTAGCACGTATTTTGTAATGACCAAAAATTTTATCAATGGGAATTAACTTTTTATAATTACTTTATATAGTACAAACCACATATAATCACATTGTGAAGACAATACAAACTTTGTAAATGAATAATGAATGAAATATGAAGTATTTCTAGAAGTTTAGGAACCCATACCAATGAAATAGTAACTTGACCTTAGGAATAGTAATATGAACCTTTTTAATAGTAAACTGATCAAATGAATTGTAACTTCACACATTAAGGTATAAATAAAATTTATACATATTATCAATAAATGTATGATACAATTATATCATAGTATAAATAAATAAATGTTTTAAAAAAATTAAATAAAATGTTGGTTTTTTAATTCAAAAATAATTAATTAAAATTTTATGATTGATTTAATAATATAAAAAACACATTTTCATAAAAATTTCTAAAAAATTATTAATTTTTGTCTTATTATGAGACCTTAATTAATTTTTTGAAGTATTATAAAATCACTTATAATTTAAAAATATGTCTCTTCTTGTAAATGAATATTTTAATTAAAAATTAGACACCTCATATTTAAAATTTAAATCCATAAAATGGATTTTATTTTTTAATTATACATATAAAAAATGACTTAGTGTAATTATTGGTATTTTTCTAAAATACATAATTATTTGTGAATATAAAAAATACGGTAATTTACAATATTTATACGTTATAAGTTGAACACACTATTCCTTGAGTAATCGCTAATGTAAGTACCATAATATGAAAATAAATTTCATTATTTTAATATATTTATTGACAATTATAAAAATATTCATATTCTTGATCAAAAATAATAAATAAATAAATAAAATAATGAGAAAACACCCCTCTCCTCCCCTATAAATACTACCCCTAACGTCATATTTTCCTCAAACATTCCATGATTTGAGCCCTATCAAAGTTATTCCCAATAATATTCTTAAGTACCCCCCCAACATCTATGAACTCATGGTCTCATAGTAAGACAAAACCTATTTCTTTAATGATATTCTCAAGGAGGATAAATTCAAGAGGTACAACCTTCTTTCCTTTCCTTTTAATTTCATTTCAATTTCATTTTATTTCTTATACTCTCCTCACCTACACCTATCCAAGAGGACTGATAACTCCAGTGTATTTTATATAACGAAATTTTGTTAAGTTCAGGGAATAATTCAAATTCTAATCTCTACCATTATCCTTATATTCTAGAAATGAAAATATCATTCGTGGTGTATCGATTTACCACCACTGTGGAGGATGCATTTTTATTTTTCACTTCCACCTTCAAGGATAGTTATAAAAAAATAATTATGGTTAAATATTATTTTATTATACATATTGTATGTTATAATATGTTTGGGAACAAATAAATAGTCATGATGTTAATTTAAATGATATAAGCTCATAGTGGTCGTAAATTTTTTCATGTAAATTAATTCAATTTCATTAATTATTTATCTAATGATTCATCCTCATTCCATATAAAAAATAATATATAAGACCAATTAAACCTCTGAATATTCATTTATAATATATAATTTCAATTATAGAAAATCATTCCCATTTTACATGAATTTCCATACTCATAACAGTGAACTAATCTTGAAAACCAAGAAAATGGAGACTTCTAAAAGATGAAATTGAACTCTATAACTCATATAAAAGACCATAAATGAACTTAGTAGAACTATAATGAATCAAATTCATCTATAAAATGTTTTTTTGTAAATTAATTAATTTAATTTTATTATCTCGGATATTAATGTGAAGAAAGCATCGAGACATAAGGTAAGGGGAATTTTCGAACCCAACTCTCTTTCTCTGGGTTTTCTCACATGCATTCCATTTTTAGTATGGTTTTTCCTTTTTTTTCTATAAATGTAATTTATTTTTTCCTTCCATTTAGTTTTCTAGGGATATAAAGGTTTTCAATATTGTTTTATGAAAAATTAAATTTTTTCCCAAAATAAATCTTCTTTTTAAAATACATATCTTTTACTTCTCATGAGATTGTTTATTTTGAAATCAAAATTGATTCTCAGAGTCTTATTCCATTTTTATCCTGGGAAATCCACAGATTATTAATTTATTCTTTATAAAATAAAACCAATTAATTTCAATGGTTCATTTTATTTGTCAAATATTGATATATGATATGTGTGCCATTCATGATAATGTTTTATTATGATCTGATATGTGCACCCAGAATTATATAGTCCATGTAAACATTATGATTTGATGGGTGTGATGAAGATTATATAGAGATCCAATGCATTTCATAATGTGATGAATCTCATGAGATAAATTTAAATATGTGTGAACATGATGCTATCTCTTTTCACAATAATGTGAGTTATTTGACCACTAAGACATGATGTTTCATTTTTATGAATTTATACTTTCCATTCATTTATCTAATGTTTCATATCAATATTTTCGTTATGATAAATTTATTATATTATAATGGTGATATATATTCTCACCCATTTTTCTTGTCTCTTCTTCATCCTCTTACTAGAATTTTATCTCACCCCTCCTTTTTATGTATACCCTTAGGTGAATACTCTTACCATGGAGAACACATATGACAATAACAAGCTAGACAAGAAGAAATTAAATTAATGTTTTTGTTATGTTTTGTAAAAATTATTTATGTTCTTAATTTTACAAAGAAAAAAAACCTTTGGATCCTAGTTTTGCAATTCTTTCATGTTTTTTATTTTAAAACTATGTAACAGTAATGTAAGAAACTTTAGGGTCCCTATAGTTGGCATCAGAGCATGGATTTGTTTATTATGGAATTAGGATTAGACAAACTTAGTGAAAAACCTTATTATGAGACTAACTATATATTGAACCCAAGAAGATTTGTCTAAAATTTTCTAAACCTAGGGATCCCATAAGATATTTCTTTATAATTAATTTCACAAAGGAATAGATTATTTTTCCATGACTTATTGAATTATTTTTTTAAAACATTTCTATTTTTAAAAATGGTGGGAACCTGGAGAAACTAAGCCAACAACCCATACGAGGGATAATACAATGATTCCTTGAATGATATACCAAATTAGTTGGGAGGTGGAGTTCAAAATTTCATAGCACTTCTTACCCAGCTCTCTCAGGCTATGAACAATAACCTGAATAATGTGGAACACCCTCCTTCACCAAGGATGGAGAAACTTCCTATCAAGTCTTTTATTTATCAATGGCCACTGACCTTTATTAGATCTTCTAATCCACTAGTTATAGAACAGTGAGTCAACTCGATGGATATGATTTTTTCTATTCTTTGTTGTTATGAGATGGAGGAGGTGATTCTAATGGTTTATCATCTATATGGGTAGACCGATCAGTAATGATAATTAATTAAGAGCACCAATCTGGAGAAAGAAATTGAAGATATGGAGTGGAAAAACTTTAAGATAATGTTTATTATTAAGTATTTAACTTGAAATCTTTGTACAATTATGCAAGGAGAATTTATAGTTCCGAAAGGGAATTTTTCATGGAGTATAGAGAGAATGTTACATGGATTTAAAGGTATGATTCAGGTTTTCTTATAAAAAATGATTGAAAGATTGATAGATTATTTAGTGGTTTGAAACCACACCTTAGAAAGGCTATACGAAATTTGATTCTTTGGGAGTTATGAAGATTTTGTTCATTGTGCTCTAAAAGTGGAGATGAATTTTTGATAATGGTACCATGTTTATGATGATATGAAATGAAATGTGGAGTTTCAAGGTGGGGGATCTAATCAAAATGTGGGAAGGAAAACTAAACCACCCACATGACCAAAATGTGGTAAGAGCATCATGTAAATTTACTAAAAGGAATAGAGAAATGATATAAGTGTGGGAGAGAAGTCCACCAAGCTCATGAATTTCAAAGAGACATGAAGAAATGAGAAAATATATTTACAGAAAAGAGAGTACCGCCTATGGATCAATTCATTAATTGTAGGGGGAAGGGGCACTATGCAATCCATTTTGATAAACCCTAAGTCCATGAGGTTAATCAGTGTCATCATACACCAAATCCAAAATAGAGAGGAAAGTCCTATGCCATCATAGCTTCTTAGGTGGATCCTGAACTTTTGTGGTGACACACACTATTTACTCATTCAATAATACTGAATGTACTATTTGTTTCTAGTACAATGCATTCTTTCATATCTTGAATGTTTAGTAGAACTATTCAAATACCACCTAAAAATATAAAGGTTTAGTTATATATGAGAATAGAAATTGGAAAAATTATCTCATTCATTGTTTATAACTCTTCCACAGGTAATGTTTTTGGACTGAACCTCCAAGAAAATCTTATCATAATTTCTTATGTAGAGTTTGATTCTATATTGTGAATAGATTGGATATCTTTAAACAAATCCACCATCAACTTTCTGGGAAAGGGATATCACTCTTCACATCCCAAAACATCCTCAAATTATACTTAAGTGTAAGGAGGAAGACAAATATCCATCAGAATCATCATCTTATGTATGGATATTATAGAATTTTGAGAAATAATATCAAGCTTAAATAATTGAGATAATGGAGATGATCATGCTCTAAGACATGTCCACTGTGAGGGACTACATTGATGTGTTTCTCAAAGAGTTTTTGGGTACTCCTCCTAATTTATAGGTTGAGTTATGAATTGAACTTATTCATATATCTCTATCTATATCAAAGACACCATATATAGTGGCCACTATTGAGATGGAATAACTAAAGAAGAGGTTACGTGATAATATAGACAGGGGTTTTATATACCTAATTGCTTCACTCTAGGGTTCACATGTCCTCTCCATCAAGAAGAATTATTGATCAATGTGCCTCTTCATTGATTATCATTAACTCAAAAGAAATCACGATAAAGAAAAATTATCCCCTTCCATGGATAGATGATTTGTTCGATCAACTACATGGGGCCAAGTATTTATCTACAGTGGACCTTTGGTTGGGATATCACCAATTAATTGTGATGAAAGAAGATATTCCCAATACTACTTTTCAAACAAGTTATAGACATTATGATTTCATAGTGATTAATTTAGGACTCACTAATTATCCATTAATTTTGATGTATTTAATGAATATAGACTTTAGATATTACTTAGAAAAATTTATGGCAGTCTTTATTGAGGATATTCTGATATTCTCGAAGAGAAAGGAGGAATACGAGGACCATTTTAATAATGTGATAAAGACTTTTTGAATGGATAAAATTTATTAAAATTACAGAAAATGTGAGTTCTGTATATAAGAAAAATAATTATTGGGGAATGTTATCACCAACAAAGGAATATTTGTGGAACCTTCCAAGATAGAGGAAATTAAAGAGTGGCCTGGGAAAACATCTGTAATAGAGATCTATAGTTTCCTAGGTATATAAGGGTATTATTAGTGATTTTTTAAGAACATATCATGATTATAAAATCCTATAACCAAGATTAATTGGAAGGGTGAAAAGTTTTTCTTGACAAGTGAATGTGTAGACTACTTTATATTTCTAAAAAAGAGAAAATTCATTTCTCCATTACTCAGACTTCTAGTGAGTTTCATACTATTTATAGTATAAAACAATTATTAAATGAAATTTTTATGTTACGTGCTACTAAAAAATGGTAAATTGATATCCTACGACTCAAGGTAGTTGAAGATTCATGAGAAAAACTATCTGTTGCATGATCTAGAGTTTGAAGTCGTGATAGTTTCATTGAAAATCTACCAAAATTATCTATATAGGGATAATTTTGAAATATATACTGATAATAAAATACTCAAATATATATTCACATAGAAGGATCTTAATAATATTTGGAGAATATGGTAAGTTCTCGTCAAGGATTAACAATGATTGATCAACTACCATCCTGGTAAGGTAAATAAAGTGGCAGATTCTCTAAGTAGAAAGGATCCTACAACATTATCAATGATGAGAATTTAGAAGTATCCAATCTTCTTATACTGGAAAAGCAAGGACATGAAAATAATTAGGGAAGGAACATCATCATTCTTTTCTGAAATTTTTTCTCATCCATCCCTAATAAAGAAGATAAAGGATTATCAAAGAAATGATGTGGAAATTCATAAGATGGTGGAATCTTTGAGAAAGTGGAAATACTAATAGATTAAAATTTATGGGGAATGATTTGTAATATTTGGGATACAATTAGGTATACCATCCAATCTAGATATAAAGATAGAAATTTTTAATGATGCACATAGCTCAACCTTCGCTATTCACCTAGGGAGCACAAATATGTATCAAGATCTTTGATATAACCATAAGTGGGACAATATGATGAAGGAGATCATTGAATATACATCAAAGAGAGTAGTATGTGATAAAGGCAAGGATAAAATTCAAAATTATAATTGTATGATGTAACCATTACTCATACGAACATGGAAATGGGAAAACATCACCATGGAATTTGTCACTGAACTTTTGATGACATCTAGAGAAAAAAAATTATATGGGTTGTTGTGGATCATTTTATAAACACAAATTGATTTATTAAAATTCTATAGGACCCCTTATTAGATCAACTTGAAAATATATACATTATATAAGTGGTAATTATGAATTGATCACCAATATCTATTGTATTCGATCAGGATTCGTGATTCACCTCCATGTTTTGGAAAAGTCTCTAAAATGTTCTAAAAATTTAGCTAAACATTATCATGGAATATCATCCACAAAATAAGTTCCAATTTGAATGAAATATTCAAACACTAGAAGACATGTTGTGGGAATGTTCTGCAGACATAAATGGAGGATGGGACTTACATCTTCCTCTGTTTGAATTCTCCTACAATAATAGTATCTACTTAAGCATCCAAATGGCTCCATATGAATCCCTTTATGGGAAAACCATTATAACACTTGTGTGATAGGATGAAGTTAGTGAATGTAATCTATTAGGAATAGAAATGATATAAGAAATTGTTTAACAAATTGTTGAGAAAGTGAAAACCATTTAGTAAGACATCAAGGCATCCTAATTTCGACAAAAGATCTCTTCTTACAATCATATACAAGGCCTTCAGTTTTAGGTTAGAGACAGAGTATTCCTCCACATATATCCATGGAAGAGGATCGTGATATTTGGGAAGAAAGGAATGTGGAGTCCTAGACATATCAGCCCCTTAGAGATTCTAGATTGAGTCATAGATGTGAACTGTCGACTGGAACATCCACCAACCATGTCTCAGGTACACAATATATTCCATGCATCCCTCTTGAGTAAGTACATACTAGATCCCTCATGTGTACTGAATCCAAAGGTGGTACAACTGAAAATGATCTCTCTTATAAGGAGAATCTAGGAAAGATCATTGAATATAGGGATAAGGTTCCATGCATAAGACTACTCCCTTGCTCAAAGAACTATGGTAAAATCATAAGTATGAAGAGGCAACATGGGAACCAGAAGAAGTAATGATGGATAAGTAGCCTCACTTATTTTCACCATAGCATGTAAAATGAAATTTCGATGGTGAAATTTCAAAAGGGTGAAGAATGTAATGACCCAAAATTTTACCAATAAAAATTTCCTTATTATAATTATTTTATATGGCATTAAACACATAGAATCAGATTAAGAACACACTAAAAACTTTGTAAAAGAAGAATTAATGAAACAATGAGTATTTCTAGAAGTTAAAGAACATATACTAATGAAATAGTAACCTGAACTTAGAAATAGTAATATGACCCTTATGAATATTAAACCGGAAAAATGAAGAGTAAACTCACCCATGGAGGTGTAACTAAAATTTAGGAATCTTATTGATGAATGTATGATATATTTATATCATAGTATAAGTTAATTAATGTTTTAAAAATATTAATTAAGTGTTGGTATTTTTGTAAGTCATAAAAATTTAATTAAATTTTATTAATTAATTCAATAATTTAAAATATAATGCATTTTCATAAAATATATTCATAAAATAATATTTCTTGTCATATGATTTTAAGATAATTTTATTCGACCTTAATTAAATTTTCAAAGTGTTATAAAATTAGTTATATTTTTAAATCTGTATTTTTCGAGTGGATGATGAGTTTAATTAAAAATTAAATTTCTCATATTTAGATAATTATATTCATAAAATGGATTTCATTTTCATGTTATAAATTTATAAAAATGGTTAAGGTGATTTTTTTTGAAATTTTGTAAAATAATTTAATTTTTGTTGAATAATAAAATAAAGTAATTTATGGAATTTTTAGATTATAAGTTAAATACACTATTCCTTGGGTCATATCTGATGTAAATATCTTAATCTCAATATCCCCTTAATTATTTTAATATATTTGGTTATAATCCTCAAATTATTCATATTCTAGATCCGAAATAATAAACTAATCTATAAAATAATTAGAAAACACACATCTCCTCTACTATAAATATCACCCCTCACCAACCCTTTTCCTCACACCTTTTAAGACATGTGCCTTCTCCATGTTCTGCCCAATACTCTTAAAAATCCCCTACCCCATGTTTAGGAGATCTTTTTCTCTTTATAATACCAAACCCTTTTCCCTAAAGAGGTTCTTATGAAAAAGAAATTCAAGAGGTAAAACCTTCTTTCTTTTCCTTTTAATTTATTTTTAAATTCACTGATTGTTTTATCCTCTCCTGACCTCTACCTATACAAGAGTAATGATAACTAAAATATCATTTTTATTCTAAAATTTAATTATTTTAAGGGTATAATTTGTCTTTTAATCTCTTCCATTCACCTTTTATTCTAAAAATGAAAATATCGTCTATGTTGTGTCGATTTACCACCACCGTGGAGGATGCATTTTCAATTTTCACTAAAACCTTCAAGGAAAGTTATAAAACAATATTTATGGTTAAATAAAATTCTAAAATACATATTTTACATTATATAATGTTGTGGATCCAATATATAATCACTATGTTAAATAGAACGATACAAGATCACAATGGTCATAATATCCACCAAATAAATCAAATCATTTTCATTGTCTATTTATCTAATGATTCATCCTCATAAAATATATACAAATGAAATATAATACGAGCTACACTTTTTTCCATGAATAACATATAATTTAAATTCTATTGAATCATACCGATTTTACGTGATCTTCCATGCTCATATACCGGCGAACTGATCATGAAACCCAAGAACAAGAACACTCGTGAACATTGAAATTGAACTCTATAACTCATTAAAAAGCCTATAATGAACTTAATAAAACTATATTGAATCAAATTTATATATAAAAAGTTATTTATTTATAATTTAATGAATTTAATTTGATTATATAGGATATTAACATGAAAAATGCATTCAGACATAAGTTAAGAAGAATTCTTGAACCCAACTCTCTTTATTGGGGTTTTATCTATTTAATTAAATTTTTAGTGTGGATATTAATTTATTTTTTATATAAAAACAGTTTATTTTTCCTTAAAATTTCTTTTATAGGATATAAATTTTTCCAGTTTTTTTTATGAAAAATGATATATTTTTTCAAAAGAACTATTATTTCTAGAAAACATAACTTTTAATTCTTATGAGATTGTTTCATCTACAAAAAATATAGATACCAAGAATATTATTCCATTTTTATCTTGATAACTCCAATTTTTATGAATGAATGCTTTATAAAATGAAACACATTCCTTTATATGGGATATTTTTTGTCCAATATTGATATACTTTCTATGTGGTATGCATGATAATGTAAATGTTATGATGTGACGGGTCAACCTAGAATTATATGGTTCATGTAAACGTTATGATGTAATGAATGTACCCAAAATTATATAATACCCCAATTAATTGTGTAATATTATGAATATCATGATATAAATTGAAATATTCATGAACATGATACTATATTTGTTCCCAACTATGTGTTGTATTTGACCACTACGAGATGGTATTTCATTTTTATGCATTGCCACATTCCATGGCATTAGCTAATGTTTCCTCTCATTATTTGGGATAGGATAATTTTCTATTATTGTGATTATTACGATTATTCTCTCCCATTTTTTAGGATTATTATTCATCATCAAACTTAGGTTTCAGTTCATCCCTCCTTTTGATGTATATCCTTTGGTGAATACTTGTACTAAGGAGAACATGAGGACCGATAAGAAGTTATAGAATAAGGAAATAAATAAATTTTTTATTTTATTATGTAAAAATTGTGAAAGGATATAATTTCTATAAGACACTAAACCTTTGGATCTAGTTTTTGTAACACTTTTATATTGTTTATCTTAAAAATAATTTTATAGTACTGTAAGAAAAATTAGTACCACTATATTTTTATTATTTAGCAATATTTTATCATGAAATTAATTTTTTTATTTGACATTATATGTCCTTAAGTCAAGATTTCTAAAAAACCCTTTTTGTGATATTTTCTTTTTAGTAAAAAATTATCACTACTCATGTTTTCTCATATTCTTATTATTTAACCCTTGAGGTAATATTGATATGTGTGTCCATTATTGGGCATCTGAACTCACGCATTTATTTTTTCTAAATTCAATTGGTTATGAAGATAACTATATATTATTATATGTTTTTAAGGGTGTCTAATGTGGATAAATTATTGAGAAATGTTCACAATTTTTGTAGAATAATTTTCTTATGGAGCTCATCCAAATAGAAAATAAAAATTTTGTTATTCAGATTGTGATATTATTGTTTTATGTAACACTCATCTTATAGAAATTTTGTATAACATATATATCATTAGCTCGGGTTATTATTATCATATCACTATTTTTCTTTTTATCCAGTTTTGAGATTTTTTAATGATGTGGATTTTTTGATGACTCATCGTATAATCTAAATAGAACATTCATTTACCTAAAGTGTATCCAAGGTGAGTAATAGGGATTAAATTATCCAATAACTTTACTGATGTAGGAAAAATTGGAAAAAAATGTTTTATTAGAATTTGGATTCAAATATTCAAGTTACATTAATGAGGAATATTTGATCTAAATTAAAGAGTAGTTAATTAGTGTATTACATCAATAATAGGGGTGAAATAATGTAAGAATAATAATAATACAACAAAAAAATGGAATCATATTGAATCTCTACCCAAATAACATGAAGATGAAATAATTGAAATTTTATGTTTTATGTGACTCTTGAATAGAAAGTGGGTTGAAATGGTTTTTATTGTTATATTATATGATCATTATTTTTTTTGATGTTCCATTTTTTTCATTAATTATAAAATCATAATGAATAAGTGAATATGGTTTTTAGTTTTCCACAATAATTTTCAATTTAATTTTATAAAAAAATTATTATGTGAACAAGTGAAGTGATGGTTGAGTTTTATCTACAATAATGTTGAGTTTCTTTTTGATGTTTGTAGATTCTTCAAAGGGTAAATTTAAATATTAATCATTTTATTATTAAATAGAATACTAAATAAATTTAATTGCTTCTCTATATTTTATGTATTCAAGGATAAAAGTTTCACATTTTTATCCATAATGATTAGTGGATCAAGTAATTTTAGGTTCACCATGTCATTCCAAGGATATACCCATTCATTTTGAATGGTTGGCCAATTAAATTTACAATAATCACTATTATTATTTTTTGGCTCTCTTGATTCCAATTAAAGAGATTAATATAATTATAATTTTTATATAATTGATGGAAAAAAGTCATAACAGTAAGAAAATTATTCATTTTAATAGGTGATGTCTGTTTTTTAGTAGTGGACCATAAAATAAATTGTTTCATTGATTCACCAAACCCAAACATTATAGAAAATACTTAAGGATTATAATTCCTATTAGTATCTAAAAATCTAGAAATATATTTTTTAGTGGCCTATTTCTGAATACCAAGAGAGACCACATTTGGATACTCATAATTTATCCCATGCTCGAAGAATCATTCAAGGTCAAACTCACATCACAAACACCTAGAAACCATATAAGTGTAGTGACTAATAATTATTGAATTTTATATGTATCTCCAACCAGGTCATGCTTCCATCCAACATGTAACCCAAACCCTATCATATAATGGACCTAAGGGAATTCTTAATCCTCATGGGATAGAAACTACTACCTGAGCATTAATTAACACTTGTGGGAACAATTTCTCCCATGAAAATCATCTAAAAACTACCCAAAATAAGAATAAATCACATCATAAGCAATTACCATATCACATGAGATCTAATTAAACACTACAAGAATGAGTTAAATATATAATATTTACAACCAAAATCCCATGAAACTAAAATATGGATGGACCACCAAAATAACTAAGCCTCCATGAAATATGTTTTTCAACACTCTCATGCCACCACCACTAACACCTACCCAAAAAAGGGATTGCAACCACATTGAACCACCATCACCAACATGGAAATCATTTACATTACATAAATTAAACAAAATAACATCTACATACACCTGAAGGTGTATATAGGGTGTAAGATTAGTTTCCCAGTAAGAAAACCCCATATGATTCCTATCATATCCAATATAACAAATTTAAACTTGATAGTTTTTAAAATAAGGAAAATAATTTATTTCTAAACATTATTTATTATATTAGAAAACAGTTAGTAAAAAAAATAATATAAGAAACATTACAAATATCTACGTAACAAGGGAAAGTGTGGACCTAGGATTCTTATCCACTCCATCATCATACCTATACATGAAGGTCCATCTCCTACATGATCCAATAAATCCCCATAATATAAGTTTTTTTTAGTATTTGTTTGTTAACCAGCTATGTAGGGTGGGTCGTTCCTAGTACACATGTCCTAGTCTTCACACCTTGATACCCAGTATTCCCATGTACTTTCCCCATTCTTAAATAATACAATTTTTTTTCACAATCCAAGCTATATCAAAATAAAATATCCCATCGTCAAGGGGTTTTCCACATTCAAACCACTAGAACATCAATAATTGCAAAAAGAATCATTTTCACACATTCCTAAAGAATTTTATAAGTTATTTAATAATAAGGAAATAATACCTACATCATCAAACAATATCTATTGATGTAAATAGACAACCAAATACAATAATATTAAAGAAAAATAAAATATATTTAGACCCAACCTAAATCAAGACCCATTCTGGAGAAATTGATTTCAAACAAGAAATGAAATGAGGCCAAAAAAGGGAAGAAAATAAAGATGAATAACTTACTTGATGATTCCCTAAAGATCCTAAGAAAAAAAACCCAAACACTAGAGACCATGGTATAAAAGGAAGAGAGGGATGTGTTCATAGGTTAGATGAGGTTTAATGTGGTGACAGAGTATAGTTATGGTATTAAAATCATGGATGGGTGGTTTAGTAATTTCAAAATATTTTATGTTATGTTAGGTCACATGGTTTCTATAGGGGGTTCACACCCATGTACCAAGCCATAAGAACTGAACAATGCCAGTTTCTTGGTCTCATAGTTTTCTATAAGAGTTATTCACACTTGTACACTAGGTATTGCAAACTAGATAGTTTCATTCTCTTTGTCACAAAGTTTACACTAGTCTGGTACATGGTTTTCCCTAACTATGTTTCAACCACGCACCTCCATCTACCAAACCCAAAAAATTCAATTTTTATAAAAAACTATTAGGAATCATAAAAAAAAGTAATAGAAAAAGTAAAAGATAAAATACCATAAAATAACACAATGTATTTAAAACTTTTCCCAACCATTAAAACTTCCTGCCCTTATAATGTCAAACTAAAGTCTGATCAGAGGGTAAATAAGGATACTGCTCATTCATTGATTCACCAAACCCAAAAAATTCAATCCATGAGGACCTCATCCCACTTCTAGGCAGGAATGGGTAGTGGATGAATAAAACCTGATGGTCTATTTTTCTCTGACTTAACATATTGGAAAGTATAACACATAAATAGAATTCAGCTATATCATGCCTTATACATATCCACAAAAACCAGTGTCAAATTTCATAGAAAATCTTTGTGTTCCTAGGATGAATAGTCCATAGATACTGGTTTTTATCTTGCATCACCACCTTCCGCAAAGAAAATGGAACCAAAAATCACCTCTATAAACAAAATACTCTCTTAGACAATATCAAAAAACATTCAGACACTTACCCACAATTTAGAAGATGTATTGAACGATGAAACAATTCATCATTAGGATTCTCTTCCCAAATATGATCTATAATAGAGGGTATCAAGTGAATATTATTAAAGATCATTCCTCTACTATGATCTTTGGTTTCAAGTCCCATATAGGGAATATCCTCATTATGTTCCATTCTTCACCTGACTCCTTCACGACTTGCATGGGAATCTTCGTTCTTAGGGTGTCTACTACCACATTGAATTTTCCCAAGGAATATACAATATCGAAGTTGAACCCCTAAAGGCACACATCCCATTAATGCTGCCTCAGATTCAGATCTTTCTAGGATAAAATTTTGTCTAAACTTTTACAATCTGAGTAAACAATTTTTTTTCCTAAATTAATTATGGTTCAACATCTTCAAGGAATGCATCACTTTTTATAGTTCTTGGACATGGTTTGGGTTATTATTTTGATGTTTTAAAATCTATCAATCTTAATACACCACCTCATGTTCATTTTGCATCAACTCACACCTAAGGCCTATAAATAAGGCATCACAATTGACCATTTATCCCTTACTAGATTCAGATTAGATCAAAACAAAGGCATTGTTCACCACCGCTTAAGAACCTCAAAATATATTTGACGTTCTAGGCTCCACTTAAACCCTCTTCTTTTTGAGTAAGAAAGATCATTTGTGAATACACCTAAGAAAAATCCTTGAAAAACTTCATGTAATACCTAGCCAGGACTAAGAAACTTCTAACCTTGAATACATTCTTCGATTTCTCACTTGAAATCACAACTCTGATTTTCCCAAGGTCCACTAAAACCATATGTTTTAAGATCATGTGTCACAGAAACATGACTTCCGTAATCCATAAGGTACACTTGGACTATTTAGCATAAAGTTAGTGATCCCAAAGAACTATTGTAATGATCCTGTTGTGTTTACCATGATATTTTTCTTTCCATGAATAGTGAAGGATGGAATCCAAAAACACTATGAAAAAGGTGTTGAGGTACTTATGAAACACCATATTTATTAGGTCAATGAAAACTGTCGAAGCATTTTTTAAACCAAAATGCATGTAAAAATACTCAAATTGGTCATGAGTTGTTCAAAAGGATTCATTGTGAATTTTTGCCCCTCTAACCATAACCTAGTGATGCCTAGAGATTTGGACAATCTCAGAAAACTGCTTTTCCACCATATGATGATAAAAATAGGTCAAAAGTAGGAAAATTTGTCCTTATTCTCGATAGTGGCCCTATTCATCTTCTGGTAACCAATACACAACCAAAGGGATCCATCGACCTTTCTAGAAAACAACACTAGGGAAAACCAAGGTGAGGCACGTAGGAGAATGAATTGTTGGGATTCCAAAAATTCCAACGGTATTTCTAACTCTCTCAACTCAGTGTGGGATATGTGATATTAGGGAAGATATATCTTCTATGTTCCTAATTCCAAATAAATGTTGAAAATAATATCCAAATATATGGGTAACACTATGAAATCCTAGGAAAATACCTATGGAAACTTCACTACAATAAGAGGCGACCCATTCATGGAACCTCTATCACTGTCCTACATCATAAGAGAAGACACATGGAAAAATATTGTTTCCAAACACTACAAGTGGAGGTCTAACTCACCCTGACCAAGGATCTTATTTACCTTGGAATACCCGATTACTAACTTCAATATCTATAAAGGATACTCATTGAGTATAACAATTTATGTATTCCTTGAGGCGCACTATCCAATAAATTCTCATAATCATTCTAAAAAGATCCATATCTAGAACCATGAAATCCAATTCTAATTCAGCTGTCCATAGAGTTAGAGTACCAGATGGGCCTTTAAAACCGTATTCCCTCTTTTTTAAAATATTCATAACCCACCCCATGGTTTAAGGGAAAAAATTCGGTAATTTTAGAAATTCGACAAGACATGTAGAAATAAATTAATTGGAATCACCATAGAAAATAAAATGGCAGCTTTAAAAGATGTAATAAGAACAATACCTAAAAATAATCTAAGACTTACCTATGACTCCACTATAACATGATCTATAGAATGGAGGTGAATCATTTATATCTATACATGTTATAGGTTGATGATTTATTGATCTTCCTTAATCTAACTCTTTCCAAAGGAAGATCCAACTCTTCTATCTCTCATATCTATCTGATAACCCGTATCCCTTGATGCACTAGACTATACTAAAAATTAATTTTGTGTTGAGGAGCCTATGCCACTCTATGGTGTTGACCCACTCTTGGTGATCCTTTTTATGTGTCCAAAATTCCCACATTGATGGAAGGGTTTAGGTGATATTACGAATGCAGATCACATATTCCCATATCTCCCTAAGTGGTGGAACACAACAGATCCACCTCCCAATGTTTCTAACATGGGAAGTCATGATTGGTATCTAGAGCTTCCCCCATTCTCCTTTCCCTAATCCTCAAAATTCCTCTTCTCTTGAGGTGTTCCACTACCATTCTATACCATTGATGGATTCAACACAGAAAATCCTGAATTACCTGTTTGTTCTGCTTCCACCACTAGGGTTCGATCCACTACCTCATCATATGTATTCATCATAAATTGGAATCCTGGAGATAGAATATATTTTTGTATCCACATTTCAAACTATTGATCTTTAATATACTCATTATGAACCGCCTAAGGTGGAAAATGGACCAACTTTGTAAAATTTTTGGAATACTTAATCATTCTGAGATACCCCTAATTGAGATCCAAAAACTCCTGATTCATGGATATGGGTAAGGTATTAGTGAAATAATTATCCTTAAAAACTACCATGTAATATCTCAATCCCATATTCTCATGTTTCTCTTCCTAAACCACTGAGTCCAACATGAGGGTAGAACATTTCAACTTGACCGCTTCAGGAGTCTTACCGAAAGATTCTCTCAATGTCTTCCATCAAATCCTTTTCTTCTAGGGGGTCCAGGATACCCTAGATGAAAGAATGTTTTTTCTTTGGGAACTACCAAGATTTTTTGCTTTACTAAATTGTTTTGGCCTCTTTAGCATGAGCACACCGTGACCCCACTCCCAAATCAAAATATCGAAAAACCCAAACCACTACTTCTACCAATCTAGGATCAACTACTGAGGGGAAAGTATATTTGGCTTATTCATAGGGTTTCACAACATGTATCTAGGGAGGTATTATTCTACACCATTTAACAAAAATAATACAACCCATTCACAAATATCTAATTAATATTATTAGAAACAAAAAATGTCAAACATTTCAATAGATCCAAACCAAACCATATTTAAAAAAATAACAAATTTTAAACCTATGAACCCACGATCTATGAACATGAGTAGTCTTTAGCCTGTGAATCACACCCATGGATGGGTCAAGAAAAATACCATACATCCCATACTGACCCAAATCCTTTCATGAGGTGTATTGTCCATACACCCCTACTAGCAACAAGAATATCAACCCCAATAGTCCTAGATCTTATCTATCTAGAATAATCCAATTAATATAACCCAAATAAAGGTAAATATTTCAATGATACTATTTTATGACGAACTAGACCTAGATTCCATCTAAATCATCATTAAACTCATCCTGTGGCATGGACCAAAGCGTGGTCTCGATCCCCACAAGCTGGTAACTTGTTTATAGGAATCAAGTTAAACCTTGGGGAATGATTTCACCAATGAGAATAAAATATAAACCAAACAAAAAAATAATACCTCACATTGTAACCAGTTACCATATCACATTATAACAAAGTACACACTACAAGATTGATTTAAATACATAATTGATACAAAAAATACAAAAAACTAAATAGGCAGGGAGGGGATAGACTAAAAGACAAATCCTCTATTCAATATGGAGGTCATGAACCTCATTCCACAACCACCAACACCATCCAAAAAATTGACCCTAGCAAATAAAACCACCATTACCACCATAAGAAACTTTTCCTTTAACCGAGTCAAACAAAACAAGATCTACAAACACATAAGGATGTATGTAGGGTTAGATATCACTTTCCCACTAGGAAATCGAAATATTATTCCAATAATATCCACTATATGATAATTAAACACTATAGTTTTTAAAATAATGTGAAAAATTTTATATAAAAATTTTAGTTATTATATGAGAAAATATATAGTGGAAACAAAAAAATAGTATAAGCACCTCCTGAAATCTCTATGTAACTAAGGTTAGTGGAGACATATGATACTCATACTATCATAGATCAATCTTGGTCATAAAGTTCCATCTCTTTCTTAAGCCAACTAATCCATATCATATATGATTTGTTAGTGTAATATTGTGAACCAACTAGGTAGGGTGGGTCATGCCTAGTGTACTTATCCCAGACATCCCACAAAGATACCCAGGGTTACCATGTTAGTTCCCACCCCTTAAAATATACAACATTTTTCTCTCACAAGACAAGCCATATAAAAATTAAACATTCCATCAACAAGGGGTTTTATGAGATTTCAAACCACATTCATGAAAATAATTCCTAAACAATCATTTATGCACACACCAAAACAATATAAGAAATTATTTAAGAATCAATAAAGAATATCTACATCATTAATCAATAGTTGGACAAGTAATCACCAATATTTTCTTTGAAAATTTCTCAAATATTGGAAGAAAATAGCAAATTCAATAAGGGGATACCATCTAAATGTAATAGAAAAGAAAATCCAACTAGATTAAATTCTAATAATAGAGATTTGGAACCACCTAGGTTAAAACCCTTTGTGGATAATGATATCTCAAAGAATAAAAGAAAAGAGAGAAATAGTAGGGAATAAGAGAAGAGAGGAAGAGATTACTTGATGATTCTTTGAAGATCCTAATATAAAATACCCATATATTTTAGCACAAGGGAGGGGAGGAAGATAGGTAGGTTCACCAATAGTTGATGATATTAATTGGGGTAGAAAAGGTGGTTTAAGGTATTATAATTGTGGAGGGGAAGTTTAGTAATTTCAAAATTTTAAATTACCTATATGCCACATAGCATGGTAATAAAGTTTTTAAAACCATGAATCAACTAAGGGGAACCTTTATCCAATAAGAAAATAGGTCGGACGATATACTTGAGAGGAATGCATGCCCGTTTGATAGATTGCTCGACCAGAATAGATCTACATTCCTAAACACATGGTTTTCACTTCTTTTTCTTACAAATTCTACTAAATGTACTCCAACTGTGCTCCTCCATCTATCCAATCCAAAAATCACCCTTTTTCTCAAAACTCCAACAAAATATATGAAATAAAGTTAAGGAAAAAAGTAAATAAGAAAATTCCTCAAAAAAACCCCATGGATGGGACTGTAATCCTAAAATAAAAAAACCCATTATAATTATAGTAGCCTTAACCCAACCTACATATTATTTTCAAAACCCTATCATCCCCTATTTTGGTTTCAAAAACCATGACCCCATATATACATATAGAATCACACAAAAACAAGAAATATATTATTTAATATATAGTGGATCACTAAACTTGTTGTAATAGGAGTTAACATATATAATATTTATTTTTAATTTAACTCTATTCACATAAAATTAGAAAATTAAACAAAAAGTTCTAATTTACTTATTTTTTATGAAAAACACCTTAGATGAATGAAATAACAAATGTAACTATATGTTTTTTATTATCCCCACCTCAAGGGAACACTTCCATATATAGATCAATGATAGAAAATGATATAGAGTATAAGGGGAGAGAATAAGATGATAGATACATAAAGAGAGTAATAAAGGGGGTACCCTAGTCTTGTAGATATAAGATGGAAAGGTGATTTTTTATTTTTAAATAATGTTTTAATTAATTGACATTTTATTAAAAAATATCCAAGAAACAATATGCACCTAATGGCCACCTATGGATTCCAAAAGTCCTAAATAATTTCTAATGTTAGAGAAATAACAAACCATTTAACCCCCTAGGGTCCCTATTGCCCTACCCACAACACCAGATACCTAGTAAGCCACCACTAGTGCCCTTTGGTAATTAAAATATATATCACAGTTTCCATCTAAAATGTCCTTCACATAATCACTTTAAGTTTCCCAAAAGAACTTATTATTTCATTAAAATATCCTCAAAAGGTATCCTAAACATGATAAATCTAATAAGAATCTCAATTCATAAAACACTACATAGATCATATTCATGAAGACACAAATATTTCTTTATTCTTCCAACATATAATGATATAGATAATTATAAATTCATTATACTTTATGGGTTATCATCCAAATGAATATTTGAAACATTATTTAATCCATTGGAATATGATATAACTACTTATTCATGATTCAAACCTAGATGTAAACTAGTTAGTCATCCATGAACCTTGTCTAATAAATTGTTCATTTAGAAAAAAACACATGATAAAATCTATAACACACACCAATCATTTCCCATATTAAAAAACCAAAATAATTTCCATTTCACTATAAAAAAGCACATATAGAATTCATTTTTCATTCATATACTTTCATAAATCCTCAAAAAACACGTTGTTCCTATGTGCAGTAAAATCGCCTATCATATTATATGTCAACAAGTTTAGGGAATAGTTCAAGTGGGAGGGGATCTGACAAAAGAATTTTCAATTTCTAAGAATTTAATCCATATATAAGAGGTTTATAAATTGTTTCATATATTTAAATAGAGTATTTTATGGTGTTTTGTTGGTTTTAATGGCTGGAAATGAATCTATAAGGGATGGTAAGTGTCTTGGTTGAGTAGTATATAATAATTTTTTATTAAGCTCTTTGTAAAAGAACCCCCCCGCCCAAGTATAATGGGCTAGGTAGTGTGGTAGCTCTATTACCAATGCCCCCAAGAATCTGATGATATCAAACCATTAATTAATTTAAAACCATGTGTTTTGGTAGAATTCTACCATAAGATTATTGGTGAACCCTAACCTCGCACATAATTTGTGGGATTTTTCTCTTTTAGGTCTCTTTTTTAAAACTTATTTAAGGTATTGGGGTTTGTGTATTTACATGGATAGGAGAAGTTCATCCCTTTATTATCCTCTCAATACCTTTTACTTATGTGGTTTTGGACACTTAATAGATAATGCATTGTGTTGGTTGTGGAATGAACTCATTTTTCAGATCCCTTCCCTCTTATCATAGTTTTCTATTTTATTTGTAAATATATTAATTAAGGAACTATATTGTATTTTGGCGTGGAAAATGAAACTATAAAAGGATTTTCATTATTTTAATAATGACATAGTTTCATTAGAATCTACTAAAACTATTTTTGAGATAATTTGATAGTCCATGAGGTGGATTGGATAGCTTCTGAATTGATGTAAAGAAATAATGGTTGTTGAAGATTTAGATATGAAAATGATAAGGGAATAATGATTTCATAAAAGTATTGATGACTAAAAAATAATATTTTTTCAATTCATAATACTTTAGAGTATTTCATAAATCCTATAATGTATTTCTTAAGAATCTTGGTAATTTCATCCGTCATCATATAATATTTGAAGACATATTATTGATTTGGTATGACTCTTTGAAATTTTATAAAACTTTTGATGCATTTCAAAATATTTTATAAAAACATAATACTATAATATATATATATATATATATGATATTGTCTAATAAGAATAATACATTTTAATTTTAGTTTAATACATATTTATGAGTAAATATTTTTTAAAGTATTGATACTGTAAGACTATTTATTTGATTTGAAAATACATATTCTGAGTTAGGAATTTTGATAGGTCTCGTTTTGTAACACTTATTCAAGGAATTATTAATTGTTATAAATTATTAAAATAAATAAATTTATATCTAAAAATTAGAAAAGTCAAGTAACTATATGGACCTCATATGATTCATTATCTCTGATGAAATATCAGTTATTAGATGAATATTAAAAAAAGAAATTGGACTGTATATGATGTGTCAGAATTTTTCTAAATAAATAAGAATCCATTATATAAAAAATTTTATATAGTAGAAGAATTTTTTGAATATACATTTATATGATAAATGGTATGATGGTGTGTTGTTCTGAATATTAAAAATCACTTACTATTGATAACTTTGTGATTAAAGGATAGTAATTAGATTTCGTTACAATTATAGAAGATGCCACACCAAAATATAATGATTCAAATTTTTATATTGGTATAGCAAATTATTTTTTATAGGATTTTATGGATTATTAAAAGTTAAGAGGGTGGAGAGATCACTTCTTTATCGTTCTTGAATTAGAAAATTCAAATATTTTGAAATTTAAAACGTTTATCACTGCTAATTAAATTCTTTTTTATCTATTAAATTATATAAAATGAGAATAAATGTATTTATTTAATATAATATAATAATAGTGGGGGATATATCCACATGAATTGTTAAATTATAAAGCTTATAAGAAATCATAGTGTACAAATATTTGAAGAGAATATTCTAGAATGTGATCTAGCATAAAATTTTCCAAATTTAACTATTCTATATTCTTTATAATTTTTTGTCCAAAGTAAGTTGAATGAAAACTATAGAATTGTAGAAGAGGGTGATGTTATTGTGATGAAATATAGATAAATATAAAAACAGAGACAATATATGGGAGTAATTTGGTGTATATAAAACTTTTTAACTATAATTATTGTGTGATTTAAGATTGAGTATTGGATCATTGATTTTATTCATGGAGTGAGAAAGTATAATTGATTATATTTTAATAATGATTATCAAATATTATCTATCTTAAATTAGTGATAATACCCAATTCTATTTATTTAACGATCATGAGGAATATCATCATTAGTTACCAAAGATTCCTAGATTCATTTGAGATATTTATATCTCTTTTGTGGCCATATTTTAACTACTAAGATTCAATAAAAATTTAAGGAAGATGTTTTTTTATGAAACACTCAAAGGGTAGACGATGATATGTCACTAATAACAAGGAATTGGACATTCATTCTAGTAGAGAATCAATGAATTTGTCTCAACCTAGTCATAATATAGAGTATGTACCCACATCAGGTCCCAACCTAATAAAAATTATGGGTTCCTTTTCCCTTTTCAATTCATTTAACTTAGGGTAAATAATATTGTAATATTTGAGATGTTCAGATCCTAATAGATTCTATAAAATTATTTCAATATGATAAATTGTAAAATAGCACACTACTAATTCAACGCCTCCACCTTCATGGGGGTTCAATCCATTCTTGTGGAACATAAAATAGTATTGGAAAGTTCTAATTTCCCTATGTTATATGGACAAATTTTTTAAGATATAAAACCTTAATTTATTTAAATATACATTTTCATCTATTTTATATGGAAAAATTTATCACAGCTCGAAGAATAGGATGTTACACTATCTTATATTTTTTCTAGGAAGTTAATGATAAAAAACAATGGGATTTCTAGCTATTGAGAGAAATAATCCAATATAATTTGATGATAAGATAAATTTTAAATTTTATGGAAAAGTAAAAAAGGTTATTTTTATTCATTTATTAGAAAATTTCACAGAAACTTATTGGAATTCAACTGTATAAATAAATATAAGACAAATTGGAAATCAGGTATGAAGGAAATTTAATGGTCAAAGAATCTAGAATGGAAATACAGAGATGAATATTAGAAAATTTTAAGATGTATTAAGAAGAAACCATTGATAACTATTTCAAAATAGTGAATGAAAAAATTAATAATATTAGAGGATATAGATAATATCTGGAAGATTCTTCAATAATAAAAAATACGATTTAAAAATTTACAGAAATTTTTAATTCTAAAAAATTTATATTATAATATATATAGGATCTTACTCTTGATAAATTTCATTATATTCACATTTAATATGATATGAGAAAAGCCTTAAAAATAAAAAAAATATTTTAAATGATGATGTGATATTTAAATCTAGGTGAAAAATAAAAATCAAGGATGAAATAGATAAAAATTATTTTGATTCTCATGGGGATGAAGAAATGTATAAGAACATAAGTAAATCATGTCTTTTATCATAGTGAACTTTATGAATTGTATGGGAAAATGTAAAGGAAAAAATTCCACTTAAGGGTTTCATGAATGTGGTGTCATTGGAAAAATATCGTTAAACTCTAAAATGTATAAAATTTGTGAGTATGAAGATGATAATAAAAATGTGAGGCCTCAAAATAACAAATTGATTTAAAACTCAAAATAAGTTTACATATATTTTGAGATAAAAAGAATTTTCCAGGAAAAAAATTAGACATTTTATGAGGAAAGTGGAAGAGGATTACTCTTCTTCAAGAAATCAAATAGAAAACAACATGTTTAAATGTTTAAAGACATCATAGATCATATTGAAAAACATGAAGAATAAATTATCAGTAAAAAGAAGAAAGTAAGATTGTATATTTAAAGGGGAAATATTTTGACAAATAATCATGATTATATTTTTATAAGAACACTAAAATTATGTAGAAAATAAATACATTGATAAAATATGATTATAAAAGGAATGAATTAAATGAATGGATTATTAAAAGTGAACCCAAAAATATTGATTAAATAAAAATCTCAAGTTGAATATTTCTTTTAAAAAATATGGTGAAATATATTGGTGAAAAACTAACCTTAAATGAAGAAGTGGTAAATAAAAAAAAATCAAGGTGTCATGAAGCTAGGAAATATCCAATGAATTTAAATTAATATTTCCACAAGTATTTAGTGGTTTATAAATTAGCTTGATATTTTAAAATAAGACTACTTTTGAAAGCGTATCGAACATGAAACAAAGATCTTTAATGTCTCGCGAATGTTATCTTTTTAATAAGATTTTTATAACCTATTTGTTGAATTAGTGAGTGTGAATATAATTTATAAAATAAAAAAATATATTTATAAAGGTCCTACTTAAAAAAATAGATTAATTATTATGAAATAAATACATAATATTTTGTAATTTAATTTTATGTATTAAAAATATATTTTCATTAAGAATTATTTCTGTTGCTTTTTGTGAGTAAATATTATAATTAATTTCTTATATTTTTTAAAAAAATTAATTCATAAAATGTATATCCCTTTTTTAAATTAGAATATAATAATTATCTTAACAAGAAATTTAGGGATTTGTTTGAATAGATTAATTCTTAAATAAAGAGTGGGAAAATACCAATTTTATTGAAAATTTTATTTTCCATTCAAGAATTTAAAGTCTCATTTTTTTAATTTATTTTAAATATTAGTTATTTAATTTTTGTTACAAATAATGATTAAAATATAAATTATTATTAGTATTGAAATAAAAACATTTTTTAATTAAAAATTTATTTTCTGGATAATTGTATTCATAGTGTTTTGCGGGTCTATTTTAAATGTAATTTATAAAAAATATAGTAAAGGAAAATAATAAATTGAAGTTATTAAAATGGTTTATAAAATGTCTCATTCCTGATTATAATATCTATGACATTTTGTTATAGAAATAAAATAATTTATTATCATTTTAAAATAGTAATACAGATGATAAATAAATTTTTTATCATGGAAATTGTTTTCATTTATATTTATATAATAATTACATAAAGTTTTTATGCATCCCTGACATAGTGTTTTTTGAAGTAGTAGAAATATCAAGTAAATGATTTTGAAAACATATAATATAAATTTTTTTTAGTGAGTAATGTTGTACAATGAAATTTTTTGATATATAAAATTAATTAGTGATGTTTAGAAAATTTATATTTACTCTATATTACTATATATGGATCTATAAATGTTAAATAATATGAATTGACCCAAAATGACATTAATGGTATTTTATGTCAATTTTTTTCTAGTAAAAGAATTAAATTTAAATAAAAAGTAATATTTGGTGATTTTTAAATAAAATTATATAATATCAACCATCATCCACTTATATGTCACATTTCTTTTTAGTTTAAATTTATTGACCCCCAGAGAGTAAAAAACATTGTTATCGTTGAATTCATCAAAAGGTGTAGCGAGGTGTTAAAACTAAGAGATAAGAGTAAAAACATCTCCTAAACCTTACTAAATTTTATATGATGATGTGATTTAAACTCATAATCATAATATATTTTATATATAACTATTTCATTTCACTTGAAAATTAGAATTTTTTTAATGATTTAATACATTAAGTTATTCTAAGGGTGCCCCTTTCCAATATTATATATGGTCACAAATTCTTCACTATTACTCTTAGTTATTGAGACACTAATATAGACCAACCCCTAAAAAAACAGATTATAACCCTTAAATGAACTCTATATTTTCTTTATTCTTAATTTAATATCCCTAAGTTCTTTAAGGAGATATCCAAATGAGTTACTTCAAAGAGGAGGCAATCGACTAAACCATACATTTTCATTTTTTAACTTCTTATACATATTTAAATTTTGTTCTAACAATTACAAAATAATAGAATTAGTATATAACATATAATTATATGGTATTTTTTTAATGGAATAACCTTATTAATCTCATTTACCATCAAATATAAAATGAAACTTTTGTTTATGAAAACGTGTGAACTACCACATTGAAAATCAACGTATTATGTTTCTCACAATCATCTTTAATGGGGTTTTATTATTATTAATTTAATATAAACATATGATATTTAGGAAATAATTATTATTTTTAAAATATAATAAATCATCTGTCTTCATACTATTCTAATCGTTATAAAATGTATCATCACACATGCGTTCATACAGACAACCATCTCCACATAGCGATGCACTTCATTTTTCAAAAACAATATATCATAGCTTGTCATGGGTATGAATTTAATGAATTTATTTTTTTCATATGACATTATATTTATTTTTAAAAGATAATATTTTATTGTATTTCTTAATTTTTCATCCAATGAAAACTAAAAAATAATGCTCGTGTCTACGTGCATACTACCTCATCATGAGCCAATGTATTTTATTTTTTGTGACCGCTTTTCGTAGACAGATATAAAATTATATTTGATCTATAATAATGATAAATATTTCTTGAATATTATTCTATATAATATGGAATAAGGACACCATTGACTACTACCATCCTACTGAAGTCGTTCTAGGGAATATGAACTGAAGGTCCTCAAAACATCTTATGCGAACATAATTAATTTTGTAGTTATATAATACAATATAAAAAATAAAGTAAATGATATTATGATGAGGGATTAAAGAATAAAAAATTAAAATAAGTCATTTTATTAAGATAAACTCTTTATAAAGAATTTTAATAACATTTGTGGAATATTTTGGAGATAATGTAAGAAATAATCTATCATAAAATCTAGTTTTAAAATGTTTTTAATATTTCTTTATAACAATTTTACACAATTTCCATATTTTTTATGTATGTTTAGATATTTAAATTAATTAATTAAAAAATTTACTTTTACCACTCCATTAACACTCTTACAAATTCTTTTTAGAGAAATATTTTTCTATGATTCATATGAAATGTTTGGATATATTTACATAGTACAAAAGGAATGTTTTTTAGTGTATATGAAGTCAAAAGAATTTCCCAACACCTGAACATTTATATTATTTTTCGATTCCTTTACAATATTTCATTTTTTTCAATGAAACCCCATCTTTAATTTCTTCAAGGTTTTTAATATTGAAAATAGGTTTTTATGGGAAATGGATATGTAAATTTCTAATAATTTTTTACTTATTAGTAATAGAGTATTTTTTATGATTTTGATGATGGAAATAGAATTATTAATGTGTTTTATGAATGTTATATCCTTAGAAATTTTTTTATGATGATATTTGAGCCTAGTATATAACACTATGTTATTCGGTAATGATTATATTCTTTGGATAATTGTGCATGAATAAACATAGTTGGTTATTTAATTTTTAAGGGTTTTGGTAAAGGTTGTATGAATATGTTGTTCTAAGGAACCATTATTATTTTTCTATGTTTTTAAATTAGTTTTCATGAAAATATTTTGATTTCATAAGGTATTCTAACAATATTTTTATTCAATAGTTACACTATTTATGAGTAAAATTTATGTTTTTAATAAATTGGTTTTCATATACTATCAAATATTCTAATGAACCCCATGATTATGATTATTCCATTATTTTTTAATATAATTTTTTGGGTGTTAAATATGATTTCATGTATAAGTAAATGATTATTTGTGCTCAATGTTTATTATGATGAAAGAATACTCTCTTATATGATCTCATGGTTTTGAAATGGGCTAACCCATTTCTATTATTTTTTATATATGTCCATTAATAATTTTTTATATTATCCCATAATGTCAATTGATTTTTCATAGGGAATAAAGATTGATAGAATTGTTAATAAATTCAAATTTCTAGATATGGGAGTTACCATGAATGAAATAACTGTATCTTTATAAAGAAATTTTCTTTTAAAAAAATGGATAGTCTGTGGAAATTTAAAAAAATTATGTAAGATATGAATGTAATTATCTAAAATTCTTAACCTAAAAGGAAATTTAGTTTATAAGTTATCCAATATTTCTGTTTCATGTTATAATTATTGGTTGTTAAAAATTAGGTCACTATTATCAGTATTAAAGATATAAAATTAAGGATTATGTTTCTATCACTGGATCATGGAGTGAATATTGGAGTTATAGTTAGAGATAAATAACCTCAAAAAATTGTTAATTATTTCCCAATAGGATAGATTAAATCCTTTTATTTTAAAAGTAAATGAAAAACTCTAATTTTTAACAGTGACTTTTAAAATTCAAAATCATGAAAATCATGTTCTAATAAGAGTACTGAAAAATCATAACCTATATCAAGATAAGGAAATAATTATTCAAAAATAATTTCCTCCTGGATACATAAGAAAGAATAAATCATAAAAGGAAATCCATAGTAGATTATTTAAAAGAAATATTATCAATAAGGGATATCTAGATTCAATTGTTATTTATGGGGATGTGTATGTTTTAAACATAATATCTTGTCATACTGATACTATATTTCAATACCATATATGTATATAAGGTATGAATCAATGGGGAGAAACACTGAGAACCCAAAAATAAATTCTCAAATAAATTAGAATGTGATTAAAAATTCATCATATATGTCTTTTAAAAAACGTTTGAATGTTTGGGAAATATTTTTGGAAGGTGGGACCAATATGGACATTATGATAAAGAATAAATGAAGAATAATCCTTTATATATTTCGCATAATGAAAATGGTTAGAGAATTGAAAAAGGTAATTAGGAAGAAACGTAACTCATTATAGAATTTTATTTGGAATAATGAAAGAAAGGTAAGAGAAAAAGATTCTAGACAGTGGTTATCCTTCTCCTATTCCTGGTGACATAATATTTTTTTTATAATTCTTAAGAAAATAATGGAGGGGTGGTGAAATTTTGATATGATATCTCTCAGAAAATAAAGTGTGTTGATACTATTGAGTAAGAAGCTAAAAGGATAAAATTAAATTATGTACTCTATATGAAATATCTAAATAATGTTATTTTAACAATGTGAAAAATAAGTTATCATCCAATTGAATTTTTTTTCTTAAACAAATCATACATCATTATGAGATAAAAGGATGGATGATCCTTCCCTAAAGGTGAATGAATATGTGGAAATCAATTAGAAAATGGATATCCAATAATTTTTTTTATTTTAGTGCTAAATATGAAAAAAAATATATGGAATCCAAGGTTTGGACAATTTTTTAAAGGAATATGAGTAAAATCTAGGAGAATAACATTGTGAGAGAACTGACCAACCTCAACATAGAGAAATTCTATCTATGAAACATTATTGTTAGGTTATATGTTTCACGGAGATCAAAAGATAGTGGAAATTACATCCAATAGGAAAATAGTTTTAATCTATTATGATGTAAAAAATCAAGTTTATAAAGTACAAGTCAAAATCTTTTGATATATTTAAAGGAATGATTGAAAGAAAATTGGGATTCTATATTGAAAAACATGATATGGGAATGACAGGAAATACACCTATATTACTTCTAGGAGCTATGCTGAAAGTAATTGGATAAATAATTAATAAAATTACCCCACACTCCTATGTATAATGGAGTAGAATAAAGGAAGAATAAAAGTTTAATTGATATGGGAAGAACAATGCTTATTAAGCACAATATCTCTAAATTTATATAGAGGAATGCCAAATATACTACTGTAACAGTAGAGAATTAGTTTTTGTTGAAACCTGATGCACACATGAAACCATATTAAAATTAATTTCAAGAGAAATACAATAGTGAAATATTTTAAATTATTTACTTTTCTTTATTAAAAGTAGATAAAAAATTAAAATCTTTGAATGTTCAAACATAAATATAAAATGGGATATTCAGGGGATTTTTATCTAGTATCAAGGGATGCATAAGTTGAAATTAAATAATTAAAATATAGTTGGATATTTTATGTAAAAAATATTTAAATTCAATATAAATCAAATTTTATAGTTGAAGAATATTTTAAGAATGTTGAAGTTGGTAAAATAGACATCTCTTATTAATAGAATATATAAAAAAGCTAGAAATTAGAATTATTATTTTCTAGTTAATTATGACTAAACTATGCATGAATTTGAAGCTCCTAAAAATGTTTTCTTTTGACACAGTAAATTGAATAAAAAATATTTATTTATAAAACATCATTGGTAATCTAGAAGATATGTTTTAGATAAGATCAATATTGGGGCATAAAAATTAAAAAGCATTCATTTCATAGTTTGAGGAACAATCAATTTGAAAATTTGTTAGTAATAAGAAATGAATTAATTGTATGAATGAATAACTAGACTAGATTGTGAAAAATACCAAATGGGAACATGTACCAAGACCTAAAACATAAATTTTATCAGAACCAGGTTTGTATTCAGAAACAAATTAAATGAATAGGGTTAGGATTTAATGAACACGAAAAAATTTGTTTGTAAATGGTATTCATATATATAACGTATTAAATTACATGTGAAGTTTTATCTAGTTTCAATATTGGATTCTATCAAAACGTTTCAATATGTGGTAGCACATAGGCACTATAAGGTTTCTCATATGGATGAAAAATATACATATATAAATGGATACCCGAAAGCAGAAAATTTTATTTAGAAATATGAAGATTATATTCTAAAAAAAGGATGCAAGCATGGTATTAATGATTAAGAAGGTATTATACATTTTAAAAAATGATCTTAGATCCTGTTATTATATGTTGAATGAATTCATGAGAAAAATGGAATTTACAAATGAAAAAGTGAAAAATAACATTTATATGAAATATATGTCTATAGGTTCCCTAATTTTTATTGACTCTATTGATGATATAATGTTTCTTGGTGAAAAGGATTATATATTTTAAAGGTTTCCAATGTAAATGAATATTTCCTCTAAAAGATCAATTATGGGTGAAATGGGATAATTTTTGGGATTATAGATTTCAAAAAATGATGATTGCATATTCTTATCCCAAGGAAAATAAAGAAGATGTTTATTGAGGAAATTTTTAATGGCAATTTTAAAGAAGTCACTACACTCATTGTAGTAGGTTTTAAATTTAGAAAATATGAAGTATGAACTTGTGTGAATTATAATGATTTTAAGAGAATCATTAGGATTCTAAATTTTTAGATACCACGACTTCAGTAGCGGAGAGTCGATGCCTACTTTATTATATTATCATAAAATTATTATAAACAGATCTAGATCTACTTAATAGTTTATTATCATTTGTAAATTGGATATATATTAAAATTCATATTACATTTTAAAACTAAAAATATACAAATAATTTTTTTGATAATTCCATTATTACACTTGGTTTATCCCTCTATATCAATCACAAAATCACTTCCTAATATCATTGGGGAAATAAAAATATAATAAAGTGGTGATCTCATATTATTATTAATGTTGTACTCAAAGTGGAATCTATGAATAAATAAAGAGTAATCATTATAGAAATGTAAATATCTTAAAAACCTATCATTTAATAAATAACATGAGCATAATATTAAAATAATAAATGAGGATAAAATAATGAAATATTAATAAACACATGAGAACAAAACACAACCATGGATATTCTAACTAATCGAATAATCACATGAAATATCAATAAATGGATTCAAAATGATATAATTGTTAATTTGGTAAGTCTAAAACAAAACTTTTATACTTTCCCCCATAATATCTAATATTGTGGATTCCTTTCTAACTGACAAAAATAAAAATGGGTTAGGCCTCAAATAAAACCCAATGTAGTTTTTCTCATGACACATACTATCGTATTGAGGGGATATAATAGGTCATTCATGTCACTTTCTATGTCCAACACAGTCTTTATATGAAAGTGGTAAAGAATAATTCATATAAACCATCATATACAAGTAGAATATAAAATAAAATACTTTTCCCATCAATAAAAATAATCATAAACTGTAAAAAGTAATGTTAATAGAATTAATACAACATATACCCATAAGGGTATATGTAAATTGAAGAATTTTTTTCATTAAATAATATAAATACTATAAAATATCTTTAAACATTATCTTGAGGAAAATATATTTTTTATTTTTTAAAATCACATTTAAAAAATAAATGTTTACAAAAAATTTTGAAAAAAATTATTTGTAAATAAACATTGAAACACATAATGTATTTTTTAAAGAATGGATTGTTTATGAAAATAGAAATTTCTATACATGTTTATTATGTTTTTAAAATTTTCCTTTTACTTTTTTTAGAAAATCCAAATGGGGTTTTTTGTAAAACAACATAAAAATTCCATTCAAATTTTTTTTAAACATAAAAATGGTTAAAATATAAATAAATCATTTAGAAATGGGATGAATTTTTTTTGGAATTCTTTTCAGAAAACATGGTTTCAAGGATTGTTTTCCGAAGAGACAAATAAATTCAGATTTTACTAAAACATTTTCTAGATAATTTTATGTATAAAAGTGGAAATAGTACTATTTCTAGATAAAATTTATGAAAAACTAGATTAGAATAAAATGAATGTTTTTATAAAATAATTATCAAATAATTTTCTTCAATGAGAATTCATGTATAAGGAGTCCCTATTAAAAGAAAATTGTGAAGTAAACTCATGCAAATATCATAACATTGATGTGATAATTATGAAATTAATTAATTATGTGTATAAAATGTAAATAAAAATGATAAAATAATAAATAAAACATAATATTATCATAATTAATTAGACATATAATATTATAATAAAAATAACAACGAATAAGTAATATAACACAGTTAAAAGAAATTGACTTATAGAATTCTTTACCACTTGGTAACCCTTATGTCAAATCCCCTTAGACTAAATAATTCACATTGAAACATCCAAATACCATTTATTATTAATTAATACTAAAATTAAATGTTTAAGGGGATGTGTATACAACACATAAAATAAATTATGTGTGTAACATTACAATATGTCTTAATGAAGAGAAATTGAAATGAAGTCCCCTAATGCCATTATTTCATTCAGTAAGCACGATTTAACCTCCTTTATAGAGGTTTTAAACGTTTCATTAACATATAAAAGAATCATGATAATATTCATAATATCATAAATGATCCATTTATAAAATCTTATCAATTTTGTGTCAACAATCATTCATTATTTTTATTGTTTCAGGTGTTAATTGACTCATTTACTCATTTATTCTTTATCATGAATGTTCTAGTTATTGTGCATATTATATAGTTCCCTCATATAGAAAATAATAAAATTGATATAATTTTCATATTTATACTTTTAATACCAATCCTAAAATATAGTTTTGAATAATAAATTTACTTAGGATCATTGAGAGGGAAGGCCGTACGTATGCAAGAGTAATGTTTCCATTTTTTTAAAAATCATTATTTAAAGGATTTATATAATATATTGTAACACCCCAACCCCTCTAGACTGGAGCTGGTTCATTACATGTAATATTTTCATGGTTAGAAGGAATAAAAATCCCAAAGGAGTGATTAGTTTAGTAGTCTTGAAGAAACAAGATACATAGATATTACTCAAATTACATTGTAAAAGCTTACAAATTACTATACATAATGAAAACTATAAACTGAATCCACAAGAACTCAATAAATGATATCCTATTTGTCACCTATTTCAAGTAAACAATGATAGGGGTGAGCTCAAATGATTAGTAAAGGTTAAAAATATCAGAATAATGAATACAATAATTAGTGAATCATAATCAATATGACATAATCAATATGGCATGGTGAATAAATGAAAAACTAATGCCATTAATAAACTGAGAATGAAACTGCATCCATATATTTTGTCATAGTGAAAACCTCATGGATAATAATAATAACCGATAATGAATAAATATAATTCTAATTAATTGGATGTTATGTATCTGGCACATGAATCTTTAATACCGTTAAAATGGTTTAGTTCTATGGGTAGAGACCCATCTGATTTTTGGAAACAAACTCGAAGGGTTTGTCGCAAAACTAATTTGTCTCCTGAGACCTAACGATGCTTCGAGGGGATATAGCAGGCCCCAAAAACCACTGAATGTCCAAATAATTCTGTATACATTGATTCAATACAATAGAAATATTCCTTTTCAATAACCTTATAGATTAGAGTATACTGATTCATCAATATTTCCATAGTTAAAATAACATTCCAAATAAACACCGTATGTAAAATCGTATACATTTTAGGAAAAAAAACATATACATGATATGAGATTAGATATATTTAATATAAATACAATTTCAAATGAAAAGAGATATCAAATTTGTAGTAGGTACACCACATAAGTATTATTAGGTGCTCAATACAAAGTTAGTCACAACAAAATAGTAGTTGAGTCAAAGTCTCTTACCACATTGTAATCGATCAAATCATATGACCAGAACTTAATAACCCTGAAATGAATCATTTAATAACATTAATATAAGGAGAATAATTTTATTATATATCAAATGGTATTACATATAAACCAAAAACAAGAAATAAGTGGTGAATAATTAAAATCTCACAGAAATGAAAGTGAGATGAGTAACCCCTTAAAAACATTTCGGCATGGTAACGATTGTTATTGCAAGGAATTAATGAGAGATAAAGGAGTATTAAATTATTTATATGTCACAAGGTAAGTGTTTGGGAGGTTCTAAAATGTACACCATATTTAGGAATTAAAAATAAAAGCACACAACATAGGGGAGATTCTTGAACAAAAGTGAGAGAGAGGATCCCTTACCTTATGCTTGAAGGTGCTCTGGACTTGTTATTTAAGACATGAATAAAAACATTAGGAATATTAGTTCATAAGTCCAGAACTATTCTATATGTAAATGATTTATTATAACCCTTTTTAGTTCATTCAATGCCTTTTTGATTAGTTATAAGGTTCAATTTCATTGTTCAGGCTTATTAGTTTACTTGGTTTTAAATGATTGGTTTACTTATATTCCATTTCATAAAAATATATAAGATGGATTTGGATGTCTCGAAATAAAGATAAATTATATAAGTGAACATCCAAAAGAATACATTATTTTAAATTTTATTTGGTTACTTAGAGTGAAGTAAAATTATTATATATATAACCTTAGTGACAACCGTTTTGACTAAACGGTGGATTTGATTACAATGAACATGTTTTTCTTTATAACGTCATAACATTCGTACAAAAGAATTACAGAACTAAAAATAGGATATATTAAATATATAATAATCTGGTTCAACCATAACACAATTGGAAAAATGACCAGAATTAATGATTATTGTAGAAATTTATAAATTGTTTTCCTTGAATGCGCTAAATTAGCATATCTCAAACAGTTCTTTCATTTCTTTAAAATAAATGGTGGGGAAAGGAGAGAATGTAATGAAATATACCATTAGCATGAATGAATTATTTTACATATGTGTTACTGGATTTATCATACTATTATGGTGAGGAAAGAAATGAAATAAAAATAACTTAAAAGAATTGATGGAATTGGAAAGAGGAATTTACCTCTTGAGACTTCCTCCCTTGAGAACCACTTAAGGGGATAGTTTTTGTTATTTTGAAGAGGCTAGGATCTTTTGGACGTGGGGGATAATCTTGGGGAGACACCTGGGTATAATATTGGCAAGTCACAAGGCTTGAGTGGTGTGAGAAGAAGAGGGGGTGATATGTGCTTTATATAGTGGAGGGGAGAGGAGTTTTCTTAATATTATAATCCTTAATTTATTATTTCCTCTCAAGACAACCAATAATGAGTATTCCAGGACCAAGAACACTAATATATGCATGTGACATTGAACCAATTGGGATTACATCAGCATATCATCATCAATGACACAATTAATCTATGATTTAGCATTTATTGTGAATGATCGGATTTTACTATTCATAAAAAATTTAAGTATTTTAGAAAAATCCCAAAAATTCGCCCTAACCATTTTTTGATGATTAGTATTCAAAAAATGAAGTCCCTTTTTTAAAAATAATTTTTAAAATATAATTAATTAAATATTTAATTTAAATTTTTATTTAATCAAAAAATATAAACACTCAAAATATTCATCTTCACTTTTAGGGTGCCTAAATTCATTTATAAATTCAATGGCATTGATACCATTCACAAGAGTCGTATTACTATTCATAAGGGAAAGTTACAATTCATAAGGGTAGGTTACTATTCATAAGGGTAGGTTACTATTCACTAAAAATTAAGTTAATTCTATCAAACTTTAATTATCATCTTGATCAAAACCATGTATGTTATATTTTTAAAACTCAAATAAGAGAGATGAAAAATTTATGTTTTATGGATAGGTTATGGATATCTCTTATGAGTAACCATGTTTTGATCCAAAGAGGCTTAGTGATTCTTGAAATATAGGCTATAACTAAAATGTCTCTAAGAGAAACATACCATAAAATGTTTGGGGTGCTACATTATTCCCTCCTTCAGAAATTCCATCCTCAAAATTTTATGTATGAAACTCACCAAAAATATGTGGGTGATTATTTTTCATAACATCCTCAGGTTCCCATGTTTCTTCCTTGATATTCTGGTTTTTCCAATGAACATTTACTAGAAGAGTTGTTCGATTTCTCAATACCTGCTCCCTTCTATCAAGAATCCTGATAGGCATTTCATAGTATGATAAATCAGGTTCCAGTTCTATTTCTTACCATGTGAGTACATGTGTTGGGTCTAGCATGTATTTCTTCAACAATGACACATGGAACACATCATGATCTATTGATAGATTTGGCGTCATTGCTAAACGGTAAGCTACTACTCGGATTCTTCCAGAATTTAAATGGACTGATATACCTGGGGATCAATTTCCCTTTCTTACTGAACCTTAATATACCCTTCTATGGAGATAATTTCTGAAATACATGATCTCCCACGTGGAATTCCAAGTACTTTCTCCGGTTTTCAACATAACTCTTCTTCCTACTTTGAGCTACTTTAATATGGGATTGTATTTTCTTCACATTTGTCATGGTCTCTTCAATAAGATCTGAGCCTATAAGTTTCCTCTCACCAAGTTTGTCCCAATAAGGTGGATTTCGACATCTCTTTCCATATAATGCAGCATATGAAGCCATTTGAATACTAGAGTGGAAACTATTATTGTAGGAAAATTCCACCAAAGGAAATTATTGATCCCACATACCTTGGAAGTTAAGAGAGAATGACCTCAGCATATCTTCTAAAGTTTGAATAGTCCTTTCAGACTGTCCGTTGGTTTTGGGGTGATAAGCAGTACTCATACGAAGCTCAGTATTAAAATCCTTTTGGAGACTTTTCTAGAATTTTGATGTGAGTCGGGGATCTCGATCGGATTCAATCAATAGAGGTTCACCATGAAGACTTACAACTTCATTAACATAAATTCTTTCCAAGTGCTCAAGTGGAAAATCCTATCTTATAGGAAGGAAATGTGTTGATTTTTTGAGATGATCAACAATTACCCATATTGCATCATTCCTTCTAGGTGTACTCGGTAGTCTGGTGACAAAATCCATCGTAATGTTATCCCACTTCCACATAGGAATAGGTAGAGGTTGCATCACTGCTTTGGGATGTTGTCTCTCTGCCTTCACTTGTTGACAAACTAGACATCTTGACACATAGTCAACAATATCCTGCTTCATATTATCCGACCAAAAATATTCCTTCATATCTCGATACATCTTGGTGCTACCTAGGTGTATAGAGAAATTTGAGCTATGAGCATCGTTTAATAGTTCCTTTTTTAGCTCAAGTACTGATGGAACACATAACCTCTTCCCAAAATTCAGAACTCCTTCCTCATACACGAAGTGATCTATTCTTCCATCCTTAACTGCAATAATTTTCTTGTGCAGATTCTAATCATCAGATAGAGTGATTTTTATCTTCTCTAGTATAGATGGTTTAGCAATCATTTGAAAGAGGAGTGATGTTTCCCCTTCCTTAACAATTCCCATATCTATCTTTAGTAGATCAATGAATATAGGATCTCTTTCATTCATCATTTGAGTCAGAAGACCTTTATCTTTCCTACTTAATGCATCTTCCACCATATTCTCCTTTACTAGGTGGCAGTGTATTGAACAATCGTAATCTTTGAGTAACTCAAGCCATCTTCTTTTCCTCATGTTTAGTTCTTTTTGTTTGGAAATGTATTTCAAACTCTTGTGGTCCGTATAAATCTCACATATCTTTCTATAGAGATAATTCCTCCATATTTTCAGATAAAAGATTATGGCTACAAACTCAAGATCATGAGTTGGATAATTTTTCTCATAAATCTTCAACTGTCATGATGCATAAGCAATAATTTTATCGTTTCTCATAAGGACGCAACCCAGTCCATTATTTGATGCATCTTTTTATATTAAAAATACATCACTTCTAGAAAGAATAGTAAAAATTGGAGCATTTTTCACTCTTCTTTTCAATTATTCAAAGCATTATATACATTGTTTTGTCCACAAAAACAAAACTCCTTTATGTGTGAGCATGGTTAGTGGTTTATCCAGTCAGGAAAAATTCTGAACGAAACGCCGATAGTAACCTACTAGGCCAATAAAACTACATACCTCAGTTATGTTTATTAGAGTGGGCCAATATTGGATTTCCTTTGTCTTCATAGGATCAACTAGGATTCCATCCTTAGAGACAATATGGCCTTGAAAAGAAATTGATTTAATCCATAATTTCCATTTGCTAATTTTCCCTTATAATTTATTGCTTCTAAGTGTTTGTAGAATAACCCACAAGTGATTCTCATGGTCTTCAAAGCTTTTTGAGTAAATGAGGATATCATCAATGAATACCACAAAAAATTTATCAAGATATTCTTCAAAAAATCTATTCCTTATATCCATGAAAATATAGGGTGGATTTGTCAATCCGAAAGGAATCACCGTAAACTTGTAATTCCCATACCAGATTTGAAATGCTTTCTTAGGAATATCTTCCTTCCATACACACAACTGATGATATCTGGATCAAAGTTCAATCTTTGAAAAATATTGAGCTCCATGAAGTTGGTAAAATAAATCATCAATATGGGGTAGATGATACTTATTATTTATTATAATAGCTTCGATTTCCCTGTAATCAATGCAAAGCCTCAGGGATCCATCTTTCTTTTCGACAAAGAGGACATGGGCTCCCCATTGAGAAACACTAGGTAGAATAATACCTTTTCACTCAAATCCTCTAGTTGTTTCTTTATCTCTACTAATTCCACGTTGACCATTCTATTGGGAGACTTTGATATAGGTATTTCATCAGGAATTAAATCAATAGAGAACTCAACTTCCCACTCTAGAGGGTGTCCGGGTAAATCCTCTAGAAATACATCAATTTACTCTTGTACTATGTGTTCATCTTCAATTTGAATATTTCTTTCCTTACCCATAGATATTGGTTTAACTTACCCTCAAAGTATTTAATTCAGTATAGCTATTGGGGGTGGTTCTAGATAAGAATCTGGTGGCGAAGTTTCTTCCCTAAAGACAAGGGATTTTTCACCATTTCCAAAAAATTGTAACTTCCTTCTTCTTACAATAAATCTTTGCATCATAATTTGATATCCAATTCACACCGAGAATTATATCAAATTCAGTCATTGGTATGATGATAAAGTTATAAACTAAAGCACGTTTTGGTTCCTGGAAGGGGACTAATCGACATGCCTTTGTTGCAATGATACATCCCCAGGGAGTTTTGACTGACAACTCCTTTATCAAATCAAATTGGACGTATCTAATTTTCTTGGAAAACTCGGAAGATATAAATGAATGTGATGATCCAGAATCAAATAAAGTGTTGGCTATGTTTGAGGAAATAATTAAAGTACCTCCCACCACATCATTAGGAATTTCAACCTTGGCGGTTGTAATCATGTAGGATCTCCCTTGTTCTCTTGGATTTTTCTGAGGCATGTTTCCTTAGAGATTAGGACACTCATTTTCATAGTTCCCCATCTCTCTGCAATTTTAGCATTTAATATCATTGAATTGTTTCTTCCCCTTGCATTCATCAGATTGATGACCCTTTTCTCCATAGTTATAACAGACTTCCATTCCTTTCAAACATTTCCCGAGATGATTCTTTCCACAGTTCTCACATATTGGGAATAACTTTGTTCCCTTTCTCTTGTTTGGCGCTTATCCCATTCCTTTGTTATTAGAGTACTTCTTCGTATCCTATTTTACATTGAAAATATTTTATCTGGAAAACTCTAACTCTGTTTTGATGGTACTTGATACAATTTCATCATAAGATGAAAATTATTGAGAAGCCAGTGCCCATCAAATACTTGGCTTGCGACCTTCAAAGAAATGATCAATCTTGTTAGTCGAGTCATGTATGTAATCTACAGGATACCTGGACAACCTTGTGAAAGTACCCTCATACTCTACAAAACTATCTTCTTCCGTTTGTTTTAAGATAAGGAATTTCATCTTCATTTCAGTTCATTGCTCACGAGGGAAATATTTTTTGAAGAATATTTCCTTAAAATTATTCCATTCTATATCTTCTATTTCTTCTTCCTCTATGGTATTCTGAATCAAGGACCACCATTGATCAGTGTCGATCTTGAGACAATATACTACCAGTACAACCTTTTCATTTTCATTGCATCTTAATTCTATGAATATATTTTCAAGGGACTTGATCCATTACTCAGCAACCACTGTGTTAGTAGTCCCACAAAAATATGGGGCCTTCTGCCGCATGAAATGATCTATCACGTGTGTGGAATGGTTATTCGTTACAACCTTAGTAAGTTCCCCCAATATGGTCATGATCAGATCCACTCAAACATTAACTGTGTTGACTCGCTCAGTAGGGAGATCCCTACCTTTCCCTTGAGTATTGATTCCCCTTCTTTCATTAGATGCCATTTCTAAATAATGGGATACACTATTTTAGGTTATGCATCTCAAATAGAAAATCACTCAACATAGATTGAAATTCTATGCATAGATAATCTAAAAAATCCAGTTTATTTGAGAAAAAATTTACATTAAACTCCTTCATAATGGATTTTAATGAAAATATGAATTATTCTAAGAATATCCCCAGGAGTGTCGTAACCAAGAGTGCATCAAATCCCATTGTCATGTACCAAGAAACCTGGGGTTGAGCCCAAAACTCCTTGTCGGAGTTTTCACTCCTAGGTACATCTGTGCTAGAGCCACCTCGACCTTCTCATATCCAAACGGGGATGTATTTTCTTGAAAGAATCACATAATCTATTCACTACCAAAATACATTGATGTTCTTGTAAATTTATCCTCAAATACTACATTAGGGATTTGTTCCCTACTATACATATCTTACTCTAGTTTCCATGTTTTCTACTAAACTTCCTTTGATACCAACTGTAACACCCTGACCCCTCTAGATTGGAGCCAGTACATTACTTGTGATATTGGAATGGTTAGAAGGAATGAAAATACAGAAGGAATGATCAGTTTAGTAGTATTGAATAAACTAGATACATAGATATTACTCAAATTACATTGGAAAAGTTTACAAAATACAATACAAATTAAAATCAATAAAATTCATCCACAAGAACTCAATAAATGATCTCCTCTTTGTCACCTGTTGAAAGTAAACAATGAAAGGGGTGATCTCAAAAACACCGTAAGGGTTATAAATAGAGGAAGAAAGAATAAAATAATGATTTAATCATAATCAATCTGAAATAATCATTATGACATGGTGAATAAATAAAAAACTATTACCATTAATAAACTGAGAATGAAACCGCATCCATAGATTTTGTCATAGTGAAAACCCCATAGATAATAATAATAACCGATAATGAATAAAGATAACGATTATTAATTGGACTTCATGTATCTGTAATAGAAAACCATAATACCATTAAAACAGTTTAGTTCTATGGGTAGAAACACGTCTGATTTTTGGAAATGAACTCGAAGGGTTTGTTGCCAAACTGATTTGTCTCGTGAGACCTAACGATGCATCGATGGGATATAGTGGTCCCCACCCACCACTTTATATCCAAATAATTAATTATTCATTGATTCAATACAAGAGAAATATGCCTTTTCTATATCTGTATAGAGTAGAGTATACAGATTCATCAATATTTTCATAGTTAAAATAACATTCCAAATAAACACATCTGTAAAATGGTATACAGTTTAGAAAAAAAACATATCCATCATATGAAATTATGGATATTTATTATAAATACAATTTTGAATGAAAAGTGACATCAAATGGGTAGTAGGTACACCACATAAGGATTATTAGGTTCTCAATACAAAGTTAGTCACAATAAAATAGTAGTTGAGACAAAGTCTCTTACCACAATGTAATCGGTTGAATCATATGACTAGAACATAAAAACCCTCAAATGAATCATTTAATTACATTAATATAAATAGAATCATGTTTTTATATATCAAATGGCTATAAAAATATACCACATACAATAAATAAGTGTAGAACAATTAAAATATCACAGAAATTAAAGTGAGATGAGAAACCCCTTACAAACATTTCGGCATGGTAATGAGTGTTATTGTGAGGGATTAAGGGGAGTTAAAGGGGTATTAAATTATTTATATGTCATAGGGGATGTATGTGGGAGGCTTAAAAGCATAACCCATCATTAGGAATTAAAAATAAAATAGCACAACATAGGGGAGATTCTTGAACAAAAGTGAGAGAGGGGATCCATTACCTTATGCTTGAAGGTGTTCTGGACTTGTTATTTAAGACCTGAATAAAAACATTAGGCATATTAATTCATAAGTCCATAACCTATTAAATATTTAAATGATTTATTATAACCCTTTTTATTTCATTCAAGCCCTTTTTGATTTGTTATAAGGTTCAATTACATTGTTCGAGCTCGTTTGTTTACATGGTTTTAAATTATTGGTTCAGTTATATTAAAATTCTGATAAGTATATAAGATGGATGTGGTTGTCAAGAAATGGAGATATATTATATTAGTTAACTTCAAAAAGATTACATGGTTTGAAATTTAATTTGTTTACTTAGAGTGATGTCAAATTATTATATATATAACCTTAGTGACAACCGTTTTGGCTAAACGGTGGGTTTGATTAAAACGAACATGTTTTGCTTTATAAATGTATACCATTTTTTCAAAAGGACTACAGAACTAAAAATAGGATATATTTAATATATAATAATCTGGTTCAACCATAAGACAAATGGTTTCATGACCATAATTAAAGATTATAAAATAAATTGATAAACTTTTGTCCTTAAATGTGCGAAATTTGCACATCTCAAATGGTGCTTTCATTTCTTTTAAATAAATAGTGGGGAAAGGGGAGAAGGTAATGAAATATACCATTAGTATCGAAACATTATAGTACATGTATGTTACTGGATCGATCATAATATTATGGTGTGGAAGGAAATAAAAAGAAAATATCTTAAAAGAATTGGTGGAATTGGAAAGAGGAAGTTACCTCTTGAGACTTCCTCCCTTGAGAACCTATTCCGGGGAGAGGTTTTAGTATTTTTAAGAGGATATGGGCTTTTGGACATGGGGGGGGGATATTGGGGAGAGACTTGGGATGAAAATTTTCAAGGCACAAGGCTTGAGTGATGTGAGAGGAAGAAGGGGTGAGGGGTGCTTTATATAGTGGAGGGGAGAGGGGTTTTCTTAATATTATAATCATTAATTTATTATTTCCCCTCAAGATAACCAATAGTGAGTATTACAGGACCAAGAACAGTAATATATGCATGTGACATCGAACCAATTGGTATTACATCAGTAGATCATCATCAATGACTCAATTAATCCACTATTTATCATTTATTGTGAATTATCGGATTTTACTATTCATCAAAAATTTATGTATTTCTGAAAAATCCGAAAAATTCACACTAAAATTTTTTCAATGTGTAGAATACAAAAATGAATTCCATTTTTGATAGATAATTTTCTAAATATGATTAATTATCTATTTAATGAAAATAATTATTTAATCGAAAAATATAAACACTTTAAATATTCATCTTCATTTTTAAGGTTCCTAAATTCCTATATACTTTCAAGGGCATGGATACCATTCATAAGAGTCATATTACTATTCACAAGGTCAAGTTACTGTTCATAAGGTCAGGTTACTATTCATAAGGGTAGGTTACTATTCACCAAAAATTAAGTTAATTTTTTCAGACTCTAATTATCATCTTGACCACAACTGTTTATGTTATATTTTTAAAATTTAAATCATAGAGCTGAAAAATTTAAGTTTTATGGCTAGGTTATTGTTATCTCCTATAATTAACCATGTTTTGTTCCATATAGGCATAGTGATTCTAGAAATATAAGTTATAAGTAAAATGTATTTAAGTGAAACATACCATAAAATGTTTGGGGTGCTGCATATATAATATTTATATAATTAAAATAATATTATGAAACTTAATTATTTCAATAAAAATACTTATATATATCATCAATATAATTTGGTGATGAATATAGAGTCACATCACTTTAAAAAGGTAGTGGTCCAAATGTACATGAACGATGTTATCATCTTTATGTGTGTGAAAATGTAAGAAATAAAATGATATATTATAATTTAATAATGATATATATTTCATTAATATCATAATTATTTAATTTATAGAACATTTTATCATTAAGTTTATCCTTATTAATTCTAGGTTATACTTTAGTAAAAATGAAACACATCACTTCACGAGGTGGAAATTCATCGTACACATGCATATTGTTATCATATCCCCAACAGAATAGAAAGTAAAAAATTGTAAAATTGATATAATTAGTCTAGAGGTATAATTATTTTGTAAATATAATATTTATAGTTTATATATATCATCATACCCAATCTTGAAAGGTGTTAATGGAAAAATGATTGACAACTGTTTGTGAGGCGTTAGTTTATCATATACACGAATGATGATTTCGTAACCCATTAGAAAGAAGTGTGGATAGTTATAGGTAATTACCATAATATAATATTATATAAGTGTTTAGGAGATATTTTTTAAATAAATAATAATATATTAACCATATTCATTGTTTGTGGAAGAATAAATAAAATAAAAATGCATACTTTCGAATTTTACCTCTTCTCAAACTACCTATTTATTATTATACATAAATTATTCCTAGAATGGATTTCTAAAAAAAGTGTTTATAGTATTAGGGGATGGATAATTTTATTTTATTTAAATAGTTCTTGGATTAACAAAAATGAATTTAATGTTTGAAGATGATAGGATAGAGGGTTTCCTTTAAAAAGTGATGAAAGTGGCGCATATGTAATTCTTGAAAAGAAAAAGCTGTAACCATATTATTCCCATACCAAGAGGGTCCAAAAAAGAATTATTTTTTTGGAGTTATACAAGATAATGTCTAAATACTCCCATAAAATATATTTTATATAATTTTTAATCCATTTTATACCTTATTATTTAAGTTTAACCCCTAGGTAAATCAGTTTTTTCCATGTCCATGGTAAATAATTTTACTGCTATTACAATTCATTTTGGTAAAAAATTTAAAGAAGAAATAATTAGATAATTTTATAATATAAATTATGATGATACCAAATAAGGAATCTATTTTTTAAAATTCCATTCATAAAAATTGTTATTTTTTTATTTAAAATCCTTCTCATAGACGTGATGAGAAAGCTAGTTTTTAAAGAAAAAATGATCAAAGGATGAAAAAATATTATATCAAATTTCAATATGAAAATGATTAAAATAACCTTAATTGGATTAATAGATATATAATTTAAATATTTATAATTTAAAAATATTTAAATTTAAATTTTAATTTATAAATAATTTATTTTAAGAGGAAGATGTCAATTAAAATTTAGTATTTTTCATTATTCATAGAAAAACGATACATTTCAGAAAAATCCCAAAAAATACCCCCAATATAATTTTTATATTATTACTCTAAAATGAATATTATTTATTAAAATAAATCATCTATTATTGTTAAAAAATTAGTTTTAAATTATGCCCACAATGCCTGAATAATCTTCCCTTTAGAAAGATACAACTTTCTAGAAAATACTTCTTTGTCATTAAAATAATTATTATATTATTTCTAGTCAATAGATAACCATTGAATTTATTTTATACATCTGTAAAAATAGAATTTTCATAATTTAGTTATTACTATTAATAATCCCAAATTTAATGTATATTTTTTAATTATTAATGTTTAAACACTAATATTTCAATAGAGTATCATGTTTTGTTCAAACCGGATATTATGTGAATTGCAAGTTATTGAAGAGATTGAAATTTTTAAAATATAAATATCTCTTAAAGAATAATCATTTTCTATTCCATTCTATGAATAATGTTCCATTTCAAACACTCTATCCAATATGATGTTCCCAATTTGAAAATCTCAAGATGTTTCATTCTCCCCCCAATATAAATTGTGTCCTGGAAATTTAATCTAGATCTCAGAAATCATTGATTTTTTATTAGAAAATAACCTAATAAAAATTCCACATCACTATAAGGGTTAATAAATCCTAGTATTGATAAGATATGATGGAAATATAAAGGTTATATGGAATAACAAATAACTTGGTTTCTATGTATGAGAACATTGGTAGAAAGTGAAGATATAGACATGTAAAAATTCAATAAATAATTATAGTGATTTATATAGGTTATTGATCATAGAGAAAAGTGTATAGCCTATGTAAACATAAGGAACTAGAAAAAATAAATTTTTTATGATTTAAAATACCATCAATTAAACATAAATGAAGCTTTTAGGATAAAATTTTATTTAAATATCATTTTCCCAGAGTTGAGGAATTACTTTACCATTTAAACTAATAACGTAAGGAAATATAGGGTCATGATATAATTCATAGGTACAGTTTCATCCTTTAGATCCTGTATGATCAATTCCTACTTCATATCTTAATAAAATAAATTAATATCCAATATTTTTTAGCCCTAAAGCACTAAAATTTATTTTAAAAGGATCATAAGATCCATAAAAGAGTGTCATGTCTTTACATCTATTTATAAATATTTTCCAAAACGAATATAGTTGTTAACAGTTTTCCACTATAATATATTAATCTCTAAACCTCAGAAACACCAAATGTTAAACGTTAATATTTATCTATCAAATAATTTGACTAAAAATATTTTAATATTAACCAGGAAATCACGTAGGTCAGTGGATGGAAATAAATTCTTATCTACCTTTGGTTGTGGTTTTATGCCCTCTAGCCATTCCAGATTTGATGGGTTGTCACCCAGCTTATGGGAATCCCGTTTTCTAAACCATATTATCACAATTCATATAATGTTAACAAATTTTAATATCCCATAATTACCTCAAAATCAAATAATAGACAAAACAAAAAGTTTATAAATACGCTCATAAAAACATATTTATCATTAATATTTCATCATCAAGCACATATTAAGTGTAATCCTCCCAAAATAACTTTTTTTATAAGAGATTTCACTTGTCATTGAATCACTTTTATATATCATTACTTCCATTAAACATATACTATCAACTAATTTAATAAATAGTACTTACAGTGCAATTCTTATATATTTTTTAATTCTTAAAAACAAAATATCATTTATTAAAATACATCTATAAAAAAATTTCAATCAAAAAATATTCGCATTAATCATTTTGCACTATTTATAGTAAAAGAATAATATTTAACTTTACCCCTTAAATCCTTTTGAGATATATTCTATTGACTCTTTGTTTATTCATTTATATAGTGCCCCATCCATCTCCATAAAATGGCTGCATTTTATATTGGAAGATTATTTATTCCAATTTCAAAAAGGAGCATGGTGTTATTTTTCCCTAAACATTATGTAAACTCCTTTTCCATTTAATCATGTTCCATGTATTTTCCATACACAAGTACCACATGTTAAAAAACCATCTTTACCATATTCTAATTAACTGTATCTGTATCTTTTTATCTTTTTTTCTCTTTCTTCCCTCTTAATACATAAGTCTTGGATAATTCTTTCCCTCTCTTGGTAGCACATGATATTATGTCCTTATATGATGATATTTTTTGGGACAATAGTTCCATTTATAGGATTGGATTATTCCTACCAATGAAAATTTCAATATTTGTCTTTGGATTAAATATGTAGTTCACCGCATGTCTTGCTAACCATGTAAAGCGAACTTCATACATAGAAACCATTTCATCTTATCTTTTTCTTATAATTGAGAACTGTTTTTCCATATAGGTTCATTGTTCACTTGGAAAATATTTATCCAAGAATATTTCCTTCAAATCATATTATTCCATGTTTTTTATTTCTTCTTCATCTGTATTGTTTTGAATCAATGACCACTATTGATCCTAATCCCCTGAGATATGATAAACTACTATGAAAATATTTTCTCTTACAAAACTTCCCAGAGTGATAAATATCCTCTCTAAGGAAATTATCCAGTTCTAATCTAAAATTGGGTTTGTAGTCCTATTGAATGATGGTGGTTGTTGAAGCATGAATTGGTCTAACATTGTTACACCACGTGGTGGATCAATAGGATAGTCCATATGGGAATTTTAATTACCCATAACCTAAGTCAGATATTCTAATGTGGTCGTAATTTGATCAGTTTTGGATCTAGAATCATTATCTTACCTAGATAGAAAATCCCTACATTCAGTACATGCATTGGTATGGTTATAATTCCATCTATTAGGAAAAATTTATAAATAACAACATACACTAGATTAGATCATTACATTATGAAGAATAATGTAAAATCACAAAAAAAGTAAAACACTTAACATAAATTGAAAACTTTATGCATATCTAATATCATAACCATAAACATGGTTTCTTTGGGGATATATTTATTTTCAAATACTTCATAATTGATTATTAATAAAATTTATATTATCCTACTAATATACACTATGGGATTAAAATTATGTGCGTAGTAAGGCCTGTTTTCATGCACTAAGTGGAAATGAGGTCTAACTCATTATTCCCTTTTCAAAGTTATTACACCTAGGAACATATGTTCTAAAACCACATACATATGTAGTATCTAGGAATTTTTGTATTTACTGGGAAAAATGCACAATATATTCCTTCATAAAATAATAGTATATTGTTATATAAATATCAAAAAATTCTAGCATATGGTTGTATTACATAATCCATGTTTTCTTAAATCTAGTTCCTAAGGTTTCTACTAAACATCATCTAATGATAACTATAGTATCACCAACCCCATTAGCACCTAGTCAGTTTCTAATTCATTACATTGGCATAATATACAATTAATCACATCCCGATGGACGTAATATTTTTGTATCCATGGTAAAAGAGATACATACATGAAATTCACATTATATTTTAAAACATAAAATACATAAATAATTTCCTTGATAATTCCTTTATTCCCCATTATGTATCCTTTAATATCATTCCCAAAACACATTCTAATATCTTAGGTAAATAAAACATAATAATTGGGTGGCCTTAGATGTTCAAAAAGGGTAATCATACCACATGATCTATGAATAAATAAAGAATAATCAATATGGTAATGTAAGTAACTAAATACAATCCATTTAATTTACAAGTTGATCATAATATGGAAGGAATAAATGATGATAAAATAATTCCATGTAAGTAATCACATGAGCATGAAACTTAACCATGTATGTTCAAACTAATCGAATAGACATATGGTATATGAATAAGAGAATTCATAATGATGGAATGTGTAATGTTATACATCTAAGACAAATAATCAAGGCTTTAATCTAAGACATACAATACCATCAAGGCCTTGTACCAAAAATATTATATAAATATGTATGTCCTTGACCAAAAAACAATGTAGTTTGTCTCAATATACCTATTGATAAATTTTGGAGCTATACGGACCCCCCATAACTTACTAATTACATTGAATTACTAATATTAAATGGGTGAAACATAATGCATATAAAAATTCATATTTAAACTTGCACAAGAAATATAAATATTTTCCTCAGTCAATAAAAATAATCAACCTTCCAAAGTAAATTGAATGGTTTCAATAAAACATATCTACAGAGGATTATATGTAAAATAAAGGTTTTTGTCATTGATGAAAAAAATACCATAAAATTTCTTCAAAAACATTCTTGAGGAAAATATAATTTTCAATTTGAAAATAACCTTTTAAATACAAAAGTTTACAAAACCATTTGAAATAAATTTTATTTTAAAATAAACTATTAAATTTATAAATAATTTTTTGAAACATGGAGTGGTAATTATGGAAGGAAATTTGTTACTTTCTGAGTATGTTAAAATGAAGATTCATTTTACTTTTTAAGTAAAATAAATATGATTATTTTATAAAAGATATAAATATTCTTTTAAATACAATTTTTTAAAAGTTAAAATGGTTAAAGATAACTTTAATAAGTAATTCAGAGAAGTTTTGAAAACTTTTTTTATAACATATTTAGAAACAAAAAATGTTTTTGAAGAGAAGGTATTTTCGACCAATGGGAGAAATGATGTCGGATTTTATTAAAATAATTTATCACTAATTTTAAGTACTAAAGAATGATAAAATGGTACTATTACTTGAAAAGGGTCATGAAAAACAAAATTAAAAAAACTAAAGTATTTATAAACAATTATCAAAAAATTTCCTTTAATGTAAATTTAATTATTAACATTCCCGATTAAAATGAGTTTGTGAAATAATCCATGTAAAAGATCATAATATTGGATTGAGAAATAATCAGTTAGTATATTATATGTATAAAATATAAAGGCACATGAAACAATTTTTAATACCAAATAATATTATCAAAATTATTTAAACACATAATCATATAATATAAAATACAATGAGAAAGTAATATAACCCAATGAAAATAAATTGAATTATAAAAATCTTCACCACTTAGTGACTTTTAATTCCTATAACCATGGTAGAAATAATTGAAATTGAAACATAAAATACCAATAATTATTAAGTAATCATGATATTAAATTTAAAATAGGTAGTATTCACACCATATAAAATAAATTAGATGTATAACATACTAATATGCCTCAATAAAGATAAATTGAGATGAAGGTCATTACCTCATGCTTCTTTTTTGGTTGAATGTTCTTTAACAGATATTATAATGTATTTATATATTTTATTATATTATAAAATAATAATATTAATCTTAATATTATCATATATTATCCTTTTATAACATCTTATCACCTATTAATTAATAATTATTCATTATTCTCATTGTTTCGGGTGCTAATCACCTTGTTTTCTCATTCATGGTTTGTCTTGAATGTTACAGTTCTCAGAAATATTACATAATTACATCATATACAGAATAATAATTATCATATGTATAGAAAAATTATAATTTTATTTCCAATCATGAAATATAGTTATGAAAGATGAATAATGTTATGATCAATGAGATGGTTGGTCGTACGTACGCAAGGGTAACGTTTCTATTTTCAATGATCAATACAAAAATGAGTTAAGTAATATGTTATCATCCCTGAGTGATCATAATGTCATAAATACTATATATTAAATTTAAATATACTTACATATATCATTCATTCAGTGTGGTGATGAAAATAGAGTCACATCGCTACGTGAAGGTGGTAGTACACACGTACATGAACGATGTTATCATCAATAAGGGTAAACATAATATATAAAATATTATATCATCATTTAATAATGAAAAATATGTGATTAATATTATAATTATGTTATTTATATCCTTTATACTCATTAAATTTATTTTTATTACCTTCCATGTAAATCTTTAGTGAAAAAAAATTCTCATAACTTTGCGAGAAGGTTGCCCATTATACACACAAACAATATTATTTTATTCCCAACAGAATGTAAATTAATATACATACAAATATATATATTTATATATATGTGATATAATGAATAAATAGGTATAATTATGTTATAAATATAAAATATATAATTTCTACCCATCATCATACACATATGTTAGATGTTGTAATGGAACAAACGAATGACATCAGTTCATGAGGTTTTAGCCTACCGTACACACGAATGATGATTTCATAACCCATTTAATGGTAGTGGATATATTTTTAGGTAATTAAATTAATACGATAACATCTCAATATATGATAGATACATTTATTATTATATATATATAAATAAATTAAAATTATTTTATGTTTTTGGAAGAATAAATAAAAGAAAACTGTATAGTTTAGAATTCTACCTCTTCTCAAACCACCATTAATATTATACATAAATTATTCCTTTAAGGTATTTATGAAAAAAAAATGCTTCTAATATTAAGGTATGAAAGTTTTCAAGTGAATTATATTGGTATTACATGAACCAAAATGGTCTGAATGTGTTAATAAGAGAGGAGAGGGGTGGACTTTTATAAGTGAGATGAGTGGAACACCTGTAATATTTGAAAATAAAAAGATGTACTGATATTTTTCAAATGATAAAAGCGTAAAAAATACATTATTATCTATTTTTCACATAATATGGTCTAAATATGACCATCCAATAGATATTATACAATATTTTAGGTCTTTTTAACCATTAACATTTTAGTTTAATCCATTGGTATACCAATTGTTCCTTAACCGTGGTAAATAATTTTTACTATTTTACTATTCATTATAGTCAGCAATTAATATGAACTTATTAGATAATATAAATTATTCTGATTACCAATTTTGGATTCATTTTTCCAAACTCGATTCACATAAGTGAAAATAATTAAGTTAAAATTAATCCCTCGGACGTGATGAAAATGTAGGTTTTCAAAGAGAAATGATTAAAGTTTACAAAGTTTCTATATAAAAATTCAATATAAAATTGCTTAAAATTACCTAAATTAAAAATATATATATATATAATTGAAAAATATTATATAAAAAATATCTTGAAATATAATTTAACTTTATTAATAATAAAAACAAAAACAAAGTTTTCAATTAAAATTAAATATTTTTTATTATTCATCAAAAAATGAATCTTTTTTTAAAAATAAAAAAATTCAACCTAAGATAATTTTGATGTGATAATTTAAAAAATGGGTTTTATTTATTAATATAAATATAAAATATTTCTAAAAATTATTATTAAATTATGTTCACAATGTATGACTAATCCTTCAATCATAAAAATGCAGTATTTCTAAAAACATTTCTTTTTCTTTAAAATCATTCTTATTTAATTTATTATCGATATATATCCATTGAATTTATTTTATACATTTTTAAAACCTAGAATTTTCGTAATTTATTTATTGTAATTTTTAGTCTCTAATTAAATGGATAGGTTATTATAGTAGTTTTTAAATAATAATATTTCAATTGAGTGTCACATTTCATTCAATCTCGGTGTTGTTTGATTTTCAAGCTACCATAGGGATAAAATTTATTTTATAAAAGATATATCATAATTTGTTAGGATGTTATATTTCATTTTATTTATAGTTTTATCTATCATACACACGATCTAATATGATATTCCTATAATTTTTTTGGGGTGTTACAAACTTTTTCTAATTAGGGATAGATATAGTATATACAGTGACTCTTTATAAATGATATAAATGAAATGCTAAGGTGTATAATATTATAGTAGAAAAAATAATTCTTTGATACATCAATGTTACATTGAATATTACATTTTTTAGAGAATAATTATAGAATTAAATATTCTCTATTCAATAGATATAGACTGGGTATGAGACTAAAATGATTGAAAATATACCTCATTCAGAAAAATTATTTTTATGTGAGTGATGATTATACAAGAATAATAAATAGTAGATATTAGTTAAATTGATAATAGTTGATCCAAAATAAGATACTGGAAATCATTTTTATATAAACTGTTGTAGATAAAAGTGCAGTTAGAAGATATAAAGGTAGAAGTTGAGAAGCCATTGATGATTTATTATATGAAGCATAGTGTTATTGATCTATCTAGAAAACATATAAAATATTCAAGATAAAAAATTGTTAAAATTGAGTATCACATCCTCAATTATAGAGTTGAAAAACGAGATAACGAATTATAATACCTTTATTAAATAGATCATATTACATATGTATTTACAAAAGGAATACAGATATAGAGATTTTAATATTTAAGTCCAAAACATCATTTTCATAATTCCCTTATCACTTGAGTATGTAATCTAAAACCCATCACTAGAGTCTATATTTGTTTATAAAATGGGGTGAGTGTTATGAATATTCTTTTTTTAATAATAAATTGTGGATATTATAAATATGGAGGAAAATTCACTTATGATCATGTATTGAGAGGGAGAACATCTATGTCACTTGTAAAAATATTTCTTATCATGAAGGGATGTAATTATATAAAAAAAGTTCATTATCTAGAAAAATGATGTTTGGAACTATTTCCTAATTATTTGGTGAATTTTTTTATCATAATTTTTGAGCTCTGTTAAGAGTTATTAAATTTAAAAACATATCCTAATGGAGAAATTGAAGTGACCAATGGAATTGTTTAAGGATTATATTTTTTTAATAAGGAGATAAGATCACTCGAAGTTGTTGAGAATTTTTTTGATCTGATTTAAGAATCCTTGAATTAAATTTTGAATGTTATGACATGATTTGATAAAATAATTGTTGTTTTAAATTTTAGGATAAAAATAGAAAAGAGATGAATATTTCATAAAAATTATGATTATTTTAAAATACAATTGAGAACTTTTTATAAATTAAAAGCATTTCATAAGTATTATGATTGATTTCATAAGAAACTTGTTTATTTCTTAATACGTCAAAGAATTTCATAGGACTTCCCATTCGTTTGATAAGATAGTTGAGAGTTTATTAAGTCTTCATATTCATTTACTAAGATATTTTAAAAAAACATAAAAATCTTAATATTTGAATAATTCAATGACTTAGAAACATAACACTCAGTATTAGAGTTATTATACTAAATTCATGAGTCAAAAAATTTAAAACTAATGATACAATAGGACTATTTTAAATATTTTACAAGACTTATTCTATGTTATTAAATTGGTTATCTCTCATATGTAAGATATATATAGAAATTTTTTGAGTGTTAAATTCCTCTATAAAAATTATTTACTGTCCATAATATTGATAGAGGAATAAAACTATGGGAATTTAGTAAGATGCTTTAAAATATATGAAACATAAGTTGTTGATTTAATTTCGTTGGTAATGTAAAATATTTTCAATATGTTTTTTAAGAATTTTATATAAAAAAAGTTATCTATAAGTAAGAAATATTTTATGGGAAGAATAATTTCCAAAAAATAATTTTGGAAGAAAATGGAATGATTTTCTGCTATTCTGATGTTCAAAAGTCACATGTTAGTGATTGAACTTCTATTTATGCTATGTATTTAGAATTTTTAAGTATGATTTATGGTTACATTCCACCATATAATTAATTTTATTTTTATATTGATATGAAGATTTATTTTTTATTGTATTTTTAAAATGATTAAAAGTGAAAACGATGAGGTGATCACTACTCAAATATTATATAATTATCACAAGTAAATAATTTGGAATTGAAAATTGTGATCACTAAAGAATAATTTCATGTGTAATTATTGAATGATATAAAATTAAAATATGGTTATTTGTGGAATTTTATATGAGTATATTGGATAAAAGGAACACATTAATGGTTAAATGAGGAAGCTAACAAGAGATAATGGTGCAAATATCTAATGAGGTAATATTTTAGGGATATAGTTGGCATAGAATTTCAAAATTTTATTTTTCAATCTTATTTAGAATTTTTTAGTCAATGTGGTATATTAAAACTAATAAAGCATGAAATAGAGTGGTGATACTATGAATAAAATGAAACATAGTGAAAAAATATAGAGAAATGATAAAATACCTAGGGAGAGAATAAAACTTATAGATCCTGAGTAATGAGTTATTAGAGATTAAGTAACATATCATTTATGTTCTTTATACTGTGAGGAAGGCTAAAAGACTTTATTTAAACTATGTCCATCAGAGGTAAAATATAATGAAGAATTAAGCATATTGTGTTCTATTTTATAGGGATCTAGAGGAAGATCATCATTATTTTATAAAGTTGTCTAGTTTTTTTATATTATTTATTATATTTTAATTATAGTAAATCTAGTAGGAATTAGTCAAAATTATAGTGGGGTGTTTGTTATTTGAGACACTCAAGGGATAGAGGATGATTCATACATAGCAATTGGTAGTTGGAGATTTATTTTAGTGGACAAATTATGAATTGGTTTCAACCTAATCGTTGTAAGGGTCATATAACCACATTGGTATCTTACCTTGTAACAAATTATTTGTTTATTCTCACTTTTCATGTCTCTTTCATTTTTGTAAGGATAAAAGTTTGATTTGTGTGGATAAGATAATAAAATATGATATCTATTTATTTTAATATATGAAAAATATAAAATAAAACACCATGGATTCGCCCCCACCTCAGTGGTGAAAGTAATTCCTGATGAACATCATATTTCAGTAGAGTATTCTGAAATCCAACTAAGATGAAAGAGTTTTTTCATATAATATTTTAGAGGGTGAGATGATTAATGATTATGAATATGAGCTTTATTGGGTTTGGTTGAGCATGGCTAAAACGATTAATTTCAAATCCATAGTATGTGGTCCCATAAATTTTAAACCATACATATTGTGTTTATTGTATAGGAGGTGACATGTGATAAAGGGAACTCGTATCCAGGTGAATTGTGTCAAAACCAAGAGGGATCGAGGGTGTACGGTGAATGGGTAAAACATGTGGGCATAAAACAAGCATTCTATTTAAAATCAAATATATTTGGGATTTCGCATAGATTATATTACCTTTTCAGGATTTGGTTAACTATTGATAACGACACTTAATTAGTGTTATAGTAGGGAGTTGAGTATAATGGGGATGTATTGGTTTATTGTGACTTTGAAAGGGTATCGAAGGTTTATTGTTTGAGTGATCGTTTAATTTGGGATGAGAGTATCATAATGGTTACAGTTTAAATGAATTTAAATAAATGGTTTTAAGATTTTAGAAAATCACCCTTATAGTGATTTTCTAGAATACCAAGGATTGGATTCCTAATGGAAAGATGATGCTAAAGGTGTTCTAAGAGATGTAATTAGTGTTAGATTAGTGTTTGATGGGATAGAATTGAATGGTTCACTCAAATTGTACAATGAAGTTAATATCCAGATGTGATTTTCTATAGGGGGATTGGGATGGAGGAAGATTAAAAGAACTAGTTTGAGCATGAATTTAACTTGTATATAAACAAAATATAAAAAATTAATTGAATAATCCATTTGTGACCAGGCTAGAGGTATTTCCAAATGTATGATGGATTGGATGACTACCCCACTTGATTTTATTTTGGAGTTGATGTATGAGTATATTGGGTTTTGACCTGGGGGTAGGTTACTATTTTTTTGATAGGATGATTCTTTCTATAGATAGTCAATGTTATGAAATGTCATGTAAGTAATACATGGTTTATGATCAACTAGGGTTATGAAATATCGGGGTTTTGTCAAGATATTATCATGGGATGGGTATAGGTTGTTGGATGTCAAGTTTTATCTATTCCCAAGGTCTAGTATATTTTAAGGACCTAATTGGGATTTAAAATTTTCGCGTCGACTCGCATCTCGAGTTCGATGTGGATAGGTTCGAAGATGCGTCTGTAACAGCAATCGAGAGAGACGGGTTCTCGATGGCGGTGATGGTGATGACGACGATGGACGCCGGTGAAGCTCGCCGGCGATCTGGTGTTGATACGATCATGGCGCGTCAGTCAGTGCAGGCTCACGGCTCGTGGTGTCAGGCGTGCGGCTTGAGGAAATGATGGCAGTCGAGGTGTGGAACACGACTTTTGATGGAAAGCTGGGTTTTTATTTGAAATTTGAAATCTGCTTGTTGGGTCCGTCTGTACGGGTACCAGGAACCCCAAAACCGGCTTCTGAAAATGAAAAAAAATGTTTCGGGTGTTTTATTATAAATAATTTTTAAGGGAACTCATTATTCCTAATATTTTGATGAATCCTTGATAATTCCCAAGGGTGTTAGTTGAAATTTCCCAGATCCATAATCCATTAAAAGGTGCTTGATATCCGGTTGGACACATGGCCTTAGGTGTATTTCCCTATACTCTAGAGTCTTCTGACTAGCAGTGAGGCCCAATGTGTGATAGTGGGGAAACAATTCCCTCGTGGGGGTAGTGTAACTTAGTAGAAAAATAATATATAATAGTATAAGTAGTAAATTACAAAAACTAAAGTAAACAATGGAGGACTAATAATAGAGATAACCATAATTCATAACTTACAATAGATAATGATTCATATCACATGTTCTAGGAAATAAGCAAAAATAGAATATACTGTAACTAAGTACATGATACAATACCAAGGTACATAAATACAAAAGAAAACTCATAAGCATTTCTAGTATCATCTTGGTCCCATGATCTTATACTCCTAAACAATATATCAAGTACATGTATATGGGTTCTTACCCTTATCGACACCTAAAACAATATAAAATGTTTGTTCCAAAAAACATGACCCAAATAGGGTGTGTGACTAAATCCTAATAGGAAACCACCCAGGATATGTGCTAGTCTATTATTGAATATATGTAACATGTATTGTATAGAAGTGAAAGTAGTAAACTAGATGGAACTCAAAAGTAAGAACAAAATATGTCTCAGAAGAAAATTTAACCAAGTATAAGTGAAGACAGAATCCAAGCTTTATCTTGGAAGACGCATCATTAGTCACTCAATTTCATTATTCATTTCTATTAGATTATATAAAAGTTTCAAGGTTTGGCCTATCCCTGATGACCCCCCCCCCCCCCTCGTATAAAAGAAACCACTGAATCATGAAATAATAATCATTTAATCATTTTCCAATAGAGACTGCCCTGGGTTTCCCTCAACTGAGTCCAGATTTACTCTAAATTTTAAATAATCCTTAACGAGACCAGCCACCCTAGCCATGGATCTCTCATGGACATTACATAATTAACCTCGTGAGCCCATCCATTGTCTTTTAACTGAGAAAATGGTCCCCCAAGGTATATAACGTGAAATTAGTAACATGATTCTTACCTCGCCTTTGAACTGAGACTATGGCTCGCCCATTGAAAATTACCCCTTCTAAATCATTTCAAACAATAGTCTACATCTAAATTAAACTATTACATGGATTAAACATATTAAATCATGTTGGAATATATCATATAACAAGAAAAACATGTGAATTTAACTATCACATGGATTTAATCATAAATCACTCACATGAGAACAATTTACATAACAAGTCTATTAAGTAATATAATCCATTGAAAGGCCTTATCATAACCTAAATCACATGGGTAGGTTCACAGATGGATAAAAACATTCTAAACATGCTTAAACAGGCATAGGCATAACATAGGGAAAAGGGGAAATCACTAATCCCAAACCCTTAATCAATTCAATCACAATTTATCACAATTATAATTCCATTATAAATTTAATTCATACTTGAAAACCTAATAAAGGAAACAAGGAATGTCTCATAGGCATCCTCAATTAAACATCCATAAACATTCAATATAAGGGAAGCACAACCACGGGTTGTCCCTTAATCAAGGTAAATAACCAAATTAATACTATTAAACACTAATTTTATTACATAAACCCCAATAAGAAATAGTAAGGGTGATTTTTAAATCAAGAGATACCCCAAATGTGGGCACACAGTTCTTTGACATATATAAACATCATGAAAATTTGTGAAAGGCACAATAACACCTGCCTCATACTCATATGAATCTCCTCATCAAGTGTCGGGCATTGATTTGACCTAGAAAAGAGTAGATCTACAAAAAGATAAAAAAAAATCTCAACCATTGTTAACTCAATTGAGAGACAAAATCACAATGAACAAATCAAGAGGAATCAAAATATTACCAATTGGGTTCCAACACATTTGACGGTGATCGAAATGATGTTAGGACAAGTAATTAGTAGGAAAAATGACCTCTCGTCGTGGCTATTCATCGAACGGAATGATCCCTTTGATCATATAATGAAACATGAGGCTACTACCCAATTTAATAAACTTTAGAAAAGTAAACTGCATATACTCAAAATAACACATCATGTATGTACAAGTCCTGCCCAGACCATTACATGGTTGTGTACTAGGAACATACGACGTGTAAACTTCCTTGCACAATGTGTACATGAAAATACAGGGTGTGTAAGTTTCTTTTCCCTCAACCTTATTAAGTAAAAATTGAAAAGGAAGGATCAATACCTCAAGGTAAGAATTAGGTTCTTACAAAATTTCCCCTTAAAGCAATTCATACTTGAATTACCCTTTCAAGGGTGGCAAAGAAAATATCTAAGAACAACTCCATCCACTATGATCATACATCGACATCCCTCTCCCATGTATCTTCCTAAATATGGATGTGCTACTATAAAACCCATACTGAAGGAACATACCTTCCCGGAGAAACTTCATGCTACAATCCACAATTTGAATATGATGCTCCTCAAGGGACGCATATACCTCTAACTCAACCTCCTCGGGTTGAAAAGCATGAGACGAGTTTGAAAAGTAACACCGCAACTGAGAAATGTAAAAGAAATCTTGCATAACTCAGTACCTCTTAAGAAACTACTACCAATAGAGAAACAGGACAAGCCTTTCTAGAATCTCAAACTTCCTGACATATCTTGGTGAATGATTACTATGTCCCTTGATCCTCTTATGTCCCAACCTCAGTGTAATATGTAGGAAAACCCAAACCCCGACCTCGAACTCCAGAGGTCATCTGCATCGATCAACATAAGATTTATGATGATACTGCTCAGTATCCATCAACTTCTAAATAATCTGAACATACTCAGTGGTCTCCCTGACAAGATGAGGACCCAACATATCAGTCACTCTTACCTCCAGCCAACATAGGGGTGATCGGTATGGACTACCGTAAAAGGCCTAATAAGGTGATATCTGAATAGTATATTGAAATCTATTATTATATGCATACTCAACCAAGGGTTTGTGTCTCTCCCAAGAAATCCCAAAGTTTAATATGCATGCCCGAAGAATTTCCTCTAGCACTTGAATCTTTCGCTCTTATTGGCTATTCATATGGTGGTGGTAAGCTATGCATAGAAGCACCTATCTACCCATAAACCCTTGTAGATTTTTCTATAAATGAGAAGTAAACCGGGTGTCCATATCTAAGATGATAGAATATGGAACCCTTTTAAGTCTTACAATCTCACATATGTTAAAACTTTCAATATCATAAATACAGAAGGTTTCCATGATCGGTAGGAAGACTGTAACATTCAGGATTCTTTTAAGAACAACGCACATGGAATCGTTTTTACAACACCTCCACCATTGGAAAGCTCAACTAATCATTCCCCTAAGAATTCTAGCGATGCTTCTGGCATGATTTTCCATTAAATAGAAAATCCCAAACAAAACTAGGGTCATAAAAGTGGGCTCACAATAATGAATGGTTGAACCACGATCAACCACATCCAATGTGGTCACACAATCTTTCCTCAAAAGAAATTTCATATTTTTACACAACATACACCTTAAACTCCATGAGTGTTTAAACTAGTACAATGGAACCAAACATGATGAACAAGAAGGATAAAAAGTCAAACCATCACTAGATGAATTATCTCAGAAACAACCAGCTTAGGATGTTGGCATACTATGACAAAAACACAATGCCTTCTCTCAAGTCACCATGAATCCAAAATGAGTAAAAGCATAATTTCATATCCATCCCACCTAAATCATTAACTCATTTTAAAACATCACATCTAAGTCTGACTATAAGTCTAAGATAACTTTAAATTCATCAACCCGGAGTCCAGGGAACTCACCGAGGTGGTCGATACTCCCTTGTTACAAGTGAGACTTTGTTACAAGGCTGAAAGTCCACATAAGAACACTAACAGAACCCAGAGCAGCATCCCCCTGGAAGTCATATCAAAGGAAGCGGTAGGCATCTAGAGTCCATACAAGGCACTCCTAAACTGATTCCCAAGTATCACTCATGATTAAACGAGCCTCACCAGGACCACGCATCCAATTAACCATATAGAAGGAGATCACGAACTAGCCTAACAACTTTCTTATGTAGCATGATGTATAACCGATGCTCTATTAGTGCATCCAGAATAATGTCAAGATAGGGGAAAACTCATCTCTTAAGAAAGATAACACTAATGTAATTTGAAGGAGCACTATAAAAGGATAGTCAAACCACTACTGGTTGACCACAAAAATGAAACATGACCTCTCTTGCAGATGCATCATCATCTAACTGACCACAATGCCTTAATCACAATACATTTATGTGATGGAACATGCTTAACCACCAAGGTCCATCCCTGATCATCGGTTCCTCAAAAGGGTTGCATGCACAACAAACTGCAAAAACAACATGTGCCAAGTGAGCATCAACATGAAACAAGACTAACAAGACTCAAAAGTATTCAAGTAGAATCGACTATTTCCGAAGGGTCCTTGATTATGATACTTCCACATAAAAGGAGACATTTAAAAATAAATGACACAACATTCCTTACCTAAGAGTTCCCCAGATGTTTATAAGGAGGACTAGATGCTCTCAAACACAATAGTTCGGAATTAACATAAATTCACGTGTATCATTCAATGAACCATGATCACTTTGTCATATCACATGGCATGAAAGTCGAAAAATAAACTGACCAGTGTGTCAAAACACCCATGTCGTAGAAATTCCTCTAAAGCAGTGGAAAGAACTTGGTTCCAATGCATTCAGGTTACTCTACTCTAGAGACAACCTAGAATAGACACAACAACTCAAATCTCAACGATTTAACCATACTCGATGTCTCATTTTTAACATGTAACACTCAATGGGTACCGCATATGTCAACATATACTACCCTGAGTTTACAAGAACAAATAAAAAAATCTTGATAATATTCATAGTTTGTCCACCATACGAATCCTAGTACTAGATGGATCTCTAAATAACTGTCTCAAAATCACATCATCAACATAACCATTTGCATGGATGATGATGTACCATGTCACCAATCACTTAAAGAAATGGAGGTTCACATGACCTCCTAAGTGGATGACCATGCCCAAGGCATGTATAACCTACCTAACTGAGCATTTCTCAATGCTCATTTCCATATTAAGGTTCAAGATACAACAAATATCGAAGCTTAAAAGAACAGATATCAAAATAGGGTAGGTGAACACCACTTCTATGCACTCACGCCTCTACTGGCCCTATGGGTCTGGTCTAGGTGTCAAACCATGAGAGATACTACTAAAATCCGACTAACAAGGTCATGTTTGGTCAAGTCAAACACTGAAAAGTGCCATACTTTGGATCCTCCAGGTAAACATGGGAAAATACATCTTACATGGGACCCTTGGCTAAAACAATCAAATGAGTAATCCAACATGGGATCTTCGAACGATAAACAACAAAGGAATCTTAAAATATGGATCCTTAAAAAAAATCATAGGTATAGGGATCCTACTACGGAATCCCTAGATCAGAATGTAAGAAAAGTAATCCCTCAAGGGATCCTTGGTAACTAGATAGGAGATAGAGGAATCTCACACGGAATCCTCTAGGTTGAGACATAAGTCGAGGAATCCTACACAGAATCCTCAATAACAACTAGTATAATGACCTCATATTTTACAAAGAAACATCTTTTATGTCCTAAAATCATAAGTCATGAGAGAGAGCTCACACATCATCTCAGATCAACGGTCTCAGCTAGGTTGGTCCGAACTCCCAACGGATCATTCACACCAAGTTTCACTCTTAGGTGACAACTAGAAACAATAACTAGAGGAAGAACCTCTTCATTTAGATAGAACCCACAAAACACCCATTATGAGTCCACCAAATGATCCATAGGTTTCACAATTGTGATATACATGGAAAATGACTCATAAAGGACTACACTCAGAATTAAAACTGACAAAGGGGAATGTAATAGGAAAAAACCCTTAAAGGGTACCAGAAAAAAAAGTACACAATGTGTAGAAACCACACACGAGGTGTACCCTCATGCTCCTATAGAGGCATGTACTCCCGCCATCCTAAGGGTGTAAACATCCAGTTACATGGAATGTCATCCCAACACATGGAGTGTACTCAAGTTCTTCATCCTAGACATGTACTTCCAAATGGCTAGAGTAACACGAGGTCCGCCTATGTAAAACTACACGATGTGTATCTACCGTACACGGTGTGATCTAATAAAAAACTAACAACTTGTGTTCTCTCTCACATCTCTAGATACATGGTCAATTACCAAATAGTGTTTACTCTAAGTACACAATGTGTAATTAATAAATGTTCTCTATTCCCAAACAGAATAATACATGGTGTGGGTTCATAGCATCACACGTCATGTTGTCTGGGTTTCCAGATAGTAAGCCTCAAAAACTTCCCTGTAACCCATTTTTTCAAAACAAACAAATGGAGTGAAAAATTATCGTCCATGGGAAACCAGACTTTCCACTAATCAAAACATGGAATCCACTAATATAACATAACAACAATATCTATATCCCATGGACGAAACATGATCGAACAAATTCTGATCCAAGAGGGCCCATACTCTTTAGGGATCAAGGTTTTGTGTATATATAATTCATCCATAACACATACCAATAAACCTATCAGAACGGAATGAATATCTATTATGGTACATATCAAAAAATCATGCATATCTAGAATGACATATATCAATACAACAAGAAATCAATAATTCTTTCTAAATGGAATGGAAATAATGCATGTAATCTGATTTCTAAAAAGTGCCTATATGATGCATGAGATGGCATACCCTTATCTCATCAGGTTGAAACATAATAGAATCACAATAATATCAATAAAAACACAAAAAACAAGTGTTTAACCCAATGGTGAAATTGAATCAACCGCAACAAGTTGAAATCCAAAAATCACTGGTCAATTCTAGGCAATTTCGATTTTCCCAATACACTAGGAATATGCTGCTGAGAACAGTTTATTACCAAACTCTAGTTCCTTCTTATCCCTATCTAATGTGGCCAAATAGTAAGGAAAATAAGAAATGAAACTAATTTGATACCACTTTGAAATGTCTCGGATCTGGATGCCACTCAGAGCTGCCCTATACCCGGATGGCCACATATCCTCAAGCGCGTTTCCCCAAATGCCAGAGGCTGATGACTAAGATTAAGGGACCTAGTGTGATAATGGGGAAACAATTCTCTCATTGTAAGAGTGTAACATAGTAGAACAACAATATAAAATAGTGTAAGAAGTAAATACCAAAAACTGAAGTAAACAACATAAGACTGATAATAGAGATTACCAGAATTCATAACATACAATAGATGATGATTCATGTCACATCTTCTGGGAATGTATCCAAAATAGGATACACTACAATAAAATACAATATTTAATACAAAGGTACTGAAATAAAAAAGAAAACTCAGAAGCATCGCAAGCCTCAGCTTGGTCTCATGCTATACTACTCCTAAAAAACATATCAAGTACCTATAGAAGGGTTCTTACCCTTACCAACACCAGTAGTAATTAAATCTATTTGGGACTAAAAACATGACCCGAATAGGGTGTGATACAAAATCCCAATAGGCAACCACCCATGATCTTATCCAGTATTTCAGTGAATATATACAATAGGTGGCGTACAATAGTGATAGCAGTAAACCAGTAGGTACTCAAAAGTAAGCACTAAAAATGTCTCAGAAGACAGTATAACCTTGTACAAGTGAAGATTGAATCCAATATTGTTCTTTGGCTTGGAAGAAAAATCATTAGTTATTCCATTTCATTATTCAATTACATTGGATTATGTAAAATTCTTGAGGCTCGTCCATGGCTCGATTACAGCCTGTAAAAATTAACCATCAACTCATGACATAATAATTATTTAATCATTTTCTAATAGAGAACAAACTAGGTATCCCTCAATTGATCCTTGTTCCAATCTACATTTTAAATATTCCTCAATGATCCCGACCACCCTATCCATGGCTCACTCATAGAATTTACATAATTTACCTCTTAAGCCCATCCATTGTCTTTTAACTGAGACAATGATTCACCCAAGGTATATAAGGTGAAATTAGTCACATGATCCCAACCTTGTCTTTTAACTGAGACTATGGATTGACCATTACTAATTACCCCTTATTAATCATTTCATACAAGAATCCACATGTAAATTAAACTATCACATTGATTTAACATATTATATCATGTGGGAACATATCATATAACAAGCAATACATGTGAATTAAAATATTGCATGGATTGAAGCATAAATCACTCACATGGGAACAATTTACATATCAGTCTTATTAATTAATTTGAACCATTAAAAGGCCTTAGCATAACATACCTCATGTGGGAAGGTTCACAGTTAAAGCAAAACATTCCAAAAATGCTTAAACAGAAATAGACAGAACATGGGGAAACTGGGAAATCTCTAATCCCAAACCCTTAATAAATTTAATCAAAATTTATAAGAATAGAAATTCCATTATAAATGTAATTCATAGTTGAAATCCCAATAAGGGAAATAAGTCATGCCTCATAGGAAACCTCTACCAAATGGTCATAAATGGTCATTCAAAGGGAAACACACCCATGGGGTGGCCCTTAATCAAGAAAAACAAACTAATTCATACATTTAAACAATTATTCAATTTCCAAAACACTAATAGGAAACAATAAGGGTATATTATAAATTAAGATACACCCCAAAATGGGTGCATGGCACTCCAACATATATAATGATCATGAAAATTAATGAAAGTCACAGAACCACCTACCTTGTACTCGTACGACTCTCCTTGTCCAGTGTCATTCTTTGGTTCGACCTAAAATTGAGTAGAACTACAAAATGGGGAAAAATATCAACCTTTGATAACTCAATAGTGAGATGAAATCATGAAGAATGGATAAAGTGGAATTGAAATATTAACAATTGGGATCCAATGCAGCTGAAGGTGATCAAAATGGAGTTTAGATGAATAATCAGGATGCAAAGTAGCCTCTTCGTGTGGTTGTCTGTCGAATAAGATGAACCCTCTTTCCATCTAATGAAACACGAGACTGCTATCCGATTTAAAAAAACTGAAAAGTACATCCTATGTTAGTACAATTCCTATCTAGACCATTACAAGTTCATGCACTAGTATTATATGTTGTTTAACCCTTCTTACATGGTGTGTACATGAAAATAAACAGCGTGTAAGTTTCTTTTTCCTCTATCTCATTACGTAGAAATTGAAAATGAAGGATCTATACCTCGAGGAATGATTTGGTTTCTTACACTAGTGACTCCCATTATTCAAATACATCATGGAAAATTACCTAAGGAGTAGTAAACACCCTATATTTATATAAATCATAAATGAAACCCATGGGATCTAGAAACTCAAAATATTTTAATATACCATAGAAAATTCTAAAATGATTTTCTAAGTTTGGACTCTCCCCTAATTCAAATGATATTCTATTTTTGGTAATTTGACTTGGGAAATGGTTCACCATATCACAAATTATATGAGATAATCATGTTTTCTCTCATTTATATATCAATAAAGGTGTTCTTAGTCATAGTGGTGGTCAGTATAGTACATGGTAACCTGAAATGAATATTACAAGTTTAGTGTTCCATATTTTTTTATTGGTTGGTATATAGTCTCTCTCACACTAACACAAACACAGACACACACACACACACACACACACACACATATATATATATATATTACAGTATATGTTATTACACCCATTAGTGTTGACCTACTATGTTTCATACTCACACCCCATAATTTCACTTTATTAGATGTACATCACTTATAAATGTGTTATATATTAGAGAAAGGCTGTGATGATAGGGCTCAATTCAAGAGTCATAAAAAGGATTAAGTATGGTTTGAGAAGATGTCTAAGGGATGTTTGTTTATAGAATAGAAATTTTTATGTATTTATTTTATATCTTATAGTGCTTATGTTAAACCATTATATAAATAGTCTTTATGTTGTTTTATATACATCCAATATTCATTTTATATAGAATTTTTTGTGTTTTTTATGGTTAATGTTTTTTATTATTCCATATTATGTATTGATTTGTGATTTATGTTTGGATTATTTTATTATGTTGTATGGTTATGATATAAATGGTATAGGCTCCCCATTGTATCGACTAGAAGCTCAATTCTATATGGTAGCCTCTAGAATATAGAAGTATGTGCCTACGATGATATGGATCCTATATATTGCATAAAATTTGAGTGAACTGGGATAAGTATATTAAAAATGGTATCATAGCCTCATTTTTTTGTTTAAGTCATTATTCATAGTAGAAAGAGATATATAAAAATAGTATAAAATTTGGTAGGACACTATACTTGTGCATCACATTCAACTATATAGTGGAATTACAAGTTAACAAGAATGTAGTATGGTATATATTTCCATTTATTACTATGGTTGGGTATTTTTTTGGATTAAAGTGTGATTTTTATGTGTTGATTTTGTTTTACTCTTATCCCGACATAGCAAGAAGACATGATTTCATCACTCATACAAAGATAGTAGGTTTATAGAACATGAACATTTGTATTTGATATTTCTAAATATATTGAATGAAAAAAGGATTTACAAATCAATATTTTAAAAGGGGGTTTTGTAAAATATTTTGGGAACGATTTTTGGTTAATTAAAATATAAAAAATAAGATACTTTTTGTATTAACAAATAACGTATCAAAGTAAATTAATATACTAAAACAATCTTTAGTGGTACTTAAACATTTATTTTTTTGTTATGATGATTTAGTTTCCATCTGTTATGATAACATAAATTATTGGGTTAGAGAGGGGTATGATGTAATGGGTATAGAATTTTATTAAAACTGGAAATATTGGGTATATATTGACACAAGACCTGTATGAATGTGGTATAAATTAAGTTAGGAATAAATTGTATGGGGGATTTGAAATCCTATAATAATAGAGTAAGGCCTATGAAATTTCTTTACAATATCTATGAATGACTACATATGATGTGATTTGAAGAATATGGATTTGGTGTGTGATGGTTAGGTTTTTTGGATCCTAACATGGTTGATTAAAAGAATGGTCATATTTTTGTTGTCATATGAATCTTATTAGATTAGGCCATATGTGTTTTTTGGGTGATTCAACATTGTGCACTCACTTGCATGTGAGGATCAAGAATTTGGAGTTGAGATAGGTAAGTATGTTTACTATTTTCAAAGATATAAGATAGTGGGTGTGCCTATATTATTAAAGTTATGAGGATAATTCATCAAGTGATAGTGAAAATTGGATTCATGGGATGTCTCATACATTATAGATATGATAATATGGGATTGCGCAGTATATGTGGTATATGAGATGATATGGAATGATCATGATCATTCCATAGTGTACTTATTGATTTTCATAAAATATTACTAGTGTGATATGTGGGAAAAGTCTTGTTGGTTTGAACGAAAATTAATCTTGAGAAGTAGAGTACTTATTTAAGATATTTTTAAAGCTTTGATAGTGGTTTGACTATATAATTAGATGAAAGGCGTGGAGGATTGAGAGGTATGATATGAAAATCACTTTGTAAAGATAATAATTATAAGGAATAATGTTCATTAAATGATGAAGAATGAGTTATAGGTTGTATGTGTTTTTTAGAATATTTCATGGGAAACTTTCATGATATATAAGATTCTTATATGAATAATAGAAAAATATTTATAAATAGGTGTTCTTTGTGCCCCTTTTTTGTCATGTTAAAGAGTATAAGTGCTAAAATAATGTGTTCTGGTAAATGTGTTCGGGATAAGTTATTAGGAAATGATAATCGAATAAGTTGGTTGGTGATGATGAAGGATATACGGGAGTTATTCACTTAGGGTACATTATATATGGATTTTGATTATATTGTTGTTATTACGATAGTGATTATCCCATTATAGAGAGAATGATTTAATCTTTGAAATTCTTAGTATGAAATCACTATGGAAAAAATCGCTATTTGTGACGGGCTATTTGCGACGGGAATAAATCCCGTCACAAATAACAAGTCAAGGAATCTATTTACGACGGGGAGAAGGGCCCGTCGCAAATAACCAATTATTTGCGACCCGATTTCATCTCCCTCGCAAATAGTTTGGTGCGGTTTACGCGCCAAACCGCGGGAAAACTATTTGCGACGGGGAGATGTCTCCCGTCTCAAATAGTATGGGGCGGCCTGCGCGCCAAACTGCGCAGGGTTATTTGCGATGGGTCCTGTCACAAATACCTGACGGCGGTCAATAACTTGTTTGCGACGTGATGTCATCCCATCGCAAAAAGACTATCGGCAGGAACTATTTGCGACGAGACCCATCGTCAATAACCTTTTAACCCCTGACTATAATTAATGCGGGTGAGGGTAATTGCGACGGGACCCATCGCAAATACCACCATTTGTGAGAGGATTCCCGTCGCAAATAATCCCGTCGCAACTAATCCAACCTATATATACCCCCATCCATTCTTTCCAAATCATTCAGATCGTGCTCTCTCTCTCTCTCTTCATTCTTTAGTTTCAAAGAGAAATTTTCATTTAGTTGAAATTTTTTATTCAAGAGCAATCTGAGGTCATCAATATCTTCAGAATATCAAAGTTTAAGGTATTTATATTTTATTTTTTTTATATTTACTTTATTTTTTTATGTTAATTTTAATTGTTGATTATGAGTTCTAATTTAATTAGATTTCAATTCTTTTTTAATTATATTTATTTTTACTAAGAAATTGATATTGTTAGTAATAATTATAAATAATTAGCTATAATTAATATTAATTAGATATAACTAGGAATAAATAGATATAATTTGCAATAAATATATATAATTTTCAATAAATAGTTATAATTAGGAATAATTAGTAATAATTAGATATAATTAGATATAATTAGTAATAATTATATATAATTAGATATAATTAGATATAATTAGTAATAATTAGATATAATTAGTAATAATTAGATATAATTAGTAATAATTAGATATAATTAGTAATAATTAGATATAATTAGTAATAATTAGATATAATTAAGAATAATTAGTTATAATTAGGAATAATTAGGAATAATTAGTAATAATTAGTAATAATTAGGAATAATTAGGAATAATTAGTTACCATTAGGGATAATTAGTAGTAATTAAGAATAATTTGTAATAATTAGGAATAATTAGTAATAATTAGGAATAATTAGTAATAATTAGGAATTATTAGGAATAATTAAGAATAATTAGTAATAATTAGTAATAATTAGGAATAATTAGTTATAATTAATAGTAATTAGATATAATTAGGAATAAATAGATATAATTAGCAATAATTAGGAATAATTAGCAATAAATAGTTATAATTAGAAATAATTAGTAATAATTACATATAATTAGATATAATTAGTAATAATTAGATATAATTAGATATAATTAGTAATAATTAGACATAATTAGAAATAGTAAGATATAATTAGTAATAATTAGATATAATTAGTAATAATTAGATATAATTAGGAATAATTAAATATAATTAGGAATAATTAGTAATAATTAGGTATAATTAGTAATAATTAGGAATAATTAGTAATTATTAGGAATAATTAGTAATAATTAGGAATAATTAGTAATAATGAGTAATAATTAGGAATAATTAGGAATAACTAAGAATAATTAGTAATAAGTAGGAATAATTAAGAATAATTAGGAATAATTAGGAATAATTAGGAATAATTAGGAATAATTAGTTATAATTAGGAATAATTAGGAATAATTAGGTATAATTAGGAATAATTAGTAATAATTAGTAATAATTAGTAATAATTAGTAATAATTAGTAATAATTGGTGATAATTATTAATAATTATTAATAATTAATAATATTTAGTTATAATTAGTAATAATTAGTAATAATTAGTAATAATTAGTAATAATTAGTAATAATTAGTAATAATTAGTAATAATTAGAAATAATTAGTAATAATTAGTAATAATTAGTAATAATTTGTAATAATTAGTAATAATTAGGAATAATTTGTAATAATTAGTAATAATTAGGAATAATTAGGAATAATTAGGAATAATTAGGAATAATTTTGAATAATTAGGAATAATTAGGAATAATTAGGAATAATTAGGAATAATTAGGAATAATTTGGAATAATTAGGAATAAATAGGAATAACTGGGAATAGCATGGAATAATTAAGAATAATTAGGAATAATTAGGAACAGTTAAGAATATTTAGGAATAATTAGAAATAGTTATCAATACTTAGAAATACTTAGGAACAGTTAGGAATACTTGGGAACAATTAGCAATAGTTAGAAACAATTAACAAGATTTAGCAACAATTAGCAACAGTTAGCAACAATTAGCAACAGTTAGCAATAGTTAGCAACAGTTAGCAACATTTAGCAACAATTAGCAATAGTTAGCAAAACATAGCAACAATTAGCACGAGTTAGAAACATTTAGAATGTGTTAGCAACAATTAGCAATAAAAAAATTATATTATTAATATGTACGAAAAAACAATATTAATATTATTAAAATAATAAAAAAATTATGAAATATTAAAATTATCAATATTCGCAATAGACTATGATGTATTCTTAACATGTTTAAATCTCAATGGGTCTCCAATTTTCAGGTCATGCGCAATAAAAAGTTTGTGTCAGTCATGTCCAATGTAAACTCTATAATCGTCCTTGCTTTGTGGATCACCTCGCAAGTGGTGTTGCAATCGAACAAATTAAGTCATGCCTTTCTTATCTATAAGAATTATTTCACCTGAACCTCTACATAGACCATTCTTCCTTGAAATTTTAAGGGAAAATAATGATATCCCATCAAATTTTTAAGGAAGAATGATCTATGTAAAGTGTCATGTGAGATGATTCTTAGAGACAAGAACATCATTACTTTGGTCGTCCTATTGCAACACTACTTGCGAGGTGATCAACCATGCAAGTACAATTATAGAGTTTATGTTGGACATGACAGACACAAACTTCTTATTGCACATAACTTGACAATTGACGACCTTTTGAGATTTGACCATGTTATGAATTGAACAAAGTCTATTGTGAATACATATAATTTTAGTATTTTATAAATTATATTATTATTTAATTAATATTAATATTGTTTTTTGTAAATATTGATAACATAATTTTTTTATTACTAATAATTAGTCAATGAAATCTTCTTAGATAATGAAGGGAAAATTTTTAATCATCTCTACAATGATGATTGCCAAATTTACTTTCATTATTCAAGCAGTTTTCCTTTTGCTATGTATTTCTAAGTATTGCTAAATTAGTAATAATTAGTAATTAATTGTAATAATTAGTAACAATTAGTAATAATTTGTAATAATTTGTAATAATTAACAATAATTAGGAATAATTATGAATAATTAGGAATAATTAGAAATAATAAGTGTGAGAAAGATGCAATTAAATGAGCTATCAGACAAAAGAGTAGTCGTCAACCCACTAGAAATTGTGTCGACCTTAATTAATAACAATTATGAAGTAGTTGTAATTATTTATATTCTTTTTCAGATAATGTTTTTATAATTTCAAAATAATAAAAAGATTGATGATTTTATAATTTATGTAGAAAAATATGGAACCAGGAAGTCGACATCAGTCATTATTTGATGATCGAGCTTGGATAAATTAGCGCAGAAATCCAAATGGTTCTGGTTTAAATCCTATCTATATTGAGGGTGTTGAAGCTTTCTTAGCATTTTCATCATCAAAACCAGAATATGTTTCAGAAGTCAAAATTATGTGTCTTTGTAAAAAATGTGCTATGAGAATGTTTGAAACATTTTATAAAGTTGGGGTACATCTCTTGCGGTTTGGTTTTCAACTAGATTATGTTTTTTGGTATCAACACGGTGAACGCTATTCTAGAGAAGATTCTAATAACTTGATTCCTGATCCATCACGGTTTCGAAATTTAGTACGTGATGTTGTAGGTCCATATATGAAACAAATAGAAACTCACGATGATATTGATTTAACTCCTAAGTTGGCACTATCTGAATTTTATGAGTGGTTGAGGTCTGCTGAGGACGCATTATATCTTGGTTGCAAGATAAGAAAATTTGAGGCGGTTGAAAAATTTATGGTTATTAAATCAGATAATGAAATTTCAAAAAACTCTTTTGATCAGATATTTCCTTTGGTTAAAACACTTTTACCTGAAGGAAATGTGTTGCCTACAAATTACAATGAGAGCAAGAGGCTGATTCGTAATTTGGGCCTTAGTTATCAGAAGATTCATGCATGTACGAATGATTGCATATCATATTCTGGAGAAAATGAGTCATTAGATATTTGTCCAACATTTGGACAATCGAGGTATAAAGAACCTCAACCAGGGAAGTCTAGATCGATTCCAGTAAAACAGTTGAGATGTTTCCCCCTTACACCCAGGTTGTAGAATTTATTTATGTCTCAGAACACATCGTCAATGATGTCATGGAACAAAACCAATATTTCAACTGATAAAATCTTGAATCATCCATCTGATGGTGATTCATGGAAATATTTTGACCGTCTCCATTCGTCTTTTTCTATAAAAGCCAAAAACGTGCGATTGGGTCATTCTACTGATGGTTTTTGTCTGTTTTGTTCTTATGGTAGACAGTAATCATGTTGGCATGTCTTTATAACTCCGTACAATTTTCCTCCATGGATGTTGATGAAGGATCCTTATATCTTTTTGACTCTATTAATCCCAGTACATCCGAAAAAGAATATTGATGTTTATTTGAAACCATTGATAGATGAGTTAAATTCATTGTGGAGTGATGGTGTTAATACATATGATGTTGTTGCGAAATAAAATTTCAAATTAAAAGCTGCATTGATGTGGATGATTAGTGACTTTCCGGCATATGGAATGTTATCTGGTTGGAGTACACATGGTCTGAAATAATTTCCTTGTTGTATGAAAAAAAATCCTTTATACTGGTCAATGTAAAAAAACCTTGCTATTTTGATTGTCACCATAGATTTCTTCCAACCGATCATCCATTTCGGAGGAAAAAATCTCATTTCAGAAAAGGTATAATTGAAAGAGATGAACCTCCAAAGATGATCTTAGGTACATAGTTAAAATCGGTTGTATTTTCATTACCCCCATCACATTTGGTCCAGCAGTAAAGAAACAAAAAATTCATGGCTTTGGGAAAGAACATAACTGGATAAAATGGAGCATTTTTTGTGATCTTCCGTATTGGTTTGATTTGTTGGTCCGCCACATGTTGGATGTTATGAATATTGAGAAGAACTGTTTTGATAATTTATTTCATAGAGTTTTGGATACACTAGTTAAGACCAAAGATACTGTAAAGGCATGATTAGATCTTGCCCAAATTTGCAGGCGACCAGAACATGAATTATTTGAAAATATCAGATCACATAGGTTAATAGAGCCAAAATCAGCTTATAAACTTTCCAAAGATAGTCGATTAATATTTTGTCAGTGGATTGCAGATTTGAGACTTCTAGATGTCTATGATTCCAATTTTGGAAGATGCATTACGAATGGTTATATTACTGGATTAAAAAGTCATGATTGTCCTGTTATAATAGAATGACTCATTCCTATTGGATTCATAGGTTTGTTTAATTATATGATTTTGGATTCGATAATAGACATATCATATTTTTTTCATGACAGTTGTGCAGTGATAACAGACTACGATGTGCTAAGAAAACTGGAAGAAGATGTTGCTGTAATTATATGTAAACTGGAAAAAATCTTTCCGCCGGTTTTCTTTGACTCAATGGAACATCTGATATTACATTTTCCACATGAAGCTAAATGTGGAGGTCCAGTACAGTTTTGATGGATGTACCCATTCGAGAGAAGCATGCAGAAATTGAAGAAAAAAATACGTAACAAATAATCAGTTGAAGGCTCAATTGCTGAAGCTTATTTGCAAGAGGAAATTACTTTTTTCTGGTCTAATTATTTTGAATCTCAACATCCCTCAAAACATAATCACATGGGGCGAAACGAGGGGAATGTTAATGAAGAAATGGACAATCAATTAACATTTCTTAATCAACAAAATCTTGGTTTCAGTGGAGTTCACGAACGATGGCATTCAAATGACGAACATCACAGAGCTCATACATACATTTTTCTCAATAGTGAATAAATGACATCATTTGTCCTATAAGTGCTTCTATCACTTTTTCTATAATTTCGTTACAGTATTTAAACTTATTTTATTTGTAGGTAATATGATTATCATATCAAGAAACAACTTCCACAAATTACAGAAGCTGCTCTTGAAGAATGCAGAGAAAAAAATTTCTCACTGGTTTAAAAAATAGCTAACATAAATTATTTATGGTTTAATATCAATTCAGTTTACTATTTATTATAATGATAATTTTTTTTAATAATTTTCAGGTGTCTCAATATGCTGATAAAATTGACAAACGACTTTGTATATTTAGTAACCCACCATCCAAAATGATAAAATCTTATAATATATATATGGTGAATGGTTTTCGATTTTATACACTTTCATACAGGGAATCAAAAAAAACAATGAACAATGAAGTTTTCTTGAGAGTATCACATCATAGAGAAACTGAAGTTGACTTTTAGGGCATTTTGGATGAAATTATGGAGTTGTGTTATCTAGGACAGAATTACATAACAATGTTTAAATGTCGGTGGTTGGATACTAAAATTGGTTTTCATGTTCATCCGACTCATGGAATCGTCAATATTAAATATAAAGGTCTTCTTGTAGTAAATGAACCATTTTTACTAGCTCAATAGGCACATAAAATTTATTATGAAAAGTACTATGCTACTTCACGAGACTTGAGCAATTGGTGGAGCATAATAAAAATGAAATCTCAGGAAAATAAGTTTACTCAAACTGAATTTGGTTCCGCTGAAGTGGAAGGAATTGAAATTTTTCAAGAGACTACTCAAAATCCATCTAATTCACAAAGAGACGTAAATATCGACGATGACACCCCACAATTAAAGATCTATGATGATGAAGATGTTAATGATGTTACAAATGAATTTGAAATGAAAAGAGATGATGAAACTGAAACTCATATGGATATTGATGATGTTGAGGAGGAAGATGAAGACATTGCCATTGATAGCTATGGAGAAGTGGATGAAGATGCACACTGAAACAGTTAAATGATGGTTATAATCATAATTAATATATATCTATATATAATAGTTATTTTCAACTATCTGCTAACAAGAATCATTTTGTGTTTCAGATGGGTGATGATTTATTTCATGAGTTGCAGGAGGCATAGATTCCATTGGATGATGAGGATGTGGGATCACGTGACCCTCAACCTACTGGTGGTTCAGGAGATACACAGAGGGGGCGCAATCTTGCGCGACTATTGATTCCTAACCTTATCCCCGAGCGACGTCCACATCACGGTTTCAATTCACGCATACAAAGGTATGGTAACCTGTATATTTTAGTTAGATTTCATTAATTTATTTATATATATACTAATTGTTTTATTATTAATTCTTTTTTCATATTTTTTAGCATGTATCTATTGGACAGGGGAGCGCTATATTGCGCAATTATTTTTCTCAGCCATGGATCACATGGGAATTAATTCCCCTTGATGTGCGACCCAACATATTCCGCCATTGGCTGATACGTAAATAAATAATATTTATTTTGAAATTTATTTTATTAACAACTTGATATTATAAATTATTTTTAGGGTTTATGGAATCCTATCGATGACAGCATGTGCGACGCTATCCACACGACATGTCAGGTTTCTATGAATTTCCGTTTCCACCAGTTTTTTCACAATTTGAGAAGGACAGCCATTAAGAAAGACGGGGTGACAGAATCTTGTGAGTCATATAGAGCCCACTAACCAGAGTACATTTCATCTCATGTTTGGGATGGATTTTGTTTACACTGGTTGAGTGGTGGATTTCAGAGGAGATCATCAGTGGGACGACATAACCATGGGAGACAAGAGGTGACACATCGAGCTGGTAGCCGTATATTCAGTTCACATAAAGAGCATCTGGTAAGTATATTTTTACAATATTTTATATAACTATAAATATAAAAATTTTATTTTATATTTCTGTAGGTATTCGAGAATCCCGATATTACAGAGTTCGACGTTTATCGGATGATGTACAGTGATCCAGCCACTGGAGATATTAGAGATGATCGCCAGCGTCCGATTGTGGTTAGTATTATTTTTTCAGTAACTACATATAATATTTTGACAATTTTAATTTTAAATTGGAATTGAAGGATTCATATGAGGCTGCGACCTCTCAGACCCAGACTAAGGGTCAGGATGAGACGGCTGAGCATACCAGTGCTCACCATTTCGATGTGGCAGCTTGAATGCAGTCGACTTAGTATGGATTTGATTAGGACAGAGTAGTTGGCATAGACTCTCATTTGACTCCTGGTACTTATTATGGTACTGATGTGATGTCGGTGTCCTGGTCGAGAGGAGCTCGTGGAGAGGCATCATCTTCTGCTTCACAATATCAGGAGTAGTTGCGAGCTCAGGATGAGCATAAAGAGACTTTTCAGAAGCAGCAAGAAGAGATGTGTCAGCGGCAGTAGTAGCAGGATAAACATTACGTGGAGAAGAGCCGTCGATGGCAGTAGCAGCATCAGGAGAAGATAGAGTACATGTGCTTTCTGACTCGTAGTTTAGGGATAGAGTTTCCTCCACCAGCTACTTCAGGTCCTCCACCTCCTCCAGACGCCCCCCAATGATTTTTTATGTTACAAAAAATTGAATTAAAATTTTAATATAAATTATTTACATTTTCTGTCTTTTATATTGGTGAAAATATTATATAATTTAATATTTAATATTTAATATATTTTTATATTTTTTTGTGAATATTCATAATTTTAATATTTTTTATTATTTATTTTTTTAATGATAATAATATTATTATTTCATCAATCATAATATTAATATTTTTTTAAAATTAATTTCTTTTTTTCGACGGGGCCTTTTTCAACAGGGCACCATCGCAAATAGCCTATCTAAATATTTTTAAAAACATATATGCGATGGGTATGTAATTCCGTTGCAAATAATTTGTTGCGACGAACCCGTCGTAGAAAATGTTTATATATATATAATACAAATAATCAGAAGTTTATTTGTGACAGGATGCATTCCCGTCGCAAATAAAGGTTTTTGCGATGGGCCCATCCCAAATAATTTTATTTGCGACATCGTTTTCTGCAACATTTATTTGCAACGGAACCCTGTTACTGAAGCCTATTTGTGATGGGATCCCGTCACAAGTAGTCCGCCACAATTGACAAGAATTCCAGTAGTAAATTCATGAAGGTAGATTGATTGTGTTAGGTGATGGTTTTAAATTCAGAAGTATAAATCAAAATATAATTGAGGTTAAATGGATTATTAATATTAAATTTTAAAACCAAAATTCCTAGTGCATTTAGTTGGTTGTTCAGTGGGAAAAATATCATAGGTTGTTTGGAATCACGGAAGTGGTATGTTCATGATACAAAGGAAATTCAAACTAGAAGGAAGAGATGAAGGAATTCAATTTCATGGGTGAGTTATGACTTTAATATAGTTTTAAAAGAATTATTATATATGTTAGATAGTTGGAAGTTTGATGTATCTAGAAATAATAAGGTTTAAAATAAGGTTCACTGGCTGAGTTTATATTTTTTGATGGGTTTTTATCATGTATCCTCTGGGTCTTGTATAGAGTAGTGGTTGATATTGAAGAACAATAAATAAAATTGCATGCAAATGGTTGTATGGAAAACCATTGATATTATATAACCCTAGAAGGGGGATTGGGCATTAGGAAGTTCCAATTTTGATATGTGACAGTTGAGAGTAGTGATCCATGTATACTATCAAGATTTATTAGAATTATCTTTATTTATAATATGGAATGGATAATCCTATGGTGAGGGGATCCCTATCAGTTACCAGGATATGTGACCTATGTGGGTAAAAAATATCAGAAGTTGTGGAAAGATTCATATGATTTGGGTGATCAATAGTTGTTAATGGAAAAGTTTATTCCTTCTAGAATCATGACTATTAAGAGTATTTAGATAAAAATTTTGAAGGAGAAGAGGAATTTTTTTGGTGTGTTTATCAAACGACTATATAATACTAGATCAAGAAAGATGTTTTACTTGGGTGAGGTGTGTGGGAAACTATAGTGGTAGGTGATAGAGTATCATAGTCTATATCTATTAGATAACCAATATTGAGTGTTTACCAATGATTATTGTCTATTTTTGGGGTATGGATAATAGATAAAATGTTATTTTTAGTGATTACTCAGAGTGTAATTATGGGTTCATTGAATAATGGAAACATTTGAAGGATATAGACTCTTTTGAGAGGATTTATGTTAAGTGAGAACTGTTAGAGTAATATAGTTGAAGTATAATGGATTTAATAGAGTAGGTATCATCCTTAATTAGAGTAAAAATATTTATTGGTGGTGTTTATCATTATGGATAATGTTATTTTTTGGGAAGGTCTCATAGTAGGAACATTATCAATCGAATAAGTAGTGGTTTTGTTCCCTAGTAGAAACGATTTTTGACTAGAAAATATCTTTCATTTCAGTTATGTTATCATAAAATCTAATTCCAAAACATTACATAGTAAAAGAAAAATAAATCTGAAAAATTAGAACTAGAAGGTGTAAAGAAATAGTGGTTCTTTTGGATTAAGAGAGGTAATGAAACATTTATAGCATGGTTATTCAAAATTATAAATATAGTTAGCTACACTATGTGGGATAACATGTATACTTCTGGATCATGAGGAAGATATTTAATTATGAAAGCCCCTCTGGGGGAGTTTGAAATGAACTACATCAAAACATAATGACAGGATCAAAAAAAATGTCTTGTTTTGGGTGATTAGGCCACAGATTTTTTAATTTTTGAGAATTTTCCATTGTGGGATGTAGGTTAAGGAATCTTCCAGATTGATAAATAATATTTATTTAATGTCTTGAAGTGTTTTTTAAAGGAATGGAATGAAATATCAACGTTTTGGTATGTGTTCAGACCTAATTCCACATAGTACATGCCCAACAGACTCCTGATGATGGATGATAACAAGTTCAATGGAAAAAATAGTGGGGTAAATAAAGGGTTTTTGTGGAATTACTATCATCCCAATTCCAATGTTAAAAATCAAAAAATCTGATGAAAACAAGTATTTTTCTATATTTTTTGAATGAATAATTAAAATAATAATAATTGAAAACCTTTCAACAATTGATCTCAGATTCAAATAGGTTTTTGATGTTGATCCCTAAGGAGTAACTAACAGATTCCTCCCTTTTTAATATCTTGAAAAATTATAAGGATCTCATAAATATCCTTACCTATTAGAACCTTTGTATTTAAGGATAGAGAGAATTAGGAGCTATTAATTTTGGTCTTCATCAGTTCTAACCATCATACACCCTTTCAGGAGGATCATACTAACTTATATAGAAAAAACACCAACATTAATACTATATTAATTCCATTATTTTATAAAAAAATAAAAATTTTGAACTCTTAAAACATTCATTCCATTCCTCATAATAATTTTTTAATATTTCAAAGATCGTATGAAATGTTCAGACTCCTCATAATCATTATCATATGAAAAAAAACTAAGTATAATAGTAATTAGATTGAAATATTAATGGAACCAACTCATTATTTAATAATGTAACAATTTATTTGCACCAAATATCTATATTATTATATCTTTAGTTATGCTATAGTTTGTTATATAGGAAACAAATCATAATGACCATCCCAGAGTTGTGGTTACCTTTAGTGTACATATCTTGTAATTTATTTCTTCCACTGAATCCTATTAGACATAAGACACATTCAAATTATGTGGCATAATATATAATAACAATTGAAACAATATTAGAAACTCTATTCAGATATTTCATAATCACATTTTTGAAAACAAATCATACATTTTTACTATATTCCAAATCATTTTTAATAATATTTAAATATACATCTAGAATTTTTTCTGCATTTTGAACAATTTTTTTTTTATTTTGAAATAAAAGAATTATAAAATTGATACATATTTTAAAAACTTAAAAATATGACCCATGGTCCATTGAGGAATTAAAAAAATAATTAATTCACAAAATCCATTAAAATAAGAAAAGATCTACCTGTATAAAAGAATTTATTCTACTTAATTTATATAGATAACTTGTGTTATCTCACCATAATAAAGGATAAGTCCCATCTATATTAATCCTCAACTAAAAACCTGATCAACAAAAAAACTAACAACAACTTTATTAGATAATCCTTAAGGATTGTGAAATAAAGTTATAAAAGTATGAAGGTTCACAAGCTGAATATATTTATGTCCTCATATATGTGGATCCAATATGAAACATGCACCTCTAGAGCACTAAAGACAGAGTTTATGACATAGTATGTGTTATACATGGTGGACTGTCTATCACGCTAAACTCAATTTGTTTCTTATGATCATATTATATATTTTTATTCAATATCATACCCAAGATTACCTTGTCATTTCATCAAATAAATAGATACTCCATAGAAAATAACCAAAAATATATTACCCACAGTTATATTTGAGGGGTTAGTTATCATTTCAAATAAAAAATATATACTTATAACATGAAAATTTGACAAATTAGAGATAATATTTTGTATTAAATGTTCGATTTAAACCCATTCCCAAAATATTTTTCATAAGGATTGGTGGATGATAGATAATATTAGATGGGATAATCATCCTATTATCAATTATTTATAGGATGGAACCCTTGATTTCAATATGTATTTGGCTTGGAAGGGATAGGATTAGAGAATCTTATATTGATAAGTGGTATCAGAGCCATAGTATAGCCATGTAGTGATATAGATGTAACTACAAAAACCCATGATACCTGTTTTTTTAATTCATTTTCCAAATTTAAACCTTATAACTCAACAAAAAATATCACAATACCAAGAAAAAAGGATTGGTGACTTCAAGAAAATACTATATAAGATTATTAATATTATATAACACTAATAAACATTCCACCATTGTGGAGACATGGTATATTCCCTTATAATCTTACAATAAGCTACAATCATCTTCAAAAACATGGTATTGGAAACATAAGAAATGGGTGATCTCAAACACTTAGTAAGGGAATACTTATCATCACATAATGAAGGGTTGGACCATTTTCATAAGAAAAAACAAGAGTAGGGGAAATTTTTTTTTAAAGAACATAGAATCCAGGGGAGTTATCTATGATTCATGATATATGAATATAAAATATTAATCACATTACATGGAAAATGTAACATAACCATGAGATAACAAACATAATAATTTGAGAACAATCATATTAATATGGAATAGAAATGTAAAATTCCATTGATACATATTATAACATTGATTATTAATAAAACACATAATCATATGGTATCCTCATATTATAATAGAATTTGAGAGGTACCACCCTTTAGTTTTTTATCAGATCCAAGATGTTTTATCCTTTAGTTTGTGAGTATATCCAAGAAGGATTACCCTTTAGATTATGATCATATCTAAGAAATTTCACATGTTACATTATGAGAAAAGCAAAGAAGTATTACCCTTTATCTTTTAATAATAACAAATAAGGATCATACTATATTATCTCATGAAACATAAAACATTAACCAATGAATTTGAGGATGATATATGACCCTTATTTTTATTCATGCAATCTTATGTGTGGAACTTGAAAATAATTCACTTATTATATCGTAAAGAACCAATGAAAATAGAAAAGTTTTTCATAAAATTTTAAAATGAAAAACAATCACTTTACATAAAGAACCCTTTTATATAAAAATATTTTTAACAAAACCGGAAAATAAAAATCATTTACCTTTCATTGAATAAAGAACCCAATGAAATAATAATGGCATTTACAAAATTTATAATGGTTTCAAAAAATTTAACCTTAATAATGAAAATGATTGATAACCAAAATTATCTCACCTAAAAAGACCATTTCATAATATCATTTATAGAGTGATAAATGAAAAATAATTTCCATGTAAATAAATACTTTTAGGTTAATGAGGAAAGTGTTAGAAAAACCATAAAAGGGTTTTTAAATAATTTCTTTAACATTTTCTTAAATTAAGATATTTCATACCACATTAAAAAGTAATTTTTGAAAAGGTGAAGTAAAAATTTTGGAAAATCATTTAATTAAAAATATTTTGAATTAAAATTTACATATAAAGATATATTGTATGTCAAAAAGTAATTTTGAGTGGATTATTTAACATTTATTTATGAAAGGTTGAGAAAATATGTTTAATAATTTGAAATAAATTATTCAAAATCCACATTATAATAATAGAAATAAGAAATTATTTTCAAGAGAATAAATAAAATATTTGGGTCACCAAATATAACACATTGTTAGGTTTCTTCAAAAAAGGTAATATTGGTGGGACATGAATATATGGACAAGGATGGGAAACTGTTACTAAAGAGGATGGGAATTAATCTTATAAATGATATAAAATTGAGAAAAGAACTTGCATGGTAAGTATTTAAATTAAAATATTCACATTCCCCAAATAGAGAAGTAATTATTGTTTCATCCTAGAAAAAAACAAATCCTACTTTTAAATTCACAATCAAAATTTAACATTATGACTCAAGAAAAGAATTTGAGTAATGAAAAATGGTTACCTTGTATTCTATCTTTCTCAAATTCTCCATAAATATATTAATCAAATATTTAAGAGGTTCATTAAAATCTATAACCTTTTATAAGCCACATTAGTTTTATTCACTTCATGTATATTGAGTATCTATTGTCTAATTTAAAAATTAGGTGGGAGTAATCTTTACCATTTTAATATAAACACATAATAACATTGTCGATGTTCATTCTTATCCAAAATTCCATCATTCAGATATAATATAATCTAGTAGAATTGATTTTTAATGATAGTTTATAAAGTTATAATTTCATTAAAATAAATTTTTATTTGCAGTTCACATTGATGAAATTGATGATAAGCTTGTTTCATTGATTATTAACAAATAAAGGGTGGTATCTTAATTAATGAGTTTAATATTAATGCTACCACTAAATAAAAAATTTATTTACTTATTTTTATCCTAAATAATAAATGATAATTTTCTCATATTCTCCCTTGATATTATTTTATGTCATTTTTTTAGCTGGGTAGTTAGACCAACCCATGAATGTACCATAATTAATGGATTATTATGATTATTAATTTTTTTATTTTAGAAAAATATCATTATTAAAAAAAATAATGATATTTTTTATATAAATTTAATTTTTTGAATCAATTTTGAATAGTGTTTAATAAATAATAAATTAACTAGTTGAAAAATAAGATATGCTACTCTAATGAAATTGTAGTCCTCACAATGCACAATTAACATTTTGATCAAGACTTTCCACGGGTTTTTCCTCAAATGAGATGTCATGTTCCAGTTACAGAGGTCCTATGTTTATTACATATAAAGGTTTATGTATGTACTTCCTAACAAGTTATACATGAAACACATCACATTCTATGGATAGATCTAGATATATTTCTAAGGGATATTATATATCCCCGACCTGATCAATAATCTTGGTGGGATAGATATATTTAGGTCTCAACTTCCCTTTCTTCTGAAATATCATTAATTTCTTCTAATGAGATATATGGAGAAACCCCATGTCACTAAATTGAAACATTGAATCTCATTGATGATTATCAAAATAACTATTTATAGAATTTATACCACATTTAAATTCTAAAAATATTCTTTTAAGCTTACCATAATTTCTAGGATAAGTTCATTCCCTATCAACTTCATCTCTCTAATACCATCCCAACATATTTGAGTCTTATATATTTTCGCATGCGTAGCCTCGTATGATGCCACCTAAATGTTGGAATGGAATCAACTATTATATAAGAACCCTAAAAGGGGAAGGTATTGATCCCAATTTCATTTTAAATCCATTTATCAATTTCTAATCATATCCTTATTACTTTTAATGTGTCTTTATGACTTGACGTTTGTATGCGGGTGATAAGAAATGGTGCATGTTTTCATTTTCTCCAATGACCATGGGTTAATTTTCTATAAACTCAAGGTAAACAACTGATATCAATCAGATAAAATTGGGAGGGTAAATCTATGGGTAATTACCACATCCCTTATTATTATCTTGGGGATTTGGTTAAGTGTAAAAGATTAAATAACGGTAATGATATGCATGAACTTTTTAAGGAGATCAACTCCTACCCGAATGGAATTATAGACTTTTGATTTCTTGGGGAGTCCAAAAAAGAAATCCCTAGTGATGGTTACCCATTTTAATATTGTTATATATATTAATTTCATCATCCCCTTAGACTTATATTATTAGATCCTTAACATTCTGGTACACTAATCATGTAGATATGTATTCTGCGATCTTCCTCTTCATGGTATCACATGATAAGTTTTTCTTTAAATATATATATTTATTCATTCTTCTTATATGAATAAAAATGGATGGTCTATAAGAATCATCCAAAATCATCATCTTCATTTCAATTTTTTGGAATCATACATAGATTCCAAGCATTATAACTCTAGCTTTTTTAAATTTGAACTCGAGAAGATTCACTATATTTTTATATAACATTATATCATATTTATGGGATTATTTTATATTCATGTAGATAAAAGGTTGAGTAGTAATTTAGTCAATATAATATTGATCTCCTCTTATAATAACTTCACGATTCATAATTTTAAAATCCTTGAGTATTGGGTCTTTGTTAATCCTCATCATAGAGATAGTAGAATGATCTTTTCTCCTCATAGAATCTACCACCAAATTTACCTTCCACGAGTGGTAATGTATTAATTAGTCATAAATGTTTATCAATTAATACTATCTCCTTCTGTGAATATTCAAATCATTTTATGTGAATATATAGTTAAATCTATTCTGATTGGTATATATATTTCACTTTTCAACATATAGTTAATATTTGAAAATCATTAATGTAACGGTCCACACAACCATCTCCATTTTTTTCAGGTTATTTTTACCGTGAGTATTTAATTGTTCTAAAGAATAATTTATTACATTATAATTATACATAAGGGAACATCCAAACACCTTTTCAAAAGAATCACTGTATATTATAAACCCTTCCCCACTATAGGGTAATGTATGTACAGCTGTGGTGACCAGCCACCATTATAGTTCATGGAAACTTCCTTCACATTCCTCTTTCCAAAGAAACACCACTCCCTTTACAATTAACATGTATAGTGAATTTTATATCCATGATAAATTTCACATAAAACATTAATAGTACCCATCTAAATCTAGAAAACTACAGATCTAAGTTACTATTATCAATTAGATCTATTGATCAATAACTTATATCAATGAAGGATCTAATGATATGAACTTTATTGTGATTAAATTAATAACGAATGATACCTTATATATCCCAAATTTACACCATATAAACATAAAATATAATTTCTCTATTCTTATGTTCTTTAATATAAATAACCAATTATCTTAATGATCTTCCTCCCAATTTGAATATATAATAATATCATCTATAAAGACAACCACAAATTGATAAAGGAAGTCTATAACTACTATATTCATTAAATAAATAAAGATGGTAGTAGAATTTTCAAGTCAAAATGGAATCAATATAAATTCATAGTTCCCGTACCTTTTATAGAATGTCATTTAGAAATATCTTCCCTTTTAAACCTTAACAAATGATAACCTGATTAAATTTAAATCATTAACAAGTATTGATATTTGATTATTTGATTGAATAGATCAACAATATGTGGTAGAGGATACCTATTCTTGATCATAATACTATTAAACTCATGATAATCAATGCAAAATTACATCGATCCATAATTGTTTTTACAACAAGGACTTGTTAACCCCATAGTGAAGCACTGGGGTGTGTGTATCTCTTTTCCAAATTATCTGGTAGTTTATTATTTAATTCCTTAAATTTAATTAGGTCCATTATATATATAATATGAAATATTATAATGGATACTGGTAGGAGTTCGATTGAAAAAAAACCTCATGTTATACAGTAAGATCATGAAGTTCATTTGTAAATACATTAGAATACTCCCATAAAATAGGCATGTTATTAATTATGACTTCCAACTTGATCATTTGAGTCAATATTCCCTCAATTTTGGGTATCATAACTCTTTTTATAGATTTTCCTTCCACAAGTATTTCCTGATCATCCTTACATTGATATTTTACAAACAAAATGTTTCAAGATACAAAATAAGATTTCTTTATGATAACAGTAGATATATGCATTATGTAGGTAATGTCAATCCATACACAATATTACATCATATTAAAATAAGGTAAGAATTTATAGATTCACCTGAATTATAATCAAAGAGAAATATATTAGATATGTTTTTTATATTAAAAATTTTCATTTACTTTGTTTTTTACTAAGTTGTTAAATATACAATTCTTTTGGAGGTGAATAAATATTCCTAGAAAACAGACATGATATAATGGAATGTGAAAAACCATAATCAAAAGAGGAATTAAATTTTATATAGTGGGTAATGGGTGTTCTTTATATCACATCTTTATCATGATCCACCTTAATGGAACTCTTACTTTATCACTTAATTTAAGAGGATGTTAAGACCTATTCTCTTCATTACCTATAGGGTTAAAGAATTAAATTTCATAATTCCAAAAATCATTTAATTTTAAGAATTAAACTGTATGAATCACATTAGTTAGAATATTAATTTTCACTATTTTGTATATAGGTATATTTATACCCTTGAAAAAATAAATATTTGTACGGTTATTCATCCCATAATTAAAAAACCTCAACTTTCATTGAATTTAGTTACCAAAGTGTTACCCCCAAAAATTTTTACAAGTAAACAATTGAACTTTAGTTACCCTATATTACATATCATTATAGAATCCATGATAATCCAATTTCCGTTTTTCTCATTAATGTAATTAGAGTCTCAGGTTTCCATCTCTACTTACAATGCACATATAAAAATCACTTTAATAATTCCAAAGACTCCTATAGAAAATTTAATTTGAAGATATGGAATTAGGAAACTAAAGAAATGACCAATTTCACTCTTAGGATCAAAGATAAATCTACATGAATACCTAGAAAGACTCATATATTTTAATTCATATGCGACAATAGATTGGTCCTGCTTTTATTTAAACTCATACAATTCAATCTCCATCACCATGCGAAGAGTATAAGGATAATTCAAAGTGATTAACTCATTATTTAACTCATCACATTAAATAAAGTCTAAATACTCTATTTCTATTGTATTCTTAATTAAATTCCACTATTCTTTAGCCTCAACTTCCAAATGATAAACATATAACACAACCTTCATGTGTTCTGATCAGTGGAGAATAAAAAATATAATTTCCCTCATATTGATACATTCCTTAGAAATAATTGGTTTACAAGAGACACTAATGGTATTTGGGTGTTTTTTTGTGAAATAATTGATTAAATGATGAGACCTCTGTATATAATTTTGGATCTTAAAAAGGATTATATTATTATTCATTGCTTTGTACAGTTGAATTATAATCACCATAATAACTTTTTATCATGCTCCTATCTAGTGTGTTTGCGCATTGGTACAATCACTGTATTTACCATTACATCCATTTTTAACTCATTATTCATATTATCCATCCATTTTATAAATAAATAAAAAATAAATATAAGAATAATTAAATTAATAAGGAAAATATTTTATTGTAAAATTAATAAATTGGAAATTAAATAAATTTATAGGTTTCAACATATTTATTCATTATATATCTCCTATGAAGTATTCTAAGAATATAATACGTGTGTTCTCTAATATTTAATGACGGTTCATAAAAATAAAGTGGATTACAAGTAATATCACCTGGGAGTTTCAATGTTGGAGTATAATTAGACCTCCCTATTTTTCACCAGGTGATTATTGAGTTAATATCTAATCCTCTATTTTAGGGTTATTACCCCTAAGTACATAAGTTTTATAACCTACTTATACATGTATTGTCTATAAAGGGTTTTAATTTATTATATAATAACAAATATTTAATTTCTAAGAACATTAATACGTCATCTTATACATGGAGTTATCCATTAGGATTACCCCAAGGGTTTTCACTAAGGTTATCTGATCCAAATTACCAAAATAACTAATCATATCCTAAAAAATAACTAAAAATTACTCTGATAAAAACTATAAAATGACAATATAAACAAATTTTTACTTTACATAATTTTTAGGAGATAAAATTATAACTCTCAAAATAATCTCACAATCCCATAAATGGAAGGTATAATATCTATGAGTACTAGCAACATAAGAAACTGTTACAAGAACTCTTATTAACTTTAATACATAATTAAGCCACAATAGACACCCTTATGGACTTCTCATAGCCTATAATAATCCCCATAGACTTGGGAATTTAAATATAACAAACCAGTGATCTCAAAATCTCGATAATGGAAACTTGTCATCATGTCATCAAGGGTAAGATCATAATAATAAGAGAAACATGAGAAGGGTTAAAATTTATAATTGAAAGAAAATGAATTTTAAAAGAGTTTTCCATGAGTCATGATTTGAGAATACATAAGATAAAACATATACCATGAAAAAATATTATTGAACCATGAGATAATAAACATGATCTAAAGAGCATAATCATTAGAATATGGCATGGAAAAGTAACATTCCCCTAAAACAGATAAAAATAATGAATTTTGGGAAAAACATAATCATAATGTATCATCATACTATTATAATATCCAATAATCCCCACCATTTAGTTTGTAATAATATCCAATAAGGCTCTCTTTTTAGTTTGTGAGTATATCAAAGAAGGCTCACCCTTTAGTTTGTGTGCATATATGAGAAGGCTCTCCCTCACGTTTTTTGATAATATCTAAGAAGGATTACCCATTAGTTTCTTATAATTTATAAGAAATATCTTTCTATATTAACACATGATATTTAAAACAATAACCAATGTATTATAGGGTGATATATGACCCCACAAAAAATTTATCTATACTTACATGTGCTAATTAAAAATCAGCTAATTATAAAATAATAAAAACCCAGTGGAAATACAAATGGGATTCAAAGAAAACAAAAACTAAAATCATTCATATTTCATAATGTACCCATGTAAATCAAAATTAGATTCCTAAAAATTCAAATTAAAATCACTCAACTTTCACAGTATAAAGGACCAATTAAAATGAAAATGGTTTTGAAAATATTTCCAAATGGAGTCACCAAAATCGACCGTAAAAATAAATTGGATTGTTACTAAAAAATCACTCACCCCAAAAAAATATTTCATTAGGAAACTTAAGGGATTATTCAAGAAAAATAATTTATATGGAAATAAGGTCTTTCATTATATAGAGAAAAATGGTAGTGAAACTAAAATATATATTTTAGAAACCATTATTAACATTTTCATAAAAGAATACATTTCAAATCACATTCAAAATTCATTTTTTAAATGGGTATTTGGAAGAACTATAAAACATTATATTTAAAAATATTCTTCTATAAAACCCCCTTGAAAATATCTAAAGGTTACCAAAAATCAATTTAGAGTGGAAGATAATACATTATATTATAAATTGTTGTTAAAATAATTTTAATATACTAAAATACCTTTTTAAAAAACCCACATCATAAAAACAGTTGAAAAATTATATTTAAAAATGTAAATAAAAATATATGTCCCAACAAGGATAAAACACAGTTGGGTTTTGATATAAAAAGTAGAACATTTGTGGGAAAGGAAATGTTGGATAAATAAATGAAACCATCAATAATGATGATGAAAATTATTATAAACAATGATATAATTTTGAGAGAGAAATATATCATGGTAAATATTTTAATTATCATTTTCAACTTCCCAAAATAGAGGAGACAATATAGTATCATCACAGAATAAAATAAAGAGATCCCATAAAACCATAGTTAAAAGTAATTTTAGTGACTCAAGAAAAGAGCTTTAGTCATGAAAAATATTTTCCTTCTGTTCCTCCTCACAGAAAAATTCATTAAAAAACGTAATTATCTTTTTAAAAACTATATTAAAATAAGTAACCTTTTATAAACAACATTTATAATTACTCTCTACATGTATTTTATATATTAATTATATATTTTAAATATTAGGTGTGTGTAATCCTGATCATTTTAAACAAATTTCATAATAGTATTGATGGTATTAATTATTTCCCCATATTTCATTATTCCAATATATCATATGGTACTAAAATTGTTGTTTTCTTATATTTTAAAAAGATAAAATTTTATTCTATGAGATTTTCATTACTTTTTTATAGTAAAAATGGGAATAAGCGAGTTTTAATGATTTTTAACAAAAAAATGTAGGTATTTTAATTAATGTGTTTAATATTGATTTTACAATTAGAGACCCAAAATAATTTCATTATTTACTTATTTATATAATATATCATTAGTAGTTATCTTATCATGGTCATTGATGATATTATTTTATATAATTGTTCATGTAGGTAGTTACACCAACCCACACTTAAACATACAACAATTAATGGTTGTTTTTTATTATGAAAGTGCTTTATATTGGAATAACATAATTATAAAAAAATCATAATGATATTATTCAGATATTTTGAAGGTGGATAGTCAAATTTCAAACTGATTTACTAAATAATAAATAAACTAGTTGAAAATAAAAATTTGTAACTTTTTGTAGGTGACAGCCCGCACAACACACAGTTCAAAGTTTAATTTCTCAAAAAATGAGTGGGAAATAAAGTGGATTATAATTTTTATCTTCATTATCATAATTAAAATACATATGTAATATTTATTCTTTAATTTAACCCTTTTAATCACCAAAGAGACGTGGTGGTTAAAAATGGATGACGTCCCTTTATAGAGGTGGTAGTCCAGACAACACAAAAATGATGGTTTTGTATTTCTAAATAAAACAGGGGAAATTTTGTTAATGGATATTGTAACAAAATAACACCAATAACCCAGATCCCTTGGTTATCTTACCATATGGTAACACGATACAATAGATCATATCACAAAGGATTGAATTGTATAGTAATCATGGGATACTACATGTAAACATTATTGTCACATTAAATTTCAAAACATGAAATAAAAAGTAAAATTCTAGTGATAAATTTATTATTTATTCTAGAATATATTTTTAATCATTCATAATTCTATTCTTGGAATCATAGGGAATGTAATACATTATAAAGTGTTATCTAACTTTCTTAATAATGATAAACATGGTATGTATCATCCATTAGATATAATAAAATGATCATACGAGTATAATAAAATAATCAAGTGTATGTTCTCAATATAAAAGATACATAACAAGAAAAGAATATATCATAAACTCTCAAATACTAAAATATTTAGAAGCATGATTAATAAGGGTGTCAAAGAAGTGATCATAAATCAAGAGACGTGTAACGTATCGATCCGGGATCTACTTAACTGGTTCCCTGATTAGGTGGGCGACATGGCTTCATGAAATCTTCCTCATATCCTCAAGGTTACAAAATAAAATTGAGGATCCAAAGTGGTACAATGGTGAGACTATACCCTCATATTATAGTGGCATAGTGTTTTTAATAAATAAACAAGTGATAATGGAATAATTATAGAATAGGAGGAATGGTAGAAATAAAAACAACAACTCAACTATGCAAACATAAATAACCAAGCAATAATGATATTAATAAAAATCCCATAGTTTGAGTAAAATACATGATGATTTAATGGAATGATAATATAAAAAATGGAAATTGGGGAATACAAGGACCAGAATATAAAAAATTATATAAAAAAATAAAAAAGGCTAAAAGAATGGTCCTCTAGAATCAAAATCATACCATTAGTACTCTTCTCCCATTCTCCAAGCTATATGTAAAACAGATCAAACATCTTTTGCAGGGTTCTTACCGTTATCCATACCCAAAAACAAGAAGTCTACTCCGGTACCGAAGGAAACCTACGTAGGGTGTTAGATAAACTTAGTTGGACACCACCAATGGTGTATATAAATAATTCATTCATCATAAATTTTATAATATTGTGAATCTAAATGAATAATAAAGCATATAGAAAAAATCATTAATAGAAAGCTCAAGTTCTTATAAACCACATGGCATGCTCTACTTATGTCGGTCTAGGCTAGTCTATGTCAGAACATAATACCATATATATATAAGTAAATATAAATATATATAGTTATATAGTTATATACTGCATACACTTATATTCACTAAGTAGTTGAGTACATAAGTAGGCATATACATGGATATTAGGTACTATATGAACACATGGTGTAACTCGGGGAACTAAAACTAGTTGGATAAGTTATAGGATAAAAAAGGGTATAGGAAACAAATCTCATCATGAATATGAGACATAATTCTTATCATTCAAGAATTTGGGGTGGTTCATCATGCCTAACATCCGAAGCAAGGGATCTTAGAACATCATCCCCACCACCTAAATAAATGTATAATGGTGTGAGATGTCATTCTCAACACCCAATGTAAGGGAACACAAAACATCATGCTCAACAAGTCCCTTATCCATCATCCAACAACGAATCTTTTTTTGTCTAAAATTAATAACAAAAACATGGGATTACATATGAATAATTATAATCACCAAGCCCAATACATCCAAGGCAATAAAAAATTATACAATTCACCTTAATAATTATAAAACATGTTTAGTTATCATACCACCCACAACCATTCATTTAAGTTAAGAAATTTTATTTATAATGAAGGGAAAATCAAATTACAGGTCAATTTGAACACTTAGAAGGTGTTATAGTCCATTGAAAAATTATATTGGAAGGAATAAATTACATTCTGCACACCCCAATGGGTGGAAATCAAGAGGTGGGAAACCTCTAAAATTTTATTGGGGTCTAGGGGAGTATGAAATCATTCTAGAATTTATTTGGTAAGGAATAAAAAAAATTAAGGTAAATGTGCGATAATGTTCGGTGTGTGACATAATAGAAAATCTATGAAAATATCACTTATTTTTTTGGGGAAACTAGACCACCTACCTTATGTTTGTAGATAGTTCATTATGCAATTTCATCTTCAGGTTTGAGAAGAATGGTGGAAATAGGAGAAACGGACCAACGCCCTAAAAATAGGGAAAATGAGATACAACAAAATATTATAATATATAGAAATTTAAACTATTAATGGAAACTAGAGGATTAAGCTTCTTATAAATTTATATCCAATGTGATAGACGATGATGAAAACGATTCCTAGAAAGAAGAGTTATCAAAATACCTAGGTTAAGAGTAGGGTAATCAAACATGAGAAGAACTAATTCCTCTGTATAACATAAATTGGAAAATAAAAAGAGTGGTGAGTATTTATTTCATTAAGGGAAAAATCATAAAATTACCCACCAAAAATGCTTCACACTATTTGGCTGAATGTTTGGAAAAATTGTGCACCAACCATATACCACCCAATTCTTTTGAACACCCCCTTCATGGGCTAGGAAAATAGTTTCGCTAACCGTGTGCTTTCTGTGTGAAAAGTCTCAACCTTAAATATCTAAAATCCCACACATGCACGTGGAATGGCTCACATGATTCCAAATTAATCATGTGTCCTCTCTTTTGAAACTACTTCCCCACATGGTAATGTCACACATTTAGTTCTAACCATGGGATATCCATGCGGTCCACTTAGTTTTCTTAATTCTCATAGAACTAGGTACCAAATAAATACCTATATGCATCTAAAACCATTCATAGGACATAGGGAACGTTTGCCAAGGGAAAAAAGAATTCAAATCAGAAAACAAATGATCCATTACATTGAGAAAATTCATGTCGTTAAAACAACCCGTCCAAAAAAAACCCCATCCCAATGATGGAACTCAGAGGGTAAATAGGGAATTTCTAAGAAAAGATCCATCCACTGGTCTCATATATTTGCTTCTTTCTTTCATGTCCTTCATGTATTCAGTCGTAAAGCCATTTCACATGTACTAAAGGGATTGACCTACCTCATAGTGTATTCATTCTATTATTACCAATGCACATAAGATATTCCTTGAAGGAAGCATCCACATTTATCCCAGCCTCATAAGGTTATAGAATGCGTGATGGATCTAGATAGTATTGATGGAGCTGAGATACATGAATGATGTCATGCATAGAGTAGTATCTCTGAAGAAGTGATATCTTGTAATATATTGGCCCAATTTACTCCAGAACCTAAAAAGATCCTATAAACCAAGATGAAATATTACCTAGACTTTGAATTTCTCATTGTACAAACTAGGGAGAGACACAAGAAAACATGATAACTTACCTCGAAGTCAAGATGTCTTTAGCATCAATTAGTATATGACTATTGTCTATAATAAGATATCAACATGTGCTTCCAGATCGATTGGACCTTTTCAATAATCATCTAGATGAGACATAGTGTAAGAAAATCTACCTCCCATGCCTCTAACTAGTATAGATGTTATTGGTAGGACCTACCATGAAAGGCCTCAAAAGGATCCAATTGAATGTTATCCTAAAATATGTTATTATAGGATAAATCTACTAGGGGTACGTGTTTATCCCAAGAATCCATGAATTCAAGGACACATTCATGTAGTATTCCCTCCAGTACCAGAATCATACGCTCTATTTGACCATCATTCTATGGGTCAAATTATGTTCTCATAAGCACATATGTACCCAAGGACTTATGTAACACTTGCTAGAATTGAGATTTGAAATGAGAATCCATATCAAATATGATAAATCACAAGGCTCTGTGATGTTTTAAGACCTCCTTGATGTACAACCTCCCTATCTAATCTATTTAGGAAGTCTCCCAAGAAAGATAGAAGTGTGTGACCTTCGTCAAATGATAACCAATTACCCAAACATTGTCATTTACACTATTTGATCTATGAATAATGGTCATGAAGTCCATGTAAACATAGTTTCATTTCCACTTAGGAATAGACAACTTCTATGAAAGTCCTACCAATCACTAACTTTCTGCCTTTACCTATTGACAGGTGGAAGATTGATAAATAAGTCTAGCAATCTTCCATTTCTTATAGGGCCATTAATACTGTAAGTGTAAGTATCGACACATCTTTGTGATATCGGGATGTAATTCCCAATATGAGACCTAAAATTCCACATCATCTCCTCTCCGATATCTTATGGGACCTTGAAACTCCCATGAAATAATAAGGTATCATCCTCATCTATGGTCAAACTATAAGATTACCTATCATTTGAAATACTCTCCCTCAAGACTATAACTTCTGGATATGATATTTTCCTCACATTCTCATGTTCTTGAAGGGTAGAGCTCACTGCTATGGCCATAAGGAATGTCTAACAACATTTCCCATAAACCACAACATTCATTTTATAATACAAGGATGTGAGTTTGAACTCACCATTAGACTCTTCAATTCCTTGTGTCTGAGTCTTGCATCTTAGAGGATCAGCTACAACATTTCCTTTTCTAAGTGTGTAGGAAAGATGGAAGTCAAATGAGTGTAGTATTCAAACCATATACACTACCTCATATTCATATCACACTTTGTAAATATATACTTTACGATTTATCGATCTTTGAATAAAAAAACACACTCCTCAAGTAAATAATGACTCTAACAACACAAATCATGAACTAAAAAACTATCTCAAACTCATTAACTAGGTAATTCTACATGTGAGGCCTCAAATGATGAGACATGTATTCAATAACTCCCCCATCCTACATCAAAATAACTCCTAGACTAATGCATGAGACCTCAAAAAAAACATTATGGATCCTATCTAGAATTGGAAAAATATAGATTGGTTCTGAATTCAATCTTCCCTTAATCTTCTGAATAGTTTCTTCATAGGATTATAACTAGAAGAATTTCATACCCTTCTTAGTCAAGCCCATAATAGGTACTGCTAGGCATGATAAATTCTGGATGAAGCATCTATAAAAAACTTATATCCCCAATAAAATCTTTATATTAGAGATATTATTGAGATATTCCCAGGAAACTATATATCTCTTATTCTTAGGGTCTACTGATACTCCTGAATCTAATATGATATGACCCATGAAGTAAAAATTTTCAATCCTAAAGTAGAATTTGTCGATCTTATAATAAATCTTTGTATCTCTGGATGTATTAATCATGATCTTATTTTGTTTTTAATGGTTTCGATGAGAACAATAATGAACTATGATTTGATCCACAAAGTATAGAATAAATGAATACAGATATGGGTGAAAAATATGATTCATCATGTCCATACAAAATGGGTTCATTCATGTAACCGAACGGTATTACTAGGTACTCATAGACACTATAACTACAATAGAAAAGTGTGTAAGTTATGTATTATAACCTAAAATGAACCTAATGATTTCCCAACCTCAAATCGATCTTTGAAAACACTATCACTTTTTGGAGATAATTGAAGATTTCTTTTATTTATGGTAGTGGATACCAATTCTTTATATTATGTTAGATAAACCATCAGTAATCCATACATATCATGAGGGTACCATCACCCTTCTTGGATAAAAGGATCACTGAAACCCATTGTGAGGTTCTTATTTTGATAATTCCTTCAGCCTCTAAGTCATCAATGTATTTTGTGAGCTACAGAACCTCCAAATGTGTCATCCTGTATGGACAAGTAGACACCCATGCAACTCCTGGAACAAGCATAGTGTTGTATTATACATACATCCCTAGAGGTATACTAGAACAGTCTTTTAGGAATACATCCATGAAAATATCCTCCAGATAATATAAAATAATAGTTTTCATTCCATGATCATCCAAGGAAAGGCTAGAGATCTGGGTCATCACCCTTCCAAGCCCCTAATGCTCAAGTACTAATCGAGATGCATGGATATCCCATTCTAAATTGTGAACTTGAATAACTCCCTATAGTGATGTTAACATCACCCTGTGATGATAACAGTCGATATGGGCTTGATAGAGAACTATCTAATCTATCTAGATAATCACATCTATCTTTGTCATGTCAAGGAAAAAATGATTCCACTCAAATAGATATCATCAAATCTCAAGGGGAAAATCCATAAAAAAGTTAATTATTTCTAATATGATACCCAAATGGGTATTGAGTGTCATAAAACCATGGTAATGATATATATAAATGCTCAGACTCTCCATAATTGCCTCAGATATAAATGTGTGTGACGCACCTAGGTCAAATAAAAGAGAAAAAAAAGTTGATGCTACTAGAATAGCACCTCGAACAACAGTAGCTCTGGTTCTCTAGTCCTAAAAAATAGATTTTACTACATATAAATGGAATGTACAAGGGACCTAAGTCCCATCCAGACTTCCTTAAACAGACCTAATCTGTTGGAGCTACAATTCCTAAGTCCGATTACCCCTACCTCGCCAACTACCTCCGCCGGAATAGCATGTGGTAATTCAGCTTCCTATCTGGTGAGATACTACTTGCACTGCTTCATAATGTGGAGTAAGTGTAGATAACCTCCCTCTAGGAACTATTTTAAAAGTCATATTGAATCATAATATATGACCGATACTACCCCAATATCATTATTCCTCTAAATATCACATACAATAATGTTTTGTGTGTCCCTTCATTCCACATTAGTGACATATATGAAAGATTTAAGTACGAGATATCTAATTACTGAATCCATTATGAAAAACCTCAAAATGATATATTCATCTACTAGAGGAACCACTAGTGGGTCTAGGTTTTGAACTACCCTAGTTCAAACAATTGTCTTCCCTCATGTTCCTCCTAGTGATGAGGGCCTAGTAAATTATATTTGAAATAGTTGTTAATAAAAACACGTTAGCCGATGATCGGATGGAATACAACATCGCGTCCTTGTATTAACTCATATTCATAACATCATCTCCCTTTAGAGTCATGGAGAATCGCTGTAGTTGGTAAAACGAGATGAATAATCCAAGAAAAACATGGATCCCTATTATTGGATCATAAATTTCTATATCGGTCAACTCTATATTTATATATATAGAAGTAATCATAAAATATTATCTAGAAGCCCCCTCATATCTTTTCTTGATAGAGATCTTCCTGGGTAATAACACCCCACCGTTGTTTGGTAGAATCGCGTAGCATATAGGCAGTGAGTTTGACACTACGATCTGGAGGTGTCTCCAAATTCTCCAAAATAGGAAGCATGGCCTCAATCTATGATTCTATAGCATGAGGTCCACAACCCGTAAAAAATTTGGAGGATTTTTCTACCTGAACTCTTGAGTTAACTCTTCTATAGACGGTGTAGGTCTAGTAACACCTTTCATACACTCCATCAAATAGAAAAATCCCTCTCAAAATTGGGCATCGTTGCCCATATCATGAATAAAAGGTTTTGTCATTATTAGCATTATGGGAGGTTTCAAAAAAGGATTAGGTCCCTCTACCTTCAGTTCATGGTCATCATTTCCTTCCTAGAATACGACATGAGAAAATCAATGTGGAATGTTTCTACAATTCCAAACTCAGACCTCAAAGAGAACTAAAATAGTTGAAATATTTACAAATAGATAACAAGATTGGTAGACATCCTTCTTTTTTAAAAGGCCACACCTTTCTACCTACTCTAAAATCTAGGTTTATATTGTTAGGATAATCCGTAATATGTCATAATATTGTATTATACACCCCCAAATATGTAATACTATGGATTTTTTTGGTTCTAAATATCATATCAAGTTATAGGGGACCAATATATTGAGTGTCAATTGCAATGTGTAGAGGAAAACACCCTTTTCTTTGCAATTGGCATCAAATTTAGCTATAACCATTTTATATAATAGTTTAAATTTGATTTTATTAATAATATATTATGAAATATATATATATATATAGATATAATTGTCCAATTAAATGTGTCGCTATTTCCAATTTATAAAAGTCTCACTTTTTATGAATTTAAAAAGGAATATTATTTAACTACACCCCAACCTTTACATCTAATATCAAGATGTAATAGGTCATAGTCATTAATTTTATTAGATGAATTTTCATTTATGATTTAAATAATTACTTACTCATTAAATTGCCTTTCAGATTCAGGTAACCCAATCATATGATGTTATTTTAGTCCATGGAACAAGTAGGCTCAGAACCCACAAGATGGAATAATCGGCCCATTAAGGTGTCATCACCAATCTATGAAGGAAAAAAACCATTTAGATTGATGTAGAAACATTAATTAGTCCAATTATATTTTACTATAATAAATTTTATCATGTTTTGGTATATAAGAATCAAGGCACTGAACATTATGCAACAGGAAAATGAATGCAGAAACTATAAGTGGCATCGAAAAATGCGTGGAAAATTATCCCTAATGTGGCCATGATGATGCATTTGATGTTAATTACTTGTCTAAACCATCCAAGGAAAGGTAATCAATAACAATAATAATATCAATATCATTAACATCACAAAATATGGGGGCCACCCACTGGTTAAATTGTATGAACTATAATTTGAAAAAAATTAATAACCTATCCTATGAAATTTAGGTTTCCCTTGTATGTGGGTCAGCTACTTACAAGAATATAATAATTACCAAGTATCATTACATATTAGTCTCCTTTTAAATACCCAAACAGAAATAAAAATGGAAAATGAAACACTTTGATACCACTTTATAACATCCAGACTCAGGATCCACTGAACCGGTGCCCCGAGCTGGTGGGCACATGGCCTCAAGCAAGCCTCCTCATATGATAAAGGATTTTGACTAGTAGCGAGGGTATAAGGTGGTATATTGGGGAGATAATACCCTCATGTCAAAGTGGAATAGTTTATATAATAATTAAATGGCCAATAATATAAGCATAATAGAATATATGGTATTATCAAAAAAATAAAATAAATCAACTATGAAATCATAAATAACCAAGAAACTGTAATAGGAATAAAAATATCATAGGATAATTTATACACATGATGATTTCATCACATGTTGATATACAAAAAATGGAAACAAGGAAACACAGGGATACAAATAAACAAAATATGATATAAAAATAAAAAAATACCAAAAGGCTGACCCTCTAGAATCATGAGCATATGCTCAGTCCTCTACTCCCATGCTCCAAGCCATAAGTAAAATAGAGCAAACATCGATAAAAGGGATATTTCTCATATCTATACCTACAGACATAAATTTTACTTGGTTACCAAAGGTGACATGAGTATGATGTGAGACATACTCATCAGGACACCATCATAGGTACCTATAAATAATCAATCCATTGTACATAACATAATATTGTGAAGGTAAATAAATAATAAACTATGATTACAAAATAATTAATATCTAGCTCAGGCTTCTATAGGCCACTTGGAAGGCTCTACCTTCTTTGGTATAGATCGGTGTAATTCATACTCAAATACCATGAATATATATAATTATATACATATATATTTATATATTGTATATACAAATAGGCACTAAGTATGTGAGCACATAAGTAGGCATATACATGGATACTATGTGCTAGCTGGACCCAAGGCATAACATAGGTGTTTGTAACTAGCCCAACAATAAATCAGATCAATCAAGGGTACAATCTATGAATCACATGATGTGTACAAGACATCTTTCCCATAATTAGAGATGGTGGGGTGATTAATCATTCCTAACAACCGAATCAAGGGAGCATGGGACATCATTCCCACCTCCCAAATATAAGTTTAACATCTTGAGACATCATTATCTATAACCGATATAAGGGAGTGTGAAACAACATGATCTACATGTCCCTTATCCTCCATCTAATGACAAATCTCCATGGTATATTATTAATAATAGTAACTAGGTATTACCCATTAAGTATTATAACCATCAATCCCAATATAAATAAGGTTGTCACAATTCATAAAATTAACCTTTATAAATATAAAACATGTGGTGTGGTCATGCCCCCACAACCATTCATTTATATTAGTCCATTATATTTATAAGCAAAGTAAAATCCAATTATAGGTTAATCTGAACACTTAGAAGGTGTTCTGTTCTATTTAACAACTATAGATAAGGAGGTTATTAAATTTGACACACCTAAAGTGGTGGGAATAAAGTGGTGGGAAACCCCTAACGAATTAATAGGGCTATATGAGAGTATCACAACATGGCTAAACTTATTTAGAATGGAAAACCACACTTAAGGGAGACATGTGAAATTTTTTGGCATGTTTAATAAGGGTTAAGATTAAAAAACATCAAATGTTTTAGGGAAAATAACAAGACAACTTACCTTAAATCCATAGATGACTCCCAATCAAATATCGGCTTTAGGTTTGATGTAGGGTGGAAGAAATGAGATAAACTAACCTAATACCTGAAAATATGATGAATGTGATCACGAAAAAAATAGTGCAATAAATGAAAAAAATATATGATGAAAGGAAGTAAAATGATTAAGGACCTTACATATGTGGATCCAATGTGATGGCCACATTGAAAATAGTGTGAAGATCCTAGATATATCAAAATACCTAGGTTAAGAGGAGGGAGAGATCACTAAAGATGAACCAATCCCTTCATCCATTGGAAGTGGGAACAGAAGAAGAGGGTTGAGTATATAATCCATTTTAGGAAAATCATAAAATCACCCACTAAAACGGGGTCGTATGTTTTGGCCACATGTTTAGACAAATAGTGTGCCAATTGTGTGGCACCCACTGCCTTTGAACACCACTCCCATGGGCTAGGAGGATGGTTTGGATGACCGTATTCTAGTAGTCAAAAAATCCTATCCCTAAAACCTCTATAATCTTGAATGTCCATACGAAAAATCTCACACAATTTTAGAAAAACCATGAGGCCTATCCTATGCAACAAGATCCCCACACAGTTAAGTCACACGGTTAGTACTAACTTTGAATTAACTGTATGTCCCATTCTAATTGTCCAATTATCAAATATTTGGGCTCCGAACATGCTTTAGATGCCCCCCAAACCTCCCATAGGCCGTAGGGAATGTTTTCCCAGAGTAAAAAAAGATTTCAAACGGAAAAACAAATGGGTCATACCTTCGATAAAATCTAGGTCATTACAAGTCAAAACACATGCATGTGGCATCATAAGCATATAAAAGCATAATTCAATGAATGTAGTTCTTTGCAATCATGTAGAACCATAATCTTGTGATCATATCTAGAATCATTCATAGTAATTTATCAAAATGGGAACATAAAAATTCACAATCATGTCCACATATAATATTTTGAGAATACCCATAAGTAATCATACTCATTCATCAAAATATTAACATACTTATTCAAAATATTTTCCATGCTTATCTTTATCATCCCATTATATATCATTATAACATTATCAAATTAATTAGAGGAATATAAATAAATATACTATCACATAATCAAAATCCATTCATATATATTCCATAAGTTCATGAAAACATTATTCATTTCATCATAACATAACCCATTGAAAAAATGGGTTTCATTAAGATTTTTTCACCATTGTCAATAAATATCTAGAAAAATCATGGTATCACTAGACCATCAATCTAGTAAATCATAAGTAACATCAATGGATTTTTTTCATGGATAAAAATACATTTAAAATATCAGTAGAACATTTCTTATAGAATATTCTATTTTTATTTTTAAATAACTAATTTAAAATCTACATTTTTTTATAGTGTTATGGAAAAAATATTCTTTCAAAAGAAACTTGGAAACTTGTAAAGGAAATTGTAAATAAAATATTAATCAAGAGAGTGGTAAAATTAGTTCATGCATTATATGTTAAAACGAAACATTTATTAGTTTTTAAAAATTCATGTAAATGAATTTTCTAGATACATTTAAAAATATTCCTCTTTAAAAATATGAAAATAAATTAAAATATTGTTTAAAATTACTTTAATAAGTCTTCTGATTAAAGAAAAAATACCCTCAAAAATATTTTAAGGAATAAGGGCATTGATGAAAAAGTTGGTCATCCAAAGAGGGTATAAGGTCATTTTCAATTAAAAATATTTTATCAATTATTTTTTGTACTGAAAAGAGATAAATGCTACAATTACATGAAAATTGAAGGAATAACCAAATTTGAAAAAAAAATATGGGTATTAAAGTATATGATCAATATAATTTCCATTAATTGAAATTTAGCATAGGCAATCCCAACAAAATGAGATTCTAATATAAGTCCCTTACCACCATAGTAATATCCAAATAAAAACCTCATTGAAGTGTGATCCTTATGTAGATTTTTAAAACCCCAAAAATTTTAGGAAAAAATTATAAAATACATAGTTCATTAGTATATATACCACATAAAATAAACTAGAGTTTAATATGGCTTGGCTCATAGAAATAAATGGGATAAGAGAAGCCCATAACTCAAGTATTTTCTTGCTTCATATAGGATTAACACTCCTATAAAATATATTTTTTCTTTATTATATATTTATTATAAAAACATATTACTACATATCATACAATATATTATTTACTTATAACATCTATAGACCAATTTATTAATAAAATATTTATTAAAATCAATGTTCTGGGTCCTAATTGTTTCGCTTTTTCTTATATATTTTTTTCAGTTCAGTAGTTTTGGTCATTGTAATTTGATCATGATTTCATCCTATCCAAGATATTAATAATTATGTATTTAAAAAATTTGATCATTATAAAGACTCTTATAACTATTCCTATAAAGTGGTGAAGAAAAATGAATTCCATCACCTCATTGAGATAATAATCTATATGTATACACGAATGATGTTTCTACTTTTTGATGGATAGAAAAAAAGATAGGTAAATAATAATTCACCTTTCCAAAATAATAATTATATAATAAATATCAAATATAAGCCTTAAATATATCCTTATTACAATACAAGTAAATTGGAAATGAAAAACAAACTAAATTGCATCATGGATGTGGTACTTCACACGTACGGATGAGCGACGTTATCATTTTCCTATAGATTGGAAGGTAAGAAGGTAGAAATCATATTATAATTTTTTATTTATAATTATTTCATAAATATCATATATAAACATGAAATATATCATCATAAATAATAATAAAATATGGTGGTGGAAAATGAATCATATTTCTACATGGAGGCAGCACTCCACACATACACATGAGTGATAATTTCATATCCTACTTATTGGAAAGGTGGTGATAATTGTTGTAAAATAATTTTAATGAAATATAAGTATTTTTATGATACCATATGTCACAACCCATCCCACGGGGCCCGAATGTGAGTACCCCAAGCCAGCCTTTCATAGGACAGGGGTTAGTGACTATCACTTGAAGGCTTTTCCGGAACAGTAAAGGCATTGCCTTAGAGATCTATACACACTTAAAAAGGGAAACTAAAGTAAACAGCCAACTAAAGTAAGGTACAACCACGAGAGTAAAGTACAACCATAAGTACAATTGTAACCTGAAAATAGTGGGCTGAAATACAAGCCTTATAAACTTAAAAGAAAGAAAACAAATTTCTCATCTACCGTGAAGCTCAACATAAAGGGTAGTAGCTGTATGTATGAAGTCAAAGAAGAGGATATTGACTACTCTGGTCACACCAAGCTTCACCAAGTCCCAAACCTCCAAAGTATACCTCAGAGTGTCAATAGTCTACACCGGACACACACGTGCAGGTGGAGCCTCTGCGGGGGTGAGTATAAAAGCTCAGTAGGGGACCCCGAGACTCTGGCAGGTCTCTCAGTAATCCACAGGGGAAATAATCACAAGAAATAACAGAAAGATAATATCACAAGCATGATCTAAATCAATAAGCACAAAGAAAAAGAGATAGCTCACTCTACCAGTAAAACTTCATTGTTACTGGGATAGGGATGACTAGTCCGAAAGCAAGATCATCATATCCATAATAACTTTACTGTTGACCCATATAGGTCACTATATGCTAACCTGCATTGTTCATTTTATGGTGACCCATATTGGTCGCTAGGTGTTGAACTGTATTTTTCTCTAGGGATGACCCGTATTGGTTGCTAGATGATGACCCATATTGGTCACCAGTGATGACCCATATTGGTCGCTCGTGCTGACCCATATTGGTCGCAGGTATAGAGGTAGGGATGATTAGTCATATAGCTAGATCATCCCGCCCTAGAGTTTCTGATTTAGACCCATATTTGTCGCTCTTCTTCTCCATGTCACTGCCATCCTCTGGATTTCGCACAAAGCTTACATGATATCATCAAGACTCTGCTCCTCAAGCCGTCAGCAGTATTTAAACTAGTACAAAATCCTGAAAAAAGCATACCCAAGGGACCGTCCCATCATGGGGGTCCCAACGTGACAGACAGCGTGTCGATCAGACGTCCGGTCTGTGAGATATGGGACACTTTTGTAATGTGGGCCCGATTGGATTCTAATATGATCCAACCCAGGTCACATGTAAAACTCCATAAAAACTCAGTTAGATAACCTCCAAAGTACTGCCTTATCACAAGGGTCCTTCTTCCATAGACGGCTCGTCAATCAGATGCCCTGTTTGTTAGTTACACTCCTTTCTGTGAAACGAGGGTGATCACACCTTGGTCCAGCCAGACTCAGTCAGTCCTACCGGAATATGCCAAAGGTACTTCTTCCCAAAAGGGGTCTAAATGACACTAACGGCGTGTCAAACGGACACTCAGTTTGTCAGTTACAAGCATTTCTTTATTCGGGTCCAGTTGAGTCTGGGCCCGGTCCAACTCAGTCAGCCTGGACTGACGCAACGGGTCCCAGGGATTACCTAACCCTGCTTGTGTCCCACCAGTTATGGTTCGACCCAGTTTACGAGGTCTGACCCATTGGGGTCAGCCTGGTGGGTTTGCGGGCCTCAGCCGTGGTTGGCCCGGCCGGCTGAGTGGGGTTCAACCCACCTCCGCTGGCCCATTGGGCCACGTTTTAGGCCTTCTAGGCCAAGTGTCTGGGATAGCCTACTAGGCGGGTCCGACCCTATGGGCGGGTCTGGCCCGTTCAGCCACACCGCGTCTTTCCCGGTCCGCCCGAAGTTGTACATTTTTCCCCAGTTGGCTCAGCGGATGCGGGGTCATTTCTTCTGGCGTGATGCAATGCGGTGCGGGGCTATACAACCCCCATCTGTAGGTAGCACTTACGGGTGCTACCCTCCTCACACATGGCCGGATCGGGCCAACAGCCTCTGGCCAACATGGTGCGTAATGGCGTGCCGCCTTCCCAGTACCCGCCGCCGGCTGCCGCGAGCCTGCTCAGGCCACCGCCGGCTTAGTGGGGCGACGGTTCTTTCTGCGGGCCAGCGGACGTGTTCTGGTGGTCTATTCATGGTCCCATATGCGCCTATGACTCTTCCGGGATGTCTCCATCATAGCATGATCCGCTATTTCACGTTTCCGTCGAGTTAAAAATTTTCCCTTGTAGTTTACATCAAGAACGAAGCGGCAAAGGGTCTGATCCTTGTTTGTTTGGCCCACGCCCTCCGTATTAACACGATAACAAACGTCTATGAATTTTTGGGTCTTTCACTATATTCATCATTTTATGATGGATATATCATATTTATAAGAATTATAAGAATAAATAATCTTTCAAAGAGTCGGGTATGAAGATTAACACCTATCTGAGAGACATCCTTGGGCTTACAACCTTAAGTATTCATAGGATGGTCTTAAAGAAATAAAAAATTCTCTAAGACGAATGGAAGGAATATAGTAATGTATTATGGAAGGTATTTTCAAAGGTAGATTACTCAAAAAAATTTAATAAAGGAGAATAAAATAAGTTCTTTATAAAGTTAATGAAAGGAGACAGTTAAAATTACTTAAAATATTGAAATAAAATATATATCGTTATGATTTGAAGTGGAACCAAATGGACATAAATTATAACATACCACATGATATAGTTAAAATTACTTCTACTAAAACAATTTATATATACATTAGTTATATTTAAAAACTTATATTTTTGTTTATTTCTCTCATTAACACCTTTTAACCTTAAGGGTCGTAACACATTTTTTAGCATTTTAGTTTCACAAATTTACATATAATGTGACATGTTTCTAAAAACAATTGAACATTTTGACATTGTTTAACATTTACCATAACAATTGAACTCCTAAAATATATTTTTTTTATATCATTTAATTAAATATTATTTATCATAAAATATATTTAAAGTTGTTTTTAGACTATTCATGTAATTTGACTGCTATGGAATAAAGACAATATTTGAATTAGAATATAAATAATCATACCATTATTTAAACTTTATAATATTCAATTAATTTTACTTCATACTAGAAATCATCGAAAAAATCTAAATTTTATTATTTTTAAAATCATTCTTCAAGAATTTTCTAAAACTTTCATAAACACTGTACCAGTATTTCATTTGAGTTTTAGGTAATTGAAAATAAATTACCATCATTAAATTAATTAATTTATGTTCATAATATCTTCTTAAAATCATTAATAACTTTTTTTATGTCTATGAAAACATATAATAGAAATTAAAATCCTGAAAATGACATTTTATATTTATTCATTACTTAAAATAATATATATATCATCATCAATGAAAAGTGTTGAAAAAAATTACAAGGGTTACTATTCATAATGACTAAAAATAAAAGGGACCTATTTTCCAAATTTGAAACTCATGATCCAAAATATAGATTAAATTTTTCAAGATTCAATTTAAAGAAGTTTCAGAAAACATTTTTAATATAAATACATAAAATGAAATGAAAAACTTTTATAGAAAATATGGGTTTTAAAGATAAAAATGCACTTATACCAAAATAAACTAAAAATTTTATAATAATGAAATTATTTAAATTATTTTAAATAAAAATTATCTAATTTTACTTCAAAAAAATTCAAAATATAATGTTACTTTTAATTTAAATTTTTTAAAGAAAATAAATCGCATGTTAACAAAAAAGCCATGGTTTTCACTGTTCATTGAAAAATAAATCTTTTTTTTAAGAAAATCACAAAAATTAACCTTAATCTAGTACTGATATGATGATTTCAAAAATGATGTCAATTTTATCAAATTAATTTTCAGAAAATGGTAAAAATTAATTATAATGTCTGCGAACAAAATTTAATAAATCCCATTTTTGAAGAAAACATGTTTTTTAAGCCAAAACTAAATTTTAAAAAATTGAGAAAATATTTTTTATAACTTTATAAATAAATTTTCATTAGATAAAACCTTTAAATATTTTTTAATAATGTGGTTATTTCTATTCATACTAATAATTTAATGTATAGTTTATAATGATCACATTTAAATAAATATATTTTTATAGTATATCGCAATTTTCTTAATGATTGGTTTTGTGTGTTAAGAAAACTATATAGAATAATATTATTTAGAATTAAATTCTTATGGTGCTTCTTTCCCCTTGATAAATTTCATCCTTGAAATTTTTTTCTCGATAAAAAATGGTTCAATATTTGAAAATACTTTTTTTGTAACCCCAAATCATACATTGGGATAATAAAACATCCAATTAAAAGGGGAAGTGGGAAACCTAATTGTTACCTAAAATAACACATAATATGGTTCCTATAAAATAATAACATTAGTGGGATGTGAAAAAATAGACATGGATGAGAGAATGAATGTTCTTTGAATAATTTATATTAGATAGATAACATGACCATGAGTGTGTTAATGACCACAAAACCATAAATATGTGAGAAATAAAGAAGGCCATAAATTTATCAGAAATAATTGTAAAAGGATAAATTTTTTAATTCAATATCATTTTCCAATATTTGAGGGACTATTTTACAATAAATATATTGAACATTATAAATGATAATTAAATCAGTTATTTCTATTTTATAAGAACAATTTCATCCTTTGGTTGTGCTTTAGTCAATTTTCATTTCTATCTCTTCTCCTACTCCAAGAAATAGATATTAAAGAAGACTTTTTCATTCCTAAAGCACTAAAATTATATTTTAATGTGTCTTAATATGCTTAAAATATATAAATTCATATGTTACCTCTCTATATATTTACCAAAACAAAAATTATTATTATAATTTATCCATAATTGATAATTCTTCATATGATGAAATCATACATTAATCTCTAAAAATTCAATAATAACACCAATATTCCTCTTAATCCATTCCATAAATAGTTAACCTAATGATTCATCAAAAATATTCTTAAATAAATTCTAAATACAGAAATATGATATATTTGAACACATAGACTATTCAAGATCAACATCAACATTTATCCCCAAACAACATAATGTGGCTCATAATGTCACCTACCTAACATGTGATTACCATGATCCTATGTTATCTTAAAAATACTAATCATTAAATAAAGTAACATGAATAACTATAAAATTGTAATAGAATCAAATATTCTACCATAAACTATCCAATATATTCCATAAATCCAAAAAAGTTGAATAAAATTCAACATAAATCTCTTTGTCTTTAAATCACTAATCCATTTCTAATTAAACAACACTGTAAAATTTAATTTATCATTATAAATAATCTCCTTATACAAACTAAAAATTATTACGTCAACATTAGTAACATGTTATATCTTATATATCCTTTAGTAATGTGTTTTTCAAAAATATCACCATACCACTAAATCACCTTTCTTGGTTATCTGTACCATTCGACATGTGCTTATAAATCCTTAATGCTAAACTATTATCAGACAATCCTTATATGTTTCATGATTCTTATAAATAATGTATCATTGATAGAGCAATTATACATCCATATTCATTCATGCCAATACAAATGCACTTTAATCACTCCACCTAAATTATTGAAATAGCTTATTCCATTCTTTGGTCTAGGAGTTAGCCCTTGGATTCGATACTTTTCTTAGATAATCCCCAAATTCCCCACAAAGAAATCATTGAACTATAAATGTTATGTTATGAGGTAATTTATTAAATTCCAATAAACTCTTCATTTATCCTTGGAATTAGTTAGCTTATACCCTTCTTTTCTACACATAAATCATCTTCCCATTCCTTTAAGGCATTTCTCTAAGTGCATCCTCCCACACACTTGACTTGGAAGAAAGATTAAACTTCTTCTATTCATATTATTCATAAATTTAAATCCCATGAAACTCATTTTTTAAATTATTAAGTGTGTTAGGAAACTAACCGAAGTTGAGGGTCTTAATCATATAACAAGATATGCTATTAAGTATAATCATAAGGTTTCACATTCCATCTTCAATTTAATTTGGTTATTCATGAGGACAATAATTCTATTTCCCATCATATTCAATGTTTTCAAAAATAAACCATCTGCTACCCATTTACAAACACTATGAATCATCTTGTGAGGAATGACTATCATAGTGAGAAATTATATAATCATGAAAAATTATTCATAGGATTTCTAAACCATGACACTTTATTTTCAATCTATGACACCTTAGGATTACCCTATAACATAAATTGTAATTATCAATTGAAATTATTCATAATGGTTCATAAATAAAATGTGAATTAATCCAATAATATCCCATGAGAGTTTCTAGATATGTATACAATCCTAGCCCCAAAAATCATGCATCGGTGACGATTGAGTAAATACCAAGTCTACCCCTTTAGAAGTTATTACCCCTAGGTGCATGTATGTCATAAACGCATCCACATTCTAGTATCCAATTACATATGTATTCTTAAAGAAAATTACATAATATCAACTTTAAAAAGGAATTGTGATATTACCATATACATTTAATTATCTATAGAATATATCACAAGGTTATTTTTACTAATCTATGGTTATCAAAATGTAGTTCCCTCGGGTCTTACTAAACTTCATCGGATGGAATCTATAACACACTAAAACTTGTAACCTGGAGTTGGTGGGTATCTTACTGCATTTTGAAAAGATATACCGATTTCATCCCAAAGGATCAAATATTTTAATAGTATTTGAATAGTAGATACACACATCATTCTTAGATTAAATTTTAAAACATTAAATGCATGTTAAAATAATAGTGAAAAACTTACTATTTATTATAGTATATCCATTGAATCTTTCATAAATTTCATCTTAGTATCCTAGGGAAAGGAAAACATATGAAAGGGTGATCTGATAGGGTTAGTAATGGTAATTCATAATATAGAAAAAGGTGAACATAATAGTATCATAATATAATCAAGTGCGTATTCATAATGTATACGAGTCACCTTTAAAATCATCAATCATAAACACCACAATAAAGTCGTATCTTGTAGAATGATTAATTATGGTGCTAAGTTTGATATCATCATACAAGATTTATTAGATAGGAATTACTCATTATAAGTATAATAAATTTTAATATTGTGAACATAATTATTTTCAGTCATTTCCATGAATAATCTTGTAATCATAGCTAAAAGAAATAATGCATAAACTTCAAAATGTGAATATATTTATTTGCAACCATGTAAATGCATGATATTGTGAGAATAGTTAGAAGTAAAAATACTCACACATTAGAATGTGAATATAATTATTAAAAATAATTTCTATTCATATCATCATAATATCATGAGAAATAAATATCACATTAAATAATTCATTGGAGGGAAATAATGAACCCAATCTTTATGTAATTATAATCCATTAATATATGGGGTAGAATGTAATGAAAACAGTAATCATTTAATCATAGAATTACCTATGGAAAATAAAATTATTTTCATCAATATTCATTTCAAAAATTAGTATCCATATATACAGATGTAATTACGGTATCATTGGATTATCTCTCTAGAAAGGCATAAGTGACGTTAATGGATGTTATCATAGAATAATATACAATTAAAATATCACAACAAAATTTCAACCATAAAGTACCCATTTCATTTTTAGATCACTTTTTTAATATAGAAATATTTATATAATATTAGGGAATACATTTTCTTTAAAAGGAATCAAAGGAAATTCTAAAGGAAACTGAAGAACCTTCGTGATAATTTAATTTTAAAAAGTTTTTTTATTTGTTGAAAAATAAAATTTTTAAATAAGAATGTTTTTTATAAGGATCGGACCAATTCCATCAGAATGAGGTTTTGTAAGGAAGTTTAAAGTTGTTGAATGTTTGAAGTCCAAAAAAATGCGATAAAATTTTGAATTTGTGATTTTTTTCTACAAATATTTTTCCGGACACATAAGATCGAATGGAGAAGCACCAGACTCAGAATTTTTGAATTAGCCATACCAGCAGCAATAGTTGTAAAAAAGATAAATTAGATGATTGGATGAATAATTGGTGTTAGATGCATCAGTATAAAGCCTATATTAATCAGACTCAATGGTTTTTATAAATTCAGAAGTTACGAATTGAGGAAGTTATAATGATGCTTAAGAGTTTTATTGAAGGAAGTAGAGTCATGTGCTAGAAAGTTATAAAACATTATAATATCATATCAGATGATTCTTGGCTCATCATGTAGTTATCAATAATCATGAAAACTATTATGATAAAATATTTTCAAGAAATTTTGGAATTATAATGTTTGTATCAGTTCTAGAAATCCAAACATAGAATATCATATATAGAAGTATCGGACTAAGAAGTTTTCAAAAGTCATAATGTGTAAAGAAGATGAAGTATGAATAATTTTTATGTTTTTGAGAAGATTCATAATTGTATACATAACATCGTAATTATAATTCTATTGTAATGATAATTACACCATTACAGTATTTTAACCAGAGAGACACTAAGGAGTAAGATCAAGCGTATCAAGAACATGCACTGTTTCATCAAATGAATGCCTCACACGGATAGAACAACAGATTTCAAAAATTAGACTGATGAGATTTGATAATGTAGATCAATAAAAGGGATTTTGGTTATTAAAATAAGTAAATTTTCTGACCGAGATATGTTTTATTGAGAAGAAATAAAGGGAGAGTTCAAGTTTCCAATCGAAAAATATTAGGACATAAATAAGTCATATAATGAGTAAGTTCATCACAATGACTTGATGAAGATAGTCAAATTATAATGATATAATAAATAAAGGAAAGACATAATGAGAAAAGGAAACTAAAATTGATGAAGTTATATCAGACTCAAGAAAAGTTAGTCTGTTAGAGAAGAATTACATAAGAGAAATATTGAGAAGGTTTGAAGAAGTCAAATTTGATGTTTAAATGTGAGTATTTTGGGAGTTTTGAAATTTGGGTATGTGGGAATATTTTCACATTCCCATATTTTCTGAGTCTCTTATAAATAGAAACACACTTTATAAAGACCCAACATCAAAGATTACACAAAATAGGGCCTTTTATTGGTCTAGGTTCTAAAGGATTATAAACAAGACTACAATTTATCAGAGTAGTAAAAAATTTTAAACGAAAATAATTATACTTCTCTTCCGTGCATGAAAAAATGATGATGTCCTTCTTTGGACATCAAAGTGACATGTGAAAATAATTTTAAAACAAGGTATGCACGTTAAGTTTCCAAGTAAGGGGTTTTAAAAAACGTCCATAAATCCTTGGAAAATATTTTTTTGAGAATAATTTTTTAAATACATTAAAAAATTTTCTTTTTGAAGACATTATTTGAAATCATTTATGCTTTGAAAATATTATATCACTTAGAAAATAAATACTTTTGAAAACTGATTTAAACATATTCTAGTGTTTTTCTAATAAAAATACGCAAGCTTATGAAAACAAACACTATTCTGAGGCCATTTGAATCGTTGAAGGTTGTCTTGGTCCTACCCACTTAGTGAAGGATTGGTTCACTCCCAAATTCTCTTCAATATTTACAACGTTCAAGAGATGGATTTTTTAAAAATATTTCAAGCTTTCTTTACTTATATATATATACATTCACTAGAGTTTTAAATTTGAAAACATGTCAATGTATTAAAATACACATTCCAACTTATAATAATATATAAGTATTTACATATCTCTTTGTTTGTGCATATGAAATTTCATTTCATAACACTTGTAATCTTAGTTTAAACCAAAACCCATACCAAAAACCCTTGCTTAAGAATTCTGTGTATTCAATCATTCTATCGTGAGATTAATTTTCCATTCTAATAAATAATTTATCTTATTAAAATTATAGTAAAAATTAATTATGTTCCTACCATAAAATAATAAAAGAAACATTTAAAATAAAACACTTTCCATGTAATCTATGTGCTTATTAATTTGGATATCGAACCTCAAAACTTCAACTAAAACATGGACTTATTATTAATGTAATGGGTGTCTCACAATGCATGGCCATGTATATATGCAAACACAACTCCCATAATTTTGATAAAATGTAATGACATATTATGCGTATTTTTTTTAGAAAAATGGTGTTAAAAATATAAATATAACAGTAATGGTTTGATGATTTCATTTTATTAAATATATATTCACATTAATATAACTAGTACTCTATAATTTATTTATTATCAATTATGTACTAAAATAAATACTTATATATATTTGAATAAATTATTTATGTATAATTATATGTTATGTATCTAAAAAAAATATTTTTATATACTTGTATGTACCCAACATGAATTATGTAACATTAATCTTAGTGAATTCATTACGCATGGAACTTGACAAATAAATATATCGAAATTTAACAACAATTAGAACATAGTTCTAAAACAAATATAATCATCTCCATACGTACATAAATAATTCTATTACATATTCATGTACTAAAACATGATTTATTATAAATAATTTCTTAAAATAATTTTATATATAGTAAAATAATAATTCTGGAAGTAATTTAAAATACACAATTTCATAAACATGGAAATATATTTCCTGAATGATTAAACTTGAAATTTCAATAATTTTTATTTATAAAAAGTTGAGGATTTAATTTATTAGACACACACACACACACACACACATATATATATATATATATATATTCACAACAGAATTTGAAATAATAAATTTGGAAGAAAATTTCCCCTTTCTTGAATTGAAGTTGGATAAGAGGGAAAAATATTGATTACAAGTTTTGGAAAAACAATTAATTCCCTTACCTAATAATTTTATGAATAAATGATAGATACGAAATCATGCATGTACATAAATATATGCAAGATATTTTCAATATCATAATTTGGAAAATATAATTTAGACCCTTACACATTAATTTTAAATTAAAGTTTAAATCCCTTACTAAATAAGTTTGAAAATAAAACCTTATAATGATAATTCAGAAAATGTTGGAAGAATATGTATAATGAAACATTTTTCCCATAAAAACTGAACAAATCAACATAGGTATGTAATTCCATTACCTGATATATTGGAATAGAACAAGAGGTGTTGCAAACTCCTATTCTCCTAACTCAACAAAAGGAGGTTTTGAAAAGTTCACATTTTCACATTTATTTAAGGGTTTTTATGACCAAAACTCCACTTTGTAAACAAAATCACAACCCAAGATTATCGTGCAAGATCAAATGTGTATTCAACCAATAAAAAATAAAATAACCAGAAGAGACAGTGATCTACAAAAAATCATTAATCAAAATTAACAGAAAAATATAGAATTTTAGTGAAATAGACATTTTCTAATTAGAAACATTGATAAAAATAATTTAAAATTATCACAATAGAAGAATTAAATGTTTGTGTGCCAATCAAAAAATATTCTTCAAAAAATAGACAAAGAAGCTGCAAGGTATGATTCTAAAATTTATTTAAATAAAATAAAATTTCTACGTTATGATTCATGAGATCAAGATAAACTATACTACATGATCCCAAATTGTTTTCATGATAGAACCTGGTAAAACTGGAACATGAACTCCATCATCAAGTGGTTCAGAAAATAAAACAAAAAAGGAAGACATGAACCCAACCTTGGTAGTTTGAAGAAGATCCAAACCATCGGATCTGGATCTCCATGGTTCAGAAACCCCAACCGCACTCGAAACCCCCCCCCCCGACTTCGGTCGGACCATCACTGATGGCCACATCTTGATCTCCGCACTCTGGCATGACTCTCTAGCCTGGCCTCAACTTCTTTGGTCTGAAGTGACATAGTCGAGCCACACAAATTGGAGACCTCAGCTCCTACTCCACACCTACGCACACCTCGACCCGAATGGACAGACCCTCAAACCCTAAACATGATTTTCACATCTTTTTTTATTTTTCCAATTTCATTTTCTTCATCGTTTAATTATACATATATATATATATATAAAATTCTGTTTATTAGATATATATTTATAAATTCCAAAATTTCATAAATTAAAAATCATAATATATTTAAAATAATTTCTTTTTTAAAATGTTTTTTATGATTATTCAAAATTATATCATCCTATTAATTTAATTCAGAACTTAATAATATATAAAAGTAAGATGATTATCAAATTTTAAAAATCAAAAATTTATAATAATTTATTAATTGTACTTGTATATTAACTATTAATTATTTATATTGAATATATTATCTTTATAATTACAAAATTTGTTTTAAACTATAGGTATTATAATTATCTTACAATCAAGTATATTAAAACACTTTATTTCAATTATTTTAGAGAAAATCTACTAAAAAATTATGAATTATTTTTTAATAATAAATTAATCCATTTGATAGTTTTTAAAAAAATATAGTATTTAGAATTTTTAGGCTATTACATTGTTCCTCCCTCAAAATAATTGCATGCTTGCAATTCATTTTTTCATACTAAAACTAATTATGAACTTCCATCTTCAGAATTAAGATAATCTATGTCCGTTAATCTTCTAGGAATGACAATATCTAATCTCTAAAGTTAACTAGACCATTCCTCTTATACCAATTATAACAACCTGGCCTTAAATATTATATAATAGAGGACCTTTTACCTATTTAGGATCTGGAGGGTTAGATACAATCTTATAATTTATCATAGTTGCAATAAAATTTAAACCAACGAAAACCAACTTCACTTTTTTGCGTACAAAAACCGATGGTGTCCATCATTAGATGTCAAAGAGGCTTTTGAAAATAATTTTAAAATAATGGGTGTGTGTTAAATTTAACATTAAGGGATTTTAAAAACCTTCAATAAATCCTTAAAAAATATTATTTTTAGAATAATTTTTCAAATACACTTAAAAATATCATTTTGAAGAAATTATTTGGAATTTTTACACTTTGAAAATACTATATCACTCAGAAAATACTTACATTTGAAAAACACTTTAAAAATATTACAATGTTTTTCTAAAAAAAATACGCAAGCTTTTAGAAATAAAGCACTATTCTAAGGAAACTTCAATCATTGAAGGCTTTATTGGGACTAACAACTTAGTGAAGGATGGGTTCACTACCCAATTCTCTTCCATATTGACAACATTCAAGCAATGGGTTTTCTGGAAACATTTTAAGCTTTCTTTACTTATATATATATTTATTCACTGGAGTTTTAAATTTGAAAACATGTCACTTCATTTAAATACAAATTCCAACATATAATAATATACAATTTTGAATATATATATATATGGGTGTGTGTGTTTGTAAACTTCATTTCAAAACACTTTCACGTTTGGTTTCATTCAAAACCCATACCATAAACCCTTCCATATTTTTTCTATTAATTCAATCCTTCTTTCATGAGATAAATTTCCCTTTCTTATAAATAATAAAACTTCTTAAAGTAATCATAATAATTAATTTTTTTTCTCACATAATATCATAAAGGAAATATATAAAATAAAACACTCGCAATGTAATCCACGTGATTATTAATTTTGGAAATCGAACCTTAAAAATTAAATGAAAACATGAACTTATTATAAATGAAATAGGTTTCACACAATGCATGTCCATGTATATATGAAACTTTGATTCCCATAATTTTGATAAAATATGATGACATATTATCCACATTTTTCAAGAAACGTAGTGATAAAATTATAAACATAAAAAGATTGATGTGATAATTTCATTTTATGAAATACATATTCACATTAATAAAAATAGTCATCAATAATTTATTTATGATCACTTATGTAATAAAAAAATACTTATATGTATCCGGATAAATTATTTATATATACCTATATGTTATTTGTCTGAATAAATAATTTATATATACAAGTATTCCCCCAATATGAATTATGTAACATTATGATGACTAAATTAATTCCACAAATAACATGATAAATAATATATCATAATTTAAAAAGAATTTAATTTTTTTTAATATAAATAAAATATTCTCCATAAGTAAATAAATAATTATATTACACATTCGTTTACTAAAACATGATTTTCTTCAAATAATTTCTCAAAATAATTTTGTACATACTAAAATAATTTTTTTTAGTAATTTAAAATTCAACCTTACATAATCACGGAAGTAGATTTCTTAAAGGATTGATCATGAAATTTCTATAATAGTTATTTATAAAAATATGAGGCTTGAATTTTTTTCATGTTAATATATATATATACACCATAATTTGTACTAATAAATTCGAAAGAAAAATTCCCCTTATTTGAATTGCAGTAAAATAAGAGGGAAAATTTTTGATTATATGTCTTGGGTAAAATATTAATTCCCCTACCTTATAATTTTTTGAAAAAAATGATAGATATAAAATAATGTATTTATATAAATATATGTAAAATACATGAACTAGTGTAATTTAAAAAATATAATTTAAACCCCTATAAATGAATTTTAAATTAAAGTATAAATCTCTTACTAAATAAGTTTCAAAATTAAAATCGATAGTGATAATTATAAAAACATTGGATGAATATGAACAATGAAACATTTTTTTCTAAAATCAACTGAAAAAATAAACATAGGTGTGTAATTACCTGACATGATTTACTGGAACAAAACAAGAGGTGCTACAGACACCAATTCAATAAACTCAACATAATGAGGTTTTCAAAAGTTCAGATTTGCACATTTATTTAAGGGTTTTTATAACCAAAAAACCTCTTTTTAACCAGAAGCACAACACAAGCTTCCCATGCCAAATAAAATGTGTTGTCACCCAACCAAAAATAAAAAAACTATTAGATATAGAGATCCATATAAAATCTTTAATCAAAATCGACATAAAAAATATATAATTTTATTAAAACAAAAAATTTCAGATTAAAAACTTTGATAAAAATAATTTAAGAGTATGGTAACAGAAGAATCGATTGTATACAAAAAAACAATTTTTGTCAAAAATAGACAAATAATTCACACTTTATAATGCTAACATTTATTTAAATTAAAGCAAGATTCTATGTGAAGCTTCATAAGTTCAAGATAAACTAGACTACATGGTCGCAAATCATATTCTTGGTAGAATTATGTGAAAACTAGAATTGGAACCTGATCGTCAAGCAGTTAGGAAAAAAACACCAAAAAAGGAAGACAAGAAACCAACCTCGGTTGGTTGAAAAAGATTTGAACCCTCGGATCTAGATCTCCATGCTTCAGAAACCCCAAACATGTTCGGAATAGCCCCAACATCGGTCAGACCATTGCCATCAGCCACATCCTAATCCCTCCTCTCTGGTGGGACTCTCCTTCCCAAACATGACTGCCATGGTCCTATGCGACATAACCTGGCCATTAAAATTAGATACCTCATCTCCTACTCCTCATCTACGCATGCCTTGACCTGAAGGGATTGACCCTCAAACCCTAAGCATGATTTCCCTTTTTATTATCATCCCAATTTCATTTTTTATATCGTTTAATTATTCATATATATAAAGTTTTTTGATTTGATATATATTTTTAAATTACAAAATTTCATTAAAGAAACATCATAATTTATTTAAAATAATCTTTTTTGAAAATATAATATTTATTCAAAATTATATCATTATATTAATTTATTTCAAAAATTTGTAATTTATCAAAGTAAATTGATTATCATATTTTAAAAAATAAAAAATTATAATATAGATTTAATTATACTCGTATATTAATTATTCAATTTACATATAGAATATATTATCTTTAGATTTTTATTAATTTAAAATATTTTATTAAACAACCAAATAAATATAGAATTCCATTTAAACAAAGTACATCAAATTTATTTGAAACTATATGTCTTATAACTATCTTATAATCAAGTTAATCAAAAAAACTTAATTTCAATTATTTTTAGATAAAATCGATATAAAAATATTATTAATTCTTGTTTAATTATAAATTATTCCATTTGAATGTTTTTTATAAAAAAACTATGTCTAGATTTTTTGGACTTTTACATAGTTAATTAACATTTTACAACATTTTAAGTGAGTTGAATTGGAACCATAGTGAAGAATTTGATAAAGAGTTCCTTACGGACACAAATCCCATTATAAGATCATATATTTGTTGTTTTTTAACCAGATTGAGAAAAATCATTTTGAAAAGATCTTATTGAGTTGATCGAACTGAAGAATATCAGACTATGTTTTTAAAAATAGTTTGAGATGTGAATACTGATAAAGAAAATAACGTATTGATTTGATCATACTAAGTCGTTCGGATTGTGTTTATCAGATGAATAACATTAGATTCACATTCATCGAACCGTAGAACTTTTGTGGAGCAGTTTGACCAAAGCCATTATTCGTTTATTGTAGATCAATTTTCTTTTCAAAAAACATTTCAAACTAAAGGGAGTTAGTATAATCTTTACTATCGAGAGATAGATGGTTTCTAATATGAATTGGAACAAATTGTATTCACTTATTTATAATGGTTAATATCTATGGACCCATGGGAGTGGCCGTAGAAAGGAAAAAGTTTCTCAAACTACGGTTGAACTTTGGAAATCTCATGTGTTTTAATTTATTTCCTATTTTTTCATGCATGAGTATTTAAAAAAATATGATAAGTATATTAACATCAATAGGTAATAAGGGTTAATTTTTAATAAGTATTGAAACTTATAAAAAGTAAAAAACTAATTCAACCCCCCTTCTCTGTAGTTATTTGTTTATTTGGAACTTCAATTTGTATCATAGTGGATATTCTCTTGTTGAATACTTATCATTGATAATATAAATTCTAACAATAGTAGTGGATTTCCTATATTTTATGTAAATATTATTACGGAAGGAAAAATATGATGATTCCTTATCTATTATCTCTTGTCCTAGAAGCTTTTGATGCTGCTATAACCGGTTTTCCACATATTTAGGAGGATTCAGCAAAGACTTTTGTTGATAAGAGAAATATTGAAATTGATTGAAAATTAATAAATTCAATCTTTATGTCTTTATCATAAAAATTTTACATGAAGGTGACGTGTCTCAAAAAATCTATGAATACATGGGATAAGGTGGAAAGTATTTTTGATGGGAATACTAAAGTTAAGGAAGAAAAGATACACATCTAGCATAGTTAGTATGGAGAAATAATAATGAGACATGGAGAAACTATTGATGAATACTTCCCAAGAGTAAATGAAATTCTATGGAACATCAGAATATTCAGAGATATTCGAGATGATTCATTAATTGTGAAGAAACATCTAACAAAATTTTTAGGCATGTTTTATTTCAAAATATCCTTTTTAGAATAAAAGTATTATTTATCTGTTGATAAATTTCATAACATTCTTGTTTCTTAGGAAATTAGGAAATCTACAATTTTTAGAAAGAATGTGAAATATGAAATAGATTTTGATTCCACTTGAAAATTGAAAATACAAGATTTTGAAGATGTTTATCCTTTTGACTCTTATGATAAATAATATGATGAATTGAATGAAGAAAATAATGCCTCTTATATCTAACAACTACTAATGAGAGAGGAATGTATGGAGGTAAATTTACTCTCAAATATTTTGAGTGTGGTGAAATCAAACACTTTCCTATGAATTTAACGAATAATAAAGTTGGATAATATCAAGATTATTCTGATGAAAACCCGTAATGGAATAAGTGGAACAAAAGTAACATTGTTGAAAACTCAAACAAAAAATATAAAAAGAATTTTACTGGGAACATGGGAAGTTTTCCGAGTAATAAATATGAATCAGGCTCAACTGAAAAAAAGATATTTCGAAATGAATGTCCAAAAAATAAGAACCTTTATTGAAAAAGTTGAGAAAACAAAATATTCCATATATTGTAAAGAAGGTGGTGAATAATCATATAGAGAGTATCAACTTAGAAGAGAACTTGTTGCATGTCTTGAGAAAAACAGGACTCTCAAAAACAAATTTAGAGTAGTGAAGAAAGTCTGTGAAGAGTTTTTTATGGAATAAAAGATGTCATCAAGGAGGGAGAATACATCCAAGATATTTTTAGTTACAAAAATATTATTTCTGAATAGAGAAAGTTGGTTGAATACCTCAGTATGTAGATGATATCTAAGAAATATGAAGGTAACAAGTTTCAAACAAAACTTATTTTTTCTGAATGTACCCTGAGGAAGATGAATTATAATTTAAACATGGAATCATAAGTAAAATATGAGGCTTATAAAGTTATTGAGAAGGATCAAAACAAGAATCAAGTGAAATCCTCACCCACCAAAAATAATGTTTCATCTGATTATTCTAACAATTTAGGATTCAGAAAAGGTTTTGGGAAAACATGGTTCAAAACATATGTGAGAAATATATAACAAATACAAAAGATTTAAAATCACATAGATATAATGATGGTCCATATCTTTATTATTATGGATGATAAAAAAGTCTTCAAACTCAACAATGTTTATACAGACAATGTTTATTCTTTAGTAAAAAATCAAGATTTATGGCTATTAATAATGTTGTGTAATCTATGAGAAAAGTGCATGTAATATTTTGGATAACTTGTCACTTCTTATAAGAAGGTTTAAACAAAATAAAACCAATGGTGGATGAAGGATGAGTAACTTTCCAAGACCACAAGAATTTGGAATAAAAAAATCTCAAGTTGTTAAAAACCTTCCAATAAAAAATCAATTTTCATTTCTTGAATAAATTTATGGAATATGCGGTGAGGCTATTAATCATTCCGAAATATGTATGAAACTCTTTCAGGAATATGTTTTTTATGGAATAAAAGAAAAGGAACATGGAAAGAAGTAAGTTAAAGAAACAAATTTTGTTGTTGAGGCATCATTAAAAGAAAGTATATTGAACAAACCATGGATAATTGATAGTGGATGTTCTTCACATAAGATAAGTGATATAAAAATCATAAAACATGTCAAAATTCATAATGAAGGTCTAGTTACCTGTGGTAATTATTGTTCCACAAAAATTGGAGGAATCAGAATGGCTGAGATTGAAGTAGAAAAGATGAAATCTAAGTATTTTTTATTTGTTGATGGGATAAAACATAACATGTTTATCATAAGTCAAAATTATGATGATGAAAAATAAGTTGTTATCAGAAAAGTTTTTTATGTGATAAGAAGTGTGAAATATGTAAAACTTATCAAAAAAGACGAAAGAACTAGTGATAATATTTTTCAAATTGAATAGTTTAATAACTCTTATTACCCGAGTAGTGAATATTAAATAAAATTTTCACATTGAATACATCACCACTTTTGGTAGAAAAACATAAAAAAATTTCTATGTTGGATTTTTTCTTTTATTTTCCAAAATTGAAAAGTAGAGGTGAATATTTTTTTGTTACTTGTTAGATGGTAATATGACTAGAAAAAAATTACAAGATATATCAGATTCATTCTACCAAACAACTTGAACTCATACATTCTGATTTCTGTGGGATGATGGGACATCAAAAAAAATAGATTTATAATTTATCCATTTTATTGATTATTTCAATCAGATAAAAAACATTGTGTTTTTGAAACAAAATTCATAGGTTGTGGAAATTGTTATGTTTTTTATAAAATTAGTTGATAAAAAATGGGGGTTTATATAAAGATTTTTAGAATAGATAATAGTACTGAATTAACAAGATATACTTTTGAAACATATCTGATAAATCATGGTATCAAACATTAGTATATTGACCCCTACACTACACACAAAAATGAAGTAGCATGAAGAAAGATTATAAGTTCGGTGTAAATGAGAAGAAGTATGGTAGAAGAATGGAAAATATCAATGTTGTATTGGAAACAAGCTCTTAGTACTGCTGTACATGTTCAAAACATATTATTATTGGGATCAGAATCCAACATGTCTTTTTATGAATTGGGGTATAACAAAAAACGCTTCATTGATGTAATTCAACATTTTTGGAATTCCATGTTTGATAAAAATAAAAAATTCAATATCTGGGAATGTGTGATGTGAATATGAGGAAGTATTTTTTATGGGTTATTCACCAAATAGAAGAAGATAGAAATGTTTGAACAAATTATTACAAATGATATTATAGTCATATGATTTAATAGAAATTGAATATCAAAATTCCATAACGTGTTTTATTGACAATGATGAGGAGGATAAAAAAATAGTAAAAGTAAGGCAAAACATCCTTATCAGTATTTAGAATAATTGTGTGATGAGGAAAGTCAAATTGGGAAAGAAACGTTTAAATTTCTTACCTTGTAAAAACATTTTGTGTCTAAAAACATTATTGTATTTAAGAAGACTTCAGTTCAGACCATAAGAAAGTTGATATTAGAAAATTATACTTCAATTATCTCAAAAGTTAAACCAAAAACTATTTTAGAATCTATTCAACAAAAATAATGGGTGTTTGAAATGAATGAAGAGTTAGATCAGATTCAGAAAATTGAAACATGGTAACTTTTTCCATAGGATGCAAGAAAAAATGTTATAAAAACAAAGTCGTTCTATGAAATAAAATTGAATGAACATATATATGTTTCAAGAAATAAAGTGAAACATGTTTGTAAAGGATTTACATAAATGGAAGGTGCTGATTTTGAAGAAACACTTTCCACAGTTTCAATATTAGAAACTATTAGAATATTTTTATCAATGGTCACACATAAGAATTAAAAATTAAATTATATGGATGTAAATTCATATTTATTAAATTTTGAGATTGTGGAAAAGTTTAAATTTAAGAAACATGTTATTTTAAACTTGATAACAATGAAAAAATGGTTTGTTGATTGAGGAAAGCATTGATGGGTTCAAACAAGCCACATGTTCCTGGTATTAAAAACATGATAGATATTTGAGAATATTGAATTTTTTAAAATTTAATGTTGATAGAATCTTATATGTGGATGATTTTGACTATGGAACTCTAATTGTATTTGTTTTATGTGAATGATATATTTTTTGATGGGGAAGAAGAAAAATTTATTAAAGTATTCCCTGAGGAAATGAATAATTTTTTAAAATTTCAAAGTTGGGAGATTTTACTCAATTACATAGTTTACATGTTTAAAAAACAAAATTACATTTTCTCATCTTGAGAAAAGTATGCTAGGGAATTGTTAAATAATTTTAGGATGGAAGAATCCAAATATGTTTCGACTCTTATATCTGTGAGCACAAATTTGATTCAATTTGATTTTAGAAAATGTGGGTATAAAAAAGTCTTTTGAAAGCTAATAAGAAGCCAATATTACCTTACAAACTCAAGACCTAATATTGTTTATGTTGTGAATCTATGTGCCCGGTACCAAATTAATCAGTGAGAATCATATATGTTGGCCTTAAAGATAATTCTAAGATATTTCAAAAGAATAAATTCACATGGGTTATTATATGAAATAAATTTTTAAATAGTGTTTCATCGTTATAATGATTCTGATTGGTCTATATATTGTAATGATAGAAAATAAACCTTAGTAAGAACATTTTTCTTTGAGGAAAGTTGTGTGACTTGGCATAATAAGAAACAAAGTTTAGTAACTTTAAGTATAGATGACTATGAATATATTAACTCTAATCCATCTGGTACTAAAATGTTATGGATGAATTTTTTTCTATAAGACTTGAAATTGAATGTTTCTAAACCATTGAAGATGCTTTTTGATAATCAAAGTGCAATTGATCTTTAAAAAAATCATTTGCAACATTCAAGATCAAAAGACATTGATAGAAAGTTTCATTTTATAAAAGATAAATTTTTTGGTGGACATGTTATGCTAGAATATCTCTCAAAAAATATCAAATTGAAGATTTCATCACAAAATAAATGACGGAATATATATTTTTTTAATTGAGGCTAAAAATTCATGTTCATACTTCTCTCGTGACTTCTTAAACCTCATAAGGAAGATCTCCAAATATTCATTGTGTTATGTTGAAAAAGGGGGAGATAAATCAACAAATTTATTATAAAATTTACTTCTCAATCATAGATTAATATAATGCCATTATTATCATAGAATAGAGGATAGAGAAATATAAGGGTTTGAAAAATAAAATTTATATTAAAATATAAAAGTGATAGGGAGCTTATCTTGACGTGGCTGCAAAATATTCCCCTCACCATGGGATGTAATTCATTTAAAAATACTCTATCTAGTATCGTGGTGTCCAAAAAATATCTTTTAAGGAAGGATATATTTTTAAAAAAAATATTTTAACAAAACATGAGTTTTTAAAATTTTAGGAGAGTTGGAAAAGTTGTTATCAATGTATTTCAAGAAATCCAAAGTGTGATATTGAATAACCTTTGTGATAATTCGTTTTAACAATGTATTTGTTTTTTTCGAAACTAACGTTTTTATATAAGATTTTTTTTTTAATTTTTCATGATCAGACCAAGTCCATAAGTATTTTTTTGTAGTAAAGTTTAAATTTTCAGAATGATTGAACCCAAACATAATGGGGGGGGGGAGTTTTGTCTTTCTGATAATTGTTTTCGAGACACAGGTTTCCAAACATGGAAGATTATAATAAGGAATCACCAAACTCTAAATATCCGAATGATTAGCATCAGTTGTATGAGTTTTAAAAAAGATGAATTAGTTGGTCAAACATAGAATTGGTTTTAGATCCATTAATATGATGTTTAGATTCATCAAACTCATTATTTGTAATAAATTTTGAAGTTACAGAGTGAGGATGTTAAATTGATGATGAAGAGGTTTGTTGAGGAAAGTGATGTCAGGTGTAAGAAAGTTATAAAACAATATAATCTCAAATCAGATTATGATTTTTTGGTAATGAAGTTCTCCAAAATCATGAGAACTATCATGATAATATATTTTGATGAAATAAAGTAATTGTAACGTTTTTATTGGTTCCATAAACCCAGACAATGAATATCGGATCTAGATGTACCAGACTCAGAAGTTGTCAGATGTCAGAATGTGCAGAATTGAGGAAGTTTGAATAATTTCAATGTTGTTTAATAGAGTCATAATCAGATATAGAACATCATAATGAAAAATTTATCATAATCATAATTCCATCATTATTGTAATTTTAACAAAACTGAATTTGAAGAGGAAGATCAATAGGATTAAAAAACACTATTTCATCAAATTAATTGTAAAGACCCATAAATTTCAAGGAAATTTTTTTTTCTTAATTTTCTTTGGAATTTTACAAAAGTGCAGTTTCTTACGGCACCTGATTCCGAGGCCCGGTGTGCCCGGAATCATTTTCCAAAGTTTTGGCTCGGGTACGTTCAGTGAACAGACGAGTGGGTTTTTCTAACTTTTGAACCGGTGCCCGGAATCGAATTCTGAGGGCACCGATAAAAGCGCAGTGCTGGTATTCTCTTAGAATGCCTCTTCCGGAGTTGTGTTTTCTCGGGTGTGGTTTTTAATTTTCGGGCTTAAAGTTAAGAAATAAAATAATTTTGTGAAAACTTTATTTTATTTCACTTAAGCCACTTGGAAACCACTTGAAGCCACTTAAAGGCGGCTTGAAATGAGTTAAACCGGATAGGATTCTATCCAAAAATATCTTACCCCCTTGGTAGGATATTTGTGAGGTAGGGGCCCGCACGAGCCCCGCCGTTTCTTTCCGCTAAGAAACGCACCCACGAAAACCTGTCTTTATGAAAGTCAATTGACGTGTTTCTTAAAATATTAACAGACCATTTAATTGGGCGGTTTATTTCGGGAATTAAATGGGCTGTTACTTTCGTTGAATTAATTCAACAAATTGATTAGTTGTTTCTTAACCAGTTTTCAAATTCGTTGGCGTAATAATAAAATAAGGCCAACGCATGACCTATGGTTATTTGCGCGTTGAGAAGATTTGAGAGGACCCTTGTATCTTCTTCTCCCTCGTGAAGAACGTGAAGAACGTGAAGAACGCGAAGAACGCCGAACCCGGAAATCGACGACGCTTCCGTCCGAGACGTTCTTCCCCGCTCCGATCTCCGATCACCAACCGTTTGAGGTGAGTGATTTCGGATTTCCTCTCAAGGTTCTTTTTGGTTTTAAACGAAACACATATTTAAATATTTAATTAATAATTTAAATCTGTTGTTCTTAGTCTGTTGAGCTCGCTGACTCACCACCGGATTCCGCGACGACGCGACGATCCCCCTCTTCCGTGACGAGCTTTTCCGCGAAGAACGCCCGCGCACGACGATCAACGCGGCCCCATGCGGGGGGCCGCGGCACCACCTGGCCGCGGGGGCGGCGCCCCGTGTGCCTCAACCGTTCCGCCGCTTGGCCGAACCGGGCCAGGCCGGTCCGGACCGGGTCGGGTCGAACCGGTTCGGGTCAACCCGGTTCGGCCGACTCCCGGACGGGGGGGGGGGGGGGGGGGGGGTCGGGCCGGGTCGGCCCGGGCCCAGACCCCCGTCTTCGGACAGTTTTTGTTCAAACGCCCGTAACATGAGCTACGGGCCTCCAAACGACTCACCGTAAGTGGAAACGTGACCCTTGGATCGAGACGGTCGTTTCGGTATATCACACTCAAGGTTTCGGAATACTTTGAGTTCGGCCAGGTTGGTTCGTACACGAAACCAACCGGGCCCTCGGAGCGGAAACACTCATATCTTGAGCCACGGACATCCGTTTGATGTGCCGTCAGCTTTTTTGAGTTCCTCTTTGTGAGACGGATCTTTTGGCATACTCTGCCCGAGGTTTGGACGCAGGTGGAGTACGGTCGGGTTGGTTTTGCCTTAAAAACCAACCGGGCCCCTGGGACAAAAATGCCAATAACTCTCAGACCGGGCGTCCGATTGACGCGCCGTCTGCAACGTTGAGTTCATGTTGATGATACGGAACATTTGGATACATCAACTTCGGACTTTCTGTCAGTTGATGTATCAGCCTCTCGGCTCGTGGAGCGGACCCTCCCGAACGAGCTTGCTGTGTGCGGGAACCCTAGTGCTGGCTGCGACTGCTTCTTCGACAGCGATGACCGTGCAGAGATCCTCAGTGGACTGCGGCGACGACTGTGCAGAGATCCTCCGTGGACTCCGACGACGACCGTGCAGAGATCCTCAGTGGACTGTGGTGACGACTGTGCAGAGATCCTCAGTGGACTACGACGACTAATGCACTCAGCGATCCTACGTGGTTCAGTGCTACCGGTCCTGTGTGGGCCCGATCCTGTGTGTGTCCAATCCTGTGTGGGTCAGCGCTCAGCGGTTCTGTGTGAGCCAGCGCCTACAGGTCCTGCGTGGGCCCGGTCCTGTGTGGGCTCGATCCTGTGTGGGTCATTGTGGGGGTTAGTTATCTATCGATTCTTTGTGGGTCCGACGACTTAGATGGATCAGTGATCGTCTTATCGTAATCTGAAGAAGTATACCTGTGTGAGTTGAATCTTGTGTTTCTCTCCTTTGTGGATTGTGTTGAGCTATCCTGTGTGGATTTACGGTTTACTCTCCTTTGTGGATTGTGTTGAGCTATCCTGTGTGGATTTACCGTTTACTCTCCTTTGTGGATTGTGTTGTTCTATCCTGTGTGGGTATACGTTTTGCTTTCCTGTGTGGACTGGGTTGTGCTTGGGCTCGGACGTTGGAGCCGAACAGGAATTGAAGACTTAGGTATATGTATGGTCATATACCTAAGCCGTGTCAAATGTTACTTCGTGATTGTATCTTTCCTTTGTGGAATATCCTTTGTGGATTTCGGGAGACCTTAGGGGGTCTCGGGGTCCCTACTGAGTAGCTTATACTCACCCCTGCACGGGCTTTGCCTGCACTACGTTGTGTTGGTTGCAGACGACGCACATCGCTGATCGTGGTGGAGGCGTGCGAAGTAGGACGGTACCTGGAGATGGACCACTGGGCGGGACGTACTCAGAGCGGTCAGGTGGACCCGAGGAGCAGTGGAGGCTATCTGTACCCACCCTTCGGGTGGGACTTCCAGAGGACGGCTCGACGCTGTGGCATTCCTTTCAGTTGCTGTTTTTCATTTCAGTTGTACTTTAGAGTTGGGCTTGTGTTTCCGGCCCCTTTTACTTTCAACACAGCTTGTACAGTTTTTAATTAGTGTTTAATTTTCCGCTTTCTTACTCTGTGGTGCTTGTTTACTTTTCAAAGGCAATGCCTTCCCTTTTTGTTTGGATTTACGCATTGGTGCTAGTCGCCAGCCCCTGGCCTATGGAAGGCGGGCTTGGGGTAGTCACGACACGGGCCACGAGGACGGGTCGTGACATGAATTCTGCACTCCAATATAACAGTGGATGATGAACATTATAGAGATTAAAGTTATTAACGATGATAAATTAATGCGAGATAAGTTATAAAAAGAAGTGAAGTTTATAAAATATTTGTGCTTTATTGAGAAGAAACAAAGGGAGAGTTCGAATTTTATATCATATATTATTGTGACACCAATAAGTCATCTGTTGAGGAAGTTCATTATAATGAGATGAGGAAGATAGTTTGATCATAATGAGATGATAATGAATGGAAGATATTAATTATAAGAGAAAACCGAAGTAATGGAAGTTATATTGGACTAAAAAAAGTCATTTTGTTCAACAATACTGATCATGAAAAAATCACGAGAAGGTTGAAAGAATTCAAAGCTGAACATTAAAGGCTAGAGTTTTTTTAGAGTTTTGAAATTTGGTTAAACATGAAAAGTTTTTTAGTTTCTCCATTTTTCTTTTCTATGTCACCAATAAATATAATCACAAAAAATTGATATTTTGTATCTTTTTATGATAGATGAAAAAGAGGAGCATTAAGGAATTTGATAAATATTTCCTTTCAATAAGATATATCATTAGAAGATCATACATCTATTGTTTTGTTATCCAAACTCATAAACATCTTATTAAGAATATATTAATGATTTGATCATACTGAGGAAGATCAAACTGAGCTTCTAGAAGATTTTGGGAAGTACCAATTGAGAAGGGGAAGATCGCATTGAGTAGATTGTATTGAGTTGATCAGACTAGGTTCATCGGACTTAATAACATTGGACTCACAGTCAACGAACCCTAGAAAATTTGTGAAGTAGTTTGAAAATTTTACTTATTATTATGTTGTGGGTCAATTGTTTTAGAATAAAACTTTGTAAACTAATGGGAGATAGTGTAATATTTCCTATGAGTATATAAATTTTTTTTGATGGGAGATACTTACTTTAATGGGAGATACTTACTTTGCTATTTTTGAATTCAAGAGTATTTACAAAAATATGATATATATGACATTAATAGGTTACAGTGGTTATGTTTTAAAATGTACTGAAACATATAAAAGTTGAAAAATTGATTCAACCCCCAACCCCATCTCAGTTTTTATTTGATCATTTTTAACATAAAAAAAATAAAATCAATGAATATTGATGACATCAGTAAAATCCATTCTTGTAGTATATGTTAAAAGATAACACAATTTCTGTACTTGTTTAAAAAGTTATAAAAAATAATTATTCATAAAAATTTAAAAATCCTTTTTTAAAATAATGACAATAAATTGAAATATAATTTATAATTAATTTTAAAAACATATAGATCATTGACACGAATATTCTTGAAATCATTATAAAAAAAGTATACATGGAAGAAAAATCTTGTCCACCAAAGAAGAAATAAGGTTGGTTTTTGTTAAAAAAAATCATCGATAATTTTATGTGAATAAAATATGAAATTTGAAATATTAATTGAAAATTAATAGAAAGGGCATAGCATTATAAAATATATTATTTCTAAAGGATAATATCAATATAATTCCTCCCAATGGAAATTTAGTACTGACAATCCTAAAAGGAAATGAAATTGTAACATAAAGTCATTACAGTCATGGCAATCTAGGAATTAAAACCACATAAAAGAGATAATCTTTGATAGAATAATATATTCCAATAATATTAATGAAATCATAATAAATGAAATTTATGGGCAATATATACACCAAAAAAATAAAAAAGGTGTTAATATTACATATGTCTCACAATAATAAATGTGAGGTGAGAAAATCTAACCATAAGTGTAGACACTGTTCATACGGGTACAAAATCCTAGTAAAATAATAGTAAATTTGATATAAATATATTATAAAACCAAATTAATATATATTATACCATATATTATTTACTCAAAATATCATATCATATTTTTATTAACAATTCTTTATTAACATTACTATTCCTTGTGATAATTATTTAGTTTTTCATGCATGTTTAGGTAGAGGAGTTCAAGTCCAGTAACATTGATCATGGTTCCATAATCTATATAATATTAATAATTACAAAGGTATCATATGTAATCATTATATACACTATTATTACTATTCATATAAAATAGTGATGAAAAATGAAATACATCACCTCGTCGAGATGATAATCTGTACGTACACACAAGTGAAGATTCCACTTTTTTAAGCGAAGAAAAAAATTAATTTGAAATAATAATTAAAATTTTTGGAGTCCTTATTATATTATAATTATCATATATATTCATTAAATATATCCTTATTACCATCCATTTAAATAAGAAATGAAAAGTTATCTTCACTGCTACATGTATATGGTAGTCCACAAGTGCGCAGGAGCGACATTATCATTTTTCAACGGATGGGAAAGTTAGAAGGTGGAAAAGATAATATAATTCCAGAAGAATAAATATGTCATGAATATATAATATAATGATTAAATCCATAATAATAATTTAACATGAAATCTGATGATCTAAATTGGACCACATCACTATGTGGAGGCGATGGTATGCATGTATACAAAATCAATACATTCATTTCCCATTTATTCAATTTTGTAAAAATGGTTATCCTATAATCATAATAACATATATGTATATATATTACACTAGATCAATCATCTATTGATGGATATAACATATTTATAGGAATTATAAGAATAATGAAAATTGAAATATTCGGGTAGGATGATTAACCCTTTTCTGAGAGACTGCCTTTGGATTACGCATTACGCCTTCATAAGATAGTATTAAGGTAAGAAACTAATATAGAGGATGAATGAAAAGATTTAATTAAGGTATTAATACAGTGATTTTATGATCTAGAGTGCTCATACTTTGTAAATAAATGGGAAGGGTATGCGCCCTTTCATATGTGAGGGAAAGGACACGCTTGGAATTACATAAAATATTTAAAGTATGATATATATCATAATCATCTAAAGTAGAGAAAAATGGAACTAATTTAGAAGGTTAAACATGATATGGTCTAAATAAATTCAACCAATAAATTTTTTATATATTTATGTTATATTTTAAAAAGTATCATTTAGATTAACGCCCTTGGAAACCCAATTTAAACTTAACCATGGTAAAAAAAAATATCTTTTAAGGGTCAAAATTTTACATCCAAGTTGAGTATTGGATAAAAATATAATATTTAGAGTTTCTTGTTTTTAAAATGGTCAAAAATCCAATGTATTTTGAAATTTTTTCTTTCACTGGTTGGGTTGAATTTTAAACCATGATTTGGAACTCAATTTTGCGAGTTGGAACACTTTAATGTGATGTTTTCAGACTAGAGTGAAGGCCCATATGTTTTCGGAGTGTTTCAATGAGTTTTTGAAGCACTGGACCTGAAAAAAATCATGTTTTAAGGGACCTACAGAGAGCACATGGTTTTTACGAAAACCATATGACCCATAGAGTATAACCATGTGTTATAATGGAGGTGGATGGAGGTTATGTTCATGGTTTGTGCACGGATTGGATAACATGCAAGATTGGAAGATGGGTTTCCAAAATGTGCATCCCAAACCGTGTGTGATACCATGTATTTAAAATTGTAATTAATTAAATTAAAAGTTAAAAATAAAATTTGTTAATGAGATTAATGAGAATATAAGAAATAATAATAAAATGTTTAATGATAATAATAATATTAACGTTATTATTATTTTTATTGTTATTAATATTATTATTATTTAGTTTTAGGTTTTAAAGAACCCATATGCGTTCTCCCTCTCCCCTTACCTGAGGAGAGACACCCCGTTCGGATGAACCCCACTCTCGCGCAACCTCCTCTATGACTCCCACCTTCCTATTTGATTTCACCCTTTTCTTCTGGTGATTCTTGTCCAAATATTTTAAGTAACGGTTTTGGGTCCCTTATCTTCCCATTTCTGAATGATTTATGGTCTCCCCATCTCCCCTCATGCTCGATCAAACCCTAGTTCGAATGGGTGATCCAATTTTTGGTTATCTCTTGGTTTTAGGCTGTGAAAAGGGTCTCTGGGGACCCATTCGTGTGGGTTCCAACAACCAACTTGGAAGGAGAAGCAGTTCGAGTTGTTTTGGATTGCCACCGCCATCCGAGGTAATGATTAAAACCCGCTCTTTGTTTTTCCTCAATTTAATTTTGGGTCTTTTGGTGTTATTGAGACTCTAGAATTGTTTTAATGGGTTTTTTCATTGATTGATTGTGTGAATTCATATAATTAGGTATGTATACATAAAATATACATATATATATATATGTCTTACATGTACGTTTTCCCTCATGGGAAAGGGAATAAATGCATTGGGGTAAGGATATATGTGTGTGTGTGTGAAAGTATGTGTGTGTGAGTGTGGGGCATTTTTGAGTGGTCGCCTCCAAATATGTAAAGTTTTGAGTATTAAATTGGTTCCACACTTAGGTAGGTTCCTTCTCCTTGAACCATTAATTTAAAGCATGCATTAATTATTTCCTTATCACACCTTTCTTATTTTAATAAATACAATATGGTATTTATATTAAATGTCTCTTAAATGTGAATTGACTATGTTTTATGATTGAGATGCTCAATATGATAAATTAATATTTTGAATAGAAATGTCAAGGTTTTATAATAAAACCCTTCAAATGGAGGTGTGTTGTCTTCATGCTAAAAAATAGTGATTAGATCATTATGCTTTTTTGGATTATTGTACTGATATTTCTTATGCCTTTATATAACATTTGATATATGGAATATTTAAAAAATATCCCCTAATGGAATTAGAAAAACAAAGATTCACTTTTTGAATGATTAAAGAACCAAGGAACTGTCTAAGTGCTTGGCCCAATTTTTAGATCAAAATTACCCATGTATGTGATTTAATTTTTCCATTGACACCTACTATGTAACCCATGTTAGCTTAAAAATGAAATTGACCTGATTTGGTAATTTGAATAATTTTTTACCTTGGGTGATACATGGATTTCCATGTAGGAATTTCATGGATGGACTCATTGGTTCATCATACTTATACCATGGGTGATACATGGATTCCCATGTAGGAATTCCGTGGAAGGACTCTGGTTCAAAAATAAATAATTGGTTACATGTCTATAGCACCCCATACTATGATAATTGAAGGTAGTGGAGTGATTTTTTTTGAAAATTCATTAAATGGACTAAAAGAATGGCTTCATGCTACTTTTCCTTGTCACACTAATGAAATGAAAGGCTTGGACCAAATAGAGATATTGATTAATTGTGATTTGATTAAATGGTTTCATGAAAAATTAGCCTTTCCACACAAAGGAAAGGTAAATTATTGAACCTTATGAATAATATATGACATAATTATCAAAATATGAATGACCTGACTCAAGCATGACTTGGATTCCTTGGGAATTCCTTGAGCACTCAAGGACCCCATTCTGAATACAAGGATATGACTTACATAGGTTGAGACCCACCTAGAACCATATCCTTTTCAAACATTGGATTCATAGTATGACATAGTAGGATCCCTCATGTATTACGATAGGATTCCTTAGATACACTCCTTGGATCTAGAACTAACAAATAGGTGCCATGGTTAACGCCCATTGGGTCCAATCATTTCTTAGCCCCATTTTACCTTTGATGAAACCCTTGGGCTCGGTAAGTCTATTATTATAGAATTTCGTGGATTATGATCCTTGTATTACACACTTACTCCCCTATAGGATGCCTTGGATTCACTTCTTGGATCCGTCATTGACAAGTAAGGGGCATTGTTAAATCTCACCAGGCCCATCCATTGTCTTGCCCCGTTTTACGTTGAATGAAATCCTTGGACTCAGTAATTGTCTTATTTTCAAATTAATTGGACTATAATCATTAGATTACACTCTTTCCCTTAGATATTCTAAATTCCTTGCTGATTTGGGTACCCTTGAGGTCTACATTTCCTTGGTTATTACCTTGGAAAATCATTATTAAATATCAAAACAGGTTTCCTTGTTACATATTAGAACCTTCATTATTGAAAACATGTGACTTATTCGTAAACTATTTACATGTTCAAATTACATTTAAGGGACAAAGTAGGTATAATCGTTAGTTGTCCCTTGGAGTCCTAGATGGGTGAGGTTTATTTATTCCATTTGTTATTATTCTCTATACATGTACAATGTTTAAATTGTCTTTCATTGTCCCGATTAGGCTAGACACTATGGGTGATGACCTAATGATATTTATATCTCACACCCTGATAAGGTACCCTTGGTACCCAAGTATACCTTATATTTAGAGGATCTAGGTTGATTTATGTATTTCTTATAGTTGTGAGTTAGGATCAAAGGGCTGAGCTAGAGCTCAGGATACTCAGGGAGATCTCCCAAGGGGATTTGATATTATTTATATATTATTGTACTATAATGTAGAAAATGACATTCTTTTACTACTTTAGCTTATGTATCATCCATCATCCATTTGTTATATAAATTGGCATTGGACACTTTTTTTCAGTTATATAAAATTTACCTTTCGCTGCTTTGTCCTTGATATTTACTACTTCCATTGTTATCTTCTATTTATTCTAATCCAATTAGTTTTCTAATCTTATATGAGGGTATAATATCTCCCCTATCAATTATTGAGTCTCTCTCTACTTGTTGGCTGGCTCTGGAATATGGGGAGATGCGCTTGAGGACATGTGGCCCCCAGTCCGGCTTCTGGTTTAGTGGTAATCCAAGTTGGGACATTACAAAGTGGTATTAGAGGTAACATCTTTCCTTCATATTAATATTCTAGTTTGGTATATAGGAGAATAAAAATGTGTCAATTCTTGGATAATAGTTGTTCTTGGGACTGATCACCCCGTGTTTGGGAAATGACCAAGTGTTCAGGGCTGTAAATTTTTGTTCATGGTATTTTATATTACAATTGATGTGATTTCACATTTAGAGGATGGATTATTTTTTATTAATGATTTATATAATTTATGAAAAATTTACCCTCGACCTTATATGGAAAAGGAATTTTCATTGCATGCATCACATTAGTCACATAGAATTTCACATACCATATATAGTGTCATTCCATTTAGTTGCATTTTCGTTTTCATATTGATTATAATTGTGTGAATTGAATGTATGAAATGTGTTTTATTTGTTATAATACCTATTTAGATAGAATTTTTTGGTGATATATTTTGCATTCTTGAGTGTTATTCCATTCTATCTAATAATTTTACTACTTACTTTGACATGCTAGTTTGTTTTCCTAATATTAAATTGATTGCATGGGATAAAATTATTGATTGTAATGACAAGAAGTACTATTTTTCCATTGTAAGGTGTATGGGTGCCTTATAACTAGGAAAATGTAACCTGTGTATTGTAAATATTGTAATAGACTATTAAAAATGTAAATTAATAGGTAAATTGGTTAGTAAATGGAAGCTAAATACTAAACATAAAGTTTATAGGAGCTTTATAGGTTCATAGATGACCACCCATATAACTGGACCAATGTATGTGATCAGGAAAAATTCTCAATTGATGTTGGTTTGGATTAATGGGAGACAATTTTCAATCCATGAAGTTTATGTGAACTTCATGGATTGGGAAATGGTGCCAAATGTAAAATATACCAGCATCATGTATTGTGAAATGGATATACATGAAAAAGATGTTTAGTTCTTTCTAGAAATCAAATGTTTAAATTCTAAAGACACTACTAGACATGAGTAGGTCAATTGGGTACTGTTTTTTAAGAAGAACAAATATTGAAGTTTGAAATTTTAATGACTTGACAACTAATATTGGGTTTCATTTTGATGAACCAAGGATGGTTAAAATGGGACCTTTATAGGTTGTCATTAATGTTAAAAATGAATTGCATTGTTCAATTTCCTAATAAAGATGGGATGTCTTTTATATTTAACATTGAGAAGGATGTTTGACATACTTTATTGTTTTTTTCCTTGGGGCCTTGGTTAAAATCAAGTACCATGTGTTTTTATTTTAAAATGGTACCTGATGTTTTGAATAAAATATTATTATGGTTAAAATTAAATGTGATTAAATATAAAGGGCACGAAAAAGGAACCTTTAGTGGTGTCCTCTATTTAGAATAATCGGGCAAGGGTAGTTAAATTTTCTCTTTTAGTTTACTTGGAATAGAATCATGTGCATTTTACATAGGAATTATTTTACTTTTAGCAATGGATTAGTTGGTTGGATTTTGAGCTTGATGACTTTTGTTTGATGTGAACTAGTGTTATGGTTGAATCTTGTGCATTGTAAGGGGCTAGTATGTGGTTGTTAGTTCCCTTATAATTTAATTTCCTTGATAGTGTCATGATTGTTTTGACCATTGGTGTCATATGGGTGTTGTTGTCCCTAGTAAGACTTTTAGTTTCCAATAAAACTCTTGTATGAATGGGTGGCCATGGTTTATTTTGACTTGTTATGGGTATGAGCATTGAGTAATGATTGTTTTTATTATGGTAGACAAGACTAAAGCATGGTAGGATACTTGATAGGTATCCTGACCATTTCGTCTTCTTAGTAATTAATGAAAGTTAATGATTTCATCTAGGATAAGGGTTGTATGAGGCAATGCAAATATGGAATTAATCACTTGTGGTGTTGATTACGGTCTCAGGTCATCTCTAGGTAGAGTGACTCGAGTGATAAGGAATAATGTTTGCCTTAATTATTGAGATGGATTTTCTAAATACTCGGGTGTTTTGACATGCGAATATCATAGGTTTTTATTTCATGGTATTATTTGACATACATGAGCTTGGACCAAAGAAGTGAAACATGTACGATTAAGATGGGGGGTGTCATGTACTCTCTGGTAAATGTGTTCCCTTACAAGTAGGAGTAACACACTAAAAAAGACCATATTTCAAGGGTCGATATCACATGAATTCCCTTCAGGTCTGCAAGTCTTAAATCATATCGGTGCTTGCTTGACAGCACAACTTTGTTGGTTTTTGGCTCTGTATGGCTGGTTGGAATCCGTACCGAGCACTTCATCTTCGATAAGATGGAAGTGCCTTGAACCTTATTGGAAATCCTTAATATCATCTAAATGTACTCTTTCTTAGATACAATCATATCCCATGTCATGCCTTCATCCTTGATGCACTAAGAGAGTATTGGTTTTACGTCGTGCTCAAGCTTTATGTTTTTGAGCTTGTTAGGTGGGTTTTTTCAATGTTTCATGCAAACGCATGGTTCTTATCGAGTATTGGTAATCCCTAACTGATTCCTAGGTTTCCAAGTAGGAATTCCGTGGTTGGACTCGTGGTCTCTTTCCATTTATTTTGACTCAACGGCCAGGCATATTCCACTTTGGACTCAGTTAATGATCAAATTTGGATGTTGTGGGGTTATACCAATATCTTTTTTATGAAATTGAGAGTTAAATACCTTGGAATATTTTCTGAAAATCTTTTCTAAATGGATGTATGATGGCATGTCCTGTGAAACATTACTAGTAGTCAGGTATGGGCTTCAGTGAATGCACTCTTTGTAAATGCAAGATGCCTTAGAGGAATGCATTTTCTGTTTAGTTGGAAATGTACCACCCATATAAGTCTATAATCATCAAGATAAGTTGTCCATGTGGTGAGAGTCATTCTCTATTATTTTAGTTCTATGTTTCTGATCATTAGTAACATTTTAATGAAAGCTTTCTGGTTAATGTGACTGTGGTTATAAGGTCGACAATGTGTTCTAAGAAAGCTTGTGTGGTCAGTTTCTGTTTGGTCAATCAAGATTAGACTATTTATTTATAATGAACTCATTCTAGGAATATTGTTAGGATTCTTAGATTATTGCTTCGTATGTAAATTCCAACGATGGTGATATTGTGTCTTGGAATTGGCCCCTTCCAAAGTTTAGACCCAAGGTGGGGAGCACCATCAGTCGGATGATTATCGAGATGACAACATGATCATTTATCTATCATAACAGGATCATGTAAGCTCCATTTCAGTTTTCTATTGGGAAATATAGGATTGGAATAGGTTGTAATGTGTTATGTGTGGAATGATTAAGAAGTGTTTAAAGGTGTGTTGGTTGCCAAAAACGTAATGTGATAGTTTGAATGAGACTTTACAACCCTGGTAGGTTGGGTGATGTTTTAGTTATTTCTTGAAGGCTTCATGGGGATTTGAAGTTCTAATATGGGAAGATTTTAATGTTCTGTTTTTTTAACCGAATAAGGATCCAAGGGATTTTGAACATTATCTTTTACTGAATGGGACAAATTGAAACCAAAATCATGACTCAATTATGTCACTTGGAACGGTTTAATGTAATGTATGTTGACTTGGGTGAAGGATGATAAGTATCTTGTGTGTTTTGAGGAGTTTCTGGAGTTCCAAACCTAAAAAAAATCAAGGGACCTGAAAAGGGCTCGTGGTTTTTATAAACACCTTGCTCCCCATAGTAGGTAACCATGTGGGTAATGCAGGTGGATATAGGTTTTGCGCACAGTTTGCACGTGGTTTGGTTAACTGTGCAGCCAGCCCATGTGGGGTTAGTTAGGTGCCCAGTAGAGGGAGGACTATTGGTGCATGGATTTCCAAACCGTGTGGCACAAATCGTGGGTGAAAATATATCCTTAAATTAAAAGTAATTAAATTAAAATTTAGAAATATAATTAGCTAAATGAGATTAAGGAAAAAATATTAAATAATAATGAAATGTTTAATGATGATAATAATAATAAAATTAATGTATTTATTATTATTATTATTATTATTATTATAGGTATTAAAGAACCCAAATGGGTTCTCCCTCTCCCCTTACCAGCGATGCGACACCTCCCTTCAGCCAAGACCCTCTCTTATGAGACCCACTCTCCGGCTCCCTCCTTCTTGTTTGATATCACCCATTTCTTCTTGGAAATTCATGTCCAAAATATTGAGGTAAGGGTTTATACTCTCTTCTCTTATATTTTACAACTGATTTATGGTCTCCTTATCTCCCCTCATGCTCAACTGAACCCTAGGTCAAATGGGTGATCTGATTTTCGAATTTATCTTGGTTTTAGGTTGTGTGATGGGTCTCTCAGAACCCATTCATGCATGTTTCGACAACCACCACTGAAGGTTAAGTAGTTTTTGTTGTTTTGGTTCACCACTTCCATTCTAGGTAAATATTTAAATCCACTATTTATTTTTTCTCTATTTAATTTAGGGTTATTTGGTGGAAATGAGTCTCTAAAATTTTTTGTAGTGATTTTTTTCAATGATTTATTTAGTGAATGCATATACTTAGGTATTTATACATACATGTATATATATATATATCTCTGTGTGTGTGTGTGTGTGTGTCTTCCATGTACGTGTTCCCTCATGATGGGGGGAATATGTGAATTGGGTAAAGTATATATATATATATATATATATATATATATATGAATGTATGTGTGTGAGAGTGTGGGGTGGTTCCAAGTGGTCACCACCAAATCTTTCAAGTGTTGAGTACCAAATTGGTTCCACCCATATTTAGGGTCCCTCTCCTCGTCCCATTAATTTAAAGAGTGCATTAATTATTTTCTTATCGCACCTTCCTTATTTTAATTAATGCAGTATGGTATTTATATTAAATGCTTCTTAAATGTGAGTTGATTGTGTTTCATGATTGAGATTATCGGTATGATAAATGAATTTTTTGATGAGAAATGTCGTGATTTTATAATAAAACCCCACTAATGGTGGTACATTGTCTTCAAGCTAAACAGTATTGATTAGATATTTATGCTTTTTTTGGCTTGTTGTATCAATATTTTGTATGAATTGATGTTACGTTTTAGATATGTAATGTTTAGGAAATATCCCCTAATGTAATAAGAAAAATGGATTTTCTCTGAAAAATGATTAAAGAAACAAGGCATTGTCTAAGTGATCACCAGTTTTTAGATTGGAATTACCCGTTTAGGTGATTACCTCTTTCCATTGACACCACCTAAGTGACCCAAGGAGCCTTATAAAAACAATTGACATCCTTATATAAATTGAATGATTTTACACAATGGGTAATACATGGATTCCCATGTAGGAATTCCATGGAAGGACACATTGCTTTATCATACTCATACCTTAGGTGATACATGGATTCCCATGTAGGAAATCCATGGATGGACTCATGTTCATAAATAAATAATTGGACACATATCAATCATAACCCTTACCATGATAATGGAAGGTAAAAGTGTGAACCATGATTTTTGAAAATGACTTAAATAGATTAAATGAATGGTTCCATGCTACTTGTCCTTGTCACACAAATGAAATCCAAGGCTTGAGCCAAATAGAATTATTGATTACTTATGAATTGATTAAATTGTTGCATGCTCAATAAGCCTTTCCACACCAATGAAAGGTAATGGTTTGAACCTTATGAATTATATATGACTTCATTATATAAATAGAAATGGATTGAATCAATCTCACTTTGGATTCCCAAGGGAATTCCTTGAGCACTTGAGGACCCCATTCCGAATTCAAGGATACAACTTACTTATGTTGAGTCCCACATTGAACTTGATCCTTGTATAACTTTGCATGCTTGGAATGACACTGTATGATCCCTCGTGTAGAACTACAGGATGCCTTGGATAAAATTCTTAGATCCAGCACTGAAAAGTAGGTTCCATGGTCAAAGACCATTGGGCCCAGTCATTGCATAGCCCCATTTTACCTTGGATGAACTATTTGGACTTAGTAGGTGTATTATTGAGGAAAAAATTGGATAATTATCATTATATTACACTCTTTCCTCCTCTACAAGATTCCTTGGACACACTCCTTGGATCTATCATTAATAAGTTGGAACCATTGTTAAATCCCATCAGGCCCAGTCATTTCTTTCCCCTATTTTACCTTGGAAAAACTCCTTGAACTCGGTAGGAATATTATTGTGGAATTACTTGTGCTATTATCCTCAGATTACACTCTGACCCTTCAAACAACTACATTATTTACTGAATTAGGGACCCTTGAGGTCTATGTTTCCTTGTTTATTTCCTTGGAACGTCATTATTAAATATCACCACATTTTGCCTTGTTATATCTTGGAACCTTCATTATTGAAATCATGTAAATTATTTATAAACTGATTACATGTTTGGATTCCAGCCAAGGGCCGAAGTAGGTATAGTCATCAGTTTCCCCATAGGGACCTAGATGGGTGATGTTTATTTATTCTGTTTATTATTCTAATATATACCTACACAATGATTAAATTATGTTTCACTGTCTAGATTGGTCTAGACACCATGTGTTTTGGCCTACTGAGATTAATATCTCACACCCTGATTGGGTGTACTTGGTACCCAAGTAGACCTTATATTTTCAATATCTTGGTTTATTTTCGTATTTCTTGTATCTAGAAGTTAGGAGAAATGGACTGAGTTTGAGATTGGGATTCTCATGGAGATCTCCCATGGTGCATTATTTTCCTTTCTTTATTTTTGTACTATAATTTAAGACATGATGTTTGTTTACGTATTTAGCTTATGTATCATCCATCATCCTTGTATTGTATAAACTATAATTGGCCACTTTTTTCAGTTACATAAAATCGATCTTCCACTACTTTTTCATTTCTATTTACTACTTCCACTATTATCATATATTTATTGTAATTCCATTATTGTTTTACTATGATATGAGGGTATGTATCCCCACTATCACCTCTCGATACCCTTGCTACTAGTCGGCAACATTTGGTGTACAGGGAGACACGCTTAAGGCCATCTGACTCACCAGTCTGCCTATCGGTTTAGTGGTAAGCTAGGTCAGGACATTATAGTATACATATGAAATTTTAGACAATTTAAAATCCCTATTTTCCTATATGAATATATTTTTTTGATTAGGAAAACATTTAAAAAATAATTTTATCATAAAATTTCATTAAAGTCGTTTTGGGGCTACTCATTCAATTTGACTTCAAGAACATAAAGATAGTAATAGAATTCAAATAAAAATAAATTTACCATCATTTATAATTTATAATTTACGGTTAAATTCTTTTAATACCATAATTTATACAATAAGATTAATTTTATTATTAATAAAATCATTTACCTTGATTTTTATATTCTTTGTACAAGCAATGAATTGAAATTCCATAAGCATTTAAGGTGATTATATCATCCCTAAAAATTAAATATATATATATATATATCATAAAAATAATGTATTTAAGTTCTAAATAAAATATTATATTCATTATCGATTTTTCTTTATCCCTATAAAAACATATAAGGGAAGTTAAAATAATGAGAGTAATATTTTGTATTTATTCTATAATTAATATAATATAAAGGTCATTACCAAAAAAAAATGAAATGGAGTTGCTATATCATAGAATATTGGAAGAGTATGGTAAAACTAAACATTTCTAATAGAAATAACTCAAATATTAAATAGACTTCCAAACACTTATCATATTATTTTTAAATGTAATTTTTTATTTACCATGTATCGTGCTTGAAAATATTGACTATGATTACTATTCATAATGATAAAAAATAAAAGGGATCTAATTACTAAATTCAAAACTTTAAATTAGAAATATTTAAACTACTTTCCATTATTAAATTTCATTAATTGGTAAAATTTAATTTTAACATAAATTCTTAAAATTGAATGAGAAACGTTTTTAAAAAAATTGTGTTTTAGGCATAAAATAATTCTATATATAAAAGAAATATAATGTTGATTTTAAAGGGATTATTTAGACTATATTTAATGAAATTTATTTTTTTTAAATAAAAATTAAATAAAAAATATAATGGTAATTTTCTATTACTTCATTTAATTAAAAAAAGGTAGTTTAACAAAAATTGGTATTTGTTCCAAGTTATTAAAAAATAAATCATTTAGAAAAAAAAATCAACCAATGATTATATTTTCCTAATGATATAAATAATGATATTCCGCCTGTCAATGAAATTATTAAAAAGTTTACAAATTAGTCATAAATTCTTCACACAAAATTAAAAAAATATCTATGAAAATATTTTTTAATCACTAAATGACATTACAAAAAATTGAGTACGTGTTTATTATGAATAATTAAATAAAATATAATTAAAAAATACATATAAATATATTTTCATAATGTGATTATTCTTATTCATACATCTAATTTAACTGTAAGGTTATAATTTTCACATTTATATAGTAATATTTTTATTTCATATTGTATTTAACTTCAAGATTAGTGTTGTGCAATAAGCAAGCTATCAACAATAGTATTCTTCAAAACTAAATTTCAAGTTTCAAAAGTTATTACCTTAGCATAAAAAAAATAAAAAACTATATTGATGTCATTATATTATAATTATGAAATTATATTTGGAAGGTAAGAAAAAAAATGAAAGTATTTTAGGAAAATAAAGTATAAATGCTGAGAAATTAGGTTTCCACATGGAGGAATCCTTAGAAATAGATATATTAATACAATATCATGTGACCAGAGGCTCGCAAAATTCATCCATAAAAGTGATACATAATAGACTAAATGTTACTTCCCATGTTAATAAGGTTCACCTTTCTTTTTGGGAGGCTACCTAATTAAAACTCAAAAGTTATGAATGCTTAACCTTGAGTAGTGATCAGGATGGGTAAACTACTATAATTGTTTCAAGGGTGTGAGTGAGTGGGGTAAAATCTCACTGGAAGAAAATGTGTTTGCCTATGGTTATAGTCACTCAAATGTTACTATTTATTAAAAAAAGGAAATATAATCGAGGGTTAGGGAGGTCTGTAATGGTGAATCCCCAAAGCTTCACTACTAACAATAACATTACACTCATGGGGGAGGTCATTAGTCTGATAAGTGCCCCCAGTGGGTAATGGCCTATGGTTTGGTGGGAATACAAAAAAGGTATTATAGGATAACCCTAGGTTCATTTGAATAGTTTCATGTCTCGAGGTTGTTCGGGTCTAAAAAAATGGTACCAGATCCAACACTCAGTCAGAAGTGCAGTGGTACTACCTGGGATTTTTGTTTAGGGTCAACAATGAGTTCATTTTATTTTAAATTGGTAGAGAATGTAACATCTTTATAAAATTGATACTTAATATAATAAATATTTCTACCCATGTCAATAAGGTTTACCTTTCCTTTTAGGAGCATACATGATTAGAACTCATAAATTATGTATCTTATCTATTGGTAGTGGTCATTATGGGTGACCTCCTTGGAATTTTTATAGGGTGTGTGTGAGGGAGGAAAAACCGCGTTGGAAAAAAAATCGTACCTATGGGGACTGTCATTAGTTTAGGAAGTAACCTCAGTGGGTAATAGCCTACAATGTGCTGGGAATGAAACTAAGGTATTATAGGAGACCCATTGGATTTTTTTGGCTATGTTAAGAACCCTAGGTTGGTTATCTCATGAAATCTGAAGTAAAAGGAATATGTTTACAAAGGAAGAATAATATATAGATATTTTGGTGGAAATAAAATTCTTTGATTAGTCTTAAAGGGGTGGTGAGAGACCACATTTATAAGGGGTGAGATTCATATTTTTGTAAACATTTCAAACTAATATAAAGAACGAACTTGTTTCACATGTAAAGTGGATCCAATAATAGGAAATGATTGGGTATAGGATGACATAAAGTCAATAATATCTCAACCATTTTATTAAAAAAGGTATTAACATTTTTCAAGATCATTATCTCTTCAATTTTTTGTTTTACTATTTTAGATTCCACCAAGATAACTACTTTTTCCTAAGTAATTTACATTTAATATCTTCAACTAAGATTTTACTCATTAAAAAATTTGTGCCTAATGATTAGAAATATTAAATTCATTAAATCATATGAATTCTACATGTGTAAGAAAATTGTATTTTATCATTGGTACATGTAACATGTAAAATCTTGATTTTTGGAAAAATGCTTTGTTTGGATAAAAAAATTATGTATAGGAAAAACTTATACATGCCTTTGATTATCATGATATGAGTATGTATATTATAAGAAAATTAATTTCATCTATCTTTAAAATCAATCAAAAAACAAATATTAATTAAATATTATTTAATTAAAATTAAAGACGAACCATAGTTTCATTTATTGGAAAACATTACTTATATCTAAAAAATATAAAATATTGGTTTTATAAATTTGGAATATTATTTTCATGATATATATTTTTTCTAACGAAATAAATCTTTTTTCAATTAAATGGTTTTATGTGATTCTATATCATACTTATGATAAGGTTATAATATTTATAATTTTGGTAAAAACTGAATTCTTCCCTATTTACCTAAAAATATACTATTCTATAAAATTCAAAAAAATCATAGTAAGATAAATTTGAAATTATAAATTCAAATATGATTATATATTCCTTAAATTAAAATAATTAGATTAATATATTCAATTTTTATCTGAAAATAAAATATATAATGAAAAATTATTTTATCGCAAATTAATTAATTTTTCAGGGTTTTAGTTCATATGTTTCTAATTTATTACTATCATTGATCTACAAAAGGGTTTTTATTTCTATAATATTCTTTATTAATATGGAAACGATTTTTTAGTTCAGTTTTTTATGAAATACAATATACTCATTTGCTAGTTATTTCATGAAAATTACTTAATAAAATCAAGGGTCATTACTGGAATACCCATAATTTGACCTTGTAATGACAATGGTGGATCAGTTGGAAAATGTGGATATATTATCGTTAATTATGTCAAAAGTATTCTAGATAACATCTGTCTTTTAGTGTGTCAAAATAATGAAAAACGATGATGCAAGATGTTTAGATCATGTAGATTATCATTGAAGGGGAGCCCAAGATGTTTTGTCATTGGATTAAGGGGGAATTTTTTTGGTGGAAACCCAACCCAACATTGGTTATATAAAAGGGTTATGTATGACATATAATCCTAGATGGGTCTATAAATAATTGTATTTAGAATGAACACAAAGAATGTTTTATGTGCTAATCAAGGAAGGTATGGGCTTTGTAACACCCTAAAATTATAAAATAAGAACATTTTATTCGACATATTATACAAAAAACAACATCAATATTAATCAACCCACGAAATATATTTCTATAAATTTAATAACCTTCATAGCCTTCAAACCATGAAACCTTGATTAGAAAAGAAACCATAAAATTAGAATATTATTTTAAACCAGCCATTAAATAGAAGAGTATGAATAATAATAAATAAATTATGAAAAATTTCTATTTCATAAATGCATAAAAAAATCCAATGTATGTCTATTTATTATAATTAATTTAAAAATTATTTTAATGAAAAATGAAATTATTATGAAAAATTGTATTCTTTAAAGAATATCATTTTATTGTGTTTTGATAACTTATGTTGATTTAATTTTTACCACATTTAGAAAATTTATTTTACAAATTAAACATCATTTTTGAAATAAATGTATCAAAATTAATTTATGTTAATTTTTTAGAAATTTTTTAAAGGGATTCATTTTTTATATGAATATTAAAAAAAATACATATTTTTTATAAAAAATTTCTTTTCTTTTAAATAATATACATGCCTCGTTTTATTTTAATATGGTTTTAACAGTGATATTAGTTCAATTATACCATGTTTAATGTGAAAATGAGTTTAATAGGGAATTAAACTAAATATTTAAAGGATTGTTTGTTAGAAATATTTTTACCTTATCATCTCTAAGGTTTATGAATTTCCTGTTTTGGATCCTTGTTTCATCTAAAAAATATGGGTACAATTTGTTTTAAAAAATTCCATGTATTTCCTCTCCCCCACCTATAAAATGTCACTCCCTCCCTTCACTTCATCACACATCTCCAGACATTTGGCTCTACAAAACCCTTCTAATATATCTCAACAACACTGTTATCCATATTCTAAAGATTTCTGTAATTCCCAAAAGAAAAACCCACAACACCTTAATAGGAGATCTAAATGTTGTTTCTCTAAGAGAATGAAATTTTTTTAATGAATCTATTTTATATTCTTTCTTCTTTTAATACCTTCAGTTTTTTCTGAACACATACAATATAATAAAACTAGAATATGAAATATAATGATTTTTAATTATGTTTTTATAATGATATTTATACATATCCTAGACCATCGAATGGGAAACTAAATCATCAATTGTGTGCATTACTGAAGATCACCTCATGAACTAATGCTACTCGTTTTCCATCAACACATAGCATGATTTTGTATAATTATATATTTAATTTTTATACACAATATTTATTTAGTAATTAAAATATGACATATACGTACATAATTTCCATGCCGTTTAAAATATGATAATGTCGCTCGTCTGTTTGGCGGACTATGGCCTTGAGAAGCGATATGATTTGTATTTCAATTAAACTTTACTTGAAAAGTAATAAGGTTAAATTTAATTAATAGATGTGATATATAATATATGATTTAGATTCTGTAAAATTAATATATCACTGAATCATTTACCCTTTCACTCATTAATGGAATGATATCTTCGCATCTGCATATGTACAACCTACTGTCTCCACAAAGTGATGTGAATAATTTTCCACGTCAAAACATCATGAATGATTCTAAAAATATATATAATGATTCAATATGATATTTATAACATTAATATCACTCTATATATAATGAAACTATATGATACTCTCAATAACTGAAACATTAAAATTAAAACATACATGAGAAAACAAGAGAGTTATAACTTGAAACATTAGTAATAATGAAATATTATTAATGAACGGGTGATAAGAAAACATAAAAAGATCATATATGATATTATAAATATCAATATGATTCTAGTATAAGTTGATAACTTTTTAAAACGACTATGTTGGATGTTAAAACATTTTTAACTAATAGGAAGCATGTGGTGAGGGACTTCACCTCAATTTTTTTATTGAAGCATTTTTTATTATTGTGCACCCAATTTCTTTTATATTATGTATTTACAACCCATTTGATATGAAATGTCATGATTTATTCATTAATAATGGTATTTTGATGTTTCAATCTGAATTATCTCATCCAAGGGTATTTGAGTTGAATATTAACAATTGGTAATGAATTTCATATCCCAATTTGTTTTCATTGGGCTATATTACGTATTAATTGTATTTTATATTATTTTATTATGTGTGTAATTAATTTCGATTATATTATATTGTATATCAACTCATTTTATATGGATACATTTGATACATATAATCAATTCATTTATTAATTCTCACTTCAACGTTATGATCATTTAAGGGATTTCATCTCAATTTCCATTTCAATGAGACATATTTGTTAATATGAACATATTTACATTCATGTGATATATATACTACCGCATTAATTTATTTATCATGAACACCTATTTATTAATGATTTTTATAAAAGTCTATAAACCTAATGATTTGATGGTTACCTCACTTTTCTTGATTAATTTTTTGATTATTAACTTTCTCTTGAGAAAATCACATTCTTGTGACCCTTTTTCAATAAGGAATTTCATTTTTATTGAATTTAAATATTAATTATATCATTGATATGATTATTGATCAAACTTTATACAATTTCTTCATATTTTTTTTACTTTTAAAATTATTTTATTATATTGGGAAATATTGATAAATTCACATTCTTTTCTCAATAAAAATATCCGATGAAAAGGAAAATTATTCATGAATTAAATATAATATTATATATATATATATATGTGTGTAATGATTATGAAATGTAGTGATAGGTTGGGAATAGTTATAAAGATCCCCTCGATGCACTGTTAGTCTCATGAGACAAATCAGTTGGTCAGTCGTAATTTAACGGGTTTGTGTTGTATACCTTCCCATTCATTTTAAATTGTCTTGGAAAAGGTCATGAAAATAGAGTTATGATGGTGCATGAGATCATGATATCCTATAATTTAGAATTTCATTCATTAGTAGCACAATTTTTATTATCCATGAGATTTTCTCAATGATATTAACTCTGAAAAAATTTCTTTCTTAGTTAATCAATTAAATGATGCGTGTTTTCAAATATTTACCTTTCCATATTCCTTATCCCTTATGTATTAAAAATGTTCATTTTATTTATTAAATGAAATTTGTGTTCAGTTATTTACCTCTCCATGTTTATTATTCCTTACTAAATCATGATAGTAAAATTATTTAAATGGAATATGTGTTCATTTTTTTAACTTTCCATTTTGATTTTTTCTTATCTAATCATGACGTTCAGATTATTTAGATGGAATATGTTTTTAGTTATTTACCATTCAATGTTTATTATGCTTATTGATTCATGATAGCATCCAATATACTTACCCCTACCTATGAATTTCAGGTCACCCACATTTTTTCATTTCCCATGAATCTCTTATGTGTACAATGAATGATATGTATGAATATGATAGAGGGAATAATGATATTATCAAAAAAAATATGTTACAATTTTTTTTATTAAAATTTAATATGGTAATCATGAATATTATTTTTACCTAGAATACTAAACTATTCTATCCTTCAAGATATGATTCATTATTTCTAATGCCATTGTAATAAAGTAAACACTGGCTTCAAGCTACTACGATCTAGGCCATTACAGTTGGTATCAAATAATTTTTAGTATAATCCTTGGAAAATATATTTATAAATCCATATATTTGTGGAGATATACATATGATATAATTTTAGTACAAATATATAAAAACATCCTAAAATTTTGGCAAGGTAGATATTATGAGGTTTTTCTTAGAAATAAATCTATGTATAGATACTACAAGGGGACATGGTGATGATATAGATATAACTACTGGTAATAAATCTAAAAAAGGAAAGTCTGGATTAACTTTAGAATTACCTAGTATATGATAATGGGTCTTACTTTGCACCTAGTTTCACACTCTTAGGGGATATTCTGTGGATAATTTATTTTTTACTAGAAACCATTATGAACAATTAGAATAGATAATGATAGTGAATGGTCTTGGTTAGACATAAGGATACGTAGAATAAAAATGATATGTCATGATTTATACATCCTATAAATGACTATATTTTCTCATTATTATTGTTTCCCACATTATGATTTTTGGTTTTATTAAATTACAGGAACCCAATGGAATCATGCTAACATTCAATATGATAGAAAATAAGGGGACTATGAGAAACCAAATGAGATAAGGAGTAGAGTGATTGATATCATGTATAATCCTAACCTCTTATCCAAATATATGATTAACAACCTATAACTTGACTAACTATCGAACTCCCCAATGAAGAGAATAATAGAGTTTGATAAGAGCTCAAGTGGTAGAGACCATGTATGAAAGGAGGATTTTAAAACCCCGAGAATTTATAATATTTTCATTTCTGAATACATTTTATTTTTTTTATTTCTTTATTTTTACTCAACAACATGTAAAAAATATTCTACAGAGAATAATGAGTTGGCTTGTATTACATGCCATGCCCAATTTTATCGAACAAAAATATACTAATAAAATATTACAATATAATATAATATATTATTTTTATATTAAAATAGAGGTTATTAATAGTATTCACATATTTTTAAATTTTATATCTTCCATATAATTTTAAGATTCATCTTATGTATTTTCTATAAATTATATAAGAAAAAATTCATTTTTTAGATAAAAGAAGTATTTCTCAAAAAATGAATTTTGATGAATTTTAATGGCGAACCATTTTTAAATCTAACATTTGACACTTATATATTAAATATGACAAAATAAACTTATTCTTTATATGTGGTACATAAAAATTTAGTTTGGAATTTTTTTTGTTTTTTTCTCATAACTTTCATATTTTAATGAATTGTGAAATGTACTGCATTTTAAATCAAAACTGATTTTTCGTCTAATTTATTTATATTGATATATTATACTTTTAATTAATTTCAATGTGTAGCCAGATAATGTTTTCATAAATTAATAAAATTTAGGTCATTTTAATAAATTTCACATTGAAATTGGATATAAAAACACTGTGAACTTTTGAATGTTTTACATAAAAAACTCATTTTCGTATTTGGTCGAAGGGTTTACTTTTTAATTAAGTTCTTCCAAATATATATTTTGAATTTTTACAAATAGATATAATATTTTAAATAAAAAGGTACAAATTCTATAAATATATTCCTTTTATTTTTTGACATTATGAATAGTAAATTTGGTAATTATTATTATTACCACAGTTGAAGGTAAATCGAGTAATTAAAGGTAAAAATAATATTATAATAATATAAAACTACCCTAACATATTTTGTAATATAATTGGATGAGTTATGTACGATAAATAAAATTCTTGGGCTGAACTTTTGACCTTTTGAGGCCACTTGGGTGTGATTAAGACATTTATAACATTAAATTTTGAGTAAAAGAAAAAATATCATAAATATGACTCTATTTACTAAAACAATTTTAATATGAGATTATATAAGTAATATATTAAAATATAAATATTAATTATAAATCTAAAAATATTACCTACATCATGGTATTTTATTTTTAATTTTTAGATATTAAATAATTAAATTCATTTATAAAACAATAATGATGTATTAATTGCCTTATTAATGATGGAATTAATTAAATGAAATTAGAAATATTAAAAGAAATGTAATTTAACTTAATTGAGGATATAAAAGAATTTTATGGGTGAATATAAAATTATAGGTGTATTTTAAATTAATTTTATCAAATTTTCTTAATGAATGTGTTTTATTAAAGTCAAAGTTATCAAAAGTGTCAAAATTGACGCTTATGATATTTTATGAAAATAATCTATCATTAATTTATTGAAAAATTAAAAAAATTAAAAGTGGATAAGGGAAAGATATATGGATTAAAATATAATAAATTATCCATTTATGGTCCAATCGACACCTTATAAGTAAAAATTACATCCTCTTAGTATAGAAGAATTGCTTACTACAGGTAAAATTAAAATGGGTTAATTAAGGGTTAATAAAAATGATAGGGATTAAAATAATCCAAAAACTTATATTAAATATATTGGTTGGTGAGATTACAACTTTATATCACCTTATATTTTAATAAATTATCTTTTTGAGGTAATTGAATATATATTGAATTTATTATAAATTAATCTTTTGTGAAATCCCCAAAGTGCCCCTTGCCTTCATTATAAAAGGAAACCTCCTCCCTTATTTCCTCACACCACATTGAGCCTTCTATCTTGAAATCACTATACCAAAATAATTTACCAACTTCCCTACCCTCATCATAGATGCATATATTAGGGAATAAATCCTTCCAAACAATCCTTTTAATATAAACCAAAAGAAGTTTTCCAATTAAGAGCACTACTGGAAAACAGGGCTATACCCACGGTTTTGCAAAAAACCGTGGGTATAGGGTACACCTATACCCAAGGTTTTTGAAAACCGTGGGTATAGGACTAATATGGGGACCTATACCCACGGTTTTGTCAAAACCGTGGGTATAGGTTATTTTTAAAGACCAATACCCACGGTTTTCCAAACCGTGGGCATTGGGGTATTTTTTTTATGACCTATACCCACGGTTTTGGCCAAACCGTGGGTATAGAATTTTTTCGGATGACCTATACCCACGGTTCTTCAAAACCGTGGGCATTAGGGTATTCTTCTTTGAAGACCTATACCCACGGTTTTAAAGAACCGTGGGCATAGATTTCCCACCATAAGGCGGGAAAAGAAAATTAGGCGGGACACCCAAACAAATTTAGCGGGGAGGTATTTTTTCACGGTTAAAATAATATATTTATATAAATAAAAATATAAATTTCAAATGTCCTTAGAGCTGAGTTGGTCCGTGGTCGGGTTACCGGCGCGAGACGCCGTTGTCGATTCTGTCTTCGAGTCTCGGCAGGGTCATTTTTTTTGAATTTATACACTACGTATTAATATATATAAGAGGGTGTATATAAATATAACAGATTTAAATTGTAGCTCGGTTGGTTATTTGATGGGGCGCGACCACGGGTTTGCAGAAATGCGGGTTCGATTCCCAGCGGGCGCAGCAGTATCATCACATCTTTTTTTAAAATTAAAATATTTAATATTAGTATATATGCGCTGATATATATAATGATATAACATAAAATGCATAGCTCGGTTGGCCAGATTAAAAGGTCCGTTCGCCACACAGCGCGCGAAACCGGGGTTCAAAACCCCCTGGTTTCTTTTTTTTAAAGATTATATATCCCCACGGTTTTCAAACCGTGGGGTCAAAGCGGTGCCAGCGTGGCCACGCACTTGCCACGTTGTGGCTATTCTATTCCCACGGTTTCTACAAACCGTGGGTATAGCCCGAACCCCCTATCCCGACGCCATTCCAGCCCACGGTTCCCAAAACCGTGGGTATAGCCTATACCCACGGTTTTGGGGGCTATACCCACGGTTTTGAACCGTGGGGATAGCCCTGTTTTCCAGTAGTGGAGGTAACACCTTCTCTCATGATTTTTAGTTTCATTTCAATTATACAATCCCTATAATCTTGTTATTATAATATTAAATAACAAAACTAGTAACCACAATACACTAGGATGTTTTTATACTATTTTTTTGACCTAGACGTACACAAACCATCATTTAATGGGAAATGAACATATTGTTTCTTTTAATGGATAACTACTACCACATGAAATTAAAATTGTTCAATTTACCATTAACACATATCATGGTGGCCATTATGATGGATACCATATTTATATATGATATATATGTTATTTATAATATATTTATTGTTTTGTAATTTTTATTTAAAACATACCTTTAACATTACCAAGTTGTGTGAATATGATAATTTTATTCGAGGAAGTGTGGACTATCGCCCCCTCGAAGCGATATGACTCATTAATGATATAAATAGAATGTATAAATGATGGTTTTATTGAACCTATGATAAATAAATGAAATTAATATAATACTGGGATTATGATATAATTGTATATCATTTAATTATTATATAACAAATAATTGAAAGTAGCGTTCAGGTGTACATACGGTCTACTGTCTCTATGAACGGTGGATTTCATTTCTTATCTCCATGTGTTGTGGATTATTATAAATACATATATAATGGATATATATATATATAATATTTCCAAAAAAAAATATATTTTGGAGATGATTAAGCCATTATCTAATCAATGGGATCTACAAATAATAAGTCAAAATTTACTCAAGAAACCAAGTGATTAAGACCCGAAATAGTGAAAATAATGAAAGATTACTAAAAAATGATTAATAGCATATTATAATAGGATGATATATGATATCATAAAAATGGATATGTTTCTGGTCTGGTATAATTTTATAACATTCTCTAACCATTATACAAGAGATTAACACACCCTGAAATTAAGGAAAATGCACGTTAAGGGTTATTTTCACAATCCCGTTATTATTTGAGGTTGTTTATCCATATGTATCTACTAGGAGATATTTATAATCCATGTAAATGTTTCTTAAATTTTTTTTCAAAATATTTTCTATAATTATTTAATGAAATTTTTTCCCATGTTTTACTCATTATAAACCATTTTGAAATGTAAGTTTCTATCATTTTCCGAATGAGGTACTTTATGACATTTTCTACAAATTAAAGGGAAAATATATTTTTTAACTTATACAGAATGAGGGGATATTTTTTCCATTATGATGCCTTAAAATTTGAAGCTTACCTTACAAGGTAACAAGATTAATTTTAAAATAAAACTTTTATTTTATTGTACGTCTTTTAAAATATTTCAATCTAAAAAGGGATATATCTATCCAAGAGTTTTAATGATATTATTAGATTATTTTCATCTATATCAAACACCTCATTATATTTAATTCTTAATTGATATTGATTTATAATTATAAAATCTTCCTTATTTTATTGAAGGGGTTATGATATGTTTGACTATGGATGTGCTATTTTAATACCATTCATGGTTTATGGTTAAAGTAAAAACATTTAGTATGCTAGTTTTAATACAAATGTTTATGTATTATTTCACCCTTTTCATAAAAGGAATGTATTGTACATATTAAGTGAGGGGTTGGGACCTCTATATCCCCTCGATGCATCAGTAGGTCTCATGAGACAAATTAGATATGGAATTGTATTAGGCCTTTCCCATTTAGTTTCTGATACAGTTTTGGCCGAGGCCTTAACCATTTATTTTAAGATGTCCTAGAAGAGGCCTCAATGGTATATTTTAGATTTCCATCATTATTCATTCCTTTATTATGATATTATTCATTTATTTTACATGTGATTATATGAATAGTAAAATATCCATGTGAATGTTTAAATGGAATTATTTTATTTATTATTTCCATATTATGTTCAAGTTTATGTGTAAAAGGATATTGTTTTAAATTTATACCTTGACTTAAAAGTTTATGCATATTTATGATAGCTTATATTATATTTTTTGGCCTTACTAAGAATCTAATCTAAACCATTTAGAATGTTTTGTTTTCCTAGGATTCCAAGAAGTGTTTTTTGATTGATATGCAGGGTTAATCTTGATTAATAATGGTGTTCTCAAATAATGGACTATGTTTCAAATTATATTTTGAATTGTAATGGATGCTTAATGCATGAAATATATTTTCTAAGACTACTAAACTGATTGGTCTTTTGGGACATTATTACTTGTAATCATACTAATGTATTAAAATAATGCACTAGATTCGAGCATCTGGGGTTGGGTTGTTACCAGGATTGATTTCTTTCTTGGGAGAAATGTGGAAAGAGACACCCATGATGTTTTCTCAATAGAATAGAAAAATATATTAAGTATGCAAAATAAGGGCTTATATAAATGAGTTTCTAATAAAAATGATGATTTAAATGGTTGGAAATAAATTTCATCCAAGGGATCTAATAATAGTTCATTTTAAAAAATATGGGTAAACATGGCATTATCTGAGTTAGTTCCCACTTTTGACGGTAAAGTCATAACTAAGGAAGGACCTATATTGAAATCAAAAAATTAATGTATTTATTATGATTCCATAATTATATTATAGAATGATTTTTACCTATAGAATATTGGTTATAAGAATCATGAAATATCTTAAGATTGTGTTAATTTAAGGAGTATATATGTATTTATGAAGTTAAATGTTATGGATACCATCATAGTTCTATGATTTTAAGATTTATCATATATTCAATTTCATAAGAACACCTTTGTACATTTTGGGTGATGGTATTAAACCAATATTAAGGGTATTTTGGGATATATTTATGGCATTAAAACTCCTTGGTTTAGTATACGATAAGGTTATTTAATGTATAATTCCCTTTCATATTTTGGGAATAAGCTTAAAGGCATTTGTAATCTTTATTTTTTAGCTTATATTGATGTTTAGGTAATTATGGGTCATTACACTTTGAAAAAAAATTATGAATTAAATTAATATAGTTTTATAAAAATGATAACCCACATACATGTTGACAACCTGTCAAATCTATAAAGGTCACGGACCTTGAACCCTTCCACCGAAGGGCAATAAGGGTGTTGTGCATACTACTGTTCTGCGTGATCTCTTGGTTTATATGTCATTGTTTTTACTTAAATGATTTCATGGATAAATTTTAATGATGTAGTAGAAGTGTTTTTGTTTTGGTTTAGAGAATAATGCATTATATTGGATAACTTGTGCTAACCATGTTGTATTTCTGAAATATTTATAGACCTATGTTGAAAAGACCCATAAAATTCAAGGGAAATTTTTTCTTAATTTTCTTTGGGATTTTACAAGAACGCAGTTTTCTGACGGCACCTGATTCCGAGGCCCGGTGAGCCTGGAATAATTTTCTGAAGTTTAGCTCGCGTACATTCAGTGAACGAACAAGCGGGTTTTTCTATCTTTTGATCCAGTGCTCGGAATTGAAATCTGAGGGCACCGATGAAACCACAACGCCAGTAATTGCTTAGGAAAAACTTTTCCGGAGTTGAGTTTGCTTAGGTGAGGTTATTAAAATTTTGGGTTAAGTGAAGAATAAAATAAAATGGTGCAACCAATTTTATTTTTGTTCAAAGTAGTTTAACCTAAGCTAAGTGGTTGGATTGGGACCCACTGAAGTTCTAAACTTTCATTGAGAGGATTTAAGGTGAGGTGGGGCCCACAGAAACCCCTCCCCTTCAAATTCCCTAACCCCCCATAACTCTTCCCCTTTAAACCACCCTTATATTAAATGATGTGACTTCCTTTCACATTAAATCATGCCATTTAATTTGGGAGTTATGCATTTGAATTTTAAAAATTTAAATGCATGGTATGTTATAATAAAATAAGCATAACACTTATTTTATTTGAGGGTTGTTTCGTTGTGTTGGGTTTTTGAGAGAGGGAGAAATCTTTCCTCTGAATAAGTTCATCTTCCACGGTGAAGAACACGAATAACAACACTCTCTGAAGAACAATGCCGACACCAAAGAAAGATTATGTGCCTTTCTACTCCTCTCCGCAGCTGGTGTGAGATGCCGCCCCACCTCGGACGATCTCCGTCAAGCGTGTACGGAACCCTCTTCCGCGACGCCTTCTTCCGTGATGTTCTTTTCCACAACGAATCAATAATGCTTGAGGTAGGGGATTAATTTTTTTTTTGTGAATACTTCTGTCACCGTTATTCGTTTTCAAATTGGACCTCCTGTTATCGCAATAATGGGAGGAGGTCGGACCACACGAACACGACCGACTCTCCTCCCCCTTTGATGCTTGAATTTGTTGCGGCACGAGCAAGGCAGCGTGGTGCCGTTGCACCATGCGTAAATAATAAAGAATGGGCGGAGAAGCACGACACTGTCACACCATGCCATTTAAGTCGAACAAAGCCGCGGCGCCGTCGCGCCGCATCAGAGAACCTCGAAGAGGCTGCGGCCGGAGCGGGGCTGCGACGGAGGGTCGCGGCACCGTCGCGTCGTGCCGGTCGGACCAAGGGCGCGACCTTTGGCCGCGGCGGAGCAAGAAGAGGCATCCGGTTTCCGGCTTCCAGTGCCGAAGCAGGAGGGCGGGACCCCGACGGTCCCACGGCAGAAGCAACCGGCCGGCTTCCATGAAGCTGGGGGTCGTAACCCCCGGCTGGCTGAAGGAGTTGCCTCCCACATGGGGGCCACAGTTACACCAATAGGGGGGCAGCACCCCCCCCCCTTCAGCTCAGCCGCTTCGGCCGAGCAGCCCTGGCCAGGCCGGGCCGCGCCCTAATGGGCCGGACCCTGACCCGGGTCGGGCCGACATGGTTCGGGCCGACCCATGGGGTATCGGGGCGGGTCGGACCGGGCCCGAACCCCCTATTTTCGGACCTCTTTCGGTATTTTTCCCATAACATGGGCTACAGATCTCTGATCGATGCACCGTTAGCTGTGATGCGATCCTTGGATCGAGATGGTCGTTTTGGAATATTACACTCAAGGTTTCGGAGGACTTTGGGTTCATCCGGGTTGGATCGAACACGAAACCAACCGGGCCTTCGGAGCGAAAACGCTTATAACATGAGCTCCGGACGTTCGATTGATGTACCATCGATTTTGTTGGATTCCTCTTAGTGATACAGACCTTTAGGATTATTCCTCTTGAGTTTTGGACATAGTTGTAGAATGTCCGGGTTGGTTTTGACTTAAAAAACCGACAGGGCCCCTAGAACGAAAAAGCCAATAACACTCAGACCGGGCGTCCAATTGACGCGTTGTCTATCACGTTGAGTTCCTTTTGTCGATACGGAACTTTGAGATACATCAACTCCAGTCTTTGTGTCAGTTGATGTATCATCCCCTCAGCTCGTGGAGTGGACCCTCCCGAAACGAGCTTGCTGTGTGCGGGAACCCTAGAGCTGACTGTGACTCGATGACGATGAAGACTGCATGGGAATCCTCCGTGGGTTCAACAGCAATGACTACAACACTCAGCGATCCTGTGTGGATCAGTTCCTACCAATCCTGTGTGGATCAGATCCAGTGTGGGTCAGCGCTCAGCGGTCCTATGTGGGCCATCTCATACCGATCCGGTGTGGGTCAGATTGTGTGTGGGTCATTACGGGGGTTAGAACCTGTCGATCCTGTGTGGGTCATTACGGGGGTTAGTACCTCTCGATCCTGTGTGGGTACGATGCCATAGATGAATCAGTGGCTACATCTGATCATCTCTAACGTCTTACGAAGAAGTATAACTGTGTGAGATGAGTCTTGACTTCAATCAATATCTTCGATATGATTGACTTGCTTTCCTATGTGGATTGAGTTGCGTTATCCTGTGTGGATTGGGTTGTACTCCTATGTGGAAGTGATCGAATTTGGCATGGATGCTGGAGCCGAATGGGAATTGATGACTTAGGTATATGTATGGGCATATACTTAAGTATTGTTGGATGTTACATCGTGATTATATCTTTCCTTTGTGGATTATCCTTTGTAAGGTTTGGGAGACCTTTGGGGGTCTCGGGGTCCCTACTAAGTAGCTTATACTCACCCCTACACGTGCTATGCCCACACTACATTGTGTTGGATGTAGAGGATGGACAACACTGATCGTGGAGGAGGCTTTTGAAGCATGTAGGTACCTAGAGGTGGGCCATTGGGCGGGACGTACACGGAGTGGACGACTGGACACGTGGAGCTGAGGAGGCTATCTGTACCCACCCTTCAGGTGGGACTTCCAATGGACGGCTCGACGTTGCAGCATTACTTTCAGTTGCTGTACTTTCTTTCCATTTGTACTTTATTTTTAGTTTAGGTTTGTATTCTGGACCACATAATTTTCCGCACTCACTATTGTGTCCAGTTTTACTTAGTGTTTACTTCTGCTTGCCCACTCGGTGGTGTTTGTTTTCTTTACAAAGGCAATGCCTTCCCCTTTTTGTCTGGATTTTACGCCTTGGTGCTAGTCACTAGCCCCTGGCCTATGGGAGGCAGACTTGGGGTAGTCAAGGAACAATCCCCGAGGATGGGTCGTGACAAATTGGTTTCAGAGGAGTTCAGTTCTACTTCAGAACTCAGGACTCTGGTCTTTTCTATGTGAAGAAATAGTGTTAAGAGTATTGATTGAGGTTATCAGTCCAGGGAGCCTAGTGTTGGTGTGGCGGCCGACGTATCCATACACCATGACCCTGACTTCTGATTTCCGACATAGTACATGAAGAAACTGATTGTATGTGTGTTTCTTGTTTTCATTGTGTTTACTTTGTGTTAGCTCACCAGGTATACTGTATTGACTGTGGCACACCTGAATATTTTCAGGATGGCCCCACGACGGCAAGCAGCTAGGGTTCCGAGTTTTGTATGTGACGACAACCCACCGAGCGACGAGGCCTTGGTGTAGGGACCTATTACTATGGAGGCATTAGCTGTACAACTACCCGCCGAACCACCGATGCTACCAGCCCCGACCGTTGAGAGTGCACGTGGCCTTAGCGCACTGTGCGAGTTTCAGTGTCAGAGACCACCCAGGTTCCGTAGGGAGACGGACCCTCAGGCAGCATAGGATTGGGTGGAGGTAGTTGTGCAAGTTTTCTGGTTAGTGGGGACACCAGCTGACCTCATGGTGATTCTCGCAGCGAGCCTCATGCACGCGACAGTAGGCAGATGGTGGAGCTTGATGCTCCACGTGCACTACTAGGCATCACTCCTCTGGATGGACTTTGAGATCCTCTTCCTCTTGGTGTTCATCCCAACAAACCTCCGTACAGTGCGCATTCATGAGCTACTACAGCTGCGGCAGGGCAGCTTGACAGTCACCCAGTACTCGGCGAGATTTACCGATCTCTCATGCTATTCGACGGACATGGTACGCGACCCAATCTTCTGGGCCCGGACCTTCAAGTAGGGATTGAGGCATGAGATCAGGGCATCGTAGATCTCTCTCAGTATTTCGACACAGGAAGGAGTTCTGGAGGGATCCCTTCTCATAGAGATCTTTCTTGCTGAGCCTACACCCACAGCGAGACCTACCGTAGGGCGGCACATAGCAGAGTCTTCTACAGCTGGCAGTAGACAGATGTCGCAGAGGTCCAAGTGGACCAGGCCATAGGAAGGATGACCATAGGATACTGGCTCGGAGGTGCGGGGAACATCCAGTAGAGCCAGTCATACGAGTGGAAGACAATGCTATGCATGCGACGGGCAGGGACACTTGGCTCGTGACTGCCTGACCCGCCGTGCAAGGGAGCAGTAGACGGAAGATGAACCACCCATGCAGAGGTAGAGGTTCGACCGTGGAGGTCCTCAGGGAGTAGGTGGACGAGGCCGAGGAGTTGCTCGAGCGGCAGGTGGTGGACGGCGTTTTGAGGCTCTACCACCACCACCACCAGGTGGTCCACCCCGACCATAGGGGAGAGCACAACTTCAGGCAGCTGAAGCTTAGGATCATGGAGCTCCGGAATCGGGTGGACAAGTGAGGGACTAGTTCCAGGAATAGAGGCCTTTTCCCATAATGCCTCTAGATTCATTGTTTGTGTTGCCTTTTGTCCTTGTACATTGAGTTGAAGTAATAAAAGACACTTGTAATAGTGACCTTTTCTTTCTTTACTTTTGTATGTTAATACTAAGAGGTAATGGTTAAAAACGATTGACTTGACACTCCCATACGAGATTCTTACTGGAGGAGACCCAGGGACCACACACTGATGCCGACAGTGTGACTCAACCCTTGGAGATGAGAGTAACAGTTGGATCTCTTGGTAGAAACGTCAAGGCCTTAAGACGTCATCCATGGCATGAATTAACTGATCATGATGGGATTTACTCTATTAGGCAAGGAATGTGGTTCATCCAGGGGAATAGACCAGATTTCTCTTTTCCACAAAGGATAAATCTTTGATGCTTTGCAGAACGTTAAGGAAGAAGGGGCAACCCTTATTGTGGTCAGACAGATGTCTGTATGGATTCCAGGAGCATAGACAGAGGTTGACCATTTCACCTATCTTTTAGCTACTTGGGGAGAAGACAGAGAAGCTAACCGCTTTGTAGATATCCTTCGTGGATAGTGATGGAGCAACCTTTCTACAGTCACTCACAATCACTCCTCCACTTCTGCAGCGGGTTAGAGAGCCACAACGCGAGGATGTTGACTATGAGACATGGCATGAACAGATATCCTCAAGATAGGCACCTGATGGATTCTCTATGGGAGGCTAGCACGTAATCCTTTTCAGAGGACGTACCATGGTACCTGTTTCTTTAAAGGAGGAGTTAATGAGGGAGTTTCACACTTCTTCTTTAGCGGTACATCCAGGAGTGGTGACAATGTACGAGGACCTCAGACGACAACACTGGTGGTCGGGTATGAATATGGTTGTGGAAGAGTTTGTTTCTCGATGCCTCACCTGCCAGTAGGTGAAGGCAGAGCACCAGGTACCAGCAAGTTTGGTACAACCCTAGGTGGTCCCGGAGTGGAAGTGGGACGAGATATATAAGGATTTCAGGACAGGAATTCCATGCCCTTCCAGAGGTCACGACTCCATTTGGGTGATTGTCGACCGGCTCACCATGTCGGCCCACTTCATACCCATCAGACAGTAGGGCTCAGTGGAGAGCGTGGGAAGCCTCTGTGTTCAAGAGATCATATGGCTTCATGGTGTTCCATCATCTGTCGTCTCCGATCGAGATGCACGCTTTACTTCCCGGCTTTGGAAGGGGTTGCAGGAGGCATTCGGGACGCAGCTACGTCAGATCACCGCCTTTCACCCTCAGACGGATGGTCATATGCAGAGGACCATTCAGACTCTCGAGGACATGCTCCGTGCATGTGTCCTTGACTTTGGTCGCAGCTGGGAGGACCACCTACCCTTGGTGGAGTTCGCGTACAAAAACAACTACCACTCCACCATTGGGATGGCACCATATGAGGCATTGTATGACCGACCATGCAGATCACCACTATGCTAGACATACCCTGGGTAGTTGGCACTTGTGGGATCAGAGATGGTCCAGGAAATGATAGAGAAGGTCCAGGTCATCCAGGAGAAAATGAGGACAGCTCAGAGCCGGTAGAAGTCTTATGCTGGCAGGAGGCGGAGAACCTAGAGTTTGAGGATGGCGACCATATCTTTTTACGGGTCTCACCTCGACTTGGATTACTAAGATTTGGACGAGGTAGGAAGTTGTCTGCGTGCTTCATCGGACCATTCTAGGTCCTCAGCAGGATTGGAGAGGTGGCTTATCGCCAGGCTCTACCACCTTATTTGCACCGAGTGCACGACGTCTTCCACGTATCTCAGCTAAGGATAGATACGTGCATGACCCAAAACATATCCTTGATGATGGGGAAAATTTTTCAGAGGTCCTAGTGGAGATCGAGGATTGATAAGAACAGGTCCTACGTGGATGGTCGATTCCTCTAGTGCGAATCAGGTGGCAGCACGGGAACCTCCAGGAGAGCACTTGGGAGCGGGAGTCTCAGATGCGTGCACAATACCCACATTTGTTCCCGTATTTTATGATTTACCTTTACAGGGACGTAAAGACCTGATGTGGGAGTAATGTAAATACCCATAAAATTCAAGGGAAATCTTTTCTTAATTTTCTTTGGGATTTTCCAAGAACGCAGTTTCTAACGGCACCTGATTCCGAGGCCCGGTGAGCCCGGAATAATTTTCCGAATTTTAGCTCGGGTACGTTTAGTGAACAAAGAAGCAGGTTTTTCTATCTTTTGATTCGGTGCTTGGAATTGAAATCCGAGGGCACCGATTAAATCGCAGCGTTGTAAATTGCTTAGGAAAACCTTTTCCGGAGTTGCGTTTTCTCGGGTGAGGTTATTGAAATTTTGGGTTAAGTAAAGAATAAAATAAAATGGTGAAACCAATTTTATTTTTGTTCAAAGTATTTTAATCTAAGCTAAGTGGTTGGAGTGGGACCCACTGATGTTCTAAACTTCCCGTGAGAGGATTTACGGTGATGTGGGGCCCAGACGAACCCCACCCCTTTAAATTCCCTAACCCTCCATAACTCTTCCCATTTAAACCCCTGTTGTATTAAATGATGTGACTTTCTTTCACATTAAATCATGCCATTTAATTTGAGAGCTATGCATTTGAATTTTAAAAATTTAAATGCATGGCATGTTATAATAAAATAAGAATAACACTTATTTTATTTGGGGGTTATTTCGTTGTGTTGGGTTTTTGAGAGAGGGAGCAATCTTTCCACTAAAGAAGTTCATCTTCCACGTTGAAGAACACGAAAAACGCCATTCTCCGACAAAGAACGCCGACACCAAAGAAAGATGACGTGCCATTATACTCCTCTCTGCAGCCGGTGTGAGATGCCGCCCAACCTCAGACTATCTCCGTCAAGCGTGTATGGAACCGTCTTCCGCGACGCCTTCTTCCGCGACGTTCTTTTCCGTGACGAATCAACAACTCTTGAGGTAAGGGATTAATTGTGTTTGTTCGTGAATACTTCTATCGCCGTTCTTCATTTTCAAATTGGACCGCCTATTATCGCAATAATGTGAGGGGGTCAGACCGCACGAACACGACCGACTCTTTCTCCCTTGATGCTTGAATATGTTGCGGCATGAGCAAGGCAGTGCGGTGCTATTGCACCACGCGGAAATAATAAAGAATGGGTGGAGAAGCGCGCCGCCGTCATGCCACGCCGTTGAAGTCGAAAAAAGCCGCGGCACCGTCGCGCCGTGCCAGAGAACCTAGAAGAGGCCGCGGCTGGAGCGGGGCCGCGGCGCCGTCGCGCCTCGTCGGTCGGACCAAGGCCGCGGCCTTTGGCCTCGACGGAGTAGGAAGTGGCGGCTGGCATCTGGCCGCCGGCGCCGGAGCAGGAGGGAGGGACCCCGACAGTCCTGTAGTAGCAGCAGCCGTCCAGCCGGACCGGACCGACCGGCTTCCAAGAAGCTCGGGGTCGTAACCCCCGGCTGGGCGAAGGGGCGGCCCCCCACATAGGGGCCGCGGTTACACCAACAGGGGGGCAGCACCCCCCCCCCCTTTCGCTCGGCCATTTCAGCCTCGCCGCTTGGCCATGCCGGCCAGACCGAGCGCGCCAGGCCGGGCCGCCAGGCCGGGCCACGCCGGCTTGGCCGAGCCGACCCAGGGGGTATCGGGCCATGTCAGACCAGTCCTGAACCCCCTATTTTCGGACCTATTTAGTTCCTTTTCCCATAACATGGGCTACGAACCTACGATTGACGCACCGTCAGCTACGATGTGATCCTTGAATCGAGACAGTCGTTTCAGTGTATTACACTCAAGGTTTTCGAGAACTTTGTGTTTGGCCGGGTTGGTTCGAACACGAAACCAACCGTGCCCTCGGAGCGGAAACACTAATAACTTAAGCTCCAGACGTCCGATTGACGTACCGTCAGCTTTGTTGGATTCCTCTTAGTGAGACAGAACATTCGTCTTACTCTAATCGAGATTTGGACATAGTTGGAGTATGTCCGGGTTGGTTTGGACTTAAAAACCCGACCGGGCCCCTGGAATGAAAAAGCCAATAACTCTCAGACCGGGCGTCCAATTGACGCGTCGTCTGTCATGTGGAGTTCCTTTTGTCGATACAGAACATTAGAGTACATAAACTCTGGACTTCGTGTCAGTTGATGTATCAGCCCCTCGGCTCGTGGAGCGGACCATCCCAAAACGAGCTTGTTGTGTGCGGGAACCCTAGAGCTGGCTGCGACTCGACGACGATGAAGACTGCATGGGAATCCTCCATGGGTTCGACAACGATGACTACAACACTCAGCGATCCTGTGTGGATCAGTGCCTACCGATCCTGTGTGGATAAGATCATGTGTGCGTCAGCGCTCAGTGGTCCTGTGTGGGACAGCACATACCGATCCTGTGTGGGTCAGATCCTCTGTGGGTCATTGCGGGGGTTAGTACCTATCGATCCTATGTGGGTCATTGCGGGGGTTAGTACCTATCGATCCTGTGTGGGTCTGACGCCTTAGATGAATCAGTGGCTACATCTGATCATCTCTAACGTCTTACAAATAAGTATACCTGTGTGAGATGAGTCTTGACTTCAATAAATATCTTCGATATGATTGACTTTCTTTCCTATGTGGATTGAGTTGTGTTATCCTGTGTGGATTGGGTTGTACTCCTATGTGGACGTGATCAAACATGGCATGGATGCTGGAGTAGAACGGGAATTGATGACTTAGGTATACGTATGGGCATATACCTAAGTAGTGTTGGATGTTACTTCGTGATTGTGTCTTTCCTTTTTGGATTATCCTTTGTGGGTTTTGGGAGACCTTCGGGGGTCTCAGGGTCCCTACTGAGTAGCTTATACTCACCCCTGCACGGGCTATGCCCGCAGTACGTTGTGTTGGATGCAGACGACAGACAACACTGATCTTGGTGGAGGCTGGTGGAGAAAGTCGGTACCTGGAGGTGGACCACTGGGCGGGACATACATATAGCGGACGACTGGACCCGTGGAGATAAGGAGGCTATATGTACCCACCTTTTAGGTGGGACTTCCAATGGACGGATCGACATTGCGGCTTTACTTTCAGTTGTTGTACTTTCTTTCCAGTTTTACATTACTTTGAGTTTGGGTTTGTATTTTGGCCCACTTACTTTTCCGCACTCACTATTGTGTCCAGTTTTACTTAGTGTTTACTTCTTCTTTCCCACTTTGTGGTGTTTTTTTACTTTACAAAGGCAATGCCTTTCCCTTTTGTCGGGATTTTACGCCTTGGTGCTAGTCTCCATCCCCTGGCCTATGGGTGGCAGGCTTGGGGTAGTCACGGAACGAGCCCCAAGGACGGGTCATGACATATGTAAAGTATTTTCACTCTTTAATGGATATTATGGTCAATTAAAAGTTATTTTTAGTGATTCAGGACTACAAATTCATATTTGGATATTAATTTCTTTGCGTAAGTGATTAATTGGAAATTTATCAAGGCAAAAACAAAAGATCATATTGTTCCGATGAAATAGAATGATATTAAGTAATTCTATTTACTCATATTTTTAGACATTAAAAGAATTCCGTAACATTAATAAAATAACATTGAAACCAAAGAATTATCCTATTACCTTCAAATCCATTGAATGAAGTGCAATATTAAATCATCAAATATTTATAGTTTTGAGATCATTATATTTCAATTGATCATTCAATTTATTATGATCAATGATTTCTATCACTCCTTATAAATATTTATGTTTTTCTTTTAAGTCCATATATTTACATTACATCAATGTTCTCCTACTTATAAACCTAGTTATGTGTATTATATATGACATATTCACTTCTATTTCTCTCTTATTGATTGGGTGTTTAATTAACCATTTTTATAATGTGGGTTTTCATTAATGGAATTTTGAAATATCAAACCCCTGATTTCCGAGTTCAAGATCAAATTTCGAGGATGCAATTTATTTAATGTGGTGAGATATTAATACCCAAAAATTATAAAATAATAAAATTGTATTTGGTAGAATATTAGACACACAATAATGAGCATAAACAATGATGTATATTTCTCTAAATTGAATATCTTTAATAGCTTATGATACATGAAATATCCAGTCTAAAGGAACTATAAAATAAAAATACCCTTGAAACCTAGGCAATAAATTTTATGATGTGAATAGTAATTTCTAAATTATAAAAATTTTATAGTTTACACATATATAAAATAAATTTAATAGATATAAATTTATTATAGTTCAAATATGAATCATTTAAAAAAATAAATACATTCTGAAAAATTTATTTTTTAAAGAAAACATTTTCATCATGTTTTGAGAACAAATGTTGAAATTAATTTTTAGAAATTTTAAAAGAATTGTTTTGAAAAATTAAATTCATTTTCTAAATCAGAATACCAAAATTAACTTAGGGTTAATTTTTAGTATTTTTCTGAAAAGTTCTAATTTTTTATGAATGTTAAAATAAATACTGAATTTCATTAACAATTTATTTTTCTTTTAAATCATATAGAACCCCCATTTTATTTTAATATGGTTTTAAAAGAAATATTATTTAAATTAGTTATTTATAAATTCAAATTATTTAATTGGAATCAATTTCATGTTGAGTTTTTATAATAAAACCTTCTATATATATGATAATTTTCTCTTTAAAAACCTGTATTGTCATTAACTCTATGGGTATAATTTTAAATAGTATTCTAACACTTATGTACATTTAATTTATAAAAATGGATTGAATATTTGTAATCATAATAATTTACATTACATAATAATTTAATCTTAAATTTTTACGATAATGAATTGTGGAGACGATAAAAATTAATTACAATAGTTAAGGTTAAAATGAGTTTTCCAGGAGGTTAAACCTAAAAGATAAGGGTTATAAATGACCATGAACTTATTAAAAACCCATTTTATGCCCATATTTAGACCATGTAATCTATAATTACTGATAATATACAAGTTTGGAGCCTATTAGAATGTGGTAAACATGGGTAAACATTATTATTTTTAAAAATTTCATGTGTGTCATCTCCACCACTTATATAAGGTCACTACATTCATTCACTACATCACACTTATCAAGAAATTTATCTCAAAAAAACCATACCAAAATACCTCCCAATACCATTAAAACATTATAGATTTCTAGTAATTCTTGAAAGACTAACCCAATGGTTCTTAAGAGAATATCCAATGAAGGTTTCTCTAAGAGGAAATATTTGTCTTAATGAAAATATTTTGTTTTCTTTATTATTTTTCCACATTAAATTATAAAAAAACACTTCTAATATAATAAAACCTGTATATATAATGTAATAATATTTAACTATGTTTATGGATTTATATTTATACGTCTCCTCATCTATAAAATTAGCAACGAAATCATCGATCATGTGTGTGACAGACTACTACCAAGCGAACTGATGTAACTTTTTTTCTATAAAAATATATCATGATTGTGTATAATGATTTATTTAATGGGTATATATATATATTATTTATTATATTATTAAACATACTTAATTATAATATCTCATATAACTACTTAAATTCTAGGTTGTTTGAAATATGATTACGCAGTCCATGTGTACGGTGGACAACTGCCCCGCGAAGCGATGTGATTTGTTTTTTGACTTAAAATTTAAATGGATAGAAATAAGGAAAAAATTATCCATTATTTGTGATATATATTATATTATATTTATTTTTAAAATTAATTTATACCCCATTTTCTTACCCTTTCACTCATTAATGAAATGATATCATCGCTCATTCGTACATACAACCCAAAGTTTCCACAAAGCGATACAATTCTTTTTCCATGTCTAAACAACCATAATGATTATAAAAAATTATATAAAGTGTAAATATGATATTTATAATACTAATATTATTATTTATATGATTTATTAATATAATATTCTTAACAACTGCAACTTTCATATTAAAACATGTTTGAGAAAACAAAGTAATTATCACTCAAAACAATTTTAATAATGAAATACTGTTAATGAATGAGTGGTAAGACATTATAAAAAGATATTATATGAAATTATAAATGTTAATATATTTTTTATAAGTTAATAACATTTTTATAATAATTATAAATTTTTTTAAATAATATTAAACCAAAAGGAAGCTTGAGGTAAGGGACTACATCTCAATTTCTCTTCATTAAGGCATTTTTTATTATTCTGTACATTATTTATTTTATATGGGGTAAATATTATCAATTTTAAATATAATATCATGAAAAATTAATAATTCATGGTATTATAATGTTTTAAATTGAATTATTTTATCCAAGGGTATTTTAATTTAAAATTAAGAAACGGTAAATCATTTCACAACTTAATTTATTTTCATCGGATTATATTACTTATTCATTGTCTTTGATATAATAATATTACGTGGGTATTTAATTTATATTATATTACATTTTATATCCTCTAGTTTTATTTTTATTTACATGTAATACACATAATCAATTTATTTATTAATTATCACTTCAATATTATAATCATTTTGAGGGATTTCATCTCAATTTACATTTCATTGAGATATATTTCATAATAGGAACCTATTCACTTTAATTAGGGGAATATATTTCCCCTTTGATTAATTTAAAATGAATATATATTTATTAATTATTTTTTTAAAACCAAATATTCTTTATGAATCGATGTTCACCTTTCATTTCCTATTTATTTTTGTGATTTTTACCTTTATCTTTAGAAAATCACTTTCAGGTAATCATTATTCATTGGACACTAAATTTCTCTTAAATATCCATAATACATATATATCATGTATTTGATTATTTATTAAAAAAGTGTACCATTTATACATATGTTTTTTAATTTGAATATCATTTTATTATGTGGAGAAATATTGATAAATTTGTAATCGTTACTCAATAAAGACATTTGATGATAAAGAATATTATTCATGAATTAAATTGATTATTTGATATGTGAGGAATGCTTTGGAAATGTTGTGATAGTTGGGGAATGGTTTTAGATATCCCCTCGATGCATTGATATTCTCATGAAATGAATTAGTTGGCTAGCCTTAGTTAAATGGGTTTCCAGTTATACCTATACATCAGTTATAAAATATATTTAGAAATTTATTGATTGTAGAGGTATCATGATGCCTGAGATCATGAAATAAAAATATTTAGGGTGTCCTTCATTATGAATTCAGTTATTATTATCTATGATATTTTTGAAATGATATTATCAGTTGATGCATTTTCATTCTTAGTTTGCCAATTAAATGGCATGTGTTTTAGATTATTTACCTTTCCATATTGATTATTCCTTATCTATTCATAATAGTCAAGTTATTGATTAAATAGATTTTTTTTCAATTATTTAACTTTCCATATTGTTTTTTCATTATCTAATAATTATTGTAAAATTATTTAAATGGAATGTGTATTCAATAATTTACATTGGAATATTGATTATTCCTTATCAAATTATGATATAATAATTATTTATCTTGTGTGATCAATTATTTACTGTTATATGTTTATTATGATTATTGATAGATGATATATTTCATTATACTTAACCCTTACTGATCATCTTATCTCACCCTTATTTTTTTATTATCAAAATAATCTTGGAAGTGTATTGTGAAATATATAAAATATTATTTTAGAGAGAATAATGATATTGATGATACAAATATGTTGTAATTTGTGTATTCAAATGTAATATGGGAATCATGTATGTATCTAGTTTACAAAGACAAACAAAATATTCGATACTTCAGGATGTTATTCCTTGTATATTATGCCAATGCAATAATGTAAACACTGGATCTGAGCTACTAAGGTCGGGATCATTACGGGATTTGAGAAAATGATCCTAACAAACTTGATATATTTCTGATTTTTAACTTCCATTAATACTTATAAAAACCATGCATAATCAAATGTATAATAATATATAGTAATTAATGTGTTTAGATATTTTTTAAAAAAGAAATCATTATTTTGAAATAGGTAACATTTTGGTGATAGGAACACTTTCACTTATATTTTAAAAAATATGAATGAACAATTTTATCCAGTTAAAATTTCCTTGTATTTAATTTAATATTTCAAAAATATTATATATTTTTATGTATCATAAACGATGTGTATCAAAATTTCCATCTCACATCATTCATAACAATTTTTTTTTAACAAACTACTTCTATTATCATTTAAGGGAAATAATATAAAAATACACATCCTTTATATATATAAATATGAGATTGAGATATTCATTTTCAATCTAAATATTAATAATGTAAACCTTTTCAAATATATTTTAATTAAAAATGAAAGATATGTCAATTCCTACCATGATATTGAACTCCATTATGTTTATAACCTTTATAAAATATGCATTTTTTTCACATACCCTTCAAAATCTAAGCATTTATTTTTATAACATTAATACTAGATATTGAAATTCCCGGGAGTTTCTTAAACTTTTTCATGTATTTTATATAATTGCATTCAATGTAAATACCTCCTTTATTCATGACACCTCATTTAAGTTTTAATGAACTATGATGATAATTGGACCACCTAATCATCATTATCTACGATTACAAAATTTATCTTCTATATTGTCAGTAAAACACAAAAGATTGTACCTTGCATTTAATTTCCATTTATCCTCAATAAAGAGAGTAAGAATTTTAAACATTCATTGAATTAATTCTTGGTTTTATAACCTTTCCAAATATTTTAATTCCTACATCAAAGTCATAATATAAAACATTAGCCTCTCCAATTATTAACGAACACAATAATATAAATCACTTGAGTATATAATAATGTTTATTTTTTTATCTTTTATCTAATTAATTTTGAAACCTCATGTTAAATCGTCTATGATTATCTAAAAATATAGATCTACTTTTTGAACAACTTCAATATTTGGTTACTTGAGAAGTTAGTTCTATGATTCATAGAATGTTTTATCTTTTTTAAGAAGGTTTTTTAAGGTTTTAAACTAATCTAATAATTTTATCTCATTAACTTTATCATTATCTATTATTGATATTAAATTCATGTTTGATGAAGATGATAATTCCATTTAATATATAATTAAATATTTTATTATATGACTACCATGGTTTCCACTAATTTTAAAAACAATTTTATTAAATATTCTATCATTAAAATGATGATCCCTTTTAAATTAAATTACATCAATTAGTTGTAAAAGATCTATAATTCATTAATTAATGAGTTTATTTTAGTGTTATTATCAACACTTATCTATTTAGGTAGCCCAATATTCCAATAATATAACATATAAATATTGTATGGTTCAGAAAACAACTCTTAACATAATCCATCATATGGATAAACTCAACACTATTTTTCTAGTATCATTCCTGAGGTTTTCCAGCTAATTTTAACCAAAAATAAACACTATAAAATTGGAACCCAATCCAATAAGTCTTGCTAATTACATTCTTTCATTTCATAGGATAATATAGGTGTGACCAAAAGTAGATTAAAACTATCTAGTCATATTATTGGGGTCATGAAAAATATTTTCTATGAAAGGAAAAAAACCACTAGTATTTTTTAAATGTGATTTAATATCATCATATAATCTCATGTTATTCCTTTAATAAATGTTTAATTCTATTAATTTTGGTTTTAATCTTTATTCCAACAACCAATTCAATACGTTCAAACGATATTGATGTGCAAATCTTAAAAAAACTCATATATTATGTTACTCACCCAAAATGAAAGAAAAAATTTATTCAAAAATATATGAATACATCTAATGAAAATTTAATAGAAAAATATTTCATATAATGGAGTAAAATATTTTGAAAATAGTAATCACCATAAGAGTAATCATGCAGAGGTAGGTAGATGTCCCTAAATTATTTAAAATAATATTTAGATCTCTGGATAGTGAGTAATCCTATAAAAATTCAATCTAACAATGGGGTTTTCCATAATATATACATCAATTCCATCACAATTTTAAAAAAAATCTATAGAAAAATAATTATCTTCTTAAGATGAGCCTATACACTAGTATAAAACAAAGTCAATGTAAAATAAATCTAAATCATTTATAGTACATTGTACGTAACTCTATAAATTCATAAATGACAATTTAAAGAAACACCTAACACATTTAAACTAAATCATAAATTATAATTCATAATATAAATTATATATTCATGAAAAATAAATTAAGGAAGAAAATAAATAATAATCATTTTATAAATTATGAAACCATAAATCACACACTTTTTTAAATAAGGTAATTATTATTAAAAAAATTTATCTACATATATAACATAATCAGAAATCAATTTAAACATGTTTATATTTAAACGTATTTAACCATGTAAATGAACCATAAAAAAAGTTAGTGCCCCCAAATATCTTAGGTATTGTTTAAATCCCCCCTCCCCCCAGAGTCCAAGTGGGAATGTAATTTTGATGAATTTTTAAAACAATATAGGTTTATATTTAAAATAATATATATATATATATATATTCTAAAATAGTTTAATATAAATATTTGGTTACATGTACATTCTATAAGTTGCAACCATTTTTGGAATCCATTAGGATTCATCAAAGGTATTTTAAAAATGTTATATTAGGTGGAATCCGACCTAGAACTTTTGGTTAAAAAAATTCCCATGAAATTTTGAGGAAATTTTTGGCATAGTGATATTGGTAGTGTTATAATGATCGTATGGAATAAAATTCCTTAAAAACATTAAATAATTTCAAAACATCTTGATAATTTCTACCTGTATGTGGTCTAACCTCATTGTGGAAGTCACAATAGATTATTGATTTCTTAACCACAACATAGAGACTTAAAACAAAAATTTATATTTTTCATAAATTAATTCAAATAAAAAATAGAAATTTTACATTAAAATTTTCACATTCATTTAATAATAAGAAAAAATCACCTGTTTTGAACTGCATTATTTTATTTTCTCTCAAAAATAAGTCCAAAATTCTAATTTCATATAGGCTATTATATAGTTCGTAAAAAATAATTTTTAAATTTTCTTCATTCATTAAAATTTCAAACCATGTGTAATTATATATTCTTTAATACCAAGAAATGGTATCATATGGATTACAATAATTTTAAATCTATTGGAAAATATTAATAAAATTTGAGAACCTCTAGGTTCTATCAATATGTTTAGAATGAAAAAAACAAATAATAATGGTGTTACATTCACCGGTTGGTCATTTATTCAAATAGGAATTTTATTTAGATCATTAAGGGGAAACCAATGGTGTTCTCAATCCTACAGTGTCCACATATCGCAAGAATGTCATGATACTCAGGATAGATCACACTCATATCTAATATCTTCCTTTCTTGAGGATAAATCCAAATTGTATAGGCATAAAATAACTCTAACATTTTGGATATAATAATTTTACCATTTTGTAAAGAAATCAAAATGTTTTAACCCCTTTAAAAAATATCTATATTCCTCATAATGATTATTTAACATTTATAAAGTTATATCAAATGTCTGAACTCTTAAAAATAATCATAAGTCATCCAATTGAGCATTATTGTAATTATAATGGAAGATCCAAGGAACCATCTCATTATTACACAAGTTGATAATTTTCATTCATAATACATTTAATATATAGTTAATTTCACTATACCATAGACTAATATAGAGGCCACCATGACATAGTGATCATCACTAGGTTTTCGTTCCCTTTAAGGAACATTTTTAATATTATCTCCACTACCTATTCCACATAGAACCATATGGAAGTTGGTTGGGATCCTAAAATCCCACTGATATTTTAAGTGGGGGTCCACTCAGAGTCTGGTGGATGACCTCAACCGCACTTAAGTGGGTGCATATTCCATATTTCCGTGAAATGTTTTTGAAACCCCTTCTTGGTTTTTTAGGATTGAGCATATATATATAGTAGAGACGAGAAAATACATTTCCTCTCCTTTCCGACCCACTTCCTTTGAATATCAGAATTCCCTAGGAATGGTTATATTCCCTAATTCAAGGTAATAATGACTATTTTTCATTAATTTACATATTATCATGCAGTTACATTTGATTTTGAATGATTTTAGTTTGGGATATATTTCATATTTCATAAGACAATTGTGAAACTCAACATATATTAATGGTTTTTCAGGTAGTAGTTAGAGGTGGTTGATACATGAAGAACACATTTCAGTTTTCGTTTTTCGGATCTAAGTGGATTCACATGTGAATTTTATTATGTATTCAATATTATTTTTCCAAAATTGATAATTTATTTGGTGTTAAATTTTATATATTTTTCATCTGGGTTTGTTAGAGACATTCCACAGAACATTCACACGCATTTGGATATATAGATTCTAGGTCCCCACAAAATGTAGTGATTTTTTAGAAGTTATATGTATTTAAAGATTATAGAATACTAATTATAAATTTTTCTACATTTTAAAAATAATTATTTGAGGAGATTGTTGGGTTATTAATTGATCGAGGATGTTGGATGTAGGTTTGGATAGATTTTTAGTGAGAATGGATAAATGGGTTAACTCCAATAATTAGGTAGATGTTACTTAAATTATGACTCTAAGAATGTTGAGGGTTTTTGTATGAAAATTAATGTGTGATTGAGGTAAATTTACTAAATTTTACTCTAGTGGTATTCAAGTGGGATCATGTTTGTTAGATATATGGGTAGGAACCAGAGTTCCTAAAATACCCATTCGAAATATAAAAAACGGATTTATGACCACTTATAAATTTTATCTCTTTCCAAATCTAATTTTTCTTATTGGTAAAAAAAACCCAATGGGTGTTGGATTATGTATTCTAGTGTGAGGAGGTTTGGTTTGTTTCTTATCAATATGTTAGGGAATCAATGGATTCTAGGTTTATTAATCAGTGGCTCGATGATGGGGTCACCATGTTTGTTATGGTTTATATACCGACCCACACTTTTCATACAAAAATATTATATCATAATTGATGAATAATCATTAAAAAACATAATGGCTCATAACAGAATCATATATTTCTAGTGCCTATGGAAACATAAACACATAAAAAAGGTTCATAAGTGAGATATGTCATCTCCCACTAAGTTCTTCATAATTATAACCCATCATAGACATATCATACATAATACCTATATTCATAACTAGGGGAAAGGAATCACAATAAAGGGTGAGATCAGATTCTTTGTAAGGGTAAATAAGAGATATTTCTATGATCACATAAGTATAACAAGGGATTAAGGGTATGAGAACATGATAACAACATTTTAAAACAATACTCAAAGATCATATACACGAGTCATGGAATAAATCATGGAAGTTCATAAGACAAGAATCATAATGGAATAAAATAAATTATGCCAATAGAGCATAAAATTTTAATAAGACATAGATTTATGTTATATACTTATGGATACAAAATCTTATGTCAAGGTTTCCCACCAAGACATTAATAGCATATTAAGCATAGGAAAACCGCCCATGTAACTGCTTTGGTAAGGGAATAACCTCCCATATACCACCTTTTTGGGACTTGATATAACCTATTTTGTACCCACTTTCTTGCTTTCGATATAACCTCCCATGTACCCTCTTTTTTGGCTGATTGATAACCTTTCGTGTACCCTCTTTTGAAATTTTGATAACCTCTTGTGTAGCCTTTGCTCTCATGGTACCATTAATTATTAACCAATGCATTGTAGGGGGATATTGGTCCCACCCACCAAAAAATAAAAAATATTCATATGTGTTCCACATGATAATAAAAAATATTTCATATCGAAACCCATGAAAAGAGATTGGTTTCGTAAAAAATTCAACATAGAATAACCTGTTGCAAAAAATTGGTTATTTAAAAATATCATCATGGAAAAACCCATAGGAATGAAATGATATTTATTAGCATCTTGTCATCAAAATCAAAAATCATCCAAAGATAGAATATAGATGTTATTATTGTATTATATCCTCGTTAAAGATTAAGTAACATTAAATCATGTCATATTAGATATAAAATGATATTGAAAAATATCTTGGAACATTTCTTAAGGAAAATATCCTTTCATTTTTGGAATCAATTTTTTAAAATTAAAAGTTTCATAAAAATTGAAGGAAAAAAATCTATTAAATTAAGATTTTAAAATAATAATTTAAGCTTTAAATAATTGAGTGTTTATAAAGGATTGAATTTTCGTTCATTCCATACATGTTAAAATAAATATTTCATTCACATTATTGACAAAAATGAAAAATTGGCTTGTCTAAATAATTGAAAAAAGATTCATTTCAAACAATTTTTTAAAAAGTCAAGCATTGGTAATTTTTTTAAACATAATAGGAGAATTTTAAAAACAACTTTATTTAAAATAATTACAGAATACATGGACATGGAATAAAAATGGTTTTTGTCCATAGAGAGAAATAATGTTGAATTTTAAAAAAACAATCTTTTGGTCTCTTTAGTTATTAGAGTGAATAAAATGAAAGGAAAACATTAATTATTAAAAAAATATATGAGAAAAAAATATCTGAGTTTCCTAAGATATATAATATAATATTTCCTCATTGGAAGCATAATCATAAAATATTATCATAAACTATAATATTGTTTGATAAAAACATTACCACTTTAGTAACATTTTAATCGTAATCAACATGAAAGAAAAAACATTATATAGATATATGAATTCCTATTTCTTTAAAGATAAAAGTCAATAAATAGATTCATTGGTAGTATATATGCCACATAAGAGAATGAAAGAAGTGTTGAATAAGGCATGTGTATCGTTGAAATAAAAATGGGATGGAAATCTCTTGCCTCAAGTCTCCACTTTATTTGTATGCATTCAATCCTCATTTACAATTTTTTTATTATAAATCTATTAAGAGACCGTAAAAATAAATTTTATATGATATTTTATTTACTTAGGACCTTCTATTACTCATTTATTAATAATTCCTTATAAAAATCTTGTTTTGGGTTATAACCACTTTATTTTTCTTATATATTTTGTTTTGGTATTTTTAGTAATTTTATATTGATCTTGGTAAAATAATCCCTATAATGTTAAAAATGATATAAATTTCGTATATTTATATTTATATTTTTATCGTAATCTATAAATTTTATAGATATAAAATAAATTACACTATTCATGGAGACGGTAGGTCATATGTAGGGATACACATTGTTTCTATTTTATCGATGATAGGAATGAAGGAAAGGTAAATAATATTTCACATTTAACTAATCATACTTATTTCACTTATATCTTATATATTCGTCAAATTTATCCTTTTTACAATCCATGTAAGATAAAATTAAAAAAAATCACATCATGTCGTGGTGGTGATTATCCCAACTTACGCATGAGTGGTATTATTGTTTTCTATAAGATTCATAGGTAAGCGGTTATATTTGATATAATAATTAAATGAGTAGAAATATGTAATATATATCATATATAAACATTAAATGTTAAATTATATCTATCTGCGAGAGGTGGTGATGAAAAACAAAGTGTATTGGCTCACGAGACGTTAGTTTTTCATATACACAATTGATAGATTCATTTACCATTTGATATTTATGTTATTATATAATAATATCTAAAGAAAATTTGAAGAATTTGGAATTTGAAATGAAAGAAAAAATCATGTTTTAGATGTATAACTCTTCTTCAGAGAACCTCTTTTGGTTTACCCAATCCTCAATAGGAGGGTTTCCTAATAAAAATATGGCCTCTAGGATATGAAGAAAAATTTAATGAAGGTTTTTGGTCTATTATTTTCCAAAAAAAAAGGATATTTGAGTGTGGAGGGGATAGGAGGGAATATTTTGTTTCATATGTTGGGAGAGGAACCAACTAGGGAACTACATGGAAATTTCCCAAAAGAATCCAAAATGATTTTCATTCCCAAGAAAAATTCTACCAAATGTGAATGGATAGAAATTAGGATTTGTTATAGTTTAAATGTTCCCATAAAAATAATTTATACAAGTATTATTTGTTATATTACAATTATCTTTTGGTTTAACCCCCAGTAAATATGTTTTAACCATAACCACAACAATTAATTTGTACTATTCTTACTATTTATTAAGACCAAAAATTATATTGACTTTATTAAATAATATTACCTAGTATGATTAAAAATATTTAATATATTTTTCAAAATTTAATTTATATAAGTTCTTGAATTTAATTTAAATTTTAACCTGCAGATGTGATGAGAAAAAAAATTTCCAAATAAAAAGTTTCTGTAAGTTCGAAATGTTTTTATATAAGAATTCGACAAGAAATTTATTATAATTTCATAATTTGTATTAATAATAACTTAATTAAACTAATTTCACTATTTCAAAATTTTAAAACACTTTATATGTTTGTAAAGTATTTAAATGAAAATGCATTTTTCAATAAAAATCACTATTTTTCGTTACTCATAAAAAACATTATACTCTTCAGAAAAATCACAAAAATTAACCGAAAGATTATTTTTATATTTTTTTAAAAAAAATTATGTTAATTTTTTAAAATAAATTTTCTAAAACCCTCAACAATTATTTTTATTATTTGTTCACAAAAATAAATAAAAATAATTTTTTGTTAAAAATGTATTTTTGAAGCATATAAAGACTTTAATTAAAATTAAGTTCTTATTAATCAATATATTTTCATTATATAAAAAAATTATAATTAATTTTCAAAAAAAATTATTCACGTTCATACTTCCGAAATTTAATAGATTGGTTATAACCATCATGTTTAAATAATAATATTAATAGTATCTCACAGTTTATTAAAACTAAGGGTTGCATGAAACACAAGATAACGAATAAATTAAATTAATAAAAAAAGATATAATTTATAAAATCTGAGGATAATACATTATAAAACCCTTAAAATAAATTTATTCCCTTCTATTCCATCACAAACACGAAAATAGCTGAGTATACTTGTTCCTCATTATATCCAATGGTTCCCATGTTTCTTCCTAAGGTTGATTGTTTTGGTAAGAATCCTTAACCTGGTGTGTGGTTTTTTTCTAGAAATTTCTTTATATGATCTAAAATATCCACCATATAGTTATCATATGAAATATCCTGATCCATTGGTATAATTTTGGAGTTCATTTCATGTGAAATATTTGGAATGTACTGCCTTAATAGAGATACATAGAACACCACATTGACGTGAGATATGTTATGTGAAAGATCCAAGGGATAAAAAAGTATCCCTACTCAATCAAGAATATAATAAGTGAAAATATACCTAAGGAATATATTTCCCTTATTTTAAAATCACATAACCCTTTTTCATTGTTAAATTCAAAGAAACACTTTCTCACCAACATCAAATTCTAAATTACACTAATTATTATCAGCATAACTTTTATTTCAAAATTTTTTCTTTAAATATTTCTAAATGGATATAAAATTATATGGAATTTATTTGGATATATATAGTTCTAATATATTTATTTCTCTAACTTCAACCCATCATGTAGGATTTCTAAACTTCTGTCCATATAGGGCTTCATACGAATCCATATAAATGCTTGAATGAAAGATATTATTATAATAAAACATGACCATAGTAATGTTTTTATCCCAAAACCATTGAAGTCCAAAGAAAGAGATATCATAATATCTTATAGGGTTTAAATAGTTCTATCAGACTGACCGTCTATCTGAGTATAATAGGTAGTATTTAAACTCAACTCTGTATAAAGGGATTTCTGAAGACATCACCAAAACATTGAGGTAACCTTCAGATCCTAATCAGATAATATAAAATGTGGTACTCAATTACACCTTACCTCTTACATAATGTATATCATTTCATAATAATCTAGCGAATATATTATCTAAAAGGGATGAACTATATTAACTTCATGAGGTGATGAACTACAACCCATATTGCAGTGCTCCCTTTAGATGTTTTGGGGAGACCGATGAAAAAATATATGGTTATGTTTTCTCATTTCTATTCTTGTATGGGTAATAGTTATAATAAACCATTTAAACTTTATCTCGCATCCCTAGCATTATATCATACCAAGCACTGAGATTCTTACTCAGTAATATCTCTCTTCATGTTAACCCACAAAAAATACTATTTTAGATCTATATACATTTATGTACTTCTAGGATGAATTGAGAAATAATAACTATGAACCTCGTCCAATATATCCTTCTTAAAATACATTATCAATAGAATGCATACATGGTTCCTTAACATTATCATTTAATTATAATCATGTTTAAACATAGGGACATCTTTCACCATCTTATGTATCTCTACATCATCCTTTTTACCTACTTAGCCTTCACTTGGATAGATGGTTGAACACTAATTTGAGAAAAATAATATTTCTCCACTTCCTTAAATATTTCAAGATAACCCCCTTTAAAATACAAAAATATTGGAACTTTTGTGATCCAAATCATAGAAAATCTAGAATGGTCCTTTCGACTCAAAGCATCGACCACCTTGTTTTCTTTCCCTGTGTGGTAATGTATTGAGAAATAATAATATTTAATTAGATCAAAACATCTTCCCAAGTGTATATTCAAATATTTATACATGAATATATACTATATATTTTTTATCAGTATATATATCACACCTTTCTATATAAAAATAATACCACCATATCTTTAAATTAAAAAATACCCCAGTTAACTCTAAATCATGATTTGGGTAATTTTTTTCATAAACGGTTATTTTTTGTGATGCATAAGATATCACCGTTTCATTATTCATGTGGTTTCATCCCAATAAATTAATTTTAAGTGTCACTATATATTAAAAACCCATATCCACTATAGTTTAATGTAATAACAAGTTCACTAACTAACTTTATTTTCAGTTCCTTGTGATTTTATTCACAATCATTTGTTGAAAGGAACCTAGATCCCTTCTGAGTTAATTTAGTGAGTGGATTAGAAATTCATGAAAATTATCTAAAAAAAATTCAATTATATCCATCCAAAACAAGAAAAAATGGGATCTTAGTTACAGTGGTTGTTTTGGAACAGCATTCAATAATTACACTCCTGGATGGATCCATAGATATACCCTCTATTGAGATCATATTATCCAAAAATGAAACCATTAAAAAAAACCATTCTTTTTAAGTTTTTAATAGAACATATACTTCCTTAGGGTCTTAAGTACAACTTTCAAGTGATCTTCATGCTCTCCCTTTCTCTTTGAATTATAACAATATCATCCATAAAGACTGTGATAAAATGATCAAGGTAAACTCTAAAGAATATATTTATTAAATCCATGAAGATAATAGGGGAATTATTAAGGTAAAATGGAATCACTATATATTTATAGTGTCAACACCTTATATGAAATTATGTTTTGTGTATATCCTACTTATTTAACCTTAATTGATGATATCCTAAATGAAGATCAATCTTGTAAAATTATTAAACTCTGTACAGTTAATCAAAAAGTCATCAATACGGGGTGGGGGACACATGTTCTTGATTTTGGTATTTTATAGTTCACGAGAATAAAATCAATGTCACATTTATCTATATTTATTCTTAACAAAAAGAACCACTCCACTCCATATTGATAAACCTGGATGAATGAATCCCTTTCCATGATTCTCTAAGAGTTTCTTCTTCAATTCATACAACTAAATCCCTTTGAAATATGTGTATCAATAGGTATGAGTTATATTTAAAACTCAGCATCAAAATTTCGTGGAAGAATAAGAAAATATTATATAAATACATCAAAAAACTCCCACACAATAGGTATATGACAGATGTTCATTTTCTCCCCAACCATATGAGATAAACACCCTTTTTTAATAGGTTTTAATGCCCATACAATGGATGTGATCTCCACTAGAAATTTGTATAAATAATCACACGAATATATGATCATAGGTTAGTTTGTAATATAGAAACATGGATTCCCATTCTTAACAGTTGATGTTGGATTTATATATTGAATGAAAGTTAATTCCTAAGATAACATCAAAGTCAAACCGAGGGAGAATACAAATATTTTTAGTAAGAACATCACAAAAACATCAAATAGTGAATGACTAAATATATGAGATGTGATAGTCTTAACATTTTAGGTTTTCACTACTAATTAAACATCTCATAGTTGAGGATAGGAATTAATATTCATAAATACTATTATCAAATAAGATACTTCCATATTTGAGCATACCTTTCACCACCCCATCTTCATTATTTTATCTTCAAACCCATGTTAAAACAAAAGTGGTTATAATAACAATCAAGCATAATTAATACGAGTGACTAATCTTGATAAATCCATCATAGTATTTCTAAATCATGATACATTATTTTCCATCTAAGACAACGTAAGTTTACCCTGGGTTATCCATGGTCATTATTTAAATCCATCCTGAGGGTTCATAAAGATATCATGAATTACCAAAAAATATGCACTAGGAATCAAAAAATAGGTATATTTCAAGTATAATTTTCATTCACCAGGTGAAGATAAATTAAAATCCCAATTCACCATTTTTATGTTATTTCCCATAGGTATAACTATGATAGATTCACATTTACTTCTACTATCTAGGAAGGAATGTAATTTCCAATAATCTACACAATCTATCCTTTAACAAAATTCAAGGATATTTATCTACCAGTAGAATTATATTTAAGGTTACCAGTAATGTTTTTTCATACTTGTTTCCAAAGGATAACTAAACCTTTCTCTGATACCAACTATAGTGACATACACTTTTTATAAATAAATATTCCATCTTAAGATAGAAATATTCATTACATAACATAATGATCAATGGCAGAATCGTCTAGGACACATTAATTTTTGAAGATTGGAAACAAAAAAATTGTTGATAAGTAATCTATGTAATATCCCACTAAGATGTTCATAACATGAAACATTATTATAAATAACAAACATAATTCAATTCTTCATTTCCCATAGAAATAAAACATATAAAATGCTGAACTCATATGATTTGTAAACATAAAAGAATGAGATATCAATAATCACATACATATAACATGATCATAAGGGTATGATATAAAAATATTAAAATATTAAAAACCATAAACTACATATCATTGATCATAAACATGATTTATAGCATAAATCCTGAAAATTCAAAATATATGACTCAAAAAGAAAGGAAATAACAAAATCCATGAGAGAATAATATTATCATAAGACATATATTTGTTGAATATACATAAGAATAGAAAATATTGTGTCAGGATACCAACCGATAAATTCATATACTTGATAGGATTGCACTAACCACATGTATACCTTATTCTGTATTGGGATGACCTATATTGTTCCCTCTTTTTTTCTTGGTACACTACATGAAAATTGAAATTTCGTGGTGGTTATTTTTTATATGAAAATGGTTTAAACAACCGAATTATGATTCTATTGTGGTTTCTGAAAATTTGTGCCATATGCTATTGTGGTAGTTTCCCAAAACCTTCGCTAAATTGCGTGCCGGGAAACTATTTGCAGCGGTTAAAGTGATTTAGCGGCAGTTTATGGGAACTATCATAGTTGGTGCATTTTTTCAATGGTAGTATTGTTTCTCATGGTGATTTTTTCAGGAACGGTATTACTTTATTAGTAGTGGTTAAAACCTCCACTAAAATAAGTAATGGACTCTTGGGACAAACCGCCACGACATACAATATAACTGCCATGAAAAAAGTGCGGAAGATGGGCCACATTAGTGGCGGTTAAAACTGCCAGAAAATTTTAGACTATAGCAGCGGTTAAAAACACCGCTAATATAAAAATGTCGAAATTTAGTGGTGGTTAAAACCACCACTAATCATACCTATTACAATTATAGGTTGTTAAACCCACCGCAAAAGAGCATATTTACAAAAAAACAGTTTCTAGAGCCCCTGTACTAGTGCCCTGAAAAATAAAACCACTCCAAGAATACTAAAACACCAACAGAATACATAGTACAATAAATATAAAAAGAGATTCTTAATTAAGCCCAACCAATTGCATCGGTCAGTGTGTAAAGGAATGCAGATTAACATATCACTTGGCGTAATCCTAGTATCCAATAAAATTTAGTGGTGTAATATAGGTTCATCCATATCTCTATCATTAGACACCCAATTCCAGATCATAAGGAAGCATTGGATATCTCAACGTAAGGAAAACCCCACTCATATGTCCTATTTCGGATTCCCATTGGATCCTTTGTGATATATAGTTATAGGTACATTTTCCATACTATCATGGAACTAAACCATTTCTCATATTTCTCCCAAAAATCTTGAAATATGAAGATAATATTGGGAGAGGTTTCATCTATGACCTTTAGGTTGGTGGCCACATTGTTTTCCCTTTGGGGTTTGATGTTTTATAATTAAGCCACTGTGTCTCACACCATATTTGGTCAAGTGTCTATATTTATGTTATTTATGTATTTAAAATTGACCATTTCTAACTCATATGTACTACTTGATCTTTGATTGTATTTTAACCTGTTGTGTGCAACTTATATGGTCACCCATTGGGTGTTATAGGTGAAATGGGATAATATGATATTTTTTTCAACTGCTGGTACTCTCACATATCTTCTTGAATTGTTCCAGAATGTAATTTCCCTTTATATATGATTATTTGATAGAACCTATGGCATCCCTTAGGTGTTGGGACCAGTTATAGTTGGAATTTCGAAATTGGTAAATTTCCCAGACTAACTTGTCGCCATATAAGTGACTCCATTGAGATTATATTTGGGTTTCTCATGTTTTAATGAATTAAATGAGTTAAATTTAACTGATAATGTGAAATGGATAATTAATTATGTGTTTCCTTTCATAAAAAATCAATTGGTTTTAAATGGAATAACCCCAAGTAATTGTAATGTCATGCTCTTGATTTATGCTTTATAAAATGATTTATACAAATTGTAATATTTTAAGTGGGAATTGAACATGGATAAAGATATGAATTAGAGGTTATTCCTTATCTATTATGAAATAGATGATTGTGCCTTTATTATGTATATTGTGTAGATAGAAGAGATTGTTGCAAGGTAATTCCCCTTGCTAGTTATATTTAATATATTCCTTTATAGAGGTTGTGGTATGATTGAATGAGATTATTGAGCAAGGAGATACCACAATTCCTTAAATCAGGTGTTGGGCATGGTGTATCACAAAAATGTTACTATATAAGTACTGTGATTTACTCAACACATTCCATGATTGGAATTTTGACATGATGGTGCACTCAACATCCCATGAGTTGTTTCATGACATCTCTCACTCAATTTACTATATGCCATTAATTTATGTTGGTGTTCCGTGTGGAATTATTATAAATGAAACATAACCAAGGAATTAGGTAAAATCATCTTTCGCTTGGGTTATTCCATGTGGAATTATAATACATGACACTAAAGATAGAAAAATGGTAAAATCATCTCTCATGTGGATAAGGGTTCTTTATTTTTTAATAGTGATGGATCATGTTTAAGTATCATATTTGTTTCACTCATGTGATTTCTTTCGAAAATGAGTTTTTAGTGAGGTTTTCTTATAAGGAATGGAATCTGGCTCCTAATATATTGTCACTCTCATTATGAAACCTCGATATTTTGATGTGCGGAATATAATAGAAGTGATTAGGCACATTCCTTCAAAGAGAAGAGTGTCTCATCAATGGGGGTTTATATATTCTATCAATTAATATATATGTTTATAATAAATTATTTGGGATATGGTAGTTGATGTTATGAATGGTAAGTAACTGATCATGTAGTCTATTTAACATTTTTCTAGGACAGGGGGTTCTTGAGAATCTACTGGGAGTTTTCCATCTGCATGCCTTCTGAGATAATGGACATTGTCATTCACACTAACTGACTATTCTTGGAGGCCACTTTGGAAATGTTGGGAAAACCCCATTTCAGACATTATAGAAACATTTACCCTAATCTGGTATCAGTATTTATGGATTACAACTATTTATTGAAATTTCGGATACTAGGATTATACCACACTAAAGGGTGATCTATATTAAACATGTTAGCAAGACACACATTCTCATCCCTATGGATTGATATAAGCGCATAACTAATAAGTACTTCTTATAAATGGAAATGTAGTGGTAAATACATTGGGCTAGAAAATGTAGGATAAGTTATTATAATGAAAAATTGAACTTAGAAAAAATGAATAAAAAAATGAATCATCAAAATAAAGAGTCGATATTTATGGTTCAAACCACACTCGAGAAATCATGACATAAAAGGAAACATCTGAAATCAATAAAATACATAAAAGGAAACATGAGAAATCATGAAAATGTTAGGTCATGAATATGTTTGGAGGATACCATGTGCCACACATGATATATATACAAACCGACTATCACAATATTTTTACACAAATTAAAAATACTTGTAATCACTATCCGATGATGAACAGATATCTTCACCCTCTCCACATCCATCTCCACTTCCTGCTACCACTTGTGAGAACATTATATTGAAAATTAAATAGTGTTGCATCTTTATATTTAAACTGAAAAACCAATAAAAGTTATCAAAATAAAATATTTTGTATTTTTGTGATTTACCTGCTCACCACCAGTTGATGCAATACCACATGGAGGATATCTTCTCATCTGCTAACGTATATCAATCAACGCTTTCTACAAAGCGGATATTGAGCCCACTATTCTTGAACTGTGTATTGTAGAGAAGTAATATCTCTCTGAGCAACTCCGGGTATGGACCGACTAAAACTAGGAGTAGATGCAACTACAATCCCCAATTTCCTACAAAAGACTTCAGATGGTACGGGTCCAAAACCCATCCCACACACTCTACCAAGATGCTCCTTCCCAACGACTTTAGCAACTGGGTCATCCTGGGAGACTGAGTAGGACTGCCCAAGATTGGAATCCCATATTTCCTTAATTTTTACCAATAAATAAAATATCATTATATATTAAAAAAGTTAAAACTGATAATAAGCTATTATATTGACAAAATTAGTTAATACCCCAACTTCTTTGGCAGGCTCGTTAACAAAACGTCCATCAGATTTTTTGTGAACATCAAACCACACTTCAGTTTGGGATTCTTTGTTCCCTAAACTTTGGGACTTCATTAAACAAAGATAAATCAACAATTTAATATATTAAAAATATAATATTTTCTTATAAATATTTAAACCAATGAAAATATTACCAGAGTTGATTGGCTCAAGAAAGTCTTTTTGACCATGCGGTGTGGGGGATGACTTTCTTAGCTAGGATTGTGCATTCTTTCTTGAGAGATCCTAAAATAAATAAAATGTATTTTAACAGTAATTTATTTAATGTCATCTCCTCTTCATATACATGTATAAATGTAAAATTATGTTAATACAATAATATATATTTAAATACCATTTTCTTCTCATCTCGATGTCTGTCAACAAAAACTTTCCACTGTTCTTTTATTACCCCATTAGGTTTCTTCTCATACATTTGTTTGACGGTAAATGAAGTATTTTTGACATCTCTCCACAATCACCATTTTAAGTCTTTACATTTCTTACGATAATTTTTCAACATGCACTTTCGTGCTATCACATCAGAAAATGCAATGTGGAAAAACATCTATATACCGAAATTCATTTTGATCATATTAATAACATGACATTAGATTACACCATAATGTATTAAAATTACATTTACATGGGAATCAAAAACTTTATTTTTCTAACTTGGAGGCATATGTCTCTAATAATCATAAGAAATGGGAAAGGAAATTGGCTCTACTGCCAGCAGGCCTAGAATTTGAACAAGTAATCCCACAACGTCATCCGTAGGGACCCCATATGAATCAAATGGGACAACTATCTTATCTCCAATAATATTATAGTCATCTAAACTTTTTATATTTTTCACCACAGTTTCAAGTTTTTCTTCTTTAATGAACAAAAAATTAGTATAAAAAATTGTAATAAATTTATTTATATTAAAATTTGTACCAATAAGAGTGACCCTCCAGTATGACCATGATGAACTCGAAGTGGCACTACACTGCCTGGATGCTGAGGCTACTGAAGGGGGATTCGATGACTCAACTTCTAAAGGGAATCACATAGAGGGTGTGAGAGATGGTGTCGGGGGGATGGTGTAGGGGGTTAGAAGCTGGTGGCTCAGATGCCATAGGGAGGGAGACAGATGGATCATCATCTGTCGTAGTAGTGGATGAAATAGTGTATCACTTCCTCCTTAGCATTCTTGTTATTTAATCAAATAAAATTCAGGTCAAAACATATATTTCAAAAAAATAAGCAGAAAAAATTTAAAAATGATAATATTTGCCCTGTACTAACAAACAACATATACATAACAGTGACAATTAATGACTGCAAAAATGAAATAAGTGGTTACTGAATGAATAAATAATTGTGAATATAATCATTTTCCCCTTCAATTAGGTCAGTTTCTTTCTCTATTACTTCATCCACTTCATTAATCTTTTCTAGACTAATATTTTCAATATCATGATGGAAAAATAATTCTGCTTCTTGTTGTTGATGGGATTCAATTTCAGAGGTCAAATATTACACTTCATCAACCATATCATACAAATGTATTTGTATTACATAAGAAACTTCACTCCACCCTTCATCCACAACATCATTCAAAACATATACCATTTTTTCTTGCGATGACAAGATATATGGATCATGCAGTTCATGATCACCAACATCCATCATGTGAGAGAAGTTCAAAGAAGTAAATTGCAAGGAATCTCTTTTAACACCTCAGATAATATCAACCCAATTGAATTTGAATAAAACTACTGAAGAATTCCAGTAGTAGTTTAATTCAATAATATCAGTCATCTTTTCACAGTATTACACTTTATAAAATGTTAATATACCACTATTCTATGTTTTTAAACCCCTTTCTCGATCGACTGTACAAAATCTAAATCCATTCACATTGTAAGCGTTGAACTTATTACCTTTTTTAAAGGACCTAAAGTAAAAAAACTTTAAATCTTCTGACAAATCTTCCCGAGTATCAGTATTTGTGATCTAAAAAAAGAAATATACTTTATTAGATTTACAAAATATATGTGTCAATCTAATATTCGTAGTTATTGCAATATTTATGAACATACATTCCGTACAATCCATTCTACAAGCTCTTTATTAACAGTTTTCATTATATCTTTCTCATTTTGTGTTCGGTCTCTCATTCATCTCTTTGTTTGAATCCTCAAATCTTCAATAAATGGATCTATAATTTCACGATTCAGAAACACATATCTATGTGACTGTAATAATTCCAATTCTGTCAGTGTCATATTTGAGGTCCTCATAATTGATCGGCCAATAGCAGGAAATATTTTTGATTTTTGATGTATTTGAGTTTGATTTGATGTGTTGTCAATACATCCTGCTCGATTAAATCTTGTCTCAATATCATCCATGTATCTAGAAAAAATGTTAAGACACTACTCAAACAAATATCCTTCAGCAATAGAGCCTTCTGGTTGAACTTTATTTCTCACGTAAGTTTTCAAATGCCCAAGATATTAGTGAAATAAAATAAATATAATTATGCATTTAATTAAGTGCCAAAAAATATTCACTTAACTGAAAAAATATAAATAATGTAAATCTCAATTATATACATCCATCGATAATGAACGAGGCCTCCTAATTTATCTTACTCAACATAATGCACAGTTAAATACATCATGAGAGTAAAAAACGATGAAGGAAAGATCATCTCCATTGCACAAAGGGTCAATAAAAATCACTCATAGAGGATGTAAAGCTGAAAGGGATGTAGACATTTCTCACATAGTTTTATGAAAAATGTGAATAATTGGAGTACAAGAGAAGTAACTTTTTTAGGTAATAATGTACGTAGTGCCAGTTGTAGTAACTATTGTAACAAAATATGTGAATCGTGACTTTTCAATAAATGTAACTTACAATTCATCAAGTAAACACACCTCAAGATGTTACTTGAATACCAATCAGATACATTCAAATTTTTCAAAAATCAAAGGAATGTATCTTTATCCCTATTTTTCATTGCAAAAATTGTCAGATCATACTTTTCATTCTCATCTGGCTAGAGATCACATTTTATGTTCATTACTTGTAAGTCTTTGCGAGCATTGAGATAATCCTTCGACTTTACAGTCTCATTAAGCAATGTGAAAGTCATATTGTAACATACATTCTTCTCAATATTCATCACATCAATATTATGCCACAACAAATTAAATTCCCAATAGATATGTTTATAGAATATACTTTTTTCTTCCGTTTTTGTGTTCTGATTTCACTTGATCATGCACTTCGAACCTATTTCCCGCTATCATTCAAATGAAGAACTTTACCAAATTATATTTCAACATTTTCAAGTTGTGTCAATATTACTGAACCAGTTATCATCTTTGGAGGTGGTCTACGATCAATGAAACTGTTAAATTTTGATATGTTCAGCCAAAATTTATGACATGCATCGAGAAATCTTCGACGGCCAAAGAAGCACCATTTTCTTCTATTAGGTAGCCGTTTGGGCTCAAAATCAATGTTACCAATAAGACAATCCAAACCCGTGTAAATGTTCTAACCAGATAAATTCCCTATCCTAAAGAAGTCACTAATGGTCCACATTAAATCATCCTACATTTTGAGCATTGATTTAGATGATGCATCAAATGTCTCAACACCGTTGCTCCATAACTCCTGTAATTCATCAATCAAAGGGTGAAAGTATAAATCAATATCATTTCTAGGCATCCATTTTATAGGAATAATTATTGAAATGATAAAATATGTTTGTTTCATACACATCCATGGAGGCAGATTGTAAGGGATCAAAACGAGTGGCCAAATGCTATAACTAGTACTGAAAGTACCAAATGGGTTGAATTCATTGATATCCAATCCCAATCGAACATTACTAGAATCAGCTGATAAATATGGATGTAATGAATCAAATGTCTTCCACAATTTTGAATCTCGTGGATGTATCATTAACCCATCATTGTTATTATCCAAAGAATTCCACTTCATGTGTTCGGAAGTTTTCGATGATATGAATAATCTTTGAAATCGAGGATTTAAAGGAAAGAAACACAAAACCTTTGCAGGTGTGTTCCCTTTCTTCTTATTCTTTATTAAAGTATGTTGATTTAGACTTCCAACATCACCAATTGACTTCCAATTAGAAGATGAACATTTTTTTCAATTCTGTCTACTTAAATCCTCTCGCTAATAAAGAAAAGAATCATTGGGACACATATGTATTTTTGTATAATTCAGACCAAGCCTTTTAACATCTTTTTTCATATCATAAAAAGACCCTGGGGTTTTTTCTTTACAAAATGCATCACCCAACAATTACAATATCATGGACATTGCCTTATTTTTAATTCCACACAGACATTTGATATGGTACAACTTATGTAGAAAAAAATCATTGAATATTTCAAACATCCACAATACAACTCTTGATTTCCATCATCATATAAAACAAGAAACATATTTTCCTTAGTGAAGTTGTCTCTAAAATTTGTCTCCACAGAATCATGAGGTGGATCCAATGATATGTTACAATCTTGATCTGGTTGTGTTATAGTCTCAAAAACATCACTTGTCATGTTGCAATTTGTATCACCCTCATCCGGTTGTTTTGTTATGTTTTGATGTTGATAGTGGTGTCTTGAAGTTCCAAAGGCATCATTTATGAGATTTTTCATTTCATTTTCCAGTTTCAATGAAGTTCGGAGCTCATTCTGTGGATTAACACCTGGGCTCAACCTGTCTGTAACATTCGATTCTCTATGCCAAATCCAACACAAATATTGATCAGGGAATTTCTTTCGTATTAAGAGTTCATAAACTTCATCTCTCTTCAATAATCATTTAAATTTACATTTAGGACATGGACATATTATTCTCCCTTCAACAGATCGATTGGAAACTGCCAAATCTAAAAACTCATTCAAACCCTTAACATATTAAGGTGTGTTCCTCTATAATGTGATCCAGCTTTTATCCATGTATATCACAATGTTCCTACACAATATTAAAAGAAATTAAAACACATAGTCACTACTAAATAGTGAAATAGATTCATATATTCTTGTTGAAATAATATATAAATATATTACATAATGTTTTCCTATATAAATACATATGGTAAATCACGCACTAGAAAACCAAAACATGAAAATTAAAAAGATCCACAAAAGAAGACGAGAACAAGGATCCCATACCTATAGTTTTTTGTATGTTGGGCTCCACCAAAATAGATGGAGAAACTAATTATTCCATTAATTTTTTATCACTATGGTAAGGGCTTGATAAATAATATAATAATTCAATAGAAATTAGGAATATGAAATGGAAATAAACTCTTCCCTTAAATTAGTGGCCTCATATTTGGATTCAAAGAGTTCGGTATGGCCTGGGGTTGAGAGTTTTAGAACATGTGGGGTATCATGGTGAAGTGTTATGGGTAGCAACATGTTGTAACCCTAGGTGTGATTAAATGTTTCAGATCAAGGGTGGATCCTGAATCATCAATGGGGGTTGAAACATAATTTGGACCTCTATCAGAAAGAAATTATAGTTGGCCCTGTGATGTTTTCCTTTTAGTATCTAAGTAGAAAGTTAAGTATATAATGAATTACTTTACCAATTGGTGGGTCGTGTATTAACAAGGATATGAAAAATCCATGTATTCTATGATATATAGATGTTGGGTTGTCTTCTTTATTTCTCTTGGTCCTATTTTGGAGTGTCTGGGAATGGTAGTTAAGTCTTACTATGACAATGGAAATTGATTTCAATACATGGTTTGAATTGTATGTTATTGGGGAATGTAGAAAGGGAAAGTTAAAGAATCAATTTGTCACCTCTTTTCAGCGTGTTACTAGTAAGATAACATGTGGCCTATGTGAATTAGAAATTGCCCTTGATGGATTCATGAGACTTTATCATATTTCATGATAGAAGTACATGTAATCTAAAATGACCAAACATATACGATAGTGTAAGATTACGGAAACATAATATAGTGAGTCTTGAACATCCCAACTACCACAAATCGTGAAAGTGTAACTAAAATATCACCCATTGAACACATAAAACCATATCCACCTCAATTTGATACTTTAAATAAACCAATTGATCACAAATTCCACCAAAAATACCATCACCACAAAATCCAAAAAGATCATTTCTTAGCAATTCACCAAACCAACCATGTTATAGGGGAAATATACCAAAAAAACAAATAAAAACATAATAAAACATTTAAAAGAAAAAAATAATGATTTAAACTCCATTTAGAGTTTGGTAAATATCCAAGAATAATAGAAGGAAATGCAATGAGAGTAATACACATCCATAAATATTTTTAAGAACTACTAACTTTATTGTTTTTAACAAAAAATTATCTTTTTAATAGAATTTATTTATTTGAAACATCACCCCTTTTAAAATAAATATAAAAAACAATTTTTTCAATCCTAAATTGACCATTTTTAGATGTACAGTCCAAAAGGGTCAAATATAATTTTATAAATAAATCACCGACCAGTTTGAAAACTAATATATATCTTATATTTCATAATGAAATCATCCAATTCCAAATAAAAATCACAATAAACAAATATATATTATTAAAAATTCTGTATTTATCATTTCAATCTAAATACATCTTTCATTATATACACTTTCTTGAAAAACTGTAATATCCCAAAAAATAACACATAAAAAAGGTACACGATAAATCCAATAAAAATCCAATCCCCTAAAAAATCACAAGTAAAACATTAGATCATTTCCCTTTTCTATGAAATGACTAAAATAACCCTATAATTAATGGTTCTATGTAAAAAATCCAAATGGGATGCAAATTTATTCCAGAACCGACCAGATGGTTTGATGGGATTAAATTTAATCATGCTTCAATTTTTAAAACATATCTAAGAGATTGAGTTAAGTCACTGCCCCATTTATTAGGATGTTTATACAAAACTGATTCTATTGATCCCATTTCCATTTTCACTATATATCCAAGGAAACCCCTATGAAACCAAATAAAATTATAATTAGGATCTATACACCATAACTGCTAATCAATATGAATTTTCAAATTCAATATTCAAATCTCAACAACCCATAGTGGCTGAAGTTCCATCATAATGGGTGGTGATCAAGAAATCGCCAATAAAATACTTGTAGAGTCCCAATAATAAAACTAACTCAATCAAACACTAATTCACCCATATAGAAATATATTTCATTTAGAACATGGGTCCATTTTTGGAAACAAATGTTCTGATACTATTTTTAATGAACCTACCCAGGATGAGATGATATGTTACCCAAACCAATTTTCCATAAGGGATAATGGTCATTCTCGATACCTATAGGATATAAAAAAACATAGGGGTATCAAGGCCATGAACCTAAAAATGGTATAACCCTTATATGTTAATAATAAACAAAAGAAAAATATATTAAACAATAATAATTTCAATTCCATGAATTCAAATTCCTTGCAAATGAAAAAATCTTAAATGAAATAGATGAATGATAAAACAGAAAATTATAAAACAATAATTCTTCCAAAAAAATTTAAAATAAGTTAAATATAATAGAAGTAGAACTTACACCTAGGAAAAATGGCCATTATAACATACCAAGGGAAAAAATAAATGGAACCTTAATAGATCATGCATCGCCACTAATGAACCATATCCACTAAATATACACCACACATCCATAAATGATCCAAACTAATAATCAATGAAAAAAAGTAACTATGAACCTAAAAGTGAAACCTAAGATCTAGATACACCTAGATGTGTCTGTATGGTGTGAACTAAACATGCCATGTGTGATATTCCTATGGAATCTAGGAAATTACTTTTATAAAACATTTAATATAATCTAGTTTGAACTAAAATATTAATATAGATCTTTCACCTCCATGTTAAATTTAAAACATGTTATAATTCATTTCATGATTATAAAACACCCATAATTTCTAATTTAAAACATGGGTTGGAAAACTCACATTCATTGTACATTATGAAACTTGAGAAAGAGTTAATTTAAAATTATGGTTAAAAATAAAAGTCTTATAATCACCCCACCTTTGATAACACATTAAAAAAAGACCATTGATACAAAAACCAATATGATTTTAATTTAATACCTAGATCTCCAAAATATTATATAATGTATTTTGAAAATAAACCAAATTTAACTCAATAGAATATAAAATCAATATCTTGCACCTTGGTGTTTGGAACGGAACATAAAATAATATCAAATACTCATTGGTTTCTCAAAAATGACAATACGGGGATAAAAATAATGCAAAAAATTAGATACCCTAAAATGTACTAAAAATAAACATAGCATCTTGGGGATCTCACTAGGTAGAAATTACCATACATGGGATCTGAGCTAGGGTTTTGGGGGGTCGACGGTGAGGCGTGGTAATGGGAGGCATGGCGTTCTTATGGGTGGTGAGGTCACCAGCAGCATGGTTGGGGAGCCGATCTAGGGTTCAGGGCTCGCCGGGGGGAGAAGGCGACATCGTGGGGGTCGGGGCTTACCGAGGTTGAGGGGATATGGCAGAATTGTGGGGGTCGGGGCTCACTAAGTTCGATGGTAGAAGGTGGCATCACTTGGGTCAGGGGGAGAAGGGGGTTGGGGAGGGGCGTCGGGGTCAGGTGGTGGGAAGAAGTGTCATCTCTATAAAAAAAGGAGGGTTTAGCGGCAGTTTTAAAAATCGATGCTAAAGGAGATTTATATTGTATTGGTATAACCTCTTATGTACCCTTTTATTGGGATTTGGATAACCTCCTTTTCACACTATTACCTAATATTGGGGTAACTTCCCATTTACCCTCTTTTTATTGTCTTGGGATAACCTCTTGTGTACCCTCTTTTTGCCTTGTGAAAACCACATGTGAACCCTTTAAACTCACAGAACATTAGTCATTGGCCAATTAATTTTAGGGATATATAGATCCCACCCATTAGATAATAAAAATTATAAATATGTGTTCCAAAAAATCATTAATAAATTTATATCAAAACACATAAAAATAAAATTGTTTCAAACAAATTTCATCATACATAACCCGTTAGAAAGAAACGGGTTTCATAAACATATTTTCATTGTAATGATAAATCATATAGTGAAAGAGCAAGGATAATATCATTGTATGATATCCCTATTAAATATTAAGTAACATTAAAATATGTCATCTTATATGAAAATGTATTTTGAAAGATCACATGCAACATTTCTTGAGGAAAATATCCATTCTATTTTCAAATAAATTAATTAAAATTTAAAAAAATTTCAAACATTGAAGAAATTCGTTTCATGTTGTACATGTTAAAACAATCATTTCCTTTAAATTTTCTCTACAAATTCAAAAGTTCCATTTCTAAAAAATTGAAAAGAATATACCATTAAAAAAATTGTTAATTTTCAAACATGTGTAAAAATTTCACTAAAAAGTAATTATATAATAGTATAAAATTTCTTTAAAAAAATATTTCAAATCATAGACCGGTAAGAAAATGGATTTTTGGCCATAGAAAGAAATAAGGTTGATCTTACATAAAAAAATTCTTCTATTCTATTTTGTTATTAAAGAGAGGAAAATAAATGGAAAACGTTTATTCTATAGAAACAACCAAAGGAGAATAAAATACATTAGTGTATTGATAGATAAGTCTTAATATTTACTCATCTGAAGCATAATCAGAAACAATTCTGATAAACAATGAAACTGTATCATAAAACCCTTATCTTGTTTGTAACATTTAAATCATAATCCCAATGAAATAAAAAAACTTATATTGATATATAAATTCCCATAAAATTGAAAAATAAGAATAATAAAATACATTCTGTGGTATTGTATACACCAAAAAAAAGAAAAAGATCGTTAATATGACATGTTCCTCATGGAAATAAAATTTAGATAGAAATCACATACCTCAAGTATCGATTTACTTCGTACATGTTTTCCCTCATGTATAATAAATACAGGTTTGTTATAAATATATTATAGAAAATAAATCAGATATATCATTACATATATGATTTACTAATGACCTTTTAATTACCCATTTATTAACAATTCCTTGTTAAAATTGTGTTATGGTTAATAACTGCTTCAGTTTCCTTATATGTTTTGGCTTTTTATTTTCATTAATTTTACTTTGATCATATTTCCATCAGCTCTATAATTTTATATGTGATATAAATATCATATATATTCATTATATATGTTTTTATAGAAATCTATAAATGTTATAGATAGAAAAAGAATTACACTATTCATAGAGATGGTAGGTCATACGTACGCATGAACGTTGTTTCTATTTTATCAATGATCAGAAATAAATAAGGGTAAAATACATATAACATTTATAAAATAATTTTTATTTCATAGATATAATATATATTCAAAAAAAAATTTCTTTAATACTATCCATAATAAAATAATATGAAAAAAAATCACATCACTTCATGGAGGTTGTAGTCCACACGTACGCATGAGAAATGTTAAAATTTTGAAACAGATTAGAAGGTAAGAAGTTAGATGTGCTATTATAATTATAGGAGAATAAATATGTCATAAAATTTATATATAAACATTAAATACATAATTATATTTATATGTGAAAGGTAATGATGGAAAATGAATTATATAGGCTCGTGAGGCGGTAGTCCTCCATATACACGATTGATGGTTTCATTTCTCATTGGATGGAAGCATAGATTGATATATATTTTGAAACTCACATAATAAAATCTTATTATGTGGTAGATAATAATCTTATTATATCATCATATATTATTAATATTTGAATGAGTTTAAAGAATAAATAAAACAAAAATGTTGGGTTTTTATTAAGATTACATATATATACTTTCATCTTAAAAATTAATATTTTAGAATTAACATTACGTTTTATTTCTATAGCTTTGTTTGTGTGTGTGGAGTTTATATTGGATTGATCATATCCAAGTTCTATCATCAATATTATCTTTTATTCAATTTATTATCCCATTATAATATTTTGAATTCTTCTTAGATTATTTGACGACTAAAGTGTCAATATTAATTTATTACAATAGTGTTTTATTGGGTTCTCCATGTGATGTTTTTTATAACATAAGAAAATAAATTCCATTCATAAAATTTAGGGTTGTTACATTCCTCCCCCTTATAAACTTTCTCCCTTGATATTTGATTTCACAATCTAAGGTGAAAATGGTTTAGGGTATTTCTCCTTCATCACCTACTCTAGTTCCCATGTCACCTATTCATTATTAGGGTTTCTCTATATTACCTTGATGGGGTGAGTGGTCTTGTTACATAGAACCTTGTATCTATGGTCCAAAACTTCAATGGATTCTCCTCATAAGAGATATCATTTTCTTGTTATACCACATCTGAGTTCAATACATGTGAGGGGTTTGGTATGTACTTCCTTAGGTTGCATACATGGAATAAATCATATACTTGAGACATGGTTGGTGGAAGTCCTAGTCAATAATCCATAACTCCAACATGCTTAAGAATATCAAGGGGGAAAATGTACCTGGGGCATAGATTTTCTTTATTCCCAAGTCCCATTACTCTAATCATTAGAGATATGAATAGGAATACAATGCCTCAAACCTCAAACTCTATGACTCATTGATGATTATCTCCATCAGTCTTCTGTCGACTTTTGGAAGACGAGATATGCGATTAAATGGTATTCACCTATTGGTCTATTTCACTGACCATTTCATGTCCCAATATCTTATGTTCACCAACATTATTCGATCATGCAGAATTTTTATATATTTGTTCATAAAGGGATTCATGTGGATTCATTTGGATGCTTTAGTGCAAACAATTGTTTTAATGGAACTAGACCAGTGGAAAGTACTGATCCCATCAAACTTTGAAATCAATTTATAATGCTCTCAACATATATTCCACTATTTTAATAGTCTACTAAGATTGGCCATCAATTTGTGGCTGATAAGTCATACTAGTGTTCAACTAAATATTTGTGGCATGTGGGAGAATTTATAGAAGTTAGAGGTAAATATCATATCATGATTGGATATAATTGATAATGATACTCTATATAGCCTCCCCACTTCTCTGATGTATTTATTTGATTGTTTGTTGAGTTATAATTCCTCTCATATCACAATAAAGTGAGAAGTCTTTTTAAAATGATCCACAGTCACCCATGTAGGATTATTTCTTATGGATTTCTTTTGAAGTCCAGTGAAAAATTCCATAGTGAAGTTTTCCCATAACCATGTAGGTATGGGTAATGGTTGCATCACCCCCCTTATAATTTTTCAATTAATACATCAATTTATAACATACCAAGCACTTAGATGTATATTCAGATATCACCTTCTTCATATTGTCCCTCTAATTATTCTCTTGGAGTCCTCAATACGTCTTTTTTCTATCTTGGTAGATAGAGAAGGTGGAGCTATGTGCATAATTTATAATATCTTTCTCCATATATAGATTTGATGTTAAATATTGTCTTAATCAAAATTTTATGATTCCTTATTCATCAATTTAAAATACATAGAATTCCCCATTTTTGATAGATACAATCTTTTTATGAATTTACAAATCATCCCATCGACCATCCGTTATCTTCTCTGTAATGTATGGTTGAGTATTCATTTATGAAAGGAATGATTATATACGTTCTATTATAAATACCATATCCATCCTTTGAAAGTCTAAAAATATTTTATCCATCTCAATTCTCATCATTGATAAAGTTGCAATATCATTTCTACTTAGAGAATCTAGCACCTTATTTTCTTTACAATGATGGTCGTAGATTGAGTAGTCATAATCATGAATGATATCTAACCATCTTCACTAGGGAATATTAATCTACTTCTTTTTTAATATATATTTTAGTCTCTTATGATCAAAATATACCTCACACTTCTCCACATAGAGATAATTCCACAAGGTTTTCAATGTGAAGATCATAGGTACAAACTCTAGATCATGCATGGTATAGTTTGTCTCATGAGCTTTAAACTACCATGAGGTTCAAGCTATCACTTTATTGTTTTTCATCAGTACAAATCCTAAGTTCTTCTTTGAATCATCTCTTTATACCACAACTAGTTTCCCCTTATCGTTAGTGTAAGTTCAAGTGTAGTGATAAGCCTCTTTTTCAACACTTTTAAGCAGTTTTTCGATTTAATGATCTATTCTAAATTTACTCCCACTCAGGTCATCTTGGTTAGTAGGTTTTTCAATAACAATAAGTTCCTCATAAATATTTTGTAATAACCAAATGGACCAAGTAAACTATATATCTCTGTTACATATATTGGTCTGGGACACTCTTTAATTTCTTTTATTTTAGAAGGGTCTATAGATATTCTATTATAGGTGAAAAAATTCTCTAAGAATGATACTTTCTCCATACATAACTAATTTTTACTGTAATTTTCAAATTGTTTATCACATTTGAAATTATTTTGAATAGTATTCCAATTCCCTTCATATTCCTCCCTAATTTTGGAGTATCTCATACTATCATCGATGAATACATCCAAAAATTATTTGAGTTAATCTCTAATGAATCTATTTATTAATTCCATCAAAGTAGTTAGAGGATTACAGGGCCTTATGGGAAACACTATGAACTCATAAAGACTATACCTCATTCAAAAGTCGGTCTAGGGGATATATTCTTTCCTCAATTTTAATTTGCGATATCTCGATCAAAGGTCTGCCATAGAGAAAAACTTGGGCCCACACAGTTTATCAAAAAATTAATCTATCTATGTAATCAGATACATGTAATTTAGCCTGATTTTTTTGAGCTCATGATACTCAATACAGAGGCACATTTATCCATTTTTATTTTTGAAGAAGAGGACTTGTGCACCCCCACAATTAATCAATCTAGCATATAAAAACCTTTTCCATATTTTCTTGTAACTGGTTCTTCAGTTTCTCAAACTTAATGGAAAACATTCTATAAGGATTATTGGATATAGGATGACATAAAAGCATAATATCAATTAATAACACAACTACTTAGTCAAAGGGAAGACAAAGAAATTCTATGGGGAACACATCAGTGAAGTTCGCCACATTGGGCATGCCTTCAACGATGATCCTCTCTTTTATCCAAACCATTTGAGTAATATTTTCTTGCTCATAAAGTAATAATATATAAATTTTAAATAATAATTCTGAAATAGATTCTTTTTCCTCCATATACATGTACCAAATTAGGGGATACCTCCAGATGTGAAGAGTGATCTCTGATTTAAAGAAATTAATGTTGTCTTTGTCTGATGATAGCCAATCCATGCACAATATAGAATCAAACTCCACCAAATGAAATAATATGATCTTTCTTGGGAGGTTCGGTCTGCAATCAATAACCAAGGAGGGGTTATATAATTTAGATGAAATAATTTCCCCATTCATTGTCCTCACATATAACTCAACCATGCAATTTTTAGGTGGTGTTTGAATAGTTCTACTAAACATGCAAGATATGAAATAATACATAGAACCAGAATCAAATAGTACATTCTCTATTATTAAATGAATATCCATCATACCAGTCACCACATCAATTTTGGGATCCACCTCAGAAATAGTGACAATATATTACCTTCTCTGATACCTTTGATATTTTTGTTTTTGATTTACTGTAACAACCCTTGAATTAGGAAATTGTCTCCCATGATACCCATATTCCTTGTAGTTGAAAAACTACAATATAGGTGGAGTTTTGATATGAACCATTCTTTATTCTTCCTCATTAGTGGGATTCTTCAAAACCATTTGGAAATAATTATCTTCATTCCCTTCTCTTAAAAATTGGAAAAATATCCTAGTTACCTTTATGCAGTTCCCAAGACGATTCTTCCCATAATTTTGATAGGTGGGGTATTGGGTTTTCATTACTTCATGATATGGATCAACTGATACTCCTATATTAAACATTATTTTCAAACTTGTATCTTTTATCCCACAAGACCACTGAGAGTGACCAATCTCTAATTCAAATATTGGGTCACATCAGACAATTTACTCATTTATTTCAAAGTATTGAATCACCAAGGCCTTTAATATACTCGGATTTAATCCACTAATGATGAAATCCACCATATTTTTAGTGTTCATGACAAAGTCGGAGGCATATCATGAAATCCTTGTAATGTTTTCCACATATTAGCAGATTGATTTATCGTAATTTTCATTTAGTTCTAAGAACACCATCTCCATCTTATGTTAGATAGTTTAGGGAAAATATTTATTGAATAATATTTTCTTAAATCCTTCTCAATCCTTGGAATCAATTTCCTCCTTATATTTTTTATTTTTTGTTAATTTTAACCACTAATTAGACATCCCCTAAAAATTATTGGCCACCAATATAACTTTATCTTATTCTGAGCATTAAAGGATATAGAATATATTCTCAAAGTAGTTAATCCATTTTTCTGTGATGAGGGGGTCATAAGATCAAAGAAAAATATGAGGAATTTTCGCATAAATTTTTTCACAAAAAATTATCTTTATTTGGAGATGGTGGGATTTATAGACAATTATAGTAATTATTCATAACTTGATCCATTTGAGAAATCATTATCATGAAGTTTTGGACTTTCATTCCCATCAGGTTTGTAATCTCATTATAGAATTTATCACATTGCCTACCACATTGATTTTTGGAACATTTTCTCTTATTTTACACCATTGACTAAGATAAAGGAAAAAATTAGGGGGGTACAATACATATCTAATGGACATATAAAAATTAAAATATTAACTTAGAATAAATAACATATAAATTAAAATTATATCCTAACTTATGATTCCCTATGTTTCAATCTAGGCAATTCATGGTGATAGAATTATCCCTTGGGTTCTTAATAATGTTTTCTAGTCCTATTCCCCAAAAATAACTAGATTATCCTCTAATACAAACTATAGAAACTGTATCCTTCGACACATTTTATATATGATTTTAGGCATGATAATCTGTCAAATACAATCCAAGGGTCGTAAATTCAAGTGTCATTGGAAGATTATGAACTTAAAATAAAAAAATGTACCCAAAATATAACATGTTTTATTAATCTTCCATAATGAGGTCCTAACTTTCTATGGGATCCTGCATCTTCTAAGGATATACTAGTTAATATATATACAAAAGGTATTATCCAAAAATACCAATAAAGGATTAATAATGGCAAAGAATCATAGAAATTGAGTAAAAGGTATAACATGATAACATAATAGGCATGAAATATGAATAAATTTTTAGAGTCATATCATATATAACATGGAATCATTTTATCATGGAAATATAAGAATTTTGTTTCCACACATAACAAAACATAAACATGAATCAATGCTAACTTCCATGACTATATCACATAGAGACAAAGTCCCATAATAGATTATGTTTACTCCATAATCCCAAATATGATGTCTCATGAAAATAAACATTACCCAATGAATTAAAGAGATATCTGGTAACACCAATCATAACATGTTCATACATATGTGTTCCAAATAAATAATCAAAAATAAGGAATAAATATAAGGGTTGCCTATGGAATTAAATGGGTTTTGTAATCATGTCAAAAAAATAACCAAATGGTGTATCAAAATGGTATCCATGAAAGAGGATATTTGAATCATTTATGGAAATTAATAAAGTAAAAATAGGATTATAACATGAATATTTATGTCTAACTTATGTTATTACATGAAAGATAGTGTTTAGAAAACATTATAAATAAGCCACTTCAGTGCGGGTTAAGGGAAAATATTAAAGATAATTTAAAAAGGTAAAAGGAATAATTATTTGTATAAAACTAGAAATGACCTAAAATATTTTTCATGATAAAATGAGTGATTTTATAAAAATATTGGTTTCTTAAAATAGTTTATACAGTGAACATTAATAGTGTTAAGAAACTGAGAAGTTCCCTTTAATATGGTTTGTTTATCGAGAGTAATTGAGAAGGTGACCTTATATACATGTAATTACCAAAAAAAATAAATATGAATTGATCTATATAAACATGTGTGAAACATATAAACATAATTTAGGAGAAATATATAAGAATAATTTAGAATATCATTTGGGTAATGTGAGAGAAAGTGTAATCCCAAAGAAAAAAATGTATGTTCAGTGAGATCCCTTACCTTATGTATGAATGTGTTTTTCACTTGCACTTAATGTCAGGTATAATAAAATTAGATTCATTAATTACATAAATCAGAACCAATTCAACATATATGGGATTTATTATAATTTTATTAGGTTCATTAATGGTTATTTAAAGGATTTATAAAGTTCAATTTTATCGTTTTAGGAGTGTTTGTTTCCATGGATTCATGGTCGGTTTACTTTTATATAATTATGGAGTTTCTTTTAAAAAATAAATAATTTCCCAAAAGTAAAATTATATGGTATTAATGAACTTACATAAGTTTAAATGATCCATATATCACTTTCTAGGTATTTGGATGATTCATTTGATAAAACATTATTGATAAATGTTTAGTATAATTTGGCAGTTTTTTCAATAAATATGAAATAGTTTTATTTTATTTAATATCATGTCAATATGTTTGTTATAGAACAAAAAATATGTCATAATAAACCTATTAAAATGTATTATAACCATAATAATATTTTATGACCAGACATGAAGGTGGTAATGTAAAACAAAAACTCGCCATTCATGAAGGTGCTGAATCGACATATTGTGGATGGTGTCTTTATTTTTAGAATAAAAGTAAAATAGAAGAGATTTTATGATAAATATTCTATTAAAAAATAAAATACTAGTATATATTTTATTCTATACTAATAATTCCACTTTTAATAGGGGTGGTGAGGAGAGGACAACAAATAAAAATAAATTAAATGATAAGGATTGAGGATTTTTCCTCTTGAATGTTATCTCCTTGAGAACCTCCATATGGAACTTTGGTCTATTCATTTTTTGAGACTAGTAAATATTGGATGTGGATAAGAGGGTTAATAAGTGAATTGGATATAATATTTAAAATATTCAAGTCTTATAAGTTGGGTGGATAAGTGGTTGTGAGGGGTGTAATTTATAGGGGGAGGAGAGGGGTGTTTTCATTATAATTTTCAATAGTTTATTATTTTGGATTAGGGCTATCACTAGTGTTTATTTCATTGAAAAAATACTGAATTGTTTTAAGATATTTCTAACAAATGTGTCCATACATCATTTATACATCATCTATGACTCAAAAATTCATGTATTTAGCTTATAATATTAAATATAGAAAATTATTGTATTTCACTATTCACTAAAATATCAACTTTTTTATAAAAATCAACAAAAATTACCCTAACCATTTTTTAATGTTTAGATTTAAAAAATATAAATCATTTTAAGAAAAAATTCTAAATATGATAAATTTAATTTTAAAATAAAATCACAATTTATTCAAAAAATAATGATTTTAATATGATAATCGATTTTATAACTCTTTGTAAATTTAATTAAGGTCTAAAAAATTATATTATAATTGTAATAAAATAAAATATTAATATATGAATATATTTTATGAAAATATTTTTTATTTTAAATCATTATATTAACTATATAATTGCAAATAAACATTTATAGTTAACAAAAAATACAAACACTTAGTTTATCATTTTTAAAACATTTATTTACTTATACCATGATATAAATATATCCCCTATTAATTTATAAGATAAGTAAATTTTATTTATAATTTCATAGGTGAGGTTACTAATCTAATGGCCAAATTACTATTCTGAAGGCTTAATTACTATTCCAACAGTCATGTTTATAACGACCATAAATGTTCTTTAACTTATATAAAAACTAATTATTCCATTAATTATTAATTTAATTCTACACCATATTAAGGTTATAAATATACATTAACGGTCAAAATGAATATTTTATTATTAACATTATTTTTTACTTCTACAACATTGTTTGTGAGTGTAGTCATTCTAGTGGATCGAACATATCCAAATTCTCCCATTCTTGTTATCTAATTTTTTATTTATTATAATAATATAATGTTTGAATTTCTCACATATTTATTTTCTAAATAAATTATCATTCATAATTTTTAGGAAAAATATTTTATTGGGTTCTCTGTGTGATGTATTTTTTTATTACATAAGATGATAAATTTCATTGATAAAATTCCGCATCATTGCAAATATGACATTCCAAAATTCATCGATATAAAAAACACACAAATGAGAAAGAGTCCTTAAATATTTAAACATGTTAAACTAAATCATTTTTTATATATAATATTGTTTCTAAATACTACATAACATTACAAAATTCAATAATAATTGATGGTATTGAGAGATATATTGAAGATGTAAATGTATAATTTAAACCAAACAATTAATTCCATACTCTATAAATAAATTACCCCAATAAATATATTCTATTTACGTGGAAACCAATTAAATAATCATTAAACATACCATAAACACCCATTAGGAATTCCTTAAAACCCAATTAATTAGTAAACTAACATTAGTTTTAATATAAATTCAAAAAATCAATTCAATCAAATGAAAATCCAAAGACATAATTCATTAAATAAATAATACCTTAGATGCATGAAAAATTGGAAGTATGAATACAAAATGCAAAGAAAAATCAGAGATAACTAGGAGAAGAAGGAAATAAGAGATGATAATATAGAATCAACTATGATGATGATAGTGGAGATGGAAATGATATAAAGGGGATAGCTTGTTGATAAGAATTGAAATGGAGAAGAATATTGTTAGTGATTATTATTATAGGCAGGTTATAGAAGAAAATTAGAGTCCGTCATAGGTGAAATCGAACACATGGCTAAAAATGTAAAAATGGATAAATGAAACTCCATTTTTATAAAAAAAACAAAACATTTATTATTCCATAACCAATATAGAAAATAGGTATTATACATTTTTATGACATAACAGACATAAAAAATATGGTTTTCCATGTCTGTTATCAAATAACAGGCATTGAAAATCTATTTTCTGCATTTTTATATTGGTAATTTTTATGTTATGTAAAAAATAATTTATCACATCAATTTTTGACAATTGAAATGATAAATGAGATTTTAAAACCATTTTTCAACTCGTGGTTGGGTATTATATGATTCTTTATGGATTTGGCGACTCTGATTATTTAGATGTAACATGGATAATTTCTAGGGGTGCTATAGACTCCCATTATTTCAATACATATTGGAAAATTCCTAATGGAGTTGGTGGATTTGATTATTTGTATTAATCCTAGATTATTCCAAATATATCTAGAGAAACTTATTATTAATATATATCCTAGAATGTATCCTAATGGATATGAATAATCCCATTATTCTAATATTTTATGGATGATTCTCAATGGAGATAGAGATATCCATAATTTGGAAGTATCATATAAAAGTATTGAGGGATTTTCAATGTAAAGCCTCTCCTTTTGTTTTGATACTAACTTATTATCAGTAACTAGACTTTGGTAGTAGTTTATAATGTTATGAATTATATGATATGGTTAATGTTACTCCCTAAAAATAACTAAATCGTGTAGTGTGAAATATCATGGTTCCATGTTTCACATATGAAAATTTGACTTCTGTGTTTCATGATGAGTGTTATAGACTTTTTGTTACTTCATATATACATTTTCATGTATTTATGTTTTTATATTTTAGGACCCACATCATAGGTTTCCTAACAAGTTTTATTATCACACACTATAGGTTCATTTTAGTGGATGTGTATCCCTAATGTTTGAGTCTCATGTTAGGTAAATGGCTTGATTATAAGGTTTGGTGTCGAACTATTAGTAAGCAAAGAGCATGCTCTTGGGAAAGGATATGATCAATGTTTATTGTGGAGTATATTGTTTTATAAATCTATTTTATCTTCTATAGTTTTTATTGTTTTCCAAATTTGGAAATCGTGAATACATATATATTTTTTATGTATAGCCTGAGTTTATTTTATATATCTTGAGATATGTATTGTAATAATAATAATTTTTTAATTCTATATAATTCATTTATGGTTGATTTTTTAGTTAATTGTGATTATTATATGGTTATGATACTAAGGTTATAGGCTCTTAATTGTATAGACAAGACCCTTGACATTATACAGAATCCGTAAGCATGTAAGATATATTTCTAAGGGGTTTGGTTCCTCCATATTAGATACTAGTCATGTGAATCAGGATGAGGATGTTACATATCAAATAACTATATCTTTATCCCACTCATGGTGTCTTAAAATCAACTAAATAAAGAAATACTTAACTACTCATGCTTATGATTGTCTAGATTCATGCTGTGATTCATCAAAATAATCCTTATTTCAAAAAACCAGTTGATATACTCATCCTTTGAGTATAGACATTACCAAAATTTCAATTTCACATCAAATTATTTATTAAAATTTTCAAAAAATCAATTATAAAATGAATTTACTCTATTGAAACACTTTAAATAAGTTTCAATTTTGAGATTTACTATTAAACCTAATAAAATTTTATTACTTATAACTCAGTACTTGGGCTATACCATTGTCACTTTTTCACAAATTTTCAAATCCATGCAACCCTTACCTTTAATGGTTCTAAATTCCAATTATTACATAAGATATTTCCACCCATTAAATTATCCATATCCTCATCCTAGTTACTTGAATCTCCCAATATATGAAGATCAATAATCACGAGTATAGCTCAAATAACTTGAAAAACCAATCCAATTAGCAATGAACTAGATCTTAAACAATCACCACCTATTGAAATTGTCATTTCACATCATAATAAACAAATATGATTAGTTAAAAAAAATTTCCATCCATCTTCCAAACCATGAATCTAGTTAATTACGAAATCAGTAGAATAAAAGTGACTCGCTCTATTTCAAGAAGTATTAACACAAAACCTAACATAAAACTTTTTTTATTTTTCCTAACATGCCACTTTTAATGATTACCAAATTCTTCATGAAGAAATGTTTTTATGTTTTTATAACATATGGTATACTCCCCACTATATAATTGGCATTTTTATTTATTTTAAAATAGAAATTTTGTTAATGTCATCATAACTTGAGCATCATTTCCAACAATTTATGCTCATTTCATTCCAATAGACACTTTTCATGGATTATACTAAGGAATATGACATCAAGCTTCCCAACCATAGCATTTTATTATCATATCAATGATAAATCGCAATAAAATAAATTGTGAATGGAAAATAATCAAACCTAAAAAACCCCATGACCCCCAATAATTCTTCCATTCATGTCACTGTTGAATAGTTTTTATTTATTAAGAATATTTTCAATTCAAAAAATATCTCATCTCACTATAGATGGAGTCATCCTTTGATTAAAAAAAGTAATATTGTGATATTATTCCCATATACAAACCTCTAACATCACCAGCCATCATTTTACAATGTTATACAAATACGAATATGTCACACAACATTTTTTATCACAACCTAATAAGACTCATTTTACAAACCACTATAGATTCTAATGTATTATCACTTACTAATTAGGGTCTAAAGAGTTATAGAATCTATTTTGGTCCCATAATATATATTAGATTCATAAAACCCATGTATGTATTGAGGGATCAATAAGAATCCCATACCCAAATCAACCCCCAAATAATGGGGCCACATGCAGTTAAAAAGAACTATCTTTCACTATCGTGGTCATAACACAACAGTAACATGATTTCTCCCTCTGTTACTTCCTTAAAAATAGAATATATTGAAAACCAATCTCATGATTATTTTTAACCATTATTGATTACTATCTCATTATAAACATGAGAGGGTATACACTACTATAACACCACCATCTTCCACTAAAATCAAGCCTTCATGGATCATATTTCATGTATACTAGGATCTTATACTAAATTAACTAACTATAAATCCCATTCGTGTGAAACCAATCGTTTAAAAAGCACAACTTGTTCTTTCATTTCCATAGTAATCAAGGTGTCTCACATACCAAGACCGACTATATAATTAAACATTGCATGTGTATAGTTCTAATTCACAAATCATCTACCAATGACCCGATCATCACTAGTCATTCCATCATTCATAAACTATAAATATCATGACAATCATTAACATTCATTCATTTAAAATTAAATTAAACCAAATCGCATATTTAAAAACGCATAACAATTACCCAAATTTTGTATAATCCATGTTATCTAGATACTAGACCCCGAAATATAGTAATTTTCACACCCAAAATCCCCCAATTAATACACCCACACAAATAGACTAAGAAACCAAATAATACTACCATCAGAACCTAATAATGACCTCATCATCACTATTTATACTTTACATCCCACCTAACTTATGGAAACCATCATGTCTCTCCCAACACTCCAACAAGATTATAGACAACTAGGGTATCCCATGTCCATAATAAAAAATAACTCATGAATACATTTAATGAACAAGACCATACTAAAATCATATGAGACCCGAACCCACCCACTAATATATTTTATCATACCTCATGTTCATAGTTACAATATCAAAATACCAAAGTAATAACATAAATAAAATCACCATCATGAGATTCAAATAATTAATTCACCACTAACAGTTTATTATAAAAAACTCAAATTAAATTATTTTTGAAAATTTAATTAACCAAAAACCATCTAAAACAAATTTTAAAAAATACTTTTACTTTCTGAAAAAACATTTCCCTTCCATTTTAATTTTAAAAACTACTAATTATTCCCGTGTAATAAAGTACAAGTAAATTTTTAATGACCCGGTTCATGTGCCATATAACTAGTATCCCAATCTGGTTCATCCTAGGGCCTCAAGAGTACCTCCCCATACACCAGAGGATGTCGACTAGTAATAAGGGTGTAATGGATCTTCTGGGTAGACTATATCCTCTTTACTAGAGTAAACCTACAGTAGAAATCGAAATAAAAATCAACACAAAATAATAAAAAATAACAAAAACATCACATAACACATTCTAAAACTATGGAAGTACCCAAAAACCAATATAGTAAAATTTCAAATTTCATGATAGTTTAATTTTTCGGAAGTAAAAAAAATTAAACACTACTGAAAGTCCTCAAATTGTTTCCTAACATCATGTTTGGTCCCCTCATCCATATTTTTCCCATATCCCACATCAACTATATATCATAGGGTATTTTCCCTTATCCTGAACTACAACTATGAATTCTACTATGGTACCCAACAGTGGCCTGTGTTGGGTGTGTGTAAAACTCAGTGAGCCACCACCAATGGTTTCTACAATAATATATAGTATAATCATAGTGTATGAAGAACTAAAAATGATAAATAAAAGTAATTAATTATAATAATTTTCATTATTTAATAATATTAAATTAACCACACATGTTCTCAGTTATCAGTGTGACCCATACTCATCAAACGTACTTCATCCCAATATTGGTTATCTTAACTACATCTCAAAGGGTTCACAATTTAGAAAATATGTAAAATCAATTCGTGTATAAAATTGGGATTCATAACTCCATGTTCAACTATCCCAACCATGATATGGAATTCCATTTCCATACCCTTGGAGTCCCGAATGACAATCATTTCATTAAAACTTTCTATTCATAGGGGCACCTAGGGAATCGATATTTTCTTCCCAAGGGACAGGAACATCAATCCAACATCAAAACCAAACATTTTTTTTCACATTTTCAAAGGATCTCCATTATTAAAATTTTCATTAGAAAAAGAAAACTAAGGTGCAACATTTCATTTATCACAATTCCATGGTTTTTACATTAATCATACTCATAAATCTCATAGTTATTTGATGTACATGTATTTAAAATGTATTTGTATAATTTTCTAACTAAGCTTTAATTAATTGGTTTAACATTTTTTTATATTTTTTGTTTATTTTTGTAGTTTTGTTGTTGTTTATATATATTGATAATTTTTAGTTAATTTATATACTTATATTAGTAATTTAGTATTTCTATTAGTTATATTAATTTTATATATTATATTTAACACTATATTATTATTATTAGTTTCTCTAATTTTAATTTATTTTATTTTATAAATTTTTATTAGTATATATATATTAATTTGTATTTTATTTTTTTTCATTATTTTATTTTATTAATAAAATAGAATTTGTTATTAGTTTATTATAATAGTAGTATTATATTTAATTACATGTGCATTAATATTTAAATATTATTATTATTATTATTATTTGACAATTAGATTAATAGATTATTTTAAATTTTGGATTTTAAAATTAGATATTACTTTTTTATTTTTTTCATTTTTTCATTTATTTCCCCCTATCCAACCTACAACTCCTCTTTTCCCTAACCTCCCCCTATCCACGCACCGCGCATCACACCCCTCCCCACTCCCCCTTTTTCTATCACCAATCACCCATGCCACACCCCCTTTAACCTCCCCCTCTCTCCAATTCCAATGGGAATCCCCCTTATACCCGCTGGACTCCGCCGCCCCATTTTTCTTGGATACCCCGCACCCTCCTCACCTCACCCACTGACCTCTTCCATTCCACTTCCCCTCATCTCCCACCCCTCAACCTTCTTCCCTGTTACCCAGTCGCCAAACCACTTTTCCCTTATCCCTCTCCACCCCTCTCCTCACCCGCTTCCCAACCCAGCCGCCCCAAACCCACTCCTCTCTCGGCCACATCATCACACAGCAAGGAGAGAGAAGCCCTTTTCAGTCTGAACCAGTAGAAAACCATCCTCAGCATCAACATAAGGCCAAACCGACCACCTCCGCTGATCATCACAACATATAGCAACCACCCCTCCATTTTGGGAGCGCAGTAGTGGTTCAGAGACATTATCGACATGCACGGGAGTTCGTTTAGGCTTCCAGATATTGACACGACATGACAAGACCGAGCATAGATCAGATCATATTTTCAGCAGTGTTGTGGTTTGATTTGGGTGTGGCATTAGGGACTGCACATAGCAGAGTGATGACTATTATTTTGTAATTGTTGAAGTTGGCTCGCAGTGACCACAATAAAGACACGATCATGGTGATATCTTCTATTTATTATTTTATGTGTCGTGAAATCTTGATGGTTGACTAATTTCATTTATTTTGTAGTTGTGACAAATGTGATGGTGAATGCATGTCTTTAATTTATTTCTATGTTTGATTTCATTTTTAATTAATTTCAGTTGGATGTTTATTTAAATAATTGTGTCTACGATTAAATTTATTATCATTTGGGCACTACACACATTCTTTTGTGCCCGTTCGTGTGATACCTAATAAGTAATCACGAATGACAGTTCATCAGAGAATTTATTTTTCTGGAATTCGATCAATCATGCGAGTGAATTCTGAATAAATAAATATATTAATTGAAAAATTAATATTTTGTGTGTGTGCTTCTTCAAACATGCATGAGTGATACTGAATAAGTGATATCATGTGAGCGAACAAGATGTAAGTAGATAGTTCGACTTTGTGAGAATCAGGTCGTCATATTTCACCATGTGATTCAGAGCTATAATGATGCACAAATTATTCATGAGGACAGAGAATGAAATGATGGAAAATTTTGGTAAACATTAGAATACTGTCTTACTTCAGAGAAAGAGACCAGATAATATTTTTATTAAATTTGGAATAAGTGATAATTGAATAAATAAATATTCATATGTGGGAATTAATTAATTTACATTTCATGCACCTGAAGAGACGTCACGACTCTGAAACTTCCACCTCCACTGGTTTATTCCATAGCTTAATTTAGTTCACTTAGATAGTTTCAGTCAATTTAAATAGTCATTTTTAAAATAGTCATTTAGTTTTTAGAACATAGTTGTTAATCACACAACTAAAGCCCATATTCTTGAACATTCCTCCAAATGGATATTTCTAGTGTCTACTCACATTTTCTCTCTAGTTCGACCCTACTCTCCACTTCTATAGTAGTTGGTAGGATAATAAATATTGAAAATTTGCATGTGTTGCGACACGCATGACAAATTTCTAGCATCATTGCCGGGGAGAATAGTAGCATTATGAGTTCCATAAAAAGAGTGATTTAGAAAAAATAAAAATAAAAAAACCAATAAAAAACAGCTTACTGCACTGGGAATTTTTCATTGCAGGAATTTTGAAGACACCCAGAAGCTCAGAATGATGTGGGACACACCACACAATTACAACCAGGGCGCACCCTACCCACCAACATTTCAAGGTATAATGTATAATGATTCATCTCACATGCACTCTCTATGTAATCCTGTTTATTTTAACAATTATCATTCAAATCCATGTTATGATATATATTCTAATAATAGTCCTTAACCACTTTTTGATCTTTTTAAAAGTAAATTCATTACTGAAAATTTATAACATCATAATTTATGTCAAACAACTGATTCAATAATTGAGCACATGTTGCAATCTGCTATCACTGAGACAAATAAGATGTTTGAACATCAAGATGAACGTAATGCAATGTTACTTTCTTCAACGAAATATTTACAAAATCAAAAAAAAAGTTTTAGAAAATTCAATGAATGATTTAGAAAATGAAATGAAAAATATAGGAAATAAAATGACTCAACTTGTTCATATTTTCACCTCACTACCACTTAAAGATCCAATTCAGAACAATCTTTTTGTGGAAAGTGCAGTAGAGGTTCCATTTAAACAACATTCATGTCATGATTCTAAAAATGAGATTGATCCACCTTCTTTTCTTCCAAGTGATGACCCCTATCCATCTAAATTTAATTCTTCCAATCTAATCACATTTCATGAATATGATAGCTTAGTCTTCCACACAGTTGAACATAATGGTCCCTCTAAAAAATGTGAATTCATGTCCTTCTGTGAGTTCACAAACTAACCACCCAAAGTGAAAAAGGACATGTTCAATGTCTATCAAATTTCAACTTTTGAGGATGAAGAGTACATTGAACTAGGACCTTTATTTACCATGATAGATTCATAATTGAATCAAGAGACAGTGGATTGCCACACTTAAGAGTAAATCACTTCAAATGACATCAAATCACCTATTTCTGAAAATATTTGTGACCGCATTTTTTTCTAAAATAGAGTCATCTAAAATTTTTTTGGAGTCATAGAATCAATCATCATTTTTGGTATACAACACTAATTATTTTCTAGAAACAATGGAAGAATGGGATAGCTTGGGGGATCCTGAGTTTGGGGTGACACACGTGCCAATAGAGAAATATGATGCGGGCAGTATAGTTTTTTTTTGAAAAAGATGTCATTCTTGACACAATGGATTCATCTACTCCAATTTATCCCAAAACACATGCTCCATGCATCGCGGTTAAAAACACTTCACGTGAAATTCCCACATAAGATAACAATATCTTTTACCATGGATCAATCAATGAAACCATCGAGCATGAATTGAGTTGGAAAACATTGGATTTTCCTGTGATAGTGGATGGTTGTGAAAATGAATTGGGATACATAATCATCCTAGATACTGTATTCAAGGATGTGATGGATATAATCCGACCACTGAAGGAGTCTGGTAAAGACACTTTTTCAACTGTGTATGTTCAAGGAAGTAATCTTCTTGATCTTTTCGCTGACGAACTTTTCCCAAAATTCAATTATTCGATGAGATTTTCTTCTGGCAAGGTATATTAGTTCCCTTTATAGTTGGCCTATTTTCATTTCATTCCACACATCCATTTTTATAATAATATTCTGTTGAGATTTTGTGCAGCTTACAAGATAAATTCATCTTCAACAAATGGATGCCACACATCTACTAAAAAAGAAGCAGATGCATTATTTACATTTTTGTTCAATCCAGGTGGAGTTTCCATAATGTCTGGCTAAAGATGAAGTAAACATAGCCCTCAATGGGAGGTAACCCATCATTTGTTTGTTTTAATTTCACTACATTTAATTTCATTTAATTTAGTTTTATTTTAAATAAAAAGTTATGCATTTACCGTAATCTGTTTTATTCTGGAACTGTAGTGGATTTAAATTCATCATAAATATTTTTATCATCCACCTTCTTTTAATTATATTGTGACTTTTTTATATGATGTGATTTTTTACTGTCAATGTGCATGTTTTACAGGTATACCATTTTCTTGAGCTTCATCAGATACAAATATCCCCCCCACGTCTATCCGCACATAAATAGGGAAGTTTTTTATTTTTTACAATATTTTATGCTTCCAAAAACACAAAGTAAAATAAGAAAAAATAAAAATAAAAATATAACCAGAAAATTTTGATAAAAAACTAAATTTTTTGTCATTGATGAACTCACATGAAAGACACTGCATTTTTTTCCACAACATAGTCGGGAACATACCACTTGTGTCCCTAGGAATTTTGAGAACCTGATTCTTGTTTGGAATTATTTGATCCTTGATCGCATGACATACATGATTACTGATATTATTTCATGTTTCGATTTTTTTTTTCAAAAATTTGTATATTTTAGAGACACTTATTTGCAGTCATGCTCATATGTGCTATCCAACATTATATTTCCATACCTGTGAGGACTCTAAGCCATTTTAAATCATCTCTAATTTATCTTTTTCTTGAGGGAAATTTCAACCATGTTATGTCTTCTAGAACTTTCCCTATTTTTCCATCATAGTGATAGGAATTTTGATAGTTGAACTAAAATGATCGAGGAATCTGTTTGAATATTCAGCCCCATTTACCCACTGATCAACACATACATTTTATCCATCATATAGCCCATAGAATCCATGAAGAATCCTTTTAGGATGAGCCCATAGCTGATACCCTTCCCAACCCATTTCATGAATTTTTGCATTATAATTTTTAATCTGAGTGTGGGGGAGAGATTTATTCATGGAGAAGGTTCTTTGAGGGGAAGGGAGTCATTGGATGCACATGGATTGTCATTATCTCATCCTGATCATATGAGTAATTTTTTATAGTAGCCACATTCATTAAATATACATTGATATAGGAATATGGAGTCCTTTTGGTTCCAACAATGAGTACATTGGTGGTCATTACATGGTAACCCTCTATTTTGGGGATACGTATAAAAGTGATGATCCATTACTCAAGGAGCTAGGAAGTTTTTTATATGACCTACTTCCATTGAGATGTTACATCATATACGCTACATGTATACCATTATTTTGGATTATTGTTTGAAACTTATTTTATTTGGTTTTAGAGTTAATACTCACCAGTTTTTCCCAACCATATTATTTGAGTGAGTTGTGTCTGAAAAAAAAGAAGAAAAAAAGAGAAAAATATTGAATTATCATATGCTTGGGGATAAGAATTGTTTTAAGTGTGGGGGATAGAGAGTTTGAGGGATACATTTTTATTTACATTTATCATGCATTTATTTCAAGATTCAACCCTCCTTTGTTCCAAAGAAAACCGTCACAAACTTTTTTTATGACCCACTGTCCCGCAACCTCAGAGACATTTAAACCTCATGTAAAGTCATTGATATTGGTGCATTCTATTTATTTCTAATATTATTTATGTTAAATTCATGTCAAGCCTATGGTAATCATTCATTTTTATGATAAGTGAGCATGACTATGATCAAATATTGTATTAGCAATAAGATTTATGGAAAGGTAGGTAACATGATAAATGAGTGCATGTACTTGTTTGGAAAATATTACAAGTGAAAGAAAAATTGTTCTTGAACATTGAATTTTTAAATGGAGCATGATACTTTATGAGTAAAAGAGATTGAAAAATTTTGAACATGTAATTTTGATGTTTTTATTTGTCTGCGGGTTCACTTGTGTTTTCTTTCTAATTGTTTTTCCCAGAAGTACAAAAGATTATGTGTGGGGGATTTGATGTACATGAATTTTTCATGTATTTGTATATTTTTATAACTTTTTATTAATTAATTAGTGTAACTATTTTTTATATTTTTAGTTTATTTTTTATTTTTTTAGTAGTTTAGATATATTGATATTTTTTAGTTAATTTTTTTTATATTAGTAATTTAGTATTTATATTAGTTATATTGATTTTATATATTATATTTAAAACTATAATATTATTATTAGTTTCTATAATTTTAGTTTAGTTTATTTTATAATTTTTTATTAGTATGTATATTTTAATTTTAATTTTATTTTTATTTTATTATTTTGTTGTATTAATTAAATAGTATTTGTTATTAGTTTATTATATTTAATAGTAGTATTATATTTAATTACATCTGAATTAATATGTATTATTATTATTATTTAAATTTTAGATTAATATATTATTTTGAATTTTGAATTTTAAAATTAGATTTTACTTTTTTATTTATTTCATTTTTTCATTTATTTCCCCCTATCTAACCTACCCATCCTATATTACTTAACCTCCCCCTATCCATGCACCACACCCTCCCCACTCCCCTTTTTTCTCTCACCAATCACCCATGCCACACCCCCTTTAACCTACCCCTCTCTCCAAATCCAATGGGACTCCCCCGAATACCCGCTGGACTCCGCCACCCCATTCCTCTCGGATACCCAGTGCCCTACTCACCTCACACCACTCAACTCTGCCATTACACTTCTCCTTATCACCCATCCCCCTTTCCCCTATTCCCTACAAACTAACCTACATTCCCCCTTTCCCTTATCCCACACCACCTCTCTCCTCCCCTTCTTCCCAACCCGACCTCCCCAACCCCACTCCTCTCTCGGCCACTTCATCTGTAGCAAGTAGTGAGCAACCCTTGTCAGTCCGAACCGGCGGAAAACCATCCTCAGATTCAAGATACGACCGAACCAACCACCTCCGTTGATCATCAAAACATCTAGTGACCACATCTCCTCCATTTTGGGAGTTCCACAGTAGTTTGGACTCATCCTTTATGTGCGTAGTGGTTTGTTTGGATTCCTAATATTGACGTCACATGGCGAGAGAGAGTGCAGATCAGATCACACTTTCAGTGGCACGATGGTTTGATTTGAGTATTGCGTCAGTGACTGCACAGAGCGGAGTGACGATTATTATTTTTTGATCATTGATGTCATCTCGCAGTGACCACAACAATGACATGAGCATTGAGATATCTTCCATTTATTATTTTATGTGTCGTGTCATCGCGATGGTTGGCCAATTTAATTTGTGTTGGAGTAGTGAAAAATGTGACGGTGAATGCATGTCTTTAATTAATTTCTCTATTTGATTGCCTTTTGAATTAATTTCAATTGGTTTTTTTAATTAATTGTATCTGTGTTCAAATTTATCGTCATTTGGGGCCCGCACACATGCTTTGGTGACCGTTCGTGTGATTCTTAATAAATAATCACGAACGAGAGTTCATTTGAGAATTTATTTATCTAGAATTTGATCAAGCAAGAAAGAAAATTATGAATAAATAAATATATTAATTGAAAAATTTATATTTTTGGGGTGTTCTTCTTCATTATTTTATGAGTGATACTGAATAAATGATCTCATGTGAGCGAACCCGACACAGGTGGGTAATTTGACTTTGTGAGAAATGGTCATCGTATTTCACCAAGTGATCCAGTACTATAATGACGAGAAAATTATTCATCAGGACGGAGAAAAAAATGACGAATAATTTTTGTCAACAATAGAATACTATCTAACATCAAGGAACGATACTAGATAGTATTTTGATTAAATTTGTAATCGGTGATTATTGAATAAATAAATATTCAGATGTGGAAATTTACTAATTGACATTTCATGCACTTGAATAGACGTCACAACTCAGAAACTTCCATCTCTGCTATTTTATTCCATATCTTAATTCAGTTCACTTATATACTTTTATTCAATTTAAATAGTCATTTTTAAAATAGTTATTTAGTTTTTAGAACTTATTTTTTAATCACACAATTAAATCCCATCTTCCTGAACATTCCGCCAAAAGGATATTCATAGTATCTAGTCACATTCTCTTCGTGGTTCGACACTAGTCGCCACTTCTATAGTAGTTGGTAGGATAAAAAATATTGTAAATTTTCACATGTTTCGACACGAGTTCCATTATTCCACTTCACCCTTGAATCATAATTAAAACAAGTTATTACTAGTTTCAATTCAATTAACTCTATAGAAAAACCCCTTTAATCATTTCTCATATTTACCATTTTAAATACATAACTTTTTGAACTTATTCAAGTTAATACAAACACCCCTTTATTTTATTCCAATGTGTTTACCACAATTATAGCTGGTTTAATCTTATAAACAATTCAATTCATCATTTATGAACTTAAATATCATGTTTATGTAAGTGTTACATCCCTTGGCTGGCCACTATCCCATTCTAATCAACCTTAATGAATAAAATGGTGGTATTTAGGAGTTCAACACACCATTAATAGGCCCATTTCATCATTTCCTACTAATAATTCATTGCTTCAACATAATGACAGCATGGCCCAAATACATACACTACTATGGGATATAACATGTATAACAAATACATCAAGATTGTAGATCAAAAAACTCTCCAAAATGATGCTTAATTCAAGAACAAATAGTATTTAGCACCCATGCTAAGTATATAATATAAAATAAGGGTTTTGACGATTTATATAGAGAATAACAAATATTCAGAGCCTCTTCCATAAAAGAAAAGAATTATGAGTAGTAGACTCTCTAGGAGCATTGATTCTAAACCAATAGAACATAAATTAACCTATGATTGAGGTAGAATCACCCTTGAAGTAGAAGGTTTCCCATACATCACCACTACAGCTACTAGAGTTAGAATTAGGGTAAAATCTTGTAATAAATCATAATTTTGAAGATGTATAAATGATAAATTCCCAGGATTAATGAGTATGAGGATTTGGTTGCATGGTTGTCCAAACTGTGTTCCACCCTTTATCCAAGAGGGGTACTAGGTTTCATGGTTTCTTGAGGAGAAAAAATATATTTACAAACTATGAATAGGCTTTTCATTTGGTCTTTTGAAAATTTTCATAGTTTCAGGGATCCCCGTGCATGGTTTTTCAGTTTAGCACCCTCCCCTACAAGTTTCATGGTTAAGGTGAATGGTTAGTACTAACCATGCACCAACGATTCTACCTTCACATAACATACAATTGTATTCCTTATTCATGAACCAAACCTAGGAACCCTTTCAGTCCCAACACATTCTTGAGAAATATTTCATTAACCATTATAAAGGGATTTAACTAAAAAATTAAAACAATGACATACATCCTCTAAAGATTAGAATATTATAACCTCCCCAACTTATAATAGATTTCTCTCGACCTGCACTCATAAACATTGATAATCATCTAATGTAAAAAGGATTGGAAACTAGGTATTAATATACTTATCCCACTCCAATTTTTCTTCTATAATGTTATCATCTATCTAAAACAATAAAACTAATGATACATTCTTACCCCACAAATCATTATCACAATGCTCCACAAAATGAACTGGATGTTCTTCAAAATATACATCTGTCTCAAACTCAACATCATCAATATCTGTCACTGGATAAGGATATGTTTGGCACTATCTAATCAATTACACATTGAAAAAAATTGTACATAGAATAATACCTCTATGGAAGAGGCAATTAGTATTCCACGAGTCTGACCCTCTCCATAATCTTAAACAACCCCACATTGTTAGGTTCTAAATTTCCTTGTTTCAAAATTTGAGGACAACCCAACCTCATTAAAACCCATTGGCTAACATGGTTACCCACTAAAAAATAAATAGGTTAATGACTTCAATCAGCAAAAGACATTTGTATACTTTGTGTCATATCTATACAATTCCAAATCAATTGAACATATTCTAATGTCTCTTTAATGTGACTTAGTACAAATAATTCTAATTCCCCTACCTCTATTGAAAATAAGGGATATCTATAAGGCCTATCATGGAGCACCTCATATGTTACCATCTGAAGAGTCTTATGTTAACTTTTGATATTGGTACACTTAATAAGTTCTTGTTGTTTCTCCAAATACCCACCAAAGTCTAAGAAACATGCCCTCAACAATTCCAATAGAATCGGGATAGTACACTCCAATTTATCATCTTTATTTGGTGAAAAGTCATAATCAATAATACCTATGTACCGATCACCTTTTTTAACCCTTGAAATAAGTAATAATTAAAACACATATCTAGATCTAGAACTATAGTTTGTGGTACCCCATGAAAGCGTACTACCTCCCAGTCATACAAGACAACTAGCTGGTCTATAGGAATGTTTCTCAAATAAGAAAGAAATGATCTATCTTAGTCAACAAATCCATAATCACCCAAATTGTGGATTTATTCTAATAAATCCTTAGGATACCTACCACAAAATTCATGGTAACATCATTGAACTTCCATATCAGAATGTGAAATGCCCGTAAAAAACGACCAAGCCACTGATACCCATACTTCACTTACTGACAGGTGTAACATCGTTTCACGAAACCCGAATATCCTTTTTCATTCCTCACCACTAATACTACATTCGGAGATCATGAAACATTATGGTCAAACTAGTTTTCACCGACTACTTCAAATCATTAAAATCTCACATCAACTCTTCCTATATAAAATTATTGACAACAACATGGTGATGAATTTGAATAATCTCATCCTCATCAATAGTCCCATCGAAAGGTCTCTCTCCACCTTCAAAACTTTCTCTCAAAGATATAAATTTATAATCCTCATATAGTCTCTTATTAACATAATTTATAATAGAGGTCTTTACTAATAAGGACATGAGTTTCATCTACTCATTATCCTACAAAACACCTACATGCATCTCAAGTGACAAATATATTATCCTCCACTCAGAACTAGACTCCCGAAATACATGATTCTATGTATTTATGCACAACACAACCACAACGTAATTCCCCTTTCCTATCATACAAGCTAATTTAAATTCAAAATACTGCATATACACAACCCATCTCCACTACCAAAGTTTAAAATCATGTTAGGAAAAGACGTATTTAAGGCCCTTATGGTCAATATAAAAAAGCTATCACCCAAAAGAAAATGATGCCAATGTTTCAAGGCATAAATTTTTTTCTCCCCACCAAAAGGTCACCCCCACCTTCAAAACATTATCTCAAAGCCATAAATTTATAAACCACATATAGTCTCACCATTAATTAATTTACCAGAGAGGGATTAACTAATAAGTACATGAGTTTCATCTACTCATGTTCCTCTAGAACACCTACATGAATCTCAAAGAACAAATCTATCATCCTCCACTCTGATATAGACTCCCTAAATACATTATTTTATGTATTTCTACACAACACAACCACAACATCATTAACCTATATTATCATATAAGCTAGATTAAATTCAAAATATTGTATATACTCAACCCATATCCATTGCCAAATATTAAAATCATGCTAGGAAAAGATGTATTTAAGGCCCTTATGGTTAGTATAAAAAAATATCACACAAAAGACAGTACTGCCAAGATTTCAAGGCATAAACCACTACAGAAAATTCAAGAACCTGTGTAGGATAGTTCTATTCATGTGGAATCAACGGTCATGATCTTTATTACATGACTTGATCTCCCTGTATCAACACTACCCCATGTAAAATCCAATATGCATGATAAATAAAACTATAATCCTTACTTAGATCGGGTAAGATCAAGATCAGTGTAGTTCTCAAGATTTTCTTCATCTCCAAAATAGAATTATCATATTCTTCCAAAAACTGAAATCTTCTATCCTTATTAGTCAATCCAGAATGTGGAATTGTTATGTGTTAAAGGTATTTTATGCACCTTCAATAATAAACCAACAACCATGGAATGTTTCAGATATAAAAAAACATTATTGGGATACTCCCAACCTACAACTACTTCTCTGGGTCCACCGAAACACCTTCTGCGAAGATGATGTGGCCCAAGAAATGTATCTTGTTGATCTTAAGTGTCACCTTGATAGCTCGGTAAGAATTATGTCATAATGTTGGGAATGATCTTCATGAGTTTAGGTGTACACCATGATTTAATTAAAAAAAACTATAAACCAATCTAGGTATTGGTGAAAAATTCAGTTAACCAATGTCATAATCACAACAGGAGGGTTCTTCAACAATAATGGAATTATGATGAAATCATATAAACTATAACAACTTCTAAAAGAATTATGGGGTATATCATATTGCCTCATCCTCAGATGGTGATACCATGAAATATAATAAATCAGAGAGAATACACAAGCTCCCTAAATTTGTTCAATCCAATTATCTATATGAGTAAGATGATATGAGTTATTAAGCTTCATCTGATTCAACTTATGGTAATTGGCACACAACTGCTACATTTTGTCAGCCTTCTCAAAAAACCAAAACCAAGAAACCCAAGTGTGGCATACTCGGATAAATAAACCTTATTATCTAACTCCCCCAAGTAAGTTTCATGTTCTGGGAGTGCTGCAGGTTCCATTATTTTTGGAGGACTATAAACTATCTCATCTCTATGAATCAAATCAGTCACGAAGTCAAATTCTATCTTGTTTGGAAACCCAAAAAAGTCCTTTCGAAAAACATCAAGAAAACAACCAACCATTGTAGGGAAGACGTTATTATCCACTCCCTTTTCATCAAAAAATTATTAAAACCATGGATATGAGCTCATCTAGTAATAGAATAATTTTCCCTACATGGCCTTCCAAAAGATTCAATTCCCCAAAATGGACATTAGTGCCGCCTTCATGAGATGTGAAACTCATTGTCTAATAGTAATAGTCAATGTTGAATGGTATGAATATAACTAACCCATTATTAGTATTAGGTCAAAATAAATCATTACAATATCATAAAATCCCCAAAGGAGCTAGTCCCCAACAACATCAAGGGCACACTCCTTGAATTTTTAGAAACCTTCTACTGACACTCTTAATGGTGTGTCAATCAATATAACAGCACACATATATTCCACCATTAGAACCAAAATAGTCTCCAAACAAGAAGATGTAAAAAAAATTGAGACCTCTATATCTAATAAAACACTATAAATCCTGGAAAACACAAGAATCACACCTCAAACAGTCGATGGACCAGCCTTTCCACCGTCGGGTGCAGGATAAACTACATGAAGATGAGTTTCCCCGCTACCATGGGATTTAGTTTGAGTTCCTAATGTTGAAATACCCTAATGATATGGAAGATGTTTTCATGAATTACCATTTCCACCACCCTATATAGTACATCCTATGGAACGACAGCTTCTTAAAATATATGGGGTTGAAGATCCCTTATCGGTGCTCTATACCTGCCTAGTTATTCCACCACAACCTACCTACTGTGGGATCCAATAGAAACTGTCTATATTACTAATCCTACCACATGTTTATAATTCCACTAGTGGTTTTGGATAATGATCTTGTATGTGGCCTGGTCTACTACACTTATAGTAGATGACTGAACTACATCTCTAAGAGATATTTACACTTCCCAGGATACGTTTTCCGACACTACTCTTGTGGAAATTCACATAATGATGCATCCTACGATCGGATGACGTGACACTATGTTTATTAACTAAAAAAATCAATCCACCACTTGATGTATCTTTCAGTTTCCCCTCTAATATGAGAGCCTAATGCACTACCTCAACAAACCTCCTCAATTGAAATTATTCACTTGGGACTTGATATCACATTGAAGTGCATCCTAAGAATTTGTAGCTGTAGAAACCTCATTTCCTATTAATATCAATTGAAAATACTAAAAATATGTGAAGTGGTAATTATAATACATCAACATCATACTTATTTAATTCAAGAACATAAACACTTCTAATTTACTCTACGAAAATTTCTTAGGATAAAAGTGCTATATGAACTACTCCTAGAAGTCCTTCAATGACATGACCTCAATCTTCTCTTATCAAGCCTATATATCATACTAGGAATTCTCAATTTCTCATAACATATACATTGATAGTTTGACCCTCATCTTTGAAGGAGTCTCTAAGTGATACAGTTTCATCTATATAGACTCAATCCAGAATTCAACTCCCTCACACCTACCCTCTCTGGAAGATGTTGGTGGGTGATACATCTGAAACTCTCTTGTGGGGTCAAACATACTTGGTGTATCCTACCCTATGTATCAATCCATAAAAATTCATGAAATAGGAAAATTTCTCATTAAACTAATCTTCCCCTCTATTATCGGGATTCAATGGGGATTATTTCCCCACTACTAGGGGAGAATTCTCGGGGTTGTCATGTCACCCAAATGGTAGGAATCATCATACTGGAATATCTCTACAATGGTAGATGCACATCTCAAATCAGAAAACATTAGGTTCCATAAATGATGAAAAATAGGGTTCACATCTAGTAATGAAAAATTACCCCACACAAACTATCCCATGGATTACAAACACGACACCATAAATATCCTCAACCATTCCTATCCTTGCCTATAGTCAACTTGGTGAAATCAAACTTACATAATCGAAAACCTTTTATTAGACACCATTTTAAACATATCACTTCTAACAACTAAAATATGTCTCATTTAGGAACAATTTTATTAATACCAATTATAAAATTTTTAATTAAAATCATTTACTACTCATTATTAGGAACTATTATTTAACCATTTCTATTTTAACTCCTCATAAATATAAACAGTTAATCCAGTTTCATTAGGCTTCTATTCATTAAAACCCCAATAAAGACCAAATTCATTTTAAACCCCATAACCCATCCACAACCAATATTATATGTGTTCCTCACATGATTTATCCCAAATATATCATTATGTTCCTAAAATGATTTATGACTGAAAAAACCTCAGTCCATGCTAGGCCACGTGTAATGTGTTTGAAAATAATAATGTCACACTACATGTGGATCACCCAAGGTGAAATAATACACAGATGTAATAATTGAACATCAAGAAAAATAATTATAGCCTAAGTAATTGGGTCCTCCCACACACATGGGTTATATAGTCCTATGCATGAGCTCATTTCGAAGGCCAAAAACATCTTAATCACTTGTATACCATTCCCAGTAAATAAAGAAATTGAAATGAAAATTCTCTTTGATACCACTTTGGAACATCTTGTCCTGGGTGACACTATAATCGATGCCCCAAACAGGTCTACCGCATGGCCTCAATCATGCATCCCCATATGCTAGTGTCTGAACCATGTGTCAAATGGGTCATGGTTTGGGAAAAAGGAGCATACGTCAATGTATCCAACTGGGATTCTGAACACCATGTCCAAACATCCCAAACATGATATGGAATACCATGTACATACCCTTGGAGTCAGTATCAAAGCTCATTTCCAAAAAACATATTGTGTATTGGGGTCTATGGAGCATTATTCTGGACTACCCAAGGGAAAATAGCATTAGTCTGATATCCCAATAAACCATTTTTTCATGTTTTCAAAGGCTCTTCATCATTAACCATTTTATAAAATGAATAAAACTAAACTACAATATTTCATTTATCACAATTCTATGTTTCATTGCATTCAACATATTCACATTTACCATTATTAGGCTATTTCACCCTGAAAGCACCATTATAACCATTTATAACCCCTTTCACGCAAATTAACCATATGAAAATACCCAGTAATTATTTCTCACATTTACCTATTTACAATCCATAACTCATTTAACTTATTCAAGTCAATACAAACATCCCTTTATTCCATTCCAATGTGAATACCACAATTACAATTGGTTTAATCTCATAACCCATTCAATTCATCATTTGACAACTTAATTCTCATTTTCAAAGAAGTGGTACACCGCAGGGTTGTCCATAGGCCCGATATAATCAACCTCGACTAATGTAATGGTGATTGTGACTAGTTAAACATACCATTTACAAACCCATTTCATCATTTCATACTAAGAATTCAAATATACATTACAAAAGTACCACCACACAATTACATACACATTAATTAAATATGATGAAAATGGGATATAAATTTTAGACCACCTACCTCAATTTTTTTAGAGAAATTCTCTCTAAAACAGAATCCATGATTCAATCATAATCATCCCTCAATTCCCAATCTAAGAATCTATCAAAAATAGGGATTTTGAGACTTCTAAATGATAATAACAAATATACAATCCCTCTTCTAGAAAAATTATAATGAGGAGTTTATACTCACTTAAATATTTTATTTCAACAAATATTTCTTCAAAATACCTAAGATTGAGGGAGAATAACCCTTATAGGAGGAGGGAGCCATTGGTTCAGTAGTCTAATTGCTGGTGGTGGGAGGAGTTGAAAAATTGTGTAATAACTAATAAAGCTTGAGAGGTCAAAATAATAAATTCTCTCCTTTAATGAAGGACATGGTTTGGTTGCACATTAATCCATACTATGTGCTAGCAATGTTCCACCCTTTGTTTAAGTGGGGACACGGGTCGCATGGTTTCCTTGGGATCCAGAATGGTTTTATGAACAATGTGGAGGTTGTTCATTTGGATCTTTCCAAAGTTGCATGGTTTTTAGTCTCCCTTTCATCGTTTTTAAACCTTGCACCATCCACATATAGGTTATATGGTTAAGGTGCATGATTAGTAATAATGGTGCACCAACCACGTTCCTTTCACTGAATAGCCTATTTTCTTATTCTTATTTATTATTCTTTAAAAACCTAAGACACGCCCAAGTCCCCTCATATTCTCAGGAAACATATCATTAACCATTATAGAGGGAGTTGACTAAAATTTAAAATAATTATATACCTCATAAAAAGTTTGGGATCTTGAAGACTTAGAACTACATACTAAGTAATATTCATGTAAACATGCCTCTTGACCCCATGAAGAAAGAGAAAAATAATAAATCAATAATTTTAACATTAAACATTAAAAATAAATCAATTTTAATAGTAAAAACCAAAACTAAAATCCCCCCACTCTAATAACTTTATCATTTAATTAGACGAGTCTTCATGGATTGGATTCTCAGTGTCCATCCCATGTTTGAAACATTATTATATTAACCTTTGATACCCCCAAAATCATAATAAAATTGAAACAATTATTTTTTGAAACTTTTAATTCCCTATACATATCAACACAAATAGTTCCATGTCGAGAGGATCTATAAAACCTAAAAATTCCTCTCCATATGTTAAAGGCTACGATTAGAGGTGAGAGTCTATAAAAGTATTGGGAATTATATACTCTCATTATAACAATTTTAAACATAAAATAAATAATAGAACATAATATGTGATAGAAATAATTCATACATAAAATATCATACTAAAATGATCCCATGTAGTTCATACAATATCTATATCAAAATTATTTTCAATTATCCAAAAGATAGAGAAAATATAAAATAAGAAAAAAATATACACCAGGAGAAACGACTACCAAATTTCAATCCTCTCCTCAATCTTATCTTATAAACCACATCAAGATACACAATAACGATCCCCAATACTACCTGCAACTTTGGTTTCATACCATATATAATCTTTCCACATCTACCACTGTGCATATGAAATGTGTGAACATAAAAATCCTTAGTAAACCACCAATGAGAACTTTAATATATGTTATAAAATATCAGTGTAAATTTTATAATGTAAATAATTTATTAACACTCAATATGCATGTAATATAGTTATTTCATCACTTCCTATTCAGGCCACCAAGACACCTAACCCAACCAATTCATCCAATTTTTGACTAATCATATATAACATACTGTCAACATCAAAGAATCATGTGATATAGTGAACCAACATAATGTTGGTATATCCATTAGTGGTGAGAATATATTTCAAATAGAATCATAGTCCGAAGTTAGTTTTTCCATTAATAAAAAAAAATTACAGATAGAATCCTAGTCTTAAGTCTATCGATCCAATAGAAATAAAAAACTATACCATTTGGAATACTTATATCATGACATAATTTTTATAATGGGTATAAAATATTTCATATAACATCCTTATCTATTACAATAAAGAGGTTTGTTTTTGGATATTTGTACAATAGATTAAATTTACCAGGTTGGATTTATTGACAATAAATGATGGAGAACACTGTTAGGGGATGCGCACGAAAAATAATTTCATAAAGGATATATATAATTGACATATATGGAATGTTGATATATGAGGAAGATCAAGATATGTTGTATAAAATTCATAAAAGTGACTCATGGAGAAAAATAAAATTTAAGATGAATGTTTTCTATAATTTAGTGGCTAAAGAAGTTTGTAAGAGAAAGGATCATTCCTGAACATTGATTGATCAAGAATGGATGAAGGATATGATGGAGAAATATTTTTTATTCTAAGATATTTTAACAATTAGAAGCCTTGAAAAGTATATTTTTTTATGGTAGATGATTTATAGTTTTTTATAATTTTATATATTTAAAACACAATGATATTTCTCACACCAAAAAGGATTTTACATTGAAATAATCAGGTATATGTGTATTGTGGTCACATCATAAGGTTCCCAGTCATTCTATAAGAGAAAAATTCTCAAAATAATGAATAACCCCATTTATTTTTTATGTATTGCAATCTATGATAATATAATATCACATTATATATGATTCATCATCCTGATATGGTGATTAGAATGTAAGATTTGTTTTTTGAGTTAGGGGGAATGTTCATGGTATTTCTCTTGGACAAATAATGTTTATAAATTTCTATTCAAAGAGATCATAGGTCTTGGATATGACATAACAAAATTGTATACGTGTTTAGAAGTACCACACAAAAATAAATGTGGATATGATGTTAGAAGGGTTTTTTGGTAGAAACTCTTGAGCTCCTTGAAGACTCAGACATACAAGGTCATACCATAACTATATGACCACTCGACCAACGATCCATATTTTGAAAAAAAATTAAGTGACCACAGCATGATCTTCTATGTTTTTAAAAATTATATTTCTAAAATTATTAAGGGTATTTAATTTTAAAAATGATCATTCCATAGTATTTTATATCAAATGTTTGTCTGAATAATTTCAAGTAAATCACACTGCAGTTATAGAAATTACATTGGGATATGAATATTCCAAAGAAGTTATTTAAAATTTGAATATTTTTCAAATTGGAGAATATTATCATTTAATTTATTATTTTAAGTATAATATTATTGGATGTTTTGAGGTCCTTTCAATGTAAATGGAAAAAATCAATTTGATGAATTTGAAATAAATTTTTGATGATTTTTTGTAATTTAATTTTATAAAAATATATTGGATCAATATATGGGGTGTGAATTTATATAATTGGAGTATATTGATGAACTTTTAAAGAAAATAATGGTATTTTTAAAATAAAATTAGGTATCCTTTTAGGATAGAATCATATAGTAAATTTTGATAAATCAGGAAAACATTTAAAGGAATTATTAAAAGGAATTAAATTCTGATTTTGTGGAAATAATTTTCATTAATAATGGAGAATAATTTAATTTATTTTAATATTGTGAATATTTTACCATTATAAATCATTGAATATAGTGTAAAATTGACCACTGTGGATATTAATTTGCATTCAATTAATAGTTATCTAATGGGAGAGAATGTTTCTATATTTTTGTTTTACATGGAATCTTTGAGATATATTCATGGTAAAATATTTGACTAGATATTTTTTTAAAAAATATCGGCATTAATGGTTAGAAAGTGGATGCTTTTACAACGAAATTTTTTTCCACTAATCAATCAAATATTTATAGTGTCAAACTCTTTATGGAAATGGAACATGGAATTGTGATTTGGAAATATCCTTGTTCTTGATGCTTAGACTTGATTGAAAAATATCTATTTATTTTTATTACATGGAATAAAATAAAATTGGACAATGTATGATTGGAATATTTGGTTCCAAAAAGGATCTAATAATGAGATAAAATCATTAATATATCTGGTTTCATGATATGAAGATGGGAGGTGATACACAATGGAGTTCTATTTATTATATTTAACTTAGTGGATAAATAAATCTTTAATAGGGTATATTTCTATTACTACACTTTATTGAATATAATATTTAATATGGGGTATAGTAAGAATAATTCTAGCATGGAATTATGCTTATTCAAGTGTATTTTATCATTACTATGAAGATTTTAAAGAATAAAAATATTTAAATCACTTTATAAAGATTTTACCTCATCCTATAATAGATAAGAAGATATTATAAAATTTGATCATATTATTGCATCGAAAAACTCATGAATATGGAGAATTTTTAAACATAATATATTGTTCATCGACAAAAATTCTTATCATTAATCGTAAAAAGAGAGCATAATGTCAATAAATTGTGAAGAATTCGTGAAGAATTATGTTGAGGGGAAGAAGAGGAAGTGATCATGTGGAGGTAGTGTAACATCCCTTATATTTTATAACGAAATTGATCCTTTTACTATATTGACAATGGATAAATATTATATCCACCAAACTAGTGAAACTTAGTGGATATTTGTGGTGTGGAACACTTATAGTGTATACTACTTAGTCATTAACCATTATGATTGAACCATGTAATATACTCTATATTTTGGGAATTAATTTATATATTCATGGATTCATTTAGTGTAAAAATAAAAAAAAAGAGATATATTTAATTTTGTTCCTTATAATGAGGTAATAGGATCTCATGAGCGATGAGTTTCAATAAGAAATTAAGAATTTGATGAATGAACTTATTCAGATCCTCTCTAAGAGTGTATTCATTCAACATGGTCCCAATATGTTGATTTGAAAATGTATCCTCACGTTTTTTTGAAATAAATTTTTAGAATGGGGAAATGTATATTTACTGACACAGTAAAACATATTGTGATGAAATCATGGAATATGTGTTCCAAGATATTAATTACAGAAAGACTGATGAATTAATATGTGATGTAGAGATAAAAAATATATTTCATAGAGGTATCATTTGTGATGTGGCCATTCATTGTCCTAGTTCTTTATAAATATGGAATCTCATTGAATAATTATATGAAAATAAGTGGAAGTAAATGTAGTTTTAGAGACTACCAAAAAGAATACTAAATATATATAAATGATGATATATCATTAAAAAAATTAAGAAAAAATTTTATTATGTCAAAATTAATGAAAAAAAGGGATAAAAAAAAAGAATATTCCAAATAAGATAGATTATCTAATCAAGGTGGTCAATTTTGATTCTGTTATTGAATCAAAAAATTACATTATTTTGGAATATTCTTACAAATCTTGAAGACAAAATTAACACAATGATATTGTAATAGTCCAAAATTTTAACAATTGAATTTCTTCAATCTTATAGAAATTTCATATAGTAAAAATCACATAAAATTAATTCTAGATGATAATAAAGAATTTATAAATTAATAATTAATGAAATAAGAAGTATTTCTAGAAGTTAATTATCCAATACCGATGAAATAGTAACTTGGCCTTAAGAATAGTAATATAACCCTTATGAATAGTAAACTATCCAAATGAATAGTAGCCTCACCCATGAAAGTATAAATTATATTTAGGAATTTTTTAAATGAAGGAATGATATAATTATATTGTAGTCTATGTAAATAAGTGTTTTACAAATTATTAATTATGTTTTGGCATTTTTGTAAGACATAAATATTTAATAACATTTTTATGATTAATTTAATAATTTAAAAGAAAAATTATTTACATAAAATTTATTTATAAATTTATATTTTGATGTATTATGATATATTTATGAACCCTTAAGTAATATTTCAATGTGCTATAAAATGAGTTATAATTTTAAAATCTGTATCTTCCATGAAAATGATTGTTTTAATTAAAATATAAATTACTCATATTTAGAAAATTATTTTCATAACATGGAACTCATTCATGAATTCTGCACATCAAAAAATGGTTAGGGTGATTTTTTGGGATATTTATGAAATACTAGAATTTTGTTGAATAGTAAAATACTATAATTTACAGTATATATACAATATAAGTTAAATACACTATTAATTGAGTCATGGCTGATTTAATCACCATTGGTTCGAACTAATATGATCTAATTACTTTATTTAGTCTCAATAACCAACCCTATTTATTATCTTGAAAAAAATATAAAACTAGTGGATAAAATAATGAGAAAACACACCTCTCCTCAACTATAAATACCACCCCTCACCCCCTCTTCTCCTCTCACTTATAACGATTTGAGAAACAAAAAAATTATCCCCAAAACTCTTACCCATGTATAAGATCTATTGGTATCATCAAAACACCAAAACCTTTCCCCAAAGTAGGTTCTCAAGGAGGATAAATCCTTGAGCTAAAATCCTCTTCATTTATGTTTTAATTTCATTCCAATTTCATTGATTTTATTCTTTTATCCAAATGGAATGAAAAATATAGAATGTTTGATATACTTCTATTCAATCATTTTAATAGAATATCCTTCATTATACTCCTCCCTCTCCATATTTTATTCTTGAAATTAAATTGTAGCCCGTGATGTGTCAATATACCGACATCATGGGCGATGCACTTTAATTTTCCATTAATGCCTTCAAGAATGTTAATAAAACCATTATAACGGTTGAAAAATATTTTAAAATTTATCTTAAAACCGACTTTATGTTCTCAAAATAACATTTATACATAATACTAAATGATAAAACAAAATGAGTTTGCAGAGATTGAAAAACAGCCAAAATTAACCTAAAATAATCACCAATAAATTTTATCTAATGATTCATCCCCATACCATATAACCAAATTATTTATAATATAAATTTAACTTTTGTAAGATCATTAATAACACATAATTTTTTTTATATTTATCCACATTTTACATGAACATTCATTCATGTATACAAGAAAACCAATCATGAAAACAAAAAAATGAATGCTCTTAAACGATGAAATTAAACTCTATAACTCATCAAAAAGAAAATAAATGAAATTAAAAGAAATATATTTATTAAATATAATTTCTTCATCATTATATTATGTTTTTATAATATACTTGTTTTCTATATGAGTTTAAGAAAATCACAATGTTTTCCAAATGAAATATTATATGAAAAAAACACACCTTTTACTTTCTCAATATTGATTCTTCTTCACTCAAGGTTGATGATTCATATATCTAGTATGACATTCCGTACTTCATTTGAGAAATCAAATTTTATGAGTTTATGATTATGAAATTAAACCCATTCCTTCATATGGGTTATTTTATGTTTAATATTGATATATGTTTTGTGTGGCATGCATGAAAATGTAAATGTTGTTATGTAATGGGTGTGACTAAACTTATATAGTGCAATGTAAATGTTATGATGTGATGGGTGCACCCAGAATTATATATAGATCTAATGAATTGGTTTATTTTTTATATCTCATGAAAAAGATAAATATGTGTGAACATTATTCTATGCATGTTCACATCTATGTGTGGTAGTTACCACTAAGACACGATGTCCCATTGTTATGCATTGACGCATTCCATGACCTCATCTATTGCTTCCTATTATTATTATAATGACGATGTTATGAATATTCTCACCCAATTTATTTTGTTTCATGTTATTATTTATCATCTTACTGAGATTTTATCTCACCCCTTTTGATTTATATCCTCATATTATTACTTCTAACAAGGATAATGTGAAGAACTCTAAGAAGCTATAAAAAGAAGGAAAATTAAATAAATGTTATGTTATATTTTTTAAATGTTATGTATAGTCCTAGTTTTTCCAAGATAACAAAACCTTTGGATCCTATTCATGTAATGATTTAACATTGTTTATCATTAAAATCATGTAATAGTGATGTAAGAAAAATCAGGGTTACTATGGTTGGTATCAGAGCATGGTTTATTGAATTTGATAATTCAGATTAGAGAAGCTTAGGGAAAATCCTTAGTATGTGACCAAGTATAAGTAAGAACACAAGAAGCTCTATTTTAGAAAATTCTAAATGTTGAGATCCCATAAGATATGCCTTTATAGTTAATTTCATAAATGAATAAATTATTTAATCTTGACTTGTTGACTTATATTTTGTTCTAAATTTTTTTATTTTAGAAAATGGTGAGAACTAGAAGAAACCATGCTAAAATCCTATGCAAGGGACAATGTAGCAATTCCTCGAATTAAATACCTAATGAATTGAGAGGTGGATTTAAAAATTTTATGGCGATTCTTACATAGATTTCACAATTTATGTTCAATAACCTGAATAATATGTAATTCCTTCCATCAACTAAGAATGAGAAACGTGATATCAAGTGTTTCATATGGAAATTACCATCAACGTTTAGTGGAACTTATGATCCACTAGTTGTGTAACGTTGGGTTAACATGATGTATTAGTTCTTTTATGTTCTTCACTATTATGAGATTGAGATGGTGAATCTTGATGTTTATCATCTAGATGGAGAGGCTGATCAATGTTGGGATTTGATTAGAAACACTAAGATGAAGGATGAAATTTAAGAGATAGAGTGGGAATACTTTAAGATAATGTTTCTTAAAAAGTATTTCCCTCGAACACTTTATACAAAGATTGAGAGAGAATTCACACATCTTAAGAAAAAGGAAGGGGAATATGTCACAACTTATGAAGAAAATTTCACAAGGCATGAAAGGTATGCTTTGGGTTTTGTTATCAACAATGATAGAAAAATTGATAGATTCTTTAGTGGTTTAAAACCACACCTTCTAAAGGATATTGAAATTGGAGACTTTGGGAGTTATATAGATGTTTTTTATGGTATCTCAAAGGGTATATGGAGTTTGGAGAATTGTCCCATGTATATGATGATATGAAAATAAATGGGGTTTCAAGCTAGATGATCTCATGAGAAAGGTGGAATGAAAACTCAACCACCCATATATCAAAAATGTGGGAAGAAGCATCATGGGAAATTTCTCAAAGGGACATAGAAATCATTCAATTGTGGGAGAGAAGGCCACAAATCTCCTGAATGTTGAAAAGTTATAAATAAGTAGGACAATATGTTGGTGGAAAGAAGATATGTACCCATGGTTGAATGCTACAACTATAGGGAGTAAGGGAACTATACAAGCCAGTGCACTAAACCTCGAGTCCTTGAGGATAATTTGCATCAACAACCACCAAAGCCAAAGGGTAAAGGCATGCCTTATGCCATCACTACTAATAATGTTGAGAAATAAAATGAATTCATATAAGGTACACGTCTAATTCACTCATGAATGGAAAAAATATTATTTTATTATGGTTCTACGCATTCCTTTATATCATGCATGATTTTTATTACTATTGAATCAAATCATTGAAACCTTGAAGTAGATATATTCTTAAAAACACATATTGGTTCAATAATTACAACCCAAGTGTTGGAATCTTATCATATTGGGGTATGTGGGGATATTCTTCCCTCATATCTCATATTACTTCCCTTGGTGGAATTCGATGCCATACTGGGGATGGATTGGCTCTTGGTAAATAGAGAAGATATCAACTATCAAGAAAGGGAAATATATATTCATTTTCTAAACCATTCCATTCTCCTCTAAAAATTATAGGATGATCATAAATCTCTTTTTGATAATCCTTCAAAGGTGTGGGTGTTGATTCCCTATAAAGAATCATACCTCGTTCAAATGGTTGAGTCAAATGAATTTATCAACCTAGGGGAAATTCCCAATTTGAGGGAATACAGTGATGCATTTCTTGAAGAGTTACCCAGACATCCCCTGGATCGTGAGGTAGAGTTCTCAATAGAACTCATACTCATAGCTACTCTTATCTCACAAATTGTCCCTAAAGGATTAATCCTATATAATTATTGAAGTTAAATAAGTAATAGAAAGAGAATTTGAAAATGGGTTCATACATAGTAGTGAATCACCTTGGGGTGTGTCAATACTATTTATAAAAAAGAAGGATGGATCAATGCGGCTGTGTATTGATTATCTAGAACTCAACAATATCACCATAAAGAACAGGAATCCTTATCTAAGGATTGATGACTTATTCCATCATCTATAATGATCTTAGTACTTCTCGATGGTGAATCTTCATTACGGATGTCATCAACTAAAGGTGAAGATGGTCGATATTTATAAGACTACCTTACATACAAGGTACGAGCACTATGAGTTTCTGGTATTTCTCTTAGGACTTACTAATGCGCCTTCAATCTTCATGTAATTAATTAATAGAGTCTTTAGACATTACCTCGATAATGTTGTGGTAGTATTTATCAATGATATTGTCATATACAAAAAGAGAGATGATGATTATTAATAACATATAAGGCTTGTGTTGGTGAAATTAAGGAATCAGAAGTTAAATGACCTGTTCAAAAAATGTGACTTTTGGATGCATTAAGTCACATTTTAGGACATTTAATCACAAGTGAAGGGATTTTTTTAGTCCCTTCAAAAAAAAGCAATTGAGGAATGTCCCAGACACTCTAGTGTCACGAAAATTAGGAATTTTATGGGCTTATCCGGGTACTATCAACGTTTTTTTGAGAAATTATAAATAATTTTCAAGCCTACTAACTAAGTTAAGAAGGAAAGTGGTAATGTTTGTCTGGATGGAATAATGTGAGGAAATATTAAAGGATCTAAAGAGAAGGCTGATTGTTGCAGTTGTACTCACATTACCAAGAATTAGAGAATGTTTTGTGGTATATATTGATGCTTCAAAGAAAGAATTGGGTTGTGTACTCATGACAAATTATAATTTGATAGCCTACATCTCATGGTAGTTGAACACCCATGTGTAACTTCCCAACACATGATTTGGAGCTAGAACATGTTATTTTTTCCTTGAAAATATGGTGGAACTACCTCTATGGTGTGAAGTGTGACATATATACTGTGAACAAGATCCAAAAGTATATATTCACACAAAAGGTGCTCAACATGATTCAAAGGGTATGGTTATAGCTATTAAAAGACTATGATTTCTCTATTCACTATCATCTTGGATAGGTGAACAAGGTTGATGATTTCCTTAGTAGAAAGGAATCTTTTTCTCTATCCATGTTGTAGATTGAGAAAGAACCTATCTTCATTGATATGAAAATGATGGATCTGGAAATCTTAATGGTCGGGAATAAATCCTACCATGACCAAATTATTTCCCAACCATCTATCAAAGCGAATATGAAGGGGGCACAAAGGGATGATTCAGAGTTACAGATGAATGTGAACGCATAAAACGAAGGGAATTTATAAGAGTTCCATATTATTGATGAAGGTGTGATTCATTTTGAAACTAGGATTTGTGTGCCTTCATAGCTTAGGATAAAGAAGGAGATATTGTATAATTTTCATACCTCAACTTTCTTTATCAATCCCGGGATTACCAAGATGTACTACGATCTCCGAGAACACTTCTAGTGGGACAACAAGAAGAAGGATATTGCAGAGTATATCTCATAGTTCTTAATAAGTTAGCAAGTTAAATTTGAGCTACTGAAGTACCAAGGGATGATGTAACAATCACCTATACCCATGTGGAAATGGTAGAATATCACTATAGACATTATCACAGGTATCCCAATAAAATCCAAAGGAAATCACGCGATACGGGCTGTGGTGGACCAACTCACCAAGGATTCCCACTTTATCGCTATTTGGGAAGATATCTCACTTGAACAATGTGATACAATATATGTGAATGAGGTGGTGAGACTGTATGGACTTCAACTCTCAATTATTTTTTTATCATGATCCTAGATCCACATATATATTTTGGAGGAGTCTTAAACTTGATTTTTTTACTAAATTATATTTTAGAACAACCTATCTCCCCCAAAATGATGGCCAATATGAAGGTACTGTTAAGACGCTCGAAGATATGCTATGAGGTTTCTCTTTAAAAATAATAGGAGAATGTGATCAGCATCTCCCATTGGTAGATTTATCATACAAAAATATCTTCCACTCAAGAATTTATATGGATCCATATGAAGCTCTCTATGTAAAGGGATGTGGAAATCCAACTTGTTGGGATAAAGTTAGTTAATGAAAGATACTTGGACCTGATATTACATAAGAGATGATAGAGAAGGTTCAATCCATCCAACAATATATCAAATATGATCAATGTCAAAAAAATGGTTATCTTGAAAACCATCTATGGGACTTGGATTGATACATTAGAGTTAAATTATTCCTTTGAATATCACCATGGAAGAGATTCATATGGGTTGGAAATAAAGGGATGTTAATCCCAAGGTACGTTGGATCCTTTGAGATCCTTGATCACATTAGATTTTTGGCCTATCAAATTGAACTTCCAAAAAATATGGCTCAACATCCTGATGTGTTCCATGTATCAGTCCTCAAGAAGTACATACTATATCCCTCAAATGTACTGAACATAGAGGTGGTACATCTGGAACAAGATCTATCCTATTAAGAGTATCCAGTATTGATTCTGGACTGGAGAGATAAGGTTCTACGCAATAAGACATCCCAACTTGTAAAATTATTATAGTGGAACCATAAGTATGAAGAAGCAACTTGGGAACTAGAGAAGGCGATGAAGGAGAACTACCCTCACCTGTTCATGTAAAACAAATTTTTTAGGGAGAAATTTCAAATGGGGAAAGAATATAACAACTCAAATTTTTATCAATAAAATTTATCCCCTCTTATAGTAATGTATTATATTATAAATCAAAACAAATCACTTATATACCATAATAAAGTCTTTATAATTGAATAATTATTGAAATAACAAGTATTTCTAGAAGTTAATGATCTAATATCGATGAAATACTAACCTGACCTTAGGAATAGTAATTTGAACCTTATGAATAGTAATCTATCCAAATGAATTGTATTATAACCCATGAATTTATAAATGAGATTTAGGTATCTTATAAATAAAATAATGGTATAATTATATCATATTCTATGTAAATAAATGTTTTAAAAATTATTAATTAAGTGTGCGAATTTTTCTAAGCCATAATTATTTAATTAAAATGTTATAATTAATTTAATAGTATTAAAAAATAAATATTTCCATAAAATTTATTCATAAATTAGTATTTTTATTTCTTATGATAAATTTATGAGACCTTAAGTAATTTTTCAAAGTGTTATAAAATCAATTATAATTTTAAAATCTGTATTGTTCAAGTAAATGATTATTTTAATTAAAAATTAAATTAATAATATATAGAAATTTATTTTCCTAAAATTGAGTTCATTTTTGAATTCCACAAGACATAATATGGTTAGGGTTAATTTTTGGTATTTTTGGAATATACTTGAATTTTTGATGAATAGTAAAATGCAGTAATTAATGGCATATATACATTATAGGTTAAATACTCAATTACATAAGTCATGTATGAATTAAGCACCATTTTTTAGAATTAACAAGATATAATTCCTATATTTAGTATCAAAAATCAGCACAATTGCATTTCATGAGAGAAATAATAAATTCATGAATTAAATGATGAGAAAACACCCCTCTCCTCTACTATAAATACCGCCCTCACCCCACCTTCTCCTCACACATCTAAAACATGGTTCCATGCCCAAATTCTATCCAATACTATTCCTTATCCCTTCCCCACCTCCAAGATCTCTTGGTCTCATTAAAATACTAAAAACATTTCCCTAAGGAGGTTCTCAAGGAGGACAAATCCAAGAGGTAAAATCCTCTTCTTTTTTATTTTAATTTCTTTAAAATTTTATTTATTTATATTATCCTTGACTTATATAATTAAAATGTAATGAAAACTCCTATATGACTTATATACTGTTATTACATCATGTTAATGTAATATAAATCATTAAACTCATCCATCTCTCTCTTTTATTCTAAAAATTAAATCATCACCTGTGATGTGTCAATTTACCGACATCATGGGCATTGCACTTTCATTTTCCTTTAATGCCTTCAAGGAAGTTAATAAAACCATTATAAGGGATGAAAAATATTTTAAAATTTATCTTAATACCCTATTTATCTTCTGGAACTAACATTTATACAAAATTCTAAATAACAAAACAAAATGTGTTTGTTGTGAACAAAGAAATTCCAAAATTAACCGAAAATGATCATTATTAACATTTATCTAATGATTCATCCACATAGAATATAAATAAAATCTTTATAAGATTATTTAAAATTATATGATATCATTAATAACATATGATAATAATTGTGAATATTTATCCTTGTTTTACAAGAACTTCCATTCATGTATATAAGCAAACCAATCATGAAAACCATGAAAATAAATGCTCCCGAACGATGAAATTAAAGACTATAACTCATACAAAATACCATTAATCAACATAAAAACTATAATGAATAAAATTAACATATAAAAGTTTTTTATTTATAATTAATTATTCCAATGTTATTATACATGATATTAATGGGAAGGAAGATTTCAAACACAAGGTAAGGGGAATTCTAAAGCCCAAATATCTTTCTTTGGGTTTTCCCTATTTTACCCCATTTTCAGTATATATATTCCATAAATATAATTTATTAATAATTATATTACCTTTTATTTGTTATAAATATTAACTAATTTATTCTATGAAAGCAACAATGTTTTTCAAACGAACACTTCTTTCAAAAAATAACCCCTTTTTCTTGGAAAGATTGTTTCTTCTTCACTCAAGGATGATGATTCATATGTCAAGTATGTCATTCCATCATTCCTCTAAGAACCCAATTTTTTTGAATTTATGCTTATTAAAGGAAACTCATTCCTTTAAATGGGTTATTTTATGTTCAATATTGATATATTGTTTTATGGAATGCATGATAATGTAAATCTTGTTTTGTGATGTGTGTACCCAGAATTATGTAGTGAAATGTAAATGTTATGATGTTATGGGTGCACCCAGAATTATATAGTAATATAATGAATTGGGTAATGTGATATATCTCATGATAAATTTGAATTATTCATGAACATGATGATATCTTTGTTCACAAATATGTGTGGTAGTTTACCACTAAGACATGATGTTTAATTTTTTTGTGTTGCCACATTCCATGACATTATCTATTTCTTCCTCTTAAGATTATGATGATGATGTTTTGAATATTCTCACCCAATGTTATATTATTTCATGTTATGATCTATCCTCTAATTGGGCTTTTATCTCACCCATTTTTATGTATACCCTTAGGTGATTACTTGTTCTATGGAGAATGGGAAGACCTCTAACAAGATAGAAAAGAATGAATTAAATAAATTTTTATGTTATATTTTTTAAAAGTTATATATTCTCCTAATATTACCAAGCCACTAAACATTTTTATATTTGTCATGTAATGATTTTATTTTTCTTATCATTAAAATTATGCAATATTAATGTAATAAAATGAAGGGTCACAATATAGTCAAATAAATTGATGGTAACCTCGAATAAGATAAAACGACATATAGTCATCAATCAATAGGGTGTTATTGAAATGTTCAAGGATATATCCACTCCTAACATGATAATATGTATCCATTAGATATTATTCATGAAGTAGTATATTCATTAATAACATAAATAGTTTTATGGATTACTAGTTTTAAGGAAAAGTAGTTTTCCTTGAAATAATCTTTTATGAGGTTAGGTATAATGATGACATGTAAATGTGATATAATCAAAGGTGTTTTAAATGAGTTGGAATATAAAATTTAAATTAATATGATTAAATATAACTAAATTCTCCTAAAAACATAACTTAATGAGAGGATAAAATCGCTAATAGATTCATGATCTTGGATAGAGTGCATAGAAGTCCAATTAATGGAGAAAGATGAAAATATCTAGTATTTTTTATTTATGTTCAAATACATAAATTAAAAAATAGATATCCCAATCATGGAAATATAAAAAATTTGATTACATAGTGTATGAAATATGGAATACATGATTAATGGGAAAAGTTTTTATAAATATGAAAATCAAGGATCCCAAATGTCGCTACAAAGTTATACTTTTTTGGTATCATTGGGAACCAGATGAGTGTGTGCCTAGAATCCCATAATCTCAATGGTGTAGTAAATATGGTGCAATATCTCAAGTGAGGTAACAATACACAATGTTTGAAATTAATGGGATATTTTTTATTTTTAATAACCATTTCATATTGGAATTGTAATGTTATAATAATGGTTAATTAAATTATAAGATAATAATATAAATTCTTATTTTTAGGGGGGGTACAAGAAAGGAAAGGTAGTTACATTAAAACAAATCACACTATTTATGGAATTCAAGAGTGGAACATAGTTTTATAGGAATAAATAACCAACCATGGATTATTCATAGAAGTATCTATGGAGATAATGAATAATAATATGGAAAATTCATGATGAATCTATTTTCATTTAATACAAGTAGAATGGATATGTAAATAAATCCTTATTGAGTAAAATAATGAATAAATTTATTATAATGGATGTTTAAGAGGACAAACCTAAACAATTACTAAGTAGTTTCATAAAATATACCACATGGAAACTGTAGAAGACCAGTGGAAGATCCATCATGTGGAAGAGACATCATGAAAATATATATAGTGGATCAAATGATGAACTTTTTATTATTGGTATTGTATTATAATAGATATTAACACCAAGAAAAATAATAAGTATGACTCTAATTGAATTATCAATAATTATTTTTTTATATGTGTTATCACTCAATAGATATCCACTAAGAACATTTGGAATGAAGTTGGAAGAAAAAGGTAGGTTCATCTTGAACAACCAAATTCCTCTACTTGAGGATGATCAAAAAGTACCCATATATCCTTTTGTTTATTTATTATAATGATTATTGGATTATCGTTAGTTTATGGAGTACATATGATCCATATTGTGTGAACATTTCATGTTGCGATGGATTAAGAATATCTTACTAAATGTGAGAAATATTATTGTGACGAAAAAAGTACTACTTCACAATCTAGGATTTCAAGTGGTGTTAGATAAATTTATGTGTTTTTTATTATTAATCTTGAATTTTCATGTGGTATCTAAAATTTCATATAGAATAGGGAATCTTGATTTATGACCAGCAACATTAAAAGATATGTTCTTGATTTATTTTTTCGATTTAACAATTTCTATAATCTATGATTTCTAAGTACTATAAGTTATTTAATGTTTATTCTCATGATTAATATCAACTAAATAATTGGTTTTAAGTGTTTATGGAATATATGTGAGGTTTTTCTATAGATCCAAAGGTTAACTACCTTACATTGAATGGGAGAAACACCCAATGAAGTAAGATCATGGATTTACTATGGTATCACAATTTTATCACAATAAGTGGTATTAATTGATCAATCAATGATAGAGTTAAAACTTTTTATGATTTAAATTCAATTAATTATCTTTACTATGCATGATTTATGTCACAATAAAATTCTTGAAGATAGTTGATTTCTCAATTTTTATTCATTTATTGAACTAAGTGAGAGTAACGAATAATATTGATGGTATAAACATAAACATATTTTTAATAAATCGAATTATATCTCAGTATTCTTAGAAACTTATTAATGAATCCTTTTTAGAGGTTATAATATCTCCTATAGAATATATTTTAAAATATCATTATAGTTGAAACTGGTTTTGATATTGAAAGAGATATATTGAATTGGAAAAAACAGTATACAAGTGGAACAGGAGATTGTAATGGAGTTTCTTTTCAAAATTTTACCATAGTCTCTCTAAATATAGTGCCATAAAAGTATTTAAAAAGTTGTAGAATGAAAGACAATAGTGAAGGTATCCTTTGTATTTTATTTAAAATGGGGTATAAAACGAGTTCTTAAATTCATATTCTTATTGGGTCTTAGATTGAAAATAACAAGGTTGAGATGATATATATTACTTATAGATGCACGGATTAATATAATTATTATTAAATAAATTTTTAGGAAATAATTTTGGATCTAGTAGGATGGTTGTTGTATTTTTTTAAAATAATGGAAATTCATCATGTTGGATTTGTTGACAATAATTTATAGAGTATATTGAAAAAGGAATCATAAGGCAATGAGTCTCATGAAGGATAGATATCATTTATACATATGGTATATAGATAGATATTTAATAACTACAGTGGATGTATTTAATTCATAAAAGTAACTCATGGATTAATAAAAAATATAACATGTGGTTAGCTTATCAATGTATTTCTAAAGAAGGTTAAAAGAAAATGTATCTTTAATAAAGGTCGTTTGAACTAGAATGGAAGAACATTATGAAGAGGATAAAATTATTAATTATGGTATATTATGATCATTAGAGGATTGGTGATGGTTGAATGATCTTATAGACGATTATATGATTTTCTTGCTAATTTGAGAAAATCACCGTGAAATTATATTGATCACACCATGAAGGTGATTACATTAGAATAATTGGGTAGTGGTGTTAGCTAGTAACACTCTAAGGATCTCACTCACACCATGGAAAATGGGTTTGTTTTATATTGAATACCAGTTGAAATTTTTGTTTTATACAATCAATACTATAATAATATCCTAAAAACCAATATTTATCATCATGAAATTGTTCTTGGAATGTAATATTCATGTTTTGGGTTGTAAGGATGGTTTACGACACAACAATTGTCCATAGATGTTGGTGAAAATATATTCAAAGGTATCATGGTTTAATTTATATTACTTATCATAGAAACATAAAAATCATGGTGTAACACACTGCAATTAGTGTTTCTAAAACATGAGAGTGGTGTTTTTCAAGGAATGTCTTGATCTCCTGAAAAAATTAGATACTCAATGTCATATCATGACTAGAGGACAATGTTAAAAAATAACTATATTTTTGTGATCCTAAATGGATCATGATGAAATTTTCTAGGTATTTAAAAATAAAGTTTACCATAATATTTTTGATCTATAGTTTGATGAAAGTTTGTTTCATAGTATTATAAGTCATTCCCAAATCAGTAGAATTTTAATTTCTTCATATCACTATTATAGAGATAACACCGTGATTTTAATATTCCAATACAGTTTTTAATATTTTCAATTTTTTTACAATTCTGTAAGATTAACTTTGACATTAATGTTTTAAATTCAATTATTATGGACCATTGGGGGTATAATTCATAAGTGAGTAGTGTAAAAAATCCATTCTGGTAAATTTAGTAGACTTTATTGATGACTTCAACTAATAATAGTTTATAGAAATATATTGAGATCATTATATGGGTTTTACATGATATTATTGAATTATTTTGAATAAATATTTCCTAAATTAATGGTAGTTTAGCTTAAAGAAAATGAAGGAGACCTTAGAATAAAATCTTGGATTCCTTTTTGAGAAAATCAATGGGATGTTCTGAGTAATGTTTTAATTTAATTCAAAGGTGATGTATTGGAAAGAGTTCACATTAATAATGGAAAATATTTAATAGTATTTTAACATAGTGACTATTTATCCTTTATAGAGATTTGAATAGAGTGGAATATTGACCACAATGGGGATTACATTCCATTAAATTTATATTTTACTGGGGAGATATAGTGTTTCCATTTTTGTGTTTAACATGGAATCTTTGAGAAAAAGTCATTGAAAAATATTTGACTACGTATTTTTAGAGATATTAATTAAAGGATTGTGGTTTTTTTATTGAAATATTTTTTCCAATAATTGAGTAGATAATGATGGTGTTTCTACATTGTTATGGTGGTGATACATGGGATGGTGATTTGGAAATATTTTATCCCCTAATGAAACATTTTGTTGATAAAAATGATATATTTATTTAGATTCTGTAGTATCAATGAGATGCGTATAGATCATGATTTAATTATCCAAATCTTTATAGAACTTAATAATGAGACAACATCACTGTGGTATCTATTTTTATTAGTGGAAGAATATATGTGAGACATAGCGGAATTCTTTCACAACCCTTATCTTTTATAAACATTATTTCAATATTTATTACCAAAATATACTAAAAAAACTATCCAAAAAATATTGAGAGTCCTACAGTGTTTATGTAATTAGATACATATCACAATAAACTGAATCTGGGATATAATGAAATTATTTAAAAACTCTATAACAAGACCTTAAATTCCATTGATCATCTAACACTGCACTGGAGAATCTGGGGACATAAATAAGAAATGGGTGATCTGTAAATCTAAGTAAGGTAATAATAAAAGAATGGAATGATGTAAAGAAATACATGTGATTCAAGAGATTTCAAATGATGTCATAGAAGGGTGATAACCATAATAATGAACATTTAATAATGACATAAGATAATAACATCATTTGAATGTGGAAAAAACACAAAACATGAAATCATAATCATAATTCGAGGATAACAACCAATACATCAAAACAAAGTGTTCTTGGGTTAACTTTCCATGCACCATAAATGTTATATCATGTGATAAAAATATTACCCAATGAATTGGATGGAAATATAATTCCAAGACCACTTGTCTCATGCATATCTTATGCATGAATTTGTGTGTCACAAATATCATACAACATAAGAATTTCTTTCAACACTTTTAATTCTTGGATTATGGAGTGTGGGTTACCTATATGGAAGTCCCCAATCAATGAATAATTTTTAAATATAAGTGAATATCCTTGAGAATAAAATTGGATGGTTATTCAAAATAAAAATGTTTGCCAAGGAAAATCATGGAATAATTTTAAACCATAACAGTTGTATATAAAGGTTCATTGAAGGGTTTAATGAGAGTGAATAGTGTTGTACTATTATTTTGGAATTTTATGGATAGTGAAGGGATGTGTAAAACACATTCCAATATTAAAAATTGGAAATTAAAATTACAGACACTAATAAAGAACATGAATAAAAAGGAAGAGAAAGTTAATTTATTACCTTCCCAGGGTCTTTCTAAAATATTAAAATGATATTCTAAAGAGATTGGGAACACCTTTTGAGGGATTTAGAGAGGGATAGTGAGAAGAGTTTCAATATTTATGGTTTTAATGTGATGATTAATAAAATGCTAAGTGGTTGTTTAATACAAAATAAAGGGGAATTAATTATTAATTTGAAAACATATGTTTTAGAATCTTTATGATAAAATAATAAAAACCACAAACATTTTCCTAGATTTCACCCATAATTTATAATTAAGAGGGGGTTTTTCAATATTTTATTAGTATAAGAACCTATATCATTAAAATAAAACCCTTAACAATGTGAAGAGATTCAAGTTCATAATGAATTGTTTTTAAACACCTAAAATAGAATATATGTTTTTTATGATTCATTTTAGGATTTCAAAATTAATAAAATATCTTAAAAAATGCATTGTTTTAAAGGATAAATTTATTTTTAGTCATGTATGCACTTTATAGTATTTACTATATTACTTTTTCTTTATTAGTATGTCATAATACATATCATTTATTTAAACCAAAGCTATTTTTTTCCAAAACATCTAACTATCTCAGAAAATTATGAAAAAATAACCATTTGCTGATTTCAATTGGATTGTTTTAAAAAAATGTTATAAATTCTACCAAAATAGATTTATAAATATCAGAATTTACACTTTTAAATAATGATCTCTTTTTACAAGAAAATATTAATCTTCACAACATTGATGAATTTATAACACTTATTAAAATTTCATCACACTTTATTAAATTATATTATAATTTATATTTAGTAAATATAATTTACAAAAACAATTCAGGAAAATATACATTCTTTAAAAATTATAAGATTTATCAAAAATAAAGCTTTAATTAAAACAATATATTTCTCAAAAATTAAATTTCAGTTTCATTATATCAACATATAGTTTTTATTCAACTCAATATATAGTCATGTGTATAGATTAATATTGAAAAATGATAAATATAATCATTATTTAATTAAAAATAAATTATATAAATTCATATAATATGGTAAAGATATATAACATCTTATTACACCCTCATACGCCCTAACGATAAGGTGTGATATTGTAGTACATTCTTGGGGTGGTTCCGTGAACACGGTTTAGGATGTGATAACTATGAGATATAACTTCTCTCATAAATAGTATATCTCATGTTTCAATTTTTTAGTCACATATTGGTCTTGGTTAAGGATATATCCAAATTATTCCATCTCCCATAGAAGCTTTGATTGATGGAATTTATATGGTACAATCCTTCTGGTCGAGGGAATCTCTTCTTCCTTCTATGTTAATTAGAACTGATCATAACCCTAAACATATACTAATCATTATAGTCACCATAGAATGGAACTATTATTATCGTTTATGATGAGTAATGGAATTTTATGTTTAATGTGATAATTATGGATAAATTTTATCATGGCCTAAAATAAAAAATGATATACAACACATTTTTTTCTATGGGGAATGTATTATTTCAAAAGGGAATATAACTTATGAATGTTTGAGTCATTAAATTCTCCACACATCTGAAATTTTACCCTCAAAATTTCATTCCAGACACTAAAATAGATGACTGTACATCTGTATCATTTCATCTTCTAGTTCTCATGATTCCTCCTCAATCTAGTCATTTCACTGTAGTACTTTAACCATCTAATAAATCATGTTTTGTTGGAATTTTTCTCTACAATATATGATATTCATCAGATACTAGGTATATGAAAAATAATTATAAAAAGGAATAATCACTAGATTAAAACCTATTAGGGTTTGTTATGTAGTTCTTTAAGATGGAAACATGGAAAAATCATGTATATGATATAGGTTATGTGGTAATTCTAGTTGATAGGCTATTGATCCAATATAACCAATGATCTCAAAGGAGATTATGTATCTAGGAATAATATTTCCCTTAATTCTAAACCCCATAATTTTCACCCACTATGATATATGAAGGGAAACCTTATCTCTAATCTCAAACTCTATGTCACATTGATGATTTCATGTATATCATTTCTTTCAACATTGGATAGATTTCATATAAAGTGGAAAAGTTTGAAACTTCTCTTTGGCCTCATAAATAAGATAAATTACTATCAGCTTCAACTCTCTAACTTCATTCTATCATGTTGGATTCCAAGAATTGTTCCTATACAAATAGTGCTAAAGATCCATTTTAATTCTAGAATGGAAACCATTTTTATAAGAGAACTCCACTTGGGGAAGGTGTTGATCCAAAAATCCTTGTATATTCTATGAACACGAATTTTCATATCATCTAGGGTTGGAATTGTTCTATCAAATTTATTATACATTTGAGAGTGACTATCAGTACTGAAACTCCACTCTATATCTAATTCGTGCTGTAAAATTATCTCAAACCTCAAGGAAAACCTTGAATCTTGATCAGATTCAATGGAGAGTGGCACTCCATGAAATCTTACCACGTATATTATGTATATCTTGGCCAGTTAGTTGAGATAGAAATATTCGAAGATATAAATTAATTGAGCTATCTTTTATGGTGATCAACTACTACCCAAAGGGAATTATTGACTTTGGATGTCCTGGGGTGTCCTACAACCAAATTCATAGTTAATGTTTCTGATTTCTATATGGGTATGGGAAATAGTTGTAGAATAACCTTATACTTATATCATTTACCCAATACTTTTTTGCATACCAAAAATTGGGATAAAAATTCTAAAATAATTATATTTAGGTTATCCTACTAGAAATTTATCTTTACATCTCTATAAATCACAGTGCTTCCTGGATGAAGAGAGAATGATGAACAATTAGCATCATCCATACGTTCCCCCCTTTTGTTTTATTATTTATGGGAAACATATCTTGTTTTCAAAACTTATAATACCATCTTCATAAAATTTTATATCCAAATTTTTTTCAAAATTCCTTTCTATCTTCTCATCTTCTTTCTGGGCCTCTTTGAATATCTTTAGAATTAATGGTATAGGAATTATTTAAGAAAGGTATGATGACATTCTATTTATGATTCTCATATATATCCTTTTCATGTCAATGAATATTGGATCCTTATCAATTCTCAACATTGATAGAGTTGTGTTATTCTTTCTACTAATAGAATCTACCACTTTATTCAACTTCCCATGATTATAAAGTATTGATCATTCATAATCATTGATCATATATAACCACCTTGAAAGATGAAAATTGAGCTCCTTTTATGTGAAGATATAATTGAGTCTTTTATGATCCATAAATATGTCACACTTTTCCCTACAAAAATAATGTCACTAAATCATAAATGTTTTTATTAAAAAAGAATCTTCCAAATCATTCCTCATGTTTTTATTCTAATTAATTTTTCATTTTTAGGGATACATAGGTTATAATTTTTTTAATTTTCATGATCACATAACTCAACCCCTTTTTTGACACATCACTATAGATCGAAAATCTATCTTAAATAGTGGGTAATTCAAGAATAGATACAATGATTAGCCTCTCATTTAACACTTTATATCCCTCCTCATATTCATATATCCTTACAAATTTCCATACATTATGAGTAAGCTTGTTCAGTGTGCTTGATAAACATGATAAAATTCTAAAAAATCAATGATGGTACCCAAGTAATTCGAGGAATCTACATATCTCTATCATATATTTTGGTATATCATGTACTTAAATTTCTATGTTCCTTTAAGAATACACATATATCACTTTTCTTGTGATAACATGCCTGGTAATGTTACTTTCTCCTTCCAAAACTCACATTTATAGTACTTTGCATGTATATTTTCAATTTTCAAGGACCTCAGTATAGAATGGAAATTCTTTTTGAGTAGATAAGAATATCATCTATAAAGACTACCAAAAATTTCTAGAGGTAATCCAAAAAGACTCTATTCATTATATAGATGAATATCATTGGAGTGTTATTGATTATAAATGTAATAACTATGAACTTGTATTTCTTGTACCTTGTATAAAGGGTATCCTTGGGGATATAGTCCTTCTTCACCTTTACTTGATAATATCATAAAAAAATATCCATATTAGATAAGTACTAGGAACACTTTAACTGACCAAACAAGTCATAAATCTATTGTTTAAGATATATACTATTTACCATAATCATTTGGTGGTAATTATATTCAATAAATAGGTGTATTGAACCAACCTTATTTCTAATGAAAAGGATCTGCACAGCCCATTCTTAAGAACTTGTGTATATAAAGCCATTATCTAAATTCTCGGGTAGTTTATTTTTTATCTATATAAGTTTAATAGTGGCCATTATATATATTTATCCTTGGATATTGAAAATATATTGGTATAAGTTCAATATTGAACTCAACCTATTATTTGTGAGGAATAATAGATAATTATTTGGGAAACACATCATTGTATTCTCTTACAATGGGATTGTTATAAATAATAAAATTTCTCGTAGTCTCAGTCATTGAGTAAGATTCACTTTCTCATATGGAAATAATATCTACACATGAAATCATGATTCCAAAGGAGAGTCACCATCATCATTTCACATATTGAATAGAATGGATATTCATGATATGAATGGTGATGTAATTCTCTCCAAAATTTATGTAGGATTTATTCATAGAAATAAAATCAATAACTATGATATTAATAATTTATTTTAAGGATGCATCACAAGGTGTTTTTGTAAATCGAACCCCAAAATCATGGTAGTGGAATGTTATATTTTTGGGTTGTAAGAATTTATCCTTTTCTTCGTATTAATTGATTATTATACTTCTATGTTTTGAGGTGGTGTTTGAATAGTTATACCAAACATGTTTTATTTCAAAAAATGAATAAAACCAAAATAAAATTTTACATTCTCTATACTTTAATGAATAACTTGTGTATTTATCTCAACTTAATTTTCAGAACCCAACTTAGTAATTTTAATGGAATATGTTGGCCTTTTCTCTATAGATAATAGATGTTATTATCATTGGTTATCCTAAAAAACCATTGTCTTAATGCGTTAGTTTTCATAGTTATCTAGCTCCATGTAGTTAAAATATTGGACAATAGGAAAAGGGTTGAGTGGAACTTTCCATTATTCCATCACATTAGTCAATTTATCCTATCAAAATTCAGTAGCTAGGTTCTCATCCTTAATACTAATAAATCATTTCCTTATCCCATTTAGGAAATTTCTGTAATGCTTCTTACCACACATTTGACAAGTGGTATGTTAGAATTTGTTACCCCTATGAGATTTCTAAATAGATCTTCCAGAACTAAACTATATTTTCTGCTTCTTATATCATGTTATGTGAGACCCTTGATATCCCCCAATATATATTTCAAATTTGTGGGAACATCATAAATTTTATTCATATATTTCAAAATTCTAAATCACCAAATATTTTCATATATTATGATTTTTTCAACAAAATAATCTGTCAACCTTTCTTTCAGGGTCAATGACAATGTTGAAGGAATATTTTGAATTTTTTTTGATGTTTTCTTTATACTCCCCTGATATATTAATCCTCAATTTACTTTAGGGAAAAGAAATACCTCTCTATATTTATTCATAGAGTTTATGGAAAATATTTATCAAAAACATTCTTGAATTGTTTCCGCTCCATAGATTCAATTTCTTCTACGGGCTTCATATTCTTGGACAAAATTAAAAATTAATAAACATCTCCATCCATTGGATAAATATCAATATAGAAATTTCATTACTAAAATAATTGAAGAATAGAGAAGATATTTTCCATGGAGTGGATCCATTTTTTCATGATTAAGGGATCATGAGATCCCCTAAATGTCATAGGATTTTTTCACATAATGCTCTCAATGAAATTTTTTTCTTACTCAGGGAGATGTGGTCGTTCCTCCTAACTTGAGTTCCAGTTCAAAACATCAGTTAATTGATAATGTATTTCTATAAAGTTCTATATTTTTTCTATCATCAGGTATGGAATTTAATTTTAAAAAATAATCACATTTCCCATCACATTGGTTTTGGAATTAATTCATATTATTTCCATAAATTGAATAAAATAAATGAAAATTAGGGATTATAATTTATAAACTATTAAAAATTTAAAATGGAACCAACGAACATTGAAAAGATAATCCAGAAATAACAATCATTCATTAACATGTGAATTTATATTCTTCAATCTATTTTATCTATAATATTTTTCCTAGCATTAAATTGCATAGGAATTTTTGTTCCCTTAATAATAGTTTTTAAAAATAACACTATTGACTAAATAGTATCCCCTGGGAGTTTATAGACATGTGTATGGTCTTAGGAGACTTTTTTGTTCACTAAGTACAGGTTGGGTTAATATCCAATGGCCACTTTTGGAGTTATTACCCGAAGGAACAATTATTCGATAGCTCTATTCACTTAACAATACCTAAAATGGGATGTGTTTTCTTAAAAAATGTATTACTCTATGCCTTGCTTAAATTTTGGAATATTTTCCAATATTTAGTCCTATTACTTTGGATTTCACTATGGTTTCCCAATCCTAATCCCCATAAATAACTAGTCCTTACTCTGATATCAACTATTACTACCCATATCTTTTATAAATATAATTTCATTATTTATTACATAAAGATACACATAAAATAATATGAAAATATTAAGATACATAGTTTATTTCATTAATTAGACACATGTTACAATAACATGATGTAGGGATACAAATGAATTATTAAAAAAATCCCTAAAAACCCTTAAATTCCATTGATCTTATAATACTACATCTGATAACATTGGGACATACATAAGAAAGGGATGATAAATAAATCCAATAAAGTGAATAATCAAAGAATAGAATGAAGAAAATTAGCGAATGAGAGTCAATAGGTATTACATGACGATATAGAAGTGTGATAATCACAATCATGAACATCAAATCATGGTATAAGATGATAATATCATTTGAATTTTGCAACAGCATGAAGCATGAAATTATAAGAATAATTTAAGGCTAACCGCATAGAAATCATATCATAGATTTTATAGGATAATATCTCATGCACCATACATGGTATCACATGAGATGAAAATGTTACCCAATGAATTATGGGGATATATAATCTAGGGAACAGAATTCATATTCATATCATTAATATACATTTGTGAGCAAAAAATATCATATAATATGGGAACACATTTTATCACTTTTAATCCCATGATTATAGAGTGTGGGATACATACATGTAATTCTCTAATCAATGAATGGTAGTAACATAAATGTGAATACCCTTGACTAGAAATTCGTATGGGTATTAAAAATATAAAAAAAATCCATGGAAAATCATGGGATGATTTCAGCAATATAATGGGTGTTCATAGAGGTTCATGGAAGGGTTCAATGACAGTGAATGGTGGTCTCCCATTACTTGAGAATCGTAAAGAGAGTAAGGGGTGTATAAAAACATTACATTATAAAAAATTAGAAATAAAAAGGATTATCATTAATAAAGTACATTAATAAAATTTAAGTGGAAGAGATTCAGTTACTATGAGAGGGTGAATCTAATAGATTGGGAGGATAATCTTAAGATATTAGTACCATATTAGGGAAGATTTATAGTGGTAGAGGTAGTTTAACTTCATTCTAAATTGGATTTGAGTAAAGAGAAGTGAGAGGTTGGGTGTATCTACTATCTATACTAATGTTGGGTATTCCATTTTACACATGTTTACTTAATAAAAAATGTTTTCCCACTTATTGATTCATTAAATTTCCATTTTCCAGAATTATCTCTTCTAACTATATCTTCCCAAACCACTCCACCCCCCTTCCTGACTCTGCCTTCGACTTATACTACCTCCACTTTAGCTTCCTATTTCTTCTGGATTCCCCTTTACACCCACACCTCCACCTCCACCTCCACATCTGACTCCATCTTCACTGACTCCATCTCCCTCCCCAACTCCCATAACCCCCTAGATCTCCTCCAACTCCCCTTCCATCCCTAAATCCCCTATCCACCCTTGTATCCACCACCTTTTATAGCTCCTTCTCCCTTGATCCAACTCCCTCCCTGAAACCCCTCTCTACCCCTACCTTTGCCTCCACCTCCCTCTCCCACCCTAGCCTATGCCTCCCTCCCCCTTCATGAATCCCCTCTCCACCCAAAATATGCCTCCATTTCCTACAATATTTCTCATAACCATTCCCCATATCTACCCTCACAAACCCTAACCTCTTCATCCAAGTTCTTCATCCAACATCTTTAACCTCTCTTTTAGGGTTCCTACATCAAAACATTTCCAACTTAAAATCTCTCCACTCCCTTTTCCTAAATCATTTAATTATAGTCTTTTCAATAAAATGTGCATAATTTTTGGTTATCACCTATTTATTTACTAGAATGAAAAATCAATAAAGAGTTTGTATGAAAGCTTATACACAAGGATTTGTTATTCCCTCAATAATTTTTAATTCTTATTTTATCTGTTATTGATATAGGCACTTGGCATTATAAGAACTTTTTGTTTTTTTACTAAAAAAATGTTGGAATATTATATTTAATGTATTCTAATATCTAACACATAAATTCCCCCCCCCCCAAGTGAATTGGTCAAATGTATATTTATATTCTAATTTTAATGTTTTGATTCATTTTTTATCATTATTCTTATTGTTATTGTTATTCAGTTATGTTTTTATGATTTTTTTCTTAATATTTAGGAGTAGAAATTTGTACAAGTTCCATGGTTTTAATTCAATCAATCTTACAATCTATATAATATATAAATAAATATGTGTATAGAACTCAACAATATCGACATACTTTTCCTTCTTTTTAGAGTTAGGTTGTGTAAAGACCCATAAATTTCAAGGGAATTTTTTTCTTAATTTTTTTTGAAATTTTAAAAGAGCGCAGTTTCTGAAGGCACCTGATTCCGAGGCCCGGTGTGCCCGGAATCATTTTCCGAAGTTTGGTTCGGGTACGTTCAGTGAACGGATGAGCGGGTTTTTCTAACTTTTGAACTGGTGCCCGGAATCGAATTCTGAGGGCACCGATGAAATCGCAGTGCCGATACTTTCTTAGAAACGCCTCTTCCGAAGTTGCATTTTCTCAGGTGTGGTTTTTAATTTTTGGGCTTAAAGTTAAGAAATAAAATAAATTGTTCGACAAACTTTATTTTATTTCACTTAATCCACTTGAAGCCACTTGAAAGCCACTTAAACTGAGTTGAAACGGATAGGATACTATCCAAAAATATCCTACCCTCTTGGTAGGATATTTTTGGGGTGGGGCCCACACGATCCCCACCGTTTCTTTTCCGCTAAGTAACGCACCCGCGAAAACCCATCATTATAAAAGTCAACTGATGCGTTTTCGTAAATTCTTAACGCACCATTTAATTGGGCAGTTTTATTCGTGAATTAAATGGGAGGTTTCTTTCATTGAATTAATTCTACGAATTAATGGGTCGTTACTTACCTCTTTTCGTTTGTTGGCGTAATAATAAAAATAAGACCAACACCAACTTTTGGAGGATTACACCTTGAGAGGTTTTTGACTGAAGTTATTGTGCCTTCACCACTATTCACGAACAATGCAAAGAACGCGAAGAAAGCCGGCCTCCGACGAAGAACCCCGAACCTGCGGAAATCGACGACATGACGTCGTGTGCCTCAACGCCGACGTTTCCTCTCCTGCGACGTTCTTTGGCGACATTCCTTAATCCACAACAAAACCTTCAACCATCCGTTGAGGTGAGAGTTTCGGATTTCTTTCAAATCTCCCTTGTGGTTTTTAACAACGCACGAATTTAATTATTATTAATTAAATATTTTTGTTCTTGAACCTCGGAGTTCATCGACGCGACACCCTACTGCGACAACGCGGCGATCCCCTCCTTCCACGACGATCAAATCCGCGAAGAACCCGCGTCCGACGACTTGACAAGATAGGGGTTGTTGTGAATATTTTATATTCCCGTGAACGTTTCTTTAAAAATTAAAGAACCAGATTCATATGAACAAATTTTAATTTATTAAAATTTTTGTTTCATGTGTTGAATAAATTCTCCCGACTGTTATTATCTAATGCGGAGGGTGCGAGCCAAACGAACACGGCCCGACAACCCTCCGCCGTTTTTCATGGTTGTGCGGATTTGGCGGGCGATGACAAAATGTGACGCAAGGGCATTTTGATGATCCCGCAGTGAAGAATGGAACCCGGGAGGGGCAATGGCACAGATGAGAAGGAAGACTGACCACCGGAGCAACTCCGGTGGCCCACGAAAGCTGCCGGCGGCGCGGGTCGCCGGCGGCTGCCAGCAGACTCGTGGCCGCGCGGGTCTGGCTCGCCCACACGGGACGCGACAGAAGCTGCATCCGCGGTTCTCCTGTGCGGCCCTTCGAGGGTCGCGGCTTCCTCCAAACTGCGGAGGCAGCGCCCCGCGACACCCGAGCGCTCGGCCGCTCGGCCACGCCGAGCCCGGCCGGTCCGACCGGCCGTGCCGCGCCCTGGCCGGACCGGACCGGGTCCAGCCGGGTCGGGTCGCCCTGGTTCGGCTGACCCGGGGGGGGGGGGGGGGGGGGGCGTGTCGGCCCGGGCCCAGACCCCCCTTCTTCGGACCATTTTCGGTCTTTTGCATGTAACTTGAGCTACGGGCCTCCGAACGACGCGCCGTCAGCGGAAACATGATCCTTGGATAGATACGGTCGTTTTAGTATATTGCACTCAATGTTTTGGATTACTTTGTGTTTGGCTGGGTTGGTTCGTACACGAAACCAACCGGGCCTTTGGAGCGGAAACGCTCATATCTTGAGCTACGAACGTCCAATTGACGTGCCGTCAGCTTTGGGAGATTACTCTAACTGAGAAGGACCTTTTGGCTCACTGTGCACGAGGTTTGGACTCAAGTGGACTATGGTTGGGTTGGTTTTTCCTTAAAAACTAACCGGGCCCCTGAGACGAAAAAGCCACTAACTCTCAGACTGGGCATCCGATTGACGCGCCGTCTGCGACGTTGAGTTCCTGTTGACGATACGAAACATTTGGATACATAAACTTCAGAATTTGTGTCAGTTGTTGTATCAGCCCTTCGGCTCATGGAGCGGACCCTCCCGAACGTGCTTGCTGTGTGCGGGAACCCTAGTGCTGGCTGCGACTGCTACTTTGACAGCGACGACTGTGCAGAGATCCTCAGTGGACTGCGACGATGACTGTGCAGAGATCCTCAGTGGACTGCGAAGACTACTGCACTCAGCGATCCTACGTGGATCAGTGCTACAGATCCTATGTGGATCCGATCCTGTGTGGGTCAGCGCTCAGCGGTTCTATGTGAGCCAGCGCCTACAGGTCCTATGTGGGCCCGATACTGTGTGGGTCTTTGCGGTGGTTAGTTACCTATCGATCCTGTGTGGGTCATTGCGGGGGTTAGTACCTTCCGATCCTTTGTGGGTCCGACGACTTAGATGGATTAGTGATCATCTTTATTGTCATCCAAAGAAGTATATCTGTGTGAGCTGAATCCTGTGTAACTCTCCTTTGTGGATTGAATTGAGCTATCCTGTGTGGATTTACTGTTTACACTCCTTTGTGGATTGTGTTGAGCTATCCTATGTGGATTACTTTTTCTCTCCTTTGTGGATTGTGTTGTTCTATCATGTGTGGGTATACGGCTTTCTTTCCTATGTAGATTGGGTTGTGCTTGAGCTCAGATGTTGGAGCCGAGCGGGAATTGTTGACTTACGTATATGTATGGGCATATACCTAATCCATGTCGGTTGTTACTTCGTGATTGTATCTTTCCTTTTTGGTTATCCTTTGTGGATTCTGGGAGACCTTTGGGGGTCTCGGGGTCCCTACTGAGTAGCATATACTCACCCCTGCACGGGCTATGCCCGCACTTCGTTGTGTTGGTTGCAGAAGACGGACAACGCTGATCATGGTGGAGACGTGCGGAGCAGGACGGTACCTGGAGGTGGACCACTGGGCGGGACATACTCGGAGCAGATGACTGGACCGAGGAGCTGTGGATGCTATCTGTACCCACCCTTCAGGTGGGACTTCCAGATGACGGCTCGACGCTGCGGATTTTCTTTTCAGTTTCTTTTTTTCCCTTTAGTTGTACTTTACAGTTGGGCTTGTATTTCCGGCCCCTTTTTACTTTCAGCACAGCTTGTTACAGTTTTTACTTAGTGTTTACTTTTCCTCTTGCTTACTTTGTGTTGCTTGTTTACTTTTCAAAGGCAATGCCTTCCATTTTTCTGGGATTTACGCCTTGGTGCTAGTCACCAGCCCCTGGCCTATGAAAGGCGGGCTTGGGGTAGTCACGGCACGGGCCCCGAGGACGGGTTGTGACAAATTGGGATCAGAGGTGGTCGGTTCTACCGTAGACTCTGATCTTTCTTCTATGTGAAACAATAGTGTTTAGCGTATTGGGTGTGGTTATCAGTCCAGGGAGTCCAGTGTTGGTACGGCGGCCGGTGTATCCATACACCAGGACCCTGACTTCTGATTTCCGACTTAATGCACGAAAACATTGATTGCATGTGTGTTTCATGTTTTATTTGTGATTACTTGTGTCAGATCACCAGGTATACTGTTATGACCGTGGCACACTTGTTTCCTTTTCAGATGGCCCCACGACGGCAGCCAGCTTGGGTTCTGAGAGTAGAGCACGACGACAACCCGCCGAGCGATGAGGCCTCGGTACAAGGCCCGTTGGCAGCAGAGGCACCAGCGGTACCTTTACCCGCCGAGCCCCTGATGCTTCCGGCATCGACCGCTGACGATGCACCAGCGACCACCCAGGTTTTGTGGGGAGACGGACCCCCAGGCAGCCGAGGACTGGCTAGAGGCGGTTGTACGATTTTTCAGGCTAGTGAGGACACCAGCAGACCTCTTGGTGATCCTCGCAGCGAGCCTACTGCACGCAGCAGCAGGACGATGGTGGAGCTTGATGCTCCAGGTGCACGATGAGGCCTCTCTCATCTGGATGGACTTTGAGAGCCTCTTCTTCTCAGAGTTCATCCCGGCCACCCTCCGTGCGGTGCACATTCAGGAGCTTCTTCAGCTGCGACAGGGCAGCTTGACGGTCGCCCAGTACGCGGCGAGGTTCACCGATCTTTCTCACTACTCGACCGACATGGAATGGGACCCCTTCTTCCGGGCCTGGACCTTTGATCAGGGTTTGAGACACGAGATCAAGGAATCACTGATCTCCCTTAGCATCCCGACCCAGGCAAGAGTGCTGGAGCGAGCCCTTCTGATCGAGAGATTTCTGGCTGAGTCCACAGTGAGACCTACCGCAGGGCGGCAGGTAGCGGAGTCTTCGGCAGCAGGTAGCCGACTGATGACTCAGGGTTCCAAGAAGACCAGACCTTCCGGAAGATGACCTTATGACACTGTATCAGTAGTGCGGGGCACACAGCGTGGAGCCAGTCTTTCGAGAGGCAGACAGTGCTACGCGTGCGGCGGGCAGGGCCACATGGCTCGTGACTGCCCGACCCTCTGTACTGAGGAGCAGCAGACGGTGGTGGGGCCACCTAGGCAGAGGCAGAGGGTCAACCGTGGCGGTCCGCAAGGAGGAGGTGGATGAGGCAGAGGAGCTGGCCGAGCAGCAGGTGGTGGGCGACGCTTTGAGGCTCTGCCACCACCACCACCTGGAGGTCCGCCCCGTCCACAGGGAGCTGGTGGGCAGAGACAGGCACAGCTCCAGGCAGTGGAGGCCTACGACCATGGCGCGCCAGAGATGATTCGAGGTACGATCTGTGTCTATTCCACCCTTGCTGCAGTTCTTATAGACATAGGAGTGGGTCACTCTTTCATAGCCGATGCCCTTGTTCGGAGTTCGTAGATTCCGACAGAGCTGTTGGCTCGATCCTTACGGCTAGAGACCCCTACGGGAGTAGACTCGACGATTACGCACTGGTTCCGCAAGTTTGAACTTACTCTAGGAGTCGAGAGCTTCGGCTGGGATCTTCTTGTAGCGGCGTCGAGGCCTTACGATGTCATCTTGGTCATGGATTGGTTATCTACAGTCCATGCTCAGATTGACTGTTTTAGGCGCAAGGTGTGATGTGTACGCACCGACGGGAGCAAGTTCACCTTCAACGGTGAGAAGGGGGCCTTTGCAGCACATGATGGACTCTCGCAGAGGAGGGGGCATCCCATCACTCATCAGTTGGCTAGCCTCATCCTTGGAGCAGTTGACGTACAGAGTCCTAGTTTTCTTGCAGTGGTGGATCAGTATGCGGACGTCTTCCCCGACGAAGTTCTAGGGCTACCTCCTCGCAAAGAGGTAGAATTTTATATTGACTTGTACCCCGTGACAGCCCCGATATCTACTCAAGTATATCGGATGGCCCCCGCTGAGCTTCGAGAGCTGCGGGTACAGTTGGAGGACTTGCAGGGAAAGGGGTTTATCCGACCCAGTGTTTCAAACTGGGCTTCCCCGATTTTGTTCGTCAAGAAGGCGGACGGGAGCTTGCGACTGTGTGTCGACTATCGTCGCCTGAACCAGGCGACAGTGAGGAACAAGTATCCGCTACCGAGGATTGATGACCTCTTCGATCAGCTCAAGGGAGCACGATGGTTCTCGAATATAGACCTCAGGTCAGGCTATCATCAGCTCAGAGTTCGAGACGAGGACATGAAAAAGACGACCTTCAGGTGTCGGTATGGCCACTATGAGTTCTTGGTTATGCCATTCGGCGTAACCAATGCTCCAGTAGTGTTCATGAGCCTCATGAACAGGATCTTCCAGCCATACCTCGATCGATTTTTCGTGGTCTTCATCGACGACATTTTGGTGTACTCGACCAGGGAGGAGGAGCATGCCTACCACTTGCGGGTTGTACTAGACACACTCCGAGAGAATCATCTTTATGGAAAGCTCTCGAAGTGCCAGTTCTGGATACGCGAGGTCCACTTCTAGGGGCACATCATTTCTGAGGCGGGAGTTGCAGTGGATCCCGCGAAGATCGAGGCAGTGCTAGCTTGGGAGCCACCCAGGAGCGTGACAAAGGTGCGGAGTTTCTTGGGTCTAACTGGATACTATCGGAGATTTGTGCCGGACTTCTCTAGAGTTGCGGTGCCACTCTCAGCTTTGACGAAGAAGGGGAAACCCTTTGTGTGGTCAGACAGATGTCAGCAGAGCTTTCAAGAGCTGAGACAGAGATTGACCAGCGCACCTATCTTGAGGTTACCTAAGGATGGAGTTGGATACGTAGTCTATTGTGATGCATCAGGGACCGAACTCGGATGTGTCCTGATGTTGGAGCGGGCCGTGATTGCCTATGGATCACGTCAGTTGAGGCCGCATGAGCAGAACTACGCTACCCATGACCTGGAGTTAGTAGCAGTGGTCTTTTCTCTGAAGGCATGGCGACACTATCTGATGGGCGAGGGCTTTACAGTCTTTTCTGACCACTAGTGTCTCAGGTACATCTTCTCGCAGAAGGAACTGAACCTGAGAGAGTGGCAATGGATTGAGTTCCTCCAGGACTATGACTTTGAGATAGTCTATACTCCTGGGAACGGGAACGTGGTAGCCGATGCCCTCAGCAAAAGAATGGGCATCCAACTACTTGACGAGGCGATAGAGTAGCTTGCCACCTTGCAGATATACTTCGTTGATAGAGATGGATCAGCCTTCCTTCAATCTCTCACAGTCACCCCTCCACTACTGCAGCGGGTCAAAGAGGCACAGCATGGGGACACTGACTGTGAGACACGACGTGCACAGATATCGTCGGGACAGGCACCTGATGGTTTCTCCCTTGGAACAGATCACAACATCCTTTTCAGAGGATGTACCTTCGTTCCAGTCGCTTTACAAGAGGTGGTGCTGAGAGAGTTTCACACTTATCCTCTGGCGGTACATCCTGGAGTGGCAAAGATGTACCAGGACCTCAGACGACAGCACTTGTGGCCGGGCATGAAGAAGGCTGTGACAGAGTTCGTTTCATGGTGCCTCACCTGCCAGCAGGTGAAGTCAAAGCATCATGTACCAGAAGGCTTGGTACAGCCCTTGGAGGACCCGTAGTAGAAGTGGGATGGGATATCTATGGACTTCGTGACTGGACTTCCACGCACTTCCAGAGGTCACGACTCCATTTGGGTGATTGTTGACCGACTCACAAAGTCGGCACAATTCTTACCCATCAGAGAGCAGGGCTCAGTGGAGAGCTTGGGGCGTCTCTATGTTCAGGAGATTGTACGGCTTCATGGTGTGCCATCGTCTATTGTCTCCGATCGGGACGCTCGTTTTACTTCCCGGCTCTGGAAGGGGTTGCAGGAGGCGTTCGGGGCGCGGCTACGTCTGAGCACCTCCTTTCACCCTTAGATGAATGGTCAGACCGAGAGGACCATTCAGACTCTCGAGGACATGCTCTGCGCATGTGTCCTCGACTTTGGTCGCCGCTGGGAGGATCACCTACCCTTGGTGGAGTTCGCGTACAACAATAGCTACCACTCCACCATCGGGATGGAACCATACGAGGCGTTGTACGGCAGACCTTGCAGATCTCCTTTGTGTTGGACAGACCCTGGGGAGTCAACACTTGTGGGACCAGAGATGGTCCGGGCCACGATAGAGAAGGTCCAGGTCATCTAGGAGCGGATGAGGATAGCTCAAAGCTGACAGAAGTCTTATGCTGACAGGAGGCGGATGCCACTAGAGTTCGAGGATGGTGACCACGTCTTCTTGTTTGTCTCACCTCAACGTGGTTTGCGGAGATTTGGCAGAGGCGGCAAGTTGTCTCCACGCTTTATCGGGCCTTTTCAGGACCTCAGCAGGATTGGCGAGGTGGCTTATCGCCTGGCTCTACCACCTCAGTTGCACCGGGTGCACGACGTCTTCCACGTATCTCATCTGAGGAGATACGTGCATGACCCGATGCACATCATTGACCATGGGGATCTAGACGTGGATGATGGGGTGACTTTTACGAAGGTCCCGGTGGAGATCGAGGATTGATAGGAGCGGGTCCTACGTGGACGATCGATTCCTCTAGTGTGCATCAGATGGAAGCACGGGATCCTCCAGGAGAGCACATGGGAGCGGGAGGCTCAGATACGTGCTCAGTACCCACATTTGTTTCCCTAGTTTATGATGTATCTTTACGGGGATGTAAAGCCCTGAGCTGGGAGTAATGTAAAGACCCGTAAATTTCAAGGAAATTTATTTCTTAATTTTTTTGGAATTTTACAAGAGCGCAGTTTTTGACGTCACCGGATTCCGAGGCCCAGTGTGCTCGAAATCATTTTCCGAAGATTGGCTCGGGTACGTTCAGTGAACGGACAAGCGGGTTTTTCTAACATTTTAATCGGTTCCCGGAATCGAATTCTGAGGGCACCGATGAAATCGCAGCACCGGTACTTACTTAGAAACACCTCTTTCGGAGTTGCGTTTTCTCAGGTGTGGTTTTTAATTTTTGGGCTTAATGTTAAGAAATAAAATAAATTGTTCGACAAGCTTTATTTTATTTCACTTAAGCCACTTGAAGCCACTTGAAAGCCCTATAAACTGAGTTGAAATGGATAGGGTACTATCCAAAAAGATCCTACCCTCTTGGTAGGATATTTGTGGGGTGGGGCCCGCACGAGCCCCACCATTTCTTTTCCGCTAAGCAACGCACCCGCGAAAACCCGTCATTATGAAAGTCAACTGACGCGTTTTCTTAAATTCTTAATGCACCATTTAACTGGGTAGTTTTATTCGTGAATTAAATGGGCGGTTTCTTTCGTTGAATTAATTCAACGAATTAATGGGTCATTACTTTCCTCTTTTCGTCTGTTGGCGTAATAATAAAAATAAGACCAACACCAACTTTTGGAGGATTACACCTTGAGAGGTTTTTGACAAAAGTTCTTGTTCCTTCACCATTCTTTGCGAAGAACGCGAAGAACGTGAAGAACGGAAAGAACGCCGGCCTCCGATGAAGAACGCCGAACCCGCGGAAATCGATGATGCAACGCCGTGTGCCGCGATGCTGACGTTTCCTCTCCCGCGACATTCTTCGGCGACGTTCCTTAATCGGCAACAAAACCTTCGACCATCCGTTGAAGTGAGAGTTTAAAATTTCTTTTAAATCTCTCTTGTGGTTTTTAACAATACACAGATTTAATTATTATTAATTAAATCATTTTGTTCTTGAACCTCGGAGTTCGTCGACGTGACACCCTACCGCGACGACGCGACGATCCCCTCCTTCCGCGACGATGAAATCCGCGAAGAACCCGCGTCCGAAGAATTCACAAGGTAGGGTTTGTTGTGAATATTTTATATTCCCGTGAACGTTTCTTTAAAAATTAATGAACCGGATTCATATGAAAATATTTTAATTTATTAATTTTTTTTTTCATGTGTTGAATAAATTCTCCCGACTGTTATTATCTAACGCGGAGGGTGTGGGCCAAACGAACACGGCCCGACAACCCTCCTCCGTTCTTCGTGGTTATGAGGATTCGGCGGGTGATGACAAAACATGACGCAAGGGCGTTTTGATGATCCCGGAGTGAAGACCGGAACCCGGGAGGGGAAACGGCACAAACGGGAAGAAAAACTGACCACCGGATCAACTCCGGTGGCCCGCGGAAGCTACCGGCGGCGCCCCGGCGTGCCGCCAGACAGGGCCGCCACGGCTGAAGCCCCGCGGGTCCGGCTCCCCCTCACGGGACGCGGCAGAAGCCGCGTCATCTGTTCTCCAGTGCGGCCCATCGAGGGCCACGACTTCCTCCAAACTGCGGGGGCAGCGCCACGCGACACCCGAGCGCTCGGTCGAGCCGAGCCAGGCCGGTCTGACCGGCAAGGCCGTTACCTGGACGGACCAGACCGGGTCCATCAGGGTCGGACCAAGTCGGGTCGAGCCGGTTCTGCCAACCCCAGGGGGGGGGGGGGGGGGTCGGCCCGGGTCGGCCCGAGTCGGCCCGGTCCCGGACCCCCCCATCTTCGGACCATTTTCGGTCATTTTCCCGTAACATGAGCTACAGGCCTCCGAATGACGCGCCGTCAGCGGCAATGTGATCCCTGGATCGAGACGGTCGTTTCGGTATATTGAACTCAAGGATTCAAGTTACATTGGGTTCGGCCGGGTTGGTTCGTACACGAAACCAACCGGGCCCTCGGAGCGGAAACACTCATATCATGAGCTACAGACGTCCGATTGACGTGCCGTCAGCTTTGTTGGATTCCTATAAGTGAGACGAACCTTTTGGATCACTCCACCCAAGGTTTGGATGTAGGTGGAGTACGGTTGGGTTGGTTTTTCCTTAAAAACCTTCCGGGCCCCTAGGACGAAAAAGCCAATAACTCTTAGACCGGGCGTCCGATTGACGCGCCATCTGCGACGTTGAGTTCCTGTTGACGATACAGAACTTTTGGACACATCAAATTTGGACTTTGTGTTAGATGATGTATCAGCCTCTCGGCTCGTGGAGCGGACCCTCCCGAACGAGCTTGCTGTGTGCGGGAACCCTAGTGCTGGCTGCGACTGCTACTTCGACAGCGACGACTGTGCAGAGATCTTCAGTGGACTGCGACGACGACTGTGAAGAGATCCTCAGTGGACTGTGACGACTACTGCACTCAGTGATCCTACGTGGATCATTGCTACAAATCCTGTGTGGATCCGATCCTGTGTGGGTCAGCGCTCATCGGTTCTGTTTGAGCTAGCGCCTACAGGTCCTGTGTGGGCCCGATCCTCTGTGGGTCTTTGTGGGGGTTAGTTACCTATCGATCCTGTGTGGGTCATTGCGGGGGTTAGTAACTTTCGATCTTTTGTGCGTCCGACGACTTAGATGGATTAGTGATCATCTTTATCGTCATCCGAAGAAGTATATCTGTGTGAGCTGAATCCTGTGTTACTCTCCTTTGTGGATTGTGTTGAGCTATCCTGTGTGGATTTACTGTTTACTCTCCTTTGTAGATTGTGTTGAGCTATCCTATGTGGATTACTTTTTCTCTCCTTTGTGGATTGTGTTGTGCTATCATGTGTGGGTATACGTCTTGCTTTTTTGTGTGTACTGGGTTGTGCTTGAGCTCGGACGTTGGAGCCGAGCGGCAATTGATGACATAGTTATATGTGTGGGAATATACCTAAGCCATGTCGGATGTTACTTCGTGATTGTATCTTTACTTTGTGGTAATCCTTTGTAGATTTTGGGCGACCTTCGGGGGTCTCGGGGTCCCTACCGAGTAGCTTATACTCACCCCTGCACGGGCTATGCCCGCACTTCGTTGTGTTGGTTGTAGACGACGGACATCGCTGATCGTGGTGGAGGCGTGCGGAGCAGGACGGTACCTGGAGGTGGACCACTGGGCGGGACATACTCGGAGCGGATGGTTGGACCGAGGAACTGTGGAGGCTATCTGTACCCACCCTTCAGGTGGGACTTCCAGACGACGGCTCGACGCCGCGGCTTTTCTTTTCAGTTGCAGTTTTTCCTTCAGTTGAACTTTACAGTTGGGCTTGTATTTCCGGCCCCTTTTAACTTTCAGCACAGCTTGTTACAGTTTTTACTTAGTGTTTACTTTTCCACTTTCTTACTCTGTGGTGCTTGTTTACTTTTCAAAGTCAATGCCTTCACTTTTTCCAGGATCTACGCCTTGGTGCTAGTCGCCAGCCCCTGGCCTATGGAAGGCGGGCTTGGGGTAGTCACGACATGGGCCCCGAGGACGGGTTGTGACAGGTTGAATCTTTTTTCTACTTTTATTTCCACATTTTTATTATCTCCTATAAAATCATTAGTGTGGTTTTTGTTCACTTGTAATCTCAATATAGTGAAAGTAAAGAAAATACAATGGGTATTATTCTCTTATGCCCACTCCCCAATGGTTTATTTCTTTTATGTTTTATTAAAAACCCAAACACCATATTCCTTATTTGATCCTAATTGATCGATGACAACCATATTATTATAAATGGTTCATGGAATAACTAATAAAATAGAAATGTAACAAATTTTATTTATTCCGATCTTAAATAATAAAAAAGTAATTATACCCGTTATAATTTATTGACCTTAAAATGAATATTGTATTTTGATACTGATAATTTTTTTCATTTACATTATTTTAAAAAAAAGATCAGACAACATATTTTTTAGCTTGTTGGATGTGAGAAAATATTGCATAAAAAATAACCTATGATTATTATATTCATTTTTTTTTATATTGATAAGAATTTATTACTTTCTATATTTTCAGATGGATGTTTCATCTATTTGCATTAATAGATTCATCATTATGGTATTATTTATTTGGAATTTTTTATTTAAATTTCTTACATATATTAAGTAAGAAAAACATTCAAAATTTTCTAACTAATGTTTTTATGTACTTTATGATAGCATGGACATCATAATAGAAATATTTTTTTTGCGAATAAGAATTAATGATATATGATATCCACTTACAAGGTAATTACATATTATTTTAATTGATATTAACATATTTTTTTACGACATGTGATTTCTAAACACACTTTTATAATTTTATCAACATAAGGTATTTTTGTGTTAATTTATATGGAATAAAAAATAATATATTTTTTATCATTGACTGAATATTTATTTTCCATTTTATGGTTGCTGAAATTATAGGGCACAATAAAGGATATTTGGAAAATCTTAAAAAGCATAATGTATGAAAATTTTAATATCATAATTTTAGTTTTTTTTATAAAAATAGTGTGTAATGTTTGGGTAATTACAATATATGTCTTTGATTTCATTTCTTTTGAATTTGTTATTTAGAATCAGGTTCTTAAATAATATTTAATAGGTAATGGACTAAGAATACGTATTTTTATAATTAATTTTGATTTCATTACATTACATGTGATTATTTATGTATATATATATCTAATATGAAATGTTTTTAATGTTTCTATTTCATTGATTATGTTTATTCAATAGTATAAACATTAAATGATAACCAAATATTATGTATTTTACTGTATTTGATGCTCGATGATCAAGTTATGTGTCTGTAGTATAAAATATTTATTTAATTATGATTTTTCAACACAAATGAATATTATTTCATTATAAATTTATATTAAATTATATCATGAATTAAATATTTATGATTCTATATAATATACATCCAAAAATGTTATTATAAGTTAGATTTAGTAGACTTTTTCATGTATAGTTTCTAGTACCACATTATAAATTCAAACTACCAACTTAGGTACAATATGCATTGCCATAGAAATTATTTTTTATTAGTCAATAACACTATAATATACAATTTAAATATATAGTTTCAATTTAAATTCATTGATTTATTATGCATTTAGTAGCATTTTTAATGTACAATTTCATTATTCTGATATATAATGGTAAATTTCTACTATACAGTAATACATGCTTCATTATAATATGCATTGAAAAACATAAATTAAAGTGGGATTGAATAGATTTTGAAATGTACAATACACAATACTATCTACTTTCATCTATTTGATTGAATAATTTTATTCAATGAAAATAAATTAATTTCACTATCTTGATTTGATATTATCATTATTTTTTGCTTATATGATTTGGGATCTTGTACTCTTTTATTATTTCCCTTTTTATTTTGATTTTTATGTAGACACTTATTTATTTTGTGAACTTAAAACAATATCACTCTATGTATATTGATTATCCAACTTCTTATGGTGCTTTTTATAGGCTACATATTAATTGTATTTAATTTTATTTGGGTCATCCTCGGTCATATGAAACAAGCTCATCATTCCTACCCAATTCAATCTTCTTGCTTTGTTATTAGAATGTTGGGATAATGAATTTGTCATATTAGACTCTGGGAGAATTTATTTATTGTAAAAATTCATAGTTTTATGTAGAATGTGTCAAATTGTAGAAAGGATATCTAATGAGGGTAAAGTTTTTAAAGAGAAAAAATTCAATAAAAACCACTTCAAGGATGTAAAAAATATCATATATTCTGAGGTGAGATTAAATTTCTTGTCCCCTTGAGTCACATGATATTAATATGTTTATATTATTAAGATATATGGAGTATACTATAAATTTGGTAGCTTTAAAAGTATCATTTTTACTAAAATAATTGTAATCTAAAAGGAATGGCGATTTCTCAAAATTAAGGGTTTTCTTTAAAACACATTATACATACTGAGAAATTAGGATTTCCTTAAAATACAATTACTCATATTCATATCTCTATTGTATCCTTAGATTACATCCACTACTATTTAATATATTTATATTTTAAAACTATATATTTATTGCAGAAACATTTACTATATGTCTTTAATTAAACATTTATAGAAAGTGATAATGTTTTAATAGATTATGTATCTTTAACCTAGAGATGAAAATGAAATATAAATATACTAATTATAAATTCCAATATGAATAAAATGATGACTAAAAATATTGACTATATTTATTTCAATATTACATTTTTATTCCCATACAATTTATACAATAGCTTGAAAAAAACTTTCAATTAGGAAACTCAATACATTCTATTATGTTTTCAATTTTATTATATTATTCAGCATCACATCATTGTAATGTTTAATATTATTTCATTAAAATTATTCCAAATTTAATTAAATCATTATTACCTGACTGATTAATTTTATTATTCCTTAAAAAATGATATTTTTTATGTTTCAGAAGTTGCCACATGCCATGAAGATACATGAGATTTCAAATTTGATGATTATCTTAACCAATGATATGGTTAAAATTATTTCATTTTTATTTAAAAATAAAATAGAATAGAATAAAAATATAAATAATTATATAAATAAAATCATGCTAATTATATAATAGTAAATATAATAATTCAACGTTATTTGAAAATTGTAAGCTCAAGTCGCTATACAGAATCAACTGGCTTGTGTTTCTGTGTGTAAGGGGTGACAGTTAAACAAGTTATCAAACCCAATTATCAAATTATCTAATTGTTTCCATAAAATCCTTAATTTCTCCCTCAATTAATTAAAACCATCCTCAATGAATTAAAAAAATCATATTTCATACTGAGCACATTATACTTTTAAATAAAAATACATACTAAACATGATACATGATAAATTTTTTTACCTAAAATAATGAAAATTCAATATTTTTCTTGAAGCATTACTTTTTAAGAAACCCATATCTACCAAATAGATATCAAGTTATTTCATTCAAACATAGGTACTTCTATTTTAATTATCATCATTCAATTGTAAAAATTATATTAATTTCATAAAAATTCCATTTTTTGAATGACATTGAAGAATATGAGTTTAAAACATAGTGAATTTTCCATTGTTTTTTCACAGGAAAAGTACTTGCGTATAAAAAATAGAGGGTAATTATTTATTAATTTCTAAACATAGGTTTTGAACTATTACTGAGAAGATAATCAAAATTACAAACCATCCAATTTTTTATCCATAGTTTCTAATAGGGGAGTGCCTTATAATATTATATTAGGCTAAGATCCAAAATCATTTAAATTATACAATTCATCATACGAAAGTGAGTGATGTTTATAAAAAAATATTTCTAAAACCTCAAAATGTAATATAGGTTTTGTATAAATCATATTAGACATGAAAAATTAATAAAATTAATTTAGAAAAAAATTTATTAAAAATGGGATATCATTTTTCAGTTTTGGATAAACTTTATAGTATTTATTAAAATATATTTATGCATTTTTATGTCATAGTTCATATCATATTTAATTTTTATCCAAAAAATAGACCATATTAGAAAATTATGAAACAATATATATTAGATAAATTCAATATGGTAATTTGAAAAATAATATTTATTTTACCAAAATACGTTTCTAAATATTAAAGTTTAAACTTTGTAATAAAAATAAATATTTACAAGGAAATACTAGTTTTCAAAACACTAACAACATTCTAACCCTTATTAAAATTAAATTTAACTTAATTAAATTATATTATCATTTATATTTAAATAAAAATATTTCATAATAATATTCCATGTAAAAAAATTATTTATTTCAAAATTCTTGAATTTTTCACAAAGAGTGTTTTAATTGAAATTATATATTTTTAAAAACAAATTGGTTTCTTCATATCAAAATCTAGTTTTTATTCAACTCATTATATAATCTTAATTTAATAATAAAATAGGGTAAATATAATCATTATTTTATTAACAATATATGAAAATTTACACAACTTGGTTCTATATACATAACCCTTTATTATATCAGTGTACACCCTAAGGGTAATGTGTGTGATGACAGTACTTTATTATAGTAGTTCATTGAACATATTTTGGGTGGACATATATATAAGCAATAAATTCTTTTATAAATGGATTTTATCCTATTTCATTTGTTTAATATCATCTTGGTCTTAATCTTGGATAAAACCTATTGGTTTATTCTTTCTCAGAAGCTCTGATAAATGGGCTTCTTTGGATACGATCATACTGGTTGAGGTCATCAATTTTTCTATATGTTTCAATTATATCATACCATAACCCTAAATATATACAAATATTAAATATCATTATAAAAAAACTATATTATAAATTTTCATTATACTCAACGGTCATTAAATTCAATCGGGTTATTTATGGATATATTTTATAACATCCCAAAATAAAAAATAATATATTGCGTGTACATTTTCTATAAATCCATCATTCATTTTGAATGGAATTTTATTTTTATAAGTTTTTTTCTCACAAGTTAGACTGATCACATATGAACCATTGAAGTAGTAAGTCCTAAATAGGATGTCCATATATTTTAACCACAAAAACCCTGACATATTGAAGACTAATCATATTAATATTTATTAAACTATTGAAAAATTCTTCATCTTCTGAATTCTATCACTGCTGTGAAGATTTTATAGAAGAAATTGATATTATGATCCCTATAGAATATTCCCTACACTGATAAGGGGTGAATCATTATAGGATAAAATATTACAAAATAAAATATTATTCCTGATTTTCCTCTAAACTTCTTCAATGAATATATTTCTCTCACTAAATCCTATACTTCGGTTTTCATACATATTCATAAACAGGGGAAGTAAAGAAAAAAGGACATCATGGTTTTTTAATAAGGTTCACCTAAAGTATGGATGCAATTATCCTCAGTGTATGGTGGATGTTATTCCACTCACACATAGTACATCTTTGATTATCAAGGGGAATTTTTTCAAGGCTATGGCCTTGGACCCGTAATCCTAGAACCAACTATGTACAATTGAAAGAACCATCATATATATCTTTTATTACAATATTTTTGTTGTAAAACCTTGAAATGGATCAGAAGTGTAGGATCGTGTCCCTCTAAGACAATGTAGATCAAATAATCTTCCTCAAAGTGTAAAAGTCTTAAGGGATATCATGATTTTAAAAAACTGTTGTGTTGTATTGAAATGGAAACAATCTGGAATGATACAGTGAATTATTATGATTTCAATAGAAATATCAATCAACAAGAATAAGGTGAGTATCTATATTATTATTATTATTATTATTCAACATAAAAACATAAACTCTTCCAATGGAATTGGAACTAAACATTCAATTACTTTAATAAATGTCTATATCATTAAATCATTTGATCACCTTGTCTTTGATACTTAGGGTATACAACATGATATATATCAGTTCTTTATTCAACTCAAATTTGTTTTTATAATTATTAAAATTCTGAAATAATAATTATTATTATACTTTTATATCTGTTTATAATAACATTCTTGCAATAATATTTCAATAATTTAATATTGAAATATTATTTAATTTGTAAAAAAATTATATTCCATATTTTCTCACATCAATCCTGATCAAATATCTCATTAAAATCATCATGGGACTATATATTTCCTCCATATGACACTTAAAATACAACAACCTTTTTTTCGTTAAAAAAATACATGAAATTTTTAATATTCTACATGTACATGAAGACAGGTAGAGTATCGTTATAATATGGAAATATATATAAAATATGTACTGTACGTCTTCTAATAAAAATCTTTAACTAGATTCCTCATATCACATATAATACCAAGATCCTTTAGAATAGTTCTAATACTTGTTTCTATAAAGAATAGATCAGGACATCATTTTATTTTGTTTTTTGGAATATTTCATTATGGAAATCCTATAAAAATATTCCATGTAAATGATATATATACTTTTCCTATGACTTTTCTATTTTTCTTAGAAATAATTCATTCATGTAACCTAATAAAGTTTAAATTTATCAATTTTATAAAAAACACTATACTATTTTATTCACAAATTTAGATACCCTTACACAGTTTCTAGTTTCTATATTGATGTTTCGAAGTACTCTTCTAATATTTCAAAATACTCTTTTGAAGTATTTATGTACACATATAATGTTGAAAAATAATCTTCCAAATATCTTGAACACTATTATAAAGTATCAAATACACTTCCCAACTATGGGTGATACAATTATGAATATTCAAATCCTTTTGAAATATTTTTCATGAAACATTTTCATAATGAAATCATGATGGGATTTTCAAAACTCTAAGTACAATTTTTCAAAATAAACAGAAACTTATAAGATTACTAATTTTTTTCACAAATATCATCACACTTATAAACTCAAAATTACTCTTTCAAAGTGTGTAACTAATCATTCAAACTTATACATAGATAGATTTTTACATTACCTACAAATCCGAAAACAAAATATAAAATCATAAAATTACCCCAATGACATCTTTAGCACCATAAATTGCACCAGAAAATAATCTTAATGATCTATTTAAACTGAATATATTTTCCTTAAATTAAAAGAAAATTTGGATGGTTTCAACTCAGTTTTAGTCAAATTTTATCCTTTTTAATATCTACTATTCAATATGCGCAATAGAAATAAGATCAAATTGTTGAAGAAGATACTTTGAACCAATATTATTACAAGACTTTTACATTATCAATAGATTTAAATTCATCATATTTAATTTCAAAGAATAATATACCACATATATATATTTTATGTAATATCAAACTAATTTAAAACTGAATCATCCAAGTGTGGAATTGTTTTCATCATGAATTATATTTCTTTATAAGAATTAGGATACAACTCTAATGTTTTCTATCATATTAATTTATAGTTATAAAATAATCATAATTATAAAAACTCTATGTAACACTAACAATCATTTTATTAAACTATTTTTTCATATAAAATACCAATTAATAGTTTATTCAAATCATTTTCACCAAATTGCGACATAATCTTCCTGGAATAAATTTTTTGGAAGAAACTTATAAACATTTTCAATCCATTTCCAACAGTGAAGGGATCCCCAAGGATATCAAGAAAAATAAACATAATAAAATCCATTATATTGAAACATAAACATTGGTGGTAGTAACTTACATCAATGTTCCAAGGTATAACTCTAAACCATAAGTACTCAACATAAAATGACTCCAGTCTTGGGAACTCTTCTTATTCTCAACTAGAATGGGAACTCCATACATCATAAAATATATTCTTCCACAATACATATTCACATAATTTATATATACCTTTGTTCCCACTGATACTTATAAGAAATAAATTCTCTAAAAATTGGGCTAAAAAATCTCCCCCTTTTACTTTTTCTTGAAAATTACCCTTTTAGAAAATAAGTTTTAATAGGATAATTCATTTATTCACTCACCCTTTCTTGTTAACTTCAATAATATTCATTTCTCCCCCTTATTGAAAATTAATTTAATTTCCTTTGGAGAGGATGGTACGAATTCATTCTCAATAGTGTGCCATATGATTTTCCACTATAAGTCAACATGTGATATGCTTAGTGTAACAAAAAAGGGAAAATTTTAAACAATAAGGACATCCATTATTAAATCTAGACATGATACCAAATAATATAAAAACCACTTATTACCTACCTTATGAGTTTCTCAATAATTTCTTGGATGATACCAATTTCATAAAAAAGATTTTATTTTTCTTATACCACTTGTTAAAATTATTTTCAGTAAATTTATCTAATCTAAGTTCTTATACCCATCTTAACTCACGCATTAAAATCATTAAATTATGATTGGTAGCTTTAAATATTCAAAAATAAGCTTTGGAACTTCTCCCAAATTTTTAAACTTCATATCATTTAATAATGTAAATTCTCCATCTTTAACATTGGATTTTTATTCTTCAATTAATGGGGATGGGAGAATATTATGAAAAACATTTCAATGATTGATTTTGATCACTTTATAGAAATTCTATATTTTTAGATATTCAAAATCCTGGAATATTCTCAATCCTTTCACCCTAAAGGGATAAATTATATCTTTTTTTATCGAGGGTGATCACTTTTTCAAATAATATTTATGACAATAATTTTTGTTATTTCATAATGATTGTAAATTCCAATCAATTTTCTAGTCTTGATTGGTTGCTCATCTTCATCCAGGATAATATTTTATAATAAATAAATTTCTAGATGCTAATTTATATATCATTAAAAGATGGGAGATCCTATAAACTAATATCCAATAATGAAAATAGTAATTTTAATTATGATCTCCCCTAAAAACTATCATCATCTTCAATTGCCAATATAGAAAGTATACAAATACAACACAATAGATAAGGTAATAAAGTAGAACTATTTATCTCATTAGTGAGACTAATAAGGTTGAGATTATCTTCTCAACTATAATAATCCTTTCAGTTTAGATACATGTATATGTAAACTCTTTAATAGCACTCTGTCATCATACACATTTTTGGTCTTCTTATGTAGCACAATTTATTTTAATCTATCAATTATTTCCTTGTGTGGGATCTTCTTTTAAATTTATGACATAAATGAATATATATTCTTTGGTTTTTATTATTTTTTAGTATAATTTATTCTTGAGATGAGAATAGAAAAAAGAAATATGCTGAGATATGTCTAGCCTTCTTTTACATCCCACAGAACACTTTTGAATTTCTTTGTTCATATTCTATTGATAACGTATGATGAAACTTTTATTATTCATATGGAATAACTTATTTCCATTTTTCACTAATACTTTCTTGTGTGGAATCCATTTTAATTAATCCCTTTTTTATAGGTTCTTATTTAGAAACTAAACTATATATGAAAGTAAAGTTAATATAATTACTATTTTATTATGTGAATGGTACCTTTCTCATTGATCATATTAAAAATAATTATTATACAATATCAAGATATTGTTACCACTAGATAAAATTGTTTTTTTCTTGAAATCCTTCTTTAAATTATGTGTGGCAGTATCTCTCTTTTTATCCTAAAGTGAATATTAATTTTAATGTTTTCAAGACTGGTTGATATGATTTCCAATTCAATATATTTCATTTTTAGGATGTTTTTTCATAATCCACTGATTTCAATCTATCATTATAATAAATTTTTATCTTACAAAAATCTTCATCATTCAATTGTATTCTTCACTTTTATAAGGTTTTAAGCTCCATAATTATTTTTAACATTATCTATAATAAAGAATTCATTGCATCTATGATATAATTTTTTCTACTAATTTAATGAATTTTCATTCAAAGCCTCTTGTTATTTTTAATTCTTGTAGATTTACTTAAGTAACGCATCCTAAAAAAAAGAGAAAATTTCCTTTACACTAGTTCTTAGACATATTATAACTTCAACTTATTTGGATATATTTATAATTTCTAGCACTATTTAATCCAAATCCTTATATAAACTTTCTGACTCATATTCAATTTGGGTGATTGATTATTACATATTTTGAAAATTTCCATAAATAAAAGTTTTTTTATTTATTTGGGACAAGAATATAATATATCCTTTGAATTCACAATTTATTTTTTTTGGGAATCATTATATATATTATCACTCCCACTGGTGCTTTTTTCTTTTATATAATAGTCTTTATAAGATGTTTTTGTTACCTCTTATTGTCCTAAATTATTTGAGTTGTATGGTATAGAAATGTTTTCCATGGTAGTAAATTTTATTATTTATTCTTCATTGTTCATTATAGAACTATATTTATTAATATCATAGATTGGGGAAATAAAATATTCTCCCTCTTTACACATGTTTTTCATTTTCTCATCAACAACTTATTCAAGAAGAATAATTTTATCAAATTTAATATCAATTATTTCAACATTATTAACTTTAAATAGTGGAGAGAAATATTAATTTTATGAGTCCTTTTATAATTTATTTCTACTTATATTCTCGGTATTCATTAGAATATTTATAAATATACCTTATATGGTTTATTTGATAGGGAACTCCACAATCTCATCAAATAATCACTTCCCAAATAATTTATAAAGTAAAATTAAAAACAAACCTCAATAATTTAAATCTAGACAGTGTAGATAATTAAATCAATTAAGAGACTTGATACTTTGATACCAATTGATAGGTTCACTATCGTAATCTTTATACACAGATAGGGGTGAATTATTACATCATTTATTATTACTAAATAAAATAGTATACAATCATTACCTTTAAAATTTTTTAGTGAATAGGTCTCTATCAGTCAATCATCTTCTTCAAATTTCATTCATATAGATAAATAATAAAATTAACGAAAAAAAGGGAAAACTTTTTTTAATAAGATTTTCCCCTAATAAGGATGATTATTTCCCCGATGTAAATTGGCTTTTCTCCCTCACACACATAGTTCCTATTTTTTATCAAGTAGAACTCAAGAAAGGGTTTGGGATTACACCTATTATCATAGGTCCAACCTGCTAAAATTAAAAGGTACCATCATTAAACTATTTGTTTTTAGGTTCTATCTTATAAAACATTAAACTAGATCAGTGTTATAGGTTTGTGCCCCATCATTACAATGTAGATCTAAAATTCTTCCACAAACTAGAATAATCTCTTGGGCTACCTGGACCACAAATTTCATCTTCATTTTTTATTTATTGTATAATTATTTATGTATAAGGACCTTGTCTTAAACAATCCATGAAATTGATTTTTATACATGAATTCAATTTTTTGAATTTCAAAACATCATTTAGGTTTATAGTTTTAACGAGTTATTCCATCACCCATATAACATAAAATATTACATCCTAAATTGTCCACTTAAACTCCATATCCATTTTTCTAATAATACAAAATTTTAAGAAGTAACATGTTTTCTTTTCAGGACATATCTTCAAAATTTTAATCTTAACCTCATCATTGTCCCTATATATCCTTAAAAACCACAGTACATAATTTAAAAAAAATAAGATGAGCACAAAAATCTCAGGAATGAGATACATAAAAATAATGAATTAAACCCATTAGTCAATCATTTCTCTTATAAAATTTCATTTTTCAAAATAAAATTTAAACTCAAAAAAATATTTTTCTTACCTAATAAATCAGCATAATTGTCCAAAAATATCATAAAACATTTCCTAATAAATATTAATGGAAAAAATATAACTCATAATGTTTTATATAAAGATACGAGAAACTCAGGAAAAAAATTCACAGATTTATAAAAAATAACACTTAACAAGTACCATAAACATTAATTTAAATTTAAATTTTTGCAGAATTTATTTAAAAATCAAAATATTTATTTGAAACCCCACATAATTCATAGATAAGTTATTTGGGTGAATTGTGACATAATATTTATATCACTCTTAAAATTATTCTTAAAAATGGAATAACCTACTTAGTAAATTCCAATAATCTCTTAGGAGAAACCTAACTAGTAAGATCCATCACTTACCCAATTCATTGGACAGCTATATCTAGATCACCCATAAACATGAGCTATATCGGGCTCACCCATCATCATGAACTATATCATGATCTCCCATCATTATATACAATGTCCAAGAATCATAACATAATCACAATACATTAAATCTTTAAATTCTATCATCATAATTATATATATATTCTTCCACCCGTAAACACATTTCTAGATATCAAAATATACATTCCATTTCAAACCCTTTTTTAAAATACCCAGAACAAAGGGAAAGAAGATTTTTCGTTAATAAAAATAATAGAACTTGTAATGAAATAAAAAATCAAATAGCGATTATGGTAGTGTGAAAAAATTATTGATTTTATATATGATAAAAAGAACATTCCTTTGTAATTTTTTCAAATCATTCGGTATAAAATATGTAAAAATCTTCCTTTTTATAACATTAAAATGAATTTTAGAAGTTACATAAAATGTGATTTATAAATCATTAATGCCTATATAAATACATCAATAAAATAATTGTACGAATGTGGATATGAAAGAAAAATATTTAGAAAATATAAATTTAGAACAACTTAAATGGGGGTTTTATGGTAAATTCTTTCCTGCCTTGAGTCTGACTCATCACATTCATTCTTTATCTTCCTCACCATCAGACATCCTCTTTAGGATTATATATAAAGTCCTCATATATTGGTTTTCTAATAAAAACTAGGGACTCTAAAACATATGGAGGTATTTAAGGATTGGATTTAGGTAGGGTGTGGATAATAAAAAGGATCTTTAAGTATGAATAGAAGAGGATTGGGGTGTCCTTTTATTTCTGGGAGAGTGGACACACATAGAAATTTTAAAACGATTAAAATATATTAATGTATTACTCAAAAAATGCCTCCCAAATAGATCATATATAAATATAGCTGCGATAGGTTCAAAAAATGGAAATCCAATAGAATTTATAAATATTTCTATGTCAATTTAACACTTATCATTTAAGATTCACCCCCGGTAAACCTATTTTTACATTTACCATGGTAAAATATTTTCACTATTTTTAATATTTATTAAGAAAAAAAAAGTTATACTTATTAACTAACATTAATTTTGGTGACTCAAAATATGGAATCTATTTGTTCAAATTAAAATCATAGAAGTTGAAAATTTAAATTTTAAATTACACCCACAAAACGTGATGAAAAACAAATTTCAGAAAAAATACTTTCAATGAAAATTTTATGTTTATAACAAATATACGTATAAATTCCATTAAAAATAAAATAATTGAATTATTAATAATATAAGTGAACTAATATATTTTTCAACCAATTTTATAACAAATTGGAACATATTATATTATTGAAATGAACATGTAGTTTTCAATAGAAGGTTGTATTTATCACTATTCTTTGAAAAATTAAACTTTTCAAAAAATTATTGAAAATTAAAACTAATGTAACTATAAAATGAGGAATTAAAAAATAATTATCTTTTTAAAATTAAATTTCTATAATTTAGAAATTGAGAATAAAAAACCATATAATGCATAAAACCCAATTCGTCTAGAAATAATAATTTTCTCCTTTGACTAAAAAATTACCTAATATTATTATAATAATTATACCTATATAACATATAATTAATAAATATAATTAAGATATTAAAATTATTAAACCTAATATTACGTTGTTTTTTAAATTCTATCGCTTTTAGAAATTATATCCTCTCACTTTTAATCATTACTAAAACAAGTGGGGATATTTTTCATTCATAGCATTTTCTGATTCCCATGTGGAATATTTAGTCATATAGTTTTTTTATAAAACCTTAAAATGGAGAATCATCTTATTCAATAACACATTATCTTTACTGTTTAAAATTTGTGTTGGTAGGTCCTCATAATAATTTTTTTTCTTCTAAATAAACTACTTCAGGTCTCAAAATATGATAGGTATCCTCTGCATATTTTATTAACAATAAAACATGAAATATTTTACTTACCTATGATAAACTCAATGGTAAGTCTAATAAGTAAGAAACTAATCAAAATTTCTCTATGATTTTATATGATTCAATGAAACACATATATAGCTTCCCTTTTTTACCAAAATGCATAACACTTTTCCATAAAGATACTTTAATAAAAACATGATCATCAACCTCAAAAAAAAGATCGTTCCTCTACTCATCTACAAAACTTCAATGCCTACTCTGTGCAATAATTATGTTATACCAAATCATATTAACCTTATCAGCCATTTATTCTACCAATTATGCTCTAAAAAAGCCTTTTGACTGCTTCATCCCTACAAGATAGAGTTTGACACATTTTTCCATATAATGACTCAAAATGTTCCATCTATATACATGATGAAAATTGTTCTTCTAAGAAAATTTATCCAAAGTTAGATGTTTATCAAAACATCCCTAATAATCCATTGAATAAGATTGAAGTATATCCTCTAAAGTCTGAATCATATCTTAGACTATCCATCATATTGAGGATGAAAAGATGTACTAATATTTAACTTATCACCCAATGAATTTTGAAGACTTTTACAAAAATTATAGTTAAAATCGGGATAAAAGATAGATAAAATGGAGATATTTACTCCATGTAATATAGATATCACTTAAACAAAATGTCAATAAAGTAAATCCAGATACATAATATCTTGAATTGGAATAAAATGATCACATTTAGATAATTGACAAATAGTTATCAAAATCACATTATTACCTTGAGATGTCCTCGGTAATCCAGCCATAAAATACATTGATATAATATCCAGTTTCCACTCCATAACTAGGAAAGGATAAATAAAACCCCTATAGAATTATGATTCTTCTTTTAACAGGTTGACAATTCAACATTTTATAGTAAAATAAGTATCATATTTCTTCATTCCTTCCCACTATAAATTTTCCCAATGGTCTCTATTTATTTTTTGCACCGATAAGATCATTTTAATATGAAGATCTATCATACTCCCTAAACATTTATTTCTTTAAATAAGAATCACATGGCCCACGTAACTCTTTTAGAATCTGCTAAAACCATCTATATAAACATTAAACTATGAAAATTGACCAATTATGATATATTCTACCTTTTCTTATAAACATGTTCCTCCTTCTAAGCTTCCTTAATTTTGTATAATAGAGACGATTTCCATGACACTTGAAACAAAATATCTTGAGTTTCAATATCCATAATTTATAATGTAAAATTAAATATATAATTTACTAGAGGATCATATTCTAGATGTAGAATAAATAATGATGCATTATATTTTTGAATTAAATATCAGCTACCTTTCTCCCCATTCCACGATGGTAAATAATTATGCAATTCTAATTTTTATCAATTCCATAAATCTCCTTTATCTCGTTTTCAACTTTTTATTAATGATTATATACTTAAAATATAAACAATTATTATCTACTTTTATATTTTCTCCATATAAATTATATACCTCTTTTTTTATTAAAACACTACTATATCTAGTTTATGGTCATGTTTTAGATAATTTTACTCATGGATTTTTAACTGATATGAAGCATAAGTAATTACCCATGAGTTCTACATTAATTCATAACTTAGACCCTTCAATAAAGTGTCATTATAGAAAAAAATCAATATTTCTATATTACAGTGCAAAAACATGAGCATTCACTAACTTTTTTTTCATTTACAATAAGTATTCATTGCATACTATAATCTAGATGAACCTAAAACATTTTCTTCTTAACATGGATATTGGTCTTGATAAATGATAAAAGGTTTAAAAGACACCTATAATATCTTTCTAATCTAAAATAATCTATGAATCTCATTAAAATTTTAAATTTTAAACCATTTATCAACCACTTTTTTTAGTAGGATCAATAGTTGTGCCATAATTATTTATGATATGTCCAAGGATTGAAATCTTCTATAACTAAAAATCAAATTTATTAAAATCTCAATATAAATTATTATCTTTCTGGTTTTGTATAAAAATCCTTAAATGTATTTTATAAACTTCATAATGTTGAGAAATAAATGAAATATCATCAATAAAAAACCAAAAAAATACCAAAAATGTTCATGGAAAAATATATTCATAAGATCTATGAATATTGCTAGAGAACTCTTCATCCCAAAGGGCATGACCACATAGTCATAATTATAATATCTTGTACAAAATATTTTATTAGGGATGTAATCCTCCTTCACCATCAGCGAATGGTACCTGGTCTGGAGATCAACCTTCAATAAATACTGAGCGCCCTAGAGCTGATTAAAGAATTCATTAATATGAAGAAATATGTACTTATTTATAATAGTGAGGTTATTAAATGATCAATAATTAATTCAAATCCTTATGGAAACCGGTTTATTTATAATAATAAAATTGGATCACCCCATGATGACATTCTAAGATGAATGAATCCCTTATAAAAAAACTCCTATAATTGATTTTTCAACTCTATAAGTTCTACATGGTCCATTAGATAAGAGTTTTCTAAAATTAGGATAGAATCATGCAGTAAGTCAATAGTGAATTCAAATTCCCAATAAACTATAATACCAAGAAATTCATTAGAAAAAAAATCTAGATATTCTTTTTTTATAAGCAAATCATTAATCTAAAGAGTTTCATTATTTTAAAAAATATGAGCAAGATAACTTTAATTTCCATATCTTGATAGATTTTCAGCAACTTGATATTTTATCAAAGGTATGAATTGATTCTTATATACAAATGGAAAATAATTTTGGGAAATAAATTCTTTTTATCTCCAATCTATCTTATCTTGATAAACTGAAAGTTAGTCCATGATCGAAGTAAGATCAAATTCTATATTGGGTAAGAAACAAGGTTTACAGGGAAAAACATTCCATATATGATAACTAATAATGGTCCTTTTAAATTTTTTTCCTTTAGTACTACCCCTGGGTGTTTTTTCCAAAACCAATAACATAATTTCTTGAGGTAAAATTTTAATTATACTAAAACATTTCATAAAAATTAAATAATTTTTAGACCCAAAATCAAACAAGACATTATAATAATCAAAATAAACAGGTAATGTTCATAATAAAACATAGTTTCATGGATAAATATATATCGAAGTAGTATCAAATGATTTCACCACACCCTTATGCTTATAGTCATTATCTTTCTCATCAATTGGGTTCTTCTTTGGAAATGAATCTATATTATGAATCATCTCATCAGAATAAAAACACTTTACTTCTTATTTTTAAAAATTGGTGTTACCACTACCAAGAAATTTTTATTTTCAATCACAATCCATATTTCCAAACATACCAAATAAAAAGTACTTTTCTTATTTCATAAGATATTCCAAAGAGTACATTTTACCTCAAATACCTCATACTGAACACTTTATTTCCTTAACTTCTAATTTTTTTCTTTATATTGTTCCCATTTTTCACCTAGATCAGTACTTCACCTTACAGTCATGGAATATGAGGTCATCTCCAAACTCCATTTCATCATTATAATCATATTGAACAAGTTTATCAGAACATTAAATTAAAAAAATTACAAAACTATTTTATATCTTGAAATTTATCCTATGTAAAATTGATTAGTTTCACTATCAGGATCCCAGATATAATTTGGTGTGCACCTTGAAAATTTGGTGGAGTTTTCCTCACACACAGCCACTAAATATTCTTCTTTTTTCATCAATTTTAAGAATTTATTTTCCATACAATGTTGAAAACACCTCGGAAAATAATTATAATGAAAAATACTCTTAAATGTGTGTCATTACATAGAATAAATATCTTATCATTAGCTAGTATTCTTATCTATTGCGCACTATTGAGCATCTTCACCTTCAAAGTGGTAAATAAAAAGATTTTATTTTTAATGATCTGAACAACCAATGTCTTTAAATAATTTTTCCATAACTTTAGACCATCCCTCATATACCACAAGGTCAAAATATCCACAAAATACTGTAGAGTATTGTCTCATAAAATTCTCCACTATAGACATAATCCACTATAATAGATATAATATCTCTCTTGCATGAATTCCACCACCATTTATAGCCTATTTCAAATGAGACATTGAAAAACTAAACTAATCTGTTCCAATTCCAACCATTCTAGGTTGTTGATTTGGAAGGATATTTTCCTCTTTGCGACTTACATCTTTAGCTTCCCTATTTCCTCTAGAGAAAACCATTCTAAATAGATATGTCTTAGATGAAGGATCATGGTATTATTCTTTTTCTATATCATGATCACCGTATATTTTAATCTCTTATGGGTATTTACATACATTATCCTAAACTCAAAAATTATCTAATCCCTTCCTCTGGTACCACTTATAAGGATATGACCATAAGTAATCTTTAAAATTTATTCTTTATACAAGGGTTATTTTCTATACATTCATAAAGATATTTTCGGTTTATATCATTCAATAATTAGGTCATATCCCTTATAAAATATAATCATTCATCATAATGTGGGAACGTTCAATTAGTATCCATGTTTCCTAAAATAAAAAACTTTTAATATATAATTTTTTTTCTCCTTATGAAATTTCTTCACAATTTTAATCTTGGCCACATATTTATCCCTTCCAATACTTAAAACCTTATTAAAAACATTTTAAAACATGGGATGAGAACGAAAACCACCATACGGGACATATAAAAATAAAAAAAATAAACTCATTAGTATATAATTACTCATAAAAGGTTCTCATTCTCAAAATAAAATATGAGCTCAAAATAAACATTTTATTACCTAATAAATCAACTTCACTTCCAAATAATTTCATAAAACATTTCATAATAAATATTAAATGAAAAAATAAAACTCTTAAAGTTATCTTTTTAATCATAAAAATATTTTCACAAAGTTATCCATTAAACCCTTATGAGGAATAATAAAAAAAATATTTAAACATAAGCTCAATATCATACCTTGTGAAATCAAAAGACTTCCTTGAAACCCCCTATCAAACATAGATAAATCCTGAATGTACCTTGGGGAATTATATTCATATCAATTATAAAATCACTCATTCAAATGGAATAACCCACTTGGTAAATTTCAAAAATATCTTAGGAAAAAAATAACTGGTAAACTCCATCCCATCATATAATTCATTGGAGATCTCTATCTGGATAACTCATCATCATTTGCATCATTGAGTTCACATATCATCATGATATATATCAGGGTCAACCATTATTATAAAAAATTCCCAATAACCATAAATTTATCATAATACGTGAAATATTGTGTTTCCATCATCCTATATAAAATAATATTATTTACACCCCTAATAAAAACATTTATTGATATCGAAAAATCCATTCCATTTAAAACCCTTTAAAAAAAATACCTAGAACAAATGGAGAGAAGATAAATCTTTGAATAAAAAATAAACTATTATGATGGAATCAAAACATTACATAACAATTACAATGGTAGAACAAAATATAAGGATTTAGTATAAATTAAAATATAAAATTATAATTTTTTGTAAATGTTCTATATAATTGTTCTAAAAACATTCATTATCAAAATATTTTAATGAAAGTCAAAAACTGACATAAAATTTCCTTTATTATTAATTCATGTCCATATAAATACATAATTAAAATTATTTTAAGCATATATAATTGAGATAAAAGGATTTATAAAGTGTAACACTAAAAAAATAAACATTTTTTTACGATAACGTGTCACTTACCTTAATTCAGACTCTTCACATACATTCTTTATCTCCCTCCTCTTCAAGAGGCCTCTTTAGGATTATACCTAAAGCCTTCACAAGTTGAATTTATGATCAAAATAGTTCTTCTACGAAATGGGAATAGATATAAGGAATGGATTTGAGTATTTATTGTCTAATCTAAACGGATATTGAAATGCAGAGAGTAGAAGAGAGGGGGTGTCCTATTATAATTGGGGGAGATGGCACACTTAGAATTTTTTTAAAAATTATTATAAATTAAGTACTTAATCAAGAAAAATGGATCCAATATTGATACATTCTAAATATTATATGATATAGGGTCGAAATATGGATAAAAAAGACAATTTAGACTAGTTTATAGACCATTTTAACCATTATCACTTAACATTAACCTCTATTAAACCTGTTTTAACTTTAATTATGGTAATAAATATTTTCTATTTTTTCAATTCATTATGACTAAAAATTCAGTTGAAATTATTACCTAATATTTTTTATTCAAATTAAAAATATGGTTTCTATTTTATTAAATTCAATTAATTAAATTGGTTGAATTTAATTTTAATTTAAAATCACAAAACGTGATGAAAACAATTTTTTAGAATAAAAAACATGTTTAACTATAAAGATATTTTTATACAAAATTCAAATATGAAATTAATTACAAAGTACATAATTTTATTATTAATAGTATAATTTAACTATTTTAACTTTTAAACCATTTTAAAACAAAAATGTAACCTTTTAAATTCATGAAATGAAAAGACATTATTCAATAAAAATCAGTATTTTTCACTATTAATAAAAAAACAGACTTTTTAGAAAATTATTAAAAATTAATTATAAGACAATTTTTACATGGTGAATTAAAAAATAAATTTTATTTTATAAAATTCATATTTTATAAATTTTAAATCAATCTTTTATGTAAAACTATATAATGCATGAAAACATAATTTGGTTAGAAATAATGTTTTTTCCTTTTGATTGAAAAATTACCAAATATTCTTATAATGATTACAAATTTATAAAATATAACTACTAATTATTAATAATAAATTAAATTTACTTATAGGAAAATAAATTGGCCTATTATATGATGGTGGCCTCAAATTATTACTCCTTCAATTGGAATAGTAATCCATTGAAATACAGTTTGAGTCTATCTTCTTCTTTTTCTTGTTATTTGATTTAAAAATATAAACTATTAAAAGAGAATTAGAACTATATTTTCTAAATATTATAGGTTATTCATGTTATGTTATTTTCGTATCTTCCTATCTTTGATACCTAAGGCTTATAATGGGATTAGTATCGCTTCCTTCATGGACTCAAAATTTTAATTGAATGATTGTAATGTTTAAATCATGTTTTTTCTCATTATCTCAATTTTATATTGAGATTCATTCTAAAATATTTATATATTTTATTATGGAAATATTTTTGGATTTGAGACATCACTTAAATTCCATTAATCTAATCTCAATCCCATCAAAATATCACATTAAAATCTCTAATAGACTCAGGATTTTCTTCATATGATATTTGAAACATCACATCTTTTTTTCTATGAAAAATCATCAATATTTGATTTTTTTTCCCATGATTATATGAATTTATATACGGAATCCTCAATAAATAGAAGTATCTTTGTTTCCTGGAAGACAAACATTCTTAGAATGAATTAAAACTTTATTTCTTATCTCATCTAGAATCAAAAACTCTTATAGAATAATGTTTATATTTGTTTACAAGAAGGAAAAATCAGATGATCATATGATTTAATTCCATGTAATATTTCCTTTTTAGAAATCTTATAAAATTATTTAAATTAAATGAACATTTTTAAGACCCAGGGGATTTTCAATTTTTTATAATTTATGAATAATTTGGGTACCTTTATAAGGATTTACTTTATTAATAATTCTTAAACTACTATACAGTTTTCGAAATTAAAAGTAGATACCCTTCCAAAGCCTTTAGATACTCATTCCATGCTTCCAGGTAATTTGATGAAGCTTTTAGGTACTATTTTAATGTCTATAAGTATAATATAAAATTTATAAAATACCCTTCCAAAGTACTTATATACATTTTAAATGTCCCAAATACACTCCCATAGAATGGTTGATACTCCTCAAAGGTTTGAAATAATTTTCCCAATATTCATAGTGCAGAATTTATAGAATAAACTCATAACATGATTTTCAAAACTCTTAATATATGATTTCTTAATAGCTTTTCACATATCCTGCTAATAATTTTTTCATAAAATTCTTTGGCCTTTCAAAATCATAATTAATATTGCATAGTGTGTAACTACACTTCTAAACTTATACTTATCCAGATTTAAGTGTTTGCTAAAAATTCTAAAAATCAATTAAAAATATAAAAATTTACCTTACATGCTTATCCAATAACTAAAATTACTATATAAAATCATCATATAGGTATCCTTCACCAAAATACATCAACATTGAATCAAACAACCTTTGTATTGTTCCTCCGAAGATATAACTAGCCTTTATCTATTTTAATAACTACTATTTAATCTACCTAATAGACAGATCCTCATATTATTGAATACAATATACTAAACCAATAACAATTTATCTATTTTACTTAAATAAAATTTCTAAATGAATCATATTTATGAATAAAAATTCAATACACACCCACAAAAACACACACACACACATGTATATATATATATATATTCTTTAGAGTATCCCACTACCTCAAAACTATTCCATTTTATGTAGATCATCTCTCATCCTTATTTATATAGGTTTTTAAGAACCAGGATGGAAATCCATGTTTTTTATTCTAGATACTTCATAGAGATAAAATATTAACCATTATGAATACTCAATGGAATGTTGATTTTATTTTATTTCACTGGGTCTATATATATAATACCAAGTAGTAGAATCTTTAAACCAGTTTTTCACATATTGGAATCAAATTTGTGGAAAATAAAAGTTGGTAATAATTTTAACACTCTTTCAATCAATTCACTTTCCATATAATTAGTGGTGATAGTATGTTGTATCCATGTTCTAATGTGTATTTCCAATATTTATGTATTAAAAACCTAGTGACACCTTTATTGGTAACCATTCTTCTCTATAAAAATATTAGACACTCTATATATATTCCTATTTATCCTTATCCAATATATATTGACATCATGCATATATACCTTTTTCCCATTGGAACTTATTAAAAACAAATAAAATACAGCACAAAGTGGGTACAACAATATTTTCAATACACTCTATGAGGATTTGGTCTAATCTAGTATTAACGAAGTATGTATAAGCGAAGTAAAGAATATTAGACTATCTACCTGGACTAGAAGATGCACAATGATCACAAAACTTGTTTTTATCAGGGAAAAACGTGCATATCTATAAAATAAGAAGATACTATCATGATTATAAAATGATGAACTATCTCAAATTATTTTACAAAGAAATAGAGGAAGAGGAAGATTTCATTGGGAAGTAATGCACCATCACTAAAATTTTATAATAGAACTGATCCTTCAAAATTAGTTACCATGACCAAATCCTTTATCCACAAAAGTAGACAATAATAGTATATTTGATTGTATCAAAAAACTATCATTACATTCTCCTTTAATATATTTCATTTTGATTGATCGATATATAATCCATGTTACTTATATGCTTTAATTTTTACGTTTATGGTTGCCTTTTTTTACATGAAAATAAGGGAGATTGAGAGATTGAAAATTGTTCAATCTAAAAAGGGAAAAATATCAAATGAGAATTGGGATTCAAAAAGAAAATAATAAATTGTCCAATACCCTAATTCATCCGCCACCCCATATGGGTGTATTTTTTCAAATTTCCCCCGACAAGATTAGTCACCATTTTATCCATCATAGTTTCTTATAATAGAAAATAGTATCATAGTCTCATTTTATTCTATTAATTAGATGTTGTAATTATACTAAATGACGTCCCAATATTTTACATATTTGTTCAATAAAGGCATCTAGTATATTGGATAGTATACCACTCTCTATTTAGTCAATCTATAGGATAAATCACATCCAATTTTTGGTAATTATCTAAAGAAACACATTTCCTACAAAGCCTAATCCTTATCCCTTTACTAGTATCTCACACATCTAGTTTGTCTCAAATAATTACACAAAACATGGTCTCCATTCATCCTATTAATTCACCCATTTTACTAATAAAATATATCATCACTTCCAATTTCATAAAGGATTTAGTTATCATACCACACACTAGATCACATGTCATCATACGTTTACTTGGTTAGATTCTCTAGTACACATAATGAAAACCATACCATGTGGTTCTCAAGGACCCTAATTAGATATGTACCTATCTACACCCACTTTTTCTCATCAACTTTAAGTGGACTATAAGGCTCTCAGGAGAGATCTAATCCAATATTAGGGTACATTATGAATAGTAGACATGCTTCCTAGCCTTTATGACCCACTTCAATAGTATTTGAAATACCTACTCCCATGTCCAATACTAATCCATACACTAAACACTCTAGAAAACGCATAACCCAACCATTTCCTAGACCAACACTAAGAGGGAATGCTCACCCATGATCAAAATTTTATACAAGGATTTTACCTTAATTAACAAGGTAATAATATCCTATACCTTTATCAAAAAAAATATACAAGTAGAAAGAATTTCATTTCTAACACAAAATAAAATTCTAGTATACTATGAATATATTTTATTACATGGTATTTAATTATAGATCAACAGTAAAAAAATTATTTGGATTCTTTTTCTATATAGTGATAATATACAATGAAAAATAATTCAAGTAAAATCTATATCTCTCATGGATTATATTCTCAAATAAGAAAAAGTACAAATAAAAAAAATTATAATGGAAGAATATTTAATTCCACAAAATTGATATATGGAAATTAAGAATAATTATTTTGAGGATTGAACATATAGGAATTAAATGTAAAAATTATGACCATTTGGCATTATGACCATTAGAAATTATGAATATTGGTCATTATAACCCTTGGGTGTTACGACTATTCATAATGTATCCATAATAAAGTGACCATTAATATTATTGTATATTAAGGGTAATGATGAAGTTTAATTATCATAGAATGGAGGAATGATAGCCTAAACATATATGAAAATTTTTATGATGTTCATTTATAAGATCTTGTAAATGAGGTAGCATCACTAGGGTTCTCTCTTGACCAATCTCAAGCATATATTTAACAACTGAGGTTTGACAAGAATCATTTATGGGAGAAATTAAATCTCTTACAGATCATTATTACATCAATAATGGTTAAACAACCCAGAAAATGTAAAACCATTATACACCTCACCATCAGGGATTAAACTGGTGTTATAAGGGGTTATGTATCTATAGGCAAATAATTAATAAGGTGTAAATTATTTTGGAAATAAAATAGTGGTTACCCTATTTACACATTTTTTGTATATGAATGTATCACACTTCATATGAACATTGTATCATCTAAGATAAAACTATAATGAATAAACACTTCAATTAGAAAAACATTTTAATTCTATTATTTCATCATAACAATACTACACATTATAAAAAATAGAAAAATAAAAAAATTGCAGTTATAATAAAATATAAAACCAATTCCATAAGACTTGTTAAAATATATGACAATAGCATATTCATGTAGCTTGGTGGAGCATATTGAACAAATGAATGAAAAGTACAAGAGGTACATTTATGTTAAGAAGAAAACAAAAAATAAATGGATGAGACATGGTATAAGATCTAGGTGAAGTATATAAATGAATTTAGGTGTAAAAAATGTGTATATATAGGGGGAAATATGATCATTGGAATCTGGGCATTGAAAAAATATGAACATTTATACATGGCCATTGGGAATTTGACTGTCAATATAGTAATCTTACCATTAAACATACATGTCTTCCATTAAATTAATAAATCCAATTGATAACAATATAAGTAATGAATACTAGAAATCTAAATTGATCAATTAATAATAATATAAATATGGACATATTCCATAGAATAATAATAATATAAAAGAAAAAGGGTTTTTTGAATTTATAACATGAATTTCATGGTTTTAAAATATTCAAATGCATTTAAATAATATTTAAATTTATCATATATTGATAGTACATTTGATAAGAATGAATTTAAATTTACGATTAGTACATAAAAATTATCCAATGTTAATTTCTCATAATTTTCTATGATAGTCAAAAAAAATCATAAATAATGAAATACAGTATGAAAATAAAAAAATCATTATGAAATTTTTATGATGTAAAAATTATTTAATAATTAATATAACTAAATACAGATCCTAAAAAATAATTATTTAATATAATGTACTTAAATGAATTAAAATGGTTCTATAAACCTACAAATAACTTTCCAAAATCTAGAAAGGAAATTAAGGTTTTAAAAATTATATTTTGTGGAAAAATTATCTTCTTATTACCAAAATAAAATCATATAATTTAATTTATATCTATAAAATTAAAATCTCAAAAACCATGTCATAAATTTCAAAATCAATGAACTAAAACCATGTGTAATCTGATGGTTTTTCATTTTCCATAACATATATTTCCAAGGACTATGTTCAAAAATTTAAAGAAAGTAGTTGTTATTTACTATATATTCTCACTAATTCCCCCACTAATATTCACTAATAATTCTTTTATAATGAATATCCTCTCATTTTATTCCTCAATATTCTATCGAAGGAGCTGAAAAGGTTCTTAGACTCCGATTTTAAGAATTAAGAATCTACCTTTCACGGTAAGGGTTTCTCAATCCTTCTATTTCATTTTCACTTGTCATACTTTTATTATAATGTATTTTAGAAATATTTTTCAAATAATTCCATGATTTTTATTCCACGGTATTATCATCTATTTAATTTATCATTATTGAGATATTACTTATTCCCCCTCTCTTTTTTCCTAAGTTATTATTATCTCAATGTAAGGGTTTATATCCACTTATTTTCAATTAATTTATGATATTTTTAAATTATATTTCTTTTAAATGAGATATGATTCATTTTTATTATTTATTTATTATATTATCAATTAAGGTTCATTATTCTATCTCATTAAACCTCCTTAATAAATCATTATAATACTGAAAAACTTTTATAGCTATAAAACCATTATAAAATATTGGTAAAGGTGTGTGTGTTTTTCCTAGAAATGTAATTCCTACCTGGATACAAAAAAAGTGGATATAACACTATCAAAGATCCACTTTGTTTATTAAACCATGAAAATCTCTATCTGGGTATTAACCCAATCTTCACTCTAGTGGACGAGTAGTGGGCATGACGACACATCTAGTTTGAAACTCCTGAAATATATGCTTAGGGAAACTGAAATTCTATTTAAAAACCATTATGAACTATTTTCTATCATTTAATAGGTATCCTAATATTTTAAATATATTAATTTGACTACCTCAATACATTGGCCATCTTAGTCCTTTCAAGTACCCAATAACTTTAATTTGGTATTCATCACTTTCTTTGGGAGCTTATTTGAAAACTGAAAATCCTTATTTATTATTTATATGTGAAAATTGATTCTTCCTAGTTATCTTTTTTAATTAATTAATTGAGTAAAATATTATCATGCCATATAATCCTATGTTCTATATGGTTTAATCTTATAAGCTAATCCTCATTGAGTAATTAGGCTATGTATTTATGTCATTAATTTATTGAACGTTATGCATTTTAATCGTTTAATATGTAATGGAATACATTGGTATTTATATGATAGGTAGGTTATGGAATTCTATATCCCTTCAGTGTATTATTAGGTCCCATAAGACAACTAAGATAGGGAAATGGGAATATTTTTACCCTTAATGTATAATTTCATGGTACAAGGCCTTGATGATATGTTTGTAATGTTCATAATTATACATTACTAACTTTTTGATCACTATGAGATAAGTTATTTATATCCATGTGTTTATTTATTTTCATTATATCCAAAGATGTATTATGTTTATATTTTCATTGTTATATAATTTTTTAGTTTATTTTTTATTATGATATTTTTTTATTCCATACATATTATAAAGTATTTTTCCCTATATGCTTCCCCTTACTGACTATCTGAGCCCAAAACAATATATAGTTTCTTGTTTACCTAAGAAACCAAGAATTATATAATGTTTATCATATGGTATTTTAGGTAGAAATATTAAATAACTATTTTACTTGGATGATTTTTTTAATATTAAAAGTCATTTAATTTTAATTTATGTATCTCCTTTCCTAAGACAACTAAAATATTAAATCACATGCAACGAGATTTATATAATTTATACCATTTAAAAAAATAAACACTAAATTAGGGATATTGTAGTTGAGGTGTTATACACTTATTATTCTCACCCCTAATGGTATCTGTTATGTGGAACCATAGTTGATCCCTAATCCCTATATCCACTCTATATGGACCTACCCAATAGGTTATACCAATCATTAATATATTAATCCAACTCCAACACAATAACCACCACACCAAAAATACATTAAGGAAAGGTTTACAACACCCCATCCCCAAACTAAGTGATCAACTCACCAATAAAATGGAAGATCTATGATTTCTAAACCTATTTCTATCACCTAATAAAAATCAACTTAAGTGATTCAGAATTTTTTCCATGCATGAAAACTATTTTAGGGTTTATCTCACATCACTATCACCCATTCCCCTAGGTAGAATAGTCTCTATCCATTCCTAAAATCTTCAAATCCTCGAGAAACATAATTTTTAATAAATGGAGTCTCGACCCAACTTGGCTCATTAGTTCAATACAATATAGGACCTAATTCTTGTTCTTCAAACCTAAACCCCCATGCATACACATAGAATCAAACATATGCATGAAATATATTTCTTAATATATGAGGGAACACCAACCATAAATTAATATGAGTTTCCTTATTCAATATCCATAACTGATTCGACTATAATCATCTGAAACTAGAAAATCATAGGAAAAACGCCCAAAGTAGGGTTTCATGCTTGAAAATCGATTAGGAGAATTAAATAAATCTAGAAACCAGAGGGCTTAACAAAATATTTTCTATAGGTAACCATTTACATAGATGGATTACCGATCAAGTTGTAGGTATATTTTTAAAAGTTTTAATAAGCGGAGTGATAGGGATAAATAGAGGGGGGGTCCAATAGTGTGTGGTTCATAAATATAAGGGTTTTATGGTTGTTATTAAAATTTTAAACAATTTTTTTTAATTCATTTGCCCACTCAGTTCCAAATTTATACCTTTACGTTTATTATGGATCACTAGTTTCTTGGTGGGAGACCACCCTCCATCCATTATACCCTTTAGTCTCACTTTCAGCCTTCCCACCACATCGAGCAACAAAGGTTCCCGCACAAGGCACCAAGTGGTAACTCTACAAAATTGCTGCAGATTATTATCAGGTTCATAATTCACTCAAACAATGAAAATTTCCACCAAGGTCTCTAAAAAATATAAAATCTCTCACAAAACATATATTAGGAACCATAAATCCAATCCAAATCTCAATACATAAGACACCCCTACCATAAATTCACAAAGATTTAGATATCTCTTAATTATTCTAACTTATAATGATAAGAGTCATTACACAACGTAGTGGATTAGGAGGCCAAATTAGTTCTCTGTGTTCTAATAATCACTCCCAATGTGGATTGGGAGATTCATAACTTAATGTATGATTTGAATAACAACTAAACACTTAAAAATTCTATGATATTTCCCCTTTACCCAACTGGGAAATATAATTTTCATTAATTTTTTATCCCATATTGAAAATTTTTGAAGCATGAAATTTGACCTCAAATAGATGATAAATTCTCATAGAATGTGGATTTTATCCCACTGAATCATTTGGTATTGTGAATTATTTGTCCCTTTTAACAGTAATTTCTTTCTAGGATAATCATGTAATTATTACATTCCACGAATACATGGAAAACATTTAAATGATATAATTTAAATAAATAAAAAATAAACATATTTATTATAAAATAAATTTACAATTACACTTGAGTCATAAAATTTAAACCCATAAAATTTAAAATAATCAATATAAGGATGAAATAGAATGGTGAATCCCAATGTTGTCACACCATAACACCAAAGCTATTACACTCCTTGGAAAATTTTAATTTCCTTGTATTCTTGAAAATTATAAAATTATATGAATAATGATATATACAATTTCATGAATTTTTATCTTTTAAAGTTAACTCATTTCATGATAGCAATATGAATAAAAAACAACTACACTAAGATGTTATTATTAATAAAAATTAATTTAGTTTTCATAAACTGTACCATAAAATATAAATGATATATTTCATTCTAATATTTCTGAAACACTTCATGATATATATATATTATAATCAATCTAAACATGTTTGGGACAATCATTTCTATTTTTTATTTTACTCTCAGTTTCATGTATATATATATATGTCAATTTAATCCCAAAATGATATTTTCTATAAAACCTTGTCTTATTTTTCACAACAAATGTCCAAAGAACATATAAAAGAGATCCATGAAGATAAACTATGATCTTTTAACTAATATATATATATAATTATTTTGTTTTTTATTTTGATATTTTAGATGGAGTAAAATAATTGATTAATAGGTACAAATGCATGAGTCAATAGACATTTACATGTGTAGGAACTTAATTAAAGATAAAAATTTACAATTAAAAAACATTTCATAAATTAATATAACTAGTTACTTAACGAAAATATACATATAAATAGTAAAAAATATATAAACTTTTTTGAGTGTGTATGATGGGTGGATGCACTGAATGAAACAATCATCCCTTAAAAAGATCACAAGTACGTTTTCAACATATTAATCTATTTGAAAATTTATAACCAATAATATCATATAATCCTTCAAAATTTTACTAAAATCAACCAACAAATTTTAAATAATTCTAATACACACATATTAATAATGTAATAAACTGCGTTTGATTTTTAAAAAATTTAAAAAATAGAATTTCAACATGAATTCTCTATCTAATACATGAGAGTTTTAAATATATAAAATGAGTATTCTATAACATAAATGTGGCTATAAATGATAAAATAAACCAATTAAAAACATTCAAAAATATATTAATTAAGAAGAAAGAAGATGAAAAAACACAAAAAAAAGATTAACTAACATAATAAATTATCTACAAGCACCACATGCACATGATTTAAATATTTTGGGTCCCCAATGCAATAATAATAGAAAAAATAGTTACAAGAGAAGATATTATCTGATGGGTGTCATGGGTAATTTTTTTCTTAAAGGTATATCTCCTATTTGGGTATACTAAATTTTTTTAAGGAAGGTCACTATAACATCATAACTCAGCTCACTCAATAGTAACTATATCAGAGTTCCATATAACACTAGGCCCTCCTACCCATATGGCTGAGGTTTTTGACTAGTAGTAAGGGTCTATGGTGACACCCTGTGGGGACAATACTCTCAATATTAGGGTCAACAAAAAATAAAATAAGTGAAAATAATTAGTCATCCCCATATCCAATAGAAGTAAAAGGAACTTACATAGATATGTATAAAACCATAAGTAAACAACATACGATGTTATAATAGAATTAATGATTTAAATTCCAAGTGATTGGGAAGACACTAATAAGATTCCCCCTAGGAATATCATATACAACCTAGAACTAAATAAAAAAACTAAAAATAACCACCACTTAGTATAAAGTTCCATTTTTTCGCATCTCCTGACTATTTTTAGTATTTCAAGGTCACCCATCCACCATTGAGACTCAACCTTACATGTTCCCATAATCATGTGGTCTTCTTAGGTACTAATGCATTAGGGATTTTCAAGCAGGATGTGAGAAAACCTCTATAGGACACCCCCAATAGTGTCCATAACATATCAATTATAAATAGGGCTATTATAATGTTCTATGCCTAGAATAAATGAATAAATAACCGCTCATATAAAATCATCATGAATTCAAGTGCTCCCTAAGCCACCTAAAAGTGACCATACCTTCTTTGGCTAGTAATAGTGTCAATTATAAACATTTCACATAAAATATCAATGTTTACTCTGGTGCCTTCCCATAATACCATATCATATGATAATTTTGAAGGACTATAATGGTTCCCTTTGATAATACAGTCTCATATCATTAATACCCAATGTCATAATGGTGCTCACATTTATAATAATATCTTATCCTTAATATCCAAAAATAAAAAAATTTCCTACCCCTAGAACCAACTCATATTGTCAATACCTTGGGGATGAAATTGTGTATACCCTTGGAACCATCTCATACAGTTAATACCCTTTGGTTAGAATGATTCTCACACCTTTCACAATCTCATATCATCAATATCAAGTGCCAGAATTTCTCTCACCCTTGATAATGTATCATTCATCAATACCAACGATCATATTAGTTCCAATTCATGGTGCCATATCATATCCTCAATAATAAGGATCAAAATAGGTTCTAACTTTGGTACTATCTCATATCATCAGTAATAATGGTCAAAATGTTGCCTACCAATGGTACCATCAGACACTAATCATTGGATTAGTTAAAAAATCATCTCACATACCCATTCCAATGTAAAAGGAAATTCCATGGTTGGCATGAATTCCATACCAATATAACTATCTAGTGATAATTAGTGTGGTTCCAAACACAACATGTATCCACATATACCCATGGTTGGCATGATTTTCCAATCCATAGAACAAGCCCCATAGGGTTGGAATACTGACTTACCCATTCCACATAACTTCTTTCATTATATACCACACAACCATGGTTTTTATTTTTCCCAACAAACCATTCCAATGCGTATCCCAACCATGGTTGGAATGAATTCCAAACCTATTACACAATACATAACCATTTATCATATCAAGCACAAGAATTCAATTAATATAAACAATTTTTTTTGGAATATCATAAGAAATAAAATAGTTCATATCTCTTGGAAACATAGATAACACCTAGATACAATATACTTTGGGTTGGTCTCTTAAGTATTCAACCTCTTCCCACTACTATTTCATTCATGTATATCACCATTTTAACCAAATTCCACTATTCCTGTAGCATAAAAAATGAGACCAAGGTACCTATATTGTCCTCTAAGATTTACCTTATCGAGGATACCGCTCATAGATTCCCATGATCTATTTATAATAACCATGGTCAAATCCCATCACACTATGGTCAAAACATCCATAATACTATCCACGGTAACATCATGTCTAAATAGTAACACATGAAACATATTATAAGAAAAATACAAAATACATTGAGTAATGATTATCAAAAATTAAAAATAAATCTATATAAATACTCAAATTCCAAACATTTATATATACCCATTCCATTGTATACGCACCTTGATATACCCATACCAAAGGATGGGGAACTCTCAACCCACATAGTAATAAACTATACATGAGGGTATAAGGTCACTAAAATTTCTACATAGACTACACCTACTCTATCCATTACTAATATACCACACTCACATTCTCATAGGGGAATAAGGGCATCTATCCTAAGGTCTGCTATATTTTATTTTATAAAATAAAACCCACTGGGTTCTAATTTTAATGTTCCAAGTTACATAAGATTACCTTCATGACCCTCATTAGACATGGTATCAATCTCCACCACTTGTAAATCAATACATTGTCTTATTGAGACGTACCCATTCTACATTAGTAAATAAATAATCCCTTTAATTTAATTTAGACAAATCACAAATGGTTAGAATGATCACATATCACATAAAGAATAAAAAATGTATAAAACTTTGGGAAATAATTAGATCCCAATAACCTTAAACAAAAAAAATCCATTTTTTTAAAATCCTTGCCACCATCATCGATCAATATCGATTGACCACCACCCATAAATTATGTGGTCCTAAATCCATAAACAGAAAGTATAATTCCTCATAAACCATTATAATTACTCCATAAATTAGATTGATAGTTAATTACACTATTAATTATCAATGAATAAAACCATGGATGGAGAAAATAGATCCAAAACCCATGTAACACAGTGAGTTATACCCTTGTCACATCCCTAATCCCACTACCAAAAAAACCAAAGAACATAAATGTCATTATATTAATTTATTCCATCTAATTTTTATGGGATAAACCAAAATAAAAATGGTACGAAAATTACCTTATGAAAAATATCATAAACCCTTGAGCAGTGATCCTCCCAGGTCTTATTTTATCCAACCTGAACAAAATCCCCAATGTTTAATCTTATTCCTCAATTCTCTGGTCAAATCCTCATTCAAAACCTAGACTAAATATACCAACATTAATGAAAAATAATGAAGAATAATAACCAATATAGATATAACCATTACTCAAATATCCATGTGAAATGGATCAAAAACAAAACTTATTAAAAGGGTATCTAAATAATGATAAAAAAGGGGAGGATCTAGCTAAATATACCTCACTATTACCCCTCTCCATTGTAAATTGTATGTGGGGATGAAAAAGAGAAGTTTGATATGTATTTGTGTTAAAAAATGTTATTTTTTCCAATATTAGAATGACACTAGGGGTATAGTATAATTCCCCTAATATAGGGTTTAATTTCAGTGTAACCTACTAGGTCACAGTGTAGTGGCCACACACTAGGACATAGTGCATTGCCTACCCCTATCCTCCCACTACAACACAACCCTAGGATCCATGGTGTGAAATTTTTTATATATGTGTGATGTTTATAAAGTAAATAGGTGAGTTAATTGACCAATTTAAAACATTTATATTTTTTAAAATTTTAGTTAAAATTAAAATACCATCATGTTTATGGGAAGGTGAAATGAAAATAAGGAAATTAAAACTCAAATTTTTATAGTAGTTCAAATCAATTTGATCCTAAAATTACATTTCACTTCTCTCTATTCCTCAATATAAATGGTATCAACTAAATACTGACTTTTATATGAGATTCAAAAATAAATTTTAACCTACATTTTTTATTGTAGGAATAAAAAAACAACCTATGTTTTACTAGGATCCACAACCCAATAAAAAATGTACCTTTCAAGTAGAAAACACAACCACATAGACCTTTATTTTTATAGTTTGAGGGAGATAAAAATATATATGCCTTTTAAAGTGGATGTGTAACCATGGTTTACTTTATTTTTTAAGATACAATTATACACCAAACATGGTTTAAGAACAATGAAATAAATAAATGTTACTGAATGACACAATGAACCAAAATAGTTGAAGACTTTGTAATTGTTTTTTAATATTTGATCGAGTTGATAAATGAATCATATAAATTTATAGATTTATCAATGATCATAACAATTATATAGTCATAATTAAAAATTTTCAATCATAATAGTCATAGTCATTCAAAATATTAATGTATATATTTTATTATATCCCTTATCGAGTTCCTTAAATCTTAATTTATAGAGAAACCATAAACTATTTTACCGAAATCCCATTCAATGTCCGGATCAGTAGAGGTTTCCAAAATGAGTGTACTCTATTGATACTTCAAAAATATTTTTCTAATTTCATAGAATGAATTCAAAAAATCATAAGAAAAAATAAAAAACTTCTTATAGAAAAAAATCCAAATATTATAATAAATTTCTTGATGATATGACAAGAAACGTAGCATCTTAAGTAGTGTGTTTTCTAATAACCTTCCAATTATTTCTTGTATGCACTCATTTTCTGATAAAATTTTCATTGAAATCACTAATATTCAAAATAGATATGTTTTTATGTGTAAAAATAAATTCTGTAAGAGCCACTACTTTTAAAAATTAATATAATGAAGTTTATATTGATCAATTAATAATTTTTATGGATCAAAAAATATATTTATATTTATAAATGAAAACATCATAAAGTCCATTCCATCCTTGGAAAAAAATAATAATTCTACATGATAAGGATAAATATTCACTTTATAATGATAAATACATACATCATAAGGATATCTTCCTTAAGGAAATAAAAAATAAAAATCATAAGTTTGTAAGAGTCGTTTTATTTAAAAAATATAAAAAACCAAGATGATTTGTAATATTTAAGAATCAAAATGAAGTAAAGTAAGAGAAAAAACCCAATATATTATTCCTTCTTGGTGAAGACCATAATGACTCATAATCCAAAATTCATGAATAACATTTCTAAAATATAAAACAATAAAATTTAGAATAAATCTTCAAAAATCATAATATATTACAGATTGTGTATAATATATCATTTCTATAAGATACTTAATTTTCATAAGAAATTCCTTTCAAAATATACAATAAAATTTCTAACATGTTTGAAACACATAAGATGTTTGAAATGCATAATATGTTTAAAATTTATAATATTTTTAAAATGCGTAACATATTAAAGAAAATTTAAAGATATTTAAATAGTAAAAGAGATTATATATGATCTTTTAAATTGTGAAAAATATGAAAATACAATTTGAAAGATGTTATAATTTCTGAAGAATCAATACATATAATGTTTGTAGAACAAAATATTCAATAATAATGATGATAAAAATTATTCTTTCTATATACATAAGAAGTTAGACATTGATAAATTCAAATAAACTTCAGATGTATGATGTTAAAATATAGTTGGATCAACACACAAGATGCATGAATTAATGAAAAATTAGAAGCACCAAATGCATTATATAAAAAATAATCTAACTATTTATTAAAAATATTAAAAATGAGAATGAATAAAATAAATACAGAGACCCCATTATATTCAACATCAGTACAAAAATAAACAAAATCAAGAAAGTATAAAACTTAAAGATAGATTTTATTAATTAACATATAATAGTATATATTTTTATATATTAAAATAATGTTTAGTAATTACCAAAATAAAACAATGACAGATAAAATAGTCTAATTCAGAAAACAAAATATAACCATGTCTATATCTCAAACACTTTTAATCTCTATGTTTTGGAAATTACAAAACCAACTAATTAAAAAAACAAAATCCGCCTTTTATGAAAATGTATAAAAGTTTAAAACAGTTAAAATACATGATTTCTAAAAAAATATTCTTTTAAGGTAAATATAAAACCCATATAAAACTCCCCTTCTATACAATATTTTAAAATAACTCTCTCTCTTTAAAAATGAATAAAACGTTGAACAAAAATTCGTACTTAATGTTAAAAAAATCATGAGTAATAAACAATATAGAACATCATGATATGAATTTTTAATTTTAATCATTATTGTATAAATTCTTCAAAATTAATTCATACATAATAAAAATATACTATTATACACTAAAATTTTTAATGTAACAAAAAAAAATATGAATGTTCTATGATAGTGAATATATTACTTGTATTTTAACTTGAATAGAAATAACAACTCATTTATAATTCATCAAGTAACTCCTATATAAAAAAACAAACACTATAAAATATCCGTAAAACTATTTTAAATAAACAAAATTTTAAATAATTAGAATTCCTTTTATATATCTTATTATTACATCATTCATAGTTCAAATTTAATCATTTTAAACATCACTCTATCCAATGGTTCGGTAATGATATCTTCTAATTTATCATCTATAGAAATATATACTAAACTAAAATATCCATTTTGAATATGATATTGAATAAAATGGTATCATGACTCTATATTCTTATTCCTAGAATGTAATTATGTGTTCTTAGAGACATAAATATTATTTTTATTATCAAAAAAAATATACATTTTTCAAAATAACCATCAAAGTCAGATTATGTTTGTTAAATCCATAATGATTGACTTCAATAGCTAGTGGTGGTAATGTAATATACTTCAGCAGCTGACAAAGAATCAAAAAATGTTTCTTAGAACTCTAATAAATCAAACTCTTTCTTAAAATAGGACACATACCATAAGAACACTTTCTATCAATTATATATTCTTTAATATCAAAGTAAGAAATAATAATTAAATTAAAATATATTAACACAAGATAAAAAACCATAATTAATGTTTCATTAAAATTTCTTAAAATCTTATTAATAACATTTTTGGGACTTTTTTAGGTTTACTTTTAAATCTATCACACATGTAGACACTGAATATTAAAACATTTTTCCTAGAAGTTAGGCAAAGAAAATTTCTTATCATATGTCTCAATATTTTAATATTCACTACTTTTAAAATTATATTACATTACAATTTACAAGTATTCCTCATAGGGGTTCGTAATATTTTACTACAATCACATAAAAATATCATGAATAATTTTTTATAATACTTTAACTGATTTAAAAATATTCTTTCATTTTTTTATAAAACTAAATCCCTAATAGAAAATTCAATTATACCATAATTCTCATATCAAATTCACTAGTCATTTAATCAAAATACAATGATAAAATAATTTAATTTAAGATAAAAATATAATATCATCAAAATTAATTTTTAGGATCAAAATATATTTAGAATATTTATTAATAAAGATTTTATGATCAACTTTTAATTTTACAAAAAAAAACTGAAAATGTATTTCATGACATTCTTAGGGGATTTATAATGTCTATAAAAATCTTTTGATAGTTTAAAAACATGATTGGGATATTTTTTATTTTCAAAACTAATGATTTTTTTAATAAAAACTTTTTCAGTATTTAATCAATAAAAAATGAAAATATTATATCCATTTGAAAATTTTTATATCTTTAAATAACATTATAAGTCAATAAATTTCTTAATGGACTATAGTCTAGTTACATGTTCAAAAATGTCATCATAATAATTCATTCTTCTTAAAAAACATTTTTTAATAAAATATATTTATTCTTTATAATCTATTTATACTCTGCTAATTTTTTTCTAAAAATATTTTTAGTTCCATTAACTATTGATTTTTGAAGTATTTCAAAATATTTTAAAACATCATTCCTAAAAAATGATTTTTTTCTTCTTCTATAGACAAAATCCAGTAATAATATTTTAATTATTCTGAATAATCATTAAGAAAATATATGAAATAAAGGAAAAGTGAGCACACAAAATCGTTAGGGAATTTATTGTGTGCACTCTATAACAAATATTTCTTAATAATCTTTCAATAGGTTGGTATTTTTGTTTTTTACAATTTATTTTACATGGATGATATCTTTCTTCAACAATAGAAGTTTCATTTTTTTCATATTCACCAAAATTAAACTCTCTAAAATTTATTCTATTTATATATATATATATATATGATTCTTATTTTATTCATTATCCTAGAATTTAACAAGAATAAATTTTTCAACATACATAAATCTTTTATTATAAACTATATAAACATTAATAACATTTGAATAAACTAAAAAAATCCCTTCATTTTGTTTTTAATCAATATTTTCTACATAATAATTAGTATTTATAATGAAAAAATTAAAAATAAAAACTCTACAATTTAAAACAAAATGTTTATTTACTTTAAATAATTCATATCATGATAAAAGTATTATCCGATCTTATAAATAGAACCCTAACATAATCTCATCACCTTCAATCTCTCACAGAACATGATTGTTATCGCCATACTTGTTAGACCATATTATTTTCACTGATCTCATTCTTCATCAAATCTCATAAAAAAACAACCCCCTACAAAACTAGGGTACGTTTCACCTCATCTTTATATATTACTCAAGATTAGAGTCTCGATTTGGTACTCCATGATTCTTGTTTTGGTTAAGAGAATTCACAATTCAAATTTCTTTGTTTGATTGAGAAAATCATGATTCTTTTTAGTGCATGAATGCAAGGAAACCTACCTCCGTCCACCACTAAATTCGTTAAACTATGAATCAAGAATTATTTAGTGGTTTTTATGGGGACAAAATATATTCCATGAATGTGTTTCATCCTCCTTGTCCTTTCCTTTATTAATTTTCTTGATTTATGTGCTTCATTGCTATTGTAAATCTATTTCAACCATGCACCCATCCTAATAGAACATTAAAAATATCAATAATAGAATATTATTACCTTATTTTGATGGATATGAATATCAAATTTGAATGTTCCCCCTATCACACCACTCGACAACTACCATCACTGTTTCTCATATAATGGTAATTTATCATTAATTTAGTTATCCATCATAATGATATGAAAAATATTAAAAAAATAACACATAAAATCTATTCCCACTTCTCAATCTATGATGTTCAATATTTTATCTTAAGTCATTAAATAGATTGAATAATTATTTTTGAAATTTGGTTTTTTAGGTAAATAGAAAGTTAGATATTTATGTAATAAAATATAAGGAAATATAATTTTTGGAGAAATCCAAGCTTCAAACACTTTTATCATTGAAATGTTTTAAATGCCCAGTCCTTTGTGTGTATTTAAAAATTTTTGTAGTAGTGAAAAAATATTCAATGAGTCTTCTTTGGTGACAAAGTTTTTATGATGAATCTAAATCCCTCAAGCTTCTTATATTGATACTCGATATATTTTAAATGTAGTTCTAGTATTTAGTATCCTATATCTAAATTTAGTTTTAATGATTCTATAAAATTAAAATTGACAGTTTATTATATTTTAATTTATAATCCAATTTTTTTGGAATAATAATTTACATTATTACGTTTTCTAGTTTTGAATAATTTAAAATCATTTTTCATAATGAAATTAAAACTTATTTTTGTCATTCATTCATGGTGATCATTTTATTGTTCATGTTTATTGGAACTATTAAAAAAAAATTATTCAGTAAATTTGTTTTCAATGATGAAAATATTTTAGAAAATATATTAATTTCTTTTTTTTATTTTTGAAACAATTATTATATTCAATATTCATATTTTATATTATGAAAATGGTTTTCAAATAATATATATTTTATTTTATATATATATAAATCTCCATATATATATATATATATACATATTATACAATATAATGTGTGAGACAAACCTCTCAAAGGGGTTGTGCCGCTATTAATAGTTTGAAATATTGGTTCAATATATAAAGGTATTGGTTTTTAAAATAGTGAGTGAGTTTTCTAAGGCAGTTTGAAAATGAATTAGGTCTTTTAGTTTCCCAAAAAAATATTTTTAATGGGTAATTTTAAAAAAAAAAGTTATTTCAAATAAAGGGTAACATGTTTTTTATCATCAAAGAAATTTTTTTAAAAACTAATAAAAAGTGTCCGGATGAATTATTAGGACAATATTCAGATATTTTTTATAATAAAAATGTGATTTTAATGGGAAATGATTAGTTTTAAAGTTAATAAATTAGATTTCTATGATGTTTCAGAATAAGTATGATATTTGTTTTCAATGATGATCTAAATAAAGGATATTTAAATTTCACATTGACTTTAAAATGGAGTTTTTTATATGAAATTATAGTGAATAGATTCATCAGTTATTGTTATAATGTGGGATACTCTATCAGTAATGTCAAGGACATATCAACTAAAATTTTATTCTTCTATTCAAAAGCACCATTTTATTATGTAGTATATAGTATACTAATTTCGTAGTGAATAACATGCTTCTCAAAATAACCACAAATTTTTTCCGTTATAAATTCCACACCATTAATTTTCTGGATCATCAGTAAGAAGAAATTACAATATATTTCAAAATTTATTCTAAAACAATTTAACCTATTTAGAATATATTATTTATATCTCACAATGAAAATAGATTTTAATTTAGGAAAATTTATCCAAAATAGAAATAATATATTTCTCCCTATTTATTGAAGGATTCATAATAGTCCCATAATAATATAAATAAATAATCATCTAGGATTGGGTAGATTATATCATTAAATTATTCTATGAAGAGTAAACAATGTTTCCTATTAATCATGTTGAGAACATCATACTACTTTCTCTTTTTTAATATTGATAGGTCACAAAATTTTTCCCCTTTAGTGATCTTACTCATGTTTTTTTTATTAATATGATATATATGTCTATTCCATTACTTTATTCTAACATTAATGTATAATTTTAATAAATTTCCCACAACACCCACTCGAATTAAATTTTCACTTTGGTCAATGACCCCTTATCAAAATACATCAATGAAATTGGTGCTTGGTTTGTTTTTATATGAAGTATGAAATTATAAAAAACATTGCATTATCTTGGAATAATACAATAAAACAATCCAATCCAACCCAACATAAGGAACATTTAATATTCTTGGGAAGTGGTAATTTATCACGGATAAGGGAAAATAAATAAGTTATACACTTATTCTTTTATAATTACTATTTTAAAGTTAACCTATAAAGTTGAATAAATTATTGAACCACTCACTTACTAATTTATTTTTCTTTTCAAACACTCCTTAAAATATGATTAAAAAAGTTTAGTGGTATATATATATTTATAAATGAGATGGGAGGAGTTGTATCTCTATTTATAAATTCATACATGTGTAAGTAAAAAGGGTAATATATATTTTTATGTGATCATATTAACTCTCAGAGACCTCTTTGATACACAGAATATCACCTCTTATTTAATATATGTAGATAATAACACCATATAATGTTCATGTCACTAACTTCATCCAACCGATAAGATATCCATCATAACCCCACTCCCATAAACGTGGACTCACTGGAAGATAAACACTATTGAAATTTATTCCTCGGACCATGTTTTTTTTCTTTTCATAGAGTAATTGAAGGAATTATTTTAATGTTGAAAATCTAATGACTATATCGGCATTACTGTGTATAATACCATCCAACTGAGCCATCTCATGTTCACACCAATAAAAGATCCCCTTGTAGGGATTAAACTACTACTGCGGATTTTATCAATTGTAGATGAAAAACTAATAAATATTGTATGGTGCTTCACCAACTCCCCAACCCGATAACATTTATATTTAAGGAGAAAACTATCATCCCCATTATCTTTATATCCCTAATAGTTATTTTTGAATTTCATTTCGTGAGACCCTTTCCCAATCTCTTCTAAACATTCACTAATGTAGCTTAAACTACCTTGAGTTGTAGTCATCCCATACTAGGTATCGATGATCATTGTAGATGAATTTGAAAGATAAAATCTACCACTACTTGGGTAATTCATTTCATAATTTCAATTAATCATTTCCATCAAAGCATGTTGAACTTATTTGAAACATTTAAATGTTGGGTTCCCCTTATTTTAGAGGCTCGTTCATTATATCTAATTATTTTTTTAAATATTAATATTACTGAATCAATTAGGATGTATATGTATTGGATATTGATGGATGACAATCGTATGACAAACGAATATGAATATGGGGTGAAATAGTTCATCAAGTTTGAAAATGATCTTATATATGACAATTATCAAATCCTTTATCCATGTTTATGCTATTTTTATTAAAGACTAATTATTCCAGAAGAGTTGGATGAACATTTGATATATCATTGAATAGATCAAAGCTAACAATATTTGACTAAACACAGGGAAAAAGTGAATGTATATATTGACTGGGATATGACTACATTTTATGGATCATCTAATATGATTACAAGTGTTGTCAATGATGAATGGTATATAGAGGATGTGATTATAGGTTTGAATGGTGATGAATATCATATTGAGGAAATAAAAATGATAGTTAAAGATTAACATCTTGTCTATCCAAAATTGTTTTAGAATTAATGTATTGGGTAAAGATTCCATTATATCCTGGATATACTAAATATAAATCATTATCAGCCATACTAAAGCTGTATATTTAAAAATATAGAAATATATGGAGTGATTAAATTTCTACTAAACTAACTACTCTATTTAATGATATTCTCACATAAAATAATGATATTCCATGGTGAATATATGTTGTTAAACAAATGCTACATTCAAAGGGATTGATATCTGAAATAATACATTCTGGTCCAAATGATTGCATAATCTTTCTCAAAAACAAAAAATCACTAAAATAATGCCCAAAGTGTTGAGATTATCAATACATGAAAGATTAATCACGTACTATGAAAGTTGTTTGGTAATTTCCAATCATTCTATGGTTTAAGTTCCTATATGGAAGTGATGAGACTCCAAGGCAGTTTATATGTCATGTAGATACAAGAAATAAATATGGGAAATTTTATCACCAAGAAGTCCCTCCTTAATGGAATACAATATATCACAAGTATCCTAAATTTGGAAATGAGTTGGAAACCTTCCCTTTACCGTATCTACAAATGGATTGAATCCATATAGTTTTCAAAGAAGCACTCACAGTACATGCCTTGTTATTTTCAAAAATTAGAACTTTCCACCATGGTTATGCACAAAATGAATTTACATTATATTATATATTCTTATATCAAGAACAATATAAATGGGTAATGATATTTATTTTTATTTGTCTCAATTGATCAATGATTTGAAATTGTTGTAGGATTCAGGTGTTACGCTGTACAATGCTTACAGAAATGGAGATTTCACATTATGATTTATTTTGTATGGGATGATAAATAAATTTCTTTATTATGAGAATTTTTTAGGATTTAGCATTAAAGGAACTCAAGGGTGTCCCATATGTGAACAAGGTAAATAATCAACTAGGTAGAAACATTCATCAATGACTATGTTTATAAGAAATAATAGATTTTTACCCCAATGACATAAGTACTGATCTTGAACAACATCATTCTATGGGATTTTAGAATAATATATAACATGGTATCTTCTAATAGGTGATCAACTATTTGAGAAAGTAAAAGTTATGGACACTACTTTTCTTAAACCATTTTCAAAAAAAACTTTTAAAAAATGTTTGGAAAAAGAGATAACTTTTTTTAATTACCTTGGTGGAATTTTTGTACTTGCATTTTCTTGATATTATGTATGTTGAAAAACAAATATGATAGTTTTTTTTGCGTGTTACTAAATATACCCAATAGTCTAGGTTGGAAATGATAGAGATGTGAATGTGGGATGGGTTTGTGCCAGTGAAGGGTGAAAATAGACTTTTCTTCCTCCGGTTGCTTATACACTTTCCAAAAAGGAGAGATATTAGTTTTTCAACTTCATGAATTATGTAATGGTTCCAGAGAGGTATTAATCAAATTCAAATAATATCATGACAATGATATATTTAATGTTAATGGGTATGAAATCACATGATTTTCATGTTTTTATTAAAGATCTAATTCCTGTAGATTTACAATTCATTTTTCCTAAGAATAACTATCATACATTGACCAAGCTCTATTTCTTTTTCAAACCTATATGTAGCAATGATATAGACCCAGAAAATTTTCCAACTATGGAAAAGGAAATTTACAATATATTATGTGAATTATAAATATTATTCTCATTCACATTCATTGATATGATGGTTCACTTTATGGTTCAGTTGGTAAGAGAAATTCAACTATGTGGTCCTGTATATTATAGATGTATGTAGCCCATCGATTAATATATACATATTTTGACAGGGTATGTAAAAAATAGAAGTTGACTAGAATATAGTAATGTAGAGAGATATATTGTTAATAAATCCTTTGAATTTTATATCAACTACATATATAATGTGAAAATAATTTGTCAACAAAAATATCATCACACTAGAAGGCCTGTTGGTGAATAAATTTTTATAATATATGTTTTCACAATCACAAACACAGATTTGGAGAAAGACTACCTTTACATATTTTATAAAATTTTAAAGGATTCTTCATATTTTTAAACTCACAAACAAAGTCGTAGGCATTTGAATTCATCAAGAGATAAAATATGGATATCAAATATACATAATCAACCGTTTATATTATGTTTTCAAGGACATATTTTTATGGACTATGATGAAAATATGGATTCAATTTCAGAAAAACATTGATAGATAGGAATAGGAAGAAGTGTTTTTGTATAATATTATAATTATTATAGAATTAATATTTATTAATTCTATATAAATACATATGATAAAGGAAATACCATGCAAAATAGTGGAGTTTATCTTGTGGCTAAAGTGGTGCATTTATCAGGTACAAATAACATAAATCAAATTTATGAACATATTTCATGCTTTATAATCATCAAAAAAATATGGGAGTTAAATTATACAATATTACAAGTGCCTATTTTTTAATGAAATTGGCATTATAAGAGCAGTACTGCTAAAATATATGAATTGGGATTTTTAAAAGTGGATTTTGGTCAGAAATTGTACAAGGACAAATATTTTATAACAAAATCACAAGAAGTAAAAGTATTTTATGTTCCATATCCTACCAATTTAATGTGGTAAATTGTTTTATTATCGACCAAAACCACTGATAGGGTATATGAAAATTCAATTAGGATAACCCTTTCATTGGGATTTCCCAATCATTTCATAGTGTTCCCAATATAGATGGTGTGTTGTATATCAGAGGACACCACAATGAATGGATTTGGATAATCGATAGAGGGGTTAACTTCCTTCAACCATTAAATAATTTATAGTTAAATAATAATGTTATTTTTTTTGTAATATACATTTTGTTACCTCATAATATTATCTGTTTACTACTACTTTATATAATCTAAATTAAGTATTCAACCACTTCTATAGATAATGACTTTTTCATTTGTTGATGCTCCCAATCCTAAGGAATAATAGGTTTCTCAACCTACTAGTGTTCCTAATGAACTGGAAAAAAAACATTCTATAAATGTTAATGCTTCCAATCTATAAGCACCACATATTGATGATGTTGAACCGGATGAAACGGTAGAAGATGAACAAGTGATGTCCTAGAAAACATAGGATCATCGTATCATGACGGTGTTATAAAATAGTATTAATATGAAAAAAGGAATCAAATTCAAGATTATATTGAATGCATGTGGTTAAGATGTTATCCCCAATAATGCCATGTTCTGTATTTTCATTGGGATTACCACTTGGAAGTGTGTTCCAATTAATTTAGATTCATGGAACAATGTTGTTCTCGCACTTAAGACACTAACTTCAGAAGATATTATGGTAACATTATAATATCCTTTCATTATTTTATTATTTAAAAAAATAATTAAATACTAACTAACGCATCATTATCTCTTGTAGAGTGAATTTATAGTTGATGAATCCAAAAGAAAATTTGTTTTAATTATTTATAAAATGTCTCATAGAGTGTTTCTCACAATTCTAATGAAGATTCATATCAAATATACTGAACGGAATATAAACCCACACCAACCACATATGTATGAACACCTAATAAGACAAGAGGCTTGGGATGAATTTACTTGCCTTCATGAGGAGACATATTTTCAATTACATTGTGGCTGGTAATACATTGTTTGAAAATAAATGTATTAAACACTTTGATTAAGAATTTTTAATTTATGAAAAAACATCTGAGTGATGAAAAATAATCAACGGGTAGAAACATTAACGCACCCCTACCATAGAGAAATGATAGGGTATGCACCACTTGAAAAAAATATTTACATATTTTAAATCTACCATAATACTTTTATGTGGCATGAAACAACAACATAATAATGTTCTTATATTTATATGCATTTTGATTAATCCAAATAAAAATTCACTACCATCAGACATAATTTTTTATGAAAGGAGGAATGTTTAAATAAATAATGATTATAATAGATGGGAACACACAAAAAGTTTGGGAAGAATGTGAAGCATGACATAATAAAAAAAATTACATAAAATTGGTATTACATAACAATAATTACTTATTTTACTATATTTTTTATCCAACATAAACACCAGAATCATCATCAAATTTACCATATAAATAGATACTATCAGTGGCCTTAATGCAGCCATAACAGTTTCCTTGTATCATAGGTACATGTTTTGGGGTGATACCCGAAATATATTTTTAGAAAAGAAATGAATATGTGGATAAAGATAAATAAATGGAGAAGATGCATGCAATATTATCTATTCTTAAAGAAAAATTTAATTAGAAATATAAGCTTTTAGAAAATGGTTATGTGGATAAAGAAAATAGAAGAAACAACTCAACAACAACCTCTACATGAAGATGCCACCTACCGCCCCACTAGCATTGAAGTGTTCCATTCCCCTCAAAGAGCTATCTTATATGAGGTAATCAATATTCTCATAATAGTTTCTATGAAATGTGAATCTGGATGACATTGATACCTTTCCTATCATGATATTATATAGGGTAAAAATGATTGTGGTTTATATATATCAGCATCCACACATCACCTAGTTGTGAGGGCTATCTTGTTCAATATCCCAGAAGATACTCTTCATAACAGAAAAATTCCAACAGTTCAAGTGAGAGTGGGTATCAGAGGTGCTCATGGTCTGAGCGCTGAGCTACCTATTCCGCTTGACGAAGAAAATATTCATATGGTTGAGTAAGCTATTTCAACATTCATGTCATGGCTGTCAAATCATGTAAAACAATATTGATGAGGGGGTATTAATTTTCAATTTATTTTTTATGAAAAACCTTAAAAATTTAGTGGAAAAAGTTATGAACAAATTAATTTTATTACAAATGGAAAAAGGGAAGGTGGTGAAAAGAATGATCAAATCCAAATGATATAAAGGATCAATAAACTAATCAAAAAGATCTTCACAAAGCACATTTACCCCACCCATTCAATATTTGTATTTACTAACATTGAAGGTTTTTATAGATACAAGGATACAAAATGGTAGTGATGCCTTGGTTGATTTTGAAGAACCAATATTTGGAGAGTCTATTATTGACTACATTTATCTTGAGAATGTAAATGAAATCTTCAAGTATGAATGGATAGGGGTCTTATTTGTAAATGTATACATGAGGTGTGTTTTCAATATTTTTTAAAATAGAAAATATACTATGTTAATTATGACTATATAGTCATCACAACACTTTTACACAACTAACCTCATTGGATTTAGATCAAATTGACGCAATAGTGGAAAAACATGTCATAACATTTTAATGAAAACATAAAGACAATATAATATTCTTATTACCCATGATGCAGGGGTAATCCTCTATAATTTAATCATATAAAATAAATTTTCATTCATTTTATTATGTATTCCATTTTTTAGGAAAATTTGGTTACACATTGTGGTCAATTTGGATACTCCAAAAATTTATTTTATGAATTATTTGTGTGGATACCCAACTAAAGACTTGGATTCAAAGTTCTAAAAACTTTGGATTCAATGAAACTTTTATTTTGAGAATAAAAAAACTATTTAACTCTTCCTTCATTTCCATCTTGATCAATGGATCCCCCAATGGGTATTTTAAATGCACTAAGGGAATCAGACAAGGATATCCCCTTTCAGCTATTCTGTTTGTTATTATAGAAGACTACCATCGTAGATTACTTTCCCGACTTGTCGAGAAAAGTAAACTCAAGACCATCCAAGATTCTAGGAACATGAATGTCGCTACCCATCATTTATATGCCAATGTCATAATTTTATTCCTCAATGAGGAAAAAAGGAATATTCAGGTTTTAAAAACTACTCTGACTCACAATGAGGAGGTCTCTAGTGAAGCTATCTGATGGAATAAATCCATTGACATTTTTTTGTAAAAATTTCTCCCCACACAGAAAGGTCTCCATCACCAAAAAATTAGGAATTAAATAGGGATCCCTCCCATTCAACAACCTAGGCGTTCCTATCTTTTGGGGAAGGCCAAAATCCCTTTATTTTTCCTACATTGTTGATCAAATCACTAAAAAACTCTCCACCTGGAAAGGAAAATCCCTCTCCATGTCTAGAAGAATTTGTCTTATTAAATCCACAATTGTCTCTAAAATGTTTTAATCTTTGATGGTTTATAAATGGCCTGTTAACACCCTTAGAAAACTCAATGTCTATATAAAAAATTTTGTCTGGACCGAGAGTACCCTTGAAAGAAAATTTGACACCATCCCTTGGGACACCTGCTGTAAGCCTTTAGAAAAAGGTGGTCTTGGAATAAAAAATCGTAGACTCTTTAATGATGCACTCCAAGACAAACTCACATGGGGGTTAATTCATACCAACATAGATTCTTTATATTTCCTTAAAAAGATATTTCTTTATAATCTTAAAAATAGAAACTTTAATTACATCACTTCTTTGATCTGGACCTCTATCAAATACACATACTTTAACATTATGAAGAACTCTCGATGGATGGTAAGTATTGAATCTTCCATGAATTTTTGGCTTGATAATTGGACTGACACCCCCCTAATATCTACTCTTTCTCCTAATGAAACTATTAAAAACACCAAACGCACCATTCAAGTTGTTATTCACTCCCACAATAGTGATATCCCTGATAACATTACACAAGTAATTGATAGTAATCCTTTCTCCAATACTGATGATTTTCTTATTTGGGAACCTGCTAATAATGGCAACTTTGACTCAAAAAATTACTATGATCATAATTTCATAAACATTGAATCCATCTTTGAGTGGTTGGTCCAATTTAACAAACAATATATCACGCCCTCCTAATTTACTCTTATATGGAGAATTGCTCATTATATAATTCTTACTGAAGTTTGCATACAATCTCTTGGTATTAAGCTATGCTCTAAATGTCTCTTTTGTAACCAACAATGGGAAGATGTGAATCATCTCTTTTTGTCTATTGATACAACTTCTACCCTTTGGAATTATATTTTTTACATATTTGGCTGCAGATTGATCCTCTAAGATATTATTGCATCACAATTAAAGAGATGTGTCCAGCAAGAGGAATCTCAACAAATCAAGAATATCTTCCTCTCTGCCATTATGGAGCTTCTTCATGTGATCAGGTATGATATAAACAATATGATTCATAATAATTCTTCACCAAATCTTATTGCAGGTAAATCCCGAATCCTCCTTGCAACACGCGAGGCTGCCTCAATTCAAAAGGCTCACTGCAATAATACTATTAGGGACTTTGATATTATTCAGAGACTTCACATTGAAGGCATCTTCGGACAACCCAAACACACGATTGAAGTATTCTAGTAGGTCCCACTTTTAGGATGGATCAAGGTGAACATTGATGGTGCCTCCAAAAGAAACCCAGGCCATGCCGGTTGCAGAGAGATCTTCAGAGACCATCTTGGTATATTCCATGGATGCTTTTTCACTTTCTGTGGCACTTTCTCATCACAAAAAGATAAAATGATGGGTGTGATCCATTCTCTCAACTATGCACTTAAAAAATGATGGAGGAAGATTTGGATTGAATGTGATTCGACCACCATTGTTCAAGCAATCTGTAAGGGGATGACTCATTTAGCCTGGCCACTCACTACTCACTGGATGAAGTTCCTCAACACTCTTATATAGATCAAATTTATCGCCACTCATGCTTTCAGAGAAGAAAAAAAGGTTGCTGATGTGCTTGCAAACATGGGAGTTAACCAGGAGATGACCTAGCTTTATGCACTCCCTCTTGATCTTTTTCATCTTTATGACAATGACTATAGGAAACTCCCATCCTTTATACTCTTGTAACCACTTCTTTTATCTTCAATAAATTGTGCCTCAGTCTTTGACGGAAACACTACCTATAAAAAAATAATTTTTTTTATGATAGGTCAGTGTTCAAATATCGCCAAAATCATAGAATGAGGATATTTCATGCATAAAAGGAGTGTGTTGAATTCTTAAAGTGGATATGTATAAGGGTCTATATAATAATATTTCACTATCAAAATACATATCAAAACAAATTACATGTTTATTTCAATATGTCTGTATTTTATGAGACAAACCAAAGTAAAAGATTTTGGTTATTATGTTTGTAATTTCATTAAAGATATCATATACCATCAATAAATTAATATCCATAAAGTGGTATTTTCGAAGATAATTACCATTTTATTTATAATGGTTAATAATCCTTTGTGTATTTATATTTCACAATTAATACCATGATTCTAGAAAGTACTCATATTCATAATATGGAACAATGATTTTTAAAAATGACTAGGTATCATAACTACTGTTAGAGTGTACATATATATCATGAAGATGTGACTTCCTAATACTTATTTAGATGATTTACTCATCATTTTATCTACTTTTTTAGTTAATTTCTTTATCATTTTTATTCGATACTTATTTTGTTAATTATCAAATATATCATGAACAAATTAATTCATCAACATGGATGATTGACTCATGTAATATTATCATGAACTCAACATAGATGATTCATTCATGATGAAAATATTTTCTTTTTATTCTCCAATGCCTTCAATATTATGGGTTATCAAATAATAAAATTATTAGATAAGCCAAAATTTTGAACGCACTTTAGAATAAAAACACATGATGGAATAAAATATACCTCAATTTGATACATGGTGAACCCGGTATGACTCAAATTTTGTGGTTTCAGTTAACAATTGACAATTTATTAATGCATTATTTTATATGTATATTTATTTAATTTTTTTATTGTATTAAAAATATAATAAATTTTTTCTTATATAGGTGGTTTTTTGCTCAAGTTGGAGTGGTATGTTCACAACTTCTCATGACCATGATATACTGGACTTTGATGCTGCAACTGAGAGCATAAAAATAAGGAAATGGGGGAAGAATGTATAGAGACATCCTAAAAAGGTGGATTCCCACTACTTATTTAGTAAAACAATTCACCATTTTATACACTATTTTAAAGTTAATTTCCTTATAATTTTTATCTACTTATTATTTTTTCACATATATTTTGGGAAGTCATGTTTTTCTTTCAACTATTTACAGCAATACAAAAAATAGAGAACATATTACTTTTGGATGGGGACTTTCAGGAAGCAAGAGGTTTCCTCTTCAATCCAAATGGAACATGTTCTATATTTTCTGTATTGTTATATATATTTGAAGGAAAAACACACATCACATAATCAATCATCCACACCTCGATCTGATACATAGTGTGATTGGTTAGACTCAAACATTTTGTTTTTAGTTTATAATTTACATTTTAGTTCAAAATACACATCACATACTCAAAACTAATAAAAAAATTCATAATGTTTTGATACATTATGAAAATGATCTGTAGGTAATTTGTGACATTGATAAATCAGCCTCACATTCATATGATTCATGGTATGCCCGATATGTCACGACCCGCCCTCGGGGTCCGAGCCGTGACTACCCCAAGGGCGGGTCGTGACAAATTGGTATCAGAGGAGTTCGGTTCTACCGCGAACTCTGATCTTTTCTATGTGAAGCAATAATGTTTAGCGTATTGAGTGTGGTTATCAGTCCAGGGAGTCCAGTGTTGGTGCGGCGGCCGACGTATCCGTACACCAGGACCCTGACTTCTGATTTCCGACTTAATGCACGAAAACATTGATTGCGTGTGTGTTTCAAAGTTTTCTTTGTGATTACTTGTGTCAGATCACCGGGTATACTGATCTGCTTAACAAAGTCTCAAGTTTTCTTTGTGATTACTTAATTCAGCTCACCAGGTATACTGTTCTGACGATGGTGTTCTTGTTCTCCTTTTCAGGATGGCCCCACGACGGCAGCCAGCTAGGGTTCCGAGAGTTGAGCGAGACGACAGCCCACCGAGCGACGAGGCCTCGGTGCAGGGCCCTTTTCCAGAAGTGGCACCGGCGGTAGCTATACCCGCCGAGCCCCCGATGCTTCCAGCAGCAGCCGCTGACGATGCACGTCGCCTCAGCGCACTGCATGAGTTTCAGCGCCAGCGACCGCCCAGGTTTCGCGGGGAGACGGATCCCCAGGCAGCAGAGGACTGGCTGGAGGCAGTGGTTCGAGTGTTTAGGCTAGTGAGGACACCAGCAGACCTCATGGTGATCCTCGCTGCGAGCCTACTACACGCAGCAGCTGGACGATGGTGGAGCTTGATGCTCCAGGTGCACGATGAGGCATCTCTACTCTGGACGGACTTCGAGAGCCTCTTCCGCTCTGAGTTCGTCCCGGCCACCCTCGAGCGGTGCGCATCCAGGAGCTTCTACAGCTGCGGCAGGGCAGCATGACGGTCGCCCAGTACTCGGCGAGGTTTACCGATCTCTCGCGCTACTCGACCGACATGGTACGGGATCCATTCTTCCGGGCCCGGACCTTCGAGCAGGGTTTGAGACACGAGATCAGGGCATCGCTGATCTCCCTCAGCATACCGACTCAGACAGGAGTACTGGAGCGGGCACTTCTGATCGAGAGCTTCCTTGCTGAGTCTACACCAGCACAGCGACCCACCGCAGGGCGGCACGTGGCAGAGTCATCTGCAGCAGGCAGTCGACGGATGACTCAGGGGTCCAGACAGACCAGACCTTCAGGCCGACGATCTCAGGGCACTGGCTCAGCAGTGCGGGGCACACAGCGCGGAGCCAGTCTTCCGAGAGGCAGACAGTGCTACTCATGCGGCGGACAGGGCCACATGGCTCGTGACTGCCCGACCCGCCGTGCCGAGGAGCAGCAGTCAGTAGATGGACCACCGAGGCAGAGGCAGAGGGTCGACCGTGGCGGTCCGCAGGGAGGAGGCGGACGAGGCAGAGGAGCTGGACGAGCAGCTGGTGGTGGCCGACGCTTTGAGGCTCTACCACCACCACCACCAGGAGGTCCACCCCGACCACAGGGAGCTGGCGGGCAGCGACAGGCACAGCTCCAGGCAGCAGAGGCCTACGACCACGGCGCACCTGAGATGATTCGAGGTACTATCTGTGTCTATTCCACCCTTGCTGCAGTTCTTATAGACACAGGAGCGAGTCACTCTTTCATAGCCGCTGCCCTTGTTCGGAGCTCGGAGATTCCGACAGAGCCGTTGGCTCGATCCTTACGGCTAGAGACTCCTACGGGAGCAGACTCGACGATTACGCACTGGTGCCGGCAGTGTGAGCTTACTCTAGGAGGCGAGAGCTTCGGCTGGGATCTTCTTGTAGCAGCGTCGAGGCCTTACGACGTCATCTTGGGCATGGATTGGCTGTCTACGGTCCATGCACAGATTGACTGTTTTAGGCGCAAGGTGCGATGTGTACGCACCGACGGGAGCAGGTTCACCTTCACCGGCGAGAAGGGAGCCTTAGCAGCACAGGATGGACTTCCGCGGAGGAGAGGACAGCCCATCACTCATCAGTTGGCTAGCCTTATCCTTGGAGCAGTTGACGTGCGAAGTCCTGGTTTTCCTGCAGTGGTGGATCAGTTTGCGGACGTTTTTCCCGACGATGTTCCAGGGCTACCTCCTCGCAGAGAGGTAGACTTTTATATTGACTTGTACCCCGGGACAGCCCCGATATCCACTCCAGCATATCGGATGGCCCCCGCCGAGCTTCGAGAGCTACGGGTACAGTTGGAGGACTTGCAGGGCAAGGGATTCATCCGACCCAGTGTTTCACCCTGGGCTTCCCCGATTTTGTTCGCCAAGAAGGCGGACGGAAGCTTGCGACTTTGTGTTGACTATCGTCGCCTGAACCAGGTGACAGTGAGGAACAAGTATCCGCTACCGAGGATTGATGACCTCTTTGATCAGCTCAAGGGAGCACGGTGGTTCTCGAAGATAGACCTCAGGTCAGGCTATCATCAGCTCAGAGTCAGAGACGAGGATGTGCAGAAGACGGCCTTCAGATGTCGGTATGGCCACTATGAGTTCTTGGTTATGCCTTTCGGTGTAACCAATGCTCCAGCAGTGTTCATGGCTCTCATGAACAGGATCTTTCAGCCATACCTCGATCGGTTTGTCGTGGTCTTCATCGACGACATTCTGATTTACTCTTCGACAGAGGAGGAGCACGCCTATCACTTGCGAGTTGTTCTTGACACACTCCGAGAGCACCAGCTTTATGGTAAGCTCTCGAAGTGCCAGTTCTGGATACGTGAGGTCCACTTTTTGGGACACGTTATCTCTGAGGCGGGAGTTGCAGTGGATCCCGCGAAGATTGAGGCTGTGTTAGCATGGGAGCCACCCAGGAGCGTGACTGAGGTTCGGAGTTTCTTGGGACTAGCTGGATACTATCGGAGGTTTGTGCCGAACTTCTCCAGAGTTGCGGCAACACTCACAGCTTTGACGAAGAAGGGGAAACCCTTCGTGTGGTCAGACAGTTGTCAGCAGAGCTTCGAGGAGCTGAGGCAGAGATTGACTAGCGCACCTATCTTGAGGTTGCCTGAGGAGGGAGTAGGGTACGTAGTCTACTGCGATGCATCAGGAACCGGACTCGGATGTGTTCTAATGCAGGAGCGGGCAGTGATCGCCTATGGATCACGAAAGTTGAGGCCGCATGAGCTGAACTACGCTACCCATGACCTGGAGTTAGCAGCAGTGGTCTTCGCCCTGAAGACATGGCGACATTATCTGATGGGCGAGCGCTTTACAGTCTTTTCCGATCATCAGAGTCTCAGGTATATCTTCTCGCAGAAGGATCTGAACCTGAGACAGCGACGATGGCTCGAGTTCCTCCAGGACTATGACTTTGAGATAGTCTATACTCCTGGGAAGGGGAACGTAGTAGCCGATGCCCTCAGCAGGAGGACGGGCATTCAACTACTTGAGGAGGCGACGGAGCAGCTAGCCTCTTTGCAGATATCCTTCGTGGATAGAGATGGAGCAGCCTTTCTTCAGTCTCTCACAGTCACTCCTCCACTACTGCAGCGGGTCAGGGAGGCACAGCATGGGGACGCTGACTGTGAGACACGGCGTGCACAGATATCCTCGGGACAGGCACCTGATGGTTTCTCCCTTGGAGCAGAGCACGACATCCTTTTCAGAGGACGTGCCATGGTACCAGTCACATTGCGAGAGGAAGTGCTGAGGGAGTTTCACACATCTCCTTTAGCGGTACATCCTGGAGTGGCGAAGATGTACCAGGACCTCAGACGACAGCACTGGTGGCCGGGCATGAAGAAAGCTGTAGCAGAGTTCGTTTCTCGATGCCTTACCTGTCAGCAGGTGAAGGCAGAGCATCAGGTACCAGCAGGCTTGGTACAGCCCTTGGAGGTTCCGGAGTGGAAGTGGGACGGCATATCTATGGACTTCGTGACTGGACTTCCACGCACTTCCAGAGGTCACGACTCCATCTGGGTGATTGTTGACCGACTCACCAAGTCGGCACACTTCTTACCCATCAGAGAGCAGGGCTCGGTGGAGAGCTTGGGACGTCTCTACGTTCAGGAGATTGTGCGGCTCCACGGCGTGCCATCATCTATCGTTTCCGATCGTGATGCCCGCTTTACTTCCCGGCTTTGGAAGGGGTTGCAGGAGGCGTTCGGGACGCAGCTACGTCTTAGCACAGCTTTTCACCCTCAGACGGATGGTCAGACGGAGAGGACCATTCAGACTCTCGAGGACATGCTCCGTGCATGTGTCCTTGACTTTGGTCGTAGCTGGGAGGACCACCTACCTTTGGTGGAATTCGCATACAACAACAGCTACCACTCCACCATCGGGATGGCACCGTACGAGGCGTTGTACGGCCGACCATGTAGATCTCCTTTGTGCTGGACAGACCCAGGGGAGTCAGCACTAGTGGGACCGGAGATGGTCCAGGCCACGACAGAGAAGGTCCAGGTCATCCAGGAGCGGATGAGGACAGCTCAGAGCCGGCAGAAGTCATATGATGACAGGAGGCGGAGACCACTAGAGTTCGAGGATGGCGACCACGTCTTCTTGCGGGTCTCACCTCGACGTGGTATTCGGAGATTTGGCCGAGGCGGCAAGTTATCTCCGCGCTTCATCGGACCTTTTCAGATTCTCAGCAGGATTGGCGAGGTGGCTTATCGCCTGGCTCTACCACCTCAGTTGCACCGGGTGCACGACGTCTTTCACGTATCCCAGCTGAGGAGATACGTGCACGACCCGACTCACATCATTGACCATGGGGAGCTTGACGTTGACGATGGGGCGACTTTTACGGAGGTCCCGGTGGAGATAGAGGATCGACAGGAGCGGGTCCTACGTGGGCGATCGATTCCTCTTGTGCGCATCAGATGGCAGCACGGGAATCTCCAGGAGAGCACTTGGGAGCGGGAGGCTCAGATGCGTGCTCAGTACCCTCATTTGTTCCCCTAGTTTTTGTTGTATCTTTACGGGGACGTAAAGCCCTGAGGTGGGAGTAATGTAAAGACCGTAAAATTCAAGGGAAATTTTTTCTTAATTTTCTTTGGATTTTTACAAGAGCGCGGTTTCAGACGGCATCTGATTCCGAGGCCCGGAGTGCCCGGAATTAATTTCCGAAGTTTGGCTCGGGTACGTTCAGTGAACGAACGAGCAGGAATTCCTAACTTTTGATCCGGTGCTCGGAATTGAAATCCGAGGGCACCGATGAACTCGCAGCGCCGATATTCGCTTAATGAGACCTTTTCGGGAGTTGCGTTTGTTGCGGGTTGAAAGTTACGTTTTGGGGTTTTTCAGTTAAGTTAAATAAAATTGTGTAAAACAAATTTTATTTAAACTTATTAAAAAAAACCTACCTAAGGGGGTTGGAAGTGGGACCCACACCCACTTAACCTCCCTTGGGAGGATTAAGTATGGTGGGGCCCACACGAACCCCTAAATCTTTTAATAACCTCTCAACTTCCCCCTTAAACTCCTCTTTTAATAACATGACAACTTTGTTAATTAATGGAGTTGAATTGTTTGAATTGTTTGAATTTCAAACCTTTGAAATTCAAATTGATAATTTTGTGAATAAAATAAGACTTTAGCTTATTTTATTTGGGTTAGAATTCTCTAGCCACCTTGAGAGAATTTGGAGCCTTCATCTTCTTCTTCTTCAAGATTGACGAAGAACGCGAAGAACCATCGAACATCGACGAAGAACGCCACGTTCTCGGGAATCGTCTTTCGCGACGCCATACCCGCGACACCGACGACGTCTTCTTCCGCGTCATATCTTCCGCGACGATTTCCCACGACGAAATCGTCGTCAAAGAACTTCGAATCCTCGCTTCACGACATCGACGTCCTTCTTCCGTGACGCCGACCACCGCGACGCGTCTTCCGCGGGTCGTTGACGATCTTCGTTCTTGAAACCAGAGGTAGGGGATGTTATTTATTGATTATTTTTATTCCATTCTTGAATCATGGATTTTAGCATGACTAAATGTGAGGCTTTCGGATATTCCTTAGTTATGTTATTATTTAACGTGAGGGGGGTCGGACCGCATGAACACGGCCGAACCCCCCCTCCTTAGATCTCGTTTTATTCATGCGGACGGAAGCAAGAGGCGTGGTGCCGTCGCACCACGCGGATGAACATGCTTATAATCTTCCGCAACACCGTCGCGCTTCGCCGAAGAGAGACTTCAAGAACGCGACGCCGTCGCGCCGCGTTGGGAAGGTTCATGGCACGGCGAAAGGGGCGCGGTGCCGTCGCACCGCGCCGGACGACGAACACCGCGGCCGGTTCCGGGCCGCGGTGAGACGAGGAGACCGCGGCCGGTTCCGGGCCGCGGCGGAAGGAAAGACCGGCGGCCGTGCCGCCGGCGTCGGAAGTCGAGGGCGGGACCGGAAATTCCGGTCCCGTTGGTAAAAACCGGCCGGCCAGCGGGCCGGCCGGATGTCATAAAAACCGGGGGATTAAACCCCCGGCCGGTCCATCAAGACCCCCCTCTTAATGAGGGGGGCGGTTCATTTAAGGAGGGGGGGCAAAGCCCCCCCGGTTTTGTCCAGCCGGCCCCCACCTGCGGGGGCCGTTTATTTTACAAGGCACGGCTTAAAGCCGTGCCGTTTTGACAGAAACGCGGGGCTTAGCCCCGCGTGCCTCCCGCATGCGCCGCGGCACCCCGCCGCCAGCGCGGCCCGCCGCCGCCGCCGCCGCCACGCGGCCCGCCGCCGCCGCCACGCGGCCCGCCGCCGCGCCGCCGCCGCGCCGCCGCCGCGCCGCCGTCCGCCGCCGCCGTCCAGAGGGGGGGGGGGGGGTCGGGCCGGGTCGGCCCGGACTCGGACCCCCCGTTTCGGACCAGATTCGGTTCTTGGCTCATAACTTGAGCCTCGGACCTCCGAATGACGAACCGTCTGCGGCAACGCGATCCTTGGATCGAGACGGTCGTTTCGGTATATCGCACTCAAGGTTTCGGGTTACTTTGAGTTCGGCCGGGTTGGTTCGTTCACGAAACCAACCGGGCCTTCGGAGCGGAAACACTCATATCTTGAGCTACGGACGTCCGATTGACGTGCCGTCAGTCGCGTAATGTTCCTCTTAGTGAGACGGATCTTTTGGCATACTCCGCCCGAGGTTTGGACGCAGGTGGAGTACGGTCGGGTTGGTTTTGCCTTAAAAACCAACCGGGCCCCGGAGACGAAAATGCCAATAACTCTCAAACCGGGCGTCCGATCGACGCGCCGTCTGTTGCGTTGAGTTCCTTTTGACGATACGGAACTTTTGGATACATCAACATCGGTCTTCGTGACAGTTGATGTATCAGCCTCTCGGCTCGTGGAGCGGACCCTCCGTACGAGCTTGCTGTGTGCGGGAACCCTAGTGCTGGCTGCGACTGTTCTACTGCTTCGACTGCTACTGTGACTGCGACGACGACAGTACAGAGATCCTGTGTGGATTCGACGACGACAGTACAGAGATCCTGTGTGGATTCGACGACGACGACTACAGCACTCAGCGATCCTACGTGGATCAGTGCTACAGGTTCTGTGTGAGCCCGATCCTGTGTGGGTCCTTGCGCTCAGCGGTTCTGTGTGAGCCAGCGCCTACAGGTTCTGTGTGAGCCCGATCCTGTGTGGGTCTTCTGCGGGGGTTAGTTACCTATCGATCCTTCGTGGGTCCGACGACTTAGATGGATCAGTGATCATCTTTATCGTCCTTGAAGAAGTATACCTGTGTGAGCTGAATCCTGTTACTTTCCTTTGTGGAATACGTATACTTTCCTGCGTGGACTGAGTTATACTTGGGCTCGGAGGTTGGAGCGTATTTGAATTGATGACTTAGGTATATGTATGGGCATATACCTAAGCAGTGTTGGTTGTTACTTCGTGATTGTACTTTGCTTCGTGGTTTATCCTTTGTGGATTTGAGAGACCTTCAGGGGTCTCGGGGTCCCTACTGAGTAGCTTATACTCACCCCTGCACGGGCTTCGCCCGCACTACGTTGTGTTGGTTGCAGACGACGGACAGCGTTGACCTTAGCTGAGGTTTGCGGAGCGGGACGGTACCCGGAGGTGGACCACTGGGCGGGACGAGCACGGAGCGGACGGTGGGACCCGTGGAGCAGAGGAGCTATCTGTACCCACCCTTCAGGTGGGATTTCCGGTGGACAGCTCGGAGTAGCGGCCTTTACTTTACAGTTGCTGTTTTTCCCTTTTCGAGTTGTACTTTACTTTCAGTTTGGGTTTGTATTCTGGCCCATTTACTTTTCCGCACTTTCAGTTGTTCTCTGCTTGCTTAGTGATTACTTTCCGCTTGTTTACTCTGTGGTGTGTGTTTTCTTTTCAAAGGCAATGCCTTCCCTTTTTACCGGGATTTACGCCTTGGTGCTAGTCGCCAGCCCCTGGCCTATGGAAGGCGGGCTTGGGGTAGTCACGGCTCGGACCCCGAGGGCGGGTCGTGACACGATATAACTCTAAGTGTGTCATTTTATTTTAAATTGATATTAATTTTAGTAAGAAAGGAAAGCGGCATACTGAAAAATGAGAAAACACATTCATATTATTTTAAAACTTTAAGAAATTTATCGATAATTCATTTTTGACTTATAGGAATAATCTTCACCTAAATATGATATAGGGTTTCTCGATACAACTCAAATTATCCTTTATCATTTCAAAATTGACATTTTATTTCAAAAAGTTTGTCACACACTGAAAACTGAACAAAATCATTCCGATTGTCTTGGTAATTTTTGAAATAGAGCATAATTCATTTTTTGAATTTAGGGATTAGTTTAACGTCAATATAACATAGGATGTGATAGGTGTGAATCAAACTACATGTTTCTAGTTCAAAATAACATTTTAGTAAAAACACAATTGACATAATCAAAACTTAGTAAATAAATTTGTATTGTTTTGATACTTCATAAAAAAATATAAGTCATTTTTGATGTGTAGGAATTATCCACACCTCAATCAAACTCACGCTATTATTGGTATGACTCAAATTGTGTATTTTTGTTTAAAATTGAAATTAATTTTAGTAAAAATGGCCAGTGACATAATCAAGACCAAGAGAACAAATTTGGATTGTTTTTATACTTTAGAAAGATCATACATAAGGAATTTTTTATTTTTAGGGATCTAAATCACCTAAATCCAATACCCCATGTGCCTAGTATGACTTAAATTGCTCGTTATCAATTTAAAATTGGCATTTTAGTGCAAAATGTGCGTCACTAACTAAAAACCAATAAAACCCACCAGGATTTCCATGATAGTTTATGAAATAAATTCCTAAGTAGTTTTTGACATGTAGGATTAAATATAACATCAAATTGACACACGGTGTGAGCGATATGACTCAAATTGTGTGTTTTAAGTTCAAAATGAACTATTAGTAAAAAACACAAGTGAAATGCCCAAAAAAATAAAACACATTGCAATTTTATCATAATTTAGTTAAATGATTCATAAGTAATTTTTGATGTGTAGAATTATTCTCATGTCAAAGTGACACATTATGTAATCGGTATGACTCAAAGTTTGTGTTTTAATCTTAAAATTCCCTTTTAGTTCAAAATTAAAGTGACATAATCAAAACCATGAAAATAAATTTTGATTATTTCAATACTTTGGGAAAATGATCCATATGTAATTTCTAAGGCATAAGAACCCTCAGTACCTTAATCTCATACATGGTGTTACTGGTATGACTCAAGGCGTGTTATTTTTTTTAAAATTAACATTATTTTTAGTAAAATTTACAAGTGAAAAAAATAAATTCCTAGAAAACACATTCAGATTATTTGCATAATTTAGAAAAACAATCCATAAGTCTTGTTTTATGTGTAGAAGTCATGTGTACCTCAATCTGATACACAGTGTGTCCAGTATGACTCCAATTGTCTGTTATCAGTTTAAGAATGATATTTTAGTTCAGAACGTCTTTCACTCACTGAAAACCAAAAAAGGTGCTAGGAATATCTTGATAATTTTGGAAAATGATTCATAGATTAGTTTTGATGTGTAGGAGTCAATATCACATGGATCTGACACACGATGTAACCATTATGACTGAATGAATGTTTTTAATTTCAAATGTCATTTTAGTAAAAAACAAAAGTGACATACTCAAAACTGAGAAAATATGTTCATATTTTTTTTGATACTTTATGAAAATGATTTATATGTCATTTTTTGTGTGTAAAAATATGAACCATAATAAATTGACACACGATTTGACTATTATGACTCAAAGTGCATGTTTTAAGTTTAAAATTAAATTTAAAAAAGTGACATACTCAAAAATAGTCAAACAGATTTGAATTGTTTTGATACATTAGTAAAATAATCTAGAAGTAATTTTTAACATGCAGGAATCAGCTGCACCTCAATCCAATGCACGGTGTTAATGGTATGACAAAAAAGTTTTATTTTTATTTAAAATTCAGATTAATTTTAGTAAAAAGGATAAGTGACATACTCAATACTATGAAAACACATTAATATTGTTTTTATACTTTAGGAAAATTATCCATAACTCATTTTTGACATGTAAGAATCAACATCACCTCAATTTGATACACCATGTGCCCAGTATGGCTCAAAGTATCTTTCATGAATTTAAACTTGATATTTCTGTTAAAACTGTGTGTAAGTCACAAAAAACCATGAATGCAGTGTCTGACTATCTTGATAATTTTTAAAAATGATTCATAAGTCATTTTTGATGTGTAAGAGTCAATCTCATGTCAAACAGACCAATGATGTGATTGTATGACTCAAAGTACTTTATTTTAGTCAAAAATGAAATTTTAGTAAAAAAAAGTGACATACTAAAAACTGAGCAAAAAATCAGATTTTTTGATATTTTATTATAGTGATCCATATATAATTTTTGATGTGTGGTAACCAACTTAACCACAATCTGACAAACGTTACAACCGGTATGACTCCATGTGTGTCTTTTTATTTAAAATTGATATTTTAGTTAAAAAAGGTGACATACTTGAAGCCAATTAAACACGTTAATATTGTTTTAATACATTAGGAAAATGATCCATAAGTCATTTCTGATGTGTAGGAATCATCCATACCACAATCATATTCACACTATTCCCGAGATGACACAAAGTGTCTATTGTCAGTCTAAAATTGACAATTTAGTTGTAAACGTGTGTCACGTACTGGATACCTAGAAAATGTTCTTGAATTGTCTTGATAATTCAGAAAAAATGTTCATAAGGAATTTATGATATGTATGAATTATCCTCACATCAAATGACACAAAATATGATCAAAATGACTCAAAGTGTATGTTTTTGGTTTAAAATGAAATTTTAGTAAAAATAATAAGTGTCATTATCAAAACCTAGAAAATATATTTGTATTGTTTTTATAAATTTGGAAAATGATCCATAATTCTTTTATGATGTGTTGGAATCAGTCACACCTCAATATGATACGTGGTGTTACCAGTATGACTCCAACTATGTCCTTTTGTTAAGATTAACATTTTATTAATGTATTGAGTAATATTTTATTTTATTTATTTCTTTAAAGTATTAATAACATAAGAATTTTTTTATACAATTATATTCTTCTTCTTATATAGGGTTGTTTTGTTCAGCAGTTGATACACCGATCGGGCTTCTTTGAGAGGGGCACGAGTGGAAAATATAATGAAAAATTTAAATTTTTAAAATTTTGAGGATAGTAATTGAAAATGTAATTATACAAAAAAATGTTTGAAATGTATATAATATGGTGTATTTTATATTTTTATGTAAATTTTATTTCAATTAAATTATTAATTTGCATAGAGGTATGTTTTCCTATAGGTCTATTTATTATAGTGTGTAGTAATTTCAATAGTAAACTATAATAGTAGGGCCTTTATCAGAACTATTTCTAGAACTACTTAATCCCCCCCTTTATCATCACTAATAAAAGTGATCATAATGGGTTCCCCCCTTTTAACAGCACATAGGACGACAATTCTTTTTTTAGCACTTTTGAATCCCTTTTTCTGCATTGTCAAAGGTCCTATTTGTGGTATTGATGATCAACCGTGTGAAAAAATGATCGACCATAGGTAAAAATGAACAACCATAAAAACATATCAAAGAATCCTTAATATTTTGAAAGTGCCAATGGATGGGAAAATGGAAAACACTAAGTGACTATGAATGTTGGAATGACAACTTTAAAATGATCATATCTAAAGATAAGTATTGTATCATTATATAATTAAATATATTAATCCAACCACATTTTTGTGTATAATTAAATTCCATTTAGAATAATTTATTGAAAATGGATTTCCTACCAATGTATGAGGATCTTCAATTATGATTTTTTAACACCTAATTATGGAGAGATCTACTTTTTAAAAGGATGACGGAAGATAGAAAAATGAATGCGATAGAGATATATGTATGAATTCATGAAGCAATGACATTAGAGTTTTTCCTAAATGAATATGATGAACATGTGATTTTTTTGAAAATATAAAACACAATATTCTCACCTAATATCTAACAAAACATAAATAGAAAATTTAAATGTCATCACACATTAATTTTAAATTTAAAGATGGCAAAGAGAAGAGGATAATTTTCTATATTGAAACAGAACAACATAATCTGCTAAAACAAAATATTTCTTTCTATTAATCTGTTTTATTTAATTTCAATATGTGTGTGTGCAATAAATTTTCTACTTTTTCACTATCTCCCATGATAAAATAGGGAGTTCAAGACACACTCTCTCTTATTTCTTTATCTTTACTCCCATTTAGAAAAGTGAAAGAGTTCATGTAGCCTAAACAGCCTATGTGTAGTTATCATTACTCTCCCATTTAGAATAGTGGAAGAGGCTCTATGTAGCCTGAAATACCGAAGTACAGTTGTTCAAAGAACCCAATCTAGTTTGTGGATCAGTTTTCTTTATGATACACTATTTGGTAGTAGGGGATTTCTAAGTGTAGGGGATTAGGTTTCTTCTTGAGACTAAAACCCTTATTTATTCGATTTTGTAATTTTATATTTTGTATACTCTATTTTAAGAATAAATCAATATTTGTTTTCAAAAACCTTTTACAAATCATCACATTTGTAGTTAATTTTAATTTTGTCTTTATATATTGATTTAGATGTTGTTAAAAAAGTTTTAGAAGCCAAACGAGTTTTAAACCTATTTTAATTGATTTGTAATCAAACTTCCAAGAAGATTTTTGAAATGACCAGATTATATAAATCTATTGTCTTAGTCGAATTGGGTTTATTTTATGAATTTATGGCTTTAATTACAAATCATTTTTTGTATTCAAATATTAATTGTAAACTAAATTTAATGCCCTCTTGAGTGTTCCACTCTGACCAACATGTGGTATCATAGGCTTTCAAATTACATTAACTATGATCTAGTTTACCAAAAGATCAAAAATTACTATTTTTTCTAAATTTATCTCATTGTAGATAATAATAGATAATATGGAATTTTCACTAAACAGACTTTTTAGTTAAATGGAACTAGTAATTTTCAATGGAAGATCAAATTGAAAACTTATATTGAGATCATGTGATTTTATATTTGGAATATTATTGAGGGAAAATATGAAAAACCAAAGCTAATAGTGCTGAATAGAGTGATTCCAATAAGGCCACCTATGACTATAATTATAAAGATAATAATGCGTTATACTTTACATTATGTGAAAAAAATAGAATATTTTATCATTCTAATACTTCTGAGATATGGCACACAATACCAATTTCTCAAGAAGAAACTTCCTATGTTAAAGAGGTTCACTTAAATAATTTTACCATTAATTATGATACATTCAAGATGAAAACCCGATGAAACCATTTTTGATATGTATCGTTGGTTTTACGATATCTTGAACAGAATGCATTCACATGGGAATACAATTATAGATAAATAACAAATGATAATACTTCTAAAATTTATATTTTATTAGTGAAGAGGAAGATGTTCTTCTATCATAGAATCCCATGACATTTGAAAATTACTATAAAAATAGATCATCTAAATATTATGATGTATGATGATGAACTCAAAGTGAATAAAGAAGAAGATTATAAACCAAATAAGAAATAATTTTCCTTCAAAACATCATACCCAAAAATGGATAAGAGGAAAAAATGATAGTTTGAGTGATGATAAATCACATTCGGACAAAAATGAGGAAATGTCTCATATATCAAGGTGATTCAAGAAATTATAAATGAATAATTGATTCTTAAAAAAGGAAAATTAAGGCTGAATGTATAATCGAAAAGGAAATTGGAGAACAGAAAATATGTCAAGTGATGTAACATGTTACGAGTGAAAAAAATGGGTGCAATGATGATGAATATGCTAAAGTAAAATTTAAGAAAACATATGAGGACAAAGGAAAAAAGGACAAAATAAAGCCACAAAATCCACATGGAGTGCATTTGAGGAAAGTTCAAGTGACACTGACTCAAGTAGAGATGATAAAAATGATAGAGCTAATATGTGTTTCATTAAAAACACATCCTAGGGATTAAACACTATTTTTATATCTCTTTTTAATATATAAAATCATTATGAGAATGAAAACAATGTTTAAAATATGAGCATAGATGATCTATTTGATAATATTAACGTGTTTATGGAAAGATTCAATGAGATGAAGGTTAAATATAAGAGTCTAATGAATACTCACACTCTATCTGTTCATTTAAAGTCTGAATTTACTATATAAAAAGACAAGAATTATTAATTATTAAAGGAAAATAATGAAATAAAACTTTCCAATAAAAAACGAAATAGGGATTTAAAAACATTCACAAATAGTAGAGAAATCATTACCAAAATGCTGGGAAAACAATCCTCATAAAAGTAAACCACTGATAATAGTTTCAATCCTAGATAGAGAAAGATTTATAAGAACAAATTTGTTCTTGGATCTGGTTCTAATATTTCATTAAATATTTCTTATTCATATTTAACTAAAGTAGTTTAAATTAATAAAAGTTTAAATTTTATTTATAGGAAACTAGTTAAATAACGTTTTATTCGTAATTCTTTTATCACCAACCAATTTTGACCAAAGAAATTATGGTCAACCAAATCATTTTTGGTTTATTTTTTCTATAGGAAACCTACTAGAAGAGTAATAGTAAGAACTTATGGTATCTGGATATTTTGTGCTCCAAAACCATGAATGGGGACTATTGGAGATTAAATAACCTTATCAAAGTAGATGGTGGACACGTCACCTTTCGAGACAATGCCAAAGAAAATATAATTAGACATGGTCAAATTGGTAATTATAGTAATTTTTTTATTTCTAAATTAATATTTTTGGTTGGATTAAAATATAATATTCTTTTAATCTCATAATTTTGTGATGACGGGTATCATATTATGTTTGAAAATAATGATTTCAAAATTTATGATTCTAATCATGTTTTAGTTTTTACTACCCTATGTAATGACAAAGTTTATAATGTTGATTTGAATTTATCATTTACATAAAATATTTATTTTTTAGCTTCCTTTCGTAAGGATATTTGTATTTAGAATAGAAGGATGTGCCAATGGAACCTTCACTCACATAGGAAGCAAACTAGTAATGTATTAGTTAAAGATCCTCCTAAACTACAGTCCCCAACAGAAAAGGCTTGTAATCCATGTAGAAGAGGGAATCTGTAAATGATATCTTTAAAACCAAATAAATATGTTGGAACTTCTCAACCCATATATTTGGTACACATGGACCTTTTTGGACCCTATAGAGTTCCTAACCTAAATAGAAATCACTATGCTTTTGTTCTGGTAGATGAAATATCTAGACATCCCTCGGTATTCTTTTTAACGTGAAAAATTGAATCTTGTTCCTATTTCAAAAAATATGAAAAATATATAGAAATCAATAATTAAATTTATAGTAATACCTTAACAATTGATCATGGTCATGAGTTTTGAAATCAAGAAATTGAATCTTTATGCTCACAACATGGATGTAATCATAACTTTTCAGCTCTTAAGACCATAAAGAATAATGGTGTAGTATAAAGAAGATTCATAACTATTCAATAATTTTCATGGACCATGATAAAGGAGTTCGATTTTCCTATTTAATTTTAATAAGAGTTTTTTAAAACAACTTTCTATATTATAAATAAAATTCTTATTATTAAAATATTAAAGAAACCCCTTATGAGTTATGGAATGTGAGAAAACCAAAAGTTTACTACTTTTGAGTTTTTAGATGTAAGGTATTTATACTCGATACAAAAAATATTTTATACAAATTTTCATCCAGACGTGATGAAATAATATTCCTTGGATATTCTACATCCAGTAAATCATATATGGTATTCAATAAATTGACCAAAATTGTGGAAGAGTCTTTAAATGTCAAATTTGATAAAACAGATCCACATCATCCTAAGATATCATTAAAAAACTTTGATGATGTCATTTAAAATTTAGATATTAGTGGAAAACGTAGTGATAATTATTTGAAAATTGTTTTAGAAAAATCCCATAGTTATGAGGAACTATTTGAATTGAACCCTATAGAGGAAAATGAAGTATCAAATACTTCTATCCCTTAATCAAACAGGACTCATAAATACAATCATTTTGATTCCATAGTTAGAGAACTATATATAGGAACATAGACCAGATCTTTTCTTATAAATTAGGATGAACATAAAGTATTTTTGTCACCGTTTGAACCTAAGAACATCATTGAATAAGTGGATGATGAATTTTGGGTAATAATAATTTAAGAATAATTGAATCGGTATAAGAGGAACAAAATTTTAGAACTATTAGAAAAACCTAAGGACTTCTACACCATTGGCACTAAGTGGGGTTATAGGAATGAAGTGTATGAGTGTGGTGAAATAATTAGAAACAAATCGATGTTTATTGCAGAAGGATATATTCAAGAGCATGTTATTGAATATAAAGAAACAATTTCACCAGTAGCAAGACTTCATGTCATCAAAATACTGCTTTCATATGTTTCACATCTTTATTTAAAACTATATCAGATTAATATCAAGAGTTCATTTCCAAATGGATATATTATTGAAAATTTCTTTATTGAACAACCTCCTAGATTCCCAAACCCTCATTTTATAAATAATTTTTTTAAATTAATTAAATATTTGTATAGATTAAAACAAGATCCTGGACCTTGGTGTGATATTTTAAATTATTTTATTATTATAAATTTTTTTAAAAAAGGTGTTATCGACCCTACCCTATTTATAAAAATAGTTTCAAAAAAAAAATATTAGTAAAAATCCATATTGTTGATATTATTTTTGGATTATCCAAAAACTCCTTATGTATTTAATTTTCCATAATAATTTAAAATTAATTTGAAATGAGACTATGGTTGAGTTAAAATACTTTCATTGATTTAAAAAATTTCAAAACAAAGAAGGAATTTTTTTTAAATCAAAAGAATACACAAAGGATCTATTAAAACGTTTTGTCTTGGATAGAACCAAAAATAGTGATACTCCAATGAGTATAAGCTATAAGCTAAATAATCATAAAACAATAAATTTGGTATATCAAACTAATTATAGAGGTATTATTTGAGGATTATTATACATAACTACTAGCTGACTAGATACTAGTTTTATTATGTACATGTGTGCACATTTTTATGAAAACCCTATATAATATCATTTAAATTCTATTAGATGGATTTTTAAATACCTCGAGATGTAACCCATTTTGGATTGTTTTACCCAAAAGGATATGAATTTTAATTAGTTTGTTTCTCAGATGTTGATTTTGGTAGTTGTTGGTTACATAGAAAGAGAACCACTAGAAGATGTCATCTATTGGGGATGACATCAATTTCATGATGCAGTTAAAAACAAAATTCTATTTTATTATCTACTATTAAGATGAGTACATAGTTGTAGGTAGTTTTTGTGCATAAATACTATGGATGGAACACACATTATTGGATAATGGATATCAATTCATACATGCCCATATAAATTGTGATAATAAAAGTGTGGTAAACATTTCTAAAAATTGTGTATCACATTATAGAATAAAACAAATTAATATATAACATCACTTTTTCAGAGATTATTTTCAAAACTGGGATATTACTCATGAATTAATTGTCATGGAAAACAATATTAATAAAAATATTCACGTATAAATTAAATTATGAAAGATTAACTTATATCAAACATGAATTTTTCATGAATACTTTTTTTAAACTTTTTAGAAATATTTTATTCTTCTTGTCAATATTTTTTTGAAATATAGAAATTTTAATTTTATCAAGTATTATCTTTAGTTATTTCATTTTAAAATATATTATATGAGTTTATAATATATTAAATGATTATTATTATCTACCAAACATCAATTTAAAAGTAAATCCATAAATGATTAAAACATCAAATCATATTTGGATTTTTGCACCACTTCTAACCCAAACCAAACCCTCTTTTTTAACCCTCTTTCTTAAAATTTTCTTTGAATCCCAAACTTTTGAGTCGTTTTTATTAGACTGCTCGGTCAAGATGAAGATATATTTTAGAGAAGATGTTCTTGAATCATCCAATACATTAGATTCTAGGTAATTCATGTCTAGGAAGCTTTCAAAATGATAATTATTTTTCTTGAAGTTGTATGTAAAAGTTAATTAGATATGGAGTGGTTCAAAACCAGTCACTCATTGCATTGGAGAGTTATATTTCATTATAACTACACAAGTTGGTTTTTATATGAACATCAAAACTTCTATTCATGCCTTGTATAATAAGATAACCTCCATATAGTGTATTAAGCTAGAGAATATGAGGATGATATTAGAATAGTCATTGATGGTCAAGAGTGTGAGTTCACCTAGACTATCTGGGATGAATGTCTAAAAGTCTTGTGTATTAGAGAATATGAGGGTATCTAGAACTCTTTCCCTTTAAACTATCCCCATTTTAAGAATAATAATTCATTGGAGATGCTAACATATGATAGAACCTACTGGATACTAGTTTCAAATAAGCTAAGTCCATAGTATATGTTGTAATGGAAATTCACTAAGCAGTCAATTTTCACATATAAGATAGAATTTATAATTTTAAGGTATCAAGATTTGTTACTTTTGTACATGATGGTTCATGGAATTCAAATAAACTAGCCCCATTTTTTAAAAGTAAATTTTCATGATTTAACCGAACCATATTCAAGATTTAGCACCCTTCCATACCCAAAGTTTATATATATTTTTCATGAGCATAAAAATTTAATTATTATGGGAGTTGAAAGAACTATTTTTCTATATGGTGTCTGTTTGAATCAAACTACCTATAAAAGGATGAATATATACAATAATACTTTTAAAAGGATGTGTAACCTTGATGATGAGAGATGATATGAAATATTTGATCTCATCTATCATCCCTCAAGGGAAAGAGATATAATTGACCCTAGTTTAGAACATGATGAAATTGTTGATTTTGATTACTCCTCTGATGAGGATGAATCTCAAGCTCTTATGGATATAGATGAGGAATATAAAAGATATTTTGAGAAGGTTGTAAATGTAACTTCTAGTTACGAGGTTCATAATGTGTTAGAATGAATGAGAGAATTATTAGCTTCTTCGAATGGTGTTCCACAATCCATGGAAGTTTCAGTTGAAGTTGCAAACAAGTTTTCAATTCCTTTTTTTCTTAATCTAGTAAGAGAATATGTACCTATTAAGGAGGAGATATTTCAAAGTTTTATGCTATTTGGACTAGATATTATATATTTTTGAAAGTGATATGTATATGGAACCTATGTGAGTGGAGAGTCCACTGATGTTTGGTATATAGGGAGTTCCCATTTTTTATTCCCCACATTCTAAAGAAGAAATTCTTATAGACAACCCTTTATTTGATGTGGGTGTATCTATTTTTTATTATTTTGATGGAATGAAGGATGAAAATGAGGATAAATAATCTGGTAAGTATGATGAGGATAGAAGTTATAATAATTAAAATCCTCCAAACCCAATAGGTCCTACCCCATATGTTGTTTCAAGGAGATAATAATTTGTTGAGCCAAATATTCAATCTACTAGAGTTTTAAAGAGACCAATCATACCAGATTCCTCTGATGATTTTTTGAAGTTGATGGATACTCCTAAATCTCCTAGATATGTTCCTAAAAACATTTCTCAAGAAGAGATAGTTTATGACTCTTCTCCTAGAATTGATGTTGTGGATGTAAAGATTCTAAAGATGAATCTGAGACCTCTATTAGGAAAATTAAGAGCCCACTAGTGGTCTTCTCTCCTAAAGAAGAATATCATATATACATTCTCTAGTTATGTTTTCATTCTTCTGATCTAGAAGATGATTTAGGTCTTAATTTTTTCTTAGTCAATATTGAACATCTAAATATCATGATGTTGGACCCTATTTTATACCTCCCTCTATTATAACTTTAGAATACTTCATTTAGTTCAACAATGACCCTTTGTATATCATAAAATAAGTTTTTATGGGTATCAGTTGAGCAAATACTCCTGAACAAGAATAAGATATTACATACACTATTAAATGTGTTCTTACACACATCCATCCCATGTACTTTCTAAAAATAGACCGTATGTACTAATATATTTGATCCTTAAATATAGAAATGAAATGTTTTAGATGTAAAATTAGATCCCTAAAATCATATTTGGAAGATATGTTGGATACCATGGATACATGGTATATTTTATTAATGTCCAGTCCATCTAGATATTCCACATAAACTTTATCACCTCCTTCTTATTTAGTTTCTGTTGATGAAACATATTTATTTTACATGGATTATGCCAGGATGAAATTTTTATGAAACTCATTTCTTTCATGTGTTGTGATATGATTAATAAATTATGATCTTATGGAGCACATATGTATGATTTTCATTATGTGACTGGTGGGAGCTATATCTCCCACTAATTCATTGGGTAGAGTATTATATTTCTTGAGATAATTATTGGAAAAAAGTCAATGTGATTGATCTATTTTGGGAAACAAGTATATTTTCTTGATCTGTTATGGGAAAAAAGTCTATATGTTTGATATATTATAGAAAGCAAGTCGATGTACTTGAACCACAATGGGGAACAATTTCTGATGCTTGTACTAATGGTCTTTGTAGTTATCCATGACTTATTGAATGATTTATATACTTATTACGGTTCCACACACATTTATGACATTAAATTATGGTTCATGATTGAGTTATGATGATTTATCATTCTTATGATTTATGAATATTGAAATGTTAAAGTTTTATTCCATAAATGATTTTTTGATCTTTGTTATATTTTCATGTAATTTGTTTTCTATGGTCATGAATTAATACCCTTATGATTATTTATGCTTTAATATGATTTTAAATTAATATCTTCCAAGCTTATTCTTACTGAGGGTCTGAGATCACCCTTTCTTATGTTTTAATTTTCCATGTTGTATAAAATGTTGCAAAATATTTTGTGTTTAGAAAGGTTTCATATGTGAGGAATTTTATGGGAGATCTAAAATACTTAACATGGAATATGAAATGTGGGGTATAGTGGGGGATAATGTTGATCTTTATAAACTAGTTTTTTATCAACACAAGTTGTTAATATTTTTTCCTAATTCTCAAAGACTATAAACCTAAGAGGTCCTTCGGTATGTTATTGATCCAAAATTTCCTTTTTATGTTGTATTTTATAGATAGAAAAGATAGAACAAATTTATCATTATCAAAGAAATAAATGTAAATTTTATGCTTTTATCAACGGATCAGGGAGTGTTAGTTTCTAGATGTTATAGACACTTTTCTAGAGGACACACATTGCTTACATATATGAATTATGGAACCTATATTTGATGTTAATATTTCTAAGGCCCACAAGGTCACCCAGTTCGGCCCTTGTTTAAGGTTAAAATTTTTTACAATATTTTTTTTCAAAATAAAGATATTTTGATGAAAAAACCACATTTAAATGATTTTTCATAGATTAATCAAGAGATGTGATTTTTTTTCATAATGTCCTAATGGACTTTTATTGCAAGTGGGAGGTTGTGGGATATGCACTAAAATGTAAATGAATGTGATGCTTGTAAACATTCATATAAATCATTAGATACATATACATATACATATATATAATATGATATTATGTAACAACCCTATTATTCTCATTGTCTTGAGAAGGCGGGAGGACGTTACTTGGCCTTAAGCGACATCCCCAAGATTCCAAAGGATGGAAATAAATTCCAAGGGATGCATTAATTTTTGGGGGATGATTTTCCCTTTGAAAATAAAACCACCAACTAAACATGTCAAAACCAAATAACCCACTACAGGATGAATGATAAAAATTAATGGCAATATAACCCTTTCTTGTATATAAAAAAAAATTACAAAATTAAAATATTGGAAGACTACAAAACTACCAATTACACAACGGAATACAAACCCAACAAAACTCAAAGACAACCACCACTTCAAATCTATAACCTGATCCATGTTCCACTCCACAAAATAACCTATGTATCACTAATAACCACTAGAGAAGTTTAATACATTACCTTTCTCATTTCTTGATAAAAAACATCTGAAAAATAACAAAAGTTCCAAGGTAGGGTGGGAGTAATCAAACTCGGTAGGTTTTCCTCAAATGACTTATCTACTCACACCACTAGGATAGAAAAAGTTATCACATTTATATAGAACAGTCTAAAAAAAAAATTTCTAAAATAGTTTATTTTAGAATTTAAAAAAATTCTCAAGTAAAATATTTTTTTCAAAAAAATTACAAGTTCCATGGAAAGAAACCATACAAGGTATTAAAAATCATTTCATATTTCCTTTTGGAATATATCATTCCAATACAAAAATCAACACATCCAACCATGTATGCTTCATTATAATAGTTTCATACTCATGAGTGGATTTTCATCGATCTATCAAGTTGTTACAAGGTATTTAATTCACATGTTCCAATACACCTTTGGTACTGATCAACAAGTGATATTTCAACTGAGCCTCATAAATGTAATATGAAAAAACACCACTATGTATACCCAAAAACCATGCTAATAAAATCATAATAATACCATTCCAATACCAAGACATTTCAATACCAAAACCATTTCAATGCCAAAACCATTTCAGTAAAACAACCTTTTTATTGAAATCCTTTCTCCATAAATTAAACCAAGTAACTATTTCAAAATCAACAATTTAAAATAATATATCAAAGCACATTGGGCAAAAAAATGAACAATTTCACACCAAACCACAAACCATCAAAATAGTAGGTTTCTACCATGATGTGCACACCAATTTCACAATAAATTTCAATCAATTTAATCAATTTTAAACTAACCCTTAAATATCTAAATAGAAGAGTCAGGCGTGAAGCCACCAACCTTGGAAAATATGACATTAGTGAGGAATGTCACAGAAAATGTCTACAAAACCAGGTTGAATCTACAAAAAAAAACTTTAGATATCATACCCTATAATAAATAAGGCCAAATCTAATCATATTTGGAATCAATTATCTTTGATCTATCCATAAGAGATGTGGATCTAAGAAATGATAGATAGATTAGTATATATAATAACAACTACCAAGAAAAACCAACAAGGATTGATTATAGAGAGAATTCGGCTTCAAATCACTAAGAGAAATATTTTTATCCCCTCCAGATCAATGGGAGAATCTTTCATAGCCTTCAGGAAGAGAGAATCTCGAGTAAGGGACGCATAGGAGGGAAAATTATGGAGTTAGAGATCCAAACATGTGAGACCCACAATTTTAGGATCTTGCATTTAACCAGTGCACATTTAGCCACACTGTTAGGCAACTGTGTCCTAAAAGTGCACTAGCCACTGCCTTGAGCATGGACCTCACATTGTTGGCTCACATAGTTTACAAGCTGTGAGCTAACCATGCTAAATCCCACTCTCTCAAAAAGCATGGTTTCTCCTAGATTTCCGCATAGTTTGGAAAAACCATGCACCGCCAATGCGCCTTCCCCTTTAGCCACTAGTTCACTATTCATGGGTTTCAGTAGGTATTTCATGGTTTCCCCAAACCATGCACCACTCGTATACCATTAAAAAATCCACAAAAACATTCCAAATTTTTTCCAAAACCCTCCAAAACATCAACCAAACATTTTATATACTTAAAAATTATAAAAGAAGAGTTACTTACATGAAACCAGGGGTGATAAATTCTCCCTACCATTGGCCTTTACATATTCTAAAATTAAAAACCCATCATTGCAATGAAAGAGTTATGGTAATTGTTCTTTCATTTCTTTATCGTGTTCCCACGTCTCTTCCCGAATCTGACTATGTTGCCACAAAACCCACACTAGACAGATGCATTTTCCCATGCAATACTATCTTTTGTCTATCCGTAATCCTCACTAGTATGTAAAGTAATTAATAATTTTTATCTAGTTCTATGTTATCCAATCAAATCACATGGTCAATATCAGGATGATACTTCCTTAATTGAGATATGTGAAGAACATTATACACGTCACTGAACTCTGGTCGTAATTCCAACCAATATGCCACCTCTCCAACCCATTCAAGTATATCAAAATGGTATATGTATCAAGGAGATAACATTCCCTAGTTCCAAAGACGTTGATTTCAATGCCTTGTAGATATCCTCAAGAAAACATGATCACTCACCTCGAATGTCAATGACCATCGATGATGATCTGCATACAATTTCTGATGACTCTGAGACATGTCCATCAATTTTCTGATCAACTGAATCTTCTTTGTAGTTTCTTGGACACGGATCAGTCCAACTAGTGAGGTGTCACCTACTCCACCCAAAAATGTGTAGAATGATAAGGATACTCATACAATGGTTCAAAATGAGCCATATGTATCCAGGCCTGATAATTATTTTTATATGAAAACTCCACTAACAATATATGCTCTTCCCATGAGCCACTATAATCCATTATAAAATCCTACAACAAGTCTTACACCATTTTTATTGTCCACTCGGATTTACCTTCTCTCTGAGGATGATAAACCATGCTCATTGTCAACTGAGTCCTAATGGATTTCTGTAAGGATTTCTAGAAAAAATATGTAAACCTCATATCTATATATGAAACTATTGAAAATGGAATGGTATTCCATTCCTTTTTACCACTTCTCAAATATATATTTTTGAAAATTCTTCTACCTTATGAGTTTCATGAATAGAGATTAAATGAGCCGACATTGTGAGTTGATCCACTATCACCCAAATGGAATCATTTTTTCAACCCATTATTAGGAGACCTATTACACAGTCTATAGCTATTTTCCTTCATTTCCACACAATAATAACTAAAGACTACAACATAACTTAAATTAACTAATGCTCTACCTTAAATTTCTAACAGGTTAAACATCTTGAAAGAAACTCAATCACATTCCTTTTCATACCAATCTACCAAAACTATGCTTTAAATGCCTTGTACATCGTTCGTATTCTAGTATAGTCAAATCATCTTGAATGGTGGAAATCATGAATAAGATTCTCCAGATAATCCATAAGTATGACTATACGATTTCTGAACCACAATACTAAACTCTCATCCAGCATCCATCCCTCAATGGTCTCCAAACAATTGAGTTTTTACCTCATCACCACACATTATAAATCATATTTCTATTCCTCTTTAACCATCTCCAAAAAATTAGGAATAAAATAAACTGAATGTAAAATCCCTGCACTACCTCAGTCTTCACAATCCTAGTGCATGTCAGATAGGACTGACATCAACTATCAATAATCTGAAGCCTCTCTTTTCAACTGAGCATATGACTTCTGCTCAATGCACATTCCACCAAATTTATCTTACCCATTGTATACATGAAGTCAAATTAAAACATTTGGACGTACTTCATCCAACTTATTTGTCTCATATTCAAATCCCACTGTGAGAAAATATGCATCATGCTCTTATGATTCGTAAACATGGTATATTTCTTGATAAAGAGATAATAACTCAAAGTCTAAGATTAATGGACTATGGATGATAACTCCAAATAATGTGTTGGGTGGTTCTTATAATATAATCATAACTATCTTGATCCTTAAGCAACAACATTATTTACTTGCATGATAACACACCCCAACATAGATCCCAGAGCATTACAATGCACTATATACCCTTGTCCTGATTCTATAAATATCATCATTGGTGTTGATGTAAGGATAACATTTAGTTCTTAAAAATACTTATGGAATTATTCTTTCCATTGGAATTTAAAATTATTATTTGTTAAAGTTTTCAAATGAGAATGTAGTCATTAAAATCATGAAAAAAGCGTCAGTAATAACCAACTATACCAAGAAAACTGTGTATCTTGAAGTCATTATTCGAAAGTTTCCATGAGATAATAGCCTCTATCTTTTTTGGTTATATAGAAACACATTTTTTAGAAATTACATGGCCAGGGAAACGTACCACTTGTATCCAAAAATCAAACATTGAATTTGGAATGCAGACAGGATCCCTCAAGATTCATAACATTGTCGGCGAGTGTTTCTCATGATCAACCCTTATTCTTGAATAACCCAATATATCATCCACAAAAACAACAAAAAAAATCCAAATATCACTGAAATATCTAATTCATCAATTCCATAAAGACCATTGGTGAATTCAAAAGATCTAAATACATAACGAAATATTCATAATGGCCATATTTTCTTTTGAAAGATGTTTTTGGCATATCATCCTTCTAAACTATCAATTGGTGATATCCTTAGCACAATTCAATATTAGAGAACCACTGAGATCTCCTCAATTGATCAAACAACTCATAAATATTTTTAAGTGGATAACTATTATTTATCATAATTTAGTTAATGTTAAAATAATCCACACATAACTAAAGAGTTCCTTCCACTTTTTTGACAAACAAGACTGGAGCTACCCACTAATACATTTTTGGATGAATGAAACCTTTTATTTCCATCTCTTCCAACATCACATTAAACTCCCTTAATTATATTGGTTCCATTCGATAATATGGTAGAGAAATAGGACTTGTCCTTGGAAGGATATCAATGATAAACTCATCATCTATCATAGGTGGTAACCTTGAATGTTTTTTATGAAACACTTCAGGAAACTGATCGACCACTACTGGAAAACTATTATTCCTGACCTTTTCCATTGATTCAAATGACAATGATTCCAACTAGTATGATAGCATAACAACTTCTAGATCCAACATGCCTCTTGAACCTACCTTTAGATGCTGGTCACCTCAAAAGAGATGCTCGACTCTATCTTTAGATGTAAAACTTACTCTTCATGTATAACGATTGATGTGAGCCTTGAACATTATCAAATAATATATAACCATGATTATATCACAGATATCCATCTTAGGCAGAGTGAAATCCATTTTTTACTCAACTCCATAAATAGTTATAAAACATGTTCTACACACAACATCTCAATATTCTCTTTGACCAAGAAGAGTTTGAATTTTTATCATAGAAGGCATAATCTCAACTTGTAAACACATAAAATCAATAATACGAGAAGAAATAAAGAAATTGTAAGAACTTGTATCAAAACAAATCTTTCATAAGGGTAGAATTCAAAAGAATATTATCTCTCACTGTAGATGGTCAATACTAATCATCTAAAATAACATGTTCATCTCTATATAATTGTTTTCTCACTCCACTTTGTTCTTTGTTTCATTATTTATATTTAACTACCTAAGGATTCATGGTATTCCTGGAATCACCATGGATAGATCTATTCTATTTTATGAGATTGATTCTACTTACCTCATTCAATCGAAGCATACGATGCCTATGATACTTGAGAAGTGTCCTGAAGACCCGATCTCGATGCATTGCTATAATAGAGCTGAAGGTGCCCCATTTTATTGAAATTGAAGTAATCTATTCATTGTGTTGTACAATCTTGTTTTTTGTTGTCATAGGAACCACATTGGAAACATCCATCTTTAGTCATGGGTCTCGTAGAATGATTCACTGATCCAACCATCTGATTTTGATTCATGCTCCCAACCTTGGAAATAGGTGTCCCTCTTCCTCTTGCTCCCAACATTAGATATTCTACTATTTCCCATGGGTATCAAAATAATTTTTCCTCCCATATCTCATAAGATGTAATTTTTAGTGACAATCTCTCTATTGACCATCTTAGTATAATCCGTAAAATAGAGCTCAAAAATCATTGAGAAAATCTCCTACCCTAGCCCTGATTCAAATATGTGTGCCTTTATGGACACACTAGAAGCAACCTCAGGTGCAAAGTACACTGAATTATTGAATTAAGAAGCATACTCTGTGATAGAAATATTTTTACACTTCAAGATGAAATTTTTTTTCGTTCTATTAATTATAAATGTAAGAGGATAGAATTTTTTATTAAATAGTTCCTTAAAATACTCTCATGCATGTTCATGCTCTAATTTAGCCTAAATAATGAAATCTTACCTCTAGCATGCAAGATCTTCCCGCATATATATCTCCAACTTTACTATCAACTCTGCAAGTGTGCCAATGAAATCAAAGATATGATTCATCCTATCAAGCCACACCTCTTATTTTTTATGGTTCAAAATCACCCTAAAATATCAGTGGATTCTGTTTCTGTAATGGGATGGAATGATCCACTTTCCTTAGATCATCCCTCTTGTTTCCACTATCCATAGCCTGATACTCTTGGAAAAAACATTGAACCAGTTTTTGGTTGACTTATGGCTTATGGTGAAACCGTGTTCTTAGCAGCCTCTTCTGGCTGGTTTCTACGACACTTATTGGGTGTCATTCTCTAGAAACAAAACAAACATCATAAGTCTCACTCTCTGTTAACTGAAGGCTTAACATTTAAAATTCTACCACATCATAATATCCCAATAGTGATTTCCAAAATCAACCATTTTCCATGTTCAACCATTTTTTATAAATCTCACTTGATTTTGAATATTACATAATTTTTAAAATATCACAACCATACTCTTTTCAAAATCTTACATTTTAAAACAAGTTCAACATTTTAAAAAAAATCAACACATTACACCAAAATATTTCTCAAAATGAAATATTCACTCATACTAAGAAGTTGTTTATATAATGCATTTCATGCTCATTTCATTTGATAAACCCAGGAAAATGAGATTCCAATTCCTATAAGTGTCTCCAAAACACTTTTGTACCAAACTCCATGGTAACTAGATGTTTAGTATAAAAAGGTTAGATACATCTTTCTATGCTCTTCAGTTCATGTCCTGCCAATCCTGCACCTTTCTATGATCCCATCTCAAGTAAATAACCCAATTGAATTTTCAACTCCAAGATTGGAAACCTATACCATGTCACGGACTGACCAATACAAATACCACTTGTTACACAATAAATTTGGATGGACCATGTTGATACCACTTGTAACATCCCACTTCTTCTCATTGTCTTGAGATGGTGGGAGGGGGTTAATTGGCCTTAAAATATATCCCCAAGACACCAAATGCTAGAAATATATGACAAGGGATTCATTAAAAGTTAGGGGTTTATTTTCCATTTGAAGATAATATATCCACAATACACGTCACAACCACATAACCCACTACATGATGCATAATAAAAATAAAATACACTCAAGAAATTAATTTATATTGAAACCAACTACAAGGTGTATCACATCAAAACACAAAAACTAAGTACACAGTTGAAGACAAACCCAAAAAAACTCAGAGACAACCACCACTAAAAAACTCCAATCTGTTCCATGCTCCACCCCACAAAACAACCCAACTATCATTAAGCTCAACTAGAGAGGTGTAATACTTTACCTTCACCCATGTATCGATAAAAAACATCTTAAAAATCACAAAATCCACAATGTAGGGGGGGGGGAGTAATAAAATTCAGTAGGTTTTCTCTAAATGACTTCCCTACTCACACCACTAGGATAAAACAAGTCAACACATTTATATAAAATACTTTATACCAAACAATTTCTAAAAAATTTTATATTAGAATATAAACAAGTGACAAAGAAAAAAAGTTTTCTCAAAACAATAACAAGTTCTAAGGAAATAAACAATACATGTTCTTCAAAACCATTTCATATTTTTTTTTGGAATATCTCATTCCAATCCATAAATCTACACATCCAATCATGCATGCTTTGTTATGAAAATTAAATACTCATTAGTGGTTTCTCATTGATCTACCATGTTTTCACAAGGTAATTAAATCTAATGTGACATTGCACCTTTTGCACCGGCCACCATGTCATATTTCAATCAGGCCTCCTAAATGCAATATGAACACACACGATCAAGTATGCTCAAAAACCATGCCAATACAATCATACCAAAACCATTAGAATACCAATCTATTTCAATGCCAAAAAAATTTCAATTCCAAAACCATTTCAATAATACAAACATTATATTGAAATCATTTTTCTATAAATCTAACCAAGCAAATTTTAAAATCAACATTCCAAATTCATTCATTAAATCACATTGCACAACAATTCAACAATTTCACAAAAAACCACAAACCATCACTAAAAAAGGATTCAACCATGCTTTGTAAACCAATTTAAAAATCAATATCAATCAGTTTAATCAATTTGAAACTAATACTTCATGTTCTAAATAGGGGAGTCGAGAGTGAAGCCACCTATCTCGAGAAATATGACACTAATGAATAATGGCACCAAAAATGTCCATGAAACTGTGTTGAATATCCCAAACCCACCTTAGATCACTTCTTATATCATGAAAAAGCGAAAATCTAATAATATTTGGAATCAAATATCTTATATCCATCCATAATAGATATAGATCTAAGAACTGAGAGTGATATAGAAGTAGTTCTAAGAAAAACTACCAAGAACAATCAAGAAAAGTCACTTATTGTGAGAATATAGATTCAAATCACCAAGAGAATACCTCGGATCACCTCCAAATAAATGGTATAATCTTCCATAGACTTTGGGTAGATAGAATCTAGAGTTAGGGCTACATAAGAAGAAATAATGAAGAGTTAGAGATCAAAACGTGTGAGATCCACAATTTTAGGATCTCACTTTTAACCCATGCACGGTTAGTCACATTATTAAGCAATCGTGTGATAACTATGCACTAGAAACTACCTCGAAGATGAAACACACACTTTTTCCAAACCATGAACCAACCATGAAAAGTATCACTATCTCAAGAAGCACATTTTCTCTTAGGCTGTCGTGTGGTTTGGAAAAACTGTGCGTTTCCCGTTCCCCTTCCCCTTTAGCCACGAACTCACTATGAACAGTTTCCAGTAGGTGTTTCATGGTTTCCCCAAACTGTACACTACCTGGTCACCCTTAGAAAGTCCCCTAAAACATTTCAAACTTCTTCCAGAACCATCCCAAACTACACCCAACAACTATATATAATTAAAAATAATAAAACAAGTGTTAATTAATTGAAATCGGGGGTGCTAACTTTTCTATATAGTGTACATTTATTAATTAATATGATTCATGAATATAATATGTATATATTTATATATATATTATTCATTTTCTCCCAAATGTTTTATTCATCAATCCATTATAAATGGATTAAAATATTTTCATTAAATTCATTAAATAATTTCAATGAATTACAACCAATATAATGAAACATATACGATGCATTATGAATAGGAGAAGCCTTTGGATCTACCTTTATAAGAGGTTGATATCTTATTCTATTGGGTGTGGGGATTTGTATGAACATCTTTTATTGTCTATTCCTCCTGGAACTCTATGTATCTCATTATATAAGATTCTAGAACCCCTTCAAATTTATGGTATCCCCAAGAAACATTTGTGGGTCCATTCTCCAATGCACACCCTCAAAGGTAGGGTGATTTTGTAAATTTATCCTCATGATATCCCTCAAACATTATCTATGGAAGGAATATCATAAATATAATTTTTCAAGAAATATAGATACTTTGTTTTATGATATTTCTTCTTTCCTTATAGAATTATTTACATGTTAATTTCTTGAAGGTAAATCTCTTGTGTTTTGTGTTGTCTTTTACCGCATATGATCATTAGATGATCATTCAAAACGTATTATTGTGTATGCATGATTCTAGTAAATTATTTTGAAATATTATTCTCTCTACCATATATATATCATTGAACCATATTGATGTGTAACTATTCATTAAATCCTAAAGTTTATGTTACCCAAAAATAGAATCCAAACATATTTATGCATATCCAAATTCATCGTATGTGTAAGAACCCAGATCTTCTTTTTAGGTATGTTTTTCCTTTTTTAGTCATTTTTGAGAAAAAGAGGAAATTATAGAAATTTTCGAAGTACACGCCATGTACTCGGTTACCGCAGGTATCCAGGTGCTGGCCATGTAGGAGCCACGCACCCGACCATGTAGGGGTGACTTGGAGGCCACCTAAAGTGGAGTACAGAAACGGTGAGTAAATTCCATGTACATCACATGTACACGTCGTGTGCTTTATTTTTTTTTCATTAAACACATCGGGGTCACGTCTAATCACCAGAATCATCTTATTCTATGTTTTCTTCATCCGTGAGAACCCGTACAACTGTGATCCTTCTCTAAACCCCTAATCCTCTATCTGATCTCCGATTCGATCATCGTTGATTGCGTTGGGATCGCCTCAGTAAGCTCTCTCTTCTTATTGGACCACATTTCATGATTCCTCTTCTTTCTCAGGTTATCCCTTGTATAACATTTTAGATGTTTTTTTGATCTTCGACATTCTACAGTGATTCAAGCCTCGTGGGTCACATATATTGATCTCTTAGTGTTGGGGTAGGTGGTTTGTGCCTTTCTGTTAAGAGACTTTGAGTTATATGTTCAATTTTTCCCAATGCCCATAAATGGGGTATTGTATGTTTACTATTTTTGCCCTATTGTTTGTTTTCTATGCTTGTATGCTTGAGTAGATGATAATTGATTGGTAATAGGGTGAATTTTTGTGCTTTAGTCATGATTCCCATGCATGTTTTTCCTATATTGACTTTTGGGTCTAGTTTTCATATTAGGCTTCTATTTACTTTCCCAGGCCCAGTATTGTAGGATGGTGTGACTATTGTTCTGTTATGTTGTTATGTTGTAGAATTATAGCCATGTAGTTCTTGAGGTTTACCTTGTCCTATACGCGATACTGATCTTTCTCGACTTACACAGGGACGTGAGAACATGTTGTATAGACTATAGGGAGAATGGATGTTGAGGGCTTATCCAGAGTGTCTGTTTTATTTACGATGTGAGACCACAATGGGAATTGACGTCGAGTGCTTCCTCATAGAGTCTGTAGTTCCCCGATGAGATCCACAGAGGGAATGTGACGTAAGTGCTTCCCTAGAGCGTCTTTAGTTACAATACAAGACTACATGGGTAATTGAGGGTGAGTTCTTCCTCAAAGAGTCTATTCTTAAGCTGAACCAGAGGGGTTAGAGTGAGTGTATTGCCCAGAGGGTTGATTGTACTTTCTAGGTAGGACCAGAGGGGATATGATGTGGGTGCTTCCCAGAGGGTTACCTGTTTGTGTTTATCTACTTATATAGTTGTTTTGTGATAATGAAACTGTGGATTGTTTAATATAGAGTAATTTCCTGTTTACTATTCACTGTACTTTTAGATTCCATATATTCACTAACTATTAGGCATAGATCTTGTGGTGGTTACCTACTGGGATTTAGTATCACACCCTATTTGGGCCATGCTTTTGGGCCCAAAACAATTATAATGCTGCGGGTATTGATAAGGGAAAGAGCCCTTCTACATCAGATACTTGATTGTTGTGGAGCAGGAGAGCATGGGACTAAGCTAAGGCTTGCAATGATGAGGATCAATTTATCTACTTTTTTTGTAGTTTGACCAAGCACTATTTTGTATTCCAGCAATGTGCTTTGTTTTAATATTTTCCTAGACATATGTATCATGCATCATTTTATATATGTGCTCTAGTTTATTTTATCAATCTTCCGTTGTTTATTTTTGTATGATCTTATTAATTATTCTGATCCTGTATGTATTTTTTTACTTCTGCTGTGTACTCTGCCAATGAGGTTTATAGTTTCTCCACTATGACAACCAAGGCCCACATTGCTAGTCAATAGCCTCTGGCATTTTAAGAATTGTGCTTGAGGCCATGTGACCAACATGGTATGGGGTGCCTCTGGGTGGATTTTGGAATCGGGACATTACAAAGTGGTATCAGAGGGAGGTTTTTTCTCTTGATATGACGCGGAGCTAGAGAGCACCATACCACGTATAGTCTTGCGATGTTGTGGAGATGATTATTGTTTTTCTTTTCTACTTGGTTTAGTAATCTATCTAGGCATTTTGCTTTGTTTTACTACATTTCAAGACATATGTATCATGTATCATTTTACAAACGTGCTCCAGTTTTTCAATGAGCATGCTTCATGGATTTTGGAGGTTCTTGGGAGAAGCATATACCTCTTGTGGATTTTTCCTACAATAATAGTTTTCAGGAAACTATTCACATGGAACCTTATGAGGCATTGTACGGTAGGCCATGTTGATCACCCATATGTTGGCTGGAGGCAGGAGAGGATTCGTTGTTGGGACCTCGTCTCGTCCAAGAGACCACAGAGCAGATTGAGTTGATTCAGTAGAGGATGGCTACTACGCAGTCTTGACAGAAGTCTTATGCTGATCAGAAGAGATGACCTCTATCATTCGAGGTCAGGGATCCGGGTTTCCTATTTTTCACACAGAGGTTTGGATACAATAGTTTTAGGAGACATGGTATGCTTTCACTGAGGTACGTCGGGCCGTTTGAGGTGTTGGAGAGATTCAGGCTGGTAGCCTATCGGATGTAGTTACCTCAGAGGTACCGAGATATGCATGCCTTCTTCCATGTTACTCATATTCGACATTACTTTTTAGACCCATATCATGTTTTCCAACCCGAGGAGGTTGAGTTGGAAGTGGGTGCATCATTCGAGGTGCATCCTAACCGGATTTTCAATCGCAGTACAAAGGTTCTCTGTGGCTGGTATGTTCCTCTGGTACTGGTGCTTTCGCAGCACAAGCGAGTACATGGTGAGACTTGGGAGAGGGAGGCAGATGTATGATCGTAGTGGTCAGAGATGTTCATGGATTCTTCTTCTATGCTTCCTTTATAGGAAAATTCAGGGAAAATTTTCATTAAGGGGGGAATTTTGTAAGAACTCAGATCTTCATTTCAGTTATGTTTTTCCTTTTTTGATCATTTCTTTGAAAAATGAGAAATTATGAAAATTTTCGAAGTACACTCCATTTACATTATGAGTACACGCCATTTACTTTACGAGTACACACCATGTGCTCAGATACCGTAGGTAGCCAGGTGATGGCTGTGTAACAGCCTTGATCACAGTCATATAGGGGTGACATGGGGACCGCCTAAAGCAGAGTACAGAAACGGCAAGTACAAGAGGTGTACTTCAAAAGTACATGCCGTGTACTTTTTTTTCATTAAACACATTGGGGTCGCGTCTAATCACCATAATAATTTTTTTCTAGGTTTTCTTCATCTGAGAGAACCCGTATGGCCAAGATCCTTCTTTGAGCCCCCGATCCTCCATCTGATCTCGGATTTGGCCGTCGTAGATTGCGTTGGGATCACCTCGATAAGCTCTCTCTTCTGTCTGAGCCTCATTTCATGATTCTTTTTCTTTCTCATGTTATACTATGTCGAACGTTTTAGATGTTTTTTTAGATATTCGGTGTTCTAAAATGATTCAAGCCTCAAGGATCACATATATCAATCTTTGATTGTTGGGGTTGGTGGTTTGTGCCTTTCAGTTAAACATCTTTCAGTGATATGTGCAATTTTTTCCAATGACGATGAACGTGGTATTTTGTGTTTACCATTTTAGTCATATTGTTTTGTTTTTATGCATGTATGTTTGAGTAGATGATAATAGATTGTGAATAGGGTGAATTGTTGATCTTTGGATGTGTTGCCCATGCATTTTTTTTTTCTGTTTTGACATTTGGGTCTAATTTTCCTATTAGGTTGCTGTTTACTTTCCCATGAGTAGTATTGTTAGATGGTGTGGCTATTGTTCTATTATGATGTTATGTTGTAGAATGCTATCCAAGTAGTTCTTGAGTTTACCTTGGCCGATATGTGTTGTTGAACTTGCTTGATTTATAGAGGGTCATGAGAACCTGGTGTATAGACCATATGGAGAATGGACATTGAGGGCTTATCTAGAGTGTCTATTTTACTTACGATGTGAGACCACATGGGGAATTGACGTTGAGTACTTCCCCAGAGAGTCTGTAGTTACTCGAAACTGGACATAGATGGAATGTGATGTAACTGCTTCCCTAGAGCGCCTTTAGTTATGATACGAGACTATAGATGGAATTGACGGTGAGTGCTTCCTTACAGAATCTATGCTTAAGCTGAACCGACGGGGTTAGACTGAGTTTACTACCCATAGGTTGGCTTGTACTTTCTTGGTTGGACCAGAGGGGATAGGTTGTGGGTGCTTCCTAAAGGGTTACCTATTTGTGTTTATTTTCTTGTTTAGCTATTACTTGATATTGAAATCATGGATTGTTTACTGTTGAGTACTTTCCAATTTACTGTTCTCTGTTCTTTTATCTTCCATACATTCACTGACTATTAGTCATAGATATCGTGGTGGTTTCCTACTGGGATTTAGTTTCACACCATGTTTGGGACATTCTTTTGGGCCTAAACAGATTATTTTTCTGCAGCTATAGATAAGTGAAAGTACCCTTCTACTTCAGGTTCTTGATTGTCGTGGAGAAGGAGAGCATAAGACCAAGGTAAGACTTGCGAGGCTGAGGATCTATTTATCTTCTTTCTTTTGTACTTCGACTTAGCATTATTTTTTATTCCTACATTGTGATTTGTTTGGATGCATTCTAGACATATGTATCATGCATCATTTTGTATATGTTCTCTATTTTATTCTACCAATATTCCGCTGTTTATTTTTGTATGATGTTATTACTGCTTCTTCTCTTTTATGTATCTGTTTACGTCCATTTTTTACTTGACCAATGAGAGCATAGTTTCACCACTATCACACCCAAGGCCCTCACTGCTAGTTGGCAGCCTCTGGCATTCGAGGAAATGTGTTTTAGGCCATGTGACCAACTTGGTACAGGGCACCTCTGGGTTGCTTCTGGAACCGGGATGTTACAATTTTCATAAGGTACATGAACACTTCAAATATTTTAAAATGTGATAAACATTTTTGAACAATTCAAAAATAAACCTAACTATAATAATTTTTTATATGTTTTGCTTTTCCATTATTGAAATTTCATAATTATGAATACAAATATTTTTTATTCATTTCAATATGAACTCTTACATATTTATCATTATATGTAATTTCTATCTTAAATATATGATATTTTATGAATTTTAAACAATTTATAATTCAATTTATATTATGTAATAATTTTAAATAATCTAATATAATATTTTTAATTATCATTTAAACCATGATCATTTCTATCATCAAATTTTTTTATGTGGTTTAAATAATATTCAAATAAGGACCCCCTTTATTTCGATCAATTCAAAATAATTAATTTTGAACAATTCAAAATTTAAATATTAAAATTTTAAATTTTGGCCTTATTTAATTATTTATAAAACATTATAAATAATTTCTTATGATTTAAAAATAATCATTTTTATTTCTATATCATGATAATTTTCGTGTAATTTCTCAAAAGGTATTTCAAATATTTACATTTAATATTAGGGGGGGAAATGTTTCAAAATCATTTATTTATTTTAATTATAACCCATTTATAATTAATTAAAAATTAAACCTTTTTTAAAGGTATAGGGGACCAACCCATGTTTATTGTGCAAGAAGTAAACTCTTTTTGAAAGGGAAGAAGGAAGAACCCATTACAGATACAAATGTAAAACATCTAAAAGAATAGGCCACGCCACCAACAAGGATCCAAGAGTCAAAAGGAGACAAAAATCAAAGCAAGATCAAGCAAGAAAGTCTCATCACCCCTAACCAAAAATGCAGTAGTGGAATCAAAAATCCCTTTATAAATAAAAATATCAAAAAATACATTAAATAATTATTTTTCAATATTTTATAAACCATTAAAAACATTTCAGAATTTAAAAACATTTTTTAAAAACATTTATTTTTACCATTATCCAAGTACTCATTCCTACAGATGGGTAACCTCACTTTACCCTTTTGTATACATTATGTGAAGGGGTAAACTGATTCTCGTGCACTTATATATAGGCAATATGTTGGTTACCATTAGGTAAGCATTCAAAACATGTAATTACATTTATGTGAACTCTTTCATGTAAAGATAAGCCCTTGGATACATTTATCTTGCCTTAAGAAAACCACAACTACCCTTATGCAACATCCTTCATGGAGCATACCATGACGTCAAGAGATGACAACTCTGATGTAACGAAGGAAACATTGTACATACACTTATGTGTGCCAGGGTATTACCCTTACATGGACCACTTTGCATAAGGGTAAATCTAGATAACCTTTTTTAAACTCCTTAATGTAAAGGTATGTCATGGGTTACCATTACGTGACCACTCATGTAAATGTATGGCCTCGGTTATCCTTACACAGTTGATTTACATAAGAGTAATGAATTGGTTATCATTACGCATCCCATTTGTGTAAATGTAAAACCTCAATTACCTTTATGTTTCCCTTGCTATATATGGGTAAACCATTTTGAAAATTGAATTTCCAGAATACAAAAACACTACTCTATTTTTTTCATTCTTCTTCATTTCCATGAAATTTTCATTAATCAAAACATGGATCTCTTTAATACCATTGAAGGGTTTTCTATGAATATAATAAAAATTATTAGAACACATGCAAGAAATAAAATCACTTTGTTAAGGATAACCATGAAAGATAATATGGGACATGCGATAAAATAATGAAATGAATAATACTATAAAACACGCATACATAACACCAAAGATCCACCGCTATATCACTGTCACCATTGAATGGTTTGATAAAGATCACTACGTAGAAAAATCATATCACCTTCGTGGGGTATCCAAGGGTTGCATCTGAATCGATTGATGTGCGAGAAGGATCAAATCTTCTCTCATTTACACTATAAGCCAAGGAGTAAGATGAATGAACATCAACACAATTTTTTTCCAAGCATGAGGATCTCAATCCACACACCACCATCATCTAAAACACCCAAGTAATTTCCTCAGTGCAAGAATTAATTCTTATATTTATAACCCATGTATTAATGTCTCATCTAATTCATGCATTACATGGTTTCCTTTAACTCTCATTCATATCAACATATGAAATGGTTTCCTCTAATTATATTCAAGTTGGATGATTGATTGGTTATCCAGCCAATATTGAAAACATAGGAAGAATATATATATATATATATATATATATATTATGAAATAAAATTACAAAACCCTGAGGGAACTCTCACTCTTTGATTTGCAGCTTCTAATTCCTGACGCAATAGGTTCTCTCAAGAAATATATATATTATCTATTTTCTGTAATTATCTTGAAATTATTATTATTTTTTTCATTATGAAATATTGTGATTTTCCCCATATTTATATTAATTCATTATCTACTAGTGTTAGGCTCCACCTATGATGGGGGTGTATATAGAGTGCACAGGGCGTCTTCAGCACCATTAACCACCCCCATCATGAGTTTTTTTTATAAAAAAAATATTAAATTTATATCATCATATCAACTAAAATTAATTTTTTATAACGATATAAATAGATTCCGAAAAATAGGGTATAAAAAATAATAAAAATATGAAAAATATGTTTAAACATTTAGTGAAATAAATAATTATAAATCCAACATAAAGTTAAGAAACAAAATAAATGTTATTGACATTTACGATATTAGAGATAGAAGTTGTGTAATTGGCGATGATAGAGACTGTGTACAATTATTAAGAGTGGAGGGGTGTGATTTTGTTATTTCGGATTATGTGACGTGTAATGTTATAAATATATTTCTTTTAGATTTCAGATAAAAATTTACAAAAAAATTATACGCCACCTGACACTGTGATCCTTCATTGGGCACAATGATGGGTGGAATCAGCCCGAGACATTCTCCTATGAAACCATGGAAATAAATTTTTTTCACTAAGGCATGGATCGACCGCATGCCTAAGTGCTCGATCACAAGACTAGTTGGTTCGATCACATGAACAACCATGAAACTTTAATACCAAATAATGTGAATGTGGTTAGTAGTCCCAGGATTTACAAAGGTGATTCATCGAAAGTACAAGGCGATCGACCGCAAGTACAAGAGGATCGATCGTAGGTACAAGTGGAAGATCGTACAACATATCAAAGACATGGTTGACCCTAGGGAAAACCCCAAAAGTCCCTAGGATAGGTCAACACACAAATAAAGTAAAAATATATAAATACAAGGGCATAAATTTTATCCATTTACTATAGGTCTCAATGTATTTGGGGAAAAATTTATGATGTTGGCCTGGGTCAATAGAATTTTCTAGGCCATTCCTGATCAAAGAATCCATAAAAGCGTTGAAGTGATCATGGATGCTAATGTGAAAAACCCAATGTGACCGTGGATGTTGACATGAAAACATTAAAATGAAAACTTCTAAAGGTATAAATTGTATTATTATAATATTAAATATATCAATCCAATGATTTTTTTGTACAGAATTAAATGGTGGTCAAATGTGTTTATTGAACCCAGTTTTCCTTCTAATGTAAAAGGATATCCAAAAATGATTTTTTAATTAATAATTATAGAGCGTGTTTCTTTCTAAAAGGATGATCAAAGATAGAAAAATAAATGCGATAGATATAGATGTATGGATGTATAACATGGAGACATCAGATTTTTTGCTGAATGGAAATGAAAAATATATTCTTTATTTTGCACATCTGTAACACTCTATTATTTCATGATCTTCATCAACACATCAATATATCATGTTATTGTCTTCAAGAATCAATTACAAATTGAATAACGACAATGTTAAGAGAACAATTTTTTTTGTAGAACAACAAAACAACATTCTCTATGGCACCAATTTTTATCATTCTCTTTGTTTTATTTGCTTTCGAGTTGTTTTTATGATTTTCATTATATATTTTATCATTAACTGCTATACTAAACTAGAGAGTGCAATACACACTCTCTAATTTCGTTATATTTAATCCAACAAAGAATGATGGAAGTGACTGTGTAGACTGAACTGCCTGCGTGTAGTTCTCATGTTTATCTCATATAGAACCATGGAAGAGGATGTATATAGCCTTGACAGTCTATGTATGATTTCTGGTAAAATTCATTCTAGGTTGTGGATCAATTTATTTTATAATAAACTGCTTTGAAGTGGGTGATTTCCATGTAGAGGGTATTAGGCCTCGATTTGAGACTGAACCCTCTGTTTATTATATTATGTGATTTTATGTTTTGTATACTCTGTTTTAAAAACAAATATGTATCTTTTCTCAAAACCCATTTTAAAAATAATACTTTAATAGTTAATTTTAATTTGTGTTTTATATATTGTGTTTTATTTAGGTAAAACTATTTAAAAAGATAAATGAGTTATTAATTATATTTCAATTGGGTTATGATGAAACTTCCAAGAATCTTTTTGAAATGATCAAATTATATAAATCTACTATTTTAGTTAATTGGGAGTATTTTATTAATTTGGGGATTTAATTCTAAATCATTTTTTATATTGATTTTTTAATAGGAAACTCAATTGACCCCCCTCTTGAGTATCCCACCCCGACCAACATTTGGTATCAGAGGTTTTCAAATTACTTTTTTATGTGATCTTGTTTACCAGAAGATAATAAACTTTCAATTATTTCTAAATTTATATCATTATTGATAATAATAGACCATAATGAACTATCACTAAACGACCTCCATATTTTAATAGAACTAATTATGATCAATGAGAGATCAAGTTGAAAATACATATAGTGAGCATAGGCTTTGATATTTGGACCATTATCAAGGATGCATATGAAAAAACCAATGATGGTAGAGTTGAATGAAATGATTCCACTAAGGAAATGTATTAATGTGATTGTAAAGATACGAATGCATTATACTATGCAATACAAGAAGATGATTTTAATAGAATATCTTTTTGTTTTACCACCTTTGAAATATGGGACACATTAATAATTTCTCATGAAGGAACTTCCATTGTTATATAGATTATATTAAATAATTAGAACATTACATATGATACATTCAAGATAAAAAATGAAAAACCCATTTATGATATGTATCTTAGGTTTAACGATATTTTGATCAAAATGCATGAAATTTGGGGATTTTTTTTACATAAATACCATATGATGAGACTTATGAGATGTATACCTGATTTGTGGAGAGTAACCTCTATTTCTTTTAGATAATCCCGTGACATTGGAAAATTACCTATAAAATAGATCATCAGATATCTAATGGTGCATGAAAAGGAACTCATAGTGAATAAAGAAGAATAATATTAACCAAAGAAGAAATTTTTTACCTTCGACACATCAGACTAAAAAATGAAAGAGAAAATCAAAGATAATAGTTTGAGGGATGATAAATCACCTTTAGAAAACATTGAGTAAATGTCTCTCTAGCATGGAGATTCACGAAATTCTATAGGAAGAAGAAATTATTCAAAAATAAAAATTATAGAGGAATGTATGATTAAAAAGGAAATTGGTGAAAGGTAAATATGTAAAGTAAAGTAACATGTTATGGGTGAAAAAGAAAACAGAACATCAAGGATGAGTGTCCTAAACAAAAAATATAATAAAAGATATGAGGAAAAATATAAAATTCATAATAAGGATATAGAAGCCACATGGAGTTCTTCTGAGGATAGTTCATGTGACTCTGACTTGAATAGAGAAGATAAAAATGATAGAGCTAATGCATGTTTCATGAAAAACATATCCAAGGAATTAAATACTTTTGGTATATCTCTGGTTCATATCTAAAATATGTATAAGAATGAGAAAATAATAAAAATATGATTAGTGAGGATGTATTTGAGTATTAAAACATGTTAGAAGAACGATTCAATGAGATGGAGGATAAATATAAGAGCCTATAGAAGCAACGTGCTCTATCAGTTCATTTTATATCTGAATTTATTGTATAAAAGGGAAGTAATCCTATATTATTAAAGGAAAAAATGAAATAATAATGTTCAATGAATAACTAAAGAAGGATCTGGAAAGATTCGCAAGCTATAGAGAAACCCTTAACATAATTGTTGGAAAACAAACCACACCCATGTATACCACTTGGATTGGTTATCGACAAGGAAAGAGTAATATTTATAAAAAAACAATTGTTCTTAGTTCAAGTTCTACTATTTATAAAAATAGTTCTTATTCTTCTATACCTAAAATAGTTTCAATTTCCAAAACATTAAGGTCTATTTCTAGAAAACTAGTTAAACAACTCTGGATATATATGGAATTTATCACTAATAACTTTGGACCCAAGAAAATATGGGTACCAAATTCATTTATAGTTTCATGTTTCTATATGATACCTACTTGAAGAGTAATATTAAAGACTTATGGTACTTAAACAGTGAATTTTCAAGACATATAACTGGGGACTATTCGATCTTTAAGGACCTTATCAATGTAGATGATAGACATGACACCTTTGGTGACAATGCCAATGGAAAGATAATTGGACTCAGTCAAATTGGTAATTCGAGAGTTGTTTTGATTTTTAATGACTTTTTTATAGTTGTCTTAAAATACAATCTACTTTTCATCTCAAAATCACCTGATGATGAGTATAATTTAGGTTTGAAAAAATTCTTTCAAAATTTACAATTCTAAGATTGTTTTAGTTCTTACTTCCCTGTGTAATGACAATGTTTATGATATTGTTTTGAATTAAATATTTTCCTAAAATATTTATTATTTAAGTGCCTTTAATAAGGAGTCTTAGATTTGGAATAATACACTTTTCCATGGAAACCTTCACATGAGTTTGAATCTAACTAGGAAATTATTAGGTAAAGATCTTCCTAAACTGTAATCCGAAAAATAAAAAGTTTGAAACACATGTCAAAGAAGGAAGCAACACAAGATCTCTTTCAAACCAAATAAATAAGTGTCAACTTATGAAACCATAGATATGGTTTACAAGGACTGTTTTTGACCCTATAGAGTTTCTATCCTAAATTGGAAGCACTATGATTATGTTTTAGTAGTTGAATTGTCTATAAAAACCTGTGTATTTTTTTAGCTTGAAAAAGTGAATCTTGTTCATATTTCTCCCAATATTAAAAATCTCTAGAAAATCATAATATAATTTGTATTAATACCTTAAGAAGTGATCATATCCGTGAGTTTGAAAATCAAGATATTGAATCCTTATGCTCACAGTATGGGTATAATCAAAAAACAATTTCTCTTAGGAACCCACAATAGAATAGTGTAATAGAAAGAAGAAATTGAACTCTTCAAGAAATAACCCATAAAATTCTTAGTTTGTATGATTTCCCAATTTACATTTGGAAATTGGTGGTGAATATATTTTTTTATATTATTAATAAAATCATTATTTTACCACTTTTAAATAAAACACATTATGAGTTATGGAATGGGAGAAAACGAAAATTTAATTAGTTTATAGTTTTTAGTTGTGAGGAATTTATACTCAATACAAACGAGATTTTAGAAAAAGTTGAATCCAAAAGTGGTGAAGGAATATTCCTTAGTTATTAAATATCTAGTAAATCATACAGGGTATTCAATAAAAGGAACAAAATTATGAAAAAATAATTACATGTAAAATTTTATGAAACATATCCACATGAAACTAAGACATATATAAAAAACATTATAGATTAACCTTTAAATTTAGATATCAATTCCAAACCTAGTGATAATTATTTGAAACCTCCTATAGAAAAATCACCCAATTCTAAGGAACTGTTTGATCCAAGCCCTATATGAGAAAATGAATTATCAAATACATATATCCCTAGATATATTAGGAATCATAGATACCATACTTTATATTCCATAGTTGGAGATCTATATAGATGAACACATACTAGATCCTCTATTTTCCAGTGGGATGTTCTACCATCTTGGATGACAATGACTACTTTTCTTTTGGGGATTTTCCAGATAACCTCTTTATTGAGAGGGGGGTTTCTGGGGGTGGAGAGTTTGAAAAGTACACTCCTAGAGATTTTCTTTTTTATGAAATAGACGATGAATTTTGGGTAATACTAATTTTATAATAATTGAATTAGTTTGAGAGGCACAACGTCTGGGAACTAGTAGAAAGGCATAAGGACATCCGGACCATTATCATTGAGTGGGTGTATATGAACAAAGTTAATGAGTGTAGTAAATTATTTAGGAATATTGATAGATTGGTTTCATAAGGATATAATAAAGAGGAGTGTATTGACTATGAAGAAACAATTTCACCAGTAGCTATACTTGAGATCATCAAAATATTGAACTAATATGTTTCCCATCTTAATTTCAAACTATATCAAATGAATGTCAAGAGTGCCTTCCAAAATAGATATATTATTAAGGATTAATTTTTTGAAAAACCTCAAATAATAAAAAAACATCATTTTACAAATCACGGTTTCAAATTAACAAAATAATTTTAGAGATTAAAACAATATCCTAGATCTTGGTATGATTCTATCTGCACCTTCCTTATTTAAAATAGTTTTACAAAAGGTGTTATAGACCCTACTCAATTTATAAAATTAATTTCAAGGGATGTTTTAGTAGTACATATCCATACAGGTGATATGATTTTGGGATACCAAAAACTCGTTCTATATGGAATTTTCCAAAATGATTCAGAATTAATTTGAATTGAGTTTAATGGGTGATCTAAAAATCTTTCTTGGATTTAAAATATTTCAAAACAAATATGGAATTGTTTTGAATAAATAAAATAAGAAAAGAATATTTTAAAAAGTTTTCAATTAGATTACACAAAAAATAGTGATACTCTTATGAGTATAAGATGCACGATATATCTGAATGAAACAATAAATTCATTAGATCAATCTAATTATAGATTTATGATTGGATGTTTATTATACTTAACTTCCATTCAACCAGATATTATGTTTAGTATGTTCATGTGTGCACATTTTTGATAAAACCCTAAAAAATATCATTTAAATACTTCTTATTGTATTTTAAACAAACTCAAAAAATACAACCACTTTGGATTATTTTACCCTTAAGGGTATTCATTAGAATTAGTTAGATATTTAGATGATGATTTTGGTGGTTGGGAGTTAAATAGAAGGACAACCTCTAGAGCATTCCATCTTTTGGGAAGTATTCAATTTCATGGTGTAGTAAGGGAAAAAATTATATTGTATTATCTACTACTGATGTTGAGTACATAGCTATTGATAGTTGTTGTGCAAATATTATATGGATGAAACAACATTATTGGACTCTGGATATCATATCATATATTTTCATATAAATAGTTACAATACAAATGTAATAAAATTTTCTAAAAATCATGTATCGCATTCTATAAAAAACATATTAATATACAACATAAGTTTTTGAGATATCATTTTCAAAATATGGTATTTCACTCATAAATTTATTGGCCTAGAGCATCATCTTACTATCATTTTCACATATCCATTAAATAATGAGAGATTAATTTATATCAATCATGAATTAAGAAGGATTATTTTTTTAAAATGTTTTTAGAAATATTTTAAAATTCTTCTTATTCTTATTTTAATGATTATTTTGATATATATATATATTATGCATTTCTAAAGTATTCTCTTATATTATTTAATTTTAAAATATATAAACTGAGTTTACAATATATTAAATTCTTACTATTATTTTAGATGCATCTATGTCCATGTAAATCCCTAAATTATGGAATCATAAAATTAGAGTTGAATCATTGAACCTATTTTAACCCAAAAAAACCCTATTTCTCAAACCTTTCTTCAAATCCATACCTTTTCGAGTCACGTTTCTTAGTATGATCGGTCAAGATGAAGATATCTTTAGAGATGATTTTATTGAATCAACTAAGATAGAAATGGACAGCTCTAGAATGTCTAAGAATTTTTCAAAACCATATCTTCATTCTCATGAAGTTGTATCTAAATGAGAATTAGATGTTAAGTGGTTTAGAACCAACCGGTCATTACTTCGGAGATCCTTTTTGTTTCAAAACTAGACATGTTGGTTTTTAGATGAACATGAAACCTTATATCCATGAATTGTAAATGAGTTTTACCATAAAATTGTTTTTAATATGGATAATATGGGGACGTTGTTAGAATAGTCATAAAAAATCAAGGGTGTGAGTTCACCTTGACCTTTTGGGATGATCTTTCTAATATTATCACATATTAAAGAATATAAGGAATATTAGAACTCTTAACCTATAAACCATCCAAATTAGAGATTAGGAATGTGATGGAGGATCAAAAAAATAAAAAATCCTACCAGAGACTAGTCACAAATAAGCTAAGTGTAGAGTGCATGATGCTGTTGAAATTTATTCTAAAATCAGTTTTCCCAAGGAAGGGAGATTTTAGCTCTATAAGGTATCAGGATTTGTCTTTTTTGTACATGTTGGTTCATGGAAATCATATTAGACTATAACATTTATTAATAATATATATGGAAGAGTTAAACAAACCATCTTCATGATTTAATACCCTTACAAACATAAAGTTTATATATATTTTTCTGGAATGGAAAATTTTAATTCTAATGGGAGTTGAAAGAACTACATTTCCGGAGTGGTTTTAGATTGAATCAGGATAACTGTAAAAGGATAAGTATCCATTGAAATCCTTGGAAAACTATGTGGATTGCTAATGATGAGAGACTCTATGAAATATTCAATCCAATCTCCGATCTATCAATGCAAAGAGAAATAATTGACCCTGGTTGAAAACCAAATTAAATTATTGATAATGATTACTCCTCTCATGAGGATGAATATCAATCTCCCATGGACATGGATGAGGAATAAAGAAGGGATTTTAAGGAGATCCTTGGTGGAACTTCTATTTGTGAGGTTCTTGATGATTCAAAATCGATGATATAAGTAGTAACTTCTTCTCATGATGTTCCTCAATCTTCTGATGTTTCAGTTGAAGCTGATAAAGATTCTAAAATTCCAATGTTTGTTAAACAGGTAGGAGAATATGTACCCTAAGTGGTGGTGAGAGTTCGCTGTTTTCTATTGTTTTGACTATCTTTTATATATTCTGAAAGTGATAAGGATATCGATGATATAGTATTAGAGAGTCCATCTCTATTTGAGACATTGGGAGCTACCATTTTTTTATTCCTCACCTTATAAAGAAGAAAACCCTATAGGAAATCCTTTCATGGATATGGGTGTATCTTCTTCTGATGGTGTTAATGGAAATAAATATGAAAAATAATGATAAAGAATCTAGTAAGGGAGATGATGATGGAAGTGATAATGATTATATTCCTCCCAAACCATAAGGTTATTTTCATTGTATTGTTTCAAGGAAAAAATAATCAATTGAGACAAAGCTTCCTTCTACTATAGTTTCAAATAGACCAATCATACAAGATTCAACTAATGATTTTTTAAAGTTGTTGTCCACTCCTCCTTCTCCCATAGATGTTCCAATAAACCATTCTCAGGAAGAGTTACTTTATAACTCTTCTCCAATAATAAAAATTGTGGCCATGGAAGATTATAAAGAAGTATTTGAGGCCTATATTAGGGAAATTGATAGAACACATGGGGTATTATCTCCTAAAGAAGAATTGTAGAGACATATTCTTAATTTGAGTGCTCAATATTTTAATATATAAGATAATTTTATTTCTGAATCCGATCCTACTCAAGATCAAACAACTTGATCTCAAGAATATAGGCCCTCTTCTATAAATATGTCTACAATAACTTTGGAAGATTTCATTTACCACAATAATAATATTTTGATTAAAAATTGGATTTTTATTGATTTTCAAATGAACCTATTTATGGATAAGTGGTAACCAAAACTTGATGCATATGATACCGATTCCAAGCATAACCAAAATGAAATTCAAAATAAAAAAACACATCATTCAAGGGAACGTTAAGCCACATGAACCCAATTATTCTAAGGTTTCATCCTATCAACTTCCATCCCCACCTTCATCATGACATCATGCTAACACAGTCATCACTATCACACACCTGTAACTAGAGAACATAACCACCATCAAACACCATAACATAACAAAACATCTTCCATAATCCACACCATCAAAATGACACATCAGATTTTCAGAGATAGTCGAAGACATCCCAAGTCATCATTGTCCCGTAGAAAACTAGAAAAAACACTGAATCACTAGTAAAATATGAGCTCATCACCTCAAAATGAAGAACACAATTTTGTCGACCATCAAAAACAAACATAAACAAAATCACTCCATAAACACAAAAATCGGTTCATCAACAAAAAAAACATCAAGCAGATCAACCGATGTAGAAAAAGAACTAAACCTTCACAAATAAATTGAGGAATAAATATAAAAGAATCAAAACAAACCACTGATGATTCCAAAACCTAAACGTCAAGGAAGAAGAAAAATAGAGTAGGTTGCACGTGAGGGGCACCATCGGCCAACAAAACTCACATCCAAAATCCTATAAGAAGACACCTCTCTTGATCCAACAAGGATATGAACCAATGGACTTTATGTTAGGGTTGAGATTAGAACATCCAAGGGATATGAAAGACGACATCCCGACGAGGCTGAAACTAGAGCAAAAGAATAGAATGATCAGACATAAGAGAATGAATGACAACAATTGACCGCTGAGCAAAAATCCCAAAACCCAGATGAACTATCACTCCAGATCTGACATGGGGAGGTACAATGGAATAAAGGAGCAGAGAAAGCTAGAGCAGCCTGAGGCTTCTACAGCTAACCACCTTCGACAACAACACCATGATGATAGAACATCATCAGAATGAGATCTTGGATTCATAGTGAGGTGAGAAACAAGAATAGAGAAAAGGAAGTGGAGGAGAAAGAAACATGCTAGAAGGAGCCACGTCGTCGTGAGGAAACCCTAGGTGGAAGAAGAGTGCGCTCGAGGGAGTAATCCATGCATAATACTAATGACTAAGAAGAAGACATTAAAAACACTATTCATTGTGTGGTTGAAAACACTGTTCCCATACTGTTTATATGAAAAGACCATATTTACTAAGAGATTCAGTATTTCAAAAGAGAAATAGAACGTTTTAGAAGTCAAATTGGAGCCCTAAATGTAGATCTGGAGAATACGTTGTCTACCATGGATTCTAGGTATATTTTATTAATGAACAGTCCATCTAGAACTTCTAATTCATCTTTATTAGCACCTCTTGATTTATTTTTTATTGATATATGTTTTATTTGAAGGATGATTCATGAATAGATTTAGAGTATCTTAGAAAATGTGAAGGATGCTAGAAATAAATTGAAAATAGAAATTTATACACATGGAGAAAAGAAATTTGATTTGATTAAAGCTATATCTATTAATACTTCCTAGGATATAAGTGTAATCAAGGCTGCGATAAAGTAATATCTTAGAAGGATTTACACTAAGGTAGATCTAGGGACTCAGTTCCTGTCATTGTCCAGATATTTAAAGATTCCACCTCAGAAAGCTTCATTTAAATCCATTGTAGAGAATTTATTAGTGATAAATCCTTTTCTCAATCAATTCATGTCATAAAAAGATGATTTATTTAATTTTATGGAACATTAGACAATATACATGCCTAATATTAAAAGGATCTTAGAGCTGCACATGTATATTTCTAATTCCCCTAGGTTTACACCTCCTTCTCTTCTTTTACCTCACATATATACCTCTATTTCCAAAGCCTCAAACAATTTTTTTAGTTTTTATATATTAATATATTACATCCCATACCTCACCTATACATACTATAGAACATTTTGGTCTCTTTGTATATTAAGACCGTGGATAGATACGGCCAATTGCTAAAGGAATCTATATTTCTACTGTTCCTTATCCTTTAACTGCTCCTCATACTCCTTCTATTGATGTTGGAAAAGGGAAAGATGTCTTTAACCCAACAACCCATCCATATTTTGGGGAATATAATTATGATTTGAGTTTTATAGGGATTATTTAATTATTTTGGAATAATTAATTACTTATATTTTTTATTATTATTTTGGCATATTATTTTATTCTATATGATTTTTTCGGTATATTTCTTATTTACTCATTAACCCTTTGTAAATTCTTTTTGGTAATCTCAATGGGGGGAGTAAATATATGGCCTAAAAAAGTGGAATAAATTATTAAAATTTGTAAAAATAAAACTTTTTACCAAATGGAAAATGTTGATTCATTATTACCATATACTTGATACAATATATTACAATATTTAATTCCAAATAATTAATTCATTGGACTAATCTTTATTCCATGATTTTTGATACTCTAAAATGGGAGGATTTATTGATTAGTAAAAAAAATATTATATTAGTAATAAAAAACCATGTTTATTTTATTTCTAATTCATTTTATGATTTATGAAAGTAAAATCAATTTATCCAATAGAATGAAAACTTTGATAAGTCTAGAATCGACCATAAGATGCATACAATCGACTTCACAACCACATGATCTAATATGGAAAATTTATTGGAAAATAACTAAGTGACAATAATAAGGAAATGAGTGAGAACATATTATATATAAATAAACCGTAAAGATCTAGGATTTTTTTAAAGAAATAGATTGACCTCATGCCTAAATGATCGACTAAAAGGAATGTTGATTTGACCACAAGAGAAACCATGTGAATACAAGACAAAATAAAGTTCCCATGGTTAGTAGTATCAATATTGAAAAAATAAATCGACCACAATTACAAGGTGATCGATCACCAGTACGAGGTGATCAAATACAAGTACAAGGTGATAGATTGTATGTAAAAGATGATCGATTGTAAGGTGAAATGAATTATCGCAGGTATAATTGGACAACCGTACACTATATAAAAGAATCCATAAATTATGGAAGTGATAATAAGTGATAATGTGGCAAACATATAGTAACATGGATGATGACATGGTAATTACAAAATGACAGTGTCTAAAGGTAAGTGTTGTATTGTTATATTAACAAATATATTTATCTAACCAATTTTTTGTATAGAATTAAATTCTCATACAAAGCATTTATTGAACTAATATTCCCTACTAAAGTATGACGATCTTCAATGATGATTTTTCAATGGTTATTTTCAAAGATTACTTCTTTTTCAAAGGAAAAATAATATAAAAATCAATATCATAGTGATAGATATAGGTATACATGACATAAAAACATCATAATTTTTATTAAATGATAGTAAAAAACATATTCTATGTTTTGAATGCCTACAATAAATATTTTTCACTGGATCATCAATGAATCATCAAGATACCATTTGATCATATATACACATCAATTCCAAATCAAAATATGTCAATTATAAGGGAATAATATTTTAAATAATTATAGAACAACATACTCTAGTACACCAAATCCTTTCTTTTTATTACTCTATTTTGTTTTCTCTGATGCTGTGTGTGTGCGTATTTCATTGTGTATTTTATCACCAGATCATGCGTTGAAATGGAGAGTGTAAGATGAACTCTCTATTATTTCATTATCTCTAATCCCACATAGAATAGTTGAAGATGTTGTGTATCCTAGACCGCCTGAGTGTAGTTATCATTTTTCTCCCATGTAGAACTATGGTAGAGGCTTTATGTATCCGGAACTAAGTACAACTGTTTTTAAAACCTAATCCAGGTTTCAGATTATTTTATTTTATAATAAACTACTTAGATGTAATTAATTTCTAAGTGGAAGGGACTAGGTCCCACCTTAATACTAAAACCCATGTTCTTTCCACTATATGATTTTCTATTTTGTATACTATATTTTTACAAAAAATCTTTATCTATTTTCAAAACACTTTTACAAAATATTACCTTGATAATTGATTTTAATTTTTTAAAAATACTATGATTAATTTTACTAAAAGTATTCCCACATTTAAATGACTTTTAATCCTTTTTTAAGTAAGATGTGATCAAACATCCAAAAATATTTTTCAAATGATCAAATTATATAACTCTACTATTTTAGACAAGTGGGTTTATTTTATAAATTTTTGGATTTAATTTTAAATTAATTTTTAAATATAAATTTTAATTTTAAAATCAATTCACCCAATATTTAGTATTCCACTCTAACCAACAGACTATTTGTGGAAGGGAAATTTAATTGACTTCAATTTTGAAAATAGTTTTTGATAGTATTACCAAATACCAAATAATAGTTGGTCTCTTTTTACTGATACACCCAACTTTTCCCCTGATGGATTTAACCCCACCTCTATCATCAATCCATACCATTGTTAAGACTACCCACGCCCCCATGTCATCAGTTCATTGATCCCCCTCACATGTCATCACTCCTTGTGTCGTCGAGCCCTCATCCCACCATGCCTTTACCAGTTGATCACATTCCCCTATTGTTACCCCCTACACCACCGATCCCCCATAACCCGCTATTGAGACCACCCAAAACATTATCCATCTGCCTGTTATCACCCCCCTATGCTGCCAAGATCCCATCCCCCACCGTCGAGGCCCACCTGCACCCTCACTGAACCCCACATTGAGATCCTCTCACCTGTCGTCACGCCCAACACCACCGAGCTCCAATTCCCTACAATTAATCCCACTTCGCCCTTGTTTATCCCCATGCTGAGCCTCACTCCCCCACTATCCAACTCCACACATTCAACCTCCCTGTCATTCCCCCATTTGGTTAGCACCACTCCCCCTCCATAACCACCTTAACCCACCAATCACCGCCGCTATCTCCCCCTGCACCAACAATCCCCCATCCCCCGAAGTCCAACACCCTCTATCAATCCAACCCCCACACTATTTTTTTGAGAATCTACATCCCTTCTTTGGAATTTTATTTAGCTTCCACATATCCCCATTTCTATAATTGAGCTCCCACATTCCCTCTTTAACTCACATTATCATGAAATTCCTCCTTCCAACCCTCTCCCTCCACAACTCCTATTCAAGTCACCAATTCTCTATCACAAATGTATCCTCTCTTAGTGGTCTCATAATTTGTTTTGAATAAACTTAATCCCCTATTGATGTTTATTTATTTTTTTGATAAATTTTTTGTTGTTAATTTTATATTTATAATGTTTCTATATTATCCACTTTAAATAATTTTTTTAGGTTTTTTGGATTTATATAAAAATCAATTTTTTTATTTTTTTAATGGAAGTAACAATTTTGGTTTTATAGAAGAAACTTAATCCACTAAATCATTATTATAGAGATTCTAATGATTTACTGAATTAAGAATTTAGGATACCTTCATATGAAATGTCATGATTTGTATTTCAATTGCAGTTTCAATGATTTGTCTTCAAAAATATCTATTAAGACTAAAAACATTGGTTTTCAAATTTTTGTATCATATTTAATTATTTTTGGCTATTATAGGTTTACAGTTTTCATTTTCCTCAAATTTTCATCTTATATTTTAGTTTCTGTAACTATATATTACTTATATATATATATATATTTTATTGTTTATATTCAATTTATTTATCTTTAAGATATGTATTTCATATTAATTTTTTTATTTTAAACTATAAACATCATTTGTATGATAATTGTAAATATTATTATCTTTTATATCATTGAAAAATCACATAAAATTAAATCTGTGAAAATAGTTACCTCTTTCTACAGCTTCTATAATAACCATATTTATAAATTTCTACATATAAAATTTTTCCCAAATAAATTTTATCTAATTTTATGTTTTTAGTAAAATGTATTTATGTTTTATATAGTAATTAAATCATATGGATGAAATAAATAAATTCATGGATAAATAACATAATGGTTCTGTTAATTAGTGAGGTTGATGAAAAAAATACTATATGGACACATATATTTTTTTATTTTCATTTATTTCATACATATTTCATATTTTTAAGAATTTCTAACAGCTGTTATCATATACTCCCAGCATGGTGTCATGAAATTCCTAGAAATTATCTTGTAGTCTTCAAATTTGTATCTATTTTGGAAAATACATCACTCTACCAAGTTTTCAAAATTCTCCTCTGTAAAATAATGCTCATGAAAACTGCAATTTACTATTACTTTTTATGCTTTCAAAGTTATCAGGGATGGATCACATGTTGGAATAAACATGTCATGTTGGTCTGTACATATAACGACTTCGTTTTTATGAATATTTAACTGCTAATATATCAATTATTTATTTTCCCCTTTTAAAACGTCTTCAAGCACAAGATGGTGTTTATTTCTTCAAATATTTAATTTAAGACTTTAACCATTCATTAATAATTCTTAAATATCTATTTTTTCTAGTCATGTGATCATTGTTGTAATTATTATGAAGAATTATATGAATCACATCCTATAAAAGTCTATAAAATTGATAATGTATATTTTATTGATTAGGTTGATATATATTAGATGATTTTATATATGAGTTTTTATTACTTTTTACACACATATAAACAAATGAACAAGAAAAAATATAAAATTTTATAGACTAAATTTCCCATTGGATATTTGTTTAGGGTAAAATAATTGAATATGTTTAATTATTACATATTTTATTATTGGTAATTTTGAGTTAGTGTTGCAATTTTATTTTCAAAATTTTCATTAATTTTGTTATGTTTATTAAAAAAGGTAAGTATTTCACAAAAAGTATTAGAGACGATGAAGGGTTCAACATTTATAAACACTTGGAGGCCAACAACATGACTATAAATGTCCACTTCCCTAGGTAAATGATCACAATATTAATGTTTTCTAATGTAGGACTATTTGGATTTCAAAGGAAATATTACAATGTATGTTTCTAATTTTAGTTAATGATTGTTTCTAGTTTTTTCATGTCCATTGGGTCATTATTTTTATTATTAATTTTTCCACAGAGGTCCTTATTTTTTGGTAATAATATCCATAATTCTGACCGATCAATTCCATGGACCGTCATTATCCATCGACCCTCATAAACCGATCGCCTCTATAACATCTCATCTCAACATCAACCTAATTCCATCACCATTTAATCACCAGGAATATTAAAACATATGTAAGGTAATTTACTTCTAATTTTGTGTTTCTTTTTCATTATACTATTTAACAACTATCCCTAAAATTAGGACTTGGGTAACTGGTAGAAGTAATGTTTCTTTACTCGAGTATCACATGTAATTTTTTCTTAGGTTTCTTATTAATGTTGGATTCATGGAATTCATCTATAAATATATTTTAAATCATGGATCTTAATGAAGTAAAAATATTAGATGAAATTGAGGGAGAATTTTACCCCTTCTATAATGGTTAACTGTATTCAAATAAAGTTTTGTTTGGATATGAATAGTTTATGTTTTATAAATAAGTTTTTTTAAATGTTTATATCATGATTTATTTCATATAAACACTTAATTTATGCTCATCTTTTCTTAAATTTTATTTTATATGCATTCTATAGTCTTGTTTATGGGATTGGGGTTACCTTTCTACAAACTTGTACTAATGTTCCTTTTTTAATTTTTAGTTGGTTTATAGTGTTTCATTTTATTATGTATTTTTGGTATTATTTCTATGTATTTATTTTATAAAACTATAGTTTGATTGAAGATAATCATTTCAAACCAAACATGGTTAAATCTAGAACATGAAAAATATTTTTTTTTCACAACCATATATATATATTCTCAGGTTGTATATATTGTTAACATAATTCATCATCATGCATAAAATAAAATAACAATGTTTTTTGTTCCAAAACAAAGCATGGTAAAATTATATGAATAATATATAATTTAATAATTGTATTCAAGTTTGAGAAATAATTTCAAACGTAATGATATTTTTTATGTTTTCATATTTAATTTCAATATGTACCATTAAATTTTTAATCAATATATCTTCTTATAGGACCTAGATAAATATAAATAAAAACATAGTTACTATATTTCCTCATACATCTATGTCATAGTAATACTAAAAAATATGATTCATCTTTTGATCGAGGTGACTAGAAATGAACTTTTAGTGTTTTAAAAATAATAAAACATCTGTGAAATGGAAAAAACCAAAGAAAATAATCTCTGAATGATGTGAAATTATAGTAAAATGATATTTATAATATTTGTAATGCTTATAAGGAGATAAAAAATCAATCAGTCATGTGTCTTGATCTAACAAATCAAATAAATAGTTTTTAATTATGCAATAACCTTTAAAATGTGTCTTAGGGAGTTAAAACCATGAAAATGACACCCTATTTTTATGAAATCATACAAAAAAAACTATACAGTGATTTTTAAAATGTTTGATTATAAGGAACATCAATCAGATGTGTCGTTTGGTTGGGTTGATTAAAAACATATTTTTAGTGTTTTAAAAACACCAAAACGTGCATGTAACAGTCAAAACCAGTGAAAAATGGATCCAAATGAATAAATCTTAAGAAATTTATATATGTTTTTTTATGTGTATGAGTATATGGAACACCAATAAGAGGAGTGTTGTTCTAAGATAGACTGAATAAGCAGATTTTAATAATTTGGAAGCCTTTACAAACATTCTAGGGGTCAAAACCAAGCAAAAATCTCCTAATTTTTAGAAAATCATATGAAAAAACTATAGAGTGGTTTGGACAATATTTGAGTATATGTTTCATAAATCAAATTATTCATTTGATTAGGATGACCAAAAAAACTTTTAGGATTTTAAAAACACTAAAACGTACATGTAATGGCCAAAACCAGAAAAAACAAGAACTGATTTATGTGAAATCATAGGAAAATAATATTTTTCTTATTTGTGGAAAGTATATGGATACATTTCAATCAGACGTGCAGTGTTCTCAGGTAGACCAAATAAGAAGGTTTTAACAGTTCAACGATCTTTAAAAGGATTTGTTAAGGGGTTAAAACCAACAAAATAGACCCCAATTGTCATGAAATCATATAAAAACAACCATAATTAAATTTTTGAAATGTTTAAGCTTAAAACACATCAATTGGACGCATTGTTTTCTTGGTAAGAACGGAAACACACTTTTAGTGTTTTAAAAACACTAAAACGTCTATGTAATGGTTGAAACCAAATAATAAGACCTCTGAATGATGTAAAATCATAATAAAATTGTATTTTATTGTTTTTTATGTGTAAAGGAAGATTAAACATCAATCAAATGTGTGGTATACCTAGATTTATTGAATAAGAACTTTTTAATGGTTCAGCGGCCTTTAAAAACATGTTTCATGGTGTAAAAAACAAAAAAATGATCTATAATTACTATGAAATGATAAAAAAACTACAACATAGTTATTTTTTAAAAGTTAAATTATAAATCAAATCAATTGAACACGTCTTTTCCTAGTGATGACTGAAAACACACATTTTGTATTTTAAAAACACTAAAACATGTGAGAAAAAGTCAAAAAAAAAATAACACATTTTTTTGAATGATTTGAAATCATATCAAAATCATATTTTTATTATATTTGACATGTATAAGAAGATTAAGGATCAAACTGACATGCAGTGTTCTTAGATAGACCAGATAAATATTTTTTAATGGTTTGACAACTTTTAAAACGTGTGTTAGGGGATCAAAATAAAGATAAGGGACTCTGATTGTCATGAAATCATACAAAAACATCCATAGAATGATTTTTTAAATGTTATATTAGAATAAATTTAAATCAGACATATTTTTTTCTCAAGATGACCAAAAAAACACTTTTAGTGTTTTAAAAACACTAAAACATTTGTATAAAGATCAAAACCACATCAAATGACCTCCGCATAACATGAAATCAAAGGAAAATTGAATTTTGATTGTTTTTTATATGTATCTTTCAATGAAACATCATTTTATGTGAAGTGTGCTTGGATGGACCGAATAAACAGTTTTTAATGGTTTGAAAACCATTAAAAATGGGTGTTAGGGGAATAAAACATAAAAAATGACCCCCAATTATGATTAAAGAATACAAAAACAAGCATAGAGATATTTAAATTTTTTTGGAGTAGATGGAATATCAATTCAGAATGTCATTTTATTAGGGTGATCAAAAACACAGTTTTAGTGTTCTAAATACACAAAAACAATGGTGTAATAGTAAAAACCATTGAAAACAACCGATTAATGAGTTGAAATCATAGGATAATTATATTTGTATTATTTGTGACATGTATGAGTAGTTTAAACATCAAACGGATGTGTGGTGTACTCTGATGTACCAAATAAGTTGTTATTAATGGCATAATGGCCTTTTAAAAACATGTGTTTGGGGTTCAATACAAAGAAAATGATTTTTGATTGTTGTTAAATCATAAAAACAAAACACATAGTGATTTTTAATTTTTTTTGGGTAGATTTAACTTCAATCAGATGTTCCATTTTATCAGGGTGACCAGAAATGAACTTTTAGTGTTTTAAAAACACTATGAAATGTACTTTTAGTGTTTTAAAAACACTAAAAAATGCATGTAATGTTTAAATCAAGTGAAAAAACCCACGAATGTTGTTAAACAACAGAAAAATAATGTTTCATTATTTTTTAGGTGTAAGCTTAGTCAACCTGTCATTCATACCTGTAGTGCACTTCGATGAACCGATTAAGTAGTTTTAACGGTTTGACGACCTTTAAAAATGAACATCGGGAGGTCGAAACCAAGAATTTTTTTAATATTGTGATATCATAGTAAAATAATATATATATTATTTCTGACATGTATGAGTATAATTTACATCAATCTAATGTACTGTGTTCTTGGATAGACCAAACAATCAATTTAATACGGTTTGAGGGCCTTTAAAAACATGTGTTATAGGGTGGGGGGGGGGGGGGGTAAAAACAAATTAAATTCTCTCCAAATGTCTTGAAATCATATGATTAAAAAATTTGAGTGATTTTTTTTAATTTTATATCTAATGGTACATCAATTAGACAATTGGTTTACTCAGGATTACCAGAAACACATTTTTGGTGTTTTAAAAGCACAAAAACATGTGTGTGATGGTCAAAACACATCAAAAAATCCTCATAGAGATATGAACTAATATGAAAATAATTTTTCATTATCTGTGATATGTATAAAAATATGAAGCATCATTAAGATGTTTGGTGTGCCCAGATGGACAAAATAAGCAGTTTTTAATGGTTAGATGGCCTTTTAAAATATCTTTTTAGGGGGTTAAAATGAAGAAAACAACCAAAAATTGTTATGAAGACATAAAAAACAATAGAGTTATTTTTTAAATTTTAGATTATATATAATTTCGATCAGATGTGTATTTTATTTCTCATGACCAAAAACGCACCTTCATTGTTTTAAAAACACTAAAATGTTTTAGTAATGGTCAAAACTGGGAAAAATGTCCTCCGATTGATGTGAAATCATAAAAATTTTGTTTTTTCTTTATGTTTCATGTGTACGACTATAATATTAATCAATTATATGTGTGGTGTGATTTTATGGGAAGAATAAGTAGTTTTTAGTGGTTTGGTGGCCTATAAAAACATTTGTTTGGGGGTCAAAACTAAGAATTTTTTTTGAATTTCTTAAAATCATACTATAAAAATCATTGAACGATTTTTGAAATATTGACTAGAAAACACGTCAATCAGATGCCTCATTTGGTCAGGGTTACCAAATAAAAACTTTTAGTGTTTTAAAAATAGTAAAACACACATGAAATGGTAAAAACAAGAGAAATAAACCTTTGAATGACATGAAATCAAAGGGAAATAACTTTTATATTAAATTTTATTTGTACATGTAGATGACAAATCAATCAAACATTTTGTGTAATCATACGGAACAAATAAGTAGTTTTTAATAGTTTTTTGGATTTTAAAAACACATGTCAAGGGGTCAAAACTAATAAAACCACCTATTATTATTGTTAAATCATACAAAAAACCATATTTTTTTTTCAAGTGTTGGAGTAGGAGACACATCAATCAGATGCGTTTTTTATTGGGCTGATCAAAAAAACAATTTTACTATTTTAAAAACACTATAATGTGCTATGGTCACAACCGAACATAATGACCTATGAATGATGTGAAATCCTATGATAATCATCTTTATATTATTTTTGATGTGTATGAGTTGGTAGAACATCAATCAGACATTTGGTGTGCTCGGATGGACTAAATAAGTTGTTTTTAGTAGTTTAACAACCTTTCTAACGAAGCATTAATAGTTCAAATATAATAAAACTTCTTCCAATTGATGTTGAATAATATTAAAATAAGCTTCATATTATTTTTGATGTGTATGGGTAGAAGATACATCAATCAGATGTGTGATGTTCTTGGACGGACTGAATAGGCAGTTTTTAACGGTTTGATGACCTTAAAAACATGGGTTGTGGGATGAAAAACAAGAAAATTACTTCCAAATGATTTGAAGGAATATAAAAATAACTGTATAGTTATTTTTGAGATGTTGTGTCTAATAGAACACTAATTGGAAATTTCATTTTCTCAGGATGACAAGAAACATACATTTAGTGTTTTAAAAATAAAAAAACATGTGTGATGGTCAAAACCAAAACAAATGAACCCTTAATGATCTGAAATAATAGGAAAATAATATGGTTATTATTTTTGATGCGTAAGAGGATACAAGACCCCATTAATACATGTAGTGTGCCCAGAAAAACTAGATACGAAATTTTAAATGTTTGAAGTCCTTTAAAACATGTGTTTGGTGGTCCAAACCACGAAAAAAACCTCTGATTGTTGTGAAATAATAAAAATATACCATATAAATATTTTTTAAATGTTATAGTAAAATAAAAACAATCAAACATGTGATTTTTTGATTTTGTCCAAAAACACCCTTTTAGTGTTATAAAAACACTAAACCATGGGTGTAATGGTCAAAAATGAATTAAAATACCTATAATTTACATGAAATCATAGTGGAATAATCTTTGTTTTATTTTTTTTAATTTATGAGTAGGATACAGATCAATTAAATATGTGGTCTGCTCATACAGATTGAATAATCAATTTTTAACGGTTTGATGGCTTTCAAAAACATGTGTCATAGGGTAAAAACAATGAAGGTGACCACCGACTATCATGAAATAATATGAAAACATATAGAGTGATTTGGTAAAATTTGGAATATATGGAACATCAATCATAGTTTTTTTTTGATTTAGATGATTAGAAATTCATATTTAGCATTAAATAAACAAAAACATGCGTGTAATGGTCAAAAGTAGAGAAAATGACATCTAAATAATTTGAAATCCTATAAAAATCAAATTTTTATTATTTATGATGTGTACGAGTATCCGAACCATCAATCAATTGAGTGGTGATCTTATTAGGACTGAATAAATAGTTTTTAATTCATTAATGGACTTTAAAAACATGTTTTCGGGGTAAAAACTAATAAAATGACCCCCAGATGATGTAAAATCAATGGAAAATATTATTTGAAATATTTTTTAAGTGTACGAATATAAAATATTTCAATCAGCCGTGTAGTGTGATTAGATGGGCCATATAATATTCTTAATGATTTAGCAGCCATTAAAAGAGTGCATCAGGGGGGAGGGTTGGGGGGGGGTCAAAACCAATCAAAGTACCTCCAAATTCCATGAAATCATATTACTATAATTGTACAGTGATTATTGGAATTTTATAGCAGAAAACATGTTAATCAGATGTGTCATTTTTCATAGATGATTTGAAATGAACTTTTAGTGTTTTAAAAATTATAAAACTTTCATGTGATAGTTAAACCCATATAAAATGACCTATGAATGATGTGAAATAATAGTACAATAATCTCTGTATTATTTTTAATATTTATAAATCGGAAACACATGATTCAGATGTATAGTTTGCCTATATGGAGTAGATAAATAGTTTTAACAGATTGGTGGCATTTAAAAACAAGTTTCAAGCGATCAAAACCAATAAAATAACCTGAAATTGACATGAAATAATAATAAACCATATAGATATTTTTTAAATTATTGAACAGATGTCACATCAATAGAATGTGTAATTTTCTTAGGGTGACCATAAATTCTCTTTTTGTGTTTTAAAAACACTAAAATGTGTGTGTAACATTCAAAACCCAAAAAAGAACCTCCAAATGACATGAAATCATATGAAAACTGTGTTTTTGATACTTTTAATGTGTACAAGTACAGGACACTTCAATTGGACTTGCAGTGTGCTGTGACAGACTGAATAATAATTTATCAATGGTTTTATGACATTTAAAAACATGCATTAGGGGATTAAAACAAAGAAAAAGACCTCTAAATGATGGTTAATCATAGTAAAATTCTAATTGTATTATTTTTTATATTTATGATTAAATGAAATGTCAATTAGAGGTGTGGTGGGGTCAGACTGACCATATATGTTGTTTTTAACAGTATAATAGTCTTTAAAACACGAGCTAGGGGGTAAAAACCAAGAAAAAACCTTTTATTTATGTGAAATAATTTAAAACAATCGTATAATGAATTTTTGAAATTTAAGAGATGAATAATTTTCAATCAGACTTGTCATGTACATAGGATGATGGAAAACACACTTCTATTGTTTTAAAGACACTAAAACATGTGTTTAATAGTCAAACCTATAGTAAAATCCCACTGAATGAAATAAAATGATTTTGTATTATTTTTTGATGTGTATGAGTAGATGATAAATTAGCTAGTTGTGTGATGTGATTAGACAGACCGAATAAGTAGATTTATATTAAAAAAATTCTATAAAATTTCATTTTTCTTATTATATTTTTTATTTTCTATACTATCTTTCATTTTAAATTTATTTTATTTTCATTTTTATGAGATGATGGGTGAAGACAATAATAAATTAATATATTATTTTATTTCTGAACTTATTAAAATATATATTCTATAAAATTTATGTAATATTTGGATCATGGGTGTTTTGTGTTTTTTAAGTTTTTCTATGATTTTTTTAAAATAAATTACAAATAGAAACCACCAAAGGGTGGTTATTATATATCATAGCCATATTTTCTATAGAAACTTCTAAATAGTGGTATCTATAGATTCCAAAGGGCTGAACAATCTTGACATCCATTTAGAAGATTCTATAAGAAACACTGATGGGTTAAAAGCAACCCCCATTTAGCGGTCGATGAGCGACCCCTATAGGCCTTTAGCGATGACATTTGGTGGTATCTAATGGCCTTTTTTCTGGTAGTGAATTATTTAATAACACTCCTCCATTAGATACCATATATAAAATGATATATTGTTTAGTGTCCACTTAAATAACCCTTTTGGAAAAAAACAAGTGAAACAAAAATAATTTAATTTTATGCCAATTTTAGTGGTCGCATTAAACCCCATTTAAGTAAATCCTAGTGGTAAATTACCTAATGAAGGGGGAAAGATTACACTGTTTCTAAATACCATGATTAAATAATTATATACATTATTGTCTTCACGTTCAAATTTCATAAATCTACTTCTCAAAATTTATTTAACCTAATGAATGTGTGAATTGATTTATAATATTATTATAGAATCAAAATTGGTAGACATTTATCCCAACATTCTTTTTAAGAACAAGGGTAGTGAAAGAGTTTTTGCGATATATTTTTTATCCTTTGACCTTTGATACACCCACATATTAATTACACTATAAAATAAGTATTATATTCATGTAATTAAGTTGTAATATAATTATTTATATTCCAATTTTAATTTTTTTTATATGATGAATGTATCACCTCAACGAAACACATTTTTGACATGCCTCATAAATTTTAATTAACTCATCATGATTTGGAGTGGTCACAGAAATAATTTTTCAATAATTTAATTGTATAGTTATTCTACTATATGTGAATAAATATCTAGTTTTAGATCATTATTTATGTACATCATAAAAACATCCATAATCAATATAACCAACAACCTTTGTTTCTAAATTTTTGAATAAGTATTCATTTATACCATTTAAATGTCAATAAGAAAATTATGTACATTACATTGCAACAATTTATTATAAAAAGGTTTCATATTATTTACAAGTTTTATATACACATTTAAGTGTATATACTTAGGTGGTTTAAAAAAAGCGTATATCCTTTAGGGATAAATAAAATTAAAATATATTTTTAATTCATCATGGAAAAATAAGTTGTTCATTATGCTCTCATGTATAAAATATATCACCATAGAAATAATAATATTTAATTATTTATTAATTGTATTTTCTTGGATATATAAAATCATTTCAAAATTTAAGAATTCAACTTATTGATGATTAATTAAAAAATAAAAAGATATTCATTGCAATTTGATGATCATGTTGTGAACTGCTTTCAAAAAATATTTAAGAGTTTTTTTTATATTTAACACATATTGATAATATTATGATTTATGAAAATAAATTGATTCATACAAACCATGGGATGATGAAATGAATTTTATATTCGACATTTTATAAATATTTATTAAAATGAAAATTAAATATACTACTTATTTAGTATAACAGAAATAGTAATTAATCTAATCGAGTGATTCTGTCATAATTTTGAACATCGTTCAGATATTTTTAATCCTTAAGGGATTAATATATAGATATTTTAATTCATGTTAATATGTATATAAACAATGACAGATTCAATTAGGATGAACTTCTCTAGAACAATCTCATCGACATTCAATAATATTAATTGTTTGGATAATCAATCCAAAACATCATATGTTGATTATATCAAATATATTATAAACTTCTTTTAGATAAATATTTTGATATATATCCCTCTAAAAATACATTGTCATTAATGAGTTTTAAAATAATTCAAAACTAAAATATCTTATCAACAAAAATTAATGACATCTCAAAATTCATTTGGTATAGTGACACGTCCTGGAAAATATTTGAAAAGTTATATTATTGTTGATATATTTATTTTCCACTTTTAGAGAATTATTTATTATTTATTGAAACTTATTATGAAAAATTATTAAATATAATTATTAAAACTACTCTTTTTATGAGTATAATAAATATATAAGACTATTAATTCTCCACACATCATAAAATAATTATTCTTTTATGTGTTATGAGTATCTTATAAATTATTACATTGCATCATGTTATGTAAGTGATGAAAAATGTTTTTTTAATTAGTATGGGAAACATGAAATTGATATTCAGTAATAAATAATAATACATATGACAATTTCATATATGAATCTTCATAAAAAATTTAAATGGTTCACATGGTAGGCGAGTGAAACTATATATATTCCATAAATAACTCTTTATATAAATATTGTAAATTTAATTTCAATATAAATAGTGATGATATAAATAATTTAATTTGTTAATGGGTAACCCATTGTAAATTATTTTAAAGGGATATTTCCTAATATCATGAAGAGAATGATTAAATATTCTATAACTGATAATTTAGTAGACATACACTCAACGAATAAATTCTTGATTCTCTACCTAATGGTTGTTTACAATTTTATCAATAAATTTATTATCATGTATATATTTACCAATATTTATCAAAAAAAATTGATCCTTGATAACACAAATAGTCATATCATATAATAAATGTGTCAGTTTCAGTAACGTTTTGTTACATCATAATTGATCTAATTGTACATAGTAAAAAAGAAAAAATTAACAGGTTCATTGGACTCTTTTTTTTGTTTATTATGAATACTTGTTATGTATAGAAGTATTTAACATCTCCATAATGGTCCTTATATGATATATTTTTCATTATTAACATTAATTCTCAATATATTGAGTCGAGATTAAAGAAAACACATTATTTTATATACGACTAGATAGTTGTATATTTTCACTTATGATGCCATTCATTAATTTCTTATATCCAATTAAGGAACATATATGATTATACATTAGATCTTTAATATATTTTATTAATGATAAACATATATGAGTTATCTTGAAGCATTTAATTAAAATAATATTTATAAAAATGTGCTTCAATATTGATATATATGATATCTTTAGTATCTTTATATATAAATATTTAATGAATTCATGATATCTAATGATAAACCAAAATATAAAAAATTGCCATTATTATTATAAATTCTACTTTTGGTGGTTTATTATAAATTAATGAATTCATAATTTATTCATAACGGTTTTGTCCCATCACTTATAGTATATATCATGCTTTGGAAACTCTAGTATGAATGACTTTAAAATGTGTCTGCTAGGGATATAAGCCCCCATATATTTTATGGTAGTTTAATATGGCTCTAATAATTAATGTGTCAGAATATTTAGGATTCAAAACACATTAATTATCAAAAATATATTTATATTTTATAAAAATATTGTTTTGAATCCTATCCATATCAGGGAATGATGAAAAATTACATTGATCAAATTACACATTTTCTCAAATATTCATGGCTGATGAATTATATTTTCTAAAAAATCATAAATAATTTTATTCAATTTTGGGAATTAAATAAAACCATAAAAATTATATTCCTATGGAATTAATTTGAGAAATAATTTTTTCACTTTTATCACTCATAAAATTTCATTGTTACAATAATGATTATTTTTATTGGATGGGTGGATCCTGATCCTATTGGATGGTGTTGAGCCAAATTACTAGTGTCTCGTATTGCACACCAGACCCAAAACTATTGGGTTGTGACCTCCAAAGTGATTTTGTTAGAGGTTTCAAGGGCTGTATACCCCTACTCAGGGGTCCAGGGGCCAAAGGGCCTTGAACCATATTTAGGAGACACTGTAGCAATGCAGAACATTTTAACAGAGTGAACTGGTGATGTCAACAGGGGACTATAGTAGTGCAGACTTACTATATTAGCACGTGATAATGATTTTGTAACTCTGTGGGATTATTGTCACCAGTTAGTATTGTATCTTGGAATTAAGTGACCAAGTAGCACCCTTGACGTCATTTCATCATATACTGTAGAACCATGCACATACCATGCAGGCACTGTAGTAATGTAATCTACTATTCACATTGTTTTTTTAAGATATTATTAGAGCTGGGATTTATGTATACTCTAAAAATTACCCTATAATTCAGATCCTAGGTTAGTTAAATCATTCTACCTCCTCATAGACATAGGGATTATTCTCGAACCATGTAAATTTTTGTGTCCTTATATATTATTCTTGTTCTTTTTTTTTCTCTATTTTACCGTCAAATATAGAATCATTCATTATGGTTAGTCCGAAGGTTTCTCAAAAAATTTGTTATAAAAACAATTATTTTTTTATAATGATGACATTTTTTAACTATATTGTGTAGTAATTATAATTATATAAAATTTATCTGTCATAAAATTTATGAGCTCACTATGAACATTAAAAAAATAAAATCCACTTCAAGGGATGATATCAATTCAATTACACAAGATATAATTTTTAACCCATAATGACATAAATATAATTTTATTTTTTAATATTTTTATATTAGAAGAAAAATTTGATGAATAAAAATATTCTTTAAAAAAATTTCAAAATTCATTATTTTCAAATTATCTTTCAGGGATATAATATTTTATACTAACATTAGGGTCGTTTAATATAAATAATATATATATATTTATAACCACTTCATGGAATGAGATAATATTTTAATAAAAATTTACATTAAATTTATGTAATTGAATGAAATAATTAAATGTGTAATTAAGGTGACTTTAATAGAAATAAAATGAATATGAAATTAGATTTTTTCATCCAAGTTTTATAAAGGAAAATTGATTTTAGATATAATAAGTAAAATAAAATATAAAATAAATAAAACATATAATATTTATTGAAAAGATATAAAAACAAAGAACTAAAAATCATGCGAATTAATACATTATAACTATGATCTATGTAATCACCCTATCCAAACTATTGGATTTGAGCTAAAACACTATGTAGACTTAAGAACATATTTATGTATTCTAGTGGTAATCAATTGGCAGTAAGGTCCAAGCTCAAAAAATGGGGAGATTATACCCTCTATATCACAACCAATAGAATATAAAAATAAGAAAATCATATAACAACAGAACTTTTAATAGGGAATTATATGTATATTCCAACCATATTAATATTATCACATGTAACCGAAAAATTAACCCATGATAGTCATATATTGTCAGTCAAAAGAATAATCTACACTAGTTATAGATTATATACATGGGAACTATAAAAGGAAAAAATAATACAGGATATTCAACTACAAAAGGTGTCCTTGAATATATATTGATACCTCCTCCATCCCCACACCAAGTTTAATCACCATATATAATGGATTTATCCTTTCCAAGAACCCTAATAGTGAAATCTTTACACAAATCATGATGAACGTACAAGGTATGAGTATGAAATAAAAGTATTTTTCCACCAATTAGACCTTAATATATATATAATAATATATATATATATATAATAAATGATAATAAATAGATAAAAAACATAAATCCAGGTCAGGTCATCATGTGCTAACCTAGTCACCACGTGCATCGACCTTGCCTACTTTGGTCAATACTAGGGGAATGAGTCATCTAGTACCAATGTAATACAATATATATCATAATAAGGATAAGACATGAAATCTTACAACCCAAGCATGAGGTTAGAATCAGAAAAATCAGAAATACATAACATATATGATCCAATCACAAGGAATAATACACATAGTAAAAAACACATATCATGAAGAACACTTACATCTGAATGAATGTAAATGTGTATCTGAATAGCGTATAATTTTAGTCACATATATCCAATCATGAAAAGTATTTACAATGGAATTCAATGATTCAGTTACCATTTTAAATTCATACATAATAATTGAAGATGTTTCTAATACTATGGAGATACAAACATATCCATTCTCCTGTTAATATAAAATCATTCAAGACAATCAACCCATATATTCCTCTATAATACATGTCACTCAAGCCCAACCATTTTCTAGAATAAAATATTAGTGCATCAAGAGTAATCTTGGATTACCAGGAGACCTAATACCTATAACCCCTATAAGGTTTTGTAACTTCCTGGAAATATCCACTATATAATCAAATTCTCTCTTAATACTACTTTCAACATATTATATTACACTCATGTCACAACCCAAATCAACATAAACTAAATATTTTTTCACTAAATATATTTCCTCCCCACACATTAAGTATGACACTTTCTAATTTCAAGTGATCAAAATTTACCCTTACTAGTCTTTCTAATATTGAAAAATCATATCAGAGCCCAAATTCCCATAGTGGAAAATCCTCATTACATAACACTCAAGGGCATTATTTAGGGGTTCAAACCTAGCGGATTTCTCTTAGTCAGGTTCCTAGGGGTAGTTCCTGCCACACCAAGCCTTTTAATGTATCTAGGATACTAACAATAGTTAAAACACCCATTTCAAAACACATGTATATATAATTTTATGTACACCCACATAAATGATGTAGAATGATAAGAAACACCTTCCTTTATCTTGTAAGTAAAATATCACCAAAAAATCCACCTAATATGAATAAAAAAAAATTCCATAAAATAAAAAACCCATCAACTTGAGGTATTTTGTATGGCGATGAATAAATAGAAAAATGCACCTAAGATTAGAGATTCCATGATATTATCCATAGGGAGGGAGGAAGAAAAAATAGAATGATGATCAAAATTGATACGAAATAAGGCTTGGAGATAAATTAACTAATAGAGCTAAGGGTGAAAGGAGGACGTGCGAAATTTGACTGGGGAGGATAAAAAGTGGAGGTAGGGTTTCCCACAAAGATCCTAGTAGAGTCTCACTAAAATAAAAAGGCACTAAAAAATCATAGCGGTTCCTAAATAAGAGTCCAATATGTATATAAGGATAAACTCCTTACCTCTCCAACCAGAATTCCGGTGGAAGACCACTAGATTCCAAGTGGGAATATGCTACTTCGCACTAATTTCGGGTGGCTCTCTTTCCTTATCATTTTATATTTTAACACATATTAAACATAATATTCATTAAAACACATATAATTATATATAAAATAATTTAATTTAAATCAAAACAAACCTAAAAATTGGTCGGGTATTACAAACACCCCATTTTGTGATTCCCTCCTTCGAAAAGCATCCTCAATACTCCTCACTAAAAAATAACAACCACTAGGATCTCGTGTTTTAATCCCACCCCATGCCTATAATTGAATATTTTTATTCTTATATAACACACACACAATATGAATTTTCTTTCCCTAAATAACATTTTCAATATTTTTTTACTATATGTACCGGTTGTTCCCTAAAAGATTGAACCACCTCTAGCAAAAAATCCACATTTTCAATCATGTATGTGGTTTCCAACTCATAGATCTTGAGTAGTGACATTTGATACATGTCATGCATAACTATATTCCTTTGAGTAAGATCGAGTAAATAAGTCCCAAATCTCTTTAATATCTAGAACATACCCACATACAATGGCACAAACATCCACCAATTCCTCAACGAATGATGACCCAGTCAAGGTGAATATAGTAAGAATACTAGTCCACCCACAAATAATTTGAATGATTATTACTTATGATCACCATATCATCCCTACTTGATATGAGTGGTAATTAAATTCTTGATAATTAATAGAACCATCTTGTAGGTATCCTATAGAAAACTCATTTTGATGATCGCAGATTCACTTGGCTCTAACCAATATAGTGGTGGTCAGTATAATTGACCTTATAAAGTATTATAGGAATAAATTTGTATCAAATAATAATATTTATTATTACATTAAAAAACCACCAAATATATATTAACCCCCCAATAAAATTCCAATAAAAAATCTATGAATATATCCTCTAGTATCCTAATTGTCCCATTTGATTGCACAACTATCTATTTGTGATAAGCTATACTCGGCTTCGGCTAAGTAACCATGGCCTTCTACAACCCCTAATAAAATCAAGATATTAAATAAGAACCTATATCTAATATAAGGATCATAAAAATATAATGTAAATAAACTATTTCATTCACTTAAATCCTTCACTATTTATCCACCAACTATGTCTCTTGGATAAGAAAAAATTGATATTATTTTATCGGCTGGTCTTCTATGAACTATTTTTCATCATGAACTAAGGGTGATATCAAAAACCTTGTGTTATAGTCTATGGTAACCCCAAATCTCTTCGAAGTGAACAGTGTAAGTGGTTTTAGTAATTCCTATTACCTCATATTCTCTACCTTTACCCTAAAACTTGTGATTTATTGAGACACATAACTTACTATAATGTCCTAGTCCTGACTTACTTTGAACAATAATTGGATCAGAGAGATATTGAAACCTTAGTCATGCCTCCCTATATTCTATAGGCTAGAAACATGCTGCTAGGGTCTAGATTATTATTATAGGAAGACTATACCACCATATCTATGTGTGAAAAAATATAAAAATGTACCAAAATAATATATAATAATAAAAATCCATTAGAGTAAACGGAATAAATAAATAACATATATAAATATAAAAATGACCATATTGAAGAATATAGTCATTTTACATAAAACATCTAACCTCCCACCTATCTGATCATATATATAGAATGAATAAAATAATAAAATGAAACTAAGGATCTATGATCATCCCCAAGATTCACATCGTCCTTTTATCAAACCCTATATGACCAACCCCACTCAATTATTTACTCCAAGACTCTTCCTAACCTGAATCCATAAACAATTAATTCTACTCAAGTACCCAAATTCTATGGAAACCAAATTAGGGTGTGAGTACAAGTCATTAGAGCACCACCAGAGAAGTCCCATAAATAACCATTAAATGAAGTGTACATAGGTTATATACTCAAAATATAAATAAAACACCATTAAAATAATAAATAAATAACCACTATTCATCTTTAGGTTTTACTATAACACCTGATATTTACCCAGTCCTATGTAGGTCAGTGCTGGAGTGATTCTAAGTATGTCACACCACTATTCCAAACAAAAAGAAAAAATAGAGCCAGGGTATAGCTACATCACACTAGGACAACCTCATTCGGAAATCCTGGGAGTACCATGCAGGGAGTCCATTACCTGAATCCAAAGCATACCCTTCTAGGAACCCATCACCTGGAGCTAGGGGCATGTCTATCCCTTCCACAAATAACATCATCTAGTTCCAAGGAGTACACTACCAAAAATACATCACCTGGTTCTGGGGTATTTCTTACTATGAAAGTTACAACCAAAAATCAAGGTAATGCCCTTTTGGGAATCCTTCACTGAGATTTAGGGGTGTATCTCTCCCCTACAAGTAATTTATCACCTAAATATATGATTTTTCTTATACCCTTATAGGAATCACATCATTTAGATCCATGGAGCATGTAGAATACATCCAATAACCATAACATTTATGTATTGGGAGAATGTTTATCCTACTATGTGGATCTAATGAGAATGTACAAGGTATTCCAAACCATATCTCAATACATCTCCTTGAGAAGTGAATCCCACCCAAACCATCAATAACTCATTTCAATAGTTTTTCATCTACCAAAACCCATCCCACAAATCTATGGTCAGTCTCTCAAATGTGTGACCTAAAATTTCCAATAACTATATCTAGTCCATAATTTTTTTCATTCTTGGGAGACACAAAAAATAATCACACCAAATTTAACATACACACCTCTCAGGGTCATCATATCACCGGGGAAACCATAAGGGTTCCCTAGGAATCATCTCTATTAGGACAACTCATATGGGTTTGTCTATAATGTTCTCATTTCTCAGGACAACACCCATCACCTAGAGGTTATTACATCCCTCGATGTTGTCGTAATCATGACACAACCTCACTATCCTAATAATTATGATTAATTGCAATGAATCCTATGATATTGAAAAATCATACCTCACATCCAAAGGAATCACTGGGTTAGTCCTCATGTACCCAAAACATCCAAATTCCCATCCTTGAATCATCTAACCCAAGCTCTAAGGTATGTCAAGCATTATCCTAACCTACAAATCCAACCATCCTTAATCCAATACTCTTCTCCACAAGAAGGAACTTATAGAACATATACCCTGGGTTAATACATTCATTCATTTGTTTTTAAATATACTCCTCATGGGGTTTATTTATCTCATGGAATATAGTCAAAATAATTTCCTCAACCATTAGTGATAGAGACAACCAAGATAGTTCACAATGGTCTATACTATCCCTAAACAATTTATTCAGTCAAATCATTCCATTTAATTAAGACAATATATTTAATCAAATGGGTTGGTCATCCATGGTGGTGAGACCACACATATCACAATCTATAAAAACAATGTGTAATACCAAAAGGGTATTTTTAAGGGGATACATAGCTCAATATGGAGTTATTGACCTTTATAGAATCTTAACCACCCTCGCCAAAGCCCATCCAAGACCAACCATCCACTACTCATAATTACAAGGACCTAATCCATTCCAAATAATTAAAAACAAATTAACTATGATAAAATTATAATTAATTTAACAATTTTACATTAATTAAATAATTAAACAACTATGATTTATTTGAGAATTAATTAAAAATATAATTCAATTAAAAATAACACCTAAAAAATCATCGAGTATTATTCGCTCACTAAAATTGAAAACAATGGGGTATGGTACACTCTCGACATACACAAAAAACATTACATGAAAAATCCACAATTTATACACTCGTTTGAGAGGAAAATTTAATTTAGTTTAACTAAAGGCCCTATGAAACATCTCATGACCACAAAAATTATTCGAAAAACTTGGAAAATGACATGTAGATATCACCTACGGGCTTCCTCTAGCCATTTTATGTAAAATATTCACCAATATCGGCTGATTCTACCATGATCTGGTCTAATTAGAAAAAAAACCAAAAATGAAACCATAACAAATCAATAGTGATGAAGTGAAGGAAGAACCAAATGACAAAGAAGGACAATCGTACCTCAAATCACCCCATAATCACCAAGAAATCACCACAAACCAATGGGGAAATGAGATAGAGAGTGGAGGAGGAGTGATGAAAAAAATGGACTCTTGATCCCTTAGTCTCCAAAACCCAAAATACCATAATAGTGAAAAGAAAAATCCACCCCCATATTAAAAAACACACCCAACACCTATTCAGTATGTTAATAGGGGGTCTATTCCATGGAATACATGGGTAATAAGGTTTCCCCCTCATAAAAACTCTATTCATTGTGTGAACAAGGGATCACACCATGAAATCATGAGTCATAGGGCCACACTACTTATCTATCCCAATTCATGACACGAACTCCATATTTCACAGCCTAAATGGTTTCAGTAGCTAAAGATTCATGTCTCGTTCGACCAATCCATTCTCCAATACTAATTGGAGGAACCATACCACCAAATGGGCCTCCAAACACATACAAAACACCTATTTTATATTTCATATCACATAGCCTATCACGAACCAACCCAATGGGGATTGAACCATGACTCACCAATCCTACCTCCAGTAGGCCAAAGGCTGTAGACTATTATCGAGTAGGCTATCACACTAAGGGGAGGCCTTATCCTATTGTACCTGTAAACACACACCCCCATACACCTCCATAAAATATTGAAGAGATATATAAAAATTGAAACATAATGCATGCATATATCTATTCCCAAACAGAGTATAGATAAAATAAAAAAATGTAAAATACAGGGTCTACCAATAGAAAACAGCAAAACCATTCAACCTACCTAGATGGATGGGATCACTATCAAAATCACTGACCAAAAAGCTCATCGCTCCACCTCTAGTAAACACCCCGGTCGGTCAAGATCAATAATCTCTACAAACTCTAGGTCCTTTGGTGACTCCTTCAAAAGGAATGTGGTTAGTAGAAGACATAAGACATGTGCTGGCAAAGACCATGAATGGGTGAGTATAAAGATACTAAGTAGGCACCCAAAAAACCCCAAAAGAAAAGGAAAAACTGAAAGGTATGAGTCCACTCATCCCATCCAGAGGGAACCCAAACGAGAGAGAAAATCTATATCAAGACCATGATTGACTAAACATGACTAGATAGCTCAACCACATAGTGTCTCAACCCAAAAGTGAAAACATCGCAAGGAAACCCAGAAAACACCAGATATACTCACCTCAGGCACCAAGGATCCGGAGGATCTGACCTAAATGCCAGTAAAATATTCTACTTGAGGCTGTAAATCCAACCATAAAAAGCCCAATCTAAGAGATGATACATCCTAGATAGTAATAATCAGAGATATAACACTCTAATAGTAAAATGAACTAACAGAAAAACCCGACCAACTATCATGGTGTCTGTTTGTGAGGAAACGATCGACAGACATCTCCATGGAAGAAGTCACCCAGTGACTAAACCAACTCCAACTCCTAAGGTATGGGATCACACCTAGGGACAACTGGGGAACACTAATCACTATCCAGAAACACCAAATATAGAAAGGTTTATCATGAAACAACCCAAAACTAGAACAAATCACATAGTAGAGGATCAACACAAGTGCAACGTCAGTTTTGTCGATTCTAATAACTCTCCTGAGGAAATCATCATGATAAATCACAGTAGAAATGCATCTTGATACATAGATTGGGATTCTATTACCAATTATCACTGGGGGATCCATACCCAACTGAAACATCTTTGGTAGAGGATCGATGCTCCAATAAATATTGGTCACACTGATTCCAAGAACCCTACCAGGGAAACATGAAGGGATATGACGATCGCACAGGACCGCTTGGGGTGATACATGTTCTAAATCTACCGAGTCTTCTATCGAAGCAGATTATGAAAACCCACTCTAGAAAGTGAGAAACCCACATTGTACATATGCAAAGCATCCAAAGAGGGGTCAAAGTATAGTTAAGAGGAAACGATATCGAAAACCCTCATAGTAGCAAAAGAGGGGTCATGGTTTGGTGATGTGGAAATGATACCGAAAACCCTCATAGTTAAAAGACTAGGGGGACCCACTGAACACAACTGATCAAAACATCATAAATAGGTACGAGGGGGACCAAATCAACCCTTCCGATAAAGGCATCGCTATCCCATGAAAACCACACAACATCGCATGCACACCAAGTCTACTAATATCAAACTAAGTCCACCATCACATTATTTGTATAAAAAAACATAATAAACTATTTACTTACCCAATAGGGATAACCAGTGAAAAATGACATTTTCACCGCAATAATCCTAAACTTGACATTGTGGCACCCACATCTTGATTTAGGTTTCATCACTTGAAAGTGGTCTTGAAAATTTGACATTAAACTCAGGTTCACAATGTCGCTGATAATGCTTCAATCAGACAACAAACACATTATATTAGTATGACGTAAGAAATTCCAAATAATAACTATTATTTTATTATTATTTTAATTATACATTTCTTTCCAATGAGCCGCGATCCCGAAGAGAAAAGTCCTCAAACTAGCCTTAAAATACCTACCTTTACCGAAGTGTCACATTACCACATGAAATACGCAAATCGGACACCTGGTTTGAGAGTTATTGGGATTTAAAACTTCCCCAACCCAACACGGCCCATTTCGACTAGACCAACCTGCAATGACCATGAACCATGGCTCTCAGCCTCTTTCCAGCCTCCAAACCCCACATGTGTTGCGCAGGATTCGGATCCCATTCACTGTGGACCACTCTTGCCATGGCCTCCATGCAGCTTGGCAGCCTCCACCACGCCGCTAGTGGCCTCCACCACGCCGTTCAACAGCCTCCGCCGCGCTGCCACGCCTCATCGGAGCCACCCTTGTCGGACTTACCATGCCTCCACCTTCCATAGACTACTATGAACACTCTAGTGGTCGAAAAAAAATCAAGAATATATATGGGATCCTCCTATACTGATCTACACAAACACAATGATGATTCACACAAAAACAATGCATAAATAAAGGGGATAGGATTTAAAGGCAATGTCGCCTACCTTGAGGAGAAATTCTTATGATTTGGGGTTATATATTCACTCTAAAGCCACTATTGTACGATTTGGGAGTGATCACCATCAAGATCAGAAATCAACAACTCTTTGTTTCCTTAATTATAGCTGGCTGCTCATCAATAAAGAGGGAGAACGGGAGGGGGTTCATATGTGTTCACCAAGGATGGGGGAAGCATGATATTGATTCAATTTTATTAAATCAATATATTTCATTTAACTCCCCTAAAATGACTCTTCTTTGAACCAACACCCTAGACAGATAATGATTATGTCACGACTAGAATAAACACGACATTCTAAATGCAACTACATTCTCAGAAATTTGATTCGAGACTCCATTCAGGAGTTATTCGATCATAAATCCGAAATTAATTAATTTAATTTATTATAAATAATTCTCTCGATATCATTATCCACAGAAATCCTACACCCACAAAGATGATACCCCACTTTGGGTAAACATTACACTCCAGACTGAACGGTGGCCTCAGTTTTCAGATCTGATCTACCATTTAATAAATAAATTGTTTCTTCCACATACATAGTATAAAAATACCTTATTTTTTTTTAAAATTTATTTTATGAACACTGGGTGTCAGAATTGCACGTAGCCTCATCGCATAGCTCTAAAATGTATATAGAGAAAAATTACAAAATATTATAAGTAAAATTACGAGTTTCGACATAGACTCATGATTTGAATCTCAATTTTTAAAAATACCCTCTCACCAAAACAAAAATTTAAATTCCCTTAGGAATTTACATCCTAGATAGGGTATGATGTTTTAAAACCTCCCAACAAAATAACTTATTTTCCTTTATAAGCCTCATTAGTAATTCAACCCTTCATACCAACCCATACCAACTACCATTTCATGCTCAATTCACTGTGTTCCACCCAAAAAATTCTAAACAAGCTTCCAATGCATAATTCTAAACATAGCACACACTATTCAAATAGAACATATCCACATTTCATTTCCATTAACTAAACACTCAGAAAATTCCCCATAAAACCCTTCTATCCCATGAAAATAAGAATTCACCATTCAATTTATCTCTATGATTATTGTTCCCCCTACGATAATAATCAACTCATAATGGCCCATTCCTAAGCCATAGTGCTCCCCACCATTAGAATCACCTATCAAAACTCATTCTCAATGTTCTATTGACATTATCAGTGTGATTTCAATGTCACTACGACAAATTACACACAAAAACATTGGACAAAACTCCTCTGTATAACCTTTCTGAAAATTCCTAGATACACCTATTGATACACTATCGCATTCAGCTGGTCATGATTCAAAATTTTTAAAGGCGTCATGATATTGTCTAGACACCTTCACTAAAGTACAAACCCCACTCTTGGTGTAATTTTATGTTTGGATCCTTGATAATAAAATATTCCACCATGATACACTCATGAGAATCGATGCAACCTTGATCTAACTAATTCTTGAATCTAATCCTAATAATTCTAACCCTGATGCTAATGCACAATATTCATCCAACAATGAATATGATTCCTATATCTGTTATTGACCAAGGAACTAGATACAACCATATCCATCATCTCAATAGTATAAAAATTCCACCTTGACCATCCCATGAGCTATCTTATCAAATCCACAACCCTACCCACATGGGGTCATACTTCCTCAGCCCACAATCTTTCTACGACTATATGTAATGAATGGATGATATAGTACCTATCCATCCTAAGAATCAATATAAAACATCAATTACAACCCGTTTCCATATCATGTGAACTTCATCATCTACACCCACCAAAATTTATCTATAGTGAGGGTCACAAACTGAACTTGAAAAATGGTAAAATTCCCACCATATGGATTCAGTTATTTCTCTCCTTGATCACAACCTGAATAGATTCCATCACTTCATGTGTGTCACTCCTCCGGATCCATGCTTACCCACTATTAACTCCTGAAACTATGTCATCTATAAAGTCAATGTCAATCCCAAACAACACTATAAAATTCCACGATTTTAGAATCTATTATTTAAATAATATACTCAATAGTCTGTGGTATAAACAACACCGAGCTTTACGAATTTTGATAGAAATACTATTATTTTAGATATGTCTGTTATAACCTAGCCATTGATTTGATGGGTATGAATAGAAATAACCATGTTATGAAATATATGTTGTATGTTTTTACAATATATATTAAATATTAAATCATAAATTTATTAACAATTATTTTTAAATGATGATATAATATTTTCAAGATAAAATATATATTTTTCATAAAAGACTTTTTATAACCGTAAATGAATTTTTATAGATTTAACTAGTCCATATTGATAAAATTTTCTAATAGATTAATTATATTATATATATATATCCCATTAAATAAATTAACATTTAAATAATTATTAGTCATGTTATGAGAATAAAGTTATTTTATATTTCAAAAACTCATTTTCTTCAAAAATAGATTTTATTGCTTTTTTTCGAGGATATTATAATTAATTTATAAATATTTTTGAAATATTATTTTTAAAAATGGACATAATCTTTTAAATAATCACGTAAAATTTATTTTATGTTTAACTTTTTATATTTTTTAAATGATTGATATTTGAGTGAATAAGTAAAAAATATCATTTTTAACAAACTTCAATTTATTTTATTTAAATAAAGTAATTTAAAAGTTTTATTCTATTTTGAATATTATTTTAATGTAAAATAAGATAAATTTGACTTCAAATACTCTAATTAATTACATATTCTTCAAAATTATATTTTATTTTGTCATGAGTTCATTTTTATGCATAAAAATACAATTGTCAAAAAACTATTTTTCATTGAGTTTTGCGCATTATATTGAAATTAATTTCATCCATTTAAAAAACCAGAATCATGAAAATTAGACATAATATATTCAATAATCATGTTAATTTGTATTAATAATCCCAATTTCATTTTTGGTCATTGTGAATAGTAACCATGGTAAAAGAAATTCACCATGGTAAATGGTAAATCAAGTAATTGAGGTTCTATATAATATTATAATGGTTCATAAATCGATCAAAAACATGAATAATTTTTATTGTATGAGTTTATTTCGACTATTATAGTCCAATATTTTATGAAATATAAGCTTAGTTCCATTTTTCATTTATAATGAGATTTATATTATTTTACGTAAAAAATAAATACAAAATGTCATTATCTTTCTTTTGTTTTACCTAACATATTATCATTGGGAAATAAAAATTTTCAGATTGGTTTTAAATAATTACTTGGAATATTAATAAAATATTTTTATGGTATTAAATTATTTTTTATATTATGTGAGTTTATAATTACCTTGAATTCTTACGCAACTCTGACACATCGCTTATGTAAGAAGCGGAAAAATCAAGTAAATGCATTTCAATACAATAAAAGTGATATAATTTTGATGAATTATGGAGATTAGATAATATAATATATATTAATAAAATATTAATTATGGTTAATATATTTATATTTTAATTAAAATGTTATTCTGTTTTCATTAGAGTCATGTTTTCTGGATAGTTTTGAAAATAACTTTGAAATGTGTTTAATGTTTAATTTTTTTAAATCAGTATAAAATCATAAAATTTATACAATGAATCAAGTGTATGATAATTAATCTAGGATATCATTAATGGTCCCTATATGAGCCAATTTTTAATTAAAAATTACTTTTATGACCCTTTAACAGAGAAATGTTTTTATCACAATAATCATTAAAAGGGTTAACCGAGGGGTTAAAATAATGTGATATGGTTTATAATGGCCTAAATATTGTATGAATAAAATTAGATGAAAATATTTATACCTTAAAACTCTAATAAAATAAATTTTGAATCTTTAGATCTAGTATAAATGAGTCAGACATTTATTATATAATAATATTTCAAATAATTCCATGTGTTTCCCTCCCCTCACTTCTAAAAGGGAACTTACTATCATCCCTTATTCACAATTATTGAGCAATTTATTTCATTCATATGATACCCAATACCATTCCAATATTACTTCATTTCATTATTGATCAAATTTTCTTCTCTTATGACCATCCTAAGAAGGATTACTGTGTAATCAAAAGAAATTCTCTCAATGAAAAGGTAATTTTATTTTCCGAATATTTTAAAGTTTATTTATTATTATACATCTTATAAATATAAAATATCTATACTAAAATAATTAATTTTGTATCATTAATATACTAATATGTTATTATTATTATGGTATAAAAATTTTCCACCTCCTTTACATCAAATAGGAAATTAAAGTATCGCTTATGCACACCTATGGTCTACCACCTCTACGTAGCGATGTCATTCATTTTCCATAACCACATCTCATGGATGGTTGTAATGATATATTCATTTCATATATATGTTATTATTATATAATAATTATTCAAGAATGAGAAATATATTATCTTTTTTCATTTCCTTTTTCTCCTAATAAAATGTAAGTATCGTTTATGTGTATATAAAAACCACCATCTCCCCGAGTGATATATTTCATTTTCTATGTACACTTTTTATATATGGATATAAAATTGTATATAATGAATATATATAATAATTCATAATCTTATAAAAAATTTAAATTAACATTATACCTCATCATGTTCTTACTCATTTAGTCTTTACAACACACTCTTGTTTAGGCCGATTGTATAACCTACATGAGTGATGTTATAATATTTATGACATGAATGTTTTAGGAATGTTTAGTACTAGTAATATTATATAATAATAGGATATAAATGAAATTATTAACATTTTTTAGATTATGGAATCATGATCAATGTGAAAGGACCAAAATTTCAGATCTGAAACTTTCATGAAATACGAAATATTTATCACATAGACTAGTAATTTTAATAAATAATAATTAATAAACCATTGACAATATATTATGGGCGGATCATATATGATAATATATGTCTGAATAAAGTTTTTAAAATAATTATAATAAATTTAAATTTATTATATAGCAGGTTAAAATCACCTATGAGGAAAGCCATACTTGAGGTTAAGGTTTATCCTTTCACGTTTGTTTCTGTGAGATATATGATGTATTCACCACTTTTTTCTTTCATATTATATATATAATACCCCATTTTATAGGTTATATCATGAATATATTCATATTGAGTGTATTTAAGGTTTCATTTGAAATTATTTCTTTCATGGGTGCTATGATATAAAAGTTACCAAAATAGTAGGGGGTTATTTCACAATCACATACTAATCTTGGATTGTTTATGTTTAAAAATATATTTTGGAAATTATAGGATATTTATATCTAAAAATTCATATATTTAATTATAATTTTTTTTTATATTTAATTTAAAAGTTTTTCTTTCACTTTTCAATCTCTATGTACTCAAAAGTATAGATGAATATTTTTAAGGGAAACAGACTTTTTTTCAATTTGGTCGGGAATATTTTTCTTCCATGTTAATATATTCTTGAAAATGTTTCTATGTTTTTTTTAATATTGTCCAATTATTTTTTGAAGTCATTTTTACCCATCTTTTAATTACTATAAAATTATTAAAAAGAATCCTCATGTTATTTTCTGAATAAGGTACTTTTTACCAATGGTGTGAAAAAAAACTTTCTTTTCACATTTAAAAAATGAATATATTTTGATTATATTTTGACTATTAGTTTCCTTCAATATTACTTTAAAATTTATTATATTTATTTTTAAATAATTTTCTTCCTAATACTATATAAGTTTATATATTTTAAATAAGTTATTTTAAAATTAAAAGGGTAGTTTCTTTAAGAAATGATCCAATTATATTTGAAAAGTATTTTCATCCATGTAAAAATCATTTGATGAATATTATACTTCTTTGGGGATATAGTCAAATTATACCATCCACCATATTAAACTGGATAGGTAATGATAATATTTCTCTAGTGATTTAATGGAGAAAATATTAATATTATTTATGTTTTCCTTTCAATACAAAGTTTTATGTTGATCATGTATTGAATTATAATCCATGTCACCCATATAATTAATGTATTGGATTTAGTAAGTGATGAGAGATTCCTATTATGGAACCTAGATTCATCAATAGATCTCATGATCCAAAATAGTTTTTTTATTTGGTGTACTCCTTACCTATTTTTGTATGATTTCCTAGATCGAGGCATTAATATTAAGATTATGATGTCTAATATTAAGAATTCTATCATTATGAAACAAATTTTTTTTACCCACGTGAATATCTGTGTTTTTATGTAATCCGTAGATATATTACCATTTTATGATATTAGTTATATTGAATACTTGATTATTTATTATCTCTACCATATTATTAATGATTTATTTCTATAATAGCTTTTGATGTTCAATTTATATTACAGATCATCTGAGATCATGATTTATTTTGTTTTTCTTTCCCTAGGATACCGAGAGGGGGTATATGAATGACTTCAAGTATAAAATAGAATAAATAATAATGTTAACATTATAAGTTTGTGATGTATATCATGTTTTAAAATTTAATTAGAGAATTAGGTATCTATCTACTCTCCTAATAATGAAAAACTATTTGATCCTTTAGGATTCTATCTATTGTATCTTATGCCAATGTAGAAAGATTACCACAGGATTTAGGTTATTGAAGTCGAGGTGTTACAATTAGTATGAAAGGAAGTTTAGTAGGGCCCTTGGGAACTAGACTTAAGAAATAATATATTAGAGAAAATAACCCAATTATATATTCAAGGGAAAAGTCTTCGTATAGGTTAATATCATGAATATTTGGTAATGTAGAGATTGTGTGGTCTTATTAGAAAATACATCCTTTTGTAGATTCTGTAAAGTGGATACAACTATGGAATGTTTGTACATAGGAGAAAACACTAAATTGGGTGGATTTGGTATTAACTTGGTCATCATAGATGCATGATGAGTGGGCCTAAGACTACACAACTGAATAGAAAATCCCAAGATATATGCTTAGGCTAATTAAAATTTTCTTTATAAACCATTATAATGAATGAGAGGATAAAAACTATGAAAACCTATGATATTATTTAGTGATATGGGATAAACCAAAAGTGGAATTGGTTGATAAGTTGTTGATCATATATTTAAAGTCAAAGATACCCATTTTTATGATTTATGTTATTGGAGTTTAATATGGTTAAGGATATTTTTTGAGACATTTAAAAGAATTATGACCTTTTGTTTAGTATGCATTTTTTTGAAAAGGTTATTTGAAAAAGAATGATTTTATATTTTGTGGAAATAAGTTGATAGGTATTAATATACATTAGGTTTAAAATAATATTTTATTTTAATATGGTTAATTGGAAAAAAAAGGGTTATTATATTTTGGTAATATATGTTTCATCATATAGATAACCATGATATTAAAAAGTGATTTGGTGAATAAGTGATTAATGTTATTTAAGAATAAGTACACTATATTGGTAACATTATAAAATTAAGGAAAATAGAATTTTTAGAAAAATATAGAGTTTATTTATGGAAGGATATATGATTTTATTACAGCTTTACGATAATTTTGGTTATTTATGAAAAATATTATCATATTTTATAGATTATATGTTTATGGAATATATATTTTTGTTTTGTGACTTTATGAGTTATTATAGTTTTTTTAGATAATTTTATGTCGATCTTGAAAGAATATGTGATTAAATCTCTATTTTTTGGTTTAAAAATTGATTAAGCATATTTTATATGATTTTTAAGGCTAGTTATTTATGGAATGATTTAAGTTTATTTTTTAGGGTTATTTTTGTGGTTTTATAGATTATATGTATTCTATAAAAATTTATTTTTGATATTATCTTTATTTGTGCTAAAAATTTGGTTTCACTAAATGTATAGAGATATTATTGATAACATTTAATCTCTTTTGTTGATATTAAATTCCATTAAAAGTTAATTTTTGTTTTCTAATAATGAAAAATTCATCATGGTTATTTATCATTTATAATATGAGATGAATAAACACTGTAAAATTGATCAAAGAATAATAATAGTATAAAATTAAATTTATATATTTGAAGAAATCGAGAAAGTATGTTTTATTATTCTTTTTATTAATTATAAATGAATTCTTCTTCTCAGGTAGGTGGAATATAAATTTTTTGAGTCCTATCCCTCAACTATTAAGGTATGATTTTAAAAGCTCTTTCAGAAGTATGTGTTTCACAATGTCAAATGACTATTTTACTAAATATTTATTAAATGATATATTTTTTTATATTAACATAAACACTAAAGTTATTTTCATAATTAAATGTTATCAATATGGATTAAAAAACAATTATTTCCACTTATATATATTTATCTTCCACTTCAAGGTATTGATTAGTGAAAAAGATTTTAAAATTTATATCATATTTGAGATAAAATTATGAGGAATAAATTTATTTAAGGGGGAAGAATGTAGTGCCCAAATATTTTAGAATACATTTTTATTAAGTAATTTATTCAATAGCGTGTGGTATAAGAAATACCATTTATAAACGCACCGTAGTAGAATTATTATTATTTAAATATGGGCATTATAACCTTGAAATTGATTTGAAAAGTATGAATAAAAATAAATATATTATGAAATATATGTAGTAATATTTTCCTTAATAAATATAATATTCATACATACATTAATTATAATATTTTTTATAAATGAATACTTAATCTTTTGAAGGTAGAAGATATATTTTCTATAAAAAAATTTAAGTTTGTAAATAAATTTTTCTATATTTAATAATTTCATATTGATAAAGTATTCTAATAAAATAATTTTATTCTATATATATATATATAAATTAATTAATTAATATTCATTTAATTATGGCTATTAATAAATAAATGGGAGTAAGTTCACATTATGATTCAAAAATACATTTTCTTCAAAAATGGGTTTTATTGCTTTTTATGCGTGAATATTATAATTAATTTATACCACTTTAATTTATTTTATTTGAAAATACGGAATTTATAATTTAAATCATAATTTAAAAATTTTAATAGATAGATTTTCTGGTTTTTTTTGAAAAGATGATTTTTTGAGTAGATAAATAAAAAATGCCGATTTTTGTAAAAATATCATTTATTTTAGTTAAATCAAGTAATTTAAAAGTTAAATTATAATTTTGATTTTATTTTAAATTAAAATAAGCCTTATTTGACTAAAAAATCTAATTAATTTCATAAGATCAACATTTTTTTTAATTTTGGTAGAACATCAATTTTATTCTTAATTTTTTTTCTATAAATTGTTTTTTGTTGAGTTTTGAACACTTATGTTAAAAATAATTTACTCCATTTTAAAAAAATTAATCATGAAAATTTTTAGTCATGTTTGGTATCATCATGTTTAAATTTATTAATAAGACCAATTTAATTTTTGTTCAATATTAATAGTAAACATGGAAACTATTTTTCAACATGGTAGAAGATAAATTGAGTAATTATGTTTTAAAATAGTATGATAAGACTTGAAAAATAACTATATCACTTTAATTTATTCTATGTTAATGAATTATTTTAACCAAAATCACCAAATATTCTAATATATGACAACATTTAACCATTTTTCTTTTTATAAGGACCTATATATTATTTTTAGTAAAGAATAAATACCAAATATCACTATATTTTTTTCTGTTTTTCTAAAATATTATAATATGGATAAAAAAGTTAATATTGTCTATAAAATATTATTTTTAAGATAAAAATACTATACATGTGAAATTGAAATTTTTTTAATTTTTAGCATGGGTATAGTTACCAAGAATGCTTATTGAACAATGACGCATCGCTTGTGCAAGTAGTAGAAAAATAAAGTAAGTGATTTTAAAAACATTAAAAGTGATATGATTTTTATGCATTGTGTAATTATATGAAAATAAAATATAGTTATAATATATTATTTATGGTTAATTTTATTATATTTTAGTTATAATATTTTATTATTTCATTTATTGTCTTGTTTTTTGATTAGTTATGAAAAAAGACATTAAAAGATATTTATTGTTTATAAATTAATTTTAAATCATTATAAAATATTAAAAATTATATAATTAATCAATTTTAGGGTATATTATCAAGTATAACATGAATGGTTCATATATTACCCACATTTAAATTCTAATATTACTTTGATGACCCTAAATAAGTGAAAAATTTATTATCACGGTAATCGTTAAAGAGGATTAATTGTGGTTAAACTAAATTGATAGGGGTTAAAATGACCAAAAAATTGTCTAAATATTAATATTTGATTATATTTAGACATGATATATCTAATATTATAAATTTTCACACATTGGATGAATTATAAATGAGTTAGACAAATATTATATAATAATTTTTCAAAAAATTCCATGTGTGTCTCTTCCCTCACTTATAAAAGGGAACATTCTATCCTCCCTTATTCACAAATATTTATCTCTCTAGATCAAAAAATACATACTAAAAACCCTTCATATATTCTTTAACTTCTTTATTGACCTTATTTTATTATCTAAAGACCATCTTAATAAGGATTAAGGTTTAAGACAAAGGTGGCCTCTTAAAGAAGAGGAAATCATCTTTACCGACTATTCCAAAGTTTATTTCATCTTTTTATTCCTTTACTAAATCATATAAATAACAACATAATGAATCAATCATATTAAATATAATTATATTTAATAATATTACTAGTGAAACCATTTTTCCACCTCCTTTACATCTAATAGAAAATGAATGTATCCCTCATGCTTATGTGTGAACTACTGCCTCCACGTAGTGATGTGATTCATCTTCCATCACCGCATCTCATGGATGTTTATAATAATGTATTTAATAAACATATATGATATTTATTATATAATAATAATTATATAATGATAAAACATTATCTTCTTTCATTTTATTTTCCTTGCTAGAAAATGGAAGTATCGTCATGCATACATACTAAATACCATCTCAGTCAGTGATATATTTAAATTTAAATTTACAAATTTTATAGAATGTTATAAAATTTTATATAATTAATATATAGAATAATAATTTAATGAATAATCCTATTTAAATTTTATATTAGGATTATACCTTATCATGTTTTTACTTATTCAGTCTTTGTAACACGCTCTTGTTTAGGTCGGTTTTAACCTTGGTGGTCAACACATCACAATGTCCATAGTGTTTTTTAGATAATATAATTTTTTGGGTTGAGGGGGAACCCTTACATGACCCATATTCCTAGATGAACAAGGCCCAATACAAGACTCAAGGGCACCGATGCACAAGGCCCAATACACGAATTGAATGAATAGAGACCCAACTACACTATAAATACATGTCCCTATCATTTGCATCATTGCAGGTGAATAGATCCATGACATTCATGGATTATTGGATTGAATTTTGACAAAAAAGTATGGATTTATCTGAGCACTGATGGTAAATTCTGTACCCTCTCATTATTGAAATTTAGTTACCTTTACTATGGTGGTTAATACAGATTTTTTTATGGGGTCTGATTCTGTGTGGTCCACACAAATTACTTCATGGTTCTATAGACTGAAATCCCATGAATTTGAGAATTAAGGTAGACAGGTGGCCCTGAGGACTGAAAGCCAATAGTTTCTCGAAGGCTCTGTGGTCCATGGGCCCAAATCGGTGGCCTCAAGGCTCAAATCAGATAAACAGTATTGACTAATACAATACTAAACTTCACTTCATACAGTTTCCAATAAATATCCCTCCATTAGGATTTTATCTTGGTTTTTTTATTGGATTATAGGGTTTGTTAACCAGTCATCTAACACCCTAACTTTTGGTTTATTTTACCACATATATGAGTTATCTTATAATTTTTAGGACATTAACAATTAAGGAATTTTGAATACTAGTGATATTATTTAATAATAAATTAGTTATAATATACTATAAGTAGATTATATATGATATTATTAGTGTGAATATTTTTTTTAATATAAGAATAATAATTTTATATTTTTTATAAAGGAGTTTAAAAGAACATACGAGGGAAGTTGGACTTTAGGTAAGAGTTTTTCATCTCACTTTTGTTTCCATGTGACATAATACATATTCGCCACTTGATTCTTTCATGTGGTTCATATAATACCAAATTAAATATTCTATATCATGAATTTATTTATATTAATGGTATTTAAATTTTTATTTGAAGTTATTACATTTATGTGGATTATTATACAAATTTTACCAAAGCAATAAAAATTTATTTCCCAATCTCATCCACATTTGAGAATATTTATGTTTAAGCTCCAATTTGGGGAATTATATGATATTTCCTTCTTAAACCCCATATATTTTCTTCTACTATACTAATTTATAGAAATTAAAAGTTGTCCTTCCATTTTTCTCTATATAATTTCTCAAAAGTTTAAATTAATGTTATTAAGGAAAACTAAATTTATTTTTATATTTAGTCAAGAATATTTTTATTTTATATATATATTTAATTTATAATGATTTTAATATTCTCTAATAACTTATTAAATTCAATTTTACTCTTTATTAACTTTATAAAAAATGGTTTAAAAATAATCTTCTTGTAATTTTTTTAATGAGGTACTTTTTACCAAATGTGTGAACAGAATCTACGTTTTAATGTTTACCACACAAACGGTTTTTCCTAACCACATGAATATTATATTTCTAAAATAATACTTTTAAATTTTCCATGGTTCATTTCAAAGAATATTTTCCTAAATATTCTAGAATTTATTATATTTTTAATAAGTGATTTATAAATTTAAAGTGCATTTTCCATAAAAAACGTTACACTGATATTTGAAAAATATTTTCACCTATCTAAACATCATTTGATGAATTTTATTCTTTAATAGGATATTATATAATGATACCATCAATCATATTACTTTTTTTGACTTATGATCATGTTTCTATAGTGATTTATCGAGAAAAATATTAACCTTTTTTAGGATAGTTTTTTAATACAAATGATTATGTTAATTACGTGTTGAGTTATTATTAATTTGTTTAACATGATTAATTCACTAGAATTAGTAGGTCATAGGAAGGGTCCGTTATATCCCTTTGAAGAATTTACAAGTCTCATGAGACAAACTCATTTGTGTATTTGGCATATGCCTTACCTATTTATGTATGTTGTCTTGTCTTGAGGCCTTGATTATAATATTATGATGTTTTTTATTATGAGTTCTATAATTATGAATATAGTTATTATTATCCATGTGAAAATTTATGTGATTATTTCATCCATGGATATATTCCAATTTTCTGATATTATTTGTATGAAATATTTCATAGTTTTTTATCTCAACCATATTATTTATGATTTATTTATTATATGAATTATTTTTTTATGCTTTCTCATACTGAGCATCCAAGATATCCCTTTATTATGTTTTCCTTACCTTGGGATACCAAGAATATATCTAGGAATGATTTAGAGGATATAATAGAAGAAATAATAATGTTCCCAATATAATTTTATGTTTTATTTCATGTTTTAAATTTTAATTTGAGAATCTTGTATGTATCTACTCTTTTAAGACAATTAAAATATGCCATATTTTGGTATGAAATATTTTGTATATTGTTAAAATGTAGTAATATAACCAAAAACTATAATTTACTAGAGTTAGGGTGTTATAAATACCTTACATTTTTATTTAAACCCTAGTAAACCGAGACTACACAATATTATTAATTCCACCAGTCCTCATCCTACACACAACCACTCACAAATCCAAAACTCAGCAACACAACGCATAACTTGTGTGTTCTACCTTGATCACATTCAATCCTAATAGGTAAATTCTCTAGTACCACCCAATCGCATCAATCAACTCATGATCCCACAAGTCTCATATCATACTACCTTGGATCATATAACTAATCTACTCATCATTCCCCTTCAACATGTTATCCTCATCCATCCATAATCACCCCCAGCAACCCTCTTCAATATTGACTCATTTCACCTATTCCATAGTCTACTACCAGAATGTTTTCCAACCAACATCATTACTAACCAAAATCATTTATCCATGATCTCACTATACTCCTATAAGTGTATCTAAAATCATGAGGGATATGTACTTGACCTATCCCACCCTTTGAAGAATATACATTGATATAAAATGAATAAACACTCAAGGTTCTCATTATCACAAGTCCCACGGTATCCCAAAGCCTATACCACATATGCAGAGACACCTTTTTTGAAATAATCATATAACCCAAAGTATCTATAGATGCTTTTCATCTTTAAGGAACTAATAAGAATATGATAACCTCTGTCATAGTTTACCCATGCATATGTCATCTCATATCATCCATAACTACTTAATCACCTATCTTGAGCCACATTTCAAACACCAGGCTCCCCACCTAGTCTATATCCCAGACCTGTGCATGTCTTAAATCATAGGTAACCTATTTTACAGCACATAAAAACCACCCAGTAACCAGTTTTCCAATATACCCACTTTAGGGTCTCATGCATACATATTAGGAATCACAAGCCAAATTGTCAGCCTACTGATAGGAACTAATCCACAATTGGAATCTATATAGGAGATGGTTGCGCCCAAATTTACCCTACGGGTAAAAGCGATCGATGTAGTACATGTAGGGGTCGAGTCCCCAGGGACCGAAGAAGTAACCTTGAGACGCTATGATTTGGTGAAGGATGGACTATGAAGTAGCCAACTTTGGTTTTGATTTAGATGTTTTAAATAACACTAATACACCTACGTGAATTCAATTTAATGAAAATGGGTTGATCTAGGATTATGCTTGGGGTGGATTGAATGAATTTTACTTCTTTAAACAATTTTGGTTTTATTAATTCTTGATGAATCCATTCTTCAAAAATAACACTACCTTCATCATTTTCTGGTTTGGTGCTTACTAAACACAATTACTAATCCCCTATACACTTAGAGAACCAAATTCATGATCTCTCCAAGGTATATGGTCATTTAGTAATTGAATTTATTTTGCTCAAACACAGTAAAGATGAAGAGTAGAAATAACTGAAGAATGGATATCTTAAATTAATTATCCATTTAACAACAATTCGTTCATAAAATAACATTCAACCCAGCCTTTGCATCCTCCTAAGATCAACCCATTAAGGGTTTAGCCCTCCATTGATGGTATACTCTCAATGGTGGGCGGAAGATGACTAACAAGAATTGGATTGAAGAAATTAAAACTGCGGAAATAACGAGCACTCCTCCGTGTGTGTGAATGAAATTCACACCTATGTGTGAACTAATTCACAACAACACAGAGATATCACTGTGCTTTGTGATTATAAAGTTTTAATAAATGAAATGGAAAATATATAAGAGAAGAAGTTGATTAAGAACAAAAAGAAAAACTTACATGGAAATGGAAAACATTACAAATGAAATTTGGAAGCAAAACATTACAATGAAACAAAGCATCCAAGATGATAAGAAAAAATTACACCCCCATTCCCTTCACCAATAGCTCCTTATATAGAAATATTAGGAGCCTTAGGTACATCCCCCAACAATTAATTCACCCCTCAACAATTAAGAGAGTCAAAAGGAAATTGACATTTCGAAGTTGACCCGGAAAACTGTCCAGATTCGTCCTCCATTTTGACGTATGAATTCGAAATTGAAGAAGGCCGATTCCGGAGGTGTCATAAATATAAAATATCTTCGTCCATGTGTCCTCTATGAGCTGTAAAAATGTCAGGAAATTTCGCTCAGCCGTTTGGAAGTTATGGTCGAAATGGTGGAACGGATTTCTGCGCATTAATGACGAGTCCACCATTTAAATCTAAACTTCAGATCCCTTTATCATCATGATAACATCAGAATTAGCTCCGGCCACAGTTGAATAAAATGATCCTCATATTTGTATCTTTCTACTGTATAAATTTGAGCTTCATTGGGCTTGGTTTCTGGGCCCCACATTTGTTTGATGGGCCTTAGGCCCATTATGCTTTTTCCAGCATGTTTCTGCCTTCAGGCGCAAACTTCTCCATATTCCTTTGGGATTCATCCATCGGACCTAAAAGATAAAATGTTCCAAACAAAGTGATAAATCATATCCCAAAATTTCAAATTAAAATGATGAATATTTTAATTTACACAAGCAAATTATTGAGTGGGCCCAAATTGACATTTTAAGCCTGAATTGCACAATGATGGGAAATGAAGTTCAATTTCTGAATTGGACTAAAATTGATGTTTATGAACTTTTAAACACATTAATATTAAGAACTTAACAATGAATATTAGCCACTTTTAGTGACTAATCACACCCCCCAACTTGAGTTTTGCTAGTCCCGAGCAAAATAAATTACAAATATGAAATTGAAATCCCCTTTTCCAAAAACATTTAAATACACATTTCTCACTCAAAAGATATCATACCAAAAAAATTATGGAACCCTTCAAAATCATTTAAAACAAGCTAGGTCCATATGCATATCCCAAGCCCAAGCCCATTCCTTTGTTCAAATTCATCGCCACATTTCATCCAATTCAAATTAAGCATGATAAAGTGTTGTGCATCATAAAAGATATGGGGCCCATTTTATTGTTCAAGGGGAAAAAAATGGAAGCGCTAGGTGGGAATCACATTAAACCTTAAGATGAGTATCTTTTTTTTTTTGAATTTTTTTTTTGATTTTTTTTTTAACCACAATAGATATGAAAAGACTAACTCTGGGCAAGACAACTATGGAGTCACGATCCCCAAGTGCCGGACGCCACGCATTTTGTCAATTTCATGCTCTACAATAGAGATATAAAGCCTAACTCTGGGCAAGACAACTATAGAGTCACGATCCCCAAGTGCCGGACGCCACGCATTTGGACAAAACATTGCTCTATGTGGTCATTATTATTTTTTTTTCAATTTTTTTTTTTGTTTTTTTTTGTTTTTTTTTGGATACTCAAATTAAACTAAAAGTGACCCCAGAACCCTATGCTATAATGAAAGGGACCCAAGAACTCAAATTTACACCCACAATCAAAAAGACGTGCATTGTGGAATTTTTATTAAGATGATGAAAATGTAAACTTTGAAAAATCACATCGGACAACCACACTTTCCAAAAACTATGCTCATGAACTTAAACTTGCATTAAAATCAGAATCAAGGCATGCAAAATTTATTTGATATCCCATTTTAGAGTTTTCAATGTGTGTTATCATGTTCAAGGTTAATGGAATTTTTCTTTTCATGCAAGTTTTTATTAAAAAAAATCAATTTTTTATCCCCCCCAACTTAGAATAACACTGTCCCCAGTGTTTAAAGAAAAGAAAAAAAGTTAGAAGGTGGTAGGAGAGGAGTTCAAAGATAAAATTGAGAATGAAAAACATGGAACAAATTCACCTGGTTTTTAAATTTGAGGTTCATGATGCTCCAAATTACTCCTTTGATCTCTTGGGGATGTAGGCACCTCCTTGATTGAACATGTATCACCCAAAATAGTTCCTGAACTATAAAAAGAAGGACAAAGCAGCCAAAACAAACAACACAATGATTTATTTAATTCCAAGTACCATCATTTTCATTTTTTTTTAAATCAAACTAATGATACATTGTCTTCTTTTAAATTTCTGGGTAAGGTATTACTCAGGGATCACACCGCGTGACACGGATGAATATGGTGATCCCCTTTCATACCCATCCATACTCATAAAAGAAGAACGGGTCAAGAGTCTAAATTTTGTTATTATTATTTTTTTTAACCTACAAAAAACATAAATAAAATAAACTGATGATACATTGTCTTCTTTAAATTTCTGGGTAAGGTATTACTCAGGGATCACACCGCGTGACACGGATGAATACGGTGCTCCCTTTTCATACCCATCCTTACTCATAAAAGAAGAACAGGTCAAAAGTCTATATAAAAAAAATAACAAAATTAAGCAGAAGGAAACAAAAGATGATTCACAGTGATTGGAAACATGAAAACCACGGGTTGCCTCCCGTGCAGCGCTTTTGTTTAACGTCGTTAGCCCGACTTGTACCCTCAATCTATCAATTTTTCTCTGGTTCATATGTTGGCTCAGTTAAATCCTCCTTGGTTTCTTGTCTATTGAATGATTCAATGAATGGTTTTAACCTATGACCATTGACTTTGAAGACATGACCACTTGTGGGATCCTGAATCTCTATTGCCCCATGAGGGTACACATGATGCACTAGGTATGGACCAGACCATCTGGACCTTATCTTTCCTGGGTGTAGATGAAGTTTTGAACTATACAAGAGCACAAATTTTCCTAGTTCAAAGTGTTTTACTTTGAGATTCCTAGATTGGTAGGCTTGAACTTTAGATTTATTGATCCTTGAATTTTCATAAGCCTCCATCCTAAGTTCCTCGAGTTCATTAAGATCTAATTTCCTTTTTGTTTCAGCCAAAGAAATGTCAAAGTTCATTTTTTTTATTGCCCAAAAGGCCTTATGCTCAATTTCTACAGGTAAATGACATGCTTTTCCATAAACCAATCTATACGGTGACATGCCTAGGATAGTTTTGAAAGCAGTTCGATATGCCCAAAGGGCATCTAAGAGTTTCTCGGTCCAATCTTTCCTAGAGGGATTGACAGTTTTTTCAAGAATTTGTTTAATTTCTCTATTTTCCAACTCAGCTTGACCGTTGGTTTGAGGATGGTATGCAGTGGAAACTTTATGAGTAATACCATACTTAGACATGAGTGAAGCGAATGGGAGGTTGCAGAAATGGGTTCCACGATCACTGATTATAGCCCTAGGAATTCCAAATCGAGAAAATATATGCTCTTTCAAAAATAGGATCACAACATGGTGGTCATTGGACTTGGTGGGAATGGCTTCAACCCATTTTGAGACATAATCAATAGCTAAGAAGATGTAGAGGTATCCCTTAGAGTTTGGAAAGGGTCCCATGAAATCAATTCCCCAACAATCAAAGATTTCAACGACCAGAATGGGAGTGAGGGGCATTTGATTCCTTTTGGTAATGGATCCTAATTTCTGACACTGAGGACAACTTTTGCAGAATTGGAAGGAATCCTTAGTAAGGTTCGGCCAGTAGAAACCACTTTGTAGGATCTTTGCAGTGGTTTTCTTTGTTGAAAAGTGGCCTCCACATGCCTCTCTATGACAAAATTTTAGAATGGACTCTTGCTCAGACTCGGGAATACATCTCCTGATGATTTGATCAGGACAGAACTTGAAGAGGTAAGGATCATCAAACACATAGTGTTTTACATCAGAAAGGAATTTCCTCTTAGCTTGGGTCCCCATGAATTTTGGAATGTCACCCGTCACCAAATGGTTTGCTATGTCAGCATACCAAGGGCAATCACTCACTGAATAGAGGTGCTCATCGGGAAATGAATCAGACACAGAGAGGTGGTGTGAGTTGTCTTTGAATTCCATCCTAGAGAGGTGATCAGCTACAATATTTTCAACACCCTTTTTATCCTTAATGGTTAAATCGAACTCTTGAAGAAGAAGGACCCACCTAATCAATCTAGCCTTGGCATCTTGTTTTTGGAAAAGGTATTTTAGGGCTGAATGATCAGTGAAGACAATGATGGGTGATCCTAAGAGATAAGACCTAAATTTCTCTAAGGCAAAGACAACAGCAAGCAAATCTTTCTCAGTGGTGGTGTAGTTTATTTGTGCATCATTTAAAGATTTGCTTGCATAAGAAATTACATGTGGAGTTTTCTCACACCGTTGTCCTAAGACTGCTCCTACAGCGAAATCACTTGCATCACACATGAGCTCAAAAGGAAGTTTCCAATTTGGAGATTGCATGATAGGTGGAGATATAAGAGTTGACTTGAGTGTAGAGAATGATTCCTCACAGCTTTCTGTCCATAAAAATGGAGCATCTTTTACCAATAGAGCAAAAAGTGGTCGAGAAATAGAGCTGAAATTCCTAACGAACCTTCTCTAAAAACCAGCATGTCCTAAGAAGGACCTCACTTCCTTAACGGTTTTAGGAGAGGGAAGGTGACGAATGATTTCAACCTTAGCTTTATCAACTTCAATCCCTCTACCAGATACCATATGACCTAGAACAAATCCTTCCCTTACCATGAAATGGCATTTTTCCCAATTTAGTATAAGATTCTTATCCTCGCACCTTGACAAAACCTTTTCAACATTTATAAGGCATCCCTCAAAAGTATCCCCAAAGATGGAGAAGTCATCCATGAAGACCTCTAAAAAATCCCCCACCATATCCGAGAATATTCCCATCATGCACCGCTGGAAGGTACCAGGGGCATTACATAACCCAAAGGGCATGCGTTTGAAGGCAAAAGTGCCAAATGGACAAGTGAAGGTTGTTTTTCCTTGATCCTCTAAGGAGACTTCGATTTGATTATACCCTGAGAATCCATCTAGGAAGCAATAGAATTGATGACCTGCCACTCGCTCGAGGACTTGATCAATAAAGGGTAAGGGGAAATGGTCTTTCTTGGTACAAGAGTTGAGCTTCCTATAGTCAATACAAACTCTCCATCCACTACTGACCCTTGTTGGAAGCATCTCTCCATCCTTGTTGGTTATTACAGTGATTCCAGCCTTCTTTGGAACCACATGGATTGGGCTAACCCACTCACTCTCAGCTATAGGATAGATGATACCGGCTTTTAACAATTTCAAAAGTTCTTTTCTCACTACTTCCATGAGATTAGGATTGAGTCGCCTCTGAGGTTGACGACATGGCTTTGACTCAGATTCAAGAATAATTCTATGAGTCCCGATAAGTGGGCTAATCCCAGGGATATCAGATAGGGTCCATCCAATGGCTTTCTTGTGTCTCCTAAGAACATCTAGAAGCATCCTCTCATGATCGGCTTCAAGGGAGGAAGAAATGACAACAGGAAAGGATTGATTGTCCCCTAAGTAAGCATACTTTAGTGATGAAGGTAAGACTTTAAATTCAAGATCAGATTGGTCGTGACTTTCCATGAATGGTTGAGACTTTGTATTGAACTTAGTTTCTTTGTTCAGATTTCTTGACAAAATTGGTTCCTTGTGAGCAGAATTTTCATCCACTAAATTTTCCAGAGTAGTGTCATGAATGGATATGGACTCAATGTTATTGATTTCAACCATGGTATCATTGATTGGTGATTCTATAAATTCATCAATAGAGCTGTCTGAAAGGGATTCAATCCAAGGAGGCAAATTTCCCTCATGTGAATAAAGAAAATCAATCTCTTCTTGACTTAACCATCCTTCTGTAACTCCTTGATGTTCATTGAGTTCATTATCAACACTACCAATCCAATTAACCTCATGGATCTCTTCATCATCCCCAATTTGAGAGTTTGCATTGTAGATGTTCAAGTCTAGACTCATGTTCCCAAAGGTGATGGTCATGTTCCCATTTCGGACTCGGATTACATAGTTGATTGTTGCAAGGAAGGGACGACCAAGTATGATTGGGGTTTGCTCCCTAGGACCTAAGCTTGGGTGATTGTCCAGAACAATGAAGTCAGCTGGGTAAATGAAATTTTCAACTTTTACCAAAACATCTTTTAAGATCCCCTTTGGAACTCGAACACTACGATCAGCAAGTTGAAGAGTGACAGATGTGGGTTGGAGTTCTTCGAGCCCTAACTGACAGTACATGGCATAAGGAATGAGGTTCACACTAGCACCTAGATCACACAAGGCTTTGACAACTTTGTTCTCTCCTAGTTCAACATTTATGTAAGGGCATCCTGGGTCTTTCATCTTAGGAGGAATGGTCCCTTGAATGGTGGTACTCACATTAGCAGCCAAAAGGACTTGGTTTTTATGTGAAAATTTTCTTTTAAAAGTGCACAAGTCCTTAAGATATTTTGAGTAGGAAGGTATGGTTTGGATGGCATCGAGAAGGGGAATGTTCAACTTGACTTGTGAGAAGATTTCCCTCAATGTTTCACTCAATTCAGGCTTGGTTTTCCCCCTCATGCGTTGAGGAAATGGTGCAGATTGTGGAGTTGTTTGATGAAGTGTTGTTTCATTCACATTATTATCAGTTTCTTCAGTTTGATCTTGTATTTCATTTGAATTTTCATTAGATTTTGAAGCTTTACAAGGTTTCTGACATATCTGTTCAGGTTTTTCAATTGATTTCCCACTTCTTAAAACTGTCACAGCCTTTAGTTGTTCGTGAGTTGTTTGAGTGAAACTTGTCTCTCCCCTTGATGTTTGTTGTGGAATGGCTTGTGTGGGCATGGGTGCCTTTCCAGTTTTTATGGTTTGAATTTCTTGTTTAATGGATGAGAATTCTGAGTTCATTTTGTCCATTTGTTTACACAGTTGTTCTAGTAGGCTTTGTGGAACATTTTGGGTTGGTGCTTGAGCTTGTGGGTTTATTACAGGAGGATACTTTGGTTGTTGGATAGGTTGTTGATATTGGACATGAGGATTTTGGAATTGGACCGGTTGTGGTTGGAACTGATTATGAGGTTGAAAGTTTTGTTGAGGGTATGGGTTGATACATTGTTGTTGTGTTGGTTGTTGATTGTCCTTCCAACGAAAGCCCGGATGGTCATTATACCTTGGATTGAAGGTGTTCGTGAATTGTGGCTTTTGAAAGTTCATTGCATTAACTTCTTCTGGTGGTCCTCCTAAAAGAACATCCTTGATGGAAGGAATGGTTGGACAATTATCAGTCTTGTGGTCATTCTTGTCACAAATTGTACAAACAAGCTCAACAGTTTGGGTTTTGTGGACCTTCCTAAGATCAATCTCCTCAACTTTCCTCGTGAGTGCAGCAAGTTTTGCTCGACGGTTTTCTTCTTCTCCAAGATTGTACATTCCACCAGATTTGGGTGGCTTCTCATAGTATGGTGATGTTCCCCATGTTTGGTTTTGTTCAGCAAGATTTTCTAGATACTCGTAAGCATCATTTGGGGCTTTGTTTTTGAAGGTTCCATTACACATCATATCAATGAATTGTTTGTTTCCGGGACCCAACCCTTCATAGAAAATTCTCACTTGTTCTGGGATTAAGAAACCATGGTGCGGTACCATGTTTAATGTGTCCTTGAACCTTTCCCATGTTTCGTAGAATGTTTCTCCCTCTCTTTCAAAAAAGTTTTGTATGCTCTTTTTAAGTGCAATTGTTTTGTGATGGGGGAAGTATTTTTTATAAAATTCTCGTTGAAGTTGGTCCCAAGAGTGAATGGATGCTGGTCTCAAATTGTTTAACCAATTCTTTGCTCGGTCCTTAAGGGGAAAAGGGAAAAGTCTCATTTTAGCAGATTCAATTTGATTTGGTGGGCACATGGTTTCGACAATGTCATTAAATTCTTTAACATGAAGGTAAGGCATCTCAGACTCCATCCCATGAAAGGTTGGAAGGTGGTTCAGGACATGGGGTTTGAAAACATATTGGGCATATCCTATGTTATCATGCCTAATGCATGAGGGTGCATTGGTCCAGGTTGGTGTGAGGTAGTCATTCATGGTCGGGTCTGCAACAATTCCCAAGTTAGGGTCCTGCCCGTTATTTTGGTTCCCTCCCCGGTTTATGATTTGGTTTTGTGGGAGATTCTCCATTGTATCGAACTCAACGTCTGAATTTGGAGTATTAGGAAGATTTGGATCTAAAGGAAATAGACCTCTTTTAGTGCTTGACTCCCCAGCCCTAAGAGTATCCACCCTAACTAATCTGTTTGAGTTATCGCGGGTGTAGGCGGACATGCGCCAAAAGAAAAAAAAGCGAGAAAGGGAAAAGATAAGAGAATTGGGATGAGAATAGAATAATGGGGGTAAGAAAAGAAGGTTTTTGGTCTAAGGAACTTACTTGGTCCCCGGCAACGGCGCCAAAATTTGGTTGCGCCCAAATTTACCCTACGGGTAAAAGCGATCGATGTAGTACATGTAGGGGTCGAGTCCACAGGGACCGAAGAAGTAACCTTGAGACGCTATGATTTGGTGAAGGATGGACTATGAAGTAGCCAACTTTGGTTTTGATTTAGATGTTTTAAATAACACTAAGACACCTACGTGAAGTCAATTTAATGAAAATGGGTTGATCTAGGATTATGCTTGGGGTGGATTGAATGAATTTTACTTCTTTAAACAATTTTGGTTTTATTAATTCTTGATGAATCCATTCTTCAAAAATAACACTACCTTCATCATTTTCTGGTTTGGTGCATACTAAACACAATTACTAATCCCCTATACACTTAGAGAACCAAATTCATGATCTCTCCGAGGTATATGGTCATTTAGTAATTGAATTTATTTTGCTCAAACACAGTAAAGATGAAGAGTAGAAATAACTGAAGAATGGATATCTTAAATTAATTATCCATTTAACAACAATTCGTTCATAAAATAACATTAAACCCAGCCTTTGCATCCTCCTAAGATCAACCCATTAAGGGTTTAGCCCTCCATTGATGGTATACTCTCAATGGTGGGCGGAAGATGACTAACAAGAATTGGATTGAAGAAATTAAAACCGCGGAAATAACGAGCACTCCTCCGTGTGTGTGAATGAAATTCACACCTATGTGTGAACTAATTCACAACAACACAGAGATATCACTGTGCTTTGTGATTATAAAGTTTTAATAAATGAAATGGAAAATATATAAGAGAAGAAGTTGATTAAGAACAAAAAGAAAAACTTACATGGAAATGGAAAACATTACAAATGAAATTTGGAAGCAAAACATTACAATGAAACAAAGCATCCAAGATGATAAGAAAAAATTCCACCCCCATTACCTTCACCAATAGATCCTTATATAGGAATATTAGGAGCCTTAGGTACATCCCCCAACAATTAATTCACCCCTCAACAATTAAGAGAGTCAAAAGGAAATTGACATTTCGAAGTTGACCCGGAAAACTGTCCAGATTCGTCCTCCATTTTGACGTATGAATTAGAAATTGAAGAAGGCCGATTCAGGAGGTGTAATAAATATAAAATATCTTCTTCCATGTGTCCTCTATGAGCTGTAAAAATTTCAGGAAATTTCGCTCAGCCGTTTGGAAGTTATGGTCGAAATAGTGGAACGGATATCTGCGCATTAATGACGAGTCCACCATTTAAATCTAAACTTCAGATCCATTTATCATCATGATAACATTAGAATTAGCTCCGGCCACAGTTTAATAAAATGATCCTCATATTTTTATCTTTCTACTGTATAAATTTGAGCTTCATTGGGCTTGGTTTCTGGGCCCCACATTTGTTTGATGGGCCTTAGGCCCATTATGCTTTTTCCAGCATGTTTCTGCCTTCAGGCGCAAAATTCTCCATCTTCCTTTGGGATTCATCCATCGGACCTAAAAGATAAAATGTTTCAAACAAAGTGATAAATCATATCCCAAAATTTCAAATTAAAATGATGAATAGTTTAATTTACACAAGCAAATTATTGAGTGGGCCCAAATTGACATTTTAAGCATGAATTGCACAATGATGGGAAATGAAGTTCAATTTCTGAATTGGACTAAAATTGATGTTTATGAACTTTTAAACACATTAATATTAAGAACTTAACAATGAATATTAGCCACTTTTAGTGACTAATCAGGAGACTACCACCTTGAGGACTACGATCTCATCTCCACACACACACACACATAAAAACAACAACAACATAACTTTACAAATAATAAGTTTACTAATGGCATGTATTTTCTTAGGGAAATTACATAATAGACTACCCCCATGACAATCATAATATTTGGCTAATCCTCACCGAACCTCTGTATACAAGATCTATCCCTTCAAGGATCATATTCTAATCTTATTGCACACACACACACACACACTAAAAAATTAATCAATCATGATCCATGTCGAGTATATCATTACTTGATGGTTTGGTTAAGTATAATTCTATAAATAATCAATATGGGAATACATCATATAAGTTATTGTTGGGACTTTTATTAATCAGTCCCATTTTATCTCTTGGAACCAATATCAAAACCACCCTCAGGTGGTTCATTTCTTATGAATCTAATACTAGAACTAACTTAAAAAGGTTAATATATATCCATTATTAGAGGGATTATATAGTCATAATCATGGTGTAACCCACCATATAATCAATATGAAATATCATAAAAATAAAATATACTATGGTTCAGTTGACTATAATTTCTTCACTAAGTTATATGGTAAAAATCCATATAAGTTGTTTCTAACACTTTAAATAACAAAACCCTTTACTGTTAGTGATATAAACTAAACCTTGACATAAAAATGTCATGCAATTACTACATGTAAAATATGATGCATTTTCATTGCCTCATGAAATTGAGACAAGATCCAAAATCACAAAGAAAAAACATATTCTAAGAAAAATCAAGTGCATCATAGGAGGTGAAATCATAAAAACATAATGACTGAGTTAAAAAAAATCTCATATCCTTGGAAACAAATATATCTAATTGGGAAGTGTTTTTATGACACACAAGTTTGATATCAATCACAAGCTCCAACGCATTCTTATACCACTTTTCTACAATCTCTGACACATAAAACATTGATAAAATCAGTGATATCAACCATAATAAATCATAAATTCCACTTTGTAACATCATGTCCAAGCATAGTCTAAACATTAACCATATTTAAGAGCTATTAGGACCCCAGGTGCACCTCACCATATGATTGCGTGTGCAAACTAGTGCAATGTGTATGAGGTTATACCATGGGAAGAGTATACCACAATATCATAGTTTTAAATAATAGAAAAATAAACCAAGAATTATCCACAATAATAAACATATATTATATTATTCAAAATCATTAAAAAACATCCATCAATGTCAAAATAATCATGTGCAAGAATAAGTCATATTACATACAAAATCAGACCACCCACTAGGATGATCACTTATTAAAAATAAATAAAATAACAAAAAGTCACTAAGGCTCTAATACCACCCCCAATCCTCACAATATATCAATCTCTAATCATGTCTCATACATACCCCTCAATTAGCTACTTAGGGATTCTTCCCAACCAGATTCCACAACTAGTGAAGTCTTCTTGGGTACCAATGTGCCATAGATTCCCCAGAAAGTTATGAGTACAAAATAACAGGGAACATTTAACATGGTACTATATATAACAAATAATTATGATTTGAAATTGTTACATACTCCGAATATAAATAAAACATAGTATATAAGCATAAACAAATAGCCATTGTTGATCCTATGGTTATACTAAGACACCAAAGATTTATTCAAACCTACTTTTTATATTTCCAAAGTGTATCTAAGAATGTTATGAAATTGTGTAACCAATACCACCACTAGGATCTAGAGTGTTGTTGTAAAATTTTAATAAAAATACACTAAAAACTAGGGGGAGTTCTTTATTGATAATCTATCACTTGAATCCTGGGTGTACACTTCTATTAACTCATCAACTAGATCCATGGGAGTGTCCCACCTTCTAGTGATAACATCATCAATATATAAGGAATATAATACCAATAATAAGTCACCTAGAGCAAAGTAATTACCTACTAGGAAATATGGATCTGGAACTCTGAGAAATTTTTTATTGGGAATCCATCACCTGGTGTTAGTGGTGTATCATTCCCCTTACAAGAATCTTTCATCTAGATAAATTCGGGTGAATAAAATTTTACATGAATCATATAATATAAATATAAGGACCATGTATAATGAATCCTAAACCATAAAATGTATATACTAGTATACTATAAATCCCACCATGCAGATCCATGGAGCATGTCTAAGTCATCCCAAACTGTATCTAAACATGTCTTGGTGGGAAGTGCATCCCACCCAAACCATCTCATAAATCATCTTGATGGTTAAAATAAATTCCCAAACCCATTCCAAAAATATGAGTACGACCTCTCAAGTGAAAAAATTAAATTTAAACTACCCATTATTGGATGACACATTTAATTCAGGTTCTATGGTGGCCCTCACAATCATCATTACCCATTTCTTGTACACACACTCTAAGGGTAAACATATCACTGGGGAACCAACTAGAGCCACTAGGTATCACAATCATTAAAATTACCCACATGGGATCCTCAATTATATTTTCAAATCTTAGGCCAATTCCAAACATATAATGGAATAACAACCCTTGACTTAGTTAGAATCACTTCATGATCTCACTGGCCTCATAAGGTATACCTCACTAACACCACTCTTAAAAGATTTCTTAAAACCTATATCACATCCCAAGGAATCACTAGCCCAGTACTCACACATTAAACCATAAAAATTCCCATCCTTAAATCATCAATATCAATAAATTATGTATCTCAAGCTCTATCATGACCTACAGGACCAACCATCCTCAATCCAAAGTTATCTTCCACAAGAAGTCACCCAAGAACCTATACTAATGAAAAATAAATTCATTTATTTTTATTAAATATACCCCTATTAGGGTTTACGTATCTCAAATAACACAATCAAAATTAAGGCCTCGACCATCAGCAACAAAGGAAATCATGCCAGTTAACGAGGGTTCATGGTGTCCCTTGTCACTTTGTTCAGTCTAGAATTTTCATTTAATTAAAACGATTTATTTTAATCGAAGGGAATGTCCAAACATTTTAAAGTGACCAAAAAAATAAATTACATATAAATAAATAATAATACCATGGGGGTATGTTCAAGAAACCACTTACCTTAATGTTGAGTTATTCCACTTTAAAGAAGCTCGATCATCCCCCTCAGATCCTACTCATGTCCAATTATCCATAGCTCACCATCAAGAGGCTCTAACTTGTAATGACCCAAAATTTTGAATATATTTTGTTTCCCACTTTTCTATGTTATTTTATACTCCACAAAACAATATCCTTTAATTAATGAAGTGATAACATTGGGTTTCAACTGTTATATGACTGTTGGTCAATATGACCGTTGGAAAATAAAATCATAACACTATAATTATGGTTTATAAATATAAGTGATCTTGGTTAATTAATAAAGAAAGAAGATTTTATGGCCTCATCCAGTAGACTCGGGCTGTACGAAGCCCATATGGCAGAGCTTGGTAAGGAGGTTGCATCTATGGGATATTCTCTAGAGCAATCCCAAGCTGAGATTCAACATGTGAATCTTGAACGAAATCACATAAGGGAGATTTTCAAGCTGATATAAATCACCACGAGGGAAAGTTTGTCCATGCCACCCCATGATTCTATTACCATAGCACACATTACACTTTGGTCCAGTGTAGGTGTTATACGGGGCTATGTAATGAGGCCTTAGATACTTTTTGTAATTCCTTAGTATAAATAAAATTTTTATTTATTATTATGGTAAATTTTTTTATTTTCACATGTCCGGATAATTGTAGGATGAAGTTATATATTATTGATGATTTTTGGAAGAAGGGGTATTTTAAAATATTTTTGTAAACTTTAAATAAATAATAATGTGAAATGATTTTCATAAAATGGTCTTATACAATTGTGACCAGTAATAAATTTATAGTCTAATAACATCAACATAGTTTTTGTTGAATAGTAAAGTATGAATACTAATATACCCTTATGAATAGTAATGAATACTAATTAATAGTAAATCGGACAAAAAAATTGAAACTTCACCCATGAATGTATTAATATATTTAGAAACCTTAAAAGTTAAAAAATGATAATATCATAAGTATTGGTGTTTTTTGTATGTCATAAATATTTTAATTACAATTTTATAATTAATTTAGTAATTTAAAATATTAATTTATTTTCATAAACTGTAATCATAAATTGTAACTTTATTTTCTTATAGTTATAAGATAATTTTATGGGACCTTGATTAAATTTTCAAGGTCTTACGAATTAAATTATAGTTTTAGAGTTGTTTTTTTGAATAAATAACTATTTAATTTAAATATTAAATTAAAAATATTTAAAAAATTGTATTTATAAAATGGATTTCATTTTTGAATTTAGATAATCAATATTAGGTTAGGGTGAATTTTTTTAATTTTCTAAAACAGTTGAATTTTCGGTGAGTACTAAAAATACAGTTTTGAGTTTCGATTGTCTAATGACATCATTGATGATGTAATCATGAGGTAATAAATATATTCAGCTACTGAATAGTAATATATGTTATGAGGTGTTCCAAGTGTCCAATACCATGGACAAATACCATGGGAAAGCCCATGGTTTTTTAAATACCACCGATGAGGTGTCCCTTGGAAATTAATAAAATATTCCCTCACTTTCCCTATAAATACTAATCCATTTTCCCATTCATTTAAATATAAAATACTCTTCAATGAATCTCATGTATTTATACAACATAAGGAGTCCTCTCAATGTTCCCTCAAGCCCCCCAAGGTCTCAACCTTCGAGCTTTAGAAGATACTCTTCAAGGTAAGGGTACTTTTCACCCTCCTCTTTTTAGTCGTGATTTCATTAATGTTATGTCTTCTAGTTTCCAAATTATTATGTGGGGGTGCGTTATTATATATTCTTATTACATTAAAATTCATGTTCAAATGATGAGATACCCTTTCCTCTCTCATCAATTCAATTTCGAAATTTTTTAGCGAAGCCGTTAGGCTGTTGAATATTTCGTAAATGAAATAAAGTCTTTTCTTTTCTTTCATGTTTTATTTTCCTGTGGAATGTCATTAAAATATAATTAACATGATCTTATTATGTACCCATAATCTATTATGAATTATTAATTAGTGGTTTAACCTTTCCCCCTATCTTTTTAATTTTTTTAAATTATGTTATATAGCCATTATGTTGCATAATTTTCATCTCAAAATCTCTCTCTTTTTCTCAAGAAATTCTCATGTAGTATTTATGTGGATAGCCAAATCTGTTTTCATTTACAGGTGTATTCATAAATACATAAAACTTATCTATTTTATTTTTTAATTGACATACATATAACCCTTACTACCTTTCCATGTTTTATAAATGATATAATGATCTTATTTTTATGTACTTTTTTAAACGTCACGATTTTGACAAGAAACCAATTTCTTTGATTCTATTTGGGTTATTTATGAAATGTTTGATTATGATATATGTGTATGAAATGAAAATAAGGAAATATTAAGGGTGATCCCTGATAGCTCTCTAATGAGTTGGGTAAATAATTAATCTCTAGAGCTGACAAGTTTCACGATACCTTGGTGAATAACCTTGGTAATTTTTTTATAACACCTAGGGAATGAACCTTTGTGATATGTTCATGAATGTATAACTGAAATTTTTTATCTTCATCTTCAAGGTGTGATTCATTTTCATTTTATTATGATATTCCTCTTTTTCCATTGCTCATGTCTTGTTGCTTTCATCAAATTCTTAGTGATATCACAAGTAAACTAATTCACTTGATTTCCTTATTGGGCCTTCTGCTCACCCTTTCCCTTGATGTATATCTCCAAGTTATGAGATGCAATAATTTCACTTAGGAAAAAATTATGATGAATCCATAAAAGGGTATTAGAATGATGTTTTATGTTTTCATGTTTTATTTTTCTTGATTTCCAAGACACTAGACTTTAAGGATCCTCTGTTTGTAAAATGTAATGAAAAGTTTTGTAATAAAAAGGTGAGATTCCATATAACTCATTCAAAGCCATAAAAATAATTTTTTATAATCAAATTATAATTATTTAAACAAAAAAGATAATTTTTTTTATTAATTTAACATTTAATTAAATTATAAATAACACATAAAAACTCATCGAGCATCATCAGCTCACTAAAACTACGATTAATGGGGAATGATACACTTCTAAAAAGTAACTAGACCAAAGATACACACAATTCCCAATTTATAAACCTATTATAAAGGGTAATTCAATTCAATTTAATTTAAACACATACCAAAATAAAAATTTCACTGATACATACCTTAATTGAAATATCATGAAACAATATGAAAAAATCACACTAGAGCATCCTATAGTCACTCCATGAAAAATCCCCATCGATATTAGATGATTCAAACTATATTTATTGTAATAAGCATAAACCCATAAATCAAAAGCATAATGAAATCATCAAGGATACATGAATTAAGAATTAATGGAATTAGAAGGGAAATAATACCTAAAATTACTATGAAATCACTAATAAATCACCATGTATTAAGGGGAAATGATAGTGGGAGGCTAGGAAGAGCACTAGCCAAAAATAGCCTCATCCCGAGCCCCAGGTTACTAAAAACATGAAGGCCTTAATGGTTGAAATTCATTATTTCCCCTATCTAAAAAACACACCAAGAACCCATTAAATATATTAATAGGGGTTTCACATTGTGAAATACTCAGGGTAGAGGGCGTGACATCCTAGACCCAGATTCCACTGAAGGTTCCCCGAGCATGGTTGGCCACATGGCCTGAAACACATCTTCTTGATTGTGAAAGGAAATCGACTAGCAGTGATGGCATAGGTTGTGTTCATAGGGATACTATGAAAACATTACAATTGTGTAGTACAAAAGATAATTATAATATAATTTGAGGTAAGTAGAGCAAGAAATGTAATAATATATAATGCACTACAGAAGTATAGAAGTAAAACTGATAATCATATACAAAAGATGATGATGATATGTCATGTATCTATAAATAGGGAAAACATGGGTGCAATGTATCATACAAACATATTAGAAAAAATTAGAAAATAGGTATTAAAAAACCATCCCAAGTATCATAAGCTTTAGCCTAGTGATCTGCTACCATCTCCATCCTATGCAATCAAGCAATAAAGTGTCTGAAGTGATATTCATCCCTTTATCAACACCGACATATAAATATTTTCCCTGAGTAACAATGACTTCATGTATAGGGTGTGAGATAAATCTTAGTATTCCACCACTAATGATGTCTATAACATTCAGTTGTGTAATATAAACTGAAATAGTGTGCAAGAATGCATATGTAAAAGTAAATCAATACAATAATGTAAATACCCAAGTAACTGCTTCATCACTCGGCTGGTGTCTGAACATTTAACCAGTTCATTAATTAATAAAGTTCTAGTTTATATAATTAAGTTATGTGAGGCATATCTAGCACCAAAATAACATTGTGATAGTAATAGAAGAGGTTCGTTGTTGTAACAGGGAAACTATTATTGATAATAATAATGAATGGTTCCAAGGTAGTAACCAAGGAATCCTAGACCTCAAGGGTCACCAAATAAGTAGTAACTGCATCCTGGATAAGGGTTAAGATTATAGTTCAAGGATAATCATCCATGGAATTCCACAATAATGTGATCTAGCTGAGTCAAAGGATAACATCCATGGTAAAATGGGATAAGCTATGTCTAGGACCAAGGATGTAACCAAGGAACCTCATGTCTCTAAAATCCATGTTGTATCCAAGGAGTGTATCTAAGGAATCATGTAATAGTAATGGCGGGATCCTATGGTGTTATACCATACATCTACTAATAGAAGAGGATCAGGTTCTAATGTGGGTATAATCCATGGAAACCATCATCCTTCGTTAAAAATGGAGTCCATAAGCGCTCAAGGAATTCCCTTAGGAATCCCAAAGTTAACTCAAGTCTGACCAATCCTATTATAATGCCATGGTCGATAAGAAATTAGGAACCTTACATTTAATTCATTTAATACATCATTCTATATATTAATCATTCCAATTAATACGTCATGGTTCATTCCATGCCTTTCATACAAGTGACCGGGCTTCTCAATACTTGAAAAAATTTACATTTCATTCATTTAAGTCATATTTAATTAATAAGGTTCACTCCACTACTTTTTATAAACATGGAAAGGTGTGCTAATAATGTAAATATGAACATTAATTTCATTAGTCCAAGTCATATACATACAATATACCTTCAATTTCATTTTAGATTGATTTATCAATTTATTGAACCTAACTTATACAAATCAAGTGGAGGGTAACATTGTTCAAACCATTCACCAATTTACAATTCAATATTAATTTTAAAAGGTAAACTTACCATTAGAATGGTCAGTCTAAGGAATACTCGAACGATGGTATATAAACAAGTCAAAGAACTAAAAGCCTAATTATGGATTAACACCCTAATTGAGGTGGTCAGAAATTTGAATGAATCCAATAATAATGAATAACATATATCAAAAGAGTCTTAGAACCTAGTTCTAATGACTATAATAGTGACATATAAATTTTACTGACGATGCCCATTGAAATTGGTGTGCACCTACAACATTTTCCAAAATGAAAAAACACAAAGGATGAGTTTTAGACCACCTACCCCATACTTGTATCACTCTCCTCATATAATATTAACATCCAATTTACTCCGGATTGTATTATATATGAAGAATGGTCCTATGCCCTAAAAATAGAGCATATGAGACTGTATCTAAATAGATTCATTGATAGGAATATGAATGGAGGCATATTAAAAAGGAATTAAAAATGTACCAGTATTGATCCAATGAGACGTACAATCCTTTGATTGGACTTTGGATGGACACTCAAGATCGAAGCCTAGCTTAGATGGATTTTTGGATTTAGAAGGGTGAAATTGGGTTACTGTCTACTATAAAACCATAAGGGAGTAAGGGTTTCATTTATTTAGAGTTTTAATGGAGAAAATTCATTTCCCCAAAAAATATAATTCTCTATATTTGACCAAAATGTACATAAACCTTGCACATGTAACTATAGGAATGGGAATATCACAAGGTTAGTGCACATGGTTTGAATAACCATTCCTAAACCATGGAAAACTCCAATATAAAAATTTCAGACATTCTCACATGGCTATGTGGACCAAATCACATGGTTTGGGAAAACCATGTTCTCTACTCTAGCCCACATTATAACCTCACATGTTTAAAACTAACCATGTGGCCTTCCTCACACGATTCACTCCAACCATGAGATAGACCATAAAACTCAAGTATCTAGGGTTTTGAGCTCCGAAAAAGCTCTAGAAACCCATTAAACATTCATTAAATCATAAAGAATCCACATTAGTTCCAAAATAAAGAATTAGACCAAAATTTAAAAAATCCATAGTTGAGTGAAAAACCTGGTTCTTACAATTTTCACGCCTCAAAGGAACATATCCCCGATTCCATCTTACAAGGGAGGAAAAACAATGTTTGAGAACAACTCTATCCAGTAATCATATACATCAGCCCCCCTCTCCTAAGTCACATCCTATAAATGACCATGATTCCATAAAAACCATAGTAGAAGTATAAACCTACCCTAGAAAGACTTCATGGTCTAGTAATTAAAGCAAATAGGATACTCATCAAATGAAGCATAAAAACCCATATCAGCTTCCTCAGCATCAAAAGTATGATATGGTTCAACATGATACTGGGGAAGCTATGAAATGTGGATGAAATCATGAATGGAACAACACATATGAGGTAATAGAAACAATTAGGCTGCCGACCTGACTCTCTCTAGAATATCAAATATCCTAAAAAAGAATGGAGACAACATCCCTTACCTCCATATTGATCTGTTATCTATCCTAGGTGATACCCATAGGATAACATGATCCATTTTCTCGAACTCTAGAGGTTATAAATTGCAATTATCATACGATTTCTATCTAGAATGAGTTGTAGTCATACTCATCCTGATTATTTGAACCTTATCCAAATTCTTCTGCCTGAGATGAGGACCTGGTAGGGATACCTCTCTAACCTCTAGCCATCAAAGGGGTGAAAGAAATGACCTACTGTACAAGGCCTCAAATGGATCTATCTAAATCATCATCTAACAACTATTATTAAAGGAAAAATTGATTATAGGGATATGTTTCTCCCAAGAACATCCAAATTAAAGGATGCATGCTCAAAGAATGTCCTCCAAAACCTATATCATCCATTCCAATTATCCATCAATCTGAGTGTGAATGGTACCCATATAATTCTGAAACCCTTGCTAGAACCATGACATTGAATGATATTACCTATCTGAAATAATAGTATTATGGAACCCATGCATTCATATGTTCTCACAAACATACAGTATCCCCATCTCATGAACTAATTAAGTCTCACAAAAAGGAAGGACGTGGGGTACATTCGTCATTCGGTCAAAAACTACCCATATAGCTTCGCTACCTCTAGGAGAACTCGGTAAGATGACTATAAAATCCATAGAAACATCTTCCCATTTCCATTTTGTGACTTGAAGTGTTTGTAAGAAGACTATAGGTCTCTGGTGCTCCACCTTCACCTATTGATTGGTGGAACACATTGTAATAAAGGCGTCAATCTAACATATCATCCTAAGCCATCAATATTGGTGTTGCATTTATTGATACATTTCTGAGATGTTAGGATGATATTTACATTAAGAAGTGTGAAACTATCGCATAAAATCCTATATCATATTTTTAGAAACCAAGACATGTACATGTATATGCATGATGTCGACTCAGTCCATAGACCAATCAAAAGGCGGGTTATCTCTTGCAATACTCTCCCAGATAACCAAGCCCTAAATATCTTAAAATTTCTTTATCTTCACCTTCTAAATGCGCGAGGAGGTAAATTTTAAGGATTAGAGGTAATACAACTCTTCACTATCTGAAACTCTACATATATCTACAAAAAGAAGGCTATTAATTTCGATTCATCACTAACTCCCCTTATTCCTTGTTCCTGAGTTTTCCAACTCAGTGAATCAGCAACTTCATTGCATTTCCTAGCGAATAGTTTAGTAAAAAATTTAAGGAATGAAGATATTCAACCCATTTTTACTATATGAGATTTATGTTATGTGGTGTAAAAATATATTTGAGGCTCTTTCTGTCCATATACACCATTAAGCGCTCAACAAATAGATAGTGTCTCCAACAACGTAAGGCGTAGACAACTACTTCTAGATCAAGTTAACGCGATGGGTAATTTCTCTCATGAGGCCTCAACCTCCATGATTCGTATGAAAAGAATATGTTCTCTTATATTATAAATTCTCCTTGGATGATGCATGATGCGTCAAAAAACTCTTTATACCCTTTTCCTTGATCTGGAAGAATTAAAATAAGTGTCGAGACAAGCCTTCGTTTTAGCTCCTGAAAGGATTTATTCCACTCATCTAACCATAAGAACTTAACACCCTTATTTTTAAGACCAGTAAGACATTATGAAATGTGTGATATTTCTTATATAGAATGTTTGTAATATCTAGAAATCCCCAATAAAAACCATATAAAAAACAAATTATTGGGATTATACAAGGAAACTATATCATTAAGCTTCTCTAGGTCATCATAGACTCCTGATTCTGAGATAATATTTCCAAATAAGTGAACTTTATTAATCTAGAAGGGTAAATTAGTAATATTTTCTTAAATATAATTCTCTCTCAGTGTACTCCGAATGTTCTCAATGTTCTTAGCATGTTCACTTCAAGTACATGAGTACACTGATATGTCATTCACAAGTACTCCAACAAAAGAATACAGATAAGGGTGAAACAAACTACTCATCAAATACATGAAAATTGAAGGTGATTTTGTAATACCAAACAATATATAATGATACTCATACTGGGAATAACTGCAATATAAAGGTGTATGAGTTATGTCTGATGGCTTGAATCACACCTGATGATAGCTTGATCTCATGTCAATCTTATAGAAGACCATAAATCCTCCGAGATAGTCCAAAAGATCATTTATACAAGGCATTGGATATTTTTTCTTGATCATAATATGGTTCAACCATTTATAATCCACACATATACGAAGTGTCACATCATCCTTCTTAGGGAAAAGCATGTGTGGACCCCAAGAAGAAGTGTTAGGACATATAAAAACTTTTAACTATAAATCCTCTAACTACCACTTGATCTCCTATGGAACAGTAAGTGCCATCCTATATAGAGAAATGGACATTGGAACTACTCCTAGAATAGGATCAATCATAAACTCTACCTCTCTCTCATGTGGTAATTCTAGAGAAATTATTGGGAAATAAATCCTTGAAATAATATACTAATGGAGGTAATTTAGCCTGATGTAAACCCCGATACTCTATAAAAAGATTGGAAATCTGGGCGGTCACCCCACCTAGCCCGTGATTTTATGGTCTAGTACTACCTTTCTGAAAACTCCACTCACCCTCATGTAGATAGATTCTTCCCTCAGGTTATGTAAATGATACCCTTTAGTGATAGAATTCTATAAAGGCATGGTATAGAACCCATAAATCCATCTTAAGAATGATGTTGAATCCCATCATCTCATAAACAAAGAGGTCCTATATGATAGGGTAACTGCCTACCTCAAGGGGATAGTCCTTGCATTGTCATATTCCCTTTGATCGTACTCCCAATGGTGTATCTAAGGTCATTACACCATAGTAAATCGATGAAAGAGTGTGAAACACCTATATCAAATAAAATAGATACAATAATGGATTTTACTAGAATAGTACCTCATATTATAGATTGTTCTGCAGCCTGATCCTCAAGTATCGACTGTATTGAATAAAACTGACCTATTCTATGGCCATGTGTAATATCTGAACAACCGTGATAAAAAATTCTAGTGATGATGGTGATCAAGATTCTGACTACTATGACCACAAACGCCTTCTCAACTAGTCATTTTAGTGAAACTCTAACTCCCCATGTGACGCAGAGTAAAAACCATTCCCTAATGGTGGACCTGGTGCATAACCTATTATACTATAAGATAATGGAAAGGTTCAACATAATCTCTGGATATTCCCTATACATCCACAGGACCAACACTCCACAGGGTCTCTACCAAACTAAGGAATTAGATGACCCTGTAATCTACACTGGTGACACACCATATAGATACCCTTATGAGTAATTTATCTACCACTATAATGACGAGACACCTTGAAGGAATGTTTTGGGATGGCCGAAGAACTATTGACATACCTTGAAACTGGTCCTCTATGCCCGGTACTATTTCTATCCCTTAGGTTTTTCTCATTGATAATAGCCTGATTTAATATTTAAGAGAAGGTAGGTAGGTGAAATATATTCACTTGAGTAAGAATGGAATACCTGATCCCATCGTTGAAGCATCTAGAATTTGAAATCACATCACTATATAGAAGTGGTGAAAGTAACTGAAACTTAGTGAAAAATGATGAATATTACATAACTGACATAGAAAACTGATTTAGATGCATGAACTCTCTGGATTTATCTTCTCTCAGCATTTGAGGAAAGAATTGATCATAGAAGGAGGTCTAAAAATCAGCCCATACCATTCCCTGATAGAGACCATCCTGGGTAACTATGTCCCACCACTATTTGACCGAATCACAGAGCATGAAAGCACCATGTTTTGCCCTCATATTTATAGGCATCTCTTGATTCATAAAGATAGAAAAGGTGGCCTCTAGGAAAGTCTCAGCAGACTATGGACCGCCATCCCCTGAAAAGGTATGAGGATAATAAATCTGTAATTCATGAGTCAAACCATCCATTGTTGGCGAAGGCTATAGAGCACCATGAATGGACTACATCAGACATAGGAAATTATCACAAAATTAGGTTTCAGTTCCCATATCAGGTACATCAGGTGGTGCCTCATGTAGCACCCATAGAAGTAAGACTGAAATCTCAAGGCCCTCCATGTCTGGAGAATGGTCGGGGCCACCCTCCTAGAACATGACACAAGGACATCCTGACAACATTGGTTTATAAATTCCAAGAATACACCTTTTAACAAGCTTTAGGTAGATAGATAACAACACTGGAAGAAGTTGAATGTAATAAAGGCTCATTACACATGACATACTACCCCAAATAACTACTTAGAGGGATATGTACACTACCACAAAACTGGGTAAGGCCAGCGCCACCCCTTTACCAGCGCTAACGAAAAAGCACTGATAAAGGTACCCCTTTATCAGCGCTTTTTTTAGCAGTGATAAAGGTTCCCCCTTTATTAGTGCTTTTTTAGCTCTGATAATGGGGCCCCCTTTATTAGCGCTTTTCTCTAGTACCACTGATAAAAGGGGGGCCTTTATCAAAGCTTTTTTTAAAAGCACTGATAAAGGGTTCGTCTTCAAAAAAAATTATTAAAAATAATATATTAATATTTAAATATATAAATATAGTTTTATTTATATAAATATAATTTATAATTTTTAAATATATTTTAGATAAGTATAAATATACATTTACACTTAATATACTTAATATATAAGATATTTAGTGATAATGGACTATAAAAAAATTAAAAAAATATTTTTAATTAATAATTTTCTAATTATTATAGAGTAATAGTCATTTAATAACAAATTGTAGACTAAAAAAATGAAGAAAATTAAAAAAAGATCCAAAATATGTTGAAAACAAAACTCGATCTCCAAACGGTCATAACTTTTGATCCGACTGTTCGTTTGAGCTCTACCACATATCAAATCGAAGCCTGGGACGAGCTCTACATCGCTGTGAACAAGGTGACCAAGTAAAGGTCTTTTCGAGGCAAAAAGGCCCAAAAGGCCTCCAAAACTGAGTTTTTTGTCAGGGTACCCTGATTTTTTGACATTTTGTGGATTTTCAGCCTCGTTTAAGGGGGTATTATTGGATTTTTTCGGTGGGGACAGAATTTATTCAATGTTATTACATTTATATTGATATTATTTCTTTGAATTTTTATATTTTTTTATAATGCACTTCTATTTATAATCAAATATACAACTCTATGTACATATTTTTTATATATTCACACCTAAAAATTTAATTTTTTAAATAAATAATTAACCATATTTACATATAAAATATATTAGATTTATCTAAATAATATCTAATATCCATTTTATTAAAAATAAAAATATATGAATATTTATATAACTATATATTAATATAACTATATATATATATTAATATAACTATATATATATATTAATATAACTATATTTATATATTAAAATAACTATAAATATATATATATTAATATAACTATATATATTAATGTAAATATATATTACTATTCGAATATATATATATATATATATATATATAAATAGATATATCATAAATAATAGAACAAATCAATATAGGGAAGTGGTAAAGGCTTTAGGTGCGTAGGGGGGAGGTCTCGAGATCAAATCCGAGTGGAGGTAGGGGATCACACACAAGGTTGATTTAGAGAGGATAGCGCTGATAAAAGGTGTATGCGATGTGTGCGGGCGCTGGAGGAGTAGCAAAGCGCTGATGAAGGGGGGCTCTAGAGTTGTAAAAAGCCCCCCCTCATGATAGGCAATATTTATTTATTCATTTTTTAATTTTTTAATTTATTTTATTTTTATCAGCCCTAAAACGAAGCACTGATAAAAGAGGTCTTTTATCAGCGCTAAAAAGAATGTGCTGGTAAAAGACCCATTTATCAGCACTTCGTTTTAGCGCTGATAAAAGACCCCTTTTATCAGCACTTTTCTTAGTGTTGATAAAAGGGATCTTTATAAGCTCTTTTTGGAGCATTGATAAAGGGGACCCCCCACTTTATCTTCGCCTACATTAATAGCGCTTTTATAGCACTGTTAAAGGTCGTTTTTTGCGATGATAAAAGCTGTATTTGTAGCAGTGGTATTGGCAAGTAATCTAGTATAAGCTTCAAGGGTTCTATTAGATGATAAGTTCAACCATACATTGCATCATCATTTACTAGAAATCGTTCATTTTATTTTATATTATCTACTAGGTTAACTCCTTTACCTTTCACAACATGAAAAGGTAGAATAAGGATGTGTAACCATTAAATTTTAGAATCCATTTTCCACTTTTAAAATTACATTCACTTATAACACATAAAATTTCATTTAAAATGTATCTCAGTTTTCTAGTGGATCAGGTCCCATACACCTTATCACTAAAAATGACACCCATTTTATTTTTAATCTATTGGATCAACTCAATAAATTACCAATTCCAACACATGAGGGCCCAAAACACCTCATGAATTGAAACTAGTAATCACTCAATCATAGATAAGGAAAATCACAAGCATAATATAACTACCACAACATCACTCAACAATCACAAGCATATCATGCAATGAAAATAATTAAATGCACCTATATGGCATGGAATCATGCATTACATAAAAATTCTAGGTTCATACGATGATGCATATAACATTGATCATTTCCCTCATATCATTAGGATGGGGATGAAATTAAATCTCAATCATAATAGTAATCAACAACACCATATATAATTTTCATCACCCAATGGTGAAATGATGCCAATAGTAACAAGAAAAAACAAAACAATAATTATAACTCATGCAACATGGTATTCACACCAAACATGGGTTCACAACGCCCAAGAATGGATTATGACCAACTTCCAATAATTTATAGATTCAATATATTGTATCCAAATATTAAATCAAAAAATTACACCCTTTAATCCCACTTTGTGACGTCCTAGACCCGAAAGCGACTGAAGGTGTCCCGACCCCGATTGGCCACATAGCCTTGAGCACATCTCCCCAAACACTTGAGGATTTTGAAAAATAGCAAGGACATATTGTGTGTTCATAGGGATAATATACCATAATTACCAAAGTGTAGCATATAAAATGAATATAATATAATAAGAGATAAGTAGTGCATGAAATGTATTAATACAAAACACATAGCCAGAGCAGAGATAAGTACACCTGATAATCATATACATATGATGATGATGTTATGACATGTATCTATAAAGATGAAAAACACGGGTAAAAATAAATGCACAATCATACCTGTTAAAAGTATAAAAAATCCAAAAACTATCCCAAGAATCATGATCTCCATCCCAATAATCTGATACCATCTCCATCCCAAGCAAGCAAGCATCAAGTATTTAAAGTGATATGCTTCCCATTATCAAAACCTGCTTAGATATAGTCTTCTTGGGTGCTAATAACTATCCAGATGGGGTGTGAGATAAATCTCAATAGGCCACCACCACATGTTTTTATAACATCCCACTATTTAATATAAACATAAACAATGTACATGCATGTATATATAAAATTAGATCATTAAAGTAATGTAAATACCCAAGTACCCACTTCATCACATAGATGGTTTCTGAATATTTAACTAGTCCATTTATTAATTTAGTTCTAGTGTATATAATTAATTCACTTCAGGCATATAAAACAATGACATCACCTCATGATAGTAATAGTAGAGGTTCCATGTTTTAATAAGGTAACCTGTGTTGATAATAATAATGAAAGGTTCCATGGTAGTAACCAAGGAAACCTAGACCTCTAGGGCCACCAAGTTAGTAGTAAATACATTCTTGGTAAGGGGTAAGAGTGTAATCCAATGAGAATCATACAAGGAATTCTATAACAATGTGATCTAGCAGAGCCCAAGGAGAAAATTCAAGGTAAAATGAGATAAGTTATGTCTAGTACCATGGATATATCTATAGAACCTAGTGTTCATAGAATCCACAGGAGATCCAAGGAGTGTATCTAAGGAATCCTATAATAGTAGAGGAGGGATCCAATAGTGTCATATAGGTTATTTACTAATATATTGGGATCAGGTTCCAAGGTGGGCATCAAATAAGGAAACCGACAATGTTGAGTCAGAATGGTGTCCACGAGTGCTCAAAGAATTCCCTTGGGAATCTAAAATATATTTTGAGTATGACCAATTCTATAATAATCCAAGGCCCATGTTTCATTAGGAACATTATATTCAATTTATTTAAAAAATTAGGCCATATACTAATTATGCCAATTAATATTTCATGGATCATTCCAGGCCATTCGAAAAAGTGACAAGACATATCAAGACATGAAATCATTTACATTTTATTCATTTAATTCATATTCAATCATTATATCTCACTCTACTTATTTCTATAAACACAGAAAGGTGTGATGCGACTATGAAACAAAGCATTCGTTCTATTATCCATGTCATATACATACCATATACCTTCCTTTTCATTTTAGATTGATATATCAATTTATATAACGTACCTATGGTGGGTAAACTAGAGAGTAACATGGTCTGAACCATTCACCAATTCAAAATTAAATATTCATTTTAAAATGGAGTCTTACCATTAGCATGGTCAAGCTAAGGCACACAGTAACTGTGCCATAGAAAAGATGTCAAATCAATAAAAGACTAATTATGGGTTACCGCCCTACTTGAGGTCCAAGAACAATGAAACAAATATTTGGAAAGGATATAAAAATATGGTTCTAACTACTATAAGAAATAAAAATAAATTTAACCAATGACACTCGAGGAAATCCGCATGCGCCCATGCCCTTTTCCAAAATGACAAAACTCAATGGATGAGTAATAAACCACCAACCTCATACTTGTACAACTCTCCTTGTCCACTATCAACCCATAATTCTGTCTAGATTAGAGTAGATATAATGAATGGTCATATTCCCTAAAAATTGGGCATGTGAGAATATATCTAAATTTTTTCATTGATAGGAATAATAATGAAGAAATATTAAAAAGGAATTAATAATGTACTGGTACAGACCCAAGGAGATAAACGACACTTCGATTAGACTCGGAATGGATGCTCGGGATCAAAGCCCAGTATAGTGGGATTTTTGGCTTGAAAAGGGAGGAAATTGGGATAATATCCACTGGAAAACCAAAAGGGTTAAAGGGCTTAATTTAGATATAATATTAAGATAAAACCCATTATTTCACCCAAAAATAGCCTTTATAATGTTTGGATACACGGTTTGGCCAAACCATGCACAAACCGTGCATCCACGACTATAGAAAGTGGCATACCAAACGGTTAGTGCACAAATTTTGACTAATCATGAATTAAAGTTTTGAAATTATACTTTTAAAATTTTAGAAAATCTTTCACGGTCATGTGGACCAAATCATATGGTTTGGGAAAACCATGTGCCCTACTGCATCCCAATATCCATCCTCACATATTTAAATGTAACCATGCATCCTACATCACATAGTTAACTCTAACTGTGTGATAGGAAAAAAACCCCAAAAATCTGGGGTTTCGACCTCCTAACAAGCTCTATAAACCCAAAACCCTCACTAACTCATAAGGAATCCACATTAGATACAAAATAAATAATTAGAACAAAATTTAATGCATCCACACCTGAGTGAAAACCTAGGTTCTTATAGAGTGCTGCCCCCATCCGAACTCCATTCATGAGATAATCCATAGTTCATGCCTAGAAATGATTTAATTTTTGGAAAACACTCCTGAACTATCCCCATTCATAAGGTGAACTCCATATTTCATGGTGTTAATGTTTATATAGTTTAAAATGAAGCTCTTGGGATACTGAGTCCTACTCCAATGATCACTTGAGAACATATTCAACTAACCGAGTCTCAAACAATATCCAAAAACACCTTATTTAGATATCAAAAAACATTAAATCCAGATAAGATTAACAATTTTGATAATTCACCTATCACTAAGAAAAGTAGTTCAAATTTCCTCAAGAATTAAAACCCTTAAAGGATGTGGGGATTTACACCCATAATTCCCCTACTCATGCTAGGACCCCAAAAATAACACTTAATATCATGGTTCCTCATCATCAAATTAGTGTATAATTCCCATTTAGAAGTGCGAGAGTCCCTTATTAAATACTTCCTCAAAAAATTGGGAATACTACCCTTTAACATGAATTAAGTACCCCATCCCAATTTTGAGTCCATCTGGGAATTAGCTATGAAACAAAGAGTCAATAACATAACACAAAAAAATATGAGTCGCATTATTGTCTCACCATTCTTTGGTACACTAATGTGGAATTAATAATAATAAGAGTAAAACACACCATCCATATCTCCTCAATCAAGTAAAGGAACCACTTATAAATTTTTTTTATCAAACACTATTATTTTTTAAATCCTCATTCAATTTTCTCTCAGGTATTCTTACTAAAGAAATCCTTAATGACATTCCACTTCACTAGTGAATATTTTTTGTTAATAAAAACTGTTTAAAGACACACAACATAATTAATCCATCATGGGTTCAACTACCATTATGAAAACATATACTTTAATATCTTTTTCTTCCTATATACCATTAATCTTATTTATAAGAGATAATAGAGAAAGTAATTTATATCAAAGAACCTAATTGATTGGTTTAAATCATGGATCACGTAGTTTAACAAATGGTGGCTTTGGTGGAATGATCCACCTGAAAATACTCAACCCCACATCCTTAAAACAACTCTAAAACAACACTATATATGTCCCATTAGATGTTATAAACCGTTCTAAGGTCTGAAAATATCAAAACCGATGTAGAGGTGAGCCTTCCTATAAAATCCTAAAACATGGCTTTACACTAACGAGTCTATAAAAACCTACTACTTTCTTGGATAGACATTTAATAATTACTTCCATATTGGATAAATCATAAAAAAACAATTTATATTATTCAATAACTCTAATAAAACTCCTACAATCAAAAAATAGTTTTAGGCCTTATTAAATATTTCAAAACCTCTACCTTCTCTGGATTAATAGAAATTACAGGCTTATATATTACATGGATCATGATACTTACCTCTTGAATCTAAAAATAACACTTAAAGAGCTTGGAATATATTCCATTGGCTTGAATATCACTTAATAGATCCACTAAAATGTCATAATGCAGCTCATAGGTCTCCAAGTACACTAAAATATCATAAAAACACTATAAATATGGGATTTAGGTATGGATAAAAGGAATGGTTCATGATATCCATGAACACTACATATGAATTATTCATGCCGAATAAAATCACCAGAAACTCATATATCCCACATCTACTATAAAATTTTATATGTGTTATGTCCTCTATCCCCACTCATAGTTGATGATATCCTGATCATAGACCAATATTAATGAACCAATTGACTCCCCTCAACTATTCAAAAAAATTATCGATATGTGAAAATAAATATGTTTTCTTCATGAATACTAGATTATTCTTCTTATAATACACACACAACCTTAATCTGTCATCACCTTTATTAGAAAATAATATTGGATCACCCTATAGGGAGGTAGGTAGACATATAACACTATTTACCACAAGGTCCTCAATCTAAATATTCAACTCCCATAACTTAACATGTTCTATATGATAAAAGGATATCAATATAAGATCAGAAACATGCAATTGGTCAATAATTAAATCAATATATCTAAAGAGGAATCATTAAAAATTCATCAGGGAATACATCCTATAAGTAATTAAATACTATAATAAAATTAATTATCATCACCACCTACACAATTTTGATGTCTATACGGGTCATTTTTATGGTGATCAATACCAACTAATGATGGTCATATCCATCATGACATACATAAAAACCCCATTATCCTATAAAGGTATTCTCATATTATATATGAGAAGTAAATGATACACACCTTTTGTTTCTATCAACATGTTCATGAAAATTTATCATTAAATATATACTAATGAATATTTCAATACTATTAAATATATAAAAAAAAGAAATTTTGTAAATGATCATATCCACTAACCACTTAGGAAAGAATAGGTAACCTATTAACCTAATCCAACATCCTTCCCATGAGAGTTTTTAGTGTTAGTAACCCAACATAGAATGCTAACACAATTAATAAACCAGATAATAAACGCGATGATATGAAATAATAGACTATTCCTATATTAAACAAGGATTTATACAATGTATAAGTAACTAGAATCATACCTTTAACTATTGAGGGTCTCTCACCAAAAAATTTTAGTTCTTTTCAAAAATAAAAATATGGATTGTTTTTTATTGATGATCCTTTAATTAGAATCATTCTATGACATTATGAAATTTTCCTTAAGGAACATTAAGCTAATCCCCTAATGTTGACATCTACCTCCAGGAATTTACCTATTAGATGATAACCTAATGTTTGTTATTGGTTACATCCCTGCATCGACACTAGAAAATTGTGTATTACAACTCTAAAAATTTCTAATAATTACATAAGTATAATATTCCTTAATAATATTCCGATTGGATGAACCTTCATGACCTGGATTTCCACACTACTAGAGCACCTCATGAATGATTAAGTGAAGTTCCTCTTTCCTGACTATACTACCCCGCATTGCTATAGATTATCTCATTATCTATCATTTTCGTTCCAGTAAAATTACCACTCCTAGTTCCAATGAATAATGGAAACCCACTATGTACCAATTATTATATAAGGAACTTATTAGTAGTTATGTACTTTTAAGCCAGCTCTAAATATGTAATCAAACAACAAATACTCACATGGTGTTGAAGATACTATCATATTCATATCTCAATCATATAAACTAAGTGTCCTCCCTGATGGTGTTACATAAATTTATGTTCCATGTCTAACACGATCTTATCAAGAAGGAACTCTTTAAAGAATAGATTCTAAAGGTCCACCCACATTATGATCTCAAGACTATTTATAGAAACCATGATTCTCACAATGATTATAATTAAATTAAATCATAAAGGTTTCCAACTTTATTCATTTATCCTCAGGTGTCTACGCCAATTAAAATATTTTATAGATCATACGAATGTAATTGTTGATATCTGAAAGGCCTCTAGATAGCTGATTATATATCTAACAATCTCATGTGAATTTCACCATTGTGAATTTACCCTGATCAAGGAATCCACCTATAACTAGAACTAGATAGAAAATCCCTACATAAAGAGGCTCACCAACCTAAGAAATATAGTTATCTCCATGAGCATTCATTACTCCTATCATTATCAGAGAAATAGGTATACCAAGAGCATGATCAATTATAACATGGTAAACAGTTTCTTTAAAAAAATTATAATTAAATTATAATTGATTGAATTTAAGAAATGGTAGGAATACACATATATAATAACTGTATCCATCATCTAACTTAAAATCATATACAAGACATGCCTACACCATAAGAAATTACAAATAACCCACTTTCTAGAAACCAAAGAATACAACCCAATAATGCACCAATGGTTCAAATTCAAACAATATATACCATAGATAAATAATCTATATAAAAGTATTAATAATAGAAAAATCCATAATTATATTATTTAATAAACTTGAATAATTCCAATAACCTATTCAATAAAATATTAAATATATCATTATTGGAATTTAATTATTAAAAACCCATTTTCGAAACACACAGGAATAAGTACATGTCCTGTTAATTTATGTGCTAGTTATAATGCATGTAAAAATTACATCTTAACTAAATGATATAATATTAAATGTATAAATTTTAAAACAAAACGACAGATAAGGAAAATTACAAGAAACTATAATCATCAAAATAAATAACATCAATCCCAATATTGTGGTAACATAATCATATTCTATAAAGGCATTGGCTAAATATAAGAATAACTTCCAAACTAATTCCCAACCATTAAATATTAAGTATATTAATTCACAAAACCATATGTAAAGGGTAAAGGGTCTTTGATACCATTTTTAATATCCCAATTTGGATCACCTGGGTAGATCTAGATCATCAAATTAGCTTAAAATTGTCACTTTATATACAAAATATTTCCAAATAGTGGCAAGATCCATGTAAATACAGTGGGGATACTTTTCCCTAAGCATCATTCCCAATTAATAATAAAATATTATAATTATAAAACAATACAATGCATAATATGTAATAATAGATAAATTCCAACCTTACCAATAAAATTACACATAATAACAAAATGATCCCATGATGAGAATATATATGACCAGTAAAAAATGATCCACCTAGGTAGTGGATCATATACATGGTTAATAAGAAAAATGAAAAAGTATTTTCTACAAAAAATGGTCCATGAATATGTTATTATATGGCCTTTATGCCCATTCAATGATCTCCGAGATTAGCTACTTGGCATTGAGGCTTTCACTTCCCCTTGAACCTGATAGTGAATTCTTTATTCCCAACAAGGTGTAGGTGGAAGGGGTGATTATAAAACTTGGAATGACTCCATGAAAAGTCCCTTAAAATACTTTCAATTATAGAAATTTGAATTAACATATTAAAGAATAATAGATATATAATGAATATACACCTAACTCAAGTTATTATGTTCTAACCATGCCACCATCAACCCCGACCTGTCATAATGTGTCCAATTCTAGTGGACGGAGTCATGTTGTACTAGTGGAAAACTACACACATCGTAATAAGAATATAATATGTAATCCTATATCCCAATAATGATTTTTGTTTCCAAATAATGGGAAAATACCATCATATCTCATCCATTGATAAAGAAAAATACATATTGAGGGAAATGACTCTCAGTTTAAACACTTTAATCTAAATAAATATGGACATGAACTCAAATAGTGATGAAGACATATAATATCCAACCTATTATGAAAATTAGTTAAAATATGAAGATATGGGAATATTTTCCATGTCCCAACATCCATTCTAATTGGATGTGTATTCAACACTATATAGAGCTTCATATATTCCCCCTCTTAGAGACATACAAGTATACAATCCAAAAAATTCATCTATCCATAAACATGAAATGAAGATCAGGACTAACCATTTAAAAAATCAAAATAAAAGTGAATCATGAGTAGAAATATATTTATAAGACAAAAAATACCATGAACTCCCATAAATTTATAAGAATCCTTTAAAATGCACATTACATAACCTAACTATCTATTAATTGGAGTTTAAACCCATCAGATAAATCTCATCTCACAACCCAACATAGCTCAATCAAAACAATTAATTACTCAAAATTATATCTCCCTCCATGCAATGATTGACTGGACATAAGTCAAAGGGAAAAAATAAATACCCTTCCTTTTTATTCTGAGCTCTTCTACTCAACCTCGAAGCCAAAATTCAAATGGTAAAAACACCCTCCTACATTATAGTCAATGCACATACAAGTGGGTCATAACATCAATATATTTTTTAACTATTTTATATGTAGAGAGATTTTATAGGATTATGGATTACAATGATGAAAGGTCATTCAATATTGGTGTTCTTTTTATTCTAAATATAAATCTATGTTCTTGTTAAGAGGACTAACTCATTACATGTTATTTATCTTTTATTAAATTTTTTAATGTATATATGATACATATTTTTATTGGGGGTGTGTTGTATTTTTATTTATAGGATGAAAGAAAATGATAAATCCTCATGTAATATTTGGTTGGTTCTATTTTATTTATCCTCATTTATGCCTCATATAGAATATTTAGTCCTCTCATTATTTTTATTTTCTTTCTGCTATTATTATATTACTAAAACCTAACTACTATTTTTATATGATACCTCGTATATGGATAAGGTTAAGAGACCATGAAAAATTTGATAAAATCAAGAAAATATCACACTAGAAACTAGGTATTTGAAACATCAGAAATCTATAAAATGGATGAGGTAAGAAAAATAAAGCTATATTCATTTTTCCATGAGAAACCATGAATAATATTTCAGGGTGAATTGGTTTTAAAACCACTAAATAATAATAATAAATTCACTAAAAAGTTCATCAAGATGTAACATACCCATTGCAATATAGGATAAAAATAACCCCTTATTTCTCTTGAATCAATTTATATTATTATAAAGAAAATTCTAGTAGAAGTTAATAAATCTTAATCATTCATTATCTATCCTCTTATTGTAAATTTACTCCAATTTCAGATGATTTTGTTAAATTTTCCATATAAAAAGTTTTAGATCTTTCATATGAATCTAACATGTATACTGAAAAATCATTATTCTATGTTTTTATTTTAGATTTTGTAATTATAGAACTATGTGTATGAATCTTTAATTTGATATCCCTATTGAATTGATATGTATAAATCCCTCATCATTGTCCATTATTATTTTTTATTTGGAATCATTAGAGAAAAAAATATTTAATTTTAAATCCATTTATGTGTTAGTTAAGGGATATTAAGGAGATTTCCTCTTATCCACTATAGAAGAATCTGAATTTTTTGTAACTTCATTGACAGTCAAAAAAATAATTACCTTAATATTGCCATCATTGTATTTTTAATCCAATGTTTTTTCATCCTTTAAAAATTAATAGTACATAGATAATTCTAGAATCATAGGTTAAGAAATCTAGAACAAAGGATTTCGAATGATATGGGTTCTGTAATGGACCAGACCTCTCAGTTCCATTCCCTTATTGAAATCTGGTGTCTGAGGTGTTTAGGGAGGTCAAGGTGACATATCCCCAATAATTTTCCAAATTTATAGTTCTGTGAATAGTGTTTCCAATTTTTTAAATAGTGTCATCAGTGAGACAGATGTGAATAGTGTCATCGGTGAGGCAGATGTGAACAGTGTCATCAGAGACAGATGTGAACACCATCATCAGTTAGACATATGTGAACAATGTCACCAGTGAGTCATATGTACTGTCGGTGTTGGTGAGTCATTTATATAATTGGCATCGGCGATTCATTTGTATTGTCAGCGTTAGTGATTCATTTGTACTGTCGACGTCGGTGAGTCATTTGTATTATCAGTGTCGGTGATTCATTTGTACTCTCAGGGTAAGTGAGTTATTTGTATTGTCGGTGTTGGTGATTCATTTGTATTATTGGCGACGGTGAGTCATTTGTACTGTTGGGGTCGATGAGTCATTTTTACTATCCATGTTAGTGAATCATTGGTACTATTGGCATCGGTTTGTGTACAATGTTTACAGTCGTAGGTAGGTGTATAGATTTTCCAGCCTTTGATAGGTGTATAGTGTTTCCAACCATCACTAGCAGTACACTATTTCCAACTTCCTGTTGTTTCACCCATTTTGCATTTTCTTTGACAAAAAAATTCATTTGAGGCCTTGTTTTAAGTAATTTGAGGCCAATTGAAATCCCATTACTTCTACCTTGATTTTATTAAGGTTCAGGATTCCATTACTTGGTCAAACCACATGGGTTAATGCGATCCAATTTTAATGGAAAATCCAATGTATCTTAAACTGCTTCTCCATTAAATATTATAAAGGGACAAGTTATCTTCCTCCCTTGTTCTTCTTTGTTTTCCCCTGGTGAAAGAAACTCAAACATTTCCATCTTCCCATAGTAGTGGTTTGATCGAACCTTAATCCTTGGATCATTTCCCCTTGATGTTTCTTTCTACTGCATGTGCGCCCCCAATATTGGTGCAAGCATCAAGTGTCAATCCACCTTCTATTGAAGGAATGATCTACCTATGTTCTTGTGTTTTCTTCGATCCTTCTTCTCTAGTTTCGCCTTTACATGTTATGGAATGTGGTCTCCATGTTCCTAATGGAGTTTTCTTGGGTTTCGGTTGGTGCAGTCATTCTGCGGCATCCCCAGGTGGATACAGTTGTCACGGTGGGAGACGATCGTGATCTGTTGTGTGGATCGTTCTCATATAAATAACATCAAGAATATTATTAGGTAGGGGATTCATGCCTTCTATATTCATTTAAATGAAACTATAGAGTTATCATGTTTTATGGCACTAGATTAAAATGGAATTAATATAATAAATATTTGAACTAGATAAATAAATTGGTATCAATCATAAGTTTTTGCCTCTTGTTTTTCTAGATAGTGTGATGTCTATTATTTCCTTGTTTAGCATGTCATTATTCATGGAAATTCGTAATGAATTTAAACCAGGATTAATTTTAATTATTTTTCAAAGATAAAGAGGCATGTAAATGAATCTTTTTATTGTGGTTGTAATTTTATATTAATCAAATTGATGTAGTAAGAATGTTTAATTATTTTTTGATAGCTATGATAGATTTATGTTTATGTTTCCCATAGTTGTAACATAAAAATAATGAATAGATTAATTCAAGATGCATTAATTAACTAGTTGTTTGATAAAAGATAATTAATGGTAGGGTTTTGAGTTACCCTCTTTCTTGAAAGGACGAGTGCCTTGTGCCTTGGAGCCATGAGTGCCCATTATGTATTAAGTTTGGAAGCCATGTTTAAGGGACAAGATCCTAGTTGATATGATTTTTGTTTCCAACTTCATGTGTTGCGTTGGGAGCTTGGGTGGATGTTGTGAGATGTGGGGGTAGGGAGGCCCATTGGTTGTGGTAGAAGTTGATGCTTAGAGTGACGAGATGCATCAGTTTATGCATGTAGGTGTTGGGGAGGACACCTGAGATGATGAAATTAGTTGGATGTGAACGTTAGATTCTTGCTTAACCTTTTTGGTTGTTTATCTTCTTTACTTTCTCCATTCCTCATGGCATCTGATTTTGCTACCCCCTTTCAAAAGGGGAGGAGACACGCAAGGTATGCGACATGCATTCCATGTTTAGATTCTCAAGGTAGGGTGGTTCTAAACTCCTTCTATAGGTGGAAAATACTTGAAGGGTAGTTCATCTACTCACCGGGTTGACCCCCCTTGTGTTTAGTAGCATAGAATGTTTTTCAAGAATACCTGGGAATATGGGAATGAAAGAATGCTATTAATAAATGATTGAATAAATGATGATAACCCATATGGTTGTAGTTTTATAGACTAAAATGCTGAGGTAATATTTATGAGAAGTTGTGGACTTGGTTTGTTATGCCTAGAGGACATGAAACTTTGGGTGTGATGCTCTTGAAAAATAACATGGAATAAAGAATGGTTAATTGATGTTTAAAGAATTAATTAATGTAATGTGAAACTGATATAAATGGAATGAAGTCATATATAAAGGTCTTTAAATGGTTGTGTTCTTATAGGATACCTAGTCTTAGCAGTGACAACTGAGAGTCCGAGAGGCGTTAGCCACAGTTGAATCTAATACTAGGTTATTCCCATAGTGTGGTTGTGAGATATAATATATTTTGTATCTTTTGTGTGTTTATATTGTACTCCACCCCATCAGTTAGGGAAACTGACACCTCGAGGATTATGAGCCCTCGAAGAGGGGGGTGTTTTCCCAACATTTTGGTGGGAGTATGGATGGATGAATACACCCTTTGACCCCACTCTCTTCCCTTGGTTACTAGTGATAGTAGGAAAAGAGGTTAGTTTTCCCCATATATGTGTGTAGTGGGATGTAATAGATTGTTTTTATTCACAAACTTATATTCTGGATATAGATTCCTATGGAGAACTATAGGTGTAAGGTGTATAGGATTTGATGGCTTGAGGGTCCTTACATGGTGTATGGGCTATAATGGCTTGAGGTTTAATTCCCAATATATGATACATGTTATACGAGCTGTGGTGGATCCCATAAACTAGCTGGATACTTTGGTTATGTAAACATTGTGGATGTGATGCATGAGGTGCATGTTTTGGTGCTTCGCCAAGGTGTCTGCGGGAAAGCCCCTTTGGAGAGAGATTCTTAGTACATGCGACTTAGGGGAAAAGTGGTAAACCAATGGGGAAGTATTATTGGGTACCCTTGATATTAATTATTATATTATATACTATTTCATGTGATACTTGGTGAGAGTATCCATGGTGAGGTTGGGAACATCGTAAACTTGTTCAGGTGACGAGTTAGTTTTACTTGTTGTTCACTGTGCTTTAACATGCTTTCTTTACCTTTTCACGAGAGGCTCTATAGAGGATCCTTTTGATTATACGGTTATACTAACCCTACGTATATTTATAAACTTTTTTTCAGGTCCCTTGGAGCAGGTTGGAGATCAATCCAGTTACTACTAGCTTGGTGTTGCAAGAGATGTTCGGGATCTGTGGTCACTAATGTTTTTACTTTCTTTTTATACTTGTTTTTTTCCATTCCAGTTGTAGTTGTTTTTCATGAAATTACACATACGTACTTGGAATTTATTTTATATTTCTATCTGAGTTGGAGTTGGTTTGTTTTTTTCTTATCACTCTCTTCCTCATGTGTTCTCTAAGAGGGTTATTTATACCATTTTGTGTGTTTACTATACCCTCGGTGCTAGTCACCAACATGGGGCCTACTAGAGGCAGGACTTAGGGGTCGTTGTCTCCATTCTCAAATTATCGTCCAAGGAGGGGTAAACCTTGTGGGGAGGGGGTCCTGAAAAAGTGGTATCAAAGGTTTGGTTGAGGGATAGGATGGATTTTGGTCTTAGGCACAAGTGAGGTTTCATGTGTTGGTAGGGAAACAGTTTCAATCAAGTTTAGAAAGTGATGTAAACACTAGAGACTGGATGAGGCATAGGCATTTAGGGTCCACTGTGATCTGTTGCATGGACCATTATGTTTACAGTGGCTACAAAATTAGGTGATATTGGTTGTATGGTAGAGACCTAGGAAAGGGTCATTCATCATTCTTCTTTGTTCCTTTGTTTTAATGGGTAGAGCTTGGGATAGGTTAACCTAAAATGAATAAAAGAAATTAATTAATTAATTAATGTTGATTCTTCCATATTTCTGGTTTAGGAGTTCTAAATGTTTGTTATTTTTAAGGTATGGATCTGGGTTTATGTCTTTACTAGGTTCACTTAGAAAATGTCTAGCAGGCTATTCACACAGATTGTCGCTGGGTAGAGGTTGACGATGATGACGCTTAGAGGTGGACACTCCGAGAGTTTTAGCACATGAGTCTGTAGAAGTATGAGGGTTTCGTTTCAGATGTAGTCATGGAAGAATATTAATAGGATGTTGAGATAGCCTTTAGTTCAATCCGTTATCGGAAGTAGAACTGGGTGTCCTTTTTTGTGATGATGCTTCTTGGGGTAATGAGGCAGTGGCGGTTCTTGTTCCTTGGGGAACATGAGAAGTTGGAGATCTCATGGGAGGAGTTCCGAGACAAGTTCAGAGATGAGTTTCTTTCATTAACCATGAAGGCATCCATTATCCAGGACCTTATTACACTTCGATAGGGGGAGATCTAGTGTGTGAGACATTGGAATCCATTTCAGGAACCTTTTAATATATCATTCAGACCTATTTCCAAATGAGGAGGCCAAGGATAGGGATTTCGAGGAGGCCTTGTATCCAGAGAACCAGCAGTAGGTCACCCCATTTATACTGAAGACATATCTTGAGGTGATGGCGAGGGAAGAGGTCATTGAGAGGACATTATCCAGAACATGATCTTTACGAGAGGGGAGTCACCAGGATTCCTCATGAAGTGGAGCTATGGTCCGGGGTTACTGGTATTTATAGAAGAAGGGTTTCTGTTCATCCTGAGGTAGGTCCCAGCCCTTAACATCTCATTTCTCCATGGGAAGTGGCTCTCAGGCCTATTCCAAGGGTTCAAGATCTTTTTTTCTTATATAGGACAAAGACATCATCAACGAGAGTGCCTGACCTTTTAGAGCAGTCATCATGCACTAGGTGTTCTGCTCTAGGTTCCTCCATTGAGGGAGTTCCATACAAGGTAGCAATAGCAGGTTGCAACAGCTTTTGATCAGTAGAGAGATGATATAACAGGTAGAGGACAACCTCATGATGATCCCCATCCTCATAGAATAGAGCACAACCATGGTGGTGGTCATCATCCAGGTCAAAGAGGCTATGAAGTAGGTCATGGTCAGCTTCATGATTTATCGTTTCTAGTGCTAGGTGAGCCAGACGTCGTTTGAGGAACCCTTTGTTTATTTTCTACTTTGATATATTACTTGTTTGATTCAGGAGCCACACAGTCCTTCATATCTCCTACCCTGGTCCATGCTTTGGTACTAGAGGTAGAGAGGCTTTTAGAGCCCTTGGCATTGACTATGGCAGTTGGAGATCGAGCTGACATGTTTGATGTATGTAGAGACCTTGATCTATTTATGGGAAACACTGATATTGAAGAGATTTCTTATGTTTATGAATACAACTATATGATATCATCATCAGCATGAATTGGTTGTATTCGGTGCAGGCTATCATGGATTGCTTCAGGAGGTAGGTGGTGTTATTTGATGATTATAGATAGCCGATGGTGTTTTTTTGGTGAATGAGACACTCGGATGGGTCATTGGAATATTCTGTCCTTGTCTTCCTTGATGGATTAGTTGTTGTTGAGTTCTTCATAAGTTCAGTAGTTGGATTTTCCCAGGTTCATAGAAGAGTACCCTAATATCTTTCCAGAAGAGGATGTAGCATTAAACCCCTTGACGAGAGATCAAGTTTGGGATCAAGTTATATTAAGGAGAGTCCCCTATCTCTATTTATCTATATAGATTGGACCCTTTTGAGTTACAGGACCTGTGTATATAGCTCGATGATATGTTACATTGTGGTTTTTTTCAGCTACGTGTGTCACCGTGGGGTGCACCAGTTTTGTTCGTGAAGAAGGCTGAAAGCATTTTGAGATTTTGTATCAATTATAACCACTCAAAAAAGTGATTGTGAAGAATATATATCTTATTCCATGAATTTATGATTTATTAGATCAACTGAAGGCTGCAAGTTAGTTCTGGAAAATAAACTTATGGTCAGGATATCATTAGGTTCTTGTGAATGATGAGGATATCCCAAAGACTGCTTTTAATTTTCATCATGGTCATTACAAGTTCGTCGTAATGCCGTTCGGTATGAAGAATTCTATAGCTATGTTCAATGGATTGATGAATTCCATTTTCTTTGATTTCCTAGATAAGTTCATGATGGTTTTCATCGATGACATCCTGGTGTACTCCACATATGAGGAGGAGCATGCAGAGCCTCTGCATGCATTTTTGGGACTTCTTTGTCAACATGAGCTGTATATAAAGTTGTTGATGTTTGAGATTTGGTCTTGAGAGGTTTTTTTTCATGGTGAATGTGGTGTCCTAGAAGGGAGTAGATGTAGATCCATCGAAGATAGAATCAATTGTGTCTTGGGAATCCCCCCATGATAGTGATAGAGTTACAATGTTTCCTTGGTATTCCAGGATATTACAGGAGGTTCATAGTATATTTCAATCAGGTTGGGACTCCTATAACAACACTGATGAGGAAGGATTAGGAATTTATGTGTACTAATCGATGTTAGGCAGCTTCTGATTATCTGAAGGAGAAGTTGGTTAGTTCTCCAGTTCTTTGTCTTCTAGAAGAGGGAGTTCAGTTTGATGTTTTCTGTGATGCTTTGCATCTGGGGTTAGGTAGTGTTATGATGCAGAAAAGATCAGTTGTTTCTTGTGGGTATCGTCAGTTGCGTCCCCATGAAGGTAACTATTCCACTCATGATCTTAAGTCAGTGGTAGTGGTGTTTTCTCTGAAGTTGTTTAGAAATTACCTCATTGGTTAGCGCTTTGTGGTTTTTACTGATCATAAGAGCCTGAGGTATGTTTTCTACCTACATGACTTGAACTTGCAACATAGTTAGCGGATGGAGTTCTTACAGGAATAGGATTTCGAAATATCGTATATACCTGGAAAGTGGAATGTTGTAGATGATGCGCTATGCTAGAAGTCATGTAGTGATGTAGTGAGTAAATATAGTGATTCCTGGAGAGTGATGGAAGAACATTCAGCATTAAATATTGATATAGGAGAAGTTGGGGGAAGAGGTTTTCTTTTTCAGATAATGGTGCAATCATATATGGTGCAGTAGGTGAAAGATTTATAGTTGGTGGATCTTGAGGTAGAGGACTGGAGAGAACTATTTGTTTGAGGTGAGGCCCTTGATGGTTACTCTAAGGACAAACAACACTAAGTGTTATATCAAGAAAGACCTTTCGTTCCCTTGGAGATGCGGGAGATGATTCTCAGATAGTTCCATAGTTTGACTTTAGCGGTGCATCCTAGTGTGACAAAGACATAATGATGTTTGAGGATTCAGTTTTGGTGGCCTAGGATGAAGCGTACAGTTGAAAAATTTGTGTCTCGATGTTTGGTCGTCTAGAAGGTGAAGGTCGAGGACCGTTTACCTAGTGGTTTGCTCTAGACATTAGATATTCCTCAGTGGAAGTGGGAGGACATCTCGATGGACTTTGTTACTGGTTTACCTTGAGATCTGGGAGGCTATGAAGGTATTTGGGAGGTAGTGTATTGTTTTACCAAATCATCCCACTTTATAGTGATCATTGAGTTGAGATTAGTGGAGTTTTTGTTAAGGTAGTATCTGGAGGAGGTGGTTAGAATACATAGAGTCCTGAGGATGATCATTGCTAATCTAGATAATCGTTTTACCTCTAGGGTGTGGATATTTCTCCAGTATACATTCAGTTCCCAGCTATGCCTTAACACTGCTTTTCTTCCGCAGATGGATGGTTAGATAGAGTGAACTATTTAGAATCTTGAAGACATGTTGCGCTCTTGTGTTCTAGATTTTTGAGGTCTGTGGATGATGAACTTACCCATGGTGGAGTTCATTTACAACAATAGTTTCTACTCCACGATCGGTAAGTGCCATTTTAATCCTTGTAAGGTTGAACTTCCCATTCTGTGTTGTGCAAGATTGGAGTTGGAGAGTCATCAATTCTCAGTTCGGAGATAGTACCGAACACAACAAAGATGGTTCATATGATTTGTGAGAGGATAATGGCTGGTCAAGATCGTCAGAAATAATATGTTGATCAAAGGATGAGACCTATTTAGTTTGATGTTGGGGATAACGTGTTTTTGAAGATGACTCCCTATCGTGGGAAATGATGTTTTGGTCATGAGAATAATATTTATCCCTAGTTTGATGGTCCTTTCGAGGTGTTGGCTCATGTTGGAGACATGACATATCATGTAGCACTTCCCCCCACAGATGAGCCAGATACATAATGTTTTTCATGTGTCATATCTCCATCATTATCTTCATGATGACTCTTATTTCATCGATTGGGGTGAGATCGACGTTGAAAATGATGCGACCTTTAAGGAGCAGTTTTTAGAGATCAAGGACCATAAAAAGAATGTGTTTCATGATCATTATATTCCCTTGGTTCGTTCCTTGTGGCGTCACGATGGAATGTATGAGAGTATTTGGGAACGCGAGTCATAGATACGTGCTCAGTACCCCGAGTTGTTCACTATTTAACCCTTTTCATGTAACAATTTTTTCTTTTTGGTTATAGACCTTTTGTGTTTATGATATGGATTTATTTTTGTACCTTTTGTGGATTGCTCTTTTTTGAGAGGTATCTTGGTGGGTGTTTGTTTGGACACATTTTATATTTCCTTTTATATTGGTTTTGAATTTTCAATGATGAGAATGTTTTGATATGTATTTTAAGTAATGTCCCAGACCTCTCCGGTATATTCCTTTCTTGATATCTGGTGTCTAAGGTGTTCTGGGAGGTCAATGTGACTTATCCCTAACACTTTTCAAAATTTCCAGTTCTATGAATAGTGTTTCTAGTTTTTTGAATAGTGTCATCGCTGAGATAGATCTGAAAAATGTCATTGGTGAGACATATGTGAACAATTCCATCAGTGAGACAGATGTGAATAGTGTCATCGGTAAGATATATGTGAACTGTTTCATCTGTGATTCATTTGTACTTTCGGTGTCGGTGAGTCATTTGTACTGTCGATGTTGGTGAGTCATTCATACTATCAGTTTTGGTGAGTAGTTTGTACTATCGGTGTTAGTGAGTCATTTGTACTATCAGCAACAATTAGTCCGTTGTACTATCGATGTCGGTGAGTCATTTTTACTATTGGTGTCAGTGAGTCTTTTTTACTGTCACCATCGATGAGTCATTTGTACTGCCGACGTTAGTGAGTCCTTTGTACTATTATCATCAGTGAGTCATTTGAAGTGTTGGCATTTGTAGGTGTACAATGTTTCCAGTTATCGGTAGGGGTACATTGTTTCTGGCCATCAGTTGGTGTATTGTGTTTCCATCCATCGGTAGGTGTACAATGTTTCCATATTCCAACAATTTCATTTATTTAACGTTTTCTTTGATGAAGAACACATTTGAAGTCTTGTTTTATGGGATTTAAGGATGATTCAAAGCCCACAACTCCTAGCATAATTTTCATAAAGCTTGGGATTCCTTAACTTGGTCAAACTGAATGGATTAATGTGATCCTATTTTAATGGAAAATCTAGAATATCTTAAACCAATGCTCTGTTAAATATTCTAAAGGGACAATTTGTCTTCTTCTCTTGTTCTACCTTCTTCTTCCCTGGTGCGAGACACTCGAACCCTTCCTCCTTCCCATAGGAGTGGTTTGATCAAACCTTAATCCTTGGATCATTTCCCCTTGAATTTCTTTTCTGCTGCATGTGCAACTTCTATTTTGGGGCATGCAGCAAGTATCGATCCATCATCAATAGAAGGTATGATCTACCTCTGTTAATATGTTTTCTTCGATCCTCGTTCTCATGTTTCTCCTTTCCATGTTATGGAATGTGGTATATTTGTTCTTAATGTATTTTCTTGGGTGTTGGTTGGTGTGGTGATGTCACGGTTCCTCAGGAGGATGAAATTGTCATGGTGGGAGGAGATCATGTTCCGTTGCGTGGATCGTTATCAAATAGATAATGTTAATAACCTTTTGAGGTGGGGGATTCATGGATTCTCCATTATTTTACATGAAATTATAGAGTTAGCACATTTTGGCCCACTGGATCACAATGGAATTGACATAATAAATATTTTAATCAGACAAATAAATTGGTATCAATCATATGTTATTGACTCTTGTTTTTCCTGATAGTGTGATATATATACTTTTTTAGCATGTCGTTCTTGAAACAAATTGGTAATGAATGTAAATTGGGATTAATTGTAATTATTTTTCAAAGATAAAGAGGCATGTAAATGAATCTGGTTGTTGTTGTTGTAATTTTATGTTAATCAAATTAATGAAATAAGCATGTTTATTTATTTGTGATATCAAGGATAAATTTTTGTTTAGGTTCCCCATAGTTGGATCCTACAAATAATGAATCAGTTCATTCAAGATGGATTAATGAACCAGTTATTTGATAAAATATAATTCCTGGTAGGGTTTCGAGTTACCCTCATTATTGTAAGGTCGAGTTCCTTGTGCCTTGGAGCCATGAGTGATCATTATGTGTTAAGGACTGATGCCTTGTTTAATGGACAAGAGCCTAGTTGATATGAGGTTTGTTTCTTACTTCATGTGTTGTTTTGTGAGCCTAGGTGGATGTTTTGAGATGTGGGGGTAGGGAGGCCCATTTATTATGGAAGTAGTTGATGCCTAGAGTAGCGAGATTCATCAGTTTATGCATGTGGGTGTCAGGAAGGACACCAAAGATGACGAAATGAGATGGATGTAAATGTGGAATGCTTGATGAATCTTTGTTGGATGTTTATCTTCTTTACTTTCCCCACTGCTCAAGGCATCTTGTTTTTCTATTCCCTTCAAAAAAGGGTGAAGACGCGCAGGGTAATCCACAAGATTTCCTTATTTATATTTTTGAGGGAGTATGGTTTTACACTCCCTCCATAGGTGGAAAATACTTGACAGGTATTTCATCTACTCACCATATTGATATCCCCTTGTGTTTAGTAGCTTAGAATGTTTTTCTAGATTGCATAGGAATATGGGAAAGTAATAATGATGTTAATAAATGATTGAATAATTGATGTTAACCCATGGGGTCAGAGTTTTCTAGGATTCAATGCTGAGGTATTATTTTTGAGAAGTTGTGAACTTGGTTGGTTATGCCTAGAGGGCATGAAAATTTTGGTACGATGCTCATGAAATACAATGTGAAATTTATAATGGTTAATTAATTTTTAAGTAATTAATTAAAGTAAAGTTAAACTGATATAAATAGAATTAATTAATATATCCTTCTATTTAAATTGTTGTGATCTTATAGGATACAAAGTCTTAGTAGTCGGAGCCGAGAGTCCGAGAGATGTTAGCTATAGTTGATTCTAATACTAGGTTATTCCTATAGTGTGTTTGTGAGCTATAATCTATTTTTTAGTTTTTGTGTTTCTATATTCTACTCCACCCCGTCAGTTAGTGAAACTAATACCTCAAGGATTCTGATCCCTAGGGGTGTTTCCCCAACATTCTAGTGGGATGATGGATGGATGACTACCCCTTGTGGTCCCTCTCTCTTCTCTTGGTAGTTACTAGTGCTGGTAGGCACAAAAATAATTTTTCCTCGTATGTCTGTGTAGATGGATGTAATGGATTTTGATTATTCACACACATATATTTTTCATATAGTTTCCTATGGATGACTATAGGTTTAATGTGTATAGGTTGTGATGTATTGAGGATCCTTACTCAACGTATGAGATATAATGGATTGATGTTTAATGGCCAATTTATAATACACATTATACAAGATATGGTGTCTCCCAGAAAAAACCTGGTTACTTTGGTTACGTGGATATGGTGGTTGCACTACATGAGGTGAAAGTTTTGGTTCATCTCTCTAGTGTTTGCGGGAAAGCCCCTTTAGAGAGAGATGCTTAGGATCTGTGAAGTTGGGGAAAAGTGGAAAACCAGTGGGGAAGTAGTAGTGGGGTACCCTTGATATTCATTATTATATTATATACTCTTTTATGTGATACATGGTGAGATTATCCATGGTGAGGCTGGTAACTTAGTAAACCTATTTAAGAGATGAGTTATTTTCACTTGTTGTTCACAGTGCTTTGGCATTCTTTATTTACCTTTTCATGAGAGGCTCCGTGGAGGATCCTACTGAGTATACTGTTATACTCCCCCAATGTATATATACAAACTTTTTTTGAGGTCACTTAGACCAGTTTGGAGACCAAGCTGATTACTTTTATCGTGGGGTTGAAAGAGATATTTTGGCTATTTGGTAACTATTTTTTTACTTTACTTTGATTCTTACAGTTTTCCTTCCAATTGTAGTAGTTTTTCATGACATTACATATGTGTACTTGGTACGTCTTTTATAATGCAGTCTAAGTAGGAGTTGGTTGGTGTCTGTCTTGTCTCTCTCTTACGCATGTGTTCTCTTAGAGGGTTATGCATCCCATTTTCTATATTTACTATACCCTTACTGCAAGTCACCAACTCAAGGACTATTTGAGGCAGGACTCAGGGGTCACTGTCTCCCTTAGCACATTTCTAGTAAAGGAGGGGTACACCTTGTGGGGAGGTGGTCGTGACATGTTCTATATAGTATTGGAATACCGAACACCAGTGGTTTCTATATTCTTCTAGGATAATATATCTTCATATAAATCCAATAAAGAAACCTCCTATAGTTTTAGTGAACCTGAATCCCATACATCGTCCATTTGTATCTACCTCTCCAAGGAATTTAAGTTGATCATAATCTATTTGATAATAGGAAACTATTTTCAATGATCCTTCACAACAGCAAAGAAGGGATATTAATGTACTAATTTTCTAAATATCATAAATAATTCATGAATATTCTAAAATAAATGGTTTCATGAGACACTACTTTTACTTTTCTATATTTAAAACAACACTATAATCCCTTTAAATCTATCTTTTTTTATACAGACACTTTCAATTGATGGATGATCTAATTTATTTTTTTCATCATTAATTTTCATTAGAATTCCTAAATAATGGGAAATGGAGCTAATATATTCATATCCAAATAACTGAACAAGAAATTCAAACATCACAACCTCAATGGGTGTAATGTATTGGGTATTGGGTAGTGGTAGTTTATGTTGGTTCGTTGATTAAAATTATGAATTTTATCCCCTTTGAGGTGTTAGGGTTGTTAGTATATTCTAGGGAACATGTCTCAGGAGTTGAATAGTTTTCAAGGGTTGGGTTTTGGTAGATTTTTCTTTATAAGATGTTCAGAATAATTAAAAAATGATGGAGGATTTTTCGGTGTTAATTTTGGATATTTTTTGTATGGATGACCCTGGGTTAATTCCATAATTTTTTTTGGAAATTGTATAAAATTATATTTTTTAATAATTTTTAGTTATAATATATAACTTGGTGAACTCATAGGCTAGGAATGGTCTTTGTTCTAAAGAGATAAGTTATATTCCATACATAAGAGTCATTTAATGATGATTAAGTTTGATCATGTGTAATAGTCATGGTGTATGGAAAAATTGGTTATACAAGATATATAAAACAAACATGTGAAGGGTTTGGAAAATTTACATTGGTCATGAATATACTTCGTGTGAAAGTTACTCTTACGTATGTGAACCCTATATGTAAGAGTCCACTTATTTGGAAATGTATAAGTTTTGATATCCCTATGGTATGTAAAATTAAAATATTGAAGTGTAAGTGTAAATATTTGAATGAGTAACTCTCTAAAATGTAAGATTCATACTCTTTAGAGTAGTAAAAATTGTGAAGAATCAATACATGGGGGATCCATATATAAGACTAACCTAGACAGTGAGAAAGAGTAACTCTTGAGTTACCATATATATGTAAGAGTAATCTTATAACAAAGGTTTGATATGTGAAATTAAATACTAGATATGTAAAAGTAGTCCAATGGGATATGTTAGTGTCACCAGGGTGTTCCCTATGATGTGTAAAAATGTTATTTTTTATACATAAAGCAATCTAATACAAAAGGGTAAGAAAAATGGTAAAGTATAGAAGTTCCCTAAAATATGTAATAGAGATGAGGGTTGATACATTAGAGTTATTTTGGGAACCCGGTGATATGTAATGGTCAACAAGGGTTGATACATAAGGGTAAATGGTTTACACTTACATATGAGTACCCCCATATATATGAGAGAGTGTTTCCCAGTGTTTATTAAAAATTGAATATGATGATTTTTTCCCATTTTTTTCTCAAACAATTAAAAAGTTTTATTAGATGAAAAAGATGATTATAAAAAGTGATGTTAAGGTGTTTCAAACAGAATATATTGGATATGTCCAAAAATATTCTCTTTTTTATTCTCTTCATCTACATGTGAGTTCTTTTTTAATTCTTATTGGATCATTGAATGATAAAAACTGGGGAGTAGATATATGAATGGATAACTATATGTGGGTTACTATTTCTAATTTAACTATTTTCTCTATTTTTTGTTAGCTATTCCCCAAAATATGGATATTATTGTATTATCAGTTTTATTTTGGGAGAGGTGAAATCAATCAGAGTTCTTTGATGAATTCAATCCTGCTTAAACTAAGTAAGGGATCTCAAATTTTCCCTATGTTATACATGAGTATATGTAATGTGTAATAAATGGGTGAGGTTAGGGTCTTGTATGTTATATTGGGAGTATAATTTTTTTTCTGTATTGTTTTTAAGGGAGACTTAGTTATAGTATCATATAAGAAATTATGGGTTTACTACTTCCATGGGTACTGATATAGGTTCACCAATGTGTGTCTTTGGATATTAGTGATGTCACTCTCCATGGCGTTAAAGAAATTGGGGTCATGTAAAAACAAGGTAGGGATTATATGGGTGTTTTTATGACTTCTTATTTCCAGTATACTAAATATATTTAGTGGTTTAGGGGAGGTGTTCTTGACTGTTATTATAGAGTGATATACTTTAGTAATATATAGGGTATGGTAATTATTATTATAATCACTATATATAAGTAGAATACTTACTATATATGTGGGATGTGTTGACTATTTTTAGATATATATTAGTAAGGATTGATATGAGTATCCAAATTGGGATATGGATTTTGATATGTCTTTAGGGAACAAGGTGGACTTTGGATGATTATTATTTATGGATCTATGTATGATTCCAAGTTACATAATGTGTGGTTGGAAGGATTAGGGAACATCTAGGGTGACATACTATGGATGTGTCATTCCAATTTGGCATTTATCAAGGAAAGTAAAGGATTAGTCAAGGATGGACGAGCATGGTTAGAGTATGTTGTGTAGTTTTTTTAGTTTATATTTAATTTTCTTTTAATAAATTGGGGTATTTATGGATATTATCTAGTGACACCATTAGTGGTGTCCAACCGATTTCATACTCATACCCTGTATAGGCCCTTTGGGATGTGTGAAAAATCGATGTCTTAGGGAATATAAAAGTATAATGGTTTGACATTAGGTTCCTTGTTGAGATGAATTTGCATATGATGCATGATTTCTATTTTAAAATTTTTCTATTGGGTTGGGTGGTTACTCGATGCTGAGTTATTAGTTTATTTAGTACTCATACAAATGAGATTATCACATAAGTGATTGTGTTTACTCTGTTATGGATAACATGGAATATTATGGATAACATCTAGTATACGTTATTTTTCAAATAAGGAGGTTCACTTAAGGTTCAATGAAGTTTTGATCGGGTTTCTACAGAGTGAGCTAGATCAAGCAATTTGTAAGGGGTATCAGATATTGGTTGTTACCAAGTGGTATTAATGTAATTTTTTTTAAAATTATTGTCATGTTTTTGTTATTCAGAGAATGGTATATTATAGGTTTAGGTAAGAATTAGAACATTGTTCCTGAAATGTGTCTCGATATGGATGTTAGGTTGTGTTCTTTGCTTGTACAAGTATGTACTAATGTCTATGTTACTAGAAAACCTGGTATTTTTTCATGGTTACAGTTAATTTTTTTTGAATTAGTGTTGATGTTATTGATTTATAGTTTTGAGTATTCACCTCAAGAGGTAATAGGTAGTACACATGCATCATTTGAGACATGTAGGGATCTTATGGCATGTGTGTGTCTCTTATGACTACTATTTGGGTTCTCTGATATAAAAAAAGATCGACTATTTAAGTTGAATGTGACAACCTATATGGTGTTTTACTATATAGCTTCTTAGTAGAATTCTACTTAGAAAAATTATAGATTTGAGTCATGGTGTGAATAAATATATAGATCTTTCATGTTTATGGTGTTTGTGGTACATGACCCTGAAATGAGTAAGTGGGGATTTGAAACCAGATTGTATGAGACTTTGGTGTGTTAGAGAGGTTTAATGGCCAGTGGGTTGTGCATCTTGTTATTGATTTACCTATTTTAGATATCTAGTCTATTATATCTATATTGAACATGTAATTTATTTGTCAGTGAGATTCAACCAAAATAGACACTATTGGAGCATCAGGAGGAAAGAGACATGATGGCATTAATGGATATAGTTGATAGGACCCGTGAGGGTAGGGGTTATAATGAACCACATATGGAGGTTTTGAGGTAGGTACGTTCATCGTATGGGATATGAGAGATTGGAAAATATATGTAATCAAATATCAAGCAAAGCCTTGTGAGATTCATCTAAATCATTGATTAGGGAGCTCAAGGTGCAGAGTCATCCATGACATACTTGATATGGTAGATTCAGTAACAACATCCTTTTTGAATAAATGAGAGGGTGGGACTAAAATAGTGGATTACTATAACTACTTAGTGTAGATGATCTTTTATTAGACCAAGAACCCACTAGAATGGAGGGTTATGTTGGCCACATATATTCTTATAGCACTAGGAAAAAATTGGTGGTATGTATAGTTACATGTGGGTAGACATGAGAGGTTTCTATACAATAAACTCAAAGTTATGTTATTTGAGAACAAAATTCCATTAATGGATTTGTAATTATTTTAATAAATTCTATTTGGAGACTTGATCTCCATGGTGAGGTGATTAAAGAATGTATTTTTTATGAGTACTAAGGTATATGTAAAAACATTCAAAATTACCATCATATTACATGTGGAAAACAAGTTTTTGAAAATAGAGTAAAACCTGGTGGATAGAAACATACCAAGATGGAGAGTGGTGTCAAATGAGGCATATATTAGATCCCACAGATGTAAAAAGTTGTGAAATGAGGAGAAAAAATAAGGTAGTTGGATAAGAGGTTTAATAATTCCACCATTGAGTGTTTCATCGGTGATGTATTTTCAGTGTAAGAAGATATAGTAGATTAAATCCTAGTGTAATTGGACACTAAAAGAGTGTTAGACATGTGACCAGATGAAACATATGGAGTGGTTATATTAGGTGACCTCATAAAATGTTAGAGGTCAAGGATTAGGTTAAACATAGGTGTTTGAGATAGGAATGTGAGTGGTACCATGTGGCAGTTGTTAGGAAACATTTTCACATGTGTGTTAAAGAGGTGTGTAGGATACCCAATGTGGGAATGATGGTCAACATAAAGTGAAACTCTACATAGAGGAAATGAATCAATAAGTTGTCGAAAACACATGATCTAGATAACATACATGGATCTTTAAAATGGTCCATCTAGAATTATAGGTACATCATGATCATGTTCACTATGGTTTTTTTATAATGGTTTTTAGTGCTTGATGTGTGTAAGTGATAAAGGGAATGACTAGGAACTAGTCCAAATAAATAATTAAGTTGATGTGGGAGGAAATTTGGATTCAATATAATTCAAAATTATGATGGTTTACAACTAGTCTCTACGCATGGATAAATAGTGCATGTAGGATTCTGGATAATTAACGGGTTTGATACCATCGTTGTGTTAGGTAAATTGGTTATAGTGAAGTTAAATAAGTGATTCCTATGGTGAGAAGTGACCAAATAAGGTATCAATATATCATAATTATAAAATCATGGTTCCCGAGGAAGATAGAGATGAGCTAAGTATTATCTGGGTGTTTTGAGAATATGGGGGTTGGACCCTCGTGTTTGGGTAAGAGTTAGCTATTTTATGACCCAAGATATATCAGGCTTGAGCTATCATTTGCTGGTGTGATGGAATTCATAATTTCACATATATTATTTTATAATTCAATTTTTTTAACACCAATTTCTCATTTTATGTGAAACTATCTCAATTGTAGTTCTTATTAATAGTTGGAACATAATTGTGAAAATGACATAATTTTGGAATCTAAATATTTTTTATGTTAGATTTGTATTTCTCCCATAACATATTTTAAAATAATTGAAATTTTGATATTACTTTTTAGGATTATATATATATTGGGATTTATTTATTTTAACTATATCCAAATTTTAATCCAGTTCCATGTGGCCCAAAACTTTCTCACAATTCATGCTTCAAAATTAGTGCATAGATATAGATAATTTTAAATATGGTGTCATATCTGAAAAATAGAGGACCCAGATGAATTAAAAGTTCATATAGAGATATGTAAAATTATAGGGAACATTTTCCATAATTATGGATATGTGATATTCATCCATCTTTAATTCCATAAATTATTTGGAATTTAGTGCCTTAGAATAAAAATAGTCTCCATGAAAAATATATTTTATTAACTAAAACAATCATAAATCTTGTTATACTAGTCTAATGGAACTAAAATTTTTTGGTTGGATATAGGATACATAGTTTAACAAAATCAGTTCAGAAAAAATTCCTAGATTTTGCCGTTAATTGTGAAAAAAAAACAATCCAATGTTGGGAGGAACATTTTGGAGAGATATCTGACCACGATTTTCTTATAAAATTTAACATCCACTTCCATTTCAATGGTTTCCTATTTTGTTTAAATACTTTTCATAGGATTATGTTTCATTCTTTAGTAATATTATGTTATATTTTAAGTAAAAATTAAACATGTATTCTTATTCTAATATTTTTTCAGATTTTTTTTCCCGCACTACGATCCTTCTAATGTCCATGAAAATAGGTAACAAGCCCCACTATTGTTCGGAAGGGGGGGGGATGTTATTATGTTTTTTATTATTTAATTATTTATTATTATTATATTATATGAATTTTAAATGTTGGGAAATCAGTTTCTGTGTAAGAATCTCCTCAATTTCCATACTATTATATTCTTTTCTTGTTCATTTTTATTTCTCTCTTTCATTGTCATAATGCTGCATACGGTGTGGAATATAGTTTTGGTGATGATGCGAGGAAGTATTGTACCATTTGTGTAAGGTTGGTGTGGGATAAAACCAATTCAATTGGGGGTTATTGAGTGATTGGTATGATCTCAACATTGATTAGAATATTTAGAATAAATATTTTAATGAACAATGATAGCATCAAAATGGTCTCCTAAGAATAAACAATGTTTATTTACTAACATCATCTTCCTTATTTTTATTCTTTGTGTATTTAGTGAATTAAAAAATATATATATATATTAATATCATTAATTTAATAAATCCCACACTATATTATTATATTATTTGTAGTATATAAGTTAGTTTATAAATAGTAATAATTATAGAATAGTGTGTGTGAGTAGCCTCCTTGAGAGACTGATCCTAGGGCCCACACTATGATGTATTCTGTTGTAAATAAGAATTTATTGGTGAGGGATCCAGAAAAAATCCATCTCATTTATTTGGGACAAATTTTGGGGAGGTCAAGATCTTTCACTATCTTTTTTTCATAAAAAATCAAAAAAAGTAATAAATAAAAAATGTAATCCATTGAATATGAGCCATCCATTTATTTGAGTGAAAAATTTGGAATTTTAGAAATAAATGTATGATGAGTTTTTATGTATAAAAAATAGGTATTTAAGAAGATAGAAGAGGCCCTTAAGGAAGAACATGAGCAATAAATCTTAAAATCATTTTCCAATGAGCTCAAACAGTTATCAAACAACATTCTTGAGTTCCATTTAGAGGAAGTCGAAGGAAAAAATATTACCTATTTATGTTTTAATGAAGACATAAAGAAGGTAAAAATTAATCTTTATAACACTTATTTACCACAAAATTATTCAATCATCTTTAAGGCATTGTGAGAATAGTGAACACATAAAGATGATCAATTGAATGGAGTGAACATAAATGTGGATTATCATTTTTTATTTTACACTTTTATAAAATAAAAGCTACTAACATAATTTTTATCTTTCACAATAATCTCTAATTCTTCCCTTATGGATTTGTGATTATGAGGATGAAGTTTACACCATAAATGAAGATATAACAATGAAATTTTATGAGGAAGAGAAAGAAAAACTGAGGAGAATGTGATGGTGAAACTGTATCCTTTACATAAACTTTCATATCACATGGATGAGTACACCAAGATATTTGAAATAGAGAACCCCTATATTCATTCACATATCCATATACACCTAAAATTATATCTTTCTTATCATCTTGGTGTTGTGATTTTTTTTCTTTTCAATGGGGGTCCCTACTGTTGGCATCCTCAAATGAAAGTTTTGAGAAACAAAATGTGGAAGTTTCTAGGAAATAAATACCATCCAACTATATATTATGGATGAATAACCGAAACTACGTAACTAGGGGTAGTAAAAACCTAGAACCCACTTTGGGGGTCAAACTAAGTTCTATCCCCTTTTACCTTTTTATTTTAATTTTTAAATTTTTTAATGTTTTTTTCTTTATGGCGCATGTGGAAGCATATAGGATCTTAAATTTGTGATGCCACTAGAAAATAAAATAATTTTGTATTTTCCTTCTATTTGGGTGTCTTACCAATATTTTTTTGAGTATAATTCATGGGTCATTAAATTTTATGCATTGGGGAAGTGTTAATCATTCTAAGAGTTTTGTGTGTTTTTATTTTTTATTTGGAACTTTGAGTTTCAATTAATATAATTTACATTTTTTACACTTGAATTTATTGCAAGTGAGTTTTCGAGATTTTGGAGAAAATGTATTATAAATGATTGTTGATGTGGATCTTTTTTAAGGAGTTTGATTTTCATTAATTTTTATGGGTTTGGTTATATTTTTCATATCCATTCCCAAGAATCTCTAAATAAAATTATTTTTTCCCATATAGTGAGGTATTCAAAACTATTATGACTTATTATTCACATTTTCCACACTTTCTTGAGATAAATATGGATTTTGTGTGAAAACAAGAATTTGTTATTATTCTCTTCCAAGGATTTTGAATTCATAAAAAAAATTTGATGTGATAAGGGAATTTTTTTAGAAATTCATATATTTTCTTAATATCCAACTAAAAATATAACCATGATAATAACTTAGCTTCCATGAATTTCCTTATAAGTTTAAGAAATATTACAACCCGATTATTCCTTACCTACATTCACTCTCAATATATTTTTTTATGAATATTTAAAGTTTTAGTGTGGGGGTAAGGTATTTTTGTGTGTGTTATTTGGGATGCAGCTTTTGTTTTGGTGTGTGAAGTGTGTTTCATTATTTAGGGTATTTTAATAATGTACATAAGTTATTTTAACTCATTGTTCTTCATTTTTATTATCTGGTTCTCCAAAAAAATTTAAAATTTTTAAAAAATAGAAAATGATATTATTGGTGAGATTTAATTATTCATTTTTCTTATATTTATAACCCATTTAGCTCTCAAAAATTTGTTTATGAATTTCATTAATTAATTTTATCAGATTTTCATCCCATCCTCTATGAAAAAAATCAAAAAAATCAAAAAAAACCAAAAAGAAGAAAAGAAATTGTGATAATTGAAATGAAATAATTCATTGTATTTAGTTTTTGACTCATGGAGCATGTGTAATTGGGGAATTTTGATTCATTATAAATAGGAATTAAATGAGGTATATTTATTGTGTCATTACTTGAATATTCATTCATTAGTATTTATGAGGTAAACATCCTATTTCTATCCATAAATTTTCAAATATTTTTACCATCTGACCCTAAGTCAGAGAATTAACCTAGAAAAATTTCTCATAACTGAAAATATTTTTTTATGTTTCATGGTGTGAAGAAATGAAAATTTTCACAAGCTTATAGAGACACATGAACTTTCCATGTAAGATTATAACATTAGATTTAATTTCTATGGAGTGAAGAGTGACATGAAATTCAATATTAAGTAGGTGGGATTGGTCTATTGAAGGATTTTTGAAGTCAAATGAATTTAAATTTGAGATAATAAAATGAATGTTAATTGAATTTCATTTATGATACGTAATGAAATTCCATTTTTGAAATAACCTTGAAAATTTTCTCACTTTTGATTTTGATATGGATTTTTATTTATATTTTCAACACTTTCCCAGAACATTTTTAATATAAATAGAAAAAAAGAAAATGGGGAGAAATATATGGAACATTCTTCACATGATTATGTGAATAAATATTTTTAATGAATAAGAGAATGAATAATATATGTATTTTCACAAACTGGTGAATGAAGCCTATATACTATTATAAAAAATGTTTTAAATAATATTAGTTGAGTTGAACATAAAGTTCACTAATGATATATATATATATAATAAGTTATGTATGAAATATATTTTTAAGGATATCATTCAAAATGAAGATGTATGTTGTGATTTTATGTTGTGTTGTGGATGAAAATTAAAGTGGTTTCTTGCCTTTATACAAGGATAGATGAAGGAAAAATAATATAACACTCTTGAAAACTCAAAAAAAGTCTATTAATGGAAGGAATATCATTATTTATCAACATTTGCTATTATTTTAATGAATATGATAAATTTTTGTGTGAGATGCGTCACAACATATTCAGGATATGTGAAAAAAATGTTCTTTGATATAGCCTTCATTTTTCTACCTAAAAGTTGATTCTAGTGGGTATTGTGATATCACAGTAATCTATATCACACTAAGGACTAGAGTTCTCATATTTAATGGTGAACCTTGTAAATCATTTTTCACTTTTTGTTGGTTTTTACTTGAATGTGTGTATAGGAATCAAACATTACTCATATTCATTAATGGCAACGGCTGTTTCGAATGAAACATAAAAGTAATTATGATCACTAATTACCCTCCCAAATAATCTTCCATATATCCAATAGGTGGTTCCAAAAGTGTTACCAGATATATGTTCCCTTAATTTTTTATTAGAAACTTATAAGTTGATATTTGATGTCTCTCTAGTTTAATAATTAGTAAATGATTTGAATTATATTCAATGGATAATTTAAATTTAGTTTACAAAAGGGGGATTCACATATTTTATGGGAAATATTATAATATATGTAAGGAAATGGTACAACCATGAATTTTATCCATATGATATGATATATTGGAAGCTAAAACTACAGGATTCCCTCTATGTTCTGAAGGTGATGCCCTAATAGTATTAGAAAATAAGAATTTGGAGAATTATTTTCATTCTAGAAATGATATTTGTTATTCTCTTTCAAACAATAAATTTTAGAAAGTCAAAGAAATAAAAAAAGGTATTTTGGAAAAACTATAGAATATATATGAGTGAAATACAAAAGTGAAGTTCTATAAGTTTTATATTTGTAGAATGAAATATTAATATCTCTAAATGGTTGATGATAAGACTCTTGGCAGTTTCTTCACAAGGGTAAATGAATTTGTAATCATGATCATTTACTATGATAGGAAGTTTTATGAATCTACTATTTTATAAAATATCTTTCATATTTTACCTAAAATGATTTACATGAAAGCATTTGATTTATCAGATAAAGATATAGATGAAATCCACAATGATTACCTACACATTATTTTGATATCTTAGGGGTTTTTGAAAATAAATTTCTTTTAAAAACTATGTGAAAGTCAAAAAATAAATTATCTTTAATGAATATAAAACTTATATGTCTAAGTAGGTTGTCATTAAAGAAGAAGATACAATAAGTTAATATTTTGATGAAAATTTAAATGAATTTTTTCGAAGTTATGTCCCTTATCTAAAGAATAATTATAACAGGGAAAGTAAAATACAAGGTAAATATACCTTTAAAATTATTTAGGTGTGGAGCTATTTGGAACATAAAATAAAACCACCTAATATAAAAAAAACAAAAGAAGATAGTGATGAATAAGAGGTAAATAATATAAGTTTTTCAAGTAAGAAATCCAATTACTCAATGGTTTCATTCAATGATAAGTGTAATAATTTCATTAATTTTAAATTGAGAAACTTTTTATCTAATTAATCTGTAGGCAATGGGGGTGAAGAAGAAGTTGGGTCTTCTAGTGATGAAGATGGTGTAAATATAATTATTAGAAAAGTTATTGATTAGAATGATTCAAGTGCTTCAAGATGTTCAAATATTGAATAAAAATATAAAAAAATAATGTTTATTCTAAATATACAGTAAAAATAATACCACAATAATATATTTAAACTTGAAAAAGAGACCAATTTTTTTAGAAAGCATAAATAATCCTCCAACGTAATATATTCTGTCTTATAAGAAGAAAAATACAAATTGTATAAATATATTGATGATCTAATGAAGATTATTTATTATGATAAATAATATAAAATAAATATGGAAGGAAGGGTGAATAGAAAATAGGAGTTTAATGATATGAAACGTAAACTATTAATAGTTGTACAAGATTTGAGAAAGACTGGATCTAAATTTCAAAATTCTAGTTTAGAAGTTAGAGAGTTTTCAATAAATAAATGGAAAATACTATACCAATAAAATCAACCTCAATAGAATGAAATAATTATGAAATTATTATTGAAGAGTAAAAGATGAAGAAGTTGCAAGTTCTAAATTCGAAATTTGTAGTAAAATTGGATGACACTCAAAAATCGTGAAATTCTAAGAGAACCATCTTGAAGTAAAAAAGTATGAAAACTGATTAATTTGGAATGGTTTAAAATAATTCTAATATAAAAAATATGGCTTTATAAGTACACATTTATTTTTGTTTACAAAATTATCTATAAATACTACTCAAATTCAGAAGGAAGGCATGTACCATATTTTGGATATCAGGTTTTATAAAACGGAAAGTTTTCTTTTTATGGTTTTCTTCTGGTAATTTGAAGGAATTGGTCATAAATTGATTTTTTTTGGTTCAATAACTAATAAAATAACATGACTAGGAGGATTGGGAGGCAAGGTATTAGGGGGATTCGATCCCTTTAACATTTGAAAGAGTATAAATAGATTGAAAGTTATGAAAATATTTCTCTAAACATTTCGGAAGACCATGAATAAATTCTTGCAAGATGTGGCTAGTCACATCACCATGTAACTAAATTCCTCATCCTTCTACCATAATAAAAAATATGTGTTTTAATACTATAAATACTTGGGCGAAGAAGAGAACATGGAAATAGAAATAAACAATTATGGATGCTACACTATAATAATCCAAATGGGAATGTTCATGGATCTTAGAAACTATATGTTCCAATAATATGAAAGGAGAAATAATACATTTGAATGATATTGAATAGTAAAATAGAGTCTTAGTGACCATTGGATATAATGGGTCACTAAATGTCAAATATGTTGTTTCAATGGTGATTTTAAAAGAAAAGGAATGAATTAAAAAAACATTGTGTTTATTGATGGATTGAATCACAATAAATTAATCATTTAAAAAAAATTAATGGAGAAAAAAAATTAGATTTTTGGAATAAAATATTTTTTTTTCTACAGACATGAAGATGGAAACTTGTTGACATCTAATAAGAAATGAAAGACAATTTATTTCAAGTGGGTGATGCAAGAAATTCATGTAATCTAATCACAAAAGTAGATAATAAATTAAAGAATATAAGGCTTGTACATATTTCCGAAAAGGACAAGAAAAATATCACCAAAGGATATAATTTTTGTGATGTTACTTTTCAAAAAATATAAAAAGATTAAATGTGAGAAACTTTCCAACAGGTTTAAATTGTTAACTCTACATGGAATATGTTTGAGATTAAAACTAGTAAACGATTAGTGATCATTAATTAATATATTTATAGGTATATGAAAAAGTTATCAACCAATGAAGATAAGTAATTTATTTCTTTCATTTTTGACATCACTCACATTATTTGTGTCATTTTTATATATCATAAGTCTAAGACCTTTAGAATGTTTTTTTTTGAAAAGTAAAGAATAATAGTTTGATTTTGATCTAAATAAGAACTGGATAAATAATGTAGTTCTGTATAAAATGGAATGTTTTAAAGTTATTTAAATAGTCATGGAATCTAACATGAACTCAACGCTCCAGACATACGATAGAAAAATAGTTTTTCTGAACAGAAGAACAAATATTTGATGGAGATGTCTCAAACAATTTTGGTTGAGCATGATACTTCTATATAACATTGATGGAAATATATTAGTGAAATTTTTTACATTCAATACAATTTTTTATATATGAAAAATTTATACATGTTCCATTGTAAGTTGAATTAGAAAAAACGACAATGCTTGAAATATATTCTTTTTATTTTATCCCTTGTGATATCAAGTTAAAATGTAAAAGCCTTAGTAAATTTTAAAAGAGTTGTGTTAATGGAATTTTCCTAGGTTGTCCTATTAATGAAAGAGGACAACCATGTCACAATAAACAGGATAAAAGGATTTTGGATACTTTTGAAGTTATACTGCTGGAATATTTAATGAATTATGATTCACATTATGAAGAAAGTTCTATAAGTAATAATGATTCTATTTTTGTTAAAAAACCAAAATAGTTGTTAGAAATAAATGATAATGTTGAATATATATAGTTTATGGAATAATATTCATCCATTATATCCGATTAGTAATAATATCATTCATCACATGTAAGGATGAAAAGGAAAGTGAAGGTGTAAAACATTATTTGAGATCAAGCATAGTGGGTGAATAACATTAGAAATTAAAGGATAATGGATCATATTTTTTTATAAAGTCAAATTGCATGATATTGAAGAAAAATTAAAGCATAAAGAGTGGTGTGATGCCATAAATTAATAATTAGACTAGATAATGAATTATAACACATGGATTTTCATTCCCAATCCTAAAGAGATGAATGTCATATAAAAAAAGTGGGTGTTAAAAAATATAATAAAAAAGGTAATGTTTTGAGAAATAAAGTAAGATTATTGTGTAAAGTATATTTATTGGTTGAATACGTATAATTTTATAAGGCCTTTTCACTGGTTTTAAGTCTTGAGACCATAAAAATATTTCTTTCTACTACGTCCTAAAAGAAATATAAATATTTTCAAGTGGATATCAAGTCCTCTTTACTCAATTGAGATTTAGAAGAGGAGGTATACATTAAGTATCCTTAAGGGTTCTTTATTTTTAAAAATTCTAATTGTGTTTTTTGTTTAATTAATGATTTATATGGGCTGAAATAATCCCTATGATTGTATCATTCTATGAAGTAAACATGATTAGAGATGTTGAATTTTAATAAGAAGAGAGTAGAAAAAATTATTCACATCAAAGATGATAAAGTTGTATCTATCATTGATATCTTTCATATAGATGATATTATATTTCATAAAAATGATGAATAATTTTATGATATTTTATTCTAAAGAGATTAATATGTTATTAGAAATTTATATTCTAGGAGATATGTGGTTCTTTCTTGTACTATAAATTTCCCAAGAGAAATATTAGATATTTCATTATAAAGATATGTATAATGGGTAACTTTTATATGGTTAGATATGGAAGATTAAACACATGTTTACAATCCAATTTTAACTTGAAAAATATGATCAAATATGAATAGGGAAAATTAGTTGATCCATGGTAGTTTGGAATACTAATCCAAAGTCTACTCTACTTGATAGATTCAAGAACAGATTTTGTGTTTTTTTTACCCTCTATTCGAAGAATTAAAGTGCACTAAATTAGTTTTATTCCATTGATTCAAAGAGTGTTATAAGGTATATTAAAATTAGGATATATTTTGACATAAAATATGATATCAAGGATGCTCTTAATATATTTAGATACACATATACAGATTGAGAAGGTTGTGTTGATGATAAGTGTCCAATATAGTTGAGTGTTATTTCTTAGAGAAATTTTTATTGTTTGGAACACTAATTAGTAAATTTTTTTAACTCTAATTGCTATTGAAGCTAATTATGTGGAATAAAATCAAGTGATAACTCAATTGATCTTGATGAAAATTTATTTTTAGGATCTTAAAATTGACGTGATGTTGCCACTACTTCTTGGGTGTGATAATCCAAGTGTTATCAATCATATAAGGATTATAGTTCAACCTTAAATGTCTAAGAATATTAACATAATGTTTCACATAATCAAGGGTATTATAGATATTAATGATCCTAAGTTGGAATTTTTTCCTAAAAGGGACTAAATTATAGATGCTTCCACCAAGCCACTACTAAACAAAGTATTTCATAATATGAGGATAATATTTGGAGTTCAGCCTGACCCATATCAAACCTATGTTATGGAGTTTCAATACCCTATCTTATATTTTATTCGGATATTTTATCAAAGAGGGAGAAGAAAATAAAATATAAATATTTATTTGTATTCATCTTCCTATGTTTTTTCATAGGGGGATATAATATAGATGTTGTATCCATTGATATTATGTAACACCCTGAAATTCTAAATTACAAAAATGTATTCAATAGTTTTTATGGAATTAAAAACCAAGTGTAAAAATGTAATATATTAAACCAATAAATTAAAATATTAAATAAATATAATATTTTTTATATATTTTAATACACAGAATACTGAGTTATCTTTCATTACACATAAGAGATACATACCTTGATATCATGTGTTACATTCAAGTTCAAGTTTCACCAAATATCAATGTATTATTAAAATATATTTTTTAATATATTATAATATAACCTTGATATTATATTTTTGGTTATGAATAGTGTTAAATAAATTATAACCATTTATGGTTTATACAAATATAAAATGAATTCATTGGTTAGAAATTAAGGAAAAACGAAAATAAGAACCAATTGGGTATTAAAATAAATAGTATTATTTTTATGATTCCAAAGGAGGTGTGTCTTAATAAAAAAACTAATTACTATAATTTGATGATTTTAATGAAATATATATAATATGTATTCAATATTTTTTTATATTCATCTATTATATTTCATATGTATAAATATGAAAAAACCAAATTTCACACATAAAAACACATATTTTTCTAAAGGAAATTTTACAACCCTTTAATGGGGAACCCTTTTTAAAAATGAATTTTGAAACTTTATTTGATTTAATATTTAAAAATTAACTTCACATTTGAAAAATAAACATGAAAATTAGGTTATTTTTGATTTTTTATATTTTTTTGGAAACATATCATTTTTAATGAATAGTTAAAAATACTGAATTGTAGTTCAAAATTGCATTTTAATCTAATTTATTTATATGGTAAAATCAGATTTTCAATTGGTTTTGAAGTTTAATTATTTTATATTTTTATCAATTAATCTAATTTAGTTCATTGGAATCAATTTCATTTTGAATTTGACTATAAAAACATAGAAAACATTCGAACTCATTTACTTTAGAACCACGCATTGATGTCCCTCATGTGATATTAAATTAAAATAAATCTATGACACTTATATGTTTTAAATTTGAAAAAATTGATTCTATATTTTTAATCAAAATAATTTATAATTTATAATAGTACTAATTTTTTTATGAGAAATATTAGTTAATGTTATTAAAATTAATTACCACAATTATGGTAAAATTAAGATTAATTAGGGACTAAACCATAACATTAAGGCCCAAAATGACCTATAAACTTGTCCAAGAACAGTTTTATGTACATATGTAACCCAATACTACCATGGATATAATTTGGTTAATTATTGGATCTACATGAAACATCAAAACAATGGGTAGAATTCATTTGGCAAAATATTACTAGAGTGTCACTTCTCATGCACTATAAAAGGCCCCCACTTCTCCCCATTAATCACAAATATAAAACTACATAGATTTGGATATGATATGCCCAAATATCTTTCTAAAATCCCTCCCATATACTTTTAATCCTACCTTTTGGAATAAAACTTTTCAAGGAACCCTTTTGATATAAACCAAAAGGAGTTACCCAATATTTAAGGTAACAATTAGCAACAATCTCTTTTCTTTCATTTAATTTTCCACCACCTAAAATATAATTCATCTATGTTAATATATTAATAACAATATAATAAATCTACTAAGATGATTTTATATTAGGGTTTTTTCCTACATGTACACATACTTTCATCAAATAGGTAACGAACATATTGTTTTTGTGTACGGCGAACTACAGCCTCCAAAAATGATGATTGTTCGTTCTTCCTTTACCACCTCTCATGGTGGCCATTATCACGGAAACTCTATTTATGTATGCTATATATGATATTTATTATGTATTTAATATTATTTAATTCTTTAAAAACACATGCCTTTATAATTTTTTTTTAAAATGATAACATGGTATGTGGAAGTGTGGACTATCACCCCTCATGCAATGTGAATCGCTAACACAATACATGGAAAGTATAAAGTATGGTTTTAATTAAAAATATGTGATATAAAAAAACATATATAAGATATTCACGACATAATTACCTTTATTAAAATATAACATATACCATTTTATTTATTACCCTCTCACAGACATAAAAAGTGATAATGATATTCGTGGACGTGTGGAATACCACCTCCCCAATAAGATGTGATTCATTTTTCAAAATAATATTTATATATATAAGTATATATGATAAAGAATTATTTAATTTATTATATTATTACCATTATGAAAATATTTATGTTACTTGCCTTCTTTATATAATGATTGCTGAAAAATGGGAACGTTACTCATGTGTACGTACGACCTACCATCTCCAGGACTGTAACATCGGTTCATTTTCCAAAACCATATGTAATGATTGATTTTAAATGATTAATTGAGGAATAAATATGATAAATATTTTATTATTATTATTTGATAGATTCTATATAATGACCCATTTGACAATATTTCACCAACTAAAGTTGTTTTTGACACATAATCTGAATTTGCTCAAAACAACTGACATAAGCATAATTGTTTAAGTAGTTGTATACAAAATATAAAAAGTGAAATAAAAGTAATAAAAATAATGGATATTTTTATAAATCAAGTTAATAATTAAGATAATATTGTCATTTAGGAATATAAAGACACACGATACAAATCATATACAAGGTATATGATCTCTTCTCACTTTTTAATTCTGTGTGATAAATGTCATGTTCACCACTTACTTCTTTTGTGCGGTGAATGTACTACCCATTTTTATATATTATATCATGAATTGTTATATATTCATGGAATTTTAAAATTTAATTTAATGTTATTCCTTCATAATTATTATCATTTAAAATGTATTAAAGTGGTATGGGACACATTGGAATGTTTAAAAATTATTTTCATCAACATTAACATTAATAAACTTTTAATTTAATTTCCATTAAATAAAATTATTTGACCATTATTCAATATAACCTTTAATCTTATCTCACTTAGTTATTCATAACCATTTTCAAGTATTACTACAATTTTTCTACTCTTTAGTACTCAAAATGTTTTAGAATAATCTTCACAAAACATGACATTATTTCTCTCTTTAGTTGGAGAACCTATTTTCTTCTAATAACCAAGTTTTATTAAAATGTTTTAAAAATTATTTTAAAATCATTTGGTAAATAATTTTTTACACTTTTTTTCTTTTACTAGTGTTTTCAAAGTAATCATCTTACCTTTTTCCTAACAAGTAGTTTTTCAAACATTTTTACCATGAAAAAGGAATGTTATTTTACCTCATACGACAAGTATGAATTGAACTGACCTCATTTCTTTGAATATTCATTTTCATCTCTAAAAGGATACTTTTAAAGAAAATGAGTTCAAAAATTATTTTCAAAGGAAAAGGTTTTCAAAAGTTGTTACAAAACAAAAGGATATTTTCCTCTAGAATGATTTTAAAAGATATTTTTATAGTATTTATATTCATGAAAAACAAAAACCCTTTATTTTTAATGCAAATGAGATTTGTTATATTGATACCATCCATATTATTATTATGGACGGTTTATAATTTGTTTTTCTAGGGATAGAATCCACACTCACTTGCTTTAATGATTTTTACCCCTTGAAATATTCTTTCTCTTATAACCATTGAACAATGAATTTCCCTGTTATTATCCATTTTATTTATCATGGATATTACTATTTCCTAATCCATATACCATTTTACATACAGTTTCCACTTTGAAAATTATCTTATTTTTTTAGGAATATTGTTAATTAAATATTTATTACTAAATATGGATATTTGATAATTCATATTATTTATTTTGATTATTATATATAAGTAATTATTTTGACTGGTAATGATGGGTGGATCCTAGGATTTATATAGTTCCTCAATGAAAAAATAGGTTCTCATGTGAAGAATAAGTTGCACAAATTAAATGGGTTTCTATCCATAGTTTTAAAACTTCACATGAAAGGTCTTCATGGTATAGTTTTTCATGTTTATTAGTTATAATGTATATTAAGAACGCATTACCCTTATTTAGTTTCATTTATTATTTTTCCATGGGATTTTCTGTTGAAATATCTATGGATACATTTCATTTTTAGTTATTTAGTGGTCATATGTTTTAGTTTGTTACCTTACCATATTTATTTTTCCTTATATAGTTTTTTAAATTGAATTCATTTAAAGTTATTATCTTTCCATATTATTTATCCACTTTTATTAAGTTCATTGATTACATGGCATGAGTGTTAACTTATTTTCCTTCCCATAATAATTATTCTCCTTGATACATTATTTATTATGCCATATTGTTCCCTTAATAGGAATTTGAGCTCACCATTTTTATGTTTCATTGCACAAGAACCCAAGAAGTATACTGTGAATAATTTTAAAATATAAGATAGATGAAATAATGTTATTAACCTATAAAGGAAATGGAGAAAAAAATTATATTGTAATTAGTGTCTTATTTTATAAGAAAAGTCCCATGTTTGAATCTGGTTTACCAAGAACACCTAAATCTCCAGTCCTTTCATATTTGATTATTTGTATTGATGAAAATGTAATTGTATCAGAAACCATATCAAGGCTATCAAGAGTTGGGTTCCTATAGTCGGTATCAAAGGATGTTTAGTAGAAACCTTAGGAATTGGATTTCGGAAAAAATATATTAGAGAACCTAACCCTAAGGATGAATTCTAAGATAAGTATGTAAGAACATCCTATAATTTTGTTAAGGTAGAGATCATGTTGGTCTTCCTAGGAACACATCTCTATCTAGATATTACAAGTGGATGTGGTTATGGCACAAATGTACCTAGGAATAATAGCTCTGAAAAGGTGTTCCGAGCTTGATTCAGGGTAACCTGGAAGAAAACAATGATCCTTACTACACACCTAGTTTAAAACTCTTATAGGATATTCATAGGATAATCCATGATTTCATTATAAACCATTTTGAAGAATTTGAATAAATAATGAAAATGCATATCCTAGGTTAAACATAAAGTGATTTAGATTGAAAATAAGGAGTCATTATTTATTATTCCTAGAGATGATATTATGGATATAAATTATACCAAAGAAAGACCTATGTGAAAATAAAATGGATGAAGTATTTATCTATTAGGTTTGTATTGAAAGCATTAGTTAAAATTCTATTTAGTAATTTACTTTATTTCAATGATGTCCATTAGACTTATTTTATAAATTATATTAAAATGGTTTTAGAAAAAGACAACCTTTATGTTGGGTAAAAAGTTATCATGTGTGGATAGGCCATGGGCCTTGAACCCATGACAGAAGTACGATAAGGGTTTCATGCCAACAACTGGCCTATGAAATGTCCTAGTTAATTATTCATTGTTTCTAGTTAAAAAAACTTGACGAATAAATGTTAATGATGAACCAGTAATATATATTTTTAGGATTAGTGATTAATATATTAACCATAATATCTTTTGGAAGATAGTTATAGAAAAAACAGTTATAGTTTTCACTCTTTTATTGGGCTTACGATCCTTTAAACGATTCATTTAGTGCTACAAACATAAAAATATTCATTATTGAAAATTAATTTCATGGAGTAAAGGGATGAATAAGAATTTTATCTAACAATATCCAAAAGTTTTGATTGTTAATATGAAATGGAAACCTATTAAGTAATAATATTTTCATATATTCAATGTTAGTAAAACCATTACCCAACATTAGGAAAATGACTTTGAAATAAAATTTTGTCTTCATACATTAATTTTTGTTGAACTGATGGTCACTTAAATCATTAATGATTTTTAGCATTGAGGCTCTAAAAATACTATTGACCATTCAATATTTTTTGATTTATGAACTCATTCACTGCATATATATATTTACACTTTTTATCCATTTAGGTATTTTCACATTCCACTAATTTTATTCTACTTAGAGGCCTAGTTTCAAGGTAGTCCATCTGACCATTGTACTTATCATTCTATATCTTCTGGAGGATGTTTTATGAACCCTTGTCATGATGTGGGATTTAAATTTAGGGAAATATCAACCAGTATATTACCAATATTGATTTTAAATTGCGAGTACACAATTTTATTAAGGTGGGGGAATGTTACACCCCAAAATTCAAAAGTACACCATTGTATTCATAGGTTTTATGACATGCAACACCAAGTGTAAAAATGGAATATATTAAACGGATATATTAAAATATTAAATAAATATAAAACATTCTATCACTTTTAATGAAATAAACATCATGTTATCTTGTGTTACACGCAAAAGAAACCTTCCTCGGTATATTGTGTTACACACAAGACCAAGTTTCACCAAATAATATTGTATTATAAAAATAATATTATTTAATATAGTATGATATAAAATAGTTGTTATGTTAGATGTTATGAATAGAATTATATAACTTATTAAAATTTATGTTTTATATAAATATAAAATGGATTTATTGGTTACTAATTAATAAGAAACAAAAATAAGAATCAATTGAATATAAAAAGAAATATTATTATTTTTATGCTTCCAAAGGTTTTAGTATCAATAAAAATAATTGATTAAAATTATTTAATAAATTTCATGAAATATATATTTTATATATTCAATCAAATATTTTTAATATTCATTCATTATGTTTAATAGACGTATGATAAGAACAAACCCAATTTCACACATAAAAACCTGTATTTTTATAATGGAAATTTTACCACCTTTTAATAGAGAATCAATTTTAAATCATAATTTGCACAATTTAATTGATATAATATGTAAAAAAAACATCATATTGGAAAAAAATATAAAAATTAGTTTTGGGTGAATTTTTTATATTTTTTGAAAACATATAATTGTTTACTAAATAGATAAAAATACTTAATTTTAGTAAAAATAATCTTTTTCATATTTCTTATTTAGAAGGTTAAATAATATTTTAAATTATTTTTAAAGTTTATTTAGATAATATTGTTATCAATTAATCCAATTTAGGTCATTTTAACTAATTCCACTATGAATTTAACTATGAAAACATAGCCAACTTTCAGATGTTTTTACTTTAAAGTCTCTTATTGTCATCCCGCCAATGATATTAAATTTAAAACCATATATACCAATAATACTAATTGAATTTGGAAAAATATATTCCATATTTGTAATCATAATAATTTATAATTTATAATAATAGAAAAAAAAAAATTTGACCTAAATGTTGAGTGAAAGTGATTAAAATTAATTACCACGATTAAGGTTAAATTAAGATTAACAAGGAACTAATCCTTAACATTAATGCCCAAAAATACCTATAAACTTGATTAATATATATTTTATGAAAATATTTTGAACCTATACTAAATTTTATCTAATTGGGTCCATTATTTGTTCCACTTTCTATATGAAAAATGCGTGAATAATTCCTTTGTCCAAATATTACAAGAGTGCCACTTCTCCTCCACTATAAATGCCACCACTTCTCCATATTACAAAAAACTATAAAAAAAACTTGGGCTATTACTATATAAAAAAAATATGTTCTAAAAATCACACCTCTATCCGCTGAACCCTACCTTTGGAATCAAATACTTTCAAGGAATCCTTTTGGTATAAACCAAAAGGAGTTACTCGATTTTTATGGTAACACTTTCCAACGATAACATTTATTTCATTTAATTTTACCCAAACATAAATATTATTTTTACATTATCATATAATAAAACCAGTATCCTAAATATACTGATATATATTTATATTAAGAGTTCTAACTACACTTACACACACTTCCATCTAATGGGTAACAAACATACTGTTTCTGTGTACGGTAAACTATTACCTTATGAAATGATGGTTGTTCCTTATTAAATTTCCACCTCATGGTGGTAATCATGATGGAAACTATGTGTGTGTATATATATATTATATTATATCTATTATTTTTTTAATCTTATTTCATTATTTTACAATTCATATCATTCTACTTTTCAGTTCATGTAAAAATGGTAACATCGTTTGTGGAATAGTGGACTACCGCCCCCTAATGCTATGTGGTTCGTTCACTCGATACATGGAATGTATAAAATAAGGTTTTAATTATAAATACGTGACATAAATAACCTATATATTTTATTTATGACATAATTAATTTTATGTAAATATAATATATATCATTTTCTTTATTACCCCTTCACACACTTAAAAAGTGAGAATGTTATTCATGGACGTGTGGACTACCGCCTCCTCAATATCATGTGATTAATTTTTCATCATAAGAATTATTTATATAAGTGTATATGATTAAATAATATGGTATTTATTATATAATTATCATTTTATAATGATTTATTTTACTGACATTATATTCATAATGATCATGGGAAAATGGGAACATTACTCATGCATAGTACGACCTACCGTCTCCATGATTGTAAGGTTGGTTTAATTGTAATATACACATTTAATGATTGATTTTAAAAGTGTAATTTATGTATAAATATGGAACTTATTTCATGATTATTATTCTATAGATGTTATATAATGATCCCTTACACCATTGTTGACTGACTAAAGTTTTTTTTGACACATAATCTGAATTTGGTCAAAACAACCGACGTAAACATAATTTTTTAAGTAGTTGTATATTAAAAAGTAAAATGTAAAATAAAATTAACTATAAAAATGAAGATTTTTATAAATTAATTAAATAATTAACATAATTTTTTAGAAATATAAATACACAAGAGACAAATCAGATGCAATGTATGAGGATTTCATCTCACATTTTAATTCTTTGAGTTAAATGTCATGTTGACAACTTATAACGTGTAGTGTATCTACTACCAATTTGAATTTTGTATATAATGAATTCCTTTGTATTAATTGTATTTATAACATTCTTTTACATTTATTCCTTAATGAGGATTATTATTTAAAATGTTTCAAAGTGTTATGGGACACTTTGGAATGTTTAAAAATTATTTTCCTTATTAATATTTCAATGGTATTTTCATTCGAGGAAATTATAAGACCATTTTTCAATAAAAGATTAAATTTTCTCTCCTATGGTTATGCTTGACCATTTTAAATTATTAGTACTATTTTCCCACACATGGTACTCAAAATGTTTTACAAAATGTTTTCCAGAAAACATAACTTTATTTCAATCTTTAGTTGGAGAACCCATTTTCTTCTAAAAACAATGTTTTATTAAAATATTTTCAAAAATAAATTTAAAATTATTTTTTAAACACAGTTTTACCCTGTTTTTTACCAATTTTTTCAAATTAATATTCTTATTACTTTCTTGACACGACATTTTTTAATCCATTTTACCATGAAAAAGGAATGTTATTTTACCTCATACGACCAGTACATATTTAACCACCGTCATTTATCTGAATATTCATTTGCATGTATAAATGGTTAATTATTATAGATTTTTTTTTCAAAAGTGATTTTCAAAGAAAATGTTTTTCAAAATGTTTTACAAAACAAAATAATATTTTACTCAAGGATGATTTTGAAATAAATTTTTATAGTATTTCTATTTATTTTCTACAAAAACATTTTATTTTTACTCAATGTGGGATTTGTTGTATTGATACCATAATTATTATTCTTCTGGATGGTTTATTAATTATTTGTCCAAGGATAGTATTCACAGTTACTTCCTTGAATCACTTTTTATTCCCCATGATTTTTTCAATCTCATATGATCTATGAACATTGAATTTTCCCTTAAATATCCATTTCATCTATCATGGATATTAAGTTTTCCTAAACTATATACACTTTTACATATGGTGTCCAGTTTGAAAATTCTTGGATTATTTAGGGAAAAATAAAATATTATTTATTTTTTATTCAATATATATATTTGATAAGGTATACTATTTATTTTTATTATTAGATGTGAAGAATGCATTGGATTAGTAACGACAGGTAGAGCACTGAATTTATATAGATACTCGATGCATTAATAGGTTCTCATGATACAAATAAGTTAGACAAATTAAATGGGTTTCTATATATAGTTTTAAAGTGTCTTGATAAAGGTATTTATGGTATTGGTTTTCATGTGACTTAGACATGAAATCCCATAAGAATGAATTTTCCTTATTTATTTTTAGTTATTTTTAATCCATGAGATATTGCGTCGACATATATTTGGATAAATCTTATTTTCAGTTATTTAGACAGAATGTTTTTCAGTTTCTTACATTGTGGTGTTTATATTTACCTATTTAGTTATTTTAATGGTATATGTTTCCCGTTATTACCTTGAAATATTCTTTACACACTAATATTAATTTTATTGATTACATGACATGTGTGTTTAGTTATTTACTTTTCCATATTGAATATTCTCATTGATTTATTATTGAGACTACTATATTTTTTCCTTACTGGTCATTTGATCACACCTTTAATATGTTTCTTTCCCCGAGAATCATAAGATTATACTAAGAATTCTTTTCAAAGATATGATAGATGGAATAATATTTTTAACATTGAAAATAAAACGAGAAGAAAAAACTATGTTGTAATTAGTGTGTTCTTTTGTAATAAAAGTCTCATGTATGTATATGGTTTAGCAAGAGTACTAAACTCTTCAGTCTTTCAGGATACGATTCCTTGTAATAATACCAATGAAATAGTATTAGACACTATCTCTGGGAAATCTAGGTTTGGGTTGCTACATATGACTTACTTATTGGGGGAGTAATATATTAGGGGGAGAATATTTTTAGAGAGAGTTTTTAAAGAGGAAATATGTAAATTTATTATTGTTTATATACTAATTTTTTTAATAGTTGTGTAAAATATCTTGCTGATTTTTTTGTTTAATAGTTACCTTGGAAAAATATATCACATTTAAAAAATATTTGATGTAATGATGATATATTTATTAAAGTAATTTTGATTCTTAGATGTGATGATTGATTACTGATTGAAGAAGCGTTGTTTCTCATATTTATTCTCAAATGGAACAGATTTGAATCAAGCAGATCCGACTTGAAGAGGTTGAATATAAGTCTCTTATTTTGTGGATAACAAGTTATTATAAATAAATATTTTTTTCCCAACACAATGTTCACTCAATTAGTATTATGATTATTGTGATAAGATTTATTTTTAATAATTCTGTGGATTGTGATTTTTGTTCCTCGATTTCTAATAAAATTAAAAGAGGGAGATTGTTTTGTTCAAGTGGTATTTTATATATTGTATTTGTTTATGGGGGATATTTTTGAAATAATCAAAAGTGAATAAGTTTATTATATGTATTTCTTTCAATATATAAATCATATTTAAGCTCACATGAAATATATATAATATGAGAGTTGGATGTTTTTGGATTTTTGGAGATGGTTGATAAGCTCTTGGAGAATTGATATACGAGTTTTGAGGGATTATTCTATATAGAGATATAGGAGGAAAATATCAACGTAATATATCACACATAATAGGATCCATATGATGTTTTTTCTTTTCACCTAGGATATTTGGTTTCATATTCATTTTTTATGATGTTATATGATTTTATGAGTCCGTGTGTGATTTTTTATATTTATTTAAGTCATCATGTTCCATGTATAATATTTTTTGGCACATGTTCCATGTATTAAAGTACCATATGTTTTTTATAGATATTATAATAAATTTTTTTTCACTGAATAGATTTCATTGAATTATTTTCCTATAGGATTTAACATATTGTTATGACACATATATTACTTTCTAGATTCTCACTAGAATTAAATTAAAGGGTAAAATCATTTATTTGATTATTGTGAGGATTTATATTTCATTGAGACAAATTTTAATGATCATAAAAATAAAATGAGGTGATTCCATGTAAGAAAGTATTTATAAATATAATTATCACATTAAATTATGATATAAGATACTTTTGGATTTCATATCATAATAGGATCTTATATGTAATGAGATTCATGAATTTCATGCATACATTGATATTATTTGATGGAAAAAAATTCGTGAAGGTTTTAATAGGAGTAATAAGTGAATGAATAAAGTAAACATTAATTTTTCCATGTTAGCTTATAGTTATGAGTGGTTTTTATAATTAGTGATAATTTTGAATGTAGAGAATTTGATGATTTTAAATTCAAATATCCATAATTATATTATTTCAAGTAGAATATAAATAAAGAGGTAGAAATATAGGGAATACTATTAATTTGATTCTGTGAATAAATATTTTCAAATAAGAAGAAAAATAATATAATTATATACACGAACTAGAGAATGAATCCTATAAAATATTGTAATGAATAATTTCAGATTATTAGGTGATTTTTCCATGAAGTTCATATAAAATATAGGGACATATGAAGTTTACATGCTATATATTTTGAACCATATTATTCATTATGATGATGAAAACAATGGTGGTTTCATGTAGTGTTGTTCATGAAAAACAGAAGTAACATCTTAGTACTGTGTCGGAACTAAATAAAGAAGAAAAACTCAACACACTCAACAACTTAAAAATAGTCTACGGGTGAGATACAAATCATCTATTGCCAATATTATCTTAATTTGTAAAGTGTGGGATACAATTGTGTGTGAGATGAACCAGAGTATAGTTAGGACACTTGAAAATATGAGTTTCAAAGATATACCCAACTCCCTTATACCAATATGTTGATTCTAGTGGGTAGTGTGATCGCGGAGGAATCCATATCACACCAAGGAATAGACTTCTAATATTGAGAGGTAAACCACATATATTGTTTTAATCCTTGTTCTACTGTGTGTTTAGAATTTTAAATTGATAACAAACATCACTCATCTTGGTAAAGGTTATTTCAAAAGAAACATAAAATACGTTAAGATTACTAATTTACCCCTCTTAATGATCTCCCATAGATCCTACAAGGGGTTCCAAAAAGTATTAACCATTATTATATAGGAGGGATATTCTATAGTTGGACATAGTATAGGATGATTATTGTTATCACGAAATGGTATTGGAATGTTTTTGTTGTACGTTGGATATGATAAGGATATTGAGTCATATATTGTTATTTGTTCATATGATGATGGAACTTGGGATATGGTCGATGACATGTATTTACAGGGGAGGTTGAACTATAATGATTATTAGTCATGGATTAATCCATGATGAAGAATGACATGAAAAGTGTTTGGAAGGCTGATATAAATTCTTATACGATATAATATGGATGTATTATTCCACTATAGAATTTATCAAGACATGCAAGCGATAACATGGTGATGGTCAATCATGGGTGGAGTAGGCTTTGTAGTATTTTTTAGTTTTAGTTTTTTTAGTTTCATACACTAGTATACATGTAGATATTATCTAGGGATTCCATTTGTATTGGACTAATGAGTTTATCCTCACGCCTTTAAGGGGTCCACTGGGATGTGTACAAGCTTTATGTATTATGTTATAGGTATGGATTGAGGTTCAATATTATGATCCTATTAGAGACAAATTTGAATAAGATTCATGATCTAGATGGTATGATTTTATAGATAAGTTAGGTAGTTCCTTTATGTTAGGAAAAAAGTTTATTTTTCTTCATTTAGGATAGGTGCATATGTGATCTACCTGATAGTGATATTGTTTACTCTTGTATGGATAAGGGAGTAGTTTCTTATTATTTTGATTTTCATTGACCACTATTTAATGATTCATATGTTGTTGTTGTATAATAATTTCTATTTATGTTTAGAGGGTATAGTCTCCCCATTATCACCCAATAAACCCTATTTGATAATCCATACCCATTGATATAAAGTTACGAATTCCTAATGTCTAGTGGTTTTCTAGTTAAATTTTTATAGAGTTTGTTGGGATAAGGCATTACAATAGACACTAAAGATGAATTTCACCCAAAAAATCATGAAGGGATCAATATTACACAGTTATACAAAAATCAATTGATTGACGAAAATATTCACCTATAATAATGATAGATTAATTTAGTGTCATTTAAAAGAATAAGAATATTATATTTATCCAAAAATTCGATAAAAAATCTTTTAAAACACATTAATTTAAAATCCTTTTTTAGTGTAATCCTCAATGGATGCGTTGTTTAAAAATATCTAACTAATGTAAAATGAAAATTAAATTAAAGATAAGAAGCCTCATCTTTATTGAAATCCACCATTTGAAACCCATTAATGAAAAAGATAGGGGAAAAAGAGAATGATAATTCCTTATTATAATTATTAGTATCTAATGATGAAGTATTTTTTTTAATATAGTGTATTGGAAACCAACATATTCATCATTGAATAGATTCGATGAAGGTAGTGGTAGGTTATGTAAGGAAGGGGCCAAAAGGGCCAACATTCCTTTCTCTAGTCTATTCTATTTACTTATTTTATTTATTAATAAATAGTTACATGGAGTGTTTTTATTTTCATGCATATTAGTGTAATGTGAGACAAAACATGATAAATATATATCTCTATTCCCTTTAAATTATTATTAATGGTCATGCATCTTGATGGAATTTGTTTATTTTTTTTATTTTCATTTTTAATCAACATAATCTATATGAAACCCAAACCACCACTATATTTTTTTTGTCACTAGGATATTTCATGTGAATATGATAGAGTAGGAAACATAAAAATTCCACATAAATCTAAATCTCGAGACACTATTTTTTATAAAAAAATTTAGAATGGTCCAAATTCTATTTCACTATTTTTTTATCATTATAAAATTAAATATATATATATATATATAAGAGTATAGGGTTGTTTAAGAACACTATTCATGATTAAAATCAATGGTCACACTAATTTGAAAAATTCCATTTCCTACGGAAATAATTATAGATCATAGTAATATTCTCATTAATAATATTTGATATCAAACATAATCTCTATTTTAAATCCATGTTTTTAAGGAATATGATTTCAAAGTTCAATTTCAGTACATAACCTTTCCAATTACTTCCTTAAAATAATAATATTCATTGAATATAATTTAAATGTGTTTTTAACAAGACTAATAGTTGTAATTAGAGAATATTTATTAAATAAATAAATGGGAATACACCTAAATCATAAATAAATAACTAAAATTAAATGTTTTCAATATTTATAGAAATTATGTGTCCATTTTAATGCTTCCATTGAACTCCCAACATATCCTGACACACCTCTAATATAGAACCGATTATAATTATCTTCATTAGTGAACCATATAAACATATGGATGTTATCTAAAACTATTAATTAAAACCCAAAAAACAGTAACTTTTATTAAATTATAAATTAAATATTTTGAAGGATATTGGTTAACTAATTTATTAACCCAGAAAAATTAAATTCAGTGGCCAATATTTTAATAGCATCTATTTATATAGTAATAACTTATGTACCTATATGCATGATAAAAATAGAAAAATATTATGCTATGAAATAGAAATATGTCAGTTAAAAACTCCATCAACAATGGGGATCTTAATCCAAGAAACTAAATATAAAAAAGACCTAACATTTTTATCAATATGAATCAAATTCTTAAAATCACATGGTGGTGGGATATTATGAAAACAAAATCCACCATCCACTATTAAATAATGATGATAAGAATAATAATGATGATGTTAATACTAACAACAACAATAACAACTATAGAAACAATAATAATTTTACAATATAAGGTTATCAACAGATGTAACCCATCCCCCTTGATCTCTCAGGTAGTAATGAAAACTCACCCATGTATCATATAAAGAATATAATCACATCGGATGAATTTTCATATGGTTCTTAATGTGGATTAGAAGGGTTACCAACCTTCCCTATAAAACCTAAAATTACAACCCCTAGTACTCAAACCTGAGCTCACTCTAGAATGAAATTCCTCAACCCAGAAATTGAAAAAATGACCATTTCTATAAAAATAAACAATACATGAATGATTATATCTATATTATATATATATATTAACTGGATTTGATTTATAAATTAATTACTTTTTCATTATAAAATTTGGTTTTCATGTCCTATTACATTGTTTTATGTGTTTCTATGGATGATCTGGAGTTTCTATAGAATATTGAGTAATATTTTGGAAAAGGAAGACAAATGGAATTTTTGGAAGTTATAGAAACATTAATACATGAAATGAACCTAGAAAACATAATTTATAAAATATTCTAGTGTATTTCGTAAGAGCTGACTCAATGTAATAAAAGCTGACTCACATTCTGAGGGTTCATGTCACAATATGAAGGCTTCATATGGGTTATTACTTTGCAGATTTTGAATGAACATGCTTATTTCATCATGAATATGTTCAAACCACATCATGAAAAAAACCAATACAGTTTAAATTTAGATAATTTTACATAAAATGAAAAATATATATCACACCATCAGTAATGTATTTGAATATTAGACTAGAGTTGCAATTATTTATGCAACATATAGGTTGGAGGTTACGAAATTCCCAAAGAAGGAAATGGATTTGTGTTTATAGGGGTTTTATGTGGTGTGAATATACAGGTTCACAGTAATTTATGAAGAATGTTTATAGAGATAATAATGAAGTATCTTTGAATGAGGAGATTTCACAATGAGATGGTTCGGCCACACCGTGTATAAGAATGTTCACACAGAGGGAGTTTGTATGAGTGGAAGTTATGACCATTATTGTTTCTTTGAGTAGTGAATTAATAAAAAATATGGATTTTATAATAAAAACCTCCTGTATTTTTAGTATAAATAATGAGAGTTTTACTTGAGAGACACATGTGGATTAGAAAGAGATTTTATAGGGGATTTGTACCACTAGGGAGAGGGGATTCTTGACTGTTGGAGAGAAGCTGATGGGGCTTCAAACCAGGGGAAGTTCATAGTTATGTTTTATTTTCTATTTTTATTGTTTTTTTGTATTATTATATATATTATACCATCCTCGAAAAATTTTCTAGTGTAACTGAATCCCATATTCATCTTCTTCACATCTATTATATCTTTTACACTGCATGGTTTATTCATTATCGATAAACACTTAATGATAATTGGATTATCCAAAAGGAGAGATTGGAATCAGTTGATATAGTTATGTACCAACATGTTTTGGTTCTTTTTTTTATTAATGGGATAATTTTATTTTTTTAGTGTTGTGATGTAATTCACATTTATCATATGTGTTATCAAATTATTGGCCTATTATGTTTTAAAGGGAATGAAACCCATCATTATAGAGGTAGTTAATTCATGATAATTGAATTGGATTATTGTCCTTTATTAGTGATAAAATTAATGTATTCTATTTATTTTAGATTTTTGGATCAAGAGGGTCTGGATGTTAGGGTAGTTCTAATAGGAACTAATCTTGAATTAGATATATTATTTCTTTGGAAATCCACAATTAAATATTGATTTCCCTTCCCTTCATCCCTTAAATATACTTTTCAATTAGTTATTAGATGAAATATTTCCATAGTTATGTTTTTTATCGTGATGATGAAATGGTCATGATGTGTTAAGGTTTTCTTAATACATTTCACTAGAATTCCCCATTTCATATAGGTTATACCTCAATACTCACATTCCTACACTAATATTTAAAAAAATTCAAAAATTCATATAGGTTCTACCTCAGTACTCACATATCCTTTTAATGGATTATCACTCTACAATACACATATAAAGTACGATGTTTATCATACTCAATATTATGTTTAATATCCTAACCATCTATTTAAAGAACTACGTTATCAATTTTGGTTCTACTAAAAACAATTTCAACAATGATCCTTGTAAAATGTTCAAATCGAGCCATTTTGGTTTATTTTTCCATTTTAATAGGGAATCCAACATCAACATAATGTCATGGAGTATCATAGGATGTTAGAGAATCTAACATAAGTCATAAATCTTGAGCACCCAAAAGTGGATTTTTTGATTTACCCTACGCATAAGAAGCTACAAAACCAACAGTTGTGGCAACACCATGATGTACAACAAATATTCAATAAAAAGTGGTTTATAGTATTGTGAGCTTATGGAGAGGATCACTAGGCTCACTACTTCACCCAAAATAATGAAAATACATAGCCTCTTTCACTAAAACATGAGGTTACTAGGATATAAAATTTATTTTCTCACCAATATACCTAAGGTCCATTTATATAATGATGACGTCGATGATGATGTAATTACTAATAAAATTAATATCTTAATTAATTTAATAAATCATAATATTTATAATTATTGATATTATAATTAATAATAATGATAATAATTTACTTAATAATAATATATAATGTAATTAATAATGTAATTATAGATAATAATAAAAATAATTTTATTAAGAATAAATAATGAAAAAGTTACTGTAATAAATAATAATATATACATAATAATAATAATAATAAATTATTTATTTTTTGTATTATAATGTGTTAAATGTATAAATGTATTCCCAAACCCATTTTCAGATTTTTTTTATCACACTAGTAGAAAATGCACTATTGACAACCACTTAAATTGGATACCAATGTTTTTATGAGGATGTTTTTTGTGATTATGTTAGAGAGGGTTACAAATAGTGAATTCAAAATGTGAATTGAACATTAGTAAGTATTAGCGATTAATTTTGGTGATTACTATTTATTTTTTAATGTATTAACACCTAATAACATGCATTTAAACTTAGAAAAGGTAATGATAAATAACTAAAATTGTGTTTGTGGTTAGGAATTTATGAAACTATATAAAATTATTTTCATAAAAGGTGTTTCTAGGGACTATTTTAAGTAAGATACAGATTTTCCATTTCTCTAATAATATTTTTTACCAAACATAGACTATGGAAGGTAAAGAAAAACCAAAAAACAATGTAAAAGAATAAAAAATTCATTGAATTATTGTATGATAAATTTTATTCCTCAAATTATTAAATAAAGTAGTTTTTGTCTCTCATAAAGAGAAAATAATGATATGTGACAAAGATATGTTGAATTAAGTCCCGTTTAAATTTTTCTCATATAAGGAGTGTTATAATAATGAATGATAGTATTATAAAAATAATTCTATATTAATATCACTAAAAAACATAAAAATTTAAATAATTATTACATAAACAAGTAAATAAAATAAAATTAGGACGTAAATAAAATGGGGTGGTTCATTAAACAATAATATAAACAAAATTACAACTAAACCAAAACTCATTCTAACATAATATTTTCTAATTGAAAAAAATGTAATTACTCAAATAGATTCCCATTCTAAAGATAACATAGTTATAATAAGTAAAAAAATATAAAGACCACTATAAAAATTAAATAAAAATAACCCTTTAATTTCATAAATAAAATATTTGAAGAAATTAATGTAATTATTTAAAATGGAAGGTTTAAATTTGAAATGTCAGCCCACAAGTCATCTATCACCACATATGAAACTTTAGATTCTATATCAGCTCCATTAATAATAGATTATTTTGTATTGGTGTATAATTATTTTAGTTCAAGTGTTATACATGCTCCCAATGATGAAAAATATCATAAAAGATGTATTGATGAAAAATAATGGCAAAACAATTAATAAACATAATAAAAAATGAAAAATTAATATTATATTCAATGATAAATGTTCAAAGAAATATTAAATGATTGAAATAAAAACCATGATATAATTTTGGAGTTTAGATTTTTTTTTTATTGTTTTTTCTTTTTTATTCTATATTTTCATAGTCTTTTTATTTTGAAATTTTAAAATTTGAATGAAGGTGGGTGTCACATGTTTTTCACATGGAAAGTGAAAATTTTCTAACCTAACTATATATGGGAATATCATTAATTTCAATGATGTATTTATGGCTGATTCATGGTTCCACCAATAGTGTGACCAAACTACACTTCTTCATTTATGGGAAGCCAGTTCCATCCCCATGGATGGCACTTGGTTTGGAAAACAATGTGGCCAAACCATGAGACCAATCTCTTTCTTTAAAAATATAAAATTACTAAGTTTACCACGATTGTTTTAGTACCAATATGTCGTTATTTTTATCATATTCAAACCCTCATTCCATCCTATTGTGATGAACACCTCTACCCCTCCTTGGCGATTGATTAAAAGTGTTATATCTTTAATAATATTCAATTAATCACCTATAATGTGACTTTTACTCCTCAAATAGGTCTAACAAATTCTCTTACATTATTTCTATTATGTACTAAGGCTATGGAGGCCCAATGTTGATGTTATAAAAAGTCACTAAAAATGATATTAATGTTTAGTTTGTTGTATTTTATTTTGAGGATCCCTACTTCTATTTTTATGTTAATTCACCCCCTGTATCAAAATTTATTTCATATTAAGGTCAGTTATTTCTTTCCCATCATTTTTTAATTAAAATTATATGATTTATTATTAAAAATATGGATTTATGTTTTTTATAAATATTAAATTATTGTTTTGTGGATGGTTTTACATATTATGAGTTTTTTTGGATATATATATTTATCATGGATATATGAAATTTCTTAAATGGTATGTCTATATAAAAATATGGAATTCAATAACAAAATTTAGGGATTTTTATTTGAAAAAATATGGGTTTAATTGGTTAATATTCTTGGGAGACCCTGGGAGATTGGATAGGGATGCTAAGTTTAGACATCAATAAGAGATGGCCAAATGGTAAATAATAGAGTGGATTGACCTGTTAATATATATTTAAATAATGTTATAATATTTTATTACTAATTTAATGGAAATAAGAATAAATACCACTATGGAATTTTTATTATAGTTTGGATCAAATTGATCTTACATATGATTTTAAATTCTCTCAAACATATTGAGAAATGACACCCACTTAATGAAATATATGACTTTTATGGGGATTAAAACCCCTTACAATGCCTTGTTAACCCCTAGAGGAATAACCCAATACATCTTTTCTCTTGGAGGAAAAAATAAACTAGATTATTTTTTATGATGGTGGAATAAACCAACCCATCACTTATCCGGAAAATAGTATAACCGAAATCTCTTTATGTTTTACCAGTTATATCAGAACCCGCACAAACCTTTTTTTCAGGTGGAATATCCTAAAATTCTTACCTTGAAAATTGTAGTATAACCCCACAAAATGATAAGAATATAAATTATTAAAAAGATGTAGTGCAACAGAAATAGTTTTAAAACGATGAAAGATGGAGTGTTGTGGTAGCCAAGATCACTTTAATAGTATAAATTTTGAACATTAAATTAAGGATATAGTAATTGAATGTTTTTTGAAGAAGTTTATACTACCATAAAGTATATCCCAAATTTTATATTACAAGTATCAAAACATAAAAATATTTTCAACATAAGTTATGTAAGATCTCTCTCTTTTAAATATATAGAGTTTCTTCACTATTGATTAATTGAATATAAAAATTTTAATAACCATGTCCATATTAATGTTATATTTAATAAATCATAAAAAATCACAATTATTTTTCAAAATATACGTTGATTGGAATTCCACATTAATTCTCTTAGGAAATCAATTTTTTCAACTTTTAGAATAAAATAAATTACAAAAAAAATTATGAATTTTTTTTTAAAAATGAAATAATAATTAAATCAATAAATATGAAAATTTCATTCATAAATTAAAAAATTGATTAGAGTAAAAATGTCATCGAAATAATATGAATTTCGACAATGTTTAACATCACAGTGTAGTTTTTTGGTAACGAACTGACCTGAATACCCTCTAAAATTGGTACCTGACCTGACCTGACCCACCACATACCCGAAGGGACTTCCTAATTCTCACGAGCTGGAGACTAGCACCAAGTAATCAAAAAAAACTAGGGGGAATTATTTCTCCTAACATGAAGTAATGAAAAATAATATATATATATATACAAGATACATAAAAAATGGAAGGTAAATATATTCCATAACAGAAACGAAATATCTCAAGTGTGAAAGTAATCTCCAAGTAAAATTATAACCACAAAGGACTACTAAAACCATAAAAACATGATACTACATGTGATATCATGGGTGGAATCCCACCATATGACAACCAACTACCCATTTAACTGATAGAAAACCTCGTCAACTTAGTATGGTGCCATGCCTTTCCCTTCATTGAAGGACATAAAAAGTGTTACACACCACCTAAGAAGTGCACATGGTGTGAGATAATAGGCTCAGTAGGATCCCACCCAGGTCTTCCATAAAAATTCTCTTTAAAATAAACCAAATATGCTTGTTTAAAATAAAATGTGGTCTGATAAGCAATAAATAAGTTATATCAAAGAATGGTAAATATTTTCCTTTTTTCAATATTATAAAAAATGGAAGGTATATCAACTTCAAGAATAAATTTTCAATTTATCTTCTAGAAAAAGTTAAATCATGCATATAATATCCAAAATAGTATAGATCCCACCCTAGGTAAATCACTCTGAGGAACTCAAAAGTTTAGGATAGAAGAATACTTGTACAACAACAAAGAATAATGCACAAAATGACCATAGAACATAGGCCTAAAGAGTATAGGAACACCCCATGAGTCAATCCCCCAATAATTTCAAGAAAAATTCACTTTAAAAAAATTCTTATAGAGTACAGATAATCCCCATGAGCTAACCACCTCATGGTAATATATATTATAGACCTAAGTTAATCCTTACACCTATATACCCAAGGATTATCATGTTCCATATTTCATAAATCATTTCATTTATTTAAAAATAACCCATTTTCTGTTTAATAAAAGTTAGGGAAAACCCACCTTTTATCACAAATTAATTTAAACACGTAAAAAAATTTATTTAGAAATAAATTTAAAAAAATAATATAAATATAGTTCATCATCATAGGATAGAGACAGAACCACCTCCCTTAAAACTCAGGGTCGCACATGCCGATAAAGGATCTACCCAAAAGAGAATGAATCATCCACAAAGGAGGCCCTAGAATCAATCTACATATATTATTAATGACCCAATTTACAAAAAGGGTTGGTGAAAAAGAGGAAATGTCACATACCTCATGAACACACACCCACTGTACCACAGACCAAAAAGGAAATGACCACTAGAATAAGATGACACCACATATTTTCCTAGAGAGATGAAAACCAACCACCATGATGGTCAATCACTGAATAGGTCAATCTAGATCAAACAGAGTCTCCAAAAAAACAATGAATACGACTTCTAGTTTGAGATCCAAGAGAGATAAGGGAGAATGAATAAAGTTATTTCCCATAAAACACCATAAAAACTGTGTTCCTAACAATTAAATTTTGTGTAATCCCTTTAAACTTTATGTAATCCATGGGGATCACATACTTTGAAATACCTGTCACTTTTTTATTAAAAATAATCATTTTATTTTTATATGGTGTGAAATATATTCATGGCATGTACTAAATTCATGTTGTGCACCAAACATACAACATCCAATTGACAGAACTTACACATCATGTAATCCCATTATACAATGTGTAGCTTTCTTATAGACTATAAAAACTAAATATTCCTACTTGGAAACCACAAACCAACTCAAGTGTTCTCTAAACTCTGGAATAACCCCACAAATCCATTAAAAAATTTATACATTGAATCCATTAATTCAAACAAACATATATCCCCAAACATTATGTCATTTTACCCCAAAAATGATCTCATTCCTCAGGAGTCCCAAGACACACCAAATTAAAGAGGAAAAAAATTAAAGATAAAGGAAAAACCGGAAAGTGGGTAATAAGATATTATGGTTCTTCTATAATTCATTTTTCTCAGTGAAATAAAAAACACTATATAATCTCAACCATTCAAATTTATTTGAATGTTTTTATTTTTATTATTTATATTCCATTTTCATATAGAATTTTAGTCATATAAAAAGAAGAATTACCATGGATAAAGATACACTAAACCTATCCTCATTTTTCATCATAAGTTTACCTATTATCAATACTCACACACTATACTGTGTCATCATCTATATTTTTTAATTTAGTGGATTAGTGTTTGTAATTTGGGATTAATTTACCATGAAATTTATATTTCCTTGAAAATCCCATTTCAATCTACATATTTTACATAGGTGATTAAAAAAATATTTTTTTAGTATTACGGTATGTTAATTTCTTATTGGATGCATTTACATTTTGAGTTACCTTTATAAAGGATTTGTAAAGGTAGATAATTATTTCTATAAACTAGTATCACACTATATATTTAAAGGTTATGCAACATATTTAAAGGATACAAAAGTGTAATTAGTAAAATATATGAACTTTATAAAGGTTGGACTTAATGTGTTAAGGTATGGTGGAACATGATGAATTAAGGTAAATTATATTTCTTTGTAAATGTAATCTTGATATATTCAATGCTACATAAAAGTAAGTTAATTATAAATTATATAAAATTAAGCTGATTTATAATCAATTAGGTTAATATTCATTTTCGATGATCAATATAAGCGTAATAATCATAACTACATAAGTTAACATTGTGATTTTAGAGACTATGTAAAGGTGAAATACACACACACAGGTGTAAAAAATACTTCAAAAACATAAAATCAATTTTATATAAAACATAAAACAAATGATATGTAATTAGTGGAAACCTCAATAACCAATAAAAATGATAAAAATAAATAATAAAAAATTAATAATAATTTAATAAATGAATAAAAACTATTCCAAAATCATTCATTTATTCTAAAAAATATATAATCATTTATAATATATTACATGAAAATATGGTCAAAAATTTTAATTACATCATTTATTCATGAAACTATTAAAACATTTACACCTTTAAATATTATTGTTATGTATAATAAAAAATGAAGATTTGTAATTATAAAAATATGACGTGGTTGAAGGTTCGGGTAATCATTTTACCCCATTTTAATAACTATAAAACCATGCATTAATTATTAAAATCTCTCCCATTTTACATAATTATTAAAAAAATTAAAATTAAAATAAAATTGTTTCTGTATGATTAATCAACAAAATATATGATGTAATTTCGAAAATAATATATCCATTAAAAATTTGTCACCCAAAAAATTGAATATCCCTATAAATATAATGAATTTTTTCAATATCAAAACCAAAAATAATAAATAAGAACGAATTGAATGTGTTAAGGTTCCACTATAAAGAAATACTTTTTTAAAAATTGTATTATTTAGATATAAATTTTAAAGCATAGTTAAAATTATAGCTTATTGAATTAAATTTTAAAAAACTAAAACCCTTACTAAACAATTCTAGGCACTGAAATATTATACTTCTATCATGCCATGTTCATATTTTTTTCTCAAATTTAGCTAAATACAAAAGATTTTTTAAAATATCTTCATGTTTTTTCTATATAGAGTTAGATTTAAGATTAATATTCCATTTTTGAACTTTTTCTCAAAGAAAATAAATTACAACATCAATATTTTTAGTTCCAAAATATTGTAAGTGATTTTTTGAAATTGAAATTGCATTAGAATTATCATAGTAAATGAGTATCTTATCAAAATTAAATCCAAAATCACATATTTTTGCTTTATCTAAAAATATTGTGATCAACAAAATATGAAAAAAAAATCACTTTTTAGAGAATACAATGAAATTGAGTTTCATTTCATTAAACACCATTAAACTTAAAATTTATCAAGTTAATAGAAGATACCCAATGTTCTTTTTTATCTAAGTTTCACCCACAAAAATAATAATTATAATAGCCAATAATATCCAAAGAATAAATTTTAAGATAAAAAATAAAGATTTATATAGAATTTAACATATAAAATAATCATATTAATATACTTTAAGTCAATTTCTTTTGGATCTCTTTGAAAATTTTCACACATGCAAACAAAAATCATTTAATCAGCCCGGAAAGTAGTCAAATTTTATTAGATTCCAATCATCCCTCTAAAAATCATAATAACCATAGATTTTATAGCTTCATACATTTCAATTTTAAATAAATTACTCGTAGGATTATTTGTTCACTTACTTGAATGTATGACCAATATGTTTTCCAACTCTTTAGCATAGTTATATTGATTTATAAAATAATTTTTATCTCTTTAAAATGTTTTAATACAAAGAAATAATATAATTTCTCCCATTAAATACATCACAAAATCACTATAATAAAATTATAAATTCCTTTACATAAATTATTATTTGAAGATATAAAAATTATATCATCCACATAAATTTTAACAATTAAAATATCCTTACAATTATTCCTTAATAAATAAAGTAGGATAAACTTTTCCTTTCTCAAAACAATTTTTCAAATGAAAATATGAAATTTTTTATGCCAAGATCAATGAGCCTATTTCAATACATATAAGCTTTATAATGTATTAAAATATGGTTTAGAAACATTTAATTATCAAATTAATGTAGTTTTTTTACATATACATCTTTAGAAAGAGAAATGTTTATAACATCAATTTTAACATCTAGTTCAATAATTTGAAACCATGAAAACTTGAATAATATAATTGTATTATAATAGGTTCCAACCTAGGTATATGTGTAAAAAATTCTTCAAAATCAATACATTATTATTTTGTGTATCCTTAAGCCACTAATCTATTTGTATTTTTAATTACGTGTCCATTTTTATCAATATGTTTCTTAAAATATATTATGTTCAAATTATATGAGAATCACAAGGTGAAACAAGTAAAGTACACACATTATTTCTAGTAAAAATATATATCTCATATTTCTCAGTAAGATCAAATTTGAATCATTTAAATCCTAATCAACATTATTTTCAGAAACATTAGAAAAAAAATTATATGAAAAAAAGGTCAAGGAAGATCTCCTAGTTTGAACATCTAAATAAACATTTACAATGATATTATCTATGGGATTATTTGTATGTGTTTTCTAACTATCAGGATCATGTTGATAATTGATGATCTCATTAATCCCCTCAATAAGTTTATAAAATTTATTATGTTCATTTTTTTCAAAATTAATGTCTCTACAATTCTCTACAATTTGATTCAAACCAGTATTATAATTTTTTGAAGAAATTTAATCATACTTATCATGAATGGTTTCTTCAACAACCAATTTTATTTTTTAATAAACCCTATATTCCTTGATTTTATTTAGATATCATATAAATAAAACTTTATTATAATTTTCATTAGATTTATCCAAGTTATTCTTAGTATTAATGAAGAAAACTTTTAAACCAAAGTCACTAAATCAACTAATTTTAGGTTTTATTCACATCCAAATTTTATAATGGTATTTCTTCAATATAGGCCTTAAAATAATTCTATTTTACTTTTAACAAGTATAATTTTCACATTCATTAGTAAATTATATTCATTTAACATGGTTCTCTCCATTTCTTAAAGTATTAAATTTTTCGTTTCTATAACATCATTTTGTTAGGGTGTCCTAGGTGTTGTGAAATTATGAAAAAAATAATTTTTATCAAAAAAATAATGAAATTATAGATTTAATATCTCTCCACCTCTATCAAATATAATAAATAGAATTAAGTTTTCTATTTCATTTTGAAAAAAAAATTCTATAGTAAATAAACGTGGATAATGTTTCTGATTTATGAGATTAGAAATAAACCCATGTAAATCTTGTAAAATCATCAAAAATAACTAATATTTTTTCTTATTCCAAAACATGAAGGTTTAATATGTCCAAAATGATCAAAATGAATTATTTGACATACTTAATTTTTTATAGGTCTGAAAGAAATGTTGTGATGTTTACCATTCAAACATGAATCACAGACATGTGAGCTATCCTATTTATGTTCGTGTAACATGAAAGTTGTTATTTTCATAGAAAATTTATGTAATAACCAGAAATTAACCTGAACTAATTTTATATACCACAAAATTATATCGAATTCTATAGAATTTAAATATTTTTTTGATAATTTAAATATGTAAAATTAATAAGATATATTATTTACTACCTTAGAATAAAATATGATGGATTTATCCTTAAAGAAAATATAATTATCATTTTGAAATTTCAAAAATATTCCATTATTAAATTATTGAGAATTAATTATTAAAATATTTTTTAAACCTTATGTAAATAGGAATTTTGAAATAAAGAAAAACTAAAAAAATCCAAGTTCTCTAAAAACAATACTTTTCATTTAGAATTTTCCCCAAATAAAACATTAACCCAATAAAATATATTAAAAGATAAATAATTTGAGGTATCACTAGTCGTATTTTTGAGTACCCATGTAACGCCCTGACCCCAGTTACCCAGAGTCGGTGCATTATTACATAATATTGGCATGATCACAAAGGATCAAGTCTCGAAAGTCCGACTAGTTTAGTAGTCATGGAAACACTAGATATATTCATAAGTCTTACATTACATCAAAAGGTATGAAAACTACAACAACATCTTGTCTTCATATCCCCTCATACTATCCCTGAAGGTCATTTATAAATTACTTTTTCACATCCTGGGAAAAATAAAACATTGAAAGGGGTGAGCTCAGATGCAAAGTAAGGATAACAATATAGCATAAGCTTTCATAGATAAGAATAAACACTTAGAGCAATTTATAACTAAAACAAAAGCCTTTTTAACTTGAACTTCAGCATTATATGGGAAAGATAAAATGAAATAACTACATTTACTTATTCACATGGATATTCTACTATTCGTACAATCACATGCAATATAAATAACCACTTTCATAATGATGGAATGCATAATGAAAGACTATCATAACCACATAGCCAAGGCCTCATGCCAAGACTACAAATAAGATTTTTCCAAGGCCTTGTGCCAAGACACTAGTTTGTCTCATGAAACCTACCGATGCATCGAGGAGCTATAGCGGGATCCACCCATCACTTACTAAGTCCAATTCATTCCTCATATGAAAAGTTTTAAACATAACATAAACATTCATATTAAAACTAGCATAAAAAATGTCAATACTTTATCCACAAACCATGAATGGAATAAAAATAGCACATCCACAGTCAAACATAACTCATTCGATACAATATGGAAGATTGTATTGTATCATATTAACCACAATCGATAATGATGAAGGATATTGACATAGATGAAAATAATCATCAAAACAATTAGAGTGAAATATCCCTGTTTTTCTTGAAATCATTTAAAAGTCACACTATTTGTCAAGAATCCATTTAAAATAGATTTTAGAATCAAAGTGTCCCATACCACTTTGAAACTTTTAAAATTAATTTTTATTTTAATACTTTAATGTCCATATAAATAAATCCTTAAAACCATTTTTAAAACATGGACATTAATGAGAAATATTTAGAATAATCAATCTTTAAAACACTTAAAAATGTATTTTAGTTAGAGTTTCTAACCAAAAGAGAGACACTTGAATTAAAATAATTGAGGTAATAAAAACATTATAATATAATGAGAATAAAGGGATTCATGATATACTATGTCAAAGTACATTATATACAACATATAAAAGTGATTTGGTGTATAACAACAAAGAAGTCTCAATGGAATGTAAATTGAGATGAATTCTATTATAAAGACCATATCATTTGGCTAAGGATAAATCAACGAAATAATTATGTGTGACAAATATAAATACACTCAATATGATTGGATATTTAGTGTAAATCAATCATATGACATTCACACATATTCTTGTAAAAACAACACCAATGAATTGGATATTTATCTCAACAAATGGAGATTGAGTTAAAATTAATCTTATCAAGTTCATACCGATGACTTAAAAATTTATCAATGGAGTGATTATGTGTATAAAAATTATATCCACAGAAAGGGGAGTGGAAATTATGACATAATCAAATGAATAGTAATTCTACACATAATCATGGAGTAAAATAATCAATGAAGTATGCGTGAAGACGAATGAGTGAAAATTGAAATTTCAAATTCCCTTATCGATTAGGTAACTTAAGAAACATACAAACATGAAAGAAGGATCATACAATGATGATATAAATATATATGAATTAATGTATATTACACAATGAATATAAACATGGGTAGTACACGCACCACGTGTAATAAATAAGTGGTGAACAATGGAATTCTCACGGAATTAAAAGTTACATAAGAAACCCATTACTTTGTACTTTTTCCTTGGACGAGGGTAGTTTAACCTCCTGTATAATGGTTAAATAATTTTTATTTAGTTATAAACGAATAATATACATTAATATGATATCATATATGATCTTTTAACATTGATTTGTTAATAATATTTTAGAATTATCGTCGTTTGGGGTGTTAACGGGTTCATTTTCCTTTATATTCTTTGTTATTTGAGCCATATTTGTTACTAATGGGATGTATATTATTCATATCCAGAATGATGTGAAATAATTAAACATTATTTTTAATCATTAAAATAGAATTATTCTTGAATGGATACGATGGAGAATGAATCTCATCGCGTTAGTGGAGACGTTAGTCCGTACGTACGCACAAGCGACAATAACATTCTTTTGATATTAAAATAATATTTAATTTGATGATATATCATATATACAGAATCATTATCATGTTATATTTATTATTTACATGAATTACACATCATTATTATACCCATCCAAATAATAATGTTTTGAATAAAAATTACACCACGACGTGGAGACGGTAAGTCGTACGTACGCACGTATGGTGACATGTCATTCAAAGGATGGATAGAATAATGAAATATGGTTGTACCATGTTTATAATAATATCATACTATATATAATATACTGGAGTAATTATTTTATAATGGTAATAACAAACAATGAAGAAGTGGAAGAAGAAAGGAACTTGAAAACGTGTGGTGAAATCATTACCTCTTCTTCGGGTTCTTCCTTTTGATTTGATCAAAAGGGCTCCATAGGATGGCTTTCTGACTAAAGGAAGGCCTATAAGAGGAAGTAAGGGAATTTGAGAGAGTACTGGGGCAGGAGTTGGACGAACAAAAAGACTTTTAAGGTGTGAATTAATGAGAAGGGGGAGTTCCCTTTTATAAGAGGGGTGAGGGGCACCTTTGGAAAAGCTAGAAATATTATTTTATAATAAAATCATGTTCGGTTTATAATTGCTCCAAAGTGGATTATTTAAAGTTTAAGGTGGGGATAGGTTTAACAAAACTAAACCAATAGGATTTAGAGGGGTTTGGGTTACTATATTAACATTATCTTTAAGTATTAACTCTTAGTTAATTAGTTTCACTTTTACAATGTCTCTTTGTATTTTTATATTATATGGTTAATAAACTTACTGTATACATCCAAGAGAATCACAAGTGGTCCATTAATGATACACCTATCATGATATAAGTCTCTTGGCCGAACCATAGATTTTTTGGAATTTAATATCAATTAATAATATAATATTTGTTTTAAAAACTCTTTTATGTCAATTTTTACACTATTTGGAAAATGGATTTTTTTGAAAATCATAACAGAATGATTAATTGAAAAAAGGTAAATTAAATTTTTACTAACATGTTATATTAACCTAGAAAATTAGTGTAATTCCTAAAAATTCTCAAATTATATTTTTTTTGGGTATTTATAATATCAATTATTTTAATTTTTAACTATTATGGTAATTACTTCATCATCATTGGGTCATAAATAAATTAAATTATTTATTGTCTAAAAATTATAAATAAACTACCATTATGTAGGAAATATTTTTAGCTTTCGAATCAATATTTATAGTCAAAAATACAACATATATAACCCTTTTGTAAAAAAAATTTTCTAAAAGATATATGCTTTTGTCATTTTTGTATTTGTTTTAACTTAATTAAAATAAACTGTCCCTATCACCTACAAGTGGATCCATGGGGTCCCGAAATTGACCCAAATATGCCCATGGTCGGACATGTATCGACCAATAAGGTTAGTACATGGATTAGGGTAATTTAGTATTATTATAATATTATTTTTTAACCTTTATTTACCGGATTTACCCATTAACCATGGTAAATAAAATATTTACCGAAGTAATTATTCAAAATGTCTAAAAATAAAAGTTACCTATTTACACAATTTGGACATCCTAATTCCAAATATGGAATACATTTTTCCAAATTCAAAACACAGAAGTGGCAGAAATTAATTTAAAATTAATTCTTGCTGTCAAAACAAAAAGTGTGTTTTTAAGATATAATAACTATCAAAAGATTGATACTTGTTTAAGTTCGGTTTAATTGTGAAATTATGTCCAATGACCAAAATTGTATTAAAGGGTAAAAATATATTATAAATATACTTTAAAACAACTCAAATTCATAATTTATCATTATTAATTATTTTGATTGAAAAAGTTTTTTTAATTAAAATTTAGTAATTTTCACTATTCATCAAAATATGAAAGTTATCCGAAAAGTACCAAAATTTTACCCTAAGATAATTTAGATATTATGAATCCAAAAATAAAGTCCATTTTTAATGATAAAATGTATAATATTTCAAAAAGTAGGAATTACTATTTATAATGGCTAGTTTGATCGGTTGTGGTGTGTGTTAGAACTCGATGTTGCGTACAACACACGCCATTGCATTATTCAAAGGGAAACGTACCGTGGATGCTTGGGGTGTTACATTCTCCCCTCCTTCAATAAATTACTTCCTCACAATTTTTTTTAAATTGGGCTTGAGAATATAATGGAAAGTCCAACATTGGAAAAAGAGTCAATAAAACTATCACTTTAATAGAAAGGAAGAGAGGTATAAAGGTCACCCAAGATAACCCATACTAGGATTCCATGTAGGAAAACATGGATATGGAAGATAAACTATGTGTTATGTTCTGATGGAGAGGAATAGAAAACATGATCAGGAGAAAGATAACAATTAGAAAATCACAAACTTGTGTTGGGACAAACGGCCATTAGTCTCCAAGTAAGAAAAGTAAACGGACCGCATTTTTTTGTTTTAAGATACATTAAATAAGGAAGAGGAATTAATTTATGATATTGACTAAGAACATAAATAGATATACTTACTTTTTATGTAGAGTTTCATTCTTTAAAATTTTTTTACCACTAACTCATTTTTTTGAACAATGAGTATTCCTGAATACTTGGTCACAATGGAAGAGGTAGAATAAAATTCTATAGAAATACATGATCCACATAAGATAAACTATATATTTACCTTGTCTTTAGAGATTAATCAAAACCAAAATGGTTATTATAATATCTGATGATCCCCCAAATGGATATTCCATTAGAAAAAAAACACTAATCTTAATTTCTAAAATTAAACCAACAATACCTCAAAGTTAAATAAATACCATTCAATAATCAATTGTCCTTAAAATACTTTAATATAATCCAAACTAATATTGAAAACAAAAACTTATAATAATATAGTATTCCAAATTAAATTTTATCTCCAAATGACATTAATTACTCTTATATTCACATACTTAAAAGTAATTAACCTAATAATTTTCTTAAATAACCCAAATCACTATAAATCCACAATAAAAATATAGATAAAAATCCACCATTACTCCTCAAATGAATTCGAATACTATTCTATTTTCCTTGGGCATATAGTGTTCACAACAAAGTGAACAACGTCCAAAATAACATTTATCACTTAATCACCAAATCATTTTCCTATACTAATGGTATTCATTTGATAAGACATAAGATCCCAAATCAAATTTTTATTGATAAATAAAATCATTTAACTAAAAATAATAGCCACAGTAACCAGGGACTTCACGTAGTCCAGTGGTAGGTGATAAATCCCAATCACACTTTGGTTGTGGGTTCAATTCCCACATCTTTGTCTGACGTGATGGGCTGTCACACGGTCTACGTGTTGTCCTTTTTTCAAAAACTATATTTTATAACATTACCAAAATGAGGTAAATGCTTCAAAATAACCATAAAATAATTTAATAAAAAATCTTATCTCATAACATTCATTTTCATCCCAAATTATAATAACTTATAATTTCCTCAAACCCAACGATCATATAAAACCAAATGGTTATTTATAACTATATCCACACAAGAAAAGATAAATCTTCCTCAAATATCATGCTCACATGGAAAACTGCAGGGTTAAAAATACAAGAGAAAATTATTCCAAAGTAAACCCATCAACAAGGAGCACTAATACTTTTTAAACATTTCTCAAACCATTTATTCCCACATTACTTCTTCTTTGACCGAGAAAATATCCTATAGAATAGGGCATTCCCTCGGGTAATGGCCAGGTCTGCTACATTTACGGGGAATGACTATAAATGGATTCTTGGGACCATTTTTAACTTCTTCCACAGTACTCTTCATTTTTCTTTGGCAATTATTCACTTTATGTCATTCCTTCCCGCATGTAAAGCATTTCTTTGTCCCATTGAGTCTCTTTACTGGGTGTCTCCTTCCACATTTCATGCATGATGGAAATTGAGGATTCATTTCTCCATGGCCTACACTGATGGAGCTCTTATCATTCATCACCTTTGTCTTCATTGTTGAGTCCTGGAATTAGTTAATATATATAATGTTGATCATATTTTTGGAAAATTTATTTGTCTTAAAGATGATATCTTTTACGCCTATCAATATTTCATTTTGTTTCTCATTGCAACCACCGTTCCCACCTTGTACATCATTCTCAAAGTCGCTATGACTTCTTTAGAATCCAGCCATTGACTAAAACCAGAAAGCATTGTGTGAGTAACAGTAGTCATAAAATCATTTATAGATTAACATGTCACCATATTCTCAATTTGAAACACATTAGGATTAACCAAGGTCATTTACTCTCATCTTATATATATAATACTTCAAATCGGTTTGTAAAGAAAATGTAAATTATCCTAAGCATATCCCCCAGGAGTGTCGTAACCAAGAGTGAAATAAGGCCCTTTGTCGTGCACTAGTTCCTATTTGAGTCTAGCTCAAAGTAGTGTTTTTGAGTTTTACCCCTAGGTACATCTGTTCCAGAGCTGCCTCTACCTGATCATATCCAGACAGGGATGTATTTCTCGGAAAACACACAAAATCTCTACAATACCAAAATTCTAGGAAGTTCTTCTATACTAATCCTCAAAGTTCATCTTAGGTCTATGTTCTCTAATCAGAGTTTTTCTAAATCTATCATTCAAGGTTTGTACTAAACTTCCTCTGATACCAACTATAATGCCCTAACCCAAGTTACCCACAATCGGTGCATTATTACATAACATCGGCATGATCACAAAGGATCATGTCTCGAATGACGGACTAGTTTAGTAGTCTTGGGAACACTACATATATTCATAAGTCTTACATTACATCAAAAGGTAAGAAAACTAAAACAACATCTTGTCTTCATATCCCCTCATACTATCCCTGCAGGTCAATCATAAATTACTTTTTCACATCCTGGGAAAAATAAATCACTGAAAGGGGAGAGCTCAGATGCTTAGTAAGGATAACAATATAGAAAAAGTTTTCATAGATAATCATAAACACTTAAAGAAATTTATAACTAAAACAAAAGCCTTTTTAACATTAACATCAACATAATATGTCAAAGAAAAAATGAAATACATCCATTTACTTATTCACATGGATATTCTACTATTCGAACAATCACATGCTATATCAATAGCAACTTTCATAATGATGGAATGAATAATGCCAGACTATCATAAACACATAGCCAAGGCCTCATGCCAAGACAACAAATAATATTTTTCCAAGGCCTTGTGCCAAGACACTAGTTTGTCTGATGAAACCTACCGATGCATCGAGGATCTATAGAGGGCTCCACCCATCACTTACTAAGTCCAATGCATTCCTCATATGAAAAGTTTTAAACATAACATAAACATTCGTATTAAAACTGGCATATGAAATGTCAATACTTTATCCAGAAACCATGAATGGTATAAAAATAGAACATCCACAGTCAAACATAACTCATTCGATACAATATGGAAGATTTTATTGTATCATATTAACCACAATCAAGAATGATGAAGGATATTGACATAGATGAAAATAATCATCAAAAGAATTAGAGTGAAATATCCCCCTTTTTTTGAAATCATTTAAAAGTCACACTATTTGTCAAGAATCCATTTAAAATAGATTTTAGAATCAATGTGTCCCATTCAATTTTGAAACTTTTAAAAGGAATTTTTATTTTAAAACTCTAATTTCCATATAAATAAATCCTTAAAACCATTTTTAAAACATGGACATTAATGAGAAATATTTAGAATAATCAATCTTTAAAACACTTAAAAATGTATTTCAGTTAGAGTTTCTTTCCAAAGGAGAGACACTTGAATAAAAATAATTGAGGTAATAAAAACTTTATAATATAATATGAATAAAGGGATTCATGATATACGATGTCAAAGTACATTATATACACCATATAAAAGTGAATTTATGTATAACAACAAAGAATTCTCAATGAAATGTAAATTGAGATGAATTCCCTTATAAAGACCATATCCTTTGGCTAAGGATAAATCAACGAAATAATTATGTGTTACAAATATAAATACACTCAATATTATTGGATATTTAGTGTAAATCAATCAGATTACATTCACACATATTCTTGTAAAAACAACACCAATGAATTGGATATTTAACTCAACAAATGGAGATTGAGTTAAAATTAATCTTATCAAGTTCATATTGATGACTTGAGAATTTATCAATGGAGTGATTATGTGTATAAAAATTATATTAACAGAAATGGGAGTGGAAATTATGACATAATCAAATGAATAGTGATTCTACAAATAATCTTGGAGTAAAATTATCAATGAAGTATGTGTAATGCCGAATGAGTGCAAATTGAAATTTCAAATTCCCTTATCGATTAGGTAACTTAAGAAACATAAAACCATGAAAGAAGGTTCATAAAATTATTATGTTAATATACATGAATTAAAGTATATTACACAATTAATACAAACATAGGAAGTACACACACCACATGTAATAAATAAGTGGTGAACAATGGAATTCTCACGGAATTAAAAGTGAGATAAGAAACCCCTTACTTTGTACTTTTTCCTTGGTAGAGGGTAGGTTAAACTCCTGTATAATGGTGAAATAATGGTTATTAAATTATACAAGAATAATATGCATTAATATGATAACATATATGATATTTTAACATTGATTTGTTAATAATATCTTAGAATTATTGTCGTTTCAGGTGTTAACGGGTTGATTTTCCTTTATATTCTTTCTTATTTGAGCCATATTTGTTACTAATGGGATGTATATTATTCATATCCAGAATGATGACACATCTTTAAAAATTATTTCTAATCATTAAATGAGAATTAGTCTTGAATGGATATGATGGAGAATGAATCTCATCACCTTCGTGGAGACGGTAGTCCGTCCGTACGCACGAGCGAAAATATCATTCTTTTGATATTAAAATAATTTTTAATTGGATGGTATATCATATATATAGAATAAATATCATGTTATATTTATTATTTATATTAATTACACATCACTATTATACCCATCCAAATAATAATATTTTGAATAACAATTACACCACGACGTGGAGACGGTAAGTTGTACGTACGCACGTATGGTGACATGTCATTCAAAGGATGGATATAATACTGAAATATGGTTGTACCATGTTTATAATAAAATAATACTATATATAATATACTGGAGTTATTATTTTATAATGGTAATAACAAAGAAAGAAGAAGAGGGATAAGAAAGGAACTTGATAAAAGGTGGTGAAATCAATACCTCTTCTTCGGGTTCTTCCTTTTGATTTGATCAAAATGGCTCTTTAGGATGGCTTTATGACTAAAGTATGGCCTCTAAGATGAAGTTAGGGAAGTTCGGAGAGTATTGGGGCAGGGTTTGGCCGAACAAAAAGGCTTTTATGGTGTGAATTAATGAGAAGGGGGAGTGCCCTTTTATAAGAGGGGTGAGGGGCACCTTTGGAAAAGCTAGAAATGTTATTTTATAATAAATTCATATTCGGTTTATAATGGCACCAAAGTGGATTATTTAAAGGTTAAGGTTGGTATATGTAGAAAACCACTCAACCAATAGGATTTAGACAGGTTTGGGTTACTATATTAACCTTATCATTAAGTATTAACTCTTAGTTAATTAGTTTCACTTTTACAATGTCTCTTTGTATTTTTATATTATATGGTTCATAAACTTACTATATAAATCCAAGCGACCCAAAAATGGTCCATTAATGATAAAACTATCATTATATAAGTTTCTTGGCGGAACCATTGATTTTTAAGAATTTAATATCAATTAATAATATAATATTTTTTTTAAAAACTCTTTTATGTCAATTTTGACACTATTTGGAAAATTGATTTTTGTGAAAATCATAACAGAATGATTACTTCAACAAAGGTTTTTTAAATCCTTCCTAACATTTTATATTAACCTATAAAATTAGTGTAATTCATAAAAAGTCTCAAATTATATTTATTTGGGTATTTATAATATCAATTATTTTAATTGTTCACTATTATGGTAATTACTTCATCATCATTGAGTCATAAATAAATTAAATTATTTAATATATAAAAATTATAAATAAACTACCATTATGTAGGAAATATTTTTATATTTCTAATGAATATTTATACTCTAAAATCCAACATATATAACCCTTTTGTAAAAAAAATTTTTCTAAAATATATATGCTTGTGTCATTTTTGTATTTGTTTTAACTTAATTAAAATAAAGTGTCCCTATCACCTACAAGTGGCTCCATGGGTTACCAAAATAGACCCAAATATGCACATGGTTGGACATGTATCCACAAATAATGTTAGGAAATGGTTTAGGGTAATTTATTATTATTATAATATTATTTTTAACCCTTATTTACCGGATTTACCCATTAACCATGGTAAATAAAATATTTACCGAAGTAATTATTCAAAATGTCTTAAAATAAAAGATACCTATTTACACAATTTGGACATCCTTATTCCAAATATGGAACCCATTTTTCCAAATTAAAAACACAGAAGAGGCATAAATTATTTTAAAATTAATTCCTGCTGTCAATACAAAAATCGTGTTTTTAAGATATAATAACTATCAAAAGATTGATACCTGTTTATGTTCGGTTTAGTTGTAAAATTATGTCCAATGACCAAAATTTTATTAAATGGTAAAAATATATTCTAAATATACTTTAAAACCACTCAAATTCATAATTTATCATTACTAATTATTTTGATTAAAAAAATTGTATTTAATTAAAATTTAGTAATTTTCAGTACTCATCAAAATATGAAAGTTATCCGAAAAGTACCAAAATTTCACCCTAAGATTATTTCGATATTACGAATCCAAAAATAAATCCCATTTATAAATATAAAATGTATAAAATTTCAATAAGTAGGTAATACTATTCATAACGGCTAGTTTGATCGGTTGCGGCATGTGTTAGAACTTTATGTTGTGTAGAACACACACCATTGCATTATTCAAAGGGAAACGTACCGTGGAAGCTTGGGGTGTTACAATACACTATTTGTATAACATATTTCATTTTTTATTATTCTCGGAAAAATATTATATAAAACAATATTTACGAACATTTTGTTACCAATGAAAATTTGGGTCTAAGGATATTTTCATAACAATTTGTTGGAAAACCAATATAATTTCAAAAGTATATTCACAAGTAACATAGAGGATAATTATGTAGAGATAAGGACCTTGGTGTGACTAAAGGATTTTTGAAATCTTCAGGGAAAATCATTTGCACAGTGACACTTCATTAGATATTTAAAACCAACAACACATGAAACACTTCAACTTGAAACTTTTCTAAAAAAATCTTATAATATTTAAGTAATTTATGATCATATCCAAGAACAATATTAATTTTATTTATATTATTCACCTTTAACATTTTATTATAATTTCCCTTCCTTGAACAAATATGGACATGTTAATTTTCAAACATAAAATTTTACTTTTGATCTTATCATTATATTCTAGTAAATTTTTAAACATTATTTTTGTAGCCCAATTCTTCTTATTTATAAAAGGAATTTTTCATTCAATTTTTAATTTAATTGTTATTTTTACTATGATATGTTTTTAGTCCAATGTGAGAAAAATAAAAACTATTATGAGAAAATTATAAAGAATATTTTAATTTCTCAATATTATGTTCATTATAATCTATAAAAATTAATTTAGATTTTCAATTTGTGTCATATATTTCTTATGTTTAAATTTTAGATTTTTATACATTCAAGTAATAGTGTTATTTTTTTATTAAGTTTATGAATCTCTTTATACAATTAATCAATTTTAGGACTGGAATAATGTAACACCCCAAGATTTTATGAAAAATATTCTTTTAATTTCATTAATATCTTGTTTTGTATTCTACACCAAGATTACCTTGCGCTATACGCAACACCGTATTAGCTTGCAGTATACGCAACACTATTCTTGGATCATGTTACACACAATTTTGATAATAGTTATTCTACGCAACATTGAGTATATATATTTATATATTCAATGTATAAATGAAATATGGTTGGATTCTGTTATACGAAACAACGAAGGATTCTTGCACAACACGCAACCCTGACTTGGCTTGCATTACACGCAATCGTGACCTTTCTCGATAGCGTGTGTTGTACGCAATACCAGGTTTTACTAAAAAACGATATTTTATTATAATATTATTATGAACTAGCCATTATGAATAGTATTAACTAAATTTTTAATTTTATAAAATTATTATTCATCTTACACATTTTCTAGAACATGGTATAATAACAGAATAAATTTTTCGGGTAAAATAAGTATTTCTCAAAAAATGCAGTTTTGCTGCCTTTTGATGGCGCACCCACTTTAAATATAGTTTTTGACAAGTTTATAAGTTTAATTTGACAAAATAAAATTCTTCATAGGAATAAAGAAATAAAAAATTTACTTTGGATAAATTTTTCATATTATTCTGTTAACTTTCATATTTTGATGAATAGTAAAAACATGCTATATTTTAATTAAAAACAACTTTTTTCATCGCAATAATTTATATGGTAAAATTATAATATTTAATGGATTTAATGTATAAATAGAATATATTTTTACCATTTAATATAATTTATTTCATTAGCATTGATTTTACATTAAATTCGTAGGATAAATCAATTCAATCTTTTGAAACGTTTTAAAAAAAACTTGTTTTCTATCGACAACAGGATTAATTTTAATTTAATTTCTGAAACTTTTGTGTATTTAATTTGAAAAAAGGGATTCCATATATAGAATCAGTGGGTCAAAATTATGTTAATAAGCTACTTTTTAATTTTGGGAATTATGAATAGTAACTACGGGAAATTTTATTTACCATAGTTAAAGGTAAATCGGGTAATTAAGGGAAAATATAAGATTATATAATTACCCTAACCCTTGGAAAAATCCTAATGGATGACTAAAAGTCGACCCATATCACCTAAGGCTCAGATTAGATTCATTTAATGGATTTTTTTCCATGAAAATAATTTATTTATTATTAAAACCAAAGAAAGTGACAACATGTCACTCTCTTAAATATTATAAGTATAATAATTTTAAGATAGTAATAAACTTCATGAAACATCGAAAATTAATAGTCTCCAAAAACCTAACAAAATTATCTATATCATGAGAATTCATTTATAATTTTTCGGGATTAAATAATTAGCATTAATTGTGACACAATAGTGATGCAGAAATTATTTATCTACCAAAAAATCAAGAATATAGTTTTTATTAAACTAATAGTGACCATAAAAGGCACAAAACCTTGACCAAAACTTATTGGTCATGTAAATATAAACTGTAATCATCCAATGGTCAAATATTTTACTATTTAGAGTCTTATAAAAGCAATTATGACACTTATATTATTTTATTCTAAATGATTCCAAAGTTGTCATGTTCATAATTTAATAAATATAAAAACTTAAATATTGCGATTTTAAGATGATAAATTAGAGTAAAAGTACTATTGTGAAATTTAATAGATTTATCTTCATCTTAGGATTTTATTTTTAATTTTTATGCAACAAATAAGTATATTAAATAATTATACAAAAATGTTGTAGTAATTATTTTATTAAGAGATAAACCAAATAAATGGTTTTAAAAATAATAAAATAAATATTATATGAACTATTTATTTTCATCCACTAATTTCATAGATACATATGACCATTTATGAATCAATTAAGGATTTTAGTTTGAACATATCTTCTGTATATATTTTATTTAAATTCAAATAAATGAATAGTGTCAAAATTGACACTATTGTTATTTTATAAAAATAACATATTTTAAAATTGTTTAAAAATCACAAAAATATTTAAATATTTTAAATTTAAATTTATATGGTCAATAATGTTATAAAGTAAACAATTATGGAAAATTCACAACAAATAAGTAATTATTTGTTATAATATAAAATTTAGAATTTTATTACCACAAATAAACTTAAATAGATTAAATAAGGATAAATCAAAATGATAAGGTTTAAAATAGGATCCAAACATGTCTAAATTTGATTAGTTGATGATATTACAACCCTATATCATCTAATCATAGAATAGGATTCTTTTTTGGAGGTTTTTAAGTGGGGTTTGGATTTAATATAAATTAATATTTTCTTATATTTCCAAAGGTTCCCCTCTCCTCCCTTATAAAAGGGAACCTCCTCCCTCTCTTCCTCACACCACATTGAGCCTTCATGCTCGGCCAACCCCTACCCAATTCTATTCTCCACTTCCCTAGAAACATCCTATAGGTCCTAGTCTTCTTCAAAGACCAATTTTAGTGCCATAAAAGGAGGTCTCAAAGAGGCGCTTCAAAGAAGAGGAGGTTCGGATACGTACGAAGCATATCAGACCTAAGGTAAGGGATAATTTTTCAAATATCATTTTTATCCGAGATTTCTTATTCGTAAGTATTTACTGGGGCTATTTCTATCATCCATGTCCATGTTTTATAAAAGTGTTTTCATGTATTTTAAAATTCATTTTTACCCATATTTGACTTTTACTACATGGTATGTAAGGAATATTTCTTTTGTTTACGTTACGAGGTACCTTTTTGAATTTTCTGACAAAAGTACGAGAAGAATGATTTTTTTTAACTTATACGGCACGAACAGATTTTTACGGTTTTATAAAGCCTTATTTTCATGAAGCTTCCTCCAAAATATTTCATGACTATTTTCAACAAAATCCTTTTCTTTTAAAATTGCATGATGTTTTGTGAAAAAAAATTGATTTTGAAGAAGAAAGGTTATCTTCCTCAAGAATTCATTTCAAGTGTTTTATCAAAACCATTTTCTATCTAAGATGACATTATTTCAAATGTGTATGTTTCAATTATAATGTCTCTATTATTTACAAGGTTTGAATTTTCTTATGATGAAATATACATTTGTTTTATATGGATTATGTGATGATGGGATGACGTTTATGAAACCCATTTTATTCTTTGGGTTATGATGAATGTTTTAAGTTTATTTTGTGGCAAAAGTAAGAATGATTTCACTATGAGATGGGTGGAACCTATATCTCCCTCCAATGCATTGGGTAAAGATTTTATATCTCATGAGATAGACATGGCTGGAACGGTATGTTAATCCGGTTCAGTGTTACAGGACAGAAACGAGGAGTGAACTCGATTCAGAATGGGACATTGTCCACTAAGATGGTCTTGGAAGCAATGCCTTGGAAACTATGGAGATCACTACGTGTGCTTAATGGATTCCACAATTAAATGTTTTATTCCCATGCTATTTTATCATGGGTTATCTTCCATTATGATCTATGCCTTATGTACTTCCATGTTTTATGTCGTTCCTCAAGATTTTGATTTTTAAACAATATGTTCATGTTTTTAAGTTCAAATGTATATGGTATGTCTTATTTTATCCATGCTTACCCTTACTGAGCATTTGAGCTCACCCTTTTTACGTTTTATTTTCCCCCAAGATCAAAAGAAAGGTTTTAGGTAAGGAAACAAAAAGTGGAAGATCTTTATGGGAGATGTTGAAGATCTTTCACCATGATTAGAATATTATGTTCCAAGATTCCAAAGACACTAAACTATTACGGTCCGTGTGTGTCTGTTTTTTGTTATGTATTAAGTATTCTACAAATGTAATGTATTTTCCATGTACGTCAAGCTTCGGGTCTCTACAATTGGTATCAGAGTAAAGGTTTAGTCAACCTTCGGAAACTAGGATGTGAAAACGTTAGTGAGATCCCTAGAGATATTTCTAAGGTATGTCTAGGGATGTTCCTAAGGATAAGTATACGTATAGGATATTGTCCTAGAACTGCGGTAACGATATTAGAATATAACCTAAGATGTTAGATATTGAGGGTACTCCCCCTTTACTATGTTGTTTTCTCTAGCATGATTTTTGCCTCTCACAGAATTCTTTTTGTGTTTTAGTTAATGGACGGAACCAGAATGAATTCGGTTAACATTGAATCCAATAGAAAAATTGGTGACTATGAGAAACAAAATTGTGTAATGCCTAGAGATGAAGATATTATGATCATGCCGAATTAGTCATCGCGATATATGATTAACAAGGTGAAATTTGGTGGTATGCCTAATTCATCAAATAAGAGGAAGATAGACTTTTATACATGTTCGCATGTGGAGGAGAATAAAGAAAGGAAGATTTAGATTTCTAAAGAAAGGAAGAAGAACCTTGAGGAATACCTCAAATGGAGGGATAGATGTTATCTGTGTGGAGAAAAGGGTCATAGAGTGATAGACTGTTATGGAGTTCAATGTCTTATTTGTGGAGAACATGGGAATTACCCAACTCAATGCCCTGACCTAGAAATTTACTTCTAAATCAAGGAAGGAATTATTCCAGGACAATCATTCAAGAGGATGGATTAAAGTGTTTATGTATTGGTATTCAAGAATAATGTTGTTGAGGTACTTTTATGGTTTATTAGAATATTTTTGTATTAGTCTATTGTGGTTTTCAATAATTTTATGGTGCCGGTAACCATGGAAAGTGATTGAGATATTTTTGGAAAAAAGATTATATGCGCATAATGAAGGGATAAGGAAAAAATGAAATGTTTGACAGTATTCATGAGCTCATGATTGATATAAGGACTAAGTGATATCATGGTTTGAGTATATAGAATTTTGAGGATTTTGGTATATGGAAAGTGTTAACTTTTAACTGCATTCATGTGTTCACTAAGGTTCAATGGGTATTCATTTTTCAATAGAATACATGATTAAGGCCTTCGAATGTTTGGAATGTGACCAAAAAGACATATCTTATGATATATGGGGAACAACGATGGTATTAAATCTCTGGTAATCATTTTCACTATATTATGGGAGTGGACTGCAGTATTATGGATAAGCCTAAAGATTGGAAAGGATTATGTTGGACATAAGTTAGTATTGTTTAAGGATAGAAGTTTTATCTATATTATTGATGGGATGTTATAGTAATATAGTTTTAGAAAAAGGACAACCTGAAGGATGGGCGACAACCCATCGCGTCGGACAAGGCTGTGGGAATCGAACCCACAACCTAAGTGCGACTGTCCATTATCACCTACCACTGGCCTACATGAAGTCCCTGGTTAGTAGAAACTAGATTGATTTTATTAAGCGGTATGATATATGAAGTATAAGTTCATTTTTGGAACCATATACGATTAATCTTACCATAATATGGACTTATAACTTTTGCTAACCTTTTGTTTGAAAGAGACGGAATGACCCATGATTCTATCACATGATCTGCTAACACATCACGAATAACAAATTCAACTTCATTTCTTTAAGGGATGAAGTGGAAATTGTTCAATTCACAAAAAATAGTGAGATTGTACCAAAATCATGCAAGTATTTCTTTAAATTCATCAACTTTATGGAAATGGTCTTGAAAACAAAAAATGTTGTCCTAGTTCCCTTATATCCGATGAATCAGATGGTATCTTATATCATCACAAATCAATATCTTGGTGATTTTTGGCTTTTTCATAGCCATGTTCTCTACCATTGTCAATCAGAACTTGATGGATAGATTTTTTTCCATATCCATATTTTCACCAATGTTCTCCTCCGTGGAAACCCAGTGATGAGTTAATTTGGGTAACCGTTTCATTTCATACTTTAGTTTTTAAAGCCATGTTTTGGTATTCCTTTTTACGATGTGGGTTTCTATTAAACAATCTTTCATAAACCCGACGAATTTCGAGGGCGAAATTCATTTTAAGGGGGGTAGAATGTAACACCCCGATATTTTATGAAAAATATTCTTTTAATTTCATTAATGTATTTTTTGTATGCTACACCAAGATTACCTTGTGCTATATGCAACACTGTATTAGCTTGCAGTATAAACAACACTATTCTTAGATCGCGTTACACAAAATTTGGATAATAGTTATTCTATGAAACATTGAGTATATATATATATATATATATTCAATGTATAAATGAAATATGGTTGGATTCTGTTACACAAAACAATGAAGGATTCTTTCACAACACGCAACCCTGACTTGGCTTGCATTACACGCAATTGCGACCTTCCTCGATTGCGTGTGTTGTACGCAATACAAGGTTTTACTAAACAACGATATTTTATTATAATATTATTATAAACTAGCCGTTATGAATAGTAGTAATAAATTTTTTAAATTTATAACATTATTATTCATCTTACAAATTTTCTAGAACATGGTATAAGAACAAAATAATTTTTTCGGGTAAAATAAGTATTTTTAAAAAAAATGCAGTTTTGCCGCATTTTGATGGCGCACCCACTTTAAATCTAGTTTTTGACATTTTTATAAGTTAAATTTGAAAAAATAAAATTCTTCTTTGGAATCAAGAAATAAAAATTTACTTTAGATAAAAGTTTCATATTATTCTGGTCACATTCATATTTTGATGAATAGTAAAAACGCGCTATATTTTAATTAAAAAAAACCTTTTTCATCGCAATACTTTATATGGTTAAATTATAATATTTAATGGTTTTAAAGTATAAATAGAATATATTTTTACCAGTTAATATAATGTATTTCATTAGCATTGATTTTACAATAAATTCGTAGGCTAAATCAATTCAATCTTTTGCAATGTTTTAATGAAAAACCTGTTTTCTCTCGACAATGGGATTAATTTTAATTTAATTTCAACAACTTTTTTGTATTGAATTTGGAAAACTGGATTCCATATTTGGAATCAGTGGGTCCAAATTATGTTAATAAGCTACTTTTTATTTTTGGGAATTATGAATAGTAACTACGGTATATTTTATTTACCATAGTTAAAGGTAAATCGTGTAATTAAGGGTAAATATAAGATTATAAAATTACCCTAAAACTTTGAAAAATCCTATTGGATGACTAAAAGTAGACCCATATCACCTAAAGTTTATATTATATTCATTTAATTTATTTTTTTCCATGAAAATAATTTAATTATTATTAAAACCAAAGAAAGTGACAACATGTCACTCTCTTAAATATTATAAGTATAATAATTTTATGTTAGTAGTAAGCTTCATGAGTCTTAGAACATTAATAGTCTACAGAAATCTAATAAAATTATCTACATCATGAGAATTTATTTAGAATTTTTTGGGATTAAATATTTATCATTAATTGTGACACAATAGTGATGCAGAAATTATTTATCTAGTGAAAAATCAAGAATATAGTTTTTATTAAACTAATAGCGACCATAAAAGGCACAAAATGCTGAACTAAACTTATTGGTCATGTCAATTTAAACTGTAATAATCCAATGGTCGAATATTTGACCATTTGTAGTCTTATACAAGCAATTATGACACTTATATTATTTTATTCTAAATGATGCCAATGTTGTCACGTTCATAATTTAATAAATATAAAAATTTAAATATTGAGATTTAAAAATGATAAATTAGAGTAAAAGTATTATTGTGAAATTCAATAGATTTATCTTCATCATAGGATTTTATTTTTAATTTTTATGCAACAAATAAGTATATTAAATAATTATACAAAAATGTTGTAGTAATTATTTTATTAAGAGATAAACCAAATAAATGGTTTTAAAAATAATAAAATAAATATTATATGAACTATTTAATGTGATCCACTAATTTTATAGATACATATGACCTTTTTTGAATCTATTAAGGCTTTTAGTTCGAACATATCTTCTGTATATATTATATTTAAATTCAAATAAATGAATAGTGTCAAAATTGACACTATTGTTATTTTATAAAAATAACATATTATAAAATTGTTTAAAAATCACAAAAATATTTAAAAATTATATTTTTATATTTATATTTTTTATAATGTTATAAAGTAAACAATTATGGAAAATTCACAACAAATAAGTAATTATTTGTCATAATTTAAAATTTAGAATTTTATTACCACAAATAAACTTAAATAGATTAAATAAGGATAAATCAAAATGATAAGGTTTAAAATAGGATCCAAACATGTCTAAATTTGATTGGTTGATGAGATTACAACCCTATCTCATCTAATATTCGAATATGATTCATTTTTGGAGGTTTTTAAGTGGGGTTTGGATTTAATATAAATTAATATTTTCTTATATTTCCAAAGGTGCCCCTCTCCTCCATTATAAAAGGGCACCTCCTCCCTCTCTTCCTCACACCACTTTGAGCCTTCAAGCTCAGCCAACCCCTGCCCAATTCTCTTCTCCACTTCCCTAGAAACATCCTAGAGGTCCTGGTCTTCTTCAAAGACCAATTTTAGTTCCCTAAAAGGAGGTCTCAAAGAGGCGCTTCAAAGAAGAGGAGGTTCAGATACGTACGAAGCATATCGGACCTAACGTAAGGGATAATTTTGCAAATCTCATTTTTACCCGAGATTGCTTATTCGTAAGTATTTACTGGGGCTATTTCTATCATCCGTGTCCATTTTTTATAAATGTGTTTTCATTTATGTTAAAAGTCCTTCTTACCCATTTTTGACTTTTACTACATGGTATGTAAGGAATCTTTATTTTGTTTACATTACGAGGTACCTTTTTGACTTTTTCGGCAAAAGTACAAGAAGAATGTTTTTTTAACTTATACGGAATGAACAGATTTTTATTGTTTTATAAATACTTATTTTCATGAAGCTTACTCCAAAATATTTCATGACAATTTTCAAAAAAATACTTTTCTTTTAAAATTTCAGGATGATTTGTGAAAAGAAATTGATTTTGAAGAAGAAAGGTTATTTTCCTCAAGAATTCATTTCATGTTTTTTATCAAAACCATTTTCTATCTAAGATGACATTATTTCATATGTGTATGTTTCAAGTATAATGTCTCTATTATTTACATGGTTTCAATTTTCTTATGATGAAATATACATTTGTTTTATATGGATTATGTGATGATGGGATGATGTTTATGAAACGCATTTTATTCTTTGGGTTATGATGAATGTTTTAAGTTTATTTTGTGGCACAAGTAAGAATGATTTCACTATGAGTTGGGTGGGACCTATATCTCCCTCCAATGAATTGGGTAAAGATTTTATATCTCATGAGATAGACATGGATGGAACGGTAAGTTAATCCGGATCAGTGTTACAGGACTGAAACGAGGAGTGAACTCGATTCAGAATGGGACTTTGTCCACTAAGATGGTCTTGGCAGCAATGCCTTGGCTACTATGAAAATCACTATGTGTGCTTAATGGATGCCACAATTACATGTTTTATTCGCATGCTATTTTATCATGGTTTATGTTCCATTATGATCCATACCTTATGTACTTCCATGTTTTATGCCGTTGCTCACGATTTTGATGATTAAAATCTATGTTCATGTTTTTAAGTTCAAATGTATATGGTATGTTTTATTTTATCCATTCTTACCCTTACTGAGCATTTTATCTCAACCTTTTTATGTTTTATTTTCCCCCAGGATCAAAAGAATGGTTTTAGGTAAGGAAGAAAAAAGTGGAAGATCGTTATGGGAGATGTTGAAGATCTTTCACCACGATTAGAAGATTACGTTCCATGTTTCTAAAGACACTAAAATATTATGGTCCTTGTGTGTCTGTTTTTGTTATATAATATGTATTCTGAAAAAGTAATGTATTTTCCATATACGTCAAGCTTCAGGTCTCTACAAATAAAATTCTAAAGTAGAAGTAAAATTATATTCACTTACTGGATTTGATGAATCCATTAAGCATTGATTTTCCGAATCCATGATAAAACTATAATAACTTTATAAATTAGAATACTATAAAAAAAACAACATGATTTAGATTCCCTATTATCACTATTTTAAATCATTTTTTTTTATTATTTACAATATTGAACATCATAAAATTAGGTTTGATGTGGAATTTTTTTCTCACTCATAGAAAATAATTTTGTGACCATTGTTAGAAACATTAATAAATGTTCCATTATCCTTATAATTATCTTTAAGAAGATCCTTAATAAATGTTTGAGGGTATCCTTTTATCTTTTTCATATATCCTCCCCTTTAAATATGAGTAGCAACATATATTTCATTAAACCCTAGATTAGATTTAAGAGAGTAAGTAGTAACTTTTTATTTAAATGCAATTCCTTTATTTGATGAAATGTATTATTATGAAATATTTATAAGTTATAACTCATACTATAAACAATATTATATAATCTCACCATGATTATATTACTTAAAATATTAATTCCATAAATTATAAATTTCATAGCATGTCATTTGTTAAGTAATAGACTTAAAAATCTTTCCACCAAAACAAAATAATCCATATTTTCTCTTAAGGCACACATACCTTTTACTATAGGAGTAAATAAATGAAATATTTGATTAAAAATTTCTTATTTCCTCATTTTAAAAACTTGATATATTTCCCTTAACATGCCAATATTAGTCCTTATTATCTCATATGAACCTAGATGACTAAATTTAGGAATTATTAATATTTCATGAGTCGTTCTACTACTTGATTCATGGATATAAAAATTTATACTAGTAGCACAATATAAAACATTCAATAGCATTTAGTTTAGAAAATATATAATTGTATCATTACCAATCAATATCTCAGGGTAAAATTAGTTTCTTTTTAATGTTTTACTATGATAGTACGACTATAAATGATTATATTTTTAATATATTATTCAATGTAAGACTACTAATATCCATAATCTATTCCATCAAATAATGGATGATTTTGATATATTTTATCATCATTTTCACCTATTATTACCTTCTAAAAAATATATTCTCTCATATACTAATATGTTGGGAATTTATTTTCACATATATATATAAATATATATACATACCAGTTCAAAGGTATAAGACCTGATACAATTTTTTTGGTCCTAATAAGAGATATCCAATTAGCCAGGAAGGGGCTGAATTAACATTTTAAAATATGTTTAATGTTTATTATCAGAGTTAAATATTAATATAAAATAATTTATAAAAATAATACAAGATAATTTTTATAGTAGTTTGGATCAAATTGAAAATATGCCTTATCTTCAATTCTCTCAAACATACAGATAAATGGCACCCAATAAATGTAATCTTTGTTTTTGACGGGGATTCAAAAACATTTAAATTTCATTTTTGAGCCCTATAGGAGAAAAACATGAATTTTTTTACCCCTAAATTCACAACTCAACTGGATTCCTTTGGAATATCCATAATCCCATTAAAGTTTACATGTTATATTAGAAATTGCACATACCATTTGTTGGGGTGGTATACCTTGATAATACTACCTTTCAAAATGTAGTATACCCCAATATAATTATGCATGTGGATTTTTTTAAAGAAGTAATACAACAAAACATATTTAAAATGATTAGATTTAGAGTGTTGTTATAGCCAATATCATTTTAACAGTACAACCTAAACACATTGAAGTCCATATAAGGGTGTTTTAGTGTTGTTTAAAGACGTGTACAACACTACAATGAGTATACCATTTTTTAGTTCATTTCTAAGTACTTCACAACAGTTTCTATTCAAAATTTACTAGCTCTATTAAAACTCTCTATTTGTATAGAGTTTCTTCAATATTATTAGATCAGAGATCTAAATTAAAATATAAATAGACAATTTCATGTTTTATTTATTGAATAATTTCATATACCAATTAGTTTCAAAAATAGATGATAATTTTAATTATTAATTTATTCTATAGGGAACATTAAAAAAATAAAATTATAATTTTTACAAAAAATATTAAATTTTAAAACACATATTCAAACTTCGGTTAACAGTAAACCATCTTCATAGGAAAGTGGATTTAAACCATGTTTAATACATGTTGTGTGTTCTTATATAAGTCATTTTACTCTGTGAATTCAAAATAAAAAAATAATCAGGGCCATTCAAAATGACCTGAAATACTTTCTCCAACTATTTTGAATGTCATTTTCCTATAATTTTTCATCCTTATGAATGGGTAAATAAAAATAGATTGAGATACATTGATGTGGTCCCCGTTTTGAATCCAATTTTAATATGTGATCCATTTCCAAATGATATATAATATGGTTATATAGATTTAGTTATTTTTGTATTCTAAGTTAATATAAATTGAGATTCCTTTAACATGAAATGTTCATTTTCTTGAAAACCCATTTCCAAATACATGTTTTACACATGTGACTGGGAAATCAAAAATGATCAGTAAGATGACTTGATTTTTTATTATTGGCCATTATTTCATTTTTATTTACCTTTATTAATTCTTCATTAATGAATATATGGTTGTCTACGTAAAGAAATCACACCAAATATTTAATGTATATACCCCATATTTAAAGCCCATATAAAGGTAATGTACATATTATTAGTGGTCAATAAGGCTAGGACATGTTGTGTAAATGTATGCTTGAACATGGTATGTAAAGTTATAATAAATGTCTACATAAAGTTAATATTGATATGTTTTATACTTCATAAAGGTAATTTGATTATGTTCCACTTAGAGGTGGATTTATTTTAACCATATAAAGTCAATATGTATTTTTTTAGTCTATGTAAGGGTACTAAGCTAGACTATATAAAGGTAATAATAATGTTTAACGGGAAATGTAAAGGTGTAATAAACTATTGTAAGGGTAAAAAATACTTAAGAATAATTAAAATATATTTTATATAGAATATAAATTAAATATTCTATGATTAGTTAAATATATAAAAAACCCAAATAACAATAATAATAAATAAAAAAATTATAAATTATAATTCAAAAAATAAAAAAATCACTAAATAAATCTTTTCTTTTAACACATATACTATATTTTTCAATATAAGACATTAAAATAACAATATAAATTATAATTACTAACTTCATTATTTAATTATAAAAACATTAATGCATTTAATTTCCCATTTTAGAGAAAATAAAATAAATGATGTTTTGTAATTTTCAAAACATGAAGTATTTCAAGGATCCAATAAAAACATAGGATAAGCCTTTAATAGATATTAATCCCCCTAGATATGTTTTTTTACCTGATTAGTGAAGTAATATTTTTATCAATGAACAAACTTTGACTAACGAATGGTATATGGTGGTTGATTTTGGATATGGTGAGGATCATTGGTGGCCTCTTCCCAATCGATCTTAGGGTTCATTCCCAAGTTGCGTGGTTTTTATATGTTATATTTTATATATTTCATTCAACTTATTTACTTTATAAGAAGAATTGAGATATGCTTCATGTTTTCATTAAGAATGTTCCTGGAATTATTTTCATGTAACAACATTAAAACTAGAATGCTTATATTTTTCAAATATAGAATATTTCATGGAACACATGGTAAGATCCTATCAGGTTGTTATACTCACACCCTATATACACTCCATGGGTATATGTACAATTTTTTCATACTGATTCAGGTAAGGGAAAGGATCCACTTATAGGTGGTGGATGCTTGTAATAGTTATAACTAACTTTGTAGAGGTAGCATCATTGGGTAATACATCATGTCACATAGATATGGGAAATTGATTTTTTTACTTTTAGTTTAACATGTATCATATTTTAATCTCTTTTTATCTCATATTTGATTTCTTATCCCATTCAATTTTATTTTTGGTCTATCCATTTTTCATGTACATCCAAATTTTTTATCATTATATTTTTTTTCTAATTTTATATTGTTTTATTTTATATAATACCATGTGATTGAGATGTTATTATCATTTTTATATTTGAGTGCATTAATTTTAAATTAATGATAACGTAATGTTTGGTTCCTGATTAGGACCCACTGATATTATTATCGTGGAACCATTTTCAATGAGTGTTCTTAATGCACAAGCACAAGTTTCCAGACTATCAGGCTCGCGAACTCCCTCAAGGCTTTGTCACAAACCAGCACAAGTGCCCAGGTCAGGGGTGAACCTAGGTTAGTTTTCTAGAAAATGGAATGAGATACTGGATTTTGATTTTGAATATTTAGGACGTCTTGAAATATATGGTATATGATTGTGGGGATAGGGTTGTGGGGATTAGAGGGTGGTTGTGAGTGAGTTTCTAGACCAAAATCATCCTAAAGATCCTTAATTAATTATTGGATGTTGAAGAATGTGTATTTGATATGTATTTTGATTTGGTTTTAGATTTTGATAATTTTCAATTAAAAAATAAAATATTGGAGGTCTTTCCTGGGGTGTACTATTATGGTGAATTGGATGCAGGCTATGCTTTCAAACCATATGACCTGATTTTTGATGTTCTATTGTGAGGTGCATGTCTAGAGAATATTTTGGAGAACAAAGAAATCAATTATTTATAGTTGATTTTTTTTTGATTTTATATATTTTTAATTATTTAATTGGTTTTTTATGATTGTTAATGTTCTTTTACGGTTATTTTTATTAAATTGAGAATATTTATACGAAATAATGGTTTTATACCTTTTTATTTGATTTTATGTAGCACAATTCCTCCCCAAATACCCCTAGTGAATCCTTTGGATAGAGTTGGAAATTATTTTCCAAGGTAGTATCTCTATATCAATTAAAATATTATCATGATGGTAGTAATGATGACTAAAGATATGGATCAGCGTGTATACACTGGTCCAGATCCTCCTTCAGAGCTAGGTCCAGGCGCGATTCTGGAAAAATAAAAGGCCTAGGTGTTTCTTTGGCATAAAATACTGAATCAATAAAGAAGTAATAACCCTCAGGAATTCGATGATTTTCTTGAGAAGATAGATATAGTCATTGAATTTATTGAAAATTTGGATTCTGTAATGGTGAGAAACAAATATTTTATGCTTTAGAGTCCAATCCAAAAGTGATGGTAATCGATGATCATGTAAAAGATGCAAGATAATCTTGAATGGAAGGATTTAAAATTTAGGTTTACTCATTAGTTCTACTTTTAAACCATTGTGCTCTTGAAATACCTAGAGTTCTTGAATCTTTTATAGGGTCACCATATCATCAAGGAATATGCCAATAATTTCTCATAGATTGTCCATTTTCACCTAAATATGGTATCTAATGATGGATTAAAGGATCTTAAACTTTAAATGGGTCCCTAAATGGATATATGATCTTAATTTTTATAGAATAAGCTTAAAACTTATATGAAATAGTTGATTGAGAAATAATGGTAGAAATTGAAAAATTAAGGATTCTAGGGTTAGTTGAAACCTCCACCATGTCTAGTGGTATTGCGAGTTGATTTTATGAAATAAATCGAAATCATATTAACTATAGAAGATAAAATAATGGTGGATCATGACAATTTTCTCAGCTAGAACTTTTTTCCAATGTGGAAGTTGAGAGTATATTATAAACTAATGTGGAAAGGATGGTAATTTGAAACCCGTTTCTCATAGATATTCCTTATACTTTTCATGATTATGGGAATATATGACACATATAAAGGTTTAGTAGAATAAATCCTCTGATGGTGGGTGGTGTTGATTCTTTGGCTCCTAAGGGATATCAAATACATTCTAATACATTGAATGTGATAAGGATCCATAATTTTTGACCCGGATGTAAAATAATGCCATCTATTTAGAAAATTAAATTTATGAATGTTACATAGGAATGTTTTAATCCCTACTCCCATGCTAAAATTATGTGGTTGCATGTGGAAGAGAAATCTCCCTTGGAATCCAAGGTGGCACCAATAACCATAGAGAGTTACCATTCTTATTGCTTGGTCTATGGATATTTCTTTATTTTGTACTCATGTTACTCAATCATTTATGTCTTCCTACATTAGGAATTTATTTAATATTCCATTCAAGATTATTCCTTATGTCATGCATACATCAAATCCTCCTGGAAATAATGTGTATGGTCTTTATTGTCCCTCATGTATCATCTCAAAATACAAATTGAATTTTCCTTGGGATTATATTTTATTTAAGATATAAATTTTTGATATAATCTTTGGGATGGATTGGAAAATGGATTTAATATTTTATATTTATTGGTATCATCATAGGGTGGCCTTTACCTATTTAGATGTGATTTTTCATTTATTTAAAGGAAAATTGGATTGGCTATACAGTAAGGCGGGACCTCCTCATCTTGAATTCAATATGATTATATTTCAGGTATCATCCATCCTACTATAGGAAAATAAAGGGATTTCATAAAGGGAGATATTTTTAGAAATTATCCGGATTCATCTACCCATCAAACACTCAAGTGGGCCCATGATATCCCAAAGCCACATTTACAATCACTCCAGGATGGCGATGATCACCACAAGAATCAAATAAGAATTAGTTCGAATGATTTAGAACATGTAATAGGATTTAATAAGTAGTGTATAATCTTTAAAAATTATATCATGACCTATCTATTCATTGGAAATCCATTTCAAAAATTATATAAATAGGATTAATAAAACTTTAAACAAAATATGTGCGAAAATATATTTATAAGGAAAATTAAATTCCATTGATCACCTCTAACCCCCACTATATAAATATACCATTTTCAATCATCCAAACTCTATAGATAAAATGCACCACTAATTTAATTAAAGGAAAATAGGAAAGGGATATTTGGATGAAATTACTACTAAAGAATGAATATAAAACTAACATTCCAGATCAAACTATCCCCTAGGTCCCAAGGTTACACTCCTTCTGAAATAAAAATATAAAATTCTCCATGGTAGAATTTAAATTGAGATAAAACCTAAAACTAAGATATATATAGGTATGAGAATAAATATTCCTAGTAGGTCACAAACAACCATTCTACATGATGACCCTTTAATAATAGATTCATTTTTATGACAGTTTAAAAAAATTAAATATATATTTATAAAACTAGAACCATAATTCTAGGATCAATAAATTTGTTTTTAATGAATCCATTTTATTCATTTTAGAAAAATTGGTAAATCATTTTAAACTAATTTTGAAAATACGTTATGGTATCATAAAAATTCATTTCACATTATAAGGAAAATATACTACTAGTTCTTTTAGAAAAGGAAACCTTTAAAATCTTTGATCAATGATAGTAATAATTCTAAAAAATGTTGCAGTAAAATTAAATAAGTGAAAACAATAAAAAATATGCTAATAATAATTATAACTATATAAAAGTAAGCATCATGGGAAACCCAAGGGAAAATATGTTTACAGAATGTCATCCCAAGAGCCTTATAATTTGAATGATCAAGCCGTCAAATACCATTCTCATGCATGATATACTAGTGAAGACACTTCCAAAGTCCTAGTTATAAAAAATTACTTATCATGAGATGTTTATTTTGTGGTTTAACATTTTTCAAAGGCTAAAGAGGTTAAATATATAGCTGGTTTACTTTTCCTTGTCATCCTACCTAAGTACCTGGGATTTTTATGGGGTTTTACTATTTCAAAAACATAAAATTTTATTAAAAGTGGCCTTTCATAAACTTATCACAAGACATTATATTTATCAAAGATACTCATTCGTATAAAATCCATTTTCATGTCAAAACCAATGGATCCATTTAAGAACAACCAAGATAGGTATATAATTTTTATTCAAAACTATGATAGCATAAATTTAATAAATAAAATCAAACATTATAAAACATAAAAAGAAATATAAATCATTACCACTTAGAATTTATAGAGTACCTTATAAATAAACATATAAATTTATTTGAAAACTAGGTTTGAGTATCAATTTTAATTTCCCAAGTTTTACATGCTCTTTATGATCATATACATTTACACACACACACAAAAACTCACATATGTTTTTAATTTTCCGAATTCCCATATTCTCATTTTAATTTTCTGTTATATGTTTATGTATGAAATCTTGTTTATATGTGTATTTCTAAAAATACATTAAAATGCATTTATAAGCCTCACATTTTTACGATTATTTTTAAAATACTTTACTATTACCTATAATTTTAACTGTTACTTGAAATGATAAGTAAAACTGAAGATAAAATTGATAATTAAATTTTAATACCAAAACAGCTTTTAAAATCACATAATTCATTCACAAGGTCCGTTTGGGAATTTTATCAGAATAAAAGGCGTGTATAGTTTATTAAAATATATTTTCAAAATTTTCCAATTTTAGAAGTCCTCTGAATTGAGATGAAAGTCAAGTAAGACTTAATTTTCATTTAAGATAATTCTATAACACGTTAATACAACCATTACAAAATCAGTACATGAAATTATTACCAAAAAAGTAAAATAATATTTATTTAAAGGGTCTTGAATGTCAAAAACCTACTCAGAATGAGAATATGTGGTGTAAAGCCTTTAGAATGAAGAAATGAGTACCCAATAAGTAAGACACATAACCTAAGATAAAAACTAGTATAAAATTATCTAAAAAAATTCTATGGTTTATCCTTTCATGTGTGTAGAGAGATATATATTATAAAATGAGCGGGGTAAGCCACATGGTCTTCCAAAATGATTTCCAAAACTATGTGCCATCCATGCACCCCATACTAAAAGTATTTGGTTACCTTCATGTTATATCCATTTGTCTTTGTAAAACATGATACAACCATGTAAAACACCGCTATAAAGTTATAGATACATGTGAATGATTTTTTCATGAAATAGAAAAACCATAAAACACCCTTGTGCCCTTAATAAAATATCAAAATTCCAAAATTTTAAACTGGATTGACAGGAATATAAACCAAAAAAAATAAAAATACCAATAAATAAATAATATAACTAATAATATAAATTTCATGGTGTGATAATTATCTAAACTCATAACCCTTCTTCCCCTTGAAATCTATTGAACTCAAGGAAGTTTCAAATATGGGCAAAAAGGGGGTAAATAAGCCAATATATTTATCCAAAGAAGAGGAGACACTCCTAAAAAAATATTCATAGCCCACCGACGTGAAATAAACCAACAAAATATAATAATATCCAAAACACCAATCATATTTGGGCCCTAACGGTACAACACACACTCGATCGATTTTAGAGAAATATCAAAGAATAAAGACCCATAATGGCCCTCCTCACTATTTAGGAAACTCTCAAGCAAGGAGGATTGAATGAAAAAAGTAACTCTAAAAGAGTCATTGAACTAAAACTAGAATCGTCAACTAATGATAATCAAAATGAATAATTAATAAGAGAAACATTCTCAATCTCCTAAAGTAACCATTTACTCTACAAATTAGTGAAAGGGATCAAGTATTTTGATTGAAACCAAAAATCATTGAAGCACTAAAAAGAAAATTAAAAAACAATGAATATGAAGACACTCAATAATACCCTATTAACTAGAAACATGAATGGAAGATACCTCAACCAAATGCATACTCCAAAAAACCACATATTTTCAATCCTCAGGTCAAAGAACAAGGGTAGCCTAGGATCAGATACCCAAGACGCGACTAATGGAAAACCCTCAAAATAAAGTCGTCATCAGTCATTTTTCAACCTCAAATGGTCCGACATCTATCCTAGGAACGTAATGAAATCAACTAAGTCTATCTCACTACTAACTAACCTTAAATAAATCTAACTAAAATCTAATCTACGGAAAATCCTTATAAGACCCAACCACATTAACAAAGAATAATCCAACACTCCCATCATTACAGACCACAAAAAGAAATCATTAAAAGACCTATGAATGAAAATATGATAAGAAACAAACAAAGATTCATTCAACTAAAAACCATCAATAGATGATATCCATGACCTGATATTGATCGAGACTTTTCTGGGGGGAATCCTTCAAAAAATGGAATAACACAAAACCTCATCAAACTGATTAATATCATAAATAAACATTATTTAAATTAAAATAACAGTGAAAAAAAATCAATAGAATAGATCAAAATCACCACTCAATAAAAAAACACTGAGAAAGTTTAAGACCTCTAACTTAACACATTTGATATCACAACATTAAATTTTAAAATATATTAACTTCACTTGAAAACCCATTTTTAAAGATTACATGATCTTCATTGAAAACTTTTATAAATTTTCAAAATCCCATATATTTTTGATTTATTTATAAAGTCGATTTAATAGTTTAAAAACCAATTTATTTTATTCTAAAAATTGTACTTAAAATAAAAAAAATCCACTCACATTAAAATTAATGATTAAAAAACCAATAAAATAAACCCAAAACTAATTTTGACCATAAAAAATATTCTAAAACATATATACCTATTTTGAAATATTTTCACCATACTTAAAGTCCATTTAAAAAATTTTATGTTCATTTATTAAAATAATTTATTCACTTTTAAAAAAAAAATCCCATTTGAATTACTTTAATAAAACCCCTTTTTATAACCTCAAAGTTTCACTTTTAGATCAATTCCTCTTTATAAAACCCATTTAACAAATTTTTCAAAAACCTCATCATTTGTCCTTATTAAATCAAAATATTTTTTATTTCCAAACACATACAAAAAGACAATAAATAATAGTTGATGACATCAAAACTTTTCTAGAAGTGATAGGTTTCTAGAATGAATTGATCAAATGGTTTAACAGGCTATGTTCCAATTATTCTACTACTAATAGAAGTCATTTTGAACAAGGAACTTAAGGTCCACTTGGTTTTCTTAGTCATCTGAGCTCACCATGTGATACCTGTTAAACTCACAATAAAATCCATCAAAAAATATAATTACTTTAAAAAATAAAATATACCTAAAATTAATTATTGAAACTCAAAATTCAATAAATTAAGCATAAAATACATGGGTAACTTGGGGTTTTCCATTAGAAGTGGTGACCGGTTACGCACCCATGTCCTACATCCTTAGATATAATGCTCTTCAATATAGTATACATTTATTTTGAAAATAATAAAGGGATATTCCAATCCCAATAAAAATAAAGAACCAAGGTTATGATACCATTTTTCATAAACAATCTAGATTCATCCATCCACCAGCCACCAGAGCTAGCCCGTGACATCCTTGAGGCACATTCCCAATCACCTAAGGGTGGAAATAATCACAAAAGAAATCAAATAACTGTTAATGGGTGTGATTTATCTCATAAAATATGATTTAATAAGTATCATAACTACTATATAAATTCAATTATGATACATACATACATTGGAAGTATACACCAAAAAATTAGATAAGTATAACAATTAAAAATGTAAACAAAATAATGAAGAAAACACAAATATAATGAAAAATAAAACCTCACAACTCATGTACAACTCTCACCATAAAAACTCCCCATTTTCAATAATTCAAACCTCATTAACATAATTCACCAGTGATTTAAGTAAAAGAAAGTAAGAAAGGAAATATTCATTGAAATTACTACTAAGGCATGATGATAAAACTAAAATACCTTGTCAAACTATACCTCAAGACCCAAGGTCACACTCCATCCATAATTGATAAATAAAATACTCCGTTAGTGTCCATTAATATTGTTATAAGGTAAAATTTAACAAGTGATATATATATATATATATTATTAAGCATAAAAATTACTTATATGAAACTAATTTCCTTGCCACATGATAATTTTTTTTATAATTTATCCATTTTTAATCAGGTTTTGAAAATGTAATTTGAATGTATATTTTTAAAAGAATGTTTCTTAAAACTAAGAATAATAAATATTTTTAAATAACCCCTTCCAAGTGTCTTAGAAAAACATGGAAAAACTTTTAAAATTTACATTGAATATAATACAATTCACATTAAACCATTCATTTTACATTTTAAGGAAAATATCCTACTATTTCTTTTAGAAAATGAATCATTTGAAATAAAAAAATCAAGATAACATTAATCTTGATAACTGTAGAAGTAAAAATAAATCATAAAAATAAAATCACAAATTAATTAAGAAGAATAAGAAGTATATAAAATTATTCTCCATGGGAAATCATAATGAAATTAGGTTAGCTTCTGTCATATAGGGATCCTAGTACTCTAATTGATCGAACTGTCAAATGCTTTCACCATGCACTAGCCACTAGGGAGAACCATTAAAAAGTCTCAACTATAATAAAATATTTGTCATATGATTTTTAGTTAGTGTTTTAGTATTTCAAAATGTGTAAGGAGGATAAACTTATGCCTAGAATAATTTTCCTATTCATCCCACCTATATACCCATGGTTCCCATGTATTACACCCATTTCGAAAAAATTACATTTCATCAAAAGGGTCCTTTCATCAACACATCAGAATCCATTACTTTTATCAAAACTGGTCATTCCTTTCTAAACCATTTTTCTATCAAAACTAAAATAAACATTATATAACAAACATGATACATATATAATTATTCATTCAAAAATATAATATTATAAATATAAAAAATAAAAGAACAATTTATAAAACTCAAAAATAAGTGTAAATAAATCATATGGAGACTTTGTAGTTCACCATATAAAATCATTTGAAAATTACTTGAAAATTTATTTTAAGTATAAAATTTAATTTCTTAAAGTGTTTCATATCATTTCTATAACACCCTTATATTTTTAAAAATAAATCTATGTTCATTGGCATATAGTACACACAACATCATGCCTAAGAGAACCAATGAATATTATTATTTAAATATGATTGTTATAACCTAGGAGGTAAATTAGAGGTTATGAATAGGATTAAAAACTTTATTAAATATATATAAAGGTCCAAATCAATATAAATGTATTTATAATTTATTAATAAATAATGGCCCAAATTTTATTAAAGTAATTTTACCCTTCAAAAACATATTTTCATCATTCCATAACCATTTTTTTAATTTTCTAGAAAGCCACTTTATGAATTAGTGGTCACCGTACATTCAAACAACATACAGATTTCAAAATTCAAGTTTCAAAGTTTAAACACCGATCAACCAAAGTTTGTAAAGTCATGCCCTCGAACCCAGCACCTGCACATGCCTGCTGCCAGCTGCACCACATGTCAATCTTAAGAAATCAATGCCTCTATCGAGGAAAAATCAACATCATGCATCACATGAAGTCACATCTCCGGCCTCCATCACCATTACATCTCCACCCATCATCATCGTCTCCCCACCACCATCAGAGCCGGTAACCAGAAACAACCATGAATTAGATTAACCCACCGACAACAGATTCATCAAATGAAACAACCATAAACATTGCACTGAAATCACAGAGGAGCCAGAATATCCCAAAAGGTTCAACTCGGCGCCGTAACCAAATCTCAACTAATTTTTTTTGAAAATTAATTATAAAAAGTAGTAAAAATTCATCACCCTAGTAAAAGGGTAAATGAGGTTAAGTTATGTCAAAACTAAGCGAAAATGACAAATTTTTTCTTCTTAAATATTTTTGGACGAATTTATTTCAACCCCTAGAACCTTAGTATCAATATTTATATATTTAGGTGATAATGTTATATGAATGTGACCTATATTATTATTTTAGAAATGAATAATATAAAATGTCTCTTTCTTTCTTTAAAATACCTTTTATGAATTCAAATAGGAAGAAAAAAAGTTTTGAATGAATATTAATGATTATTTTGAGAATAATAGAATTATTTTCATGATGGTAATTTTTTTCTATTTTTTATTAATTATATAAATTTCACTAAATTCAAATGCAATACTAACATAATATTTATTCAATTAATAGATAATTAAAATAGATAATTTTAAAAATATTAAAAGTAATATAAGATAAATGAATTATTCTGTTCCATAACCTTTTTAGATAATTTTTAACATGTTATACTGTTGTGAATGTAATATATTTTAATTCCTTTTTTGAAATATTTCTTTCAATGTCTAACTAAATGAATTGTTTCAAAACTGAATATAATGATATTTTTTAATAAGTAATATTTAATTAAATTTTTTATATTTTATAAAAAACTTATTTTCATTCAATTTAATTGAATATGGTTTAAAATATCAACCATGATACTTTATTGAGTCATTTTTATATTTCTATTAATATTCTCAATCCTTTGATATTGGAATATTTGTTACTGTGTTTTGGGTTAAAATGGGGTTTTTCGCTTGACATTTTCTTATATTAAAATTAATTTTACACATACATAAAAAATTTAATTGATAAAATGGATTTAATATTAAGAATTATTGTTTACAAATTATCTAACTATTCTCATATTATTTTTAGTCTTAAAGGAAAACTTAACTAGCTAAAAAAGAAATTATGGTGTTGCAAACAAAAATTTATAAAATTGAGTAACCATATTAGTAAAGTGAATAATTTTTTTTTTAAATAATATTTATTTTTTAATTATGGAGTGTTGGATCAACCTTATCTTCCATAAAATCTATTATTTATCATTTTTTGAGGCACATGGTTCAATAGTGGCTTCCCATTATCTAATAATTTTGGTTATTCACACAAATCCCACTCTCTCCCACTTATAAAAAAACCAACACACATATTTTCTTCAAACATAGAAATCATTTTGGTTTAGACAAGATCTGAAAAAAAATACATTGTTTACATAATTCACCATATCCTAATGGACTTTTTTTATCGTAAAATCATCCTAGGAATTTTTTTGGGGTATGTCCTTTGTGGTTTTCTGATGAAGATGTATAATTCTTAATAAAATATTTTCAATTTATTTATACTTCAACTGACGTCAAACCAGATTAAAATATTATAAAATAATGTAAAAAGTATCCTACATATAATGATATTTTTTATGATTATTTGACAACCTATATACATGTCCTCTTCGATGAAATGGGAAATAAAATAATCATTCGTTTGAACGGTGGACTAACACCTTACAAACCGATGTAATTTTTTTCTATAACTTCGTATTAAATCTATTTGTAATGATGCTTTTAATGTATATATATGATATTAATTACATATTTATCATTACTAAATTATAATATATTATATATTTTATTATCATTCCATTCACTAGAAAATGGTAATGTTATCCATACATATGTGTGGATTACCGCCACTATGAAGCGATGTGACTCATTTATCATCACCACATAACATGGATGATATATATAAGTATATTTATTGAAAAAATATATTATTTATGATATTGTTAAAATTATGTAAATATATAATAATACTTTTCTTCTTTCTATATTTATTAATAAAAAATGTAAATTTTACTCATGCATACTTACGACCCACCGTATCCATGATTCTAACATCATTCATTATTCATAACCATAGTTCCTGATTGGTTCTAAAAGTATACTTTATGTATAAAAATTCTAATTATTTCATAATTTTTATTTCATATATGAATTAATAATGATCTCTTAGACAATAATAATCCCACCGAATCCATTTTGGATATCTAAGATGATTATCATCAAAACATTCGAAATGAAATTACCTAATTAAATGTATAAAAAAAGGTAATAAGTTAAATAAAAGGAATACAAAATGTGAAAAAAATTATCAAGAAATAAAATAAATAAAATAAGTTTATTATTTAATAATATGAGGAATGAATGTGACAAGATGGGAAAAAGGAAAGATACTTTATTTTAAAAAATAATCTTATAAAGTTTCTCTCCAAAATATTTATCATCCATGTCCATGTTCTTTTGAATGTTTCAAGAACATTTTTATTTAGTATTAAATGTATTATGAAAGTCATTTTATTACAATATTTGAATTTGTTTACAATGTTTTTAAAAGTTAATATTTTAAGGTTTTATATAAGAGACACTTTATTTTAAAAACCTCATTTTAAAATTTTTAAAGATTTAATTTTTAAATATTTCTCTTCCATGTACATATTCTTAAAATTATTTTATTAATATATTTATATAGAAATAAATCTATTATAAACTATGTTTTATGTATGTTTTAAATTTATTTCAATGTTTTTAAAAAGTAATCTTTTATGTATTTAATAAGGAATATTTTGAATTGTTTTGAAAAAGATTGAATGAGTGATATTTTAACATATACGATGTCAATGATATTTCCCGTCACCACAAAAAATATTTTATTTTTATGATTCTATGTTTTATTTAAATAAAAGCCTTATTTCAATGTATTATAGGAGTTTTCATCAAGTGTTTTAAATGGAATGGATATTTTGATATCTAGAAATATCTTCTTTATGTGTGCAAGTGATCTCTAGGAACAACCATTTTTCTATGGGATATGAAATTTTTGTCACTATATTGATTTATATATCTCTTTGGAGTTATATAATTCTAATTATTTCTATATATATGTCTCTCACATTTTTAATTTTCATATTATTCATTCCTTTCATGGAATGATACATTAATTCTGTTCATTTCTCAAACTACTTTATTATTAAATATCATTTGATTTTGATATTAGGAAAGATTATTCAACCCATTTAATTACATATGAAACTTTTATGTTTATTCCTCCTGATTTATTTCCTATTTTGGAACACATAATCATGAAAAATTTATAATGGGTGCACCCATATAGCACACTAATGCATTGGTAAAATATTTCTATCATGAGAATTTATGCATGGGATTAAATCGTAAACCTAATACACTATACGAATTTGTCCACCACATGATTTAATCTTGTAAAGTATACTTGACTTATGATGATTTAATATTTTTTTACCACAGGATATATTATTTTTTATAATATTATGATACCGTGTTATTTATACTATGGTCCCATGTGATTACTCATGAGTGTATGTTTAAAGGAAACAATATGATACTTATTAAGGGTTAATTATAAACCTTATTTTGAGGATTTTTTCATATTTTTTTTCATTATTTTAAAGGAACATTAGGGGTTTTATTATTTTACATTAATATTTCTTATGAAAAGTTTTATTAAACTATTTGGGAAGAAAAGTTGATTTCTTGGGTAATAAAATGAATATTTTTAGCCTAATGTTTATATTTTAAAAATTAACGTCTTTTATAAGTATTTGTAAACATAAATATTTCTTACCTTTTATATGTTCATTAATCATATTTTTGTACTCATACCTTTTTTTGAAATTTTTTTTATTGGGTTTTATGGAAGATTAGGGAAAATTATGATTTCAAAATGAAAATTTTAATGATATTACATGAAAGGAAAACATGTTATATCAATTTTTTTCTATGGATAAAATGGATACTAAGTTGAAATTTAAAATTTTAATATAATATTTTTATGTAACATTGATGGCCTAATTCTATTAAAATATAATCCATAAATATCATCAAATATAATAAAATTAGTTCGTAATTTAAAATAAAAGATTATGAAATGATTAATACTGGGTCCTCATAGTTTATATTAGAGGAAATATTTAAATAAAATTGGAGATTAAAATGTTTTAATGTGATATTAACTTATGATTTATGTATAGAATAATGGATTTATGAGTTTAATATTGATCATAAGGTTAATGTCTTAGAAACCAATTCTAATGTTATTAGTGATTAAAATTTATTTGATGAATAGAGTTTGAATTATATTTTGGAATAATATATGATTTTAATGTTGCCTTATGGTGATTCAGGTGATTTATAAAAATGATAAGAATATATTTGATATTATATTATTAGGTTGTATACATTTTCAGTATGATACATTAAGATTAATTAATGTTATTTGGAGATAAATATTAAATTTTTCTTGGAGGAATATGAGATCAATTCATTCTAATATTTGAGATAAAATGATATTCTATAATATATTGAAATTTGGATGTTATTAATAAATCTATAGTGGTTAATATTGTATTTCTAAACATGATGGATTATTCATTTTGATAATTATCCTATGCTAAGAATTTTGGGTTTAGTTAATGTGTAAATATTGTAGGAATATCTTGTTATCCTTTTGTGGAATTTTTGGATCAATTAGAAGTTGATTTTATTGATTTTGGAATAAAAAATTCTTCTTTAATACTCATCATTTGGGAAACGTGATGAGAGTGTGGTAAAAATTAAATAATGAATGAAATTATACATGTCAAGTAACTTTATTTTCCTTAGGTTCTCTGTTTAGATGGTAATGAATTTTTCAACTATAGGAAAAAGATCATTAAATGGAAATGTTATCTTATTACCTTAATTTTTGATGAATTGATGTTTTATTCTCACCTCATAATTTTATGATTTTGTGGTCATTCTCTTTCTTTATATCAGTCAAATTTTTATGATAAGTGATCTCTATTATTATCTATTATTATTTTGGCCTTACAATTTTCTTCCTTGTCTATATTTTCACTTCCCATTAATGTTCTCATCTTTATAAATAAAGTTATGTTTCATTCCTGATGACCATTATATTTTCATTTCTTTATTACCAAGAGGAATTTTTATCAACCCTTTTTATAATATTGGATTCCAAGAAAGGTATTTTTTTTCAAATGTCAAGCCTTTGATTAGTGACATCAAGTTCAAATTGTAAGGATTAAATTTATTAAATGTGTGGAGAATGTGACACCCTAAGATTTGATAAAATAAAAATATGGTTAATAGTGTATAAAACATGAAAAATAAATTTCAAAAGAACCATGTAATATTATTATTTAAATATGAACATTATAAAATAACCATTAAATTGGTGAGTATGTATAGGATTAACTACTTTATGAAATAAATTTAAAAGTCCCACTTAATATAAATTAATTTATAATTAATTAATAAATAATATCCTAAATTTAAATGAAGTAATTTTGGATAAAAATGTTACAATTATCTTAAGATGAATTTTTGTGATTTTTTAGAAAATATTGATTTTTTAGTGAATTGTGAAAATTACAGATTCTTCAAATACTATCATTTTTTTCCTTAAATAATGTAATTAAAAAAGTAAAATTATATTTTTTATTTATTATTAATAATACATATGAATGTTTTTATTTATATTAATCTTATTAATTTTATTTTAATTGTAAATTTTTTTATTTTGGAATAAGTTTATGTTTGTGCTTAAAAACACATTTTTTCTAAAAACTATTTTTAAGTGGATAATGTTTATTCATATTAATAAATTAAAATAAACACTAATAAATAAATATTTAAATTAAATTCATGGAGTATATATCTATTTATATTAATAGAAAATCATATAATTAAGATTCATTTTTATAAATTTAAAATAATATCATATATTACTTAAATATTTCATTTTACTGAAAAAAAATTTTTATTGCACTCCATAATATTATTATAAAATTAATTTCATCTATTTAAAGAGATATAATTTATAAAAATTAATATTTTTTAGTAAGGTCTATTTTTTCATTATAAATAAAAAAAATAACAATTCATCATCTCAGTAAAAGTGTAAACCAGGTAAACATAGTTTAAAACAAAGTGATAAGGCATTCAACATCCATCATTAAACCTATTGGATGATTTTATTTGAACCTTATAACCTTATTGTTGATATTTATTAATTTATGGGACACTTTTCAATTAAACTGACCAATATGATAATTTAAGTAAGAGAAAATAAAAAATGTCACCCTCATACTTTTAAATATATCTTCTGTATTCACATAGGGATAAAAGAAAGTTGAGACCAAATATTGAATGTTATTTTAATCATAGTAAAATTATTTTCTTGAAGTAAATTTATTTATAATTTTATGTAATTATTTAATTACATTAAATTATCTTGCAACATTGGCAGAGTTCTTATTCCATTAATAGAAAAATAAAATAAATGATATTTAAAATATAAAAAGTAATATAAATAAAATTATTTATTGTTTTATATGAAATTACTTGATAAATATAACATGTTAGAAACATTTTAATCAAATATATTCTAATTATATTAATTTCATGTTTATTTCAAAGTAAAATTGAATGAATATTTCCAAAATTGGAAATAATGTTTTTTAATAAATAATATTTTACTAAATGATTTAAAATTCATAAAAATATTATAATCCGACAAATTAATAGAATATGTTTGGAAATATCAACCATGTTCCATTTATGAGTCGGTTTTTTATTTCATACAACATTCATAACCCTCTAATATTGAAATAGTTGTTACTGGGGTTAATGTTAAAATACGGGTATACACGTTTCCAACGTTTATGTTAAAATTAATTTTACAAAAACAAGGAAATTTTATTGGATAATTTGGATTTAAAATATATAGTCCTCTGTAAAAAATTATCGAAGTAGGATCTTGTTATTTTTAGTCTTAATGGATAAATTACCTGGGTAAAAATATTAGTCACTATGGTGAAAACATAAATGGTAAAAGTGAGTAACCGTAGAGGTAAATGAAGTAAAATATTAAAAAAATGCTTATTTGTTGATTTTGGAGGATTTTATCAACCTTATATTACATAAAATACATTTTTTATAATTTTTTAGGTGATTGGTTTGACAGTGACTTCCCATTATTGAATTGTTTTGGGCATTTATAAAAATTCCCCTCCACATCACTTATTAAAGGGGACCTCCACTCTTATTTTCTGTAAACATAAACAGACTTTTGGTTCATCCAAAAATCTTCCAAAATACCCTCTTTAAATCCTTCACCATGCCCTATATTCCTTTTTTTGTCATAAAATCATCATTGGAATGATTTTGGTGTAAACCTTAAGAGGTTTTCAAAAGAAGAGGTATGGTTCTTAATCTAATGTTTTCATTTTATTAATTCTTATAACTAATTAAACCAATCTTAAAATTGATAAAATAATTAATTTGTACAGTTGGTATACTTATATGTTTTATTTTTATGTAATTATATATATTCACCGCCCTTTCAATCAAATGGGAAAGAAAGACATGGTTCTTGCGGACTACCACCACACCAACCAATATAATTTGTTTTCTATAAATCCTCTTAAGAATGTTTGTAATAATGGATTTAATGTAAATATATGATATTAATGGAATATTTTTCATTATTAAATTATAATATATAATTTATTCTCTTAAATGTTCATTCACTGAATTATGATAACATAGTTCGTGTGTATATGTGGACTGATGCCTCCATAATGTGATGTGATTTTTTTCATAACCACATAATATGGATGATATATATAAGTTTATTCAAAGAAATAATATGAAATTTATGATATGATAATAATTAATTTAATGATAAGTTAATACTTGTAACGCCCCGACCCCAGCTACCCAGAGTCGGTGCATTAATTCGTAACATTGGCATGATCACAAAAGATCAAGTCTCAAAAGACCTATTAGTTTAGTAGCCTTGGAAACACTAGATACATTCATAAACATTACATTACATCCTAAAAATGAAAACTACAATAACATGGTCTCCCTAGTCCTCACTCATATCTTCAATGACTATTCTTGCAAGTCAGTCATAATACGCTTCTTCACATCCTGGGAAAAAAATAAAACATTGAAAGGGGTGAGCTCAAATGCTCCGTAAGGATAACAATATAGTAGATAATTTCATAAGAAAACAGAAGCATTTAAGGAAATGTATAACTAAAACAAAAGCCTTATTGAACTTGAACATCAGCATAATATGGAAAAAGTAAAATAAAATAATGCCATTACTTATTCACATGGATATTCTACTAGATGAATAATCACATGAAATATCAATAACCGCTTTCATAATGAGGGAATGTATAATGCCAGACATTATGAAACATTTTGTCAAGGCCTTGGACAAGACGTCTAAAATGATTAAGGCCTCGGCCAAAACCATAAATCAAATTGGGAAAGGGCCTCGGCCAATTCCACGTCCAGTTGTCTCATGAGACCTACCGATGCATCGAGGAGCTATAGCGGGCTCCACCAGTCACTTATTAAGTCCAATACATTCCTCATATGAATAGATTTAAACATAACATAAATATTCCTATTAAAACTAGCATATGAAATGTCAACAGTTTCTCCATAAACTATGGATGGTATAAAAATAACACATCCACAGTCAAATGTTTCACAAAATGCTCAATAGAAGTTTTGTATCATAAATCAATTTCAAATAAACTTAAAACCCATCAAAGGATATTGAAATGGATGAAATCAAAGCTATTTGAGAGAAATATCTCTCTTTTTTTAAATCATTTTAAAGTCCCATAATTATAAAATAATACATTTACTTTTAAAATATTATTATAAGTTTTTAAGGGAAGCTTCGACGAATTTATAATGGTGGAAAATAGCCGCACCCGCCGTATAAGTTAAAAAAAACATTCTTACCTTAAATTTGTCAAAAAAGTCAAAAAGTACATTGTTTGGAAAAAGACGGTAAGATTCCTTTCAAAAACGTATAAGGGTATAAATTACTTTAACCCATTTTCCATTTAATAGTAAAAATGTTTTGAAAGAAATTTTTAAGAAACATGGATGTGGATGATAACGAGGTCCCAGTAGATAATTATGTATAAACAACCTTGGATAATGAAGAGGTTGTGAAGTAAACCCTTACCTCGTACTTTTCCTCGGTTGGGGTAGGTTAACCTCCTGTATAATGGTGAAATAATTGTTATTAAATTATAAAATAATCATATACATTCATATGATATCATATATGATCTTTTAACATTGCTTTGTTAACAATATCTTAGATTTATCGTTGTTTCGGGTGTTAACTTACTCGTTTTCGTAAGTCGTGTTTTCATGGATAGGTTGTATCTTATTCATATCCAGAATGATATCATGTCATTAAACATTATTTTTAGATCATCTAATGATAATTATACTTTAATGGATACGACGGAGAATGAATCTCATCGCGTTCGTGGAGAAGGTAGTCCGTACGTACGCACGAGCGACAATATCCTTATTTTGATATTAAAATAATATATAATTGGATAGTATATCATATATAAAGAATCATTTTCATGTTATATTTATTATTTACATGAATTACATATCATTATTATACCCATCTAAATAATAATATATTGAATTACAATTACACCATGACGTGGAGACGGTAAGCCGTACGTACGCACGTATGGTGACATGTCATTCAAATGATGGGTAGAATAATGAATATGGTTGTTTCATATTTATAATAAAATCACAGTATATAGAAGATACTGGAGTTATAATTTTAGAATTGAAATAATAAACAAAGAGGGAGTGGAAGAAGAAAGAAACATGAAAGAGGGTGATGAAAATGTTACCTCTTCTTCGGGTTCTTCCTTTTGATTTGATCAAAAGGATTCCATAGGATGGCTTTCTGACTAAAGTAAAGCTTCTAGGATGAAGGGAGAGAATTTGGGAGAGTATTTGGGCAGAGTTTGGCCGAACCAAAAGGCTTGAATGTGTGAATAATGTGGTGGAGGTGGGGGCCTTTTATAAGAGGAGAGGAGGGGCTCTTTTGGAAAGATTGAAATGTTAGATTAATATCCAATGATTTTCTGATTCTAAAGGTCCCACACTTATATAATTAATGGATAAGGTGATAATGGTTTGAAATATACCCATCCAATAGTCTTTGGACAAGTGTAAGTCTTGTATTTTACATTATCTTTTCAATTTATTAAAATCGTTAAATAATGAGGTCATCACTGCATCATAATGATGTCATAAATAATTTAATTTATTTAATGTCTAAAAGTTATAAAAAAAATACTATTATTTAGGAAATTTTTTTATCTTTTTAATGAATAATTATATTCAAAATTTGGACTTGTGTAACCCCACTTAAAAAATGTTTTAGTAAAACAACTCATGTTTGTGTCAATTTAATTTTAACATTAATAAATATATATTAATGTCATTTTCCAACCAATGTGGCTCCATGGGGTCCCCAAGTTGACCCATGGGTTTCCTTGGTCGTCCATGACTCATCCAATAGGATTAGGACAATTTTCAAGCTCATCTCATATTATTAAAACATTATTTTTACCTTAATCTACACTAATTACCTCTAATCGCGATTAAGAACATAAAAGTAACTATTCACCAAAAAATTATTTTAATCTCATTGAACCACATTTTACTTCTTAATGAAAACCATGTATGTCGGATTTTTTAAAATAAAATCAAAAAAGTGGTAATATTTCATTTTAACGAAAAATCAGTTTTTAACAACCACTTAGTGGTTTCACTAATCATCAAAAATTGAAGTTTTTCAGAATAAGGCCAAAATTTCACCCTAAGCTATAATTGATATTCAGAATTCAAAAATGATTTCTATTTTACAAAATTCCAAACATATAATTTGCATTAATTAATTTTATAATTAATTCCCGCTGTTACAACAAATAGCGTGTTTTTAAGAAACAATTTATATCAAAAGATTGGCAATCGTTTATGTCCAATTTCAATGTTAAATTAATTCTAATGACCACCATTGGATAAAATGGTAAAAATATATTCTAATTATACTTTAAAACCACTAAATGGTATAATTTATCACTCTGAATTATTTTGATTAAAAAAGTTGTTTTTAAGTATTTTTCACTATTCATAAAAAATTAGAAGTTCTCAGAAAAATACAAAAAATTCAACATAGGCTAATTTCGATATTACGAATCCAAAAGAAGTCCATTTTGATAAATAAAATTTATAAAATTTCAAAAAGTAGGTATTACTATTCACAACGGCTAGTTTAATTAGTTGTGGTGTGTGTTAGAGCTCGAGGTTGCGTACAACACACGCTATTGCATTATTCGAAGGGAAACATACCGTGGAAGCTTGGGGTGTTACAATACTTAACATATTTCCATAATGAATGTTGAAAAATGGGAATGTTACTCATGCGTACGTACAACCAACCTTCTCCATGATTTTAATATATTTTATTTTTGTTACCATATTTCATGATTGATTTTAAAGAAATAATTGATGCACTAAAATGAAAATTATTTCATGATTATTATTATATATATGACTTAATAATGACCTCTTTGACCACAATAAACCTAATAAAGTCATCATGGACACATGATATGAATATCATCAAAACATCTGTTGTGACCTTTGTATCTATAGCTCAATTTATCTATCTATTTAAATATATGAAATTATTATAAATTAATTAAAAATATTTAAATATATATATATCACATGTATACCAAGATTATTCTCCCTTCCTTTTTTGTAGTAATACAAGAATTATGTTCAATTCCCAAATTCCTTCATTTTGAAATATCCTTTGATTATGATATGATGCAAGATTATACACCCATTTATTTACATGGTAAAATCATATTTTTTCCATATGATTCATTTAATTTTACTAAAAACATAATAATAAAACTTCTATGATGGGTAACCCTAGAATTTACTCAAATTTATAGGTTGGATATTTTTTTTCATTAGACAGTATGTATGGGATTAGAGAGTAAACTTGTCTACTAAGAGACATTGTACAGCATTAGATGCTGTATTGGTAGTTATCATTTATTTTTTCTTATGTCATGTTTCATGTTGATTCCATATTTCCAACATTTCCTTGATATTATGATACCATATTGTTTTGGTAATGCTCCGATGTGATTACTCATTAGTTTATGTTTAAGGGATAATATATGCTACGTCGTAAGCGTGAAATTTGTAATTTTTTTTGAAACGTTTTTATAAGTTTTTCAAGATTGTAAAGAAACCTTTATGTATTTTTTTTTACTTTATTTTTTCTTATAAAATTTTTTATAAAAAAAATTGACTGAAAAGTTGATTTATTGGTTATTAAAATGTTTATTGTGAGCCAAAGTTTAAATTTTAATAATAAAAGATATTTTATAAGTATTCATGAACTAGCATGTTCCATTATTAACTTTTATATTTACCTTTCTAATAATATTTTTATCATACCCCATTTAAAAAAAAACTCATAGTGTTTTAAGGATAAGTAGTGACATGGATGAGTTCGAGATGGAAATTGTGATGATATGACAAGAAAAATAATTATATCATTTTTTTTGTGGAAATGACTGATACTAAGGGTAATCTTCCACTTTGTGATGTAATATATATTTATGGAATAATAATGTATCAGTTATCTAAAAATATAAACAATAAAGATCCTAAAATATAAGAAAATGAATTCTTGACTTAAAACTCAAGATTATGAAATATTTAAGGCAAGTTACCTGTAGTTATTGTCAAATACATTTACAAACCTGGACCCACACATACAAAAATAGATATAGATATATATATATAAATGTTTCTTGTGGAATAAATTCACATATTATCATGTGATTTATTTCAACACACACATATTTTTTATGCCCATTTATATATATATAGACACAAATATATAAATTTTTTTTGAAGGATCACATTTTTATTCCATTTTTTTGAAATAATTTTGTGACAAATGACATTTATTGTATAACATGAAATTACAAGTAAAATAACTAGATAATTGGGAATTTACTTTAAAGACAATAACACCTTTTAAAATAAAACATTTTAATCATAATGTCTATTTATGTAATTTATTAAACACATGGTGTGCACAGTTTATGGAAATATATTTTCATAACATTTCCAATGATAAAAGTTCTATTTGTTATGATATAAATAAATTGAAACATGAAAATAATTTCATATAATTATCAAAAATAATAATAACACGATTATAAAATTATGGAATGAATTTTAAACATAATAAATCAATGTTTCTATAGTTAAGGAGTCTATTATGGGGGGGAAACTACCAATAATGTGAAAAGATGATCTAAACCCTAAAAAATGGAGAAATGAGGACCGAACATGGATGTCACACTTACTAAGAGATAAATCAAAAATATAATAGTAGAAGAAACCACCTTGAATTTGTCCATGAATGCATGTAGTAAATGATATATGAGAAAATGGGAGAGGAATGAAGATGAATAAGAGGAAGGAAAAGAAAGAGGGTATAATTTTACCTGGGTCAGAATTGGATTGGAATTAGATGGGAGGTGTCAGATAACAAAGGTTATGTGAAGGGGGGAAAACCGAGGGTGCCTCTTGGGTTGAGTGATGGGATTGGGGGAGGAAAGAAGGGGGTTGATTAATGGGGTAATAAATTTTTAGGGGAATATTAAGAATTTTAAAATTTTAAAAACTAGATAAATCACATAGTTTGGATAAATAGTTGACTAGACCAAGTAATAATCTTTCTCCCCTTTTAAAAGTATCTAATAATTCACAAGGTTTGATAGGAAAACTACAAAACAACCATTAAAAACCCCATTGTCATGTTGCAGACACATGAACATTATTTTTGAATAGTTTCTACTAATTATGCGTAACACGTGAACCTATGTTGAAATCTAAAAATTAAAAAAATTAATTGACTTAAACCCAAAACTCGATGAAAAAACAGATAAATATAATAAGAAAATAAAATATTTAATAAAACAAGGATTGGGGTGTTGAATCTACTTCAAGTAATTACGATGTTCTCAAATTCATTCCCATGATAAGTTATCAAGGTTACCTCTAGATCATGAAATCATGTTTTCGGTCTATTAAATTCTAGAGTCACAAACTATACATATTCTTTAATATCACATAGGAATAACTGAATTTAAATAATTGAAACACAAGTTATATGACTCTCTTTCTAAGAGAATCATCCACCCTTGTGTATCTCCACGTGCCACAACAACGATTTTGTCTAAAATGGAAAATGAAACTCTTTTTTGGGTATATATTATATGGAGTTGAACAAGGTTACTGTCAAGATTATGTTTCTCTTTTTCCATATTGATGATTTATTTGATCAGTTGAAATGGGTATTGTGGTTCTCCAAAATTGTCCTTTAGTAATGTTATCCTAAACTATGAGTGAGAGAATATGATATTCATCATACTAATTTATTGAAATAATCTAGGAATTATGAATCTCTTATAATGCAGTTTGTCTTCATTAATTCTCCAACTTTGTTTTTGGATTTGATGTACCAAATTTTGCATCAGCAACTCAATTAATTTATCATAGTATTTTTTATTATATCTTGTCATATTCTAAAACTAGGGAGGAGATTGTGTGATATTTAAGAATCATTATAATAACTTTTCATGATAATGATATCTATTCAAAGCTAAAAAAGTATAGATGTTTTATAAAGGAAATTATGTTTTCATAGAATATGGTGTCCAAATAGGGAATTTTGGTCATTCTTGAGAAGGGGGTCATTATGTTTTGAGAGGATTCAAATAATTATTATAATATATAAATATTATAGGGATTTATAGGATACTATAATTGATTATTTAGTGATTACTACAATATATAATATCTATTGACTATACTCACTTTGAGAGGGATGGTCATGTGATGATAGAAACAATGAAGTTCTCTCCTATGATGTGCCTCCAAACCAAGAGAATGCTGAAATTCCTATATTTTTTGTAGGCTGTGATTAAAATACCTACATACCTAAGGTATGGGGTGGATTTGGTTTCTATAATATGAAATATTGAACCCATTGTAGATTTTATAATCCTAAGCATAGTTCTAGTGGTATAAATATTAGGGGTTTCTTTTATATTACTATAGTTGAAGTCAGTACTAAAACCCCTATAATATTTCATATTCATGTTGAAGAATGTATTGGACACAACGTGTGGTATAAATATGAGATTATTCTCATTGGTGGTTTTTCTTCAGCTGGAGAATTTTATTTTCTCTTATTAGAATCCTATTCTACATTTTTAGGGTCCTAATATTGGATCCTTTCAATGAATGTATCCCTTTGAGTGTTTTTTCAAGGATTTGTTCATGGTTAAATTATTTTTAGAATACCAACAAGCATATATGGATATTGGGATTGATATTTGTATGGATGAAATGATGTTTCCTGATTTCTCTAGTGGAAGGATGTACTAAAATTGTGGTTAAATATAGCACTCCATGCTCACCCTAGCCTCGAATGTGTACTTTGGATGGAGTATCAGAAATAAATGTATATAGAGTCTTCAAAGGATTAAGTCATGAAAATTGAATATATCTATACTGCCCTCCCAATTTTGGGTGGCGTGTAGCTTAATGGGTATAATAACTGATCTGATTGTGATGTTCTACTATCAAATTAATGTTATTTTCATATTTTTTATATGAGAGAGATTTTTTCTCTAGAGTAAGATGATTCCTCCATAGGTTCAAACATAGGTGGGGTACACATTACAGTACAAATTCCTTCAGAATTTCATAATGATAAGTGGACATTGGCCAAACCATGATCATAATGTTTTCTTTGGATTGTTTTTTCCTGATCATTATCGAATATTATTTATCTTTGGTTAGATATTCCTATAACTGATTTGGCCAGAGTGGTTATTTTATTGACAATTTTCTAAGTGGTATGATATCATTTGGAATATTCCCTACTATATCAAAAGATGATAAAGTTGAGGGTGTTAAAGATAATGAGCCTTGCCTCAGTGTATCCTCCAAATGAGAATTAATGTCACTCATTCGGGATATGTAAATCTAGGTAGCTGGACTCAATCTCTTGAGAGGATCATGATATAAGGGTTTTCTCAAGGCTATTTTGGAAAGGGTAATACCTTCTTGTAAAAATTTTATGTTAAAATGGGGATAATCATTATAGTGAATTCCATCATGGAACATACTACCATTTTGGATCAATGCATTTTTTATGGAAGATTCCTGAAACATATTCCTTGGATATGACCATCAGGATAGACATTAGTGAGGGATTAACTTTCATTCTAATTTATATTTTGAATAGAAAGAATGATTCTATATCTCTCACCATTAAAAGAGATATTATATCCTATATTGATATTGTAACTGGGATGAAAATCAAGGAATGTGCTTTGGGGATGACCTCTAGTGATTCTTGAAGCAATATTTTTGAGAGGAACAATAAAAATTCATATACATTCTCTATCTAATGACGAGTTAATAGATTCTTGGATTTTATGGAAATGTGATTAAGGTCCTTAAGAACACTAGAATTATGTAGGTTTTGAATATATACGTGCTCTCAATCATTGGGTTCCCCCAGTGAGACATCTTCCTAAATACTCTATGTTGGGTAGTTGTGGTCATGTTTTGTATATAACGACCATCATATATATAAGACTTATAAGGTGATTCCTATTTTTCCATCAGAGTATGTTGATTGGATTATTTAAAATGTATAATAATATAGGTCTTCCCCTGAGTGACTATCATGATATTCTAATGTGCTCTCGTAAAATCAACATGAATATGATCCTGGCATGAAGTGGTCATTTAAGAGGGATGACGATATCTAGATAGAATGTGAATTTGTGTCCCATTCCATTTGTTATTATTTTTCATGATTTTCTAACGATCCTCCTTAATATAAGTGTGAATGTGTGCCTACTCCAGTGTAACCCTTGAAATATGTTGAGGTGTAGCTCTAGTGGCGGTGGTGGGAATATGTGCATATGCCCCATTGGCCACTTGGATATTCCAATGACCTCCTTATACCAGCACTTCTAGGATATGATGGTAGTTTTTTATAAAATGGGAAATAATATAATCCTACCCATCCATTGTATCCAAGATGTGTTGATGATATTTTTGGAGTGGTAATGGAGATATGTCTCCATTCCTTGATGGGATATGGGATATGAGTCTTATCTGGTCCTTTAATTTTCATCAGGATATATTGATTGTATTGAAGTTTGGTAAAGTAATGTGTACTTACACTCAATTTCTTTTTAGGATTTGATGACATACTTACTATGATTATACCAATATATTTTAGAAATCTTAATGTGTGAGAGTGTAAATATTAGCCCACCCTATGTTGGGCATTGAGATATGTTGACATGATTCCTTCTATGCTGTCTGGATATACAAGAAGTAAAGATTTGTATGGATAGGTATATGAACCTACTTTCTGGTTTTTCTGAAATTATGATTGTATAATGATTTAGTGGATATTGGAATATGAGAATGTTCTATGTGAGTAGTGTCCCGCCACCCCATGTGATCCTTCTAAATGCTTAGGTATAGGTAACCTGAAAATGTATCTTCTCACTGGAGTCCTCAATAGGTTTCTAAGGGATAAGTTACACATATTATTGATGATGATGATGGTATATAGGATCTCTCCAATGTAGTTCATGAACTAGGTTTAATTCATAGTCCACCCACTGATCATCCTCTCTGTGATAAGGGATGTGTTTGTCACTATACTATGGGGAGAGACAACAAAAGTGATTATATATGGGAATAAGTACTACCTATTTCTTTTCCACTACCCATATTTGTTTATATGAATTGTGGGTCTTCATGTTAAAGAGGTATTTTGATACTACCTCCAATGATAGGATTATACCATTAGGCCATAATCTTACACATTTTGGAGACACAATGCTATTTATAACACCTTCTTGTTTGTTGAGGTCCCAACATTCAAAATAGATTATGGTGTATGTATTTTACAGAGGTGATTCCCTATATTTAGATTGAATGGAGTTTTATTTGTTATGAAAAATATCAAAAAACATGAACTTGAAATCCCATCAATGAAACATCACATGTACAAATGAAATTTTTGGCCAATTGATTTCACAATTAAATGATTCAACTCTGTTTCACCATTTTTGATACAAATATTTTCGGATGGAAAGATATTTTTGGAACCAAAAACTAACAATGAATCCCATTTCTTTGATTGTTTGTCATTGACGTCGATGCACTTCAAAATGTGTGTTCATTAATGGGGGGGGGGGAGGTGAGGCTCAACTAACCATTTTGAGGGGATTTCTATTTGTCTTGGAATCTCATGTAGAATAAATTCATTTTGATGCATCCTTATCATATTCTAGTGTGGGACTTGCTACCCATATTGCAGTAGTTGTCTATTTACATGTATCAATATAATCATATATATATATATATATATCAGTGGGTCTATATCAATGAGAACATCTTTATATATTTGAGTTTATCTATAAACGATACCATCTATATGAATCATTGGTTCTATATATTATTTTTTAATAATTAGTCATACTTATTTTTAAGCAAGAAATGGTTTAATGTTTCATATTTGACCTCTATATAGTTTTTCACCATACAAGAAAGTGGTAGGTGTTCATGAAGTTGGGATTAGTCCCTTAATAAGGGCTTCCACCACATCCTTATAAAGGTAATCAAAAACCAAAAATTTGGTTCAACATAATGGGACATATCATTACATTTATGATCGGTTAAGAAGGATTGATCCATACAATTTAACATCATTCAATAATGATGTTGTCCCTGTAATTTAAATTTATGTTATGGGGACATATGTGTCATGAAAAATGATACTATAGAGGATTGACCAGGGATCACATATATAGTACTTCCCATGTAATGTAATTTGGGTCTTGCACCTAGTAAGAGTCCCATCCTCCAATACATCTACATATTTATAGAAAGGATGAAATATATAAGCAGGGTGTATGAACCATATAAGAAAGGATATGGGAATGCTCTAGGAGGTATGCTCTTCATTTAAGATATCACTAAACAAAGAAGTAATCCATCATCAGGCATACAGATACTAGTTTCTACCCCACATGGACCATCGTTATCAAAGGAATCCATGATTTTAATTCCCCTGGGGGTTCTATTTATATGGGATGGCAAACCAAATCCTCCTTTTATCATGGTAATTCTTAATCGATGGGGGTGTGTGATGGTATGCATGCCCTGATCCTATACTTCCAGTGGATTTAGAGGTGGTATTAACATGTAATTCATGGGGTTTCCCTAGAATAAAGGTTTTATAGTATTATTGGATACCCAGTATCGTGATACCAATATAAGGACAGGTTCATACCCCACACCCAATATAAGACTGATCGTGTAGTTGGAATAAAAATGGGACCATGTTCCATGGTGGGCGGGTGGTTAGAAGGGCCATCCCACATGGTAGGTTCATGCTGTATGGGGCCACCCCAGATGTTAGGTTCATACTAGAAAGGAAAATCCCATTTTTTTGGTTCACATAGAATATATTTACATTGATACCTCATTAAATTTTTTAAACCCACATAGAGAACATGTGGTGGAGGGCTGATGCGTTCAATTGTCACTCAAGTGGGCCCAACCTGCACGATTAGATCACAAGGATGATCTATTTGCATTTTTGGCTCATGAGATGGAGAAAAATATGAATAATTTTATTATTAGGGAGAATAATACATTTTTATTTCAAGTGAAAGGTATTGTAATTGATGGTAATATCGCGTGTAATAAGGGATACACAATAGGCTCACACAAACGACTAGAGTAAGGCAGTTTCTTTAGGGCATGAGGGTTACCTATGGGTTTATATAGTAATTCCTATCACTTTTTTTTCATTATTCACCACTATATAATTTTATAAAAATTAACTAGTTATTTATAGAAAAGGTGTAAGCATCTTGTTTTTAGGATTTGTAATCGCATATTAATGAGTGTGTGGTTATGAAGCAACTGTGTGTTAGAGGCTTTTACTACAATGTAGGTGGTCATATAGGTGAATATCTCTGGATATCACAATATTAAGAGGAATGTGTTTTTGATGAGTGGAATGTGGGTAGTGGGAGGCCACATTGTAAACTGGATGTTGGGTTTTTATTTTATCATAAATTTTCCCCTTAGTTGTGAAACTGAGCTATTGAAGAATGATCATATAGTTCATCCAACTAAGAAATTCACATTGGATCGATGAACACATGGTTTCTTAGTGACATTAATAAATATCTAAATTAATTATACTATGTGGGGAGATATCTCTATGATGTTTCTCTCTCTCCATGGGTGTTAACACATGCTACCAAAGAAAAGGGTTGTATTGTAAATGATTGTAGATCGAGGGTGGTTGAGAAAATTGTGCTAAAATCATGGGATAATTAAATAGATGATATTCATTAGGTTTTTTATATAATTTTTTAACATTCACCATTACTAGGAAAGGATTCCATTTCACATAATTACATAACCCACGATATTTTTTTCATGTTGAAGGGTGTCACATCATGGTCAATGTGTTTTCCTTTTATAGATGGAATTAAAAATTATTGAAATTGAACATATTTAAAAGATTTTAGTCATCTTATTCATCATATAATGACCACATTAAACTAGGTGGGACACCTAGAATTATCTCTGTTAATTTATGAAAGTATAATTAATCATTACTACTAGATCAAGGGTCAGATTTTTGGATTAATTTAGAAACTACTAGAAAGATGTTTTAAGAAGAGAACAAAAATAAAGAGAACATAAAAATAATATAAATTGGAGTTAAAAACCAGTGATATATGGTCAGAGAAGGTAAAAGTATATATCTAAGAGATATTCACATTTTAAGATTCCTGGAGTTTTTCAAGTGGAATAATGTCGAGCATATTGACACATAGTTGTTGGTGTAACTATTCTTCTTCGTTCTGGACAATTAAAGCCACAATGCATGGAGTAATAGTGTATGATTAATATATTGGATTATTCACTTACCTTTTATCATAGGAGTATACATATTTAAAATCTGGTAATTTGAAACTTGTCATGTGGAAAAAACTATATTAGTTCATGTGTTAGTAAGTTACAATACACCCCACATGCTGAATAGATGAATTCCCAATCCTAATGAAATTAGGGTGGATGTCAACATCAAATATCTACCCCATTAGATATCATAGTATTCCATCCATATTTATGATCAATAACTATCCAAATATCATATTCATTGATCTTTGTAGATACAAGATAACAATACAAAATTTCACATTCAAGGGTGAGTGTAACGTACCCAGTATGGTTATCTAAAGAAGTGAGGTGAAAAAATAACATCTAATTTCTATGTGTATAAAAAAATGAAACTATAAATAATATGATATCACTAAATATCATCATCATGCATAACCATGGTAAATTTGGTTCAGTAAAACCATATATTACATTTATCACACTCTCTAAATAACAATTCCGTTGACAAGAAAATGATAATGATATTTTAAAACCCATCATACAATTCTTACATGGTAATTCACCTTAGATGATTTAATCATGAGACTGTGGAGGAAATACATGTGTCCACCAATATTGATAAAAATTTTGTGCGTACACATCTCTAACTATCTCAGAAATTCAAGTGAAAATGAAAATATTCATATGAATAATTTCACAACTCCATAGAAAGGAGTGTATACAAGTCCATATAATGTAGGAAATAAAAAACATCAGCACTAAATCTGTATAATGGTATACTATAAGAAATTAAAATCTCTAAGGTTTTCAATAAATATTAAGAACTCAAAATCCTAGAGTATTGGGTAGGTTAGTAGATATAAGATCAAGTACATAGTCATCCACCTTCATCCTCATACAATGGGAAAGAAGGTGTGTTTCCACTTAGATGAGTTACCATTATTGGTTTCACATACTAAGGATAATAGAAGAACTATAAATATCAATCCATCCCTAATATTGTGTCATCAAATCATGGATACTGGAGGCATTATTCATCTATATCTGTCCCAAACCATAAATATTACAGTAATTTCTATATAAAATTATGTTCCGGAAATGTCTAATCTATGTTATTATAGAGTAGATGATGAGTGGATACATTCATATTTAATAATTAATCTCTACTAATATAGTGGGTAAGATATGGAATAGTCCCCATCATCCCACTCATATCCTAGTAAATTGGTGAATACACAAGAGATCTGCCATCGTATCTCATTTCCATTGATATCTATTTTTTATATGTTACATCTCATAGAAGGGTAGGTGGGTACTCACTATGAATCAACAAACAAGATCAATTATATTCTATAAAATCTTATAAGACTACCTGTATCAAAATATAAATCTTTTAAATCACCCCATTATATTTCCAATAACCAATCTTCTAAAAATATAATGAAAATTCAATTGTAGTTGAAAGTTAGTTATTAAAATACTCCCACTATTCAAAGTTTAAAAAAATTGGTGTTACATTACCCCTGATAATTTATAGATTCCGTAACATCCCCAATATTTTTCCATATACACATATAATCTCTTTTGAGAAATAATTATTCAATAAAAATAATTTATTTTATTGAATTATTTTTCTTAGCACATCAAAAACACGGTGATACCGACTTATTTACTCATAATTTCATCTATGTCATTCTGAGTCACTATAGTCACTCTACTATATTTCCAAGACATTTTCAAATTTTATAAGAATCTTTATTATAAATATTCTATAACCTTAGTCCCTAATGTCTATGTCTATATTGATTATTATAATAAATCAGTTACAAGTATTTCTTTAACCATCTCCCTATTCTTTTGAAGTTGTTCCCCACTATATAGGGGAATCCAAATCCACAATGTTATATCATCCTTTAATTTTCATTGTTATAATTTATATTAGGTGTCATTATTACCCTTTTATGATTCAACTACGTCATCCAAATTTTTATTCCCATTGTTGTCATTCTATACATTAATATAAATGTTTCCATTTATCTCAATCAGAAATCCATGTTGAAACACCATTTAAGAAATCACTAATTATATTAATCACAACTTGTATTTAAATTATTTAGCTTACTTTGACTACACATAATTCAACATATAGTCTATTCACTTTTACCTTTATAATTTATTTTCAGCAATTTTTACATCATTGCTCTATTCCCATTCTATATGATCATACATGATCACCCTGAAAATTTTATTATTACATAATCAAATGACAAATTAACTTAGGTGTTTCCATTATCCCCATATGAGTATCATTTGAGAGTCAAAAATATCCTTTACTTTGAGTATATTATCCCATTACAGTTACTAAACTACCAAATCAATCTGATAATCACCTATCCTAGTTTTGTTACAAACTATTTTATGTATAATTAATGTTTTTATCATATTTACAACCAAACCTCATTATATATTATTATTAATCAAATAAAAATAAAAAATTTCACCATCCACATAAAAAATTATAACACCCTACCCTAGCAACCCTCATTTTTAGAATCTTGTTCATTTCATGACTTAATTATCAACACTTAGTGTCTATTCCCCAGATAATCCTCTAAATTATTTAATTTGAATTATTGTAATTAAAAAAGTAATAATTTTCAACATCTTCTTGACCACATTCAGCTAAATTCATAATCCAAATAGTCTCAAAATTCCTCAAAAATGGTTACATTATGTCCAAGATAAAGAGATGAATCCAAAAAAAATTGATGCCCAAAAAGATCCTATCACTTTCCCCAATGCACACCTTGAATGCTTGACTGATCAAGGTGTACTAGTTAGAACCCCAATTCAATTCAACATATGATCCTCATTGTGAATCTCCTCAAATAAACCTTAACTATCCGATCTATTGACCAGATAAACCAATAATTTCCACATCACCTCCCAAAAGGTCAACCATTTTACACTACCTAGTCTTCCAATCTATCTGATAAAAGGGATACATTGTATTTCTGTTATGTTCAATATCTCCCTAGGATTGGGATAACGTGACAGAGACCCAGTTATCATATCATCATTCTTGGAACACCACACTAGATTCCACTAATCTATGTTATGTAGACTCATAAATATCCATGTGGAAATAATATGAGCATTGATCATTGAATAAAATGGTCCATGTACTTTAATATCCATGCTCAACCTCACCATCATAGATCCCACTAACAACACGTCAACTCTGCCACCCATGATGGTTGACTCAGTGTTAACTTTGAATATTTTTCACGAAAATTTTTAAATAATTAAAATATATTAGAAATAAATCTCAATTTTATAAATTATTTTATTTATTTACTATTTTATGGTTTTTTCTTTCATCTGGGGTAGATCTTAATTAAAATTAAGTGGAATAAGATTTTCAGTTTATGTCACATAGTTAGAGAAAAACATGTAGATTAGCTATGAAACACATGAAACACCTTTCATTGGAACTAATATTATTGGGTAAACTACATATCCAAATCATGAAACCTAATAGTGTGACATGCCCCATGCAGATCTAATAAATATTTCACGGTTGTAACATATTTAGGTACAGTTTTTGGTCAAACTGTATAGGTTTTCTAGGTTAGTAAAAATATTTTTTTTTTCACATTTTACACTTACAAAATTAAGCCCTTTGAGGGTACTACCCCCCCCCCCCCCGCCGCCATTTGAGAAATGTTGTTTTGGTGGGTCTCACCCTTAATGCTCATATTTTCCATGTTGATTCCCATGGATTTAGACAAATTCTAAAATACATTATTCTCAGAAATAACATAAAACCTCCTCTTCTACTTATTTTTTTCCTTATCCTTCTTTTTCATTCCCTTCTATAGTCTATTTTAGTCGGGGAATTACGTGGATCATATTTTTTGGGATTTTTTTTAGTTTTAGGGTTCATGTGGGTTTCTAAAAGGCATTTCTTGCAATGTTTTGATGGATTAGAATCATGGATTGTAAAAGATATGGATTTAAGTTAGTTCTACCCATGTTTAAACTGTTAAATTTAAAACCATGATTTCATTGCTATTTCTTCCCAGATTTTAAATTTTTTAAATTTTATATCAAATATATGTAATTATTGGTTTCGAAATTATTATTTTCTCTCTTTGTTTTTATTTGAAATAAAATGTGTTTTATCATATTTTAAAACCCATATATTTTTTTATTATCCATGAAAACCTAGTGTTTGTTAGAATTCATGAATGTATCTTTAAAATAAATTTCATACTTTAAATTAATTGAATGAAATCTCAAATGGATTTAAAATTATTTCACTATAAATAATTAAGGGTCTGTTTGGGCCCATTAATGGTTTTATCCTATATTATTTGTGTTACCTAATATGTTTATATGATTTATATTAAAACCTTTTTTTATAATATATTATCCTAAATAATAATATAAATTCATGGTTTGAACAATTTAATGTTTTTGATAAAAAAAAATTAACCCAAAGGAATTACACTTCATGTATTGTACAAATTTTTGGGAATTGAAATGTTAAAACTGTTATGTAATGTTTTCCCTTATTAAGGGAAGTTTATGTTGTTTATTTATTATTGATTTAAGGGAATATTTCTATGATGTTTTTTCATAGGTGTGGGTGATTTTTCTAATTAATTTATATGGATGAATTATATATGATAAATATTTTTTTCACCCCCATTTATATTTTATAAGAAAATTCAGTTAGCTACATTTGAAATCTAAATTACACTAGTTTTCTACAATTCATTAAATAGTTGTCCAAAAAAATAATTTATTTTTATTGGGGGGTATTTTTCCATTGGTCAGGACAGGTAAGGTAAAACCAATTTCCAGTGGATATTTTTTTATGTATAGTGGAAATCTATATTGATTATATGTAATTTTGACTTAGATTCTCTCCAAGGATTCTATATTCCCATGATAATTATTATAATTGTTTTATTTTGATACAATTGTGGTGATATTATGTCTTGATTTTACTTTATCCCAACAATTTTATAAGGAATGTGTTTATTTTTATAATTTTTTATTAATATCCCTCTTATATATTTAAAACCATATATCATTGGCATTAAATGACTTTTTTTTCTAAAAGGGCGAGATGTTTTTATCTTATACAAATTTTCATTCTTATATGTGAAAGATGGTTTCAATGAAAAATAATTTCATACTAGTTTGAAATGATAACATAAAACATAATTTATAATTATATTTTAAAAATTCATAAATTTATCTGTCTTTAAAGATTATACATAGGGTGTGGGGAGGATAACTACTTTCTGTATTGGTGACACTTGGATGAGTAAATTAAATCAAAAAAATTTCAATGTCCTTTAAAAGTTCCAACTGAATCTATTATACTTGTGTGTGGAGTCAGGTAGCTATGGTTTTTATTTTTATTTTCATTTTTTTGGTATCGTATGTATAGATTCCACATTACCTTTCTTCCTTAGTTTCTTTATTTTGTACTAGTTTCATACATTAATTTTTTTTCATATGATGTTGTTTTATTATGAATATTTTTATTAGTTTATGGTTTATTATTATTCATGTTCTTAATTTATCTTATGACTATTTTTGTTTTCAATTTTTTTTGGAAAACTGATTATTTTAATTTAGTGGCCTAATAATGCATAGATTTTCAATTCTATTTTTCCAGGTGAAAGTATCCTATGTGAATATTTACTTATTATGTGAAATAATTTCAACTAAATGGATGTTTAAATCCTCAAAATTGGTTTCCATAACATGGGAATCATGAATTTAGAAACCCTAGCTTGACATACATGGATATTAAATATTTTTTTATGAATATTAATTGAATTATACAAACCCACACATGGGGACAATAATAGTTTAGTTACTTTGGAAAAATTTAATAAAATATTTTTAATTAAGGAAAGATCTTCAATGTCTTCCATAAAGATCATGAACTTTATTACTCCTACTTAAATCCTATCTTCATAACCCAAGTAAAGAAAAAATGATAAAGGGTGACATTAGATGATCCGTAAGGGTAAGAATGGGAGACGTGTAAGAATACTATGAGCATAGGGTTATTAGAACATGTGCATAAATTTTGAAAACCATTCCCTACAAATCAAAGATTATAATCACAATTCATGGAATAAATAATTGTAGTTGATAAGATATGAATCGTAATGAAATCATATAATATGTTACATGAGAACATAAAATTGGTATATGACATAGAATTTTGGAATACAGACAATCATAATGGCAGATACAAATCCTAGATGGGACAAACCACTATTCCCAGTGGATGACTTTTTCTCATAGTGTAATGGGTTCACTCTTTAAACCATCATAGCGGAAAAATTCACTTACTAAACATAGTTCACTCCTCATTCTAGTCATACCTTATTAAACAGTGTTCACTCCCTATACTATCCTTGTCTTACTGTACTTGGTATACTCCCCATTCCATCCATTTCTATATCATGAGATATATAAATCATTAACCAATTCATTGGACGGAGATACAGGTCCCAAAAATCATATTATGAAAAAAAAATTCATGCATGCCATGGGATCAAAAAATAGATCTTATCATAAACCATGAAATGAAATTGGAATCCTAAAAATTTTATCATATCATAACCTATTAGAAAAGGAAATGTTTCATAATCATTTCATCAAAATATAACCTGTGAAAAGTAGTCGATTTCACAATAATTTTTTCATTTATAACCCATGTAAGATAAAATAATTTCATAAGAAACTTTTAATTTTAAATATAAACCATTCAAAAATTAATAATAAAAGGTTTCCTTCGATCATATCCTAATATAAGACCATACAATATCAAATGATGTCATTTTTCATGGAAAATGATTTTGAAAGATCACGTCGAACATTTCTTAATGAAAATAACATTTCTTTGAAAACATATATTTAAAACATAAAAGATTTCAAAATCGTTTTCTTTTAAAAACACTTAGAAAATATATAAAGTAATATTTTTAAATCATTTCAAACACTTATTAAGGAAAAAAAATTAAAAAATTAAAATCATTTTAATAACATAATAAAATATCAAAATCATTTCCATTTGATATGTTTTATTTAAAATATAAAATATTTCCAGATATTTAGGATTTTTTTAATTAACTTTGAAAATTTTTAAGGTAATATTTAAATCATTGAGAGATCATTAAAGTGGAAGACAATATTCATGAAAAACCTGTTAAAAATAATGATTCTTTTCAAATTTTTAGTAATAGACAATCAATCATTGTTTTTTAAAAATAAATGAAGATTACATTCAAAAAAATTTGTATAAAACTAACATATGGGTGAAAGTTTGTTTAAAAGATAATACTATTGTAGTAAAAAAATAATTTTTTTTAGAAAACATGGATTTGGACGAAAATATATTTTATATTGTTGAGTGAAATAAATTTGGTCTCTATTGAGGGCTTGTTTTAAACAATTATGTATAGAAAGGAGTGGAGAAATGGTAAAAATAAATTTATATATAATAAACATCCTAATGAGAAGAAAATTCATGATAATTACTAAGGGATTTATCATAATTATTTATCATCTGAAACATAAACATAAAAAATCCTGATAAATGATGAGATTGTAACATAAAATCTTACAATATAGATAACCTTAATTTATAATTCCCATAAACTAAAAACATAAAATAAAACAATAAATATTATTAGGATGAAGAAATTCATGATACTAAATGTAAAATTGGTTTTATATAAAGCTTATAAAAGAATATAGGTGCATAAGATCACGTACATCTCAAAGAAGAAAAATTGGGACAAACAACCCTTACTATTTGAGTGATATTCAAATGGTGATAACTCTTAAATAATAACATAAATTGAAAAATTAATTATCATTAAATAATATATATTAATGATATATTATTTCATAGGTCAGTATTTACACCACACAAAAGAAACATGTTGTGAAAATGGTATAAGTCTCACAAAAATAAATGTGAACTAGGAATCCCCCTGTCTTAAGTCTTGACTTATATCGTACTATTTGAAACCTATTTTATAGTAAGTAAATTTTTATTATAAATATAAAATATAACCATGTTAATATATATCATACAATATATAATTTTCTTATGATCTTATCTTACCCATTTAGTAATGATTTTATGTTAATATTTTCGTGTAATGACCACATGGTTTTTCGAGTGTGTTTTGATTTGTCATATTATTTATTCATGTTAATTTGTTCATGGTTTCATAATATCAAAAGAGTTAAAAATTTTATAAATATAATATATATTCTATGCACATGTATTTATAGTAATCCATTTTATTTTTATAGAAAATTAAATACACAGATCTTGGAGATGGTAGGTCGTATAGATGCATGAACATTGTTTCAATTTTATTTTCATATTAAAAGAAATAATGAAAATTTAATATATATATATATATAGTATCATTAAAATATAATATATTTTATAATATATATCACATATTTTTATTAAAATCATCATTAATATATATTCCATGTATAGCGTGGATGAATCACATCGCTCCATGAGGCAGTAGTCTGTTGTACACCAAAGCAACATTACCATATTCTCAAAAAATGGAAAACATGTTGTTATGTGTGATATAATAATTATAAAAGAATAATAATATCATATATATATCATATATCTCATATATAAATAGTATTACCATCATTAATCCCAACATTGAGAGGAGGTAATGGAAAAAAGAATGACATCGGTTCGTAAGGTAGTAGTATTCCGTACACACTAACGATGATTTCATAACCCATTTGATGAAAGTGTGTGAGGGTTAAGTTATTTAACTTATCATAAAAAAATACATATATATATATGTAATATAACAAGGTTATTATATAATAATGTTAATATACTAATTTTTCGGGGTGGAGAGAGAAATAAAATAAAGATGCTTGTAGAAGAACATTACATCTTTTTCAGGTATCTTCTTTAGGTTTTCAATAAGCCTTAAAAGTATAGATTAATGACCAATATAAATTATCTAGGATGAAATTATGTAATTTGATAAGTGATTTAGGAAGATCATGGTTTATCCAAATTTCTTTATAGGTGGTATGAAGAGTGGAGAGTGAGTTCCTTTTTATAGTTAAGGAGGAGCATTATTCTTATAAATACTCAAAATTATTCAATATTGGGGGTCATTATTACCTCGAGTGGATCCAAAACTGATTATTAAATGTTTTTTTGGGATTTAAGGGTTTATAAACACCAACAACACATAATTACAGACATTGTTTAAACATTTAATTCCTTAACATCTATGTATCTCTATTTTTTCATATTGTTTTTTTTCAATACGGTAACTTGTTTTTTAACCTTGTTAATTAATCATTTAAGAATAAATTAGTGAAAGAATTACTAAATTTTTTTGACCCAATTATTGTAAATATTATTTATAATTTATAAAATAAATAACCCTATTCATTTTGGAAAATAATTTTAATACAAGAGAAAGTAACATGAAAAAATACCACTATAGTCATAACCACGCTAACCGAGTCTTTACCATTTAACAATCAATATAGCCATTATGTAAGAAAAAATGGCCATTTAATAGAAAATAGTTCATATTTACTAATTTTAAAATCCAACTAGAATAATATTGTAGTTTTAGTAATTTTATATCAACTAATTGAATATCGTTTATTATAAAATAAAATCAATGTTAATTTAGACATTAATAATTTTGTTTTAATTTTAAAAATATCATGATAAAAATTGAATTAGAATCTATTTTGGTAACAACACTGTAACATTATATATTCATCTGTTAAATTAATTTAATAGAATAATTCATTAAATTTACTTCTCTTTTTATATTTATTATCATTTATTTTATTTAATTATTAATAAAATAACTACTCTTTTGGGATTTCTTAAAAATTTAAAGAAATTTTTTTATCCCAAATAAAATTAAAATAAATTATAATGATAAAAAAATTATCTTTCAAAGAGATACTTGTAACTGAAAATATGTTGTTTTTTCCAATCCTAAGGCTTTATAGATATTAAAATTAAAAAAATTATTATTTTTTGTCTTTTTCATTTCTTAATTTATTTTATAGGCCATATTCAATTGAAATGAGACGGAAATTGTTTTTTTAGATTTATTTATTAAAAAGTTATAAATATATTTCTTTAATTAAATTAATATAATATTTTAGATAATTTTCACTCTTATCATTCTAGTTTAACCCCAAGAAAACCCATTTTTTACTTTAACTAGTGTATTTTATTTTTTCTGCATCTAGTATTAATTTTTATCAAATATTATTTCCATGTAATTATAAATTAGAAAAATTATTATGATTAAAAATTTGGAATCCATTTTTATAAATTCTGTTCACATACGTGGAAAATTTTAATTTGAAATTAATCTCACATACAAGATGAGAAAAAAAGTTTTTAAAGATAAAATGTTCAAAATATCGAAAAGTTTTTTTTATAAAGATTAAATATAATATGGATTCTAATGAAATAATTTTTATTATTTGATATAAAATTTCGCTATTGTTGCATTAAATTTTTTTTAAAATATACATTAAATTCTTAAATAAATTAAACGAAAAAATTAAATTTTCTTTTAAAACTCACAGTAGGGTAATGAAACATTTTTAAAACATTTTCAGAGAATATTCTTTTTGAATATAAAATATTTCTAACTGAAGACATAAATAAAGTTTAATATTTTTAAAAACATTTTGTTTATAATTTTATGTACCAAATAGTGGGAAAATCCTACCATTAATTGAAGATATTATGAGTAGCTAGAATAAAATAAATTTCATGATAATTATTTAGATATATATCATAATATTTTATCTTTAAAAACATAATAATAAAAAATCCTTATAAATGATGATATTTTAACCCAAAATCATACCATTTTGGTAACCTTGATTCAAAACCCCCAAAAATAAAAAACATAAAAAGAAACATAAAACATCATAATTATGAATTTATTAATTATATTATATGTAATAGGGGATTCATATATCACTTTTTAAAGAATATAGGTGCATAACATCACATACATCATAATGAAGGTAAATTTGTACAAAAATACCATAATGCTTGAATAAGTTTGGAATTGTATGTCCTGTGAAAGAATAACATAAATTAAAATTTTATTTATCATGAAATGAGATATATTCATGATATATCATGATATTGGGATGTATATACTCTATAGAAAATAAACGGGTGATGAATATGGAAAAAGTCCCTCTGAAATAAATGTGAGACTAGAAATCTCTTTACTTTAAGTCATAAATTATTTCACACTCATTCAAAAATACAGTATAATAAATATAATTTTATTATACATATATCATAGAACAATATTTATATATATAATATCATTTATGTTTTTTTATTCACTTTTATTACATGTTTATTAATGAATCAATGTTAAAGTTATTTTTCTGGTAATAACTGCTTTGTATTTTTATATATGTTTGGATCTGGTATTTTTTTATTCATCTTAAATTGGTCATGATTTCACAATCTAAACAATTATAACCATGATATAAATATCATTTATATTCTGTAATAATATATTTATATTTATCCGTTAAATTTTGTGATAGGAAATGAAATACACCATTCATGGAGACGATATGCTATACCTATGCATGAATTCTATTTCAGTTTTATTTCCATATTAAAAGAAAGAAAAAAATGATATATACATATATATTATAGTTTCATTTTTATTTCATATATATCAAATATTTTTATTAAAATCATCCTTAAAACATTTTTTGTCATGTGTGAATGAATCACATAGCTTCTTCAGGTGGTGATCTGTTGTACACACTGTAACACCCCAAGCTTCTACGGTACACTTCTCTTTGAATAATGTGATAGCATGTGTTGTATGCAACATCGAGTTCTAACACACCACAACTAATCAAACTAGCCGTTATGAATATTAATTCCCACTTTTTGAAATTTTATAAATTTTATCTCTCAAAATGGACTTCATTTTTGGATTCGGAGTATCAAATTTAGCCTAAGGTGAAATTTTGGTACTTTTCGGATCACATTAATATTTTGATGAATAGTGAAAATTACTAAATTTTAATTAAAAACAAATTTTTTAATCAATATAATGCTTAAGAACTTGATATGAATAAGATACAACGTATTCATTTCAAACATGGCTTACATAACAAAACATATAAAAGAAAATGAGTAAGTTAACACCCGAAACAACGATAATACTAAGATATTATTAACAATCAATGTTAAAAGATCATATATGATATCATATTAATGTATATGATTCTTCTATAATTAAATAACAAATATTTCACCATTATACAAGAGTTTAACCTACCCCAACCAAGTAAAAGTACAAGGGAAGGGTTTATTTCGCATTCTCTTCGTTATCCGAGGTTGTTTATACGTAATAATCTACTGGGATCTCTTTATCATCCACATCCATGTTTCTTAAAAATGTATTTCAAAACATTTTTACTATTTACATGAATATGGGTTAAAGTCATTTATACCCTTTTTTGACTTTTTATAAGTGGTTTATAAAGGAATCATTCCATCGTTTTCCAAACAAGGTGATTGGTTATCCTTTTTGGCAGAATTAAGGTAAGAATGTTTTTTTAACTTATACAGAGGGTGTGGATATTTTCCGCCGTTAAAAAATCTTCAAAGCCTCCATTATAATCTTATAAGAATATTTTAAAAGAAAATGTTTTATTCTAGAAATATATGACTCTTAAATGATTTCAAAATAAAAGAGATATTTCTCTAAAAAGTGTTTTGATTTCATCAATGTCAACATCCTTTGATGGACTTTACGCTTATTTTAAGTTGATTTATTATGAAAGAAAACTTCTATATTGTATTGAAGGTTTTGTGATATGTTTGACTATGGATGTGTTATACCATTCAAGGTTTATGGATGAATTATTTAAATTTCGTATGCTAGTTTTAATACGAATGTTTATGTTATGTTTAAACCTTTTCATATGGGAATGCATTGGACATAATATATGATGGGTGGAGCCCTCTATAGCTTCTCGATGCATCGGTAGGTCTCATGAGACAAACTTGTGTCTTGGAATAAGGTCTTGACAAAATATTATTTGTAGTCTTAGCACGAGGCCTTGGCTATGTGGTTATGATAGTCTGGCATTATGCATTCCATCATTATGAATGTGGTTATTGAAATTTCATGTGATTATTTGATTAGTATAATATCCATGTGATTAAGTAAATGTAATTATTTCATTTTATTTTTCCCATACTATGTTGAAGTTCAAGTTTAAAAGGCTTTTGTTTTAGTTATACACTTCCTTAAATGTTTATTCTTATTTATGAAAGTTTCCGCTATATTTTAATCCTTACTGGCCATTTGAGCTCACCCCTTTTCTATGTTTTATTTTTCCTAGGATGCGAAGAATTAAATTAGGAATGACCTACAGGGATATTATGAGGGGATAATAGTGTGGACTATGGAGACATTATGTTGTTATAGTAGTTTTTCACTTTATGATGTAATGTAAAACTTTATGAATATATCTAGTGTTTCCAAGGATACTAAACCAATCGGTCTTTCGAGATTTGATCTTTCTTGTGATCATGCCAATGTTATGTATTAATGCATTGACTCTAGGTAACTGGGGTTGGGGCATTACAGTTTGTATCAGAGGAAGTTTAGTACAAACCTTGGAAGCAAGATTTAGATACAATCTGATTAGAGCACGTAGACCTAAGATGAACTTTGAGGATTAGTATAGAAGAACTTCCTAGAATTTTGGTATTGTAGAGATTTTGTGAGTTTTCTGAGAAATACATCCCTTTCTGGATACGAGTAGGTAGAGGCAGCTCTGGCACAGATGTACCTAGGGGTAAAACACGAAAACACTACTTTGAGCTAGACTTGAACGGGAACTGGTGCACGACAACCGGCCTTGCTGCACTCTTGGTTATGACACTCCCGGGGGATATGCTTAGGATAACTCTCATTTTAATTACAAATCATTATGAAGGGTTTATGATTATATACTTCCTCAAAGAGAACATTTTTTATGATTATGGATTATATCCATAAATAGTTAAATTTATTTTAAGTGTTTTATAAGTATGGAATTATGTATTTTGATTCATAAACTGATCTAGTTTATGACATTGTTTAGAAATGGCGCCTAGTGGAAGAAATGGAAACTGCATCTATTCACGCACTCTATGTAGGTATTGACCTCCTGCTCAAGATAATTATAGTGGAGCTGGTGATGCAACTGGTTCCGATCAGCTAATCACCATACTGGGACAACACACTGAGGTTATGAATAATAACCTTACCTATATGGAGCACCCTGATCTACAGCATGGAGGATCAATGTTAGATCGATTCATGAGGCAACAACCACCAACGTTCAATGGGAGTACAAATCCCTTAATAGCTGAGCAGTGGATAAATTCCCTAGAGAAAATATTTCAGGATTTGGGGAGTAGTGAAAGGGAAAAAGTTATCATGGCAGTTTACCACCTCACTAGAGATGCTGATCAATGGTGGTAATTGATTCAAAACATGAAGGAAGATGATGAAGTATCAATTATGGAATGGAGGTAGTTAAAAGATCTATTTTTAGAAAAATACTTTCCTCGTGACCATTGAGCGGATATGGAAAGGCAATTTCTGAGTCTGAGACAAAAGGAGGATGAGAATTTCGCAAAGTATGAGGCTAACATTACAAGGTTAACAAGGTATGCTGGAGATTATATATGTAACCCCAGAAGTGAGATTTATCATTTCTTTGATGGGTTAAAACCATTTCTCCATCGAGCATGAGTATCACAATCTTTTCATCGTACGAAGACATTGTCTCATGTGCTATCAAGACCGAAAAGGGATTCTCTAAGTCTTATGACTTTAAAGCAATGCAAGAGAAGATGAGCTATGCTGATCAATCTGGGAATGGAAATAAGGGGAATAAGGGAAAGGTTGAATATCCATTCTGTGGTAAATGTAGGAAGAAACACCCCAGTACTTTCTTGACGGGAATGTGAGTCTATTACAAGTGTGGCGAAAAAGGCCCCCAAGCTCTTGATTGCAAAGGGAAGAAGGAAGCTACCAATGTTCAGGGCTATAATTTCTATCACTACAGTTGAGGCAGAAGCTTCAAAAGATGTGGTGGTAGGTAATTTAATGGTTTCCTCATGTTTAGCAAATGCATTATTTGATTCTGGATCATCACATTGTTTCATATCTTCCTAGTTTGCTATGAAAATTAGATATTTCCAATTTTATTTAACAAGGGAGTTGTCAGTTAAAACTCCTAAGGGAAGTATCATTGCAACAATGTTTTGTGAATCAGTTCTCATTAGAGCACATAAATTTTATTTATCTGCTGATCTCAATGTCATACCTATGATTGAGTTTGATATAATTCTCGGTATGGATTGGCTTTCAGATTACAATGTGAAGATTTATTGTAAGAAGAAGGAGGTTACGATTTTTGATGATGATGAAAAGGAACACCTTATCTTTAGAGCAGAATCGTCACCACCTAATTCATATCTAGATCCACCCCCAGTAGCTCATCTAAATTCAATTATTGGTGAGTGAGAGAATTAAATTACTATGGCTAAGGAAAGGAATGTTCAAATAGAGGATGTACCTGTTGTGAAAGAATATGTAGATGTATTTCCGGAAGATTTACCTGGACATCCTCCAGAATGAGAAGTTGAGTTTTCCATTGATTTAATTCCTAGATCAAGGCCTATATCAAAGGCCCTTTATATAATGGCCACTGTGGAATTAGTTGAACTAAAGAAACAACGAGACGAATTGAGTAATAAGGGATTTATTCGCCCTAGGGTTTCTCCATGGGGATCCCATGTTCTTTTTGTTATAAAGAAAGATGGATCTATGAGGTTATGTATCAACTACAGGGAGATCAATGCTATAACAATAAATAAAAAGTATCCCCTACCTCACATTGATGATTTATTTGACCAACTGCATGGAGCTCAATACTTTTTAAATATTGACCTTCGATCTAGATACCATCAGTTGTGTGTGAAGAAGGAAGACATTCCGAAGACTGCATTTAGAACCAGGTACTGGCATTATGAGTTTACAGTAATGCCTTTTGGATTGACTAATTCACCCTCTATATTCATGGATCTGATGAATATAGTTTTCAAGGAATATCATGATGAATTTTTGGTGGTATTTATTGATGCTATCTTTGTATACTCTAAATGCTACAAAGATCATGAAAGTCACTTGCACATTATCCTGAAGACTCTGAGAAGACATGAATTATTTGGGATGTTTAGCAAGTGTGAATTCTGGATTCATGAGATTTCTTTTCTTGGAAATATTATCTCTAAAGATGGAATCTCTATTGATCCTTCTATGACTAAGGCAATCCAAGAATGGCCAGCACCTATGTGTATAACTAAGGTACGCAGTTTTATTGGTTTAGCAGGTTATTATTGATGTTTCGTCCATAATTTTGCCCGATTGGCTAACCCTTTTACGAAGTTCACACGTAAAGGGGTTAAATTTGTTTGGAAAAAAGAGTGTGAAGAATGTTTCTAAGAACTAAAGAGAAGATTAGTCAATGCCACTATATTGACTCTTCCTTCGGGGAATGAAGGGGTTCGTTATTTATAGTGATGCATTGAAGAAAGGACTTGGTTGTGTCCTTATGCAGAATGATAGGGTTATTGCCTATGCATCACGACAGTTGAAAATTCATGAACATAACTATATTACTCATGATCTTGAGTTAGCAGCTGTTATCTTTGCTGTGAAGATATGGAGGCACTACATTTATGGTGAAAAATGTGAGATTTATACTGATCACAAGAGTTTGAAGTATATTTTCTCACAAAAAGAACTCAACATGAGGAAAAAGAGATTGCTTGCATTACTCAAGGATTATGATTGCACAATACACTACCACCCTAGGAAGGCAAAAAATGTGGAAGATGCTTTGAGAAGAAAAGATCATTGAGTTTTGAACAATATGACAATTGAAAGGGATCCAATTTTCATGGATCTGGTGAAGATGGACATTGGAATTACCAGGGAAGGTGAAACATCAATGCATTTTCAAATGGTTTCCAAACCATATTTACTAGAAAGGATTAAGAGTTCTCAGACCGATGATGAAGAATTTAAAAAGAAGATTAAAGCTGTGAATGATGGGAGATTGAGAGACTTTGTGTATGAAGAAGGAATTTTGAAATTCGGGAAGAGACTTTGTGTTCCTAATATACCTGATCTAAAAAGGGAATTGCTGGATGATGCTCATAGTTCCAATCTCTCTATACACCCTGGGAGCACCAAAATGTATAGATATTTGAAGGAACATTTTTGGGGGGACAATATGAAGAGGGAAATTGCTGATTTTGTGTCATGATGTATGGTTTGTCAACAAGTGAAAGCTGGAAGGCAACAACCTGGTAGAGTATTTCAACCTCTTCCCATACCTGAGTGGAAATGGGACAATATTACGTTGGACTTTGTCATGGGACTACAAAAGACTCCTAGAAGGAACGATGAAATATGTGTTATTGTTGATCGTCTTACCAAGTCATCACATTTTCTTGCTATAAGAGAAGATCTACCACTGGAACGTGTAAAAAGACTATATATTAATGAAGTAGTGAGACTTCATGGAGTACCCCTATCGATTCTTTCTGATCGTTATCCCCCTTTTACTTCATGATTCTGGAAAATTCTTCAGAAATCCCTGGATAATGAACTTCATTTGAGCACTGCCTACCACCCTCAAACAGATGGACAATCAGAACGAACTATTCAAACCTTAGAAGACATGTTGAGATCCTGATCACTTGACTTTCAGGGTATGTGGGATTAATATTTACCTCTGGTAGAATTTTCCTATAAGAATATCTTCTATTCGAGTATTCCGATGGCACCATATAAAGCGTTATACAGAAAGAGATGTCGTACACCATCCTGTTGGTATGGCGTTGGTGAAAGAAAACTTGTAGGCCCAGAACTGGTGGAGGAAACGATGGAAAAGGTGAAGGTAATCCAAAATCACATCAAAGCAGCTCAAAGTAGGAAGAAGAGATATGCTGATAATCGAAGGAAGGATTTGGAATTTCAAGTCGGTGATCATGTTTTCCTGAATGTATCTCCATGGAGGGGAGTCATAAGATTTGGTAAGAAAGGTAAATTGAGTCCCAAGAACATCAGACCTTTCTAAATTCTAGAAGGAATTGGGGTTGTAGCTTACCGATTAGCAATGCCTCCAAGTATCTCCAAAGTTCACGATGTGTTCCACGTATCTCTATTCAGGAAATACTTGCCTGACCCAACACATGTACTCACCTATGAGAAATTGGAACTGGAACCCGATATGTCTTATTGCGAAGAGCCCGTCATGATTCTTGATACGATAGAACAAGTACTGAGAAAACGGACGACGTGTCTGGTAAAAAGTTTGTGGAGAAACCTTAAGATGGAAGAGGAAACGTGGGAACCCGAGGAAATTATGATGAATAACCACCCGAGTCTTTTCATGTGGTAGTATTCTAGAAATTTTTAGGACGAAATTATTTGAAGGAGGGAAGAATGTAACACCCCAAGCTTCTACGGTACGCTTCTCTTTGAATAATGTGATAGCGTGTGTTGTACACAACATCAAGTTCTAATACACCACAACCAATCAAACTAGCCATTATGAATAGTAATACCTACTTTTTGAAATGTTATAAATTTTATCTCTCAAAATAGACTTCATTTTTGGATTCGGAGTATCGAATTTATCCTAATGTGATATTTTGGTACTTTTCGGATAACTTTGATATTTTGATGAATAGTGAAAATTACTAAATTTTAATTAAAAACAACTTTTTAAATCAAAATAATGTTTAAGAACTTGATATGAATAAGATAAAACCTATCCATTACAAACATGGCTTATGTAAAAAACATATAAAAGAAAACGACAATGTTAACACCCGCAACAACGATAATACTAAGATATTATTAACAAATCAATGTTAAAAGATCATATATGATATCATATTAATGTATATGATTCTTGTATAATTTAATAACAATTATTTCACTATTATACAGGAGTTTAACCTACCCCAACCAAGGAAAAGTACAATGTAAGGGTTTATTTCGCAATCTCTTCATTATCCGAGGTTGTTTATACGTAATTATCCACCAGGACCTCTTTATCATCCACATCCATGTGTCTTAAAAACGTTTTTCAAAACCTTCTTACTATTTTACAAGAATATGGGTTAAAGTCATTTATACCCTTTTTTGACTTTTTATAAGTGGTCTATAAAGGAATCTTTCCATCTTTTTCCAAACAAGGTGCTTTTTTAACCTTTTCGACAAAATTATGGTAAGTATGTTTTTTTAACTTATACGGCGGGTGTCGCTATTTTCCGCTGTTATAAAATCTTAGAAACTTCCCTTACAATATTATAAGAATATTTTCAAAGAAAATGTTTTATTTTAGAAATATATGACTCTTAAATGATTTCAAAATAAAGGAGACATTTCTCTAAAAAGTGTATTGATTTCATCTATGTCAACATCCTTTGATGGATTTTACGCTTATTTGAAGTTGATTTATTAAGAAACAAAAATTCTATATTATATTGAAGGTTTTGTGATATTTTTGACAATGGATGTGTTATACCATTCATGCTTTATGGATGAAGTATTTACATTTCGTATGCTAGTTTTAATACGAATGTTTATGTTATATTTAAACCTTTTCATATGGGAATGAATTGGACATAATATGTGACAGGTGGAGCCCGCTATAGCTCCTCGATGCATCGGTAGGTCTCATGAGACAAACTAGTGTCTTTCCACAAGGCCTTGATAAAATATTATTTGTAGTCTTGGCACGAGGCCTTGGCTATGTGGTTATGATAGTCTGGCATTATGCATTCTATCATTATTAAAGTGGTTATTGATATTTCATGTGATTATTCGATTAGTAGAATATCCATGTGATTAAGTAAATGGAATTATTTCATTTTAGTTTTTCCATAATATGTTGAAGTTCAAGTTTAAAAGGCTTTTGTTTTAGTTATACACTACCTTAAATGTTTATTCTTATTTAAGAATGTTTCCGCTATATTGTTATCCTTACTGGGAATTTGAGCTCACCCCTTTTCTATGTTTTATTTTTCCCAGGATGCGAAGAAGTAAATTATGAATGACCTGGAGGGATATTATGAGGGGATAATAGTGTGGACTATGGAGACAATATGTTGTTATAGTAGTTTTTCACTTTATGATGTAATGTAAAACTTTATGAATATATCTATTGTTTTCAAGGCTAATAAACCAATTGGTATTTCGAGATTTGATCTTTCTTGTGATCGTTCCAATGTTATGTAATAATGCACCAACTCTAGGTAACTGGGGTCGGGGCGTTACACACACGAACGATGTTATCATATTCAAAAAATGGAATGCATTAAGGTATGTTTTATATAATAATTATATAAAAATAATTATATCATATAAATCATATATATATAATATATATAATATATCATATATAAATATTATTTCCAACATTATGTCCATCCTTAAGATGTGGTGATGGAAAAACTAATGGCATTTGTTCACGAGGAATTAGTCCACCGTACACATGAATGATTATTTAGTTACCCATTTTACAGAAGTGTGTGTGTTTGTAGATATTAAAAATAACATAACTACATATAATTATATTTAATATACATATTTTATTATATAATCTTGGTTTTATAATAATTTAACAGTGATGAGAAAGAAATAAAATATAGACATTTATAGAAGAACATTACCTCTTCTTCGGGTATCCTCATTTTTTTTCACTACGACAATTAATGGTTTGATTGATTCCCAAAATAAAAATTCTAGGATTATAAGAGGGTATTTGGGAAGTTTTTTTGGTAGATATAGGTTGATCCAAGTGGATTTATATACATGAGGATGATAGGAGACTTTTTTCCTTTTTATAGTTGAGGAGGAGTGACATTCTTGTAAATACTCAAATGTATTCACTATTGGGAGGTCAATATTTCCTAAATTGGATCCAAAAATGATTATTATAGGTTTTTAGGGATTTTATTTTCTCTAAAAACCTCCAAAAAATATTGGAACACATGTTTATGTATTTTATTTCTTAACATATATGAATAACTATTTTTGCATTTTGGTTTGTTCACTACGGTAACTAGTCTTCTAACATTGGTAATTTATCCTTTAAGAATAAATTAGAGTTATAATTATAAAAAAATATAAACCCAATAATTATAAATATGATATATAGTTTATAAAATATAATTACTATGTTTTTTAAAATTTAAATTCATCACAAGAGCAAGTAACGCGCAAAATATACCGCTTTAACAGTAAACATGTTAACCGAGTCTTTACCATTTAATGGTTAATATGGCCATTAAAAAAGAAATATTGGTCCATGAATGGAAAATATTTTATATTTATAAATTTATAAAATTCACTTGGAATAATATTTTATTTTTTGTAATTTTAAATCAATTAATAAAATATCATTTATTATAAAATTACAATAATTCCAATTTTAATTTTATTCATTTAATTTGGAATTAAAAATTACAAGAAAATAATGTAATAAGAATATATTATTTTTTAAAAAGTGTAACAATCTCTATTATTATGAAAAATTAATATAATAATATTATTCATTCATTTTACTTCACTTTTAATATTCTTAATATCATTTATTTTATTTTATTATTAACTAAATAACTAATGTATTGGAATTTCATAATCATTTAAAGTAATTATTTCATTTCCAAAAATTTGAAATAAATTATCATGATATAAAAAGTAATTTATCTTTAAAATTCAATAATATAATTAAATAAATGTTGTTTTTTCCCTATCCCATGGATTTATATATATTAAAAGTATGATAAGTATTTTGTTTTTCTTTTTCATTATATAACTTATTATATGGGTCATATTCAGATGAAATTGGAATTAAATTTAAATATTTTAGAGTTTTTGGATGTAAAAAGGTCTAAATATGTTCATTTAATAAAATTAAGATAATATTTTAGGTCATTTTCACCCTTATCATTCTTCTTTAGCACCTGGTAAACACATTTTTTATTTAACTATTTTAATTAATTTTTACTACATTCACTGCTCATATTAGTCAAAAATCCTATTGAAAATTTTATAAATATCAAATAATTATGTACCGAAATACCGGATACATTTTAAAAAATTCCATTCCGAGAATTGGAAATTTTAAATTTGAAATTAATCGCACAAACGTGATTAGAAAGCCTGTTTTTAAAGTGAAAATTGTCCATAAGTTTGAAATGGTTTTATATAAAAATTCAATATGAAATTGAACATAATTAAATAGATTTTATTAATTTATATAAATTAAACTAATTTTATTTTAATAACAATTTAAAATAAACTTCAACATTATAAATAACTTAAATTAAAATTCAGTTCTAAATTAAAATTCAGTATTTTCACTATTAATAGAAAATGAAACTATTCAAATAAATAGAAAATATTCAATATAAGATAATCTTGTCTTGATCATTTAAAAAATTAAATTTATTATAAAAAATTTATTTTATAAAAGTTTCAAAAATTATTTCTATTATTTTTCATAATAGACATAAAAACCATTTTTGAGACAATGGTATTTGTCGAAACTCATTGTCTTTACTAAAAATTAAGTATTTTATTATAAATACATTTACATTATATATAAAAATTTATTTTATATTAATAAATTATTTTGTTCTATTAGTATCACTATGTTTAATGGATACGTTATAATGGTCTCATTTGAATAACTATATTAATATTTTCTAAAACAATGATGTCTTGGCCAAAAGACGAATGCCCTAAATTATATAACGATAAAAAAATAATTACAAAATTATGAAAGTGTGATATTTATTACAAACCATTGCATGAAGCAGGATGAGATATGCTGGGAGGTCATCCATAAATACAATATCGCTACTAACTATTTTATTAGCAAGGTTTTCGACCACCTTATTCGCCTAATGGTTAGCATGTGTGATTATATGATTGAGCTATGTTAGATATTGGAGGCACGTTATCCATCTAGCTATGAGGGACCACTCTAGGTGAACCACCCCATGTCGAAGGGATTGCACAATGTTAGTGGAGCCGATTTTGATCCATATGTTATTCCATCCCTTTTTCTAGTTGAGATTGACCAAAATGATGATATTGAACATATCTTCTTCTAAGGGGGAGGCAAGACCACCTGAACCATAATAGCATCCCAAAAAATGAAAATTTTTATTACTGCACACTACTCCATAGCCCACGGGGCCTATTTTCCTTTTGAGTAACCATCCATATGTATTTTAATCTATCCAGGGAGAGGGGGTTTCCAGAAGACTTCGAACAAACCTGTCATCTAGGGGAATCTTTCTTCGATTCGAATCCAATGAAAAACAATAAAATCATCGAAAGAGATGTGGCTGGTACATATTTGAGGAGAGGTTTTCACAATAGTGCATCGTTGAATATGTAGTTGACAGAGGTCCAAATCTATCCACCTGAGAAAAAAAATGTCAAATATGTATCTCTAGAAATCATAATCAGTATCACATGATAAGAATAGGTGTCATCCACCTATCTATGTAGATTACACATAAGAATTTTATAACAAAGATGAATACAAAATATTTAAAGACAACAATCTGTGGGAACTCTACTGTGGGCTATACTCTATACCAATGTGAGTCTGAAGGGTATAACCCATTTCTTGTTAATGTTTTTTAACCAAGAAATATATTGGATTGTAATATCATAATAATGTTTGTAGTAAAGTTTATTGTTTAGAACACCATTATTAGCCAGTTCTCAAAACAAAAAACCATAAATGTTGAAAAAAGGGTAGTTGGTAATTATACTTTTGATCTCATAAGGAAAATTCATATCAAAAGAGTGTAATCAGTCATTTACGAAGATATTAATCTTAATAGATGAGTGCGTGGAATCATTCATAAACGGTAGGGGGTAACCATTTCAGTTTTCCAAACCAAAATTTCAAATAATGTTATTTATTAACAATCCATATAGAGTGAGTTATAATTTTATAAAGAGTTATTGATGTAAGGAAAGATAGAAGATTCTATGTGAAACATATTGCCTTTTTAATCAAGATAAAAAATATGCCTCTAAGGAATGTCAAGGCCATGAAATTATTTTTTATGATGTTACATGTGAGTATATCTTGAAGGGATTTATTAAATATTTAAAGGTTTTTAATACTGAGGCCACCACTGATAAGGGGTCTACAATAGTTATTCCAAAGAACAATGAAAAGTTTTCTCTCAAGAGTGCTTCTACTAAAAAAAATGTTTATTATTATACTGTTATGTTTTTTACTTCCATAGGCCATTTATAAACCATCATGGATTAAATCATTTTAAACAATGGTGTATTTTTCAATAAAAATATGGTCTACCATCGATAATAATTTTCGTTTCCATGAAGAGAGTTGATTATTAATTTAGTGAATAATATTGGAGAAGTAAGTGATTTTTGGATTTCCCCAAAATATTGGAACTTCAAGGCACATGAAGGGGAGGGAACCTTCTTTTATACCAAGGTCATTTATAAGACTATCCTTTCAAGTTATAGGAAATCATTTTCCAAAGTTGATGGGGGATTTGATCTAGTTTATGGATCTCCCAGACACATGTTCATAGTGGGAGAAGAAATATTTTAGGCTTTGGATATTTCTTTTGTCCCCTTGAAGTAAAAAAATAATATCATCTGCATACATGAGGTGAGAGGGAACAATAAGTTTTATGGAGTCAATTATGGGATTTATTTTACCATGGTTAACTAAATTGGTAATGATTTGACTAAGGAAGTCCTGAGCAATAATAAAAAGGATAAAAGAGAGATGGTCCCCATGTTTGATGCATTTTGAGAAATTGAAATAGCCCTTTGTATCACCATTAATTAAAAAATGGTTTCATAAGAACCAAAAAGAGATTTAATTATGTTAAAAAAATGTCAAAAAATCCAAATTTGATGAGGAAATTGAAAACAAATCTTCAGTCCATGGTGAAAAAATCATTCTTAATGTCAAGATTTATAGAAATTCTTCCTCCTCTATTAGTCATTTTTTTCATGTTTATACTTTGAAATTCAAGCCTGGTGAAGCCTTCGATATTTCTTCCTTTAACGAAGAAAAATTGGTTCCAAGAGGTGATTTTGTTAGAAATAAGAGAAAGTATATTAGTTAAATGTTTAGTGATGGTTTTATAAATAGTGTTAATGAGTGAAATCGGTTGAAATAGATGAATTGTTGATGGACTATCTACTTTGGGAATAAGATAGAGTAATTGAGTATTAATATCATAAGGAAGGTATCCATTGGAAAAAAACCATTTAATCAGTTTAGAAACATCATATTGGACAGTATCCCAAAAGTGTTGAAAAAAATAATTTTTGAAACTGTCAGGACGCAGGGCACTATACATTTTTAAGATAAAGACTTCTTTCATTATCTCATAGTCTATAGGAACACCAGCTAGTAGAGTGATTTCATTGTGTCCCAATATGCAAGGAATTATATCTGACTTTATGCCTTTATCAAGTTCAGGACCATTAATGATATTTCAAAAATAAGGTACAACATGATTAACCCAACCCTTATCATTATCAATGATGCTATTCCAATATTTATGGAAGGTAAGCGTTCTAAAATCCTTCCTATTCCTTTTCAGAGAATAGTAGAATTTGGTGTTTCTATCACCAACTTTGAGCCTTTTAATTTTGACAGTCTACTTTCTCAGATTGTCTTTAAAGGTGGGAAGAGAGTTTAACATAGTGCAAAGATCAATTTTTTTATATGACCATAAGAAAATTACTTTCTCGTAGTGTCAACTTGAATTTGATTGAGAGTGTTCTCCAGGGATGGAATTTCATTAATAGTTTTGTTGACTCTTTATTAGTTCCATAAATTTAGTTTTTTTCTCTAGAAGTTTTACATTTTTAACAAAAGAAAAAGCATCATTGTTATAGTTCATATAGTTCCAGGTGTCCTTAACAATCTTATCATAATCAATTACAGAAGTCCATAAATTTTTAAATCCAAAGAGAAATATAGGATTGGAATCACTAGTATTGATACTAACTAAAATTGGGTGATGTCATATGTTAAGTCTAGGTCGGGTGATGCTGGAAATAGTATCCCAACTATCTAGGGCTTGGATTTTTTTAATGCTCTATCTAGTTTACTAACCAAAACCCTGTTATGATTTCTACAATAATAATTATATTCGGATACTACATGATTTATCTCAAAAAGATTGTTGTTCTCAAGACAATATTTAAATTATTTAGATGAAACGGTAGAGTGAGAAGGACCCGTTTTTTCACTAGGTCTAAGAATAGAATTGACTTCCCCAGAAATGATCCAAGGAGCTTGTATATGGTTATTTAAAAAAAGGCATTTTTTTCCTTATTGATCTCCTATCTTGGTATTTATTATTTTAATAAATAAAGGTGCATAAAATATGTATGTTTTGAAAGGCTAGGTCATAAGTGAAATATTGGGTTTGAATATTAAAAACATTCACATTACATAATGAATATTGATAAAAGATCTCTTTATAATGCATAGAAATATTATTAAAAGTAGTACAAAAAAAGAGTAATTAAATTTATATAAACCATTAATGCTGAAATAAAATTTAATTTTTGGCTCATAGATAGATTGTTTTTGGATTATGAATGAATAAAATTCATTTTAATGTAGTAATGGTGTCAAATTTAAAAATACCATGATTGTTCTAATAGAGAATTTTCATTTTAACCTTTGTTTGGGGCTGGTTCCCCTTTCTTTTTACCTCTGGATTTCTTGTTCCTTGTGGATTTCTTAGGAGGTATAATGGACTTCTATTTTATATTTGGTGAGTCTTTGTCCTATTTCATGGGAATGTTAGGATAAATAATGTTATCATGTTTACCTGACATGTCTTCTATCAGCGTGTTTGCTTCTTTACCACTAAATTGATGATGGGATACATCTCCTTCAACATTATGATGTCTATTATCATCAGGTTTGTTATATGTATTCTTATCGTTGTTTTCATTAATGTTGTCTCTTCCACAATCAATCATAATTTTTTCAGTTAATGGAGGCCTTTGAATGTCTTTAGGTTGGAATTGTTTTTATAAAAAATTCAATTCAAATGTATAGTCAAGTTGGTTTGAGGATACTACCCTATCCTTTGTGCCAACCGTTACTATTATTGGAACTTCAGTAGGCCCCTAAGTGTTCTGCCAAGATACAGTTTGTGAAGGCCTAAATATATTAATAGTATATTGTTTTTTAAAACATAGTAGTTCAGGTAATGAAATTAATTAAACAAATTTAATTTAATAGATGAAAAATAAATTCATTAAAACTCTGGGTGTTATAGTGAATTCCATTTCGTCCATGTCATGGTTCATATTGGTTACCCTTGTTAAGGATTTCATGAGTTCTTTCATGATAAAATTATATCAGGTATCAGTTATTATTTCTATAGTTATTGTAGATAGAATGTAATACCATTAGAACTCAGGAGATAGATCATGTTAATGTTCTTCAACACCACACATTTTGATGAATATTGAGTTACCAGGTTTTTTTGGGATGAATGTGTCTCAAATTAACGATTGGTTATATTTTAATTTCAAGGTATTATACCGTTATTTGAGTGTTTCTATTTTATATTGAAGTGTTATGGGTTACATTTGTGTAATTTTTGGTTTTAATTAGAATTTGTAAAGGGATATCTGTTTACATGGTTAATATGGAGTTATATAAAACTATTCTCACATATTGAAAACCAATCTAGATAAATTCAAGTGGACATTGCAAAGTTAGTGCTTAATTTTTCAGACCATACGACCAACCCATATGGTTTTTTAAATTCTGATTCCTTATAATTTTTTAGTTACTTTATTATTTTCTATGGTGTATTTATAAAAGATTGAGGTGTTCTCTATGGGGTTTTTTTATTTAGGTCTAATATATTTAGACTTTTTTGTGCAATCTTTTTTTTTGTTTCAGAAGATATTGAATTTTTTAATTTGAGGAATGTTTTAAAAATTATGATCATTCATAAAGAGAAAGTTTGTGTTTAATTTTTATTGGTTTTTTATATTAGGGTTATGAATATTTAATTCAGGCAATTTTTTAAGGTTTTAAATCATGTGTTTTTTTCAACGGGGAATTATAAAGTGCTTAACTATTAGAGGTGATTTATATATATCAAATAAAGTGTGTTGTAATTTTTTGTTTTAAAACTGTGGTGATTATTTTGATAAAGGTTTTTATAAAGTCTTCTATTATTTGAGAGTGATATTTTTGATATTTTTTTATTGAACTTTTTATTTTTTACTCTGTTTCATGATATTTTTTTTAATATTTGATTTTTTTTCATGTTTCCTAATTTTTATATTTCAAGCTTATAATTATTACGAATTCATTCAAGTGATCTGTAGGAGGTTCAACCCCAGTATGCACTCTAGGTTTTCAATTCCCACATGATTCAACTATTTTTTTTCTCTTGTCATGAGACATAGTGACCCTCATCTTCAAGTATAGTGTGGGGACATAATTCGATACATACCAAATATAGAATTTCTTAATTTAAATGGAATAAAATTATCTAAGGAAATATAATAATAGTTCTAAATTGTTGAGATTATTTTCATATTTCTTGATATTTTAAAGTCTCTCAAGCTCGATTTTTCTACCTTTATATTAGAGGGTACGATTTGGAAGGTTTAGAAATATATTATCAAAACAAATCCACAAAATACCATTCATAAAAATGGTTTAAATATATGTTTATCAATCATTTTATCGTTGACGATATAAATTTATCAAAGGAAAATTAAATGTAATTCTTCTAACATAGTGAAAATTCAGTATTGTTGTATGTATGTTATTTCATTAGATCGGATCTGTACCTTCCCAGTCAAGATTTAGATGAATTTGAAGAGGTATTCAGTTATATATTATTTTAACAGTTTCTTCACTTTGTCTTGAAACATTTGATTTGGTGGGGAAGCCAGTTATTCGAATTAATCTTAGTATGGCTAGAATGAGAAGGATATTTAATGTTTCATCCATACCTATAGGTAGTGGTAGGTACTCCTGAAAATGTAAGAGGGTTCAAGATAATTCTAAAATGGTGGGTGGATGTATTAAAAGGATATCATTCATTTTCACTCTTGATTCTTCTAGGATAATGGTTTTGGAGGTAGGGCTTAAGAGTCCTTCATGTTAGGAAACTACAAAATACTATCGTTGTTTTGTATGTTTGGGTAATCTATAGAGGTTTTTGGAAGGAATTGTTTGTAAGATAGGTGGACCTAGATCTCACCCATTAGAGGATAAAAATTACCAACCTTTTAGATTATATTTTTATTATTTTACTATTTCATGGATCCAATTTTTTATTTTTTTCATCAGGTTTTATGATTAATTTTAGCCATTCATGTTTCAGTGATGGAAAACCTTGACATGTTGACCATGTTAATGATGAAATTATTTCTCTGTTAATTCTAAATTTTTATGATTTTATTTTGGGTTATTATTTCATGTCATTGATAGATTTTTTCCAAAGGTATAGAAAAATAAATAGTGTACTTTGTATGACACCTCCTTCTGGTCATGAACCCTTAAATTTTTTTTTTGTGTTTTTGGGAATTATTTCTAATTTTAAGGGTTGAGGATTGAAGAGAGTACTTAATATGGATGGGAAACCCCCAGATATAAATATCTTCAAATAAATGGAAGCCTTTTACAATAATATTGATGAATTCTAGAATTTCATGACCTAGAGGTTACTTGATCGGTTCCCCAGCTCAATTTTCCATAATACCTCAGGTGCACCACCCTAATGCCAGTGGATGTGGACTAGTTGCAGGGGTTTAGGGTGTGACTATGGGTGACTATACATGCATATTAGTGTGAAAAATCATAAATAAATAACCAATAATAATCTGCATTGTATTACATATAAGGAATAAATAAACTAAACATGTTATAATCGAATTGAATGTACCCATATATGTATATATGACATATCATCCACTGTACCAATCACAAAAAAAATAAACCAACAAAACATCATGACTATAAAAGAGTTCTTACCCCCAAATACAGGAATCGCCTCCAGTCTTTCGATCCCACTTGATCTACCCCTACTCATAACATAATATTTGGCCTCATCCGCACCTATACCAGCAAGCATGGATAGTTTGTTAATTTACACTATTGAAATGGAAGCCAGACCAGGGTGTGAGTACATAACATAGAAGGGAAACACCAACATGGTACCATGTAAACTATCAATGTAGTGATATGTTCATTGGAAATTATTATATATGAGTAATAAATAAATTATTGGAAATATATAAATAATAAACCACTATTGATCCTCGTGTTTAGGACCAAGATTGACCATAGCTATTTTGACCAGTGATGTGGTGTCTCTGATCATTTCAATATATTATTCCAAAAATATGTATATTGGATTATAGGGTGTAACCTAGGAATCCCCAATGCATAGGAAAAACTACCAAAATCTCATTATGAATGAATGAACAGCCAGATCCCAACTATAGATGGACTCTTTGAATGCTCTAGGTATAATGAATAGATCAAAGCTAATTCCCATGTGTCCTAGGGATTAATTATATCCAAAACATCCTTCATGTCACTATTCCAACCGGTTAGATCCTAGGCATCATGGGAATCCCTATCAGGTACAAGTTATATTGACTGACTCGATTGTCCAGATCTTAAGGTTGGCCCAGGCATCTCCTAATAATAACCCTAATTCTGAGTGGATAGATCCAAGACATGCTTGGAATCCTAAGGAAACATGGTGTCCAAGTAATCCCATACATAACTGAGGTAAAATAATGAAATAATATACATTCTAACATGACTCAATAAACATATCCTAAGAGGCAAATCCAAGTATCCTAAAATACATAATCTCATCAGTTATACAACACCATTATCACATGAGGCACAAATCCATGTCCAAATAAGTATCTCTCAGCATCCACAACATCACCATAATATTGTAGTAGGCCCATAGTCTATGTAATAGATAGCATGTCAGGGCTTCTATAACTATATAAAAAATGGTGAGAACATAAATACATGAAAAGGGTTAGACGAGTGACCAAACATACCAACACACTCCACATCCCCTTGGGCACACAATATTGGTTGGGTTAAACACATTACCGTCTCTACCCATTCTCATATGCATCCTATTTGGTTAAGAATGTCACAGGGGTTCCTAATAGTCCCCCTAGGATACATCAAGGGATATACACCAAAATGGGATTCCTCGTAGTATGTATAAGGGTAGAGGAACCCCAGTTGGGTCCTCAAACATAATAAAGTTGCTCATTTCAAAACCTCTCTCATAGAGGATGTCACACACCTTGAAAATGTCATAACATATCATGACAACATGAGACACAAGGGGAAATACCTACATGTAACAAATTATATAGATAACTTGTGTCCCATATCATGTACAAAGTCATACTTAGGTTGTTCACTCACCTAGCCTATGTCAATGTGGAAATCAAATTTAATGTCTCATGAGGGAATTTTTTGTTGGAATTATTGTTTCATTCAACTGAAGACATGAAATACCTCTATAAAGAGGTGGAAAAAGGATCATATACATGGTCCAATAGGCCATATCAGGTCCATTAACACCTCAAAATGTACCAAACAGTCACAATACATCACTAAAATATTCAAGACCTTGACCATCGTTGGTTGGGGAAATATGATGGTGTCTAAATGGTATAGTGGAACAAAAAAACATGGGCATCTACCATATGGGTATCATAATAAAATCAATTCCATATTTTAATTATTAAACTACATAAATAAATCATTTCATTCATTAAACCATTTAATTTATTTAATGTTGATTTCCTATGGTGGTGATATAACATCCCACATGCATATAAACTAATGAATTAATGCCAATAGAAATTACTTGGACCACCTACCTCTTTGTAAATTTTATTATATTATAATACCATGGCATTATATCTCAACCAATCCAAGTTTAGGGTCCAATAAAGATCAGTCATGCTTGTCCAATATGCCGAGCATCTATCCATAGCCAAAAAATCAACAATTATTTATAGATCAATTAAAATTACTTATTCATCCAACTTTTAAAAAATAAATATTTACTTTAAACAATCAACTTAAATATGAATAATTCCAATTAACTCACTTGGCATCCAACAATTGTCTCTTTTTTAGAAACGTGGTTCTAGCCTCCCCCTACACACACCTGAACATATGACGAGACAAATCCCTATCATATAAGAATAATAATTTACTAAAAAAATTTAATTTAAGGAAAAAACCTTAACAAATCTACCATGGCGATATACATCATGAAAATGAAAAACAATATCATTAAGATGATATATAAGGACATCCTCAACCTATGTATAATTAAATCCCCAACTGAATCGGCTGATCCTTCATACTTTGGTGGAATCAGTATTGAAACCCTAAAGAGTGGAAACCAAAGTGTGAGAAAAAGGGAGGGTAAAATGGGAAGAGATAACTGGATTTTATAATTCACCTCAATCCACCAAATAATCACTAATAAATTACCATGAACAATGGAGTACAAATGTGGAGGAGAATGGGGGTCAGAAAACCCCATGAACGCATAAGGGGTAAAAAAGATAGGGTCTCACATCTAATTTACATAAGGGTAAAAATATAATGATCCACATTTAGTGAGCCTCATGGTTTGGCACACAATTTAGATTAATTGTTTTCCAAACTATGCACTAACCATATGATAGTATCTATCAGAGTACACTTCTATCACATGGTTGGGAAACACAGTTTACCAAACTGTATGCCAAATATATGAATTGGAGCTGTATTAGTATAAAACACTTCATGTATTTTATATAAAAACACACACAAACTAGGCACCAAGCCCCATTCCCAATCCAAGTCTCATGGTTCACCCAATATCTTGGTCCTATCAAAACTATACAATAACTATTCCAGAAAACTATTTCATATAAAAATGGCCTTAAGACCCCTTCACAACAATTTCGAAACTCAATCTCCCCTAAAACGTGAATTCCAAACGATAAACCATGGATAGAATCATCCACCCCCCCCCCCCAAACATAACGCAAACCCCTTAGATATTATTGAGCACCCAAGAGAGATCTTGAGACCCAAAAATTATCCAAAATTATCATTTCGGGATGCTCTAAATCTGACATTATTGATCACCATCCTAGTTCTCAAAATGAACGATCCACCAAGATAAAAATTCAAATTATATCCAAAATTAAGACGTGTTCATATAAACTTGGTTTTAGAAATTCCACACCATAACACTTCTCATCCCCAAGAAGTCCTAGTGATCAACCTACTGTATCCTTAAAGCAATATCATTTAATAATTGAAATTAAACCAGCCTCATAACATTCTTGAATGTTAAATACAATCCCCGAGGGAAACTATAAATTCATGGTGTCCAAAAAAACAATTCCCAAGACATCACTTATTTCTATTACCAAAAACACTAATATGTTGATTACCTATTCCAGTTAATCCTGTGCCATGACAACATCTTTATTCAATTGATTACCTGGTTCACATTGCTCCATACTATACGAACTAGGTCACGAGCCAATTTTTTACTATGATGACTCTCCACCATAAAAATTTTAAACCAATGTGTGATCTCAAAAACTTAATGATTCCACTCATGTGATTTAAAAAATATGCAACCAAACACAAGTGAAAACATTCATCCATCACCTAAACAATTCCCTGTTCACTATTTCCAAGTAAAAATGGATGTTCACCCACTATCCATGAACAATATCATATATAATTGTGTTCCTTGAAAATAATTGAAAAAATTTATGAAACATACATATAGTACCTAGAACAACACAGTAGAAGTAGTTATAAGGCTAACACATCCCATTCCACTCAAGAACACAAATATAACTTCCCTTAGTTGACCCACCTAAAAATTTCTCAACCTCAGTCACCAATGAATTTCATAGAAAACCTTATCACAATGAATTTACTCCCAATGTAAACCCAAGATCATTTTCACTTGCTCACTGAATTCCAAACTCAACTATTTGTAATTTTTCATAGTAGAAACCAAAACATTCCAAACCGTCATCACAATACCACCAGAGAAACGATGCATTACTGAAAAAGCACATTCGGATCATAACAAGCCATCCCAAGCTTGATATACATGATTAAACTCAACCTAACATATCATCCAAATTCAGATCTAACACTCACTATGGTATCTTGGTAAAACAATGCACATATGAACACTAGTACTCGGTGCCATCAAAATCATCCACTAGCCGACCTCTCATTTCCATGACACTTCCAACCCGAGGGAAATATGTTGTTACTATTGTGATTCCCCCCACCATAGGAGTGTAATTTTCGTTAAATCACTTGATGAAATTTCTTATCTCTCCACTCAATAGAGTTTCTGTCACTGAAAATAATATCCAGATATAGTCATTCCACTAATATATAAGATCCAACATGAAACAAAATTTATTTCTCATTCTGGACCCATATGAAATTCATTCATAGAATTAACTGAATTTTATTTCATAATGATGTTCAGCACCCACAATTGGTCATAGGTTCACTGGCCTCCAAAAGGCTTACCCTATTCCTCTCATTTCTTACAACATCAATGGGTTCAATCACCACACACATTACGCTCCTCTCAAGCCACAGTCCTTAGGTTCTGCAGCAACTAGCCCCAAAAGTAACTTGAAAGAACCTATTGGTCTTTGACTATCACTAATTCAAAAATAAATAGCTTACATTATTGAAAAACATATTAACCTAAATATTCTTCCAAAGGAAATGAGTGTATGATCCCATAGAAATTGATATCACATCCGGAATTATGCCTCCATGAGTTATAGATCACCCGAACTAGGGTCAAGTGCCTAATCCCTGACCATGATCTATGACATGTCAGTTAATTAAAAAAAATCAAACATAACAACCATATGAAACTATTCTATGTCATGATCATCTACCCATGCTCTCACTATGCACTTAAACACATCTAAGGTCTATGATTTCAGGAACCTAAGCGATTTTTTCCATCAAATATTGTCTTGAAACAATGACACTACATCCCATGATTCTATCACTCTAGGTGATTTTCCCCCCAAAACAATAAGGAATCACTATTATTATACCATATACCTGTAGCACCTATCCTTCATCAATCTCAACTTGAAGCATCTACCCATGCCTATCATCTCTAAGGCACTAGTAATACATTGCCAACTCCTCTCATAGTTCATCCTCCAATTACACTATAAACTAAACCACTATGGTCCATGTAATGTCTCTAGGTCTCTAGGTCTCCTACCAATACTAATTAGTCAAGAATTGAAAAATTACACAACCCATAAGACATCATCCATGCTCCCGTATCAAAATCCCATTTAAAATCACATACAAAATACCCACTCTAGGGTCCCCATAAAACACTACAAGCCATCACATGACAAAAATATTATCCGACTTGAAAGAAACCCTCCTAGAGAATCCACCTATGAGACTACTCCATGAATAATGTTAAATCAATAGTAAACACTTCCATAACTAGAATCTTCATCCTAGATAATCCATATCAAGGGAAACATAACCGCTAGAACAATTAATTATAATGTAGTTCAAATTAATATATAAAAACTATATATATGTTATTATTGATACTTTAAGAACTAAAAATAAATAACCACAACCCTCAAAGGGATTATATCTAAGAAATAATGTACCTATGCTGATAAACTAGGGTCACTCCACATCCCTTGTACTAAGGGAATGTATCGACATCATCGCTATCCTTAATTGAAAATAGAATCCATAAAACTTGTCTTGAGAATTAATTGAATATACATTCTTATCCATTTGAGTAGAATTACAACAAGTAATTATTTGAGAAAATGTTATATGGGAAGTAGAAATTTCATTAAACAATATCCCCTCTATCATCATTGATATAAATCAAACCCAATAAATCATATATTCTATGTGAACCCTTAATAATGAATCTTGATGTGTAAGATTCATATTGCATCTAGATGAAAATATACAAATCAAGATTAAATCATAAATCAAACATCATTTGGATAAAACAAGGTGAAAATCATATAAATGTAATATCACATATCTGGAACAATATCCTCAATTCCTTGGTAATCTGGACTTCCTAGCAGAATAGGTGTTCATAAAACACCCACCCAACACCCATCACAAGATTTGAGACATTACTATATATATTTGATACCAAATACAATATAGTAATAACAAATAGTAATACAAAATAGTAATACAAAATAAAATGAATGTTGTGATACCAATTTGTAACATCATGACCGAGATTCCACTTAACTGATGCCCCAACCTAGTTTTCTGTATACCCTAATGTGCACCTCCCCATATTCCAGAAGATGATGACATGTAGTAGGGGTATAGTGTGTTACTATGGGGACATTATAACTTCATATTAGACTTATAAATCACAAATAAACAACCAAACATCATATATATTAGATTATGTAGAAATAATAAAAAATCTAAACATTTTAATATAAAATGGAATGTATCCCTATAGGTATATATATTGAATCAACCACCATTCCAACAACATGTAAAAAATAAATAATGAAAAAATATGAGACTAGAAAAGAGGTCATTCCACCTACTCTAGGCCTCACCTCTAATATTTTGATCTCACTCAAGATTCCTCACCTGGAACACATAATGTTAGGCCTTAGCTTAACCTATACCTAGAACTAGTGAGAGTATACTTGGGTACCCAAATGTAATGGGGTATTGGGTATGTTGGTATTAAATAACTCAATAGTTAACATACAATGTAGTCTCATACACTCCCTTAATGCAGTGATACGTTCACATGACATGCTTGGTTAAAACCATAAATTAAATGTAAGAAATAAATAAATAATAAACTACCATAAATGATTTGGTTTGGGACATTGATTGAACAAATCTTATTTTTCCGGTGAAATGTTGTATCTAATCAAGTCAGGATATTTTTACATACATATAAATTTTGTATCCTATGGTGTAATCTAGAAATTCCTATTTATTGGGATCAAATGAACAATAAATTATCATGAATGGATTAATAACCAAATTACAATAATCATGGATATATATCCAAACTCATGGTATAATGAATGGATTTATGATGATTCAAAAGTGTCTTGAGAAATTAATAAATTAGTAATTTCCTCAAAGTCACTATGAAAACTCATCAGATCCAATGCATTCTGGACATCTCCATCAGGCATAAGAGATATCATCAGGATTGATCACCTTGATCCTAGATGTGAACTTAGGATATCATAATAATAATAAACCCAATAATGAATGGATAGAACCGATACATTCTAAGAATCATAGGGACCCTTGGTGTCCGAGGTGTCGTATACAGACATGAAGTTTAATCCTAATATCATGAACATTCATACATGGCATAACATCCAAATCTCAAGAAGTACATCTTTTCATCCATGATAACATCATCTTTTTAGCTTTACCACACTAGTATCACATGAGGCTCAAATAATAATCCCAAGAATCTCCTATGGGAATCCATAATATCACCACCATATCATATTAGGCACATATTTCAAATATTTGGTAGCACACCTAGGCATCTATAACAATATAAAAAAAATAAATTAGTGAGCTTATAAATAAAGTACAAAAATTGGAAAAACTCCTAAAACCACCACCACTATCCACATTCCCTCAGGATCACATGTTCTATATACATTATATGGTTAAACACATTACCATCTCGAACCATTCCCAAATTCACCTAGTTTGGGTTGGTATGTCACCAGGGTGCCTACTAGGGTCCCGAAGATCATATTAAAGGAGAGACACTCTACATAAGGTCCAATTAGTAAACATATGGATGAAGAAACCCCACTAAGGTACTTAGGCTCATTCAACTCACTAGATTCACAACACACATCACAATGGTTTTATTCTCCTTGGTAGTGTCATAACATAGCACAATTTCATTAGCCGTAAGAGATATGTTCCCTAGGAAAAAACCAAATGAAAAAGAGTAGAAAAAAATTCCTACCTCAAAAAATAGGTCAAACATAAAATATCTTGATCCCACATGAGTTTCCCCACCTCAAACACAAAATGTAAGGCGTCATCCCTGCCTATATGTGAAACTAGTGAGTGTATACACAAGTACCCTAGTAAAACGGAGGTCCATGTAGAGTGGAGTACATAACTCATTTGGGAACCACCAATTTGGTCCTGAAAATACTATCAATGTAGTGATATGTGAATGCGGAATTCTTAGATAATAATAATAAATAAATTTCATGAAATTAGTAAATAATAAATCACCATAGATTTATGTTCATAGAATCACGATCGACCATACCATATTTAGTCAGTGTCTGGGTTTCTATGAGAAAGTCCTAATATTATTCCAACTATATAAATATTTGGATCCTAGGGAATACCAATACAACCAAAATTATTAGTATTCAACAACCAAAAACTCATCATGAATGGATCAACAACTAGATCCCACAAATCATGGGTCTCTATCTAAACTACCAGAATAATGAAAGACTCTAATACTATTAACAATCATCCTGAGAAATCATTGTATTAGAAACATCATCCTCGTTTCCAGCCCAAAAAATCAGTTCCAAAACATCCTAGGGTCCCTATCATATATAATTGATATAACAAGTCTGGATTAAATAGATCTGTGGGGTGAAGTTGGAATCTCACAATAATAATTACCACATTGATAATCCTTAATCTTGATCAAATCAATCCTAGACATGCTAAGTATCCTAGGGATCCTTCATGCACAAGGAATCTCATACAGACCTGAGGGTGAATCACAATGTCCTAGGAATTCTAATGTGGCATAAAAGTTTGATCCCTAAAATCATATCTGTATATACATGATGATTTCATCTTGTTAGTTGTACAACACCAATATCAAATGAGTCATAAATTTAGATCCTAGAAATCACCTTTGGGAATCCACAATGTTAGCATCATATCATATTAGGCCTATAGGCCATGTAGATAATATTATGACTTAGAATATATAACTATATTAAAAAATGTGTGAACATAAATATAGGATAAGGTTTGGATGAACTCCCAAACCCACCACTACCATTCACATCCACTCGGGCTCACATGATTAGTATGACTTATAGGGTGACACCTATTACCATCCCTACCCATACCCATATACACACTCTATGGGTTGGTCTATCATGAAGGTACCTACCTGGGTCCCCTAGGTCACGTTAAGAGGGAGGCTCCCTGCTCGTGATCCTTCTAATGGAAATTGGGTAAGAGGCACCCCACTTGGGTACTGAGACTCAGTCAAGTCACTTGATTCACAAACTATCTCATAGATGATGTATTAATCCTCAGTAGGGTCGTAACATAAATATAACAGATAAGCCTCAAGGGGTAAATCCTAGATACAATATCCAAAATTGATATCACCCAGATGGTCTCATATACAAAGTAATAATAGGATTTCCACTCACCCAGTCTGTCTTGGTGAGCCAATCGGGTCTAACGTCCCTTGAGGATTTTTTTCACAGCCTACATGAGTCGTTTCATTTAAGAAATGACACACCCTTCCAAGGAAGTGGCCATGGGATCCTACACATGGTATAATATGTTATATTAGTTCTATTCTCACCATGAAAGGTACCCAACTGTCATAAGGAATCACCTAACAATTGAAATACATAATAATTGATGGCCACATCAACCAAATAGTTTCAAGGGGACCACAGTTACCCATGACAACTTATAAAGCACCCATCTAAGAATCTTAATTTAATCACTTCTGTAGTTTAATTATTAAAAAAAACAACTCAATCCAAATATTAAAATATTATATTAATTTAATGTCTATCTTCTAAGTTGGAAATTCCACACCCCAATTCCTAAAAAAAATTATAAATTCCAAGGTAATGTACCAGGACCACCTACCACTTTTTAATATTCATCTATTTTTACCACATAATTGACAATATCCACCAATTCCTTTCCCTGGTCCAACCAAACTTATTCTATATTTTACAACATCCTGAGCATATATAATCATCTACATAAATAAATAATTAATTATAATTTAATTATAATTAATTATTGGACCCTCATTATAGAAATTCAGAATTTACATTTTAAAAAATATCCCAAATACGCATATTTACCATTAACTAACCAAGAATCTAATGATTATTTCTTCTTTATGTAATGGGCTACCAGCCACCCTAGAACCTATATCAAACCAAATACATAACCTAAAATTTCAAAAGAAATACTAAAATAGATTTAATATAAGGAATTTTTTTATAAATTTAATATGGTGATATAAATTATCAAAATGGAAAATGGAAGCTTTCAGATGACATTTCATGATATCCTCTTCCAATGGAGAATTTAATATATGCTTCAAAAAACTGATTCCACTATGATCCAGTTTAAATTAAATTAAAACCGTTGTGCAAGGAAATAAAAATAAGATAAAATGGTATGGGAAGTAGAGAGGATATCACTAGAGGTTATAATTCAACACAATTCTCTATTGAATCACCACAAAATGACCAAAAATAGAGGAGAACCAAGGATGAGGAGGAAGGGAGTCAACTGAATCCATCCATGTATAAGGGATAAAGAAAATAAGGGATACCCATTTCAATATTTATAAGGGTAAAATATTAAAAATTCACATTAAATAAGCTATAAGATTTTATATAGCAACCACTCACAGTGCAGTAGGGTCTGTCCAAGCACACCTCCCTCACATGGATAGGATTCATGATTTACCAATCCACACACCACTATGTGAATTAACATTGCATGAGTATGAAATATATCATATTATGTTTCTAAAATCACGTGAACACCATACACCAAGCCCCATCTCCAATACAAACCACATGATTCACCCTATATTCCACATGGATTCCACAAAATCTATGAACTAACCATGTTAAAATACAATGATATATAATAATTAAACTAAAAACACTTCACAGTTAGGGTTTCTCATAGTCTCTGTAAAACTATTCACACAAACCATTCACCATAGGAAGAAATATACAAAAACTCATCAAAAATAATATGAATCCTTTGGAACACTCATATAAACCTGAGTCACCTCTCAGGCACCAAATGTTATCTAGAAACCACATCATGGGATGATCAAACTCTTTGATTATGGATCCAAATCCTAGATCTCAAAACATTCCATCCACTAAACAAAATATTTAAATTCCCTCTAAAATTAATACCCATCCATACACAAGGGGTATTATAAATAAAAATGGGTAAGTTTAGATTATATTTATTGTTTCCTTGACTAGGAATAACTGTTTTTTCTTCTTTATATTCATGTTATGATACATAGTTTTCATTCTCATCTTTATGTTTACTGACTTAAACCCTCCTGAAAATGAATTTTTGGTCATTTATTTCCCAGTGTTCATTAGAGAATTATAAGGGTTATGGATGATCCTTATTTTCTTCTTTATATTATATATTTTCGAGTTGGGGTATTCCTCGATTTTTTTCAAGATTGTATCTTATAGAAATAATCTTCTTTATTTTGTATGGATGTCTCATCAATATTTTAAATTTTTATAGTTTAATATGAATCCATTATATTTACCTGTGTGTGAGTTAGTTAGGAAACTATATTTCCTTAAACATCATATTGAGGTAAAAATATTTGTTTTTAGTGGGGTTAATGTTGGTAATTGTGTTCCTTATTCTATTGAAACATTTTGTTAACTATGGAGTTGAACATCATTTTTCTCCCTTGATCGAACAATTCACTTAAAAAAAATTAGGGGTTGAATGTGATACAATGAGGATAAGTTTCACAACCCAACAAAATTTTCATGATGATTTTATTTAATTATTGTTATTTATTGTTATTATTTACTTTTGGATCTATTTAATTATATTTGTTTCAGAATATGGGATTCTGTGCATGTTACACGGTTCACACATGGTAATTGAAAATTTCATGGCATAGCTAAGATGTTTTTAAATCATTTCAAAAATAGTCAAAGAATTAGAGAATGATTGTGTAAACCGTGTGCCCAAAATATTTGGAATCTCTCCATTCATTCTTATAAAGGCTGAATGGTTGTTACCATGTTTGTAAAATCTCGATAATTGTCCAAGTAATTAAAATTATGTTTTTCCATTTTTACCCGCGATCAAATTAAACCATTTGGGTGTTGTCTTTCCCTCATATATGAACCAAGTAGTCATTTCATATTTCTCCCATGATTTATCTTTTTTATGGTGATTCCAAAGTATTTTTTCAACTTCTGATGTTTAATTTTCTAGGAAACCAAAAATAAACCTATGCCTCTTATTATTTTCTTCCTATCTCTTTTCTATTAATAGATATGGCTCGGTGACCTATGGTTTGTCTTAGATCATTTTTTATTTGGTTTTTCCATGTTTTTATGGTTTATTGGGTTACTTAAATTACTTTCATACCATGTTATATTTGATTAGTTGGTATCTTGTTAATGAAATGATTTCTAGGTATTTTTCTCTATGATTGATCCTTTTTAAAATAATGATTTCTTATATATTTATTCCCTTATTTTAAATTTATATATTAAATCTATATAATTACTAGTTGATAAAGTGTAATGTGTATATATTGGGTTTTATCTATAATAAAATGTTTATTTAACATATTTAAATACCCAAATATGATTTTAATTATCCACAATTACCAATTGTTGATTTTAATGTCAAAATGTATCTTTCAATGAAATTTCAGTGTTTAAGGGAAATACTAAATTATCAAATGGATTAAAAAGGGTTTACATTAAAAAAAATTAATGGATTTATTGGGATCTTTAAGGGTTTACACTTGAATTATTAAATTTTCTCAATAATATTTATATGATTTGTGTTCAAAGGTTTTATTTATGACCATTTTTGTAAAAGTATATTAAAAGGGATTAGTAGGAACCTTCTAAAATGGTTTTCTAAATATGTTGAACCATGGGGAATTACCCTTACTATATTTTTTAAATTTATTGATATTAAAATGTTAAAAATGGCATGTTATGTTTTACAAAATTTAGTAAATTTTATATTATTTATTTAGTCTTGATGAAAGGGGTTATTTTTTATGGGTGTCTGAAGTTTAGGGTGGGTTTTCTCTATTTATTTATATGATTTTATTGTATCGGATAATTATTTTTATTCCCAATATTTATAGGTCATGGTAATCCTCAGGAATCTTGTTGGGAAATCGTAATACTCATATTTCATTATTTGAGTGTAATGATCTAATTGGGGTCCCCAAGTAATAATTTTCTCCACTTATGGTGATTTACCCCTTGATAAATCTAGGTAGGGTAAAATTGAGTATTAGTATGGGTTATTGGATCCCAGACACCAATGTATATTGGTTCCATATTAGTTTTTTTCTAGATAGTCCCCATGGTTTCTCGGTTCCCATTAGGATATTTGTGAATTTTTTATTCTTATGATGTTATTCTGATATAATGTTTTGATTTTACTTTGTCACAACATCTTTATAAGTAATGTTTTTAATTTTAACTATTTTAATTGATATCTCTATAGTAAATTTTAAACCATTTTACTTCACATTAAATGTAAAACAATTTTTAAAATGTTGGGAAGATGTTTTACCTTAGAAAAGATCTGATTCTTATATGTAAATTTATTTACAATATAATATAATTTGATACTTGTTTTAAATGAAAATTTTGAACCCACTTTATACTTGTATTATAAACTCAAATGAAATAGATTAATCATTCATGATTATATATGGGGTATGAGGAGAAATACTATATATAATATTTTCTCACATGTACTATATTTATCGTTTACTATTAGTTCTATATGAATGAATTAGTTTGATGTCATCTTTTTTTCTAGTTCTTTATAGGTGACAAGTGAGGTTTTTTTGTTGTATATAGAGTCACATAACCATTGTATCTAATTTTAATTGTTTATTTTTGGTAAATTTTTTGTATCAACCGCTTATTATCTCTTCATTATCCTCTTTATTTTGTACCAATCTTGTACTTTGGATTTTTTTTCATATGATGTCATTGTGTGTTATGGATTTTTATATATTTTTGGTTTATTTTTATGCATGGTGATTATTTATCTTATCCATTATTTGGTTTTTAGTCTTGTTTGGAAACTTCTTATTTATATTTTATTTTTTACAAGTACGTGGAATGGTTATTCGGGTTTTTCATGTAAGTATCTTTTTTTAATATTTACCGATCTAGTAAAATTGTTTCAACTAAGTTTATTTTGATGTTGTGATGCTAGTTGTTAGCCCATGTGGATCTGGTTTTCCCTTCTGGTCGTGTCACCTTCCATATCCAGTACCCAATTCAGGGCTATATTGGGTTGTTTCATGAAAAACAAAACTATAAGATCTCATATCTAGCCTAAATTCCATGAAATTACATCTTTAGGAAACTCAAAATGAATAGTGTTGATGTGAAACCAGAAATATCCACTCTAAGATATCATCTAAAATAAAACACCCATTAGAGTGATTCTAATGTTCTGAGGTTGTTCTCATTATCAATATTCAAACAACATATGGTAGTTCATATGATTAATTTAAATAAAAATCTCATTAATAGTGTTTCAATTTCATCCCTAAAACATCTCACAAACAATACTTAATATCCGCTTTCATGATTTTGAAGAATCTAAATGCAGTGGGATTTTTTTTAAAATAATAATAAATGTGAATACCATTTCAATATTCAATGAAATTATAATAAAATTAAAATAAATAATTTTTATCCTAAAATAATTTAGTCTTATCCAAGAAACATAATTTTTTCATACTCCAAAAATCCTCCTCCAATGAATATATAATTTCGGATGGCTTCTCCCTACATTAAGACTACTTCATATAAAACCTGCACCCTTGTGTTTTATCTAAAATATGCATTAATATGTAGTATGATAGATCAAAATTGAATTATAGAAATATTATTTACTATATAATTCATTAAAAATCACATTTCAACTACAAAAAATAGCCATGACCATGCTAAAAAATCCTTAAACTCTTAAACATGGGTAAAAACTCAATTTTAAACTAAAAAAATATTGTTTTAGAATTTTATAAACTACTGAAGATGAATTTTTCATTTTACAATTTTCATACAGAATAATATTTTCACTGAAATCACTCATAGAGATTGTTTAATAAACAAAATCACTTAATTTAAATTAAAATGTTTGAAAATCAACCAATAGACAATAAATATAACATTATATTCTGGTTGAAGAAAAATTAATTTATGGGTGAAGGCTTATACTACTAAACATATTGAGAAGGAACTATTACTAATTGTGTCATAATCAAATTATGTATAATATATTTTCAATGTATTTGGATGAAATTAATGCTAGATTCAATTATATAGGAAGTGTTTATGGCTTCTAAAAAAGACTAAATTCTAAAAAATGTATCTCATGCTTTGAAACTTTAGGTCATCCAATTTTAAAGGTATCAAATTTTACAATAACCAAAATTGTTTTATTAGATGCATATAAATGTATTTTACTCAATAGTGTTATTTTATATCATTCCGTTAAACAATTGAGATTGTAAATAAAGAGATTACTAAAGGGTCAAACATGAAAAAAGGAAAATATAAAAAAATATGCTTCAAATTACTATCCAAATGGTTTGACTGTCATGTAAGTATGTTTTATTCATATTTTTAATGTGGTGTTATTTATTTATATAAAATTTAATATCTTATATCATAATTTTTTATTTCATGAATATTTTTAATCAAGATGGATTATTGAATGATATGATTTTTTGGGATCTTGGTCCTCTATGAAAAGCTAAGATATTTAATACGTATAATATTGATAGATTTATGCTTCAAAAATTTATCAAAAAGATTACTTGAAATAAATCTACACTTTAAGATGTTAGAGGTTATTAAAATTTGGATGAGATCATAAAATCAAACTATAATAGCCAATGTTTTGTTGTGTCAATCAAATAAAAGTGTGTCAACACTAAAATGATTATAGTGAAAGATTCATGAAATTTTTCTTAAATAAATTTCTATTTCTTTATCGATGTTGATGTGAATGGAAAAAATGATCAATTTTTCTTAGTTTCCCAAGTAATGATAAAATATTATGTTAATTATGAATTATATGAAGAATGGAGAGTTATTTCACACATAAAATAGAGGGAGTTATATGACATGGGTGATAATGATGATGTTGTATTTTGTGGATATGAATATCATCCAAAAAATATTTTGTAGTTATTCCATAGAAATATTGAAATGAAAAATCTATAAATAGAGGGGGGAAATAAGTAAGTGGTGTTAAAAATATTAGTTAATAACATTATAAACAATGAATATGAAGTTTAATATGATGATAATTTAATTTATAGATGGGTAACATTAATATATCACACTTTTACACTAATAATTTGTTTATTTTAAAGTATAAATGTTTTGATTGAAGTATTATTTATATATCACAACTTATTTTACTGTATAAATGTTAGATATAAAATATTTTTTATCTTAATTTATTATTTTCTATATATTTATTCTTTTCATACATATACGTTATTTGACAATATAATAATTTTACAACATAATATAGAAAATTCAGCGAAATTTAGATAATTTAAAATTATCATCCCATTTGATGTGTCTAGGGTACGTGATAATGATGTTTTCAGAATTTATAGATAGATCCTTTAATATCTTTCTTGTGAGACCATGTCCCTTCTCATTAATTGTGTATATTATAGTCATATTCCCATAATTTTATATAATGGGGTGTTTAAAAAATATAATACTAATTTAAAATTCATTGATGGCCAGTTTTGATTATTAGTGTAAAATTATTAACATACTTATAATTTTTTTATATTTATTATTTTGAGTTATTTTTTTTCATTTCTACATTACTTACTCTATTTCACACCTATGGACCATAAAAAAATTGGGCATGAAATATGGTGAATTCATGTAAATATTATGGAATTAATTTAATGGATCATATATGAGCATTTATATAATGTATGTAAAATTTTTTGAAGGCATGTCTGCAATGTAGTGGAATTATTTTATAGATATGTAAATAGTTTTATATTTGGAGGTATTTTCAACTTTTATAGTAACTAAATAGTGCACAAATAAAAAAAATATAGTTTTTATTAGAGTTAATTTTTTATAAATATTAAAAAATAATATGAATTGTGAAAAATAATTCATTCCTCATACAACTAGTTCACAATGTTTTTCTAAGAAAATACCAACCTTGGTTATATTTTATTCATTAATTTTTATATTCTTATGTAATACCTAATTTTTTTTCCTAATTTTGTATGTATATAATTTTTTTATAATGCCTAGGGACATAGGTTACCCAATTGGATGGATAAATATGTTGATTCATGTTTATCAAAAACCTGATCGAAATTTCATGAATAAACCTTTGAGAAACATTATGGTAACTATTTTACATTATTCTTTAATGTTATTTCACTACTATAAACCTATAATAATGAGAAGTAATATAATTATATAATATTATAGAGTTCATATAAATAATAATATCAATGATAATATTATTGTATTAAAATTATAATATTCAAGAAGCTTTAGATGCGAACCCTACAATATCATCATCGATTTCCCTAAATGATATAGGCATCTCAAGCATGTTGTGGGTGGGTTTTGGACAAGATCTATCAATTTTTTTATGTTCATAATCTTCCGTTATAAATTTACCATCTGGTGGCTGTTTAGAGTAGTGAATTTGATTGATAAACATATAGGGAAATTTATAGTTTGAAACAAAATCTTAAAGAGTACGACTCATACTTTCTATCACCCTATTAGTGGCATTCAATTATAGAAAATGACTTAGTTTATGTATTCTAGAGTATTATGGGAATAGTACATGAGGAAATATCATGTCTTATAGCTTATCTTGTATTGGTAAATTATGAACTCACAATATGACTATTCTAACTAAACTAAAATCACAAAGTATCTTATATAAATTAATTTTATTTATACTTATATATTTATCAAGTGTTGGTTGTAATAGTGAAACTTTATTAAGGTGGATTTATTATTTTTCAACATTTCTACACTATCATTGACTATTTTGGGATTATTTTTTTATTTTATTAACTATAAAATAATTTTTTTTAATTTATGTATCTTTTTATTTTCTACAATGTTATTGAAATACATTGACATTAATTTATTTGTAAAAAACTAAACTCCAAATAGATTTTATAATTTATTTTTTCTTTTTTTATTTATTATTTTTAGTGGGTCATTTATGATTTATATTCCATTTATAAAATTTTATACACTTCTATTTTTGGTTATATATGTTAACAATTGTAAATGGATTGAGTCTTCTGATCCAGGAAACTATTCACATGGCCTTCTTAAGTTATTATTGATTTAATAACATAGTTAGAAATTATAAAATATTATAGTGTACATGTTTTCTATTGTGCTCATTTTTTTATTAATTATATTCTATTTTTTCATTGATATAAAGGTGATTAAATGAATTTTTTGTATATTGAGAATAAATATACTGATGAAGGTGGTTGGATAATAATGGAGGTTGTTTATTATTGGATTTAGAGGGTTAAAAAAGATGTTTGATACATTTATTATCTGTATGATAGTTGAATTCATGATTTATGGTTATTAAATTATTTTGATGTATATATATTTTTTATATAAAATATTTTCATGTAATGTTATAGAATATGGTATTTATATTTTTTCAATTCAAGAATGTTTAGTTAAAATATATTTTATTTTTCAATTTTTTATTTTTTATTTTCTTAGTATAGTTGTTATTTCAAATAAACATTGCTAAGTTTTTTATTCAAAAACCATTTCATCATTTTTTTATTTACAAAACATTAAAAAATAAAACACTACTATAACATATTTGAGTAGTTTTTAATATTTTTTTAAAATTTTCGTTAATAAAATAATATTAAGATATAAACCTCCACTAAATAAACTGAAAACTATGGTTAATATAGGAAAACCTAATTAAAATAGAAATAAATAGAAGTATACTACAACTAAATAGAACTAAATTCTCATGAATTTATTACTTAAGTGATATACATGTAATTTTAGAAATAAATCGAGAAATGAAACAACAATTGATTAAACCATCATTAATCCATAAAAAAATTGGTGTTAATCCTTATTTTATTATAGTGTACTAAAATAATGGTATATTTTAAATAACGAAATATTATATATAGAATATTAATAAAAACAGATTAAAAACAAATTTTATATGTACATAAAGTTTATTTGTTATGTATTTCTATAGAAGAGATAAGTGTTAGTATTGAACAAAAAAATATTTATGTCTAACAAATATTTACAATGAAAATATAGTTTTATAGAGGCTAGTGGGAGTATTTTTGAACCTAGATAAGTTTAAAATAATGAAAAATTATGATGCCAATAAAATTAAAATTTAAAGTCCATTTATATTTAGTTTTTTCATGATATGTTGGTGAAAAATGATTTTAAATTAAATATTTATATTTATTTATATTAATATAAGATCTAAAATAAAAGTTAAAATGGAAATAACCTATAAATAGAGTTGATTTTAAAATTTTTATTGTATTCAAATCATTAAATGTTACTAAAATTATAATATTAGATATATTAAAGAAAATAGTTCGAATATTATGTTTCAAGAGTTGAGAAAGAAGATTATGAATCCTAATACTACCACTATTAAAAAAGGTTCTTTATTGATATTGACCTATTAATGATGTTTATTTGGAAAATTTTATCAAAAGATCTCCTAAATTTATAAAAATTACTACATAGTGATGTAATGAGATTAAAAAACACTAAAGGTATGATAAACATGTGGTCTCTCTATAGATCTATCATATAATATATATTTTTTTAGTAGTGAATTATTTTGTTTTAATAATATTAAAAAAAAATTATGAATATACAAAATGTATCTGGTTATACAAAATATAGTCTCTGATTTATTATTATTTCATGTTGGATATATATATTACATAAAGTGAAATGATAATTAATCTATCAATGTTGAATTTTTTGTTATCCCTATTTAATAGTTGTCATCTATTATTATAGGTTGTGATGAAATGTGAATATTAATATGGGTTAGGTTTATTATAATGATATATAATTATCTTACGATATACAAAGATTGTTTTTTGTATTTCATTACCCACTACATATACTACATAGATTTCCATAATTTTCTTCGGTATACAATTTCTGTATGTTTCATATTAAATCACCATTACCAGTGGTTAATAATATATATATCATGATAAACTTTATACATTTATATTTTTCTTATATCATCATTGAGATTACGCGAATCAGGGGGTGGTTGGGTATATTGTTGATCATTAATTTTGTTAAGGTTTAACTAAGATAGGATTTATCCTTTTCTGTTATGGTTATTAAATAATGATCATAGATTGAGTAAATAAAAAACATTATAATCATAGCCATATAAGTGGCATGGGATGTGATCATCTCTTTCGATGAGCATCATGTGGTGTGAACTTTTTTTACCAGATTTTGACTTGATAATGACTGATATTGTGATTGTAATTATGATATGGTATCAATTCCATTAGATTTATTAGTCATCAAATTAATTAAATTGGGTTATGGTGTGATTTAATTAAACATTATGGGATGTTTGGGAGATAAATTATAATTGTTAGATTTTATACAAAAAAAAGGAAAATGAGTATTTTATCAATTAAAGAAAACTATAAATCAATACCTAAAAATATATTCTATAAATGGATAATTTAATATGCCCCACACATAAAAATTATATAGATTAAATCAATATATTATTATACATTACACATCACAATTAAATGTCATCCATATATACCAACAGTTTAATATATTTTTCATTATCTCTATATTGTATCTTATTGAAAAAAATAACATATATTTATTCATAAAATTTTTCACACTTAATTACATTATATAAAAGTTATATATAATATTATTATTCATTTTTTTAGGGAAATGAGAAAAATAAGAAATGGGTGAGCTCATACAATCCATATGGGTAACAATATGAGAGGGGAATATCCTTGATCTAGAAGGATTCCATGAAGGAGTGAGCCAAAAAAGAACATATATGTTTGAGAAAAATAATTACAGTACATTAAATAAGAATAAATAAATAAAATCGAGTAGATTATGAATCATATAGACATAAATCATAACATGAGGATGGGGCAGGATATAGAGATGTTGTACATAAATAATCATAGGATATCATATGCATGCGATGTGGTTAATTGATAAGACAATCATAATAATGTGTACTAGAATAATTTTCTATATCCTGTATCACAATTTATTAGAGTAATCAACCTCTCCCAACACATAATACTCTCCTGTGATATGAAGCAATAACCAATGAATTAGAGGGACGAATAATTTTAGGCACAACCATAACATAAATGTATCATTATAACAATACACCATATGAACATGGAAATTATCATAAATACATAAAATTCAAAGAATAATTTCAAAACCCAGTCCTAGATAACGTTAAAGGTATCTTGGAAGTGGTCCCTATATGAAATCAGGTGAATCTCTTAATGTTCCCAAATTTCTCAAAAGGTGATAAGAGTTTATAACTAATGTGGGGAGACTATTCTATTAATATCATCATAAAAATATATACAAATCAAATAATAAATATATAAAAACACCATAAGTTGATGTAATTACAACTAAAAGTCAACCGTCAATACCAAATAACACTAACATATTATAACATGAATGATATACATTCTTTGTATATATACATTCAATTAGGGTGACCTATCGAAGAAACTAAGTGTGAAATAAATTTAATACAAAATATTGGAAACTATACTAAAACCCCATGTTCCTCTATGTACTAGTCTACTATCATTCTTCATGCTACCCTTAAGAGATCTCATATCTACCGATTCTTAAAAAATGAAATAAAGGTCTGCAAATTCACTAGGAAACCTATGTAGGGCCTAGGAAAAAACTCTATAGGGCCGCTGTTAGTTCCCCTTATACACACTATACTATATATTTTATCGATGAATAGAAAATAAATAAGGTATAAATATAAAATAATAATGAAAAAAATTAATCCATAATTTACTAACTAGGACACCACAACACCCGACCCTACCTACATCGGCCAAGCCATTAATACATCTATCAAAATCACCTAAATAAGAACCCCATCATGGAAAAGGAATATCAAATCTAAACATAGGAACATAAGACAAACATCTATGTAAATTTCTAATATATTAGTTTCTACGAATATCAAAAACACATTTGGGAAATTTCATAACATATCTTGTCATATATATATTCAAAACATATCTAGAAAAAGGTATAACATAGTTTGTTTCATGTATATCGAAAATGAATCTGGGTAACTTTAGAACATAGTATGTAACATGTATGTCTAAAAAACACCACATCATTTACCACCGACCTTTCACTTAGGGTGAGTTCCCATAGCCCATCCTGACCACTACACTCTTACTTATAGTGAGGTCTTATCTTCCACCATGACCACCACCCTCTCACTAAGAGAAAATTCCTATACCATATATCATATCTATCACACAACTCTACTCTCACACTCAGGCTGAGGTCTTATATCTCATCATTTTTATTTCCTTATTCCATATATCGTAGAACCACCCTCTACCTCTAGAAGAGGTCCAATAATTATCACACAATACTCAATTCATAAATAAAAAAGAAATATACGACATATATATCCAATACTCTAAGACACAACTATGCACATATACCCATATTAAACTAAATCACATAAATAGGGTAACACATATTTCTTAATTTCAAATGTTCTAACATTACCCACATTCTCAATCTGGCCCATAAGTCAAACCTAGCTACAATAACTCACTTAGCATCTTGTTCAGGACATGCACCACCCAACAAGGTTTCCTGGAATCACATCAATTAGTTGCGTCATCCATAACACAAATATAGTACTCAAAATACCATGATGTGTATCATAAGGTACTCAAACCCAATCCCCAACCCTTTTCTACACTGGGGCCACATGAATAATACCTGAAAATGCACTTATACTAACCATAAACACAACAACATTACACCGAACTAGCCTCTTGTGAGTTCTCACTAACTATCCCCAACCATACCACTTTCTCAAACTACACCCTCAATATCCCCACATTATTGTAAACCCATTCCTCTATTTTTATTATCAATCTAAAATTTTACTATATGGTTACCTTTGAACAAGTCAATGTGTTTTGTTACTTCCTCCACATGAAACACCGAACATAATTGGAAATGTAATTAATTTTAATAAAAAATTTAAATATTATGGATTCCCATTAAATCATAGTCATTCAATTGGTGGGAATTAATATTAGTATTATTTTCATGAAATATTTATAGACATAAAATAATGGATACTTTTAGTATGAATGAAATTTTTTAGTATAGAAAAAACTTCTAAGAAAATAATTTCTTGCCTAAAACTGTATTTTTTAAAAATTGATGTTTTATTTTAATGAATTTAATTATATTATGGTATGAAAATAATATATTATATTGACAATATGAATAATATATTACAAAAAAATTATTTACTAATTGGTAATAAATAATAATAAATAATAAATAGTAATTTAAATTTCCATTTTCCAATATGAATATTTTTACACATATTTTTGGATTTTATTTTAAAATATCGAATTATAAAATTTTATAAATTTATTTTGTAAAAAATGATTAAAATATTTAGGTTAATAAATATAATAGAATAATACTATAAATTTATTTGATTATATTGAAATGATCTATTTCATAGTGAAAAGTAGAAAATTTCTTTTTACATATAACAAGACTTTTGTAAAATTATTATTATATAATTACACCATATAAATTCATGAAACCTATTTATAATATCAAATATGTATTATATATTTGGATTTATAATTACAAAAATGTTGTATTTAATTTACAAACCCATATTTTTTATTTGAGAACATAAGTAATATTTTACCAATAATTGTTTTTAATAAATTATAAATATTTATTTTAAAATTAATTTTTATCACTTTTAGAAATTCTATCAAATGAAATATATTTAAAATTTTAAATAAACAGGTTCATATTATCAAATAAATAATACTGTATTTTTAGGCATAATGATTATGATACCTTTGTTAAATACTAGTTACCATGGTAAAAGTTAAAAGGGTTAATGTTTAATTCAAGGGGTAAAGTGCTTGAAAAATTATAAAAAAAATATCTATAATTATTTATTGGAGTCTTTTATTCACTTTAAATGTCACAAACTCAATAATATTTCAATTTTGGATCTACATGACATGTTTAACAAGCAACCCTTTTACATTAAGTTGAAATATTTTCAAACTTTTTATGCTCACCAGTTATATAAGGGGCCTATGATAAAACATTAAAGAGACTACTAAAAATTAGGTTTACTACTTAGAACATACCAATTTTAAATCAAATATAATAGTATTTTACACTGTTCATATTCTTTTCAAAAGAGATTATCCCAGGTCATCCATTTCCAAGGTATCTTCCATAGAAATCTCAAAGTGCTCAACATGAGTAATTAATTTTTACATAACTTATTCTATTTAATATCTCTTCTAAAAATATAATTTTCTTATATATAAGTAATAAAATAAGTATTGTTTATACTTTTAATTTTTTATGTTATAAGAATGATCATTAATCACCTTTACCCTTTTAGAATAAGAAAATGAAACCATAATTCGGGTGTTATGCGGATCACCGCATTTATGAAACAATGTGTTTCATTTTACATAACCATATTAAAAGTCAGGTCTAAATGGTGAATTTAATAAATAATTATGATATTTATATCATATTTATTAATCTTAAATAATAAATGATATTATTCCTTTCTACTATTCTACAGAAACAGAAATCATCAATACTACTTATGGCTGGAATACAACCTCCATAGAATGATTGGTTTTTATTATTCATTTCATCACCACCATAAATGGATGGAAATGATTATTATTTTAAAGGATAAAAATGATTTTTTCATATCATTGAGTTTGTTTTATGTCATATTGGAGAACCGATAAATGAAATTTTCAAAAAATGATTATTATTAATTCTACCATTTAATATGAGAGAACAAATAAGGTAACAATTTATTATTTCTAAGTAATTAATTTATATAATATATATTCAATTTATATTTATTTACAATTCTAATATTCCACACTAATAAACACTAAATAATATCATTATTCTTACCCTATAATGATATTACAAATAAACCACCTCATTATCAACCATTAATCATGGTACATTTTTGATTGGGTCAGTTTTTCCACCTACTTGAACAATCCAATGAATTTAAATGATAGTTTAATATGATAACCTATTAACTAGTATAATATAATATAAATAAATAAATATTTTAAATGTTTTTGGTTTTGTTTAGTTTATTTCAACATTTAACTGAAGATTTGACAAAATACCTTTCGTTCATGACTCATTAAAATATGATCATCATTGATTTCATCTTGATTGTTTATTATAAAAAAACCATGAAATGAGTTATATCATTTAAAACTATTATTTAACATCTATTATTGTAAATTTATTTAGTTTTTATTGATGATCATGGTCACAATAATGAATACCAACACTAATTTCACATAACTAGTTCAAAACATTAATGATTACTTACACTCGATGTTCAAAATATGTAAAATACAACTAATATTTATAGTTTTATAATGATTATAAATGAGGAGTAAAATTGGTAATTTTTATGTACAAGGATCTTTGGTATGAATTTAATGAACTTAATTTAAATATTTAGGATGTTTAGTGCAATTTTAGAATGAATCAGGATCGATGTAAGGGTTTTCATCTCAAATTTCATTCTTTAAGACATATTGGTATTATGAACCTAATTTCATTTATTTGGTGTATAAATTAATTATTTGAGATATAAAATCATGAATTATTCTTTAATAATTTAATTTTATGTTCAATTACAAGTTCACTCTTTCAAGGGGTTTCATTTAAATTATTACTCCAGATGTAAATGTTTTTTTGGGTATCAATTATGATACGTTGAGACATGTTACATGTCATAAAATATGTATCCTTTATATGATTTTATATTTATTTACTACCCTTGATTGATCTGTATTATATTTCCTTTTAATTTATTGTACAAACTAAGAAAAATCAAGATATTTTCTTTAAACATCTTTTGACTGAACTGTTACCCCAGTCGTAAGAGTTTTGGTGACTCAATTTTTCATTCATTAAGTTATTATCATTCTCATGATCTTATAAGTTGGGTACATTGTATATTTTGATTTTATTATGTTCTGTTATATAATTTTTTATATTTTTACCACATAAAACCCCTTTCAAATTATTCATGCCTCTTGTCGTAGGTTTCTTGTAAGGGATATTGATATCTCAAGTTTCCTTCCTTGAGTTATAATGTTTTTTCATGAAATTATTACGTATATAATTGTGTTATCCGAACCTAAAATTTAAATATATGGTATTTTGTTATACAATATTGTAAAATTATTTTTTAATTAAAATGAATTTTTTTACTCTTCTTACAACTTGAGTTTTAAATAATGGTGTTTTCAAAATAAAAAAAGGGGTTTTCCTTTCAATTTCATATGTTTTGTCTTCCTATCCTCATTTATCCAGGAAAAACGTTATTTCTTTTAAAGTATCCACTATTAGTAATTTTTTTAAAATAATTTTTTAAATACTTTCATGTCCCCATTTCAAAAGTGGCCTTTAATGATGATGTGCAGTTTTTTATTTTACATCAATGTTAAAAATGCTTCCTAAAAGATCTTTTAATATTTCTCTTCCATTTACCTTGTAATTTTGAAAATGATTTAACATAATGGGGTTTATATTTAATTTTTTATCCTTTAATATTTATATGTTATCATTTAGTTGATTTAACTCGGGACATCAAATAATTTCATTATTGTGATATCATTCGATGAATTATTTTGTGATGATGTTTTTCATTATGGCTGACACCGTTTTATGTTTCCTTTATTCCGTCATGGTAGTGTTTTTTCAGCCATATACATTTTTTCTATGGATGAGTTATGATCATGTTATCATTTTTATTTATAAGGGTAAAATTATTTGATTTATTTAACTTTTTATTCCAGTACGGATGATTGTGGAAAAGTTATTTATGTATTGTTTAACCATCCACATTTTTTCACTAGATGAGTTATGACCATCTTATCCCTTTCATTTTTATAGAGAAAATATTTATATTATGTATATTGTTGTTCCAAAATAGATTATTATGGAAGAGTTAACTATGTATTTTCTAACCATCCACTTTCCTCTTCTAGATTAGTTGTGATCATAATATCATTTTATTGACATGGGTAAAAGTATTAAAATTATCGTTGATTATTGACCAATAACACAAGATGATTATTGATCAACATTATATATATATCAATATATGGTTAACCATGTTCTTATTCAGTAACAAGTTCCTTAAGTAATGGGATGAAATTTCTTATTTAAACATATGGTGAATGTATTGTACATAACTATGTAATGGGGGTCCTGGAATTATATTCCCCCTTGATACATAAGCGTGTATCAAAAGACATAACATGTTGGGTTTTGGTGTGTACCTCATACCATAATAAGACAATGTATTCGAACAAGGCCTTGAAAACGTGTTTTTGATACTCAATATTATCCATTTAATCAGTATGTGATAAGTATTATTGATATCCATGTTTTCATTTATTTTCATGGTTATAACACGACTCATAGTTTCAAGTTCATTATGGATTCATGTTGTCTACCTATTCCTTATATAATATTTATATCATGGTTATTCCATGATTACATTAGTTATATATTTTCATTACTGAGTGGTTCAGATCACTCATTTATTAGGTTTACATTTATCATCTTATAAAGAAAATTAGTACATGTGAGATGTTTATATGGATAGCATGTGTGGATGAATTTTTTGGAGATGTTGAAGATTTATCCTAAATAAAAAAATGTATTATATATAATGGAAAACAATTCCTTGAGTTTTTAAATATAGGGTAATTATTAATTTACAATGTGTCCTAATAATCTAAATCTCTAAACCTAAAAATATCCTTATGATGTAAGAGATTAAATAATCATCATTATTTTTTTTATTATGGATGGTTATGTCTAGGTATTTACAGATGGTATTAAAGTGAGTATGTAAAGTATGTGTTTATGAGCATGAGATCCAAGAGTTTGGGATCGGGGTGTCACATTATTACTCTTACCATGTACCACTATTACTGTTCTATGTATAGTTACTTCTCTCCCCCACAACATGATAACATTTTAATCTAACTACTAATGTCTTTCCACTCCTATTAGAATCACTTTTAACAATTCACCCCTATATTCTATGGAGTTATAGGGTTCTAAGTATATATTCGTAGCAATTCCTATATATTTCCCAATATAATCATAAAATGACCCATTCGTCATGGTCTAACCAATTGGAATCCATTCAAATAGATAACTAAGGCGGAATTGGTCCTCTTTAATAGAAATCCCAAATCAAATTCAAGGAACATGCAAGTAAGAGCATAAAAAACAAATTGATTTTCATTAAATGGAGAAATTAACAAAAAAAAGATACCATCATAAATCCATGATCTCCGCCAATATCTGATACCAGTCTATTATTTTTATTCCCCTAAATATATAATCTCAAGAAACCTTACATAGATAATTAATTATAAATATTTATAATTATTTAATCAATATAATTCAGGGATGAATAATCAATAATTTCTCAAAGAGAGTAATCCACTCACATTAACCTTCCGAGAAGTCATGAAGACAACCCATTTCATGCATAAATTTCTCACATGAATAAAATATCACTCAACTATACCCAATTTCTCCATGATCTGTTGGAATTATCTTTAGATACTAAATCGAAGATATCAAAATTAGAAACTAATGAGGAAGATAAAGATACTATGAAAAGAAATAAAATCACACCTTTAACCATGAGTGAAAATAACTTCTATTTCTATCGACCAACATCTTCTAAAGTGAGAAGAGGTAAGAAAGAGGGGTTTTTACTCCACCTATATGAATTTTAAAAAATAAGAACCCTAAAGGGGGTTTCTAGTTTAAAATACTAAAACAATATTCAACCCTTGGTTTGCTGTTTTTTCAAAACTAGAAAGAAAACCCAACAAATAATAACCCCCATTTCTAATGTCATGATTCAATATCCTTTTCCACCCTTGGTGGTGTGGCTTCTTAGGTCACATTGAGACACACCTTCCCTGGACAGAACCCAGAAGTCGAGCTCACTACCCAGTGTCACATAACCGCTTTAAACTATCTGTCATGTTCAAACAACCTCTCATTGACTATGCTATATGAAATGGTGCTCAACCTAAGCTAATAATCTTTTTACCTTATGAAACCTTCTAGGAATGGCCCAATTTGTCATTGTGTGATTCACCTATTGCTCACAGAACCAAAAAACCTGTGCTCCAAGCCATTAGGACTTGAACATTCCTTGTTCGTGATTTGTTAACTAATCTCATGAAAAAACATCTTATATGACCCAAATTCTATATTATATCCCTTATTCCAATAAAATAACTCATCCTCATGGAAAATTCTTTATGGTATAGACTATAATCCATGACGTGACTATCCTTCCAAGTAAAAAAAATTCTAAAAGGAATACATGATGTATTTCCAAGCGATATGTAAAAATTTGTACCTTTATTGCATTACCCTAGGGGTAAATACAAGACCAAAGTATCTTTTCTAAATTATTTCAAAGGAATTCATAAGGAATATTATCATTCGGGGGATCTCTCAACCATTATGTGATCCTCATATGTATGTTTTTATAATTCTAATTTTTTAGAAACAATATATGGTTTTCTTGACCCATATAAAAGGATTATCATCGAGGTATGACTCCCTTAGACACAATGTGTTTCTAATGATAGAAAGAAGATTTATTCTCACACCAGTACCAATAAAGGCACAATTTACCCACATTGTGTCATGATGGTCACCTGCTCTGCCTTAACATAATTCAACCCTCACTTTTCATAGCGTGGAAGGCCACCTCCAACAACTACATGTGATAGGGTAACCCGAACCCAAATACAAAACAAAAAAATTAAATTTCCTAAAAAAACTACAACTTATAAATTCAACGGCTATTATAATATTTGATATGTAAAAATAATATGGCTTATATATAAAATTTCACATGTTGTATAACAACATCATCCCTAGAAGAAAGAATATGACACTATGAAAGTATATCCCTTCTAAAACCAGAGAGATGTTAATGTAGTGTATCATTAAATGAAATTAACATAGATGCAAAATTATTTTTAGAAAGATTTGATAATTTTGAAAAAATACAAAGAAATATTATTTTTATATTATTATTTTTTATAAACAAGTAAATTATTAATTAATTATTTTAAAAATAAGGAAAAATAAAATAAAAATTATTTTAAAGAAAATTTAATAAGAAAAATTACAACAGAAGTAGGATATATTAAATGGAGAACAACATGATAAAAATATACTAGGAAATAAACATTAAGTAAGAGAGAGAAATATTCCCTTTCCATATTTTATAGTAAGTTATAGTAATTTGAAAGGGAAATTAAACAAACATATAAATATTATAATGTATATAGAACAAATCCCTAAAATAACTAAAATAATATCGATATGGAGTAAAAACATCCAATAAAAAAGTGAGATAAAGAAAAACCACCATTACTATTTATTTTATTGAAAATTATCCAACTCCCATTATTACCATCTTAGAATTATTAATTATATATTTTAACGAAATATTTAATTTTATAACCTCTTATATTATTTAATTATATTAATTTTTACATATATATATTAGTTGGTCATAATATATTTTTATCAATAAATACTAGTAGGTCCAATAATTCTATGGTTGTTTCGGTATTGCAGTATAAATAATAATTTAATCTTTGTAATCACATCATCTCTCAAAAATTCAGGGTACTTGAATCATAATATTTCTTTAATTCATATCATATGTTCATTTTAAGAATATATGGTTATGATTCATGAGTAAATGGTAAATGATTCTTCTGTTGTGATTACTAAATCAATCATAATGTATTATTTTAAAATAATTTTAATTTTAATATTGAATTTCCAAAACTATGACCATATAATAAGTTTATCATTGATACCATATAATACTAGTATTTTTTTATTGTCTTACATGATGAAAATAATGAAAATAGTATAACATTGTTCATGCCAGTTATTGAATTTACCAAAAAATAACATGAAATAATGATTAAATAAAAATTCATATATTGTTATTTTATTTTAATATAATTATCATTTAAGTATGATAATGTTATTTATATTTTTCAGTGTTAAATCAGATTTATAAAGAATTAGGATGAAAAGATATATGAATAAAAGATGACATAATCATTACTTTGATGAAATAATCTGTTCTCATAATAACCACCTTTGTAGTGGTTGATTTGGGGAAAATTATCATATAAATATGCTTCAAAACAGAAAAGGGTAATTTATGACTGTAATTTGGATAGATATTGTAAAGAAAATTGAAAATTGGGTTTTTTAGAGTGAGTGTAGGAGGGTTACTTTTTTAGATAATAATGAGTGTAACATTTTTAAATACTCTCTCTTAAATATCATTTTTCTAAATTTCATAAACTCAACTTTTATGGATTGAGTGGGAACCCTAAAAAAATCATAACAGAATTAATAATAATAAAATAAATTGAAAAATAAAATTCTAGAAACATCATCACACATCTTATATTCTCAAGGAAAAGAGACCAGACTGATATTTCCATGAAAAATATCTAATATCATGTTCAATGTTTTGCCATAGGTTTTCTTTAATTATAAAGGTTATCAAATCTTAGACTATAAGGTATACATCATAAGTGAATATTTTTTCTTTCATTTTCACATAAGCATGTCCAATTTTTCTGTTAAAGCATTTTATGATTTCATCATTGATCAACTGAGAAAATATATTTAAATCTAGTTTGACTTGATCCTATGGTGCCAATGTGTCTTTGAAAATACAAATTTCATAATTTTTATGGTATTTAATTTTAATTAGAAATTCGACCAATAATGAAAAAAATGGAATGGGGGTCATGATTCCTTTATTTTTTTATAATAAGATTTATTTTTACAAGTGTATAAAACATTTTTACTATATATATTTTTTTTTGCACATTTTTTATTAAAAAATGTATTGTAAAATTATATTTTCACCAAAAAATGAAATTTTTCTTCTTATATAATTTTAATGCTTATAATCAAAATGGGAAATCCATATTATTAAATTAAAATTCTAAATATGATAATTTTAACTATTAAATAATAAATCACAATGCTTAATTTTTTTACAAAAATCAATTATTAAGAAATGAATGATTATATTATTCTTTATTATTATTTCTTAGTTATTTAATTGATGTTATTTATTTACTATATGTATTAAATATTTTATATTTAGAACATTATTTACATCCACAAATTGTTTATATTTAGATTCTAAAATTTTTAATATGATTATAAACTATATATATACCCAATGAAAATATGGAAGTTCAATTACTGATTTTATTTTAATATAGCATACTTTTAAATTTTTTTACTACACATAAATTATACAGAACAATATTATTTTATTAGTAGAAATAATAAAAGAACATTTCAAGCTTTTAGTCTTTTTATTTTCTTGTATCTACTATCCTACTACAATATTTATATTTTTTAAATATATGTTTGTTTTAATTATTATTTTCATTTTATATTATATTTTAATAGTCTAAATTAATCAAATAAAACATTGTTTATTTTTATCAATATGTCATGCATTATGTTTAATTCAATAAGTAAAAATTATTGGATGAAAATTCCTAATAAAATTTGTGGTATTACATTTTCCCATCTTGAAAAACTAATTTATCCTCATAATTTCATTACCCAATTTAAAGAATATTATAATAGTTTTATCTTATTTCATTTTCTCATTTTCATATAACATACTCAAACTTATTATTTATTTATTGAAAATTAACCTTGTGAGTAGCCTTGTTTCATTATACTTTGTCTTTATGAATAATTGTCTCCAAGGTGAGTTCCTCATAATAGATATTATAGTCTAATTATACAAGCATTGAGTTATGTATATGTGATAGATTTTTGTACCCCTTAAATTTTAAGTTGTGTTCTATTTTTATATTTTGAATTCATATCCAATTTTATGATTCTTGGTCATTGGAAGTGTCGGTGGTCAAATGGGGTCCATATTTGAGGATTTGGGCATGGTTCAAGGCTAAAATTATATATAAGGATGTGGATATTATTGAAATATCTGAAATTCTATCATGTCATAGTCCTACTAGTGTTTAATATTTTAGATTTGGGGATAGTCACATAACAATAAAGGTTGTCACAACGTGGTTCACACTATTGTAGAATAGGATTTTAGGTGACATCAAAATGGTTATCCTTAAGATATTAAGTCAACTATAATATAGAGTGATATTTCACCATTACATGAAAGGTCACATTAAATTGTGACCATATGTTAGGGAATTGTTCCATGAACACTACAATAATGACACAACATTCTTCTAGAGTAGTTTTTATGTAGTTTGGGTTAATTTTTTTAAACTGGGTAAATATATAAATAACACCAATATCTTCCTCTATTGAACCCATCATAAGTCACATGCCCATTGGGCCTCACAAATTTCTTCTCTAAGTTCACCATTCATTAATCCTTTGTCATATAAAGTTTATTTTTTTTTTGAAATTATCTCTTTTTGGTAGTTGTAATTCAATGGGATCACTAAACCATGATTTGTCTCCCTGTTTCACTTCCACCATATGTAATCCCTAATTTTTTGAGATTTTTTCGTTTCTTGGGTTCCAATTAATTTTTCTTGATTTGGTAGCATGGCTCGGTTAGTTAACTCTATGACCATTGGGGTCAAATGACTTACCATGTTTTGATATTTGTATGTGGTTTTCATGCTTGTAGGTTCATGAAATTTCATAATATTAGTCTAATTTAGGCATCAATGTTGTTAAGAGATTTTAAATTTCTATAATTAACCCCTTTGAGGGTAGACATGGATTAATTTCTTTGAGTATGATGGAACCATAAATTTTATTATTTAATGAGTTTAGGTTGTTAACCTTTTATTTCTATGTAAAAAATGTGTTTTTTCATGTAGTGGGTGAATAAGGGATCTTCTATCACGGTGTATGTATATTTTTACTAAGATCATTAAAATTTGAAGGTGTGGATGAGAGGGCATGGGTAGTATTAGAATATTTTCATGGGTTAGGTTAATGGAAGTTCAAGGAGTAACTTTCTTGATTTTTGGGACATGAGATGGATTTTTATTGCATGTGATTTACTATAGTGGTTTGATATTGGATTTTTTGACCATTTTATAATTTATATTTGATATAATTTGTGAATAGGATAGGGGGTCCAACCTATAAGGAGGTATTGGTTTGGATATCACATGAGATTGGTTATGTTATTACATCCTCAGATAGTTTCCCATGATCCTTGATTTAAGTGAGACATATATGTTGAACTCTACCATGATGGGATGGTTTTCCATGCATATGAGGTTGGATATATTATTCCCTTGTTATAAAGTTCCTTTGAAACCAACATATAAAAGGAATGACTATGGATCCTTACCTTGAGAGGATGTATCATCTTGTGTAAGAATTTTGGTATGTTAATCCTTCTCTAGATCACTTCCTATGATAATATATATGGATGGTACATAAAAAATCCACATTTTTTGGAATTGACCCGATCCGGTTTGGTGAGGATTTTTGTTGTCCCAATTAGTGCATTATGAACAAATATGGGTTTATTATTTCATCTTATGTATTTAATTATATTCTATTAGTTCATTCACTATCATATATCTATTTATCTTATAATAAGTATTCATTGGTTGATCCTTTTTAGGTTTTATTATTCACACCCTATACATGGATTCTAGTTCACCTAAAGCCTTTTTTGTTAGGGATCCAACCAAGGGAAAGGTCCCTATGTCAGTTTCATGAGTTGGTGGAGTGGGGTATGGGTAGAGGTGATTCTAGGACATACACTGGTTTCTGTTAATATTTATTCCCCATTCACCATTTTTTCTTTATTTTTTTACTGATTCGACACCACTGGGGATCATTTTCACTCTTCTTGTATGAATTTTATGTATACATATTGTTATATCATAAAATGACGTTGATATGGCTATCTTACTATTGTGATTCCACATAGTGGTTTTCATTTATTTTTTTTACTTTTGATATTTATATGGATGGTGGTTTTTCAATATCAAAGTAATATTCATCCTAATTTATGGTTTTGGACCTCTCCACTAGTCGAAAACCACTTATATATAGAGAGGAATGTATGAGTCTATGTGTCTCTCTAGATAAAGTCCAATTATTTGATACTGAACATTAAAAAATTATATTAGGGCCCCACTTTTTGTTAATTATAAAAAATATTGTGATATATGAGAAATAATGGTTGATACTCAAGTAGGAATCTATACATTCTCCGAGACATCCCTTGTATAGTGGATATTCTAGTTTCTTGGATAGTGAGATTTTTTATGTGTGGGGAATTTATAATGTCATTAAATTCTTCAATTGACATTTTTACTTGATGTTTTATGGATTTTCCTCTTTCCTAGGGTGGTGAGAGTGTGTCAGTTCATTCATAATTATTCAACAAAAACGTTTATATGTTATACACATGCATGCATATAATATAATGTTTTTTAAATTAATTAAATGATAATAATAAAATATTTGGTGTTTTTACAATTACATTATTTGTGGAATATAAATAATTTAGCTAGAGGGGTTTGAATACATTTATATATTATTGTAATTAACATATAGGTGAAAATGATATCCACATATTACAAGGGTTATTGGTGGGTAATGTTATTATAACATCTGTTATAATAGAACAATAGGGTGTAACAATTAATTGTATGAATTTATTTACACCAATTAATACTTAAATTAAATTAATATTTAATATATTAAAGGTGTTTCTAATATTATGTTTTGAATTTTTCGAAAAACACAACCTCTATGACATCATGTGATGCCTCCTCGAGTAGAGACAACGATTCCCTTGAGGTCCATTATAATCATTCCATACTATCTGATGCCTATGATATAGGATCTAGGAATTTCATTGAGGATTATGTAGAGGTTTTTGAGTATGAACCTCTTCAACTTGAGGTATCTCATATAGTTTTGGTGGTATGTGTAATGGTTTAGGCTAGGAAGCTTGAGGGAATGACATGGGAGTCCTTTAAGCCCTACTTTTTTGGGGAGCATTACTCGAATCACTAAAGTTGAAAAAGGATCATGGTTTTATTGAGAACATTCAAGGGGTAATATTGATAAAAATTATTCCACTCATTTCTCAAAAAATAATTTGGTTTACTCATTTACTAGCCGATAATGTGGCCCAAAAGGCCTTTCAATTCAAGACCAATCTTTAGCCAAATTTTAGGCACTAGGTCAATATTTTCAACCCGACATCCAACTATTAGGTTGTTTGAAAACATCAAATATTAGAGAAGATCTTGATAGAGAATAGTGATTTTGGTTCTGTTTCATTCCTTAGTGGTCATAAAAGTGGTTCATTAGGTTGTTTTAGTGGGGAATTTTCTAGTGGAAGGAAGAATATATTAGATGAGAGGCACCAGAGTGGTTAGAGTCATTTAGGTTAGTGTAGTAGTTATCAATTTCCTCTTTTTGGAGGGTATATAGTATATTTATATGTATCTGTGGTTAGGTTATTACAAATGTACATGTACTCTCTCGATAAGGTAGTTTCATTCAAGTGTAAGGATAGAGAATGTGTACCACTATTTTTCGAGGGTATCTTAGTAGGGTACATGTGGATGTAGATGTAAGCTTATAAATCTTAGTCAAGGGTCAGTTTCTTAGGCATGTTAGTGATTTTGGGGTCACATATAATGATTAAAGGAAATCAGAGTTTATTCTAAGGATTACAGTCTAGATTACTTGGAATAAGATCCTTTAACCATGAGAGATAATACACTAGTGACTTCTATATTATCTATTTATTTTTTTATATAGGTAAAACTAATTATTATAAATATTCTTATGTGATTTCTAATTTAGGGATAGTGGTGATGTTATTACATAGAATATTGGCTATCAGTACACTATTGATATTAATTTTGGATTGTAATCATTGATAATTGGGTAGTTCCATTGTGGTTGGGGACTCTGGACACTTATGGGATTTATTAATTTTATTTGTGGTGAATTTTGATATCATCTTTTGGATATAATGGTTGGATCTCTCCTAGACATGTATTGATTACTACCAAAGGATGGTGTCTTTTACTTTCCTTATGGAGGAGGATTATTTTATTATGAATAAATAGAATTCAAGTTAAAGAAATGTGGGACCCAATATTAGTGATATTGGGGTTGTTACAAAATGTGTGATAGGAATGGTCCTTGATGTTGAGAAATAAAACTTCCCACTTACTTTTACACTAATAATGGACTATTTCCTAGAATTATTTCTTCATTTTTATTTGGGTTAATACTAAGAGATATATCATGTTTTTGATAAGTATAGTTTTGGGTTCAAAGCCCATGTCAATAACATCTTATCATACAAAACTATCCGATTTGAGTGTTTTGAATGTCTATCTTGAGGATCCTGAGGTTAAATGTTTTATCCATCCGACTAATTCTCATTGTGATGCTCTTTTTTATTTACCATGAAGGGTGATGGTAACTTGAGTTTGTTCATATATTACCAAAATATAAAATTGGTCATAGTTAATAATATGATTTTATATCTATGAAAGGGTTATAAGTTTGATTAGTTTTGGGTATCAAAACATTTCTCTATGATTTTCCTCTAATCAGGTTACCATCCGTTGTGCGTGAAGGTGGATGATATATTGATGACTATATTTCGGAGTAATTATCAATTATATGAGTGTTTTGTGATTTAATTTAGTATAATTAATGTAATTGCAGTGTTCATAGATCTCATAAACTAGATCATTCATCACAACCAAGACTCAATTTTCTAAATGTTTTTTATGATAGTCTGGTAATCTCATGAACTAGGTTGTCTCATACTGATAACCTAGATATTGTATTTACTACCCTTCAAGTATGTCAGTTATATTCCAAGTTATAAAATTTAGAATTGTATATTTATGTGGTTCAATTATTTGGACACATTGTATATGTGGTGGGTATTTCAATGTATTTGGATAAGGTGCATGTTATGACTAAGAAGGGGGTGAAATTATAATGTACTGACCAATATGAAATGGCCTTTATAGTGACGAATGCAAGGTTGAAATCTACTTTGAATCTGATTCTCTTAATCATAGGGATTAGTAATACCATGTACTATGAAGCATCTAGGGTTGGTCAGATAATTTTTAAGGTATGGTGATTTATTTTTTTCTTATAGATCTCATTTTCTATAACCCCATCCTACCCATGATTTGGAACCGACTGTTATAGTCCATGGGTTGAAGTGTTGACTCCATTACCTCCATGATGAGATATTTTTCATCTTAAAAGACCAAAATAACTTTTGATACATATTATATAAATTGTATTTTAATATATCATAGAGTATTAGGTAGTGCACTTAATGATTTTTGTATTTGAGAACGAATTCTGGTCTTGCATATATTAACCCAAGTTATTAGGGTTAACCGACTGCTTGTAGTGTATCTTGAGATGTTGAATCCCTAAAGACCTAAGAAGTAACCTAAAGAAACATGCATTATATGGATTTTTTTATATGAAGTAGAAAACATTGGTTTATTTTAGATAGGTTTTAGTGAATACTAAGAGTTTTATGTGAATAAAAATTAAAAGAATTAGTTGATCCCTAGTGTGTATTGGAAGAACTATTTTTGCAACTTTTTCAACTTCATATATTTGAAATGGGTTCATATGAAGATCAAAAAACCTCATCACTTACTAGTTTATTACCAACACATAATAAAAATAATAACCTATACACTTGGAGGATCATATTTATGAGCACTCCATGGTAAAGGTTCTTATTAGCACTTGAAGTGTGTGGGATTAAAATTCAATAAGGAGGAATATGTTTTAAAATCGTCAAATAAAAATCTCAATTAAAATAAGTGATTATAAATTAATGGATTGATAAATAAAATCTAATACATCCCATTTATACTCCCTTTGAATAAAACATAATTGGGTTAGACCTTAATTATTGCATTTCAATCAATATAAATGGTAAATAGATTCATCATGGTAGAATTAAAGAAGAGAAAAAATTGATAAAAAATGATCACTCCATTGTAACTATTAGAAATTTAAGCTATAGTAACGGATCTATATAAACAATTTTATAGATCCATGGATATAGTATGTTTATATCCATAGTTTAATTATCAAACTGTGGAAACTCTTTTTTTTTTGCATAAGCATCAGGCTCCTCCTCCCCCGATACGCGAACCCTCCTCCCTTGACCACTCTGCGCCCCCCTCCTCCCTCGAGCTCCTCATTCCCAAATGCCACCGAGACATCCTCCCCAGAGCTCTCCACAACCTCCTTCATACCGAAATCCACTCTAACCTCCTCTGTCGAACTCTCCATGACCTCCTCCCAACCGAATTTCTCTGCTCCTCCCCCGATCAACGACCCTCTTCCTCCTTCTACATATCTTCCCCCTCTTCGTCCCTCGACCTCTCCATGACCTCCTCCACTCTAAAGGCCACCTCTATTGGTGGAACCTTATTTTTCACTCTAGAAATTAACGGCCTTTTTTATTCCTCTAGATTTGGATTCTTTAGTTTTATCTTCCTATCAAAAATCCTTTAGTTATTAAACATTGCAGTGAAATCCTTAGCAATTTTTTTGCATCATTTTGAAAATTCTTGGATATAAACATCCGATTTTGGCTCATTTTTATGTTGAGTTCAACTTATTTTGGAAGTATTTAGTGTTTATTTAGTTCTCTGTCAATTATGAGTTTACAGTTAAGAGTCCTATTATCTAAGAAAATCAAGTGGATTATTGTTCTTCTTGTTTTGTTTAAGGTAGTTCTTTACTGAATTATTAGATGGAGTCTCGGTCTATGGGTAAGCTCAAGTCTTCAATTATCACTCAATTTGAGGAGGGATGAATGTTTTCTTATTCTTTTTCTATTGATACACTAGATATCAAGATACCTTTGTCATATACAAGAGAGGATATCTAGATATGGCGAAGATCATCCAATCACAAAGACCATGTATCGTGGTAAGGTATAATTCCATGATTGTATTAGAGAAATTAATTTGAAATCTGATCAGAAATAGTATTATCAAGATTCATCTAACAGTTATCCTAAGGAGGGATGAGTGTGTTCTGATTCTTTTAATAGTGAGGCACTGGTGGTCATAGTATGAATGGCACATGCAGGGGTGGTCATCCATACTCAAGAATCATCATAGGTGAAATCTGGAGCCTGTGAGGATAAGTCAACCAAATAGGGAATGGGTATCTTAATGGAATTATCCTATGATAGTTTTGGAGTAGGTATACTATAATATGATTAGATAGAGTACCGATTATCAGAAGTTTCTCTTTATCATATGTAGACCTCATCTCAAAGGAATTCACCTATTTTTATTCCTGAAACTGATTTGGTACGTAATAATATGGATGAAAGGCCTTTAAAAATTTGTGGTTCTGGTAACAATAAAAATGGTAAACTCATGGATATGAAAGGAAGATCCATATAGAATAAGGATAATTCTATGATGGATATCAATTTCGATTTGTCTAAGTTGTAAGTGGATGTAGTCTCCATGAAAGATGGGTGCAAGGAGTAGCTCAAGAAAAGGTATTTTAAGGAAATGAAGGGAGAATATCCATCATATTTTGGAAATGTGGAATTTCAAACATTGTTATGTGAATTTAACATATAAGATACTAGGTATCATTCAAATTTTAAGGGTTTTATCTAAAAAAAATTAATTGATTTTTTGTTTTTTTTAATATGGGGAATTTTTGGGAGTGTTGGTTGTGTGGGTTCAATGTTTACCTAAAAAAGTGTTTTTTGGAAATATCAACAAAATGGATTTGAGAGTATTTGTGAATAAAGTATATATGTGTGGATATATATATGTATATAAATATAGTGGTTCAAAGAACTCTTCACTTTTATCCCAAAGCGGCAAGTGGTTTGGAAACTGGAACCAAGGTATACAAGCCTTACACATGGGACTCATTTGACTAAACTCAGTGAATAGTATAAGTTCCAAACTCTATGGGAAACATGCAACTCTATCCCCAAGAATATTTTCAATAAGCATTATTGGTATAAAGACTATGTACCCTAGAATTTTTTAAACACCCACAATCAAAATAATAAATTATATTATCCTTGGAACGTTGTTGATCTTAATGGATCTGAAATTGTAGATTCATCACTATGAACACAAGTAAAAATTTAAGCTATAGAAACAGATCTATAGCCATGGTTTTTTAGATCCATGGATATAGTATGTTTATAGCCATGGTTTAATTAAATAATCTTGGAAACTCTTTTTTCGCATAAGAGTAAGGCTCCTCCTCCCCCTATACGCGACCTCTCCTCCCTCGACCTCTCCGCACCATCCTACTCCCTCGATATCCTCCCCGCTGAATGAAATTGTGACATGCTCCCTTAAGATCTATGTTTCCTCTTCCCTACCAAATGTTGTCGCTCCTCCCTTGATCTGTGACCCTCTTCCTCCATCTACCTCTCTACGCCCTTCTCCTCCCTTGACCTATCCACGCACTCCTCCCCGCTGAACGCTACCGCTCCTCCCCCGATCTGTGATCCACAGAACCCTAGACCTATCTCATAGAGGTGCAACTCATATCCCATCTAGAATCCCTTATCCCTCACCACTGTCATGCGTTCCTCCTCCAACCGGTGTGTCAGCCGAACGGTGACCTTCCATGAGCAAGATCCACATGAGTTAGCCTCTACACTTTATGTAAAGATCGTTGTTGTCTCCCCTTCGTGACCGATGTTATACCAAGAAATTCATACCTATCTATTGTGATAATTTGGCCATACCTCTACAATCCACAGTGATTTTCAGGGTCCCCCCCCCTCACTACAAATGTTTTAATGGTATGATCAGTATGGTTATAGTTCATCTGTCCTTGTTAAGAGTCTTCATTTGATCTCTATTTATTACCTTATATTGTTCATCCCATGATTTATTATTTTTTATGGGTATTTGAATATGTAATTTCACAAGATCATTAATTCAATCACACTAATAATGTGTATTTTGTGTGCAATAGATAAAGGCCACTTATAGAGGAATAATGCGTATTGATACACACTCTTTCAATGGTGGTATATCATCAACTCATTTATTTATGGATTTTAGAAAAATTTCATGAAATCAATGTTTTTTGGGATTTATAAATTTGGGATTCTACTTATAGTATGTTATGGTGTTTGCCATTATTTTTATACACCATATTTCTCATGGTTTATATTTTAATATTCTCTATGGTGAGTATTCAATTATTTTTTGCAATTATAAGACTTTATTTTAAATATATAACATATATATTTCTAAGTAATTTAAAGAGATAATGGATATTTTTCATAGAAACTGGTTGGTATGAACTTTTATATATATTGGATGTATAATTAATACTAGTTGTATTTATTATTTTATTATTTTAATCCTTTTTTCTTTTATGAAATTGCTACAAGTAATTTTATATTCATGATAATATTGTTATTATGTCGAAATAATTTTATGAAATTATCTAAATTTAAAATTGTGATGGGATATTATTATACTAATAGTCACCAAAGGATACATAGCTTCATAAATAGTATATTTAGTTCCACCTTAATTGAATAGTTATTAGTGGCCGATCATATAGTTCACAAGGTTGTGTTAGGTGATGATTTTTTGTGTTATCTAAAATGTATTTTTTTAACTATAAAATGTAATTTTAAATGAGAAACATTTTGGAAATAAAATTTCATTATAGAAATCATCTTAAAATGAGTTTTTTAAAATAATTTATTAAAATTGAACTTTGTGATTTTCTTTAAGCTATTTCAAATATATTTGTTCATGGAACTCATGTGCGAATAGTAGGCATGAGATGACACTTTAAATTATTCATAAAAGTGTTTCTTAATTTATTTATTGATATAACATAATTTAAGTATTTTTAGAAATTGATTGGCCTTATTAACATCATGTAGTAGATTCATTCTTTATAACAGAAATATTCTCGTGTATTATTATTTTTTATTGACTTCACCATGATTTTTTACTATTATTTGATTATATATGATCTACATGTCATAAAATAAGATGGGTTGGTTAGGCCATGATTAGATTCCCATAGGGTTTCATAATAATCTCACAATCTTGGGACCTTGGAAGGTTCCCATATGTTTTTGATATGGATTCTAGGACTCTTAGGTTGTATGATGACAATGAGATAATTCATGGGATTCAAATAAGTATTTGTGAGTGATAAGTGACAGTTTAATTTATGTCATGGTATGGACATCAGATAGTGTGAGAAGCATTTTGATGACTAACTGGTGGTGAAGTGTTTCACAATCAACCTTGAGGTTAATGAATTAATTTGTGTAGGTTAGACATGGGTTGTTTTTATTTATGGATTAACCCCAAATTGGGAAGATATTACCTATATATAATAATCTATATAGGGTATGAAATCTTTGTAAAAGGGAAGAGTGATTCTCACCCATTTTAGTTTTTTCCATTTTCTATAATGATATAAATTGTCTAGGTATGAATCCATTGAGAAGGGTTTTGGTTTAGTGGTATACCATTGATATAGAGTTGAAATTTATTAATACCTCAGGTATCATAATTCCACCTTTATGAGAGTTTGATGTTATAGATGACCTTGGGGATCATGAAAAAGATCATCAATAGTGATTCCAATTTTAACTTTTAATTCTTCATAAAATGAATATAATATTCCTTGTTAATTAATGTGAATCTACCAGCAATTGTCTTCCTTGTTGGAGAATAGATATATAATGATGAATGATTTACATCAAAGATCAATGGTTCATTTGACCAATAGACATGAGGTTATATTTTTATATATTCCCTTTCTCCCTTAATGAATAACTATATTAAGAAAATATTAGTTGAATAAAAGATTAAATGTGAGGATTTTTTTATGTTTAATTTGATACTTTGGTGTAAAACTATTGTGACTGAAAATCATATAAGGAGAGAATTCCCCTATAATGAAATTCTATATGTGGGACAATGCTGGAGAATCTCAATGGGTAGTATTGCAGATAGTTTAGGTGAAGTCTTTTGAGGTGAGATTGATTATAACATGGGAGTAGGGTTTTGTAATTTAATAGGATAGATTGAATTTCTAAATAATCATGTTCCTCCCACTTAAATTTTTAGGTTCAATTAATGATGATTCATCATATAACTGGCATTTTTTTTATGTCTCCCGGGAACCATTCGTGTGTGTTCTGGTAACCAGAGTAAAAGGTGACTCACCATATATGGATAGGTAAGCATATATATAATATGTTCTCTCGTTATATGTATATCTCTCCATGGAAGCGCGATTTCATATGAGGGGCTATGATTTCTTATGTATATATATATATATAATGCATACATGTGTGGGTGATAACGGGCTTATGCATGTGAGAATATATATATGGATACTCTTGTTCATGTTAAAGGACATGCATACACATAAATAGGGGTTAAGTAATCCTTATATATATTAAAAGCTACATATTAATAGAGGATGGATGAAGCATCCTAGAGTTGTCGCTGATAAAAGTATCAAGCGCCAAGTGTGGCTTCGATCATTTGAGGTAGGGTCCCTCTCCTAGCCTCTTTAATTAAAGAATATTTTAAATTTCATTTAGTTTCATTATTAATTCTACTTGTTTATATTTAATTTAAATTCTTGAATATGTGGTAGTTAAGATAATTGTTTTGTTTGAAAAACAAGTCATGGTTTCGTAATAAAACCCCTCCAACGGAGGTTCATTGTCTGCGAAAACTCATAGTGGTATACCTTTCTTGACATTATTGCAATGATGTTTTCCTTATACTTGATTTCATTGTTAGTCATAAATTATACTTCGTACTTGACCCTATTTATATCCCTCTAGGGGGTTTCTTTCTTTTTATTAAAATGGTTGTTTGAACCAAAACACCCTTTAAGTGCAGTTAGACTTTTACGTTGGAATTGTCCAAGAAGGAAAGTGTTGTAATGACCAAGTCACCACTAAGTGACCCACTATATCTTATAAATGGAGTTTTCATATTTTAATGAATAGAATGAGTTAAATGGAACCGAGCATGGATAACATGGAACATGAGAGATAATGCCTCATGTAGTGAATTATGTAATAGTTTTGACACCTTTATAAAGTTTACTTGGATGCCATGAAATAAATAGAGTGGCTTATTAATGGTGACTTACACTCCAATTTTGAAATGGCTTAATGGAATGTAGTAACTATCCAATTATAACCAAACACCTCCTATGTTTTTGACTTTCTTTGTATATGGGATTACCCAAATAGGTAATTTCCCTCTTGATTGTTTCACATTATATGTTTTTTCTTGCCACTTTAAAACCAATAAACTTGTTTTGATAAAGTAAATAGCATGATTTGGATTGAATGGATTGTCATGGTGGAAAGCCTTTCCATGACTGTTTAAATTTAGAGGACATTGTTAGAATAAAATAAAAATTTATGCGTACTTTAATTAAATGACACGTATCTGAGTGTTTTGATATGTTTTTCCTTTCATTATGTGGATAATGTAGAGTGAAATGTAGAGGGTGGATGGGGTTACAAGGGGGATGTGCATGGTGGAGGGGTGGTGCAAGGGGGGGGGGGTCGCAGGGGGGCTGTGTAGGGGTGGTGCAAGGGGTGCATAGTGGGGGTGGGCATGGGTGTGTGTGTAAGGGGACAAGGGGGTGCAAGGGGTGTGTAGGGGGGGTGCAGGTGCAGGGGGGAAAGGGGGCTATGTAGTGGGTTTCAAGGGGGGCGATGTAGGGGGGTGAAAGGGGTCATGGGTATTCAAGGGGGGTGCAAGGGGGACACAATATTAGAAACCATATTTATATTTAGATTCTAAGTCAATGAAATATAAAGTAACTAAAAATTTATGTAAATGTATCACTATAATAATTTTTATTGAAGCTATGGAGACATTTCTATCACTTTTCAATGGAAAATTTTCTATAAATGAATAATAATTTAAAAGGAGATTTTTTAGGTGGTTATTATTATAAAAGTGGTCTTTACACTTGAAAAAATATTTTGGACCTCTATGGATGTCAAATATTTATAGCTAGATGTAAAAGATAATAGTATTAAAGAACTAGATAGTTATCTTATAAAGGCTAATAAAGTGTATAGAGATCTGATTCTGAATTTACAATAGGGATTTGAATATGATATGTATTTTCAAAATCAATAATGGTTAGAGTAAGAGGTGAAATTGATAAATCTATAAGTCACCCCAGATAAATAATTACATGTTTTTAGGAAAATAATAATAGCTACCACACAAACTAATTATGAAAATTTTACTAACAAAAAGACATAGAATTTTTTCAAATTAAGTTTAATTGGTCGAATAATTTTTTCACTGTAAGCTCATGGAGGAATGTGATAGACTATCCTGATAAATGTGTTGGTACTCATGCATATTTATCTATTTACTATGGTTTAAGAACAAATTTTGTACAAATATGGGTGTGATTAAATAACGTGAATCCATCTATATCATCCAATTTGGCTATATGGATGAATAAAATACATGGATATCTATAAGAAGTTTAAGATAATATTATTGTTGTACAAAATTAGAAAGTAAGAAAAACTAGATATTCTACATAAAAATGAAGGATAAGGTGATTTATTAGTCAATAATAGTGATACTAGACATTTGGACAGAAGTATAGTAAATGTTGGCATAATAACATCATGAATGATGGAAGTGAAGAGGATGCTGAAATAGAGATGAATTGACTACACTATGGAAGAATATTCTAGATCATGGACCATTGAAAATAGTCCATTAACGTCATGACTGATGAAAATGAGCTAAAGTAACAAATAGAATCAATTCAGAAAAAGAATCATAGAACACATTTAATTAAAGATACCCTTGAAGAATAAGAGTAATACTGACTTCTAAATAATGGTATTCTAAATATTGTCGAATATATCCTAGAAGAAATACTGGTGCGTGAGGGGGGTGTGCTAGGGGTTGGTGTAGTGGTGCAGGGGGCTGGTTCTAGGGGGCAGTGGGGGTGCAGGTTGGGGGGGGGGCTTTGGGAAAAGTGGAGGGGCTAGGTGAGAGTGGTGCAGTGGGTGCAGGGCAGAAGTTGGGTGGGGTGTAGGGGGGCTGGGGGAGGGGGTGGGGGCTGGGGGAGGTGGTGGCGGTGAGGGCTGGGGGGAGGGACTGGGGGTGGGGTGCTGGGGGCTAGTGGAGTGGGGGGGTTGGGGCTGGTGCAGGAGTGAGAAAACTATTTTAAAACCTAAACCATTTATTTCTAAACCATTGGAGTCTTAAAATTCATAGGAAACAACAGAATAAAAAACATTAGAAACTAAAAAATCAGAGATGGATAAGGAGTTAGTTGGTTTGGTAATATTGAAATTCAACCAGAAGAATATGTGGAAATTATTGATGACTGTTAAAACCTAGAGAAAAGTGTTTTCCTATATTCAAAAGTGAGATATTTGACATCTTGGAATGATTATTCTAAATATTATTGTATTATTTATGGGGGAGTGTTAAGAAAATATAGGATATTCTAGAGTTTAGATAAAGACATAACAACCCTCAAAGATATACACATGTAACTCATACGATGAATAATGAGATTCATCTTTCTTATAGGCACTGAAATAATAGGTAGAAGATAGCCTTGATGTGGCCATTAGATAAAGAACCTCATTTACAATTATAAATATATTGATCTAAAATAAATTTATAATATATCATAATAGCTTTTTATAAGTTAATTGTTTTGTACGGTTTTGGTGTTTAGACTACTATGGTGTGGTTTAGGATAAATTATCCCATCAAATTCCATGTATTTAAATGATATTGTATTTTCATTTCTGTAGAGTAATTTTCATGAAATCAGATTCTTTCCATATGATTTGTAGATTATTATCCCTGCGCCTTTAAATTTTAACATGGTTTTATCTGTTAATTTGGTTTATAAATAATACTACCTTAATTTTCATTAATTTATATTATGATACAGGGGAGTGAGTGGTGATAGAGGAGTGGTTAACCATTCTCAATTAACATGGGTAGGTGAAAGTAGCGTATTGAAAATCATTTTTTTCACTACCCAACCTAACAAACTAAAGAGAGAGTGAATGAATTAAGGTCTTGGGTCATTCCAGGGTATTATTTAGGGGGTGAATTTATTTCATAAGAGATTATTATATAATTAATGAGAGAATTTTATAAGGTCGCCCTTCATTTTATTCATCATTTTTTCACTTTTATTTTATTTCTTCCAAGCACTTGTGGTTCCACTCTATCATTATTTAATTATTTAAAAATTAATAATCATTATTATTGTACATGTGAGGAAAATGAATGATTATATCCTTATATTAACTTGTGGCTCCCTGTCTCTTTTCACCTTAAAATGCAGTATTTTTAATTTTCTATTGTATTACATTTCCATATTTGAGTTTTAAATTAGTGGAAGTCATGTTTTGAGGTCTTAATCTGATCTACATATTGAATTAGATGTCATTGGTGTTTTTCAAGAATCACTTTGATAATCCTTTTATAATTATGGTTTTTTTAAGTAAAATCTTATTTAAGAATATCTTCTAATTCCTATCAGATAGAATAATTTTAATTTTTGTTTTATATAATCCTTATTAGTTGAATCTGCATTTGATTAACTTGGACAGAGGGCTGGACAATTATTATTTACATGATTGTCAGGTTGGTCCAAGAGGAATATGAAGACTTTTTTTGATAAAGTGAAACACTTCTAATTATGGAAGAGCACAAAAAGTGGATCTTGCAGCATGATTTTCGGTATAGAGTTTTAATGCGCATTTTGACTCATATGATGAGTCATTTTCCTCATTATATTAATTTTTATTATAAGTCATGTTTGTATCCTCTTTAAATTACTTGATGGTGCAAGCTCATTGCACCTCATGTTTTCAATGTATTTTAAACCATCAATTTTTTTCTCAGGGTATGGGTTTGATAACAAAATCATTCATTTTTTCGCGATTGTAGTTCATTATTTTTTCATTGAATATTTACCTATTATAAATAGTAATCTTAAAATGGGTGTTGTGAAGCCTGTGCTCTGTAGTTTTTATTACAGGATTCAAAAGGGTAATTTCGACTTATGATTGTCTTTTGGTACAAGTTCAACATTTTAATTGATATCATTAATATATATTCATCTTTTTAATCCTTATTGTATTTTCTGGAAGATTTTCAAGCTCATGATTTTTTGGTAGAAAATAATTTCTAGGAGTAGGGGATTTGAAGAGGGGAGGGGGTGTCCCGAGGAGTGTCTACGGGGGTGGGGGGGGTATACTGGGGGTGTCTAGAAGGGAGGGGGTGTTTGGGTGGTGGGGGATATGAGGGAGGGGGTGTTCAGGGGAGTGTCCAAGAGGTGGGGGTGGGGGCTATCTGGTGGGGTGCCCAAGGGGGTGTCCTAGGGTGTGTCCAAAAGATAGGGGGTGTACACGGGGAGCAATGAAAAGTAAGGAGGGGGTATATTAGGGGTACGTGGGGGTGAAGGGGGATGGGGGGGGGACGTGCAGGGGCAAGGTGGGTGACAGATCTTCTTGTTAAAGAATAAAAAACATCACGAGTTTTTAAGAATAATATAGATGAAGTTGATTCGATTATTGTGTTATTCATCACATCATAAATAATTGTGATTTGAGATGAATGAGTGATGTTTGAAAAATAAATATCTTTATTAATGATCATTTTATTTAGTATTGGTAGGGGGATGGTAGGGGGATGGAAAATTGGAAAGGGTGTGGTCGATATGGGGGTATGCAGGGCAAGGGGACGGGATGGGGGGAGGGGGTTGGGGGGAGGGGGTTGGGGGAAGGGGTAGGGGGAGGGGGAGGGTTAAAGGGGGAGGTCTGTTGGGCAGGGGGAGGGGGTAGGGGGTAGGGGGAGTGGGGATGTTTGCAGGTCAGGGGGGCTGGGGGTAGTCTGTAGGGGGTCTATAGGGAATGAGGAGAGGGGAGGGTGCAGGTGGGATGAAACGGGGAGAGGGTGGTGGTCTGTAGGGTAGGGGTGTAAGGGGGTAGTCGGGGAGGGAAACATGCAAGGGGAGGGGGGTCTATAGGGAAGTGGGAAGGGTGTAGGTGCGGTGCAAGGGGGGAGGGTGTGGGGTAGTGGGGCAGGGGTTGCAAGGGGGTGGGTTAGAGGGTGTAGTTAATATTTATAGGTTTCATTAATCTTAGATAAGGTAGTATAACCATTATAATCCATCTCTAACTCCCCCATTTCTTCATGATTAGGTTTCTTCAAATATTCCATCCTATTTATAAAATATTTCTTTTCACTAAATCATGGATTGATATCACTTTCAAGAAATAAATATTTTAATGATACCACTACTTATTTTTGGTATGTATTTAACACATTTTCTTTTAAAAATCCAGTCCTTTATGTCCAATTTTTTTCATTATAGCTTATAAATATATATTTGGATCCTGCAATCGGTCCACCTTTTGGTGAGTTGATTCCAGTACAAAATTGCATGAATTTATTTGTACATAGCTAGAATCTATATAATTTTCTAAATTATATTAGATATATCCAAGTGCACCACATTTCGAAAAAAATCTGTAAATAGATATTTCTTTCTTCACAATTTAGGTAAACTCTGAACAATGAACAACCACTTTTGTGATTATTATTTTAATAAAAATAAAACGATGTCATGTTTTCAATGTATGAACAACTTCCAAGAGAGCATATTGATCAAGAAAACTATGTCACATATTACAGTATCTTGCAACATTCAAAGTTCTTAATTTCTTTTGTTATATAATAAAATCAATTTATTTCCATATTTATGTTTATATTGTACAATTAGGTTGTCGATATATCAACCAAGTCTTTTTGTGCAAGGCAAGGATAACGGTTTAGATCATTCATAACTAAATGAATAAAATCCTTATCCTTGAAACAACCTAATCGATAATGAAAATATTATAAAACCATATATTAGAATACAACTGACAATTGACAATACCATTCCATAAAATCAAACCTCCTTATAGCTTTGACAATATTTCCAGGAAGGGGGGGTCTGTCTAAGGTGTGGGGGGTCTGTCGGGGTGTCCTGGGGGGGGGGGGCTTTCTAGGAGGGGGGTGCAAGGTGGGTCTGGAGGTGGGGGTTCCAGGAGGATCAATGGTATGGAGGGGGTGGGGGGGGGGTCTATCCAGGAGGGGGAGGGGTGGGAGTCTGTCCATGAGGGGGGGTCTGTCCGGGGAGGGGTGGGGGTCCATCCAAGGTGGGGGTGCAATGTGGGTCTGTATGTGGGGGTGCATGGGGGGTCTGTAGGGGGGTCTTTCTAGGGAGGGGGAAGGGTGTGTAGTGGGGGTTGGGTAGGGGGTCTGTCCATAGAGAGGGGGTGGGGGTTCTGTCCAGGGTGGGGGGTCTATCCAGGGGGAGGGGGTCTGTCCAGGGTGGGGATCTATCTTGGTGGGAGGGGGGTCTGTTGAAGAGGGTGGGGAGGGGGTAAAATGGGTCTGTATGGGGTTGAAAGGGGGTCTGCAGAGGGGGGGGTCCTTAACTAGATTTCAATGTCAGCAACCAACATCGACCATGTGAACAAAATACATTCAAGGTAATATTTTTGACATATGAAGTAAACGAGATCAAACATCATGAATGTCTTGCCTATGTAAATGGTGTATGAACCACATTGTATTTTCAAGCATTGACAATATACAAGCTGAAATTTTTGACATGTCTTCCTATAGTGTGTATCTTCAATACAATATTCTAATTTGTTTTGAAATTTAATGTTTCAAATAATTAAATAATATTGACACATTTGCTACCTTTATCTTCAAACTGAAATATATGTCATGAATGTATGTCATTTTGAGTATTAATGTATTTTTCTTAAACTCTAGATTAAATTTCATGACTTGTAAGATGCTTTTCACTTGGATAAAATGCAAGGTTTTGATCTTGGACTCTAGGTTATAGGGTTTTCAATAACATGATTTTAGATAAATACATCATCATGGAACATATAATCTGTGGAAAATTTTAAAGTAGTGGGTCATTTTATTCTATCTTGGTTATTAGTTTATTATAAATGTACTGAATATCACTTTGGAAACATGTTTTCTAAAACTACATTATGTACCCTATTTGACCATTCGATGATGTTTTCAATTTGAATAGTGATTTTTTTATATAATTGTTACATGTATTTTAGGGGTCTCCCTATATTTTATAGGGTTTTCATTCAGGATATGTCCAGGAGGGGGAGAGGTGTAAGGGGGGTCAGTAGTGGTGTTGTGAAAGGGGGGTCTGTAGGGGGGAGGGGGGGTTCTGTCCAGGGGTGCAAGGGGGTCTGTAGGGGGGAGGGGTGTGGAGTGGGGGATGGGCAGGTGGGTCTGTCTAGGGTGAAAGGGGGGTGGGGGTATTTCAGGAGTTTAAGGGGGTCTGCAGGGGAAAGGGGGAGGGGGGTAGGGGTGTTTCCAAGGTGCAAGGGGGTGTCAAGGGTTCAAGGGCGGTATGTCCAAGGGTGAAAGGGGGTTCTATAGGAGTGAAACGGGGTCTGTCTAGGGGTGTAAAAGGGGTATATCTTAGGGGGAAAGGGGTCTGTAAAGGGAGAAATCATGGGTGCAAGGGGGGTCTTTACAGGGGTGCAAGGGGGTATGTCAAGGGTTCAAGGGGCAGTTTGTCCAGGGGGGGCAACGGGGTGTGTCCATGGTGCAAGGGGGGGGGGGTCTGTCCTACGGTGCAACGAGGGTCTGCTAGGGTGCAAGGGGGTATGTCTAGGGGTGCAAGGGGGTCTGTTCAAGGGTGTAGGTGGTATGTCCTGGTTGTAGGGGGTCTGTCTAGGGAGGGGGTCTGTTCAAGGTGAAAGGGGGTCTGTCTAGGGGTGCAAGGGGGTCTGCAGGGGGAAGGGGTTGTGTAGGGGGAGGGGGTGTGCAAGTGGATGGGAAAGGGGGTCTGTCCAGGGGGTGTGGGTTTTATGAAATTGGAAGGACTATATCAATGGATTGAACCTTTTCTAAAATCCCTAAAGCTATGGTTTCGATCTTGGCTAAATCCCTATATCGAAGGTTCAACGAACCGTGTTTATAACCTATATCCAGGGTTCAATAATCTATGTCTATAACATATGTACAAGGTTTTTGGTCATATATCCATGGTTCCAAAACGTGGCTATAGCCTTAATTTCTAGTAGTGGTTTTGTGAATAATTTTACAAGGTTTGGTGTAAACAAGTTCAAACCTTTAGTCAATGGTAACAAAGTGATAATAAGAAGAAAAGAATAAAATAGTATTCAGAACTTTTATAAATAACCTTAGGAAATTCATGAAACATACAAATTATGAAATGATATTACAATATGAAATTGGCACCATAACCTTAAAATGAAACAAAGTAGAAAGATGATAAAATAATTCACCAACACTGCCTTAAATATGCATTTCAAGAGGAATGGGTTGAGATAAAAATATAAAAAGAATCCCACTTGATTATGGTTGGCCTATGGTGGCAGAAAGTAAGGGAGAGTGGACTTATTTATCCTTGACCCAAAGTGGCATCTAGCTTGCATCCACCAAATAGAAAAGGCTAAATGAACTTCTAGATGGATGAATTAGATTGGTCCATAGAAGAATAAAATGGATACCCAGATGTCTACTGACCACCTATAATATTTTATCCTAAATTTTTTTCTAGATATGTCTAAAATTGTGGAATGTGTTTCTTGGCAGCCGAATCTGGAATAGAAATTTATCACCAACTTGGGATGCCTGGAACACTGTTAGAAAATTTGAATTATCTCTTGTCGCTTTTGGATTAAATGTTTACAATGATAGAATCTATCTTCAATTAATTTTTTAGAATCATTTGGGTTTGATCCTAGCTGATATAGTCTCTTAATTTGGATGATTTCCAGTTTATTTTTTTCCAAAATGTGTTGCCATGAAATCATTTTTTGGTGGTCTTCCAATGATAATCTTCAAGTACTCCAAAAGCATGAAGTGTTCCTTATATAATTGGAGACCTGAGAATAAAATATAAAAATAAAATCAACACCAATTTTTATTTTAGGATGTGGTCAAATATGTACCAAGTAATAGTTTACTTTAACAAAGAATTACAATAATAATGTGAAATAATGATCAAATTGTAAAATGCACTAAAAATGGTGTTTATGAATAATTTAGCTCATGAATATTATGAATATTAACTATGAATATTAGACCATTTCATTGGTTAATCACATATATCCTAGAAAATGGTAATAGAAAGATAGAAATACTTAATTAAAATGTAAGTGAAATTTATTCCATATTATAGTGTGGAACTTAAGGTAATGATATTATTACTAGGGTGGTAGGTTTACATGGTATATGGGTGTGAGGCCATAAATGTTTCTATCCTAGACATTAATTCTTCTCCAGTATACTAGGTAAAATCTGATGAGGAATTTGATTATGATTTTCTTTGATATTGGAGTGAATCATGTGAAATTATTGAATTCTATGATGGTATTAGGAAGTGGATGAGATTATTTATGTCCATAGTAGGGAAATAGTTCTTATTTACATAAGTAGTTGACGAGGGACTCTCATGACTTATATTAGTCTACAAACATAAGACTGAATAATATATACCATGATATTAGTCATTATTTAGGTGGCCTGTTATGAGAAAGGACATCATGAGATTTGTAGCTCATTGCCTTTCCTATCAGTGGGTCAAGGTGGAGAATTAATGACTAGGTGGATTATTTCAATCCCTTTCGGTTCTCATTTGGATATAGGATGTAATGAACAAGGTATTATTCATGGGTCTCTCAAGTACATTGAGGGAACGTGACATGATATGGGTAGGAGTGGAAAAGTAGAAAAAGGTAATGCCTTTCTTTCTTATCTGAGATATTTGTTCTATGGAAGAGATAAAAAAGTTGTATATGTGGGATATATAGGAGTAGAATATTTTACCATGATGCGCATTTTATGAAATTTTTTTAGAAGAGAATAATTAAAACCCTATGGTATCAACTAAATAATAGCATAATATATCACCCACAAATAGACAATCCATCTGAGAGGATGATCTATAAAAATGAGGATATACTCCAAGCCTGGATGTTGGATTTTAGTGGATCTTGGTATTACCATATAAAATTTTTAGAGTTTTAATACTAAATACTTTCAACATTTAATTAAGTTGGAACAAAATTTGGCCTTGTGTGGTAGACCATACAATTGACCATTATGATAAGTCGAGGTGGGAGAGATAGTATTTTTCAAGATAAAATTGGTTAAGGAGACCATCAATAAGGATCAATTGATCAGGCTGTGGTTATTTATCACTAAAATTATAAAAATGTGTATGTTATATGGTATAAATAACCCAAATATATAATTATGGGTGATAAGGTATTCTTATGCATATCACCATGGTTGGGTTTAAGATTTTATTGAAACAATGGTTGCTTGAACCATATTTTATTGATCCATATGATATTTTATAATTGATGTTTATGCATTACAATTATATTTGATTGGTGATGATCCATAGTGAAGTTTATTATGGACGAGAATCACCTAGGGTGGAGTTTTGAAACCCCTCAAATTTAATGTTTTGTGTTATTTAAATTATATTAAATTTTATTCATTTTTATTTGTTATGATTTTTGGGATTTTTCTGGTTAAGTGGTTTATAGAATTGAGGAGTTGGGAAATGTTTGTTGAAAAAATTCTATATTAGGAATAGGATATGATGTAATGACCAGGGTTTCATTGTTGGGTGGTTATACTTGAGTTTGAGATTCTGGGGTCTGAGATGATCATATTGTAATGTAGGTGGTTAATAAATTATTAAAACTATATTAGTTTGAGGCTATTAGTCATTTTTTAAAGGATATTCTCATTATATTGATCCCCCTCTAATATATAGGGTCTTTGTGTAAGAGTGTGGTGGGTTATACTATAACATAACCTCAGGTGATGGGATTAAAGTGTGACTACTATGGTCACACTATAGTATATCTCATGGGTAGGGTTTTTATAATTCTATTAAAATTTATTAAATGTGGGAATTTTTTTAAAACATCTATATCTCCTCCTCCCTAAACCCCAATATTCCACACATGCCGAAGAGGACTTCCACCTTACTTACCCACGATCTCCTTTCCCAGTTAATTAACAAGTTAAGGTGTCTCTTGTTGAAATCACCCATGTTTGGTATGTCTAAAGTCTTGGGATCCAAAAACCATGGTTTTTATCACTATGTCTCTTCAACCATATGTAATACCTAATTTTCTGGGGTTTTACTAGGTTTTGGATTCTGGTATATTCATATTGGTTTGAGTGGGGTGGCCGGGAGATTTTGCTCCTTAAGCCATGAGGTAGGAATCACATACCATGTATTAATATTTTTGTATGGGTAATTCCATGATTGTGTACGAATGTGGATAGGTTTTTATATATTATTTCTCATTGGGTATCCAGGATGCAGTGTGAATCTAAATTGACTGACCCTTTTGTGGGTACATATGGGTTAATTGGGTTGGGAATAATGAAACCATAACTTATTCTATTTCTAGAGGATTGGATATCTACCTTGTATTTAAAGGTGTAAAATGTGTTTTGTTTTTATAGTGGGTAATGAGTGATATTATAGTATGGGATATAAGTATGGGTGTTGGTCTTAGTTAAATGTGAAGGTGTTGATGAACTGATAAGGATAGTATGTGAAGCTTGTCATGGGTTGGACTAAGAGATGGAAAAGGGGGAAATCCATTATGGCTGGTTATATAGGATGATTTGATATATTATATGTTTAACCCTAGTATTTTGTGAATTATTTTATAGTTTTTTGGTATTTGGTTGTATATAATAGAATTTATAACCCACCCATGGGACCATAACTCCAAGGAGGTGTTCGTTTGGCTCACATGTAAGGTCAACAATGTCATACCCTCCTCAAAGATTTTTCTTATGTTTTTTTATGTGTGACATATCCATGAGAATATACCATATAGGGATAGTTTCTCTTGTATTGGAAGTTAGAGATGTTATTCCATCTTTGTGCCACTGCCCATGAGACTAGTGGATATGAGGCATGGAAAAGGAACCTTACCTTGAGGGGGTGGTTTGGATTGTCGAAGTGGTTGGTTATATTTTTCCCTCCTCCAAATCACTTCCCATTACATCAGATATCATTTGTAGATGATTAATTCCTCTTTCTATTTTATACCACAACTGGTATAGTCGAGATTCATGGAGGCCATGTTAGCACATGATGACTAGACAGGGGTGTGATATTACTCATAAAATATTTATTCATTTTGCATCTTTGTATCCACCCATATATGTGTACAACTCTTATGTTAAATAAGAGTTGGTTGGGTCTTTTAGTGTTTTATTACTCAAAACCCATATAGTCACCTTGGTACATTTGTAAACATTAATATCAGGGATCCATATAAGGTAAAGGTACATATTTCAGGTGCTTGAGTATGTAAAGCAGGGTATGTATAATGATTATTTCCGGATGTACTCTGGGATATTTTTGTAGATATTCCAGTAGAATGATTTTGTATGCATTTTTTCGCCTATGGGGTCATTTTGAATGTTAATGTATGACTAGAATATGTAATATTTTCTATATAATATGATCATATTCACATGGTTTGAAGAACATTGTGATTCTATACTATAGTTTTTAATTAATATTTCAACTTATGTTCTTTATGTGTTGGTGGTTATCTAATATCGATGGCATATTCTCAATAATGTATGGCCTAGATCATCACTAAAAGTTCATTTTATCAGGTATACAAGGAAACATGCTTGAGGTTATGTTACCCTCCATAACAGACAGTGTGATTTGGGTTGGGTTGTTACTTGTGTATTGTACATACATCCTCAAAAGTGAAACATGAAAAATGTTTTATTCTTACATTTGGTTAAATGTATGTTTTAGTGGATAAGATACAATCCCCATGTTATCATGATTCTTGTAGGGGTCGATATATATAGGGCTTAACTTTCCCTTATTCATGAATCAGATAACCCACTTCCATGGTGATACATGAAGGAAAAATTTTTCTCTAAGCTCAAACTATAGATCAAATCAAGGATTATAAGCAGGGATTTTTTTACTTTGTGCTGCATTAATATGATGTTGAATGGTTTGTACCCCCTCTATTATTTAATTATAAATATGAAACCCCAATATATATATATATATCTAAATTCATACCAATATTTTAGTGTCAAACATCTAATCCCATACACAACCTCCTTTGGTTCTATTCTAATGTTTTAGTGGAAACTATTATTATATAATAACATGTCCATGTGAAGATATCCATCACAACTTCCTTTGAAATCCTTCTGTATAGATCTCACTTATATTCCAAAATCTAAATATCTCTTTTATACTTACCATCAAAATATGGATGATAATAAGTGTTATAGTTATATTATATATTGAAATCTTATTAAAGTATTCTTCCATAATTTTTGGTAAACCATGGAAGTTAAATAGATATTATATAATTTCTTACTCCATGAATCATGGACACTAATTTTATGTACATCTATGAAGGTTGGTCGATTGATAATATTTTAGCAATAATAATGAAGTTTTTTAATTTTTATGGTGATCGAACACAATCCAATTGACATTATTTCCTTTAGTGGTCTAATGAAGTCCAACAAAAATATTAGTGGCTATTTATACCATTTCTATAAAACCTTAAGTTTTTATAAAATAATTAGTATTAGAATAAAATAAATTTCATTAATAGATTTATTTACATGAAACCCAAAGTCAAGATTTCAATACATGAAACCATTGGTTAGCATTCACTACACATAACACTCAGTTATCTTATGTGACTCGTTACATCGAGGTTTAACAAAAGAATGATATATTAGTAATATAATTCAAAGGTGACAGTTATAACCAAGATGTTGGACTTAAATTTTTTTTAGTGATAAATAATTTTTAAATGTAAATTAATTTTTTTTACATAAAATAAATATAGGGATGATAAAATACATAATTTTGAGTAAATTATTTATATATTTAAAAATATTATTTTATCAAAGAAATGTTTTTTATTTCTCATGTGAAAAATAATAAAATTAATTATTAAAACATTTATAAAATAAATTTGATATAATAAAATTTATTTTTAAAATTATAATGTAAAAATTCTCTGAGGGTGAATTTTCATAATTTTTATGAAATGTTTCATTTTTAATGGATAGTGAAAAATATTCATCTTTAATTGAAAATTATATTTTCAGTTAGTTTATTTATATTGTAAAATAATATTTTAAAATGTTTTATAGTTAAATTGGATAAATTAAACATATTTTAATACTATTTACTTCCTTGGAATAAATTTCATATTGAAGTTAAATATAAAAACTTTGTAATATATTCCTCATTTTCTTTTTAAAAACTCAATTTTTCATCACGTCCCTTGGTTTAATTTTAAATTAAATTTTACTGCTTATATTATTATAATTTGGAAAAATTGATTACGTATTTTTAATAATTATAAATTAAATTTATAATATATTTATATTAGTTTTTGGCTAAAATAAATACTAAATGCAATAAAAATTAAATATCATGACTATGGTAAAAATGTGTTTACTATTGGTTAAATTAAAAAGATAACTGTAAAATTAACCACCAAACTTAAATAAAAAATATTTAATGGATTTATTTTTGACATTGAACATATTAGGTTATATAATGTTCTATTTTTTACCCTTGTGAAATATGTAAAACGTGGGTGAATTTATCTCTATAAAAAAATTACAAGTTCGTGACTCACCCAAATTATATAAGGCCACCCAATATACTATCTTTCTCACACCTTAAAGCCTATTTAGTTAAGGAAATACATAGCCAAATAAATTCTAAAATTAACCTGACTCATCATAGAAGACATATTTAGGATACAAATCCTACCAAGGAAGTCTTTTAGTGGAACGTAAAGGAGGGTATCCGAAGAAGCGGTAAAGTTCAACAAAAATGCTTTTGTTTTATTTCTTCCTAACGTAAAGTAAATTATTTTTATATCATGATTATATAATATCCAAATTATATTACATATACTGATATTTTTTATATTAATTTTAATACCTAAAATCACACAAACTTCAATAAAATGGGTTACGAAGTCATCGTTCATGTGTACGGAAGACAGTTGTCTCGTGAATCGATGTAGTTCATTTTCAATACCACCTTTCAGGGTTCAGAATAATGATAGGAATACTATTTATATTTTATATATATTATGTTAATGATATTATTAATACTTTTTAATTATTATATCACAAATACCTTCATGGTTTCAATTTTTTGGGATTATGATAATGTCATTCATGTGTATAACAAACTACCAACTCACAAAGTAATGTGATTTGTTCATGATTTACATAAAATATATTAAGGATGAGTTTGATAAAATTATGTGGTGTATATTAAATAAAAATTATTAATGACTGATAATATATCATTTAATTTTATTTATTTTTAACTAAAAATGAAAGGAAAAAACAGCGTTCATGCGTACAAATGACCAACCATCTCTATGAGTAGTGCATTTCATTTCCTCTTACTAAATTTCATGGATTACTACAAATAAATTTATAATGAATATATATTATTTTTATATCATGGTTCAAATTTTTGATAAGTTTAAATCACGATCGAATTAATTGAACCAATAATAACAAGTGAAAACATCTATAAAAACAAATCGGTTTTTAGCTAAAATATATCATTAACATAGATTTCTTGATAAATGAGTAATATAATGTCATAAGAAAAAAATAAACTATAGGATATCTATGAATATAGATTTTTTATATATGTATCATAAAATTATATTTATTTTACAGTAATTTTTAATTAGTATGATAAAATTTAAGACTTGAGGTAAGATATTTTTATCTCACTTTTATTTTCTATGTGATAACTGCCATATTCACTACAAGTATCATTTATGTGGTGTATATGCTACCCATGAATGAATTTTATGATTATTTTACATAAAATTATTCATATTTACATATCCATTTTGGGATATGTATTTCATGGGGTTTATGGTTTTGATGTTACCAATGCGGTAAGTAATTTTCTTTTCAATTTCCCTTTCTTTTATAGGAACATTATGTTATGCACCTATATTATTTCATGAGGTGTATATATAGAACTTTTTTCTTGGAATATCATGAATTCATTCATCCTAATGATAATTTATGTTTCATTTTATTCTATTCCTTTAGGTATATAATTAATCAATGTTTCCAACATGGTAAATATTTTATGTTACAACTCATCATTTTTCTTGATTATTTATGATTATGTCTCTAATGTAGAAATATCAGGATATTAATGTCAATAATTATCATGAATTTTATTATCCTATGGATATTCATGATATATTAAATAATTGGTACTATTTTACACTTTTTATTACTTAAAATAATTAGAAAATATTTTTAAGAAAATTTGACTTGTTTTCTCTCTTCTGCTAGAATTTTTATTTCTTCCAAAACCACATTTAATAAAAATGTTTTCCATAATTTTTTATTAGTATATTATTAATTTGGAATGAATTTTTTACCAATGATTCAATTTTTTACCAAAATTTTCAAATGTTTTCTTCTTTTAGTTTTCGAATAAATTCTCATTTCACTTTTACCAAATTCTGAAAGGAATATTTATTTTAACGTGCACAACATGAATGGACTATTATGCCTAATGAAAAATCATATAATAAAAGATTTATTTATAAGTTTTGAAGGTTATTTTCAAAGAAAAATGTTCTTAAAAGTTTATATGTTTTAAAATGTGTTTTTAATGAGAAATGGATATTTTCATCAACAAAAATTTAAAATGATTTTTAAAGGCTTATCATATATGTTTTCAAGGTTATTTTAAAAGAAAAATGTTTTTAAAATATTTTTTGTTTTAAAATAAGTTTTCCAAATCCTAAATTATTATTTTCCCAATAATACTTTTAAAATATTTTTAAAATATTCCTTTATATGTTTTCATGTTTATTTTCAAAGAAATAGATTTTAAAAAATTTTATGTTTTAAAAACTGATTTTCGAAGAAAAGATGTTTTCCTCAAGAAATGTCATAATTATTATCTCATAATTATTTTCCATATAATATAATATTATTTGAGGTTATTTATTGTTTATTTGGGTTATAATATTAGGATTCCATTCTTATTCTTAATTTGATTTTTTTATGTTTTCAATGAAAAGATATTTATGAAACCCATTTCTCTTCCATGATTTATAAAATGATAAAGAGCATATGAAACCGTATTATATTTTCCATGGGTTATGATTTTGTGAAATGATGTAAAGATCATGAAACCTGTTTATATTACACTGGTTTTTTTTGATGAAATGCTTATAAACCCCATTTAATTTCATGTATTATGATATGATGAATGTTTTATGATCTCGTGGAACACATATATATGATTTTCATTATGAGAAGGTGGTTATGTTATAAAAAAATGATGAGACAAATATATCCCTAAAAGTATTAGGTAAATAATTATTTATCATGATACATATAGGATTGCAAGATAGAGTGAACCCGGTTAAGTTGAGACTTTGTTTGCTCTGACGGTATTTGGTGTGGACAATCACTACTATGACATTATGTGTGGGCATGTCGTTAATATCTATCATTTTATGTGTGAATATTATTACATGTTCATAATAATAATCCTGAACCTAATTACATATTCACAATGTTATGAGCGGTGCTATATTTCCTGTTCATAATGTTGTGCATGGACCTAGTTGCATGTCCATGAGTTTATTTGGGGGTCAAATTTTATGTCGTTAATATAATGTGTGAACCTATTTCTGTTTTTACATGTTCTCATAGTTATAAGATAATATGTAATCCACCAAATCCATTTACTATTCCAATTTTATGCTTTCATGGATTATTTTCTTTGATTTATTTATGATTCATGTATTATAAACTACCAATCATTATGACAGGACCCAAGATTATGATATTTGATATAAAATTTATGGTTTTCTAAATGTTATGAGAAAGTTATCATATGATTATGTTCATTTTATGATTACATATCTTTCATATTTTTTACCATTACTAAGAATTTGATCTCACCATTTCTTATGATTCCTTTACAAAGGTTATGAAGATGTTTTTAGGAAGGGTATATTTGTGAAGAACACTATAAGGGAAGATCCTTATTCGAGATGTTGATGATCCTTCACCAGATTAGATGATTGTGTTCCATGTTTCCAAATCCACTAATATATAGTGGTACTCATGCCCATATTTATGTAATGTAATGAATAGTCATCTAAAAAATGTAATATCCATGTCTGAGAAGCTTGGGATACTACAGTCGGTATCAAAGGAAATGATTAATCAACCTATAGAAAGTAGGATGAGAAAAGTTTAGTTATATTCCTAGGGATATTTAAAAGGATATGTCTAGATATGTCTCTAAGGACAAGTAAAATTATTATTTAATGTACAAAAAAATGTCCTAGATTTTTTCTAAAGGATAACGTGAGTGGTTCTGAAGTAATGATATCCTTGTTTGGATACTATAACTGGATCTAGATCTGGAATAGATATACCTAGGGGTAACAAATCCAAAGGAGACTTATCGATCTAGACTCGATTAGGAATTGGTGCAAAATAATTATCCTTGATTCAGACCTAGTTTGAGACTCTTGGGGGATTACATTAGAAATTCAAAAAATCTTTATGAACCATCATGAAGGATTTAAATATATGATGACTAAAAATGATCTAGTTTAAACCTAAAGTTTCATTTATTAAAAATAATGTGTATTGATTTAGACCACCTAAAAGTTATTTCATATTGTGATTTGGAATTATGATTATCATATCTCACTCTATTCTTTATTACCTTAGTCAATGTCTATAACCAGAAGGAACGTTGTTAATAGGGAATAAAATGTAAAATTTAATGATTTTACTCTCAAGAAAACAAATGTTAATAAATTCTAATGAAAATATAGTTTTTATGTTCACAAAAATTTCTCAAGAATGAATCATTATGACCATATAAACATGAAAATGACATAACAATGTTTTATTAAGCCCTTCATGAGGAAAAAAACACTTTATTTCATTATTTATGTTGATCCATTAGTTTCTTAGAAATGGATCAGTATCATTGAAATGATATTTTACATTCTCTAGCTTTCATATCATGAAAAATATAGCCTGGATATATACTATATATATGGTGAGGCAAATCAACGGTGGGATGTTATAAATAATATGAGGAAATAAAAATAAATTGACTCTATAAAATTGGGATGAGTTTAAAATATTATTTTTCAATAAGTATTTTCCTCATATTATTTACATAAAAATGTAAATTGAATTATTGGAGCATATGTAGAAGGATAATGAATCTGGTGGTGCCTATGGAGATAATTTAAATTTTTTTTAAAATGTATTTTTCTTGTATTATAATTCATCATGAATGTTAGGATAGATGATTCTTCAGGGGATTGAGAACAAATTTTCAAAGGGTGTTAGACATAATGTAGTTTTGATGTTATCAATAAATCATTCTATGTTCACTAAATGTAGAAATTGAATCTTGAAACCCTGTTAGTTCTGGGGATAAGAAAAGAAAACTGGGATTCCATGGAATATCCCGTGACATGTTCCATGGAGGGAAGAAAAAGGTTCAAAATCCTACTTCACAAAATAATGGGAAAGACCAATTAGGTGAGTGAGTGAAAGTAATAAGAAGGTGCTTCATGTGTGGTAAGAATTTCTATTAAGAAAAATAATGTAGTAGTGATGTGAAAAGGCTAGTTAATGAAATTAATGTAGAGAGAGCACAATAGAATGCAGCACCCACACTTCAGTGTTTCAAGTGCTAGGATTTTGGGCATTCTACAAATAAATGCCCCAATCCTAGGGTTAATATGGACGATAAGACATGACAACATATGAATACATTGTACAAACAGAAGTATTATTCAATAGTAATTTATAAATTGCATCATTATAATTAGCGAGCAATTATCTTCACCTCCTTATTTGGTAATTTCATGTTTGATTTTGTATCAATGATCCCTATGAAACTCATTTTGTTCATCCTTCTGTAAAATTTCATGTGATTATATCTTTCTAAAGGGATTTTTGTACAATTAAATGAAATTTTATATTTTAACTGTACATGGATGAACATAGGTTTCCAATGAAAATGTTTTTTATAAGATAAGATATTATTTATGGAATAATGGGTGAATAATACTTTGGAAGAATATATGTATCTGGGAATGATTAACAGAAGAATAATGGATACCATCATGGGTTTATGAATTTAAATATGTTTACATGTTCATATTTATTGATCCCTCTTTTTGAGGTTTTGTGTGATGAGATCTTATCAATGTTAGGGATATTTTAAGAGAAATTTATGGAAACAAATCCATTTGGTATTATATGTAATGACAATGTTATTTGAGGAGAAATTACTTTAAAACATATGGAAATACTGTTAAAAAATACTCCAATATATTATTTTTTGGATTAAAAAAGTGGTTGGGATCAACACCATCCTCAAATTGTGTTATGTTTCAATGATATATTTCACTTGAGCATTTATATGTCTCTTTATGAATCCCTTTATGGAAGGATGTATAGAACTCTAATGTATTTGAATGAAGTTGTAGAAAGAAATATTGTGGGACATGAGGAAGTTTGTGGGATGGAAGAGACGATTAAAGACCTTTATAAATATGTAAGGGATATAAAATGTTGAAAGAGGTTGTATGTTTATAATCATCGATGCAATCTTGAATTTGAATTTTTAGATAATAACTTTCTATGAGTTTCTACATGTATGAAGGAAGGGAAAACTAATCACTAAGTACATTAGTCCAATTAAAATACTTGATCGTATTAGGAAAATAACTTATAATTTTGATCATCCAATGAACTTTTATATGGTTCATGATGTGTTGCATTTATCAGCCTCGAGGACGTACATACCTAAAAAATCACACATACTAAACAAATGTGTCATACCACCAGAGCATGCTCTTTATTATAATGAACAGCCGATGGAGCTTTTGGGGGATACTAATAATTTTATATCAAAGAAGACCACTCACATGGTCAATTTTTTGGGAAAAAACTTCCAGTTTGAGGAAGCTACAAGGGAACATGAGGATATAATGACGTTGCAGTATCTCTATTTGTTTTTATCATAGTAAAGAATTTTGAAGGATAATTTCATTTTAAATGGGTTATAATATAACTCCTAAGGATTTTATGAATTAATTTTATTTTAATAAATTAAATTTCATTGATGAATTTCATTACACACAACAAAAATTCATTCTTGGATTACATTCAGCCCTGGTTTATCTTTCACTACATGGAACACTCTGTTAGCTTGCATGAAACCCGACACTATGATTGAAAAAAACATGAAATAAAATTTATATTATTCAAATTTTACCATTATAACTACTAAGTGTAAATATAAAAATTCATATAAATAAGTGATTTTTAAATATTAATTTTAATGTTTTGACATAATGGAAGAACATTGATAATAAAATACATAATTTTTTATGAAGACTTTATATGTTTGAAATTACTATTTTCTTAAAGAAAAATTTTTTATTTCATTTTCTAAGTATTATAAAATTAATTTTTGAAACTTTTAGAAAATTATTTAAATAAAATAAATTTTTTTAAATTCATAAATCAAAAATTATCTTAGAGTAAATATTTGGAACTTTTCTCAAAGGTTTCGTTTTTAATGATGAGTGTAAAATACTAACTTTATATTTAAAAATGCATTTTAATATAATCTATTTATAATGATAAATTACACTATAATTTTTTAATGTTTTTTAAGTTCAATTATACATCTATTAGTCCGATTTAGGTTATTGGAAGTAGTTAAATACTGAAATTTTATCTCAAAACATTGTAAACTTTTGATTTTTTTTCTCTTTAAAACCCTACTTTCTCATCACGTCAACATGATTAATTTTAAAATATGTTATCCCTATTATGTTATTACTATTTTAAAAATGGAATAAATATTTGGAATCAGAATAATTTATAATATCTAATAAGTAAAACATAATTTTTGACAAAAATGTATAGTGAATGCACTAAGAACAAATTACTTCTGATAAGGTAAAAATGGGTTTAACTAGGGTTAAACTAAAAGTATAATTGAAAAATTAACCAATTCTTTTTTCATAAAACTATTGAATGGAAATATTTCTACCATTAAACCTATTATGTTTTATAATGTTCCATTTTGACCCTTTTTTCATATGAAAAATGTGGTCGAAATTCTCTCTTTAAAAAATTTACAAGTTTTCCACTCACCTCGCTTATAAAATGGAACCCCCCTATCCTCTCTTAATCACACCATAAAAAATTTATTTGGAAAATAACTACCCAAATAACTTCCAAAATTTTCTAACCTAATCATATTAACCTTATTTTAGATTGAAATTTATCATTGGAATGATTTTACTACAATCCTGAGGAGGATAACCAATGAAGAGATAACGTTCGTCAACATATATTTGTTATTATCTCAGAATTACCCCCATTAAATTATTTTATATCACGCTAATATAATGAACTAAAAATCTTAAACGTAATGTGGTACTGTTATGTTAAGGGTATAACCATTATCCACAAACACTTCCATCAAAATAGTTACATAATCATTATTCGTGTATACGAAGGACTCCCGTCTTAAACCGTTGTGGTTCATTTTTCCATTACCACATCTGAAGATTGATAATAATGATGGAAATAATATTATTATATTATATTTAATATTTTAATTATATTATTATTCTTTTGTAATATTTATATCACACATTCCACGAGAATTTATATTTTTTGGAATGTGATAAAGTCGTTTATGTGTACGACAAACTACCTCCTCACGAAGCGATGTGATACATTCATGGTTTACATAAAATGTATTAAGATTGAGTTTGATAATAATATTTTATTTAAATGATATAAAAATTATTCTATAATGATAATATATCATTTAATTTTCTTTCTTTCAAACCAATATGAAAATTAAAAAACATCATTAATGTATATGTACGACCTACCATCATGAATAGTGTATTCTATTTCATATATCTAAATTTTATGGATTAATATAAATACCTATATAAATAATATATATGATATTTATATCATGATTTAAAATTTTAATATGATGAAATATTGTTCAATGTAATAGGATCGAGATTAAAAATTCCAAACGTATATGAAAAACACATCAGTTATTACCCAAAACATAAATTTAACGTGGAATTATTAATAAATGGGTAATATATTGTCACAATAAAATAATATATTTTATGATATATATGAATATGGTTCTGTGGTATATTTATAATTACTTATATTTATTATAAAATTTGTATAACTAGCACGATTGAAGTCAAGACATAAAGTAAGGTATTTCTGTCTCATTTTTAATTTCTGTAACACATATGCAATATTCGCCAAATTTTTCTATTGTGTGGTGTATATATGTCCCTTGAATTTATTTTATAATTATTATAATTAAAAATATTTTTTATTTCATATCCATTTTAGTATATCTATTCCCATGAGTTTACAGTTTAAATGTTACCGAAGCAGTAAAGGATATTTTGTCTCAATTTTAATTTTTTGAGATGTACGTTATGATATGAACTAGTATTAATTAATGAGTTGTATATAATCCCTATTTGAAATATAATATCATAAATTTATTGAATCCCAAGATATTTTATGTTTCACAATATGTTATTCCTTAAAAATGATTATAAATAAATTTTTTCAAAGCGATAAAGATTTTATTTTACAACTCATCATTTACCAAGATTGTTTATGACTAAGTTTAAAATATTGAAATGTCATGATCTTACTATAAATAATTCTCATTAATTTACTTATCCTCTAAATATCCATGATATCTTCAATTAATGGTACTGTTTTTCCTATGTTTTTTCAGGAACTAGCCCAGATACCTCGGTACCCTGATACTTGAGCCGATCTCGACATATCTCAAAATGAATTATTGATCCCAATAGGTTTCCAAAAAGAACAAAGAACCACACAAGATAATGGAGGAAATATTTTTTCTATATAAACATTTGAAGAAAAACATACAAATAAATATTATCAAAATAGAAACTCAACATGGAGAATAATACTGGAAATTAAATTGGTATATAATCCCAAAGTACATCCACATAGTAATAGAAAGTGAAATAAAAAGATAAACAACCCAAGTCCCAATGGACACATCACTCCAATCTCAGTGTATCCACAACAAGAATAACCTCCATGTGGAACTTTCCCCTTATCAATATTTTCAGATAAAAATCTACAAATTTTGGAATGCAAAGGTAGGATGTAAGCTAAAAGCCCAGTAGCTTCTCACTAAGTGTCGCATAATAATATTCCAAAGTATTTAACCAAATACCGCTTTAAATTTTAATAAAATATTCATTTATGTACAAGGTATTATTGAAAACAAATCATGATTTTCATTTCAATTGATGGAAACATTATAAAAAATTCCTTATTAAAAATTTTATATAAAACAATTTATATAAATTCACAAGGAATTTGTAAACATGTTTACAAAACAATGGAATATATTTTAAGAAAATCAAATAACGAGTTACATGTCCATCTTATAAGAGGTAATATAGTTACAAGTTATGGGATCCTCAGAAACTCATATAGTGATAATGTAAATGTGTACACATGTCCCAAATACAATATTCAGAGAGGACTCATCATCATCCTACCAAGGATAAGATTTTTTGATGATATTTTTTGTTAGAGTAGTTAATAATCAATCCACTGTTATGGAATTTCCATCCTAGAACGTTTCTCCCAAATAACTCACTAACACCCTAGACATTCATGTGTTCTATCAAAAATTAATAATGTGATAATCATTTCAAAACAGTTTAAAATAAAATTTCTCTATTTACAATTTCAATATGCTTATGTCTATTTAAAAAAACAAAAAATACATTTTTAATCATATCATACATTTTTTAGTATGGAACAATTGAAAGATTCTTTTCAAAAAAATAAGCCATTGTTTTTAAAATATAAATTTTAAATCAATTTTTTGAAATCAATTTTACAATTTAATCAATTCCTAATCACACCCCAAATCAACAATTCCATTACAATTTGGGGTTTTCCCAAAATCTCATGCCAAGTAAATTTTGAATCCCAATTCACACCAAATAGGGTTTTCATTATTTAATTTGAAGGAATATAAAATAATCAAGTAAATAATGGTAAAATTAATTGGCCAATCATAAATGATACCACCTTCTTCAACACAGATACCATTTACAGAACATCTAAAAAGGGATTCACCAATAAAGAACATTGTAAAATTAGATCATAAAATAAAAACTAGATTCAAGATCCAAAAAAATGGGTTTTGATCAATATATAAATTGATTTTCTAGAAAATCACAAATGAGAGATAGAGATGGTAGGATATATATAAAATGAGAAGATTTCTTACCATAGTGGAATCAGATGATGTTCGATAATCGTTGATCTTCCTTGGAAGGGTTTTGGAAGAGAGAAAATGGTCCTTGAGAGATTACATGACCTATTTAATTGAGCTTGTATGAGTTGGAACTGAGAGAGAGGTAAAAAGGGGTTATAATAAATTTTAAATAAATTTTCAGAATTAAAAATCATTTCAAATATGGTTATATTGGGAGGACCACATGGTTTATCAAACTATGCATCGTAATAATGTTACCCTTTAATGCAGTTTATAGTTTCAATTAGTTAGGAGCAAATTTTTTTACGTCGTTTTCTGACCATAAAACACCCAATATTTTTTTCGTATTTTCCACATGGTGGGCACATGGTTTTGGGAAACCATGCACCAACCATTAACCGCCCTGAAATTTACAAAATTTTCAGATTCTCCCCCTAAACAACCTTAGATTAACCCAATATAAAGAATGATCAAAAAGAGGGTCTATAATTACATGAAAATCATAATATGATGTTACAACCTCCCCACCATAGAAACATTATATACCTAGAAATATATTCATGAAGTCTCCACGTAAAAAAGATAAGGCCACTAGTCCCTCATTAGTGCCTCTCTCTCCCACATCTCATCAGTATCAGAACTATTTTGACATAGCACTTGAAAAAAATGTATCATACTAACATAATTCACATTAATATCATAATAAACCATCCTAACTAGGTTTCAAGTCAAAGATATATTAGGCTTAACATTAAGATCACTCTATATTAGAACATGATATAGAAAATAAAGATACTTTCATAGTTGTGATATATGGAACATGTTATGTATCTATTTCAACTATGGAAGAAGTACATAATGGTAATTGACTTTATCCACTTCTCAACAACCTAAAAATTTCCCAAAAAGGGAGTATCAAGCTTACATACCCTCTTAATTTTTCGACACCCCAAACAAGGTGAGACATTCAAGAACTCTTGACCACCAACTGAAAATTCCAATGGAAAACGACGATGATCAACAGATGATTTATACCAACTCTATGAAATTAATATTCTCTGATGAATCAAATGAATATTTATTTTCGTCTCATGAAACACAGTCTGTTTTACCAGGAATCTTTCATTGATCTATGAACAACACAATGAAGATTTATATGGTCGGCCGCACAAGGCCTCAAAAGGTGCTATTCTGATTGAAGACTATTTAGTATCGCTATAAGAAAACTCAAATTGTCATAAATGGTTATTCCAAGCTCTATAAAAGTCAATAATATAGGTAGGGAGCATATGTTAAATAATCCATATATCTCTATTACATAATTCATCCATCTACAGATCATATACCATACAAAGATGAACATGAGATTCTAGTGCCTACTGAAGGCCTCTCTAAAAGATATAAGTAAAATAGGGATCTCAATAATAGACTATAGCATTTGGAATTCCGTAGAAAGGAACAATATCTTTTACATATATATTTCACAACTCCTTATCATTTTTTATTACGTATGTCTATAAAGTGATATTATTCAGTCAGCCTATTTTTCACAACCCATATTGAATTATTCTTATATGGATATGTAGAAACCCAACCAATTGTAAATTTAAATCTCATCCCACTACCTCATTTTTACTTGAAGTGATTCAGGAAAACCTGAGGGTATCTAGTACTTGAACTTGACCTACTAACAAATATAAAAATGAGAGAAAAAATAAAAAATTCCCCATCACACAATTGGCCACTAGAATCCATTTCACATGTCATAGAACATATTTGTGGTTCCCATGTTCACTTCCCTATAGGAATTATAGAAAATAATCATCACCACTAGTCTTACCACAAACAACACAACAAAAAAATTCTGAAACCATAGAATACCCTCTTTGGAGAGTGAAAACTCAACAAAGGTCTCCCCACCATAAATAGAGTGTCTAATGCAACGGAACTCATCATCAAGATGTTGTTCATAAACAATCATCTTGAGAATAGTGAATCCTAGTTTAACAGTGGACAAAACCACCTCGGTCCATATTTTCTAATCTCTAACCTGAAACTGTAAAAACATTCCATCAAGTTCCACTCTCCTGATGATTTTTTCATTGCCTGGGTCAGAACGTTTCCACTCAAATCATCAACAATGACTTTACCTTTCCCTTGGGTGTAAGAAATTTCCATATAAAAATATTTTAGATACTTCACCCAATACCTCTATATAAGATTAATTTTTATTCATAGAATATGTTACTCAAAATATTGTGGTCTGAAAACATGGTAATTCATTCAATGAAAAGGTATTTCAACCAACTTTTATGTGCATAGATCACAAATAAGAGTTCGAGGACAAGGGTTGGGTACTTTTTCTAATGTGGCCTAAGCTTTTGAGATCCATATCATAAAACATGATGACACTACATATGAATTCAACCCAAACCTAGACCTGATGCATTATAATATACCAAATATCCATGCCTGGCCTCTAGAAGAGTCAAAATCAGTGCAGTAGTCAATATAATTTTTTGCACAAAAAAATAAATTTGATATTTATCATCATAAGAAAACATAAATCCCTTCCAAAATAGAGTAGTCATAAAAGAATCCAATTTAGAAAAATCCTTCAAAACCCAGTGATAATATCTAGATAAACCCAAGATTCTATTAATCTTGAAAACATTTTGTCGTTGATCGCATGTCATAACATCTTCCACCTTTTCATAATCCACTAAAATACCATGTTTTGACACCACATGTCTTGATAAAATCACCTCCAAAATTCTTAAATCACATTTGGATAGCTTGAAATAATGTCATTAATTTATCAATAATTACAAAACTACTCTCAAATGACACACAAAATCCTCCCATGACTCCGAGTAATGATTGATGTCATCCAAAAATACCCACATGAAAGTGTAGATATACCAATGTAAAATAATCTCATTAAATCAATGAAGACTGCAAGAGAATTGGTAAGACCAATTGTTGTGTTTGAGTGATCATAATTTCCATAACTACTCCAAAAGGTTGTGTTTTGAATGTCAGACTCTTTTATTCTCAACTGGGGGTAACCAGATCAAAGATAAATCTTGGAAACCATTTTCCCCTTTCAACTGGTGAAATAGATCATGAATAAATGAAATTATATACTTTATTCCTTATCGTAACACAATTTAGTTTTTGGTAATCAACACAAAGGTGAAGTAACCCATCATCATTCTTAGTAGAGAGTACTTGAACTTCCTTAGGTGTCACATATTGGTATATAAATAATTCCTCTAAAATATCATCCAAATGAGTCTCCAAATCGTTGATTTCATCTAGTTCCATGTGGTAATAAAGAATATTTACCATCTTTGTACTTGGTACTAAATTGATATAAATATTTACCACCCTTACCTATGGAAAGAAGAGAAGTTAAAAGGAAAAACATAGGGAAAATCTATGACAGCTAGAGGGAGATCATAATTTATGTTTTTTCACTTTAGGTCAAAATAAAAAATATATATTACTTTTCCCAACTCTATATAAGAAGGTACAACTCTGCCCGACCTCGGGTCTGATTATCCTTGATAAATATGGTACATACCATCATGTGTTGTAAAGGATACCCGCCTATAATATCAATTTATTCGATATTCTAGCAATGATCCAATCCATCACGAATATGTTGTTAAGTGGTTTCATGTCAAGAACCAGAAAATCCCAAGCAAGAGAAATCTCATCTAAAGAGAAAACATAAGCATTATAACAGATACACTCCCCGCTTCTCATTCCGAGAGGTGTAGTAATATCCATCATGTATGATAAAATATCCACATGAATATTTATCAAATTCACAATATGGGTTGTAATGAATAAAGGAAAAGAACCAACATTAAATAAATAATCCCCCAAAGATGAAATAATAGTGATGGTACTTCTCACAGTCAGTGGACTCGTATTTGAATCCTCTCAAGACTCTTCCATTATGTGAAGAAGCTTCGTTCTAGATGCCTATGGTTGGAACCCATCAGTTTGTGAAGAATCTGATTAAACTGGATTAATTTTTGGAATTGATGATCCAATGACACTACATGGTGTAGAATAGTGATGATATAACATCTTCAAGTAACCTAGGTGTTTTCAGGAACCACATACCATGGGTGCCATAGTGTAAACCTATTTTGAGTGCCCATGATTTCTACACTGGTGTAAAATAAAAGGGACTCTTCTCAACACAACAAGTGGTCTAGAGAACCCTTATATTGAGAATCTCTACTGTAATCATTATGATTCCTCTTTCATTTGAAGGAACTCACAAAACTACCACTATGAGAAAAAGGAACTCCCTTCCAACCTCACTTACTAGCCACATCATGCTCAACTATCACACTATATCAAGCACCTAAACACATGAAGAGATAATCAACAATATAATTTTTGAATGAATGTAAGAATAAACTCCCATATCTAGCCTTTTAGCCTTTATCTTATTATTCTACACAATCTCAGGTATAAAATTCGAAAATATTAGTAAATAAATATTCATATTCTTTAATGGTCATGTCATCCTGCTCAATTTTGAAAAACTATATAGCCTCATCCAACACCATTGAATCTTGATATAACTAGTCAGTGAATGGAGACATAATGTCCTTTCACTATAAGTCCCAGTGCTTCATCGCCATACCCTTTGTGTTGCACTATCTCTTACAAGGTCCCTATATCTTGAATTTCTCACATTTCACCTTGATAGAATTAAGAGTTTCTAATAACTCATTTAAAAGTTAAATCATCCTCAAATAATCATAAACCTACCGAGGATAATTTGAACCATTGAATGATGGAGGATTATGATGAAGGAACTCATATGCAGAATTTCCCGACTCATCCCTGTGAGGTTCCATGGTTGTATCTTGAATAATAATGGGTGTAGGTTCTTGTTCGAGATATTGGAAAACACGCACAATAACCTCAATACGATTCTAGTACACATGAGGATTTACTCACTATGTTTCCTACGAATCTTCCTCCTAGATCATATTCAAATTTCTTCTCAGAGGCAAGATGCTACATACCATCAAAAAACACATATAAGACATCAAATTCTTACTCATATCGATACTCAAACAAGGGAAACAAGGAGGATTAATCCCATAAGTTAAGAACACAAGATATATATTTCAATCAATCCAAATCTAATATATTTAAATGAATTGAAATAATTATAAATATTCCTATCCCAAATTACCCATGGTGAAGTAATGATATTTACGATGAGGGATGACCAGAAAATCACTCAAAACTACATCATATATCCCGAAAATATTACTCAAGCTATATACAGACATTAAGTAAACATGCTTAACATGTACCTTAGATAACACATTTGAACAAATTATTCTTGATACCCTAGTACCCTAATACTTAATCCAATCCCAAAATAGCCCAAAGGGCATTCCCCATCCCAATGGGTTGGTGAAAAACACTCTTTATCGCACATGATAAACTTGGGAATATACTTTCCACATAAACATCAGAAGAAATAGATACAAGTCAATATGATCAAAATAAAAACTCCATAGGTAGGATTGTACCAGAAATCAAACTTGTTCAAAAACCCAAAGTACAACCAAAAATTACCAGAAACTAAAATAAGACAACAAACTACCCATTTCCCAATGGACAAAACACTCCATGCTCAAAGGATCAAAAACAAGAACCATATCTAATTGGTGATTTACCCATGCTCGAACATGGAAGAAGAAAATATAGAAACTCTTGAAGGAAATGCTATAGTGTGTTCTTAAATCTTGATAGGGTCTCACCTAGTGTTCTGTAATATGATTACATAATAATTAACCAAATAGTGCTTTAAATTTTTATAATTCGGGCATGTAAGTATAAGAGAATATTTAAAAAAATCATTCTTTTATTTTTAATTGATGGAAAAAATTTAACGAAGGGATTTGGAAATATTTATATAAAATAGTTTATAATAATTCCCAATGAATATCCAAATAATTTTTATAAAAAATGGAACATATATTAAAATAAACCACAAATGAGAAACATGGTCATCTACCAAAAAGTAAGATAGTTATAGGTTATGAGATAATCACACACTCTCATATAGTAATAATTACAATGTGCACGCACATCCCTCAGACATTGGTAGAAGAGGACACATGAATGTGCTACCGAGGATAAGATCTGAAAAAATACTTTTTTGTTAGACGGTAAAGATACAATCTATTTCCAAGGAATACCCATCCTAGTATGTTTTTTATCAAATAAGTCACTAATAACCTAGGGTTTAATGTTCTCAAAACATAATAAAAAATGGGAATATTATTTCATAACTGTACAAAATAAAATTTCCCTATTTCCAATTTGAATTTTTAAATTTCTATTTAAAAATAAAAAAAAATATTTTTAAATAATTCAAGCCATTTTTGGATAAAACCAATCCAAGGTTCTTATCAAAATAATATGATCAATTTTTTTGAGATACTAATTTTAAATCAATGTTTTTAAATCAATTTCACAATTTCACCAATTTCCAATCACACACCAAATCTAAAATTCAATTAGAGTTGAGGGGTTTTTCCAAAATCCCATGACAAATCCATTTAAAATACCAATTCATAATGGATCTGGTTTTCCCAATTTAAATGGAAGAAATCTAAAATAATAACGAAATTAAAGGTTAAAATAATTGGCTAATCTTAAAAGGAACCAGCTACCTCAACATGGAGATCACGTAACACAGCTTCCTTAATGAGATTCAACAATGAATAATGTCGATAATAGAGATAAAGAAATCAACCATAGATTCAAGATAAAAATTTTATTTTAGATTCAAACATAACTAGATGATCTAATATATCCCAATTATGGTAGATAGAGAGAGTGAGAGATAGATAATAGGGGAAGATCTCTTACAGAAGAGGAATCATACAGCATTTTCCAAGATTGGATCTACCTTGGAAAGTGATTGAAGATCCAAAATGGTTCTTTTAGAGATTCCAATACTTATGAAATTAATCCAAAAGGATTTGGGGTCGGGTTCGAGGTAAAAATGGGAGTTAGGTAATTTTTTAATAAATTTTGGGAATTAGATATCATCGCTCACACAGTTAGCTGGATAGGGCCACACAGTTTGTAAAACTCTTCACCCTACCCATACAACCCTATAATATTTGAAAAATTTCTACTAGGTTGGTGCACTATTTTTCAACCCATGCGCCAACTGTGAAAACCCCCAATAATTGGTTTTTTACAATTTATACTGGGTGGGTGCATGTTTTTGAAAAAACATTCATCAACCATGAACAACCCTAACAATTCCAAAAATATTCAACATCTTCCTCAAAAGTACCAGAGGCAAACCCCAACCAAAGAATGATAAAATATAGGGCCAATAAGTACCTGAAAAAAGTAATAAGATGTTTCAACCGCCCCACCATAGAAACATTCTATCCACATAAATCCTGTTAAGAAGTATCCACATAAAAAATATGAGGCCACTTGTACGACATTCCACCTTTTTATTACAGGTCTTTACATGAAAATTTACAAATAGAGGATATTTTAAAGTTTAGTGTGTTGAAAAAAATGTACATAGTACATAAAAACCTAAAACATTCTTCAATTCCCCATGAAAAGATTCATCAAGTTTTATACAAATTACATTTATTGCATCTCATAGCTAAGGTCATACATGAAAGGAATGTATGAGAAGAAGACCTTGTATGGGAGATCAAGTGAAATAGTTTACATGTGAACTTGAGAAATACCAATAAGAAGATAATGAATATTGTAAGTTCATGAAAAAGAGGCATATCATAATAATATTATCTTGAATTAAAACATGAAAATGTGGAAACAATATTTAATTTAGACATTCATAATCATATCACTAAGGTCCATCCCCAAGGTGTTATAAAAATTACAAATGCTATTCAGCATGGTAATAAAAAACTTGTCATCTATATAGATTAAATTCATTACCCAATGCATTAGAGTTATATCACAGAACACCACTAATATGAATTTATTTTCATGTGACCCACATATATCATAATAATATATTTCATTAATAACCCATAGAGAATAAAAGAAATGTGTTTTATATAAATATCATGGAAGTTTAAAAAGTTCTTGAAAACACAATCATTATGTAATTTATAAACCATAGAAATGGAATGGAGGTTTTATGTACGAAATTACCGAACCAAATAATTCATTTTTTGTCTTGATGAATACCATTGAAAATGAATGAATTTTGGGTATTCACATAAAAAACAAAATATTTTTTTGGGAAAAAGGGAGAGATTTTGAGATGAAAATTATGCAGCATAATGGGAATGAAACGTAGTTTTATAAAACATTAAAAAGAGATGGGAAAGGGTTCAAAATTTCATAAGACTCATAATACTATATTGGGATATAATAACATGGAAATAAGAACATTGTATGGAAATTTGAATGAAATACCACATAAAATAGAACTTCAAATGAAAAGAGAAGTTTATAATTCCCTTACCATGAAGTGTAACTCCTAAAACATGAAGATAGAGACCTAGGGGGCTCAAGGGCACCTTGAGAGGAGTCCTTGGGAGGTAGTACTATCAAGAATATCATGGTATTTTCCCATGGTATTGGCCACTTGGGACACCTGTTGAGTTAATTTAACTGATAAGACTCGATCATCATTTTAAATTAATAATTAAATCATTATGACGTAACCATAATGTCATTAAAAGTACTGAAAAACTCAAACAATATTTTTACTATTCAGAAAAAATAAATTATTTTATAAAATTTTTATACATTCACTGTAAACTAATATCGACCTTATAAATTTGAAAATGAAATTTATTTTCATCATAATAAATCTTTAAATATGAGAAATTTGTGTTTTAACTATAAAAATACTCATTTATTAAAAATAATAGCGTACAGAAAATGCCTAGCAACATGCATAGGAGAATTTTCAACACTTGAAAAAAATAATATTACTTTATCATTTTTAAATTAAAAAAAATGTTTTTATAACTCTATTTTATTTTAATAAAGATTAATAATAATTAAATATTATAATATCATAATGAAAGTACAATTTTAACCCAAAAAATTCAATTTATCAAATTCCATCAAATTTTTTAAGAAAAACTATTCTTAAAACACAAATGATGAAATAAAAAATTTATTTTAACAATTGGATTTCATTTTAAGGAACTAGGGCCTTGAAACATAATCCCTAGAAACTCCCTCATATGACCTATTGGTAAAGTGTGTGATGGTGATGGACACTTGGGGTGGCTCAGATAACATCGCCCAAGTAGTAATCTACACTAACATGAACTTCTCTCATAAGAAATTTCATTCAAGCTTAACATGTTGATGACGGAATTGGGCTTGGCCCAGGGAGAAGCCTAGTGACACTACCTTCTTCCCAAGCTCCGAAAAATGGTTTCATATGGCCCAAGTCTACTAAATGTGGCCACCGACTCTTCTTTCTTCCTTAATTATCGATTATAATTTATATTTATAAACAATAATTTTGATGTTAAAAATTATTATTGCTTACCAGAATCATATTAACCCATAGTCATATAACAGTTAAAACCCAATGGTCACATTTCATTTATACTTATATATTTATATTCATTATGACATAGTAAAACATACATTTTCAGGAAACAACATATTATTCAAAAGCTTTTTACTTTACAACTAGTCTCTATTCGGAGCGTATATCTCCATTCTTTCATGATTATCAATGAAGTGATTCCATATAACTCAAACCAAAGGTATCATCCTCCTAAAAAGTTACTTGGTTTCAAAATAAACTATCCTAACTGGCTTCTTAGACTCAAATAAATCAGTCTCAACATCAAGATCACTCCATCTCATAACATGAGATGGATTAGAAAGACACTTTCAAAACACTGATACATGGATCACGTTTTGTATTAGTGTCAACTATGGAAGAATTGATAAATGTTAAGTCACATTAACCACCTACTCAACAACCAAAAACAGTCACACAAAGCAAGGGGAAATCACCCTTTACCTTCTAAGACGTCGATGACCAAAACAAGGTCAGACTTCTAAGAACACCTGGTCAATAACTAAAATTTAAATGCTCTACGACGATGATTAACATGTGATTTATACTGGATCTATACCTTCCAAATTCTCGGATGAATCCACTGAATCTTATTTTTCATCTCCTAAACCAATTTAGGTTCTACCAAGGAACATTCAGTAATCCTAAAATAACACAATATTTATTTATAAGGCTGACCATACAAGGCCTCAAAAGGTACCATTCTGATTTCAGACTGGTAACTATTGTTATAAAAAAACTCAATCAGTACCAAATTGTTATCCCAATCTCCACCGATGTTAATAACATAGGTTCCAATCATATCTTCTAGAATCTATATCACTCTCTCTCTCTGTCTGGCCATCATAATATATATGGTATGTCATACTCAAATGAACTTGAGATCCCATTTCCTCTTAAAGATCTCTCCAAAATAGACCATTCAGATTGTGATCTCCATCAAAGACTATAACATATGGATCATCAGAAAAATTAACAATCTCTTTTACATAGATATTTCTTCACATATCAACTTTGGTTTTATCACAAATCGGTATAAAGTGAGATGATTTTGTCAGTATATTGACCACAACCTGTATCATAATCTTTTTTCTCTAGGTATGTGGAAACCCAACCAAAATTTCCATCAAGAACTCATCCCATTTCCAAGTTGGAACTGTGAGTGAATGAATAAATCCAAATGGTCTCTCGTGTTTTCCCTTGACCTATTGAAACATATAACAAAGAAAGACAAAATCAATAATCCCCCTTCACATTCTCGAACTCTAGAATTGATTTTTCATGTCATAGAACATCTTCATGGTTCTTGTGTGAACTTCCTTATAGGAATTATTTAAATCCAACATCAAAGATATCCTTACTGATAACAACACAACAACACTATTTAGAAAAATAGACTACCATCTATGGGGAAATACCAATCATCAATGGTCTCCCCACTATATAGAGAGTCTCTGATGATAAGGGACTCATCATCAAATTTATTTTCTTGAATAATCATCTTGATAATAGTAGAGATCAACTGAAAATTGGCCAAAACTACTTTGATCCCTATTTCCCAAACTCAAATATAAAACTATGAAAAAAGAGCAATCAAGTTACACTCTTATAATGATTCCTTCATGACCTATGTCAGATGTTTTCTTCTCAATGCATCTTAATTGAATTTCATTTTCTAGGTGTATAGGCAATTCGGTAATCAAAATATTTCAAAAACTCCACCCAATTACTCAAGCATAGATTTAAATATTTTTTAGAGAAGACATAATAGAAGATCTTGTTGTATGAAAAATGGTAATCCTTTCTTTTAAAAGGTAATACTTCCAATTTTTATCACATGCATCACAAATGGGAGTTCAAGGTCATGGGTTAGGTAATTCTTCTTTTGTAACCTAAGATTCGATGATTCATAGGGTACAATGTGATCACCCATGAAAAGAACATAGCACAAACCTAAAATTAATCCACCAAAAAGAACCACATATACCTGAGTGGCCTCCAAAATATTCAACAACGGTGCAGTGGTCAAAACAGATTTCATCTCAATAAAATAACATGGAAATTTTTTATCCCAAGAAATCATCACCCCATTTCAGTTAGAGCAGTCATCAGAGAAATAAATTTAGAGAAATACTTTACCAACCGATGATAATATTCATCTAAACCCAAGATGTTACAAATATGAAACCCATTCAATGGTTACTCCCAGATCATTAAAACTTTCGACTTTTTAGGATCAATTGAAATACCTTGTTATAACATCATGTGTCCCAATAAATTCACTTCCCAAATCTAGAAATTACATTTGGATATCTTAGAATAAGGTTAGTGATTTCTTAATAATTATGAAACCCTCTCAATTGATTCACATGATCGTCCTCAAACATAAAGTAAACAAAGATTTCACCCAAAAATACCACCAAAAAAGTATTAAGAAACTCATGGAGAATCTTATTCGTTAAATCCATGGAGACTATAGGATAATTGGCTATATGAAATGTAATGAATAGGTACTCATAATTTCTATAACTACTCTGGAAGTTGATTATATGAATGTTGGATTCTTTAACAGTCAAATGATGGTGACAAGATCAAATATCAATATTCAAAAACCACTTATCCCCATTCATCTGGTCAATCTAATCATGATCCCAGGGAAATAGATACTCAATCATTACCATAACTCTATTGAGTTTCTATTAATCAATGAAAAGGTGAAGTCACCCATCTGCTTTCATAGAAAAGAGAACTAGAACAACCCAAGGTGACACACTCGGGATTATAATCCATTTCCCTAAAATATCATAAAACTTAGTATTCAACTATTTAGTTTTAGCTGGTTCCAAATGATAATAGTTAAAAGATAATAGATGATTATTAGTTACTAAATCGATAGATAAATATACCTGACTTATTGGTGGAAAACTAGATAATTATAAAGGAAATAATTCTTGAAACTAGTTGAGAAACAAAGGGAGATAATCATTCAAGGATTATTGATCCATGTAAGATGAGAACACATATATTAGTTTTCCCTACTCTAGATAATAACGTCTACCTCTTCTCGAACATGTGTCCCATTCTCCCTGAAGTATATGACACATACCATTGGGAACCATAAAGGAGAATCATCTATGTTAAAAAAAATTGGAATTTATTAGAAATGATACAATCCCCCACAAATATGTATTTAAGAGGTTTTATGTTGATTAATATAAAATAAAAATAACGATCAATTTCACTTAAAGAGAAAAATAACCGTACAAAAACGACCCTACTCTCTTTTTGTTATGAGGGGAGTAGTAATATCTGTCACGTAAGATAACATCTCCATACTAATATTTTTTAAATTAAAAATAATTATTGAAATTAATTAATGGGACACACTAATATTAAATAAATTAGTCACCAAAGATGAAGAAATATTGATGGTACTTCTCACTATCCTTGTACATGTATCTTCTTCCTATGGTGACTCTTGTACTATGTCAAGAAGATTTGTTCTAAATGCATATGGTTGGAACCCCATAGTTCATGAAGAATATAATTTCACTATAATAATTTTTATTATTGTTGATCACAGGCCAATATGTAGAGTAGAATAGTAATGAAAATACTTTTTCAAGTGACTTGATACTCCATAGGAACCACAAAACTTTGGTTTCTTTAGGGAAAACCCCTTTCCAGTGCCCAAGATTGCTACACTAGTATCAAAAAAAAGGATACATCTCAAAACAACAGGGGGTCTAGATGAACCATGCTATTGAGAACAATCACGAGAATCATTAAACTTCCTATTTCCATTGAAATAACTCACATAACTACCACTGGGAGAAAAAGGTACTCCCGATAATCCAGACTTACCAACCAAATCAAGTGCAACCATCAATGCCCTGTCTTGGACCTCAACATACGAAGATAGATTCAAGGAAATAAATTGATGAATGATATTAGATCAAAGTACCATCTTAAACCATTGATTTTTCACCTTCTCATTTGATACAATCTCATGTGCATACTGCATAAGTTTAGTGAGGGGATTTTCTTGTTATGTCATGGTCCTATCAGCATGAATGAGTTTGAGAAACTATATAGACTTGGAAAATACGATAGAATCTGGATAGAAAGTATCAATGAAAAGAGAATTAAATTCCATATATTCTAAGGCCTCATGATTCATCACCATCACCATCATGTCTCACCACCTCCTGCTAGGTCCCACTGGCTTGGTTGTGTCTCATTTCACCTTAATATAATCAACAATTTAGAAGAACTCAAATAAAAGTTCAATCCTCCTAAACCAATCCTAAATATATTAATGACTATTTGAACCGTGGGATGATTGTATCTTTTAATGAAGAAAATATAGAGAATGATATCAATACTCATCCCTTTGAGGTTCCACAACTGGAGACCCAATAGGAATGGGTGTAGGTTCTTTTCAATGATCTTGGAATACACGCACATTGACCTCATTAATATTATTTTCCATGGGAGGATTTTATCATAGCATTTCATCAGAAGCTTCCTCATGGATCCAATTTGAACATCTTATGAGAGGAATGATGCACCAAAAAATAAACAAACACTACGATGAAATTATTTGATTACTCAGACCAATACTCAAACAAGATTAGTAAGGGAGATTATTCTTGTATGATAAGAAAACAATATTTAGATCTCCACGTATTCACATCTAAAGTAGGGAATAGAATAGAACTAATACAGAATATGTCTTTACCAATATACCATTGGTGACTTAAGCGTCATTATGATGTGGGATGGATAAAACTCACTCAGAACTACCACCTAAGTCCAGAAATGATTACTCAAACTATATTCTGACATCAAGGAAAGATGCTCAACTTGTACCTCTGATACCACTTTTTCATGAGCCATCCTAAAAACCCTAGTACCCTAAGACCCAAGCCATCCTTGGAATAGCCTGAAGGGTGTTCTATATCCACACAGGTTTTTTAAAAGCACCTCAAATCACACAAGGTATATGTGGGAATTCTTTTTTCACATAAATAGTGGACGAAACATATACAAGTTAGAAAGATCAAAATAAAAAATCCACAGGGAAACAATACCAAAATTTAGTTAGTTATACAAACCTATAGTATATCCAAAAATTACCTGGAAGTAAAATAAAAAGATAAAAAACCCAATTCCCAATGAACATAGCACTTCAATCCTAAAGGATCAACAATAAGAACCTCCCTCAAGTGGTACTTTTCCTTTTCACTAACATGGTAGAATAAAATATACAAACCCCCAAAGGAAATGGTAGGGTGTGATCTAAAATTTCATTTAGGTCTTTCCAGGTGTTCAATAATAAGATTCCATAATAATTAACCACATAATTCTTTCAATTATAATAAAACATGAATCATCGTACAAGAGTGTATTTAAAACAAATCATACTTTTAAATTTAATTAATAGAAGAATTCAAAATAATTTATTAATAAACATTTTATATAAAAATGTTAATATAAATTCATATGGAATATAAAATGTAGCTTTACAAAAAAACTGGAATATATATCAAAATGATACACAAATGTGAAACTTGTTCATCAACCAAGTGGTAAGATAGTTCCAGGTTATGGGATCTTCACACACACAAATAGTGATAATGGTAAAGTAAACACACATCCTTCATACACTGGTGAGAGAGGAATCATCAACATCCTACTGAGGATAAGATCAATCGTAGTATGTTTTTTTATATTAGTAATGCATCAATCCTTTTCTAGGGCATTCATATCCTATTATGTTTATCCCAAATAACACACTAAATACTAAGGCTTCCATTTCCTCAAACTATTATCTATAATGGAAAATAATTACAAAACTACTTAAAATAAAATTTACCCATTTGTGATTTCAATATGACAATTTGATCTTAAAAAAACATAGATTTATAATAAATTGAATTATTTCCAGATAAAACCAATCCAAGGTTCTTATGAAATAGTTTAATTCATTTTATCAAATACCAATTTTATTTCAATTTTTCCAAATAAATTTCAAAATCCCACTAATTTCCAATCACACCCTAGTCTCCAATTCCATTGGAATTGCTAGTTTTCCAAAAAAAAATATAATTGAAATTCATCTTCAAATTATAATTCACACATAATCAAGTTTTAACCATTTAATAAGAAACAGTCTAAAACCATCCATGAATTCAAGGTAAAATCAATTGTCCAATCATAAATAGAACCACCTCCCACAACACCAAATTCATGTAACATTGCATATACAATGGGATTCACCAATGAATATAATCGATAGCATATATAAAGAAATAAACCCTAGATTAAAGATACAAAAAAAATAATTTTAGGTACATACATAACTAAATGTTAAAACAAATCCTGAAGAAGAGACGTAGAGAGAGAGGGAGAGGCATAGAATAAGAGATGATCTCTTACCAAAGATGAATTTGATGATTTTCCCCAATCATTCATATTCCCTGGATGGGGTCTAGGGGATCCAAGATGGTTCTGTGAGAGCTTCCAAGAACTAGAAAATCAATCCCAGAGGATTTGAGGGCTAGAAGGATGTAAAAAAGGGTGTTTAGAAAATTTTAGTAAATATTTTGGAATTTAAAATCACCACTCACATGGTAAGTTGGGTACGACTGCACAGTTTGTTAGACTATGAACCCATTTAATCGGGTTCATAGATTCTACTTGGTGGGATAATATTTTCTCAAACAATGTGCCAACTAGGAAAACCACCACTTTTTGAGTTTTCACAGCTTCCACTAGGTGGTGGATTGGTTTTGGAAAACTACGTTCCAACTGTTCACAAACCAAAAAAATTCCAAAAATTTTAGATTCTTCCTAGAAACACCTTGAGATGAACCCCAAAACAATAATGAAAAAAAATAATGTTGAAGAGTACCTAGAAAACGTAACATTATTTATACTTTAGTATTTAAGATAATTAAGAAAATATTTTTTTTAGAAATATGAATTTATTTATCCCTTCGGTTAATGATCCATTTTATTTTTCAAAACCATGTTTTCTAAAAAAAAATTCATTTTTTTCATTACTCTGTAATGATTTTCTAAAAGAAAATTTTACCCTTTTATGATTTTTAAATTTTTTTTGAAAGTAATCTTATTATAATTTTCCAAGAAATTCACATTTCGAATTTATTAAAAATGTTAAATGAGTATTAATATTAACACATATGACATGAACAAAATATTATGATTCCAAGACCAATCATTGTTTCACAGAATAATTTGGAAATTTTCACAGTTATTTTGTTAAAAACATTCTTCAAGATATTTTATGTTTTAAAAAATTAATGTGGAAAGTATGTTTTCATAAATAAATGTATTAAATGATTTTTAAATGTGGCCTTTATATGTTTTCAAATTTTTTTCAAGAATAAGTTTTTCAAAATGATTTATGTTTAAAAAAGTTTTTTTAATGTGGAAATTATATATTCATCAAAAAAAGTATTAAATGATTTTTAAAATACACTATTATATCCTTTTATTTTTATTTTCAAATAGAAATATTTTCATAATGTTTTATGATTAAAAAGAATACTTTCAATGAAAATCTAATTTCATCATTAAATTTCCCAAGTATTATTTTAAAATTATTTTCCATATAAGATTAAATTATTTTTGGTTAATTATGATTTATTGAGTATATGATCTAAGGAAATGATTCTTATTTTTCTACGAATGATTTATGTTTATAATGGCAAGATGTTTAGGAATCGTGATTCTCTTATACAGGTTATACCTCTATTAAATGTTCTGAAACCAATTTATTTTTACATGGGTTTTGGTTTGTTTAAATAATGAAATGATTATGAAACCTATTAATTTTAAACTAGTTTAGTTATGATTTAATTTTTATGAAACCCATTTTATTTCATGGGTTCTGATATCATGAATTTTTAGGATCTTGTTTCACACATATGTATGATTTTCATTTTATAAAAGTGGTTAAGTTATAGAAAAATAAGGGTAGGATCTATATCTACATCCAATGAATTAAGTAATTATTTAAATTAAATGAGATATATAGGACTGGAATGGATAATGAACTCATATCATTAAAGGAATTAATTAGATATGGATCTCTTTGGTGTGAACCTCGACTGCTATGATGTTATGCATGGACCTGTATTTCATGTCCATAATGTTATTCATAAACCTGATTATGCATTCACAATTTCATGTGAAAACCGAATTACATGATCATTATTTTATTTGGGGACCTATCTTTTATTTATACAATGTTATTCATGGACCTAGATGCATGTCAAAAAGTTTATGTGAGGGCCTAATTTCATGTCCATAACCTAATAAGTGAACCTTTTCTCTTTTTAAATATTCACAATGTTGTAAGACGGTATTTTCACCCAAAATACATGTAGTATTCCAAATTTATACTCTCATGGATCATGTTATTGGCTTTCCTTATGATTCATGTCTTATAAACTGCCAATCCTTATGTCATGACCCAACATTATGATCATTGATATGAAAGTTACATTTTTTAGATGTTATGATAATGATATCATAAACTTATGTTGATGTTATACTTAATTTCTCCACTTATTTACACTTATTGAGCACCTGAGTGCATCATTTCATAGGATTAATTTCCCTATGTTACGAAGAACGATTTTAAATGGGGAATGTTTGTGAAGAGTACTAAAGGGGGATATATTTATGGGAGATGTTCAAGTTATTTTCCCAAATATGAATATTTTTTTCAGTGTTTTCAATGTAACTAACCTATTACATTCATTATGTGTGTGTTTGTTTAATGTAATGAATTTTCATCTAAAAATATGTTATATCCATGAATAATAATTCGGGGTCACTATAATTTCGATATGGGTATAGGTAATTTTTATATAATTATAACACCTGAGTTTTTATAAACCTTTTTTCAAGTAAATTAAATTTATTTGAGGTCTTGTGTTATACACTACACGATGTTATGATTTCATTACACAAAACACTAGCTTATATTACATTGAACGCAACACTGATTTTCTAGGAAGCAATATTTTATTATTCAAATTATTTAAAGAAGACAATTATAATCGAGTCACTAAATTGAAGGGAATGAATAGTATTTAGCCAAAATGATATATATATATATATATTCAATAATATTTTTTTGATATTTTTCCAACAGATTTTACTTATATAAGATTATAATTATTCTAATTTTTCATATAAAAGCTGTATTTTTCTGAAGGAAGTTTTATCACCTTTTAATGGCGTACCTATAGTAGAATTAAATTTTGGAACTTTTATAAATTATATTTCAAGAAATAAACTTCATTTATGAATTCTTAATGTTAGAATTATCTCAAGGTGAAATTTCAGTATTAATCTGAAAAATTTCATCTGTTGATGTATAGTTAAAATACTAATGTTTATTGAAATCTGTATTTTCTTTTAAAGTATTTGCAAGGTCAAATTATATATTGAAAAATTTTCAATTTTAAATTAATTTTTTTAATTTAAAATAATGAAATTTTGGTTTATGAAAAATATTTTACATTTGAATTTATTATAAAAACATTTTACGCTTTAATAGGTAGTTTTTTTGAAAAACTCTTTTTTCAAGACGTTTTACAGGTTTTATCATATATTGAATTATAAAATATCAATAGTTTTTATTTTGAAAAATTTAATTCAAAAATATGATTCATACAATCCATATTTATTGAATATATTATTTTTTATTATCATCCAATATAAATACTAACCATTGTAAATTTTGTTATCACGATTAAGCGTAAATTGGGAAATTTAGGTTAATAATAAAATGATTAAGACTATAAAATGACAATAATAGAGGAAAACAATTTATTAGATGAATATACATCCACCCATAACACATAAGGAATCAAATTAAGTTGTTTAATGGACACTTGCCCATAATAATGACTTATATAATATTAAAATCAACGAACGTTACAAAATGTCACTTTCATTGTCATAAATATACATTATTTATAAAAATGGAGAAAAGTGTCGGTTATGAATTAATATAATTGTAAATATGTAACTTAATAAAAATATTTTAATGATATAAATTTAGTTTTGACTTTCTAGACCAATTAGATGAGATTATTATATTTATAATATTTTATGTAATAAAAATTTTAAGATGTCACAATTATGCTTTAAATACAGTAACGTTTTTAAAATTGGGTTACACTAAATAAATATTCAAATATAAATATTTTTCTACAATATATAAGATTTATCTTCATTGGGTTATTTTATTTTCATTTTTTTTGTGAATAATAAATATATTAAATAATATCACAACATTTATGTAGTCATTATTTTATTAATGTAAATATCAAATAAATGTTATTAAGAACATTAAAATAAATTAAAATTTAGATAATAAATGTTATAATTTAATTTAATAGATTACCATGACCTCTTAGAGATATAATAAAATATTTGGCTCAAAGTTAACTTATTATATTTATTTTCGTAAAAGTCCAAGTAATTAATGATTTTAAATTTGTAGAAATTATATTTTGTCAAAATAATTATATATAAATTATTTAAAAATAATAAAAAAAAATAAAAAATAAAAATAAAAAATTTCTATTTTATAGATAATTTAATATATTGTTAATTTAGGGTCCAATTGACATCCCATAAAAAAAAAATTTCAACCATTATTATTGAAAATTTTATAACCATAGTTAAAATTAAAATAGTTTAAGTAAGGGTTAATAAAATTGATAAGGTTTAAAATAATAAAAAAACTTGTCTAAAATATATTGGTTGTTGATAATAGAATCTTATCCCATATTATATTTTCAAGGTATTTTAATTGATATTGAATTTATTATAAATTATTTTTTTATAAATTCCAAAAGTGCTCCTCACCTCAATTATTAAAGGGAACCTACTCCCCTATTTTTTCACATCATATTGAGAATTAAATCTTGAACATACCTTGAAAATATATCGAATTAAATTACCTAGACACATTCAAGAGGTTTTTTTATATTCAAAAGACTATACCTAATGTCCCTAAGAGGATATCTATGGAAATTTCGTTGAAGAATAGGTAATCATCTTTACAGACTCTTTCAAGATTATTCATTCTTTGCTTCTTCTTCTGTGTTATTTCTATTATAAATTAATAAATAAAGTATCAACTATATTAAGATATGTTATTATGATTATGTAACTACTATATTTCACCTTTTATTATTTCTACAAAAAATTAAAGCACTGCACGTGTGTACGTACGACTAACCGTATACACACCGTGGTGTAATCTATTTTTTCATCACCACTTTATTTGGATAAGTTTAAAGATGGAAATAATATATATATATATATATATATATGATAATAATAAAATTAAATTTATTATATAAATGTAAGTTATATACATTCCTCTTCCTTACCATTTCACCATTTAGAGAATGATAACATCGCCCATGCATATGTACGACCTACTGTCTCCATGATGCGATTCGATTCATTTTCCAGATTTAAATTTTAATAATGATTATATAAAGTATATTGCGAATTAATATGATATATATTAATTTAAAATAATTATGTATATTATGTAAATATATCATATGCATATGAACTCGGACATATACGAAAAAAATGCATAGGAAAATTAAGTAGTTAGCAACTGAACAAAGGGTAATAACAAAATATTATTAACAAATAGATAATAAGATGATACTATAGGATAATATATGATATAATAAATATAAATACAACTCTGATATTAATTAGTGACATTATTTAAAATATTTTTTAGGACGTTCTGATACCTACGACGGAAATTTTTTAGAAAGTATATACTTTATTCCTTATCGTAACACAATTTAGTTTTTGGTAATCAACACAAAGGTGAAGTAACCCATCATCATTCTTAGTAGAGAGTACTTGAACTTCCTTAGGTGTCACATATTGGTATATAAATAATTCCTCTAAAATATCATCCAAATGAGTCTCCAAATTGTTGATTTCATCTAGTTCCATGTGGTAATAAAGAATATTTACCATCTTTGTACTTGGTACTAAATTGATATAAATATTTACCACCCATACCTATGGAAAGAAGAGAAGTTAAAAGGAAAAACATAGGGAAAATCTATGACAGCTAGAGGGAGATCATAATTTAAGTATTTTCACTTTAGGTCAAAATAAAAAATATATATTACTTTTCCCAACTCTATATAAGAAGGTACAACTCTTCCCGACCTCGAGTCTGATTATCCTTGATAAATATGGTACATACCATCATGTGTTGTAAAGGATACCCGCCTATAATATCAATTTATTCGATATTCTAGCAATGATCCAATCCATCACGAATATGTTGTCAAGTGGTTTCATGTCAAGAACCAGAAAATCCCAAGCAAGAGAAATCTCATCTAAAGAGAAAACACAAGCATTATAACAGATACACTCCCCGCTTCTCATTCCGAGAGGTGTAGTAATATCCATCATGTATGATAAAATATCCACATGAATATTTATCAAATTCACAATATGGGTTGTAATGAATAAAGGAAAAGAACCAACATTAAATAAATAATCCCCCAAAGATGAAATAATAGTGATGGTACTTCTCACAGTCAGTGGACTCGTATTTGAATCCTCTCAAGACACTTCCATTATGTGAAGAAGCTTCGTTCTAGATGCCTATGGTTGGAACCCATCAGTTTGTGAAGAATCTGATTAAACTGGATTAATTTTTGGAATTGATGATCCAATGATACTACATGGTGTAGAATAGGGATGATATAACATCTACAAGTAACCTAGGTGTTTTCAAAAACCACATACCATGGGTGCCATAGTGTAAACCTATTTTGAGTGCCCATGATTTCTACACTGGTGTAAATTAAAAGGGACTCTTCTCAACACAACAAGTGGTCTAGAGAACCCTTATATTGAGAATCTGTACTGTAATCATTATGATTCCTCTTTCATTTGAAGGAACTCACAAAACTACCACTATGAGAAAAAGGAACTCCCTTCCAACCTCACTTACTAGCCACATCATGCTCAACTATCACACTATATCAAGATCCTAAACACATGAAGAGATAATCAACAATATAATTTTTGAATGAATGTAAGAATAAACTCCCATATCTATCCTTTTAGCCTTTATCTTATTATTCTACACAATCTCAGGTATAAAATTCGAAAATATTAGTAAATAAATATTCATATTCTTTAATGGTCATGTCATCCTGCTCAATTTTGAAAAACTATATAGCTTCATCCAACACCATTGAATCTTGATATAACTAGTCAGTGAATGGAGACTTAATTTCATTTCACTATAAGTCCCAGTGCTTCATCTCCATACCCTTTGTGTCGCACTATCTCTTACAAGGTCCCTATATCTTGAATTTCTCACATTTCACCTTGATAGAATTAAGAGTTTCCAATAACTCATTTAAAAGTTAAATCATCCTCAAATAATCATAAACCTACCGAGGATAATTTGAACCATTGAATGATGGAGGATTATGATGAAGGAACTCATATGCAGAATTTCCCGACTCATCCCTGTGAGGTTCCATTGTTGTATCTTGAATAATAATGGGTGCAGGTTCTTGTTCGAGATATTGGAAAACACGCACAATAACCTCAACACGATTCTAGTACACATGAGGATTTACTCACTGTGTTTCCTACGAATCTTCCTCCTAGATCATATTCAAATTTCTTCTCAGAGGCAAGATGCTACATACCATCAAAAAACACATATAAGATATCAAATTCTTACTCATATTGATACTCAAACAAGGTAAACTAGGAGGATTAATCCCATATGTTAAGAACACAATATATATATTTCAATCAATCCAAATCTAATATATTTAAATGAATTGAAATAATTATAAATATTCCTATCCCAAATTACCCATGGTGAAGTAATGATATTTATGATGAGGGATGACCAGAAAATCACTCAAAAATACATCATATATCCCGAAAATATTACTCAAGCTATATACAGACATTAAGTAAACATGCTTAACCTGTACCTTAGATAACACATTTGAACAAATTATTCTTGATACCCTAGTACCCTAATACTTAATCCAATCCCAAAATAGCCCAAAGGGCATTCCCCATCCCAATGGGTTGGTGAAAAACACTCTTTATCGCACATGATAAACTTGGGAATATACTTTCCACATAAACATCAGAAGAAATAGATACAAGTCAATATGATAAAAATAAAAACTCCATAGGTAGGATTGTACCAGAAATCAAACTTGTTCAAAAACCCAAAGTACAACAAAAAATTACCAGAAACTAAAATAAGACAACAAACTACCCATTTCCCAATGGACAAAACACTCCATGCTCAAAGGATCAAAAACAAGAACCATATCTAATTGGTGATTTACCCATGCTCGAACATGAAAGAAGAAAATATAGAAACTCTTGAAGGAAATGCTATAGTGTGTTCTTAAATCCTGATAGGGTCTCACCTAGTGTTCTGTAATATGATTACATAATAATTAACCAAATAGTGCTTTAAATTTTTATAATTCGGGCATGTAAGTATAAGAGAATATTTAAAAAAATCATTCTTTTATTTTTAATTGATGGAAAAAATTTAACGAAGGGATTTGGAAATATTTATATAAAATAGTTTATAATAATTCCCAATGAATATCCAAATATTTTTTATAAAAAATGGAACATATATTAAAATAAACCAAAAATGAGAAACATGGTCATATACCAAAAAGTAAGATAGTTATAGGTTATGAGATAATCACACACTCTCATATAGTAATAATTACAATGTGCACGCACATCCCTCAGACATTGGTAGATGAGGACACATGAATGTGCTACCGAGGATAAGATCTGAAAAAATACTTTTTTGTTAGACGGTAAAGATACAATCTATTTCTAAGGAATACCCGTCCTAGTATGTTTTTTTATCAAATAAGTCACTAATAACCAAGGGTTTAATGTTCTCAAAACATAATAAAAAATGGGAATATTATTTCATAACTGTACAAAATAAAATTTCCCTATTTCCAATTTGAATTTTTAAATTTCTATTTAAAAATTAAAAAAAATATTTTTAAATAATTCAAGAAATTTTTGGATAAAACCAATCCAAGGTTCTTATCAAAATAATATGAGCCATTTTTTTGAGATACTAATTTTAAATCAATGTTTTTAAATCAATTTCACAATTTCACCAATTTCCAATAACACACCAAATCTAAAATTCAATTAGAGTTGAGGGGTTTTTCCAAAATCTCATGACAAATCCATTTAAAATACCAATTCATAATAGATCTGGTTTTCCCAATTTAAATGGAAGAAATCTAAAATAATAACGAAATTAAAGGTTAAAATAATTGGCTAATCTTAAAAAGAACCAGCTACCTCAACATGGAGATCACGTAACACAACTTCCTTAATGAGATTCAACAATGAATAATGTCGATAATAGAGATAAAGAAATCAACCATAGATTCAAGATAAAAATTTTATTTTAGATTCAAACATAACTAGATGATCTAATATATCCCAATTATGGTAGATAGAGAGTGTGGGAGATAGATAATAGGGGAAGATCTCTTACAGAAGAGGAATCATACAACATTTTCCAAGATTGGATCTACCTTGGAAAGTGATTGAAGATCCAAAATGGTTCTTTTAGAGATTCCAATACTTATGAAATTAATCCAAAAGGATTTGGGGTCGGGTTCGAGGTAAAAATGGGGGTTAGGTAATTTTTTAATAAATTTTGGGAATTAGATATCATCGCTCACACAGTTAGCTGGATAGGGCCACACAGTTTGTAAAACTCTTCACCCTACCCATACAACCCTATAATATTTGAAAAATTTCTACTAGGTTGGTGCACTATTTTTCAACCCATGCGCCAACTGTGAAAACCCCCAATAATTGGTTTTTTACAATTTATACTGGGTGGGTTCATGTTTTCGAAAAAACATTCATCAACCATGAACATCCCTAACAATTCCAAAAATATTCAACATCTTCCTCAAAAGTACCAGAGGCAAACCCCAACCAAAGAATGATAAAAAATAGGGCCAATAAGTACCTGAAAAAAGTAATAAGATGTTTCAACCGCCCCACCATAGAAACATTCTATCCACATAAATCCTGTTAAGAAGTATCCACATAAAAAATATGAGGCCACTTGTACGACATGCCACCTTTTTATTACAAGTCTTTACATGAAAATTTACAAATAGAGGATATTTTAAAGTTTAGTGTGTTGAAAAAAATGTACATAGTACATAAAAACCTAAAACATTCTTCAATTCCCCCTGAAAAGATTCATCAAGTTTTATACTAATTACATTTATTGCATCTCATAGCTAAGGACATACATGAAAGGAATGTATGAGAAGAAGACCTAGTATGGGAGATCAAGTGAAATAGTTTACATGTGAACTTGAGAAATACCAATAAGAAGATAATGAATATTGTAAGTTCATGAAAAAGAGGCATATCATAATAATATTATCTTGAATTAAAACATGAAAATGTGGAAACAATATTTAATTTAGACATTCATAATCATATCACTAAGGTCCATCCCCAAGGTGTTATAAAAATTACAAATGCTATTCATCATGGTAATAAAAAACTTGTCATCTATATAGATTAATTTCATTACCCAATGCATTAGAGTTCTATCACAGAACACCACTAATATGAATTTATTTTCATGTGACCCACATATATCATAATAAAATATTTCATAAATAACCCATAGAGAATAAAAGAAATGTGTTTTATGTAAATATCATGGCAGTTTAAAAAGTTCTTGAAAACACAATCATTATGTAATTTATAAACCATAGAAATGGAATGGAGGTTTTATGTACGAAATTACAGAACCAAATAATTCATTTTTTGTCTTGATGAATACCATTGAAAATGAATGAATTTTGGGTATTCACATAAAAAACAAAATATTTTTTTTTGGGAAAAAGGGAGAGATTTTGAGATGAAAATTATGCAGCATAATGGGAATGAAACGTAGTTTTATAAAACATTAAAAAGAGATGGGAAAGGGTTCAAAATTTCATAAGACTCATAATACTATATTGGGATATAATAACATGGAAATAAGAACATTGTATGGAAATTTTAATGACATACCACATAAAATAGAACTTCAAATGAAAAGAGAAGTTTATAATTCCCTTACCATGAAGTGTAACTCCTAAAACATGAAGATAGAGACCTAGGGGGCTCAAGGGCACCTTGAGAGGAGTCCTTGGGAGGTAGTACTATCCAGAATATCATTGTATTTTCCCATGGTATTGGCCACTTGGGACACCTGTTGAGTTAATTTAACTGATAAGACTCGATCATCATTTTAAATTAATAATTAAATCATTATGACGTAACCCTAATGTCATTAAAAATACTGAAAAACTCAAACAATATTTTTACTATTCAGAAAAAATAAATTATTTTATAAAATTTTTATACATTCACCGTAAACTAATATCGACCTTATAAATTTGAAAATGAAATTTATTTTCATCATAATAAATCTATAAATATGAGAAATTTGTGTTTTAACTATAAAAATACTCATTTATTAAAAATAATAGCGTACAGAAAATGCCAAGCAACATGCATAGGAGAATTTTCAACACTTGAAAAAAATAATATTACTTTATCATTTTTAAATTAAAAAAATGTTTTTATAACTCTATTTTATTTTAATAAAGATTAATAATAATTAAATATTATAATATCATAATGAAAGTACAATTTTAACCCAGAAAAATCAATTTATCAAATTCCATCAAATTTTTTAAGATAAACTATTCTTAAAACACAAATGATGAAATAAAAAATTTATTTTAACAATAGGATTTCATTTTAAGGAACTAGGGCCTTGAAACATAATCCCTAGAAACTCCCTCATATGACCTATTGGTAAAGTGTGTGATGGTGATAGACACTTGGGGTGGCTCAGATAACATCGCCCAAGTAGTAATCTACACTAACATGAACTTCTCTCATAAGAAATTTCATTCAAGCTTAACATGTTGATGACGGAATTGGGCTTGGCCCAGGGAGAAGCCTAGTGACACTACCTTCTTCCCAATCTCCGAAAAATGGTTTCATATGGCCCGAGTCTACTAAATTTGGCCACCGACTCTTCTTTCTTCCTTAATTATCGATTATAATTTATATTTATAAACAATAATTTTGATGTTAAAAATTATTATTGCTTACCAGAATCATATTAACCCATAGTCATATAACAGTTAAAACCCAATGGTCACATTTCATTTATACTTATATATTTATATTCATTATGACATAGTAAAACATACATTTTCAGGAAACAAAATATTATTCAAAAGCTTTTTACTTTACAACTAGTCTCTATTCGGAGCGTATATCTCCATTCTTTCATGATTATAAATGAAGTGATTCCATATAACTCAAACCAAAAGGTATCATCCTCCTAAAAACGTACTTGGTTTCAAAATAAACTATCCTAACTGGCTTCTTAGACTCAAATAAATCAGTCTCAACATCAAGATCACTCCATCTCATAACATGAGATGGATTAGAAAGACACTTTCAAAACACTGATACATGGATCACGTTTTGTATTAGTGTCAACTATGGAAGAATTGATAAATGTTAAGTCACATTAACCACCTACTCAACAACCAAAAACAGTCCCACAAAGCAAGGGGAAATCACCCTTTACCTCTTAAGATGTCGATGACCAAAACAAGGTCAGACTTCTAAGAACACCTGGTCAATAACTAAAATTTAAATGCTCTACGACGATGATTAACATGTGATTTATACTGGATCTATACCTTCCAAATTCTCGGATGAATCCACTGAATCTTATTTTTCATCTCCTAAACCAATTTAGGTTCTACCAAGGAACATTCAGTAATCCTAAAATAACACAATATTTATTTATAAGGCTGACCATACAAGGCCTCAAAAGGTACCATTCTGATTTCAGACTGGTAAATATTGTTATAAAAAAACTCAATCAGTATCAAATTGTTATCCCAATCTCCACCGATGTCAATAACATAGGTTCCAATCATATCTTCTAGAATCTATATCACTCTCTCTCTCTGTCTGGCCATCATAATATATATGGTATGTCATACTCAAATGAACTTGAGATCCCATTTCCTCTTAAAGATCTCTCCAAAATAGACCATTCTGATTGGGATCTCCATCAAAGACTATAACATAAGGATCATCAGAAAAATTAACAATCTCTTTTACATAGATATTTCTTCACATATCAACTTTGTTTTTATCACAAATCGGTATAAAGTGAGATGATTTTGTCAGTATATTGACCACAACCTGTATCATAATCTTCTTTCTCTAGGTATGTGGAAACCCAACCAAATTTTCCATCAAGAACTCATCCCATTTCCAAGTTGGAACTGTGAGTGAATGAATAAATCCAAATGGTCTCTCGTGTTTTCCCTTGACCTATTGAAACATATAACAAAGAAAGACAAAATCAATAATTCCCCTTCACATTCCCGAACTCTAGAATTGATTTTTCATGTCATAGAACATCTTCATGGTTCTTGTGTGAACTTCCTTATAGGAATTATTTAAATCCAACATCATAGATATCCTTACCGATAACAACACAACAACACGCTTTAGAAAAATAGACTACCCTCTATGGGGAAATACCAATCATCAATCGTCTCCCCACTATATAGAGAGTCTCTGATGATAAGGGACTCATCATCAAATTTATTTTCTTGAATAATCATCTTGATAATAGTAGAGATCAACTGAAAATTGGCCAAAACTACTTTGATCCCTATTTCCCAAACTCAAATATAAAACTATGAAAAAAGAGCAATCAAGTTACACTCTTATAATGATTCCTTCATGACCTATGTCAGATGTTTTCTTCTCAATGCATCTCAATTGAATTTCATTTTCTAGGTGTATAGGCAATTCGGTAATCAAAATATTTCAAAATCTCCACCCAATTACTCAAGCATAGATTTAAATATTTTTTAGAGAAGACATAATAGAAGATCGTGTTGTATGAAAAATGGTAATCCTTTCATTGAAAAGGTAATACTTCCAATTTTTATCACATGCATCACAAATGGGAGTTCAAAGTCATGGGTTAGGTAATTCTTCTTTTGTAACCTAAGATTCCATGATTCATAGGGTACAATGTGATCACCCAGGAAAAGAACATAGCACAAAACTAAAATTAATCCACCAAAAAGAACCACATATACCTGAGTGGCCTCCAAAATATTCAACAACGGTGCAGTGGTCAAAACAGATTTCATCTCAATAAAATAACATGGAAATTTTTTATCCCAAGAAATCATCACCCCATTTCATTTAGAGCAGTCATCAGAGAATCAAATTTAGAGAAATCCTTTACCAACCGATGATAATATTCATCTAAACCCAAGATGTTACAAATATGAAACCCATTCAATGGTTACTCCCAGATCATTAAAACTTTCGACTTTTTAGGATCAATTGAAATACCTTGTTATAACACCATGTGTCCCAATAAATTCACTTTCCAAATATAGAAATTACATTTGGATATCTTAGAATAAGGTTAGTGATTTCTTAATAATTATGAAACCCTCTCAATTGATTCACATGATCGTCCTCAAACATAAAGTAAACAAAGATTTCACCCAAAAATACCACCAAAAAGTATTAAGAAACTCATGGAGAATCTTATTCGTTAAATCCATGGAGACTATAGGATAATTGGATATATGAAATGTAATGAATAGGTACTCATAATTTCTATAACTACTCTGGAAGTTGATTATATGAATGTTGGATTCTTTAACAGTCAAATGATGGTGACAAGATCAAATATCAATATTCAAAAACCACTTATCCCCATTCATCTGGTCAATCTAATCATGATCCCAGGGAAATAGATACTCAATCATTACCATAACTCTATTGAGTTTCTATTAATCAATGAAAAGGTGAAGTTACCCATCTGCTTTCATAGAAAAGAGAACTAGCACAACCCAAGGTGACACACTCGGGATAATAATCCATTTCCCTAAAATATCATAAAACATAGTATTCAACTATTTAGTTTTAGCTGGTTCCAAATGATAATAGTTAAAAGATAATAGATGATTATTAGTTACTAAATCGATAGATAAATATACCTGACTTATTGGTGGAAAACTAGAGAATTATAAAGGAAATAATTCTTGAAACTAGTTGAGAAACAAAGGTAGATAATCATTCAAGGATTATTGATCCATGTAAGATGAGAACACATATATTAGTTTTCCCTACTCTAGATAATAACGTCTACCTCTTCTCGAACAAGTGTCCCATTCTCCCTGAAGTATATGACACATACCATTGGGAACCATAAAGGAGAATCATCTATGTTAAAAAAATATTGGGATTTATTAGAAATGATACAATCCCCCACAAATATGTATTTAAGAGGTTTTATGTTGATTAATATAAAATAAAAAGAACGATCAATTTCACTTAAAGAGAAAAATAACCGGACAAAAAAGACCCTACTCTCTTTTTGTTATGAGGGGTGTAGTAATATCTGTCACGTAAGATAACATCTCCATACTAATATTTTTTAAATTAAAAATAATTATTGAAATTAATTAATGGGACACACTAATATTAAATAAATTATTCACCAAAGATGAAGAAATATTTATGGTACTTCTCACTATCCTTGGACATGTATCATCTTCCTATGGTGACTCTTGCACTTTGTCAAGAAGATTTGTTCTGAATGCATATGGTTGGAACCCCATAGTTCATGAAGAATATAATTTCACTATAATAATTTTTATTATTGTTTATCACAGGCCAATATGTAGAGTAGAATAGTCATGAAAATACTTTTTCAAGTGACTTGATACTCCATAGGAACCACAAAACTTTGGTTTCTTTAGGGAAAACCCCTTTCCAGTGCCCAAGATTGCTACACTAGTATCAAAAAAAAGGATACATCTCAAAACAACAGGAGGTCTAGATGAACCATTCTATTGAGAACAATCACGACAATCATTAAACTTCCTATTTCCATTGAAATAACTCACATAACTACCACTGGGAGAAAAAGGTACTCCCGATAATCCAGACTTACCAACCAAATCAAGTGAAACCATCAATGCCCTGTCTTGGACCTCAACATATGAAGATAGATTCAGAGAAATAAATTGATGAATGATATTAGATCAAAGTACCATCTTAAACCATTGATTTTTCACCTTCTCATTTGATACAATCTCATTCTCATACTGCATAAGTTTAGTGAGGGGATTTTCTTGTTCTGTCATGGTCCTATCAGCATGAATGAGTTTGAGAAACTATATAGCCTTGGAAAATACGATAGAATCTAGATAGAAAGTATCAATGAAAACAGAATTAAATTCCATATATTCTAAGGCCTCATGATTCATCATCATCACCATCATGTATCACCACCTCCTTCTAGGTCCCACTGGCTTGGTTGTGTCTCATTGCACCTTAATATAATCAACAATTTAGAAGAACTCAAATAAAAGTTCAATCCTCCTAAACCAATCCTAAATATATTAATGACTATTTGAACCGTGGGATGATTGTATCTTTTAATGAAGAAAATATAGAGAATGATATCAATACTCATCCCTTTGAGGTTCCACAGCTGGAGACCCAATAGGAATGGGTGTAGGTTCTTTTCAATGATCATGGAATACACGCACATTGACCTCATTAAGATTATTGTCCATGGGAGGATTTTATCATTGCATTTCATCAGAAGCTTCCTCATGGATCCTATTTGAACATCTTATCAGAGGAATGATGCACCAAAAAATAAACAAACACTACGATGAAATTATTTGATTACTCAGACCAATACTCAAACAAGAGTAGTAAGGGAGATTAATCTTGTATGATAATAAAACAATATTTAGATCTCCACGTATTCACATCTAAAGTAGGGAATAGAATAGAACTAATACAGAATATGTCTTTACCAATCAACCATTGGTGACTTAAGCGTCATTATGATGTGGGATGGATAACACTCACTCAGAACTACCACCTAAGTCCAGAAATGATTACTCAATCTATATTATGACATCAAGGAATGATGCAAAACTTGTACCTCTGATACCACTTTTTCATGAGCCATCCTAAATACCCTAGTACCCTAAGACCCAAGCCATCCTTGGAATAGCCTAAAGGGTGTTCTATATCCACACAGGTTTTTGAAAAGCACCTCAAATCACACAAGGTATATGTGGGAATTGTTTTTTCACATAAATAGTGGACGAAACATATACAAGTTAGAAAGATCAAAATAAAAAATCCACAGGGAAACAATACCAAAATTTAGACAGTTATATAAACCTATAGTATATCCAAAAATTACCTGGAAGTAAAATAATAAGATAAAAACCCAATTCCCAATGAACATAGCACTTCAATCCTAAAGGATCAACAATAAGAACCTCCCTCAAGTGGTACTTTTCCTTTTCACTAACATGGTAGAATAAAATATACAAACCCCCAAAGGCAATGGTAGGGTGTGATCTAAAATTTCATTTAGGTCTTTCCAGGTGTTCAACAATAAGATTCCATAATAATTAACCACATAATTCTTTCAATTATAATAAAACATGAATCATCGTACAAGAGTGTATTTAAAACAAATCATACTTTTAAATTTAATTAATAGAAGAATTCAAAATAATTTATTAATAAACATTTTATATAAAAATGTTAATATAAATTCATATGGAATATATAATGTAGCTTTACAAAAAATTGGAATATATATCAAAATGATACACAAATGTGAAACTTGTTCATCAACCAAGTGGTAAGATAGTTCCAGGTTATGGGATCTTCACACACAAAAATAGTGATAATGGTAAAGTAAACACACATCCCTCATACACTGGTGAGAGAGGAATCATCAACATCCTACTGAGGATAAGATCAATCGTAGTATGTTTTTTTATATTAGTAATGCATAAATCCTTTTATAGGGAATTCATATCCTATTATGTTTATCCAAAATAACACACTAAATACTAAGGCTTCCATTTCCTCAAACTATTATCTATAATGGAAAATAATTACAAAACTACTTAAAATAAAATTTACCCATTTGAGATTTCAATATGACAATTTGAGCATAAAAAACATAGATTTATAATTAATTGAATTATTTCCAGATAAAACCAATCCAAGGTTCTTATTAAATAGTTTAATTCATTTTATCAAATACCAATTTTAAATCAATTTTTCCAAATAAATTTCAAAATCCCACTAATTTCCAATCACACCCTAGTCTCCAATTCCATTGGAATTGCTAGTTTTCCAAAAAAAAATATAATTCAAATTCATCTTCAAATTATAATTCACACATAATCAAGTTTTAACCATTTAATAAGAAACAGTCTAAAACCATCCATGAATTCAAGGTAAAATCAATTGTCCAATCATAAATAGAACCACCTCCCACAACACCAAATTCATGTAACATTGCATATACAATGGGATTCACCAATGAATATAATCGATATCATATATAAAGAAATAAACCCTAGATTAAAAATACAAAAAAAAATAATTTTAGGTACATACATAACTAAATGTTAAAACAAATCCTGAAGAAGAGAAGTAGAGAGAGAGGGAGAGGCATAGATTAAGAAATGATCTCTTACCAAATATGAATTTGATGATTTTCCCCAATCATTTATATTCCCTACATGCGGTCTAGGGGATCCAAGATGGTTCTGTGAGAGCTTCCAAGAACTAGAAAATCAATCCCAGAGGATTTGAGGGCTAGAAGGATGTAAAAAAGGGTGTTTAGAAAATTTTAGTAAATATTTTGGAATTTAAAATCACCGCTCACATGGTAAGTTGGGTACGACTGCACAGTTTGTTAGACTATGAACCCATTTAATCGGGTTCATAGATTCTACTTGGTGGGATAATATTTTCTCAAAAAATGTGCCAACTAGGCAAACCACCACTTTTTGAGTTTTCACAGCTTCCACTGGGTGGTGGATTGGTTTTGGAAAACTACGTTCCAACAGTTCACAAACCAAAAAATTCCAAAAATTTTAGATTTTTCCTAGAAACACCTTGAGATGAACCCCAAAAAAATATTGATAAAAAATAATGTTGAAGAGTACCTAGAAAACGTAATATTATTTATACTTTAGTATCTAAGATAATTAAGAAAATATTTTTTTTATAAATATGAATTTATTTATCCCTTCGGTTAATGATCCATTTTATTTTTCAAAACCATGTTTTCTAAAAAAAATTCATTTTTTTCATTACTCTGTAATGATTTTCTAAAAGAAAATTTTACCCTTTTATGATTATTAAATTTTTTTTGAAAGTAATCTTATTGTAATTTTCCAAGAAATTCACATTTCGAATTTATTAAAAATGTTAAATGAGTATTAATATTAACACGTATGACATGAACAAAATATTATGATTCCAAGACCAATCATTGTTTCACAGAATAATTTGGAAATTTTCACAGTTATTTTCCTAAAAACATTCTTCAAGATATTTTAAGTTTTAAAAAATTAATGTGGAAAGTATGTTTTCATAAATAAATGTATTAAATGATTTTTAAATGCGGCCTTTATATGTTTTCAAATTTTTTTCAAGAATAAGTTTTTCAAAATGATTTATGTTTAAAAAAGTTTTTTTAATGTGGAAATTATATATTCATCAAAAAAAGTATTAAATGAATTTTAAAATACACTATTATATCCTTTTATTTTTATTTTCAAATAGAAATATTTTCATAATGTTTTATGATTAAAAAGAATACTTTCATTGAAAATCTAATTTCATCATTAAATTTCCCAAGTATTATTTTAAAATTATTTTCCATATAAGATTAAATTATTTTTGGTTAATTATGATTTATTGAGTATATGATCTAAGGACACTATTCTTATTTTTCTACGAATGATTTATGTTTATAATGGCAAGATTTTTAGGAATCGTGATTCTCTTATACAGGATATACCTCTATTAAATGTTCTGAAACCAATTTATTTTTACATGGGTTATGGTTTGTTTAAATAATGAAATGATTATGAAACCTGTTAATTTTAAACTAGTTTAGTTATGATTTAATTTTTATGAAACCCATTTTATTTCATGGGTTCTGATATCATGAATTTTTTGGATCTTGTTTCACACATATGTATGATTTTCATTTTATAAAAGTGGTTAAGTTATAGAAAAATAAGGGTAGGATCTATATCTACATCCAATGAATTAAGTAATTATTTAAATTAAATGAGATATATAGGACTGGAATGGATAATGAACTCAGATCATTAAAGGAATTAATTAGATATGGATCTCTTTGGTGTGAACCTCGACTGCTATGATGTTATGCATGGACCTGTATTTCATGTCCATAATGTTATTCATAAACCTGATTATGCATTCACAATTTCATGTGAAAACCGAATTACATGATCATTATTTTATTTGGGGACCTATCTTTTATTTATACAATGTTATTCATGGACCTAGATGCATGTCAAAAAGTTTATGTGAGGGCCTAATTTCATGTCCATAACCTAATAAGTGAACCTTTTCTCTTTTTAAATCTTCACAATGTTGTAAGACGGTATTTTCGCCCAAAATACATGTAGTATTCCAAATTTATACTCTCATGGATCATGTTATTGGCTTTCCTTATGATTCATGTCTTATAAACTGCCAATCCTTATGTCATGACCCAAGATTATGATCATTGATATGAAAGTTACATTTTTTAGATGTTATGATAATGATATCATAAACTTATGTTGATGTTATACTTAATTTCTCCACTTATTTACACTTATTGAGCACCTGAGTGCATCATTTCATAGGATTAATTTCCCTATGTTACGAAGAACGATTTTAAATGGGGAATGTTTGTGAAAAGTACTAAAGGGGGATATATTTATGGGAGATGTTCAAGTTATTTTCCCAAATATGAATATTTTTTTCAGTGTTTTCAATGTAACTAACCTATTACATTCATTATGTGTGTGTTTGTTTAATATAATTAATTTTCATCTAAAAATATGTTATATCCATGAATAATAATTCGGGGTCACTATAATTTCGATATGGGTATAGGTAATTTTTATATAATTATAGCACCTGAGTTTTTATAAACCTTTTTTCAAGTAAATTAAATTTATTTGAGGTCTTGTGTTATACACTACACGATGTTATGATTTCATTACACAAAACACTAGCTTATATTACATTGAACGCAACACTGATTTTCTAGGAAGAAATATTTTATTATTCAAATTATTTAAAGAAGACAATTATAATCGAGTCACTAAATTGAAGGGAATGAATAGTATTAAGCCAAAATGATATATATATATATATTAAATAATATTTTTTTGATATTTTTCCAACAGATTTTACTTATATAAGATTATAATTATTCTAATTTTTCATATAAAAGCTGTATTTTTCTGAAGGAAGTTTTATCACCTTTTAATGGCGTACCTATAGTAGAATTAAATTTTGGAACTTTTATAAATTATATTTCAAGAAATAAACTTCATTTATGAATGCTTAATGTTAGAATTATCTCAAGGTGAAATTTCAGTATTAATCTGAAAAATTTCATCTGTTGATGTATAGTTAAAATACTAATGTTTATTGAAATCTGTATTTTCTTTTAAAGTATTTGCAAGGTCAAATTATATATTGAAAAATTTTCAATTTTAAATTAATTTTTTTAATTTAAAATAATGAAATTTTGGTTTATGAAAAATATTTTACATATGAATTTATTATAAAAACATTTTACGCTTTAATAGGTAGTTTTTTTGAAAAACTCTTTTTTCAAGACGTTTTACAGGTTTTATCATATATTGAATTATAAAATATCTATAGTTTTTATTTTGAAAAATTTAATTCAAAGATATGATTCATACAATCCATATTTATTGAATATATTATTTTTTATTATCATCCAATATAAATACTAACCATTGTAAATTTTGTTATCACGATTAAGCGTAAATTGGGAAATTTAGGTTAATAATAAAATGATTAAGACTATAAAATGACAATAATAGAGGAAAACAATTTATTAGATGAATATACATCCACCCATAACACATAAGGAATCAAATTAAGTTGTTTAATGGACACTTACCCATAATAATGACTTATATAATATTAAAATCAACGAACGTTACAAAATGTCACTTTCATTGTCATAAATATACATTATTTATAAAAATGGAGAAAAATGTCGGTTATGAATTAATATAATTGTAAATATGTAACTTAATAAAAATATTTTAATGATATAAATTTAGTTTTGACTTTCTAGACCAATTAGATGAGATTATTATATTTATAATATTTTATGTAATAAAAATTTTAAGATGTCACAATTATGCTTTAAATACAATAACGTTTTTAAAATTGGGTTACACTAAATAAATATTCAAATATAAATATTTTTCTTCAATATATAAGATTTATCTTCATTGGGTTATTTTATTTTCATTTTTTTTGTGAATAATAAATATATTAAATAATATCACAACATTTATGTAGTCATTATTTTATTAATGTAAATATCAAATAAATGTTATTAAGAACATTAAAATAAATTAAAATTTAGATAATAAATGTTATAATTTAATTTAATAGATTACCATGACCTCTTAGAGATATAATAAAATATTTGGCTCAAAGTTAACTTATTATATTTATTTTCGTAAAATTCCAAGTAATTAATGATTTTAAATTTGTAGAAATTATATTTTGTCAAAATAATTATATATAAATTATTTAAAAATAATAAAAAAAATAAAAAATAAAAATAAAAAATTTCTATTTTATAGATAATTTTATATATTGTTAATTTAGGGTCCAATTGACATCCCATAACAAAAAAAATTCAACCATTATTATTGAAAATTTTATAACCATAGTTAAAATTAAAATAGTTTAAGTAAGGGTTAATAAAATTGATAAGGTTTAAAATAATAAAAAAACTTGTCTAAAATATATTGGTTGTTGATAATAGAATCTTATCCCATATTATATTTTCAAGGTATTTTAATTGATATTGAATTTATTATAAATTATTTTTTTATAAATTCCAAAAGTGATCCTCACCTCAATTATTAAAGGGAACCTACTCCCCTATTTTTTCACATCATATTGAGAATTAAATCTTGAACATACCTTGAAAATATATCGAATTAAATTACCTAGTCACATTCAAGAGGTTTTTTTATTTTCAAAAGACTATACCTAATGTCCCTAAGAGGATATCTATGGAAATTTCGTTGAAGAATAGGTAATCATCTTTACAGACTCTTTCAAGATTATTCATTCTTTGCTTCTTCTTCTGTGTTATTTCTATTATAAATTAATAAATAAAGTATCAACTATATTAAGATATGTTATTATGATTATGTAACTACTATATTTCACCTTTTATTATTTCTACAAAAAATTAAAGCACTGCACGTGTGTACGTACGACTAACCGTATACACACCGTGGTGTAATCTATTTTTTCATCACCACTTTATTTGGATAAGTTTAAAGATGGAAATAATATATATATATATATATATATGATAATAATAAAATTAAATTTATTATATAAATGTAAGTTATATACATTCCTCTTCCTTACCATTTCAGCATTTAGAGAATGATAACATCACCCATGCATATGTACGACCTACTGTCTCCATGATGCGATTCGATTGATTTTCCAGATTTAAATTTTAATAATGATTATATAAAGTATATTGCGAATTAATATGATATATATTAATTTAAAATAATTATGTATATTATGTAAATATATCATATGCATATGAAATCGGACATATACGAAAAAAAATGCATAGGAAAATTAAGTAGTTAGCAACTAAACAAAGGGTAATAACAAAATATTATTAACAAATAGATAATAAGATGATACTAGACAATAATATATGATATAATAAATATAAATACAACTCTGATATTAATTAGTGACATTATTTAAAACATTTTTTAGGACGTTCTGATACCTACGACGGAAATCAGACCTAAGGAAATAGATTTTTTCCTCGGTTTTACCCCTAAGGGACACATTCCTTATACGCTACTTTTTTATTTTATGTAGTGAATATAATTTCCATGAACTTTTTAAATGAGTATTATTCTGAATATTATGGAATTTACATATCCAAATAATTTTATTTCTTTCATGATTCAAATGATTCCACTAATTACATATTGGTAAGTTTAAATTTCATAATATCCTTTTTTCAGGATTGTTTGTACGTAGGTATATTCTGGGGAGTATTTATCTTCTATGCACATGTTACCTAAAAATGTTTTCTATAATATTTTTACAATTTTTCTAAAATTGTTTAATTTTTTTTTCATATGAGTGAATTTTTACTAAACAATTTGAATGGAATCATTTTGTCTTTTTCCAAATGACATTATTTGTTACGTTTATGAAAAAACTACGAAAGTAATGTTTGTTTAAATTATACAGCATGAAGAGATTTATTTAATTTAATGTTTCCTTAATTACTTGTATTTTAAATTACAGTAAAATTTTTTTATTATCAACGAAATTTTATTCTTTAATATCACATGACATTTTACGAAAAAAATATATTTTCAAAAGAGAGCGGATATTTTCCTGAAGAATGACTTCAAGTGATCTCTCAAAATTATTTTCTATCTTAAATGAAATTATTTAATGTTAAATTTGTTTTAATTGGTATATTATTTAATAATATTTTTGTTTTTATTTATTTTAATTTTTTTATGTTTATGATGAATTTATGCTTATGAAATCTATTTCCTTTCTATGAGTTTTATTATGATGAAATTTTAATGGAACCCATTCTTTTTATAGGCTTTGATATGATGAATGATTTATGTTCGTGTGGAAAAAATATGTAAGGTTTTCACAATGTGATGTGTGGAACAGATATATCCCTCCAATGCATTGGGTAAATATTTATATCTCATGATATAGAAAATAATGGAATGAGGAGTGAACTTAGTTCTACAATATAGGGCTATAATAGTGAGTGAATCTTGTTTGGTGAAGGAATTTTTCTGTTATGACGGTCTTGTAGATGGGACTTGAATAATATGGAAATAATTTTGTATGCTTATGTTTACCAAAACTTCATATCATTTTTTATTATCTCATGTAATATGTTCTTTAATTATTTATGAACTTCTATGATTTATTCTACGACACGATATCATGATCTTTGATATACAAGATATGATTTTGAAATGTTTTGTTTATATAACTATGCTTTATGATTATGTTATAATTTATATATCTAGTTTTTTATCCTTAATGAGTATCTGAGATTACCCTATTCATATGACTATTTTTTCTACTTTATAAAAAATGTTTTATGGAGGAATACTAAAGGGGAAGATTTTTTAGGGGAACATTGAAGATCTTTAACCAGATTAGAAGTTTGTGTTCCAAGTTTCGAAAGGCACTAAACTAGTATAGTATTTTGGAATGTGTTTGTTTAATGTATGAAATATTCTACAAAATGATATAATTACTATATATGTTAATCTTGGTTCCTAATAGTTTTTATTAGAGAAAATGTTTTGTTAACCATTGGAAACTAGGATGATAAAACCTTTGTAAGACCCCTAAGGATAATTCTATATATAGTTTACAATCATAAAATTTTGGAAGTTATCCTATGTTTCGTAAAGTAATCCTACGATTTCATATGTTGAAATTTTATAAGCAACTTACCTTGATTGTGAGGTTTTCTAAGTATGATTATTATTTCTAACACTATTCTTTTTGGTTTTTAGATAATAACTTGAACTTGGAGTATTCATGTTAATAGTGACTATAATGGACAATGGAATGATCTTCCTCATGAGAAACCAAACGAAATGGGAGTTTAAAGGAGAAACCTTGTTATTATGCCTAATCATCAATATCATAAAATGATAAAAAATATGAAATTTTGTGGGTTTCTTGACCTATATAATAAGAGAATGATGTAGTTTCCTGGTGACCACATAGGAAAGAAATTCCAGATTTACACATGTAAATAATTTGGGAAGAGGCATTAAAGAGAATTTTTCAAAAGAACAAGAAGATTCATTGGGTGTGGAAAATATGGGCATAAGGAAATAACTTTCAAAGGAAAAGGTTCATTTAACAGAATGGAAAAGGAAAATGGTATGTATGAGGAATAAATTATAATTAAATATTTTAAATGTTGAATGTATGTATATTATCTAAATTTTTTACCTTGGGGGAAAGCTCATGAAGTGAATCAGGAAGGTTGTATGAGTAATGGTTATATTACTGATGATTGAAAGACTACGAAACACATATGAGTTGAAATAAGTGTTAAGGAATAATATGATAAATCTAGGATAATGGTTTAATAAAATTGAAGAATGATTGCATGTTTATGTAGATGAAATCAAGAATAATTTTCTATAAGTAATTTTACGTTGTTAATGAAAAAATGAAACATATAAGGATTGGTCTACAATATTTTTTTGTTAAGGATTTGGAAGCTTCTGTTGAATGGTACTAGTAACCATCAAAAGTGATTGAGGTGATAAGGGGATATTTTTTAAAAACTAAAAATTAAGGGAAAGATAACCCTTAATATGTGCATGATGTTGAGATAATAATGAGATAAAGATGTGTCTCATTGTGATAAAAATGGTATTGTATTGATGACCCTGTAAATGGTGAAAATATGGTTTATGAAATCGCAGATTAATTTTATATAATTTTGGATTTATGGTATAAAGAAAGAGTTATTTTTTAATGCATTCATTTTTTAACTAAGGTTTTATAGTAATTATATTTATTACCATGTTACAAGAGAATACAAGAAAACGATCATCACATGTTCAGCGTGTGGAAATTAAAAGCTACATAATGTTTTTGGGTATTAATGATAAAATGACTTGGGAAATTTAGTAACCTTATTTATTATGTTTTTTATTTCAAGGTTCATAAGGATAACCAATAATGAAATTGATTTTGTTAAACATTGAATGATATTTTAGTGATTTATTTATTACCTAACCATGTGATTATTTTTGATTGTTTGATAACCTGTTATAACCATTTTTTGTTATGAAAACAAGATACAAAAGGAATAACTTTTCATCCCACTATGGATCTTATGATCCACTAGTTATTCATGTATTGAAATATCAACCTCATTTCATGGAGTAAGAGATGAAGATGAAATTTATTAACGCATAACTGTTTGATGATATTTTATATAAAAATGGAATACCATCAAGTAATTATATCATTTAGTGAAAATTATTCAACTTTAGGAAAAGTATATTGAAATAAAACATTTATCCTAGTATCTTCATTTCCTTTCAATCAAATGGTCCCTCAAATCATCATATATTTATCACACTATGAGAGTTATCTTTATAGAGACCATGTTCTCTATCACTCTCAATCATGAACTTGATAGTTAGTTTTCTCTTCTATGCCCATGTTTTCACATTCCAACTATGTTATCCTATGTAGAAACCTAGTTATATGTTAATTTAGTAAAGTATTAAGTTTCCAAAGATCTTTTTTAAAGGTAATTTTATTATACATTTTCACCATATTGGTTTTATACAAACAAACTTTAAAAAATCTACCTTTTATTTTTGAAGTAAAAATTCAAAATGCAAGGATGTGATTTTTTTTTAAATTCTTAATCATATTAGAACTGTGGATTATCAATTGGTTCTTACAAAAAATCCATCTAAGGTTCATGATGTGTTTCATGAATCTCTTCGGATGAAGTACATAATGGATTCTTAGCCTGTACCAAACTCGATGGTTTTACCAATGGAGTAAGATATTTCATATGAAGAGAAACTATTAGAAATTCTGTATAGTAGAGATAAAGTTCAAAATAAATGAACACTCACCTAGTTATGGGTTTTGTGTAGAAAAAACCTATTTGAAAAAGATACATTGGAACTTTAAGATTTGATGATGGAGAAGTATCATCATTTCTTTGTTTTAGAATGATGAATTTTGAGTGTGAAATTCATTTTAAGGGGGTATAATGCAACACACTAAGTTTTTATAAACATTATTTTTTTTGAATATATCAAATTTCATTTATATCTCGCATTATACGCTACACAATGTTATTCTTGTTTTATACAAAACAAAGACTTTTCTTCTGTTACATGAAAAATGAGTTTCTATGAAGCATCATTTTATTATTATAATTATTTAAACAATATAATTATAAAATAGCCGTTAGATTGGTGAGAATGAATAGCATTAACCACAACCTGAAATTTATATAAATATATATATTCAATATTTTTTTGAGCATTATCCAAAATATTTGATATATATAATATAATAATTAATCCAATTGTACACATAAAATATATATTTTTCCAAATGCAGTTTTGTTCGCTTTTAATGGATCGCCTATTTTTGAAATAAATTTTTGAAATTTTTTAAATTATATAGGAAAATCCTAACTTCGGTATTGAAAGAGTAATGTAAAAATTACCACATGGTGTTGTTTTGATATTTTTCTAAAACACTTCATGTTTTGATTAATAGTGAAAATAATAATTTTTATTGAAAATTATATTTTCATTTAAAGTCTTTATAATGTAAAATTTGGTTTTCGATTAGTTTTTAAATTTTAACTAAATATTTTTAATTAAAATAATCCAATCATAGGTTTTGAAAAGTATTTTATACACGAATTTATTATTAAAAAAATTTGTGTTTCAAATGTGAATTTTTTAAAAAAATTATTTTTCATGACGTTTTTATGTTTTATTTTAATTTAAATTCAATAAATATTATTTTTTAAATTTCAAATAATGGATACCAAATTGATATTCATAAGGTAATTTTTTAAACATTTTTTTACTTTTTTCCAAATGAATAGTAAACATTGTAAATTGTGTCATCGTAATTAATGATAGATTGCATAATTTATGTTTAAATTAAAATGATACAGTATAGAATGACTCTAACACATGTTAAAATTTTATTCAATTAGTATAATTAAAACTAAAACACATAAGGATTGAGATTATGTTTTTTAATGGATATTTATCCATGAATATGACTTTTATAATATATAAATCAATGAAAGTCACAAGATTCCACTTTATTTGCCTTAAATATCCCTTATGTGTCCACATGAAAAAAATGTATTATGTGAATGAATATAAAATTAAATTTTAAATTTAATAAAAAAATAAATGATATAAATATATTTTTGTCCCTCTGGGCCACTTTTATTAGATTATTATATTTATTATATTTTATTTAATAAACATTTAAAGATGTCACATTCATGTTTTAAATATATATAATATTCAATGTAGGGTTACCCAAAACATATATTTTACTATAAATATTCTTATAAAATACGAAATATTTATATTCATTATGGTATTTTATTTTTATTTTTTACTGAACGAATATGTATATTAAATAATTATACAACACTGATGTTGTATTTATATTATTAATGGAAATATCAAATAATTTTGATTAAAATTTTAAAAATAAATATAAATTTAGATAATTAATGTGATCATAAAATTTTAAAGATTTCGTTGACCTCTTTGGGATATAATAAATTAATTTTTAAAAAGTTGACTTTTTATATTTTTATTTTTACATGTCTGTGTAATAAAAATTGTCGATATTTACAATAATGATATTTTATCACAGTAATAATTTTTTTAATTATTTAAAATTGGAATACATCTTTAAAAATACAATATAATTATATTATGGACAAAAATGTTTTAAATTTTTTATTTATGGTCTTATGGACATCACATTACTAAAAATAAAAACATTTTAATATTGAAAAATTTGTTGCCATAGTTAAGATTAAAATAGTTTAACTAAGGGTTAATCCAAATAATAAGGTTTAATATAATACCAAAACTTGTATTAAATATTATGATTGAATATATTAAAATCATATATCATATTATATTCTAGTAAATTTAATTGTTGCAGTATTTTATTGACATTAAATTTAATATAAATTATTATTTTTTAAAATTCCAAAAGTGTCCCTCACCTAAATTATGAAAGGGAACCTCTTCCCTCACTTATTCACATCAAATTTACAATAAAAGATTGATAATACCTTGAAAATTTATATTATAAAATTTACTTACCATATAATAAAGGTTTTGGTCTTCTCAAAAGACCACCCCTAGTGTCCCTAATAGGATATCTAAAGAAAATTCCCTCAAGAAGAGGTAATCATCTTTACTAACTCCTTCAATGTTATTTCCTCTTCTACTTGCTCTTAATGTATTGTTTCTATTATGAAGTAATAATTATTGTATAAAATATATTTTTATATATTAATATGATTATGTAACAAAAATATTCCACCTTTAATACATCCTAAGAAAAAGCCGCGTGCTTACGTATGACTTAATGTCACTATGCCGTGGTGTTATGTTTTTTTCATCACTACTTTATTTCTATTGGTGTAATGATAAAAATAATATATATATATATATATGTGTGTGTGTGTGTGATAATTATAAAATTATAATTATTCTAGAACAAAATTTTTTATACCATCCTCTTCATTACCATTTCACCATCAAGGTAATGATACCATCATTTGTGTGTACGTATGACCTACCATCTCCACGACGCGTTGCGATTAATTTTACATGATAACCATTAAATAATGATTATATAATCGTATATAATCAATAGATATGATACATATTACCTTAATATAATTTTTTATATGACATAAATATATCCTATGCACAAGAACTATGACTTATACGATAATACATGTGTAGGAAAATGAGGTAGTTAACACCCAAAAGAAGGATAATAACAGAATATTATTAAAAAAGGTTGTATGATGATTTAATAGGAACTTATATGATATCACAAATAATAATATGGTTATGTTATAAATTAATGAAATTATTTAAATCATTATACATGATGTTCAGATACGTAAGAATAAAAGTAGACCAAAGGTAAGAGGGCTTTCTCTCAATTTTATTTCTATGGGACACAAGCCTTATACACTAGTTATTTATTTTTTATAGTGTATATTATTCCCTTGAATGTTTTTATGAGTCTTATTCAGAATATTTTTTTATTTAAATATCCATATAATTTTATCTATATCATGATGCATATGTTTTGATTGATTATAAAGTGGTAACTATTAAATTTTCAATATCATTTTTATTTGAGATTATTTATACGTAAGTATATGCTAGAGAATAATTATCTTTCATGTCCTATTTTTCAAAAATTACTTTCCAAAGTATTTTTAATATTTTTATACAATGGTCTAAATTAATTTTTACACTTTTTTTAGTTTTTACTAAATGTTTTTGAAGGAATATTTTTGTCATTTTCCAAATGAGGTTCTCTATTTCTCTTCTGAAAAAGTATGAAAGGAATGTTTTTTATCTTATATGGAGTGAACATATTTTTATGATTTCATGATGATTTATTGAATATAAGAATAAAATAAAATCTTAAAAGGTTATTTTCAATGAAATATTTTTATTTTTTTGTTTCATGAAATTTTAATAAAAAAATGATTTCAAAATAGAAAGGATATTTTCCTAGATAATTCTTTCATGTGATATCTCAAAATTATTATCCATCTAAGAATATTTTATTTGATGTCAATTATGTTTTAATGGGTATATGATACAATGATACCAATTTTACTCTTTCTATGAATGGTTTTTGTTAATGATGAATTGATGTTTGTCAATTCTTTTTCGTTTTTGCGAGTTATGTAATGATGAAATGATAATGAAACCCATTTTTCACGGGGCTTGATAAATTGAATGATTTATGATATTGTGGTACACATATGTATGGTTTTAATTATATTACTCGTGGGACCTGTTTCTCCCTCCACTGCTTTGGGTAAATATTTATATCTAATGAGATATACATGATTAGATTGAGGAGGGAACTTGGTTCAGTAATACAGCGTTAGAAAAGTGAGTGAACCGAGTTTTGTAAAGGACTTTTTCCACTGTGATGGTATTGGAAATGAGTCTTTAGTAATATGGTATTGATTTTCTATAATTATGATTATTACAAAATCTCATATCTTATGTTATTATATCATGTAATATTTTATATGATTCTTTATAAACTTATAAGATTTATTTCATGAAAAGATATCATGGTCTTTGATATATGGGACTTGATTTTCAAATATTTTTTATATACACGGGCTTTATAGTTATTTATGATTAATATCTCCCTTGTTTACCCTCACTGAGCATATTATCTAACTATTTTCATTTTTTTCTTTTCCCTAGGTTATATAGAAAGGTTTTGGGTATAAATACTAATGGGGAAGATTTTTTTTGGGAAACATTGAAGATATTTCACCACACTATAAGTTTATGTCCCATGTTTCTAATGGAACTAAACTAATAAGGTATTTGGTAATGAGTTCTAGTAATTTATGAAATATTTTGAAAAATGATGTAATTTCTATGTATGTTTTACTTGGTCATTATAATAATACCCTTAGACTTATAGCATTCAACATTAATTTTCTAGAAGGCCATGAATCATGATATGTAGTCTAAAATATCCTTCTTTATATATTCCCACCCGAAGTACTCCTTATAGAATTTGTACATCATTATGATTACTTGGTAAATACCGAATGATTTTATATATGCATCATCTAAAATGTCCTTCTTCGATTATAGAATACAATATATAAATGTATATATTGTAAATCATATAAATCCCTCTTTGTGGAGGTTGAACTCTAAAATATATCCCAAATTATTTTTTTCTCCATATGATCATTATATACATATTGATGATCAAATGGATAGATTCTTATAAATTATTTTGGGAAATATAGGTTTTTCCATTCTCTTATGATTTCAATTATCATCCCAACTAATCTTATTATTTTAATGCATATCCTTATACATCTATAAATATTGATTCTATTTCATTCATCATCATAAATATTACAACATGATCCCTTATGCTGAGGTCATCAAATACCTTGTTTAACTCCATGGGATGGTAGTATATTTTGTTATTGTAATATTCTATCCACTATTACCATATTCGTTAGTGCATGTTGAACTCATTCTATGTGAATATAAACATAAGATTTTTGGATTAGTATAAGTATAATATTTTACTTTATAATGATAATACCTATAAATATTAAATCAATGTTTTACTATTTCTAACTCAAGATAATTTTTTGATTCATTTTTTGTTGTTATTTTAATAGACATTAGGCATAAGATATCAGTTTTTTATTTTTCCAGAGAAAATAACCCAAAAAATTATTTAAATGTTAATTATATATGATAATCCATTTTATACTATACTGTAGAGTATTTTTAGGTGAAATGACTAACCACTACATATAATTTTGGAAACTGTATACAAATTATTTGATCTAAAAAAACTAAAAAACCTTCTAAGTTTACTGGTATATTACACAAGAAAATTATAAGAAAACATTCACAAATAATAGATAATATCCATCTATTATATGAAAAATATGGATCTATATTACATTAGTTTTATTATCCGTTATTCAATAACATTTATCTTTGTTGGATATACTAATATATCCTTACTTATGATTATAAAAAAATTAATGATATTTTCTATAGAAAAAAGACATACTTACTGAATTTGATAAATAAATTTTACTTCCATATAGTCAAAATCTCAAAATAATTTTTATATTCTATCATTATCAAAGAATATTTTATAATTTTTTTAATGATGGATTCTAAAAAAATTATCTTGGTAATCCTTAATGACTTTATTCATCAAATCTATAAATATATCTTTTGAATTTGTATGTCTTAAAGGCTTGACTATGAATTCATATTCTCAATATCATATATGGATGGTTGAAAAACCTTATATCCTCTCTTTTTTACTATATTTTATTATATCTAAATTAAAGATACCCCTTTTAAATTGAAGATTCACTTTTTGATAAACTAATTCATTAATACAATGTTGGTGATACTTGTTCTTAATTTCTATATATTCATGCTCAAGATAATAGATGAAATGATGACTTGACCCAAAATTATTCTAAAATAATAAGACCGATGCATGAAATAGTGAATCAATTGGGAATATAAATCCATTTACCAAATTTAATAGTATCTTATTCTTCAATTTTTCTAATTTAATAGGTTTTATTATATAAATACTCTTTGATATAATAATTACCATATTATTGAGTTCAATTCAAAACTCAACCTTAAAATATATGGGAAGACTATGATTGTTTTAGGAAAATACATTAACATATTATAATGCCATTGAGTTATCTTAAACTTTGAGTTTCTCTACAACCGTTTCATCCCAATATACCCAATTAGTGGGTATTAAGAACTATATTAAAGAATTAGTTTTTATAGGATGATCATAATCATCATTGCATCAACATATGATCATGGAGAGATTTGTGATTTGAAAATGATTTCCACATCCTATAAATTAATAAGATCACTTTATATTGTGATGCAATAATTTCCAAAAATCACATCCAATTATAATAAATAATAAGTATAATTTTAAAATTTATTTTCCCATAAACATCAATTAATTTACTGTTATATTCTTGGGATTCAATAAACACACAAGTAGGTGTTATCACCAATAACTAAATATCCATTTTATGAGGTGGAGAGTCAATTATTTTAAAAAATCTATATGATAAAATTGAGTTTTTAGTCCCATAAGAAAATAAGTTATGTTGATTTCTTATGTATATAATAAGTGCACCTTTCTGCACTTTGTTTTTTGGATAAGAATTAGTGGTAGTGATTTCATAATCAATACCTTACTCCCTTGATTTTGGAGGTTTCAAGAAAATATTTTCCTCATTAATCCTTCAATTGGTGCAATGGTTTTTTTAGTTCCAAAACTACTTACAATTAAAAAATTATATTATTAGTGGTTTATTATATTGAACATTCTTCTCATCCATTGTGTTTATTGACATATGTATATGACATTGAAAATGTTATTCTAGATATCCTACATTTACATATTTGAATCATTTTCTTCTCCCTATAAGGTAAGTTTCTAGGGTTTTCTACCCATATTTTTGGAATGTAGGTAGTTGAGCTATCTTTCCTCATTGATATTTTTAAACATAGATTCCATGAAACTATTTTTTTCATTATTTTATTCGCAAATTCATGAGTATAATGAGAGTCTCTAATTTTTTTTCACCTAAAGATCTCATCTAAAAATAAAATCGTAGAAAACTGAATCTTTTATCACTAATTCATTTTAGAGGATTGGTTTTACCACTCTATTTTATATTTATAATTTAAGGAAAATAGATTTTAAATGTAATTTATAAAACTTCTCCATTTGAAATATACTAATGTATTGTTATAAATTTAATATTGATTAGTTTCCACCATTGATTTTGATAAAATTATATATAATAAATATCCAAAACCATGATTTAATGATATAAACATTGAATAATATAAAATAAATTTTTCATCGTGTTGAGTAATTTCTTAGTAAATAGTGGAATAGAATATCCAATAAAGGATGGTGGTCCTTATTTCAAGAAGTAATCAAAAGTGGGTTTTTCATTAATTGTTGAATTTAATAGTTTTATATGTATAATGTTATTATTTATGACCTAAAACAGAAATGTAATAATATATATAATTTTTTTACACCGACTCCGGAACTGTTCTATTTTTCATTGGGACAACCATGGTATTGTCTGTTGTATTTTTGTTCACTCAATTTTTCTTAGGTCTGTCCATTTTCTAAAATATATTCATTTATTTCAATTAATAAGAAATAATACCTGATGAAATAAGTTTAAATATCTATATGGATTTAAGAAATGAACACTAAAATTTCTTAACCTATGAAACCTTCAGTTCAATATAGGATGTATTATTTTTTTTCCTCTTATTCTTCTTAAAATAATCTCTATAATAAACCAAACCACACTCTGATACCAAATAAGATGACTTATTTCTATCATTCATAGAGTATTCTATATTTCACATGATTAAACATTACAACACACTCTAATATTTTTAATTGGATTAATGAAAAGTAACATATATGGTTGATCTACAATCCTCACAAGATTCACCAACATTGAGAACCATCTACTCTGAAATTTAAAAACCAAAAAAATTCCACAATAAAAAGTATTAATAAATTTATAATAAATATATCCAAGATATAACTTGTATGTTAAGATATGGGTGACTATAAAAAAGTTCTTCATTCTTAAGAACTATGAATTCGGATGATGTGAGATAGTAATCATGGAGGATACTATCTAGAAATTCTTGGAAATTAACCACATGTAGTGAGTCGTATCATTTATATAGCAACCCATACTTTGCATACATAAATATAACATCTTATTAGAGTGATATTCTTTATATATCATTAAGATCCATGATAGAGTCGTATAGTTCTAGTGCCTTTATAAATTTATAAACATAAATAAGTAGTATATAAATGAAATATATCATATACCACTTAGTTCTTCATAAATATAATGATTATTAGTCATATCATACCAAATACCTTTCTTCATAACCTTGTAAAAATAAAACATAAGAAATGGTGATATATAATGCTCAGTTAGGGTAAAAAAGGACAAATATATGATTAAATAACAAAAAACATGAGAATAGGTGTATGGTAACATTATCATAACATTCAAAAACCAAACCCTATATATCATATTTCATAATATTCAGTTGTAGATAAATATGGGTAGTTCATAGGACCTGAATCATAAAATAATCAAAGAAAATGATATATGAGAGCATAAAAATGGTATAAGACATGGATTTTTGGTGTACACATAAGAATATAAGACATTATTTTAAGGTAACCTACCATGAAATTTATAACATGTTAGGCTTGGGATAACCACCCATGTAACTTCTTCGAGCATAGTATAACCACTCATGTACCCTCTTTTGTGATTGAGAGGACATCATATCTTACTTTTGATCTCATAGAACATTAAGTATTTCCTAATTCATCAGAGGGAGATATTGGTACCACTAATCTCATAATAATAATCATACATATGTTTCCAAAAGATCATTAAACAATTTCAGAATCAACACATCATAACCCATTTAAAGAAAAAAAGTTTCATAAAAATCTCATATTTTCATTATAACATAACCCATATAAAATCAATGGATTTCAATAAAAAAAGGTTGTTATAAACCACACATAAGAAGAGTATGGATCACATCCTTGGATCACATTCAGAATGAAGTATACACAACATTGAAGGTTATTGTTGTTAATGAATAAAAAGTTCATTAAAACATTCTCGAGTTAAAATAACCTTTCCATTTTCAAATCACTTATTTAAAATTTTAAAAATACCAAATTATATGAAAAATATATATTTTAAAATAAACATAGAAAATTATAATGTAATATTTAAAACATTGATCATCCTTGTAGATGTAAAATTCGGTTCATGTTGTATAATTTATAAAAACATTCATTATTTTTTATTCAAAAAACTCATATTGTACCTCATTTATAAAATAACCAAAATAATCCTTATGAACAATTTTGTAAAAAGGGAAAAATGGGTATAAATAAATTTTAAAAAGCATAGAAGAATATTTTAAAACCTTATAATAACCATTTCTATAAAACAAGTATATTTAAGAAAAAAAAATTTGATCGAAGAGATAAATCCAGATGATTTTCTTCAAAATATATTCTAGGTATCATGAGTACTTATGGTGAGAAAGAGGAAAAGATAAAGAAAATTTAATGAAATTAATAGAGGATAATAATATTCTATGAGTTTATTTAATTGTATATTATATGTTTCATTATCATAAACTAAATAACAAAAAATCTCGATAAACAATAAGAATGTAAAATAAAACCATTACTACCTTGGTATCATTTAAATTATACGCCCGAGAAATAAATAACCTTATATCAATATGAAAATACCATAATTTTAATTATAAGAATAATAAGAAGAATATGTGGGAATTATATATACCACACAAAAGAAACAAGTTTATATAAGTCATGTGTCTCATAGAAATAAAAGTGAGACAAAAACTACCTTACCTTGAGTTCCACTTGATTCGAAGGTACCCTAACCTCATGTATAATAAATTTATATTAATAATTATTCTAAAAAATAATCAATTAAATAATTATAATATCATATTTATCCCTTTTATAATTACTTAAAATCATTCTTAAATGGTTGATATAGAAAAAATAAATGCACCGTTTATAGAGGTGGTAAGCTGTGCGTACACATTAAAACTCTTTTAATTTTTTGATAGATGAAACAAAATAAAGGTAACACATAATTAAAATTTCAAGAATAATTATTATATCACATGTATAATATATATTTATTAAATTCAACTTTATTACAATCCATGTAAAATGAAAATTAAATATTAATCACATCACTTCATGGAACTTTTAGTCCACAGGTATGCACAAACGACGTTATTGTTTTCCAATGGTTTGAAAGGTAAGAAGTTAGAAAGGATATTTTAATTATAGTAGTATAATTAGGTCATAATTATAATATATAAACATTGAAACAATCATAATATCCATTCAAAAAATTTGGTTATGACAAATTAATTATATCGCTACATGGAGATGGTAAGTCGTACGTACACATGAGAGATGGTTCACTTCTTAATTGATAGAAAGGGGTGATTAAATATTTGTTAATAATAATAATAAATTTTATTTATATTTAATATAATTAATTATTTATTTTATGAATAATATATTATATTTATTGTTGGTTAAAGAAGGATTAAAAAATTAGGTGATCATTTAAGGTGATTAACTCTTTTTTGAAATGACCCCATCTGATCTCCCCTTAAGGGATATAGGGTTGGTATTTTGGGAAGACCAAAAACTAAATGACATTATAGGTATGTGAATAAGGTAATTTATATGATTTTTAATGAAATATAAGGATCAATGTGGTGTGAAGAAGAGAAAACGAAGGTGCCATTTTATAATTGAGGGGATAAACACTCTTGGAATTTCTTAAAATATTAAATCAATATAAATTAATTGTTTTTTCCAGAGGGATAAAGATTCGTCATATTTTAATATAATAATAGGATTAGGTTATATAATATTCTAAAATATAATTTTAACATGCTTGTTGAACATTTTTACCCTTACATTTTTGTTTTAACCCTTCTTTATCCATTTTGACAATTACCATAATGTTAAAGTTTTCTACACTTTAAGGGTTTATAATGTTACTATAAAATAAAGAAATACAAATATATGGACTTTAGATGATGTTTAAAACCTTATATTATTAATATTCATGAAGATATAGTTTTAATTTGTTTTATATTATTTAATAAAATAATATTTATTATAAAATATCATTAATGTCATTTTCAATGCTCTTTATTTAATTTGACTTTACACATATCAAGAAAATGGGGGAATTAAAAAAATTATTTAACATAACACTAATGCATCATGTTAATATAAAATATTTTTGTAACATATTAACTCACTAAAATTTTATTACTTTTAATATTTTTAAATTCTTTTGTTTTTTTCATTAAATAATAATTACTGTGTTAGTGTTGTTAAAGAATTTAAGTAAATTATTTATTCAATAAAATTTAAAATTAAATTAACATTAATAATATAAATAATTTTTATTTCAAATTAATTTTTATAACTAGCATACCTTCTATTTTTACCAATGTTAATATTATTATAGTTATTAAAAACAAGCGTTGAATTTTGGAATTTTCATTAAATAAAACATTATAAAAGTATTAATTACATCCAAATGGAAAAAGAAAATATATTAATTGTTTGGATGATTTTGGATGTGTTATAAATATACAATAATATTTAGTCCTATTTTAGGTTTATTTTATAGTTTTTATCATTTTCTGTTTTAACATTAATTACATTATTTACCATTTACTCTGGTAACAAATATTATTATAGTTACTATTCGTAATTTAAAAAAAACAAAATGGACATATATAGAAATTTTTTAGCTCCTAATTAAAAATAATTAATACATTTTTTCAAATTTGATACCTATAAGTTTAATAAACTAATCTTAAAATATGTTTGTAACACATGATAAGAAATTGTTTTTAGAAAAATATATTTTCATGCTTAAAACATGTTTTATTCTTGTCTTGTGATTGTAAAAAAATGAATTATGAAATCACTTATTTGAATATATAATATATAATATTCCTCAAGATCGTTCACCTATATGAATTAATTTTAATTTATTGAGATAAAAAATAAATTGGGCGAATGAAAATATTTATTCAAAAAAATATTTCTTTTTCTTTTAAATTATTTTTTCCATTTTTAATCAATTTATAACTGGTTAATTATTTTAATAAATATATAACCAATTTTTTTCTAATTTAGTTGGTACTACTAATTACCTCTAATCAAATAATGAAATGATAATTGTCACTTTAAAAAGTAATATATTAATAATATATCTTGGTTTTTCAAAACTCAATGTTTCATATAATGAAAGTTATTGATGAAAATAAATAGGTTTGTAAAACTTATTTCAAAAAATATCAGCATGTTACAATTTCATTTTATCTTCATTGATCCCATGAGGATATATCTTCTAGCTCACTTTTTCTTATTCTTTTAGTGTGAAATAAACTCTATTATTTTCATTTCGTTTTCTATTTCCCAGGGAAGCCTTTCTATAATTATGGTAGGATAATTTAATATTATCAAAAGAGTTTTTATAGAAGATTTTGTTCACATATACGTTTCTTTCCTGGAATTATTTCATTATCTAAGAGTTTATGGTACAAAACTCCTTTTATAGAGGTAGTAAATTAGCAAGTGGTGTTATCGATCATTTCTTCATGCACTGGTTTGGATTATTATATATATAATTTAACTCTATAGTTTAATCATCTTAATTATTTGGGTATGTTTTCTTTAACCATTGGTTTTATAACCATAGGATTTGGTAGGTTTGAGTAGTCTTTAAAAAGTATATATTTCATCCTTATTATAAGTGGATATTCACCTGAGTCAAGGACACAATTTTTTCCATTCTTCTGCACTAATTTATAGTAATCTTTACCTGGAGATTACTCTTAATAATATTAAGTGGGACTATATGAATATTCTTATCCAAAATCCTTCTCATCATATTCCTCTCCTAGACTAATTCCACCTTGGGATTCTGTTATTTCATGTATCCAACCCATTCACTTGTAAAGTTTCTTTTTCCACATGGTCTCTTCTATTTTTCTGTACTCATTCACAATTGTGTTCATAGAACTATCTCCCAAGTGGGTTAATTTTTTTAAAATTCTATTCTATACGAATGATCTTCCATAGAAGTCTCATCTAGAGTTATATGTGATAGAGACTTCCCAATCACACTTGAAGGAGAATCCTTTCAAGTTCAGACACTACCCCAAGCACTAACTATATCCCCTTTCCAATAATCATGTAATAAAAATATAATTTAATATAATTTCTTGAATGCTTCAAAAAACCACATAGATAGATGTAGATGAACACATTTCAAAACTCTACATTTCTAATATTGGAAATAAAATACTTTTGATCAAATAGAGGATCACTAGTCAACATCCTCACATAAATGATTCTATCAAAAATACCTTGTTCAATAATTTATAGATCCATCTTAGAGAGAATATGAACAAAAGTATCCAGTGTAACCATTGAATTATTATCTAGCTATTCTTCCACATTGAACTAACTGTGTTGGAAGAAGAAAGCTAAAATAACCATCGGTTTAAAAAAATAGAATCCCAAAAAGTAATATATGAAATAGACATGTTTGATTCTAGACTCACCCTTAATTTCTACAAAAACTATATTAGGGTAGGTTATGTAAAGATCAACTTCCACACATATACATGGAGCAATCATATAGGATAGGGTGATAGTGTAGTGATCAGAACAAGAGTATATTCCAAAATCTTTCCCATGAGAGTTAGTAATCATATGGTTATGAAAGGGGAGGGGATATTTAGTGAGCCAATATTCCCATACACAGATAATGCATATTTTTATTTTATTATTCAATACGCTACACAAAAACAAGCTCGAGGACTATAATAGTTTATTTACTATTGTAACATAGAACACAATATTCGTAATTCATGAATTATTGTCAATGTATCCCACCAAGATCTTACAATTTATTAATCCTACTTAAAAAACCATTCTTCAGAACATGGGGAAAGAAAAAATAAAAAAGGGTGAGCTAAGATCCTCATTAAGGGTAAAAATGGGAAATAATTAATCATAACATGATCATAGGTGTATGAGAACATGATCATAACATTTTAATACCAGACCTTCTGTATCAAAGATCATAATCTTGAATCATGAAATAATGATTGTAAATTAATAATATAAAAATTTTAAGAAAACAAAAAGAACATGATCTATGAGATAATAAAATTGGAATAGGATATAGATTTTTGGAATAAATATAAATACAGAAAATCATTTCCATAGTTAGAAAGGATTATTTTCCAAGACATATCAGGGCACTTAGTGGGTGACTACACATCTTGAGCGGGACACACCACGTTACCTAGTGGAATGCATTTCCTAATAGTGTAATGATATAGCTCCCCAAACTATCATTTTAGTCAAGATTCTCACCTAATACTATCATAGAGGTGAAATTCCCATACCAAAGGGGTTTCATTCCCAGTTCCAGACTTATCTATCTATGAGATATAAATCCTTATCCAATAAATTGGAGGGAGATATAGGACCCACCAATATTTGGTTATAACTAAACCAACATCATTGGTTATAATGTAAACACCTTCACAAAATGGGAATCAAACATATGTGAGCCATAATATCAGAAAATATTCACCATATCATAACCCATGAAATGAAATGGGTTTCATATACATTTTATCATATCCTAACATCTGAAAAAAGGTAGGATTCATAATAATTTCACCTTTTCATCATAGAATGACCCATAAAAAGAAGAATGTCTAGTAATCAATTTTTCATGGTATAACTCATGGAAGGGAAAAATGTTTCACAAATATCTTTACTTCATAAAATAAACCATTCAGAGAAAGAATAAGAATGGTATACATGGTTCATATCCACAGAAATTTGTAGGCTACATAGGAATATATCAATATAAATGGAGAATAATTTTGAAATATCACTATGTATATTTTATAATGAAAATAATATTTCATTGAAAATCACTTTTCATAACATAAAAAATTCAAAATATTTATCTTTTGAAATAAAAATGATAATTTATAAAAGATTCTTTAAAAATAATTTAAATTTTTTTAGCAAAATATCTTTTTCACTTTAAGTTTATTTTAAAACATAAAACATTTTGAAATTCATTTTAAATGAAAATATCCTTAAACAATTATAAAGGAATATTCAAAGAAAATAATGGTGATGGTTATGTGAGGTTTTTTTCATGTCGTATAGGTTAAAATAAATATTCCATTAAAATTTTCATTAAAACCCAACTGAAATATTTTTTTGAAAATTAAAAGAAGAATAATTTCAAAACATTTTGTAAACTAAAGTAAAAATGTCTTAAAAATGTATTACAAAATGTCATAGGATAATAGTGATTTTTTGAAATCAGCCTTAGAAAATATGGTTTTGAAATAAAATAGATTTTAAACCAAAGAGAGAAATAAATATGGAATTTCTAAAATACATTTCCTCAATTATTTTTAGTACCATTGTCTTCAAAAAAGGTACTATTATGTGAAAATATCCTAAATAACCAGTTGAGAAGAAAATTCGTGAGTTTCTTGGGAGATAGATCATAATATTTTATCATCTAAAATTTAATCATAAAAAATATGGATATTCTATGATATTGTAACAAAAAATCATTACCACTTTGGTATCATTAAATCATAATAAACAAGTAGGAATAACATAAAATGGTACATAAAATATCACAAAGATATGTAAATTCACAGTATTACATATCCATGAGTTTTTATATACACCCTGTGAAAGAATGCAGGGACATAACATCAAGTACACATAAAAAAAGGAAAATAGAGAAAATAATGCCTTATTGGGAAGTGATTTTGGTTGGGATTGACCAAACCAAAAGATGTTGAAGGTTTGAATAATGGAGGAGATCATGTGGCCTTTTATAAGTTTTGGATAAGATAAACTTTTTATTTTTAAAAAAAATTGAGTGCTCCCATGTTTTTCATATGTTCTATGGGTAAAAATGGGACATAGTTAAACCTTATATGTTTAATGATCTAAATATGGCCACAAAATAGTTTTTATATAATTCTATAAGTTATTTTCATAATTATATGTTTAGTTAAACACCCCCTGTAAACTCATTTTTACTTTTACCTTGGTAAATAATATTTTTTTCTTATTAATTTTGGTAAAAAGTTAACTTGAACTAATTATTTAATAAAAATTATGATGATTATATATATGGAATATATTTCTCCAAATTACATTAATATAAGGGGAAAATTTTAATTAAAAATAAATCTCACAGGTCTGACGAGAAAGTATATTTTTAAAGAGAAAATGTTGAAAAGGTTACAAATTTTTTATATCGAAATTCAATATGAAATGGATTAAAATAGCTTAAATTGGATTAATGGATTTATTATTGAACAAATTTTACTTTATAACCAATCTCAAATTTAATTTATCTTAATAAATAATGTAAATTGAAAGGTAGTTTTCAAATAAAATCCTATATTTCACTATTCACTATAAAATTTAATATTTTTGAAAATTCTCAAAAATTCACCATAATATAATTACAAAATTATTATTTAAAAATTTAAATTTATTTTTTAAAATAATTTCATCTAAAGGTATAAAAATATATATTCAAAACAAAACCCCAAACATGTTTTAAAAATGAGTTTTCGAGAAGTGTGTTTTTTTCAAGCACATGATGATTATTTGTTAACTATTTGTTTTATAATAATAATTTTATGAATATAAATTAAAAGTTATTTATATATAATTTTTTTATTTCATTTAAATAATATATCATTAGTGGTTACATTAAATAATTATAAATGAGTAACATTATGCACATTTAAACAGTGTTCAGAAAAATCCCTTTTAATTCCAAAAATATATCACACTAAAATACAATAAAAAGTTGATTCAAAAAAATTAAATCAATTAAATATAAATAAATAATAAATTTCTTAATTTAAATATAATTATATATTTACATTAATTAATTAATTGAGAATAAATGATTGTTTTACAGAAATTAGTAGTTTTCACTATTCCCAAAAATATCAATATTTTCTGGAAAACACAAACATTTCATGATAAGTTAATTTGGAAATGATCATTACCAAAATTAAGATACTTTTATGAAACAAATTTTCAAAGATATTGTAGAATAATTATAATATTTTCTCAAAAAATTAAATTCAAATCAATTTTGAAGAAAACTTATTTTTGATGAATATAATTACATTAACAAAAATTATTGTTTATTTTCTAAGAGTCTATAAATAAATTAATTTTTAGTATAAAATATATATGTATACATAATAATGTATTTAATACTATTGATACACTTCTATTTATGGTCTATGTAATATTGGTCATATTTAAATTAATATTATTTCATAATTCAATGAAGATCAGTGTTGTGTGTCACACACACTTTCAAAGAAACTCATTATTTTGTGAAATGAAAGATAAAATTGGTGTTTCATATAACAAAGGCTATACTAGTTTTAGTGTGTAACACAATGTAAGATGACTTATTTTTCATGGTACATCATTATTTGAGTTATTTTTTTCAGCCTTAGTTGTTAAGACTTGTTCGGAAATGGAGAGTCCTTATTGGGGAAAATGGTTTAAATTATAGAGATGTATTCTTGTTTGAATTAATGGAGTCTCAGTATAAATGGGATAAGTGTTACCAATGGTTCTTGGAATGTTTAAAAACATTAAAAGAGTATTTAGGATGTTTTTATAAGGAAATGGAATGAAAACCCATTCACGGAACATTTACACATTGTCCTTTATCTCACTTATTTCTTCAAAATTTTGTGGTGTAATCCCTTGACTATGTGCATTGTTGGTTTAGATCTTGATCAGTTTTTATCTAGGATCCTTTTTACGATAATCTGCACCTTCTTCCTCATGTGAATTTACTGTTGTGAGAATTTTTTGACCATTAGTTAATGGTTGGGGGGTCTAAAACATAACCCTTTGGTTTGATAATTGTTTAGTATATAAAATACTACAAATTTCACCAACATTTCATATTCCAGATAAATTAAAAGAATGAACTAAATTATTACTCAGAGTGTCTTTGGATCCCATTGATTATTGACTTTTCTTATGGATATCGTTTGTGTGACTGAACTCTTGAATATAAAGGAATTTTCAATGGATTAAAGTGTGTTTATCATGACATGGATCGTAGATGATTTCTTGATATATATCCACCATGAATTTTATTGTTTGCTGATAAAACTAGCATGTTATTGGTTATGTCCAATTGACATATAGAGTGTGTAGTTGAATGAAAAATGGTTATTTGTGTAATTAAAAATTGGGCCATATGTGGTGATATTTTTATATCCTTATTTCCAATAATTGTGCAGTGACGAAATGTTTTAATGTTTATATAGCGGGCTTGGATAGGTGACTCATGCTAAAATGATAATATGTAGGGAGTTTCCCAGTGATACATGCTAGAATGATTATATATTAGGCTATGACCATTTATATATATTGAAATGCATTAATAGAGGGATATTCCCCATTGACATGATGAAATGATAATATAGTAGGCTAGGTCCAGGGAAACATAATGAAATATTTATATAGCAGGATCGTCCCTGACTAAATGATGCAATGCTTATATATAATGTTTGAACTATATTTTCATGATTTATACCTTGGTTATAACGACATGGTTGGTATTGTTGTAAGACATGTTCATAGACACCCCTGGATGGTACTGAGGTAGGATATGTTTTACCATGGTTATATGGTTATGGTTGGCATGGTTTTGAGGTATGCTCATAGGCATTACAGTATGGTGTCGAACCAGGTTAATATGGTATTAATTTATCTCTTTAATTAATTAATATGATTATATAATATATTATTTCATACACATATTATTAGATAGGTTACTCTTAGACATGGTGCAGTCAATCTACTGAGTTATACTGAAACACTATTCAAACCACTATTTGGTACCTGAGCAGATTACATGGATTAATGTTTGGACAATGTAAAAATACAATTCTATTGATTTTTTTCTTAATGGAAGGGATGGTGTTTAGAGATGGGTCTAATCTGGGGTTAGGGACCAGTGACTTTTTGAGACTTTTATTGAGTCTGTTAATAATTTTTTTTTACTTCTAACATTGTATTTAGTTACATTCAAGAACATAATTACATTATTCCATTATTATTTATTGGAATATACAGTTTGATTATTTGTTGGTTTCCACTATATCATTAGTTTCCATTGTTTTTGTAGTTTGTTATTTATTTATTATTATTGTATTATTCTACTATTTTTGAAACTCTATAACCAGAGGGTATAGTCTACCCACTATACATATCACTCCCCCACTATTAGTAAAATTCTCTGTAATATGGGAAGGTTCCATTTAGGTCTCATTATAGATCCTTTCTATCCACATGGGGGGGTATCAGATCGAGGGTGGTTAAAAAGTGGCATGAGAAGACATGTTTCTTTTCATTTTCTATACAATTTTGGAAAGGTGAAAAGAAGACTATGATGTTTTTGGACTTTGTAATGAGATTGTTTATGGGACTAGTGAACCCTTGTATGGGGGAAAATTTGAGTCCCTAGGGTTGGATTGTTGTTTATATAGTGTGTTTATTATAGTTGATGTTATTTCACCCTGAGTGATTTGCATGTTTGGTGAGGTTATGGTCTTACTATGTTATTGGTATTTGAGATTTATACTCATGGTCTGGTATGGCGTGATATGAGTATAAATTAATCATAATAGGAACATATGTATATATATTGGAAATAATTGTTCATGATAGATACATATATATATATATTTCATGTTATATATAAATTCCTATTGAACTTTGATATATACTATCCATTATATTAGATAAATGAATTAAATGAACTATTATGTCATGCTAAAACACTTTTCATCCATGTTTAAGGATACTGGGAGTTAGTGGTTCTCTATTGTTTTAACCTATTGAGGTTGAATTTTTTATATCTAGTGTTATAATAAGTGTGTTTAGATTATTGAGAAAATATATCCTTTTCACATTCAAGTTAAGCATCAAGAAGGTGGAAATATACATTCTCTTAATGTAGCTAAACTAGAGATTCATATAGTTCTCAAGGATCATATAGATTTTCAATTTCACTGAAACTTCATGAGGGTCATGAGATCCCTAGAAAGGTTGGTTGTTCACATCATTCCTTCAATGTATGATATAGTGAGGGAGTTTTAGCTGAAATATCCACCTACGTTTACTAGTAAGGGACTCCCCCAGGAAGTCGAGTTATAGATCGACTATGACCAGATGATCATCAAGAATATTGAGACACTGACATATAGGAGGGTGAATCTTGCTACATATATGCTTCATTGACCTACTAACCATTTGTTGGATATTCTATACTAGGTAGGATAACAGGAAAATTATCCTAAAGGGACATCAAGATGAAATTCATGGGTTATTTCTATGCCCATAAGTTGGTGGATGAAAAGACTCTTGAGTTAAAGAACATGTAATAGGGTTAATGTTAGTGATAGAATTTGATGACCACTTCACTGACCAACAACGATTTGAGCTATCTTTTGTAGCTGATGAGATATCTAAGGTGAGATGTTTTCAGGATGGTCTTCATTATGAGTTCAGGTCACAAGTGAACATGTTCCGTTTGAGTATTTTTGCCTATGTGGTGTATAAGACACTCATAATGGAATGGAATATAACACAGGCCCCAAGAAACATCTAGACTGGTTTAGCATGGAAAATTTTGAACCATTATTTGTTTGGAATGAAGCATTGAATAGATAATTTTGTACATGGAAACAGTTATTAGGGGTGTCAGGGATGTGGGAATCCATATCAGGACCATGATCCACTATAGTTCAATAAATATGGAATGATGGACCACAAACGGACTAGGTGTCCATACCTTGATTTGTAGTGTCATTATCCTGGAGTATTGGGATACCTAAAGATGATTTATAGGGGAATACAATAGAAGAGCAGTGGAGGGAGAACATGATAGGTGCTGGAGTCTCAGAAGGAATTAGGTATGCCTCAACAGATCGGTAACTGAGTTCCATGGGATGTTCTAGTCGAGGTAGGGGACGTGGTACCCGAGTGTAGGATCAAAATTACAAGGAATAATGTATAGCTTAGGGGAGTTAGTCTGGATCCCAGGGTAGATGGGATGGTCATATTCACATCATGAAAACTACTCCAGCAATTGTGGATACATGATCGTCTACTTTAAGATTTATTATTCTTATATCTTCTACCCTTGCTTATGGTTTTTTGATACAATTAAATTTAATTATGTTTTTATCCACACTTTTTGTAAATTGGTTGGGCTTAGATTTGTCCTTATAGGATGGTGTTTTAACCATCGATACACCATTGTGAGTGCAACAATGAAAATCAAAAATTAAAAAGCATTTTCTCTAGATATTGAATGTTATTGTTTATTTTGGAAACCATTCATGATGGAGATGATAGAATTTGAATTGATACTAGGAATGGATTGATTAGTTTTTGAGGATGATAATATAAACCATTACTGGAGTAGGGTTACCTTTTCTATATCGAGAAGGGGGAAGCGATTCTCACTAAGGTGAGTGGGATCTTTAGGCCAGTCATTCCTAGCCAATTTTGTTTAGATTTAATTGTCTCATGGATCAAATATACAGTGTTACTATAGATGATTTTAGGATGTATCATTATTATTTTTATCTTGTGGTAGAATATTTTCAAAATTTCTTCCCAAAAATGTTGTATATCTTACCGCCCAAGCTATAGGTCATGTTTATGATTGAGTTTGTGTTAAGAGTAGATCTAGTTTCTATCCAACCATATAGAATGGCACAAATAGAGCTTTAGGATATGAAATTATATTTTTAATATTTGGAATCTAAAAGTTTCATACAGCCGAGTACATATCCTTTGGGTTAACTAGTTCTCTTATTCAAGAAGGATGATGGGACATTTCAATTGTGTGAGTATTATCGGAGGTTCAACCAGATGACTATCAAGAAATGGAATCCTCTTCCATGCATCGAATATCTCTTCTATCAGTTGCGAGGTGATGATATCTTTTCTAATGTCATTTTGAGATTAGGATTACATTGGTTGAAGTTAAGACCATCATACCTACCTAGGACTTCTTTTGGGATCTGGTATGGATTCTATGTGTTCGTTGTGATGCTTTTTTGGTTGACTAATGCATCAGTGGTATTCATGACTTTTTTGAGTTAGATCATTAATCCTTTTCTAGATTAGATTGTGGTAGTTTTGTTGAGAAATCATAGTGTACTCTTAGTCTACAGATGATCATTCCAAACATATTTACATCATTTTAAGTACATTTAGAGATCATCAATTTTTTTCAAGATAACCAAATAATTTTTTTGGATTCATAGAGGGTACTTTTTGAGCTATCTCATCTCAGAGGAAAGAGTGTCAGCAGACCTAGAGAATGTTTCATATCTGGTATCTTAGTGACAACCCCAGAATGTCTTTGATATTTATAGATTTTATGGTTTAGTGGGTTATTATTGATACATTATCTTGGTATTCTCCCATTTAGAAGTACCTATGTCAAGGATGACCAAGAAAGGGTTGAAGATTGTTTAGTCATATTAATGTGAGGGTAATTTTCATGAGATGAAAGAGATACTAACTTCATAACCTATCCTCACTTTACCTATGCTTGGTAAATCACATAACATGTATTGTGTTTCATACAAAGTTTCTATCAGTGAAGTTCTAATGCAGGAGGATCAAGTTGTATCATATGCCTCTAGATAGCTAATACCACATGATAGGAATTATCATAATCAGAATTTGGAGTTAGAAGTAGTGGTGCATTCCCTAAGATGCATGATATGTTATCTCATTAGTGATGTGTTTACTGTGTACATGGAACAAAATAGATTCATTTACATCTTTTCTTATTTGGACCTGAAACATTCGTAGAGGAGGGGGATGGGTATTTATAGTCTTTAGACTTTGATTTGTCTTATACATTAGAAAATGGAAATATCATTTCTGATGTATTGAGTCGAAATATGTAGGAAGAGGAAGTATGGGAGTCATGTGATGAGTGGTAGGTAGTAGAAATATTTGTAGACATGTGTCTAGATGTTCAAGATTCACAATTATGAGTAGATCTAGCTTCGAAATATATTATACTTATTCTTTTGGACTGGTTTAAGATAGATCAGTCATCTAATCCAAGGGGATTATTTCTAAGATATAAATTATATAGTGGGGGACACCATTGAGATGGTCTCTTAGAAGTGGGAATTCTTTTCTTTTACGTGGATGAGTATGGGATCCTATGGGTTTTCATGAGAAGATGATGAAAGAGTTTCATACTTCTATATGGGAGCTACAAGATAGTTTAAAAAAGATTTATTATTATTTACATAGATAAAATGGTGGCAAGGAATGAACAATGAGGTACTTGTCTTTATGGAGAGATGTTTCACTTTTCAGGAAGTGAAAGATGAGCATTTGAGGCTAGTTGGTATTTTTCTGTCCTTTCCCATTTCTGAGTGGAAATGGGAAGATGTAACCATGGATTTTAGTACATTATTACACAAAAAAACCTATAAGAATGATATTTTTTGGTTGATTTTGGATTAATTTATAAAGGTATCCCACTTAATTCCTAGAATGGAGACCTTCACAGTTGATGATCCAGACAGTCTTTACATCTGGAAGGTAGTTAGAATAAATGGTGTTCTTAGGAGTATTGTTTTAGACATAGATTCTCATTTCACATTTCATTTATTAAAGTGTCTTTAAAAGTTTACGTGATTATAGGTTCTTTAGTGTACAACTTATCATCCTTAGACTAATTGACAATCTGAGAGGGATATTTTAGTTTTAGAGGATATGTTATGAGCCTCTATTATGGATTTTGGTATTTTATGGGAGAAGAAGAAAACACTCATAGATATTACATATAATAACATTTTCTAGCCATCATTTTAGATAGAATATTTTGAGGATTTTTAGGGAAAACAATGTAATTCACCTCATTGTTGGTTATATGTAGCTAAGATAGCACTTATTGGTCCTAGAATCATACAAGATACATCTAAGAAAGTTTATTTGATAAGATAGTAGAGGGTGACCATACAGAGTAGGAAAAAATTGTATGCTGGCCATCATAGAACACCACTGGAATATAATTTTTTTCATCCTGATTGTATTTAGGTGTTTCTTGGATTGGGACAATACCATATCAAAAAACAAGGAATTCTCGAATCTATGATTCTTAGGCTATTTGAAATAGTGGATAAGGTCGGTCCAATGGTGTTGTGTTCATTCCTTACACAATTCCATCGTTCGAAGAATGATGTGTTCCAAATTTTGTAGCTTCAGATACATTTTTCATCCCCTTATCGTGTGACCGACATAATAGGCATTGAGCTTAGTGATGATGCATCCTTTATAGTGAATTCGATGCAGATTGTGGACGGCAGTGAGAGGTAACTCTATGGTTGGAATATATTGCTAATTTGAATGAATTGGAAGCATGGACAAGCTCAGGAGGATACCTATAATATAGAGTTTGATATGTGAAAATAGTGGCCAAACATGTTTGTTGATACCCCACAATGATTATTGTAGTGGGCCCGGGATGAGATGTTATATGGAATGGAGGTTGTAAGAGACCTACATTTTCCACAAAAGTCCATGTTTTATTTTTTTTGTTTGAGAATTAGTGGTTGAGACGTGTTCGAATATGGAGAGCCTTTGTTGGGGAAAATGAATTAAAACCCAAGGATGTATGCTTGTTTAAATTAATGGAGTTCAGGTATAAATGGGTTAAGTGTTAGAATTAGTTCTTGTTAAGTTAATAATATTTAATAGGGGTTTGGATAATTTTATAAGGAACATTTGATGAAAACCCATCTATATAACATTTTCACATTGTGTAAATATATTACATGTTGTGTAATGTTCAAAAAATTTAAAAATTTATTCTAGGCGATGGGTTTTTTGGAAAATAACATTAAAAATAACTACATCACTTGTAACTATATTACATGATGTGTAATTTATTGAAATAGAGTTTTAAAGTATTTCATGTGGTTAAATTTAATTTCACCATGAGTGTAACATCATCCTCTTAACCATAGGGTACCTTCTAGGTGATTTAGGAGTTCCATCCTCCCTTCTAGATGTCCCTCTTGTGTTATCCATCCAGGGTAATTGGTTTTGTTCTAGTTTCTATTTTCTCCATTGTTTCTACAAAAATTTTAGTATAATATTTTTTCCATGTGTGTTTTTCATTTTGACTTGGATCAGTTTTGATCTTGGATCCATCTTGTGATCATCTGCACTTACTTCCTCATGGAATTTTTTTGTTTGATGTGTTGTTCGATTTTTAGTTAAAGGATGGGGGGTTAAAACATAAACCATTGGTTTGATAATTATTATGTTTGTGTAATACATAAAATTGTTCCAATATATCATGTTCCAGATAAGTTGAAAGAATGAATTGCATTATTATTTATATTACCTTTGGATACAAAGGATTATTTATAACGACCCATACATTACATATATTGTTCATACTTCAAAATTGAGGAACACTTATTAAAACATATAGCAAAACCATGAAAGGACTGTATAGGTATAGTGTCTTTAAAAACTGGGAAACATAAAAAACTGTTTCATAAACCATCTAAATTGTATCATATTTATTTCATCATATCTAGAGTCCCTTTTGGAATATCCTACTTAAAATCCTTCTTCTTGACCTGGGGAATGAAAACATAAAAAAGGGTGAGCTCAAATGATCAGTAAGGGTAAACAAAAGAAATATCATATTCATAAGAACAAAGCATTTTGAAAATCATAACCTGCAAAACAGATCATAATATCATAAAATGGGATAAATCATAGTAGTGAAATGTAATCCCAATAATCATAACACAAAACATGAAACTTTGTGGCATACACACATAATCATAGAGAATCCTTTCTTAGTAGACAAAACTTATTTCCAAGACTATCTTAGCGGAAAAAGTCCATTTCTGAATCGAGTTCACTCCTCGTTTCAATCCCGTTTCACTGAACAGGATTAACATGTCGTTCCAGCCATGTCTATCTCATGAGATATAAATCATTACCCAATTCATTGGAGGGAGATTTAGGTCCCACCCATCTCATAATGATACCATTCTTATGTGTGCCACAAGATCATAAATCATACATCATAACATAACCCATGTAATAAAAATGGGATTCTTAAACATCATGTCATCATAACATAATCCATATAATATAAAAGGAAATCGTAAAAATAATTCCATCATAACATAATAAAATCAATGTAAAACAAATAGGTATAGAAACAGAACCCTATATTATCGTAGATGGAAAATAATTTTGATAAAACACATGAACATCATTCTTGAGGAAAATATCCTTTCTACTTCAAAAACAATTTTTCCATTCTTAGCATGTCATACAATTTTAAACTAAAAGAAGTTTATTAAAAATAAACTTGAAAACTTGTAAATGAAGCTTCATGGAAATAATTTTCTAAACATCCATTCATGCCATATATGTTAAAGAACAATCATTCTCCTCGTACTTTGGCTAGAAAAGACAAAAAAGTACCTCGTACAGAAAAACGACAAAATATTCCTTTCGTATATTTTACTAAAAACACACCGAAGGGTAAAATTGTACTTAAAAAATTGTAGGAGGATATAAATAACATTACATATTGAGGAAACATGGATGTGGATGATAAATATTCCCCAGCAAATTCTGAAGTATAAACAATCTCGGATAAAAATGGCATTTCAAGATTTTCCCTTACCTTAGGTCTGATTTGCTTCATACATGTCTGAAAATCCTTTATAATGATTTAAATAATGTTATTTACTTATTATAGAATCATAATAATTGTTATGATATCATATATGGACATATTCTTAGCTTCTTATTAGTAATATTTTATTGCTACTTGTTATTCGGGTGTTTATTGCTTTTTGTTCTTATGCATGTTTTGTCGAATAAATTATTATTATTCTTTTTACGTTATATATACCTCATTTACATAATGGTATTAGTTTAATATATATCATATTAATTCATTCAATTCATTTATATAATCATTAAGCATTGGGGATCATGTAGAACGAGTCGCATCACATCGTGGAGACGGTAGGCGGTACGTACGCACGAGCGATGATACTGTTTACATGATCGTGGAATTGTATTGAAGTGTACATATAGTATTTCAGAATCAATATCACTTTACAATAATAATATATAGTTATTCTTTACACCATTATACCCATCCAAGTAAGGTGGTGGTGGAAAACAGATTACACCACGATGTGGAGACGGTATTCCATACGTACGCACGCACGGTGATTTCGTTTTACGTTGGATGGATAGAAGATGAAATAGGTTTGTTTCATATTTATAATAACATATCAGTATATGAGTGATACTGATTTTATTACTTCAAAATGAAACAACTAATGAAGAATAACTAGAAGATGAAATAATGTTGGAAGAATCAGTAACGGACATTACCTCTTCTTTGAAGTGCCTCATCTTAACCACCTATTAGGGAACTAAAGATGGTCTTTGAAAAAGACCAGGACCTCTAGGATGTTTCTAGGGAAGTGTATAAGAGAAATTTTCCGGGGTTGCCCGAGCAGGAAGGCTCAAAATTTTTTGAGGAAGAGAGGGAGGAGGTTCCCTTTTATAAGGGAGGAGAGGGGAACCATAGGAAAAACATAACATATTATTTCATTATAAAGTCATAATCGGTTTTTTAATAGGTCCAAATTGATTTATATAGAATCTAAGGTGGGTATGGATCGAAAGCCTCTCATCCAATAGATTTTATACAAGTTTATGTTACTATTTTAACCTTATCATTTATATTTAACTCTAAGTTAAGTAATTTAACTTTTACTGTGTCTTCTTGTTTTCTTACATTATATGGTTACTAAACTTACTATAACAAGACCAAAGAATCCCAAGTTGTTAATTATTAATATATATAACCTTATCTATGTAATTTGGCTAAACAATAAATTTTAATGAATAAAATAACAATTAATAATATAATTTTTTTTTTAAAAACTATTTTATTTCAATTTTGATACAATTTGGTAATTGATTTTTGTGAAACTCATAACCGCATGATTAGTTCGAAAAAAGAAAATTAAATAAATACTAATATGTCATATTAACCTATAAAATTGTTTTAATTCATAAAATGTATCAAGTTTCATTTATTTGGGTATTTATAACATCAATTATGTTAATATTTCATTAATAAGGTAATTATTGCATCATAATTGTGTCATAAATAAATTAAATTATTTAAAGTCTAAAAATTACAAATAAAATAAAATTATTTGGGAAATATTTTTTTCTTTTTAATTAATATTTATAATCGAATTTATCTTAATTACAACCCTATATTAAAAATGTTTTAATTATTAAACACTGGTTTTAACTATTTTAACTCTTCTTTAAATATAATAATATTAAATGTCCCAATCTAATCCAAGTGGACCTAAATGGTCATATCTTATTACTAAGGTTGTTTTTGGTCTAATTAAACTTATCCAATAGAATTAGGGCATGTTTTAGGGTGATAATAACACCATTTTTACCCTTAATTTCCCTATTTATTTTTCACCATGGTAAATAAAAGTAAAAAGTTACTGTTCACAGAAAATTATTTTTATCTTATTGAACCAAATTTTACTCCTTAATATTAACCGTGTCTCTCAGATTTTCGAAATTCCACTCACAGAAGCAGTAAAATTATGTTTTATGTAAATTTTCAAACTCTCCTAGGAGGTAGGTAAAAGACGGTGAAAAGTTCAATAAAATTTTTATATATCTAAAATTATTATAAAATGACTCCAATGAATTACTTTGAACTTATATAGGTCCTATGTATCAATTTTAATCTAAAATAAATTTAAATAAAATAAATAATTATTTAAATAAAAAGTCGATTTTTAAATAGTAACCTAGTGTTTTCACTATTCATCAAAAATTGAAAGTTTTCAGAAAGATACAAAAATTCACCCTAGGATAATTTCGATATTACGAATCCAAAAATGAAGTCCATTTTGAAAGATAATATTTATAAAATTTCAAAAAGTGGGTATTACTATTCATAACGGCTAGTTTTAATAATATTTTAATAGCATATCGCTGTTTAGTGAAACTCGGTATTGCGTACAACGCTAGCTATCGAGGAAGGTCATGATTGCGTGTAAGGAAAACCAAGCTAGTTTTGTGTGTAGTGAAAGATTCCTTTGATGATTTATATAACATAAAAACAAAATATTTCTCATAAAAATCTCTGGTGTTACATTCTACACCCCTTAAAATAAATTTCGCCCTCAAAATTCGTCACTTTTTAACCAACAGATGAGGATACCTCTCCCTCATCATATCCTCAAGCTCCCATGTAGCTTCTTCTAAGTGGTTGTTCCTCCATAAAACATCCACCAAGCGAGTGGTATTGTTCTGTAGGACTTTTTCGCTACGATCCAGAATCTCTATCGGTTGTTCTTCATAAGAAGGATCTTGCTCCAATGGTACAACTTCTAAGATGAGTACATGTGAAGGATTGGGTATGTACTTTTTCAGGAGAGATATATGGAACACATCATGAACTTGAGAGAGATTCAGTGGAAGTGCCAATTCGTCAGCTACCTTCCCAACACGATCCAGTATTCCGAAAGGACCGATATACCTAGGGATTAGCTTTCCCTTCTTTCCAAATCTCATTACTCTCTTCCGAGGAGATATTCGTAAGAACACTTTATCACCCACTTCAAACTCCAGGTCTTTTCTTCAGTTATCGGCATAACTTTTTTGTCGATTCTGAGCTGCTCTTATGTGTTGTTTAATAGATCAGACCTTTTCTTCCAACTCATCAACAAGATCAGGTTCTAATAGATTTCATTCCCCAACTTCATCCCCGCAAGTTAGAGTCCTGCATTTCATTCCATAGAGAGCTTCATAAGGATCCATATGAATACTGAAGTGAAATATATTATTATAAGAAAATTCCACTAGGGGTAGGTGTTGATCCAAACCACCTTTTAAATCCATAGAGCATGCTCTTAACATATCTTCTAGTGTTTGAATTGTTCTCTCAGACTGACCATCTGTCTGACGATGATAAGTAGTGATGAAACACAACTCTGTATCTAAATTATGGTGAAGACATCACCAGAACATCGAGGTAAACCTCGTATCCCGATCAGATATAATGGAAAGTGGTACTCCATGAAATCTTACCACATTCTTTACATATATCTAGGCTAGCTGATCCAGAGAGAAATCATTTCTAATAGAAATGAAGTGTTCTGACTTCGTAAGACGATCAAATATAACCCAGATAATATTATTTCCTTTGGATGTTTTAGGAAGTCTGGTGACAAAGACTATAGTGATGTTTTCCCATTTCCATTCTGGTTTGGGTAATGGTTGTAACACCCCTTTAGACTTCTGACTCTCATATTTAACTTGCTAACAAACCAAGCATCGAGAGACATATTTAACAACATCTCTTTTCATTCCATCCCACCAGAAGTACTCTTTAAGGTCCCTATACATCTTCATGCTTCTAGGATGAATAGAGAATGATGAACTACGAGCCTCATCCAGCAGCTCCTTCTTTAATTATGGGATGGGAGGAACAAAAACCCGATTCCTGAACCTTATTATCCCATCACAATCAAGGTTTAATTCAGGAACATTTCTCCCCTTCTTTTGTAACTCTATATCTTCTTTCTATACCTCTTTAATCGTCACATTTATAGATGTTTAAACATTCATTTGGGAAAGATACGATTTTCCCCTTCCATTATAATTCCATGATCTATCCTTTGTAAATCCATAAATATTGGATCTTTTGTGATCCTTATCATGGATAAGCTAGAATGGTCTTGTTGACTTAATGCATTTGTCACCTTGTTTTCTTTCCCAGTGTGGTAATGAATTGAGCAGTCATAATCCTTAATCAGCTCCAACCATCTTCTTTGGCGCATATTCAGCTCCTTTTGTGTGAAAATATACATTAAACTTTTATGATCAGTATAAATATCACACCTTTCTCCATAAAGACAATTCCTCCAAATCATTAATGCAAATATTACAGAATCTAACTCCAAATCATGAGTTGGATAATTTTGCTCATGGATTTTCAACTATCGTGAGGCATAAGCTGTCACCATATCACTTTGCATGAGAACACACCCCAGTCCCTTCTTGGATGCATCACTATAAATCACAAACCTTTCTCCACTACAAGGCAGTGTCAGCATAGGTTCACTGGATAACCTTCATTTTAACTCCTTGAAATTCTATTCCTACAACTCCGTCCAAACAAACTTAAATATTTTTCGGGTCAACCTGGTGGGTGGATTAGATAACCGTGAAAACTCTTTCAAAAAACATCGATAATATCCAGCCAGACCAAAAATACTTCGGATCTCAGTTACTATTTTTGGTCTCGACTATCTTTCGATAACCTCTATCTATGTCGGATCCACAGATATCCCCTCTTTCGAGATTATGTGACCCAAAGATACATCTTTTTTAAGCCTAAATTCACACTTGGTAAATTTGGCTTAAAAATTCTCCTTTCTCAGGGTCTTCAATATAATTCTCAAGTGATCTTCATGTTCCTCCTTTCTCTTTAAATAGACAATAATATCGTCTATAAAGACTACCACAAACTGATCAAGATAGTATCTAATGACACTATTCATCGTATCCATGAAGATAAAAGGGGCATTAGTAACACCAAATGGAATCACTATAAATGCATAGTGTTCGTACCTTGTACGGAAATCCGTCGTCGATATATCCTCCCTTTTGACCCCTAATTGATGATACTCTGAACACAGATCAATATTGTAAAAGTATTGAGCCCCGCGTAGTTTTTCAAATAAGTCATCAATGTGCGGGAGAGGATATTTGTTCTTGATAGTGATCTTGTTAAGTTCTCGATAATCAATGTAGAGTCACATTGATCCATCTTTCTTCTTAACTAATAGAACAGGTGCTCCCCAAGGTGACACACTACTGCATATGAATCCTTTATCAAGAATCTATTGGAGTTGCTTCTTCAATTCCTACAACTCAATAGGGGACATTCTATAAGGTGTCTTCGAAATGGGTATAGCACCAGGTATGAGTTCTATTTAAAACTCAACTTCACAATTTGGTGGAAGACCTGACAATACCACCAGAAAGAAATCATAAAACTCTCATACAATGGGTGTATTCTTAAACATGAGTTTATCTTCAACCATTTGAGATAAATAACCTTCATTTAGTGGAATCTAGACCCATAAGGGTGATGAAATTTCCACTGGAAGGTTGTGTTCATCCTTGCATCGATAGATGATCATAGATTGATCTGGAATATGAAATGTGACTTCCCTTATTTGAAAATTGATATGAGCTCCATATAAATAAATCCAATCCATGCTAATAATAACATCAAATTACACTATAGGAAGGATCACAAGATTTGTAGGAATCACTTTCCCACAAACATCAATCGGAGAAGAATTGTAAACTTTTGATGCGACTGTTGTGCCATTAGGGGCTGTCATAGCTAACTCAACATCTAATTGTTGAGGTAATATGGAGATACCCTTATAAAATTCTTCAGAAATAAATGATTGGGTGGATCTAGAATCAAATAAAACATTTTCTACTTTAGAGTGGATGGTAAGTGTACCTTTCACCACTTCATTATCACAGTCCACATTGCTGATAGAAATTGCATGTGACATTCCTTTGCCTTTATCCTTATGAGTTTGTTGACGTAGATCATCATCAACAACCCAGGGATTAGGGCATTGATTAGCATAATGACCCATTTCCTTGCACTTGTAACATTGAAGTGTATGAGGTGCACTCTGTGAATCATTTTCATTGTTCGCATCACTAGACATCTTCTTCCCATCATTGCGGAATTCAAATTCCCGATGACCTTCTTTTACACATTTGAAACATTTACATGTCCCTTTAAGACAACCCCCTCCATGTTTCATTCCACACTTTGAGCATAAGGGAAAACTCATCTTCTTTTAAGTGTGCTCTTTATATTTTTCTATGAATTCCACTTTCCTCTTCTTATCAAACCCATATGACTGATGGGTTACTCCAATCTCCATATCAACCTTGAGAGCACATCGAATGATTTCCTCGTAACTATTGAAGTCTTTTATGGATAACGGCCTTCAATGACTTGGTTTTAAACCACTAAAGAATCGATTGATCTTACTATCAGGTTGGAAAATAATACCAGAAGTGTACCTTGAAATTCTGGTAAAATTTTCTTCGTAGGTACCAACAGATTCATCATCCTTTTTCTTTAGTTCAAGAAACTCCTTCTCCATATTTGTTTGAAGAATACGAGGGATGTACTTATTAAAAAATAAGTTCTTGAACTCATCCCATTCTATGGAATCAATTTCATCTCTTGGCCTCGTATTCTTGATAAGATTCCGCCATTGATCAGCTTCAACATCCAAACGATAAACTACTAAGATGACTTTATCATGTTCAGAACATTGAAGAACTGAAAATATCTTTTCAGTAGTACTGATCCATTGTTCAGCAACTAATGAATCAGTAGACCCACTGAATGAGGGTGGAAGCTTCCTCGTGAAGGATTCAACAGAATGTTTCTCATTATTTTTCTAGTTTAGAAGTCATGCATGATTCATAGATTGGGAAAGTTGTGTGACCATGGCTACAAGATTTTTCATTCCATCCCCCATAACATTTGGTTTCTCAGGGGGACAATCATTGCATTGCCCATCGCATTTAGCATTAACACAGTTCTTTTGGGTTCCATCCTTTGACTAAAACCAATAAGCATAGTGTGAGAAGAACTAATCATAATATTAAAACCACATAATCAAGAATAAAATTTCACGATTTAGGTCTTATCATAGATTATTCATGGCCATTTATAAAACACTAATATTTTTTCCTATGCTTAAAAATATCCTTAGGGTTCATACTGACGCTTTCACATCCCAGTTTCCAAAGATTGACAATACCTTTCCTCTGATAACAACTATAATGGTCTGGAATTACGTCCAGTGGACTATAATTGATACCTATCAGGGCACTCCATGGGAGGCTACCCCCCTGGGCGGGACACACCACCATCCCTAATGGCAGCCATTTCCTCTTGAAGCCCTTGGGCGGAGAGCCATGCTTTGTTCAACGCTCACATGTGAGAGTTACCAAGGATCGGATCCATTCCTACCTCCTTTGCCTCTGATACCAACTATTACGACCCATACTTTATATACATTACTCACACTTCAAAATTTAGGCATAATTATTACAACATATACCAAAACCATGAAAGGACCTTATAGGTATAGTGTCTTTAGAAACTCGGAAACATAAACAACTGGTTCATAAAGCATCTACATTGTCTCCCATTTATTTCATCATATCTAGAGTCCCTTTTGGCATATCCTACTTAATAACCTTCTTCCTGACCTAGGGAAAGAAAACATACAAAAGGGTGAGCTAAAATTCTCAGTAAGTGTAAACAATGTAAATATCATATTCATAAGAACATAGCATTTCAAAAATCTTAACCTGCAAAAGAGATCATAATATCATAACATGGGATAAATCATAGTAGTGAAATGTAATCCAAATAATCATAACACAAAACATGAAACTTTGTGTCATACAAACATAATCATAGAGAATCATTTCTTATTAGTCAAGACTCATTTTCAAGACTATCTTAGCGGGCATTGTCCAGTTCTGAACCAAGTTCACTCATCGTTTCAGTCTTGTTTCACTGAACTAGATTAACCTATCATTCTAGCCATGTCTATCTCATGAGATATAAATCATTACCCAGTGCATTGGATGGAGATATAGGTCCCAACCATCTCATAATTATATAGTTCTTATGTGTTTCATAAGTTCATAAATCATACATCATAGCATAACCCATGTAATTAAAATGCGATTTTTAAACATCAGGTCATCATAACATAAACTATATAAGATAAAATGACATCATAAAAATAATTCCATCATAACATAATAAAATAAATGTAAAAAAATAGGGATAGAAACATAAACCTATATTATCTTAGATGGAAAATAATTTTTATAAAACACTTGAACTTCATTCTTGAGGAAAATATCCTTTCTACTTCAAAATGTTTTCCCTTCTTAACATTTCATACAATTTTAAACTAAAAGAAGTTGATTAAAAATAAAAATGATAAATTTAAAGGAAGATTCATGGAAATAATTTTCTAAAAATCAATTCATGCCGTATAAGTTAAATAAAAAACATTCTCCCTGTACTTTGGCCGAAAAAGTCAAAAAAGTACCTCATACAAAAAAATGACAAAAGATTCCATTCATATATTTTACTAAAAAATAATCGAAGGGTAAAATTGGATTTAAAAAATTGTAGGAGGATATAAATAATAATGCATATTGAGGAAACAAGGATGTGGATGATAAATATTCCCCACTAAATTCTGAAGTATAAAAAATCTTGGATAAAAATAAGATTGCGAGATTTTCCCTTACCTTAGGTTTGATTTACTTCGCATGTGTCCGAACCTCTTGTATAATGATTTAAATAATTTTATTTACATATTCTAGAATCTTATTCATTGTTATGATATCATATATGGTCATATTATTAGCTTTTTATTAGTAATATTTCATTGCTACTTGTTATTCGGGTGTTTATTGCTTTTTGTTCTTATGCGTGTTTTGTCGAATAAATTATTATTCTTATTTTTAGGTTATATATACCTCATTTCCATAATGGTATTAGTGTAATATATATCATATTTATGCATTAAATTCATTTATATAATCATTAACCATTGAAGATCATGTAGAACGAGTCGCATCACATCGTGGAGACGGTAGGCCGTACGTACGCACGAGCGATGATATCATTCCCATGATCGTGGAATTGTATTGAAGTGTATATATAATATTTAATAATCAATATCACTTTAGAATAATAATATATATTTATTATTTACACAATTATACCCATCCACGTAAGGTGGTGGTGGAAAACAGATTACACCACGGCGTGGAGACGGTATTCCGTACGTACACACGTACATTGATTTCCTTTTCCGTAGGATGGATAGAAGGTGAAATAGGGTTGTTTCATATTTATAATAACATATCAGTATATGATTGATACTTATGTTATTACTTCATAATAAAACAACTGAAGAACAAGAAGTAGAAGATGAAATAAATTTGAAAGAATTGATAACGAACATTACCTCTTCTTTCGAGCGCCTCTTCTTAACCTCCTCATAGGGCACTAAAGATGGTCTTTGAATAATATCAGGACAACTATGATGTTTCTAGGGAAGTGGAGAAGAGAAATTGGAAATTTTTGGCCGAGTGTGAAGGCTCAAAGTGGTGTGAGGAAGAGAGGGAGGAGCTGCCCTTTTATAAGGGTGGAGAGGGGCACCTTAGAAAAAACTTAAAATATTATTTTATTATAAATTCATATTCAGTTTTTAATAGCTCCAAATTAATTTATTTCGAAGATAAGGTATGTATGGGTCGAAATCCTCTCAACCAATATATTTTAGACAAGTTTAGGTTACTATTTAAACCTTATCATTTAGATTTAACTCTAAGTTAAATAATTTAACTTTTAATGTGTCTTCTTGTTTTCTTACATTATATGGTTAGTAAAATTACTATAACAAGACAAAATAACCCCAATTTGTTAATTATTAATATATATAATATTATATAAGTCATTTTTCCTAAACATATATTTTTAAAAATAAAATAACAATTAATAATATAATTTTTTTAAAAAACAATTTTATGTCAATTTTGACACTATTTGTTAATTGATTTTTGTGAAAATCATAACAGCATGATTAGTTCAAAATAAGTTAATTAAATCAATACTAATATGTCATATTAACCTATAAAATCAGTTTAATTCATAAAAATTTTCAAATTACATTTAATTGGGAATTTATAACATCAATTATGTTATTATTTCATTAATAAAGTAATTACTACATCATCATTGTGTCATAAATATGTTAAATTATTTAAAGTATAAAAATTAAAAATAAACTACCATTATGTAGGAAATATTGTTATCTTTCTAATGAATATTTATAGCCGAATTTATATTATTTATAACCCTATATTAAAAATGTTTTAGTTATTAAACTTTGATTTTAACTATTTTAACTCTTCTTTAAATAAAATAATATTAAATGTCCTAATCTAATCCAAGTGGACCTATAAGGTCTTATTTTATTCCTATGGATGTTTTTTGTCGAATTAAACTTATCCAAGAGAATTAGGACATGTGTTAGGGTGATAATAACACCATTTTTACCCTTAATTACCCTATTTACTTTTAACCGTGGTAAATAAAAGTAAAAAAATACTATTCGCCAAAAAATTATTTTTATCTTACTGAACCACATTTTACTCCTTGATATTAATCGTGTCTCTCAGATTTTCAAATTTCCACTCATAGAAGCGGTAAAGTTATGTTTTATGTAAATTTTCAAACTCTCCTAGAAGGTAGGTAAATGATGGTGAAAAGTTCAATAAAATTTAAATATATATATATAATTATTATAAAATGACTCCAATAAATTACTTTGAAATTATATAGGTATTATGTATCAATTTGTACCTCAAATAAATTTAAATAAAATAAATAATTATTTAAATAAAAACATGATTTTTAAATAGTAACCCATTTTTTTCTCTATTCATCAAAAATTGAATGTTTTCAGAAAAATACCAAAAATTCACCCTAGGCTAATTTCAATATTCCGAATCCAAAAATGAAGTCCAAATTTAAAGATAAAATTTATAAAATTTCAAATAGTGGGTATTAATATTCATAATGGCTAGTTTTAATAATATTTTAATAGCATATCGTTGTTTAGTGAAACTCTGTATTGCGTACAATGCAAGCTATCGAGGAAGGTCGCGATTGCGTGTAAATCAAGTCAAGCTTGTGTTGTGTGTAGTGAAAGATTCATTTGATGATGTATATAACATAAAAACAATATATTTGTCATAAAAATATCGAGTGTTACATTATTGACTTGGATTGTGGGTACTTTCCAAGTGAGAGAACTCTTGAATACTACAGAATTTTTTAATGTCTTAAAGATTGTCTAGAATGACATGTTTATTTTTGATTTCTTGATATAAATTATTCTTTATATAGCTTGTTTATTGAGATAATGGGTAAGTTATTGGTTATTACAAATTTATATACGTACTTTTTAATTAAATGATAAATGGTAATTTTCATAATTAACTACTGGTCTATATGATGTGCTATTGTGATAACCTTATTGTTATGAATTTTGTTGAGGTAAAATGATGTAATACTTATATAACTAGCTTGGACCAGTGATACATACTAAATTGATTATATAGGGGGATCTTCCTAGTGAAACATACTGAAATGATTATTTATATGTCAAAACCTAGTTGATATGCTGAAATGATTATATAGTGGGATATGCCTACTAACACTTGTAGAAATTATTATATAACGGGTTTTACCTAGATTCTTGTGATTTATACATTTTTTATGGTTATGGTTGGCATGGTTGTAAGACATGCTCAGAAAAATTCTCACATGCCACCAATGTAGGATAATATGGTATTAATTTAATTACTTAATTTATTAAAACACTTATATATTGTATTGTTTTATTGACTTATTATCACACTGGTTATTCTTAGACATGTAAATTTCAACCTATGGAGTTATAATCACATTCCATTCAGGCCCTTGTTTGGTACCCAATATGATTGCATGGATGTATGTTTGGAAAAGGGAAAAGGACCTTATTGTCGATTGTTTTCTTATTAGATGGGTTGGAGTTTGGAGATGGGACCTTCATGGGGTTTAGGGCCCGAGAATTTCTGAGCCTTTTATTGAGTCTTCTAGTCATTAATTTTTATTACTTTCGGCATGGAATTTAGTTACATTATATAATTAAATTACTTTTTTTCTTTATTATTTATTGTATTATTCAGTTAGATTATGAGTTGGTTTTCACCATATCATTTTTTCCATTTTTTCTATACTATGATATTTATGGATAATTATTTGATTATTCTGCAGTGTTTTAACTCTATTTCTAGTGGTTATAGTCTCCCCACTATATATATCACACCCCAAGGCTATTTAAAATCCTTTGGCATATGGGGAGGTGTGTTGGAGGTCTTTTAACAAACCCTTTCAAGAAACCTAGTAGAGTGTCAGATCAAGGGATGTTAAAATGTGGTATTAGATAATAGGTTTCTTTTCTATATCTTTACTATTTGAAAAAGGAAGAATGAAGACTATGATGTTTTAGGACATGGAAAAGGTCATGTACATGGGAGTATCAAACCCATGTATAAGGGAAAATCTGAGTTCCCTGAGGTGGATAACTGTTTATATTGTGTTCTTGTTAGAGTTGATGTTATTTCACTTTGAGTGATTCAAATGTTGTGTGAGGTTATGGTTTTATGATTTTTTTGGTTTTTGATATTTATACTCATGTTCTATTACGGTGTGAGATGAGTGTGCATGAAACATAATAGGCACATAGGGATATATATTGATATATATTGTTCCTGATAGGGGTATAATTATTTCTCATGTTATATATACTTTCCTATTTAAATGTGATATTAGATATTATTTTGTACCTAATAAATGAAAATAGATTAACTATTATGTCATTCTAAAAGACATTTAATTTATTTTTAGAGATATTGTGAGTTAGTGGTTCTAGGTTTTTTTTCACCTTTTGAGGTTGAATTTGTTATAGCCAGTGTTCTAAGGAGTGTGTTTGTCTTGTAGGGAAAATACATCCCCATCATCTTCGTATTGAGATTCAGGAAAGTTGATATCACAATGCTCCTAACACAGCAAAACTAGAGATACCTATAGTTCATACAGATCATTTTGATGTTCATCTTCATGAAAGATTCCTGAGGGTCATAGGATCCATGGAAAGGGAGACTCTTTTCACCGTTCTTTAGATGTCTGAACTAATGAGAGAGAATGAGCTACAATATCCACCTATTTATACAAGGGAGGTGGGTCCTCAAGAAGCTGAGTTCTAGATTGATTTGGTATAGATGATATTATGCATATTGAGACACTTGTAGAAAGGAGGGTGAAGCATGACGTTTACATGATTTGTGGTCCCACAAAGTGTTGGTGGGAAATTTTGGTGCAGACATGAATGTAGGAGGCGTAAGACTAGTAGGACTTCAAGATGATGTTCCTAGACCATTTCTATCCAAAGATGTTGTGGGATTATAAGGGTTGTGAGTTCTTACACTAGACACAAGATGGAATGTCAGTGTTTTATTACAGTAAACTTTTCTATGGCCGGATGTTATTTGTGCCATTTTGGTAGATAATGATATCATTAGGGTGAGATATTTTTATAATGGACTTTTCTATGAGATCACATCTTGGGTGAACATGTTTATTCTATGTAGTTTTATATATTTTATGGATCAAGAACTCATAACTGAAGGGAATCGTAGAAAAGTCATGAGAAGTGACTAGGCTATTTTAGTAGGTAAAAATATGAACCCTTCTTCTAGTGGGAATAAGGGTCTCTATGATATCTTTCACCAAGGCCCTAATGGTCAGATCAATCATGGATGTGTGGATCCATCCCAAGAACATGTTATGTTTTTGTGATATTAGTGTGAAAATATGGCCCAAAAATAGACTAAGTGTCCTTACCCTCTTTATAGTGTAATTATTGCAGAATATTGGGACACATAAAATAGCTTTGATAGGTATTACAATAGAATAAGTGAGGTAGAAGAATAGTATAGGTACCAGAGTCTAGGAAGAACTTAGATACACCTCCTTAGATAGGTAGTTGGAGTTCTATAGGACGTTGTGGTTTAGGGAGGGGATATGTTACCCCAATAAAGAAACAATAGTACTCGGAAGAGGGTATAGCTCAGGGGAGTCAGGTTGGATCCTAGGATAGAGGGTCTAGTCAGCAACACATCCTGGAAACTACTCTAGATATTTGGGATATCGGACCATCTACTGTTAGAGGTATGATTACTGTACCATCTCCACTTTCTTAGGTTATACAATATAGAAGTGAATCACAATACATTTTATTCTCCCTTTGTAAAAATGTTTTGGTCTTGGATGTGGAATTCATGGATGGTGTTTCGACCATAGACACAACATTTGGAGGGCTATTAGAGAATATCAAATGTTGCAAATCATGTTCTCTAGATATTGGTGGTTACTATTTATTTTGAGAACTGTTTGTGCTGGAGAAATTAGGGTACAACTTGATTCTGGGTATGGATTGGTTAGTTCAATACCAAGCTCATATATAGTATTACTAGATGATGGTAACCTTTTTGTCTTAAAAGGGGTAAAATATTCTCTCCAATGTGAGTGGGGTCTTTAGTCTGGTCATGCATGACTAATTCAGTGCAGATTGGATTATATAAGGGCTTAAATAGAGATTAATTCTCTAGATGATGGTGGGATGAAATATTTTTTATTTTCCACTAGAGGTAGAGTGTTTTAAATTTGTATATCTTCCGGATTTGTATGTCTTATCTCCCGACCAATAGATTGAGTTTATAATTGAGTTAGTGACGGGATCAGAGCCAATTTCTATCCTACCATACAAAGTAAAACTAGCAGAGCATGAGGATTTGAATGTCTAAATGGAAGATCTTGAAGCTAAAGGTTTCATGCAGCTGAGTACATCTCCTTTTGGTTCTCTAGTTATCTTCACCAAGAAGGATGATTGGACTTGGCAGCATAGTGGGGATTATCAAACGTTGAACTAGATGATAGTCATGAAATGATATCCTCTTCCTCCCATTGACGATCTCTTCGAACATATGAGAGGTGATATGATATTCTACAAGATCAATTTCTGATTAAGATGCCATCAATTGAGTTTCAGACTATCATATGTACCTCAGACTACTTTTAAGAGTAGGTAAGACTTGTATGAGTTTGTTGTGATGTCGTTTGGTTTGACTAATGCTCCAGCGATATTCATGGCCTTGATGAATCAGATCTTTCATAATTTTATAGATTATTTAGTGGTGTATTTTGAGTACATATTATTGTACCCCAAATTAGAATACAATCATTAAAAACTTCCTGAAAGTTTCTTCTGCGCATTGAGAGAGAATTGAATTTATATGAAGATAACAAAATGCGGCTTTGACATTGATAAAGGGCACTTCTTGTGATATTTCATCACAGATATATGAGTGTTAGTGGAACCATATAATATTGCATCTGTGGTATCTTGGAAGCAACCCAATATTGTCTTTGAATTTTTGTGATTTTTGGGTTTATTATGTTATTATCATCACTTTATCTAGGAAATTTATTATTTTATAGAATTGATGTTAGTGTTGAATAAGAAAGGGAAGATGTATTTTTAGTCAAAAAAATGTGAGAGTAATTTTCAGGATTTAAAAGGATGGATGATGTAAGAAACTATCCCCACTTTATTTATACTGGGTAAAGCATATACTATGTACTATGATACATCTCGATTTGGCCTCACACCAGTTTTGATATGGGAGGATTGAGTTGTTGCTTATCGATCCAAATATCTAAGGTTGCATGAGAGGAATTATTTGATTCATGATTTGAAGTTTGAAGCAGTAGTATATTCCTAGAGTTACTAAAGACATTATGTCATGGTTGAGAGGTTTGTGGTTTAAACAGACCACATGAGCCCTATGTAAATATTTTCTCTGTGGGACCTAAACCTTCAGTAGAATAGGTCGGTTGAGTATCTGAAGTATTTCAACTCAGAGTTCAATTTTACACCCAGAAAGGGAAAATAATTTCTAATTAATTGAGAGAAAAGATGTAGGTAGGGGGTATGGGAGTCTTGTGATGAGTGAGGGATAATGGATCTCTTTTCATGCATGTATCTAGTTGTTCAGGAGTCGTAGGGATGAGTTTCTCTATCATTGACATGTATTATTCATTTTTTTTGGACAAGACTAAGACTGATTAATTATGTTATCTAAATGTATTATTTCAAAGGGACATGTTATATGGAAGGGAGAAACCATTGGTATGGTATATTTTTAATGGAAATTATATTATTTTATATGAATGAGTATGGGTTCTTGTGAGTTTGGAGAAGGAGAAAATGAATGATTTTCATACTTCTAGATGGGAGGTATATCCTAGTTTGAAAAATATGTATTGTGATCTCCATAGACAGTACTAGGATTCTATAATGAAAAAAGAGATATTAGGATTAGGGGAATGATGTTTTACTTATCATAATTTGAATGCAAAGCATTAGAGGCCAGAAAGGATTTTGTATCCTTTTCACATTCTTAATTGGAAATGGGATAATTTCACTATTGATTTTTTTACTAGATTATCCAGAACAAACCATATTAATTATGTTTTACATGTGATTTTTGATTGAAAAACGAAGGTGTCACACTAATTTCCTAATAGGGGGACCTTCACAGTTGATTATCTAGGATGTCTTTACATAATCAAGATAATTTGGATGCATGGTGTGTTGTAGAGTATAATTTTAGAAATGGATCCTCATTTCAAATCATTTTTATAGAAGCGCCTTTAGAGGGATTTGGAATAGAATGTTGTTTTTAGTAAAACCTATCATCCTTTGACTGATGGTCATTATTAGGGGACTATTACAATTCTAGAGGATATGTTATGAGACAATGTTCTAGATTATAGTGGACCTTGGGAGAATCATATGGAAGTTATGGAGTTTACATATAATAAAACATTCAAAAAATCGATTCAGATGAATCATTTTGAAGCTTTGTATTGTAGGATGTTACATTCACCTCTTTGTTTGTTGGAGGTAGGTGAGTCTATGATTTTTGGGCGTAGTCTTGTACATGAGACGTCTAATAATGTTCATTTGACTATATGCCAACGAGACTGTACCCCAGTGGTACAGGCTCCTTCTTGGCATCCAAAAAGTCCCAGCATTAAATCCAGGTAGGGGAGAATTTTCGGGACTGTAGCAGTACTGCAGTTGGGGCACTGTAGCAGTACTGTAGTAGCGGTGGAACTGTATCAGCGACGACACTGTAGCGGTGGAGGGACTATAGTAGGTACTGTAGCGGTGGCTATACTGTAGTAGGGACAATAGCAGTGCAGGTACTGTAGTAGTACTATTCACTGAGGGGTCCTTTGGGCCATCAAATGTGCTTTCAAGAATTTTATTTAGGACACTTGGCCTTGGGACTTCGGGCTATGTAATGGGTATCCCTCTAACGAGTCTAAAGAGGTATTTTCTTTAAATAATAAATTGAGGCTTTGGCCCCAACCTTTAAAAAAATTTCAATTGACTATAAAATAGTTTGGGACCACATTGATTATGTATAAATTGTACACTGACCATCAGAGACTACCTATAGAGTTAAAGGTTGGTCATTGTGTCTTTCATTAGGTGTTGCCTATATTGGGACAATTTTGTATCATAAAAAAGATAAATCTAGCACCGAGGTTTGTCAGGCCTTTTGAGATAGTGGATAGGGTCAGTCCATTGGTGTAATTTATTTCCATTCCATAGTTCTATTGTTACATACATGATGTGTTCTACATGTCATAGCTTCATAGATAATTTTTCGGACCATTCTCACATGATAGACATAAAATAATTTGAGCCTAGTGTTGATGCATCATTTTAGGGGCATTTGATATAAATTTTGGACCATAGTGAGAAGTATCTCAAGGGTAGGAATATACCATTTGTTCTAGTGTAGAGGAAACAAGGGCGTGTTCAGGAGGAGACCTAGGATAGGGAGTTTGATATGTGATCACAGTGGCTAGAGATGTTCTCTAAGACCCCACAATGATGATTGGAGCAACTCGGGGTGAGCTATTATATAGTGGGGAGGTAGTAAGATCACGTGTTTTTTCAGTTATGTCCCTCTTTGAGTTTTTTGTTTAATCCTTAGTGTCCAAGACGTTCTTTGAGATGGAGAGCCTTTTTTGGGGAAAATTACTTATTGTATTGATATGTATGCTTTTTTGAATTATTGGAGTCTAGGTATAAATGAGATAAGTCTTACCATGAGCTCTTGGTATGTTGATAAGCTTTACAGGGGTGTTCGGGTTATTTTATAAGGAAAATGGGATTAAAACCCATCTACAGAACATTTTCACACTGTTTAAATGGATTCCATGTCATGTATTATTCCTTAGATTTTAGTATTCATCAGAGGAGATGGTTTTCTCAACATATCCCACTCAATTTAATTACACGATGTGTAACTATATTAAATGTCGTGTAATTTTCTGAGATGTAGTTTTAGTTTATGTTGTTTGGTTGATATTTTTTTTTTCTAAATGAATCTTCTTCTTATCAAACCTAGGGAACCTTCTAGGTGATTTTTGTGCTCTAACCAATAATGTCCTAACCCAGGTGCCAGTGTACGGTGCCCCAAACCATTTCTCCACATGACCTCAAGTGCACCTATCCATATGCAAGAGGTTTCCAAACAACAACGAGGGTCTAGTAAGTTATTCATAGGAAGAATATACCTCAATTTTTCAGATTAAAACACTAGTAAAAAGAAATAAAAAATGAGAAAGCATATATAACCATAATAATATTCATGTCACAAGATGACGAAAATATAAAATACAATACTCAAATGAAAGGGAATCTATGTTATTCCAATATAAGTGTCAAGTGTCTATGATGAAACAGAATGTAAAGACACTACAACTGCCATTGTGAGTTATGAACCATGTTCAGTCCCCAAATCCAAGAACCATTCCAAATCAATAATCCATCTCAGGGCCTTTTCCCTCATCTTGTCCTCAACAATATAATCTATTTGGGTTTCGATAAGGTAGCCAGTGTAGGGTGTGACTAAAACACAGTGGACCACCAAAAACGGGGTCGAAATTATTTCTTGTCAAAATATTTTGTATTAATTTCTATAAGAAATAAGTACAATTAAAAAAATAACCATTTATTACAATATGAACCATTATTTTCTAACTACATTAACTCCAGGGTTCCCAAGGAGACCTATAACCCAATACAAACTTCATCTCATACCGAATCCTGAAGAATTACATATGAAATATCATATCTTAATATCTACTTCTATATAGATTTTGAATTCTTCAAATGTTCTATGATATCTTAGTATCTAATTTGAATCAGGTTGGAGTTCAAAGTATTATTGTGTGAGGTAACAAATCAAAGTACCATTATTTCCATTATTTAATATTATATTTATAAGACACATTTACAATGTTACCAGTATTGTAAACCTATTTAAGATGACCATGTTACCCTTATTTATCCTTAATAGAATGTCTATTTTCCCATTCTCTTTACTCATAAGTAAGATAACCATGTCACCATTCTTACTCCTCAATAAAATGATCATGTTCCCTTTATCTTTACTCAAATGTAAGATCACCATGTTACCATGATTTCTCTTCATTTGAATGAAAATTTTCCCATTCATTCACACCTAATTATTTCATAATTAATTATCCACATAAATTCCATTACAAATTCACAAATTACTTAAATACCTAAATCCCATTAGTTAACACAAAAATTAGCTGAATGCTTAAATCCCATTAAATAATTCTACAATTAATCAACCAATATCAAAATTTATATCCCATAATTAATTTTCTAGAATTAATTATCTAATTCTAAATATAAAATATTTATAATTAATCCAACAATTATTCATATAGATCATAATCTCAAAGTGCATAATTAATTCAAAATTATTTATATGAACATAACAAATTTTAAATATCATAATTAATCTCCTTATTAATTATCTATATTAAAATACCTTAATATAATAATCAATTTCCTAAATTATACATATAATATGGAAACCCCTTAGTGTCTTGATTAATTCATCTTTGGATCATTTAACTCAACAATGCTTCGATAAATCAAGTGTGTAACCAAGTTAAACCAATTTAAGAAGATCAATTGCTATTGGATTATAGTAATTATAAAATTTTTAATATAAGTATCAAATCCATAACTACAGGAATTTTATTTTAGACCACCAATATCAATTCATTGATGGAAGTTCACTTAATAGAAATTCCCAAAATTTGAGAAGCACAATGATGTATTTTTGAGTTCTGGATCTAAATACCTAAATCAAGATCAAAGATATCAAGATCGTATCAATACATATCTAGATCTCATCAATTTGGTTTATATCTAATGAAAATGAAAATAAAATCTGCCAAAAGATCATGGAAAGATAGAGGATAGGAATCAGGAAGAGAACACTAACCAGTAGAAGAATGAATCTTTGATTTTGGGGTTTGAATCTTGAATAATGGAGGTCGGATAGCAATGAAACCCCTCAAAAAATATCTATTATCACCCAAAATCTTCATGTCTCAATACAAAGTATAAAAATATGTGCTTCAAGGTCTCAGGGGATTTGAAAAAAAATTAGGTGAAAAGAAACCCCATGAATGGTTTTCTAAGAAGGGGTCAATGGTTAGGCAAAACCATACACCAATCATTAAGACTTTAATATACACATTTTTAGACTATTCTATGTTAGGGAACACTATTTTTCAAACTGTGTTCCAGTTTTTTGAACCACTATACCTTGGTTCACATAGTTAGCTGGGATGGGATCATGGTTTACCCAAACCATGCACTGACCGTGCACAGACCCTTTTTCTAAAATTTTCTTAAAAATTTACCAAAACTCACCCCAATTCATAAATCAAATCAAACGTACTTAAATAAGAAGAAAAATACATGAAATAATGCCCAAGATAACTCCAGAAATGGTTGGGATCTTACAATCTCACCACCTTATAAGAGCTCATCCTCAAGAAGCACTTCCAAACCTTTATAAGATTCTAAGAAAAAAATATCAAGCCATGGGGCCCTCATATCTACCACCGTTTCCCATTTCTCCTCTTGCAAGAATCCATGTTTCCATAACACATAAAATATTGACATGGACATACACCCCAATACTTTCTCACTATGATGCAGCACACATAACAGATGATTATCAAAGGATTCATCAATCTCAAGGTTGACCTCTTTCACATCGATCATTTGATAAGGGTCTTGGTGAGACCAAAAATGATGCGATACATGGAAAATATCATGTATAGCATTGTATATATATATTAGAGAAAATTGGTATGCCACCAGTCTGATTCTCTCTACTATCTCAAACAGTCAAACGAACATGGGCACCAACTTTCCATACCTCTATATCCTATGGTTGACCAACCTAGGTGACACCCGAAGGAAAACACAATCACCCACTACAAACTCTAGGGGTCATCTCTATCTATCAACATAAAACACTTGTTTACTCTGAGCCACAGAAATATGTTTTTAAATCAACTATACCTTCTCTAATGTCTCTTGCATGAAACTTGGTTGCAATAACTATGACTCACCTGCTTCCATCCACTATAGCGGAAATCTACATGGATTACCATAATGTGCCTCATATGGTTCCATCTATATAGTGTCCTGATAATTATTGTTATTGTTTAACTCTATTAAATCCAATTTATTTTCCCAAGATCCACTAATGTCTAGAAAACATGCCCATATCATATCCTCAAGCACCTGTATATTTGTTTCAACTACCCATCTATCTGTGAGTGAAAATAAGTACTCAATAATACCTGTGTACCAAACAATTTCAGGATTCCCTACCCAAATCATGAATTAAAGCATTAATCATGATCATAAGTTATAGTTTATGGAACTCTATTTATATAGAACATCGTCTAAACATACAATTCTAATTACTATTATACTATAATGTTTTCCCTTATAGGACGAAAATGCACTATGTTTTTTTCAATCAATCCATAACAACCGAAATAGCACCATTCTTCCTATGAATATTTAGGAGGCCCACAAAAAACTACATGTACACATTATCCCACTTCTATTATAGTATGAGAAATGGATATAGAAAACCTCTAGGTCATTGATTCTCTGATTTCGCATGCTGTTAGGTAAAGTGTATTTCCACAAACCAGGCAATCCCCTTTTTCATGCCTAGCCACAAAAACTATCATCATAAGTCATGGTACATTTTGTTTAAACCTGGAAGCACAACCCATTTTGATGAATGAAATTCCTACATAACATCCTCTTTCATGCTCATACGTATTACAACTCGATTATTCACATAGATGATCTTATCCTCGTCTATCAAGCGGTCCAAAGATGTCTCCACACCTTAAAATATTTCCCTCAAGTCTAAGTATACTATATCCTCATACTGCATATCCCTAATCCATATAAAAAGTGTAGACTCTACTACAATAGAAACTAGAGTCATCTTCTCCTGACTCTCTTGGACCACCACATGCATTTCAGCCATAAAGGTCATCATATTTCACTCAACACTCGACTCCTAAACCATATGAGACCGAGTTTTCTTTCTCATGGAATCAGCCACACAATTTCATTTCTCAAGAATATATGCTATTTCAAAATCAAAAGACTACATATACTAAACCCATATCCACTTCTAATGATTCAAATCACACTATTAAAATATAAACAACAATATCTTCTGATCTGTAAAAACTGTAAACTTTTCTCCCAAAATATAGTTTAACCAAAACTTAAGAGCATAAACCACTACTTCTAACTAGTGGTCATGTGTAGCGTAATCCCGTTCATGAGGCCTAAACTGTCAAAACCCATAATCCACAACCTGATCCACATTTATCATCACAGCTCCATTTTTGATCCTATAAGTTTCATAATAAATCATATAATCCTAACATGTCTTAGGTAGGATCAAAATTGGAACCATTGTTAAGAACTTGTTCAAATCCTGAAAGCAATCTCACAACCCATTGACCATTACAACATTACTCTTTTTTAGGTGAATCTTGAAGGTGGAACTGTCTAATGGGAAAAGACTTGGATGGATCTTTTGAAATATCCATAAAATCCCAGAAAGCTTTAGATATAAAAAACATTCTGGGGATGTTTCCAAGAAACCACTACTCAAACCTTCTCTGGTTCCACTAACACACCTTTCTCTGAGATGATGTGTCCTAATAAGTGTACTTTGTCAATTAGATATCATGGCGTATAACCAATGCTCTGTCAGTGTACTCAAGAAGATTTCAAGATGTTGGTAATGATCGCCATGCCTCTTAGAGTTAACCAAGATGTATTCCCAAAACACCACCACAAATCGATCCATATGTGGATCAAAGATCATCTTCATCAAGTATATAAACAATACAAGTTCATTTTTAACCCAAATTTCATTAAGACAAACTCATAAAGTTCATACATTCTTTTAAAAGTAGTCCTCGAAATATTAGAAGTCTGTACTGTCAAATGATGATACCCTGATCTCAAATCGATCTTTGAGAACACACAATCTCCCTTAAATTTGACAAACATATCATCATTATGCAGAAGAGGATATCATTTCTTCATAGTCATTTGGTTTAGCTTCTGGTAATAAAAAACGTAATCTCTCGTCATCCTTATTTCCGAACAAAACAAGTGATCCCCATGGTGACATACTTGTACGGATAAATCCCTCATTATCTAACTCCTCCAACTGAGTCATAATCTCTTGAAGCTCAGTCGGTACCATTCTGTATGGTGGAATAGATACTATATCATCCCCCGACATGAGCTAAATAGTGATTTCAATACCTCTATTAGGTGGTATGGCTGAGAAGTCTTTAAGAGAGACATCCTAAAACAAATTGACTAATAGTGTTAGGACATAATTCCTAACACCCCCACCATCCAATAATAAACTAGAATAATGGGTTGTGAGCTCTCCTCGTTGCTAAGTAATTGGCCCTGCTCGGCTTGCCTGGATATCCCACTCTCCACGATGTGTGTAATTGTTACCCTTTTGAGATGTTAAAGTTACTCTACTATGGTAACAATCAATATGGGTATGGTAAGAAACTATCCAACCCATACCCATAATATGGTCGAAGCCTTTCATATCAAGAGCATTGGGGTTCCTTATAAAATGATATTCCCTGATCTATAGTGAAGATCCCTTGTATAAATAGACATCTCTAGACCGAACTCCTAAAGATGTTTCTATAGTAATTCCCCCACAGACAAACTCCACTGTGAGTCTCAAACCACCAACAAAATTTATAGATATAATGAAATGAGTGGCACCAGTATCAAAAAATGATCTAGCTGACTTAGAAGCCACTAGAATAGTACCTCTCACTATTGATGTTCCAACCTTTCTAACTAAAAGTGTAGGATGTACTACATGTAACTATGTTGCCCCTATACCCTCTGATGAAGTCTGACTCCCTTGAGTAGCACCACTCAACTAATGTGGGAGCTGCTTTACAGAAGCACCATGTCAACCATCTCTATTTCCTCAACCAGTAGAACTCCAACTAGAAGACCAATATTGTTTAGAAGATCCGCTTACCATACTCTAACTCTTCCCTGCTTCTCCTTCAGTATCATTCTATCATTGCGACCTATAGAACCTCTATAGGTGTCCCATCATTCCATAAGGTTGAAACTCAACTATTGGTCAGGAACAATGTTGACGATAGTGTCCCATTATAACCCACTGATGATAGATCACCACAATAATGTCATGTCTAAATGACCCTCCAATATGAGTACTCTCCTTCCAACTTTCTTTAATATAGTTTTCTGAATAGTGAATCCTCCTCTGAGAATTTTCACCACCTAATCATCCAATAATAACATATTTTCTAGCACTAGAATACCCCCTTTGGTTCCCTTAAACTATGAGAGCCTAATCCACTAATTCTATAAACTTCTATAGACTAAATACATTCACTTGGTACTTAATATAACACTTAAGTGTATACTAAAATTTTTTATGAATATCTACCTCATCTCCTACTAAAATTGGAGAAAAATGTTGTAGATTTGTGTATCATCTAACATAGTCCATCACTGACATGCTCCCCTATGTACGATTCATGAACTCATTTGATTTCTCTTGTCTGAACTTCTCTGGATAATAGTTCTCCATGAACCTCTCCAACAAGTCATTCTATAATAAAATGTCAGTGTTTCAAATTCATATATGAATTTCCCACTAGCTATTCACTAATCTACATATAATATAAGTATCCAACTTAACCCACCTCTCAGTTGGAGTTTCCAAATGGTCAGGTATTGTCTCCATATAATCAACCTAGAATTCAGCTCCCTCAGGTCCACCCTCTTTAGTAAAAGATGAAGGGTGCTGAAACTAAAACTCCCTTGTCAAATCTGACATACATTTCACAACTCACCCTAGGAGTCCTTACATGAATTTTGTGAAGTGAGAAAAGTTTTATTGAAACTACTCCCCTTCATCTTCCGCTGCCACAATTAGAGCCTCAATTCCCTAACTAGAAAATAATTCCTTAGCATACCCCTCGGTCATCCTCTAAATAATCATTGTAGAGGCATACTCTCTACAATTCCAAAAACATGTCAAGGTCCATTATCACAACCTTATAACATTTACATAATATAAAATGATCACAATAGGTCAAAACATGTCTTTTCCCTCAAATATCTCTACACGGTTACACTGAGGTACTATCATTACCCATAACCATCATACTAATAGGGTTTGGTTAAAAATGGTAAATAAACTATCATAATCATGTTTTTCATTTAGACACCCAATTATTCACAATATTCATCATTTTACCATCTTTCTCAATTCTTGTTTGTCACAATTTTTATTTTAATATCACAAATAATGAAAACAGATCATGTTCAACAACTTACCCATAACCCATTTTCTCATGTGTGTATAAGATGATATAAGTCACAAATTAATCTTGAGTGCCAATAATGATTCATGCATACTCAACTCTCATGCGATTCTGGTCCAAAAATAAAATATTCTCAGAAATAATAATCACATCACACCACAAGTATGTCACCCAAGGGGAAATAATATTCAACTATAATATAAAACAAAAATAACTAAAATACACCCTGAGTACTTGGGTTTTCCCCCATACATGGGTTTGAAACTCACATGCATAAGAAAATTAGAAAGAATAAACTCTTACTAGTCTCCTATCTACCTTTTTGAAAATAATAACACAAAAAAATAATAAATAACCCCCGCTAATACCACTTTATAACGTCCCAACCTGAGTCCCACATGAAGGTTCCCTGAGGTAGTTCGGCATGTGACCTCAAGCAGGCCTCCCTATATGCTATAAGATTTCAACTAGTAGGGAGGATCTGGTAATTCATTCATGGGAAGACTATACCATCTTTTAATAGAGAAAATCACAAGTGGAAATAAATAACTAACGTTGAATCATATATTAGAAGAACAATACCCATGTCACAATATAACCAAACATAAAATACAATACCAAACTAAAAGAGAAACATTGATATTCCAATATAAGTTTCCTGTTTCTATAATTAAATTGAATATAAATACACTAAAACTCCCTAAGCGGTTTCTGAACCATGTCTGGTCCCCTCATCCAAGATCCTTCCCAATTCAGAAATCCATCCAAGGTCCTTTTCCATTATCATGTCCTAAAAAATATAATCTATTTTAGTAACAATCAGGGATCCTAATTAGGTTAGGAGTACAACTCATTAGTCCACCACCAACGTTTTCTAAAACAATTCTAGTTAAAATATAGTATATGCAGTTCTATAATAAATAATTACAATTCATAAATAACCAGTTATTACATTATCATTTATTCTTATCTAACATGATTAACTCTAGGATTCCTAAGGAGACTCGTACCCCAATACTAACTTTATCTCATACCAGAGCCTAAATTGTTGCCTGGGTAATATCATATATTAATAACTGATTCAATCGAGAGCTCAAAGTATGCAAACATGATAGGATATCTCAGTACATAATTCAACACATGCTAGAGTTCAATGTATTATTGTGTGAGGCCATAACTCGGAGTGCCATTATTTCCTTTATTTAATTTCACATTTTAAGACACATTCCAAAAGTTACCAATGTAAAAAATGTAAGTATGTTGATCATGTTACCATGCTTACTCCAAAATAGAATGACCATGATCCCTTTCTCTTTACTCATAAGTAAGATAAAAATGTTACCATGATTTCCCTTCCATCAAATGGCCCGAAGGCCTTAATTTTCTATTGATTTTGAAAATACACCTTTCAAGGCATGAGGTGGAACCCTTACAGGGCCCGTATGCATAAGTATTACATGGACCGTAGGTGTTAGATGAATTCATTTCCCATAGGATTAAAAAATTACATACATACAAACTATACTAACTACTTGGAACTACTCCTCCCCATCATCTTCACCGTGAAATCAGCTCTCCACCTATGCATGGTTGTTCGACTAGGCTATCCCATGCATGAACATGCCTATCCCAATGGAAGGTCCCATACCCTCTCATTCTTGTAATATGTGTAGCTTCTATAGTAGTGAAAGCTCTTTGCTCATCCTCCTTATATATCTTGTTCCTTGTAGGTTGTCTGGTTTTCATCGGCACATAAGGTGGCCCGAAGGGCTTGAGGTGGCCTGAAGGCCATACTGTCCTGAAGGCATGGGTGGCCTGAAGGCCTTAAAGAAGTCGGGGACTAAATCGATGTCCAGAATTCCTAAACGGGGGAAACTTCTAGGCTACTACAGTGCCAAACAATGTCGTCCACTGTTCCTACTACAGTACCTACTATTTTACTGCAGAGTTCCCACTACAGTACTACACAGTCCCACTATAGTACCTGCTATAGTACCCTCGGAAATTATTCCTCTTCCTGGATTTGATCCTGAGTCACCAGGATTCACTTAAGAGTCCTCACCAACCGGGCTGAGGCTAATTTTCTACCATGCTTTCCCTTCAATAGAATAACCATGTTCCCATTCTCTTTACTCAAATGTAATATGACTATCTTACCATTCTTACTCCTTATTATAATTACCATGTTCCCATTTATTAACACATAATTAATTCATAATTAATTATACCCATTAATACCATTACAAGTCCAATTATTAGTAAAATACTTTAATCCCATTATGTATTCTAATAATTAACTAAATGCCTCAATTCCATTAATGAATCATATAATTAATTAACAAATATCACAATTGATATCCCATAATTAAATTTAAAAACTTAATTATCACATTCTAAATTAGAACTATTCATAATTAATCCCACAATTAATTATCTAGTTCATATTCATAAAGCACATAATTGATTCATAATTAATTATATCAACTTAACCAATTTTATATCGCATAATTAATCCCCTGATTAATTATTTTGATTATAATAAAAAGTCCCATAATCACTATTCCAAATTAAATGTCTAATAGGGAATCCACTTAGTCTCATGATCAATTCCTCAACAAATCATTTATCACTACAATTCTTCGATATATCAATTGGTCAACCTAGTTAACCCAATTTAAGAAGATCAATTGATAAAGGATGCTATAAATTCTACAATGTTTCATATATATATATCAAATCCACGAATATGGGAATTAGATTTTAGACCATATAACTCAATTTTTTGATGGACATTCACTCAACAGAAATCCCCAATATCCGACCAGGACAATGATGTAGATCTGAGTTTCGGATCTAAATCCCTAAATCAATAATAAAGATATCAATATCTTATCAATATAGATCTATATATACAATCATAGATCTAGATCTCATCAACGTGGTTTATATACAAATAAATAGAGAATAAACTCCTCCAAAATATCAAGGAAAGAGAGAGGATGGGCCTCGAGATGTGACCACTTTCCATGAGAAGAGTGGAACTTCAATTTGTGCTTTGAATCTTAATTAACAGAGGTTTAATGACCTTGGAACCCCTCTAAAAAGCTATGGGAATAATGAAAATCCTCAAGCCCTAATCCAAGGTCTAATAAGAGTTTTTTTGGGGGTTTGATGGATTTATAAACTAATTTTTTAGTGAAAAGAATCTATGAGAACAGTTTATTGGGAAGGGAAACATTGTTAGGAAAAACCTTATGCAAACCTTGCGGACATCACTGTTCGAGGTTGCACACTTTACAAGGATTGGGTGCACATTTTTTCAAACCATGCACCAACTGTTCTAACCTCTCAATCTTGGATCACATGGTTAGCTAGGATGGGTTCATAGTGTAACCTAGCCGCGTGCTAACTGTGCATAGACCCATTTTCTCAAATTTTCTTAAAAACTCCACCCAAACAGACCCCATGTAATAAATCCATTAAAATTTAATTAAATAAAAAAACTACTTATTACCACACTCAAGATAACTGCATAAAAGGTCAGGATCTTACACAACATCCCTCCCAAATGTCCTTCTTCTGTGATCAGTCCCTAGTAAGTAGTTCTTTCATATTTTCCCCTTATCTGTCTTGTTTCTCTAAATGTTGTGGAATAATAACTTGATTGTGTGCATTGTTTGTTTTTTTCTTGATCATTTTTTATCCAAGATCCTTCTTGTTCTCATCTTCACTTTCTTCTTCATGATCATTTTCTATTGGAAATGTTGTTTGATTGTTAGCTAAACATAGGGGCATGAAACTTAACACATTTGTTAGATAATTGTAAAGTATATGAAATACTCTAAATTGTACCAACATATAATGCAATATATAAATTGAATGAAAGAGTTAAATTATCTCTTGGAGTCCCTTTGAATACAATTGATCATTGACCCAAATTGTGGCTACCATTCAGGTGTGAGAACTCTTAAATATAAATGAATTTTTTAATGACTTAAAGTGTGTTTATCATGAAATTGATTATGGGTGATTTATTGATGTAGATTCTCATTGACGTGGATTGATTATTGAGATAAATGGGACGTTCTTAGTCATGACCAATTAATATATGAAATATTCAATTGAATCATAAATGGTAATTTTAATTATTAACCATTGGGACACATTATGTGATATTATGATATCCTTGTTTCCATGACTTATATTGTCATCAAACGTTGTAATGATTTAAAAGAATTCATGGCCAAATGAAACTTTCTAAAATGAATATATAGTGGGCTTGAACCATTGATACATGCTGAAATTATTCTATAGAAATCCATGCCCAGTGATACATGTTGAAATACGTATATATTAGAATATTCACTATTGAAATGTTCAAATACTTATATAGTGGTCTTGTCCTAGTGACACAAGATGAAATGATTATATAGTGAAATTATCCATGATTAATTGATGAAATGAATAAATAGTGGGTTTGACCAAGATTTTTGTGATTTATACCTTAGTTATAAGGTTATGGTTGTCATTGTTGTAAGACATGATTCAAGAAATCATGAAGTTGCACCGAGGGAGGTTATGTTTTACAAAGACTATATGGTTATGGTTGGAATTGGTGCGAGACTTTCTTGGAGAAATTTTAATATGATACCAAATTAGGTTAATATGATATTAATTTAATTTTTTTATTAATTACTATGTATGTTTATCGTGTTATTTTACACACTTATTATCAGACCGGTTGGGCTTAAACATGATGGTGGTGACCTATTGAGTTATACTCACATCATATGAGGTCCAATATTTAGTAATCAGGTATATTTCATGGATTCATGTTTCAACAAGGGAGGAGAACCTTACTGTTGATTGTCTACTTGCTGGTTGGTCTTGAGTTTAGAGAATGGACCGACATAAGGTTTGGGACTCAGGAATTTTTGAGTCTTTTGTTGAGTCTGGTAATACATTATTTTGTATTACTTCTGGCATGAAATTATTCACATTCCATCACATCATTAAATTATTCCATTATTATTTATTAGATTATTTAGTTGTCTTATTATTTGGTTTCCACTGTATCATTTTTTCTATTATTTCCATGCTCTGATATTTATTTATTGTTATTGGATTATTGCTCTTTTTTATAACATTAGAACCAAGGGGTATAGTCTCCCCACTAAACGTATCACACCCCAACTTCTAGTCAGCAGCCTTAGCCATACATGGAGGTTTTCATGAGGTATCATAACAAACCTTTTACATCCACGTGATAGAGTGTGATATTAGGGGACATTACAGAAAAATATAAAAAAAGTTTAAATTCAAAATATTTTACAAAATATCAGTGTTTTACATTCTAACCCCCTTAAAAATAATTTCACCCTCAAGATTTATCTTAGTAATCATAGTTTTAACATTTAAAAATACCTTCATTAAAACCCACATAATAAACATGTTTAATAAAAAAATCCCCTCCAAAATTAGAACGTTATGTATGAAAGTAATATATAATACCACATACTCGGTTTCCAATTTGAATAATATGGATGGGAAGTGAAAACCTATACATAGAAGATAAAAATGACACCCATGTATAGATCAAGAGTGAATACTAACATTGACCACAATAAAGTGGGTGATCTAGAGAATGTTAGTGCCCAAAAATCCATAAACAAAATATGTTTGAAAAGGTTAAGCGATATAATCAAAAATTATGATAAAAAGAAAACATTTTATTTCAATATCCTTTTCGTAAAGTTAGAATATTTTTATGAGAAGATACGCTTACTTTATTTCATTCCGTTTCATAAGAACAATCTTTTCCATTGGATGTGCCTTTATCAATTTACACATTATATCTTATTTTCAGAGTTGATTTTCATCACGTTTGAAGAACAAAATAAAATACATAAAATATTGATAATCCATTATTTCAGTATCTAGTTAAAAAAAGTTACCACTAGTTATCCAATATGGAAGAATCTTTATATAGTGAAGTAATAAGTTAATCTATAAAACCACATGAAAAATTCATCTTAAACTATTCCATAAATGGTTTTCCTTATATCCCTTCCAATATTCAAATTTTTTAATGAAGGTCGCTAAATTTATCAAAATGAAATTAACATTAATCCCCCATATAGCATAAATTATCTCTTGATTATCACATACCATCCATGTGAAGACCTCCTTCATATAGTATATTGAAACTTGGTAAAAACTTGACTTACCATTAAAAGTCTATGAAAATGTGATTTCTTCATTTTTATCATTAATAAATCCCAATATTATTTAATATATTCCATAGATATAATAATTTTTTAAACTCCATCAATGTTAACATAGAACTATTTTTTTAATAAATCCTTTATTACTTCTGAGGTCATGAATACTATCCAATTTCCTTTATCGATATTAATCATCTAGTTATCCAAACTAGAATACATTTCCTAAAAATTTGGAACATATTATGGGTTACCGTACCATAATCAAAATATGTCCTTTCCATTAAATGGCTTTTCTATGCCCTCAGTACCATTTAGCATATTCTTGACACTACCTAATGCTAAACTAATGTGGAATAATTCATTCATGTTTTATGTTTATAATATATAAAATAAAATTAATAAAAACGTTATTGATTAAATCCCAGTACATAAATATATCATTTATTCAACTTTTTTCATAAACCATTAACCAGGATTCATCGTATTATTTCATAAAACCTCTTCCTTTAATATTTAATTTGTATTCTCTTCATCATGAGTAATATAAACATTACCCACACAACATTATTTATTTTACCCATGATATTTCCCATTAGTAAATTGATTTTCAAAATTACAATACTTTCCATATTTGTAAAATTCATTCACCAATGATATATTAGGTTGATCCTTATTATCTTCCATTGTATTAACCAAACTTTTCATTTTTATTTTGTAGTTAATTGATTTGTGTCCTTATTTTACATAGAAAAAACATTTTTTTGTCCCTATGAGACATTCCCTAGATTGATTCATCCCACATTATAGACATATAGGAAACTGTACCTTATTTCCTCTATCGAATACACTACTACAAATGTAATTGAAATCTATCCTTCTCCTATTTGGTAAGTCTGAGTGTTTTTTAATGTTCATTTCATTAATCATGTTTCTTCATATCTAATTCTAAATAATCATAAAAACCATTACTCCAGTTATCATCCTTTTTTACTTCTCAATAGAAAATTGACTATCACATTCAGTGTTATCCATGCTCCTTGTTCTGCCCATTGACTAAAACCCGAAATTATATTTTCATCGGTTCTAATTATAATAGAAAACCAATTAATCATGAAAATCACTAATACGGTGTATAAATCATGAATCCTTTTTTTACATGTTATAACATAATCGTATCCTAGGCCATTCATGTTAATAATTTATTTAAATCCTTAATTATGGTTTATAAAGATTTTGTGAATTTCCAAAGAGTATCCCTTTGGAGTGTCAAACCTGGTATACAGCATGGCCCGTTGTCATGAACCTACTAAAAATCACTTCTAGCTCAATGAACCCTTTTCCGACGTTTTACCCCTAGCTGCCTCTGTTCCAAATCCAAATCCACTTGTAGTATCCACCCTATGATGCCATTTCTTTGAAACTAGTCACCATGTACTTTACCAAAATTCCGGGACATTTCTCTAAATTTTTACTCATCCATATAATTATTATTATAGAAATACAGACACACACACACACACATATATATATCCTTAAGAATATTCCTAGTGATCTCACTAAATTTTTCTCATCCAAGTTTGTGAAGGTTCACTAAACCTTTTTTCTGATAACAATTATAGCGACCCAGGCATACCATACATGGCTATTCTATCTTTTTATTTAAATATTGAATACATTACACAAACACATTCTTGAGGATAATAATAGTTTAGTTCTATTGGAAACATGGAACATAATCTACTTAATTCAATAGATATCTTTAATGTGTATTAAAAATATCTTCCCATTTGTTACTCATAATTAAAAAACAATCTTCTTAACCTAAGGTAGGGAAACCTATGAAATGGTGAGCTTAGATGCACAATAAAGGTATACAAGGGAAATATGTAAGAATAACATGAGCATAACGGTATGAGAACATGAGCATAACATTTGAAAACCATACCCTTTATATCAAAGATCATAATCTTTAGCCATGCCATAAATATTGGATGTTCATAATGCATGAATCCTATAGAAATAAAATAACATGAGCCATGAGAGGAAAACATTAGCATAAGACATATATTTGTGGTATTAAGATAGACATTGAAAATCCTTTTCTTATAATTCAAGGACCATTTACTAAGAATTATTTGGGAACTCCATAGACATCTAAACCATGTTCACTCCCCATTCTATTCATTTCTATCTCATGAGATTTAAATATTTACCCAATGTATTGGTTGGAGATATATGTCCCACCTGCCTTTGGTTACAACATAACCGACTTCTTTAGTTAAAACACTACCACTATACTAGGTTACAAATTATCGACCATAACATAATTAGAATCATACATATCTGTTCCCCAAGATCATAAAAAATTCCCCATATCACAACTCATGAAATTAAATAGGTTTCATAATTTTTTTTCCATATCATAACCTATTAAAAAGAGGTAGGTTTCATAATCATTTTACCATTTCATCATAGAATAATCCACAAAAATAAGTGTTTTTAATAAACATTTTATTATGGTCTTACCCGTGGAGGAGAAACAAATTTCTTAAAAATATTGACATCATAAAAATAAACTATTAAGATAAAGAATAAGAATGGTATCATGTGTTCATATCCCCAAATAAGAATAAGCTACATTAGTGGATATCATTTTAGATGGTGAATAATTTTTAATGATCACATGAAAAATTTCATATGGAAAATAAAATTTCATTAAAAACCAATTTATAATACATAAATAAATTCAATATACTTTTCTCTGAAAATTAAAATGTAAACTTACAAAGGGATATTTAAAAATCAATGAAATTTTTCTAAGAAATTTTTTTCCCACTTTGAAAAATATTTATAAAACATAAAATATTTATAAATTCCTTTTATTTGAAAATAAACTTGAAAATATATAAAGGAATATTTAAATACAGTAATTTTCATGACAGTGGGTTGTTTCGTTCATCTAGTACATGTTAAAACATATATTCCTTTCAAATTATTATAAAAATTGAAATTATTATTGTTTCTGAAAATGAAATGAAGATTTATTAAAAACCATTTGTAAAATAAATCAAACATGAAGAAAAAAAATTAAATAATCATATGATAATTTTAAAACATTTATAGAAAATATTTTATTGATTGAAAGTGGATTTCCTACCTAAGAGAGATATAATGTTAGATTTTATTAAAGTCATTTCCTCAATTATTTTAAGTAAAAACAGTGTAAAATTGTAATATTACTTGAAAATATCATGAATAACCTGATTATAATATTATTCATGATTTTATTATTATATGGATAATAATATTTTATCATCGGAAAAATAATCATAAAAAAATCTCGATAAACACTGAGATTGGAACATAAAATCATTACTGCTTTGGTATCTTTGTATCGTAATCCCCAAATAGGAATAAAATGAAATTGAACATAAAATATAATTAGGGTTTTTTAATTCATTATGTTACATTTTTAATGTATTTTATATACACATCATGAAATAATGTTGGTGTATAACCTGACGTGAATCTCAAAGAATGAAAATTCTGATAAATCCCATTACTGTTTTAGTAACATTGAATCCATAAACCCAATGAAAGAGAGATACTAAAATAAATTTTAAACCTCCTAAATTTCAGGGTAATAATAATAAAATACATTCATGGGAATTATATACACCACATATACAAAACATGCGGTGAATATGGAATTTGTCTCAAAGAAAAGAAAAGTGAGACAAAAATCCCTCATCGATTAAATAAACTATTGAACCATAATAACCTATAAATAATTACATCAAATGAAACATTAAATATCATGATAATAATGTGATTAATGAAATTACAGGTCAAACTATTAAAATATTCAACACATAAAATAAACAAGTGATGAATTTTAATGTCTCCTAGAAATAAAAGAGAGATTAAAAATATATTACATTAAATCTTGACTTCCACTTTACATGTTACAACCTCATGTATAATAAATATAAGTTTATTATGTATATATATTAATGTTAAATATTTTATATATAATATTATATATGATTTTATTATGACATTTTCATAAATTTTTATTAACAATTCCATGTTAAAGTAACGCTTTTAGTAATAACAACATTGTTTTTCATATATGTTTTGATTTGTTATTTTTGTCCACTTATATAGATAATGATTTAATAATAACAATAACATTAAAAAATTTATAAATATAATTTATATTTGGTATATATGTATTTATATTAATACATAATATTTAGTGATAAAAAATGAAATACACTGTTCATGGAGACGGATGGTCGTACGTACTGATGAACGCTATTTCCATTTTCATTTCATATTTAAATAAATAATGTTAAATGATATAATGAAATGTTATAATTATTTTTATGTTATTTAGATCACATATTTTCATTAAACCCATCCTTATATCTTCAATGTAAATTCTGAACACATCACATCACTTCACAAGGTGGTAGTCCTACATACACATGAGCGACGTTATCGTATTTACAAAAAATTCAAATCATGAAGTTATGTGTAACATAATTAATATATAAGAGTACAAATATCATATATAAATATTAAATCCATTTTTATTTCCAACCTTTAGAAGTTTTAATGGAAAAAATGAATGGCATCGGTTTGTGAGGCAATAGTCTTTACTAAACACAAACGATGATTTCCTAACCCATTTGATGGAAGTGTATACAGTTGTTAGTAATTACATTTAAATAAAAACAAATAGTAATATGAAAGATAATTATATAATTATATCATCATGGCATAATTATAACTAAATGAAATTTAAGAAGAACTAAAATAAAACACATGTTGATGAACATTTTATCCTCTTTTGGTATCCTTATTGTGTTTACAAAAAAAGTATTCCTTGCTTTTTTCTGTATAAAATAATATTTTTTGGGGGAGAGGACACAAATGGTATTTTTGAAAATAATTGAGTACTCTCACATTTTTCATATGTAAAAAGTTTAAAAATTGGTTTATACTCAAACATTAGGGGTTATAAGATCGTAATATATCCAAAAAATAGGAAAATTTATAGGTCATTTTTACCCTTATATTTTTATTTTAAACCCTTAGTGAACACATTTTCACCATAACCATGGTAAAAAAAATTGATAGTTTTTACTATTCATTTTTTTCAAAAATTATTTTGAAGCTATTAAATAATATAAAGTTTAATTATTCCAGATATTTAATCCATTTATATAAATTAAATTCACATAAATAGAAAATTTTAACTTAAAATTAATCCTGTATATGTGATGAGAAAACGAGTTCTTAAATAGAAAATGTTCAAAAGTTTATAATGTTTTATAACTAAATTAAATCTGAAATTAATTATAATGAACTAAATTGAATTAATATATTTATAATTGAACTAATTTTACCTTATAAAAAATTTTATTTATAATTTATCTTCATAATTAAATTAAATGAAAATTCAATTTTCAATTAAAATTTTATATTTTTTTGCTATTCATCAACAAATTAATATTTTAAAAACATTCTAAAAAATTCACCATAATTTAATTTTTAAATTATTATTTGAACAAAAAAAATTATATTTCTTAATAGATGTTTATTAAATTATTAAAAATAAATCAAAAAAAAACTCACACTTGCGACGAAAAAACAGGTTTTTGAGAAGTATATGTATTTCAAGCACAAGATGATTTTATATTAAATGTATGTATAATAATAATAATTTTAGGAATATAAATTAATTTTTTTATATATAATATAAAAATTTCATTTAAAAAAATTATTCATTAGGTTTTATTTAAATTAATTAAAATGGGGAAACTTTATGCACATTAAAATAGTCTTCAGAAAAAACCTTATTTTCACCCCAAAATAAACTTATATTAACATCCAATAAAAAGTTGATTAAAAATTATTTAGGTTGATTAAATATTAATAATTAATAATTATGTTACCTTAAAAATAATTTTAAATTTTAATAACATAATTTATTGAAAATAAATGATAGTTTTAAAAAAATTGACATTTTCACAATTTATTGGAAAATGATTATTTTATCGAAAAATCCTGAAATTTCCCCTATTTTAAATTCAATATGATGATTCCAAAAAATAATTACATTTTATAAAAAAATTATAAAAGTTTTATTTATTAATTATAATATATTATCATAAAAAGTAATAAAAATAGTATTTCTGTTAACAAATTTTTGATGAATAAAATTATGTTAAAAAATTGATTAATTATTTACTATGATTTTATAAAAAAATTATATTGAGTAATAAATATAAATATATATATATATATAGCATAATACAGTTAATATTATTCATACTCACTTATTTATTCACTATGTTATAAAGTTCATATTTAACGAAATATTGTTTCATTATTATATATAGCTTGTTGTCATGTGTCATGAGCGATTTTGAGGAAAATCGTTATTGCATGTAACAAAATATAAACTCAGTGATTTGTATTATAAAATATATACTCAGTTTTTAATATAATAAAAAACATTATAATGTTTAATTATATTTGAGAAAAATATTTGAAAAAATCTTATTGTGTTATAGGATGGCTGTAAATCATTGAAAAATAGCAACCGTGCATGAATCTCCTTTTAAACAAAAGTGAATGATCAATCTGAACAAGAATAAAAGAATAAATTTTAATATTTTATCTGGGTTTTACCAAGCCTTAGTCAATTCAAATGCATAATAATCTCATTAGTTGTAAAGATTTATCTAATTAAGTAAAATTTTATATAATTATAGGCCATCCAATCAGATAAATATATCCTTAAAAACGTATGGAAGATGAATATTAAAATAATCATAAATCCTTAAAAATTTATAGTACAACTAACAAATGACAATTAAATAGATTACATAAATTTTATGAAAATAAATAAAAAAATAATCTAAATTGATAAAGTAGTTAATTCTATTAATGAATATTCCTAGTGAGTCATAATAAATAGCAATGGATTATAACATGAAAAATCATTGACATTGATGGAAATACCACTAGAATAAGATAATAAATTATAAAAAAATTAAGAAGAAATATATTTTTCATTTTGATGGTATTTTATAAATAAAAAAAATATGAAATCTTGATTTCAAGAATAAAAAGAGGTAAATAATAATTATTTCAAATAACATGTATGAAGAAAAAATCCACATGATATTATTAAAAATAAATTGGAGGTGGAGTTTAGAGAAGAGACCGCATGAGAAACATAAAAGAATATATGAAAAATATTTGTTACTACCATTGTATGTAACAAAAAATAAATATAAAAATATATTAAAAACACATAAAAAAATTATAAAGGTTATTTAATAAATCCATGAAACAATATAAATAGCATAGATATGACATAAAAGGATCCTATTGAAAATAGAGATAAATAATATTCCCCATTCCTTTAGTTATGGATTTCTTAAACACACTTACCTCCCTATAAAATCATCTTAGACTTATTCATAATACTTTTTAAAAGATTATTTATATGTTTTTTCTTTTAAATTATTCAGTAATATCCATTTATGATATATTTAATAGTATTTTCAATTAAAATTGAACACCAAATCATTGTAATTTAAAATATTCAATGATTGTTTCGGTATAATAGTATTTATCCCCATTCCTTGTTCACAATACCATTATCTAAAAAATCGTCAATTTAATATAATCATAATGTTCCATTGATTCATAAAATTCAATTTTTATTCTATGAATGTTATTTATATAGATCACAATTAAATGTTAAATAATTAAAATGTATGAGATTATTTATTCACCCATAAGTTATTATTTTAATAATGTGTTTAATTTTAATGTTACAATTCAAGAACCACAATTTTAATATAATTTACTCATAAATACCACATCCTTCAAGTATTTATGTTTTATAACAATTAATTATAAAAAAAAGAGAAAATAGTATATCATCTTTCTTGAATGTGGTTAAAGAGTCAAAAATAAAAACACTCTATAATAAGTAAATGAGTAAGAATATATATCTATATATTTTTAATATTATCTTTACAAAATTATATAGATGTTAGATTAATGTTACTACAGTGGTATATTATATTTATAAAAAACTAGTATGATAAGACAATTGATAAAGATAGATTAAAACAAATTTCTTACTTCACACCTAATCTTAATGAATTATTTGTAATGAAATATCTAGGGATACATATTACGACTAGATTAATAAAAATTTTAATTTGAATTTAGGAGAGGTTCATTTTGTAGATATTATATGGTAAACTAAAAAATATTTTTTGTTCATATTGGGTAGAGGAGTGGGGTGGGGGAGGGGTCGTTTTATAGATAATACTGAGAGATATATTTTTAATCATGCACTCCCTAGTGGTTATGTAGTATCATTTTGAGTGGAAAATTAACCATAAATAAAAAAGGGGAAGGTATATTGTGATTAAATCAATTATTTGGATATTTGTTAATTCTTTAAAAGTATAAACACTATTTTTATGTTATATATTATTTTACACATTTACAATATACCAATGTCTTTTCATATTCATCCTAATAAATTAGATTTTCAAAAAATATGAAATTGACCCAATTTAATAAATTGGACATCTTAATTCAAAATATAAATTTTTTATTATTAAATTAATATTTTAAATATGAAAATTTTAACATTTAAATAAAAATACACTATATAATATAAGATATATATTTATAGTAAAAAAATTATTATGTAACGAAAGATTATATTATTATTTCTTACGATTCCTTAATTTTTTAAGGGATGTTAATTTTTTATTATACAAGTGAAATATATTATTTATAACACATTATTCCCTTATAAAAATTATTTATATGTGAATTATAAAAATTTAAAAATACCCATCGATTATATGTATACCAAATAACTATATATATATATATATATATGACAACCATATTAAAATCAAATTACCCTTTTCTATTACTGCATATAAATTTACATACTTCTATAAAAATATTCATCTTATTCATTCATTTTTTTTTCATGTTATCAATTATATTTCTTATGTTTTTAATTATTTCAACAATTATAATTAACAATATAGTTTTACAGGAGACTATGGGAAATAATACCATAAACATGAAATATTTTTATTTAATTGTGTTTTTAAATATTATAATTTTTATAATAATTATATATAATTATATATATATATATATATTTGTTTGTGTGTTTTAGTAAATAATATTATTTATTTAGTTTTATGTGGAAATATTTTTCTTTAATTAAATAAAACATCATTTATTTTAGGTCATTATTGCACATAAATAAGTTATTCAACATATATTTATTATGGAAGATAATTTATAATAAAATATAGTGTTTTATGCCTTGTTAGATGATTAAATAACTCATCCCCATTTCATGAGGAAAAATATATAGAATGTTTTTTAGGTCTCAGGGGATGAAAGATGTGTAAAAACCCATCATAATGGATGTAGTGGTATCAAAATAATTTGTGGTGTAGGAGACTCATTCACATAAGGTTATTCCACTTGGAGAAGAAAATATACATCAATATTGACCATTATAATTCACTTTATTTTTTGTAATTACTTCTAATACAAAAATAATAATCATTCATAATATCTTCATCATGGAGATAATAGTTGATGAGTGTGATAGAACAAACATAACCATATAACAATTACCTGATTTATAGGAAAAAATATATAACATACATTCCAACGATAATGTAGGTTTAATGGTTTAAAGAATTTGGAAAAAAATGTTAAATAATAAATCCCCTTTCCTTTTTAGCTAATTTATATTATTCCTACTACATTATGAACTACTTAATCCATTAAAAGTATTAAAAATATCCCACAATTTCTCGATACAGATAATTTTCTTATAGTTATATAATGTGTGATTATTTTATTAACCACATGGTGAAATAGAATCATAAAAAGGGTGATATAAAATAATGATTAAGGAAAATAATATAGAAAAATATAACATATAATAAATAGGGAATGAATATTATTGCAGTAAGTAATGATAATATAACCATTCCATATAAGGGGTCATATGAGCTTAAAAAATCCATTGATGAAATAATAATATAAATAGGCACGTGGATATAAATTATTGATTTCATAATGATATAATTCCGAATGTATAGCATCATAATATTACAATCAAGACCTTTAGCCGAGATATCATAAACATACAATTAATCCCTCATTCTAAGACATCATTTATTTCTGGGTTATCATATATCGAATTTCCATGCTAGTTTGTCTCATGAAACCGACTGATGCATTGGGGGTATATTTTGGTCCCCATATATCACTAATTAAGTCCAATAAATTCATATATTTTAATGAATAATTTATAAAATAAAATATAAAAAATTATTTATTAATCAATTCACATGTGAATTGAAATGAAAAGTATACAGATTTTCAATAGTTCAAAAATTAATAAATGGAATGGCTTTTTATGAATGAATCCCTAAAACTAAAACAATATTGACTAATGGGTATACATTTAATACAATAAATTACTAAATAAATACATGAAATAATAAGAATTTAATACATGTAGAGAAACAAATTATTGTTAAATAATATATATCTTATTGTTACCTAAGGAAACATATACATTATCCTAACTAAGTAATCCATAGGTATCCATATAGAAATATCAGATATAAATATTATCAATATTTATATACCTAGTTTAATAATATTTCCTACTATGTGAATATCATATAATAGTGATAGTCACAATATAATAGAAATTACTTTTATCGAATGAATGGTAACAAGGTTGTCGTCGGGAGTACTTTTATAGTTTAAAGATATAAATAGGGAATTATCCATCCAAAAAGGAATTCATGAGGATGATATTTAAATTCATATATCATTAGTTTAAAATAATATTTTATATAATTATTGGGTAAAATAATTCAACGTATAAGAATGAGGTTCAAGAATAATTTTTATAACTCAAAGAAATAAAATTGACTAATGAAAAACCGTTACAAACATCATATTTTTGAATTCAGAAATATTCTAAAGAGAATTTAATAGAAATAAATGAAAATAAATAGAATGTAAATATGAAAAAATAATATCAAATTAATAGGGTATAACATACCCATATTATAATAATAATGGTCAAAAATAATAAACATAAATCAATGAATTAAAATTGAGTTAACAAAAACCCTTGCGGCTTGGGTAACACTTGAATCAATATAAAAATAATGAAAGGAACTCAATTAAGATTTTTATTTACCATAAATTACATAAAAAACATATTAAAATAACTTAATATTAAGTAAATAAAAATAAAACCATATATAATGAAATTTTTTGGACATAATATAATAGGTCTCAAATAGTCAAAATTGGGACAAATATACCCTTACCTTTAATTATGATTAGTTGAACATTCTATGATATCTTATATAAGAAATTAAATTTATTAATCACATATTTTAATAACTATTTCACACCTATAACCTTTTATAAACTTAATTTATAATCATTTATTATAAATATATTAGTTACATATATTTTATTTTCATCACCTGTTGTTATTTTCTTTTATTGTTTGTTTAGTACTTATTTCATAATGAAGATGTTCATTCATGTTAATAAATTAAAATTTAATAATTTTGAGATCATTATAGGTACCATAATATATGTTTTATAATTATATATGATGTTATAAATTCATTTCATAGGTATTTTAGTTATGAATTGTGATGATGAAATGTGTATAAGCTTGTTTTTTTAATACCTAATGAACAAAAGAGTGGTTCAATACAAACATGTTAAATATTAATATAACCATTAATAGACCATGATTTTTTTTCAAATTAATTACAATAAAAAGAATTATTTAGTTTTCATTGTCATCCATTATAGAAATTTATAGCATTGTTCATGTAGGTGGTTAGACCAACCCAAATAAGAACAAGTTTTAATCTATTAGTGATTTCTGAAAAGAAAGTGATTTTTCTAGAGTAATATCATTATAAAATAAGAAATTTTTATTATTTATATGATTTTAATGTGGTGAAATATATTTTAATAAATCTTGGTAAATAATTAAGGACTATATAAAAAACTAAAAATGTCACTTTTTGTCGAGGTCGTAGTCTACACACACGCACAAGCGACATGTTGATTTTAAATAGAATATGAGGAAGACATGTGATTTTTTATAATTTAATAATATTAATAACTTTATAAATATCATATTAATTTATTAAATTCTCCTAATTAACTATTCGTACAATAAAGGGATGAAAAATCATGCACGTATTCATGGTGTTAGTAGCCCGCGAATATGCAAGATGAATTTATTTTTTCATAATAAAATATGAATGATGGTTAATGACTGTTATGACATAATAATAAAATTTAATCATGGTAATAATATTGATTTAATTATTATATAGTGGATAAAAGATTTATTAATGATATTAATGAAGAAAAAAACAATGGAAATATAAATGAAGTAATTAGGAATTTTTACCTCGCTCCTAGGAAAAATATTTTGAAAAAAAAAGATTAAGTAATTAAAGGGTGGTATTATAAGATAAAATGAACCACAAGGATTTGTGTAATAATATTAGTGAGGTATTTGTGTTGTGTTTTGATCCAAATAAGTGGATTTGGATGGGAGGAGAATTTGGGATGTGAAGGATTCTTTTATAAGTGGTGGGAGTGATATTTTTATAATATTTTAAGAGGGAAAGTCACTATTCAAGGGAAAAATGGACCAAATAATAGAAAATAATGGGGTGGGGGAAGATTATGTTTTTCAGGCCTCAAACATAAATTTACGGATATGATTCTAAAATTATTTATGTCATTTACTCTTAGATTTTTTACTTTTACCATTTTTTGTTTTTTATCATTGTAATTGATCTTTACCTATGTAATTTTATTTGAATGACTTAAAATAAAAGTGTCATTCTTATATAAAATTTACTAATGATTTATAATATTTAATAAATTTTATAAAATAAAATTTCTATTTTTAAAAAAAATTAATTTAATCATTAGCGCATGAAATGCGCAAAACCTTACCTTTAGAATATGTTTATTTCAATACATAAATGTTCTATTTAGAAGTATTTTGTTGAATTTTGTTGATTTTAGTAAATTTTTTTGGTTTATTTTTTACTAAATTATATTTACGTTACTTTAAAATAATTCCAAAGCCTAATTTCATCATTGGAAAACTTAAAAAAAATACTAAAACTAATTTTTATTAAAAAAATATTGCTTATTTTTTAAAAATTTAAAATCGGTTCTATAAATTTAACATTGAATTTTTAAATGAATAATTTTAATCCTTAAATTTATATTTTGTCATTAAAAATGTTTTATAAGTTTTATAGTCAAACTTATTTTTATATTAATTTCATGAAGTCTGACATATAGGTATAATCTTTATTTTCACTATTCACATTAAAATAAAATACTATATGAAAACCCCCAAAAAATCATCCAAATCTATTTTTGGAAATATTGATTCAAAAATGATTCTAATTTTATCAAATAAAAATTCTAAAATTGAGTAATTTATATTTTAAATAAAAATATGAAAATATAATGACAACTATTTTCAAAGGAAAATAACTTTTTAAATTATTAATTGTTGTCATTCTTATTTATTATCAATTGATAATTAAATTGGTGTGAATATATTATTGATATAAAAATATAATTAATCAAAATTAACTATAATATATTTAGTTTCTTAAATAAATTACATAGTTTCAAATAAGGAAACTTTTATGAAAATTTATTTTTAATCATAATATGATCTTATAAGTCATTAAGATATATTACTTGAATTTATCCTTGAAATTTTATTTAAATAATAATTCAATTTTTCATTTTACGTATTTTTTTTGAAAATGTGGTTACTATTATTTATACATTTCAATTCAATTATTACATTATAACAATCTAATTTAATACTTATAATGCTATATTTATAAAATTATTAATAGCTTTATTATTGGTCATTATTTCATGTGAAACAAGCTATTCAACATAGCAATTATTTAAAAGAGAATTATATATTGAAATATTAGTGTGTTTCATTCTACCCCTTAAATAAATTGAGTCCTCCCAATTTTAGTTATTTTTTACTAATGAAAATGATAAAGGGTATCTATAAGGTATCCAAGAATTAGTATACAATTTCAAGTTAGATACTGGTCTCACTAACACAGTTATGAATAGTAAACTCATTTATTACTTAATAATAAGTGCATCCCTAATATTGTGTTTCTTTCTAAACATTTTTTGTGAGAGTCCCTTGTTATTTGGTATTAAGGTGTATTTTATAGATATTCTTCCAAAGCGAGTTCATAATCATCATAGAATTGATAGACTGTCATATGTTCATATAAAACATGATTTCCATATTTTAGATATTAAATTTCTTTCAATATAGATAGAACCAATCCATTTCAATAAACACAATAAATTCTTATAATTGAGGAATAATAATATTTTTACAAGGTACATTCTTAAAAACTTCAAATAGGGATACAATAACTATATAATTATATGTTCTTGGTGGTAATTCAATACTAACTAATTAGGGGTGTTGATTTAATAATCTTTGAAAATATAATTGAAATACCAAAGTACCTATAATAAAAGTTCAGTAAGACATATAGAACACCATAGTTAACGATAAGTGTAGCCTAATTATCAGGATTTTCATCAGTGGTAGTAATTGTTGAGGTTACCTATTATTCCCATGGCTAGGGAGACTGAATAGGTTTATCATCCTTGTTTTCTCTTATGTTATGAAATTGTCTTGTATAATATAAAATTTTCCTAAATTTAATTTATTGAACTCATCATTTTTTATCCATAATTAATTGTATTATATCCTCCTTTCCCACACGTGAAACAACTTATAGTTCCTTCATGTCATTTACCTAGGTTCTTCTTTACACATACTTGACATGTAATAAATTTAATATTCTTTACTTTATCACATTTTGACTCAAAAATAATGAGGCATCATCTTTCAATTATTTGGTGTGTTTATAAATTCAACTATGTTCATATTTTAAATTAAAATTCATGATAACTGGTTTTCCATATTCATAATATTCCTTACTCAAGATCCTTTCTTTTTTGGTTTCTCATTGAGACAATCAACCCATTATTTCTCACATCCATTATTAACTTTATTTCTCCTTCTTCAAAATATTACATATATAATAGAAGGTTTTTGTATGAAAAAATTAATAATTATACATAATTAAACTATAAATATATAATCACTGATTCATAAATGTATACATAACCGACCTAATGAATTACAATGTTTAAATATAGGATAACCCTGGTCAATACCATGTAGTTACTATAAAGTAAATAAAATTAAATCACTTATTATAGTTCATAAAAATCATGTCAATTTCCAAAAAACATCCCATTGGAATTTCTATACAGGTGTCCAGTGTTAGGCCCACTCATCATACACTTAGTGAAAATCAATTTGGTAATCAACCGGTTTTTTTAGGTTTATTACCCCTAGATGATTGTATTAAATAGCTACATCCACATTCTAGTAACCAAATAGGGATGCAATTTATAAATGAACCATATAATATCTAAATTACTATAATTTTAGTATTTTTTTATATACATAGACTTATTTACAGAGTTTTCATAAAATTTATATCATTCTAATTCCCAATTAACTAAAAATATTCAATATTACCAAAACTATCCTAGAGGTCATTCTATAACTTTTAAATTATGATCAAACTTAACTTATCATTCATTTATGAGATTTAGAACTTTTAAATTATCATCAACCAATAACATCATGTCCTCTAATGTTTTCTAAACCTCTATTTGGTACCAAATATGATGATCTAGAAATAACCATCCCATTATTTCATGACTTATAACTAATATTATATCCCATACATTCTCATGACCTCTTTAGGAATAAGATTTAAAGAATTTTGAAAACAATATCTACTTACAATGACCATGAATTTCTCAACCAATGAAATTTTTTTCTACTAAATTAGGAACTATATAATCCATAATAACTCTTAAACATGACTTTTAAATTATTTACTCATGAAATTTTCTTTTAGACCTATCATGTGTAATACTTTTCTTCGTAATCCATGGAAATTTAATCATAAGAAGGGTGTGCTCAAATGATCAGTTAGGTAAATAGTAAACCATAATTTATCATAGAATGAACATGGAGTGAATAATAAGGCTGGAATTTGATGATAATAAAATAATACTATATAGATTGTTACATTAGCTTGAAATAAATCCATGGATGACAAAACAAAATAATTAATGGTATCGATAATAATAACTGGTTTCATAATTATTGAATTTATAATCATATCATCAAGGATTTATTTTATGGAAACATAAAAATATTATCAATGTCTCTTTCCAATACATCATAAATAATTGGGAATGCATACACAGAATACCCTAGTTAGTTTTTCTCTTAAGACATACTAATGCATAGAGTATATATTATGACCCCACCCATCACTAATTTAGTCTAATGAATTCATAATGTAAATGACCGAACAAACTATAAAATACAAAACCAATATTACTTAGCCGTAAATTAATATCCATATTAAAATTAAAATTATACATATTATCAATATTACCCCAATAAATAAATGAAATAGCTCTTAATGAAAGCATCACTCAATGTGGCACCAAATAGAGTAATAGTTTTATGATTAATTCAATAATTTTCAAAATAAATAATCTGAATTTTACGATCAGATGACATATATGATAAGGAAGTTGGTTGGTTAAAAATAGATATCTTCATGTTCCCTAAGTAACCATATATATAATCCTAGATATATAGACAATAGTTATCTATATAAAAATATTTGTTATATAAATTATAAATAATTAATCATTATATAAAATAATGTGTCTAACAAGATAAATATCCAACATTAGTAATATTTATAATACAACGGAAAGAAAACTAATCAAAGTATTAATAATAAGGTTGTAGTGGTGATTACATTCATGAATAAGGATATCAGTGGAAAATGATCCATAAGAAAAGGATTTTATGAGGATGAAATTTTAGTCCACATAAGTGTAAGTGGAAACACTATTTTATATAATCATATTGTAAAATAATTCTACTTAGAAGAATGGGGTTCAAGAATATTCATTATAACTGAATTATGGAAAATTGAGTTCTAAAAATCCATTACAAGAATCATATTTTGAATGAAGAATCATCTTATAAAGATTTATTAGAAATATATGTAAATACATAATTTTTTTGAAATATTTCATAATAAACTCATTGGATAGAAAATACATATATTATAATAATAAAACTCAAAAAACATATTCATAACTCAATGAATGAAAACTATGTTAACAAAAACCCTTACATCTTGGGTGACACTTGAATCAAAATAAAATTGAAGAAGGAACTCAATTATGATTTTTATATCCCATGAATTATATGAAAATTATAGTAGAATAATCATCTTATATGTAGATAAAATTGACACCATATACAAGGAATAATGGTGAAAATTTTATAACTTGTCTCAAATAGTCATAATTATGTCCAAGAAATCCTTACCTTTAATCCATCTAAGTCAAGAATGATATAACCTTCTTTTTTAACAGCATTACATATCTTAATCACATATTTTATAACATTATTTATTCCTATAACGTTTTATAAACTTCATTTATCTCCATTTATTTGTAATATATTATTTATTTATATAATATTTACATTATCGAATGTTATTAGATTTGATTTTTTAGTACTAGTTTCACAATTTAGGTGTCTATTATTTGGTATAGACTAAATGTTAAAAATTATGAGATACTTTTATAATATTTAATAGATGATTTTTAATGATTCATAAAGTTCTAATGTCGATTTATTAGAATTATTATTATGATTCATGTTGATGAAGTTGGTAATAAGATTATTATAGAAATTTTTATTGAACAAAACTATGTTACATTAAAAATAAGTTAAATATTAACATAATATTTATAAGAAAATAAAACAAAAAAACTTCCCATTTATTTCTAAAAAAATAAATATATGATATTCTATAGTTATCCATGATATAAATTTATATCATTTTTCATATAGATGGTTAAACTGTACCAAAAAAACAAGCTATAATTTATGGGTGAGTATGACTAATGGAGTGATTATATTGGAAAAATATCATTATTAAAGAATCATAGTGATATTTTTTTAGATTTTAAGGTGGTGAATTATATTTTAAGAGATATATATAAATAATAAAATACTAGAAGAAAAATATTTGTCACATTTATGTAGGAGGTAGTCTTCTTATTCTCATGGGAGACACATTCATTTTTTATCGAATGAGAGGAAGAAAGTGAATGAGTTATAATTTAAGAATCTATATAATTTGTTATATATAATATTAAAACATTAAATAACTATTTTTAACTAGTGAGGCATTGAGGTAATGAAAAATGAAACATGTATTTACTGGAGATGTAAGTCTGTATGTACACATGATGTTGTTTGTTTTCTAACTAGAAGGTAAAGGCTAGTTTATGGTTATTTCATCATAATAATAATAGTGTAGAATATTAATAATAATAATTTAAGGATAATAAAATAGATAAAATTTATGTTAAGGAGGTTAAATAAGAAATAAAATAATTAAAAATGAAAAGGATTAATTAAGAATTTTTTAACTTACTCCTTGGAAAACTTCTTTACAAAAATGATTAATTCTTTGAAGGGTTGTATTTTGAGAAGAAAATAACAACAAGGATTTTATTATGGATATTTGGTAAGTATTTGGATATATTTGTGTTCATGATATATGGGTTTGGTTTTGAGTAGAAGTGAGTTGGTGAAGGCTCCTTTAATAGTTAGAGGTAGTGGTATTGTTTCAATAATATAAATGGATAGTTCACTATTAAATTATAAAATGGATATAATAATGGAAAATAATGGATTTAGGGAATTTTTAAGTTCAATAAATAATAAAATATCCATTTTCACTACTGTTTTTGACATGTTTATAAATCCTTTACTCTTAGATATTTAAGTTTTACCATTTTTAATTTTTAACACATTAACTAATTTTCTGCATATATATGTTTATTTTATTGACTAAAAATAAAATGTGCCTTATTAAATATTTTGTGTACCTAAATATTTTTAATATGAAATCAATTTATAAAATATAATTATATATCAAATAAAAATTCATTTTAATATTATCTCACATAAGACGTAAAAACCTAGTTATAAAAAGCATATTTTTTTAGAATAAATGATATGTTTACAAAAAATTATCATTTTTTTCATCATTAATTTCATTTATAGGTTTAATATTTACTAAATAATTTTTATTATACATTAAAATAAATCATAAACCTAATTTCAACTAATGAAAATCTAATTAAAAAAAGGCTAAAAATATTTTTTTTGTTAGAAAAATATTACTGAATTCATTAAATGTTAAACTTGGGTTTTATAAATCCAACATAGTACTTTTTAATGAATTATTTTTTTCCTTAAATTCATTTTTTACATGAATTGTTTTTCAAAAAATTTCTATTCGTACTTAGTTTATTATAAATTCATAACTGTTACGGTGCATGTATCGATTGTATTTTTCAGAATTCGCCTAAAAATAAACAATTTCCGAAATTTGCCAAAAATGTATTTTAAGATAATTTTGAAATTTCAAATTCAAATAATATATAAATTTTTAAAAATTAAAATTATAAAAATTAATATTTTAACGTTTATATAAAATCCTAAAAATATAATGAAAACTTTTTTTATTATAAAATAACCTTTAAATTATTAAGTGCTCTCACACCTATATATTATCAATTAATCATTAAATTTGTTTCAATATGTTATTCATACAGAAAAAATATGTATAAAAATTAAATCATAAGATATTTAGCTTCTAAAATAAATAATATGTCACCTAAAAAGAAATATTTTCCAAAAATACATTTTTAATTATAAAATGACTGAATTAGTTATTTAGCTATACAAATTGAATTAATAACTCAATTGGTATCAAAATAAAAGTTTCTCCTCCATTCTATATTGGATTCAAAAATGTGGTTTTTTTATTTATACTTTCTTATTCAATGACTATATAATAATACTCTCATTTAACACTTGTAATATTATAATCTTAAAATGTTTCATTGTTTTGTTTTAGTTCGGTGTTCTATATGGAAATAGATATTCAAAATTGTTTTTTTAAACGGTAATTGCATATTTAAATCTTGGGTAATTATAATGAGTTTGGGGAACAATAATATTTGTGGTATCAAAGATGTTTAATCTCTATGAGGTTTCAAATATTTACTAACTTTTATTTTTTATCCCACTTCAAAAGGTGTAGATATTATAATTTTGTATGATAGAATATGTACAATATTACTTTAATATGGTTCATGTTGTGGTAGTGTACAAGACATTGATGAAGATGAATTGTATTAATCTAGATAAAAGATAAGAGTACACATTCATGGATCTTAATTCCAATTATAGAAGATAAGGCATATGACATGAGAGGTTGGTCTAATATACCTCAAAACATAACAGAGTTACATAGAGGATAAATAGAACTATCATCGTGAAAGTTATAAGTATGATGAGTTTGACTTAATAAAAAACCCACTTCTAGAGGTAAGTATTTTTAGTGGTATTTTTTCTTCATTAATATATCACATTTATTCCATATGAATTTAGAGATTACAAATTAGAGGTTTTATTTTAAGGATTCCATTTTATCATATTTTTGTGAATTTAGATATTTAAAATTTTTATTTGTAACATCTCATTATCAATATTTCAGGTATGTCCTTAACCACATCATGGTTATACCTTTTTCATTATTGGTATATGAATAAGAATAAATTGGGAGGATACATATAATGGTGAAGTATGAGATTTGTTTGACTCTTAGCTTTAACCATATTTTTCTCCGGGCTATAGGAGGATTTCATGCCATGTATCTAGGTTACACAATAAGTAAGAGTTGCTAGATGAAAGTCATTAAGGACTTTATACTGTGAGAGGATTCACAAAATGAATATAAGATATATATATCATGAGTAAATAAAAGGTCAGGTTTTTAATCTTTGGTGATAGGTTTTCTAGAATATGTGGGAATTTTGTAGTTACACGTCATGTAACTGTGTCACACATTGTGTATCATCCCACTTAATGTTTTTAGAATAGATTTGCAGCTTATTTTGCTTTGGTTCTTCCTCCATCCTCTCTTACTCTAGACCTAGGGCAATTACGATGTGATATTTAGAGACACCACTCCTTATAGATTTATCCCTTCTATGTTCGATCAGTATTTTCTTTGTGGTGCATCTCTCAGGGTAAGTGAACATTCTCCTTCTTCATTTCCGTTGATCGCTCTTGCACTATTGGTTTACATTATTATATCCAATGGTCTATGTTGATGTTTCTTCATGTCTTATTCTAGATCAATTGTCCATTCTCATTCGAATGTCTATTCTAGTGTGGGTTGTGGTGCAGCTTCCATTCATTCTTGAGTTATGAGGGTTTCTTCCTTTCCTCCAACCCCTTTTTTTCTAAATTTGATCAATCATATGATGACTATTTTATTCTAGGGCATTTGTTCTTCTCTTTAGAATTTTTTTGTTGGTGGACCCCATTACAGGTGTGTGTTACTTGAGTTTTGAGGTATGTGGTTTTGTATCTAGCCAACAAAGATTAACCTTATTGTTCTTGTTTTATAAATTGATTTATACATGGAATTGGAATGATTTTTTGCGTGTGTTCAAAATATTTTTTAAAGAAAAATCATTTTTACCTGTTTATTGATAAATGTAATGTAAAAGGGTATTTTTAAAACTAATAAAATGACATGTGAAGACTAGCACATGGGTTACATAGGGTACTTTGGTGGAAGGTTTAGCTTGAAGCCGTCGTCCATTTATTTTGTTATTATCAGGAGATTTTCTCATGGGGGTTTTCTCTATTTCCTAGGTATGTTCTTCTAGGGGATTAATATTGTCTTTTTTGGGGGGTTATACCCATGGGGTATTCCTATACATCCTAGGATAGTGTTTAAGAACCATATTTTTCACTTGATTGATTGTGGTACAAGTATTCTGCTAGTATGACCTATAGTGATTTCTGGTGATGAAACCTATGATTCTTTTTTTTGATTTTTTGTTTAGACATGATATACATGTTTTTTCCTATTAGAAATGGCATAGAATAGGTGATTTGAAATTGATATATCTTCTTTTTTTAGATCTGTGATGAAAATGGAAGTGTTTACCATGTTTTCCATAATATTTTTTTACTACTTATCATGTCTTGTTTTATTTAAAATGAGTACATTTTAATTGTTATACAGAAACTTGTTATGGAACAGCTAGTTGGGATCCTATTTAATATCTTAGCTCACACCCTAGGAACCTCTTTGATGTTGCATGGACCATTATATCTATTCCATTTTAGTGAAAAAAAGGCACCACTATGAGGTGAAAAGGTTTTAGGTTAATTGGGTTGGGTAGTTAGTGGTGATATGGTGAGAGTTCATCCATTCCATTGTATAGAGTAGCAGTTTTGTTTTGGTCCTCTATAGTTGGAATGTTCTTTTGTATTTTTACTTACTGTAAAGTTTTTTTTCTACTATCTTATTACTTTTATAGAAAATATTTTTTTAGACTTCTAATATATCTTTCTTTTCCTTCTGTATATATTCCATGTGGTTGTACAGTTTGGGTTAAGTCATTAATTTTAGTTTGTTGTTTGATGCTCGGGTGTTTTTCACCAGCCCGTGGGGATCGAGAAAGACCTTTGGGTATGTGGTGGATCGAGTAAGATGCAAATTCTGAGGGTAACCTGGGTCAGTTCACTTCAAAATGGTATCAAAGGAGGTTTCTCCCAAAGAGTCATTATCTTGGAAAATCATTTATAATTGAGATAAGATTTTTTATACTTGAGAGGTATGTTGTGATACGTTTCGAGATAGCTCTTATCGGGACAAAGCACAAGTTTCCCTTGGATGTTGGGATATGAGTCTCTAGTGTTGGGTTTTATTTTATGTCTTAGTTTTTTTATTAAGGGTATTATAGTTTGAGATAAGATTTTTTATGTTGTTTAATCATTCTTCTCTTTAATTGTGACGTTCTATGCCTCTGATACATTTTCCATGAGTTCCTTAGGAGGGTGCAGTTGATGTTCCTCAGGGAAATTAGCCAATAGATCACAATCCCTTTGAGAATATATTATGAGTAGTTTCTATTGTTGATCAGGATGCACTGTGAGTTCAGAATGTTTTGGTTGAGGTACAACATGTATATACAGAAGAGAGAGATCGGTCGTGGGAATTCGTACCTGAGAAGACACCATCATTTAATGGATTTGATGAACCTCAAGAGGCAGAGGACTTGATGGATATTATCGATCAAAACATATACTTTCTGGAGACACTTTAGAATATCATGTTGAAGTGTAAAGTGTTTTGGCTTGAGGGTTCCAATAAGAAATTGCATAATTCTATTGTCCAAAAAAACATAGACATGACTTTTTGTTAGAAAGGTTTCAGAACCCTACACTTATGGAGGTTTTTCCCATAGTCACTGATGTTGGATAAATATCTATTGTTCCTGTTCCTGCATTAGGGAGAGCATATGTTTTCGGTCTACACCAATTGGTTTTCTGATCTTGTCTATTTTTCTCCAAACATGGTGAAGAATGAACAGTTTAAGGCTAAAAAGTACCTACCGGGTTTGAAAATGGTTATCAGATTGTATGTGTTTATGTTAATGATTTATACCTATGAAATGATGGTATAAAGTGATATAATGGCAGATATGGATATGGATGGATATGTTGGATCTTCCACCTCTTCTATTACATCCAGTGGAAGCATCCGTGGCATGCATGAGAAGAAGTGGAAGTGGCAGGTTCATCATAGAAGTGGTGGAGGTGGGACTCAGAAGTGAGCCTCCTCAGCATCGTCTGTTACAACTCATAGTGTGCCTCTGACTTGATATTACTGTGGAAAGTTTAGAAACACAATACTTTATTATAATTTGATTAGGAATAAATGAAACAATTGTGGATTCATTGGTCATTTACAACACTTCATTCAGGCTACTACTATGACACATTATGGTCAGCGTTCGTTGACTCCAAAGACTATTGCAGTTCATTTAGAATATTTAAAGACTACTGGTCTCCATCCATAGGCCTCATGAGTGAATCACTTTTACATAATGGATGAGTGTCCATTATAATTCGATGAAGGTCTCACAATAGAAATACGTACTATCCTTATTGCATATTTAGTAGTAATTTGATTATTTCATATAGGTTCCTTCCACTTGTTTATATCTACATATATTATTGATCTTCTTAAACTTCCAATGAAACTTTTTTCATTTTCAATGGCATTAGTGAAACCTATTGGAAAGAGGAACAAGTTGGGGTTTCAATGTTCTTCTTGTTCATTAATGATAGATGATACATAGTTGGTCTGGGATTTTTTCATTCTTGATCTAGATATGTTTGGCATTATCACTGGTATGGATTCTCTTATCACCCATCAGTTTGAGGTTGATTTTTATCATTGATGTGTCTTGTTTGTTGCATCTGATGGGATATCTCACGGATTTCAGGGGGATTGCAACCGGAGATCAGGTCATGTAGGGATTTCATATATTGTGCTTAGTATTTTTTTGTCATCTATCACAATTTTACCCGATGAATTTTCTCTTGTTGTTGGTCTTCCCATCCTTGTTTTAGATATTACAAATATTTTACTAGAATAATTATCTAGTTTTCTATAGAAATATAGGTAGAGTTTATGGTTTACCTGGTTCTAGGTACATTTCCAATGTCAATACCTTCTTATCATATGTAAATATAGAAGCTTAAAGAGATCAATATTCAGTTGGATGACCAGTTGGTAAAAGGTTTTTTTCACCCTATATTTCTCCTTGGGTAGCCCGATGATGATCTCTAAGAAGTCAAATGGGTCACATCGATTGTGTATGTAGTATAGGAAATTGAATCGGGTAACATTTATGAACAAAAAATCCTTTCCCCATGTGGATAGTTTGTTTAATTAGTTAAATGGGGGAAGTGGTTTTCAATGATTGATCTTCGATCAGGTTATCATTAGCTCAGTGTTTTGGATTCTGATATACCAAAGAGAGATTTCAAGAGAAGTTATGTCCATTATAAATATCTTGTGATGCCTTTTGGAATAACTAATTCTCTAATAGTTTTTATGTCTTTGGTGAATCAGATAATCCATCATTATCATGAAACATTTGTGGTAGTGTTCATGGATGATATTTTCATATATTCAAAATCTAAGAATGAGCACGAGCACCATCTGGGTATGGTTCTAGAAATTCTATGAAGTCTCAGTTTGTATTGAAAGATTTATAAATGTAGTTTATAAATTCAAGAAATGAAGTACTTAATGAACAAGATTTCCAAGAATGTCTTATCAGTTGATACAGAGAAGGTGAAGTCTGTTTTTCATGGTAGGAACTAGAAAATGTATTTGAAATTCAAATATTCCTTGGTCTTTCTAGATACTACTGACAGTAAGTTAATGATTTATCTAAGATTGTTTCACCTATGACTGCCCTTACCAGTAATGTAGTTATATTCACATGGGTTTCAAAGTATCAGTCTACTTTTGATTACCAGAAATGACTTCTAACATTGGCGCCTATTTTTATCTTACTTAAGCCCGGTAAGGGGAATGGGGTGTTTTTTGATGATTATAGTGATTGTTTTAAATGATTAATTTTTTAGGATGACCATGTTGTAGCTTACAGCTCTTGTCATCTTAGACTGCATGAGAATGATTACCCCTTTCACACTTTAGATCCTGTTGCAGTTATTAAAGAACATAAATGTTGGTGTGTCTATCTTTTTGGAGAGTGCTTCATGGTATTTTATAATCATAACATTCTGATAAATATATTTTATTATAAGGACTTTAATGTAAGATAGAGGACATGGGTAGAATACCTTCAGATGTTGGAATTTGATATCGCCTACACCTTGGGGAAGGGTATTTCCAATTCAGATGCTCTTATAATGAATGTACCATCGCAGACTATTCTAGAATCGATGTAGGAGTTTAACATTACAGTGAATTTCAATTAGTTACAAATTTATTCTCAATGGGTTATTTTAGGTTTTTTTACCTGTGTTCAGTTATCATGATCTCTTCTAGTGTCTTTTATGAAGATCTAATAGCATTATGATGAGATTAAAAATATTTGAGAAAGCCTTTATGGGGGTAGACTGTTTCTACTAGTCTCTCTCTTTAGATGGAACACTCATATTTTGAAGTGGGATGTCATAAAAACATATATGAGAAGTTAATTCTAGTTTCATTATCACATCTCTTCCTGGTCCATTCATCCATGAATTGTGAATATGTATTATTACAGGAGGCATCAATTTTTGTGGATGGGTATAGATCGTGACATTATAGACTATGTGTATCATTGTTACACCTACCAGTAGATAAAGGAAGTTCACTTACAACCCTTTGGTTTTCTTCCTCCTCTTTTGGTGCTTGTTTGTAAATTTGATGAGGTATCCATGTATTTTATTTGGATTACCATGGACTCCCTAAGGTAAAAATGTTATCTAGGCTGTTTTTGATCGGTTGATGAAGTCTTCTCAGTTTATTTTGATCAAGGACACCACCAATTTTGAAGATATGGGTAATCTAAATGTGTAAGTGATTATGAGGATACATGGGATTTCTTCAGCCATTATTTTGTATAGGAATCCTAAGTTTACCTCTAGTATCTTGAAGAGTATCTAAGAAGAAATAGGAACTCAGGTTAAGTTGATAACAATTTACCTTCCACAAATAGACGGTCATATGAAGTGTGCGATTCATATCATGGAGGATATGCATCATGCTTGTATCTTGAATTTTAGTGGATTAGGGGATAACTATCCAGGACTGGTTGAGTTTGTTTACAATGAGATTTATAATCCATCGATAATAATGGATCCATTCGAGTCATTGAATGGTTTCCCATAAAGATCGTCTCTTTGTAGGGAGGTGATGCCTGAAGTATCATTAGTTGGACAGTGTTTGGTCCATGAGATATTGGTAAAGAATCAAGATGTACATCGATGTGTGGTTATAGCCCAGAGTTGAAAAAAATAGTATGTGGATCGACAGATTCGTCCTTGGGATTTTTCAATTGATTAATGGGGTTTCTTAATATTTTCTCCTCGGTTGGGCCATCATCAGTTGGGAAAATGGGGAAAATGGCTCCAAGATATTTTGGACCATTTTAGACCACTAAAAGGCTCATACATGTTTCTTGTCGAAAATCATTACAAGTTTAGTTGATGGTTGTTCATGATGTTTTCTAAATATCTCAGATCAAGAAATACCATCCTAATCCCTCTCATGTTCTGTGTTGGGAAGAAATTGAGTCAGTCCCAGAAGTTTCTATTTTTGAGAGACCAGTTTAGATCATTGATTCATAAGTAAAAGTCTCACATATGAAGTCATTTCTACTAGTTAGAGTACTATAGAAACACATATCAGATTCTCACGAGACATGGGAACTTGATTCGTTGATGGGGGAGTAGTGGAATCATATTTTTCTTGTAATTTCATCTACAACATAACTTATCGGGGATAGAAAGTCTTTATAGTGGGGAGTTTGTAACATCCCATTTTCTACTTATTAGTTATGTCCTTGACTATATCATGGTTTTCCTTTTTGTTAGTATAAGACTGAGAAGAAATTTGGAGGATACCTATAATGGTGAAGTCATATATTTTTTGTAATATTAGCTTTAACTGACTTTTTCTTTATGCTGCAACAAGATTTCACACTGTGTAACTGGGTTACATGATGTGAAGGAGTTGTTGGATGCAAGTCATGAAACACTTCACTCTATAAGAGGTTACACGATGTGAAGAGACCTTACAAGTTGTCAGTGAATAAAAGGTCATGTTTTTAATCTGAGGTGATGACTTTTCTAGTGTATGTGGAACTCTAGAGGTTACTCATCATGTAACTGGGTTACACGTCGTGTAACAAACCTTGTATAGTTTTTAAAATAGGTATGTGACTGATTTTGTTTAATTTCTTCCTCCACACATTTTTTTTATCAGCCTAGGTCAATTACCATGCAATTTTTGGATACTCTACTCCTAGATTTATACATTTGACGTTCAATGTTTATTTCTGTTGTGGTGAGTCTCTTTGGGTAGGTGACCTTTTTTCTAATTCATTTCCATTGATCATGATAGTTCTATTAGGTTGTGTTTTTAGATTTTTTGTTGTATGTTTGTCTTTATTCAATTATTCTTATATTTGGGTTGTGTGATATCATTTCAGAGGCCATTTCATTCTTGGTTACTGTAAAACAGGTGTCCGTTATTGAGTTATGTCAGTTTCCTCCTTTCCGTGAACCCACTGTTTTCTAAATTGGATCAATCATGTGATCAGGATTGGATTCCTGGGCCTTCATTGTGGTCGTTGGGATTTCATTTTTGTTGGATCCCTTTTTGGGTGTGTGAAACCCATGTTTTGATGTAGGTTATACCATCTTTAGCCTATGTTGATTAACCTTGTTTTTCATGCTTTACAAATATTTATACATGGAATTGAAATGATTATTTTATGTGTCTTGAAAAGATTTTTTTTAAGAAGAATAGTTTTCCCTATTTATTGATATATGGAAAATAAATTGGTATTTTAAAAACATTGAAATGGATTCGTGAAAATGAGAACATGGGTTACCTTGGGTACTTATGTGTAAGGTTTATCATGATGCCATCGTCTGTTTGGTTGTGATTATATGGAGGTTTTATCATGGGTATGTACTCTGTATCGAATGAATGTTTTTATAGGGGACTAATATTGACATTGTTGGGGGGGAGGGGTTTACTCATGGGGTGTTACTATGCTCCCAAGTCTTGTGTTCTAGAAACCAAATTTTGCACTTGATTTATTGTGGTACCCGTAGTCTCCTAGTCTGGTCTATAGTGTTCCTCAGTGATAATACATATGCTTCTATTTTTTTTCTTGGATTTTTTTGCAATAATATGTGTGTTTATTCCTATGATAAATGATATGGAAAATGTGATTTTAAATTGGTATATTTTATTTTTTTTAACTGTGATAAAAGGGAAATGTTTTCAATGTTTTTTATAAAACTATTTTACTAATTTTCATGCCATTTTTTTATTTAAAATTAGATAACAAGAATTTTTATACATAGAAATTTTATAGAACACATAGGTGGGGCCCTATTGAGCCTATTATATCACACCTCATGCACCTCTTTTATGGTGCATAGACCTTTGTATGTATTCCATTACAGGGATAGGCAAGGCACCATAGGGAGGCAATGAGGTTTTATGTCTGTTTGGTTTAGTAGCTGGTGGTGAGATGGTTGTAGTTTTTCCGTGCAATCATATGGAGAAGCTATTTCATTTTTTCCTCTACAATTGGACTTCCCTTTTAGAGTTTTAACAACTTTTACCATTGTTTTAATTAATCAATTCATATATATATGGTTACGATTTATTAGTATTGGATATCTTTTACTCATCAATAAAAAAAATATTCCATGTCATATAAGCATTAGTTCTTATTATTTTGTTCTCAAATAATACTAAATAATTTATTTATAGAGTCTTAGATATTATTCCTCTTCTTCTTATATGGATATATATTCACAAAACACATTAATTTTATTTCAATAATTCTAAACACTATGATTTTCTTGAAATATCATCCTTTAAAAAATCCAAAAAAAATTCAACTAATTTTATTTTTTTAACTATTCATATATAATTTTTTTAAACATATTAGTGATTATATAATTAACAAATCATGATAATTATAATTATAATATATATTTATCTCAATTATTTTCTCTATAAAATCCAAATTTAATTTAAAAAATATGCTTGAATTAAACATAAAGTATCTCCTTAAGAACTATGGCACAACCTATTATGTCACAAATCACTCTTTCAACATTGTACTCATCAAAAACATTTCACTGGAACTATCCTCACGAAATAAACCCATCATGAATCTCAATATTCATTTTTGAATTACCTTTAGGATCACAAATAGTTTCAAAATGTGAACTCCTACTTCACAATACATGACCATTTATATTTCTCCTTTTAAATCACCAAAACTAGAAGAAAGAATCATGATTACATTTTTAATCAGGTTTTTTTAATTCCTAAAAAATAAATTAGGAATCATTAAAATTTATGTAGTAGAAATATCTTCTATAAAATCTTCACATACGAAAAATTTTCCCAACTGAAAAATCATAAAAAGATATAATAAATATATTACATAACTTGTTATGGATATTTCCTTTGAATTATTTCCTCAAATTATTATTTAAAAGTAATTGAAAATATTAAGTATTTTATAAGACACTCCATTTTTCAAATTATTTCTTGATATACAAATAATATTACTAAACCAAAAATACTTTATGTATTATTATAAAAAACATTAAGATACCTATTTGGATTTTACTTGTAATGCCCGACCCCAGAATCTGGGAGTTGGTGAATTATTTAAATACATTGGCATGATTATAAGGAATCAAGTCCCGAAGGACCAATAAATTTAGTAGTCTTGGAAACAAGATACATACATAAGTTCAAAACCACAACTTTAAAACAAAAACAACACTAATTAATTACATTAGAAACATCCAAGATTCCAAGATTATTCATGAAAGTCACTCATAAATAACTTATTAATATCCTAGGAAAATTAAACATGAGAAATGGGTGAATGAAAACTCTCAGTAAGAGTAATCAATACAGCGGAAGTTAACATAATCATTAGGCAAGATGAATAATTGAAAACACATGACTTCACAAATAATATAAGTGACCACTTTATGGCAGGATTATGAGCTGAGTAAATAATTCCATAATAAAACTTAGTCATGGATATTATACTAGTCTAATAACCACATGAAATATCAATATATAATCTCATAATGATGGAATTCATAATGTCGGACATCATAACGACACAGTGAAAGCCTTATGCTAAGACTACAAATAAGATTTTGTCAAGGCCTTGTGCCAAGACACTAGTTTTTCTCATTAGACCTACCAATGCATAGATGAGCTATAGGAGGATCTACACATCACTTACTAAGTCCAATGCTTTCCACATATGAAAAGTTTGAAACATAACATAAACATTTGTATTAAAAATAGCATACGAAATGTCAATACGTTATCCACAAACCATGAATAAAGTAAAAATAGCCCATCCATAGTCAAACATAACTCATTCAATACAATATGGAAGACTTTATGGTAACAGATTAACCTCAATCAAGAATAATGAAGTATTTTTCCATAGATTAAAATAATCATCAAGACTATTTGAGAAAAATATCCCCCTTTTCTTGAAATCATTTAGAAGTCACACTATTTGTCAAGAAGCCGTTTAGAAATTGATTTTTGAATCAAAGTGTCCCATACCACTTTGAATCTTTTAAAAGGAATTTTAATTTTAAAAAATTAATTTACATATAAATAAAACCTTAAGAAAAAATTTAAAACATGGAAATTTATGAGAAAGATTTAGAATAATAAATCTTTAAAACATTTAAAATTATATTTTAGTTATAGTTCCTAACCAAAATAAAGACACTTGAATACAAATAATTGAGGTAATAAAAACATTATAATATCATGAGAATAAAGGTATTCATGATATTATATTTAAAATTACATTATATACACCATATAAAAGTGAATTGGTGTATAAGAACAATGAAGTCTCAATGGAATGTAATTTGAGTTGAAATCTCTTATAAAGCGTGTATCCTTAGGTTACAGATAAATAAATGACATATTTATGTGTGAAAAATATAAATACACTCAATAATATTGGATATTCAGTGTAAATAAATCATAGGACATTCACACATATTCTTGTAAAAAGAAAACCAATGAATTGGATGTTCTACACAATAAATGAAGATTGAGTTAAAATTACTATTATTAAGTTCATATCGATGACTTGAGAATTTATCAATGGAGTGATTATGTGTATCAAAAGTATATACACAAAACGGGGTGTGGAAATTACTACAAAAATAATAAATATTGATTCCACGCCTAATAATGGAGTAAAATAACCAATGAAGTATGCGTAAAGCCAAATGAGTGGAAATTGAAATTTGAAATTCCCTTACTGGTTTGGTAACTTATGAAACATTCACCCCAGGAAATATGTATCATACAATGAATATTTAAATTTCCATATACTAAATTATATTACAAAAATAATACAACCAAGGGTAGTACGTACTCCACACAAAAGGAAATAGTGGCCAATATAGCATGAATCTCACAGGAATAAAAGTGAAATGAAAAACCCTTACTTCGTTGTAATCAATTGGGTCGTATGAAAAAATTTTATTAAACACCAAATGGATCACAGAATACCATGAATATAAAGAGAATCATGATAATATATATCAAATTATAGTACACAATACACCACATGACATAAATAAGTGGCGAACAATGGAAATCTCACAGAATTAAAAGTGAGATAAGAAACCCCTTACCTCAAGTCCGTCTTGTCTTGCATGTTACTTTTTCTTCCTGTATAATAATCATAAGATAATTTCTAAATGATTAAGAAAGTTTTCCACTTATTATTTCTTTCATATCACTTATTACCTTGCAATAACAATTAGTTAATTATTTGAGTTCATATTGGATATTTTATCTATGTTCGGAACTTGAGTCAAAAATGAACTTGTTATAATTTCAATTTTTCCATGTGGCCAAAATTACATTATATCCAGAATGATATAAATGATCTAGATATCATATATATATTGTATATCCAATATATATATCTGTTTATAACAGTACATAACATTTGGATATAATAAATGAAATGTACCGTTCATGGAGATGTTAAACCGTACGTACGCATGACCGCTACATTATTTATATTTGGTATTTTAATGGAATTAAATCATAATGATACATAGGTATAATATATAATTCAATTAATTCCATTCTTTATACGTTCCAAATAACGCATTAATGATTCACATCATTTTGAGGGGGCGGCGGTCCGCACAATCTCAAATGAAAATATCGTGTTTTACCCATAATGGAAACGAAAAAATAATGATATAAATCGATACATAATCATAAATAAAACATAAACATAATATATATATATATATATATCATATATAAATATAGTGTTTTCTTAATGTCCACCATGATAGGTGATAGGAGATAATTGAACAATCATCGTTTCGTGAGGCGTTACTTTGCCATCAACAGAAACAGTATGTTCTTCACCCATTAGATGGAGGTCTGTGTAATTGTAGTTCGAATAATTATCATAAAACATACTAGTATATTAAGGATACTGTTGTTTTTATAAAATATAGTAATAAAAGTGTTTAGGGGGTTTTATAAGTAAAAAAACAAAATAAAACAAAAGAATTTAAGAGAAAGTGTTGCCTTTAATTTGGGTAAATTATATTGGTTTGAACCAAAAGGACTTCTTAAAGTTCCTTATGCCTAAGGTAAGGATTTTAGGAGGAATAGGTAGTTATTGAGAGATTATTTTGGAAAGGGTTGGATGAGACAAGGGGCTTGAGAGGTGTGTGTAATTGGTTATAAGTGGTGTCCTTTTATAAGGGTGAGGAGGGGCTCTTCAGGAAATTGTGAAAATATTATTTTATTATATAGTGATATTCTATTTCTAAAGGTCCAAAAATAATTAAAGTCAATGATAAGATAACTAGTGGTAGAAATAAAATCATCTAATAATAATTATAATGGTTTTGGATATTATTGTAATATTAGTAATCATATTTATTTAAATCATTTATTAATGAGTTAAATACTACATTAGTATTATGTCATAAATAATTTAATTTATTTGATGTTTGAAAATTATAAAAAATTACCATAATGTAGGAAATATTTTTATATTTACAATGATTTTTTATAGTAAAAAAATATGACTTTTATAACCCCATATAAAATTGATATACTAAAAGATATTTGTTAATGTCATTTTTCTCTTTACATTATGTAAATTAAAATAAAGTGTCATTATCATTCTTAAGTGGCTCTCTAGGGTCCCAAAATCGACCCATGGATGCCCATGGTCGGCCATGACTCATCCAATAAGTTTTGGACAAGTGTTAAGGTAATTGTATATTATTAAAATATTATTTTTACTTTGAATTACCCTATTTACCTTTAACCACGGTAAATAAAAGTCAAAAGTTACTATTCACCAAAAATTATATTCATCCTATTGAACCAAATTTTACATACTAATAACAACCATATATCTTGAATTTTTGAAACCCAATTCAAATATGTGGTAAAATTTCATTTAATACAGAATTTGGATTTTTAACTACATAGTGATTTCACTATTCATCAAAAAAATTGATGTTTTTCAGAAAAATACAAAAAATCCAGGTGAATCTATATTTCATATTTTGAATTCAAAAATTATTTCTATTTTACCAAATTCAAAACATAGAAGTTGGAATAATTAATTTAAAATTAATTCCCGTAGTCACAACGAATAGGGTGTTTTTAAGAAACAATAACTATCAAAAGATTGACACTTGTTTATGTATAATTTCAAAATAAAATTAATTCTAATGAACAACCTTGGATTAAAGGGTAAAAATATAATCTAATTACACTTCAAAACCCAATTAAAATATAATCTAACCATATAAATAAATTATATTAAAAAGAAGTTTTTAAATAAAATACATTATTTCTCATTATTCATAAAAATTTTATTATTATTAGAAAAATACCAAAATTTCATTGAAAGTAAATTTTGATCCCCCGATTCCAAATAAGAATTCTATTTTTGTCAAAATGAATGTGTTAAATTGTCAAATATTGGATTTAAAAAGGTTTCGCCATTAAAAGGTGGTAAAATTGATTTTTTTTTGAAAAATACAATTTTATATCTGGAAAATGAATTTTTTTCTTATAATATGACTATGAAACACATAATACATAAGTTAAAATTATATGAAGTATATAAAATTAAAAATCCAGTTAATATTATTCATAACCGCTTCTAAACGGCTAGTTTGGTATGTCGTGGTGCACTCGAACTCGTTGTTGTGTGTAGGGAAGGTTATTGAATTTAAAGAAAATAACTTACTATGAATTCCTGGGGTGTTACATTCTCCCCTCCTTCAATAAATTGAGTCCTCTCAATTTCAAAATGTTATTCAAAAATAAAATGTTAAAAATAGAAAAATAATTTTGTGGAAAACCCACATCGGAAATTTTGTTAATAAAATGTAGTCTTAATAAGAGAGAAAGTAGATGAAAAAGTCACCACTAAATTATTATCTGGATTAGGAGAACATTGGTGTCAATTAGAGACACATAATTTGAGGAAAATGTAAATATATATAGGGAGTGATTGAGGTCATCAATCACAAACAAGTGTAAAATTGAGGGCCTCAAAGCCATCAATCTATGACAATTTAAAATATCATTGGTTCAAAAAAACATAAAGCATTAGGATAACTTATTTTTGTTTTTAATATATCTTCCCTAAAGTTTAATAAATAATTTACTCATAGAGTAAGAAAACAAAAATATACCTGACAAGTAGAGTTTCAACCTTTATCTAATTCTTACAAAAAACACATCTTTCACTCCAAATTATTATATTAAAGATGACTTGGTCACACCTGAAGCGCTAGAATCAACTTATAGAGAATCACATAATCCACAATGGATAGACTATATATTTCCATTTTCTTTAGAGATTATCCAAAACGAAAATTGTTGGTAAAATCTCAGATGATCTCCAAAAAGGATAATACTTTAGAGAAAGAAATACTACTCTTAATTTAAAAAAAACCAACATTACCCAATGTTCAATAAATACCATTCAATAAACAATTATCCATAAAATCTCTTAATATAATCTAAACTAATATTGAAACCCAATACTTAGAAGAATTTTATTATGTTGTTTTCCACATTAAATTGTATCTCTAAATAATATCGACTACTCTTAAAGTCACATACTTAAAACTAATTAACATAATCACATATTCTCTATGATAGGTTAATTATTTCTCTAAATAACCCAAATTGATATAAATCCACAATAAAAACATAGTTAAATAAAAATCTTTACTCTTCCAATGAAATCTCATAGTATTCTATTTTCCATAGGGATATAGTATTCCCAAAAGAGAAAACGTCTTCCAAAATAACATTTATCACTTAATCAACAAATCATTTTCTTATACTAAGGATATCTATTTGATAAGATATAAGATCCACAATTAACATATTATTGATCAATAAAATCATTTAACTAAAAACAATTAGTAACACTAACTAGGGAATTCGCAAACTCCAATGGTAGGTGATAAATCCCAATTTCACTATGGTTGTGGGTTCAATTCCCGTAGCTCTTTCTGACCCAAAGAGTTGTCAAACAGTCTACGTGTTTTCCTTTTTCAAAAACTATATAATTTTCTAATATTCACTAAAATGATATAGATTCTTCAAGATAACTATTGCATAATTTCATCACAAATTATATCTCATACCTCACATTTTATTTCCAAAATGTAATAACTTATAATTTCCTCAAACTCAATGATCATATAAAACCAAATGGTTATTTATATCTATATCCACAAGAGAAAAGATAATTATTCATCAAATATCACTTTCACATGAAAAACTATAGGGTTAAAAATACAAGAGAAAAGTTATCGAATGTAATCCCATCAACATAGAGCACTTATAGTTTTTAAATATTTCTCCATCCATTTATTCCAACATAGCCTTATCCTTGACCAAGAGGAAATCCTATAGAAAAGGGCATTCACTCGGGTAATAGACAGGTCCCCTACATTTATGGAAAATTATTGTAAATGGATTCTTAGGACCACATTTATTTTCTTACTATTCATTTTACCTTGGAAATTCTTTACTTTATGTCCTTCCCAACACATAAATCATTTATTTTTTCCCTTAAGACACCTTCCTAGGTGTCTCCTTCCACAATTCGTTCATGATGGAAAATGATATTTATTTTCTCCATGGTCTTCACTACTGGAGTTCATATCATTCACTACTTTTCTCTTCCTTGTTGAGTACATGAGTTGGTTAATATATATGTTTTTTATCATATTTTTTGAAAATTGATTCAGTATGAACACGATATATTTTACGTCTGTCAACATTCCATTTTTTTTCTCATTTACACCACCGTTCAAACCTCGTACATCATGCTCAATGTTAATATGACTTCCTTCGAATCTAGCTGTTGACTAAAACCATAAAGCATTGTGTGAGTAATAATATTCATAAAATAATTTAGAGAATATCATGACACATTATTTTCAATTTAAAAGTCCTTATGATTAACCAAGGTCATTTATTCCCATCTTATATTAAAATAATTTAAATTAGTTTGTAAAGATAATGTAAATTATCCTAAGAATATCCCTGGGTGTTTCATAACCAAGAGTGCAGAAAGACTCATTGTTGTGTACTAGGATACCCTGGGTCAGTCCTGAAACTCCTTTTCAGAGTTTTCACTCTTATGTACATATGTGCCAGAGCTACCTCTACCTGCTCATATCCAGACAGGGATGTACTGCTTAGAAAATATACAAAATCTCTATATTACCAAGATTCTAGGAAGTTCTTCTATACTAATCCTCAAAGTCAATCTTGGGGTAATGTTCTCTAATCAGAGTTTATCGAAATCTAGTTTCCAAGGTTTGTACTAAACTTACTCTGATAACAAATGTATCACCCCAACCCCAGAATCCAAAATCCGGTGCATTATTTTAATACATTGTCATGATTACAAGGAATAAATTCATTAAGGACCGATCAGTTTAGTAGTCTTGGAAACAATATACATACATAATTTCAACACTACAACTTGAAAATAAAAACAACACTAATTTATTCCATTAGAAACATCCAAGATTCCAAGATTATTCCTGCAAGTCACTCATAACTAACTTCTTCATATCCTTGGAAAATGAAACATGATAAAGGGTTGAGCTCAAATGCTCATTAAAAGTATGAAATAAAGTGGATGATAAGATAAACATTAGGCATGGTGAATAATTGAAAACACATGGCATTACAAATAATAAACATGAACACTTTATGGAAGGAATATGATATGAGTAAATAATTTAATAATAAAACATAGTCATGAGAATTCTAATAGTTTAATAATCACATGAAATATCAATATCTAATCTCATAATGATGGAATGCATAATGCCGGACATCATAACCAAATAGTCATGGCCTTGTGCCAAGACTACAAATACGATTTTTTCAAGGCCTTATGCTAAGACACTAGTTTGTATCATGAGACCTACCGATGCATCAAGGAGATATAGTGGGCTCCACTCATCACTTACTAAGTCCAATGCATTCCCTGTATGAATATTTTGAAACATACCATAAACATTCATATTCAAACTAGCATACAAAATGTCAATACTTTATCCACAAACCTTGAATGGTATAAAAATAGCACATCCAAAGTCAAGCATAACTCATTCAATAAATTATGGAAGATTTTACTATAACAGATTTACCTCAATCGAAAATAATGATGGATATTGACATAGATGAAAATAATTATCAAAAATATTTGAGAGAAATATCCCCCATTTTCTTTAAAACATTTAAAAGTCACACTGTTTATGAAGAATCCATTTAAAAAAATATTTTTGAATAAAAGTGTCCCATACCACTTAGAAACTTTTAAAAGGAATTTTACTTTTAAAACATTAATGTCTGTATTAATAAATCCTTAAAATCATTTTTAAAACATGAACATTAATGAAAAAGATTTAGAATAATAAATCTTTAAAACATTTAAAATGATGTTTTAGTTAAAGTTCATAACCAAAAGAGAGACACTTGAATACAAATAATTGAGGTAATAAAAACTTTATAATATATTGAGAATAAAGTAATTCATGATATACTTTGTAAAATTACATTATATACATCATATAAAATTTAATTGGTGTATAACAACAAAAAAGTCTCAATGAAATGTAAATTGAGATGAAATCACTTATAAAGACTGTATTCTTAGGTTAAGGATAAACCAAAGACATAATTATGTCTGAAAAATATAAATACCCTCAACATGATTGGATATTCAGTGTAAATAAATCATAGGAAATTCACAAATATTCTTGTAAAAACAACACCAATTAATTTGAGGTTTAACTCAATAAATGGAGATTGATTTAAAATTACTCTTATCAAATTCATATCAATGACTTGAGAATTTGTCAATGGAGTGATTATGTGTATCAAAATTATATCCATATAAAGGGAAGTGGAAATTACTAAAAAAATAATAAATAGTGATTCCACAAATAATCATGGAGTAAAATATTCAATGAGGTATGCGTAAAGCCCAATGAGTTGAAATTGAAATTTGAAATTCCCTTACCGATTTGGTAACTTATGAAACATACACCCCATGAAAGAAGTATCATAAAATGAATATGTAAATACACATACATTTAACTAAAAAATAATACAATCAGGGTCAGTACATACTCCACACAAAAGGAAATATTTTCCAATATAACATGAATCTCATGAGAATAAAAGTGAGATGAAAACCCCTTACTTCATTGTAATCAATTGGGTCATATTAACAAAAGTTAATAACCACAAAATGAATCACAGAATACAACGAATATAAATATAATCATGATAATATATATAAAATGGTAGTACAAAATACACCACATTCAATAAATAAATGGAGAACAATAGAAATATCACAGAATTAAAAGTGAGATAAGAATCCTCTTACCTCAATTCCAACTTGTCTTGTTTGTTCCTTGCTCTTCATGAATAATAAACATAAGTTAATTTCTTCATGATTAATAATATTTATCATGTTTATTATTCCTTTTATATCACTTATTACCTTGCTATAACAATTATTTATTTATTTGAGTTCATATTGGATATTTTATCTATGTTCGGAACTTGAGTCCAAATTGAACTTGTTATAATTACAATTTTTCCATGTGGACAAAAGTAAATTATCTCCAAAATGATATAGATGATTTATATATTATATATATATTATATATACAGTATATATATATCTATTTATAACAATACATAACATTTTGAGATAATAAATGAAATGTACCGTTCATGGAGACGGTAAGTCATACATACACATGAACGCTACTTTCATTTCTGTTTGGTATTTTAATGGAATTAAAACATAATTATACATAGGTATAATATATAATATCATTAAATCCATTATTTATACATCCCACATAAGGAATTAATGAGTCATATCATTTTGAGGGGTCGTTAGTCCGCACTTACTCAAATGAAATTATCATGTTTTACCCATAATGGAAACCATAAATAATGATATAAATGGAAAATAAAAAAGCCTAAAGAAAACATAAAAATTATATATATATATATATCATATATAAATATAGTTCCATATTAATGTCCACCATGAGAGGCAGTAAAAGATAATCGAGCAATCATCATTCTGTGAGGCGTTAGTTTTCCATCAACAAAAACAGTATGTTCTTTACCCATTAGATGGAGGTGTGTGTAAGTGTAGTTCAAATAATTCTCATAACAATGTCCTAGTATATTGAGGATACTGTTGTTATTATAAAATAAATTAATAAAAAGTCTTTTGGGGTATGGATACGTAAAATAAAAGAAAATAAAAGAAAATAATTTAAGAGAAAGTGTTACCTTTAATTTGGGTAACATTCTTTGGTTTGAACCAAAAAGACTTCTTAAAGTGCCTTATGCCTAAGGTAAGGCTTATAAGTGTAAGAGGGGGGTCTTGAGAGATTAGTTTTTTAGGTTTTGGATGAGCCAAGGTGCTTGAGAGGTGTGTGGAATGGGTTAGAATTGGTGTCCTTTTATAAGGGGGAGGAGGGGCTTTTTAGGAAAGTGTGAAAATATTATATTATTATATAGTGATATTCGGTTTCTAAAGGTCCAAAACTAATTAATGTCGATGATAAAATGACTCATGGTCGAAATAAAATCATTCAATAATAATTATATAGGTTTTTGATATTTTTTTAATATAAATAATCGAATTATTTAAATCATTTATCAATGAGGTAAAAACTATATCATTATTGTGTGATAACTAATTTAATTTATTTGATGTCTAAAAATTTTAAAAAGACTACCATAATGTAGGAAATCATTTTAGATATCAAATTATTATTTATAGTCGAATGTATGACTTATATAACCCCATGTAAAAATTGATATACTAAAAGTTCTTTATTAATTTCATTTTTGTTTTTACATTAAGTTAATTAAAATAAAGTGTCATTATCATTCTTAAGTGACTCCATGAGGTCCCAAAATCGACCCAAGGATGCCCATGGTCGGCCATGATTCATCCAATAAGGCTAGGACAAGTGTTAAAGTACTTTGGTATTATTATAATATTTTTTTAACTTGAATTACCCTATTTATCTTTTATAGTGGTAAATAAAAGTCAAAAGTTACAATTTATCGAAAATTATTTTCATCTTATTGAACCACATTTTACGTAATAATAACAACTATGTATCTCAGATTTTTTAAATTCAATTCAAAAAAGAGGTAAAATTTCATTTAAATGAAAAAGAGGGATTTTTAACTACTGAGTGGTTTTACTATTCATCAAAAATTGTAGTTTTTCAGAAAAATAACAAATATTCAGACTAAGCTATATTTTATATTTAAAATTAAAAAATGATGTCTATTTTACCAAATTCAAAACATAGATTTGGATTAATTAATTTAAAATTAATCCCCATTGTCAAAACAAATAGGGTGTTTTTAAGAAATAATAACTATCAAAATATTTACACTTGTTTATGTATAATTGCAAAGTGAAATTAATTCTAATGAACAAAATCGGATTAAAAGGTAAAAATATAATATAATTACACTTTAATACCAATTTAAAATATAATCTAATAGAATAAATAAATTATATTAAACGGTAGTTTTTATTTTAAATACATTATTTCTCACTATTCATAAAAATGAATATTATTAGAAAAATACCAAAAAAAATTCCAGAGTAAATTTTGATTCCCCTATTATAAATAAGAATTTTATTTTGTCAAAATGAATATATAAAAGGGTAAATATTTTGATTTAAAAAGTTTTCTCCCTTAAATGGTGGAAGAATTGATTTTTTTGAAAAATACATTTTTAATCTGTAAGTTTTAATTTGTTCTTATAATATTTCTAATAAACACATAATGCCAAATTTAAAATTATATGGAGTATATTAAATTCAAAATCTAGTTAATACTATTCATAACTACTTTCAAACGGCTAGTTTGGTAAGTTGTGGTGCGCTCGAACTCATTGTTGCGTGTAGCGCAAGATATTGAATTTAAATAAAATAACTTACTATGAAATCTTGTGGTGTTACATTACGTGATCTCCAAAACCTTTTTTATACTTGAAAAAACCTAAAAAGTATGTGAAAAACTTATATATTGTTCATGATACTTCCATTTGTAGTATTTCTTCCGGATCCTCCAACAAAAATGTTTTGTATCACACGTAGAGGAATGTCGTTTACAATTTTCAAACTCTAGAATACTCAGATAAAAAACATTTTTAATTGAGTAAGCTTTGTTCATTTTTCCATTCCTTTCTATCTAAATATTTTAAACTTACACATTAATATTCTTGGTAAAATCTATAACAACATACAACCATAAAATTTCAGCCTCATCTCCATTAGAAGAAACTTAACATAGAATGTAATAAAACCCTTCAAATCATTTTATAATACCATTAAATCAGATTCAGTCAATAAAAAAACAATTAAAAATCTAATATAGTATATAAATACCATATATAGTATTCTACAAGGATTTCCACAACCTCAATAATTATTTAATTCATTAAACATATTCTAAATATATTTCTTCAATCTAGATAAACACAAGGAAGAATCATCAAATCACAACCCACTTCTTAGAATCAAAAAATAGTTAAAATATCTAGATCTATGCATACTCCAGAGAACTATATATATTAAATTTGTTTATATCTGATGGAATTGTTTATTCAGACATACATGAACTGATTTTGTCTGCAAAATATCAAGAAAATATCTTCAACCTACTCATTTTCTCTGTGAATAGATCTATAAAAATATCTAATTCTAGAGATTTCATTATCATGTAAATATGATACAAATTAATTTAATCCCTTCCTTTTCCATATAAACAGTAGTATTGCCTATGATAACTCATCCAAAACCAGACTACATCGCATCATCCAACTTCAACAATTTATTATATGTATACAGCTTTGCTTAGATCTCCCTTAATAGGAATGGGAACTCCATTAGTATTACATAAAATTTGTGTTCTCCACATACTGACATAATTCCTTTCAACCTAATTATAATTGAAAACCAATAAAATAGAAAAAATAAGTGGGTTCAACATTTGTTTGGTCATTTTAGTGTTGTTAGATTTGTAAGTTTAATATAACTTTTATCCTATATAAAGGTTTTGATTTTTAATTATTTGCTCTAAAATATTTGTTTCTCCCTAAATTTTTTAATAATATTATCCTGAATAATTATTACTAGATTTTATATTTGATTTATATTGAGATCAAGATTGTAAAAGATTTTTTTCCATATTATTTTCTTAAAAGGCATAAAGGTTTTATTAGTACACTCATATAATTAAAATGTTTTGTTATAATTTATCAAAAATACAAATTTATTATTATTTATTTAATATCCTACCTAATCAATAAAAATTTATTTCTACCCACAAAAGATAAGTAACTTATTAGACACATTCACACCTTCTAATATTCTAAAGGATACAAATTTTTAGTGGGGGTTAATGTAGTACCATATGGATACTATATCGTCATATAAGAGTGCTAAATACCAAATAAAATAACCAAATATCCTGTATAATAATATTAATCCATAATATTATGAAAAGTAAATAAATAAACATTATCAATAAAAAAAATTGGGGTACACAGTCATACAAAGTCACAACCATGAAAGTAGACCGCAACTAATATCCCACTTGTCTGATCACATATACAAATAAATGAGCCAAAATTGAGGTTCTCTACTACTATCCCAGATAGATAACACATCTATTCATTGGATCTATCCAAGATATCCATCTAAATGGTTGAATATATGGTCTCTACCATACATGAATCTATGATAAATTATTTCTTCTAGGGAACCCATGTTTTATGATCACCTGAGTGGGGTGCGAATATATCTCATTAAGGTTCCATATAAATTTCCCTTACCTTTACTAGAAAATTATGTTCATGAACATGTGATATGTGATATAATGGTGGGTTCCCTAGATCCAACATGAATAAAACATTTTGATTTACTTATCATGTATATAGTGATTTAAGGATGATGTATTATTTCTGTAATAGTGTTGATACATCAACATCTACATTTTACATGGAAATTTCCACATATTATTTTTTGTTTTAAAATGTTATCACAGTTACCATCTTTAACAAGAAACTTGAAATAATGTGACAGTAATAGTAAACATGTTTCATATGGTATATATTTATCACACAAATTAAACAAATATTATTTTTTGACTATTATGTTATAGGAGTTCATAATTGTTGAGGATTCTTTTCATGAAGTTCGCTTTTGGTGATATTGAGTTGAAGATATCATAAGGATTTACATTATAAGAGGAAGTCCTTTTATTTTAGGTGGAATTGGTTGTTCCTATCTAAAAACAAATTTATTTGTCTCTCACCATGATATCATTATCAATATGTACAAATTTATTATGTTCTTTGAAATAATATGAAGACTATTAAATTTATATAATGGTGAGGTAGCTTGCATTGGGCACACCATTTGTGATATGAATCTGATTGAATGATAAAGTCGGGATTTTTCAATTAAAAAATGAAGAGATATCTCAAGACCAATTGACCAAGATGGTAGTACCTTTATTTATTATATAACCATTGAAAAAAGGTATGTCTATCTAGTATAGTCAAACTATATTAATATAAATAAGGATGATAACTGAAAGTGTGTGTCCTTCTTTAAGGGAAAGGACAAGATATTGTTTCATGTTGTGTGTTCATATGAGGTTATTGCTGTTATAAATAAAGATTTTATCCTATGGGGGATTTATGGGTTACTAGAGTTTTCTCCTTGTTTTTTAGTATCACTCATTAATATTGAGACAACGTACTAAAGGTCCACACATAAAGTATATTGAAAACATCGCTAATTCTATTTAAATGATGTTTCCATACATGGTCGGCCCCACAGTAGTGGTAGGGTTACTTCCAAGTTTATATGATTTCAAGGAAACAAATATTTTCAATATTATTTGAGATAAAAATTATAAATTATAAATTTATGTATTTTTTATATTAATAATTTAATCAATCGATATAAAGAAAAAAAGTCATGAAAATATTTGATATTTAATAATCAATGTTTTCTAGTATTTATGGGAGAGTTGAATTGAGTTAATGGCTCTTATTTTATTATGTAACACAATTTATATGTTACAAACCTCTGAAAAAATATTTATGAGGTTTATAATGTGTACATAAAATCATATATGTCGAATTTGGTCTAAATTTAAGAGGTTTTTTTATTAATGGGAAAAAGTGAAATATTAAAAAATAAAACACACACACAGATATATATATATATATATATATATATTACTTTTAAAAATTCAATTAGACTATTCGTCCACTCTAATTATCTCTCATATGATGATCTCTCTTAATTTTTAGAAAGATAATAGAGATATCTGATCACCTCGATCTATGTTCCCCCTCAGGGATCGAGGAAACGAAGATCACGTGATCGTAGAAATGTCAAATAGGCCTATATTAATATATGATGTCACATAAAACAAGGATATCGATGATAAAAAATATTTTTGAATTCATGTGGTTGATATAGAGGGTTTCAGTTCTGGTTCCTTTGAGAAATGACTATCGACGATGAGAAAAAAAATGTTTTCAATTGAAAAAAATGAGGTATGATTTTGATTTATTTTGTCTTGCATAATATAATTGACACATGATCTTTGGGTTTCTACCTAGTTCCACATCACCAGACATGATTTTATGATGATGATAGTGGGGGAAATTTTTTTATCATGCATTTCAGGCTTCCTCCATGCTCTTGATACCACCAATTTGTATCATAAAAACCAATTATTTAATTAAGTAAATTTATTATAAAAATTTTATGAATTTTATTGGAGGGAAATGTAACAATCTGAATAAAATGAAAGATTCTTTAATTTTTTTATACAAAATAATGTTATGAAAATATAAAGATAAAATATTAGATAAAAAATGGTTTTGTGGATTTTGAAAAATTTTAAAAAAATCAATTTTGTACATATATCATGCAGGTGCTACCACATCATGTTGGATTGACGATGGAGAGATTATTCTAATTAATGAAAAGGGTTGGATGGTTATGATGTTTTTTGGGTAGGGTGTGGGGATTACATAGAGCCATGGATTTGAAATAAAAAAACCTAATCTAGTATGATTTATTAGAAAAAATAACTTTTTAAATAAATAATAAAATCACATGAGTCATTTCCTGCATGGAACAACTAGCTTCCCCCTTGACTTTGGGAGTGCAAGAGGGAGATCTCACACGTATCATTCCAGTGGTTTAAAATTATTTTCTTTTAAAGAATATTTTTTTATATATAATGGAAGCTGATGGTACAACCCCTCTTTATTTTGCAGCTACCCACATGGGGTGCCCCTTTATTTCTCATCCTAGTACTTCGATGGGCCAACCAATTTTTTTTAAAAAAATAAAATTCTAAACCAAAATTAATTTCAAAGTGATTAAAAAAATCTTGGATCATGTGGGCTATTAATTATGAATAAAATTATATAACATTGTTTTAATTCAGAATAAATTACCTTGAGTATAGTTAATTTTAAATTTAATTTTTTATATTGGTTTAATATTTATGTGGTAACTACGAGCTTTAGACTAACAAATGTCTACTTGGTTTTTATCAATTCATTTATTTAATTATTGTAATGTGTTTGTTTGTAAAAATTTTCAAATAAATGATAATCTTTGTATCGTATTTTGCATAATTATATATATAAGGGCCTACAAAGCTTGATAAAATGATTTATTTTTCTTACACATTTTTTATATATCATCGAATGTGTGTGAAAATTATTTTATAATGATATGGGTGAAAGGATGACATAGGCCACAAAGAGATGTGGCAAAATATATTATGGGATTTCAACACACTGGATCGGTGAAAACTATCACTCAATTATGGAGTGCATTACTCAAGGTTTTTCCATTAGAGTTTAGGTTTGTCCATTAGTTTTTCAATGTATCAACCATTATAATTGGCTCACGCATGATTTGAACAAAACGAATGTTTTCCATCTATATCATGGTTATGTTTTGAGCGTAGTAACATAGAACAAGAATTTTAAATAGAACTTTTTTTCATTTACTAGGAATAATCAAAATACCTTGAGGATATATTAATTCAAACAACTTATATCCCTTGAATTTGAACAAAACTATATGTTTAAGGATCTCATCATCCCATGTTGAGGGCGCCTCTTACTAAAAGGGAATTATTATTAATACGACATGTTAAAATTAATAAAATTGTATAAAAATAAATAACTATTACCATATTACCTAAATTTTAAAGGGAAACATTCAAATAATGAAGGCTTATGATTTTCATGAGATGCGACTCCACTCAAAAGATCAAGAAGTCATCAGTTATTGTGACCATCCTTCCAAAAAACTTCATTGAAGCTCAATGAGTTGTGGCATATCCATAAATTTTACTATGATGATAGGTTTTAAGGATACTTTATAGTAGAACAATTGAGAAAATTATATTCCAAATAAATTAGTTGAGGGATATTAAGATTTAATAAAATACTGGAAGAAATTTAAGATTAATAAATATATTGTTTTTAATAATTGGAAATTCAGATAAATGTACTAATCTACTAATATTTTAATTATATAAAAATTGAAATTAATACCCTAAATTCCCTAATATATAAAATTTAGAAATATAATATATCCTAACTAACAGTAATTTCCAACAGGCGTATATGAACATTCAAATAACAGTAGGAATTTTTTTTGATGGAGTCCCCATTACCTCTTGAGTTATCATTGTAAGAAAAAGTGAAAAGGAAGCTTAAATGAGTCACATGGATGAAGAGTTCGATTTTTAAATCAAAATGATAATATCAATTATCAATGAGTTGTGAAAAAATCATGAAATGGATGGATAAAAATGTTGTATAATATCGGAAAATTTAAAATAAGAATATAAAATAAGGAATTAATGTAATAATCTCGTTTTTATATACATATAATTTACATACTCTATTTTTTTAACATTTTAATAAGAATAATATAGAGAATCCACTTTAATATTATTTGGGAAAGGATAAAAATGAATATAAGTACTTGAAGAGAGATAAATATTAGGTTATTTTGATGGATGAGATGAAAGATAATGTTGAAAATCCCAAGACCAATTTAAATTTTATGGAGTCTTTATAATTTCCTTATAAAAATTAAAAGATAAATAGAAATAGCATCAAATAGGGGGATTTTTTCATCATATTTGGATAGATAAATAAATATAAGATAGGCTGAAATAGATTGAATTCTAAGAAAACATAGACCTTCACATTATGTATATTCTTCCTTACATGTGATGATTTCAATTTACATCTTGGGTATTAGATAATATATGTGTTTCATATAATTTTATTCAAATAAATCAATAAAGTGTGTTACAAAACATTACATGAAGTATGGTTAAACCACTAGACAACTAAAAAAAGGTAATTACTATGTCATTATTAAGAAGAACACACCATCCATTCTGTAAAATTTATTGATTCTAGTTATCATTTTATTGAGTGTTACCAAGAAATTCATCTCATGGGTCCATTTATAAAAATTTTATATTCTTTTATTTTGGAATGAATATTTTTTGTAGTGTTTCATACTCATTTAATAGTTTATTAATACTTTAATCATCATATTTAAGTGATGAATATAGTATTTATGAATTAATTAGACCCAATTTAGGTAAGATAATTATTAAAAAAAACTAAAAATATCATCAAGAGTGTACCTAGTATAATATTTATAATCTTAGATGTTAAATATATTAAGTATTATTAGGATAGTTAATTTTCATGGTTTATATAGAGAAACTTTTTTAAAATAAATATGATCCACATGGATTCTAAATAATGTATAACTTGATGTGGAAAAATTCCAAGGAGAAGATTAAGGTGTTTCTAAATACTTCATAAAATTCCATTAAGATTTAAGGAATGTAAAAGTGAAGTAATTAATATTCATGGTTATAAGATATGATTTACTTTATGATTGTGATCCAAATTACATATTAATCAAGGATTCATCAATCATGAAAATGTTCAGTGGACTTATTATTAAACTCATATTTCTTGATTCACATCAGATTAGTGTTGTGAGTAAAAAGAGGAATGATAATGATTATTAAATGAATTAATTCACCATTAATATATATAGTGGATTTATTCCTAAACTCTCATTACCTTATACACACTAGATCCATGATGTCAGTAAAAAGAATGTCAATGATGATACTAATAAGGCATAAAATGTCTTCAATTATCCTATTGACACATGATTGAAAAATTTGAGCATCAACCTATAAGTATACGCAAAATACAATGAAAAATGGATACAAAATGAGTTATAATATTGATAAAATCCATTATTTCATAAAATCAGTAGTTTAAATGGAATGCTTTTAATATGACTAAGTTAATAAAAACATGAATTATGGGAAACAGAAAGTACATCAATATAATTATCCTAAAGAATAAATTTGATATTATATTAATCCAGAAGATAAAATTTAAAGTCTAATGATAAACTATATTTCTATAATAGAGTACACATATGTATTTCAGATTGTGTTTTAAATATTTTCATAAATAAAAAATCAGGGTTCATGTTACATAAATAGTTGTAATATGAACAACTTTGATAATACCCCATAGAAATAAAATTTTCAAATACACGTAGTATGTAAGAAATTTTATACCATAGTGGGGTTTTTATATTCACCAAAATGGGTGGGAAATATTTTCTTAAGAATAATAAATTTTAAAAGGAAGTTGTAATTATAAAAATATATAATTTTCATGTTTATATGAAGTCAAAAAAATGGGTTCCATGTAATAAAATAAGTTTTTTATTTTCGATATTTTTGAAATAAACGTAATGTTGTTTGGGGTATTCAAGAGAAATTATACATGGGTGGTACAATAATTGTACCAATTATGCTTGATTGATTAAACCAACTCATAATTCTTAAATACATTTCAATTTTACTTTTCATATAAACTTACTCTTTTCAGATAAGTGTTGAACAATGACCCAAGAGATGGGTGATTGAGATATTAAAAATTCCTCACTTGAAACCTCCTCAAAATAGATTTTCGCAAAATTTAAAACTAATATAAAAGGAACACCATATTTATGAATCAATTCAAATAAAATTGAAAAAATAGAAAAATAAAATGTTGTTTTAGGGTTTAAGGAACAACGACCCCCTATTCAACTCCACCAGCATTTAGATCTTATAGTGCGGTGACTTCACAATATTTATTCCTTTTTCTAGTGTCCACTTGGCCTGAATACAATTATCATAGAATTTTTACAAAACTGGGATATTTTTTTAGTCTCATAAACAAAGATTTAAAAAATATATACCTCATAAAACTCAAAAAAAGTAGTGTCTACATTCAATAACAATGAGAAAAGAGAGGTAAAGAGATTTAGTTGTGGAACATAGTCACAAAAATCAATTGATTGCAGATAGGAACTTCTAATAGAGATTGTAGAAATATTTATAGCAGCTCAGGGTGGGTCTTATGACAATGAATATTAAAATTTTAGAGCAAAAATTGTTGTAAAATTTTAATTTTCTTATTTTACTTCTATCGTAGAGATGTGAAAACTCTTAAAGAGAACTAAGAGTGAGAGAGAGAGTTCTTATTGTTACTTGTTTTCTTCTGATGAGTTTATATTTCTTTTAATATCTATTTTTAACACTTTATACAACAAATTAAACTACACTTCATGTAAAAATCTAGGTTCCCATTTCTCAAAATCTCCTCAGAAAAAAGCATATAGTAATAAAATAGACACAAGTCATTATTTTCTTGGTACTTAAATACATTTTGATAAACTTACCATAATAATTAATTCCACTTTTTAATGCATTGGGATAAAAATTGACATTCACAAAAAATACTCCAATGATAAAATGTACCTAATTTTCAGAACCATGTAACTGAATCTTTTCTACCATGTAACAAAATTCCTTGTGTCCAATTTTTTAAATCCAAAAGAATATATATATATATATATATATATATATTATTCACATAGATTAATTGATCATGTATCCAAATTACATATCCATTTTGAGCATGTATTCAAATTTACATATCCAAATTTCTTATGTAGCCAATCATGGATATATGAGAGAATCAAATATCCTATTTGAAACACAATTCCGGATATACCGTGGATCCAAAATCCAATAGATGTTTGGATATAGATGAATTCTTGAATATTTCCAAATAGTCATAGGTGATTCAATAATATTTCCAATTATCAACAATCTCATTCTATGATGTTTCAAAAGTCAACATATATACAAAACATCCAACCATAATAAAATTTCATCAATCATATAGATTTTATCTAAATGAATATTTCACTAATGTATGGATAATAATATTTAAAACTATTATATACACTTAAAAATAAATTCATTAGGAACCAAATAAGGGGTTTGGTGATCATCAAAACATAAAACACATGTGATATGTTTGAGAAACATCAATAATCTACCTATGTTCCACTTTTTTATGACCACAAAACCCATTAAACATTGAACTTTAAATTTAAAAGTGTTTTATAGAAGAGATAAATAATTATTTTAAATTTTTCTGTTGTAACATTTTCACCAACCTCTTTTTATGAAATTAAAAAGGAAAATAAAGATTACAAAACACTTCCTATGTATCACACTTATGGTTGAACTGTTACAGTATATGTTTATACAGAATTTGGATAGATCATAGAATTCAATAAAAAAAGTAATGAAGAAACATTCACTTCACACACAAATGAGGAGATAAAGAAGAATTTCATTAATGAAAAATAATTTGACTGGAATAACAATAAAAATATAATTATTAAACACATAATTATGATCACACAGGTGTACGTATGGTTTTAATGGTAGATTTTGGTTATGGTTGAGGTCACATAAAGGATGAGGAGGAGGAAGATGAAGAAGGTGGGTCATCCATTTTAGGAGGAACTTTCCTTCCAGACTCTACTTATGAATTGTCTTGGGCTCTAGCTCTCGATGTATTTTGAGGTATATTTTCAAGAATGATAAAAAAAAGTTGTATTTTCTTATATTCTATAATAAAATAAAAAGAACTACATAAGGTGAAGGGAGATATCTTAGTAGAAAGTAGCATCTTCATTTATAGTAGGTTCTATAGCATTGGATGACTTTAAGTACCATTGATGATTGAAAGTAAATATATAAAATATGGTTTCAATATTATGTTTGATCATTTATAGATTTTTTCTGTTGATGGGATACTATTTTACCTATGAGATAAAAAACTTAATCCTTAAACATGTCTATCCTTGTGATAACATGAAACTTGCATAAATCTATAATGGTTGTATAACCTTTCTATAAAATATAGGATACAATATTTTGAGAACTATTCAATATTTTTTTGAATCATTTTGGATGACCAGAAGAAAACTTAAGAGTGGTATAGAGTACAAATAATTGATTATATATGGGGTAAGGAATAGGATATTATAATGAAATATAGTCCTTAATCCAGTTATTTAATACTTACTGCCTGATAATCACTCATTCCAACAAGATCAATTTTTGAACTATGTCATAAATCTTCTTAATAGTAACTTGATAAAACTCAAGTGCACTATTAGAGGTTTTATGTGAAACTAAAACTTGATCAATAGAAGGGATAGGTTATGGAACTTATATTTTATTTATGTACACAACAAACTGCTCAACCTTGCCTCACGATGGTGCAACAAAGGGATCATCGGATTACAATGTACTTGATATAGATGATTATACTAGGGAAGATTAAATGTTGTTATCATCAATATAATCATATATCTTCTTCTTTGGGTCACATAATATCTAATGATTCATATTGACTGGAGGAATAGATAAATAAACTATCTTTTGACTAACTTGGACATTTCCATGGCCATATGAAACATTATACTGGTAGAGGGAATACAATATTTATATATACCCATGGATATATATTCCATTATGGAATTGGTAAAGGCTGCAGCATCCCTTTCGGTAACAACCGCTCTTCTTTAACTTGCTGACAAGTCAAACACTTCACAGTAAAATCAGCAATATCTCTTTTAATTCCATCCCACCAGTAATACTCCTGCAGATCTCTGTACATCTTAGTACTTCCAGGATGAATTGAAAACGGGGAACTATGAGCCTCACATAACAACTCATTATTCAATATTGAATCACTAGGAACACATAATATCTTCCCAAACCTCAAAACACAATCATTATCAATGTCAAATTCAGGCAACATACCCTTCTGAAGCAGCTCTACCTTTTTTTGCAACCCACTGTCTTTCTTCTTCGCTTTCTTAATTCTGTCTGATACGGATGACCTCACAGATACTTGAAACAAAACAGAAGAACTTCCTGCACCAACAAATTTTATTCCAACGTTCATCAAATCAAAAACCAAAGGATCTCGTTCCAAAAGTATCATGGTTAATGAAGCATTACTTTTTTGACTCAAAGCATCAGCCATATTATTTTATTTTCCCAGATGGTAATGAATTGTACAGTCATAATCCTTGATTAATTCTAGTCATATCCTCTATCTCATTTTCAATTATTTCTGAGTGAATATATACTTTAAACTTTTGTGATCATTATATAATTCACACTTTACTCTATACGAATGATGCCTCGAAATTTTTAGAGTAAAAACAGCAACAGCTAATTTGAAGTCATGTGTAGGGTAATTTACCTCATGAGTTTTAAACTGACGTGAAGCATATGCAATTACCTGATCATTCTGTATAAGGAATCAACCAAGTCCCTTCAACGAAGCATCACTGTATATAACAAACTCACCATTCCTGGAAGGAAGTGCCAAAATTGGAGCATTCACCAATCTTCTTTTCAACTCCTGAAAACAATCATCACATTCTTTTTTCCAGACAAACTTAACACCCTTCTGAGTTAGCTTAGTCATTGGACTAGATACCTTGAAGTATTTTCAACAAACATTCGGTAGTAACCTTCCAAACCAAGAAAACTACGGAGCTCAGTTAAATTTGTGGGTTTTGGCCATTATTCAACAACTTTTGTTTTAGCAGGATCAACAGTTATGCCATTTTTTAAAACAATGTGACCGAGGAAAGAAATTTGTTGTAACCAAAACACACACTTGGTGAATTTTCCATACAGTTCCTTTTCTTTTAAGGTTTGAAAAATAACCCTTAAATGACTTTCATGCTCCTCTTTACTTTTATAAAACACCAAAATATCATCAATGAAAACAACCAAAAACTTATCCAAGAAATCATGGAAAATTTGATACATTAGATCCATGAATATAGCAGGTGCATTGGTTAAATCAAAAGGCATAACTAAAAATTCACAATGGTCATATCTAGTACGAAATGCAGTCATTGGAACGTCTGCTTATTTTACTTTCAACTGATGGGACCCCGACCTCAAGTCAATTTTCGAAAAATACTGAGCTCCCTAGAGCTGATCAAACAAATCATCGATATGAGGCAAAGGATACTTGTTCTTAACAGTGATATTATTCAAGGCTCTATAATCAATGTAAAGTCTCATTGAACCATCTTTCTTTTTAACAAACATGACAGGATCACCCCATGGTGATGTGGTAGGTCGAATAAAACCTTTATCTAATAACTCCTTCAATTGCTTCTTTAACTCTAAAAGTTCAACTTGAGCCATTCATTAAGGTGGTTTTGAAATTGTCTTAGAATCAAAAACTAATTCAACAGTAAATTCAACTTCTCGGTCATGAATAATACCAGACAACTCATCAGAAAAAACATCAAGAAACTCATTTACCACTGGAAAATCATTAATCTGAACAGTTCCTTTATTTTAAACAATATGTTCAAGATAACATTCATTTCCATCTTTTACTAGTTTCTCGACTTCTTGATATGTTATCAAAATGAAGGGTTCATTCTTGTACAAAAACTGAAAATATTTCTGAAAAGAAACCACTTTTTCTTTGCAGTCAATCCTAGCATGATAAACAGAAAGCCAATCCATGCCAAAAATAACATCAAACTCTACTAGAGGAAAAACAATAAGGTTTGTCGGTAGATTCTTTCCACACACAAGGATAAGAATGTTCTTATAATTTCTTTTTGTCTCAATGTTTCCTCTGGGTGTTTTTACCATAAGTTCAGGATTCATATCTTGAGATAGAATTCCCAATTTACTAGAAAAAATCTCAGAAATGAAAGAATGTGTAGACCCTGAATCAAACAACACATTGGCATAATTTGAACAAACAAACTATTTACCTAATACTACTTCATCTGATGGCCCAACATCTGCTGAAGTAGTTGAAAAGGATTTCACCACCCATTTCTTCTTGTAGTCTTGCTACTTTCCCCCACTTGAGTTCTTTGTTAGACAGTCATTTGCATAATGACCCATTTCATTAAACTTGAAACATCTTACCACTAGATTTTTATTGCCTACTTGATCATCTTCCTTACAGTTACGAGTAATATGACCTGACTTACCACACCGAATGCAATTTCCAGACTTGGATAAACAGTCTCGAGGATGCATTTTACCACACATATCACAGGAAGGATATTTGGTTTTCTTACCTACTTGTTTCTTTGATGAATTCTTCCCCTTTGCCTGCCAACTAGACCTCTTATTCTGTTGTTTTTCAAAGAACACCTGATCCATGGAAAACTTCATTTCCACGTTCTCCGCACATCAAACAAGTTTTTCATAACTTTTTAACTCACGAGAAGCTAAATCCCTTTGATACTTTTTCTTTAACCCTGAGTAAAAATGGTTGATTTTTCTATCAAGATCTTATATGATGTTTGGAGCATACCTTGCCAGTCGAGTGAACTTTTCATCATAAGCAGCCACCGAGTCATCCTCCTTCCTCAATTCTAGGAATTTTTTTTCCATCCTAAGATGAACCACCATAGGAAAATATTTCTCAAGAAACATACCTTTGAATTCGTCCCAGTGAAGATCATCAATCTCATCACTATCCCTAATATTTTTCATCATCGACCACCACTGATTTTCTTCACCTTCAAAACGGTAAACCTCAAGACTAACCTTTTGATGTTCTGAACACCCCATTATATAAAAAATCGTCCCCATTGCTTTAATCAACCCTTCAGCTAGCACATGGTTAGATTATCCTCTGAATGATGGGGGATGTTGCCTCATGAAATGTTCCACCGCTGACATGTTCATCTGTGGTTGATCTGGCTGATCTCGTGCATGGATACCACCACCATTTATATCCTGAGTCAACTATGCCATCATTGCAACAAACAGTTCAGTTCTAATTCTGACCATCTCAGGTTGCTTATTTGGAAGGTTGTCTTCCTCCTGATGTCGTCCCAACATAGCTGCCTTGTTTCCTTTGCCGAAAACCATTCTGAATACAGAAATATCTTAGGCAAAGCAACATGGTAATATTTAAATGCTATATCATTTCAATCATACCATAAATTAATTTATAATTTAACAATTTTCTAACTCCTAAAGTTGTCTAAACCTCCCTCTGATACCAACTATAACGCCCCAGACTTAAACATTACTTAATATTGAATTAAATGAATAATTCACATTGAGTATCTTTTTAGGTTTAGAGTTTTTGAGAATTAGACCATAACTATTACATCTCAAAAGATTACAAAGTAGACACTTCTACTAAGTTTCCAAAAAATAAAAACTCTTAAAAAGAAACATGTCTAGTTCCATGTTATAGATAGCGTGAAATATTTTTATCCAATCATTGACCCTATTCCACATTAATACCTGTGTAAAACATTTCAAAATACATGGGGTGAGCATAAAAAGCTCAATAAGGTATACACAAAGAAGGAAAACTGTTAGTTTTTCAAAACAACAAGTAAACCATGAATACTTTATCAATGTAATACTTTTCACCTATATAGAGTAGTAAATACAATTCACTGAATAAAATATCATTACTTACCCTTTTGTAACCAAAAGATTACCATAAAACCCATATAAACAACACATAACATATGAGGTAAGGGACTTTTGTTGTCACCGCGTATGTTAAAAGAAACAATCCTTTTCTTCGTTTTGTAAAATGCTTCATAGAAAAAGTTTCCTTTTGAATAAAATTAAAAGTAAAAGGGGTTTATACACCGTATTAAAGAAATCCTTGTATTAGAATAAAATATGCCTCAATGAAAGGATATTGAGACGAAGTCCCTTACCTCGTGTCCTACGTGACTCGATTGCTCATTAATCTCCTGAATAATAAACTAAAGTTAATTTATAATTTCTTAAGAACATTTTACAAGTTTATTATTCCTTTTATATAAATTATTTCCATGTTATAAACGTTATGTAATCATTTAATTTAATAAAGTTCATTTTGTCGATATTTGGTACTTAAGTCAAAAATAGACTTCTTACAATTACATGTTCTTTATGTGGTGAAAGGTTCATTATATACAGAATGATATTTATGATTTTTATATCATTTATATAATATATATCCAGAATATACATGTATTTATAATAGTACATAACATTTAGAGGTAAGAAATGAAATGCACCGTTCATGGAGACGGTAAGCCGTACGTACACATGAACATTACTTTCATTTCTATTTTGTATTTAATGGGGTGATATCATAATTCTATAAGGTTATATTATAATTCCAGTATAATATCATATATAATAACATTAACTCCATCCTTTATACATCCCACATATGACATTAATGAATCAAATCACTTTGAGGGGGCTGTAGTCCGCACTTCCTAAAATGAAATTATCGCGTTTACCCATAATGGAAACCATAAAGTTATGACATAAATTAAAAATATAGAAGCATAAGAAAAATATATACATAATATATATCATATATAAATAGAGTTACATCTTAATGGCCACCATGAAATGTGTTAAAATAATATTGAACAATCATCGTTTCGTGAGGCAGAAATTCACCATCCACAGAAACAATATGTTCTTTAACCATTAGACGAAGGTGTGTGTAGGTGTAGCTTTAATACTTCTCATAAAAAAATCCTAGTATATTGAATATACTGTTGTTGTTACAAAATAAACGAATAAAAAGAGTTTAGGGGGTTGGAGAAGCAAAATAAAACACAAGAACAGAAGAGAAGACACTACCTTTAAATCGGGTAACTCATTTTGATTTGAGCTCAATGGCTTCCTTGGAAAGACTTCTGCCAAAAGTGAGGCTTCTAGAAGTAATATAGGGATGTGGAGAGATAAAATGGGATGGGTTTGGCCGAGCCAAAGGCTTGAGAGGTGTGGGTAAGGTGGGAGAGGTGGGGGCCTTTTATAAGAGGAGAGGAGGGGCACTCTTGGAAAGTTATAAAAGGTTACTTTATTATAAAATTATTTTCGGATTTTAAAAAACCAAGATTATAGGTTAAGGTGATAAGAGTTAAAAATACACCCATCCAATAGGTTTTTGAAATGTGTAGGTCTTAGATTTTACATTAACATTTCATTTTATTTAAATCTTTAAATAATGAGGTAATCACTGCATCATCATGGTGTCATAAATAATTTAATTTATTTAATGTCTAAAAATTATAAAAAAATATCATGATGTAGGAAATATTTTTAACTTTCTAATGAATATTTATAGTCAAAAATATGACTTGTATAACCCAATTTAAATTTTTTTTGTAAAACAATACTTGTTTGTGACATTTTAATTTTAACATTAAATAAAAAATTATTAATGTCATTTTCCTACCAAAGTGGATCCATAGGGTCCCCATGTTGACCCATCGATTGTATTGGTTGGCCATGACACATCCAATATGTGTCAAGGTCATTTCATATTATTAAAACATTATCTTTACCTTAAATTACATTAATTACCTCTAATCACGATTAAAAAGTTAAAACTTACTATTCACCAAAACATTATTTTAATCCCATTGAACCACATTTTACTTCCTAATGACAACTATGTATGTCAAATATTTGAAATTCAAAACAGAGAGGTGGTAAATTTTCATTTAAACGAAAAATCAGTTTTTAATTACCACTTAGTGGTTTCACTATTCATCAAAAATTGATGTTTTTCAGAACAAAAACCAAAAATTCACCCTAAGATATATTTGATATTCCGAATTCAAAAATGACGTCTATTTTACAAAATTCAAAACAAATAAGTTACATTAATTAATTTAATAATTAATTCCTGTTGTCAGGACAAATAGCGTGTTTTTATGACACAATATATATCAAAAGATTGACATAAGTTTAAGTCCAATTTAAAAGTGGAATTAATTCCAATGACCACTATTGGAATAAATGGTAAAAATATATTCTAATTTAACTTTAAAAAAAATTCAATAGATAATTTAATCATATAAATAAATTAGGTTAAAAAGAGGTTTTGAATTAAAATACAACATTTTTCAAATTCATTAAAAAAATGAACATTATTGGAAAATTACCAAAAATTTACACAAAGTAAATTTTGATGTCCCGATTATAAAGAAGAATTTTATTTGGTCCAATAGAATTTATAAGAGTGACTAAAACTATATTTAATGATGGTTCGCCATCAAAAGGCGATAAGTGGACCTTTAGTGAATATTAGAGTACATATGCCTAAAATTGAATTTGTTTTCGTATTTTAAGCCTTTATCCTTTATTGGATAATTGTAAAAACATTTAACAAAAATATATAATCATATTTTAATTATTTCTATTAATTCCCGCCAATACAATGGCTACGTGTTAACTACCATTTAAAATAATATTATTTTATTACTAGTTGTGCAACGTAAGATTTCATAGAATCATATTGTTGTGTATCGGCTACGCTATCAAACATTGAAACCCCTTTAAAGTAAAATTAATATTTAATTTGAAAATATTAATAAATATGATTTTTTTTTATTCATTATTTACATGGGATGTTACACTACACTTCCCTAGCAGGCTTCCCCTCAGGGGGTGTTGTATACCTAGGAGGTGTGAACTTCTGTATCTCTTCATGAATCAGTACAAGACATGTTACAACCACTTATTCATCTCTGTCCTATACAATTAGTTTGAGATAACTTGAAGAAATATCCCAATTATAACTAAAATGATTCAATAGAACAACCAAAAAATTATTGATCTTATAGAATATCACTAATCGAACTTCATTTAGGTCTACATCCTTCTTGTTTAGATTCGAGGTCAAAATCAATCCTTAAGGATAGTAGTTGAGATTTAAGTTTCTATAACTATACTGGTGAATGAGTATCATCATGTACCTAGGAATATTAAGATTCATGTTGATTATCATGATATATTAGAGAAACATCTCTTAAATAAACACATTCTCCATTTATACATTTCTCTAGGGTATTTCTATCTTTATAAACTTAAAAAACACTTTTCAAACAGATTCTAAATATTTATCATCATTATTTTAATATGGAGATGAAGCATATAGAAATATGGACACTTCTAAATGTTCCATTAAACATTTCCTAACAATTATTTGACTAAACTAATACTCTGCCTCATGGGGTAAATGTAGGATCTCATCCATATCCACTAAAGTTACTAGAATTTTCTTCCCATTTAGATTGGGTTATATTTCATCTTCTGCCTCAACAAACTGGAACATGACATTCCCAAAAAAATCACTAACTTCTTTCTTGAACATGATATGTGATTTCCTTTCATAAAAAACTCCCATCACTAGAAATAAAAAAAATCAACTACAATTTTGTTCCATTTAACCAAGAAATGTCGAAATCCTTCCCAGAATGAATATGGTGTGGACCACCACCAGAAATGGATTTATTTTAAGAACTTCATCCACTATAATTATCTCACTTTTCCTTCCCCATCACTAATGGTCATTTGAAGGCCAAGAGCTTCAATAGCTTTGAGAGGTATAGATCATTCTCAGGGTGTTTTCATAAAATTTAATTATATAAGAAGAAAATTTTAATTTAGATTTCAGGTCACATAACTAGTTGGGAATGATGGGACCTAGATAATTAGGTTTTAGGATGCAGATCTGAATCATAATATAAGAAAATTAATTAAAATTACATAAAAAATCATTTTGAAATAAAACAATTAAAATAAAATTGGTGAATTCATTTTTAAGAAATGTTAAATAATAGAACTATATATTTTTAAAATTATTTCACTAAATAATTAAATTACAATATAAATTTTCTAAAAACAACTCCATAAAATAATAATTTTTATGTATAATTCAACATATAAATGAGACGAATCATAAAAAAAATAATTTAAATTTCAAATTGCATTAAAATATAAAAAAATTTATATGATTCGCAAAAAATTAAAAAAAATTAAAAAATAAAATAAAATGAAATGTAATAAAGTAAATTAGAAAAATAGAATACTTTGAAATAAATTATAATAAATTAATTTTTTAATTTTAAAGAAAAGTAATTTTCACTTACTAAAATCAAAATCCTCAAAAGTAAGAGGTTTAGTAAAAATATCTTACAGCTGATTCTTAATTGAAATAAACTCAAGAGAAATATAAAATTTTGAGTGTGATCTCATAATAAATGTTGACGTATTTCTGTACTCTTTGTTCTTGAAAGATTTATTTGATTATTGGAAGTGTTTATTTCACTACTGTTTTCAAATTGAGTTGACACTTGATTAAAAGAGATTCCAATGTCCATCAATGTTTGTTTGATCCACAACACTTGGGAATAAAAACTACACCGATTATGTATTCTACGTTAACAACTAAAAATGAAACTAAGTGTAGTTTCTTTCTATACTATGACACCATCGATTTTCTAACAAATCGTTTGGTTCTTGAGACACTATTCTCATCAAGTTTAAATCCATCGAATTCATCACCTAAATATCAATTCAAATTTAAATTAGTGATTTTTAAAAAATCTAGTAAAGTGAAATTTTTCATTTCAAATACCATAAAAACATTTCAATAAATTTTAAATGAGATTCCTTGGTATTTTATTTGAATATTTCGCACAATCATACTACAAAAATAACATATGTTATTTTATAAATCTAATATATTTGAGTCCAAATTAATCCTCTATACATATTGTTTTCATCTAATTTCCCATGTTTATAGAAATAACATTTTTCATTATAAATCATAAGGGTTTCATTTACTTTAATACATTCAATTCCAAAAAAATGATATTATTAAATTATTTATTTTCATTGATTTATTAAATTTCCAAATAATTTTTGATAAATTATAAATATAAGAATGAAATTTATCTCACTCATAATAATCATTTAAAATTAATTTTGAATTGGTTTTGAAAAATAAATACATAATTTGGGATTGTCTTATCCAAAAATTACATTATAAACATATATAAGAAAAAAATTAAGAAGATGTTTTCTTAAAAAGAGTAGTCTGTTCCAAGACTTCTAATAATCGATTTGAAAAAAATAAAATAAATGAAACATTTATTCCAAGCTACACATGATTTTTTAATACCAAATTTAGTTTTACTATCTCTGAAGACAAATGTTGGAAAAAAAGGATTTTAAAAAATATTATATTATTAAATATAACTTCCCCCATAAGAAAACCATTTATAAATGTTGATTTAATGTCCATATGATATAGTTTGAAATTCATATGAGATGAATAGTTGAAAAGAATCTTAATGGATTTGGATATAACTAAGGGGGGGAAAGGTTCATTATAATCTATTACTTCCAATTCATTATACACTTTATACAAAAATCTATCCATATTATTATTATTCACTCCATGATATTCAAGTTTATTTCTCAATATCCACTTGGTCTATATATCATGGTAATAAAAGGGTCCATCAAATAATTATCATACCTTGATTTTATTGAATAGGTTTAACTCCTCTTGCATAGTTGTAACCCAAAACGTACCATATAAGGCTTGTTATAAGGTTTTAGGTTCAATATGAGTTATAAAGTAAAATAATTCTACAAGGACTTCTACTCTCATAGTTCTAACTTCTTCATCTAGGATTTCCATAGTTTATTTAAAGATTGATTTATCAATGTTTTGGATTGTCTAATAAACACACTTTTATGTTCAGTATTTTCAAACATTCTATATTGGTTTTATAAAATTAAATTTCCATGTAAACATACCTTATATTTTCCAAATGAGGATCGAGTCTCATGTTTTTAAAAAAATTAATTAACACATCAACTTGTTTTGATATAGGATTAAGGGGAACAATTTCATCAAATTTCACATGAGTTGATTCATTAATAATCTTTGACCATTTTTGAAAACTCTATAATATTTATAGGTAATTTAATAAATAATAAATATTTCTTAATTATCCTTTTAGATTATATTTACCAAGATTTTCCTCAGTGTTTAGAATGTTAACATTTTTTCTAAACACATTAAGGTCACAACCTGGCACACTCAATCCAAGAACATGGTCATCTAACCCCATGAGTCTATTTTAATAACTTCAATAAATTTATAGTACACTATATACTATTAAAATTTTATTTGTCTTATTATAATAATGATTTTCCCCATAGAAGAACACATGATCTTTTAGTTTGACTTTTCCTCACCCACACTCACACTTTGAAACATCCTAATATATTACACATCCTGGCACTAATCCAGGCCATGAATACCTATATGTGGAGTTATAATTAGGTAGGATATAGCCCAAAAAAATCATAATGATTAAAATGGTGGTAATATTTACTCTTTTAACTGTCCTAACTTTCTTCGGTGTTACATTCTCTCCCCTTTGAAGAATTGTATCATTTTTTCGACATTACATTTAATCCTAGGATATGCCACTACAGTTTATATTGATTCCATCTCTAAAAAAATAAGACCCAACCTAACTAGGCCATAAACATGGTAATCTGAACTGATGGGTCTCCTATAATAACTCTATTTTCTTTCTAAAAAAACATAAGTTATTACCCACTGAGGTTTCTTATCATAATAATGATTGTCCCCATTTGAAAACACATTTTATTTTATTGTGATTTATCACCACTCACTCACAACTTGAGAAACTTCCTAGGAGGAAAAAAATCTTAAAATTACTCATTCCCAATAACACTTAACTATAGTGTTCTAATTATGTAAGCTCCCAAAAATAAAGGTCCACCCTTTTGATATTGGTGGTAACCTATAATCTTTTTACCCATTTGACTTTCTACTATTGCATTTAAAGTTTCAAAAAATTGGTTTTAAAATGTAAAATATATCAAAGGGTGTTTTCGTTAATATAAGCCAAATTAGTAATATATGAATGACATAACATTTTATGTTTATAGCTTTATCCGAAAACTGAATGGGCATGTTATATTCACATATCATAGTGATAGAAATTTTATACGAGGTCTTATTCATCCTTTTAATAAAATAATTCTATTAAGGTGTCTTAGGGGATGAAAACGTATATTTGATACCATGTTTTGAACAGAATGAATTGACCTTATAGTGTTTAAATTATTAAATATAGTCACTTCTCAAAGTTATAATTTTGGCATCCATATATTTTTTTAAAAACATATAGAAAGTTTTAAAAAATAAAACAAGATTCATATTTAATTATAAAAAATATATCCCATGTAAATATAGATAAATAACCCATAAATACATAAATAATATATTTTCCCCTTAGTCTTGTGGTTCTAGATGGTGTAAAAATCTACTGGATATGTTCCAGAGGTCTAGAAGTATAATCCCCTTTAATTATTTTAAAAAATGACTTGTGTTCCTTACCTATATGGAATGCCTCAGATAGTTTCTCTTAATTAAATTTATGTTGAGGTAAATATGAAAATAAACATTTCTTATAAAACTTTCCCATAGATTGATCATGAAAATTTTCATGTATTTTATTCAAAATATAATATTTATTTATATTAGAATTCAAACAATTCATATGTTTTTATTCAACTAATTGATCTATAAGGTAAATACATTATAATTTTTATTTTCCTTAAATTTTAATTATCTATATTTAAAATAGAACTTTAATAATTCGAAAATCTGTAGAATCACCTTTATCACAAAGTTGAGAAATACTTTTTAGGTTGTGTTTCAATCATCCCACATAATGTTATTTGATAATGATAATTAAGATTGGATTTCCAATTGATCTGACTACTATGTTTCTCCACTAGTATTATCACCAAATGCGATTTAAACTCCATCAATTTTAGATAATGAATGGAAATTTGAGAAATTTACCCTCATATTCCTTGAGTATCCAATATACACAAACCAATATTCATTGAAATGATTTTAGTATTTAACTATAAAATAAATCAAACATGAGGTTTTTTGGTACACATATTCTCTTTGGTCATTAAATGTTAATAACCAATGATTTCTAGATCCGAATATTGATGTTATATTTATAAATACCATCACTAAATTTTGTAAATTATTATGAAATAAAAGAAGATTAATTCAAAACAAATGGGGGGTCTTTTAGGCAATTAATATTTTCATATTTTTCAAGATCTCTATAATACAAACCAATAACTTTAGACATTTTTATTCTCTATTAACTATGAAAAAATAATTTCTTAACAACTTTGGATTTAAAATTTTGTTCTAATACCAAAAATAACTTTCTGGTTATTATTGTCTTCAAGGATTTGGTTTAGGTATTTTTCTTCCTTTAGTAAAAACACTAGAAGCATTTGTAAGTGGTTAAACTTCTTTTTACAATATTTCTATTCTTTTACCATGTTTAAAACAATAAATAATATATGTTCCTTCTTGATTTTAAGGTATAAATATTTAAGTCCTCCATTTCACTTACCAAAAAATTGAAATATTTTTTAAGGACATTTTTTTAAATTTTTAAAACATCATATTTATTTTCCATCGTATTATAATATTCTTTCTATTCTTAAAGAGGCAATTTTTTATTTTTAAAATTTGATTCATGATCAGAAGAAAAAAAATGAATGTTCCTCATCAGATTATTCTTTAAAGAAGATGTTGAACTTTTGATTTTTGATTTCATCTTCAGATATAGATGATGTGTAATCACTTTAATCCCCATAGGAACTCCATGAATATTTCATTTATCATTTTCTATTTTTCATAAAATCTAGTTTCTAATTGAATTTATTATCATATTTCTTTTTCTCAAGAACTTAAGGAATATATTTTATGATATGTCTAAGATTATTAAACACATAGAATCCGACATCCACAAAAATTTATTCATAATTTTTTGTCTTATTGAGGGGATCCTTTGAAACCCTTATTTTCTTATTAAAGTTATTAAATTTATTTGAAAATGATTATAGTTCGCCATAAAAATTTGAATATTTTATTGTATACATATAAGATGATCTGGAAATTTTTATAACATTTGTATTTTATTCATATTTGGAATTGTAAACATTCAAAGAAGGATTTTCTTTTTTAATAATTTTATACTCACCGGATTCAAAATTCCATTTCTACCTCACATATCATTAAATTACCAATAAGTTATTTTATTTTAAACTCTATCACAGTAGTATATTACCTAATGGAAGCTGAAATTCCAATCCATTTAGGTGGTAAAATTATTAGGATTTTAATATCATGATATCATTTGGGAAGATGCATTCATGGATTGGAAACATTATTTATAATCTCAGTTTATATTCCATTTAACTAAGTGTTTCTTTCTTCTTCCACCATTATTATAGTGTCAACCTTGATTTTCTCATTAATAGTTTTCGCATTTAGGGTATATTCACCTACTATAATAGCATCACATTTTTAGGTATCTCCAAGGGTAATTTTTTATTAATTGAAAAATTTAAAATAAATATTTAGACTATGGTTCTTTAAATAAAAAATCATCCATGCCTTCCAGCACCCATAGTTTTCACCATTGAAGTTTGGCTCCCTGATCATTGATATAAATTCTATTTTGTTAGTCATTATTGCGACTAGATATCTTACCATAAACTAATGATTGTTTTGAACTCATAAGTAACACCCTTAGATAAAAATTGTTGGTTGGATAACTGTTACGTATTGATTAAAGAGCATGGGTGGATCATGTCCTAGAAATTTCCATCACTTAAACCCACCTCAAGACTGATTTAAAAAAAATTTAAACCCCTTATTAAAGAAGTTATATGGTTATATATTGGATAATTTAAAATAGATTGAATGAAATAATATAATGATTTATAATGTTTTGGGGTAAAAATATTCCCTAGTCCACTCCACAACCACTCAACCCCTATAGATTAGTGATTTCAATCTCTCTAATACTTTTTCTTAGGGATTTCCTGAACTGAGTGAAATTAGATATAAATTTTTAGAAAATTCAGAACATTTTTGGGAATCCTCAATATGTATTTAAAATCCTGTAGTATCACAACAATAAATACAAGGATTTTCTATTATTAACAGCTCTGAAAATAGAGAGTTGAAGAGATACAAATATTTTACATAGTTTCATGAAACAAATGATAGTAGAGAATAACATACCAGATAGAGAGTAAAAATATATAGTGTATCATGAGTGTAATAATCTAACACATTATATTAAATAATGAATGCACAAAAATTGTAAAATTTGAATTTTCATCTTTTCTTCCTATCACATAGAAGTAGCAGTTCTTGAATAGATTTGAGAAAGGCATATAGTAAATTTTTATTATTATATTGATAAAATTATATAACATTTTCTATTAATGATATTTTATTAACATTCAAAGTATATTAAAATCAAGTGTTGGGAAAAACTCTGGGTTTCCTTTTCTCAACTTTACCTGATACAAACTAGAAAAAAACAAATAAATGTATCTACATTATGTATTATATTTATCACCTTTTGGATAATTATTTTACCATAATGAGATATTCCATTGTTTAATGCATCAAGATCAACATTTATCTTCATTTGAAATAATCCAGCAATAATAAATACTTGTGTCGTAGCACCACATAACCGATTATGGTTTGCCACATATTCAAATTCCAGGTAACCAAAATGATGCACACTATCGTTCTTCAGGTATAATAATTATTCATGTATCGAAATTACATATCCACCTAGGTTAGATATCCAAATATATAATCCAAAATTTCTTACATATAAAAACATGTATATCCAAGTTAATCATGTAGTTGATTTGAACCATGTATCCATATATACCATGGATCCAAAATAACATAGTTGAATCCATCAAGTAGTTGATTTAGTGTATAGGAAGTATCGACATAACCAAATTGATGTATCTAATTCCACGATGACTCTAATTCTCACATAGCCAATATTTGGACTTATCCAAAGTCACCATATATTTAAAACGTCCAAACATAGTTAAATTTCATCAAACATGTATATTTCAGATAAAATATTTGTTAAACAATGATATGAAAATTATTATCAAAACTTGTCAAAACACACTTAAAAATAGATTGATTAGAAATATAATAAGGTTTTTTGGGATCAGAAAAACATAAATAACATGGGATATATTATAAAAAACATTATTCCAACACTTACTCTGGTTGTAATATTGGAAATTCTAGGTGAATACCACCTTTTTAGAAACGTTTAAATATGATGAAACCAAAAACTTTTAGTGGAATAAAAAATGACAATGAGGTATAAAAGTAGTAGAGACCCACTTAAAAATTAATGAAATGATAATGATCGAATAATACGAAATTGGTGTGAATAATTTCATGTGTCTACAAGGGGTTAGTAAGAGCAATTTAGTTTTCCTAGTAAATTATTTTTATAACATATGGAAGACAATTGATTAGACTTATAGTTAGTTAAGACCAGGTTAAAATATTATCTATAAATATTGACATGAAGTAGTAACATAAATTCTAGGGAACAAGATCAAATAAGTTATATTTAAGATTTTCTTAAACCAATTTAATGTACATATACTCACAAGGTATTTAATAATACAAGTTTGAAAAATTCTAGAGGGAATTGTTTCTTATTTCATAAGATATAAATATTATATGGAATCATGAATATGATATATAAGGATAATATAATTATGAGTGTAATTCCATATGATTTAGTGATGGATCTATCAAATATGTTGTGTTATGTACTAGATATAATATTATAATCACATAATTGATGGTAAGAAATTATCAAATAAATCATGGATAATTGCAATGTAAGTATTTAGATTTATTTAATAGTACTTAAGAGAGTACAAGTGACATGTTACATATACATGGAGAGGAAGGAACAATAGATATAAAGTGAAAAATTCTAGTTTATTTATGGATCAGTTAATATAGTATCACAATTGGGCTATATAAAAGAGATAGAAGATATTATTGAGCCATTGGTATCCATATCTATAAATACTGAGTATGTTGTAGCTTTTGATGAAAATAATGAATTGTGTGACATCCAAAACAAATTGTTCCAGTTCTTTTAATAATACCAATAAAATAAAGTATTATCATAATATAAATTATGATTAACATATGATTGAATAACTAGCCTATATTTCAAGGTTAATGATAGGAATAAAAGGGATATACTCTGGGTGTTCATCTCTTCGGGAATTTTCACTAAAAGTGTTGATGTTACAGATTATATAGTATCCATGTAAAAAAACATTATGGGCCTAATGACTAACACCATAACTCAATAGAAACACTATCTTGTTATATGAGAACTAATAGTTGATTATTAACTAGATGAAACTTATTCAAGGGGGTGTTGTAAGAGTGTGTTCCATAGACTAAACATGAATAGTATTGTTTGACTACAATATCATGTATACAAAGAGTTTTGAATGATTTATTATTACCATAATAGCTTTGAAACTCTCATGTCTTATATTTACATGGATATTTATATATATTATTCTTTGTATCAATAGATTATACCAGTACCCAGCTATCATTTGAACCTCTAGATATAATGATAGAAACCCTAAACATATTTCCTATGGCCTAGATACATCATAATTACTTGACACATATTATGTAATTCAATAAAGTGATAGGGTCTCATAATCACTGAGACTTGTTATCAGGAATTTAATAATTGGGGATCTAAAGTATAGGAGCTTATAAGGGTTGGTCTACTAATATGCTCACCACATTTTTTGGGTGTCATTGGTTGTTCCAATCTATAGACATGTTTATTTGTGTCTCAAATTTAGATCATTATAAATTTATACCATTTTATTAAAACCTTTCATAAAAGATGAAAAATGTAAAATTTCCATCATCTTGGTGTCTCTTCCATTAAGTGTGTCATTGGAGACATTCCATTTCTTGAATGATTAGTACATGATTTTTTACTTCCAAAAGAAAAATATATCTTAGACCCCATTGAACGAGATAGTAGTAAATTTATTAAATCAATATCCATAGTATAATAATGAAAGACTATCAAGTATGTTCATAAAATAATAATGTAATAAAGGATGATCAGCCAAATTATGATTCATGATTTATGAGATATCATGAAATAAAGATATTATATTACATGAAAAGTGTTTGTAAGAGGTTTTCATTGCTATGACTAAAACTTATATCCAGAAGTATTTGATGGATTCCTATAACCAACTTCAAGTCAGTGAGTATGAATCAATACTTTCAAGATAAGGCACTTGAGTTTCACACACATAACATGTTCAATAACACAACCATTTCAATTAAATTTGAGTTTTAGGACTTTGAAGGACTCGTGATGGGGGTTGGGTAATATCAATGTTTATATTATCACAAGAAATATAAATATAAATTTATTTTGAGTTTACAATAATAATTGAAATTATTTTTTATTATATTCATTAGTTATTCAATGAATATAAAGAAATGAATATTTATTTAATGAATATTTAATCTGAAATATGAATGTTTCATTTAATATTTATGGTATTGGATAGTGGAGTTAGTTACTCAAATTTTATCATGCAACAAAGTGTAAATTTTAAAAGTATGTGATATAATATTTATAATATTTTTGATGAATTCTCTATGGCATACATGTTCATTTTGGTTTAGATTTTGATGTTTTATTTGTTAAAGGGACACAATAAAATTTTAATTAATAAAATGTACTTAGGTATATAATATAAAAAAAAATTACAGTGGACTATTAATCCAATATAATTCTCTCTTATACCATGTTATCTATCATGTTTTAGAGATATAATAGAGATATGTTATCCCCTCTATCCAAATTCTACCTTCTGTATTGAAGAAAAAGTGATCTCACAATCTTGGCGATGTCGAGGAGCTCTCTATTTTTCTATACTATAACCCAAATCATTGAGGTAGATGATCAAATATATTTGGAATGCCATTGGATAATCTATAAGGTTTTAGGTTTCATTCATTAGAGTATTGATCATCAATGACGAGTGAAATTTATTTCTAATAAAAAAATTTTGAGGAATAGTTTTTATTTATTTTTTCATGATCAATTATATTCACATTGGGTCCAATGGTTTTCACCAGGTCCCGCCTATTTGTACATGATGTTATGATGTCGATCATGGGGGAAGTTTTAGTTATTGTTTTTTTTAATTCTTCTATGCACCATGAACCAATAATATTCTCAGTATAAATATAATAAGAAAATTATGAATAAATAAACATCATTAATCAATATGTTTTGACATGACACCAGAGATAAACTATACCGGATCAGATAAGTTTTTGAGTGTCTAAGAGAAATTTATTTAATCATGAAATCTAGAATCATTCCTAATAAAAATTCTTAGGGGCAATTCCCATGTAATCCAATAGTATTCAGTTCAAAAAAATAATCCTTAGAGAAAGACCTTGGAATCCCATAGTATACTGATCACTTGGGGGGTGTCCTCTCAAAACATGTCATCATATTCTGGTCAATTAATAAGTATTCAATCCATCTAGGATAATATCAGATATTCATATCATCTAGGGAACTGAATCCCTTTCATCCATCACCGATTATCATGAACATATTCCATATTCAAGGTAAACATCGAGGGCATCCCATGTATATCAATACGTCTTAGTGGGAAGTGTGTCCGACCAAAATCAACCTTATCATTAGTAAAAATGATGGCTAGATATAATCAGAACATCCAAAGCATCCCATATATCTCTAAATATAATTGTGGGTAGTGAATCCCTCTAAAATCATCATATATACTGCAATTTGATAGGTTCATCCATGCACCACAATCTATCTCATCACAAACAAAATATGATCACACCAGTAATTAAGGTTCTAAGGTGACACCCACAATCATCTATAACCATCTCTTCAAGAACCCACTTAGGGGTCTACATATCATTGGGGAACCAACTAAGGTCTCCAAGGTTTCATCACTATGAAGACACCATTCATAGGATCTTATATCCCATTTACATTACACCATTCTATGTTCATCACTATGAGGGAATAACAACCATAGGAAAAATACTAATCTTTTCACGAACTCAATGGCCTTATAACTAGGTCACTCATGAGAGGTAGTGTGAAAAAAATTACATTCACAAGTTACCAAAGGTATATTTTCACACCCAACAAATCCAACAATCTCAACAAGATCTACCAACATAGGTAATGAAATATTAGTGGGTGAGGAACACTCACCCCATAGTCATCTTGATTTTTTTAAAATATCTATGGTATATCAGGGGTCCCTCAGGGAAAATCCCTCATCCATCCATTTCATATCATTGATCCTCTCTACCTCATAGATACTAAGAGGAAATTATCACATAGGGCACTAGGTATCATTCACTCAATTTAATCTATACCCACATGGGTACATGTATATCATTAAATAAATTATACTTATATTCTAGAAAACTAGTGTTCAAGATGTCTAGCCAATGATAAATGGTCTCTCATGTTCCTTGGGAAATTGTACAGTCCATAATTATTTCAATTAAAAAAAATCACTTCATCTAAAAATATAAATCAATTTAAGTGTAAATATCACACATATATCAAGTGACACATCAATCATTCATAATATGATAGGGATAATGTGTAAGGACCACCCACCTCAATTACTAATTCATTACCCTTAATACAGCTCAACCATCCTTAATAAAGCCTATCCAATATTTTGTTATCTCCCAATATCCTATCTCAAGCCACATGATGCAAATAATTAATTATATAAATAAATTTTAAAAACTTATAATTAATTTACAAGATAAGACCATCGTGAATAATTATCTAAATACTTGCTAGTTGGCCTCATCACACTGAAATAGAGTCCAACCACTTATGAAATACCCATGGCATACTCTTGGAATGAACCAATGAAAAATAACAAATAATTAGAAACACAAAAATATCCAAATTAGTTTATTTTGGGTAAAATAATTTTCAAAAACCATCGAGTGAGATACCTCAAGTAAAAAAGATGTATGATGGAATGGGTTCATCCTCACAGAAATACCTCTCTCCATAAATGAGAAAATCCTTATCATATTAGATGATTTACATCATGCTTTGGTGGAAATAGTTTCCAATTCCTATCTATTCTACACGAAATTAAAGAGGGTGAGGGAAAATAGAAGTAAGAGGATGAAGAAACTCACTCAGAATCATTATAGAATCACAAAAATAATACACCTCATCTCATGAGGGAATAAAGGATGAAAATTAAGGTTATCTATCAGACCGTGCATGCACAAGAGTGATGTAAAAATGTGGTTAGGAAATTTAAAAATTGGTGGAGGGAAATCTGGTCATTCCACCATTTTTAAAACCAAAAGGGGTGGAAAAATAGAATTCACCTTGTATTATATCACATCCCTTACTATTTGAAATAGGTATCCCACCCAAGCCCGTGGTATAAAATGATCAGTGAAATTCCATGTGTTAGGGATCTATAGTGTGGCGGAGATACCTAGATTTCACACTAAACTAGTAAACATGGATTCCAAAACTCCCACTCCTAATCATTATTTTCCAACATAGGGATTTCCAGCTCAAAATCCTAGTTGGATGATACAATGGCATTGTTAGTCCACGTTTTGATTCATGGAACCTTTATCTCATAGTATACCCATCAGGTCAACCAAATGACCATCTTTTTCATTCTGGTCAACTTTTATTTCATCATCTCTAGTCTTTGTAAGTACACCCTCGACCCGAACATTTAGTCCCACTCCCTAATGAGTACTCTATCAAGGTGCTTCCCATTTCTGATAGGGAGAATCCCTAGTCATCACAAACTTACCTGACCTAACCTCAACATCCTCTCAAGAACCCATAAAACCTCTCCAGACTTTGTACACTTATAATAACATATCATTAATATTTTCAAACTCTTTGAGACTTGATCTCATAACTAGTTTTTAAACATCCTTCACAGTGGGGAATGAAAATTAAAATTCTCTAGGAATTTATCAACCCATGTAGATATGACGTTTTATAATATCATGACAATATCACTTATCATCCTCGATAATCTTTAAAGATATTTCATGAAATAATCTCGACATATCACAATCATTAATTAATAGATTTATCATCAAATTTTACTCTACAATTTTGAATGAGCTTACACTAAATGACTCCAAATACAAGATAAAACATTCATAAAACTATGTGGTACCACTCATAACTAACAATAAAAATCTAAAACATTAGGATAAATATTTAAAACCCATATCTATAATGATATATAGTTGTCTCCTCAGTCAATTCATTACCAGGATTATGGAGATCTCCAACATATGACTCCAACCATAACAGTTGATTTTGATCCACAATGATTTACACCATGGTCTATTGAACCTATCATTGTGGTTTCCATCCCAATACACTGAAACTCTTATGAAAAAACATTTTTCCTTATTTTCATAAATTTTCAAGAAAATTCATATTCTTCCCCATGGACATGTTATCACATCTCTTGATCTTGATTCCATTAAGTCACGCGAATATCATCCAACACCTATACCAAAGTATGAAACTAAAATTCACTGTAATTTAATAGTTGGATAGTCTACCAACCAAATCATCCAACAATATCTCTCCATAATAATTGGAAAATCATTGATTAGACCTCTTTATATCAATTCAAAAATAACCTTTCTTTGATGCCAATGATTGAACTTTGTTCAAACTTACATCTGAAACCCAAATATGGTTCTCACTATGGTACTAGATATATATGGATCTTAACACCAAAAAATATACACTAAAAAATTAGATCATTAAATTATGGATCACATCACACCCATAATCATACCAACATGAGGGTCATGCATATGTGTCACACACTCTATCCATTACCACATTTAATGGTTGGATGCGGCTACCCCATTCACTATCGAGTGTTATAAAATGTGTCAGATGTAGCTCATTCCGAAATCACCAATAATATATTCCTCAATACTCACTAAAACATCAAAAATAATAAGTTTTATTCCCTCCAATATTCTTGGGTAAACTCCTAGCCTAATTAATTTTCTTATACCAATCCTTGAGAGAACCCTCAATAGGTTTAAAAATCAAGTGTGTGTTGCTCCTCCTAACCCACACTCATCAATAACGTCAACTCATATGGAGGATAAAAAATATATTTCCTATTATACTTCTCTCCATCTCATTATAGATGTATCATTTACCATAGCAGGGTACCCCTCATTCTCATATGATCATGGGAAATTATGCCAACACCAGAACACCCCGAGAGCACATGATCTCTGAATTATTTGAAGAGAAACAAACTTGCAATTCAGTTTTATGCACAAATATTTTCCCATCTAATCAATCCTATAAATACATATATATTTACTCAACTGAACATATCAATCACATTTCAATCAAATTGATATAATAACACCATTGATTCTCTTCTTCAATATTGATCATTTTACATATTCCATGGTATACAACATGACCACCTACCAACCGTCATTATCTCAATGTCTAAATCAAATAACCATACTCTATCTACCCTATATCTAGCCATTAAGGGTCCTAATTAGTTATTTCATTACATATTAGGCTATAAATTTCCGTGGTTAGGCATATGTCTAATCATACTCTTGAAACTGATATTCAATACCAAAATCTCCATAAATGCTTCCCATCAAAAAATCTTAATGAATTTCCATACCTATACCACATATCTAGTAGAACCTCCCATGAAATAATCATATAACACGTATAATATACCCATGATCTCATATCTAAGGTACTATTAAACATGTTCTAAACACTCCATTGAGAACCCCATGTATACCATATCTCATCTTATCCATAGTACCCAACCCTCTAACATCCTATTAAATATTTCTAATATCTTGGGTACCTCACCAATCCCAAAAATTAAATATCACATAAGGCTAAAATAATAGGGAGCCTTCTGTTCCTATTTCAATAGTTTTTCGGTATCTCATGTTCCATCATAACCACTCTAGGTTCCCCAACAAACTTATCAGTAATCACATAACAAGTCATCAACCAACTAGGTAATTGATCCTTACTGCACATCTTCATATGATAATTCCCCATCAAGGATTACAATTTTATATAGGTGTATATAAATATTTACTCCTAAGATAATTCGGGTCAATTATACTATAGTTATGTAGTTTTTCTAAATATAATTACATTAAGAATCTATATGGGAAAGAGATGTATAAATTTTTATTAACACTTTAAATAACTAAACACATTTTTTGGTACTAGTATAATAAATACCCAATATGGGATTATTAATAAGACATTAAATTATTGTATTGAACTACTATGGGTCACTATAAATGATTACATAATTTAATACACAACCATCATAAAAAAGAAGACTCTCTTGGTATAACTGAAATGACCTATCATCAAAAGAAATTATGTTAGGGTTCAGTTAAGAAGAATGTCACAAAAAAGATATATGAAAAGAACTATATAAGTTATTTTTGACAATTTAAATAATTGAACCTTAATCATCAGTTATATCAATTACACACAAGAATATGTGTGTCATAAGAATCCTATATACCAATAAATATGTATATATAGGGGCCTCTTCCCAGGGGGTAAAGAGCTAAAAACTCAAAAAATCATAAAAAAACTCACCTATTTCTACATTTTTAGAAGAGTGAAACAATAGAATCAAAACCAGAAATAGATATCTAATATCCTGGGTAACTTGGACTTTATACCAGAGTAGGTTTCTATGATACACCAGTCTGATATCCATCACAAGTTCCAATATATTCTTATTTCATGCCTATCATCTCCCTAACTAGAAAGAAAAAACAAAACTCAAGTATATATGCTATGATATCAGTCACAAAAAGGATTTGGTACCTCCTTTTTATATCCTCTTCAAGACCATGGAAACATATATATGCATGAATTGGATAATTTTCAACTTCACCATAGGAAAACATCCAAGTATTCCATTTTCTCCCAACTATTAGTGGTTGTCTAGCGTAGAAAAATGGGGAGACTTTACCCCCATATCAGAGATCATGATACTTGAAAAATTAACAGAATTTCCTTCCTAATAATAAATATCTAACAGAGTATGATGAAGTACTAAACAAGATTTATCAACAATAAATCATGAATACATTAGTACCCCATTATATAGAATCATGGTTATGCTAGTACACATCAACTGATCACCCACTAGGATGATCAAAAGTATAAAAAATGAAATAAAAGTGTAACGATCTACTGTTATCCTTAATCCATGCCTCATATATCCCTATATTCTACACAAAATATCAAGATAAATTATCAAATCCCAAGCCTCTGCTAAAATTAAACCAGTGAGAAGAAAGTTATTCTCGAGTAAAGAAGTTTCATGGTCACCTGACCAGTGTGTGATTACAACTCATCAGGGAACTAAAAACATGATCTATAAAATAACTAGTAAAATTATAATGTTCTCTTATGATATTATTAGAATAAATATGACCATCTAATCATAAATAAATAAACATTATCGATCGATAGGTTCAGAAACTACAACAGAGATTAACTATTCCTTATTTGAGAAGTTATGGGGTGTATCTGAGCATATCAAAAAATCATACCATGTAGTATGATACCCATTTACCATTCCAAGAAGAATACCCAAATAAATATAGTATTAATAATATCAAAATCCATATCCAATGAGAAGGCCATATGCATCCCATATTATACTATTTACCTTAGGGTAGTGAATCTATCCCAAAATATTTCATTGTATATTGATCACTCAAGGGGTAATACATCCCTTAAAGACCATATCACATATATATAATCATGGGGATTTGTGTCCCTCTAATCCATCACATAGTTGAATTCATGAGGAACTAATTCAAAGAAAACTTTTATGGAAGTTGATGTATATTAATAAATATCAATTAGAATAGAATCTTACCCAAATCAACCCATCATTTGTAGGGGTGAAGGATGAATCCATTGGGAATATATAATTCATCCCATTTGCATATATAAAATTCGGTGGGAATTTCATCCCATATAATTAACCATGAAGATTTCTTCCATCCTCTTGAACACGTCTCACAAATCCAAGGTCGACCACTAAGGTTTGTGACCATTAATCATCATAGGCCTAATAAGATCACAAAAAATATTAGTTATAAGGTGAAACCAAAAATATTCTATATCTATCTTTTAAAACACACTCAAGGAGTATACATGACACACAGTAACCTAAAAAATCCCACTAGGTCACAATTCTGCAACAAAACCCTTCTTTGGTTCTTTTATACCATTTCAATCTCAAGGGTCCAAACCATTCAATTAGAGGCCATAAAACCCCTTTACATTATCCTAATAATATAAAGGCCTCCTTATCCATATAACCATGTCACATTAGTGGGATGTTCTCAAGACTATTTTCTTACCAAGTCATTTTAGGTCAGTCCTCACACCCAACATATCCATCAATCTCCATAAGGTCTATCTATTTTGTGACATATTTCAATTTAAATGACATGTGATGGAATGTTATCATCCTATCAAGATTCATTCTACCCATTCCCAACATAAGACCTATCATATTAGACAATTTACAGAATGATCTTGTGTAAATATTCAACATACCCTAGCCATTTAATATGAAATTAAAAATGAGGAGGTAAAACCAAAATTGAACAAATAATTAGGTAAAACACATCCATTACATATTATTTATGACACTAAAAATAAACCCCATCTTAATTGGAAATCTATGGATAAAATGAGGGAGGTGAACTGGTTCATGAATTTATAAGGGAGAAAAAGAGAGGGTTTGTGGTGATTTATACAATATAGTTGGAAGAGTGTTAATTCAAATATTTTCAGAATTACACATTGTTGAAGAATGGAATACACCATGATGGACCCCATACCCTTCACTTATTTGCATAGTCAGCCCACTAAATCTAACATTCCCAAAGTCCGTACAAAACAAATTGGGTCGGTGTATTGTGGTGTGGTGGGGATGCCAAGGTGTTATGAACAAAAAGCCACTATATCATCCAAAACACCCACATTGTCTCACCATTTTACACTATAGGGCCTCCCATTTTAAATTACTAGAATGTGGGTACCACAACGTAGTCGGACCCCATTTACCACCTTGGTTCCTTGGTTATGTAGGTGACCCCCATAGTCAACTAATTTTCAAACCTAAGCATTTTGGTTGACCTATTTCACAACGAAACCACATCCAATAAGCATTTACTATATTTGGGAATTTATCCACAAATATAAAAATCATTATAATTTGGTGCTCCGCATTTCTAGTATATTAATCCCTAAGATCTATGAACTCACCCGGTGTTTACTAATGCCCACTTAAGAACCTGTAACACCTCTTAGACATGAATACACATATAAAAAGTTATATTTAAAATATTTAACATCAAAAAAATTTTATTTCATAACAGGTTCTCAAATTACATTCACTTTGGGGAATAAATATTCAAATTCCTTTGAAATTTATAAACTCTTATGAATGTGGGGTTTTATTGTTCTGAGGAATTAGGAATCCATTTTTTTGTCGATATTGTAACATCCATGGTTTCTTATAATTTACCCTTTTTATTTTTTTGAATATATATATATATAATTTTTTTTTTTGATATTTGGGTATTTCTAGATGTTTTTTGAGTGTTTTGGAATGGATTTTAAGGGAATTTAGTTAGATCATAATGATGGGAAACCATACACATTTCCAAGAAAATCATGAAAGATTATAGTTTTTGGGAAAGTAGCTTGGAATTTTTGGCAAAAGGTTTATACAAACCATGTATCATAATTAGGATACACCTGAAAAAATGTAATGTAAAAACACAATGGTTGTATCAACATTGATCAAATTTTACAACACAATTGTACACCACTCTCTGTGTTTCTGGTATCATGTAAATGGTTTGAGAACAATTTTTTAAATTATGTGGCATAACCACGAAACATGATTTTAATGCTATTAAAATTAGTTTTTAATTCAGTTTTTACCCCCATAACTCATATTATTCTACCATTTTTCTAGGATCTAGAACTTAACATCCCTCTTAGGAATCTGTAAAGATTATTTTTTATCCAAAAATGTGTTTTTTATGAATATAAGTGTGTTGGATGTCTATAATTAATGTTAAGTCTCTATTTATTCGTTTTCTCTTTATGTAGTCTCATATTACCTTAGTTGGATCATTAGATATAATCCTTTGTGGTTAGATCTATTATCTATGATGTTTTATGATATGAAATTGTTAGAATATTTTTAAGGTTAGGTGTTGTGATCCCATATCTAGAGGTTTCGTAGTGTCTTTCTTTTTTATTGTTATCACTTGAGAGGTAGGATGATTCTCTCTGTTATCCACTTCTTATAGAAATTAATTGATTTTTTATTGATTTTTTTCTTGGATTAAAATGAAAATACTGAAGGATTCTCAAATGAATCCCTTTAGATTGATGAATTAAGAACATGTGAATTTGGATGGATTTTTGAAAGCCCCTTTGTTTATAATTTTACATTATAGTTGAATGTTTTTTTGGGTTGTACAAGGAAGTAGTTTGATGAAGTTTTTTAGAGGGAAGAAATGATTTATGTGGAATAAATTTAGTTAGAATATAGATTGGAATACATGGCGGCATGTGTTCATATTGCATTTTATGGTGCCTTGTTGAAATATACTTATTTCTCATTGCCGAAGTTGTAATTACACATAGTATTTATAAGTTTTTGATGACTTTGGGGATGACGAGAGGTCATTCAAGTGTATTAATGTATCACTAAACATACATGTGTGTGTTTGGGAGACACATGGATGGATATTCCAAAGAATGTAAAAATGAAAAATTAATTTAAGTACATTATTTATTCTTGAACTATTTTTATTGTGATACTCTATTTTGATATTATCATGCTTTTTTAAAAAATTTCTGATAACTTATATTTTATAAAATATGATGACATATTTATATCCTATTGGATTGTGTTGGGAATTCTCTTGGGATTTCAAAATATGTGTTATATGCACCCATTTCTTGGGATCTTTGGTTCATATTCAAATATTTTTTACTGGGATTCAAGAATGGGAAAGGTATCTTACATCTTTACTAACACATCTTGATACTATGGGTATAGCTTCTAGAGTTGAATCGTGGAGTTATTTAGGGTCATTCTTGGGATAATGAAACTTTGGTTTCATAGGCCTGTTATATATTTCAATATATATATTTTTCTCATGTCCCTTATTTCTATTGATACTAAAATATTATTTTTATTTTGTTTTACCTTTGAGTTGTAATTTTTATCCTCATGCATCATATATATTGTTAGGATGTTTATATTTTTCATTAAAATATTGTTTGGATAAAATAGGTAAAATCATCCTCTAAAGTTATTTTAACATAATGGAATTTATTTCCAGTATTTGGTATCTTGGGGATGTAATCAATGGTTATTAGAACCTCTTCCTTTTCTTAAGACAATAAGTTTGGTTGGGATGTTAAAAATGGTATCCAACTTTATTAATCTACCTATTTTTTCAGATGATATCAGGGACATAAAAATTATGGAACATGAAATGTATAACATAAAAATATGTAGCTAACCTATCAATATTTAAATTTGAGTTATATGGTTGGTCTAGAATAAAAATCATTCTAAGACACTTTTAGGTGTGTTTTCATCTCATTGTCATAGGTTTAACCGATGAGTGTAGATTATCATGCATTAATACTGAGACTTCCCCCTGAGACTAAAATTTTCATAATGTGTTTATTATTTTTTTTAAAATTTTATAGTGGCTGTTGATTTTAATTATTCAAAAAAATTGTTTCTGATAATTATTAATTTTTATACCACAAAATATTTTATACCTTTAATGTCAGTGAGTGATGAAAAAATTGTGTTTTTTTCTGGTTATATAGAATGGAACTAGGTAGATTCTATAGAAATTAGAAATATAAGGGCTTGAAAAATGTAGTTTTAGTTGAGCTACTAGTGAACCAATTTCCTGTACAGAGAACTGTTTAGGATTTTCATGTCATTAAAAAGGGAAATTAAAATAATGAACCTTCAAAACTAGATTATTTTATTCAGTTTCAAAAATATAATCCAAAAATATTTCAAGTTAATTTCAAACCTATAAAATAAAGAGTGTATATTAACAAATTAACTTAATTTATTATTTCTTTGGTACATGGGTTGAGTTGTAGGTCAAGTATGTAGCTTCTATGTTCAGTGATCTTACATGCTAATGGTGGGATTTAACATTCCATGATAATGTATACCCAGAAAAAATGTGGGAAAATATTTGTTTTTTTAAACAAATTATATCCTCACATTTTAAAAATAGAAAGAATGAAAACATTATTTGTCATAAATCTATAAAATTTATCAATGGCATAATATATGGCTATGTTTATGAACATAGTTCACTTTTCTCCAAAATTAGCTGCTAGTGCATCCCTAAATTCAGGCATCTTGGAGTCTAAATTGTGACCCAAAATTCACTCTAACATATTTTTCTTTAGTATTTAATTTTATAATGAGAAATTTAATATACCAATAGTGTAAGAGATATCTCAAGAAATTTTACTCAGGGAAGTATGTTTATCTCTATAAGAATATTTGGAAACTCTATTGCCAGAACAAGAGGAAGAGGGACTCTTATTTATAAGGTGGGGGACCACCTTTGAATCAAAACACTAGATTAGTAATCTTTCTTCCTCTAACCAGTACCAATAATACCTTTATTCAATATGGATCATTCAGGAATATGAAACAATGTTTCATAGAATGAACTAAAGTAGGGGAAATATATAATAAGATAGGATATGTTTATTTTTTTACCAGAGCACTGAAAATTCCATTATTGGTATTGAATCCAATAACTGGTATTGAATCCCATTACTGGTATTTAATACCAAGTATATTGGACATATTCTACTTCAACTAGATGATCTCATTAGAATAATTCACATCCTTAGCATAAATTAAGCTAATATGATTATAATAACACCAATTCCCCATGAACAGTACACTCTGAACAAGGAAGAAACAATCAAGGAGGAGTAGGTAAGCAGTTGTATAGTGGTGAGAAAATCATTATAGGGGATAAATATGTCCATTTGATAGTGTGATGTATGATTATATTGAATTATAATCTCATTAAATATTTTTCTTGATACTATAACATGTAACTATTTTATTTCTTCTCATTTTGTGAATCATATGGGTTTTCATGTTGAAATGATACCTCATTTCTTGAAACTTCAAACACCTCTTGGACAATATAATTATTGATACCTTATGTTTGTATTGTATTATATAACTATAATTTTGGTTGATTTTATTTGGTATTCTTTTTTCTTGAAATGGTAATGAGATTTCCCTATTCTATGGAAGGGAATATATGACTTATGTTTGGGAATGGATAAGATGATATAATTCAAGGCGCACATAAACAGTCATGACCAACATGTTAGTTTCACATATTAATATGATATTTCCAATATATTTAAAGGATATTGGTATAAAAATACAAGAATAAAAGGTCATTTGGTACCTGTGGATGTGAATATCTATTAATAGTTGGATGAAGTTACTTTGGACTATGCTGATGTGATCACAAAAGGAATTTTTCCAGCCGTCATTGACCAATTTCGTGATGTCTTTCTCAAAAATTTCTCTAGGTTTACTACTGAAATAGAAGTGTAATTTATTATTAATATCCTAACTAGAAATAGTCGTGTTTTACTTTGATCATATAAGATGAAACTAATGGAATTAAGGAACTAAAATTTCATATGTAATATTTAGAAAGAAAAGGTTTTATTCAACCAAAAACCTATTTATAAGAATAACCAGTTATTTTAGTAAATAAGGTGGATGAACCTATTTGACATTATGGGGATTACAGTAATCTAAACCATGTTATGATAAAGATTCAGTATTCACTTCCATGAAGGGATGACATATTTGATCAATTGAGGGGATACACTGGTTTCTCTAATATTGATTTAGGTCAGGGGTGCCATCAAATTCATGTTCGTAAATAGGAAATTATTAAGATATTCTACTTTATTATATTATTAAGTTACGATTGGGGCACCATAAACATTAGTATTAAAAATGAACCGGTAGTGTTTAAGAAATTTATGAATCAAAACATTGATACATATCTATAATTCTTTCGGTTAGTGTCGATTGACAATATTCTAGTTATTCTATAACTAATATTGTGTATGAACAATAGTTTTCTATAGTCTTGGTCATCTTGCAAGAATGTCACATTTATTCAAATATTTAAAATTTTGTTTCGGGATAAAAGTTGTATGATTCTATATACAAGTCATCTTTTAAAATAGGAATATCCAAAGATATTAAAAATGTTGAAGTTTTGATCTTTTTAATTCCAATGAGAATGTATTTGAGATACGTAGTTTCCACATCCTAGAAGAATATGAATGAATTTTTTTCCATGATTTCTCATGACTCACCTCAATAATGAAATCTTTGACAAGGAAAGGTGTTTCTTTTATATGCAATTAATCTTTCAATAAATATTTCCAATATTTTATGATTTATCTTATATTTTCATCTATCCATATATTTCTAGAGTTAGGATGAGGATATGTGGTTTATTTTGATTCATCAGGATTCAGGTTGTGATTTTTTATCATGTATGATAAATAGGTTATAGACTATGGATATATTAATTATGGGTTCATGATAATAATTACTCACTAATGATTTAGAATTGTATATTTATTTCCATGCCTCAAATATATGGTTTCATTACCCTTTTGGTGATAAATGAAATGTTTTTAGGAATTATAAAATCCCAAAACTCATTTATCATAAATAATTTGAATTTAATGGAAAATAGATGGATACAAATACTTCATATGTTTGAATGTGACTTGATGTATACACTTAGTAAAGGAAATTAAGTGGATTATGCATTGAGTAATTAGTCATTTTATCAGTTGGATAAATAAGATTGAGATCAGTGTAAATTAATGTTGGTCATTGCAGATATTCACATGATTTTTGCTAAGACAGGTGAGATTATGGGATTCATTCCAATTTTTTTTGTTCTTAATTTGATTAACAAGGTTAAAGATTCTCAAACATCTTATGCTAAATTTATATCCCTGAGGTGAAAATTCAATGGTGGGGAGACCGTTGAGGGATTAACAGTAGATAAAATATCCAAGTTACATTTTGGATATTATATTGTGGTTCCTTATACATATCAAGTATGATGTTTCTCTTCCATGCACCATTTGATATGGAATTCTCCACCTAGAATTAAAAAGATTTATAAGGCAATGAGAAAATTGATTTAGTAGGTTGGTATATAAATAAACGTCATTGAGTATGTCCCCCGATGTATCACCTGTAAGCAGATCAAGATAGAGCACCAATGACCAACTGTAATGTTGCATTATTTACCTATTTCTATTTGGAAATGAGAGTAGATTTTCATGGATTGTATCATAGATCCCCCAGGAATGGTTTGTAAACACTATTAAATATGATTGACTTTGGGATATATTTCAAAGTCTTCTCACTTCATCCCTATTTTTGTATCGAATATGGTGGAAGAATGGTCAGAACTCTAAATCTATGAATTTATAAAGTTTCAATGTAAACTAATTTCAATTGTGTCTGACTGGGACCCCAATTTTACATTTCATTTTTCTAAACCCTTTCAGAACTCCCTTAAAACTCAGTTGAATATGAGAACCTCTTATCATCCTCAAATGGATGATCAGTATAAGTATATGATCTAGACCACAGAATATATTTTCAGAAATATCATTACAGATATAGTTGTGTGGTGAGATGATTATATACTATTATTGGAGTACTCATAAAATAGTATTTTCAAGTACTTGATACATATGGATCCTTCAGAAGCTTTGTATATCCATCCTTATGGTTATCAATTTTTTTGAGTGGAAATAGGTGATGCTTCCCTTATCAAACTAGTCCTTTTACTTAAGATGATGGAGAAGATTATGATGAAAAAAAATATTATGGTGACTTATCAGAGTCATAAAAATTAATATATGGTTCATTGTTATCTGTTTTTATCATTTGATGTGGGTGATCATATTTTCTTGTGAATATATATAAGTCTAGTGTATCGTCTTTTTGGTAAATAATAAAAACTATATCCTCAATATATATTCCCTTTTTAGATACATAAACAAACTGATAATGTACATTATTAGTTGGATTTAAGAAGAATATTCAGTTCCTTACAGAATAACTTCCATGTATCTTTTTTGAATAAGTCATATCTTGATCCTAACAATTTGATTCAAAGGGACCATGCTGAGATTCGGTCATATGATATTTGATTCATGTGTCAATATACATTATGGATAGATTAATTAATTTTTTATATAGGAAAAGTATTTATCTTTTATGAGTCTTATAAAAGAATGGTCAAATTTAGGAATAAAAATTGGAACATGATAAGGAAATAATGGAATAGTGGACTAATCTCTTCTAAATCAATGATATACTATAACTTTATGAGGATTGAAAGACCATTGGTGGGGCGCACGTAACACCCTAGGATTCAAGATGTTTTCTCTTTTATTTCATATTTTGAAGTTAGGTAATACCTAGTTTTATTTTCAAGAGTTTTAGGCAGGTTTTGAATTGTTTTATAAGTCTTATTAAGGGTACAAGGTTCTATCCTAATAAGGGGAAATAGCAGAAATTTCCCTAAAAAACATGTCATATGGGAGTGATTAGGATATTAGATATGAATAGTTTTTCCAAACTATGTATTAGAAATATGTGACCCCCATAGGGAATTTCTATTCGTAATTAATAGTTAGTGAATATTTGGTCAAACACTACAACCTAACCACGAAACACTCTAAGTGTTTTTCGATTTCATGTTCATTGTTTTTTACACAGCATGGGCTAACCATGTGGCATGCAGTTAATGATATGAAATTAGTGCATAACTTAGTTTTTACCCATGTAACTCTCATTTTGACCGTATTCTCCTTGTCTCTCAAACTACCATCCCTCCTTGACATCCCTAGTGATTTCCTTTGACCTAGAAGGTGTTTTTGATTAATCAAAGTGCGTGGAATCATTAAAATCAATGATAAGTCTTCATTTCTTTACTTTATCTTTAAATATTCTAATCATCCCAACCTAGATCATTCGATATAATATTATATGAATATATCTATGACTTATGTTGTTTTTAATGAGATATTATTAGGGATATACTAAAGGTTATGTGTTGTGAGCCCATATCTCATTATGAACATTCATTGAGTGGTATGTGGCTTCTCACTCTTCCCTACTAGGTCATAAACTAAAAGTATTAGATTTATTGAAACATTTTTCATGGATGAAAATGAAAATATTGAATGGTTTTTTTATGGAATCCATTTTTAATTATGAACTAGTAGGTTGGAAATTTATATGGTTTGTAAAAACCCTTTGATTATAATTTTAAATTATGATTTTTATATTATGGTTTTAGTTTTATGCAATAAATATGTTTGATGAAGTTTTTAAAAGGGAAGAACTATTTATGTGGAATGGATTGATTTGAAATATGGTTTTATCTTACAAGGTGTTTTTTGCTCATATTTCATTATATGGGACCTCATTAATATAGGCTTAGTGTTTGGTACCAAAGGTGTAATGGAACAGGAGATTTATCACTTAGTGATGAAATAGTAGAGGAAGAGATACTGATTATGAGTATTTAACTTTCATTGAGCATGCATATGTTTGTTTATATGCAATTTATGGATGGGTAGGCCAAGAGGAATAAAATAAATGACAAATTCACTTAGCTCAGTTATTTATTCTTCAACTACTTTTCTTACAAAAAACAAATTTTTTTTTCTCATCTATTGATTTTATTATTTATTTTTATAATTTATATTATATAAAATGTGTTATCATGTTAGTATCTTAGTGGTGTATAATGGGAACTCTGTAGGTATTTCCTACTAAGTGTTATACGCAGCCTCTACCTGGGCACTTTAGTGTGTTTGCAAATGTTGTTTATTGGGACTCATGAAAGGAAAAGGGTATATTACATCTCTCATGGTGTATCATGATACTATGGGAAAGTATTGTGTATTTGGATATGGGAGATAGTTTGGATAATTCTTAGGATGATTCCACTTTTCTATTATAGGTTTATTCCTTCTTCTGGTCTTTCTTCATTATCATACCTTGTTTCCATTGATACTATGATACAGTTTTTATTTGGTTTTACCTTTGAGTTTTAATTTTTATCCTCATTAATAATATATATGATTGGGTTGTTTATATTTTTTCTCAACAACTTTTATGGTTTCTATAGGAAAAATTTCCTGAAAATGTTTTCTTAAGCCGTTGACATTTATTGCCGCCTTTATTATCTCAGGGATGTCACCTATGGTTTGGGGTACCCCAACCTCCTCCCAATCTAATTAGTTAAGGTGGGATGTTACATGATTCATTTGTAAAATAATAGGTATTCTATACCTATTATATTATTGGTCTTTATTTTGGGTTTTTTATATATTTAGTGATTTTTTAATTGTGATTTTTTCAGTTAATTTATTAAAAAAATTTTACATTGAAATAAATTTATTTAAAATAATTTTAAATGAATTTACATGGATTAAGAATGTTTTTTCTTTTTTATTTTTTCTAAAAATATTTTTTTACATTGAAAAAATTTGGAATAAATAAAATTTTATTTGATAATAAGTATGATAAATATATTATAACTATTATAGGTAGTAATAATATGTATTTATTAGCATGAAATTTATTATTAAGAATAAGAAATGGTTTTACAGTTTTTTAGAGATTATTTTAATTTATATGAACCTTGTTTCAATTTATAAGATTTTTCTAGAATAAAATAATGGAAAGTGACGTATAATGAATTATCAGTATGTGTTGTAAAAGAACATTTTTATTGAAAATATATCTTCTTGAAGGAAGATCCTAGGATTGGTTTAAATAAATTAGTCCTTGGGAGATAATTAAAAAAGAGATAATTTTTAAAGTGTAAGGAATTTTTAAATGGGGTAAATTTATTTATGAAATTTAAGTATAAAATATAATAATATTACTTGGGAATTGATTAATTATGTGATAAATTTCAAAGTGATTTTTTAATTTTTTCATTGATAGAAATGGAATATGTCATAGATAAAATTTCTAAAATTGGATATATTTCTGGCATATAGGATGATTTAAATATACACTTTCATTCTTTAATTTATAATAGAGAGCTATATGATATCAAATTAATATAATTATTTTTGGGATTTTTTGATGTGGTGAAATTAGTAAAAAAAATATAATATCATGATATAATAATTATTGAATTTCATGAGATATGTGTTGGGATAACATGAAGGGAAGTCTTGAGTTAGGCTACAATATAATGAAATCCATGAGTTTAGTTATAACATGTGTTTTGAAGGGATATTTTATAAACCATTTGTTAGTTTAGGATATTTTATATACTGTGTGTTTGGTAGGGGTACCATATATGTGACATTTTTTTCTAGTGATATTATTTTGTCCATGTGTTTTTACTTCACATAAATTGGTCGACGTTTAAAGCAATAATCAAAAATGGTTGAAGCAGGTATATCTGGTGTCGGGGTGTTTTGTTTACCTCTTGGGATATTCTATATGTGTTTTTGATGAATCATTGTAATAATTTAACGGCACCAAACTATATATATAATAATACATTAAATTCTAGGTGTTGATTGGGCTTACATTGATTTCTATTTATATTATTTTCCATGCCATGTTCATACAAACCTTGTTTTTATAATTGTTGTATTCACATTGATAAAGGGAAATGAAATATAATTTTATATATTATAATTTATATTTTTATACATCATGGATATGATTTCAAAATATATATTTTTTGGTATTTGAAGATAAGATAAATTACAATTACTTTCAAATTATTTTAATTGTTCCATTTTATGATAAATATTTTTGGATTTTAATTTTAATTAATTTATATTCATGTAATCATTGGGAATCAATGGAATTTATTTTAAGAGTTTATTTATAGTATCATCAATTTATTCCAATACTCATAATTATTTTCAATTCTTGTATTTATTTATTATCACACAATTATTTTGAGGTTATATCACTCTAAATATCATTCTAGTCACTAGGATATAATTATCTGGGAGAATAAATGAGGCCATTTGGACTACTGACTTGGTATAATGGTTGTTTCAAGGTGAGATGTTACAAAATCACCACATTGATTTTTATTTATGTTGTTTTAATATAAAATTAAAAATTATAAAAATAAGACTATATTTTATAACTTTGTTGAACTTATGCATGTGCAATTGGTCATCCCAACCATAGTGGAAGTTGAATTTGTTTGGTATACAAGTGATTGGATTTATTTATTTGCAATTATTATTTTTTTTGTAATAAATTAACATTTATTTAGGTTTAATAGTGGGATATTCAGGAATTATTTCATCAATAATGGATATGTGACTTGTGATTATTCATGTGAATGTGAATGATTTGTGATTTGATTTGAGAAAAAAATTATTCAAATTATATAATTATTAATAAACTAACTACATTTTTCTGAATTAGGTCACAACATGTGAATTTCTTAAGTGAAAATTTTAAAATATGAATTTAATGGTATAATATAATTGGTTTGAATTTAATTATTACTTTGTGACCATGTAATTATAATGAGGACTTATGTTCCTATTTAAAATAATGATTATACACTTAATTACAAATTACTATTTTTGTTTTCAAAGACTATGAAAACAAATTAACATACAACCAATCCTTATAGAAAATAGTATGAGTATTATAAATTTGAGTATGGAGTTATAAAATGAGGGGTTTAAATACTTCCTTGAAAAAATATCCGTAGAATCCCGTTCTGGTGATCATTATAGAAAGTTTATGTGTAGTAGATAAAAATATAGGGGGAAGAACTTGTTAGGATATGGTAATGGTAACCATTTTTTGTTCATGAATTATGCATAAAAACCCCTATTATCATTAGGGGAGATGTTTGAATGTGATTTCTAAAGGTGTATATTAGAGTTATGAAAAGTATTTTTTTGAGTTTTTTGTTTAATGGGGAGAAAAAAAATATAATCTTATCTTCTTTCATATTTATAATCAAGCATGATACATATGGTGTATTTTCATTTTGAAAATGTTTAAGGGGTTAAGCTAGGATTAGATTTAATTTTTATTATAAAGAGACACTGATTATGGATAGGGTCTAGGAATTTATGAATCAATATAGGGTGGTAAGTTAGTTCTTGATTATATAGATAAATTAAATATTTACTGTGTTTTCCTCCAAATATTAGTGGAAATGAGTCTAATAAGGATCTTCATTTTGATTAATTTTATCAATCATAGATTTGTTCATGGGTGAGAATGTTTTATTTACCCACCTCATTATGAATGGTAATCAATTCTCTATTGACATAAAAACATTTCATGGAGGAAATGTGGCCACCAGTGGAATATAATACATTGATATATAATAATAATTGGGAGGATGATGATTATCATTGAGGCAGTGATTGATATATATTATCATGGATTGAAGAATTATTTGACATGCTAATAAAGTCTCAATGATTTTCTAAAATATATCTTCTGTCATTGTATTGTTAGTTTATGTTTCAAGATAAGGATATATTGAAGAAAATATTTATGAATCTATATTATTATTTTGAGTTCTCAGTAATGTCATTCTAATAAAAATGATCTAGAATATATAGGGATCTAACTAATCTTGATTTCATCCTTATTTGGACTCATTAATAACTTTTTTCATTGAATAAATTTTTGGGTTTATAATATTTAAGCCTGGGATCTAAATTAAAAGAAATTACATCTTAATTGATGAATATTCATTTAATTTTACATGAATACACTAGAGGACCATAATGATTATGTGTCATTGGAGACTAGATATACAATATTCTTATTTCATGATGATTAATAAATATCAATAATAAATATCTTCCCATATAGTAAAATTCATAGACAAACCCTTTTTAAATAACTTTCTTCAAAACCTAAAGAAATAAAACATAAGAGAGTGTGTTATCAGAGGCTCAGTAAGGGTAAACATGGTGGATATCGACATTACATGAGTATAAGGGTATTAGAACATGAGAATTAGCTTTCAAAAACCAAACCCTACACATCATAGTGCATAAACATGATTCACGGAATAAATCATGGTAGTTTATAGGACATAAATCATAGAGTAATCAAATAACATAAGCCACAGAAACATAACATGAGCATAATAAATGTAATTGTGGAGTACACATAAGCATAAAAAATAATTTTTTTAATAGTCATGTATCATTTTTTAGACTATCATAGTGGATTGTGTTATCTCCAAAAAAATATTAGTAGTTGAGGTTTACTCCGAAGACTATTATAGTGTATTTGGTAAACTCCTCAAACCATCATAATATCCATGGTATAATCCCATAACCATCGTAGTGTAAAAAGACTTTTACTAAATTTTATTCACTCCTCATTCCAATCATTCTTATCTCATGAGATGTAAAACTTTACTCAATGAAATGGAGTGAGATAATAATCTCACTCATCACATGATCCATATATTTTTGTTCCACAATATCATAGAACATTGGGTTTCATAAAAAGGTCATCACAGTATAACCCATAGAAATAAATCAGCTTCATAATCATCTCATTAATTCATCATATCATAACCTATATAAATGTAATGGGATTCATAAACATCACTTCATAATAATAATAAATCAACCATAAAAATTAAAATTATGGTACAATTGGATGATATCCCTTGTAAAACAAAATCAACACCAAAGGTTGTTGTCAATTATAAAAATAAATTCCCTTAAAAGATCATTAAAACATTCATGAGAAAATTTTAATTTCAATATTTAAAACAATTATTAAAAATATAAAAATGTCACTAATATTAAATAAAAATTTTATTTTAGAAATATCCTTGGAAACATATAATGGAATCCTTAAATAATTAAGCGGTAATGGAAGAGGGAAATATTGTTTATAGCTTACACATTAGAATAATAATTCAATTCATATTTCCAATAAAATAAAAAAGTACATTATTATGAAAATGATAAAAATATTCATTTTACACCATTTTTAAAAATTTAAGACATGTGAAATGTGTATTGACACAATTATCAGATAATAGTAATAAAATTAGTTAATTGTTTTTGACAAACATGGACTTGGAAGAAACATTATTTTTGATCAATGAATGAAACAAATTCCATTATTCCTTAAAAAATAGTATTTTTACTCTTTATTACATAAATAGAGGAAAATTATAGGAAAACATGTAATTTATAGAAATTATCAATATATGAGAGAATTATTGAGTTTCTTGAGAGATACATCAAAATATTTCATCATTTAATGAATAATCATAAATAACCCCAATATAAAATGAGATTATAACATAAAACCCTTAAAGAGGGTGGTAACAATTGAATCTAAGCCTCATGAAAGAGAGAACCTTATATGGATATATATATATATAAAATATTTCATGAAATGAATCATATAATTCATTCATTGGAGTTATATACCCCAAAAAAAATATACAAGTCATGTAACACCCTAAGATTATATGAAATATATTTTTCAAATGAATTTTATTTTTTTGATAATTTTTATTACACATAATATCATGTTTTTCTTTTATTAGACATAATACTAATTTTAAATGAAACATGAAATACTATTATAAATTTATTTTTTAAAATGAAAGTGATCTTCTTATCATTAGATTGGAGTGTATGGTTATGATTAAATAAATTATGAAAATATACAGTTTAAATATGTGTATAAAATTTATTATTTGGTGACTAATTTTTAGAAATTTAAATAATAACTATTGAAAAATAATGGAAATCATTAAGAGAGAAAACTATTTATAAAAACAAACAAGTATTGCATAAATAAAATAAAAAAATAATTATTTTTGAATTATATTAATGAAATGTGTATATAATATATTAAATCAATTATTTAACATTCATATTATGTTTTTTCTAGAAAAGTGACAATAATAAATCCAATTTTACACATAAAACAATATTTTTCTAAAAAGAAGTTCTATTCCCTTTTGTGTACTTTTTTTAAAAATAATTCTTTTTATAATTTTATAAATTTTATTTTAAAAATAATGTTCAATTTTTAAATCATAATTTAAAAATTATATTATGATAATTTTTTGGTAATTTTCTTAATATTTTATTTTTTTGATTAATAGTGATAAATACTAAATTTTAATTGAAAACATCATTTTTGTTTAAATTATTTATAGTGAAAAAATATATTTTATTTTATTTTAAATTAAAAAAATTAAAACTATATATCAATAATTAAAATTTATCTCACTCTAATTATTTTAATTTTAATATTTATATAAAACCCTAAAAACATTTCAACATTTTCTCTTTGAAAACCTGCTTTATCATCACCTCTATTGGGTTAAATTTAAATTAAAAATTCTCGCTACTATGAATGGAATTTAAAAAAATGGATTCTAGATATTTAATAATAATATTTTTTATTATTTGATGATATATAATGAATTTTTTTCCATAATTAATATTTATAAAATTTCAAAAAAATTAGCATGGTTAAGGTAAAGAAGGTTTTACGGGTGGTAAAATGAAACGATAAGGGTTAAAATGAAAAAAACATGTATAAAATCTATTTTAAGAAATTAATTTGAACATATAATTAGTATTTTTCCATAATAAACCTTTTGGTTCCCTGTTTAATGGTAAAAATTTGGGTACATGTTTTTCTTTTCAAACATTTACAAGTGTGCCACTTGCCTAACTTATTAAAGTTCACTCTCTCTTCTCTCATATTAACACAATAAAACCCTTTAGTTATGAAAATACATTCAAAAAAAATTAAAAACTAAAATTATATAATTATAGAATCCATATTTTGGGTATAAATCCATCTTACTAAGAATTTTTGTGGAAACCAAAAGAATTTCTTAGAAAAAAAGGCAACATTCTTAATCAAGCATTTTGTTTAATTTCTTCCTCCACCTACTTAAATTTTAATTAAACTATTTTGATATAATAAAAGTTTCATATTATATATAATTATATATTTTATGTTATATTAATAGCTTACAAACTTCTGTAATCCACCTAATGGGTTTCAAAATCATCATTCATGTGTACAATAGACTATAGCCTCCCCGACCAATGTAATTCGTTTTTCCTTTACCACCTCTCAAATTTGTGTATGATGATGGATATAACACACACACACATATATATATATGCATAATATTTAAAACATAATAATACCTATTGGGTCATTATATATTATATAATATTTTTGCCTTCTATTCCTTAGGTTTTACCATAACATTGCTCATGTGTATGACAGACTGCAGCCTCACGAAGCGATGTGATTCATTTTCACATACTATTAACAAGGAAGATAATAAGGATAATTTGGATGAATAAATGTGATTTAAAATAAACAAATATTAACTATTTTTCTTTCTAAAAATATAATGTATCATTTTTATTCTTACATTTCACTCACAAAAAGATGATAACATCATTCATGAAAGTATGGACATTCACATTAACGAAGTGATATGATTATCTCTTTTCATCACCAGACCACATGGATTACATTTTTAAATACATTTAATGAAAAAATAATTTATTTATTATATTATTGTCATTATTTTATGTAAAAAATATTACTTACCTTCTTTCAAAAATAATCGTTTAAAAATGTATACATTACTCATGTGTACATACGGCCCACTGTCTTCATGATCGTAAAGTAGTTCATTTCTAAAAAATATATTTCATGTTTGGTTTTAATAGTTTAATTAATTTATCAATATGATAAATGTTTCATTATTATTTTTCAATATATTATGGAACCATGATCAATGTAATAGGACCAAAAATAATAAATCATAACATATAAGAAAAACAAAATGATTGTTACCTGAAATGTAATTTTAACAATGAATTGGTAATAAATGGGTAATAAATGGTCATAAGTATATAATAAAATGTATAATATATATAATAATGGTTCTGTAATAGATTTAATATAAAATGTTATTTATTATATAGGATGTTTTAATGTGTACAAAGGAATTTGAGACTTAAGGTAGGGGATTTCTATCTCACTTTTTTACACCTCTAAGACACATTCCATATTCACCACATATTTTTATTAGGTGGTTTATATTCTATCCATAAATTAATTTTATTATTTTTATTCTGATAATTATTTTTATTTAAATATCAATTTTTTGTACCTCTCTTTCAAGAGGTTTACATCTCAAATGTTTCGAAATTGGAAATGGATTTTTGTCTCGGTTTTTATTCCATGAGACATATGTAATATTATGAACCTATCTAATTTTATGAAATTTTTATACATCCCCTTTATCATGTAATATCATAAATTAATTTATTATAATCATATTTTCAGTTTCATTTATGTTATTAATTCCTAGGGATTATAATTCATAGCTTCCAAAGTGGTGAATATTTTACCTTAAAATCTCATAAGTTGTTAGGATTATTTGTGATTTTGATTAAAATTATGAAATAATATGCTATATATCCCAGTAAACTCATGAAATTCCACATACTATGGTTATTTATTATAAATACATTTTTTCATTCATTTTTCTCTTCTAATTTACTCAATATTTTAAAATAATCATTTTCATAAAAAATTTCTTCATTTCTCTCTTCGGTTAAAAAACCCCTTTTAATTAAAAACCATGTTTTCCAAAAAATATAATTTTTTTTGAAATTAAACAAATGCTTTATCAAATAAAATTTTAAACCTTTTAGTTAAAAATGTTTTGAATGTAATATTTATGTCATTTTTTAAACAATTCATGTTTGTATTTTTATAGAAATATTGTAAGGAATATATGTTTTAACATGCATGGTATGAAAATAACTCACCACCATCATGACCATTATTTTCATTGAATAATAGTTCTTAAATTTTAATTTCAAAGTAAAATATTTTCAAAATACTTTATGTTTTAAAAAGTTTTTTCCAAATAGGGGAGGATATTTTCCTCAATAAATGTTTTAAATGATTTTTGAAGCTAATATTATATGTTTTATTATATATTTTTAAGGAAATGGATTTAAAAAATATTTAATAAATTTTAATGTTTTTAAAAGTTATGTTTCAAGAAATTTTATTTTCGTCCATAAATGATCCGAATGATTTATCTTTTAAAATCTTTCTCCTACTATGATGACATACTATGAGGTAACTTAAACATTGATGGGGGATATGAACTGAGGATACCATTCTTATTCTTAATCTAAATGGTTTATGATGAAAGTATATTTATGAATCCCATTTCTCTTCACCTGTTTTTTCAATTATAAAATAATTATGAAAATACTAATTTTTCCACTAATTCTAATATGTTAGTACATTCTCAATCTGTATCGCACTCATTCCAAACACAGTCTCAGTGCACATAATTTCTGGAGGTTGAAGATAAATCCACTCAAATTGAGGGGGGATTTTTAAAATAAACCTCTAGAAAAGGGAAAACCATATGGTGGATGCTGATGGATTCATCACTACTAATACTAAAAAACTAATAAATGAAGGGACTATTATCACCTTGAATGAACAATTGTTACAAGATCACTTGACTCTTTTAATAAGGGAAACACTGAAATTATAATTTCAACAAGTGTGGTTGATCAGACTGTAATCATTTTTTATGCTTCCAGAAAGATAGCTACATATATTTACCCACATCTTATGGTTGATTCTCCTATTGCACCTCATATTGATATCCCAAATGAAAAAACAAACCAGGTTGTGAAGTATTTGGAATGTGTAATGAAGCAAAGATATGAAAAAGCTTATCAAAGGCTCATGAATGGTGAAATATCTATGGAGACTTATCCTGATATCAAACACTGAATGTTTAATATGAGGTTGATTCATGAGTCTAAACAAACTCCCTTATTTTCAAGATAATTTCTTATTTGTTTTTTAGACTTCCTTATTATTTCAGGACACAAAAATTCATGCACGTATCCTTTCATGGATATTGTTTCTTCAAGCACACTTCCATTCTTTTAATGATTAGTAGATTCAGCTAATTTTGGGATGGATGTTTCATAGGCTGCACATAATGATTTTTCACTTCTTTTGATTACATCATCACTTTCTTTTACAGCTAAACCAAATGATACATACCTGCTTTTAATGGGTTACTGCATATCTTGAGGCCTTGGATCTTACTCGGAGTTGCTGCACATTTTCTTGATATGATTGATTACATGAATTCATGATTTATCATTTGAACTTCTTTGATATATCTTCATGAATCACTCTCAATTTTGGGTTGTTGTAAATTCATTACAATCTGAGCATGTATCGTAATACTTTTGATTTAAAAAATTTCATTGGGCATGAATTAGGTGGCCAATTCATATCTCTATATGTTTTATTTTTTTATGAGACACATTTCATTTCCTGGGTTATGATATGATTAATGTTTTTTGATCTTGTGGAAATCATACATATGATTTTCACTATGTGATGGTTGGAACCAATATATCTGTAGAGTACAATGTTTATTACACATGGATATTACGGCTTTTTAGATAAATATTCAATGAATTAAACAAACACATGAATGAGGATCATAATATTTTTGTGTATTTCGAAACATCAAAACATAAACATTGGTCAATAAATAAGCTACGTAAACTACCACTTTGTTTTTCACAACTAGAACCTTGGTTATACATATCATAAATAATGCATATCTTTATAACTCGGGGAAGGGAAACATAAGAAAGGGTGATCTCATATGATCATTAAAGGTTAACAAGGGGGATACATAATCATAAAATTAATATAAGAGAATGATAATATGATCATAAAATTTGAAATGTTTACCCAGCATATCAAGGATCATAATATTGAATCATGAAATAAAAATTGGATGTTCATTTGACATGAATCATAAGGTAATAAATGAACATGATCCATTATATTATAACATTGGAATTATAATTTTATTTCTTGTATACACATAAGCATAGAAAATAATTTCCACCGTGGTCTAGGCTCACGACCAAGGCATGATAGCAGAAAAAGTCCTTTACAATACCAAGTTCACACCTCATTCCAACCACGTCTTACTAAACTATGTTCACTCCCCACTACAGCCTTATCTTACTATATTAGGTTCACTCTTTATTCTAGTCATGTCTATCTCATGAGACATATAAATCATTACCCAATGAAATATAGGTTGACATATGTCCCACCCATCTCATAATTAAAACCATATTTATGTGTGACAAAACATTATAAACATTCATAATATCATAACCCATGAAATAAAATGGGTATAATAAAAATTTCAATATATAATATCTTATGGAAAAGTGATAGTTTTCATAATAATTCCATCATGAAATAAACCATTAAAATAAGCAGTTTTCCTAATTATTTCATCATTTTAAAACTTATGGAAGAGAAACGGGTTTCATAAACATCATGAAATAAGTACATAACCTAATCATGGAATTAATATGAATGTTATACTTAGATAATATCCAAAATAAGGCATATCCAACACCAATGGATGTGATCTTAGATGGAAAATGATTTTGAAGGATCATTTAAAACATTTCTTGTGGAAAATATCCTTTCTAATTTGAAAAATGCTTTTTAAAACATAAAAAAAATTAAAAAATACAGTGAAAATAAATTGGAAAATTTATAAAATAATATTTAAATTAATTACTAGTCATGACATCTTAAAATTTTGTTCATGTTATACACGTTTAAACAAAGATTCATTTCACATTTATGGTAAAATCTACAAAGGAAATGTTTTTGTTAATGAATAAAATATTCCTTTAAAATCATTTAAAAAAAATAAATCATGGGTAAAAATGTATTTTTGAATTTATAATATAGTATTACAACATTTTTGAAAATATTTTTAGAAAACATGGTTCTTAATGAAAATATATTTCCGATCCAGGAGGGAAATATTTAGACTTTCTAGAAAATATTTTCTTAATTATCTTAAATACTAAATATTAGAAGATGTATCATTAATTTATGATATAATGAATAAAAATATGATAATAATATTAATTTTTATTATTTATATGTATATCATTACATTTAAATATTTTTTACATGAACATAAACAATACTAATAAACGATGAGATTATAACATAAAATCATTACCACTTTGGTAACCTTTAATAAAAAATCCCATGACGTGAGAACAAAAAATGAAACAAAAAATATCATGAGGATGAATAAATTATGGATATTAAATTTTAATTGGGTTTTATATAGACCGCATTCAAGAATATTGGTGCATATAATAATATATGTCTTGAAGAAGACAAATTGATAAAAAAATCCATTACTGCTTGAGTAAATTATTAATCCTATTCCCCTTGAAATATAACATGAATAGAAACATTAATTATAATTAAACGAGGTATATTAATGATATATCATGTAACAGGAGAGTATATACACCACACAAAATAAATGAGTGGTGATTATGAAATAATTCTCTCAAAAATAAAAATGTGACTAAATTCATTTACATTAAAACTTGACTTCCATTATACTCATTCAAACATCCTGTATAATAAATTTACATTTATTATCCATATTTAATATAAATATATTCATATATATCATATGATATATTATTTTTTTTTTTATTTTATATTACCCTTTTATTAATAATTCTTTGTTAAATTTATGTTTTATGTAATACCCGCTTTCTTTTTCATACATGTTTTGACTTTTTAATCTTCGTACTCCTTCATAGAAAATTATTTTCTAATATTAAAAATTTAAACCATGATATAAATATCATATGTATTCAATATATATATATATATATTTAGAGTAATCCATAAAATTTTTGATAGGAAATGAAATTTGTCGTTCATTGTGACTTTTTCGACTCGAGGCGGGGCGTGTTTCACTGGGAAAATGGTCCAATTAGAATGGTCACTCATTTATGTTAAAACACAATCCAAATCATTATTATTTAAGGATGTATTGGATTAAACCCCAAGGGACTGGGCAGTTTATCGCTTCTGTATTACAAAAGAGGCACCAAAGTCAAATGGCCCTAGCATGTGATTGCATGGGGTCAAGTATTTGTGCAATCAGTCCTCTTAGGCTATAACTTCCTCAGATGTTCTCCAGTAGGTTTATTAGTGGAACCAGAAACACCCAAAGATCCTGGTATCCATGATTCATGTACTATCTTTCAAATGGTAGGTACTTGTTACATGACGATTTGTCCAACGATGCTTAAGGACTCCATTGTTCGAGAGGATGGGAGGTCAGGCTCATCGAATCCTTTTGGGGGTAATTATTACCTATTTTATGACTCTATTATAGATTTATTTCATGTTCATATGTTCACGAATCATTGGTTCATTTTTGAAGAGTGTATCCATGGGCTACCCCTGGTTCACATGATTGTCATAAACACATGCATATTTAATGCTATAGAGGCGATGCTGACTTAATCTATGAAATAAGGTCCTCTAGAGTTTATCATCATCCAAGGGGGATAGAAGATAGATTGATGTTGGGATAGGAACCATAATATGGGTTTCATATGTATCCTCTATAGAGAAATCAGAGTCCACATATTTATGAATGGTTTGGGGCTTACATGTTAGAGATGCCCATTTGAGGGGACATGATTGGGTGAACCCTTTTGGAAGGGAACCCTTTTGATCTTGGGCCTTCAAGAAGGTGTCCTATGTAGCCTGATTTTAATAGGAATCAGAGTTCTCATAGTTTAAGAATGGTTTGAGCCTTACATATGAGAGAATCTCATTCGAGAGGACATGATTGGGTGAACCCTTTTAAAAGGGAATCCTTTTGAGATCGGGCCTTCAAGAAGGAATCTTACATATCCTAGTTTTAATAGGAATTAGATTTCTCTTAGTTCAAGAATGGGTTGTGGATTGTGCATGAGATATTCCCATTTTATGGGACATTATTGGGTGAACTCTTTTGGAAGGGCACCCTTTTCAGCTCGGGCCTTTATGCAGGCGTCCTACATATCATGGTTTTAATAGGAATCAGAGTTCACGTAGTTCAAGAATGGGTTGGGATGGTCATGTTGATGTTGCAATCTACTCTCTCTGAGAAGCAAAAGTATGTGAGGGATCCAACCAACCACACACCTCCTCTCACGCTGAGGTGTTGTCCACGTACCAATGCGATATGCGGGCTTGGACAGGGGCCACCATACACCATAGTGGTAAGTGGTTCGGGATGTGTTCTACCACATTTATTTGGGTTCCAACCACATACTGATGTAATACATGGTGTCGGGTTCTATTTCCATAGCGATTCACTATGCGGAACACCTTTTGGACGGATGGTCCTAGAACCTATCATTTGAGGGGAAATCATCCATAAGGAATGTGTAGTTCATGATGACATAAATTAGGTTTTTAGTTTTCCTATTATTATTAAGTTCCGTCTTTTTATGTTTCATAGTTGGTTATTCTTTTGGTAACATGGTTTGTGATTTGAGCTTTGTTGATGATTCGAAACCAAATCCAAAATCCTCTCTGAATTCTTACTTCCAACCCCTGGGGTCTCCTATTAAGACTATTCATATGTCCGTCTCAATTTATTTCTATGGTTATTTTATGGAAAATCGAGACAAACATATCTATTGTCCTGCAACACCATTTGCGGAACTCGTGAAGAGATATCTCTATCTGTGAAAGACTCATTCAACCAGGGATTGCGGAGGCTACAGTTCGTGAGTCATGGTTCATGAATCTCTTGGGATTTTCTTCATCTGTTAACTGCTAAGTTCAAGATATAATATGTAGATAGTCTTTACATGCTTAATCTAGCTAGTGATGTGGTTCACAGGATCATTGGTTTTTTGGCCATCACTCCACAAGACAACGCCTCAAGGTTTGTTCTGTATACTGGTGGTTCACAGTTCATGTGTTCTTTGAACCCTTCTGGGTGATGGTATGTGGGTCAGTTAAAAATCTTTGCGGAATTAAATTCCTTCAAGTTTCTTCAAAAAAATTTAAACTCAATTTGAATTCATTCGCTTTAATAGAGTTTTAGGAATTTTCTCTTCCTTTTATAAAGTAATTGTTGTAGTATTTTCATCCCTTTTCTAAGTTTTCAAGACCCTGCAAATACCCCTCATTGGAATGGGGTTCATTGAAAATAAAAATGAGAAAATTCTGATGTATAAGTGATCATAAACACAAGTGGTTTTTCATTAGAACAAATTGGTCAAGTATGTAGGGTCCACACCTATATATAGAGGCATGTGTCATATTCCTTTTAACGTTTATGAAAGAAAAAAAGTGATCTTGGATCTCCATTATATTTCTCTACATCTTTGAACCATTCCTTCTGAGACGTCTCTATTCGCGTACCGCTTTGTACTTACTATGAACTGAACTCATCACAATTGCTTCTACCCATGAACTGGATTTTGTGTTTTTCAAACTATGGCATGGAATTTAAAACTGAAAATTTGATGTCCGCATTGGAGAATGCTATGCGGTTTTGGTGTCTCTCAACTTGAACATAAACTGGTGAACTGAACTTTAAGATTTAATAATACGAACATAAACTTTTAAACCATAAAATTGAACATTATCATAGTGAGGCCTGGGTTTCCGGTTTCTTATTTCCCTAAACCATTCTATTTTCTGGCTAACGATCCACATGTTAGTGCCTCTTGGGACTTTTGTGTACCATGGATATATGTTTTATAATTCTTGTGTGTACCACAAAAGTATGTAGGGAATGATTTTGCGTATTGTGCAGCATGCAGGAAATGGCTTCCACATACAGTTTCTGGGTGCAGTATTTGGATTCCCATGTAGACACTTTTTTAAGCCTTTTTGCCAATTTTTGTGGACTTGGTCTAACAATATATTTTGGAATGAATTTCTATCAGATTTTGGATCTTTCTATGTAGGCCCCAATGTCTTTTCACAGACTGTCACTGACATTGTTTCTTCTTATAAGGCTACTACTACATTCCCCCTTTCTGCTGCTGATGAAATATTGAAGAACCATAAGGATTTGGTTGATTAAAAAATTCTAATAATTCCACTACACCAATATCTATAAAATATGATTACGGAGATCCAAAGAGAATACCCATCTATAGATAGACGTCTATATTATTTGATTGGTCTATTGTCTGGCATAACGATCTCAGAGCCAAATAAAACTTATCAGCCAACTGGCTGGATTACTAACACCTCTACACAAAAGGCGTTGATTTTTTCCAAGGGGTGGTACCTTGACAGAGATATTGCAGATGGGTCCTTGCTGAGCTACGAACCTCAATCTTTAGAGGAGGTTTAGTAGAAGCTAGAAAAGACAGACCAGTGTTACAAGAACATCATGTGGAAAACTACAACGAACGAGAAGAATGACTCGTCATCCAGGTGGTATCTTCACTCTAAAGTATTTTTTTGTCTTAGATTGGGGGTGGACTTTTTGTGTTTTCTATAGTTGCAAAGAATTTCAGACAGATCTGTAGATTGTGGGACTACACTAGGCTACTTGGGTATCTCAAAAATACCCTTACCGTCCCACTGCCCATATTTCGCAGCTCTTGATCAGGTGGATACCAGACACCAATACCTTCCATTTAACCCATGGGGAGGTCGGTATCAGTCTTTGGAACATCCCGTTAATCATGGGAGTCCCTATTGTTGGGGATATGTATGATGAATTCCTACCTCCTACCCATATTTGGAATATTGATAAATGGACCCCTCCTTTGGCCAAGAAACTCATCATTCTTTCAAATGCTGTTTTGAAGGAAATTAATCCATGTCCAAAACAGGACATTCCTTTTGATGAGTTGTTTGGTTCCTACGTTAAGAATACTGTTATAGAGGTTGATTCTCATAGACCCTAGGAATATCCTACAAAAATAACCTTGAGGTGAGCATGTACCTATTATCCCACCTTGGAAGAGGGGAAATTTCATGAGTGGGGACAAGGGCTTGTCCCTGGTGTTGATTGATTAATTCTTCTAGCAGCCTTCTTGACCTCATTTTTGAGGAGGTGGATCTTAATAGTATGAGAATGTAGTGGTGTGAGAACCTCATGTTTTATAATATCCGCTTAGCAAGACATTAGAAGATGCATCAATCAATGTTATCCCAGTGCTGGCTAAGCTCTATCACGTGCTGAGTCAGATCAGTGAAGGGGGTCCACCTTACCAGATGATTGGGCCCTTAAAAATTCTTTATGGAATTATGGGATACCACATAGGAGGTTATACCTTTATCATTTCCTTACCAATTCCATATTCCACCCTCAAGCCTTATCTTCATATTACTAGTGGGTTTATACCGATGACTTGGTCTTCACAGGATAGATGGGAGGAGCCAAATGAAAAAAATAAGCAGGTCTTAATGGCTTATCTCAACATCTATGAATGTTTCACTTATCATCCTTATGATTCCCCGATCAGTGCTATTACAAATAACACATCTAAATACATTTTCAACCGAATTTAGTTTTTTCATTTGAGAGAAGGCATCTTGGTTGACCTCATTGGAGGGGATCTTATTTTCAAGGGATATACACCATATAGATTTAGTGATAAATTTATATATGTCTTGAAGTTGTGTTCTCTTACAATAAACTATTCTCTTCAAGATAAGAACCAGATGGTATCCCATCAACTATAATTGATGTTCACCTGGGATGACAGCCATTGGCAGGCTAGACTCCTAGACTCTAGGGATTTCGTACCCTTCCTCACCAAAATATTTATTGAGGAATGGGTTAATTCATATCCTGATGTCCAATTAACTGATTCGGTTCCTATCGAGACAACATCCAAGGCTTCTTGGGAAATGGGAAAGGCAAATAAAAAGGGAGTTATTGGCTCTATCGTCCATGAAAATTCTTCTGAATGCCTCTCTGCTCCCTCCAGTGGAAAATTGTGAAAGGTGGGTTTGTGAGCTCACGGGAGAACGAACAAGCTACTAAAGCTGCTTTGGATAGTCCACCATCTATTCCCCCCAAGGATAAATTCCTAGTGTCATTGAGGCAATGGGAAATTTTTAATGGACATATATATACTTTCGACAAGTCCCCTCATGCTTTATGGTAGCTCCTACAAACTATAGAATATTATCTTATTAGAAATGGCTTTGTGTCATCACCCACTGACATTTATTTTTATGAGGATCCTAAGAAGGCGGGTCATTACCTCAAGGACCTCGATACCCTCATCCATTCGCTATGTGGTCAAAATAAATACTTTCATTGGGTACTTTCCATGCTATGACCAAAAAATGATGATGAGGATGATGATGTCAATAGCTCACCTATTGTGTCTACCATGGAAAAAGATTCCTACTTGCTCCCAACATCTAGTATGCACTCATCTCCTTTAGGTTTTTTGTTTTCAGATACTCCCATGAAACACTTGTGGTTTTCGAAACCTGCTTCACTCCCTTGTACAAACCTACCAGTGCGGGACAACCCAATCACGGTTGCATTCCCTGATTTCTGGAGGGTCTATGATGAACTGAGGGTGGAGGATTCTAATAAAGATATATGGAGGATTATTCAGGGAGGATTTTTTTTTTGAGATTCTGGGTTTTGGGGAGCCATTTCTCCCACTAGTATTTAGGCTGAAGAGAAGCCTGATGTGGTGGCTGCCTACTTGAATGAGATGGACATGTTTCTTCACACCCTCACAGATAGGTATTACTTGTTTGACAGTGTGGGATTAATGGAAGTACTCTTATGGTTGATGAGAGAGGTAGTTCTATCGATGAACCCTGACTTCAAATTCATTTTTTGTAGAGACAATAAAGGTTCCCCCAAATGTTTATTTTTCAGTAGCCCTCGTGGTCTCTATAAATGGTTCTTTCTCCAATTTATTCTTCTAGGGGCACCGTAACTAGGGAGTGCGCCCTACTATTTGTGTAGGGTGTTGTGGAAGGATCCACTAGAGCCCAAGAACACATGGAAGTAGTCATCTCAGACCCTTCTAGGGATTCCCCCCATCTCCTCTGGGTTCTCTTATTCAAGAGCCATCTTCGCGACAAATGAAGAAACACATGAAGTCTTCCTTGCTGTCGTGAAACCTTTGGAGGGGAAACACAGGTAATCCTCTACTCACGTGGTGGTTGAATCGAGTACCCTTATCTTGTTGACTCAAAATTGAGTGTGTTTATTTTGATGAAGGACCTATTGGTAACCAGATGGTGATTGATCAGGCATCTATGGATCTCGTACTCTTTATAGAAGAGGATGTGTTTCCATCCATCATGATTGACCAGAGTAGGTGATCAGGGCCCACCAAGGAGACTAGGGGTACGGTCGACCTTTCAAGTGTTCTTGCTCATATAAGAATGATCTCTTCCTCAACAGTGGATGAAAATCTAGAAGTTGAGGGCCCATTTGATGGTGTTGATCCATCTTGCATGGAGAGAGGCATGGAAACCCCTATGGTAGGGTCCAAATTGGGTGGTGAGCCCCATGCCTTACCAAATTTTGGAGGGGCTTTAAATAATGAAGAACCAATCAATATTGATCAAATGATCATTACCATTAAGTAAAGAGTCCATTCAAATAATATTACTTCACCTGCACATGCTGACTCTGTGGAGGTCACAATCACTGGGGAGGCTGATGTCCAAGCATTTGAAAACTTGGAGCGGTCAATTATTCTTTTTTCTCCAATTCTGAGAGAAGCTGTATTTTCTTCCCACAGGATCTGAATACCAGAACCATTCTCTGGGATGACTATACCTACCAGCCAGTTATCTGTAAGACACAATTTGAGGGATGATTCAGTGACTATTGTTTCGGTTGGGTTTGGACCTGGTCCATCATTGTTCCCAAGCGACCACGGGGTGCAACTGATGATGGAAGATGTGGCACCCCCCAGTTCTGGTTAGTGATATTTTTATGGAGGTGGTAGGTACTAAATCTGTCACTTATCTGTTCTCAAAATTGAAACCAAAAACATTAGAAACTAAGGTGGAAGCCCCTTCTCTTTCCTCCGTTTCAACTATCATAGGTGAGGCTACTACAAGGTCAAGTCATGTTGTAGAAACTAAATCGAGTCCCTCTCTTGTGATTTTCATCCCTGACAATATTTCTACACTAGGGAGTCACTCTGAGACTGATTGAGAAGAAATGGTTGATCTTCATACCATCCGTCAAAAGTCATGGAGGACTATTTTGATATTAATCTATTAGACCCCATTGGCAGAGATTCCAACAAAGTTACCAAAATTACACTACCTATTTGTGGTCATGGGTTTTTGTGGATTCAACTATCATGGAATCCGTGACATAGTGAGTTAGGTGATTGCTGCTAGGGAGGAAACTGGGACACTTGAGTATCAACTTTATGAGGGTGATTCGATATCTCATCGTTCTGTTGTGTGGAAAATTTTTATTGACGAAACATGCAAAAAATATGTAGCAGTTTTGAGGATGAAAAACAATCTCATGAAGTAGGAGTCCTTTTGAAAAAACTCAACCAAGAAGCATAGAAATATAGCTGGAAGTTGGAGCGGCATAAACTGGAGTGGGCTCGGGCCACAGTCATCATTGAAGAGTGAATATGGGGGATGAAAGAAGGATAAACTACTAGACTCAATATTATGAGGGACGTGGAGTCACTATAACAAGAGTAGAGTTAGAGACTGCAAATTTTTTAATGCTTTTCCAAGCCATTGAGGATTCACATAAATTATTGAGGCAAGATTGTGACTCTTCTAAAAATATTTTGTAATGATCATGTTCCAATTGTGTGGAGAGGCTCTAGGCTGTGGATGCACAACATATCTTTATGAAATAGGATGGAATTTTTTTTGTGCTCCAATGATTATTCATTTCCTTTTCCTGTTCTGTAAATTGATCACAATCAATCATATAAACATCATTTCGGTAAGGAATTAATTTTAAACTATGATTCAAAACCATTGAAATGAAATAATTGAATCAAGATCTAATTTTTTCTTAATATGCGGAACTTAGTGAGCATAGTTCGACTATTTCTGAGTTTTCATGGAAAATCTCATGAACTTTGGTGTCTTTTTCATTATCACACTAATATTTTCTTAAGATCATTTGATATGAACTTAGTGGGAATAACTAGACTTTTTACCTGGGCTTTATTTTTTTTTAACCTAACAATATTTAATTATTTTTGATAGATCAACCATTTTTATTTTTTCTAAACCATAGACAATATAAGTTTAATGAGTTGATACAAAAATTTTGTCCAGGGGTTCCCTTTTCGGGTTTTCTCTCTGGTGATTATTACTTCTTTTTCACTGGAGGATCATAGTTATTACAATCAAACTTATTACTAATGTTGTAGGTCAAATATATTTGATCAAACATTATGTTACAGGGGCCCCAATTTGGGATTCATCAGTGGGGAATGTCCTAATAATTTCAAACATGAGTGAAGGATTTTTCATGACAATTAATTTGTGAGTTTTGGACATATATGAGGTTTGGAATCCATTTTAGGCATACAAATCTAAGAGAGGACTCTCTAGATGAATAAATTTCCTTTGATTGAAGACCGTTTTGTAGGAATCATAAGCAGAGCCATCAGGGAAGTGACTATGTGTGTCCTAGCAGGCCCAAAGTGGCGAGCGGCTCTGTGTCATCCTCCAGACCCACTGTACTCGACAGGAGGAGTACCTCTATATGGAAAAGGTGGGAAGCAACTTTGGAGTGACCCAATAGGCCCATGGTCGATAGGGTCTTATGTGTGACCCAACATACCCACGGTACTCATCATGGATGAGTATCTCTTCAGTCCAACGTTAGTGGGAAGTGGCTTTTTTGTGACCTGGTAGGCCCACTATACTCATTGAGGAGGATTTCTCTAGCCGTGCAAGGTGATCGATGATACGACTGATTGGTCTTACTTTACTACTTTAGAATATACATGGTGTGAGGTATCTCTATTTGTAATTTTCTTTGTGGATTTAATTGTGGTGTTTCCTTTTTGGTTTGGGATTCGTACTAAGTATATTATTACTCACCCCTATACAGGCTTCACCTGCACTTGTTGTGTCTAATGTAGACTGCCACTACCTTGATGGAGGACTTGGTGGCCTAGGTCCCAGTGGTGGCTAGTGAGACAAGGCAGACAGGGGGTACTTAAATGGCTTCTAGCAGCTACACTACATTTACCCATCAAGTGTGGTTTTTGGTGGATGGCGTTCAAAGTTTCCATGTACCTTCCTATTTTTAGTTCATCTTTTGTTGGGTTTTTTATTCTGTCCCATTTGACCTCCAGTTTTTACTTTTACTTAATAGTTGTTTGGTATCATTCATGTACTCTTTTATTGTTATCTTAGAACATTGTTGTGTGTGTGTATGTACATGTTTTCAGGAAAATACTTCCCACTTGTAGGTTGATTCCTTCAGTGCTAGTCTCCAACCCCTGGCCTACAGAAGGTGGGCTAGGGGGATATCACAACATGATCCTTGGGGGATGAGTTGTGAAATTAATTACCCTTTACAGGATCATAATTATATCATATATATTCATAAAATTCATTATCACTATCATCAAATTAAAATATAAATTAAAAATGAACCGCATTTCTTTTTGGATGTGGTAGTCCACATGTACGCACAAACGATGTAATCATTTCTCAAAGGATTGGATAGTCAGTAGTTAAGTGTGATATTATAATTATATAAGTAAAATTTTATAATAAATATCATATATAAACATTAAACCCATCATAATATCCATCCATAAAATATGGTGATGAAAAGTGAACCGTATCGCTATGTGGAGAAGATAATTCGTTTTTATACACGAACGATACATTCACTTCTTTTTTGATAAAAAAGAGGGAATATAAATGTTCATTAATAATAATAACGAAATTTATTAATATTTAGGATACTAAAGGTGTTATTTTATGATAAAAATAATTTATTTATTGGAGGTAAATAAGATTTTAAAAGAAAGTGATCGGTTAAGATGATTGCCTCTTCTTTGAAATGACTCCTTTAGATATCCCATAATGGGCTCTATATCTAGTATTTTGGGAAGATAAAACATTATAAGATTTTCTAAGTAAGTTTTTGTTTAAAATTTAAAGTTTATGTAGAGATAGAAGGCTCAAATTGGTGTAAACAAGTGATCTAGGATATTCCGTTTTAGAATCGACGTGAGGGGAACTTTTAGAATTTTTCAAAATATAAAATTATAATAAATTCATTCTCATAAAAAATTCCCCCAAATGGATATAGATTTCAAGATGAGTTATGATAGTGTTTTAATCCATTCGCCCAATATAATTTATTTTTTTTTGTTTCATTTAAAACCTTATCATTTAATTTTACCCCCATTTAACCAATTTTAATTTTAATTACAATACTGATGTTTTTAATATTAAAGGTTTATAATATTTACATATATGGTGAAAAATGGAACTTAAATGGCCAATTTATGATATTTTAGACAATATTATATACACTATTTATTATTTTAAGATATTTATGTTTTTTAGTTATTTTAATAATATATTATTTTAATAAAATATTATTATTTTAAATTTTGACACTATTCGTTTAATTTAACTTTAAATAAATCCAAAAAAATGGGTAGTTATAATATAATTTTCAAAACATTGAAAATTAGTCATATAGATCAATAAAATTTCTAGGTCATATTAACCAAATAAAATTATATCCAATTTAATATTTATTTAAATAATTTATTATATATATTTTTTCTAATTGAAAAATATTACATCGAAGTTTCATAAGAAATCAAGGTCATTTTATAATTTATAAAAAAATAAATATAAATTTCAATCATGAAAGTAATTTTAATAATCTCAAAATAGAAACATATATTGTTTCAGAAAATATTTTTCCTCAATGTGGACACATAAGAGATATTAAATACAAAGAGAGTGATATTTTGTGACATTCATTAATTTAAATTATATGTATGTAATATTCCTAGATAAGGGTCCCTTTGAAAAATATATTCGAAACATAAGGTGTCAATGGAAAAAATTTAATTCATATAATAAGAAATAAAATGTGATATTATATCATTATCACCAATTTCTAATCCAGATTAACCTGATCTACCATTTACCAAGGTTATAAATTTTACCACAGTTACTATTCATATTGAAAAAAATGAATGGGGCATAATTACTAAATTTGAACTTTCTATTTAAAAATAAGTAAGTGGTTTTACCTAATTCAATAAATATAAATTCAATAAATTAATTTTAATCTAATTGTGAAAAAGGTGATAAAAACTTTTTTTATAAATAAATTTATATTTATATATATATATATACATTTATTCTTATCCTATGATTAGAAAAATAATTTTGGAATTTTTAAAAAATTCGATCATGTAAATAATATATAAATTTTATTAAATAATTCACCAATAGTAATAAATTTAAATTATCAATATAAAAATAAATTTCATGCATCAATTCTTTTAGGAAAACAACCCTTTTATCTTCAAATAATTGGTTTTTTTATTCATTGTGATTTTTTAACAAATGAAATCATTTTAAAAAATTTAGACCTCATATTTTTTATAATTTACTTATTAAAATTCTATCTAATGGATTTGAAATAAAATACATGTAAAAATTTATTAATGTTACAAGGTTTATGTAAACTCGGTGTTTCATGTAATACAAGCTATCAAAGGTATCAAATTATATAAAGTGAAATATTTCATAAAATTCTCAACGAGTAACATTATTCCCCCAATAAAATGAATATTTTCCTTTAAAAGTCGTCGCTTTGATATAAAAAATATTAGGATATGTCTTCCCTATTAAATCTTCAGGTTTCCACGTAGCTTCCTCAAATTGGAGGTTTCGGAAAAAAAACATTTACCAGGTGAGTGGTATTGTTTTAATGAACTTTTCTCTATGACCCATCATATATTCTAGTATTTATTCATAAGAAACATATTTCTCCAATTATATCACCTATATGTTCAATACATGTGGTGTATCTGGTATGTACGACCTTAGTAATTATATATAGACTAATTGGAAATTAGTTTTTCATTATAAAAGGTGGTTTTACCCACCCACTAGTGAGAAATACAAAAAAAATACTTCAAGTAGTCATAAAGTGGGGAAGACTGACATAATCCCCTTTAGTAACAAAATTTTATTCTATGAGAAGAAAACCCAAATTGGTGTAAATGAGGAGACAAACGTCCTCCCTTCTTATATGAGCTTATGTGTCCAATTCAAAGTTCTATTCACTCTAAATGTGTTATGAGATATTAACTAGTTATGTATCAATTTAGAAGCTTATAATAAGATAAATTTGATCCCTTGGGGGATCAAATTTCCTGTGATGTTTTCTCACCAGAACATCTGAGTCTGACTCAACCTCCATTGCCTACAAACAGTATCTACTATATAGCATGATTCCAGTGTTGAGTGCTCTTCCCTTCGCACCCACAAAATTACCTAGACCATAAAAATAACTAAAGGATATGATGACTAATCATCCTGGACCTCTAATCATTGCATCCCTATCATCTTCTCATTCATATATGATTTATCCACATTTAGTTTCAAACTGAGTATGGGTGTAATCCATCTAACTCGATGACCATGTGACCTCACAACAACATAGGGTCTATTAACAAATTTAAAAACATGTGTGACTTCTACCCACATTTAAGAACTAATCTCAATTCACTAACTAAATCTTTCATCCTCATATATATGTAAATAATCTAGAAATAGTGACCCATCCTTTCTTGGTACCTTTCATCCCCTAGGGTCCAGCATATGGTTGTGAAAATAACACTATGCATATTAATTTCAATCTCCTTACGCTCCATTACTTGAAACAAGTTGACAATAAAATATACATGGAGAACTCTTCATAATCGGTTCTCAAAATAATCTCTATGTAGGTCCATAAATATTATACCTATTCACCTTTAACAAAAAGATGAATCAATGATTCATTTTTTTGTCTTTGACAATAAATTCATTGAGAGTTAATAGATATTCCATTATTCTATACATTATCGTCTATTGGAATCGACTTATTTCTCGCTCTCTGATCAAGAAAGTTAATTCTCATTAGAATTTCCCTACACCATAATTTTGTTTCCCACTCATCATGTACTCTTCTAGATAGATCATCATTATTAAATCACGACTATTGAATTTTCCCAGACTCAAGCCCGTGAAGTAGCGTCTATCAGATTCATCATTCATGAAAATACTCCCAAACACATCCTTTTTGTCTTTGTTTAAAATAGCCTCCATCAGTGATGTATTGATTCTATCCTCCTTGAAGAACATATTAGGAACGAGAAATATTGGAAATTACAACCTCTCTCTAAGCCAATTATCTTTCCATGGGTTTATATTCCCTCTCCCCACTATTTATTGTGCTATATCCGGAATATATTCTAAGTGATTAAGAACACGTATCTCCAGTAACAAGAGTATAGTTATATGGTTCTCCCATTCATCCCAATGTTCTTTGTTTTTATTATTGGTAAAAGAGGCCTATAAATAATACCCTTCAACCATATCAAATGAAATTTTTGCTTTCATGTTATGCATTGTTTCACTCATGTCCTATATTACAACACTACCCTTGAAATCCATTTTCACCAAACATTTCCAAGAAGCTAAGTGAAATCATCCAATTTTATTTTCATCCTAGAGAAATGATACCATGATCTTATCCACACTGGAAATCATATCATTGTGAAGCTTAATTATTTTTAAAATGTGTATCGGGATATATGTTAATGCAATCTTGATCAAGGTGACTATTTCTCTAAATGAGTGTAATTATATATAGAAATCATCATGAACTTGAGAGATATTCAATGAAATTAACAATCCATAAGTTCACACCATGACCCAATAAATAATTTGAAATGGACCAATGTACCAAGGGTTTATATTTTCCTTCTATAAAAATATCATCATCCTATTCTATGGATATATTCATTGAAATACCTTATCACCTACTTCAAACTCTCAATCTTTATGTTGATTTTTTGTATAAAATTTTTGCAGACTATTAGATGTTTTCATGTTTTATTGAATTGTTTTAATCTTATCTTCCATTTCCTCATCTAGATTAGGTCCCAATAGATTTATTTCTCTAACTTCAATTGATCATCTTCAAAATTATCACTTTTGACCTTATAGGGATTCATAAGGATCAATCTGAATACTAGAGTGAAATCTTTTTTTCTAAGAAAATCTCACCAAAGAAGGTGTTTATCCCAACCACCTTTAAAATACCTAGAGGAAGATCTTTGCATGTCTTATAGATTTTGAATCACCCTCCCCAATTGAACATCTGTCTGATGATGATAAGTAGTGTTGAAACTTAACTCATCATCTACATCCTACTGAATTGTTCAATAAATCTTCAAGGTAAACATCAAATCCCAATTAGATACAATTTATAGTGATACACCCTAAAATATTACCACTTACATAATTTATAACCAAGTAAGTTGGTCAAAAATATAGATATCATCTAATAGATATGATGTGTGCTGACATCATAAGGCGATCAACTACAACTAAAATAACATTATAGAATTCAAATTTTTTGGGTGAGTCTGATGAAAAATCCATGGAGATATTTTCCCATTTCTATTCTGGTATGGGTAATGGTTGTTACATTATTTTATACTTTTGTCTCTCAACACTTACATTCTAGCACGCTACGAAACAAACCCTGCAATAACTTTTTTCATTCCATCCCTTCAAAAATACCCTTTCAATATGGGATATAGGATACATGTTTTGAATAGGTATCTTCTAAAGTTCTTGATAATAAATTCAAAATCTCATTGATCTGACTATCTTCTTGATAAATTTAACAGGTTCACCCCAATGTAAAACACATGGATGAATGAATCCATTTTCAAGATTATACTAGAGTTTCTTCTTCAATTAATGATAATAAATTTGGGACATTCCATATGGAGTATTGTAAATATGTTTAGAACATGGTATTAGATATATTGGAAACTAAAATTCAAATTTGGAGAAATGTCGGAAACCTCTTCTAGAAAGACATAAATAAACTCCCACACAGTAGGAATATCATCGATGTTGAACTTCTCCCAACCATCTGAGATAAAATCCCTTTTTGAATATGAATCCTGACCTATTAAGGGGTTTTACTATTAACTAAACATCAAATTTTCTTAGTATTTTAGGTTTACCTTTCACCACATAATTATCATACCCCTCACAAAGAAATTTTCATTACATGTGATTTCCTTTATCTCTAAAATTAAGTGGTTGTTGATGTCAATAATCCTAATTAACCATTAGATTTTGGTGTTGGTTTTCCTACTCCCCTTACTCCTTTCATTTAAAAAACTATACTTTGGGTGGTGAATTATTTTTAGCTTTCTCTTTATTCACATCATTAGGTAACTTCTTCGCATAAATTTGACATTTGATTTCCCAAGGACCTTCCTTTACACACTTAAAGACTTACCAGTTCCCTTGAAAAAAATTTCTTTTATTATACAATACATAATTTCAGCATAAAGGATGGGTCACATTCTCATCCATATGGTTTTTATAATTTATTTTGAATTCCAATTATCTTTTCTAATCAAAACCATGATATTGATAGGTAACTCCAATATCCACCACCAAATTGAGATCAAATCCTAAAATTTATTCATATTTTTTATGTCCTTTATGACCAATTCCTTCTATAAATTGGTTTTAAGACAAAAAATAATATAAAAACTTTATATTTGGGTTGGATGATAATATCGGAATCATACCATTCAAATCTCTTCAAATTTTCCTTATAGGTGCGAAAAAATTCACCATAATTCTTTTTAACTCAAGTAATTATTTCTCTATTTTAGTACATGTAATGTGAGGAAATTACTTGTTGAAAAATAAGATTTTAAATTCTTGTCACCCCATATATTCACTTTATTTTAGTTCCCCCATGTACCAACTAATATTCCAATTTTGATTGAATTCACCTTTCAAACAATAAACATCCAGAAAAACATTCATATGTTCATAACACTGAATAATGGAAAATATATTTGAAATGGTGTTGACCCATTACTTAGGGAAATTAGATTAGAGAACACACTAAAATAAGGTGGAAGTTTCTTTATGACGGACTCAACAATACATTGTTCTCTCCTTTTCTTGTTTGGAAGAACAGTGTGATTCATATGTGAGAATGTTGGGTGAGCATAACAATAAGATTTTTTATTCCAACCCCATCATAATTTGGGTACTCAAGAGTAAAATAATTTCATTGTCCATCATATTCAGTGTTAACACAATTCCTTTGGGATCCATATATGAAATAAAACAAAAACATATAGTGTGAGTGATAATAATCATTATGGAAAACCACATATGCGAAAAAACATAATTATGAAAAATTATTTATAGCATTACTACATCATAACACCTTCTTCTATAATCTCTTATGTTTATCATTGGTAATTCATGATAATTAATACAGCATTAGAATTTTATCCCTTATAGAGACTTATCCATAGAAAGAATCATAAGAAAAGTATTAGCTCAGTTACCTAGTAAGGTTAAGGAATTGAGATATCACCGACCACATCAGAATAAGATGATAATAACTATAAAATAACACGATCTTAATGTTCGAAAAACGTACCCTACATGTTAATAAACATAATATTAGGTCAAGTAATAAATCATGGTAGTTCTTAATTCTTGAATTATAAGGGTATCAAAGAACATAAATTGCTAAATATTAACAAAGGTGATAGACATAGAAATGTGGTATACATGTATGAAAAGAAAACCATTTCGTTAGTAGTCAAGGATCATTTCAAATTATATTATAGTTGAAAGTGTTTAGTCCCCATACAATAATAGTAGTCAAATTTCACTCCCAATACTATCATAGTGGATATAGTCCCTCATTTAACTGGGTTTACTACCATTTCACTACAATTTATCTCATGAGATATCAATATTTACCCAATTCATTAACGGGAGATATAGGTTCCTCTGGTAACATATTTAAAATCATACATATTTTTTCCACAATATCATAAATCATTCATTATATCTAAAACCATGAATAGAAATGGGTTTAAAAACATTTCATCATATAATAACACATGGAAAATAAATGGGTTTCATAAACATATTCTAATCATAAACATAACCCATAAAAAGAGAATAAGGATGGTATCACTATAATATTTTTCCAATAATGAATAATTGAAATCATTTTTTATTTTATAAATACAAATATATTAAAACAACATTATTAAATTATTGAGGAAAATAACCATTCCATTTTTTTAAATCACTTATTTAAAAAATGAAATTATAAAGGAAAAAATATTTAAAAATATACTAAAAATATTTGAAATTACAATTTAAAGAAAATATTATTCATTATGGTGGGAAAATACATTTTTTCCATATAGGTTAAAAACATTCCACTATACTTTTGTCAGAGATATCACAAAGTACCTTGTTTGGAAAAAATATTCTTTTTTAGACTGGTTTTTAATGAGTCATACAGGGGTGTAAAATAGTTTAGATTATAATAAGATAATATTAATAACATTCATTATTTTTTTTTGAAAACCCAGATATATAAGTAAAAGTTTTTTCGATTGAAGAGATAAATGTAGTAATTTTTTCTTAAAAAATGATTTTCATACTTTTGAGTACATAAGTTGAGGAAAATAAAAAGAAAACATTTGATTTTTTGAAATAAACTGAGTATAAGAAATAAAATATGTATGTTTTATTGTCATATAATAATATTAATTTTCATATCAATATATATAATCAATCTTGATAAAAAATGTGATTGTGACATAAAACCCTGACCTCGGTTTCTCCATTCTTCCAAAGCTTTCTAACCACCTATATAATAAATTTATATTAATTATAATTCTATAACATAGTCATTTTAATTATTATTATATCATATTTGATCCATTTATAACTTTAAAATACCCCTTTTATCAAGAATTCCTTATTAAAAATTTTCATTTCTAGGTGTTAATTGTTTCATTTATCATCAGTATTTTAGTTCAGTAGTTTTGATCCTTGTAATTTCATCCAAGTTCCATAATCTCTTGAATATTAATAATTATATAAATGTAATATATATTCATTATATACATATTTAAATTCCAACATAAAATTTGGATATATAAAAATCAATTACAACATTCATAGAGATGGTAGGTCGTATGTATGCGTGAATGATTTTCTCATTTTTCAACAGATGGAAAGAAGAAAAAGTAAATATTAATTAAACTATATATAATTATTTATATATCATATATATAATATATATTCATAAAATATTTCCTAATTTCCATCAATTAAAATTATAAATGAAAAATGAATCACATCACTTCTTAAAGGTGGTAGTCCAGACATATGCACAGACAATGTTATCGTTCCCAAAAGGATTGTATGGTAAGTAGTTAGATAAGATATTATAATTAATGAAGAATAATTATTTCATAAATATAATATATAGATAGTAAAACCATCATAATACACATCCATAAAATATATTTAGAAAGACCAAACAGTGTATCTATGTGGAGATGGTAAACCGTATGTACGCACAAATAATACTTTCACTTATCATTTTATCGGGAAAATGGGGTATAATTTTTTTTAATAATAATAATAATATTTAGTAATATTTATTATTATCAATTTTAAATTGTATGATTAATACAACATATTTATATTAGGTAAATAAGAGTTTAAAAGAAAGTAATTGGTTATGGAGATTACCTCTTCTTTGAAACAACTACTTTAGGTCTCTTCTAAATGACTCTATGGTTGCTATTATGAGAATAATAAAACACTAGAACATGAATATGGATGTTTATATTTGAAATTGGAATATTTATTCTAGATATAATCTTCCAATTTTTTTAAATGGAGGATTTGTCCTTTTATACTTGTGGTGAGGGGAACAGTTTGAACTTTACAAAAAGATTAAATTATAATAAATTAATTCTCAAGTAAAGTGTCTCAAAATGTCCAGGTATTAGAATAAAAAGTAGTGTAAGTTTAAAATACCATAAAAAATAAAATGTATTCATGTTTTGGTTTCATTTTATACATTATAATATTTATTAACCCTTATTAAACTAATTTTAATTTTAACTATGGTAACAACGTTTTTAATATTAAAGGGATTGTAATTGTTTACTTATAAGGTGAAAATTGGACCATAAATGGAAAATTTATGATATTTTATACCATATAATGTCCAAATTTAATTGTTTATATATTTTAGTATTTTTAAATAATTTAAAAAAATATTATTTTGTAAAATATTATTATTGTCAATTTTGACACTATTCATTTAATTTAACTTTAAATACGTCAATACAAATATGGAATAAGAATATAATGATTTAAAACATCCCCAATATGTTATATATATTTATAATTTTTTTTCACATTAAATCATTCAAATATATCAATTTTAATATTTTTAATATCATTAATTATGTATTTTTATTAAATGGAGAAATAAAACATCAGTGTCTCATAAGCAATTAAGGTCATTATATAGTTACTAAAAGTAAAAAATAATTTTACATAATGAATTTTTATATAAGATAAAATTATACACTTATATTAATTCATAACTTATTTTTTACCTGTGTAGACACATAAGAGATGTTAAAAACAAAGAGAGTGACATCTTGTAGATTTCCTTGATTTAAATGATATAAAAGTAATTTTCATGGACAATGGTCAATCTAATAACTCCATTTTGAAGTAATGGTGTTAAGGGTAAAATCACCTTCATACAAAAATAATTATTATTAAAAATTATTTCCTTATCAATAATTATGATTCAAGATTAACCTGATTTACCCTTTATAGAGGTGATATATTTTATCTCAGTTACTATTCATATTGAACAAAAACAAAATGCACCTAGTTACCAAATTTAAACCTTATGATTCTAAATATTTTATTCATTTTATCTAACTAAATACTTATAAATTTCATATATTAATTTTAAATTTTCTAGGGGAAACTCTACAAAATAATATTTTTTTAGAAAAATTACATTTTTAAAAATAAAAATTAATTTATTCTTATATTATTCTAAAAATATATATTTCTTGAATGATTAATAATTTTTATAAATTAAATAATATATAAATTTTATAAAATTACTGAAAAGGGTTTATTAATTTAATATATTAATATAAAAAATAAAATGCGCTCTTAAACAAAATTCAGAAAAACATCAATTTTGTTTTGAAGTAAATTCTTTATTTAACTCTATTCACTTGATAACTGATGAACTAATTTATTAAATTTTTAGACCTTATATATTTATTTATTTATTTATTAATATTAATTTACTCGGATCTAATTACTTGGTGGTAATGTACACATAATGATTTATTAATGTAATGTGGTTTGTTTAAACTCTGTGTTGCGTGTAACTTAGGATATCGAAGAAATCATATTATTTTAAGAGAAATATTTCACAAAATTATAGGATATTTATACAGAGAAATTTATATGGATATTAAAATCAAATAATATTCATTATAATATCATAAAATACATTGAACGGTAGTATATACACCACAAAAAAGAAACATGTGGTATATAACGCATGTGTCCCTCAGAAATCAAAGTGATAAGAAGATCCATTGCCTCAAATATAGAATTAATTTTTAAAGGGTAAAAAACTAATATATAATAAATATAGTTTTATAATAAATATATTTAAAACCAAAATTATATGTATCATAACATATATTATTTACTTATGACATTTTACTATCATTTTATTAACAATTCTTTATTAAAATCACTTATCTGGTAAAAACTACTTCGTTTTTCAAGTATGTTTTGGTTTAGTACCTTTAGTCCTACTACATTGATCATGGTTATATAATATAATATTTTTAACCAATATATAACTATCATATATATTCATTATTTATCTATTTATAGTATTCTGTTAATATTAGAGAAAAAAATTCACTACACCATTCAAGAAGATGGTAGGGTGTACGTACACATGAACATTTTTTTCATTTTCAAGACTGAAGAAATGAAATAAAGGTAAATAATATATAACTATTAAAGAATAATTTTATGTAATAAATGTTATATATAATATTTAATTCAACCCTTGACACTTTTATATTAAAATAGAATGAAAATTGTATCATATTACTTTGTAGAAGTGGTAGTCTGCACATACACACAAAAGAAGTTATGATTTTCCATTGTATTGGAGGGTAACACTGTAGATATGATGTTATAATTATAGGAGTATATATTTATTATAAATATAATATATATATTTTAAATCTACCATTATATACATCTATGATATGAGATGTTGGGAGTTGAATTACATCGATTCGTAATACAGTAGTCTGTTGTACACACGATCCATGGTTTTGTTTCTAATTTGATAGAAGAGGATATATATGTAGGTTAATAGACTATTGTAATAAAATATAAGTATATGAGATATAATTAAGTGATTATATAATCATATATTCATAATATTTTATGGTTATTGAAGAATAAGTAAAGTGAAACCCCATGGTTAAAAACTAAGCAACTTCTTCAGAGAGATAATTTAGGTTTATAACTAAATACTTATTTGGATGATTTAATAATAACAATAAGGCATGTAATATATGGTTAGGGAATTATGAAAAATATTTTGTTGGGTATTGTATGAAAAAACGGCTTTATATGTGTGAAGAGTGGAGGAGAGGATATGTCCATTTATAAGTGGGGAAATGAACCCACTTGGAAACTGCATGGAAATTTTCAAAAAGAATCCAAAATGATAAACTCATTCACAAGAAAAATGAAAGAAAATTAAATTAGATACAAAATTGTGATGTAATAATGTGGTAATATGTCTATACAATATCATTTAGAAAAGTTTTATTGGAATATTGACCTTTTCCTTTCTGTTAAAATCCCCAGTATACCTGTTTTAACCTCCATTATAGTAATTAATTTTTTCTTTTTTATTATTCATTATAAAAATAATTAAGTTAAAATTACTATATGACATAAGTTATTTTTATTAAAATTATGGAATAATTTTTTAAATTTTAAATTCATATATGTGGAAGAATTTAATTTAATATAAACCCATTAATGCAACCAAAAAGCAGTTTTCTAAGGAAAACGTTTTCATAATTATAGAAAGTATTAATATAAAAAAGTTAATATGAAATTTATTCCAATGACCTAAATTTGGTTAATTAATATATATATTTGAAATAATATTTATTTTAAAACCATCTTAAAATAAAGTGGAGATCATAAATTCTTTAAAGAAAAAAACTGTTTTAAATAAAAATCAAAATTTTTTTTACAATAAATAAAAAAATTAGTATTTTCAGAAAATTCTAAAAAATTTACTCAATGAGAATTTTTCCTTTTATATTTCAAAAATATATTTTATTATTTCAAATAAATTTTCTAATGGGGTAAAATTTAAATTTTATTATTTGTTTACAAAAGTAATTTAATAATTTTTTAAAAAAAATATATTTTCTAATAATTTGAAGAATTTATTAAAAATTAACAAATTTTTAATCAATATGTTTTCTTTATATGAAACCATTATACTTAATTTTTATAATTTATTTATTCATTTTCCTATATCTATGTTTAATGGCTATATTGTAATGGTCATATTTAAATAATAATATTATTAGTATATCGTGGTTTGATAAAACTCAGTGTTTCGTGTAATGTATGATATCTAATAAATTAAATTTTTTATAATTAAAAAAATTATTCAAAAAATATTAGGCTGTTATATAAATGTATAAATTAACCCATAGAAAATGTTTTGGAAGCAATTGTAAACCTTATTTCTAAGATTTACCATGTATGAATCTAGAAACCATGTATAACTAAAATTTACACCATTTTGTGCACCTTTCACCTATGAGTGGATGGTGCCCCTTCATTTATGTGCTTGATAGAGACACATCAGAGGTATCTAAATGAATCACTCCTTTTTGGTGTATCCATAGGTTTAAATAATCACCAGACACTCATTCATAATTCTCATTTACTTCATAGCATGGTAGTTCCTCACTTTGTGAAGGAGAAAGAAAAATATATTTCTTAGGTATAGGAGATACTTTAAATTATTGGGCATTTTCAGATATTTAATACATCATGGTGACTACCACTTTATATACGTAATTGGTACATTCCTGAAACATATTTTGTTAACTCATACCTTACACAACATAAACATTAATTATTAAACCATTTATATTTTAAAAAATGAATGCATTAATCCTCTCATGCATTTTATATTATGAAACATCCATAATAATGATACCCATTGGTTAAATAAACCTAAATGTTAACAATTTAAAATTTTTATTCCTTTCTAGTCTGATTATATGTGTGATATCATATATCATTCCTTATGATATCCCTTCTATAATGATTTACTATATAAAAACATGTGATATGATATTCTTTTCGAACCATGTATGTTTTACTATATGACTTTCTCAATCATAACAAAAAATGGAAAAAATATATGATAGAGATATTAGGATTTAGAGCATATATCCTCTAATATACTTCTTTCACTAAGTAATTATGGAATTATTTCCATTTCAAATTATATTATATAGTACCAAATATGTTCTAAAACACTTTTAAACTAACTTATGGATTATTCCTTAACATGTTTTAAAATATGTACTAAATTTTACATTGTATAAAATAATATATAATACCATGTGAATCCATACCCCCAAAATCATTTTGTATTAGTTTTAAACACTTTAAGTGTAGTTATAAGTGTAAAAATCAATCCCTATTTGATAAAATAAAATGTATAACCATGTAATCCATTATATAATTTACAAAAAATATGAATTCTTGAGTGAATAAATATATGAAAATAGTATAATTTGGGAAAATAATCATTGCTACTTAAGCTACAAAGTGATATACTGTTATCTCCTATAAAACATGTATCATTATACCTGTGTCCACTCGCTGCTTCATATGAAGGAAATAACATTAAGATAACCCATTTTTTCAAGACATTGAGTAACCAAGGGACATAATGTATGAAAATAAAAAACATTTACTCATATATTATTGATTATATGAGTATAGATTGTATTGATCAATGAATAGATCACATGGAATTCATCTTTCTAGACGAGCACATCCCATTCCCATCACCCGATACAGAAGCCCATCATATGTCTTATCTATTTACCATCATGGACTTCCTCAACCTATCTTAATAAAGAGACCAGATTTCATATATGTTTTATGAGAGGAAAAATTGATTCTTGTTTGAGCTCCAACCATTGTTATGATAAAGAACATACCCAACAACCACAGATTAACTAGGACTCAGGATTTAAAAATAATGGTATAAAAATATAGAGCTTATCATTATAGGTATCTTGGAAGCCTTAGGTATTGGTGAAACCAAATATAAACCCAGTACCCCTAGTATATCAAATAAATTGTGTGTGAAACTCCATGTGGTATACTTTCTACATCTTTTGATGATCAAATCTCATACTAGATCATGATAATATTATTTATCCCGATACAAGAATTGTACTCATTCTATCATTAACATTTTTTCAAAAGATATAATACTATTGAATGAAAATTGGTTAAGGATAACTCAAATTCATAATTTAAGATGTGAATTCTATTTTCAATTCAAGAGATATATGCATCCAACATTAATGAATAAGAAAGTTGAGATTTCTTTTTTGTATTACCTGGTAAAATTTATAATATTAAATTATTTTAAGAATACTAACAACTCTATACAAAATTTAATGTATTATTATATCAAATTTAATATATTTCCATACTAGACTTATGTTTTCTCTAAATTTAGATATTTTTCAAATCACTACATCTCTATGTAATTTATTCCACATATCTATGTGACCAAAATATTAAACACTCTCACTAAACTCTTTAGCTAGTAAAATATATAAAAAATGTTATTTTGAATAATTGAGAGAGTTATAAATTCTAGTTATAATGTTTTACTCTTTTAACATTGTTTTAAAACTTCTAAAATATACAACAGCCAGTATTATGATGTTAATTGTAACCTCCTAGGTATTTATTGAATAATACATTTTCATATCTATTAATAACTTTTAATTTAATATTAATTTTAGTTTAAAGGGGACACTATGTACAATATCATACCTGATAGGCAATAATGAGTTTCTCTGAAATCTTACATTGCACACAACAAAGAGTTATACCAGAAAATAATATAAGAATAATATTATTATTTTAAATGGTAGTTAATGCCTAGCCATTGTATTGGTGATAATGAAGATAAAAAACTAAAATATTATTAAACATGTTTTTAAATGTTTTTACAATTATCCAATAAATTTTAGAGGCTTAAAATGATAATGAATCAAATTTTAAGAATAAAATACCCTAATATTTTTGAAAGGTCATTTTACCACCTTTTGATAGAGAACCAATTTTTAATCTAGTTTTTGTAAATTTTATATGTTATAATTGATTAAAAACATATTATTTACAATTGGGACATAAAGGTTAATTTGGTTTAAATTTTGGTATTTTTATAATAAAAACATATTTTAGTGAATATTGAAAAATACTGCATTTTAAATCAAAACATCCTTTTTATATAATTTATTTATATAGTTATGTTGTCTGTTTAATTGTTTTTAATGAATAGTCGGATTATTTTTTTTATCATTTAATCCAATTTTGTTCATTTTATGTACATCCTCATTTAAATTTGAGTTTAACACATGTCAATCTGTTTATAGTTTTTACTTCTTAAAAACCTTCTTTTAGGTTATGACAATGGGAAATAATTTTAAATTAATTTATGAAATTTTTTTGCATTAAATTTGGAAAAATGGATTCTATATTTTTAATTAGATGTTAAAAATTATTTAAATGTTTTTCTTTTATTTTTAGAAATTATGAATAGCAACATCAGTAATTATTTTTATTTACCATGGTTTAAGGGTAAATCATGTAAATGATGGTGAAACATAATATTATAACAATATAAAACTACCCTAAAACATGTCCTAATATTATGGAATGAGATATTTCTGACCATGAGAATCCTTGGGTAGATTTTAGGACCCCATTGAGCCACTTGGGTGTGATAATGACATGTTATGATAATTAATCTAAAGTAAATAGAAATAAAACACAAGCATGTTTCTTTTTACTAAAAAAACTATGGTGGGGTTATATAATTTATCTATTTGACAATAAATACTATTTATAAATATAAATATATTTTCTAAATCATGTTATTTTATTGATAATTTTTTTAAATTAAATAAATAATATTATATATGATAGAATGATGATACAATGATTACCTTAGTAATGAAATATTTAAATAAATGATATTATAAATATTAAAATAAATATAATTTGAACATTTTTATTCCAAAAAAATATTTATGGATTATTAGGAAAATTTATATTTTATTTAATTTAGTTTTTAATAATGAATCATGTTTTTATGACTTTATGAAAAATCAATTGCTAAATAGTGTCAAAATTGTCAGAAAATAGTTTTAAAAAAATATTATTGTATTAAATGATATAATAGTCATAAAAATATGTGATTCACCTAACTGACTTATATAAAATTAAAAATGTCATTAATTATCCACTTTAGGTTCTCTTGTAATTTTATAGTAACACTATTAACCATATATTATGAAAATAGAGGAATACATGGTAAGAGATAATTTATTTAACTAAGGGTTGAAGCCAAAAGATAAGGTTAAATTTGAGACCTAAGCTTTTAAAAAACATATTGATTGAGATGATTTATACCCATAATCATATTATCCTCTAAATATATTAATTTTTAAATATTATAAATATAAAATAAATTTATAATAATATTATATTTCAAGACTTTCCTAAAGTAACCCTCCTCCCTCTTATAAAAGGCAACCTCCTCTACCCACTTACTCACAGATATCAAGCCCCTTGGCTCAAAAAATAATTCTAACATAACATTCCAACACCCATAAATTCATTATAGAGGCCTTACCTTGTGAATAAAGTAATTCAAGAATCATTTTGGCTCAAATCAAAAGGAGTTACCCGGTTTTGAGGTAACGTCTTCTCAATCTCCTTTCAATTATTTTCCATCTCAGACCCCATAAAATATTTTTATTCCATTATTTTATAAAAACACCAGTATGATAAATACAATACAATGTTTTTATTATAATTTTTTTACCTACACTTACACTAACCTCTTTCTAAAGTATATAGAACATATTGTTTCTGTGAATGGAGAACTACTACCTCACGGAATGATAATTGTTCAATTTTATCCTATCACCTATCATAGTGGAGATTGTGATGAAAATATATTTATATATGATATTTTTTATATTTATATTGTCTCTATTCTTCATTAATATTTATTTATAACATACCTTTATTCTTTCCATAATTTTTATATATGATAATTTCATTTGAGGAAGTGTGGACTACCACCCCCTCAACGTTATATGGCTCGTTCATGCCATACATGGAACATATAAGGGATGGAATTAATGAAATTATGTAACATATATAACATAGATATTATAATAGAATTATAATATACCAATTTATCATTTATTCTTCATTCCATTAATGTGGAAAAAAATTAATGTAGCGTTCATGCATACGTACGACCTACCGTCTCTATGAACGGTGCATTTCATTTCTTATCTTTTAATGTTATTGAATCTTATAAATACATATTTTTTATATATATGATATTTTAGTCACTAATATAATTCTATATATTATGGAATTAAGAACACATGGATAAATTTCATGAATGAAAATTTATTTTTGACTCAAGTACCTAACATCGAAAAAATGTCTTATATGAACTAAAATAATTAACTAATTTTTATAACGTGGTAATAAGTTATATAAAATGAATAATAAACCTAAAAATAGTTATAAACAAATTAGAAAATTTACCTAAGTTTATTATTCAGGAAACTAAAGATCTAATTAAACCTTTCGGATACAAGGTAAGGGACTTCGTCTAAATATACTTTCATTGAGGAATATTTTGATTTATATACAACCTTCTTTTATATGGTGTGTAATCAACCAATTTGACTTTTAATTTCATTCAATGGTTTTAAAAAGGATAATTTTTTAAAAATAATTTTACTAAATGATAAAAGTAATATTTACTTTTAATGTACGTGGTGACAACGAGCTTTCTATCTCCGTGAGCATTATTTGATATTCAGTTTCCTCTACAAGACGTAATGTTTTTAGAAATAAAAGTAAATAACATATTCATTTTTTAGGTATTTTGATATTGAAATTGGTTTTGAGAATGGCTTGATTATAACAATATCTTAAAATGAATTCTTATAATTGCATTGTGGAAATTTTATTTTTCCATTATGCTTGTTGGTGTGTTAAGATTATGTTAGGGTTCTTCGGAATTACTTATGTATATGGGTGGTTCCAGGATAAATCTAGGGTAGGTGATCTCATGATAGCTCTCCAATACATTAGAGAAAATTGAAAGAGGTGAATTTTAATCTTCCTCCTAGTATATTTGGATAATATACTTTGATGGGTATTCCAAATGTAACCATGAAGGTAACTCTTTATGTTGTTGTGGAATATAAAAAGTAGGTATGATATGGATTCCACAAATTACCTTTATTATTTGTGATTACAATGATGTTTTCATGACTCTAATGAATTCATGGGTTTATAAATATTCATAGACTGAGGTTTTATTTCCTTATTTTACCTCTTATTGAGTTTATATCACCATCCCAAGTTTTTTTTAATGTTTTCACAGGGTATAAGGATGAGTAAGATAAAGGTAGAAGTCAAGAAGAATTTTATCAAGAATATAAATCTTATTTTTTAAAGGGTTTTCATTAGTGAAAAAATGGATAATTTTTTTTAATATTATCCTCTTGTATTATTATGGGATAATATGTATTAATAATGGCCTTATTCAGTAAAACGCTAAACATTAAAATATCATTGATGATAATAAAATTAAAATTATTGAATTATCTTACAATTAAGTAATGTTTTGAGGTTCAGGCATCATATTAACGACTTCTATTTTTTTATTAGAAATATTATTATTTTCATAATCATCATTATTCTTGAAAATTTTTAAATTGGAATTCCTCCTTGATATATTTTTTTAACTAATATAACCTTTATATTAAACTTTTACTAGAAAATCCTAAACTCTATTAATAATATTTAATTGAAAAAAACTTATTAAAAAATTTTTTTTATTTTCAACTTCTCAAACACCAAATTGTTACACCCCGACCTAAGCCACGGGTCTAGAGCTGGTGGGTCACGGGACCTCATCTCCCCCATATGAAAGTCATTGTTGACTTCTAGTGAGGTTCTATGTCTATTAGTGGGGAGACCATACCCTCAGTATCATGTCATAGAACAAATTATTAAATATAATATAATATAATATAATAATCAATGTTTCATGTAGAAACTAAATAATAAATAGGAAATACATGTCATACAGGTAAAAATAACTCCTAAATAATAAATCCAATCGAAATTATAAGAAAATAAATAAATAAATATAATAGTGGGGTCCTCTGAAGTCCCTCCTGGTAAACTACTAGATTCATTCTCCTCTACTCATTCACCCACCATAAGGCCTTTTCCCTTTACTGTATCCCTAGTCATGAAATCTATAATCACATGAATGCACGAGTAGAGTGTGGGTTCAATACATAGTATGGTACCACCAATAAATCCTTAACCATGTTTTCCCAATTATAACTAGTTTATCTGATGAATGTAATTAATTCATTATGATTATAACATCATACAATCCAAAATCAACAGGTCATCTTCTATCTAAGCCACTACAACCCCCGGATGGACCTAAATCGAATCCACACCGAAAAGATAATCAGGGAAGTCAAAGTGTTTAAGAGTAGGACACTAGGACCACAACATGTCACCCATAATTCTTTGAAAATCAAGTCAAATTATATCTCCAAACCATTATATCTTGGCTCTTTCATGATTTGTGCCTCTATACCATCGTACCAATTTATGCCTTGGGACAATCCCTTAGGCCATTATGCCCAAAACCCATGTCTTCAAGTTAACCCACTAAACATTCATTCCCTAAACATGCTACCTGGGGTCAGGTTTCCAGAATTCTAGGGCCTTAACATAGTTCCTTGGGATAGTAACCCAAACCATAATTCCCCTTCCCTATGCTATTGTTTATCATTTTTATCACTGTAAGTCGTACACACTCCCCCTATATGGAATTAACACCACATGATATTCAGTATATCTCAAGTAATAATAACAACCTCCATAGAAATGGTAACACACGTCACATAGAAGAGCATACAAGGTATAAAAATCATATCATCATGAGAATAATATAGTACCAGAACATATCAACATTTGATCACAATAAATCATGATATATGCTCCTTTATCAATACTCACTGAAGAATATATCATAAGGGGTCTCATGATCTACACACACATCCACATTTGATCATAATGAAAATTCTCCATCATTTATTCCAAATAAAAAAAACATTGAAATATGTGTAAATGAGGGCCATAAAAGTTAAATAATGTACTACCTCAGAATTCATTGATGTCAACAATAAGGACAAACCACCCTGCGTGGTTCGAAAGTTGGAGTGGAAACCTCAATTGTCAAAAATACCTCCTCACGAGCCTCATTGTCATATTTTTCTAACATGTAAACACATGAGTATCATCAAGGGTTCCTAGAACCAAATAAATATATTTACATTCAAAATGAAATAAATACCACATGCGATGATACTTTTTCTCTCCTTAATAATTTCAAAATTATCATTTAGGCCAGCACATGTTCTAGCAATATCTTCTTCAAGAAAAATAATAAAAACACATTCAATAATATTGTATCTCTCTAGGATAATACACATGTATTAATACATTATCATTATTCTATGATATTTCAAGATATTAATTCTTTTATTATCTTAGATAATTAATTAGAGAAATATTATATTATCATTCTCTAAATAATTTCAAAAAATTTATTATTATTTGTGAATTATTTATATAGTTTGTCAAGTAGGATTATTTCATAACCCACATGAAAGAAGAGAAAATATAGATAATAATTTTTTACCTAGAATTCTCACACACAAGAACTATGAGAGGAAGTTGAGAGAGAGAGGTGATGGGTTCTGGATGCCTAAACTTTGGAAGAAGTGGGTCACATTATTCATAGAAGGCTTTATATCCAAAACAAGAGAATTCCCTTTCTAATCAGAGTCATATTTTTGAATAAAAAATGGAAGGAAATCATTATCATTTTAGGTAATAAAAAATTCATATAGTATCATTTCGTTAAAGAAACAAGTTATATACCACTATTTAATTCGTGTTTTAAGATATTCTTTATTATATATGTTGTAATCTAATCTATAAACATCTAATTAAGGATAAATGAACCAATAGAAATAAATTCCTTTATTTCTTATATTTAATGGTGTTGAAATTGATTAAAAATGATTCCCAAGAAATAATAAGAAGATAAATTAATAAAAATATTGTAAAATTGTATCGCTTACGTAATGGGTATGCACTGTGTAAGAGTATATTTTTTTATCCTTACTTAGTTGTAGGTAACCATAGGTGTAAATACTTTACCCTTATTCACCACACTTATAAGACATTGTATCACTATAAAAAATCATATATACCCTTACATAGGTACCCTTATGCATTTGATACCCTTACAAAGCACTTACCTTACCCTTACATAGTTCATGTTACCCTTACATAGCGCTTGAAAAATGGGTGTACCCATATAGAGGCCATTCCTACCCTTAAATGGTGCATATAAAAGGGATTTTACAAATTTTCAGGCTCTAGAAAAAGTTATTTACACTTCAATAATTCTTTTAAAATATTTTATATTTTATTTCTAGGAGAAAATCTAATTTCCACATAAAAACACTTTCAAATTACAAAAAAATATGGTTTTATTAACATTTAAAAATTAGAAATATTTGAATTATCCCCCTCCATCAACTTATCAACCCCAAAAAATATTTCAAGTTATATTTCATGAAAAACATAGGCCATTTAGCTTGAACATTAGACTCCCACACCAATGTATCCTCATAAATATCTCTATGCCTCCACTGAATTTGAAAAAGTGGTATCATCTTCCCATGAAGTAAATTATCACTAAATTTTATATTTTTCATTATATTATCTTCATATTATTCATCTAGAACCAAATCAATAATCATAAAATCAATGACATGCGTATAATTATCCACGAGCCTCAGGAGTTATGAAACATTAAACACATCATGAATACCTAAATAGAAAGAAGGAAGATCCAAATGGTACACCACTATCCCCAACAACATGATGATCTCAAAGGGTCAAATAAAATGCGGTGATGGATTTTCATGCTTCCTTAGATGTTTATGGCCTAATAAACAAGTCAATATTATGAAAACCTAATTACCCAAAAAACTCTAAAGGCCTCCTCCAACATTAGGAAACCAATACCTTACTAATATATATATATATATATATTAACCTTTTTTAATATTATGCACTCTCTCAGAAGTCTTAAAAACCAAAAAAGACCATAAAACTACTGACCTTCTTTCCTCATGCTAATAAATAATTGAAGAACACGGTCTCCCATAATGATCCTTATAAGGATTCATATGATTCAAATCATGTTAACTATTATTCTATGAAAACTCAACCAAGTCTAGATGATCATTCCCTTCACTATCAATGTCCAGAATTGAAGCTCAAATTATATCCCCTAGCATGTGTATTTTCTACTCAGACTATTTGTATGTATTGAGATGGTGCATTTTTATCAATATCAGATGTGTCCCTAAGGACCTATCCAAGCCCTTCCAAATACTCTATGTAAAATTTGCATATATATGAGATACTATATTCATGGAAACTCCATGTAAGTGTAAAATTTTCAAAGATGTAGAGAAATCCATGTTTATCTATCATTTGAGTCTCTCAAGTTGGTAGGAAGTTAACCAACTTTATTAGTCAACAAACAATCACCCAAATAGTGTCATGAATTCTTGATATCTTAGGTAATATTTTCACAAAGTCAATTATGATTTCATCCCACTTATAAATGGTCATAAGAACTAGATGAAGAAAACCACTAGGACACTAATTCTATAACATTAGCCTCTAGCTTTTAAAAAATCATGAAACATTCGAAATGATGTCCATATTCATACCTAGATACTATAATTGTCTCTTAAAGTCATAGTACATATTCATCACACTAGGATGTACTACCCATATCAATGAATGGAAGTCCCTCATCATATCCTCTATTATGGATATAGGGACTATCAATATCCCATGCATGAAGATCATATCATCATCGCCTGACTAACATTCGGGTATTGGGTCACCTACATTAACCAGTTCCCATATCACAACACACTCTCGGTCTAAATCATATATATCCTTTATCCCATCTATGATAGAAGATATAGCCACTAGTGTAGAAAAATTCATACATCCATGTTCCTTAAATGCATCCATTCTATAGTTGTCCTACAAGCTCATCGAGCACCATTGTTCTTATGAAGTATAGTAAAAAAGATATAGGTCATCCCAATGATATAAGACAATAATATTCTACAATGATGTTAAATTTACCTAGAGTAGAATACATATCAAATAAAATAATCTGTATATAATATACTTAGTTCCATTATCTCAGGTTTTGTCCCCTCTATGTCAAGATATAAAATGTCTCTTGTAGTTTACATAGAAGAAAAATATCTCAAAAAAGCAATAGTGTCACCAAAACTTAATAGAATGGTCCAAATTTTCTAGATCTAAGTCATGATTATGGTATTTTGGATTATTAGGTCATAGATGAAATGACCCATTAGAAACTATAGTCTTTTAAATCATGGTATCCTGAATATTCCCAAACCAATTCCTGTTGCATCAAGGTATACTGAATATTCAATCCTATTCTTAGGAAGTATCAGTACTGCAGCAATATTCATCCTCCTATTTAGCTCACTGAATGACTCTTCACATTGATGAGTCAACTTGATATTTAACCCATTCTTTTTCATTGTAATAATGGTTGTTGATAGTTAAGATAATTCCTAGATAAATCTCCTATAATATCTTCTTAAATCTAAGAATCTCTTGATCTTTAAAATATTCTTTAGATGTCCATATAACATGTAATTCTATTTATTCTCGAGGCCCATGGATATAACTTCCTTATACTCCACATGTACTTAAAAATTCACCTCATGAATCCATAATTTTCACTTTGATGGCTTTGAGTAAAGATGGTGTGCTGGAAGTATACTCAGAATTATCTTGAGGTGTCTAGAATGATACTTCACTATTGGTGAGTAGAGGATGATGATTTTGATGAACCCCATAATGAGTGATTCTAGGTAATAGTGGAAGATCTCATTCTTGATATTCATGACCACCACCAATGTGTTTGTTAGTCAGAATGGCATAACCAAATAGATTTATAGCCCAAACCTGCTCTGAAGAACCATCTCAGAAATGTACATATCCCCATATCATAATTGGTGATCAATTGATAAAAGATAAATCATGAAGAATCATCAAGATCCCCATAATTGATTAAATATTTCATCGATCATGGGAAAAGGATATCAATTCTTTAACATCCCTTGTTTATTTTTAGTAATTAACATATAGTCCAAGTATACCACATACCTTCTTGAAAAATAGTATAAGTGAACCCCATGGTGAAGAACATAGCCTAATGAATCCATTATGCTTCAAGTCATCAATCTTCCCCTTTAGATCCTTCACCATGGGTGGTGATATATGTTATGGTGTTATTAAAATGGGTTATTCAGCCAATATGAAAGAAATTTTAATGTAAACTCTTATATCAATAGATAGTTCTCTAAATTCATCTATAAATAGATCATAATAGAGATCCATGACTATAGTAAGAGTTTAGGGGGATGTTACTGATCACAGCAAAATAAGAAAGACCCCATCGATATGATGATTTTCCCGAGCTAACTCTAGTCTAGAAAAACTCTACCTATTCCAAATTCCCAGTCCCATGTCAATAAGAACTTATATCACTTTGGTTAAATAAAAAAAATCATCTCTGATAGAAATCCATGTTAGCTCTGGATCTTGTCATCCATTCCATGTTTAGAATCACAATGAAGATCACCATCTCTAAATTCATGAATTCCCATAAATTTCCATAACCAGATATTACTATTGACAACACTAAAAATTTATGCGATTGTCCGCTTTCGTACGAAATAGTGTATCATTTCATATTAACTCAAAAGATAACTTGACAAATAAGTCATTTAAAACCACTATTATATGAAAGAATTTGATAGAGCAGTATCAAAACTTGCTGTAGATAAATTTGAGGAGTTGAAAATTGTCCATTGAAATGTAGTTGTACCCACTCCACCATCTTCATATTTCCAATAAAAAACATACACATGGCCTACATCATCAATATGTTCATGTCCTAAAGGTACATGATAATCCCAATTCCATTTCTGATAACCTAATACTAACCATTAGGTTTAATAGATTCACTTTCTTTGTTCCCTATAAAAACCAAAAATCAAAGCTCCATGGAAAATCTATTGGAGATTTTCTAGATTTCTATATTATCGGCCCATATTCTTATGCATTGAGTAAGACCTTTGATAGTGTCATATATTTCCATAGTCGAAGTACTAATGTCCACCCCAAAGGGGACATAAGATATTGAACTATACTACACTTTCTTGCCACTGCTCCACTACATATCCTTGGACTACCTCTTCGTTTCATTAGAGGAGGTACTCATAGAATAAGTAGGTGTTCTACCCAGCTTAGTGCAGAAAGGTAGGTGAATACCAACTACCCAACCCTCCCCCATGTTCTTCTTGATGGTCAGGGCCTTCTGTAGCACCTATGGGTATGATTCTTAGTTGAATCTTCAATCCTATTTTCCAATGTTATGTTGAAGTCCAATCTCTAACTTCTTCTCATTCTGATCCATATTACTACCTAAATGTTGAGAAACATGGAGAAGAAGAGTAAAATTAGTGGATTAGGAAGATACAGTCATGGTTCACTTTTCCAGCTCTATGAACTCATGTTCTCAATCAAGATTCATCATACCAAGAAATAACTCCTATAAGAATAAGTCTTTGAAGTAATCCCATGAGAGTCACTCACATTTTCCAACCTAACACATGTCTCCCCACCAACACATGGTGGTCCCTACATTATGAATGCTAAAAACTTCAACTTACTATATGTTTGTATCTCGATGGGGTCAAATATACCCTCGATGATTTCCACCTAATACTCTAAATCATGTTGTCCACCTGTGCCCTAATTTTTTTGAGGATGATGGAGATGGAAATGTCTAACATAGTCAACCTGGATATCAGTGGAGGATAGAATATTCCCACTACCTAAAACACTGGGGATGGTTTTAGAAAATTCTCTAGAGCACCCTCCTTTTCAATTGGGTATCCAAAAAAAATGTATGTCATGTGAAATCTTCTATAATTAATAAGTAACATAAGTAATATAAATAGATCATGTCATGTTTATGGGATCACACAAGGTTATCCTATTAGTGTACCCTTAACTAAAGGTATACACCTATTATCATTAACACTGGTCCTCATCCTTGCACAGTAGTCTGAGTTATCATATATAAATTATTACAAGAGAAACAATCAAGGAATTTTATTAAATAACTACTATGAATCATAATAATATGTGTATTTATATATTCCATGTGAACCTACATGCCTAGTCAAGATGTTTGAATGAACCCCAAATCTCATAATAATAGTAACAAGAATATCATCCCTAATAACTATGAGGTCTATTATAGATTTGTTTCCAAGAAATAAGGAAACTCCCCTACCTGAGTCCCACACAACAATCTTCTTTCTACCATATCCTAGAATATTGAAAAAAGAGAAGAAGTAATCTTCTCTAATGTAATGTTTTAAAACCTAGGCCTGGACCACCTGGTTTGATACATAGGGTTACATGACCTCATGCTAACCTCCCTACACATAAGAGGCTATATAAAAGTAGTTAGGGTCTAAGTCCATCAGTGGAGAGATTATATGCTCATTATCAAGTCATATAAAAAATAAATAAATAAACTAATAAACAATATAATGATAAAATTATCATGAAAAATGTAAATAAAAAAAAAGTATGTACATGTCATATAGTTAAAAATGACTCATAATGTGGAAGTTCAATCCCAAGTGAAGTATGTAAATAAATAAATAAAATAGTGGGGTCCTCCAAATTCCATCTTGTTTTCTTAATAGATTTGTGCTCGATACTAGAAAATTAAGCTACATCCATGGTTTAAACCATGGTAATAGCCAGCAAAAACCTTGTAAATATACTATATCCATGTTTTTATGGTTTTATATTCTATTAACAAGTAAATAGGTCCCATGATATATCCAAAGTTTAAGACTATCTATGTATGTCTATATCCATAGTTAAAACCATCGAAATAGACATATAAGCATAGTCTCAATAGTGGAAGTAGGTCTATTTACATGGTTTTGAATTGTGGCTCTAACCTCATCCACAAAGAACTATTTTGATGGTTTTCACAATGGATGTAGACATATTTCCATTATTATAGACCATGAATATGACCTAACTTATAGCCACCGATCATAATTGTTGCATTATGCCACTATCCCTGGTGAAAACCTTAAAAAAGTTCTATTTCCACAATTATAAACTGAGGAATCACCATCCACCTTCCAGATAAAAAATTATTCCCTATAACATACCAAAACAAATATCCTCCCCATATTCCCCAAATAAATCTATATAAATTTAAATAAATTAATATATCATAAAAAATCTATTTATCTTCAATTAAACTATTTACCGATGAAATAAACACATAGAAAAAATTTAAATCAATAAAATGTCTACAAAAGTCTATAATTCACAAATGAACACATACCATGTTTGTAAGAAAGTGATAGGTCGTCTATGTTGAATAAGACAATGAATCCTCTTAAGGGATTAAATATGAATTGTAATGAAGATGAAGTATCCACAAAATGTTGCAGAAATAGATGGATGGTGAACCTCTATTTAGGGTATTTTCTGATTCAATTGTGTTTATATGTGGGAAGCACAGATGGAAATGTCAGAGTAATTGGAAGTATGATTCGCAACACATAATTCAAACAAAGAGGTTGTCCAGTCCTAGAAAACTCAACTTCACAACTTCTAATCCTCTAAATGAGATGTCACATATCCTATAATCTTACAAAACTAGGTGTATTTTGTTATTAAAATAATCAAATATGATGTTATATTGATTTAACCTCTATGTATATCATACATGCATACCTCTATTTGCACCCTTGTTCACACCTGGTTAATGATCTATCCCCACATGAAATATAGGCCAACTGACAAACTATGTTTTTTAATTACCCAACTAAGGAAGATAATTTAGTACATTCTCATATCTTCTATAGGTTATATTCATAGGGTAGAGAAATTAAATATAATTTATTATGGTAATATGACATGAAGTTCCATGGTAATACATGCCTTATTAGTCTATAAATCCAAGGGAAATTAATTAAGGGTTGTGTATGTGAGTATGAGTATTTATCATGTCTTGATGGGGTTGATAGGCATTGAAGTCGTGGTCAACTAGATAATTAGAATGGAAAGATAGTAGTTAATGGGTTATGATTTGAGAGTGTTGGATGTTTTTCTATAAAATATTATCAGGATGGTGAATTTTTGATGGGTTTGATTGGATAGAAATTGGAACTATTGGTTGTGAAATTTATAAAAAAAACACTTATTTCCTGGGGTATTCGGGTGATATTTGGATTATCACATCTTGAAAGTTGTGTTATGTGACTGCTGATTAACCTAAAGATAGTGGGACTACTATTTAATTAGGTGTCAGGTTTTCTAAAATGGTTTTATAACTGAGTTCCACATATAATTTCAAGGGAATTGTGATTTTAAAATGTTTCATTTAAGGAATAGGATTTCTAAAGGATGTGGATGGTTAACCTTGATTTATTGAGTTGTGTTGGTTTTTTGGATGTCAAGATCAATTTTATTCTTATCTTGGTGCATTTGATAATTTTTTAATATGATAGGAGACTAATTAAAGGGGAGAGATTCATGAAATTTTACTGGAATATAGTTTTTATAAGGTTGAGAAGTGTCCCTATTTAATGTGATATACATAAATATATATTTCAATACCATGGTATGACCAATATGATCTTGGTTGTTGAATGGTGTTCCTAAGGAATGGATGAGCATGGGTCAAGAGGATAGATAAACATGTGATAAAAGAACCCATTATGAGTTGTTCTAATGGGGCGTTATAAGGAATTGATTATGTGGAGATCACACAATTGATGATTTAATCATGTGATTCATTTTTTGATAGGTTTTTAGAAAATTTTGGGAGTTATGTGTTTGGGATCCCAACCCAAAAGTGATTATGGTTTTTTGGTGGTTAATGGATATGAGAGACTAGGTTGCATATAGAAAATAAGAAAACACTTAGTTGTGGGTTTTTGTTAATGTGATTCATATTGGGTCAGTTTGTTCGTTATACGGAAGATGTTTGATATGCGATAATGGTTGGGTGGTAAAATAAGAAATATTTTCCAAAAATAGTCTTGAAGGGTGAGTCATAAAATCAAAAATTGGTTCTCACAGATAGCATCTTGACTTGAATAATAAGGTTTTGATTTATTCTATAAGTATAACCCATTAGTGAGACTATTATTTCTGATGAAAATAGTTATGTGGCACCAGGTGTGACATCGATTTGGTGACAAAAAAGTATAGATGAGTTTTATTAACAAATGGGGTATGATGTCTACACATTCGGAATTCATTAATACCATTAGAAGATTAGAATTATTATGGATTGTAGGAAATATTTAGTTCCAAAATTTTTTGGTTGGCACCATTTTGATTAGTAAATCTTGTTTTATCCTTGTAACAAGATAACCATGACTAGTGAGGGACATTGTAATTTTGTTTTGCATCGTGTATGATTAATTGGGATTATTTTTTTGATAGACGAGAAGAATTTTCTCATATGTAAGACAATATGGCTGGGGTTTTTAATGACCCACAATATTATAAGTTATAAAAAGAAAAGTAAAATTTATTTTTTTGTTTTAGAGAAGCAGATGTCAGGAGAATTATTGATGGACCAAGACCATTAGGACCAAATATGTGGGTTATATGTGTTGTAATATTTTTTATCTTTTTCTGAGTGGTATCTTAGGGTTGAGTAAAGATATTATTTTGTTCCTAATAAAGTATCAAATTTTTGGGAGGTGATGTAGGGAATATTAATTTATTTTAATAAAAAATGATTCTTGGATTAACCAAAAGAAATTCTATTAGTTTATACATACATTTAAACATCTAAAACACATGACTATTTTTTATTGTTATAAATCCAGAAGTCCGATAATTGAACGCCTTTCATTAGCATCTCTGATTGGGATCCCTTTAGTATCTTCTTGATATTTCTTCAAGGTCTATATCAGCTCCCAAATCTCTTTATTTGATCTATTTTGGGATATCCTAACAGCAATCTAATCCTAAAGTCTCCCAACTTGATCCTCTGAAAGATGCTTCTCTAGTATATGTTGGATTCCACCATCTATGTAATTCTTTTGAGCTACTTCCCAAAGTAAGTATTAATTAAAACAAAAATATCCTTAAAAATAAGAATCTATAATCCAAATATCATAAAAAAGTAAAAAATCGAAAGAAAAATGATTACTAATTGTTTTCACATACATTTTTTCCATGGATTCTGTATTATTCCTTTTAATGGGTAATTGTAAAGAGAGTAAGAATTATTGATTTAAAAGAACACAACTTCTACTAGATTATGTAAAGGAACATTTTAACATTCATTGGAGGGTCGAGTGTGAGAAATTATCCATATGTTGTAGTGCAGCTTGATGATTTCATCCTTTTTCTATGTTCAAAAGTTTAACCAAATGATGTCAAGTCTACTCTGTTGGGAATTTCAGAATGTTAAGAAGAAACTCTTCCATGTAAAATACCAAATGGGATTTTCAATGAGGGAATCCATGGATACTTCATCCATAGAATCTTTTTTGAAAATAGGTAACATTTGGTCATATTTTTATCTTATCATATCCCTTAATAAATACAAAGATAATACAATATTATGTTTTAATGTTTAAATTTTAATGATATGCGATTAAATTTAATTTATATCTCACAATTGCATATATTTTTCTAGTATGAATAATTACATTTCTTGTCATAATTTTTTTACAAAGATCTCATAATGATAAATTTAAATAAATCATTTATAAATATATATATTATAAAAAAAGTAATGAAAAAGTTATATTACACTTATAGTTTCCAATATAATATTTGTGAATAATATTATTCTAATTCATAAAAACAAATAAAATGAAAATAGATAAAAACTGAAATCCCTTCCCATTCATCATAATTAATGGATCTCTTCATTCACATATATCTTTCCCAATGAAAATACCATTTTCATGAAGAGGATCTCTAATAATCTGAAACGGTCTTCATAAATTAATCCTTGAAACCTCTCAACACCATCAACTCTCTGGTTCTCTCTAAATTTTGTTTTCCCTTTTTTTCTTCCAGCTTCATAGTATTTCAAAAAATTCTTCATTACTTGTAAAAAAATTTAGGAATAAATATAAAATTACTTTAAAGTCATGGTCAAATTTACAAAAAGTGGTTTCCGGTTAAAAAATTAATCGGAACGCATGTGTTCCATCATTGTAATCAGAAGGTATGATATTTTATAATTATAATGGTCATATTGAGGAATATATTATTAATAAATAAAAAATTATAATATATAATATCATAAAGTTTAACATAACATTAGAGTGATTTTATAATATAGATATTATTACTGATATATTAAAATGTAATCAACATATACCAGTAAAAGTATTTAATATAAAAATACCCATCACAGAAAAATAGAAATCACAAAACAACTCATATAAAAAGAAATATTGGATAAATAGAAACCATTCTAGAAAATATATTTAGAATGAAAAAAATTAATATAATCAAATCACCTTAAAATTCTAGTCTTTTCACCCATTCTGAATGAAAATTAATACAAAAAATTATGAATGTATTAAATGAAATCCATAGAATAAAATAAGATAATTATGAGAGAAAAAGATTCATATTTCATACAAATTATATTTTAATTGATGATGACTATAATAAAATTATTATAAGAATTATTTCCATTTAGTTGAAATTATTATGTTTAATAGAGAGTATAATTAAATAAATGTAGGTCATTTTAGGATATTACATATTTTTGACATGGAAAGAATCCAAAACACTCCTTTGAAAATTTGATGAGTAGGAAAAAAAAAGAAACATGAATTAGAAAAAATACCATTAATGTAGAATGTAATCAATTTAGAATAACTAAAATAAATTTTCAATAGTTGATAGTTGTTATTGTAGGAAAAAATACATTAATTGTTATGGGAAATATATTACCTAAATACTATTAATCTTGATGAGAAGTTGATGAAGAAAGTAATCAGTTTGTGTAAACATTAATAATATGAAAGAATATATTTATAACTAAATTTTTAAAATAAAAATATTAAGGGAAATAAGAATAAAAAAATCTAATGTTATTGAATACTAATGATTAAATCAATGTATAAATACCCAAGAAAATAATTTATTCATGGGTAATAAAGATTTTTCTCAATATATTTCACTCACTGTAGATCCTAAATCCATAAGATAACCAACTTATACTATTTTATAAGTATAAGACTAACACTTAATAGCAATGAATGAAATATATTTCCTATTGAGAGACAATCAAAGTGTTCAGTTACCACTGAATGCAAAGATAAAATCAACACTAACTATATTCAAACTATCAACTAAGTGAATGAAATTTAAATATAAAATCAAGGTTGATTTAACAATCAATGAATCATAATAATTACTCATCAAAAACTCATCAGTGAAAATATTTTCATCACATATTATTTAAATAAATAATCAAGGAAAAATAAAAATTTATTTTGATAAATTTATTATTGTTTTAATAAAAATTAGATAATAGTTTTTACCTATATCTAATAAAGAAGATGTATCATTTAACGTTTTCTTAGTTCAAATAATATATATTTCCCTAGGTTACCACTTAGTAGCTTCAATGACATTCACATCATTCTCATTGTTGAGATTGTTAAAAGAACTATAATACACACAAACCATGAAATAAAAATCACTGTTTGAAGCATCAATTTTGTCATAATGAAAAGATCCATAGATTAGATGGTCTCTCTATTATCATAGGAATGATTATGAAATATCTATATTTCTAAATATAAAACCAAAATTTGATCATGATACATCTAGGAAAAAATTTCTCATATTTGAAACCAATAAAAATTAAAACAATATTGACATATAATCCTATAAATTGTATTAACATATAACCTATATAAAAAAATAAATACTATTAAGATATAAGATTATAATCAAATAAACTATATTAGTAAATAAATACATATAACAACCATTTATAAATTATAAACCATTTATGTTAATACAAACAACATTTAAAAAGTTTTTATTGGTTAATTTGAAAATTTATTTATTTAATAACATTAACCTGTAAACTATATGAAATTTTTTGTCTGTAATTTTTAAAAACAATTACCATATATTTTCAAAAAATCAATAAAATTAACATAGAAACACTTATATTCATGAAAAAATTAAAACAGATTAAGAAAACATCAATAACTAAATAGAAATACAAAGTGAAAGGTATATCATATAATGATTCTTTAATATATAAGTAAATTATTTATAAAATAAATTTTTACATATTGTTAATTAAAATTATGACATTGACATAGTACATGAGTGAGTTGTTTGGGATCATGTATTAGAAGGATAACCTACTAAGGAAACAAATAGTAATGTAGAGTGAATGACTACCCATATTTTTGACAAAGGTGGCTTGAAGAAGCTAATAAGAAAAAGATAATTGTAAAAATAGTAAAATATTTTACTTTATACATCCCTAAAACAAACACATTAGTGGAAATTAAAATTATCGTATTAGTGAAATCCACAAATATAACAACTGACTAAAAATAATTATTTGACTTATATTTTATCATCACAACAAATGTGTCATATGATGAGGTATATAACCAAAATTATGTTACACAGATTAAAATTTCATTCAAAAATAAGTAGCAGTTATGTTAAAATGAAGTCTATTATCAAACACTAAAATTTTTCAGTACACTATGATAAAAACATCATCCAGTGAATAAAAATTCTAAAGAATTTTAAGTCACCTATGTTTTGTTTTTAGGGAAAAAAAATTTTAAAACTGTATATAACACTCATATTATAGTTTTTGAAATCTTCTAATATCATAATATTGAAATAGTTATAGATTTAGAATAAATAATTAAAAATGAAAATTATAGAATTTTCATAAAAATGGTAGTATTATCCATTTAGAAAACTAATCCCCAATAATTTTTCATGAATAAAAAATATCTCATTTTATTCCAAAATACTTCTATATATTTTGGATTACATATCACACTATCATGTATCCTGGTAAATAAAAAAACAATGTAATAATTATAAATCATGAGATATAAAAACATAAAATTTAATACCATGGAAAATAAGTCTTATAATATGAATTATTGTAAAACAAATCTATTAACAATATTTAGAAAACTATCGAAAATCCCTGAAAAGAATCATATACCAAAAAATAATTTATTTATAATCCAAATTTAAAGTCTTCTATGACATGAAAAAAATAATTACACTCACTAAAAACTGTTTAATCGCATAACATTAAAATATTGAGTGTCTTATTCACTACACTTATTAATAACTAGTTAAACAATTTTCACGTATGGTATTCAATTTAAAAAAATAATATGGGATTTTTCTATTACTGGAAATATGAATAAATTTGTTTTAGAAAATATTTCCACAATTGGGAAACAATTCTAAAAAATTATTTACAATAGTTGATAAGTTAAATAAGATTCTTTTAGTATGTTATTTTAAATTAACTCTGATGAAATAAAAATAAATCAGCAGTTTCTTGAAACATTATTATACCACTAATTTCTATGTAATATCTATATTATTGCAATTTGGGTATGATCATTCTTGATCAGGGCATGAAAAACATGATTTTCAATCCCCACTATAAACTGAAATAAATATAAACATCTAAGAATAAGTAATATAACCATGCCACACACATGACATCGTCTAAGTAAGTGTAAATAGTGGAAAATAAAATTATGCAACAATAGTACTATTAGAACCAAATAAGATATGGATTTATAGATAAAATCATGAAATTGTATGTTCATAAAATAAATACAGTTCAATGTCAAACTAAAACCATATTATAAAAGAATAAAAATTGGATTTTTGATAAAATTGGAGGAACCCTAACTAGTTATGCTGATGAATTCAATAAAAGTGTATGAAGATGATATTTGTATTAATAAGGTAGTATTTTTCTAGGGTCTCCCAAATGGGGTTAGTGATAAATAATTAGAGGAGTAGTATCGTGAGGGTGGGGCTTATTTAAAATGATAAATTAGGTAGGTGGGTTCATGCATCATAGGATAATGATCGGGAGTAGCCATGTCAAAGGAGGAGCTTCTTCAGAGGTAGGGTGGTCGTATCAGATCCATTTTGGAGCCGTGTAAAAGCTATGTTGGATACACATTGATATAGGAGGATCATTTAGAGGTGGGTTGTCTACTTTATAGGTTCGTTAAAGGAGGAGGTTTGGATTCTATGTGGGATCAATGTTGGAGAAGCATAAGTGGGGAGGTGGAGTGTCTGCGTCGGAGGAGGAGGAGGATCATGGGGAAGCTGGGTGGACACATCGTAGGAGGATGGTGGGAGGTTGGGTGGAAATTTTAGAGGAGGAATCTCACATGTATTGGGGGATGAGGAAACGCACGGTGTTAGGAGGAGGATAAATCCTGTGATGGTATAGTGGAAAGGAGTACATGGGTGGGATACATCCACAAACCATATAATGGACTTGGGTATAATATAACTATAGCCACAATATTTATTGATCCTGGGTATAGGACCATGGGAATAGTCCCAAATTCTAGTAGTGGATCCTCTACTCTTCCATTCACCACATGGGATTTTTCCATCACTATATCCCTAGCCATGAAATCTACAAGTGCATAAATGCCCGAGTGGGGTGTGAGTATAAGAGTCAATATGACACCACTAATGCATCCTTAACCATGTTTAATCAATTATAACAGGTTTATTCAATGAATATAATAAATAAATAACCATTATAACATCACACAATCTAAAAAATAGAGTTCATGTGCTAACCAAGCCACCCAAACCCACCAGTTGTGCTTAAATCTGCTCTATGCCAGAAGGATAATCATGGAATTCAAAGTGATTATGAACAAGCCACTAGGATCTTAACAGGTCTCCCAATGGTTTCAATACATTTTGTTCAATCAAGCCCCTATACCATAGTATCTCAAATTTTTTATATGTTAGGCTTCCACACTATTATTCCTTAGGCTAGCCCCCCATGCCATCATTCCACAAACTCACTATCTCTGGTCATGCCCCCAGACACTCATTCCCGTAACTTAATTCCTCTGGTCAGGCCCTTGGACCATCATTCCTCTAACACACTACCTTTTTTTGTCCCCCAAACCATTATTCCCAAAATTCACTACCTCATGTTTGTCCCCAGACCATTATTCCCCTTCATTGTGCTCAGGTCGATGACCATAGTCATTGAAATTCATGTACAATCCTCCTCTATGGAATTAACAACACACAATGGTATACGTATCTAAATTACCAATAAAAAACTAAAAGTAAATAGTAATACACATCAAAAGGAAGAATATATAATGAATTAAAATAATATCACCATGAGAAATTTTTTTTAGAAACACATATCAACATGTGATTACAATTAGACATGGAACACACTATTATAGTAATACTCATGGAATCATGTATCATAATGGGTCTCAGTATCTTCACAAATACCCTCATAAGATAATATTAAGTAACGTTCATAAGTTATACTAACATTTAAAAAATTAAAACATGGAAACATGTGTGAATGAGATCCAAAAATGTTAATAAACTTCGTACATCAAATTAATCGATGTAAATGATAAGGATAAACCATTCTGTGTGGTTCAAAAGATGATATGGAAATATTTATAGTTGAGAACTCTACCTCATGAGTGTAATTATCATATTTTTTGACACATCAATGCTTGAGGTTCTCCAATGGTTCCTAGAACCTGATGCAACAATTTTATTTCGAAAGGAAATAAATACCACATAAAATGACACTTTCCCTCTCCTAGATAATTTTCAAATTATCATTTAGGCCATCACATGTGCTAGAAATATCTCCGTCAATAATATTAATAAAACCACATGAAATAATATTCTGTCTTACTAGGATAATAGGCAAGTGATAATCCCTTGTTATTATTCTTTCATATTTTAAGATAAAAGTTATTTTATTATCCTAAAAAATTTTACGGAAAAATATCCCATTATCATTTTCAAAATAATTTATATAATATTATTATTATTCAAGAATTATTCATTTAGTTTATATAGTAGTGTCATTTTAACAACATACATAAAAATATAATATATATATATATAATAATTCCTTGCATATAATTTGTATACACATGTGTTGTTATAGGAGGAATAGGGAGAGGTTAGTAATTATTCCCACATACCCTTTGGAAGAAGTGGGTTGCACTATATTTAGAAGGCTTCACAACCAGAACACTAGAATCACTATGCTACTCGAAGTCAAAATTTTAACTAAAAAAATTTTGAGGAAGGATTAACCATTTTTCAAAACCAAAATATTGTATAGTATTGAACCATTAAAACCAAAAATTAAATTTCACTAATTAATATTTTTTGGAAATTTTTCATTGCTATGGTTTTAATTTCATCCACAAAAATAATTTAATGATAAACAAACAAAAAATATATCAATTCCAAGTTTTCTTCTATTTAATGCAATTGAAAGGGGTAACAGATGCGTACTAGGGATGAAAAATGATTTAAAATGATAAAAATTGTGTAAAATAGTTTCTATTACATAAATAATATGCACAGCACAAGGGTAACTATTTGTAACCTTAAGTAGCAGGAGATACCCTTAGGTAGTAGTCTTCTACCCTTATGAAACACCCTTACATAGCATTATACTCTTGAAAAACTCATCTTTTCTATTACATAGGTAACCATACGTGGTTAGTACCCTAATTCAATGCATACCTTACCCTTATTTAGTGTCTCTAACCCTAATGCAATTCTAGAAAAATAATATTACTCCTACGCAAGTCACACCTGCCCTTAAAAAACACATATAAAAGGGATTTTACCATTACAGAAGCTATTGGAATGTTATTTTCCCTTGTGTAATGACTTTAAATTCATTTATATTTGATTTTAATTAAAAAATAAATTTCCAAAAAAAAATCTTATAAATTACAAACAAAATATGGTTTAATTATCATTTACACAATTTGTAATATTAATATATATATATATATACTCAAATGAACATATTAGTCCCTATATTTTCTCTTTTAAATATAATTCTTATATAAAAATAATAATTTTTTCCTTAGTGGGAAATATTTAACAAATAAACCATTGTATCTATATCAAATTCATTATTCATTTTTTGGATCAATGTTATGAAAACTTCTGTATTCATTAAAATATGAAGCAAATAGTGGTGGAATAAAATTCCTCATATATTAAAAAAACATAGATATATAATTTTATCATAGATAAAACATTTTTATTATTATAATATTTTAAAACCTTTTTAGAAAATATTGAATGTTCAATCGTGCAAAACATTTCGAAATATTCATAAAAACTGATTATTTCTAAAAACATCACATATTATATAAAATACTTCAAGATAAAAATACATATCTTTTATTTCAATCCATAGATTCTTTATATAGTTCTTTACAAAAATAATATATGATCTAACAACCCCTTCATTCATAATTTTAATGAAAACTAGAAGATTCATCAATTCATTCTTCTATTATGAAATCCTATATACAAAAAAAAATTGTAATGTATACAATCAATATACTATACCCATAAAAATAGAATAATTTATTTTAATAATAAGAATACCTGACGTAGGCATTTAAATGAGGTCTCTAAAAACCATATGTTGTTTCAGACAATTCCATCATATGGAAAATTTTAATTTCTTCCTCAAACTACCTTTAGGTTTCAATAACCTTGGTAGAAAATATAATGGTTTATTTTTTGGATTTCTAATTAATATTCTATTTTCTAGTTTTACTTTTACCCACTTGTACTCTGATTATATTACTAGATTATAGACACCACATGTCATTCTTATTTATTCTCAACACATATAGAAAATGGATTAAACTTTAATAAAACTCAATAAAATTATCAAAAATATCTAATGATGATTTCATAAAAAAATCTATAACTGCATCAAGACTTAATAAAACCCTATAGTCTCTCACATTCAATATCACACTCAATAGTATTGATTTTGTGAGTGGATACTAAATTTATTCTTGAAATTTTTTAACTGAATTCCTTCAAAACCATTCACGAGTCATCATATTCTCTTTTTAATAAACTACATAAATTATTTGAAAAACATCAATATTCAGTTACTCAAGAAGGTGTTTCTCTAACACATTAAATTTTATAACTCAATTAATAATTTATCATATGTATCAAAAATATTCTATGGAGTTTATTATATTGAGATTTATTTTCTATAATATTAATACCAATGTTAATTATGATGATGATGTGGCTATTTTTATATATCCTCATATTTTATCATATGATTCTCGTACATTTCACTCATTCAAACATAATTTTCTAAATGTAATTATTTCCCATTTTAAAACCATAATATCTATTAGTTTTCCAATATCAATAGTTTAGTGAGAAATGGGACTATTTGGAAATTCCTCCCACTATATAGTTATTTAGAAAGCGCATTATCCCAATGATATCATATAAGACTCTTGAATGGTTAAGTACAAAACTTTTTATTAAATAAATTTTATTGATGAACTCAAACCCATTCCTATGGTATCATAACTCTTAAGGTGTTACATCATATTATATCTTAAGGAATAGTGTATGATTTTTTTACCTTACTCTTAGGGTTATCAATTTCTATCATTACCTAAAAAAAATCAAGGGCAACCTTCTTTTATAGAACCTACCAACTCTAATGATCAAGGACTTTACATGTGTTTTATTTAGGAGTAATATGACAATTATTATTTTAAAGGTAATATAATCTTAAAATGTTTTATTATGTTATTACCTGTACACATATTCATATTTGTAGAAGTTTTTTTTCGAATCTTATTCCTCCTAAAAAATCATGATGTTCAAATGATATTGATGTGTAACTCTTTACAAAACTTATCCCTGGTGTTACCCTCTCTAATTTATTTTATATATTTTCAAGTGTCGATATTGAGGTTGACTGACAACTGGGTATAATTCAACAACAAAAACTAGTCCACCAATGACTAATTCATAAAAAATTCAAACAAATTGAATTTGATACACCAGGAAAACACCTAGTTTCCTAGACAAAACTGAGTCGATTAATGGGTCAAAAGTAGTCCAAGTATTTGTGTTAATAACTCAAATTAAAATCCAAATATATCTATACAAATAAAAATTCCTACCATGAATTGGATATATAAAACTATTCCATGGAAATGATTATAATTATATGAAATAAAAAATCTATAGAAGAGTAATATTTGAGTGACATACAACCAACCATTAATTTTCTTAACAACGCATATGCCTCCAACATAGTGAGTAGTTCAAATCAAAGTCCCTCTACCCATAGATACGTTACTCAATAGGGACCTTAATATTATTATATTTTAAAAACCTTATATGTATAAACTATAGTTAACTTATTAATAAATTCTAATAACATAGTATAAGATAAAGTTAAGGTATTAGAAAAGTACTTCAGTTATTATACCTAGCATGTAACTCCACATAAGCATGTTGGACACATAAAAAAATAAATTCAACACTTTAAATTAAACCATTCATAAATTCATAACATTTATTAATATAAATAAAACATTTAATAAATTAAATAAATGAATAATTCATGGATTTTTTCATGAGATAAATAATTTATTAACAATTAATAAATAAACCAAATTATAAACAATTTATAACATTACAATACTTTATGTGAATTCTATTATTAAATAAATATAAAAATTTTATATTTATTTCTTATATCAATACTTTTGTATTACAGTTTATATGTAATTTTATATAATTATATGACATTAAAACAAATATAAACATTTTATATTCTAATTTTGTTATATCATAAATTAAAACAATCTAAACCCCACATATTAAAAATTATTTAATATTTTATTAAATAAATTATTAAAATTCATTTTAAAAAGGCTTAAATAATTTTTAAAAGGGTTTTTAGGTTTAAAAATTTAAATTAAATAATGATATATAATTCACAATTTAAATATAAACACTTTTATAATTTTTCCATATTTTTTAATTTATATAATTTTTTTAAATTACACACATGATTTATATATAAATATATTATATCTAAATTATTCATCTTTACATATAGTTTTAAAGTGGTATTTTAATATTAATATTTAATATTAAAGATATTTATTATATAAATGTTTCATAAAAAATTATTTAAATAATTTTAAAAACATTATAATTATTTAATATATAAACACTTATAAAATTAAATAAATATCAGAAAATTATTTTTCCATTATTTTTGATCTCTTTATATGTTATATAATTTGATTCATAGTTGAAGATAAGAAATACCAAATTACTCTTCATATATATTAATTAATGATACTTTTAAACATTATCAATCATTAATTATTATTGAATATGATATATGTGTTCTATTAAACTATGTTATAGTGGTTTGGATAGAAATAAATCATGCAGAATGGATATCATGGATTACTATATAGCATGTGTAACAATAAAATAGCACGCATGGACTCTCATGAGATTAATCTGTTACAAAGGAATGGTTTATCATAAGATATATAGTCTTTTGTAGGAAAAAACAAAGTGTGAGGTGTGTTGTATGACATTAACTCACAGGTAAAGGAAAGTCTAAGTGTAATTCAACATCCACAACTATCATCCCTACTACAAAGAAGACACTTAAGAGTGCTACAATTTTCCATTATCATTACAAAAGAAGAACTTAATAATATAACCCAATTAAGATCCCTATTATTTTATTAATGCTATAAAAGAATTGATAAAGGAATACACTATCTTATAAAAGAAAAAATTAATCGACTTTTATTGAGTGAAGAACTTCATGACTTATAAATCATTATTGTTGTAATATCCTGTTACTATTTTCAAGTATTTCTAAACCACTCTTTTGATTGTGATTTGGTTATGTTTTGTTCAGGGATGTTTATGGTGAAATTTGGAAAATTTTGAATGTTTTTCTCCTGAGTACGGTAGGTGCATGGTTATCCCAAATGGTGCTCCCTATTTGTGTAAATCATGCAAACCTAAATAGTGGGGGTTTTCATGGATAAAACATGTTTTGAAAAAACACCGCACCAACCTAGCAGAAACCATGAAGCCCCATTAAAAGTGGAACATCGTTTGGGTGCATGGTTTTTTAATTGTGCTGTCGTACCCAAGAAATCATACGAGTATTTTAATTAAATAGAAAATATCATTTCAAAATCCCAAAACCCATTTTTTAGGTTCATGATGGACCTAAATCAACATCCAATATTTTCTTTATCCGTTGAGGCTCCCAAGAGGAGATTTTAAACCATTTTGAGCCATAAAAAGGTGAATATAAGCTAAGATAGTGGTTTTCAATCTATTATTGGTGAGGTTCTTCTTCATGTTATATTTATTCTACTCTCTCTTATTTTCTCACTATGGTTTTTTAGGTCTCTATGTTGATAATAGGATCTAATATCTAATATTTCAGATCTTGGATTTATTTTTTATTCTCAATTCCTCTTTTCCAACACCCTTCTTTAGATTTTTCTTGTTAGGGGTTTGTGTTTTGAGATCCCATGATCCTGAGGTTGGTGGTTCCATTTTGATGGTCAATTTTGATTAACCCTGAATCACTTGAATTAAATTTAAATTTTATATTTAAATTAAATTTATTGATAAATTTTGTTCAAGTGGATTATTAAAAACCATTCCAATTTAATTGGGGGGTTTTATTTGATTAGGAACAAAATTGAGAAAACACCTAATTCCATTTAATTAGGGGGTGTTTGTGAAATTGATGGAAAAGTGATTAATTTAATTTATTGAATATAAATTGTGAAGTTGATAAGATGAAATTAATTTCATATTGGTATATAAGAAAATGGCATAAATAGGATTTTGATACAATCTCGGTGGTTTTGTCTTGGAAAATGGATGTTTGGCTTAAAAACCTATTTATTGGTTTTTAAAAGGAAATTGGAATATTTGAAATAGGGGAATGGGGGGAATTGTATTTCAAACAGTTTTAAAATAAATTTCCCGTCACAGATTGTTTTTAGAGAACACGAAGTCTAAGGTAGTTACTGAATTATTTGGATAACACTTTTTTGACACTTTATAATTGAACCAGAGCCTAGTGTAGCAGGTCACATCAATGATGGAATGGTGATGAGTCCTATTTGGATTGTTTCAGAGGTATGTCTGTATACAAATATTTGCATGATTCACCTTTAAGTGTGTGAGGATCCCATAGCTTGTAACTATCATTCCTTTTTAGATGATTTTCTTGTTTCTCGTTGTGAGTGTATTTGTAATATAGGTGATTCTGTGTTGTAAACTATTTACACATTACTTCGGAATTTTTATAATGTTTTTATATTAAATTTTTATCAAAACATTTTTTTAAAGAATTTACATCATTTGAAATAAAAAACATGATTTTTTGTAAATATAATTTTTAAATTCCATTTCTATTTATTTAAAATTGAAAAATACATTTGGTTTGTTAATTGTACCACCTTGTTATGGGATCCTTGGGGAGAACCTACTTGGATTTTAGCTCACACCCTAGTAGTGGTATTAGGGTTTTGTATTTTATCTTCTTCTTGGTTCGATAGGGGTATGGAACCACTTGGAGGTTATAGTATTTATTGATATTTGGGCTTTGAGAGTTTTTCTACAGGAACATGGGATGTTATCTTTTTATTCTGATAAATTGAGTTATAATTTCGGTTTTTTATGCCCGTTTGACTTTAGGAACACTTCTCCCTTTAGATTTTAATTAGTATGCATACTTATTGGTTTATCATTCTTCCATTATACTTCTGGAAAATTTGTTATCACTTTCATATTGTGTGATTCCAGGTCTAGTCGCCAACATATGGGGATCAAGAACACCCTTCATGATATGTCATGACCAGCCATGTTATAAAGGTACTAGGGTATCCAAGTGGTTTCATGAAAAAAGTGGTATCAGAGGGAGTTTTTCCATCTTTCCTTGGTTACATTATGTAGTTGTGTAATATTTCGGGACTTAGGAGGTAGTGGTGATTGGGTGTCTATACATATCTCCCTGTAATGATCCTTAAGTCACCTAGGGATTTTTTGAGAAAGGTTTCTTGAGAATTAGTCCTACTATTTTACAAACATTCGATTAGGATAGATTTAAATTGAAATTTTGTTTGTCTATTTGATGTAATTTATTTCCCTTATTTTTCTGTTTGAGGGTTAATATGATGTCTTCAATGTTGTTTGTTGATTTTGTGTAGCATCATGCCTTAAAGAAGATATGTTAATCAGGCCCAGAAGGAAGCTGATAATGAACCTTAGTGAATGAATATTCTCATGGATCTGAGTCTCTTTGACGTGATTGTACATACTATCAGAGCTCTAGGATAAACACCACGACTAGTTCATGTTCAGGATCTAGCTATGGAACCTGAGAGGGATGTTTTCTGAAATCATGACCACGAGTTCCTTTGATATAATCCTCCATCATTAAAAGGATCCTATTATCCTAAAGAGGAGGAGTATTGGATCGTTGTGATTGAAATTTTATATTGGTTCTTGGAGACACCTAATGAAATCAATGTGAATTATGCCACCTTCATACTGGTGGGACCAAACCGGAGATGGTGGGACACATTTGTGATGGTGAATAAACATGAGGTTTTAAAGTGGAAAGAATTCAAAGATCTTTTCACTGACCAGTTATATCTAGATTCAATTGTGTTAGACAAGGCCATTAAGTTTTTCAAACTTGATTAGGCTTAAGGGACCATGATAGAATATGAAAACTATTTTGTTGAGCTCATGCATCTCTCACCTAAGATAGTATCAAATTAGAAGATTAATAATTGATAGTTTGGGCTTGTAAATAGATCTAATATTTGTTCTTAGGTTTTCTTGTTTAATATTTTTTCTTATATATATGTGTTAAGTAGATCCTTGTTAGTTGAAGTGGAATTGGAAGGTAAGTTAGGGTTGAAGGGAGTTCCCTTTTCTCCCAGTGGTAGTGTGGGTTCATTTAAAGAAAATAGTAAGCATGATGATTCTCGTGGTGGTTATCAAGAGTATGGACATTGTAGACCAATTTTTATTCCTAGAATAAGGCCCTTGATTGTCTACCAGTGTGGAACACTAAGGTACTTAAAAAGGATTTTCACGGAGGCACTCAAGGTATGTGGTTACTGCAGATGATCAGGTCCCTGGAATAAGTGTTTTCATATCTATTCCACTCTGCATAATGGAATATGATCATCATCACGTTATAAAAATGTGGGGAAATAATATGCTTAATGTATAAACGTGTTCCATTCATAGGAATCTAGAACAAATATTCTTTATACAGTGGAAGAGTCTCTAGATGAAGGGGATTTGGGTCCAATGACCGTGAGAGGTATCATCAATATATATTCTCCGTTAGTGACAAATTTATTTATATTGGTGCATCTCATTAGTTTATTCCAGACCATTTTTTAATCTAATAAATCTTTCTATAGATATTTTATCTTATGTGATGGATATTACTACACCCCTTGGAATAAAGAGAGTGCTTGGTATTCATAGTCCCAATTGTGGTTTCTCTCTATCTTATGTTGACATTTCATGGAGTAATATAGTTCTTGACTCGTGACCTCTTTAAATAATAATTAGGATGGACTAAATCATTGATAATAAATCCAGTATCTATTGTTATCTATGATGGGTCTCATTTATTTCACCTAATGGTGTATGTCGTGTCATTTAAGGATATTGTGATCTGAGGTCGTGTAGAGTTAGACATTATTATCCAATGTTTAGAAAATTGATATATGTGTTTTCTTTTGATCTAGAGTTGGAATCTTTATATTTTTATCTCCATCTAGTTGTCATCGATTTTCCTTATGTTTTTTCTTCTGACTTCTCTACGTTTCCACTGGTAAGGGAGGTATTTTTTCTATCGACTTAGTTCTGAGAATACAACAAATGTCAATTACCTCTTAAAGTATGGAACCATAAAAATATGAAAACCTAGTTGGTTGATCTTCTAGAGAATGGATTTATATGCCTGAGTGTGTTACCTTGGGTTGATCAGGTTCTCTTTATTAAGAAATATGATGTTTCACTTTTCCTTTGTGTGTATAACAGAAATCTAAATTGAGTTATTAAATAGAAAAAATATTCATTGCCAAAGATTGATGGTTTTTATGATCAGTAAAAGGGTAAAATTAGTTCCCAAAGGTTGAAGATTGATCTAGTTACCATTATTTGAGGTTAAAATAATTTTACATTCGTAAAATCACCTTTTAGAGTTGGTATGACCATTATGAGTACCTTTTCAAGCCTTTTGTTCTAACCAATGATCCTACTATCTTTATGGTTTTAATGAAAATGATATTACATTAGTATATTGAGACTTTCATTATAGTCTTTGTGGATGAAATCCATGTTCATTCTATGTTCAAGGAGGATCATGTGTGTCAATTGAGAGATGTTATGAATTTTTTGAGAAGTCAGTGACATTATGCTATGATTTTGCAATGTTATTTATGGATTAAAGACGTAAAATTCTTAGAGAACATGGTGTCAGAACATGGAATATCAGTTGATCCTTAAAATCTAAAATATGTTAGGACATGTTATTAACCGTGAAATTGGTTTTTGATATTTGATTCTTTCTTGGTTTATTTGTATATTATAACTTTTTTGTAAAGTACTTATTAAATTTGGATTCTCTAATGTCCACTCTCACTCGAAATGGAGTAAATTTTTTTTTGAATGTGAACTGTCAGAATTATTTTGTGGAGATGAAATGTTGTTTAACTACTATACTGATGTTGACTCATTTTTAGGCTTGGATAGGCTACATGGTCTTCTATGATGCATCAAATTTAGGTTTGGGATGGGTTATTATGCATGTTAGTCATTTTATTGTTATGGATCAAATCATATAAGGCCACATGAGAAGAATTATAAGATCCATGACCTTGAACATGTAGTTAAGAGAAAGATGTTTAAGATTTAGTGTATTTACCTTTTCAATGAAGGGATTACTGTGAACTATAAACAAAATATCTTGAGTTATATATTCTTTAAATATAGTTTAATCTACACTAGAGTCATTGGGTGGAAGACATTTAATCATTCAAATTTTACATCACTCATTCCCCAGGGAAATGTAATGTCATTCCAGATGCCTTGAGCATGAAAATTTACACCCAATCTATGAATGAGTCATTAGAGGGGTGGGGCTAAATGTCTCTCCTTTTAGAGTTGCATATCATAGTCTAGGAATCTGGGGCCGAGGATTCATTAGAAAGTGTTTAGTTGAAATCCACTCTTCTAGAGATGATCTTTTCGGAACAGCAACTTTAGGGTGAGTTTTGTTGCTTTAGAGACTCTATTTATGGTGAGAGACCATACCGGACTGATAATTCTCCACTGAGGGTATTTTATTCTTTCATAATCTCTTTTTTGTGCTGTTAGCAATAAGGAAAGATGTCATGGAGCATTTATATAATTCCCAGTGGGTGATTCACCCAGGAACCCCAAATATGTTCTATGACATATTTCATTGATTCTAATTGTCTAGGTAAGAGTTAGAGGATTTATGAGTTTGTCTCTCATTGTTATATGAGCCAACGAGTCAAGGTCAATCAATAGAACCCTTCAGGGTTTCTTCACCCACATTAAAAACCAACTTAGAAGTAGGATGATATATCTATAAACATTGTGGTTGGGTTGCTTCTTACCCAGAAAAAAAGAATGTGATATGGGTTTTGATTGAGAGGCTCACAAAATTGTATCGCTTCATACACATTCATGTTACAGGCAAGATTGAGGAGTTTGGGAATCTTTATGCTAAAGATATTGTTTTTTTACAAGGATTTAAATCTACTATAGTAATTGGTATGGATCCTTGATTAGCTTCTTTCTTTTGGAGAGGCCTTCATGAGGCACTGGGATATCAGGTCCATTTGAGTATGGAATACCATCCAAAGTTGTATGGATAGGCAGAAAGAATTGTATAGGTTTTTTTGTATATGCTATGTTCCTACATCCTAGACTTTTTTGGGGCTTGGGATGACCATATGGGGATGGTTGAGTTTGATTTTAACAATAGTTAATAGTTTTTTATCAAGATGGATCCTTTTTAGGCATTGTATAGAAGTCCTTGTGACTCTATGTTATGTTTCTCAGAGATGGGTGAAAGTTACTTCATTGGACCGAGATTAGATCAAGATATGACATAAAATTTTCAGTTCATTCATCATAAAATGTTGACCTCATAGAGATGGTGTAAATCTTATGGTGATTTTCATCCCAAACCATTGTAATTTTCTAATGGTGACCAGGTGTTCTTGAATGATTCATCCTGTTTGGGTTATCAATGGATTGTGAAGAATGGGAAACATGATACTCATTTTGTCAGACCTTTTGAGGTTGTGGAGTAGGTGGGGAATATTTCTTACTGTTCAGAACTCCCAACATATATGAAGTCAATACCTAACATGTTCCATATATCATAGCTATGAAATTATCTATCTAATCCAACCCTTGTTCTGAGTTAGAGTGATATAGAGGTTAAACTTGATTTATTTGTGACTAAATATCCATCTAGGATAGTTGATTAAAAATCCAAGGTAATTCATGGGAGGAAAATACCTTTGGTTTGATTTCTAAGGATACACAATTTTCATTATCTAGAGACATGGGGTGGGAGGAACTAATGATATATTAGTGGCATTATTTTTTGGACATGAAAGTTACATAGAAGGATTTATGGCGATAGAATATTTCTATGGTGGAGAGGTTCAAACATTATTTTACAATTTTACCATATTCCTAAAAACATATTTTGATCATTATTTGGTTGGGTTTCATTCATGGATTATTTGGTGAATATTTGGAATATTTTTATTGTTTTTCAGTTGTGTACATTTGTTGCACAGTTTTCCCAAACATTTCACCCTCTTAATAGAAAATGTGGAAACCCAAATAGTGGGGGTTTTAATGGATAGAAGAATATTAAAAGAAAATGTGAGACCACCTAGGTGAAGCTATAAAACCCATTAAAATTGGTTCATAGTTAGGGAACAATGTTTGTTTAACTATGTGTCCCTTCCCAGAAAACCATGCACCACTTTTAATTAATCTGTAAATCTAAATTTAAAATATCAAAACAATATTTTAATATGTCAGATGGACCTAACTCAACATCCAACATTCTTGTCTTACTTGGAGGCTTCCAAGAGGGGATTTTATCTCCTCCAAAACCCATCTAATGTGAATCAAATATAGACGAACATTGTTTTCTCTCTTCCAAAAAATGTTCCACTTCAAATTATATTTCTCCCACCCTCTCCTGTTTTTATGACAACCCTAGTTTTTATTACAAACATAAACATGATTTATTACATAAAACATAACTTGATAAAACAAAGAAGATCGATAGGTTTAGTGTCTTTGGGGATTAGGATCATTACATAAAAACTTGAAACATGAAATAAAACATCTTTATTGAAAACATCCTTTACACGGCCACTACATTCCTTCGTACTTAGCATTGCATGGGATAACCTGAGGACATGCATAAGAAAAGGGTGAGCTATAAAGCCTAGTAATGGAATACACATGAAATAAAAAGATGTGTAAAATACATGTTAGACATTATGCATATCAATAGATCATAAGAGAAACATGAACATAAAGGCATGATAAAGCATGATAATCATAACATGGAAATGTGGCAACAACACTTAACATGGAATTAGCATGAGCCAAGGCTCATTGCACATGGAGCATGGGTAAATCCTCATTGCACATACAGCACAAGTAAACCATCGTTTCACTTGAATTCACATGATTCAACACTCATTTCACATGACGTATCATGATACTATACTTTACCCAATGCATTGAAGCGCTATAAGGGCACACCCTTCTTAAACATTTAATTTCATGAATAAGTGTGCCACATGGATCATAAAACATGGATTCATAAAACATAATAATTTATTCCACGATAAAGGAATGTAGAATTAATACATGAAACTTTGTAATAAATAAGTTAATGTTCATAATGGTGAATACCCTTGATGGATAAATGGGCATGGTATCCACTACACAATGGCATTGGCTTAGAAAATCGGTGTGATTTCGGCAGCGTAACAGCGTGACATAAGAATTCATAAAAATTGTTGATGAGAGAGAAAGGGGTTAATAATATTCTTTACATGTAATGGACATTAATGAGGTCATATAGATACATGTACCAACAATTGTAATGGAATTTAGATTCATGATACAAAATTATTCCTTGAATGTAAAAGAGGAGAGAAATTCCTTTCGGAATTTCGTCATAGTAACAGGTGTACATGGGAGGCATTTAATGAGAAATAAAGAGGTCTCCCATCATTAAAACAATGAGAGGTAAGTATGGGGGAGGTTCGAAACCATACCCCAGAATTTATAATTGAAATTAAAAGGGAATAACAATATAATGAAAATTGGACAAAATGAGAAAGGAAGAAAAAAACCCTTACATGGAAGTGTGCTTCCAAAGGCTTGAGAGAGGCTTGAGAGAGGCTTCATGGGAGATTGGGGAACCTTGATAGGATTATAGAGAGAGTAGGGAAGAGTTTGGACGAACTCCAAAGTCTTTTAGTGAGGAGGAAGTGGGAGCTTGGGTGGGTTTATATAGGAAAGGTCAGGGAATCCTTTATTATTTAGGTTTGGGTCCCCTTACATTAAATTAATCCAAACCACAAACCAACCCATGGTTTTTGCCCATGTTTTTTGTAAAAGGGAAGAGGAAAAAAATATTTTATATGTCCAAAGTCCGAACTTATTAAAATAATAGGGTTTCTTATGCGGAGGTGAGTCACACTCCCATGGAAAACAATTTAAAATGATAAGGTGTTTAATAAGACTTGAGGGGTCCATTAATGATTTGAAATGTAATTCAAACAAACCCAAAATCAAATTTTTTTAATGTTAAAACATATATTGTCTGAACATAAAGATTATAGTATTTTATTACATCACTATTGGGTCATTATGATGTCATAAAACACATTATATATTTAAACGGTATTTAATTTTTACCCAAAAATTTGACCGTCTCAGAAAATTATGAAAAATTAACCATTGGATAATTTCGACGTCTTGATTCCAGAAATATCATTTATTTTATCTAAATAATTTTCTAAATGTGTTAATTTTCACTTTTAAAATAAAAACCGACATTTATCGAAAATTCTTGGGTTTTGACAGAAATGGCTTTCAAACCTTAATAAGAATTATAATTGCATTCATAAAATTATAAGATCATTTAAATTTATTAAAAATTAATTTAATAATAAAAATATTTTATTAAAATATTATTTAACTAAAAAATACCATAATTTAAAAAAAAAAATCTTAATTAAATAATAACTAAAAACGCCAATTGTACTTTAAAACTATTTACAATGTATCAAAAAAGACAAGGAGGTATATTCATTATTATATACAAAAATAATATACATGAACATATTACTAGAGATTTGTTACATAACCCCTTAAATCAGTCGCATAAGACCGAAGGGTAAGGTGTGCAATGGTGACAAACTCTTGGGGTAGCTCGGATAACATCGCTCGAGTGGTAATCTCTATCAACTTCCACTTTTCCCATAGACGGTCCAGTTCGAGCTTGACCTGGTAAATCTCAGCTTGGGATTGGTCAAGAGCAAAGCCCAAGGACGCCATCTCTTTTCCATGCTCCTAAAAATGGGCTTCGTACGGAGCAACTCTACTGGACGAGGCCATCGCTTCTTTTGTCTGAGTAAATTGGATTTGTTAATGCCCTATATTTATACTAATCATGTGATCACTATTCAAAGACTATATTAGAAACGGTAAAAATTATTAACATAAAACCAAAGAAGTTGACATTTTATATAAACATAAATAGGAATTTAATTATATCAAGAGGGATTTCCATTAATAAAACTTTGGGTCGTTACAGTTTTCTCCCTGTGGTTCTATAGATCTCCATTTTTTTAGAGAATAAAATACAATCTATTCCAGATCTTGAATCTATTTGTGTTTCGTGGATCCTCGTTATTGATGTTCTCCATAAGATTTCTTGATTAGGGATTTTTGTTTTGAGATCACATGATCCCAAGGTAGGTGGTTCTATTATGATGACCAATTTTGACTAACCCAGAATTAATTGATTTAAAATCAATTGTTTTATTTAAATTATATTTCATGATTAATTAGATTAATTTGGTTTATTAAAAACCAATTCAATTCAATTGGGAGATTTTTATTTCATTTGGAATGATATTGGAAAAATTCACCCAATTCCTTTAAATTAGGGTGTGTTTGTGAAATTGATGGAAAATTTTGGAATTTGAATAGATGAATTCAGAATGGAAAATTGATTAAATGAAATTGATTTCAAATTATTATTTGAGAAAATTTCTTTAATATATTTTTTATAGAAACACATTGGTTTTATCTTGGAAAAGTCATGGTTTAATTAAAAACTAGGGTATTGTTTTGTAAAAAAAATTGGAATATTTGAAATAGAGGAATGGGATGAATTTTATTTTAAAATTTTTTAAAATAAATTGCTCATCACTGATTGTTGTTAGAGAACAAAAAATTCTATGTAGTTAATGATTTATTGGGAAAACACTCTTTTGAAACATTACAACTAAAACATAACCTAGTGCATAAGGCCACATCCCCAATGGGATGGTGATGAGACATATTTTTTTAGTTTCATAGGGAAATGTGTATACACATACTGTTAGGATTCACCGTAGAGTGTGTGAGGATCCCATAGTCCATAGTTTTCATACCTTTTTGTAGATGATTGTGTTTTTCATTGCTAATTTATTTGAAATATATTCCATTTTTTGTTGTAAACTATTTAAGAATGCCTTATGAATTTATATAAATTTATTAAATAATTTTTTTAATAACTTTTTTACTGTTATTCCATAATTTGAAAGGTAAATAAATATTTTTTTTAAATAATATTAGGAAATTACATTTATGCTTATTTAAAATTGAAATCTATATTTGTTTAACTAATTGTTCCTTCTTATTATGGAATCCATGGTAATACTATACTTGTTTTTTATCTCACATGATACCTATGACTTCAAGTGTTTTTATATTATATGAATCTATGTTTGATAATTGGTAATGCTCTACTTGGAGGTGGTAGTAGCTGTCAATCCTTGGGTTTAGAGATCTATGTCTGTTTGGAATAAGGGTTTTGTCCTATTTTATTGTACTTTGAGTTCTGCATTTCTATATTTATGACTATGTTACTTTTAGTGCACATTTATTAATGGACTTTTCTTTGTATACATAATGACTTTTTGATATTTCTTCTGTTGTCTTTGTAGAAAATTCATTTCTACTTTCTTATTGTATGATGTCAGGTGATAGTCACCAACCCGTGTGGATCAAGAACGTCATTCGGTAAATGTCACTACCGACCTAGTTATCTAGGTATTAGGGTATCTAGGTTTGGTCATGATAGTCCTTGATTATTAGTATGATCGATATATAGTTTTCCTATTTTCTTTGAGTGACACGCTTTTTTAACTAAAATGTCGATTTTAAGCTTCTAACAGACACTTTGAGTCGTACCGAGCAGAAAATGAATCATATTGGGCTATGCTTGATTCCTATGCATTAAAAATGACTTTTTTATTGTCTTACTAATGATTCAAAACAATATGAAAGTGTTTTCATAGTTTATATTATGTTACTTGTCCTTTATACTAAAATTAATATCAATTTTTATTAAAAGTAAACACATGGATCCATACTGATTACACCGTAAATCATATTGAGATGTGGATGATTCTTACACATAAAAATGACTTATGGATCATTTTCCTAAAGTATCAAAACAATAAAAATGAATTTTCTCGATTTTCAGTATTTCACTTGTCTTTTTAACTAAAGTTAAAATCAATTTTAAATAAAAAATACACACTTGGAGTCATATCAATCGCAATATGTGTAGGCTTGAGGTGTAGTTGACACCTACATGTCAAAATTGAAATATGTATAATTTTATTAATGTCTCAAGGAAATCCAAATATGTTTTATAGGTTTTGATTATGTCACTTTTCTTTTTCACAAAAATGTCATTTTAAACTAGAAACATTACATTGAGTCATATCGGTCACGTAATGTATCAATTTGAACTAAGACTAATTCATACATGTAAATAAATGTCCAATGAATCATTTTAATACATTATCAAGACAATCCAAGCATGTTTTCCCATTTTTCAGTGAGTGACACACTTTTTTGAACTAAAATGTCAATTTAAAACTAATAACAGACACTAAGAGTCATACAGGGTGCACTATGCATTATATTGAGGTTTGGATGATTACTAAAAATAAATAATTATTTATATATCATTCTCCTAAAGTATCAAAATCAATATGAGTGAATTTTATCACTTTTGTGTATGTCACTCATCTTTTTTACAAAAAATAATGTTAATTTTAAATAAAAAGACACACTTGGGGTCATATCAGGAATGTTTGGCATCATATAGAGGTGGGGATTATTCATATACATAAAAAATGAATTATGGATCACTTTACTAAAGTATAAAAATAATATGAATGTGTTTGAGTGATTTTGAGTATGTCATTTTTCATTTTTACTAAAATTAATGTCAATTTTAAATAAAGACACACTTTGTTTCATATCAGTAACAACATGAAATAGATTGTGGTAAAAATAAATAACAAATTTTAAAAAACACATATTTAATATTTTTACAAAGAATCAAAACAATCTGAATGTGTTTTATTGGTTTTAAGTATGTCACTTTCTTTTTTAATACAACTAATAACAATTTAAAATAAAAAGACACACTTAGATGCATACCAGTCATATAGGATTTTGTATTGAGGTGGGGTTCATTACTACATGTCACAAATGACTTATGTATCAACTTTCTAATGTATAAAATTAATCTGAATGCATTTGATTAGTTTTGTGTATGTCACTTGTCTTTTTTATTAAAATGTCATGTTAAACTGGAAACACACACTTTGAGTCATATTGGAAAAATCGTGCATATTTTTGATGTGAGAGTGATTCCTACACATCCCAAATGACTTGTTTATAATTTTTATAAATTATTTTGACCAAATGAGTATTTTGTTCATCATTTTTATTGTCTGGCACGCTTTTTGAACTGAAATATCAATTTCAAACTAATAATGAATACTTTGAGTTATATTGGGCACACCATGCATCAGATTGAGGAGAGGGTGATCCCAAAATGTCAAAAATGAATTATGGATTATTTTAATAATGTTCCAATATAATATAAATTCATTTTATTAGTTTTGAGTTTGTTACTTTCATTTTTTTGTAAAATTTATTTAAATTAAAAAAATACTTAATTAGAGTCACATCGGGAACAACATGCATCAAATTGAGGTGATCCTAATTCCTACATTTGAAAAATGACTTATAGCTTCTTTTCCTAGAGTATAAGAAATAATACAAATTCATTTTCATAGTTTTGAGTATGTCACCAATGTTTATTTACTAAAATTAGTGTCTATTTTATGTAAAAAGATAGGATTAGAGTCATACTAATCACACTATATATCTGATTGAGGTGTGGATGACTCCTACACATCCAAAATTACATATGGATAGTTTTCCAAAATTATCAAAACAATATCAACATGTTTTCTCAATATTGTGTTTGGTATTTTTGTTTTGAACTAAAATGTAAATTATAAACTAAAATATACAGTTCAATTCATACAGAGAACACCATGTATCTGATTGATATGAGGATAATAGAGTATGTGATGTGTGTTTTGATTTCAATTTTATTTAAAAATACCTAAAATAATGAAATATTATATTTATATGGAAGAGGAGACCCTAGGATTCTTGAAAAGCCTCATCCAAAAGAAACATGTTCTCTTTTTCCTGGCCTATTATAAATAGTTGAAAGAAAAATAATACATCCCTAAAGATCTCTGAAAAACCAAAAAAAATTTATATAAATTTATATAAAAATTAAATTAAATATCATAGAAAAAATGGTTCCAAAATTAAATAAACAGGTAGTAGGGAATCACATTTTCATGATGTGTGTATACATTATTGACTTATTTCTTTATTTCCATTATCTCATTTGCATCCTCAAAGTCCAATATCTCACAAACATGAATATATTTGAACAAACCACCCTAAATCAAGAAAAATTATCTACCTATATTAGAGAACAATAATTTTTCTAGTAATGTAAAAAAATTAAATTATACATAAATTTGAAACAATACATTAATAAAATGTCAATTTTAAAAAGAATCCACATAATTTGAGTCATACCGGATACACTATTATGTCATATTGATCTGATGTCAATTAATAAACATGAAAAATGAATTATACTTTATTTTCCTATAATTTTAAAAAAATCCAAGTTCTTTTTCTTAGTTTTGGATATTGTGACCCGCATTTTATAATAAAATGGAACATTTCTATTGAAAGCACGTACTTCATGTCATATTGTAACACCCCATTAATTTTTTTGGAAATTTTAAATAATATAAAATTAAGAGTTTTAATTAATGATAATACTTATAAATAATTATCATGTATATCTTTCAAATTAATTAATTAATGTTCAAAAAGAACAAATATTATTTTACACTATTATTTTGAATAAAAGAATATTTTAATATTAATAAAAGTATTTGATCAATAGATTTTTTAATAAAATTTTTTAAATAATAATACATGTATTTAATTTTGTAATTATTTTTATAAATACTAAATTATGTTAATAATATTTTCCCTTTTAATATGACACACCCATATTTTATGTAATGTTTTTTTTAAATAATTTCAATTCATTAGATAGTTTATATGCGCAAAACACTGAGTCACTCTAAAACAACCCTTTTTTATGATGTATCCAATGGACATAATATTTCCTCTTCTATGATTTGAATTTCAAAAAATGAACGTACATCATTGCGATCATCATGTTTTTTAGAATCTAATAGGATCGATTTAATTTTCAGGTGAATAGTAACATGATCCTTATGAATAGTAATATACCCTTTTGAATAGAAACATGAAACATATGAATATTAATGTACCCTTATGAATATTATCCTAGCCCATTTAAGTATAAATATAATTTTTGGTACATTATAAATTAAATTTAATATTCTAAACATTAATTATTAAGTGTTGGTATTTTTATGAGCAAAAAAAATTTAATTAAAATTTTATAATTAATAAAAAAATTTAAAGTTAATTCAAAAAATGTATTCATAAATCAATATTCTGTTATTCTATAACTTTGAGATAATTTAATGTGAACTTAATTAAATTTTCAGGGTATTATAAAAATAGTTATAGTTTTAAAGAATGTATTTTTCCAGTAAATGATGAATATAATTAAAAATTAAATTTCTTTTTTTTATAAGATTATATTCTTAAAAGGGAGTAAATTTTTTTATTCTACACATTGAATAATTTTTCGGGTGAATTTTTGGGATTTTTCTGAAATACATGAATTTTTGGTGAATAGGGAAAATATGTTAATTTACGAAATATGCTTAATAAATGAATTTTTATATCATGATTGAGTAATCGATGATTTAAATGTCCATTGGTTCAAAATCACATGCACTTATTTCTATTTTAGTCACAATAATCAAAAAAATTTATAGTCTTGATCCAAAATAATTAACTAATGATAAAAATAATGGAACCCCCCCCCCCTCTCCTACACTATAAAAATCAACCCTCACCCCCTCTTCCTATCACACCACTCAAGATTTGATACTTAACTATATTCTACCTAATACTCTTCTCAAGCCCCTTCATCACATCATAGACCTTTTGTTCTTACCAAAAATCAAAAACCAAAAGGCATATGGAGGTTCTTAAGGAGGAGTATTCAAGAGCTAAACCTCTTTTCATTTTTCATTCAATTTCTTTTACGAGTTCAATTATATTGTTTCTCTCTCCTCTCCTGTCCTCATCCAAATGAAATGATAATTAAATTTCCTTAAATATAATACAATTATATTATGATTATGGAATATTTCATCATCATATCTCTTTCCCCCTCCTCTTATACTAAATATGAAAACACAGTTCGATATGTGTTAATTTATCACACTCAAGGATGACGAATATTCAATTTCTATTACAATATTCAATTTTGGACATGAAAAAAAATTTATGGTTGAAGCAGAACATAATATATTTTATATATCCTATTTAATGATCTGTAATCAGTTTGGACACATGTTATTAATTATAAAACAAAACGAGTTGGTGGTGATCGAAAAATCAGAAAATCAATCCATGCGTTTATCATTAAAATTATGTATAATGATTCATCCTATAAAAAAATAAGCACATGATTTATATTAAAATCTGACCTTTCAAATGATAAATAATAAATCATAACTTCAATTCTGTTTTTCAATTTCCATGTAACCTGAACTTCAATACACATATACAAGTGAACTGATCATGAAAACTAAGAAAGCATGCACTCCCAAATAATGAAATTGAATCTTTTAACCCATCTAAAAGACCATAAATGAATGTAATAACGATATAACATATGATTTACATGTAGATAAGGTTCTGGTATTATTAATTAATGAATATAATATTATTATTCAAAACATTAATTTCATGTGCAGAATACATTCGGTTATAAGGTAAGGGTTTCCTCATCTCACTTCCATTTTTCATTGATATTCTTTATTCACTACTATTAGTTGATTATGGTGTATTTATAATTCCCATTTAAGTATAATTTCTTGTATAAATGTTTTTTAATGGTATTTAATGTAACATTTTATGATTATTAATTTTGGGTAATATGATTCGGTTGATTACAATGTGGTAATGAATTTCAACCCGAACCTCCATTTTTATTCCGGTTAATTTTATTATCTACTTAGCTCAATGAATTTATTATTTATTATTATTTAGTAATAAAAAATTTAGTGTGAATGTTATATATATTTTTAAAAATAATAATATGTCTCTATTATTTGGAGTAACAAGTTGTTAAATAACATTTCAGAAATTCTTCCTCAAATACAAGCATGATTCCAGGGAACATCTCGAATTCTTACCCATTTTCAAGTGCACTGTATATTCTATTTTAAGGCATAGTTATTTTTTTAAAACCAATTTTTCTTTCTTGAAATAATATATTGTTTCATTTCTTGTTTTATGAAAAAAACATTCCCTTTCTCCTTAAAATCCCTTCAATATTTTCCTTAAACCGCACAAAAATGTTTTATTTCTAAAGCTTCATAAAAACTTTTTTTACATGATTTCACATCAACGAGATATCATTTATGACTCAAATATAATCAAAATATACTTGACTTTTCTTCTCTAGGATATAAATGTTTGAAATATGATTTTTATGACAAATATAAATGATTTTCCGAAATAACTCTTCTTTCCAGAGTAAAAAGGATTTTTCTTATCTCACTTCAACATTTATGAGATATACGCCTTCTTACCCACCTATTCTGAAAATGTGGTGTATGTATGACCATTTTTTATATCATATGAATAGTCTAATTATTCTCATGAGATTATAAGGTATTATAGTTTTACTACTTCAAGGTGGTATGGGACACTTTCGAATGATTAAGGATTATTTCCTCAAAAAAATTCAATGGTATCATTTAATAGTATTGTTACCTATGTCAACATCCATTGTTGAATCTTGTAGTTCATTGAAGTTTATATATTAATATATTATTTAAAATTTTTTGTTAAAGGGTTTATGATTAGTATTTCTATTGATGTTCTATCTTGAAACCATCCATCATATTACTCTGAATGGTTAGTGTTTATGTTTAGGGAAAGTCATTTACATTTCATATGTTAGTTTCAATATGAATGTATGTATTTTTTAATATTATCACTATTCATATGAGGAATTAATTGGAAATATTAAGTGATTTTTGGGGCCCGTAATATCCCCTCGATGCCTCTATAGGTCACACGAGACAAACAAATATGGACTTGGCCGAGACCTTACCCATTTTCAGATATAGTTTTGGCCGAGGCCTTAATAATTTTTAGATGTCCTAGGTGAGGCCTTGATAGTATGTTTTATAATGTCTGGAATATGAACTTCCTTCATTATGATATTAGTAATTTAAAAATCATTTGATTATTTGAATAGTATAATATCTGTGGTATAGTTTCATGTGATTTGTTATATATATTTATTTACCTAGCTTCCATTCATACAATATTATGCTCATGTTTATTTTTAAAGTCATGTGTTTTTAGTTATTCACCATGCCTAATGATTATGTTTCTAATAAATTCTATTGTATTACATACCCTTATTGAGAATATGGTCTCACCCTATTCTTATGTTTCCTTTCCCCATGTTATGAAGAATAAAACATTGAATATTCTTTTTAGTATCAAGTTTATTTCATGTTGTATCATTTTTTATTTTCTTTTTCTAATGGACTATGGGTATCATGAATATAATATGGTCTTAAAAGACTGTTAAATTGATTAGTCCTTTTATATTTGATTCATTATAATCATTCCTATTTATTAAAATAATGAATCGTCTACAGGATTCTAGGGTCGAGGCATTACAATTGTTATCAGAGGAAGTATTGCAGTAACCTTCGAAAATAGATTTAGAAAACATCATATAGTGAACATAATCATATGACATACATTGAGGATAAGTATATAAGATAATCCTAGAATTTTTGTATGTTATAGATTATGTGGATCTTCCTACAAAATACATCCCTCTCTGGATACTACAATTTGATGTGGTACTGGCACAGATATACCTAGGGGTAAAAACTTTGACAAGGTGTTTTGATCTTCACTTGGGGTAAATTGGTAAATGACAATGGCCCTTACTATGCACCTGGTTTGACACTCCCAGGGGATATCCTTTGGATGATTACAATTTTTCTTACATACATTTTTATGGATTTATTATTTCAAAGTAACTAATGTATATGGTTCTTGGATTTACAATGCCTAAATTTTTGTTATGTTCTATAACATGATTAGAGTTATAGAAAGTTCATAATTTTATGATCTATTATAGTATATGGTGTATTTTAGAAATGTTGCCTAGCAGATGGAATGGGAACCACATCAATGCACAGAATCCAAAGAGTAAGAATGGTCATTTCTTCGATGGGTTTAATCCTATATTTAGAAGGGAACTAGTCTCTCAAATTTTTTCATATCATGAAGAGATAATATATTTTCTCTAATAAAAAGAAGATTTATTTTTCTATTAATTATGTATTTAGAAGGAATTAAGAGAAGAAGAGTATGGAGGATAAAATATAGATAAAGGGAAGAAGAGGAAGAGTATTTTTTCCACATTTGAGAATTGTGAAATGAATCACCCTGGTAAATGACTGAAGGGAATAGGAGTTCGTTATAAGTTCAAACAAAAAGGATACCATGTTTGTGATTGAAAGAGTATGAAAAAGGTTTTCAATATAAAATTCTACAAGTGCAAGGAGATGTGACACTATAAAAATTAATGTACCAAGAAACAAAGGAATATACCCCTAATGATGTTACTAGACAATGATCAATAACTGATATTTCCACAGATGAAGTGGAATGATTAATATTACTAGAATAGAATCATATCATTTGAATAATTTATCAGCAATGTATTGGTTATAAAAATTATGGAATATTTTAGGATTGTATTGAAGTACTTTTTCATTAAATATTTGATACCATAAGTTGAATGATACCAAGAAAGGATATTCAGCAGAAAGTTAAAATTTTCAGAAAATGCATGATTGAGGGAAATCCAACGCTAAATATATTCTTGATGATGAGATATTGATGAAGAAATTCTTGATTTTGATAAGTACTAACTAGCTTGGAACTATTTATTAACATGTCGACAAGTGGTCTATGCTATCATCGATGGAGTTTATAATGCTTTGGATTTAAAGAATATATCCAATAACATGTATCTTACTTAATTAATACAAAATAATTTATATTTTTAATAAGGTTTTAATGAAATTATAGTAACTACCATATTTCAAGAGGATACATAATGAAGATATTCTCATGTTTGGAATGTAAAAATTTAGAGCTACTTCATGTTGATTAAGGGATAATGACTAGTTCATCTTGTATATTCAGTGACATTCTTTCAAAAATGTTGAACCGTTATATTTTGAAAATTTTAAACATTTACGAATGGATTAAGTTGATCAATGTATGAGGTTTTAGAGTTTAATGTATTACTTCACCACTTGACACAGCCTATGCTAAGAGATGAAGTATAGATAGTTTAAGGTGAAATTAAAGGATAAGATTGTGTTTATGAAATAGAAATATAAATGTATACACTTATAGAGTATAAGAATTACTCAAATCAAGGAAAAAGTCTTAAATTAAGTGTTTCCCTATTATCATAATAATTTATAATAAAAATGAATTTTTTTACAGTAGTTTATAGTTTTTTAGTAATAAACTTTCATATAAACTTGTTCTCTATCACTTTTCATGAGAACTTCACAGTTTGATTTTTCTTCAAGGTATAGGTTTTTACATCCAACTAATTTCACCCCATTTGAAAGCATAAATTTTGTGGTGAACACCTCATTTCCCTTAACCTCTTTTAAGGGGATATTTTATTAACCCTATTTCTAATGTGGGTTATGATAAGGGAATTTTAAAACATCCACCTTTACTTTCATAGTGTAGTTTTGAATTGCGAGGACACAATTCTATTTAAGGGGGAATAACCTAACACCCTAGTAAATTGATTAATAATATTAAATTATTTAAAATTAAGTGTTTTAATTAATAATAATACTTATAAATAAATATAATTTATAGATTACAAATTAATTCATTAAGGTTATAAAAAACAAATACTATTTTTACACTATTATTTTCCATAAAATAATATTTTAATATGAATATATGTACTTTATAAATAGATTATTTAATTAAATATTTTAAAGAATAATACATATATTTACTATTATAATTATTTTGATAAATACAAAAATTAGGTTACAAATATTTTCATTATTAATATAACACCCCAAGATTTTATGGAATGTTCTTCTTAAATAATTTCAATTCATTAGATATCTTATATGTAAAAAACATTTAGTCACTCTAAAACAAGACTTTATTATTACAAAGATAATGGACACAATTTTTCCACTTTAGTGATTTGAATTTCAAAAAACAAACACACACCATTATGATGGGTATGTTTTTTGAAGTATAATAGGATCGACTTATTTTTTGGTGAACAGTAACAAAACCGTTATAAATAGTAATATTCCCTTTGTGAATAGTAACACAATTCATATGAATAGTAATGTATTCTTATAGATAGAAACCTCAACCATATAAGTATAAATAAAATCTAGGTACCTTATAAATGAATGTGAATATTTTAGACCTTAATAATTAAGTGTTTGTATTTTTATGAGCAATAAATATTTAATTACAAATTTATAATTAAAAAATTAATTTAAAATATAATCCCTAAAATGAAATCATATATACATATTTTTTCCCTATTATTTTTGGATAATTTAATGAGACCTTAGTTAAATTTTTAGTATATTATAAAAATAGGTACAATTTTAAAAATGGTCCTTTTCGACTAATTGGAGATTTTAATTAAAAATTTAATTTATCTTATTTAGAAAATTATTTTCATAAAATGGAGTTAAATTTCGGATTCCAAAAAATTAAAAAAAAATTGGGTGTATTTTGGTATTTTTCTGAAATACTTGAATTGTTGGTGAATAGTGAAAATACATTAATTTACAAAATCTGATTAATAAATGAATTTATGCATCATTATTGAGTCATGAATGATGTAAATGGTTATTCGTTAGAAATAAAATGTATTTATTACTTTTTTTATTCATAATAATAAAGACTATTCATAGTCTTGAGCCAAAATAATTAAATAATGATTAAAATAATGGAAAACTCTCCTCTCCTCCACTATAAAAACTACCTCTCACCCATCTCTTCCTCTCACACCAATAGAGCATTTATTCGTGACAAATTTCTTCAAAATAATATTCCCAAGACCCTTCCTAATTTCTTAGACTTTCTGGTCTCACCTAAATTCCAAAACCAAAGTCCTTAATGAGGTTCTCAAGGAGGAGTACTCAAGTGGTAAACCATTTTTCATTTTGTCCATCAATTTTTTTACAAGTTACATTCTATTGTTTCTATCTACTCTCCTCCACTAATAAAAATTATAGAATAATTACATTACTATTAATGTACTAGATTTATATTATTCTAATTTAATATTTCACCAGTATCTCTCTTTTTCTCTCCTCTTATATAAAAAATGAGAACACCGTGTGAGTTGTGTTAATTTTTCACACTCTAGGACGATGGGTTTTAAATTTCTATTACAATATTCAATTATGGTCATAAAATAAAATTATGGTTGAACCAGATCATATTATATGTAATATATCATATTTAAGGATTTTTAATTAGTTTACACCCATGTTATTAAATTATAAAACCAAATGATCACGTGGTGATCAAAAACCCACCAAATTAATCCAAGCGTTTATCATTAAAATTTTCTCTAATGATTCATCCCCCCCAAAATAACCAAAAGATTTATATGAAAATTTAATCAAACTATTAACCAATAATAACTCATAAATTTAATTCTAGATTTCATTTTTTATTTATAATAACTTCAAAACTATTATACAGGTGAACTGATCTTAAAAACTAGGAAAACATACACTCCAAAATGATAAAATTGAATCTCTTCACCCATCTAAAATGCCATAAATTGACTTAATAAGGACATAATAAATCAATTACATGTAGATAAGGTTATGCTATAATTAACTAATTAATCTAATTTTATTAATTATGAAATTAAGATCAAGTATAGAATATATTCAGACCAAAGGTAAGGGTTTCCTCATCTCACATCCATTTTTGTGAGATATTCTTTATTCACTACTATTAGTTGAGTATGGAGTATGTATACTACCCATTTATGTATCATATCATGAATATATATATATATATTCACGTTATTAAATGTATCATTTTATGATTATTAATTTTAGGGAATATGATTAGATTAATTACAATGTGGTAAGGATTTTCTACCCGAACATCCATTTTCATTCGAGTTACTCTTATTATCTACTCACCTAAATAAAATTATTATTTATTATTAATGAATACTCATTAATTATGTGTGAATATTATATGTATGAGTGAAAATAATAATCTTTCGTTATTATGGGGATTTACATGTTTTAAAAGAATATTTCCAAAATTCTTTCTGAAATACAAGCTCGATTAAAGGGAACTTCTGTAATTCTTACCCATTTTCAAGTGCATTATAAATTCTATTTTAATCCATAGTTATTTTTTAAAAATAAAAAAATTATCATGAAAAACTATCTTGGTTCATATCTTGTTTTATAAAAACAAGCATTCCTTTCCCTTTTAAAATCTCTTTAATATTTTCCTTAAAATGAAAAAAAAATGTTTTATTTCTAAATCTTATTAATTTTTTTAATGATTTCACATAAATGATACATAATTTCTGCCTAAAATATAATATAAATATCCTTTCATTTTCTTTTATGAGATATACATTTTTACAATCTTATTTTTAAGAAAAATATAAATGGTTTTCCAAAATAACTCTTCTTTCCAAAGTGAAATAGGTTTTTCTCGTATCAAGTTTTCTTTTATGAGATATATGCCAATTTAACTACTTATTCCTTGTATGTGTTGTACATACTAGCCTTTGGTATATCATATCAAGAGTATCATTATTCACATGATATTTTAAGGGATTATGATTTGAATGTTTCAAGGTGGTATGTGACACTTTGGAATGGTAAATGATTATTTCCTCAAGAATTTTCCAATGGTATCATTTAATAGTATATTCACTTATATCAACATCCATTGTTGAATATTGTATTTCATTGATGTTTATATCTTAATATATCATTTTAGGGTCCTGAAAATTCTTCCTTGGGAAGAAAATACTCCACAATCACTTTGCAAAAGGAAGAAAGTACTCCTACAAGTCAAGAAAGGTGAATGGACAGAAATTGAGTTATAATTTTTAGAATAAACTTGAAGGAATTAACGTTTTCAAATAATTTTAACTAGACCATATACCATCACTAGGAATGGTTTGTAGAACACCCAGACTGTGAAACACAGAGTACGCAAAAAGACCCGTGAACCACTGGCCCACGGGGTGGTGGCCATCGAACAAGGAAGATTGTGAACCATGTCACCGAATGACTCATGAACATGAAGCTCATCTGATTAACATTCTAAGAACCCATTAGTTTGTGGAAAAAGATAACAGTTAGGGTTATGAGAACCATTTTCATGAACTGAAGCCTCCATAAACCCTAGATTGACCAACTCTTCTGTGGGTCAGGATATCTCTTCATGGGCCTCTGCAAGTGGTGTCGTGTGCCCAATAGTTAAAATTGCCTCAATGCTCTATAAAATGATCATATAAAAAGGGCAAGAGATGCATAAATAAATATTTAATGGTAATAAGAGGATAGAAGAAATAGTTCAGAGAATAATCTGGCTTCAGTCTCAATTCGTCGATAAAGCCTGAATCGCGAACCACACTCTCCAAAGGTACATCTGACAGCGAAACTTAAAATGGGATAATTGAATAATAATAATAGTACCATGAAACTAAATTTTGAACAAAGAACTACATACTTATCATAGATAAACTCCACATTAATGATAATCACCCAAACCCTCCAATTTGGAGCTTTGCGTAGTGTACCACTACCCAAACTGAACCTGTCACCACATACTACATTAGTATGAAGATGGAACCCAATGTGGCGTGATTCGTTGCATACCACTATGGTACATATTTTTCTATACCCATGCCTATGTGTTGCATCTGTTCATGGATGAACCCTCTTCCCACATACCATTACGGTATGAAGGTCCTCCCCATCCCACAAAAGAATCTAGTACGTAGAATGTGGTGTTTTCGGGTATTGTTTCCTCAGATCCCAACTTCACCCTTCCAGTATTATCTAGTCCTCCATGATTCCTCTACTAACCAATCCTCCATCATCTGGAAAAAGACTCTTCCAAGGCTATCGGACCCATATAATCAGACCATTGGCTGCATCAGTGTGCCCATTTGATTGTACATACCCATGGTAAGCAGAGTCACAAAGGTTCTGCCCACTATGGTTCGTGATTCAAGAATTCCCTTGGGTCTAAATTCTCATGGTAACTCAGATTATAACCTTGTTACATTGACGTGAACCTCCTTGTTATGGGGATTAAGGGTGATCACTTGATTTTCCATTCAATGAGGAATAGTGATCAGTAGAAGGTGATAGGTCTGCTCCCTCCTTTGATGAGGATAAAACTCTTCCCCATCCCAGAATGTATTCTAGGGCCCTCCCACTAAGATACGTCCCCAAACTTCTAAGCCTGGGCTGCATGACCTTCAATGTCATTTCACAGGGAAAGGTCCAATGCTCCGCTCCCTCGAGCAGAGTCACCCCAGCCTATTCCACTGTGGGCTCTCCATACCCCACCAATAGGGGGAGGCATGTGTTTTGATGAATCTTTAAAATCCTTTTATTTATAAAATAGAGCCTTGATCACATGGAATTAGACGTTTCTGATGATTACAACAGGAACAACACATACAGAACTACGATAACTTTGACTCCTGACCAAATCAGGATGGGTAGGATGCCTACCAGAAGGCCCGACATTAAAAGGGTGACCATCCAAAAGGGGTGTTCCCAATCATGTCTCCTCAAATGGGAATCTTCCACGCATAATCCCCACACAGACTAAACTATAAGAACTTTAATTCCTAACCAAATTTGGATACGTATGATGCATACTAGAAGGCCCAAGCTCAAAAGGGTTCCCATTAAAAAAGGGACCACCCCACCATGCCCCCTCAAATGGGCAGCTTCCACACGTAATCCCCACACCATCCAAACAACATGGGTTCTGATTACTCTCTCGAGGATACATAGAAAACCCACCTTATGGGTCATATCCCAACATCATGTCACGTTTCATCCCCCCTTGATGACGATAAACTCCAGAGTTCCATATAAGATGGCACAAGTCCGCATCAAATATATGCATGCCTATGACGATCTTACAAACTAAGGATAGCCCATGGATGCACTCTTCGAGAATGAAACAAGGTTTCACTAACATATGAACATGAATTAAATCTATAAGAGAGTCTTGTAACAGGAAACAATCCTCCCCTGGAAGGGTGTGGTGAGCCTGACCTCCCATCCTCTCGACCAATGAAGTACTTAAGTGTCGATGGTTGAATCATCGATCAACGAGCACCAACATTTGGAAAAAAGGTCCATGAATCATGGGTACTTGGGCTCTTGGGAATTGCTGAATCAATGAATAAACGTGTTGGAGACCATCTGAGGATGTAATATCCAAGGAGGACCGACTGCACAATTACTTGACCCCCTACAATCACCCGTTGGGATCATCGAACTATGGAACGTCCTTCACAGTACAAAAGAGATGAATTTCCCAGTCCTCGGTAGGTTAATAAAATCTTATCTAATGGATAATGATGTCGAACGGGGCGAAACAAAAGTAATAGTGAGTTTGATAGGAAACTATCCCCGAAAAGAGGGTCGTGTGATGATCCACGTCGAACTAGCACCACCATTAATGCACCACCTCGAAGGAAGAACAAACATAGTAAACCCAACGTGAATCCTTATACAAGGTAGTGGTTCTACACCAATGATAAAAGTCAAAAGTATACTCCACGTAGGACCATTTGTTTCCCAAAAATTCTGAAACAAACCACCACAGAGGCAGAATAAAAATGGTGAACCTGACTTGAATCCTTAACCAAGATAAAAGTTCTACCCCAATGATAGAAGACAAAAGGATATTGCACTTTAGACCATTTTGTTTGCCCTGATATGTGGAAACGCACTACCTCGGAGGCAAATGAAAATTGTGAACCTGATGTGAATTCTTAATGAAGGTGGTGGTCTTAACCCACTCAAGACCATTCTCCCTATAGTAAAAGAAAAGGGGAAGGGGGCCAAGCTGAATCATCATATATGAACATTCTTAAAATAATGATACATTGACAAGGCTTTGTGATATTTATGTCATACATGTATTTTGAAGGTTCCCAATGACCAAACTTTGATCCAAATGACATCCCAAAGACCATTGAAGACACACACATCAGTGATCTCGCAGGTGGCCAAGGTCCCAACGAAGAGAAATACCCCCTCGCCAACCCAGTATCTTCAACGCTGGGTACCCAACAATCTGATCAAAGATTACCACTGAAATGGTACTCTCTCCATGCTGAAGGCCATGAGATAAGCCCTCAAGTATGCAAAGGTCCACCAGCCACCTCTTTTGCTACTGCCAGCACCCCAGAACAAGGTGACCCTGGTAGTCGTCTCAAACCATTTCGGGAGCTTGTCCTCCAAATGTGATAATGAGTACCTACCTTACCATAGAGAGGCAGATTGAGTCAATGCAGACAACTTTATCTCAACTGCGTATGGGTCCTACTCACGGGCCCCTACCAGAGAACGTCGCTGCCGACACCGGACGACCAAGCCTCCTACCGCCGAATAGGACCTTATACAAAGGGAACCTTCCAAAGTACAAGATACCCTGGACCCTTGAGATTCCTGCCAAGGGAGGAAAATATATAATCAGAAACACATCCTCACCCAGGATCCTGAGGAGAAACTTTGTTGTATTAATGTTGTGTCATTCTATGATCATACCTATAATTCTACCCCCTCAACTCAAGCCCACCACAGAAATAACATAGGCCAATTCAAGAACATTCATGTTCCTTCTTGTGCTCACCAATAACACCAAGAAGAAATAGAGGAAAACTATAGGAAGATGCAGATATATGCCGATAGACAACAAGACCATAAACCAAATAGGACAGAACTCAGCTACACGCAGGCACAAACACCAACTGATGCATTTCAGGCCTACCATCTAAATATGGTAGAAATAAGCTATATATAGGCACAATTAAATAATTATTCATATAAATGAAGCCATCTAAATAGGTCCGAAAACAAATATTACTAGAGTGAAATTCTTACAGATGCATGCAATGCTTGTGAGAAAAATACAGCAGAAATCGAGTAGTTGAAAATCCAAACTTGTGAATATAAAGCCCACCAGTAAAATACAGTGGAAAATGGAGAAGAAAATTGGATACAGACTCATTCCTCAATCCCCACATAAGTGAACTACCAGTATCTACTGGCAACTCATGGAGGATCAAAACATGCCCGAACTCATGCTCCGATATCAGAATGGGCCTTCATGCATGTTCCATCCAAAGATGTATCTCATCACATCCTGGTAATGAAGGATGATCAGACGTAGAATCTAGAAAATATTTTCAAAACATGATAAGATATCATTTCATTGACGATAAAGGCAAGAAACTAGTCCCACGACCTAGTTTCCTCGAATAGAATGACTCCCTCGTAAAATGATTTTGTCACTCAGGAGCATTCATGCATTCCTTCTCTAGTCCCGAAGGGTCGATGACAATATCCCCCGATACACGAACAGTTGTATTAGGAAAAAAATACTCATTCCAACTAGGTGACATTGGTCCAATGTGGTGACCACTCAAGGGGAGGCACATATCCCTGCCAAAACTCAGGATGTCTATTGGTATATCCCAATGACATCATGGGACCCAACAAGACAGAGATTCGTATATGAAGGTCATTAACAATAGTATATGGACCCGGTTACCTATAAGAGAATGCCAAAAAATGATAGGCGCTAAAGGAAATTAGAAAATTAAGAGCACATACATGATTATGCTCTGCTAGAAGATAGATTTCTTGAAACCCTCAAACATGTATCAACAAAGGATCAAGACCCAGTCATTCCATTACCAAATTATGGAAGTTACAGTAGAAGTTGTGAAGGTCCTCCCCACAAAATCGCTACCAACAACTCTGAAGGTCCTCCACAGATCACCCATAGGGGGCCACTCTGTGGTCTATGAATGATAGATCATGAGAAACTATCTCTTAATGCACGTCGGTGTAGCCTTCCCATCAACCTAAATATCAGATAGCAAGAAGGTCCTCCCCTTTCTTTCGTCCACCCTAACGATCCTCCCCAGGGTATGGGCTATTGATATGCTTCTCCCTATAGTCAGACATAAATTCATGGTGGTAGACCTCTCTATGATGATAGATATTGTGAAGTCCCTCTTCATAATGTCAATTGTTGTGATGGTCCTCCCTATAGTAACGTTGAGCAATGAGAAGGTCCTCCTCTCATTGAAGAACATCCTGAAGGCCCTCCCCAAGATGTACAATGCATAAATTCTCCCTGCAGCCAAGTTTCAAGCTATGATAGTAGTCATCTCCATCACAACAGTCATTGAGAAGGTCCTCCCCTCGGTGACACCTAACAGCAAGAAGGTCCTCCCCTCGTTGTATCCTGCTATGAAGGTCCTCCCCAGGGTATATTCCATACGTACATTTCTCGTGGTTGGTCATCAAGTTTCAATAGTATCCCTCACCATTGCCGCCCCAATTGCATAGGTCCTCCCTACAATAAAAATTCATGCTGGCAAGAAGGTCCTCCCCTTTCTGGAATAAATATGAGAAAGTCGTCCTATTATTAGGTGACTGAAAAAATGGAGTCAGACACATCAGGCACTTCGTCCACAACGAGTGATATTCTCTCTCAAACGTAGGATGGCTTAGGGACACATTCATCTTTTGAACCACCCCCGTGGCGTTCGCAAATTAATGTGGCTCCCATCAGACTGACTGCTTGGAATGAAATTATTAAGAAGCATTCGATCTGGGAATATCATGTAGATGAGACTCTAGAAGAACTACAACATGATATGTTTCTTATGAGAAGACAACTAGTTAGGGATAACATACCAGTGATGAATTGTCCTATGAACACTTATTACTTTGACATACCAGGAGAGTTTTCTAGGGAATAAATGCATGACATTATCCTCAATATATGCATGACTCTTCAACAACTGAACGAAAAGTTCCTAACCTACAAAGTGTATGTGGACCATGTCAATACATTAAGGTAGAATTTCCATCAAATCGACTCAGAATACCTCTCGTCTTCAAGGCATACACAATCAGAAAGTCAAAAAAACATCGAACCGGCATGCCTTCATTCACTGTATAAGTTGTTTCACCTCATTAGAAATGCCCCAACTAAAGCTCACATTTGGGGATGGGGAGAACATAGAGATTTACAATTTACCCCATGTATTTTCCAACATGCCCCATTGGAAATGACATCCTGCAATATCATCATCCAGAGGAAATAAACAATAAAAACCCCTACTCAGGAAAGATGGGATAATAAACAAAAACTAGCCCAGAGTAATTCTAAGAAGCGTCAGGGCCGAATAGATCAAGCCATTGAAAATATTCTGAGTCAAGCTTCCAATAACATCCATTGGGCTTCCCACCGAAGGGAATCCAACCAAAAAGCGGTGTGCATGTCTTCAAAAGATCATAGACTCAATACAGGCACAATTTCATACTCGGATCACACCTGCGTGGGAGCACGTGAAATTGAAAGGGTAAAAATAGAGGTCGTTACCACCACAATATAGGAACAGCCTCATCCCATAGGGTTGGGGCATTATAAAATCAAATTTCCCTTATAAGACCAAAAAATCTTGGTCGTATCGCCTCAATGGAAGAATGGGAACAACACCAGCCCACATGGATGGTGACATTTTTACCTTAATTCCCCTCATAGTTGACATTCGTCATCTTCCATCATGGAAGAAAGATGGACATAGGAATTACCCATTCCACCCTTTCTCATGGATCGCACCCTCTGAGACAAATTCTCATTACAAGGTCAGACCAGGGCTCCTATTGGGTCAATCGTCACTGAGAAACCTGAAGAATTCCGCAGAATGGAAGGACAAAGACCGTCGAAGGGCTCAGAAAGCCTTCCCTACCATTTGGAACCATTTACATCACCCCAAATGCGGTATGCCTTAGTGAAAGTTGTAAATTTAAACCCCACTGATCACACGGGAAAGGATGCAGAGGGAGAGGATGTAAGGGAAAATGGTTCCCTCCTAGAGGCATCCCACATCGATCCAGATGGTGTGAATACTCAAAAAGCAGAGAGCAGTCCTAATTTTGGGTTCCCCTTGAGCTAATCCATTGTTACCTCCCCCACGAAACTCCAATAAAGAGAAGAAAAAGTCCCTGGTCGTCATTGGACTTCCATTTCCTCCCCCTAAGAATGAATACCTCTCCCTCAAGGTAAGGTTCTCTAAGTTGGAGGAAGAAATGAATGTGCATAGGTGAATTAATGTTGATCTTCATCGAGGGAGCTACCTTATCGGATGTGTTCCCCCTACATAACATTAGCAGGTGAACCTAGAAGAGGTGTGCCTTCCACATGCACACATCCCAATGATTGATGCCAAGATTGGAGGTCAGTTCAAGCTGGCCCCCAACGAACATCAAGGCATCCCCCCACAGGTAAGGTAGCTAAAATATATCCAGGTAAATCAAAAAATGATACCCCTATTTTGGAATCAACCAAAAATTCCAATAGCACCAGCATGCCCAGTCTTGGCCACTGCCACACCATCTCAAGATCAAGCCTCGAAGGATATGCATCAATGGAACATAAAAACTATCGAGAAATTAACATCTCGAATGAAAGCTGGGGAGGGGTAGTGCACTCTGATACATCCAGAGCACAAACCCTACCCTGAGTGGGTGAGAAATGGTCCTCCACCACCAAACTTTGGAAACATTGTATTCCCAGTATTCAATGGATCGGGGGACCCATAACAAAATTTAATGCACTATTCCTCTAATTGTGACCCCATTATGGGAACTATAGAGCAGAAAGAAGTAGTATAACTCAAGTGATTCATAAAAACACTACAAGGCTCAAAATTCATATGGTATACTAGCCTACCCGGAAATTCAATCACTGGCTAGGAGGACCACCAGCGACGGTTTCTCTTCCAGTTCAGTTCAACACTTCCTAAGATGATGGTTAGTGAACTCATAAACTACAAAAATAATAGAAAAAATGAGTCTCATAATTCATTTCTATATGGAAATGCCTAACTTATTCCCAAAACCGATTTCTCCCCTGGGATGAGAGGCTCACCATGTGAATCGATAATCTTCGGGATGAATTACGAACACGGCTCATCCCAGTGAAGTACACAAGGGGGTTTAGGGAATTCTCTTCCATTTCCCAAATTATATAAGACTCTTTTCAATTGAACAACATAAAGTCTCAAGTGTCCCCATCATCTCCTAGGAATAAAAATGAGAAAACAGTAAGAAAATGATGTCATGATTAAGCCACCCTCATCACCATCTCCAGTTGTGAGGCCCCCAACGAACCATGCGGGACCCCCTTGGAAACCAAAAAACACCCCCACCTCAGCAAGATGAGAAATGAGGTGCTAAAAGAGATCAGTTTGAAGAAAGAAGAAATAAATTTGACTCATTCGGAGATGAACAGGTCTATGGCTATTTTATAGCCTCCATGAATTTTAGTATTCTCTGGCTACTAAATCCAAAGTGATCCGATGAAGTGGGTCTCGAAAACCATTAAAACTAATATCCCTATCATTGGATATTGTGACACACCATCCTGAAATGATTCATCTTCAAGGATCTCCTACAAAAGATGGTGTATTCTGGGCAAGTTAAGTTGGGCCCGCCGCCAGAAGAAGTGGCATTTGTTTCCACCGCTGACTCAAGAGAGGAAGAGAAATAGAAAATAGTCACATGTAATAAAAAACAAAAGTTTAAAAATTGGATGACTTAGAATAATATAAACGGATTCCATGAAATTATCTAGGAAAATTTGAAACAACCAAATATTCCCTCAAATGATCTTGATACAACACAACAATCCTCCTCGACCCCATGGTCCTCTAAGGGCCAGAAGGGGAGAAGGAAGTGAAAGAAGATGATGTGGCACCAAAACCAAAGTTAATGCTGACACTTTCAAAATTCAAGCCAACATTCTTGGTACAACGGGCACCGCCTCGCCAAACGGTACAATGGGATCCACATCGCCATAAGAAGACTGTCAGACAGAAATAGTTTCTGATCAAGAACTGATCTTTGGCTCTATTAATGTCATTCATTTGATGGAACCATTATAGGATGAAGACTATGTTCATGAACTAGAATTTACCATGCCCAACCGAAGATTTAGAGGAAGAGTCCGCAAAGGCCGGAGGTTTCCTAGAAGGCATGATCATGGCAGGAGTCAAATTCCTGGTCCCACCTTAAATCACACCGTTAACATAATAGAAACTCATAGAAGGACCCCCCAGCAGACACAAAAAGAACCATAATGCTCTTTTAACCCCATTGAAAGAAATAAAAGAACAATTATCTTGGAATATCCATCAGGGTAATAACAAATATCAAAACTCTTAAGGCATAATATAGGACCAGTTCGGCCCAACCTGGAAAGGACCGTAGCACCACCGGCTCTCCTAAAAAAGGTTGAACCATCTAAGTCTAAATAAAAAACCACTAATGTGTCTGTGAAAGATAACCCCCAAGCTGGGAATCGCTGACCTTTAGAAAAGATGTATGATATTATAAAGTAGTTAGCTTCATTAAAAGAAATGATGTCAATCATAGATGTGTTAAGCCTGTCTACGGATCTTAGGGAGGCACTCATCGAAGCCTTACTAAGTCCTTAGGAGTTCAAGGCTAAAGTAGTAAGATTCAATGTATACCGAACGGAGACTAGTCCCAAATAATGTCACGTTGTTATCTCCTTCACAGACAGGGATGAATACACCATAATGCAATGGCACATCAAACACTTATATGTGTTTGTAAAGATAAATGGAATTAATGTCTAGAGGATCTTCATCAACAATGGCTCTGGAGTTAACCTCCTCCTACTGTGGATGCTTCTCCAGCTATGATATGATGAAGATAGATTGACACCCTACACTATAACTCTGCTAGAATAAAACAAAATAGAGGACAAACTGTTCGGAATAATCAAGCATAGAACTTAGATAAGGTACCTCATGTTGAATTCCGAATTCCTGGTAGTACGGAAAAGTAAAACCTTTAATGTCCTGTTAGGGAGGCCTTGGTTGCATATGCACGCTAAAATTTTTTCATCATACAATCAGTGTGTCAAATGTTCCACTGATGAAAAACGGGACATTTCACACTGATAAATCCTCGTTTGAGTCCAGTGAGTCGCGATATATCGACATAGGGTTCTATGAATCATAAGAAACATCTTTTCTCCAATGGCATTGATTGGATTACTTCCCTGAGTGGATTCGAAATGGATCCTACCGACCTCGTCGAGTAACTTGGCTAAGAGTACTTACTACCCATCAACCAAGTTAAATGAACAAGTTCATGTCTAGATGCAGAATCAATTCTATGCATAATCTCTGCTGTAACAACCGAGTTCAAAGACACAAAAGAGTGAGATGCTTCCCAAGATGGCATGAAAAGTCCTATCAATGATTCTCTCATCCCCTCCTTGGGACATCAAACTACCCTTGCCTAACAAACTATGTCAAAAGAATATTTCTCTCCCAACATTGGAGATTTTATCTCAGAAATCATATCCCCAACAGAAGAGGAAAAAGAAGATGATGATGAATACGAATAAGAAGAAGAGGAAGAAGACCTCAAAGATGCCCCTTATATATTCTAAGAAGGTGTCTCCACCTTAATCGATTAAATTAGGGAGATAGATATAGGGAAAAAATTTAACCGTGGCCCACTCTTATTAGTGTGACTAAGCCTGTTGAGGAATAGGAGGCATACACATCCTTCCAAGAGATGAATTGAGATTTGTTTTCCTGGAACTACACCAAAATGCTAGGCATTGATCCTGAGGTCTCCATTCGTTGTCAGGGCTTACCAGAAGATCACTACGGCTATAAGCAGGCAGCCAGAACGACTCACCCAACACCTGAATCCAAAATAGAGGGTGAATAATGGGGGTTCAATACCCGGGTTGGATGGAAAAATATTCCCTATTAAAAACAATAATGGACATATTAGAATCTACATTTACTTCAGGTACCTTAATCTATATTTCCAAAAAGACGATTTCTCAGTCCCAATCATAGATTTTTTGATTGATGCAACAGCCGGATATGAAGCCCTCTGATTCATGGATGACTATTCTAGATACAACCAGAACTTGATGGCCCAAGGAGTTGAAGAGTCTACTTCGTTTAGGGCCCCTCATGGAGTGTTCTGTTATAAATCGATGCCCTTTGGTCTGAAAAATACTGGCCCCACATATCAACGAGGCCTGAATCACATCATCAATCCCTTCTTGTAAAAAATAATTAAGTGATATGTTGACGATCTGGTGGTTAAATCACTAAATAACTCGAACCAGCTATATTATCTTGAAACTTTCTTCAAAAAATATTGACATCACGGTTTAAAGATAAATCCCTTATAGTGTGCCATTGGTGTTACCTTAGGAAAATTCCTCAACATCATTGTACACCATCGCAACATCGAATTCGACCCAGAGAAGAAAAAATACATCCTTGAAATGTCCCCACCTTGCAACCTCGCTGAGTTGAGAGGTCAATAGGGGAACCTTTTCTACATTCGGTGCTTCATATACAACCTAGTGGGTTGATGTTTACCTTTCACCAGGCTCATGAAGAAAGCAGTTACATATGAGTGGGATAATGATTACCAAAAAGCATTCAACAATCTCAAAAGATATCTTCTAATCCCACCGATGCTAATGCCACTAGTTGAGGTAAGACCACTAATTTTGTACATAACCACCATGGAATGGTCAGTATACACATTCCTCTTGAAGAATAATGGTGTCTACACCACGAAAAACCTCTATTACCTCATTCGAACAATGATCGATGCTGAAACATAGTATTTGAAAATTGAAAGGAACTTCCAAGGCATAATCTTCATAGTTTAGAAACTCTGGCATTACTCATAGCACCATGAGGTCCACCTAGTTTCCCAATGAAACCTGATCAAATATAATATCAACCATCCTATACTAAATGGGCACAAATCATGATGGCGTGACCGTCCTTCAATAGATCGACATACGGTTCATGCCCCAGAAGTCCATTAAGGGTCAGGCATTAGTAGACTTCCTGGCCGAGCACCCCTTGGAAGAGACAACACTGTTAGATGCTGAAATTCTAGATGGAGAAGTTTTATCCATCCGGGAGGATCCCCAAACATGATAAATTTTATTTGATGGAGCTTCTTGAAGCCTAACAGGGAAAAGGATGGAGGATCCCAAGATCAATAATGTGGGGCTGGGAATTATACTTGTATCCCTCAAAAAGGCCATCCTGTCTTACTCTTTCCCTCTTTAGAAAGGGTGTACAAATAATGAATAAAAATATCTAGCCCTCATTATAGGCCTAGAACTAGAGCTTCATGTGTAAGATAAACAAATCAAAATAAAGGGTGATTTAGAGCTAGTCATCAAATAGGTCAATGGTGATAATGCCATTAAGAATGAGGTATTGATCTCTTTGATGAACCATGTTCAAGAAAAAATGGTAGAATTCCCATCAGAACCAATGTTGACCTATGTCCCCCGGTTACAAAATGCTCAAGACGATTCTTTGGAAAATGAAGCCACAACCTTGGATGAATCATAACGGGATGAAGCAGTCATTAGCATTTCCCACCGATGAATGTTCTTTCCATTAATGTAGATAAATTAGGTGGAAATTGATGAAAATATCCATGTTTCTAAGCCTTATGGTCACACCACCGGTTGAATGACAACCATTAAATATTAACTTTAGAATGGATAACTCCCACCAGATAAGGCTAGAAGGGAGCTGGTCTGAATATGGGAAGTGAATTTTACCTCGTACAATGGGGTAAACCAAGAAAAGGTTCTCTAAAAATGAGGCCTTGACGGATTCCTTCTCTTGTGAATTGATATAGAAGAGACTGCTACCGTCATGAAATAATTTCATGCCAGAAAATTTGGAGTGCACCAATAAGAATATAATCACTCTCACTAGATCTGGAGGCTTGGGTATTATTGGACACAACGATACAAGATTGTTCCATATTCACCAAGAAGTTCCCTTCCTTTAATGTTCATGCTAATTTAATACACTGACCCACATATTTTCTTCATACAGATAAGTACTCTTGTCCTTTCACCACATTGGGAATGGATTTTGTGGGACCATATCCCCCTGCAATAGCCAGATAGTTTAAGTTAATACTCACAGCGAACAATTTTTTTTCAAATGGGCCGAAGCCATACCCATTAAATATTTCAGGGAGAAAAACATCATCATCTTTGTGAAGGCCAAAATTATTAGAAAATTTAGTGTCCATCATAAAATACTGACAGACAATGACACCAAGTTCTTCTCTATTGAGCTGGATAAGTAATACCAGGGGTATGGAATTAAATCCAACCATTCATCCCATTACCACTCGGAGGCCAATGGGCAGATAGAGTCTTTCATCAAGAATTTGTCCAAGAAACTCTAAAATATTTTCTATTAGGATAATAAATCATGGCCAGAAAAGAACATTCATGCTAATTGGGATTACCAGACCACGATCGGCACTGCCACCCAGGTGACCCCGTACTCACTAGTATACAGGGGAAAGGCAGTTTTGCCTTTATAAATCCAAGTTCCATAACTTCATGTGTCAATTTACGATCCACTTTCCATGGAAGAGCAATAATAGAGATATTTTTATGAGTTGGAGTTGCCAGATGAAAAAGGGAATCACACTCTACACTATTTACCAATCTACCAAAATCAGATTGCACGTGCCTTCAACCAAAAGGTTTTCCTTCAATATTTCCTTGAAGGAGAATTGGTGTTGGTCCTTAGAACCCTGATGATACTCCAGAAGAATCCCCCAAAGCATGAACCAAAGTGGTAAAGACCATATGTCATACGTAGGGTCTATTCCAATATAGCATACGCCCTGATATCGATGGACAGACAACTCATTGCAGCTCCCACAAAGGAGAAGTTCTTGAAGAAATACTTCTTATAACATCAGCCATGTTACTGTCCAAACTCTAAGACCTTAAACAATGATTAACATCCCCCCATGTAACAGTCCAAACTCTAATCCCTTAAACTATGTGTAACAACCAAACATGTCAAGGTCTATGCTCTATGACCCTACACTATGAGTTATAAATCCATTCCACGATCCAAACTTTATAACCTTAAACTAAGAGTCATTTTCATTTCCACATGATGTTAAAATGTAATTAACTCTTCCCTGAAACATGACATTAAACTATGATTCATGTCCTTACTGTAAGATGTTAAACTATACAGAATAAAGCATCTCAATCGCATGACAATAAACTGCATGATCTCTCCCAGAACTATGTACGGCTTGATTCCTGCCCTCGTCGGATACATAGCGATGCCTCGATCCTCAATCTCTGTCCACCCCCCCCCCCCCCCCAAATTCCTCTATCATGACATCTATCTACCCATATTGTTATCAGAAACACTTATAACTACTTGTTTCTCACATTGAGTATAACCCACGTGAGATTAGAATTGACGGTAGGGATTCGTTTACAAAATCCAACAATAGAGTAACATGGTAGTCCTTCAAACTGTGATAGATAGAATGATGATGTCACAACCAAGATAGATCAGCACAAAGAACTTTTAGAACTACGTATAGATTGATTCTTACCCCTCCAGGATACCTAATGATGCCTGAATTTGGAATCACAACCCAGCTGATCTCCATAAAAAATAATTCCCTCAAATGTACCTACACATCGAACAAACATTTGTAAGGAAAATTCCGAACTATGTACGGATTAATTCCTATACTTGTAAGATACGTAGTGATGCCAGGATTTGGAATGCAGGTCCAGTCACATATATATGAAAACAAAATTCCTTCACATGTTCATACACATAGACTGAGCCAGATCGATGTAGAGAATGTTCAAAACTATGTATGGATTGATTCCTTCCCTTTCAAGAAATGTAGTGATGCATGTATTTGGCATCCTGGCCAAGTCACCATAAAAAAATGTCCCCCTCCCCATATATAGGTCATACTTTTCTAGAGAGTCCATGAAAATCCTTAATCGCGTGACAATAAACTGTAAAATTGTTCAAGCGTTATGTGTATCCTGTCCTCTGGGTTATGAGATCCCACACATTCCCCCACTCAGAAAAAGTCAAAAGATCATGAATCCCCTCTACATGTAAGTCATATCTATGTGGATGTTTCAATAGTTCACGTATAATCACGATCTGGATATTCCCTCCATTCCCAGATTCATCTTTACCCTTTTTCAAACTCCATACACTAGGAAGACTTGGATCCCCATAATCATTCAAGGCCATCTAAGACGAAAGCCCAGGGTCCTGCTGACACATTTTTTTGACTATTCACATCATGCCCTGAAGGATATGCATATGTTCCCAACAAAAAAGGCCATCAATAAAAAGAAAATTCATCCTCTGGAGAGTCCTCTCCTATCTCAGTATGCCCAACAACTTCCAAGACCCATGTCATTATTCCAAATTCATGTTTCCCCTGGGACTATGGTTTACACCTTTAATCATCACTCGCATCTATGGAATGCCAGAACATCATGATTGTGATTAACCGATAAATATTAAAGATCTATATGATAGTATAATCGTACTCAATGCATGACTCTAAACTGCACATCGTCATGTCCTCACCGCATGACATTAAACTGAGAGGCCAAAATCGTCCTTTTTGTACAACGTTAAACTTCGTGGAATTGGTTTAAGCATAAAGTGCCCTATAATTTTGAATTTTCTATTCCAATGAAATGACATGGAATCCTCATAATCCCTTGTTTCTCACATCGATAATAGATCACATGAGCTTGGGGATATTAGTGAGAGATCCACTGTGACAATATGGAAAAATAGTCCAGGAATTTGGTCCTAGCAGCACGTACCTAAAAGGAATATCATGATGACATCCCCAGAGAGGAACCCAACATCCTAGCCATGTGTCGTTAAATGAACAGGTATCCCAAAGTGGGAACGCATGCCTCACCCCGCGTACGTGTCAGATCTACATAAGGGACACCTGATTCCATGAGTAAATCGTAGACCAAATGTCCCCAATATGTCTAGATACACTCCTTCCATATTTCAAACTCCATTCTTTGAGAAATCTTGAATCTCCATAATTACTCATGGCCATATGAGATGGAAGGACAGTGTCATGCAAACACCTTTGTTTGAATATGCAAATCACTCCCTAGTGGCTGTGCATTTTTTGCCTAAAAAATGGCCATCAATCAAAGGATAATTCGTCCCCATGAGAGTCCTCTCCTATCTTAGTATGCCCAATGGACTCCAAGCCTCATTCCATCCGTGTTGATCCAAGGGCCATCAATTTCAGGGTTTACATTCTCCTCCCTACACACATCCTTCAAATATTTGTACATGCAGTCCCAATTCATCTCTGGTCCATTCTGAAGTTTCTAAAGATAACCCATCCCTATGAGTAAAGTTGACCTGCATACAAAAGGATAGTACCTCCACTCATTTCCAGGTTTCCCCAAAGAAGTTCAGTTAAAATTCCCCTTTTTATTTTCATGTGCACCCCTTTTCGAACATCACATATCGTATTCAGAAAGTTTCCAATCTCCATAATCCTCAATGGCCATCAGATATGGAATGCAAATGTCCTACAGACACATATTATTGACTATACACATCATACCCTGGTAGCTCTACATATTCCTCCTATTGAATGGCCATTAATAAAAGAAAAATATATGCCTAGGGGAGTCTTTTCTAGATTCTGTATGCTCAAATTACATTAATGTCCGGTCACATCCCAAATTTGGAAAACTCATGGTTAATGGCTTATGTACTTTCTTCTTTCTATGTTTCCCTGACATAAAAAATGGACTCCTAATTGAACTGTCCATTAACCAACTCTCCCTTATTCAAGTAATAATCATGTGGGAATGGTTATCCACACATAGCCTACATGAATGTCCCTAATGTTTTTAGACACCACTACTCAGGCCAGCCACCCACCTGGCTCCCAACATCAAAAAAAATTAAAAATTTTGAATATCCCACTATGCCATCGGAAATGGAAGTCCATTGTCCTATGGACACCTTTTTTTACTATGAACATCATTCCCTAGTTGCTCTACATATGTTTTCCACAAAAAAGGTCATCAATCATTGTAAAATTCATCATCAAGAGAGTCATTTCCTACTTCCATATGAAAAACATTAATCTTGATCCTCATTCATGTCTGGTGTTTACAAATTAAGGGACAATAAAAATCCCTAATCCATGTCTAAAGGATATTAGGAAATTCTCAACTATGGGTCCAAAATTCGGACCCATTACCTATTAAGTTTAGTCAAAGATGTTTGAACTAAAACATTAGTAATAAGTTTGACTGGAAGGATTATGAAATGCCAGCAAAAAAGATTCCATACATGACAGAGGTAAAATCCGTAAAAGGCACCTATAGGTAAAAGATAATTATTCATTAATTAAAAATGGTTTTCCATAGAAATAGGCATAAATCTTGTTAGTTTAAAACCCCGCAAAGGGAGACCAATGAAAAGGTCAAGTTATGACTGTTAAGACCGCATTAAGAAGGATTAGGAAAAAATTAGGTTAATAATGAAAAATATAGAAAAGTTTGTGAGGAATTTCATAAAACTTGAGTAGTAGTCAATCTACGCTCGCTGAGTCCCACAGATCGGGAAAAAATTACATCACAGTTTGATTATTTAAGTTTAATAGTTTAAAATATTGGTTTAAAATTAATAAATGATTAGCATGATGTTTATATGATTGATTGATTAACTAACATGGAAGGAAAAGGAAAATAAGAATAATTCCAAAGAAAATCAGTTTTATTGAGTTCAAAAAAATAGAGGTTCTCAGAGTCTCTCCAAAAAATAAAAAATAAAAGAGAAGAGTACATGTAAACTCTTCGGACAGAACTAGAATGATGCTCAGTTCACCCTTCCCAGAAAGACAGAAAGTGACTGTCGTGGGCTGTCAATATTATACTCCAAAGAATCCATCTCCTCCATTTCGGACGTGACTGTTGGATGCACCCTCTCCAGAATGACTTTAAGGTCCAACCCTTTCTTCTAGAAGGATTTATAGTTGGGACATGAAGAGGCCAGTTAATCCCTCAACCTTAATGCACAGTATTTTCACTCCCACATCTCTTCCTCTTGGGTGGACACCAAATTATGAGCCTTCATCTCCTTGGTCGTGAGATGATCAAATTGTTTCGAAACATCTTGAAAGGTCTCCACCTGGTGATGGGAAGAGTTGAACTTGGACAACTTGTCATCACAGGAGGCAAGGTAATCTTTGGAAATGAATATTTGGTAGATGAGGAGGTGTAAGTGTAGATAATCAAAGCCTCTAAAACCCATCTAAGTGAATAACCACTAAACTGTTTTATTATCTTCATAAAAATTGACCACTATCTCTGTGGTAAGAGCATATAACTGGGGTTGGGTCTCCTTTCACACTACTTGGTGCATCCCTGTATCACAAGTACATTGACCCTTATCTTCCACAACATGTCTATAAGCAGGAAGTGTCATTATAGGAGTGTGGAGGGACCTAAGGCAGTTCATCCAACAAGGGAGACTCTCTTTGCCCTTTGATGGTCCAACAACTGGAGCATGATGCAGAGTACTAGTCATGGCTTCTATGGTGATTGGTGATACTCTTCTAGTAACAGCCTCATTGTGGTCTTGGGAGGTATCTGTAAGAGGGGAGCAGTTTGAATCACTCCCTAATAAGATTGGTTATACGGATGAGGCCCCTCATAGACATTTCTGACAATGAACTGAGTGTCTTCTTACCACAAGGGAAGGAACAGGTGTTGTATCCATCATGGATTCTATAGGTACAAAAGTAGAATGTGTAGTTATCACACTATTCATATTAGAAGGAATGTGTGACATTATGATTGGGGAAAAGGATGGGGCAGGAAATAGTTAAAGGTTTCTGTACTTGCCGAACTAGTTCTTTTCGCAACCCATTGGGGTAACATTCCGCCCACAGTAGGGCATACTCCAGTTACAGGAAAGTGGATCATGTCATGTTAGGAATGATAACTTTTGTAGCTGCACCTTCATGTATCATCATGAGACAAAATTGGCGAAGAACTATGGGGTGAGACTCTCCCTTTAATTGAACATCTGGATGTAGTGCAGTTTGTCGAAGGCATTGGAATTTCCTCACAAACCAGTAAGAGAGGTATGGCTCACAAATGACTAACTGATATATACGATCAGTGATCATCCCTTATCTAAGTGTGATAAGGTACAAGAATTCATCCAAATAACTATCCATGTCCCCTCTCAATGATCCATGGGGTGTAGGATGTGGTGAAAATGAGAAACAAGAAGCATTGTTCAACAGCCCAACCACATCAATAATGCTTAGAGTCAAAGGATGACTAGTGAAAGTATTGAGAAGGGTGGGTTGAAAGGAATACTGAAGAACCCTTGCATTATGATGTTATTCACAATAGGGGAAGTGTTCTTCAATCCACCCAAACAGAAATTGAAATGTTCTACTAAGACGGTGTGGGGGCCTACCTACCTGTGTTTTTCTTAACAATTCATAAAGTTGAGAGAGGGTAGGTAGAGCCAAATTAATGGGTTGAACCACTTCCAGAATGACCTTCATCATCAAATTAAAAGAATGAACCCCAATATATACGTCACAAGATACGAAAATTCATCTCCTCAAAAACATGGGAAAGAAACCCTCTAGTCTAAGCATAGGTGATATGTCTGGTAGAAGCTCGTATCCCCATGTGGTATGTCATCCTACTTCAAGGGTAGCATAGTATGACCCTAGATTTTGGCGGGGCTGATGAGTTGGATGAGTTCGACTACAGTGAGCCCTTATCATGGGTCTGTTCTCCTACAGGAATGACAATATCCATGCTTCTAATGAGATAAGATAGAGATCTTGGAGAGGATGGTCAAGTAATCCCTCTTCCATGACTTGTAAACTCTTCGTTAATGGGGACCCAAGGACAGTGTCATTCCAAGAAGTATCTGTTGGGAGAAACTCCTCATACATATCTCCAAGGAGGGGGAGTCCTCCAAGTAGGTAGATATGCCATAGGCTGATTCCCACTTCCCCATGACATAAGTGGAAGGTTTTGGTTGTTGAACACCAGCTGCTCAAAAATTCTAAAAGGATTTTTTCCTAGGGAGAAGACTGCAAACTGAGAAACACAGGCTACCTGATACAAGCCCCCCGCCTCAAACTGGTTGGGGGACTCCAAACAGGTCTGATGTACCCAGAAGACCCAAGACCTCTAATTAGAGAAACATCCTCCAACCCAAAGATCCCAGTTGGTGCTCCACCATCCATTAGGATTTTCATGGGGGATGCTAATAGTTGATAGGTACTCTCGAACATCTAGTCTTAGGATGCCATCGCAACACCTGCGGTTTCCCTGAGTCCATGTCGAGCCTCTTAATATAAGATGTTCTTATAAATTAGAGTGGTGATGACTTCTCATACTGGGGAAATGTGGGATTATCATGTCCTTATAGTTCCTTTAAAAGGATGAAAGGGGTATCGGAATCATCCGATGATAGAGGAACGTCATCAGGGAGACCAAATCTCTAAAGCGGCAATTATATAGACAGTGGGTAAGCTAGGATCTCTAGAATCATCAAGTACTTTAAGATTCTGTCACGAGGAATGATGTGGGATCAAAGATGATCCTCGCTATTCCCTTCCATGCTCGCCCATGTTTTCATCAATTTTATCACACGATGTAAAGCATCCATTATAGCCTACACAGGAAGATCCAGAAGTAGACAAAAAGTCAGTCCAATGAATTTTTTGGATAAAGTCTATGGAAGAATATCTAAAGGACTCAAAAGATGTCCACATCTGGATCTGAGTACTATTTACAGAAATAGTATGTGGTAGCCACATCCCATGTACTGTATAGTGTGTGGAGGTGTTATATCGCCTATGACCACACTACGCATAAGTAACCCTGCTAATGGCTATAGTACATGGGTGCATTTCACTATGTACAACCATGGTACGCAGATCATCTATGAGGTGTTGGCTTGTAGATCATTGGTTGGTGAACAGAAAGGTTCTCAGAAAGTGGATACCGAAAACCTAGGCCCTTATTATGTCCATATTCTGAAATTGTGGATTAAAGTTTATGCTCGGATTATAAGTTCTTAAAGTTCGGTTTGTTGATCCATGTTTGGTATGTGGACATTCAAGCCACGTAGTGTCCTCTTACGCAGAATCTGGATTTAGTCTTAAAATTCCACAATACCATTCATGAAATTCAAAATATGGTATGAAGATAGATAAATGGAAAGGATATCGGTTCGCGGTACATACAAAGAATTTTGCGAACAGTGTTTTCTCAAGGAGCACAGTACGCGAGAGCAGGTGGAAGCTCAAGAAATCAAGATCACTTTTCACCACAAGAAACAGTAATGGAAAATGTCAGGGGACCCTATACATAGGTGTGGTCCCCTCCTACTGGGTCCATCTTCTCTACAACAAACCGTTTTAGTTCAGGAACACTTCTACGTAAAAAAAAGTACCCTTTTTATTCTGAAAAAACCGCATTCTGATTGGGGGCATTTGTTGGGTCGTGAAAATTATTCCAAGGGAAGAAAATACCCCACAATCACTTCGTTGAAAGAAGAAAGTTCTCCTACAATTCTAGAAAGGCGAATGGACTAAAATTGAGTTGTAAATTTCAGAAGAAACAATTTGGACTTCAAGTTTTCAAATCATTTCACGTGTCCCCTGTAGCGTCACCAAGAAATGTATGCAGGCCACCCAGATCATGAAACATCAAGTACGTGAAATGACCTATGAACCGTTGGCCCGTGGGGCATTGGCCAGTGAACAAGGCAGACCGTGAACCATGTCTCCAAAAGAATCATGCATGTGAATTAGGTCTACTTATCATTCCTCAAACTCGTCAGTTCTTGGAAAAAGTGAGTAGGAATGGTTCTGTGAACCATTATCCCAAACTAAAGCCTCTACAAACCCTGGATTGACCGAGTCTTCTGCGTGTCAGGACATCTCTTCATGGGCCTCCACAAATGGTGTCACATGCCCAATAGATATAATTACCTCGATGCTCTATAAAAGGAGCATAGTTTAATGATAAGAGATGGGTGACAAAAGATTGAAGTGGAATCATAGGTTGGAATAAGTAGTTCAGATTAGACTCCAACTTCATCCTTGGTTCATCGATGAAGCCCCAATTGAGAATCACACTCTCCGCAGGTACAACCGGCTTCCAACCATAAAATGGGGGAATTTAATAATAATAATAATAGAACCAGGAACCTAACTATTGAACTATGAACTAGATAATTCTCATGGATGAACTCCCTGCGAATGATAATCCCTCAGACCCTCCTTCAAATGGTTCACTGCATAGTGTACCACTATGCGGACTGAACTCGGCACAACGTACTTCATTAGTAAATGGATGGAACCCAAAGAATCTTGTTTATCCACATACCAATATGGTATGTATTTTTATATATCCATGTCTGCATACCACATTGTTATGTGGATGGCCCCTCTAGCCACATACCATTACGGTATCCAGAGCCTCCCCCATCCGCATAAGAAAATAGAATGTCGAATGAGGTTTTTTCGGGTATTGTTTCCTCCAGTCCCAACCTCACCCTTCTATTACTGTCCAGTAATCCATGATCCCTCTAATAACTAGTCCTCCAGCATTAGGCCAAATCCTCCTCTAAAGCCACAAGACCCATATGATCAGACCATCATGTGCATTAGTGTTCCTCTTTGAGTCTATATAACCATGGTAAGTGGAGTCATAAAGTCTTTCCCCACTACGATTCGTGCTTCGGGAATGCCTGTGGGTTTACATTCCCATGGTAACCTGGATTCCAACTCTGGGAAGCAGACGTGATCCTCCTCGTTCTAGGTATTAAGGGTGATCACTTTCTTTTCCATTCAATTAAGAATAGTGATTAGTTGAAAGGGGTTATGTTTTCTCCCTCCTTTGACAAGGACAAAACTCCTCCACTTTCTAGGATGTATTTTGTGGCCCTCCCACTGAGGTAAGTCCCCAAACATCTGAGGTTCGGCTACACGGCCTTCAATGTCATTTCACGTGGAATGTTTCAACACATCGCTCCCTCAAGCACCATCTCACTGGCCTCTTTCGTCATGGGATCTCCCTCCCCCACCAACAGGGGAGGAGGCTTGTCCTTTGAGGAATCTTTCACATCCTCTTGTTTCTCACAATAATCATGAATCAGATGGGAATATAGGTTTGTAAAGATTAAAATGGACAAAGAATATACTGAACTACGAGAACTCTGATTCCTAACTAAATCAGGACGTGTAGAACGCCTACCAAAAGGCCTAATCTCAAAAAATTGCATATCCAAAAAGGGGTCCACGAAATCATATATCCTCAAATGGGAAGCTTCCACACATAATCCCCACACATACTGAACTATGAGAACTCTAATTCTCGACCAAATAATTATACATAGGGTGCTTACCAGAAGTCCTAATCTCAAAAGGGTTCCCATCCAAAAGGGTCCACCCAACTATACCCCTCAAATGGGTAGCTTCCACGCGTAATCCCCTCACTATCCAAATTACATGGGTTCTGATTCCTCTATCAAGGATAGATAAGAAACCCATATTATGGGTATGATCCCAACATCAAGTCACATTTTGTCCCCCCTGGATGAGTATAAACACCAGAGCGCCTTATAATATGGATCAAGTCAGCATCACCAACATAGCATCAAATATATGCATGCCAAAAATGATCTTGAAAACTAAGGTTAGCCCATGTATGCACTCTTTGGGAATGGACCAAGTGTTTCTGAACATATGACGATGAATTAAATCTATAATAGAGTTTCTAAATAGGAAACAATCCTCCCCTTGTAGGGTGTGGGGAGCATGGCTTCACATCCTCTCAACCAATGGAGTCCTTAAGTGTCGCTGGATGAATCATCGATCAACAAGCGCCTACATTTGGAAAGAAGTTCCATGAATCATGGATACTAGGGAAGTTGGACATTCCAGGATCAATGAGGAAACCCATTGGAGACCATCTGAGGAATTTATATCCAAGGAGGACCGATTGCACAAGTACTTGACCCCATCAAATTGATCGGTAGGATCATCTAATTGTGGCACCCCATTCGTAGTATGAAATAGGTGAATTGACCAGTCCCTACAAGATTAATCTCATCTTATATAAAGGATAATGATGAAAAATTGGTCAAAACTAAAGGAATGGTGAATTTGATAGGAAACCATCTTAAAAAAGAGGGACGAGTGACAATCCTCGTCAGACCAATTCTTAACCATCGGAAATGCTCCACCTCGGAGGCAGAACAATCATATAAAATATGTTGTTGGTGGGTATATGAATAGTTTTACTATAAATGTTCTATCTTGAAAGCATTCACCATATTACTTTGAATGGTCAGTGTTTTTGTTTGGGGAAATTTATTTACATTTCATATGTTATTTTCCATATGAATGTATATATTTTTTTAAGTTTATCCCCATTCATATGAGGAATGAATTGGACATATTATGTGAGGGGTGGTGCCCTAAATAGCCCATATATGCATCCATAGGTCTGATGATACAAATAGATATGGACTTGGTTGATGAACTTCCCATTTTCATAAATGTTTTATCTGAGGCCTTAATCATTTTTAGATGTCTTGGCTGATGCCTTAAGAGTATGTCTTACAATATCTAGAATATGAACATACCTAATTATGATATTAGTAATTGGTAAATCATTTGATAATTAGACTAGTATAATATTTATGGTAGAGTTTCATGTGATTAGTTATATAGATTTATTTACTTAGATTTCATTCATTCCATATTATGCTCAAGTTTATTTTTAAAGGCATGCATTTTAAATTATTTACCATGCCAAATTTTTAGGTATTTGATAACTTGCATTGTAATACTTACCCTTACTGAGAATCCGATCTCACCACTTTCTAATGATTCATTTCCCTATGTTATGAATAACAAAACATTTAATAAGATTTCATGGATGTAGTTTATTTCATATTGTATCATGTCTTATTTTCATTTTTCAATTTAATATGGGTTTCATTGCTGTAATCTATTCTTCCAATACTGAAAAACTAATCGGTCCTTTGGTCATAAATGGAGAGTGTTATGAAACACCAACCTTCAAGCAATTTTATTAAAGAAAGTATAACAAAAAGGCACGGAGGGACCTGAATTAGGGGCGAAAATAATGAATTCTTAGAGCATCACCTAAAACAAGACTCACGCACTCTGGGGGAAAGGATCTCCGGCTAGAGAAGGAGACAAAGTCATCATTGTGAGGATAAAGGGATGCAAGAAAGTCTTCCACATTGTTTCCCCCATGAAAAGTATGAAATTACCTGATGCTGTTATGCATGAGAAGTTTGCAGTGTAAGATACGGTATAAAATGCTCCAAGGAGTGGATCTGTGGTCTATCAGTGCATCGTAGAGGATTTTGGAGTCAGTTTCGATCTCTTAGACAATCAGATTATTAGACAGACTAAACTAATCGGCCCTTTGGGATTTGATTACTTGTAATAATTCCAATGTATTAAAATAATTCACTAGCTCTGACATTCTGGGGTCATGGAATTATTCATATCAAACACACCTTGTGTTTTATTTATTTGAGATCAATTCCAACGTGTGAAAAATGAATTATAGATCTTTTTCCTAAAATTTTAAAATAATATAATCTTGTTCTCTCAGTTTTCTCTATTTTGACAAGTGTTTTATACTAAAATGGAACATTGAAATTGAAAACATGTATTTTGGGTGATATTAACCACATTTTATCTCAGATTGATGTACAGTCGATTTCTACATGTGATTTTTAATAATGGATAATTGTCCAAAAGTTTTTAAACTAAGACGAACTCATGTTCTCGGTTATGATATTTTATGTGTGTTTTAAAATAAAATGAAAATTTTCATTGAAAACATTTCATTTGATTTATACTAACAACATCATTTGTTGGATTGATGTGAGATAGATTTCTACGTGTCACAAGTGACTTACAGTTCATTTCTATAAAACTAATTGACATCATTTTCTCAATTTTGAGCATGTGACATTTGTTTTGAAATAATGTTTAAATTTTAAAAAATAAGTATAGATTAAAATTATTAGGATATTTAATAAAAGAAATAGGTAAAATGATGAGAAAATTAATTAAATAAGTAGTAGGTATTCACTTATTCAGGATGCATGTATACATTTGGAAACTATATATTCAGCCCATTCATTTCTAAACAAATTGTCTTCTATAATTATAATTATCCTTGAAAAATAGATAAAAAATAATATATAAAAATTATGATACTAATAATTCACACCCCAAATATATTTTTAATTCCACATCCCATACGTGATCACAAAAAAGGAATTAATCACCTAAATTTAATTTTGGAAAGTATTCTAACACCATGTACACTACCCATTAAGCTATAATCAAAGATACTTCTTATTTTCAGAAGGTTGGTTGTTAGAAATATTTTTATTTCTTATTAAATTTAGAAAATATAATATTTAAGAATTATTTCTAATGATATTCTAATTACCCTTGTAAATTACATATTCGATGTTTTTGGTATTTTTATGGTTTATGATCTCTCTCATAAAATTAGAAATATAATATCCACAATCATTGTTATTATCTTGATTTAGAAAATGCAGAAACATTGACCAAAATAATAAAATTGCTTTGAAATATGTTTTAATATTTCAATATTTCAATATATAACTTAATATATTTTCATTTAAAGTAATCCAAATAGTTTTTATATGTATTCATCAAAATGTTTCCCTGATTTATCCTATGTCTTTCAAACACCCTATCATAACAAAAAAATTTTGTTAAAAAGAGGTGTGAAAATATAATTCAATGTTTATCTATAAAATTTTTATTTCAATGTATTAAAAATTCAAAATTCACATAAAGTGTGGTTTTTTTATTGGATATCCGTGCATTGGATCCAAAAAAAATATTTGGGGTATCCATACTGAGTGGGATCAACATCCAGTGCTTCCTAAAAAAATATTATGTAATGAAAAAAATAAAAAATTTATTTATTGTCACAAGATTTTAGAGTTTTAAACCTACATTAAAGGAATAAAAAAGTGTCTGTTTTTGGTTTTTGTTTCTTCAACGCATCATTTCAATCATTTTTATTCTCAATTTCTTCTTTCTATAAAGTAATTTCTTCTATAAAAATGACACAATGATTAATGAATCCAAATCATCTTTCCATAGAATTACCTTTATATAGTATTAATATAAATTCTATTATAGAATATGAATATTTATTAACATTAATGCCCATATTATATAATTTTTTGGATAAATTTATTACAAATATGTACCTTATGTTTTTATTCTCAACTAAGAATCCCAACCATTCAAACTTTAGAATCAAATTTATACTCTCGAGAACAGTTAAATATGTAATGAAGGTTCAAAATATTTATTCTTCATATGGATTATAACACATATCTCTATCTTTAAATTTGGTCTCTCTATGAATTTTTATTGATAATAAATGTTTTATTGGAACCAGTAAAGATAAGGTACTCTCAGAAGGTCCTTTTGATTTTTTGGTCAATTCACTCTATTTTCTTAATCCAACCTTCTTTTTTCCAACCTAATTTATCCATTTGTAATAACGTACATCACTTTATAATTTTTTTCGTCAACTATTATAGGTTTTTCATTTAATTTTTCTGTTAAAGTTTATCTCATGTATCATTAATGGATTAGACGGTCATACTAAAAAAGTTCCAAAAGCATCATTGAACATTCTATATCCAAATCATAAAGTGGAATAAGAAACTCCGTGGGTGACTTATGAGCTTCTTCAATCCCCAATCTCATGTGAGATTTTTGGAGTTCTTTATTATAAAGACCCGTAAAATTCAAGGGAAATTTTTTCTTAATTTTCTTTGGAATTTTACAAGAACGCGGTTTCTGACGGCACCTGATTCCGAGGCCCGGTGTGACAGGAATCAATTTCCGAAGTTTGGCTCGGGTACGTTCAGTGAACGAACGAGCGGGAATTTCTAACTTTTGAACCGGTGCCCGGAATCGAATTCTGAGGGCATCGATGAACTCGCAGCGCTGATATTCGCTTAAGGTGACCTTTTCCGAGGTTGCGTTTTATGCGGGTTGAGAGTTAGTTTTGGGGGAATTAGAATGAAGATAAATAAAATGTGGAAACACATTTTATTTTTTAACCATGTTGGTTATATCCTCCCAAAGGGAGTTAGAGGTGGGAGCCACATTCACTTAACCTCTCTTGAGAGGATTAAGTGTGGTGGGGCCCACCCGAATCCTAACTCCTCAACTCCCCTAAAAACTCCCCTTTAACCCCTCTTTAATTAATTTTTGACAACTTGAAGTAATTAATTGAGGTGGGTTGTCTTAATTTCAAACATTTGAAATTCTAGAGGTGATGTGGGGTAATAAAATAAGCTTAAGCTTATTTTATTTTTTGGTTGAAATTCTCTTAACACTTTGAGAATTTTGGGAGCTCCTTCTTCTTTTTCTTCTTCGAACCTTGACGAAGAACGCTTAAGCTCCGACGAAGAACGCTCAAGCTCCGACGAAGAACGCCGCTTCTCTTCTTCGTAGCCGGTGTGTTTCTGAAGATCGACAACGCCTCCCGTGTCAACGAAAGCATACGCCGCTTCCTCCTCGGACTTTCTTCGTCGGCATACGAAGATTCACCAATGGCGTACCTCTTCGTACGCACCTCGATGTCAACGGAATCGACGTCTTCTTCCATGACATCTCTCTTCGCGGCGCCGATTTCTGTCACCTCTTAAATCAAGGTAGGGATTTATTTTTGAATGAACTACTTCCTTTTCATCTTTCATTATCTTATAAAAAGAAAAACGCGGACCAACACACACACTTTTCTAGTTGATCCGCGCATGTTTTATTCGTGAGATGAGAATATTTTTTTCGTTACGGAAGAATTATTGGGAGTTGGCTAAATATTATATAATTAAAGTTGTGCTCGATAAATTATTGGGAACAAGTGTTTAATTTTTCCAACTGTAAGCACTTAACGCGGTGGGCGCGGGCCGAACGAACACAGCCCGACAACCCTCCGCAATTTTGTTGTTGAAGCGCGGATTGATGGCGACAAGAATGTGGATCCGAATTGATGTTTTGAGGGATCCTTTTTGAAGAACATGTTCTGGGAGGGCACCGGCGAAGATTGCAAGCAAAACGGACCACCGGAGCGCGTCCGGTGGTCCGCGGAAGGCGAAGGCCGCACGTCACCCCGGCACGGCGGCGCCGGCGACCGGCGGTGCAACGCGCCGCCGGAGGAACCCGCCGCGGCTAAGCCACGGCGGTCAGCAAGGCGGCCGGCTTTGCCGGCCGTGGAGGTCAAGGGGCGGGACCCTTTTTGGGTCCCGCGTTGAAATCAATCGCCTGGCCAATCGGCCAGCCGTTTCCTGAACACCCGGGGGTTTGAACCCCAGGAGGCCGACGGAGCGGACCCCCCCACATGGGGGCCGCTGTTCATTACACGGAGAGGGCTTCGCGCCCCATTTCCCTCACACACTCGGTCGTTTGTCCGAGCTGCTGTCGCTCGGCGACAGCCAACGGACCGGCCGCGTTGTTCCGGGCCGCCCCGCGCCGGGCCAGGTCACGCCCTGGCCGGGCCGGACCGGCCGATCCGAGTCGGACCCGGACCCCCCGTTTTTGGACCGTTTTCGGTCAAATGCTCATATCTTGACCTATAGACCTTCGATTGATGCGTCGTCATCGGCAGCGCGATCCTTGGAATGAGACATCCATTTCGGTATATTACACTCAAGGTTTCGGAAAACTTTGGGTTCGGCCGGGTTGGTTCGTACACGAAGCCAGCCGGGCCCTCGGAGCGGAAACACTCATATCTTGAGCTACGGACGTCCGATTGACATGCCGTCAGCTTTGTTGAGTTCCTCTTAGTGAGATGGATCTTTTGTCATACTCTGCCCGAGGTTTGGACGTAGGTGGAGTACGGTCGGGTTGGTTTTGCCTTAAAAACCAACAGGGCCCCTGGGACAGAAAAACCAACAACTCTCAGACCGGGCGTCCGATTGACGCGCCGTCTGTTGCGTTGAGTTCCTGTTGACGATACAAAACTTTTGGCATCCTCCACCCGAGAATTGGATGAAGATGGATGGTGGCCGGGTTGGATCGCACCGAAGTCCAACCGGGCCCCTAGAATGGAAAAGCTGATATCATTCTGACAGAACGTCCGTTTCACGAACCGTCAGTGGCGTTGGTGATCTCCTTGAGAAACGATCCCTATGAGTATACCCTATGAGATTTCGGGGTACATTGGAGATACGGCCGGATATTGTTCGCTCACAAAACCAACCGGGCCCCTGGGACGAAAAGGCTAGTAACTCACAGACCGGGTGTCCGATTGACGTGTCGTCTGTTGCGTTGAGACCCCTATGATGAAGCGGTCCTTTGAGATACTTCTTCATGGAACTTTGAGATACATGGAGTATCGACCTGTAGCTCGTGGAGAGAACCCTCCTAGTGACGATCGTGTGGAGTACGGAGACCGTGTAGCTGGCTGAGACCCGACGACTGCTGATCGAACGACTCGGTGTGTTACAGAGGTGCGCTTGGTTGTAGCGGCACATGGGAGCGCTTGGTTGTAGAGGCAGACCCACGACAGAGGTTCGCTTGGTTGTAGCAGCACATGGGAGCATTTGGTTGTAGCGGCAGACCCACGACAGAGGTGCGCTTGGTTGTAGCGGCACATGGGAGCGCTTGGTTGTAGCGGCAGACCCACGAAAGAGGTGCGCTTGGTTGTAGCGGCACATGGGAGCGCTTGGTTGTAGCAGCTGGCCCGCAGTACTCAATGGGTGGAGTTCTTCAGCAGTCTCAGGTTAGTGAGCAGTACCTTGGAGTCGTGACAGGACCACTGTACACTCCAGAGACGGAGCTCTTCAGCAGTTACGGTTTCGTTAACAAAAATCCTTGTTGAGATGAGACTTTTGACCTTGTGTTTACCTCATGATTGAGATCGGTCACTTCCTAACTTAGGTATATGTATGGGCATATAACTGGGTAGTGTTTATCCATTGATTTCACAATCCTTTTGATTCCTCATGATTGAGGTGGGTTACTTGATAACTTAGGTATATGTATAGGAATATACCTAAGTAGAGGTTATTTGTATCTTTCTTTTGTGGTTTAACCTTTGTGGATTTTGGGAGACCTTCGGGGGTATCGGGGTCCCTACTGAGTAGCTTATACTCACCCCTGCACGGGCTATGCCCGCACTACGTTGTGTTGGTTGCAGACGACGGACAACGTTGATCGTGGTTGAGTCTTGCTGAGCAGGACGGTACCTGGAGGTGGACCACTGGGTGGGACGTGCTCGGAGTGGACAACGGGACCCGAGGTGCAGAGGAGTTATCTGTACCCACCCTTCAGGTGGGATTTCTAGTGGATAGCTCGGTGTAGCAGCTTTTTCTTTACAGTTGTTGTTTTCCCTTTCGAGTTGTACTTTACTTTCAGTTTGGGTTTGTATACTGGCCCAATTACTTTTTCGCACTTTCAGTTGTACGCTGTTTTTACTTAGTGTTTACTTTTCCTCATGCTTACTATGTGGTGCTTGTTTACTTTACAAAGGCAATGCCTTCCCTTTTTTCCGGGATTTACGCCTTGGTGCTAGTCGCCAGCCCCTGGCCTATGGAAGTCGGGCTTGGGGTAGTCACGGCACGGGCCCCGAGGACGGGTCGTGACAAATTGGTATCAGAGGAATTTGGTTCTACCGCGAACTCTGATCTTTTCTTTGTGAAGAAATAGTTTTTAGCGTATTAAGTGTGGTTATCAGTACAGGGAGTCCAGTGTTGGTGCGGCGGCCGATGTATCCGTACACCAGGACCCTGACTTCTGATTTCCGACTTAATGCACAAAAACATTGATTGCGTGTGTGTTTCAAGTTTTCTTTGTGATTACTTTGTATCAGCTCACCAGGTATATTGTTCTGACTGTGGTGCACCTGTTTCCTTTTCAGGATGGCCCCACGATGGCAGCCACCTAGTGTTCCGAGAGTCGAGTGTGACGAAAGCCCGCCGAGCGACGAGGCCTCGGTGCAGGGCCCTTTGTCAGCAGTGGCACCGGCGGTAGCTTTACCCGTCGAGCCCCCGATACTTCCAGCACCAGCCTCTGATGATGCACCTCGCCTCAGCGCACTGCATGAGTTTTAGTGCCAGCGACCGCCCAGGTTCCGCGGGGAGATGGACCCTCAGGCAGCCGAGGACTGGCTGGTGGCATTTGTACGAGTTTTCAGGCTAGTGAGGACACCAGCAGACCTCATGGTGATCCTCACTACGAGCCTACTGCACGCAGCAGCGGGCCGATGGTGGAGCTTGATGCTCCAGGTGCATGAAGAGACATCTCTTCTCTGGACGGAATTTGAGAGCATCATCCGCTCGGAGTTCGTCCCAGCCACCCTCCGAGCGGTGCGCATTCAGGAGCTACTACAGCTGCGGCAGGGAAGCATGACAGTAGCCCAGTACTCGGCGAGATTTACTGATCTCTCGCGCTACTCCACAGATATGGTACGGGACCCGTTCTTCCAGGCCCGGACCTTCGAGCAGGGACTGAGGCATGAGATCAGGGCTTCGATGATCTCCCTCAACATTCCGACTCAGGAAGGGGTGTTAGAGCAAGCCCTCTTAGTTCAGAGCTTCCTTGCTGAGCAGTCTCCAGCAGCAGGACCCACCACTTACCGGCATGCGGCAGAGTCTTCTGCAGCGGGCAGTAGATAGTTGACGCAGGGGTTCAAGAGGACTAGACCTAAAGGTGGTCGACAACATGACTTTGGATCGTTTGTGCGAGGCACTCGGGGTGGACAACGACTTTCCATGAGAGGGCAGTGTTACTCCTACGACGGGGTTGGTCGCATGGCTCGTGACTATCCGACCCGCCTTACGGATGACCAGCGGATGGACGAAGGACCCCCCAGGCAGAGGCAGAGGTTTGATCAGGAAAGGCCGCAAGGAGAAGGCGGCCATGGCAGGGGAGCTGACCATGCAGCTGGAGGTGGACGACGCTTCGGGGTGTTGCCCCAACCACCACCTGGAGGTCCACCCCGACCACAGGGGACAGGAGGACATGGGAGAGCTCAGCTTCAGGCAGCTGAGGCCTACGATCATGGAGCTCCGGGAGCAGATGGACAGGAGCGGAACTAGTGGATACGTCTTTGTACTTCTAGTCCCTTGTTGCTGTTGTATAGTGTCTTTGTATTATGAGCTGCAATAATAAAATACACATACCTTTGTGATGTTTTCATTCCTGTCCTCTCTTGTGTTGTTACTATGAGGTTCCGGTTTAGACTGTTGACTTGACCCTCACTTGTGAGACATTTACTGGAGGAGACCTAGTTACCACACACTGATGCCGACAGTGTGACTCAACCCTTGGAGGAGAGAGTAATGGTTGGATCTCTTGGTAGTAGCGTCAAGGCCTTACGACGTCATCCTTGGTATGGATTAGTATCATCCATGTCGGGATTGACTGTATTAGGGAAAGGAAGTGGTCCATCCAGGGGATGAGACCAGATTTCTCTTATCGGAAAAGGAGAAATCTTAGCAACTCTTGTGGGACCAGAGATGGTCCAGGCCACGACAGAGAAGGTCCGGGTCATCCATGAGCGGATGAGGACAGCTCAGAGCCAGCAGAAGTCATACGCTGACAGGAGGCGGAGGCCACTAGAGTTCGAGGATGGCGACCGCGTCTTCTTGCGTGTCTCACCTCGACGTGGATTACGGAGATTTGGCCGAGGTGGCAAGTTATCTCCGCGCTTCATTGGACCCTTCCAGGTCCCCAGCAGGTTAGGCGAGGTGGCTTATCATCTGGCTCTACCACCTCATTTGCACCGGGTGAACGACGTCTTCCACGTGTCTCAGCTGAGGAGATACGTGCACGACCCGACACACATCTTTGACCATGGGGATCTTGACGTTGACGATGGGGGGACTTTTACAGAGGTCCCAGTGGAGATCGAGGATCGAAAAGAGCGGGTCCTACGTGGGCGGTCGATTCCTCTAGTGTGCATCAGATGGAAGCACTGGAACCTCCAAGAGAGCACTTGGGAGCGGGAGGCTCAGATGCGTGCTCAGTACCCTCATTTGTTTCCCTAGTTTTGGTTGTATCTTTACGAGGACGTAAATCTCTGAGGTGGGAGTAATGTAAAGACCCGTAAAACTCAAGGGAAATTATTTCTTAATTTTCTTTGGAATTTTAAAAGAACGCGGTTTCTGACGGCACCTGATTCCGAGGCCCGGTGTGCCCGGAATCAATTTCCGAAGATTGGCTCGGGTACGTTTAGTGAACGAACGAGCGGGAATTTCTAACTTTTGAACCGGTGCCCGGAATCGAATTCTGAGGGCACCGATGAACTCACAGCGCCGATATTCGCTTAAGGTGACCTTTTCTGAGGTTGCGTTTTATGCGGGTTGAGAGTTAGTTTTGGGGGAATTAAAATGAAGATAAATAAAATGTCGAAACACATTTTATTTTTTAACCATGTTGGTTATATCCTCCCAAAGGGAGTTAGAGGTGGGACCCACATCCACTTAACCTCTCTTGAGAGTATTAAGTGTGGTGGGGCCCACACGAAGCATAACTCCTCAACTCCCCTCAAAACTCCCCTTTAACCCCTCTTTAATTAATTTTTGACAACTTGAAGTAATTAATTGAGGTGGGTTGTCTTAATTTCAAACATTTGAAATTCTAGAGGTGATGTGGGGTAATAAAATAAGCATAAGCTTATTTTATTTTTTGGATGAAATTATCTTAACACTTTGAGAATTTTGGGAGCTCCTTCTTCTTTTTCTTCTTCGAACCTTGACGAAGAACGCTTAAGCTCCGACGAAGAACGCTCAAGCTCCGACGAAGAACGCCACTTCTCTTCTTCGTAGCCGTTGTGTTTCCGAAGATCGACGACGCCTCCCGTGTCAATGAAAGGAGACGCCGCTTCCTCCTCAGACTTTCTTCGTCGGCATACGAAGATTCACCAATGGCGTACCTCTTCGGACGCACCTCAATGTCAACGGAATCGACGTCTTCTTCTGCAACATCTCTCTTCGCGACGCCGATTTCCGTCACCTCTTAAATCAAGGTAGGGATTTATTTTTGAAAGAAATACTTCCTTTCCATCTTAATTTCTCTTATAAAAAGAAAAACGCGGATCAACACAGGCACTTTTCTAGTTTATCCGCGCATGTTTTATTCGTGAGATGAGAATATTTTTTTTGTTACGAAAGAATTATTGGGAGTTGGCTAAATATTAGATAATTAAAGTTGTGCTCGATAAATTATTGGGAACAAGTGTTTAATTTTTCCAACTATTATCACTTAACGCGGTGGGCGCGGGCCGAACGAACACGGCCCGACAACCCTCCGCAATTTTGTTGTTGAAGCGCGGATTGATGGCGATGAGCATGTGGATCCGAATTGATGTTTTGAGGGATCCGTTTTGAAGAACATGTTCTAGGAGGGCCACCGGCGAAGATTGCAAGCAAAACGGACCACCGGAGTGCGTCCGGTGGTCCGCAGAAGGCGGCGGCCGCACGTCACCCCGGCGGCGGCGCGCCGCCGGAGGAACCCGCCGCGGCTAAGCCGCGGCGGTCAGCAAGGCGGCTGGCATTGCCGGCCGCGGAGGTCAAGGGGCGGGACCCTTTTTGGGTCCCGTGTTGAAATCAATCGGCTGGCCAATCGGCTAGCCGTTTCCTGAAGACCCGGGGGTTTGAACCCCCGGAGGCGGACGGAGCAGACCCCCCCACGTGGGGGCCGCTGTTCATTACACGGGGATGGCTTCGCCCCCCGTTTCCCTCACACGCTCAGCCGTTTGGCCGAGCTGCTGTCGCGCGGAGACAACCCATGGACCGGCCGCGCCGGTCCGGGCCGCCCCGCGCGGGGCCGGGCCGGCCGAGTCGGTTCGGGCCGACCCAGGGGGGGTCGGGCCGGGCCGGGTAGGCCCGGACCCGGACCCCCCATTTTTTGACAGTTTTCGGTCAAATTCTCATATCTTGAGCTGTAGACCTCTGATTGATGCGTCGTCAGCGGCAGCACGATCCTTGAAAAAAAAACGGTCGTTCTGGTATATTACACTCAAGGTTTCGGAGAACTTTGGATTCGGCCGGGTTGGTTCGTACACGAAGCCAACCGGGCCCTCGGAGCGGAAACACTCATATCTTGAGCTACGGACGTCCGATTGACATGTCGTCAGCATTTTTGAGTTCCTCTTAGTAAGACGGATCTTTTGGCATACTCCACCCGAGGTTTGGACGCAGGTGGAGTACGGTCGAGTTGGTTTTGCCTTAAAAACCAACCGGGCCCCTGGGACGGAAAAACCAATAACTCTCAGACCGGGGGTCCGATTGATGCGCCGTCTGTTGCATTGAGTTCCTATTGACGATACGGAACTTTTGGCATCCTCCACCCGAGAATTGGATGTTGATGGATATTGGCCGGGTTGGATCGCACCGAAATCCAACCAGGCCCCTGGAAGAGAAGAGCTGATATCTTTCTGACAGAACGTCTGTTTGACGAACCGCAAGTGGCGTTGGTGATATCCTTGAGAAACGGTCCCTATGAGTATACCCTATGAGAGTTCGGGGTACAGTTGAGATACGGCCGGATATGGTTCGCTCACGAAACCAACCGGGGCCCTGGGATGAAAAGGCTAGTAACTCACAGACCGGGCGTTCGATTGACGCGCCGTCTGTTGCATTGAGACCCATATGATGAGGAGGTCCTTTGAGATACTTCTTCGTGGAACTTTGAGATACTTCTTAGTGGAACTTTTAGATACATGTAGTATCGACCTGTAGCTCGTGGAGCGAACCCTCCTAGTGACGATCGTGCGGAGTACGGAGACCGTGTAGCTGGCTGAGACCCGACGACTGCTGATCGAACGACTCGGTGTGTTACAGATGTGCGCTTGGTTGTAGAGGCACATGGGAGCGCTTGGTTGTAGAGGAAGACCCACGACAGATGTGCGCTTGGTTGTAGCAGCACATGGGAGCGCTTGGTTGTAGCGGCAGACCCACGACAGAGGTGCGCTTGGTTGTAGCGGCACATGGGAGCGCTTGGTTGTAGCGGCACATGGGAGCGCTTGGTTGTAGCGGCACATGGGAGCACTTGGTTGTAGCGGCAGACCCACGACAGAGGTGCGCTTGGTTGTAGCGGCACATGGGAGCGCTTGGTTGTAGCAGCTGGCCCGCAGTACTCGATGGGTGGAGTTCTTCAGCAGTCTCATGTTAGTGAGCAGTACCTCGGAGTCGTGACAGGACCACTGTACACTCTAGAGACGGAGCTCTTCAGCAGTTACGGTTTCGTTAACAAAAATCCTGGTTGAGCTAAGACTTTTGACCTTGTGTTTACCTCATGATTGAGATGGGTAACTTCCTAACTTATGTATATGTATGGTCATATACCTGGGTAGTGGTTATCCGTTGATTTCAAAATCCTTGTGTTTCTTCATGATTGAGGTGGGTTACTTGATAACTTAGGTATATGTATGGTCATATACCTAAGTAGAGTTTATTTGTATCTTTATATTGTAGATTAACCTTTGTGGATTTTGGGAGACCTTCAGGGGTCTCGGGGTCCCTACTGAGTAGCTTATACTCACCCATGCACGAGCTATGCTCGCACTACGTTGTGTTGGTTGCAGACGACGGACAGCGTTGATCGTGGTTGAGGCTTGCTGAGCAGGACGGTACCTGGAGGTGGACCACTGGGCGGGACGTGCTCGGAGCGGACAACGGGACCCGAGGTGGAGAGGAGTTATCTGTATCCACCCTTCAGGTGGGATTTCTAGTGGACAGCTCAGTGTAGCAGCTTTTTCTTTATAGTTGTTGTTTTCCCTTTTGAGTTGTAATTTGCTTTCAATTTGGGTTTGCATACTGGCCCAATTACTTTTTCGCACTTTCAGTTGTACTATGTTTTTACTTAGTGTTTACTTTTCCGCTTTCTTACTCTGTGGTGCTTGTTTACTTTACAAAGGCAATGCCTTCCCTTTTTACCAGGATTTAAGCCTTGGTGCTAGTCGCCAGCCCCTGGCCTATGGAAGGCGGGATTGGGGTAGTCACGACACCGGCCCCGAGGACGGGTCGTGACATTTATTTTATAGCCTGTCTCCAAGGATATTATAAGTTGTACCCCTCACAACAAGATGGTGCGTGGGTGTTGAAAGATAAAAATTACATAAAACTTTACCTCGTTGAGTTTTAGTAATATAATGTTATCAAGAGTATCTTGATTTACATTTAGGAGATGAGTAATAAAAATGTTGATTAAATTGGATAAGGTTTGTAGTTTAGGGAAATGACTTACCTCAAAGGTAGCGAGGCCATTTGGCTATTCATGTGCGGATATTTTTTCCACTACTGGTTAACTTTGAACACAATGGGTAGTGATATGTGATCACCTTGGATATATTATACATGAAAAGCTATCGATTTAGTAGAAAATTTATTTCACCAAGACTAAAAAATTCTCTCCTAGAGGAAATAGATTCAGGATTTCCTATTCCTGCTTATTTATCAAACTATAGAGAGGATCCTAGTTAGTATTAATTAAATAAAACATCATGTTATTAGGAGTGATTAATGTTTTATATATCAATCTGATGTGGTACTTTTATCCTCAAAACACCACAATATTTAACTATATACATTCCTTTAAATAAATAATTTTTTCTGCAAATTTTTTCATACATAATAGTAAACTAATAAAATTGTAATATACCATATTATAGAAAATGGTAAAAATTAATACAATTTGAGTATAAAATTTGAAACATAATTATAAAAATAATAAAATAATAAAACCTTAATAAATTAAAATGATATTAATATTATATTTTATAAATACATGCATCATAATTCAATATATATAAATATATATTCATTTCATTGAATGATGTAACTTGTCATGATACCTAGGAATTGATGAAATTTGATGAGGATGAGTAATGAATATGATATTATTTCCAAAAAGCCTATACCCAAGGGGTAGAGGCTCTTACATGGAATCCAAAAGACCCATGATCAAATTCAGGCAGGGGAAGAATTCTCGAGTACTATAGCAGGGTACTATAGCAGTGGAAGAATTGTAGAAGTGGTGAAACTGTAGCTGCAGTGAGACTATAGCGGCGGAGGGTACTTTAGTAGAAACTGTAGTGGCTATGGTACTGTAATAGCTCAAGTACTATAGTAGTACTATTCACAAACTATCTATTTGGGAAAAACTGGGCTTTCAGGCATTGTATTCAGAAAACTTGGTCTTGGGCCTTTGGGCTATGTAATGGGTCTCCCTCTACCCAATTAGAAAGAGGTATTTGCTTTAATAATAAAAATGAGTCTTCAGCCCCAACCTTTAAAAAATGATGTTATTAATATCATCAATGATAGAAAGGAATATTTCTCAAAGGACTATTTTTAAAGTGGTTTTTATAGTATCATAAAAAATAATTTAAAATTATTTAAAAGATTATTCTCATAATATGAAATGCTTTAATATATTAAATTTTAATCACCAATATAGATGAATAAATGATTAATAAGGTTTAAAATTAATAGACAAGGGCACAAATATAATAAAAAGGTATCTCTAATTGATTTGATAAGTTGGTTTTATACCTACCAAATATTATAATCCAAATATTCTTAATTTGTATTAATTTACCAAGATTATATCTTCAATTATTATAAATAGAAACATAAATTTAAAAAATTTCCACTTATCTGACATAAAAAAGGAGGCCTCCTCCACCCCTTCAAAGACACACCCAAAAATTAAACTCTCTCATAAATTAATTCACACTTTAATATTTGTATTTAATGTTATATATCATGTTATTTCATTCAAGTGGGGTTTAATTTGAAAATTACCAATTCCTTAATGATTTTTAAATTCGACTTGAGAATCAATTGAAGGATGATACATTTTCAAATTTATATCATTTTTCTTTGAGAAATCAGATTTCTATTAGATTAAGGGACAAATATTAATTCACTTTACTCTAGATCATGGAAATTAGAGTAAATTTTAGTGTATATAACAAAGGGAAACTCAACATGGGATTGGTGACAAAGAAAATTGACCATCAATAGGGAATGATAATGGAATTAAAATTATCCTCGAGAACTTTGATATCATTTAATCAAATATATATTGAAATGAATAATGAGTGTGGGACTTCTTCCAAAAAACTAAATACTATATGAAAACCCTATAAATTATATTCCACAGATTTAATAGAAGAATAAGTCAATGACTTCTAAAAAAATATTTTTAGGGAAATTTATTAATTAATATGAAATTAATGATATTATGACTATGAATTCAAACCATAAAAAATCTTATGAATATGATGTTCAAGAAGGATGAAATATTGAGAATAATTACCAAATATGTAAGAATTGTGTGAATGTTTTTAATAATGTTAGAATTCATTGGGAAAATTTTCACCAAAACTATAAGAGAATTGATGGTGACTCAATAGGTTTTCTGACAACTCAATGAGACATGCTTCACAATAGAAGTACATTGGATTTGATGATGTTCTATCATAAAAATAGTTTCAAATTGTAAATATAATCAAAACGCACCACCAATCAAAGACACAAAACAAAAAAAGTCATAAAACAATGGAATATCACAAACCTTAACCAAAATATTTTCCATACATATCAACACATCCCAAAAAATACATTCTTTTTAACACATTTTCCAAGTCCATTTTTGAAATTACCAATTCATTTTTTTAACGCTAAACCCATTTTTTAATTAAACATTTTCTAAATTCCATATTGAAACAATATCTTTATAAAACCCATTAAAATAGTCCAAAACTTTTTAAACTACAACATATTAATGTAAAAATCTTAAATCTCATCTACAAACAACTTTCAAGAGGATTATTTTTTAATTTTTAAAACCACACTTGAAATCCCTTTTTTTAAAATTACATATGAAAAACAACCAATTTTTCTACAAACAATTAATGGTATATGAACCAACTTTTTATTTAAAAATGGTTATCATCAATTGAAAATTTTTAAAATCTTATTCGAAAAATAATCAGCAATAACTTAAAATTTTAAAAATATTTCAATGGAATGATGTACACATTGAAATGTTTACAACATTATATGTTCACTTTGAAATCACTTCATGAGTTTGAAAACATAAAATACATTTTAGTTCATTTTAATGCAAAACCATGTTTTCATATCAAACAAGAATTTAATATTTTAAACCAAGTTTCATGTGTCAAAACTGAATTTTAAAGTAGAAAAAACTATAAAAATAATAAGTATACAACCACAAAATCTAAAGAAAATCATGATTATTATAAATTTTATACTTTTTTTTATAAAGATGACATGAATAAAACATTTTTCAGAAGATAATAAGAAATTACCAATGAAATTACTAACGTAATGGTCCTAGACTAATCGCCTAAATACCATGGTTCCCATGGACTTCTTCCCTAATGTAATCTAGGGACTATTCATTTATCAAAAACTAGTTTCATCAAATATCAGACAAGATGCCACAAATCTAAGCATTCACATGCCATACAATTTATTAAATAATACACAATAAGAAGGTTTTAGAAATATTCGTGAAATAAAAAACTATTTTCAATAATATGAAGATACAAGATTTTAAAAAACAATTCAAAACATCCTTTGAGGATATGAAATAATTCCAGATTCTCTAAAAAAGATCTTTTAAGCATCACCTAGAATATATCATTCAAAAACATAATATTTTAAGTTTAATCATTAAAAGTGGAAAACATTCCTCATGGTTACATATCATAAAAACTCTAAATTCCTAATGCCTCATTCCTTAATTTATCCCTTGACACAAATTTGGTATAAAACTTTATTAACCACACATTTTATTTAAAACTCAAATTGAATTTTTTTCACAATTCATGGTATTTAATGAATCACTTGAAATGACATGAAAAGTATTTATGAAAAAACGTTTATATCCCAATAAATCGTTTTATGTTGAACATGCCATTTTGAAGGTCCAATCAAGCAATTTGACATGTGAGTAACTTTAACCCATATTCAAACCATTCATTAAAGATAGGAAAGCTCATTGTTATTTATGAAACGAAGTAAAAATACAATTTCTTCTGTTGAAACCCAATGAGCACAATTAATACTATTATTAAATAATTCGAACACCAATATAGGAATCAGGTGATCAACAGTTCCAAAATTAAAGAGTCAAGAATGGGGAAGAACAACCTGGACCAAGAGAAAATAATAAAACCCTTGAGAATAAAATGATGAGGACCCCAAGGTAAGATCACATGCCCTAGAAATCAATTGTAGAACAAAAATCAGAATTCAAAACACCCTAGGGTTTATCCTAGACTGTGCACAATGTGGAAGAAGGTGAAAAGAAGAGGGAATAAAATAAATAAAAGTAAGAGGATAATTTCGAGGACGAAAACAATTGTAGGGTTTTATTGAACCCTTAGGGTGATGTTTTTACATCCAAATTTTTCACATCACAAACTAAAAGAAAAAAGAAACGAGTGAGGAGGAGAAAAAATAGCATACCATAGATTCGAGGCTTGATTCGTCTGAGTGAAATTTGAGAAGGAGCACCTGCAACAGTGTACGTATGCAAAAGCTTGAGAATTGTCACTAAAATCAATGTGGTTAGGGTTCTTCTAAAAACATCGAAGATGGTTTTACCAATGCATCCAAAAAACCACTGATAAAGATAAGTTTTATTAGTGCTCAACTAATAAGCACTAATAAAAGGTATCTTTACTAAAACTTATAATAATGTTGAGAACGGGATAATAATTATAATTGTAAATGAAAATATTTTTAAATATATCTATAAATATTTATATATGATTATAAATGAATCGAAATCATTATATGTATTCATATAATTGTGTATATATATATATATTAAATATATTCATTATTTAAATATATTTATTATATAAATATAATTTAGTTTTCTAAATATATAATTATTTATATATAATTATATAAATATTTTTAAAAAATAATTATTCATTTATAATTAAAAATATATTTTTAAATATATGTAAAATAATTATTTATAATTATAAGCATATTTATTTCATTATATATTTATATAATTATATATATATATAATAAATAAATATAAATATAAATATAAATATTTTAAATATATTAATTATTTAAATGTATTTATAATAATTTTATAAGAATTTAAATATATAATTATTTATAAATAATAATATAAATACTATTTAACAAATTAATATTTATATATGTATATCATTATATATTTTAATAAAATTATATATATATTTAATTAATATAATATATTCATATATATATATATCATAAATATATACATTATTAAAATAAATTTATTATAATATTGTAATTTTTAGTATATATATATTTAGATATATATTTGTTTATAAATATATAAATATTTTCTAAATAATATTTATTTATTTACAATTATAAATATAGTAAATATGAATTTATAAATATTTATTTACCAATACATTTTTCACATTATAAATTAATATATAATCTTAAATGCATGCATGTTAAAAATGAGTGAAATTGAATAATTAAAAATGAGCACACTTAAAAATTATTGAAATAATCGATAAGTTTAATTAATTAAATTTCATTTATTAAAAAACATGGATATATATTTAAAAAATATGAGTACATATTGATAATTTTAAAACATAGTAAAAATATGTGTATATATATATAAATATATATTAAAAATGATTAATTTCCAAAAATGTTAAAAATGAATAAATAATAATTAAGTGTAATAATTTTAAAAATAAATAAATGAAATTTACAAATTAAAAATATTATATTTTAAATTTATTATGTTACTAAATTAATATTAAAATTTTAATAACTTGCATAAATATTTAGTGTGAGTGTCTAAGAGATTTCATTAATAGCGTATGTGTTTGTGTTTTATATAAAAATTCATTAAAAAAGTGTATATATGTCTGCAATCAATGTAACACATGTTTGAAATATGTTAAATTGAAAATTAAAATTACATTCAATTAATTTACATTACTCAATAAAATTAGTTATTATATTTAATTAATATATAATTTTAATTATAAATCATTCTTCAGTAAATATATGGATAATTTAATGTAAGCATAAATTTCATGTATTATATAAATCATATTTAAGGAAATATTGTCTATATATATATAAACATATATATGAATATATTTAAATATTAAATATATTAATGAATATTTATGTATTAAAACCATTTAAAAGGAATAACACATTAATATGTTTTTAATCATTACATTTTATTCATTTTCTATATTTATATTTAATATATATTATGTATTACTATTTTTAATATATATATATATATTAAACATCATCATTTTTATTAATAATTTTTTCATTAATAAATATGTTAGGAATATTTGTAATTTATTCATTTTTTTGTTTAAATATTATAATTTTCTCATTTTTTTAATTGTTACAATTTATTCATTTTATATATCGATATTTAATATATAATAAAAATTAATGTTTATAATTTATATATATGTATTAAATTTATTCATTTTTATCAATAATTCTTTATTTATTAATATTTCTAATATTTTTTTTTAATTTACTCATTTTAATTTTTTGTTTTTTAATTATTTTATTTAATTAATTTTTTGTATATATATTTAATAAATAATAAAAATTAATATTTATAATATATATATATATATATTTAATTTATTCATTTTTATAAATAATTATTTAATTAAAAAATATTTCAATTTTTTTTAAAAAATTCATTTTTTATTTTTATTTGTTTCATTATCTCTTTTTATTCATTTTATATATCTATATTTAATATATACTCTATATTAATATTTATAATATATATATTTATTTATTAATAAATTTTTAAATAAAAAGAATTAATATTTTTAAAAAAATTAAATTTTTTATATGTTTAATTATTTCAATTTTTTATTATTCTTATTACTAGTAATTTTTATTGTTTTGTATAAAAAAATAGGGCAATGGACCGGTTGATCTCCTATAAGACCTAAATTTGCGGGTGGGAAAAGGCTCGAGTTTGGAATATGGTTAGAAAAGTCCCATGTGGGCCCATGGTGGGCCCAAATAAGTGTGTGCAATATATTGGGAGCACATTTCCACAACATGATTTAGAGGAATGTTTGTAGTATACTGGTATATAAAGAAGCACCCTCCCATTGGTTGTTTTGATGGGCGACTTGACAGGCGATTGAGACCTTTAACAATGCTAAAAAGCATTGATAAAGGATAATATTTATCGATGCTAAAAATAAAGCACCGATAAGGGGTACCCTTTTTTAGAGAAAAAGATGGATGATAAAGTTAATCCATTATCAGTGCTGCAAAAGCGCTAATAAAGGCCAATGTGGTATATAATGCATTTTTTAGTAGTATGTGGATTGTAATAAACCACTATGTAATATTAACCCAATGTCTCGGAATCATTATATACAATGTTAAACAAACCATATTAATGTTGTGACACTCTATTTTTCTTATGTGGATTGGTTCCATTGTAGAATATGGTATCCTATATAGTTTTCAATTATTTAAGGAAACCATATAATTTATATCACATTACACTCAATGATATCTTATATCATATCAAATGAACCCATGATAACTTAAGAAATTAAATATTATATATCTATCCACATTACAGGTTCTCCATCATTATTAGAAACATTTAATACACTATCAAAAATGTTATCCAATATTCTCCATTTTAAATATGATTTCACAAATCAAAGATCATTTCATGGCTTGGATACAACTTCTGGTTTTCTAAGGATTTATTAATACTTAATAAATATGGAAACCATAACTAGATATTTCATTACTATAATAAGCCATGCATGAAATCAGAAACCATGTATAAATAAAATAACTAACACTTTGTGTACCTTCCACTAATTAATAGTGAAACCTACATCTTCATTAAAGTGCTTGATGTAGAACCCCGAGAGGCAACCAAATGAATCGAACCTCTTTAGAGTATCCATGATTTGAAATAATCACCTAATTCTTAGGTGGATTTCTCCACCACCCCACATCATTCTAGAACCTCATATGGTAAAGTAGAAAGAATAAGAGTGTTCTATTGTGTGGGATAATTTTTTAAGTCTTGGTAATTCATGGATTATCAAAAATATCATGGAGAATCTCTCCTTATACAAGCCATTGAAACATTCATGATCCATTAGCCATTCATTCATTAAACATATAAATTCATTTATCCTTCCATTTGGATTATCTTATCCAAATCTTCATAGTAATTATATCCATTCGTAGATGAAATCTTAAAAATAACTATTTAATATTTTGTTGGATTATTAGTCATATGTAGTGGAATGATACCTTATATTAAGAATTTTGATATCCCTTGTGAAATGCATTATGATATAAGAATAAAGAATGCACTATGGTCTTGGAACAATCCGTGTATTAATCCATGGAATTCTTAATCATAAAGCATAAATCTCCCTTATATATCAAAAATATAATATCATTTATGACATATCTCCTTTATAAATATTGATCTATTCATGAATTTATGGAGAACATAGAGAGAATATAGCTATTTTCAAAGAGACTCTAAGGGTTCACAAAATTTATACTAAAATTTACAAATTCCATTTTTAAATATAAGAAGTAATATTTCTTTGGAATATTATTTTTAACTATGAAATATATGTGGATCCTTAAAATTGGTAGATGTGATGTCTTAAGAAATAACTAAAAGAATTTCTAAAACATAGTGTTTCCTAGGGATTGTGAGGAGTATCATTGATTTATATAGGAATTTTCTTACTTATATATATTAATGATTATGTTCAATAGTAAATCAAATGTGTTTCATTAAAATGATAAATGTGTGGTTTTGTTTCAAAAGCAGAAGAGAGAATTTACCTCTTTATCCTTTCTTTTCCAAAATGTATAGAATAAGTTTTAGAAGGGTTGATTTGATGTATCTAGCATTTTATTGGTTACATTTTGATATTGTAATGTTTTTTTTTGACATATACTTCTCTGATTCTCAATCCACATGAGAATAATTTACTGACTGATGATTTTGAGATAGAAGTTGTAATTCACATGCTTAGTATTTGTAAGAATTAATTATTTTATGGTAATTTGATTATTTATACTAATAATAAAATATTGAAATAATTTTTAGTGATAATTTAATATTTGGTAGGGAATATAGGTTAAATATCTCCAGTCATTTGAAATTTATATGATATACACTATTGTAAAATAGATTTTTTTCATTGATTTTTCCTGTATAAAATATCATATTGATATGGCTTATGAATCAAAGTATGAATGGAATCATGTGTTCCCTTTCTCATAGTTTCATGTTTATTAATCTAAGTATAATGTCCATGTATTCTTTAAAATTGCAACCATAACTTTAGATTTGATGGAGTGAGTGAAATTGGGTCTTATTTTAGATTTTGAGTATCATGATTTTAATGATATAATATATGGTGAGGAGAAAATACCCAAATAGACACTGTATTATGTTTTTATTTTTTATTTTCATTGAAGTATTTTTTTATAATTGTATTTTTGGGAATAGGTGATGCAATACCTCCATATTTCTCAATAGTAAATTCATAACAAATTAATTAATATGTACCTAGGTGTTTGAAAAAAATAAGTACCTTAAGATGAAATAGGATATGGATGGATATTTTTCAAGGTGCCTTACATGTCAAAAAATAATGTATATATATTTGAGGATAGTGGGTATGATTTTCTCCTTAGACACCTAAATTAGAAATGTGATGACGTTACAATAGATTTTTTTACATATTTCCCACTATTTTCAATGGGGATCTATGTGGACTAGGTAGTTTTTGATAGATTAACTAATGTTTTCAATCATTACCAAAAAAGAGAGTAAAATGGTTATGAGTGATTTTTTTTTTCTTGGGAATCATTAGGATTCCCATGGTTAATTATATAATAGTATCAAATCTGGATGTGATATTCACATTTATGTTTTGTATAGTGTACAAAAGGATTTGTGCCCTTTGGTAATGTTGGGTATGAGTTATCTTCCTAATATTAATTTGAAATCTTATAATACTATCCAAATTCATAAGGATATAATTAGAGCATGAATTCATTATTTTCAAGGTTCATGAGATGATCATTTATCCCTAGTAGATTTGTGGAAAAAAAATAACTAAAAAAACAATATGTAGATGGATTGATTTAAGGGAGAGTATTAAATAATGTGTCTTCCTTTTTATATTAGATGGATTTTGGTGAGGAAATTTATTACAATTTAACATTACATATAATGTATATAAGAATGCATGATGTATTCCATATGTTACAATTAATGAAATAAAAACTATATTCATCTCGTGTCACTACTACAAAACTGGGTTTATCAAGTGCTACGGTTTTTACAATGATAGCTAAAAAAATTTTAAAGATCCCCTTTTAAAGTGATAAAAAAGCACTATTAAAGGAGGTATTTAAGAGATATAAAAAATAATTGTTAAAGGGGGGCATTTATTAGTGATTTTTTGCATGCAATGATAAATAGGGCCTTTTATCAGCGCTTGTAAAAAAATGCTGATAAAATTATACTTCAAAAATATATATATTAAATTTAAAATAATATATAAATATATAAATATTCTTATATCGATATAAATATGATATATATTTTTTAAAATATGTTTTAGAAAAGGTAAATAGTAATTTACAATTAAAATATAAAATATTTAGTGAAAATGGATTATAAAATAACTAAAAAATATTTTTAATTAATAATTTTCTTATTATTACTAAGTAATGGTCTTTTAATATCAATTTTAAGATAAAACATAAAAATAATAATAATAAAATATCCCAATTAAGTTGAAAACGTAACTCAAACATCAAACAAAAATTTCTAATCCAGGTGTCTGTTTGAGCTATACCACATATCAAATCGAAGCATGTGACAAGATATGCACTATCATGACATCGGAGGACCTAATCACTATTTTTAAAGATCCAAAAGTCCCATAAGGCCTCAAAAAAGAGGTTTTAGTTGGGGTACTCTATTTTTTTTACTTTTGATGGATTCATGCCTCATTTTGCGGGGGGGGGGGGGGGTCTTTATTCCCATTTTCATGTGGGAACAAAATTTATTCCCAGGTCTTACTTTCATATTGATATTATGGATTTTAAATTTTATCAATTTTAAATACGTAATTTTATTTGTAAAAAAAATATACCAATATATACATATTTCTTATATATCCGTACATAAAAATATAATATTATAAATAATTAAATTAAAAATATTCAAATATAAAATATATTTATTAATATGTTAACAAATATATAAATATATATATATGGATTAAAAAAGGTGAATAAATAAATATAAATATATAGATATATACTAACATGTAAAAGAAAATAGTTTAGGGTAGTGGTAATGGCATTGGAAGTATAAGCGAGGGGGTCTTAGGTTCAAAACTCATTGGAGGCAGGGGTGCGTGTGGGTGGATGAGATTATCTAAAGCACTTATAAATGGGTGGGAGGGTGGGAAGCACTGATAATGTGGGTGGGTGGGGAGTGATAATTTTTTTATATACCCTTTATCAATGGAGCCTTTATCAATGCTAAAAAATAGATATGATTTAAAGAAGGGAACCCCGAACATAATAAAAATTCATCCTTTGTAATACCCTAACTATCGAATTATAAGAAATAAACCCAAAGAATTGAATATACATAAAAAATTTATCCATGTCCCCTCTATGAATCATTTATGGGGGATCCCATCTTTTTCGAAGGAAATGTATCGATTAATGAGTAAAATGATTCCAGTAGAGGACCCAATCCCTATATGATCTCTTAGATGGTGGAGTACTAACTCTGAAAATAGAGGGACCATTCCCTTGGATTTTAGGGGAGTAATGAATCTTATTTATGACTCATGAGAACTTTTCCATAACATGAAATAATTATAGGGTATATTAACCCTAAAAATTCTCTAATCACCACACATGATCCCAATCATTGGTCATATGGAGCTAAATTTCGATACTACCTATCCATCATCGAAAAATGTTTTAGATAAAAAAAATATTACACATTATCATGATACTTGTGAAAAAAAATATTAAGATATTCTAAACACTCTTTTGAAATAGATATGTGTTAAATGAGATATTAAAAATCATATACCTAAAAAATATGGGAAATATAGTGGTTGGACATGTGAAATGGTGTTCTTGGAGTTTGGGGGCACACACCCCACTCACACCATGTTGTATTAGATAGATTGGGTTATCCAGAACTGACTCAATTTTTCTACCCAACCTGTTGTATGGGAATGTATGACATCAACCTACCACTTAGAGTAAACTACTAGGGCACTCACGTATTAGACTGTCCAGGGTGTCTGATACCACATGCTTCCTTCCCGATTTATAGAATTTTTTTGACCTATAGATGTATGGATAAACCTGTTGTATATTATATCTGGTGGTAGTATCCATATATGGTGTGGTATTACAAAATCCCACTATGCCCCACCATACATCACATGTCGTGGCCACCCTATATGGTTTTCTTCCCCTCTATTGCCTACATTCAGTGTATCCAACCTAGTCACCTCCACCTTGGGCCTCTCTAGGGCCCACTTTACCATTACATACATGGATACCCTACCCTATATGGCTCCCAACTCAATAATATATTATGGGACCACCTCTAGTAAGTGGTTCTATCACACCCAAGAAAAAGAATAAGAAAAATGGGAGGGTGATGAGAAAATTGAGAACCAATCATTAAATCACCACTACAAAGGATTGTAAGGATTAAAACATATGGATAAAAAATATCTAACCAAGGGATTTCACAAAATGAGCATTGAGTATTAAACAAAATAGATTAAATTTATAAAATATTGCTCTCAAAAATTATTAATTTGGTTTCTCACAATAAATCTATGATTAATAAAGAAGAACATAGAATTAATTAGAAAGAATGATACTTACCTTCAGTTTGGATCTTCTCTTGAAATGAGTAAATTCGCATCACATGTGGTTGGTGGTTCCTTCATTTATTACACACATGAAATCTCATGAATCTATGATGTTTTCTCATTTCCACTCCTCTATATTTAAGGTTCATATTTAACCCTCATTAAAGTCAATAAAGGGATTAAATAGTGGGTATCATAGTTTCTAGACATAAAATTAATTAATTACATTTAATATCACTTTAGTGATGGGGAATCTAAATACCACATATATAAAAATGATAGAAATACTAGGGTAAAACCCATAATTTAGATGTAACCTTGGTGTTTTCTTATAAATATTATTCTATTCCTATAGAGAAAATGATATTTTTTCTTCCATATTTCAAGCCCAAACTAAAAATTAAGATATTAATTTTTTATATACTTTTTAAAAATCTCCATTATTGAAAAATAAATGAACCTAAAAAGTGAACCATCTTAGAAAAATAAGAAATATTTTAAGTGTTTAAACGACAGAAATCCGAATTTTTTCATCTATTTCTCAAGATCGCATTATCTACTCTAAATCATACCATGTTTCAAAGGATGTTCAGAAACAAAATACATCATCTATGAAGATTATTCTCCCACCATTCCTTGATCACTTCATAATCTTCTTGGTAGGTATAACCATTCCCGATTTGAGATCAGTGCAATCAATGATGTGAAATGGGTCACACATATTTCTTCTCAACTATGACATGTGGAAGACATCAAGAACCTAGTACACCTATAGTGGGGAGACCAGAAAGTAATAAATATTTTCCACCTTATTCAAGATTTGGAATGGGCCAATGAATTTAATGGAAAGATACAATGATGCCACATTTTTAGATGAATCCCCATACAACTGAGGATGAGAATTCTCATTGAGGGAATCACCCATTATGTTTCCCTTCCCTTAAGTATATACAATATCTATTTCATAGTCCTACATGAACTCTAAACAATGAATCTTCCTTATGTTTAGATCACATTGAGAAGATAAATACCTAAGGATCTTATGGTCTTTATATGTATATGAATCACTTTTCAAGAAGTTAGTGCCTCCATTTCTTCAATGATAACACTACCATTTCTATCATCATATCATATCTCAGGTATTTATTCTCATGATGTCTCAACTACCTAGACAGAATATCAATCATTGTCTACTTATATATCAACAGACAACCAATCTATTCTATAGAGCCATAATGGAACACCATGTACTTAGCTCCCTCCTCTATTAACCTTAGGATAGACACACTTTTTAACCATTCCTTAGCTCCCTAAAAGCTCACTATCATCGCTCGGACTAAAAAAATAGACTCCCCTTTTGGGTAAGGGTAGTTAGAGGAGAATCAATCCTGAATTATTTTTTGATAAATATTCTATAGAACCCTAATAACCCAAGAAAGATATATACTTGAAATATGATTTAGGTTGGCCCCTAAAATAACACTTCCTTTATTATTTCTGGTTTAGTAGCTACCCCACCCTTTGAGTTGATAAGCCCAACAAAGTATAACTCTGAAATACAAAATTGACCCTTGAAGATATTTCTATACAACTAGTGCTCCTAAAGTAGGTCCAAAATGATCCAAATATGTTCAACATTATCATCTTATTATATAAAATATGTGATAATTTAATTAATAAAGACAACCATAACCTATATATTAATGTATATACAATTAATATACTTTAAACCCATAAACCAGTGAAAGAGTTCATCAATCCTGGGTAGAGGGAATTTATTCATCATTATCACATTATTTAGGTGAAAATAGTCAGCACGTCACCTCAATATATATCTTACCTTCTTAGAAAATAACATAAATATACCTATGAGGGAACACTATGTCTAATGAAAAATTTCTCTATAAGTACTAATAACTACAAGTTCAACTCCTAAAGTTGAGATGAGGCTATCTAATAAGTTATATAATATATATGAGAAGTCTCGTAGAATAGATCGATGTCGAATTTGGTCTCCGGATAAGGTTTAAACAATAATAAATAATCTAGAAAATTTTGCATGCACTCTTCTACCACTATAGGAATATTATCATCTATTGAAGTATCCACACTAAAATCTAATATCACTAAATTATGGGTTGTGAACTACCACTACCTATGAATAATCCCTGATCATCTTGATTAAATGTCCCAATTTCCCATGAAGGTGATTCTTGATCCACCATCCCATAATCACATCAATATTTGATGGTAATATTTTATATGGTCATATAATATATATTTTTAGTTTATACCATGGATTATGTTATGCGTCTTAATCAAAGACACTATAAGGTCTCACTAATAGTTATCACTATTATGTTTAAGCTCACATTTTGAAAGATGTGGGTGAAAATGTGATAGCTCTAGTAGAAGTATATAACCACAAGGATCGGGCTCAAGATCCACTAAGATCTATATCTCTCTAACTAAGGAATAAAAAAAGGAATGACACAAATCTTTTCCTATGATATAGGTGAAAAATTATCGTAGACATAAATCAAACCTGAAATTTTTTCATACATTGCCTAGTCATAAGCCTCAATCACTTTAATATTATCATGTTCCAAACCTCCTACTATTTAATACTAGAATGTACCTCCTAGGAATGGATGTTTTGTAAGTGAAGTTTAGTGTCACTATCCTCCATATCTTCTTCCTAGTGTACGACCAGCTCCTATACCAAAGATACCTACTTGAGTATCACCCTTCCTACAATAGTGAGTTACCAAATAATGTCGATCCCACTGATGTAGAGTTACATGAACTACCAAACATCAATGTAGTACACGATTTGTTGGGCAATCACTTTCCATAAATCACCATATTCCATATCCATAATGAGGCATGCCCCCTATCTAAACGGACCCTTGCATGACTCTTGAGCAGGTAATCCAAGATTCTATGTCAACACAAGTGAATTTTTTCTACATCATGAACCATATGTATGCCATCAGTTGAACAAAATTAATGTCACTTTTTCTGAATGACTACCTCCAATAGGTAAACCAAATGTACCTCTTCTAGGAATCTCTCGATCACAAAGTATAACTATATATCCTTGGAATTAGTGGGATACATCGAGGAGAAATAATTTCTCATATATCTTTATGGAGGTCATACTCAACATTTATTTCTTAGAAGAATCCATTACAAATCATGTTGAGGAAATACCACATGAGTTCAATGAATCTTGATGAATAATTATTTATAGACATGATACAAAACTATAACTCAAGTTTCTCATAGATGTAAAAAACCATCACATCATCGGAAAATATACTTCATAGAAAATAAAACCAAATTCTAACCAAGGAATCATCAATTCATAATTGTTCTAGATGATCTAGTTCTACCAGTGTTTCATAGTCCCATGTAGAAAATAGATTGCATGAACCACTACCAGGTTGGTAGGATTACAAACATGGTGGAATACCTAAAACACTATTTTAAACTAGTTCTTGGATACTTGAGGGACAAGATTGTCTCAGAACATGGGTGATATCTATTACTATAAATCATATAACACGCTCAGCATACATGTGTCCTCAAATTATCCCACTTGAAAAATAATATTTATAATAGATGATGGAATCCCTAATTGTACTATGAGAGTTGGATATCCTCAGTTCATAATAGAAGGAGGTATTAATCCCTATATGACTAGTTAAGTCACAACACCACATCACATAGCCAGTTTTTAACAATAGGATCAATTGTGGGAATAAATATTCTATTACCCTATATTAGGATATTGGATGGCTATCTACAAGGAGGAATCCTAAATTTTTACAATACATACCTTAGTAATCAAATTATATCTCGTTATCCTTATCAATAAAGAATTGAAAATTAATAACCCATTCATATATGATTCTTGTACCATTTATTTATCCCATAAAACTAATTCTTTAATGTATCGAGTTGATGAGAAGGTTATTAGATTCCAAGTGAATGGATATGTTAGTTATTGTACCAACACAAGGTTCCCTAGATTTAAATCCAAACTCAAGAACCCTTAACAAAATTTCCAAAAATTCTAAAACCATTCCTACCCAAATACACAACTCCAAACTCTACCCCTTAGAAAGACTCATTTTTATACCACTCTAACATGACCTGAACCACGAGAAAAAATTTTGAGTGGTAGAAAGCTATGCACGCTGCCCCAAGATTTCCTAAAATAGTCCAAGTGTAATATCCCAGATCTGGAAGCCACTAAAAGGTGCCCCATACCCGGTTGTCCACATGGAATCAAGCACATTTCTCCAAGAACTAGAGGCTGCAGACTAGTAGTGAGGGCCTATGGTGTGATAGTGGGGAAACAATTCCTTCATTAGTAGAGTGTAACACAACAAAATAAATAACAACAATAGAGGAAGCAGTAAATAACATGAAATTTAAGTAAAAAACGGAACTCTGAAAGGTATAGATTAATAGAAGGCATATAATATCAGAATGATGCATCACTTCACATGTTTTAAGAAAGAAGTGAAAACAGGATACACAACTATCAAGTACACTATAGTACTAAGGTACTGCAATACAAAAATAAACACAACAACATCACAAGCCTTATCTTGGTCCCATGATATATTGTTCCTAAGCTGCAAATAAGTATCTATATAAGGATCCTTTCCCCTATTGACACCTACAATAATATAGTCTATTTGGGCCCAAAAACATGACAAAAATAGGTTGTGATGAATAAATCTCAGTAGGCAACAAATGAAGGTCTGTTCTAATATGTTAGTGAGTATATACAGCAGTAGTTTATAATAATGAAAGTTTTAAACTAGGAAGTATTCCAACGTAAAAAATCGTAAAAGTATTGTTCCATTTATACCATTCATGTTCACTAATTCAATTAAATTTATTCATATTTTCTTGAGATCTGGATAGGGATAATAAAACCCATATTCAAGTAAACACCACAGATACCTTAGTAAGAAATCTATCAAGTAAAATGACAACCAAAACCAAGCTATTGCTTTATCTTGGAAGATGCGTCATAATTTATTCCACAATCAAACCTTAGTTGAAAATATTACCCTTGGGTAGTTCATAGACATAAAAAATCCTTTCCCACATGCATATGAAAACATGGCCCATAGACACCAAAAACCTTGCCCACATGCAAGGAAAATCTCTACCCATTTTTAGAATAATTCAACAGGGCCAAGCCTAACATATATGAAATTCACATTGGTAATAATTTAATTCACCAATTCATTTCAAACAACAATAATATGTAAAAAAAGAGGCATAACCATGGTTATCCTAAGCCAAAATTCCCAACAACAGTTATCCAGGGGAAACACATCTACGAGGTGGCCCTTAATCAAAACAAGAAGTCTCAACTTTCTTCAATTTATATAATTAATCACCTAAACATTTGTATTCATTAACAAAGACCAAATTCTCAATAATGAGACACCCCAAACATGGATGTGCAGCACAAAGACACATATAAACATCTTGACATTGATCAATTAGCACGATACCACCTACCTCGGCAAAGTACGACTCTCCTCTTCTAGCCTCGACTTTCAATTCAATCTATAACGGTATAGATCTAAAAAATAAAGATATTTAATCAACCGTAAATAAATTAGTAGAAAATAAAAATCACCAATATCATCTCAATAATAATGATAACTCACTAATTGGGATCAAATGAGACTAAAGATGATTTATTTGGAGTCTGGATGATCAACTGGGAAGCAAATCCCCTTCCGACACTACAACCTTGCGAACCTAGTGCCTCCTCTATCCAAAATGATTGAAAACAAGGAAACTACCCATTTTTAGAAAAGAAAAATAAACTAAAAGGTGTGTAATCCCAAATACAAGGTGTTTATATCATTAAACTATTCGTTTGGTGGATTTCTTTCACCGACTTACTTTCTAGGACCTGCTGACATGATAATAAGGAATGTACTAGGAAGTACACAATATGTAGTTGGATTTTCCTCTTTTCCATGCAAACATTCCCACACTCCATGTATCCAATTCACACACTAGCATACTACACGTAATGTTCTTTGGATTACATGGCGTGTAACCCCTTATTCGAGAATTTTTCCCAAAATTACCTTGTTTTCTCGAAAACAACACAAAGGAAAAATGAAAGGAAGAAACTATTCCTCAAAGGAAGAACTAGGTTCATACAAACATCCCCCATAAAGAAACTCATCCCTAAATTTCCCTTCAAATGGTGGTGAAGGAATATCTGAGAATAAATTCATCCGCTAAACATGTACGTAAACGTCCCTTTCCCAAGTCTCGTCATGTACTCAGCCATGCTGCCATAACACCCGTATGAGAGGAACTGACCAGACTTAGAGAACCTTAATGCTCCTATCAACTATACAAGTCAGATGATCCTCAAAAGAGGTATAGACCTAAATCTAAAACTCCCCAGGCTGAAAATTTTGAGATAGTTTTGAGCCATATTAGCGCAACTGAGATACATGGAAGACATAGTGCATGGTTCAGTACCTATGTGGTAACTGAAACCGAGAGGAAAACGACCTTACTCTCTCCATAATCTCAAATTGTCCAAAATATCTCAGGGAAATCACACCATAACTCACTATACTCTTATGTCCCAATCTTATTAGGACACGTATAAAAACCTGATCCCTGACCAATAACTCCAGAGGTCATCTGCGGCGATTGGCATAAGATTTTTGATGAGACTGTGTAGTATCCATCGATCATTGAATCAAGTGGACCTACTCAAAAGACTCCTACACAATATGTGGTCTTATTAAGGTTACCTCAACTATCTCTAACCATCATAGGGGAAAACTACATGGCCTACCATATAAATCCTTGTAAGGTTCCATCTGTATAGTCACTTGAAAACTATTATTGTAGGAAAACTCGACCAAGGGAATATGTTTCTCCCAGTATCCCCAAAAATATAGGATACATGAACAAAACATGTCCTTAATAACTTGTATCATACGCTCTGACTGACCATCTATCTTGAGGGTGGTATGTTGTTCTCAGAATCACCTGTGTAACTAGAACCCTCTAAAAACTCTTCCAGAAACAAGACGTTAAACTGACATCCCTATCTGAAATGATAGAAACAGGGACCCCATGAAGTCGTACCACCTCTCAGATATACATCATTACAAGATCATCCACACCTAAGGTCTCCTTGATCAGAAAAGAAAAAAGAGACCTTCGTATGCCTATCAACTAAGTTGCACATAGAATTGTTGCCTCTAGGGAACCTTGGTAACCCCGTCAAGAAATATATCACGACAACACCCATTTTTACTCAAGAATGGGTAATTGTTGTAAATTCCCAGTCAACCACTGATTGTATACCTTCACCTACTAACAGGTGGAACATCTCTTAAAAAAACTGTCTACTTTCCACTTCATACCTTTCCACCAGTACTGACGGCGCAAGTCACGATACATCTTGGTGACTTCAAGATGCACTGCCCAAGCTGAAGCATGAAACTCCTGCATCCGCTCCTCTCATATATCCCCTAGAACCCACATATTTCCATGGATACACAAATACTGATCCTCGCATATTTACATCTAGGATGAGTGTCCTCACTAACTACACTCTCCCATAAAACTAGGCCTTCATAATCTGATAGCTGTCTCATCCTCACTCTAACCATCAGGGTTGAGGTAACAGCCAAATATGAAAGGTAAGCTTGTCCCTATATATTGTGAACCTCTAAATGAATCTCATATAAAAAATCCAAAATCTTACACTCACCACTGGTCTCATGCACTACCTGTATTAAAGTCCTCCTACTCAGTGTTTCATCTACTTCATTTCCCTTTCTAGGCATATAGGCAAGCTCAAAATCGAATGACTAAAGGTATTCCACACACCATCATTATCTCATATTAAAATCACACTGAGTAAAGATGTATTTGAGACTTTTGGGGTTATTGTAAAACAAAAAATGATCTCCCAATAAATAATGTCTACAATAGGGAAAGGCACGAACAACTATAGCTAACTCGAGATCGTGTGTAGGGTAATTCCTCTCATGTGGCCTCAACTGTTGAGAATTGTATGCAAAAACTCGATCCCCTTGAATAATCACTACTCCCAAACCAATAATTTATGCATTATAGTATACAATGTAACTCCTACCCAAATTAGGAAATATCAGTATCAGTGCTGAACTCAGACATGCCTTCAACTCCTAAGAAGCTATGTAATATGAATCTAAACACTCAAACTTTACACCTTTCTTATTCAAGCCCGTCATCAGTGTTTCTAAGCATGAGAAGTCTTCTATAAAATTCTTGTAGTAACCATCTAGCCCCAAGAAACTTCACATATCAAAAAATGTCTTGGGATGATCCCAGGTAACTACTACTCTCACATTATCTGGGTCTACTGATTCTCCTATTTCTGAGATGAAATGAATCAGGAAGTGAATCTGATCCATCCAGATGTGGAATTTTGCAAGCATAACATATAATTGATTCTCTATCAGTGTATTCAAAATGATCCCAAGATACTTGGAATGGTTATTTAGATTGTGAGAAATCACCAAGATGACTTCCATGAAAACCACCACAAATGAATATTGGTATGGATGGAACACTCAGTTCATCAGCTCCATGAAGACCACTGACACATTCGTGAGAACAAATGGAATAAACAGATCAAAATATAGACTACACCTACTACAAAATGTGGTACGAGGTATGTCTACAGGTCAAACATGTACCTGATGATCTCCTGACATTAAGCCAATCTTTGAGAACACTTTAGCTCCTTGAAGTTGATCATACTATCATACATCTATGGGAAGGGATATCATTTTTTAACCATCAACTAGTTTAGTTTCCAAAATTTCAGGCATAGCCTAACAACACCATCCTTCTTTTTCTTGAAAAGGACTGGTGAACCCCAAGGGGAAGTACAGGGTCAGATAAAACCCTTAGCTTCCAAATCTTCTAACTTCCTCTTGAGCTCTTGCAACTACTTCGTAGCCATCCTTTAAGGAGGAATGGATACCGGGGCAGCTCCTAGAACTAGTTAGATAGTGAACTCTACCTCTTGGACAAGAGGTATGCCAGAGAAGTCGTCTGAGAAAACATCCTTGAAATGATCTACCATTGGAGGGAAATCTACAAGGCTTGTTCCCTGGTCATTGAGATATAAACTCATAATCTGGGTTGTCATCCTGCCAAAACCACGATGGTCGGGTCCAGCTATGCTCGCCTGGACATCCCATTCACCCTTATGTAAAAAATCTCTACCCTTTGGTGATTTGAAACTCACCTTGTGGTGATAGAAATCAAAAAAGGATAAAAAAAGAACCAAGTAGTCCATTTTGAGAATGAAATCAAAACCTGACATATCTAAGACATATAGGTTCCCTTGAAAGATACACCCACCAATCTTAATTGGGCACTCTTTGAACTGACACACACCTTCCATTCTAATCCCTAATGTAGTGTCTTGCGTCATAACATCAGAATAAATATAAACACAGAGCCCAATACTTTCCACAACGGCCACAGATATTTAATTATGTGTAACACTAGCATCAAAAAGAGAAAAAGGTAAAATAGAGGTGACTCAAATAGTACATATGACACTAGAATGTCTTAGATCCTGATTGTGTTGATTCAGTTACACTGCATAAGTATCACCTGCACCACGGCCCTGAAAAACTACTTGGCTACCCTGAGCTGACTCACCCTGTTGTCAAAGAGATCCTGGGTTCTGACTTCCACAACCTCGACCACCACCTTGGCCTGAATGCCTCGATGTATTCTAGTTTCCAGACTGGTGAGAAGATACACACCCTTATCCTACATGTGGAGTTTGTATAAAACCACTCTCACTATCCATTGGTGGAAATGACTAATAGTAGCACTATAGAGGGCCCATCCTACCGTAATCTCGACACTCAACTGGGTCACTTGCGCACTGAGGTCTCTTGTGACCATCATTTCTGCACTAGTAGCAGGTCACCTGGATACTGGAGGAAATGTTCTAGCTGCTATTGTCACCTTGAGATAACTCCACTTGTATCTTCCTCTTTCCAGTTGAGACAGTGCCAGAAACTGGTGTTAAACTACCCTGGCTCTCACCACTAGCTTCCTGCAGATTGTGATTTGTGATCAATGTCTGATTCACAATAGCAGAGACATAAGAAAACATGAAGATATTAACCTGTTATCGAATATCAAACCTGAGACCATCCTTGAATATTCTAGATCCCGATACATCATCACCCTTCAGAATATGTGAGAATAACTAAAGCTTAGTAAATCAGAAAGAATAGTCCATAACTGACAGTCTGCCATGGTCCAGGTGCATGAACTCCCATGCTCGACTGACCCTCAACATCTCAGGAAAATAAGAATCATAGAATGTTTCCTGAAAGTCTTCCCCTGTCATATCCCAATAATGCTCTGCCTGAGTGATATCATCGCACCATCTCTAGGTAGAATCGTACAACATATATGTCATGAGCTTGACCCTCCTATTAAGAGGTGTCTCTAGTTGATCGAAGATAGTCATTACTGATTACAGCCATGATTCTGCTGCCTCTGGTCTGCCATCCCCTGAAAAAGTAGGTCAATGCTGCTATGGGAAAATATTCATCAGCTCTGCCATAGATGTGGCAGCCTGCGGTGCTCCCTCTTAGGTATACATGAACCAAAAAAACGTTCATAGAACTATGCATCTTCACCTGCATCTCGTATAAGAGCCGGTGCCATAGATGGAAAAATAAGAGGATCTATTGGTGGCCCCTGGCCTACCATCTCTGAAGTGTGATCATCACCTCTCTCTTGGCGTACATCTCATGGTCTTCGTTGCAACATGACTCTACAAGGTCAAGAATATACCTTAGTTTAATCTCATCATCAAGGTTTTAGATTCAGGATTTCCAAAACAAAGTAGGAAATTACCCTCAATGTTTGGAAAAAAGTCACTACATGACGTGTAGAAAGAATACACAACATTTACACTTACTTTGTCACATGGTCATGTCCTACCACCTTCCTAGGCATGTATCAACCCCAGGTAAACAGCGTGTTCCACGTAAACATGGAGTGTACATAGGTATGTCCTCTTGGACATGCACTCCCACATGGATAGGTCCACATGGGTTCTGCCTGGGTATGCTACACGGCGTGTACCAAAAGTAGCCGACATGTTCTGATAAAAAATCCACAACCTGTGTTTTCTATCACAAAACTTGTTACACAGTCATATACTACACAGTGTGTACACATTGTACACGGCATGTTTTTTCTTCAAACTTGGAACATCTTCTCCCCCGAATAGGAAGAACACATGGCATGTTAGACTATACTAAACACCATGTATACTGGGTTTTTCCGGACATAATCTTCATATTTCCTAGAAACCCCTGTTCTGCTGAAAAACCTACTAATTGTATGCCAAATTCCAATTCATGAGTGCCCATACTCCCTGCGATTCGATGTTTGGCACCCAATAATAACATATCAAAATAAAATTATATACAAAAGGCTAAATCATGATCCACCGAATTTTGATAAAATGGAGCTTATACACCTCAGATATCAATGTTTGGAATCCATTCATTTTGAACCACATCATGTACCAATACACATATCACAATAGGAGGAATATCTATCAAGGTAATATCACAAAAATAAGGATCTCTAGCATGACATATATCACAATATTATGAAATATATAATGCATCCATGATGGCATGACATAATGCATGGAATGAGATTCTAACAAGTGTCTATGAGATTCATGAGAGGAAATACCCTCATTGCATCGGGTTTAAATGGAAAAAACACAAAAATATAAATAATAATATCTCAATACAAGTGTGTTACCCAACTATGAAATCAAATCAATTGTATTAGCTCAAAATCCAAAAGCACATTTTAATTCAAGGTAATTTAGTTTTTCCCTATACACAGGGTAAGCTGCTCCTGGGAAAAACTAATTACCAAATTCCATATCTTTCCTATCCCATTTTAATGTCTTTAAACAGTAAAGAAATCAAGAAAAGAAACACTCTGATACCACTTTGTATTGTCCCAGATCCGAAAGCCACTAAAAGGTTCCCTGTGCTTGGTTGGCCACATGGCCTCATGCGCATTTCCCCAAATTCCAAAGGATTCTGACTAGTAGTATGGTCCTAGGGTGTGCTAGTGGGGAAACTATGCTTTCATTAGCAGAGTGTAACATAAAGGAATAAATATCAACTATTGAGGAATTAGTAAAAAAATGAAATTGAATTAAACAATGGAAGATTGAAAGTTAGAGATAACCAGAAGGCATATAATATTAGAATGATGTAGAATTTCATGTGTTTTAAGAAGGAATTGAAAAAGGATACACTTACATTAGTAAAATACAATACTAAGGTACAAAAATATAAAACTAAACACAATAGAATCAGAAGCCTTGGCTCGGTCTCATGATCTTCTACTCTTAAGAAGCAATCAAGTACATATATAAGGATCCTCACACCTATCAACACAAGAAACAATATGTTCTTTTTGGGCCAAAAAAACATGCCTAAATAGGGTGTGAGAAATAAATCCTAGTAGGAAACCACCGAAGGTTTTTTCCAATCATTCACTGAGTATATATAGTAGTTGTGTATAATAATGAAAGCATTAAACTAGGATTTAATCTAAGGTAAATAATCCCTCAATTATTGTTCCATTTTTAATGATCATGTTCATTAATTCAGTTACATTGATTCATATGTTCTTGAGATCAGGCCATGGCCCGTCAATCCCCTATTCATGTAAACAAAATAGATACCTCAATAGGAAATCTGTCAAGTAAAATGACAACTGAAACCATGCTTGTGCTTTATCTTGGAAGACGCATCATAAATCATCACATTGTAAAACCACAGTTCAAAACCTTGCCTCTGGAAGTCCATAGAGATAAAAAATCCTTTCCCATAGGTAATTTCCCATAGGCCTAAGAAAATAGGGCCCACATGTAGAAAACACCTTGCCCACAGGCATGGAAAATCTCTTCCCGCGTGCAGAATTATTCAACAGGGCCAAGCCCGGTATATAAGAAATTCACATTAAAAAGAATTTAATAAACCAATTCATTTAAAAAACACACAATAGGGAAAACTTGGCATAACCATGGTTATCCTAATCCAAAAGGCCCAACAACAGTTATCTAAGGGAAAAGCACCCATGGGGTGGCCCCTAATCAAAAAAATCAATCTCAACGTGCTATAGTTTATATAATTAATAATCTAAAAAACCATAGGCATTAACACATGTCAAACTATCATCAAAGAGACACCCGAAACATGAGATTTTGGCACAATGACACATATAAATAGATTTACATACATTAATTAGCACGATACCACCTACCTCATCGTAGTACGACTCTCCTCATCCAGCCTCAACTTCAAATTAAAGCTAGAATAGTATAGATATATGAAATAAATATATTTAATCAACATTAAATAACTTATTCGAGAATAAAAATCACCAACAAAATATCAAGCTTAAATGATAATAAACTAATTGTGTTCAAAAAATATTGATGGTGATTGATTTAGAGTCTGGATGATCAACTGGGAAGAAAATCCCCTTCTGGCACTGCTTTCTTTTGAACTCGTTGTCTCCTATGTCCAAAATGATAGAAAATGATGACACTACCCATTTCAGAAAAAATAATAAACTACATGGTGTGTAAGCCCAAATTCAAGGAATGTATAACATTTAACTGTTCATTTGGAAGCTGACTTCCGCCGACTTACTTTCCAAGACCAGTCGACAAGACAATACTTCATGTACCAGGAAGTACACGATGTGTAGTTGTGTTTTCCTCTTTTCATTATTGACATGCACACACTCTATGTATTCCCTACACACACGAGCATTCTAAACGTCTTGTTCTTTAGAGTACACAATGTGTAACCCCTGATTCGAGCACATTTCCCAAAATTTCATAGTTTTCTCGAAAACAACACAAAGAAAAAGAAAGGAAGAAACCATACCTCAACGGAAGAACCATGTTCTTACACCATGGCCTAGTAACTAGAACCATGTTTGAAAATCACACATGATGGGAGGACTTAGATTAATGGAACTACACACAAATGAAACCTCTATTCCAGAAATAAAAAATTAGATAAATAAATATTATATCAATATATATAATTTATTGGATAACCACCAAGATCCACTAAGGTAAACTAGTGCACAAATCATGAAAAAATATAGAATTATACAAAATGAATAAATAAATTAAGAAAAAACTATATAACTATGGGGAATATTTCTTCAAAATGAATTATCTTCAGACTAGAACATTGCTATTACTACCACATTTAGGTACTACTAGGCTACTCCAACACCAAGTCCAATAATGTCATTGCTGAAATTTATGTCATCTACATTAGACATGACATTTGGAAGTGAGGATTCCTATGAATGGGTGAGAATATAAATACCTGGTAGGACACAAAAAACCTGTTAAAGAATAATAATAAAACTAGTCAAATAAAAACATGGAGATGAGAAAAATGAAAAACCCATTAAAAACTATGATATTATTTAAATAAGGGAACGCAGAACTTAGGAGAAAGTCTCTTTATGAAATATTCCATATAAAGGAAAACCAACAAAATAAACAACGAATAAAATCTACCAAAACCAATAAACCCACATCACATATATAAAACTGTAGTGGGAGACCCATGTATGGGTGAAGGATAAGAATCCATCAAGGGAGTAACCAACCATAGTTGAGGACTCGCGCCTCATCTGAGCTCTTAGATTGTATAGTACTGACCTTGTAGATAGGGTAAATATTCCCTGATTGTATTGGGGATTACTTAACAATATCATTTATTTTAGTGACCCACACCATAACATAAATTACTTGGAGTGAGAGTACAATCCCTAGGAATTCTTAGGTCGCCATGCTTGATCCCTATCATTTCTCATACATAGATAAATCCAGAAAATGATTGTCCTAAAACAAAAAATTTATTTATATGATCAAGCAGATTATTAAATCCTAATCAATATGAAAAAAAAATTTCAAGATGGGATATTTTTTTTGAATATGATAAATGATGAAAAAATTATGAAAAAATACATGTATGAAAAATTCGATCACCATGGAGACATTCAAGAGTGTTGTAGAGCATGATAGAAGTGTGGACATGTTCCCATTGTGAGTTTTTACACCAATTATACATTTTCTCATGGGGGAATATGGAATCCACGTATGTTAAAACATTATTCCCTCTTTGGGTTGGCTAGAACTGACCTGACACGCATAGAAAACTTATTGGCTAGGCCTATAGAGCCTCAAACTAGCTCTCAGTCATACCTAACAAGGAATAAATGTTCCTTTTTGTGATGGGGATACTCAAGATTCTAGGATTACATGACTCCCACATTATGGTCTATACTTTATTTCAAATATAAAAAGTGGTATAGATAAGCTAGTTGATATTGGTAACAATTATTGGATGGTCTCTAATATCTATAGTTTCATATTATATCTTCCCACCACATACTACTCTGCTTCCCCACATTCCATTTACTAAATTTGGCCATATTCTCTTCCACCACTATACTTTTTTATAGTTGTACATTCTTCCTCCAACTAAGGCCCTCCCTATTCCCTCTTCACTATACCAAATGTGTTCACCCTACCATGATCATATCCTACTTCATACCCCAAATGTAGCCTTTCTTCAAGTCCGAGATTCCCTCAGACCCACACACATAAATAAGAAAAAGTTAAGGTAAGGATAAAATAAGATTTTATCATCAATCCACTGCTAAGAAAGTGTGCAGAAGGAAAACAATTTGGATTAAAAATCTCAAACCTAGTGATATCAAAACATAGGTATTTGGTAAATCATGATCATTGATTAAAATTCGAAAATCAGGGCATCCAAAATGATGAACATGGTTCAGAATAATAATTCTTTTAGGAAAATAGGTGTCTCTACAAAAAATAACCAAACTATCCAACATTAAAGGTATAATCAATCTATTAGAAAAAAGTATCGGTGGACTACACTACACTATTAGTTTTCCAAAAGGATCCTGAGGACCAATCACGGACATCCTAATTGCATGCCTAAAGATATTTCCCCCTTTTAAAAGTCATTAAAATCCCAATTTCTTCCATAATATTTTTGATGTTCAATTATATTGAACTTTTTTTTACTCACCCACTAATCCCGTCCAAAATGATTTACATCCTTCATCACTTTAGATCATAATATAAAATAATTCAATTTATATTTAAAAAACTAAATATAAATTCAATAAATATATGTAAAAATACTATATTTAAAAACATACCTTAAAAATATTCTCATCCGAGAGAAGAATAACTGAGCATATTTGATGACAAAATTTGCAAATTTGCATGTCATATATAATTATCAATCCTATGTCATATCATGAACTCATTATTATTTCAATAATACACACATAAGTGAAGAATTATTTCTTAACAATGTGTTATCATTATAATCAATGATATGTGTTAGTTATTTAAAAAATGTGGAATCTGTATACAATTATATATAATAATAATAGAGAACATACTACTACATAATCAGCTTATAACATCCTTTAATACACATTTATTATCACTAAACAAATTGATTATAATCAAAGTGCAGTTAAAATAACAAAAGTTTTATTAGTGGTAAAAAAAGCACTGTTAAATCCCCCCTTAACAGTGCTAAAAAGTGATGTTAAATGGGTCCTTGTACAAAGGTTTTTAGGTCTATTAATGTCTCCCTTTATCATCACTTTATGTAGCACTGTTAAACGGGGTCCCCCTTTAACATCTCTATAAAAAGATATGATAAATGGGGCCTTTAACAGCGCTAAAAACCCATTGTTAAAGGACCCGTTAATCATAACTTTTTTAACACATTTAAAGGGGGACATGAATAGTTCCTTTTCAGAACCGATAATAGTTCCATGCATTTAACTGTACTTTGATTATCAGTGATTGTTTTTGCACTAATTAATTCATTTTCTAGTGCTCTTAAAGGCCAATTTTGTGGTAGTGTGTTCTCTATTTTTATTATCTTGAATTGGATATAGATTCCACATTTTTTTGAATAACCAACAAGTATCATTGATTATAATGAAAATACATTATTAAGAAATTATTTTCCACTTCTGTGTGAATTATTAAAATAATAATGATTTCATGATAATAAGTAGTATTCATAATTCTATATGACATGAAAATTCGAAACAAAATTCATCAGATATGCGTAGTTATGCTTCTCAAGGATGAGAATATTTTTTACTATGTTTGTAAAAACTATAGTTTTAAATATATTTATTGAATTTATTTTTTAGTTTATTAAATTGAAATTTATTTATTTTTTATTTTGATCTTGGGTGATGAAGGATGTAAAATATATTTGGATGGAATTAGTGGATGAGTAAAAATAGTTCAATAAAATATAACATCAAGAATATTATGAATGAAATTGGGATTCTAATGATTATTAAAAGGGGAAAATATCTTTAGGGTAGCAATAAGGATGTTAGTGACTGCTTATTAGGATCCTATTGAGAAACTGAGAGTATAGCAGGGTCCACAGGTACTTTGGTTTAATGTATTTACCTTCACTTTAATGGTGGAAAATTTAGTTATTTTTTGTAGAGACATTTATTTTTTTGTATATAATTATTATTTTGATCCTTGTTCATGATTTTTGATGCCATGAATTTGAATTTTAATCAATGTTATTGATTTACCAAATCCCTATGTTTTGAAATTTCTTGGTTTGAGATTTTTAATCTAAATTGTTTCACTATGCACTCTTTTTTAGTGGTGTATTTATGAGAAAATCAATATTTTATCCTTACCTTAACTTTTTATTATTTTTGTGTGTGGGTCTGAGGGAATCTCCTATTTGGGGAAGGGATGCATTTGAGGTAAGACCTAGGATAGGATCATGGTAGTGTGAACACATTTGGTATAGTGAAGAAGGGTTAGGTAGGGCCTTAGTTGGAGGAATAATGTTCAACTATAACAAAGTACGTAGTGGGGAGCTATAATATGAAACTGTAGACATTAGAGACCATCCAATAATTATTACCAAGACCAACTAGCTTGTTTATACCTCTTTTTATATGTGGAAGAAATTATTGACATTAATTTGGGAGTCATGTAATCCTAGAATCCCGAGGATCTCCATCATTAAAGAGAGTATGTATGCCTAGTTAGGTCAGACTAGGAGCCGGTTTGGTGCTCTATATGCCTGGCTAGCATACATGGTATGTTTTCTAGGTCGGTTCTGCCCAACCTAAATAGAGAATAATGTTATAACATGTGTGGATTCCACATTCCCCCATGAAAGAATGTATATTTGGTGGAAAACAAACAATGGGAACACATGTCCACTCCTAGCATGCTCTACAGCACTCCTAAAGGTCTCTGTGAGGATCAAATTTTCGCATTCATGTATTTTTTGATATTTTTTAATAATTTATCATATTTATGAAACAAATAGCCCATATTGACCATTTTTTCATATTGATCGAGATTTCATAATCTACTAAATCATATGAGAAAATTTTTAATGCAGGATAATAATTTTCTGGATTTATCTATATATGAGAAACGAAAGGGATCAAGAATGGTGATCTGAGAATTCTTAGAGATAATACTCCCCCACTAGGTAATTTATGTTATTGGGTGGGTCACTAAAATAAATTATATTGTTATTTACTCCCCAATATACTCAGGGAATGGTTACTCTCTCTATAACGTCAGTATTATCCCATCTAAGAGCTTAGATGGGGCGTGAGTCCTCAACTAGGGTTGGTTACTCCCTTAGTGGATGCTTATCCTTTACCCAGAAAAGGGTTTCCCACTACAATTTTATATATGTGATGTGTGGTTCTCAGTTTGGGTAGATTTTATTTGTGGGTTATTTTTTTGGTTTTCATTTATTTGGGCTATTTCATAAGGATACTTTCTCCTAGGTTATGTGTTCCCTTCATTAAAGCATATCTGGGTTTGGGTTATTCATTTTTCTCATCTCCTTGTTTTTTTGACTAGTTTTATTTTTATTCCTTCATGGGTTTTGGTTTCCTAATGGGTATGTATATACTCACTCATTCATGGGAGTATTTACTTCCACATGTTAGGAATGATGTGATGAAAGAAATTACAGTTGTGGCATTAGTGGACTTGGTGTTAGTGTAGTCTAGTAGTACCCAAAGGTGGTAGTAATGGTGATGTCTGAGTCTGAAGCTAATTCATTTTGTTGAACTATTCATTGTAGATATATATGTTTTTTTCATTATTTTTATTTGGTGTGTCCCATTCATTATTTCTTCATTATTTGTTCACTAGTTTACCACAGTGGATCATGGTGGTTAGAAAATAATTTATATATATTGATATAAGATATATTTATCTTTTTTGTATTTCTAGAAAAGAGGTTTCCTTTGTATACAGTTACATTAATCTAAGGCCTCACATCATGTGTGATATTTGAACTCATTACTTATTACTAGACCATTTCCTATTTTAGGCTCTCTTGTGGCGACATGTATGGATTACCACCACTCAAGATTTTTTCTTGTGGGTCAAGTCATTTTAGAGTGGTAAAAAATGTGTCTTTCATAGGGATAGAGTTTAGAGTTTGGTATTTGGGAAGGATTGGTTTCATAATTTTGGTAATGTTGTTAAGGTGTCTTGAGTTTGGCTTTCAATCAAGGGAACCTTGTGTTGGTACAGTAACTGACAAATCCATTCACATGGACTCTAATAACCTTCTTATCAACTTGATACATTGAGGAACTAGTTTGATGAAATAAATAAATGGTAAAAGCATCGTATATGAATGGGATATTAATTGTCATGTCCTTATTGATAAGGATACCAAGATATAATTTTATTAATAAGGTCTATATTATTAAATTACAGGATTCCTACATACAGATAGCCATCTTGGATCCCAAGATTGTGTGATAGAACATCCATTCTAGTGATTGTTCTAGTTTTTAACAACTAGATAAGTAATGAGGTGTTGTAATTTAAACAGGAATGTAGGGAGTAATACCTACTTCTATTAGCAAGTGAGGATATACAACTCTCATAGTATAGTTAGATATTCCACAATCTATTATAAATATTATTTTTCAAGTGGTATAAGTTGAGGATACATGTATGATGAGTGTGTTACATGATTTATAGTAATAGTGATATATAGTGTTTTGAGATTATATTGCCCCTAAAATATCCAAGAATTTGTTTAAAACATTGGTTTAAGTATTACACTATGTTTGGAAGATTAACAACCTAATGGTGGTTCATGAAATCTATTTTATACATGGAACTATGGAACACTGGTGGAACATGATCATCTAGAACCATGATTAATTGATGATTCCTTTTTTAGATTTTGGATTTCTTTTCTATGAAGAGTATTTCCCAGTAATGTGAATGTTAGTTTACATCTATGAGAAAAATCAGTTATATTTTTGTATCATGTCTATAAATAATTATGCATCAATATTGATTAATATCATGCGGTATTTCTTTGACATGATTTGAAACAAATTCTTCCAAGCAAGAAATTTTGAGCAAGAACTCCATAAATATATATGAGAAATCATTTTTCCAAAATTTATCCTAGTTATGACAGGGATCTAAAGTTATACATTGTGACTGAGATATTCCTAGAATAGGTACATTAAGTTTATCTATTGATGGAAGTCATTCATGATAAAATTCAGTAATTTTTTTCAACAAATGATAGACATATGGTTCAAAATGTTGAAGGAATTTACTTGTGTTGAGATGTAATCTTGGATTAACTACTCATGAGTCATGTTGGGGTCCATTTGTCCAGGGTGCATTCATCATTATGGATTTGGAAGATGGAGCCATATGGAAAGTGATTTCCCAACCTATCGTGAAGTAGATGTATGTTTGGTAGTTTATGTACCTCTACATCTGTGGCATTGACATGATCTAAGAACTCCCTATGGAATAAAGGGTGATACTCAAGGAGGAAACTTTGGTAGAGGAGCTATTGGTGCACTAGGAAGAGGATATGTAGTATAATTACATTAAACATCACTTATACCACATCTATAACTAGGAGGCCCATTCCATTATTAAATAGTTTGAGGTTTGGAACATGATAATATGCAAGTGATTTGGTCTTATGACTAAAAAATGTATGGAAAAATTTGAGTTAGGATTTATGTCTACTATACTTTGTAGCTATATCATAGGAAATTATGTGTGTCATTAAATTCTTATTTACTCCATATTTAGAGAGATATATATTTTAGTGGATCCTAAGACTGACCCATATGGCTATACACTTATACTAGAGGTTATCACATTCTCCCCCACATATTTCAAATTGTGAGATTACACTTAATCGTGATAACTATTAGTGGAACCTTATCGTGTCTATGATTAAGAGGAATAACATAAACCATGGTATAGACTAAATATTTATAGTATATGACCATATAGAATATTATCATCAAATATTTATGTGATTACAGGATGGTGGATTGAGATTCACCTGCATGGGAAATTGGGACACTTAATCTAGATTGTCAGGGATTATTCATAGGTAGTTGTAGTTCACCACCCATAATGTGGTGAGATTATATTTTAGTGTGGCTAATTCAATAGGAGATCAACTTCCTACAATGGTGGAAGAGTTCATGTTCATTTTTCTAGATGATGTATTATGGTTTACACCTTATTTTCAGGCCATATTCTACATCAATATATTCTATAAGACTACTCTGATATATTCTATAACTTATTATTTGGCCTAATCTCACCATTAAGAGTTGAAGTTGTATTTAGAAGAACATATAGAGAAATTTTTCATTAGTCATAGTTTTCCCTCCTGGGTAACTTCTTTTTTTTCAAGAAGGTAGACTAGACCTTGAGGCAATGTGTTGACTATTTTCAGCTGAATTAAGTGATAGTAATGAATAAATACCCTCTACAAAAGATTGATGAAATCATTTAATTTTTTATGGTTATGAAGTGGTTGTTGAAGATTGATATTAGGTCTAAATATCAATATCATTGGGTTTATGTAAATGATATCTCAAAGGTGGTGTTTTGATGCTGATGAAACTATTATGATTTTTGGTAATTCTATTCGATGTGATGAATACCATGACTATGTTTATGGACCTTATGAGATGAATATTATATCCATTAATATATGGGTTCATGGTTTCCTTCATCAATTATATCATCAAATATTTCATATAATAGGATGAGAATGTTTAACATGTTTAGATAATTTTAGACCTACATTAGGAGAACTCGTTGTACAAAAATCTGTCAATTTGGGATTTTGGAGTTCCAGTTCGTTGTGCTTGTCAACTCATAGGGTGAAGTAGCTATCGAACCAGCAATAATCAAGGAATATTTATCGTAGGGGACACTCAAAATCATATTTTATGTATATAAATTTATTTGGTTATTAGGGTTATATGGAATATTCATGGAGAACTTCTTCAGGATTTATGGTCCTCTAACTACCCTTACCCAAAAGGGGAGTCCATTTTTTTGGTCTGAGGGAAGCGAGTGAGGTTTTAGGGAGATAATAAAATGGTTGAAAAGTGTGTCTATACTATGGTTAATATATGAGGGATATGAGTACATGGTGTTCCATTATTCCTCTAGATCATAGAGTGGTTGTATGTTATTATATATATAGAAAATGATTGATATTGGGTCCAGGTAGTTGAGACATCATGAGAATAACTACCCAAGAAATAATATGATTCTAGGAATGGTTGTGTTATCCTTGAATAAATGGAGGCGTAACCTTCTTGGAGAGTAATTCATATACCAATAAAGACTATAAGATCCTTATGTATTTATTTTCTCAAAGGGATCTTAACCTAAGGAAGAGTCATTGATTAGAGTTCATGTCGGACTATGAAATTGATATTGTTTATAATTAAGGTAAGGAAAACATAAGGGTTGATTCCCTTAATGATAATTCACATCCTCATTTATATGAGGATGCCTCTAAAAATAGGGTCCCATTATATCATTCCATTAGGTTCATTGGTCAATTCCAAATCCCATAGAAGGTGGAAAAGGTTGGTTACTTCCTGGTCTTCCCACCATAGATGTATTGGGTTCCCGATATATTCCATGTGTCATAGTTGAGAAGAATTATGTGTGACCCATTTCACATCATTTATTGGGGTGATCTTGAATTGGGAATGGTTCTACCTATTAAGAGTATTATTAAGTGATCAAGGATTGGTCGGAGAAGAATCTTCATAGATGAGATATTTTTTTCTATGAATCCTTTCGAAACATGAGATACATTGAAAGAGCTCGTGCGATCTTGAGAAACAGATATAGAAACTTTTATTTCGGTAGTTTAATCCCTTAAAATATTTTAGTTTTTTTAATGTGGTTCACTTTTTATGTTCTTTGATTTTTGTATCTTAGGTCTTTTTAAATAGTATATAAAAAATTAATATATTAATTTTTAGTTTGGGCATTAATTATGGAAGGAAAATAACATTTTCACCTAGGAAGAGCGTCATATTGATTAAACAACATCATGGTTACATATAAATTAGGGGTTTTACCCTAATATTGGAGTCATTTTTTCATATATGGGCTATTTGGATTCCCCATCAATAAAGTGAGATTAAATGGAATTAATTGATTTTATGTTCAGAAACCCTGATCCCCACTACTTAATCCCCTTATTTACATTAATTGTAATTGATTATGAACCCTAAATACACATGAGTTGAAATGAGAAGACTCCATAGATGCATGAGTTTTCATGTGTGGACTACATGAAGGAATCACTAACCACATGTGATTCGAATTCATTTATTTCAAGAGAATTATCCAATCTAAAGGTAAGTATAATTATTTCAAATTAATTTGATGTTCTTTGTTATTAATCATAGATTTATTTGGAGAACCCAAATTCATGATTTTTGAGACTGACATTTTTTAATTTTAATCTATGTTCTTTAATATTGAATCCTCATGTTGTGAAATCCCATGGTTTGTGCTTTTTATCCTTATGTGGTTACCCTTACAATCATTCTTGGTCGTGAATTGATGATTGGTTTTCAATTTTTCCCTCACCCTCCCCTTTTTCTTCTTCATGTTATTGGGTGTGAGGGAACCACTTTAATGATGTGGGGATATAACTAATTCTTGAGATGGGAATCATATTAGGTAGGGTAACCAAGTTAGGAATCTTAGAGTCAGACCTAGAGGGGCCCTAGGTGGCGGTAACTGGGTTGGCTACACTAGAAGTAGGTAGTAGAGGGGTAGAAGACCATGGAGGTGTCCACAACATGGTGATGTATGGTGGGACATAGTGGGATTTTTTGATACAATGACATAAATGTATACTGCTACTATAAATATTATACAAGGGGTTTATCAATACATCTATAGGTCAAATTATTTCTAGAAATTGTGATATGAATCATGTGGTATCAGACACCCTGGAAAGTCTAATACGTTAGTGTCATAGTGTTATAGCCTAAGTTCCAGGTTGATGTCATAAATTTCTATCCAATAGGTTGGTTAGACACATTGATTCAATTCTATATGACCCACCCAATCCAGTACAACATGGTGAGCATGGGATGTATACCCCCAAACTCCTGGAACACCACGTCACATGTCCAGCCGCTATATTTTCCATATTTTTTTATGTTTATAAATTTTAATAACATTTTTAACACATATATATTTCAAAAAAGGGATTATAATATATTGATATTTTTCACATATATCATGAAAATGTAGACTGTTTTGTTTTCTGAAGTGGTTTTCAAAATTTGATATGTAGTTTCATAATTTAGCTACATATGGACAATGATAGGGATCATGTGTGGTGATAAAATAATTTTTAGGGTTAATAATCACTTATAATCAATTCATGTTATAGAAAAGGTCCCCTGGGTCATACATGGGATATATTACTCCCCCAAAATCCAAGGGAATGGTCCCTCTCTTTCCAGAGTTAGTACTCTACCATCTATGTGCTTATATGGGGAATGGGTCCTCTACTGGAATCATTATCCTAATTTATCAATACTTTTCCATTGACAAGGTGTGGATCCACTGATAATGATTCATATAGGTTACATAGGTCACCTTTTTAGGTATATATAATTATTTGGGATTATTTCTTATTCTCCTATAGTTGGGGTATGGCAGAGGATGGATTTTTCATATGTTCTAGGTTCCCTTTTCTAAATCAAATCTATATTTTTGATGGAAAATTATTCTTTATGGTCTTGGGGCTTGGATTTTTCTAGTTCTATTATATTTATTTCATTATTTTCAGGTAATATTTCTGTGTATGTAAATAATCAACCCAGGTATTTTTGTATTCTCCCACATGTGTAATGTATTTTGGAGATAAAAAATAGTTTTGTAGACACCTTAGTGGAAATAGTATTGGTGTACACTAGTGATACCCAGATTTGGAAGAAGAAAATGAAGTTAATTTATGAAACTATATTTTTTTTAATCTATTAACCTCAACAATTTTGGTTGGTTTTTTATTATTTTGTTGGGTTTCTGTCTTCCCCCTTTTTCAACATGGTTTAAGAAATCTTTTTACCTTATAGATCATAGTAGTTTTTAAATTCATTATATATGTTAAACTGAGAGTTATTTATCTAATTTATATTATTATATCTTGTTTGTTAGTATTTTTTTAGTAGATGTGAATTAGGATAAGTCCTCAAATCATTTTTGATATGCCTACTCAGTACTAGTCATTGTCCCTTAGCCTATTGAAGATAGTCTTGAGGTGGTACACTTAGCATACCACCACCTAGGTGGGGTCTCACTGGGTTTGGTCATGTAAATTATGGTGTTATAAGATTTGGATATTTAATCTGGATTCCCTATCTAAAAATCTTTAGCATGAGAATAATTTCTTTCAAAATGAGTTTTTAAAAAATAGATTCATGTTGTGATTTATTTATTAATTCCAAAAGGATTTTAGACTTGTGAGATTCATTATGACCATGGGGTTAATGTCTTGATTTACCATATAATATTATAATGTGGAATCAATGTTTGATTATGTCTCTCTTCTCCTACAACATATTTCTACAATTTTGATGGATTTTTGGATTTATTATAGTTGAGTAGGAATTATACACTTTTTGTGCAGATCAATTGCTAAATTAGAGTCAGGTGACCTATCACATTTTTTAATAATTTAATTGAGTTTTATACTTGTGTTTTTTATATTTAATTGTGATTTTTTAAAATTATAATAAATGTTTTTAATATTTAATTAAAATTTAATTTGGATATTATTAAATGAATTAACAAGGATTAATATTGTGTTTTACTTGTTCTTTAATGCTAAAAATATGTTTTAACACTAGAAAATGTTGAATATTTGGTTATTTAAGAGATAAAAAGTAATAGAAAAATGTAATAATTATTATTAGTAATAATAAGTAGGTTTTTCTTACTAAATATTTTAATTTTTTAATAAAATAGTGTTTTGATTTATCACTTAAATGGTTTTAACTTATATTGATGTTTTGTAAGTTTTTATTATTTATTAAAAATTAAATTTCTATAATTAATTAACATGTGATTGAAAAATATAATTATTTCTTGAAAATATGTTCATCAAATAAAATAATAGGATTCAGTTCAATAATTTTTTTGGGTGTTTATTAAATAAGAAAATATTTATTAATTGTGTGAGAAATTTTTATAGGGGAAATTTCATTATAAAATTAAAATTTAAAATCTACTAAAAGTGCTTAAGAATTAATTTATTACATTAACAATTTCATACCAAATGATTATCATTTATACTAATAAAAAGGTTATAAAAAACAGATATATTCCTTTAAAATGGGTTATATTTCTAGAATATAATATGTGTTAATGATAAAAACTTAGTGTTTGATTTTCATGTGAAATTTGATGATATTGAATTGATATGAGGATTATTTATCACTTTTTTGTGTGAATAATTTAATAAATAACCATTTAATATATGATTTAACAATATTTGAAATATATAAGCTATTAGTGTGGATAACATGGTAGAGTGCCTTGAGTTAGGGTATAATATGAAGTGAAACAGAAATTTTTCTATGACATGTGTTCAAAAGGGATATTTTATATAACACCTTGATATTTTAGAATATATTTATTTTTAAATAATTTTGTTTAATTTGAAATATTTATTCACACATTACCCCAAGTATAAATGAACCACGATATTCTATTTAAATATTGCTAATTAAATGTGATTGTTAAATACTACCCATTAATATTTCTGGTAGGAATAAGAATAACCAAATTTTTAAAATTATTTATAATTTTTTTAGATAATATATTGACAACTAATCCCTAATTTTTCAATAAAACCATTTTACCATTAAAAATTACATTTTAGTTTAGAATTGTTTTATCGTTTTTTGTGAGAGAATATTAAAATTAAATAATTACAATTTTAAAAAATTTACTTGTTAAAATATAATTTAATTTTTAAATCATCATGCCAATACTGTCTTAGGAGGACTTTATTATATGTTTCTAAAAATATTTATTTTTTATGAATTATGAAAATACTAATTCTTAATGAAAACTCTCTTTTCTGTTCAAGTATTTAAAAAGTTTCATTATATTTTGGATTACTTTTAAAATTTAATTAGTTAATTTAGATTGAAAATAATCCTATAAATTTTATTAGAATAAACTTTATTCTTGAATTTGGTATAAAAACATGTTTATACTTGAAGTTGCATTTGTTTTAGAAACTATTTTCGTCATGTTTTATAGGTTTAATTTTAAATTAAATTCTTACACTTATATAAGTTGAATTTGATAAACCAGATTAAATATTTTTAATCCTAATAATTAATATTCAGTAATATGGTGAAATTATGGTTTTTTCTTAATAAACCTTAAAATTAGTAAAAATATTTTACCACGGTTAAGGTTAAACCAAGTTAAAAGAGGGGTTTTACTAAAGAGATAAGAATTAAAATTACCTAAAAATCCCTTTATCCTATTATATGAGTAGTGTTCAACCAAAAATATATTTAAGGGTTATATAATGTATTTTGAAACATTACCTTGAAATTGGGAACCCTAGCTTGACTTTTGAGAAGATAAGTTATAACTTATTCAAATTAAAATCTATTTTTGAGTATTTGTATTTAATGAAATGGTTTAATGACACCATTATGTTTTGGATTGATCAAAATTTATAAATAACATATTTTTTATTATTATTTACCCATAAAAATTCATGGAAACCAATTTATTACATTATTTCAAGGTAAAATGGTTTTGACTCTTAAAAATGGTATTATAATAAAAAAAATGTCATTCATGCATTTTTCATTCTTATATTAAAATTTATTTCATCCCTATAATAAATTTTATCCGAAAAAATTTATTGAAAATTGTTAATCAGTAGTTAAATTTTTTTATATAATTACCCATTTATTTTTTTCATATAGTTATTTTATCATAGTAAAAATATAAATTATCACGGTCAAGGTAAAAATAAATTTTAAGTTGTTTAAATATAAGATAAAACAACAAATATTTCCATAACATTACCAAATGAAATTGGTTGAATTTATTTAGTCCTTATAATAACTTATATGATAATTTGGGGTCCCTTTGTTTGAATTCACATGATCATGATTTATAATTTATTTAATATTTTATGTAATTCCAAGGGTGTCCTTCCCCTCCACTATTAAAGGATACCACCGATGATCAATTATCCGCAATGAATAAAACTATTAAATAACCCAAACTCTACCAAAATACAACCACAACATTAATATATACTTTTTAAATATTATGTTCTTCCAAAAATACCAAACCTATTGTCGATAATTTGAGATATAAAGGAGTTCTTTCGGTGAAGAGGTAGTCACCTTAACCAGTAACATTCTTTTTTATTTATTTCTTTTCCTCCTACAAATATAAAGTATATATCATAAAATAATTACTTTTGAATACTAAATAAGATGTAATAATTTTATTATAATTATAAAATCACAATTATACACCTTTTTATTCGACATAAAGTGAAAACATCGATCGTGCATGAGTACAACTAACCCTCTCTGTGTTGTGGTGTCATTTGTTTTTCATCACCACATTACTTAGATGGTTATAATGGTGAATTTAATAAATATTCATGTTATATATGATATTATTATTATTATAGAAATTTAAATTATTTTTTACCTTTCATTCATTCCATCTACTAATAAACAGAAACAACATTCATGTGTACATATGACTTATCGTCTCCATGAACGATGTAATTGATTTTTTTTATCTCTGCCTTCTATGTGTGGTTCTAATATCAATATATAATGAATATATATATGATATTTTTATCATCATTAAAATGATGGAGACTATTGACTGATGATCAGTATACAAGGACTAAAACTTCCAATCCTAAACATAGATAAAAAAGGAATTAGTTATCCCCTGAAAAATTGATTTTAATATAGAATTATTAATAAACGAGTGATAAGATGTCATAAATAAATCATATGTGATATTATATATATAAATATTGTTTTTAAAAGATTTATAAAAATATTTATTTATTAAATGGGAGTTCTTAAAACATACAAAGGATATCATACCTGAGGTAGGGGTTTATTTCACAATATCATCATTATTCAAGATTGTTTATGTTTTAGTCTCCAATAATATAATTATTTGATACTTATATCTTAAACCCAACCTATTTTTTCACAGTTTTATTTTTATAAATTTAATGTCTTACTATTATTTTCCTCTCATTATGCAATCAAGATATTAGAATAAGTTTTTAATGAAAACCAACTTTGTTTTTCTACTTAGATAGGAATATTTTTCTTCAATGTATATATTTTACCTAATGTTTACTAAATAAATTATTTACTATTATAATAATATTTATTAAATAAATTTTTATCCATGTTGGGATGTTTTTTAAAATTGTTATAAATTTTTTTGTTATTTTCTGAGTGAGATACTTTTAACTTTTTACATAAATAGTGAAAGGAATGTTTATTTTAACATACATTGGATGAACATAATTTTATTCCACCATAAAAACCGAATTATTTGAATCTTACTTCACATGTTAAAAGTATAAATTCAAAGAACACTTTTTCCTTAGTATTTGGGAAATTTTTATATTTTAAATAAGTGATTTGAAATTTAAAATGGTATTTTACTCAGGTAATTTTATAGTAATATTTTTTAAATTATTTTCGTTTATGTTGGCATAATTTGATGAATCTAATGCTTCACTGAGGATATACTCCATTAATACCATCCACCATAATTATTTGGCTGGTTTATAATCATTTTGGATTGGGAAAGTATTGAAATTTCTTATTTTCATTCTTACAATAGGGAATCTTATTGAATTTTAAGTCATTTTGATTAAATTGTATTGTTTATTAATATAATGAATGTATTAAAATTATTAAAAAAAATTTGGGGCCCAGAATTACATAAAACCTCAACTCATTGGTAGGTATCATAAGACAAAATAGGTAGATAATTTTATTGATGCCTTACCAATTTATATAGATTTATTTGTAAAAGGCCTCGATATTATGTTTATGATGACAAACATAATGAATTAAATCATTATGGAATTATTAAATGATATCCATGTGATAATTGAAATAGTTAGGATGACTAGGGAATTGTTTAATGTTCATGTGATTATTTATATGAAATTATTTGATAATCATTTATTATTTCCATGGTATTCATACCTTATTTTGTTTCTTCTGTATGAGTACCCTTACTGAGTATTTGAACTAACCCCTTTCTTATGTTTCCATTCCCTTGGATTCCATTATCTGTATTATGATTGATATATCGAGATATTATAGAGGAAATAATTTTGTTCTCAATGAAAATATTATGTTATATTTTATGTTTTCAATAGAAATATCATATTTAAGTATGTATATTATTTTACAAATCTACTAAACAATATCGCAGTTTGGGATGTGATTGAGTTTATCTAATACTAGTCTAATAAAATAACTAATAGATTTGGTATACAATGACCATGGTATATATAGTTTCTATTTGAATAATTATATCAAAAACCCAGGGAACTAAATTTTGGAAAACCTGAATTAGGAAACACAACCCAATAACAAAATTTGAGGATATTCCTAATCATTTAACACCATAAATAAGTATTTTTAAGGTATATATTATGTACTTTTCTATCTAATAAATTCAACAAGTGTGTGTGGTTTTATCATAGATTCAACTGAGGGTAATGACCTTGAACCGAGTTGGTCGAGTATATCTCTGCAATAATTTAGCTGCACGGTGAGTGCAAATTTACTAAATGATTGGTTTTAAATTCATGAGGGATATTCTTGGGTTAATTCATTTATTCTTTGGAAACCATTTTGGAATATTTTAAAATATTATTATGATATGAGAATATTCCCAAATAAACCATGTTCATAACTCAGGGATTAGATATGCACAATGTTTTAATTGATATTTACCATTTAACCCATTTAAAATTATACATTATCCTTCATAGTTTTATGAATTAATCTAGTATATTGAATTTTTTAGAAATGTTTCTTTTTTAAAGGTTGGGAAATCATACTAATCCTTGTAATCTATGTAGGTATTTTCCTCATGGAAAACATAATGATGTCGGAGCTGTGGATAGAGCTAGAACTAAATAATTTATTACTATATTGGGGAAGTTGAATTAGGTTATGACCAATAACCTTTTCCATATGGAGATTCATTCTGATCCACTATGCAGTGTAACAACATTAGACAGTTTCATGTGACAACAACCTCAATCATTCAATGGAACCAAAAAAACCAATTCGTAACTAAGAAATAGATAAGTTCTGGGGAAGAGATATTTCTCACTATGGGAATTAATGAAATAGGGAATCTTTTCCTGGAAGTTTATCATCTCATGGGGGATGTAGATAAATGGTCTTCATTGATAGAGAACACTAAGGATTTGAAAGAAATATATAAAATGGAGTGGAATTATTTTAATATCCTTTTCTTGTAAAATCATTTTACTTATGTAAAATGAGTAGATATAGAGAGACATTTACTAAGTCTGATAAGAAAGGAAGATGAAATTGTTTTTATGTATGAATTTAACTTTAAAAGGATAGCAGACCGTGCTATTAACTATATATGTAATCCAATGAGTAAGATAGACTATATATTTATGGGTTTAATCAAATACATTGAAGTTCACTAATCTCCCAAAAATTCACATCATTTTAAGATATATTAAAATGTGATACCAAGAAAAAGAATGAATTATACAAGTCATATGGATTTTATAGAGATCAAGAGAATTAATTGAAGATAAAGAAAAAATGGGTAAGGGTAAGAAGAAATATGAAAAGTTTCTAACATGTGATACTAGTGGAAGGAAAAACATTGGTAAATGCTTAATAGGAAAATAAAATTTCATTAAGTGTGGAGAAAATTCCCATCATGACCATGAATTCAATGGAAATGCAGAATCAATCATTGTATAGTGCTTTAACTGTTAGGAGATGGGGAACTAGTGAAACCAATTCCACAGATATTATGGGAACTTTCCAAAAGAAAATCCAACGGGAGAATGCGCAGCATATAAAATTACTATATCCTAAGTTTAAGTTTATAGTGATGTGTTAAAAGAAACACTTTTAATACATTACAAGATTATAAAGGTTTTATTTGATTATATATATACCCACTCTTTTATATCATAAGAATTTTCTAATGGTATCGTATCAACGCATCAATGATTATGTATTGAGATGGTGGTGAAAACTCTGAATGGTAGGACAGTCATGTCAAAATTATATAGCTACTCTCCAATGTAATTTTATGTAAATGTTCTTCCTATTAATATTTTTATTCTTCCTCTAGTTGAATTTGATGTTATTTTGTGTATGGGTTGGATCCCTTAGTTTATAGACCATATAAATTATTGAGGATGTCAATTATATTCGATATTCCTAATAAAAAATCAATCATTTATCATTGTGCACTTGATCGTAAACGACCAATGGATATTAATTCATTTATATTGGTTTTTCTACCTATTCATGAGGGATATTTATCTCAAATAGTTGGAGAGAAAATCATCATTGAAAATGTTCTTATTTTTTAATAATATTTTGATGAATTTTCTAGGGAATTTCCTTGTCTTCACCCAAAATGTGTTGTTAATTTTTCTATATAACTTATACCTAGTGCTAATATTATTTCATAAACTCCATATAGAATGGACCTAATTGAGTTTCAAGAATTGAAGAATCAAATTTAGGAGAATCTAAAAAATGGATTCGTTTACCGTAGTGCTTCTCCATGCTGTGTACTTATTTCTTTTTTGTTAAGAATAATTGTTGGTTGATGATTCTTTTAATTGATTATTTGGGACTCAACAAGATCCCTATTATGAATATGTATCATCATACTCTTATCGATGATATTTTTGATTAATTATAAGGATTTATATATTCTTCCAATATTGATCTTATATTTGGATATCATTAGCTAAGGTTTAAAAAGTACGATATACCTAAGACAACCTTACATATGAATTATGGAACTTTTTGAATTTATAGTAATTCTTTTTAAATTAATTAATGCCCCTACTATCTTTATGAATTTAATGAAAAGAGTGTTTTTATATTACAATGATTCCTTTTTGGTAGTTTTTATTGATGATATTATTATATATTCAATGTGTAAGGATTATCATGAAGAAAATTTTAGAATTATTCTAAAGACCTTGATGCAGGAGTAGTTGTATGATAAATTTACCGAGTTTGAATTTTGACTTTATAATGTTTCAACAATAAGTCGTATAATCTCAAGTAATGGTGTATTAGTCAATCCTTCATTGATGGATGTTATTGAGAAATGGCCTAGACTATCCAGGGTAATAGAAATATGTTGTTTTCTTCGGTTGTTTGGATACTTCCAATGCTTTGTAAGAGTTTTTTCATGAATTTATAATTAAATGTCCAAGTTGACTAGGAAGGTTCTTAGGTTCTTGTATAATGATGAATGTAAAGATAATTTCAAAGAACTGAAAAGAAAGTTGATCAGCACACATGTTAATACACAACCCTATAGTAGGGAATAGTTTTTGATCTTTAGTGATGCATCAAATAGGGGACTGTGATGTGTCCTCTTGAAGAATGCCACGGTGGTATCATATTCCTCTCACCAAATATAAATTCATTAGAAAAATTACCGGAGTCATGATTTAGAGTTAACAGTACCAATTTAATCATCAAAGATATAAATGAATTATTTTTATAGTTATAGTTGTTATATATATATATGGATAGAAAATCCTGATGTATGTATTTAGACAAAAATATTTTAATATGAACCAAAGAAGATGGTTTAAGTTTATCAAATATTATGATTTCTCAATAAATTTCAACACTAGGATTGGAAAAAAAGTGCATGATGATCTATGTCAGAAAGACCACAAAATATTTTTTATTGTGAGAACTGAAATAGAACCAATATTTATGTATTTTAAGATGATATTTCTTGTAATCATGGGAAAATGGGAAATATCTTATATTTCCCAAATAAAGTTTCAACCGTCCATCCATGAGAGTATTTAGAAGGTTCATAGTGAAAATGTGGAATTACAGAATAAGGTGATGAATGATTTGGAGTTCAACCATGATCATGTGGGAATGATATGGATTTAGAATCATATAGTTTCCCATAAATACCATACTTGACTAAGGAGTTATTGTATAAATCCCATAGTTCATTATTCTCTATTTGTCCTTGATATATGACAATTTATAGAGATTTGAAATATTATTTTAAGTGGGATAAAATGAAAATATCTATTTCAGAGTATATATCTTTATTCCTAGTAATTAATCAAGTTAATGATGAGATAATAATGTCTAAGTGGAGGTTACATAAATTAAGTATACTAGAATATTAATGGGAAAATCACCAAGTATTATTTCTTTAGACTCTCCAAAGCATAAAAAATATATAAATTTATATTAGATGTAGTCAATTTCCTTATAAAGGTAACACACTTAATTTATATCAGAGAATATTACTATATTGATCTTCTTTCCATAATATACATTAATTAAATGGTATAGTTTTCTGGAGTACTATATTCTATAATATCTAATCAGGATATGAGGTTTTCCTCAATGTTCTAGAACTTTCTTCTGCAATAACTCAATATATAGTTGATTTTCAACACTGATTATCATCATGAGATCAATGGTTCATCTAAATGGATCATTCAAACTCTATAAGAAATTTTTAGATCTCTCTTTGTAAGATCTAGTATTTTTCTTAAGGTTTGTTTTTTATGATTTAGTTTATGTTCATTTTTTAGTCAAATAAGTGTTTCCCAAAGTTTATGATAATGTAAGGGGTGTTCTATGGTTTTTGGGAACAAAAGAAGAGGAAAATAGATTTTATGGGATTTTTGCACAGTTTTCACATGACTATGGAAAACTGTGTGCAACATCCCAAGTAATCATGCAGCCTTGGATAGAGGATTGTTCACAGTTATCATATGTTTAACCTAACTGTGCGAAAATATAATAAAACCATGAAAATTTGTGATTTTGGGATACTGTTTCACACTCGATTTGCACATAGTTTGGAAAACTATTTGGGTAAACCGTATAACACAGTAAAGTTGAGAAATTTACTAAAATGTCATCCTAGAATTTTTAACCCCAGCTCGGTATTTTTATCTTCTCTTCCTATGTAAACCCTAGGGACGAACTAGGATGACCAATTCTTCTAAGAGGTGATTCTCCTTCGATGATAGGCCTTTTGGGGCACTGTTGGTTGCAAATCGAAGCCCAGGGTGAGTCTAATATACTCATTACATCCATTTCTTAATTATGGTTTTTATCTTTCACTCATATCCATATAAATCTCTAAAAACCTTTTTTTCTTGGTAAATCTAGGTTAAAAAAATAATTGGTCATTTAATATAGATCCAAGTCCACGTTTGGGAGTGTGTTCGCAAATAGATTTGGGGTATGTGGTTTACAATTCATAGCCCATAGTTTCATTGTATATTTGTGAATGTTGGACCTTGTTCTTCATTACCCATTTTTTTTACTCCATTGGTGAGGATTGGAATTTTGAGTGTCTAAATGACAAGTATGAACCGTCATTGTCCCCATGGGATGCATCGAGGATGATTTTATCCCTTTAATTCTATCAATGGGGTGCACTGATACTTTCTAAACCTAGAATTTTCAAAGTTAGTTCTTGGTTATTGTGTGATCAAGTAGAAACCTTGTTCAGTATGTTGATATTCTTAATGGAAGCCCAAATGAGGTATTGATTAATTTAGTTGTGGGTATAAACCTTTTGAAAAATGTTATATTTTCCTAAGAGAGTTAGTTCAGGTGAAACTATAAATATGATAAATTGGCAGTGGTATATGAAATGAAAAATATATTAAAGGGGATTTCATAAGGGGTTTTATGAATATGTATAATATTTTGATATAAGTATTATCTAATGTGGTTAGTGATCTAGGCGTGAGAATGAGAATTGGATAAATGGTCTATGTCATGGAAATGGAAATGTGTTAATGGGTTATGTCACAATATGATTTACCATGTTGATTGTTATGGATTATTATTGTTATATGTTTTTGTTGTGTTCGGTTGTGGTTTGATTTTGTTCGATAAATGGATGGATAAGAATGTTCTAATGGATTGAGGTATGGGATAAAGTACTGAGGCTCCTCCCACAGGTCGAGTTGTATAGATTCTCTAACTACACCCACAATGCATAGGTCAGGGAAGTGGAGAGAGCTTTATTCCCCTAACGGTTGCATTCCACCTGGACTAGGCTTTAAGGTGAGCATATTATGATGTTTTGATATGTTATCCCACGTGTGTTAGGGACTTATTTATTTCCTTATAAAAAATGATAAATTCCATGAACCTTGCAAGAATCATGTTAATGCCAAACTTATGAACTTTGTGATTGATGGTGAAATTGTAATAAAAGAGACCAAATGAATTGAAACCTAGGTTAGTATACCTAAGTAGAGTTTGTTAATTAATGGCCCCCTAATTTTCATTCCTTTTCGGGTTATTTATTTATACATTCATCCACTATTTGTTAGACTGGATATTTGTAGACATCATTGGTGGTGGCCTTCTGAGTTGTACTCACACACTTCTCGGGCCTCCATTTGGTACCTGAGAAGATTTCAAGGGAGTAGGTCAAGATAAGGGAAAGGGCCATATGAAAGGGAGTTGATTTGGGCATGGGACATGAATGATGAGGTTCTAGACTTCGAGTCAGAATCATTATGGGGATTCGACTATTTTTATTTATTTTGGGTTATGTTCCCTTTGAATTATAGCACGACATGACATATTTACTATTTCTTGTGGATTGTACCTAGTTTGGGAGATGTTCTTCATTGCATATTATTGGTGGTTTCCTATTTTTTCTAGTATTTATGTTGTGATATTATATGTTTTACTCTGGAAAACATAGTTTAGTCTCCCCACATGACCAATTAGACCCTCTCAACTAGTCGGCAACTGCTGGAATACAGGGAGGCACACTTGAGGACATGTGAAAACCCCGTTTGGGGAACCTATTTAGTGGCCCTTGGGTCGAGGACATTACAAAGTGGTATCGGAGGTGGTTTTGTTATAGGAATTTCCATTTTGGAATGGTAGACATGGGGTTAGAAATCTGTTGATCCTTGGTAATGAGCTCATTATTGGGAGTGGATAACCCAAGTATGGGGGTAAAACCCAAGTCACCCAAGGTGGAAATTGTTCTTCTTGTTGTTTATTGTTACATTTGATGATATTTCACCATTGGGTGATTAAAATGTGGTATGGTGAAATAGTTTTATGATATTTTTATTGTTTATGGATTAGCATAAGGTTTTACATTCATGAATCATTCTAGGAACCTATTTATTTAATCTACATGCATTGTAGTAGGAACACACGCCCGAGATAGGTGTGTTGGACATAGAGGGTAAAAAACATAATTTCTTAAAAATGATAAAAATTTAGATCTAATGGAGTGATAAAAGTGGGAAAAAGTGAGAAAAATGGTAAACAACAGTTAATGATTTCTTCTTGAAAAACGGTGGTATGTGAAATGAAATGTTATTGGAGTATGTTTTTATGTGCAAATAGTTTTGAAATAGTGTAGAAGGTATGGATTTTGGTTTCCTAAGATAGCTACCTTGTTTTAGCCATGCCCTTAGTAGGGATGGTTGAGTTTAGTGTGCTGGGTATGATTAGACCAATTTGGTGGTGTATGTGAAATGGTTTTTTGGTGTCCAATGATGAACCTTCATTTATATTATTGAAATATTTATTATTTGTGTTCTAAATCTTGTGTTTTGAATTGTAGATAATTTCATCCATGAAGACATGTGCCGGTTGGGAAATATGAGGGTTCTATTGAGAATGATCCCCCAGTAGTGGAGAAAGAGGATTCGTTTTTTCAAGATAACAGGGAAGAGAAGTTCCATGAGAATATTGTTTTTTTGTAGATTATATAATTGGACCTAGGGCTGGTTATGCTGAGTATGTTCAAGATAACTAGATAGTTTCAGCTTCAGCACCCTCTAAAATTTATCAAAAAGGGTGTGCCCGAGGGAGAAGAGTTTTTTATAGAGTATATCCAGACAATTCTTGATCATCTAGAGTTTCCTCTTGATAATCGAGTCATGTTATAGGACTACATGTTTAGAGGGCGGGCCAAGTTTATGTGGGTTATTATGGTTCAAACAGAGCAGGTTGAAGGAATTGCATGAAAGGATTTTCAAGAAAATTTTATGGAAGATTACTACCCAGAAACATTGAAGTAGGAGAATGTTGTAGAGTTTAGGAGTTTAACTCAGGGGGTGTCAATGATGGATTATGCTAGTCATTTCACTGACTTTTCCCAATTCATCCTGATGATGGATAGAGATGAGGTGACTGTGGAAAAAAATAATTCCAGGGTGGGATTAGGCATGAGATTATGTCCCAGGTGAACATCTTCCTTCTAGAGAGGTTTGTAGAGGTAGTAAACCAAGCCCTTATCTCAGACAGGAACCTGATGGGAAAATTGGGAGGTGAAATTGTGTTGATAACTGGATGTACATATGGTATAGCCTATAAGGCAAGGAAGCATCATTTTAGAAGTTTGCAACTAGGAGAAAGTGAGAACAATAGTCAAAAGAGAGGGTCAGTTTGTGAGGGTGGTGATAAGGTGTTCTACTACTAGTGTGGTTAGATTGGGCACATACAGTGTCAGTGTCCCCAACCACCAGTCGAGTGCTAGTCCTATGGCAGTTTGGGACATATATAGAGGTTTTTCAAGAACCCTTGACAGTCAGGTATGTATGGGTGTCAGAGGAAGATACCAAGTGTGGGAAGGGGATCGATCACCCCGTATTATGCAGGTAGTTGGATCTCCACTAGTCATACCGATAGGGATGGTGGATGTTGAACTCCAGGACAAGACCATCTATACCATAAGGGTAGTTGAGTTCAGGTTACTCAGACTGGATCCCAGGGTAGAGGGAAATTCCATCTTCAAAGAGTTTTGTCTACACATGGATGTGGCGAGGTTGGAACTTCTACTGTTCGAGGTATGATTGTTGTTGATTCCACACTTCCAAGTGCTCTATTTGACATAAGTGTCACACACTTTTTTAGATCTACACATTTAGTTGTTTTGCTGGGCCTATAAATGGAATGCGTTTTTGGGGTTTTGTCGATTGATATGCCATTGGGGGTGTGATTTCAGTATATTAGATAGCGTAGAGGTTTTTTTCCGTAGAGGTTGGTGGTTATCGTTCTCTATGACACCTATTTGTCCTTGAGATGTCAGGTTTTAAACAGATCTTGGTTGTGAATTAGATAATGTTATATCATTACATTATCGATTATTACCATCATAGGATAACATTCAAGTCCCCTCGATGGAGATACTTATGTCTTTCATGGTGAGTACGATGTACGAGTAGGACGTGCGGGTCCAATTTTCCAACAGTTCGTAGAAATCATAGGCCAAGTGGAATGCTTTATTATTGATTATGGAGAACCTCACCAACATGTCCTTCCACTTATAGTGGATCAATTTTCGGATGTGTTTCTTAAGGATTTCCCTATACTCCCACACTAAAGGGATGTGGAGTTCAAAATCGAGTTGGTTCCAGGAGTAGAAACAGTTTCCATTCCACAATATCAAATGGTGCTGGGAGAACACCAATAGATTAAGGCTCAAATAGAATATTTGAAACAAAATGGATTCATTAAACCTAGTACATCACCATGGGGATCCATTGTGATATTTTCTGAGAAGGCTAACGAGTTTTTGAGTTTATAAATCAATTACCAAATGTTGAATCAGATGGAAGTTAAGAAACAATACCTGCTTCCTAGAATTGTTGACATGTTTGAAAAACTCAAGGGTGTCTCAATGTTCTCTAAGATCAATTTTATATTGGGATACCATTAGTTGGTGGTGATACCTTCAAAAATACCATAGAAAACTTTTCAGAGAATGTACGGGTTGTATGAATTTTTGGGGATGTCATTCGGGTTGACCAATGCTCTGGCTATGTTTATGGTGTTAATGAACAAGATATTTATCCACTATATTTATCACTTCATGGTTTTCATTGTTGGTGAAATCTTGTTTTACCCATGAACTCATTATGATCTTTCCAAACATCTTGAAATCATCTTTAGTTCACTAAGAGAGAATAATCACTACACCAAGCTATCAAAATTTCAGTTATGGATAGATAAAGGTCTTTTCATGGGACACATCATTTTTTATTCTGATATGTCGGCGGATCCAGAGAAGGTGAATGCTATGGTGTCTTGAGAGAAACCCAAGAATATATCTATTGTTCAATGATTTATTGTTTTGGTCAGTTATTAATAGAGGATCAATAATTATTTCTCTTGTTCGCTTACACCACTCTCAAGCTTAACCATGAAGGGTGTCATGTATGAGAGGTTAAAGGTGTGTAAAACTTCTTTTCAAGAATTCAAGAAGTGGTTGACTACCAAACTGATTTTGACTTTACCTAAAGAAGGAAAGAGTTACACCTCGTTTTGTGATACATTAGGTGTGGGACTTGGGGCAGTGTTGATGTAGGATGATCGGGTTGTAGCATATGGGTGAATACAGTTGAGACCCCATGAAAAAATTTCCCTCTCTATGATCTTGTTCTAGCTATTTTAGTTTATGCCTTCTAGTGTTGGAGGCACTACTTGTTTGGAGATTGGTTCACAGTGTTTACTGATCATAAAAGATTAAATTATATCTCGTTTCAGTGGTATTTAAATCTTTAGTAGTTAATGTGGGTTGATTACTTGCATTCCATCGATTTTGAGTCAGTTTACACACCAGGAAAATGGAATAGTGTTACAGATGCTCTAAGTCCGAAGACTCGAGATTATATTGTTTAGGAATCCAACTCTGAGTGGAGAAGGATGTCTTTGACTATAGAGATGTTCTTAGAGGTGTAGGATATGAACGAAAAAAAGACCCTTGCAACTATAGAAGTTGAATATCTAATTTTGAGCTAAGTTAGGGAGATTTAGCTAGAGGATCCGGAGTTTTGTATATGAAGTAATGTCTTAAAGGTATGGAGTCACCATCTAGTTGGGATGTTGGTTCTGATGTAGTTGTTTATTTTCATGGTAGTGTTGTGGTACAGCTGGGTGTGAGCGGAGATTTGATACATGACTTCCAGGCATCGAAGTGGGTATTACATCCTAGATTGACTAAAATGTATTGTGATCATTGTTTTATGTATTGATGGCCAGGAATAAAGAATGTTGTTGCATGTTTTGTGGAATGATTCCTTACCTGTCTACGATTGATGGCTGAGAATCCATGTTCAGGTGGGTTGTTATAGTCATTTTCCAATCTAGAGTGGAAGTGGAATGATGTAACAATGGACTTCCTAGAAGGTCTTCTAAAGACACCTCAGAATAATGTTGCAATCTGGTTCATTGTATATTGATTATCTAATGTGGGCCATTTCTTACTGATCTTGGAAATTTATACAGTAGATCAGTTGGGTGAGTTATATCTTCAATAGATAGTGAGAATGCATGGTGTGCTGAGAACCATAGTTTTGGATCACGATTTATGTTTCACATCTCACTTCGAGTAGGAGATATAGATGTTTCTTGGTACCCTAGTGTTTTTGAGTATGGGTTATAACACATAGAAGTATGGGCAGTCATAGCATACAATTCATGTATTAGAGGACATGCTGACAGCCTTTGTTCTGAATTTTTGTGGTCGATGGGAAAAGAATTTATCACTTATTGAATTTTCTTACAATAACATTTTTTTAGATTTGGTTTAGATGGAACCTTTTTAGGAACTCTAAGGGAGTCCCTATAGATCTATGTTGTGTTGGTTTGAAGCAAGGGAGTCTGAACTGTTAGGAATGAGTCTTTTACAAGAGATTTTGGAGAAGGTTCTTTTGACTCAAAGGTGTATGGAAATGGATCAGAATAGGAATAATTGGTATTCATATCAGCTTTGTATACCTATCAAGTTCATGGTAGGCATTAGTGTGTTTATTTTGGTGTCACCAAGGTTGGGTCACTCTCGAATCTGAAAACATGTAAATTTGGTCCCTAGGTATGTGGGGTCGTTTGAGATTGTGGAGAGGATCAGACCAATGTCTTACCAATTGGCTCTTCGAAAATAGTGAAGTGGTACGAATTATTTCTTTCATGTTTTAAAACTCCAAAATATCAAACTATTCCATATCTTGTGATAAACATTGATGATGTTGAGATTGATCCAGATGCGTCCTTTGAGGAGAATCCATCTCGTATTGCGGATAATTGTGAGAAGGTTTTTCGGGGTAGGTTTGTGCCATTGGTTTGTGTTCTATCACATCCTGGAAATGTTTAGGAACAAATATGGGAGTGAGAATTAGATATATGGTCCCATTGACTAATCTATTTTCTTAGAAAGTCCAATAATTCTCAGGGAGAGTGGCTTGAGGATGAGTCATCCTAAGGTGGGGAGGTACTCAAATATGAGATTTTTCTTGAGGTATGATTTTGTTTATGTTTCAGTATAAGTTATTTATTTTCATTAATTTTGTGCTTACAATAGTTCATTAAAAGGATTTGGGGTGTTCTTGATATTTGAGGAATTAAAGAGGAGGAAAAAAGAGTTTTCTGGGCATGTTGCACAGTTTACGCATGGTTAGTGGAAACTGTGAGGAGTAACCGAGGTAATCGTGCAGCCTTGGACAGAGGCATGTAAAAATTATCACATGGTTAACCTAAACATGAGTAATTCCAAATAAACTATGTGAGGGGGTTATTTTGGGATAGTGTCTCACACACATTTTTCACAAGGTTTGGAAACTGTGTGGGTAAACCTATAGATGAGTAAAGGTGAGAAATTTACAAAAATCCATCCAAGGATTCTACACCCCAACTTAGGATTTTCTACTCTATTACTCTTATAACCCTAGGGATGATCTTGTATTACACAAGATTCCAATAGGTTTTTCACCTTTGATCCTAGGACGTCTGGAGCACCGTTTGTTACGGATTGAAGCCCCGAGTGTGTCTAATCTACTCATTTCTTCCATTTCTCTATTATGAATTGTATATTTCTCTCCTCTCCATATGAATCTCTAAAACCCTTATTTTCTAGGTAAATATAGTTTAAATACCTATGATATGGTTGAATCCAGATCTAAGGCCTTATTTGGGAGTGCGTTCACCAATAGATTTGAGGTAGGTGGTTTACACATTATATCCCATAGTTTCATTATAAATTTGTGAATCAACAACCTTTTTTGTTGTAACCTGTTGTTGTGATTTTGAATCCTTTGGTGAAGTTTTTTCATTTTGGGTGTCTAAATGATAATTAAGGACCCTAATGGTCCCTAAGGTATTCATTGAGGATGTTTTGACCCATTTAAGGCCATCCATGGGGTGTGTCGAAACTTTCTGGACCGATAATTAGATAAGTAAGTTCTAGGTTGTTGTGTGATTATATATATCCCTTATTGTGTATGTTGATATACTTAATGGCATCCCAAATGATGTATTGTTTAATTTTGGTTTGGGTATATGTCTTATTAAATATATTATATATGCCTAAGCATGTTAGTACATGTGAAATGTTGCATATGCTGAATTGACAGTGGTCTGTGAAATGGAAAATATGTCGAAGGGGACTTCATAAGGGAGTTTAGGAATATGTATAATGGGTTGATATAAGGTAATTGTTGAATGTTCTTAGTCATATAGACCTTATAATGATAGTTGAGATAAGTTGTGTAAGTGATATAAATTGTAATGTGTTATTTGGTTAGAGCACAATATGATTTACCATGTTGATTATTATGTATTATTATTGTTATATGTTTTATTTGTGTTTGGTTGTTGTATGGTTGTGTGTGGTGAGTGGATTGGAAAGCATGTGAGCATGGATTGAGGTGTGGGATAAATGACTGAGGATCCTCCCATGGTTTGAGTTGGACTGATGCTCTAACTCCACCCACAATGCACAGATTATGGAAGGGTAAATAACCTTATTCCCTTAATAGTTTCATTCCACCCTGACTGAGGCTTTGAGGTGAGGATATTGTGATGTTGTGATATATAATCCCTACTGAGTTAGGGACTTATTTATTCCCTTATTAAAAATGATAAATTCCATGAACCTTGAATGAATGATTTGAAATCCTAACTTATGAACTTCTTGATTGATGATGAACTCATAATAAATGATACATAATGAATGGACTCCTTTGTTAGTATAGCTAAGTAGAACTCTTTAATTAGTGACCCTTGAATTTTCTTCACTTTACTTGTTTTTTATTTATAATTTCATTAAAAATATGTTAGACTACATATTTGTAGACACAATTGATGGTGTCTTACTTTTTGGTACTCTAACCCTGATCAGGCCATCGTTTGGTACCCAATAAGATTTCATGCTTGTAGGCCAGGACAAGTAAAAGGGTCCTATGTTAGGGAGTTGAGTTGGGCATGGGACATGCTCGATAATGTTCTAGACTTGGATTAATGACCATTATGGGTACTCTTTTTTTGTATTTTTATTTTTGGTTTTTTTTACTTGGAATTGTTTCATGACATGACATATTTTCTATTTCTTATAGATTGTACCCCGTATGGGAGATTTTTGGCTATGCATGTTATTGGTTGTTTCTTATTGTTTCCAATATTTATATTATGATATATTGTGTCTTAATCTATTATAGAAGGTATATTCTCCCAACATGACCTATTAGACCCTCACTACTAGTCGAAAAACTATGCCATACGGGGAGATGCGCTTGAGGTCATGTGATGACCTAGCTCATGGAAATGATTAAGTGGAACCTTGGTTGAAGACGATACATTCTCTATGGATTCAAAATGTTCTTGAGGTCATGAGATCTAGAGTTTGAAGTTGGTGAGAATATATTTCTATGAACTACTCCATAAAATAAGGTAATTAGATTCATAAAGAAGGTAAATTTTAAATCTATGTATATTATCCCCTTTGAAATTATTCTTCATATTCAGATGGTAGCATATCACATAGAACTTCAATCGAATATATCCAAAAACCATTATGTGCTTCATGTATCTCTCCTAAGAAAGTAAATACTTGATTCTTCACATGTATCGAACGTAGAGGTCATGCCACATGGCCAAGATATTTTTTATGAGGAGTAACCTATGGATATTTTATATCGTATAGGTAAAGTGATACCCAATAGGACCACTCACCTTGTCAATGTTTTGTGGTGAAACAATTAATTTGATGTGGTTATGTTGAAACTGGATGATGTGTTGTGGGAGAAGTATCCTAAATTTTCTATATTAGACTGACATAATTTCATGGGTGGAATTATTAAAAGTGGGTATAATTTAGCACCCAAGTATTTTAGAATATATTTTTTTTTAAATATTTATTTAATAGGTTGCATCACACACAATATTGCATTAAGATGAACCTTGATATAATACTAAAATATTATTATTTAAAAAAAATATTATAACTAAGGAATTTATATTAACGGTATTAATATAAATTAAAAATATTTTGAAAATTATATAAAATGTCTTAAAAAATATATTTTTAAATAAGAACTCAATTTTCAATCAATAAATTTTATGTTTCAAAAGAAAATTCTTCAAAAATATTTTTATTGGTTTTTCTAAGATAATATAATAATTAATTTATACCAATTTTATAAATTTTATCTGATAAAAATAACATCATTTTTTGAAATCAACAGGTAAAATGTTTCTTATGATTAATTATTGAGAATTATCTGAAAAGTATGATTTTCAATGAATAGTGAAAATAATGATTTTTATTGAAAATTGTATTTTTGGTTAAAGTATTTACAAATTAAAATTATTTTTTGGATTAGTTTTAAAATTTCATTTTTCCCATTATATTAAATATATATTCATACTTAAAAGTCATTTTTTTGAAAAATAGTTTTTCGTTGCATTTTGTGAGTTTATTTTTAAATTAACATATTACTATTATATGAATTTAATTTCATAAAATAGAATCCATAATTTGAATTAGGATAATTAAAATTATTATCTATGTTTAACATAATTTTTTTTCATAATAAATATTAAACACAGTAAAAAATGATTACCGCAATTATGGTTAAAACATGTTTACTGAGGGTTAACTAAAGATTTAAGGGTTAAAATTACCATTTTTTTATTTTTGGATGATGTAATTTTGAAAAAATATATTTTTTATGATGTAATTAATTGATTTCAATAAATTTATTTTAATTTCAGAACCTAGATTTTACTTTTGAACAGATAGGTTAAATTTTATAAAAATGAAAAAATATTTTTTAGTATTTACATAAAATAGAATTTTTGGAAGGCTATATTAGGTTTTAGATTAACAAAAAAAACTAAAAATAATCATTACATAATTATTCATCCAATAAAATCCATGTAAAAAAAATTATTTCATTGTTTCAATGTAAAATTCTTTTTACTAAAATTTTTTGTATTTTTCTAAAAACTGGTTTTCATGAATTATTTTTATAATATTAAAAGTAATTTCTTCCCTCTTTATAAATTAAATATATTAAAATTTTAGAACCATTATATCAAAATTTTTATAGAATTTATCTATTATTTTTGTTCATATATTTAAGTTAATGGTAAAAAGTTAAACTATCGCAGTTAAGGTTAAAATGAGTTTAAGGTGGTATACCTGGAAGATGATACTTAAAATGAATCCAAAACATTCCAAATTTTATTGGTTGAATTAATTTTGATACTACTATAACTATTCCACGAAATTTTGGTTCCTTGGTTCTACTTGACAAGATTACGAGAGATATATAAATTTATTTATATATTATTTTATTATTTATGTAATTCCAAGTGTGTCTTTTCCCTCCCTTATAAAAGGATACCACCTCTCCTCTCTTATCCATACTACATAATAATTTTATATTTATGAAAATATACCAAAATACCTCCCTAAAATACTTTTACACGGTGTATATGTTTGTTCTTCCTAGAATACTAACCATATTTTCTTCAAAAGGGGGTCTAAAGGAGTTCTTTCAAAGAATAGGTAGTCACGTTAACCAATAAATTCCTTTTCTAATTAATCTTTTACCTCATAGAAATCAATATTATTTATCATAAAATGATATATATATAGTATATTAAATATATTTAAATGTTATCATCATTATTATTAAACCACTATTACCAACCTTCCTTCCATTATACAGAATGAAAAAACATCCCTTGTGTGTACGTATGACTTACCCTCTCCACATAGTAGTGTAGGTAATTTTTTATCCCCTCTTTACTTTTATGGTTATAAATATTGAATTAATATATATATATATATATATATATCTGTGTTATCTATTATGTTATTATGATTCTAGAATGTTGAATTATTATTTACTTTTCTTTCATTCCCTCTATCGAACGACCTATCATCTCCTTAAACAGGGGAATTCTTTTTTGTATATCTACATTATATAGATGATTATATATATATATATATTAATATAATGAATATATATTATATTTATATAGAGATTAAAAATTTTGAGATGATATAATATTTATCAAATCATATGGACTCGAACTACCGAACAAGAACTTACATGAAAAATAAAGTTGTTATCCCATTGAACATCGTTTTTAATAAATAATTGTTAATAAATGGGTCACAAAAGGTAATAATTAAATAATATATTGTATAATATATATGATTATGGTTTTATAATATAATTATAATAAAAATATATTTATTATATAGAGTTTTTGAACCCATATGAAGTAATCTGAACCAAGGGTAAGGGTTTATTTAAAAATCTCATCATTAATCAAGAATATTTATGTTTAGTAACCATTGGAATAATTATTTGATATTTTTACATTAAACCAAATATATTTTCTGTTTCCATGTATATTTCTATAAATTACATTTTTCCCTTTCATTTTATTCTCTGTATACAGTAAATATTTTTAAATAAATTTTTTATGGAAATATGACTTTTTTTCTACTTGGTTGGGAATAGTTTTCTTCCATATCCATATTTTCCATAAAATATTATTACATTTCTCAAATATCATATTTAATATAATTTTTTCCATGTTTTTCTTTTTACAAATAGGTGTAAAATTAAATCTTCTTTTCATTTTCTGAATGAGGTACTTTTTACTTTATATTGAAAATATAAAAGGAATATTTATTTTAAATTATACGACATGAAGGAAATATGACACCGTATTCACCATAAAATTATTTGAACACTCATTTACCAGTTTCAAAGGTTTATTTAAAATAAAATGTTTTCTTTAATATTTTTTTATTTTTTAGATTTTAAATAAGTAATTTTGAAGTAAAATATGTATTTACCACAAGAAATTTTCCATCGTTCTTTTTAAATTATTCTCTTATATTTCAATATACATTATTGAATGTTATTATTTAATGAGGATATAATAAAAATTTTAAATCCATTTTAATTATATATATGGTTTATTATTAGTTTTACTTGGGAAGCTATTGACATATTGTATGTTATTTCTTCCAATACAGGCAGTTATTGATTTTTAAGGCATGTTAATTAAGTAGTATCATTTATTCTTATGTTGATTGCATTGGGATTATTATGTGAATGGTGGGTCCCAATATCATATAGTATCTATATTTAACATTAGTACACATTAGAAAAAAATATTTTGGTTATTTAGAAAATCCATTACCCATTTTTGTAGATTTCAGGGAATAAATACTCGACAATAAGTTTTTGATTTCAAAAATTTTGAATTCTATAATTATGAAACTATTTATTGATGTCCATGTAACTATTTTAATAGTTTAATATCCATGGATAAGTTTCAATATCAATTTATTATTTATAAGTAATTATTTAATCATCATTTATTCCTTCCAAATTATCCATGCATTATTGAGCCTATGTTTTACACAAAACCATATTGATCATGTAAGATCACACCATTCTTATGTTTACTTTCCCCTGGATTCCAAGAAGAATATTATGACTAATAAGAAATTATTTTTTATATTTAATAATCATTTTCTATAAGAAAATACTATGTTGTATTCTATTTTTTCAATTATAATTTCAAATTTAAGTGTGTTTCTATTTTTCCAATACTATTAAACTATTAATTCATTTGGGATGTGATTTCCCATATATAGTAATAATGTAATAAATTAGACATTGGATATCGGATACTAGGTTTGAGGTGTTAAAATTCTATATTCCATGGGTTTATAAATTATATTTTCAATTCTATGTTTTAGTAGTGATTGATAGAAAGATGAAATAAACCAGAATGATTATGTGGTTATATAAACCACATCACAGTTTCAACTCATGTGAAAAATGATATAGTAAATTTTACTATGATATGATTTTATGCATGGTATTGCTTTTATTATAATATAATTCATGTTTATTGATGAATCTCCCAATAAATATATCACTTTAAAAGTAAAATATTATATAATGATAATTAAAGGTGTTTGGGAATCTAAATAATTGTTTAAATGTTAACAAGTAAATAGGATGATTGAGAAATAAGATACAAAGATTTAATTTTTTTAAAAAGTTCATGAAACCTTTCTTTAATAGATGAACATTTGATAAACATTCAAAATAAAAATATTTTTTAGGTCGCATATATAAATAGGTTCAACCCTTTGAAAAACTGTTTCATGTTAATGGTTTTATAAAATGTTTGGTTTCCTATCATTAAAATATATCTATCTCTTATGCTTTCTCTTTCTAACCCAAAGGTTCTACATATGTGAGGGAGAGGGAATCCTTACAATGTCTTATGAAATTAATACAATTATTGTATTACACTACGATGAGGGACATTTTTACTCTAATGGATCTCATTAAATCTCATATATTGGGGCTTTGATTGTTAAAATTTATTATATTAGTTTTATATTATTTATCTATATTTTTTTAATTAAAATTAATTGATGAATATTATAAAAAAACAAGTTTTCGTGGGTTTTTACTGTGTTTATACAAGGATTTCCCTAAATTAAATTAATTTAGTAGTTTTAGAGATAAGTTGGGTAATATTTGGATTTAGGTTTTAAAAAAGTAAAGAAACTGGAAAATGAGTTTTTCTAAAGCCATGATGTGTTTTATAAAATATGGTCATAGTTCATGAAGATTATAGATAATATGACATTGTTCTTACAGAAAGGATAGTGGTTTTATAAAATTTATAAAACAATGACGTGGCTTAAGAAAAACAGGAACCTTTTTTTTAAATAGAGCGTTATAAAATTTTCCTTTTTACATTTTTTATTACATTAAATTCCTTTGTGTGTATGGGAATGAGTTTCACATAATAATTTTAGGATATTGTTGAGAAAACCCATGGTGAGGTTTCAATTGTAAAGATTTGGAAGGATTGTCCCACAACATTTCAACCAAAGGAAAATTATTTTGGTTCCCTTGTAAAGTGCCATCACTTAGAAAATTATATACCATGGTTAATAATAAAAAATACCATGGTTTTACGTTTTAAATTATTTTTTTTCATCAAATTATAAAAAAACATTCATATTTTAAAAATCCAAGAGTTCGCCTCTAAACTATAAATTTTTTTGGTGAACTTAATATATTTTAAAACCCATGAATTTACATGTTATATATATGAGTTATTTATAAATTATAAAATGAGTTAAAATATATAATATTTTCTATTTTTTATGAAATATCATAAATATTAATCTTATTTGATCATATTAAAATGATTTATTTTGAATTTTATTTTATCTAAACCAACATGTGTTTTAGTGGATTTGATGAAGGTTCAAATAAAATAAAATATTTGATAATTTTTTTATATAATTTTATTACATAAAATATGTTTTATTTTTATAAAAATAGATGTATTGATAGGGATCATATATTTAAAATATGAAGGATTTCATATTTAAAACCATGTAAATTAAGTATTTTAAAGTTTATATAGTGAAATAGTTCTGAAATAGTCATAATTATTTATTTATATAATGTCTAAAAATAATATTTAAATTATAAAACTATTTTGATTTAATATATAATATTTTTATTAAATGTTCATCTCATGTAAAAATATTTTTAATATTAATTTATATAGTTTATTCCTTAATTTATTTAATCCATCTTCATAAAATATTTATATTATGAATGGAATTATTATTTTCTTTAAACTACAAAAATACTTCCTATAGATAAAATACCACTAATATATGGAGTTACCCGGTAAGTAAAACATAATATTTAGTTACATTCAACCATTAAAATGGTTTTTTAATTGTTAGAAAATTGAAATTTAGGGTTCATTATGTTGTATACATATTAGGTGTTAGAATTTTGTTTGAATTAAATACTATCTTGAGTGTTGATATAAGGATATTAAGACATTTGGTAATACTTATCAGTGTACCAAGAGATTATAATCTATTTTGAAATGTGGTGGTTTTCAATCTGTTTAATCATAATTATTCTGGTATTAATTTTAGTTTCATATGATTCTAAACCTTTTCTATAGGATATTTTATATGAATTGAGATAAATTTGAATATAATTGGATTTTATTTTTTTCTAAGTAACACAAATATTGAGTTTTAGAAATAATTATACATTAATATGTTTCGAACATATTAATTTGGTTAAAGGTATAAGATACTAAAATGAAATCTTTATAATAATTTATAAAAGATATGAATACATGAGATAATATATTAATATTTAAGGGAAGCTTAAAATATTTTGTGTAGATTTCATTGAAAGTTAACATTTTTAAAAACCTTGACATCCCTATGGGTAGTTCATTCCAAAGTTGGGTGCCCATTGATTATACTGTGTATGGAAAATTGAATGTGGGGGATCCTAATTTAATTAAGTTACATTGTCTAGAGTGATATTTGAGTTACACTAAACCTAACATGATCAATTTCCCTATCTAATGGAGTTATACACTCATCTTTACATGTATAATTTATAAAATAATTGACGTGATGGGATACATAAATAGTTTTTTGATAGGAGAAATAAATAATTGAATCAAATCTTTGTAAATGATGGATCTTCGACCACTAAAAGAATATGATGTACACTAAAATGTATTATCATCATAATAGGGGAACAATTAAAAATAATTATTATTAACTGAATGTAAAAAATTATACCCATTAGATAATTTTTTTTGGATGTAATCATTATTGTCATTAATGAAATTGAAATCAATTCTAGACAAGAAGAAACTTAATAGAAGAAATTTCATTAACTGGAAAAGAAATATTATTTATTTATCGTAAATAATAAGAAAAATTATATATGTTATAGTAACCTATTCAAAATAATATAATCAACAAATACATTCAATAAATTGATTTAAAAACTTTTTAGAAGTTTAAGAAATATTTATTTTATGTATCCACTCTCATTCTTGTTCCCATTGATCATATGTTACATGAAATACATGAGAATATAAAAGAGAGTGAGGTTTCAATGGAATTATTTACATACATGGTAATTGATGTAACTTTATCATATACCCATGTAGTCAATATGATTGGGCATTCCAATTACATGGATAGGATGGTGTCCCCTTAAATGTAACTCCCCTCTCCTTTGGAGGTATTTGGGTGTTTAAATTTTTATTTAACCTCAGTTAAAACCTATTATTCAAGTGTGTTTTAGGTGTAAGAGTGGTATTGAGGAAAAACTAAAGGTGTGGGTCCTAAATTTAGTGAAAGAAAATAAAGTTGTATCACTACCAACTAGATGATAGAGGCTACCAGATTTCTAGTGGTCTCGTTGACTTTTTTAAGAGAACCCTAATAATTTCTCATGGGATCACCCTTTTATGTTTCTTCCTCCCCTTATTCATCCAATATCCCACATCTTCAACACTCCCTCTTTTTTCATCTTCCAAGGGTAAATATTCATCATCCTTCTTCTATTTCATGTTTCAGTGTTTTCATTATGAATATTGAAGTAATTTTAAGTACATGTCACCTTCATTTCTTACTTCATTCCACTATTGACTAGTAACTCTTTGTTTCTATCTAATATTCCCTAATTTCTATTATATTATCCAGTTTCTAGATTTCACTCGATTCAGGTTGAAACAATGGTCGATATTGGATTAGTGGACACTTATAAGGCTGAGGTAGGTGGCCCCTAAATGTAGTATCACCTTATTTCTTTAATATGTGGGTGTTTTTTGGTCATGTTTTTTTATGCAAATTGTTTTAATTTAAATTCAATGTTTAAGAGTATAATTTCTTGGTTTTATAATCAACTTAATATTTTATGTTCCCAAATGAGAATTGGGTGATAGTGAAATACCTTGGATATGAATTTGACCTCATGTTCACTTAATTAAATTTTCTATCTTTTCAAGAATATATAGTTGATATCATTAGTGTATCTTGGTTTGACAACCATTGGAGTAAAAATGTTTTAAATAAATGATTATGAAGTTGAATATCATAATAATTTGAGATCCTTGATTGGAAATTTAAAACAAGATATTGTTTCTGATGAAATTATGTAGAATGATGATTAGATATTGGTTAAATATCTTGGTGAATTAATTTTATTATTTTAAAATTGGAAGGTGAATTTTGGAAGTCACTTTATTCATATGAATTTGTAAAATTATTTTGGTTGTTCATGAAATTTAAACTGGATGAGTATGTGACTCGGGTAATGTGAATTGGCACCCTATTTTTCTTTAATGTATACAATTAGTTTTGGATGAAATTCTTGTTTTTATAAAATGTATTGATGTTTTAAAATTGTAAATTATGTTTCGTAATTGGAATTAGATTATAAAGGTGATAACATAATTATGAATTATAGTGGACTTGGTAAATTTGAAATGGTGAATACTTTTTTGTGTCTTAAATGGATACCTTATGGAATGAATTGAATATTCATGTTATATAATGAAAATGTTTAACGGTGGTTTTGATATATGATGGCTGGGAATTCAAGGATGACTAACATGATTCCAAATTGATACATGATACTTGGGAATTTTGGGATGATCTCTTAAATTCTATATATCACATGACACTTATGAATTTTAGTATGACCGCCTTGATTAAACGTGATTAACGATGACTTGGGAATTCCTGGATGATTACATAGATTTGAGATGATAAATGAAACATGGGAATTCCAGGATGAGATCCTAGATTTTATATGATACGTGATACTTGGTAATTATATAATGAGATCTTATATTCCATGTGATACATGATACTTGGAAATTTCAGGTTGAATTCCTAGATTCTATATGATACTTTATTCTTTGGAATACTAGGATGATCTCCAAGATTTTATATGATTAATGGTACTTGAGAATTATAGGATGAAAACATGGATTCAATGTGATACATGATACTTGGAACTTCCATGATGAGAACCAGGATTGTGTCTGATACTTGATACATGGGAATTCCAATACGAGCACCTTGATTTCATGTGATACTTGATACTTGATAATACCATGATGATAACCTGGATTATATGTGGTATTATATGGTTGGTAATATAGGTATGAGAATTCAATGTTAATGTGATACATTATGATATTTTGAAATTCTAATATGAGTGTCTAAATTTTGTGTGGTTACTATGGTTGGAATAGTCATCACAGTGTTCTCAGAGACACCCATCACTAGTTGAAGCTTGTAGGACCAACCTTGGCTATCATCTTGAAGCTCTGGAATTATGGATTTTTTATTTACATTATTTATTTTCATTAATTTAGTCTCTTAAATGTATCCCTTTTACATGCAATTCATTATCAGACCTATCATTTTAGGGATATAATTTTTATGGCCTACTGAGTAATACTCAAACCCACTTAGGCCACCATGGAACATTGGTATTCTATAAGATAATTTTATTGATCTTCGGTATAGGTTTAGGGTAAGGCCCAATGTTGATGATTGTGGACTTGCAATTCTAGAATAAGTATGGAGGATGGAACCAAATAGAACTCGAGACTACTTTGGGATGATATTCTAGTTCATTCTTATTTTTCCTTGGGTTTTCCTTCTATATGATCTTCCCATGAGGGTTACATTCTTACATGTGTGAAATATATCATTTGTTATGGAATTGTAATGATTGGATTATTTCTTAGAACTTTCCCTATAATATTTGGGATATTTTTTTTACCATGGTTTAAATGTTCAAAAAAATTACATCTAACATTTATACTCTAGATAAAGGGTATAGTATCTCCACAGAATCCTAGTAGACCATCACTATTAGTTGACAGCTTGTGGTGTATGGGGATGTGTGGTTGAGGTGATGTGTTGATTGCTAATCCAAGCACAAATTAGTGGTTTGGGATAGCAGGATGACGCAAATGAGCTTTTGAGATGGGGTCCCGTCACAAATGAGCTTTTGTGATGGGGTCCCATCTCAAAAACACATTGTAGAAAATGATCTCTCAAATTGTTCTCTGTTTATATATTAAAAACATGTTGCGATGGGCCAGTCACAAAAAAAAAGTATTTTCGGCGGGCACATTTTCATGTCACAAATTGTTATTTAAAAATATATATATAATATTTGCGATGGGAACCCGTCGCAAAAGGACCCATCACAAATACTTAATATAATAAAATATATATATTCAATAAAATCATAATAAACTAATATTATAAAATAAAAAAAATTACAGTTAATTTAAATAATAAAATATCACATAATAATATTATTATCAATAATATAAAAAATTATATTTTTACAACATTAATAATAAAATAATACTATAAATATAATAATATTATTGTTATTATTAATATTTATGAAAAAATATTAGTAATATTATTAAAATTATAAAAAAAATTATAAAATATTAAAATTTTCAATATTCGCAAAAAATTATAAAATAAATTCAAAAATATTATTTCTATTTTTATTAGTAAATTAAACAACATTTAAAAAAATAATAATATATAATAAAATATTAATCTATTAAAAATATAAAAAAATAAAAAAAATTATGCAATATTGGCACCAATATAAAAGACAAAAACTCTAAATAGTTAATGTTAAGACAATATTTGAATTCAAATTTTTTTATGATGACAAATAATCACTGGGGGAGTGGACTTTCAGAGGAGGTGGAGGAGTTGGAGGAGATGATGGAGGAAACATCATCCCTAAAATATGATTCAAATGGCACATGCTCTCCATCTTCTTATGTCGATGTTGTTGTCATCGATGCATCTGCTCCTTGTACTACAGCTACTGTCGTCGGGACTCCTCCCCATGCTACTTCTGTTGATGACGCATCTCGTCCTGCTCCTTACGCAAACTCTCTATAAACTTGTAATGAGCTCACAACTACTCCAGATAATGTGATCCAGAAAATGATTCCTCTCCATGAGCTCCTCTCGATCTAGACACCGACATCGTTGTAGTACCACAATAAGTTCCATGAGTCAATCGAGAGTCGATACCAACTACTTGACCCTTCTTGAAGCCATACGGGGTCGCCTGCATCCATGTCGCCTCATTGTAACGGTGAGAACTAGTCTGATCAACTATCTCGTCTTGACTCTCCGCCTATGTCTTAGAGGTCGTGACCTCATATGACTCCATCAGTTCCAATTTGAAAATAAAATTGTGAAAATATTATATGCAATTAATTTTGAAACTGAAAAAGCAATAATACTGACCACAATCTCATGCAGGTGATCACTTCTAATCTCTCTATTGGCGGGATCGCTGTACATCCTCCAATAAACATTGTACTTTGTAATATTTGGATTCTTTACTACCTATTTTATTATAAAATAAACTTGTTATATTTAAATTTATATAAAATATAAAAAAAATTACTTACCAGATGCTCTCTATGCGTACTGAATATAGGACTACTGGCTCGATGCGTCACCTCAGCCCTCCACTAGTTATGTCGGCCCAATGAAGAACTCTTCTGATGTCCACCACCCTACCAATGTAAAATAAATCCATCGAAAATGTGAGATGAAATGTAATCTAGTCGGTGGGCTCTATATGACTCATCAAATACTGTCACTCATGCTTTCTTCATGGTCGTCCTTCTCAAATTATGCAAAAATTGACAAGAAAAGTCATTCATAGACACCTCTCATGACACTTGGATAGCGTAAAACATGCTATCATAGATGGGATACCATAAACCCTATACATAATTTATAATATCATGTTATTAATGAAATTATTTTATAAATAAATCTTATTTATGTACATACCTACGAATGATTGAACATGTCGAGATGCATGTTAATGGGAATCTATTCCCATGTGATCCATGGTTGAGAAAAATAATTGTGCAAGATAGTTCTCCCCTTTCGAACAACTATATCTGAAAAACTGTGAAAAAAGAACAAATAATAAAACATTTAGTATATAAATAAATTAATGAAAACTAACTAAAAGATACAGGTTACCATACCTCAGCATGTATAGATCTAAGCCAAGACATGGACATCGCTCGTGGATAAGGTCATGAGTCATCAGTCATACAAGACCACGCCCCCTCCGTGTACCCCCTGAACCACCACTAGGATAAGGGTCATATGATCCCAAATCTTCCTCATCCAAAGGTATCTCACCCTCATGAAACTGAAGAAATATATTATTGTCTATCTGAAACAGAAAATTATTTTTGTTACCAAAGAGTTGAAAATAACTATTATATATGGATATATATTAGTTATCATTACGACCTATATTTATCTATGTCAATATTAACCTTCATCATCATCTTCATATCTAACTATGTCAATATCTTCATATTCCTCTTCGGCATCATCAATATCCATATAAGTTTTAGTATGATCATCTCTTTTCATTTCAAATTCATTTGAAACATAATTAACATCATTGTCACTATCAACCCTTAATTGTGTGGTGTTATCTTTGATATTCATGTCTCTTTATGAAAAATATGGATTTTGAGTAGTCTTTTGAAAAATTTAAATTCATTGCACTTTAGCGAAATTACATTCACTTTGAGTAAAATGATTTTAATGAAATTTGATTTTTATTATGTTTTACCAATCACTCATGTCTGTTGAAGAAGCACAATAGTTTTTGTAATAAATTTTATGTGCTTGTTGAGCTAATAAAAATGGTTCATTTACTGCAAGGATAAGTTTATATTTAATATCAACGATTCCATGAGTCTGATGAACATTCAAGCCTCTCTCAGTATCCAACCATCAATATTGATACATTATTATGTAATTTTGTCCTAGATAACACAGTTATATAATTTCATCCATCATGCCATGAAATTCAACCTCAATTTCTCTATGATGATATCCTCTCAAGCAAACTCAAATGTTCGATGTTATTTTTATTCCCCATATGCACGTGTATGAAATCAAAAACAATTCACAATATATGTATTATAAGATTTAACCATTTCAGAAGGTGGGTTACTCAATATACATAGTCGATTATCAATTTTATCAGTATGTTGAGACACCTAAATATTTTAAAAACAATTAATATATAATAAATAACAAACTAAATTTCTATGTTAAACCATCAATAATATATGTTAAAAAATTTTAAAACCATTGAGAAATTATTTTTCCAGCATTTTTCAAGAGCAGCTACTGTAATTTGTGGAAAGTGTTTCTTGATATGATTATCATATAACCTACAAATAAAATAAGTTTTCTTATTGTAACATAGATTATAAAATAAGAGATAGAATCACTCATTGTACAAATGATTTCATTTCATCACATTTGAGCAAAACATATGCATGAGCTCTGTCATGTTCATCATCTAAAATCCAGCGTTCATGAACTCCATCGAATCTAAGCTCTGGCTGATTGAAAATTGATAATTGATTACCCATTTCATCATCAACATTCCCCTCATTCTTTACCATGTGGTTTTTTGAGGTATATTCAAATTCAAAATAGTGAGAGCATAAAAAAGAAATTTTTTCTTGCAAATATGATTCAGCAATTGAGAATTCAACTGATGCTTTGTTACATACTTTTTTCTTCAATTTCCAAATTCATCTATAGAATGGGTAAATCCATAAAAACTATACTGGACCTCTACATTTTTCTTTATGTGGAAAATGTAATATCAAATGCTCTACTGAGTCAAAGAAAGCTGGTAGAAATATTTTTTCTAGTTTACATATAATTACAAAAAATTCTTCTTCCATTTTTTTAGTGCGTTATAGTATGCTGTTGCTGCACAAATGTCTCAGAATAAAAATGATATGTATGTTATCGAATCCCAAATCCTATAATTCTATAAAACTCTTAATCCAATCATCATAAGTCTTTCCATTATAACATGAAAATCATGAATTTTTTTTCTAGTCATATGACCATTCTTAACACATCTGTCCAAATTGGAAGCATAGACATTTGGAAGTATCAAATCTATAATCCACTAACAAAATAATATGAAAATCACATTAGACAGTGTATAAGATTCTTTTTTCATTATTAAACCTTGTGATATAACATTTTCAAACAGTTTATGTTCGGGTTGCCTGCAAATTTGGGGAAAATATAATCATGCCTTTAAATTATCATTGGTCTTACTTGGTGTATCTAAAAATGTATGAAATAAATTATCAAAATAGTTCCTCTCTATATGAAGGACATCCAACATGTGGGGGGATAAAAAATCAGACCAATGTGACAGATCCCAAAAAATGATATGTTTTATCCAATCGTCTTCTTTCCCAAATCCATGAATATTTTGTTGGTTTATTGCTGGTTCAAATATGATGGGAGGTAAAAAAAATACAATTTATTTTAACTATGAACCTAGGATTATTTTTTTATGTCCATCCCTTTTAATTTTTCATTTTCTGAAATGAGATTTGTTCCTCCAAAAAGGAGGATCGGTTGGAAGAGATCTTCGATGACAGTAAAAATAGTATGGTTGTTTTGCATTGATGAGCATAAATGCTTTGTTGTCTCTCATACAGTAAGGAAATGATTTCAGATAATGTGTACTCCATCTAGATAAAATCTCATATGCCCGGAAGTCACTAATTTTCCACATCAACACTGTTTTATATAGGAAATTTTGTTTCACAGTAACATCATATATATTAACACCATTACTCCACAATGGATTTAACTCATCAATCAATGGTTTAAAATAAACATGAATATTCTTTTTCAGATTTCTTGGGATTAATATGGTCAAAAATATATAAAGATCCTTTATCAACATCCATAGAGGTAAATTACACCAAGTTATAGAGATAGTCTAACATGAATACTGACTTACATAAGAACCAAAAGGACAGAAACCACTAGTCGAAACCCCAATTGAACGTTTAAGGATTTTTAAATCAAATGAAGAATGCACTCAGTCAAAATTTTACCATGAATCACCATTATATGGACGAATCAAGATTTTACCAGTGGAAATCATGATTCAATTCCATGCCATCATTGTCGTTGTGTTCTGAGACATAAATAAACGCTGCAACATGGTTGTAAGTGGGAAATATCACAACTTATTTATGGGAATCAATCCAGACATCCCTAGTTGAGTTTCTTTAAACTTCGATTTTCCACATGTGGGACAACTATCCAACTACTCATTTTCACCAAAATATAAGATGCAATCATTTGAACATGCATGAATCTTCTGAGAACTAAGGCCCAGATTAAAAACCTGACTCTTTCCCTCATAGAAATTTGTAGACAAGGCATATCCTTCAGGTAACAGTGTTTTAACGATAGAAAATATCTATTCAAAATATTTTTTTGACATTCCAGTATCTGATTTAATATCCTTACATTCTTCAATAACTTCTAATTTTCTTATCATATAACCATGATATAATGCATCCTTAGCAAACCTCAATAACTCATAAAATTTAGATGGTTCCAACAGAGTAGTTAAATCAATATCATCCTGATTTTCGGTTTGATGAATAGATGGACCCACAACATCATGTACTATATTTTTGAAACGGTGATGGATCTAGCATCAAATTATTAGTATCTTATTTTGAATATAGTTCACCGTGTTGATACCAAAATACATAATCTGGTTGAAAACATTAACACAATAGATGTCCCCCAACATTGTCAAACATGTCAAATGTTCTCAGAGAACATTTTTTACAAAGACACTTAATTGTGCCTTGTGAAACATATTCTGGTTTTGATGATGCAAATGATAAGAAATCTTCAACACCCTAAGTATATACAGAATTTAAACTAGAACTACTTGAATTTCTGCGCTGATTTATCCAAGTGCGATCATCTAATTATGACTGTTGTCGACTTCCTTGTTCCATATTTTTCTAAAAAATATAAAATCATTACTATTTTTGAATAATTTGATATATGAAAAACACTATCCAAAAAAGAGAGGATAAATAATTACAGCTACTTATTAATAATTACCACTAATTACAAGCGACACAATTTTTATTGGATTAGCGGTTGCTCTTTCTTCGGGCGGCTCATTTACTTGGAACTTTCTCACAATGAAATCACAATGAAGAATCTACTCAGTGGTATGCATATCCATTCCCATGCATACGAGAATGCAGAAGTTTACCTCTTATTAGATTCTTCATTTTGATTTTATTGTGATAAAGATGCAATTAAATGAGCTATCGGAAAAAAGAGCCCCCTTTTCTTCGATGAATCATCATCTTGAAACTATCACCACCTGAAAAAATTATGAAAAATGTGGTCCTATGAATTCATATCCAATATCGTGCATACAATATTGGATTTTCATACGTATGAGAACATTTTTTTATAATGTTTTGATTTAGTGAGAGTTAAAAGGAGAAGAGTCATCGAGAAAAAGGAGTCCCGCCAATCCACTGAAAATTATTCCAAGTTCTTACATTTTATTACAATTATCCGGATTTTTTACTAATTCTATCAATTTATTACTAATTCATTAAATTTATTACTAATTATTACTAATTATTACTAATTATTACGAAGTATTCATAACTATTCCTATTTATTATTATTTAATAATATTTATTACTATTTATTACTATTTATTACTATTTATTGCTATTTATTACTAATTATTACTAATTATTACTATTTATTTCTAATTATTATTGTTTATTACTAATTAGTCCAAATTTTTATTAATTAAGGCTAATTATTAATAATTATTGCTAATTATTACTAATTATTACTAACTATTATTATTTATTGCTAATTATTACTATTTATTTCTAATTATTATTAATTATTGCTAATTATTCTTATTTATTGCTAATTATTGCTAATTATTACCAATTATATCTAATTATTACCAATTATTTCTAATTATTAGTACTTATCGCTAATTATTACTAATTATTGCTATTTATTACTAATTATTACTAATTATTAGTAATTATTTCTATTTATTACTATTTATTCATAATTATTACTAATTATTGCTAATTATTCTCAATTATTGCTAATTATTACTAATTATTACTAATTATTAGTATTTATTACCAATTTTTAGTATTTATTATTAATTATCAATATTTATTACTAATTATAAATATTTATTACTATTTTTTACTAATTATTACTATTTGTTACTAATTATTACTATTTTTACTAATTATTACTATTTATTACAAATTATAACTAATCATTACTATTTATTACTAATTATTAGTATTTATTACTAATTATTAGAATTTGTTACTAATCATTAGTATTTATTACTAGTACTTAGTATTTATTACTCATTATTTCTATTTCTTCCTAATTATTATTACTATTTGATAATTATTACTAATTAATACTAATTATTAGTATTTATTACTATTTATTAATAATTATTACTATTTATTACTAATTATTACTGTTTATTACTATTTATTACTAATTAACTGTCATGACCCGTCCTCGGGGCCCGTGCCGTGACTACCCCAAGCCCGCCTTCCATAGGCCAGGGGCTGGCGACTAGCACCAAAGGCGAAAATCCCGACAAAAAGGGGAAGACATTGCCTTTGTAATGTAAACAAACACCACAGAGCAAGCAAGTAGAAGTAAACACTATGTAAAAACTGGGTACAACAGTAAGTGCGGATAAGTAAGTGGGCCAGAATACAAACCCAAACTAAAAGTAAAGTACAATTGAAAATGGGAGTACAACAACTGAAAAGTAAAGCCGCAGCCTCGAGCCGTCCACTGGAAGTCCCACCTGAAGGGTGGGTATAGATAGCCTCCACAGCTCCTCGGGTCCAGCCGTCTGCTCCGAGTACGCCCCACCCAGTGGTCCACCTCCACGTACCGACCTTCTCCTCATGCCTCAACCACGACCAGCGATGTCCGTCGTCTGCAACAAACACAACGTAGTGCGGGCATAGCCTGTGCAGGGGTGAGTATAAGCTACTCAGTAGGGACCCCAAGACCCCCGAAGGTCTCCCAGAATCCACAAAGGTTAATCCACATATGAAATATACAATCACGAAGTAACATCTGACACTACTTAGGTATATCCCCATACATATACCTAAGTCATCAATTCTCGTTCGGCTCCAACATCCGAGCTCAAGTACAACCCAGTCCACACAGGAAATCAAAACCTGATCCACACAGGAAAGCATAACATAATCCACACAGGATATCAGGTAAATCATATCGAAGATAAGGATTGAATGTCAAGATTCAGCTCACACAGGTATACTTCCTCGTAAGATGATAGAGATGATCAGATATAGCCACTGATTTATCCAAACCATCGGACCCACACAGGATCGATAGGTACTAACCCCCACAATGACCCACAAAGGATCGATAGGTAACTAACCCCCGCAATGACCCACACAGGATCGGACCCACAAAGGATCTGTAGGCGCTGACCCACATAGGACTGGTGAGCGCTGACCCACAAGGGACCGGTAGCAATGATCCACGTAGGATCGCTGAGTGTTGTAGTCGTCGTCGTCGAATCCACGGAGGATTTCTGTACAGTCGTCATCGTTGTCGCAGTCGCAGCCAGCTCTAGGGTTCCCGCACACAGTAAGCTCGTTCGGGAAGGTCCGCTCCATGATCTGAGGGGATGATACATCAACTAACACATAGTCCGGATTTGATGTATCTAAAAGTTCCGTATCGTCAACAGGAACTCAACGTCACAGACGGCGCGTCAATCGGACGCCCGGTCTGAGAGTTATTGGCTTTTTCGTCCCAGGGTCCCGGTTGGTTTTTTAGTCAAAACCAACCCGACCATACTCCAACTATGTCAAAACCTCGAGCGGAGTAATCCAAAAGGTTCGTCTCACTAAGAGGAATCTATCAAAGTCGATGGCACGTCAATCGGATGTCCGGAGCTAAATTTATAAGCGTTTCCGCTCCGAGGTCCCGGTTGGTTTCGTGTACGAACCAATCCGGCTGAACCCAAAGTTCTCCGAAACCTTGAGTGTAATATACCGAAACGACCGTCTCGATCCAAGGATCGCATCACAACTGAAGGTGCATCGATCGGAGGTCCACAACCCATGTTATGGGAAAAATACCATGGGCGGTCTGGTATTAGAGGGTTTGGGCCCAGTCCGACCCGGCCCGATACCCTCTGGGTCAGCCCGAACTGGGTTGATCCGAGTCGGGTCCGGCCCGCTTGAACGCGGCCCGACCCGACTAGCGTTGCTCGGCGAACTGGCCAGGAGGCTCGGCCGAAACAACTGAGCGTTGAGGTGCGGGGGGGGGGGGGGGGGGGCTTCCCCCGCTTGTTTGTAACTGCAGCCCCATGTGGGGGCTGCTCTTGTCTGGTCAGTCTTGGGTCATAACCCCCGGCTCCTCTATTGACCAGCCGGCCCGCTACGGCCGGCCAGCTGCTGTCGACACGGGACTGGTGCTGGCTGGTCCCCCTGCTTCGATGTCGGCGGCCCGGAATCGGTTTCCTGTCCCTGCTCCGCCGCGGCCTTGATCTTCCCGGCACGGTGCGAGGGCATCGCGCCCCTCCTTCGTGGCCCCGCTCCGGCCGAGGTGCTTTCGGGGTTCTCCGGTGTGGCGCAACGGTGCCACGACCTTGTTTAATTCAACGACGCCGTGCATTCCTTGCCGCATGACCCTGCGCGGCGCGATGGCACCGCGCCATCCCCTTTCCAATCCACCTCAAGGTAGACAAGAGAAAAAGTGGGGGAGGGTCGGCCGTGTTTGTCCGGTCCGGACCCCTCCCGTTAACTAATAGCAAGCAGTCCAAATGTTCGAGGAATGATGACAGACGAATTCATGAATAGAAACATATAAATCCCCTACCTCGTCGAATTCATTGAGAGAGGGTTCGTCGCGGAAATAACCGTCGTAGAAGAAGTCATTGCGGAAGGAGAGAGTCGCGTCGCGAAGAAATGATTCATCGGCGTCGCGTCGTCGATCTCCGAGGATCAGGCGTTCTTTTCGACCTTTGTCAGAGGTCAGTGTTCTTCGCGTTCTCTGTCGAGGAAGAAGAACTTCAAGATATTTTCCTTTTCTCCCAAAAACTCCACAAAACAAGATCCAACAATAATAAAATATGTTCTTTCACTTATTTTATTACCTATGTCTTTAGTATTTGAAATTCAAATAAATAATTAAACCACTTAATTAATTCAATTCAGTTAAAAGGAGAGTTATAGGAGTTTAGGAAATATGAAGGGGTGGGGTTCATGTGGGCTCCACTACCCTCATAACCTCTCTTGGGTGGTTACCCAACTTCCACCCAAAGGTTTTAACTACTTAGTAAAAAAATAAAAATTGTAGCTCACTTTTAATTTTAATTTCCACAATTTTTAACAACTTCTCCCATGTAAACACAACTCCAGAAAAAGTGTTCCTAAGAAATTATCGGTGCTGCGAAATCATCGGTACCCTCGAAATTCGATTCTGAGCATCGGTTAAAAAGTTAGAAAAACCCGCTCGTTCGTTCACTGAACGTACCCAAGATAAACTTCGGATAAAAATTCTGGGCACACCGGGCCTCAGAATCAAGTTCCGTTAGAAATGGAGTTCTTGTAAAATACCAAATAAAATTAAGAAAAAAAATTCCCTTGAATTTTACGGGACTTTACATTACTCCCACCTCAGGGCTTTACGTCCCCATAAAGATACATCATAAACTAGGGAAACAAATGTGGGTATTGTGCACGCATCTGAGCCTCCCGCTCCAAGTGCTATCCTGGAGGTTCTCGTGCTTCCATCTGATGCGCACTAGAAAAATCAACCATCCACATAGGACCCGCTCCTATCGATCCTCGTTCTCCACTGGGACCTTAGCAAAAGTCGCCCCATCATCAATGTCTATCTCCCCATGATCAATGATATGTGTCGGGTCGTGCACGTATCTCCTCAACTGAGATACATGGAAGACGTCGTGCACCCGGTGCAACTGAGGTGGTAGAGCCAGGCGATAAGCCACCTCTCCAATCTTGCTGAGGACCTGGAATGGTCCGATGAAGCATCGGGACAACTTTCCACCTCGTCCAAATATTTTTATTCCACGTCGAGGTGAGACCCGCATGAAGACGTGGTCGCCATCCTCGAACTCCAGTAGCCTCTGCCTCCTGTCAGCATAAGACTTCTGCTGGCTCTAAGCTATCCTCATCCACTCCTGGATGACCTGGACCTTGTCTTTCATGGCCTGGACCATCTCTGGTCCCACAAGTGCTGACTCCCCAGGGTCTGTCCAGCACAGAGGTGACCTGCAAGGTCGGCCGTACAACTCCTTGTATGGTGCCATCCCGATGGTGGAGTGGTAGTTGTTGTTCTACGCGAACTCCACCAAGGGTAGGTGGTCCTCTCAGCCACGACCAAAGTCGAGGACATATGTGCGGAGCATGTCCTTGAGAGTATGAATGGTCCTCTCTGTCTGACCATCTGTCTGGGGGTGAAAGGCGGTGCTCAGACGTATCTGCGTCCCAAACGCCTCCAGCAACCCTTCCCAAAGCCCGAAAGTAAAGCGAGCATCTCGATCGGAGACGATAGACGATGTAACACCATGAATCCGTACAATCTCCTAAACGTAGAGGCGTCCCAAGATCTCCACTGATCCCTGCTCTCTGATGGGTAAGAAGTGAGCCGACTTGGTGAGTCGGTCGACAATCACCGAAATGGAGTCGTGACCTATGGAAGTACGTGGAAGTCCAGTCACGAAGTCCATATATATGCCATCCCACTTCAACTCCGGGTCCTCCAAGGGCTGCACCAAGCCTTCTGGTTCCTGGTGCTCTGCCTTCGCCTGCTGGCAGGTGAGGCATCGGGAAACAAACTCTACCACAACCTTCTTCATTCCCGACTACCAGTGTTGTCATCTGAGATCCTGGTACATCTTCGCCACTCCAGGATGTACCGCCAAAGGGGAAGTGTAAAACTCTCTCAGCACCTCCTCCTGTAATGAAACTGGTACCAAGGTACATCCTCTGAAAAGGACGTCGCGCACTCCTTTTAAAGAGAAACCATCAGGTTCCTGTCCTGAGGATATCTGCGCACGCCGTGTCTCATAGTCGGTATCACCACGCTGTGCCTCTCTGACCCACTGCAGTAGTGGAGGAGTGACTGTGAGTGACTGAAGAAAGGCTGCTCCATCGCTATCCACGAAGGATATCTGCAAAGCGGCTAGCTGCTCTGTCATCTCCCCAAGTAGTTGAATGTAATCCTCCTGCTGAGAGCATTGGCTACTACGTTCCCCTTTCCAAGAGTATTGAATATCTCAAAGTCATAATCCTGGAGGAACTCGAGCCATCGCCGCTATCTCATGTTCAATTCCTTCTGTGAGAAGATGTACCTGAGACTCCGATGATCTGAATAGACTGTAAAGCGCTCTCCCATCAGATAGTGTTGCCACATCTTCAGACCGAAGTCCACTGCTGCTAACTCCAGGTCATAGGTAGCGTAGTTCTGTTCATGTTGTATCAACTGACGTGATCCGTAGGTGATCATAGCCAGCTCCTGCATCAGGACACATCCATATCTGGTTTCTGATGCATCGCAGTAAACTACGTACCTAACTCCCTCCTCCGGTAGCCTCAAGATAGGCGCGCTGGCCAATCTCTATCTCAGCTCTTAGAAGCTCTGCTGACATCTGTCTGACCACACAAAGGGTCTCCCCTTCTTCGTCAAAGCTGAGAGTAGTTCCACAACTCCGGAGAAGTCTGCCACAAATCTCTGATAGTACCCAACAAGTCCCAAGAAACTATGCACCTCTGTCATGCTCCTAGGTGGCTACCAAGCTAGCACTGCCTCGATCTTCGCAGGATCCACCGCAACTCCCACATCAGTGATGATGTGTCCCAAGAAATGGACCTCACGTATCCAGAACTGACACTTTGAGAGCTTTCCATAAAGCTGGTGCTCTCAGAGTATGTCCAGTACAACCCGCAAGTGGTAGGCGTGCTCCTCCTCAGTAGTCGAGTAAATCAAAATGTCGTCGATGAGGACCATGACAAATCTATCGAGGTATGGCTGAAAGATCCTGTTCATGAGGGCCATGAACACTACTGGAGCATTGGTTATGCCGAATGGCATAAACAAGAACTCATAGTGGCCATACTGACACCTGAAGGCCATCTTCTGCACGTCCTCATCCCGAACTCTGAGCTAATGATAGCCTAACCTGAGGTCTATCTTCGAAAACCACCGTGATCCCTTGAGCTGATCGAAGAGGTCGTAAATCCTCGGTAGCGGATACTTTTTCCTCACGGTCACCTGGTTCAGGCGACGATAGTCGACACAAAGTCACAAACTCCCGTATGCCTTCATGGCGAACAAAATCGGGGAACCCAGGGTGAAACACTGGGTCGGATGAATCCCTTGCCCTACAAGTCCTCCAACTGTACTCGTAGCTCTCGAAGCTCAGCGGGGTCCATCCGATATGCTGGGGTGGATATCGGGGCTATCCCGGGGTATAGATCAATATAAAAGTCTACCTCTCTGCAAGGAGGTAGTCCTGGAATGTCGTCGGGAAAAACAGCCGCATACTGATCCACCACTGCAAGAAAACCAGGACTCTGCACATCAACTGCTTCTAGGATGAGGCTAGACAATTGATGAGTGATGAGATGTCCTCTCTTCTGCATGAGTCCATCCTGTGCTATGAAATCTCCCTTCCCGACGGTGAAGGTGAACCTGCTTCCGTTGGTGCATACACATCGCACCTTGTGCCAAATACAGTCAAACTGAGCATGGAATGTAGATAACCAATCCATGCCCAAGATGACGTCGTAAGGCCTCGACGCCGCTACAAGAAGATCCCAGCCGAAGCTCTCGCCTCTTAGAGTAAGCTCATACTGCCGACACCAGTGCGTAGTCATCGAGTCTACTCCCGTAGGAGTCTTTAGCTATAAGGATCGAGCCAACGGCTCTGTCGGAATCTCCGAGCTCCAAACAAGGGCAGTGGATATGAAATAATGACTCACTCCTATGTCTATAAGAACTGCAGCAAGGGTGGAATAGACACAGATAGTATCTCGAATAATCTCTGACGCCATGGTCGTACGTCTCTACTGCCTGAAGCTATGCATGTCTCTGCCCGCCAGCTCCCTATGGTCGGGGTGGACCTCTTAGCGGTGGTGGTGGTAGAGCCTCAAAGCGTCTCCCACCACTTGCTGCTCGGCCAGCTCCTCTGCCTCGTTCGCCTGCTCCATGTGGACTGCCACGGTCGACCCTCTGCCTCTTCCTGGGTGGTCCCTCAACCATCTTATGCTCCTCAGCACGGTGGGTAGAGGTACCGCAGGTGCCTCTGCTATCAAAGGGTCATGTACCAAGGCCTCGCCGCTCGGTGGGCTGTCGCCATGCACAACACTCGAAACCCTAGCTGGATGTCGTCGTGGGTCCATCTTGAAAAGAAACAGTTGTTCCACGGTCAAATAGAATACCTGGTGAGCTGACCCAAAGTAATAATAGAGAAAACTTGAAACACATATGCAGTCAATGTTTTCATGCATTGAGTCGGAAATCAGAAGTCAGGGTCCTGGTGTACGGATACGTCAGCCGCCGCACCAACACTAGACTCCCTGGACTGATAACCACACCCAATATGCTTGACACTATTGCTTCACATGGAAGAAAGATCAGAGTCCAAAGTTCGTCGGTAGAACCAAACTCCTCTGATACCAATTTTTCACGACCCGTCCTCGGGGACCGTGTCGTGACTACCCCAAGCCCGCCTTCCATAGGCCAGGGGCTGGCGACTAGCACCAAGGCGTAATCCCCGATCAAAAGGTAAGGCATTGCCTTTGTAAAGTAAACCAACACCATAGAGCAAGCAAGTATAAGTAAACACTAATTAAAAACTGGGTACAACAGTAAGTGCGGAAAAGTAAGTGGCCCAGAATACAAACCCAAACTGAAAGTAAAGTACAACTGAAAATGGGAGTACAACAATTGAAAAGTAAAGCCATAGCCTCGAGCCGCCCACTGGAAGTCCCACCTGAAGGGTGGGTACAGATATCCTCCACAGCTCCTCAGGTCCAGCCGTCCGCTCTGAGTACGCCCCGCCCAGTTTTCCACCTCCTGGTACTAACCTGCTCCTCATGCCTCGACCACGATCAGCGTTGTCCGTCGTCTGCAACCAACACAACGTAGTGTGGGCATATCCCATGCAGGGGTGAGTATAAGCTACTAAGTAGGGACCCCGAGACCCCCGAAGGACTCCTAGAATCCACAAAGGATAATCCAAAATGGAAAGATACAACCACGAAGTAACATATGACACTACATAGGTATATGCCCATACATATACCTAAGTCATCAATTCTCATTCGGCTCCAACATTCGAGCTCAAGTACAACCCGGTCCACACAGGAAATCACAACCCGATCCACACAAGAAAGCATAACGTAATCCACACAGGATATCAAGTCAATATTATCGAAGATAAGGATTAAAAGTCAAGATTCAGCTCACACAGGTATACTTCTTCGTAAGACGATAGAGATGATCAGATATAGCCACTGATTCATCCAAGCTGTCGGACCCACACAGGATCGATAGGTACTAACCCCCGCGATGACCCACAAAGGATCGATAGGTAACTAACTCCCGCAATGACCCACACAGGATCGGACCCACACAGGATCAGTAGGCACTGGCCCACATAGGACCACTGAGCGCTGACCCACACAGGATCTGACCCACACAGGATCGGTAGCACTGATCGAAGTAGGATCGCTGAGTGCTGTAGTCGTCGTCGTCGAATCCACGGAGGATTTCTGTATAGTCGTCATTGTCGTCGCAGTCGCAGCCAGCTCTTGGGTTCCCGCACACAGCAAGCTCATTCGGGAGGGTCCGCTCCATGAGCCGAGGGGCTGATACATCAACTGAGACGTAGTCCAGATATGATGTATCCAAAAGTTCTGTATCGTCAATAGGAACTCAACGTCACAGACGGCGCGTCAATCGGATGCCCGGTCTGAGAGTTATTGGCTTTTTCGTCCCAGGGGCCCGGTTGGGTTTTAAGTCAAAACCAACCTGACCATACTCCAACTGCGTCCAAACCTCGAGCAGAGTAATCCAAAAGGTCTGTCTCACTAAGAGGAATCCAACAAAGTCGACGAAACGTCAATCGGACGTCAAGAGATCAAGTTATAAGTGTTTCTTCTCCGAGGGCCCGGTTGGTTTCGTGTACAAACCAACCCGGCAGAACCCAAAGTTCTCCTAAACCCTTAGGTTAATATACCTAAACGACCGAATCTATCCAAGGATCGCATAGCAACTGACGGTGCATCGATCGGAGGTCCGCAGCCCATGTTATGGGAAAAAGACCGTGAGGGGTCCGGTATTAGGGGGTTCGGGCCCGGTCCGACCCGGCCCGATACCCTCTAGGTCGGCCCGAACAGGGTCGACCTGACCTGGGTCCAGGTCCGGCCCACTTGGGCGCGGCCCGGCCCGACTGGCGCAGCCCGGCCTGGCGGCCCGGTGCGCTGGCGCGTGGGCCAGGAGGCTCGGCCGAAATGGCTGAGCATTGAGGTGCGGGGGGGGGGGGGGGGGGGGGCGTTGACCCCCGCTTGTTTGTAACCGCAACCCCATGTGGGGGCTCCTCTTGTCCTACCAGTCGGGGGCCGTAACCCCCCAGATCCTCCCTTGACTGGCCGGCTGCTGCCGACACGGGACCAGCGCTGGCCGGTCCCCCTGCTCTGATGCCGGCAGCCCGGAACTGAGCACTGGTCCCTACTCCGCATCGGCCTACGGCACCGTGCCCCTCCGTCGCGGCTCCGCTCCGGCCGCAAGGCCTTCTGGGTTCTCCGGCGCGGCGTGACGGCACCACAACCTTGTTCGATTCAACGGCGAGGCGCGACGGCGCCGCGCACTCCTTGCCGCATGACCCCACGCAGTGCGACGACACCGCGCCATCCCTGTTCCAATCCACCAAAAAGTAGACAAGAGAAAAAGGGGAGGATGGTCGGCCATGTTTGTTCGGTCCGACCCCCTCCTGTTAACTGATAGCAAGCGGTCCAAATGTACGAGGAATGATGAAGGAAGAATTCACGAATAGAAACACATAAATCCCCTACCTCATCGAATTCGTTGAGCGAGGGTTTTTCGTGGAAATAATCATCGCAGAAGAAGACGTCGCGGAAGGAGAGAGTCGCGTCACGGAGAAATAATTCTTTGGCGTCGCATCGTCGATCTCCGAGGATCCGACGTTCTTGCGACCTTCGTCGGAGGTTGGTGTTCTTCGCGTTCTTCGTCAAGGAAGAAGAACTTCAAATGCTTTTCCTTTTCTCCCAAAAACTCCACACAACAAGATCGAACAATAATAAAATAAGTGCTTTCACTTATTTTATTACCTATGCCTTTAGTATTTGAAATTCAAATAAAGAATTAAACCACTTAATTAATTCAAGTAATTTAAAAGGAGAGTTATAGGAGTTTAGGGAATATGAAGGGGTGGGGTTCGTGTGGGCCCCACCGCCCTCATAACCTCTCTTGGGTGGTTACCCAACTTCCACCCAAAGGTTTTAACTACTTAGTAAAAAAATAAAAATTGTATCTCAATTTTAATTTTAAATTCCACAATTATTAACAACTTCTCTCTTGTAAAAGAAACTCCGGAAAAGGTGTTCTTAAGAAATTACCGGCGCTGCGAAATCATCGGTGCCCTCGAAATTCGATTCCAAGCACCGGTTCAAATGTTAGAAAAACCCGCTCGTTCGTTCACTGAACGTACCAGAGCTAAACTTCGGATAAAAATTCTGGGCACACCGGGCCTCGGAATCACGTTCTGTTAGAAACCGCATTCTTGTAAAATCCTAAAGAAAATTATGAAAAAAATTTCCCTTGAATTTTATGGGTCTTTACATTAACACAATTTATTACTATTCATTGCTAATTAATACTAATTATAACTAATTACTACTAATTATTTCTAATTACTACTAATTATTAGAATTTATTAATAATAATAATTATTTGTTACTAATTATTAGTATTTATTACAAATTATTGGTATTTATTACTAATTATGAGTATTTATTAACAATTATTAGTATTTATTACTATTTTTACTCATTATTACTATTTATTCCTAACTATTAGTATTTATTTCTAAATAATAATATTTGTTTCCAATTATTAGTATTTATTGATAATTATTACTATTTATTACTAATTAATACTATTTATTAGTAATTATTAGTAATTATAACTAATTATTAGTGTTTTTTACTAATTATTAGTATTGTTTACTAATTATTAGTATTTTTTACTAATTATTAGTATTTTTTACTAATTATTAGTATTTATTACTATTTTTTACTAATTATTACAAATTATTCCTAATTATTAATATTAATCACTAATTAATACTATTTATTGCTAATTATTACTATTTATTGCTAATTATTCTTATTTATTGTTAATTATTACTATTTATTGATAATTATTACTATTTATAGCTATTTATTACTAATTATTGCTAATTATTCCTAATTACTGCTAATTATTTTTAATTATTGCTAATTATTACTAATTATTGCTAATTATTACTAGTTATTGCTAATTATTACAAATTATTCCTAAATATTACTAATTATTTCTAATTATTACTATTTATTTCTAATTATTACTAATTATTAGTATTTATTACTAATTATTACTATTTATTACTATTTGTTACTAATTATTAGTATTTGTTACTGATTATTAGTATTTGTTACTAATTGTTAGTATTTGTTACTAATTATTAGTATTTGTTACTAATTATTAGTATTTATTACTATTTTTTACTAATTTGTACTATTTTTTACTAATTATAACTAATTATTACTATTTATAACTAATTATTACTATTTATTAGTAATTATAATTATTTATTAGGAATTATTACTAATTATTAGCAATTATTACTAATTATTACTAATTATTTGTTCTTATTACTAATTAATAGTATTTTTTACTATTTTTTACTAATTATTACTATTTAATTCCTTATTATTACAAATTTACGCTTATTATTACTAATTAGGGTTAATTACTATTAATTATTGCTAATTACCGCTACTAAATGCTAATTACCTCAAATTATTTTTATTCATTAATAACTATCTATAATAATTCCTAGTTGCCTCTAATTATTAAAAATTAGCACTAATGATTTAAATTTATTACTACAATTTAATACTAATATCAAAACAATCTAAATCTAATTTAATTACAACTAATTAACAATAAGTGAAATTAATATAAAAAAATGAAATAAATATTCAATTAAATAAAACATAAATTCCTTTAAACTTGGTCTCTTATAGGTGTAGATGACGTCAAAATCTATTCGTAAAAAAAACATTTAACTCAAATAACTCTAAAATTAGAGTTTAGAGAGAGAGAGAAAGTAGAAATAGAGAGGAAGAATGAAAAAATGGATAGGGGTATATATGGGTTAGATTTTTTGTGACGAGACCCATCGCAAATACCTTTTACCGCATTAATTACTATCTGCGGTTAAAAGGGTATTTGCGACGGGTCCTGTCCCAAATAGTGACCTGCCGACACACTATTTGCGATCGTGGCATATCCCGTCGCAAATAGTATTTAGCACCGTCGGGTATTTGCGACAGGTGGTGCCTTCCCATGATAAATAGTATTTACCAGTGCCGGGTATTTGTGACAGGGAGGCACCACCCGTCGCAAATACCCTTCCCACGGTTTAGCGCGCAAAGTGCACTAAACCTTTTACGATGGGATCCCTTTTCCCGTCGCAAATAACAAATTATTTTGCGACGGTTTGATGTCTTCGTCGAAAATAATCTTTTCGACGGACTATTTTCAACTAGATCTATTCCCGCCTCAAAAGGCCTTTTTTCCCATAGTGATGCATTCATATATCATTTCAGGAACATTGGTATTTACATGACATGCATCATGTTAGTTAAATATGATTCAGATTTTGACCATATGTTTCCTATGATTTATATTAGGCTATCATTATGTTTGTTTGATTTATATTTTCCATTTGTTATGACTGCCTATTAAAAAATAGGGATCGATTATTCTACGTTTTAACAATTTCTTATATAGTGTTTTCCCATATAAGGCTATGTTGGAATCTAACTTGGACAATTCCCGGGATGAATCCTTGTTGTATAGGTAGATATTTATGGGATTTTGAATGATGGGGTTGGTTAAATATAGTGTGAGTAAGAAACTGATAAGGCATTTTTATTTAAATATTGTGAGTGAAATTCTATTTAACTAATCTATAAATACTTTTATACCTTTGTAACTAATGAAGTTATTTAAAAATGAAGCATATGTAATGATAAAGGCTTAATTGTGAATCTTTTGAGCTATGAGAATATCAAAATATGAACCCCATTAGACATTAAATTCTGAGACATGAATCCTATAAAGTGATGGTACTTAAAACCTTGAATAATTGAAAAAGTCATAATGTGACTTAATAGAAATGATATAAGAGCCTTAATGATTCACGGTTATTATAATTGTTGTATATGTGGCATGACTCACTATATGGGTAGTTGGGGTTGTTGTGAGAACCTATTTTATGAGGCCCTGGTGATATGAGATGTATTGAATCTAGTCTTATGCATGTGATCACTTATTTAAATTATGGAATTGGATGTTCTAAATTTATAAAGACGAAACATATAAAGGTTGTGTGGACCTTATGTATAGAGATAGTGTTTTCATTGTCGATGTGTTGTTTGGGGCTTGAGAGATATTTTGGATTATGAAAAACTATATGATGTGAGGTGCATCGAAAAGTAGAGTGTTGTGTCACTTATGATCTTTCTTTTATCTACGAGCTTAAGATCTATTCTCTATAGTGGTTTCTAGTTCCTTTTCTGTTTGATGTTGTGGTAGATTATTTCATTGTATATATACCTAGGAAAAATATAGTTGGGTGTTGGTAACACTAGATGTTATGTGACATTGAAACAAGAACATGAATATTACACATGAGTTATGAACTACAAAATGTGGGATGTGTGGAATAGGTGGGAGAACCCAGTGACCCATAGATGTGATTATAAATTAAGTAATTAGATATTTCTAACAGTCATGGGTAATGAATGAGAGGGGTTGTCTTGGAATTATGTAATCCTTTAGATATGGGATGTAACTTAGATGCTTCATATTATGTAGTCGTTTTGTGTTTGGTGATATCAAGTATTGATTAGTTGTATTTAAACACTTGGATTGCTAGATCCTTATATGTAGACTATTTTTAAAGGGTGGAACTATTATTTTTCCTAAATCTTTCAGTTTATGATGCACTATTTGGATTCAGGGTAACAATAGGTAAATTCTTTGAATTCTTGAAATGATGCTCGATATGATGGGTGGATTTGATTTTATCCATGATACATGAAAGGTGTTAGGCCAATTATATGAATGGAGTTAAGATGCCTCTAGTTTGTTAACATTACATTCTAAGAGCATGGTATATTTCCAAGTTAAGCATGTGATCCTAGGATCAATGACACTCAACTCATGGGATCATGTGTTGGGTGTCATGAATCATCCACAACAATGTGTGAAACCCGAGGGATTTAATAAGATCGGGTGTTGTGGGAGTGGACGTCTATTGTTTTAGAGGGAACTGAGTTGGTACAAACTAGTCCTATTGGACATGGACTGATGGAATAGAAAATAGAAAATTCTATTTATAGTCACTTGGGTCTTATAGAAGATCATGTTATATGATGGTATTAATTCCATGAAGTTCTTTGGTTCACAACTATTTTCCATAGAGTTGTGGTACCATAGAGGGTTTGGATTAGTAGTTCCTCTCGGAATTGTGTAATAAAAAATTGGCACATTCTTGTGGGATTGGTGGCCGAATTATTTATGATGATAACTTGAAATGACTCTGAGATGGTTATGACATTGGGGATAGATCAGGGTGTGATGACAAGAAAAATCCAATTTTAAACTAGAGTAATGCATCACTAGTAGATTGGGTGCAATGAGCATGGATCTAAATGTGAGACACATTTTCCTTGTGGTTGAAATATGTTAAGATTTCCCTTAGGTGGAGTGGTATAAGGTATAGTCATTTGTGTGGGAGGGTACCATAGGTTGAGTGTGGTAATAACCCTTATCATGAGATGAATTTTAGAAAATGTCATTGATGACATTCTTGTGAATCATGAAAAATAATTTATTGGTGTTTCATACCTTATGCTTAGGTGTGAGAAAGATGACCATGTACAGCTATTACATTTAACGATGGGGAAGAAAATGAGATATGGTGAAAGATTTTTTGTTTTAATTAAGTGTTAAAATATTCACTACAATTGTTGGGATAATTATATCAATTGTTGTATTGTGACTCTCATGTTAAAAATATTGTGATGTGTGAGACTAGTCTCTAGATAGTCATGATGGTTTTATACTCATATGAGCATGTAAATTCAATGTAATCATTATTTCTTCATGTATTGTAAAGTTTATCTTGAATATGATGTTTTTGGAGTCTAGGTGATTACTTTAGACCCCGGATAAATTTCAATGATCAAATCATGGTTTAGTTTGGTGGCTCGTCAGAGCTTAGGTGGGAGAAAGTGAACAGAGTGAATGGTTGTTGATTTAACTAATGAATAATGTTTTGGGTTGGGTTTAGAACATTGTGTGTGTCTAGATTATAATGGGATGACTCCAATGACCAAGGAATCAAGATATCATTGTTTAATAGGGCATCCGATGTAGAAGTTGAGTGTTCTTGATATGGTTTGGTCAGTGGAGGTTTGACCTGTTTTGTGTGTGTGTGGAACTTGATGTTGTTGATTTGGAAATGCATTATGCATGTGAATTTGATATGTCATGTGTGATTCGTGTTTTTCTTGGGGAATTTCATTGAAATTTTGCATTTCCAGGACCTTGGGTATATGCAATGAATACTTATCCATTTATTTTTATAACTGAAATAAATTTGGTTTTAGTGGTTCTACAACTATTCTAGATTATAGATGGAGTTTCAATAGAAAATCCTATGCTATGGAGTACACCATGGATGAACTAAATTTGAGGATCTTGTATAAATAAGTTCCATAAATGTTGAAGGCAGCATAGTGATGAACCCAACCCACAATTTTTTTAGTATTGTTACATCAATTGGAAGCCAGTGAATGAGCTTGGAAAGGTTGAAGGTACATAAGTACAAGTATCAGTTGGTTGGTTTTCATAATTTTCATGTTATCAAAAATGATTATAAGAGAAGGTCCAAGGTAATGGCCATGTAGTTTGTTCACTTTTGATCATTGGGAAGAATGTAGGTGGAGTAGCCTAGCCTATGGAGTCTCAATACTTAGGAGTGAGATGCTAATGTGAATGTTCATGATAGTCCTCATATTTATTTTCCTCGTGAGTGTGATTAAGAGTTCAAATAGGTATTTTTGGGTGAATATCCAATAGTTATGGTGAAATTACATGATCAATGGGATGATTGTTTCATTTTAAGATCCATGGAGCGGTGATGCTCATGTTTCAAGCATGGGGATGAGATATTATATGTTGGGTGGGGTGTAATACCCCTTATAGAGCTATAATGGTCCTTAATATTTTTAAATTGGCTAAAAACCATTTTCAAGTGTATTTTTGGTCTAATAGGGGTATTGAGAGTGAATTGGGGGTTTGGGACATATTGTTGGGGTTGCATCCCCACTGGATAGTTGATAAAGATCCACCAGCTAGTCGGTGGCTAAGGTAGTAGCCATTTGTGGAAATTGTACTTACCAGCTAGATCATGGCTACCTTGGGTATTATTTATGGGTACCCACATAATTTTTCATGGGATCACCCTTTTAGGTTTCATCCTTACCTTTTTCATCCAATAGCCCTCATGATCGACCCTCCCTCTCTTCTCTTCTTCCCATGGGTTATCTTTATCATCCCTTGTTTGTTTAATGTTCTTCTAGATGCATTTGAAATATTGAGGTATGTATAATTTTTTTTTCATATTCCTTTGTTCATTCTTCTCATCATTACACAGTCTCTTATTATTTATCTATAATATATGATATTTTCTTATATTTTATCTGGTTTATTGATTTATTTCAATTCAGGCCAAACCAACTACCAATATTTGATGAGTGGACTCTATAAAGGATAAAGAAGGTGGTCCCTAAACCTAACCCATGATATCATCTTATTAATTTTACAAGTAGGTGTTGTGTGGATCTTTCAGCTTTTTAATGCATTAATATAAATGAAATTTAATGTTTATGAGAAATATTACTCATTTTTAAATTCCATTTAATATTATTTATTACCAAATGAAAGGTGATTTTAATTAGAATGGCTTGGATATGAATTTTACATTGATTTGTATTAATAAAATATTATATATTCCTAATAATAAGAGGCTGAGATGGTAAGGGTATCTTGGTTTGATAACCACAAGTGAGTAACTATGTATTAAGTCAGCTTATTTGTAATTGAATTTCACAATAATTTGTGATATTGGAATGGTAATTTAAAACGTGATATAATTGTTGATAAAATGAAGTGGAATGGCGATCTTATATTTTTTAAATGAATTGGGGAATTAATTATATTATTTTTTGAATTATAAGGTGAATTTGGTAAATCATGTGATTTATATGAATTGATAAACTTAGTTTGGTTTTCGTAAATTAGAAAGTCGATTTATAATTGAATTGGGTAATTTGAATTGGTACCCAGTTTTTCAAAAAATATTAAATATAATTAGGGATGAATTTTTTTTTCTAAAATGGATTGGTGTAGAAAATGGTAAATTATGTTTTCTAATTTGTACTGAATATTAAATGTGATGCAATGATTATAGATTACGGTGACCTTGGAAAATTTAAAAGGGTGAATGTTGAACTGTGGAGTAATTTGATTACTTATAAAATGAATTGATAATTCAAGTTATATAATGAAAATTAAAAATAGATGTATTCCTACCTAATGGTTCATAATTACAAGATGATGCCCCAGTTTCAAAATGATACATGATACTTGGGAATGTAGGGATGAGTGAACAGATTCCATATGATACATGGCACTTAGGTATGTAGGGATGAGTTACAAGCTTCCAAATGATTGATGATAATTTGGGAATTCTAGTATGATCTCTTGGATTCTATAAGGTATATGGTACTTGAGAAATCTAGGATGAGAACTCAGATTCGGTGTGATACATTATAATTTGGGAATTCTAGAATGAGTTCATGGGCTCTGATTGATTCATGATACATGTGAATGATAGGATGGGAAAAAAATTCCTTATGATACTTGATAATTGGTAATGAAAAGAAGAGAACAAGGATTCTGTGTGATACATGATACTTGGAAATTCATGTAAAATCACAAAAATTCTGTGTGATACATGATACTTAAAAATTCGAAGATGAGTGGATGGAGTTCATGTGAAACATAATTATTAAGAATTCTAGGATGAGTGAATGGATTTTTTATAATACTTGATACTCGAGAATTCTTGGATGATCACTTGGATTTCATGTGATACTTACTGGTTGGTAATTTTGTGATAAGCACTAAGATTCTTTATGATTCTTTATGATACTATGGAATTATGGGATAGGATCTTATTTTCCATGTGGCTACTATGGTTGGAATGATCATCATGAAATTCTCTGAGTCACATGAAATTTTATGAAGTATGTTTGATCGGCCTCATGAGTGTGCATGAATCCTGGACATCAGTGATGATTTTTTAATTTATTTATTTTCAATACATTAGTTTCATAAATGTCTCCCTTGTGTATATACTTGTTTATCATATTGGTTATTTTAGGGTCACCATTGGTGGTGGCCTATTGAGTTACACTCAAAACCTACTTGGTACTATATGGAACATGGGTACTCGAATGGACATTATTAATGATCACAATTACCAGTTTTGGGAAATAACCGATGTTGATGCTTGTTAACCTGGAAGGCTAGTCTTAGTATGGGTAGTGGGACCAAGAATGAATCAATACCAGTTTCTGAAAATCTTATTTTTATGTAATATTTTATCCTTTTTTCATTATATATGATCCACCAAAGAGGGATATATTCAGCCATGTATGGAAATTAATTTTTTAATTGAATTGTAATTATTCGTTTATTTATTAGAACTCCCCTTGTCAAAATTGTGGGGTTTATTTGAATTATTTTACCTGTTTTATATTATTTTTATATATATCTATTTATATATTTACTAATGTTTATAGTCTCCCCAAAACATCCTCATAGACCTTCACCACTATTCGATAGCCCTTGGAGTATGGGGAGGAATGCATTAGGTTATGGGGTGTCCACCTACTTGGGCACTGATTACTGGTCTGGGTAGTGGAATTTCATATTTAAGTCTTGATATCAGTGATGTAATATTTTTATATTAATTTCCATAATTATTTTATCCATTAAAAATAAACTACAATATGAGTGAACTTAATTAAATTTTACATGATCACCTCAATATATTGAGAACAATGATGTATGACTTGGGTTGTCAAAGATCTAGAGTTTTGTTAACAATGCATAATGGTAAAATTTTAATCCATAATAAGTATAATAGTCTAGATAAATTTTATTTTAGGTTAATAAAACACAAGGGATGTGTTAGGAAGGAGGGATTGCGTTTCAATTATGAAAAACATGGTTATTGGATAATGAATTTCTTAGAATGCCTGAAGGGTTACAAGAAATCTGATGAAAAATCTATGTCACGTATTAAGGCTATAAAATTAAACTCTTCTATTTTAAAGGGTACATAATTCTAAATATAATTTTATAATTTATTCAAATATAGAAGAGTTCAATATGAAGAAAAAAATTTATTGTTTTTACTATTTTTATTCAAATAAATTGGAAAAGGTATAAATGATAATGATTTAGAATGCAATGGAATAATGCTCTCTATAAGGATTTAGAAGTAATAAACTATGTTTATTATATACAATTTTATTTCTCATGAATTGCAAGAGATTGATTGTGGGAAATATATTATTTCAAATATAATTCTATAATATTTTGATACAGATGGTTTATTGTTAACAAATTCTATAACATGTTTGAGGAGATAATAAGGATAAAAATGTTTTAAATAGGATATAAGTGTTTGATAAATATATATTTTCAAAGTACGATGGAATGTATATTATAACCCATTGATGGAATAATTTAAAGAAATTTTTTAATATTTCTCTAAACACCTAGAATACAATTCAATATATATTATTTAATAATTTTTTTAATAAATATTCCCACAATGTAAATTTATCTTTTTTTAACACAATGTATTTTGTGTATTAGGATTATATTTTAGAAAAAATATTGTAGATATATCTTTGTTTTAATTCTCACATATCATTGTTTGACCCCAGCTAAATTTTGGTTGTATTTTTTGTCAATATATCAAAAAGGTTTTTATGAAGAATAATGAAAGTATGTTTATAATGTAAATGGAAATCCAGATTGAAGAATAATTCTTGTGATATTGTCAATAGTATCCAACCCATCAACATAAGAATTGGATCTAGAATATTAGCACAGTAATCAAATCTAGAACATCGACATGATTCATTATGATCCATCAGATTGTGATGTTGATAAAAAGTTTGAAACTGTTGGAAATCATATTAAGTCTAGAATAAAAGTGGTGATCATAATGAGGAATTGTTTCAGAGTCTGAATGGACCTGATGTATAAACATTTTGTTGATTTTCTGTTTTTTATTTCACAAAAGTCATAAGTTTTCTGGAGAGTAATGATGCATGCCTTATGAAGGAAATATGGAGAGCTGGATCTGCCAATAATATTAACTATTGGATGGAAAGAAGAATGTTATTGAGAAATGGTAAGTTACAATAAATTTTTATGATGTGTAAAACTTTATGTGATAATGTGAAATGAGAGATCGATCATATGTTTTATCATGTATTGATGTTTTAATTGGAGGTTGTTTTTCAGATAGAAGTTGGGGAAGTTCCATCAGAAGGAATCCATAAGAGTAGAGTTTAATGAGATCATTGGTGAATGAAAAAAATTGCGACCTTCAATTCGATAAAGTCCATTGATGTGAACCCATCATAGTAGTATCCATTTGATAAAGGTTTATTAGACTAATTTCCAATGGAATTAGAATTATGAGCTACCGATTGAGTTTATACACAATTAAATACGGTAGATGAGAAGGAGAATCATACCAGAATGAACATCGGATGGAGCCCATCAGAATTAGGGTATCAGATAGAGGATGACCATACTAAAATTTTCTGAGGAATATTTATAGACTGAGTTTCTAGAAGAAGTTTTAACAACAATAATTTCATTCAATAATTTTTTATGTTGTTGAAGATTGTATATAAGTAAATTTTGATTCATTTTACTTGTGGAGGAATTCAATAATTTCTAAAATGAATCAAAAAAGAAGAATAAAAGTGAAGTTGATAATAGTAGATAATTACCCTTTGATGAGAACAAATATATATCTGGGTGTATAACTAGATTGGGTAATTTAATATTGAATAGGATGGTTTGTATGTATAACCAACTATAGTAGAAAATTTTCTACTATGATTGTAGATTTTTTCACTGAATGTGCCTTCATATTCCGAAAATACGAGAGTGAAAGAATCTATATTGGTGGGACTAAAAAAAATTCAATAAGTTTGTATTTGTACCTAAAAATATAAATATCACGTGGTGATCCATCTTTATATTTTCTTTATTAGAAATTTGATATTGTAAGTTATATTTTGGTGGGTCTTAACACTAATATGTTGCAGAGGTTAAGAATTTTATTGTTAAGTAGTTAATAATATTTCTTATAAAATAAAATGGAACCATTGATTCATCCCCCCAGTTTTCTCGATCCTATTTTGGAACAACAATTGGTATCAGAGTACAGGTCCCCACTAAAATATTTAAATTTGAGAATGGGTAATTTGAGATCTAGGAACTATATGGGGATATCAGTTTTGAATGGTAAGAACAATCATATCCTAAAATGAAGAATATGCCCATATCTTATATCTCTTTGATATGATGTTTTGGAAGAAACTCTGTATGTATTTACTCTTCATATTGAGAATGCTCATCTTATTGTTTCTAATAACATAAATCATTAGAATGATGTTAGAGTTAAAAATGATTTACTCTCATCACTAACTGAAAGTGAATTTATTAGAGTAAAAGGAGTTAGAACTACCAAAGGTATCTAGGATTATTTGAAAAACATTTTTTATGGAAAAACAAAGGTGAAAAATGAAAAGTTAAAACTTTGGAGGTTAAACTATAATGATATAAAAATGGATGATGATGAATCTGTTGGTGTCTCCTTTATAAGATAAAATGATATTGTTAGCACCATAATTTTTCTCGGTGACAAGTTAGATCACTCAACCATAGCTTAAAATATCTTGATAATTATTTCGAATAAGTTTTATGTTAACATTTCATCTTTGGGAGAGAGAGATGTTGAATCTCTATCTTTTGATGATCTTCATAGTACTCTTGTTACTTATGAATAGAGAAAAGATTCAGTTATGGAATGTAAATAATATTTTGATCAAGAAATGGCCTTAAAATATTTATTAAAAGGAAAAAAATATAAATAAGTTAAAAAAGAATCAAATGATTCAGAAGTAGAGGAAGAATTTAACGATTTCAACACAATATTTTCTGTAATTTCTAAAAAATGCAATAAGGGAAACTAGAAAAGCAAAACCCTTAGATTTTGGAATTATGAAGGGAAGGGAAATTTTCCACATAATTTTTTGAGGAAGAGAGTATAAGTTAAAGGAAGATGATGATAATCTTCGAAAAAAAATTAGTAGAAATATAATTATATATTTCCTTATGATAAGAAGAATAAAATGTATTTGAGTAGAATAAATAATGATGATTAATCATCCAATGAGGAACATTATCCTCAACTCAACTTTATTTCTCAAGTTGGAAATAGAAATTATTCATCTAGTAGAGATTATGATAATGCTAAGATGTAATAAGTGGAATGGATTCTCAAAATGAATTTAATGAATTCACATGAAATAAATACATAACTAAAGAAAAAATAATTAAGTTTTAGAAAGATACAAAATACATAACATTTGAGAATGGTTATCCTTGAAGAAAAATAAAAACTTATGATGAAAACTCAACTAGAAATGAGAATCTCAGCAAGATAGAATCTGTAGTTATTGATGAAATTAAAATAAACTAGTAGAAAATAATTGAATCCAAAAAAATCATACATTTTTTGAAAATTAAGTTAGATGAGAAAGAAGAAGATTTTTTATAAAAAAAATCAATGTTTCTCATATAAAAATGTGCATTAATAAAGGTGAGATAAAACTTCACCAAGTAGATGATGTCAAAGGTAATGATTTTGAAGAAGGTGGAAAGAAAGATTTACAAAAACTGGTTTGTGAGAAAACATCTTCCTCAAAGAAATATAGGAGTTCTTAAAAGTATCATATTAAGCAATGTTTTCCATTATTTATAAAGAAACAACAACAAAAACAATGATTTGAACAATTTCACTATCTGTCAAAAAAAGATCCAGAGGTTACTATTGGTCTTGTGGAGTTTTCACACACAAAGCTTATTTCTGATGGTGTAACATGTCTCTACCAAGAAACGCGTATAAATAAATGGGTATCAATGATGAGAAAAGAGATTAAAATATTCCTAAAAATATTTTGGAACTAAAAAGAAAATATCAAAATATAAAGAAAGATGAATATGTTAATAAAGTGGAGATAAACAAACATTATGATAATAAAAAGGAGTTCTTAGCTATTTTTCCAGAAGAATTTTACAATCATATAAATTTAAAAGAAGCAAAAAATCTTTTGAAGTAGAGGGAATGAAAAAGGTTTTTGAATTTGAGAACAAAATTGATAAAAAGTTGTCAACATATGGTGATTTGAAAGGTATTAAAAAGTAAAAAAGTTGTGAGAAATAAGGCAATATTACTAAAAGTTGTTTGATTATCCTTCCAGAAAAAATGAAGGAATGAAAGAGTTGTTATAGACTCTCTATAACAAAAAGGTTCCAAAAGAATAAAAGAAAATTATTTCCTTTTTAGAATGATCAATAGATTAAAAGAAACTTGTTACAAAATCTAAGAGGGAATAACATGATTAATAGAATACATCCTATGAAAAATCAAAGAGGAATAAAAATTCAAGGATGAGAGGGGAATCTCAGTCATAAATATTCTTCTAAGGAACTACTGAGGTTTCTCATTTTTCACAAAATATTTCTATTTTAACTATATTACAGGGAATTTAAGGGGTTTAAATAAGTAATCTACTCTTTACAATTATATGAATTTTCTTGCGAAGGAAAGTAATGAGGTTACAAAATATTTTTTGGAAAGTTATGTTTATACACCTAAACTATCGAATATGTTTGTTAATATGGGTGAAAGTTAATTTTCTCTTAAACATATTCTTTTTAATATTTATAGATAATGAGAATGTTGAAAGAAACATGAAAAGGGTATTACATGAATTTTGTGCAATAAAAACTTTAAAAACATATAATTACACACTCATGTTTTCTAAACCAGGTTCTCCCATGTTGTCTTTGAGTTTTTTAGTTAAACTCACTTCGTTATGAAACTCATGTGATACTTATATTCTCATAGAAAATAAATTCAGGTTTTTGAGATGTGAAGTTATAATCCTTGGTAATGAGATCATTTTTCGATACAAGGGAAACCCTTCACGATGAACCCTCTGAATATGACTATCAATAAGTTGTAGAGATAAGAAAAAATAGGATAGAAAATAAATAGGGGGAGAAAGAAAATAATATCAATAAACAAAAAAAACAAAAAAAGGTATTATTTTAAAGTGGTTGAAGTGGGTATTGGCAGGAAGCATAGTGGGGATTTTTGACCCCATAAACATTTTTTATATGTTTTAAATAGATAAATATGTTGATTGTACTAAAGAAGGAAATTATGTATAGAAGTTTGATGGAAATCAGGAATGAAGAATGATGTTTTTGATGTTTTTAATCAGATCTAGACCATAGGTAGAATATTCGAATCTAAACTATTTTCATGATAATCGGATCCATCACATCAGCATGAGTCAATAATATCCATGATATTGGGATGTTGATAAAAATTCATAAGCTGTTGTAAATCAAATTAAGTCAAGAATGAATGTAGTTATCATAATGAGAAAGTGTTTCAGAGTATAAATAGATGTGATGTATAAACCTAATGATTATATGTGGTTTTTTATTTCACAAAAGTTATAATTTTTTCTAAGACTTGTGATGAAATACTTATAAAGGAAAGGGGTATAACTAAAGCTACTAATCATATTGGGGATTTTTTTTGGAGAAATGAATGTTTCTGAGGAATGGGAAGTTATAATACTTTCAATTATAAGTGAGATAATAATGAAGATTTTGTTTAACATATTAAATTAAATGTTGAATTCATGATTACAAGATTATGTTTGTAGAAGAAGAATGTTTTTAGAATAGAGGAGAATACGATGTGAAGAATTTTGGATACTGAGCATCATTATGAGAATAATATGTCTGACCATATCAGAAGGCTGGAAGGTTGATCTTACTGAGTTGAAAAGTCACTAAAGATATCGATCGATTGGATACGGTATTCCACTGAATATGGTAATTTATTTTGACACCAATTCATATTGTGGGTATCATTAATATATAGGATTAGAGTTTTTATCAAAGGAATAATGTTTGAGAAATGTTGAATTTTATTGGGCCAAGAAAAACAAATAGTCAAACTTTGTTATCTTATAAGTTTTTAATATAAAAAGAACAAATGTACATCAAAAGGTGAAAACTCATTGGATAGGAGTTAATAATGTTCAACATAATGAAGAATCGTAAAGATGATCATAATGATAAGATATGTGCTTTCCATATGATTATCATTTGTTGTATAAAAATGTAATGAAAATATATTATTTTATATATGTATTCATCATAATGAGGAATATTGTAATGAGGAAAATTTTAATGACAATTAGAATTGGGATGAAGAAATAAAAGATGTCTAAAGCATTGATAAGGGTTTAAGAAGTATAACAAGAAGCATGAAATGCCCAAGAAATTTGGGATTGTGAATTTCACTAATCGGGAAGGTAAATTGATTTTATATCCTTTTACATTATTGAGTTCCTATAAAAGGAGAGTACAAGACATTTGTATCAAGCGCTAAATAGGTTGTGATAACATACGCTGAGAGATATGACATTTTTTATCAGGTATAGAGTTTCCAACATGAGATTTTTTTTCTGGTTGGAGCTGAGGAAGTTCAATTGGAATGAATCCATTGGAGTGGAGTTCAATATGAACATCAAAAAAATTTCAAAAGGGAGACGTTCCATCAGATAATTTCCATTGAAGTGTTCCTATTAGAGTGAAATATGTCAGACTACGGTTGATTGGACCGAGTTTCATCAGATGTAGAATTTTAAACTACCGATTGAGTTTCTACTCAATTAAAGAAGGAAGAACAAATAGTGAATTAAACCAGACTGACCATCAGATGGATCCCGTTAGACTGAGGGTACCAGAATGAGGAATATTAGACTATCTTTTATTCAAGAAGATTTCCAAACTAAGTTTCTGGAATAAGTTTCATGACCAATAACTTCCTTGGATAACTATTGAATTTTTTGAATATTGAATGTATGTAATGTTTGATTCATGTTACATATGGAGGAATTTATGACTTTCTGAAGAGAATCATAAATTTATTAGAAAATTGAAGTTTCAAACTATTGATTGTTACCAATTTTTGAAAAGTCTCACCCTATTGGGGTGTATAAACAGCTATTGGAAGTGGATAGTAAAAAGGATATTTGGGGGGTATAACCAATTATAGTGAAAAAATTTGTAATGTTAATTTATAATTACTCACTTATTATGAATCTTTTTTCTAGATAGAAGTCAGTGATAAAATCTATTATGGTGGTCCAACATGGAGAGGAGTATTTATTTATACACAAACTTTTAAATATCACGTGTTGTTCCATTTTTATACTTCTAATATATAAAAAGTAATATTATGAGTTACATTTTAGTGGATCATAACTCTACCAATTTTTAGAGGTTAATAAAGTTTTTATTTAGGATTTAAGTAAGTTTCTTATAAAATAAAACGAAACCCCTTATTCACCCCCTCTCAATTACCCTGATCCTATTTGGGAACAATAATCATGTTAATTATGTTTTCCTAAAATTTAATATTTATGATAGATTTTTATAATATATGAAATCTGATAAAAATATTGATAAGTGCTGAAAAGATTCACCACTAGAATTTACCTACCACCACACATGACTCACCACCAATAATGAGTCACCACTAGATAAACTTCCACTAGATGACCCAAAATAAAATGAGTCACCATTGAACATGAGTCACCACTAAGGATGACCTACCATCATATGAGTCACTATTGAACATGAGTAACTATTGATTATGACCCACCATCATATGAGTAATCAATGAATATGAGTCACTGCTGAAAAAAAATCACCTCCATATAACCTACTACCAACCTAACTCACCAACGGACTTAATCACCTCTAGAAAAGATTCACTATTAGAAAGGAAACATTAAATTATATGTTAGATCTTAGTAAAAGTATGTTAGGGATACTGATTATTTTTACTCAAACACACTCTCCATCATGCAATGATTCATATTAAAATAAGTCTCCCCTCTGCGTATATGAACAAGTAAAGATCAAATAGATGATCAAGTGTTCTAATTGTTGGATACAAGAAATATCATTCCTTGAGTTCTTACAAGCTGTATACTTCCTAATTTTAAACTATTAAATAGTGGAGTACTCTAAACAACTATATCATTTCCTAATTTTAGAAAAAATAATTCTTTTGACACATTCTTTTACTGCTAGTTTCAATGAATCAATGCAAGATTCTCACTAATCCACATCTGAATATAATCAAGAGTCATGGTCACTTAAGAACTATCAACACCTCATTTATTATATCTTATTACTTTTTATTTTTTATTGATATGTTTATATTTTATCAATGGGTGGTTTTCTTTGTTTATCAAAACATAAAGTCTCTTATGCTATAACTAGAGAATACTAGATATTCTCTTCAATATCTTCTCATTTGTATTAGGTCGCGACATGAAACTAAACCCCTTGTTTTATTTCATTGAGTGATTTTCTTATTTCATTAATTACAAAGAATATAACTTTATTTTTTTAAGCTAAAAAATGCGTACTTTGATATTTATTTTTAACTAATTTTTATAAAATTATTTGATTGAAAAAATTGATTTCAAAAGTTAAAGTAATTCTTATATTCATTTAATTGGGATGTAATAAATCTTTGATAAAACTTTTAAAACATAAAAATTATTCTAAACTACTCTTCTTTTTAACTGTTATAATTTATTTTAATTGGAAATTTTTTTAACTTTGTTTTAGTAGAATTTTTTATTGGGAACTCAATTCACCCCTACGCCTCTTGAGTTACTCACTCTGACCAACATTTGGTATCATAGGATTTTAAATTCTTTTCAAATGGGATTTTAGTTGTGTTTTAAAGATCTAAAATTTCTATCAGTTCTAAATTTAGTACTTTCATGGAAAATAGACAAGAATGTAACATTAATAAAATACTTGCATTATTTAATGTCATTAATTATTATCAATTGAAAATAAATATTAAAATTCATATTGAATTCATTTGTTTGGAAATGTGGAATGCTATTGATGATCAATATGAAATACATATGACTTCTAGAAATATAATGTATGATGTTACAAAAATTCTTTTAAAAATAAATGTATAGACATGAATTCCAAGTATTGTTCTTTTGGTGATGAGGAGTTTATAATAATATGTATATGTAAACTTGTATATGAAATTTTGGACACTTTAGTAGTTTCTCATGAATGAAAAACTAATGTGAAAGAAGTGAGATTAAATAATTATATAATAAAATATGATACATTTAAAATTAAACCTGATGAGGTTATTTCTGACATGTATCATAGGTTTGACAAAATAGTAAATACTATGAATTCTTTGGAGAATCTAGTTACTAAAAATAATTAAATAATGTGGTTATTAAGGTTTCTTCCATAAAGATAGAGAGGAACCTCATGCTCAATTAGAGAATTTTTTGATATTATTAAACCACATATTAAGTGTCAAATTTAAATTTTTTTTATGAAAAGGTAGAACATAAAATTAACGGATATTAGGAATCTAAATTGAAAATGAAGTCTATATAATTAATGTCTACAGCTTCAAAATAGATAGAAAAATTTCAAGCTGAATGTTCAAGTGATGAAGCATCATCGACTGACAGCGATGATGAAATGGACTATATGACGAGGAGGTTTAAAAAATTTTATAACAAGAAGAAATTATTTTTGAAACCAAGATATATTGGAAAATGTGACAATATATGAAATTGTAAGAAGGACTATATGGGTGATGATACTCAAAATTATATCATCATCTATGAGTGTAAGAGAAAAGAAATGTCATAGATGACTGTCCAAAAATTAAGTATAAAAATAAGTATGATGACAAGGATAGAAAATACAATAAATCAATGAAAGTTAACAAGAGTTATTCTAAAGATAACTCTAACGACTTAAACTCGACCTCTGAGTAAAACATGATAGATATGATATATATTTAATAAAAAACACATATTAGGTATCATATATTTTTCCTGCTTCTCCTATAAATAATTATTATAATTCTAAAGAGGAAAATAATGATGAAAATATTTCAAATTATGAGATATTATAATACTGTAATATTATATAAATTTATTTTAATGAAATTATAGATAAGTATAAAATTATAAAGAGACAACTTTATTTAATTGTTAAATTTAAATCTGATCTTATAGTACAAAAGGATGAAAATCGAACAAATATTAAAATAAAATAATACAATGGAATTGACTAATGAGAAACAAACAAAATACATATATATATTTACTAATTGTAGAGGTAATATCACTGAAATAAAGGGAAAATATATTTCATCTAAGTATATCATTATCCTTGGTTATCAACATGTATAAAAGATAATTGATAATAATAGTTTTATTCCAAAATGTAGTTCTAGAAATATTGTTACTAATTTTTATTCAACTATACCTAACAAATTTTTTATTTCCAAAAGTTCACAATCTACTTAGAGGAATCCCATTAATGAAAATATGGGTTCTTAAAGCCATTATTACTGAAATTTCTACACCCATGAATATTTTGGTACCAAAGTCGTTTTTTGTGTAAAATTTGTTTTGTTGGGAACCTACTTGAAGAGATCCTATAAAAGTCTATGGAATCTGGAATATGTATTTTCTAAAAACTTGAGTGGAGATTACTCAAAATTAAAAAATTTGGAATAATATTGATGGTGGAAATTTCACATTTTGTGATAGTGATAAATGGAAAATAATTGGCCCTTTCCAAGACAGTAATTCTAACTCATTTTCAATTTATAAGGTACAATTTATTGATGGTTTAAAATAAAATCTTCCTAAAATATCACAACTATATGAATTCGGTTTTTATGTTAAATTTTAAAATAATTCTTTTAATGTTTTTTATTCTAAACATTCATTAGTGTTTACTCATTTGATAAATGAAAATGTTTATACAGTTAATTTAGATTCATTATTTTCTAAAAATGTGTCTTTCCTATGTTCTTTTCACGATGAATCTTTTCTGTGGAATAGGAGACTATGAAACTATAATATTCACCCACATAGAAAGCTAACTAGTAAAGGGTTAGTTAATGATCTACATAAAATTGAATTCCCAAATGAAAAATTCTTTAACCATGCCAATAAGAGAAACAATACAAGATATATTTCAAATTATTAAAATAAGTTTCAACTTCATAACCCCTAGAGTTGGTTTACATGGATTTTTTTGGATCATCTAGACTTTATAGGATAAATGGGAAGAACTCTATATATACACTTATAGATGAATTTTATATATATAATTCGGTGTTATTTTAATCTCACAAATGTGAAGCTTACTCTTACTTTATTAAGTATGCTAGAACTATATAATATCCTAGTGGACTTAGGATTAAAACCATAATATGTGAAAATGTTCATGAGTTTAAAAATCAATACATTGAATCTAGTTTCTCAAAAAATGACTTTAATCACTACTTTGATTCTCATAGGACCCGACAAAAGAAATGTGTTACAGAAAAAATAGAACTTGTTGAAATTTCTAGGAGTGTTATTAATGAATATGATCATCTTTTTTAACATTAGGGAAGAGGTAGTGAATACAACATGATATATAATTAATAGTGTTTTAATTTGACCACTATAAAAGAAAACCCCTTATAAACTTTAGAAAAGCAGAAATCATAAATTTAATTACTTTAGAGTTTTTGGTTTAAATGTCTTTATTCTTAACACTAAGGATAATCTTGAAAAAATTTCTTTCAAGGGTGATGATGGAACTATCTTTAGTTATTCAACGTATAGTGAATACTATAGGGTGTTTAATAAAATAACAAAGAATATGGAAGAGTCTTTTCACATAAATTTTGATGAGATAGATCCACATGAACCTAAGACCCCTTTAAAAAAACCTTGAGGCTGATTTATCAACTCTGAACATTAATGTAAAACCTTTTTGAAAATTTGTGAAACAAGAAGAAAAATCATCCAGTTTTATGGGATATTCACAATGAAAATATGAACATGTATATGACCAAGAGATGAATGACCCTTATTTTTAGAGAGTTATTAGAACTCATTGATACCATCCTATAGATTTTTTTGTTGGAGACCAAGATAGAGGTATATAGAATATAGCTTCTCTTAAGAATTTGGTTGAACATCGACCTTTATTATCATATCCGGTACCTATGAAAATAAATGATGTAATTAATGATGATTTTTGGGTAATGTATATAAAATAAGAGTTTAATCAATTTGAGGGATATAAATTTTTCTATCATGTAAATAGATCTAATGACAACATATCCATTGGAACTAAATGGGTGTTCAGAAATATGGTAGATCAGTTATGCACCATAGTATGAAAGAAATATAAGTTGGTTGCATAAGGGGATAGTCAAGAATAGGGTATTGACTTTGAAGAAACATTTTCATTTTTTGTAAGACATGAATCCATTAGAATATTTCTTTCCAATATAGAAAAATTTGATTTGAAACTATATCAAATGGATGTGAAAAGTGAATACATATATATTTATATAATTTAGAGTGTTTTTGTTGAACAACCCCTAGTTTTATAAATACTCATATTCCAAATCATGTCTTAATATTAAAAAAATCCTTATATTATTTAAAATAAGAACATTTATCTTGGTATGACAGGATCAACTCTTTTCAAATTTCTAAAGTTTCTTCAGAAGGTTTATATGATACAATATTTTTTTAAAAATAATTTTTTTTGTTGTTCTAATCTATGTTGATGATATTATTATTGGATCTTCTAAAAATCCTTCATGAACAGATTTTTTAAAAATGATGAAAAAATTGAAATTAGTTTAATGGTTAAAATAAAATTCTTTCTTGGTATTCATATTTCTGAAAATAAATAAATAATTATTTTAAATCAAATTATTTAAACCAAATAAATTCTTAAATTTTTTGGTTTTGATATATCAAATAGTATTGAAATTACCATATGTACCACATATTAGTTGGATCTTGATGAACCAGTGAAGCTAGTGCATCAAACCAGTTAGAGAGGTATGATTGGAAGTTGTCTCTACATACCGGCTATACAACCTGATATAATGTTTATATTTTTTTATGTGTTTTCATTTTCAATAAAACCCAAATGTTTCGCATTTTATTTATTTTAAAAGGGTTTTCAAATACCAAAAATATAGAACAAAATTAGGATTGTTCTTCCTTAGAGGAAAATAATTTGACTTAGTGAGTTATTCAAATATTGATTATGGGGGTTTCTCGGTAGAATAAAAAACACATATGGAACATTTTGTCTTTTTGGAAAGTCTCTAGAATCTTGGTGTAGTTAGAGGAAAAATTATGGTTCACTATCTACTGGTAAAGTAGAATACATTGGTGCGAGTAGTTTTGTTTTCAAAAATTTTGTTGATGAAACACACTCCGCTAGACTATAGATAACAATTCGTACATGTACCTATAAATTGTGAAAACAAAAGTGGAATAAAGTTTTTCAGGAATCCAAGGTCTCACTCTAGAACAAATAATATTGATGTAATACATCACTTTTTGAGAGATAATTTTCCAAATTGTGATATAAATCTTGTGTTGAGATGAACTAAACATTAGTATTCTGAAATTTTCATAAAACAATAGAATTAGGAAAGATTAAACTACATAAAAAAGAATTAGTTTTGATAAAGTTTGGTTAGAATTAAATTTTGGGAATCCCCCATTGGAAATTACCCATCGTTGGAAATTACCCACCATTTGAAATTACCCACCATTGGAAGTTACCCACAATTAAAACAACCAACCATTTGAAATGGACCACTGTTAGAATATGCAAATGTTGGTCATTTTTATTTTTGTTTATATTATTTAATTAAATTTTAATTTTAATATATTATATAAATTTTTATTTTTTAAATCCCTAAATAATATAAATTGGGGAATATGTCAAATTTCAAAGTGATATTTTCCCCATTCTTATTGCCATTTATACATCTCTCCTACAAATTTCTATCAAGAACTTTAGACTTCTCTCATCCCCACATGAACATTCACTCAATTGAAAGGGTTGCAGTAAATAGAGATGTTGCGTTGACTCCTGAGGAGTCATGAAATTTGAAGAATCATAGAGAAGATTTTAGTAGACTAGTAGTTGAGCCACGGAACACGCAACTCATGAATTAGAAAATAGTTGATGAGAAAGATGTAAATGATTAATGGTTTATTTCTATAATATTGATGGTGTTAAATTTGATCTAGGACCAAGGTTGGGTGTATTGGTTCTCGAATAATGAGATATCATTATATCATAGGTTGGTACCCCAGTTTTATCAATATAATGTGTTTAGGTTTGGGAAAAATAAATATCTTATTAGAAGCATAATATATGGACATGAGGTATTATTCTCTTAAAAAATGTGGGATATGTGTATTAATGTACATTATTAAGGAGATTAGAATGACTATAATGTCTTTATTCCTAGTTATAGTGTGTCTTTTGTGTATACATAACATCATATGCCCTAGAAAATAATTCTTTAACATGATGTGATATCATGATTTGTGTCTGATTTGCATTATGAAACTTTACAAAATCAACATATGTAGATATTTGATGGTTCATATGATGGAGATGTATATGTCATCATTAAGGTTAAACTCTATTATTTATACTATGTTTTATTTGGACATGCTTGAGGAAAAAGGATTGGTTGATGAGGATGAAATTTTAGAATTTATGTGTGGTGGTTTCTACCTTTCCAAAGTGATTTTCAAAATAATAAAGGTAAAATAGAACCCTTGGTTTAATAAATGGGTGGATGATAATAATAAGATCTATAAGTATTTAAATCCTATAGATCACCCTTCTAGACCAAAGAATATTGTTAATCCTAGCTTGGAACCAAATGAGGTAGTAGAGTATTCATATGAAGAACAAGATGAAGCTGATGCATTTGATGATGATGAGGAGTTTTATTTTGAGTATAGAAGTGACCCTTACACACCTAAGAGCCTAGTGGTCTCTTTTGGCCTAGATAGTCCTCCAACATCTCTATATTTTATATAAATTCTTCTCTGTGAAGGGGGTTGATGAGAGAAAATATCGGTTTTAGGAGAATAATGGTTTAAGAGTTATTCCTCTAAATATTCTAGGGAAATTTTAGTTGTATCTGATAATGAATGTAATGGTAATGGTGATGGAAATGATGGAGGTGATGAAGATGATAAGGGTAGAGTAGATGATGATGTATATGTAAGTGAATATGTTACTGATCATGATGGTCCTAATGACCATGACATGACCTAGGCACATCCTCTTTCTTTAGGTCAGTCTTTACTTCTAGTTATGAGGGAAGACAAAGTTTTTTTCAAGATGTTTAAGAAGCTACCTTTGATAGAGATGAGATGACGGAATCTATTAAGGGGGAGGAACCCAAGGTATTTTATCCACTATATTGACCCAAAATATGGTGAAATTGTTGAACCTATAGTATTATCCTCAATTAGGATGGGTGTTATAACACTTTATTAGTGGGAAAGATTCCTTGGGTATGTCAGGATTGTATTAGACTATTTAGACTCATATGTTGATGAGATAAATTGACTAAATCATGGTGGAACTTCTAACCTAGTTTTATTTGAGATGAATCCTAAGGATCCTTGGTTGAGTAGATATATGTTTCCGGATATCTTTTGATATTTTATTTAGATGTTCCTACTAGAACTTAGTTAATAGAGGTTTGATTCTTTATAATACGACAAGTGTTTCACCCCTAACTTTTTTTTATAATCCTATTCCATTAGAAACTATTTAAAAATCTCATATAGAGTCTTTTAGATATGCTTATTTCTAATTTTTTGTTGATTTTGAGGAGTCAAGCACCTCCAGTCACATTGCTTAGTTAGAATGATGCTAGACACTAATTTGATTTGGTTATGTTCCAAATTCATCCAAATTTGATTCATCATATTTTGGAGGTTGATGTTGAGAATAACTGGTTATCCAGTGAGATGCAGTCCTTAAGTAATATAATGAAAGAGATGAGGAACTCGGTCAAATAGATTTTTCTACTTTTTTAGAAAGGTTAGAGGATTTATCTTCAATGGATTCTACTTCCAGTGCTCCACCTCCCTCTACTTCTCTTGTTATATAGTTGAATCAATCATTTTTTAGGGAGGAGATTCATTCTATTCTGAGAGATGTTCTTACAACTCCTCGGGATGATCTAAAGAAGATCATACCGCATGGTGGTCATATTTATAATATTGTAATAGAATCTTTGAATAATTCCTGAAATGTTAGGGAATACATATCAAATGAAATTACGTATTGCATTTATTGGATTTAAAACATGCATGAATTGAACTCACACTTTAATTTTCTAGCTAACAACCTTTGGTTACCTCCATTCACCAACGACTTTAAGGAACATGTCACTCGATTGAATGAGATGACACATGTGCTTCAATTGTTTATGGATGAAAATAATGACTTTTTTAGTGTCGTGGAGCATGGAGGTAACATCGTTATGGACTTAATCAATCTTCTGAAGTCTTTCTTTCATGTATTAGGTATGGAATTAGTAGCTCAGGAGTCCATTCAAGTGACTCCCATTTTCTTAGTAGATCCACTTCCATGAATATTTTAGACCATCTATTGTTCAGAATATAAATGATCCTTTTCCTGTTTAGTTTCAACATCTCTATTTTTTACCCATGGAAACATTACATCATCATTTGTGAGTGATTATCCGTAAGAAACCTTATTCTAGTTCTTTCCTTCTAGCCACTACCTCAAATACCTCAACCTCTACCATTTTCCCCCTATCTCTTCCAAGGTAAAGGCACCTATGGTTCCTAGTACCCAAGACGAGAGTAGTTGAGATTAGACATTGTCTTTGATAGGGAATTTATTTTATATTTTTCATCGGTAAGTATTACAATATATTTTTTTATTTAATGAGATTTCACTAATTATTTATCTTTTTCTATTTTGACTTTAATATTTTTTATCTTCACTTTCTGATAATCCCAAAAGGGGGAGAATTCATATGGAATTACTTTTGGGGAGAATAATTATTGGATCCGGTTTTTTTTTCATTTTAAGGTATATTTATCCTTTTATAAACATATCTTTGATACTATACTTATTTTTCTTCTATTTTTAAATTTTATATTCAAACCCCCACTTTAGATTTCTGAAGTGTTAAGAAAATTTCATTACAATTATAAATGCATCTATTTTATGCCAGAATTTAATTTTTAAATGTTTTAAAAAAATTATGATTTTTGATCACCAAATAGGTGAAGATTATTGAACATCCTTGTTTTAATGGTCACAAATCAGGGTAATTATGTTTTTAAAGAGATTTAATTTTTATTATATCTTTTTATAATATAAATATATATGATGAAAATTTGGATTAGTGTTGAAAGTAGTCACCAGCTGAATTTACCTAACACCAGACTTGACTCACCACTAGGAATAAGTCACCACTAGATTCCCTTACACAAGATAACCCACCATCAGAGAAGTCACCACTGAACCTGAGTGACTGTTGAAGATGACCTACCTCCAGATGATTCATTTCTAAACATGATTCAACAATGAATATGACCTACTTCCAGATAAGTCACCTCTAAATTGGAATCACTGTTGAGAATCATTCACCTCCAGATGACCTAACACCAGCCTAACACACCATTGGAATAACTCACTACTAGAAAAAAGTCAATGTTAGCATGGAACCATTAAAGTCTATGTATGATCTTAGTATGAGGATGTAGAGGATCGTAATTAAGCTTTTTCAAAAAAACTCGCCATCATGCAGTGCATCATATTAAAATAATTCTCCCGTATTAAGATTTTAAAAAAAATTAGTGAAATTATATGATCAAGTATTCTAATTTATGAATATAAAAAGGATGATTTCACAAGATCATACATGACAAATACTTACCTTGTTTTCAACAATGTAGGTGTGGAGTACACTAAAAAACAAAATAATTTCCTATAGTCAGAAAAAATTGATATTTGTAGCACTCTGTATTACTTCTACTTTTAGAGAATTGGATTGAGCATCTCAACAGGATAAATCTGAGGAGACTCATGCATCTCGATCACTTTAAATATAGAAACAATGTTTTTCTTATATGTTTAATACTTTTTCTTTCTATATGCTTCTTTTAAATTCTAGAAGTGTGTGGTTTTCATTATTTATCATCACACTCTATCCCCAATATAGTAACTAGATAGTACTAGATATTATCTTCACATTATTTTAATCTTTATACCAACTATGTTTGTGAAGCAGGTTTTTTGTGTCATGGGTTTGTTTTTAATCCCTTGATTATTGTTAAAGAGGTCCATGTGTGTCCTTGAAAGCTGGTACAATTTTATCTATATACCCATTTTAAGTTTTGGATCATATTATATTTATATAGTCTACTTGGAAGTGATTTATTTCCAAGTAGATGGGATTAGGTCTCAACTTGAGACAAAACCCCATGTTTTATTCCACTCCATGATTTTTTATTTTATTCATTACAAATTGTTATAGTGTATTTGTTTTTAAGCTGCAAACAAACTGATACTTTGTTAGTTAATCTTAACTATTGTTTATAGAATTATTTGATTGAGTATATTTATTTCAAAAGTTAATGTAATTTTTATATTTTTTCAACTAAGAAGTTATCAAGCCATCAGTAATCTTTTAAGAGATCAATATTCTACAGAACAACTATTTTTATTAAATGTATTTTTTTTAAATGTGGGATTTTATTTGATTTTTTTTTTAATATAAATTTTTATTAGGATCTAAATTCACCCCCCCTCTTTATTTAATTACTCTAACAAAGAAATACAGTTTCAAAGATGCTAATGGGGGTAAATTTAGACATGAAGTAGCTAAAAATATAACAAATAAATGATTATAGAAGTCTGGTTCAAAGTTATTATCTCTATATATCATAAAGGTATTTACCTTGAATTTCTAAATTATTATTTTAAAATATTGAGTTACATTTAAATTTGGTATCAAATTATCTCAAATAAATGTTTAAATGAAATATTCTTTGATATTAAGACGAAATTTAAAATATTTCAATGCATCAAGACAATAAGAGTAATGAAAATCATAACATTGAATGTTGGAAAGTATGAAAATCTGAATATTGTGTTCAAATGACTGAAAATGTAGAATATGAATTTTAAACACACCATTTTAAAAAAATCCACAAATTTTATCTGATAAAAAGAGTTTACTTTGAGGATTTATAATTGGGTCTCATTTAGATGATAAAATAATTACATAGTTATGTAATGATTTTAAGATAACATTAAAAATATAGAAAACAAAAGTCCCTTCTAGTTTTCTATAAAATCTGATATGATTACATTGGAACTTATTTTTTATTTTTTATTATTCTTAATATATATTTCCAATATATGAATTTTTCATTATATATAAAACATATCTCTCTACTTTTTTATTCATTCATGTTGGAATCATATTTTAGATGTAGTGAAATGATGACCTCTCAAATTATGGCTTTAGTTTATCTGAAATCAATTGTCATCGTAGAGTATTATTTATATTTATGACATGTTAATATTATTACGTGTTGGGTTTTGCGTAGTGATATCTAATTCTATCACATGGTATAAAAATAATAGTGTACTAGATAACCCACTCTGTATACAACATGGAGTATTATACATTATGTCTTTGTTATACCCATGGTTAATATTTTATATTGATTACCTAATACCTAAGGTTATCAAAATAAATATCATAGGATCATTCAATATTTAATAACATTTTTATGCCAACCTTGATGCAGAGCTAATTAGGGGTGGTTGGGTAAGTTATCAGTTATGTCATCAGTTAAGGTTAAACCAAGATTGGATTTATCCTCCCATATTATAAGCATGAAATATGGTCCATTGATTGAGAAAGATTGTGGAAGTTTATAGCTATATTTATATAATTTTCATGCGATGTGCATATCTATTTGGGTGAGGGACATGTGATGTGCTCATTCATTCAGGTGAGTGACATTCCATGCATTCATTCATCCATTTTTTATACTTAGTGAATCAAAAAGTTATGAGTCAACTATATGATATTGATATAATCTATGAATCTTGGTCATTTTTTTTCTTGAAAAGAGACTAATATTTTATTCATGTTATATCTGATGTATCTTATGGACATTGATATTATGATAGATTGTCTAGTGGAGATCAATCTAAATCTCTATGTAGCATGAGTGGGACTAATGTTTATATAGAGGAATATATTTTTTAAAAAATAATAAATTATATAATTTTTTATTTTTAACAATCCTACAATGTTTATGGGGTTACACTTTGTTGTTTTGTGAATGAGTATTTAATTTTTTAATAATTTTTTATAAAACCTTTAGATTTACCCCAAAATTAATTAGTAGAATTGTAAATATGACATTTAAATGGGTTTTCCCAATTTCTTACACACGACAAAACATGTGGTTTAAATGAATGAGTTTCTTTATATATAAAACTAGAGTTTCTAATATGGGTTCATATGTTTTTATATATTATATGACATAAGGTGAATGTTCACTATGTATTTAAGTATTTAGTTCAAGTGAGTGACTAATAGAAATATACATCAAAGTTAAAGTATAAAATGGTGATAAAAATATCATGGATTGACTTGTTTTAACTTATAAGGATTTGGGTAATTGGAATAGATACATTGGGACGATTCTTAGATCAACCAAGTGTGTTGGTATTTTGTTGAGGTGTTGGATATGTTGGTATAAGAATATGAATGAGCCTTGGGAGTTGCCTTGGAACTAGGGGTATAATTTATTTAAATGTCGTTACAATTGTTCTAGTAATAAATTTTTTTATTTAACGGTTTTGAGATATATGGATGGTTAAAAAATAAATTTTTATAGTATTTGGGGGTTTTGGGGGACTTGTAGTAGATTGTGAAAAGTTTATCATAGGAATTCAATAAATGGAATTCTAAGTAATGGAAATCCCATGTAAGGATATTATAGAATAAAAATTCCCATTTACAAAAATTATTTATTTAGGTAATTATAAGAAATGGAAATTCCAAAGTAATGGGATTCTGGAAACACAATACCAATGTATGGGAATTTCTACGCAATGGAATTCGTAAGTAATCGAATTCCTAAGAGAATCTAGAAACACACTTCCTATGTGTGGGAATTCCAAATATAATCCCTAAGTAAGAGAATATAGAAACATTATTCCTAAGTAATATAATTATAAAGTAATTAAATTCATATGTAATGGATTAAAAATTAATTTTAAGGGATTTTAATGTTTTCCCATGCCCAAAAAACACCCAAAATTGGAATAGGTATCTCTCACCTTTTTTATATTCTTATCCAAATAGGATCCCTCTCATTTATTATCATAATCGCATGTTGTCTGAAATTGTAGGGAACAATAGATAAGGTTAATAATCCATATGTATCTAATATTAATATTTCAATTTGTTTACTTGCCCGTTTGTGAAAAAACTAATCATAGGAAATTTTTCATATGTTTTTTAATATTCTATTTAAGGTTGAATTGGCTACAATTTCTTAGAGAGTAGAGTCCTGAAAATCCATTTAATCGGTCTCAATATTATTTATAATTTATTCATGTGTTATGTGATTCATGGTTTGGGGGAATGTGTGGGGTAGTATGAGTGAGACCATACATGAAGTGATTTGATATTTTATTATTCCTAGGAAATAAAATAGGGTGGTATTGTGTATAAAATAATGTGGTTGGTCCTGATAAGGCATGATAAGTGTAATATGTGATTCTATGGTTCATTAGGTTTGATGATGTCAGATATAGAATATTTTTTCATGATGTGATTACTGAGATTATTCAATCAAAAACTTCCTTGAAATGTATCATGTGTTTGTGGATGATTTTGATCATTGAAGGTGAATCGATGTAATTATAGAGTATAAAAAGGATAGCATTGACCATTATCATGATTGGGTGAAAAGGTTCATAGGTCGAAACCAAGTCTTATTAGAGGTGTGATTGAGGATGTTAGTGAATCTTATAACCCTAGTTGGTCTATAGGGCCTCTGAAGTGTGTATACTATATAGTTCATAGTGGGGTAGTTTTGACCACTTATTATGGGATGAGGTTTGTGTAAATTTATCAACATAGGGGATAATTTTTACCATTGGTATGTAGGTGGTTCACACCCTTTAAGGCCAGTGTTAGTGGTTGTTGAGACTACTGGATAAGGGATGATGATAGATAACTATGATGAGACGTTTTTTCCTTAATTATGGATGGATATAAATAATTCATCTTTGGGAGTATTTGGTTTATTGTGTTAGTAGTGTTTATTATTTTGGAAGTCCTTGGGACTTGTAAAATGATTTTTGGGTGTCCTTTTGGGGTGTTGAGATGACTCGGTTTGGTTATTTGGGGGTGTTATAATGTGATATTGTGTGGTATGGATTTGGTTAGAAAACTGATGGTGATTTCAGTATGATAGAATGTGGATGTATAATTCTTATCCCACATTTAGTAAAAAATTAATGGCTCTCTTATGGTTATTGAGCACATGGGGAGTGGGTTTTTGGAAATTTAGTTCATTACTATTTATTTATGTCTTTCATAACTTGGTATATGTATTGATATAAGCAAGGGACATAATTCTTGGTGGCCTTCTATGTTAATAAACATTCACTGCATGGGCCCTTCGAGATGAATATATGCCTAATATATTTGGGTAAAATTAAGGTAAAAGGATTGTTATTAGGAGCTCCTTGGGAAGGGGTGTGCAGACAGTACATGGTCTAGATGACATGGTTTTTAGAATATGGGTTGAGTGGTTTATCAATGTCCATAAGGTTATAATTATTAATATTTTTGTACATGTGTATATATGTATTTTGGCATACCATTAGTGGTCTGGTTGAATCATGTATAAGAGGAATGATTTGTATTTACTAAATGTATTTTCATATTTTTATGGTTAATTATTGTTTTTTATTTTTTAGATATTTATTTGGCTCAGTTTTTATTATTTATTATTATATTTATCATCATCATAATGTATATTATCCCCACTATCAAAACAATAGACCATAAATGTTAGTTAGTAGCCTATGGTGTATGAGGATATATGCCTAAATTCCCATAGTATAACACTGATCAGGGAACAATCAAGTGGTCCTGGGCTGTAGGGCATTATGTAGTTGTATCAAAACATAGATATTAAAAGTTAGTACCTAAGTAGGTTGATTATAATTTTATAATAGTGTTCCATTTTTTTCAAATTTTTATTGAATATATGTTATTTAAAATTTGATTTTGTATTTAGGATTTGTTAGACTAGAGTCTTACAAAGTGTCTGAATATAAGATAGACGACATGTTGTGTGTCTTTCTAGCACCTTGATGAGCTAAAATCCATGTTACCAGTGGAATGGGTTAATTATTATGATTTTTTGGTTATATTAATGTTATTTGGTTTTATTAAATTGACATTTTATGTTATTGATTTTTATTTCATACTCTTTCCCTTTAAAGGTAAGAGGGAGTACATATGAATCAAATTATCCATATAGGGATCACATGACATATGGGTGTTCATGAGATTATTATTTAGAAACTAGAATTAAAATGATGGTTTTAGATGTTTAAAGTGTCAAGAATAGGCTAAAAACATTTGCCTACATAGTCTCTTTGAAAAATTCTACTTAGCTAACCTAGAAAGGTTAATGGTTCTAAAAATTAAACGATGTTCAAATATTTATAGTGTAAAAAACAACATGGTGCATTATCATGTCTCTTCTTGGTTTAATTATATTTTTTGATCCCAGGTATGTGAAGGTTAGTGCGATAAGTATGTGGATCATATTGGGGTATCATGTTTGTAAATCCTGACACTGATATGGGAAATTGGGGTCTGTAAGGCCAGATAATACATGCCATAGTTTTGGTATGAAAGTGTAAGTGATAGTGTGTTCTTATGCCTATTATATATTTCCAAATTTGAGATATATGTACTAATATATATGTATTGAATCATATTTTATCATGGTATTATTAAATTAAAAATTTCTACTATACATTGTTGAGGAGTTTTTCAGTGGATGGATGACTAGATCAGTGTGAGCTTAGTATGGGAAATCTAGAGAATGGATCGGGGAGATATGACAGATGATTTGAGTATGGGATACATGATGTGGGAATTAATTAAAAATTTGTATAAAGATACATAAATCATTTACTTAGGTCTAGGGAGAGACTACTATTTTGGATTTTTCTAGAAAGTCTCATATGAATTGTGATTTGTGTTAATGATAGCTGGAGATGAGATCGATATAGTGTGACTCTTTTTTGATGGTTTGTGTACTGATATTAAGGTTAATTTTATCATTTTTAGGTTGACCTCATTATTAGAGGTGTTGAAACAAGAATTGAAAAAATGAGTGGAATTAGAAGTGTGGGATCATACTAAGCCAGACGATTGGGTTAGGTGAGATGGGTTGGGGAGCTCCAGGTAGCGAGAAGTCAGGTCAGGAAATGACCCAATAGGGTATTCTCAGAAAAGGTGTGATTATACTTGTATATAGTGGTAATAAATGAAATATTTTTAGTATAGGAAGACATGAAATTTTCAAGACCAATGTGATCAGCCACCGAAACTGTTTTGACCATGTGGACAGATAGGGTATTTAGAAATTTTTTATAAGGATCTCATAGATAGAAAATACTCATTGATAAGGTTAAAATCTTGGATTTGATGTAATATTGAGAGTGATATAAGGAAATGATATACAATATATGATTTCACTCATAAAGAATGTAAATGAGAGAGATACCCAGTGATAAGGATAGTGGATGGTGCGGAGTAAAACTCTTAATGGTGGACACACATTGGATAGTGGAGCCTCATAAAAACTACATCCAGATGATTTAGTATATTTAGTGTAGGTTGGAGAGATTATCATAATTAGAGGTACACAATGAGAAATTGTTTATAGTTTTTTATGATGGATATGATTCCATGAGGTGAACATATGATAAATTTATTAACCAAGAGCTGTTAATATGTGAGCATTAGGTGTGGTGCATTAAATAGGGGTTGCATTAACATTGAGGATTTATTTTGGTATCGAGTGCAATGAATGGTGTAGGATTTGGGTTCAATTTGGGATTTATGTGGGCATCAGTTGAGATGAAGGATTTATGTGGGAATCGAGTGTGATGTACGATTTATGTGGGAATCGTTTAAAATGCATGATTTATGTAGGAATCAAGTGAAATGTAGGGTTTATTTGAGCATCATATATAGTGCATGATAAATATGGGATTTTTTATTAGGATAAAATTTATCATCAAGTATGATACATAATAAAATGTAAGTATTATATACTATAAAAGATAATATATGGGAATCAAAATGATGTAGGGTAGTGATGGATACTAGTTGGTGGCTATGTAGATAATCTATGTGTATGAGATGGATTTATGTGATATAATAATTGTTTTAGGAAGTTGGTTTGAGATAAGATTAGGAAGGTGACTTCTATAGTGGGGACTACCCATGGACGGAATATGTTTTTTATATTGGGCGGCTAGGGTTTCGGGTAGAGACAATTGCATTTAATTTCATCTTGGTGTTTGGAGAATCAATAGAGTAGTACTATAGATTTTTTGTCATATTTGTTTATTGTGTGGCTGGGATATCCTTGGGAAGAGATATTGTATGGTGGGGAAGTTGTAAGTTTTCATGTGTTAGGAATAGATATTTGAGTTGGGTCTCTTCTTATCCAAGTGTGTTGACATCCTATAAGGGTTTTTTATGTGTTAGTATAGAGTAAGGAATAATCCATGGTAGTTTTCCAAGGCTTGAGGATTTATTACTAATAATTGTGGTAATAAGTTTAATAGACTAGATTTTTTTTATTTGAGTGTTTAGGGAATCATTGGAGGATAAAGAATAATTATTGGAGTTTGGGGGTGGCACTTGCCAAACATTTTTAAAAAATTGGAAAATACATTGAAGTAAGGTAATTAATTATTAATAAAATGCTATGTAAGGTAATTCTAAATTAAGGGTATTTTGGAATTATTTTTCCCAAGTAAGGGAATTCCAATGTAAGGTAATTCAAGGTAATTTCAATTCCCATGTAAGGGGATTCTAGAAACAGTGTTCCCAACTAAGGGAATTCATAATTAAGGGATTTACTAAATTCAAGAATTTATAAGTAAGAGTATATAGAAACATTGTTCCTATGTAATGGAATTACTAATGTATAGAGTTCATAAATGAACTCCCATTTAAGGGAATTCCAATGTAATGGAATCTGGAAGCATTGTTCCTAAATATAGGAATTCCCTTGTAAGGGAATTCCTAATAAGGGAAATCTGAAATTTCTAGTGTTTTCCAATTTTTTTCATGGATTAATAGTATTTCCAAAATCTTCCAAATTATTAAATAATTAATTAAATCACATTTTTTAGGGATTTTATGGCTCTCCCGTGCCCAGAACACACCCAAAATCATCTGGGTGGACTCCCATGTTTTCTTCCTATTCTCCAAGATAAGTCTCTTTCATTTATTATCATGATCATAGACTATCTAAAATATAATGGATCTCTGGTTATGGTTAAAAATACATGTAGGACAACTTTTTAGATTTCTCACTGCTACTTTTTTCATTTATAAAGAAACAATTTTTTATGTATTTTGAGAGATTTTACAATGTATTTCGATTAAGAAAAACCTGTTAGATTTTTTTGCTGAGTGGAGTCCTATAAACTCTAGGTAGGTGGTTTATAGATTATTACTAATATATATATGTTATCTGAGGTTTTATAAGTGAGTGTGCTTGGGATATTTTGGTTGAGATATATTGTGGAATTCTAAGAGTTTTCATTTTTATTGGGAGATACCCAAGGCTACTCGCATGTTTGAAATGGTGTGCTTGAGTTTGGTAAGGCATGGTAGGAGATGTCACGACCTGTCCTCGGGGCCAGTGTCATGACTACCCCAAGCCCGCCATCCATAGGCCAGGGGCTGGCGACTAGCACTAAAGGAAAAAATCCCAACAAAAAGGGGAATACATTGCCTTTGTAAAGTAAAAAAACACCACAGAGCAAGCCAGAAGAAGTAAACACTAAGTAAACTGAGTACAAGTAAGTGCGGAAAAGTAAGAGGGCCAGAATACAAACCCAAACTGAAAGTAAAGTACAACTGGAAAGGAAGTCCAACAACTAAAAAGTAAAGCAGCAACGCCGAGCTGTCCACTCGAAGTCTCACCTGAAGTGTGGGTACAGATAGCATCCTCAGCTCCCCGGGTCCTGTCGTCCGCCCCGTTTACGTTCCACTCAGTGGTCCACCTCCAGGTACAGAATCGTCGTGATATCCACCACCGGGCACTGACTCGTCGTGAGTTTCACCTCTAGGAACTGCCCAGCTCTATAATCCTCAACCTCGTTCAGTGATGTCCGTCGTGTGCAACCAACACAACATAGTGCGGGCGAAGCCTGTGTAGGTGTGAGTATACGATACTCAGTAGGGACCCTGAGACCCCTGAAGGTTTCCCAAAATCCACAAATGATAATCCACAAGGAAAAATACAATCACAAAGTAACACCCAACACTGCTTAGGTATATGCCCATACATATGTCGAAGTCATCAATTCTAGTATGTCTCCAATATCCAAGCCCATGTTCGATCATGTCCACACAGGATAGTACAACCCAATCCACACAAGAAATCACAACTCAATCCACATAGGAAAACAAGTCAATCATATCAAAGATAATGATTCAAAGTCAAGACTCTGCTCACACAGGTATACTTCTTCGTAAGGTGATAGAGATGATTAGATGTGGCCACTGATTCATCTAATTTGGGACCCACATAGGATACAAGTAGTGTAGTCGTCACCGCCGATCCCACGGAGGATTCCAGTATGAAATTTTTTACCGTCGAACCCACGTAGGATTCCAATACGAAAGGCTTCTCCTTCGAACCCATAGCTTCTGGAGAACTCCTTCTCTATCAAGTACAGTGGGTCTACCGCTACAACCAAGCACTTCCCACTAACCTTGGACTGCTGTAGTACTCCACCTGTCGAGTACTGTGGGCCTGCTGCTACAACCTAGCGCTTCCCACCATGGGTCTGCCACTATAACCAAGCGCTCCCCCTTCAAGTAATGTGGGCCTGCTGCTACAGCCAAGCGCTTCCCACCATGGGTCTGCCGCTACAACCAAGCGCTCCCCCTCAAAGTACTATGGGCCTGCTGCTACAATCAAGTGCTTCCCACCATGGGGCTGCCGCTACAACCAGGAGATCCCCCTCATAGTACTGTGGGCCTTCTTCTACAACCAAGCACTCCCCCTCATAGTACTGTAGGCCAGTTTCTACAACCAAGTTCTTCCCACCATGGGTCTACCGCTACAACCAAGAGCTCCCCCTCATAGCCTACAGAGGTAATCCTTCTGTTGAGTATCGCAGGTCTGCTACTACAACAAAGCGCTCCTCTATCGTGGGTCTGCCGCTATAACCAAGAACTCCCCACTGGGCTATCAAAACAATCTGAGTCGATCGATCAACAGTCGTCAAGTCTCAGCCAGCTCTAGGGTTTCCGCACATAGCATGCTCATTCCGGGAGGGTCTGCTCCACGTGCCAAGTGGCTGATACATCAACTGTCATGTATTCCAGATTTGATGTATCCTAGAGTTCAGTCTCGATAAAGGGAACTCAACGTGAAAGACGGCGCGTCAATCGGATGCCCGGTCTGAGAGTTATTGGATTTTTCATTCCAGGGGCCCAATTGGTTTTTAAGTCAAAACCAACCCGACCACACTCCAACTATATCCAAACCATGAGCGTAGTAATCCAAATGGTCCTTCTCATTAAGAGGAATCCAACAAAGATGACGGCACGTCAATCGTACGTCCGGAGCTCAAGTTATAAGCGTCTCCGCTCCGAGGGCCGGGTTGGTTTCGTGTTCGAACCAACCCGGGCGTACTCACAGTTCTCCAAAACCTTGAGTTTAATATACCAAAAAGATCGTCTCTATCCAAGGATCCCTATGCAACTGATGGTGCAACAATCGGAGGTCTGAAGCCCATGATATGGTCAAATGACTGAAAACAGTCCGAAATGGGGGTCTAGGCCTGGCCCAGCCCCTCCCCCCCTGGGTCGGCCCGAACCGAGTCGACCAGACCTGAGTACGGGCCCCGCCTGGTGGGGCGCGGCATGGCCCAGTCCGCACGACCCGCCCTGGCCCGGCCGGGAGGGGGGGTTCGCTGACTCGGCCAACGGCCGAGAAGGGGGGACGCGCTTCCCCCCCATGCGCCCCACGGACGCGGAAGGTGCGTGTCCTCCTCCTCCAGATATAGCGCGGCCATGGGATCTGGTCGCCTGCCGCCGCGGCTTCAGCCGCGGCAGTTCCTCCTGGCGGCACGCCGGCCGCATCTTCCGTGGACCACCGGACGTGCTTCGGTGGTCCGTGTTTTCCGCCGTCTATGCCAACGGCTCTCTCGGGACCATTATATTACTATGAAGGGTTCAAAACGCCTTTGCGGCCTGCTTCATCATCGCCCAAAAATCTGCATAACAATTAACAAACTGAGGAGGGTTATCGGGCCGTTTTTGTTTGGCATGTGCCCTCCGCGTTAGGTGTTATCAATTGGAAATCATAAAAACTCATGCTTTTAATCATTGACTAGGGTATAATTTATTTCAAATAAATTATACAAACACCCTGAAATAATAAAAAAACACATGCACTAGGGGATAATTCACATATACTCTTTATTCAAAAACCCCCTACCTTGATGAAGTCATCGAAAGAGGTTCGTCGCGGGAAAAGGATGTCGCGGAAGACGGCGTCCCAGAAGAAAGCGTCGTGGAAGACGACGTCGCGGATCGAGGCTCCCTAAGTGTCGTCGGCATTCGCCCGAAGAAGGATGCGGCGCGTCATCGCTTTCTTCGATGCGGGAAGAAGGTTAAAAGATGGTACGACATTCTTCATCGAAGCTTCGACATTCTTTGCGAGGATGGAGAAGTTCTTCAAGACCGCGAGAGTTCTCTCCTTGATTCTGCACAACGAATCCACCCCAAAAAATAAGACCTTGTTTTATTTTATTCACACACATACATGTCAACTTTAATTTGAAATTCAAAATGATTTCATCAAATTAATTAACGCGCGTTTCCCAATTAATTAGGTGTTCTATTGGCATGTATTGAATGTGGAAGAAAAACTGCTTGAGTTGACTTGACATTAAAACGGGGGAGCGGGTGAGTTACGAAATTAAAAGTGATAGGGTGATTAATGGCGAGTTAGAGAATTGAAAGGTGGGGGCTCGTGTGCGCCCCACCCCAACTCCCTCACTTGGATGTTATCCACAAGGTAGATATAAATTAAGTTGTGACATAACCTAATTTCACTTATACAGCTTAGTAAAGAAATAAAAATAAAACAATTATATTTTTATTCCCCACTTTTTTTAACATCACCACCCGAGCAAACGCACCTTTGGAAAAGGTGTTCCTAAGCAATTACCAGTGCTTCGGTTTCATCGGTGCCCTCAGATTTTGATTCCGAGCACCGGTTCAAAAGTTAGGAAAACCTGCTCATTCGTTCGCTGAATGTACCCGAGCTAAACTTCGGAAATTGATTCCAGGCACACCTGGCCTCAGAATCAGGTGCTGTCAGAAATTGTGCACTCGTAAAATGCCAAAGAAAATTAAGAAAAAAATTTCCCTTGAAATGTATGGATATTTACATCACTCGCACCTCAGGTCTTTATGTCCTCGTAAAGCTGTAACACAAACTAGGGAAACAAAAGTGGGTACTGAGCACGCATCAGAGCCTCCCGCTCCCAAGTGCTCTCCTGGAGGTTCTCGTGCTGCCATCTGATGCACACTAGAGGAATCAATCACCCACGTAGGACCCGCTCCTGTCGATCCTCGATCTCCACCGGGACCTCCGCAAAAGTCTCCCCATCGTCAATGTCTAGCTCCTCATGGTCGATGATATGCATCAGGTCAAGCACGTTTCTCCTCAGTTGACATATGCGGAAGTCATTATGCACCTGGTGAAACTGAGGAGGATGAGTCAAGTGGTAAACCACCTCTCCTACCCTGTTGAGGACCTAGAAGGGTCCAATGAAGTGCGAAGAAAACTTTCTACCCCGGTCAAACTCTATAATCCATGTCGAGGTGAGACTCGAAAGAAGACATGGTGGCCACCCTCGAACTCTAGTAGTCTCCACATCCTGCCAGCATAAGCCTTTTGTTGGCTCTGAGCTATCCTCATCCACTCCAGGATGACTTGGACCTTTTCTGGTCCTACAAGAGCTGCTAAGATTTCTTCTTTGCCGATAAGAGAAATCTGGTCTCATCCCCTGGATAAACCACATTCTTTTCCTAATACAGTCAGTCCCGACATGGATGATACCAATCCATACCATGGATGACATCGTAAGGCCTCGACGCTACTACCAAGAGATCCAACTGTTACTCTCGCCTCCAAGGGTTGAGTCACACTATCGGCATCAGTGTGTGGTCACTGGGTCTCCTCCAGTAGGTATCTCAGAAGTGAGGGTCGAGTCAACAGTTTTTAAACTGGAACCTCTTAGTAACAAAATAAAGAGAGTACAGGAAAGTGAATGCCACAAATAAAGGAATCTTTTATTACTGCAGCTCAAAGTATAAGACACATAAAACCAAAAAATCAACAAGAAGAAAGCTAGAAGCACCAACAACAAGGCCTCCATGCCTGGAACTAGTTTCGCTCCTATCCTCCATCTTCCGAAGCTCCATAGTCAAAAGCCTCAGCTGCCTAAAGCTGAGCTCTCCCATGTCCACATGCTCCCTGCAGTCGGGGTGGACCTCCTGGTGGTGGTGGTGGCAACACCTCAAAGCATCATCCACCTCCAGCTGCACGGCCAACTCCCCTGCCTCGGTCTCCTGCTCCTTGCTATCCACCCAGATCAACCTCTGCCTCTACCTGAGAGGTCCTTCGCTTATCCGCTGGTCATCTGTATGGAGGGTCGTAAAGTCATGTGCCATGTGACCAACCCCACCGTAGGAGTAACACTGTCCACTCCTGGTAAGTCGTTCTCCACCCCGGGTGCCTCGCACACACAATCTTGTGTCATGCGTTCGATCACCTGTAGGTCTTGTCCTCTTAGACCTCTGCGTCATCTACCTAATGCCCGCTGTAGAATACTCGACCACATGCCGTCTAGTGGTGGGTCCTACTGCTGGAGACTGCTCAGTAAGGAAACTCTCCACTAAGAGAGCTCGCTCCAACACCCCTGCCTGCGTTGGAATGTTGAGGGAGATCATTGAAGCCCTGATCTCATGCCTCAGTCCCTGCTCGAAGGTCCGGGCCCGGAAGAATGGGTCCCGTACCATGTCCGTCGAAGAGAGTGAGAGATCGGTAAATCTCTCCGAGTACTAGGCTACCGTCATGCTACCCTGCCGTAGCTGTAGTAGCTCATGTATGCGCACTGCTCGAAGGGTGGCTGGTACAAACTCTGCTCGGAACAGGCTCTCGAAGTCTGCCCACAGAAGGGTTGCCTCGTCATGCACCTGGAGCATCAAGCTCCACCATCTACCTACTACCGCATGCAGGAGTCTCGCTGCAAGGATCACCATGAGGTCAGATGGTGTCCCCACTAACATGAAAACTTGAACTACATCCTCCAGCCAATCCTCGACTACCAGAGGGTCTATCTCCCCGCGGAACCTGGGTGGTCTCTGACGCTAAAAATCTTGCATTGCGATAAGGTGACATGCACTCTCAGCGGCTGGGGATGTGGCATCAGTGGCATGGCGGGTAGAGGTACCGCCGGTGCCTCTGCTGAAAAAGGACCCTGCACTGAGGCCTCATCGCTCGGTGGGCTGTCGTCTCGCAATATGCTGTGAACCCTAGCTGGCGGCTGTCGTGGGGCTATCTTGAAAGGAAACAGGTGCACCATGGTCAAAACAGTATACCTGGTGAGCTGACACAATTTAATCACAAAGAAAACTTTGAATCACACATGCAATCAATGTTTTCGTGCATTGAGTTGGAAATCAGAAGTCAGGGTCCTGGTGTATGGATACGTCGGTCGTCGCACCAACACTAGACTCCCTGTACTGATAACCACACTCAATACCCTTGACACTGTTGCTTCACATAGAAGAAAGATCAGAGTCCTGAGTTCTTCAGTAGAACTGAACTCCTATGATACCGATTTTTCACGACCCGTCCTCAGGGCCCGTGTCGTGACTACCCCAATCCCGCCTTCCATAGGCCAGGGGCTAGCGACTAGAACCAAAGGTAAAAATCCCGACAAAAAGGGGAAGACATTTCCTTTGTAAAGTAAAAAAACACCACAGAGTAAGCCAGAAGAAGTAAACACTACATAAACTAAGTACAAGTAAGTGCGGAAAAGTAAGTGGGCCAGGATATAGACCCAAACTGAAAGTAAAGTACAACTGGAAAGGAAGTACAACAACTAAAAAGTAAAGCAGCAATGCTGAGCTGTCCACTGGAAATCCCACCCGAAGGGTGGGTACAGATAGCCTCCTCAGCTCCTCGGTTCCTGTCGTATGCCCCGTGTACGTTCCGCTCAGTGGTCCACCTCCAGGTACCGACTCGTCGTGATATCCACCTCTGGGCACCGACTCGTAGTGAGTTTCACCTCCGGGAACCTCCCAGCTCCACAAGCCTCAACCTCATTCAGTGATATTCGTCGTCTGCAACCAACACAACGTAGTGCGAGCGAAACCCGTGCAGGGGTGAGTATACGATACTCAGTAGGGACCCTGAGACCCCCGAAGGTCTCTCAGAATCCACAAAGGATAATCCACAAGGAAAGATACTATCACGGAGTAACATCCAACACTACTTAGGTATATGCCCATACATATGCCTAAGTCATCAATTCTAGTATGGCTCCAACATCTAAGCCCAAGTTCGATCACGTCCACACAGGATAGTACAACCCAATCAACACAGGAAAGCACAACTCAATCCACATAGGAAAACAAGTCAATCAGATCAAAGATAATGATTGAAAGTCAAGACTCAGCTCACACAGGTATACTTCTTCGTAAGGTGATAGAGATGATCAGATATAGCCACTGATTCATCTAAGATGGGACCCATGTAGGATACAAGTAGTGTAGTCATTACCATCGAACCCACGGAGGATTCCAGTATGAAAGCCTTTACCGTCGAACCCATGGAGGATTCCAATATGAAAGTCTTCACCATCGAACCCATAGATGCTGGGGAACTCCTCCTCTATTGAGTACAGTGGGCATGCTGCTACAACGAAGCACTTCCCACTAACCTTGGACTGCTGTAGTACTCCACCTGTCGAGTACTGTGGGCCTGCTGCTACAGCCAAGCGCTTCCCACCATTGTTTTGACACTACAACCAAGTGCACCCACTTCATGTATTGTGGGCCTGCTGCTACAACCAAGCGCTTTCCACCATGGGTCTACCGCTACAACCAAGTGCTCCCCCTCATAGTACTATGGGCCTACTGCAACAACCAGGCGCTTCCCACCATGGGTCTGCCACTATAACCAAGAGATCCCCCTCATAGTATTGTGGGCTTGTTGCTACAACCAAGCGATTCCCACCATGGGTATGCCGCTACTACCAAGCGCTCCCCCTCATAGTACTGTGGGCCTGCTGCTACAACCAAGCGCTTCCCACCATGGGTCTTCCGCTACAACCAAAACCTCACCCTCATATCATACAAAGTTGCTCCTTCTATTGAGTACCGTAGGTCTGCCGCTATAATCGAGTGCTCCTCCACCGTGGGTCTACCGCATCAACCAAGCGCTCCCCACTGGGATATCGAAACAATCCGAGTAGATCGATCAGCAGTCGTCAAGTCTCAGACAGCTCTAGGGTTTCTGCACACAGCATGCTCATTCCGGGAGGGTACGCTCCATGAGCCAAGAGGTCGATACATCAACTGTCACGTAGTCCGGAGTTTATGTATCCCAAAGTTCTGTCTCGATAAAGGGAACTCAACGTGATAGACAGCACGTCAATCGGATGCCCGGTCTAAGAGTTATTGGTTTTTTTGTTCCAGGGGCCCGGTTGGTTTTTAAGTCAAAACCAACCCCACCACACTCCAATTGTGTCCAAACCTCGAGCGGATTAAGCCAAAAGGTCCTTCTCACTAAGAGGAATCCAACAAAGTCGACAGCACGTCAATCGGACATCCGGAGCTCAAGTTATAAGCGTTTCTGCTCCGAGGGCCCGATTGGTTTCGTGTTAGAACCAACCCGGCCTTACCCAAAGTTCCCCAAAACCTCGAGTGTAATATACTGAAACAATCGTCTCGATCCAAGGGTCTCAATGCAACTTATGGTGCATCGATTGGAGGTCTGAAGCCCAAGATATGGGAAAATGACTGAAAACAGTCCGAAATGGGGGTCTGGGCCCGGCCCGGCCCAAACCCCCTTGGGTCGGGCTGAACCGGGTCGAACCAACCCGGGTCCGGGTCAGGCCCGGCTGGGCGCGGGCCAGACCGGTCTGCGCGACTTACCCCGGCTCTGCCGGGGGGGGGGGTGCGCTGGCTCGGCCAGCGGTCGGGTAGGGGGGACGCGCTTCCCCTCCTTGCGCCCCACGGACACGGAAGGTGCCGCGTTCTCCTCCTCCGGATCCCGCACGGCCGCGGGATCCGATCACCTACCGTCGCGGCTTCAGCCACGGCGGTTCCTCCTGGCGGTGCGCCAGCCACATCTTCCGCGGACCACCGGACGTGCTCCGGTGGTCCGTTTTTCCCGCTGTCTGCACCTGCGGCTGTCCCGGGACCAGTAGATTACTGTGAAGGGTTCAAAACACCTTTTAGGTATGCTTCGTCATCGCCCGTTAATCCTCACATCAATAAACAAAATGTGGAGGGTTTTCCGGCCATGTTTTCTTGGCCCACGCCCTCCACGTTAGGTGTTATCAATTGGAAATCATAAAAACACATGCTTTTAATCATTGATGAGGGTATAATTTATTTCAAATAAATTATACAAACACCCTGCAATAATAATAAAAAAATCATGCACGAGGGGATAATACACATATACACTTTATTCAAAAACCCCCTACCTCGATGATTTCATCGAAAGAGGTTCGTCGTGGGAAAAGGACGTCGCGGAAGATGGCGTCACGGAAGACGGCGTCGCAGAAGACGGCGTCGCGGATCGAGGCTCCATAAGCGTCGTCAGTGTTCTCTCAAAGAAGGATGCGGTGCGTCGTCGCTTTCTTCGATGTGGGAAGAATGTGAAAAGATGGTATGGCATTATTCGTCGAAGCTTCGACATTCTTTTCGAGGAAGACGAAGTTCTTCATGACCGCGAGAGTTCTCTCCTTGATTCCACACAACGAATCCACCCCAAAAAAATAAGACCTTGTCTTATTTTATTCACACACATATGTGTCAACATTAATTTGAATTTCCAATGAATTCATCAAATTAATTAACGCTAGTTACCCAATTAATTAGGCGTTTTATTGGCATGTATTCAATGTGGAAGAAAACTGCTTGAGTTGACTTAACATTAAAACGGGGGAGCGGGTGAGTTATGAAATTAAAAGTGATAGGGTGATTAATGGGGAGTTAGAGAATTGAAAGGTGGGTGCTTGTGTAGGAACCACCCCATCTCCCTCACATGGATGTTATCCACAAGGTAGAGACAAATTAAGTTGTGACCTAACTAAATTTCACTTATACCTCTTAGTAAAGATATAAAAATAAAACAATTATATTTTTATTCCTCATTTTTTTTGACATCACCACCCAAGGAAACGCACCTATATAAAAGGTGTTCCTAAGCAATTATCGGTGCTGCTGTTTTATTGGTGCCCTCGAATTTCGATTCTGAGCACTGGTACAAAAGTTAGGAAAACCCGCTCGTTTGTTCACTGAACGTACCCGAGCTAAACTTCAGAAATTGATTCCGGGCACACCTGGCCTCGGAATCAGGTGTCGTTAGAAACTGTGCACTCGTAAAATCCCAAAGAAAATTAAGAAAAAAATTTCCCTTGAAATTTACGGGTATTTAATGGAGAAATATGATATTTTATGGTTGGTTGGGAATGGTGATGTTGGTTATAAAAATTGATTTTAGGATTATATGGTTGAGATGGTTCCATGGAAATTTGTGGTGAATGTCTCATGTTTCTGTCGATGAAGTTGATCACTAGAAGTGGAGTTTTGTGTTTTTATATTAGAAGTCATATGGAGTTTTCCATTAACATGGTATGGTGACATGGTTATTTTGTGGTGACATTGGTTTATCGATGGTTTGATCTAGTATGTTGGTTATTCAACTATGGTTGGACAATTGGGTGGTTGAGTTTATATTCACATAGGATGGGACCCAATGAGTTAGTTTCAACCACTAATTATAGGATGAGGTGGATAAGTAGGCATAGGGTATAGTGTTGAACATCGGTATGAAGGTGGTGCTCCCCATGAAATGCCATATTTTGTGTTATTTGGTACCATTGGATGGGGGTGAGGCTTTCCATTTATGATGGATCTATTTGGATAGGATTATATAAGGATGAATATTATTGTGTCTTGGGAACTTTCGTACTATTGAACCAATAGTGTTAATGTATGTGGATGTCCTTGGGATTTGTGATATGAGTTGTGTGAAATCCTTTAGAGTGTTAGGATGACTTATTTTTATTATTTGGTTATGTTATGATGTGGTTTCATGTGGTTGGGATTTATTTAAAGGATGAGGGTAATGGTGATTCTAATATGACAGATTATGGATGTATCATTACATAACCGAACTAATTGAGGAAGGTAAAGCATGGATTTTGGAAATTGAGGACATAGGGGAGGGTTGTGGGATATATAGTTGATTAATATTTATTTAATTTTTTTGAAAACATCGGTATATGTATAGATTTATGAAAGAGACATAGTTATTATTATACTGACGATTTCATACTCACACCCTACAAGGGACTTTCATGATGTATGAATACCATGTATCTTAGAGAAAATGTTAGTGAAAAGGCTCAAAATTGGGATCTTAGGGAACATGGTCATATAGATGGTGCACAGGCTGGGAGGAATGGTTTCTAATAGATTGTTCACATGGTTCCTTGATGTCAGGCTAGTGACTATTTTGGTTATTTTTGTACATTTATATATATGTGTGTCTGTGATCATCCCATATGAGGTATTTTTGGGTCATGTATAAGAAGAATGACATGTATATATTAGTTGTATTTTCAAATATATTTTGGGCTTATTATTATTGTTACCTTTGATCTAATTCTTCTGATATTTTAGATTATTGATTCTACTTTGTTATTATTATCATCATCACTAGATTGTATAATCCCCCCACTACCACCCATATATTCATGTTTATATTTGGTATCTTTTATCATAAAAGTATATTTCCTTAAGTTCATGTGTTATATCACTGTACTAGACACAATATAGGTTGTCTGGGATACTAGGGATATACATAAACTTTTACAAACTGGTGGTCACTATACTACAATTTTAAACATGATAGTGCATGAATTATATGGTAATGCATGATTACCAAAAATTCTACATCATAATATATCATGATAAATATAGAATATAATATAATGATATTCAAAAGAACTAAAAATAATATATGATTTTTGGAATATTTGATTATAAATAAGAATATTTAATCACATTTTTTTTAAGAGTTGTATTATTTAAAATGAATATGAAACATTTCATCAATGTCAATATTTTGATAATTTTTTATTTCAAAGGAGTGTCTTTGGAGGCCAATATAATGATGTTCAATTATTTTAAAAAGTGTTTCATATGAATACCAATGAATAATTCTATATCCTACTTAATCTAAATCCCTCTATCTCAATCTATCTAAGAACCTAAAGTTTTAGAAATCCATGTGGAAGAGGGACTCCTTCCAAATCATTGGGAAATTCATCCATTCCATGGATTACCCTCGGAGTAGGGATACATTTTCATCCAAGGGTTCTTCATCAATATTTTTTATAATATCCGGGATTGTCATATTCAATAGTGAAAAAGGTATATTTTTAAATTACATAAATTTTATTTAAAAAAAATTGACAAATATTGGGGTAAAACTAGTTGTTTTGGTTCATTTCCACTTAGTTGGACATTTATTTCCCACATAAATACCCCTCAGAGGTATCATATGTGTATCATGTGTTTGAATGGGATATAAATTATGCATTGTGTTTGGATTTGACGTGGTTTTAAAAACTTTCATAGCATTTTGTTGTATTATTTGATGAAGGTTTATGTGGTATCAAGGTGTTTTGGTTGGATCCTGGTAAATTTGATGTTATTTCTTAATTGTTTGATGAATTATTTAATAGCACTACTCAACTCACAAAATAAAATATTAAATTTCATAAGATTTTTGTGGTCACTATAAATACCATAACCTTTATGATTTATTTTTATTCATTAATTTTATTATTTTAATCATGATTCGGTGTAATTTTTAATTAATAAGATGTTAAAAGAATTTGAAAGGGGGTGGAAGGGGAAGAATAAAGAGACCCTAGTGTTGGAGTAGAACTAGTTTCCCATTTCACTTGGAATGGTTAAATAGTGATACCTAGTGGGTTAAAATATATATATCATATAAAAATGTTTCCTAACAGATCCAACTGTTAATATTTATTTAAACAAAATTTTTGTCTTTATACAAAATAAATAAATTCCTAAAACAAAAAAAATCATAATTTTGATTCCTTTCAGCCATCCACCACCTAAATTAATCTATATTATCCCTATACTCCATCCCAAGTAGACCCACCTTTATATTTAGTTAAATTTGATTATAAATGATCATGAGACCATCTCAACATCTTTAAATATTTCATTAATCCCTATAATATTCTCTTCTTCCAGTTTTATTAATTTTAGTAGTTTTGATCCCGAATTTCTCAAACAAATGTCTTGTAAAATTCACCATGTATTTAAATTTTCTTCTTATATAATAATAATTAGTATTTTTCCTAGGTAAAATGAAGGTATCGCTTTGGTTTCACTTTATATAATATTTATTCTATGTTGGAATAATGAAAAACACTAATTTTATCCCATCATAGGTTAAATGCTTGGTCATGGTGGGGACATCTATTCTTCTTATTTACATTAAATGACTACTCAGCATTTACTATTGATTGGTGGACCCTTATTCTATTCAAACACCAGGGATGTGTGAAATTAGAGATAATAATATGAAATCAACTAAATAAATATAATTTTTTATGAAAGGTGTTGAGTGTTTTTTATTAATTTTATCTGAGTTATCATATTTTTGGCATGTATCAACTGTCACATATATTTCATTTACCATTTTTACTTATTTATACGGTAATACTATTATTATATTCATGTTAAGATATTGATATAAGTGAATAATCATGTTATTATTCTATTGTACACTATATATTAAAACATTCTTCAAGTTGGTATTATTTCCCTTATTTGTGAATCATGGTAAGTATCATGTTTTTTAAATTCACTATTAATCTTGATTTATTATCTTAAATATTAAGTATTGTAATTGAGAATGTAAAAATCTATATTTTATTTATAAGTCATGGTCAGGTAAACCTTTTTATAAAAATAGATTAACGGTATAGGATGGGCTTCCAACTTGGAATATATGTTGTGTTGTCCCCCTGATGGTAAAGTATTTCTCCCAAACTCAGTTTTACAATTTCCTCTCAAACTTCAAGAATCATCACGTAGTAGTTAACGCATTTTTTTACCCTCCTAAGGTTATTAGTTATTTAAATGACTTATATTTATGATTTATTTTTCGTATTTTCCAGGTTTACTATTTTTGTGCCTATTCCAATAGTTTTTCATTGTTTCCATATACATGTTAGTCTATTGTATTTCATAATGGGTGGGGTGGTGAATTCCTACTGGTTAAGAAATAATTTCACCTAAGATATGTATTTATGGGATACAAATGAGTCCTTTTCTTTGTTAATTGGGAAAATTTAAAGCAAAAAAATCATTATAAATAGATCCACTTGATGTTTAGAGCATAGGTGATGTCACTTGAACCATTTTTGTGTGTAGATAAGGTATGGACTTGAAGTTTTTCCATATTATCAAACCTATGAGATATTGTAAATGATATTTCTATTTTTGGTTCTTAAGGAGAATATTATTTCCCTTAATCTTGTATAAGTTATTTTTTCCTTAAATCCACTCTCTATTTTTCATTGTTTGGATGTTTTTATAAGATGAGCCAACAATATCAAACATTTATATTAAATAATTTTACTCTAATATTTATTATATATCACAATATATCACAAGAAAAAATGTATAGGTTTAGTGTATTTGGAGATTAGATACATAATAGACTTTTTTTAAAGCATTCTTCAATATCTCCAACAAATAATATTCAGAAAAGATACCCTTCTCGATACATCATATATAATACCTTTATTTATTTATTGGGGAATGGAAAAATAATAGAGGGTATGATCAGTATCTCTAAATAGGGTGAATATAATATATATAAATAATAGATCATAAGTGATAAAAATATGAACATAGGGTTTTTGACAACATAATCAAGGAATATAATATAATATACAAAAATCATACCCAATGAAACATGAATCATAAACCATGAATCCAGACATAAGGATTTAAAAATTACATATGAAATGAGGCATGGGAATGTAAATTCAAGATACAATTATTAAAGTCCATTGAATCATAACATAGTAATGATACATAACATATAAATGTTGTATAAAAACTTTTCATGTACATAAGCATATAATTTTTTTAATCAATGATAACTTCCAATACCATCATCAAATAGTGGATAGAATCTCAAAATGAATTACGTTTTCTACCCATTCCCATATATTATTAGATTTGTTTCACTTCCAAGCCTCTTTTATATCATCTCATGAGATACAAGGTTTTACCCAAAGCATTGTAGTGCTATATAATTCTATGGTCACCCATAAAAAAATTAAAAACCACACATATTTGTTCTATAAGAACATAAAAACATCCATAATTCCATTATAGATCAATTAACCCTTGAAAAATAAATGGGTTACCTAAAAATGTCCACAGTACAAGATAATTATCCATCCAATGAAATAATATATATGGTTAGACACTCGAGAGTCAAACTTCAAAATTTGGTTCTAAGCATTCATAGTTTTGACACATCACATGAATTATATAAAAATCCAAAGATCAAAAGTTTTCTGTCCTTTGAAACTAGGTACATTTACAACTATATACATGGTAAAATACTCAATTATTACATAAATATTATACACATATATAATTCTATTTTACATACCCCTTTCATTTCAATTCCTAGGGAAACAAGAAAACATAAGAAAATGGTGAGATATAAAGCCTAGTAAGGGATAAATAATTAAAATAGAGCACAAATAAACATCATGGGAAAAACGTGAGTCATTATATGAGATCATGAACATGTAAAAAATATTCATAAAATTATAATAAGAAAAATATCCATAACATTATCTTATGAAAAAAGTTATAACACAATCATAGTTCATAGGGCACAATATGACATCATAAAGATAAGGCTAGTGGATAAACATATGGATGCATAACATAATCGTTGAATCATAGGATCATGGAAAAATATGGAAGTTGTAACAACATATAAAAAGAAAAAACATAATTCATAGATAACATCGAAGACAATATTATACAGTGGATAGATTCCCATAATGGATTAGTTTTACTCCTTAATCCCACACATATCCTCTCATGAGACAAAAATATTACCCAATGAATTGGAGTCCTGTCTGGGTGAACCCATCATAAATTGTACATGATTATGTGTGCCAAAAAATGAATGAATAAATTTATCCTTCAATTATAATAGAATTATAATACCATTTTAAAATAATAGGTTATATAATGAAAGTATCTCTCTATGTAAATACCTTTAAATCATGATAATGAATTATATAGTATTTACACTATATAAAATAAAGGGTAGATAGTTTAGTCCCAAATTTCCCAATTCAATATATGTATGGTAATATAGGTGAATATCCTTAAATAAGAATCATAATTCATGGGTATTTACATGGAAAGTCATTGGAATAAAAAATGTGATTGCTCATAGCTAATCATAAGGAAAGAAAAAGGAAGTGATGGATCACTGCTTATAGAGATCATATTACACCATACCATATGTCCATAGGAATAATAATATGGAGATGAAAGGTAAAATACATGATAATTATATAGATTGGAAGATAACATGAACATTGGTTATAAACTAGGAGGGAAATAAACCTTTTAAATGGATAAATACAGCAATCTTGGGGAATTTCTAAGAATCAAATTTAAAAATTATATGATGTTCAATGTGTAATGGGTATTACCAAAATTGAAGTAATTATAACAAGAATTTGTGAAGGGTATATTCATGTTATATGGATATCAATTTATTCTAAATATCAATCAATATATTTTGATTCTTTATTATGGATGATAAAGTGCATTTAGAATTACCTAAAGAAATCCCTCGGGAGTGTTAAACATGGTTTGAAGCAAAACCTCTATGTCACACAACATGTTTCGATCAAGTCAATACCCAATGCACCAAATTTAAGATTATTAATCCATAGTACAACCGTTATAGAGACAAATCTACTTATAATATCTTGATAGGGTTGTTTTGTGAGTAAAACCTTATACTCTTTTCTTTACCAAATTTAAAATGGTATTGTGGCTATGGGAAAGATTGATCATTATAATGTATGATAAAGGTTATATAATGAGAGGTAATAGTGATATATAATTGTTAAAATAGTTGGGAAGTTATAAAAATTATGTGGAATAACATTTCATGTTGAAATGAAAATTAATTTAAAAGGACTCCCAATGGAAATGGGGAAGGAGGGGTAAGGAACCATTATCTTGACCGAGCAACGAATTAGGAGAAGTCTATAATGAGATAGAATAAGTAAAATATCATTTAAAAGATTAAAATTTAATATAATACCATAGAATAAAAATCATGTCACTAAATAAAAAAATAATTTAATGTGATAATATAACAAAAGTAATGTACTTGAAAATGGAAAGAGATGGATTGGGGAAACCCTTAACTTGGAAGGAAGATTCTTAATGATAGAGAGACTACTTATAACCTTACACCCACCTTGGTTAGACCCATTGAAGGAATACAGAGAGAGTATTAAAGATAAAATAATTTTTTGTAGTCAATGATGAGATAATTGGTGGGCATTTCTATTTTAGGGGGGTTGTTTTCAGGTATTAAATAATGATTATTTTATCACTATGGACAACCACTTTTGTGTGACATTAATTTCAAAAAAACATTTGTTAATAATTATTTTTTTAATGTTTTATTAAGGATTTTATAAACCTCAACCACCAATATTAAAGTTTTCACTTTTTTGTATTATGTCATTGAATTTTTATTTTAATCAGTTACATTATTTTTCATATATTATGGTAAATCTTACTTTTTACCACGATGAATGTTCTATTTATAAAAAATAAATTTACCTTATTAACTAATTTGGAACTAATAATTCCAAATATTCAATCCATTTTACATGATTCAATTTATAAAATATATAAAATTTAATTCAAATACAACACATGTATAGTTCATAAGAATGGATTTAAAAAAAAGACAAAATCATGGTTTCAAAATGATAAGAATGTGCTTAGAAATGTAACACATTATATGTTATTTTTATTAATTAAATTCATGTTTATAAAAATATATATTTTTTATTTTAATTTATGATCATATAATGATTATATCATAACATTTATGGTATTTCATAAAAATGGTATTTTCACTTTTTACCCAAAAAATAAACTTTTCTAGAAAATCACCATAAATTAACCCTAATTTAATTTATATATGATGAAAATAAAAATAAAACTTATTTCATTAATATAATTATTTTCCAATAGTAATTTTATCTTTTAAATTAAAAATCTTAAGTTATTGAAACATAATAGTTTTTAGGCTAAAGTAAATTGTCTGACCATTATAGAAATTACTTAGGACATTGTTAAATTATATTATCATCTAAAAGTATTTTTATTAATTAATTTTATTAAAATAATATTTATTTAAAAATTTAAAATATACTTTTATAAATAAAATATACTTTTAATTTGAATTAAATATTTATATATTTTCTAAAAAATAAAATCACAAAATAACCCCAACAGCCACTTTATTATAACAATAAAACAAATGACTAATACTATTATTGATTAATAGTCATAATTACCAAATACTATATTAGATAAAATTACTAATACCGAATATCCATATTTTCTTGTAAATACACCATCATTCTCACTTCATCATTCACTAATTGATAAGGTTCTTACACATCCCTCTATAATGTCTATTGTTATCTTGATGCTTCTCTTTCTTCTTACAGTCCTTATATTAGGGGCTATCTCTATAGAGTAACTCATTTAATGACCCAAAGGTTTCATACATCAACTTTTCATCTTAACATATTAATATTCAATAATTTTATAAAAACACGCATGAGGACCCTAAAGATTTAATGTGTTTGAATAGATGGATACATAAACAATTGGTTCATAAGTGGACTACCATATCTCCCATTAGGATCTTAATAATTATCACCCTTCTTAGACAAATTATAGTTAATACCTTTCTTCATAACCTGGGGAAATAAATCATAACAAATGGAGATCATAGTTTCTTGATATGGGTAAATAGAGGATATATCAGTGATCATATATGCATGACATGCTCACAAGGGTATGACAATATGGTTATAACAATTGAAAACCATACACTATATATCATATATCATAATCTTGAGTCGTGGAATAAATTTTTAAATTTCATAAGAAATGAATCATATATTAAGTCAATAAAAATAATCCATGAGATCATCATAGAGGCATTGTAATGTGGAAAATACATAATCTTATAACATTGTGAATATGTGTAAATAGAAACAACATCACTCATTATGTTAAAGATATGAAGTGAGTCCCTCAATTAAATATTTGGACATGAAAAATAGGTCCAATAATAATCTTATGTACATGAAACCAGGTCCACACATAACCATATGGATGTGAAATCATGTCCATAAATAACCATATGGTCATGAAACCAGGTCCATACATAACATTGTGAACATGAAATCCAGTTCCCACATAACATAATTATCTCATGAGTAATCCATTTTAACAAATTAATTTATGGGTTTTAATAGACCCAACCATCTTATAACCCTTTCATAAAAAATCTAAAAACTTAATCATCAAAATAATAACCCATGGAAAAGTAATTTTTTTAATAAATATTTTATCATTTAAAAATAGTGTAACCAATGAAGGATAAGTAGGTTCCATAAACATATCATCATCATAATTGAAATTATAAACCATAAAAAGAAGAGTATAGATGATACCATTGGATCAAATGTTTGATAAAATATAAAAAAACCTGATTATTTTTTCCTTGACGGATAGAAGTACCATTAAAATTTCATTAAAACATTATTGTCGAAGATAACCATATCACTTTGCAAATAACATTATTTAAACTATAAATTCCTAAAATATTATAGTAATACTTTTATTTGAAACGAAAATTATAAAATTATAAATTAATATAAAAAAAATAAAGTGTTCATGATGGTTGAATTTTTTTTCCTGATTTATAAGTTAAAAGAAAACATTCCTTTCACATTTTGGTAAAAGGTCTAAAAGTACTGCATTCAGAAAAAGACCGGAAATTTCCTGTTAATTTTTTTTCTAGAAGAATAAATTAGCAGTAATAGTTATTTTAAATGTTCATATATTTATATTTCATAAATTATTTAATACATTTTAAAAAAACATGTAAAATGATGGAAAAAATATTTTTGACCGTTGAAGGAAATAAACTTGATTTTCCTTAAACAAATCTTCCATCCTCTTCAGTTCTTAATGACTGAAAAATGAATGTAATGAATTTAATCTTAATAAATAAAAATATTATATGAAACATAACTTGTTTTTTAGGTGATATATCATAATATTTCATTATTAGAAAAATATCCATAAACAATCTTGATAAATAATGAGATTATAACATAAAAACCTTACCACTTTGTTTAATTTTTAATAATATGAACCAAGAAATAAAGAACCTTTTATGGAGATTTATATACCAAAATTTTCATGATAATAATAATTAAATAAATTTTTGGGTAGTATATATATCACATAAATAAAACAAGTGGTGAAAATGGAATGTGTACCATAGAAACAAAAGTGAGATTAAAATCTATTACCTCATGTCTTGAATTTTTTTGAACACATTAAAATATAATATAAAATAAAAATAGGTTTAATATGACTACATTAAAGAGAAAAAAATAATATATATAATCTGATATATTATTTACTTGTTACCTTTTATCACATGTTTATAAATAATTTGTTGTTAAAATCACCATTTCAGGTGATTACTACTTCATTTTTCATGTATGTTTTGGTTTGGTAGTTTTGGTCCTTATACATTGATGATTGTTAAATCATATAAATAATGTATCAAATTATATAAATAAAAAATATATTAATTATACACATATTTATAGTCATCCTTTAACGTTATATATAGAAAATTGAATTACTTCATTCAGGGAGATGGTAGGTCATACATATACATGAACAATGTTTCCATTTTCATGATGGAAGGAATGAAATAAAGGTACATAATATTTCACAATTAAAGAATAATTTTTAAATAAAATATATAATATATATTCATGAAATCTATCTTTATTACCATCAATGTAAAAATAAAATGAAAAATGTATCACATCGCTTCATAGAGGCAGTAGTTCTCATGTATCCACAAGCGACGCTATCATTTTACAAAATATTGAAAGGTAATAAGGTATATATGATATTATAGTTATATAAGATTATATATGTCATATATATCATATAAATATGTTAAATTAATAATTATCTCAAGTTGTGAGACATGGTGATGGAAAACGAATTACATTAGTTTGCGATGTGATAGTCTAGCATACACACAATCGATGATTTTGATTCTGTTTGATGGAAGGGAACATAGGTATAAGGTATTTAATTAAATTAATAAAATATCATTATATGGGATATAAATGGTTTATTATCTCATCATATTTTTATATTATTTGAGGGAGTTGGAAGAAGAAATAAAATAAAAACACTTGATTAAGAACGATTCCACTTCTTTAGATAACCTCTTTAAGCTAGCACAAAAAGCCTTATTAAGAGGGTTTACTAATAAAAATAGGTACTATTTGATGTTGTGAGGGCATAAAGTATTGTATTTTTATTTTTATTTTCCAAAAAAATATTTTTAAATGCTAATATGAGAGTAGAGTGGGTTCCGTTTTATTAGTGGGGGTGCACACACACTTGAAATTTTTAAAAATAAAAATAAATAACCACATATTAAAGAAAAAAAGGATCAATATTTAACCTTAGATGTGGTAAGGTATAAATATGGTCATATAATAGGAACTATACAAGTTTTTAGGTCATTTTAACCCATATCATTTTCGATTAACACCCCCCGGTAAACTCGTTTTAACTATAACTTTGATAATGAATTTCTATTATGTTTTCAATTCATTTACAATAAAAATTAATTTATCATTATTATATAATATTAATTATATTGATTCAAAACATTTAATATATTTTAGAATACAAAATTTACATTAGTGGAAGAATTTAAGTTAAAATTAAACCCTCACATGCGATGAAAAACCAGTTTTCCAAAGAATATTTTTTCATAACTATAGAAAGTTTTGATATCAAAATTCAATATGAAATTGATTACAATAAACTAAATTTTATTAATAATATTATAATTTTACTAATTTTACTTTTAAAACATCTTAAAACAATATTTAACTTGTTAAATTCTTCAAACAAAAAATGCAGTTTTCAATAAAAAATTGTATTTTTTAAAATTCATCAAAAAATTAATATTTTCTGAAGATTCACAAATATTTTCACTAAGATAATTTTTATTTTTTAAAAAAATGAAGATAATTTTTTCAAATAAATTTTATAAAAGTGTTAAAAGTTAATTTTACTATCTATTCGCAAAAATTAATGAAAATCGTTTTTTTAGAAATAAATGTACTTTCAAGGCATATAAAGGCTTTACCAAAAATTAAGTACTAATATACTAATATATTATCTATATCTAAAAAATTTATAATTAGTTTTAAGGATATGTTAATTCTTATTCATGCCTCTATGTTTAAAAGCTATGTTATAATAGTCATATTAAAATGATAATATTTTTAATAGCATATTGCGGTTTGTGAAAACTATGTGTTGCAGGTAATGAAAGTTCTTGAAGAAATTAAATTTATTTGAATAAGATATTTCATTAAATCTGGGTGTGTTTCAATTTAATACTATGGAGTTTCTTTTACCTAATTTTCTATACATCCTTCTGTATATCCCATTACTATTCCTAGATGTTTTAGTACATATTTACTCATGATGAGTAATGTTCTTATAAAATGTAATAGTCTCTCTGTGTGTGAATATTGTAAAACATAATAAAATAATTATTCATATACAACTGTTATTTTCTTAAAATAATAATATTTTTAGTCTGTTACAAATGGTACCATTAAATCATATCCCTATTATATCGTAAAAATCATTAAATTATATTAATATATTTGAAAAACACATTGAGATGACATTAGAATACTATTTGAAAATAAAAAAAATTAAATTTATATTTAAATAAATTGAAAATAAAATAACTTAAAAATCAGTGTGCGTATAAAAATAATGATGATATAATTAAAATTTAATTTTAATATCCATGAAAAACTAGATAGTAAACTTTTTTAAAAAGATAAACGAAAACGGTGGAAGAAAGTGACTATGTAGAAAATGTTAAAATGAATCATTTCACATTTTTTTTAAATGAAATAAAAAAATAACAAAAAATAAATTTAATAAATCATAAAATTTTGGATAATTACATCCATAAAATCATACAAAAAATATATACATAGAGGATAAATTTCTGAACAAAAAAGAAAAGATAAATTTAGCTCCAGTTACAATAATCCTTTAATTTAAATTATGTACCAGGGGGAAGTGAAACGTTAAAAATAATTTCAAACCAAAAAATTAACAATTATTGAAGAAAATAATTTTTTAGATATAATTTAAATATAATATCCCAAAATAATAATTTAGACGTAGATGATCTTGTTTTCAAATTGAGATTGGAAAATGAATCCTTTCCATTAGTCAAAACATCCATAAAAGCGCTTAAACTATAATACACCAAACATAACCATATTAGACACTTATTAATTAACATTATTTAGATATATTAACTTTTATAATATTTAATTATAATAATTTATTATACCTATATCTGTTAGTTATCATATATTTTCATCATTAATTGTTAGTGGTTTTGATTCTTTCATGTTGTTTTTTTAATTGCGATGTCAATCATCATTGTTTGATAACATGTTCAAAATTAAAAGACTATTCTAGGTGGTGTAATCATTATGTTGGAATATTTTATATAATTTTGTTTCCATTTAATGGATGGTATGGTTATGGTTGGGGTGAATGGAATCCACGAAGAGCATGTTTCAAGTAATTTACCAATAAAATATAGTTATTATATAATGAACAATAATTTTTTTCACAATCATATAACCATATTCATAACATAAATTAATATTTAACATAATTTTCTACTAGTGTTAATGTTTTTATAACTATTCCATATGAAAATTATTATTTTGGTATAACAATTTTCAAATAGGTGGTTGGACACAAATGAGAACTTGTTATAAAAATGAATGATTGAAATTGTAGAGTTGTATAATGGTAATATCATTTTTGATGAATAATAAGGAATTTAACATAATATCATTAGATTGGAGAATTATATTCATAAAAATATGATATGAGAAGGTAATTTAATGAGATAGTGATAAACTAGATATTCACTTTTATGAATTCACTCCTCAAAATGGGTTCCATCATAATGATGGATTTAAGATTGCTTCTTAGAACTAGAGGATGAAAAATGTGTATTTAGTCTTTATTAGGATGAATTTGGATAGGTATAAAAGAGATAACCCATGAAAACAAGTGATTTGTATGAGTATAGAGGTGCACCTTTTTTAGATGAATTTTGAGTAGAATTTTTACAAATACCCATTCCCTAAGTTGTAATTTTGTCATTTTGTATTGAAAGTGAATCCAATGTGGAGGAATTATAAAGATAGTTCTTGAAAAACCTAATTTAAATAACTTAGTGATAATATTATAGTTATTTTTTTCCATTACCCCTTATGCTTTTACCCCATTTTACCTTTACTATGGTACTTCAGTTTTTACCACAATAACAATTTTTTTAACACAAAAAATTACCATCTTACCCAATTTTGAAATGATAACACTAAATTTGAACATAATTTAACAAAAATGAATTTATAAACTGAAAACATTAAATTTTAAATGAAACATAATATATATATAAAAAATATATACAAAGAGAAATGTGTTCTTAATTTTCTTTCATAACAATTACTAATTTAATGAGTTTTAATCTATTTGTCTATAATTTGAAACATTATTTTCTATATTAATCATCCTTTAAAAGTGATCAAATTAATTTATTAATATAAAAATAAACATCAATTAGAAAAAATAATTCTTTGAAAAATATCCCTTTTAACATTAAATGAATTTAATCACATCCCATTATTTATCTTATAACCATTCAAATTTATCAATTTATTAGTGTTAAAATATTTATTTAAATTTCATAAACATATAAAATCATTATTATAAAATAATAATAATAAAATTTAATGAATAAAAATTAAAATTTTATACCTAAATAATTTTAATTTATTATTAAATATTTATTTAATTCCAAAATATTTTATTAAATGTCAATTATCTTATTTTTTATTTTTTATTGATAATTAAATGAATTAAATATACGTAGTGGATAAAATTATATTCAACAACCATATATCAAACAACCATATGTACAATGTCCATATAACCATTGACCATGTTTGTGTGTGTGTGTGTGTCATAATTCACATTTATTTTTCAATATATGAATCATATGTCTAATATGTTTTTTATTTATATAGTTATAATTAGAGTTATGATATTCATGGAAGTTCATGATGAGGAGAACTTAAACCTTTTAGTATTTTTATATTATTTTGGATTCATTACATTACAAATTTTACTAATTATGCTTTAATTGGTTATCTTATATTGTATTTCATTATTATTATAATTTTCAGCCATAATGAAATAAGGCAGTATTCATTTTAGTTCTGTGTTTCATGTATCATAATATATTAAACACACCTGATTTATTTAAAGCTAAATAAAACTTAAAATCACATATGGTTACATTCTACCCCTATTCAAATGAAATTTTCATTCAAAAAATCATTACAATAATGAAAGAAATGAGGTTACCTTTTCCTCATTACTTATTTTTGCCCCCACGCTGCTTCCTAAAACATACAATTCCTCCATAAAAACATATACTAGGTGTGTAGTATTTTTTATAGTACCTTATCTTGATAATATAATGTTTATACTAATTATTCCACATAAGATATATCATATTCGAATTATGATACCAATGAGTTAAGGACATATAATGGATAATGTATTTACTTCCTCAAAATATGATAAAGGGATCACATCATGAAATTGTCAGAGGATCAGTTGAAGTTAAAGATGATAAGATAAAATGATACATGCTCGAGAAATTTAAAGGGGGAAATATAAATAGGGATAAAATTTCCCTTCTTCCCAAATCTCAAATCCCACTTACTTGGTGACATTTTAAGGAATACTTTATCTCTGACTTTATAATCCAAATCACATAAATGAATACCATATTAGATCTTATATCAAATTTTTACCACTTTAATGTATTAATTACTGGTTTAAATATTCTCTAATATTTCTTGACAATGATATAGTTCTAGAATCTTAGACTCTCTAAATTCATTTTAACATGTTGGGTTTCTACATCTATTACCATAAAAATCCTTATATAGTTTCATTTAGATGCTATAATTTACACTATTTTAATATAATAACCATATTATTGTAATTACTTGATCAAATCATCCTTTTAAATATCTCTATTATGATCTCAATATATATTCTTCAATTTAAATGTACCTTTCATATTGATTATTAATCTGAGGAGAATAATTTTGACTAAATCTCGGTTCTATATCAAATTCTTGTTAAATAATTTTCTAGAACTTTGAATTAACCCTCATATATCAATCAAATACAATTTTGAGTGGTTCCAAATGTATTGATACCCCTTAATTTATCTATACCATAGTAATTTGATCAAGTGATAAGTCTTCCCAAATGGTATTCAAATATTCTTAATTTTTGAGGAAGTCAATTAAAACTCAAATGCAAGTATGTCTTTTAAACTTCTTAATAATTCCAACAATGAAAACCCTGGTGATGTTCTACCATTCCCACACAAGTATGAGTAATTATAATATCATCCTATCATAATTATCTCATTGTATATTAACTTTTAATCATGAAAACCATTTAGATATATACTCTATAATCTCTCTCTTCAAGTTGTTATACGAAAAATACTCCTTGAGATCTCAACACATCTTTTTTATTCTAGGATAGACAGAGAATTATGAGAATTATGAATAATTAAGTAGTTATTACATTAATTATAGTATTTAAGGGACGTATTTTAATATCTCTAATATTAAAATTCCATCAATTTGAAGTTTAGAATAACCCACATTTTTTTGGATTTTATTTTCAAAGGGGGAGAAAAAACATAAATCATGTGACATGTAGTTTGAGGAATTCAGAATAATTGTTCTCGATGAAAGAGGGTATTAGTTTATTTAATTTAAATATAGTAAATAAAATTAATAAGATAACAATTTCTTAATCTTGAGCACTAGATATTTATTTAAATCATTGATTTTTTAGTTGTGTGGTGTCATGAAAATTTTCATATAGAAATTTTTGTTTTGGTGAAACTTGATGAGTTATTGGAGTTGAAAAGAAATATAAAGTTATATATTAAAGGACCCATGGAATGTTAAATGTGTGTTTTATTTTTTTTACTATGTTTAAGTCATATTCATTAATTTTTAAGAATATTTTTTATGTTAATTACAGAGATTATTTCTTGAAGATTCATGAATAAATGATTAACCATAGTAACAAAGAATACTAATATCTAGAAGTTTTGAAAACATTAATTTATTTATTTATGATTAAACTAATCTTAATTTTATTAGGTTTAACCATGTGAAAACAATTTTCAATAATATCTGTTGTCACCAATGGATGGAGTGATATGCCTAAATGATTTTGAAGTTAGTATAAAGGGGGTGGGGATAAATTAGATGTGATTGAATATAATTTAATAACTATTTACCAATTCTAAACTCCAATGTCATTATTTAAACACCTATAACCTATTGGGGTATAAATGGATCTGTTTGACTCTTACCCAATATAAAACAACCACATGAATTATAAAACATAAACTGAGGAGTAGAAGATACTGTCTTTACATGGTTTTACCCCAATGTTGGAAACCTACTCCTTATTGTGATTAATTATTAACCTCAAGTAATAGATTCTATCACTAGTGAATAAAAGTGATTTAAATTTGGGTTGATAAGGTATTATAATCCAATTAACACCAATACTATTTTATTTCATACCAGTGGAAACCTTGGAGAAGGGTTTACATTCACTTTTATAGGGTAATAATTTATCTTATCAATAAGATATTTATACTCCTTCCCATAGTCTTCATGATGTATTTCATACTGTAAATATTATGTTTCAACTGTTCTACTTTCAGTAATTTTATAATATGATAAAAAATATATTCTAAGATGTCACTATAGAAAATGATCAAATCATTTGCCCCAATAGAGTCTTTGAATTCATATATATGATTTTATAATAGTTTACAATTTGGTGCATATAAATATCCAAACTTTAGATCTTATATAGAATTTGAATGAATCCCTTTCTCACACATGATATCCTATGATTTTTAAAAATCAATTATATACTAAATTACTAAGATTACTCAACACAAGTGATCAAGAGAAATACATATCGGTCTATATCCATCTCTTATTCCTTATTTTTTATTCTTCATAATCTCAATATTTTTAAATTGTAGTTATCATAGGAACATATTATATTATTTTTTTTATTCATTAAACTAATTTGATGGAAATATTCTATTTTAGATTATCATTGGTCTTGTCTTCTTCCATGATACCCAATATAACATTCCTCTATAACTTCTACCAGGTTCTCCTCTCTTTTAAAAGAGAGATTTGTACTTTATCTTGCTTCTAATCAAATTTTATATTCACTTGGGATCACAAGAAATATAATTTCTATATTTTTAGTGTAAAGTTCCCTTCAATCACAACACAATAATATAGAAATATTTTCATGAAATTTTTAATGTGGGTGTGATCCCATGACCATGAATATTCCTTTCACTTCAACTACTTGCCTCTATGAAAATTTGAGGAATACCCTCTATAAGGCCTCAGCCTTAAAAATTACTTAATCATGAATTAAATGAATAATTTACATAGAGGATCTTTTCAGGTTTAGAGTTTTAGAGAATTAGATCATAACTATTATATCTCAAAAGATTACATAGTAGACACTTCTACTAAGTTTCCATAAAATAAAAAAACACTTAAAAAGAAACATGTCTAGTTCCATGTTTTAGATAGAATCTCTTTCCTTGATCCCATCCTTGACTTTATTCATCTTCAAGTCTTGTGGAAAACATTTCAAAAACATGGGATGAGCATAAAAATCCCAGTAAAGGATACACGAAGAAAGAAAACAGTTAGTTTTTCAAAACAACAAGTAAACCATGAATACTTTACCAAAGTAATACTTTTCATCTTTTTGAAGTATTAAAAACTCTTCACTGAATAAAAGACCATTACATACCATTTTTTAACCAAAATATTACCATAAATCCCATATAAAGAACACATAATATAAAAAGTTAACTTGGGACATAAACATACTTAAATGGAATAACCATACGGTCGACTTCCACACATACTTAATGGAATATCCACAAGGAAAACTTCCATACCCAATGCATTGGAGGTTATAACGTAACCACCCATCCTGGTATTCACAGCACCACCCGTCATATGGTTTATCACGTAACCACTCGTAAAATTTCTAAGTACTATCATTACACATAAAATATTGAAAATATAAACATTTCAATAACAACATTTCATTTTCAATCACAATAAGTAATTCCAAGATATTGAATTAATCAATCCATTTGCAAAAACCGTTAAAAAGAGATTTTTTAATCAAAGTGTCTCATACCACTTTGAAGCTTTTAATGGAATTATAATTTTAAAACATTAATTTCTATATAAATAAATACTAAAAAACATTTTGAAAGCATGTACATTAAAGATAATGATTTAAAATAATGAAACTTTAAAACATTTAAAACGATATTTTTGTTAAAGAGATTTTAACAAAATGAGAGACTCTTGAATACAAATAATTACGGAATAACATTTAATACGAACATTATAATATCATGAGAATAAAGGGATTCATGATATAATATGTCAAAGAATATTATAAACACCATATACGAGTGAATTGGTGCATAAAAACAATGAAGTCTCAATGGAAATGTAAATTGAGACGAAATCCATTAAAAAGATGGTATCCTTAAATTAAGGACAAATCTATCACATAATTATGTGTGAGAAATATAAATACACACAATATAAGTGGATATTAAGTGTGAAAAAATCATTGGTCATTCACACATATTCATAGGATTACATGTTCAAGAAGTACAAGTTGAACCCAATGAAATCGAAATTGGGTTAAGACGTTCCCTTGTAAAAATTTGACAGCCTAACGGCGTCACTTCAAAATTCAGAAAATTAGTCGATGAGAGAGTGAATGGTATCTAATCACTTGGACTTAAACTTTAAATCAATTAGGATATAGAAAAACATATACCAGCATAATAAGATGTAAATTAAAAGATATAACAAAATAAGTCTTTTAAAAAGAGGAGGGTCTAAGGTTCCCTTATCGACTTGGGTAACTTTAGAAACGTACACCACATGAAAGAAGGACAATAAAACATTGATGTAAATACTCATAAACAAAATTATATTACACAAAGAGTAAAATAATGGTAAGTACATACACCACTCAAAGTAAATTGTGTAAAATGTAGCATAAATCTCACGAGAATAAAAGTGAGATGAAAAATCCCTTACGAAAACTCGGCACCCTAACGGCGCCACTTAAAACATCCAAAAATGGATTTATGAGATCAAATAGGGTCCCTAATAATATTAACATAAAAATAACAGTATGATGAATATAAAAGAGCATCCCCAAACATAATAAAGATGATCTTAAAAGAAATGACATAAAATAGAGTACTTAAAAAGAAAGAGAGTGGATGGATCCCTTTCCTCGTATCCGACTTGACTCGATCGTTCTTTAATATCCTGAATAATAAACTTGAGTTAATTTCTACATGCTTAAGAAACTTTTTCAAGTTCATTATTCCTTTTATATCAGTTATTACCATGTCATTAACACTATGTAATTATTTATGTTAATAATGGTCGTTTTAACGATCACTGCTACTTGAGTCAAAAATAAACTCTTTATAATTACAAGTTTGTTCATGGGGTAAAATATCCATTATATCTAGAAGTATATTAATTATTTAGATATCATATATATAATATATATTCATTATATACATGCGTTTATAATATTATATAACATTTAGAGGTAAGAAATGAAATGCACCGTCCATGGAGACGGTAAGTCGTACGTACGCATGAATGCTACTTCCATTTCTATTTCATATTTAATGGAATTAAAACACAATGATAAATAATATTATTATAATTCCAGTATGGTATCATATATAATATCACTAAATATATCCTTTATGCATACCACATATGGTATTAAATAATCAAATCACTTTGAGGGGGCGATAGTCCGCACTTCCTAAAATGAAGATATCGTGTTTACCCATAATGGAAACCATAAAGGTATGCCATAAATGAAAAATAAAGAAGCTTAAGGAGAACATAAACATATTATATATCATATATAAATATATTGACATCTTAATGGCCACCTTTTATGGTTTTAAAAGAATATTGAACAATCATCGTTTCGTGAGCCAGAAATTCACCATCCACAGAAACAGTATGTTCTTTAACCATTATATGTATGTGTGTGTAAGTGTGGCTCAAATACGTATTATAACAACATCCTAGAATATGGAAGATACTGTTTATTTTACAAAATAAATTAATAAAAAGAGTTTAGGGTGTTGGAGAAGCAAAATAAAACAAAAGAGCACAAGTGAAGACGTTACCTTAAAATCAGGTAACTCCCTTTAGTTTGAACCAAAAGGGTTTCTTTAAGAGCTTCCTGCCTAAGTTAAGGCTTCTAAGATGAGGATTGGGGTGTGGGGAGACAAAATGATCATAGCTTGGCCGAGCCAAAGGCTTGAGAGGTGTGGGTAAGGTGGTAGAGGTGGGGGCCTTTTATAAGAGGATAGGAGAGGCACTCTTGGAAAGTCAAGAAAGGTTACATTATTTTCAAATGAGTTTCGTATTTTCAAGTTCCCACATTGATATATTTTGAGGATAAGGTGATAAGGGTTATAAATACACCCATACAATTGGTTTTTTACATGTGTAGGTATTAGATTTTACATTATATTTTCATTTTATTTAAATCGTTAAATAATGAGGTAATCGCTGCATCATCATCATGTCATAAATAATTTAATTTATTCATTGACTAAAAATTATAAAAAAAATAATATGATGTAGAAAAATCTTTTTATCTTTCCAATGACTATTTATAGTCAAAACTATGACTTGTATAACACCATGTAAAAATTGTTTTAGTAAAACAATACATGTTTGTGTCATTTTTTCTTTTACTTTAAATAAAAGGCATAAATGTCATTATCTTACCCAAGTGGCTCCATGGGGTCCCAAAAATCGACGCATGGGTTGTATTGGTCGGCCATGACTCATCCAATAGGGTTAGGACAAGTGTCAAGATATTTTCATTTCATTATAATATCATTTTTACCTTAAATCACACTGATTAGCTTTAATCGCGATTAATAAAACTTAAAAGTTACTTTTCATCAAAAATTATTTTCATCCCATTGAACCACATTTTACTTAATAGAAAAAATAATTTATATTGGATTTTTGAAATTCAAAACACAGAAGTGGTAAAGTTCCATTTAAACGAAAAATCAGTTTTTGTAACTACAACTTTGTGGTTTCACTATTCATCGAAAATTAAGGTTTTTCAGAAAAATACCAAAAATTCACCCTAATCTGTATTTGATATTCCGAATTCAAAAATGATTTATATTTTACCAAATTCATAACATAGAAGTTTCCTTAATTAATTTTAAAATTAAATCCTGCTGTCAAATCAAATAGTGTGTTTTTAAGAAACAATATCTATCAAAATATTGACACTCCTTTATGGTCAATCTCAAAGTGATATTAATTTCAATGACCACCATTGGATTAAATGGTAAAAATATATTATAATTTCACTTTAAAAACAATTCAAAAGATAATCTAATCATATAAATAAATTAGATTAAAAAGCAGTTTTGAATTAAAATACAACATTTTTCACTATTCATTAATAAATGTGCTTTATCGAACAAATACCAACAATTTACACAGAGTAAATTTTTATGTACTGATTTTAAAGAAGAATTTTATTTTGTCAAATATAACACATAAAATTGTCAAAAAGTGGATTTAAAATAGGTTCTCCATCAAAAGGCAATTAATCGACCATTTAAAGAATATTAGAATGTTTATGCTTAAAATTTGGATTCATTCACATTTTTAATCCTCTAACATTTATTGTAAAAAGTAAAAATATTTTACAAACATATATAATAATTTTGTAGTTAGTTCTGTTCATTCCCATCATTACAACAGCTAGGTGTTAACTACCATTTAAAATAAAATTATTTTATTATTAGAGTGCAACGTAAGATTTCAAAGGAACTCGTTGTTGCGTATTGGGTAAGCCATCGAGCATAGTGTTCCCTTTAAATTAATATTAACATTTAATCACAAGTTGGGATAAATATAAAAATGTCATATTATTTATTTACCTCGGGTGTTACATCCTTCCCCCCTTTTGGGAATTGCGTCCTCGCAATTTTAAAATTAGGCTCAGAAACATCATTGAAAGCCCCACATCGGAAAAGGAGTAAATTAAACTATAAATTTAAAAGAAAGAAAGGGAAGTAAAAAAGGTTACCCGAGTTAACCCATACTAGGATTCCATGCATGAAAACATGGATATGGAAGAAAAAACAAAGGGTCATGTTCTGAGGGAGTGTGATAGAAAACATGTTTAGGAGAAAGTTATTCACCAGAAAATCACAAACTTGTGATGGGTTAAACGGTATTGGATTCTACAGTAGGAAAAGTTAACGTACAACATTTTTTAGATACTTTTCATTGAAGAATTTATTTTTTAGATTAACTAAAACATAAGGAAACATACTTATTTGTCATGTTGACTTTCAACTTTTACTAGATTTCTTACACGAACTCATATTTTCTCCAAAAGATGAGTATTTAGGATGACTTGTTTAAATTAAGAGAGCTATAATAAACTTCTAGAGAATCACCTAATCCATAAAAGAGAACTGTATACTTACCATGTCTTTAGACCTTAACCAAAACTAAATCCAAAAAGGTTAGTATGAGATCAGATAATACCCAAAAAGGATAATCCTTTATAAAAAAGGAAATCTATTCTTAATCTCCAAAATTTGTCCAACAAGACCCAAAGTTCAACGAAGACCAAAAGTAAACCAAAATAAGATTGAAACCCAAATATTTGAAGGATTTAATCACATAGTCTTCCAAGTTAAATTGTAACATTTATCTCCAAACAACATCAGTTGCTCTTAAAGTCTCGTATTGAAAAGTAATTAACCTAATCACATATCCTCCATGATAGGTTAATAATTTCCATAGGTAACCCAAAATAAAATTACTCTTAATTCATAAAATCATCTAACTAAAAAGAATTAGTCAAACTAACCAGGGACTTTATGTAGTCCAGTGGTAGGTGATAAATACCATTCACAATTTGGTTGTGGGTTTGATTCCCGCAGTTTTGTCCGACGTGATGGGTTGTCACACGATCTGCGTGTTGTCCCTTTTCTGATCTATATAATTCTCAAATAATTCCCCAAAAAGAGATAAAATCATCAAAAATAACCATAACATAATTTAAACTCAATTCTATCTCATTCCTTTCACTTTCCATCATAACATATTGTAACCAATAATTACCTCAAAAGTAAGGATCATATAAACCCGAATGATTCTTTATAACTATGTCGACAAAAGAACAGATAACTATTCCTTGAATAAAATTTTCATATATCAAACATCAGGGTTACACATACTATAAAAAAGTCTTCTAATGTAACCCCGTCATCAAAAGAGACTTAATACTCTTTAGAATTTCACCATAACTCTTGAAGCCCCTATATGTTGACTTCTTACTCATTCAACATTCTTCATGATCCATTAACCATTCCTTTCTAACTTATTCTGAAATACTTCTTTCCTACAAACAAAATCCTGAATCATATCCTAAGATTCCAAAATAGGAAAACTAAAGTTATGAAATAATCCATACCTTTGATTGGTCATTGTCAATTTCTTCATCCTCAATCGGAATGGCTTTAGGTATCTGTAAAGAAATATTTGTACGATCTTGGTGATCCCATTCCTAAAACTTCTTCATAGGACATGTGTTTGCATAATGACCATGCACTCCACATTTAAAACATTCAATTGATCCCCCAGAAAGAAATTATTTCCCTTTCCTCGAGTCAGCTGGATTTTTCTTTCTTCCATGGAAGGTTCTTGCTTTATGACCTTCATTTCCACATCTATAACAAATTTCCTCCCCTTTAAAATATTTTCCTAGGTGTTCCATTCCACATCTTTGACACATTGTTTTTTGAACACACTTACTTTTATGATTTTTACCTGTAGTTCTGTAGGGATTTGTTTCTCGCATATATGATGCCTTATATAAATAACCAAGGTTTAGGTGTTCAATCATGACTCCAGATAGTTGGTTGAGGATAAACACAAGAGTTCTCATTGAAGCTCCCATATCATTCAGTTGGTCGCTTAGAAAAATATCATAGTTTCTTTCACATCCAATGTTACTTTGGTGCCTGCTAGATCCAGCCATTCACTAAATCTAAAAAAGTCAGTGTGAGTATATCAACAAAACAAACCTGTACTAATGAGTAAGATAAACACTAAGATAAACTTACTCATTCACTTTATCTAAAACTAGGACTCTTTTTGAAATCCTAACCATTATGGTAATTTCACTTATTCATAGATAATACCCTAACCTATAAATTTATCTAAACCGACCTATGATACAAACTTTAAGGCCCCGACCTTAAACATTACTTAATAATGAATTAAATGAATAATTCACATAGAGGATCTTTTCAGGTTTAGAGTTTTAGGGAATTAGATCATAACTATTACATCTCAAAAGATTACATAGTAGACACTTCTACTAAGTTTCCATAATATAAAAAAACACTTTAAAAGAAACATGTCTAGTTCTATGTTTTAGATAGAATGTCTTTCCTTGATCCCATCCTTGACCCTATTCATCTTTAAGTCCTATGAAAAACATTTCGAAAACTTGGGATGAGCATAAAAATCCTAGTAAAGGATACACAAAGAAGGAAAACTATTAGTTTTTCAAAATAACAAGTAAACCATGAATACTTTACCAAAGTAATACTTTTCACCTTTATAAAGTAGTAAAAACTCTTCAGTGAATAAAAGACCATTACTTAACCTTTTGTAACCAAAAGATTACCATAAAACCCATATAAAGAACACATAATATAAAAAGGTAAATTGGAACATAAACATACATAAATGGAATAAACATACGGTCGACTTCCACACATACTTAAAGGAATATCCATACAGCCAACTTCCATACCCAATGCATTGGAGGTTATAATGTAACAACCCGTCCTGGTATTCACAGCACCACCCGTCATACAGTTTATCACGTAACCACCCGTAAAATGTCCAAGTAGAATCATTACACATAAAATATTGAAAGTATAAACATTTCAATAACAACATTTCATTTGCAATCACAATAAGTAATTCCAAGATATTGAATTAATCAATCCATTTCCAAAAACTATTTAAAAAAGATTTTTGAATCAAAGTGTCCTATACCAATTTGATGTTTTTAATGGAATTACAATTTTAAAACATTAATTTCCATATATATAAAAACATAAAAACATTTTTAAAACATGGACATTAAAGATAAAGATTTAGAATAATGAATCTTTAAAACATTTTAAACGATATTTTTGTTAAAGAGTTTTTAACAAAATGAGAGACTCTTGAATAAAAATAATTGTGGAATAACATTTAATACAAACTTTATAATATCATGAGAATAAATGGATTCATGATATAATATGTCAAAGGATAGTATACACACCATATAAGAGTTAATTGGTGCATAACAACAATGAAGTCTCAATGGAAATGTAAATTGAGATGAAATCCATTATAAAGATGGTATCCTTAAATTAAGGATAAATATATCACATAATTATGTATGAGAAATATAAATACACCCAATATAAGTGGATATTAAGTGTGAAACAATCATAGTTCATTCACACATATTCATAGGATGACATGTTCAAGAAGTACAAGTTTAACCCAAAGAAATCGAAATTGGGTTAAGACATTCCCTTATAAACATTCGACAGCCTAACGGCGTCACTTAAAAATTCATAAAATTAGTCGATGAGAGAGTTAACGGTATATCATCACTTGGAAATAAACTTTACATCAATAAGGATATATAAGAACATATCCCAACATAATAAGATGTAAATTTAAATATATAACAAAAGAAGTCTTTTAAAAAGAGGATGGTGAAAGGTTCCCTTATCGACTTGGGTAACTTTCGAAATGTACACCCCATGAAAGAAGGACAATACAACATTGATGTAAATACTCATAAATGAAATTATATTACACAAAGAGTAAAATAATGGGAACTACATACACCACTGAAAGGAAATTTTGGAAAATGTACCATAAATCTCACGGGAATAACAGTGAGATGAAAAATCCCTTACGAAAACTCGGCAGCCTAACGACGCCACTTAAAACATCCAAAAATGGTTTTATGAGATCAAATAGGGACTCTCATAACTTGAAAATAAAAATTAAATTATTAAGAATATAAAATAACATCCCCAAAAATAATAAAGATGAGCTTAAAAGAAATGACATAAAAGAGAGTACTTAAAAAGAAAGAGGGAGGTTGGATCCCTTACCTTGTATCCGACTAGACTCGATCATTCTTTAATCTCCTGAATAATAAACTTGAGTAAATTTATAATTTCTTAAGAACCTATTTCAAGTTAATTATTCCTTTTATATCACTTATTACCATGTCATGATCACTATGTAATTATTTAAGTTAATAACGGTAGTTTTAACGATCATTGCTACTTGAGTCAAAAATAAACTCTTTATAAGTACAAGTTTGTTCATGGGGTAAAATATCCATTATATCTAGAATTATATTCATTATGTAGATATCATATAGATAATATTTATCCATTATATTCATGCATTTATAATATTTCATAACATTTATAGGTAAGAAATGAAATGCACCGTTCATGGAGACGGTAAGCCGTACGTACGCATGAATGGTACTTCCATTTCTATTTCATATTTAATGGAATTAAAACATAATGACAAATAATATTATTATAATTCCAGTATGGTATCATATATAATATCATTAAATATATTATTTATACGTACCACATATGGTATTAACGAATCAAATCACTTTGAGGGGGCGGTAGTCTGCACTTCCTTAAATAAAGATATAGTGTTTACCCATAATGAAAACCATAAAGGAATGACATAAATGAAAAATAAATAAGCTCAAGGAAAACATAAACATATTATATATCATATATAAATATAGTGACATATTAATTTCCACCTTTGAAGGTGTTAAAAGAATATTCAACAATCATCATTTCGTGAGGCATAAATTCACCATCCACGGAAACAGTATGTTATTTAACCATTAGATGTAGGTGTGTGTAAGTGTAGCTAGAATACTTATTATTAAAACATCATAGTATATGTAAGATACTGTTTTTGTTACAAAATAAATGAATAAAAAGAGTTTGGGGTTTGGAGAAGAAAAATAAAACAAAAGAGCACAAGTGAAGACGTTACCTTAAAATCGGGTAACTCCCTTTGGTTTGAACCAAAAGGGTTTCTTGAAGATATTCCTGCCTAAGGTAAGGCTTCTAGGATTAGGACAGGGATTTGTAGAGACAAAATTATCAGAGCTTGTATGAGACAAAGGCTTGAGAGGTGTGGGTAAGTTGGTAGAGGTGGGGGCCTTTTATAAGAGGAGAGGAGGGGCACTCTTGGAAAGTCAAGAAAGGTTACATTATTTTCAAATGCCTTTCAGATTTTAAAGATCCCAAATTGATATATTTATAGTATAAGGTGATTAGGGTTCTAAATCCACCCATCCAATAGGTGTTTGACATGTGTAGGTCTTATATTTTCGTTATCTTTTCATTTTATTTAAATCATTAAATAATGAGGTAATCGATGCATCATCATGATGTCATAAATAATTTAATTTATTTAATTAATAAAAATTATAAAAAAAATAATATGATGTATGAAATTTTTGTATCTTTCCAATGACTATTTATAGTCAAAAATATGACTTGTATGACCCCATGTAAAAATTGTTTTAGTAAAACAATACATGTTTGTGTCATTTTTGCTTTTACTTTAAATAAAAGGCATAAATGTCATTATCTTACCCAAGTGGCTCCATGGGGTCCCACAAATCGACCCATGGGTTTTCTTGGTCGGCCATGAATCATGAAATAGTGTTAGGACAAGTGTCAATATATTTTCATTTTATTATAACATCATTTTTACCTTAAATCACACTAATTACCTTTAATTGCGATTAATAAAACCTAAAAGTTACTTTTCATCAAAAATTATTTTCTTCCCATTGAACCATATTTTACTTAATAATAAAAATCATTTAAATTAGATTTTTGAAATTTAAATCACATAATTGGTAATGTTCCATTTAAACGAAAAATCAGTTTTTGTAACTACCACTTTGTGGTTTCACTATTCATCAAAAATTAATGTTTTTCAAAAAAATACCAAAAATTCACCCTAAGCTATATTTGATATTCCGAATTTAAAAATGATGTCTATTTTACAAAATTCATAACATAAAAGTTTCATTAATTAATTTTATAATTAAATCCCTCTGTCAAATCAAATAGCGTGTTTTTAAGAAACAATATCTGTCAAAAGATTGACACTCGTTTATGTCCAATCTCAAAGTGATATTAATTTAAATGACCACCATTGGATTAAATGGTAAAAATATATTCTAATCTAACTTTAAAACCAATTAAAAATATAATCTAATCATATAAATAAATTAGATTAAAAAGATATTTTGAATTAAAATACAACATTTTTTACTATTCATTAAAAAATGAACTTTATCGGAAAATACCAAAAATTTACACAAAGTAAATTTTTAAGTCCCAATTCTAAAGAAGAATTTTATTTTGTCAAATATAACACATAAAATTGTCAAAAAGTGAATTTAAAAGAGGTTCTCCATCAAAAGGTGGTTAATCGACCTTTTAAAGAATATTAGAATGTTTACGCTTAAAATTTGGATTCATTCGCATTTTTAATCCTCTAACATTTATTGTAAAAAGTAAAAATATTTTACAAACATATATAATAATTTTTTAGTTAGTTCTGTTCATTCCCATCATTACAACGGCTAGGTGTTAACTACCATTTAAAATAAAATTATTTTATTATCAGAGTGCAACGTAAGATTTCAAAGGAACTCATTGTTGCGTATTGGGTAAGCCATCGAGGATAGCGTTCCCTTTAAATTAATATTAAAATTTTATTCAGAAAAGGGATAAATATAAAAATGTCATATTCTTTATTTACCTGGGCTGTTACACCCTCAGGTATTTTTCTTCTCATTTTATCATAGATAAATAAATAGATATTTAAATATGTAAAAAATCATATATTAATTCTCAAAATTATACAAGGAAATTTACTATATTAAATTTTCATATTTAAATAAAAATATGTGATAATAGTACTATTGAATAATCGAACATTTCTTTTATGATTGCAACTGAATCTAAAATTATAGTATGGGATACAAATTTTATTTTGATTCTCAGATAATGTAACTATTTAGCCTTCTGAACCCTTATCAAGAATCACTAGCCTTATTGTTATGTCGAACACATTAAAATTCAGTTCATGCATCGTATTATTTAAGATCCAATAATTCCTTCAACTTTTATCAATAAAAATGATTTTAAAATTTCCATATTTTAAAATCCAATATTAATAGAATAATGATCTCCTAAATTTATTTAATTCAAGGATTGAATCCTGACATAACAAATCAAAATTATATTTCAATCTTTGTAATGAGTAAGATATCTTAGGTGAGAGATACCCTAAAAATAGGGGTGAATCTTGGTATGGATTATTTTACTAAATTTAAAACTTTTCATTTAGACCCTCACTATCCTAATAGATATTAACCACTTAATTTTATAGAAAACTTATTTTTCTATTTAACTTATATTGATCCAATTAATTGACCAGCCTATATGAAATATTAATAATGTTCACGTTATCCCACATTTACTAGTTATGTGATGTTATGGATATAAATAAGAGAGCACAAGGGACACTCTTTTTTTTACGTGGTCTTACACTAAGGTATAATTTGAGAAGAATGTTGCTGGAAATTTTTTGATGAAATGAATCACTAAACCCAATACTTGTGGTATTTTAGGCTAGGTCACTACTGCTTGGGTTCACTCTCCATAAAAAATTTTGAGGCTAGATCACTGCCATCCCAGGGTCAATTCCTTCATACTTCCCTTTTTCACTCACTACTTCATAAGGAAAAACAAATTTGGAACATAATAAAAAGAAAAATATCACTTATTGTTTGAGATGAACTGAATATGGATAGGTTCCTCTAATCTTCATGTGCTCGTTCATGGTTTTATTGTGAATATCATCTTGTGTAGAATATTCTTCTCATGAGATATCATCGAATCACCATATTCTTTTTTGAGTAATTATAGAACATATTTCCTATTTTATAACCTATAAGTTCTTCCCATTCATCACTTTGTTACATTTAAAACAATTATATTATTCTTCTTGGAAAATTATTTCAATGAGTATCAAGATCTTTCATTATCTTGTTTCCTATAAAATTTTCATCTCTCAGTTTGATAACATTTCAAATTCCATTTACAGAACTATTTCTGATTAGTTTATAGAGAAAAACTTATTCCACCACTTTGATCGATGGTTAGGGATCAAATATCATTTACCAAAATCCATTAGGATCAATACATGTACACCACACATATTAATGTGGTCATTTGGATCCATTAAATTAGATTTAATCTCTAAATTCATGATCCATTAGTTTCTATTTTAGTTACCATTAATATTTATATGTTTTCTATAACTACTTGAATATGATGTGGCCCCTCATTCAAGGGTATAATCATAATTATTAGTATAACTAATAAGGTGTACCAACTTCTACTAATATATAGAATGAGACCTCAATCAAACATTCCATCATGGACTACTTCCTTGTGGTGTGGCCACATAAAGTTAAAAAAATAAAAAACACATTTACTTAATTATCGGTGATATCTAACACAATCTCTTAAAACCCCTTTTGACTACCAAAAAACTACTTTCATAACAAATTTCTATTACATAGATAACATTAGATTTTTGGAATCATTATTTTATATACTATAAATAAAAAATCCCTCCACATTGAAATATCTTTTTGTGTCTTGGATGTCTCTTCTATAATATGATTATGGCATAGAATATTATCTATGACATAGCCATCATAAAAACTCTAATGAAGTTTAAATTATACTAGTCACATATAAATTGTATTCAATTATACAAAGGAGGGTGACACATTAATCCATTGGATTTCACCATAATCATTCTATGAAATAACAAATTTTTTGTTTCATGATCTAAAACTATAGTTTTACAACATCATAAATTCCTTTCAAATGTATTGGTTATATTAATAGGAAAACACTAGAAATAAAAATTCAAATCCATTAGGACCCTACCTTCCCTATAAGGAAACATGCTTCCACACACATGTTATACTCCTCCATGGCATTGCCCTACACCATGGTGTTAACTTGATATGCACTACATCCAACCCACACTGGTTCTCACTTGAACTACTGCCTTCTGGGGGTCCTTTTAAATCTTTATTGGTTTCATCCATGTTGGTTGATTGTTCAAATGTCCCTAACCTATTGTTTTCCAATCTTTTACTTACAAAAACATTTTTTTGGTAAATGACAACATAGAGGAATTGAAAGAATAACTCCTTTATAATTACAAAAAAAATGATGTATTATTGTGTAGTATCTTATTATAGTGTGGAATGCATCAATAAAAAATATCTTTGAATCCAATGATACTTATCACATGGAATAACCAAAGGTATTTCTCTATAGATTCTATCATCAAGACATAATTTCCTCTAACATATTCTATCCATTTTCTTAAAAATTTATCTATTTTATGTGTATATAAAAATCAACTTAGAAAAACCAAAATTTTCAAAATTATCATATAATCAACAATAATATAAGAATCACTATTCACATCTTATGAACAAATCCAACAAAACCCCTTGGGTGGTCAAAAATTAAAACCATTAACTTTTTAAACAAAATCTCCTTAAATTCAACTCCATAAAATCTATACAAAATCACATATAAATTGATTTAATGTGGATTATATCTCTAGTTTTTGGAAATGAAATATATAGGTTCATTCTAAATCTTACATCACCTTCAAGAGATAAATTTTCAAAAAAAAATCTTATTTATAATTAAATTTCAAAAGAGGTCTCCTCAATAAATATTCCACTTTTTTAATGAAAAATATAATGGATTCATTTTTTCTCCCGGTTTATTAGTATAATATAAAATGGTCTTAATCTAAGATTGGAATCCCCCTTCTAAAAAATATTGTTTCATTTGGTTTTACTCCTCCCTTGTAATATATAAGGGATTCATCATGGGATTTAATCCCCATTTGAAGATTGTTTTTTTATACCTCTACCTTTATAAAAATATTCTTTTCCTTTTGGATTCAACAACTTGTTAGTTAAAAAAATACTATATTTACCAATCTATATTATAATATATATTTTTAAATTATAAATATTAGATATTCCTTATATACAACCTTCATAACTGTTAAAATAAATTAATGAGATTTAGTGATTTTTCTTACCAATTAGTATTTGGTATATCAAAAAATCTTATAATACTACTAATTTCCGGCTTTGTGTAATAAAAATGTCTATGTTATCCTCAAAAAAGTTATCCATGTCACTGATTGATATCAATAATACTATATCAATCCTATTCATTCAATAACACAAAACCAATGGTCTAAAACATATACTCACAAACAATTATTGTATAAACATTAAAACACAAGAGTATGAAACATACCACATATGAAAAAATTAATACCACTCATTAAGATAGAATATATTATACCACTTGAACTCTAAAACAACATAGGATTATTTAGGAACAATTAATTCTTAGCAACATATGAAAATCATAACATGAATCCCTTAAAATGTAGCATCATATCTTAACATCAATTATTTAGATAATTTCTATTCTGGTTATATCAATTGATGAAAATATATCCCTCTAATAGAAATTTTTATTATCTTGAAAAATAATCAGTTGATACAAATTTTTAGAAATATTTAAACAAATAATCATGATGTTCATCCATGTAGCTAATTTATTTTCTCAATCCATAATGGGGAATGATTACATTAATTCCTTTTAGGGATATAATTTTTCTCTTACCTGACTCACCCTAATATCACTTCTTATTTAATGTATATATTTAGGGACCCAATTTATAATTTGATCCATTTCTCAATAATTTTTTTCATGAAATAATATTTCTAAAATGAACTTACATATTAAGTTTTTATGAAAATAGAACTTGTTATACACACCTTACTATATAAAATTTCTAGATTCTATGTATCCTCCATCTTATCATACTCATGTGCTTCTACAACACATGTAAACTATGAATCATGTCATTCCGTTAGGTAAAACCCCACTTGAAACAGTAGTAATAAAATTAAAAATACTTGGGGAGAAAGGTCCTTCCATATTCATAAAGTTTCGGATGATGGTGTGTCATTATATAACAACATTTTTCATTTTTATTTCAAATTGGAATACATTTTTAGATGAATGTTATATTTTATTTAATCCAATATCTTCTTCAATTATTTGGGTTTTCCACTTCTACACAACCTCATTCATAACCTTTTTTTCCTTGGGTATCTCTACCATAAAAGATTTATGTTCTAATGGTGGATATTTTATTCTTTCTTTATACCTTATTTCCAATTAGACTATCCTTGCATAAATTATTAGCATTAACACACATACATTACAATGGGAAACTCTATTCATATGAGATCATATAGTTTTAGAGACATGTATATTCCTCTCTCACTTCCAAATATTCTTCCTATATAACCCAAAATTTTTAGATTTTATAAATGATTTTTAACTCTTATTGATGTTACCTTTAGTCTGGAGATATTCTTTGGGTATCCCCTAAATTTTATTTCTCATAGGAACTAATATATCAATGAACATATATCAGTTTACCCTATTCACTCTACCAAAACGTCTCTAAAATTCCTCATTAGAGACTTTTTTATAATTATAAATATTGTTATAATAATATTAATTCCTCCACTTTAGTTCATGGTAACTCTAATTTTCTAATTTTCCACCAACTTCATAATACTTTATACATTCCAATTATTTAGATAAAAACTCGAAATGTTTCCTTATAACCCTCAAAAATATTATATGTTTACAAACCTTATTAAGGAATCATATAGTTATCATCACCTCTTGTAGAAACTATTTTATATTTCTTTCTAATTCTATCAAAAAATTTCCTCTTCTTTTGAATTTCTATATCTTTGTTATTTTCCTTATACAAAGGTGATCCATCATACCTAAAACAATATTTTTCCCACATATTAATGTCTGTGTGACATGATGATCATTCCATACTTCTCTTCCAAGATGTAATAATTATCCTTTGTTTCAAAATCACCTATTTATGGGTAATAAAACAAAAAACAAAAGCATATTTTAATTTTTGGTTACCTTTATAATCCAAATACTTCATGTTTGAAGCTAAATCATATTCCAATTACTAATGCTTTTAATTTCTGGATTCAATTTGATAATTTATATCTTTTTTAAGTGTATTCCCACTAGACATCTCATCCTAGAATGCATGAGAGAGTTCTCCCAACATATCACTCTTCTCCATTATGTCAGAATTCAATTTTTTAATATAATATTTAATAGACACCTTTCATTATTGAAATATTTTCCCCACAACTAGTTTTATTAGGTATGCAAAATGTTATTATTTATTGGTTTTCAAGTTTGAAACTTCAATTGAGTTTGAACATTTTCCTTTGGGATCAGTATCGAGTTCATGAATTTTTTGAGTGACCACTTCAATCTCCTTGGTTTGGGAATCATTGTTTTCCATAAAATCTATAGCAAACTTAATAACTATCTTGTTTAAAATTTTAACTTTTCAACCTCAATATTCAGAACATTATTTTGGATCACATGAGACATGTTATCTTCCTTAATCTTTATATTCTATTATCTTAAATGTTAATCCATCTTATATAATAAGTGAAAAAAATCTCTGTTGGATTTCTTGGGGTTTCATTATCATAAAAGGATAAAACATTACTTTTAATAATAAACATTTCAATAATTCCTATAGAATCATTAAATGAATGAATAAATTCTAAATTTGAATTTTCTATACCTTTGTTCTTAAGGATATTGGAATCCTTCATCTTAATCTCACTATTTACATAAATAATTTCATGATATTTAATTTCTCTTAATATTTTCATATTCTTATAAATTGTTATCCTTTGTATGGATTATAGGAATATAAGAGTAATCTAATTCTTCAACATCAATGATCAATCCTATTTGTTAAAATAAAAATGAATCTAACAAAATATAATCCAATTCCATGATACCAATTGTAATGCCCCAAGGGGATTAGGTGAGATATCCAAACAGGGTTGGTGGATCATGGTATAGATTATATTCCAAGATTTCACAATTTTATTTTCAAATCACTATACCATAATCAATCTTAAACCCTTTAACATAAGGGTCACTTCTTGTTCTCTTTATATTATGTTGATTAAGTTACATGACTTGTCTTTAGCAAATATTAATATTTTATTTTTTCCACCATATCCAGTTATTTTATGTATTAAAGATAAATAATAAAACATAAGGGGAACACTAATTTTTACATGGTTTAAACCTATGGTATAATTCAATGATTATTCAATAGATAATGTGCTAATGTACCAAATAAAAATAGCTAACTACTTTTGGGATTTTAGGCCATGTCACTTATATCTGAGGTGACTCTCCTAACAAAGATCATTATATTATTTATATGAGACGTCACATAGTCACCTCTTCCTACTAGAATATTTTTGGAACTCCTTTCTAGTTTCAAACCCTTTCACCCATTCCTCTTATTCAATTTTTTAACTTTAAATAATTATCTTCTTCTTATCATCTATAATAAGTTCTTCACCATTTTTCAATCTCTATATTTCTTATTATTGTATTTATTTATTACAAATTTGAATTTCTAAACATGAACAGATTTAAGATCCACTATCTAGAATTTATATTGAGTTATTTTATATATAAACCATCATTCCACCAATTTTATCCAAGGGTTGTAATTAAATATATTTTCCCAAAATTCAAAAGGATTGATCTGAGTGTTCCAAAAAAGTTATTCTATCCATTTAGTTTTTTAAATCGGAGTTTAGCTTTCAATTATTGATCTATAACTTCATCTTCCAATTATCATATTAATTTCATGGTTGTTGGTAACTTCTTGATGATGGTGTGGTCGCTTAGTATATGGTGTATTCATCATCCTTCAATCTATTACTATGGAATATAACCTTCTAATATAGTGTAGAATTATAGATTTGTATAATGTTATAGCATAGACTAATTCCCTATTGTGTGGCCTATATAATTTGACCACATCCACAAATATTTCATCATTTAAGATTCTATAATCTCAAACATGATCTCATAGAACCACTTACTAGACTGCCTATAGTTTAATCCATTATATATGGTGTTGAAACATATATATATATATATATATATATAGAATCATTGATTCATTTTCCCTTCCTAATTCACATCCACCATGTTTCAAGATATTTCTTTGGAATAGATTTATCCTCTGGAACATAACTACATCATATCATATTCTCTATGTAGGATCCACTATCAACACTTTAATGACATTGAAATTCAACTGGTCATCGATACGGCATAGTACATTAGACTATAGAGAAGGACCCAACTAGACTATTAGAAAATATCTTTTGTAATCTAGGGTGGTGTGCTGGTATTGTAGTTTGTTTTGAACATGCTTCATTCCCATATTAGACTTTCATCTAAAATTTTAATACTATATCAATATGGATAAAATAGATACCTTTATAAAATACTATAGCGCTCTAATTATCCTAGTGGGTCACATGTCACCTTATATATGCTATAATCCTCCAATGTGTCTCCCTACACCATGGTCTCACCTTCAAATGCACCTGTGTTAAACCATATTGGTGCTCAAATGCACTAATACCAAATATAAGGATATCATTGAACCTGTTCATTAGCCTACATAGTGTGGGGATGCTCATATATCCCTAGCCTATGTCTGGAAAATCATTTACATACATGAAATATTTTTATGGTTTAGATTAAAATATTATAGTGTGAAAATATTAACTCTATAAAATTTACATCACAGTTTGATTTTTTGTGGAGTACGGTCCTTCTATGGTGTGGACAACACCAATCATCCTGGGAGTCTACTCTATCAATACTTATCATATGTAGAAACCATTTTAATTATAGTGTAGAGTATGTCTTTTAAATATATTTCCCCCCAAGATTTTCAAGCCTTCCTTTTTAAGAATAATGGATTTATTTAATCCATAAAAATCCTCCAATAATCATGATAAAATTAAAATTTATGATATTATAAGAAATTTCATAATAGTCACTCATCATATATTCTCAAAAATTATAATACAAAACCATGTGTGTTTAATATTATTAAATAATAGCTTCAAAATCATTTGTTGCTATTTTATTCATCAGAATATTTTTTCCAAAAATTATTACGTATTTCATACACAAAAAATTTTATAACTATTGGGCTTAGGATAACTCTTAAAAGGGATGTAATTCATCCTTACGATCATCAAAGTTTGTCCATGCCTTTTTCAAATCTACCAAAAATATGTAGTAATTTGTAAGAATAAATAAATCTTATGATGTTTACGTTATTTAATTTACAATCAAAATTATTCAACTCAACATTAATTCTATAAGATAAAAAGATGGTTATTATGTCAAAAATGAATCTTTCGAGATCATGAAATGAATTTTAAAAAGATGTCCTTAATCAAATTCTCATAAAATGATGACTCTTACAAAGTGGGAACTGACTCTTATAAATTCTCAAATGATCCTTAAGAACTAGGAAATGACCCTTAAAAACATTATAATCATCCTTAAGAAGTATATAAATCATCCTTAATAACTTAAAAGAATCATCATTATGAAGTTGAAAATGATTCTTATGAAGTTAGGGATAATCCTCATGATGTCTGGCACAATCATTATAAATTCATGTATAATCCTTATAATATCTCGAATGATCCTTAAGAAGTCAACAGTGGTCCTTATAAAGTTAGACTTGATCCTTATAAACTCATTTATTATATATTTTTTATACCTCTAGTGCTTTAATGAATCCTTTAATGTCAAAATTAATCATAGGAAAAATTTCATACCCAATTTCTCATCTTTAACTTAAGAATTCAAAATTTTATTTCAATTACTCCACAATATATTTAATTCATTCTAGAAAATATACAAATTTTCAAATCATCTCAATGAATCTCATATTAATGTACAAAATTTAAAAATATTTAGAAATCTCTTTAAATATTTTTTTGAAAGTCTTACATCATATTGAATACTTTTTATTAGTATTTCCAATGTGACATAACTACATTTTAATGTCATCTTAAATTAATCTACATCATACATATATCTAAGAGATGTTAAAAACTATATTAAATAGCCTTAATTCTAAGAAAAACCCATGTATATCCTCTCAAAACATTATCCAGATTTTACCCTTATGTAACTAAAACATAAATTCTTATTCAATTAGATTTAATATTTCACAGTATGCTATTATAAGTGGTGTTTTCATCCTTAAATTAAATCATGGAATTATTTTCCATGTATACTGGCTCATGAATCATCAAATTTCAATGGTTTTTGTGTATAATCTATCCAACCTAACATTATATGATAGTAGCATCATTATTTTTTATCCATAAATGTTTTGGTAGCCTCTTCATCTTCTTTCATATCTTCTTTCATCACATAAACTAATTAAATAAAAAATAATATCCATTAAACTATTTGGGTTCTTAATTCCCCTCCAACATTAAATTTTTTTATTCAATAAATATTATAATCCTAAATTAAGATTCATTCATATACCCCTTATTGAAAAATAAATGAAATGATAAATTTAAGGAAAAAAATATTTCCCCTTTTATTTCAATGTAACAACTTCTCCCTCTTTTTATAGCCTTTGTTTGTTATCCCCATTTTTAAGAGAATAATTAAATTCTTTATGATTGAAATATGGAACCATATTTTTCTTAGAAATTTATCATCTATTGATCAACTATATGTCTATGTGATTCATTCATAGTGAATGAAATAAGAGTTATAAATCTAGACAAAAAATTATCCATATACTTTAAAAATAAATGCTAAGACGAATATAAGGAAAATATTATCCTTCCCTCTTATTTCAAAGTGACATATTCTACCCTTTTGTTCTCTACATTGTTTATTCTCCTTCTTATTGAGATAATCAATCAATTTCTAATGAGATAATGATGGAACCACACTTTTACTAGAAATATGACTTCAATCACCAAAAATAAGTCAACATGATCTATGGTCAGCATAGGAAAAAAGGAGTGATAAATCTAGACAACAAGGCTATTCATATACTTTCAATAATCTGATACTAATACTAAATCTAATTTCCAAAGGTTTTACAAATATATTTTCAGGAGAACATTTGAACCTACACTCAACTTCAACAAAAATATCAAACATATTAAAGTGTAATAATATTTTTCTCTCCCATCATCTTAAAGATCACTCCCCCTATGTTATCATATTTATCAAAATAAAAAAAATGGGAAAAGTGATAATCAAATCACTAACCCCAATTACAAAAAGTTATCCAAAATTTAATATTTAACCATAGGATATCAAAACTCTTGAAGATTCACTTTATTCGCTCCCCTCATGTGATTATATTAAAAACTCTTTACCATGGGTTGTTTTCATGATGAAAAGCCACATAAATTAAGATAATACATAATACCAATTGATGAATTATAATGAAAACAAATAATATCAAATGAAATTTTCTAGGCATAATTGTTTTTATTATTTTATAAACATTAAAACATTAATTTAGTTCTCACTTTTTATTTATCACCATAACTTCCATATATTTATCCATAAATGTAGTAGACATAGGAAAAAATGTGATTCTTCATCAACCCATTAATGAGAGAAACAAGGCGGGTACTTGGACCACAACCCAAAACAACCATTTCATAACTCTATAATGTCTATAACACTTCATTCATGCATCACCCTTGATTTTTAAAATATTAACTCCATTTGATATCATTGATTTATTTTTCTCTTTTACTTTCTTTTTAGTTGTAACAAGTTTTTTTACATTAGAAACAGATCATATTTATTAATTTCATCTTACTCGATCTTCTTAGAATATTCATATTGGGCTATAGAATTTATTAAAAAATCATTAGGCACAATCTCATCCTTTTATTTGTGTGTAGACCCCTTTTTGAAAACCAAACTTGTACCTATATAATGTTTATTTTCTTTCAGTATATTCTTTAATAATCTATCTTATTATGGTATCCAATTCATGAACTTAGTAGAAATATTCCGAGATAATTTTCAACTTCCGCACACCTCTTTAGTACCCTTAGGGTTACAATTTTTTATTCTACCTTACATGGTTTTTATAATATTTTTTATTCTATCAAACTAATGTTGTTATTCCTCTCTTTGATTTATTCCATTTTAGATTTTATCTTTCTTAATGTAGCTATAATTATCATGACCAGTTTCTAATGGTCTATGATGTTACTTTTACTACCATAGTAAAATAATCTCTTATTATTTTTGATATCCTTCAAAAAATTATTCTTGGGTGAAATTTGTTCAATATTATTCTTTTGTTTCTTGTCCAAGGAAGAATTATCTTCTTTATTCACTTATAATAGAAACCATGGTTATTCTATATAAAATACTTAACTAATTTTTGTGTTGTGGATCATTAAGCCTATGATAATAATAAAATTGTATTTGTTACCTATAAACCAACCACAGATTAGATGGTTTCAAGGTTACAAAGATGTGATGTTTACCCTTGTACTACAATTTGTCGATATTCTAAAATGATCAAATAATTTGAGAAATTTATTTTTTTAAATAAAAAAAATTATTACAATGTGTGAAAATTTATATATCACCCAAATGAAGCTTCATATGGAAAATATAACATCATGGTTGTGTATTTAATGGGGGTTTTTTCTATGTGAAAGATAAAACATGCTCAGGTTTTAGGTCCTGAGTTGGGCCCATGAGTGGGTCTCTGTTTTAATTTAAAATTTGGATTTTAATTTCCACTAATCATATTATTTACCCAATACATGTTACAATAAAGAAATAATATTCCACTTATTGTTTCATTGTAACTGAGAGAGAAGAAGGATGAGAGGATGATTCACATAAAATGTGGTTAATTTAGGGGTCTATATTTTTATTTCTACCACCTCTTTATTTTCCATGTAATTTTTCTTTCATATTTATGGATATCAACTGTTAGTGGATTTATTAATGCCTATAGAGGTTCATTTTTCAACCAAATGTGTGGATTTTGGTGGTTTATAGTGATTCTACCTCTATAATTCTTAATCACATTGTATTAATTTCTATAACAGAGGTCTTATATAAATTTGATGAAATAAAGGTGTAAGAAGTTCCCCACATGATGTGTTATCCATATAAATATGTTTTGTGTGACTAAAGAGTCAATATAGTGTGCAATGTGCGTGTACAAGGCCAGAGTGAGGCATTGGGTTCACATTCCAGATACCCCATGGAACATGTCATATGAATTCCCCTTTGGGAATCACTTTTTTTCTCTCCTTGTATCCATATTTAGGCGAATATATATTACATTTTTAGAATCCTTCCTTGTATAATGTGATGGTGGGATCTTCATTTCTATCAAATTTTCTTAGTGATATGATTCAAATATTGTTGTGGGTCTTATCCTTTTGGATATAGTGATAGGATATAGGTGATATTTCATAGTGTGTTTGAGGAAAGTGGTTCCACTATAAGAATTAAAATGATATTGGAATCCCTAGATGTATTTGAAGATCAATATTCTCATATTTCATGAATATTTATAGATTCTCATAGGATGAGATGTTATGAGAATTGGATTTCAAGATATTATTTGGTCATTACCTCTATATAAAAGGGTGTCTAGATAATACTCATAGACAAATATAGAACCAGAGGATATTTAGTTTATTCTTGTACATCCTAGAGTCATATTTGGTACATGTAGTTTGGAATTAAGGTTAGGGAATTAGTTTTTCTCTCCATCTTCAAGATAGACCTTATGGTTATTCTACATTGAAAATTGAAATAAACTTTCTCTTCCCCCTTTCATCTCGAGTTGTCTCTATAATATATGAGTATTAGTGAATGTGGTGTATTCTTAGTGTCCCCTATCATTGGTATATAGGTTTTGATGTCAATGTGGAGTGATGTGTATCGAGATGGGATTTGGATAATCCCTTAGGATTCTATCATGTGACAAGGTGTGTGTTTTTCCTTATATTGATAGACTCTTTACACCCTCTAGTATGTGAGGTGAAGGTCCTACATGCTATGTGATGGATTCTCAGAGCACACTCTTTGAGGCCAAGATGACTCTTATGTGATCAAAGAAGGTTTTATTTGTGTTTGACCTTGGCCCTTACTGAGGTGTGAGGTCCTCTATTGGGTCATATCTCCCTCAAAAATTTAATACACCCCTGAAATTCATTGTCCCCCCATTTCATCGTTGGATCGAGGGAATGATATTGGTGGTATTTTAGCTACATGTATAGTGACAGTTCATGGGGAATTGTGGGGAACATGATGGACCAGGTCTATCCCATCTGGTATGCTTCCAAAGTGTTGCTAGAGTGACTGGGTGGGGATTCACCATATAGTTTTTTATATCTCACTTTAAGAAAAAAAAATAGGACTTATGTATCTATTTTTCACTCCAAGAATCGATGAGTAGGTTTCTTCCCTCAATTATGATGTATTACAATACCTTCTCATCAAATGTGGTGTGGGTATCCCTCTTCAGTTAGACTAAGGATTCAAGACTTAGTGAATGGGATGTTCAAATAGGAGTTCTACGGTGCGAGGAATTGTTTTGGGAACATTAGTGCACTGGTAAGTATGTATTGATTCTCGATAGGTTGGTTGTGTGGTATTTTATTTTCATGTAATACAACTTTTTTTTTTATCGGTTTCCTTTTATAATGGTGCCTTACTTGGTAGATCCTTAGGGTTAAATGCAAATATTTTACTTTTCTTCCACTTGTGTTGGTTGATATCATTTGATTATTATTTTAATGGTTGTAAAGGGATGTGTTTTCACTTGAGCTATTGGAGTCGACCATAGATTCATTATTCCCCAAAATGAGTTTACATTTTGGGTTATGCCATATATTTCCCTCTGGATATAGTTGGGGTCATATTGGGAAGTGAAGCCATAAATGTTTACTTGGTTGGTGTTTAACCCCTTATTTGAATTGTTTGGATGTGTAGTTCCACCCCCAAATATTTGTTGGATTGATAAACTATTTCCATTAATGTTTTTATGGTTTTCTTTTGGGAATTTATACTAAATATTTCATGTTCTTGGTTCCCAAACTTATTGAGTTTATGCATTTAACATGTCATTTGGTGGTGATATAATGGGTGTCGAGTATTATATCCATGGAGCAATTGATCTATATCTTTATTGGATCCTAATGGGATTCATGGATGGTAGTGCTTGAGATAGATCCAATTTGATGTGGGGATCCCATTCTTCCTAGTGTTTTGTCATCATGTGATATTCTATGATATCGATCCTTTTATTTTTGTTTACCCTCTTAAATTATTATTAATATAGATTAACCTAGGGTATTTATCATGTTCAATAGGATAATTCACCCAATACGTGTACTACGACTTCTTAGTGTTTTTCAAATCCCCAAGGCCTACTATAGATAGGATTAATGTGGTACACATTACCAACCACTAGCCCATGTGGGGACTTGATGGGTCAGGTATTATCAAATTGGTTTCCAATAGGGTTCATATTTGGGATATAGTTTAGATATGGGTGTATCATTAGCTTTATTCTATACATTCAGGGAAAAAATTCAAATAGGTACTTACGTCTGGTTTATGGTCCAGAGAACCAATTTAGTGTGTGGGTGCAACAACATTCCAACATAATGACATTGATAATATGTTGAGTAACTGGAATATGTATGGAATTAGTTACATGGTATTGATGAGTAGGCTGATTTATCACATAAATATCAGTGCGTTTTTGGTTTTATATTGTGATATCTTACTTTCTATGATGTTTTTGTGTAGAGAGTAAGCTGATTTCCCTCATGGAAATTTCTTCTCTAGAGGTTATAAAAGGACCTTCTATGGATGATGGGAGTAACGATACTACTCATAAACATGTGGGATTCCTAGATATTGTTCTCATAATCACCTAGTAATGTAGTTCATATAGAAATCCCTTAGCATGGTCATTATATAGGTACATTGATCCTAATTTATTTGGATGAATGGTTTTAACGGGGTTATTTATCCCTAGGGTATACATTAATTCCACGAAGTGGGTACCCTATATAAGATTACATAAATAAGTACTACCCCATGGATATAGATTCATATACTACTATTTTGTGGGCTTCATGTCCTCTATTTTGGTATGGGTTCAATAATCCATTTATCAGGATGAGGTAAGAGTTCCCCATACTACAGTAGGTTCAATACATTCCAACTATACAGGGTGGGGGTCATCCATTTGCACTGATTGGTATTTATCTTGATATGGGATATGGTTATTTTAAACATGAGATTATTTACTCTTCAATGGGGTGGTTCATGTGTCCTCTATGGGAGGGGAAGGTTCCCCATCATTTGAAATAAATTTGGTTTGGGAATCGCAATAATACTCCCTCGATCCCAATGAGGTTTGGGTCCCCCATACAATAGAGGAATATGTTTCCCCAGGAGAAAGTCATTACTTTATAGAGGTTTATGTGGTGTGAGTTCACCATTGGAGAGATCAAGTATAAACTTGACAATTTTATAGACAATGGATAAGATGTGGGTCCCTCAATATAATGTAGTGGGTGGTTGGTGTTTGGCTGATGTGTGATGTTCTTTGTGGTCTCCAAGTGTGAGATATTGATGGATTTGATGAGAAAGTTATTATTGTGGTTGAGATATGGTCTTAGTCCATTTTCCATGGTGCTCATATTTTTTTTCATGTGTGTGTGATTCTCTCTCGATTTTATATACTTTTCCATTAGTCTAGATATCTCATTGGATTATTTAGATAAAAAAGGTTCGACTATAGACTATTATTGGAGGTCTCATTCAACCCTCATTTATTCCATAATTATTAGATGAATTTAGTGGAGATATATTTTTAGTATTTTATTACTGTAGAGGATGCTCGTGTGTTGATATCATTTGTTATATATTATCACCAAAATTCTATGTTTTAGTGGATATTTTTCATTATGTGTTGTTTTATGGTCAATAAGATAAGTCACAGTCAACTTTTGAAGGGATGTGGGACCTAGAAGATGACCAAGGCCTGCTGTCAAGAATGTTTAAAAAGTTCTTTCAGGGGTTATAAATCATATATTAATGCACTATTTTTGGTTTATAGGATCAGTTATGTAATATTGGAGAGGGGTGGTCCTTTTTCCTAAGATATGTATCGGGTTTGCTTTTTGGATTTGAGTGAAGAGTTTTTGGGAGTGACCAACTTACGGTATTTCCAAGGAATTAAAGTATAGGAGTTTATCTACTCTTGATATTCATTTATAGAGGAAGAATCCAAATATATATTACTTCAAGATGATATTTTCATTTGTCCTATATATATGGAAATTTTTTTCCAAAGTATTTTATTTTTTTCAATGAGTCAATATGTGTTGGTGGATGAAGTGATGATGCTTAGAGAATTGTTATTGATTCATTTAATTACCTTATATTTCATGATTAATCATTTATCCTTGTAAGTTTCACAATTGTTCTAATTATATTCAAAGGATCACAAGACATGTGTTTATGGGCGGAGGAACATTATCTACGACATTCAAAAAGGTGAGGATCTTGTATATTTTTATTTACATGCATAATTGAAGTGTGTGTCATTAAAAAAAGAAGTTCATGAAAAATATATTTTTATTTTTCATGAAGAAGTTTTGGAGAAGATATTGGTTTTTATTATTATTTCACTAACTAATTATATTGGACTTTATTAAAAAATGTGGTCAACTACCTTACAACACAAAGGGACACCACTACCACAACATAGGTGGGAAAGGTCAACCTAAAGCCATCTAGGTATTGTATGTGTATATTGAATACTAAGAACCTGTAAGGAGGAAACTATGGTGAATAGTTCCCATATGTAGCACACACAGGGTGATCATGGAATTGGAAGAGCGTACATAAAAGTTCATGGGTGGACTGCACATGTTTGTTGAGGCCCAGTTTTGGGTGTGTGAGCAACTTGTTTCAGGTTCCACCCTTGTGCCAGCTCAAATAGAATAATGAATGTAATAAATAATAGGTGATTTATCGACTAAAGGAAAATCTAATTTAAGATCATTGTCCAAGGTTTATTGTTCACCCATTTTTTAATGATATGTATATTACAAGGGACATATGATCTATAAAATCGAACTCATTTGATCTTCTGAGTTCAACATCTCCTAAATTTCATTAATTTCTATTTTTGGAATAGTAAATCCCCAATTTTTGAGCCATGGTTATATTTCTAAACCATTAGTATTGATCAGGGTTTGATCAAAGATACATCCACAAAGAACTAAATTGAGATGAGTTTACTATCGAGTTGAGATTTATGCACCAAGGTGTGTTCATGATACATGAACATGAAAATTTCCATGGATGAGTTATATATTCCCATACTAAGGTCTTAATTCACTGGTGTGTTTGAAATGGTCTTGCAAGTAGTGTCGCATTGCTTGCATGAAAATAAAATGAAAAAGAAAATTAAATGAGGTTGATTTCGATAGGAAGAGAAGATGATCCTATAAGTGTATTAATTTACAATGTGAAGAAATAAGTTGGACCGATTATTTGGGTATTTAAATATCGATCAAATTTAGGTTTCTTTATTCCGCATTAATAAGAGATAAGTTGTGATATTTTTTTGTCATGAGAAGAAAGCTCGAGTTGTGTAGGAATTTTAAATGAGCATCATGTTTTATGCATTCATAGTATTTATTTATCCATATAAGGAATGAATACAACTTGAAATAATCTATTATTCTAAATTAGATGCAATCAAGCTATGTTGAGCAGCGAAGACTATCACTATGTGAGGAATGATGAGAACCCTAAACCCTTGGGTATTTTAAATGAGTTACATGGAAAATTCCTACATAATAATCTAGTACATAAATTAGAAAATATAATACGTATTAGTTTTTCGATATTCATATTTTGATTGAGGAAACTAAATGTGTTATTTATAAACACATTTAAATCATTTAATAATAAAGACATCATAAGAAAAGTATTTTTTGGTGGATAAATATGTGCATGCAGAGGATGAAGATTTTTTGGGAAAATATTTTTAGATATCATGAATATACTATGAAATAATTATTCTTTAGAATCTGGATACATTCGTATATTAAAGTGATAATGTGAGTTTCGAGACCAGTATATTTTTTACTTATTGGTCACTGCTGAATATCTTGAAAGAGTAAACAATTAAAGGGAATATATTTTTTATGGAGGAAAAATATTAGTATAAAATATATTTCTATCACTAGATAATCATTTAAGATGAACTTTAGAGCTGGGGTGTCTTACTAGTTATTGGAGTTTTGTGATTTGGGTGTCTAACCAATCAGAGAAGAGGAGTAGTTGGGGTGTGTGACCAATTTCTAAGATATTGTAACTAGGGTTTCTGACCAATGGTATTCACCTTGTGGAATTGGGATGAATATATAGTGGGAGTATAACCCACATTTAATGGTGTAGGATTTTATTTTTATCCTTGTAAATATGGTGTGCTACTCTCTCTTATAGTACAACTGCACGTCAGGTGAGTTTGAGTGGTAATCTTGAGGAGATCAATAACTTCGAACAATTTAAGTTATTGAATTTAAAATGGGTAACAGTTCATAAAACCGGTTTACCATTGATCCACCCTCCCTAATAGAGGCACCGAACCAGTCTGTTGATTCTATAACTGGTTTGAGAGGTGGTTACCTCTAAAGATATAAAGTTTTATTAAATTTTTTAATTATTCATATGCATTTTATTTTTTAAGATGCATTTGAGTTTCTTCAAATGAAAAATAGTTACTTTTCATGATAAAAATATGAATATTCTTTCCAAGACAAACAAAAATAGGATGAAAATAAAATTAAGGAAGTTGAATAAAAATAAAAAGTTATATAGATAAACACAACTAGAAAAATTTAATAAGAGTGGTATGAGTAAATATTATTCTCTGGGTTATTATTCCTCCAATGAATCACAATCAAGTTGTGATAATAATTTATCACTAAGTTACCTTCATTTAAAATTCAACGTACATCTAAAAAGAGTTCCCAAATATGTTCTTAAGTTAATTTTTAGAACTATCAAGGGAATTATTTTTTATAAAGAACATCTAAAAAGAAAATTTTAATAACTATTAGATGCATTAAGTATAAATTTCATAAAATAAATCACACTCACAAGCTAGTGGATACAAGGGGAAAATCCATTATTCATACTAAAAAATAATTTCAATGTTATCTCTTTGATAAATGTTTTTCTAGAATATTTTTGCAGAAGATTTCTTTTCACATGAAAATTTTCATGAAAATAAAAAATAAAAAAGATAAAGGTAGATTGGGAAGATAGGGTGATATATGTTGAGGAAGAAAATAACTCCCTCAACATGAAGTATTTTTTAGTTGGAGGTGATATTGAAGAATCATGAATCAGCACTAGCTGTAAATTCCCATGTTACTAGAAAAGGTTATATTTCCACAAAATTTTACATTGAGAGTCATGTCTCTAAGAAAACTCATTTTTGAGAAATAATAGCTTGAAATAATAATCTTATAAAATAGAAACGCCCTACAAGAATACAGTACCCCATAAACTAGAAACATTCATTTTTAATAATTATGTTTCACTTTCTAGTACATGTTTAAAAAAATGTTAGGAAATTTTCGATGGTTGAAAATGTTCATAAACACCCCAAATCAAGGGTGGATGAGAAATGTTTTAAAAATAGATGTTTCACAATAAATTACCAATATATTTGGGGTTATAATCAAACAAAGTAATGTTCAAAACCTATGAAATCAAGATACACTACACTATAAAAGATGAGAATGATATTTATAAGCTATTATTGGTGTTTCTGGACGTTTGGGTATAAAGTGTTTGATCATTTATATAACATGTCAATTCATGAAAATCATATAAAACCATAATAAATGGAAGAAAATATATTGACCTAGGATTTTCATACAAGGATATTATATATAAATATATGAATATTCATTTCATTTTACAAAAACATGTATGAGGACTGTAAAGGTGTAGTCTCTTTGGAAATGTACATGAAAAAACAACTAGTTCATAAGTGAACTACGTCATCACCCACTTTATTATTAATAAAAAACACCCTTATTAGATAAATCATAAACAATACCATTATTCACAACCTGGGGAAAGGAAATATAAAAAACTGGAGATCTCATATTCCCAGTAAGGGTAAGCATTGGAAATATCAATATATCATGAACATAATAGCATGATAACATGATAATGACATTTGAAAACTATATCCTTCGTATCATAGAACATAAATGTGAGTCAAGGAATAAATATTGGTAGTTCATAAGACCTGAATCATATCATAATCAAAGAACATAAGTAATGGATTCATAACATTGGCATAACACATGGAATTATGGTGTACATATAAGAATATAAAATCATCTCCTAAGTATTCAAGGATTATTTTTTACTCCATAATAGTGGATTGGGTTCACTCCCTAAATATTTATAGTAGTCAAGTTTCACTCCCAAAAATTATCTTATTGTATTGGTATTACACCCCAAACTATTATAGTAGTCATGGTTCACTCCCACGACTATCATAGTGGATAAAGCCCCTTATTGAGATAGGTTCACTCCCTATTCCAATCCTATTTATTTCATGTCATATCCATCATTACCCTTGTATTTGAGGTAGATATCAGTTTTAACTATTATATAATGGAAATCTTATATATGTGTTCGATTTGATTATAAAACATTAATCATAGAAAAACACATGGAAAGAAATGGGTTTCATAAACATTTCATCATAACATAACCCATGGAAAAGAAATTGGTTTCATAAAATCTCCATCAATATATTATAGAATAATTTGTTGGGAAGGAATAGGCTTCATAAATATTTCATCATTTCATTATGGAATAACCCATAGAAAATAGAATGGGTTTTATAAAAAAATCAACATAAAAATAATGATCTATAGAGATAATAAGGATAATATCATGGGATTTTATTCCTATTAAATCCTATGTGATATAAAAGGGTATAAAATTTGATGAAAAATGATTTTGAAATATCACTTGGAACATCTCTTAATGAAAATATCATTTCCACTTTGAAAGTAATTCTTAAAAATATAAATATATAACAAATATTAGTGAAAACATTTTCTTTTAAAATAACTTTAAAAGTAGTATAATGAAAAATTAAATCATTTACTTTTCATTATGATAAAAAATTTCTTTCATTTTGTACATGTTCTAATAAATATTCGTTTAACATTTTTGATAAAAACTGAAAGGGTATTGTTTAGAAATAAAAAGGAAACTCCTTTCAAACCATATTTAAAAAATTCAAACAAGGGTAAAATTTATTTAGAAAATCAATCGATAATAGAAACAACTTTCTTTAAAACATTTTTATAAAACAAGGATATCGATGAAAAAGTATTTTCGACCTAAGAGTGGAATAAATTCAATTTTTATTTAAAAAATTATTTTTGTATATATAATAATTTATGAGAATAAAATGAATGAAAAAAATTAATACTCTATAAATATATTTATTATAATAAAATACATGAGTTCCTTGAGATATAGATCATAATATTTTACAATGAGAAACTTAGTCATAAACAATATTGATAAACAATGAGATTGTAACATAAAATCGTCCCCACTTTGGTATCATTTAAAATGTGGAACCAATGAAATAAATAAAATAAGATAGATATTAACATCCCATTATTTCATTATAATAACAATAAAATAAGTTCCTGGGTATTATATACACCACATAAAATAGACAAGTGGTGAATATGGCATGTGTTCCCAAGAAATAAAAGTGGGATGAAAATATCATACAATTTTTGTAACTTTTGAACTATAATCCCCATTAAATAATAACATAAAATGAAACCTTATATATCATTAAAATAAATAATTTCATGAAATAAAATTTAAAAGGTTAATTATATATACCACATAAAACAAACTGGTGGTGAATATAGAATTTTTCTCCCAAAAGTAAAAGAGACTTGAAATCCCTTACATAAAGTCTTGACATCCTTCATACTCATTCGAACCACATTTATAATACATATATATGTTTATTATAAAGATATTATAGAACCATAATTATATATATAATACCATATATGATTTACTTATTACCTTTTATTACCTGTTTATTTACAATTCCTTATTAAAATTATATTTTGGGTTATAATAGCTTCATTTTTCATGTATGTTCTGGTTTCATATTTTCAATTATTTTACATTCATTAGGGTTCCATAATATATATAATTATATATATATAATTTATATTCATTGTATATGTATTTATAGAAGTCCATAAAAGTTATATATAGACAATTAATTACATTGTTCATAGAGATGGTAGGTCCTACGTACGCATGAATGTTGGCATATGGAATGGAAGAAAGTTAAAAAATATATTACCTTTCCAGAATAAGTTTTTTTAATATGTGTATAATATATTCAATAAATAAATCATTATTTTCATTCACGTAAAAATAAAATGAAAAATATATCACATTGCTTCATGGAGGAAGTATTCTACACGTACGCATGAGTCGTATTATTGTTTTACAAAAGATTAGGAGGTAAGAAGGTAGATATGATATTATAATTACATAATTATAAACAATTCATATAATATATATATATATATATTATTTAAATAAATCTTTATATACACTCATGAGAGGTGGTAATTTAAAATTAATTACATTGTTTCGTAGGGTTGTACTCCCTCAAACACACAATCGGTGGTTTTATTTCCAATTTAATGAAAGAGGAGATGGATGTAGGTTAATAAACTGGTATAATAAAATATTAGTATATGGTATATACATATTTTATTATATTTTCATATTTGGATAATATTTCATTGTGATTAATGAAGAAATACAATGAAAATGCATGAATCATAACTATACCTCTTCTTCAGGGAACATATTTTGGTTTACACCTAAATAATTCTTAAGATTTTTTTAATAATGAAAATATGGCCTCTAATACATGGGGAGGGGATAAAGAAGATATTTTCTCAGGTATTTTCTAAACTAGAATGATATTGTTGTGTGAAGAAGATAGAGGAGTGGGTGCCCTCTAATAAGTGGGGAAAGAAACCCACTTGAAAACTACATGGATATTTCCCAAAAGAATCCAAAATGATAGTGTATATACTAAGACAAATGCTCAAAAATGAAAAAATATTAGAGTTTTATATTGAATAATGTTTAAATATGGACATAAAATGGGATTTAGAAAATTTTTTTAGGTAAAAATACCCTTATACTTTGGTTTAACTCCCCAGTAACCCTATTTTAACCTTAACCATAGTAATTAATTTTACAATTTTTAATATTCATTAGGACATAAAATTCTATTGTATTTTTGATATAATATTAAATATTATGATTAAAAATATTTAATATATTTTTCCAGATTCAAATCATATAAGTGTAACAATTTAAACTAATATTAAAACCCCAGATGTAAAGAAAAAGTGGATTTCTTAAGAAAAGGTTTTTATAAGTATAGAAAGTTATAATATCTCAATTCATTATAAAATTTATTATAATGACCTCAATTGGTTTAATAAATATATAATTGAACTTATTTTACTTTGGAAACAATATTAAAATAAAATTTATCTTCAAAATTCTTTAAATAAAAAGGCAGCTATTAATAAAAATAAATATTTTTTACTATTCGTTGAAAAATTAATGTTTTTAGAAAATTATTAGAAATTTAATAAAATATAATTTTGAAATATATATTTTAAAAATTAAATCTATTTTTTCAAATACAGTTCAACTGGTAAAATTTAGTATTACTATTTTTTCACAACAAGTAATAAAACTTTATTTTGATAAAAATGTATTTTCGATCGATATAAATAAAATATTAATAAAGTTATATTATTTTTATCAATATTGATCCATTATATAAAAATAATATAAGTAAATTTTATAAAATGTTTATTCCTATTAATATTTCCATGTTTAATGTCATGGTTAGAATCATCATGTTTAAATAATAGTATTAATAGTATATCGTGGTTTGTTAAAACTTGGTGTTGTGTGTTATGAAAGATAAAAAAGAAATTAAATTTATTGGAAATAAAATCTTTCAAATAATATTAGGGTTTTATAGAAAATTCAAATAGATAATAAAATATTTTGACCAAAACTATAAGAAAACATAAGAAACATTAGTATACCTTGAGGAGTAAACAAAAGAAATGTTTTGGTTGAGAAACTCGAAAAAAGTCAATGAAAGATGAAAAGTTTTTCAATTAGTGGGAAATTGAATCAAAATTGTGACTTGTGAGAAAGGTGTGATAAAAATAGACATGGTCCAAGAAAATTCATAGAAATTATTCATAAATAGTGATATCTATTCATAAATAAAGTTAAAAAAACATAAACCATCATGTGTAAAATTTAATTCAATTGAAAATGAGATGTCACCCAAAGGAAAGGATGAAATAAGATGAATAGAATGGCCAAGGATGAGAGTAAACTCTCACACTAAATGTAACTTCTAATAAATCCAAAGGTTCCTCCTAATTCCCAGTTATTTTATTTATTTTGATCTATCATGAAAGGAATTAAAGGATAAGGTTGAGGTTTTCACTTCTATACTGTAATGATGATGAGTTATTTCATGGTGTTTCGTGGTCAGAAACTCACCATGATAAAGAAAACAAGTTAATCCCTTGAGGGTTAGATTACATATATTTTGAGGTATTTCAATCACACCCTCATCTCCAACTATTAATTTTAGTATTCATATTAATTAAGGCATATTTCTATGTTGATGTCTAGATTAGACAATGAGGAAGGATGTTTTTTCATACACCAAAACATTATGATGTGTTTTTTGAAGTGTGTGTGGGATCATATATTTCTTATCTTTATATACCATGCCATGATAATTGAAAATAATAATTATTTAACATTTATGGTGTTTTATAGAAAACATAAACAACCTTGGTAATATCAATCTTCTTTTCTTCACTGGATTAGACTATGTAGACTTAGATTTTTTTAACTAAATACTCATTTCAAAGAGAAAAAAGTGTTATAATTCCTCCCTGAAAAGTTATCATGGAAAGATCATTCAATGGTGGAGAATATTTTTTAATGAAATATGATATTAGGATACCCCTACTTATCCTTTAAATTTTATTTTTAATAAAGGGAGAAATTTTCTGCATTACATATTGACTATTGAAGATGTGATGGGATATTGAAAACAAGATACAAAAGGGGAGATTGTTGTTCCTAGATGTTTAATTTGTTGTGAATTATTCTATATGTATTGGTTGATAAAATGGTGATTCTTAGAGAATTACAGTAGTTACATTTAATAGCTTTAATTTTATACCATAACAATTCACTATGGAAGTGTTATGGTAGTTTTTCTGATCCTTAAATGAATACAATGCATGTATTAATGGGTGAAGGGATATTGTCTACAAAATTCAACAAGGTCTGGACCTTTTAAGTGTTTAATTGCATGAGTAATTGAGGAAAAAAATACAATAAAATGAATAATATATTTATATTTTTCATGATGATATTTTGAAAAAATGATATTAGTTTCTTAGAATTTTTATTTCTCTATTTATTTTCCATTATTAAAAAAATGGTCCAACTACCTAGCCATCCAATGAGACCCCACTATTACTAGTGAGGTTGGTTGGGTCAACCACCATGTAGCTATGTAATTTATTATTATAGTGAATCTTAAGTTTATGTATATAGAAAGTGAATATGCATATTGATCATCGGTAGAGCACAGAGGATGCATAGGGAGGTTCTTGGGTAGACTGTGCATGTGTAGAACGAATCAGTGATGGGTTTCAGTGCAAGGGTTTTTGGTTTCCAACCCTGTAAACAAATTTAATAACATAAGTAATGTGGAAAATTATTGACAGTTCTTAACTAAAGGAACATTTGATGCGGGATCACAAGACATGACATACTATTCACCCATTTTTTAATGATATGTATATAACATAGTCCTTCTGATCTGGCTAATCTAAGACATATAATATTCTCATTACATCATCTCCTAAATCCAATCAAGTGTTCTATTGTGTGTTTAAATTAATACATTGATGATCAATGTTGATCTTTCCAAACCTTGATTATTGATTGATCTTGATTAAAATTTCATCCTCTAAGTAGTATACTATGATGAGTTCACTGTCGAGTTGAGATTCATGCACCAAGGGGTGTCTGAGATCCACTGACACACAAACATTCAGGTATGAGTTATAGAGTCTTGGACTAAGACTTTAATGCATTGGTGACTTTGAAATGGGAATTTATGCATGAAAATATTATGAAGAATAAATTTAATTGAGGCTGGTATCGATATAGAGATTAAAGAGACCCTAATCCTTTTGGTGAATACATTTGAAGAATGAAAAAATATAATGGGATATTTCTTTAGGTATTTATATAAGGATCAAATACATGTATCTTTATTTTTCATTAATAAGAGATAAGTTATAGTGTTTTTGTTTTCATGATGAAATTTTGGGTTGTGTAGGAATTTTAAACGAGTTACATCTTCTATGATTATTTTTATTTAATTATCCACATAATGAAAGAAGAGAACTTAAAACCATTTGGTATTAAAAATTATATACATGCATTTTGTGTTGAGAATCAGAGACTGACATCGTGTGAAGAATGATGAGAACCTGAAACCTTCAAGAATGTTAAATGAGTTTCATGTAAAATACATACAGAATAATCATGTATTTAAATTATAAAAAATAGTAGCTAGGATTTTGTGAGTAGTCATATTTTTATTGAAGAAAATAATTTTTTTATTTACTAAAAAATATTTAAATCTTTTAATAATTGATATGTCCCATGCACGGTATTGTTTTTTGTAAATAAATGTGTGCATGCAGGTGATGAAGATTTATGGGAAAAAATATTTTGAGATGCCTTTCATCTAATTATAAAGAATTATTTTTTATAATAATAATACATTCTTCTATCCATCGGGGAATGATGGGTTTGTTATTTATAGTGATTCATCAAAGAAAGGACTTGGTTGTGTCCTTATGCATAATGATAGGGTTATTTCTTATGCATTACAACAGTTGAAAATTCCTGAAAAAAACTATCCTACTCATGATCTCAAGTTAGTATTTGTGATCTTTTCTTTGAAGATATGGAGGCACTACCTCTATGGTGAAAATGTGAGATTTATACTGATCATAAGAGTTTAAAGTATATTTTCTCACAAAAATAACTCAACATGAGGTAAAGGAGATGGCTTAAATTACTCAAGGATAATGATTGCACGATACACTACCACCCGAGGAAGGAAAACAAGGTGGAAGATGCTTTGAGGAGAAAATATCATGGAGTATTGAACAATATGAGAATTGAAAGGGATCCAATTTTTATGGATCTAGTTAAGATGGACATCGGAATAACCAGGGAAGGTGAAACATCAATTCTTTTTTAAATGGTTTCCAACCCATATTTTCTAGAAAGGATTAAGAGTTCTCAGACCGATGATGAAGAATTTCAAAAGAATATTAAAGATGTGAATGATGGGAGATTGAGAGAATTGTGTATGAAGATGGAATTTCGAAATTTGGGAAGAGACTTTGTCTTCCCGATATACCTGATCTAAAAAGGGAATTGCTGGATGATGCTCATAGTTTTAATTTGTCTATACACCCTCGGAGCACCAAAATGTATAGAGATTTGAAGGAACCTTTTTGGTGGGATAACATGAAGAGGGAGATTGCTGATTTTGTGTCAAGATGTATGGTTTGTCAACAAGTGAAAGCAGGAAGGCAACATCCTGGAAGAGTCATGAAACCTCTTCCCATACCGGAGTGTAAATGGGACAATATTACGATGAACTTTGTCATGGGGCTACCAAAGACTCTTAGAAGGAACAATTCAATATGGTTCATTGTTGATCGGCTTACCAAGTCATCACATTTTCTTGCTATAAGGGAATATTTTCCACTTGAATGACTAGAAAGACTACACATTAATGAAGTTGTGAGACTTCATGGAGTACCCCTGTCAATTTTTCTTGATCGTGATCCCCGTTTTAATTCATGATTTTGGAAAAGTCTTCAGAAAGCCTTGGATACTGAACTTTATTTAAGAACTTCCTACCACCCTCAAACTGATGGACAATTAGAATAAACTATTAAATCCTTAGAAGACATGTTGAGATCCTACTCAGTTGACTTTTAGGGTATGTGGGATCAATATTTACCTCTGGTAGAATTTTCCTATGACAATAGCTTCCATTAGAGTATTCATATGGCACCATATGAAGCGTTATATGGAAAGAGATTTTGCACACCAACTTTTTGGGATGACGTTGTTGAAAGAAAACTTGTAGGCCCAGAACTGGTGGAGGAAATGATGGAAAAGGTGAAGGTAATCAAAAACCATATCAAAGAAGCTCAAGGTATTCAGAAGATCATTGCCGATAATCAACGGAAGTATTTTAAATTTCAAATCGGTGATCATGTTTTCCTGAAGGTATCTCCATGGAAGGGAGTCATGCGTTTTGGTAAGAAAGGTAAATTGAGTCCCTGGTATATCGGACCTTTCGAAATTCTACAACGAATTGGGGATGTAGCTTACCATTTGGCAATGCCACCAAATCTCTCCAAAGTTCACGATGTGTTCCATGTATCACTATTGAGGAAATACATGCCTGACCCAACGCATGTACTCACCGATGAGGAATTAGAATTGGAACCCGATCTGTCTTATTGCGAAGAGCCCATCAAGATTCTTGATACGAGAGAACAAGTACTGAGAAATCGGACGACTCATCTGGTAAAAGTCTTGTGGAGAAACCACAAGATGGAAGAGACAATGTGGGAACCAGGGGAACTTATGATGAAAAACCACCCAGGTCTTTTCATGTGGTAGTATTCTAGAAATTTCGAGGACGAAATTATTTGAAGGAGGGGAGAATGTAAAACCCCAAGTTTCTACGGTACGCTTCTCTTTGAATAATGCAATAGTGTGTGTTGTACGCAACATTGAGTTCTAACACACCACAACCAATCAAACTAGCCATTATGAATAGTAATACCCACTTTTTGAAATTTATAAATTTTATTTTTTCAAAATGAACTTCATTTTTGGATTTAGAATATCCAAATTAGCCTAGGGTGAATTTTTGGTATTTTTCTGAAAAACTTCATTTTTTGATGAATAGTAAAACCACTAAATGGTAGTTAAAAAACTGAATTTTTTATAAAAAATAATTTTACTGCGTCTGTGAGTGGAATTTCAAAAATCCGAGAGACACGCATAATATCAAGGAGTAAAATTTGGTTCAATGAGATAAAAATAATTTTTGGTGAATAGTAACTTTTTACTTTTATTTACTACGGTTAAAAGTAAATAGGGTAATTAAGGGTAAATATTATATTAATATTATCCTAACACATGTCCAAGTTATATTGGAGAAGTCTATCTTGACCAAAAACAACTTTAGGAATAAAATATTATCATTTAGGTCCACTTGGATTAGATTAGGACATTTATTATTATTTAATTCAAAGAAGAGTTAAAAGAGATAAAATCAATGTTTATTTTCTAAAACATTTTTAATATAGGTTTATACATAAGGTAAATTTGATTGTAAATATTAATTAGAAAGATAAATATATTTCATACATAATGATATTTTATTTATAATTTTTAGACAATAAATAATTTAATTTATTTATGACACAATGATGATGCAGTAATTACCAAAATAGTGAAAAATTAAAATATTTGATATTATAAATACCCAAAAAAATATAATTTGAGACTTTTTGTGAATTAAAATAATTTTATAGGTTAATATGACATTTTATTATTGATTTAATTAACTTTTTTTGAAGTAATAATTCTGTTATGATTTTCAGAAAAATCAATTTTCCAAATAGTGTCAAAATTGACATAAAAGAGTTTTTAAAACAAATATTATATTATAAATTGATATTCAATTCCTAAAAATATAATGTTGGACAAAAGACTTATATCATGATATTTTTATCATTAATTGACCACTTTGGCTATTTCTGAGAGGTATATAGTATGTTTATTAACTATATAATATAAAAATACAAAGTGACATGGTAAGTGTCAAATTAATTAACTAAGAGTTAAAACTAAAAGATAAGGTTAATATAATGACCCAAACCTGTCTAAATTCTATTGGACGAGTGGTTTTTGACCCATAACCACCTTAAACTTTAAATAATCTACTTTGGAGCTATTAGAAACCGAATATGAATTTATTATAAATTAATATTTCTAGCTTTTCCAAAGGTGCCCCTCACCCCTCTTATAAAAGGGCACTCTCCCTTCTCATTAATTCACACCTTCAAAGACTTTTGGTTCAGACAAACCCTGATCAAATACTCTCTCAACTTCCCTCACTACAATCTAGAGGCATTATTTTGATCATAAATCCAACCTATGGAGCCCTTTTGATCAAATCAAAAAGAAGAACCCGAAGAAGAGGTAATGTTTTCACCACCCTTTTTCAAATTCATTTCTTCTTCAACTTCTTATTTCTTTGTTATCCCCATTCTAAAATAATGAATCTGGTATCTCCTATATACTGTAATAGTACTATAAATATGGTAAAACAATATTCAGTATTCTATCCATCCTTTGACTGACATGTCACCATACGTGCGTACGTACGGATTACCGTCTCCACGTCGTGGTGTAATTGTTATTCAATATATTATTATTTGGATGGGTATAATAATGATTTTTAATTCATGTAAATAGTAAATATAACATGATAATGATTCTATATATATGATATACCATCCAATTATATATTATTTTAATATCAAAAGAATGATATTGTTGGTCATGCATACGTACGGACTACCGTCTCCATGAACGCGATAAGATTCATTCTCCATCGCATCCATTCAAGTATAATTATCATTTGATGATTTAGAAATAATTTTTTAGGACTTGATATCATTATGGATATGAATAAGATACAACCTATCCATGATAAACATGGAATACATAACAAAACATATAAAAGAAAATGATTATGTTAACACACAAAACGACGATAATACTAAGATATTATTAACAAAGAAATGTTAAAAGACCATATATGATATCATATTAATATATATGATTCTTTTATAATTTAATAACAATTATTTCACCATTACACAGGAGTTTAAATTACCCTCAACGAAGGAAAAGTTTAAGGTAAGGGTTTATTTCACAATCTCTTCATTATCCAAGGTTGTTTATACGTAATTATCTACTGGGACCTCTTGATCATCCACATCCATGTTTCTTAAAAATTTATTTCAAAACATTCTTACTATCTTATAGAATATAAGTTAAAGTCATTTATACCCCTGTTTGACTTTTTATAAGAAGTTTATAAATGAATCTTTCCATCTTTTTCAAAGAAAGGTGCTTTTTAACCTATTAGACAAAATTAAGGTAAGAATGTTTTTTTAACTTATACGGCGGGTGCAGCTATTTTCAGCCGTTATAAAATCTTCGAAGCTTCCCTTACAAGAATATAAGAAAATTTTCAAAGTAAATGTTTTATTTTATAATTATGTGACTTTTAAATGATTTCAAAAAAAGGGAAATTTCTCTCAAATAGTTTTGATTTCATCTATATCAACATCCTTTGATGGATTTTAAGAGTATTTGAAGTTGATTTATTATGATACAAAACTTCCATATTGTATTGAAGGTTTTGTGATTTGTTTGACTGTGGATGTGTTATTTTTATACCACTCATGGTTTATGGAGAATGTATTGGCATTTCGTATGCTAGTTTTAATATGAATGTTTATGTTATGTTTAAACCTATTCATACGAGGAATGCATTGGACTTAATATGTGATGGGTGGAGCCCGCTATAGCTCCTCGATGCATCGGTAGGTCTCATGAGACAAACTAGTGTTTTGGAACAAGGCCTTGGAAAAATCTTATTTGTAGTCTTGGCACGAGGCCTTGGCTATGTGGTTATGATAGTCTGGCATTATGCATTCCATCATTATGAAAGTTGTTATTTATATTCCATGTGATTATTCGATTTGTAGAATATCCATGTGAATAAGTAAATGGTATTATTTAATTTTATTTTTTCCATACTATGTTGAAGTTCAAGTTTAAAAAGGCTTTTGTTTTAGTTATACATTTCCTTAAATGTTTATTCTTATTTAAGAAAGTTTCCGCTATATTGTTATCCTTACTGGGCATTTGAGCTCACCCCTTTTCTATGTTTTATTTTTCCCAGGATGTGAAGAAGTAAATTATGAATGACCTGCAGGGATAGTATGAGGGGATAAGAGTGTGGACTATGGAGACTATGTTGTTGTTGTTTTTATTTTTATGATGTAATGTAAAACATTATGAATATATCTAGTGTTTCCAAGGCTACTAAACTAATCGGTCTTTCAAGATTTGATCTTTCTTGTGATCATGCCAATGTTATGTAATAATTTACCGACTCTGGGTAACTGGGGTCGGGGCGTTACAAGAAAGTGTATTTTTTAAGGGGAAATTTTTAAAAGTTTAAAATATTTTTATATCAAATTTCAATTTGAAATTGTTTCAAATGACCTAAATTGAATTAATTTGTGTAAAATTGAACTAATTAACTTTAAAACAAGATTAAAATATAATATATCAATATAAATAAATTATATGAGAAATCATTTTTGATTAAAATTCAGTACTTCCATTATTCATCCAAAATTGAAGTTCTTTAGAAAAACCTCAAAAAATAAGCCTAAGATATTTTTTAAAATTATGAATTGAAATATTAATTTTATATTATTAAATTAAATTTATAAAAGTTTCTGAAATTAATTTTATTATTTTTCAATGGAGGACCTTAAAAGAAGTTCATTTGAGAAAATTGTATTTTCAAACATATAAATATTTTAATGGAAATTATATGTTTTATTATAAATATGTTATATATATATATAACCATTATAAATAATATTAAAAATTTATTTATTTAAATTTATTTTACTAATTTTCACATCTATGTAATAACTATCTCGTTTAAATAATTATAATAATAAAATGTTGTTTCATAAAAGCTCAGTGTTGTATGTAACACTAGCTAAGTGAGTGTTGCGTGTAGGAAAAGATTATCTTGGTGTATAATATATTAAAATAATAACTTACTATATCATAAAAATCAAGAATTGTGTTGTTATTTAATATAACATAAGTTATATTCAGCTTTGTGTGAAATAAAAAATATCGAAAAGTTTAAATTAATTCAAAAAAACCCTAAAATTCTGGGGTGTTTCATTTCTTGAAGGTATTTTAACTTTTTATCAATAAATTGGAATCATAAGATAGTTCTTCCTCCCCATGGCCTCTAATGATCTATATAAGGAGGTCATCTCTTGGTATCCTTTCTGATATTGAATGCTCCACTTTCATAACACCAATATAATGACATAGAATTCACTATTGGAAATGCAGGCTTTCCCAACGATTCTTTACCAACGATTTGCTTAAACCGTTGGTAAAGAAGGGCAAAGACACCCTTTCCCAACGGTTCTAGTGAACCGTTGGGAAAGGGGTGTCCAATGCACCATTTCCCAATGTTTCTAGTAAACCATTGGGAAAGGGTTCCCCTTTACAAATGATTCAGTAGAACAGTTGGGATAGGGTGCCTTGGACACCCCTTTATCAACGGTTTTTAAAAACCGTTTGTAAATGTTTACCCGAAATATAGTCGGTCACTGCTCTCCCCCATTCACCACAAAACCCTAAATATCTGTAGCGCTCGAATCCTCTCACAAATCCCCCCATCCGAACCAGTTAAACTTCATCAGAATCATCTCAAATCAGGTATTTTCTTCTTTATACACATAAAATATTTAATTTCTACCTTGTTTTTATTGTTATTCATCTAATATTTTAGTTTTAAGTTTTGATTTTAATGTGTATATCATTTTTTATGTTTTTATTTAATCTATACTTTCTCCATTCCAATCCATTTAATTAATTAAATCTTTAACCCTCCATCGAAGAAGAAACATTTCAAATTCATTGCAGTTGGATTCAAGATTTTCTAAGTATGTGTTTTTATTATTTTTCTTCATCTTGTAATTAATTGTTACTTGGAAATTTATTTATATGTGTTTATTAATTTTTATAAAAGTTTCTATGAATGTTTTCCTTGAAATTACTTGAGTAAAGTGTTTTATTAAAATGAGAATTTTTTTTAATAAGGATTGTGTAATTTAATTTTTTATAGTACACTTGTTATGTGACTATGTTTGGTATTTAGTAAAACATGAGATAAATGGTGTGTGATAATGTGTTGTGAAAGAGATTCCATGGTTGGTTCAAGATTATAATTACGTTTTGAGCCTATTAATGAGTTGTTTTAAAGATATTTTGTGATATTTACCTTATGTTTATTGGTGAAAACTGGGAGCTGTTGAGGAGTTTCATGATTAAGACATATAATTACTACTAAACATGTGGATAAACCATGAATAGTAGTGAATCTTGAAATGTTTGATGTTTTTATCCATTTTTAATTTGGAGTTTCTTTTGATACTGATGTTTCTTATTGATACCTATGATGGGAATTTATTTTAGTATCTAAATCAGCTCAGACTCCCCCACCATGCACAGTGTATGCAACCTCTACCCTTATTTAATCATTTTGTTTACATAGCCTATGAAACCTCTACCCTCATTTAATCAGTGAAATCAAGTCATTAATTCAAGCCTTCATTCTCAGTATCATGTAAGAAATTGAATGATGTAAACCCATCCTCACATGATTTCTTACCTTATATAGTGTCCAATATATGAAATAAGTGTTTTTAAATTCATCAGTTAACCAGGATCATATATTCCATTTCCCCCAAGATGACTGTACTAATATAACTTTAGGGTCAATTAAATATGGTTCTCATTGTACATTGTATATTATGTGTCCTTCTTGGCCAATAATCACTTTTATGAGGGTGGGGTGCTTTTCACTAGCCATGTTGGCATGTGTAGACATCTATAAAAATGTTAGATAAGTAACAAGTTTAATTCAGTAATGTTGTTATCATTGACATACTTTATTATTAATCTCAAATTTAAAAATAAATTTTTTTGTCTATACTTAATGAAATTAAATCTTTTTACAATCCATACACAACCTATTAGTGTAGAAACCTAAAATTTATTCACCCATGGGGTGCGCTTGACTTGGGGAAGTAATTGGGTAATGAAAGGTATGGCCATAGAGGTGCCAATAATGAGTTATTGAACATGAGTGAATGATTTGGGATGCCTATAACATATAATAGGACCTAAGGCATGTGCCACTTATAGACCTAGTGAAAATGAATATAAATAAATGTTAATTTAATTGATGAGTACTTGTTCTTTACATTTTTTAATACTTCACTACATCGACTAGAAACTTCTTCCTTTATTGTTTACTTAAATGTATTTTCTATTAAATTTCAATCCTACTGAATTTTTTATGAAAAAATGACTTATATAAATTCTTTTTAGAGAATGAACATAAGTTGGATGTATTAAATCGATCGGATCTCAATCGATTTTCAATACAATATGGATAGCTTTATAGATTTTTCATTTCACAATGCTTCAGATAGTGGTCGCATACACTGCCCATGTTCCAATTGTGTTGGTAGACCATGGTTGATCCATGAAGAAGTCAGCTACCACATAACCAAAAATGGTTTTCAAGCAAACTACTTTGTGTGGTATCTCAATGGGGAGAGAATTAAATGTCAAATTGGTGATGATCGAAATGAAAGGACTGGAATGAAGAATTTGTTAGATGATCGGTTTCTGTTTATTCGTTATCATGAAAAATAAAGGATTTTGACTCAAGAAGACTTTGATATGAGAAAATATGATGCATCTAGTGAAAATAATGATATTGATTGGGTGAGAAAATTGAATGATTCTCCCACGACTCCAGTATATCGAAAATGTGATAAAATGAAAAAGATGGAATTTTTAATCAGATTATTCATGGGAAAACTATGTATGGGATTACTAATATACAAATCGATTACATTATTACCCTCTTGAAGGATTTAATTCCAGATCGTGCAGATATTCCCTAAAACCAAAATAAGGCATGGAAGTTAGTAGAAGAACTTGGATTTTCAAGAAACAAAATTCTTTCTTGCCCAAAAGATTGCAGTTTATTATCGGAGGAAACCTCTGAACGAAGTGATCATATAAAATGTGGCACATCCCGCTGGAAGTCAAAATCTGATGGAACACCATCCTGCATTCCACAGAAAGTAATGTGGCACTTTCCATTGATCCCCAGACTCCAGAATATTTTTATGTCTGATTAAATATCAATAAAAATGAGATGGCATGATACCGGGATAAAGAATACTAATGATGAGTTGGTTCATCCTACAGATGAATTTTCATGGTAGAGATTTGATGCTCGACATCCTGATTTTGCAGATGGCATGCGTAATGTGAGGCTGGGTATTTTATGCGATGGTTTTAATCTGTTTGGGCAGATTCTTACTTTGCACAGCACATGGCCAGTGTTTATACACATTTATAATCTTCCCCCGTGGTTTTGTATGAAAAAAACTTTCACTTTCATGAGTATACTCATATCTGGTCCTTCTGATCCCGGCAATGATATTGATGTATACATGAAACATTTAATAAAAGAGTTGAAACTTCTTTGGTATGTGGGTGTGCGCACATATGATGCATGTTCGAAATACATATTTTAGATGTGTGTTGCGCTTATTTTGATGATCAATGATTTTCTGTCTTATGCAATAATATCTAGTTGGAGTATGAAGGAAAAACTATCATGCCGAGTTTGTATGAATAATACACGATCCAGAAGACTGAAACATCAGTGCAGTTTCAGTTTTATGGGACATCGACGATTCTTGCCCAAGGATCATCCATATAGAATGAATCATCTAAGATGTGATAATACCATAGAGACCGATGATCCACCTCAGTATATGTTTGGAAATGATCTTCTTAATGAATTGAAAGATTTCAGTTTTTCATTCGGGAAGGGTCAAATTAAATCTAGAAAGATGAAGAATGTTTCCACTGAAACTTGTTACAATTGGAGTAAGAGGAGTATCTTTTTTGATTTTCCTTGTTGTTCAACCAATTTGTTACGTCATTTCTTAGACTTAATTCATATTGAAAAGAATATATGTGAAATGTTTCTTTTGGTTCTTCTAAATGTCAAGGGGAAGACAAAAGATGATTTACGATCTCGGCGTGACTTGGTGGATTATGGAATCAGACCAGAACTGCATCATGTGTATATCAGTGAAAATAAATGGCAACTTCCACGTGATTCTTATGTGATGACACCTAATGAAAAAAAATTCTGGAAGTATTAGAGACCATTAGAGTTCCTGATGTCTATTCAAGAAATATATCTAATCGGGTCAATAGAAGAGAGTTGAAGCTAAAATCTTTGAAGACCCATAATTATCACATTCTACTGCATGAGTTGATTCTAATAGAAAGTCTTCATCTTTTTTACAATAATGTAAGGGTGACTATTATTAGGTTATTCAATTTATTTCGAGATCTTTGTGCTAAGAAGTTTTCCAAGTCTTTCTTGCAAAAAATGTTGACAGATGCCCCATTAATTTTGTGTGAGTTAGAGAAAATATTTCCTCTATAATTTTTCACATGCATGATGCATCTGACTGTCCATTTTCCCACTGAAATACTTCTTAGAGAACCTGTTTCTTTTCGTTGGATGTATCCAACTGAAAGAAATATGTACACATTAAATTCATATGTCCGAAACAGGAATCATCCCAAAGGTTCTATCGTGAACGGTTACTTGGCTTAAGCATGTATGGATTTCTGATGAATATATTTGTTTGATCTTACTACAAGAATGAAAAGACCAACGAAAAATGAAGAAGAACGATATGAGCAAATTGAACATAGTTTTCCATCACTTCCTCAAACAAGAGGAATTCCTGGATCATATACATTGAAGACATTAATCCATGAAGAGCGGGAGATGGTACATCGCACAGTTTTGTTCAACTGTGATTTTTTTGATGAATATATCAAGTAACTAAATTTAATATGCATATCTTACATATATATCTATTAATGTATTCATATTTTTTATCTATAGGGAATATAAAACAATGATAAATAGGAAACATCGTTATTTATCTTTGAGAAGGAGAGAGACTTTTCATAGAAAAGAGTTTTCTGCTAGGTTAAAATTGAAGGTAAAAATATTACTGTTTAAAATAATTATATCAATATTTAATTAAGTTTAATAGTCATTTATGTTGTAGGTATTGAGTTTTTCTGCTGACTCTGTCTCTAAGGAAATAAGATCTTTGGCTTTTGTTCCTAATATCGTGGTTCATGACTGTAAATCAACTGTTAACAATGGGTACGAATTTATTGTCACTGAATGAGCAAAGAAAATGAGAACACAACATGATGATATTATGGTTACTACCACAATAGATTGTTATTCCAGTGCATAAGATAGTAGACCTCTATTTGAAAATGTGGGTTATTATGGAGTCATTGAAAAAATAATAGTATTGGATTATTACTCTCATGGACAAGTCATAATGATGAAATTCCATTGGTTTGATTCAATGACGAGACAAGGCACATTTATTGATGATTGTGGATTTTGAGTAATTAATATGTCTCACACTCTTTCTACCGAAGACCCATATGTGTTGGAATCAATGGATAAACAGGATTTTTATGTCAAATACCAACTTCAACCTAAATTTGGTGTCATAGTTGAAGTAATTCCAGGACATATTTTTTATGATGGTGATGATGGAATTGACATTGTCCATAGTTCCATTAGAACCAATCCATTTATTTCTTTTTATGACTCCAATAGATCAATTTTCAGAGTTTATTGTGAACTGGATGTTGTGGTTGAAAATATATAGAATCATTCATCCATGTTCTCAATTATTTGGTTTACCTCGAGTTGGGTCATTAAGGTTGGTAATATTCAAATTGATTTAGTATTGATCACAAATATGTTTTAGCTGACTTGACTATTATGTAAATTTTCAATGTTTATTGGTTGTAGTTTTATTTGAATTTCTTTTTCTAATTTGGAATTGAACTGTATTCAAACCTAGTAAAATAGTATTTCTAACTTGGTGAACATGACAACTTGTATGATTTATTAAATCCATTCAACCTCTTCTAAAACAATTTATAGCTAAATTACTAATGAATCTCCTTATTCCCTCATATATTTAGTTTTTTGGGTTACACATTAGTTTCATTTTTCTAATTAATTACATATTTTTTTTCAAAAGCATGAAATGCAGCCAATTGAAGAGAGACAAAGGAAAAAAATGATGTAGAACAATCGTCGAATGGTGGAGATGGGCATTCCACCATTAGTGCCTACAGTGATTACTTTATTTCAAATATATATATTTAAAGAATATATAATGTCATGTGATTAATTTTTTTAAAACATTTTTGTAGGAACCACCTATAAGTAGATAGTTATTCGACGAGGAGCGTAGTACTGGTCCTAGTACTCAGGCTGGTGGTATGAGGATGGTTCGTACCAGAGGTCGACGAGCATCTTTGCGTACCTGACTAGACCCTTCCCCTCCCACTGACATTTCATCCTTCCCACATTCCGATCCTGGTGTGTCATTAGGGACACATGGGATATTTAGGCCTCCCATGTTTTCACCACTTTTTGCATCTTCTGGCCCATCTTTTCCATATCCCATGATGATTCCCACTCCCCAGTCATAATCTGGTCATACAGCTATCCCATATTCTTTTCATTATACTTCTGTCTCTCCGAGCTTCTATATTCCATCGTCTTTGACTACTATTCTACCACAGGGTGTTCCATCAGTTTCTGTGGATCCAACGGCGCTCAGCGATCAGACTGGCACAGGTATATTTATAGAACCCTAACAAATTTTTATAGAAATATTTATTTTTATTATAACCTGTTTTGATAAAATATTTGTTTTTCTTTTATGATAGATACATCTATTGATCGGAGGCGGGGGTGGGGGTGTACACGCATGCGTGCGGTGTGGAATCGCTGCACACAGGTTATGGTGGATTACAATGAAGACAACCAAATGGTTGAGAAAACAGGGCAGCAATCTTAGAGTTTTTTGGCGACGCTTACCAAATACTCTGACATCATTCCCGTCAGCCCACTATCGTGGAGGAATTTTCCACATGAGTTCAAGGATAGATCTTGGGTAGAGATATGGGTCAAAAAAATCTATTATATTTATTTCCATGAATTATTTTTGTATTTATATGAATTAATATTTTGATGTCGGCTTTGATTTAATTTTCCCGATGGTGAGGGTGCATGACCGGAATGTCTAAAAGATTTATGCGAGATTTGGAGATCCTACAAGCATGAGTTTTATATTGGCTGTCATTCTAGAGTTGGCACTGAGTTAGAGGTGATACCAGTCATGGATGGTTGTCCAATAGAGCAGTATTGTTAGATGATTACTCATTCGACGACTACCCAGTTTAAGTTATTAATTACATTTGAAGTATTTAAATAATAAATTTCATGATTTTCATTAATATTATCTTTTTCGTTATTGAATTTTATTTAGGAATCATCTGAAAAAAATAAGAAAACATTGATTAAAAAAAAACCTCCACACACTAGGACGTACTACGATGCCAGATCATGAGAGGAAGCAGGTATGACAATTTTTTTATGTTTTCTTTAGGACTGACACTTTCTCTTGTTTCCTCAATTATTTAATTGTTTGATAAATTTTTCATATAACTTTAGTTTGTAATGTCATTGTAGATCCAAATACAGAATATTGAAGGACGTGTCCTCAAGAAAAACTATTTGGCTCGAGTAGACGGAAAAAGTATGGAAGTGCCATCAACGAAGCGACTCAGCAGTAGATTTTAAGTTTTAATCTGTTGATTTCATATTTTAATATATATTTTGTAACTTAATAATATATTTATATTTGTAACAGGCTATTTTAGAGGCCCTCGATACCCAAGAACCAGACAATTTTGGGCTAACTGGTAACTTGCATCAGGTGTTGGGAGAGGAGCATCCTGACAGAGTATGATGTCGACCTAGGATAGTCCCGATGAGGTATTGGCCCTACTCAGGTATGAGTTTTAGTGCCACAGAGCTGTAGCAAGTTAGGGCACATGCAGAACATGATGAAAAAAGGGCCATAGAGACGGAAGAACAGTCTGCTAGGGAAAACAGTGCATTTATGAAATTCATTGAAGTTCTACATCCAACACTTCCACCAGAGGCCATCCCAGCTTTTGATGAATATATGTCATTGCTACGTTTTATATATGGTGCACCAGGTGGCAGTTATAGTGGTGGTCAAGACCATTTCCATCCTGACGATGATGATGGCGAGGAGTCTGATGTGGAAGAGGAGGGAGAAGAGGAGGGTGAGGCGGATGGTGAGGGCGAGGAGGAGGGTACTGAGGAGGGGGAGGATGATGATGGGGATAAGGATGAGGGTGATGATGATGGTGATTATGGTGATGGTGATGTGGAAAAAAATGATCCTTTATATTTTTCACTAATATTACTGAGATTTGATGTTTAATTTATTATAGTTGTTGGTTTTATCTAGACCTGTAGTATATTATTAAATTTGATTTATTTTTATATATTGTATGTTTTCATGGATGTTGTTATCTTTTAATGGTTGTGATATATCATGAGCATGTTTATAGAGTTTTGTCTGTTTAGGAACTCCCTGGATAGCCCCCCTCCTTCCTGGACCCTGGACAACCCCCCCACCATCCTCCTTGGACCCTGGATAGCCCCTCGGACATCCCCTCGGACAGCCCCCCAGACACCCCCCCCCCCCACCCCCACCATCCTCCTTGGTCCCCAGACAGCCCTCGGACACCCCCTGGATAGCCCCCCATAGATCCCCCCACCCTCCTCCCTGGACCCCAGACAGTCCCCCAGACATCCCCACGGACACCCCTTAGACACCCCCTGGACAACCCCCTCAACAGCCCCCCACCCTCCTCCCTGGACCCTGGACAGTCCTCCGAACACCCCCCGGATAGCCCCCGCACAGCCACCCCACCCTCCTCCTTGGTCCCTGAATAGCCCCCAGACACCCCCCGGAAAGCCCTATGGACAGCCCCCCGGACACCACCCAAATTGTGTTGATACTTTAAGAAAATGATATTTGGGTCAATTGTGATGTGTACGAGTCATCCCCGACTCAATCCGAGGTGCGGTGTGGCCGACACCACTCAAAGTGTCTCGGGTTTATTTGAAATGGACAATATTTTATGTGAAAATAACAATTAGCATACGGAAAACTGACCAAATGCATTTGTATTGTATTGAGACTTTAGCACAATGATCCATGGGTCATATGTGACATGTACAAGTCAATCCCACCTCAATCTGAGGCCTGGTGTTGCAGGAACCACTGAAAGTGTCTTTCTTTTGTTTAAAATGGACATCATTTTATGTGAAAACAACAAATAACATACGGAAAACTGACCAAACGCATTCAGAATGTGTTGATTCTTTATGAAAACGTTTCATGAGTCATTTGTGATGTGTACGAGTCAACCTCGTCTCAATCCAAGATGCGGTGTGGCTGACACCACTCAAAGTGTCTCTCTTTAGTATAAAATGGACTTCAAGTTAAGTGAAAACAACAACTAACATACGAAAAACCAACCAAACGCATTTGGATTCTATTGAAACAAAAGGAAAATGATCCATGGGTCATATGTGACGTTTATGAGTCAACCACGCCTCAATCTGAGTCGTAGTGTGGCCGACACCACCCAAAGTGTCTCTTATGTTTAAAATGGTCAACATTTTAAGTAAATACGGAAAACCGACCAAACAGATTCTGATTGTGTTGATACTTTATAACAACGATCCATGGGTCATATGTGACATGTATGATTCAACCCTGTCTCAATCTGAGGTGTGGTGTGGGTGACACCATTCATAGTGTCTCTCTTTTGTTTAAAATGGACATCATTTTAAGTGAAAACAACAACTGACATATGAAAAACTGACCAAACGCATTTGAAATGTGTTTATGCTTTAGGAAATCGATCCATAGGTCATATGTGACGTGTACGAGTCAACCCCGCCTCAATACGAGGAACGGTGTGTCCGCGATCACTCTAAGTGTCTCTATTTTGTTTAAAATGGACAACATTTTAAGTACATATGGAAAACTGACCAAATGGATTCTGATTGTATTAATACTTTAGAAAAACGATCCATGGGTCATTTGTGACGTGTACAAATCAACCCTGCCTCAATCTGAGGCATGGTGTGGCTGGAACCACTCAAGGTGTCTCTCTTTTGATTCAAAAGTACATCATTTTAAGTGAAAACATCAACTGGCATATGGAAAACAGACCAAACGCATTCGGATTGTTTTGATACTTTTGGAAAATGATCCATGGGTCATTTGAGATGTGTACGACTCAACCCCATCTAAATCTGAGGCGTAGTGTGGCTGGTACCACTGTAACTGTGTCTCTTTTGATTAAAATGGACAGGATTATAAGTGAAAAGAACAACTGGCATATGGAAAACCGATAAAATGAATTAGGATTATGTTGATAATTTATCAAAATGATCCATGTGTCATAAGTGACGTGTATGAGCCAACCCGGGCTCAATCTGAGTTGCGGTGTGGCCGAGATCACTCTAAGTGCCTCTCTTTTGTTTAAAATGGACAACATTTTAAGTATATAATAAAAACCGACCAAACGCATTCGGATTCCATTGAAACATTAGGAAAATGATCCATGGGTCATATGTGACGTGTAAGAGCCAACCCGGACTCAATCCGAGTTGTGGTGTGGCCGGTATCACTCTATGTGTCTCTCTTTTGTTTAAAATGGACAACATTTTAAGTGCACATGGAAAACCGACCAAACACATTCGGTTTCTGTTGAAACTTTAGGAGAATGATCCATGGATCATATATGATGTGTACGAGTAAATCTCGCCTCAATATAAGGCACAGTGTGGCCGACACCACTCAAAGTGTCTCTCTCTTTTTTTAATGTACTTCATTTTAAGTGAAAGCAACAACTAGCATATGGAAAACCAACCAAAGAGATTTTGATTGTGTTTATACTTTAGCACAACGATCCATGGGTCATATGTGACGTGTACGAGTCAACCCCGCCTCTATCTGAGGCACGGCGTGGGAAACACCATTCATAGTGTCTCTCTTTTTTTAAAAATGGACATCATTTTAAGTGAAAACAACAACTGACATACGAAAAACTAACCAAACACATTTGAAATGTGTTTATGATTTAGGAAATTGATCCATGGGTCATATGTGATGTGTACGAGTCAACCCCACCTCAATATGAGGCATGGTGTGGCCAGGATTACTCTAAGTGTCTCTCTTTTGTTTAAAATGGACAACATTTTAAGTACATATGGAAAATTGACCAAACGGATTCTGATTGTGTTTATACTTTAACACAACGATCTGTTTGTCATATGTGACGTGTACAAATCAACCCCGCCTCAATCTAAGGCGCGTTGTGGTCGGCACCGCTCAAAGTTTCTCTCTTTTGTTTCAAAAGGACATCATTTTATGTAAAAATATCAATTGGCATACGAAAAACGGACCAAACTCATTCAGATTGTGTTGATACTTTAGGAAAATGATTCATGGGTCATTTGAGATGTGTACGACTCAACCCCGTCTAAATCCGAGGCGCGGTGTGGCTTGTACCACTCTAACTATGTCTCTTTTGTTTAAAATGTACAGGATTATAAGTGAAAAGAACAAATGGCATATGTGAAACTGACCAAATGCATTATGATTCTATTGATAATTTATCACAACGATCCATGGGTCATATGTGACGTGTACGAGCCAACCCGGGCTCAATCTGAGTTGCGGTGTGTCCAGGATCACTCTAACTGCCTCTCTTTTGTTTAAAATGGACAACATTTTATGTACATACTAAAAACTAACCAAACACATTCTATTTCTGTTGAAACATTAGGAAAATGATCCATGGGTCATATGTGACGTGTAAGAACCAACTTGGGATCAATCCGAGTTGCAGTGTGGCTGGTATCTCTCTAAGTGTCTCTCTTTTGTTTAAAATGGACAACATTTTAAGTACATATGGAAAACCAACCAAATGAATTTTGTTTCCATTGAAACATTAGGAGAATGATCCATGGATCATATGTGATCTGTATGAGTTAACCTCGCCTCAATCTGAGGTGTGGTGTGGCCGACACCACTCAAAGTGTCATTCTTTTGTTTAAAATGGACTTTATTTTAAGTGAAAACAACAACTAGCATACAGAAAACTTTTCAAACGGATTCTGATTGTGTTGATACTTTAGCACAAAGATCCATGGGTCATATGTGACGTGTACGAGTCAACCCCTCCTCAATCCGAGAAGCGGTGTGGCCGACACCATTCATAGTGTCTCTCTTTTGTTTAAAATGGACATCATTTTAAGTGAAAACAACAACTGACATAAGAAAAACTAACCAAACACATTTGAAATGTGTTAATGCATTTGGAAAATGATCCATGGGTCATATTTGAAGTGTAAGAGTCAACAACGCCTCAACCCGAGGTACGGTGTGGCCGGGATCACTCTAAGTGTCTCTCTTTTGTTTAAAATGGACAACATTTTAAGTACATACAAGAAACTGACCAAACGGATTCTGATTGTGTTGATACATTATCACAACAATCCATGGGTCATATGTGACATGTACAAATCAACCTTTCCTCAATCTAAGGTGTGGTGTGGCTGGAACCACTCAAAGTGTCACTATTTTGTTTCCAAAGGACATCATTTTAAGCGAAAACATCAACTGGCATACGGAAAACCGACCAAACGCATTTGGATTGTGTTGATACTTTAGGAAAATGATCCATGGGTAATTTGAGACGTGTAAAAGTAAACCCCTTCTAAATATGAGACAAGGTGTGGCCGGTACCACTCTAACTATGTCTATTTTGTTTAAAATGGATATGATTATAAGTGAAAAGAACAACTAGCATATGAAAAACCGACCAAACGCATTCAGAATCTGTTGAAACATTAGGAAAAAGATCCTTGGATTTTATATGAAGTGTAAGAGTAAACCGTGCCTCAATCCAAGTCTTGGTGTGGTCGGAACCTCTCTAAGTGTCTCTCGTATTTTTAAAATGGATAACATTATAAGTACATGTAGAAAACCGACCAAACGAATTCTGATTGTGTTTATATTTTAGCACAATGATCCATGGGTCATTTGTGACATCTATGAGTTAACCCCACCTCAATCTGAGGTGCGGTGTGGCCGGAACCACTCAAAGTGTCTCTCTTTTATTTAAAACTCAATTCATTTTAAGTGAAAACAACAACTGACATACGGAAAACCGACCAAACACTTTCGGAATATGTTGATACTTCAGGACAATGATCCATGGGTCATTGGTGACGTGTATGATTTAAGCTTGCCTCAATCTAGGGAACGTTGTGGCCAGTATCACTCTAGTTTTATGTATTTTGTTTAAAATGGACATCATTTCTAGTAAAAACATATGGTATAAGAAAAACCGATCAAATTATGAATTGAATTCTGGATTCCAAATATAATTGTCATCTAAATTTTAAATTTAATTCTAAATGAATTATGTATGTTTATAATTACATTATGAATTCTGATTTAATTCTGGATATGTATAGTTCTAGGATGCATTATATGTTAAATGTGTTTGAATTTGTTCTCTATATGTATGTGTTAGTTGGTTATTGCAGGTACAATAATTGTATTTGTATGTGTTAGTTTATTGCAGGTACAATAATTGGAAATGATTGGAAATGAGAGTGAATTGGAAAGGAGAGGGAATGGACTGGCTGCTGTGCAAATTGCAGGCTGTTGTGCAATTTTCACATCATAGGCTATGCCAACGGTTTCAAACCGTTGGCATAGAGTTCTGAGTATTTTTTTACTAACGTTTCTCTATGAACCTTTGGTAAAAATCATTTCCCAACAGTTTAGAAACCGTTGGTAAAGAATTCATCTGGATGGTTTTCCCAATGGTTCAGGACAAACCTTTGGGAAAAACTATCCCAACGGTTTGGCACAACCATTGGGAAAACCTTTCCCAATGGCTTATTCCCTACGGTTTGCAGAACCTTTGGTATAAGATATACCAACGATTCTGCAGGCTTTCCCAATGGTTCAGAACCATTGGGAAAGCCTGCATTTCTAGTAGTGATTTTATCAAAGTAATTTTTCTTTGGAATAAATAATTTTTTTATATTTAGTAATATAATATTATATAATGAACAATAACCACAGGATGAAACCAAACATATTTTATTTTAAAAAATTGAACCTTAAATTTTGAGAATAAAAGTGGTTATAATAATTGAATGTATTATAATGGAATAGTAAATAGAAAATAAGGTTACAATAATTTGAAAATTTTGGATCTGCTCAATCCTCTTGAATAATATCACTCACAAAAAATTGTATAAATGAATTCGGGTTTTTATAATGAAATATTAATTTTAAAAATTAATATATATATATATATATATATAATATTGAGATGAAATATAATTAAATTGAAAATGAATGAAATATGTGGTATTTATATAATGAAGTATCCCATAAAACATTTACATATTTAACTGTTGAATTAGTAATTTGATATTATGATGGTAAAATGATCGTTGGAATAATAACAGGATATTTGGAATAGTAATATGACCATTAGGTATAGTCACCTCGTAGATAGGAATAGTAAACTCACCTCTAGAAGTGTAAAATAATATATATTCTTCTTATAAAATTAAAATAATCCATGTTTATATTATTATATAAGTAAATAAATGTTTTAAAAATTATAAAATAAGTGTTCATATTTTTGTAAACCATATATGTTTTGTTCGCATTTTTATGAAAAATGTAATGATCTAAAAGAAATTTTATTTTCATAAAATGAGTTTATAAATTAATATTATGTTTTATTATAAGCATATTATAATTTTATGATACCTTAAGTAATTATTTAAGGGTTCAAAAATCGACCATAATATTTAAATCGATATTTTTCAAATAAATAAAGATTTTATTTAAAAATTAAAATTTTCATATTTAGAAAATTACTTTTATAAAATGTAATTAATTTTTAGAATCTAAACATGAAAAAATGTTTCGGGTTAATTTTTGGTATTTTTGTAAAAAAATTGATTTTTTGGGGAATAGTGAAATACAATAAAATATGGTATTTAAAAATATAAGATAAATACTTTAATTTTTTAGAAATGGATAATTTCATCACCCATTATATTTAACTCACATACATAATTTAATATAAATATTCAAAATAATCAATACTATGGGTAGAATTGATCCAAAATAATAAACTAATTAATATAATATTCAGAAACACCCCACACCTCCCCTTATAAGACCCTTAATAACTTCTAAGCCTTGAAGCATTACAAAATTCTTCCCAATTCCTTTTCCAATCCTATCACACGCGTCTTAGTGATTCTAGTCTCATATAAATACCATTTCAATGTGACTTAAGGTGTATTTCGAGGAGATGACATTTAAGAGGTAATATTCTCAATTTACCTCTCTTAAATTCATTTCTTCTTCAAAATTATCCTTTACTCCATCATAAAACATAACATAGTGACTCTAGTATCATATATATACACTATAATTTTGTTTTTTTAATCAAATATCCATATAATACCCTCTCATCTTTAGATTCTAAAACAAAAATATCATTTACAATATGGTTGGATAACCACCTCCATGAACAACACACTTTGTTTTTCTCCGCCACCATCAGGGATGGTCCTAAAAATATTATCGTGGATAAACAATATTATAATGAGTTTAATAAAACTTATTTAATTTTAGATATTTTTTAATGATCATTTAATTAAATAAAATTAATTTAGTTCATGATGGTTAGTAAATATTCCTAAATGAACTTGCTAAATAACAATAGAGTTTTTACTAAAAGAATTTTCCCTACGTTGGAAAATAGAATTATATTTGGGAACATTTTCATTTTTAGGATTATATTAATACCATTTTATTTTAAATATGGGTTTTAGTCGCATTTTATAAGAACTTTAATAATTATCGAAAAGGGATCTGATCATGGAATCATAAAACAACACCCCCAGAAATAAAAAATTGAATTATGTATCTAATTGAAATGGTCATATATGAGAAAACTAAAATTGTGATAAATAATATTTAGATTTAAAACGTTATGAATGATTGCATTAATTAATTGTATTATTCAGGACATTATGTTCCAATGAAGAATGATTTTGGAATATATGCTAATGGATCTCTCTAAAGCACCCTTTTTCTTTGGGTTATGAAATTTTCCTCTCTAAATGAATTTCTATATCTCTTTAATGTTTTTTAATGATTATTAATTCTGAATATATATATCTTATATATATACCCTGCTTATTGTACCTTCCTTTGATATATTAGTACCTGAATTAAGTTCATTTCTCAAATTCCTTCTTTAAAATCAAACCCAATTAACGAGAAGTTTTATATCCCTTAATCATTTTGTGTAACACTCATTTAAATAATTTATTATCTATGATTATAAATGAAGAAGTGAATTTTAAAAATAATAATTACTTTTCTATTTTTAATATTTTTGAAATCTCCTTGATTATGATATGAGGAAAGATTATGAAACCCATTTATTTCGAGGGGTAATTCTTATGTTTAGGACATATGATCGATTTTTTTGTGGCACACATAAGCATGTACATGTTATGATGGGTGTTCTTATATATCACTCTAATGTATTGCGTATTGTTTTTGTCTCAAGATACATGATGTATTGGATTATGGAGTGAGCCTAATCCAGGATGGGAGAATGTATGTTATGTGATGTTATCTTAGTAGTTATCCTTGACTTACGCTTATGTCATGTTATATGTTGTTGTAACTTTCCTATTTTTTTTCCTTATAAATCAATGTTATTTGTTTTATTTTCACATATTATTATTCATGATCCTTTTATTTGTATGAAATGATGTTATTCCTTTTGGATTATACATTATGCTTCATTATCATTTTTCCCCCTTAACTAGGATTTATATCTCACTTATTATATATATATATATATTACCTGGGTTATTCTATAAATTTTAGGTGATCAAATGGATTTAGGAACTCATTATGGAGATTAAAATAATTTTTTTTTAGTTCTTTGTAGTTATTTTATGTACCTAGTCCTCCAAACACACTAGGACTCTCGATCCTTTGGTTTTATTTATTAGATATTTATGTTAAAAATCATGTAATATCATGTATAAAAGTATTAGATCTCTATAGTGGTATCATAGCATGGTCTAGTTATTTTGGGGTATTATGACTAGAATAAATTATTTAACACCCTAGGGATACCTTTAAGTGTAAAAAAATATCCTGAAATTTTGGTGAATTATAATTTGAATCGTTTACATTCAATTACATCTCTACCGGGATTCTTCAAGTGGATGTGGTTTTGGAAAATTTGTACCTATAGTAATAACCACAAAAATGGAGTATTTATTATTAACTTAATAATAACATAGTGAAAGAAAAAGAGGCCTTTCTGTAAATCTAGTTCGATACTCCTAGGGGATATGCTTTAGAAAATTTACAAACTCTTTATAAACCATTATGAAGAAGTTTAATAGATTGTTTTTTTAGAAAACCTAATAAGAAATATTAATATGGATAACCTATATTTAAACCTAGAGACTCAGAAGTTAGGATATACCATTCAATTATTATTTATTCCTCCTATATACAAATTTTCCCCTTTTACATAATTTTTAATTAAAATATTCCCCTCTTTTTGTCTTATAGTTAATATCCAAAAATATGAGGAACTCTAACATCTTATTACCCATTTTTAGGTATTTAAATTCTATCATATTGTTTTTCACTTTATTTGGGAGAATGTTGGGACTCCCAAGGATGGTAATCATTTATTGGGGAAAATGATCTAATGTTTGGGTATGTATATTTCTCTGAATTAATGGAGTCAATGTATAAATGTGTTAAAAGATTTTTTGGGTTCTCACCAATTTGAAAGAATTCTAAAGGATGTTTGGTGTTTTCTACTAAAAACTGGACTTTTCGTAGTCTATTGGAAATTTTCACACCATGTAATGGTTTATAAGAAGATTTCAATAACATTCAAAGGGAGTGAAAAGTTGACATGTTGTGTATTTTTGGTTCACACTATTTAATGGTAAAAGTTTAATTTTTATAGAAATACAATTTGATTTTTAGTGTACTAGGGTTTTGTGGATTACAAAACATAAAAATGAATTACCCACCATGTATGTCTCATAGGTTGTCCTTTTACGGTTCCGTATGAGTTATTTATAATTTAATTTATTTGGGAACCTCTTCCCCCTTGGATTATAGGCTCTGAGTGGAGATTTTTTAGACCTTCAACCCTTAAAAATTATTTTGTTTGGAAGTTGATCATTGTTGTGGTTGTGGTGCATCTCTCTGGTTGAATAATAATTTTTATACTTTATTTCCTTTGATCGCAGTAGCACCATTAATTTTAATTATTAGATCTATTATTGTATTGTGTTTATTCTTATTATTTCCTTCTAGATCTATCGTGAGATATTTTTCTGAATGTCATCCCTTACATTGGTTATGGTGCTTCATGCAAGTTCATTAAGGTATAGGTTGTTTCTTCTTCTGTACCTTTCATTCTTTATGTTAAATCAATTCTAAGATGTTTGAAATGATTCTAGGGACTCTATCATTGTCATTGAAATATTTCATGTTGGGAAATCCTATTTTGGGAATGTAGGACTCATGTTTGTGGTAGGTTTTTCCATCCCCTTCTTATGTTGTTAAACTGTATTCCTCTTGTTTTTCAAAAAAAATTTATAAATGAAATGGATTGATTAGAAGATTTTATTTTTGTGTGTGGATGGGTTTTTGAAAAATTATGTATTTCCCCTAGTTTTGGTAAATGAAATTGTTTTTTCAAATCATTGTGAAATGGTTATATGATATTCTTTTCAAATCATTCTTTTGATGAAATAGTTTTGATGAATTGTTTTATAAAATTAATAACATGGGAATACTTGGGTACTTAGGATGAAAGAGTGGTAATAGGACTCGTCTATTGATACGGTTAGGAGGTTCACTCATGGTTTTTTCATATTCTCTCTATACATATTATTTTTGTGACATAATATAAACTATTGGGAGGTTCACTTTCTAGGGTGTTCTTATTCTTCCATGATTTCATGCATATGTCTAGTGGCTTGATGCGTGTACAATTTTCTATGTTGGGGGTGCAAGTGACTAATATATCTTTTCCTAGTGTGATCCTTGACATGATGATACCTTTTCTTTTTATTTTTTTTGGTTTGTATTTTCATGTTTCTACTTCCATATATTTGATATAATATGTGATACATTATTTTCATTAATATATGTAAACTGATTTGAAATTTTTTTACTTGATTTATTGGAAAATGAGGAAAACATGGAAATTAAATTTTATTTCCATGAGTTTCATATAAAAACTACTAAAATGTATAACATGCCTTGTTTTCATTAATGTTGTGAATTTTTAGATTAATTTCTAGATATTTTTAATAGAACACCTAGGTGGGATTCTACTGAGCCTATTAGATCACCTCTTATGCACCCCTTCGATGATGTATAGACCATTGTTTGTCTTTTGATATAGGGAATGGAAATGCACTATAGTGTGGTGGCGTGGTTTTTTTCATATGGTTTTGGGTACCTACTGGTGAGATGGTTGGAGTCTACCCATGTTGTCATATAGAGTAGTGGGTTCCTTTTGTTAGTTGTCATTTCATGTTGGACTAGTACTTTTGGATGTTCTGACTACATTTTAGTTGTTTAATTTCAATTGTATTCTTACAATTATGGAATATTTGTATCTATTTTTTTGTTCATATTTATTATATATTTGTTCCATGTTTTTTCTTCGGGTTGGGAGAGACCATTCCCATTGGTTGTTCTTTCATTCCCATGTTTTGGTCGCTAGCCTAGGGGATCTAGAAAACCTTCGGGTATGTGGAAAATTCTGGTTGAGTAGTAGTTTGAGGGGGTATATTTGTTTGGTTCATCAAAATTGGGTATCAAATGAGGTCTATCCTCAAGAGTCCTTGTCTTGGGACGTTAAGTAGATTGGAGATAGAATTCTCATCACTTGAAATGTAGTTTTAGGACAGTTCTTTGCCAAATCTTTCTATGATGAGACTAATGTTACCATGGGATATTGTGTTGTGTGTCTCCAATTTTGAGTTCTTGATCTTAATCTCAGTTTTCACATATAGTTTTATATTTTTAACTAATGTTATTCTATTCTATGATATTTTATTCTATTTTTAGTATGTGGCAATACACCTCTTATTCATCTTCTATGGGTTCCATAGGAGGATTTAGCGAATGATCCTCAAGAGAATCATCCCCTAGATCAAAATCTTATTGAGGATATCATGCATGAAGTTCATGTTGTTGACCAGAATTTTCCAAAACATAGAAACACAATCCTTGATATACAAACTGGAACTATATGTGATATGGATTGATCATGGGAGTTCTCATGCGATAATCCACTATCATTTAAAGCTAATAATGAACCTCAAGTGGAAGAGTAATAACTGGATAAGATCGATCTGATCTTTGAATTACTGGATACACCTAAGAGTATCAAGTAGAACTGTGTGGTGTCCAAGAATTAGGGTCCCTATAACCAATTTAGGGATTTCATGTTATAGGTAGATACACATCTAGGCTTAGATCGGAAGGGTTTCAAGACTCTTTTTTTGGAAGTCTTTTTAGAGTCAATGGAGATAGAAACATCTCTAGTGTTCCTTTATTTTTAGTAGGGATATCATTCAGTTTCAGTATACACTAAATAGTTTTCAAAGATTTTTTATTTTTCTCTAGAGGTAGTGAAGAATGGACGGTTAAAATATTATAAGTACCAGTAGGGTTTGAAATCAGATATCAAATCGTAGGTATTTATCTTGATGTTTTCAACCTAAGAGGAGATGGTAGATAGAGATATGATGGTTGAGATGAATATGGAAGGAATGGTTAGTTATTTTTTTCATTAAATTCAACCTAATGGTATTATCAGGGGAACATAGGGGAAAAAGAGAAAGTGGAAAGATCATCACAGGAGTAGTGGAGGTGTTTCTTAGTAGTAGGATAACTTTTCACCTTCAGTTACATATTGTAGTGTTCCCCTAACATTTTATGAGTGTGGAAAGTTCAGACACAGTCGATGTTAATTTTATTCACCTACAAAGATGTGAAATAGTTGTAGTCATTATGGCCATATTAAGTGTTTCTTTCAAGATATATTAGTGCTTTTTTATGGTTAGGGATTATTGGCTCCAATGGATACTATGGCACAGTCAAATATTTCAAAGACTATAAGGATCCAACCACATTCATTAGTTGTGAATCACATTCATGTAGTATATTAGTTTCTAGAAGAGAAAGATTTGGGTCTAGCGAGAATTAGAGGTGCCATCATTATTTTATCTTTGGCAGAGACTTCTTTACTTGATATTGGTTCCTCCAACCCATTTATATCTGACTGTTTTTTTTATTTTCTTAAATTTTCAATGGAGATAATTCTCTTTTTATTGAGTTAGTGATGCCTATGGGGAAATAAGAAATAGTATGGGTTACTATGTCCATGACATCTATCAATATCTGATGTGGAGTTTTTCATGGATTTTCTTACTCTCAATATAGATATATTTAACATCATCATCAAGATGAGTGTTTTCATTTCTCATCATGCTAATGTTTATTGTTATCGTTTTAATGTCACATTTCCTTCATATGATTGAGCTCTCAGGTGTTTAGGGAGAGTGGGATTTTAGGTTCTATCATGGAATTGCTTCCCACCTAGATTTGATGATTTTTTTGTCTATCGTTTCACTTGATCCTAATGTCATTTCTTCTATGTTTGATCTTCCTGCTTTTATTTAGGTTTTTTATAATGATTTTCCAGAAAATTTCTTCACTATTCCCCTAGATAGGAAGGAGGAGTTCATAATTGAACTGGTTCTATGTATGCATTTGATCTTGATACCTTCTAATCATATATAACTAGCATAGATGAAAGAGCATAAGATTTAGTTGGATGATCTGATGGTGAAAGGTGTTTTCAACCCTAGTGTTTCACGTTGGGAAACCCAATGCTCTCTTCTAATAAGGAATATGGTTAACTTTGATTAAGCTTGAATTATCAAAAGTTGAACTAGGAAAAGGTTAATAAAAGGGACAATTTCCCTCTTGTGGTGGATTTTTTTTATCATTGGAAGGGAAAATGTAGTTTTTAAAGATCGATATTCATTATAGTTATCATCATATCATATTTCTAGAGTCTTATATACCAAAGATGGATTTATAGAGGAGGTCTGACCATTATGAATATCTTGTGATGTTTTATGGTCTATCTAATGATCCTACAGTTTATATATTTGATGTATTAGATATTCCATCAAAATAAAAACACTTTTTTGGTAGTATTTATGGATGGTGTTTTGTTTCATTTGAGATTTGATCACAGGCAGGAGAACCATTTGAGTTTGTTTCTGAAAATATTGAGAAGTCATTTTTTTATAGAAATCCTTCAAGATATAATTTCTATATCGAAGAAGTGAATTTATATGGGAACATGATTTCTAATCATGGATTATTAGTTGATCCTAAGAAGGTGGAGGTTTTCTTGTCCATAGAAGATTCATGAAATGTATTTGATCTTCAGAGCATACTTGATCTTCCTGGATATTATCAATGGTTCACCAAGGATTTTTCAATTTTGGAATCAAATTTGAAATATCTTAACATGAAAGGGGTAAAATCCATATGGGATGATAAGTTTCAATCTTATTTCAAGGAACTGAAATGACTTTTGACATCAATTTATATTATATTCTTACCAGAGCCTAGTAAGGGGTATGTGGTTTTCCATAGTTCTTCTGGTACTGTTTTGGGTTGTGTGCTCTTGAAGGATGGTCACATGGTGGCCTACGGCTCTTTTCGGCTTCAACCTCATGAGAAGAATTACCCCACTCATTATTTTTAACTTTTCATGGTTATACATGAAATTAAATTTTTAAAGAATTATATTTTTTGGTGGAGTTTTATAGTCTTCTCCAGCCCAAAGAGTCTGAGATTATTTTTTTCTTAGAAAGACTTGGATATTAATAGAGGTAGTGTGTGGAATACCTTCATATATTCGGATTTGATAGCACTTAGATTGTTAGGAATATTGTTTAGGAATAGTTCAGACCAGTGTTAAATTATTATATTCTCATTTTGAGCCTTTTATGAAGAGTCAGCATCATGATGATGAGTTCATAGGAATTTGATAAACCTTATATATTGGGGATACTATCCTTATTTAGTCCCTCTCTTTATATGGTGTGCTTGTTTTTTGGGATTATTTTTTCATCCCAGCATCTGTTAGGATAACATTTTTGTTTCAATTTCATATTTATTTGTAGTTCATTATTCTAAAAACTATGAATATGTATTTTTACATGAGATGGTGATTATATTGGATGGGTATAAAGAATGACATTATTGATTATGTGTCACACAATTAAACCTACCAACAGATAACTTATATCCATATGAAACCTTATAGTTTTCTACATCCTATTCTAGTGCCGGTTTATAAATGGGAAGAGGTATCCATGGATTTTTTTACTAGATTTCCATGGAAACATTAAAGGTGGAATGGTCTTTGGGTTTTAATTGATTGTTTGATAATGTCAACTCATTTTATTCCAATCATGGACACAGAAAAATATGAAGATCTAGGTAAGTTATATGTGTAGGAGATCATGAGGTCACATGGGGTTCCTTTTGTCATTTTTAGATAGGTATCTTAGCTTTACATAGAGTTTCTAGAGGATTCTCCATGGGGCAATGGGTTCTGAGGTTAGGTTGAGTACATCTTATCATCCACAGATAAAAGGTCAGACGTATTAAACTTTTCAGGTCCTAGATAATATTCTTTTTGCTTAGGTCTGAGATTTTGGTTAATATTGGGATAACCATTTGGGTCTAGTTTAGTATTCTCGTGAAAATATTTATCCATCATCAATTGGAAGGCATCCTTTTAGGCATTGAATGGCCACTCATGAAGATCACTAATTTATTAGGAATAGGTGGGTGAAGCCTCTTTGGTGAGATTGATTCTTATTTTGGATATGTCATTGAGGATTGAGGATATACTCTTGCATATTGTTTGGCACATAGTGAAAAAATATTATCTGGATCAATGGAATATTCCTTTTTAGTCAGAAAATGAGGTTTCTATTATGGAGAAGCTAATGAGGATCATTGAATTTCAATTGAAATTCATGAATGGAAAATTGATTCTGGTGGTCAGGGTGTTATGGAGGAATATATTACATTCTTGTGAGAATAGTGATCTTGAGTCGTCGATGAGGGAGTAGTGGACTCACATATTTTTCAAACATCATTCTTCCACATGACTTATCAGGGAAGGAAATTTTTATGGTGGGGATTTTTTCACAACTCATTTCCCACGTTCAGTTATTTCAATCCCCCGTGTCATTTCCCTCTTTATGTAGGTGCATGTTGGGACTCCCAGGTATGGAGAAAATTTTCTGTGGAAAATGACCTAAATTTCATATATTTGTTTTTAATTAATTGAGTCTGGGTATAAATTTCTTAAAAGGTTTTGCGGGATCTCCCCAAGTTCATAGATTTCTAAAGGTGGTATAGATATTTCTACTAAAAATGGTCTTTTCTTAGTTTGATAAAAATTTACAAGCCATGTAATGGTTTCTAGGAAGTTGTTGCTAACTTTTACAGTGTGTAAGATATTTACACACTGTGAATTTGTTTTTCACATTGTGTAATGGAAAAATTCATGTTTTTAAAAAAGTTGATGTGCTTTTCAACATACTTGGATTTTATAGATTTTAATATGTGATGTAACACCCAAATATTTCATAGTATGTTATTTCTTCAAATTAATTCAATAACTTGTGTTACACGCAACAACGAGTTCAAGCGCACCACGACTTACCAAACTAGCCGTTCAAAAAATGGTTATAATTAGTATTAATTGATTTTTGAATTTTATATATATCCGATATAATTTTAACATTTATATGTTTTGTTTATTAGACATAATATAAGGACAAATTCAATTTTCAGATAAAAGAAGTATTTTTCAAAAAATAAAATTTTACAGCCTATTTAATAAAGAATACTTTTTGAAAAAAATATTTTACACTTTTATATATTAAATTTAATTAAATTAAATTCTTCTTTATAATCGGGACATAAAAATTTAGTTTGGATAAATTTTTGGTACTTTTCTGATAACTTTCATATTTTGATGAATAGTGAAAATACAAAATTTTAATTGAAAAAAACTTTTTCAATCAAAATAATTTATAGTGTTAAATTATACATTTGAATGGTTTAAAGTATAATTAGATTATATTTTTATCATTTAATACAATGTAGTTCATTATAAGTAATTTTACAATTAAATTTGAGATAAGCACATGTCAATCATTTGATAGTTCTTACTTTTTAAACTCGTTTTTTGGTTTGGACAACGGGGATTAATTTTAAATTAATAAATTAAACTTTTATGTTTTTAATTTTTTAAAATAGAATTAATTTTTGAATTCATAAAATCAAAATTATCTTAGGGTGAAGTTTTGGTGTTTTTCTGAAAATATTCAATTTTTGATGAATAGTGAAAAACACTTCGTTATTGTTTAAAACTGACTATTTATTTAAATAATTATTTATTTTATATAAATTTATTTTAAGTCAAAATAGATATATAATACCTTTATAAGTTCAATGTAATTCATTGGATCCATTTGATAATAAAATTATATGTATAAAATTTTATAGGAATTTTTAACGCTTTTTACCCACCTACTAGGAGCTTTTTAAAATTTGCATAAAACATAATTTTACCACTTCTGTGAGTTGAAATTAACATATTTGAGAGACACGGTTGAAATCAGTATGTAAAATTTGGTTTAATAAATGAAAATAATTTTGGTGAATAGTAACTTTTTCCTTTTTACCGCGATTAAAAGTAAAAAGTGTAATTAATGGTAAAAATGATATTATAATTACCCTAACACATATTCTAATTCTATTGGATAAGTATAATTAGAATAAAAACAACCTTATAAATAAAATATGATCCTCTTTGTTCCACTTGGAATAGATTAGGACATTTATTGTTATTTTATTTAAAGAAGAGTTAAAAGAGATAAATTCAATGTTTAATAACTAAACCATTTTTAATATAGGGTTAAACACAATATAAATTCAACAATAAATATTAATTAGAAATATAAAAATATTTCCTACATTATTGTATTTTATTTATAATTTTTAGACATCAAATAATTTAATTTATTTACAACACAATGATAATGCACTAATTACCTTATTTATGAAATATTAAACTAATTGATATTATAAATATCCAAATAAATGTAAATTTAGACTTATGATGAATTAAACTAATTTTATGGGTTACTATTACATTTTAGGGTTGGTTAAATAAATTTATTTCAATGTGATAAAGTTTTTATGGCTCTCAAAAAAATCAAATACCAAATAGTGTCAAAATTGACATAATTGAGTTTTTAAAAAAAATACTATATTAGTAATTGATATAATATTCCTAAAAATATAATGTTTGGTAAAATGACTTATATAAAGTTTTATTTATTAATAATTAACCACATGTGGTTCTCTTGGCTTGTTATAGTATGTTTATTAACCATATAATATAAAAATACAAAGAGACGTGGTAAATGTCAAGCTATTTAACTAAGAGTTAAATATAAAAGATAAGGATAATATGATGACCTAAACCTCTGTAAAACCAATAGGCTGAGAGGTTTTCAACCCATACCCACATTATCATATAAATAATTCATTTTAAAGCCATTATAAACTGAAAATTATTTTATTACATAATAATATTTCAAGATTTTCCTAAAGTGACCCTCATCGCTCTTATAAAAAGCCACTTCTCTTTCTCTTAATTTCACACCTCGAAATACTTTTGTCTCATCCAAAACCTTCCCAAATATCCTCCAAACTTTCTTACCTTTATACTATATTCCTTTCTTTGGTCATAAATCAAGCCTAAGGAGACCTTTTGATCAAATCAAATGGAAGAACCCGAAGAAGAGGTAAATATTTCATCACCACTTTCAAGTTCTTTTACTCTACCACTTCCTATTTATTTTTTGTTTCCATTCTAAAATAATAAATTTAGTATCTATTATATACTTTGATGTTATTATAAAAATTTTAAAACCATATTCATTATTCTATCCATCATATGAATGAAAATGTCACTATACGTGTGTATGTACGGCTTACCGTCTCCACGTCATGGTGTCCTTTGTTATTCAAACACTTATTTATTTGGATGGGTATAATAATGAGTATAAATGATGTAACTAATAAATATAACATGTTAATTATTTTTTATATACGATATACCGTCCAATTAGATATTATTTCACCATCAATATAATGATATTTCTGCTCGGGCGTACGTACAGATAACCGTCTCCACGAACGCGATAAGATTAATTCCCCATCATAATAATTCAAGAATAATTTTTATTTTATGATTAAAAATAATTTTTATAAACATAATATCATTCTGTATATAAATAATATACATCATATCTATAATAAACATGGCTTACGTAACCAATCATATAAAGGAAAACAAATTAGTTAACACCCGAAATGATGATACTTCTGAAATATTATCAACAAAGCATTATTAGAGGATCATATACGATATAAAATTTATTTATATAGTTCTTTTATAATTTAAGAACAATTTTTTAACTATTATACAGTAGTATAACATACCATCGGCTAAGTAAAAGTACAAGGTAAAGTTTAAATTTCACAATCTCATTATTATCTGAGGTTGTTTTTACGTAAGTATCTTCTGGGACATATTTATTATCCATGTCCATGTTTCATAAAAGAGTTTTCAAATGGATTATTTTTAAGGTAATTTTTTACTAAAAAATCATTTTAAATTCTTTAAAGATTTATTCTTCAAAAACTTTCTCATTAATGTCCATGTTTTCAAAATGGTTTTAAGGATTTATTTATATAGACATGGATGTTTTAAAATGTTAATTCCTTTCAATTGTTTCAATGTGGTATGGGAAACTTTGATTCAAAACTATCTTTTAATTGAATTCCTTTATAAATTATGTGACTTTTAAATGATTCCAAGAAAAAGTTATATTTCTCTCAAGGATTTTTACTAATCACTTTCTACTATGTCAATATCCTTTACGAGATATTATTATTGATCGAAGTCGATTTGTTATGATACAAATATTCCATATTGTATTGAAGTTTTTGTGATATGTTTGTCTATGGATGAGTTATTTTAAGACCATTCATGATTTATGGATAATGTATTGACATTTCGTATGCTAGTTTTAAAACGAATGTTTATGTTATGTTTAAACCTTTTAATATGAGGAATGAATTGGACTTAGTGACAGGTGGAGCCCGCTATGGCTCCTCGATGCATCGGTAGGTCTCATGAGAAAAACTTGTGTCTTGGTACAAGGCCTTGACAAAATCTTATTTGTAGTCTTGGCACAAGGCCTTGACTATTTGGTTATGCAGTCTAGCATTATGCATTCCTTCATTATGAAATTGGCTATTGATATTGCATGTGATTATATAATTAGTAGAATATCCATGTGAATATGTAAATGGAATTATTTGATTTATACTTGCCATATTATTATGATGCTTAAGTTTAAAAGGATTTTGTTTTAGTCTTAAGTGTTTCCCTAAATGTTTATGCTTATTTATGAAAGTTTCCTCTATATTGTTATACTTACTGAGAATCTGAGGTCACCCCATTCGATGTTTTATTTTCCCAGGATTCCAAGAAGTGTATTATGATTTATAATAAGGGTTAAGGTAGGGTATTAATGGCATTCTCAAAGGATCATTTATTTTGTGTTTTATTTTTTAATATGTAATGTAACATTCATGTATTTAATCTATTTTCCAAAATTTCTAAACTAATAGGTCTTTCGGGACATGATTCCTTATAATCATGCCAATGTATTAAAATAATGCATCGGCTCTGGGATTTTGGGGTTGGGGTGTTACAGTTGGTATCATAAGAAGTTTAGAAACATCCTTGGAAATAGATTTAGATAAACTCTGATTAGAGAACATTAACCTAAGATAGACTTCGAGGATTAGTATAGAAGAACTTCCTATAATTTTGGTAATGTAGAGATTTTGTGTATTTTCCAAGAAATACATCCATATCTAGATACGAGCAGGTAGAGACAGCTCTGGCACAGATATAACTAGGAGTGAAAACACTGACAAGGAGTTTCAGGCTTGACCCAGGGTATCCTGGTACATAAAAATGGTCCTTGATGCACTCTTTGATATGACACTCTCGAGGCATATGCTTAGGATAATTCACGTTTTCATTACAAGCCATTATGAAGGATTTAGGAGTAAATACTTTCTCAAAGAATAAATTTTATGATTATAGATTAGATGCATAATATTATCAATTTACGTTAGATATTTTACAAGTTTGGAATTATTAATTGTGATTCATATACTAACCTATTGTATGCCATTGTTTATAAATGGTGCCTATTAAAAGGAATGAGAATTCCAGGAATATGCATGATCAAAAGATTAAGAAGGATCATATCTTGCATGGTATTATGCCAAAATTTAGAAGGGAAATAGTCTCCCATGTATTCTCATCATATGAATAAATATTATAATGTGTTAATAAGATAAGTTAAGAATTCTCTCAATCCTTTGGCCTTGAAGGGAAGCAAGATAAGAGAAGGATGGAAGAGAGAAAGAGGGATAAAGGGAAGAGGGGAAAGTGGGATTTTCCCATGTGTGATAAATGTTGAAAGAATAACCTTGGTAATTTCTTAAAGGGACTGGGAGTTTGTTATAAGTGTGGAGAAAAAGGAAACTAAGTACGTTATTTCAATGGTAAGAAAAAGGTTTCAAATGTACAATGCTTCATCTACAAGGAGTGGGGACACTACGTGAATCAATGTCCAAATCATCAGAGTATACACCAAATGATGCTATTGAAGAATAATCATGTTATGATACTACCGAAGATGAAGAGGAATTATTAGAGTTATTATGTTGTTATTAAAGTATTTTTTTCATTTGAGTATTGTATTAATGATACACATGTTATAAGGATTATATAGTATATAAGGATTATACTGCATTACTATTTCATTAAGGACTTGAGATTGTGTGGAACCAAGAAAAGGGACTCAATAGCAGGTTAATGTTTTTGGAAAATATATGTTTGAGATAAATATAAACCATAATATGTTTATGATATTGTAGTAGTGATTTTGGAATAATATATGATTGATTTGGATAAATTATATTGGATATTCTTAACTACTTGGAAACTGATTAATGATTTGTATATTCCATCATTGTTGTAGTTTAAAAAAAATTAGGATATAAGGAGTATATCTAGTATTCAATAATGAATAAGGGATCTTGAATGTAATCAATATGGTTTTATGGTAATTTAGGGTGTTCTTGTGTTTTAAATGAATACATGATGAATGTATTCACATGTTGTTACGTGAAAAAAATAGATCTTCATTGTGTTTACCTTATAAATTTTTTTCTGTGAGGTTGGATAGAATTATTTTGGATAAGTATAAAGGTTGGAATCGATTAATTTTGACATTGGATATTATTGTTAAGGTTAAATCATTTCTTGAGATTATTTTTATATTGTTATAAAAAAGGATAACCTAGAGGTTGGGTGAAAACTCATTACATCTGGCAAGGTTGTGAGACTTGAACCTATAACCAAATGGCGACAAGGGTGGATCACCTTCCATTGGCATACGTGATGTCCTGGTTTGTATAATGTATTTTTTTTAAATATTCTGACAAATGAATTATAAATTCATTATTTTTGAATCCCTATAGGATCAGAATAAATAGAATATTTTTGAATTCTATTATCTTTTGGAGTGAAAGATGAGTTTTTGGTAGGAATTAGTTGAAGGATGAAACTGTACTTGTCAAGTATATATTTTTATCCTCTTATTCTATGAATAAATTAATTCTCAAACTATAGAGAAGGGATCTTAAAACCAAAAAAATTTTATCCAAATACCTTATGTTTTGTTGAACCGGTGATGTTTTAAATCATCATAGATTGATGGATTTAAGGCCCTCAATTTTACACTTTTTTGTGATTGATGGCCTCAATCACTCTCTATAAATATTTACATTTTTCCTTCAATTATCTGTCTCTAGTTTCCACCAATTTTCTTCAAATCTAGATCATAATTTGGTGGTGAGTTTTTCATTTTCCTTTCCCTCTTATTAAGAATAAATTTTATTAAACCAATTTCTGATGTAGGTTTTCCACAAAGGTGTTTTTCTATTTTTAACCTTTTATTGTCAAAGAACAATTTCAAATTGCGAGGACTCAATTTATTGAAGGAGGGGAGAATGTAACACCCCAATATTTCATAGTATGTTATCTCTTCAAAGTAATTCAATAACTTGGGCTACATGCAATAACAAGTTCGAGCGCACCACGACTTACCAAACTAGCCTTTCAAAAAGCAGTTATGAATATTATTAACTGAATATTGAATTTTATATATATCTTATATAATTTTAACATTCATATTTTTTTTTCTTAGACATAATATAAAGGCAAATTCAATTTTTCAGATAAAAGAAGTATTTTTTAAAAAATGAAATTTTACCACCTATTTAATAGAGAATACTTTTTAAAACAAATATTTTACACTTTTATATATTCAATTCAATGAAATAAAATTCTTCTTTATAATCAAGACATAAAAATTTATTTTGGATAAATTTCTGGTACTTTTCAGATAACTTTCATATTTTGATGAATAGTGAAAATACTAAATTTTAATTGAAAACAATTTATTAATCAAAATAATTTATAGTGTTAAATTATACATTTGAATGGTTTTGAAATATAATTATATTATATTTTTATAATTTAATACAATTTATGTCATTATAAGTAATTTTACATTTACATTTGACATAAACACATGTCAATCTTTTGATAGTTCTTACTTTTTAAACTCGTTTTTTGGTTTTGAAAGCCGGAATTAATTTTAAATTAATAATTGAAACGTATATATTTTTAATTTAGTGAAATATAATTCATTTTTTAATTTATAATATCAAAATTATCTTATAGTGAAGTTTTGTAATTTTTTTGAAAACATTCAATTTTTGATTAATAGTGAAAAACATTGTGTTATTGTTTAAAACTGACTATTTATTTAAATAGTTATTTATTTTCTTTGAATTTATTTTAAGTTAAAATAGATAAATAATACCAATATAAGTTCTATATAATTAATTGGATTCATTTTATAATAAAATAATATGTAAAAAAGTTTATTGAACATTTTAACGTTTTTTACCCACCTTCTAGGAGCATTTGCAAATTTGAAAAAAACATAATTTTACCACTTCTGTGAGTTTAATTTCAAAAATCTGAGAGACATGGTTGACATCAGTATGTAAAATGTGGTTTAGTAAGATGAAAATAAATTTTTTTGAATAGTAAATTTTGACTTTTTTTACCGCAGTTAAAAGTAAATAGGATAATTAAGGACAAAATGATATTATAATTACCGTAACAAATGTCCTAATTCTATTGGATAAGTATAAGTCGACCAAAAAAACCTTAGGAATAAAATATGATCCTCTTTGGTCCACATGGATTAGATTAGGACAATTATTATTATTTTATTTAAAGAAGAGTTAAAAGAGTTAAATTCAATGTTTAATAACTAAACCATTTATAATATTGGGTTAAACACAATATAAATTCGACTATAAATATTCATTAGAAATATAAAAATATTTCTTACATAATGGTATTTTAATTATAATTTTTAGACATTAAATAATTTAATTTATTTATGACGCAATGATGATGTAGGTATTACCTTATTAATGACATATTAAAATAGTTGATATTATGAATATCCAAATTAATGTAAATTGAGACTTCTGATGAATTAAACTAATTTTCTAGGTTAATAAGACATGTTAGGGTGGGTTAAATAAATTTATTCTAAGTGATAAAGTTGTTATGGATTTCAAAAAAATCAAATACTAAATAGTGTCAAAATTGACATAATTGAGTTTATAAAACAAATACTATATTATTAATTGATATAATATTTTTAAAAATCTATGGTTCTACAAAAGGAAATATATAAGGTTATATATATTAATAATAAACTACATGGGGTTCTATTGTATTGTTATTGGAATTTTATTAACCATATAATATAAAAATACCAAGAGACGTGGTAAATGTCAAACTATTTAACTAAGAGTTAAATCTAAAATATAAGGTTAATATGATAACCTAAACCAGCCTGAAACATATTTTTTGAGATTTTTTTGACCCATACCCACCTTATCCTCTAAATAATTCATTTTTGAGCCATTATAAACTGAAAAGGATTTTAATATAAAATAATATTTTAATATTTTCCTAAAGTGACCATCACCTCTTATAAAATGGCAATTCCCCTTCTCTTAATTCCACACCTCAAAATCCTTTTGGCTCAGCCAAACCCTACCTAAATATCCTCCCAACATTCCTACCTTCATCCTAGAGGCCTTCCTTTGGTTATAGAGTCATACTAAGGATCCCTTTTGATCAAATCAAAAGGAAGAACCCGAAAAAGAGGTAAATATTTCATCACCTCTTTCAAGTTCTTTTCTTCTTCCACTTCCTCTTTATTTGTTGTTTCCCTTCTAAAATAATAAATCTGGTATCTTATATATACTATGATGTTATTATAAAAATGGTACAACCATATTCATTATTAAATCCATCATATGAATGACAAAGTCACCATATGTGTGTACTTACGGCTTACTGTCTCTACGTCATGGTGTAGTGTGTTATTCAAACACTTAATTATTTTTATGGGTATAATAATGAGTATAACTAATGTAAATAATAAATATAACATGTTAATAATTCTTTAAATATGATATACCATCCAATTAAATACAATTTCACCATCAATTTAATGAGATTGTCGGTTGTGCGTACGTACTGATTACCGTCTCCACGATTGCGATAAGATTCATTCCCCATCGTAATTGTTCATGAATAATTTTCATTTTATGATTAAAAATAATGTTTATAAACATAATATAATTCTGTATATGAATCAAATACATCATATCCATAACAAACATGGCTTACGTAACCAATCATATAATGGAAAGAAAATCAGTTAACACCTGAAATGATGATGCTACTGAAATATTATTAACAAAGCGGTATTAAAGGATCATATATGATATCATATTTATGAATATAATTATTTTATAATTTAATAACAATTTTTTAACTATTATACCGGATGTTAACATACCATCTACTAAGTATAAGTACAATTTAAGGGTAAATTTCACAATCTCATTATTATCCGAGGTTGTTTTTACGTAAGTATCTATTAAGAAAAATTTATTATCCATGTCCATGTTTCATAAAAGAATTTTCAAAGGGATTATTCTTCTGGGACTTTTTTGCTAAAAAATCTTTTTAAATGATTTAAATATTTATTCTTCTAAACATTTCTCATTAATTTATATGTTTTTAAAATGGTTTTAAGGATTTATTTATATGTACATGGATGTTTTAAAATGTTAATTCCATTAAAAAGTTTCAAAGTGTTATGGGACACTTTGATTCAAAGATATCTTTTAAATGAATTACTTTATAAATTATTCGAATTTAAATTATTTCATGAAAAAGGGATATTTCTATCAAATATTTTTACTGATCATTTTCAACTATGTCAACATCCTTTACAAGATACTATTCTAGATCGAGGTTGATTTATTTTGATACAAATCGTCCGTATTGTATTGAAGGTTTTGTGATATATTTGACTATCGATTTGTTATTTTAATACCATTCCCAGTTTATGGATAAATTATTGACATTTTGTATGATAATTTTAATACGAATGTTTTTGTTATGTTTAAACCATTTCATATGAGAAATGGATTGGACTTAGTAAGTAACGGGTGGAGCCCACTATTGCTCATCGATGCATCGGTAGGTCTCATGATACAAACTAGTGTCTTGGAACAAGGTCTTGACAAAATCTTATTTGTGTTCTTGGCACAAGGTCTTGACTATGTGGTTATGCAGTCTGGCATTATGCATTCCATCATTATGAAATTGGCTATTTATATTTCATGTTATCATTCGACTAGTAGAATATCCTTGTGAATAAGTAAATGGAATTATTTGATTTATATTTTCCATATTATGCTGAATTTTATGTTTAAAATTATTTTTTTAGTCTTATACATTGTCTTAAATGTGTATGCTTATTTATGAAAGTTTCTATTATATTGTTATCCTTACTGATCATATATGTTCGCCCCTTTCTATGTTTTATTTTCCCAGGATTCCAAGAAGTGTATTATGATTGATAAGCAGGGTTAAGCTAGGGGATTAATGGCATTCTTAAATGATCATTTATGTTATGTTTTAATTTATAATGTGTAATTGAACGTTCATGTATGTAATCAATTTTCCAAGACTGTTAAACTAATCAGTTTTTTGGGACTTTATTCCTTGTAATCATGCCTATGTATTAAAATAATGCATTGGCTCTGGCCTTATGCGGTCATGGAATTACATGTGATAAAGAATTAGACACCGTGTAAGCCTCATGGGTTTTCCTTTTAGGGTATAACTTGAGTGATTTCATATTTAATTAGTCTTAATCCCTATTCCCTGTCAATCTAGAGTCTCTCAAGTGTGATTTTGGATACCTCTAACCCTTTTATATCATTTTTTCAGTGATTAATCATCATTCTGCTTGTGGGTAATCTCTCCAAGTGTGTAATCCTTTTTTCTTCTTTATTTACATTGATTGTGGTAGCATCATTTCATTGGGTTATTATATTCATTGGTTTTTTGTGTCGATTCATCTTATTTCTTTCAAGATCTATCATGGTATATTACTATGAAGGATATCCCATGAATTGGTTGTGCTACGATGTGTGCGTTCCTTGAGCTATGGGTTTGTTCTATTACTTTGATTACCATTTTTCTTATTGAATCAATTCTTAGTTTTTTGGATTGATTATAGGGCCTCCTTCACGATCATTGAGTTCTTATTTTTTTGTTGGATCCCATTATGGGCATGTAAAACCCAAGATTGAGGTAGGTGGTTCTGTCTCTAGCCTATGTTGGTGAACTTTATTTATCTTTTTCTGAAAAATTATTTTATAAATTAAATGGAATAATTTACTAATTTTATTTGTCTATGTGGAAATGGTTTTTTGATAAAATATGGTTTTTCCCTATTTTTGGTAAATTAAAAGGGTTTTTTAAATCATTGTGAAATGGTTCTATGAAATGTTTTTCTAAGAATGGTTTTCATGATTTGGTTTGTAAAATAGAGAAGAGTAGAATCCCTGTATACTTAGGTGGAATGGGTAGTAATAGGACTTGTATGTTGATATTGTCGATGGATTCACTCCTGGAAAGTTCCTATGCTCCAAATTCTTGTTTTTCTACGGACTTTATAGGCACTATTTGGAGGTTCAGTTTATGGGGTTTTCCTCTGCTACCAAGATTTTATTCATATGTTCAGGGGATTGATGGGCATGTGATTTTCTATGTTGTGGGTATGAATGTCCATGATATTTTGATCTACTGTGATCTTAGGCATGATGTTACCTGTTATTTTCAAATTTTTTCTTTTACATCATGTTTTTACTTCTATAGATTTATTGTGATATGTGATACATGATTTTCTTTGATATATATAAAATCTTTTTAAATTTATCTACCTACTTTATTTGTAAATGTGTAAATGGGGGAAATTAAAAAAATATTGATTTTGATATAAAAACTTCTAAACAATATATCATTACTTTTATTTGTAAAATTTTAGCATGTTAATATTAATATACAGTGAATTTTTATGGAACACCTAGGTGGGATCCTACTGATGCTCTTATCTCACACCCTGTGCACCCATTCGGTAGTGAATAGACCTATGTTTTTCTTTCAATGTAGGGAAATTCAACGTGCCATAGTGAGGAGGTGAGGCTTTCCTTAGCTATGTTTGGGTAACTGGTGGTGAGATTGTGGGAGCCTTCCCAAACTGTCAGATAGAGTGGTTGGTTCCCTATATTAGTTGTTCTTTAATGTTGGATTGGTACTTCAGAATGTTATGACTAATTTTATGGTTTATCATTTCTGTTGTATTCTTATAGTTATGGAATATATGTATCTCTTATACTATTTCTATATATTATATATGTATTCATTGTTGTTGCTTAAGGTTGGCATAAATTATTCCATATGGTTATTTTTTGTTGCTCAGGTGCTAGTCATTGGACCAAGGGGATCGAGAACACACTTCAGGTATGTGGAAAATTCAGTTCGGATTCTAATTTGAGAGGGTATCTAGGTTAGTTTTTTTAGATTAACTATTTCAATAACCATCATGATATAAAATGTGATGATTGAATTAGTTATATTCATAACATTTTGGTAGAAATATATGGGAACATAATGTAAGTACTTTCTTAGCATACTCAAGTTTTGAATAATAAATTGAACCTTATAGAACACCCTCCTTCTCCTAATAAAGATAAAGTTGTTGTCACATCCATTATGTGATAAAATCCTCATAAATTTAGTGGATTGTCTGATCCCCTTATCACATAAAAATTGATTAACTCCATTGAAAATTTATTTTGTTTCCTCTAATTTTTGGAAAAATATAAATTCATAATGGATCTCTATCAATTTAAGAGGAATCCAATCAGTATTAGACACTAATCAATAATATTATTCTCAAAGTGGAAATTGATTCCACATAATGGGAGGTATTCAATAAAATATTTTTTAATAAATATTTTCCTTAAACTCTCTATCTTTAAATAGAGAAGGATTTCTTTAGACTAAATAAAAATGAAGATGGGTGTATTGGTGTATATGAGGAAAAATTCACAAATATTTCACAGTGTGCCTTTAGATTATTCATCAACAAATAAACTAATTTGGTATATTTATTTAGTTGGTTAGATAAAAGTATATGAAAATATTTAGAGATTTGAGACATTGATAGATATTAAGAGACTATCCCTTATTCCCTCAAGTATGGGATGGACATTGGATACTCTCAATGGTATCATGGGACTGGAGATAAAAAGTGTAAAATGGAGTTTAAGTCGGGAGGGTCATCAAATAAATCCCATAGAGGAAGTAATGTTAAATTTTCTACATTTCAAAAGTATGTGAAGAAGAATACTAGGAACTCTCTCAATGGAATTAGGAGATGTTTTTAGTGTGGAAAAGAGGGGAATTAGGATAATCCATGCCAAAGGGAGATGGTTAATCCCTATAATGTGATAGAATAAAAGAAGGTTCATATCAATACTCATACTATAGACTTTTGTTTCAATAATAAGGAAACATGGGAATCAAGAAACCCAATTCTCTAAGCCAAGGGTTTTTGGAGACAATCAATAGAAACAACCTATAAGTCCTAGAGATTAAAGAAGGGAATATATTATCACTACAACAAAGGTAGATCTAGAAATTGATGTGGTGATAGGTACGTTGCTTATTCATTTAAGAATATTTAACATACTATTTTATCCTGGTCTTATTAATTATTTTATATCTTTTATGTTTTTTAGAAGAATTCAAACACCACATCAAAACCTGGGGGTTAAGCTATCTGTGATAATAGAAAAAATAATTTCATGCATCCATGATTTATAAATCCTCCCTGATTAATTTTTGTGGACTGAACCTCCTATAAAATATTGTCCTTCTTTTCTTTAGTGTATTTTGATGATATATTGGTCATAGATTGGCTGTCCACATATAATGAAAACCTTATATTTTAGGAGAGGGAGACCACTCTTAAAATATTGAGTCATCCTTTGATTCTATACAAGTGTAAGGATGAGGATGAATATCCCTTGTAATATTTATCTCAAGTGTAGATATTATTTCCTTATGAGAAAGAAAATAGAGCACAAATTATTTAAAAAAGGAGAGATTCAAGTTCAAAGATGTTCCCATTGTGTTGGAATATACTGATGTATTCCCTGAAGAGTTTTTTTGGTCTTCCTCCAAACCGATAGGTTGACTTATCCATTGAACTTATACCTCAATATCCACCTATATCCAATAATCCCTACAAAATATCCACCACTATATTGGAAGAATTAAATAATTGGTTACAAGAGAATCTGGAAAAGGGTTTCATATACTCGAGTGCCTCACTATGGGGTGCACCAATTATATTAATCAAAAATAAGGATTATTTAATAAGAATTTTATTTATTATCATAAACTCAGATAAATCATGATAAATAATGAGTATCACCTAACACAGATTAATGGATTGTTGGATAAACTGCATGGGGATTAGTATTTTTATAAGGTGTATCATTAGTCGATATATCACTAATTAAAGGTAAAGAAGGAATATATTCCCAAAATTACCCCTCAAACTAGGTATGGACACTATTAGTTCATAAATATTCCCTTCAAACCCACTAATTCTCCAAAAATATTTATAGACATAATGAATAGTGACTTTAAAGATTACCTTGACCAATTCATGGTGGTATTTATAGATGATATTCTGAAATAATCTAAAATAAATGAGTTGCATGAGGATTATTTGAATACCATTCTAAAGACTTTGTGGAAGGTGAATATATATGAAACATACCATAAATTTGAGTTCTAAAAAGGGGTAGTTTCATTCTTGGGAAATTTTGTCACCAACAAAGGGATATTTGTGGACCCTTATAAGACAATGTAAATTGTGAAGTGTCCTAAAACATCATCTGTAATAGAGATCCACAGTTTCCTTGTATTATCTAGGTATTAATAATTATTTATGTGAAAATTATCATGATTTTAAAACCCATTTACAAATTTACTTGGAAGGGATTAATGTTTTTATGGATATGTGAATATTAAGAGAGCATCAATAAATAAAAAATAGTATTATAATTGTATCAATCCTCACACTACCCACAACTGGGGAATGCTTCTTGGTATACAGTGATGCTAAAAATAAAGGATTTTGATTCGTAATACTAAAGAAAAAAAGTGATAGCCAATGCCTTAAGGTAGTTGAATGTTCATGAGAAAAACTATCCAATATGTGATTTTGAACTTCTTACAGTGATCTTCATGTTGAAAATATGGAAGCATTATCTCTATGGGGTGAAATTTAAAATATTTATAGATCATATGTTTCTCAAATAAAAATTCACATATAAGGAGATTAATATTTTCCAGTGAATATTGTTAGAGCTGATCAAGGAGTATGACTGCTCAATCCATTACAATATTAGTAAAGAAAAAAAGTGTTAGTTTATCTGAGTAGAAACAATAATATCACCTCATCCATGATGATAATTTATAAGGATTCAATATTCTTATAATTTCAAAGTATGAACATGGGAATCATAAATGAATGAAAATTATCACTCATTTCTCAAATGATTGCTCAACCATCCCTTATAGAGAATACAAAGGATGTTCAAAGATATTATGTACAAATAAAAAATAATTTTCAAGCTATAAGAAAAGGGAAATTATCAAAGTAAAAAATTGATCAATAATGATTTATAATATATGTTTCATGGATATTTTTAATATCAAACCCTAAGATAACGAATGAGTTGTTAGATGATGAACATATCTCAACCTTCTCAATCCACCTAGGGAGACTAATGATGTATCAAGATATCTAAGATAATTATAAGGGGAAATAATAATTAGAAGGTTATACAATATGAATCAAATTGCTTGGTTCATTAGCAGGAAAAGGTTGAAAGGAAAAAAATCCTAGGGAATGATGCAACCATTACCCATACCTATATGAAAATGGAAAAACATCACCAAGAAATTTTTCATTAGTATTCCAAAGATATATATAGGAAATAATGCTATATGGTTTTTGATGGATAGTCTTATAAATATATCATAAATCATCAAGATAATAATGTAAATATCACTCAATCAATATTTAAGGATATAAATCAGAGAAGTGGTGAGGCTACATGGAATTATATTATTGATTTTATCTGACTGAGAACTATGATTTTCCGTCATGTTCAAGAAGAGTCTCCAACATGATCTAAACACCATGTTGGAATTCGGCATGGATCATCACCCAAAAACTGATTTCTAATATTTTAAGACCATATATACACATGAATACTTGTTGGGAGTATTCTTTATGAACATAAAATAAGGATGATATCATAATATTCTTAAGGTTGAGTTTTCATGTTGTAATGTCTTGGATCTTGGTACCACCTTATAGTTCCTCGAACCTGGTTGGTTACATGACCTCACGCTCATTTCCCCAAACATCAGAGGCTAATAACTAGCAGCGAGGGACAAGGTCTGATAATGGGGAAACTATTCCCTCATTAGAAAATTATACATAGAGGAAAAGAAATCGTAAACAATAGAGGAAGTAGTAATACCATAAAATAGAAGTAAATAGTGAAAGACCGATAGTAATAAAACAACTGGAGAATATATAAATCATGCATGTCACATTTTTCTAGGAAATTAGTTAAAAAATTCGCAATGATATAAATACAATATTACACCAAATTACCAAAAAGTAGCATACTCGAATAGAATCATATGCATCATCTTGGTCTAATGCTCCCCAGCTCCAACAGCAATCAAGTACCCGATGAAAAAGAGTGATTTCCGTTATCTATACTTACAACCATATGATCTCTTTGGGTCCAAAATCATGACCCAAATAGGGTTTTAGATGAATCCTAGAAATCAACCACCAAAATATCTATTCCTAACAGTTAATTAATATATCTAGAAGGGAATATGGAGAAATTAAGCAATAACTACTAGAAATTAATATCATAGCCATGGTTTGAAACCGTGTCTATAATCCCAAAAACTGTGGCTATAAGTTATAGCTACGGTTTCATGGACTGTGGCTAGTATTGGTCTGGATATAGGTCAAGGACTATAGCCACAGTTTCAAACTATGGATAACAACCCATATCCATGATTCAAACTATGGCTAAAGGCCTATAGCCATAGTCCAAACTATAGTTATAGCCCTATAAGAACGGTTTGAAACCGTGGAAGAACCTTAAACCACACATGGAATATAGACACGGTTTCAAACTGTGGCTATAGACCTTCCCATTTAATAAATAAAATACCCCCACTCCCCCTGAAGCCCTTCCCTTACCCTTGGATAGACCCCCCCATCACACACCCACTCTCCCCCTTGACAAACCCCCCCAGCACACTCGTCTCCCCCTCGACAGACCAACCCTTGCACCCCCTGGACAACCCCCCCCCCCGGACACCCCCCTGGACACCCCCCCCCATAGACACCCCCAAGGACACCCCCTACATACCCCCCACTAGACACCCCCTCCCCACAGGACAACCCTTGGACACCCCCTAGAAACACCCTGGAAAACGCATAGAGACCCCCTAGACACCCCCTAGACCCCCCCCCCCCCCTCATTCCCCCTAAACACCCCATGGACACACCCACCCCCTGCACCCCCCCCCCCCATTGGACACCCCCCAGTAGACACCCCCTCCTAGACACTCCCTGGACACCCCCTAGACACCCCATTGGACACCCCCCCCCCCCTACTGGACACCACTTGGACACCCCCTCCCCACTAGACACCCCCCTGGACACCCCCCACTAGACCCCCCCCCCCCAACACCCCATGGAAACCCCTCCCCCTTAGACACCCCCTGAACACCCCATGCATGCATATATGTGAAAAAATTCATATTAAGAAAAGGAATGAAGAAAATGGAAAAAGGAAAACTATAAACTGAGAGAATGAATAAAATATTTTTTCTAAAAAAATATATAAGTTATAGGATTCAAAAGTGCATACCTAGGGATCAACTATCCAATCATGATATAGAGAAATGTCCAGAAGATCGAATATTTCACAATCACATGTAAAATCAAAATCATAAATTCTACTAGCATGGTGTATGCCAAGTCAATTTGATTAAAAGAACAACAAATGGTTACTAATTTCTTTCAAAAATTGTATAAAATAACCATTACCTCCTGAATTTTATATTCATATCAATATTGATTGCATGTCATGGAAGAAAATAAGTTACATCAGCTTTGTTTTGTTGCTGCTCTGCATAGAGTACATCCCTATCCTGCAAACCGATACAGATCATCAAGATCAACAAGTGATTGAAAAGGAAAATCCATCAAGAAGCCAAAAATAGGAATCCAAACTCTCTTTTGAGCTCTTTCAGTTTCATATATTCATAGCCCCCTAACCCCCCCAGACAACCCCACTGCCCCGCACCGCCACACCCACTACCCCCCTCCTTTCCCCCTACACACTGCCCCCAGACCCCTTAACCCCCCCCCCCCCCTCGGACACCACCCTGGTCACCCCCCTCCTTGACAACCCACCCACCCTTCCCCCCTCCCCTACACCCCCACACCCCATGTACACTACCCCCCCTAGCCACCATATCTCCCCTAGACACCCCCACCCCCTCATGGACACCCACCCCACCTCCCCTACACCCACACACCCGCTGCCCCCCCCCCCCACACACACCTTCACCCCCACACCCCCCGCACACTACCCCATAGCCCCTTACACCCCCCTGGACACCCCCCCCCCCCTCTCTTCTAGATATCTCTCCTACCCTTGCTCCCCCAGCCCCTTTCACACTGCCCCCATCCCCCTTAACCCCCCCCCCCTCCTCTGGGACACCCCCACCACATGGACACCGCTCCCCTCTGGACACCCCCTCCCCTTGAACACCCCCTCCCTCCTAGATAGCCCCTCCTCCTGAACCCCCCTCCCCCTACACCCCCACAACCCCTACCCCAGCTCCCTTCACCCACACTACCCCCCTGCACATTTCAACCCCCCCCCCCCCCCACACACACACACTCATGCACCCCCATTGTACCCCCTTCACTGTTGGACACCTCCTCCCCCCTGCACCCCCACATCCCATGCCCCCTACACACTGCCCCCCCCCCCCTTCACCCCCACCACCCCCTTCACACTACCCCCATACCCCCTTCACCCCAACTTCCCCACCATCCTTCACCCCCCCCCCCCCCCGCCACTAGAGAAAATTATGGAAATATAAATGAATATATTAAATTGAAACACCTCCCTTCAAAATAAACGATCTCTAATAATCTTGAGAGAATAGTGTGATCTTACCATTTTATAAAAAAATTAGAAGTTTGGTGAAGTTTTAGATTACAAAAGTTTAATGTGGAACAAGAATTCATGGATTATAAGGTTTAATGGGAGGATTCCAATCTAAGAATTATGGTTATCTAAGACATTTTACTCTTTTAAAAATTCATCCCATTCTTTTTAATTTCTATTTAACCAACCATGATGATTTCCATCAGATCAGAATGCAAAATCCAACTTTCAATCTATGGTAGCGATTCTGAGTTTCTATGATAACATATGTGACATCTTGAATCATGGATGTTTCTATAACATTTATAGAGATTACATTCATGTGGGATTTAGAGAAGATAAAATCTGAAAAATTAAAGATAATGTTATAATAATTCATGAGGGGAGAATTTTGAGATGTATTACAGATACACTACAGTATCAAAGAAGAATTACTATGAATAACCCATGTGATATTTATATGATAGGAAGAGGAACAAGATCATCATATTGAGTCTATGTGTAGGCTCGTATACTCATATATTATTATTCTACTAAAGGAGTGCTTTTTTCTCTTTTATATAATGATGTATGTAACATTGAATAAATATGAAAATATAAAGGTGAGTTTGACCAAAACCTTTTATGAATTATTCAATCATCTTATTGCTTTTGATGAAGACAAGAAAATTCTTGGGGAATATATTGTTTCTACCAAGATCCTGAAATGAGTCATGAGGAGACTTCAATGATGGTTTAATCCCAAAGTGTCTATACAAGAAGACAAGGATCCAAATAATGTATTTATTTATAACCTTTAAAGTACATAAGTCATATATACAATATGATATGATGATAATGATACCAGAGTTTTTCTGCCAAAATATTAGATGAAAAGAACAAATAAAAGAAGGCCTCATGGCCTGCCCCGCGAACTCCCCAGACGTTTGCGAACCTGCCGCAAAGCAACAAAGGCAGGAAGCCCCGTGAATTCCCCTAACGTTCACGAACCCGCCATGAAGCAACAAAGGCAGGAAGCCCCGTGAACGCACCTGACTTTCGAGAACCCCCCATGACGCAAAAAAGGCGGGAAGCCCTGTGAACTCCCCTAACGTTTTCGAACCTGCAGTAAAGCAATAAATGCAGGAACCCCCGTGAACACCCCTAACATTTGTGAACCTGCCGTGAAGAAAAGGAGGCGGTACCCCTCTGTGAACCCGGTTGTCATTCGTGGCCCACCGCAAAGCAACCGAAGCCCCTTTACGCCGCGTGAGCTCTACTTCGCGGTGCCTCTTTCCTATAAATACCCAGATCCCCCTGAGCCCCAAGGATGGACAGTCTGACCAATCAACTTCTTATCTCCCAAATCATGAAGAACTCTTTTCTCTGGGAATCATTAGCTCTGCGAGGTATTTTTGCTTCGCGAGAGGCCTCCGCCTTGTCTCATTTTGAGCCCCTCTTTCGAGAGGGATTCCCTTCACGAAGCCTAAGGGAATTAGAAAAGGAAGGGGATCCCCAAGGGGACCTGGGAAATCATGGATCGTTTATGCTTCGCGAAACACCCACCATGTACACGTGATCCACATACCAAGGTTGGGTTACTGTACTTCGCGAAGCACACTACTTTGCGGCACCTTGCTTTGTGAGGCACCTATGCTTCGTGAGGTAGTGCTCCGTGAACACCCTTCCACTTCACAAATAACCTCCCATTGGCATCTCCACCCCATGATAAGGCTAAGGCACCCCACTTCGTGAAGCACCCCTCTTCGCAAGTTCCCTCTACTGCGCAGAGTAACTGAGTTCTGCAAGGCCCCTACCTATGGACCCCTCTGTTTGGAAATTCCTTTTCCCGTGTGACCCTCCAGGTTTGCATGATGTGATTTCAAATTCCCCTAGACGATACTACCCGTAGCATTGCTTCACCTAATGCTTCTTCACATAGGCACGCTAACGGCTATTGCTTCTCTGCATAGCCATGCTAACGTGGACCCCTCGATGGTTCGCTCTGCAACCCCCCTTCACTACGGCCTTGTAGATTCCTTCCCTCCCACAAGGAGCAGAGGGTACCAGTTATGTATGTCCTAGGGGTGCGAAGTAAACCCACCTCGTCTGAGCTGCATGATGTTAAACTTCCAAGCACTTCATCCTCAACACATAATGTTAAACTGTGACCCAGCCCTATGCCTCGCACGCAGGTTCCCCCTAGCTTGGACGTTCTTTACGCCCATTCGTCTCCACGGGGATGGAATCACCCCCCACATGGGATGATATCCTCATTTTTGGAGTGGCGTTTGTCCATGGGGGAAGGTCAACCTCCTTGGTGTAAGCCCCATATCCCCTCTTACGAATGGTAGAACCCATGCACCTCTGTACTTCCCCACCGCCAAGGCTAGTGGAGGGCATGATAGGGAATGAGTCACCTCCTTTATTCAGTCCCGAATCCCTCTCCCTCTGTGCTTCTTCACCCTCGGGCCTCCATCATGGAGTAAGTCCCAACACCATGGGCCGCCTAACGCATAATCCCCTCTTCACTTCTCAAAGACGCACCCTTCGCGACCTGATCGTCAGATCCCTGTAACCTCTTGTATTTCACACCAAGCATGACTCACGTGGGCGTAGAGTGAGCACTTACCATGAAACACCTTGGTCCACCTCAGAGTGTAATCCCCAAAACACCCCGGTCTCGCATGACGTTAAACTGCACACCTGAACTATGAGGACTTTGATCCATGTTATGGATGGTACGTAGGAATCCTCCATGAGGTTCATTCCCACCACCAGTGGACCCCCGGGTTTACTTTCATGTCGGTTCGCTGATAAAACCCCACCTGAACTACGAGGATTTTGATCCATGTCAAGTCATGGTACGTAGGAAGCCTCCACGAGGTTCAAGACCACCACTCGGTCGTTCCGACCTCCTTCACATCAGATCACCCCCATCCCGCATGATATTAAACTGTATTCTACACCACCCAAACTATGAGGAAATTGATCCTTGTCAAGGCATGGTACGTAGGAAGCCTCCTTGAGGTTCAATCCCATTACCCATCGGACAAAGGTCCTTCATCACGTCAGTTCGCCGACACCCCCATCCCTTCTGAATTAAGGGGTCTTTGATACATGTCAAGGCATGGTACGTAGGAAGCCTCCATGAAGTTCAATCCCAACACCCAATGGACCAAGGTCCCCTTTCACATCGGTTCTTCGACACGCCCTCGTCCTGCATGACGTTAAACTGCATCTCAATCTAGCGGCAAGCCATTATGATCCTGCCACATAGTTGTTCTGACATCCCTTCATGTCAGTTCAACACCCCCTTTTAAACCCAAACTATGAGGACTTTGATCCATGTCAAGGCATGGTACGTAGGAAGCCTCCATGAGGTTCAATCCCCACTGTCACCCATCGGACCAAGGTCCTTCTTCAAGTCGGTTCACCAGCGCCTCATCCAGAACTACGTGGACTTTGATCCATTTCAAGGCATGGTACATAGGAATCCTCCCTGAGGTTCAATCCCACCACCAATTGGTCGCTCCGACCCCCCTTCATGTCGGTTCGTACCAACTGAACTGTGCGGACTTTGATTCCCTACCATAGGGATACATAGGAGGTCTCTTCGAGACTCAAGACAATCTTTACCATCATCTCCATGATGGTCCCATCTCATCCCTCCTTCACTCCATTCAATTTTCCATCACCCATCATGATTCATACCCGGGCCGCCACATCCCGATAAGATCATGCCACCTCATTTCCCCTCCCACAGTATTCGGGAAGCCACCTACGTGCTGGCCCCAATATCGGTGATCCCTCAAGGGGGTTCTTCAATCTGATCCACTCCAGCTAGTGTTTTGATCTGCATGACCCGTCTCCTTTGGACGTTAAACTTATGGAATACCTCGTGTTAAACATAGGATGCTGAGGAAAACCTCATATACATACCAATGGTATATGATTCCCCATGATCGATGTGGGATTCCTCGGGCTTCCTCGCCCTCGAGAAGCCCTATAATAAGGGACAAAATACAAATACTCCAATTCCACAGCGCCCAAACACGTTAGTGATGTCTCAACGTTACTACCCCCCCAACTGAAGGTTGCTTCCCTGACCGGACCCCTTGGAATGTCCTGACAGAATCAATGTAATTAATTGGTGACCATGGAAACATGGACCTGGGAAGAGTTTCACAAACAACATATTAAATATATGAGGGAGACCTGGATTAGGTGATGAGTTATGAGGAGGAATCCATGGAAGGAAGAACTGATATCCCATCATCCCGGTTTCGATCAAGGAGAGGATTCCCCTGAATAAGGAGAAAATGTTGCCCGCCTTTGGAAAGAAGGAGTGTGGGGCAACAAAAAGGCGTGCCTATTGCACCCAAGCGGAAGGACACGTGCGCCCTGAAAAAAGCGTCCGAAACAGAAATGGTGAACCCGACGAGAATTGTTTCTCCTCAATGTGGAGATTAGTAGCGCTTGAGAAATCAGTAGATTGACGTGTCACTGGATCCAGATATCTGGTGTCGTGTCCCACCAAAACAATAGTGGGCCTCACATGAAAATCACCAGAAGTTGGGGAAGTAGAACGTGGGGAATTCCGTTCTGCAATGTTTTCGGCGTGGATCCCTCTTACCGGGCATGGAAGACGGGATGGCACTTGGTCACTGGTCGTCGATTTCTTTTCCTCGCAGTGCTGATGAGTTAATCTCCCTGCTTCTCAGGAATCAGGTTGTTGCTATAGGGACATGATCACCGCCCACCCGCCTATACAGTGGTAGGGGAAACACCAGCACATCCACTTCGTGTGGCTCCGCTACTGCAACAATGGCATCTACATCCACAAACGTGGGGTGCCCACGCCCCATCTCTCCATCAGAAATCATCCAATGAAGGGTGATTAATGACCTCATACGCCGTTATGAGTAGGAGGGAATAATCCCAACTCGGGATATGGCCCTCCTGGACCTGGAGGCATCTAGGCCCCACCGTCAACACCTCCCTTGAAGACCGCACAGGGAGCCCCTTCTCCCCACCCCAACATTAAATCGTTTCGAGAGCCTGTCCCCAGAATGCCTTGAGGACTCCCTACCTTACACTGATGATGTGGGTGACATCCGGCTCTTCCCGGTCAGAGTCCCGATTCAAGGGCTCCAAGAAAGGGCCCCCACCCGACCGCGTAAACACCACCACCTTGCTTTTCTAGAGGAACAGGTAAGCTATGCGCCTGCACCACCCGCACCAGCTCTCCAGACCCGACGCTAGCATAGGGCCCGATATGAGGACGCCCTCCATCGGGTGTTAACATTGGCAGATACTGTGGCCCGATCCACCACCAACGTATATCATGAAGTCCCTGCACACACTGAATAGGGGCGCTCTTATGCCCAACCGGGATCGAGGCCCCATCCACCCCACGGGCTGGCTGGGTCGACTCTCCGGGTCGCAGGCATGAGTGGTGATCGCCGCAAACTAGTCTGCGGTGATAACACCACGTATGAAGGCCCTACGTATACCACTACCCCATAGAGCGTGGGCCTTCCTCGCTCCAAAGATCATCATGGAGGTATGCCCCTTGATTCCCCAAACCTGAACAAAGGCCCGCTCTGTGGTAGTGACACTCGGTGCGAAAACCTTTCTCGTGCCCACCACACCGGGCATGGAATTCCTCCTGCCCCCGACCGTAGATGTGAAGACATTTCCCATACTATCCCTCTACAACATGGGGATCCTCCCTAAATTATCTTCGTAGCTGGGGAAGGTCCTCCTCACGTTGGAAACCAAAGGGGTGAAGGTCAGCCTCGCTTTACCCGCACAGAGAATGGAGGTCCTCCTCATGCTCCCACTTGTTCCGATGGAGGTTTCGCCCGCTCAGGTTCTATTCATGGAGGTCCTCCACATGTCCCCTTCGATATTTTTATCGGTGCACCTCACACCCTTGCTGTCTCAAGTGGAAGTCCTCTCTGCCCTGACACCAGTGTGGCCCCAAGACTACATGCCAGGGATCAGACTTGTCCTGAAGAGCCACCCAGGGGCAGGAAGGTGGGTCATCACCACCAAAAAAAGGATCATGGGAAGTTCAAGATGGAGATTAAACCGGCCCTCTTCTCAAATTCTGAAGCAGAATACGACTCGGCAGGGGAACCCTCCCCTCGGTCCTCTGTGTCAAGGACCGAGGTAGCAACAAGGCGTGTCAGCCTCATCCTTCCAGAATGTGAAGTCCACTAAATTACTGCCTCTCTTCATAGGTACATCCAGGAGGAGGAAATTATGGATGTCCCACAGGTTCTGATCATGAAGTCACCACCGTCATCACCAGAAGCACCCTCTACCTCGACCAGAGATCACAGAGAGCTATTTTGGGGACCGATGGCGGTTGAGAAACATTGTGACCAATCGTTGGTGACCACGATCCATGTACCAGAAGTTGTGGTTGTTATCCTATCATATCGCGACATTGTGGTTAGGTCACCGTGCTCTTCAGAGGATGGCCCGGAATTCGGCGGTCAGTTGGTTCGTTCGCCGTATTCTCCGCCACCCAATTTTCTATCCCAGTGGTCCGCATTAGTACCGCTACCGGTTCCTCAGCCACCTCTAGTTGATGAGTGGGGCAATACGGGGCCAGACCCTGAATCCGAGCCCAGGAGCTTCTGGAACATTCTTGCGGCGGACCACATCCTGTAGAAGTTCTGGCAGGCGGCAGCATCAAACTTTCGTGCACCGGAATCCCTCACCTCAGAGGAAGTCGAGTGCTTTCGTCAAACCCTATGGGAGATGCACTTCAGTCTTTGTTATCATCAGGTGGTGTACCCAAATAACCAAGTGCACTTTGGGGAAATCAGTGAGCAATGCCATCTGGTCGATTTGGCCGCACTCCCCGTGGCCTAGCGCCCTAAGTCACCAGGTCGCCTGAGCGCCCTCCAACAAAAATGCGTTCAGAGTTTCAACATAATCCACAAAATAATCATGGAAGATACCCCCAACGTGCATGTCTGTGGTTGGGGACAGTATGTATCCCTCCTCTTCAGTCCTATCTGTCATCAGCCTGATTCATTATGCGACATTGAGGACATTCCCCCACGAAGGGTTGCGGTCCACATAGCTAGCATAGTGGACAAGGAGAAAAATATTGAGTTTCCCGATGGATACTTACCCCATGAGGTTGTACCACCACTGTTGGACCCATCAGGGAGGATTACTCATCAGTAGAGGAACCTCCTAGGTCTACCTGCACCCACAGAGTCACTAGTACTCAGTCGGAATTCCGGTAAGGGTAAAGAGCATGTCGGAACTATCAAGAACTCTGACCCATCCGCCTCAGTGTAGAAGACGGACGAAGACCCCGAGAAGGCTGCGTTGCGCCAACAACTTGCTGAGAAAAAGAGGTTGGTCGACGAACTCCAGGACGAATGCGCTATAGAGCAGTGACCTGACTATGGTAATCCTAGGCCGGGGCAGCAGGGGAAGGAATAGTTTCCCCCCGGCGAGGTGCTTCCAGGCAACCCCAATGATTCTACTCCTGCGGATAGGGAAGAATCCATAACTCACGGAAAGAGGGTGTGATACGTCTCGCCAAACCCTCCCGAATAGCGAGGCAATATGAGGAATCCATCCAGGGTTCCCCCAGCTGCGCCACAGGACATTCTGCCAGTCGTTCCACGAGTCGTTGATGTCGTCTACTATGTCGAAGATCTCAGCAACGCGCTCATGGTTAGGGATCCCCTTCAAGATAGGGACCCCCTTCTGAATGATCCTATAGCAGCACTAATTGCCCACCTTGAGGTGTTGGAAATGTGGTAGGTGGCAGTCCCACCAGATGGCAAGCCATATCTCATGTGGGTGGATGATATTCCTGTACCTCCGGGTTTTGGGAATCCCACCTTCTCTCCCTTTAACGGAATAGGGGACCCGCCACAGCACTTGGCTCACTTTTCCTCCAGGTGTGGCACCATGTTGGGGACACCAGCACAGCAAGAAGTTCCCAAGCTCCGATGTTTTGTGCAGATGTTGGAGGGCCTTTCATTCTTCTGGTATAGCCAGCTCCCTATTGGATTAGTGACCAGCTGGGAGGATCTCCACCGGGAATTCCTATACCAATTCACCTCAACCATGTAAAAAACTAGCCTCGCAAACCTCTTCAAGTGCAAACAAAGGCCTGATGATAGAGTCGCAGACTTCATCGCCCGGTGGAAGGGGATCACATTCTCCCTCGATATGCCACTAACTCATGAGCAATTACTGAAGATGTGCATAGGGAATGTTAAAGTAGAACTCGTTCCTTCCCTAATCACATAGAACTACCCTGGAGGGTTTCGAGATTTCTCAGATAAGGCTCAGCGCCTCGAGGAAGCTCTACAACAGGCTAGTCAGGCGCGTCTACTGCCCCCAATGATCCCAACAAGGAGGGATAACAGATCCTAACCCGCCACGGTGGCCCAAATAGAAGCCCCCAGGAAGCTAGAATTGCTGCCAGTGGCACTGGATCTGCAACCTCATAGAGGCCTGCCACCTCAGGCATAGCCTCTTGTCCAGCAGTGACCGCCTCAGAATTGGCAGGTTCCCCCGTGCAATGCGCCACCACCACCTAGGTGGGACAATCAGGCTCCACCTCCTCATCAAGCCCCTCTGGCCCCTCATCAGGGTCAGGCTCCTAGATCCACATATCCGGAAAAAAGGCACCAGACTTACTCTTTCAACAAGAATTAGGTCCCCAGTTACTTCCGTAGTGCCCTAGAGCATGGGATTGGGCGCTTACCCGAGTGGAGAAGGCTGGTAGAGGCGAATCTCACCTATCGCCCCAACTACTACCCCTATCACTGGATCCTAGGGCACACCCTCAAAAAGTTCTATGTATTTAAATACTAGCTCTAAGACCAGGTTGAAAACAACATAGTCAAGTTGGGTCCGGCCCCAGCACTAGTGGCGGGTGTCTTTGTAAGGTCAGAGAGCGGTAGTGACGACGAAGGCAAGTGGCAGCGGGTTCCCATCCACGGGTCTCAGATTTACGATGACTGGATGTCCCGTAAAATAGTCGCCCACACCATGGTATTATTCGGGAACATGTGAATCAACTGAAGCCTTCATCAGATGTAACTAGAGCTTATGCATCATCATCTCAGTCGGCCTCTTCCCAGAAGGGTATGCAGCGGCGGCGCAAGAAGAAGCAACGCGATCCACCACTGACGTCGTCATTCCGCACTATCGGTGACTTCATGCCCCCTGATATGAGGATTCCTCCCAGAATCCACCCAGTGGTGGATGAATCTTCAAGCGACAGTAAGGGGTACGCTTCGGTTAATACCGTGGAGTTGGTAAATCCCTATATGACTCCCGACGAGGGGAAACTCTAGGCGATCCTCCCCAATGTCATCGGTCGATGTCAACGTCGGCGGAGCCGCGACTAAATGGGTCATTGGAGTGCATCAGCTGGAACCTCTAGCCAAGCCGTGCACACTATTGAAACCAAACAGAAGGCCCAGAATAGATCTCAGCACACACGGCCTCCTCATATGGTGCCCTCAGATCTACCTCCACCACCGTTTGTGCTACCAGATCAGGCAGAGCTGCCCCGTCCGTACCGCGACCAGTCTCACCCTACTACAAGACAATCTCAGTTGTCCGGTCCTCATCCGGATGCTACTCTTCAGGCCTTTACTAGTGCGCAATGGGATGCACCCAGTACCAGCCAACTGCCGGTCCAGTTAGCAGGGTTCACCGTCGCTCCAATTGCAGTGTGTCCTCCTATAAGTAGAGTCTCACGTCTGGCCCGGAAGTATGATGTTCTAAAGTACCTTGCCGGAATTCAAGTGAGTATTTCTATCCATGAGGCCCTCCGCCTGTCGTCTAAAATGTGTGAGGTGCTTTCCGAGGCTCTAAGGATCCCCCTCTAGTTCGAGACAGAGGTAGGATCTACAGAAGCCATCCACACTGGGGAAATTGAGAATTCCGAATGTCAGTCAGTTATCTCATTCTCCTGTAAAGACGAATACCCTCCCATATAGGGGAATATTCACCCACTGTACATCCTTGGCCAGTTCAATGGCATGGAAGTCCACCGCTATCTTGTTGACATGGGTTCTGGGATTAACCTAATCCTGACTTGGACACATTGTAAAATGGGTTTATCGGAGAATGATTTAACTCCCTCCGATCTCAGAATCTAGGGATACGAAACGACCGAGGAGACTTCGGTAAGCAAGATCCGTTTGAAGACCCTGTTCAGTGGCCTAATTTCCAGTACCGAATTCATGGTCGTCTCCCAGGACACCGTGTATAACGCATTAATGGGCAGGGCATGGCTCCACCTGCATGCAGTGGTCCATTCATCGTATCACCAATGCCTCAAATACTCCCTCAACGGTTGAGTAGGCGTGCTCCAAGGAGATGCGTCTCCTTTTGCCTCTTGTGAAGCCTGTTATCTGGACGTTGACTACTACAAGAGCAAGGACAAGAAGATTCTAGAAAGTGAGGTTGAACCCGCCCCGGACACAAGTGATCCCTCGGCAGGTCTGGATGACGCCCACATCTTCCCAATCCATCGGTTGGAGGCCACAACCCCCGACATGGGGCAGTGTTTTATTGTTTCTGGAATAAGAGGAAGGCATATTCCCAAGTCCAAGCAACGACAGAAAATCACCTCGTACTCTTACACCAACTAGGATCAGGTGGTCCTGAAACCCCCTACCCATGTACGGTATCGAGATGTTAGGCTCATGGCAATGGAAGTACGTCATACGTGTCTCTTCCATTGGGCTAGAATTAACCAGCTCAAGCTAACATGCCACCACTGCTTTGATGTCATCAAGCATGGTCCCTTGGGCTGAAGATCAGATGAGACTGGATCAACCACCTTCATTTCTATGGTCTCATTAGTGCATGAGTCTTCTGACGTGATGACCATTGCCGCTCAGGCTGGCACCAGCCTCCCATTAGAGTCTGGTTGCTCGAGAATGACCCCACCCTGCGTAAGATCCCTCCACAAGTAGAGAAGAGGATCTAAAGGATGCTCCCCTGCCTTTGAAGAAGGTGCCTCTACCACGGTCGATGAACTGGTACAGGTGAACCTTGGTAGCGAGGAAGATCCGAGACCCACATTGATCTGTGCCTCCATGTCCCACATGGAGAAGCAGCGATATGTGGAATTCCTCAAGCAGCACCGTGAGGTGTTCTCTTGGAGTTACAATGAGATTCCAGGACTAGATCCCCAGGTAGTCGTCCACTGCCTTGTCCTCCCAACAAACCATCGCGGGTTCAAGAAGCCTCCCAGAAAGATTCACCCTTCTCACGGTGCCATGGTTGAAGCCGAAGTTGACAATATTATCTAAGAAAACTTTTTCATGGAAGTCCAGTACCCCATGTGGCTAGCCAACATTGTGCCAGTCCGGAAGAAGAACGGGCAGATCAGAGTCTGTATCAACTTCTGCGACCTTAACAGCCACTGTTCGAAGGATGACTTTCCCCTCCCAGTGATAGGATTGTTGATTGATGCTATGGCCGGGTTACAATCCCTCTCCTTCATGGATTGGTATTCTGGGTACTACCAGATCCGGATCGACCCCGAAGACGAGGAGTCCACCACTTTCAGGTCCCCCAAGGTACTTTCTGTTACCAGGTTATGCCCTTCGGCATGAAAAATGCAGGTGCCACCTATCAACGGGCCATGCACCACATATTCAAGCCAATTCTCAGGACATTGGTGGAGTGCTATGTGGAAGATCTAGTGGTCAAATATCACCAGCGCCAAGACCATCTCAAGGACCTTGAGAAGGTGTAATGTTTCCTCAGCTCCCACCATCTGAAGATGAACCCGCTGAAATGTGCCTTCGGGGTCACCTCTGGGAAGTTTCTTGGCTTCATTATCAGGTAAAGAGGCATCGAGATCGACCAAGAGAAGATCAAAGCCATCATCCAGATGCCTCCCCTGAGCAATATTCGGGAGCTTTGAGGTCTCCAAGGCCACTTAGCCTACATACGTCGATTTATTAAGAATTTGGATGGAAAGTGTAAGCCCTTTTCCTTACTCATGAAGAAAGGCTTCACCTATGAATGGGATGAAGGGTGTCAGGACTCCTTTGAGGAAATCAAGAAGTATCTGCTCCAACCTCCGGTCCTGATGCCACCCATCGCCAGAAATCCACTGGTCCTTTTATGTGACCACTCTGGAACGGTCTCTCGGTGCCCTACTCACCTAGAAGAACAATGAGGGGACAGAGAATATCCTCTACTACCTCAGCTGCATGCTACTTGATATGGAGACCAGATACTCCTCCATCAAAAAGAGATGTGTGATTCTCATTTTTTCCATACATAAATTGAAACATTACCTACAGCACCATGAGGTATAGTTGGTCTCTCGGGTAGACCCACTGAAGTACATTCTAAATCGACCCATGTTGACTGGATGACTTGCGCAATGTGTGGTGATTCTCTAGAAGTTTGACATCAAGTTCGTGCCTCAGAAGAATATCAAGGGACAGGCATTGGCAGACTTCCTAGCTTCCCATCCAAACTCCGCAGATCAATACCTAGACTTGTATTTTCCTAATGAGGCAATCCTCTCAGTCGATAATGTTGTCTCATATTGGCAAATGCACTTCTACGGTGCCTCCTGGAGCCCCATCGGTAGGAGGCTAAATGATCCTAGTCTCAACAGAGTGGGTTTGGGTATCATCTTCATCACCCCAGCGTAGACTGTTCTGCCATTCTCGTTCTTGTTGTCAGAAGGTTGCACCAACAACAAGGCATAGTATCATAAACTCATCACTGGCATCGATCGGGCCATTGAGATCGATGTGCCCCATTTTCACGTGAATGGGGATTCCAAACTAGTCATCAAGTAGGTCAATGGTTACTATGTCTTCAGGAAGCCAGAGCTCATGCCATTGTTGGAGTTCACCCTCCGTCTAATGGACTAGTTCCCTTCTCGACTAGAGGTTACTCATGTTCGTTAGTCACAAAATGGTCGAGCGGATGCTTTGGCCGGTTTAGCTGAATCACTTGCAGAAAATGAGCTGGATAATCTTATTATACATGTGTAACACTGAAGATTCATTGCCCCTGTCACCCCAAAGGATAATGTCAGCCCACGGGTAAGCCATATCACTACCGGATCCTCCACGTCGGGAGCCCCAGGTTCTTCAGATGCAGTGGTTGATGCCACTCCCGACTGGAGGGAACCTTTTGTCGAGTATCTCCAAAATGTTTGTCTTTCAGATGATCGGGCCGAGCGTGAGTGAATCCGACGCCACGCACTGCGGTTTACCCTCCAGAGTGGTCCCAGTCTTGAGCGGATCCTCTATAAGTGGGTTTTCGATGGTGTTATCCTCCGTTGCATTCAAGGAGTCATGATTTCTCCGGTCATGCAAGAGGTTCATGCCAGTTCCTGCGGTACCGACCAGGCTGGGCCAAATATATCCCATCAGATCTGAAGACTGGGGTACTTCTATCCCTCTATAATCCATGATTGTATTGAGTTTTCCGAGAGATTCCACACGTGAAAAGCTCATGATAACTTCCTTCATCGAACACCAGAGCCTCTCCACTCCACCAAGTACTCTTGGCCATTTGCGGTGTGGGGACTCAATTTCGTGGGACCATATCCACCGATGACAGCTCGCCAGTGTAGGTTCATTCTGACCGCTAAAAATTTCATCTCCAAGTGGGAAGAGGCAGTTCCACTCAAAGAGGTCAATTCCCATTCCACCGTTGACTTCGTGAGCTCCAATATCATGCACCGGTTTGGAGTACATCATGCTATTCTCACTGATAACGACACCAACTTCCGAGCAGCTGAGCTGATGAAATTGTACACCTAGTACAGTATCTGTTCGAACCATACCTCTCGCTATCACGCGAAAGAAAATGGAAATTTTGAGGCATTCAACAAAACCCTCTCTATAATTATGTAAAAAATGGTTGGTCAGAACAAGAAGAGTTGGCCGTACAAGTTCCCCAATGACCTCGGGGCGTATCGGACGGCGACTCACAATTCCTCCCAGGTGACTCCATATTCCCAAGTGTATGGGGATGAGGACATCCTACCCATCGATATCCAGATGTCATCACCTTCACTCTTTTCTTCAAGGTGACCTGGTATTGGCCCTCCAAGTGCCAATGATCCCCAGTAGGAAACCAGCAATGCTGGAGCCCAAATGGTAAGTACCTTACTTCATTCATAAGGTCTACTCCAATGGAGCATACTCTTTGGTAACCATGGATGGTGAGCGCATAACTCCTCCCACTAGTGTCGAGTTCATCAATAAATACTTTTCATGAGCCTATGGGTCCTGCATGACCCAAAACTGCACCCCGGTCCCACACGACCTTAAATTGTATGGTCCTACATGACCTTAAACTAGACGGTCCCGCACGACCTTAAACTGTATGGTCCTACACGATTTTAAAATGGGCGGTCTCGCATGACCCTAAACTGTATGATGGTCTTACAAGAACTTAAACTGTCCAGTCCTGCATGACTTTAAACTAAAACATCATCCTGCACGACTTTAAACTACATCATCATCCTTCATGATGTTAAACTATTCATCTTCGTCCGTCATGATGTTAAACTGCTCCTTATCGTCCTGCATGACAATAAACTACAAAACGGTCTAATCTCTATGACCCTAAACTAATATCTCCCTCGTCCTCATAGAAAGATGATAAACTGAAAGCTGGTCAGGCCTTCCTGACTGAGGCCCAGCCTCAGGCCCCATGGCCTTCCCTGATCTAGGCTCTCTTATGGGATTGTACGGTGTGGTGTGGGATTATGTCCTCATTCACGTCAGGTTACTCGTCGTACCACACACATACCCAGATTATATGTGGGTCATCATCCTACATGACATTAAACTGTGCTTCTAGAACTACTTATGGCTTGATTCACATCCTCATGGGATAGGTAGGAACGCTTAGATGCTTCGTTTTGATCCCAGCCCCAAACTCTTCTCTTTGACTATCCCTCCTGGGTATAGCTTCCTAGGAGGGTCCTCACATGATATAGAGTAGTCTTCCGTATCCCCACTCATACCAGGATTATAATGGTCGCACCATGTACCCACTCCCATTCTTTTATCCTCCCCCGTCTTCATCGCATGACATTAAACTGCATGGCCTTCAAGAGCTACGTATGTCTTGATTATCATCCTCATGAGATACGTAGGAACGCTTGGACATTTTGTCTGTTGGCCCATCCCAAAAGACAGAATCTTCCCATCAGTTCATGACATATGGAAGGGTGCATACTTTTTCCCCCAATTTACGTCGAGCTAGCCTTGATCTGGCCATATTCCCCGCACCCTAGAGACGTTCTCTCCTTTCACAGATGGTTACATCCATGATTCACCCACTCCTTGGCTGGGATTCCATAACTTTCCCCATCCGGAAGGGCCCCTGAATGGTATGGATGCTAGGTTTAAGGGATCTCTTACCACTTCAGGCCAATGCCCTCGAGGATGTCGAGCAACAAGCCGATACAAGTCCCGCGTTTCGAATGTGGTCAGCAGTTAACGCTAATTTGTTTCTCCCATCATAGGTCACTATAGGGGCGCTGTGTTTTGAACATGGTAAACAGCCTCCCTGGATCTTCAGTTCCACCCCAAGATGTCCCAAGCATCGAGTGTAGTGATTTGTTCTGCCCCGTCCCGAAGTGACGAACTCTTTCCGGACAGGGCCAACTGTTGGGCCCTTGGCCCAGGTTCCCTCTTATGGGAGTGTGCGGTGTGATGTGGGATTATTTCCTCATTCACATTGGGTTACTCGTCGTGCCGTACACCTCCCCTGCTGAGGGAATCCTATTCCACGTCCCTCGTCCTCACTGCAAGATGATAAACTGCAAGCTGGTCAGGCCTTCCTGACTGAGGACCAGCCTCAGACCCCTTTTCCTTCTCGGGCCCCATAGCCCAAGTTCTTACCTGGAGTGGGAGGTGTGATGTGGGATTATGTCCTCATTCACATTGGGTTACCTGCTGTGCCAGACACCTCCCATGTCCAGCGAATCCTATTACCCGACCCTCATCCTCACTGCAAGACATTAAACTGCGAGTAGGTTAGGCCTTCCTGACCAAATCCCAACTATCATGCCCCTTGGCCTTTTTGGGCCCCTGGACTAGGTTCTCTGTTACGGGACTACGTGGCGTGGTATAGTATTATGTCCTCATTTAGATCGGGTTACTCACCATGCCATACACATCCTCATTAAGGTATCCTGCCCCTGGGTATCTTCGATAACTACTTGTGTCTTGATTCCCATCATTATGGGATGCGTAGGACCACCCGAATGTCTAGGCTTCAGGTCCATCACCATGTCCCAGAAATCTCCATCCCACCATGGCCCCTTGGCCTACCTCTCTTGAGCCACTTCATCGACCCTTGTCGGCAGTCAACCAATGTGCCTAAGGGTACACTGGTTTAGTGCTTAGAACATTGGACTCTGCTCGGACATGTTCTCACATGCTATTCAGGATTTGTGTTCCCCTTCATTAGGGATCCAATCATCTCTCACACCTAGAGGGACCCCCAAAAAACAGCTTGGATACTATGCTTAAGGGATCTCATACCGTTATGGGCCAACTCCCCCGAGGGCTTCAGACAAAAAATTGATACAAATCCCGCGTTGCGAACATGGTCAGTGGTCGATGCTCATTTGTTGTTCCCACTTCAGGCTAATGCGATATAGATACTATTTTTCCACCATGGTTAACAGTTATCCTCCATCGCCACGCCAACCCCATTAGGCCCAAAATGTTGGTTACACAATTCAAATCCTTCTCCACCTTATCATGTCCATGTAGTTCTTCGAAACTCTTGATGCTATTCCTCAGTGCGCATCTTCATGTCAGAGGAACAAAGCCGCGACAAGGGCATTCTTCGGGGCTCTTCACCGATTTCCCTTTGATGGGCGTTCCAAGTATTGCAATAGGGATCTTCATCCCTGGTTTCCCACACCGAGTTTGACTCACGTGGGAATCAGGATCAGTTCGAGGTCTGCACTTACTTGGATGGCTGCCAACCCCCACCCCAATGGTTCGAGCTCTATGACCATAAACTAAGATCTCTTCTAGAACTATGTTCGGCTTGATTCCCATACTCATGGGATACGTAGGAACGCCCAGACCTTTTGCCTATGGGTCCAGCTTGAGTTCTGCTAATTCATCTTATCTGCACTGCCTTTGGGACCTTGACCATGGGACTGTGTGGTGTGGTATGGGATTATGTCCTCATTCATGTCGGGTTTGCGATAGTCGCACCACACGCACCCCGTTCTATGAATTATCCCTCCTATTTCTTGTCTTGCATGACATTAAAAGGCACCCTCCAGAACTACATGGGTTTTGATTCCCATCCTTATGGGATATGTAGGACCACCCGAATGTCTATGATTCAGGTCTAGCCCCACCTCTTAGATATCTCCCGCTCTCCCGGTCACCTAGGTCTCTTGGATTTTCCTTCTCCATGAGGGGGATATATAGGTGTGGTACATAGTTTTTGGTGCAATGCCCCCATTTTCTCCCGGGAACCCGCCATCTCTTGGCCACCCTCAAGATGATTCCCTCGAACCCTTGCAGGTGTTCGCCCATGTGTTAAGAGTACTCTAGTCTAGGACCAAGAATGTCAGATTCAACTTAGGAAAGTTCCTTCCACTTGTCAAGTTTCATGTTCCCCTTCATTCGGGATTCCATCATATTTCACGCTCGGAGGGACCCCCAAGAACATCCTGAATACCACACCTAAGGGCTCTCCTACCATTACGGGCCAACGCCCCCGAGTGTTTTGGACAACAAATTGATACAAATCCCGCACTTCAAACATGTTTAGTGGTCGATGCTCATTTTTTTGTCCCCATTTCAGGCTAACGCGACAGGATGTTGTGTTGTGAACATGGTCAGCAGTAATCCTCTGTTGTCACACCATCCCTTTCAGACCTTGAATTTTGGTTTCATGATTCACATTATGTTCCACCCCATCATGTCCAGGTTGAATCTCGACACTCTTGGCGCTATCCCTCAGTGCACCTCTGCACGTCAGGGGGGGCAAAGCTGATATACGGCATCCTTCGGGGCTCCCACAGTCCAAGCTCTAAGACTATAGACTAAGATCTTCATTAAGGGATATGTGATTCTTGATCCTCATTCCCATGGGATGAAATGGGTCACCCAAACGTCTTGTTTCTAAGTCCATCTCATTTGGGAGCTAGTCTCTCCCCCCTTTATCTCTTGCCTCTATGTAGGCCCCTCGGCCTGAGGTTCCTCTCTGGGAATTGCGTACGGTGTGATGTGGGATCATGTCCCCATCCATGTCAGTTATGTTTCATTGTACCGTACACATTCCTCACCTAGCATAGTCTCTACTACATCTGTGCTTCATGACGTTAAAATGCATTCTTGGTCCTATCACATGACCCTAAACTGTGACATTATAATCCTAACCACATGATGAAAAATGGCATTTCATTGTGATGACCTAGTTGTAGAGGACATCACGTTGGGTATTGGTCATGTTCCATACCATTTTTCAACACCTACTATGGATTGATTCTTGTGGCAACACCAGGGCTTGCTACCCTAGGCCTGTCGCTTCACAAAAAAACCACTCACCTTAAAGGACAAACAAGATTTATCAAATACCGCTTCTTTGGTGCAAGGGCCATACCCCCGCTCCCCTTTCGTCTTCTAGAACTACGTATGGCTTGATTATCATCCTCATGAGATACGTAGGAGCACCCGGGCACTTCCCCGCTGGGCCAACCTAACTTTCGTGTTTGGTCCCTCGACTCAAGAACTTCCCCAGAGAACACATGGAAAGTAGGGCTTATTCCCTCAACATCGGATTTTGTAACCACCTCACCGTGTGTCCCCTGCTCTCCATACCCATACACGGTCTGAGTTATAAGACCTTAAACTAAGACCTCTTCAATAACTACGTGCATCTTGATCCCCATCCCCATGGGATATGTAGGAACGCCTTTGCATTTTACCTCAAGCCCAGCTCAACTCTCATTTTTGGTCCCTTGATCTAAAACCTTTCCCAAGGGGGGTTGTGTGGTTTGGTGTGGCATTAAGTCCTCATCCACATCGGGTTTTTGTAATTACCCGCCTTGTGCCTCCTGTGTTTCCTCTCATCCATGGTCCAAATTCTATGACCCTAAACTAATATTTCCCTATGGGAAAGGAATCTTATCCCTCTATCTAATACATCTCGTTTTCGTATTCAGATGCGTTTTGACACAGATCCCTAAGTGTGGGATTTTCATGGGGACATCCCCCTCCTCCCTTGACCAAGTTTCGTGAGCTCTCTATTTGGATCCTCATCCTCTTCCACATCCAAAAGGACCCTCGGATGACATGGATGATAGGATTAAGGGCTCTACATGGATGTTGGGACTGAGGGATCTCCAATTGTTTTGGGCCGACCTCCCTACGGATCTTTGACAACATTTGCGACATGGCCCCGTGTTTCGAACATGGTCAAAAGTCGACCCTCATTTGTATGCCCCCATTCCTGGCTAACGTGATATGGATGATGCGTTTCTACCACTGTCAACAGTTATCCTCTATCGTCACGCCACCATCATTGCGATCCAAATCTCGAGCATCATGATTCACACATTTCCACTTCCTCATGTTCAAGTGGAATTCCAACATACTCGGGTCTACCTCTTTGCGCGTCTAGGTGCGCTACATAGATGGATTAGCATCATTGGTCCAGTATTTACCGAGCATCCCGTCACCCTAACATGACCCTTCCTGTTTCGGGAAATTCCCCTAGTACTCCTTGTTTCCCACATCGATCACGACTCACGTGGGCTTAGTTGTTTTGGTAGGATATGTACCGGCACAACCAGGATTCTCCTCGTCCTACATGACATTAAACTATGCTTCTAGAACTACATGTGGCTTTATTCCCACCCTCATGGGATACGTAGAGACACCCTGGTATTTTACCTAGGGTCCAGCCCACAAGAATCATAAGTCTTGTTCCTCCCCATTTCTGAACAATGGCCTGACCCCTCATGGGGGACCATACAACTATAACTCTGCCCTGAAAAAGTTCAGGATTCCCCAAGATGACATTGGGAAGCGACATCCCACCTATCCAGTGAGGCCCTGTCTGGGAGAAGTAATGATCCATGATCAAACCGATGCGTCCATGCAATGTGCTTCTACCAAGATGGTGTAACCTCAAGAGTGTTGGATTCTGTTTGAACAAACCCTCCCTCTACATTCCACACTTTTCCTTCCACCTTATTCAGACCCTCGTCCCCTTTCGTGTCTGGAGGAACCCCCTAATAGTATGGATACTCGACCTATGGTTCGCCTGATGTCCTGGGCCAACATTCTGGAAGACTGGTCATTTTTGGAAGGACCCCCTAACAGTATGGATGCTCGACCTATGGTCCAATTTCTATCCTAGGCCAACTTCATTAAAGACTAATCGACGATATTTGAGTAACGCCCCGTGTTTCGAACATGGTCAGCGGTCAGCCCTCATTTGTTGTCCCCATTTCAGGTTAATGCAATATAGATGTTGTGTTTCCGCCATGGTCAACAGTTATCCTCCATTGTCACGCCACCCCATAGTGTTCCGAATCATGGGTATCGCGATTCACACTTCCCATTACCATCCATTCGGACCGACTTCAGCACCCCTAGCGTTGCACCGTTCGTGCACAAGAGCACACAGGAAAAACGGTAATTCGACTATTTTGAGAACTTCATTCTCCAACCAGGTCTCTCCCATTTCCCAGAAATCTGGACTGGATATCCAAATCCTGGATTCCCAAAGCTTTGTTTGCACTCCTATCTTTAGATGGGGTGATGAGGCGACTATCTCTTGTTTCTCACATCGGGTTCGACTCACGTGAGCTTAGGCAATTGTCGTTGGACGTTCTTCAAACATCGTAAGGATACACTGAACCAGTTCAAAAAACGGGACTCATGCATGATACGACATTCAAAAACAAATCAATAAAAGAATAAAAGTATGTTTAAGGGTTTTCAATCATTACAGTACTCATGGGTCAACTCCCCCCATGGACTGATTGACCCCGTCAAAAGACCGTTGCAGCTCTGCCACCCTTTGACTTGTGGCATCCAGAAATGGAAGCTACCGACTCATCTCCCACTCTTCCTCAGCAGCGATGGGGAGCAGTTCATCAGCCTCAGCTTAGGCCCGCTCTATGTCAGCCTGAATTACGGCCATCTCTTCGGAATCCTACCTCATACACTCTTCCACCTCTGTCAACTGGGAATTCGATCTCAAGATCAGCTCAGATTGTGAATTGATAGAGGATGAGTGCTCATCCTCCTGGATCTATAGGTGTTGTACTTCATTTTCAGCCTCTTGGAGATTCTTGATGTTTGTTGCCTTCCTCCGCTGCCAGGACACGCTGAGCCCACGATCATACTCCTAGATTTTCTCTGCCATAAGATCCTAGATGAGCATATGAGGGCGTTGGGCATCCACTCCCCCAGCACACATTTCGCGCAACCGTGAGTGATGTCTGTCCATTTCATCCGGCCATAGCGCTTGGGGGTGTCATTGATGAAGTGAGTGATTAAATTCCATGATCAGCGAAGGACTATTTTGTTGTCCTATTCATCGGAGGTCATCTCATCCCAGTCTGCGTGATTAGCAGTATCATACGTGGGGTACGCCCGCAAGAAGTCTTCAGCGGGATCTGCATCTGGCGTGGGATCAGGCACGACATCCGGCGTTGGATTAGATGTGGTGGGACTTAGTTTGACCGATAGATCCTCATCATCAGACCCCACCTCGATAATCTCAGGCACAACCCCTCTGGTGGTCCTGCTAATGATAGGGGACACTGCTGCTCGGGTGGGAGGGGTTACGATCTCCATGATCACCGGCATGCCCCTAGGAGGGATGCCACCAGAAAGCCCGACCAGCCTTGCCGCAGCAGCCCATGTCTGTCGAAGAACTGTACATAATAGAGAAGGGATGAACGTTAGTTGGCATGATCAACGAGTGATAGTAATGAATTCAGTGGAGAGGAATTACAGAGATTGAACTCCTGGTACTGCTCCTGAGTTGATGCTGACGGGACCCCAACGTGTGGCCCTCCGTGTATTCTCAGAAGGTCTGGAGATTCTGGAGGAGCCACCTCAGGTGACCTAGCCCTGCCAAACACCGAACTGGATACATCCACAAGCACATGTTCTGAAGGTCCTACATCATCACCCACCGAGGGGCGAGAGCGAGGTCCATGTACCAGGTCCTCCTGCACTGTTAGGATGTTGGTAAGAAGTCCATAATGGCATGAGAGCATACCCCGAGGAAAGAATCTTGGAATGTTACCTTGAGAGGCTCTGCAAAATCATCGAGATCCAAGTCTTGATCACCGAATTTGCCTTCATCCAACGGGATCTCTTCATCAGCCTCATCGCCCTGAGAGGATTCGTCTGAATCTTCCGATAGGGGGAAGTGCTCCCTCAACTTAGTGACCAATAGTTGTGGGGGGACCGTCCGATCTAGCTGTACCCTCACCCAATCTGTCATTGGACGTGGGGCACCGCTGGAATGTATGTAGTCCTCTAGCTCATCCAGATATCACTCTGCCTCCATCGGAGACACTACGAAACCGTCCAGGACATGGCCTATACCCGGTAAATCAATCCCGAGATAGTTTAGGTTTTCCCACATCTCGGGAAGACTGACGTGTTGCCGGTTGACATCCCAAATATCCCAGGCCTCTGGGAAAATAGCATTCTCTGGCATGTTGATATGGTTCAGACGCTTCCCCGGAGCCTAAGTGGATATCCTGCAGAATCCTCTCGATGGTCGCCCCTCTGGATGGCTTTTCTCTTCCGGGTCCACTGGGTCCACCGCCACTGTTAGACCCGCCATTGCTGCCTCATCCTTAGTTGGTGTAGGTCTCCCTACCACGGTAGCCCCTCCACCGTGAGAGGCCCTTGTCACCCTCTGACCCCAACCTCTGGATAGGGGAGGCCCACTTTCATCAACTCGAACAATTGGATGCTTCAGCATTTCTCCAGGGTAAGCTACATCCCAGCTGATGGCATACTCTTTCACCAGTCCAAAGGCGACAGTGGACAGAGGAAATTCATTTCTCATTTTACCATCTTCTCATTTAAACATGATCCACAATTTCCTCATCATACACGGGTTATCCTCATTGCGCACCTCCCAGTAGACCTGCGGGGTCAGCCGTTGCAGGCACCAGAACTGCCTCGCGAATCGGTGCAGGGTGTACGGATCGCAGAGCGGCTCATGGTCCACCCTCTCCACTAGAACTCCACCTAGAAAGGCCAAGAGATAAGCTCAATGCTCTTTTGTTCCTTGACCGTCAGTGGTGAGTACCTCCGTTGGCATTGGAAATGGGTGGAAGTTAAACTCATCCGCCTTCTACACCCGGTTTAGCACCATTGGTATGGTTAGTTTTACTAGGAAGCTCCCAGCAGCATTCAGGATGGATGGGTGGAAGATTGACCCCGGTGGTGATATGGGGGTAGGATACTCGTAAACCCCCATGATGTGTGCCACGATCCACCCATACAAGAAGGTGTAAGGGCCCACATATCCTCAGCAGCTTCTTTCCCTCGCTAACATGCTGAAGCATCTTGTACAGTCTAGCGAGCATTGGAATCCTCAGATTGACCCACCTTCCCATGGACATCATGGATTCTATGATGAATGAGCTAGTCTGCACCCCCTTGTTGGTAACCCTTGCTGGTATAATCCAACCTCAGATAAGTGCCACGATAAATGACGCCAGCCTGACTATCGGCTGATGTTCAGTGCTGACAATAAAATCCCAGGTCTTCCATTGGCTATCCTCCAAGAGCCACCAATACGAGTGCTCCTTACCCCATTGAGGCCCCTTTGGTCAAGTTCAAGGCTTCGGGGGAAACTCGTTGTTCACTGGGAAGTTCATGAACTTCTTGAACCACTTCATAAAATAGACATCTCTCACCGCTTCTTTATCCCCTCCGGGGACCAGTCTCATCAGTGCCAGCCCCAGCCGCGGCATCTTCTCCAGATCCTCCCATGCACTCATGACAGGGAGGAACTCATCATACATAGCCCACAAGATCGGGACCCCCGAGATCTGATGGACATCCCACAGACTGATGCCAACCTCCCCATGGTGTAGGTGAAAAGTGTTGGTCCTAGACGACTATCTACTCAACAGCTCTGGCATCAGCTGTTTTGGTTGATAAATGTGGAATTGGGAGGCCCATGCCGCCTCATACAAGCCCACTCTCCTCATCTCGGCTCCAAATTCCTTGCATGAGGCACCTACCCAGTACGCCCATGCATAATTATTGGGGAAGTTTCCACCCTGGTGTAGGTCCCACTAATCGGACCACCCCTTCTTTGAATCCCACAAAGATTCCTTCAGTATGGTGCAGTACATGGGAGGGGACGTATCCGGTTGCAATGGCTTCCCATCAATGGTGTTTAGATGATTGTATAGGCAGTCAACGGTGACAAGTGTGAAGTCCTCCCTCGCATGACCATCGGCCACCCTGAACCATTGGTGCTGGCACGACGTGTTTTTGAACTAGTAAGCTAGTTCATCCCTACACGCCTCGGGAATGAAGACGTCATCCCTCAGCCGGAATCCATACAAGGGTAGCTTCTTGCATAGAGGATAGTTCTTTTGGCTCTCCGATAGCAGTTTTGTCAAAGAATTATGGTCCGAGTGGCTACAAACTAGCTCCCCCAGGCTCAGCCAGTTGGCCATCTAATCCCTCCGGGCGGCGTCTATAAGCACCCCCAGCACAGCTTCTTGATGAGCCACTGGGTTTCAGAACTCGGAAAAATTTCAGGTCAGGTCAAAAAGCTCATATGTGAATCTCGTTTTCGAAGCTCGTTCGCAAAGCCAAGACGCGGAGCCTGGCCTCTGCTTACAATAAGACGTTCGCTTAGTGCAGTCGCGGAGTCGGAGACTCGCAGTTCTCCGCAAAGCTCGATTCGTGGTGAGTAGACATGGAGTACACATAGCTTCATGAATCGAGAGTGCAAATGGACAAATTCGCAGATAAGTTAAAGGACAAAAGAGAGGTCAGCCCCCCTATTTATAGGCAGAGGCCCTAGGAGCTTCGCGGTGTGTCCACCCCGCACAGAGCTTCGTGGCGCGTCTGGCCCGCGCGACCCCTATCCGCCTCGCGCGCCTACTTCGCGAGCCAGCACCGCGAACTGCCGATATTTTTGGCGATTTCCCTCAGACTTCGACCATTGATCCTTCCGCGGCTCCATGTCTGAGGGGGGTCATTTGTTGTCACCAAAATATTGGATGAAAATAACGAATAAAAGAAGGCCCTGCGTGTCACGACCCATCCTTGGGGCCCATGTCGTGACTAACCCAAGACCGCCTTCCATAGGCTAGGGGCTGGCGACTAGCACCAAATGCGTAAATCCCAATAACTGGGAAGGAATTGCCTTTATAAAACATAAAAACATCCAACCAGAGTACAAGCGGAGGTAATACACTAAGTACAAAATAAAGTGCTGAAAAGTAAATGGGCCAGAATAAAAACCCGACTGGAAAGTACAACTACAACTGAATGAGAGTACAACAGAAAAGACAAACAACTGGAAAATAGAAGCAGCTCCTGGGCCATCCACCTCGGATCCTACCTGAAGGGTAGGTACAGATAGCCTCCTCAACACTCTCACCCTCCAACCTCCTCCGAGTACCATCTTGTAATGAAGTCCACCTCTGGGTACTGACTCGTCATAAGGTCCACCTCCTGGCACCGTCAGTTCCTCATACACTCGGTCTCTGTCAGCACTGTCTGTCATCTGCATCTAACACAATGAGGTGCGGGAAAAGCCCGTGCAGGGGTGAGTATAAGGATACTCAGTAGGGTCCCCGAGACCCTCAACGTCTCACTAAATCTAACAAGGATATCCACAATGAAAATATACAAACACAAAGTATCAACCAACTCTACTTAGGTATATTCCCATACATATAACTAAGTCATCAATTCCATTTCGGCTCCAACTCACGAGCCCCAAGTACAATCTAGTCCACATAGTAAAGCACAACCCAGTCCACATAGAAAATCACAACCAGTCCACACAGGAAATCACAACCAGTCCACACAGTAAAATCACAAGTCAATCACATCGATGATAATGATTGAAAGTCAAGACTCAACTCGCACAGGTATACTAATCACGAAGATTGGTGGAGATGATTATATGTATCCTCTGAATCATCTCCTCTATTGAACCCACGTAGGATCCCAGTACAGAAGTCGTCGTGGCTGAACCCACGTAGGATCCAAGTACAATAACCATCACTGCCGAACCCACGTAGGATCCAAGTACAGTCGTCATCGCTGCCGAACCAACGGAGGATCCAAGTACAGTCGTCCTCACTACCGAACCCACGTAGGATCCAAGTATAGTCATCATCGTTGCCGAACCCACGTAGGATACAAGTACAGTCATCATAGTCATCGTAGTCGCAGCCAGCTTTACGATTCCCGCACACAACACGCTCGATTCTGGGAGGGTCTGCTCCACGAGCCAATGGGTCGATACATCAACTATCACGAAGTCCCACAATGAAGTATCTCAAATGACCGCCTCGTCAAAGGGGTCTCAACGCAACAGACGGTGCGTCTCTCGGACGCCCTGTCTGTGAGTTATTAGCCTTTTAGTCTCGGGGGCCCGGTTGGTTTCGTGTACGAACCAACCCGACCGTATCTAAACTATTCCCTAATCTCTCATGGGGTATACTCAAATTAACTATTTCACAACGTGATTACCAAATCCACTGAAGGTTCGTCAAACGGACGTCTGGTCTGAGAGTTATTAGCTTTTTCGTTTTAGGGGCCTGGTTGGATTATAAGCTAAACCAACCCGACAGTACTCTAAATTAGTCCAAAACTCTATCAAATTATTCCAAAAGAACCGTCTCATCAAGATAAATCCAATATAGTTGACGACATATCAATAGGACATCCGGAGCTCAAGTTACAAGTGTTTCTGCTCCGAGGGCCCGGTTGGTTTCGTGTTCAAAGCAAGCCAACCATACCCAAACTTTTCCGAAAGCTTTAGTGTAATATAAATAAATGACCATCTTGATCAAAGGATTCCTATGAAACTGACGGTGTGTTGATCGGAGGTCTGTAGCCCAAGATATGAGTGTTTAACTGAAGAGGGTATGAAAATAGGGGGTTTGGGCCCGGTCAGTCCTGACCCAATACCCACAGGGTCGGCCCGAACCGAGTCGACCTAACTCAGGTCCGGGTCTGGCCCGATAGGGCGCGTCCGGGCCCAGATGGCATGGCCCGACCCAGCTGAGCGTGGCCCGGCCGGTGCTGGCGGCCCGGTTCGGCCGACGCGGTCTGGCCTGCGTGGCCCATGCTGTTGGCAGTACGACTGGTGGACCTGGTGGGGTGGCAGCGCACAATGGGGCCCGCCCTAGCCAATGATTTAGGGTGGGTGTTACACCCCCCGGTTTCTACGAACGTCCAGCCTTAATGGTCGGCCCCTTGGATGACCGCAGTACCCCCCATGGGTCCCGCCTCTTGATGGCGCCGGTGGCCGGCACGGCCGGCCACTATTCCTGATCCGTCGCGGCCATAGGCCGCGACTTTCTTCCACCGGCACCGTGGTGCACCCCAGTTGTGGCCCCTATAGCTCCGGAGTGGCGCGATGGTGCTGCGCCCCTCTACTGCGGCCCAATACCCCATGGGTTGCGGCTCCTGTAGCTCCGACGCTGCGCGATAGTGCCGCACCCCTCCCCCGCGGCTCGGCTAGGCCATGGTTTGACTATACTCCACGCAGCACGACGGTGCCGCGCCTTTGCAGCGACCCGACAATCATGCGCTGATGAACAGTTCGTGGTCGTCCCGTCGTCGGACGGTTCTTCGCAAACGCCTCCATCATCCACAAACAATGAACGAGATGGGAAGGGTCTGACTGTGTTCATGCGGTCTGAGCCCTTCCTCATCAAGATGATATCAAACTGCCAAACGAAATCAAAGAATTGGAGAACCATGAAGAATGGTATTAAAACCTGAACATAACAACCCCTACCACATTTTGTTCGTCATTCATCGGATCTGACGTGAGGAAGACATCGGAGTCAACGTATTTCGTTGCACCCGCACCACGCTACCGATCTCTGCTCGTCCATCGGTGTCTCGTCAGAGAAGATGGAACCTCAGTATTCTTCGATGAAGAGGCGCCGTTATTCGTGGGAGGAAGAAGTTCTTCAATGATGGATAAAGCTCTCTTCTCGTCCAGAGGTTCCACGATAAGATTTTCCAACCCAAATTAAGATGAGACTTCCTCATCATTAATAGGCATGCCAAGTATTCAAAATAATTCAAACTCTTTAATCTATTAATTAGTGAGTCTGTTTCATTAATTTTAATAGGTTGGAAAATCAAAAGGAGTGAGAGGGGAGGAAGTGGAAAGGCTACATAAATGAAGAAGAGTGACAAAATAATACATGGGGTGATTATGGGGGAGTTTATGAGAGTTAAAAGTGACTTAAGGGAATGTGAAAGGTTGGGGCTCATGTGGGCCCAACCTCACATATATCCTCACATGGGTAGTTAGGTGCTTGTGGGTCCCACCCCAACTCCCCCATGTAGGATAAAACTTCCATAGATATAAAAATAAAATAGTCCCCCAATTTTATTAACTTCTCATTTAAACCACAAATTTTAACTTCTCCTCACAAGAAAATGCAACCGCGGTAAAGATCCCCTTAAGAAAATACCGGTGTTGCGAGTTCATCGGTGCCCTCAGATTTCAATTTTGAGCACCACTTCAGAAGATAGAAAAACCCGCTCGTTCGTTCACTGAACATACCTGAGCTAAACTTCGGATATTGATTTCGAGAACACTGGGCCTCAGAATCAAGTGTCGTCAGAAGACACAGACTCATAAAATTCCAATGAAATTAAGAAACAAATTTCCCTGAAATTTATGGGTCTTTACATTACTCCCACCTCAGGGATTTACATCCCCGTAAAGCTACAACAAAAACAAGGGAAACTAAAGGAGGTACCGAGCATGAAACTGAGCCTCCCGCTCCATGTGCTCTCCTGGAGGTTCACGTGCTTCCAACAAAATCACACAAGTGGAATCGACCATCCTCGTAGGACCCATTCCTGTTGATCTTCAACCTCTACTGAAACCTCTTTGAATGTCGCCCCTTCATCGATGTTCATCTCCCTATGGTCGATGATGTGTGAAAGTTCGTGCACATATCTCCTCAACTAAGATACGTGTATGAAATCATGCATCGGGTGCAACTAAGGTGGAAAGGTCAAGCGGTAAACCACCTCTCCTACCCTACTGTGGACATAGAAAGTTTCGTTGAACATCAGAGATAACCTGCCGCCTTGGCCACATCTCCGTAGACCTCGTCGAGGTGAGACCCATAAGAAAACGTGGTTTCCATCCTCGAACTACAGTGGTATTTTTCTCCTATCAACATTGGATTTCTTCCTGCTCTGTGTAGGCTTCATCCACTCCTGGATGATTTGCACCTTCTCCGTTAGCCTCAAAATGAGTGCACTGGTCAACCTCTACCTCAGCTCCTGAAAAGCTCAGCTGGCATATCCCTGACCACACGAAGTTTTTTCCCCTTCTTCGTCAAAGCTAAAAGCGGTGCAACAACTCTAGAAAAAGTCTGGCTCAAATCTAAGTCTGGATGACTCATGAGTGATCTACTGCACCCACTTATTCATGATTCCATCCTGTGCTTCCTGGGGTTTCCTTTTCTCTGACCAAGGAAAAACCCATCCCAACATTGTAGGTAAACCATAACCTTTTTTCCTAATATATTCAATCTGTGTATGAACTGTGGTTGCCCAGTCTATACCCTAACTAACTTCGTAAGGCCTCAACGCTACCACCAAGAGGTTCCAACCAAAACTCTCACCTCTAGGGTCAGATCACACCGTCGGCGTAAGCGTGATTATCGAGTCTCCTCCCAAAGGTATCTTCAGATGTGAAGTCATGTCAACAACTTTTAACCGGAAACTCTAGGTCTGGGACATGATTCATGGAAGGAATAAATGATTCGTATCAATGTCTATTGTTACGGTAGCTAGTAGTGGACACAGACCGTACTTTGAATCATTCCTAGATTCCTTGGGTCACACTCCTTGACCGCATGCAGCTACTCTTTTACCCTACCCTCCTGCTCCCTGAGCCTGGTGGGGACTACAAAGGCGGTTGGTCGTAACATGTCGAAATGTACACCACCTCATGCTACTCTCCTAGATCTGCTTCCACATCTGCTGCTATGCAGATTCATATGTACTTATCAATTTCTCATCTTAAAACATTTTACACACCCAAGTCTCTGAGACTGGCACTCGTTTCCTGTTTCTTACTGCTATCCTTCACTGGATGTATCCGCTCAGCAAAAGATCATTCAACCACAAAGGTTCTCTCTATAATCCTAACATAAGTAGAAATGCATAGAGGAGTGGTGTTGGATTAGATGTCCTTAAACACACCTCGCTCGAAAGTCTGAGCCCTAGAGCACTGATCATATCGTAGTCATCAAGTACCAGGAATGATTGGTACACCTCGATGATTACTCAACTACCGACATGTCGTCCTGTCGAAGTTGTATAAGCTCTAGGAAACTCTCAGCCACCTTCTCTAGCCAGTCCTCAGTCGCCTGTGTGTCAGGATTGCCTCAGAACCTGAGGGGTATCTGATGCTGGAACACGTGTAAGGCACTAAGCCTACATGTGTCATCTACCAGTACTACCAGTTGTAAATGCTGACCAACAGGTAGTTATATAGCTGGCACACTACCCGGAGGTACTATCTCATGCATCAGTTCACATACCAAATCCTCATTACTATACGGACCGACCTCATGGTCACTCACTAGGAATACACTAGTAGCCAAGATCACCAACTGCTCTACTAGTGTATAAACTAGGTGTAGAACTCTAGCAATCACCTCCATCCAGTCCTCTGCTGCCTGGGAATCTGTGTCGCCTCGTAACCTCGGAGGCCTCTATTGCTAGAACTTGTGCAACGCGCTCTGTCAGCGTCCATTATTCGCTAGTATAGCTGGTGGTATCTTCTTCCCAACGGGTGGGGGTGCTTCTAGTACACCACCCGAAGGTGCCAACATAGAAAAAGTTCCTCGCACCGGAGCCTCGTCACTCGGTGGACCATCATAGTGTACTATCTCGAAACTCCAACTAACAGTCTGCATGGAGTCATCCTGAACATATGCGACACGGTCAAATGATTTATACCTAGTGATCTGACACAAATTAATCACAAAGAAAACTTTTGAAACACACATGCAATCAATGATTTTGTGTACTGAGTCAGAAATCAGAAGTCAGGGTCCTGGTGTATGGATATGTCAGCCGCCACACCAACACTAGACTCCCTGGACTGATAACCAAACTCATTGCTCTAAACATTATTGTTTCAAAGAGAAGAAATTATCAGATTCTTGAGTTCTGTGGCAGAACCGACTCCTCTGATACCAATTTGTCATGACCCATCCTCGGGGCCCATGTCGTTACTACCCCAAGCCCACCTTCCATAGGCCAGTGGCTGGTAACTAGCACCAAAGGCGTAAATCATGATAACTGGGAAGACATTTCCTTTATAAAACATAAACACATTCAACTAGAGTACAAGTAGAAGTAATAAACTATGTACAAAAGAAAGTTCTGAATAGTAAATGGGCCAGAATAAAAAACCAACTGGAAAGTAAAGCTACAACTGAATGAAAGTACAACAAAAAAGACAAAAAGTTGGAAGATAGAAGCAGCTCCTGGGTCATCCACCTCGGATCCTACCTGAAGGGTAGGTACAGATAGCCTCCTCAACGCTCTCACCCACCTACCTTCTCCGAGTACCGTCTCATCATGAAGTCCACATCCGGGTACTGACTCATCATAAGGTCCACCTCCGGGCACCGTCCAGTCCTCATACACTCGGTCTCTGTCAGTGATGTCCATCGTCTGCATCCAACACAATGAGGTGCGGGCATAGCCCGTGCAGGGGGGAGTATAACGATACTCAGTAGGGTCCCCGAGACCCTCAAGGTATTACTAAATCCAACAAGGATATCCAAAAAGAAAAGATACAAACACAAAGAATCAACCAACTCTACTTAGGTATATGCCATACGTATACCTAAGTCATATATTCCAGATCGACTCCAACTCACGAGCCCAAGTACAACCCAGTCCACACATGAAAGCACAACACAGTCCACATAGGAAATCACAACAAGTCCACATAAGAAATCACAACCAGTCCACACTGGAAAATCAAAAGTCAATCACATTGATGATAATGATTGAAAGTCAAGACTCATCTCACATAGGTATACTACTCACGAAGAGGGCTAGAGATTATTAGATGTATCCTCTGAATCATATCCTCTATCGAACCCATGTAGGATCCTAGTACATGAAGTCATCGCTGTCGAACCCATGTAGGATCCACGTAAAGTAACCATCACCCCCGAACCCACGTAGGATCCAAGTACAGTCGTCATCGCTGTCGAACCCACAGAGGATCCAAGTATAGTCGTCCTCACTACCGAACCCATGTAGGATCCAAGTACAGTCTTCATCACTGCTGAACCCACGTAGGATCCAAGTACAGTCGTCATCATCATCATAGTCGCAGCCATCTCTAGGGTTCCCGCAAACAGCACGCTCGATTCCAGGAGGGTCCACTCCACAATCCAAGGGGCTGATACATCAACTGTCATGATGTACCACAAAAAAGTATCTCAAAGTACCGCCTCGTCAAAGGGGTCTCAACGCAACAGACGACGCGTCTATCGGACGCCCGATCTGTGAGTCATTAGCCTTTTAGTCCAGGGGCCCCGATTGGTTTCGTGTACGAACCAACCCGATCGTATCTCAACTGTACCAAAAACTCTCATGGGTTATACTCAAAGTAACCGTGTCACAACATGATTACCAATTCCACTGGACGATTTATTAAATGGATGTCTGGTCGGAGAGTTATTAGATTTTCGGTTCAAGGGGCCCGGTTGGATTATAATCTAAACCAACCCGGCCATACTCCAACTGCATCCAAACCTCTGGTGGAGTATTCCAAAATAATCGTGTCATCATGAGGAATCCAATGTATTTGACGTCACGTCAATCGGACGTCCAGAGCTCAATTTACAAGCGTTTCCGCTCTGAGGTCTCGGTTGGTTTCGTGTTCGAACTAACCCGGCCATAACCAAACTTTATCGAAAGCTTGAGTGTAATATACCTAAACGACCATATCGATCCAAGGATTCCTATGCAACTGACGGTGCGTCGATCAGAGGTCCATAGATCATGATATGATCATTTAATTGAAGAGGGTCTGAAAATAGGGGGTTTGGGCCAGGTCCGACCCAGCCCAATACCCCATGGGTCGGTCCGAACCGGGCCGACCCGACTTGGGTCCGGCCCGGCTGGAATGGCCCGACTCAGCTGGGTGTAGCCTGGCCCAGCGCTGGTGGCCCGGCCCGATGCTGGCGGCTCGGTCCGGCCGGCGCGGTCCAGCCCACGTGGCCCACACGGTTGGCCGCGCGGTTGGTCGACCTGGTGGGGTGGCGACGCCCAGTGGGGCCCACCCTAGCCGTGGATTGGGGGGGTGTTACACCCCCCAGTTTCCACGAATGTCTATCCTTAATGGTCGGCCCCTTCGATGACCACTGGACCCTCCTTGGGTCCCGCCTCATGATGGCGTTGGTGGTCGGCCGGGCCGACCACCCTTCCTGATCCGCCGTGGCCATAGCCCGCGGATTTCTTCCACTGGCGCAGTGAGATGGCGCTGCGCCCCGCCTCCGCGGCCCCTGAAGCTCCAGTGTGGTGCAATGGTGTTGCGCCCCTCCGTCGCAGGCCAATACCCCCTGGGTCGTGGCTCATGTAGCTGCGGCGTGGCGAGACGGCGCCACGCCCCTCCACCGCGGCTCGGCTAGGCCATGGTTCGGCTCTACACCGCGCGGCACGACGGTGCCGCGCCTTTGCGGCGACCCGGTAAACATGTGCTGACGAACTGTTCGTGGTCAGCCCGTCGTCGGACAGTTCTTCGCAAACGCCTTCATCATCTACAAACAATGAACGAGAGGGGAAGGGTCAGACCATGTTCATGTGGTTCGAGCCCTTCGTCGTCAAGATGATATCAAATGGCCAAACAAAATCAAAGAATTTGATAACCATTAAGAATGGTATTAAAACCTGAAAATAACAACCTCTACCACGTGTCGTTCGTCGTTCGTCGAATCTGACGCAAGGAAGACGTCAGATTCAACGTAGTTAGTTGCGCCCGCACCACGCTACCGATCCCTGCTCGTTCATTGGTATCTCTTTGGAGAAGATGGAACCTCGGTATTCTTCAACTAAGAGGCGTTGTTCTTCTCGGGAGGAAGTTGTTCTTCAATGATGGAAAAATCTCTCTTCTCGTCCAGAGGTTCCATGATAAGATTTTCCCAACTTATATTAAGATGAGACTTCCTCAACTTTAATAGGAATGCCAAGTATTCAAAATAATTCAAACTATTTAAATTATTAATTATAGAGTTTGTTTCATTAATTTTGATAGGTTTGAAATTCAAAAGGAGTGAGAAGGGAGGAAGTGGACATGCTACATAAATGAAGAAGAGTTACAAATTAATACAAGGGTGATTATGGGGGGAGTTTATGAGAGTTAAAAGTGAGTTAAGGGAATGTGAAAGGTTGGGGATCGTGTGGGCCCCACCTCACAAATTTCCTCACATGGGTAGTTAGGTGCTTGTGGGTCCCACCCCAACTCCCCCATGTAGGATAAAACCACCTTTGATATAAAAATAAAATTGTTCCACAATTTTATTCACTTCTCATTTAAACCAAAAATTTTAACATCTCCTCTCGTGAAAATGCAACTGCGGTAAAGGTCTCCTTAAGCAAATACCGATGTTTTGAGTTCATCGATGCCCTCGAATTTCAATTCTGAGCACTAGTTCAAAAGATAGAAAAACCCGATCGTTCGTTCACTGAAGGTACCCGAGCTAAACTTCAGATATTGATTTCGGGCACACTGGGCCTCAGAATCAAGTGTCGTGAAGAGCCACATACTCATAAAATTCCAATGAAATTAAGAAAACAAATTTCCCCAAAATTTACAAGTCTTTACATTCCCCACAGCCTACCCCACGAATGCCCCTGATGTTCAAGAACCCTCCACGAAGCAACAAAGGAGGTAATCCCCACGAATGCCCCTGACGTTCGTGAACCCGCCATGAAGCAACAAAGGCAGGAAGCCCCGCAAACACCCCTAACGTTCGCGCACCCTCTGCGATGCAACAAAGGCGGGAAGCCCCGTGAAGCCCCTGACATTCAGGAACCCTCCACGAAGCAGCAAAGGTGGGGAGCCCCACGAACGCCCTGGGCGTTCGCGAACCCGCCGCAAAGCAAAAAAGGCGGGAATTCCCACAAATGCCCCTGACATTCCCAAACCCCTCGTGAAGAAAAAAGGAGAGAATCCCCGCGAACACCCCAGACGTTTTCAAAATCGTCGCGAATCAAAGGAGGCAGTACCCCTCCGCGAACCCAGTAGACATTCGCGACTCGCCGCGAAGCAACTGAATCCACTTCGCGTCGCGTGAGCTCTATTTTCGCGGCGCCTCTTGCATATAAATACCTAGATCCCCCTAATCCCCAGGGATGGAAAATCTGACCTTTCGGCTTCTCAGCTCCCAAATCGTGAAGCACTCTTTGATCTGGGAATCATGAGCTCTTGGAGGTATTTTTGCTTCACGAGTGTCCTCTGCCTTGTCTCGTTTTGAGCCCCTCTTCCGAGAGGGATTCCCTTCGCGTATCCTAAAGTCATTCGCTAAGGAAGGGGATCCCCAAGGGGACCCGGGCAGTCACAGAGCATTTATGCTTCGCGAAACACCCACCCTGTACATGTGATCCACATGCCAAGGCAGGGTCACTCTACTTTGTTAAGCACACTGCTTCACGGCACTTTGCTTCACGAGTCACCTATGCTTTGCGAGTTAGTGCTCCGCAAACACCCTTCCACTTCATGAAAAAACCTCCCATGTGCATCTCCGCCCCATGCTTAGGCTAAGGAACCCCACTTCGTGAAGCACCACTCTTCGCAAGTGCCCTCTACTACACCGAGTAACCGAGTTCCGCAAGGCCCCTGCATATGGACCCCTCTGTTTGGAAATTCCTTTTCCCGTGAGACCCTCCATGTTTTCAAGATGTGATTTCAAAGACCCCTAGATGATACTACCCATAGCGTTGCTTCACCCAATTCTTCTTCATATAAGCACGCTAACAGCTATTGCTTCTCCTCATAGCCACGCTAACGTGGACCCCTCGATGGTTTGCTTTGTGACCCCCATTCACTACAGACTTGCCGATTCCTTTCATCCCACAAGGAGAAGAGGGTACCAGTTATGTAATTCCTAGAGGTGCGGAGCATACCCACCTCGTCCGAGCTATAGGACGTTAAAATTCCAAGCACTTTGTCCTCAACACATGACGTTAAACTATGACCTGGCACTATGCCTCGCACGCAGGATCCCCCCGGCTTGGACATTCTTTATGCCCATTCCTCTCCACGGGTATGTAATCACACCCACATGGGATGATATCATCCATTTCGGAGTGACGTTTGTCCATCGGGGAAGGGTATCCTCCTTGGTGTAATCCCCTAGCCCCTCTTGCGGAAGGTAGCACCCATGCACCTCCGTACTTCCCCACTGCCAAGGCCAGTGGAGGGCATGATAGGGAACGAGGAACCTCCTTTATTCGGTCCCAAATCCATCTCCCTCTGCGCTTTGTCTCCCTCGGGCCTCCATCCTAGAGTAAGTCCCGACACCATGGGTCGCCTAATGTGTAATCCCCTCTTCACTTCTCATGGATGCACCCTTCGAGACGTGATCGTCAGGTCCCTACAACCTCTTGTTTCTCACACCGAGCAAGACTCCCATGGGATTAGAGTGAAAACCGACCATGAAACACCTTGGGCCGCCTCAGAGTGTAATCCCAAAAACACCCCCGTCTCGCACGACATTAAACTGAACACCCGAACTATGAGGACTTTGATCCATGTCAAGGCATGGTACGTTGGAATCCTCCATGAGGTTCAAGCCCACCACCAGTGGACCCCTGGGTTCACTTTCACATCGGTTCGCTGACGAAACCCCATCTGAACTACGAGGACTTTGATCCATGTCAAGGCATGGTATGTAGGAAGCCCCCACGAGGTTCAAGACCACCACTCTGTCATTCCGACCTCCTTTACGTCGGTTCACCCCCATCCCACATGATGTTAAATTGTATTCTACACCACCTGAACTATGAGGACTTTGATCCATGTCAAGGCATGGTACATAGGAAGCCTCCCTGAGGTTCAAGCCTGTCACCCATCAGACCAAGGTCCTTCTTCACATCAGTTTTCCAACACCGTAATCCCTTCTGAACTACAGGATATTTGATCCATTTCAAGGCATGGTACGTAGGAAGCCTCCATGAGGTTCAAGACCAACATACAATGGACCAAGGTCCCCTTTCACGTCAGTTATCCGACATGCCCTCGTCCCGCATGACGCTAAACTGCATCTCAATCCAGCAGCAAGAAGTTATGATCCCGCCACCCAGTTGTTCTGAAATCCCTTCATGTCAGTTCAACACCCCCTTTTCAACCCGAACTAAAAAGACTTTGATCCATGTCAAGGCATGGTACGTAGGAAGCCTCCCTGAGGTTCAATCCCCACTGTCACCCATCATACAAAGGTCCTTCTTCACGTCGGTTCACCGGCGCCTCATCCCAAACTACGTGGAATTTGATCCATGTCAAGGCATGGTACGTAGGAAGCCTCCCTGAGGTTCAAGACCACCACCCATTAGTCGCTCTGACCCCCCTTTCACGTCGTTTCTTACCAACTAAACTACGCAGACTTTTATTCCCTACCACAGGGATACGTAGGAGGTCTCTTCGAGACTCAAGCCCATCTTTACCATCATCTCCATGACAGTCTCCTCTCATCCCTCCTCCACTCCATTCAATTTTCCATCACCCATCCTGATTCTTAATCGGGCCTCCACATCCCGGTAAGCTCATGCCACCTCATTTCCCCTCACACAGTATTTGGGAATCCCCTATGTGCTGGCCCCAATATCAGTGATCCCTCAAGGGGTTCTTCAATCTGATGCACTCTAGCTAGTGTTTTGATCAGCATGACCCGTCTCCGTTGGACGTTAAACTTGTGTCATACCCCATGTTAAACATAGGAAGATGAGGAAAACCTCAGATACATGTCAATGGAATATGATTCCCCACGCTTGATTTGGGATGCCTCAAGCTTCCGCACCCTCAAGAAGCCCTATAATAAGGGACAAAAGACAGATACGACAATTCCCCTGCGCCCAGACATGTCAATGATGTCTCAACATGACTACTCCCCCAACTGAAGGTTTCTTCCCTGATCAGACCCCTTGGAATGTCCTGACAGAAGCAGTGTAATTAACCGGCGACCATGGAATCATGGAACTGGGAAGAGTTTCATGAACAACATATTAAATATATGAGGGAGACCCGAACTAGGTGACGAGTTATGAGGAGTAATCCACATAAGGAAGAACCGACATCGTATCATACTGGTTTCGATCAAGGAGCAGACATCCCTGAATAAGGAGCGAATGCTGCCTGCCTTTGGAAAGCGGGAATGCGGGGCAACAAAAATCCATGTCTGTTGCGCCCAAGCGGACGAATGCGCACTCCCCAGTGAAAGTTTCGGAAACACGGAGAAAAGAAAAAATAATAGGAAGATTTATTCAAGGAAATAACTACATTTTTTATTAAAGTTGTTCTAGAATAAGATGAGGTAAAATATGTGCTATAATTTTTTCTCAAAACCCGAAGAGCGAAAGATGAAAATTGAAAGGCAAGCTTCTAGTTGATTTTTTCCGATCTTTCAAGGTATGTTACCTCATTACTAAGTGTCTGAAAACCCTTCAAGATGATCATGTTGAGGTGTTAATGAATATTTTTTTAACAAAAGTGATAAAATCAGGAGATAACTGAGATGAAAATTCATCATGAAGAAAGATATTTTTGTCTCATGAATAAGGATTTTCATATGAGCCTAATATGGAATAAGTTGATAATTGTAGGTTCCATGGTCTGGGTAGTTCACCTTAGTAGTCAAACCCCTTCCACCCCCAATCACCTTGTACACCCCCTACACACCCACACGGCACCCCCTGCAACTCCCCCCCCCCTTTACACCACCCATGCACCACACACATCCCCCTGCATCCCCACCCCTCCCCGCATACCCCTTGCACCACCCCTTCACCTTTCACCACCACCCTACACCCCCCCCCCCCCCCCGCACACCCCTTACAGGTAAAATTTTGGAATGGAACTAAAGCAGGAATGATTGGGTGTCTGGGTATCTTGGTTAACACATGGAGACCTCAAGTACAGGGATTCATGGTAGCCTTAGTGTGAACACATGCCTTATTATTTTCTGTTAGGTGCATAATGATATATACACCCTAATACTAAATAACATGATCAATAATAAAGGATTTTTGTTCAAATTATATCAAATGTCATCTAATACATAAAACGCATAGTGGTATCATGAATCACCAGATAACACAAGGAGGGAAACCACCTATAGGGATATAAAAAGGGTCAAGTACGACATGTGTACCACTGTGAGTTTTTTCCAATAGCATATCTCCGTTGGAGGGGTTTTATTACAAAACCTTGACTTGTTTATAATATAAAACAATTATCTTAACTAACATCTATTCAACAATTTCAATTAAATATAATCAAGAAAAATTAAGTAGGAAACTAAATGCAATTGAAAACATTCTTGAATTAAAGAGGCTTGGAGAGGGACCCTTCCTCAAATGAGACAAGCCACACTCAGTGCTTTACACTTTTAACAGTGAAAAATCTATGATGCATCATCTATCCATCGGGCATATTCACCTTTACATATACATATGGACGCCCTAACCCCTATGTATGTGTTCGGATGGCCTTGAACACGCACAAGAGGATCCTTATAGACATGATCACATGCATAATCCCGTGGAATTAATATAACTAGTTAATGTAAATAAATTAAAACTATATTAATTAGATATTAAATAAATATAATTAGTTAATATTAAAATATAAATATCTAAATATGATTCTATAATAATTAAAAAATTAAATACTTCATTGTTGATGTATTTTAGGGTGTGATCTAGAATATCAAGCCAAGGTAATAGGATTTTATGACTCATTATCATTTCATATATAAAAAATTTTCAATAATTATCTCTGTTTCTTCTATTATAGAATTATATAAATTAAAATTTTCATTAATAAAATAATTTATCGTTATAATTAATATTTAACAATATTTTTCATCCTTTAAATATAATAATAAAATTGATAATAATAATTAGGCCACATAAAAACAATAAATTATAACATGACACAAAAGATTCAATCATGAAAGGGTAGATAAATACCAAAGAATTTATTTGCATACACTTATTCAAGGGGATTTGAAAAATGATAATTAAAATAGATGTACACTATTTCCATTACCTTTTATAATCATGAATACTCATTTGATGGGTCTTAGGTAAGTAGAAGATCCAACCTTCACACCTTGAATTACAACATGTTCCTGATGCCTAACCCCCATCTCCTTCTCCATTCAAATACATTCCCACTCACCCCACAAACCCTTATCGATGCCTCAATATTCACTTAATTAGATGATTTATTCTCAATATTCCACTTATTATGCACCATAGTTGATGAATAAGATCCCTTAACCCAGAAAAACATGGCCCCCAGATCAGCCTACCAATGTGGCTCTAAATCAGTTGCACACCACATGTACTCTTTGATAGTAAGAACCTTCACATGATTCAACACATATTATATGGTATATCATATCAAAAATAGTGTGTTTATTTGTTCAAAATGGAAGGACATTCAGTTCATGTAGTTCAATTATTACATTACGACCTTTAGCCTCTCTATGTTTTGGAAATACATAGAACATATAGCTTTTCTAAAAACATAATAGTCAGTACCACATGACATCAGTGTTATCTTAAAAATATTGAAAATGACCAAAAGATGGGACCTCAAATATTTGGGCCTCAAAAATACATTCACCTAAAAAAATTGATCATTGAACCATTCTCCAAGAAAGTTATTTGATTCACATTGCTGATAAACATTCAAGAGCATGAGGTGATCATCATCTGAGAAAAAAATTATCCCATGAAGCATAAATATCCTCTGATTGAATATTGGGTCTAAATAAATCCAATGGAACCAAATTCATGTAAATGATGATTAGAACCTCTATTAAACACACCATTTGTTGTCCCATCATAAAAATTTTATCCAGCAGTTGGTCCAGAGGGAACTCCCACAATTTCCTCCCGACATCAATGAGTCGACTGACATTTTCAAGGGAACCCACAAACTATAACTGGTAAATTGAGTTAAGAATTTTGTGTTGGTGATTTCATTAAATAAAGATCCATAATATTGTAAACATTGAGATATTTCAAAAATATATCTTGATTCCCAAGATTGTTCTTCAGGATTTAAGGAACTGGGATCGACAATATCTCATTTAAATACACACTCTCCATGTAAAGACAATATCAAGGGCCTGGACAGTCCATCCCACATGCCTAACTCACTGATCAGCTATATAATGGATCACTCGAAAGAATAGATAATAATATATCCCCTTAGTGGGTTTTATACTTTCATCATACAATACCACATCTCAATGATGTAAAAATCCTATCTAAAATCAAGGATGTTTGAGTGAAGTTAGTTTCAATAATGCACTTACAGTCTCTATCCTCAGACTACTAAAATATTCTCTCCCATAGGATATCATAGGGAGGGATGCTGATCTGAATAGTCATATCCATATTCACTACATCTTAGAAATTATATTCACATGGAGTTTTGTTGTACATAGTATTAACATGTAATGTTCTACTAGGAATTTAGAATATCAATGTAGTAATAAAATAAATCATTTTCATTAGAAAATATTGGTGATTCTCATGGAAAACAATGAAATGAAATATATAAGTTCACCTTCAAATGAAAATTAAAAACTTATTATTATTATTAAATGCTATTGATTTCATGATAGGATTGAAATAAAACTGCCCCATAAGAATAAAGAAAACATCAATGTAGTAATGTCAAGAAAGGCATTCCATTGTGAGTTTTCATAGACAACGCACCTCCGTTGGAGGGGTTTTATTACAAAACCATGACTTGTTTATCAAACAAAACAATTATCTTAACTAACACATATTCAATAATTTCAATTTAATATAAAAACCATAGTTAAGAAGGAAACTAAATGAAAGTTAACAAATTGTTGAATTAAAGAGGCTAGGAGAGGGACCTTGCCTCAAATGAGCCAAGACAAACTCGGCACTTGACACTTTTATCAGTGACTACTCTAAGCTGCTTCATCCATCCTTCGGGCATATGTACCTTTGCTTATACATAAGGATTCCCTAACCCCTATGTATGTGTCTGCATGGCCTTGAACATGCACAAGTGGATCCTTATATATATGCTTACATGAATATTCCCTTTAAATAAATATAATTAGTTAATGTTATAAAATTTAAACAATACTAATTAGATATTAAATCAATATAATTAGTTAATGTTAAAATTAAAATATCTAAATATGATTCTATAATAATTAAAAAATTACATACATCATTGTTGATGTATTTCAGGGTGTGATATAGAATATCGAGACAATCTAATAGGATTTGATGACTCATTATCATTTCATATATATATACAATTTTCTATAATTATCTATGTTTATTCTATTATAGCATTATATACATTAAAATTTTCAATAATAAAACAATTTATTGATAAAATTAATATTTAATATTATTTTTTATCCTTTAAATATAATAATCAAATTGATAGTAATAATTAGACAACAAAAAAAATAAAGCCTAAAATGACCCAAAAAAATCAATCATGAAAGGGTATATAAATATTACAGAATTTATTTGCATGAAATTATTCACGAGGATTTGAGGAATGATAATTAAAATGGACATACACTATTTCCATTACCTTTTATAATCTTGAATACTCATTTGTTTGGTCTTAGGTAAGTAGAAGATCCAACCTTCACACCTTGATTTACAACATGATCATGATGCCTAACCCCCTATCCTTCTCCTTATAAATACATTCCAACTCACCCCCCCCCCCTCAGCCTTATCAATGCCTCAATATTCACATAATTAGATGATTTATTCTCACTATTACACTTGTTATTAACCATAGTTGACGCATATGATTACTTAACGTAGAAAAACATGGTCCTTAGATCATCCTACCAATGTAGATTTAAATCAGTTGCACACCACATGTACTCTTTGATCATAAAAACCTAATCATGATTCAACAAATATTCTATGGTACATCACATCAAAAATTGTTTGTTTATGGGTTCGAAATGGAAGGACATTATGTTCATGTAGTTGAAGTATTCCCCGGTGACCTTTAGTCTCTCTAAGTTATGGAAATACATAGAATGTATGGCTTTCCTCAATACATAATAGTCAGTCCCACATGACATCAGTGTTATCTTCAACATATTGAAAATCCCCAAAAGATGGGACCTCAAATATTAGGCCCTAAAAAATCCATTCACCTATTAAAATTGATTATTAAACCATTCCTCATAATAGTTATTTGATTCCCATTGTTGATTAACATTCAAAAGCATGATGTGATCATCATCTGAGAAAAAAATAATCCCTTGATGCATCAATCTCCTCTGATTGACTCTTGGGTCTAAATAAATCAAATGGAACCAATTTTATGGACATGATGATTAGAAACTCTTTTAAACACTCCAGTTGTTTTCCCATCGTCAACATTTTAGCCAGAAATTGGTCTAGAGGGAACTCCATCAATTTCCTCCCAATTTCAATGAGTCAACAGACATTTTCAAGGAAACCCAGGACCAATAGTTGGTAAATTTAGTTAAGAATTTTTTTTTTGATGATTTCATCAAATCCAAATCCATTATATTGTAAAAATTGATATATTTCAACAATATCTCATGATTCCCAAGGTTGGTCCTTTAGATTTATGGAACTGGGATCGACAATATCTCATTCAAATACACACTCTCCATGTAAAGACAATAAGAAGGGCTTGGACAGTCCATCCCACATTCCAAACTCACTGATTAGTTATATAATGGATCACTTGAAAAAAAAGATAAGAATATATCCCCTCTGTGGGTTTTATACTTTCATCTTACAATACCACATGTCAATGATGTAAAAATCCTATCTAAAATCAAGGATGTTTTAGTGATGTTATTTGCAACAATGCACTTACAGTCTCCATCCTTAGACTGCTAAAATATTTTTTCTTATAGGATATCATGGGGAGGGATGCTAATATGAATAGTCATATCCATATTCAATACATCTTAGACATTGTATTCACATGGATTTTTGTTGTACATAGTCTTAACATGTAATGTTCTACTAGGAATTTAGAATATCAATGGAGTAATAAAATAAAGCATTTTCATTAGTAAATACTGGTGATGCTCATGGAAAACAATTAAATGAAATATAGCAGTTTACCTTCAAATGAACATTGAAAATTTATTATTATTCAATGTTATTGATTTCATGATATGATTGAAATCAAACCGCCCCATAAGAATAAGGAAAAAATCAATACGATAATTTCTAGAAAGGTATACCACTGTGAGTTTTCACAGGCAGCGCACCTCTGTTGGAGGGTTTTTATTACAAAACCATGACTTGTTTATCAAACAAAATAGTTATCTTAACTAAAACTTATTAAATAATTTCAATTTAATATAAACAAGAAAAATTAAGAAGGAAAGTAAATGAAATTTAAAACATTCTTGAATTAAAGAGTCCAGGAGAGGGACCTTGCCTCAAATGATTCAAGACACACTCGACACTTGACACTTTTATCATTGATAACTCTAAGACGCTTCATCCATGATCTAGGCATTTTCAACTTTCCATATATATAAAGAATTATCTAACCCCTATGTACGTGTCATCATGGCCTTGAACACACACAAGAGAATCCTTATATATACGCTCACATTCATAAGCCTGTTATCACCCACACACTTATGCATTTTCCATATATATACATAAGCACACCTAGCCCCTTATATATAATCATGCTGCCATTGGTGGATATACATATAATGGGAGAACTTATTATATATAAATATATATATATATGCTTACCTATGAATACGTGGTGAGTCTCCTTTGACTCCGGTTGCTACAACACACATGAACAGGTCATAGGATACTTGAACAAAATGTCATTGATTTGATGAATCATCATTAATTGAACCTAAATATTGAAGTGGGAGGAACATGATTAGTGAGAAAGTCAATAATAGAACACGTGATGATGATAATAGCATCATCATGCAACATCATCACTAAGATTCGGTCATCGGGAAAAAAATATATTGTTTAACTCATCACAGTTTCACACAAATGAATGGGTGAAATGAGATATTAACATAAAATAATATAACCATGGAACAAGTCATTCAATGTTTTCAGTAATTAATTCCCCAAGTACAGAATGTTTTTTACAATTTGAATATTTATCATGCATGATTTATTTTAAATTGTATCAATGATCCCCATTTCAATATCTCCTCATATTTTAAGGGAATATGTCCATAATTAACAGTGTAAGAATTATAATGAATTATTGGGCATCGATACTTTATTAGTAGATGTAAAATTGAACGATGTGTGGTTCACTATCTATTTAGGGAGAAAATAAAGTGGCACTTGACCAACTGATTCTATAATTTTGATGTCTTAAAAACATAAAAAAGAAATGATTTTTTAAAGTTCTCTATGGTATATGTAAAATGAAAAATGCATGGTTGTCTATAAATTATAATCTTTTAAGATTATGGAGCAAGTTAGATCGCTTGATTATATAATTAGCATACAAAATCACAGTTATCAAATCAATCAACAAAATCAGGAATGAAAATAATTATAACAGAACATAACATCAAACAATTGTAATAAAAAATTATCAAGTATAGACCATAACACCAACTGCAATAAAAAATTATCAAATACTATAGAACAATCTAAATGTAAACAATGTTAGAAGAAAACATTTTATTTAACTAAATTGAAACAACCTTAGAACACGTCCAACTAAACCTTTCAAGAGTAATATTTTTCTGAAATTGACACATTTGTAGTAGGAGGAACCTATAATATCATCATTGATTGAAGATGTATGGTCAAACGATCACTGTAGATAGGTATGAAGTGATTGGGAGAGCAGTTGTCGTGACATAGTAACTTCAATGATCTTCGTAGAAGTGGTCACATTTCCGTCAAAAATAAATCACTCTACACACATATTTTTAATAAGGGGTTAACTATAATATCACAACCCAAAAAAATATTTGATACAAAAAAATAATATCATCAAGTCAATTTAAATATTCATTAACCATACTAAAACAAAAAATCTATACTTTTTAAAAAACATGGATCAAATCAATAAAATCACACTTACCAAATATGGAATTAATCTTTAAATACAAGTTGGACATAACAATTTTAAACCATTTCTATTCATATTTACTTTAGAACCAGATCAAAATACCCATTTCAAAATAATTGGAAATTGTATTCATATGTCATCTTACTCATGTTATTCCCTTGGACAAAATCTCATCAAATTTTCTTTATATTTACTCGTAGAATTTTTAAATATAACTTTAAAAACTATTCATTAAATCATTACATTTTTTTTCAAATCCCATTTAATTTATACAATTCTTTAAAATCGTGCTTTAAAAAGTAAACCTATTTCTCTTTTAAATATCTTCACACACTCAATGATACATTAATATAACCACTAAAACTCATTCATCCAAGGCACCACCATCAAACTATTTAAAAAAAATGCATTCCATGTTGAATATTGGGAGGACATGATCCCATATTAATTTATTGGGAAAAAATGAACAAGACAAGGAAAATAAACATAATTAATTATAATGATAGAAAATGAATATAAAATTTCCTAAAGAACAAGATACAAAGCAAAATAATATCCATCTACATCATTTTAAGATAATTATTTTGATCATAAGATCATATATAAACATAATTAAATTAAAAAAAATTAACATTAAAACCCAAACACCCAAATCTAAATAAATATTTAAAAAATAACTTGGTTGAATCATGAAACCAAACCCAAAAAGAATAGGGTTTAACTAACTCATAAATTAACCTATAATTAATCCACACTAAATCCACAATTTAAATCCTTGAATCAATGTTCAGTTTATTCTAAATTTATATATAACACTAAATAAGTGAACTGAGTAATGTACCTCAAAATGAATGATGAAATACAATATATTAATCACCTCCAAGGACCTCCTATAGAAGATAAACACCAATTATCCTTGAATTGGGATTATTCAAACATTCATGGTGGAATCCTTTCCTTGAAAATCTTACTGAGAAAACCAAATCATATAAAAATAATAGAAAAGGAAGAAGGAGGGAAGGGGGGGTGATCATACCACAAATCCAGACCAAAGGATCGGCCTATTAAGGGGGTGGGATAGAATAGAATATGGTGAGGATCAACAGAGGGATAATTGATCAGTCAACAATGAGGGAGAAGGGTTTCCTGGTGGTAGATAAGTTGCACCGTCATGAGAGATGATGAGGGTTCGGAGGGTCGCGGATTGGGAGAGGAGTGATGGTGTTCGGAATGGAGGAGGGTGCAGAGAGGTCGAGGGAGGAGGAGGGTGAGAAGAGGTAGAGGGAGGAAGGGGTTTTAGATTGGGGGGAGGAGTGGCGGCATTCGTCGGGGAAGAGGTCATAGAGAGCTTGAGGGGGGAGGAGGGCACATAGAGGTTTAGGGAGTTGCGTATCAGTGGAGGAGGATCCTGACACTTATTGTAAATAATTTCCATGATTTTCCAATTAAATCATGGCTATAAAGATTCTATATCCATGGATCTATAAAACCATGGCTATTGATCTATGGTTATAGCTTAAATTTCTAGTGGTGAATAAACTAAGAGGTACTCAAAAGTAAACAATACTACCGTTTTCAATTACATTCATCTTTATTTATTAGTTATCCAAACTCTTGAATAATGAATCTAGGGATTTAACCTAAGATCTATACCAATCTGTGTAATAGAAACCATATACATCTCAGAAGACCATCTAAACTATCAAGTAAGACTAAATCCAATATTGTGTTTTGTCTTGGAGAATTTCCACAATCATTCAATTATTCACAAAAACACTCTAGGAAAGATCTTACGGTCTAAATCCTTTTGGTTTAACATAACACTAATCAATTACAAAATACCACCTGGGAATCTCATACGGTCAATACCCCTAGGTCAACATGGAATTAATAAATTATAAATGACCTCTGGGTAGCTCTCACAGTCAATAACCCCTATGTCAACGTAAAAAAAAATCATAAATGACCTCCTCGGTAGCTCTCACAGTCAATACCTATAGGTATAAGTCTATACCAAGTCTCTCAAAGTCCTGTCTAAATAAATATGAAAACCCCGACAGTTTTTCTGGTCCAAGGATCTCACGGTCCATTGGAAAAACAACAACCATAACATAAAAAGACAACACATGTAATCTATAACTACTACATGGCTAAAATTCCCAAGCATAACACATGAAATTTGTGTATTCAATCAAACTCCATCCTAAACAATTCAAGGCATGGAAACAAGGTACACCTCATAGGCAACCAAGGCCAAACTGCTATAAATAGTCAATCAAGGGAACGTACCGATTGGATGTCCCATAATAAGGTATAAAACATTATGCGTAAGAAATCACCCTTTCTTAATAAAAACCCATAATAGGAATTAAACAAGGTCAAATACCACAATATGCAATACCCCAAATATGGGTATTCATCACATTGAGCATATATAATCCAAAAAAAAAATCGATGAAAGGCACAAACCATCAACATTGATGTCATAAAATCAATACTCTTGAACACATTCCCTTGAATCAGCCAAGAACGACATAGATCTACAAAAAGGGTAAAAATAATCACTCTTTAATTACTCAAGATAGAGGATGAATCAAGAATAAAGGGTACAGGGAAAGGGATTACTCATCGGTGGGAATCCAATGCACTTAATAGCATATCAATCAAAACTCAGATAGAGAACCATGAGGAGCTCAAATTTTATGGGCATTCTGTCACTCTCATGTATGAAACACGGGAAGAATAAGTGTGTTCTGGAGATGAGATGTGACCCTACTCAGATTCATTAAATAAAAATAAAGGTACACGACATGTTCATTTAATGTACACAACGTGTACTAGCATCAACCATCCACTGCTTTAGGAAGTCTTCCAAATCACCTACACAGCCATGTACTCGACCATTACACGGCCAGTATGCGGTTGTATGCGGTACCTGAGTACACAACGTGTATTCCTAAGTACACGTCATGTACATATAAAATTCTTAATTCTTCCTTTTTCCCCAAAACAACCCGAAATAAAGATCTATACCTGAAATGAAGATCTGGGATCTTATAAACTTTCCCAATTAAAGTAATTCATCCCCAAATTTCTCTTCCAAGGGTGGTGAATAAGAAACTTAAAACAACTCTGGCCACTGGGAATATGCGTCGGCCTCCCCCTCTAAAGTCTCATTCTATACTCCCCCATGTTGGTATATAACTCATAACAGAGGAAAATACCGGAAACAAATAACCTTCGTGTTGTGATCCATAATCCATATAGGGTGCTCCTCAAAGGATGTATCCACCTCCAACTCAACCTCCTTGGGTTTAATAATGTGAGACGGGTCTGAAATGTAATGGCGTAGCTGAGAAACGTAAAAGAAGTTTTTTAAAACTCAGTACCTCCGAGGTAACTGGAATAGATGAAAAATCGGCCTGACTCACTCCAAAACCTCAAATGGCCCGACATATCATGTTGAAAGATTCCCCTATATCTTAATCCTATTGTTTCCCAAACTCAATGTGACCTGTAAGAAAACCTCATCTTTGACCTAAAACTCTAGAGGTTGTCTTTTTCGACCAGCATAAGATTTCTGCCGAGACTATATAGTATCCATCCTATTCTGAATCAGCTCCACCTACTCAATGGTCTCTTGGAAAAGATGCGGTCCCAGCATATCTGCCTCTCCTGCCTCTATCCAATATACGGGTGATCGGCATGGACTACCATACAAATACTCATAAGGTACCATCTGAATCGTTTCGTGAAAACTGTTATTGAAGGAAAACTCTACTATGGGTATGTGTCTCTCCCAAGAGCCCCCAAAATCAAGAATGAATGCTCATAGCATGTCCTCCCAAACTAGAATCGTACGCTCAAACTGGCATTCTATTTGGGGATTGTATGTTGTAATCCAAAGTACATGTGTACCCAAATCCCTCTGTAGTCCCTTCAAGACATGAGATTTAAAAAAGGCATCCATGTCTGAAATGATAGTGTTTGGAACCCCATACAAACATACAATCTATCAGATGTACAACCTTCCAATCTCATCAACCCTGAAGGTTTCCTTGATCAACAAGAAATTTGAAACCATTGTGAGTTTTTCAAGATCAACTCACATGGTATAGTTACCATGATAGCTCCAATATTTGAAAAAATCTACAAATAATGCCCCTAAGTATACCAGCGATGCTATTGGTGTGTTTTCCTTTCACTGGGTGAACCCGAACATGACTGAGGTAATAACTGTGGCCTCACAGCATGGAAAGGTTAATCCCAAAACGACATTATTAAAACTGGTCACAAAATCTTTCATAAAAAGACATTACGGATTGTCACAACACACCCACCCTAAATTGGCGGGGTGTTCAAAATGGCTCACCCAAACCATATTCATCGAACAAGAAAGATAATGAGTCAAACCCTCACCGGATGACTTATCCTAGAAATTTCTGTCTTAGAAGGCCAACATATTGCAATAAAAAAATACATTTTCCCAAGGCACCATGTGCTCACAATGAACCTGCTCACCAAAGATCACATCTTCCTCTCGGTGATGCTCCTATGTCACACCATCCCTTGATCACTAAAAAGGTTATTCCATATCATAAACATAAACCTAATTCCAGATCCACCCCACTAGAATTAAAACCTCTTTAATCATTACATATGATCCCAACTAAAAGTCTGAGATGACATCGTATCAATCAACCAGGAGTCTAAGGAACTCACCAAATTGGTCCATACTCCCCGTACAAGTGAGACTTTGGTATGAAGCCCAAAATTCCACATAAGAAAACTAACTGAACCCAAAACAGCATCCTCCTGGTAGTCACATCAAGGAATTGGTAGGTATCAAGAGTCTGTACAAGGTGTTCATACATAGAAACTCAAATATCAATCAATATTAACTAAGCCTATACTAATACCATGCATCCATCACACTACATGGAAATAGATCACGAACCGGTCTAATGACTTACAAATGTAGCATGACATATAACCGACGCTCTCTTAGTGCACCCAGGTTGATGTCAATATAGGGGACATGTTCCCTTCTTAAGAAAGAGCACACAAAGAGGACATCAAAGATTAACTGAAAAGGATAGATGAACCATTACTGGTCAACCACTTGAAAGAAAACTTTGATTTACCTGCTGACACATCGTTATTTAACTGATCACTACAACATTGTGCTACCTAGAAAGCACGAACATGAAACAAGACTCACTAGACTCAAAAGAATTCAAGTAAAAATGGCCATTTACAAATGGTCTTTTATTGTGATCCTTATACCTAGAAAGAACACATTGGAAATAGAACTGATGTGATGCTCCCCACCTAGGAGTGTCTTATACATCGAGAAAGACTATCCACTCTCAAATGATCTAGTTCATAATCAACTTAAATGCAGGTTTTTTAATTCCATGAACCATGATCACCATGTCAAATCACATGGCACAAAGCTAAAAGATAAACTAACCGGTGATTCAAAACGATAGTGTCCTAGAAATTCCTCTTGATTAATAGGAATAAAAATGTCTCAGAATTCTTAGGTCACTCTACACTGGAGATAACCCAATAACATACACCACGGCTCAAAAATCAACGATGTAACCGAACTCAGTGGCTCATTTAAACATTTAACACATGATGGGTATTGTGTATGTCTACATACACCACCCTCAGTATTCAAGATCAATGACACATTATGGGGTATTATGAATATGTTTTCCACCCTATGCATCCTAGTACTAGATGGATCAAATAAGAACTTTCTCAAAATCACATAATTTACACAACCATTAACTCAGGTAACGACGTACCAAGTCACCCATCACTAAAGAAAAGGGAGGATTACATGACCTCTTAACAACCAATCATTTCCGAGGCATGTCTAACCCAGAGAACCAAGTTATTCTCAAGCTTTTTCCCACATCAAAAGTCAAGGAACAATAAACACCCCTCGGAATAAAGATTTCATTTAAAACTTGAAGTCCTGCCAGGGAAAACATCACCTGGACTGCACCAACCTCAAAAGATATCAGTGGAAAACATGTCAAAAAGCTCTAAGAGTTATACCTACCACATGGTAGCATCTTATGAAGCATAACATTCATCTTATACTAATAGGTTATGAAAAATCGACTCAGTAGGCTCAAAATACCATGGGAAACTACTTTATCTCAATATCTCAAAGTAAAATAGGTAAGTATCACCAACTTTACTTTAAAACTATTCACAACTCTATAATTCCATCATGAATGGTGAGTCAGAAAGTAAGATCCTTTTTTACAACCAAGGAAACATACTAGGATCTTTCTAAACCAACCTGCGTCCTCAAAAGGGGGACCTAATAGTAGTTGTTTAACTACATAAAGCATGAACACATAAGTAGTTCATTATATTAAAACTCCCATCCAAATAATGTAATCAATAGAACCCCACAAGAGATATTTGAATGATAAACATCATGTGAATCCCATGACAGTGGTCCTAGAAACAGTACACCTATGATGGATCCTACTAGGGACTCTATAGAAGAAATAGGTCTAACAGCCTCATACTCCAGAAATCATATCTCACACGGGAAACATCTTCAAAAGAAAAATGTCATGAGAGATAGGTCACAACTCATCTTAAATCAAAGGTCTCTATTAGGTTGGTCCGAACAACCAACCGATCATTTATGCATTGGTCTCACTCCCAAGAGACAACTTCAAATGGTAACTTGAGGAAGAACCTATACATTTAGAAAAAAACCCCAAAACTCTTATTAGGAGTCCCCATAATTATCCAAAGGTTACACCATCATGTTCTATGTGGAAAACTTCTCAGAAAGGACTGCTCATGGGTCCAAAATTGACATTGGGAGATAAAATAGTAACAAACCCTCAAAGGGTACACAAGGTTACTATTCAAACACGTCTTGTACACTCATTATCTTACGTAGGCGTGTACCCACGCCTTCCTAGGCATGTAAACATCACAGGTAGATGACATGCCATCACAGAACACAGAGTATACTCAGGTCCTCCCTCTTGTCCATGTCTGTCTACACAGCCAAACTCACACAGGTTCTGCCTACAGAGAACTACACTGAATGTTCGCCCAATAGATGATGTGTAACTGTTAATTCTCATCCACTCCTGTCATTTCTCACACGAATAGATACATAGTTCTTTAAAACACGGCGTGTACTCTAATTTACACAGTGTGTTCCGCCAAAGATTTCCCAACCCCATGTCTCTACTCACATAGTCAAGTCACATTGTAAACAACTACACGACATGCACATACAATACCCAGTGTATACTTCAATGAATTCATTTCTTCCATAATATAATAACACAAGGTTTGTGTTCATAACGCAACACGCCGTGTTTTATGGGTTTCCAGACAGTAATCCTTTGAAATTTCTCTAGAAACCTTAAAATATAAATTTTTGTCCAAGTCATGGAAAATTCCAACCCGTGGGAGCCCACACTCCAGTGAATCAAAGTTTGGCATCCTTATTCATATCATTACGTGAAAAAATTCAATTAAAGTTTAAACATGATCTATCAAATTCTGATACAAGAGGGCTCATAACACCTTAGGAACCAAAGTTTAGCATCCATCTAAATGAAACATTACATATTCCAATACCCTATCAAAATAGACGGTATTCTATCACCTCATTTATCATAACAACATGAATATTTATCAGAACATATATCACAACAACATGCAATCAGTAACGCATCCTAAATGGCATGACAAGAATCCATGACAAGTGATATCTAGCAAGTGCGTATGTGATGAATGAGACGGAACACCCTAATCTCATAGATTTTAAATAGAAATAGAACCACAATGATATAAATCATAACTTCACAAAACAATTGAATCACCCAACGGTGAAATATAAGCGACTGTAAGAATTGAAAAACCATAAAAATTAAAATATTTGAGGAAAATTTGGATTTTCCCTATACACGTGTTACTAATTCAGAGAAAAACATATTACCAACTACCTATTCTTTCTTATCACTATCTATAGGCTCCAAACAGTAAGAAAAAGTAGAAAAGAAGCTTCCTCTGATACAACTTTGTAACGTCCCAGACCCGGGTGCCACCCTAAAGTGCCCCAAACCTGGTTGATCACATAACCTCAAGTGCATTTCCCCAAAATCCAGATGTTTTTGACTAGAAGTAAGGGCCAACATCTGGTAATTGGAAAACTATTCCCTCATTGGCAAAGTATACATAGAGAATAAAAAATATTAAACAGTGGAAGAAGCAGTAATACCATACAATAGAAGTAAACATCGGAAGACTGATAGTAATAAAACAATTGGAGCACATATAAATGATGCATGCCACATCTGTCCTGGTAACCAGCAAAACAAGTCACAATGATGGAAATGACATACTAATCTAAAGTAAAAATATATATATAATCTCCAACAGCATCTCAAGCCTCATCTTGGTCCCATGCTCTCCAACTCCAATATCTATCAAGTACTTGATGAAGAAGGGTGCTTTCCCTTATCTATATCTTCAACCATATAATTTGTTTGCGTCCAAAATCATGACCCAAAAAGGGTGTGAGAAAAATAATAGTAGTCAACCACCAAATTATCCATGTCAAACAGTCATTAAATATATATAGAATGCAATATGATGAAATGAAGTTACAAACTAAGAGGTACTCAAAAGTAAACAATCCTAAAGTTTTCAATTTCATTCATTTTTATTTATTAATTATTCAAACCATTGAATAATGAATCATGGGATCTAGCCTAAGCTCTATATCCTTCTATGTAATAGTAACAATAAATGTCTCATAAGAACTTCTAAATAGTCAAGTAATATCAAAAGATAAAATATTTTACTCCTTTGCTGGACAAGTTCATGGAGAACAAAGTTGACTTTGAGAAAGAGATGCAGTATGGTGGTGAGATTATTGTTTACTTCATCAAGTTATTAAGGCCTTATCTTCATGTGCATAACACTACTATTGTATCTCCTTCAGCTCCACCCTTGTGGCCTAGTTTTCCTCTTTCCTCATCCACTGCCTTTTTCTCTACCTTTATGTTTGTCTCTTAGGATCTAAGTTAGATCAGACTTTTTATCCTTGACTAAAAATTGCCTCGGTCTTCAACTAAACCTACCTTGGACCCCTCGATTTTTGAAGGAATCCACCTTACTTCTATGTCTTTTGGTTATCTTCCTTCTTCAAATTCTACCTCTTCTCAAGTGTCTTCTCCTGATGTTGCTACCAAGGGAAAAGAAAAGATAGTATGTGCTAAAGAAAAGTGAACACTATATCTTAATAGGGATATTTTTGTATTTTTTTCCTTACTCTTTGTAATTACTCAAATTTCTCCATCTAATGCACTGTGAAGTCTTATTTTATATTCTATTATTTACTTTTGTACTCTTTTTGATAATCCCAAAAGGGGGAGAGACACATACACTAAGGGAGACCAAAAGAACACTAAGAACAGATATCACACTCATATGATTTATGGCCACCAAAAAGAGGGAGATTGTTGGAATCCTCCTGTTTTAATCATGTTTTAATAATAAAAAATCATAAAAATCCTGAAAATATTGTTAATCCTGTTTTAGTCATGTTTTAATAATCACAAATCATAAACATCCTGAAAATCCTGTTAATCATGTTTTAATCATGTTTTAGTAATCACAAATCATAAACATCCTGCAAATCTTGTTAATCCTATTTAATATATTTCCAGTCATGTGTAATGATGGTTGGTTTCTTTATGCTTTAAATAAATTTTCTCAAGATCATGATTCCTATAAATCATGACTGATTTTTGTAAACTATTTTTAATTTGGTTTACAATGAAGTTTATAATGAATTATTAAGTCTACTTCATTTTGTGAATATTATTTCTTAAGTCTATATACAGATATTTAGATAAGTCTGAGAAACTGTGAGTCTGTCACTGGTTCTGGTTTTCTGGAAAATGAACCAGACACTGTTACCCATACACCATGACCTAGACACCATGACCAGATACCCTGACCCAGAAACCATGACCTAGACACTGTGACCAGACATCGTGACCAGACATCGTGACCAGTTTCAGATCTGTTGAATTCTGTGACACTAGTTCCTTGCTAAGACACCATTTGAACTTCGGAAAAAGAACAGACACCATGATCCTAACACTGCATATACCCTATCGGATCCTAATCTCTATTCAACCATGCCATTATAACTGTCTCACCACTCAAAGGCAGAGAAGAATACATAGTTTCATGGTGACACTGTTTCCAAGTGAAACCATTTCCAAACAGACTGTGACACCGATCTTTAATGTATTTTTTCGTTTTCAATTTAATTATTAACTGTCATATTTGAGTATTTTAAATGAACTGAAATAATTGATATATCTTTGTAGACATGTCACCTAATAGTAAATGATACAAGGTGTAGAATACATGCATCCTTTCATTTTCAACACATGCACTCTAAGAATAAAAAGAAAAGTGTGCCCCTAAAACAAATAGAAGTAGAGTAGTAGAAGTGTGAGTATTCTTGCAAAGAGAACTGAAACATGAAATAAAAAACATCTGAATAACACATGAAGAATTCACAAATCCAAAATCTGGGATACGGTAGATCATAGTCAATAATATCTTTGCAATAAAAAACTTCACGATGAATATGGTCCAGATCTAACTGGAAACCAGAGCACTAGACTTGCGATACTCTGTTTCTCACAAGAGGAATCAATTATTTCATTTTATTTATCCTAGAAGTCCATAGTTTCATAGAATAACACTCATAGAACTTCTAATGTCATCTCATCATTTTTTATTTGTTGTGTATTTTATTTATCTTTCAGGAAGTGTGTGTGTCTGTATTACAACACATATTTTCTCCTACACTAAACTAAAGGATAAAAGATATCCTTTATTTCATATCTTTTTACACTTGTTTATTCCCATGAATCACTGTGGAAGAGGTCCCTTTGTGACCTTGTATTTTATACCAACGAAGAACTGTGGAAGATGTTGTGTGACTTGGACAGTCATGTGCACTGTTTTTTACCCCAATCCAGTGTGTGCATCATGTTTATTAATATAAACTGGTTGGTAGTAGGTGATCCCCAAGTAGAGTGGATTAGATCTTGGCTTGAGACTAAACCACTTGTTTTATATCCGTTGTTATGTTAAAATTAGTTTTCTCTATTTTACTGTATAATTCAGAAATCACTAGATTTACATTGATAGTTAATCTTAAAAAGAATTTTTAATTATTTTGCATTAATAGAATATATTCAAAAGAAATCTTAATAACAGATACTGAGATTACTATGAATTAATCAATCTTCTGAGAAATTATTTAATAAGTCAAACATTTAAAACCATATTACTTTGATTAATTGGGTAGTATTAATTTTTATTGGGGAACCTTTTAAGAAAACTTTTCAAAGAAAATTTTTTATAGATACTCAATTCACCCCCCCCCCCATCTTGAGTACTCTAATCTGACCAATAGGATCATTATACTGCTTCCCAAAATATTTAGGAAATTTTTTTATTCTAGAACCACTTATCATCAATGGTCCTCCTTTTGATCCTCTTTAATTATGATCAAAAATATATTCTAGGATGTCACTACATCAAATGATATGATCCACTAAATCAAAAAATTCTTCAAATACCTATAGATGATCTACTAATTGTTCATAGCTCTATATCTATAAATAGAAAAACATTATATCTTATACAAAATCTAATTGAATTTTTCTCTCACATTTGATATCATGTGATCTTCAATAATAAATAAGTTCCTTGATCACTATTATTATTTTAAACATGTGATCATCAATAATACATGTTTATATCTCCTTGTCTTATCTTCCTTCTCCTTTATTTTTCAATATATCATATTTTTTAAATACCATGTATGATAGGATATTTATTTATTATTATTATTCTTAAATATGTTTCAATGAATAAGATTTTTTTAGATTATTTTTATCTTTCTCTTATTTTTCAATACCTAGAAGGATCATCCTCTATATCCCTTTATTTGGTTATCCTCACTTTTCCACAGAAAGAGCTCTACATTCTTTTATTCTTCTCCACTTTTATATTCACTTAGGATCACCTAAATATAATTTCTATATTTTGAATATATAAATATTTTTAATCTTGTCACCATGATCTATGAACATTTTCATTAAATTTTTTATATGGGTGTGCTCCCACAATCATGAATATACCATTTTCATCAACATCTTATCTCAAATGAATTTATAGGAATACCCTTTTACCTTTTTATTATAATCTTATCCAAAATAATTAAATCTATATTTAAATTGGTTAAAAATATCGAGATATTATTTTTGAAAATAATCACACAAAATCAAAATTATTTAATTTTCATATTTACATTAAAACAGAAAACAACAATATTATTCTTGCATGACATATTCACTTTATGGTCATGATAGAATATGAAATTATAGTATTATATCCATCTTACATTTAGATTATTAGATAATTTATTTCGTGATCCTCTCAATATTCCATAAGAATAAAAACCCCATTTTTGATTTTTAAGCCACTAAAAATCAGTTTGAGCATCGACATACTTTTTTTAATAAATACTCCAAATTTGATCACTAATATTGATTTTCAAATTTCCAAATTTAAACATATTATATTAATAGGATATCAATCACCTCAAATTATTCAAATCATGTCTTGAATAAAGGATTAACAAATAATTTTAGTATTTTTATCATTAAAAATAACTTCAGCATCATTTGATATTATTTTCTACCTTTTAATATTAATTCTAAGAAATTTTCAGATATTTTACCCCTATAAATTAAGTAGATATTTTCCATAGCATAAATCTTATAAATTAAAAAATTCATCCTTTTGATCTTTAGAGTGAGTCCATTCATTTTTAAAATTTATAGACCGTTAGTATCTCTCCATAAGAATAAATTACTCTTTATATGTTCATTGTATTCCTCTAACTTTGCCAGATTTTTATTTCAAATTGTATTATATAAGAGTAAATGACTCTTTTGAATTAAAATTAACTCTTACTAGGTCGTGAAATGAATCTTATGGAATCATACTTTGTAAAATTTTCAAAAACCAATGACACTTATAAAGTCCTAAAAAACTCTTATAATTTCTCAAAAAATCCTTATGAAATGGTAAATAACCGTTAAAAACATAAAAAAAATGCTTGTATACTTCAGATATAATCCTTATGAGGTAGACAATTATCATTAAAAAATCATGGATGGACCTTATGAATTCTATGATGATCCTTATGATGTCATACATGATTCTTAAGAACTGGTGTCTTTTCTATTTTTTGGTATCTCCTGTAGTTAAATTTATCTTACAAAGTCAAAATTACTATTATGAATATTTACTTACATAATTTTTTATCCTCAACTTTAGAATTCTAGAAATGCTTCAAATAACTATAGAACAACTTCAATTCATTTTAGGGAATCCCAAACACTTAAAATCATATCAACGTAACTCAAACAAAATGAGAAAATATAGAAACATTTCCAAATCTATCTTGACTAATTTTCAATGAACTAAAACATATTAAATATTCTTCTTGGGTATTTTCAATTTGACTTCAGTAACTTTAAATGATAACTTCACTTATTATTCTATAAAACTACAACTATGATATGTTAATCACTATATTAATTAGAATTCTTGCATACCACTCCTTGTATGGTCTCTGACAACATCAGACATCTTTTAAACTTCTTTAATTATAGTACCATAAGTTGTGTAGTATCCAAATCTTCTATTTTATATGAAACTATTGTAGAATAATCTATTCTTTTTACATCATCACTTATCATTATCTTTCATGAAGACCAACTCCTAAATCATCAGATGGAAATATCTTCTACCTAGAATCTTTACATCAATGTATTATAAGACATCAACTATATTCCTCTTTCCTGTTAATGTCTAATAATTCTTTGTATTCATTGTTATCTTATTCCATCAGTCATGCTCAAAACATATTGAATTATATATATATATATATATATATATTGGAAAAACTAAATCATATCCATTATTCAATTTAGTTTATTCAATGATCAATTCTATAAGTCTAATCTCTAAAGTTTTGTTATAGATGTTCGAGAGATAATGGAAATTTCCAAGAGTATGGAAGTAGATAAAAAAGTACCAAGTGGAATAGAAGCAACAAATAATAGCGAAATAGGAACCAGATTCCACATGGAAGATGAATGCACACAGATTCAAAGGACCTGCATATTTTTTTGATTAGGATATGTATGTTTTTTCATGGTGTGTTGTTGGAAAATTAATTATTTAGAAATTCCTCTGAGTATCATGTATCAATAAACTCATTGAGTTTTCTAATGCATACAGTATTCACTAGAAAGTGTCAATTCAGTGGATACATTTGACAAAGTGCTGGATTGTATGTAAACATTATATATATTTGTACATTATCTTCATTGATATCAGATGATGGTGAAATGGTTACATTGGTTAGGCTCTACTTTAAGTAGTATAGTGGGGATATTTAATCAATTTGATTGAATTTTTCAGACTAAAATCATATTCTATTACCTTAATAAAGAGATTTTAGTGTTCCCCCAGTAGATTAGGAAATATTTTAAATCGTGTAAATAATTTTTTTTTATTCTCTTTCATCTTTTATTTCAATTTATTTCTTTTGAAAGTTCTTATATATATCTGAATATAAGTTTATGTTATGGGTTGATGAATTAATTATGTTTTTCCTCTATTTTTCAGTACATCATTAGCGTAGGATCATCCTAGTTCATTCTTTCTACTATGTAAGTTCTAGAAGATAGATTATGGTGATCAAAATAATTTCCAGACCGAACATGTGTTATCAGAGATTATATGTATAGTTTCAGTATGACCAAACCCTAAAAAATGTGTTTCGAAGCTTGGTTTAGTAGAAACATTCTTCCCACATAATTATATAAGAATTATGGTAAGTATTTCCTGATCCAATGTATATATATTATAATTTAATTTAATTTAATTGATTTTGGAAGTAATGATGTTGGAAGAGGGTAAGGTCTAGGTGGATAAGTTCAACGTGATATATTTTGGATTCTTGAAGAATCATATAGATGACTGTCTACTATAGAAGGGTTTTAATATTCCATTGATGGGTATTATGAAAAAATTGATGAATTAAGATGAATGGTAAAGTTTAAGAAGAAATAAATGGTGATGATATGGATGTTATTATCCTAGAACATGGGTTATGAAATATCTAAGGTAAATATAGGTTCAAAACATATGAATAACCATACCGATATATATATATATCTATGTGTGTGTGTGTGTAAATCCAACTATAATAAACAAAGTGTTATTATAGTATAGGTTATTAAATATGAGAGTATTGAAATAAAATGCAGTGTATGATCATGTAAAAAACTTCAACATGACAGAGAGTTAGTCAGAATTAGTGAAGGTATGATTTGAGGATCTAAAGTGGGTATTTTTGTAACATTCATTACTACCAAAAAATGAAAATAAATGGTTACAATGATAAAAAACTCAATTTATAATGTAAAATTAGTGTTTGAAAATGTTAGTGATTTAATTATAAATAAGGATATTCTCCATAAGGATATCCAAGAATCTACTAGAAATGCGTACAATGCAGAAAACAAAGAAAGTTACGTAGTTTGAAAAATTCACCATAAATGGAAAGGAAGGAGAAGTCAGATACATGGAAGCCTATAGAATGGTGCCATTCCTATGTGTTGTAATTTATGGGAGAAAGGCCATATAAATAAATATTGCAATGAGTGCAGAGTAAATTATTGAATATGTTCTTCCAGATGTGAATTTGGAAATCCCATTTTTAAAGATATGATTGGTATTTTACTGAGTGTCCCTAGTTCACTTACGTCTTGGATTATAGACTCTATTGGTTCATTTAACTCTAAATTTTAGATAATAAGTCTGAGGAATAATAATTACAGAAGATACAAGAACCCACATCTTATTGATAGGGAAACTCTAGATATAGTTGGAAAGTGAGAACACTCCCTCTGAATAAGGAGTGAAAGATTGTTCATATTTCAATGAGTGTAGAATATACCAATATTAAGAAAGGATATTTTTTAGTGGGTTATTTTGTTAATTATTGTTTCTATAAAATATTTATGAGTGTATAATTGAAAGATATAAATGGTTCCACGGTAGTGGGAAAAGGAATTAATAATGGAATATTGTACCAAATGGGAGTTTTAGAAGATTCAATTCATGTGAGAAAAATAACTTCTACAAAGTTATGGCACCAATGTCTTGGTCACATAACTTAGAATTGGATGAAAATCCAAGATACTAACGGAATTTTGATGATAAAATCATAGAGTAAAGAACAAATAAATATTTTGTTCTTATAAATAAGAGGAAGGTTTCATTCCAAATGTAAGGTAAGTCATCCAATTATCAAAATATATATCTTTTATATATATATTTATAGATACCATCTAAGGTAAATTCTCACAATGGTTTATTTTACTATGTTAACTTCAATGATGGTGTGAAACAAAATGTCTGGGTGTTATTTCTCATGAAGAAGTATGAAGTATTAAAAACCTTCATTTAATGAAGATTTGTAGTGGAAAATGATACTCGAGATAAAGTAAAATGACTGAGGTATGACAAAGGTAGGGAATATAGAAGCACATAATTGTGAAGGTTCTATTTATGGTAAAGAATATGGGTTTAGAAGACTCTTCCTGGTACTCTGGAACAAAATGGAATTACAAAGAGGTTAAATAATATGTTAGTTAAAAAGGAAATAAGTATGGGAATATATAATGGTTTTTAAAAGTTTTTTTTGGAAGAATCAATGAAATATGTTTCCTAGTTAGTAATTTGGATTTCTTCTTCCCTGTGGAGGAAGGAACTTCTAGTAGTATGTTGGTCTATAATAAGGATAGAAATATCCCATCTCAAGGAGTTTGGTTCACTCAACTACATTCATATTCATGTGAAGTAAATGTACTAGTTAGATTTTATGTCTTGATCATGTTTCATTACAAGATATATAAATAAATACATTCGATTTTGAATTTGAAATAACAACTTACATAAGGTTTTCAGAATATGTAATATTTTACTTAATGAAGAGACCTTGTGGAAGTATTGGAAGTGTTTATAAGTTATATATGATATTAGAGATTCATAAAAATAAGATGTTTGAATGGATAGAAATCTAAAAGTTAAGGATATTATGAAACATTTAGGTAGTATAATAGTTTTATAAGTAGTAAAATATCAAGAAGGAGTTTACTATAATAGTCAAGTTTTGATGGTTCTTCCAATTCCAGAAGTATCAAAAACAGTAGGTGCTATTCAATCTTAGGGAATATATCTAGAATGTGATGTTCCAAAATTATTAGTCCTAGATGTATATGAGAAATATATTTATCTAAAAGGTTTAATCAAGATTTGAAGGCATTTTCATTGATAAAGAAGTGACATGCACTATTTTCTTCTTATGAAAGATTGATAACACAAAATTTTATAATCGGTTGCAATTTGGAAGGAATAAAGTCAATTAGAGTTATTAATTATGTATGAGTTGGATTCTTTATATGTTTAATATATATAGGATCTAATGGAATTACCTACTGGGGGAGATTTTATCATAAAAAATGGTTTTATCATATAAAAGAAGATAAATATTATTGATGGTGGGATGAGGAAATGATTTTCATGATAGGTTTGTAACAACCCATGTTTCTTTTTAAGTGATATTTATTCTTAATAAAATGTGTGTTGTATTATATTATACACAAAAAAACCATATCTCATTAAAAATGGAGTGTTATTTATAGAGTTTTAATGGAAATGTGATAATTGAAAAAAATTACCATTGAGAACTATACCATTAGTTAATAATTTTACCATTACAATTAGTGTTTATAAGTAGTAATGAAAAAGTATAATTGATATAGAATGGAGAATCGATGGCCTCAACCAATATATTTTTGTCATTTGAACCACAATTATCAAAAATTCGGAGAGAGGTATCATCATTTGGGATTTCCCTTAATGAAGCCTAAGAAAAGCTTGAACTAAATCACATACGGGAAAAGTACACGTTTTTTTAGATAACCACTCGGTCGATATTATCCAATTAACCCCATGAAACTACCACCATGACACACCTTAACCTTAGGGTGTATGTGGGTGTAATAATGGGATGAATTTCTAGTCCATAATTTATTAAATTGAAATTTATAGGTATAAATAAAATTATTATTCCATCAATTTCTTTTTAACAATAGTTTTTTTCTAATAAAATATATGTCTAATTGAGACAAATTTGATATATTTATTATTTAGACACAAATTATACTTTTTAGAAAACAAAAAAAAATTTATAAAAAACTAAGGTATTTTTAATAATATTTATTTTAATAAAATGGTATTTTAAAACACACTTATTTAAATATAAATGATAAAACATTTTTAATATGTCTTATGAAATTTTTAAATGCCAGAAATTTAAAAATGACACAAAACTTGAAATATTTTTATAAATAAATATTTTCAAATTTAAAAGTTAAAATTAACATATTTAAAATAATTTTTCAGATAAAATAAAAATCATTTTTGAAATAATCACATCTAAATTAGGATAGAGAGAATTTATGATAATTTTATAAAATAATTTATTTTCTCAGGAATAGTAAAAACACAATCTTGGGTTTTCAGTATGTTTAATGACTTCATAATTATTTCATAATGATGTAATAATTCATTGACCACAATAAAAGACCTAAAATATTTTATTTTATTAATAATAAGTATTTTAATTTATTTTAATCATCTTCGAAATCTATAAATGACTTTTCAAATTCTAAAATGGAAACTTTGATTTTTGAAAACATTACTTTGTGGAAAATTTAATTGTCCGAGACAAAAGAAGTCATATGAAATTATTATCGTTTATTTAGGATTAAAATAACTTAAATTATCACCCAAATGTCCAAAAACATAGGCAAAAAGACATGTTTAATCCAATGGTTTTTCTTTTTCTAGTACCTACTTTTCCAATACCTATATTTGGAAATTATTAAGCATACCCTCCACTTTTTCTTTAAATATCCATACATTTCCCAATTTACTTTAACTTGCAATCCATAATCCATTAATTAATGGTTATTTTCCTCCCAATGAGTCCCCCATGGTGGACTTAGGCCCCTAAGGTTCCATCCTCATGTTTTAGGTACAACTCTTTAAGGTAAGGTAAATCCTCACTTCTCTTTTCAATTCAAGTTAAATTTTCATGTGGTATGTCTTCTAATTTAAAAACTAAGTTTATTTCTCCATGTTATATTATATATTTAATATAATAATAGTTATTTAATAATCTTATACCCTTTTACCCTCCCATTTTCTCTTTTCTAAAATAATGATTAATACTCATCATGTAGAAAAATTTTCTTCTTATTTTTTCATCTGTAACATGAGAAATTCTATTTTCCTTTTTATTTGAATACCGAAACCTATTTTATTTTATATGGCTATTAAAATATATTAAAAAATGAATTTTTTATTTTTGGATTTACATATATAAATCTCACATTTCTTTTCGTGGGTTAAAATGATGTAATGATCATGTGTTTATGCTCTTTTGTATCCCATAATTTTTTTTTGAAAATCGTTCTTTATTATCCACAGATTATTAATGAAATTATTCATTATGATATATTTGTATCATATTAATTTAATACATATTAATGTTAAACCCTTATAGTGCTCCAATGAATTGGGTAGATAATTTAATCTCTATAGATGAAATGTTTTACGATACCTCAGTGAATAACCTTTGCAGTTTTCATTTAGGACACCATAGTGACATACCATGGTGGTATGCTTGTGAATGTCTCATTTAAATGTTGTAGAAACATTTCTAGGTTATTATTCATGTTCTTTTTATTATGATATTCTTCATGTTCTATTGCTCATTCCATAATGATATTCCTCATGTTCATATTGGTATTCCTCATGATCATAGGTAAATGGTTCCCTTTCTTATTCTCTTATAGGGCCTCATGCTCACCACTTTCCTTTGATGTATGTCCCCAAGATATGATATGTAGTAAATTTACATATGATAAAACCATTAATAATCTCTTAATGTGTATTAGAATAATTTTTTATTTTTTCATTTATTATGTACATGATTTCCAGGAAACTAGACATTAAAAGATCATCTGTTTATGCCATGTAATGAAAAGATTTTTTATAAAAAGGTGGGATACCATAATTAGTATCAAAGGATAGTTTAGTTACTTTTAGAAAATATGAATATAAATCCATAGTATAAACCCTTGAGAAGATTATAAATATATGAAAACATCTTAGAATTCTGTTGAAGTATTAAGTAAGTGGTTTGTGAGAAAAAAACACATGTCTAGATACAAGCAAGTGGATTTAGCTCTGGTACAGATGTATCTAGGGGTAACACTTGAAAACACTATATTGGTCTAGACTCGATAGGTAACTTCTTCACAATAATGGACCTTGTTTTAAGCTTGGTTTGACACACCAAGGGGATATGTTTGGTTAATCACAAGCTTTCTATGAACCATTAAAAAGTATATATAGAAAATTTAATTTTTTGTTAAATAATAAAAAAGTTAAGAATGTTGTTTTAAGTAAAAATTCATTTAGAAGGATAAAATCATTAAAATAAATGTTTTTCTCATTAAGGATTTCTTCTTTTATAAAATTGCGGGAAATTGGAGGAAACATGTAAATGATGAACACAGAAGACAATGAACTGATGAACCTATGATGAAAGATGAAATGGAAAACTTTTTAAGGACGATGAATCAACTAACTCGAGTTATGAAAATTAACTTCAATCATGTTGAGAGATAAGATTCTCCTATAAGGGAATAACTTTCTATTGAGTCCTTTATACATCAACGACCACCTTCTATCACTGGATCTACTGACCCATTGATTACTGGTCGATTGATAAGCTATATAGAAAAGATATTTTATACACTCCATTTTAAAATAAGATAAAGTAAACATGAAAATTTAATGCTTATAATGATAAGTTGATAAGTTGTGGAAACTGATTAAAAACACAAATCCAAAAAGAGATATTGATTCTATAGATTGGGAAGAGTTTAGAAGAATATTTTTCAATAAATATTTTCATCGTTTGATGAGATGAAATAGAGAATAGATTCATAAAGATGAAGAATATAGAAAATTAATCTATGAGATTCTATAAAATGAAATTTTAAAGACTTTCTCTATATACGTCTACCTTTTTTATAGATCCTAATTGAAATGTTGATATATTTTTCAGTTGACGGAGACCCAATCAATAGAGTAATCTAGCATATTGAGACTAATACATTTATAAAGAAATAGTGTGGGTGATATGATGGTTGATTTGGTGTTTGGAGATATTTAGTGGTCACATAAGTCAAATGAAAAGAAGTACGATATGGATCCAATCTCTAGGAGAAAATTTTATCACATAATAAGAGGAAAGAATGTGAAGCTTCCCACATGTAATAGATGTGGGAAGAAGAATTTGGGTAATTGTTTTCTTGGTATTGGGAAATGTTATAAGAGTGGAAGAGATGGCCATATAGCCTAAAACTTTCATGGTGAGGTAAAGCCTCAACTTCTCAACACTGACAATAAAGGGAAGATTTTACAGTCCCAGCCTAAAGTTCAATACTTCAAGTGAGGAAAATTGGGAACTTTTTTAATCATATTCAAAATTAGAAGACAATCGAAGTGAATCACCATAAAACTAGTCATACTACAAGGGATATGGTTCAAGTATTTTCTATCATGGTGGCTAAAGTAGAGGCACTAAATGATATAGTGGTGGGTACTCTTGTTGTTCTGTCAAATCTAGCAAGTACTTTTTCTTATTCTGGTTTTATGAATTACTCTATTTCCTCCAAGTTTTCAATGAAAATAGAATCAATCCCTGACCTTCTAGAAGTATAGTTATTAGTCACGAATCATGGAGGTATTATCCAATCATCAACAGTGTATAGAAACTTTAGTATTGAGTTTGGAGAGAACAATAACATCATAAATCTAGTAGTCATTTCCATGATGGAATTTGACATTACTAGGGATGGAATCGCTATCAAGGTATAATTCTAAGATCAACTATAGAAGAAAAGAAATCTTAGTAGTTTTGAATGGAAAACAAATATTTATTTTCAAAAGAGATATATCTAGACCTGGGATTTTTCTAGAATCACCTATTATAGCCTTATTTATGGATATGATCAGTGAAATGGAATAAGGAAATGAAAGTATAAGGATATAAAATGTCCCCATCATTCAAGAATACATTGACGTATTTCCTAAAGATTTACCTGGAAATACCCTAGAAAAAGAGGTATATTTTTTTATTGAAATAATACCTGGATCCAAGTTGATATCAAATACCCCATATAGAGTGGAAAATATAGAGTTAGAGTATTTAAATAAACAACTTCAATATATCATGGAGAAGGGTTTTATCTGAACAAGTGTTTATCCTAAGGGAAAAAATGTTCTCTTATTGAATAATAATTATGGTTCAATGTGGATATGAATTGATTATAGAGAACATAATGGGATCACTATGATGAATAAGTACCCTCTCCCAATGATTTATGATTTATTTTAACAGATTTCTCGGGCTCAATTATCCTAAAATATTGACCTCTGATTCGGGTATCATTAATTGAGGGTTAAGAAAGAATATATTCCAATGAAATCCTTATGAACAAAATATGTGCATTATGAGTTTGTTGATATTCCCTTAGTATTGACTAATTCTACAACTAAATTTATGGATTTGATAAATAGATTCTTCAAGCACTGACTTGATAAATTTGTGTTGTTTCTTATTGATGATATTATGTTATATTCCAAAAGTAAATAGGAGTAAGAGAATTATCTAAGTGTTATATTAAAATCTCTAAGGAAGGATACCCCATTTGAAAAATTCAAAAAATGTGAATTTTGTTTACGATAAGTTTCTTTCTTGGGTAACATTATAACCAATGAAAGAATCTCAGTTGACCCTACTAAGAAAAAGGTTGTAGAAGTGTGTCCTCATCCTATAAAAATAATTGTGATTCGTAGTTTCCTTTATCTAGAAGGATATTATAGGAGGTTTGTAAAAATAATTTCATGACATTGTAATCTAGTGACTAGGTAAACTTGAAAAGGGGTAAGTTCATCTGGATAAAGGAGTGTGAATAAAGTTTCCAAGAACTGAATATGATATTGGTTATTTCACCTATGTTAACTCTACCCTTTTTTGTAGAATGATTATTTATTTATATAGATTCATCTTTGAAAGATCTTGGGTGATTCCTCATGAAAAATGGAAAGTTTATTGTTTATATATCTTAATAGTTAAATCCTCATGAGAAGAATTATCCTACGCATGACCTAGATCTATTTGCCTTTATTTTTTATATAAAAATATAGAGGCACTATCTTCATGGGGAGAAATATTATATATACATAGACCACCATAGTTTGAAGTATATTTTCACACAAATGGAATTGAACATGAGACAAAGGGGATGGTTGGAACTTCATAAACACTATGACTATTCAATTCATTATCAACATGCAAAAGAAAACAAATTCATTGATGCATTATGCCCGAAAGACCCTATTGTGTTGGTAATGATGTGGATTGAAGTATATTCTTTGATCAAGGACATAGTAAAAATAAACATGGGAATTATAAGGGGAGGGACATCATCAACCCTCTCCCAAATGATTTATCAACGCCAATTACTAGAGAATATAACGAAATATCAAAAATAAAATCCTTTTTTACAAAATAATATAGAGACATTAAATAATGGGAAGTTTCCTATGTTTATTATTGATTAAGAATGTGTATTGAAATTTCATAAAAGGATATGTGTCCCATCTATCCTGGAAATAAAGAAAAATTGATTGATGAAGCTCATAGCTCTACATTCTCTATACATCCTGTAATAACTAAAATGTATGTGGACCCTCGTGATCTTTATTGGTGGGATAATATGAAAAGGGTAATTGTCAACAACATTGTAAGGTTCTTGGTATGTCAGAAAGTGAAGGTGGAACAACAACTTATTAAAGGCGTATTGAAACCATTACCAATACCAACATGGAAGTGGGAAAATATCACTATGGAATTTTTTACCGGTATCCTAGTAAAATCCTAAAGAAATAATGAAATATGTTTTATAGTGGACCGACTCATCATGACTACCCATTTTTTCACTAGTTGAAAATATTTATCTCTTGAACAACTTTTCAATATATACATAAATGATGTGGTGATCCTATATGTGGTTCCACTTTCTATAGTTTCTAATCATGAACCAAGGATCAAATCTAAAGTATGGATAAGTCTTCAATGTTATATGAATACAAAATTGAATTTTAGTAAGGCCTATCACCCGCAAACTGATGTCCAATCTAAAAGTACTATTCAAACACTTGAGAACATGATGAGAACATTCTTAATGGAATTTAAATGTGAATGAGATCAACATCAGACATCGGTTTATTTCTCATACAATAATAGTTCCACTAGAGTATTCAAAAGAAACTCTATTAAGCTCTCTATGGGAATCGATGTTGAACTCCTACTTATTGGGATGATGTTGGTGAGAGAATGCTTCTTTCACCCAATCTTGCACAATAGATAATATAAAAGGTTCATGCAATCCAAAAAAACATAAAGTCTACTCAGAGTCGATAAAAGAGCTATGTTAAAAATCATTGAAGGGACTTGTAGGTTAATTTTTGTGTTAAATATTTCTTTAGAATATCATCATGGAATAGAGTAATATGGTTGGTGGAGAAAGGTAAGCTTAGCCAAAGTACATTGGCCTCTATGAAATCTTAGATCGTATAGGAGTGGTGGACCATCGACTTTCACTTACACCAAATATAGATCATGTTGATGATATATTCCACGTATCTCTCTTGATGATGTACATACCTTGTCCCTTACATGTAGTCAACATAGAGGTGGTACTACACGATCATTATCTCTCTTATGACGAGTAATCGATGGAGATATTGTAACATAGGGACAAGGTTCTATGTAACAAGACTACCCACCTTGACAAATTATTGTGGAGGCACTACAATTTTAAATAGGAAACATGGGAACTAGAAGAAATAATGAAGCAGAAGTACTCTCAACTTTTGTCAACCAAGATAATGATTTTAAATTTCAGGGACTAAATTTCTTAAGGGCGGAAAATGTAATGACCCATGTTTATTTTTAAATTATATTTGTTTCTTGAGAAAATGTGTTTTATATTCTATTATAGAAAAAAAACCATATCAAATTAAATGTTAGGTGTTATTTATAAAGTATACAGGGAAATGTGACTGTTTGAAAATTTTATCATTGACAACTATACCATTTTTTTAATAATTTTACCATTATTATTAGTGTTTATAAGTAGTAATCACAAAGTATAATTGATATAGAAATGAGAATTGATGGACTCAACCTATGGATTTGTGACATTTCAAAACAATTTTTCAAAACATGGGAAGAAGGTATTGTCATTGGGGATTTCCTTTAACCAACCCAATGCAATCTTCAACAAGTGAAGCTTGAAAAAAATAACCTACTATAGAAGTTCAAGTTAGAGAATATTAGTCAATGTTAGTCGAGCCACCCCACAAAACTACGGACACCACACACCTTACCCTTAGAGTGAATGCGAGGGTAATAAGGGGTTAAATGTCCATGCCTGAGTTTCTTGAAGTGTAATTTATTTGTATAAATTAAATTTTTATTCTATTTATTCGTTTTTAAGAAGATTTTTTCTTAATAAAATATCTGTTTAATTGAGGCGAATTTGATAGATTGATTTTTCAAAACCAAATTTTAATTTTTAGAAAAGAAATATTTTTTTATAATAAAATAAGGTATATTTAATAATATTTAATTTAATAAATTATCATGTTAAATCACCCTAATTTAAATATAAATGAATAAATAATATTATTATGTCCTAGGAAATTTTTAAGTGTTAGATATTAGACTGTGCCTTACAACATGATATTTTTTATAAATAAGGATTTTTAAATTTAAAAGATAAAATTATCATATTTAGTGAATTATTCTGATAAAATAAGCATAATTTTTTAAATCATCACATCAAAATTAGGTTAGGGTTAATTAATGAGAAATTTCTAAAATACTTTATCTTTCTGTGAATAGTAAAAATATAGTTTTGGGTTTTTAGTATGTTTCCGGATTTTATAATTATGTAATAATGTTTTAATATTTAATTAGCCATAATACAAGACATAAAATATGTTATTTTATTAATATTAAATATTTTAATATATTTTAATCAATTTCTAAATCTATAAATGACTTTCCAAAGTCTAAAATTGAATCTTTGATTTTTAAAAACATCAACTTGTGGAAACATAAATTTTCTAAGGAAAAAAAATTATATAAAATTATTCTCTACTTATGTGGGATAAAGTAACATAAAATATTACCCAAATGTCCATAACCATGGGAAAAGATATGGGTAACACAATGATTTTTATTTTTCCACAATCTAGTTTTACAAGACCTATATTTTGAAATTATTAAACAAATCATCTAATTTTATTTTAAATACCCACCCATTTTTATAATTAAATTCACTATAAATCCATTTTTCATGATTTTATAGTGATTTTTCCTCCCAAGGAGTCCCCACAAGGTGTTCTCAATCCCCCAATGTTACATCCTCTAGTTTTAGGAACAACTCTTCAAGGTAAGGTAAATCTTCACTTCTCGATTCCATTCAAGTAACTTTTCATGTGGTAAGTATTATATTTTACAAAATAAATTCATTTTTCACTTTGTTTTATCTATTTAATATAATAATATTCTCTTTTAATTACATACCACTAGTAATACACCTGATGGTCTTGGTACATCTTAGTACTTCCATGATGAACTAAAAATGGAGAATTGTGAGCTTCACACAACAAATCGTTCTTTAACTGAGGATCATAAGGCACACACAATCTTTTACCAAATCTCAAAACACAATATTTATCAAGGTTAAATTCTAGAAACTTTCCCATTTTTACCAATTCTACCTTTTCCTATAGTTCATAGTCTTCCTTCTGTGCTTGCTTGATTCTATCTGATAATGATGACTGCACTAAAACCTGAAACAAAATAGTTGTATTTCCTGCACCAAAAAATACTAAGACAAAATTCATCAAATAATTAATCAAGGGATCATGTTATAAATGTAACATGGTTAATGATGCGTGATGTTTTTGGATCAAAGTATCCACCACTTTGTTTTCTTTTCCTGGATGGTAACTGATTGTGCAATCACAATCCTTTGTTAGTTAAATCCACATTATATACCTCATGTTCAATTATTTCTAAGTGAATATATACTTCAAAATTTAATGGTTAGTATATATTCCACATTTGGCACCATATAAATGATGCCTCCAAATTGTTAAAGCAAAAAACCAAGGTTGTCATTTCCAAATCATGTGTGGGGTAATTTAACTCATGAGGTTTCAACTAACGTAAAGAATAATAAATTACCTGATCATTATGCATCATAACACAACCAATTCCCTTAAAATAAGAATCACTATAGAGAGAAAACTCTCCATTTCTAGAAGGTAGAGTCAAAACTGGAAAATTCACCAATGTTCATTTGATTTCTTGAAAACAATCATCACATTCTTTTGTCTATAAGAATTTTACACTGTTTCAAGTTAACTTAGTCATTGGGCTGGATAACCATGAAAATTTTTCAACAAAATGTCATTCATTGCCCACCAGACTAAGGAAGCTGTGAATTTCAGTTATATTTGTTGGTCTTGGCCATTCTTCAATAACCTTTGTTTTAGCAGGATGAACAGTTATGCCATATTTAGAAACAATGTGACCAAGGAATGAAATTTGTTGCAACTAGAATTCACAATTTATGTATTTTCCATACAGTTTCTTTTCTTTTAAGGCTTTAAAAACAACCCTTATATGTTTTTCATTATCCTATTTACTTTTAGATAAAACAATAATTTCATCAATAATCACAACAAAAAATTTATCCAAGTACTTATGAAATATTCTATTCATAAGATCCATGAATACAGTAAGTGAATTTTTCAAACCCAAGTGAATAACCACAAACTCATAATGCTCATATCTAGTATGTAAAGCTATTTTTGGAATATCATATTCCTTCACCTTCACCTGATGGTACCCGTATCTCAAGTCAATCTTCGAAAAATACTGAGCTCCTGGGAGTAGATCCAACATGTCATCAATATGAGGCATATGATACTTGTTTTTAACAGTGATGTTATTCAAAGATCTATAATCAATGAAAAGTCTCATGGAACCATCGTCCTTTTTAACGAAAAAAACAAATTCACCCCATGATAAAGTGCCAGGATGAATAAAGTCTTTCTCAAGTAGCTCTTGTAAATGATTTTTCAATTCAATCTATTCCACTTGTTGCATTCAATATAGGGGGTTTTAAAATTGGATTAGACTCGGGAACTAAGTTAATTGGAAATTTCACATCACAATTAGGTACTACACTAGGTGGAGGTGAATTTTCGGGGTACTATAGTAGTACTGTAGCAGTACTGTAGCATGTATTGTTCAGTACTATAGCAGCCATAACTATTCACCTGATTTGGGCCTTCGGGCCAGCGGTTTGGGCCTACGGGTCTCCAGGGCCTTCGGATCATCAAAGGTCTTCGGGCCTCAGGGGCTTCGGGACACAAAGACAATGTAGTAGCCCAGTTCACATATAGATGGACCCAGAAGAGGGTCAGGGAGAAATAAGACTAGAAGTCACCATAAGTAGAGCTACCAGATTGGAAGAATGAGAGGGTATGGAAAATGCCATCGGGACCAGGCATCGTGCAGCTTTGTACGGGGCAATACTAGATGATCAACAATGCAAGGTGGGGGGATAGGTGATCAATGATGTAGAAGCTAGGGGAGGGGCAGTTCCTGTGGGTTGGGCCTAAGGGTCATATTTTGGGCATAGTATGCCTCTGGGCCTTCGGGTCATGTATTGCGAGTCGTGGCGGGCCTTGTTCTTTGGGACTACGGGTCATGTACAAGTTCCCCTTCATCCCTTAAAAATGGGTATTATCTATAAAAACAATCCTTCGAGCCAATCGAGCTGAATAATTCCCTTATTTTCAACAATATGAGAAAGATAAGTTTCATTTCCTTATTTTAATAGTGTTTCAGGTTCTAGGTAGGTTATCAATTCTATCGGTTCATTCTTGTACACAAACTGAAACTCAGTATGAAAATCAAATTATTTAACTCTACAATCTATCTTTTCATGATAAACAAAAAGCAATTTCATCCCCAAAATAAAATCAAACTCTACTAGGGGAAAAACAACAAGGTTCATAGGAAAAATATTTCCACACACAAAGATAAGAAGATTCTCATAAATTCTTTTTGCCACCATTTTCCATCCATTTGTCTTTGACACATGTTCTAGAATCACTTCTTGTGGTTTAATGTCCAATTTGGATGAAAATTTCTAAAAAATGAAAGAATGTGTAGATATCGTATCAAATAATACTTTATAAAAATCTATGTAAACAAATAATGTACCTGACACCACTTCATTTGGCGGTTCAACAACTATTGTAGTAGTCAAAAAGGATTTTTCCACACCCTTATGCTTCAAATCTTACTGATTTTCTACCTAAGTGACTATCCTTGGTCAAACATTAGCATAATGACCCAATTACTTACAGTTAAAGAATCTCACCACCGACTTCTCATTTATTTTGGATAACTTTCTTTGCATTCATGAGACATGCCCCCAAACTTTCCACATCATTAGCACTTCCCAGAATTCACAAGACATTCTCCAGGATGCTTTTTACCACACTTTTCTCAAGAAGGGAAATTCATTTTCATACCTCCAGACTTCTTTGATGAGTTATTCCCCATTTTTTTCAACCTAACTGCTTCTTATTCTTTTCATCATGAGGAACATACATGTCAGTAAACTCGATCTCAACATTTTCAGTATACCAATCAAGTTTCTCATAGCTTTTAAACTCTCATGAAGCCAAATCCCTTCATATAAAAGGTTTCATTACAGACTAAAATATATTAATTTTACTATCAATTTTCTGAGTAAAATACAATACGTACCTAGATAGTCTTATAAAATTGGTTTCATATGCTATCAAATATTTATGATTTTTCTTCCTCAGTTCCAAGAATTGTTTCTCCAATCCAAGTCGAACAGTTTTAGGAAAATATTTTTCCAGAAAAATATTCTTAAAATATTCCCATTAAAGACTATCAAGATCATATTTTTCTCTCATATTATTAACTTGAGACCACTACTAATCAACTTCACCTTCAAAATTATAAATGGATAGTTTTTCCTTTTTGCGCTCTGAAAATCCCATGACATTAAATATCTTTTCGAGTGCATTGATCCATCCCTAGGATATCACTGGATCTGTAGTTCCACTAAAAGCTAGAGGATGCTACCTCGGGAAATTCTCCTCAAAAGACAAGTTCCCTCATTGTACATCAAGTTATTATCTACAAAAAATAACACCACCATTTATCACATCTGTTAACTGCACCATTGCTGTCACAAACTTTTCAGTTTTGATTCCCACCATTCCAGGCTGCAAATTCGAACATGTATAAACCTCTTGGAACCTTCCTACATCAGCATCCATATTTCTTATGTGGAAAGACATTCTGAACAGACATATCTTAGTTTAAGAAACATGGTAGCCTTCAAATTCTATGTCACTATAAATTAACCATAAATTAAAAACCATATAGTGTATTCAATTAACATAATTCTAACCCTTAAAGTTATCTAAATCATCCTTTGATTCCAACTATCAGGACCTAGCCTTAAAACATTACATAATCTAGAATTTTAGTCCAGAACATACATGTATCAAATATTGAGGACCAATTTGGTTTTAGAGTTTTACAGAGTTAGGACAACTTACATACCACATTCATACAAATAGGATACTATTAAAAACAGTATCTATTTTTTCAATGTATAAAACATTAAAACATAAAACATAATTTCTTTGAAAAATATTTATAACATTAATCATGAATCCCTTCTTAATGATACCCATCCTTATATCCTGTGAAAAAACATTTAAAAAATGTGGGATGAGTACAAAACTAAGTATGGGATAAGAAGAGAGAAATTGTCAGTCAAGTGATGACATAAAAAAACAATAAAACCCATATCATAAAAAATCGAATTCATATAATACTCATTCAGTTTCCTTGGGAAACATTTACCGTATCATTATTACATTCACCCTTACACTTGAAATAACCATTTTTTGAACATCTATATCTGGCATACCCAATGCATTGGAGAGCTATGATAGGGCTCACCCGTTATATCTTGAGATATAATGGGCTCAACCCAACATATCTTGAGATATATTGGGTCTCAACCATAATATATTGATCTATAATGTCCTAAACCCAACATAAATAATTTATAAGGAACATACCATGAATAAAACATTTCATAACTCATATTCACCCTTGAGCAAAACACATTCACATTTCAAAATACCCTCTTCTCGTAAAAATAACTTTTATAACATAAACACCCCACAAATGATAATGAAATCATATAATTAAAAAACAACATTAAAAACCTATAATGGGGACACTATGGTAATAAAAAATCATGAAGTTATAATATTACACTCATATCATAAAAAAGAACAATCTCTTTAGATTTCTTGAAGGATACATTTAAAAGGATTTTAAGGGCGAGGTCCTTTACAAATACCATAACATTGAAGAGAGAATTGATTAAATGAAGTAAATATGTATATATAATTTAAATATAGATAATAAAACTTTATATAATCAAATTTAATTTCACAAGTCATCTTAGCTTGATAAAAATAATTGAAGTTAAAGGTTTGCCTAAAGAATGGAAATTGGGTTTAAAATTCACTTATCAAATTTCAGCATGGTATCGGGTGTACATGGGAGGGATTAATGAGATATATTGGGGTATCTTATCATAAATATATAATAAGGGTAGTATGTAGGATGTTTGAAAACATACCTCATCATTAAGAATTAAAAATAAAAGGACACAACATAGAGGAGATTCTTGAATAAAAGTGAGAGAGAGAGAATCCATTACCTCGGGTTTGGATTCCTTGAAATGTGTCTAAAACTATTGTATAATGGTTAAAATATTTTTATTGTGAATTTTAAGAAACATTTTAATGTTTATAAAATCTTATAATATCAATTTTTAAAATCATTCCACCCATTCATTAATAATACTTTGTTATTTTCCTTGTTTCACGTGTGTGCATTACATGGTTTACATGAGCAGTTCGTAATGGATTTTTTTGTCAGTTGTAAAATAAACTCCAAAAGTGGATAGTTATGGAATTTAAATTTTAATAACCTTAATTATAAAATTTATCATTTTGAATTATTATGTGAGAGATATTCATTAGTTAAAACATTAATGGTTTTTTTAGTTCATTTTAGAGGTTCTTTGATAATAACAACCACATTTTGTTTTATAAATTAAAAACATGTGTAAAAAGGATTCCAAAACCATGGATGAGACATAATAAATATAATATAAACTGATTCAACCATAAATTTGTTTCATTACCATACTTTAAAGAATTAAAGAAAATTGAAATCACATCATCCAAGATGTTGGTAATTGGACACATCACAGACTATGTTTTTATTCCTTGAATAATTGGGAGAGGAGAAGAAGAATAATGATGATGGATTTTCCATGAACCTTAGAACATCCATTATATAAAATATTTATGGATATTTCACTCCTATTGGACAAGATGATGGTAAGATACTATAATAAAAGAAAATGAAAGGAAAGAAAAACACATGAAAAAAAGTGGATTTCTTGCCTCTTGATCTCTTCTCCTTGAGATCCTCCATAAGGTGTTTGATTTTGGAATTTGGGTGAGACCAGTAGGTCATGGACATGGGTAAGGAGATTAGGGAGGAAATTTTGAAGAACTTAGACAATGATAAAAGCTTGAGAGGTGTCGGAGGAATAGGTGAAAATGGGTGGTTTTTATAGTGGAGGAGGGGAGAGATTTCACATTATTTTAATATTTTTCCTCAAGACAAGAAATAGTGAGTCTTCCATGACTAATAATAGTAATAATGTCATGTGAGTTCAGGAGAAATGGATTAAATCAGCACAAAAGCATCGATGACACCTCCATGATGCGGAAATTTATTTATTTGTCAAATACAAAAAAATTACTATTCAACAAAAAATCAAGTATTTTAGAAAATTACCAAAAATTCACCCCAGCCATTTTTTGATATGTAGAATTAAAAAATGAACTCCATTTTAAATTTTTTTTTTATAAATATGAGAAAAATAATTTTTAAATAAAATAATACTTTATTTGGAAAATAACAATTTTAAAGCATTTATTTACTTATTCAAAGATATGGGTGTACCATAATTTCAATTAAATCTTATATATATACTATCATAGGTGAGGTTTAAATTCATAAGGGTAACATTACTATTCATAAGGGTACATTTATATTCATTACTATCAAGATACTACTCATAAGGTTACATTACTATTCTTAAGGGTATGTTACTATTCATAAGGGTATGTTACTATTCACAAAAATTAAGTTAGTCTTATAAGACTCTAAATAACTTACTGATCAAAATTATATATTACCATTTTTTTAAATTAAAAACATAAAAGTGGGAAATTATATTTAATTTTAATTATCTTATATGTACCTGGGTTGTTACAGTTACCAACTATAGCAACCCTAGCCTTTCACAAATACTATTACATGATTTTTGGCATAATTAACCATAAAATACAACCCAAGGATCATAAATTCTAGTGTATTTGTAATATTAGATACATAAAACTGAAAACATGAAACAAAAATAAAAACAACTTTAATTTGAACTCCATAATGAGTTTTTAACTCTCATTTAGCTACTACATCAACATAGGTTGACATGTGGAATACATGGACAAAAGGGATGAGATAAAAATCTCGGTAAGTGTAGAAACATAGGAATAAAGGAAAGAACAAGGGTTAGAAGGAATAATAGGATTTCATAAAATGGCATTCATCTTGAATAAACATAAGGAATAAAAACATATAGACTATGAGGACATGTAATCATGTCATTATAGGAATTTGGCAACCACACACAATGTGACATAAGCATGAGTCAAGGATAACTGCCAAGACCGTTGCACATGGAGGATAAAGTAATGTAATGGAATTAGGTTCACTCCATATCCAAACAAGATGTATCATGCGACTAAACATTACCTGATTCATTGGAGTAATATCTATTCTCACCCATCATAACATATTCATGAATTTGTTTCCACATTAAGAATCAATCATAAAGGTTACCCATGAAAAGAATTGGGTATCATAATCATGTCGTAAGGAATAAAAAATTCATATATCACAAATTTTTCATGAAATAATGTATTTAAATCATAAATTTAAATTTATAAGGTAAAATTGGAATAGATAATTATAAGTGATGTCAATCCGGTACTAAAACATGTAAAAAGAGTGTTTAAGAGTCATTAGAAATGAAACATTTTAGTGTAGTCTAGGGAAAATATTAAAGGGTGTTTAATGATAGAAAATGAATATATTTTTTCATAAAACCATAATTAAGCCTAGATGGTTTTTTATTACGAAATTTTGTATTTCATAAAAATAATTATGGATTAAAATTGATTATGGAGTGCACTTAAAAATGGGTAAGAAATCTGGAAGTTTTCTTTAATTATGTGTGCTTAATGGGAAAAATTGATAAGGGAACCTTATAAATAATGTATTTCCCCAAAAAATAAATAATAATAGGGATATGAACATGTGTATGGAACATAAATACAGAATATATGAAGATTAAATAAGAATAATTAAAAATTTCATTCTATAAAAGAGAGAGAAAGCGTAACTCGAAGGAAGAAATGGAGGTTCGGAAAGATTCCCATACCTTATGTCTAAAAGTGTTCTGCACTTGATCTTAATATCCATAAAAATAAAATTAATCCACTAATTACTTAATTCATAACCGTTTCTACATTTATTTTATTTATTATTATTTTATTAAGGTCATTTATGGCCTTTTTGATGAGATATAAGATACAATTTCATCGTGCGGGAGTGAAGTTTCCACAATTTTCAAGAAAGGTTCACTTGTATAAATATATGAAAGATCATGTAAAATGGGAATAGATATACAGAATTGAAGTTATTTTTTATTAATGAAAATAGAGAATATTAAATGTTTATATATGCTATTTGGTTATTTTGGGTGAGGATAAACCATTAGACAAGACATTAGTGGTAGTCATTTTGATTATTTTGGGGGATTTTTTATCATCACAAACTAGATTTGTTTCATTTTCCATTAACATATATAAAAGTTAGTTTCAAAACATAATAAGGGTTGTAAAAAAAATTAAAATCTATACCAACCAATATAAGTGTTTTATGTCCATCCTTGAAGAAGGTAAAGTAAAATGAAAACTTTTCATCCTCAAAAGTGATAAATCAACACCTTGTGGATGTTATTTTCATATTTAGAATCAAAGGAAAGGGATAAGATAATTGATGTTGTATTTTCCATTAACATAATAACATTGAATTCTATATAATATGATGTATTCATCATGCATGTTTTGATAGAGGATGTGATAATATTATAAGAAAATAAAAGAATGTCAAAAGAAAAATAAAGAAAGTGAAAGATGATTTTACCTCCTGAATTATTCTCCTTGAGAACCTCCTTATGGAAATTGGTTTTTCTATTTTTTTGAGGTTAGAAACTTCTAAACATGGGGAATATATTAGGTAATTTTATTGGGTGGAAATTTGACAATATTCTAGGATTAAGAGGTGTGATGAGAAGAGGTGGTTATGGGTGGTATTTGTAGGAGAAGAGAGGGGTTTTTTCATTATTTAATTCATTTTTTTACTATTTTTTCATCGAGAATATGAATAGTTTTATAATTGTCACTAAATGTATTAAAATAATTAAGGGGAGTTCAAGATTATTCTGATTACATCAGCGGTGACTCATGTAACAGTGTACATAATTTATAATGTATATATACCGTAAATTACTATATTTTACTCTTCACTAAAAAAACACGTTTTTTAGAAAAAAAATATCCCTAACCATTTTTTGATGTATATAATTGAAAAATGAACTCCATTTTATGAAAATAATTTTCTAAATATTAGAAATTTAATTTTTAATTAAAATCATCCTTTACTTGAAAAATAAAAATTTTAAAATTATAACACATTTTATAACACTTTGAAAAATTAATTAAGGTCTCGTAAAATTATCTTATAAACATAAAAAAGAAAAAATATTAATTTATGAATAAATTTTATGAAAATATTTTTTATTTTAAATCCTTATATTAATTAAAAAATTGAAAATAAACATTTAAGTTTTATAAAAAAATATCTACACTTAATTAGTAACTACTAAAACATTTATTTACTTATACTATGATTTAATTATATCATATTACCATTTATAATATGACTAAATTTTTTTTATACTTTTAGGGGTGAGCTTACTATTCTAAAGGCTGGATTACTATTTCTAATAGGCATGTCACTATTCCAAAGTTGAAGTTACTATTCCATTGCAATAGGTTACTTGACCTCTAAAATTACATCTTATTTAATTAATTCATCATGTATAATGTTTTTATTATTTTCTAAAAGTGATTTATTCTATATGTAACAATTATAAGAAGGTAATTTTCATTTATGGTATTTCGGGATGTTAAATTCTTCCCCTCTTATAAAATTTCACCCTCAAAGTTTCTTTTTTAAAACATGAGAAAACACTAAATATCTTCTTCCACGCTTAATCACTTTGATGAGATATTCAGTCATTCCACTTGGAATTTACTTCAAGGAGAAAGGGTCCATGCATCATGATGGTACCTCGGGATATTTTAAAATCGCATAGTTTTTTTATCCAAAAACAAATCAGGAATATTGGATTATATCAATGGAAGAATTGATAAATCATAAAAAAATTATTTCTAATATATAATTTTAAACATATCCTTGAACTGGTTTTTTACAAAACAACATTACTGATCCATCTTTAAATATTTCAAAATATGGTTTTTTTAAATAAATTATGATATTTCCTAAAATACATAAATATCTAATTAGATACATATAGGCTACTCTATGGTCTCCCTCTTATGTAGCATCTTGAAAATAATTTAGTGTTTCAAGTGTTTGAAATAAATAAAATAATTTGAAAAGATCATGATAGTACTTCCCATGATTAGATTTGTAAGAAAATTGTGAGAGAAATATTATCCAATAGATGATACTTGGTATTTTAAAGAATTGGGAAATGGTAGAGGTATTTATTTCATGTAACTTTCACATTGGAAAAAACATTCGAAGTCTTCTAAGAATGAATTCTAGATAATATTTCCAACTATTTGTTCAAGAAGAGAGATAGGAGTTGTTTGTGATCTTCCTCCTTCTATATTTTAACTAATAAAAATAAAATACAGTTAGTAGTCTAGAATAATTATCTAATTATCATATAGAAAATAAAACTATGAACATAGAAGGATAAAATTTTAAATGAAAAGTTTATAATAACATGTGATACCCGAAGTTTCATTATAGGTTATCCATGGTGATAGAATTATCCCTAGGTTTCTTAATAAAGTGATATAGTCCTAATCTTAAAAAATAAGTATAACTTGCTCTAATACCAACTATAGAGACCCTATACACTTAGACATACTATTACATGATTTTTAGCATAATTAACTATAAAATACAAGCCAAGGATAATAAATTCTGGTGTATTTAGAGAATTAGATACATACAAATGAAAACATGAACCCAAAATAAAAGCAATTTTAATTTGAACTCCATAATGATCTCCTAACTCTCATTTATCTCTTATATTCTCATAGGATAACCTAGGGAATAGATGAACACAAGGTATGAGCTAAAAATTCCAGTATAGATATAAACATAGGAATAAGGGAAAGCACTTGGGTTAAAAGGAAAAAAAGGATGACATAAAAATTCATGGATCATGAATGAACATTAGGAATCATAAAATGTAGAGTATGAGTACATGTAATCATGTCATCATAGGAATGTGGCAAAAACACGCAACGTGGCATAAGCATAAGTCAAGGATAACTTCAAAGACCATTGCGTATGGAGGAAAAAGTGTTGTAATGGAATTAGGTTCACTCCCTATCCAAACATGATGTCTCATGTGAGTAAACATCACCCAATTCATTAGATTAATATTTAGTCTCACCAATCATAATATGTTCATTCATTTGTGTGCCACATGAAGAATCAAGCATAAGGGTTACTCGTGCAATGAATTGGGTATTATAATCATGTCGTAAAGAATAACAAAATTAAATATCATAATAGTGTCCATGAAAGAATGGATTTAAATCATAAATTTAAATTCATTAGGTAAAATAGGAATATATAATGATAAGTTATGTCAATTGAAAGTGAAAATATGTAAATAGAGTGTTTAAGAGTCATTAGAAATGAAACACTTTTGTGTGGTCCAAGGAAAATATTAAAGATTGTTTAAAGAAGAAAATAGATATTTGTTTTCATAAAAACATAAATGAACAAAGATATTTTTTAATAATGAAAAGAGTAATTTTATAAAAATAATTGTGGATTACAACAGATTATGCAGTGCACGTTGAAATGGGTAAGAAATCGGGAAGTTCTCTTTAATTGGGCTTGCTTTTTTGGAAGAATTGAGAAGGGAACCTTATAAAACAAGTATTTCACCATAAAATAAAGCAAAATAGGGATAAGAAAATATTTTTGGAACATAAATACATAACATAGGAGGATTAAATAATAATAATTAATAATTTTATTTGGTTAAAGATAGAGAAAGCGTAATTGGAATGAAAAATTGAGGTTCAGAAAGAATCTCTTACTTTATGTCCAAAAGTGTTCTGCACATGATATTAATGTCCTTGAAAATAAAATAAATCCAATATTTACTTAATTTATAAGAATTATACATTTATTTTATTTATTATTATTTTATTAAGTTAATTTATGTCCTTTTTGATAAGATATAAGATATAATTTCATCGCTCGAGAGTGTTCATTTCCATGGTTTTAAAGATTAATTCACTTGTATAGATGTATGAAAGATTAAGTAAAATGGGAATATATATCCAGAATTTAAGATATTTTTTATTAATGAAAACATATAATATTAAATTTTTATATAACTAATTTGGTTATTTTGGGTGATGATGAACCATTAGACAAGACATTAATGGTAATCATTTAGATTATTTTGGTATTTTTTTTATCATCCCAAACTAGCTTTGTTTCATTTTCTATTAACATGTATAAAAGGTAGGTTCAAAACATAATAAGGGTGGAAAAATAAATTTTACAATATGTTCCAACCATTATATGTGATTTATGTTCATTATCGATGAAGGTAAAGTAAAATGGAAACTTTTCATCCACGAAGGTGATAAATCTACACCTCGTGGATGATATTTTTGTTTTTAGAATAAACAGAAGCGGAGAAGATACTTGATGTTTTATTTTCCATTAAAGTAATAAAATTAAATTATATATAAAATAAATTGGATTCATCATGGATACATTGATATAGTATGTGAGAAGATTATAAGAAAAGGAAAGAATGAGAAAAGAAAAATGAAGAAAGCAAAAGAGGATTTTACCACCTAAATTCTACTCTTAAAGATCCTCCATAGATAAATTGGTATTGGTATTTTGTTGATTCCAGAAACTCCTAGACATGGGGAATATAATTTTAAAGTTTATTGGGTGGAAATTGGAATATATTCAAGGCTTAATAGGTTTGAGGATAAGAGGTGTTTATGGGTGGTATTTATAGTGGACGGGAGGGGTGTGTTCTCATTATTTAATTCATTAGTTTTTTATTTTGCATCCAGACAATGAATAGTTTGATAATTGTGACAAAATATATAAAAATAGTGAAGGTGGGTTCCGTATTATAGTGATTAAATATTTCATGACTCATGGAATAGTGTGTGTTACTTATAATGTATATATACCGTAAATTACCGTATTTTACTATTCAACAAAAGTTTAAGTATTTTAGAAAAATCCAAAAAATTATCCCTAACCATTATTTGATGTTTAGAATTCAAAAATGGACTCCATTTTATGAAAATTATTTTATAAATATTAAAAATTCAATTTTTAATTAAAATATTCTTTTACTTGAAAAAATCAAATTTTAAATTTATAACTTATTTTATAAAACATTTAAAAAATAATTATGGTCCCATAATATTATCTTATAACCATAAAAAATATTAATTTATGAATACATTTTATTAAAATAAATTTTCTTTTAAATCCTTATATTAATTATAAAATTAAAAATAAACATTTATGTTTTAAAAAAATATCAACACTTAATTAATAATTTCGAAAACATTTATTTACTTATAATATGATATAATTAGATCATATTACCATTTATAAATACCTAAATTTTATTGATACTTTCATGGGTGAGCTTACTATTCAATGGGCTCGATTACTATTCCTAATGGTCAGGTTACTATTACAAAGTTCATGTTACTATTCAATTGGAATAAGTTACATAACCTCTTTAAATACCTATTATTTAATTAATTCCTCATTTATAAAGTTTTAATTTTGTATTATAAGGGATTTTTTCTATATGGAATAATTACAAGAAGGGAATTTCCATTGATGTAATTCTGGGTTGTTACATTCTTCCACCCATATGAAATTTCACCCTCAAAATTTCATTTTTTTCAAACATAATAAAACACTAAATATCACTTTCCAAGCCTCATCACTTCAATAAGCTATTCCATTTTATTTTTGGAAATACCTTCAAGGAGAATGGGTCCATGTTTCATGATGGTACCTTAGTATATTTTCAAAATCATCTACTTCTTTTATCCAAAAACAACTCGGGCATGTTGGATTATATCGATGGAAGCATCGATAATTCATAAAAAAGTATTTCCAATATATAATTTAAAACATATACTTGAACTTTTTTTAAAAATAGTATTAAGGATTCATATTAAAATATTTTAAAATAGGGTTTTTTAATTCCCCGACCTCAGAAGCCCAGAGTCGGTGCATTATTACATATCATTGGCATGATAATAAAAGATCAAGTCTCGAAAGTCTGATTAGTTTAGTAGCCTTGGAAGTACTAGGTACATTCATAAGGTTTACATTACATCATAAAATGGAAAACTACAACAACATTGTTTAAATAGACAACACTGAGATCCCATGGACTATCCCTAGAGGTCAGTTATAATATACTTCTTTGTATCCTTGGAAAAATAAAACATAGAAAGGGGTGAGCTCATATGCTCAGTAAGGATAACATTATAGTGGAAACTTTCATAAATAAGCCTAAACATTTAAGGCAGTGTATAAGAATAAAACAAAAGCCTTTTAAACTTGAACTTCAACATAATATGGAAACGATAAAATCAAATAATTCCATTTAATTATTCACATGGATATTATACTAGTCTAATAATCAAATTTAATATCAATAGCCACTTTCATAATGATGGAATGCATAATGCCAGTCTTTCATAACCACATAGTCAAGGCCTTGTGCCAAGACTACAAATAATATTTTTTCAAGGCCTTGTGCCAAGAACACTAGTTTGTCTCATGAGACCTACCGATGCATCGAGGAGCTATAGCAGGCTCCACCCATCACATACTAAGTCCAATTCATTCCTCATATGAAAATTTTGAAACATAACATAAACATTCGTATTAAAACTAGCATACAAACTGTCAATACTTCATCCACAAACCATGAATGGTATAAAATTAGCACATCCATAGTCAAACATAACTCATTAAATACAATATGGAAGATTTTATTGCAACATATTAACCTCAATTGAGGATAATTAATAATATTGACATAGATGAAAATAATCATCATAACTATTTGAGAGAAATATCCCCCTTTTGTTGAAATCATTTAAAAATCACACTATTTGCCAAAAAGCCATTTAAAATAGATTTTCGAATCAAAGTGTCCCATAACACTTTGAATCTTTTAAAAGGAATTTTAATTTTAAAATATTAATGTCCATGTAAATAAATCCTTAAAACCATTTATAAAACATTGACATTAATGAGAAAGATTTAGAATAATAAATCTTCAAAACATTTAAAAATGATATTTTAGTTAGAGTTTCTAACCAAAAGGGAGACACTTGAATAAAAATAATTGAGGTAATCAAAAATTTGTAATATCATGAGAATAAAAGGGTTCATGATATACTATGTCAAAGAACATTATATACACCATATAAAAGTGGTTTGGTGTATAACAACAAATAAGTCTCAATAGAATGTAATTTGAGATGAAATCTCTTATAAAGACTTTATCCTTAGGTTAAGGATAAATAAACGATATAATTATGTGTGACAAATATAAATAAACTCAATATGATTGTATATTTAGGATAAATCAATCAGATGTCATTCACACATATTCTTGTAAAAACCACACCAATGAATTGGATGTTTAACTCAGTAAATGGATATTGAGTTAAAATTACTCTTATCAAGTTCATATCGATTACATGAGAATTTATCAATGAAGTGATTATTTGAATCAAATGTATATCCATAGAAAGGGGAGTAGAAATTATGACATAAGAAAATTAATAGTGATTCCATACATAATCTTGGAGTAAAATAATCAATGAATTATGCGTAAAGCCGAATGAGTGGAAATTGAAATTTCAAATTCCCTTATCAATTTGGTAACTTATGAAACATAAACCCATGAAAGAAGGATCATACAATGATGATGTAAATATCCATGAATTAAATTATATTACATAATTAATACAATCATGGGCAATAAACACACCACATGCAATAAATAAGTGGTGTACAATGGAAATCTCACAGAATTAAAAGTAAGATAAGAAACCCCTTACATTGTTTTTTTCCTTGTTCGAGGGTAGGTTAAGCTCATTTATAATGGTGAAATAATTTTTATTTAATTATACAAAAATAATATACATTAATATGATATAATATATGATCTTTTAACATTGATTTTTTAATAATATCTTAGTATTATCGTCATTTTGAGTGTTAATGGATTCATTTTCCTTTAAATTATTTGTTATGTGATCCATATTTGTTATGAATGGGATGTACCTTATTCATATCCAGAATGATATCATGTATCTAAAAATTATTTTTAATCATAAAATGAAAGTAGTCTTGAATGGATACGATGGGGAATGAATCTCATCGCGTTCGTGGAGACAGTAATCCGTACGTACGCATGAGGGACAATATCATTCTTTTGATATTAAAATAATATATAATTGTAAGGTATATCATATATACATAATCATTATCATGTTATATATTTTATTATTTACATTAATTACACATCATTATTACACCCATCTAAATTATAATGTATTTAATAACAATTACACCCCGACGTGGAGATGGTAATCTGTACATACGCACATATGGTGACATGTCATTCAAATGATGGGTAGAATAATGAATAAGGATGTACCATAATAATAATAACATCAAATTATATAGAAGATACTGGCTTTATTATTTTATAATGGAAATAAAAAAGAAAGAAGAAGTGGAAGAAGAAAAGAACTTGAAAGAGGGTGGTGAAATTATTACCTCTTCTTCGTGTTCTTCATTTTGATTTGATCAAAAGGGATCCTTAAGTTACATTTCTGACCAAAGGATGGACTCTTGGATGATGTTAAGGAAGTATAGAGGATATTAGGTCAGGGGTTGGGCGAGCTAAAATGCTTTGAAGGTGTGAATTTGATAGAATGGGAAGTTCCCTTTTATAAGAGGGGTGAGGAGAACCTTTGGAAAAACATAAAATATCATTTTTACCCTTAATTACCAAAAGGGTTAATATTTTATTCCTAATGTTTTTTTTGGTCGAATTATACTTATCCAATAGAATTAGGACATGTGTTAGGGTAATAATAATATCATTTTTACCCTTAATTACCCTATTTACTTTTAATCGTGGTAAATAAAAGTAAAAAGTCACAATTCAACAATAATTATTTTTATCTTATTGAACCACATTTTACTCCTTAATATTAATCTTTTCTCTCATATTTTCGAAAATAAACTCACAGAAGCAATAAAATTAAGTTTTATGTGAATTTACAAATTCTTCTAGGAGGTGGGTAAAAGACGGTGAAAAGGTTAAAAATTTTATATATCTAATATTATTAAAAAATGACTCCAATTAATTACAATGAAACTATATGGGTATTATGTATCTATTTTGACCTAAAATAAATTTAAATTAAATAAATAAATATTTAAGTAAAAATTCGGTTTTAAACTATAACTCAGTGTATTTCACTATTCATCAAAAATTAAAAGTTTTCAGAAACATACCAAAAATTCAACCTAAACTAATTTTGATATTATGAATTCAAAAATGATGTCTATTTTACCAAATTAAAAACATATAAATTTCATTTATTAGTTTAAAATTAATTCCCATTTTCAAAACCAAAAAGCATATTTTTATGAAATAATAACTACCAAAAGATTGACATTTGATTATGTCCACTTTCAAAGTGAAATTATTTCCAATAACAAACATTGTATTAAATGGTTAGTATTAATATAATTATACATCCAAACAATTCATATGTATTTTTGAATAGTATAAATTATTTTGATTAAAAAAGTTGTTTTTAGTTAAAATATATTATTTTTCACTATTCACCTAAATATGAAAGTTATCATAAAAACACCAAAAATTTATTGAGACTAAATTATTATGTCCCGGTCTCAAAGAAGAAGTTTATTTTGTCAAATTAAATATATAAAAGTTTTAAATATTGGATTTAAAAAGGGTTTTCCATTAAAAGGCAGTAAAATTGATTTTTTTTTTAAAAATATTTATTTTATCTGAAAAAATGAATTTTTCCTTACATTATGTCTAAGAAACTCTTAATATTTTTTCTAAAATTTTAATGGTTATATAAAGTTCAAAATTATGTTAATACTATTCGTAACCACTTTTGAACGGCTAGTTTGGTAAGTCGTGGTGCGCTAGAACTCGATGTTGTGTGTAGTGTAAGTTATTGAATTACTTTGAAGAACTAACGTACTATGAAATAATGGGGTGTTACAGTGTTTTAAATCAGTTTTGATTTTTCCCTAAATACATAAATCTATAATCAGATACTTATAGGCTGCTTGGAGGTCTCCCTCTTTAAAAGCATCTTGAAAATCATTTAGCACATCAAGTGTTTGAAATAAAGATAAGAATTTGAAAAGACCATGATAGTAATTCCTAGGAGTATAATTGTAAGAAAATTGAGAGCACAAGATTCTCTAACAGATGATACATTATCCTTTAAAGAATTGGGCGATGGTATAGGTTTTGGATGCCTCATAATGTTGATTTCATGTAACCTGAATATTAGAAAAAAGTTTGGAAGTCATCTGAGAATGAATTCAGTATAATCTTTTCAATTAGTTCTTTAGGAAGACATATAGGAGTTTTTTATGATCTTCCTCCTTCCATATTTTAACTAATAAAAATAAAATACAATTAGTGGTATTGATTAATTTGATAATTAGAATATAAAAAGAAAACTATAAACATAGAAGGGTAAAATTATAAATGAAAATTATTTAATAAAATGTGATGCCCAATGTTTCAGTCTAGGTTATCCATGGTGATATAATTATCCATAGTGTTCTTACTAAATTTCTCTAGTCCTAATATCCAAAAATAAGTAGACATTTCTCTGATACCAACTATAGTGACCCTAGCCTTTCACACATACTATTACATGATTTTTATCATAATTAAGGATCATAAAGTATGGTGTCTTTAGAGGATTAGATACATAAAACTAAAAATTGAAACCAAAATAAAAAATAATAATTTAAACACCATAATGGACTCCTTACTCAAATTTATCTCTTACATTAGTATAGGATAACCTGTGTTATACATGAACAAAATGGATAAGCTAAAAATCCCAGTAAGGGTATAACATAAGAAAAAAGGAAAGAACATGGGTTAGAAGAAATAATCAAATAGAATAAAAACGTATGTATCATGAATAAAAATAACTAATCATAAAATTTAGAGTATGAGGACATGTAATCATATCATCATAGGAATTTGGAAACAACACACAACATGACATAAGCATGACTCAAGGCTAACTGCCAAGACCATTGTACATGGAGGAAAAAGTCCCATAATGGAATTAGGCTCACTCCATATCCCCATATTATGTCTAATGTGACTAAACATTACCCAATTCATTAGATTAATAAATTTTCTCACACATCATAACATGTGCATGAGTTTTTGTGCCACATGAAGAATCAAGCATAAGGATTACCCATGGAAAGTATAGAGTATCATAATCATTTCGTAAGGAAAAACAAAATTAAATATCATAATTGTTTCCATTAAATAATGGATTTAAATCATAAATTTAAATTCCTAAGGTAAAATAGGAATATATTATGATAATTTATGTTAATCTAATGTTAAAACACGTAAAAATAGAGTTTAAGAGTCATTAGAAATGAAACATTTTAGTGTGGTCCAAGGAAAATATTAAAGAGTGTTTTAAGAAAAAAATGAATATATATTTTCATAAAACAATAAATGAACCAATATAGTTTCTCATGATTAAATTAATGATTTTATAAAAACAACGGTGGATCAAAACAGATTATGGAGTGCACTTAAAATTGGTAAGAAATTGGGAAGTTCTCTTTCATTAGGATTGCTTGATGGGAATAATTGAGAAGAGAACCTTATAAAACATGTATTTCCCCATAATATAAAGAATAATAGGGATAGTAACATTTTAATGGAACATACATACTTAAACATAGTAATAATAATTAATAATTACATTGGGGTAAAGATAGAGAAAGTGTAACCCAAAGGAAAAAATAGAGGTTCAGAAAGAATCCCTTCCCTTCTGTCTTAAAGTGTTATACACTTGATCTTAATGTACAATAAATAAAAGTAATCCAATAAATACTTAATTTTTAACCTTTTTTAAATTTATTTTATTTATTATAATTTTATTAAGTTCATTTATGGATTTTTTGATGAGATATAAGATACAATTTCATTTTTTGGGAGTGTTCGTTTTCCACGGGTTTCAAGATTGGTTCAATTGTATAAATGTATGAAAGGTCATGTAAAATTGGAATTGATATACATAATTTAATTTATATTTTATTAATAAAAATAGAAAATATTAAATGGTTATATAAGTAATTTGGTCATTTTGGGTGAGGATGAATCATTAAACAGGATTTTAGTGGTATTCGTTTACATTATTTTGGTGGGTTTTTATCATCACATACTAGTTTTTCTTAATTTTCCATTATCATGTATAAAATATATATTTAAAACATAAAAGGTTTATAAAATTAATTTTAAAATATGTACCAATAATTATATTTTTTTTATGTCCAGCCTTTAATGAGGTAAAGGAAAATGAAATATTTTTATCCTCGAAGGTGATAAATCAACACCTCGTGGATTATATTTTAATTTTTTGAATAAAAGGAAGAGGAGAATAGAATGGATTTTATATTTTACATTAATATAATAACACTAAATTATATATAATATATTTTATTCATCATTTGTGTTTAGAAAAAGGATGTGAGAAGATTATAATAAGAGAAAAAAAGTGAAAAGAAAAATAAAGTGAAAGAGGATTTTACCTGTTGAATTCTTCTCCTTGAGAACCTCCATAGAGAAATTGGTTTTGGCATTTTGTAGAGACCAGAACATCATGGATGTGGGGAAGAGATTTGGGAAGATTATTAGGTGAAAATTTTACAATATTAGAGGCTTAAGAGGTGTTAGGATAAAAGGTTGTTATGGGTGGTATTTATAGTGGAGGATAGGGGTGTTTTCTCATTATTTAATTCATTAGTTTATTATTTTTCCTCAAGACTATGAATAGTTTGACAATTATCACTAAATATATTTACATAATTAAGGTAAGTTCGATATTATGGTGATTTTATCAGTAGTGACTCATGGAATGGTGTATTTAACTTATAATGTATATAAACCGTAAATTATTGTATTTTACTATTCATAAAAAATTCATGTATTTCAGAAAAATCCCTAAAATTATCCCTTAAATTTTTTTGATCTGTAGAATTAAAAAATCAACTCCATTTTACAAAAATAATTTTCTAAATATTAGAAATTTAATTTTTAATTAATATCATTATATACTTGAAAAATACCAATTTAAAATTATAACTCATTTTATAACACTTTAAAAATTTAATAATGGTCACATAAAATTATATTATAATCATAAAACAACAAAATATTAATCTATGAATACATTTTATAAAAATTAATTATATTTTAAATCCTTATATTTATTATAAAATTTAAAATAAATATTAATGTCTTATAAAAAAAATATCAACCCCTAATTCATAATTTTTAAAAGATTTATTTACTTGTAATATGATATAATTATATCATATTACCATTTATAAGATGCCTAAATTTTATTTATGCTTTCCTGGGTGATATTACTATTCTATATTCGGGATTATAATTCCTAATGGTCATGTTACTATTCCAAAGGACAAGTTACTACTCTATTGGAATACGTTGCTTAATCTCTAGAAATACCTCTTATATAATTTATTCATCATGTATAACATTTTTATTATGTTATCTAGTTTATTTATTCTATGTGGAATAATTATAAGAAGGTAATTTCTATTAATGGAATTCTAGGTTCTTGCATTCTTCCCCCTTATTAAATTTCACCCTCAAAATTTCTTTTTTTCAAGCATGAGAAAACACTAAAGATCACTTTCCAATCTTCATAACTTCAATGAGGTATTCAGTATTTCCTCTAAGAATGAACTTCAAGGAGAAAGGGTTCAAGCATCATGATGTTACCTCATGATATTTTCAAAATCATATACTTCCTTTATCCAAAAAAAACTAAGGCATCTTTGATTATATCGATGGAAGCATAAAAATAAATTTCGAATATATAATTTTAAACATATCCTTTAACTTGTTTTTATAATAGAATATTACTAATTCATCTTAAAATAATTCAAAATATGATTTTTTTAAATAAGTTTTGATATTTCCCTAAATAAATAAATCTATAAATAGATATATATATATATATATATATAGGCTGCTCGGAGGTCTCTATATTCTATAGAATCTTGAAAATCCTTTAGTTCTTCAAGTGTTTGAAATAAAAAGAATAATTTGAAAATAACATGATAGTACTTCTCATGCTTATAATGGAATTAAAATTGATAGTGCAAGATTCTCCAATAGATGATACTTTGTCATTTAAAGAATTGGGTGATGGTAGAGGTATTGGATGCCTCATAAAGTTGATTTCATCTAACTTGGATATGGGAAAAAAGTTTTCAAGTCATCTAAGCATGACTTCAAGATAATCATTCCAAGTAGTTCTTCAAGAAGAGAGATAAGAGTTATTTTTGATCTTCCTCCTTCTATATTTTATCTAATAAAAAGAAAATAAAATTGGTGGGGTTGAATAATTAGCTAATTATCATATAGAAAGGATACTATGAACATAGAAGGATAAAATTGTAAATGAAAAGTCTATAATAACAAGTGATGCCTTAATATTCAATATATGTTATACATGGTGACATAATTATCCCTAGGGTTCTTAATAAAGTGATCTTGTCCTAATATCTAAAAATAAGTAGACCCTGCTCTGATACAAACTGTAGAAACCCTAGCCTTTTGCACATACTTTACATGATTTTTAGAGTAATTAACCATAAAATACGTGCCAAGGATCATAAAGTCTAGTGACACTAGAGGATTAGATACATAGAAGTGAAAACATGAAACCAAAATAAAAAAACTTCAATTTGAACTCTATAATTAGTTCCTAACTCTCATTGAACTCCTACATCATCATAGGATAACCTATGGAATACATGAACAAAAGGGATGAGCTAAAAGGCCCATTAAGGGTATAAATATAGGAATAAAAGAAAGCACAAGGGTTAGAAGTCATAACAGGTTGACATAAAAAAGGCATGGATCATGAATAAACATAATTAATCATAACCTATAGAGTATGAGTTCTTTCAATAATTTCATAATAGGAATGTGGAAACAACACACAACACGACATAAGCATGAGTCATGGAAAACTACCAAGATTATTGCACATAGAGGAAAAATATCATAATGGAATTAGGTTCAGTACCTTTCCCAACATGATTTCTCATGTGACTAAACATTACCTAATTAATTGGAGTAATATCTAGTCTCACACATCAAAACATTGCATGAATTTGTGTTCCACATGAAGAATCTAGCATAAGGGTTACCCATGGAAATAATTGGGTATCATAATCATGTTGTAAGGAATAATAAAATTAAATATAATAATGTAATTCCTAGAATAATGGATATAAAACATACATGTAAATTCATAAGGTAAAATAGGAATATAGAATGACATGTGATGTCAATATGAAGTGAAAATATGTAAAAAGAGTGTTTAAGAGTCATTTGAAATGAAACATTTTAGTGTGTTCCAAGGAAAATATTAAAGAGCATTTAAAGCAGAAAATAAATATCTATTTTCATAAAACCATAAATGAATAAATAGAGTTTTTCATGATGAAATGATTTATATTATAAAAATAATGCTGGATTAAAATAGATTATGTAGTGCACTTAAAAATGGTTAATAAATAGATAAATTATCTTTAATTAGGATTACATAACAGGAAGAATTGTGATGGGAACCTTATAAAACATGTGTTTCCCTATAAAATAAATGAGAGTTGGGATTGGAAAATATGTTTGGAATATACATAGATAACATAGTAATATTACACAAGAATAATTAAGTATTATAGTTAGGTAAATAGAGAGAAAGTGTAACACGAAGGAAAAAATGGATGTTCAGAAAGAATCTATTACCTTATGTCGGAAAGTGTTTTGAACTTGATCTTAATGTCCTAGAAAATAAAATTAGTCCACTAATTACTTAGTTAAGAACCTTTTCTACATTTATTTTATTTATTATAATTTTATTAAGATCATATATGGCCTTTTTTATGAGATATAAGATACAATTTCGGGGTTTTCGAGTGTTTGTTTCCATGGTTTTCAATATTGGGTCACTTGTATAAATGTATGAAAGATCATGTAAAATGAGAACAGATATCTCGAATTTAATTTATATTTTATTAATTAAAATATATAATATTAAAAGGTTATATAAGTCATTTGTTTATTTGGGGTGAGGATAAATCATTAGACAGGATGTTAGTGGTAATCATTTAGATTATTTTAGTTGTTTTTTGGCCATCACAAACTAGTTTTGTTTCATTTTTCATTATCATGTATAAAAGTTAGTTTCAAAACATAAAAATGGTTATAAAATAAATTTTACAATCTATACCAATCATTATAAGTTTTTTATGTCCATCCTTGATGAGGAAAAGTAAAATGAAAACCTGTCATCCTATAAGGTGATAAATCAACACCTCGTGGACGATATTTTCATTTTTAGAATAAAAGGAAGAATATAAGAGACTTTTTTTTGTATTTTCCATTAAAAAAATAAAATTACATTATATATAATATATTAGATTCATAATGAACGTTTTTATAGAGTATGTGTGAAGATTATAATAAATGAAAAGAAAGTGAAAACAAAATTAAAGAAAGTGAAAGAGCATTTTTTTCACTTGAATTATTCTCCTTGAGAACCTCCTTAGAGAAATTGGTTTTGGTATTTTGTTGGAACCAGAACCTTCTGGACATGGGGAAGTGACATGAAACGATTATTGGGTGGAAATTTTACAAGATTCAAGGTTTAATAGGTGTGATGAGAAGAGGTGGTGAGGGTGTAGTTTATAGTGGAGGAGTGGGGTGTTTTCTAACTATTTTGTTCATTATTTTATTATTTTATCTCAACACTATTAATAGTTTGAAAATTATCACTAAATATATTATCATAGTTATGGTTATTTCCATTCTATGGTGATTACAACATCAGTTACTCTTGTAATAGTGTATTTAACTTATAATGTAAATATACTGTAAATTAACATATTCTACTATTCACCAAAAACTCTGGTATTTTAGAATAATAGAAAAAAATCACCCAAACCATTTTTTTAAGTGTTGAATTAAAAAATGAACTCAATTTTATGAGAATGATTTTATAAATATGAAAATTTTAATTTTTAATTAAAATCAACATTTACTTGGAAAAAAAAATTTAAAAATTATAACTGATCTTATAACACTTTGAAAAATTAATTAAGGTCTCGTAAAATTATCTTATAATCATAAAAAATTATGATAAAAAATTATGAGAATATATTTTATTTTAAATCATTATATTAATTATAAATTTGAAAATAAACATTTATGTTTTATAAAAAAATATCAACACTTAATTAATATTTTCTAAAAAAAATTTACTTATACTATTATATAATTATACATATTACTATTTATAAGATATATAAATTTTAATTATAATTTCTTTGGTGGGGTTACTATTCTAAAGGAAGGATTACTATTCCTAATGGCCATGTTACTATTCTAATGGTCATGTTTCTATTCTATTTGTATTGGTTCCTTAACCTATAAAAATAACTCTTATTTCATTCATTCAAAATGTATATGGTTTTTATTGTGTTCTAAATGTGATTTATACTAAATGGAATAATTATATGAAGGGAATTTCCATTGATAGACTTCTGGGTTGTTAAACTAACCAACATGGCCTATCTATCATCAAAAATGTTATTATTGATATCATTTTTATTACTATATAAAGAAAAAATTTGGTTTCCCTATATTTAATTTATGAATTATTTTTTATAATTTATAAAATGTTTATAAATTATAACAAAATATATTTTTAGATATTTAATTAATTTTTAAATTTATTTAAAAAATAATTAATTGTAAAATGTTTATAATTAAACAATAAAATGTCTATGAAACATTTATTGAATAAATATTCCATAATATCAATTGTTATTATTAAAATAATTATTAAAAATTATAAGGCATGACTTATAATTTAGATATTAAGGGTTATATGGAAATTATAAGGTAATCTATATAGTGTTTATAAATTATAATAAAAATGATAAATAAAATGGATTTTTTATTAAAATTGTGTTTTTTGTCATAATTATTAATTTTAATTTTTAAAAATAATTTTATTATTTGTGATTAAACCATGTAGAAATAAGTTTTTATGATTAATATGATCATGGTTTAAATGATATAAAATTCATGTTACATTTAGTTTATATAAATTTTCAACATAATATAATTAAAATATAAAATATTTTAATTTTAATTAATATCATATATTTAAAATTAAATTTCATATTCTTGATAAAATGAAATATTTTATATTGTAATAATATAAAAAATTATATTTATTTATGTGATGGAATATCCATAATATATGGATAAATTATAATGTTTTTATAATTATATTTATTTATAATTTTTTCTTATGTAGCTTATCTCAGGTTTAAATATATGAATTTTTTACCTCTTTGTTTATTCCCTTATTCATTTATAGATATAATTTCTATATTATGTGTAGATGTATGCTTTAGTTTATATTGTTAAATTATTTCTATAAATTTTTATATTTTTATATAATGTGTTAGGTTCTTGGTATGATAATTGATTTATTTGTATTCTACCTTTGACTTTAGATTGTACTAGGTTATGAGATTGGATTAAGAAATTAATTATAAATTACTCATATTAGGTCTTATAATTATAATTGAATTTTGTTCTATCTTGATTAATATATACTTAGTTAGAGGAACTTTTGATCAGACTAATCATTATCCGATAGGCTTATACCTTATCTAAAAAAGTGGGTGTTGCATATGTGTTTCTCTATGATTTCTCTTATAGGGATTATTTATTTCATATGATTCAAAGTATTTTCATGAAAGTTTTTAATGTAAATTAGGCATACAATCCATTTGTATATATATATAAATATAACTAGATTACAATTTGGTTCACTAACATTAGCTATGAATTTTTTAAAGATTTACACATCTATACAATTTAAACATATTTATTTGGTGGAAGGAATAAAATTTCAAACCAAATCATTAGAATAATGAATACATATTAATAGAATACATGAGATAATATGGTGAGATTAAATCCCATTTGATAATATTAAGTATCATATTCATTCTAAAGAAAACACATGTCACAAAATCAGTCATCCTACCATGTAGTTTCATATTAATTATAGGTTCCCATTGATTATCTTGTGCAAGGTATGGAGGAAATAGATAACCCCAATAGTTTTTAACCAAGTCCTATTGTGAGCTTTCAGTAAAAATTGGATCGGAAACCCTTAATAAAGATACCATATTAATTGGGTTGAGATTGTATATATAATGGATTTTTGTAAAGGTTTTTCCACAAAACTATCCAAGAATTATTTATGATATGATTAGAATAGTGGAATACCTAAATAAATAAGGGGTGAGATTAATACTAATGTGGACTCACATCTAACTAAAATATGGATCTTATTCCACTGATGGATATGATGTATTCTATAGGGGTTGTTATCTTAGTGGGATAACATTTAGAAAAAGTCCTTGTTAAATTTTTACAAAACATGATAATCATATATCTAATTATTATTAGAATAACCACTTTTGGGGGTTTAGTGGGAACCCACATAATAACCACCAGACACGATGTCTTAATCAAAATCCCCAAAACTGATCCAAAAAATGCATTATTGAATAGTAGTTGTGACTATCATAGATAGAATAAATGCCAATATAGTATAATTATTCCCCCAAAAAAAGTTACAACAAAAACCTAAATTTGAACATTCCAGACAGAAAAAACCTAAATTTATCATGACCATCGATCAATATAGAGATATAATGGTATTAACATGATAGGTTTTTGATATTGAGGGTATAAAAAATATATAGAGGGAATTATTAAGATCGGACTATAAAGTTTGATAATGAAAAAAGTCATCAATGGTAAAAAATGAACTATCCACATCTAGAAAATTATGCTCTATATTAAATAGAAACTATTTCATTATGGTTTCATCCATACCCTATGGATCCTTAATCCCTTTAAACTTGACCTTATCTTCAAAATATAACCAATTTTCACATCGATTTGTATCATTGAGTTCCCTTATTATTATACACATTATATAAAAGAATATATTCTAGGTAAATGGAATTTTTATCATCTAGGTTTGAGATCAAAAAGAAACTATTAATGTAAGAAGCAACATAAACTGGTATAAAACATAATAATTTTTATTAATCATGAATGAAAAATCTCAATGTTAGAGTAATACTTTTCTATGTAACCATATATATTAATTTTTAGACACATGAATCTAGAATACTATGAAAATCATATAAAAATTTACTCAATGTTTCAAATGAATTAGATTCAATATGACTTAATTATTAATCTAGCTATTGAAATTGTTTTGATTTGATTTGATAAATGTTTTAATAGTATGGATTATTTTATGATATTTTTACCATATTTTCCCAAAGTGTCGAGGATAGAATAACTAAACATGTGATGTATAGGTACTATATAGACAATAAAAGTGGGTAAAAATTAAAATTGGAAGAATAAAATTTATATGGATAACCCAAAAATTTTAAGTGGCTAATAAATTTCAGTGAAACCAAAAGGAATTTTTTGGAAGGATAAGTAATTTTTTTATTATAGGGAATTGTAAAGAATACCTGAATGAGTCTATGAAACTCCATGGAATTTTTATATCAGGAACTAATGTTATAGAAATAAATTCTTTAGTTTTTAAAGTGTAAATGATATAAAATGTATGTCTCCCAAGTGTTTTAAATTTATAGGAGCTAAAAATACTGGAAATAATTGATGAAGTTTATAGTTTTTATTCAAATTATAAATAAAAGGGTTGATAAATAATGGATTTGAATTCAAAGGAATTTTATGAATACCATATGGATCTATATTAATGATTTTTATTTTCATTGAATTTATCTTAAAATATAAGATAAGTAGTTCATTAAAAATAGTTATTATGGAAAATATGATATGATGGATACAATTAACATGGTTTTTTATTCATCATATTCTATAACATGTTTTGAAAAGGAGACGTGAATAAAATAATTTTATCAAAGAAAAAAACATTATGAAGATATTTCTTAAAATATGATAAATATGTTCTCACTTCCATCAGTGGGATATTTTAATGAATAATATTATTTTTAAGAAATTTCTTCAAACACATAGAATACAATATATGATATGGAATATAAAATTTATTATTGAATAGTCTCACTTAAGGGAACACACTTTATTTCCTTACATAAGGTATTTTATGTATTTTAAAATAAAATTCTAAAGAGGATATATTATTAAATAATCTAGTGGGGTTATATTTCAGAAATTAAATATTATTATAATACAAATTCAAAGTCAATTCATCTTTATATCCTAAAGAAGTTTTTGGATATGTTGGTAGAATATTAATTTAAAATTTTACATTAGTTACCATAAGATTTTGAGGAAAAATTATGGTGCAATAAGTTCTAATTATGATGATGATGATGAACTTATAAAAGTTATAATTAGAAAACAGAAAATGTTTCCACCATAACATTGGATGTTTTAGAGTTATGGGGTTACAATATGTTCAAGGAGTCAAACATTAGGGATATAGTTCTTAAATATATCCATTATTCTAATATTATTTCTTCATATATGTTACTCACTGAAGAGGTTAGTTGAAGGGTTTTATCTGGTGGTCACAGATTGATGTGGTAAGAATAACAAAAAATTTCAATGAGTTTAAAAAATCCCCATAAAGTGCCGCAAACATAAGGTCGATCTGGTAATATATTATATATGATATGTTAGATAATGTATTATTTATTTTTTATTAAGTATTCCTAAATTATTCCAAGAGTATAAAATATATCATGTTATACAAAATTAAATATCAACATTATCATTCTTTCACATCAGTTACATGTGTGAATATATATATATATATATATATATAATGAATTGAAATGATAACTTACCTCTCAAAGTAAGAATTTTATTTATCTCTAATGGATGTTCAACATTTATTTTTATAGGTTCTGATAAAATGTTAAAGTTGTCATTATTAATAATTCTATATCATTATATGGAATATTCATATGAGGCACAAAATATGTTTTGTGCACTAGGTGACTCACTAATTATTTAATTCATGGAGTGTCACACAATATAAATTTGGTATAATATGGGTTCATAGTTTATATTTAGAGTCCCCACTACCTAATTTTGTTGAGATAAATAGCATAATAAGCTTCATAATTTGATACCTTTCTTATTCATTCCTTGAGACATAGCTAATCAAGGGGTATTTGGGTATGTTGTTAATTATATAATTGGGCAGAGCTTAACCAAGATGGTTATTTCTCTATTGTATTGAATTTATTTAATTTATACCCTCGATTGAGATAGAATAAGGAAGTGTATGAACATACCTAGATTAAACATATTTTCTATCTTCTTATTTGGATGAGGTTCATGTGATATGATCATCTATAATGACGAATGACATGTGGTGTATTCATATATTTGGTTATTCTATACTCAATGAATCAAGAATATATGAGTATCTATATCTAATTTACATACTCGTTATATAATGGTTAATTGATGAATTTAATAATCGGATCATATAAAAAAATTCTTTATATGATACAACAGGTAGACAAAGGAGAATAGATTCATGTGCTTGTTAGAGATCATGTTGATCCCTTTATAGCTTGAGTAACATTGATTCTTTTCTATAGGTATTTCTTTTCTTACATTTACGAACGTAGAAATTCATATTTATTTTCAATGTTATAGATTCCCAAGTGTTACACATTATGTTTTATTGAATGGGGATTTGGTTTTTTAAAGATAGCTACTCTAAAAGTGTTTTAGAGTTAATCAAGATGAAGTTTTGGATAGGTTTTAACAAGGAATTTCATATGAAGTAATACAAGGTTTGTTTAATGATAGATATCCAATAGTGTTTTGTAATATTTACAAAATATATATTTTAGGTATGGTTTCTTGAGTTATTATATAAAATACAATATATGGTGAAATGGAATAAAGATCATAAGGCTTTAGTAGAAGTGGGAGGTTGAAGGAGATGTTGGATCCGATAATAATAAATATACACAAGAGGGGGTGAATTGTGTCTTTTTAGAATTCCTCGTGAGATCCTGTTCTGCCCTTTAACTTTAATCAGATGAATTAATGCAGCGGAAATTTAAATGGCAGAGACAGAAGATATATAGTGGTTTGGGGAACAGAAGGCCCCTATTCCACTCCACCAACGCTCTACTCCACAAGCTTAATGATTTTCACTATCTGGTCCTTGTTTCCACAGACCGTTTCTCAACTGAGTACAGTCAGTTGACACCTTTACAATCTAAGGCAAAACAAAGCCTTCTGGTTCACTCACAGAACCTACATATCTTACTACAAGAAGTAGATCACTCGATAATATAAAAGAAAGATATATGTACTTTTGAAAAATACTTTCCAATTGTTCTTCACAATTACAATAGAATGTAATTAATAGTAGATGGATAGTTGCCTTCAGAAATAATGATCTTCAAATAAGAGTCATTCTGAGTCAATACTGTTTCAGTAGATATAGAAATATAATTCACAACATCATCACTAGCAGATTCACAAATGATCTTTGATGTAGAACGAGTGAATATTCTATCATGATTCTTCTTCAATAAACAAAGCTTTATCATTCTTTTGAATCAGCAGATCTGTGTTTTTTTAATCAATTGATTCAGATAAAAAAACATCTATATAATAATGTCGAGCACTTCTTCTGTAAATTTAGATACACAAAAGTCTCCTTCTAACTCGTGATATTCAAACATTTGAATTTACAGAGTAGTCGTAACTTCCCTTTAATTTCACCAAGAGAAGCTCCTTTTAATTCTATCCCTAAATGACTCTGAAATAGTCAAAGAAACGTTTTAAAATTATCTTTTAATCCAGCTTGAAATCAGCCTAATAAACAACTTGCTGACTGTTGCATAATAATATTGACATTAAACTCTCCAACGCCAAACCTAAGGTTGAGTTGTATAGTATGAATCCTCTGAAAGTAACATAGATAATAAATGTAGGATTGATGACGTAGCCTTCAAACGTAAGGTTGATCACAAATGTAGGGTTGATCACAAACATAGGGTTGATCATAAATACTTTTTCCCTTATACTTCCAAACGTATTACCAAAGATCCATACTTTTACAAGCTTTCAAACAAAAGGTACTTGGTCTATACTTTTCTAAGAACGTATGGTTGTTTCCAAAAGTAAGGTTGATGAACCATAATTTTGAGAAACAAAAGTTACGTTTAAAACATACGTATGGTTCTTCTTCCGAACTTTTTCAATAACCCAAACGTTGGGTTCCTTCCTAAAGTACGGTTCCTCTTCCATACTTTTTCAATAACTCATAAAGTATACACTGCATTTCATCCTTACGCCATGTTTCTCCACGTAGGGTATGAAAAGTGTTTACAGAACATGCTAAAGAAGATCCCAAATATGTAGAGCATGAACAGTGTTTCCAGAACATGCTAATATGAATACTTTTGTAATTAATCCTCATTGTTCAAGAACTTAAATATTTCGTCTAGAAATAAAAATATAATGAATAATAAATTCCTTCAATATACTTAACAAATAAAATAATTAGAAAATAATTAAGGGTATTTCTGAGCATCAAAATTATCATAAAGAGATAGAGTATTATTCTCAACAAATTCCCCCCTTTAAAAAAACATTATTTATTGTTGAAAATAACACTTTCTCAACAATCTCCACCTTTTTTATGATCACAAAACCCATAAAATAATTAAAAATGTTGTGTTTATCCAAATTTCTCCCCCTTTTTGTGATATCAAAGAGAATCATAGAATATGGAATAGAACATATTTAATGTAGCACTGAACTGAATTAAATTCTATATTATTAACCGTTTTTCAATAATTAAATATGGATTACTAACATATCAAAACAAGGACAAGAAAACAAATAATAATAAATAACAGGAATCCAAATTTTCATTGAGAACATGGAATAGGTATAATCATGATGAACACATGAATCAAGGTTTGGTAAGGGGAAAAGATAGGGTATATCTCCTCTAAAATACGGACTTGATTTCTGTCAACTGCACCCTCAGCATTTTCATCATTCCATCACCAAGCCTAACAATAAGATCTCTGGTATCTTGAGTCATATGATTGTATTCTATGTGGTTTAATCTAAAAAACTCATGAAGTCTTTCTTCCTTTTCCATGAACAAGGACAGCTTTTCTGTTAACTGAGTTAGCACATTTCTAATATTTTGTTCACTCAAGGTCAAATGATCAACCAAAAATTTCTGATTATCTAAAAAGAATGATAAAGGAGCACTGTTACAATAAAGATCATTCAATCTATCATTCATATTACTCATGGAAGTTGTGATAGCCTGAAACCTTCTGATTAAATCAGGTGAAGTTCCTGATACACTAGAAAAACTAGTCCCGATAGATGAAAATTGGGTCTCTAGAAATTCTTTAAACTCTAACAGATCTGAATTATTTATCATTTATGAGTTCAGATTGTATACCCCTATCAACGTCTCTTGCTTAAAATTTTCAACTTCTTGTCGTGAAACTATACTTCCCTTAAGTCTCTAAAATTTCAACTGTTCTATTTTTAAGGCTCTCCTCAGAGTAACATTTTCATATTCCAAACGAGACAACTTTCTGTACATCTCTTTGACTTCCTTATTCCTTAAATCAGAGGTACCCCGTGCTTGATTCTCATTCTTAGTTTCAATCTAATGAAGTAGTAATAAAGGCAGCGAATATGCATTAGATTTTTTTCCCTTCTCTTGAGCTGGTTGATCTATATATTTTTCCTCAGAGACTTTTCTGGACACTTCCACAGAAAAATACTCTTGAATTACTTCAGTGTGAAATTCAGAAACATTCTCATCACAAACATCAGTAAGCTGTTCTTCCATTGGATTTTCTAAAATAATATCTTCTTGATTTTCATGAGGACTGGCCACTTCCTCACCAGGCTCTGTCTCTTTTTCTTATGGAAATGTAACATTAGAATCAGCTACCAAAATAGGTTCAATTTCAGTTTGGACATGTGGAGTCACTGTAATATGAGCAGTATCCTCTTGATGTCTATTCTCAGTAGCTTTTCTCTGATAAAACTGTAAGAGAGTAAATCTCTTATTGTCATTACAGGGGAAACAAGTTCCTCATTAACAGTTCTTTTTCATTAAGTCTGACGTCCCTCATGACTTTTTTATTCTTGATTGTCTTCATTTTCAAATCTTATTCTTCTTGCAGTAGTGATTTCTCTTGATTCAGCATGTCCCTCTTTGGAATTAGCAGACTGAGCTTGAGCACTTTCTGCTTCTTCCTCGGCTCTTACTTGCAAAAGTTTCTCTATTTATGTGCTCTAGAAATAGCCAATTTTTCTGAGAGTCCCAGCACCAAAGTTGTTACTGTGATGGAATCTAACTCTGGATTTTACTAGCCTCACCATATCCTTTTTGAACAAATTTTTTGAGATTAATCTAACAAATGGATAAAAATTAATCCTAGCTACACCTTGACAGTAGTAATGAAGATACCTTATCATGTACCTAGAAAACTTAATCCTTATATCACTCATTAACAAAATCATTATATACATATATGGATAAAATATTTTCTCCAACTCAGACATCCTCGGTGCAATCCATATTTGCACAAATTTTTCTATAATTTTATGATCTGGCTCTAGGTCCTTTATGAACATATTCTTTATATAAGTAGAACCAAAAACAAAAGACCCGATATCTTCATATTTTTGCACAGAATCTCTTAAATTTTTCAAATCAAAATGAAAAACTCCCTGATGAGGGAAATTTAGAATCTGACCAATCTCTACAGAGGATATCAAGACATCTTTATCTTCTATATTAGCTACCATGGTATCCTTATCGTCTTCCAGACTAAATTGTACAGTCTTAAAGAAATATCACAGTTCTACTTCATACAAAAACTCAAACTTATCACCATTAAAGTTTTTCTCTATATTTTGAAAAGAGAGAGCTTGTTTCAATAGAATATTAATCTGATATAGCCACTCTATGTCTATGAACTTTCCTTGCAAAATTTTTCTTCCTTCGGAGCACTGTTTCTTAATAGTGTTGGTCTCAGCCTCATCGGTTCTCTTTGTTTTGGCCATTTCTGCGAGAAATCTATGAAGGTTCGAAAAAGCATTAGGGTTTCAAAGGATTTTAGGTTCAAATGGACAAAGAGCAGTAAACTGCCGCAAGTGCGAAAGGTTTTTTGGTTGAAGTGAAATGATTCATAATTTGAAAGGTTTCTGACGACTTTGATTATCGTGTCATTAATAATTATTACTTAGGTTTTAAAAATGAATAAAATTGATTACACGGGAAAAAAACTTATAATGTTTGAAAAAAAAAATAATTTATTTTAAAACAGTATTAAGATAAAGAAACAACATAATAAAATAAAAATGTATTTAAAATTAAATAAACCTAGCTCCCCTTAATAAAATCAAACCTTGTAGTTGGAGGTGGTTTAGTAAAAATATCAGCTAATTAAATTTCAGTACTTACAAATTCCAAAGATATATCCTTTTTAAGAACATGATCTCTTAGAAAATGGTGTCTCATATCAATATTCTTAGTCATAGAATGATTAATATGATTTTATGAAATATTAATTACACTAGTATTATCACTTAAAATAGGCGTATTTTTAAAATTTAGTCCAAATTCCATAAGAGTGTTTTTCATCAACAAAACTTGTGCACAGAAACTGCCAGCAGAAACATATTATGCCTCAGCTATTGACAGGGCAACTGAATATTGTTTCTTACTTGACCATGATACTAAGGATTTCCCTAAAATGTGACAAGTTCCTGAAGTTCTTTTTCTATCTAGTCTACAACTTCCAAAATCAGCATCTGAATATAAAATTAAATTAAAATCAGTTGTTTTGGGATAAAGAAGAGATTGAAAAACAGTTTGTTTTATATATCTAAAAATTCTTTTAACATCAGTTAAATGGGATTCTTTAGGATTTGATTGAAATCATCCACAATGACATATTGAATACATTTTATCTGGCCTACTAGCAGTAATGTATAATAAACTACCAATCACACCTCTATATAACTTGTTGTCAACTGATTTTCCATTTTCGTCCAAATCAAGTCTTATATTAGTACATATAGGAGTTTCATATGTCTTGCTATTTTCAAGTCCAAGTTTCTTTAGTAAATTAGTAATGTATTTTCTTTGATTTAAAACATTCCCAAAATTGTTTTGATAAATTTGAAGTCCTAAAAAGAAATTTAATTATCCCATCATACTCATTTAAAATTATTTTTTCATTAGATTTGAAAACTCATGATAAATGTATTTATTATTTGATCCAAAAATTTCATCATCAACATAAATTTGAACCAAAAAATATTAGAATTTATTGTTTTCTTAAAAAGGGTAGGATCTATCATTCCAACAGTAAAATAATTTTTCTATAGAAATGAGTTTAATCTTTCATACCAAGCTCTAGGTGCTTGTTTAAGGCCATAAAGTGATTTAGTAAGTTTAAAAACAGAATCTGGATTTTGTGAATTTTCAAAACTAGGAGGTTTCTCAACATAAACTTCCTCCACTAAATAAGCATTTAAAAAGGAAGACATAACATCCATCTGAAATAATTTAAAGTTCATATGAGATGCATAAGCTAAAAGGATTTTAATCTAGCTACATGTGAAAAAGTCTCATCATAATATATACCTTCTTCCAGATTATATCTTTTGGTTACAAGTCTTTCATTATTTCTAGTTATTATTACTTGATCATATTGTTTATTTCTAAAGACCCATTTGGTTCCTATCACTGGATAATTCTGTGGTCTTTCAACTAATTCCCAGACTTCATTTATATTGAACTGGTTTAATTCTTCTTGCATTTCTATGATCCATCTTTCATCAGCTAAATCTTCTTCTATAGACTTGGGTTATAATTGGGATAGAAAGGCAGATAATTCTACAATATTTCCAATATTTCTTCTAGTTTTTATTCCTGTGTCTAAGTCACCTATTATAGTTTCTAAAGGGTGATTCTTTAGGGTTCTAGTTTTTCTAGGTAGTACACTTATAGGTTCTTCAGTATCATGTTCTTCTGAACTGGACTGAATTTAATTTATATCTTTTTCAAAATAATTTTTCATGTTCTCAAGTCTCATGTTATCATTAGAGTCAGATTCATCTATTTGATCTTCCCTTTTCTCAAATGGATCAGTTTCATCAATTTTCACATGAACTGATTCTTCAACAATCCTTGAATTCTTATTATAGACTCTATAAGCTTTGGAAGTAGCAGAATATCCTTATAAAATTCCTTCATTAGATTTTGGATTAAACTTACCAATATTGTATTTAGTGTTTAAGGTGTAAATCGTGCATCCAAAAACATTAAAATAATTTACTTTATGTTTTCTGTTATTCTAGATTTCATAGGGTGTTTTTTTTTCAGAATTTGTCTATTTAAAACTCTATTCATTATATAGCAGGTTGTTCTTACAGATTCTTCCCAAAAATAGGTAGGAAGACTGTATTCATTTAGCATATTCCTAGCCATTTCCTGAATAGTCCTATTTCTTCTTTCAACAATTCCATTTTGTTGAAGCGTTCTTGTTGCAGAGAAGGTGTGTTTAATACCCATATTTGAGAAAAAAGAATTAAATTCCAGATTCTCAAATTCTCCAACATGATCACTTCTTAATGAAATTATTCTAAAACCCTTTTCATTTTGAACAGCTTTACAAAAACTTTCAAATAAATTAAAAGCTTTATTTTTATATTTTAAAAATAAAATCTATGTAAATCTTGAATAGTCATCAACTAATACATATACATATATTTTACCAGCCAAGCATGCTACTCTTGAAGGTCCAAAAAAATCCATATGGATAAGTTCTTGAGGTTTAGATGTAGAAACATTGTTAACAGATTTGAAGAATGATTTGTGTTGCTTTCCAAGTTGCATGAATCATAGAATCTGTCACTTTCAAATCTGAGCCTAGGAAAATCAAAAACTAATTGTTTCTTAGATAATTTATCTAAAACATATACATTAAAATTTCTAATTCTTCTATTCCAGATCCAAGATTCAATTATGATAGCATTTAGGGAGATTACATGTTTTTTACACAAGGAATTTAAATCCAGGGTATACACATTGTCAGTTATAGGTGCTCTAAATTTAAGCAGTTTATTTTTGAAAATAGAACAACAATTGTTAGAAAAATCAACAGTAGAACCATCATCACATATTTGAGATATACTTATCATATTTTGTTTCAATACTTTTAAATAAAGTACTTTGTTGATTTATACAACTTCTAGATCTCCAACTATTCCAATACTAATGATTTTCCCTTTGGCATTGTCACCAAAAGTGACAATTCCACCATCTTTTTGAATTATTGTAGAGAAATTCGATGAGTTTTCACTCATATACCTTGAGCAGCCACTTCCCATATACCATATGTACCTTTTGCTTTTGTGACCTTCTCCCTGCAAAGGAATTTACACAATTTTCTTTGGTACCCATATTTTGTTGGGTCAAGTGGTATTAGCTAGCAAAGATCTGAGAATCCAGACTTTCTTCTATTTTCTAATTTCAGAAGAGTCAAATAAATTATTTGTTATAAAAGCTTTCTTAATACAACTTATTTGGGGTTGCCTTAAGAAATAGTTTTTAGAAATATGTCCCCTTGTTCCACAGTAATATCAATTTAATCTTTTTTTACTTGGAATAAAATAATTCTTGTACAGCTTAGGTTTTTCACCTTTACTTCCAATTCCAAATCATTTATTTTTAATAAAATTTTTCCCAAGAATTTCATTTAAAGTATTTTCTCGTTTAGTAAAAACAAGGGCTGAATTTTTATAAGTTTATACTTCAGTTTTCAGTGTTTTTATCTTTGATTCATAATCTGTATTGTTAGTGTTAATTGAGTTAAACTTTTCAGTTAGCTCATTATGTTGTTTCATCATTGTATCTCTTTTATAAAAACATACTTATGAATGTTCTTTAAAGATTTATGTTTCTTAAATAGAGAACCATATTTTTTTTCAATCATATTTTAGTAGGCTTCAAGTTTTTTTTATAGTAACTAGATTCAGAACTAGAGCTAGAAGAGTAGTAAGATTGTACCTCAACTGTTTCTGCCATAAAACACATGTTAGATTTTAGATTTGCTTCTTCCTTTTATAAGTCTGATTTAGAAGTGCTACTAGAGTCTTCAGATACACTCCATGTAGCTTTCATTGCCTTCTTGTCCTTATGCTCATAATCATTTCTTTTGAAGACTTTCTTTTTCTGGTCTTCTTTTAGCTGAGTATAGTCTGGTCTGATGTGCCCTATTTTCTTGCACTCATAACATCTGACTTTCTTGTCATCCTTTTTGAAGGATTTTCTAAATCCCTTCTTCTTTCTATAGAATTTAGTGAATTTAATGGCTACATGAGCCAGTTCCACATCAGAATTTGATAAATCAGAACATTCTGATTTCACTTTTACACTTTTCTTCATCTTTCTATTTTTGCTCTGTGATGACACTTTCAAGGTAGTGTCATCTCTTTTCATAAACACTTTATGCTCATTTTCTTTATCTTTAATATTATCTTCATACATCATTAGTGTTCCATTCAGTTCTCTCATGGTTAAGTCTTTGACAGGTGTCGACTGTCTGATTGCAGCAGAGATTCCATTCCATCTTGTAGGAAGTACTCTCAGTACTTTTAAAGCTTGATCAGCTTGTTTAATGGGATATCCCAAGGCGGATATGTTATTGAAAATCTCTATCAATATTCCATTCATTTGAGTAATACTTTCACCTTCAACCATTCTGAAATTATCAAATTTAATCTTAGCAGTAGTATATCTCATTTCCCTGATATTGTTAGTTCCTTCATTAGCAACAGCAATAGTTTTCTACATCTCTTATGCTGTCGGGCATTGAGATACTTGGTGATATTCATCAGGTCCTAGACCACATATAATTGCATTCATTTCCTTTAATTTCATATCAAATTATACTTTAGTAGCTGCACTCCATGTTTCAGGTTTTTCTGGTATTTCATATGGAGTCAGAATCTTAGAAAATACTCTGTATCTAAGGTTTTTCAGATAGATAATCATTCACGACTTCTAGCATCCATAGTTTTCTCCACTAAAGTATGGTGCTCTGACCATAGAGATTCCCTCTCTTGTATCTGTCATCTTGCTCTGTGTATAATCACTTTCATCTTGTTAAGGATTTATTTGAAAGCTCAACCTCTGATACCAATTGTTGGATCATATTATACTAAATATACACAAGAGGGGGTGAATTGTGTCTTTTCAGAATTCCTCATGAGATCGTGTTCTGCCCTTTAACTTTATTCAGATGAATTAATGCAGCGGAAATTTAAATAGAAGAGACAGAAAATATATAGTGGTTTGGGGAACAGAAGGCCCTTAGTCCACTCCACCAATGCTCTACACCACGAGCATGGTGATTTTCACAATCTGGTCCTTGTTTCCATAGAACGTTTCCCAATTGAGTACAGGCTGTTGACACCTTTAAAATATAAGGAAAAACAAAGCCTTATGGTTCACTCACAGAACCTAAAAAGATTAGTATGAGAAGCCGATCACTCGAGAATAGAAAAGAAAGATATCTGTACTTTTGAAAAATACTTTCCACTTGTTCTTCATAATTGCAACAGAATGCAATTAACAGTAGATGGATTGTTTCCTTCAGAAATAATGATCTTCAAATAACAGTCATTCTGAGTCGATCCGGTTGCAGTAGATATAGAAATATAATTCACAACTACAGATTTAATAGACTCACAAACGATCATTGATGTAGAATGAGTGAATATTCTATTGTGATTCTTCTTTAATAAACAGATATTTTTCGTTCTTTTGAATCAGCAGATCTGTGTTTTTTTAATCAATTGATTTAGATAAAAACACATCTATACAATAGCGTCGATCAATTCTCCTGTAAATTTAGATCCACAAAAGTCACCTTCTAACTCGTGATATTAAAACAGTTGAATTAATAGAGTAGTCGCAACTTCCGTTGAATTTCACCTAGAAAAGATCCTTTTAATTCAATCCTTAAATGACTCTGAACTCATCAAAGACACGTTTTAAAAACTGCTTTTAATCTGGCTTGAAATCATCCTAATAAATAGCTTGCTGACCGTTGCATAATAATATTGACATTAAACTCTCTGACGCCAAACATAAGGTTGAGTTGTACGGTATGCATCCTCTGAACGTAACATAGATAATAAATGTAATATTGATGACGTAGCCTTGAAACGTAAGGTTGATCACAAACATGGGGTTGATCACAAACGTAGAGTTGGAAACTTATGGTTGATCACAAACATAGGGTTGATCATCCATAATTTTTTCTCTTCAACTTTAAAATGTATTACAAAAGATCCATACTTTTACAAGCTTTCAGACAAAAGCTACTTGATCCATACTTTCCTAAGAACGAATGTTTGTTTACAAAAGTAAGGTTGATGAACCATACTTTTGATTTTATATTTTTATATATATATTTATTTAATTTAAATTTAATTGGTTATTATGAAGCATAGGGTATTGTATCCCTATAATATTTTATCAGATCCATTCCACTAGTCCGAAACATCTTGTATAAAGATGGGTATTCTTGAGGTTTGTGGCACTCTATCTCAGTCTGTAGGGATGGGTTTTAGTCCAAGGACCTTAGAAAGTGATATTAGAGATATGTTTTTATATTTTTTTACTATTTTTGATATATTATATGGAGCTAGGACTAATTAAAACTTGTGATGGAATTAATATTTTTTATCTATCTAGACAAATTATAAGAAAAATTCAAAGGTTCTAGAGAGTTGGTATTTTGGTTATTACATTATTTTCTTATATTTGAGTTGTTTTTTGGAATTTATAATTTCATTGGTTACGATTTATTGGTTTTAATCTTACTCGAGGTGGAAAGATTCATTTTTTCCATGCATAATATTTGTCATGTTGTTTCGCTTGAAATTTTATTGCTTACTTTTGATTGAGATACTAGTTTTGATGAAAGAAATGGAGGATTTTTTTATTTGAATTGTCAAATATAACTTATTCAAATTTTTTAAATATTAATCACTATTGGAGATTTAATTTATTGATATAGTTATATAGTTAATTCTTATATATTAATTGTGAAATAAAAATACAATCGAGATACACATAGATGTTATGATGATGACTCTAGAGTGGGTTGTTGGGTATGGGAATCTTGATATGGATGAGAGACCTAGGATGGGTGCATGTCATAGGGATCCCTTGGTTTATATTATAATTTTAAGTGGTTTATTTATGAAATATGGTTCATTTACTAGAAATGAGATCTTGTTGATAATGAAATATTTTTTAAGGTATTGGTGATTCAGGTATGTTAGCAGAAAAATATGTCATTTTTCTTATTATTTCTTGAAATGAGTGATTCAATATGAGTGTAGAATAAGGTATATGAGTAAACCAAATATTTGGACTCTTTTAAGGATAAGAACATGGGTAGATTATTTTTGTGATGGGAATGGAATATGAGCAATGTGTAATTATGTATTTGGTATGAAAATATTAGATTCATTTGGTTCACAAATAGAATGAAAGCATAGTTCATGCTTTATGGATTGGTACTAACAAAAAATGAATGATAAACTAATTAAGTTGTGTTGAACAAGGATCGAGAGATAGAGAATCATAGTGAAGTGAGTTTACCTGAGTGGTAAGGTAGTGTTACTATGTACACTTACTCAAAACATGGATTTGATAGACAATGATGACTAATGTGAACCACTACAAGAGTGGTTCTTAAATTTCTATCTACCAAGGGGGTAATAGAGAGGTACTACATGATATGATAGTGATATGTGTATTGGTATGAATTATAATCAGTCATTTTATAGTGAAATTAGTTATTAATTTTGTACATTGTACCTTGTATAAAAATTGATTCATGTTTCTTAGAGAAGGAGGATGAATCTAATGGAAGTGAGATCATGCCAGAGTTAAGGAATTTTTTATTTCTAATGACTATATTAAGTCTATTTGTGGGATTTTAGTGTGATTTGATGAATGATCACATATGCGGTGTCATTTTTTTTAGATGGAATATAAATTTTTTGGAATTTTATTCTTCCCTCCAATGGTTTTCGAGTCCTTCCCTACACCGATGGGTCTTCCCCTCTTCTCCTGCTTCACTGGATTTACTCATTTTAGATTCTCTAGGTTTTTCTTCACTCTGATGCTCACTATCATGGGTCATCTTCCTCTTCTATTTTGGTCTATGTCATCGTTCCTAACCCCATTCTTGTTTTGTCATGATGGTGATCCAGACCACTTGGGATATGTTGGTGGTAGCTCATAGTGGCAAACCTTGGAGCCCCTTCTCCCTAGATTCTTACCTTATGGTTTGATTTTTTAGGATCTCTAGAGTGGTATTGGTTTATTCTCTTTCACCTTTACTCTATGGACCTGGTATGATATATATGACCCCAACAAGGTTGGGTGAATTTTTTTCCAGTTGGTTTGGGGTTATGGAGGTGGGAGTAGTGGAGATGCGGGATTATTCTTGAGGCGGTTTCTCCCCTTTGTATTATTTTTTACTTTTGATAAAACTCATGTTGTTTGGAATTTTTTACCTTTTTTTCTTCCTCAATGTTGTTCTACGAACCCAATTATCATTTATATATCTTTCTATTGATGTATTTTTTTATGGTTTTTGGTTATTTTGTTTTATTTTTTGGCATGACAATTTGGATAGCTTTGTTTGGTGTTTTTCCATGATAAAGACTATAGTTCCTAGAATAATTCTTCTAGAGGCGGCTCTAAAGGTGGGTTCTGGTGGTCATGGTGATGACCATACTCACTATCAAGTCCTAACTTTGCTCTATACTCTACTTGTGTGGAATTAAATGAGGTGTCTCTTGTGGTGGCTTCGCCTATGTCTTTGGGTTCTTACTGGTTTTGTTTATTCGTTGTGGTTGTGTAGATTCTACATATTTAGGGTTATGATGGTTTTTGGTGGTTAGTTATGGTGTTTTTTATGGTGGTAATTATGGACTTCTTTAGACGGTTTTCTTTGGAGAGTTAGTGTGGTGGTAGGAAGGCGATGATGATTATGGTTAAAGGGTGGAGATGATGACAATGGTGACTCATTAGGATGATCTAAGGAGACTTGAATTAGTTAACATGGGTGACCCACAGATTTATTACTCCTCAGTTATGTGTTCCTAATGTTTTTTTGAATTTTTGAATTTTGAATTTGGCATGCTTTGTTTGGTATCCCGTATAGTGCTTTGGTTACCAATCAACCATAAAGTGGCCATTTTGAAAACCAAAAGGATTTAATTTTCAATCAGATGACATATAAAAGGGGTAATGATCCAAATCAGGGTTAAGATATGGCTACAATATTTATCTTTATATTATTTACAATACATTTTCCAAGGAAATATCTCCTCTGGGATTGGTAAAATGTGTATCAACAATTAAGATCCAATGGATCGAGGAATGATTTATATAGGAAATGAGATCATCATGGTGTTATGATGTTATGACCAAGGGGTCAAAAGAGATGTAGTTAAGTGATTCATTTGTGTTGGAAGGAAATAATACATCTTAATGAATGTAAATTTAGTAATACAACTAATGTGTTTAGTGGAATTCTAAAGGGATAAGTGCCATAGAGAGATCATGGATAATTATGAGAGTGCCTCAATTTTTTTGGTGGGAAACCAGTGAAATTATGAAACTCCTAACGAGATGATATAGAATCGGTAATGAGTTGGAATGGGATTGATTCATGGCAGTGAGTAGGATCTCTAACCTTGGGATGTATTCATTAAAACTCAGGTTTTGTGGTGACATATTAGTGATGAATTATATAACAGTATAATAAAGAACTATGACAATGGTGTACCCTAAAGGTAAAATCATGTGAAACGTCAATTGGGTTATTTTTAGTAAGGTTTTCAAGTGAAAACATCTAGGAAATCATGTAATATATATATCTATTGTTCATTGACTAAGTATAAGAAGAATCCTGCGGTGTGTATCATGATATCTATTATTTGTGGGTAAGACCCTTATCAAGGATGAGTTATGATAAATTTCAATTATTTGAGGCATGATGGAACTAGAGTGAAAATAGTTAGGGTTTTTCATTGGTTCTTGGATACGAGTGTCCAAGATTTTTCTATTGATCATGAAATAACTATATTTTGGTATCGATTTTTAATGTTTTTGTATGGTCAGTTCATTTGGAAATGGAATAGGTATTGAATTCAAGAAATGTTATAGTGTGGTGATTGAAACTAGTGGGTATCGATACTCATGGAAAGTATGATGATTAGTTCCAAGATACAAGTCTTTGTGAATTAAGTTATGTTTGGAGTGGAGACTATATATCATGGTCACAGATGTTCTAAAAATTATTAGATGTGGTATTGAGTGAGTTGTGATCTAGTCTAGACAAGTGATATCAGTTAGAGGAGGATGATATTAATAATTGGGTCTTATCTGAATATCATCAGGATCAAGAAAATCTTGTTGACTTGGTGAATTAATTCATTACCACAGCATGTGCGTCATTGGGTTTTAGAGATAGTGAATATAATGGGTACTAGATAGAACATTTTATATGTAATAATGTATGATATTTTTGTTACATATTTATTAATTTTTTTCTACTAATTAACAGGATGTATGGTAGACTTGAGCATAATGCATCTAGACATTATCATGACCATAACTATCAAGAATCGGTAAATGAGAAGTAATATAAAATTTTATTGACTTGTGTGATTCATTGTAAATACATGAGGAATATTATCAGGGAGGATAAATAGTACGGTGGAGCATCATAAAGTGTTGGAATATTTGAATGATGATAGAATTCCAATAGAACTAGTGTTAGATATTTTTTTTAAATTTCGATTAGGTATGTGAGTTTATATATGTGTTTTAAAGGATTAAAAAGATTTTTTAGAGATGATAGTCTAGGTTAATGGAGAAAAAAGTTGAATTTGGGGTGTTCATAAAATTAAAAAGGAATCGGTGAGGGTTTTAGTAGCCACTAGGAACCTATTATGGTTCCAACAGGTACCCATTGGAGTAACCAGTGGTGGAGTCCATTTTTTTTAAAGAAGATGATGACTATTATACACCATTGTGAGAGTGTTTCATTTAGTTGTCTCTTGTAATGGGGATAAGAGAGTGGTCCTTCATGCTATGAAGGTGACATGATCATTGCTATGCCATAATATGTATCTTTTGATGGTGAACTTATTGATTGATTTGGTGAAATTGTCTTTATATAGTAAGTGATTCATGTTTCTTGATGAGGTTAATGAATATTATAGAAGTTAGATAGTTCTATAGTAAAAGAATATTTTTCTTTTATCAAACTAATTTTAGTTAAATTATAGGATTATATTTTCATTCCCTGGTTGGTTATACATGTAGTGTGATCAAGTAAGAGATGACTCATCGAAATCTGTGAGGCACAACATCATTATTAATATATCACTAATGAAACTATCATTATGACTATTCTCAATACATTATTTTGAGTAAGATATTCTCATGGAATAGTCATTTGTGGATTTACCAGTAAGAACTAATGGATTAATGAATTATTGCTATAAAAAATGAGATCCCTATAGGGTTGTGATGTTATGACCAATAAGTTATGATAGATTTTCTTAAGCAGTGATGGTTAGTTATATAGGTAAAAAAATTATCAATTAATGATGAAACATTTAGTAGTCTAACCTATGAGTTTAGTGGAATTATATAGGTCTAATTGGTGTAGTGAGATCATGGAGAATTGACTAAGTGCCTCAATTGTTGTGAGTTGGGAACCAATGATATTGGGAAACTTATTATGATATGGGATAGAGTTTTTAGTGAGTCTGAATGTTAAATATTCATATTTTTATGGGAGATGTTTAGCCTAGGGAAAATAAAATTTCTATAGTCACCCCCTATGTTCTTTTCTTCAAATGGGAATATAGGGGAGGAATTTTTTTGGGATCCTCCCCCTTCGTTCCTCAATCATGACTTATTAACTATTCCCCTTTGGTTAGAGTTGAAATATATGAGTTTTATAGTGTTTGGGGTGAGATTACACCTCCATTTATTATATTGTTTCTTCCTCTAGTTCTCATCTAATTTCAATGGGTTTGATTTTGGGATTTTGCGATAAATAAATTATATTGTAGTGTATTCATTTTTTAACAAAAATACTGTGAAAGGGACTCAAGATTCCTAGAATAGATAAACACACTTTTTTCACACCGTTTTGATTAAGGTTAGTTTCTTATTTAGTTGTTCCTTGGATTTTATTAGAATTAGGGGAATTAATTAGTGGTTTGATATGGGAAATTAGGTTTTTCCTTAATATAGATTTGAATACATGTTAGGTGTAATTTTTACTCTGTTTTATGAGATTTTTTCCATGAGAGGTCTCCTGGTTATTTTTTTACATTATTTAACATGTGAATTTATTTTGAAAATTGATTATAAATTATTATAATTAATTTCTTATCTATTTTTATTGGTCATAGTCTAATAAATGTTTATTAGGGATATTAATGGATTATATAATGTTAATAAAACATATATGATAAGGTCATAAATTTTATATGAGGTAGTAAAAATCTAATTTTACTTCTTTATTTATGATTGCATGTATTTTGTGGTACATAAGAAGGTGTTCTTTCTAAGTTGTTATAAATCACCCTAAGAGGGGTTTAATCTTGGGGAGTACTAATTAAAAACTTCTCTTTAGAATTCCTTTAGGATGCACAAATATTTTTCCCGTGTTATAAGGAACATGATCAATATCGTGGGCTCTCATGTTTCCGATATCATTAACAAATAAGAACTAATGAAAAAATGTAATGAAATCATAGAACATGATGATTTTACTTTCTTCATAACAAAATTATATGCCTATGGAGAAGACACCAATGATGTTTCAATGTACCATGATACACTATTCTTCACTTGTATTTTCGATAAAATGTTTTTTCCACAATCACTCCATGATAAGATCACTACATTTACAAGGTCTAGGGTTTTCTCACTACTCATCCATGGTAAAATTCATCTTATTCACCTCAATGCAATAGTTTAATGAAGTTATGATTAGTTTATAGACTTGAGGGTCTCTTAAATAAATTATGGATATGATGGTCCTTCTCTATTTAGCGTGAGAATATTCTTACACCATATCTCCTAATATGATTCTTGGTTTTAATTCACATCACTTCAATCTCCTTATAAACCAAATGAGATATAATCTATAATTTTACACCATGAATACTTCTTCTCCTAAATAAATATAATTTTACACTAGAATTGTTTTTCAATTTTTCCTTTCTCCAACTAGATATAGAGATAGATCTATATGTTCATCCCTCTAAGCCTTCTATGATTGAAATTAACCATATGTGTTAATGGAATATCTTGGGGATATATTCATCTTTTTTATTCAGATATAGAAATAGTGAATTCCATATGTACTGATGTTCATGTTTAGACTCATTTTCTTTCTTCTGCATAATATTTATGTGGAATATAGATCACAACATAAAAATTACCCAAACAATTCGTGCCACACAACTCCTATGTTGAACCCCCATCATGAAACTAGTTATCAGAATACCCTTTACACAAATACCTTGTGAACTGCCTCTTCATAAACTACTCAGGAGTCTACACCTTCATTAACTTCATCACAGAACTCACCTTCATAAACTTCTTCATGATATTGGGAATCATATACTTCTTTTATTTTTCAATGGATTTTCTTCATGAATGGTTTTAATTCACAATTCTGTTCTTTATAAAAAAATCTTCTACACGCACGAATCTCATATACATGAAACTCTACTATGAACAAATAATAATTAATCTTCATTTAATATTTAATCTACCCTTAATTATTTTATTAATAGGATATTTATAGGCAAACTCCTAAAAATATTTATTACCATGATATAACTATTGTATCTCATTGTGTAAGACACTTATTTAATTATTTTTATTCATGGTGTGCATAATAAAACCACCAATCATTCAAAAATGGAGATCCCCTTTGTGACCTTTATATAATTTTTATTCTATTTTGTTCACATAACCCCTTCTAGAGAATTTTAATTTTTAAATTTTCCATCCACAAAATCTCTCATGACTTCACATAAAAACCCTCCTTAATGGTTAAAAAACTTCTACCAATGGTTCTATGTAAATAACCTACTTCATTTGAGACATTAACTTTCATGTAACAGCTTAATGATCCATGTAATGAACCAAGATTGATTAACCCAACTCATCACTCGAGCTGGACCACTACATGGCCTAAAGCGCATTCCGGATCACCACAAGCTAGTGAAAAGCACCAGAAATAACCAACTATCATTTAGGAATGATTTATATATAGGTAAACATACATAACCAATAAATATAATGGGATATAAACAATTATATCATAAGATCCAATAGTATAAGATAAGTAGATACCGTAAACCGAAACATACACCGTAGTGAAAATATTCCATAACAGGGCATATATGTCTACAGGGTATCTCAAAATAAATGGTCCAAACACAAAGGAAAGGATAAAATGCCAAAAAAGGTCCATATAAAACCAAATGGATACAAAATACCAAATAAAACTTCACATGATTCCATCCCTTCAAGACCCCATCTCTTCTATAAAACACCGGATTATAGTAATCAAGAAGATCCACCCATGGACATGGTTCCCTTTCCTTTAAATCTGTCCTGAAAATTGAAATCTCCAAATTCCAAAAATGTTCATATCAGGATGTGAGGCATGAAAACCTGTATAATACCACCATGATTCTATTTAAGTCTTTTACCCATGAAAATCAACAAACTAGTTTGAATACATTTTCAAAACTAAACCACTTGAAAACAAACTAATTTCAAGTAAACCCTTAAAACCCCTTTGGGTTTCCTTTTCAAAAAAAATGTTGTTTTTCAAAAAAAAATCTAAAAAGGGATCAAATAATTAATAATTATACAAGGAACAATTTTCTCAACATAACCAATAAGTAATAATACAGGTGAGTGTAAACATAAACATCATATAACCATATAAATGGAAAAGGAATATATAGGAATAATATATCTAATCACAACAAATGGAACTAACCAAATTCATAAAGCATATAAACCAAACTAGCATGGGTAAAGTTTCCCTAGGGATATAAACACTAGCCCAATCATGAGTTAGTAAACAATTATGGTCTTTATCTAAGTGATGGGAGCTCTCATGATCTTCCCTAGTCCCAACTCAAAGATATCAAATGGTCTCTCGTTAATCAACATGGATGTTCACATGGTTTTACAACCCAAAGTCTCTCTTGATCCCTTGGAAACAAATTGAGGCAAGTAGAATCCTCCCTCCAAAATTTCACATGGTCCCTCAAAAAACCATCTCACTCACGCCCCATTTCACCCTTGTGCTACTCCATGAAAACACATCACAAGAAAGTTCTCATGTCAATAAAGCTATAAAACAAGCCATTTAATAATAAAAAATTCCCAATTTAACAAAAAAACCCTTCCAAGTTAAATTAATCTACAAAAACCACTTTATAAATCCATTTAGAATCACAAAACCTCTTTGATCTATTTTATCAAAAACTTAATGGGAATCCAAGCCATGTATATTTGTAAAACCCCACTTTAAACACCATAATTGTCGTTCTAATCCATTAAATACATCAATCATGGAATATACAACAATCATAAATCATTTAATGGTAAATTTAAACAAATTAAGAATAAATAAATAATAAATTTAAATTTACTCCATGGAAAACACACATAAATAGATACACTTACCTTGTATTCATTCCAAAGCTCATTTCTCTTGACGATGACCACCCGGAAGAGATAGAACCCAGACTCAAACTTCTAATACATAATAAATCAAACCAAAACCTCCATAAAAACCGTATATTCATACAAAACTACCCCAAGGGTTCCAAACTTCCACAAAATAGAAGAAAAAAGCTTAAAAGTGGTAAGAGGAAGAATAAATAAAGGTTAAATTGAATTACCTCAAGAAAAACACCAAGAATGCAAGAGGGTATCCACCAAAATGAAGACGGATTATATCCATGGACAAAGAGGATATTTTGTATGCATAGGGAATGAAAAATGAGACCCAAAAAACATAAATACCTAACATGGGTATTTTGGTAAAAATATAATTTATAATGAGGTGGGAAAGGTTGTATGGTTTGGCCACATGGTTAGGAAAATTGGGTTCCAACTATGTGGGTATTATTTTCCACCCCAAATAGATTACATGATTTCCTCTAGGATGATGCACGGTTTGATATAAAGTTCTCAAACTATGTGAAACCACACTAATAAAAACTAAATATCCATTTCACAGTTACCATTTGGTTTTTAAGGACAATGCGCTAACCATGTGACCAAGTTTGTCTTCCCAAATACTCCAAATTTCAACACCTAGCACCCAGGAAATCCAAGAATGCACTCCAAGATAAATAAAATTCAAAATTATACATATCGGTGACTCAGTGGGTATCGCAAACTCCCCACCATGCCACTTATACCCCTAGAAATTATTCAACATTTCTTAAAAGAAATTGGGTTAGGTCACTGATCCCCCACCCAACCTTCCCACTCCCATGTCTCTTGGTTATCATCACCGTGTTTTCATAGAACACAAACCAATTAGATCAATTTCACATGGAGCACTTTAATCTGAACATCTATGATATAAATAGGATACTCCACTATGGTGGTGTGAGGATATAACACCAAATATTCCCACTCTAATACATGATATTTTTCTGGATGGTATCTCTTCAATTAGGAAACATGAAAGATGTAAAAGATCACGGTTGTTGATAGTGTTAGCTCTAACCAGTAGGCCTCATATCTAATAAACTTCACAAAACAAAACATCCCCATATAGTGTGGTTCTAGATTCATATGCTATCCCAAGTGAGAGTTACCCAGATGAACTGATACTAGAAGAAACTCACAATCACCCACCTGAAACTCCAATATATGACGACAAAATTCAGCATATGAGTTATAGAAACTCTGAGCTATTGTTATCTATTTTTTAATCAACCTCACTATCTTAGTAATATTATGTACAAGTCTTGGTCCAACCAAATAACTCTTTCCCATCATGTCCAAACATAGTGAGGATTATCATGGTTACCCATATAACACCTCAAACTAGGTCATCCTGATTGAGACTTGATGGATAATATTTTATAGAAACTCAAAAAATGGTAGGTTCCTTTACCATCAACCACTAAAATCAATCTCACATGACCACAACATATCCTCGAGAGTCTAGAGGGCCTGATCAATCTGTCCATCCATCTATGGGTGCTATACGGTTATCCACCTCAACTGTATTCCCAAAGCATCTTAGAGTCCCTTCCAAAATCAAGATATAAAATGGGCATCCCAGTCTGACACAGTCTCTAAGGGAACTCCATGAATCTAAACAACCTCTCTAACATATAGGCTTCTAATATCCTCGACCTTCATCAACAACCTAATGGGTAGAAAATGGGCTGATTTCATCATGAAAATGACGATCTCCCATATGGAATATTTCCCACTCAGAGTATGAGGTATTACGATCAAAAAATTCATATAGATATCATCCCACATTCACACTATCATAGGAAGTGTATGTAATATCCAGTAAAGTCCCTAATTCTCATCTTCAATCCTATGGAAGTTCAAGCATCTTGATATAAAGTCTGTCATAGAAATTCTAATATTGTACCACCTATACTAGCCTCTCAAGGTATATAAAATCTTATTCACCCTAGGAAGAATGACCCAACTAAAATGGTGCATGTTATATATCACCTCCTACCATAGACTCAAAGGAACAACCAACTAATTCCAAAATAGAAGAGACCTATCAAGAGACTGAGACAAATAACTCAAGGTCTCCCCACCATTTAATTCACTGATAATATTCTGGAACATAGGGTTAGATTACTTCTCAATAATAACTAGATTAATGAGAAAGGGTGTATTCTAGACACTCCCCAAGAACACCTTCCATCCAACCTCTTGAACATCCAGTCTTAGATCAACAAAAAAACACATAAAAACCTTTCATCCACTGATTCCCAAAATTCCTACACTATAAGGTTACTGATCAATGTGTAGATGACCACATTTTCCTTACAGATGATATACATAATCTCAAAATAATAATTCTTGAGGTAATCCACCTAGTGAATCTTCCTGAGGTCTAGTTCCCTCGGAGTGAAAATGTACTTTGGGATCTTATGATACCAATAAATTGTAAAATGGTATTCGAATAGGTAGTGTATCCACATATTTAGAGCATACATAATGTAATCCAATTCCTTATCATGGGTGGGGTAATTCTGCTCATGTGTTTGTATATGCCTCATGCCATAGGCCACCATATGGTCATACTACATCAGAAAACACCCCAAAACCACAACTAAATCATCACAATACACTGCATAAGATCTCCCATGCTCATGGAGAATATAAAAATGTGAAAATGTTAGAAAGATATATAATATCTCAATATCACTCTATCATTTATCATCCCACTAAAGCATCACCCCCTTCCTAGTAAACTCCTTAAAGGGAGAATCTATCCTAGAGAAGTCCTGGAAAAAATGTTTATAATACCCAACAGAGACAAAGAAAACTATGGATTTCAAATACATTATTGGTTTTCTCTAAATAAATTATTACTCGAACCTTCTTTGGAACCACTTAAACTTCTTCCTTGGAAATCAATTATCCTCGAAACTACACTTCCTAAATCCAAAAATAGCACTTGGGAAACTTGGAATATATATTATTCTCCATAGAAACACCCAAAAACCCTCTAGATGGCGATTGTGATCCTCATCCATCTGGAAATAAACTAATATTACATCTAAAAACATGATTTTGAAGGATTCTATATTGTCATGGATAATTCGGTTCATTAGTTCCATGAATACTATAGGAACATTGGTAAGCCTAAATAGAAGAAAAAAATACTCAAAATTTTATACAGGTTTCAATAGGAGTTCCTTGGAATATCTTCTTCCCAAACCCTAAAGTAGTGGTGCCCCAATATCAGTTCCATATTTTAAAACAATTGCTCCCACATGATCTGATCAAATAGATCATCAATTCTAGGAAACAAGTATTTATTTCTTATTTTCAACTATATAAGATTATGATATTCTATGAAAATTTGGATTCTACCATCTGTATTATTTACAAATGGCATTGGGGAATCTCATAGGAACATGGTAGGATGGAGAATAACCTTTCACTCAAGATCATCTAGATAAAATTTTAGATCTTTAGCTTTGGTGGATCCATATGATTTTGTAGAACTGAAATTGGTCTCCTACTGGGGAGTAGATCGATGGTAAAATCAACATCTCAATGGGGCTGAAACCATGTAAAATCCTTTGTAAACACATTTGAATACCTAACCAAAACCACTGTAAGTTCACATAGTAAACCATACTTAAAAAACTCAATGATCTTCCTAGAAAATTAGCATGATATCAATCCCAACTCAAAAATAGATAGTTCTTCCCTCCCTAAATGTGGATCCCAGTCACTCGAAAAGACATGATTGCACCTATTAGGAGTGAGGAACTAGACCCTACTGTGATATTGGACATAAAAGACTAGAAATATGATCAACCAATATATTCTAATAATAAAGTTGAAAACATATGGGTCTAAAATGAGGATTTCCCAAAAGGCATCCATGCCAACTACCACAACATGACACTCGAGTAACTTGAAACCTTTCTCCCTCTTCCTATCTAATGGGGTTAGAAAATACATAACATACAACATCAGCACAGATCTAATTTCCAAATAATCAATCATATTTACTAAAATTAAATAATGGGTTACACCAATGTTAATAAAATAAATTATTTAGAAGAATAAGTAAACATTGTACATCAAATGGTGGTCAGCCCTAAATCAAAGTCCTATAGAATGAAATCAACTTGATTGATTCAAACTATCTTATAATTTCCCTAATTATTCTTCCCTTGGTGAGAATCAACTTTACTAAGAGAATAATATCCTCTTCCCTTAGAATCCTATGACTACACTAGAGAGCCCTTTGAAAAACCGAATCCTATACCACTCCCACAAGAATCCAACTAATAAAAGAACGAGATATGCCTTCACTACACAAAATGGTGTAATGTCCTCAGAGTCTTTGGTCAATGAATCTTAGTGCATCCTACCTCCCTTTACTGATAGAAAACAATGGTCTTATTCTCTAAAGATTCCATAGTAACGAAACTAGATGACTAAGGGACACTCTTCCCTTACCCCTGTGAGATTCATCCCTCTTCCGCTTTGGTCCTAGAGAAGAACTATGGATACCACACACCAAAGGATTTCCATTGAGACCTATATTTCCAATCAAGTATTCTTATTTCATCACTTCCTTATTAAATACGTCTGAATATGTTGGTAAACATAGAATAATGATCATAGATATGATCTATGGCCTCAATCCTATCTCAAAATGTCGATCCTTTAGGTAATAATTCATGGGGAGATCCGAAGAAACATGAAATAAATCAGTAAATAAGTAAGCATAATCCATTACAAAATTATCACCTTACTCCAGTTTTAGAAACTCATGGTCCTTTTTCACTCTCAAGTTATCTAGGTAGAAATGTAAATTAAACGCCAATTTCAAAGTGGTCCATATGAGATCCTCATGATTACCCGAGAACAGTATCAACACTAACCAATTTATATGTAATAATTCTTGTAAAGACATGGAAAATCCCACTTTAGAGGTATCAGGGTTCTTCAGGAACTTTAGGATCCACTCAATATGATCCAATCACTCTACAGGCTCATTGGGTCTCTTTTCGCCATGAAACACCAATGAATTCTACCTCAAAAACTCTTGAGTGTGGTCCATGGTCTCTGTTGGCACATGACCACCAATTTGAATCAAGGTTTGGACCATACAAATCATTAAATCCACAAATATAAGATAAATGGGAGGGTTCACCTATGACGTACTCTCCGTTACAAACTCTCTATGTCTAGATGAGGTTATTTTGGGTGGTATATTTTACAAGACATAAATCAAAAGACACGTCAAGAAAAATCCAACATCAAACCACAACCAAAGTTTCAAAATAAACCCCCTAACAAGGTAATCATAAAAGAAATCCAAAAAACGAGAAAAAACATCATCAAAACAACCCATAATTGGGTTCAATGCATAACCACAATCCTAAATCAAACATGGAAACTCAATGTTAGACATGAAGAAGATATGTTCAGTCACTCCACTGTTCCTACCTCTCTAGTACTAAGGGTACAATATCCTATCTACCAATGAATCGAAAATAACACCTCTGGTATCATTTTGTAATGAACCAACCTAAGTTTCCCCAACACATCCCCTAAGATAGCATGCTATACAATGCAAAGAAAATTTATGATCACTACGGGATAGTGATGACCATCTGGCATAACCAACTATTTCTTGGGAATGATTTCACCACATGAAAACTGGTATGACCCATCCATAAAATGGGATAGCCACACCAATATCATCAAAACCATCAGTATAATGTAAGAAAATACCATAAAACAAAACATGCATTATAATACAATCATGCCAAAATAGAACATGTACATCTTTATGGTATCTCAAAATAAATGATCCAAATACAAAGGAAAGGCTAAAATTCCAAAAAAAAGTCATAATTTCAACCCAATGAGTAAAAAATAGTAAAAATTACTCCACATGCATACATCCTTATAATACACATCTCCTCAACAAACCATTTGGTGATGGTAATCAAGAAATTACACCCTAGAACATGGTTCCATTACCCTTACCTATATCCAAAAAATGAAATCTACAAAATCCTAAACGTTCCCAGGAAAAGTGTGAAGCCTGAAGCCTAGTATTATAGCGCCATTAATATATTTATGTCTTTTACCTATGTAAACCAATAAACTTGTTTGAAAACTTTTCAAAACTAAACCACTTGGAAACAAACAAATTTCAAGTCATTCATTAAAACCCCTTTGGTTTTCCTTTTAAAAAAATGTGATTTTACAAAAACAAAAAACATGACTCAAATAGGTAAACAATGTCACAAGTAATAACATTATCAACATAACCAAGAAGGCATAATAAAGGTGATGGTAAACATCAACGTCATATAACTATATAAATATAAAATGAGAAAATGGACGTAATACATATTATCACGTCAAAAGAAAAAAATAAAATACATAAAGAATATAAACCAAACCATCATAAGTAAGGTTCATTTAGAGATTTAACCAGTAGACATATATTGAGTTAGTAAAAACTTATGCTATAAATCTAATAAATGGATGTTCTCATGGTATTCCCCCTGCCCAAATCTAAAATTTAACATGGTGTCTCGATAATCAACAAGAAAACTCAAACAGTCTTCCTACCCAAAGGCTCACTCGATCTGTTGGAAAAAATAGAGGCCTGAATAGTCCTCCCTTAGATGGCTCACATGATCCTTTGAAAAAACCTCTCACTCACACCCCAATTAACCAATGTGCTACTCCATGCTAACACATCACAAGAAAGTTCCCATGTTAATCAAGCTATAACACAAACCATTTCATACGAAAACATTTCCAATTTAAAAAAACACCTTTTATGAGGTAAAATACTTTCTAAAAACACTTTATAAATACATTTTAAATCATAAAAACTATTTAATCCATTTTATCAAACACTTGATGGGCATACAATCTGCACACATTTGGAAAACCCCCCTTTAAACACTAAAATTACTAATCCAATCCATGAAATAAATGAAACATGGAATACAAACCCAGAATAAATAATTTAAATGAAAATCTAAACAAATAAAACCAAAGTATATTAGAAACTTAATGGTATTCCAAGGAAACACTCTTAGAAAGAGATTCCTACCATATATTTGGTTTAAATCTAGTTTCCATTGATGAAGACCGCCCAAAAGAAGTAGAACCATGCCTCACACACCTAATCCATGAGAAATAAAGACATAACCCACATAAAACCACCTATATTTGGCCAAAACAACCCCTAGGGTTCTACACTTCCATAAAAATGGAAGAAAAAAGCTTCATAGGGGAAATAGGAAAAATAAATCAAGGAGAAATCAACTTACCTCAAGAAAACACCATGAATCCAAGAGGGAATCCACCACTAAAAAGATGTAGGATCTCCATGGATAATGAGGAGAAGCTATGTGAATGGTGAAATAAAAATCAGGCCTAAAACCATAATACAAGATAAGGGTATTTTGGAAAAAACATTAATTTTTAATGATCTAGACAAGGCCACACAAATTGGTCACACGATTAGGAAAATTGTGTGTTAATCGTACGAGCGCTACTATCCACCCCAAATAGGTCGTACAATTTACTCTGGGGTGTCGCATGATTTTATAGACCATGATGAAACAATGTGTAACTAAACATTCAATAACTATATCCCCCTCACAATAGTTACCGCATGGTTTAGACAAACTATGAACTAACCCTGCATCCTAGTCTTTCTCCCAAAAAACTCCCAGTTTTTACCCCCTTCACCTGGGAACTATAAGAATGAACTCAAAGATAAATAAAAATTAAAATTATATGTACTAGTGACCCATATATTTTCATAAACCATAGGACTCATAACTTTTACATGTTCTTTTAAGTGATACTCAAAAATAATTTATTTATGCGGAATACTTCATGAAACATCACAGACACCACCAAATGTTTTCTAAACTACTTCATTTAGTTTGAATGAATACTTATATCAAGAATATAGACTTTAAAAAATTATTTTTCTTTATACGGAATCTACACATAATATTTGAGCTCTACATTTCATGGTAATCATTCATTATAGAATCACTCTACCTTTATTTGTATCATATTCTAAAGAACATGGGAAATAATAATTCATTTTCCATTTATCACCTCTAGATCAAGAATAATATTTATAACATTGAAAGTGAAAAAATATGAAACAAAAAAGTAGTATTTGACTTCTATTGGGATAATAAAAAAGTTTTTTCATTTATTGTACACCAAGTTCTTCTTGCATCTTCCTAAAAAACATTGATATATTCTAATTATTACTCTAAAACCAAAAGAACTATACATCCAGAGACACCTAAATAGATTATAAAAACTTAATGACATGAATTTAATTTTCATGATTCCTAAATAAATAAAATACAAAGATGAAACATTCAACTATAATTTTTAAAAAAAATTCAACACACAACCTTCTGGTTGTAATAATACCTCCATTTGGATTTGGTTGAAAATACAAACCATAAACCCATCTCTAATTATATCCCTATTATATTTTTCATTATTAAAAAAAATTCATGGATTTAAGGCTTATTACAGCCACTCCTATTCAACTATATCCAACATTGGAAATAAAAAAAGAATGTATTCTCAGATATAGATAAAGTATTTCATTATCTCTTCTTTTATCACTGAAATGCATGGGCATGGCTCCTCATCACAACTATAATTTTTTTAAAACTAATTTAGCTTCTAATATCCTTTATGTTCTCTATAATTATCTTATTGTGGAATTTTTCTTCCCATCAACTTCTAAAATATAGGTAGAAAGAATTTGGTTTCTTCCATGGTCACGAAAAAAAATTTCATCCCATTCAATATTGTGATATTCAAACCTCTTCATATCCCATTTTATAACATTTATTAGTATTAAAAACATCATGGATATGTAAACCATTTGAAAGTGATTGTTAAAAACATTATGCACTATTTAACACATCCAAAATATATTTCATTCTTCAACTATCATATGAAATCCCATATATTTTATACACTTTAGTTCATGATTTATTACATAAAGATACACATCATACAATCCCAAAAAGAAAAGAGACCTAGTATATTTGGGAAATTAGATACATAGCACAACAACTTGAAGTAGAAACACAATGAAAATATTTATAAAATCTAATATGATTCCCTTAAATTTCATTGAACTTCTAATACTGTGTGGGATAACATGGGGAGATATAAAAGAAAGGGTTGAGCTAAAAAGCCTAGTAAGGGAATAATCAAATAATAGCCTAAGGTAATGTAGTAAATTTGAGTAAAGTGTCATAAAATGGTGACATAAAATGGTGGGAATCATAATCATCGATGATATAAGATTTTAAAAACAATGTTTTGTAGGAATGTAGAAACAACATAAAAAAAATCGTAAGTAAAAGTCAAGGATAACCACTAAGAAATCATAAAATAGTGTGCTTAGGCTAACCACTTGTTTACCATACATGAAATATTAAAAGATAAAAACAATACACAAAGAAATGAATGGATATATAATTCTAGGCTTGTCCTGTTGATTCAATAAGGTTTTCCTTATGACTTTTCCATTCCTTCTTGTTTTGAAAATCACAAACACCTTATACTTAAGCAAATATTATTTTTACCCCCATAAGGAAAATTTACTTCATTAAGGAAATTTACCCTAACCTAGATTTTCTTATACATAGCAATATTATTCTTAAATTCAAAAACCGTATTCATACCCAAAATCCTGGAGCCATATAATGAAAAGATTTGGAGCATTCTGTTTTTAGGATCCAAATTCTGGATGTGATCTGTAATGTAGTTCTAATCTGAATTCTGGACTCTGAACTTTGAAGAAGTTTGACTCCGAACTCTGAAGAAGTTCGACTCCGAACTCTCAAGTAGTTCGACTACGAACTCTGAAGAAGTTCGACTCCGAACTCTCAAGTAGTTCGACTCCGAACTCTTAGGTAGTTCGACTCTGAACTCTTAAGCAGTTCGACTCCGAACTCTTAAGTAGTTTGACTCCGAACACTGAAGAAGTTCGAATCTGAACTCTGAAGAAGTTCGACTCTGAACTCTTAAGTAGTTTGACTCTGAACTCTGAAGAAGTTCGACTCCAAAATCTTAAGCAGTTCGACTCCGAACTCTTAAGTAGTTCGGCTCCAAATTCTGCAAGTTCAGAATCCGATCTCTAGTGAAACCAGACTCTGAATTCCTATAAAACAGAATCTGAATATTTCTTAACATAGAATCCAAACATCATTTTGGTTAGACTCTGAACTTTTAACTTACTTACACTCCGAAATATTTATTAGCTTTTACTTACATATGCTTCATTTCAAAACGATGTCGTACATTCAGTTTTACATGGTTTGTTATAAAACGATGTCATCTATTCTGTTTCCAATTAACCATTGGTTGAGTTACACGTGAACAGGTCCCTCCAAATTTCATGGAAAATATGACCATTGGAAGAGGGAGCCGACCGTTGGAAATATTCCTATAAATATGAGCTCTTTTGAAACATCTCAACAACAAGTTGATCGATCTAGAGAACACACGCTGTTAAGGTGATTTCTAGAGAGAGAAGCTTTTCATGCCTTGTGCATACTGAACTACTCGTTCAGATTGCTTCGTGTGACTCTGAATGTTAGTGATTACATTCGAGGACTTCTGGGGATTGGAAGACAGAGGTGCCGACTACCTTGAAGTTCGAGGGCTTCCTTGCCGAGGAATACAGAGGTTCCAACTACCTTGAAGTTGAGGGCTTGTGGGGATAGTAATACGGAGATTCCAATCTTCTTATAGAGGGATTATCCTAGTGTGGGTAAGATAGACTTTCTTGAAATTATAATTCAAGAGACCTTTATCCAAGGTTGTTGGATACCCTTCACTTTGGGTTAAAAGAGTTATTGTTTGTTACTTGTAGTTTTTCTATTTGTTTGGTTCCGCTGCATATTGTATTGTAAGGAAAGTACAACCTTCTTGTATTTCCCTACACTTGTACTCTGATTAGTTTAAGATTCTATACTCTTTAAGGTAGAATCTTAAATTGTAAACCTTGGTTCCAATTCTCATGTTGGTGATCAGAGGTGTTGTGAATTTTCTTAGTTTAACTTTGTTAAACCTAGATTTTCCTTATCTAAGGAAAACATAGTTATCCATAACCAAATTTAAAGGTTTTAAAGGAATTTTTAATGTGTACAATTCACCCCCCCCCCCTGTATATTGAGAATCTACATTGTTATTTCGATCCTATAATTGGTATCAGAGCAGGTCTCTGAAATACTCGTACTCACGTATAAGTTTTTCTTGATCATTTTTCATTCCGAACATTATCACTCCGAACTTTATCACTCTGAACTTTATCATTTTGAACTTTTTCATTCCGAAATTTGTTGTTACAAACTTTTTCTACTAACTAGTTTAGTTTCCCAAGTTGTTTTAGAACGACATGAATCAATGTTGGATCTATAGACAATCTAAATCCTACAGGACCACCAATCTTTGATGGTAATGACTATGAGTACTGGAGAGATCAAATGAAGACTTTTGTTATGAACACTGGAGTGGAAAATTTCATTATGCTTACTGGTGATTATAAAATTCCTGATAAGGAAGTTAGAATGTTCACTAACCAGGAAAAGCAAGAGTATCAACTCAATTATAAGGTACGTAATACATTACTATGTTCAATGACTAGAAATATATATAGCCAAATTTATTCTTGTGAAGCAGCAAATTGTATCTCGAAGAAGATAGAAGTTACACACTTTGGCACTTCTAAAGTTATTGAAACTAGGAGAGCTATGCTTAGAGCTGAATACCATGGATTCGATTTTTCATATGGAGAACCAATCTGCAAAGTTCAACAGAGATTTTTGACTATAGCCAATAGCTTACAGTCTATGGGAGAAAAAGGGTTAGATGATGAAGCCCTTTTAGATAAGATAATTGATATTATGCCTAATGAGTGGGAATCAAAGAGAACAGCTATAGATGAGAATAGGAAGGTCACTCAAATTTCTCTTGATGAGATATTCGGAACTCTTCTCCAACATGAAACCAGAATGAAGTGAGATGCTGACAACATCAAAAAGAAAAATGGGAATGGTACTGTTGCTTTTACAACTACATCAAATCATATCAAAGCTAAGATTCCTGAGAGAGTAACCAGATCCAAGACTAAGAAGGTAGTTGTTCAATCAGATTCTAGTGAAAGTGAAATCTCATAAAATGAGTTAGAAAATCTTGCTCGAAGGATGAAAAAGATAGCTGACCAGAAAAATTTCCAATCCAAGTATAAGAAAAAGTAAAGGAAAGAAAGGAATGATGGAGAAGTTACTTGTTACGAATGCAAGAGATCTTGACATATTAGACTAGATTTCCCTCTACTCAAAAAGAAATAATGGAAAGAAAGGCATTATGAAAGGAGCAGGAAGAAGTATTACAAAACCAAAGCTAAGAGAGTTCTAAAAGAAAATGACACATGGAGTGCCAGTGGTGGTGACTCTTCAGATAAATCTTCTGATTATGAATCTTCAAGAAAGAATAATCTTGGTCTTATAGCCAGATTACCTATTGACAATCATTGCTTTATGGATAAGGTACGAAATACTAAATCATTGACAAATATATCTTTAAATCGTAATGATAGTAAGTATTATAACTCCTCAGATGAAGAATCCTCTTATGATGAAGAAAATACTTCACCTACCTACTAAGAAGTTTCTAGGTGTTCTGAACTTCTTGAGATTGAGAACTCTAAACTCAATAAGAAACTTGATAAGGAAAACTCTAGGAATTCTATTCTTACAAAAGAGATATCAGATCTTTATAAAGATCTTGATGAGAAAAATGATTATTTTATAAGTATTTCGAAAAATCTTGAGGAATCTAGTTATGAGAGGAATAAAATTTCTAAAGAGTTAGAAAAATTAATTTCTAAGAAAATTGTTTTCGAGCCTAGCTCTAGTTCTAGATATAATGATTTTGAAGATAAAAACTTGTTTATCAAACTCAAGTCCGAAAATCTTTTCCTTAAAGAAGTGCTTATCAAACTTTACCCATGGTAAGGAAAATTTTGATGAAATGTATTCTCAAATATTACCTTTAAGAAACAAATATGGATTTGGTTATACCCATGAAAAACCAATTTTTAGTAACAACTACATTGTTCCACAAAGTGCCCCATTTTGTACCAAGTGTCAATGTGGTGGTCACTAGGAAAAGAATTGTTCTTTAAATAAAACTCAATCTTTAGTTTTTCATAAAGCCTATTTTTCTAAGAAAGCATGGGTTCCTAAAATTTTGTTGTCTGCAAATCCCGGATCCAAGCAGGTTTGGATTCCGAAAGTCTAATCCGTTTCTTTTTTTCAGGAAGATAGAGGAAGTACCAACAACAATACATGGTACATGGATAGTGGATATTCCCGGCACATGACTGGTAACAAAATATATTTTGAAAAGATTATCCAAACGAAAGGAGGAAAGGTAACTTTCGGAGATAATGCACAGGGATAAATTGTTGGTATTGGTAATATTGTTCTTCTAGGTAAAACTTTTATTTCAAATGTATTATTTGTTAAGGGTCTTAAGCAAAACCTCATTAGCATAAGTGAGTTATGTGATGAAGGGTACCTTGTGAATTTTAGGAATGATAAGTTCTTAGTACACAATTCCAAGGAAGAATTTATTCTCTCAGCCAATAGGAAAGAGAATGTTTACACTTTGAACATAGAAGACCTAAGGATCCAAGATTTACCTTGCCTAAGTGCAATGGAAGATCATTCCTGGCTATGGCATAGAAGACTATGACACTGTAACCTTAGAAACTTATGTAAACTCTCTAAGAAGTAACTAGTTAAGGATCAACCGGAGCTAAGATTTGATTCTTCCAAAGGTTTTGATCCTTGTCAATATGGAAAGAAACATAAATCTAGTTTTAAGTCAATCGGTGAAGTCTCAATGACTGATGCATTACAGTTAGTGCACATGGATCTTTTCGGTCCAACACAAACTGGAAGTATTGGAGGAAAATACTATGTGTTTGTTCTAGTTGATGATTACACCAGATTTACTTGGGTCTATTTTCTAGCACAGAAGTCTGAAGCTTTTTCTTATTTCAAAAGTTTTAGAGCACAAGTTAAAAATGAGAAAAATCTTCCACTGAAAACTATTCATAGTGATCATGGATGAGAATTTCAAAATTCTGATTTTGAAACTTTTTGTAGTAGGAAAGGTATTACTCAAAATTTTTCAGCACCTAGAAATCCTCATCAAAATGGTGTAGTTGAGAGAAGAAATAGAATTCTTCAAGAGATAACTTGAACCATGTTGAGTGAATATTCTATAGCTAGACATTTCTGGGCTGAAGCTGTAAGTACTTCTTTTTATACTATAAATTGAGTTTTGATTAGACATTTTCTTAATAAAACTCATTATGAGTAATGGAATGGTAGAAAACCAAGACTATCCTAATTCAAGGTTTTTGGTTGCAAAGTATTTATTCTGAATACTAAAGATAACTTACATAAATTCGCACCAAAATCTGATGAAGTAATTTTCTTAGGTTATTCCGCAACTTCGAAGGCTAATAGAGTTTTTAATAAAAATACTTGTACTTTTGACGAAACAGTGCATGCAAAATTTGATGAGTCTGATCCTTTTGTTTTTAAACTATCCCAACCTACATCCTCAGATGTGTTTTCAATAATTGATTGTCAACCCTTGATAGAAGATCCTACTGATAAGGAAAATGTTCAAGAATATACTTCTGAAATATTTACCCAAGAAGACTTTCTACCCTATGTTGATGAACAGGTTTTACAAAACCCAAATCAAGTGTTTCTTAAGAACCATCCCAGTGATAGTATCATTGGTGATGTAAATCAACCTATAAGGACTAGAAATTCCTTAATAAATGAAGTAGAACATCTATCATTCCTTTCCCAATTAGAACTAGAAATCACTGACGAAGCTTTAAGTGATGATGATTGGATCAAAGCCATGAAAGATGAACTAAATGAATTTGAGAGGAATAAAGTCTATACCTTGGTTGAAAGACCTAAGGAAACTTCTGTTATTGGAGTAAAATGGGTTTTTAAAAACAAATGTGAAGAAAATGGAGTCATAGTAAGAAATAAAGATAGACTCGTTGCTAAAGGCTATAATCAGCAAGAGGGAATAGAATATGAATAAACCTATGCTCCAGTAGCTAGACTTGAATTTATTCGTATTCTACTTGCCTTTGCAGCATTCATCAATTTTAAACTTTTTCAAATGGATGTGAAATGTGCTTTTCTTAACGGTCATGTTCAAGAGGAATTTTTTGTTGGAAAACCTCCTGGTTTTGAAGATACAAAACATCTTGATCATGTTTTTAGACTTACCAAAGCTTTGTATGGTCTTAAACAAGCCCCACGAGCATGGTATGATAGACTCAAAATATTTTTTCTTCAAAATAACTATGTTAGAAATGCATATACAACCCTTTTTATAAACAAAGATGAGAAAAAAAAATTTGAATGTTCAAATTTATGTTGATGACATCATATTTGGTTTAACTCAGCAATCTTTATCTGATTCTTTTGCAAGTCTAATGAAGTCTGAGTTTGAAATGAGTATGATGGCTGAGTTAACTGTTTTCCTTGGTTTTCAAATTTCTCAAAAACCAGAAGGAACCTATATATCTCAACATAAGTATGTTAATGATCTTCTAAAAAAGTATGGTTATGACAACACTAAGAGTATAAGTACTCCCATGGGTACCTCAAACTCTTTAGATCTTGATGAAGCTGGGAAACCAGTAGATCAAACGTCTTTTAGAGGTATGATAGGAATTCTAATTTACTTAACAGCTAGTCGACCAGACTTAATGTTTTCAGTGTGCTTATGTGCAAGATATTAATCCATTCCTAAGGAATCTCACTTAAAGGCAGTTAAAATAATTTTTCGCTACCTAAAGGGAACCATGGATCTAGGATTATTTTATACTTTTGGAAATGATTTTTTTCTAAAAAGATTTTCTGATGCTGACTTTGGTGGATGTAGAATGGATAGAAAAAGTACATCCAAAACTTGTCATTTCTTAGGAGATTAATTAGTTTCTTGGTCCTGTAAAAAGCAACATTCTGTAGCACTTTCCACTGCTTGAAGCCGAATATGTAGAAGCTGGAAGTTGTTGTGCTCAAGTGTTGTGGACGCGCCACGCACTCACAGACTATGGCCTGAGTTTCACTAAGACTCAAATATTGTGTGATAACACAAGTGCCATTGCCCTAATAAAGAACCTTGCACATCACTCTCGTTCAAAGAACATAGATATTAGGAATCACTTTCTTAGGGATCACACACTTAAAGGAGATATCATTCTTTAGTTTATCGGAACGCAAGATAAACTTGCTGATATTTTCACAAAATCATTACCCTCTGATAGATTTTAATACATTAAACAAAAGTTAGGAATGATAACTGTAAGGTAATCATTCTTCATTAACTTATTATTGAATAATTTCCTAACAGTAATAAGCTCCTATTTATAGGGGGGTATATTTGATTGTTAGTGTAACTAAATTTTTTTTAAAACCTTTCAGAACTGAACTTCCGGAATGGAAATTTCTGAAAATAAAATTTTCGGAATGGGAATTACCAGAACTGAAATTTTCAGGACTGAAATTCTCGGAATGAGAACTTCCGGAATGGAAGTCTTCATACTGAAAACTTCCGGAATGGAATTTTCTTACTGATAAGTTTCAGAATGGAGATTTTCAGACTGGAGTTTTCGTAACGAGGTTTTCGTACTGGAACTTTCGTAAGGAAGTGTTTTCCCTTCAAGAATAATATTACCAATTATGAACAATATTTCTTGTTAATCCATAAGTAATGATTTTCTTACTTATATTTTTGTAATCAAATTTTTCTTACTGGTATTTTTTTTGTTTTTAAAAGTTCAGATTCTAGTTTTTCCTCAAATCCAGATGTTTTCTTTAAAAAACCTCAAAAGATAGGAGTCATATTTTACTTACGGGATTGTTCTCAACCGTCAGATCATATCAAAGTTTTTTAAACCGTTAGATGGATTTTGGAAGACCAATGGTCAAATTATTTGACTATATAAAGGGGACCCTGGGAATCATCCCACGTCGGTTTTTCCAAGATTTTGCATCTCGAAGCTCTGCTGATCTTCTTAAGGCCGGTTCCAAACTTTGTGAAGCCAATCCGAATTTTTCAGATTACTTCACTCCAAATGTTTGTTGAAGCAACTTCTCAAGATATTTCAACTGTGAAACAAATATCAAAGTGGTTATTTTTTAGGGAAAGATTAGTTCATCCGGATTTCTATAAGCTTGATTTTCTTATTTCAAAGAATATTAGACTGAATGGATGGGAAGATGTCTGCATAGAAAAGTCAGATAAACAGGATCCAGTTTATACTGATTTGTTGATAGAGTTTTACGAGTCTGTTTCCTTCCATATGGAAGATGGAAGAGAGTGGTTTTCTTTCAAGTCTTATGGAAATAATTATAATCTTTCTTACACTAAGGCCGCGAGCCTGGTTGGTTTATTATATGAAGGAGAAGCTGAATTCTGCTCTCACAAACTTCCCAATGTACAAGGAAGTTTCAATAAGGAGAAGGCACTGAAGTGTCTTAGGCTTAAGGATGATTCAACAATTAAGATTGCTCATCTCACTCCGAACAATAGAATCCTTCAACTATGGGTGCAGGGTTTTCTAGTTCCAAGAAGAGGTGATGAATACAATCTGAAGAAGAGTGATATCTATGTCTTAGATTACTTGGTAAATCTAAGAAAGATAAATCTGATAAGGAATGTCCTGGTTACGATCAAGAATATCAAAGAAGGAAATTTGAGAGCTCATATTATCATGTTTCCTGCCTTATTATCTATGTTGATAGTTAGATTCTTAGAATCCTTCAAGGTTTCCTTCAAATCAAAGATCCGGAATTGCAAGCTCTTTCTAGTCAGTGATGATACTCTTAATAGGATGAAGATGGGATTTTCCAGTGAATCCGGAGAATTTTACCCCCTATCTATGGAGGAGTTTGAAGCATCTCAAAAAGAAACCCAATATTCGAAACCATCAAAAAATAAAAGGAAGAAGAGAAAGGATAAGGAAGTGATTGCTGATGAAGAAATTCCTCAGGCTAAGGAAATTCAATCTGCTCCCCCCAAGACAAAGAAACAGAAAACATAGACAGATAAAGTAGCAGCAAAGTGGATGGAAGATAAAGAAATGAGGAAGGAAGGGGATCCTCAATTCGGACTAGACCCTTCCGAGGCTAAAGCCTTAAAGGAAAAAAGCTACTGAGGAGCTAGAGAGACAAGCGACGAAAAAGAAAATGAGAAAGAATGTTTCTGAAGCTGACGTGGTGCGATCTTTGCTGAAAGATACAGAGTTGTCTTTCGAAATGCTTCCAGTTCCGGAATCTTTTGGTGTTGAACCTTCTTTACCAGAAACTCCAGCTAAGAACCATGTCACTCCAGAAAAGGACAAGGGTAAAGAAATAGTTGTAGAAGCTGAGAAGGAAGTTGCTGAAGCAGTAGAGGAAGAAGTTTAAGAAGAAGAAGAATAAGAGGGGGAGAGTGAAGATCTGGATACTTCGACCAATCAAGTACATGACTACAATGATAAGTCTGAATCTGCAAAGTTATTTACTCCAGGTAAGGGAGATGAGGAAGCTAGAAAGCAACATCAAGAAGAAGAATAAGAAAATGGTTTGTATGATGAAGAATAATCCTATGAGAGGAATTTTCTTGAGGAAGGTCAAGAAAAATAGAAACCAGATGAAGACCAGATCGTTCAAGTTTCTGAATCTGAGGAAGTATCTCATAAAGTGGAACCCATTCCGAAATCTGATAAGGGGAAGAAAGATCTCATGGAGACACCTATAAAAGATCTCATCAGGAGGAAAGTGGTTGGTGGTACCTCTAGAAGGAAGCTGGTGCCAGTTAAAGAAGATCAATCTCAAAGAGAAATGTCCTATTCGGAATCATCATCTCACGGGCATGATTTTGTGGTTCAGTCTTTGAGAAAGTTGGTGGACACTATTTTGATTCTTCCAACAATAGATTCTAGATGCCAGATGCTGCAACAAACTATGAATCAGAAATCGAATTCTTTATCAATGGTCATGGATAAGTTTGTGAAGTTGGAAGATGAACAGAAAAGTTTTCTGATCGATTATGATATACATAGAAAGTCTTGCAGTAAGGTAACAAAGTGGTCTAAAAGAGTTGAAGAAGACTTGACTGTGTATGATAATTTTCAGAATGATGTGAAAGAAGCTTTTGACACAGCAGATAAAAAGGTTAAGAATCTTGAAGATGAGCTGATTATTGAGCAGAGCACCCAAAATAAACAAGTGAAGGAGCTGAATGGAAAGGCAAATTCTCTTGCTCAAAATATTATAAATGATAGAAATCTCCGGATTGAGCTTGAGAAAAAACTTATTCAGCAAGATGAGTTGTTAAAGTTGCAGAAAGAAGCCCTAGAGGCTCAGGAAGAGGCTTTAAAAGCTCAAGAAGAGAAGGTAAAAGCCTTAGAGAGGAAATTAGAGGAAGATCAAAGAGAATTGAAGAAAACCAAAGCCTTGTTAAAGCAGCTCATTCTGAAAGAAAAGGAAGATAAATGAACCCACTCCGATCTTTTGTTTTAGTTTTCTTTCCTTGTAAATTTTTTCCCCCAACTCTAATGAAATAGTTATTTGGTTGGTTGTATCTTGTTATATACTAATGTTTCAGGTATCATACTTTTTTTTCTATTCCCTTCAATTCTTTTTGAAAATCAAAAAGGTGGAGAAGGAAAAAGAACTACTCCTAAGGAGGGGAAAGGAAAAATTTATAAGAGAAATATCCTTAAAGAAAGGGGGAGTTTCCCACTACGAATTTTTTCATTCCTGCAATAATGAAAACTCCACTCCAAAAACTCAGAATAAAATCCTTAGAGTTTCAATGCCTAAGGGGGAGTTATATGTTTTCACTTTTATCCATGAACAAAGAGAGATGAGTTTTAAATTTCAAAGTCTAATGAAAATTTTCAAAATCCTTATATGCTTTTTTGAAAGGATGTTTGTGCTTTCCAAAAAGGGGGAGATTGTTGAGTCAATAAGGTTTTCTTTATGAATTTTCCATTCCTTCTTGTTTTGAAAATCACAAACACATTATACTTAATCGAATGTTATTTTTTACCCCCATAAGGAAAATTTACTTCTTTAAGGAAATTTACCCTAACCTATATTTTCTTCTACATAGCAATATTATTCTTACATTCAAAAACCAGATTCATACCCAAAATCCCAGAACCATATAATGAAAAGATTTGGAGCATTCTGTTTTTTAGGATCCGAATTATGGATGTGATCTGTAATGTAGTTCTAATCCGAATTCTGGACTCCGAACTCTGAAGAAGTTCGACTCTGAACTCTTAAGTAGTTCAACTCCGAACTCTGAAGAAGTTCGACTCCAAACTCTCAAGCAACTCGACTCCGAACTCTGAATATGTTCGACTCCGAACTCTCAAGTAGTTTGACTCCGAACTCTTAAGTAGTTCGACTCCGAACTCTTACGCAGTTCGACTCCAAACTATTAAGTAGTTCGACTCTGAACTCTGAATAAGTTTGACTCCAAACTCTGAAGAAGTTCGATGTCGAACTCTTAAGTATTCGACTCCGAACTCTGAAGAAGTTCAACCCCAAACTCTTAAGCAGTTCGACTCCGAACTCTTAAGTAGTTCGACTCCGAATTCTGCAAGTTCAGAATCCAATCTATGGTGAAACCAGACTCCGAATTTCTATAAAACAAAATCAGAATATTTCATAACATAGACTCCGAACTTCATTTTGTTTAGACTCCGAACTTTTAACTTACTTACACTCCTAAATATTTATTAGATTTTACTTATATATTCTTCATTTCAAAACGATGTTGTACATTCAGTTTTACATGGTTTGTTATAAAATGATGTCATCTATTCTATTTCTAATTAACCGTTGGTTGAGTGACACGTGTACAAGTCCCTCCAAATTTCATGGAAAATATGATTGTTGGAAGAGGGAGCCGACCGTTGGAAATTTTCCTATAAATAGGAGCTCTTTTGAAAGAGCTCAACAACAAGTTGATCGATCTAGAGAACACACACTGTTAAGGTGATTTCTAGAGGGAGAATCTTTTTATGCCTTGTGCATACTGAACTGCTTGTTCAGATTGCTCCGTGCAACTTCGGATGTTGGTGATTACATTCGAGGACTTTCGGGGATAGGAAGACAGAGGTGCTGACTACCTCGAAGTTCGAGGGCTTCCTTGCTGAGGAAGAGAGAGGTTCCAACTACCTTGAAGTGGAGGGATTGCGGGGATAGCAAGACAGAGATTCCGATCTTCGTATCGATGGATTATCCTGGTGTGGGTAAGACAGACTTTCTTGAAAGTATAAATCAAGAGAACTTTATCCAATGTTGTTGGATACCCTTCACTTTGGGTTAAAAGAGTTATTGTTTGTCACTTGTAGTTTTTCTACTTGTTTGTTTCTGCTGCATATTGTATTGTAAGGAAAGTATAACCTTCTTGTATTTCCCTAAAAGTGTACTCTGATTAGTTTAAGATTATATACGCTTTAAGGTAGAATCTTATATTGTAAACCTTGGTTCCAATTCTCTAGTTGGTGATCATAGGTGTTGTGAATTTTCTTAGTTTAACTTTGTTAAACCTAGATTTTCCTTGTCTAAGGAAAACATAGTTATCCATAACCAACTTTAAAGGTTCCAAAGGAATTTTTAAAGTGTACAATTCACCCCCCCCCCCCCTCTTGTATATTGAGCATCTACATTGTTTTTTTGATCCTACATGTCCATTATATTTATATCATGTACATGCGTTTATGTGCCCCATAGATCATAAAACATAAGAATTCCATTCATCACTTTTAATCCTATGATTAAGAAGTGTGGTTTGAATACATGGAAGTCTCCAATAAATTATGTATAGTAACATATAGGTGAATTTTGTTGATTTGAAGTATGATTGGGTATTAAAAACAAAAAAAATGGTACAGAAAGTTACAAGATAATTCTGGCAACATAATAGGTATACATGAAGGTTCTTGGAAGGGTTTAATGAGAGTGAAAGGTAGTCCATTTTTACTTTGGAATCATAATAATGGTGAAGGGTATGTGTATAAACACAAGTAAATATGAAAAATTGGAAATAAACAAGATTAATATAAATAAAGTTCTTTAATTGAATAAAAGATAGAGAGTGATCCCATACTTCAACATAGTGATAGATTAGGTAAAGGTTATAATAAGAGGGGATAAATAATCTACCATTCATAGAATATAAATTATATAGTAAATGGATATTTATAAACACAAGAAAACATAATCAATTGTGATTAAAAATTCATAATAAAAAGAAAGTACTTCAATAAAGCGGAAGTGGAAGAGAGTCCCTTTCTTGAGAGGTTTCTTTTAAAATCTTGTACAGTGATTATTAAGTGAATAGAAGCACATTGAGAGGTATTTCGACAGGTATAGAGAGAGTAACTTCATGATCATAAGGTTTTTATTGAATAGGAAAGGGAGGTTGGTGGTATTTATAGAAAAAGAGAGGGAAATTATTTATTAATTTCCAAACATAGGTTTTGGGATCTAAGTAATAAAATAATCAAAACCATAAACCTTACCATTTTTTTCCCATTATTTCTACCAAATAGAAGTGGTTTAAAATATTTTATTATGTTAAGAACCTAAATCATTAAAATAATAACATTTATGATGTTAATGTGATTCATGTTCATAAAATAATTCTTTTAAAACGTTAAAATATTTTATTGGTTTTGGAGGATTTTTTTTAGGTCTGTAAATTTAATAACAAAACTTTAAAAACATATTATTTAAAATAGAAAGCCTATTTTTGGTCATAGATACCTTTTATAGTATTTATTTCATTACTTTTAGGATATTATGGGGACATAATACATACTACATATTTATACCGTATTTAATTTTTACTCAAAAATTATCTCTCATAAAATTTAAAAAATTAACTATTAGATAATTTCAACCAGATGATTTTAAAATGATATTTATGTTATAAAAATAATTTTATAAATAAAAAAATCTACATTCAAATAAAAATCCTTATTTATTTAAAAATACTATTTTTTACATCACAAACTTCTTGAACCATTTAAAAATTATGTGTTGATTCATTAAATTATATTAACATTTATATTTAAATAAATATCATTTAATGAAAACATTTCATATAAATAAAATTTATTTTTAAATTATTTGATTTATCAAAATATTTTATTCAATATATGATTACTAAAAATATTGTTTTGGTTTTTTTGTGTCAAAATATATTTTTTATCGAACTCAATATATAATCATATATATATAAGGTAATAATGAAAAGGGGTTTAAGGAAATATAAAAAAAATAATGGGGTCTAGATACATGACCCATTATTACAAAAGTGTACACCATATAGGTAAGGAGTTTGATAGTATTACTTTCTTGGGATGGTTTGATGAACATGGTTTGGGAGGTGATATCTATAAGATTTAACTTCTCCCATAAATGGTTTCACTCGAGTTTTAGTTGTTTCATCTCAACTTTATATTAGTCAGTGTAAAATCCCAATGATACTATCTCCCTAGAAAGCTCTGAAAAAAGTGATTCATAGGGTAGTATTCTAATGGTCAAGGTTGTAAGTTCTTCCCTCTATGTCAATTATATTTTATTATAACCCTTATTATATATTAACCTTAATGGTCACTATAGAATAGATATATTAACGATGGTATGATTCCAAACATTATTATTGACTAGTGGTTATATTTCCAATGGTTATATTGTCCAATGGTCATAAAATATCACTTTAAAATGGTCAGGTAAAGGTCAAATCATAATGGTCAGGTTATCCTTTACACCATATATAATTACCACCACTAACAAAGGTTATATAATTACACTGATAATTTATATAATATTCCTAAAATTTCTATTTATTTTATAGTTTGCATTCCTGGAGTGATATTCTTGTGATAATTCATTCCTTTGAAGTTTACAATTGTGTATACATTATTTTTGAATGTTTATCTCCATGTACACTTCTTTATTAGTTATAATGAATTTTATTACATGATGTGAAAACTTCATATGATGTTTACTTGTCTTTCCTATGATCATAATAAAATATTTATTAGAAATATGAGTTCTTTTATTAATAAAATAAGAAAACCCCAGGTTGTTACATCCCCACTCCTAAATAAAGTGAATAATCACATACTAATGATAATTTATAATGGTTTATAAAAGATAAAAATGAATCAAGATAAAATTTCAAGATAGATATCAACCTTAAAAACTTTTATAAGTCTTGTAAAAATATGTTATTCCATATATTATTCATATCTATAATTTTTTTTCCATTCCCTAATTCATTTGAATTAAACAATCCTCATGATTGGGAATATTAGAATTAATTCCCGTAGATTTCATCATTATAATTATAGGTTGATATAAAATGTGATTTCCATATTTGGGTGATTTATGTAGGATCTTTGTAGAGAGATACAATCAAAGACCAAAATATCACTAATTTTTACCAAAGGGTTAATACTAATATTCATAAGATCGTCCCCATTAACAATAACTTCTAATACAATAAAAATAAAATTATTCAATGATGATATCAAATAATATAGGGTGTTAACTTTATTCCCATAAAAACATAATAGATACACTTTAGTGGATGGAATTGAAATCCACTAAAATATACACAAATCTATATTGAGGGGTTAATTGTACACTAATTATCATGATCTATCTTAGTGTTTGTCATAGTTTATCCCCTTCTTATTCCATTTATATTATAGATTATTGGTCCTCATCATCCTTGTAATCGCTTGTAATAAAACATTATCTTGGATAATTCCCATGTTAACCAAATTTATGACATAGAAATGTTAGTGTTACCTTAAAATGAACTTTATTTATCTCCATCATTTTAATTAAAATTTTCATTTTTTCTGGGAAATCAATTGTTTTAGGGCCTATTTTTTCACACTTGAAATATTTTCTAGTACCTTTTATAGAATTTACCTCGTTGAATATTTCCTAATTTTTGACACTTAGTAAATTCAATTTTTTTTCCTTTAATATCTTTATCACCTGAACATTAATGAAAGTTCATTCATCTCTTCTTTAGTGTATTTAGAAATTCAAATATTTTATATCTTTTAATCCTAATTTTTAATATCTGGTTTGGCATAATAATAATATGTCTCACTCAACTCTTATTGGGATAGGCATATCATTTGGTTAATTATCACATTTCCCACCACATTGGTTGTTGACATGGTTCCTTCTATTTTCATCCATGAACTAAAATAATGAAAAATTAGGGATGGGGATTTTCAAACTATTAAAAATATAAAATGGAAACTATGAAAATCGAAGGGATGTCCCATAAATTCAATTTATTTCTTAACCTATGAATTTCTATGTTTCAATCTAAGGCTTCCATATACTATTTCCTAACATTAAGTTTCGTGGTCATTTTGGTTACCTTCATAATGCTTTTTAAAAAACATGTCATTAACCAAAAAAACATCCCCTATGAGTTTCTATCTAGGTTTGGAGTCTTAATAAGCATTGATTTGCATCAGGTGTAGGTTTATTTAGCACTAAAGATCCCTTTTGGAGTTATTAACCCCGATTATATCTTTTTCAAAACCATATCTGTAACATCCCAGGTAAATAAAGAATATACCATTTTCATATTCATTAATATTTTTTATTTAAATATTAATTTTAATTTAAAAGGGATTATATGTTAGATATCGTACATGATACGCAACAACAGGTTTCTTTGAAATCTTATGTTGCGCACAATGTTGGGTCATACTAAAAAATAATAATATTATATTATTTTAAATGGTAGTTAACACGTAGATGTTTTATTGGTGGGAATAAAATAAACTTACTAAAATATGAATATATAGGTTTTTCATATGTTTTTACATTTATCCAATAAATTGTAGATGCTTAAAATAAGAAAGAATTTGATTTTAAGCATAAATACTCTAATATTCATTAAACGGCCGATTTATCACCTTTTGATGGAGAACCCTCTTTAAATATAGTTTTGGTAACTTTTATATGTTATATTTGACAAAATAAGATTATTCTTTAAAGTTTATACATCAAATTTTACTATGGGTAAATTTTTGGTATTTTTCTGATAAAATTCATTTTTTAAATGAATAGTTAAAAATACTGTATTTTAATTCAAAAATGACTTTTAATCTAATTTATTTATAAGGTTAGATTATCTTTTAAAATGGTTTCAAAATGTAATTAGAATTTTATTTTTACTATTTAATCCAATTTTTTACATTAGATGTAATTTCACTTTGAAATTGGACATAAACAAGTGTAAGTCTTTTGATGGTTATTATTTCTTAAAAAAATGCTTTTTGTTTTCATAGTGAGAATTAATTTAAAATTAATTTCTGCCACTTCTGTGTTTTGAATTTGAAAAAATAGAGTCCTTATTTGGAATCAAGAGGTCCAAATTTTGAAAATAGGTAACTTTTATTTTTATACATTATGAATATTTACTTTAGTAAAAATTTTATTTACCGTGGTTAAAGAGTAAATATGGTAAATAAGGGTAAAAAAATAATATTATAATAATATTAAATTACCATAACATGTGTCCTAATCCTATTGTTTGATGCAATTCTGACCATGGGCATCCTTGGGTCGATTTGGGGACCCCATGGAGCCACTTAGGAGTGATAATGACACTTTATATTAATTAATTTAAAGTAATGACAAAAATGAATTAAACATATATATTTTAGAAAATAAATTATTACATGGGGTTATATAAGTTATCTTTTCGACTATAAATATTAATTTTAAAACTAAAAATAGTTCCTACTTCATGATATTTTTTTTATAATTTTTCAACTTAAAATAAATGAAATTATTTATGACACAATAATGATGCACTATTTACCTCATTAATGAATGATTTAAAAAATAAGATTATAAAGATTACAAAAATATCCAAATCTTGTCCAATTATTATTGGGTGATTTTATTTATAACATGAGTCTTCTTATCTTCAACTTTAATGAGTTTCTGACGTTTTCAAAGTAAAAATAATTATATAATAAAATAATATTTTTAAACAATCCTAAAGAGCTCCTCCTCCCCCTTATAAAAATCCCTCACGTATAACCCATTCCACACACTTATCAAGCCCCATTACCTACCCAAAATATACCTAATTAAGCTCCCTACATTCATATATTCCTTTTAGAATCCTTCTCCTAGACAGAAGGCAATTTAATTAAACCTTTTGGTCCAAACCAAAGGGATATTCCCGATTTAAAGGTAATGTCTTCTCTAAAGTTATTTTGTTTTATTTTACTCCTCCAACCCCATAAACTATTTTTATTAATTTATTTTATAAAAAATAGTATCCTAAATATACTAGGTTGTTCTTATGAGAAGGATTAGAACTACACTTACACACACCTCCATCTAATGGGTAAAGAACATACTGTTTTTGTGGATGGTGAACTACTTCCTCACGAAACGATGATTATTCAATATTCTCCTACCACGTCTTATGGTGGCCATATATATGGCACTACATTTATATAAGATAAGTATTATGTTTATATTGTTTATATGATTCTGAATTTATCATTTATAGAATACCTTTATGTTTTCCATTGTGGGTAAATATTATAATTTCACTTGAGGAAGTGCGGACTACCGCCCCCTCAAAGTGATATGACTCGTTCATGCCGTACATGGAACGTACAAAAGATGGAGTTAATGAAATTATATATTATATTATAATGTAATTATAATATACCTATGTATCAATATGTTCTTATTCCATTAAATACGAAATATAAATTAAAGTAGTGTTCATTCGTACGTATGGCTTACTGTCTCCATGAATGGTGCATTTCATTTATTACATTTAGATGTTATGTTCTATTATAAATACATATATATAATAGATATATATGATATCAATGATATTCATTTCATGAATGTCATTTTGTAGATAATGGAATTTCAACCACATGAACAATTTATAATTACAACAAGTTCAATTTTAACTCAAGTTCTAAACATCGACAAAATGTCCAATATGAACTCAAATAATTAACTAATTGTTATAGCAAGTTAATAATTGATATAAAAGGAATAATAAACTTGAAAATGGATCTTAATCAAGTATAAATTAACTTTAGTTTATTATTAAGGAGATTAAACAATGATCGAGTAAAGTCGTACATGAGGTAAGGGACTTCGTCTCAATATCCTTTCATGGAGGCATGTTTTTTTATACATGAATTTCTTTTATACGGTGTATAAATACATTTTACATTGAATTTTATTTCTAAAGGAATATTTTTCTACAAGGCATTTTACTAAATGACAAAAAGAAATGTTTCTTTTTAAAGTAAGCGGTGATAATGACCTTTTCCGCCACCGCGAGTATTATTTGATCTTCGGCTTCCTTAACAAGCCGTAATATTTTTTAAAGGAAAATAAATACCATATACTATTTTACATATTTTGGTATTGAAAATGGTTTTGATAATGGATTTTTTATGTCAATATATTTAAATGATATATTGTGATTGAAATGTGGAAATTTTATCTTTCCTTTGTGTTTGTTTTATGTGTTATGAATATGATATGGTTCTTGGGAATTATTTACGTATATGGGTGGTTCCATGATAAAACTAGGATGTGTGATCCTGAGATAGATATCCAATGCATTGGGTAACATGAAAGAGGTAAACATGAATGTTTCGTCGAAGAGATTTAGGAAATATACTGTGATTGGTATTCTAAATGTAACTCCCTACGTAGCTGTGAAATCTACAATGTAAGTATGTTATGTGTGCCACATGTTAACTTTATGATTTATGATTTATATGTGTTATTCATAAATCTTATAATTTCATGAGGTATGAGTTTATTCTTGGTATGTATTTATGGACTAATGTTATCTTTATTTATCTTATATCCCTTACTAAGACTTTTATGCTCGTCCCATGTTTTTGAAATGTTTTTCACAGGACTTAAAGATGAATAGGTTCAAGGATGGGATCAAGGGAAATTCATGTTGTCTAAAACATGGAACTAGATATGTCTCTTTTTTTCAAGAGTTTTTATTTTATGAAAAAATTGAAACTTAGTATAATTTTCTACTTTGTAAATTTTGAGATGTAATGTAATAGTTATGGCCTAATTCTCTAAAACTCTAAACCTGAAAATATCTTCAATGTGAATTATTCATTTAATTCATGATTTTGTAATGTATTAAGGTCGGGTCCTTATAGTTGGTATGAGAGGTTTATTTAGACAACTTTAGGAGTTAGGATATTGTTAAATTAATATCCATAAATTATTTTTTGTTTTAGATATTATTGAAATGATATAACATTTATAGATTACTATATTGCTTTGCCTAAGATATTTCTATGTTCAGAATGGTTTTCCGCAGAGGAAACTGAGAGGCTGTAATGGGACGACAATAAGAGGAAGACAACCTTCTAAATCAGCAACATGATATGGTCAGAATCGGAACTGAACAGTTTTTTGTAGTGACAGAATAGTTGAATCAGGCTATAAATAGTGGTGGTATCCATGCATGAGATTAGCCAAAACAACCACAGACGAACATGTCAGTAGTGGAGCATTTCATGAGGAAGCATCCCCCATCATTCAGAGGATCATCTGACCCTATGCTATCTGAAGGGTGGATTAAATCAATAGAGAAGATTTTTGATATAATGGGGTGTTCAGAACACCAAGAGGTTAGTCTAGTTGCTTACCATTTTGAAGGTGAAGCCGGTCAGTGGTGATCAGTGGTGATAAGTATTAGGGACAATGAGGAAATAGATGCTCCTGTTTGGTAGGAATTCAAAGGTATGTTTCTTGAGAAATATTTTCCTAAGGTGGAAAAACAATTCCTGGAATTAAGCTAGGAGGATGACTCAGTGGCTGTTTATAAAGAAAAATTCACTCATCTGGAATGGTATGCTCCAAATTCCATACAAGTTCTTGATAGTAAATTCAACCATTTTTACTCAGGATTAAAGCCAAAGTATCAAAGGTCTTTATATTCTTGTGAGTTCAAAATTAATGAAAAACTTGTTTGATGTGTGGAGAAGGTGGAAATGGAGTTTTTTGATGATCAGGTGTTGTTTGAAAAATAACAGAATAAGAGGTTGATGTGGTAGAATAAATGGAATAACTCTTCAAAGAAGTCTAATGGTAAGAAACATAAGTTTACAATTTATGAAAATATTGGTAAAAGTCATGATGGGGAATTTCTTTTGAATTCTATTAAGTGCTACTTATGTGGTAAAATGGGACAAAAGGCTTGTATTTGCACTGAAAAATATCAGGGTAATGGTAAGACAAAATTCAATTTACAGTTAGTAAAATGTTTTAAGTGCAATGAAATGGTTCATTATGAAAATGAGTGTCCAATGAATAACTCAACCGAGGGAAAGCAGTCAGACTAAAAGCAGAAAGGGGTGTTTAAATCCTTTGAAACTACTTTAGTAGATGTTAGGCCATCAAATGAAGTAGTATTAGGTACACTGTTTATTTGTTCAGATTATTCCAATGTGTTGTTTGATTCAGGGTCTATACACTCTTTCATTGCTAAGAATTTTTCTTATAAATTTGGAATTCCATCTCAAGATATGAATCCTGAACTTATGGTAAAAACACCTGGAGGAAATGTTGAGTCAAAAAGAAAATATAATAAACTTCATGTCTCTGTGTGGGTAAAGAATATACCTGAAAACCTTATTGTATTGACTCTAGTAGAGTTTGATGTTATTTTAGGTATGGATTGGCTTTCTGTTTATCATTCTAAGATTGACTACATAGATAAAGAGGTTTATTTTCTGAATGATTTTCAGTTTGTGTTCAAAAATGAACCCTTAATTTTTTATAACATATGAAGAAGCTGGGAAAATTGTAAAAGATGGAAATGAATGTTACCTTACATATATTGTTGAAAATAAAGGAAATGTTCAGATTAATGATGTTCTAGTGGTAAATGAGTACCTTGAGGTTTTTTCTGATGAGATTCTTAGTATTATACCTGATCAGAAAAGTTGAATTTACTGTTGACTTAGTTCCCGATGCTAAGACAATTTCAAATCCCCCTTATCAAATGGCTCAAATTGAACTTTTAGAGTTAAATATGAAATTATAGGAGTTATTAGATAAAGGTTTCATTCAACCTAGAACATCACCATGGGGCACTATTTTCTTGTTTGTTAGAAAGAAATATGGTTCAATGAGACTTTTAATTGATTATAGAGTATTGAATAATATCACTGTGAAGAACAAGTATCATTTACCTCATATCGATGATTTGTTTGATCAGCACCAGGGAGCTCAATATTTTTCAAAGACTGACATGAGGTCAACGTACCATCAGTTCAAAGTAAACGAAATAGAAATTCTGAATAAAGTGTCTCATACTAGATATGGCCATTATGAATTTTTTGTTATTCCTTTTGGGTTAACCAATGCACCTATTTTATTCATGGATCTTATGAATATACTTTTCCATGAGTTCCTGGATAATTTTGTGGTTGTGTTCATTGATGATATTTTGGTTTTTTATAAAAGTCAAGAGGATTATGAAAGTCATTTAAGGTTTGTCTTGAAGACTTTAAAAGAAAAGAAACTGTTAGGGAAATTCAGAAAGTATGAGTTTTAGTTACAAAAAAATTCGTTCCTTAGTCACATTGTTTAAAAAAATGGTATAACTATTGATCCTACTAAAAACATTTGTTGAATAATTTCCAAGACCCACAAATATAACCAAGATTCATAGTTTTCATGGATTGGTGGGTTATTACCGGGGGTTTTTTGAATATTTTTCATGGTTATCTGGCCCATTGACTAAGTTAACTCGAAAAAGTGTTAAGTTAATTTGGAAAAAAGTATGTGATGATTGTTTTTAGTAATTGAATAGAAGATCAGTGAATGCTCTAATATTGGCACAACCTTCCATAAATGGTTAGTTTGTTATCTACAATGATGCTTCGTTGAAAGGACTAGGTTGTGTCCTTATGCAGAATGATGAGGTAATTGCTTATTCTTCACATCAATTGAAACCTCATGAGTTAAATTACCCTACACATGATTTGGAATTAACTACTATTGTTTTTTTAAATTTTTTTTTGGAGAAAGCATCTATATGGAGTAAAATGTGAAACATATACTAACCACAAATGTTTGAAGTATATATTCACTTAGAAAGAATTAAACATGAGATAGAGGAGCTGGTTAGAATTAATCAAGTATTATTATTGCATGATCCAATACCATACAGGAAAAGAAAATAAAGTGTATGATGCTTTAACTCGAAAAAGTAATTATTCATTAACCATGATACATTTGGAACGAGATCCTTTGGTTTTTGATTTGATGAAATTTGGCATAGAAGCTGTTGGTGCAGGAAATTCCTCTGTTTTGTTTCTATTATCAATGAAATCATCTCAATCAGACAGAATTAAGAAATCACATAAGGAAGACAGTGAGTTGCAGAATAAGGTAGATTTGGTTCCGAAGGGTTAGTTTCCTGATTTTAACATTGATAATGATTGTTTTTTGTGGTTTGGGAAGAGATTTGGTGTGCCATGTGATTCATAGTTAAAGAATTAGTTGTTATTTAAAGCTTATAGTTCTCTATTTTCAGTTCATCCTAGCAGTACTAAGATGTACATAGATCTTCGAGAGTACTACTGGTGGGATGGAATGAAAAGATTTATTGATGATTTTACAGTGAAGTGTTTGACTTGTGAATAGTTTAAAGCAGAGTGGCAGTTACCAAAAGGGATGCTTCAGTCTTTACCAGTGCTAGAGTGGAAATGGGAAAATTTATTCATGGACTTCGTTGTGGGATTACGAAAGACATCACAAGTTAATAATGAAATCTGACTTATTGTTGATCGATTGAATAAATATGTTCATTTCCTTCCTATTTGAGATAATTTTTCTCTAGATCAACTTTCTTGGTTTTATGTTAAAGAAATAGTCATGTTGCATTGTGTTTCCCTCTCCATTGTATCTGATCATGATCCCAGGTTTACTTCTAACTTTTGGAAAGGCATTTAAAAGTTATTGGGTACTTAATTAAATTTTAGTACATATTTTCATCCTCAATCACATGGGTAGTCAGAACGAACAATTTAGACCTTGAAGGTTATGTTCCAGGCTTACTCGATGGATTACCAGGGAAGTTGGGACCAAAATATTTATTTGGTTGAATTTTTTTATAATAAGAGTTTTCATTCCAATATACCGATGGATCCATTTGAGGAATTATATGGGAAGTGGTTTCAAACTCTAGCTTTTTGGGATAAAGTGGGTCAAAGGATACTTATGGGACCAGAATTTGTTGAAGAGATAGAAGAAAAAGTTCAGTTGATTCAAAATCACATGAGAATAGCTTACAGTAGACATAAAAGATATGCAGACAACCGGAGGAAGGATCTTTCCTTTGAGGTAGGTGATCATGTTTTTCTCAATGTTTCTCTATGGAAAAGTGTGATGTGTTCTGGTAAGAAGGGAAAGTTGAGTCCGAGGTTCATTGGACCTTATGAAATCCTGGAGAAAGTTGGATTAGCTATTTATAGAGTGGCTTTACATCCAAGTTTATCCTAGGTACACAATATTTTTGACGATTCAATGTTGAGAAAGTGTATTCCAAATCCATCTCATGTTTTGAGCCCAGAGGTAGTTTAGTTGGAAGTGAATCTCTCTTATGGGGAACAACCAGTCCAAGTTCTAGACCGAAGAAGGCAGGTGTTGCAGAATAAGGTAATTCATCAGGTATAGTTTTTGTGGAAAAACTATATGGTTGAAGAGGCAACGTGGGAATATGAAAATTTAATGAGGGATAAATACCCCCATTTATTTGATAAGTGAATAAAATTGTGAGGATGTAATTCCCAAAAGGGGGGAAGGATGTAACATCCCAGGTAAATAAAGAATATAACATTTTCATATATATTAATATTGGTGATTGAAATATTAATTTTAATTTAAAAGGGATGATATGTTCGATAGTGTACTATATATGTAACAACGGGTTTCTTTGAAATCTTACGGTTCACCCAATGTTGGGTCATACTAAAAAATAATAATAATATATTATTTTAAATGGTTGTTAACACCTAGAAATTGTATTAGTTGGAATATATAGAAATAACTACAATATGATTTTACATATTTGTTAAATGTTTTCAATTTTATCCAATAAATTTTAGAGGCTTAAAATAAGAAAGAATCTTATTTTAAGCATAAATACTCTAATATTCATCAAAAGGTTGATTTATCTCCTTTTGAAGGATAACCCTATTTAAATCTAGTTTTGGTCACTTTTATATGTTCTATTTGAAAAAATAAAATTCTTTTTTAGAATCGGGACATCAAAATTTAATTTGGGTAATTTTTTGAATTTTTCTGATAAAATTCATTTTTTAAATGAATAAGTGAAAAATACAGTATTTAATTCAAAACTACCTTTTAATATAATTTATTTATAAGTATAGGTTATCTTTTAAATTAGTTTTAAAGTGTAATTATAATTTTTTTACTATTTAATCCAATTCTGGTCATTGGAAGTAATTTCACTTTGAAATTGGACATAAATAAGTGTCAATCTTTTGATAGTTATTATTTCGTAAAAACACGCTTTTTGTTTTGACAACGAGAATTAATTTTAAATTAATTTCTGCCACTTTTTCATTTTTAATTTTGGAAAATGGATTCCATATTTTATATCAGGAGGTCTAAATTTTTTAAATAGGTAACTTTTTTTTAGATATTATGAATATTTATTTCAGTAAAAATTTTATTTACCATGGTTAAAGGGTAAATGAGGAAAATAAGGGTAAAAAATTATATTATAATAATATTAAATTATCCTAACATGTATCCTAATCCTATTGGTTGATAAATTTCCGACCATTGGTATCCTTGGGTCGATTTTGGGACCCCATGGAGCCTCATGGGAGTGACAATGATACTTTATATTAATTAATTTATAGTAAAGAAAAAAATGACATAAACATATATCTTTTAGTAAATAAATTTTTACATGTGGTTATATAAGTTATCTATTCAAATATAAATATTCATTTGAAATCTAAAAATATTTTTTAAATCATTATATTTTTTTATAATTTTTATACATCAAATAAATAAAATTATTTATGACCCAATAATGATGTAGTGTTTACCTCATTAATGAATGATTTAAATAAATAAGATTATGAAGATTACAAAAATATCCCAAACCTATCCAATTATTATTTAATGATTTTATTTCAAACATGAGTCTTTTTATATTAGACATGAATTAGTTTTTGACATTTTTAAATTGAAAATAATTATATAATAAAATAATATTTTTAAACATTCTTAAAGAGCCCCTCCTCACCTTATAAAAATACCTCACTTCTAACCCATTACACACACTTCTAAAGCCCCTTGGCTTGGCCTATCTTTACACAATTACGATCCCTACATCTCTCTCCTCCTCCTAGAAGCCTTTCCTTAGGCAGAAAGCAATTCAATTAAACCTTTTGGTTCAATCCAAAGAGAGATACCCGATTCAAATGTAACGTCTTCTCTAAAGTTCATTTGTTTTATCTTACTTCTACAACCCCCTAAACTCTTTTTATTCATTTATTTTATAAGAAAACCAGTATACTAAATATAAAATATTATTTTTATGAGAAGGATTCGAACTACACTTACACACACCTCCATATAATTATTAAAGAACGTACTATTTCTGTGGACGACGAACTACTTCCTAACAAAACGATGATTGTTCAATATTCTTCTACCACCTCTTATTGTTTCCACTAATATGAAAATGTATTTATGTGGGATATATATTATATTTATATTTTTTTATTCTTCTGTAGTTTTCATTTATATAATACCTTTATGGTTTCCATAGTCGGTAAATATGATAATTTCATTTGAGGAAGTGCGGACTACCGCACCCTCAAAGTAATATGATTCGTTCATTCCATACGTGGAACGTATAAAGGATGGAGTTAATGAAATTATATATGATATTATATTGTAATTATATTATACCTATGTATCATTATTTTCATATTCCATTAAATACAAAATATAAATGAAAGTAGCGTTCATGCGTACGTACGTCTTACCATCTCCATGAAAGGTACATTTCATTTCTTACCTCCAAATGTTATGTAATATTATATATACATGTATATACTGGGTATATATGATATATATGATATCTTAATCATGAATTTAATTATGGAGATAATATAATTTCGACCACATGGACTATTTATAATTATGACAAGTTCAATCTTAACTCAAGTTCTCAACATCGACAAAATGTCTGATATAAACTCAAATAATTAACTAAATGTTATATAAAAGTAATAATTAATATAAAAGGAATAATAAAATTCAAAATGGATATTAAGAAATTATAAATTTAATTTAGTTTATTATTTAGGAGATTAAAGAACGATCGAGTCATGTCGGACCTGAGGTAAGGGACTTCATCTCAATCTCCTTTCATTGAGGCATATTTTGTTTTATACATGACATTATTTTATATGTTGTATAAAAACATTTGAATTCTCATTTCATTTCAAAAGTAGTCTTTTTCTAATATCTGTTTTACTAAATGAAAAAAAAAATCTTTTTAACATAATCAATGAAAATGACCTTTTTCACCACTGCGAGTATTATTTGATATTTGGCTTCCTTAACAAGCTATTATGTTTTTAAAAGGAAAATAAATACCATATACTCTTTTATGTATTTCGGTATTGAAAATGGTTTTGATAATGGATTTGTTATGTAAATATATTTAAATGATATATTGTGATTGAAATGTGGAAATGTTATCTTTCCTTTATGTTTTTTATGTGTTATGAATATGTTATGGTTCTTGGGAATTGTTTACATATACGGGTGGTTTCGTGATAAGCCTTTGGTGGATGAGCTCGAGATAGCTCTCAAATGGAATAGGTAATGTGATGGAGGTAAAAATGAATTTTTCTCGTAATAGATTTAGGTAATATAATGTGATGGGTATTCCAAATGTAACTCCCTACATAGCTGTGAAAGCTACAATGTAAGTATGTTATGTATGACACAAGTTACCTTTATGATTTATGATTTCTATGTGTTATTCATAAATCTTATGATTTCATGAGTTATGAGCTTATTCATGGTATGTATTTATGGACTAATGTTATCTTTCTTTATCTTATAACCCTAGTTGATCTTTTTATGCTCATCCCAAGTTTTTTAAATTTTTTTCAAATGACTTAAAGATGAATAGGGCAAGGATGGGATCAAGGGAAATTTGTGCGGTCGAAAACATGGAACTAGACGTGACACTTTTTTTAAAGAGTTTTTATTTTATGAAAAAAATTAAAACTGAGTAGAATTGTCTGCTTTTTAATTTTTGAGATGTAATTTAATAGTTATGGCATTATTATCTAAAACTCTTAACCTGAAAAGATCTTCAATGTAAATTATTCATTTAATTCAATATTATATAATGTTTTAAGTTTGGCTCCTTATAATATCTAATTGTAAGTATCTGAATAGGAATCAATTTTCTCAAAACAATAAATAAATCTATACTTTACAAAAAACTAAGAATGTTTACCTATGGTTAGTATTATCCCTATGGTTTTCAACAATATTTTTAATCCTAATCCCTGAAAATAACTAGACCTTTCTATGATACTAAATATGAAAACACATATCATTATAAAATTTATTTCATAATAAATTATATAAATAGACACATAATACAACCCAAAAAAAATTGAGTGTCATTTTTTATTTGGTAAATTAAATACACATAGAAAACATGAAATAGGAGTGCAGTGACATTATTTTAAAAAAACTTCATAATATTCCATTAAATTCCATTAATCTTCTAATACATAACAGTATAACTTGGGGATGTTTATATTAAAAGGGTGAGATATTTATCCCAATAAGGGAATAATAAAATAATAACATAAGGTAAAAAAAATCATGTGAGTAAAGAGGCATAACATGGGGTTATAAAAAGTTTAGAATCATAATCATGGATGATATAAGATGGTAACATCAACGCATCATATGAATATGTCAAAAACATAAAACATGAAATCATAAAAATAATTCAAGGATAACTACCAAGACATCATACAATAATGTGCTTAGGATAGCCTCGTGTTCACTATTAATGGTATCTCATTTGATAAAAAAAATTCCAAATTCATAGGAGTGATATATAACTCCAAGAAAACCCATAATATTTGTATTATGTATATGTATTTTTGTGTTATATATATCATACAACCTAAGAATGTATTCCATCACTTTTAATCCCATGATTAAGTAGTGTGGATTGAATACATGGAAGTACAAAATTAATGAAGTGTATTTAAATATTGGTGAATACCCTTGAATGGATATAGGATTGGGTATTCACAATATATAATTTTGTCATGGAAAATCATGGGATAATTTCATCATCATAATAGGTGTACCTAAATGTTCCTGAAAGGGTTTAATGTGATTAAAATTTGGTCTCTTGTTACATGAGAGTCAGAAGGAAAATAATGGGGATGTGTAGAAACACATTTCAACATTAAAAATTGGTAGTAAAAATTCTTAATATAAATTTCATTAATGGAATAAAAGAGATATATTTGTCCCATACTTTGGCATAGAAAGGGATTAGGTTATGATCATAATGAGAGTATATAAATAATATCTTAGACATGTAATATCAATTTGAAAGTAACGTGATATTTATAAACATGTGAATTAATAATTAATAAGATTCAAAATTATTAATACAAAGGAACTACTTGATTTAATATTAAGAGGAAAATAATCCCTTACTTAAGTGGTTTCTTCTAAAAGTCTGGGAGGAGCATCTTAAGAGCCTGGGAACACCATTGGATAGATTTAGAGGGTAATATCCTATCTTTTTCTGGGTACTTTAATCTTTTATTTTTTCATTTAACCTCTTTTTTTTGGGTTTATTCAGATAAAGAGAGAATTTATTAGGGAAAATGACCTAAATTTTTGGGGTTAATGTATATTTTTATTAATAAATTTTAGGTATAAACATTGTAAATCTGATTATGAGGGTTTCCAATTAGTTAGGAAGGATTTTGAGGTGGTATAGGCTCTTTTATAGAAGTACAAATTAAAGCTACCTATAGGAAATTTGCATGCCATAAATATTTATTACACAATGTGTAACTATCACAAAGAAGATGTAGGGAAATGAAGAACATTCATGAACTAGATCATAAAATGAATAGGTTATACACTATGAATATTTTTACATGACATATAATGTTCTAGTAGGGTTAATTTGACTGTGGCAATGCTAATTTTGGTATACCTCATAAATTGATAATTACACATCATGTAATACATTTAAATTCCATGTATTTCTCGGGATCAGTGGTTTTAAGATGTTTTGTGAACATATTTTTTTTATTGTTTCGGTATATAGATCCCCTCTCTGAAGCCCTAGATGATTTTCAGGAAATGTTGTAGTCTCATATTCCCTTTTGGATGTCCTATTCAAGAAATAAATCTATGGTGAAATGTGTTTCTTACTTTTTCCCTTTTATTCTATTATTATCCAATTCTAGTAGTTTAATATCTTGGTCATGGTTATTTTGGGTGTTAATATTGATCTATATGATCAAGTTTTATTCCTTCAGTCTCTTGTTCCTTCGCTCTTATTATCATTACTAATTAGAAGTGTTGCATTGATTTTTTGGTTTAAGGTGGGTAGTTTAAATCCTAACCATATGGTCTGATTAATTGTTAATTATGAGAAATATTGTGAATTTATCCAACACATGGTGAACATTAATTAATTTAATGATGAATGATGAAAAATCATGGATTGTATTATACCTTAGATCCCTTTGGATTCAATAGTGTTTCTACCTATCTTGTAGCTACCCATTAGGGGAGTGAATAATTGAATAATAATGAACTGGCTAATGGGTTAAATTGTGGTTAGAATGATATGATAACCAAGGATATTTCTTTCCTTGGTAACAGATTATTAATATTTAAATGTCTATGTTTGATATGGTATGATGGGGTGAAAACTAGCATGTTAATGATTTTAGACCCACTTGATGAATGAAATGTGTAATTGAAATACGAATGGTAATTTACAGAATAAAAAATGAGGTTGATGATATGATATTTTGATATCATATCTATTATGATTTATTTTTGTTTTATGTTGTAATAATTATATACTAGGATATGTCTAGTTTCATGTTTTTATTCTTATATAGTGGGTTTGGACTTTTTTATGTTTTAATTATTATATAGAGGGTTTATGGTAGTTTCATGATAAAAGGATTATATAGATGGCTTAGTCTAGAAAACTGAAATACTTATGTAGAGGGAAATCCCCAGGATGGTGAAATGCTTATTAGGAGATCTTGGGCCATATTATGAAATTATTATATTGATGGATTCTCCCAGTTATGTGATTAGACCATGTTTTTTTGTTATGGTTGGTATGGTTGTTCTACTTTTTCAGAGATATTCTGTCATGGTGCCAAAGTATGGTGATTTTTTATTATATTATGTTGATTAATTAATAGACCTATATATAGCTTTATTAAATGTACTTATTCTTAGACTAGTTTTTTTAGACATGATGGTGTTGACCTACTGATTTTTAATCAAACCCTATTCTGGCCTCTATTTGGTACCTGTGTAGATTTTATAGATAGAGGTTTGGAAAAGGTCAAGGGACCTTATAGTTTATTGTTACTTTCCAGATGGGATGGAGTTTGGATATGGGATGGAAAAGAGGTTCAAGACTAGAGAATATTGAGTTTATTTTTTTTTATGGTTCTTTTACATGTATTACTTTCAGTTTGACATTTAGATACCTTAAATCTTTTCACTACAAGGTTCACTTTTATTTGGTTTATTGGTACCTACTTTTACTTCAAAGTTGTATGTTGTATTGTTTCTTTTATTTATGTTATTCTGATATTTATTGACATTATTTATTTCAACTATGTTGTGACTCTGTACCAGGGGATATAGTCTTTCCACTATATTACTTCAACCCCCACTTATATCAGAAACCTCAGGCATGCGGGGATTCCCGATTGAGGTCCCATAACCAACCTTATTTGACCACATGAGAGAGTGTTGGATTTGGGAGAGTTACAAAGTGGTACCATAGGATACATGTTTTTATTTTATATTGCTTTACTATTTTGGAAAATTAGAAATGAGACTAGGTGTTATGGGACTTGGTAATGAGGTTTTCCATGGGAGTAGATAACCCATGTGTAGGGAGAATTCTGAGTACCTATATATGGTATTTTTGTTCATTATTTTCTCTTGGTATGGTTGATGTTATTTCACCAAGGGTGATTCACATGTTGTGTAATGGTATTGTTTGTTTAAATCTATATTCATGTCCTAATATGGCATGATATGAGTATAAATTCATCATGATATTCACATAGGGATATATATACATATATATATATATATTCACATGAATTGTTCATAATAGGGACATATTTATATCATGTGATAGATTTTTCTATATGAATTGTGAAATGAGATACCTGGTATATCTGATAAATGGAAATGAAGGAACTGTTATATCATGCTAAAAACAGTTATCCATGTTTAGAGATACCTTGTACCATATATTATATGTTTTTGTCGCCTGTTGAGGTTGACCTTGTTTTTAGCCAGTGTTCTAAGGGATTTTTTTTTATTTCGGACAAAAAGGCCCCCTCATCATCTTTGAAATGAGTTTCAGGAGAGTGTAAATAAGAACACTCCTAATGCAGTTGAACCAGAGATTTATGTATCTCTTGAGGATCATATGGATGTTAAAATTTGCAACAGATTCTTAAGGGTGATGTGATCCATGGAAAGGGAGATTTTTCACATTGTTTCTTCAATGATTGAGCAAACAATATAGTTGCAGATTTAGTATCTTACTATTTCTAATGGGGAGGTAGGCACCTAGGTAGCTACATTATGGATCAAGTCAGTCCATATGATCTTTAAGAACCATGAGACACCCACTGATAGGAGGGTTATGCTTTCTAAATACATGATCTATGATCCTACCAAGAATTTTTGGGATATTCTAGATAAATTTTGGTTGCAATATGGGTTATCCTAGAATGAATTCAAGGAGAAATTCCTATCTGAAATTTATATAGAGATGTTGATAGATGATAGGTCTCAAAAATCCATGCACCTGATATAGGAGTGTGTATCAGAGATGGACTATGCTGTCATTTGACTAACTTGACATGTTTTATACCATGTTTTTTTAATGATGGAAAATCCTAGGTGAGATGCTTTGAGGATGGGATTTTCTATGAGTTCATGTCATAAGGGAATGTCTTTTTCTTGTGTAGATTTTTAGCTATGATGAATCAAGAACTCATCATGGAAGGAAATATGAATGATTTCTAAATAAGTAGCTATAATGAATCAACATATAAAACTGGGAGCTCTTATTTTGGTAGTAATAAGATTCTTTATGATAGTTATCACTAATGAAATAGTGGGTAGAGCATTCAGGGAAGTGGGAACCCATCTTAAGATACTGTTTTGTTATAGTTCTATATGTGTGGAAAGTTGGTCCATAAGTTTCCTTGGTGTCTGTACCCTTCATTGGAGTGTCATTCTTTTTAGTTATTTGGGACATCTTTAGATGTTTTGTATGAAATCCTCACATCAATGTAGTGGCAGGGGATCATGATAGTTACTTGAGTCTGGGAATGACTCAACTAACCCTTAATAGATAGGTAGTTAGAGTTCCACAGGATATTCATGTCAATGTAATGGATGTGGTAACCCATTGTAGGATCAATAGTACCAGGAAGATGGAATAGCATGTGGGAGTCATACTGGAGCCTAGGGTAGAGGGGAAAGTTAGCTGCATGCTTTATAGACTAATCTTGCTAGTGTGGATGCAGGACCTTCTAACATCACAGGTATGATTCTTATTTCATCCACCCTTCCTTGTGTTTTATTCAATACATGAGAATAACATTCCTTTTTATCTATTCTTTTAGAAAATGGTATGTTATTGTTTTTGGAAATATTTGATGGTGATTTGAAAATTGATAGACCATTGGGAGTGTGGTTAGAAAATTTCAAATGTTGTAAGGGGTTTCTTCAAGATATTGGTGGTTACCATTTCTTTTGAGAACCATTTGTGATGAAAATGATAGGTTTTAATTTTATTATTCATATGGATTAGATATTTATATACCAAGAACATATGGATTGTTACTAGAGGATTGTAACCTTTCTATCTCTAGAAAGAGATGGCTATTTCTCACCAGGGTGAGTGGGGTCTTTATGCTGGTCATGCAACACCAATTCAGTACAGATGAATTGTATCACAACTCATATAGAAATCTTTATTCTAGATGATGGTGTAATATAGTATTATACCTTTATAACAGTGATAAAATCTTTTTATAAATTCATTCTTGATGAGTTTTATGCCTTATCGTCCGAGCGGTAGATCAAGTTCATGATTGAGTTGTTTCTGGGAGAAGATCCATTTTCTATTCCACCATATAATGTGGAACCATAAGTTCTTTTGGAGTAAATTTTTTAGTTAGAATATCTAGAAGATAAGGTATTTATATGTCACAATATATCTATATGGGTTCTATAGTTCTTTTTTCTATGAAGGCTGGTGGGACTTTGTGCTTATGTGTAGACTATTGAAGGTTGAACCAAATGATGATCTAGAAATAATATCCCCATCCATGTATCAATAATCTATTTGAACAATTTAGAAGTTACAAAATTTTATACAATATTTTTTTGAGATTATGATACCACTAGTTGAGGTTGAGACCATCAAACATACCTCATACTACTTTTAGGAGTTGGTATGACTTGTATGAGTTTCATAGTGATGTCATTTGGTATTATGAATGCACTAGCATTATTCACATCCTTGATTAATTGGATCATTCATCATTTTCTAGATCATTTTTTGGAGGATTTTGTCAAAAACATATTAATGTAATCTTACTTAGAATAAAATCATGCTCAATATCTTGACATCATCTTGAGTAAATTGAGATATCATCAACTTTATGCCAAGATAACCAAATGCATTTTTTTGATTAATAAAGTGCACTTATTGGGACATGTCATCTCAGAGGAAAGAGTTTTAGTGGAACCATATAAAGTTATAGCCATGATATATTGGGAGTGACCCAATTATTTCTTCAATATTTGGAGAATTTTGGGTTTATCAGGTTATTATTAGCACGTTGTCCAAGATTTCTACCATCTGGTAGCATCGATGTTCGGGTTAACCAAGAAGGGGGTGATATTTGTTTTTTTGGATACTTGCAAGAGATATTTTCATGATCTAAAGATAAGTTGATATTAGTACCTATCCCCAATATAAATATAATGGGAATGTAATATACCATGTACTATGATTCCCCTGGAGTTTGAATCAAAGTAGTTCTAATGCATGAGGATTGAGTGGTTTTTTATAGATCTAGACAGTTGATTCTGCATGAGAGGAATTATCTTATTCACGATCAAGAGTTAGATGAAACGGTATATTCCCTAAGATAATAGATACATTGTCTTTTGGGTGAGAGTTTTTTGGTATACATAAGCCACCAGATCCTCAGGTACATCTTTTATTAGTGGGACTTTAACATTCAGAAGAGGAGGTGGGTCGAGTATCTATAGTCTTTCAACTTCAAATTTTAGTATAAACTGGGAAAGGGAAATTCCATTACTAATACCTTGAGCTAGAATATGATGTCAAAGTACGTTAAAGAGTCTTATGATGAGTGGTTGATGATTTCTCTCTTTAAAGATATGCATCTAGATGTTTGGAATTCTTAGGGACGAGTAGCTATGACTTTGACATTTTTTATACCTATTCTTTTGGACTGGATCAAGATAGAACAATTATCTGATCCATAGGTCTTATATTTGGGGTAAACCATATGTGGTGGGAGACACCATTTTTATGGTCTATTGGTAGATTCAATCTTATTATTTTTCATGGCTGAGTATGGGTTCTTATGGTCTTGTGTGAGGATATTGTGAGATATTTTCATGCTTTTAGATGTGAAATACACCCTGGTTTAAAAGAGATGTATCGTGATCTATGTAGATATTAATCATGGTAAGGAATGAACAAGGAGTTTTTTTGATAAATAATTAGATGTTTCACCAGTAATCAAGTCAAATTTGAGCATCAAAGGCCTATTGGGATATTTTATCCTACATCTATTCAAGAGTGTAAATGGGATGATTTCACTACAAATTTTGTGAAAAGATTTCCCAAGATAACCCATAAGAATGATATGGTACGGGTGATTTTGAATTGATTGAAAAAGGTATCCCAATTCTTAAATATCATTAAGAAATTCATTATTGATGATCTATGTGGAAATTACATGTGAAATATAGTTTGGTTTCATGGAGTTATGAGGAGTATCATTTCGGATAGAGATCCTCATTTCACAACATAGTTCTAGTAGGGTCTTTAGATGGCTCTAGGATCAAAGTTTCTTCTATGTACAACCTATCATCCTCAGACTTATTTTCAATCTGAGCAGACTATTCATATTTTAGAGGATATATTATGATCCTATGTTTTAGATTTTGGTGGTTCATTAGAGCAGCATATGGAACTCATGGAGTGTGCATATAATAATAACTTCTAGGAATTTATTCAAATGGAACCTTTTGAGGACTTGTATGGAAGGTCATGTTTTTCACCTCTTTGTTGGATGGGGTCGGTGAGTCAGTACTTGATGGACCTAGTCTTGTGAAGGATACATCTGAGTAGGTTTAGATGATTAGGAGGGGATCTATGACCATGAAAAGTAGGCTAAAATATTATTTGATAAGTGGAGATGACCTCAAGATTTTTAGTTTGTTCATCATTCTTTCCATTGAGTGTCACCTAGGTTAGGTAAACAACATAACATAAAATATGGAAAGATATCACTTAGGTTTTTTGGGCCATTTGATATAGTGGAATGGGTTGTTCTAATGGCATATCGATTATCCCTTCTTCAGGGATATAGTTCCATGCATGTTTTGTTTTATGCGTCACATATTTAGAGATATTATCCTAACCCTTATCATATGGTAGACATAGATAACGTCAATATTAGTGTAGATGTTTCATTTGAGGAGAATCCAAAATGGATTATGGAATATAGTGATAAGTATCTCTAAGGGGGGATTATACATTTAGTTTGAGTTTCGTGGCACCATGGGTGTGCTTGAGAAGGAGACTAGGGATAGGTAAGCTAATATGAGAGCACACTGGAGAACATGTTTGTTGATATCCTACAGTGATACTTGGAGTAGTTCAATGATGAGATGTTATATGGTGTAGAGGTTCTAATATCTTATCTTTTTTCAAGTATATCCATATTTTAATTTTTCACTGAACCTCTTTTTTTTTGTTTTTCATTTTTCTTTAAACCATAGTGGTTGAGTCTTGTTTGGAGACAGAGATATTTTTTAGGGAGAATGACCTAAAGTTTAGGGATTTGTTTTTTTGTATTAATGGAGTCTAGTATTAAATGTGTTAAATGTAATTATAAAGGTTTCTCATTAGTTTTGAATTCTTCATAGGCGGTTCAGGATCTTCTGGGGAAGTAGGGATTAAATATTCTGTTAGAACATTTACACACTATGTATATATATTACATGATGTGTAACTATCTCAATGTAGATTCCATGAAAGAAATACAGGTCATGAACTGGATCATGATGTAAACTGTTTACACATCGTGAATCTATTTACACAATGTGTAATGTTCTAGAAGGGTTAATTTCACTGAGGAAACAAAAAATTTATTGTACAACATAAATTGAGAATTAAACATCATGTAATACATTTACACACTATGTAATTATCATCCTTAGTGTTTTTAATATACGTTTTGCACTTATTTTTTCTTTATTTTTGCATGAAAATCCCTTCTCCTAATCCCTAAGAGATCTCAAGGTGATTTTAGAGTCTCACCTTCCCTTTTTGATGTCTCGTTCAAGAAATCAGCCTCTGGTGAGTATTTTCTTAGGTTTCTCCTTATCTTATATTATTTTCCGATTGTGGTGGTGTAATCACTTTACCATGATTGGTTTGGGTTTTGATCTTTATCTATATGATTTTTTTTCTTCTTGATATCTCATGCGCCTTTTTTCGTATTGGCGTTATTGGTTGGAAGTGATGTGTTGATCGTTAGTTTTTGGCAGGCAGTATAAATCATAACCCTATGGTTTGATTAATTATTAAGTTTGTGAAATATTGTGAATTTCAATGAAACAACATTTGAATTAATTAATTTAATGATTAATGATGATAAATCATGGATTCAATTATACCTTGGATCTATTAGATAATGGTGTTGTAACATAGCTTGTGGCTACCCGTTGGGGGAGCGAACCCTTGAATAATTATGAATTGGATAATGGAATAAAGTGTGTTTATAATGATATGAGAACCCATGTGATTTCTTGATATAGAATCTCCTTGGAAATGGAGTATTTATATTGAAATGGATAGGTTTTATATGGTATGATTGGGTGAAAACTAGCATGTTAATGGATTAAGAACAACTTGATAACTGAAATGTGTAATTTAAATAAAAATGGTAATTTGTAGAATAAACCATTGAGACTAATGATATGATATTATTATATCCTTGTTTTTATGACTTGTGTTGAGTTTAATGTTGTAATTATTACATAGTGATCCTAGCTCAGTTTCACTCTGTAATGCTTATATAGTGGTCTTGGTCCAATTTCATGTTGTAATGCTTACATATAGGGATTTTTTTAGTTTCATGTTGAAATTATTATATAGAGGTCTTAGGCCAGAATGCTTAAATGATTATATATATAGATATTCCTGGGGTTATGAAATTATTATATATAGGGCCTATCCCATATATTGAAATTCTTATATATAGGGATTTTCCTAGTTATTTGATTATGCCATGGTTTGTGGTTATGGTTGACATGGTTGTGTTTCATTAACATAGATATTTTGGAATATTACCAAAGTAGATTGATTATTGTATGATATTGATTTGATTAATTAATAAACATGTATATCACTTTATTTTAGGCACTTATTATCAGAATGGTTTTTTTAAACATGGTGGTGTAAACCTACTGTGTTTTACTCACACCCTATTCGGATCATCATTTGGTGCCCGATCATATTTCATGTATGCAAGTTTGGAAAAATGAAAGAGACCATGTAGTTGATTATTTATTTTTGGATGGGTTGGATTTTGGAGACAGAACTGACATTGGGTTTGATACCAAGTAATTTTGAGTTTATTTTTGTTAGTTAGTTCTTTTACTTGTATTAATTTTAGTTTCACATTCAGATACATGTCAGCCTATCATTATATGGTTCACTATTATTTGGTTTATTAGAACTTATTTTTTCTTCCTAGTTGTATACTATGATATTTTTTATATTTCTATTAATTTGATATTTATTGATATTTTTTTGTATTGTAACTCTATACTAGGGGTATAGTCTCCCTACAATATTTTTTCCACACCCACTACTAGTTGGAAACCTCTAATGTATGGGTAGGCACGCATGAGGTCCCATAACCAACCTGATTTTTCCATGTGAGAGAGTTCCAACTAGAGGGATGTTACGTATTGAGAGATAGGGAGAGAAAATATGTACTCAAAGTGTTTTGAGTTAAGATTAAATTGAGGTTTGGTGGGTATTTATACAGAAAGAGATGGGAATTATTTATTAATTTCTAAACATAGGTTTTGAACTCTATGTAAAAAAATAATTAAAACCCTAAACCTTCCCATGGGGTTTTCTAATGGTTTTAGGAAAAATGAATTTTTTTATATTATTTTATTAGGATAAGAATAAAACTCATTAAAATAATAACATTTAGGATGTGGAAGTGAGTCTTATTCATAATGAATTGTTTTTAAAGCCTTAAAATATAATATATGTTTTGGAAGAATCATTATAGGTTCGTAAAATTAATCAAATAACTTCAAAAAAATTATTTTAAATGAAAAACATATTTTTTTTCATGGATTCCTTTTATAGTATTTATTATATCACTTTTGGACTATTATGTTGTAATAATACATAACGTACATTTATATCGTATTAAATTTTTATCCAAAAATTAGAGAATATCATAAAGTTATGAAAAAATCACTATTGTCTTATTTCAATTTATTGATTTAAAAACATTGTATTTATTTTACTAGAATACTTTTCTGAATATATCATTTTCCACTTAAATAAATATGCATATTTATTGAAAAAAACTAGTTTTTACAACATAAACAAATTTATGATGCTTATAAAAATTACATGGGACTTAATTAAATTAAATTAAAATTTATATTTAAATAAAAATAACTTAATAATACTATTTCGTGAAATTAAAATTTATTTCAAAACTCTTTGGATTTTGAAAATTAGTGCTTTCATTATATCCTTCCCAAAAATGAAATTTTTTCTTCTTCATATCAAAATATAATTTTATAAAACTCATTATATAATCATGTATATTAATAAATTAATAATTAAATGGAATCGAATAAATTATAAAAATCATACTACCATGGTCTAGATATATAACACTTTATTACACTAACATATATCCTAAGGGTAAGGTGTACGATTGCAGTACTTTCTTGGGGTGGTTCAGTGAACATGGTTTGGGTTGTGGTACTTATAATCTCAAAATTATCTCATAAATGGTTTCCCATGAGTTTTTGTTTTCAAATATAATCTTGGTACTGGTTAATAGTAAATCCATGTGATTAAATCTTCCTTAGAAGCTTTGACAAATGGGCTTCATAGGGTACAATTCTACTAGTAAAGGTCATCACTTCTTCCTTCAATTTTAATTAGATTTTATTATAACCCTTAATATATACTAATCTTAATATTCACTTTATAATGGATATATTAACAATCGTTATGATTCCTAATGATCTTATTGACCAGATTTTATATTGGAAAATGATCTTAAATGATCACATTGAAACGACCAGGTAATGGTAATATCTTAACGATCATATTACCCTTTACACCCTATATAATCCTCACCATTCTAAAAGGTTATATAATTAACTTGATAGTTTATATCATATTCCAAACTATTCTATTTCTTTTTATAATTTTTATGGAAGGAGTGATGTTAATGGTAGAATTCAAGCCTATGGAGTTTAATCTTGTGTATACATTATTTATGATTGCTTCCCTCCATTTAATATACTAATTTGTTATAATAAGTATTATTTCATGATGTGTAAATTTTATATGAATTGAAATAGTCTTTCCAAGTATAATAATAAAATGGTTATTAGGAAACATGATTTAATTTATTATTAAAAGAGGGAAATATCGGGTTGTTATATATCAGCTCTATTTTCCCTTATCAGACCTTTAGGTTATCCCAACCACTTATTCATTGGACCTCTAGAACTTTTATCGCTATTTGATCTCCATATAATCACTTTAACTTAGAAACCACTCATTGAATGAAAGAAATCCTAGATGTTTAATTTTGATCTCCAATCTACTTCAACTTTCTATATTCATTTTACTCAAAAAATTTAAATGAGTGAATTTACCACTTGGAATTAGGTTAATGATAAATCCTCTAAGTTAGCTGAGTCAGAACTTGGTGTAAGAAATATGACTAAGTTAGCAACTTTGGTTTTGTCATTTCCACTCACCTACTCCCATAAATACATATAGTAGTGAAAATTGAACATTTAAAAACTTTTCGTAATTCCTTATGAGATCTTAATCACACATTCACAAAACTATTATTGGATATTCTATATGGAATATAGATTGTGGTTCACACCACATACTGAAACAAATTATATCACATGATATTTATTATCCTTCCTTTATTCACAGGGCATCTTCTTTCTTTAGATGAGGTTGAATAGCCTTTCATTTCCCATCACCAATTCCCCTAATGGAATTTAGTCTTTTTCACCTAGTGTAGGATAATATTTAACATGGGGAACCACAAGTTGGTAATGACACCCTCTATCCAATAGCTTATTGGTATCTTGAAAATAGTTTTTTGTTACCACATTGTCAGAACATATAAAATAAACATGAAAACCATAAATGATGTTACTTCTTTATATAATTTTTCTTCACTTTCTTCTACTGCACTGAAACCACATTAAATATGGGATAATATCACCTGATGGCTGCCAAAGTTTACTGGATACCACTAGATATATTATATGATAATTTTACACCACCTTTAATACCATATCAGACTCTTCAATGTTTAAACTTTTTCATCACTTCATGTAACTTTAGATTCATCTTTGAAATCCAAAGTGGTTTATTGAAAGCACTTATTGAGTCGTATAGGGCCCTGAATCTATTTGATCTTTTAGTTTGGTCTCGATATAAATTATGAACTTTAATATTTATGACGTAATTGGTTACATAAGTCTTATTTCATCACAATCACATGTCATACTTCATCATAATCACTTGTCATTTTTATAAATACCCCAATCCTATATCCCAAAACCGATGGATCCTTTATTACATTGGTACTAGATACAACTGATCGCATCCAAAATGACTGAATAATTTAGTAGTCTTGGTATACTAGATAAATACTTGAACTTCATATTATATTTGAGAACATCAAGTAAAATATAGTATTTTTATTGAGAACATTATTGTTCCCTATGGTATATCCTTTCAGATTAATCATAATACACTTCTTGACTTCCTAGGGAAAGGAAACATAATAAGGGGTGATCTCATGGTCTTAGTAAGGGTTATATAAAGTGGAATATAGCATGATTATATAATTCATAATAAATATAGAATGTTAAATAACTAAAAACACAAGTCATTTAATCAATAACTTGATTATGAAAAATAATATGGTAGGATTAAATGATGAGTAAATAATACCATATAAATAATCACATTAGATTAAAACATATACATGGATATAATAATGATTCAAATAAAAACATGGACACTGATAAATTATTTCATAATGATGGAATGCATAATTTTGGGCATCTTAAATTTCCATTTAAGGAATTATTCCAAAACATCATAAACATATCATCAATTCCTCATGCCTAGACATCTTAACTAAATGGGTAAGGACTTGGCCAAATACAAAACTTTTTTTCTCATGATACCTACCAATACATCGAGGGTCTATGTAATTTTGAGCTGCATAAATCACTTAATAATCCCAATGCATTCATCATATGAATAATCACAAAACATAATAAACATCCCTTAATAATCAAAAAATGTTCTTATAGAAAAACTAATATAAGAAATGTCAATACATTCCCAGTTAAACTATTCATAAGTCATCCAAAAAAAGTATTAAGATTTTATCATTACAAAATATCCCTAGTGAAGCATAATTAAAATAAAGGGTGATGAATCTATGTGAGAATTATATTAGATTTTTTTAATACTAGAATAACTCTTATAATTGTCGAATTGTTATTAATTCTAAATGACAAGTGTTATTGGTGTTTGGTATAAGCACATTGTTGACAACAATGAAGATGATTTATATTCCATAAATTTTTGGATGAATAGAAGTTTAAAATAAAGAATACCATGAAATTAATAATTTTCATCAATATTTTGGATTTCCATGATAAAAAAGAAGTATATATTTACTTTTTTAATGAAGAAACGTTTATCTATAAAAATTAATTTAAGTTTGAGTTGGAAATATCATACTTAGAATTTACTAATTATATATATGGGACCTTTATTAAAAAATATAGGGCCAACCATAGCCACTCAAAGAGGCCATCTTAACCACATATGGGATCAAGACTCAACCATGTGGGAGTCATCCCACACATGGGAAACCATCGTTCCAATGTTGAATAGATCAATAGGAAGGTAGGATATAGGAATGCATAGCGCCCATGAAGCACACACAGGTGTGAATATGGAGGTGACCATGTGGACTTCATAATGGGGTTGAGCAACCCACGAGGGGTGATTTGGGAGTTTTGTGGGTGTCGAACCTCACTGCTAGTTTGATCAAATGATGGAATGTAATTATTGATATACCAGAGTCCATATGAATCTAAAGTCTGATTTACAACTCCCATGACATGGGTATTATTCGCCTACTAAAAAACATAGATATAACATGTGACGTACAAATTGAATAATCTGTTTTGTTTGATCAAAACCCACATTTTATTCAACCTTCACTCATCTGTTAAATATTAGATCTTCCTAATTCCACGGGTTAAATGTTGCAAGTTTCACCTGACATCCAGCCATATTTTTCAATCATTTCCAATGACTAAGGCCTAGAAGATAGTCTTTATATCATGCATGTAACTTTGTCTTGCATGTGAGCTATTATTTTAAGAACATTATACCGTTGAGGATAAAAAATAAAGATTTATTAAGTCATTCATATTTGAATGCATGAAATTTAAGTTATGTGATTTCTATTGCATGAACGTGAGTTGTTTCATCACAAAATAAATCAAGCTCACAATAGAAGGGAATCCATAATTTTCAGTATTATGAAAATTGTTTGATGTTGTAAATATCGAAAGCTTCAGTTATTTCAGGACTCTTATATTTTTTAGAGGTATTTTAACAAATCTTGTCATGGAATAAATATTTTTCAGGTACAGTGAACATAGGGGGGAATTGGTGAAATATTTTCTTTAAATATTTTGGCAAGGATAAGGGTTTTACTTGTTTCCTCAGATTCTTGAGAGATCATTCTCATATTCATCTAGAAGCAGAGCGTTGTTATCATCAATTTGTCTTGAAGAAGAAGTATCCTTTTAAACTTCACCGATGTGAATGAGAAGATCTTCTGCATATCATCTTACATGAACGTGAAATATTTGGAATATCAACTTTCACTACTAGAAATTGAGATATTTGTGACAGTGTATTTACGATAGAAGAATTTCCAATTTCAAATAGTTTCTTTGAGTTTTTTTTTAAAACTTTATTGTGACGGTCTCGTCGCTAATAACTAAAAAAATAATAAAATTACTATTAATACGATTTAATAAAATAATATTAATAATATTAATAAAATCATATTAATAAATTAATATTAAAAAATAATATTAGAAAATAATATTATAAAATAATGATAATATTAACAAAATAATATTAACAAAATAATAATAATATAAATAAAATTAATATAATAACAATAATAATAAAATAATAATATTAATAATATAACAATAAATATTATTAATATTATTATTAATATTAATAAAATAATATTAATAAAATTAATAATAATAATAATATATTCAAAACCTTAAAATTTGTAAAAAAAATAAAAATTAAAAAAATAATAATAATTTTAATTTTAATAAAATAATAAAATAATAATAAAAATAATAAATAATAAATAATAAAGTAATAAAATATTAAATAAATTAAAAGGTTTTATCATAAAAGTAAATACATCCCTGAGGGGGAGGGTCTTTTAGAGGAGCTACAAGAGATGGTGGAGGGAAATCTATCCCTAAACCATGAGTCAGATGTCGCATATACTCCATATTCTACTCGTGCTTTTATTACTACCATTGACGCATCTCCTCCTACTACTACTGCTGGGGTTATTGACAGAGCTCTTCCTGCTCCCTACACATACTCTCTATAAGTGCACCATAAGCTCACAACTGTTCCTAATACTATGTATGTAATGGCCCAGACCCTCTTGGTCCATTACTTTTCAAAATTTCTTGTTTTTGAGGTATCCTAGAGACTCATTAATGGATTTATCGAAAAACTCAGTTCCACCGGACCGTTCCACCAGAACGGTGGCACCATGATGGTGGCACCGTCACATTTGCACTGTCCCGGCCACACCGTCATGGTTACACACCAAAATGGTGGCGCCATTTACGATGTCTCACCGAACCAGTGGCACCATTTTGGTAGGGCCATTTCTCCCACACTTTTCTTTTTTCTAGTTTTCTGAGTTTTTACCAGTTCTTCTCCTACAACGTATCTTTTGATGTAAAATTGTTTTAATACCCCTTTCAAAGTCATTTAAAGATAGTAAAAGATGTTTTTAAACCCCCGATAGTTAGGTGACCCTTTAGTTACCTAAACGTGTGGCCTTTTTACTCACGTCACACCATCCTCGTGCTTTCTATTATGTGGTTTCCTCTATTTAGAGGATATCAACCAACTCACAGTCACTATCTCCACCATCTTAGAAGATTATTATTAAATAACAATTAATTCCATCGTTTGTAAGCACCCAACCATGTGGTGGAACCACGATCTTTTTTTTAAGCGGTCCAATATTTCATATCACGTAACTCCAAGATCTGGCCTTTTATCACACAGAGATTGTGTTCTTCTTCCTGGATCCCTTTCATTACTTGGTGCATTCGGGGTCCCTCTTTCAGAATCATTTTCCCATGCTGGAGCCCCTCCTGCTCATCCATGGAGACCTTGGAGTTCTTCCTCTATAATTCAGGCAACCTGAGCACTTGGTGTGAGAAGAAACTTCGATCCTTGATCATCTAGGTATGTTTTTTACTTTGTACCTCTTACTGTGTATCATGCAGGGTGGGTATGATAATTTTTCCTCAGGTCATGGATGAAACCGAATCATAATGAATATAATAAATGTATTTTAAATAATGAAGGGGTTTGTTTGATTATGGTGTTGTTGTAATTTTTCATATTCTCTTATATGTTGTGAATTGTATAGTCTTATTCCCAGTGAAAATAGTGGTTGGTGGTGGTCCTTTCTTTCACACTAATAAAACTTTGTTTCTCTGTATAAACATGTGATTAAATTTTTATAACATTGAAATTGGTTAATCACGTAAAAAAGGTTGATTAAATGGATGCCCAATGAATAAAGAATCCTTGTGTGATCACCCTGGAAAACTAATCAAAATAATAAACTTGATAAATGGTGTAGTTAAATCTGAAAACTTCCTTGCTATGTTTTTCTAATAAGAATGATTGTTCTTCTTGATGCTTGGGGGTGATGTGGATGGGGATGGGATCCTCTGTTGTTCAGTTTTTGGTTTGTGGGTCTAAGGCCATGTGGGGATATATGATGGGTCTTGGTTTGGTTCCATTACTTTGAGGGATCTCACGGATCCATTTTGTTGTGGTGACTTTACAAGAGAACTGAGCGTGAATGATTAAACTGTTGTTTGGTTGTCTCCTTCTTCATTACATAGTTATTTTGACTTGTGGATGTTCCTATTAGTTTCCCGGTAGTGAAGAATTAATTTCTAACAAAACCACTTTAACATGATAACAAGAATGGTTGGTGCTCTAGTTGTGGTTGTTATGATTTTGTGCATGAATGAATAGTAATGAGGGTGTTTGTGTATGAGATGGTTTTGGGACCCTTAGGATGGGATGAATGCTTGTTCACCTATATGTATAAATTTAGTTCTTGTGTTTATTATTCTCACCTCACCCAAGTTGAGAACTTTGTGCTTAACACCCCCCATTTCATGGGGTGTTTTTTTCAACATCCTTATTGGTGGCTGGTTATTATCTCTTTTATGCTCCCTCTCCTAAGTAGACCGACTCTTCAGGTAGGTTGTGACAACATGAAGTCCATTATAGACAATGAATCTTCTGATAGGGTATGTTGTGGTGGTTGGCCTAGGTGTGTAGAGGCATGTTTGTTTCCAAGGTGTCTTCATGATGCGGCACATATATCTTCAGTTGTGGTATTATTTGTTCTAGCTTAGGTGTCTATGAGTGTAGTTACATATGGTTTTGGTGGCCTAGGTGTCTTCAAGCGGGATGTGTGGTTGTGGTGGCCTAGGTTTCTACAGGCAGGTTGCATGGTTGTGGTACCCCATAAGGTTGTTGTTGGTGCGCGAGTGGGACAGTATTAAAAATGTTGGGGGAGGTTTGATGGGTAGGATGTCCTAAATAACCATTGGGAAAGCGGTGAGGGGTACCCAAACCTCGATGTGTTATTATTATTACCTTACCTGAATTGCATTATTTGGGGATTGTGCCTCAATGAGGCTAGGAAGATAGTTTCTTTTTTAGGTGTTTGGGTTATCTCAATTTTCTCAGGGGGCATTAGAATTCCTCCCCAATTATGCACCAGATCTTTTGGTTTTCCCTACTGAGTATACCTATATACTTTCCATACTTATATAAAACTTCTTTTAGGTTTCCTATAGTACATTAAGGACCATGTGAGACCGTATTATCTCGGACATTGGGATAGTTGTTGTTACTATTTTATTTTCTTTTGGTACTTTCATCTAGAGTTTTACTATACCTCGTTGCACTTTATTTTGAATATTCATATGATAATGGATTTTTTATTTACTTTTACTTTTAGATTTTCAAGTTGTTGGGATTTATCATCTTATATTCCGATCATGTTCTATAAAATGAGAAATTCCATCCATATTATGTGTGATCCTATACCCTTGGTACTAGTTTCCACTTTGGGGCCTATTGAAGGCGGGACTTGGTGGGTCATTATCTCCCCTTTAACATGAAAAAGTAAGGGTCTGGAAGTTTGTTATCCCTTCCCTCATCTTGGTGAAGGTCGGTTGTGACAGCATGGTATCAGAGGGAGGTTATTGAGAGATTGGATGGGGTTTGGAGTTAGGAACGTTGAAGATTTCATGGGATGGTAGGGAAATAGTGTTAGGAAATCTTGGTGCATGAAGTAGTCTAGGGAAGATCGGCTCGAACATGGGATTTTAGGGCCCCCTGTGATCCGATGTAAGGACTTTGGGCCTATCGAACAACCAGGTGAGGCTATACTTATTGCAGGGTAGAGACCCTAGGAATGGTACATTCATCATGATGATGTGTGTTCTTGTGTGTTCTAGGAGTTTTGGTAATTTAAAATGAATAACCAGTTTAAGAAAAATTAAAAAAAACATCTTCAGTACTCAGGCTTAGGAATTCCTTGTTTACCTGGCAGTAATGTCACCCTGACGATGACCACGAGTAGTGCAGGTGATCGAGGTCCAAAAGGCTAATTTGGCTGATTAGTAGAGGGATGATTGAGAGGAGGAGGACGACCAGTGTCTTATGTAAAGACCCGGAAATTTCAAGGAAATTTGTTTCTTAATTTTCTTTGAAATTTTACAAGAACGCAGTTTCTGACGGCGCCTGAATCCGAGGTCCGGTGTATCCAGAATCAATTTCCGAAGTTTAGCTCGGGTACGTTCAGTGAACAAACAAGCGGGAATTTCTAACTTTTGAACCGGTGCTCGGAATCAAATTCTGAGGGAACCAATCGAACCGCAGCACTGGTAATTGATTAGGAACTCATGTTCCAGTGTTGCGTTTACACGAGAGAAGTTGATAAAAATTGTGGAAGTTAAAAATAAAAATTTAACAACAATTTTTATTTTTACTCTAAGTGTTTTTATCCTTTGGGAGGAAGTTGGGTAACTACCCAACTTCCCTTTGTAGGTTATGAATGAGGTGGGTCCCACACGAACCCCACCCCTTTATATTCTTCAACTATTCAACTCCCCATTAACTCCCCTTCATTTAATTTGACAACTTGTGTAATTTAATGAGGTGAGTTAAATTCAAACTCTTGAATTTCAAAGGTTTTTTGGTGTTAATAAATTAAGTGAGGTTTAATTTATTTATGGGTTAGTTTCTTAGTTGCTTGAGAGCCTTTGGAGAAGAAAAGCTAAGGAAAGCTTGAGCTCTTCATCCTCTTCGACGAAGAACACGAGGAACGCGAAGAACGCATCGAACTCTGTCGAAGAACACCGAGTCCTCGAAGACCGACTCCGCGACACTGATCCACGACGCAACGTCTCTTTCCGCAACGGTTCTACCGCAACGTCTATCTTTCTGTGACGTCGTTCCTGCGACGCGACTTCCTCTTTCCAAGTCGCCTCTTTCCGCGATGGTTATACCGTGACGTTTTCTCTTCGACGAACCTCCGAACAAGATCCGCTCTTGAAACCAAGGTAGGGGTTTTAATTTTATTTATTTATTTTGTTCGTGAATACCAACTTGACGATATTCATGGTTTAAAACCAATATTTATTGAATAACGCGAGGGGGCCGGATCGCACAAACACGGCCGACCCTCCTCCTTTTTTTCATGTTGGTTCCTTTGTGGTTTGGTACGAGAAGGCGTGGTGTCCTAGCACCACGCGGAATCATGCGACAAGGAAATGTGCGGCGTCGTCGCGCCGCGCCGTGAAAAGAAGAAAAAGGACGCGACGTCGTCGTGCCATGTTGGAGAAACCCGAAGACATCCGCGGATGGAGTCGGGCCACGACGAAGGGGCGCGGCGTCAACGCGCCACACCGGAGAGCCTCGAAGACAGCGTGTTTTGTTAATAGACGTGCGGATTGACGGGCGATGACAAAACGGGGCCGCAATGTAATTTTGAAACTTGCGCAGTAAAGTTCGAGACTCGAGATGAACACTGGCTCATACGGTTTTGAAAACGGACCACCGGAGCAACTCCGGTGGCCCGCGGAAACACCCGGAGGCGTGGGTCGCCGGCACGGCGCCGCCGGCGACCGGAGGCGGCGCCCGAGCGCGCCGCCAGAAGATGGGCGGCAGCGGTTCGCCGCCGGCCCCAATTAGTGGCGAGGGCAGCTGCGCACTGCCCCCCGCTCCGCGAATTCGGCTCGGCCACGCCGAGCCGTGGCCGGCCGGTCGGGCCGGACCGAGCTGGCCGGGCCGGGCCGGACCGGGTCCAACCGGGCCCAGACCCCCCGTTTTCGGACCACTCACGGTCCTTCGCCCATATCATGAGCTGTAGACCTCCGATCAACACACCGTCAGCGGCGATGCGATCCTTGGATCGAGACGGTCATTTTGGTATATTGCACATAAAGTTTCTGAACACTTTGGGTTCGGCCGGGTTGGTTCGGATACGAAACCAACCGGGCCCTCGGAGCGGAAACGCTCATATCTTGAGCTCCAGACGTTCGATTGACGTGTCATTGACTTTTATGGATTCCTCTAAGTGAGATGGATCTTTTGGCTTACTCCGCTCGAGGTTTGGATGCCGTCGAAGTGCAGTCGGGTTGGTTCGCTCACGAAACCAACCGGGCCCCTGGAACGAAAAGGCCAATAACTCACAGACCGGGCGTCCGATTGACACGCCGTCTATTTCGTTGAATTCCTCTTGATGAGACGTAACTTTTTGCATACTTCGCTCGAGATTTGGATACAGTTGGATAGTGGCCGGGTTGGATTGCACCCGAAATCCAACCGAGCCCCTGGAACGGAAAAGCTGATATCTTTCAGACAGGACGTCCGTTTGACGAACCGTCAGCGGAGTTGATGATCTCGTTGAGAAACGGTCCCTATTAGTATACCCTATCAGAGTTCGGGGTAGATTTGAGATACTGACGGGATTGGTTTTCTCACGAAACCTACCGGGCCCCTAGGATGAAAAGGCTAGTAACTCACAGACCGGGCGTCCGATTGATGCGCCGTCTGTTGCGTTGAGACCCCTATGACGAGGAGGTCCATTGAGATACTTCTTTGTGGGACTTTGAGATACTTGAAGTATCGACCAGTAGCTCGTGGAGTGGACCCTCCCAGAGACGAGCGTACGGAGTACGGAGACCGTGTAGCTGGTTGGGACCTGAAGATTTCTTGTCCGATTCGAGTTAGAGAGACATGTATAGCCCAGTGCGAAGCACTACTATGTTTGGGTGGCAGACCCACAGCGGGGAGCACTACTGTGTTTGGGTGGCAGACTCACGGTACTCGATAGGAGGAGTACCTCTATAGGCTATGAGGGGGGAGCACTACTGTGTTTGGGTGGCAGACCCCGGCGGGAAGCACTACTATTTGAGGTGGCAGGACCACGGTACTCAACAGGAGAGGTATCTCAGCAGTCTTGGGTCAGTGAGCAGTACCTCGGAGTCATGACTGGACCACTGTACACTCTAGAGATGGGGCTCTTCAGTAGTTACGGTTTCGATAATGATAATCCTGGTTTGAGCTGAGACTTTTGACCTTTGTGTTTACCTCATGATTGAGATGGGTCACTTGATAACTTAGGTATATGTATGGGAATATACCTGGATAGTGGTTATCCGTTGATTTCATGATCTTGGTGTTTTCCTCATGATTGAGATGGGTTACTTGATAACTTAGGTATATGCATTAGCATATACCTAAGTAGATATTATTAGTTAAGATATTCTTTGTGGTTATCCTTGTTGGTTTTAGTGAGACTTTGAGGGTCTCGGGGTCCCTACTGAGTATCTTTATACTCACCCTTGCACGGGCTATTCCCGCACCTCGTTGTGTTGGTTGCAGACGACGGGCAGTGCTGACGGAGGCCAAGTGTTCAGGGATTGGACGGTACCCGGAGGTGGACTACATGATGAGTCAGTACCCGGAGGTGGACTACACGACGAGTCAGTATTCGAGGAGGATGACCCAGGAGCCGCTTCCGTTCTTCCAGTTGATGTCTTTTCCTGTTGTAATTTGTTCAGTTGTAGTTGTACTTTCATTTGGGTTTTTATTCTGGCCCATTTACCTTTCATCACTTCTCTTGTACTTAGTTTTTTACTTCCTCTTGTACTCTGTGGTGTTTTGTTTACTTTTATAAAGGAAATGCCTTCCCAGTTATTGGGATTTACGCCTTTGGGGCTAGTCGCCAGCCCCTAGCCTATGGAAGGTGGGCTTGGGGTAGTCACGGCACGGGCCCCGAGGACAGGTCGTGACATCATAAGACACTTCTTTCCTTTCAGAAGCAGACCCTCGGGAAGTACGAGGGTAGTATCTCATACATGAAGATAGAAAGCTAGCTTGAGGATTTAGTAATAGCTTTCAACTTGATCTGGGATCTGGATGAGTACTGGGTTCCTCTGGCTGTAAAACAGATGTGGGGAGCAGTGCATCAGTGGTGGAAGCTCTACCATGGGGAGATGATGGAGACTGAGGTTTCGTGGGCTGACTTCGAGAAGGAGTTTATGGCGGAATTCCTTTCTTCTATGATGAAGGCCGAGAAGAGGCATGAGTTACTCTCCCTCCAGCAGGGGAGTATGTTCGTGAAGGAGTTTGAGATCAAGTCCAAGGATCTCTGTCATTTTTCTTTGGACCTCGTTTTGGATGAGGATCCTCAGGAATGATATTTAGAGGAGGCACTCGAACCCTCCCTTTAGTATGTTATTACTCCCTTCACTTTACCAACATACTTAGAGGTTCAGAAGAAGGCTGAAGTGGTGGAGAGGATTCACACATTGGGACATGTTCCACGAGATGGGATCTAGTTTAGCTCATCGAAGGGGAAGGCCTTCAGCAGTAGGCCTCTATCCTCAGGGCCTTCCAGGATTCTACTGGTAGAAAGTAGGCCCCAACTATTCCACTTTAGATCTCCTAGTCCTCACCCTTTCTATATGGGCCCATGAAGGAGATTCTTCATCTGTGGAAGTTGTGGGCATCTTCGGAATCAGTTTCCAAACCATGTGTAGTATAGTGGAGGTGGGTAGGTTCATCGCCCACCTCAGTAGAAGAAGTTTCCAGCTATAAATTTTTAGCAGCCATAGCAAGGACAGCGAGCTCCCGCTCCTCCAAGAGAAGACTTTGTTAGAGAAGGTCGGCCCCAGGGAGCTCCTCAAGGACCTTGACCAAGGCGTGGTCGAGGAGGAAGTCGATGGTCGAGGGGCATAGGATATGGGTGTGGGTTGTTTCATTCCGCATAGGTAGTAGTTCCAGTAGGGCCAGAGGTAGTTCGAGGTAAGATCAACTTGTTTAGTACTATTTCTTTTCCTTCTTTGATTTAGGAGCTTCATACTCCTTTGTTGCACCCATTCTACCCCATGCTCTAGGTCTAGACGTAAAGAGACTTCCCATGCTCCTGGTATTGAGTATGCCAGTCAGAGTTCAGACCAGTTTTTCTTATGTTTTCTAAGGATGTAGACTGATGTTGGGGCCACATCAGTCCAGTGGGGACCTCTTTTTGCTGGAGATGCAGCCATATGATTTCATTTTTGGAATCTAATGTTTGTTCTCTGTGTATTACATTATCATATTCTTTCAAATAAGGGTTGTGTTTTTAGATATGGGCGGCCAACATGTAACTTTCAATGGTGAGTAGGGTTTTCAGGAGGGCAGCCGATGAGTCGAGCCCCTTCTTTCCTTATTAGCGGAACTGTTAGTGGAGTCATTAGATATATAGATTGTGTAAGTCCAAGGGATTTTTAGTGATTTTATGGATGTATTCCCTAGAGATGTGGTGACTTTACCCCCTCGATGTGATGTTGAGTTTGGGATAGACTTGAAACGGAGTTCTCGTTCGATTTCGGTGGCTCACTATCAGATGGAACCTTTTGAGTTGTGGGAGTTTTGGATCTAAGTTTATGACCTAATGAAGAACAGTTTTATTCGACTGAGTGTGTCACCTTGGGGTGATCCTGTCTCATTGGAAAAGAAGGTGGATGGTGGGATCAAGTAGTGTATAGAATACCAAAGTCTGAATCAGGTGATGGTCAGGAACTGTTACCCCCTCCCGAGGATCAATGACCTTTTTGAATAGTTGAAGGGAGAAGTTTGGTTCTCTAAGATCGACCTTCGATTGGGATATCACCAGTTTAGGGTGAAGGAGGGTGACAACTCGAAGACTAATTTTAGGTACAGATATGGGCACTTTGAGTTTGTGGTCATGTCGTTCGGCGTTATGAATGCACCATCCATGTTCGTGGGGCTCATGAACTCCGTATTTTTGGAATATTTTGTTCGGTTCATTGTCATTTTTATCGACAACATCCTCATCTACACAAGATCATAGTAGGATCATGTCGAGCATCTGAGGAAGGTTTTATAGGTCCTCCAATAGTACCGGCTCTACGGGAAGTTGTTCGAGTGTAAGTTCTAGACATGAGTGGTGGACTTCCTTCGAAACGTGGTGTCCCAGCTGAGAATAGTAGTAGACCTGTCGAAGGTTGAAGCAGTTGTTTCTTGGGGATCTCCTAAGAACATGGAAGAGGTTTGTATTTTCCTAGGCCTAGCATGTTATTACCGAGAGTTCATTCCCAACTTCTCTTGAGTCACTGCACCTTTTAAAGCCTTGACCGAGAAATACCATGCTTTTCTATGGAGTGAGCGGTGATGGGAATCCTTCATTTATCTGAAGGGGAAACTAGTTGGGGCCTTAGTACAGAGGTTTCCATAGGAATGGTTAACGTTGGAAGTATTATGTGATGCTTCAGGCCTAGGTTTTGGGTGTGTGATGGTGCAGAAGCAGGGAGTGATCTCTTATGGGTCTAGGTAGTTACGTTCCCATGAGCATAACTATTCCACCCACAATCGGGAGATTTCACCGGTAGTGTTTGCACTGATGTTGTGGTATCATTACCTTATTGGGTAACGCATTGTGATCTTCACTGATCTCAAGAGTTTGAGGTATGTCTTCTCCCAGTGAGACCTGAACTTGCGGAAACATAGGTGGATGGAGTTTCTACAACACTACAACTTCAAGTTTTCCTATACCTCAGGAAGGGGAAATGTGGTGGCTGAATCCTTGAGAAATAATTCTTAGAAGGATGTGGCTCGAGAATCCATAGATTTTTAGAAGGAAATGTAGGAGTTGGATACCTTACATCTGGATACAAAACTGGGTGGTGGTAGAGGCTTCCGGTTTCATATAACGGTGGAGTCCTCCTTGGTACATCAAGTGGATGGGTCTCAGTGGGGGGACATTGAAGCTGAAGTGATGTGCAATCGTGTTTTCTAGGGAAATGCTCTAGAAGGATTATCAGAAGATGGTCAGAATCAGATGCTTTTCTATGGGAAGTTGTTTGTTGTGGAGATGATCCGTGCGAGAGTTTTGGTGAGTTCCATAAATCACCCTGGGTGGTACACCTAAGAGTTTCCAAGATGTACCAGGGATTGCGGGGTCAGTTCTGGTGGCTCAGGGTGAAGTGGGTAGTGGCAGAGTTTGTGGAAAAGTTCCTTGTGTTCCAGCAGGTGAAGGCTGAGCACCATATTTTGGGTGGTCTGTTGTTGCCTTTATACGTCCTGGAGTAGAACTGGGATGATATCTCAATGGGTTTTGTCATGAGAATTCCTAGGGTTCAAGGAGGCTGCGATGCTATCTAGGTATTGGTGGACCGGCTGAAAAAATCAGATCACTTCCTGGCAGTCAAGGAGTTGAGTGTGGTGGATGCATTAGTGCGGAGGTATGTGGATGAGGTGGTACAGTTTCATGGATTTTCAAGGTCCATAGTCTCGAATCAGGTCACATGGTTTTCCTTGTAATTATAGAAAGTATTGCAACATGCTTTTGGCACTCATTTATGCCTCAACACTTCTTTCCACCCCCAAATGGATGGAAAGACAGAGCAGACCATCCAGACATTAGAAGATATGCTACGGGCATGTGTTTTGGACTTTGGGGGATTGTGGGTATGACACTGGACTTTGGTAGAGTTTTCCTAAAATAATATATATCACTCTACCATTGACATGGCTATGTTCGAAGCCTTGTACGGAAGACAATGTCATTCACCCGTGTACTGAACAGAGGTTGGGAAAGTAGGTGTTCTTGTCCTCAAGGTGGTGCAGAGAATGATAGAGAAGGTTTATCTTATATGAGAGAGGATGGAGGTGGCCCAGAACTAGATGAAGTCAGATGCCGGTCATAGGAGGAATCCCTTGGAGTTCGATTTTGGGAACCACGTGTTCTTAAATCTCTCCGCTCAGCGTGGGAAATGGGGGTTCTCCAGGGGATGTAAGTTTTCTCCTAGGTTCATCAGACCCTTATAGGTGTTGTGGAGGGTTGGTGAAGTGTCTTATCATATGGAGATACCACTGCCTCTAATGAGGGTTCATAACATCTTCCATGTGTCTCATATCTGTCAGTATCTACACGATGATTCACACGTCCTCGACTGGGGAGGGATGGATATCGGGGATGATGCGACGTTCGTGGAGAGACCGATGAGGATCAAGGATCCTAAGGAGAAGGTTATTTTTGGATGAAAAATTCCCTTGGTTTTTGTGTTATAGAGGCATGGTGGCCTCAAGGAGAGTACCTAGGAACAAGAGGCACAGATGTGTGCCCAGTACCTAGAGTTGTTTTGAGTTTTGTTATGTGTTTTTTTGTACTTGATTGTGATGTAGTGATTGACCTTGTTAACTATGAGATGGGATGTTTCCCTTGTTTCATGGAGGTATGTAAAAAATCGTGACTGTGGGGAGGGGAGAACTAGATCCCTAATCAAGATGCATTAAATTTGATGTGATTAAACTCTTGTGGGTGAGTCAGTGCCACCCAAAGCAGATAGTATCTTGACATAGAGTAAGGGACTCCCTAATCCATATGCCTCAAGAGTGAGGGCTTTATATGTTTGTGTGGCTACTTGGGGGATAATACTAGTAGTTTATTCATGTTTTTTAAGTGATAGATGAGGGAGAGGTGTTTCTAGATGTCGGGGTTTGTTCTGTCTTTTGAGAAACTCTAGGATGGTTTTGTCCCTAAGGGGTATCATACAAGGTGTTTGTTTGGACCCCCATATTTTCTTCAGGCTTACTCTTGGATTCTCGAGGATGTGAATAGTTTTATAGGTATCTATTGTAATGGATCATTCCCTCTTAGTCCATTAATTTTCCAAATTTCTAGTGTTTGAGGTATCCTAGGAACTCATTAAGGGGTTCACCGAAAAACTCAATTCCACAAAAACGGTGGCACCGTGATGGTCTCACTATCACAATTACACATTGAAATAGTAGAACCATTTACAGTGTCTCACCAAACCTATGGAACTATTACAGTGGCACCATTACAGTATCATTGTGTCTCCCACCCTTTTCTTTTTTCCAGTTTCTTGAGTTTTTTCCAGTTCTTCTCCCGAAACAAATCTTTTGATGCAAAACTATTTTAATACCCATTTAAAATTTATTTAAAGCTAGTAAAAGTTTTTTTAAACCCCTAAGAGTCGAGAAACCCTTTAGTTTCCAAAATTTTTGCCATATTTTACTCGTGTCACACCTTCCTCATGATTTCTATTACGTGCTTTCCTCTATTTAGAGTATATCTACCAACTCACAGTCATTATCTACACCATATATGAGGATTATTTTTAAATAACAATTAATTCCATCAAGTGTAACCACCCAACTGCATGGTGTAACCACAATCCTCCTTGTAAGCAGTTCGAGATTTCATATCCTGTAACACCAGGATCTGGCCTTTTACCACGTGGAGATTTTTTTCTACTTCTTGGATCCTTTTATTTCCTTGGTGCAATTGGAGTCACTCTTTCAGAATCCTGCACCCATTATGAAGCCCTTCCCACTAATCCTTGGATTCCTTTGGGTTCTTCCTCTGCAAGTCACGCAACTTGAGCTCTTGGCGTGAGAAGAAACTTTGATCCTTGATCATCCAAGTAGGTTTTTTCATCCATCTCTCTTACTGTGTATCATGTGGGGAGGGTATGATTATGTTTCCTTGGGGTGTGGATGAAATCAAATAGTAAAAAAGATAATAAATGGACTTTAAAGAATGTAGGGGTGTGTTTGATGATGATGTTGTTATACTCTTTCATCTTAGATTATATGTTTTGAATTTTATGGGCTTATGCCCACTGAAAATAGTGGTTGTTGGTGGTCCTTTCTTTCAAACAAATGAACATTTGTTTATCTGTATAAACATGTGATTGAATAGTCGTAAAATAGAAACTGGTTAATCACATAAACTCTATTGATTAAATTGATGCCCAATTAATAAGAATATTTTTTTGATCACCCTGGTTTACTAAACAAAATAAGAATCTTGATAAATGGTGTTGTTAAATCAAAAAACTCCCTTACTCTATTCTGCTAATAAGCATGGTTGTTCTTCTTGATGCTTGTGGGGTGATGTGTATGGGGATGGGATTACCTATTGTTCAGTTGTTGGAATGTGGATCTGAGGCCGTGTGGGGAACTATATTGGGCCTTATTTTGGTTTCAGTGCTTTGAGGGATCTCACATATCCCTTTTATTGTTGTGACATTACAAGAGAACTAGGTGTGAATGCTTAAATTATTGTTTGGAAGTCTCCTTCTTCAGTCCAGAGTTGTTTTGACTTATGTATGTGTCTTCTAGTTTCCTATTAGTGGAGAATTAATTTCTATTGAAACCACTTGAACATGATAATAAGAATGGGTGGTTCTCTTGTTGTGGTTGTTATGATTTTGTGCATGAATGAATAGTAACGAGTGTGTTTGTGTATATGATGGTTTCGAGACCCTTAGGTTGGGATGAGTGCTTGTTTACCTATATGAATAAATTTAGTTATTTTGTTTCTTATTCTCACCCCAACCAAGATGAGTGCATCCTGTCGAACACCCCAATTTCATGAGAGAGGGTAGTTTCCCAACATCCTTATGGGTGGTAGGTTATTAGCTCATTTCTGCCCCCTCAGCCGAGTAGCCCAAGACTCTTCGGGAAGGCTTTGATGGCCTAAGGTCCATTATAGCACAAGAATCATTGGGCAGGGTATGTTATAGTGGTTGGCTTAGGTGTGTGTGGGCATGTTTGTTTCCCAAGTCTCTTCAGGATGAGACCTAGGTGTCTTCGGGTGTGACGGTAGTTATTTTGGCCTATGTGTCTACGTGTGTAGTTACGCATGGTTGTGGTGGCCCAAGTGTCTACGGGAGGGATGGTGGTTGTGGTGGCCCAGGTGTCTACGGGTGGTATGTGTTGTTGTGGTGGGACATAAAGTTGTTGTTGGGGAATTAGTGGGACTGTAGTGAAATTGGAGGGCGAGGTTTGACGTGTAGGATGTCTTAAATAATTAGTGGGAAAGTAGTTCGGGGTACCCAAACCTCGATGTTTATTATTTTTACCTTACCTAACTTGTGTTATTTAGGGAGTGTTACTTGGTGAGGATGGGTGGATAGTTTCCTTTCTAGGTTTTTGGGTTATCTCTATTTTATCATGGGGCATTGGAATGCGTCCCCACTTGTGCATGAGAGCTTTTGGTTTTCCCTACTGATTATACCTGTATACTCACCCTATATATATATAACTGCTTTCAAGTTTCCAGGATGACTTCTATGGTCGTGCGGGACTATATTAGCTCGGACATTGGGACAGTTTCTGTTGTTTTTTTCTTTTCCTTCAGTACTTTACTCTAGAGTTTTCCTATACCTTGTTTCACTTTATTTTGAACATACATATGAGAATGGATTTTTGGATTTACTTTTACTTTCAAAATTTGGAGTTTTTTGGATTTATCATCTTATCTCCTAATATTGTTCTAAAAAAAGTTTAATTCCTTTAATATTATGTGTGATTCTATACTCTTGGTGCTATTTTCCACTCTAGGGCCTATTGAAGGTAGGACATAGGGTTCATTATCTCTCCTTCAACTTGAATAAAGAAGGGTATGGTGATTTTTTGTCCCATCTGTCATCTTGGTGAAGGTAGGACATGATAATGCAGAAGATGATGATGAATCTCCATGAGCTCCACTTGATATACACACCAACATCACAACAGTACCATAATATTAACTGAGGCATCAATCGAGAGATGATACCAAAAATAGGCCTTTCTCAAAAGCATACTAGGTCACCTACATTCATGTTGCCTCATCAAATCTTATTGCACTGGTCTGATCATCGGTCTCAGAATGATTTTTAGTCTATGTTTGAGACATTGTGACCTCATATAACTTCTTAAATTAAAATTTAAAACTAAAATATGTAAAATATTATTTGCAGTTAATTTTAAAACTCAAAAAGAAATTATACTAGCCACAATCTGATGCTGGTAATCACCTCTAATATCTCCAGTGATATGATCACATTACATCCTTCTATAAATGTTGAACGTCATAATATCATATTGTTTTTCTAGCTATATGAATATAAAATAAAGAGTTTACAGTTAATGTTATATTAATTATTTAAAAAAGGTACTTAATAAATGTTCCCTATGCATACTGAATGTATGAATACCAGCTCGATGTGTATCCTCGTGTCTCCCCCAGTTTTGTCGACCTACTGATGATATCCTCTGAAAAGTACCACACATCCAGTGTAAACATAATCCATACCAAACCTGAGATGAAATTTAATCAGGTAAATGGGCACAACAATACTGATCAAACCCTATGAATTCATCTTTCCTCATTGTTAACCTCCTCAAATTGTGCAAAAATCAATGACAAAAATCATGCAGACTGCCCTCTCAATCTTTATAGAGAATGTCACACAGGCTCTCACCAATGGGATATAATAAAACCTATAAAAAAATTAATAATATGAAGTTATTAACTAAATACATATAAAAAATAAATATTATTTATTTACATACTAGCTAATAATTGAACATTCGGTGCTAAACCATAATGGGAATCTGATACCATGTAACCCATGCTCGAGAAAAATAATTTCGTAATATAGCAATCCAATATCCAATAGATATATGAGAAAATCTATGAAAAAAAGAACAAAAATGAAAATTTGTTATATAAATAAATTAACAATAATTAATGAAAACTTACTGAAATACCCACATAAACATACCTCTGCATGTGTCAATAAAATCCCAGACATGGACATCACTCGAGGGTAAGGTCAGGAATCATCAATCTTGCAAGACCACAACCCCTCTAATTCATCACTGAACTATCAGCAGTCTAAGGGTCAGATGATCCAACATCATGCTCATCATTAGGTAGATCATCTCCATCCAACTCACGAAACAAATCCAGTTCCATTTGATACACGAAATGACTATTAGTAAAAAATAGTTGAAAATTACTATTATATATATATATATATTATATGACTATAACCATCATTTAATTGTGTCAATATTCATCTCCATACTCAAATTTGTATATGACGGTGTCAATATCTTCATATTCCTCCTCAATATCATCAATTTATGTAGGAGTTTCAGTTTCATCATCTATTTTCATTTAAATTTCATTTGTTACATCAATAACATCATCGTCACAATCGACCCTAAACTGTGGGGTGTCATAACCAATATTCTTGTCTCATCATGGAAAATATGGATTTGTATTATTCTCTTAAATAATTTCATTTCCTTACACTTCAGTAGAATCAAAATCACTTTGAATAGACTTATTTTCCTGAGATTTCATTTTTATTATACTCCACCAATCACCCAACTCTCTTGATGTATCATAGTAATTTTCATAATTAATTTTATGTGCCTAATGATCCAATAAAAATGTTTCATTTACTGAAATAATGATTTTATATTTAATTTCAATGATTCCATGGCTCGGATGAACATGTAATCCTCTCTCAGTATTCAACCACTAACATTTAAACATCATTATGTAATTCTATCAAAGATAACATAGTTAAATAATTTCTTCCACCATTCCATAAAAGTGAACATCAATTTTTATATGATGATATCCTCTCAAGAAAACTACACTATTTATTACTTTTTTCATTCCTTGTATACATGTGTATGAAATTGAAAACCATTCACCACATATGCATTATAAGATTTAACAATTTTGGATGGTGGGTTACTCAAAGCAAACAATCAATTATCAATTTTATCAATATTCTGAGATGCCTAAAAATTTGTAAAACAATTATTAATATAAAAATTAGTAAATTGATTTTATATGTTAAACCATAAATAATTTATTTTACAAATTTTTGAAACCAGTAAGAAAAATTATGTTTCCGATGTTATTCAAGAGAATCTACTGTAATTGGTGGAAAATGATTCTTGATATGATTATCATATAACAAGAATGTTCAGGACCCGAGCATTCTCGGTCCTAAAATTTTGTGAAGAAACTAAAAATACAGAAGCACAAAGAGTGTGTTACAAAAATTCCACTAAAAAAACAAAATAAAACCAATGCCACCCAAAAAATATTTTATGAAAGCATCTGCTTAATCCACAAAATAAAATTCCCATGAACATTGAACAGCCACATGGATGTAGGAGTCCAAAAAATCAATAGTCCCAAAGCCCCTCCATTGCAACCAAAAAAAGTAATGCATCGGGTAAGCCTCCACACCCATTTCTAACACAAAAATTAGACATACCAACTATTGTGGGACCATGTAATAGTGTTGCATCCCAAATCCTCTTATCGATCACGCTGGACTATCCACTAGCCTATATTCATCACCGACCTACTCCCCATATCCTGAAGAATAGCCACTGAGGTCACATATAGCATCTCACTATCTATCGTCAGCCTTCTTGTCGTTCCTAGATTTACAATCATTAACTCATTCACGTCCATCACAATCCTCGATCCTCTATCCCCTCACCTAGTCTCTCACTAGCCTATCCACATTACCAACTACACATTTCGAGGAAGACCCCTTCTTGAGGTTGTTGTATCCATTATCTTTTCCTAAGGTCGATGTATCCCCTATACCACAGTCACTCTCTTCGTTCTCTTTTCCCGAGGTCATCCCTAGATGATCGCCACTGAGGTAGCCCGGTCTCGAGGTTGTTGTGCTGCCAGTGAACAAACCTCCATCCAGATCCCAAATAAGCGACCTAGCCGTTAGCCTCAATAGAGTACCATCGGAATCAAATAACCACTACAACATGGGTCCCAGTTATCCTCTTGATGTTGTCATTGTATTCTTCAAGAATGTTTCCAACACATAATTGGAATGTATGAAACCCAAGATCATCATTAGTACACCACATCTAGAGATCATCAAAGATCTTTAAGACCTCTATATCCTCAAACCCCCCATAGTTATTAAATATATGGGTGAAGATTCCAATATCAACAAACACAATTTCAAAGGTTTCATCACAATCCATCGGTATCAAGGCATGGTTAGTGGTCACCCTCATCATTGTGCCATCCATAGCAGCCACCACCATCGAGGTGTCATTATTTTCCTTGACAAACTCAACATGGAGACACCTACTACTACACTTAGAAAATAGATCAAAATTCCCAAGAATCTCATAATAGACTCTTACCACATGAAGGAGAGACAACATAGTAGAGGGATTTTCAAAGCAATCCCTATGAATTTGAAGAGTGATAAGATCTTGTTTTTTGAGTGAGAAAATCTCCATCCTCATTGTAATAATTATCATATAACCTAAAGATAAAATAATATTAATTTAATACAATAAATATTATAGAATATGTGATATGATAACTCACCGAAAAAATGGTGTCATTTCTTTACAGTGAACTGAACATATGTATGAGCTCTGTGATATTCATCATTTAAAATTCATTATTAATGAACTCCACTAAAGATAATTTTGGGCTGACTAAAAACTGATAATTGATTACTCATTTAATAATCAAAATTTTCCTCTCCACGGACCATTCAGTTTTGTTTTTAGGGATATTCAGATTGAAAATATTGAGAGTATGAAAAAGAAATTTTGTTTGGAAAATAATCCTCTTCAATTGATCATTCAACTAATGTTTTGTTATATACTTTTTTATTCAATTTCTGCATGCATCTATCGAATGGGTACATCCATCAGAACCGTACCATACCTCCTCAGTTTTCTTTATGCAGAAAAATGTAATATCAAATGTTCCATTGAGTCAAAGAAATCTAGTTGGAAGATTTTTTTCCAATTTATATAAAATTGAAACAAAATATTCTTGTAGTCTTCTTAGTGCATCATATTCTGTTTTTTCCACATAAATTTATTGGAAAAAATATGATATTCTTGTTAGCGCATCCCGAACCATAGAATTCAAAAAAGATCTTAATCCAATTGGTATAAGTCTTTCCATTATAACATGACAATCATGACTTTTTAATATGGTAATATGATCATTTCTAACAGATCTGCTCAAATTAAAAACATAACCATCCAGAAGTCTCAAATATTTAATCCACTGACAAAATAATAATCTATTTTCTTTGTAAATTGTATAATCTAATTTTTTCTTTGTTAAGATCCATTCTCTGGAATTTTCAAATAGTTCAAGTTCTAGTCACCTAAAAATTTGGGAAATATCTAATTGTGCCTTTATATTATCTTTGGTCTTACTTGGTATATGCAAAATTGTATAAAATATATTATCAATATAGTTCTTCTTAATATGCATGATATCCAACATGTGATAGACCAACAAATCAGAACAATATTATAGATCCCAAAAAATGATCTGTTTTATCCAATTGTGTTACTTTCTGAAGCCATTAATTTTATATTGGTTTATAGTTGGTCTAAATGTAATGGTAGGTAATGAAGAGACAAATGATTTTATCTCTATACCTGAAATCATATTTTGAGTTCCAACTCTTTAAATTGTGCCTTTTCTAAAATGATATTTTTTCCTCCAAAAAGCATGATTGGTTGTAAGGAATCTATGATGATAGACAAAAAAACAATTTTTTCTTCCATTGATGAGCATAAACACTTTTTTATCTCTCATAAAGTATAGAAATGATTTTTGGACCATGTGTACTCCTTACTGGTAACATTTCATATGCTAGGAAGTCACTAATTGTCCACATCAATATGGCCTTTAGTAGGAAATTTTGTTTTATAACAACATAATATCTACTGACGCCATTACTCCACAATAAATTTAACTCCTCAATCAATGTCCTCCAATAAACATAAATCTTTTTTTTCGGATCTCGTAGAATTAATAATGTCAAAAAAAAAATATAGATCCTTCCTCAACAACCAAAGAAATAAATTATACGGAGTTATAAAGACAGACCAACAAGAATATTGACTACCTTAAGAACCAAATGGAAAAAAACAATCATTAGACAGACCCAATCACACGTTTCAGGCTTTTGAAGAAAAATATGGATGTACTTGGTCAAAAAATTTCCATGAATCACCATTAGAGAGACTATTTAAGATTTAAACAATTGAAATATTGGTCTCATTCTATGACATCAATGATGTTGTGTTTTGAGACATAAATAAACATTTTAATCTAGGTGTGAGTGGGAAATACCTCAACTGTTTGACAGGAATCAATCCGGACTTCCCTAACTGAGCCTCTTTATACCTCAATTTTCCACATGTAGGACAACTATTAAATGAAACATTTTCACCCTAATATAATATTCAATTATTTGAACTTTCATGAATCTTCTGATAACCAAGACCCAGATTAAAAACCAACCTATTTCCCTCATAGAAATTTTTAGGTAACACATTTCCTTCATGTAATAGTGTTTTAACCAAAGATAATATCTGATCAAAATAGTTGATTGACAATTCCATTAACTAATTTAATAGCCATAAATTTTAAAACTGCTTCAAATTTTCTTATCTTACAACCAGGATATAAGGAATCCTTAGTGGACCTCAAAAACTTATAAAATTGAGATGGGTCTAACTCGGGAGTTAAATCAAAATCATCTAGACTTTCAGTTTATTGAAAAGACATAACTTCCACACCATGTACTAAAGTTTAAAACTATTATGGATCTGGAACCAAATTATTAGTATCTTCTCTTGAACAACATTCACCATGTTGATACCAAAAAATATAATTTTTCTAAAAACCAAAATGCAATAGATGACCCCTAATGTTGCCAAATATGTCAAACATCCTCAAACCACATTTTTTACAAGGACACTTAATTGTCCCTTCTGAAACAAATTATGGTTTTGATGACGTAAATGATAAGAAAGTTTCAACACCCTCAAAATATAAAAAATTTATACCAAAACTGTTTGAATTTATGAATAGACTTATCCAAGCACGGTCATCTAATAATGACTATTTTCGACTTCATCATTCCATATTTCTCTAAAAACAAAAAATTATTAGTTTCTTTCTGATAATTTTAATATAATAAAACAAGATACAAAAAAATTAATTATTCCTATGTGTCTCAAATTATTAGTAATTATTCTTAAATATTTCTAATTATTACTAATTATTTCAAATTATTAGTAATTATTTCTAATTATTTCTAATTATTGTTAATTATTGCTAATTATTCATAATTACTGCTAATTATTTCTAATCACTGCTAATCACTGCTAATTACTGCTAATCACGGCTAATTATTACTAATTATAACTATTTATTACTATTTATTACTATTTATTACTACTCATTACAAATTATTACTAATTATTAAAATTTACTACTATTAACCACTGTTTATTCCTAATTATTACTAATTACCTCTATTTATTATGAAGTTCCATTATTTATTACTAAATATTGCTATTTGTTATTAATTACCACAAGTTATTACTATTTATTTCTATTTACCACTAATTGCCACTATTTATTTCTATTTATTAATATTTAACACTATTTATTACTAATTGTTACAATTTGTTAATATTTATTACTATTTATTAATATTTACCACTATTTATTAATATTTACTTCTATTTATAACTATTTGCCACTATTTATTACTATTTACCACTAATTATTACTATTTACCGCTAATTGTTACTATTTACCACTAATTATTACTATTTACCGCTAATTGTTACTATTTACCACTAATTATTACTATTTATCACTAATTATTACCAATTGCCACTAATTGTTACTAATTACAACTAATTATTACTAATTATTTATATTTATTACTATTTAATACTATTTACTACTAATTATTACTAATTATTACTAATTACTACTAATTATTACTAATTACGACTAATTATTATTAATTGCTGCTAATTACTACTATTTACCACTAATTATTAGTAATTACCACTAATTCATACAAATTACTATTAATTAACGCTAATTATTACTATTTATTACTAATTATTACTATTTATTAATAATTATTACTATATATTACAATTTATTACTATTTATTACTATTTATTACTAACTACTGCTAATTATTTCTAATTATTACTAATTATTACTATTTATTACTCATTTTTACTAGTTATTACTAATTACTGCTAATTATTACTAATTACTACTAATTATTACTAATTACCGCAATTTATTACTAATTACTACCAATTATTACAAATTACGGTTAATTATTACTAAATACCACTAATTACCGATAATTATTACTATTTATTACTAATTATTACATTTTATTATTAATTATTACAATTTTATACTATTTTTTACTAAGTATTACTATTTACCGCTAATTATTACTATTTACTGCTAATTATTACTATTTACCGCTATTTATTACTATTTACTACTAATTACCGCTAATTATTACTAATTACAGCTAATTATTACTATATAGCGCTAATTATTACTAATTGCCGCTAAATATTAATATTTATTACTATTTATTAATTTTTAATACTATTTATTAATATTTATTACTATTTATTATTATTTATTATTATTTATTAATATTTATTACTAATTATTACTATTTATTACTAATTATTATTATTTATAACTATTTATTACTATTTACTGCTAATTATTGCTAATTACCACTAATTATTACTAATTACGACTAATTAAAACTATTTATTACTAATTGTTTCTAATTATTACTAATTATTACGAATTATTACTATTTATTGGCAATTGTTACTATTTATCTCTAATTATTACTATTTACCACAAATTATTACTATTTACACATAATTATTACTATTTAGCGATAATTATTACTAATTATTACAAATTATTAACATTTAATAATATTTATTAATATTTATTACTATTTTATAATATTTATTCTTATTTAAAAATATTTATTTCTAATTTTTATTATTTATTATGATTTATTACTAATTATTACTAATTATTACTAATTGTCACTAATTGTTACTATTTACTACTAATTAATACTAATTACCACTAATTATTACTAATTATTACAATATATTATTAATTATTTCTATTTATTGCTAATTATTACTATTTACCGCTAATTATTACCATTTACCGCTAATTATTACTATTTACAGCTAATTATTACTATTTATAGCTAATTATTATTAATTACTGGAAATTATTACTATCTACCGCTAATTATTATTAATTATTACAAATTACTACTATTTATTACTACATATTACTATTTATTACTATTTATTACTATTTATTTTTATTTATTTTTATTTTTTACTATTTAATACTATTTATTACTAATTATTACTAATTATTACTAATTATTACTATTTATTATTATTTATTATTATTTATTACTATTTACTACTATTTTTCCCTATTTATTACTAATTACTGCTATTTATTACTAATTACTGCTAATTATTACTAATTACCACTAATTATTACAAATTACGCTAACTATTACAAATTATCGATAATTATTAGTATTTATTACTATTTATTTCTATTCATAAATATTTACTAATGTTTATTACAAATTACCGCTAATTATTATAATTTAATACTATTTATTACTAATTATTTCTAATTAATACTAATTACTACTAATTAATAAAAATTAAAACTAATTACACTTAATTATTATCAATTAATGATAGTTGAACCAAATTATTTCAAATTAATACCATTTACTTTAAAATAAAAAAAAAATCTAAAAAAACAACATATTTTTAAAAATAAATAATGCAAAATAAAACTATATAATTCTAATTTATTTTAATTATCGCTAATTAACAGTAATTATAACTAATACAAAATAAAATGAATTAACGGAAAAATAAAATCACTAGATAAATACCTTAAAATAGAATCTTTCGTACGATGCATGGCTTGAAAATCGCACCGATGTAAATTTTTAAACTTTCAAAAACCATACGAGAAAAATATGGGAGTAGAGAGGTAGAGATGAGTTGAGCGGGTTGTGAAATATGAAAAAAAATCTGATGTGGTATATATAGGTTAGATTATTTGCGACGAAAGTATTTGTGAAGGAACCCTTCGTAAATACCTACTTGTCGACATAGCATTTGCGACGAGTCCCATCGCAAATGACAACCGGTTAAAAAGGTATTTGCGACGGGAGGTAAATCTGGTCGCAAATGCTAAAAACCCACTAAAGGGTATTTGCGATGGGATACCTATTATCATCGCAAATAGTACTTCCGGATGGCCTTTTTGCGACGGGTCCCTTCCCCGTGGCAAAAAAAATCCATCCCAAATAACTCTTTCTCCCGTAGTGTTTTGTAAAGGGGAGGTTCCACGCTATACACTTTCATGAATAGGACACAGTGTATTACATAGTCTCTATGAGGAAGAAGAAAGTTTTGCATAACCACTGGTATGAAAATGTTGTGAGTTTGAGGACACACACTGCCTAGTGAAGAATGAGATGGTGACAAGGGTCACGTTGAGGAAGAAGGAAAAATGATTGCTTTGGATCTCCTGTGGCGGCTCATGCGTTCAATGGATATTGATCATAATCTCTTTTGAGTTGTAATTATTTGAAGAAACCATCATAAATGGTCTAAGGTTATTCCCTTTATCGAGTTATTCTTGATAATCAAAGAAGATCAGTGTGTGTGTGTGATAAAAACCACGACATACCTGGGACATAGTAATTTTGATGAAACTCATTAACAATTTGTTTCTGTTCACTAATTTATCTGCATGAGTCGGTATCTTGGGAGAACAGGTGTTGAATGAGAATGAGAGTAAAAGGGTTTTGAGAAAAACATCAAACACTATTTCATCCATCCCCCCACCTCTTAATTTTTATCACTATTCATGTGATCCTTTCAATTGGTATCAAAGGGTGTTCACTCTTTTGTCTTTCTCTCAAGTGTCTCATATGTATCAACACAATTTTGTTACCAATAAGGGAATTTCAACATTCTATATAGATGGGTTTCATACTTGGAAAGAGATAATGGTACCTTATCTCTTCTCTTTTGGGCTTGATGTATGTTATTCTATTCAGTATAGTTTTATAGTTCCAAGAAAGGCCTCAAACTAGACTTTTTCTAACAAGAAAAATATTGAAAGTGATGGAAAAAATAGAAATACTTTATTGTATTTCGTATCTGAAAAAGATATGAAAAAAATTATGGGATGCAAAACCACATATGATATTTGAACGAAACATCATAGTATTTATGAAGGATACAAAAATGTGATATAATTCAAGATCCAGATCAGAAAACAATAGTTTGAAGATATCAGAATGCAAGAAGATGAAATTGTTGATAATTTTTTGACAATGGATAACTTAATCATTAGTGTTATCATAGGATGTGTAGAAACTCTTGATGACTTTATGGTTGTGAAGAAGTTTATGAGAATCTTACCAGATAAATTTGATGCTAAAATATCAGCACATAAAGAAGTAAATCTTGATGAATTCACTGTTTATATACTACATAGAAAACTCCTCAACTATGAAATAAGAAGAGGAGTAACACTGAAAGGAAAAGGAAAATGGAAACAATTATTACCTTCAAAGCCTCTAAAATTGTGAAATTATAAGAGGAGCATAGATTTCATAACAAATATGGGAATTTGGAAGACTTTATTGAATTAGTTTCTCTAATGTCAATAAGATTCACATATATAAGAGGAAAGTATAAAAGTAAACTTCCATTCAAATTCTTTAATTGTGGAAATATTGAGCATTTCTCAGAAAATTATCTCATGAAAGTAATGGAATAAAATGAAGATTATGGACCCTCTACAAAGGTGTGAAACAATAGAGATTCTATCAAGAAAAATAAATCAAAGGGATAGAATAATTTTTCACCCAATGTATTTATAATAAATTATATATCAGTTGAAGAGGGTATTTTTATAATGAGGAAAGAAGTGATCTTGAGAAAAATTTCTCAAAAACCTCACAAAGGGTTCTTATGGCATTAGAAGATGAAAATAATTTCTTATATGATGATTCTTAGTACACTAGTGAATGTAATCCAGAGGAAGGTGAGACTTCTAAAGAGTAAACTATTATAATTTAAATCAACATGTTCTTGAAGGAGACATATAAGCTAAGAAATGTCAATGCTTGACTCAAAGTAAGTTCATATAGGTAAAGTGAACACTAAGTTGAAAAGAAAAATTTTCTTAAAAAAATGAGTGTCTTAATCTTGAAATTAAAAATAGGGAAAAACTATTGAATACATTACTTCTAATATTGTTGTTTTTAATGATTAAATTAATAAGATAAGGAAAATATTGGTTAAAACAAATAAAATAAAGGAAAATGTGCACTGTAACCAAAACGATAATATACTGGAAGGAGGAGAACGTTCTAAAAAACAGGTTGTAGAAACTAATATCGTTTAAAAGGGATTAAGTATTGATGAAAATATTCTTTGTAATCAACCTGGGAAAAAATCCATGGTTGCAAAATAATCTTGTAAAATAGAAACTTATGAGGAAGTAAAAAAAATTATTGAAAAGATAAAATAGTTCAATGTTGGAATAATATGGGTTTTGAAAATTTTTCAAAGTCAGTATCGGATGTTTGAAGAGGTACTTCATGAGAAAACATTATGGGATAAACTCAATTCAGAGTTGGAAATATAGAAAGAGAACAACTTGATCAATAACAAAAATTCGTTAAAAGAAGAAGGTATTGAGGTTATTGATGTTGTTTTGTAATATTTGGATATAAATCTTACAACTACTAGTTCAACATGTCTTTACCATACCTGATAAATGTGATTGATTCAAGGGGGAGATAATAAAATCAGATTACAACACAACATAATTAGAAACTGCCTGAGAGGAATGTTTAAGAGATAAATAGTTTTCAAATATTGTAAGAGGTTTGCGGATGATGTGATCAATAAGGTCGTACATCATTTGTATGTTTTTCATTTATATCATCTTAGTTGAATTTATGTCAAATCCTTGGAAATAAATAAAATCAAATTCAGATAAAACACCAAGCCAATATTGTGGAAGTTGTATTTAAATATTCTAAATTTGAATGACCCTAGATCATGGATAGTAGTTGTTCATAACACATGATATGATATGTGAAATTTTTTAAAATATAAATAAGTATGAAGGAAGATTTGTGAAATTTGGGAATAGAAGCCCTCTGTAAATCAAAGGCGTTGGAATAGAAATTATTGGGAAGAATCAAATTAGTCCAGACAATATCTTATTTTTTTTATAGACTAAATCACAATATTTTGAGTTTATAAGAAATATATGATGCTATAAATGAAGTTATATTTAGGAAAAATGATTTTTTAGTCATTATATTGGAAGATGGTGTTTTTATAACTAAGGGTTTGAGAACCCCAGGTAATTTATTTTAAGCTGTATAAGCTAGGACAGATTGTTATTTAAACCAGCAAGAAGAAAATAATTTGTGGCATAGAATACTTTGACATCTTGGAATAAAGAACATGAATAAACTTACCATAGAATAAACCATACATAATATCCCCATTCTGAAATAAGATACTTTCATTATATGTAAAACTTGTAAAAAGGTAAAAATAGTGATCAAAACTCCCAAGGGATTGAAATTAAAACATCAAGACCTCTTGAGATAACTCACTAAGATGTTTTTGGACCTATGAAAAATATATAAATATGTGGATGCTAGTATTTTATTAATCTTATATATGATTTATAAATTATGATGTGCATTTTTTTCTTGTCTCACAAGTCACTGGCCTTGGATAGGTTCAAGAGATACAAATACATTCAGAAAATTAAACAAGATTGTCATTGAAGAGACTAAGATCTAATAATGGAATTGACTATGCCAATAGATAGTTCACTGAACATCTTGAAAAACATATTATCATACAAGAGTTCAGTGCTCCATACACACCTTGGTAGAATAGAGTGGCTAAAAGTAAGGTCATGAGTTTAGTTGATATGGAAATAAATATGCTATCAGAGTATGAAACCTAAAGATACTATTAATTGCAATTTATTACAACTACTAAAATAATTTAAAGTGTATCTGAAGTAAAAACTTATACATGGATCCTTATGAGATTTGGTTTAAGAAAAAACCAAATGTTAAACACTTTATTTTTTTGTAAGTCCATTTTTTATAAAAAAGAAGGATAAAATAATAGGAAAATTTTATGAAAATATAAATATGGAATCTTCCTTGGTTATACACCAAATAGAAGTTCCTATATATTTTACAATAAGAAATATTAGATAATTATAGATATTTATGATGTCAAATTTTTTTAAAATGAGTACGTAATCAAAAATTATATCATTGTTGATGATGAGGAGGATGGTATCAATTTTTATCTAGTAAAAGAAATTAGAAAAGGCACACAGATCCAAGCAGATAATGTTGATTCATCTTACTCCAGTGATAATGATGACAATTAAAGATTAAAAGGATATAACACCATATTTAATAATCATATTGATATTGGGAATATTATTCATGATTAAAACCAAGGATTAAAAACTAGGAGAAGAATTATGGAAACCAACCAAACTAGTCAATTATTAAAGATTGAACCTCAAATAGTTGAGGAAGCTTTAGAGCACAAGGAATGGGTTCAGGATATGACTGAATAACTATACTATATTGAGAAAAATGAATCATGGGAACTCTTCCTAGACCTATATAATATAATTTTATTGTAATAAAGTGGGTCTTTCGGAATAAGTTGGATGAAAAGGGTGAAGTTTCTAGAAATAGGGTTGGACTAGTTTGAAAAGGATACTCTTAAACTAAATTAATTTACTTTGATGAAACTTTTTCTCTGGTGTCCAGACATGAATCCATTAGTATTTCTGAGCTATGGCAGCTCAAATAAGTTTTAATGTGTTCCAAATGGATGTTAAGTCATATTTTATAAATGGTGGTCTTAATGAAAAAGTATACTTGGAATAACCTGAAATATTTTTGCTCGATTCAGATGGCAGTTGGGTATGTAAGATGAAGAAAACGCTTTATGGTTTAAAGAAAGAAACAATAGATTTGAATTTTATGATTTTTTAATATCTGGGAAGCATGGAATTAAAGAGTGCACTAATAGACAACAATTTTAATGTCAAGAAGACCAACACCACATCAATTTTTTTGATTGTGTATGTTAATGATACAATTTTCTCTAACACTGAAGAAAAGTTATGTGAATACTTATCAAAAAATATGCAGGAGAGATTTTAAATTTTAATTCTTAGTGAGATTAAATTTTTATTTGGATTAAAAATTACCAAAGAATATTATTATATTTTTATCTCATAAGTTAAATATGAAAATTATCTGTTGAATAAGTTTGATATGTAGGAGTGTAGAGGTGTTTCCACTCCTATCCAAGTAGGAAAAAACAGATCAAGGATGATGAAGGAAAAACTATTAATGATAAACTGTTAAAAATTTTGATTGGTAATATAATTTAATTAACAACAACTGGAGATAATATTGTATATTCTGACACTATATATTCCATATATCAATATAATCCTAATAAATCAGATATCTTGGTATAAAATAGATTCTTTAGATACATCTAAATTACATTTAATCATGGATTGATGTATAAGAAGAAAGAATAACTAAATTTAAAAGGGTTTGAAAACACTAACTCGGAAAGTGTTGTTATGATAGAAAATCCACATAAAGAGAAGAATTATTTATTAGAATAATTTGGCTTTCAATTCACTCAAAGAAACAATCTTTAGTTACATTTATTTAAACTAAATATGAATATGTGTTTGCATCATAAGAAGTCACTCAAATGATGTGGATGAAGACGCGGCTTGAAGATTTTAATGTTGAGGTTAAATATCCTATGATCATTAAATGTGACAATTAGAGTGCCATAAATCTATCAAATAATCAATTTCAACATTCCATATCCAAACACATTGATATCAAGTATATTTTCATAAAACAAAAGGTGCCTAAAGGTACCTTAAAACTAGAATTTATCCCCCTTTTGTGAACTATTTTTATGTGTCTATTAAGTGTTTCTAGAAAGAAATATTTAAATTATTCATTCTTCTTTTGATTATAAATAAAAATTAAAATCTTATGATGATTTTTTTTAGGATAGAATTGATGTCAGTATTGTTCAATATTATTTTCTATCCAGATCATTCTCACATAGACTTAGAGTTGATCAATTCATGACACATTTCTCTTGAGAATCCATTTAATCACTTCAATTTGGTTTTCTTATAAATAAGAATTAAAATTTATTGATAATTTATTGAAAATAAATAAAAAGGGTGATTTTTCGAATCTATGTGGAAATAATGTTTTATTATTATTAATTTCATAATAACTATGGTTATTTTTGAACTATTAGTAATCATGAAGGAAAATTTCTATTGGTGTTTGGAGTAATCACATTGTTAGAAACAATGAGAATTGTTGACGTTAAATCCATATATGGCTAAATAGAAGCTTCAAATCAATAATACCATGAAAATATTAATTTTTTAACAACCCAAAGTTTCATTAATGGAAAATACCTCTTAATCTAATTAAATGTCTCTTTATTTTTATAAAAAATTTCATCTTCTTTGGTTTTATGTTAAAAATTTTGACCGTTGCTAATATAGTCGTTGAACAGTGATCACATGATTAGTATAAATATAGGGCTTTAACAAATCCAATTTACTCAGACAAAAGAAGTGATGGCCTCATCCAGTAGAATTGCTCCATACGAAGCCCATTTGTCCGAGCTCGAAAAAGAGGTGGCGTCCTTGGGCTTCGCCCTTGACCAAGCCCAAGATGAGCTTCATCATGTCATGCTCGAACGGGACCGTCTACGGGAGAAGTGGAAGTTGATAGAAATTACCACTCGAGCGATGTTATCTGAGCCACCCCAAGAGTCTGTCACCATCGCACACCTTACCCTTAGGTCTTATGCGGCTATTTTAAGGGGTTATGTAACAAATCTCAAGTACTATTTTCATGTATATTATTTTTGTATATAATAATAAATATACCTTCTTGTCATCGTTGATACATTGTAAATAGTTTTTAAAGTACAAATAGTGTTTTCAGTTATTATTTAATTAAGAATTCTATTTTATTAAATTAAGGGGTTTTTGAATTAAATAATATTTTAATAAAATATTATTATTATTATTATTATTAAATTAATTTTTATTATATATAAATGATCATAGAATTTTATTTATGCAATTGTAATTTTTATTAAGGTTTGAAAGCCACTTTTGCCCAAACCCGTGAATTTTCGATAAATGTCGGTTTTTATTTTAAAAGTGAAAATTAACATATTTAGAAAATTATTTAGATAAAATAAATGTTTTTTATGGAATCAGGATGTTGAAATTATCTAACAGTGAAATTTTCATAATATCTGAGACAGTGAAATTTTTGGGTAAAAATTAAATACCATTTAAATATATAATGTGTTTTATGACCTCATAATGACCTAATAGTGATGTAATAAAATACTATAAGCTTTATGTTCGGCCAATATATGTTTTAACATTAAAATAATATGATTTTGGGTTTGTTTGACTTACTTTTCAACGAATTAATGGACCCCTCAAGACTTATTAAACACCTTGTCTTTTTAAATTGTTTTCCATGGGAGTGTGACTCACCTCCACATAAGGAACCCTATTATTTTAATAAGTTAGGACTTTGACTTATAAAATATTGTTTTCCTCTTCCCTTTTCCAAAAACCATGGGCAAAAACCATGGGATGGTTTGTGGTTTAGATTAATTTAATATAAGGGCTCCCAAACCTAAATAATAAAGAATTCTCTCACCTTTCCTATATAAACCCACCCAAGCTCCCACTTCCTTCTCACTAAAAGCCTTTAGAGTTCGTCCAAACTCTCCCCTACTCTCTATAAAATCATCCCAAGGTGCCACAATCTCCCAAGAAGCCTCTCTCAAGCCTCTTTCAAGCCTTTGGAAGCACACTTCCAAGTAAGGGTTTTTTCTTCCTTTCTCATTTTTGTCCAATTTTTTCATATTTTTATGTCCTTTTAATTTGAATTATGAATGATGGGGTATGGTTTCTCACATCCCTCATAAATCCCTCTTTATTTTTTAATGATGGGAGACCCATTTCTCTCTCATGAAATTCCTCCCATGTACACCTATTACTATGCCGAAATTCTGAAAAGAACTTCTCTCTCCTCATTTACATTCAAGAAATACTTTTGTATCATGAATATAAATTCCATTAAAATTGTTGGGACATGTATATATATGACCTAATTACTGTCCATTACATGTAAATATGATGAGGAACCCCTTTATCTCTCATCAACCATTTTTATGAATTCTTATGTCACGTTGTTACGCTGCCGAAATCTCACCGATTTTCTAAGACAATGCCATTGTGTAGTGAATACCATGCCCATTTCTCCATCAAGGGTATTCACCTTTATGCACATTTACTTATTTATTATAAATTTTCATGTATTAATTCCACATTCCTTCATCATGGAATAAATTATTGTGTTTTATGAATCCATGGTTTATGATCCATGTGGCACACTAATGCATGAAATGAAATGTTTAAGAAGGGTGTGCCCTTATAGCACTCCAATGCATTAGTTAAAGTATAGTATCATGATACGCCATTGCAATGAGTGTTGACTCATGCTAATTCAATTTCAAAAAGGGTTTACTCGTGCTTCATGTGCAATGATAATTTACTCATTCTCCATGTGCAATGAGTCTTGGCTCATGATAATTCCATGTTAAGTGTTGTTGCCACATTTCCATGTTATGATTATCATGCTTTATCATGACTTTATGTTCATGTTTCTCTTGTGATCTATTGATATGCCTAATGTCTAACATGTATTTTACTCCTCATGTTATTCCATGTGAATTCCCATACTGGGATTTATAGCTCACCATTTTCTTATGCATGTCCTCAGGTCATCCCATGCAATGCTAAGTACGAGGGAATGTAGTGGTCATATAAAAGATGTTTTCAATAAAGATGTTGTATTTAATGTTTTAAGTTTTTATGTAATGATACTAATCCCCAAAGACACTAAACCTATCGATCTTATTTTTTGTATCAAGTTAAGTTTTATGTAATATATCATGTTTAAGTTTGTAATAAAAGCAGGGTTGTCATAGTTGGTATCAGAGGATAGGTTTAATTATTTTTGGGATTAGGATTTGAAAACCCTAGTAAAGCCTTAGAGACAAGACTAAGTATAATAAAAACATCCCTATGTTTTGGTAAGTACTGAGTAAGTGGTCTATCAAGAAAATACATCCCTATCTGGATTCGAGCAGGTAGAGGCGGCTCTGGAACAGATGTATCCTAGGGGTAAAACCCAAAAACACTGCTTTGAGCTAGACTCTAACGGGATCTGATGCATGACAACAGGCCTTACTGCACTCTTGGTTACGACACTCTTGGAGGATATTTTCTGAAAAATTCACAATCTTATTATGAACCCTTATTAAAGGAATTAAAAAAAATCCCCTAAGAATATATGTTAGAAAGTATATCATGAAAAGCCTAGATTGAAGCCTATAGACTCATGGGTTAAGGAAATAAAAGGTTATTTATAAGTCATCAACTTTTCTCTTTGGATTAACCTTTATGTGTTACCACTAAATTTCCTTTTATTCCAGCCAATGGCTGGTAATAGGAGGACTCGGGCTAACAGCCGTTGTGAAGATCAGTGTGATGACGATACTAATGAGATGCCCAAACCAATGGGAGCGGGAATCGCGAATATTGTCATGATTCTCTCTCAGATAACTCAAGTTTTGAATAGAAACACGGGTAAAGAGGAACATTCAACCCCCCCCCCCCCCTAAGAAAGAAAAAGTCACTATTGAGAGCTTCATGAGACAAAGGCCTCCTACTTTTAGTGGATCATCTGATCCCATGATCGTTGAACAATGGATCAACTCCATTGAAAAGATCTTCTCCATCCTTCAATGTTCTGAAAAAGAGAAGGTTCTCCTAGAAGCTTATCGTATAGAGGGTGAAGCTGATCAATGGTGTACGTTGATCAAAAATACGAAGCCTGAGGAGGAGATCAAGGCATTGGAGTGAAAGGATTTTCGAAAGATGTTTTTTGATAAATATTTTATGAGCACCCTCCGGCTTAAGATGGAAATGGACTTCCTTTACCTCAAGAAAAATGATGAAGAATCTGTTGGAGAGTACGAGGAAAACTTCAGAAGGATTGCATGATATGCTTCCAGCTTTGTCGTTACCCCATAATGCAAAGTTGACCGCTTCTTTAGTGGGTTGAAGCCTAGCCTATGGAAAACATTAGCAATCCGTGACTTCGACAACTATGAGGAAATTGTCTGGTGTGCCCTCAAGGTTGAAATGGAGATCGGATAATCACATGGGTATCATGGGGATAAGAAGCGTATGGTGTAATTCAATGATGGTGGTCTGATGGATAAATCCAACGGTGCTAAGAAGATCCAACACCCCACTTTCCAAAAGTGCGGAAAGAAGCACCCTATAAATTGCCTTCAGGGGATGAGGAAATGCTTCAGGTGTGGAAGAGAAGGGCACCTAGCTGTTAACTATCGGCAAGAAAGACTCGCGACTGCGACAGAGGAGAGGAACTCTCCGTTCGAACCTCAACACATTGTTCATTGCTACAAATGAAAAGAACCAGGGCATATTGAAAATCAGTGCCCTAATCCAAGGGTTTTCGGAGGGAACCAACAACCTCCAAGGAAGCAAGGAAGAGCTTTTCCATCACTTCTGCAGAAGTGAACCCCGAAAACGAAGTGGTGACATGTACGCTAGTTATTCATTCAAGAATAGAGAATGTACTTTTTGATTCAGGTTCTACACATTCTTTTATATCTCGAAATTTTAGAAGAACAATCCCAACACCACCACAAATCATGGAAGTGAAGATGTCGGTGAGTACGGCAAATGGGGCAATCATTGCATCCCATGAATATAAGTCCTCCCCTTATTTAATATGTGGATTGAATTTCCCAGTGAACTTCATCATACTCCCTCTGGTGGAATTTGACGCAATTCTTGGCATGGATTGTCTTTCCTTATATAGAACCAACATAAATTGTTGGGAGAGGGATATAACTCTCTATATAGAGAATCGACCCCCAATTCTTTACAAGTGTAAGGATTAAGATGAATCTACTTTAGCTCCATAATCTCAATCATTGATATTACTACCCTATGAGCACGCATATCTGGCTCATATGATTGAGTCCAAGGAAGAAACCATCCTCGAATAAATACCTATTGTGAGGGAATTTGCTGAAGTGTTTCCTGAGGAACTGCCTGGTCTTCCTCCTAGAAGAGATGTTGAATTCTCAATTGAACTTATAACCGGGGAACTACCAATATCCAAGAAACCATATAGAATGGCTGTTGTAGAGATTTAAGAGCTGAAGAAACAAATACAGCCGAATCTGGATAAAGGGTTTATACGCCCAAGGGCTTCACCATGGGGTGAACCAGTCCTCTTCGTCAAGAAGAAGGACATGTCAATGCAGATTTCCATCGATTATCGTGAACTTAACAAAATCACTATAAAGAACAAGTGTCCTCTCCCACGAATTGATGACTTGTTCGATCAGCTGTGTGGAGAACAATGATTCTCCAAGGTGGACTTGCAGTCAAGATATTATCAAGTAAGGGTGAAGAAGGAAGATATCCCCAAGGCTGCTTTTTTCACAAGATACGAGCACTATGAATTCATAGTAATGCCTTTCGGACTCACTAATTCTCCAGAAATCTTCATGGACTTAATTAATAGAGACTTTAAAGATTACCTAGACAAATTTTTGGTAGTCTTTATAGATGATATTCTAATATACTCCAAAACCAAGGAGGATCATGAGGAGCATTTAAGAACAGTACTAGAGACTTTTCACAAGGATAAGCTCTATGAAAAGTACAGCAAGTGTGAGTTCTGGTTAAAGGAGGTCTCATTCTTGGGCCATATCATCACAAGTAATGTGATATCTGTGGATCCCTCCAAAACACATGCAATTGAGGGATGGTCGAGGCCAACATCGGTAATGAATATCCGTAGCTTCTTGGGGTTAGCTGGATATTATCGATGATTTGTGAGTAATTTCTCACGATTGTCCAACCCTCTTACCAAGATAACTTGGAAGGGAGTAATGTTTTCTTGGAGTGATGAATGCGAAGAAAGCTTCAAGGAGTTGAAAAGGAGGCTCATCACTGTGCCCGTTCTCACTTTACCCACAATTGGGGAACTTTTTGTTGTATTCAGTGATGCTTCGAAGAAGGGATTAGGTTGTGTGCTGATGCAGAATGATAAATTGATATCCTATGCCTCAAGGCAGTTGAAAATCTATGAGCGAAACTATCCAACGCATGATCTGGAGTTGGCAGCGGTGATCTTTTCCTTGAAAATCTGGCAGCATTATCTCTATGGGGTGAAATGTGAGATACATACTGACCATAAAAGTCTTAAATATATATTCACACAGAACGAGCTTAATATGTTCTAGATAAGATGGATAGATCTCATCAAGGATTATGTCTGTTCAATACATTACCACCCTGGGAAAGCGAACAAGGTGGCAGATGCCCTAAGTAGAAAGGACCCAGCGATTCTATCAATGATGAGAATTGAGAAGGATCCAATCTTCTTAGACATGATGAAGATGGACATGGGAATCATAAAAAAGGCAACATAATCAATCCTTTCACAAATGATTGCTCTACCGTATCTTTTGGAAAGGTTAAAGGATGCTCAAAAGGATAGTGTGGGAATTCAGGAAAATGTGGAATCTATCAAAAAAGGGAAATCCTTGGAGTTTAATTTTGGATGATGCACGTAGTTCAAATTTCTCTATTCACCCAGGGAGCACAAAGATGTATCGAGATCTCCGAGAAAACTTTTGGTGGGATAATATGAAGAAGGAGATCGCTGAATATACATCAAAGTGCCTAGTGTGTCAGCAAGTGAAGGAAGAGTGGCAGAAGTCTAAGGGGATGATGCAACCATTGCCCATACCAGAATGGAAATGGGAGAACATCACCATGGACTTTGTCACTAGACTTCCAAGTACATCCGAAGGCAACAATACAATCTGGGTTGTTGTGGATCGTCTTACAAAGACTGCACACTTCATTGCTATTCGGGAGGATTTATCTTTGGATCAACTGGCACAGATATATATCAGGGAATTGGTAACGTTTCATGGAGTACCACTATCTATTGTGTTTTAACGAGATCCAATATTCACCTTTAAGATTTGGAAGAGTCTCCAACATTCTCTGAATACTGAACTAAACTTCAGTACGACCTATCATCCTCCAACTGATGGCCAATCCGAGCGGACTATCCAAACACTTGAGGACATGTTGAGAGCATGCTCAATGGACTTTAATGGAGTATGGGATCAACATCTTCCTCTGGTTGAGTTCTCTTATAATAATAGTTTCCACTCAAGCATCCAAATGGCACCATATGAAGCCCTTTATGGGAAATGGTGCAGAACACCGGAATGTTGGGATGAGGTTGGTGAACGTAAGCTGCTTGGACCAGAAATGGTCGAAGAAATGGTGGAGAAGGTGAAAACCATTCAGCAGCATATCAAGGTAGCCTAGAGTCGACAGAAGAGTTTTGCAGATAACCGTCGACGAGACCTTGAGGTTAAATGTGGGTACATGGTTTTTCTACGCATATCTCCGTGGAAGAAGGTCATGAGGTTTGGAAAGAAAGGGAAGTTAAGTCCAAGGTACATCAGCCCCATTGAGATTCTTGATCGTGTTAGGGTTGTGACCTATCGACTAGCACTTCCACCTTCCATGGACAAAGTGCATGATTTCTTTCATGTATCCCTCTTATAGAAGTACATACCGGACCCTTCACATGTACTCTCTTCTGAGGTGGTACAATTGGAAGATGATCTTTCTTATGAGGAACAACCAGTGAAGATCTTATATCTTAGAGAAAAAGTTCTACGAAATAAGACAATGCCCCTCGTGAAGGTGTTGTGGACAAACCACAAGTTTGAAGAAGCGACTTGGGAATCAGAGGAAATGATGAAGCTGAGTTACCCACATCTATTTTAGTGTGGGAAAAATAAAATTTCAAGGGTGAAATTTATTCAGGGGGGGAATATTGTAATGACCCAAAGTTTCATTAATGGAAAATCCCTCTTGATCTAATTAAATGTCTCTTTATGTTTATATAAAATGTAAAATTCTTTGGTTTTATGTTAAAAATTTTGACCGTTGCTAATATATTCGTTGAACAATGATCACATGATTAGTATAAATATAGGTCTTTAACAAATCCAATTTACTCAGAAAAAAGAAGTGATGGCCTCATCCAGTAGAATTGCTCCATACGAAGCCCATTTGTCGGAGCTCAGAAAAGAGGTGGTGTACTTGGGATTCGCTCTTAACCAAGCCCAAGCTGAGCTTCATCATGTCAAGCTCAAATGGGACCGTCTATGGGAGAAGAGTAAGTTTATAGAAATTACCACTCAAGCGATGTTATCCGAGCCACCCCAAGAGTCTGTCATCATCGCACACCTTACACTTAGGTCTTATGCAGCTGTTTTAAGGGGTTATGTAACAAATTGCTAGTACTATGTTCATGTATATTATTTTTTTTAATAATAATAAATATACCTTCTTGTCATCATTGATACATTGTAAATAGTTTTTAAAGTACAAATAGTGTTTTTAGTTATTATTTAATTAAGAATTGTATTTTATTAAATTAAGGGATTTTTGAATTAAATATGATTTTAATAAAATATTATTATTATTATTATTAAATAAAATTTTATTATATATAAATGATCATATAATTTTATGAATGCAATTGTAATTTTTATCAAGGTTTGAAAGCCATTTTTGTCAAAACCCGTGAATTTTCAATAAATGTAGGTTTTTATTTTAAAAGTGAAAATTAACATATTTAGAAAATTAATTATATTAAATAAATTTTATTTATGGAATCAGGATGTCTAAATTATCCAATGGTGAATTTTTCATAATTTTCTGAGACAGTCAAATTGTTGGGTAAAAAATAAATACCGTTTAAATATATAATGTGTTTTATGACATCATAATGACTCAATAGTGATGTAATAAAATACTATAAGCTTTATGTTTGGCCAATATATGTTTTAAAATTAAAATAATATTATTTTGGGTTTGTTTGACTTACTTTTCAAATCATTAATGGACCCCTCAAGACTTATTAAACACCTTGTGTTTTTAAATTCTTTTCCATGGGAGTGTGACTCACCTCCACATAAGCAAACCTATTATTTTAAGTAGTTAAGAATTTAGACTTACAAAATATTTTTTTCCTCTTACCTTTTCCAAAAACCATGGGCAAAAACCATGGGAAGTTTTGTGGTTTAGATTAATTTAATATAAGGGGTCCCAAACCTAAATAATAAAGAATTCCCTCAGCTTTCCAATATAAACCCACCCAAGATCCCACTTAATCCTCACAAAAAGCCTTTGGAGTTCATCCAACCACTGCCATACTCTCTCTAGAATCCTCCCAAGATTCCCCAAGCTCCCAAGAAGCCTCTCTCAATCCTCTCTCAAGCCTTTGGAAGCACACTTCCAAGTAAGGGTTTTTTCTTCCTTTCTCATTTTTGTCCAATTTTCTTCATATTGTCATACCATTTTAATTTAAATTATGAATACTGGGGTATGGTTTCACACCTCCCTCATACTTCCCTCTTTATTTTTGAACAATGGGAGACCCCTTTGTCTCTCATTAAATGCCTCCCATGTACACCCGTTATTATGCCGAAATTCCGAAAGGAACTTCTCTCTCCTCATTTACATTCAAGCAATCCTTTTGTATCATGAATCTAAATTCCATTAAAATTGTTCGGAAATGTGTCTATATTACCTCACTACTGTCCATTACATGTAAATATGACAAGGAACCCCTTTCTCTCTCATCAACCATTTTTATGAATTCTTATGTCACGCCGTTACGCTTCCAAAATCGCACCGATTTTCTAAGCCAATGCCATTGTGTAGTGAATACCATTCCCATTTCTCCATCAAGGGTATTCAAATTTATGAAAATTTACTTATTGATTATAAATTTTAATGTACAAATTCCACATTCCTTCATCGTGGAATAAATGATTATGTTTTATGAATCCATGTTTTATGATCCATTTGGCACACTTATTCATGAAATGAAATGTTTAATAAGGGTGTGCCCTTATAGCGCTCCAACGCATTGGGTAAAGTATAGTATCATGATACATCATGTGCAATTAGTGTTGAATCATTCTAATTAAAGTGCAATGAGGGTTTACTTATGCTTCATGTGCAATGAGAATTTACTCATGCTCCATGTGCAATGAGCCTTGGATCATTCTAATTCCATTTTAAGTTTTGTTTCCACATTTCCATGTTATGATTATCATGCTTTATCATGAATTTATGTTCATGTTTCTCTTTTGATCTATTGATATGCCTAATGTCCAACATGTATTGTACTCCTCGTGTTATTCGATGTGAATTCCCTTACTGGGCTTTATAGCTCACCTTTTTCTTATACATGTCCTCAGGTTATCCCATGCAATGCTAAGTACGAGGGAATGTAGTGGTCATGTACAAGAAGTTTTCAATAAAGATGTTGTATTTCATGTTTTATGTTTTTATGTAATGATCCTAATCCCCAAAGACACTAAACCTCTTGATCTTCTTTGTTGTATCAATTGAAGTTTTATGTAATAAATCATGTTTAAGTTTGTAATAAAAGAAGGGTTGTCATAAATTTACATTAATATTGTTAATTCCATGCTAAAATAGGAAAATAAATTTAATTTTTCTGGAAGAATCGTTTATTTAGAAAAAATAAATTAAGAATGAGTTGTAAATATCAGACTATATATTTACTAAGTATATATGTGGGATCATTAATAAAAAAATTGGATCCAAACATAGACACCCAAGGAGTTCATCTCAAACACATATGGGTGGCAAGAATCAACCATGTGGGAGACATCCCATGCATGGAAAACCAAGGTTCCAATGTTGAGCGCCTAGACAGGTAGTCAGGACATGGTCATGCAAAGTTCCTGCAATGACCTGAACATTTATGAACAAAATTACCTTTCTTTTAATTAAATGTCTTATGGATATAGAAAAAAATTAACTCCTTTTGTTTTATTATATCAAATTGGACTTAAATGTCCATTAAGTATCCTTACCATTGATAACATAGCTATTGAACAGTGATCACATGACTAGTATAAATATAGGGTTTTAACAAATCCTTTTGGCATAAAGGAAGTGATGTCATCAACTAGTAGGATCATACCCTATGAAGCCCATTTATAAAATCTTCTAAATAAGATTTCATTTCTGTGATTTTTCCTAGACCAATCACAAGCCAAGACCCAACAACCTAAGCATGAGCAAAATCATTTATGGTAGAAGTTCAAGCTCATCGAGAGCACAACCCAAAACATTTTACAGAACAACCCCAAGAAAGCCCCACCGTCGCACACCTTACTCTTAGGGCGTATGATGGTGTAATAAATGTATATGTAATAATACCCTAGAATTATGATTATGTGAATTATTTTTTATAGAATAATGAATATACTTTCATTCTATTATTGTTACTTTGTAAATGCTTTTTAAAGAACAAATAGTATTTTTCTAAATATTCAAATTAAATTTAGAAATATATTTTAATTAATCAATAGATTTATGAGTTAAATAATATTTTAATAAAATATTATTATTATATTAATTTTATTAAATATAAATTATCATATAATTTTTATGAAGTCATATGTAATTTTTATTAAGGTTTGAAAACTCTTTTTGTAAAAAGACATCAATTTTCAATAAATGTCATTTTTTATTTTAAAAGTGAAAGTGAAATATTTATAAATTTATTTATATAAAATGAAAAATATTTCTGGAATCTAGACATCAAAATTATCCAATGGTGATTTTTTCATAATTTTATGAGATGGACAATTTTTTGGGTAAAAATTAAATATCTTTTAAATATATAATGTGTTTTTTGACATCCTAATGACCCAATAGTTATTTAATAAAATACTATAAAAATTATATTCAAAAAAATATATTTTTTTCCTTTAAAATAATTTAATTTTAGGTTTATTTTATTTATTTTATATATCCTTACTGAATCCTCCAAAACATATAAAATATTTTATGATTTTCAAACCATTTCCTAGAAAGTATGACTCACCTCCACATAAAAAATGGAAATATTTTAATATCTTCATCCCTTATCATTATAAAATAATGGAAACCACTCTTCTTTTCTAGAAACTATGGGATAACCATGGGTTCGTTTGTGGTTTTGACTATTTTATTGTGCAGTGTCCAAAACCAAAATAATAAAAAAATTCTCCCACCTTTAATATTTAAACCCACCCAAGAAACCATTTCTCTTCACTCAATCTCATTTAATCTAGACCACCATTTTCCCCCTACTCCCTATATTCCTCCCAAGGTTCCCCCAAGCTCCCAGGAATCCTTCCCCAAGCCTTTGGGATCACACATCCAAGTAAGGGATCTCCCTCTCTCCTTTTTCTTCAATCACCTCTTTTATGTCATGAATTTTAATAGATTTGTGATATCTTATTCCATAACTAATTATTTTCCATTTCATGGATACATTATGGTATCTTTTTTTCACTCCCATTAATCCACTATATGATCCTTTAAACCCACCTAATACCATGCTGAAATTTCGTAAGGGATTTCTCTCTTTCTAATTTCCATTCATGAATTTCTTTTATATTATGTATCTAAATTCCATTTCACATGTTGGTATATTATGTTCCATGAACCCCACACTATTCATCCCATTTCTAAATTATTATATACCCCTTCCTCTCTCATCAACCCAATTTATAAATTTCCATATGATGCCATTATGCTCCCGAAATTACCCCATGATTTTCCATGTCAAAATCATTGTGGGGTGAATACCACACCCATTCATCTATCAAGGGTATTCACCTTTATTCACATATACATATTTATTTATGATATAAATTTATGTATTCCACATTCCTTGTTCATGTGATAAATTATGATGTTTAATTAGTCCACGTTATATGATATATGGGGCACACTTAAGCAGGGTATTGAAATGATTATGAAGGGTGAACCCTGATAGCGGTCCAATAAATTGGGTAATGTTTAATTTCATGATACATCATGTCGGGACAGGGTTTTACCAGACTTTTTATAGGAATTTTTTATACGATGTTGTGATATGAGTTTACCTAATTTCTTTATGTTAATGATGCAGTGTTTTAAGTTGTTTCTGCATTTCCATGTTATGATAATCATGTTATATCATGCCTTTATGTTCATGTTTCTTTTATGCTCCACAGATATGACTATTGACTAACAAGTATTGTATTCTTCATGTTATTCCTTGTTTAATCCATTACTGGGATTTATAGATCACCCTTTTTTAATGTATGTCCTCAGGTTATCACATGAAACACTAAGTACAAAGGATTATTATGGTCATGTAAAAGAGGTTTTCAATAAAGATGTTTATTTAATGTTTTATATTGTTATGTAATGTTACTAAGCCTCAAAGAAATGAGACCTGTCTATATTTTGAGTTTTATTAAGTGCAAGATTATGTGATAAATCATATTTAAATATGAAATGAAGAGTAGGGTTGTTATAGTTGGTATCAGAGGATAGGTTTAGTTATTTTTGGGATTAGTATTAGAAAACTATAGTTAAAGCCTTAGGAATAAGAATAATTATAAGAGAAGAATCCCTAAATTTTGGTGAATATAGAGTAAGAGGTTTATCAAGAAAATATATCCCTGTTTGGATACAAAGAATATAGGTGTCTCTCTCACAGATGAATCTAGGGGTAAAATCTGAAAACACCGCTTTGAGATAGACTCAAAGGGGGACTAGTGCACGAAAATGGGACTTGATGCACTCTTGGTTTGACACTCCCAGGGGATATTCTTTGGTAAATTCATAATCTTAGTATGAACCATTATTAAGGGAACAAAAAAATTACCCTAAGAATATATGTTTGGAAGTAGATCATGGATAACATAGATCGAAACTTAGAAATTCATAAATTAAGGAGATAAATGTAATTTATAAGTCATTACTTTTCTTCATTGGATTCCCATTTATGTGTTTAATAGTTTAAAATATTTACCCCTAATTTTCCTTTTATTCTAGCCAATGGTTGGTAATATGAGGAATTAGTCTGACAACTGATGCAAAGATCAATGTGATGACTGCTCTAATTAGATTCCCAATTCGATGGGAGTAGGAATCACAAACTTTGTCTTGATACTCTTCTTGTTAACTCATGTTTTTAATAGAAACATGTATCAATTGTAACGTCCAACTCCCCTATTAAAGAACAATTTACAATCGAGATCTTCATGAGACAAAGGAATTCTACTTTTAATGGATCATATGATCCCCCAATAACCGAATAATGGATTAACTCTATTGAGAAGATATACTCCATCATTCAATGTTCTGAACAATAGATAGTTCTTCTGGATGCTTACCATATGGAGGGTTAATCTAATCAGTGGTGGACATTGATAAAAAATATAAAGCCTGAGGAATATATTGAGGTGGTGTGATAGATGGATTTTTAGAAAATGTTTTTTGATAAATATTTTCTCCACACCCTATGTCTTAAGATGGAAAAAGATTCTCTTGAACTCAAGAAAAAGGGCGTCAAATCTGTTGGGATGTATGAGGAAAACATCACCATAATTTCATGATACGCCCTTGGTTTTTTCATTAACCCCGAATGAAAGGTTGGTTGCTTCTTTGGTAGGATAAAACCTAGCCTACGGAAAGCCTTGGCAATCCGCAACTTTGAAATCTATGAGAATATTGTCCAATTTATCCTCAAAGTAGAGATGGAGATCAGATAATCTCAGGGGTATCATGGGGATAAGAAATAGAAAGTGAATTTTAATTCTAGAATCCCAATGGATAAATCCAATGGTGCTAAAAAATTTCAACACCCCGCGTGTCAAAAGTGTGGAAAGAAGCACCTTGGAAATTTCCTGAAGGGGACAAGGAAATGATTTAGGTGTGGGAAGGAAGGGAACCTAACCAGGGATTGTCAAAAAAATTAACTACTACCATGACAGAGGAAAGGTACACTCCATTCGATCCTCAATGCATTTTTCATTGATACTACTTTAAAAACTAGGGCACTTTGAGAACTAGTGGCCTAAGCCAATGGTTTTTGGAGGAAACCAACAACCTCTAAGGCATAAAGGGAAATATTTTACCATTACTACCACTGAATTGAATCCCAACAATTAAGTGGTGATATGTTATCTGGTTACTCATTCAAGAATAGCAAACATACTTTTTGATTTTGGTTCTACACAATCTTTTATATCCTGAAAGTTTAGTAGACCAATCCAAACACCACCACAAAGCATGGAAGTATAGATGTCAATGAAAATAGTAAATGGGGAAATTATTTCTTCCCATGCATATGAATCCTCCCCTGTCAAATTTTGTGGATTGAACTTCTCAAAGAACCCCATCATACTTCCCTTGGTGTAATTTTATGCAATTATGGGCATGGATTGGCTTTCCTTATATAGATACAACATTAATTTATGTGATAGGGAAATCACTCTCTATATGGTGAATCAAACCCTAATTCAATACAAGTGCAAGAAGGATGATGAATCTTATTTAGCCCCATCATCTCAAGAATGGATATTACTAACCTATGGGCATGTGTATATTTCCCAAATTATTGAGTCTAAGGAATCAACAATCCACGAAGACATGCCTATTGTGAGGGAATTTGCTGATGTTTTTTCCAATGAATTTCCTGGTCTTTCTCCTAGAAGAGATTTTTAATTCTCTATTGATCTTATACACGAGGAATTGCCAATATCTAAGAATCATTATAGAATGGATATTATAGAGATTGAGAAGCTAAAGAAATAAATACATGAGAATCTAGATAAAGGGTTTATACTAACATGTGCTTAACAATAGGGTGAACCAGTCTTCTTCATCAAGAAGAAGGATGGGTCAATGCGTATTATCATTGATTATAGTCAGCTCAAAAATCATGACAAAGAACAAGTATCATTTGTGAATAATTGATTACTTGTTATATCAGCTACATGGAGCATAATACATCATCAAGGTGGATCTGTGGTTAGGATATTACCAAGTAAGGGTGAAGGAGGATATCCCTATGGCTTCTTTTTGCACAAGGTACATGCACTATGAGTTCATAGTAATTCCTTTCAGACTCACTAATTCTATAGAAATATTCATGTACTTGATGAATAGAGTCTTTAGAGATTACCTTGACAAGTTTTTGGTAGTATTTATCGATGATATTATAATATACTCTAAAACCAAGGTGGATCATGAGAATCATATAAGCACTATACTAGAGACCTTTTGAATGGATAATCTCTATGAAAAGTATATCATGTTTGAGTTGTGGTTGAAGGAATTCTCATTCTTGGGTAATATCTTTACAATAAATGAGATATCTATGGATCCTTCCAAAAAAATCAATTGAGGGATGGATGAGGTTGACATATATGATGGATATCCGTATCTTTCTAGGGTTAGATGGATATTATTGCTGATTTTTGTGAAATTTATCACAATTTTCTAACCCTCTTACCAAGAGAACTCAGAAGGTATTAAAGTTTTCTTGGAATGATGAATGTGAAGAAAGATTCATGTAGTTGAAGAAGAGGATTATCATTGGCCATATTCTCACACTACCCACAATTTATGAGCTTTTAATAATCTTCAACAATGCTTCAAAGAAGGGAATGGGCTATGTGTTTTGATGCATAATAAAAAATTCATTACCTATCCCTCAAGGTAGTTAAAAAGTTAGTAGAAAAACTATCCCAGGAATGATCTAGTGTTGGAAGCTATGATCATTGCATTGAAAATATTGCGGCATTATCTCTTTGGGGAGTAGTCTGAAATATATACAGATCACAAAAGTCTCAAATATATATTCATATAGAGTGAGATTAATATGAGCCAACCAAGATGGTTAGAGCATATTAATGATTACAATTACTCAATCCATTAGCACCCTAGGAAAGAAAACAAGGTGGAGGATGTGGTAAGTATAAATGACCCAAAAAATATATCATTTTTTAGAATTTGAAAAGGATCCAATATTATTAGATTTGATGAAGATGTACATGGGAATCATAAAAATTAAACATCACCAATCCTTTCAAAAATTATTTCCCAACCATCTCTTTTGGAAAGGCTAAAGGATGCTCTAAAAAAGACGATGTGGGAACTTGGAAGAAAGGGGAAACTATCAAAAAAGTTAAATCCTCGGAGTTCAATGTTAATGAATAAGTAGTTGTGAGATTTGGTTCAAGACAATGTGTTCCATCAAATCTGGAGTAAAATAAAGAATATTTGGATGATGCACATAGTTTGAATTTCTCCATTCACTTAGGAAACATGAATATGTATTGAGATCTATGGGAGAAGTATTGGTGAGATAACATGAATAATGATATCATTAAATATATATCAAAGTGCCTCATATGTCAGAAAGTGGAGGTTGAGAGGTGTAATTATAAAGGGATGATGCAATCATTACCCATACCAGCATGGAAATGGGAAAAATCACCATGGACATTGTTACCAGAATTATGTAGACATCTAAAGGAAACAATGTTATCTGGGTTGTTTTGGATCATCATACAAATACTGCACACTTAATTTCAATTAGATATGATTACTCACTAGATCAACTAAAATGGATATACATCAGAGAATTGGTAAGGCCTCATGGAGTACCACTATCTATTGTGTCTAATTGAGATCCAAGATTCACCCCTAAGTTCTGTAATAGTATCCAATATTCACTGAACATTGATTTAAACTTCAACATGACCTATAACCCTCAAAATGATAGCCAATATGATTAGACCATCCATACACTTTAGAACATGTTGAGAGCTTTCTCAATGGACTTCAAAGGCAGATGAGACCAACAACTTCCTTTGGTGGAGTTACCTTACAATTATAGTTTCCAATCAAGAATCCAAATGTATCCTTATGAAGACCTTTATGGGAAGATATTCATAAAACCAGCATGTTGGGAAGAAGTTGTGGAATGAAAAATTCTAGGTCAAGAAATTGTTAAGAAATGGTGGAGAAGGTTAAGACCATCCAGCAGCACATCAAAGCTACCCATAGCCAACAAAAGAGTTATGCTGACAATATTTGATGAGACTTATAGTTTGATGTTGTAGACATAGTATTCCTATGAATATCTCCATGGAATATAGTTGTGATATTTGGGAATAATGTAAATCTTAGTCCAAGGTACATCGACCCTTTTGAGATCCTTGATCGCATCGAAGCAGTGCCCTATAGACTAGAACTCCCACTAAACCTATCTCAAGTACATAATGTATTCCATGTATCACTCTTAAAGAAGTAAATTCCAAACCCATCACATGTACTCAATCTAGAGGTTGTACCATTGGATAATTACCTCTCCTATGAATAGAAGCTGGTGAAGATATTAGATTGTAGAGAAAAATTTCTACAAAATAAGACAATGCCCATCATCAAAGTGTTGTGGAGAAACCAAAAGTTTGAAGAATCAATGTGAGGATCAGAGGAAGTTATGATAAAGAGTTACCCTCATTTATTTTAGTTTGGGAAAAGGAAATTTCAAGGGAAAAGTTTCTTATGGGGGTAAGGTTTCAACAACCCAAACATTTATGAATAAAATTCTCTTTCTTTTAATTAAATGTCTTATGGATATAGAAAACAAATGAACTCATTTTGTTTTTTTATATCCAATTCTATTTAAATGAAACTTATTTAACATTAACATTGATATTATAGTCATTGAATATTGATCACATAACTAGTATAAATATAGGTTTTTAATAAATCATTTTGGAACAGACAAAGGAAGTGATGTCATAAACTAGTAGGATCATACCCTATGAAGCCCATTTATTGAAGATTATAAAGGAGATATAATTTTTTGGATTTTATCTAGACCAATCCCTATTTTATATCTAATAATTTAAGCATGATCAAAATTTTCTACAGGAGATGTTCAATCTCATCAAGATCACGGCCCAAACCATGTTCATCGAACGGCCCCAAAAAAGCTCCACCATCACACACCTTACTCTTAGGGCATATACGGGTGTAATAAATTTATATGTAACAAGACTATATAATTATGATTATTTTTATTATTTTTGTATAGAATAATGAATATACTTTTATTCTATTATTTTTACTTTGTAAATGATTTTTAAAGTAGAAATAGTATTTTGGTTAATATTCAAATTTAATTGAGAAATATATTTTGATCTATTAATGGATTTTTGAAATAAATAATATTTTATTAAATATTATTATTAAAATAATTTTATTAAACATAAATTATCGTATAATTTTTATGAAGTCAAATGTAATTTTTATTAAGGTTTAAAACAGTTTTTGTCAAAAACCGTCAATTTTCAATAAATGTCATTTTTTATTTTAAAATTGAAAATCCACATATTTAGAAAATTATTTAGATAAAATAAATATTATTTTTTGAATCTGAACATCAAAATTATTCAATGGTGAATTTTTCATAATTTTTCGAGATAGTCAAATATTTGGGTAAAAATTAAATTCCTTATAAATATATAATGCTTTTTGACATCAATATGTACCAATAGTGATGTAATAATATACTATAAAATGTATATTAGGATAAATATAAATTTTTCCTTTAAAATAATGTAATTTCAGTTTTATATGATTTATTTTATAAAGCCTTAGTGAATCCTCCAAGACATATAAAATATTTTATGATTTTAAAATAATTTCCTTGAAAGTGTGACTCACCTCCACATAATCAAGGGAAATATTTTAATATATTCTCACCTTAGCCTTATAAAATAATTTATACTACTCCCCTTTTCCTGAAACCATGTTAAAACCCATTGTATGGTTTTTGGTTTTGAATATTTTAGTGTGTAGTTCCCAAAACCAAACTAATAAAGAATTCTCCCGCCTTACCAATATAAACCCACCCATGCACCCATTTCTCTTCACTAAATATCTTTTAATCTATAGCACCCTCTTCCCCACAATTCCTAGATTCCTCCTAAGTCACCCCCAATCTCTTAATAATCCTTCCTAAATCCTTTCGGATCACACATTCAAGTAAGGGATCTCTCTCTCTCCTTTGTCTTCAAGCACCTCTTTTGTGTCATGACTTTTAATTTCCATTTACCTGATTTGAGATATGTTCTTCCATACCTCCTTAATTTATATTTTATTTATACATTATGGGGTCTTCCTTTCACTCCCATTAATCCCCCTCCCCCTATGATCCTTTAAACCCACTGGATAACATGCTGAAATTCTGTATTGGATTTTTCTCTTTCTCATTTCCATTCAAGAATTTATTTTATATTATGTATCTGAATTCCATTTCACATGTTGGGATATTATGTTCCATTATCCCCTTACTATCTATCTCATGTCTAAATTTTTAGAGACCAATTTATCTCTCATCAACCCAATTTGTGAATTTCTATATGATGCCACTATGCTGTTGGAATTGCACCATGCTTTTCCATGCCAAAATCATTGTGTAGTGAATACCATACCCATTTATCTATCTAGGGTATTCCAGTTCATGCACATATAATTTTTTATTTATGAATAAAATTTATTTATTCGACATTCATTAATCGAGGAATAAATGATTATTTTTAGTTAATCCATGTTATATGATCTATGTGGAACACTTAAGAATGAGATTGAAATGACTATGAAGGGTGTGCCATGATAGAACTCTAATGCATTGGTTAATGTTTAGTATCATTATATGTCATGTTCGAACATGGTTTTACCTGATTCCTTTATAGTAATTGTGTCCACCATTTTGGGATAGGGGTTTACATCATTTCTCTATGTTAATGATGCAGTGTTTTAAGTTGTTTCCACATTTCCATGTTATGATTAACATGTTATATCATTCCTTTATGTTAATGTTTATATTATGCTCCATAGATATGCCTTTTTCATAAAAAGTATTGTATTATTCATGTTATTCCTTTTTTACTACCTTATTGGGGTTTATAGATTTCCTTTTTTATGTATATCCTCAAGTTATCCCATGAAATTCTAAGTACGAAAGAATATTGTAGTCATGTAAAATAAGTTTTCAATAAAGATGTGTATTTCATTTTATAAGTTGTTATTTAATGTTCCTAATCCACAAAGGCATTAGACCTATCGATCTCCTGATTATTATTAAGTGAAATTTTATATGATAAATTAGGTTTAAGTATGAAATAAAGAGCAGGGTTGTTGTAGTTGGTATTAGAGGATAGGTTTAGTTATTTTTTATATTAGGATTAGAAAACTATAATAAGAGACGTAGGGATAAGACTAAGTATAAGAAAGAAATCCCTAAATTTTGGTTAGTGTATATTAATTGTTTTATCAAGAAAATACATTTCTGTATGAATATGAATTAGTAGAGGTGGCTCTGGAAAGTAGCTATCTAGGAGAAAAACCTGAAAACACCGCTTTGATCTATACTTGAACGGGAACTGGTGCATGAAAATGGGACTTGATACACTCTTGGTTTGACACACCAAGGGGATATTCTTTGGTAAATTCATAATCTTTGTAAAAACCATTATTAAGGGAACAAAAAAATACCCCTAAGAATATATGTTTGGAAGTAGATCATGGATAACTTAGATCTAATATTATAAATTCATTAGTTAAGGTAATAAATGTAATTTATAAGTTATACCTTTTGTAATTGGATTCCCCTTTATGTGTTTAATAGTTTAAAATATTTACCCTTAATTTTCCTTTCATTCTATAATGGTCAGTAATAGAAGGAATCTGGCTCAAAACCGACATGAATATCAATGTGATGACTACAGTAATGAGATTCCCAATTCTATGGGAGCACAAATCATAAACTCTATCATAATACACTCTCATTTAACTTATTTTTTTAATAGAAACTTGGATCAAGAGGAAAATCAATCCCCCCCTAATAAAGAACAATTCGCAATCGATAGCTTCACGTGACAAAGGAATCTTACTTTCAATGGATCATCTGATCCCTAAATCACCGAGCAATGTATAAAATCCATTGAGAAGATATTATCCATCCTTGAATGTTCTTAATAAGAGATGTTTCTTTTGTATTCTTATCATTGGAGGGAGAACCTGATCAATGTTGTATATTGATAAAAAATATGAATCATGAGGAAGATATCGAGGTGGTGGGAGGGAGGGATTTCTAGAAAAAAAATTCAATAGATATTTTCCTTGCACCCTCTGTATTAATATGGAATGATATTTCCTTGAACTAAATCCAAAGAAAGACGAATCTATATGGATGTATGAGGAAAATAGACCATACTTTCATGATACACCTTAGGTTTTTTTTACCATTTAATCCAAGGATGACCGCTTCTTTCATGGGCTAAAACCTAGCCTATGGAAGACCCTGGCAATCCACAACATTGACAGCTATGAAGAGATTGTCAGATGTGCCCTCCAAGTTTATATGGAGACCTAAGAACCTCATGAGTGTCATGGGGATAAGAAAAATAATGTGTACATTAATTTTAGCAGTCCGATAGATAAATCCAATGGTTCTAAAAAATTCCAGCACCCTGATTGTCAAAAGTACAGAAATAAGTACCCAGGAAATTGGATGAAGGGGATGAAGAAATTCGTTAGGTGTGGGGAGGAAGGGAACCTATCCATTGATTACAGGTAAAAACAAACCCACTACTGTGATAGAGGAAAGGAACATTCCATTCAATCCTCAATGGAATTTTAATTTCTACAAATACAAAGAACCATGGCACTTTTTTAACTAATGCCCTAAGATAAGGGTTTTCATTGGAAACCAACAACCTCCCAGGAAAAAAGAGCAAGGTTTTTCAATCATTATCAAAGAAGTGAATCCTGACAACGAAGTGGTGATAGGTATGCTGGTTGTTCATTCAATAATAGAGAACATAATTTTTTATTCTGTTTCAACATAGTATTTTATATCTCAAAATTTTAGTAGAACAATCTGAACACCACCACAAAGCATGTAAGTAGATATTTCGATGAGAAAAAAATAGGGAAATTATAGCATCCCATGCATATGACTCATCCCCTGTCACAATTTGTGGATTCAACTTCTCGTCAAACCTCATCATACTTCCCTTGGTGGAATTATTCACAATTATTGGAATGGATAGGATTTCCGTATATAGATCCAACATCAATTTATGTGATAGGGAAATCACCCTCTATATGGTTAATCAACCCCCGATTATATACAAGCACATGAGGATGATGAATCTTCTTTATAAAATGTATTTCAAGGATGGATATTACTGCCCTGTGGGCACATGTATCTTTCTCAAATTATAGAGTATAAGGAAGAATCCATCCTAAAAGTTATACCTATTGTGAGGTAATTTTCTAATGTGTTTCTTAAGGAATTGTATGGTCTTCCTCCTAGAAGAGATATTGAATTCTAGATTGATCTTATACCTGGGTAATTGCAAATATACAAGACTTTTTATAGAATTCCCATTATGGATCTTGTCGAGATAAAGAAACAACTACATGAGAATATAGATAAAGTGGTTATACACCCATGTTCTTCACCATGAGGTAAACTAGTCCTCTTTATCAGGATAAGGATGGTTCAATGAGCATTTTCATCGATTATTGTGATGTCAACAAAATCACAATAAAGAACAAGTATCCTATTCCACGAATTGATGACTTGTTCGATTAGCTATGTAGAGAAAACTATTTATCAAATGTGGATATATGATCAGGATATTACCAAGTAAGGGTGAATAATGGGGATATCCCCAAGAATAATTTTAATACAAGGTATAGGCACTATGAATTCATAGTAATGCCTTTCGGATTTACTAATTCTCTAGAAATCTTCATAGACTTGATGAATAGATTCTTTACATATTACCTCAAAAAAAAATTCTTAGTATTTATAGATGATATTATAATATACTCCAAAACCAAGAAGAAGCATGATGATTATTTAAGCACTATACGAGAGACCTTTTGAAAGGATAATATAGATGAAAAGTACAGTAAGTTTGAGTTCTGGTTAAAGGAATTCTCATTCTTGGGCCATATCATCACAATCAATAGGATATCTATGGATACTTCTAAAAAAATCAATTGAAGGATGGTTGAGGCCGAAATCTATGATATATATCCATTACTTCCTAGTGTTAGCTGGATATTATTGCCAATTTGTGAGAAACTTCTCACGATTATCAAGCCCTCATAACCAGATAACTAGGTAGGGAGTCAAGATTTCTTAGAACTGTGACTGTGAAGAAAGCAACATGGAGTTGGAGAAGAGGCTTATAATTACCCTTGTTCTCACAATACCCAAAAGTAGGGAGATATTATTAATATTAAGAGATTATTTAAAGAAGGTAATGAGATATGTATTGATTCAGATTGAAAAATTCATTACCTATCCCTCAAGGAAGTTGAAAATTCATGAGCAAAAATATCCCACGGATGATCTGGAGTTGGCAGCCATTATCTTTGTGTTGAAAATAAGGCTACATTATCTATTTGGGGATAAGTGTGAAATAAATAAGGATCACAAAAGTCTCAAATATATATTCACATTGAAATTTTAGAATATTCACCAAATAAGATTATTAGATCTCATCAAGTATTATGAATGCTTAATCCATTACCACCCTGAGAAAGTGAACAAGGTGGCAGATGCTCTAAGTAGAAAGAACCTAGCAATTATATCATTAATGAAAATTCAAAAGTATCAAATCTTTTTTTATTTGATGAATATGGACATGGGAATCATAAAAAATGGAACATCATCAATCCTTTCACAAATGATTTCACAACCGCCTCTTTTGGAAAGGTTCAAGGATGCTCAAAAAGATGATGTGGGAACTCAGAAGAACGTGGAAACTATCAAAAAATGAAATTCCCAATAGTTCAATCTTAAAGTATAAGGAATTGGTATATTTGGGTCAAGAATATGCATTCCATCAAATCTTAAGTTAAATAAATAACTTTTGGATGATTCACATAGTTTGGAATTCTCTATTCACCTAGGAAACATGAAGATGAATCAAGATCTCTAGGAGAACTATTGTTGGGATAATATGAATAAGGATATCTCTAAATATATATCAAAGTGTCTAGTATGTCAACAGGTAAAGGCTCAGAGGTAGAAGTCTAAGGGGATGATGAAACCATTACCCATACCAACATGGAAATGGAAAAACATCATCATAGACTTTTTAAACTTCTAAATACATCCAAAGGAAACAAATCTGTCTGTGTTGTTTTGGATCATCTTGAAAATATTTCACCCTTAATTTAAATTAAACAGGATTTTTCACTGGATAAACTGGAATGGATATACATCATATAAGTGGTAAGGCTACATGGATTACCACTATCGATTGTGTCTGATTGAGATCCAAAATTAACCTCTATGTTTTGGAGGATTCTCCAATCTGATCTTAAAACTAAGTTGAACTTCAACATGGCCTATCAAACTCAAACTAATGGCCAATCTGAATGGACTATCCATAGAATTTTGGAAATGTTGGGAGCTTTCTGAATGGACTTCAAATTCATTCAAGACCAACATCTTCCTTTGGTGGAGTTCTCATACAATAATAGTTTCCACACAAGCATCCAAATTTCTCCTTATGAAGCTCATTATGGGAAGAGGTGCAGAACAACGACATTTTGGGATGATGTTGGGGAACAAAAACTTCTAGGGTTAGAAATGGTTGAAGAAATTATGGATAAGGTTAAAACCATCCAACATCGCATCAAAGCTTCCCAAATTAGACACAAGAGCTATGCTGACAATCGTTGATTAGACATAGAGTTTGATGTTGGAGACATGGTATTCCTTCATATATCTCCATGGAAAAGAGTTATGAGATTTGGGAATAAGGGAAAGATTAGTCCAAGGTACATTGTCCCTTTTGAGATCCTTGATCGCATCAGAGCAGTATCCGATTGACTAGCACTACCAACGAACCTATCTTGAGTACATGATGTATTCCATGTATCACTCTTAAGGAAGTACATATGAGAGCCATCACATGTACTCAATATAGAGGTGGTACCATTGGAGAATCACCTTTCCTATAAAGAGAAGTCGGTGAAGATCTTAGATCATAGGGAAAAAGTTCTACAAAATAAGACAATGCCCCTCATCAAAGTGTTCTAGAGAAACCAAAAGTTTGAAGAAGCAATGTGGGAACCAGAGGAAGTTATGTGGAAAATTTACCCTCATCTATTTTATTTTTGGAAAAGGAAATTTTGAGGGAGAAATTTCATAAGGGGGGTGGTTGTAACGACCTAAACATTTATGAAGAAAATTACATTTATTTTAATTAAATGTCTTATGGATATAGAAAACAAATTGAATAATTTTGTTTTATTACATCCAATAGGATTTAAATGACTTTTAAGTATCCTCACCATTGATAATATAGTCATTAAATAGTGATCACATTACTAGTATAAATATATGGTTTAATAAACCCTTTTAGAACATACAATGAAAGTTATGTCCTCATCCAGTAGGATTGTACCCTATGAAGACCATTTATTGGAGCTTCTAATGGAGAGATAATTTCAAGGATTTTCACCAGACCAATCCCAATATGAGATCCAAAAACTTAAGCATGAGAGAAACTATTTACACGATCATCAAGATCACAGACCCAAACGAAGTTCACTGAACAACCCCAAATATTTCCCACATCACACACCTTACTCTTAGGGCATATGATGGGGTAATAAAGGTATTTGTTACAAGACACTATCATTTTGATTATTTGCACTATTTTTTATAGAATAATGAATACACTTTCATTAAATTATTATTACTTTGTAAATAAATTTTAAAGCACAAATAGTATTTTGGTTAATATTCCAATTAAATTAATAAACATATTTTGATCAATTAATGAATTTATTAATTAAATAATATATTAAGAAAATATTATTATTAAATTTATTTTATTAAATTTAAATTATTGTATAATTTTTATGAATTCAAATGTAATTTTTATTAAGGTTGTCAAAACCTGTCAGTTTTCAATAAATATCGTTTTTTATTTTAAAAGAGAAAATTCACATATTTATAAAAAATCTTAGATAAAATTAATACTATTGTTGGGATCATGACATAAAAATTATCCAACAGTGAATTTTTCATAATTTTCTAACACAGTGGAATTTTTGGGTGAAAATTAAATACCGTAAAAATATATAATGTGTTTTATGCCATAATAATAAACCAATAGTTATGTAATAAAGTAAAATAAAAGGTATATTTTGAAAAATATATGTTTCCCCTTTAAAAAATGTAATTTTATGTTTACTTTATTTATTTTATAAATCCTTAGTGAATCCTATAAGACATATAAATTTTTTTAATTTCCTAAAATCATTTCCATGAAAGTGTGAATCACCTCCACATAAGAAATGGAAATATTTTAATAAATTCATCCATTATCTTTATAAAATAATTTATATCACTCCCCTTTTCTAGAAAATATGGGATAAAACCATGTTATGGTTTGTGTTTTGGAATATTTTAGTGTGTAGTGTCCAAAACCAAAATAATAAAGAATCCCCCCACCTTTCCTATATAAACCCACCCAAGAACCCATTTCACTTCACTAAAGATCTTAGAATCTAGAAAAAATTCTTTCCAATACTCCATAGATTCCACCCAAGGATTCCTTATGCTCCCAAGAAGCCTCCCCCAAGCCTTTACGATCACACATCCAAGTAAGGGATCTCCCTCTCTCATTTTTCTTCAAGTGCCTCTTCTATATCATGCCTTTTAATTTTCATTTTCTTTATTTGTGATATGTTCTTCCATACCTCCTTACTGTACATTTGATGTATAAATTATTGTATCTTCCTTTCACTCCATTAACCCCCCCCACCCTATGATCCTTTAAACCCACCTGTTAATATGCCAAAATTTTATATGGGATTTCTATCTTCTCATTTCCATTCAAAAATTTCATTTATATTATCTATCTAAACTCAATTTCACATGTTGGGATATTTTTTTCCATGATACCTTCACTATCCATCCAATGTACAAATTATTAGATACCCCTTTCTCTCTCATAAACTCAATTTATGAATTTACATATGATGTCATTATGCTGCCGAAATTGCACCATGATTTTCAATGCCAAAATCATTGTGTGGTGAATACCATACCCATTTATCTATCAAGAGTATTCACCTTTATGAACATATACTTTTTGATTGATGAATTACATGTACGTATTCCACATTATGTGATCATGGATTAAATGATGATGTTTAATGAATCCATGTTATATGATCTACGTGGCACACTGAAGCATGAGATTGAAATGATTATGAACGGTGAGCCCTGATAGCGCTCCAATGTATTGGGTGATGTTTAGTATCCTGATAAATAATGTTGTTCTATAGGTTTATATGATTCCTTTATAATAATTTTTTCCACCATGTTGGTATAGGGGTTTACCCGATTACTTTATGTTAATGATGCACTGTTTTAAGTTGTTTCCACATTTCCATGTTATAGTAATCATGTTATATCATGCCTTTATGTTCATTATTTATTATGCTTAAAAGATATGCCAATTTCCTAACATGTATTTTATTATTCATGATATGTCTTGTTTACACCCTTACTGGGCTTTATATCTCAACCTTTTTTTTATGTATGTCCTCAGGTTATCCCATGCAATGTTATGTAAGAAGGAATATTGTGGTCATGTAAAAGATGTTTTCAATAAAGATGTGTATTTAATGTTTTAATTTGTTATATTTTAAAGTCCTGGTAATTATGTATATTTTTTTTGATTATATGGAATTATTTCGAGACCGTGAAATCTGACGGCACACGATTCCGAGGCCCAAAGTGCCCGAAATGATCTATTGAAGTTTTGTTAAGGTTTAATTAGTGTGCATATGTAGTTTTCTAGAAAAAGTGGAATTAATCTTAAATAGTTACTCAGATCAGAAATCGGAGGGCACCATTGCACTCAGGATGGCAGTTTTACCCTAGGCGCAACTTAATTTTAGTCGGCGTGGGCCTCCTTTGAGAAAAACCAAAAATGGAATAACTGTAAATAAAATAATAAAATAAAATAATTTTATTTTTAAAAATATTATTACTCATGAATGGTAACTCAGATTAAAAATCTGAGACCACTGCTGAACTCGTGAAGGTATTCTTACTATAGGAAGATACTAACATTGGTTGGTGCGGGCCACCTGTAAAAGTTAGTTTTTCACCGTAAATAAAATAATTAAATGAAAATTTTTTTATTGTAAAATCCATAACATTTAAATGGTAACTCATATTTGAAATAAGAGAGTACCGTTGGGTTCGTTGGGGTGTGTCTCACATAGGAGTAGCCTAACCTCCACAGGAGCGGGTCGAGGGTGAGTGTTAATAATTTTACGAACTTTTTTTTGGGTAAGTTCAGTAAACGTGTGAGTGATGTTTTCTAACTATTGAACCATTGCTCGAATTAAAAATCTGAGGGCACTGTTGAATCCGCAGGGCCAAGATTTTTTTTAAGGAGGGCATAACTTTGACCATAGTAGGTTAGGTGAAAAAAATTATTTTTTTGGACTTTTGAAAGATTAATAAAATAACATGTCTTTTTATTTTATTTTCCTTCTTTCCTCCAATGGACGAATGGCACTGTCGGGACCGATGATGTGTCAAGCCAATAAATGGATTGACTATTCTTTTTATGTAACCACACTTTTGGGAATTCGGGAGGTTCATTAATTAAATGAACCTAATTAATTCTCTGAGCGTTGCACACTCCTTCTCCTCTCCTATTTATATGGAGCTCAGGGAGTGATGTTGGCACGACTTCACCAAGCAACAAAGACCTGGCAAAGTACCATGACACCAACCACCTGGGGGATGATATTGGTTCCAACGAGCAGTGACAAGCGCCACTGGGTCACGAACCGAAGACAACAATGAAGGAGGATCTATCGACCGTCATCAGTGGACATATCTTCTAGCTATGGGTTTTACTTCATTTATGCATTCAAATGATTTTCCTCTTCTCCGTTCTTGAATAACACGAAGAACACGGGTCAACCAACTAACGGGTTGACCCGCAATTCATTAATCTTTGTAGGAGGTTATTGAAGGGAATCTTGTGGAGTTAATATTGTGTTCAATACAACTATTTTTTGAACTCCCTTAATATCCTCCATATTGCGAGCTAATGTGGAGGGAACGGGCCTAACAAACCTAGCCCAAACCCTCTTCTATCTTTATTTCCTTGCAACACCTCGGAAGACCGTGAGCACGTCAATGCACGCTGTAAGAGGAGGGTCGTGGCTCGTCAGCTACAGATAATGGAGGAGGTGGCTAACATGACGGTAGGTTATGGGAAGGAAGGTGGCGCGACACCCATGCTGCCGATAAACGAATGTCGTGGCCGAAGCCACGGTGGAGGCCGAACCCACCTCTGGCAGGTTCTGTGGCGACTGAGTGGTGCCCACGTGGCGCTGCCGCCTCCCCAACTGAACGGTCTCTGGGCCGTTCGGGAATCTAGGTGACTGGGGGGTTACACCCCCCCCCTCTTCAGACCAAAACAAGCCACCGCCCTTGTCGAGTGATGCTGCCATCGATCCAGTCCACCACCCTCGAGTCAGGCCGCCACCCTCTAGCCGGGTCCCCGCCCTTGGGTCGGGCCACTGCCCTCGAATCGGGTCGTCACCCTCGATGAAGCCCGCCGCCCTCAGACCGGGCTGCTGCCAATGTGGGTCGCCGCACAGTGGGTCGCGGCCCCAGTGAGCCACCACCCCAGACTGGATCGCCTCCCTAGTGGGTCGCCGCCCACACGGGCTCGGCTGCCCCCTTGCGGGGCCGCCCTATTCTGGTCGGTCCATCCTTGCAGGCCACCCCCTTGTAGGCCGGCCTCCCTTGCGGGCTACCCTATTCTGGATTGGCCACCCTTGCAGGCCGCCCCTCTTGCGGGTCGGAATAGTATTTGGCCCAGTGGGTCGAGTCCACCCCGGTCTAGTGGGCCGCGTCCTCCCCGGCCTAGCCCAGACTGAGTCAGGTCGGGTCGGTCTGACCGGGTCGGATCAGACCCGGGCCCAACCGGACCCAGAAACACTTAAAGGGGCATATATTGAGAATTGGACGTCTATTTGATGAAATTTCTACATTATTTAGATCCATGGATTGAGAAGGTCCTTTTGGTATACTCCACTTGAGATTTGGAGAAATTTAGAGTATGGATGGGTGGGATCGAACCCGAATCCAACAGGGCCCTTGGAACTAAAACACTTATAACTCATAGACCGAGCATCTGATTGACTCGCCATCAGTCGCGTTGGAACTCATACAACATGGAAGTCCTTTGCGTTATTCCTTTTTTGAGCTTAGTGTAAGTCGAGGTTTGACCGATATCTCGAGGGGCAGATTCTACGGAACTCGAGCACACAGGGTGCGAGAAACCTATGGTAGGCTACAAGGTGAAGAAAGAACATCAATCCTATATGGGTCAGTATCTATCGATCCTGCGTGGTTCAGATCCTGTGTGGGTCAGTTCTGAGTGATCCTATATGGGTTAGCGCATACCGATCATGTGTGGGTCAGATCTTGTGGGGGTTAGATACCTATCGATCATGTGTGGGTCAACAGCAGTTCTTCTTAACAAGTTAAGATGATATAGTTTACGACTAGTCATATTTAATTCTATACTTAAGTTATACCTGATTGTGAGCTGAGTCTTTTACTTGTGTGGTACTTCAATCTTTGGGGTGTTACCTATGTGGTACTTCTATCTTCATGGTGTTACTTGTGTGGTACTACTATCTTCGTGGTGTTACCTGTGTGGTACTTCTAGCTTCATGGTGTTACTTTTGTGGTACTTATACCTTTGTGGTATCATATTTGTGGTGTTACCTATGTGGTACTTCTATCATCTTGGTGTTACTTGTGTGGTACTTCTGCCTTTTTGGTATTGTATTCGTGGTGTTACTTATGTGGTACTTCTATCTTTGTGGTGTTACTTGGGTGGTACTTCTACCTTCATGGAGTTACCTTCGTGGTGTTATCTTCATGGTGTTACCTATGTGGTACTTCTACCTTTGTGGTGTTACCTATGTGGTGTCCTTCCCTCTTGTATGAGATGAGTATATCTTGATAACTTAGGTATATGTATGAGCATATACCAAAGTAGAGTTGATGTCTGGATTTGTGGTTTTTCCTTTGTGAAACTCTAGGAGACCAACGGGGGTATTGGGGTCCCTATTGAGTATTGTTATAATCACCCCTACATGGGATTCACACACACCTTGTTGTGTCTAGTGTAGATGACGTACAACATTGATCGAGGCTAAGGGAGCTAGGACTGGACAGTGCATAGAGGTGGACCATTCGGAAGGATGTGACACGGAGGAGACTGACGGATGTGCAGTGGTGAGGAGGAAATATGTATCTACCCTTTAGGTATGAACCTTGGAGGATAACCCAGTAGTTGTTTCCCTTTTTCTTTTAGATGTATTGTACTTCCAATCGTACTTGTACTTTTAGTGTTGGTCTTGTATTCTATCCCCTTTGTACTTTCAGCACTCTTTTACTACAACAGTTTACTTTGTGGTTGCGTCTTATTGCATTCTGGTCTGTGTGGTTGCTTCTTGTTGTGCTCTTGGTGTGTGTGTGTCGGTATAAGTTAAAAAGGAAATGTCTTCCCATTTAAGGGATATGCCTTTTTGGTGCTAGTTTCCAGCCCCTGGCCTATGGATGACGGGCTTGGGGTAGTCATGGCATGGGCCCTAAGGGATGGGTTGTGACAAAGTTGTATCAAAGGTATTTGGTTATACTGAAGAACTAGGTCTCTAATATTTTATGTGAATCAATAGTGTTAAGTTTTATGAGTGTGGTTTTTAGTTTGGGAAGTCTAGTGTTGGTGCGGCAGCCGATGTACTCATACACCAGGACCCGAAATTCTGATTTCTGACTCAGCGCACGAAAACACTGATTGTGTGTGTTTTTGAAAAGTTTTTCTTTTGATTTCTTTGGAGTTAGCTCACTAGGTATTACATAATGACCATGGCACACCTATCCTTTATTTGGATGCCACCACAAAGACAACCACCTAGGTTTCCCAAGAGAGTACACGATGACGGACCACCAAGCGATGAGGCTCCAGCGCAAGGCCCTCTTACTACGTTAGAACCTTCGTCTGGTGTGCTGGTAGCACTACCACCCACTGGGCAGTAGTTAAAATCGACGGTACAGGTAGAGGACACATTTAGGCTTAGTGACTTACACAAGTTTCAGCATCAGATACCCCACAGGTTTCGAGGTGATCCCGACTTATAAGTGGCATGGGACTGGCTTGAGGAGGTGGTTGAGAGTTCTCTAGAGCTTATATAGCTTCGGAAGGATGACATTTCAGTACTTGAGTATTCATCGAGGCATACCAACTATTACTGGTACTCTATGTATATGATATTATTAGTGCTTCGGGGCTCAGACTTCCTAGAGTAGTTTGTTTAAGGACGTATGAGCCATCACTATTCTTCTATGCATTCCTACCTATGTTAGGGTGCAAGAGGGAACATTTGCGGTTGAATGTTCTTTGGATGAGCAGATACAACCAATGAATGATAGTAGTGGGAATTTAGGTAACTGTCACTAGTCTTAGAGACTTGGGCATGTAAAATTTTTTAGGGAAGAAGTAGTGTTAGGGAAAGATGAATCTGCAGAGTTACAGACATGGAAGCAGAGCTAGGAGAGCAGCATGAGGTGGTGTACATTTTGACATGTTACAACCACCCCCCCTTATGGTCCCCACTAGGCTCAGGGATCTGAAGGATAGAGGAAGGGAGTAGCTGCATATGGTCAAGGGGTGTGACTCAAGGGCTCTAAGAATGATTTGATGAATGGTCTATATCGACTATTACCTGTTGTATTAATAGACATCGGTACCCATCATTCCTTCCTTCCATGAATCTTGTCAAACACCTAGAGTTTCTGGTTAAGCCTTTGACTTGAACCTCATGTCTGGAGATACCTTTGGGAGGAGAGTTGATAATCACACTTACGCCAAAAGTGTGATCTAACCCTTGAGCCGAGAGTTTCGGTTGAAACCTCTTGGTGGCAGCGTCGAGGCCTTAAGATGTTAGTTTTGGTATGGACTGGACATCCACAATTCATATTCATATTAACTGTATTGTGTAAAAAGGTTGTGGTTTACCTACAACGTTGGAATGGGATTTCCTTGTTCAGTAAAAAAAGAAACCCAAGTAGCACAAGACAAAATCATGGAAAGGAGGGTGCAGTCGATCACGCTTGAGTCGGCCAGCCCTACCCTTGTGGCAGCAAAAGTTTTGAGTTTTTAGATCCCAACAGAAGCAGAAAAGTGTGGGGGACATCTATTCAAAAGATTTATCCAGTTTTACCTCCCTGAAGGGTGAGGGACTTCTTCATTGGCTAGGTACTACATGAGTTTTGGACCAGACTTCTCTAGGGTAGCGACACCATTGTCAGTTTTGACGAAAAATGGGGAGCCTTTCCTATGGACGAAGTTGTGTCAGCAGAGCTTTTAGGAGATGAGGAAGAGACTGATGTGTATAACTATTCTACCCATGACCTGGAGTTCGCAGCACTGGTCTTTGTGCTAAATATGTGGTGGAACTACTTGATGGGAAAACGTTTTACAGTCTACTCTAATCACAAGAGTCTCAGGTATATCTTCTCTCATAAATGCCTGGTCCTGAGACAGCGACGATGGATAGAGTTCCTCCAGGAATATGACTTAGAGATAGTCTATACTCCTAGGAAGGGGAATGTGGTAGCAGATGCACTCAGCAGGAGGTCTGGTCTGCAATTGCTGAGTGAGGCAACAGAGCAGCTTGCCACGTTACAGATATCATTTATGGATAGAGATAGAGTAGCATACCTCTAGTATATGAAAGTCACTCCCCCACTTCTTCTGCAAGTTTGGGAGGCACAACTTGGGACACAGACTGCAAATCTTGATGTGTTCAGATATCCATGGGATAGGTACCTGATGGATTTTCTGAAGGTGGGGAGCACGTCATCCTCTTCAGAAGATGTACAATGGTACCGGTGGTGCTACAGAAGGAAGTGTTGAGGTAGTTCTATATATCCCCTCTAGTGGTGCATCTAAGTGTGGAGAAGAATTACCAATACCTTTGTCATTAGCACCGATGTCCGGGGATAAAGAAAGCAGTTATTGGTTTTGTATCACGATGTCTCACTTGTCAGCAAGTGAAGACTGCACAGAGCCGGCAGAAGTCTTATGTCGGAAAGAGACGGAGACCTTTGGAGTTCCAGGAGGGGACTACGTTTTCTTGCGAGTCTCTCCTCAATGGGGACTACAGAGTTTTAGACGAGGTGGAAAGTTATCACTGAGGTTTATCAAACCATGTTTTGATACTTCTAAGGATTGGCGAGGTGGTATACCACCTGGAACTACCACCGCACTTGGAATGGGTGCATGACGTCTTCCATGTATCCCAGATGAGGAGATATGTGCATGAATCTTCTCAAGTCATCGACCATGGAGAGCGGGACTTAGACGATGGGGCGACGTTTAAGGAGGTTCTAGCAGAGATTGAAGATCGACATGAACAGGTCCTTCATGGGCGGTCGATACATCTGGTGCACATTCGTTGGTAGCACGAGAACCTCCAGGAGAGCACATGGGAGCGGGAGGCTCGGATTCGTGCTCAGTACCCCCATTTATTTCCTTAGTCTATATTTTGGCTTTAGGGGACGTAAATCCTTAATGTGGGTAGAATGTAATGTCCCAGAAATTCTGTATAATATTTTTAATTATATGTAATTATTTCAAGACCACGAAATCTGACAGCGTGCGATCTTGAGGACTAGAGTTCCTGTAATGATCCGTCAAAGTTTTGTTAATGTTTAATTAGCGTGCATAAGAATTTTTCTTGAAAAAGTGGAATAACTTTTAAATAGTTTCTCAGATTAGAAATATGAGGGTACCATTGCGCTTAAGATGGTGCTTTTTCCCTATGCGCGACTTAAGTTTAGTCGGTGTGGGCCTCCTGTGATAAAATCATAAAATGGCATAACCGTAAATAAAATAATTAAATAAAATTATTTTATTTTTCTAAATATTATAACTCACTAACGGTAACTCAGATTAAAAATCATAGACCACCGTTGAACTCGTGAGTGTATTCTCTCTTTAGTTATATACTAACATTGGCCGGCGCGGGCCACCAGTGAAAATTACTTTTTGGCCATAAATAAAATAATTAAGTGAATATTATTTTATTGTAAAATCCATAACTTTTAAATGGTAACTCGGATTAAAAATCTGAGTGTACCATTGGGTTCATTGGGGAATGTTTCACTTAGGTAAGGCCAAACCATGAAGGGAATAGGTCTAGGGTGACTGTTAATAATTTTTCAAACTATTTTTTGGGTACGTTCAGTAAATGCGTGAGTGGTATTTTCTAACATGTGAATCGTTGCTCCGATTAAAAATATGAGGGCATCGTTGAATCTGCAGCACCGGGATTCACTTAAGTGAGGCATAACTTTGACCACAATAGGTCAGGTGAAAAAGTTATTTTTTTGGACTTTTGAAAGATTAATAAAATAACATGTTTTGTTATTTTATTTTCTTTCTTTCTTCCAATGGAAGAATGACGCTGGTGGGACTGGCGACGTGTGAAGCCAATAAATAGATTGACTATTTTTTATAATAACTGCACCATTGGGAATTCGGGAGGTTCATTAATTAAATGAACCTCATTAATTCCCCGAGCGTTGCACACTCCTTCTCGTCTCCTATTTATATGAAGATCGGGGAGGGGTGTTGGAATAGCTTCACCAAGTGACGGAGCACTGGAAAAGTTATATGATGCCAACCACCTGGAGGATGAGACTGGTTCCAATGTGCAGTGAAGAGCACCACCAAGCCACAAACCGACGACATTGATGAAGGGGGTTCTGTCGACCGTCGTCAGCAAACGTCTCTTCTAGGTAAGGGGTTTAATTCATTTACACATTCAAATGAATTTCCTCGTCTCTGTTCTTGAATAACATGAAGAACGTGGGTAAAATGACTAATGGGTTGACCAACGATTCATTCATCTTTGTGAGAGGTTATTGCGGGGAATCTTGTGGGGTTAATATTGTGTCGAATAAAACTATTTATTGAACTCCATTAATATCCTTCATATTATGTGCTAAAGCGGAGGGTGTGGGCCTAACAAACCCAGCCCGAACCCGATGCTATCTTTCTTTCCTTACGCCTCCTCGGAAGACAACGAGTGCGTCGACGCACGCCGCAAGAGGAGGGTCGTGGCTCGTCAACCGCAGTGAACAGAGGAGGCGTCTGGCACGACTGCGGGCCGCGGGAAGGAAGGCGGCATGGCCGCTGCGCCACTGACGAATAGAAGTCACGACCAAAATCGCAGTAGAGGCCGAACCGGCTTCTGTCGGGTTCTGCGGCGACCGAGCGGCGCCCACGTGGCGCCGCCGCCTCGCTAAACAAACGGCGTTCGGGCCATTCGATAATCCGGGTGACTGGGGGGTTACCCCCCCCCCCATCAGAACAAACTGGGCAGCCACCCTCGGAGTGGGATACCGCCCTCGATTTGGGCCGCCGCCCTCAAGTCGGACCGCCACCCTCGAGCCAGGCCCCCGCCCTCGAGCCTGGCCGCTGCCCTCACACCATGTTACTTCCCTCAGATCGGGCCTCCATCCTCACACCGAGTCGATTCCCTCGGACTGAGCTGCCTCCCTCAGAGTGGGCTGCAGCCCTCGGAGCGGGCCACCGCCCTCAGACCGGGCCGCCGCCCTCGGATCAGGCCCCCGCCCTCAGACCAGGCATCCACCCTCGGACCGGGCCACTGCCCATGCAGGCTGCCACCCCAGCTGGCCACTTTCCCATGAAGTCCGGGCCTCCCCCTTATAGGCCGCCCTTACGGGCCGCCCCCCTTGTGGGTCATCCCCCCTTGCGGGCCGCCCAATTCTGGCTAGGCCGCCCTTGCGGGCTGGACCAAACATTAGCCCAGTGTGCCGATTCCACCCCCACCCAGTGGGATAATTCCTCCTAGGCCCAGCCCAGACTGAGTTGGGCAGATTTGGTCTGACTAGGTCAGACTAGAATAGGGCCCAACCGGACCCAAAACCACTTAAAGGCGCATATCTTAAGAATGAGACGTTTGTTTGACAAACCGCCTGTAGTGTTGGGATCCTTGGATCGATATGGTACTTTTGGTATAATCCACTTGAGTTTTGTAAAAAGTTGGAGTATGTACAGGTTGGATCGAATCCGAATCTAACCGATCCCTCGTATCTAAAACACCTATAACTCACAGACTGGGCATCCGATTGACGCGCCATCTATCACATTGGAAATCTTACGGCATGACAGTCCTTTGTTTTACTCTTTTGTGGATCTTAGTGTAATTTTATGTATGACCTATATCTCAAGGGGAAGATTCTATAGATCTCGAGCACACCGGGTGCGAGCAAACCTGTGGTTGGCTGTAACATGAAGAAATACCATCGATCCAATGTGGGTCAGCATCTATCGATCCTATGTGGGTCAGATACTTGGTGGGTCAGCGCTCAATAATCCTTTGTGGGTCCGCACATACCGATCCTATGTGGGTCAGCGGGGGTTAGTTACCTATCGATTCTATGTGGGTCAGCGGGGGTTAGTTACATATCGATCCTATATGGGTCAACAACAATTCTTCTTAACAGAATAAGATGATCTTGTTTACGACTAATCATATATACTTATATACTTAAGTTATACCTGATTGTGAGATAATTATTTTACTTGTGTAGTACTTTAATCATTACGGTGTTACCTGTGTGGTACATATATCATCACGATGTTACCTGTGTGATACTTTTATCTTCGTGGTGTTACCTGTGTGGTACTTTTATCTTCGTGGTGTTACATGTGTGGTAATTCTACCTTTTTGGTATCATCTTCATGGTGTTATAGTGTTGTACTTCTATCTTCATGGTGTTACCTATGTGATACTTCTATCTTCATGGTGTTACCTGTGTGGTACTTCTACCTTTGTGGTATTGACTTTGTGGGGTTACCTGTGTGGTACTTATATCTTTGTGGTGTTACCTGTGTGGTACTTATACCTTCATGGAGTTACCTTTGTGGTGTCATATTCACGGTGTTACCTGTGTGGTACTTATACTTTCTTGGTGTTACCAATGTGGTGTCCTTACCTCATGTATGATACGATTATATCTTGATAACTTATGTATATTCATGTGCATATACCTATGTAGAGTTGATGTCTTTCTTTGTGGATTTTTCCTTTGTGGAAATCTATCAGACCTATGGGGGTCTTGGGGTCCCTACTGAGTATTGTTATACTCACCCTTACACGATATTCTCCTGCACCTTGTTGTGTCTGGTGTAGACGACGTACAACATTGATCGACGATGAGGCATCTAGGAATTTATGGTGCACTGAGGTGGACCATTCGGCGTGAGATGATGCGGAGGAGACTGATGGACGTGGAGTACTGAGGAGGAAATCTGTACCTACCCTTCAGTTAGGAACCTCAGAGGAAGACCCAGTATCTAATTCCCTTTTTCTTTCAGTTGTATTTTACATCCATTCATACTTGTACTTTTACAATTGGGCTTTTCTTCCAAACCCTTTTTGCTATCATCACTCTTTTACTTTGTGGTTGCATCTTATTTCATTCTAGTCTATGTGGTTTCTTCTTGTTGTGTTCTTGGACTGTGTGTCTGTACAAGATAAAAGGAATGTATTCATGTTTAAGGGATACGCCTTTCTGGTGCTGGTCATCAGCCCCTGTCCTATAGATGGCGGACTTGGGGCAGTCACGGCACGGGCCACGAGGGACGGGTCGTGACATATGTAATGTTCCAAATCCCCAAATACATGATACCTCTTGATAATTTTACTTTTATTAAGCACAAGTTTATTTAATAAATCTTGATTAAATATGAAATAAAGATGAGGGTTTCTATAGTTCCCACGAAGCACGTATGATTGTGTGCCTATAGGTTTCAATTTAGACCATGAAATTGGGTGGAATGGAACGTGAGGGGTGGCATGTTTCAGGTCTCAAACCATACTCCCATATTGTCCAAAGTATAGAATGGTATTATTGATATAGAGAAGGAAAGATAGAGTGAAAGTATAATGTGTAACTCCTATGACATGGGTAATGTTCACCTGTTAAAAATATACATGCAAATAAAACATGTCATTCAATCTGAATAATATCATTCACTTGATCATATCCCATGTCATCTTAAACCTCTAACCATCCACTGTGTATTCAAGATTCCAAATTATATTGTTCCAATGCTACAAACCCCTTCTGATGTCCATCCATCTATGATGATCATGCAAAAATAATGTGACATGTAGGATCATCTCTAAATCATGCATGAAACTTCATCTTGCATGAATGTCAATATTTGAAGAACATGATACTAGTGAGGATAAAAAATGCAGTGATGAATTTATATATGAATGCATAAAATTTAACCCATGTGATTTATATTACATGATCATGAGTTGTTTTACAATAAAATAAGTCATGATCATAATATAACGGATTCCATCACTTTTGGTGTCATGAAAACCAAGTCAATTTTTAAATATAAACATATTTAGTTATTTCATGACTTGGAATATTTTCTAGAGGTCTTTTAATGAGTCATTACTTGGCATAAAAATCATATTAGATGCGGTGAACATAGGGGGGAGTTAGTGAAATATTATCTATAAATATCAAGGCAATGATAGGGGTTTTGTTTATAGCTACATGTTCTTTAGATCTCATTCTCATCTTCATTAAAAAACATAGAATCATGATCATTATTTTTTCATGAAGATAAAGTGGTCACCAAGACTTCACCTACATGAAGGATAAAAGAAACAGTGTATCATCTTATTTAAAGAATAAATCTTTTACATGTCACTTTTCATGAAGGATAGGTTCTACACTGTACCCTTGTATGAAGAAGAAACCATGTACTACTTAGGATACATGAGGAAGAAGAACGATTCACATAAACACTAGTACTTAGAGGTTTTGAGTTCATGGACACACACTATACATCAAAGAAAAATATAGTGATAAGGTTCACGTTGATGTAGACATAAAGAAGGTTGTTTTGGAGCTCTTATAGAGGCTCATGCATTCAATGGGTATTGAGCATAATATCTTATAAGTTTTAATTGTTTTAAGTGACCATCATTATGGGCCAAATTTTATTACATTTCCTAATTTATTCTTGATAATAAATGGACAATTATGTTTCTGGGATAAAATGAATGACATGTCGGGGACGTAGTCATTCTAATGAACCTATTTAAATTTTTTTGTGTGTTTATTTGTTCATATACATCAATAAGTATCTTGAGAGAAAATATGCTAAATAAGCATGAGAGTAAAAGAGATTTTCTAAAAACATCAAACACGGATTCACCCCATATTAGTTTTTATCACATTTCATGTGGTCCTTTAAAATGAATATTTTCACTGGTGGATAGAAATACCATAAAAACACCCTTAAAAATTCTTAAGGAAAATATACTTTTCACATGGAAATTTAATTTTAAAAAATTAAAATTTCCAAAATATTAGTAAAAATTATTTTTTTGAAAATAATTATTGAAACATGAAAAGGAAACTTGAAATAATTTATAGGTCATAATGGTAGTTAATTCAAGTTATATCAAGTATGTTAAAACAAAGATTTTTTTCACACCTTTGGTAAAAGATATAAGTATCTTGTTCAGAAAACTACAATAATGTTATATTTAAACCATTTCATAAAAATTAAATAATGGGAAAAAATTAATTTAAACAATAATTTATTAATATAAAAACATTTTTATAATCATTCTTTGAAAACAATCATATGGAATAAAAAATATTTTCAATCGAAGAGAGAAATAAAGTAATTTTTCCTTAGAAACTTTATTCCAGTATCTTGTGTACTTTAAGTGATAAAAATGAAGGGAAAGTTTTATTATGATGAAATAACCATAGTACAGGAAAATATATTAGTATTAATATATAAATATCATATAATTCCCCCAATAGTGACTTAAATATAAACAATATTGAACAATTATTATATAGTGAAATAAACTCATACTCCTTGGGTGACTATTGAATCATAAACACCAGAAAAAAATAACATCAAGTGAAACCTTAAATACCATTCATCTAAATGAAACCATGATATATATTATCAAATGGGTATTATATAAACTACATGAAAGAAACAAGTGTGGAATGTGCCATATGTGTCATGGAAACAAGAGTGAGATGAGAGATCCTTACCTTGGGATTGGATTCCTTCGCATGTGTTCAAAAATCATGTATAATACATATATATTTATTATACATATATTATAAAACTATAATATTATATATCATACCATTTATTATTTACTTATAACCTTTTATCACCTGTTCATTAACTATTCGTTATTAAAATCAATGTTCTCGTTAACAAAGGCTCTGTTTTTCGTGTATGTTTTGGTTTTTTAATGTTGGCATGTGTACTTTGATCATGGTTAAATAATATAATAATTTTAATCATGATATAAATATAATATTTATTCATTATATACATATTTATAATCATCTATAAAATGTGTATATGGAAAAATTAATTATACTCTTCATGGCCACAATAGGTCGTACGTACGCAGGAACATTATTTTCAAATTTTGATGGATGGAATGAAATAAAGTAAAATAATAATAAAACATTACAGGATAATTATTGTATCATATATATTTATTAAATCTATTTTCATCCATGTAAAGAAGAAAAAATGAATCACATTTCTTCATGGAGGTGGTAGTCCACACGTACGGACGAGCAACATTATCGTTTTTAAATGGATGGGAAAGTAAGAAGGTATATGTGATATTATAATTAAGAAAACAATAATTATTTCAAAAATATCATATATAAACATTAAACCCACCACAATAACCATCCCTGAAAAATGTTTATGGAAAACGAATTGCATTGTTGTGTGGAGGCGATAGTCCACATATATCCATGAGTGATACTTTAACTTCCCATTTGATGGAAAATATAGTGAATAATGGTGGTTAAATAATAATAATAACATTTTTGGATGTTTATTATTATTATATTATTATTTTATGATGAATACAACCAAATTATGAGAGTTAGAAGAAGAAAAAATTGAAAGGGTTCAGGTATGATGATTCACACCTCTTTGATAGGACTTCTATAGATCCTTTCTTATAGACCCTTGAAATAGTCTTTTAAGAATCCCATAACCTATAATTAGTGTATATAGAAGTTTATAATATAAATGGGTAGGGTTTGGTTGAGATATATGGCTAACATTTCTATCAATAATTGAGAAAAGGTGGTTTCCTTATATAAGGGAGGGAAAGAACATAGTTAGAATTACCAAAATATTAAAAATATAAATAAGTCACTCTCAATAAATTTTTTCCCAAATTTATATATATTAAATTAAAAAGATGATAAGGTCTAAATATACCCATAAAATTAAATTAATATATGTTTTTTTTATCATTTTAAAACTTATTTGTAGTTTAACCCCTTGGTTAACAAATTTTAATCTTAACCGTGATAAAGACTTTTTCAATATTGAAGGAATATAATTTTACCTATAAAATAAAAATTGGATCATAAATGCATAATGGATTAAATTTTAGGATAGTTGTAATCCAAAATTTCCTCTTATATGCTTGTAATTATTTTTAAACCATTTAATCTAATATGATTTTTCAAAAATATAATTAATGTCATTTTTGACACTAATAATTTAATTGGACATTGAAAACAACATGACAACTATAGAATTTGAATATAAACATTTAACACATCTCTAATATGTTATTTGGAAATAAAATTTTCATGGAACATAATAATTCAGACAAATTTTATTACTTTTAATATTTTTAAAATCATTTATTTCGTTTTTCTATTTATTGAATAAATATTATCTCAGGGTTGCGTAATAATTTAAAGTAATTTTTTAATAACTAAAAATTATAAATAAATTACCATTATAAAATAATAATTTATATTTAAAATAATTTTTTATTACTTAACATATCCTTTATTTATCCTTGCGTAAAAATTATAGAGATATTAAATTTAAGAGAGTGACATTTTGTATTTATTCTTTCCTTAAATTAATATAAAGCTCATAATAAAATAAAAATGGAACCAGGTGGCCATATATTATAGAATTGGATGTAAATGTTAAAAATTTACTCATAAAATAGTATAAAGGTAATTATTCAGTTGATTATAAAACCTAATCTTGTGGTTTTAACCCTATTTTTTCTATTTTACCACAACTAACGTGACTAATATTAACAAAGGTTACTATTTATAATGACCAAATATAAAAGGGACTTATTTACCAAATTTGAACCACCTAATTAAAAACATTGTATCTATTTTCATGTATAAATCTCTATAAAAGGAATAAATTAATTTTAATATAAATGAATAAAACACAATGAAAAACTATTTCTAGAACAAATGGGTTTTTAAGCATAAAAATTAACTTATATAAAAATCATGAATAATAAAAATTCAAATGGATTTAATTAGATTATTATAAATAAAATGTATCATATAAAAAATTAAAAATATTATGGTTATTTTAAATTACTTTATTTAATGAAAATAAATGAGAGCATTTGAGAAAACGGTATTTTTCATTATTCAAAAATAAATAAATTATTTCAGAAAATTCCAAAAATTTAAACCTAATTTAATTTTTATATTATAATTTGAAAAATTAAGTTCATTTTTCCAGATATACATTATAATATTTTTATAAATTAGTTATATTATTTTCTCGAAAAAATAAATAAAAACCATTTTTGAGGGAAAATATACTTTTAAAGTGCAAAATGACTTTACTAAAAACTGATTACTTATTTCTTATTAATCATTTCATTATATAAAAAATTTATTCATATTTTTTGTCATGTTTTTAATCCTATAAATACCCATTTTAACATCCTTATATTTTAAAAGAACGCTATATTTGATAGCGTATACAACACGCAACACCTAACTTAAAAGAACCATGAAATATTATTATTTAAATATGTTTGTTATAACCTAGCCATTGAATTGCTGGGTCTAAATAAGATTAAATTCATTATGAAATATATATAAAGTAACTAATCAATATAAATATATTTATTAATTCTTTGTAAATAATCACTCGATTTTTAGTAAAGTACTTTTATTCGTCAAAAATATGTTTTCTTCCAAAATAGTTTTTATTGATTTTTGTGAGTGAATATTATAATTAATTTATAATAATTTTAATGATTTTATTTTATAAAAATAATATAACTTTTTTAATCATTATTTCCTTATTATCTTAGAGTGAAGTTTTTTAATTTTTCAAAAAAGATTAATTTTCCATTGAATAGTGAAAATACTAATTTTAATTAAAAATTGTATTTTTGTTTCAAGAATTGAAAAAATATATATTGTTTTAAAACGATTTTAAAGTAAAAATAATAATATTATATTATTTGTAATCTGATTATGGTTTTTAGAATCAATTTTATGGTCGAATTTGGTATGAAAGCTCTTTTTACGTAAAAAGGTATTTTTTCTAAAAAAAATATTTTTCATTGTGTTTTGTGTTATTATCTTAAATTAAATTATACCAATTATAGAGATTTAATATTAAAAAATTAAAAAGATATTTATAATCAGGAGTTTAATTTTTTTTTAAATAAGTCTAATTTATTTTTGGTCAACATTAATAGTAACCGTAGTAAAAATTTATTACCACGGTAGTGGTAAATTGGGTTAATCATGACTAATATGATATGGTCTCAAAATAAACCCATAACTTTATTCTATCATATTTTATGATTGGATTTTATCCATTTACATCCAATTTAGAATATATGGCCACTTTGTGCCATATTTCTTTGATTATGAGCTTTATGTTATTTAATAAAAATAATGTAAAAAAATTTCACTCTCTTGACTTAAATATATCTATTATTTTTACCTAAGGATAAAAAGATTTTAGTTTTAGTTTTAAATGTCAGTTTTAAATAAAATAAATAGATTTGTTATCATTTTTTTAATTTTTATTGACCAAATAATTATCTTAAATGCATACACATCACTAAAACAATGTTTATTCAATTAATTAAAAAAATTAAATAAACGACTTCAAAAAAATTAAAGGTTTCAAAAATTGGATGAATAATAGTGTTACAAGAATTTTCTATATACATGTGAAATTTTAGGGATGTTTTAAAGGATTATATTTTAATTCCATATTTTTATTGATGTATTCAAATTCATATTAAATTAATAGTATAAAAAATAACATTAATGATATTTTATAATAAATGATATTTTATTAAATGGTGTAAAATTCATAAAAATCCTATATTCATCCATTTTAATGTTATATGGTCCAAAAAAACAAAAAAAATCCATGTATGGGTCTTTTGACCTCTTATGATGACATTGTGGACCCTTAAAGTGTGGAAAACTTTATTATCATGATAATTGTCAAAAGGGTTAACGTGAGGTAAAAACTAAAATATAAAAGCCCAAAACACATATAAAACATGTAAAAATATTATTTTATTATTTTTTTAGACATATAATGATATTATATTTTAATTATATCATTTTGGATCCATTTTTACATAAACAATTATTTAATACTTTAGGAACATCCAAGAGTGCCCCTCCCTTCACTTATAAAAGGACAACCCTTCTCTCTGTTCCTTACACCACGTTGAGTATCGTAGATAGTCCAAAACCTACTAATTTCTCTTATAATAATACTTATACATGTTCTAGAGTATTTTTCCCGATTCTAAAAAAATGTTCTAGAGGATTTTTTCTTCCCAAAATACCAACTCTAAGTCCCTTAAGAGGATATCTAAAAGAATAATACCAAGGAAGCGATAATCATCTTTACCTACTCTTTCATGATTATTTATTCTTGTACTTACCTTAAATTTTTTTAACCATAGAATAATAATAACTCTAGTATCATAAATATAATGAGGTTTTATTATGATTATGGTACAACCATTTTCCATCTCTTTTCCATCATAAAAAAACAAAAACACCGCTCGTGCGTATGTATGGCTAATAGTCTCCATATAATGATGAAATTTGTTTTTCATTGACACATTACATTGATGGTTATAAAGATGAAACTAATGAATATATATATATGATATGTATTATATATTTATGCTTCTTATATTATAATATCATATCAAACTTATTACCTTTCCATCTGTTGGAAAATGATAACATTGCTCGTGTGTATGTGTGCGCATCCACCACCAGGAAGAGATGTGATATTATTTTTGTTTACACATTACATGGATAGTAATAAAAAAATATTTAATTAATATATATTATATATATTATATAATAATTATTTTTTAAAGGTTATTTATTATATAACCTTCTTTCATTCAATCCATAGAAAATTGAAAACAACATTCATGCGTACGTGTGGCCTACCATCTCCATGAATGTTGTAATTCATTTTTCTACCTCTATATTTTATATATGATTCTAAATATTTATATTAAATATTATGATATTTATATCTTTCATAAAATCATTTATATTATAGACTCATGATCAAAATTCAATGATCGAGACTACCAAATCAAAACATACATAAAAAATAAGTTAGCACACGAAATAATGATAATAATAAAAGATTATTAACAAACGGGTGATATAATATTATAAATGGATCATATATGATATTAAAAATATAAATATAGATATTTTACGTATTTATAATGAATTAAAATTTATTATATAAGAGGTTATATCATCTATGAGGCAAGTCTAACTTGAGTTAATGGGTTTCTTAACACAATTTTCATTCATTGGGTTATAATTATACTTCATTAACTATATTATGTCATGATTATTTATAGAATGACCACTGATTGTATTATATATTATTTCCAATTTTTTGTGGATTTAAATTTATTACATTTAATCAATTCATTTATTAATTTTCACTTTAATGATATGATCTCTCTAAAGGATTTCATCTTAATTTACACTCCATTAAGACATATTTAGTAATATAAACCTATTTAATTTTATTTGGTGTATATATTTATACTTTGAGGTATTTAACAAGAATATATATTCATTTATGATGATTAATGATTCTAATTAAGTTAATACTTCAAAATTAATGTTCATGATAAAATTCAATCTTATATCTCTCTTTAATCGGGTGTATTTTTTATTCCATGTCCATATTTTTAAAAATTATTTTATAAAAATACTTTTTATTTACTAAAATTAAATTTTATGTTATCCATTATAATTTAAAAGAAATTTAAAGTAATATTTATAAAGTTTTTTGATAGGTTTATTTTCAAATTTCTTTTAAAAAAGTCAAAATGAATGTATGTTTTTTATGTATATGGTGTTAATGGATTTTCTCACCACCATAACCGTTTTACAGCATTTAGTTTCTTCTATAAGTTTTCAATGGTTTAAAAATGTAGGTTATTTAATTAAATATTATTTTAATATTTCACTTTAATTTTTTTATTTCTCTAAAGGAAATTATTTTATTACGGAACATATATTTCTTAGGAATTGATGGTCATATTTTATCTCTTTAATTTTGTTGTTGTTCCCTTTCTACTGAAACAACCACATTATTGTGATAATTGGGACATTAAATTTATCATAAATATCTATATTCTTTATATCGTGGATATAATTATTTCATAAATCATTTATTATTTCTACATATGGGTTTTTACTTTAAAATTTATTTGATTGAGTGGGGGAATATTGATGCTATATATTCTTTACTTAATACATATATTTATTTATAAGGAATATTATTATGAATTAAATTAAACATTTGATGAAATTAAATGTACAAATAGTAGTGGGTGGGGCCCAATATTTTATTTTACCTTAATACATTGATAGGTCTCATGGTGTAAATTAGTTGGCCAAATTAAATAGGTTTTCTGGTGTATACCTACCATTGATTAAACTGTCGTGGAAAAATATATTGATGGTAAAGATATCATGATGTCTAAAATCATGATGTCCAATATTAATATTTTCCTTCATTTAGAATTTAGTTATTATTATCCATGAGATCACAGAATTGATATTATCCATTGATACATTTTTTGCATAAATTATTGATTAAATGGAAGGTGTTTCCAATAATTTACCTTCCATATTTATTATTAATTATTTACTGATGTTATCTTATGATGCATGTAACTCTTAATGAGGATCTCAACTCACCCTTTATATTTTTCATTTCCCTTTGATATGAATAAGGATAATATGAATAATACCAAGGTTACATGAATTTTTTTATTCTATGTATTTTATATTTCCAATATAATATGGGAATCATGTATGTATCTAGTTCTTCTAAACTAATAAACTAATATGTCTTTCATTATAAGATCCATTGTATCTTATACCAATGTAAAAAGGTATACATTGGATCTATGTTACTGTTTTTGGGTTTTCTAAAGTTTATATCAAAGGAAGTTTAGTGGAAAACTTGGGAACTAGATTTTAAATAAACATATCTAACATGAGAATTTTAATAATCGCTTATATTATTTGAGAAATATTACAATTAGAGAGATTTTAATTTTTTGGCTCAATATTCATGATGATTATGAGTTAACTTGGTGTGATCTATTTTTTAGTGATGGATCCTAATGGAATAAATGGAATTAACACATGTAGTTACCTTTAGGGATTTACTTGTTGACTAAGCCAATATAGCTAGTACTAAAATCATATCATGGATATATTAGAGTAGGTTACGCAGGTTATGACAAATAACCCTACTCGAATGGAGAAACTTGTTGTTTCATAGTGTGGTTATCCTAAGTTGGATCGCTTCATGTGAAAAAAATCCTCCATATTGTAGTGAAGCTACTAATCAATTAGTTTCCAAAAAATGTATTAAGTCCTCAAAAAAATAATCCTAACTTTGTGAAGTAATGAAAGTAAAAAAGGTTATTTTATTAGTTTATTGTTTTAATGGAGAAATTGATCTTGGGTGGTCATTGATCTAGAATAATAAAGAGGTTTATAAAATATAATTCATTGAATGTATAACATTAAAAGTGATATTCTGAAATAAATACATTCCTCATGATTAGCGATCTGATATGGAAATGAATTTCTTCAATATAAGATAGAAGGAAGAATAAATTATTGTTGGATATGATTAAAATTTTACAAGATTACTGAGACTTGATATGGACTATGTATTTAATTTGGAAAGTAATATTGAATATTTATTTGATGGTATTATTTCAAGACTCCACAGATAACTAGTCTCTCAAAAAATTTCATTATATGATAATATGGTATCAAGTTTCATTAGGATAGAGAAATAATTCTCCAATTCATATATTTTCAAAGTAAATAAAGAGAATAAGAGGATGACTGGTCATAAATAAAAATTAAATAAGGAAAAGGGAAAAAGTAAAGGATGGAAATTCCCACATTTTATAATTTTGGAAAGTAACACCATGGTACTTACTTAATGCAAACCCGATTTTGTTTCAGGTGCGGAAAAAGAGGTCATTAGGCTCTTGAATACAAGGAAAAGAAAGAAACCACTAATATCCAATTATTTAAATCTAAACATATATGGAATTATTCAAACCAATGTCCCAAGCATTAAGGTAACTTTTCATAGAATAATCCAAGGGGAGAAGGTTGAGCATATGTCATTACTACGGTTGAAATGGAATGATTGAAATATTTTGTATTTGGATTCAATAATTATGTTGTAGTAGTAATATATTGGTGTTATTTTGGTTATAACAGTCATGAAACATATAAGGTTTTTTTAGTATTAATTTTTCATTAAGTATTTGAAAAAATATTCGGAATGGTACTGATAACCCAAAAAAGTGATTTATTGGTAAGGAGATATTTTTAGGGAATACATCAATAAGGGAAAGATGACCCTTAATATGTTCCTAATGCTAAGTTAATAATGGTTAATTATGATAAATAGAATGTTAAAACTGAATAAGTAAATGGGATGGTATTTTTGTATAACACACTAAAATTTTTATGAAACATATCTCCTTAAATAATTTGATTTCATCGATAGCTTGCAATACACGCAATAATGAGTTTAGACGAACCACGTAATATTATTAAAATATTATGTGACCATTATCACCTATCCATTTTATTGGTGGGTATAAATAGTAATAACTAAATTATGAAAAATATACCATAAACAGATTTATAAAATAAATTCATTTATTATCAAATAATTATAATTTAAAACAAAAAAATAAAAAAAAAGTACTGGGATTTTTTATGATAATTTATTTTTCTGCGTGCAATGTATTTTTATAATAAAAAATTAAATTAATCACTATTATTGAATTATTTTAATAAAATTAAGATATTATTTAGTTAAGAACATTTTTTAAAATTTCATCATAAAAATTTCTAATCATATTATAATAATAAATCTATTTTTATTTTTAAAAATAATTTTTTTTTCTAAAAAACAATTTTTTCACATTTTGCGCACTTAAATTGAAATTAATTTCTGTCATTTATAGTTATTTAATTATATAAAATTAACTAATGTTTATGAATCAAGAGGATCCAATTTGGTAAATAGGTCCCTTTTATTTTTGGTCAAAATGAATAGTGGCCGTGGTAAAATTTATCACCTCAGTAAATGGTAAGTCAGGCTATTCTAGATTAAAAATAAGTAATAAGGCCATAATTTTTTTTTCAAATTCTTAGAGAAAGAAAGTTATTCTGACCTTATCACCTTAGTCTTAAAATTTATTATTTTAATGGAAACATTTCCAAGAAAATGATTTATATATTATTGAAATCCAAGAAAGTTATAAAATATCAATCTCTTAGTTTTAAATATATTTTATGTGTTCACATAAGGACAAAAACTAGTTATTAATGAATATTAATATTAATTTTGTTAAAATGAAATTATATTAATGATGGTAACTTATTTATATTTTTAGGTATTATATAATTACCTTAAATACTAAAACAACATAAAAATAGTATTTATTAAGTTAATAGAAAAATAAAACAAATGATTTTGAAAATATTAAAAGTGATATAATTTTAGTAATTTATATTGTTAAAAAAAATTTATAGTTGAATATGAAATATTATTATTTTGTTAAAATAATTATATTCTATTTTTCCACTTTTTCTATGAAAGTTAAGTCAAATTAAATAAAGAGCTTCAAAATTTAAAATAACTATATTTTATCAAAATAATATATAATAAAATTAATTAAAAAACATGAAATAAGACAAGGTGGTTAATATATTGTCTAAAATGTCATAAATTCCCTATTTATGGGTGAATCGTTACCCAATAAGTAAAAAATTTCAACCCTGTAATATTTGAAAATGTTGTTACAATAGTTAATATTTAAAATTGGTTTACTAAGGATTAATCAAAATGACAAGGTTTAAAATTATACAAAACCTTGTCTAAATTATATTGGTTTATAGCAATGAAACCTTATAATGTATTATATTTGAATTATTGTAAATTTTGAGGCATTTCTATTAAGAATTAATTTATTATAATTTAATATTTTGAGAAATTCCAAAATTGTCACTCACCTCAACTATAAAAAGACACACCCTCTATCAATTCTTTACACTAATTTGAGACTTATAGATCATAAAAATCTACCAATTTTTATTTTAAATTTCTTTATTCACACTTTACATGTTCTTTTCTTCTCAAAAGACTAACCCTGGAGCCCTTTAGAGGATAGCTAAATGAGTCATTTCAAAGAATAAGTAATCACCATAACCAATAAATTTCTTTCCAACTCTTCCTTTCCTCATATAAATATATTTAATTTTTCATAAAACAATAAAATTAATATCATAAATATTCTAAAAAAAATTTATGACTACGAAAACATCATGAAAAAAACTATTCCCCCATCAAATTAGAAGTGGAAGTATCGCTTGTGTGTATGTATGTCTTACCATCTCCATGTAGCAAAAAAAATTCATTTTCCATCACTATATTTTATGGATGGTTATTATGATGTGTTTAATTCTTATGTAATATGTTTATGATGTAATTATACTTATTCAATGATAATATCACATCCACCTACTTACCTTCCAATTTTTTGGAAAACAATAATGTCGCTCATGTGTATGTGTGGACTACCACCTCCATAAATCAATGTGATTCATTTTTCATTTAAATTTCAATTAGATGGTAATAAAGATATATTTAATTAATATATATGATATATATAACAAGATAATCATTCTATAAAGTTAAATTATAATTTACCTTTCTTTCATTCCATCCATCTAAAACTGAAAACAACATTTATATATACATACGTCATATCATCTCTATAAATGTTGTGATTCATTTTTCTATACCTATTTTTTACGGATGACTATAAATATATATATATATATATATATAATGAATATATATGATATTTATATAACGATTAATATTTTAATACTATGGAACCAGGATAAATATATAAGTACTGAAACTATTGATGTCACAACTTGTCCCTCGGGGCCCGTGCCATGAAATACCCCAAGCCCACCTCTCGAAGGCTAGGGGTTTGTGACTAGCGTCGAAGGAGTCAGTCTACAAGTGGGAGGCATTTTCCTGGATACCTGTACACGCATGCACTCACAAACAAAAACCAAAAAGCTTAAATGTGAACACTAAGTAATCAAAAACAAGAGTATAACAGCAAGTAAAGCACTTAGTGGTGTAACTCAGCTAGTATACAAGCCCAAAAAAAGAACTGGAAAAAATAAAGGCATAAATGGAGCACCGATGACCATTTGTGGAAGATCCCATCTAATTGCTGGAGTAGTGAAGATACTAGAATCTGTAGTAGTATTTCATGTCTTCATGGTCCTACTAGACCCCTCTTGGTCCTAGGCCATCAATTCCACCATCGTAACATCTGTTGGTCCTGTATTCCTGAGAACCCCTATCGAAATATCGAACATCTACACTAGACACAACACGTGCGGGTGGAGCTCGTGTAGGGGTGAGTAACTTAGTACTCATTAGGGGATCCCGAGACCCTTTATGGTGTCTCAAAAATCCAAAAAGGAAAAATACCACAAAATAACCACGAAGTAAACCAAAAAGATTATGCATAGTCATCTATACTCAGGAATATTCCTTTGCATATACCTAGGTCATCCAGATATAATCATCTCATCCACAAAGAAACATAAGGCCCTGACCTCATGCCATTTCTAGGATTTCCCAAGAAGGCTCATAACACAACTCAAGGATCAGGAGTACACACTCCATGTACTGGCCATCCCTGATGGCACCCATCTAAGAGATGTATTCCATCAGGTACAACTCAACCATTCCTGATGAAACTTTTGAAAGGATTTGCTCCATCAGGAATTTTAGGCTATAACTTCTTCTAGTGCTTGGTACTAGAGGTCTCGCAATCACAGTCTTTTTCCCAAGTCAAGACCAACTAAAACCAAGTGAACATGCCCACTCCATCACACTACGTTCAGTTGGGGGATCATTGCTGCAGTCTAACTCACGATATCTCAGTCGCCCCAGTAAGAAGTGGCATGACCCTCAGTCCATCAAGGGAGTACTAACTTCTACCCTGGGTATCGATTACATAAATTGGAGGGGCCCCTCCTCATAATTGTGTCCTTCTGTCAAGGGAGCTCCAACTACCCTAAAGGAATCACTCCCTGTCTCTACTTATAAACGGGGGAGTATAAATCCATATATGAGGACCCTCACCCTACCCAGTAGGGGTGTACAACTCGGGTAGTTTTTTCACTATGGGGGACCCACACCCTAGTACATCAGGGGAGTACCGACCTCTGGAAAGAGGACCCAAACCCTGGCTTGGGAGCGGAGTACCGACTATGTTGTAGCACTGCATAAGAAGGACCCACACTCTGGGTTTATAGGGGAGTACCTACTATAAACATAGTGGACATGTACCCTACCTGGTAGGGGAGTACCTGACTCTATGTGAGTTAAGTATAGAGTACTCATGCCCAATTCCAATAGGGGAGTACTGAATCCAAAGATAGAAAAACCATCTCAGAGGAAAACAAACCCACACTCATTATGTGGGGAGTCCTGTCTCTACCGGAGTAGTGTAGAAAGGAATACCTGCTCCTTGATTCATAAAGAGAGTAGCCATCCTAACTCTCACTACAAGAAACACCCTGGTTATGCTTCTCAGGTTACTAGTCATACCTCAACCACCACAAAGTTCCACAAGGAAGTGACCAGATGATCTATCATTTCTAAATGGGTTCCAATGAAACAGATGGCGCGTCAACCGGACACCCAGTCTGAAAGTTATATGCTTTTTAGTCATGAGGGCCCAGTTGGATTTGGGTATGATCCAACCCGAAAAAACTCCAACTTTATCTGAAAGTCATGTGAAGTATCTCAAAAAGGACTGCCTCATATTAATGGTTCTGGTTCCGCAGACGCTTCGTCAAACGGACGTCTGGTTTAGGAGATACGCTCATTTGAACAAACCGGGTCGTAAGTGGGTCCGGGTTCGGTCCAACACGGTCAGACCCACCCATCCCCAAGGAATTGGGCTTGGCTCAGTTCATCTGGGCCTAGTCTAGCACGCTGGGCCTCAGGATCAGCCCGTTGGGCTGTGGGTTCAGCCCGTACCACTCAGCTAGGCATGGCCTGTCAGATTGCAGAATCGCTCAGCCCGCTGGCTGAGCATGGGGGAATGCTCCACTCCTGAATGGTCGAAGCCATACAGGTCTTCAATTTCATATAACCAGGTGGCACCACATCCCTTGTCCAGTCTACATTGATCGGCCTGTTGTCGACCCAATGGTGCGGGTCTGCTCTCCGTCGCGGCTCGATGTCGCGGCCTTCCTCCGCAGCGCGCCACCACAGCATGTCGTCCGGCTCAGCAGTGGCAATGAATGGCACCGCACCTCCCGGCCGGTCTGTGTGAACCGGCCTTCTATAGACCCACGAGCACATGTCTTTCCTCTATCATGGCTAGATGTCGTGGCCTTCCACCGTGGCATGCCACCGCAGCACGCCGCATCACTTCAATGCGGTAGACATTGGTCAGCTGCCCCGTGTCCACTGCGTCGCCTTCGGGTGCCACCATTACTTTGCGGCCGGTGGGTTCCGGTCGCCGCCTCCCTTGGTCGCCGGTCCCATTGCGTGCCTCTTTCACAAAGCTGCTTCTTCTGGTCTCCCACATAGTATGCAACCATAACGGGTTCAGAGGAGGTTATGGGACTTTTTTTTTCAACTCACACCCTCCGCATTAGCATTATAACATGGGAAGAATTTCTAGATTATAAAAACTCCTATAATGAATCCCAGCATTATCCTCCCACATTAAAGAGTGAAACACGCGTCAGCCCGTTGGACAGTTGACCTGTGTTCTTCATAATATTCAGGAATAGTGTAAAAGGGGGAGGAATCGAACATATAACCCCCTACATCAAGTTCGTTGGAATACGTTGAGGATGAGGAATAAGTGTTTACATCTGAAGGTGTTCGTCGGTGCTGTTCATTTCCCTTTGATTCCTCCAACATCCGTCGCTTGAAGATTCATTCGAGGTTGGTGGAATTCATCATGGAACTTAATCATAGGTTCCTCTCTTTAGTCCAAAAACCCATGTCTGAGATTTGTTTAAACAGAGGGGAGGAAAGGATCAATGCACCACACAATTAATGAGGTTCATTAATGTGTATAATTAATGAACCTCTTTAATTATCTCAACGGTGTGGTTACATGTTCATTTAAATCTACCAACGATGTGGTTACAGAAAAAATATAAGTCAAACCATTAAATGGTTTTGATGTCGCACTGTGGTCCCAACATCGTTTGTCCAACGGTTTCACAAAGAAAAAGTAAAATAACCAAAATTTATTTTATTATTTTTTTGTAAATTCCAAAAAAATAACTTTTTCATCTAAGCCTTATCGGTCGAAGGTAAGCTTCCCTTAGGCGAATCCCAGTGTTATAGATTTAATGGTTCCCTCATATTTTTAATCCAACAACTAGTTCAAAAGATATAATTCACTGCCCACACGTTTACTGAATATACCTTAAAAAAGTTAAATATTTATTAACAGTCACCCTTGACCCACGCCGATCAAGGTTAGGCTCTTCCTAATGGGAACACAACCTCACGAGCTCTACAATACTCTCAAATTTTGAATCTGATTTTTCGTTTAGAATTTAAGGATTTTACAACAAAATAATTTTTACTTAATTATTTTATTTACGGCCAAAAACTAACATCCACTGGTGGCCTGCATCGGCCAATGTTAGTATTTTCCTAAGGAAAGAATACACTCATGAGTTCAGCGGTGGTCTTAGATTTCTAATCTGATTCGCAGTTTAAGAGTTATAAGTATTTAAAAAATAAAATAATTTTATTTAATTATTTTATTTACAGTTATGTCATTTTTGGGTATTCTCACTAGGGGCATGCACCAACTAAATTTTAGTCATTCCTAGTGTAAACCCGCCACCCTAAACACAACGGTGCCCTCAGATTTCTGATCTCGGGACTCGTTTAAGAGTCATTACACTTTTTGAAAAACACTGCTCACGCGCGTTATTTAAATCTTAAAATTTATCGATGGATCATTCTGGGCACTCCGGGCATCGAAATCACATGCCGTTGGATTTCACTATCTCGAAATAATTATATATAAAAAAACATTTATACATAAATTCTGAGATGTTACAACTAAACTGAAATACTCAAGATAAATGAAACAGATAACCCCTGAAAATGGAAATTTTAATAAGTAATTATTGATAAAATTGGGTGTTTATAAGACATAAAGGGATCATATATGATATTATAATTTTGAAATTGAATATCATATATAATTATAATAAATTTAAATTTATTATGTAGTAGGTTATATTGTTTTCTATGTAAGTAAAACTCTATGTAAGGGCGTCTATATTAAAATATCATTATTTATCGGAATTTTTTATGATTAAGTTATGATGATGAAATATTATGACCAACTTATCATGATTCCCATGACTTTTATTATCTTCTATTTATTTCTTGAAAATACATGTTTTACTTTCATTTTCTCCCCTAATGTACTCAAGATATATAATATATGTTTTTAAGGAAAATTTACTACATTTAACTCTTTAGTCCAAAAAAATTTATTCCTTATTCATGTTTTATAAAAAAAATTTAAATAATGATTTTAATATTTTCCAGAGATTTTTAAAATTTATTTTTACCCATGTTTTAATTTTTACAAAATGGTTTTAATATAATCTTATTGTCATTTTTCAAATGATATACTCTGTGACTTTCTAACAAAAGTATAAAAGAAATGTTTTTTTACTTATATAGCACGAATGGAATTTATCCCTATCATGGACACTTCATATTTTGAGTTTTCATTTACAAGTTCTCATTTTTTATTTTCAAAGAAAAAAAATTCCATAATATTTTGGAAATTTTTATATTTTGAAGAAGTGGTTTCAAAATGGAAAGGTTATTTTCCTCCAGAATATTTTAACGGTATTTTGATTCATCAATGACAAAAACCTTAAATATTTATTATTATTTACTAGTAATACGATCCAAGGATACGATCCTTATTCTATCTATGGATAATTTATGTTTATGATAGCATGATTTTTATGAAACCCATTATTTTTCAATATATTATTTTATAATGAAATGTTTATGAAACCCATTTCTGTTCATGTGTTTTGATATGATGAATGGTTTATAATATTTTGGCACACATATGTATTATTTTAATTATGTAATGGTGGGACCTATATCTCCCTATAAATAGTTAGGTAAAGATTTATATATTATGAGATTAACAGGACTCAAATGGGTAGTAAACCCAGTTTAGTATGGGACTTTATCCATTATGATAGTCTTGGCAGTGAACCTTGACTACTTCAATAGTTTGGTAAGTGAACTCATTCAATGATGATAGTCTTGGAAAAAAGCCTTGACTAAAGAGGAAATTATTTTATATGCTTATGTGTATGCCATAGTTCCATTCCTTATGCCTATGATATGATCTTATGGACCATGTTCTTTGATTCCATTGTGATTCATGTCTTATAAACTATGAATATTTATTCTATGAATCAATATTATGATCTATTATATAAAATTCATGGTTTTAAAATGTTAATCTCTTGTTCTTATACCCATTTTTCATGTTATGCTTATATGATCTTTCATATATCCTTTATTTACCCTTACTAAGAATCAAATCTCACCATTTATTATGTTTCATCTCCTTGGTTATGAAGAAAGGTTTTATATATGACATTTATAAGAAGGGTGATATTTGTGAATATATGAGTGGGAATTGATGTAGAACTATTTAGAACTATTTTTTTATGTTTTTGTGTTTCCAAAGATACTAAAAATATAATATTATATCATGGATCATTATGTTTTATAAAGAATATTCATCTACTTAGAGGTAATATCCATGTATAAAAATTATGGGTCTCTATATTTGGTGTCAGAGTAAGGTTTAGTTAACCTTGAGAAACTAGGATGAGAAACATTTAGTAAGAACCATAGGGATAAGTTTAAGTATAGGATAAAATCTTAATGTTTTGGTATTCAACATGAATTAACTATGTTAAACCTAAGGTTTCATAGAAGAAGGTGTCACCATTCATACATCCTATAAATTATTTTTCATGATTATATGGTTTCCCACTATGATTATTTTTTCTCACACTATGATTTTGTTCTTATTCAATGGATGGAATCTGAAGGAATCATATTAAAGTTGATTGTGATGTACAATGCAATGATTTTCCTCCTGAGAAACTGAATGTTATGGGAGATATAATGAAAAATATTATTTCTATGATCACAAAAATTTATCAATCTATGAATCATGATAATATTTTAAATGAGAAAAGGAAGGAACAAACTTCTGTGGATTCCTTCATGAGATAACGTCAAACTTCTTTTAGTGGTTCCAGTAATCCACTATTCATTGAGTAATGAATTCATACGGTTAGAAAGATATTTTCCATTATTTAGTGTTCTGAACATGATTAATTTATTATAGTTGTTTATCATTTAGGACAAAAAGAATATAAGTGGTGGACTCTTATCAAGAACACGTAAGAAAAAGAAGAAATTAAATCTATGGAGTGGGATAAATTTTAAAGATTTATTTTAAATAATTTATTTCATCATATTATTCTTATGAAAATGGTGAATGAATTCCTTAAGTTTAAATAGAATGATGATGAATTCATTGATACCTATGGGTTAAATTTTGTAGTACTTGCAAGGTACTCTTCTATTTTTGTCATCCAACCTCAATGTAAGGTTGATTGATTATTCATTGGCTCAAAACCAAGTCCTTAAAGGGTGTTATCCATAAGGGACTCAAGTAGCAATGAATAAATCGTTTGATGTGTTATCAAGGTGAAGATGGATATTGGAATTACCCCCCAATCTCATGGTTTTGACAAGAAAAGAGAAATGGAATTCAAATGAAATTATAAAAACCATAGAGACAAGAATATGAGATTTTTTTTATGCTCAAAATATGGAAGGAAACTTGAGTGGAACTATCTTAAGGGAACTAGTAAATGTTTCGACTATAGAAAGGAAGGTCATCATGAAATCAAATTCTGAATTAATGGGAATAAGTTAAATAATGATAAAAATAGAGATAAAACAACACAAAATTCACAACCACACTTTAATGTTTTAAATGAAATGAGTATGTGAATTGTGATAACCAGTTCCCAAATCCAAAGGTTAATGATGCTGATTGATATGAACAACCTCTTAAGCCTTGAGTAAAATATAAATCTCATGTGATCACTATTTCTGATGAGGGGTATGATAATGAACTAGTGAAAAGTACACTTACCATCTACTCTATAACTAATAGTGACTTATTTGATTCCATATCTACCCACTATTTTATATATAATTACTTTTCTAAGGTTATCAAAGTACCTACTCAAAAATTAGATGTTGAGTTAGCATTAAAACCTTCTAATTATATGATGATCACATCCCAAACCTATAACTCTTCTCTAGTAGAATATTGTGGGAATATGTTTACTATAAATATTTTCATTCTTCTTATAGTTGAATTAACTATTATTTTTTGAATGGGAAAGATTTATTTACATAAAACCAAATCAATTTTCTAGTAAGGGAAGTTACATTTGATATTCTGAACCAACCTCTGATTGACTGTTAGTTTGATGAAAAAATTGATTTCTGATGGAAATTACATCCATAATATGGTCCATGATTCCTATTAAAAATGATTGATTATAGCATATGGTTGGGAAGAAACTCAACATTGAATATATTATAATTCTGTCAGATTTTATATGTCTTTCTAGAAGAATTGTTTTGTCCTTCCCCAAATCATGAAGTTGGTTTTTCAATAGAACTCATACTAGGTGCTACACCTAATTCAAAGACTCTATATAGAATGGCCCTAATTAAGTTTCAATAATTTAAGAAGAAACTCTAGGAGATTATTGAAAAGTGATTTATTCTGCCAATAGTGTGACCTTGGGGTGAACCTATTCTATTTTTTAATAAGAAAGATGGATCAATGAGAATATTTATTGATTATCAAGAACATAACAAGATAACTATCAAAAAAAGTATCCATTTTTATAATATAGGGTTTCTCTAGACCCAACTATGAATCACTTTATTTCCATATCATTTATATAGTTATATATACATGGTCTATTCTTACCATAATAGTGTAGACTCTTCTATGTCTACTATTTAATGGTAATGTCCATAGTTTAATTATTGTATCAAAGGTTATGGAAGATCACAGGCTATAATGAGAACCTTGAGATACTATTACATTGATCTTAAACCAAGGAAATATGGTCTAGATGCTTTTTACTGACTGGAAACATTAGATGTTTGACTATCAGGTGTTGGGGGGATCATAATCATTGAAACTTCTTCTCATGAAGTTCTCACTTGGTGATCTCAAGTTGTGAGATCATGATGACACACCCTCCAATAGGAACCCCACATGTTTTGGGTGTCATTGGATGTTACTATCTATGGACATGTGTGATGGTCTCTTTCCTTGAGATCATTTCCAATGTCTTCCATTTGATCATGTACTTTGATAGAAGGTGAAAACTATGATATTGAAATCATGGTGAGGTAGTTTGTGTTGGGTGCGTCATTGGTGGCATGACATTAGTTAAATGGTCAAGAAAGGATTTGTCACTTTCAAGTTAAGGAAGTTATATATCTCAGGCCTGATTGATTAGGATGGTAGTACCTTCATAAGACAATGGCCATGGTAGTCAAGGGTAAATTCATACAGTTATATCAACAAATAATAATGCATGAAAAGGATGATGACATGGGTGTGCATCCCGCTTTAAGACAAAGAGATTTTATTATACAGCCAATTTTCGTAGGTTGGTTGTCACTGATGTGACAATCCTTATCTATTTTGGAGCTATGATGGGTTACTGGATACCAATCATGGTCAATGAATAATATTAACTACTATCAAGATAAGTTCCTAGAGGGTCACACACAATAGCATATTCAAGAATCTTCCCTATTTAGTTGAATAGGAGTTTTGGACATGGTGGGCCCCACCATTGGGGTCCGGGATTTGTCCAAAGAGATACCGTCAACAAATTAATAAAAAAAATTATATTATTCAATTTAGGAATAATGATCATTGAATTTATTTATTCAATTTATTTACAAGTTTTAAGTTAAATACATGGAAAATACTAATTGAATGAATATTAGATTAATATATTCAAGGTTCAATTAATATTTGTAGGAATGATGCATCAAGATTATGACTCATTTATTATCATGTAATATTATTAATGTATTATAAGAAAGTGATAATAATATTTATGACTCATTTAAATAGTCATAACATAACATTTATTGTGTGTTAGTTATTCAGGGTCCAGAGAGGCAATTTTAGGTAATTTAATTGCACATTATATATAGAGGAGTAAGTGCATTCTCAAAAATACCATTCATTGGATTTCTCTCTCCTCTCCTATTTCCATGTTCTATAGAGAGAGGCTCTTTCTCTAGGATCTTGGATCGATCTCTCTCACAAACATCACAAGCAAGGTGATGCAGTGGTTGTCATAGTGTTAAAGGAATCATCAGAACTCCATGCTAGCACCCAAATTTCGAAGATTGGTTCCCCCACATATTTTTGAAGTGCATGTGGATGATCTAGATAAATCCGGTTTTAGATTATTCAAGCAGTGATCACCAATGATGAGCAGGCGTCGTGTGGGGATTCAAATCTAAACAAGGTATTTTATAGTATTAATTTTGTGCTTAAAACTCTTCACGTGAAATCTTAGGCTTAAATTGGGGAACGATTTGCCGGTGCCAACAAGTTCATGTCGTTCATTAGTGAATTTTTTTAAAATCACACTTTGGGGGCTTTCACTACATGATTGATACCTCTAATTGGTATCAGAACAGCGTATGAAAATTTTAGTCTGAAGAAATATAAAATTTACATTAATCTATGAAGTGGGCGTTCTTACAGTCCAAAATCTATAGACCACATTTTAATCTGACATTGGATGACAAATCCACAATCATCTGAATTTTTAGATCGAATATAAAACAATAATTTTTATAGGAATTGAATCGGTGATCCATTTTTCCATGTTAATTTACCCGAATATATCTGCAAGATCTGAGGTTCCCATCTATTCTATCTGGATACCGATGGCCGAAATAGTATTCTATAGAAAGATAAATTAATAAATATTTTTATTAATTGATTTAATAATTTAGTTATTTATTTATTTATTTATTTTAATATTAATTCTATTATAATACACTTAAGAAGTCATTGGAATTTGTGGATGTTGTTTTTGCACAGATATGGTTTTTTCTAAAGATAAGAATAAACAAATTAAAAAGGGACCATTGTTTTTTTTAAATGGAAAGCAACACAAAAAGGGGGTCAAAAGTTGGGGGATTGAGCATCCTCCCCCTCCACCATCCACCAGTGGTGGCCCCACTTGGTCTTCCAACTACTAAAAATGGGCTTTATCAGCACTCAATATGGGATTTAACAGTGCTAAAAAAGGGATGTAAAGCTCAACGTTGATAAAGGTAGCCTTTATCAGTGCTAAAAAAGTGCTAAAAACACACTGATAAAGGGATACTTTATCAGTGATTTTTTAGGGATGATAAAGGAATCCTTTATCAGTGCTTATTTAGCGTTGACAAAGGATCCCTTTATCAGTGCTAAAAAAAGCACTGATAAATGTTATGCCTGCTATAAAATAAAATTCTGCAGCAGCACACCCAAATAAGACCTGCAAAAAATCAGCATATCAACAAGTATACCCATACAAAATTAACACATAATTCATAAGTTAATTACCACAATTATACACATACAAAAAGTATACCCATACAAGAAGTATACCCATACAACAATTATACCCATACAATAAGTAAACCCATACACAATTAACACATAATTCATAAGTTAATTAAATAAATAAAGAATTCAATTCAGAATTCAGGGGGTTGGGGGGTTTTCAGGGGTTTGGGGTGGCTATCCAAGGGGGGTATGGGGTGTCCAGGAGGTGGGGGTGTTTGGGGGGATGGGGGTGTCCAGGGGGTGGGGGTGGCTATCCATGGGGGTGGAGGTGTCTAGGGGGTGGGGGTGTCCAGGTGGTGGGGTGTTTTCTAGGAGGGGTGGGGGCGTCCGGGGGGTGGGGGGCTATCCAGGGTGGTGGGGGGGCTATCCATGAGGGTGTCTATGGGGTGTGGGGTGGTGTCCAGGGAGGGTGGGGTGGTGTCCAGGGGGTGGGGCCTTTAATGGTTTTAATGGAATGAATTTCATGGATTTTAATATCATTGGTATTTTTAAAATGGTTTTGGAATCATGTTTATTTCAATATTATGTGTTTCTTTAGGAAAAAATGAATTCTTTTGGTGTGTATGGTAGGAAGGGGGTTTTCTATACGTCATTTGTTGTTTTCACTTAAAATTTTGTCCATTTTAAACAAAATAGAGACACTTTGAGTGATACTGGCCACATAGTGCCTCATATTGAAGTGAGGTTGACTCGTAAATGTCACACATGAACCATGGATAATTCTCCTAATGTATCAATACAATACGAATGCGTTTGGTCGTATCTCTATACGTCATTTGTTGTTTTCACTTAAAATTCTGTCCATTTTAATCAAAAGGGAGACACTTTGAGTGATACCAGACACACCATGCCTCAGATTGAGGTGAATTTGACCCATACACATCACAAATGACCCATGGATCTTTATCCTAAAGTATCAACACAATCTAAATTCATTTGGTCATTTTTCTGTACGTTAGTTGTTCTTTTCACTTAAAATTCTATCCATTTTAAACAAAAGAGAGACACTTTGTGTGATACCAGCCACACCATGCCACAGATAGAGGCGGGGTTGACTCATACATGTCACACATGACTCATGGATCATTATCCTAAATTATAAACACAATCCGAATGCATTTTTTCGGTTTTTCATATGTCAGTTGTTGTTTTCACTTAAAATTTTGTCCATTTTAAATAAAAGAGAGACACTTTGAGTGATACCAGCCACACTGTGCCTCAGATTGAGGTGGGGTTGACTCGTACATGTCACACATGACCCATGGATTTTTCTCTTAAATTATCAACACAACTTGAATGTTTTGGGTTGAATATGAAGGTATTTTAGAGATTTTACCAGTTTTTCTTATCCAAAGCCCAAAGAAAAGTGGTTCATCATTCTTTCTTGTTTCTGGTGCATTTCATCTATTAAAATTTGAAAATGACTCATTGGAGAAAGTATTTTTAATTTAATAACAATTACAATTTTCCTACGAACATTTACATAAAACAATGTTTCATCTTTTGATCTCCTTAACCCATCTCAAAAATTCCCACCAATTGTACATGTCCCCAAGTAAGATCTTCATGCTATTTGTGTACAATATTCCATCAGGTATGTGGCCCACTAATTTATAAACAAATCTATATTGTCTTGTGAATATGAGGCATGTGATGAAGGTTGTTGGACCTCAACACTAGGATCTGCAACAAGTTCAGAAACTTGTTGTTGTTATGCACTGTGATTAGCAGTAGTAGTAGTGGCTTTAGAGACTTCTTCAGCCATGAGGTTAGAAGAACTAGAACGTGGAGAAGTCATTATCTACAAAAGTGGTTGAATAGTTAACTTAGATTACATAAATTTAGTAATGATAAGATAATAATGTTAGATAACAATATCTATATTAAGAACAAAATATGACCTGTTTATTGAACTCTCTTTGTTTTCTTCTAATGATGAAGGGATTTGACACCTATATTTATTATCCAAATACCTTCATTATGGTCTCCTATAACATAAAAAATATCATCTACATTGGGATCACTGTGAAATTATTGTGACATACAACTGAGAGGATTATCCCCCAACTAAATTTTCATCGGACCCTTCAATAGATTTGGATGATAACAGAATAATTGACCACTTTCAGTTTGTGGGATCTAGAACATAAAATACTTGAACTATTTGTGATTCCATTATAAATTGTTCATCTTTGTACTATTCTTTACTAAAATCAACTTCTACATATCTCAATTAATCTATTTTAACATCACTATTGTTATCAACCCATTTTCATTGAAAAATGGGTAATTGGAATGTCATAGAATCCAACTCCCATATTTGTTTGATAATTCCAATGTTTGACATATTCACATAAATTGGATTTCATTCCTTACTACTAGAAACTTGCATCGGATCATCCACAAGTGTAACTCCACTATTTTTCATGGTACTATCTTCATCATGTTCATTTTTATAGAATGTATAAGCATTAATTACATAACCATTCTAAGATAATATATACACACTTGGTCCGACAGCTAGCCATCGAAGTCGTTCTGCAATTGAATTCATATTTTTAGAAAAATTCTTAAAAATATGGTTCTGAAACCATCCTATAAACTGGTGATTATGTGTATTTGATACCCATTTTCCATCCCTTGATGGATTCAATAGCCTAATAATTTCTTTGTGGGTTTCAATTTATGGAGAAACCTCCCAACTGTTATTCAAATCAAAAGGGTGGACCTTCTCCCGATCTGTAATATTGATTGTCACAACATCACTTCTAGAAATTATCTCAGCCTCAATGTGTCCATTATGACAAGATTTTGGGAGACCAATGCTTTCCACATCAGATAAGTATTCAGTACAGAATTCAATGTCCTTCCTCAAAAATATATCACTCCACAATACAACCCTCTGGCTGACTTCAATTTTTGACATACCCTTTCAAAATCATCATATACCGTTCAATGGGGTACATCCATCTATAGTGCACAGGACCACAAAGTTGAATATCTCTCACCAACTCAACAATCAAATGAACCATCATATCAAAGAATGATGGCGGGAAGAACATTTCTAATTCACATAATATGATGACAATTTCTCTTTCCATAGCTGGTAATTTCACTGAGTCTAGAACATTGCTCCATATAGCTTTGAAAAAGAAACAAATTTTGGTTAATGTGTGATGAACATTATTGGGAAAAATGAAATATAAAGACATAGGAATTAAATCATGCATCAAAACATGGTATGCATTTGATTTCAAACCTTTTAACTTAAAATAATCCATTGACACAATTTTCTTGATATTTGATGAATACCCCTCTGGAACCTTTACATCATTGAAGAAGTTGAAAAAATGACATTTCTCCTCCCTAGACACAGTGTAAGCAGTTGGAGGAAGAAACATTCGATTTTCACCCTTCACGGGAGCCAACTCTTCTCGTATTCCCATGTCAACCATGTCCAACCTTGCCTTAATTCCATCATTTGTTTTTTAGGGGTATTTAGTAAAATTCCAATAACACTTTCACATACATTTTTTCTACATGCATCACATAAAGAAAATGTCTGACGTAGAGATAATTCTAGTATGGTAATTCAAAAAAAAACTAATCTCTTTTTCCAACTTATTTTCATAAGGTTTTTCGAAAATGGTTTACCAAAAACTGTGTTCACATATTTTACATTCTCAAACAGCTTATAACCTGTTAGTGGAGATGGTGTTGTGTGTTTTTCTGAGCTTCCACTGAATGATGTCGTCCAAGTTCTATACTTATGCCGATGAGGTAGAAATATATGATGTCCTAGAAACATAGATTTAAATGAATGTTTCAACCTAATTGATTTTGTATCTTCTTCGCACATAGGACAACCTTGAGTTCCTTTAATGCTATAGCCTGACAAATTTCCATAAGCAGGTTAATCATTTATCATCCCATACAACATCACTCTCAACGAGAAGTATTCACTTTTATAATCATTATACAACATAACACATGAATCCCAAAATAACTTCAAATACCCGATCAAAGGAACCAAATAAACATCAATATCATTTTTAGTTTGTTTTGGTCCTGATATAAGCATAGATAACATGATGAATTTCCGTTTCATGCATAACCAAGGTGGCATGACATAATTTACCAACATAACAGGCCATGTACTATGAGTGCTTGTTTGAAAACCAAAAAGATTTACTTCATCTGTAGATAACACAAGATGAAGTTTTCATGGCTCATTTCCAAATTCATAATACTCATGATCAATTCTATTCCATTGAGGAGAGTCGGTCGGGTGACATAACTTCTATTCTTTACTTATTTTGTCTGCATTCTATGAAAATTTTCTTGCAGTTTCTTCACTTCCATATAGATTCCTAAACCTTGGAATGATTTGAAAGCACCATACAACTTTTGTAGGACTAGATTCATCATTCTTGTATCAGGAAACACCACACTCTCTGCATTCTATAAGTTATTTTTTCTCCTCACGAAACAATATACAATCTTTCAGGTGGGCTTGTATTCTTTCAGAAATCATACCCATCGAGAGTAGCATTCGCTTAGCTTTATATCTCTAGCTTAGGAGATCATTATCTTGCGGGAGAATGTCATTAAAGATAAAAAGTATTTCTGTAAAACAGACATCACTCCATCAGTTTCCTACTATAAATTTATACAACTCTAGTACAACTGAAAATGCTGTATATTTAGTGAAACCAGCATACAATGGCGTCTTTGCACAACTCTTAACTTATCAAACAATTTTGGGCAATCACCGAGTTTATCTTCAACTGTCCATGTCATTTCCTCAATACGATATTCATCATAATTAACATCTATAGTCACATCCTTCATACAGTCTTCTTCATTATCCATATTTTTAGTCATTGATGATCCATAAAACGCAGTTTTATCCCAGCGAGTAGCTAAATTATCTTTTTCTTTGTGTTTATTCCAACATTTATAACTCCGATCTATTCTGTGACATATCAAATGTTCTTCCAAATCCTCAGGATTAATAAGTCTAGAATAACAACAATGTAAACACGGATAAAGGATTTGAGAAGGTTCCTTTGTGTGATCCTTTGCAAACTTGATGAACTCTTTCACTCCATTCTCATACTCTATTGTCAAACGATTAGAATCAATCCAATCTTTATTCATGTCCATCCTATTTGAATTTGAAATATTATTATTTGTGATTCAAATACACAAATCAAGACTTCCAAATATAGTATAAGAGAAACACTTATAAAAATATAGATTAATATAGACTAACCACATCCAATAAATATTTAGAAATCAACAGAACCAGGATAGAACCCCCATCAAAATCAAAACACTTTCCGACCCCCTTACCAATAGTTCTATCACCCACCACCCTTGCAGCAAAACATTAATTATCCTTTTAACCACCCCAATGAGCCACCTCATTCATAATAAAATAATCGCATTAAAAATCCAAAAACTAGTGACCAAACTCAAATAAAATGAAAACAAGGATACAATTTTTATGAGAAAACTAATATATTAGATACATTTCCGAACAAAAAGGGGTTCACGGGGAATATATATAACCTAGGTTTATCCAAAATTACTATGGAATCTCATAGGTTTTGTTACCCAAATTTACATAATAAATAGAAAATTGAGTTTAGTGAACATAAATTCTATCAAGAACATCTAAAGGATATTAAATAACTCCCCCTCACCTTCCCCAAACTTGTAACTAATATCACTAGACACTTCTTACATCAATTCTATAAAAAATCACATTCATATAAAAAGGGATAAACAACAATCCCTTAGTGTTTAAAAACTCACACAAGAGGGATACACACCACATCGACCAACCCTATCCAAAACTCAAACCTCCTCTCAAACATCCTCTCACTAACTATTAATACCTTCCATAATATTAATACCTACCATAAATAAATTATTTCCCAAAAGAATGACCTTTAGATTAGAAAAATTCCCATCCATTTAGGTAAAATAGAAATATGCTTCCTTTTTTTCTTATGAATCATTAAATTTAGAAAAACCCACTCACTAACTCAATAGAATTCATATTTTCATAGGAATTTGAAGGTAAAGAGATATAAATAATTCCATTGAAAATAATTCAAATGAATCATTTTGTATCAATTTAAAGAGGGTATTGGTTAATAAAGGGATGAGGTCAATAACTCAAGACAAAATCATGCCTAGACTCTCAAACCAAACTCACCACATTCCAAAATTTTATCAACTAAAACATGACCATCCAACTAAATAAAACTACACCATAATAAATATTAGCATAATAACAAAAGGAAATAGATGAGTATGAGTGGAGAAATCACCAAAGATGAAATATGGGAAACCGAGAATCTAACTTTGTCGAAAGAAATCTTAAACACTTGAAGTACGGTTAGTGGAGAGTAGGGTCCAGCTGGGAGGAGAAGTATGGTTCAAGGGGAGGAGTATCTGTGGAAGGGGTTCGAGGGGGAGGATAAAGAGTAGGGATACTGGCAGTGGAGTAGGGTAGAAGTGAAGGAGTTGGGAAGTGGTGGTGGAGAAGGGCTAGCAGTGGCAGAGTAGGTCAGCGACAATGGAGTGGTAGTGGCGGCGGAGTGGAAAAAGCGGAGGAGTTGCGGCTGGCAAAGATAAGATCGGGGTGGGGAGTAGTCGTAGGGGTACAGTCCTGTGAGAGCTTAAGGGAGCGATAAACAGAGGGCACTGTGCACCCTATTTTAAAAAATGTTATTATGGTTTTATCAGCTCAAGAAGAGCTCTGATAAAGAATCCCTTTATCAGCGCTAAAATTTTAGTGCTGATAAATGGTGCCTTTATCAGTGCTTTTGGAGTGTTGATAAAGGGATCCTTTATCAGTGCTTTTCTAGCACTGATAAATATTCCCTTTATCAGTGCTGCAAAATCTCTGATAAAGTTACCCTTTATTAGTGCTAAAATTTTAGGGCTGATAAAAGAAAATTTTTTCAGCGCTATAAAAGTGCTGATAAAGTGACCCTTTATCAGCACTTTTAATTAGCGCTGATAAATAGTTACCTTTATCAGTGCTTTCACTTAGTGTTGATAAAAGGTGGTGCTACCCTTGCATGTTATTTGTATTAGTGTCCTCTTCCTTGCAGAAAGCTAGAAACCATCACCAGTCACCCCTCCCAGATGTGTGGCCCACCCGCCCCACCTAGACCGAGCCACCTCGTGGACACTCCCCTCTGGGATACGTCGCAACAGCACTCCGACCAAACGAGTCTTCTCCGAGTCATGCCCCCTTTCCAACCACTACCCTGCTCAGTGCCTCCCCTCGCCACCCCATCACCTTGTCAGACCACCGCCCACCTGGTACAGCTCCAACATGGTGGACCATTGATTCGGCTGCCTCACCTTATGCACAAGGAACCTCGTGACCCCACCTCCACCAAGAATGTGTATCTGCCTTCTATAACCCACAGGGCCTCTGCCTATGGTCAGGTCATGTCGTCTCTATCAAATGCGTGCAACATTCTTTGTGATAGCCACCCTATCGACGCTCTGTAGGTGTGACCACCAGATCTCACCACCTTGGTCGGATCTCCTGATGCCACTGACATGTCCTGATCTGTAGCCACCTTCGGTCATCGCTTGTCTCACCTAGGACTAGAACCACCTCCAAGATATGGCATCAGTGGAGCCTTTCCAAGACAAATAGAAACCCCATGGTTGAGTACCACTGTGTCCCATCATGGACCTGCGGGTGCTATAGGACAAGAGTGGAAGGAAGCTTATGTGAATTTTGTCCCTATTCTAGTGGCTGCCCTGTCCTACAAGAAGACAGGTAACCCTTGATGGTTCGTTTCACACAAAAATAGTTATTGGCTGGTTTTTCCATCCTGTAACGGGTGTGGGAAGACCTACCAGAGGTTTTATGGGTCCAATTTATTTAAACATAATCAAAATAATTAAGTTAGTTAATTTAATTTTCAGTTTAAATTTAAATTAATTAAATATTATTTTTGGTTTAAAAGTAATTAATATTATGGGTTAAAATTTAATTTAATTTTCCTAGTAAATTAAAATAATTAATTAATTTAATTTTTAGTTTTAAAATTAAATTAATTAATGGGGACGAATAACAAAATTGTTGAATAAAAATTAGAGTGAAATTTTAATTCAATAAAAATTAACTCAGAAAATCATTTAATGTAAGTTTAATTTTTAATTATGCATTTATTTTTAAATATATGAGCTTTTTCATATAGATTGATCATGATTCTGAGACCGTCTAATGTATGTTTGGTTCATGTTTATTTATTTAATTATTGTATGATGGTTTGTAATAATTATTTAATAAAATTGTGATTTTTGTATCGTCTCTAAGTTATTATATATATATGGACTTGAGTGTCCAATTCGTAGTTGTATTTTATAATCTACAGTTCTCCTTGCCTGTGAGTGAGTATTGTTGTATAATGAAGAGGTGAGAAGAGACGCATATCATGCCAAGTTATGGTGACACACCAAATAAGAGATTGATGCATTGGGTGGGAAGGTGTTGCAACTCAAGTCATAGGTGACACAACTCAAGTTATATCTCCTAGGGTCTAGGTTGATCCAATTTTCACTCAATGGATCAACCATTAGAATTGGCTCCATGATGAGGAGGTCATTTTTATTTGCATGGTTTATTATTTTTGTGTATGTTTAGTTAACACATGAACACATAGAATAATAATAAACAAGCATGAACAGATAAAATGAACATGTGGTGCGATGGATTTTTCAATTTCATGTGTGGTTAGTTGTGAATGATATCACATAGTATACGCTAAGAATATAGAAAATTATTTCTTTCATCACATAAAAATAACAAAAAAAAACTCAAATTTATATTAATTATTTAATACCATTCATCATTAAATTTTGAACAAAACTGGGTGTTCGGGGTGCTGGTCGTGCCAAAGATAAGGGTTCCTCTTATTAATGGGTAGTTCATATGAGAATGATGTTTTGAATTAACTAAAATTGCAATAAATAAGTATCCAAAGATAGACTTTTATAATTTTAGAGGCAAACGTTGAGTAAATCAAGTAATGATTTAAGAATCTGGTACTCCACTCAATAGATCAAGGAACCATGAGTTAATGTAGTTAGCCACCCAAAGGCCTACCTTGAACCCTCCAAGTAGTGGTGTAGCCAAATCTTGTAGACTGTGTGGCGTGGTTTGAGGATCCTTGCCACTATAATACTCGAGAAACATGGTATTTTTATTCTAGAATAGAGGGTTCCCAGAATTTGATAAAATAGTGGGGTATATTTAATTAATTAATTAATCAAAATTTCTAAACTGGTAATCATGATAAAATTACTAATCTACTTAAAGGTACATTTTTAGAAAAAATTTAATGTTATACCACATGTAATGCTACAATAAAAATGGACAAAGTAAATGTACAAATTGGTATGAGTATCCAAGAATAGTACATGCGCCTGCGTACAATACTATGATATAGGAAACTCAAGGTGTCAGTGTCCCCATCACCTGTTAAGTCACCTAATGAAAAGAAGTAGTAATATTGCTTATAGGATACTCATGTATAGAGAATATTATGGTTATGTCATTATGGTATCATCAACCTCTGATGTAATTTCTGGTCACTGTATCAGTACATGGATAATCTAACATGTAGTCCCATCTTTGAGAAGCTTGCGAAGAGAATGTGAAGCAAGATATGAATAAGGGGATGGTTACATCGACATGTGTAAATTGAAAAATGGATCATGATATTTCAATAAATACATTTTTTAAATCATTTCCACCTATTCAATAAATAATTTTTTTAGGTTAAAAACATATATTAATTGAGTAAATTCTTTATTACCTATTTAGGTAACATTTTCCAAGTAAATAATAATATAAAAACAGATTAATTTTTCAATTCTTATAGAAAACAAATTGAATGGAAAAGTGAAAAGTATAATAGAAATTACTTCCAAAATCATACATGCAACATACTTCAATAAAAATTCATTAATAAGAGGTTATTTACATTTTATATTATGAAATAAAACAATGTATGTTTAATTGAGATAAACTTAATTAAAGAAGAAAGTTACCGCTTCTTCTTCAGGAATATTCATTAATATATAGGTAATGTTTCAGTTTTACTTTTTGGGTATTTAATACAATATTATAAACACATATGTGTATTTAAATAAAATAACCATGTAAGTATATGAATATTACTATAATTTAGGTTTATTCTCTAAGTGTCTAAGAAAGGGCCATACCAAGGCCAGTGGTGAGAAATACATGACTTATTTATTTCCAAGTGAAATATTCATGTAGAACTATTATTGAGTAGAACCAAAACAGTAATCTAATTTTTCCTTGAACACAATGACACATTATTCTAGGTTGAGGAATTAATGTTTCTTTTGGTATTTAATACTCAACTAATAGTTCAACAATACATGAATTTTAGGAAATAGTTGATGAATATAAAATGGAATACTTTTATACCCAGTTGTGGCAAGATTATATTTTTTTCAAGTAAAACTAGAAGTGGATTTCAAGGATATACCTGGTTCAGTATTTAGTCTTGATAAAGTTAAAAACCATTGGTATTATTAACGTGATTAGTTTGGACAAAGAAACCATTTAAAAAAAGGGTATTCCCCAAAGGCATTTGGAATTAGTTCAATAAGTGAGTGTGAACTATTACAATAATAGGCTAGTGGAAAATATACTTCATTGGATTAATTTAAGTCATTAAGGAATGATTATGTGAAGTATGGCATATGAATGGTCATAGATATAAGTTTCTTCAGGCCATAATTCCAAATAATTTCTTTACCAAGAATTTTTCGATCAAGATATTGTAGTGTAGAGTAATTATTAAATGAACATTACCATATCTACATCATGCAATTGATGTAAATAAGGAGGATCGATGATTAAGTATTACATACTAACATTGATCAACAAAATGTACCATGGAGAAATTCCTAAATGCATATTTTATACATCATAGTTATGATGTAAGTAGTATCAATGTTTCGATTTGAAAAAACTTCCATTATATTTCATGGAATGATTCAGAAATAACGAAGATATCCCATAATCATATGCCAACTAATATGAAAAATGGATATCATATGAGTGATAATATGATGGAAATTCATTATGACATAAGGAAATGTGTTTAGATGCAAATATTTTGTTAGGATATAAAAAAACTTGCATCAAGTACAAACACATTGTGCATCTATTGTAATTTTCCTAACAGTTTCTTAGGATATTACATAAATCCATAATACAGAAAAGTAGTAGTCAAGTGATTAACTACATTTCTATAATGGTTCACGTATCTATTAGATATGGTGGGATCCATATTGACTTGGTTTTAGTCAATTATAGAGATGTAAAAGTAGTTGTAATAGGAACTAGTTCCTTAAGAGAATGTGGAACAGAGTATATTCCAGAGACACTGCATAGAAAGGATAAAACCATGGTGATGGTTTTTGTATTCACCATAGTTAGTGATTTATTATTCGTTGTGAATAATATTTCCTACAAGTAAGTAGTTTCTATAAATTAGCTTGGATAGAAAGGAATAATTAAAATTCAATAAATGCATTCCATGTATCAAAGTTAAAAAGAGGCTAATTATAATGAATATTTTTGTGGGTATTCAAAAGATATGACACATGGATGGTACGGGCGTAGTACAAATAAGACTCGATTGGTTATACCAAGTCAGTATGCAAAAATCCATTAGAATTTTACTTGTCATATCTACTTTCTGTGATCATATTATATTAATAAATAAATGTCATGACCATCGAATATGGAAGGTGTCTATATAATGTAATAAGAAAGGGATGGTCACATCACAGAATGCTAATAATGGTTGAAAGTTACTAAAATCTAGTTTAGGATTTTAGTAAGCAATGGGATCATAGAATATATATTTTCAATAATTGTTTTTCAGGTGTCTATCAGAGGTTTGTGGGAGTGCTATGGTTTTCCAAGTAAAATATTATTGGAAACAAATGGAAAACAAGATTGGTCTTCAAGTTAGTTAAGACCAGGATGAAATTTATTCTCCAATGATTTACTTAAAGTAGAAACCTAAATTCTGAGGAATAGGATCGACTGATGTGGATCTAAATGTTTCTTAGACCTATTAAATCTTACATATAGTGACATGGTATTGAAAAATACAAGCTGGAATAATTTAAGAGAGGAATCGTTACCAATGTCACATGGAATATATCTCTCTATGTTGACAGTTCTGATACATGTGAAGAGATTAACGTGGTAAGTTAGATACCATACATTTTATTGATGAATCAATTACATATTACATGATATGTACAAGAACCTATATTTCTAAGATATACTTTATAGTAGGAAAATATTAGTTATATCTAGGAGTAATACAAGGGATGAAATCAAAGATATTTGATTGTACTTCAACACATAAAAAAGATATGTAACTAGTAAGTGGAGAAGAAAGGATACTAGTTTTTGGGGACACAAACTAGTCTTCCTTTGGAGCATTTCCTAAGAGGAACATTCGAAGTTTTTGTGCTCTCTATGTGGAAACCTCACCGAGACCTCTTTGTGGCGGCGCCCGCCGCCTCTACACCAGCTCCTCCCCCACCAATGGGGGAGGAGGGACCCTCATCACCAAAAAAAGGGACATATTCCCCCTTTACCCCCTTCACGATGCCCGATTTACTTTCTTCTTTTCCTCAAGTTCCTCTCGGACCGAAAGTTTCGGAATTGCTCGATGGATACCCTAATCTCTAATTATCCACCACAGAGTTCTCAGAAACGTCATATCTTCTGAAGAACACCTTAATTTCTAGGTTTTTCCAGTGACGAACGTCTGTGGAAACGTTTTATAGGCACGTCTTTGGTGCTTGGGATTTTCAGGATAGGGCGACATTGGGTCTGTTGGATAGTCAACATATTATTATACAATTATCCTCGGAGGATGATCTCTTCAAGGCATGGTCAATTGCATCTTGTAACTTCAATGGTTACAGATTATTTCTATTTATATGGTCCTTAGATTTTCATATGAAGCGCGATCCTTCAACTATGGCTACTTGGGTAATTTTTCCAAATCTCCCCCTTCCATTTCAAAATCCTTCGGTTATGCGTATTCTAGAGAATTTTCTCAGTAGGTACATGTGTTCGAATAGCCGAACAGAAGCTCTATGACACCCTATCAATCCATGAGTCTATGTTGAAGTGGATGGTTCAAGGGTTCCATTTGAGTATGTATGGATCTCTGTGGGTGAGGAATATCATTGCAAACAAAGGGTGGTCTATGAAAATTGGACTGATTTCTATTCTGGATGCAATTTATTTGGTCATTCACTAGATTTCTATCGTAGGGGGTCTTAGTGCGCTTTGAGGAGGGCAATTATCATGGGAAGGAACATGGGGGACATAGAAAGAGAGAGATGTTGAAGCATAAGTCTACTTAAGAGGAAGGGAATATGGGTGGGGGAGATACTTCTAGCAGTTTGCAATTAGAGGAGGAAACTCTCAATAATTTAGCTACGTGTGAGGGGAAATGTGTGGTAGGGTCCAGTCAGCCTTCTAGTTATTGGTTTCCTATGAAGAATACTTTGGTGCCTCAAACCAATCCTTCGGTCGCTAATGTGTTTAACAAGTTGAGGCTGGACCTGGACCGACCTTCTACTATGCTTGGTGTGGAAGAGTGTAGTATGGTGCAGAAGGACTTGGTTAGTGTTGAAACCTATGAGTCTAGAAGTTAGGAGGCTGGGTTGCAGATGGATGACAGGGGGGAGAATAAACTAGACAAGACAACAGGGCCAGTTAGTGGTGTTCTGTAGTAGGGGATGTAGAGGCCTACTTTGGAGGAGGATTTAAGTTCTGGTGAGGGAAAGGTATGGGGTCCGGCTTCCAAGTCACTTATCTTAATTCCCCTGGATAACAAATTTGGGAGTCTTGTTAAGGCATACTTAAGTTATTTTCTCAGTTACTCACTAGAGGTAGTTCGAGGATGCGAACATAAATGCAAGAGAGATGAGCACAACCATTTGGAATATGAAACACCAATCCCGAAGAGTAGGGGAAATAGGGGGAGGAAGGGTAGGAAAGACTACTCATCCTTACCTCCTCCATTGGAGACCCGTTCTGCCAGGAAGGTTAAGTTAAAAAAGGTTGACAATGAGGAGGTGAGTTATCAGGGATTAGAGGACTAGGGGGAGCAGCACTTGGAACTAATTTTATGTTCTGAGGAGGAAGTAGTTGAGCATATCTTACTCTGAAATGTGTCTAAAGAAGAGGCAACTAAAATGATGGGGAGACCTCTAGAGGAAACCCTAAATGAGGAGCAATATTCTTGGGTGGACAAGCATGATATAATTATTATTGTGGGATTCAAAAAAGGGAAAATTATCATTGAGGATTATATACAGACGTGGGACCAAATGGAAGCTGAGTTTGAAAAATTGGTGATGGAGACTCCTAACTTGCAGGTAATATCTATTTCATGGAATTTATTTAGGGAAAAGGACTCTGGTAAGATTAATTTTATATTCAATTATTCTGGTCAATTTAGTGGTGGTTGCTATCTGGTTTGGGTGCTTTATGGTTTGGTTGTAGTATGCTTTTGGACATTCTTTTTGTGTGTTTGCTGAAGTGATTATGTTGTGATGTATCTCGACTTAACTGGATCTTCCTCAGATGGGGTTATAGAGCATGAAGCCTGCAACTATGCATGCCATTAGTATTTGGAAGACTGAGAGGGAATGCCTTCGCCATCGGTACTGGGCCTGACCTTGTGTGGGACAGTTAGCCGAGTGGTATGTATTGTTGAAGGTTTGTTGACACATGGTAGGTATTGTGGAGAGGCATATTCGGTTTCTATGTTTGGGTCTTGTTTTGACTTTTTTTTTTGTATTTCTAGAAATTGTGGTTTCTCACTTTTCCCTTAAAAGTGTTTTGATAATAAAAAATTTAATTTTCAGTCAGTCTGAGGCAGCTAAGAAGTGGTTATACACAACGATTTGTTCCAATTCTTGGAATCACCCCTAGTAAGTTGAGAATTATTATAATGTAAATTATGATATTCTTACTTGACAACATATCATGTTTTGATAGTGGAAAAAAGGGATATACTTTGGGTTATAATCTCTTGGGATGTTTTACTCTAGGAGATGAGGTTGCAAATAGCAGAATAGATGCATGGTGGAATCGCGGCAGGCCCGACAGCTAAATTTGTGACTCATCATAAATATGATTTTGATCATGTGAGAATATAACAAGTTTGGTTTGAATGTTAGCTCTATTGAAAGTGGGATTGTTATAATAATGGGTTCTTTAGACCCAAATATGAAGTACTAGATTTACATATCATTTATACAATTAGATATACATGGTTTATTCTTATCATTATAGTGTAGAATCTTCTATGTCTACTATTTAATGGTAATTTCCATAGGTTAATTGTCATATCAAAAGGTTATAGCAGATCTCAAGCTATAATAAGAAAGTTTAGATACTATGACATAAATCTTAAAACAATTTCATATGGTCTAGATGCATCTTACTGATTGGACACATTAGATGTTTGACTACCAGGTGTTGGGGGATCATAAGAATTGAGACTTATTCTCATGAAGTTGACACTTGGTGATCTCTAGTAGCGAGATCATGAAGACAAACCTTTCAATAGGAACACCACATTTTTTTGGTGTCATTGGATGTTCCTATAAATGGAAATGTGTGATGGTCTATTTAATTGAGATCATTTACAATGTGTTCCATTTGATCGTGTACTTTGACGCAAGGCGAAAACCATGATATTAAAATCATGGTGTGGTTTTTTTTGTTGGGTTCATGATTGGTGGCATGACATTAATTGAATGGTCAAGAAAAGATTTTTCACTTCCAATTTAAGGAAGTTATATATCTCATGCCACATTTATTAGGATGGTGGTACCTTCATTAGAAAATAGCCATGGTAGTCTAGGGTACATAAGTCTAGTTAGATCAAAAAATAATAATGAAAGAAAAGGATGATGACACAGGTGTGTGTCCTGCTTTATTAGATATTAAAGAAAAAGAGATTATATTATACAGTGTGTGTTAATAGGTTGGTTTCCACTGCTGTGAGAATCCTTATAACTTTAGGGCTATGATGGGTTACTAGATGTCACTCTTCATCTATGTATAATATTCAATATTGTCGATATATAGTCCTAGAGGGTCACACAAAATAGTGTATTTAAGAATATTCCCTATTCAGTTAAATATGAGTCTTGGACATGGTGGGCCCCACCAACGGGGTCTTGGATTTGTCCAAGGAGATAATATCACCAAAGTAATAAATAAATTCATAATATTCAAGTTAAGAATAATGATAATTGAATTTATTTATCAAATGAATTTACAAGTTTTAAGTTAAAAACTTGGAAAATATTAGTTGAATGAATATTAATTTAATATATTCATGGTTCAGTTAATATTTTTTGGGAACAATGATTCTTGATTATGACTCATTAATTATCATGTAATATTTTTAATGTATTACAAAAAAAATGATGATAATATTTATGACTCATCTCAGAATACCTAACACGTCGTTTATAGTGCATTAATTATTCATGGGTCTGAGAGGAAATTCCAGGTAATTTAATTACACTTTATATATATAAGTGGAGGGGACTTATCTAAAGACTATTCATGGTATTTCTCTATCTTATCCTATCTCCTAGGTTATAGAGAGATAGGCTCTAGATCAGGCATCTTGGATTGATCTCCCTCACAAGCATTATAAGGAAGGTGATGTAGTGATCATCAGAGCATCGAAGGCATCGTCGGAACTATGTGCTAGCACCTGGATTTTTATGATCGGTGACCCTATATATTTTTAAAGCACATGTGGATGATATTAAGGAATTTGGCTTAATATTTTTTTGATCAGTGATAACCAATGATGAGAAGACATCATGCACAGATTCAGATCTAAACCAAGTATTTTACTATTGTAATTTTCTACTTAAAACTCTTCACATGAGATCTTCAGATTTATGAGGAAATGATTTATTGATGTCGACAAGTTCATGTCATCCATCAGTGAAAATTATTTAAATCCCACTTTTGGGGATTCCGCTGCATGCCTGGTACCTCCATCCACTACCCCATATTAATGACCTATTTGATCAACTGTATGGAGATGAAAAGTTTTCCAAGTTTGATATTTATTCGAAATATCATCAATTGAGTTTCAAGAAGGAGTATATACCCAAGATAGTATTTGATACAAGGTATGGACACTATGGATTTATATTGATACATTTTGGGCTTGCTAATTCCCCTGCCATCTTCATGTATTTAAGGAATAGAGTATTTAATGATTTCTTTGATTATATTATGGTAGTATTTATAGACGATATTCTTATTTAGTCAAAGATCAAGGAAGGTAATAAAGATCATTTGATGATCATTCTTAAGACCCTAAAAAAGGATCATATTTATTCATAATTTACCAAGTGTGAATTTTTTATTTGGAAAGTTTCATTCTTGGGTCATATAATCTCAAGTGAAGGTATACTGGTAGACCATTCAATGACAAAATTTATTAAACATTGTCCTAGACCAACCTTTGTGACTGAGATCCATAGTTTTATTGGTTTTTTTGGATTTTATTGGTTATTTGTAGATATTTTTTGATGAATTTAGTATCCAAACATCAATTCAACTCAAAAGGGTGCCAAGTTCCTTTAGACATATGAATTCGAGGAATGTTTTAAGGAACTAAAGATTAGTCTAGTTAGCACACCAATTCTTACACTAAACTAAAGTGGAGAAGAATTTGTAATATATTATGATGTATAAAATAATGGATTGGGATACATTATCATGTAGAATGATATGGTTATAACTTTTGCCTCATGAAAATTGATGGTCCATGATGAAAATTACCCAACTCATGTTCTGGAGTTAGTTGTGTTCATTTTTTCATTAATGATATGGAGGTATTGTCTCTATAGTGAAAGGTCTGACACAAATATTCATCCTAGAAGTTTATATATATTTTAATCCATAAAGAGATGAACATGCACCAATAAGGATAGTTGTATTCAATTAAATATCCTGAATGTTCAATACATTATCACCCTTGGAACGTCAAAAAGGGGAAGATACTCTAAGTCAAAAGAAACACGCTAGATTATCTATTATTAGGATCAGAAAAATATCTAATATTTATTGAATTTAAATGTATGTATATTGAAATATTGAATGAATGGGAGAAATATTGTCTTTATCAAATGATTGTTCAACTATCTTTCCATGTGAAGATTAAAGAGGAACAAAAAGAGTATTTAGAGATGAAAACGTATGTGATAAATGTTTCTGAGTGTAAGATCCTGAACTTTTATAAAGATATTGTGAGAATTTTTATATTTACTCTTTTACCTTGTTATGAGTATGTCTTGGATGGGTTTTATCTTTGGTGAATTTGGGAAAAATTAGGAATATTTTGGAGCGGTTTTGGGTAGTGAATTGTTGGTTCATAGTTTTCCAAAACTGTGAGCCCTACCCCAAAAAACCATGGAACCCAAGATAGAGAGGGATTTTATGGCACATGGTTTTTCAAACAGTGTTCCCTCTTAGATGTAACAATGCATCCCACTGGGAGGACACATAAAGTTAAGGGAATTCGTGTGCCCCGAGAAGGAAATAATGCATATGGGATTAATTGATCCAAAAACTGATTTTAAAATTTCTTTAACCCTCATATTACTTCAATAAACACCCTAGATTAACCCTAAATGACTTTTATTATTTTTTGAGGCTACAAAACATATTACAAGGCCTTCAGACCTTTGTTCTTCAAAAATCAAAGACCGAATTGATGATATGCACCCCTCCCGGTAAGAGATTCTCATCCCAATTAGTTTCAACTCTCTATCCTTCATTTATCTCATCCATTGAAGGATTGGTTTCCTCTATTTATGATGAATATAGATCTAGTTTTATTGAATATTAGTTTTTTTATCATAGATCTAGGTTTTGGATCTAGATATTGTCCAATGTCATGTTCTTGATCATTATTCTTTAATTGGGGAATTCCGTTGGCAAGTGTTCATCATCAATTTTGATGTGGGTTGTCTAAATTAAATTCCAATAGTATTGAATTCCAATTGTGTGTATGGGTTGTGAGATTTAAATTGGTGTGATTAACAATTGACTCTTTAATTGAATAAATTAATTGGATTAATTAATTGGTGAATCAATTGATGGGATAATAGGATTGTGGAATTGGATTAATTTATTGGTGAATTAATTAATGGAATATTGGGATTATGGAATTGGATTGATTAATTTGTAAATTAATTAATTATATATTGGTATTGTGTAAATGGATTAATTAATTGGTTAATTAATTAATATAACATTTATAGAATTGATGGGAAATTAGAATTATTTAATTGGTCAATTAATGTGAGTATGAATTAATTGAAATGAGAATTATGAGATGTTTAAATTATCCTTAAATAGTTAATAGGGTTTATGATTTAAATTATTTAATGGTGAATTGTCCATATTATTCTATTTGACTAAATTGAGGAACCATGTTTGTTGTGATAAATTATAATTGTATATCATGATGTGAAATGCGATAAGAGGGTTAATGTTTATTAACCTTGATTGATGTGATATAAGCGATATTCATGATATATGTTTGATTTATTGATATATGAGTGTGGGACACTGACTGAGGTTCCAAATACCCATATGTGACATTAAGGTTTGGGATAGGGACTAAGACTCTAAATACCCATATAATATAGCAGGTTTGGGATAGGTAATGAGGCTCCAAATACCCACATGTGATATATAGTGTGGGATAGGGATAGAGGATCCAAATACCCATTTGAAATCATGATCTAGGATATGTAAGAGGCTCTATATATTCATAGGGTGTTAAATGTGACTTTCTATGCCCATTAGTGGGCATTGGACAGTGGTTCCAATTGTCCATGATATGATTTTAAATGAAATGATAAATATCAACAATAGTATTATGATATGGATTAGTCTCTAGCATGGGCCAAAGTAGGTATTGAGGGTTTGGGTGTCCTTATAATCCTGGGGGTTTATGTGATTAATTAAAGAAAAATTGAAAATGTGATAACTATTTTCTTGTGCTTTGTACATTATTATTTATACAACTTTATGCACTATTAGTTTTTCGGTAATTTTTTAGACATTGTGGGTGGTGGAATTCTGAGTTTTATCACACCCTACTTAGTATACCTAATTAGTATGTCAATAAACTTCATGTTTAAATGACATGATTATGAAAAGAGTCATATGTTATATCATTGAGTTGGGATAGAGGTTTCATGAGGGAACCCTAAGTTATTTAGGACCCATTTATGAGTTTTTAGTGTCTATTTATTTTGGGTTTTTCATATTGACTCTTAAAACGACCTTGGAATGAAATATCTATAGTTTTGGTTTGGATATTGTATTCTTGTTCTACTCATCATGGGAAATTGGTCTTATTATGGATATGGTTATATATTTTTTCTATTGTTAATTATTTCCACTATTGTAATTATTTGATAAAGAGGGTATAGTCTCTCCATGATAGATATAATACCCTCGCTACAACTTGGCTACCTATGGAATATAAAGAGGCATCATTGAGGTCATGTGAATGATTGGCTGGGGGCATAGGTGTGTGGCACCCAGTAAGGAACATTACAAAGTGGTATCATAGTGGTTTTTTTGTCTTGCTATTTGGGAAAGGTAGACAAGAGAATAAGATGAGTCGATATTTGGTAAAGATCTTGTTCATGGGAGTATCTAATCCATGTAAAATAATAAAATCCAATTACCTATGGTTGGATTGGTTTTATTGGTATTTTTGATACAATTTGATGTTATTTCACCTCGAGTGATGCACTTGTTGTGTAAGGTGATTATTGTTTTTGAGATTTTCTATGGTTTTAATCATGTCCCTGTGTGGAATGAGAGTTGAGTATGCATGAATAAAACTAATAAATCTGGATTATTATGTTACTTTCATCATTTTAGGAACTCATGGGAAAAGGGTTTTTGGGTAAATTTTGGAAATTGAATTTTTTTCACTTTTGGTGTAATTGAACTGAAAATATAGTCCTAACATGTTTTTTGGAATTATGAAAATAATTCAAGATGTGGAAAATGGGTTCATAATGATAAATTTGAATAATGATATTGATTTTTCCCTTGTTAATCATGACCTAGATGTAGGATGGTTAAGGGTAGTGAAAGCACCTCAGTTTTGACCTTACATAGGGGAAAAGGAGGGAATAACATGGGATGGATTTTTTGAAACCCTATTGTTAAATGTTTTATTATTGTGTAATGTGTCTTCAGAAGTGTGTTTTTAATTAAGGAGATATGCCTCTATAATGATGCTTGTTGATAAGATGACCATAGGTAAGGGATGGAAATGATCCACCAGCAGTGGAGCCTAAGGTACTGATAGTGTTGGGTGAAGGATTTAGAGAGATGTTACATGAGAACTTTTCTCAATTAATATAGTTATTGGAGAGAGACCTAAAGTGGGTAGTGAGGAGTATGTTTGACCTGAAATAAGAGTTTCATTTACAGAACCCTTTGACTTCCAATAGATGTGGTGGGCCTGAAGGACCAGAATTCCAGATTGAGTCCATCCAAACTATACTTAACCATTTAGAGACTCTTATTGGGAATAGGGTCAAGTTAGCTGCTGATATTCTATAAAGATCAGTGAATTGTTGGTTGAATGTTTAGGCTCAGACCGAGAAGGCATAGGTTACGGTATTTAAGTAATTTTTAGATAAGTTCTTGGATCAATTTTATCTAGATAATTTAAGACAGAAGAAGGAATCTGAGTTCATGTAGTTGACTCAAAGGAGTATGTTTGTGATGAACTATGTTGCTTTCTTTACTGACTTGTAGAACTTTTCTATGGCACTATAAGGTGACTAAACAACTATGGAAAGGTGTTTTCTGGATAACCTTAAATGTGGTATTAAGTCTCAATTTAACATCTTTTGACTAAAAAGGTTGTCTAAAGTGGTGGATCAGGCTCTCATATCTGAGGGGAACCGGAAGGAGGATTCTAGTGGGGGATAGGTGGGTTCTTCTGGATGATCATGAGGTATGTCTTCTAAGGGTAAGAAGTATCTCTTTGATAATTCTAACAATATATTGCGAAGTAAGGGCGGCCAGGGGGAAGGATCTATTATTTAGGATCCTACCTGAGTTATTTTCCCCTAGTGTGCTAGGCTAGGCCACTTTCATAGGAATTATCCACAACCACTAGTATAGTTCTGAGCATATGGTATAATGTGAAATCTACATAGGTTCTACAGAAACCCATGATATATGAGTAATGATGGAGAAGCTAGTAAATAACATAGTACGGGAAGGGGATATTCTACACCATACCATTTTGGTAGTTGGAGTTATACTAGTCATGGTGGTTGAGGCAGTAGATGTGGTGTTTTTGGGAAAGAGAACTTATATCAGTATAGTGGTGTATCTCAGGGGACTCTGAATGCATCACATGAAATAGGGGTAGAAAAATAACATAATTTTCAACCTACACTAGTGGATAGTGAGGTTGGACCATCGATAATTAGAGGTATGATTCTTGTAGATTATATGCTAGCTAGTGCCTTATTTGATACTGGTTCCTCTCATTCTTTTATATCTTTCCAACTTTTGAATATTTTGAGCCTTATGGTGGAGTTAATGAGTGGGATTATGATGATAGATACTTCTTTGGTAGTATTTATGAGAGACATCTATTTGTACAAAGGGTATTCTCTCGAGTTTGGGGAGTATCATATTAGTTGGGATCTTTACATTCTTAATATGTCAAGCTTTGACCTAATTATGGGTATGGACTAGTTAGTAGCATACCAAGACCACATTTATTTTTACCTTAGGAGAGTGATGTTTACATCTCCTGAGGGTGAAAAATATATTCACCATGGGGAGTGGGATATCAAGGTGGGTCATGCAGGACCAGTTCATTAGAAACTGGGGGAGCTTACTGCCATGATTGTTGTTCTGTTGCTAGATGATGAGGGTGTAAAATATGATACCTTTCTACCCATAGTGGAAATGTTCTAGGGCATGTTTCCAAATGACTTAACAATTATTCCACCTTTGAGAGATCTGGAATTTATAATTGAACTCATGTCTGGGGTCATGCCGATATCTATTCCTCCATATAGAAGGACACCAATAGAGATTTAAGAGCTCAAGACTCTGATGGAAGAGTTGATAGAAAAGGGTTTTATCCATCCGAGTATGTAGCCTTGGTGTTCTCCGGTTTTGATTTATAAAAAGGACAATGAGAATATATGCTTATATTCTGATTACCATAATTTTAATTAGATGTTAATGAAGAACCAGTATCCTATTCTGAATATTTATGACCTTTTTTACCAGTTGAGGGGAGATTATGTGTTCTCCAAGATCGAATTGTGATCATTGTATCATCAGTTGAGAGTTTTACCTTTTGATATACCTCATACTACTTTTAGAAGAAGGTACGACTTTTATGAGTTCATCGTAATGGTGTTTATATTGATGAATGATATCTAAGTGTCAGTTTTAGATTTATCAAGTACACTTATTAGTTCACGTAATCAATTAGGAAGGTGTTTCAGTGGACTCAGATAAAGTTCAAGTAGTTGTTTCTTGAGAGAAACCCAAGAATGTTTTCGATATCTATAGTTTTATGGTGTTTCCATAATTTTATCAGTGGTTTATCCATGACTTATCCCATTTTTTATCACCACTTTTAGTACTATCCTACAAGTAATTAAAGTTTTAATGGTCTAGAGAATGTGATAATGCATTCTAGGAGTTGAATAAGTGCTTGAAAGCAGTACCAAACTTGATCCTACCATAGCTAGGTTAAGAGTATATGATGTTTTGGGATGATTCAGGGATCGATCTTGGAGCAGTGTTGATGTAGGAAGATAGATTTGTGGTGTATGGGTCTTAAAATTTGATGCCACATGACACAAGACCTAGAATTAGTTTTATTGGTTTATGATTTGAAGTGTTGGTGGCATTATTTGTTGGGAGAAATGTTTATTGTGCATGCAGATCACAAGAGCTTAAGTTGTATCTTTTCACAATAATATTTGAATATCTGGTAGTGGAGGTGGGTATAGTTTATGAATTCATTTGGTTTTGAGCAAGAATTTATGCCTGGGTAGGTAAATATTATTGTAGACTATTTAAGCATAAAAATCAGACTCATAAAATTCAAGAGTATAGGACTAAGTGGAAAACGATGACTTTACTGTGTGAGATGCATGTTGTGGTTTAGGATGGCCAAGAACAAATGAATCTATTATCATTCACAGTAGAGTCTACACTTTTGAGCCAAATTAGGGTGAGATAGTATGAGGATCTAGTATGTTGGGCCTAGAGGGAAATCCTTGAAGGTGGTGAGTCGCCTTCTGATTAGAGCATAGATGAGTATGAGATCATTTATGTCAGGAATCATGTTTTTGTGCCTATGAGTATGTTGGAGGAGTTGATACATGAATTTCATGCCTCAAAATGGGAATTTCATCCAAGTTTGACTAAAATTTAACTAACCTATGATGATAATATTGGTGGTCGGGCATAAAAAAATAGATATCAAGGTTCGTGACATGATGTTACACCTGTTAACAGATGAAGGTCGAGCATCAACGGCATGGTGTTTTTCTATAGTTTTTCTTCATTCCATGATGGAAGGGTGATGACATTAATATGGACTTCATGGTGGGTATTTTATGGACACCTTGTAGGAATGATGTTATTTGGGTGATTATGGACTAACTGAAGAAAGTAGCACATTTCTTACCTATACAGGAGACTTTATCAGTGGATTAGTTGATAGATTTGTACATGCCGGATATAGTCTGTCTTCATGGGGTGTCATGGAGTATTATTTTAGGTTGTGAATCACACTTTACTTTGTGCCGCCATAAGATTTTACATAATTTTCTTGCTACATAGGTTACACTGAGTACATATTTCCACCCAAAGACATATGGGAAGTCGAAATATAATATACAGGTGCTTGAGGATATGCTTCGAGCATGTATCCTAGACTTTGGTGGGTCTTAGGAGAAGAACCATGATTTGGTATAGTTTACCTATAACAATAGTTATCAATAAAATATTAAGACAGAACCATATGAGTCACTTTATGGTAGGTCATATAGATCACCTCTATACTGGATGGAGGCAGGTGAGTCATAGATTTTGGTATTGAGTGTCAGGAAAGAGTCATTGGAGTAAATGAAAGAGTCATTGGAGTAGATTCAGATGATTCGAAAGTATATGGATGTGGATCGGAGAAGAAAAAAGTGATATGATGATAGATGAAGACGACCCCTAGAGTTTACAAAGGTTGATCATGTATTAATTTGGGTGTCTCCTATATTGGGTAACTATAGGATACAGAGATAGGGAAGGGTCCTGGTTTCTTGGACCATTTAAGGTTAGGGAGAGAATTGAGATAGTGGAATAACGATCATCTCTTCCACAGAGGTACATCATTATTCATAAAATTTTTCATGTGTAAGGAATTCAGTGGTATCACCCCGACCCTTCTCATGTGATCAATGTGGATGATATAGATCCTGAGACTGATGTGTCCTTTGATGAGAATCTAATATGTGTGTTGGATCATAATGAGAAAGTGTTGTGGGGAAGACTATACTGATAGTTCATGTATTGTGGAAACATGGGATTTTTCAGGAGGAAACATGAGAAATATAATAGGATATGTGGGTTCAGTGGCCTGATCTTTTTGACTTGTAATCTCAGAGATGTTTGGAAGTACAACTTGAGGATGAGTTGTTATAAGGTGGGGATATTGTAAGATCCCATACATTTTTTTTTGATATTTCTCAGGATTATTTATAGGTACTCTATTACCTTTTTCTAGTATATCTTCTTTCGGTTTTATCTTGTGAGTGTTTGGGAGAAATTTGCAATATTTTTGAGGGGTTTTGGGTAGTTCATGGTTGGCATACAGTTTTCCCAAACCGTGCATCCGACCCTAGTAAACTATGCAACCTAAGACATAGGAGGATTTAATAGTTGGTATAACAACCCTGCTTTTTATTATAACTTAAACATGATTCATTACATAGAAATTCACTTGATACAACAAAGAAGATCGAGAGGTTTAGTGTCTTTGGGGATTAGGATCATTACATAAAAACTTAAAACATGAGATACAACATCTTTATTGAAAACTTCCTTTACATGACCACTACATTCCCTCGTACTTAGCATTGCATGGGATAACCTGAGGACATGCATAAGAAAAGGGTGAGCTATAAAGCCCAGTAAGGGGGTACACATGGAATAACATGAGGAGTAAAATACATTTTAGACAATAGGCATATCAATAGAGCATAAAATAAACATGAACATAAAGGCATGATAAAGCATGATAATCATAACATGGAAATGTGGCAACAACACTTAACATTGAATTAGCATGAGCCAAGGCTCATTGCACATGGAGCATGAGGAAACCCTCATTGCACATGAAGAAAGAGTAAACCCTCATTGCACTTGAATTAGCATGAGTAAACGCTCATTTCACATGATGTATCATGATACTATAATTTACCCAATGCATTGGAGCGCTATAAGGGCGCACCCTTCTTAAACATTTCATTTCATGCATAAGTGTGCCACATGGATCATAAAACATGGATTCACAAAACATAATCATTTATTCCACGATAAAGGGATGTGGAATTCATATATGAAACTTTAAAATCAATAATTAAATGTGCATAAAGGTGAATACCCTTGATGGAGAAATGGGAATGGTATTCACTACACAATGACATTGGCTTAGAAAATCGGTGTGATTTCGGCAGCGTAACGACGTGACATAAGAGTTCACAAAAAAGTTGATGAGAGAGAAAGGGGTTCCTCATCATATTTACATGTAATGGACATTAAATAGGTCATATAGATACTTGTCCCAACAATTGAAAATGAATTTAGATTCATGATACAAAAGTATTCCTTGAATGTAAAAGAAGAGAGAGAAGTTCCTTTCAGAATTTCGGCATAGTAACAGGTGTACATGGGAGGAATTTAATGAGAGAGAAAGGGGTCTCCCATCATTCAAAAAATAATAGGGCAGTATGGGGTAGGTGGGAAACCATACCCCAACATTCATAATTGAAATTAAAAGGGCAATACAACTTAATGAAAATTGACAAAAAAGAGAAAGGAAGAAAAAACCCTTACTTGGAAGTGTGCTTCCAAAGGCTAGAGAGAGGATTGTGAGAGACTTCTTGGGAGATTGGGGAACCTTGGGAGGATTATAGATAGAGTAGGGCAGAGTTTGGACGAACTCCAAGGGATTTTAGTGTGGAGGAAGTGGGAGATTGTGTGGGTTTATATAGGAAAGGTGGGAGAATTCTTTATTATTTAGGTTTGGGACCCCTTTTATTAAAATAATCCAAACCACAAACCATACCATGTTATTTGCCCATGGTTTCTAGAAAAGCAAAAAGGAAAACAATATTTTACAAGTCCAAGGTCAGAACTTATTAAAAAATTAGGGTTTCTTATGTGGAGGTGAGTCACACTCCCATGGAAATTAATATAAAAAGGCAAAGTGTTGAATAAGTCTTGAGGGGTTCATTAATGCTTTGAAAAGTAAGTCAAAAAAACCCAAAATCACATTATTTTTATGATAAAACATATATTGGCCGAACATAAGGATTATGGTATTTTATTACATTACCATTGGGTCATTATGATGTCATAAAACACATTATATAATTAAATGGTATTTAATTTTCACCCAAAAATTTGACTGTCTCAGAAAATTATGAAAAATTCCCCGTTGGATAATTTCGATGTCATGATTCCAGAAATGACATTTATTTTATCTAAAAAAAATTCTAAATATGTTAACTTTCACTTTTGAAATAAAAACCAACATTTATCGAAAATTCACGGGTTTTGACAGAAATGGCTTTCAAACCTTAATAAAAATTTTAATTGAATTCATAAATTTATAAGATCATTTATATTTAATAAAAATTAATTTAATATTACTAATAATATTTTATTAAAATATTATTTAATTCAAAAATCCCTTAATTTAATAAAATTGAGTTCTTAATTAATAATAACTAGAAACACCATTTGTATTTTAAAACCTATTTACAATGTATCAAAAATGACTAGAAATTATATTCATTATTATATACAAAAAATAATTTACATGAACATAGTACTACTTATTTGTTACATAACCCCTTAAAACAGCGGCATAAGACCTAAGGGTAAGGTGTGCGATGGTGACAGACTCTTGGGGCGGCTCGGATAACATCGCTCGAGTGGTAATCTCTATCAACTTCTAATTTTCTCGTAGATGGTCACGTTCGAGCTTGACATAATGAAACTCAGCTTGGGCTTGGTCAAGGGTGAAGCCCAAGGATGCCACCTCTTTTCCGAGCTCCGACAAATGGGCTTCGTTGGGGCAATTCTACTGGATGAGGCCATCGCTTCCTTTGTCTGAGTAAAAATTGGGTTCGTTAAAGCCTTATATTTATAATAATCATGTGATCACTGTTCAACGGCTATAAAAGTAACGGTCACAAGTCTTATCATAACACCAAATAGGTTGACATCTTGTAAAAAAAAATTTAATAAAGAGACATTTAAGTGGATCAAGAGGCATTTTCCATTAATGAAACTTTGGGTCATTACAATATTCCCCCCTTAAGAAATTTGGCCCTCGAAATTTTACTTTTCCCACACTAAAACAAATGTGGGTAACTCAGCTTCATCATCTCCTCTGACTCCCAAGTTGCTTCTTCAAACTTGTGGTTTCTCCACAACACCTTGACGAGGGGCATTGTCTTATTTCGTAGAACTTTTTCTCTATGATCTAAGATCTTCACTGGTTGCTCCTAATAAGAAAGATCATCTTCCAATTGTACCACCTCGGAAGAGGGTACATGTGAAGGGTCTGGTATGTACTTCCTTAAGAGGGATACATGAAAGACGTCATGCACCTTGGCCATAGTAGGTGGAAGTGCTAGTCGATAGGCCACAGCCCCAACACGATCAAGAATCTCGAAGGGGCCGATGTACCTTGGACTTAACTTCCCTTTCTTTCCAAACCACATGACCTTCTTCCATGGAGATATGCGTAAAAATACCATGTCTCCAACTTTAAATTCAAGGTCTTGTCGACGATTATCTGCATAACTCTTATATCGACTATGGGTGGCCTTGATATGCTTCTGAATGGTTTTCACCTTCTCTACCATTTCTTCGACCATTTCTGGTCCAAGTAGATTACGTTCACCGACCTCATCCCAACATGCCAGTGTTCTTCACCTTTTCCCATACAGGGCTTTATATGGTGCCATTCGGATGCTTGAGTGGAAACTGTTATTATAAGAGAACTCAACCAGAGGAAGATGTTGATCCCATCCTCCTTTAAAGTCCATTGAGAATGCTCTCAACATTTCCTCAAGTGTTTGGATAGTCCGCTCAGATTGGCCATCAGTTTGAGGATGATAGGCCGTACTAAAGTTCGGCTCAGTATTCAGATCATTTTGAAGACTCTTCCAAAACATAGAGGTGAATCTTGGATCTCGGTCGGACAAAATAGATAGTGGTACTCCATGCAAACTTGCCACTTCCCTAATATAAATTTGTTCCAGTTTATCCAATGAGAAATCCTCCCGAATAGCAATGAAGTGTGCAGTCTTTGTAAGACGATCCACAACAACCCAGATTGCATTATTGCCTTTGGATGTCCTAGGAAGTCCGGTGACAAATTCCATGGTGATGTTATCCCATTTCCATTCTGGTATGGGCAATGGTTGCATCATCCCCTTAGACTTCTGCCTCTCGTCCTTCACTTGCTGACACACCAGGCACTTTGATGTATATTCAGTGATCTCCTTCTTCATATTATCCCACCAAAAGTTTTCTCGGAGATCTCGATACATCTTTGTGCTCCCTGGGTGAATAGAGAAATTTGAACGATTTGCATCATCCAAAAGTTCCTTCTTCAGCTCCAGACTTGATGGAACACATAGTCTTTTCCCAAACCGCACAATTCCTTCTTCATTAACATTAAACACCGAGGATTTTCCCTTTTTGATAGTTTCCACTTTTTCTTGAATTCCCACATCATCCTTTTGAGCGTCCTTTAGCCTTTCCAAAAGATATGGTTGAGCAATCATTTTTGAAAGGATTGATGATGTTCCCTTCTTTATGATTCCCACATCCATCTTCATCAAGTCTAAGAAGATTGGATCCTTCCCAATTCTCATCATTGATAGAATCGCCGGATCCTTTCTACATAGGGCATCGGCCACCTTGTTCTCTTTCCCTGGGTGGTAATGTATTGAACAGTCATAATCCTTGATGAGCTCTATCCATCTTCTCTAGCGCATATTAATCTCTTTCTGTGTGAATATATATTTAAGACTCTTGTGATCAGTATATATCTCACATTTCTCTCCATAGAGATAATGCCGCCAGATTTTCAAGGCAAAGATCACCGCTGCCAACTCCAGATCATGCGTTGGATAGTTTCGCTCATGGATTTTCAACTGCCTTGAGGCATAGGATATCACTTTATCATTCTGCATCAGCACACATCCTAATCCCTTTTTCGAAGCATCACTGAATACCACAAAAAGCTCCTCACTTGTGGGTAAAGTGAGCACGGGTGCAGTGATAAGCCTCATTTTCAACTCCTTGAAGCTTTCTTCGCATTCATCACTCCAAGAAAACTTTACTCCCTTTCGAGTTAGCTTGGTAATAGGGTTGGACAATCGTGAGAAATTTCTCACAAATCGTTGATAATATCCAGCTAACCCCAAGAAGCTACGGATATCGGTTACCGATGTTGGCCTCGGCCATCCCTCAATTGCATCTGTTTTGGAGGGATCCACAGATATCCTATTGCTTGTGATGATATGGCCCAAGAATGAGACCTCCTTCAACCAGAACTCACACTTGTTGTACTTTTCATAGAGCTTCCCCTTGCGCAAAGTCTCTATTACAGTTCTTAAATGCTCCTCATGGTCCTCCTTGGTTTTGGAGTATATTAGAATATCATCTATAAATACTACCACAAATTTGTCAAGGTAATATCTAAATACTCTATTCATCAAGTCCATTAATATTTCTAGAGAATTGATGAGACCGAAAGGAATTACTATGAATTCATAGTGTCTGTATCTTGTATGAAAAGCAGTCTTGGGGACATCTTCCTTCTTCACCCTTACTTGATAATATCCTGACCGCAAATCCACCTTGGAGAAGTATTGTGCTCCATGCAACTGATCGAACAAGTCATCAATTATTGGGAGTGGATACTTGTTCTTTATCGTGATTTTGTTAAGTTCACGATAATTGATGCAGATCCGCATTGACCCATCCTTCGTCTTGACGAAGAGGACTGGTGCACCACATGGTGAAGCACTTGGGTGTATAAACCCTTTATCTAGATTATCCTGTAGTTGTTTCTTCATCTCTTCATGCTCAAAAACAGCCATTCTATATGGAGTCTTTGATATTGGTAGCGCCCCAGGTATAAGTTCAATTGAGAACTCAACATCTCTTCTTAGAGGAAGACCAGGCAGTTCCTTGGGAAACACTTCCGCGAATTCCCTCACAATAGGCATTTCTTCAAGGATGGTTTCTTCTTTGGACTCAATCATCTGAGCCAGATACGTGTGCTCATAGGGTAGTAATATCCATGCTTGAGATGATGTATTTAAAGGAGATTCATCTTCCTCCTGACACTTGTAAAGAATCGGGGGTTGATTCTCCATATGGAGTGTGATTTCCCTCTCCCGACAATTTATGTTGGCTTTATATAAGGAAATCCAATCCATGCCAAGAATTGCATCAAACTCCACCAAAGGTCGTATGATGAGGTTCGCCGGGAAATTAAATCCACAGATTATAACAGGGGAGGACTTATATTCATGAGATGCAATGATTTCCCCATTTTCTGTACTCACCGACATCTTTACTTCCATGATTCGTGGTGGTGTTGGGATTGTTCTACTAAACTTTCGAGATATAAAAGAATGCGTAGATCCTGAATCAAAAAGTATGTTCGCTATTCTTGAATGAATAACTAGCGTACCTGTCACCACTTCGTTTTCGGGCTTCACTTCGGCAGAAGTGATGGCAAAAGTTCTTCCTTGTTATCTTAGAGGTTGTTGGTTGCCTCCGATAACCCTTGGATTAGGACACTGATTTCCAAAATGACCCGGTTCTTTGCATTTGTAGCATTGAACAATGCGTTGAGGTTCAAATGGAGAATTCCTCTCCTCTGTCGTAGTTGTGGGTCCTTCTTGCTGATAGTTAATAGCTAGGTTCCCTTCTCTTCCACACCTGAAGCATTTTCTCATCCCCTTAAGGCAATTTCCAGGGTGCTTCTTTCCGCACTTTTGGCAAGTGGGGTGCTGGAACTTCTTAGCGTCGTTGGATTTATCCATCGGACCACCAGCATTGAATTCCACCTTACGCTTCTTGTCCCCATGATACCCCTATGATTCTCGGATCTCCATTTCATCCTTGAGGGCACATTGGACAATTTCCTCATAGCTGTCGAAGTCACGGATTGTTAATGCTTTCCGCAAGCTAGGCTTCAGCCCACCAAAGAAGTGGTCAACCATGCATTCGGGGGTAACGACAAATCTGGAAGCGTATCGTGCAAGCCTTGTGAAGTTTTCCTCGTACGCTCCCACATATTCTTCATCTTTTTTCTTGAGTGAAAGAAAGTCCCTTTCCATCTTAAGCCGGAGGGTGCGCGGAAAATATTTTTTGAAAAACATCTTCCGAAATTCCTTCCATTCCAAAGCATCGATCTCCTCCTCGGGCTTCGTATTTTTGATCAACATCCACCATTTATCAGCTTCACCCTCCATAGGATAAGCCGCCAGGAGAACCTTCTCTTGTTCAGAACATTGAAGGACGGAGAAGATGTTTTCAATGGAGTTGATCCATTGTTCAACGGTCATGGGATCAGATGATCCACTAAAAGTAGGAGGCCTTTGTCTCATGAAGCTCTCGATAGGAACTTGTTCTTTCTTAGGAGGGGTTGGACCTTCCCCTTGACCTGTGTTTCTTTTCAAAACTTGAGTTAGCTGAGAGAGAAGCATGACAAAGTTCACGATTCTTTCTCCCATTGGATTGGGCATCTCATTAGTACAATCATCACACTGATCTTCACAACGGTTGTTAGACTGAGTCCTCCTATTACCGGCCATTGGCTGGAAAAAGTAAAGTTAGGGGTAACACATAAAGGGTAATACAAGGACAAAAGTTGATGACTTATAAATAAACTTTAATTTCTTCGACTCATGAGTCTATAGGATTCGATCTAGGACTTTCATGATCTACTTTCTAACATATATTCTTAGGGGAATTTTTCCCTTAATAAGGGTTCATACCAAGATTGTGAATTTATCAAAACATATCCCCTGGGAGTGTCGTAACCAAGAGTGCATCAAGGACCGTTGTCGTTCACCAGTTCCCATTCGAGTCTAGCTCAAAGCGGTGTTTTCGGGTTTTACCCCTAGGATACATCTGTGCCAGAGCCGCCTCTACCTGCTCGTATCCAGAAAGGGGTGTATTTGTTTGATAAACCACTTACTTAGTATTTACCATAACTTAGGGATGTTTTTATTATACTTAGTCTTGTATCAAAGTATTTACTAGGGTTTCCTAATCCCAAAAATAACTAAACCTATCCTTTGATACCAACTATGACAACCCTGCTTTTTATTATAACTTAAACATGATTCATTACATATAACTTCACTTCATACAACAAAGAAGATCGAGAGTTTTAGTGTCTTTGGGGATTAGGATCATTACATAAAAACTTATAACATGAGATACAACATCTTTATTGAAAACTTCCTTTACATGACCACTACATTCCCTCGTACTTAGCATTGCATGGGATAACCTGAGGACATGCATAAGAAAAGGGTGAGCTATAAAGCCCAGTAAGGGAGTACACATGGAATAACATGATGAGTACAATAAATGTTAGACAATAGGAATATCAATAGAACATAAAATAAACATGAACATAATGGAATGATAAAGCATGATAATCATAACATGGAAATGTGGCAACAACACTTAACATTGAATTAGCATGAGCCAAGGCTCATTGCATATGAAGCATGAGTAAACCCTCATTGCACATGAAGCATGAGTAAACCCTCGTTGCACTTGAATTAGCACGAGTCAACGCTCATTGCACATGACGTATCATGATACTATACTTTACCCAATGCATTGGAGCGCTATAAGGGCGCACCCTTCTTAAACATTTCATTTCATGCATAAGTGTGCCACATGGATCATAAAACATGGATTCACAAAACATAATCATTTATTCCACGATAAAGGGATGTGGAATTCATACATGAAACTTTAAAATCAAAAATTAAATTTGCATAAAGGTGAATACCCTTGATGGAGAAATGGGCAGGGTATTCACTACACAATGACATTGGCTTAGAAAATCGGTGTGATTTCGGCAGCATAACGGCGTGACATAAGAATTCATAAAAAAAGGTTGATGAGAGAGAAAGGGGTTCCTCATCATATTTACATGTAATGGAAAGTAAGGAGGTTATATAGATACATTTCCCAACAATTGAAAATGAATTTAGATTCATGATACAAAATTATTCCTTGAATGTAAAAGAAGAGAGAGAAGTTCCTTTCGGAATTTCGGCATAGTAACGGGTGTACATGGGAGGCATTTAATGAGAGAGAAAGGGGTCTCCCATCATTCAAACAATAAGAGGGAAGTATGGGGGAGGTGTGAAACCATACCCCAACATTCATAATTGAAATTAAAAGGTCAATACAACTTTAATAAAATTGACAGAAAAGAGAAAGGAAGAAAAAACCCTTACATGGAAGTGTGCTTCCAATGGCTAGAGAGAGGATTGTGAGAGACTTATTGGGAGCTCGGGGCACCTTGGGAGGATTCGAGAGAGAGTAGCGCAGATTTTTGACAAACTCCAAGGGATTTTAGTGAGGAGGAAGTGGGAGCTTGGGTGGGTTTATATAGGAAAGGTGAGAGAATTCTTTATTATTTAGGTTTGGGACCCCTTTTATTAAAATAATCCAAACCACAAACCATCCCACGGTATTTGCCCATGGTTTCTGGAAAAGGAAAGAGGAAAAAAATATTTTACAAGGACAAGGTCCGAACTTATTAAAAAATTATGGTTGTTTATGTGGAGGGGAGTCACACTCCCATGGAAGTTAATTTAAAAAGGCAAAGTGTTGAATAAGTCTTGAGGGGTTCATTAATGCTTTGAAAAGTAAGTCAAACAAACCCAAAATCACATTATTTTAATGATAAAACATATATTGGCCGAACATAAGGATTATGGTATTTTATTACATCACCATTGGGTCATTATGATGTCATAAAACACATTATATAATTAAATGGTATTTAATTTTTACCCAAAAATTTGACTGTCTCAGAAAATTATGAAAAATTCACCATTGGATAATTTCGACGTCCTGATTCCAGAAATGACATTTATTTTATCAAAAAAAATTCTAAATATGATAATTTTCACTTTTAAAATAAAAACCAACATTTATCGAAAATTCACGGGTTTTGACAGAAATGGCTTTCAAACCTTAATAAAAATTTTAATTGCATTCATAAATTTATAAGATTATTTATATTTAATAAAAATTAATTTAATATTAATAATAATATTTTATTAAAATATTATTTAATTCAAAAATCCCTTAATTTAATAAAATTTAATTCTTAATTAAATAATAACTAAAAACACCATTTGTATTTTAAAAACTATTTACAATGTATCAAAAATGACTAGAAATTATATTCATTATTATATACAAAAAATAATGTACATGAACATAGTACTAATTATTTGTTACATAACCCCTTAGAACAGAGGCATAAGACCTAAGGGTAAGGTGTGCGATGGTGACAGACTCTTGGGGCGGCTCAGATAACATCGCTCGAGTGGTAATCTCTATCAACTTCCAATTTCCTCGTAGATGGTCACGTTCAAGCTTGACATAATGAAGATCAGTTGGGGCTTGGTCAAGGGCGAAGCCCAAGGATGCCACCTCTTTTCCGAGCTCCGACAAATGGGCTTTGTATGGGGAAATTCTACTGGATGAGGCCATCGCTTCCTTTGTCTGAGTAAAAATTGGGTTCGTTAAAGCCTTATATTTATACTAATCATGTGATCACTGTTCAACGGCTATAAAAGTAACGTTCAAAACTCTTATCATAAAACCAAAGAGGTTGACATCTTGTAAAAACATTTTTCATAAAGATACATTTAATTGGATCAAGAGGAATTTTCCATTAATGAAACTTTGGGTCGTTACAGTTGGTACAGATTTTTTAAAAATGTGCACCCTCTTAAAAGTAACTGCATGACCAACTGGGAGGAGTCGCATGGTTAGGTGTAAGGTTTTGAGAAACATGAACCATGAGTAGGAAACCATATGTATGTGATTAATTAATCAAAAAATTTGTTTTAAAAATTCTCTAACCCCTTTATTATATCCCTAAACACCGTAGCTTGACCCTAAATGACTTATCTCATTTTTGGAGTCTCCTTGATGGATTCCAAGGCCTTCCGACCTTCGTTTATGGTGAATTGAAGCTCGAATTGAAGATCTACATCCCTCCTAGTAAGAGATTCTCATCGTGATTAGTTTCCCCTATCAATCCTATATTTTTCTCATCATTTGAAGTGATGATTTCCTATATTTTCAATGGATATAGATCTAGGTTTGTTGGATTTTGATTCATTTGATCTAAGATCTAGGTTTAAGATCTATATATTTTTCTTCATTATGTTCTTGATCATTTTGCTTTAATTGGGGATTTCTGTTGGTGAGTAGTCATCATTAATTTTGAGGTGGGTGGTCTAAATTCAGTTCCCATAGTCTTGAAATCCAATTTCATGTATGGGTTGTGAGATTTCAATTGGTATGTTTAACAATATAATATTGAATTGAATAAATTAATTGGATTAATCAATTGGTGAATTAATTAATGAGATAGTGGGATTTTGGTATTAGATTAATTAATTAGTGAATTAATTAGTAGGATATTGGGATTTTATAATTGGATTAATTAATTAGTTAATTAATTAATGGAATGTTGTGATTATGGAATTGATGGTAAATTGGAATTATGTAATTGGTCAATTAATGTGAGTATGAATTAATTAACAATGATAATTATGATATGTTTTAATTAACCTTAAATGAATAATATGGTTTATGATTTAAATGATGAAAATTATTTAATGGTGAATTTTTAATATTATTCCATGTGACTAAATTGAGGAACCATGTTTTCTGTGAAAAATTGTAATGGTATATCATGATGTGAAATGTGATAAGAGGGTTAATGTTGATTAACCTTGATTGATTTGATATATTTGATATATTTGATATACATGTGATTGATTGATATACAAGTGTGGGACCTGGAGTAAAGTTCCAAATACCAATATGTGATTTTAAGGTTTGGGATAGGGACTGAGGTTCCAAATACCACTATGAGATAGCTAGTTTGGGATGGGGATTGAGGTTCCAAATACCCATATGTGATTTCTAGTGTGGGACTAAGACTCAAGATCCAAATACCCATGTGACATTTTGGTGTGGGATAGGTACAAAGGCTCTGAATACCCACAGGGTGTTAGACATTACATTCTACACCCATGAGCTGGCATTGGACTATGGTTCCAATTTTCCACGATATAATCTAAATGAAATGATAAACGTTGACCAAGGTATTGTGATATGGTTCAAAATTCAGCATAGAACAAAGAAAGTATTAAGGGTTTTGGTTTCCTCAATAACTTGAGAGTTTATGTGGTTAATTAAGAAATAATTGAAAATGTTATAACTATTTACTTATTCATTCCACTTTATTCTTTATACAACTTCATACACTTTTAGTAATTGGATATTGTTTTAGATGTCGTGGGTGGTGGCCTACTAAGTTGTACTCACACCCTAATTGGGTTTCATGATCAGTACCCGAATAAACTTCATGTTTGTGGGACAAGAAAAGAGAAAGAGTCCTACATTAGATGGAAGAGTTGGGACGGAGCATGTGTGAGGGAACCAGACATGATTCAGGACCCTCTTGAGAGTTTTTAGTGTCTTCATTTGTTTTGTGTTTTGTGTATTGACACTTGACACATACATGGCATGACATCTCTATAGTTTTGGTTTGAATATTCTATTCCAATTTTACTCATCGTGTGATATTGATCTTATTATGAATATGGTTATATATTTTGGATATTGTTATTTATTTACACTATTATACTACATTGATAAATAGGGTATAGTCTCCCCATGATTGATATTAGACCCCCGTTGCTAGTCAGCAACCTCTGGCATACATAGAGGTACTCCTGAGATCATGTGACTAACCAGCTTGGGGAATCGGTGTGTGGAACCCAAGTTGGAACATTACACTAAGTTCAACCTTAATTTTGAAAGAATAATAAGATTCAGGAGTTGTGTATGTGTCCATTAAATACCAAATTTAATGATTTTTTTGGATGAATCTCATAGTTCTTCGTTCTCTATTCATCCTAAAATTATAATGATGTATAGATATTTGAATGAGTATTTCTGATGGGATGGAAAAAAGAGAGATATTTTAGATTATGTTTCTCATTTTTTGGTATGTCAGCAAGTTAATTATAAGATAAATAAGTATAAGGGGATGTTACAACCATTAACCATACTACAATGGAAATGGGGAAACATTGCTATGAATTTTTTCATCATACTCTTAAAAACATATAAAGGGAATAATGTTATTTTGGAAGTATTTTATTGACTTATGAAGTCAAAAAAATCATTTTCATTAGATAAGATGTATATCTTGATCAACTTACTCATTTATAAATTAAGGAAGTGTTAATATGTCATGTTTTACCACTATTAATTGTATCTGATCGGGATCTAAGGTTTACCTAAAAGTTTTGGATAACTCTTCAGCAGGATCTGGATAAAGAGTAAAGTTTCAACACTTCTTATCATCCTCAAACAGGTATTTAGTGTGATGGGACAATTAAAACTCTATAATAATTTTTGGTAGATCTATCTATAGATTTAAATGTTGGTTGATATCAACACCTTCCTTTAGTGTAATTTTCATACAATAATATCTTTCACTCCAACATTCAGGTGGCTCTTTATGAAGTCCTCTTTGGTAAGAAATATAGAACTATAACTTTCTAGAATAAAGTTAAAGAATTAAAGATATCATAACCTAATCTAGCTAAGGAAATGAAAGAGAAGTTTAGATTTATCTAGAATCATATAAGAGCAACTCAAAGTTGTAAAAAAGTTATGCTAACAATCATTTAAAAGATCAAGAGTTTGAAGTTGGTGACATTGTTTTCCTATTAATACCTCTATAGAATAAGGTGATGATAGTGAGAAAGTGAAATCTAAGACATGGTTATACCAGACCTTTTCAAATTCTTGATCATATTAGGATGGTAGATTATCAATTGGAAATTCTACTGAATCTATTTAATGTTCATGATGTCTTCCTTGTATCCATCCTAAGGTAGTATACAACTGATTCTTCGCATGTACTAAACTTAGTGGTAATACCACTGGAGAAAGATATTTCTTACAAAGAATAAATATTATAGATTCTGAATCATAGAGAGAAAGTGCTATTAAATAAGACGACTCGTTTGGTCAATGTTTTGTGGCAAAACAACCAATTTTAGGAAGCTATGTGGAAACCTGAGGATGCGATGAGGAAAACTTATCCTCATATTTTTTTATTAGAGTGATGAATTTTGAGGGAAATTTTTATCTTATGGGGGGTATAATGTAAAATCCTGATATTTTTATGAAATATTTCTCTTCAAATAAAATTATTTCTTCAATATCTTATTTTACACTCAACAACGAGTTTATACGAACCGCGTAACATTATTAAAATATTATGTGTATGTTATCACATAATCATTCGATTGGTAAGTATGAATAGTAATAACTAAATTTAAAAAAAATATGGCCTACACATTTATAAAATTAATTCATTGGTTATCAAATTGTTATAATTAAAAATAAAAAAAATTGAAAATAAACGTGTTGTATCTTTTCTGAAAAATTATTTTTATGCATGTAATATATTTTTATATTAATAAATTAAATTAATAACTATTAGTTATGATTTTTATGATATTTTTATATTTTTTAATTAATTAAAATTTTTATACGTTTAAAAAATATTTTTTAATTTTTGGATAATAATAAATCTAGTTTTATGCTAAAATTTTATTTTTTTCTAGAAAAAGTGTTTGTCACATTTTGGACACTTACATTAAAATTATATTATTCCATTTATAGGTTTTTAATTAGATAAAATGGATTATATATTCCAAATTAGTTGGTTCAAATTTGGTAAATAGGACCCTTTTATTTTTTTCAATATGAATAGTAATCAAGGAAAAATTTATCACCTTGGTAAAGCGTAAATCAGGTTAATCTATATTAAAATTAAGTCATATTGCCATAATTTTTCATCCAAATTAATATTAGATGTCAGTAATATTATCTTTATCACATTAGACTCGAAATTTATTATTTTAATAGATATTTATCCCTAAAAATGATTTATATATTATTTAAATCATATAAAGTAACAAAATGTAACTCTATAAGTTTTAAATATATTTTATGTGTTCATATAAGGAAAAAACTAGTTATGAATGAATATTAATATTAATTTTGTGAATAATGAAATTATATTAATGATCTTAATTTATTTATAATTTTTATATTTTTTATAATTATCATAAATTCTTACACAACTCTGAATAGTATTTATTCAATTAATGGAAAAATAAAAGAAATGATTTTGAAAATATTAAAATGATGTAATTTGAGTAAGTTATAGTTTTATATGAATTTTAGAGGTCAATATGACATATTAGTGTTGTGTAAAGATAATTATATTATAATTATAAATTTTTATTTATCTATTTTAGGTCAAATAAATGATTTGTGTCAAAATTGAAAATAATGATATTTTATCAATATAATATTTTATTAAATTATTAAAACTTTATAAAAATCATGAAACATGATAAGGTGGTTATTATATGGTTGAAAGTGATATAATTTTACATTTATGGTCTAATTTTTACCTTATAAGTAAAAATTACACCCTTTTATAATTATTTTTTTTATAATTGTTAAAATTTAAAATTTGTTAACTAAGCGTTAATCCAAATAATAAGGTTTAAAATTACACAAATTTTTTTCTAAATTATTTTTTTTAATGGTATTATAACCATTTAATATATTATCATTGAATCCATTCCCATTTGGTGGTGTTTTTATAAAAAATTAAATTATTATAATTTAATTTTTTAAGAAATTTCAAAAGTACCCCTCACCTCAATTATAAAAGGGAATCTACTCCCTCTCTTATTTACACCACTTTTAGCCTTATATATTGAACTAAATGAAATAATTTATCTTATAAATTTATTTAGTCAAATTCTATACTTTTTTTCTACTTAAAGACCAACCCTAGAGCCCTTTAGAGCGGGTCTAAATGAGTCGTTTCAAAGAATAGGTAATCACCTTAACTAGTCAATTTGTTTTATAATCTTCATAAAATTCTCTAAAACTATTTTATTTATAATTAAATCCTAAATTAATAATCATAAATATGATTAAATTTTATTATTATTATTAAAAAACCATCATACACCCTCTTTCTCATCAAATGAGAAGTGAAAGTATCGCTCATGCATACGTACGACTTCCCGTCTTCACATAGTACGCAATTCATTTTTTATAACCATATTTTATAGATGGTTATTTTGATGGTTTAAATATGAATATATTATATTTATTAAATAATTATAATTTGATAATTATAATATCACATTTACCTACTTTCCTTAAAATTCATTGGAAAATGATAAAGTCGCTCGTGCGTAAATGTAGACTACCACCTCCATAGAGCGATGAGATTTGTTTCTCATTTATATTTTACTTGGATGGAAATATGAATATATTTAATAAATATATATGATATATATTACAAGGTAATGATTTTATACAGGTGAATTATTAGTTACCATTCTGTCATTTTATACGTTGAAAAATGAAAATAACATTCATGTGTACATACGACCTACTGTCTCTATGAATGGTGTAATTCATTTTTATATCCCTAGATTTTATAGATGAATTTAAATATATATACATATAGTGAATATATATTATATTTATATCTTGATTAAAATTATGGAGATGATGTAACAAAGATAAATGTAAAAGGGCTGGAACTACTGAACTGAAATACTCATGATAAAAGGAGCAGTTAACACCAAATAATAATAATTTTAATAAGTAATTATTGATAAAAGGGGGTTATTAAATGCTATAAATGGGTCATATATGATATTATAAGTATTAAAATAACTCTTATCTAGAATTATAATAATTTTGAATTTACTATACATGAGGTTAGAGTGATTTTGGAGCAATTTGAACTCAATGTGAGGGGTTTTATGTTACAATCTCATTGTTTATCGAGATTATATATGATTAAGTTTTAATTGTGAAATATTATGATAAAATATGCAATATAATATTGAATTATATTTCACTCTAGTTATTTCTTTAAAATAAATGTTTTCCTTTAATTTTACCCACCTTATGAACTCAAGAGACCAAAAATATGTTTTTATGTAAAATCGAGTTTGTTTGTCTCTTCAATCAAAAAACCTTTTTTTTCAATATCTATGATTTATAAAATTGTTTTGAATAATTTTTTTACTATTATCCTATGAATTTTTAAAATATTTTTTACCCATTTTTGAATTTTCAAAAAATGGTTTGAAAGAGTCCTTTCAAACAAGGTACTTTGTGACTTTTTGATAAAAGTATCAAAGAATCCTTCCAAATGAGGTACTTTGTAACTTTTCGATAAAATTTTGAAAGGAATGTTTTTTAACTTATATGAAAGGAATATAATTTCCCACCATGATAGAAATTTAATGTTTTAAAAATTAATTTACAACTTAGCATATCAATTTTCAAAGAAAATTGTTTCCATAATATTCTATAAATTTTGATATTTTGAAGAATTGATTTCAAAATGAAAATGTTATTTTTATCAAGATTTTTTAAAGATATTTTGAATCATCAATTACAAAAACCATTAATGGTGCTTATGATTTAATTAGAATATAATACAAGGATACCAGCCTTATTCTTTCTCTATATGTTTTATGTTTATCTTGGCATGATGTCTGTGAAACCTATTTTTTTTTCCACAGGTTATGATATGATGAAATGCCTATGAAACCCATTTCTTTTCATGGGTTATAATATGATGAATGGTTTATGATCTTCAAACACTGATATATATTATTTTATTCATGTTATGGGTGGGAACTATATCTCCCTAAAATTCATTGGGTAAATATTGATATCTCATGATATTAACAATACTTTAATGGGGAGTGAACTTAGTTCAGTAAAGGAATTTTTCCACTATGATAGTATTGGGAGTACACCTTGACTACTATAATGGTTTGGGGAGTGAATACATTACACTATGATATTCTTAGAAATTAGACTTGACTACCATGTGAATGATTTTCTATGCTTATGTGTATGCCATAATTCTATGTCTTATGCTTATGTTATGATCTCATGGATCATGTTACTTGTTTATTTTATGATTTATTTCATATAAACTACCAAGATTTATTCCATGACAAAATATTACGATCTATGATATTTTTGGAATGGTTTTATAATTTTAATCTCATGTTCTCGTACCATTTTCTCATGTTATATTTATATGATCATGGACATCTCCCTTGTTTTCCCTTACTGAGAGTCATAGATCAAAATTTATTATGTTTCCACTCCTAGGTTTTGAAGAAAGGTTTTATGTAAGATATGTCTAAGAAGGGTTATAGTTATGAAGATATAATGGTGATATTATGTAGATCTATAATTAAACAATTTTTTATATTTCCATGTATCCAAAGATACTAGACCTATATGATTTTGGAATATATCCTTATTTTATAAAAAGAATATTCACTTATGTAGTTATAATATTTATGTATGAAAAGTATGGGTCGCTATATAAAGACCCTAAAAATGGTTAGTTATTTGATGAAAAATTAATTTATTATGGATTTTACTGTATTTTTTTATATATGGGATATAAGAAATATGGATGGAGTTAATTTTTATAATTAGTTATGTTTTCATTGAGGTTTTACGGTGATTCAGATTATTAGAATGTTTTTAAGAGAATATGTGATCATGGTATTTTAATGTTTGGTATGTCAAATTGTAACATCCCAATATTTTTTTATTTTTTTTTGAATTAATTTAAAAAATATATTTTTTTCATTTCACACAACACTAAATACAACTTGTGTTATATGAGATCACCCTATTATTATTACATATGTACACAACACCAAGTCAATCTTTCACTACACACAACTCTTAGATTAGTTTTTGGTATACACAAAACTATGTTTTTATTATGTTACACACAATTACGAGTTCCTTTGATAACTTGTGTGACATGTAAGACCTAATTGTACAAAACTACAATGTAATATTAATATTATTATTAAAATATTATTATAGTTGTCACCTAGAACATGGAATGGTGGTTATGAATAATATTAATTAAATTATGAAAATATTATTGACACATGTATATAAGAATAATTATTAGGTGACCAATTAACTAGAAATAAAAAAAACCCTTTTGAAAATATAGAAAATATTTTGTAGGAAAACTATATTTATTCAATGAAATGTGTTTTACCTCAATAAATTATTTATAAAACTTTTGAAAAATGATTTTAATTAAATATATATATATTATATTCAATAAAATAATTAAATTTAAACTTTTTTGTTTCCTAGACAATATTTAAGAATAAAACCAATTTTACGCACAAAGATATATATTCTTTCAAAAATGTAATTTTAACACCTTTTAATGGTGCACCAATTTTAAATATAATTTATGATATAATTATAAATTTTATTTGAAAAAATAAACTTAATTTTGGAAATAATAATATCAAAATTTACTTTTGGTTATTTTTTTATATATTTTTCTAAGAAGTTTCATTTTTTGATGAATAGTGAAAAACCACAAAATCTTAATTGAAAATTTATTTTTCTTATGATTTATTTATATAGTTAGATTTTTTAATTTAATTCTAAAAAATAAATGGATCAATTATACAAAAATTATTCCAATTTAGTTCATTGGAAAAAAATTCACATTGAAATTACATATAAAACATTTCAGACCTTTGAACATATTCATTTTAAAATTCCATTGTATTCTTCCATCTGTGGGATAATCTTAAATTAATATCTATCACTTATGTGATTATAATTTTAAAAAAATTATTCAATATTTTAAATAATAAGTATTTATAATTTCTAACATGTTCAACTTATTTAATAACCAAAAATATTAGAGAATGTAATTAAAATTAATTACAATGATTAAGGTAAAAACAAGTTTACTTAGTGGTTAAACGTTAACTTAAGGAGATGAATAACCTATAAACATGTCCAAAGGACATTGGATTGATATATTTCGACCATATCCTCAATGTTATTGAACATTAACCATTATTATAGGCACATTATGTAAAATATACCTCTAAATTGTGTTTAACTTTTTTCATTTACAAGAATGTCACTTCTCCTATACTATTAAATAGAACTAACCCCCCCCCCCCCAACTCTCACTTCTTCACACATATAAAGAACTTATTATTGAAAACAAAACTACCCAAAACTCATCCAAATTTCCCGAAATTCACCCTAGAGGCTTCATTTTGGTCATAATGTCATCCAAGGAATTCCATTTGTGAAAACCAAAAAGAGTTACTCAAAGAAGAGGTAACATCCTCCAATAAGAACATTTATTTTATTTCTTTATCAACCCTTAAATTATTATTATTACATTTTTTTATAATAACCTTATCATCATAAATGTAGTAACATTTTTTATTTTTATTTTTCTACTTACACTCACACACACTTCCATCAAATGCGATACACAATCATCATTTGTGTGTACGGCAGACTACTGCCTCACGAACTAATGTCGTTCATTCTTCCATTACAACCTTTAAGGGTTGGGAATAAAAATAAAATTTGTATTTTTATATGATATATATATATATATGATATTTATGATTTATTTATTCGTCTAGAATAATTATATAACACACACATTCATGATTTCTATTTTTGGGAATACGATAACTTCGTTCATAGACATGTGGACAGCCACCTCCAAAAAGATATGTGATTTGTTCACACTTTATGTGAAATGTATTAAGTATGGGTTTGGTAAATATATAATATATATATGAAATAATAATTCTTCTTTAATGATAATATATATGCATATATTTCATTTACTTACTTTCTTTCAATATGATAAGAAACCAGAAACAACGTTCATGTTTACGTACGGACTCCCATCTCCATGAATGATGTATTCCATTTAATATTTCTATCTTTTATAGATTATTATAAATACTTATATACTGAATATATATTATATTTACATTTTTTTTAAGTTATTAAAATAAGTAAATCATAATCTAATAATTGAATCAATAATAACAAGTCAAAACTTATACAAAAAATAATGGGGTTATTACCTGAAACGTAACATTAACATGAAATTGTTAATAAAAGGGTAATATAAAGTCACAATAAAATAATATATGGTATGATATATAATAATATGGTTCTATGGTATATTTATAATAAAAATATATTTATTATACATGAGGTTTTTATGTGTGTAAAGAAATTCAATACTTAAGGTAAGGATTTTATCATCTCACTTTTATTTCTATGAAATATATTCTATAGTCACCACTTATTCTTTTTTGTGGTGTATATACTTCCATATGACATTTTATATAATTAATTTAATTTATTTATTAATATTAAAATTTTTAATTGATGTTATTATTTCATGGGAATCACGATTCAAATGTTACTCAAGTGGTAAGGGGATTTCCGATCTCACTTTTATTTCAATGAGGCTTATGAGTTATTCAACAATAATTTATTTTGTTTGATGTATATACTTATAATGAATGTATTATATGATCATTATCCATAAATTTGTTGGTATTAACATATCCATTTTATGAAATCTCATCCATGGGGTCTGTGGTTTAAAATTTAACAAATCGGTAAAGTAATTTTGTCTCAATTTTTCTTCTTTGAGACACATGGAATGTGATGAACCTATATTATTTTATGGGGTGTATATACTTCCCATTGAAATTTTATATCATGAATATAATTATATTAATTTTAATTTAATATTCATTTAATTTTATTCTTCCATGTTTTTTATGTTTTAAATTTACCAAAGCTGTAATAGTTTATTACTACAATCTCATCATTTATCAGGATTATTTATGTTTATTCTTCCATTAATTAAATCCTATGATCCATATCTAAATATATATCAAGACTTGTATTATCCTCTAGTTATTCATGATATCTTCTTGTAATGGTAAAATATTTCCACTATTTGGTAATTAATATAATTAAGAAAAAATATATAATAAAATATGACATTATTTTTCTCTTTGGTAAGAAATATATTTTCATTCAAAATAATTTTTTCTAAAAAGTTTTTCAAAAAAATTTCAATATTTATTTATAAATAATAAAATTATTTTCGAATAAAAATGTTTTCAAATTTTTTAAATGTTTATTTATAATTGTTCAAAGTTATTTTCAAAGAAAAAGGTCTTCCAAATGTTATACATTTTTAAAAAAAAATTTCAAAGAGTAAAGGATATTGTACTCAAGAAATTTTTTAAATTATTTTAAATATTAGTTTATAAGTTTTAAAAGTTGTTTTAAAATATAAGTATTTTGAAAATGGTTTTATTTCTTAAAAAGTATTTTTTAAACAAAGGTTATTTTCATTAAGAAATTCTCCAAGTGATAATTCCAAATCCTTATAAATTTAAGATGAAATCATTTGATATATTTTATGATTTATTGGGGATGTGATCCAAGGAAACCAATATTTTTATTTATATGAATGGTTTATATTTAAGATGATAATTTTTTTATAAAACCCATTTATCTTCCATGGGTTATACTATGATATAAATCTTATGAAACAAACTTCCTTTCATGAGTTATTATATGATGAAATTATTTTTAAACCTATATCTATTCCATGGGTTATGATATGATGTTTAAGAAACCCATATCTTTTTATGGTTCATGATATGATGAATTATTTTTTATCTTTTAGAACATGTGTGTATGATTTAATTATGTGATGATTAGGACCTATATCTCCCTCCAATGTATCAAGTAATGATAAATGGTATATGATATCAAAGGGCACACGTGTTTTAGACCAAGCCTAAAAATAAGAGGGTACACAGGTTGTAGCCCAAGCCTAAAAATAAGAGGGTACATAGGTTGTAGTGTAAGATTGAAAAAAAGATGGTATACAGGTTATATCACAATCCCTAAAACAAGAGGGTACATAGGTTATATCCTAATCCCAAAAACAAGAGGGTACACAGGTTATAGCCCAACCCTGAAAATAAGAGGGTGAAAAAGTTGTATCCCTAGACCAAAAAAAGGGTACATGGGTTTTATCCCAATCCAAAAAACAAGATGGTACACATGTTGTAGCCTAATCACAAAAACAAGAGGGTATACATGTTGTATACCAAGCCCAAAAACAATAGGGTGCATGGGTCGTTAGCCCAAGACCAAGGTATATACATGGGTGATTATCCCAGGCATTAAATTTTAAGAATTTATTGGTAGGTATCATTGACATATGATTCTCTATGATTACATTTATTCCAAAATTCCATGTCTTATTCCTATGTTATGCTTCCATGGTTTATACTTATGATTCCCTTATAATAATGTCTTATTCACCACCAATGTTTATTTCATGACTCATGTATATGATCTTTGATATGTATGGTATGATCTTTAAATGTTATTATCATTTTCTCAAACCCTTATGTTCATATTATTCTTACATATCTTATTAATTTAACTGTACTAAGAATATAAACTCAGTATTTTTTATGTTTCCTTTCCACAAGTTATGAATAAATGTTTTATGTAAAGAGTAATAATGAAAATATCATTTTGGGAAACATTTAAGATATTTCACTAGAATATAATATTCTGTTTCAAGTTTCCAAAGACACTAAACTAAAATGGTCCTCAAGAATGTACTTTTGTAATGTGCTAAATATTCATCCAAAATGATGTAATATTCATGTATTTTAAACATGCTTATCTATAGTCGGTATCAAAGTAAAGGTTTTGTCATCCTTCAGAAACTAGGATGATAAATTGTTTTGAGATACCTAGGTATATTTATAAGGATATGTCTAGGGATGCATCTGAGGATAAGCCTAAGGTGTTGTAGATTTAAAAGAGGGTGACATGATTTAGGCATCCTATAAGTAATTTTTCATGATTATGTGGTTTTATGATATGATAACTGTTGATCAAACTATGCTTTCTAGTATTATTAAATATAAGGGACTAGAAGGAAATGGGTTAACATTAAATGTTTCAGATGTGGAAAGTATAATCATTATGAAAATCAATGTCCTGAGTGAAAATATCAAGAACAGAATCAGGAAGGCAGCTTGAGTATTGGTTATACTACTGAAGATAAAGTGATCGTGAATGAAATATGAAAGGTATGGGAAGTTATAACAATATTAATTAAATTAAAATTAATAAGAATGTTTAAATTTAGTTTGAGGAACTTTAAAAAAATGATTCATTTTTATATTCTAGGAAAGGGTATAATGGAATAAGATGATAATGCCTAAGTAATGGTTTAATATTAAAGGTTGATGAATGACGTGTATATATATATGAATTCAATAATTGTGTTATATGAACCATAAATTATATGATTTACATTAAGGATTTAAAAAAATATATTAAATAGTACTGATAACCTAAAAATTGATTTAATATAAAGGAGATATTTTTATTCAGGGAAGTTAACCCTTAATGTGTTCCTGATGTTGAGAAAATTGTGTTTAGCTTGGATAAAGAGATGATTTATTTGGATAAATTTGATTGGATAATATCAATGACCTCCTAAGTGATAAAGTATTTGTTGAAAAGGTGATTTATTCTATCATGGATGGAGTTAACAACCTTTTTTTATTTTAGGAATATATCCAATAATCATTTTGATAAGAAATAAATCATATTTTCAATATGGATTTATGGTAATTACCATGTTTCAATATAATACATGATGATGATATTCATATGTTTGGTATGTGACAACTAAGAGCTACTTTATGATATATGGGGGATCAATGAAAAACTATTTTTTAGAAATTTAAAAACCTTATTTATATAGTTTGGGACTTTTATCTTTCATAAGGGTTATAAGGTTAACTATTTATGGACTATTTTATGTTAAAATTTTAATGAGTTTTTTTAGATTAATGCATTAACTATCCAAATGAGGATTTATGAATAATGGAAAATATGTGATAACCATTTTTTGATAAAGACAGACTGGGTGACCTATCATCATATTTATGGATCTCATGATCTACTAATTCTTAAGGAATGAAAAATTCACCTTCATTTCTTAGAATAAGAGATGAAGTAGAAATTTATTAATGAAAAAAATCATGATATTATAAGTATATCTTCTCATGAAAATTATTCAACATTATGAAAAGGGTCTTGAAATAAAATTATTTTCTATTATCTCATTTTTTATGATATCAATGACCTTTTTCAAGCCACTTATTTTTATGTATTTTTTACCATTAAATTTAACCTAATATTGTTCTATACCAATCTCCATTAGAACATGATAGTTACATTTCCCTTCCATGTCCATTTTTTCACTTTCCACCTATGTGATCTTATGTGGAAACCTAATTAAATGTTACTTCGGGTAACCATTATTTTTCCAACTTTTTTTAAAAAGTTTTACTATTCATTTTCACAATGTGGTTTTCTATGAATGGAACTTTCAAGTATTAAACCTTTGATAACCCAAATAAATTATCATGGAGAAATTAATTCTTAGGGGGATATAATTTAACACCCTAATATTTTGTGTAATATGTTTTCAAATTAATCTTAACTTTTTTACATTTTTCATTTAAAACAACACCGAATATAACTTATGTTATATAAAAGTATCAAGTTATTATTTATTATTACAGAACACAAAGTCGATCTTGTGCTACACAAAACACATATATCATATTTAAATACATGTAAAAGTATGTTTGTATTGTGTTACACACAATTCTGATCTCCTTTGATAACTTGCATGACATTAAATACCTAATTTTACTAAACAACAATGTTGTATTAATAATATTATTAAATTATTATTATAGTTTTCACCTAGACATTGAAATGGTGTTTATTAATAATATTAATTAAATTATATATGGTTTACACATTCATATAATATAAATTATTTGGTGACTAATTAACTAGAAATTAAAATAAAACCCTTTTGAAAATATCAGAAAGATTTTTCTAGAAAACTATATTTAAGAAATCAATCAAATTTTACCTCAATAAATTAATTAAACCAATTTTGATAAATTATTTTAATGAAATATATACATATACATATATATATTATATATTATATTCAATCACCTATTTAATGTTCATATTGTGTGTTTTCTAGACTTGAGATAAGAATAAAACCAATGTCATGCATAAAGATATATATTCTTTCTAAAAGGTAATTTTACCGTCTCTTAATGGTGAAATTATTTTAAATATAATTATTGAGACTTTTATAAATTTTATTTGAAAATTAAAATTTTTTGAAGACAGAATATGAAAATTTACCCTGGGTAAATTTTTGTTATTTTTATGAAATGTTTCATTATTGATGAATACTGAAAAACACTGAATTTTAATTGAAAATTTCTTATTAATATAATTTATTTATATAGTTAAATTATATTTAAATTTGTTTTTTAATAATATATAGATCAATTACTAATAAATTAATCTAATTTATGTCATTGGAATCAATTTCACATTGAAATTGGATATAAAACATTTCATACTTTTTAACATGTTCACCATAAAAATTCATTATCTCGTCCTGTTTACAAGATTAATATTAAATTAATTTGTACCAATTATGTGATTGAAATTTAGAAAAAGGGACTCAATACTTTAAATAATAATAATTTATAATATATAATAATTTCAACTTAGTTTTTGACCAAAAATATTTGTGAAAGTAATTAAAAATTAATTACAGCGGTTGGGGTAAAAATAAGTTTACTTAGTGGTTACACATTAACTTAAGGGTCCAAATAACCTATACACATTTCCAAAATATATTTTCTATCAATATTTAGACTATATACTCAATTTTAAATAAAATTAACTATTATTGGAGGCATATGATGTAAGAGAGACCTCTCAGTAGTGTTTACCCTTTTCTATTTATAAGAATGTCACTCCTCCTCCACAATAAAAAGGGCACTCACCCCCCCCCCAACACTTATTCACACTTATAAAGAAATTTTTCTTGTAAAAAACAAACCCAAATATCCTCCAAAATTCTGTCCATTAATCCAAGAGTCACACTTTTTTCATAAATCCAACAAAGGAATCCCTTTGGTGAAAACAAAAAGAAGTTACTCAAAGAAGAGGCAACATCCTCCAAAAAAATGTTCATTTTATTTCTTTCTCCACACATTAAATTATTATTATTACATTATTATATAATAACCTTGGTATACTAAATATACTTATATTATATTATATTAATGGTTTTACCTACACTCTCATACACTTCCATCGAATGGGATATGCAATCATCATTCGTGTGTACGGCGGACTACCACCTCACGAACTGATGTTGTTCGTTCCTCCATTACCACCTTTAAAGATTGGGAATAATGATGGAATTACTATTTTTATATGATATATATATATATATATCATATTTATGATTTATTTATGATTCTATAATTTTTATATATCACATACATTCATGCTTCCTATTTTTTGGGAATCAGATAACTTCGTTTGTGGACGTATAGACGACCGCCTCCTCAAAGCGATGTGATTCCTTCACATTTTATATGGAATGTATTAAAGATGGGATTAGAAAAAATATATGATATAAATGAAGAAATAATTAGAATTTAATGATAATATATATACATATTTTTCATTTACTTTATTTATTTCAATACGATAAGAAAAAGGAAAGAGTGTCCATGCGTATGTACAGTCTACCATCTCCATGAACGTTGTATTCCATTTAATATTTATATATTTTATAGATTATTATAAATAATTATATAATGAATAAATATAATATTTAAATTATGTTTTAAATTATATAAATAATTAAATCATGATCTAAGCAATAAGATCAAGAATAACAAGTCAAAATATATAAAAATACATAGTGGTTATTACCCAAAGTGCGACTTTAACATGAAATTACTGATAAAAAAGTAATATAAAGTGATAATAGAATCATATATGGTATTATATATAATAATATGGTTCATTTTTATATGTATAATAAACTTATATTTATTATACAGGATGTTTAAACGTGTATACATAAAGTCAAGACTTAATGTAAGGGTGTTCTCATCTCACTTTTATTTATGTGAGGTATATGTTATATTCACCAATTATTCTTATTGTGTGGGGTATATAATTCCCTATGAAACATTATATCGTGAATTTAATTTATTTAATGATATTAAAAGTTTAAATTGATTTTATTCTTTCACATGGATCATGATTCAAAAGTTACTCAGGTAGTAAGGGATTTCTACTCTCACTTTTATTTCAGTGAGACTTATGCCTTATTCACCGCTCATTTATTTTGTGTGGTGTATATAATTTCAATGAATTTATTATGTTATTATTATCCTTATATTTATGGGTATTTACATATCTATTTTATGATACCACTTTCATGGGGTTTGTGGTTTAAAAGTTACCAAATTGGTAAAGTAATTTAGTCTCAAGTTTCCTTCTTTGAGACACAAGGCATGTTATGAACCTATAGTCTATTATGAGGTGTATATACCGACATATGAAATGTTATATCATGAATATACTTATTTTAATTTTAATTTAGGATTCATTTGTTTTTATTCTTCTATGGTGATTATGATTTAATGTTACCAAAGTGGTAATAGTTTATTTTTATTATCTCACCATTTATTGAGATTATTTATGATTATGCTTACATTAATGAAATACAATGATCCATATATCAATATTTATCATGTATTTTATTCTAGTATGTTTATTCCTGATATCTTCATGTAATGGTACCATTTTTTAATTATTTGGTACTTATGATAATTAAGAAAATGTTTTTAAGAAAATACAACATTATTTCTCTTTTTGATCGGACAACTATTTTCCTTAAAAACCATGTTTTCTAAAAAGGTTTTAAAAATATTTTAAATGTTTATTTATAATTTTTAAAATTATACTCAAATAAAAAGGATTTCATAATTTTTTCAAGCTTTCTTTATAAGTTTTCAAAGTAGTTCTCAAGGAAAATAATTCAATTTTTTTTATATTTTATAATGTTTTTTTTCAAAGTGGAAAGCATAATTTCCTCAATAAATGTTTTAAATGGTTTTTAAATATTACTATATATTTTTTAAAGTGGTTTTTGAATATAAGTATTTTGAAGAAATTTTATGTCTAAAAAAATTAAGAAATGTTATTTTCCTTGAAAAATGATCCAAGTGATCTTTCCAAATTCTTCTTCATATAAGATTAAATCCTTTGATATAGTTTATGATTTACGAGGGAAATGATCCAAGAAGACTTTCTTATTCTTTCTTTGAATGGTTTATGTTTAAGATGAAAATTTGTTTTTGAATCTGTTTTCTCTTCCATGGTTTATACTATTATATAACTCTTATGAAACCCACTTCCTTTCATGGGTTATTCTATGATGAAATAATTTTTAAACCTTTCTATTTTCCATGGGTTATGATATGATGTTTATGAAACCCATCCCTTTTTATAGTTCATGATGTGATGAATGTTTTATTATATTTTGGTACATGTATGTATGATTTAATCATGTGAATGGTGGGGCCAATATCTCCCTCTAATGCATTAGGTAATGATAAATGATATATGAGATAAAAGGGTACAAGGGTTATAGACCAGGCCCAAAAAAATGAGGTTGCACTGGTTTTATACCAAGCCTAAAAATAAGAGGGTACACGGGTTGTATCCCAAGACTAAAAACAAGAGGTTACATGATTTTTAGTCCATGATCAAAAACAAGAGGGTGAACGGGTTGTATCCCAAGACTGAAAACAAGAGGGTATACAAGTTTTATCCTAATCCCAAAAATAAGAGGGAACATGAGTTGTATCCCAAGCCCGAAAACAAGATGGTACTCTAGTTTTAGAAAAATACCACAAACAATAGGGTGCATGGGTTGTAACTCAAGCCCGAAAACAAGAGGGTACATGGGTTGTAGCCCAAGACCGAAAATAAGAGGGTATACAGGTTGTATACCAAGACCGAAAACAAGAGGGTACATGGGTCATTAGACCAAGACCAAACCAGGTACATGGTTCATTATCCCAATCCAATCATGTTTTGAAGGTATTGTAGGTATCTGTGACATGATGTTTTTTATTATTACATGTGTTCCACAATTCCATGCATTATTCCTATATTATTCTTTCATAGATTATTCTCTTGATTCCAATATTATTCATATCTTATGAAATGGAAATATTTATTCCATGATTCATTTATATGATGTTTGATATGTATGGTATTATCTTCATATGTTATTATCATGTTCTCATACCATTATTTTCATGTTATGCTTACATGTCTTATTTATTTACCCTTACTGAGCGTCTGATCTCAACCTTTATAATGTTTCTTTTCCCCATTTTATAAAGAAATTTTTTAAGTTGGAGTACTAAATGGTATGATCTTTGTAGGAAACAGTAAATATATTTCACTAGACTAGATGATTATTTTTTAATTTTCCAAAGAAATAAAACTATTACAATCCTTGGGCATGTACTTTTTAAATGTGTTGAATTTTCGTCAAAAATGATATAATATCTATGTATGTTAATCTTAGGTAACTATAGAAATTATGAGATACTTTATGTTTTTTGGGTATAAATGTTTGATAAAATAATTTTTATTTTTAGGTTTTAAATTTTTTCTACAATATTTCAAAGGATTATTCAGTTTCATTATTTATTAAATGGATTGTGTTGAACTTAAGAGGTTATTGTTGTGGTTTTATAGATTAATGTATTATTGGATAACTTGTAATAACCATTTTGGTTTTTGACAATATCTAGAGATGGTAGGAATTAATTTTCATTCATTTATGGATCTTATGATCTATTTAAATTTTAATTTAAATGCCTTTGGCATGAAAAAAAATCATCTTGAATATTTATAAAGAGATAAAGTGGAAATTCATTGAATAATAACCAAAGGATGAAATTTCACTTATGAAATAGCAATAAATAAAGTAAGTACATTTTCTCATGTTATATATATATATATAAATATATTTATAGTCAATGAATTTATAAAATTTAGGAAAAGTACCTGAAAATAAAAACATTACCCCTTTATATTCATTTCCGATGAATTGATGGTCATTTCATCCCTCACTAATTTATGGTTTTTTTCTCATTAACATTCTCATTTACATGTTATATATCAATCTATAATATTATGTGGAAATTATTATTCTCATAAATGTATATATTTTAACTTCCCATCAATTTTCTACTTATCATGGAACCTGAATATATAATATTTTAGGTAACCTTTATATTTCCCACTTTCCCTCTTCAAATTTTTTATTATTATCCCTATGTATGATGTGGGTTTTCAAAATTGGTTTGATAATTTGATGAATGAGATAAAATTGTGTTATAAAATTTTATTTAAATGGGGGATAATGTAACACTATAAGATTTAAAAAACACTATGTTTGATAGCATATACAAAATGCAACACAGATCATAAAGGAACCATGAAATATTATTATTCAAATAAGACTATTATAATCAATCCATTGAATTTTTAGGTATAAATATGATTAAACAAATTATTTTATATATTAAAATAGCCTAATAAATGAAAAATCATTTATTAATTCTTAGAAAATAAGTGCTTTATTTTTAGTAAAGTCATTTTATTCTTAAAAATACGCTTTCTTCAAAAAATTGTTTTTATTTTTTTTTATGAGTGAATATTATAACTAATTTATATAAATTTTAGAAATTTTATATGATAAAAATAATATCATTTTTTAATTATAATTTCATAATTATATTATAATGAACTTTTGAAATTTGTTTCAAAATATTGATTTTCCAATGAGTGGTAAAAAATACTTTATTTTTATTGAAAATTGTATTTTTGTTTCAAACATTTACAAAGTTCCACTTTGTTTTAAAATATTTTAAAAGTAAAATTAGATATATTATATTATTAATAATATAACATGGTTCTTTGGAATCAATTTTATGCTTGAATTAGGTATAAAATCAATTTTATACTTAAAAATGCATTTTTCTTAAAAAACTATTTTCCATTACATTTTAAGTTTTTATATTAAATTAATTTATAACACTTATAGAGATTAAATTATAAAAAATTTATACCAAATTTATAATCAGGAGTTTAATTTTTCAAAAATATTTCCATTTTATTTTTGGTATGTATGAATAGTAACCATAGTAAAATTATATTGTCATAGTAAAGGTAAAATTGGTTAATTAGGGTTAAAACTAATATGATAAGTTCTCAAAATCAACCCAAAACATTATTTTATCCTATTATATGATCTTATTTTGACCATTTCAATCTAATTATCTAATATAAGACCACTTGGTTCTATATTTATTTGATTATGACTTTTATATTAATTTAATAAAATTTAAGATAAAAATGTCACTCTCTTGACTTCAATATGAGGCTATGTTCCTTTTTAAAATATTCTTTGAAATATGAATTATTATTTTTATCATTTTCATTTATTTTTAATTTTATGTGACAGAATAATTATCTTAAATTCTTAGGAAACATCGAAACAATATTTATTCAATTAATACAAAAATAAAATAAATGCTTTTAAAAATATTAAAGGTAATACAAATTGGATGAATTTTAGTGATATAATAAATTTATTTATACATGTGACATGTTCAGAATGTTTTAATGGATTATATTTGAATTCAATCATTTTATTTATGTATTTAAAGTCAAATTAAAGGAATTGGGTCAAAAAAGACATTAATGATATTTTTAAATTAATAATATTTTATTAAATGATTAAAATTAATAAAAATACTATATTAAACCAAGTTAATTATATATGGTTTAAAAAATCAAGCATAGTCTATTTATGGGTTATTTTTCTTCTTATTGTAACATTCTTGAACCTTAATGGTTGGAAAAGTTCAATATTGCAGTAATTCTCAAAAAAGGTTAGTGTGGAGTTAAATCTAAAATATATGGGTGAAAGCACAAATAAAATTTATCCAAATTTTATTTTATGAGATGATTTATAATAATACTCATATTAAATTATAATTATAAAAATTTGGATCTATTCTTATAGGAAAATAATATAATACCTAAAGAGATTCTAAGAATGTATCTCCCCTCACTTATAAAAGGACACCCCTTATCTCTTTTATTTACACCACTTTGAGCAACATAGATAAACAATATACCAATTTATCTTATCAACATTTTTATAAAAGTTATATAGGTTCCATTCATCCAAAAATACCAATACTAAGTACCTTAAGAGGAGATCTAAAGCAATACTACCATGGAATAGGTAATCGTCATTACCAACTAATTCTTGTTTATCTCATCTTCTACTTCCTCTTAATGTGTTGTACCATGAAATAAATAATAAATCCAGTATCATAAATATACTTAGGTGTTATTATAATTTTTTATAACTATTTTACATCTAATTTTCATCCTACTAAAAATCGAAATATCTCTCATGTGTACGTATGCACAAGAGCCTCAGCCCAGTTGGTGAGGACTCTCTAGGTGCATCCAAAAGACCCAAGATCAAATCATGGTGGAAGCATATTTTCGGGGTACTGTAGCAGGCACTGTAGCAGGCACTGTTCGGTACTGTAGCAGCCAGAACTATTCATCTATCTGGGCCTTCGGGCCACTAGTTTGGTTCTCGGGTCCTGAAAGGCTTTCGGGCCACCCAAGGCCTTCGGGCCAGTTTATTCTCAAGGCCTTAGGGCCACTTCAAGGCCTTAGGGCCACCCCAAGGCCTTCGGGCCACATGAATGCAGGCCCAGACACACTACAAAAAAAGGAGCATCCCTAAAAGAGGATTCAGAGCAGGTACACTCACCAGAGCAGAGCCAAATGGATTTTCAGAAAGAGAGGGTATGGCTATGCCATCGGTACCAGCCTGTTCTTGCACGGGAAGCCTAGCCAGACGGTCATGCAACGGTGGAGTGCTACTATCAAGATGCAGATGCTGGGGAGGGGCAGTTCCTTGTAGATATTCTGGTTGAATTCCCTTAAGACCTTCGGGTCATGTAATCTCTTAAGCCTACGGGCCATGTAATTTATGAGCCTAAGGGCCTTGTAAGGGTTCCCTCTCATCCCTTGAAAGAGGGGTTATCAAAATCAATAAAAAATGAAGGCCTTCGGGCCATTCAGGCTCTCATGTGTACGTATGACTTACCTTCTCTATGTACCTGTGTAATTGTTTTCATCAACGCTATACATAGATGGTTATAAAGATGGATAAAATGAATATATATATATATATATTATATTTATGATGTTATTATTATTCTAAAATTATAATATCATATCTACCTTCTTACCTTCCAATCCGTTGGGAAACAATAATCTCACTCGTGCCTACATGTGGACTACCACCTCCAGGAAGCGATGTGAGCCATTTTCACTTATTCTTTAAATAGATGTTAATAAGGATATATTTAATAAATATATGTGATATATATGATATATATTATATAATAATTATTTCTTAAAGTCTAATTATTATTTACCATTCTTTCATTTCATCATTAGAAAAATTAAAACAGTGTCCATGCATATGTACAACCTATCAACTCCATAAACAGTGTAATTCGTTTTTCTATCTCTATATTTTATGGATGATTCTAGATATATATATGTTGAATGTATATTATATTTATATATTTCATAAAATTATGTATATTATGTAACCATGATAAATATGCAATTACTAAGACTACTGAATCAAAACATATATAAAAAACAAAGTAGTTAACAACCAAAATAATGATAATAGTAAAATATTATTAACAAAATAGTGATAAAATGTTATAAAATGATCATATTTTATATTATAGATATGAATATAGAAATGGTACATAATTATAATACATTAAAATTTATTATACATGAATTTATATAACCTATGTGGCAAGTTCAACTTAAGGTAATGGGTTTCTTAACACAATTTTTGTTCATTGGGTTATACTTATACTTTATTAACTATGTTATGCCATGATTATTTGTGAAATGGTAAAGTATTTTATTATGTTTTTTTCAAATTGTTTTTTTTATTTAAATTTTATTGAAATAATCACTTCATTGATTAATTCTCACATCAATGATATATAATATCTCTAAAGGATTTCATCTCAATTTTCACTCCATTAAGAAATATTTGGCATTATGTATATATTTAATTTTATGTTGTCTATATAATTACCCTTTTAGTTATTTAACATTAATAAATATTTATTAAGGTTTATTAATTATTAAATTTAAGTTACTCTTTCAAATAAAGTTTAAAATAAAAGTTGATCTTATTTCTCTTTTCTTGATCAGGTATATTTTTTATTCCATGTCAATTTTTTCAAAATTGTTTTTAAAAAATAATTTTTATTTACTAAAAGTAAATTTTATTTTATAATTTAAATTTTAAAATGTTTTAAATAATTCTTTATAATGTTTTATAAAAGGTTCATTTTCAAATTTCTTAATAAAAAATGAAAAGGAATATTTTTTAACATATACAGTGTTAATGGATTATCCAATAGCCATAACCTTTTTATTCCATTTGGTTTGTTCTAAAAGTTTTTTATGGTTTTACAGGGAAAAATATTTAATGATATTTTATTTTAATATTTTACTTACTTTTTCCTTATTTCTCCAAAAGATTTTATTTTATTAATAAAACTATATTTCTAATGAATTGATGGTCATGTTTTATCTATTTTTAATTTTTTTGGTTATTAAATTTATATTGAAACATTATGTTTTTTGTGATCATAGGGAAATTAAATTTCTATTAAATATATAAATTTTTATATCATGAATATGATTATTTCTTAAACCATATACTATTTCTACATATGGAGTTTCACATTAAAAGTTAAGTTATTGGCTAGGGAATTGATATTTTTTTATTATTTACTCAATATTGATATTTTTTATAAGGAATATTGTTATGAATTAAATTAAATATATAAGTAATGAATTGGACATGCAGTGATGGATGGGGAACAAAATTATATACCCCCTTGATGCATTGAGGGGTCTCATGAGACAAATCTGTTGGCCAAATCAAATGGGTATCTCGTGTATACCAACCCAATGATTAAACTGTCCTGGCACAAGGATTTGATGGAAAAGATACCATGATTTATGAAATACTGATGTCCAATATTATGAATTTCCTTCAATGAGAATTAAAATATTATTATCCATGATATTACATTATAGATATATCCATAGATGTATTCTAGGATTAAGTTATCGATGAAATGACATGTGTTTTTAGTTATTTAACTTTATATATTGATTATACCAAATTTTCTCATGATATATTATGATGTACATAACTCTTACTGATTATCTAAGACCACCCTTTATTTTTTTTACTTTCCTCAACTTATGAAGAAGGATATTTTGAATAATATCAAATATTCAATAATTTTTTTATGATATGTATTTTATATTTTTTATATAATATGGGAATCATGTATGTATCCAGTTCTTTAAGACTAATAAACTCTTCGGTCCTTCAGAATAAGCTATCTTACATCTTATAGAAATGTAATAAAGTACACACAAGCTTTGGGTTGCTAGATTTTGGGATTCTAAACTCACTAATCCAATGCCTAAGTGATAATCATTACATTAAATAATAATATTTTAATATAATATTGTGGTTCTCTAAAATATTGGTGTTTAATGTTAAATAAGATATTGAGCATAGTATTATAAACTTTTGGGGGGTTACATTCTTCCCCCCTTAAATAAATTTTGACCTCACAATTTTATCTATATCATCAAAGGTTCGATATTTGAAAATAACTTTGTTAAAAAAACATTATACATAAGGATAATAAAAGTTATTTTAAAAAGGGGATGTGATAAGGATAGAGGTTACTTGAAATAACACATAATTGTGTTCTCAGATAAGGATAAAAGTGGTGGTAAGTTCAAATATAAACATAGGGGTGAATATTAACATCCATGTACTAGTAGAGGGTTATAAAGAACTTATTCATGATAAATTTAATGATCACAGAACCATAAGTAAATGTCGTTTAAAAAAACCATTAATTTATCATAAATGAATTTAATAAGATAACATTTTTATTTAAATATACTTTCCAATATTTTAATAATTTATTTATAATCTAGACTAATAACATAAGAAAATATGATTATTTTAAAAGTATAATTTTATCCTTTAATAAATTTCCACTACAATATCATCTTATGCTCCAAATGATGAGTATTAAAGATAAATTTTTCTCACTTGAAGTACATCAACTTTTAAAAAATCACATAATCCCTAAATTAATAAAATTTTATTTCTACTATCTTTACTAAAACCAAAATGGTTAGCATAATTTTATATAATAACTAAAATTAATAAACATTTATATGAAGAAATAATACATTTTACTTCAAAATTTTCTAAATAACACCAAAGGTTTAACTTATAATATTCAACTAATAAAAATCCCTATATCCTAAATAACCACAATAACCTCAAATTTAAATAAACTTTTACTCTCAAAGCTTATCTGATATCCTTATGATCACATTTCCAAAAACATTATATCATTCATACCAAATAATCCTTTATGTTAAACCTAAATGTTATATATACATCAACCCAATAAAACATCTCCCATAATATAATTAAACACCTCAAAATCACAAAAAATTAAAAACCATTCGATCCTATAATATGATTCTAAAAATAATATTAATCTTTATATCTCAAATAATTTATGTAAAAATATCATAATAATGAGTACATCACATTTTCTAGTGGTTTTCATTATTCCCTTGTCACCCTTTGGTTGTGGGTTCAAGCCCCACGACCTTGATGGAAGAAACATGATATACCCTTGACATCTATGAATAGGTTGTTGATGGGAGGAAATAGATGATGGGTGATGTAGGGGGTGACTTTACTTGTAATGGGTTGAGAGAAAATGGATTGGGTGAAATACTTGACCCCTAGTGTGGGAACAGTGGGGAAGGCTAACTAGATGACACTGGTGGCAGTGGTGGCACAATTATGTATAGGGGGCATTGGCAACGAAAAGGGTCACTAGATCTCGGTAATGTGGTAGTTCATAGGCAATGATGGAGATGGTGAGGAGATCTTCTGGATGAGATTGGATGGTATGAGGGTGCATGGAGATGATGAAACATGGGTGAAGAAGGTGCTGCAATGTATAGAATGGGGTGGACCGTTGTTCAAACCATTGGATTGGACTACATGTAATGTATCTTGGGACTTTGTGTACCCATGGGCCTTCACAACTCTGTAATGGGTCCCCTCTAATAAAAAAAGAGTTGTTTCATATTTTATAATAGAAAAAGGGTCTTACCTCCTGCCTATTAAAAAATAACATTAATCACATGCACACAAAATATAAAATCATTATTACTTAGATAAACTTCTCACTAAAAAATATACTAATCCAAATTGTTTTATTTATATAAACTTCTCCCAAAATATCATTAATCATGTTAAACTCCCATCATATAAAACCTCAAAAATAAGTATTTATTCCTATAAACTTATGATCAACCTCATAATTACCAACCCAAGGCACTTTAGGTTTATCTTATACCTCTATGGAATGTCGTAGGTTTATATAGGTTATATTCTCTCATTCATCATAATGGTTATAAAATAAAATGTGGATTAACCCAACTATATACATCTGGAGTGTCAAAAAAAATGTGCAATAAGGGACCATTCACCATGCACTAAATTGATGGATGAGATATACTCTACCAATAATTTTTAGGTTCATTACCCCTGAATGAATTTGTACTAAAATTACATCCACTTTTAGTATATAGACATGGATGTATTTCATGTAAAACCAAATAATATTTACCTTACCAATAGTTTTTTACATTATTCTATACTTAGATATATCTATAATGTTTTTCATAGGGATATGTTACCTAATATATGTTTTCCTAAATCTTTTTCCCAAGGCTTGACTAAACATCCTCTGATACTATATATAAAGATCCTGAACCTAGTTTCCAAGAGTTTGTGGTCACTTTATTACATTGGTACTAGATACAATAGATCACATCCCAAATGGACAAATATTTTAGTTGTCTTGGTAAACTAGATATATACTTCACTCTCATATTAGATTTGAAAAAATAATGTACAAAATAGTATTTTCTTTGATATCATCTTCATTCCCTCCAGAATATCCTTCCAGTAAAATCATAATACATTTCCTAGTATCTTTGGGAAGGGAAACATGAGAATGGGGTGAGCTTATACGCTCAGTAAGGGTTAAGTACAACATAATCAAGAACAAGTATATAAAGCATAATAAACATAGAAAGTTAAATAACTAAAAACACATAGAATTTAATCAATAAATAGAGCATGGTGAATAATATGGAAGGAATAAATTAAAATAAAACAATTCCATATAAATAATCACATGAGTTTGAGACTTATCAACGGATACCATAAATATTCAAATAATCACTTGAATGTGAATAAATGATTTCATAACAATGTAATGCATAATTTTTTGAATCTTAAACTTACCGTCAAGGCCTCATGAAAATAAATTATAAATATACTATCAAGGAATCATTCCAAGACATCTTATATAAATGGGTAAGGCCTCATCCAAATGTTGTAAAAGTGGGTTCCCAAGACCCAACATGATTAGTACTTTTCAATTACCATATCATGGATACAATGAGTTATACATGATAAATATTTACCATAATGGTGTTGACATACCTATAACCACAATTTAAATGGTAATGTTAATAGATTAATTATCACATCAAAAGGTTATAAAATATCTCAGGATATAATGAGAACCTCAAGATGCTATTAAATTAATATTAAATATATTTTCAATGGTCTAGATGCATCAAACTGACTGGACATAGTAAATTTCTAACTATAAGGTGTTGGGGGATCATAATAATTGATATTTCTTCTCAGGAAGTTCCCACTTTGTGATATCTTTTAGTTGAGATCATAAGGGCAGACCTTCAAATAGGAAAACCACATGTTCTGGGTATTATTGGTTATTAATATATATGAACATGTGTATTGTTCTCCTAACATGATATCATTATCATTGTGTACTATTTGATCACATACTTTGAGGTAATGAGAAAATCATGACAATGAATTCTTGGTGAGGTAGTTTGTGTTAGTTGTGTCATTGGTGGTATGGAATTGGTTGAATGGTTAAGATAGAATTTTTCATTTCCAAATTTCTTAAGTGATATCTTGGGCCTCCTTGATTAAGATGGCAGTACCTTCATAAAATCAATGTCCATGGAAGTCAAAGGTAAATCTGTCCAGTTGAGTCAAAAAATAATAAATCATAAAAAATATAATAACATAAGTGTTCATCTTGATTTATGATATATCATATGAAAAATAGATTAAATTTCCAGTACATGTTCGTAGGATGGTTTTCATTGATATGAATATTCCTTATCTCTTTATGGGCCTTGATGGGTTGCTAGACTTTTCTCTTAGTCTGTGAATATTATCCACCACTATTAAGATAAGGTACTAGAGGGTCATACACAATATTTTATTCAAGATTCGACCCTATTCTAGTGAATAGGTATATAGGACATAGTGGTCCCTGCCACAAGGTCCAAGAGTTTTCCAAGTTCGATCACCAAAAAATAAATAATTTCTTTATTATTAGAGTGTAGAATAATTAAGTTAAATTTATTTATTAAAAGTGTTTTCATGTTTTTTAGTAAATATATGGAATAATATTATATGAACAGATGTTATTTTAATATGAAAGCTTAATTTAATATTAGTAATAATGTCAAGTCGAGTTAATAACTTATGTTTATCCATAATATATTAAATATAAATTAAAATTATGTGATTAAATATAAATAATATTTATGACATGGTTAGTTCATCATGATTATTTATTTATTACTTATTTAGTGGGCATTAAATATATGGGAGTCGGGAAACCCAAATTGGGTTTTTCTACATATCAACTATATAAGTAGATGAGGATCTCATTTATGGTGTAAAATTCTCATTCCAATGAACTAAGAGCTCCTATCTCTTCTTGTATCCTTAAGAGATAAATAAGTAGTCCATGAAACTGATCCAAGTATGTCTTCATGGATTGTAGGAACAAAGTCAAGGTGATTATCAAGACATTGAGGGAATTTTAAGATCTATATATTAGCACATGGAATTTGATGATCTTCATTCTCATATATTATTTAAGAATTTATGGATGATCTATAGGGGATAAGATTATGATACTTCTTACAATATTCATCAAAGAACATGCATTGAATAAAATGAGGTAATCATTTATTAATTTTTTGTGCTTTAAATTATTTACAAGAGATCCTCAGACCTGTACTAAGGATTTTAATGATGGAGATAATGAAGTTACATTTCTCTGGTGATGAAAATTTTAAAATCTCTAGCACTTTTTCTTTCATTGCATACCCCGGTACATTCAATTAGTATCATAGAGATCATGTGAATTTTTTTATCCAAAAAAATTAATTTTCATTAAACTAAGAAGAGGGAATTAAATTGATCCTAAGGGAATAGATAGTGTATTGATCTGATTCTTGATGGCCAAGTTATGACCACCTGAAATTTTTGGTATTTTTCAGGAAAAAAAATCTATTGTAGTTTAAAAATCGAAGAATAATATAATTTAATATCTATTTGTATTTTAATTTTCTGGTGATCCAATTTCAATCAGGTTCCATTCGGAACAATTTTTTTACCTATGGGTTTTTTATTCCCATGGAAGCTTTCCCAAAAACCACACATTTTTTTTGATTTCTTCCAACGGAATATGGAAAGAAAAAATGGGTAAAGCTTTCACAAAAAACCTATTCACTAGGATTTTGAAAAATAATGTGTTAGGTGTTAGTAAAATCTGAAAAATTTGATAATGGGAAAGTAAATTTCTGAGGGATCTGGTGGAACAATCTGAAAAAAGGATTCCCTTAGAATTTATTCCTATTAGGGCCTCCGCTTTCTGTCATCGCTCCCGGCTGGGGAGCCCTTCTGGACTCTCCTTCCAGCCACGTCTCATTATGAATGTATCTCTCATAATGTACCCTATTCATCCATCAAGTTCCCTTTCGACGCCATGTGAGATAATCCAGATTAGTTCCTTAACAGGACTCTATCTTACTAGATCCAACCCTTACAGAATAACGAAGAATTTGTAGCCTTAGGATAATTTTAATTAAACATTAAATTAATTTATAAATTATTGGTTTTAAAATAATAATAATTTTATTATCTAAAATAATTAACATAATTTTGGTATTAAATTATATTAATTGACTTATTTAATTTTGGAGTAAAATTAAATTATTTTGTGTACCAAAGAAGTTAAATTATTTGAATTGAAAAATTCATTTAATTTACATTTAATCCCTCAAATTTAAATTTATTGCAATTTAATTTCATCACATATTTACTTTTCACACCGAATGGTCTTGAGAAATTGACCAAACTTGTGCATGTATGGATAATTTAGTTATTTATTCATTATGTGTTATGTTGGTAATAAGTAGTCAATTATATAATGCTATGTGAATCATATTCTTTTTATTAAATTTGTATAACGGTCTGTTCATACAATTTATTAGTTTTATATTGTGCTCCAGAGAACCCCTCACTTGCATACAAGTATATTTTTATATTTGATGATGACGCATAAGGCACAGACCCAACATAATAATGAACTAATTCAAATTATAAGTGGACACACTAGATAGGGACAAGATGCATCAGGATCTGAGACTCGACTTAAGTATGATAACCCTCATTCATGGTTGATCCATTGAGTTTAAATGGATCAACCATTATTATATTCTCAAGAGCAGTTAGGAAGAATTATTTTATTTATGTATTTTTTCTTATTTTATGAAAGTTCATATTTATTGTGAGATCACATAAAATATCAAACAAGTAAAAATATATAAATAAATGATGGATGTTTTTCAATTAATTTAATGTTGTGAGAGAGACAACATAGTATAAATAGATTAATAGAAATTTATTACATTAATCGATAAAAATATTAATAATCATAAAAGAAATATTAAGTTGTAAAAACCTTCCATCATTAGAATTTGTACAACACTGGGTGTTTGGGGTGCTCTTTATCCAAATTTAAGGGTGACTCCTACTACCAAGGAGTTCTTATAAGGTTTATGAGTTGACTTAACTGAATTTGGTAGTAAATAAGTAGCCGCTACAAGCTTGTTGTAACTTTAGTGGCAAGTGTTGAGTAAAGAATATTTATTATTTTAGAATATGGGACTTCACCCAACATTTCAAGGAGTCTCAAGTTAATGCAGTTGTCTAGTTAAACATCTTCCTTGAACTCTTAGAGTAGTGGCATAGACAAAGATTTTAGACTGTGAGGGCTTGTTAAAAGATCCTTTCCACTAGAATATTCATGTGATAGGGTATTCCAATTCTAGAATATAGGGTTTCTAGAATTTGATAAAATATTGGGAGATATTTACTAATTCAAATAATTAATCAACAATGTCAAAATCAGTAATAAAGATAAAATTACAATATGATGGATGTATGTTTTTAGAAAATGGAATGTAATACCCGAAGGCATACAATGATAATTATTGGAAAAAATTAATCTCTAATTCAGTACGTGTTTCCAAATATTAGTACAATTGCTTGTGTACAATAATATGATATAGTAAATTCAAGTATATTGTGTCCTTAATAACTATTGACCCACCTCGGGAAGCGAGGGTGTAAAATTTCTTATAAGAGATTCATGAATGACGCATATGATTGTTATTTCATAATTCTATCATCAACGTCTGATGTGAGTTGTGGATACTAAATCAGGATATGGATGATATTACATGTAAATTTCATCTCTAAGAATATTTCAAGGATAAAGTGAAGGAATATATGAATGAGTGATGATTACACTGGATATGTGTAAATATGAAAGATGGATCATAATCTTTCATTAAATCCCATTATTAAATCTATATCACCCATATAACCCATTTTTTTAACATAAAAAAACCAAAAATATGGATAAAATGATTAGTTACCATCTAGTTAAGGTACGACAACAAATAATAACATTAAAGAAATATTAATCATTAATTATTATGCTGAATAAGTTGAAGGATAATTTGAAAAGGATAATGGAAAGTGTCATTACAAAGGCGATTTCACAACATCCTTAAAATAAAAAATTATTAAACAGACGGTTATTTTCTTTTCATATCATGAAATACATCAATGGAAGTTTAAATATAATAAACTTAACTGAAGAAGAAAGTAATCTCTTCTTATTTAGGTATATTCATCAATTATATATAATGTTTCTAAAATACTGTTTGGGTATTGAATGAAATATGCCTATCAAATATGTTTATTTTAACACAATAACCAAGTAAGTATATAGACATTAATAGAAGTAAGGTGTGATCTCCAAGCAGCTAAGAAAGGGTGGTTCCTAAGCCAGTGGTGAAAGCACACAACTTATAAATGTCCTGTAAATGGTTCTAGTTTAATTTTTTATGTAGTACTGAAACATTAAAATCATGTGTCCTTTGGACACAAGGTGACATTATTTCAATTTTGGAATGAATATTTTTTGTGGTAATACTCAACCAATAATTCTGTAATTCTTGAATTATTGGAAATATCTAATGAATATAAAATGTAAGAATTATATACCCAGTTGTGGAAATATAATACTTTATTAAGAAAAACTAAGTAGTTTTCAAGGATATACACAATATGTTTTAAGAATCTTGAATGTTAAAGACCATAGGTATTATTGCACACTTATATACTTAGTTTTTGAAAAATAAACCTTTAGGAATAAAGGTAAGAAAAAAATGATTTCTGAATTAGTTCATCTAGAGAGAGTGAGCTGTTCCAAGGGTAAGTTAGTGGTAAATATACTTTATAACAAACCATTAATTTTCCTTATGGAATGAGAAAATGTAGAATGGTATATGAATGGTTGGTATATATGAGTTTGTTCCGGATGGTATGTTGAAGAATATCTTGACCAAGCATTCATCAGTCATTATAATATAGCATAAAGTAATTCCTAAATGCATATTACCTTTTCTAAATAAAATATATGATGATAATAGGGAGTAACTACAAAAAATATGGATTTTATCAGTGCTAGAAAAATGCATTAACAACACCAAAAATCACTGTTAATCGAGGCGAAGATAAAGGGGGGTCCCTTTTATCAACGCTCAGAAAAGAGTTGATAAAGGGGTATTTTATCAGTGCTAAAAAAAGCACTGATAAAAGGGGTCCTTTATCAGTGCTTTTTTAGTACTGATAAAAGACCCCTTTATGAGGGCTCTTAAAAAGAACTTTTAAGAGGTCAAAAAAAATAAATAATAATATATAATTTGGGGGGGAGATTTTAACAGCACTTGACCCCCTTTGTCATCGCTAGGTGTACTACTCCAGCGTGCTGCCCTTGCCCGTGTGTCCAACACATGCCCCATGTGTGCACCTCATTTCTTCCACCAGAACTCAAACCCGCGACCTCCCCATTGCGCGCCTACACCTTTACCACTAAGCCATTTCGTTTTTTTCTATTTAATGATAGAATCTATTTATTTATAAATATATAGTTATATTTATTCATATATTAATATAGATTCGTGTTAATATAAATATATTTAGTTATATTAATACATATCTATTTATTCATATATTAATATATATTTAAATTTATTTAAATTTATTTATATATATATATAGTTATATTTATTCGTATAATAATATAGACTCATATTAATTTAAATATATTTAGTTATATTAATACATAAATATTTAATCATATATTAGTATATATATATTTATTCGTATATTAATTTAAATTTATATTTATTTGTATATATATTTTTAGTTATTATTTTTATCCATATATTTATTTGTATAATAATATACATTTATAAAATTAGTTTTAAATGCATTTATAATTATTTTTTTATGTGTTTTTATAAATATATATATATATATACAACACACACAAAGACACACACAGACAGACAGAAAAACACACACATATATATATTTACAAATAAATACATATATATATTTATATTTGAAAAGCCATAGAATGTTAAAACGAGCATAAATTCTAATCCAGAAGCCTTTTCAACTCTACAACTAGTAAAATTGAATAAAATGAAATAGTCTTCGATATGATATGTGGTACAGGCATAACAAACATCCAGATCAGAAGTTATACTTGTTTGAATGTTAACAAATCGAGGTATCCAGACTAAAAACTCTGTTTTGGAGGCCTTCTGGACCATTTTTTGCCTCTAAAAATGTGACCTAAGATTTACTTATATTATTAGCGCGTAGAGCTTGTCGCAGTCTTCGATTTAATATGTTATAGAGCTCAAACGGACACCCGGATCAAAAGTTATGGCCATTTAAAGTTTGAGTTACATTTTCAACTTATTTTAGATCTTTTATTATTATTTTTATTTTTTGTGTCCTAAAATTGTTATTAAATTATTTTTAATCGATGATAATTATAAAATTATTAATTAATTATATTTTTTAAAATATTTTAAATCCATTTTCACTAAATTTATTATATATTAAATGTAATAGTCTATTTATACTTATCTAAAACATATTTAAAAAATATATATTATATTTATATCAATATAAATATACGTATATAACAATATATTATTTTTCATGAAAATTTATTTTTTTTGAAACATAAAATTTATCAGCGCTAGGAAAAAGTTCTGATAAAGCCCCCCTTTATCAGCGCTACTACAAGAAGCGCTCATAAAGGGGTCCCCTTTAACAGCGCTAAAAAAGCGTTGATAAAGGGGGGCCTTTATCAGTGCTAAAAAAGAGCTGTTAAAGGGCCACTTTTAACAGCGCTTTTTTTAGCGTTGTTAAAAGTGCCCTTTTATCATCGTTTTTTTAGCCCTAATAAAGACCCCCATTTATCAGCGCTTCTTTTTGCACTGATAAAAGGGTAGCGTTTCCCTTGCCTATTTTTGTAGTAGTGAGGATCAATAAAGAGACTTACATTTTAACATTGAACAATAAAATGTTGTGTGGAGAAATTCCTAAAATCAGATTTCCTTATACACATCAGAGTCATGATGTAAGTGAGAGGATCATTAATGTCAAAACTCATGCATTGATGATACTTTCATTTTTTAGACGTGCATAAAAAATAATAGTGTTATCCCATAAAAAAGATCTAACTAAAATAAAAAATGGATTTCATATGAGTTATAGTACGATATAAACTCATTATGTCATAATAACATTGTATTAGATACAAATATTTTGTTAAGATATAAATGAAATTGCATCAGGAAAAATACAATGTGGATCACTGTTAATACCCCAAATTTTATGTTGGATATTATTTAAATCCCTATCATAGAATAGTTATATCCAAGTGTTAGACTATATTTCTATAAAAGGGTGCACATATATATTTGATATAGTGGGAGAAATATCGACTTGTGTTTAGTCAATTCTAGAGATTCATGAATATTTTACATAGGAACAAGTTTCACAATATCCAACATAAAAGTGATATTCTGTGGAGACATACTGCATAGGAAGGATAAAACCATGGTGACAGTTATATATTCATCACCAATGGTGATACATTATTTCTTAAGAATAATAATTCCTACAAGTAAGTAGTATAGGGAAATTAGCTAAAAATGACAAGATAAATTAAAATTCAATAATCGATTTCATGTATCAAAGTACATGGGGAATATTATTTGGAATATTATGGTGGATATTCTTGTGAGACTACACATTAATGGTACAAGAAAGGTACCAACAAGTCTCATTTTTTAACACAAAGTCATTATTCCTAAATCCATTAGAATTTTACTTTTCGTAGCTATTTTATATGATCCTTTTATTGATCATTAGATATCAATGCCAATTTTAGGGAAGGTGTCTATTCGACGCAACCAGAAAGGGGTGGTGACATAATAGAATTATAATAAAGGTAAAATTTATTGAAATCATATTCAAGATTAAATTAAGCATATGTATCATAAAATATTAATTTGGAATGAATATTTTACATGTGTCTTCAAGAGGTTAGTAAGAGAACCATTTTTTCTAAGAAAAATATATCGGATTTCATATTGAAAACAACTATTCATCTTACAATTATTTTAGATAAAAATGAAACTATCTCTCCAGATATTGACTTAAAATAGAAACCTAAATTCTAGGCAACAATATTTATTAAGGTAGATATAACGATTTATTGGACTTAGTCAATTGTATATATACTGGTAATGTATTGTAAATGCAAGTTAGGAAATTTCAAGATATAATTGTCAACATTGTCACATGGCATAAATCTCTCCAAGAAGACATGTATAACACATAATAAGAGAATAATGTGGTGATTTTTATTCTATACGTTTCATGATGGATCAATCACATGTTCCATACTATGTACATGAAATGATATTGACAACATATACTTTATGGTATACAAATATCAGTTATATCTAGGGGAACTTCATGGGAGGAAGTCAGAACTATCCAATTGTACTTGAAGAAGTATAAAGCCATATACCATGAATTTTGAGATGAATGGATACTAGTTTTAATGGGGTAATATGGTATTCCTTGGAACAACATGATGCAATATCATAGTTAGGCTAAGGTAATGAGCGAGAAAAGATCATAAAAGATAGTGGTAGCCATATCTACAAATACTGAGTGTGTTGCAGCTTCGGTGGTAGCTAAATAAGTAGTATATAATACACAATGATTTGTTCTAGTTCATGGATTTTTACCTAGTAAGTAAATTTTTATCATAATATAAAAGATTGTAATTCTAATATAGTATTATCTAAGATGTCAATATTTGACAATGGGAAAAAATAAAATACATAGGGATATCATCTCTTGAGGAGTTTTACTCAAGTAGGTAAAGTCACAGATAGAAGAATTGCTATCAAAACATAGAAGTCATGTGAATAAAGTCATAACTCAGTATAAGTAGTATCTTATAATGTGAGAGCTAACAAGGATGGTTAGCAATTTGGCTCTAGTGCAAGTCGGAGTGTTAGAAAATTGGGTTCCCTAGACCCATCTTGATTAGTACTTTTTGATTACCATATCATGGATATAATGAGTTATACATGATGAACATTTTCCATAATGGTGTTGATATTTCTATTTCCACTATTTAAATGGAAATGTATATAGATTAACTATCATATCAAAAAATTATAGCATATACCAGGTTATAATGAGAACCATTAGATTCTAGGACATTAATCTTAAATATATGTCCTATAGTCTAGATACATCATACTAATTGGACATCGTAGATGTCTGACTATCAAGTGTTGGGGGATCATATCCATTTAGACTTCTTCTCATGATGTTTTTACTTGGTGATCTCTATTATTTCAGATCATTAGGAAAATACCACCAATTGGAACACCACATGTTTTGAGTGTCATTGGTTGTTCCTATATACCAACATGGGTATTGGTATCCTTACTTGAGATCATTATCAATTTATACCATTTGATTGCATACTTTGATGCAAGGAGGAAACAATGAAAATGAATTCGTGGAGAGGTATTTTTTATTGGGTGCGTCTTTGGTGGTATAGCATTGGCTAACTGATCAAGATTGAATTTGTTACTTCTGAGTTGAGGAAGTGATATTTTGGGCCTAGTTGATTAGGATGGTATTACCTTCATTAAATCCATGTCCATTATATTCAAAGGTAAATACATCTATTTAAGTCAAAAAATAATAAAGAAAATAAAGGATGATGACACAATTATATATCCTATTGTATGATATATCATATGAAAAATAGATTATATTCCATAACACGTATTTGTAGGATGGTTGTCATTGCTATGACTATTCGTTATCTCTTTAGGGGCCCTAATAGGTTACTAACTCTAATTTTGGTTTGTGAATATTATTCACTACTATAGAGATAAGGGACTAGAGGGTCACACACAATAGCGCATTTATGATTCTTCTATATTCTGGTGAATAGGTATATAGAACATGGTGGACCCCACAATAGGGTCTAAAAGTTGTCCTAGTTTAGTCACCAAAAAATAAATAAATTCATTATTATTCAAATATAGAATAATTAAGTTTAATTTATTTATTAAAAGTATTTACAAGTGTTTGAGTAAATATATGGAACAATATTTTATGAATGAATATTATTGTAATATTCAAGTATCATTTAATATTAGCAGGGATTTTTAGGAGAGTTAATGACCCATTTTTATCATGTAATATATTTAATATATATTAATAGTATGTGATAAAATAGATGTAATATTTATTATGTAGTTAGTTTATCATAATTATTCATTTATTACTTATTTAGTGGATGCTAAATATACAAGGGTTAGAAAACCCTAACTAGGTATTTTTACACCTCAACAATATAAGTAGATGAGGAGATCATTTTTTGGGTGTGCAATTCTCATTCTAAAGTATTTAGAGCTCCTCTCTCTTCATACATCCTTGATAGAGAAACAAATAACCTAATAAAATTATCAAAGGACCTCTTTTTGGATCGTAGAAATGAAATATAGATGATCATCATAATGTAGATGGAATCTTCAGAGGTCCACACTAGCACCCAGAATTTAACGATTGATATCTTACAGATTCTTAATGTGTGTGTGAATGATCTAGAGGGGTTCATATTTGTATCCAACATTAAATGGTTTTTGTTAACAATATGAAATTGAATACACATCGAATCAAAATGAGGTAATAATTTATTTAATTTTTATGCTTTTAATTATTCACATGATATCCTTAGACCACTATCAGGGATCAGATAGCTAAATACAACAAACTTACATCACTTCAGTAATGAAAATTTGAAAATACCTAGTCCATCGGCTTCTGCTGCATGCCCTAGTACCTTCACCAAATTTCCAACATGTTTTGTCTCATGAGACCAACTGATGCATTGATGTGATACATAATTTTGGTCCCCACTAATCTCTTAATAAGTCCAATTCAATCTTCATATAAATAAACAATAAAACTTTATCAATATGCCCTAATAATTAAAATAATTATATAGGATGAACTAGTATAAGGAATAATAATACTTTCCTGGTTAAAATGATCTTAAGACATCCCAAGAAATAATGATGATGGAATCATTACAACATATCCCGAGTGCATCATTAGTAAAATAAATGTTTTTTTGGGATGAATATAAATACCATAAAAAGATCATTAAAATAATTCTTGATGAAAATAACCTTTTCAATTTTAAATTCAATTTTAAAAACTAATAAAATCTTGAATATTAGAAAAATAATTTTCTATTATAATAATTATTGAAACCTTAAATTTATGGTACAAAACATTAATCATTCATAATGGAAAAAAATTAATTAATGTTGAGTATGTTAAAACAAATATTCTATTTACACCTTCAGTAAAAGTAAAAATTACCTCATTCGGAAAAAAAAAAGTATTAATTTTAAACCATTTTTAAAAAATTTAATCATGGGTAAAAATTAATTTAAACAATAATATAATAATATAAAAAAATTTTGAAACCATTTTTAGAAAACATGTATATATAAGAATAAAATTTTTTGGCTGAAGGGAGAAATAAATTAATTTGTCCTTAAAATAATCCTTTTGGTATCATGAGTATCTAAAGTGAGGAAAATTAATTTAAAACATGTATTATTAAGAAATAACCATATTATAATAAAATATAGTGGTTTGACGGTATATAGATATAATTCCCCCAATGGATACATGAACATAAACAATCCTGGATAATGATGAGATTGTGAAATAAACCCTTACCCACTTTGGTAACTTTTGATCATAAACCAGTGAAATAACTAACTTCAAAAAAACATTAAAATACCTGAATATAAATGGAATCATTATATATCATATCAAAGGTTTATTTTATACACCTCATTAAAGAAACAAGTGGTGAATTTGGCATATGTCTCATGGAAACAAAAGTAAGATGAGAAAATCTTACCCCAGGTCTAACTTCCTTTATATGTGTTCAAAACTATTATATAATACATATATAATTATTAAAAATCTATTCCATAACCATAATAATATATATAATACCATATATTATTTACTTATAACCTTTTATAACCTGTTTATTAATAATTCATTGTTTAAATCATTGTTTTAAGTGATAATTACTTTGTTTTTCATGTATGTTTTGGTTTGGTAGTTTTGGTCTATATAATTTGATCATGGTTACAATATATCTAGAATCCTAATAATGACATAAATATAATATATATTCATTACATACAAAGTTATAATAACCCATTAAAGTTATATATGGGAAAATAAATTACACTGTTCATGGAGACGATAGGTTGTACATATGCATGAACGTTGTTTTCACTCTTCGAAAAATGGAATGAAAGAAAGGTAAATAATAAAACACATTTATATAATATCTATTAGATCACATACATATATATATATATATATATTAAATCTATCCTCATCCATGTAAAGTGGAAATGGAAAATGAATCGCATTGATTCGTGGAGGTGGTAGTCCACATATACGCATGAGCATCATTATCGTTCTTTAACGGATGGGAAGGTAAGAAGGTAGATATGATATTATAAGAACAGAAGAATAATTATGTCATAAATATCATATATAAATATTAAAACCACCATAATAAATATCCATGATAAATGGTGATGGGAAATTAATTATATCACTACGTAGAGGCGGTAGTCCACACGTACACATGAGTGATAATTTCACTTCCCATTTGATGGAAAAGATGAAGAATAATGGTGGATCCATAAACCTAATAAAATTTTAGTATATTAAGGATATTTAAGTTTTCATTTTTTTTATTAATACCACAAAAATTGATGAGATATAAGAAGAAATAAATTGAAAGGGGTCGGGTAGGATGATTATATATTCTTTGGTAGGCCTCCTTTAGATCCTTTCATATGGACCATTTCAATGGTCTTTTAAGAAGAAGAAAAACCTATAATTAGTGTATAGGCAAGTTTATAAGATAAATTTTTCAGGATTTGTTTGAGATATGTGGATCAAAGTGGTGCGAATAATTAAGGGAAAGGGGTTTCCTTTTATAAGGGTAGAAAAGGACATGCTTGGAATTTCTAAAAATATTAAAATATAATTAAGTAATTCTCAGAAAAAATGCCTAAAAATGGATAAGTGTTTGAATAAAATAGTATAATGTCTTAAAATAATCATCCAATTAAACTAATATATGTTATTGTGTCATTCTAAACATTATCTTGTTTTAACCCTAGGTTAACCAATTTTATTCTTAACCATGGTAACAACTTTTTCAATTTTAAATAGGTTATAATTTTAATTATAAGTTAAAAATTGGATCATAAATGGTAAAGTGATGAAATTTTAGACCATTTATTACCATAATTGTCCTATTTTAACATTTTTAGGATTTTTAAATAATTTAATACAATATTATTCTTCATAAAATATCATTAATGACATTTTTGATACTATTCATTTAATTTGACTTTGGAAACAACATAACAGCAATGAAATTTGAATATAATAATTTAAAACAACTATAATATGTTATTTGTATCTAAAATAATCATGGAATACAATAATTCACCCAAATTTTATTAATTTTAATATTTTTATTATCATTTATTTTATTTTTTTAATGAATTTAATAAATACTTTATCAGCACTACATAAGAATTTAAGGTAATTATTTAATAACTACAAAATATAAATATAATACCATGATAACAAAAATAATTTATATTTCAAATAAAAATTTATAACTGAACTCATCCTCTATTTATCCCTATGTAAAATTTCTATTGATATTAACTTCAAGAGAGTGACATTTTTTAATTGTTCTTTTCTTAAATTAATATAAAGGTCATAATAAAATAAAAAAAATGGGCAATATATTTGATAATTGGATAGAAATGTTGAAAATAATCCCATAAAATTTGATAAAGGAAAGTTTTGGGTTCATTTTGAGACCTTATCTCATCGTTTTAACCCTATTTTCCCATTTTACCCATACTAAGGTGAAAAATATTTACCATGGTTACAATTTATATTGAAAAAAAAATAAAAGGGACATATATACCAAATTTGACCCTTATAATTCCAAATGTGATATCTATTTTTAAATATTCAATCTATATAAGTTTTAGAAATAAATTTTAATATAAATTTATAAAATGCAACAAACAAGAGTAATTTAAAAAAAATGTGTTTTTAAGCATAAAAATTATCTTATTTCAGAATCATGAATATTTATGATTAAAATATAATTAATCATATTATAAAAAATAAAATATATCATAGAACAAAACAAAATATAATGGGACTTTTAAAATACTGTATATAATGAGAATAAATGAGAATATTTGAAAAAATCTGTATTTTTCATTATTCACTAAAAAATGAATTATTTCAGTTTAGTACCAAAATTTTACCCTAAGTTAATTTTAACATTATTATTTTAAAAATTAAGTTCATTATTTTAAATAAACTTTCTAAAAATACTAGAAATTAATTATATTATTTTCTCATAAAAAGCAATAAAAACTATTTTTGAGGATATTTTATTTTCAAAGAATAAAATGCCTTTACCAAAAATTGATTACTTATTCATTAATAATAAATACACTATATAAATCCTTTATAAATATTTTCCACAAGTTTTTTAATCCTATACATACCATCCAATCAAAAGACTAGGCAATAATCGTCACATTAAATAATAATATTTTAATAGTATATCATGGTCCACTTAATGCTCGACATTGAGTCTTAAATAAGATATCAAGCATAGTATTCTAAATTTTTAGGGTGTTACAATATTTTAGAATAATCACATGTTTTATTTTATCAAAATCACAAAATGGATTATATCTCCCCCTTAAAACTTTACCACTTCAAAGATATATTAGAATCATTTATGTACATGGGGATATGGGTACTTTCAGACATCCACAAGATGATGAATGTTGTTATTCTTCGTGAACCAACCCTTTATTTCCAAATTTCCTCTAATTATTTATAGTATTTATCCTTTATGAGATACCACTCATAAAAACTTCATTCTGTATGTTTTCTCTAAGATTTCTTATCATCTTTATCTTGGGCTTCCTCTTGTATTATGAGATTAATACCACTTATGGAAATTTCATCTAATGAAGGGATATTACACCAATATTCCCCACTTTACTTATGTTATGATATATGGATCCACTAAGAATTGACTCAAGTACGTCCTATTCTTTCACTATTAGAGTAAATTCAAACCTTTTCCCTTTATAATTATTTCTTGAAGTTCACTTCCTTTTTCCTCATAGCCAGAGTAGCTTATTTATTTTTCCTCTATGTTTAATTTCATCCTATTCATGAGGGATTATATTGATCAACAAATTTTGTTACTTTTAATACCTTTAATCAAGATTCATCATTGTTTCTCCCTAAAGTTGTAAAGTTTCTTTACAGCTTAATAAAATTTCATTTGGTGAAAATTATATTTCCATTAGTCAATGGAATTCCAGAAATCCCTATAACTCATCTAGGTATCTTCTCATTATAGTTACTTTTCATATGAATACATTTATCACATAAAACAAATATCTTTTTGAAATCATAGCTTATGTACTTGTATCCTGATTGATACGATGAAGCTATAATTTTTATTCATCTTCTAATCCCTTGAGATTCTAAACAAACACTCATGGTTTATCCCATAATTCCACAAAATTATAACTTTATAGCTACCTTATTCCAATAATTTAGTCTTTTATATTTATCAGGTACCTTCATTTTATCCATTGACTCCCAATTTGGAGTTCTGCAAAATCCACTTATTGAGGATGCCTTGGAGGGAATCTCTATATTCCCTTTTTATTCAAAGTCTTGAGATTTGATTCAAGAACTCTGATATTATAACCTTTCTATATAAATTGTGAAGCCTTTTTTAGACTCTATTCATCTTCATTTTCCATATTTATACATATATTAATGTTTTCCCTTGAGAGAGATAATGATATATTTCAACTCTTTCTCTATTCTCATATTTTCTCCCACTACATGTGAAAGTTTCTCAAGAAAGGAACTATGCTCCATATTTTCACCCAAATTATTAATATATACATTATAGGACACCACTAATATCTTCAAGATTTTATTTTACATCGATATATATTTTATAAAAGTTCATTACACTTGATGGATGATTTCTTATGGACCCACCTTCTCAAATAGAGATTGAATATTTTCTAGTTCGTTGTTCTTAGAACTTAGCACTAGAAGTCATTTATGTGTCATCATTAGAATACAAATTTTATCAATATCTATAAAAAAATTGGATTTTATGAATTTTCAAACAATTTTAAAAAAAATTTAGAATCGGGTTTAATAATAGAACTGTAATTGGAAACTTCAATTTGAGTGAAACTATTCTCAAGGGAATTTTTTTTCTTCTTCATCTTGCCTTTTGTCATATAGAAGTCTTAAAAATATTTTGGATATGATATATAAATATCCTTTTCATTCACTTATTTTACATAAATGATCTTGAGAGTCTCCCACATCTCGAATGTAGTATAACAAGGTGTTCTTGAGTAATTCCCTGGACTGAGTAATTTTTAAGATCTTCTTTTTCCTTTCATCACCAACTCTTTCACTATTCTTAGTAAAATTTTCATATTATAAAAAATATTCCAAAACCTCATTTCTATAAACATTTATCACCATAATAATTTCCTTTTCCTAACCATCAAAATTAGTTCCCCTAAAATGTTTTGACTTCATCATTGATTCCATGAGCATAACAACTCTCATTGATATAGAGATTAAACCTCATGTTATAACCTTTTGGCTATTATACAGATTTTTATGACTATATTGACCTAAATCACCCTGAGAGGGAGGGTGAATTAGGATTACCACTAATTAAAACTTTTATATTCCTTATTATTTTAGTTTGTATTAATTTTTTTATATTGTTTGAAGGGACACATTCAATCTATCATCCCCTCATGTTTCTAATCTCCTTAAAAAACAAAAAAATATAGATTTATAAATAAAACACAAAAAATAATGATTTTACTTAGTTCACCAAACAGGGATATATCTAAGGATCACACACCAATTATTTTTCGATATTCCAAAACCCACTATAATTCACTAGTGCGGTGGATACAATGTTTCAACCATGGTCACTCCATGCTAACCTCACTACCTTTAAAATATTTAGGGTTCTCTCACTCCTCATATAAGGTACACTCCCTCTTATTCAGCTTTAAATTCTACCTTAATGAAAGTATGATAATTTTATATACTTGAGGGTATATTCAATGGATTAGGGAAATAATTTTCTATATATGTTCAGTGTGTAACTCTTCTTACTCTGTAGATCCCAATTTAATGCTCTGTTATACTCATATTTGTTATTATCTCATTATTATATGATGTATGTTATCAACAACACAATATCACAACAATAATAATTTTTCTGCTAAATAAATATAATTCCAAATTTTAATTATGTTATTTGACTATATTTTCTTCTTCATCTAGATATAGTAATAGAACTCTCACTTATTCCCTCTGATCCGTCTCTACTTGAAATAAACTAGGTCTGTTAATGGAATCCTAGAGGGATATATTCATCTCCTTCTGAATCATATATAGAAATATTTAAATCTATATGTATTGATGTAAAAGTTTAGAATCAATTCATAACTTCCATGTAATATTTACATTGAATATTTTTCATTGTGTAAAAACTAAACTCAAAATTATGCTTTAAAAAACTCCTACACGAAACCCCCTTCATGTAACTCCTTCATGTAACTGCATTCATGAAAATCCCTTGTATACTTCCTATATGAGAACCACTTTATTATACTTTTATTACATACATATATGCTTCACAAACATCTTTTCTGTGTGAATTATTCATCTTCTCACTATTGTGCTTCACAAAAAAAAATTACGCACATTAATATGCCTTCCATGAAATTATTATACACATTAGTGATGCATGATATTCCTTTAATTTTCTAATAATAATTAATGAGTTGAGTGCTGGGATATTTATAATCAAACTCCACCAAAAATATCATTTATTATGAGATGACTATTTTACATCATTGGGATAACCAATTCATAAATGACTTTTGTTTTTATTGTGTAAAGAAACACCACCATTAATTTATAAATGACTCTCTCCTTTGTGTTGTTCACATAAATTTAATTATATGTGGTCTTAATAGCCTCTTCATGAAAATTTTGACTTTGAAAAATTTTATTCACTAAAATATCTCCCAAATTCATGTAAAATTCATCATTCACAATTTATAAACTACTAACACAAATTTTGGTAAAAATAACTACTTTATTAGGGTAATTTATTTTTTAGAAAATACTTCATGAACCATCTACCTTGTACCTCTTATGAGGTCATATAAGTTCTATATAGTGACTATTACTTTATGTTTAATACTTTATAAAGCATAAATGAAACCTCTAAAATTTTACTAAACTAATCCCTTAAGTCAAAATGAATAAATACGTCAAGAATATATACATAAAAATATTCTTCTTTATACCATATTTTTATGAAATATTCAAACCTTGTTTATCATGTTAATCCAAGATTTACCACATCACTCTAATTTTATTTTAATCTCACTTGAAGGCATAAAGGAAATAGTATTTTATTTTCCATATATCAAATATAGATCAATAATACCTTTTACTTTGTGAAAAGTAAAAAATTATAAAACTACTTAAATGTTCTAATATATCAAGAAAACTCATAAATCTTGGTGATTTTAATGTACAACAATCCCTTCTCACATATTCCTATAAACTTCTTGATCTTCTAATTCTTACATAGAAACTAGAACAACTCAACTACCATAGACATCTTAAGATTTTCTAAACAAATTAATAACATGAATTTAATTATCATGAATCCTCAAAAAATCCAATATTAATCCAAAACATTAAACTTTTATTATCAAAAAATCCAACACACAACCTTTTAATTAAAATAGCATGGGTAATCAGATGTGTTTGACCTAAGTGATAGCTGAGGGTGATGATCGGGGTATGGAAAAATAAGTATATCCTATTACAGTCAGGATAGTGTTCCCACATGAATTAAATGGGACATTTTTTTATTCTACCACTCTTGAACATGAATTATATATTCAATGTCAACGTAAGTTGTGTCTGAAAGTTACACCCCAATGTCAATTTCAGGTATTAAATCTTACATTTATTAATTTTTAAACCTATTTTTTGTTTTAATTTATTAAAAATACAGATAGAGGGAGAGAGAGAGAGAGAAATAAGCAGTGTTTTCTTTATGATTAATGTATGTTTGGTGCTTGGTTCATAGTAACTGACATAGTCCATAATTTCATTATATTTGGTATGTATTTAACTTGTTTAATTCCCCCATATTTATCAATTCAATGATTTTTAGGTACTTTTGTGATTAAAAGGCCTATTCATTATATTTTTTGAATATTTATTAAATATTCAAAGTTGTGAAGTTAATTGATATCATTAAGTTTTTGGAATAAATGAATTTATTTTTATTATTTCTCTTTTGTTTTGATGTTTTAAAGGTAGTTAAGGTAGTGTTAATTTTATAGGGAAAATTATGGAAGTACTAAATCTAGATTTTTGTCAAAGTATTTATTTCTTATGGATTTATCTTTGTGTGTGTGATTTTTAGCTACGAACGTAATTATTTTAGGAGTTTATATGAAGTCATTTTCAAGTAGGAATTTTTTGGGATCATAACACTTTGATATATAAACCTATAAGATATTTTCACCATATTACTTTTATAATATGACTTCATATTCTATCTTGTAATACTTTAATATTGGAATACAATGTTTGGAAACCATGTATGAATTTCAACGATATAATAATAATTTTAAAACCCACATACAATATTTAGAATCTAGAAAGTTGTTTCGAAGCCCACTTTTATTATTTGGAATACCCATGATATATTTGGAAGTATGCTTATGATATTTGGAATTTCATAAGATGTTTTGATATTTATGTACAATATTCATAATATTGTAATATATTTGGAATTATCATGTTACTTTGAATGTGAATCATCTAATTTTAAACCAAGTCTCGATAGTTCAACATAATCGTGAAAAAAATAAAATCACTAGGGCCACATGGTTTATAATAATTATAAAAACATAATGTGTTATTTATCAATAAAAACAAAGAAGGGAAGCTATGGATTTTAGGGGTGGACCAAATCATATAAGTGAATGGAAACCATGATAAAGAAGTGGATATTTTTAAATTTGAAGGATGTAGGGATCTATGGAGGATTTCAGTATCCAAATAATGAGAAAATTAAAGATATACAAGAAGAAAACATGGGTACTGGAGAATATGGACCGACTTGCGTGACTACTACTACTAATTTTATAGTCATTTCATAGTTTTTTATATTATTTAAATTTATTTTTCTTCCTCATGAAACACTATATCCCTCACATGAATGGATAAACCCTATAGTGTTTTTGGAAAGGAATGAAATCTGATTTTAATGCTTGATTCATGCACTTGAATTAATAAAAAACACTTTATTCAATTAAATTATGTCAGTTTTCCATAGTAGTTCATAAATGAAAATGAAATTATGTTTTATTTTTCTTATTATTATATGATTCCTTGGTTGATGATCCATCATCTCTCTCTACTCATTTTATCTTATATGTTATGGAATATATGGGTTTAGTGGTGAAGTAATTAGTGATTTATGGAACATTTCAAAGGTGTAGTGGACACTCTGGGATTTATTAAGATGCACAAGACCTGATTCAGTATTTTTTGAGTGAAATAGTAGTTATTTTTGTCACTTACACACATGGGAATATGGGTAGAGTTATCATAGATTTATGTTAAGTAAATCCTCACCAAATCTATTCAACTAGGGGTGGTAAGTGAAACTATTTTAGAAACCCTCATTAATCATTTAATAAGAATAAGAGATGAAATTTAAAGGCTGGGATAGAATTATAATTGGTCAACCAACCATATCCTAAACACTTTTTATCAACATTACTTCAAATCACTTTATATCTATTTATTTCTTTTGCTTAATTTTTTTCAAAACCAACCTAACCAAGACTCTTATTTTATGACATTAAGTGACAATTAATATTTTGAAACCACTCTCTAGATAAAACCCTAGGTTTTAACTAATACTATATCCTTAATGTAGGAAAATAAATATATTTTTCACACCATTCAATAGTTATATGTAAAAACATAGCACTATTTATGGGGAGGAAGTTCTAAAAATATATATTTTTAATTATATGGATGAATTTTCTTGTAATAAACTTTACTCTTTTTATCCTGAGATATAAATATATTTTCTCACCAAAAATATAACCTTGATTTTAAAAACTGAATTTTATGATGTTTCTTTGATAGAATCAAGTGAAACTTCCAGTGTTCTTTGTGATCCTATCACCATGGTATCTAACCCAATAAAATATTACGAGATATCTATACCCCTCAATTAATAAATCAAAAAAATAAAATTATCATTCTATGAAGAAAAATATCCTAGTAATAATATAAAATATTTCACACTCATCTTCTTCACACTTAAACCATGAGGAGTGGCTGAGAAACAATTCATGTGGATAGAATTCCAATTCTCTATTAAAGGAAAAATTAAAAAAGTGGTTATACAGATTATAAATATGATAAGTACATGACTTTGATGATACAAACACATTATTTATTCAAATATTTTTCCTTACCACTATGATAACATCCATAGGGAATGACATTTATACTATCATAAAGGATTATGGGGAGACTCTTTGTGAGTATTGGGAGAGGTTTTATAAGTTTTATTCCAGTTTCCCACATCATGCTGTTTGGTAACACAATTTCCTTGTCTTACAATATCAAGAATTAATTTAAAATGATAGGAATATAATTTTGGTTTCTTTGGGATGAGCTTTGATAGGTAAATTTCTAATTGAGACAAAAGGAATCATTGAGAATATTTCTTAGAAAACTTAGATGTTTGGTTTTAGAGGTACAAGTACCTAATGTTTAAAAGTGGTAATTTCTTCTAACACATCTTTATTTCAAGAATAAAAAACTTAAGTAACTAATTAGTTTTGACACAAAAATGGAATTGAAACAAATCAGTGAATAATAGTTACTATTTTAGGTATACGGATTGTTTTTTCCCTCTAATAATTTTATAGTTCAGTTTATTTAGGTACAGGGTACTAAAAATTGTGTAGTAGTATATCAGTAAATATAGTATCAAAATTAAAATTTGAGATTTATAGATCCTTACAAGGACCAATTTGGATTTGGGAGTAAAAAACTAAGATATAACACTGTATCAAAATATGTTTCAGTAACAATCACCAATCTAGTATCAATATAAATAACAAATACCTTTTTAATAGTTATTAAAATAATCCTACAACTAGCCATCTTACCCAAATCCACCCCCTTTCCAACAAAATATATATTTTTAACAACTATTAACTATTAAAAAAACCCCAATGTATTATAAGTAAGGGTCATAGGTTCAAAAATTTAGGAAATAAGATAAGGAACTGAAGAACCAACTTGACAGTCTAGTGGAAATATAGTCCAAAACCCTAGGAAAAATTCCTTACCAATAAATTAAAAATCCCAAGATTATTGTTAGTATAATTACCCCCACAAGTGTAAAGTATATTAACCCTACCGCCACAACTAATCCTGAACAAGATCAACCATAATCTGAGAACTAAATTCTAAAAAATCTTGATAAATTTCTAAAAATTAGTCTATGAAAAGAAGAGGATAGTGTAATGAAAGTAAAGTATATTAAAAATAATAATAATAACACTTGAAAATACAATAAATTGAGGATAAATGTATTCTACTTACATTCCAATCATGTATGGTCTAATTCAATAGGATCTAATAGGAAGAACATCAAAGATAAATTTTGAAAACTTTCTATAGTTTTGAGATTAAAATTCCCCTCCTAGAAGATCTAAAAAACTCTAATATATGTTACTTTTCTTAAGAAACAAAGCAGTAAGAATATGATACTATTACTGAATTATAGGATTAATTTTGGAAGAACTGTATCATTTCTAATCACTTTATAGTTTCATACAATTTTTAAAAATATTGTAACATTTTATATCCATTTTGTAATTCGTTACATGAATTTTTCATATGCTACATGTGATTTTTGTTCTTATATTAATGTAATTCCTCTATAAATTTTAACTTATTTATATATGGAATAATTTAATCCCATAATATTAGTTATTCAAAATACCAAAAAGTCCACTGATTTTCTATCAGAAGATTTGCAGAATTTCCTGGTTAGAGTAATCTTCCCATATGGCTTTTATGATATCATCATGGAGGATTATATAACCCTATCCCATTCACCCATTATCTTGGGGATTAACATCATAAAGGAATAAAATTCCACCATAAATTTACATGAAGTAACTCTCACCATGAATTTTGGATACATCAAAATCTACATCAATATATTTTTCTCCATGGGGTACCATCAAGTGGATCATACACTTCTTACACTACAAATTGATGAGGCTGATCCTACTAAATATCTAGGTATGTTACATGAAATATTATCTCTAGGTAAATAATTTGTGATTTTAAACTATTTAGAGAAGTAGGATGTTGAGAATTATGTAAAATCTATTTATAGTTTGGAAGAAGAGTTAACTTATAATTTTTTTTATAGATTTGATTATTATTTTTTATGATGAAGAATATGATTTTTCATCTTTTGTGTAAGAAAATCAATATTTATAAGTAATAAACCAAAGTCTAATTTCATCCTTATGATATCCCCCAAATATGGAATTGAAACCACTGCCAACTGATGTTAAGTACATCTACCGCATGGGAGAGGATAACTTTACAATAATTATTACTTGAAACCTATTCTTACATCAAGCACAAAAATTTTCTGAACTTTTAAAGTAAAATTAGAAATCAGTAGGTTGGGTTCTATGGGATATACTAGGATTAAACTCAAAAAACTACATAAATATAATTTTTATTGAAGAAACTTTCATTCCTATTAGTTAGCCCAAAATAAGGATGCATCCAATCATAATGGAGGTAGTAAAAAAGGATATAGAGAATTTGTTAAAATTAGGAATAATCTCACCCATATTATAACTATAATGGTTCATACCCATTCATTTTATTCTTAAAAAAAATATGATTGTTCATTATATAGAATGATTAAAATAAATTGATACCCATTAGAATTAAGAATAGTATGAGAGTGTGTATGTATTATAGGATGTTCAATTGGGTCACTAGGAAAGTTAATTTCCCATTTAAATTTATTTACAATGTTTTAAAAATGTTTGAAAGAAGAACTCGTTGTTTTTTTAGATAGATTTTCATGTTATATTCAGATTCCAATTTCACCTAAGGATCGGGATAAATCCACCTTTACATGTCCCTATAATACCTTTACATAAATAAGGATTCCATTTTTATTATGTAATTTCCAAGGTATATTTCAAATTTGTATTATTGGTGTCTTTTCAACCCATATTGAGGACTACATAGAGGTGTTTTTTTATGAATTCATAGCTTTTAGTGATTTTTTATCATTTCTTGAAAAATATAGGTAAATATTTGAAAATTTACTTTCAAACTAAAATTATTTTTAAATTTTAAAGGTTTAATTTCATGGTAAAAAGATAAATGTTACTTGATCATGTGATTTTCCAAAAATTAATTGAGATATAAAAGTCCAAAATTGAAGTGATAAATTCATTTCCTTATCCAACATGTGTAAAACATGTTAGATATTTTCTAGGCAATGTATGATTTTATTGGAGGTTCATAAAGTATTTTAGTTAAATTACTCTTCTCCTTTATAGGTTACTTTTTAAATTTGATGATTCCATTTTTTATGATGATCATAGAGAATCCTTTGATGTATTAAATATTATACTAATCAAACCAATAGTGATACCACCACCTAATTAGGAGAACCCCTTTGAATTTAATTTTAATTCTTCTAACCATTTTATGGGAGTAGTTCTATCCCAAATTATTGAAGTAAAATCTCAATCCACTGTCAATGATTCAAGAACATTTTATGCATCTCAATCTCATTACACCACCACTAAATAAGAATTCTAAGTTTTTTTATTTTCTTTTGATAACTTTGTATTATAATTTCTTGGAACTAATATCACAATATTTTCTGATCATGCATCTCTTAGTTATTTAATAAATAAATCATAGAATAAAATAAGGCTATTAATATGGATACCACTTCATTAAGAGTTTAATATAGAGATCAAGGATAGGAAAAGAGATAAGAACTAGGTGGAAGACCACCTTAGTAGGATACCCAATATTTATGAAGTATAAATTATAGATCAATAACTAGTGGATGAATTACTTCTAATAGAATGGTTAATTATGATTTAATAAGAGTTAACCTAGTATGTTGATATGGTTAAATTTTTTCTAACTTCTAAAAATTGATCTCAAAAAACCCTCAATATATTTTTAGACTCAAATCTGAATCAAAATTTCATCTATGGTAGGATATATATCTTTAGAAAATATATAATGATAAAATGATAATAAGGTGTATTCTTGAATGTGAGATTCAATCGATGTATAAATTGTTTGATACTCTAACTAAGAGAGGCTAAATTGTACCTAAAAGGATTACTAGAAAAGAGTTAGAATCAGGAATTTACTAACCTACCATGTTAAAGTATCCACATGGATTTTGTAAAATGTGTGGGCAATGTCAATTCAATTGTAACATATCAAAAAGACAGTATATTCTTTATAAATCCATAATATTTTGTGAGATCTTAGATGTTTCAGTAATAGACATCATGGGACCCTTTCCCATGACCTTTATAAACTCTTCCATCTTGTTCGTTGTTGATTATGTTTCAAAATGGGTGTAATCATAGGCCCCCAAAACTAATAACGTTAATATTGTTTGTAATTTTGAGATAACTAATATTTTTTATAAATTTAGAGTTATTTAAGGGATCATTAGTGATCAAGGGACTCATGTATATAATGAGATCATGTAATATTTAATAAGGAAGTATACAGTGAACCATAAGACATTCACACCCTACCACACACAAACAAATTATCAATATGAAAATTCAAATAGAGATATTGGGGGGTTCCTTGAGAAAACTGTCAACCCCAATAATAAATATTGGATCCAAAGGTTGGAAGACACCTTATGTTGATATAGGATATCCTATAAACCACCAATTGGGATGTGTCTATATAGACTTATTTATGGTAATAGTTTTCACCTACTTGTGGTGATAAACTATAAGGCACACTACGCAATGAGGGAGATGAATCAAGATCTTAACACAATAAGAAAATAAAGAATACTACAGCATTGGGAATTTAAAGAAATTAAAAGACAACATTTTATAAATTTAGATATTTTAAAATAAATAACTATATTATATCATGACAAGTTAATTCAACAAAAAGACTTTCTTCCATGGGACTATGTGTTTCTATAAAACTCAAGACTCAATATGATTCTAGGTAAACATCATTATAGATGGGGGATTAAATTTATAATAACTCATGTATATCATTTTATTATTGTTAATTTTGTGAAATAAGGATAGGAAAATCCATTTACTATTAATGGAAATAGTCTAAATAAATTCTATGATAATATTCCTCAAGCACGAGGGGACATTATATTCCTCCAACCTATCTATCCATGAGAACCCTCAAATTGTACCTCTTTATTACATGTAGTTGAGTTTTGTTATTCCATATATATATTTTTTCACTAATAAATTTGTTAGATTTTATTGAGGGAACTATTTCATTTATGTTTTTGGTATTAAAACTCTGTAGTTTAAGATTTTCAAAAAAAATATCTTTCAATATTTTTTTTTCTTTTTTTAAAAAATATGTTTTATTTTTTTTAGTATATTTTGAAATGATATGATATTATTATGATTGAAATTTAAATTTTTTAGCCCATTCCAATTATGAGAAACTAATTTTACCCATCGAATAACCTTATATGATTACTTAAATGAATTTTTTAATGAATTTTTAGTGAGGGAATTTCATTAAAATACAACTTAATTTTGAATCTTATGTCATGATATACTTCACTACATTTTAAATACTTTTTTCATAGTATTTTAAACAAATTTGAAATATTATCAAATAGACCACTTTCTTGATAAAACCAATTCATGTTTAAATAACCAAAATTTACTGATTAATCTAGTAAAAACCCAAGATAATTGAGTACTATGTGTTATAGATTATTGTATTCTTTTTTTTATTTTAAAATAAAATTTTATAATGAACCACTATTTTAACCTATGTTGAAATTTAGTACTATATCCCTTAGTATCCATGAATGACCTAAATGGGTAGAAAAATTAAAAGAAAAAATCTCCATTCACTTTTCTCTAGAATATGATGCCTGATCAAGGTAAAATTTAAGTGTGGGGGAGGGAAATAGTGAGAGGGAACAAGCTATGTTGAAAATTTTGTTTCAACTGAAGTGAAAACTGTTGCATCATATGTTCTGCTATTTTTTGAGTAAAATTATGTTTGAAAAAAATGAAATTATGTTCAATATATAATTAAATATGGGAATATAAGTCTACCATTGATAGATGATCGTTTTCCCTTAAAAATCAAAATCTACAATGAATTATGGATATTAGAAAATAGGAATAAACTACCGATAATGAGAGAAGTGGGAATAAATTTTTTTAAACTACATGATTTCTTTAAATGATAAATTCTGAATAAATGTATAAGTAAATGGGATAAAAAAAATTTAAGAATAAAAGGAGTTGATTGATCTAAATAAATTTGTATAGATTGTGTAGTCTGGTAAGTTATCTGGAAGGTGTTTCTAGTATGAATTTATGGGTTTTCTTAAATAAAGGCCTTGGAAAAATGAATAAAATATATTATAATTTTGGAAAATCTGGGATACAAACCTACTGAATAATAAAAACTACCTCTATACCTTTAAGATAAAATTAAATAAAAAAAATAGAAACTGAAATCTGCTAAAGGAAACAGGGAGAAGAGTTGTTTATTACAACTAAAATGCCAAAGATGTGGTATATCCTATAAAAACCAAAAGAGGTAGATCTGAATATGTCAAGTGTAATAGATGAAGGATTTAATTATTGAATGAAACTAAAAAATCATGAATTTCACTTCAAAATAGAGATAAAACCTCTAGATCTATCTTGGAATTTTCCTAATATAATCCACCAGCCCATTTTCTCAATATAATTAACTAGCCCTTAATTCATGGAACAAACCTAAAAATTCCTCATGATATGAACAAATACATAAACTATTGGGTGGAGATGAGTAAATTCATCAAGCTAGTGTTAAACCTTGTCTTGACTTAGGATGAGAAAAACATTACATTAAATTCATACTTGAGTGTTTAGTGAAATAATTTTGGAATGGTAAGTTTAAGTGATCATTAGAGGATGAAGTGGAAATGAATTGAATGAACTTTATAAGGGAAAAAAAATTGAGAACATTAAGGAGGCATGATAAGATTGAGTAATATGTTGTTTGAGAAGGAAACACATAAGTGGTTAGTGTTGGAATTTTACTTTTATAATATTTTTTTAATTTCACTTGTCTAGGAGCCCGAGGATTAAGTATGGGGGAATTAACATAGTTCATAAATTTGTTATATTTTTTTATTTAGTTTATCTCATTCCTATTACTTATTAATTTAATGAGTTTTAAGATGTTTTGGGATTAAAGTGTCAATTCATTAGATTTTTTGAATATTTACTAAATAGATAAAGTGGTGAAGTTAATTAAACTTAATAATTATATAGAATAAATGAATGGATTACTATTAATAGTCCTTAGTATTGATATTTTAAAGTATTTTGAGTAATTGATGCTCTTTTATGGAGATGTAAGGATGTATTGTAGCCTGATTTTTTTATAATACATTATCATAAATGAAGTTATCTTATCATGTGCGATATTTAGTTGGGTGTATAAGACTTTGAGGAGTCCATATGACTTCACTATCACATAATTTTTTTGGGAATATAATACTTTGAGAGGTTCTCCCAGAATATATTTTCACAATATAACTTTGAGTGTAAGACTTTGTAGCTGATCTCATAATACTTTCATATTGATTTATGTTGTTTGGAAACTATGTATGACTTTCATGGTTCTTGTAGGACTTTTCAAACTCACATATGATATTTAACATCCTCTAATATTTTTATAAACCTTAAACTGATATTTGGAATCATATGAGATATTTGGAATCATATGAGATATTTGGAAACCCATGTATGATATTTAAAATCCCATAATATAGTTAGAAAACATTGTATGATATTTTCCATCTGGTAAGATGTTTGGTGTTGGTGTATGACTTTGATCATGGATCATATAATTTCAAACCAAGGCTTTATAGTTCCAAATAAACATTCATGTAAGAAAATCATTGGAATCCATGTGTATTATAATAAATATCAAAACATAATGTATTATTTATTGATAAAAAACAAAGAAGCGAAGTTTTATAGTTTATGGGATAACCATTCAACATTTATAAAGGAAACCCATGATAAATAAGGAAATACTTTTCAGTTTTAAAGAAGTAGGGAACTCAAGAGGATTCGACATGATGAATTGGGAGGAAACCAAGGATCTACAAGAAGTAAATGAGAATAAAGGAGAAGAGGGATCGAATATGATGACTGTTTTTACTTGTTTTATCATATTTTCATTGTTTTATTTTCTTTCTTTTATTTTATTTTAATGTATTCATCTTAATCATTAACCACCACTGTCCATATCATTTAGGGGTAAAACCTATTATTATTAGAGAAGGGGTGGAAGTATGATTGTAATGCATGTTCCATGCACTTGAATTAAATACAATCTCTTCTATTAAATTATGTTAGTGTTTCATAGCAGTTTATATATTTAAATATGATTTTTTATTTTATTTTTTATTATATGATTCAATGGTTAATGATCAATCATCTCCATACACTCAGTTTATCCTATATATGATGAAATATACTAGGTTGAGTGGTTAATTTTTTTGTGGTTATTTACAAGTATGAAAGGGGTAGAGTATTAACTTGGATTTATTAGGAACAAGAAGACCTAATTGGTAATTTAATGAATGAATTAAGAGTTATTATTTATCACTTACACAAAGAGGAAAGTGGGTAGACTAAGATAATATTTTTATTAAGATAATTCTCAAAAAAATTAAATTAAGGGTGAGAGGTGAAGTGATTATATAACCACTCATTCATGATTTACTAAGAAGAAATTACACCCTTCAAGGAATATGATATAATTATAATTAGAAAACTAACCCTAACCCAATCACTTATCATCAACATAATTTATATTCACTTAAATATCTTTATCTATTCTACTTAATTTTTTTTTTTCAAAACCAACCAAACCAAAAAAAACCTTTATAAACTTAAGTGATTTTTTTTAATCACACCTATTTGTAGAAAACCCTAGGTTTCCAATAATATTATATCTTTAACATAGGAAAAATAAATATATTTTTAACACCCTATTATAAGTAAATGTAAATAAACATGAAAATTAACATTATGAAGGGTAACCCTATTACAATGATAGGTTTATAGTTAGTTGTTACAACTAAGTAGTTATATTTTGGGTTTTTTCACAATAGATAGACATTGAAAAATGTTTTGTGTTTCTAATAGGTTTGGTTTGGTTCAAAATCATTAACAGGTTTTAAAGGAAAATCACATAAGGTTGATGATTGTAATCACTTAAAGACACTTGATAAAGAAAGATTTAGTTGAAGATTGATGGTATATCTGATTGAATTTGGATAAGTCATTATACATGAGTAAATGGTTATAGTAAATATGTTTTTTATTAGTTGAAAGACTCATGAAGTGGCTTTAAGATTGTTGGAGTTTTTCCTATGAAAGAGGGACTATCCCATGGAGAGAAGTAATATTTCCTAAACCATTTAACATGTATTGAGATATGTTGGGTAAAAATATTCCCTAAAATATTTATAGGTGGTGAGTCTTGGTGAGGATTAACTTTACCAAAATACTTTATCCACACAAAGAGTGATTTATAGTAAATTAGGTACCCCAAAATAATGTTGAGTGTATGCTCCTTAGATTCATCCCAATTTGGGTGCACCAAATAAAATCTCAGTGTTCCATTTATTTATATTTATATATATGTTCTTGTGTTTTTTTGGGTTGAGTAATAATATAAGATTAAGGTTAAATTATTTTTCTTCTAATAGTGGATAAATATCCAAAGTAAAGATAATAGAAAAAAATTAAATTTATTAACACCCTGACCCCCCCGGATGGCTGAGGACCCTAAAAAAATATTATCCCCAAAAAAAATATAGGCATTGATCATTGGTTAGGAGTGACCCTAACTAATCTTGCAAACACCAAATAGTTATTTAAAGTGAATTCTAGAGCAATGGTAAAATATTGTGTGTATTCTCCTTGGAGTATCCTTTTATAGTTGAACCATTTAAAATATTTGTACTCCTTACATTTATATTTCTTCATCGTTATGACTTGGATGGATTAGAAAGTTATTAATGATTAAATTATGTTCCTTTTAACATGTTAATAAGATCATAAAGTAAGATATAAAATTTAAAATAAAATTTAAATTTTCCTATCACCCTGATTCACTCCTCCTAGGGTGTCATGGTCCCTACAAGTGGTATCAGGTGAAATATGTTTTATTATATATTCATCCTTAAAGATCAATTATCATATTAGTTTTAATTATATTTATAAAAATGGTAGAATAATAATTCTATATGATAATTTACCATATGTATTTATTTATCTTAAAGTAAAAAAAAAATTAAGGTTGATCTTAAGTAATTATATATTATGATAAAAAGGGATCATAATATAGGAGGACTATTGAAGGCATCCTATGAATATATTGAAAAACTTGAGGCTTAGTTTACACAACTAGAAGAAGTAGTTGAAGGCCAGGATTTGATTCATGAAAAATTAGAATAAGCCGCTAATTTGAATCAAACTATAGGAGAAAAATCCAAGAAGATTAAAATTATTAGTGCTTCTATCAAATAATGAGAAAAGAAAATTGTGTCTCTCGATGATGAAATTTCAATATTCGAAAAATAATACGTCTTAGGATCCCTTCAAATATGATTTATTTGGATTTAAAAAATTTAAAGGCTTTAGTTTTTAATATGATTCACATGATTATGATGAAAGTACTGATAAAAAAATAACTAGATAAGGTTGAAATAATATGTAGTGGGAAAGAGCTACAAAATATGATTAAATATCTAAAGAAACTGCTAAAATATTCGGATCATATTATAGAAATTATTTATAAGGATCTCATTAACAAATAAGTTAAAGAAATATGTCCCCTTGATCAGTTAAAGGTATTGGAGAAATAAATTTAATATGGATGTTCAATCAATACTCATGAAGACAAGCTGAAATCAATTTAAGGATCATTAAAATCACAAATAGCCATCAAGAATTAATTGTTAGAAGTAGAGGGTAAAAATATTAAATAACTTAAAACTTCTATAGTATCTTTGCAAAAATAAAATTAAAATTAACTAAGGGTTCTTAAAAGACAATATTAAGATAAATTAAGAGATTTTTTATATGAAATATCTTGGATCAACTTGAAGTGATTTAGATTAGATGTATTTTTGTAGAATTATAAAGACATGATATCAAAAAATAAGAAAAATCAGTGTATATCTATTAAGGCTTCAAGAAGGAATGAGGAATCTCTTGAAGTTCAGTGATCAACTGTTATAGGAAAGGTAGTTTTGAAGGTTGATACATTATAATCCAAAGAAATCAATAATAAGTTAGTGAACTACAATGAAGGAAGCATTTCACTACAAAAAGAATATTCAAAGAGAGAAATATGAATATATTTTTTTATATTATGGGATTCCTAGTCTTATAGTTAGTTTTTGTGAATATGTTATTGGAATGACTTTATATTTTAAAATTAAAAAAGAAATCTTATCACTATAAATAAGGTAAAGTTTATATACTTCTGATTATTATCCTCAAAATAGTTGTGCTAATGGTTTGAGTAAAAAATAAGAATTAGGAAGAAAGGTTATTCCTATTCCAGAAGAATGAAAATTATATATTTGTAGACATATGTTTTTGTTATGGATAGGAAGGTCACATGATGAATGAATTTAGAATGGAATTTATGGGATGGAATCCATAGATGAAAAAAATAGTGATTATCATAATAAAAGATGCAATGGATGTGGTTTTAAAGTACATGTTGTAGGGAATTGTGATATGAGAAGTGGTTTTAAAATAAAATATTTTATGTTAAAGAATAGATTCATGCATGATGAAAACACTACTAACACATTATATTTAGGTAATTCTTTTAGAAGGGTGGATATTTTATCTAGAGATGTTATATTTGTGATAAGTATTGGTTATGTGGAAAGGTGTTATAGTAATAAAAAAAATAGAGATGCTAATATGATATTTCCTACTCTTTTGACAAGTAGGAGACATGAATAGTGGAATGAGAGATTTTTTTCACTTAAAAAATCAGTGATTTGGAATATAGTAATGGAGAAATACAATAGATAGTTTATTAATCACTAAGGGTTGCTCTATGATGCCCCAACCTGAATACCACTAACAAGTTCCCCGATCTGGTGGGCCACATGGCTTTAAGTGAATCTCCCCATACTCCAGAGGCTTTAGACTAGTAGCGAGGGCCTAGGTTGTGTCTATGGGGATACTATCCCCCACGTTCGATTTATTAATACTTGATATAGATATAATAAACAGATGAATAAATAATAGAAGAAGCAAAATATTGGATAAAAAACTGACAGTGGAAGATAAGCATAAACATCCATCAATAATAATCAACTCAAAATATGAACAGTAAAGTATAAAAAATATGATGATGTAGTTTCATGTCTCTATAAAATTTAAAATTAGGTATATATGGTAGTATAAAATACATGTTATACAAAATAATAAAAAAGATGCCAAAAACCATCCAGCATCCCGAGAACTGGACTAGTCATCTGCTACCAAGCTCCATCCTAAGTAAGCAAGAAAGGTCAAGTGCCCCAAGAGGGATGATTCCCCTTATCAACACATACATACATATAATTTTCCCAGTTACCATCATAAGCTTGGATACTGTGTGAGATTAATCTCAGTAGGTCACCATTAACGTCATATATAAAAATCCAGTCTATGAATATAAACTAAATAATGTGACTAAATATAAAAATGTAAAGTAATGCTATAATAATAAATCATACATGATTTAGCCTCGGCTGGTAAAGTATCTAGACATGATATCATTTAATTAATTCACTAATTTTAGTTTATATAGAATAGTAACATGTGATGTAAACAGCACTGAAAATATACCATGATTATAATAAATGATGATCATTGGTATAACCAAGAAATCCTTGACCTCTAGGGTCAGACAACTCATAGTATTAACTCATGTAGTCTGGTATTAAATGTGTATGAGTGTAATATAAGGGGAAAACGCAAGTTATTCCACTCTAATTAGTTCTAACCAGGTCCAAGGATCTTGTCCAAGTTAAAATAGGCTAAAAATGCTTGGGCTCAATGGGGTGAATACAAGGTTCCACATGTCTAAAGACATCAATATGGATATAAGGAGTGTATCCAAGGCATCTAGATATTTGGAATAAAGTTAGGGATCCAACAGAATCATGTTGGAAGTCCTCTATTAGACAATAACAAGGTTCCAAGGTGGGTATCTACCTTAAAAACAAGATCCTTAAATCATAATTGCGTCCTCTGAGTGTTCAAGGCATTCCCTTGAAAATCAAATGTTGGCTCAAGTCTGATCACTCCAGTAAAGATAAAAATTCCATATTCAATATGCACCTTATAAATAATTCTTTATTTACGTAAGTCCATGTAATACTCATTCCTTTTTATAATTAAATTGGTTTATTTCATTACCTTTCAATAATGTTACAAGTTATAATGAGGAAATGAAACCATTTATTACTTTGATTCCATATTCAATTATTATGTTCATTCCTTTACCTTTCATAAGCATGATAAGGAAATATAAGGACATTCAACCATATTCAATTCAATTATAATTAACTAGTCTAAGTGATATCTACAAATATACTTTCCATTGAATAATGAAAAGTTTCATTAATTAATTGGGACACTTACCTTAGAAGGGTCAAGTGATAAATAAACATGTTCTAGCCATTAACAATTCCTTAATTAATTTAAAACAATTACCTTATCAAGGTAAAGTCCAAGATCACCCAAAAAGTGGTACAAATAGTCGTAACAAATCCACTAAATGAATTAACAAGGAATACCCCTATATGGGGTGTTGGTGTTGAGTTTATTCCCTCAAAATACACAAATAACATTTATAAAATGGGATCTAGAACATAAGAATTATGATAATAAGCAGGAAATATGAATTTAATAGGCACGACATGGTGAAAACGGTGTGCGCATATTGATGATAGTTTATAAAATTATGAGACTTGAGGGATGATTCATTAACCACCTAACTCAAGCCTATAGCACTCTTCTTGTCTAGTAATAGCATTTAGTTTGGCCTGGATCGGAAGAAAATGGAATAATAGATCAACACCCTTAAAATAGGTTATATGAACATGCATCTAAATAGCATCATCAAGAGGAAGACAAACAATGAACTGAGCCTATAGATTGAAGAACATACTTGGAGTAATCCAATAAGATGAATGGAAGTGTGACCAGACATTAGATGGGGGAGATACCCAAGAACCTAACTCACTTCTAAGGATGATCTCTCAATGTAAGGGGGGGGGTTCGGGCATTGGTGTAGGAAATAAGAAAGATGGGTGAGTTGATTAATTTTTTAAGGGAAAAATGGTCTTTTCCCAAAAAATAGGGGGTCTCATAGTTTGGTTGTATGGTTGGACAAACCATGTGTCAATCGAGCACACCTCAATGCCTCGAGAGGGGACCCACATCATTATGCAACATGGTTTGAGAAACCATGCGTAAAACTTTATATTTGGCTCTGATAAAATTTACCTACCACCCATATGGGTGTGCAGCCATGGGAACACATTTATGCGAGATATTTTACCCTACTCTACCCTCTAAAATGAATCACACTGTTAGGAGAAACTGTACATACAATCTCACATAGTTTCTACTAACTGTGCGGCCTAGTTCTTTTCTCCACTGGATAGGGTACAGAGCTCTGAAAAAGCAACAGAAACCCCCCAAAACATTCATGAAATTATTAGGCATCCATAATAGGTCCAAGATAAGGAATTAGACTTAAATTTAAAAGGACCCATAAGTCATAGAAAACCCATGTTCTAAGAGTCTTCCCCCTTAGAAAAACTCATCCCCAAATTCTCTTCTAAGGATAGAAAAACTTATTCTGAGAACAACCCTGACCACTAATCATGTACATCGGCCTCCTGCTTCCAAGTCTCATCCAATACACTATTGTGTTTTCATAGCACCAATACTAAAGGAATAATTAGACTCATACAACCTTTATCTTCAGTGAATGATTCACATGGGATACTTCTCAAATGAATCATGATCATCTAACTCAAAATCATTGGGATAAAAATTAAGAGATATGTCAACTTGATAATAGTGATGCTATAAAAAATGGAAGAAATTGTTCATGAAATGGTACCTCTAAGGTAGTATCAACTGATAGGCTATCAGAACGACTTTGTAAAAGATCAAAAATAGCCTGATATAATGAGGCAACCGTTTCCATTTCCTCTAAATCTGTCTATACCAAAGTATGCGTGATACCAGTAGAAAAACATGATCCTTGTTCGAACCCTAGAGATCATCGATGGAGATCAGAATAAGATTTATATCTGGATTGAGTAGTATTCATGAACTCCCTAATTAGGTGAACCTATTCTAAATTTTCCTGTATGACATGAGGAGCTAGTAGCATTACCTTTCCTACCTCTAACTAGCATGGGGGTGAACAACATGGCCTACCATAAAAGGCCTCATACTAAGCCGTCTGAATCATCATCTGAAATCAATTATTATAGAAAAACTTGATTAGTGGGATATGGTTCTCCCAATAACTTCCAAAATCAATGAATAATGCTTCAATCATGTCCTCTAACACTTGTATCATTAATTCCTATTGGGAATCAGTCTTAGGGTGAAAATTTGTGCCCACAAGAAACTGTGTACTCATAACTCTCTATTACCCCTACCAGAACCTCTATGTGATTGGAGCATCTATATCTAAAATGATAGTAAGAGGGTTTTTGTGTAGTTATATGATCTCACATATATGCATTATTCCCATCTCATAAAGTGAGAATGTATCTTAGATAGGAAGTAAGTGGGATACTTTCATCAGATGATCCCTGACTACCCAAACTATATTGATACCTCAAGGGGACCTCAGTAATCTGACTAAAAAATCTTTTAAAACATCTTCTCATTTTCATTTTGGGGCTGGTAATGGTTGTAACAAGCTAGTAGGTCACTAGTGTTCTACCTTCCCCTATTGATAGGTATAAAACCTAGTGATAAATCTTATTATATGATGTTTCATCCCATGCCACCAATACTAGAATCACATATCTCGATACATCTTGAAGATTCCTAGATGAACTACCTACTGAGAAGAATGGGAATATCACATGAGTTACTATATCAAGTTTTTAGGAATCCAGATACATCCATGTAAATGTAGGATTTCATCTCCATCAATAGACCAATCCAAAGGTGGGTCATCACTAGAAATACTATCCAGGAGAACCAAACCCTCGGGATCTAAAAATTGCATGTTATTCAGCCTATAAAAGAGTGAAGAGTTAATTGCTAAGTCTATAAGACAAGGATTCTTATAGATCTCATGAAACTTCAGATGTAGCTCAGAGAATAGGTCCATTAATTTCCATTCTTTATTGGATTTTTTTATGGTCAATCCTTGAGTCTTCCGGATCTGTGCATCATCTACTACATTGTCCTTTCCAGCCATGTAGGCAAGTTCAACTCCCAAAGAATGAATATATTCAATACATTTTCACTATATCATATTCATTTCATGCTACATAAAGATATATTTGAGGATATTTTGGTCTTTATACACCATAAAATGCTCACCCATTAGACAGTGTCTCCAAAAATGTAAGGCATATAAAACTGCTCCAAGCTCGAGATCATGTATTGGGTAATTTCTCTCATGAGGCCTCAAATTTTGAGATTTCTATACAACAACTTGATCCTACTAAATCAATGAAAATCCCAACATGATGTTTGATGTAGCACAAAACAATGTATAGACTCTTCCAATCTCAAGAAGAAACAGAATGGGTGTTAAGGTAAGCCTTACTTTCATCTCTAAAAAGGACTTCTTGCACGCTTCTGGCCATGAGAACTTCACACCCTTATTTTTAAGACCATTTATAGTTGAATAAAGTAATGGTAAGTCCTACATAAAAATCATATAATCATCCTCGATCCCCAAAAAACTTTTCATATCAAACATTTTCTTGGGTTTCTCTCAGGAAACCACATAACACAATTTCTATAGGTCAATAGATACACCTAATTCTAAGATAATATGACACAGGAAGTTAACATTTTAATCGATAAGTGTCACCTAGAAATATTAGAATAAAGATGATTCTCTCTCAGTGTATTCAAGGTTATCTCAAGATGTTTAGAATGGTCGCTCTGAGTATAAGAATACACCAAGATTTGATCCATGAAAACCGTGAAAAATGAATCAAAATAGGGGTGGAAAACCCTATTCATCAAGGAAAAGAAAATGGTGTAGTGTTTGTAAGGCTAAAAGGAATAAAGAGTTACTTGCATAAATCATACCAACATTGAAAATTCATACATGGTGTATATGAAGGATTGCATTGCACCTGATGATAGCTCGATATTAAGTTGATCTTCAAGAATACCCTAGCTCCTTAGAGCTAGTTGAAAAGATAATCTATTCGACGAAGTGGATATTAGTTCTTAACCATAAACTAGTTCAACCATCAGTAATTCATTATTAAACTAAGGGTCTCATCATCCTTCTTAGAGAAAATCATGGGTGCACCCCAAGAGGAAGTACTAGGTCAGATAAAAACATTAGACTCAAGATCCTATAACTATTTCTTGAACTCCAGGAGATCAATAGGTTTTACCCTATATAGAATAATGGACACTGAAGATACTCATGGAATGAGATAAATTGTAAAATATACCATTATCTATTGAGGTAATACATAAAACTTTTCAAGAAATACATCCATAAAATGATCCACTGTGAGATTAAAATCTATCAGATGTATTCCCTGATCCTTCGTAGAGAGAATATCAATCTTGGAGGTCACTCTACCTAGCTCATGATTCTTTTTTCTATCTCTACCATCTAATACATCAAATAACCCTTGTAGAGATAAAAGCTACCCCCTGTTGATGTAAATGATACCATGAACTGATATCAGTTCACATAGGTGTGATATAAAACCAACCGGTCCATCCCGATAATGACATTGAATCCCATCATCTCAAGTATGAAGAGGTCATATAAGAAGGGATAACTAACTACCTCAAGGATATGGTCCCTTAACTAGTGTATTCCCTTGGACCACACTCCCAACAGTGTGTCTAGGGTCATCACACCAAAGTAATACTTAATTTCAATCCAAATACTATCCATGATCAATAAATAGATACAGAGTAAGAATCACCTATATCAAAATAAAATAGACACAATAGTAGAGGATACAAGAATCACTACTAGAGAAATAGGTTTTGAAGCCCCCTGACATAGGTGACCGCCTTTGGCGGTTTCTATTGGTGGCCTATAGAGACTGCCAAAGGGGGTCGCTAGGATTTGCAAAAAAAAACCTTCGACGCCCCACTCCCCCTGCGATTCCCCTACCCCTCTATGATTCCCCTACCTTCCCCCTCACCGCCGCCCATCCCCCGTCCCCTTGCTGCCCTCCACCCATCCCACGTCCCCCGTCCCCTCGCCGCCCTCCATCCCCTCGTATGTCCCCCATCCAATCGTTTCCCTCCGCCCATACCTCATCCCCCATCCCCTCACCGCCCTCCACCCCTTCGCGGCCCATCCCCCATCCCCTCGCTGCCCTCCGCTCCGGATCCCTGCCATCCCCTGTCCCCTCCCTCACTACACTATCGTTGCATGTCCCCTTCCTCACCATCCCCTCCCTTGCTGCACCGCCTCCACCCGGTCCCCTCCCTCCCCACATGACCACTGCCCGTCCCCTCACCACTACCACCCATCTACTACGGCTCCCTACTATCCTCCATCCCCTCCCCTGTCGCCCCACCCTCGCTACACTGTCGCCACCTCACTGCCTCCTCCTCCGGCTCACCGTCTCTGCTGTCACCCGTCCACTCCCTCATCTCACCGCCTCCGGCTCTGGCTCCCCTATACTACCTCTCCTCTCCCTCGCAGCATTGCCTTCGGCTCCCCTCCCTTATAGATTTATATTGCAATCAGGTATTCCTTAATTTCCGTTTAAGAGTTTTGATTTTGGGAAATTTACAGTACAAATTTGGAATGCATGAAGATTATATAAATATTGTGTGTGAATAAAAAGTGTGGAAATGGAAGTTAGTGTGTATATAAGATTCTGTGCATATGAAACAATGTGTCTTGACAGTGTATGTATGAGAGAATTCACACTTTACTTGAGATTTGGAAGTTACATACAATGTTTGAGTCCATGTATATGTTGAATGAATTAATATTAAGTTGTGTTGTTATTTGATTTATACTATTCTTGAGTTTTATCACATGTCTGTGTGTGTGTATCCCATGAGAAAATGTTTTAGGTTTGACCACATGTGTGTGCTTGCATAGCCCATGAGACACATGTTTGATTTTTATCACATATGTGTGTTTCGATGCTATATGTTATTATTAATATTATATATTATTCCTCTATATGATATTCCATGTTTCAATGTGACGTGATTTGTATATATTTTATATTGTGTTGTTCTATGCATGCTACCAATGTTACTAGTGTACTTATTGTGGCTTAGTAGCCCTTAAGGGGGAGCATGATAAGATGATGTATGTTCCATAAAGATTGGACTGAGATAACACAAGTCATGATAGATTGGTATTTTCTTTGTTCTATAATTGTATATATTTTATTTCATCCTGGATATAGATTAGTTAGTTTTCCATAAATCTGAGATTAAATGTTATCATTTATGGTTACTCTATACTGCCTCTGATGGCACAAAGGTAGTGTGAATCCAAGAGGCAGTGAGACATTATTTGTACAAAGATACAGTTTGTCTGAGTTTGAGAAGACTGTACATATTCTTGCATGAAGTATTAACTATTTGATAAAAATATGATTAGGGACTCTTGAATATAGAATCATCATTTTATTTACCATACCAAATGACAATGATGACATGGGCTTTCACTTACATTCCATTATCTATTCTCTTGTTTATTATTCAAAGATATAATTTGATTATTTTATCAATGGTCCACAATCATTTGTTTAGTATTTATTTTAAATATATTTTATATGAAAAATGCATGTAATAAGTCTTGTGTAAATGTTTGTTATACAGATATTATTATGGATAAGAGTTGGATTGATCTTCCAAATCGAATTTCTAGAGAATATTTCAATGGAATTATGAAGTTTATTGAGTTCACTGGAGGATTTGAAAGTGACTATATTAGTTGTACATGTAGAAAATATGATAACTGATATCAATTCACATGAGATACTATGAGGGAGCACTTATTCTTTAAGGGATTTCTGAAAAATTATAATATTTTGACTCATCATGGAGAAGAATATGTTCATTATTAAAATACGGATGCAGTTCAGATGGATGTTGATGCAAGGATGAATGATCCAATGCATGAAATGCTTACTGAAATGGTACGTGGGTTGGATCTTGGAGGCATTGAAATCCAGAATCTTGAGACCGGTGAGATAAATCTTCACTCTAGTGCAGATCATGATTGGAGGAGGTTTTATGAAGCACTTGATGATGAAAAAACAGAATTGTATCCTGGATATACTTCTTACAATAAATTTTCATTTATCGTGGATTTTTTGCATTTGAAGACTTTGAATCAGTGGTCAGACACATCATTTGGCATGTTGTTGGTGTTATTGAAAAAGGTTCTTCCTGTTGACACTAAGATTCCCAAGTCATATTACCTTGCTCGTAAGTTGACCGAGAACTTAGGATTTACATATGAGACCATATATGCATTTGCAAACAACTTTATATTGTTTAGAAAGTAAAATGCCCATTTGTATATTTGTATGATTTGTGGCTCTTCTAGGTGGAAAGAGAACAGGGGAAATCAGACTCATCAAAGTTATATTGCAATACCAGGGAAACCGATTGTTGTAAAGCAAATGTGTTACTTTTCCCTTAAACTGAGTTTGAAAACATTTTTTATGTCATCTAAAGTTTCTAATTTAATGAGATTTCATTTAGAAATAATTCATGAAAGTGATATGTTAACCCACCCGACAGACTCTCATGCATGGAAGGATTTTGATAAGATACATCTCAACTTTGATAAATATGTTCTTAATGTCCGATTGGGTTTGGTAGCAGATGGTTTCATTCCATTCATGTCTATGGTTGGTGAAACTCATAGCATGTGGCCCATAGTGTTGGTTCCGTATAATCTTCCTATGTGTCTTTGTATGAATCAAGAATTTATATTACTTTCCACTCTTACTGATGGACCTAGAAGTCTGGGGGATAAGATTGATGTTTACCTTCAGCCATTGATTGATGAGTTGAATGAATTTTGGGGTGATAGTGTGATGACATATGACTGTGAAATGAATGAAATGTTCAAACTGAAGGCTGTTTTATTGTGGAGAATCAATGACTTCCCAGCTTATGCAAAATTATCAAGCTGGAGTATGAAAGGGTAATTATCTTGCCCTTTTTGTAATAAAATTAAAAAATCCGTATGGCTTAAACATTCTAAGAAATGGGCATACATGGGTCACAGAAGTTTTATCCCCCATCAACATAGGTTCAGAAAGGACAGAGTGGCATTTGATGGTACTGGAGAGTTCATCTCATCACCAAAGATCATGACAGGAGTCGAAATGTTATCACAGATTGAGGAAGGAAACATCTGTATGGTATACGAAATTCAGGATTTGGTGGCTCATCCATTACGTAATATTCATGCTCTCGGTAGGTAGCGCAATCACAATTGGAAAAAGAAAATTATTTTTTTATATTCTTCTGTATTGGAAAACTAACATGATAAGGCATAATTTGGATGTCATGTACATTGAAAAAAATGTTTGTGATAATATATTTTGGATGATTTTAGGTGTCAATTGAAAATCAAAGGACCATGTTAATGCACGTCGTAATTTGGAAGAAATGGGATTAAGGAAACAGTTTCATTTAAAGTTAGCTAAGAGAAATAAGGAATATATGCCTATAGAATATTATATGATGACTACAAATGAGAAAGAGACATTTCTTTCCATTTTGAAGATTCTCAAGGTTCCTGAAGGTTACTTTTCTAATATTTCAAAGTGTGTGAATCTAACAAGCATCACATTGCAAGGGTTGAAAATTCATCACAATCACATACTACTTCAGAAGGTGATTCCAATCTCAATTTTTGATTGTATATCCCCCAAGGTTGTTCATCCATTGATTGAGATGATTAATTTTTTGGGATAGCTTTGTTTAATAAATCAACAAATGATTGATATAATAAGTTTGCAAGACCGAATTGTACTTATGCTTTGTCACTTTGGGAAACTATTTCCCCCCTCATTTTTCAATGTTATGGTTCACCTGATAGTGAACCTAACTGATGAGGTAATGGCTGCTGGTTCAGTGCAATTCAGGTGGATGTATCCTATTGATTTGTATTTGAGTACATTGAAACGATTTGTACGCAACAGAGCTCATCCGGAGGAATCAATATCCAATGGTTATTTGATGGATGAGTGTACTACTTTTTTTGAAGAATATATTATGGATGTTTAAACAAAATTATATAAGACCTCTCAGATTCATAATGGTCCAGTTGGAGAAGTAAATATATTCGATATGGAGAACGTCGAGTGGATACAAGCACATCGATATAGCTTGTTCAATACTCCATCAGCTGCACCATTAATACAGTAAGTGTCTTATCACTTTTATTGTTTAACTTTTAAATTTTTTTTTTGAATAAGTTGATCATTTAAACATCACATTATCATTTGAAGTAAATCCATTAATGAGATAAAAGAAGAGATGTATCATGTGACTGAGTATCAAATTCAACAATCTCATTATGTGTCATTTCATGATTGGTTCAAGGATTTTGTATGTATAAATTTATTTTCATTATGATTTAAGTATTATTATAATTTATTTCTTCATAAATCATTACTGAATTCTATAAATTATGTACGTTCATTAGCTGAGGTAGTTAGCGTACCCCACGCTAACTGAAGAATTTATCCAACTGGATGAGGGCCCATCTATAATGGATCGTCGTTATAAAGCTATAGATGCTAATGGTTTTTTATTTTTCATTAATGATATTGACGATAAATGAGCAACACAAAACAATGGCATCGGTCATCCATTGGTCAACTCTTGTTAAAACTATGGTCAATTGATAGACATCATTGAATTTGTATACGCACACAGGTTGAAGTACATATTGTTAAAGTGTAATTGGGTTGATCCAGTGCATGGATGTAAAGTCGATCAATATTAGTTTCCATTAGTTAATTTTAACTATATGTTATATAGAAATGAATGAGTTGATAATGAACCTTTCATTTTGACATCACAAGCAAAAAAATTATTCTTCGTTACTTTGCCTTCGAATCCAAGTTGGCAAGTTGTTGTGAAAATGTCCTGGCGATGAGTGTTTTTATTTGAACAAGATGAACCCGAGACTATTCCCTTTGTTTCCCAACAGCTTGATCAACATATCATAGTTCAACGTGAAGAAGATATTTATTGGTTCAGAGTAGTCGTCGAAGGAGAAATCGTTGATTTTCATGTTTAATGAAAGGTATAATTATTTTCTCATTATTCAGTATTGAATATCCTAGGATATCATAAATTATCTAACCATTTTATAAATCCATGTATCTTTTAATCCTAGCTTTTATAAGTTTATTCATTTATAAATATTTAGGGTGATTTATCTTTTGGTATCTTTATGTTATTGTCAGTGTGTCTTCCCATTGAGGTATTCTTCATTTGGTTCATGTGATTCTTGAATTTTGATTAATTCAATCTGAAATTTGGTTATGCATTGATTGGTTTTGTACATAATTTTATATCTATTTTGTTAAATTAATCATTTTTTAAAATCCATTTACAACTAATTATTCAATCCCTTTTCTCTTGATTAACAACTGTACAAGTTTGATTTTATTAAAAACAATCCAATTTATCTTTTGGACACTTTGGATACTCCCCTTACTAATGTCTTATATGACTACAAGCATGTCAGGGGAAGAGGCAGTAGATCCACATCATTCATCTGAGCCATCTACATCTCAGGGTTGAGGTATGTTTGAATGTAATTGTGATTATTTTTTATGTAATTGATAAACATATATATATATATATATAACATATTTCAATTTATATATAAAATTGTTTTCAACAAGATCAGACTCGACCGCTTATTCCTCTCGCAAGAGAGGCCCTGGTTGTGGAATTTTATCATGGAATTCTGACACGACGTTTGATGTTTCCTTTGATGAGATATTTCATTCTGTATGAATGAATTCCCCTGAATTTATTCATCAGTTGGTTCATATCATACATGACCCACATCGATTCCCATTGACCACATGTGACTATGCTTCTATCCCTCAGGACACATTAGATCATCTTTGGAGGGAGGTTCAGGTAAGAAGACCATTTTAATTTCGTCCCTATGTATAAACAATACTAACATATGTGATTTTTTTCTTAAATAGAATAATATGAAAGTAAGACCCGATGATTTTTGGCCCATGTGTATAAGAAAATTCCGTAAGATGTAGAAATATTATAAAGGCAAAGTCAAGAGGGGCCACTGGGTACCAAATGTGGGTGCCCAAAACATTCTAGAAAAAGTCCCAAGAGGTGTTCTCTTGGCTCAATGGCGTGACTTAGTTTCATATTGGTCTACTGAGGGTGTTTCGGCTTGTATATTTATTTTGGTATATATATTCTCAATAATGTGTGATTTGTTTGAAATTTTAATTAATTGAATGTAGGAGGTGTCAGCACGCCATTTTGAGAATCGAGCGTTGTAGGGACCACCTCACAGGCTTGGAATTAGTCACATGTCTTAGATCGGACATGAGGTATTTATTATTCATTTTTTAAATTATTAATTAATATGGTTTTGTGTTTATATTCTATTCCTATACATTTATGGGAGGAAGGTGCACTGACTGATAAAATGTCAGTGTGGATGAGGACTCGTGATCGAAAAGATATAGAGGTTGAAGCATTGATAATAGGTGCTTGTACTCATTGCCAATACTTACATAAATCTATATATTAACATATATATGTATATATATTTAAATATTTCATAGGATCAATTTTAAACTGAGTTAAAACAGCTACTAGAGGACCATCAACAGTTTCCCATCTGAAGGGATGAGATCTTCCATCACATTATTGGTCGGGATGGGCATAGATATAGTTTGACCTACGGAACAGGGATTCCTCATTCTGTAGTATCACATGCTACAGTTTTTGGTCCTGTTGTTTCTCAGATGACATAGTAGATGTCATATTTCGAGGCACAGCTATGCGCTTCTGAGGAGGTTAATGCGCAATTGATCGCTGAGGTTAGAACACTGCGGAAATATGTGCGTCCAAGTGATGGTGCAAGGGATCATACGACGTAGGTTTATGCTGAATTTATTTATTTACTTTCTATTTTTTTTTTAGGAAAATATTTATAATTTATATTTGTTGTATGCCCCTAGCCCACCGGATGGAGGTAACAATAATGACCACGCATGACGCATCATATTCACGAGGTGGGATTCTTTTTTTATTGGTGGGGTTGTTATTGATGTTTCAAAAGGTAAATTTATTTTTCTTGGTGATGATCAAGAATATTTTAATGTTTCTAGGAAGTCCACACTTTTGGTGAGTTTCAAGTTAATTGATGTGGTTGAATATGTCTTTAGATCCGGGATAAGAAAGGATACTCATAGACATTCTGTCTAGGGTGCAGGGAGCTGTTCGGAGGATATGGAGTGGGCTATTCTGGTGGGTGGGGGTTTAGGAGCTGTTTGGGGGGTATGGAGTGGGTTGTTCGGTGGGTGGGGGTTTGGGAGCTATCTAGGTGGTTTGGGAGGGGGGTTGTTCAGGGTGGGGTTTTCCAGGGGGGGGGGGGGTTGGGAGTGGGTTGTCCGGGAGGCAGGAGGGGGGTGTTTAGGGGGGGTCAAGAGTGTCGGGGTGGGGAGGTGGGGGGTTGTGGATTGGTGTTGTTCGGTGAGAGGGGGATGCAGAGGGGGTATCCGGTGGGAGTATTTTAGGACAATTATCCATTATTCCATTAGGATAATTTTAAATTAGGTCATTGTCCATTATTCCATTAGGAATGTTGGCCAATTAGTCATTATTCCATTATTCCATTAGTCCAATTGGCTAATCGGGCCATTAGAAAAATTGTATATTAGGCCATTAGGTCATTGGATGTTTTTCAATTAGGCTATTTATCAATTAGGAAAATTGTCCAAGAGACTATTAGATCGATTGGAAATTATATCCTTAGGCCATTTCTACAAGAGTTCATTAGGACAATTGACCATTTGTTTATTAGGGAAATTGTTCATTAGGCTGTTAGGCCATTAGGGAAATTGTCCAGTTGTCCAATTGGATGTTAGTCCAAATACCCATTAGGCCATTATGCCATTATTCCAATTGTACAAATAGACAATTGGCCATTATTAGAATTGTACAACATACGTGGTGTGCACGGTACGACCGAAGATGTTGTTTTTAACAGTTTGGTGTGCTCTAAAAGGGTGAGTTGGGTGGTAAAAACCATCCGAACAACCTAGAAATGTCATGAAATCATAAAAAAAAACAGTGGTGTGAATTTTGAAATGTTAGGGTAGATGGTATGTCAATAAGAGGTTTCATTTTACCGCGGTGATCGGAAACGCATATTCGGAGTCATAAAACACCAAAACGACGCGTAATGGTAAAATTCATAGAAAAAGTTCTCATAATGACTTGAAATCACACAAAAACAATATAAATATAATTTTTGACATGTAGGAGGAGAGGAAACATCAATCGGACGTGCGGTGTGTGCGGTACGACCGAATATGTTGTTTTTAACAGTTTGATGCGCCCTAAAAGGGTGTGTTGGGTGGTCAAAACCAGTCGAATGAAATTGGAATGCAATCAAATCATACGACAACAACCGTGGTGTGGATTTTTAAATGTTTGTATAGAAAATACGTCAATTGGAGGTGTCATTTGATCGCAGTGACTGAAAACGCATTTCTGGAGTCACAAAACACCAAAACAACGTGTAACGATCAAATTCATAGAAAACGTCCTTATAATGACTTGAAATCACATGAAAACAATAGAAATATTATTTTTGACATGTAGGAGGAGACATCATGTCAATCGGACGTGCAGTGTGCCCGATACGACCGAATATGTTGTTTTTAACAGTTTGGCGCGCTCTAAAAGGGTGTGTTGGGTGGTCAAAACTAGCCGAACAACCTCGTAATTTCATGAAATCATATGAAAACAATCTTGGTGTGAATTGTGAAATGATTGGGTAGAAATTACATCAATCCGAGGTGTTGTTTGACCACGGTGACCGGAAACGCATTTCCAGAGTCATAAAACACCAAAACGATGTGTAACAGTACAATTCAGATAAGACATTCTCATAATGACTTTAAATCACACTAAAATGATAGAAATATTATTCTTGACATGTATTAAGAGATGAAACATCAATCGGATGTGTGGTGTGTGCGGTACGACCGAATATGTTGTTTTTAACAGTTTGGCGCACTCTAAAATGGCATGTTAGGTGTTCAAAACCAGCCGAATGACCTTGGAATGTCATAAAATCATATGACAACAATCGTGGTGTGAATTGTGAAATGTTCGGGTGGACGTTACATCAATCGGAGGTTTCGTTTGACCATGGTGACTAGAAACACATTTCCAGAGTCATAAAACACTAAAACGACGTGTAACGGTCAAATTCAGAGTAAACATTCTCAGAATGACTTGAAATCACACAAAAACAATAGAAATATTATTCATGACATGTAACACCCCAAGATTACATGGTATGTTTCCCTTTGAATAATGCAATAGCTTACTTTGTACGCAACTTCGAGATTCTAACACACCGCGAGCAATCAAACTAGACGGTATGAATAGTAATACCCACTTTTTGAAATTTTATAAATTTTATATTTAAAAATGGACTTCATTTTTGGATTCTTAATATCAAAATTAGCTGAGGGTGAATTTTTGGTATTTTTCTGAAAACATTCAATTTTTTATGAATAGTGAAAAACACTGAGTTATTGTTTAAAACCGACTTTTTATTTAAAAAATTATTTATTTTATTTAAATTTATTTTTATTTAAAAATAGATACATAATACCTATATAAGTTCAATGTAATTCATTTGATTCGTTTTATAATAATTTTAGATATATAAAATTTTATCGAACTTTTTACCGTCTTTTACCCACCTCCTAGGAGCATTTCCAAATTTGTATAAAACTTAATTTTACTGCTTCTGTGAGTTAAATTTCAAAAATCCTTGAGACATGGTTGATATCAGTAAGTAAAATGTGGTTCAATAAGATGAAAATAATTTTTTTATGAATAGTAACTTTTTACTTTTATTTTCCACGGTTAAAAGTAAATAGGGTAATTAAGGGTAAAAATGATATTATTATTACACTAACACAAGTACTAATTCTATTGGATAAGTATAATTAGACAAAATACAACCTTAGGAATAAAATATTAACCTCTTTGGTCCACTTGTATTATATTATGACATTTATTATTATTTTATTTAAAGAAGAGTTAAAAGAGTTAAATTCAAAGTTTATTAACTAAACAATTTTTAATATATGGTTACAACAATATAAATTCAACTATAAATATTCATTAAAAATATAAAATTATTTCCTACATAGTGGTATTTTATTTATAATTTTTAGACATTAAATTATTAAATTTACTTATGACACAATGATGATGCAGTAATTACCATATTAGTGAAAGATTAAAATAATGGATATTATAAATATCCAAATAAATATAATTTGAGACTTTTAAAAAAATTCACTAATTTTTTAGGTTAATATGACATTTTAGGGTTGATTAGATTTATTTATTTCTAAGAAATAAAGTTGTTAGTACTTTAACAAAAATCAATTATTAAATAATGACAAAATTGACATAAATGAGTTTTTTTTTAAAAAATACAATATTATTGGTTGACATAATAATCCTAAAAATCTAAGGTTAGACCAAAAAACTTATATAATGATAGGTGTATCATTAATTAACCACTTGGGGTTCACTTGAAAGTTTATAGTAAGTTTATTAACCATATAATATAAAAATGCCAAGAGACATGGTAAATGTCAAACTATTTAACTAAGAGTTAAATCTAAAAGATATGGATAATATAGTGACCCAAACCTATATAAAACCTATTTGTTGAGAGGTTTTAGACCCATACCAACCTTAAATTTTAAATAATTCATTTTGAGCCATTATAAAACGAAAATTATTTTATTATAAAATAATATTTCAATCTTTTCCTAAGGTGCCCCTCACCCCTCTTATAAAAGGGCACTTCCCCTTTTCTCAAATTCACACCTTAAAAGACATTTGGATCATCAAAACCCTACCCAAATATCATCCAAATTGTCCTCACTTCATCCTATATGTCTTCCTTTAGTCAGAAATCCAACCTTAGTATCCCTTTTGATCAAATCAAAAGGATGAACCCGAAGAGGAGGTAAATATTTCATCACCTCTTTCAAGTTCTTTTCTTCTTCAACTTCCTCTTTCTTTATTGTTTCCATTATAAAATAATAAATCCAATATATTCTATATAATGTGATGTTATTATAAAAATTGTAAAATCATATTCATTATTCTATCCATCCTATAAATAACAAAGTCTCCATACGTGCGTACATACGGATTACCGTCTCTACGTCGTGGTGTAGTTTTTTATTCAAACACTTCATCATTTGGATGGGTATAATAATGAGTATAAATGATGTAAATAATAAATATAATATGATAATTATTCTGTATATATAATATACCACCCAATTATATATTATTTTAATATCAAAAGAATGATATTGTCGCTCTTGCGTACGAACGGATTACCGTCTCCACGAACGTGATGAGATTCATTCCCCATAGTATCCATTCAAGACTAATTTTCATTTGATGATTAAAAATAATGTTTAAAGACATAATATAATTCTTAATATAAATAAGACATATCCTATCCATAACAAACATTACTTACATAACAAATCATATAAAGGAAAATTAATCAGTTAACACCCAAGACGATGATACTACTGAAATATCATTAACAAAGAAATATTAAAAGATCATATATGATATCATATTTATGTATATAGTTCTTGTATAATTTAATAGAAATGATTTAAATATTATACAGGATGTTAACGTACCCTCAACCAAGGAAAATTACAAGGTAAGGGTTAATTTCACAATCTCTTTATTATCTGAGGTTGTTTTTACATAAGAATCTATTGAGACCTCTTTATCATCCACATCAATGTTTCTTAAAAATGTATTCCAAAACATTTTTACTATTTACTAGACTATGGGTTAAATCCATTTATACCCCTATTTTACTTTTTATAAAATGGTTTTAAAGGAATCTTTCTGTCGTTTTCCAAACAAGGTACCTTATGAACTTTTCGACAAAATAAAGGTAAGAATTTTTTTTAACTTATACGGAAGGTGTGGCTATTTTCTGCCGTTATGACATCTTCAAAGCTTCCCTTATAATATTATAAGAGTATTTTAAAAATAACTGTTTTCTTTTATAATTATATGACTTTTAAATTATTTCAAAATAGAAGGAGATATTTCTCTAAAAAAACATTGATTTCATCTATGTCAACATCCTTCGATGGATTTTAAGATTAATTGAAGTTGATTTATTATGATACAAAACTTTTATATTGTATTGAAGGTTTTTTGATATGTTTGACTGTGGATGTTTTATTTTCACACCATTCATGGTTTATGGAGAAAGTATTGACATTTCATATGCTATTTCTAATACGAATGTTTGTGTTATGTTTCAACCTGTTCATATGAGGAATGCATTGGAATTAGTAAGTGACTGGTGGAGCCCTCTATAGCTCCTCGATGCATCAGTAGGTATCATGAGAAAAACTAGTGTCTTGGCAAAAGTCCATGAACAAAATATTATTTGTAGTATTGGAACAAGGCCTCGACTATGTGGTTATGATGTCTAGCATTATGCATTTTATGATTATGATAGTGGATATTGATATTTCATGTGATTATTGGACTAGTAGAATATCCATGTGAATAAGTAAATGGAATTATTTGATTTTATCTTTGCCACATTATTCTGAAGTTCAATTTTAAAAGGATTTTGTTCTAGTATTACATTGCCTTAAATGTTTATGCTTATTTATGAAATTTTCCGCTATATTGTTATCCTTACTGAGCATCTAAGCTCCCCCATTTCTATGTTTTATTTTTCCCAGGATGTGAAGAAGTATATTATGGATGACCGATAGGGATAGTCTATGGGATATGAGTGTGGCCTATGGAGACTATGTTGTTGTAGTTTTTCATTTTATAATGTAATGTAAAACTTATGAATGTATCTAGTATTTCCAAGGATACTAAACTAATCATTATTTAGAGACTTGATCTTTTATGATCATGAAAATTTTATGTAATAATGAACTGACTATAAGTAACTAGGTTCGAGGCATTACATGACTTGTAGGAGGAGACGACATGTCAATCGGACATGCGGTGTGCACAGTACGACCGAATATGTTGTTTTTAATAGTTTGGCGCACTCTAAAATGTCATGTTAGGTTATCAAAACCATCCAAACGACCTAGGAATTTCATAAAATCATAGGAAAACAAACATGGTGTGAATTTTGAAATGGTCGGGTAGACGGTACATCAATCGGAGGTGTCGTTTGACCACGGTGACTAGAAACTCATTTCTGGAGTCAAAAAACACCAAAACGACGTGTAATTGTCAACTTCAGAGAAAATGTTCTTAGAATGAATTTAAATCACACAAAAAATAGAAATATTATTTGTGACATGTAATAGGATACAACACGTCAATCGGACATGTGGTGTGCGTGGTATGACCAAATATGTTGTTTTTAACAGTTTGACGCGCTCTAAAAGGGTGCATTGCGTGGTCAAATCCAGACAAACGACCTTGGAATGTCATGAAATCATACGACAACAACCGTGGTGTGAATTTTGAAATGGTTGGGTAGATGGTACATCAATTGGAGGTGTCATTTTACTACAGTTACCGGAAACACATTTCTGGAGTCATAAAACACCAAAACAACGTGTAACGATCAAATTCAAAGAAAATGTTCTCAGAATGACTTTAAATCACACAAAAAAAAATAGAAATATTATTCTTGACATGTAGAAGGAGAAAAAACTTCAATCAGATGTGCGGTGTGCGCGATACGACCGAATATATTGTTTTTAATAGTTTAGCACGCTCTAAAAGTGTGTGTTGGGTGGTCAAAACCAGCCGAAGGACCTCAAAATGTCATTAAATCATTCTATAACAACTGTGGTGTGAATTATAAAATGTTCGGGTAGAAGATACATCAATAAGAGGATTCGTTTGACCGCGGTGACTGGAAACGCATTTCCGGAGTCATAAAACACCAAAACGACGTGTAACGGCCAAATTCAGAGAAAAAATTCTCATAATGACTTGAAATCACATGAAGACAATAGAAATATTATTTGTGACATGTAAGATGAGACTACACGTCAATCGTACATGCAGTGTGTGTTGTATGACCGAATATGTTGTTTCTAACAGTTTGGTGCGCTCCAAAAGGGTGTATTGGGTGGTTAAAATCAACCGAATGAACTCAAAATACCATGAAATCATACGAAAACAACCATGGTGTGAATTGTTAAATTTTCAGTCAGACATTAAGTCAATCAGAGGTGTCGTTTGACCACGGTGATGGGAAATGCATTTTTTGAGTCATAAAACTCCAAAACGATGTGTAAAAGTCAAATTTAGAGAATACATCCTTAGAATGGCATGAAATCACATGAAAAAAATATAAATATTATTTGTGACATGTAGTAGGAGACAACACATCAATAGGACGTGTGGTGTGCACGATACGACTGAATATGTTGTTTTTAACAGTTTGGCGCACTCTGAAAGGGTGCGTTAGGTGGTAAAAACCAGTCGAACAACCTCAGAATGTCATGAAATCAAAAAAAACAACCATGGTGTGAATTTTGAAATGGTCATGTAGAAGGTATGTTAATCAGAGGTTTCATTTTATGGCGGTGACCGAAAATGCATTTCTGGAGTCATAAAACACCAAAACGATGTGTAACAATCAAATTCAGATAAATCATTCTCAGAATGACTTGAAATCACATGAAAACAATATAAATTTTATTCGTGACATGTAGGAGGAGACGGCATGTCAATCGAACGTGTGGTGTGCGTGGTATGACTGAATATGTTGTTTTTAACAGTTTGGTGCGCTCTAAAAGGGTGTGTGGGGTGGTCAAAACTAGTCGAACGAACTCGGAATACCATGAAATCATTAAAAAAAATCGTGGTGTGAATTGTGATATTTTCGGGCAAATGGTACATCAATCAGAGGTGTCGTTTGACCGCGGTGACCATAAACACATTTCTAGAGTCATAAAACACCAAAACGACATGTAACGGTCAAATTAAAAGAAAACATCCTCAGAATGACATTAAATCACATGAAAATAATAGAAATTTTATTTGTGACATGTAGGAGGAGACGTCATGTCAATCGGACTAGTGGTGTGCATAGTACGACCAAATATGTTGCTTTTAACAGTTTGGCGCGCTCTAAAAGGGTGTGTTGGGTGGTCAAAACTAGTCAAAAGACCTCGAAATTTCATGAAATCATACAAAAAAACTGTGGTGTGAATTTTAAAATGGTTGGGTAGAAGGTACATGAATTGGAGGTGTTGTTTGACTGCGGTGACCAGAAACGCATTTCTCGAGTCATAAAACATCAAAATGACGTGTAACGGTCAAATTTAGAGAAAACATTCTCATAATGACTTGAAATCACACGAAGAAAATAGAAATATTATTCACGACATGTAGGAGGATACGAAATGTTAATTGGACATGCGTTGTGTGCAGTACGACTGAATATGTTGTTTTTAACAGTTTGGTGCGCTCTAAAAGGGTGTGTTGGGTGGTCAAAACCAGATGAATGAACTGAGAATACCATGAAATCATACAAAAACAACCATGATGTGAATTTTGAAATGTTCGGGTAGACGGTATTTTAATCAGATGTGTAATTTGACCGTAGTGACTGGAAATTCATTTCTGGAGTCATAAAACACCAAAACGACATGTAATGGTCAAATTCAAAGAAAACGTCCTCATAATGACTTGAAATCACACGAAAACAATAGAAATATTATTTGTGACATGTAGGATAAATCATGGAATTCAATGAAGAAAGAATATATTTCTCTTATGGTCATAAAGAATAATTAAGAGGCATGATTAAGTGGTTTCATCTATTCCAATATAAAGAAAAAGAAAAATAATAGCGGGTTTTCCAATATATAGAGAAATAATCTTGGAAAATAATGCACAGATTGTGAATTAGAGAAGTTTACTTGTACTAGTGAGATTATTGTTAAAAAATAAATGAATATTGAGACATATAAGAAGAATAAGTCAGTATAAAATATTTATAAAGAAGTGTGCACAAGTGGTGTTGTTCATATAAAGTCTATGATGCATATTAGAACTATAGGGTTGGATTTTCCTGGCCAACAATATTCATCTACATGAGGATTCCCATAGGTAAAATTCTCCCTAAGGAGTATACATATTACTTACTGATTTAGGATTATGGGATAGATACTATCTATGTGTAATATTTACTTTATGTGCATTGATAAAAGAAGACATGCTTTATTTTTTTATTTAAATAAGATGATTGTGTTGATATTAGATGTAGAAAGTATAAATTTGCTTCCATAAACGGTATCACTAATAGAAGTGATATTTATAAATTATCCTAAAGAATATGATATAAATATAATTATTCATACTTGAGTGATATCTTGATTGATTTAAAGTGTGATAGATTTCAAAGACACATGTGAATTTACCAATTGGTATTAAGATAATTTAAGAAATCCCTTGGTTGGTATCACGCATCATCAAGTGGTGGTATCTATAAAACATTTAGATAGATATACTAATGGATTAGAATTTATTTTTATGGAAGTATATTTGTTCTATTTTTTAATGAAATAACAATGTGGTGTTATCTGAGTGTGTTTCAAGATAATTAAACTATTGATATAAATAAATTATCATCTACAATTGGTGTATATATGTTAAATATTCACATAATATCTGGTGTTTAGAACTAATGAAAGAATGGGGATTTGTGATTAAACTTCAATGTTCATTTTTCCTTATCTAAAATTGATAATTTCTCTAAATAAAAGAAGATAAATCATATCAAGTGGTATCAATTGTTAACAAGTGGAATCAATTGATTATATATTTAGTATGTCTTAGACTCTACTGTATAAATGGTTATAAACAAATAGTTTTTTGTGATTGTGGTTGATATTATAGGTAGTTTATTGTGTAAAGACCTTACCTGTTAAATCTTCAAGTACTTGTAAAATATTTTAATGCCCTGATATTTTAGTATATATTTTAATGAAATACTATTCCTAATAGCTTGCTCTACGCACAACACTGAACTACAATAACTCATGACATATTATATGGACATTATTAGGAATATTATAAAAAGAATAAAATCTATAGTAAATAAAAATATAGTAATCAAATAAAAATACTTTAATTTGGATGATAGATAGTTAATTTTTTTAATGTTAAAAAAGATTATTTTTATTAAATAACAGTTATTTTAAGTTGTTGTGTATTTTATCCTAATAAATTGAATTAATCACTTTTAGAATATGATTATGATAATACATAATATTTCAATGTATAAATTAATATATGAAAAATTTTTCAAAAAAAAATAATTTAATTATTAAATTTTAAATTTTAAATATTATGTTTAATTTATAGACCTATTATTGACATTCTGGAACCTCTGTAATATTTTCCTAATAACTGTTTTTTGTTGTGTTATACATAGTTTTAATAAAATATATTTTTATCACTTTTATAATTTGAATCTGATAAAATGGTTTTGATATTTTAATTTATCATATACATGTTATCTAATAAGTTAAATTTTATTTTTATTCAGAAAAATAAGTTACTGATGTAAAAAAATAAGTTTTCGTGGTAAAAGTAAACTAGTGTAAAAAGTAAAATCATAGGGGGAAAGCCTAAAACTTGTCAAAAATTATATCCAAATGTTTTTCTAATGGTTTTATCAACCAAAACTCAATACCTATCCATTATTTCTATATTTTTGAGCCACTTTCCTTGAATAGCTATCCTCTTATTACTAAAATGCCACCTCACTCACTTATGAAAGGAGACTTCCACCACCCCACTTCTCTTCACACCACAAGGCCTTTAGTTCTTATAAATTCTACCAAAATACCTCCCCAAAATTCCAATAAAATACTTATAGATCTTTTTATTCTAAAAATACCACCCCTCAATGTCTTAATACAATTTGCGAAAGAGTTATTTCAAGGATTATGGTAAATATTCCCAAATCACTCATTTTCATTTGTATTTCATTAAGTATTATTCTTATTGATAAAATTATATTATAAAACCATAAAATAATAACATCAGTATCATTACTATATAAAAATTTTATTATACAGATGGATTAATCATTATCAACCTTCCTCCCTTCTCTTTATAGGAATCAAAATGTCGTCCATGCACATGTGCGGAATACCGCCTCTATGAATGATATGTTTTATTTTTCATCACTTAATTACATGGATAGTCATAAAGGTGTATTTAATAAGAAAATATGATATTTTTAACATATTTAAGATTATGAAAAGATAATCCATTTTATACCTTCTACCCATTCTATAGAAAATTAAAACTTCATCTGTGTGTACGTGTGAACTATCACCACTATGTAGTGACGTGTTTCATTTTTCATCACCTAATTTCATGGATGGTTATAAAGAATATTTTATGATTATATATTCTATCATAGGTTCATATATATCATTAATATGTCTGTCAAATGTATGAAACAAAAATAGACAATCACTAAGAAGTAATCTATTGGGGATGTATATATCATTGAAAAAAATGTTTTAACATATTTTATAATATATTATGAATTAAGTTGTTGTCAAGTAATGGGATCAATATTTAAATTTTAAAGCATACATGAAACAATCAAAATTTCTAACATCTGATGATGAAAATAAACTATAACTAACTAAAAAATGTATAATAATTGATTATAATTGATGTTTGTATAGATTAATGTATATTAATAATATTTTTAAATAATTAATTATGATAGTTATGTTCATTACACATGAGGTAAAAGTTATTTTATAGAATCCAAGCATTATGGTAAGGTTTTCCATCTCAATTTCCATTCATTGAGGCATGTTTTCATGGTGTGAACCTATTTGTATTTTATATTGTATAATTAATTAACCATTATATTGTATTATTTTTTTAATGTTTCTTTAATGGAATTTAAATGTTCTTTTAGGAATCCTTCCTTCTAATCTTTTTTATTCAAGTGTTACCAAATTTATAAGTGATTTTTTACTAAACTTATTTTTCGGAGTCATAATTATTCCTATTTTACTATTGTAATTTAAGATTTATGTATTTTATCCTAATATGATATAATATTGTATTTCCTCATTTTATATGGAAATGATTCTTTTTGCATCAAGCACATATTCTTTGATAGATTTGGTTCATAATATTTTTTGACGTCAAAAATAATTCTCATCTGCTCTAAATATTCCCTTTCTCTTCCTTATCCATTTTCACTCTTCTCTCCAATGTTCTCCTTTCTTATTTTGAAACAAAAATATGTTTTATTTCTATTTATATTAAATTTTATATTTTCATCTTTTAAAATTAAAAATATATAACTCTTTTTATGGTGTCGGTTATGATAAATATTTTTTTTAAAATATTGAAAAACAATTTCATATCTCGGTCATATGTATTATCTTACACCCCATATTTACTTTTTAAAAACAATATGTATTTTTTAAGGATTTATTATTGATATTTTTTTCAAAATAATTTTTGAAAAAAAAAATCATTTCAACTTCTCAAAACCAACTTTTAAAATTGATCCATAACTTTTCTTTTTCATTAATGTGGAAAATATTTTATGAAACTTTTTATGTGATTTCACTAAAATTTTCCTATATATATATAATATACCTATCCTTCAGGGTAATTATTTATTAATAACTTTATAAATTACTTTAAAAAATATTCTTTTTTATTTAATTTTTTCTATCAAATGATATACGTTTGATATCATGTTATGTGATTCCATTTGTAAATGATGTGATATCTATTTTATTTCCATGGGATTTCATGATATGATGAATGGTTTATATCTTATGGAACCCTTATATATAGATGTTGGTGGGTGGGGTATTATATATCCCTCTAACACATTGGTTTAAGTTCCATGCCTCTTGAGATAAAGATATTGAGCATAAACTCGATGTGCTTTGTTATGTTTGCAACATTGAGTGTGAACTCAATATAGTTATTGATGTTAAAAATATTGATCATGAACTAAATGTGGTTATCTATATTCAATTTTCATAATATTGATCATCAAATTTTTTCACTTATCGATGTTCATGAAATTGAGTGTGAACTTGATTTGGTTATATATGTTTACAAGATTGAGAATAGAATCATTGCGCTTAGCTTTGTTCAAAATATTTTGGGTGAACTCGATACAGTTATCTACACTCACAAGATTGAGCATGAACTTGATGTGGTTAGTTATGTTCATAAGATTGAGAGTGAACCCAATGTGGTTATCTATGATGACAATGTTATAATTTACTATGCTTATTCCTTTACCATATTTATACATTATATACTTATGTTATTCTCTATATATCATGTTTATTATTTCACACTCATATTCCACGGTACATGTTTTTTAATTTGTGATTACATGTTTGGAAATCATGACTTAGGGACAAATATTATTGTTTTATGTTATTTTTATCAATAAATTTCTCCCATGATAATATTTTTTCATATGCTTATGATCTGACCAATAATGACATGTTGATAATTTTTACATTATTAAGTATTTGAGCTCACACCATTCTTAAATTTCCATTCCCAAGGTTATAAATATGATTAATACATATGAGGATTCTAGAATGGGATCTTGTGTGGTTTGGTTATGAAGAAATGGTCACAAGTATTATAAAATAAATTTCTTATATAGCTCATCCTTAAAGAAAATAATCCTTCAGTTTTTGTGATTGTATGATTATTATAAGATGAAATGTTAAAATTATTGAAATATATAAAATTTTCTCTTAGTTCATATCACTTGTTATCAGATCTTATATGTAAATTATGGGTTTTTAGCACCTGATTTTGGAGTGTGGTTCTAAGGTTCCTCATTACATTAAGTGAACTTTTAATAAAATTAATTTTCACCACATCTATAAATTGGATATGATAAAATGGTTTTAATGTTTTTAATCTAAATATTCAAATTATATAATAAAGTAAATTCTATTTTTAGGCATATAAATAAGTTATCGAGGTAAAAAACAATGTTACCACGGTAAAAGTAAATTAGCGTAAAATTTTAAATAAAATGGAAAATCATAAAATTCATCAAAACATATCTCAAAATGTGTGTTTAAGGGTTTTTCTTACCAATAATTAAACACTCTATTTTATTTCACACTATTGGAGGCACTTTCCTTGAATAATGGACCTCTTATCACCAAAATATCACTACCCACACTTATAAAAGGATAATTCCAATACCTAAATTCTTCTCACACCATAGAACCATTAGTTTGAAAAAAAAACTCTACCGAAATACCTCCTAAATATTCCTAGACAAGTTACATAGGATCTTGTATCCTCAAAATACCACCACTCAAAGGCATAATAAATTTTTAAAAGGAGTTATTCCAACGAGTAGGGTAAAAGTTCTCAAATCACTCATTTTTATTTCAATTTCATTTAGTATCATTCTTCTAACTAAATGTAAATTATACCATATTAAAATAATAACAATAGTGTCATTGATATATTTAATTTTATTATTTTGATGGAACATTCATTATCAAACTTCTTTCCTTCTCTTTAGAAGAATGAAAATTTTTTCCATGAGTACATGCAAACTACAATCTCCATGAATGACGTGTTTTATTTTTCATCACCACCTTAAATGGATAGATATAAAAGTTTATTTAATAAATAAATATTATATTTATAAAATATTTAAGATTATGAAAATAAAAAACATTTTATATGTTCCTCCCATTCTATGTAGAATAAAAATGTTGTTCGTGTGTACATGCAGACTATCACCTCCATGGAACTATGTATTTCATATTTCATCACCTAGTTAAACAACTAGTTTTAACACATGTTTTTTGAAAATATATTATATCAAGGATTAATATATATCATTAATATTTTTTAGAAAGTATGATACTAAAATTTATGATCATTATTAAATAATTTTTTGATATCGGTATATTACCCAAAACAAGTTTTTCATGGATTGTGTTCTTTCAAGACATGCCCATAATTCCCATAAAATGAAATTGATTATGTATAAATCATTAAAAAAAATATTTTAGTATATTTTTTAATCTATCTATTATTATATTGGTATTAAAGAATGTGAATCAACATTTACCTTTTAAATCATGCATGAAAACATTAAAATCGCTAACATTATATGAAGAAAATAATCTATAACTAACTAATAAAAATGTAAACAATTATTATAACTAAAGATAATATAGGGCAATGGATATGAATAAGGCTATGAAATGATTTACCCACATATTTATTTTCATTATAAAATATTTTACACCCTAACCTTTGTTTTTTGTTTTTAATTTATCTATTAATTTATTTTTTTCCTCATATTTTAATTTAAAAAATTTCATATCAAAATTATGAGATTTGGAAAATTTTACCTATTCTTCATGGGTTTTTATAATAGTTTTTTGGAAAATGCATCTACATTTATAAAAGGATCTCTTATTATCCATTTTGTTCTTAAATAGTTTCTTCCTCATGGGTTGCACATGTTTTGGTCCAAACTGTGAAAATCCTAGGAGAAACCATGTGAGAGTTTGGTGTATAAGGTTCTTATCACACATTTTGCACAAATTTAGAGGAAACCATGTGTTAAGTATAAAAATGGGTCTATAATTTGATAGTTTTAATTCTCATTGTTGTCACAATATTTCTTAAACCATGTGGGTTCTAGGTGAGTCTAATAGAGGGTGCATGGTTGGCGTAGAGTATACAAAAATCTGTGGCCAAACCATAAATGCCACACAACATTTAAAATCCTTAAAAATTTTATTCTTACCTTACCAAATTTTAACACTAAACCCTCTTATTCCTCTCTCATTAGATGTAAATGACACTGGGGGATCCTCCCTTTGATTTTTCCTCCCTTCTATAGATATTCCAAGGTGATTCTTCATGGTTTGAGTATGGTTCATTAATGTAAGACCCATACCTCCAATTTTTCTTCCCCTCCTCTTCTTCTTTTTTTCTCTTATCTTCTTCCCTTATGTTTTTCTCTCTTGGTTTAATCATAGGGTAATTTTTTGACCTTGTGCCTTGTTTTTATTATTTTCTAGGGAGTACATATTGTCTTTTGAGTTATATTCCTCATGTACTTGAAGTATTGAACTGTTCACTTTCCATTGTAGGTAGGTTTCCCTGTGTATTGACATTTAATTTAAGAACCATTCATTTCTTGATTGTTTATACTCAGGTTTTTTACTTCAACTAATAGTATTAAATTTTATGATATATTATTTTAAATTAAAATCAAGATTTTATTGATTTTTATTTAAATTCAAAGGTTTTCCCTTTTGAGATGCTTTGTAATAATATGTTTTGTTTAAAATTTCATACCAAATGCGTGACAGAATGAATGAATAGATTTTATTAATGAATTTTCATATTTAGGAGGTGTTTTTTAAAATTTGGTTTCTAAAAATTTCTTTCAAAGGATGAGTTATTATTGGTTATTTTTAAAGTTATTTTATAACTTGGTTTTTAAATAATGATTGGAAGTCCTGATTCTCACTTTAAATGTGTCTTTCTCCTTGAAAACACCATTTTTTAGTTTTTTTATATAGATGAAAGTTTCCTTGGTATAGGACACATTAACTATGGAAATAGTTTTGAAATAAAATGGTTATTCCTAATCAAGGTTCTTGGGGGTAAATTGTGTTTGTGATTCATATTTTGTGAAATTACATGTATTTTTTTATATCATTTTTTGATATTATTACTTCACTCACCACCATTTCACACATACATCATGGGAACTAAGAGTATCTAGTGGAACGTTTAAGAACACATGTTGCAATAGATTAGGATCACACTCTTACTTGTGGCCCTTAGTATAGACTTTTCTTTTCTTTGGGAGTTTTTTATTGATTAGGGTAGGTAGGGTATAAACAAGAATTGGGGATTCTAGATTCCATCAATAATTCCAATTATGACATATCCTATTTTATTATGTTTAATAATTTCCCCTAAACTTCTAGGTTCTCCCATAATTACTTTTATTTGGTTATATTATATTAGACACCTCTCTATTTCTATACTAAAATATTATCCATACTTTATTATTTCCATTATCTCATTGTAATTGTAATTATTATTATTATTATTATTATTATTTATTTATTTTAATCATTGAACTCTTATTCCTTTAAAATAAAAAATTTTTATTTAGTTTCTTTATAAAAAAATGTATAATTAAAAATTCTTTCATTACCTATTAATAAGAAATATATTTTAAAAAGAAGTTTTCAAAGACACTAATTTTACAACTTTTTAGTTTCAAGGGATACCTTACCTTTTCAAAATATATTTAAACCCTTATATTTTAATCTAAACCATCTTAAATAAAGAATATGAATAGACTATTTTTCATTTTAAAAAAATTTAAAAACCAATGTTTTTTAATCTTTATTTCAAATAAACAAGAAATGTATCTTTCACTTAAAGGTAATACATGGAGTGTTGTTTACTTAGCAAGTCTTCAAAGATTTGTACTCATGATTATCCTTATCTTTTAGTTTCATGTTCTAGGTTATTATTCTAGGTACTCATAGAGAATATATGGATTTAAGTTTTGATGGTGACTCATGGAGACATGTGAGGATTGGGTTGGATATCATTTTAGTTTCTTTTATTTTTATCTTGTAGTGTTTTTTAATGGCCAAGTTGATAACTTCTTTATATGATCATATTTTATTTTATTATTTTGAACTGGTTATGTAGTTTATTATATTTGATATTATTCATTTGATTCAATTTATTTTTTATTTTTGTTTGTTTGATTTATCATGAATTTCCAACATATACACGGTTCATCCTAGAATTCCAATGAAATTCCACTACTCTCTAAATCATGTTTACATAAAAAATCATTAATAAAATATATCTTATGATTCCATGGAACTAGTTGTTAGCTAGGGTTGATTAGGAAAACATCTTAGGTATGTCATAGTCTATCCCAGACACTCAGTTTAGGGGTGGACTAGCATTGGTTTGTGATAAAATTGTTATCATAGGATAAGTTCTTAATAGGTCCTAGATTTTGGAACACCCTTTTATATTGGGGGATTATTGGTAGATTAGATATAGTATTTTAGAAAATTGGGTTGTAGGTAAAAATAATTTTTTTGGCCAACACTTTAAGTACCAAACCTTTAATTCCCATGGGAATTTGGGTTTTGAGTAATGGGTTTTGTGTTTTTATCATTTACTTTTGTTATATGATTTTTTTAGTTGTTTCATGTCTTGTGGGATGAAAATGGGAGTGAAATAGTGGTACCTCGTGATCTCTTATATCCTTCAAAGCTATTTGGAGACTGATTAAATGGTTTTTTATGACTCCTAGTGGTAGTTGTGTGGTTGGCACATGGTTATCCAAGTCATGTGGCTATGTTTCACATGAACACTAGTTCCCCTTTTACTTTTGTGTCATATTTTCTCAAATTTTTATTTTTTTACCATATATATTAATGTTCCTTTGGATAATCATTGTTTTAAATATTATAAAAAACTTGGTTTAAAATGGTAATTTTTCAGTTTTAAAAATAATAAATAATTTTTCATAAATTAAATTAAATATAAACTTTGTGTTCGAATTTCAATTTAAATGGTTGTGAAAAAATGGGTTTTCTAAAATAAATTTGTGTGAAGAACTTTAATTATTAAACCCAAGTATGTTGTTTTGAATACTATTAAAAATGGGTTTCTAAGAGAAAAGGTGATTTTGATGGTAAAATTTGGGTTTTAAAAATATAATCAAGGGTCTACTTAAATAATAGAGGTAGTTTTTATAAGGTATTTTGAGAATAGTATAGAAAAAGGGATTTTGAATTTCATTTGTGTATTTTTGATTTTATTTTGGGTATTATTGTTATATATTTGATTTTACTTATGGTTTGGTATGGTTTGATTTCAATTAAGTTTTGATTTATTTTTTGTTTTCCTTTTTATTTATAGTACACCCCCATGAAGTATTCATGGATTCTCAAGGGAGAGTTGTTGTTGGTTCTCTACAAGTGAACAATTTATTTTATTATCCTTTAGATTTTCTAATAGAGTTTCAAAATTTTAAACCCCATCTTCTTTATGGTCAACCAGATCCTTGAGATGTATAATAATGGTTGTGGAAAATCAAGAGGATCTTTGACCTTATTGAGTTTTCTAAGTCTCTAAAGATCAACATCACTGTCTTTTTTTTATTGAAGGTCTGAGTTGGAAGTGGTAGAAGTCCATAAATTAGGAAAAACCATAAGAGTAATGTTCTTAAGATGGTTTTAAGGTCTCTTTCACCTAGTAGTATTTCTTTGAGGCTGTAAATTTGGAAAAGGTGATGGAGTTACACTTCCTTCATTGGGGTGATTAGTCAACCTTGGAGTATGTTCATCGTTTCATTGACCTAGTCTTTTATCATATAGAGCTTCCCAAGGGTAATTCATTGAAATATTTATATTTTGAAAGATGAATTCATATTGATCTTCAGTGAAATAAATTGGATTTTTTACTAACCAATTATATATAAGAAGTGAGGAAGGAAATTTGGGTTAACATGGTTTTAGAAAGAGTGGTTGAGGTGGATGCAACTTCTTTTATTCCTATGAGTGGTAAAGGGATATCCATTAAATAGAAATATAAGGGTTATAAGGCTGAGTAGTTTAGTAGTGTTTTCAATAGGGCTTCCAGTATCTCATTGGCTTCTTATGGGGGTCAGAAAATGGTGTTCCATCATTGTAGAGAAATGGGTCATACGAAGCCTTCATGTTAAAGTACCCATAAGACATGTCATATTTATTATTTTTTAGGACATTTTTAAATTTTTTTCAAGGTATTTTCTCAAAAAAGTAGTGGATACAGATCTTATTCATAACAGGGTTCTCCAATTCAACTTATAGAACTAGTTTTTGATCCAACCCCTATTCAAGGTATTCCTCTTTCTCTCTTTTTTAGTTTTTCTTCCCATCCAATGTTCTTAACCTATTATTTTAGAAATTATTATATATTATAGTGAATTATTTTCCTTGTGGAAATTATAAATTACACGTGGGTGCCTTAATAGAATCCAAATATGGTGGAGTGACTACCATAGTGATCCATTCTTACTAAGTACACATGTTTTTGTTTTTATATTTCCTCAATTGACCCTTCCTTGAGGATAATTTTTGGATAGTCTGAATATAGTCCTTGTAATAGTCTAGTATATAATATTTAGGTTTCCTAAGGTAAATTGTAGAGACCCTAAGCTTGACGTACATGGACATTACATTACTTTAGCGGAATACTTAATACATAACAAAAACAGACACACAAGGACCGTAATAGATTAGTGTCTTTGGAAACTTAGAACGTAATCTTCTAATCGTGGTGAAAGATCTTCAACATCTCCCATAAAGATCTTCCCCTTTTTTCTTACCTAAAACCTTTCTTTATATCCTGGGGAAAAACATAAAAAGGGTGATCTCAAATGATCAGTAAGGGTAAGCATGGATAAAATAAAACACACCATATACATTTGAACTTAAAAACATGAACATAATGTTTAAACATCAAAAGCTTGAGCAATGACATAAAACATGGAAGTACGTAAGGCCTAGATCATAAGGAAACATTAATAATGATAAAATAGCATGGGAATGAAACATGTAATTGTGGAAACCATTAAGTACATGATATGATTTCCATATTAGCCAAGGCATTGCTGCCAAGACCATCTTAGTGGACAAAGCCCCTTTCTGAATCGAGTTCACTCCTCGTTCCAGTCCTGTATTACTGAACCGGTTTAACTTGCCGATCCAGCCATGTCTATCTCATGAGATATAAAATCTTTACCCAATTCATTAGAGGGAGATATAGGTCCCACCCATCTCATAGTGAAATCATTCTTACTTGTGCCACAAAATAAACTTAAAACATTCATCATAACCCAAAGAATAAAATGGGTTTCACAAACATCATCCCATCATTTCATAATCCATATAAAACAAATGGACATTTCATCATAAAAAGTGAACCATGTAAATCATAGAGACATTAAACTTGAAACAAACAAATGTCAAATAATGTCATCTTAGATGGAAAATGGTTTTGATAGAACATTTGAAATGAATTCTTGAGGAAAATATCCTTTCTTTGTCAAAATCATTTTATTTTCAAAAAATTCCATGAACTTTTAAAATAAAAGTATTTTGTTGAAAATATTCATAAAATCATGTAGAGTAAGATTCATTAAAATGAGGCATTATGAAACCGTACAAATCTGTTCACGCTGTATAAGTTAAAAATAACATTCTCCTTGTACTTTTGTCGGAAAAGTCAAAAAAGTACCTCGTAACGTAAAAAAAAGATTCATTACATACCATGTAGTAAAAGTCAAAAATGGGTAAAAAGGAATTTAATAATACATGAAAAAACTTTTATAAAATATGGACATGGATGATATAAATAACCCCAGTAAATACTTATGAATAAGCAATCTCGGATAAAAATGAGATTTGCACAATTATCCCTTACCTTATGTCTGATATGCTTCGTATGTATCCGAACCTCCTGTATAATGATTTAAATAATGTCATTGACTTATTAAAGAATCATATTCATTGTTATTATATCACATATGGTTTACTTATGACTTTATATTACCCGTTCTTTTGTAAATTCCATGTTAAAGAGTGTTTTGGGTAAAATCGTTTCATTTGTTGTCCGTGTTTTGACATGTAATTATTCATATGATTACTTAGATCATGATTACTTACATCCAGAATGTAAAACATGATTTATATATAATATATATTCATAATATACATATATATATAATATATCGATAAATGGAAATAAATACACCGTTCATGGAGACGGTAGGTCGTACGTACGCATGAACGTTGTTTTCGTTTCCTCATTAAATTGAATGAAATTAATTGGTTGGATGACATACATATATATATACAAACATAAATACAGTATCATTATTATGTCATATATTTCATGATTACTTATAATATATACTTTATAATCATTTATGAATGGTTAATCCTTGAGAATGAATCTCATCACGTTGTGGAGACAGTATTCCGTACGTATGCACGAGCGATGATATCGTTCCCATGATCGTGGAATTTTATTGGAGTGTATGTATACTATTACAGAATCAATATCACTTTACAATAATCATATATAGTTATTATTTACACCATTATACCCATCCAAGTAAGGTGGTGGTGGAAAATAGATTACACCACGGCGTGGAGACGGTATTCCATACGTACGCACGCGCGGTGATTTCGTTTTCCGTAGGATGGATAGATGGTGAAATAGGGTTGTTTCATATTTATAATAACATATCAGTATATGAGTGATATTTATGTTTTTACTTCATAATGAAACAACCTAAGAAGAATAATTTGGAAGAAGAAATAAAGGTGAAAGAATCGGTAACGGAAATTACCTCTTCTTTGAAGCGCCTCTTTGAGACCTCCTCTTAGGGCACTAAAATTGGTCTTTGAAGAAGACCAGGACCTCTAGGATGTTTCTAGGGAAGTGAATAAGAGAATTTGGCAGGGTTTGGCCGATATTTAAGGCTCAAATTGGTGTGAGGAAAGGGAGGGAGGAGGTGCCCTTTTTATAAGGGAGGAGAGGGGCACCTTTGGAAATCTTAAAAATATTAATTTATAATAAATCTAACCCCACTTAAAAACCTCCAAAAATGACTCATATACGAATATTAGATGAGATAGGGTTTTAATATCATCAACCAATCAAATTTAGACATGTTAGGAATTTATTTTAAACATTATCAACTTGATTTATCCTAATTTAATCAATTTAATTTTATTCGTGGTAATAAGATTCTAAAATTTAAATTATAACAAATAATTAATTATTTGTTTTGAATTGTCCATAATTGGATAATTTATAATAGTTTCTACCATATAAATTTAAATTTATAATTTTTAAATATATTTGTGATTTTTAATCAATTTTATAATATATTATGTTTATAAAATAACAATAGTGTCAATATTGACACTATTCATTTATTTGAATTTAAATAAAATATATACAGAATATATGTTCGAAATAAAAGCCTTAATAGAATCATAAAAGGTCATATGTATCTAGAAAATTAGTTTAGCACATTAAATAGTTCATATAATATTTATTTTATTATTTTTAATACCATTTATTTGGTTTATCTCTTAATAAAATAATTACTACAACATTTTTGTATAATTATTTAATATACTTATTTGTTGCATGAAAATTAAAAATAAAATCATATGATGAATATAAATCTATTAAATTTTATAATAATACATTTACTCGAATTTATCATCCTAAAATCACAATATTTAAATTGTTATATTTATTAAATTATGAAGGTGACAACTTTGAAATCATTTAAAATAAAATAATATAAGTGTCATAATATATTTTAAAAGGCTCCAAATGGTAAAATATTAGACCATTGTATGATTATGGTTTATATGTACATGACCAATAAGTTTTGGTCAGGGTTTTGGGCTTTTTATAGTTACTATTAGTTTAATAAAAATTATATTCTTGATTTTTCAATAGATAAACAATTTCTGCATCACTATTGTGTTACAATTAATGATAATTATTTAATACCTAAAAATTATATATAAATTCATATGATGTAGATAATTTAATTAGATTTCTGGAGACTATTCATGTTCTAAGTTTCATGAAGTTTATCACTAAATTAAAATTAATATACTTATAAGATTTAAGAGAGTGACATGTTGTCACTTTCTTTGGTTTTAATAATAATTAAGTTATTTTCATGAAAAAAGTCCATTAAATGATTCTAATCTGACCCTTAGGTGATATGGGTCGACTTTTAGTCATCCAATAGGATTTTTTCATGTGTTAGGGTAATTTTATAATATTATATTTACCCTTAATTACCTGATTTACCTTTGACTATGGTAAATAAAATTTACCGTAGTTACTATTCATAATTCCCAAAAATAAAAAGTAGCCTATTAACATAATTTGGACCCACTGATTCCAAATATGTAATCCATTTTTCCAAATTCAATACACAGAAGTTTCAGAAATTAAATTAAAATTAATCTCGTTGTCGAAAGAAAACGGGGTTTTGTTTAAAACATTGCAAAAGATTGAATTTATTTAACCTACGAATTCAATGTAAAATCAATGATAATGACATAAATTATATTAAATGGTAAAAATATATTCTATTTATACTTTAAAACCATTAAATATTATAATTTAACCACATAAGTTATTGCGATGAAAAAAAAGTTATTTTTAATTAAAATATAGCGTGTTTTTACTATTCATCAAAATATGAAAGTTACCAGAATAATATGAAAATTTTATCCAAAGTAAATTTTTATTTCTTGATTCCAAAGAAGAATTTTATTTTTCCAAATTGAACTTATAAACATGTAAAAAACTATATTTAATGTGGGTGCACCATCAAAAGGCGGCAAAACTGCATTTTTTGAAAAATACTTATTTTACCCGAAAAAAATTATTTTGTTCTTATACCATGTTATATAAAATGTGTAAGATGGATAATAATGTTATAAAATTAAAAATTTAGTTAATACTATTCATAAAGGATAGTTCATAATAATATTATAATAATTTATCTTTGTTTAGTAAAACCCGGTATTGCGTACAACACACGCTATCGAGGAAGGTCACGATTGCGTGTAATGCAAGCCAAGTCAGGGTTGCATGTAGTGCAAGACTCCTTTGTTGTTGTGTATAAAAAAATCCAACCATATTTCATTTATACATTGAATATATATATATATACACTCAATATTGTGTAGAATAACTTCTATCAAATGAACTTGAAATTGTGTATAACACGATCCAAGAATTGTGTTGCGTATACTACAAGCTAATACGGTGTTGCGTATAGAACAAGATAATCTTGGTGTAGCATAAAACACATGACATCAAATAAATTAAAAAGAATAGTTATCATAAAATCTTGGTGTGTAACATTCTACCCCCATTAAAATGAATTTCGCCCTCGAAATTCATCGAGGTTATAAATGGTTTGTTACTTGAGAATTTCTTTCATAGAAACCCACATTGTAAAAAGGAATGCTAAAACTTAATATTAAAAAGTGAAGCATGAAACATAAAGGTTACCCAAATTAACTCATCACTAGTTTTCCACATAGGAGATCATATGTGAAAATATGGATATAGAGGAGAAATCTAACCATCAAGTTCTGATGGAGAGTGGTAGAGAACAGGGCTATGAAAAATCCAACAATCACAAAGCCATATATTTGTTATGATATAAGGTACCATCTGATTCATCAGATATAAGAGAACTAGGACAAAAAAATTTGGTTTTCAAGATCATTTCCCTAATGTTGATGAATTAAAAGAAATACTTACATGATTTTGGTATAATCTCACTGTTGTTCGTGAATTGAACAATTTCCACTTCATACCTTAAATAAATGAAGTTGAATTTGTTATTCGTGATGTGTTAGTAGATCATGTGATAGAATGATAGGTCATTCCATCTCTTTCAAACAAAAGGTTAGCAAAAGTTATAAGTCCATCTTATGGTTAGATTAATCGTATATGGTTCCAAAAATGAACTTATACTTCATATATCATACCGCTTAATAAAATAAAACTAGTTTCTACTAACCAGGGACTTCCTGTAGGCCAGTGGTAGGCGATAAAGGCCAGTCGCATTTTGGTTGTGGGTTCGATTCCCACAGCCTTGTCCGACGCGATGGGCTGTCGCCCATCCTGCAGGTTTTCCTTTTTCTAAAACTATATTACTATAACATCCCATCAATAATGTTGAAAAAACTTCTATCCTTAAACAATACTAACTTATATCCAACATAATCCATTCCAATCTTTAGGCTTATCCATAATACTGCAGTCCACTCTCATAATATAGTGAAAACGATTACAAGATATTTAATACTATCGTTGATCCCCATATATCATAAGATATGTCTTGTTGGTCAAATTACAAACATGTGAATACCTTAATCATGTATTCTCTAGAAAAATGAATACCCATTGAACCTTAGTGAAAACATGAATGCAGTTAAAAGTTAACACTTTCCACATACCAAAATCCTCAAAATTCTATATACTCAAACCATGATATCACTTAGTCCTTATATCAATCATGAGCTCATGAATACTGTCAAACATTTCATTTTTTCCTTATCCCTTCATTATGCGCATATCATCTTTTTTCCAAAAATATCTCAATCACTTTCCATGGTTACCGGTACCATAAAATTATTGAAAACCACAATAGACTAATACAAAAATATTCTAATAAGCCATAAATGTACCTCAACAACATTATTCTTGAATACCAATACATAAACACTTCAATCCATACTCTTCAATGATTGTCCTGGAATAATTCCTTCCTTGATTTAGAAGTAACTTTTTAGGTCAGGGCATTGAGTTGGGTAATGCCCATGTTCTCCAAAAATAAGATATTGAACTCCATAACAGTCTGTCACCCTATGACCCTTTTCTCCACATAGATAACATATGTCCCTCCATTTGAGGTATTCCTCAAGGTTATTCTTACCTTCTTTAGAAATCTCAATTGTCCTTTCTTTATGCTCATCCACATGTGAACATGTATAAAATTCTATCTTCCTCTTATTTGATGAATTAGGCATACCACTAAATTTCACCTTGTTAATCATATATCGTGATGACTGATTCAGAATAATCACAATATCTTTCTCTCTAGTAATTACACAATTATGTTTCTCATAGTCACCAATTTTTCCATTGGATTCAATGTTAACAGAATTCCTTCTAGTTCCCTCCATTAACTAAAACACAAAAAGAATTCCATGAGAGGCAAAAATCATGCTAGAGAAAACAACATAGAAAAGGGGGAGTACCCTCAATATCTAACATCTTAGGTTAAATTCTAATATCATTACCATAGTTTTAGGACTATATCCTATACGTATACTTATCCTTAGGGACATCCCTAGACATACCTTAGAAATATCTCAAGGGATATTACTAACGTTTTTGCATCCTAGTTTCCAAAGGTTGACTAAACCTTTCCTCTGATACCAACTGTAGAGACCCTAAGCTTGACGTACATGGACATTACATTACTTTAGCGGAATACTTAATACATAACAAAAACAGACACACAAGGACCGTAATAGTTTAGTGTCTTTGGAAACTTTGAACGTAATCTTCTAATCGTGGTGAAAGATCTTCAACATCTCCCATAAAGATCTTCCCCTTTTTTTCTTACCTAAAACCTTTCTTTATATCCTGGGGAAAAAACATAAAAAGGGTGAGCTCAAATGCTCAGTAAGGGTAAGCATGGAAAAAATAAAACATACCATATACATTTGAACTTAAAAACATGAACATAATGTTTAAACATCAAAATCTTGAGCAATGACATAAAACATGGAAGTACGTAAGGCATAGATCATAAAGAAACATTAAGAATGATAAAATAGCATGGGAATGAAACATGTAATTGTGGAAACCATTAAGCACATCATATGATTTCCATATTAGCCAAGGCATTGCTGCCAAGACCATCTTAGTGGACAAAGTCCCTTTCTGAATCGAGTTCACTCCTCGTTCCAGTCCTGTATTACTGAACCGGTTTAACTTGCCGATCCAACCATGTCTATCTCATGAGATATAAAATCTTTACCCAATGAATTGGAGGGAGATATAGGTCCCACCCATATTATAGTGAAATCATTCTTACTTTTTCCACAAAATAAACTTAAAACATTCATCATAACCCAAAGAATAAAATGGGTTTCATAAACATCATCCCATCATTTCATAATCCATATAAAACAAATGGACATTTCATCGTAAAAAGTGAACCATGTAAATCATAGAGACATTAAACTTGAAACACACACATGTCAAATAATGTCATCTTAGATGGAAAATGGTTTTGATAAAACATTTGAAATGAATTCTTGAGGAAAATATCCTTTCTTTGTCAAAATCATTTTATTTTCAAAAAATGACATGAACTTTTAAAATAAAAGTATTTTGTTGAAAATAGTAATAAAATCATGTAGAGTAAGATTCATGAAAATGAGGCATTATGAAACCGTAAAAATCCATTCACGTCGTATAAGTTAAAAATAACATTCTCCTCGTACTTTTGTCGGAAAAGTCAAAAAAGTACTTCGTAACGTAAACAAAAGAAATATTCCTTACATACCATGTAGTAAAAGTCAAAAATGGGTAAAAAGGACTTTAATAATACATGAAAACACTTTTATTAAACATGGACATGGATGATATAAATAACCCCAGTAAATACTTACGAATAAGCAATCTCGGATAAAAATTTGATTTGCACAATTATCCCTTACCTTATGTCTGATATGCTTCGTATGTATCCGAACCTCCTGTATAATGATTTAAATAATGTCATTGACTTATTAAAGAATCATATTCATTGTTATAATATCACATATGGTTTACTTATGACTTTATGTTACCCGTTCTTTTGTAAATTCCATGTTAAAGAGTGTTTTGGGTAAAATCGTTTCATTTGTTGTTCGTGTTTTGACTTGTAATTATTCATATGATTAATTAGATCATGATTACTTACATCCAGAATGTAAAAAATGATTTATATATAATATATATTCAGAATATACATATATATAATAGATCGATAAATGGAAAGAAATACACTGTTCATGGAGACGGTAGGACGTACGTACGCATGAACGTTGTTTTCGTTTCCTCATTGAATTGAATGAAATTAATTGGATGACATACATATATATATACATACATAAATACAGTATCATTATTATGTCATATATTTCATGATTAATTATAATATATACTTAATAATCATTTATGAATGGTTAATCATTGAGAATGAACCTCATCGCGTCGTGGAGACAGTATTCCGTACGTACGCACGAGCAATGATATCGTTCCCATGATCATGGAATTTTATTAGAGTGTATGTATACTATTACAGAATCAATATCACTTTACAATAATCATATATAGTTATTATTTACACCATTATACCCATCCAAGTAAGGTGGTGGTGGAAAATAGATTATACCACGGCGTGGAGACGGTATTCCGTACGTACGCACGCGCGGTGATTTCGTTTTCCGTAGGATGGATAGATAGTGAAATAGGGTTGTTTCATATATATAATAACATATCAGTATATTAGTTATAATGATGTTATTACTTCATAATGAAACAACTTATGAATAAGAATTTGGAAGAAGAAATAAAGGTGAAAGAATCGGTAACGGAAATTACCTCTTCTTTGAAGCGGCTCTTTGAGACCTCCTCTTAGGGCACTAAAATTGGTCTTTGAAGAAGACCAGGACCTCTAGGATGTTTCTAGGGAAGTGGAGAAGAGAATTTGGCAGGTTTTGGCCGAGCTTGAAGGCTCAAATTGGTGTGAGTAAGGGAGGGAGGAGGTTCCCTTTTTATAAGTGAGGAGAGGGGCACCTTTGGGAATCTTAAAAATATTAATTTATAATAAATCTAACCCCACTTAAAAACCTCCAAAAATGACTCATATCAAAATATTAGATGATATAGGGTTGTAATCTCATCAACCAATCAAATTTAGGCATGTTAGGAATTTATTTTAAACATTATCAACTTGATTTATCCTAATTTAATCAATTTAATTTTATTTGTGGTAGTAACATTCAAAAATTTAAATTATAACCAATAATTAATTATTTATTTTGAATTGTCCATAATTGGATACTTTATTACGTTTTATACCATATAAATTTAAATTTATAATTTTTAAATATATTTGTTATTTTTAATCAATTTTATAATATATTATTTTTATAAAATAACAATAGTGTCAATTTTGACACTATTCATTTATTTGAATTTAAATAAAATATATACAGAATATATGTTCAAAATAAAAGCTTTAATAGAATCATAAAAGGTCATATGTATCTATTGAATTAGTTTAGAACATTAAATAGTTCATATAATATTTTATTTTATTATTTGTAAAACCATTTATTTGGTTTATCTCTTAATAAAATAATTACTACAACATTTTTGTATAATTATTTAATATACTTATTTGTTGCATAAAAATTAAAAATAAAATCCTATGATGAAGATAAATCTATTATATTTTATAATAATACTCTTACTAGAATTTATCATCTTAAAATCACAATATTTAAATTGTTCTATTTATTAAATTATGAAGGTGACAACTTTGGAATCATTTAAAATAACATAATATAAGTGTCATAATCACTTTTATAAGGCTCAAAATGGTCAAATATTATACCATTGGATTATTATTGTTTAAATGTACATGACCAATAAGTTTTGGTCAGGGTTTTGGGAATTTTATATTTACTATTAGTTTAATAAAAACTATATTCTTGATTTTTCACTATATAAACAATTTCTACATCACTATTGTGTTACAATTAATGATAATTATTTAATCCCTAAAAATTATAAATAAATTCATATGATGTATATAATTTCATTATCTTTCTGTAAACTATTCATTTTCGAAGTTTCATTAATTTTATCACTAAATTAAAATTAATATACTTATAAGATTTAAGAGAGTGACATGTTGTCACTTTCGTTTGTTTTAATAATAATTAAGTTATTTTCATGAACCAAAGTCCATTAAATGATTCTAATCTGACCCTTAGGTGATATGGGTCGACTTTTAGTCATCCAATAGGATTTTTTCATGTGTTAGGGTAATTTTATAATATTATATTTACCCTTAATTACCCGATTTACCTTTGACTATGGTAAATAAAATTTACCGTAGTTACTATTCATAATTCCCAAAAATAAAAAGTAGCCTATTAAAATAATTTTGACCCACTGATTCCAAATATGGAATCCATATTTCCAAATTAAATACACATAAGTTGCAGAAATTAAATTAAAATTAATTCCTTTGTCGAAAGAAAACGGGTTTTTGTTTAAAACATTGCAAAAGATTGAATTTATTTAACCTACGAATTCAATGTAAAATCAATGATAATGACATAAATTATATTAAATGGTAAAAATATATTCTATTTGTACTTTAAACCCATTAAATATTATAATTTAACCACATAATTTATTGCGATGAAAAAAAGTTATTTTTAATTAAAATATAGCGTGTTTTTACTATTCACCAAAATATGAAAGTTACCAGAATAATATGAAAAATTTATCCAAAGTAAATTTTTATTTCTTGATTCCAAAGAAGAATTTTATTTTGTCAAATTGAACTTATAAACATGTCAAAAACTAGATTTAAAGTGGTTGCACCATCAAAAGGCGGCAAAACTGCATTTTTTGAAAAATACTTATTTTACCCGAAAAATTAATTTTGTTCTTATACCATGTTATAGAAAATGTGTAAGATGAATAATAATTTTATAAAATTAAAAATTTAGTTAATACTATTCATAATGGCTATTTCAAAATAATATTATAATAATATATCATTGTTTAGTAAAACCCGGTATTGCGTACAACACATGCTATCGAGGAAGGTCACGATTGCGTGTAATGCAAGCCAAGTCAGGGTTGCATGTAGTGAAAGACTCCTTTGTTGTTGAGTATAACAAAATACAACCATATTTCAATTATAAATTGAATATATATATATATATATATACACTCAATGTTGCGTAGAATAACTTCCATCAAATGAACTTGAAATTGTGTATAACACGATCCAAGAATTGTGTTGCGTATACTACAATCTAATACGGTGTTGCGTATAGCACAAGATAATCTTGGTGTAGCATAAAACACATGACATCAAATAAATTAAAAAGAATAGTTATCATAAAATCTCGGGGTGTTACATAAATGGTGTTGATTACTTGGAGATATCTCAATGGTTATGGTGGTGATGAGATATTTAAATTATGGTTAAGATTTCTATGGTTTGTTTAGAGATGATTTGAGTTTGGGAGTCAATTTTGGTTTTTTTTTTGATTTCGTGGGATTTATCTTGGTGGGAGTCATGTTGTTCTATATATTGGAGAATCAAGTTGAGTGAGGAGTTAAAACTATCCTTTTTTATTCATCAATTGAATCTATGAAATCTTTTTATGGGAAGAAATAATTATGGAGGGGAGTATTGTCACACCCTGACCTTCATTTTATTTGTTACATTATCTATTTATCTATTTTTGTCCTTATCTTTGAGTTTCAATAGTCACAGGTTGAAATTTATTTGTTTGGTACATTTTTCCTCTATTTCATGGTTAGTGCACATGGTTTAGGAGAAACCATGTGGTGAAATTTACATAAGTCCCTCTTTGAGTTCATTTTCATCTCACACTGTCTATAACACATTGGTAATGCACGGTTGGGTCTAAACCATGTGGATCCTAAGAAAAATTATAGGATCTATTTATGTGAATGTTTATTGGAACATGACATGAACAAGGTTATAAGAAACCATGTAGAAAGAATAGAAATGGCTCTGATATTTGAAAAAATAAATTTGACCCAGTTGGTATATTCATTCCCAAATGATGTATCCAAACATTATAAGGTTTTAGGTTAGTCTAATAGAGTTCTCATAGTTAGCACACAATTTACCAAACCATGTGGAAAGACTATGTAACCTGGCCATATTTTAAAATCCTTAACATTAATATTCTACTCTTACTCAATTTTAACTATAAACCCTCTTATTAATCTCTCATTAGACGCACAGGAACATAAGGGATCCCCCATTTTATTTCTCCCCCCTTTCATAGTGATCATATAGTGATTATTCATGGTTTGAGTGTGATTATTTTAAGTAAAACCCATCCCTCCTATTTTTCTTCCCCTCCTCTTCTTCATTCTTATTATTATCTTCTTCACTTGTGGTGTTTTCTCTTGGAAAACCCCTAGGTCCAAACTATGACATTCTTCCTTGTGTTTTTTCTTAATTATTGTGTGTGAATTATCTTTTATATTATATTCTTCCCATATTTGTAGTATCAAACTGTTCAACTTCAATTTGAGGTAGGTTTTCCTATTTATTAAACTTTAATTAAAGAACCATTGGTTAGTTGATTTTTTATACATATATTTTACATTTAAATTAATAGTATTAAATTTTTTGAAATATTTTTTGAAATAAAAATCATGTTTTTCATGATTTTATTTTAAATGAAAAGGTGTTACCTTTTTAAATTCTTGGTAAAAATCTTTTTTTTGCCTTTCACTCCAAATTCCTAATTAAATTCATAAATGGATTTTATTAATGAGTTTTTATATTTAATATGTGTTTTCTTCAAATTTGGTTTATAAAATATTCCTTGAAATGCTATGGTGTGCTTGGTTATTTTTAAACAGATTTTATAACTTGGTTTTAGAAGAATGCCTAGAATGTCTGATTAGAACTTTAGATAGATTTTTATCCTTTAAAACATTCCTTGTAATTTTCTCATTTTTTAGTTTTTTTAATGGAAACAATTGATCCTAGTATAAGACACATTAACTATAAAAATGTGTTTTGAAGTAATGGGATATTCCTAAGAGGTGTTTTAGTGGGTGAATCATATTTGATATTCATGTTTTTTGTAATAAACGGTATTTATTTTTATATTATATCTTAATATTTTTACTTGGATCACCCCCATTTCACACATATATCATGGGAACCAAGTGTTTATAGAAGAAATTCTGAGAAAACATGTTGTACTATCTTAGTATCAAGCTCTTATTAGTTTCCCTTATTATGGAATTTGATCTTCTTTAGGAGTTTCCCCTCAGTTAGGCTAGGTTGGGTACGACTGAGCATTAGGGATGTTAGGTTTCATTAGGCATGCCGATTGAGAGAGATCTTATTTTTATATGTTCTATAATTTTCCCTCAACTTCTAGGGGATCCCATGATTACTTGTATTTGGTTATATTATGTTATACTCCTATACATTTTTGTATTAATAGATTATTCACTAATTTATTGTTTCCCTTATCTCATTGTTTTTTTATTGTTTTTATTTTTACTATTTTGATTACTTCTAATCATCATTTCACATATATTTCTTTAAAATATTTTTTTTATTTAGGTTCTTTATAATAAAATATATAATTTAAAATTATCTCATTTACTTTTTATAAGAAACTAACTTTTTAAAATATGTTTTCAAAGACACTAATTTTCCCATTATTTATCTCAAGAACTATCTTCCCTTTTAAAAAAAAGTTTGAACCCTTATATTTTAAGTTAAACATCTTTAATTAAATATTTGAAACAAATTTCTATTTTTTAAAATAAATGGGAAAACTTATATTTTGTAATATGTATTTCAAACTATAAATAAAAGGTTATTTCACCTATGGGTAATAAATGGGGTGTGGTTTACATATCATGCCTACTAATATTTGTGCACATTCCTATCCTTATCATTCAGTTTAGGTTCTAGGTTCTGATGTTGGATGTTCATTGAGATTTTATAGTTTTTATGTCGGATGTTTACTCATGGAATCATGTGGATATTAGTTTGTGTATCATTTTATTTTATTTTATTTTTATTTTGTACCATTTTTTTAACGGCCAAGCCATCCAATTTTGTATATAATCCCATCGTTAGTTGTATTATATTATTTTTAAATAGAAATTTATTTTATTATACTTGATTTGATTCATTAGATTCTATTTATTTATAATTTCTACTTGTTTGATTTGGTGTGTACATCCAATGTTTGGATGGGTCATGCAAGAATTTCGGTGGAACTTTACTACTCTCTAAATGTTTACTAGGAAAAATTGTTCCAATGAGTTCTATTACGACGCCCTAGCCCTAGTCACTATCCCATGGTGGTTAGGATTTCACCCTAGGTATATCATGGGATGTAATAGGTTCCTTATTTAGGTGTGTCCTGAAGTCATTTCATGACATAGGAGGTTAAATCACTTTCATGCAATCCAAGAGTTACGGTAATGGTTTCCATCTCAATTTTCATTAATTGAGTCATGTTTTCATATACTGCACCAATTATTATTTTATATTATTTACTTAATACCCCATTGGATTTTATTCTTGTTATTAATATTTATTTCATGGGATTTACAAGTATTTTCAATAATCCATCCTTCCAATCCTTTTTATGCAAGTGTTACCTAAATTGTATGGTATTTTCTTAACCCAACTTCTTTTCATGAGTAATAATTATTCATTTATGACTGGTTCTTCAATATTATTTTCTTCAAAAATATAATTATATTTTGTTTTATTTTATAATTATTTTATTGGGAAATTACTTTTCCACTTCAACTATATCATCTTTTATGGATTTGGTTCTTCATAAAATTTGATAATGTTAAGAATAATTCACATCCTCTCCAAATGAGATTTTTCACTAATATTTCCATTTTCACACTTCCCACCAATGTTATCCTTTATTATTTTTAAATCAAAATATGAATTATTTATAATTATCTTTAAATTTCTCTTTACCTATTTTCAAATGAAAAATTTATCACTCTTTTTATAATGTGGGATTCAATAAAGGTATTTTTTAAAAAATTGAAATGGTTTTTCCTTTCTTGGGAATATGTTTTATCTTCCACTTTTCATTTCCTTTATAAAACCTCTATTTATTTTTCAAGGATCCATTATTAATATTTATTTCCAAATAATTATTAAAAAGGTTTTTCAAGTCAAATTTTCATAATCAACATTTAAAAGTGGCCCATAACTTTACTTTTTTGATAATGTTAATAATGTTTTATAAAAACCCTTTTCATGATTTTGCATCCATTTTCCTTTTCACCTCTAAAATATCTATATCCTTTATAGTATTTTTTTGAATCACCTTCTAAATTTCATTATTAAAAATTCCTTTTGGGTTATTTAATTTTTGGTATCAATCAATCTACTTTTGATATCATCTTCTAAGATACCATATGGAAATGATATAAAACCCTTTTAATTTTCATGTATTTTCAGAATATAATGAATTATTAATATCTTATAGATACATATGTATGGATGAGCATTGGTGGAATCCTATATAGTCCTCCAATGCATTAGTTAAATTTTTATACCTCATGAGATAAATATGTTGAGCATAAAATTGATGGGGTGTCCATAAGATTGTTTATGAACTTGATGTGGTTAGCTATGTTAACAAGATAGAGTATGAACTTGATGGGATTATCTATGTTCACGATATTTATTTGGAACTCAATATAGATAGTTATGTTCACAAGATTTAACATGAACTTTATGCAGTTATCTATGTTCATAAGATTGAGCGTCAACTCGATTCGGTTAGCTATGTTCACATGATTGAGCATGAACTCAATGTGGTTAGATATGATCACAAGATTGAGATTGAACTTGATATGGTTATCTATTATCATAAGATTTCAAGTAAAATTGATTCAGTTAGCTATATTCACAAGATTGATCATGAAATTGATGTGGTTATCTATGTTCATAATGTTATGATTTCCTATTCTTATGACTATGACATATTTCTATGTTATATTATTATATAATAATCCATGGATCATTTTTATTATCTTGCACTATTATACCATGGTACATGTTTGTTCATTTGGCATTTTATGTCATTTTATCATAACATATAGAAAAATATTATTATTACACGTTCTGTTTAATGATAATTTTCTCTCAGGGTCATGTTTTCTCATATGCTTATGATATAACCCTTAATGACATCTTGATAAGTTTTTCCTTATTGAACATTTGATCTCACCCTTTTCTTTTGTTTCTATTCTTCAAATTATGAAGATGGGTATACCCTATGAGGAGTCTAAAAGGGGGTATAGTGTGATTTAGTTATGGATAAATGTTCACAAGTATTGAAAAATAAGTCACTTGTGTAGTTATTCCTAAAAGACACTAAACATTTGGTTCTTGGGATTGTATGATTATTGTGATATGCAGTATTTAAATTATTGAAGTATATATATGTTTATCTTGGGTCATATCACTTGGTATCATAGCTCTTAGTAAAGTATGTGTTTTTAGAACTATATCTAAGAGTATGAGTCTAGGGAACCTCATTTGGTATCAAAGAAAGGTTTAGTTATTTTTAGAAATTTTTTTAGTTTTTTTACAGATAATACTTAGAAAACCATAGTGAAAACCCCTTAATAAGTCGATGTATAGGATAAAATCTTGAAACTTTATTAATGCATAGATTATGTGGATTTCTAACAATGAAATCCCTGACTGGATATAAAAAATTGATGTATACTCTACCACAGATTCACCTAGGGGTGATAACCATAAAAAAGACTGGTTGAGTATTAACTCAATCTTCACTCAATGCATGAAAATTGGGTCTAACTACACACATGGTTTAACACTGATAGGGTATATTATTATGTTGATTTACATTATCTTTATAAACCATTGTGGAATATTTAAATGGAATTTGAGGACGTAAGATAAAACTAGTTGGGAAAAAGAACCTAATAATAATCTAACATTGGGTAACCTAGACTAACACTTAGATATTTATAAGTTGGTATTTTCATGTAAATATGAGTTTCTTCTTCTAATTTTATAGTTTCATTTTTATACAATTATTAATTCTCTTATACCTCAATTTTTTTTAATTAAAATTACTGTTGAATCCAAAAGGAAATGAGCCAATAATTAAGATAATGGACAATAAATAGATCTTTTGAATGAATAATCAAATGAGATAGGATATTAAGTGAGAAATATTATGGTTATTCCTAAAAATAAATCACAGGTTATGATTAACCATTTGAACCTAGTTCAATTTATGAATACACCAAATTATATATGTAATACCCAAGATGTTACTATAGCAAGTAAATGTTGCATCCCAAAACTATTGCACAAATATTCCCTTTAAAGAGCCATTATTTAATAATTTATTTAAAAGTTAAATTTTAGAAGTTAAAATTTAAATAAAAAAATCTTTCTAAATTCATCATATAATAATTGGATTAGTATGAATTTTTGAGTTTTTTCTAAAATGTTAGTTTTAGTCAAAAATAAAATTATCAAAAAACATGTAATTTATGTGACTTTATTAATATATAAAAATTACCAAAAAGATTAAAAACACATTAAGGTAATAAATTATGAATTTAATTAATAAAATTATTCATTTTACAATATTCTTTGAACTTAGAAAACCTGTTGAAAAAAATTTAGAACTAAGTAAAGTGTTACTTTAAAATAAATATTGTTTTCCAATATTTTCAATGAATCAAGTATTTTCAAGGGATATTAGGTTTTGGATTTACTTCAAATACTCATATCCTTTATTTTAGTTATAAAAAATCACATTAGTTAATTAAAATTAGTATCCCAAATAATTTAACATTTTATATATAAATATAAATCTTAATGACATTTTTTCCCTCAAAATGGTTTTTACATGATTAAGCATATTTAATTTAAAATTAACTTTTTACACATTTATAAATTTTATTTGATAAAATGAATTTAAAATTTAAAATTAGAGTTATCAAATTAGGTGTAAGTTCAATCTTTAACTTTTTCATAAAAATTAATTATAAAGATTGGAAATTAATCACTAGGGTAAAAATAAATTTGGGTAAAAGTTTAATGTTAAAAAAACCCTAAACCACAAACATTTGACTCAAAAAGGATTTTTTGAGGTGATTTTCGACCAAAATTTATTTTTTTATAAACTTTTTCCATTTTTTACCTTTGAAACTTGAATAGTAACCTTACATTATTGAAAATGTAAGGATTACTCCCAAAACTACCCTTCCCTTCACTTATAAAAGGGTAACACCTTCACCACTTGAAGACACAATTAATTTTCTAGTTAATTAATAAAAATATACCATATTACACTAACAATAATCCGATCCTAAAAAAAATAATCACTTGTTCACTCATATTTATCCTAATTCATTCAAATTCAAGGAGACTTCTAAGAATGATTCATGTCCCCAATGTGAGAATTATCAACTACTTAGTTTTCTTCCTAATTATATTATTTAAAATTTATTCTATACACAATAATATAATGATATTATTATAATTTATATACTTTAATGTTACTATAATAATGTTATTGTCATTATTTATTCATATTCCCCATTCATTAAGAAAAACAGACTTGTTGTTTGTACGTTGTGCGGACTACCGCTTCCACAACGTATTATGTATTGTTTTCTTTCACCTCCATACAAGGATGGATATAAGGATGGTATTAAATTATAAATATGAATTTTATAATATAATTAAGTTTTTGGTATGAAAAATTACAGAACCTATTAATGATATGGTCAACAAACAGTCATTGTTAATTTAATCATTTTAAATAAGTGTGCTAAGAGGATAGTCATATATTCAAACTGTGAAATATTTTTATATCTATTAATTATTATTATAATTACTTATAATTATTATGTATCAAACTAATAAAAACTAAATAATAGAAATATTATTATTGTATAATTATATTATAATAAATTCACCACATAATCATTCATTAAATCAGGGTATGTTCATGTTTGGGTCAGTTTAACCACATACTTGAACAATACTATGAATTTGTATCATGAATGATAATGGGAAAATAATTAGTAGTATAATATGAAATAAATGTGTAAATAGAGTTTTTTTTGTTCTAGATATGTTATAATAATATTTAATTCATTAATTAAGAAAACAAACTTTGATCGTCAAGAATCACTTAAGCATGCTCAAAATCAATTTCATCTTCAAGGATAAAGACTAAAATACTCATGAAAGGGTTTTAAAACATCAAAAATTATTATACCTCATATATATAAAAAATTAATTATCTATTAATGATTAAATTTTTATGAAGAAATAATATGAACATTGCTATAATGAAACTAATACAAATAATCAAAATTATAAACACCTCATGTGGAAAATAAAGAGAATCCATGGAGAGAATGACTATTTATGAAGATTATGAATGAAAATGGATACTATTAAGGTTATTAATTAAGTTATTAATAAATATATTTTTATATTACAAGAGTTTAAAGTACATTCAAATAATTTTGGACAAAATTTATTCGTTTTTCGTCTCAAATTCATCTCTTTGAGACAAATATTTGTATTTTTCCTCTAATTTCCTTTATGTGGTGTATATTTCCTATTTGAGATTTTATATCATGAAATTAATTTTTTTTAGTATTTTAATATAAATCTTATTCCTTCTATTCCAAGATATTATGATTTAATTTCTACCAACCCATAAGTGGGGTTTTCTGTCTCAATTTTCATTCTATGGGACTCATGTTAAAGTCACCACCTAATTTCTTTTGTGTGGTGAATAAATTTACATGGAATAATTTTTTACATATTAATCATGATATTTTAAGAGTTTTATAATTCTATAATTTTATCCCTCTCTCGTATTCTTTTTATTCAAGAGTTACCTTCTCTGTGGTGGAAAAATTATCCTATGTTTTGGGTAAAGTAAAAGTGTGTAATTTCCAAGAAAATAATTCCCTATCTAGATACTAGGAGTTGGTTCAAGCTACGTTATAGATTCACCTAAGGTTAGTCACCCCAAAAAGGGTTTGTTGAGCATTGACTCATTAATCAACATAATGCATGTTGAGTGGGCCAAATATTGTACACTTGGTGAGACACTCCTAGGAGATATTCTTTAGAATATTCAAATTCTCTTAATGAACCATGATAAAGGTTTTTCCTACTATTTCATTGGTCACCTACAAAGGAAATATATTTAATCTATTTTTTATCTTCTATAGATATCCCATAACATTTTAAGTACCCTCTCCTCTTTATTTTTTTGATAAGCGTACTTCATGCTACTTTGATGATACCCCATGGATTCAAAGTTAATTAAGGGATGTTATCATATACATACAATTTATTATATTGAATTATCAAGTATTTAATGTTTTTATTTTTAAATATATGGATAGATTAGTTTTATTTAGTAAATGTTTCTCATAGAATTTTGTGAAAGGTCTTGATGGTGAATTCATTAGACTTAATCGGGTGATGGGTGGGGATGGAAATTATATATCCCTATGATGCATCGAAGGGTCTCGTGAGACAAAATAGGTTGGTTTTTAGTGTATGCATATTCCCATGATAGGAAAATTTTCTTATCATAAGTTATTTATAGGAATTATTTGATGTCCAAAATTATGAATTATATTAGTATTAGATTAATTATTATCATTGTCCATGATTTCATTTATTGTAAAGGATATATCCTTCCATTAGTTTTTTGTTGATTATTGATATATTTTGTTAATTTATTCTTTACATATCACTCATATGATATCACAATTATTTTTTTCTTTCCCTATAAAACCTAGAGGAGGACTATGTTTAATTTTTAGGGATATAATGGAAGGTATAATTATATTCTTTCAATATGTTCATGTTGCATATTATGTTCTCAAGTTTAATGTATGTATGTATATGGTATTCTAAGACTACTAAATTATTAGATAATTTTTTGACACTTGTAATTTGTACCAATAATGTAATATGAATACTAACTATGGATTTCTGAACTCTGGGATATTATAGTTGTCATCAAAAGAAGTTTAGTAGTAACCTTGGGTGTTATATTTAGATAAAAAAAGTAAGATAACACAAGTACAATGAAATTACCTCAACATTTCTATATAACACTCTAGAAAAATTAGTAGGAATAATTTTTTATAATTCAATATAATGATCTCATTATGTGTATGTCTTTGTAGAAAGATAGTTACTAATGAGGTGAATGGGAGCTGTATCAACACATGTATTCAATGTATGGATATTCTCCCTAAATAAGTTAATAAACTAGAGATGTGGTTAATCAACTCATAACCATTTTTGGGAAGCGGTCCTAGGATATGAAAAATAATCTCACTCAAATAGATAATTATTCTAATCAATAACATAGTGTAACTATGCTACATCACTTCATGCGACAATAGAATCCAGTATTCAGTGGAACTACTAAACTATTGGTAGTTGAATAATGGATCAAGTCCCTAGAGGATATATTTCTCACTTTGGGAAGTAGTGAAAAGGATAAATTCATCATGGTTTTCTATCTTATAAGGGATATGTAGACTAATAGTGGTCACTAATTCAAAACACTAAAGGGGTATATGAGATCAAGTTCATGGAATGAGGAACTTTTATGGAGGTATTCAATGAAAACTAATTTCCTCGTGATAAAAGAGAGGGAATGGAATAGAAATTTGTTAATCTTAGACAAAATAAGGAGGAAAATGTTTCTAAATATATGGATAGCTTTACGAGGTTAAATTTACATGTCATGAACTATGTACGTAGACCAGAAAGAAAGATTGATCATTTCATTGATGGGTTAATGTTGATCCTTAGAATGGATTTAGTATCTCATACATTTTCTTCATATGATGATAGAGTCTTAAGTTCCATTAAGGCGAAAAAGAAGTTCTCTGTGATATATACATTCAAGGTAAATCAGGAGAAAAATGGGATAACTAAAAATAAAAGGAACAAAAATGCATATAAGTGGAAGAAATAAAGGTGGGATTTTTCACATGTGATAATTGTGGGAAGAAATGCCATAGTGCTTATAGGGAGAGAACTAGAGTTTGTTATAAGTGTAGAGAAAAAGTCCATCAAGATCTCTAATGCAAGGAAAAGGTAGAATTTTTTTCTGTTCAATTATTTAACTATAGAGAGAAGGAAAAAATTTCAAAACAGTCCCCCAAACATCAAGTTAATTTACCTCTTAAAAGGATAAGGGATAATTTCCAAGCATAAGTGATTACCTTTGCTAAAGTTGGATTTCTTAATGATGTAATGGGTAGTAATTTGATTGTTGCCTCAAAGATAGCTAATTTTTTATTTGATTTGGTTCTTTATAATCTTTTATATCTTCTATGTTTTCTAAAATCATTATATATTTCCATATAACCTGGTAAAGGGAGTTATTAATTATGACACCAAGTGGGAGTCTTATAGAAAAGAAGATACATATGGTAATTCCAATTATGATGCATGGGAATACCCTGTTTACAAGCATGGTTATTATACCTATGGTTGAATATGATATGATTCTTGATATGGATTTTATTTGAAAGTATAATGAAAAAAATTATTTCTAATAGATGGAGATTAAGATTCACCAAGAGGAGGTGAACTATCTTGTCTTTAAGTAGAAACTTAATCATCTAAACCATATCCAAATATTATCCTAGTAGCTATACATAATGAAATTCAAGGTTGAGAGGAAGATAATGTGTTTTCTATATATGATGAAGGTATCCTAAGAATATAGGACGTACCCATGGTATAAAATTTCATTGTTGTTTTTCTAGAAAAATACATGGGAATCCACCAGAGCGTGAAGTTAAGTTCTCCATTTAACTCATTCCTAATTCAAGGATTATATCTAAAACTCCCTATAGAATGAAAAAAGTGAAGTTAGTGGATTTAAATAAATATTTATAGGATTTAAGTGACAAGGGATTTATTTTCCCTAGTGTTTCAGCATGGAAAACCACTATTTATTAATGAAAATGAAGGATGGTTCCATGATATTTTGATCAATTATAGGGAGATTAATGCCAAAACTATAGATAATAAGTATTCTTTGGTGTATATTGATGAATTATTTGATCAACATCAAGGAGATCAATAATTTTAATGATTTTTATTCACTCTAGTTATCATCAACTAAGGGTGAAAAAGTATGATATACCAAATATAAAATTTAGAACAAGGTATGGACATTTTGAGTTTATATTAATTCCTTTTGTATTAAATAATTCACCTTCTTAAGGCCTTCAGGCTAACTTAAGTCCTTTAGTCCATTCCAAGGCCTTCGAGCCACCCCAAGGCCTTCGGGCCACATAAAACGAAGATGTACAAGTCAGATGATAAGGGAAAGGGCTTCAGAGGAGGATTCAGGGTAGGAGCATTCACTGGAGCTGAGATAACTGAAATTGGAAGAACGAGAGGGTATGGATTTTCCATTGGTACCAGGCATATGCAGCTTTTCATAGGATAACTATCTGACCAGCCCAGTGAAGGTGGAGTGCTGATATCATGAAATATACTGGGGAGGAGCAATTCCAAGTTATATGTCTAGGTGATTCCTCTATAACCTATGGGTTATGTAATTGTCTCTAAGCCTTAGGTCCTTGTAAGGGTTCCACCTCACCCCTTGAAAGGAGGATTATCAAAATAATAAAAAAATGAAGGCCTTCAGGCCATTATGACTGTATTCTAAGAGTATATTGATAAATTATTGGTGGTGTTTATTGAAGATATCTTGATATACTATATGTGTTTTAAAGATGCTGAGAATTATCTATAAATAATTCTGGAGACCCTCAAAAAAAAGGAATTGTATGGGAAGTATAGAAAGTGTGAATTGTGGATCAATGAGGTTTCATTTATTTTCCATATTTCCCTCAAGGATAAAATATATTTCAACCCCTCAAAGATAGAGGTATTTAAATAATGGCCTACACCAATGCACATAACCAAGATCCAATGTATCCTATGATTAGAAGGTTACTATCAATGGTTTCTTCAAGATTTTTCCCGATTGGCTGACCTATTAACCAAGTTAACATATAAAGGAGTTAAATTCATAGGGTCAAGCTAATGTGAGGAAAGTTATTAAAATATAAAGAGGAAAATAATTAATTCACCAATATTAAATCTACTATCAAGTAAGGATGGAATTGTAATTTATAGTGATGCATCAAAGAAAGGACTTGGTTATGTCCTTATGCAGAATGATAGGGTGATTCCTTATGAATCTAGGAAATTCAAAATCAATTAATAGAACTATATAACTCATGAACTTGACCTCAGAGTTGTAATATTTTCTTTAAAAGTATGGAGACACTACCTCTATAGAGAAATATTAAATATATATACAGACCAAAAGAGTTTGAAGTGTATCTTCTCTTAAAAATAGAATAATATAAGTAAAATAAGATGGTTATAACTAATAAAGGACCATGATTTCTCAATACACTACCTCCTTAGGAACGAATAAAATGCAGTTAATGCATTGAGTTGGAGGGTCATGTAGTTTTGACAATGATGAGGATTAATAAGGATTATATATTTAAAGATATATTAAATATGGATAAGTTTATTTTTAGGAAATAGGATCCATCATTCCTTTTCCATTGAATTATTGAACCATCCTTACTAGAAAGGATGTAGAAGGAATAGTAGAATGATGAGAACATAAAAAAGTAAGGTTAAAGCATTGAATGATGTGAAATTGATAGATTTCATCTATAGAGATAGATTGTTTATGTTTTGAAATAGGTATGTGTTCTATCTATACTAAAATTGAATAAGAAACCACTATATTAAGAACATATATATAATTTCTATAGATACTATGGTAGAAAAAAGATGTATATTGATTTAAGAGAACATTTCTAGTGGGATGGTATGAAGTGGTAAATTGCATATTATGTGTCCAGATGCTACGTATGTTAGTAGATGATATCAAAAAGACAATATACTAAGGGAGTCATGAAACCCATTATTATACATATATGGATGTGGGAAAATGATATAATAAACATTATAATTATACTCCTAAAGACTCATAAGAATAATGATGTTATATGGTTTATATTTGATCTTCGTACTAAGTCTTCTCATTTCTCAACAATAACAGAATATTTACCCCTTGAGCTCCTTTCCTGACTCAATATCAATGAAATCACAAGGCTTCATGAGGAACCTTTATCCATTGTATCTAATTATTACCCTCTATTCACATTGAAATTAAATAAGAGTTTTTAAGGGGATATCAACATTGAGATACATTTAATAACTTCCTATCATCCCCAGGTTGATGGGTAATCTAAAAAATCTATCTAGGCATTGGAAGACATGTTGATATCATGTTCTCTTAACTTCCAAGTTATGTGGGATCAATATCTATATTTGGGGGAGTTTTCATTCAAAAATTGTTTCAATTCGAGCATCAAGATGGAACCATATGAATATTTGTATAGATAGAGGCATCATGCTCCAACCTATTGTGAATAAGTTAGACAAAGAAATATAGTTGGCCCAGAAATCATGGAGGATATAAATATTAAATTATAGACTATTAAAGGTCACATTAAATCAGCCTAAAGAAGAAAAAATAGCTATGCTAATAATCGAAGGAATTAATTGAAAATTCAAGTTGGGTATCATGCATTATTGAAGGTTTATCCATGGAAGGGAGTTATAATATTTGGTAAAAAGGATAGGTTAAGCCCTAGGTATATTAATCCTTTTGAAATATTAGATAGAATTAGGGTTGTATCTTACTGATAAGCTATGTCTCCCAACCCTTCTAAAGTACACGATGACTCCCTTGTTTCATTGTGGAGGAAATATATGCTAAATCTAATGAATATTATCATATATGAGGGCATATAGTTAGAGCCTAACTTTTTTTATAAGGAGGAGATTTTCCAGATTCTTTATAGGTGAAAGTATTGTGGAAACATAAAACTAGTTTGGTGAAAGTCCTTTTGAGAAATCACAAATTAAAAGAGGAAACTTGGGATCCTGAAGAATCTATAAGGAAAGAGTGTCTAAATTTATTCAATAACTATTATATATCAAATTTTTAGGAAAAAATTATTTAAGGGGGTAAGAGTGTAATACCCAATATTCAACTATAGTAGGTAAATGTTTCATCTTGAAACTATTGCACAAATATGGTTTTAAAGAGCCTTTATTCAAGACTTAATTTTAAATTTAAATTTTAGAATATAAAATTTAACAAACTAAATTAATTTATAAATTCATCATATAAAATTTTTCTTAGTATTATTTTTGATCATTTTTTAAAAAGGTCTGTTTTTAGTCAAAAAATACAGTTTTCACAAAACTTGTAATTTGTGATAATTTACCATTATACAAGAATGACATAAAATTTTATAAAACCTTTTAATTAATAAAATATTAATTTAATGAATAAAATTATACATTTTGAAATATTATTTGAACTTAACAAACTTATTAAATTTTTTTAGAAATAATTAAAGTGTTACTTTAATATAAAAACAGTTTTTCACTATTTTTAGTGAATCGAGTATTTTCAGAGGAGATTTAATTTTTTTCTTGACTTAAAAGAATCATATAATTTAATAATTTTATAATAATTTAATTTAGGTAATAAAAATTAACATCCAAAATAATTTTACATTATATAAATATATATATTAAGCTTAAAAACATTATTTCTCTAAAAATAATTTTTATATGATTAAAAATATTTATTCTAAAATTACTTTTTCATGCCTTTAAAAATTTTATTTGATAAAATAATTTTCAAATTTTAAATTATAGTTATCAAAATAGGTAAAATTTAAATCTTAAAATTTTTCATTAAAATTAATTAATAAGGTTAAAATTTAATTACCAAGGTAAAAGTAAATTAGGGTAAAAGATAAAAGTTAAAAAAACCACTAAATAACTCAAATTTGTCTCATAAATGAGTTTTTGAGGTGATTTTCAACCCAAACTCATTTCCCTCTCCTATTTTCCAATTTTTTCCTTTTACACTTAAATAGTAACCTTGCATTATTAAAAATGTAATGGTTACTCCTAAAACCACTCTTCCCTTCACTTATAAAATAGTAACACCTTCACCACTTCAAGTCTCACTTAACATTCAAGTACCCTATTAAAACTATGAAAATTTACTCTACCGAGAACCATATACCATGAAAATATTCTTCTTTTTAATCATAATTATCATAATCCCTTCAAATTCAAGTATACTTCTAAGGAAGATTCAAGTCCCCAATGTGAGTATTATAAACTACTTAGTTTTCTTCTTAATTTTCTTCTATAAAATTTATTAGATCCATGATAAAATAATTATATTATTGTAATTTATATACTTTAATGTTAATATATTAAGTCAATTATCATTATTTATTCATATACCCCATCCATTAAAAAAACCATTATTCATGTGTTGTACGGACTACTGCCTCCACGACGTAGCGTGTTTTTTTCATTCACCACCATATAAGGCTAGATATAAAGATAGTATTAAAGGATATATATATATATATATATATATTATGTTTTGGATTTCATTAAGGATATATTATGAAAAATTATAGATCATATTATTGATATAATCGATAAATGACCATCATTAGTTTAATCATTTAGAATAAGTGTACTACGACGATAACCATTTACTCAAATTGTATAATATTTTCATATCCAATAATTCTTCTCATAATTCCTTATAATTATAATTTATCACAATAATAAACACTGAATAATATCATTATCCTTATGTTATAATGATATTATAATAAAACTACCTCGTAATCATTCATTAAATCAGAGTATGTTCATGTTTGGGTAAGTTTAACCGCCTACTTGAACAATAATATGAATTTGTATCATAAATGACTATGGGAACATAATTACTAGTATAATATGATATAAATGTGTAAATATTTTTTTATATAGATGTTATATAAATATTTTATTCATTAATTAAGAAAACACACTCTGATCGTCAAGAATCATCGAAGCATGCTTATTATTGATTTCATCTTCAAGGATAAAGAATAAAACACTAATGAAAGGAATTTGAAACATAATAAATTTTTATAATTATTCCATAATATAAAATTTAATTTTCTATTTATGATGAATGTTGGAAAAAGAAATAATATATAGACCAAAAATATGGAACTAGTACAAATGATCAAAATTATAAACTCCTAATGTAAAAAAAAAAGAGAATTAATGTAGAGAATGACTATTTATGAAGAGTATGAATGAAAATGGATATGATTAAGGTAATTTATTAAGTGATTGAGATAGGAATGTTTATGATATATGAGTTTAAAGTATTTTTAAGGAATTCATGATAATAGGTTAAGGTTTTTTATCTCAAATTTCTCTCTTCAAGACATATTTTGTATTATGCATCTAATTTCCTTCATATGGTGTATCATACCTATTTGATATGTTATATCCTAAATTTCATTTATTCTTAGTTTTTTAAGATCAATTTTAATCCTTTTTTCAAGTGGTTATGATTGAATTTCTACTCAATCCATATTATTTTGGAATCATGTTATAATCACCATGTATTTTCTTTTATGTTGTGCATACATTTCAATAAAATAATGTTTTCCATATTTCTCATGAAATTTCAGTGATTTACAATTATATAATGTTATAACTCTCTCATATTCTTTTTATTCAATATTTACTATCTTTGTGGTGGAAAAACCATCCAATGTTTTGGGTAAAGTAAAAATTTGTGTGATTTTATAGAAAATAAAGCCATATTTGGATACTAGAATGTGGATGTGGTTTTGGAACATATAAACCATAGGTTAATCACCATGAAAAGGGTTGGTTTATAACTAACTCAATCATCACCCTAATTCATGATGAGTGGTCCAAATACTGCACATCTGATGAGAGACTCATAGGGATATGATTTGGAATATTCACACACTCTTAATAAACCATGATGAAATATGTTTCCTACTGTTTCCTTGGTCTCCTACCAAAGAAATATATTAAATCAAATTATTATATTCCATGGATAACACACCACATTGTAAGTTACCATGACACTATATTTATTTGATAAGGGCACTTCATGTTACTTTTATGATACCTTATGGATTCCAAGTTAATTAAGGTATGTTCTCATAGAAATCCATATTATGCTATTTAATGGGGAAGTATTTTATGTCTATATTTCTAAATATATGTATTTTCATGTTTCATTATGTAAAAGGTACCTTAGGGAATATCATGAAAGGTTTTGATAGTGAATTAGTTGGACTTAATTAAGTGATGTATGGGGTATGTAATTATATATCCCCTTAATGCATCAACATGTCTCATGAGAGAAAACATTTCAGGTTTTGGGGTATGGCTCTTCCCATGATAGGAAAGTGTCTTGAAATAAGGACTTGATAGAAAGTTCATGATGTCTCTAATTTTTTATTCCATTAGTATGATATTAATTGTTATTGTTATCCAAGTTTTAATTTATTTTCACTGATATAGAAATCCCTCAGTTTTCAGTTAATTATGACTTCATATTGTTCATTTATTCTTGTAATATCACTTATTACATGGTTATGTTAAGTAATATTCTATTTTATACTACTTATTACTAAGCATCTGAGCTCACCCTTATTCATTTTCCTTTCCCCAGGAAACCTAGAGGAGGACTATGTTTAATTTTCAAGGATATGATGGAAGGAATAATCATGTTCTCATAATATTTTTATGTTGTATCTTATGTCTTCAAGTGTAATGTATGTGTGTATCTAGTCTTACATGACTAAAAAAATGTTTTATGTAACACCCCAAGCTTTCACGGTACGTTTCCCTTTCAATAATGCAATAGCTTTCATTTTATGCAACTTTGAGATTCTAACACACCACAACCAATCAAACTAACTGTTATGAATAGTAATACCCACTTTTTGAAATTTTATAAATTTTATTTTTTAAAATGGAATTCATTTTTGAATTCAGAATATCTAAATTAGCTTAGGGTGAATTTTTGGTATTTTTCCGAAAACTTTCAATTTTTGATAAATAGAGAAAAACATTATGTTATTGGTTAAAACTGAATTATTTTATTTAAATAATTTTTTATTTTATTTTAAATTTATTTGAGGTAAAAATAGATACATAATACCTATATAAGTTTAATTTAATTCATTAGAGTCATTTTATAATAAGTATAGATATATAAAAAATTTATTGAACTTTTTACCGTCTTTTACCCACCTCCTAGGAGCATTTGTAAATTTGCATAAAACTTAATTTTACCGCTTATGTGAGTTGAATTTCAGAAATCTTAGAGACACAGTTAATATTAGTAATTAAAATTTTGTTCAATAAGATGAAAATAATTTTTCGTGAATAGTAACTTTTGACTTATTTACCACGGTTAAAAGTAAATATAGTAATTAAGGGTAAAAATGATATCATAATTACACTAACACATGTCCTAATTCTATTGGATATGTATAATTTGACCAAAAACAGCCTTTGGAATAAAATATGATTCTCTTTGGTTCACTTGGATTAGATTAGGACATTTATTATTATTTTATTTAAAGAAGAGTTAAAAGAGTTAAATTCAAAGTTTAATAACTAAACTATTCTTAATATAGGTTTATACATAAGATAAATTATACTATAAATATTCATTAGAAATATAAATATATTTCCTACATAATGGAATTTTATTTATAATTTTTAGACATTAAATAATTTAATTTTTTTCTGACACAATGATGATGCAGTAATTACCTTACTAATGAAAGATTAAAATAATTGATATTATAAATATCCAAATAAATATAATTTGAGACTTCTGATGAATTAAACTATTTTTATAGGTTAATATGACATGTTAGGGTTTATTAAATAATTTTTTTTCGAAGTAATCTTGCTATTATAATTTTCAAAAAAACAAAATACTAAATAGTGTCAAAATTGACATAATTGAGTTTTTAAAACAAATACTACATTATTAGTTGATATAATATTTATAAAAGTCTAAGGTTCAGCTAAAGAAATTATATAAGGTTATATATGTTAATAATTAACCATGTGGTTTTCACTTGGATTTTTATAGTAATTTTATTAACCATATAATATAAAAATACAACGATACATGGTAAATGTCAAACTATTTAACTAAGAGTTAAATCCAAAAGATAAAGTTAATATGGTTAACTAAAACTATCTAAAACCTATTGTTTTAGATTTTTTCGACCCATACCCACCTTATCCTAGAAATAATTCATTTTGGAGCCATTATAAACCAAAAATTATTTTATTATAAAATGATATTTCAAGCTTTTCTTAAAGTGACCCTCACCTCTCTTATAAAAGGATACTTCCCCATATCTTAATTTCACACCACAAAATCCTTTTGGCTCGGCCAAACCCTACCCAAATATCATTTAAAATATCCTAACTTAAACCTAGAGGCCTTACTTTGATCAAAAAGACAACCTATGGAGCCCTTTTGATCAAATCAAAAGGAAGAACCCAAAGAAGAGGTAAATATTTAATCACCTATTTCAAGTTCTTTTCTTCTTCCACTTCCTCTTTTTTTGTTGTTTCCATTATAAAATAATAATTCAAATGTATTTTATAAACTTTTATGTTATTATAAATATGGTACAAAAATATTCATTATTCTATCCATCCTATAAATGAGAAAGTCACTATATATACGTACGTATAGCTTACCGTCTCTACATCGTGGTGTAGTTTGTTATTCAAACACTTCATTATTTTGGATGGGTATATTAATGAATATAACTAATTTAAATTACAAATATAACATTTTAATGATTCTGTATATATGATATACCATCAAATTGAATACTATTTCACCATCAATATAATGATATTGTCGCGCGTGCGTACGTATGGATTACTATCTCCATAAACGCGATGAGATTCATTCCCCTTCATAATCATTCAGGAATAATTTTCATTTTATGATTAAAAATAATTTTTATGAACATAATATAATTCTCTATATGAATCAAATACATCCTATCCATAACAAACATGGCTTACGTAGCCAAGCATATAAAAGAAAACGAATCAGTTAACACCTGAAACGATGATACTACTGAAATATTATTAACAAAGAAATATTAGAGGATCATATATGATATCATATTTATGTATATAGTTTTTATATAATTTAATAACAATGATTTAACTATTATATAGGAGTTTAATGTACCCTCTACCAAGTAAAAGTACAAGGTATGGGTTAATTTCACAATCTCTTGATTATCCGAGGTTGTTTTTACGTAAGTACCTACTGTGACCTCTTTATCATCCACATCTGTGTTTCTTAAAAATTTATTTCAAAACATTTTTAATATTTACTATACTATGGTTTAAAGTCATTTATACCCTTGTTTTACTTTTTACAAAATGTTTTTAAAGGAGACTTTCCGTCATTTTCCAAACAAGGTACTTTATGACCTTTTCAACAAATTAAGGTAAGAATTTTTTTTAACTTATTCGGTGGGTTCAGTTATTCTCCACCATTATAACACCATTGAAGCTTCCCTTACAAAATTATAAGAATATTTTCAAAATAAATGTTGTTTTTTATAATTATGTTACTTTTAAATGATTTTAAAAAAGATATATTTCTCTCAAATAGTTTTGATTTCATCTATGTTAACATCCTTTGATAGATTTTACACTTGTATGAAATTGATTCATTATGATAAAAATCTTCCATATTTTTTTGAAGGTTTTGCGATATGTTTGACTGTGGATGTGTTATTTTTATACCATTCATGGTTTATGGATAAATTATTTACATTTTGTATGCTGGTTTTAATACGAATGTTTATGTTATGTTTAAGCCTTTTCATATGAGGAATGCATTGGACTTAGTAAGTGATGGGTGGAGCCCTCTATAGCTCCCCGATGCATTAGTAAGTCTCATGAGACAAACTAATGTCTTGGAATAAGGCCTTGACAAAATATTATTTGTAGTCTTGGAAAAAGGCCTTGACTATGTGGTTATGAAGTCTGGCATTATGTATTCCATCATTATGAAAGTGGATATTGATATTGCATGTGATTATTAGACTAGTAGAATATCCATGTGAATAAATAAATGAAATTATTTTATTTTATATTTTCCATATTATTATAAATTTTAAGTTTAAAATCCTTTTGTTTTAGTCTTATACATTACATTAAATGTTTATGCTCATTTATGAAAGTTTCTACTATATTGTTATCCTTACCGAGCATATGAGCTCACCCATTTATATGTTTTATTTTTTCCAAGATGTGAATAAGTATTTTATGGTTGACCTGTAGGGATAGGATAAGGATATAAGTTTGTTCCAAAGGGTACAAAATGTTGTTGATGTTTTTATTTAATAATGTAATTTAAAACTTATAAATGTATCTAGTACTTCCAATGCTACTAAACTGGTCGGTCTTTCGGGATTTGATCCCTTGGGATCATGCCAATGTTAGGTAATAATGCACCGACTCTGGGTAACTGGGGTCAGGGTGTTACATTTTATCCTTTGATCACTCTTGTACTTTTTACCAATAATGTAATATAACTACCAACTCAAGGTTTCTGGAGTCTGTGATGTTTCAAGATAAAAATCGAGTTTCATGAATGTTATAGAGATAAATACAATGGAATAAGGATTGTTCAACTTATTATGTTTCAAGAATGTGGGAATAAGTACTCAGAGACATATATCAAATAAATAGGAAAACTTTTCGAGTGTGGAATGATTTTATATTAAGATAATGATTTTAAAAAAGAAATTAAATGCTTTTCCGATAAAACGGAAGATATAAGGGTCCCAACTAATGATCCAGTCACACTTCAATTATTCAATTGCAATGAGTTTGGGTATTATGTCAATAGATGTTATAAACTAAGGGATAATCAGGATAATAGACATTAGAAACCTCTAAAACCAATGGAACAAATAAGGACTAATGTAATAACTAATTCTAAAGTTGGTTATTATAATTAAGGTACACTTATCCTCTAATTCAGATTTGAGGATATCTTATTGGATTATAGTTTTATCCTTTCCATTGTATCTGGGATGTATCATAAGAACATAAAACCACCACCTTGATGATTTTCCACTAAGTTATCAAAGACAAAATATAGTTATATGATTATTTTACCCCAAGTTAAAGTTTATGGAAGTTTTATTTGTGGAAATATTATTATTATTCTATTAGATTAATTTGATATGATTTTGTAAATTGTTTATCTCTCTATACATAGATACCATATTAATTTATATAATAAGGAAGTCATATTTCATATCATAAAACAATTATCATCTATCAGTACATTACTAACTAGGAACTTATTATCCAGATTACTTCCATTATATAGGTCTTCATACTCAATAATGAGATGAGTTTCTTAGTCTTACCTAAGTTAGTGAGGTCTATATTTCATTAGAAATTATATCTTGAGTTAGGAATATAATAATAATGACATCATATATTTTAATCGCTGAGTTAAATTAAAACTTCATGACACAATTTATTTAAGCAGGTAGAATGTAATTCTATGAGATTTTAGTATATATATTTTTTAATTAAATATTATATTCAATAGAATTATACACACACAACATTAAACTAAAAAAATATGTGATGTATTAGATGAAAATTAGTAGGAAAATTATAATAATAATAAACCTCTAATAAATAAAAAATAGTGATAGATTAAATTTTCTTACATTTAGATAATAAATAATTAATATGTTTTAATGTGGAAAAATATTGTTTTATCAAAGAAATTTTGTTTTGAATTGTCATGTATTTTATCCTAATAAATTGAATTAACCAATTTTAAAATAATATTATGATAATATGAAATATTTTAGTGTATGAACTAATATATTTACATTTATTTAATTAGTAATTGATATGAAATAATATTAAGAACACTTAAAGTTTAAAAGGACATTTTTTTTATATAATTGGTTTTATTTCTATTCTGTATTTTCATTTAAATGGTAAATTCCCAAAATTTAGAATTTGAATTTTAAAAAAAAATTACTTCATTTTTGGATAAATCATATTGATATTAGCTTAATATGAGACTTTATAATTTTTTCGGAAATATGGATTTTTAGGTGAATAGTACAAAATATCACTTTTAAAAATACCATGAATTTTATGACTATATTAAGATAAAATCATGAATTAAAAATTTATGAAATATTTTTTATAACAAAATGTGTACTTAATAAGTAAAACTATACACTTAAAATATTATGTTTAATTTATAAACCTTTTATTGACATTTTGGAACCTAAGTAATATTTTCCTAAAAACTATTATTCATTTGGTTAAGAAGAATTTTAATAAAATTAAACTTTACCAATTCAATAAATTGAATATAATAAAATGGTTTTAATATTTTTATTCATAATATACATATTATATAATTAAGTTAATTTTATTTTTATTCATGAAAATAATTTACTGAGGTAAACAAATAAGTTACAGCAGAAAAACTAAATTTGGGTAAAAAGTCAAATCAAGTAGAAAAAGTATAAAATTAATCAAAAATTATCTCAAATTTTTTTAAGTGTTTTATCAACAAAAAATCAACCCTTGTCCATTATTTCCCAATTTTGGAGCAACTTTCATTGAATAGTTCACCTATTATTACTAACATGTCACTCCCCTCAATTAAAAGAAGAATTTTACCACCCCACTTCTCCTCACACCACAAGACATTTAGTTAAAACAATATATATCCAAATATCTCCCCAACATTCCTAGCCAATTTATAGAGGTTTTTGTCTCCTCAAAATACTAACCATCAAAGGCATAATCCAATTTCTAAAGTATTTATTCCAATGAGTAAGGTAAATATTTCTAATTCACTTATTTCCATTTCTATTTCATTAAGCATTATTCTTATAACTAAAAGTATATTATACCATATTAAAATAATAAAATTAGTATAATTAGAATACTGAAATTTTATTATGTTTATGGAATAATTATTATCTACCTTCCTTTTTTCTCTTTAAAAGAATGAAATTGTTGTCCATGCATATGTGCAGCCTATCACCTCCATGAACAACACATTTTATTTTTCATCACGTTCTTAAATGGATAGTTCTAAAAGTTTATTTAATAAATAAATATGATATTTATAACATATTTAATATTTTTAAAATATAAACCATTTTATATCTTCCTCCCATTATATGGAAAATGAAAACATTTCTTGTGTGTACGTGTGGACTACCGCCTCCATGGAAAGACATATTTCACTTTTCATCACCTCCTTACATAGCTAGTTCTAAAACATATTCAATAAATATGTATGAAATAAATTTTTCATATATATCATTAATATTTTTCTGAATTTATGACACAAAAATTTACAATCATGTGGAAGTAATTCGTTGATATCAATAGATTATCCGAAATAAGCTCATCATGGATCTCGTTCTATTGAACCATGACCATAATTACCATATAATGAACTTATAATTGTATATATCATTGAAACATAATCCATTATATATATATATATATTATAATATATTAATTATTAACTTGTTATCAAATAAATATAATCAACATTTATATATTAAATCATGCATGAAACAATCAAAATCACTAACATCAGATGATGAAAATAAACTATAACTAACCAATAAATCTATAATAAATTATTATAATTGATAATTATATAGTTTAATGTATATTAATAAGGTTTTTTAATAATTTATTAATATATTTATATTTATTATAAATTAGATTAAATCATTTTCATGGAATCCAAGAGTTAAGGTTAGGGTTTCCAACTCAATTTCAATCTATTAAGGTTTATTTTCATATTTTGTACCTATTATTATTTTATATGGTATGATTAATACCCCAATTGGATTTTATTATTATTATTAATTTTTCTTTAATGGAATTTATAATTCTTTTCATGAATCCTTCCTTCTAATCCTTTGGATTCAAGTGTTACCAAATTTATAATATATTTTATTGACTCAACTTCTTTTCATGAGTTGTAATTATTCCTCTCTGACTTGGTCCTTCAATATTGTTTTCCTCTATACTACATTGATATTATACTATATTTCCACCTTATTTTATTATTAAATAAATTTTTCACATCGATCACATCTTCTTTGTCACATTTTTTTCTTCATAAAATTTGATTATATTAAGAAAAATTATCATCCTCTATAAATGAGATCTTTCTCTTCCACATAAAAAATTTAATCTATTCACCAATAGTATTATTTTTTAATTTGAAAAATAAATATGTTTTATTTCTATTAGTATTTAAATTTATCTTCAACACTATTCAAATGAAAGATTTATCACCCTTTTTATGATGTGGATTTCAATAAAGGTATTTTTTAAAATGTTGAAAAGATTTTTCTTTTCTGATCATATTTTTTATATTATACTAAAAATTTAATTTGTAAAACCATTATTTATATTTCAATAATATATTATTGATATTTATTTCCAAATAATGTTCAAAAAAATCACGTCAACTTCTCCAAACCAGCGTTTAAAAGTGAGCCGTAACTTTTCTTTTTTTGATAATATTAAAAATGTTTTATAAAAATTTTGTTATGATTTCACTTCCATTTTCCTATTTACCTAATAATATATATCTAATTTAAATTAATAATTTATAAATCACCATCTAAAAGACTTTATATAAAATTCCTTTTGAGTGATTAAATTTTTTTATGAACTAGTATATTTTTTATATCATGTTATGTGATACCATTTAAAAGTGATCTGAACCCCGTTTTATTTATATGGGTTTTCATGATATGAAAAATTATTTATTTATTATGGAACACTTATATATGTATGTCTATGGGTGGGGTCCTATATATCCCTCAAATGTATTTGTTAAAATTTTATAACTCATGAGATAAATATTTTGAACCTAAACTCAATGCGGTCAGCTATGTTCACAAGGTTGAGCATGAACTATATGGGGATAGATATGTTCACAAGATTGAGCATGAAATATATGTGTTTAGATATTTTCATAAGATTTATCATGAATTCATTGTGGTTATATAATTTTATAAGATTGAGTGTAAACTCAATGAGGTTATCTACGTTCAAAAAATAGGGTATTAGCTCAATGCGGTTAGCTATGTTCACAAGATTAAGAGTGAAATCAATGTGACCAGTTATGTTCAAAAGATTCAGTGTAAACTTTATTTGGTTTTTATGTTTACAATAATGAGAGGGTACTCGATGTAGTTAGATATTTTCATAATATTTTGTGTCAACTTTATGTGGTTATCTATGTTCACAAGATTGATCTTGAACTTGATGTGGTTAGCTATGTTCATAATGTTATGATTTCTTATACTTATACATATTCCATATTTCTACATTATTGATTATTTTATGATACATTTCTTATGTTTATAATCTCATACTCTTATTCCATGGTATAGGTTTTTTCATTTGAGATTACATGTCATGTTATCATGACTTTTTGATAACTCTTGTTGTTCAATGTTCTTTTAAATAAGAAATTTCTCTCAGGATCATATTTTCTCATATGATTGTGATTTAATCCTTGATATAATATAGATAGGTTTTCCATTATTAAGAATTTGAGCTCACCCATTTCTTATGTTTCCATTCCCCAGGTTCAGAAGATAATTATAACCTATGATAATTCTAGAAGGAGGTTTAGTGTGGTTTGATTTTGGAGAAATGTTCACAATTATTGAAAAATAAGTTTCTTATATATATAGTCCTCAAATACACTAAAACATTTTTCTTAGGATTGTGTGATTATTGTGATATTAAATTTTTAATTATTGAAATATAAGTATGTTTAGATTGGGTCATTTCACTTGGTATCAGATCTCATATGTAAATTATTTGGATTATATCTATTTTTATAGAGGTGCATATCCTTTTATTTCGAGAATACATTTTTTATTTTACTCTAATAAAAAAATTTAAGGTGGTTATGGAGGTTTTAGGAGAATTTGAGCTTACTTGGGACCCAGAGTTTCAGTTTTTGTAGTAACATGATGAGCGGCATGGTTAGTAGTAACCATTTGGCTCAACAATGTAATCTAGTAAGGTAGGAGCATGTTTTGTTAAACTGTGTAGAATGGGTTTCATGGAAATGAAAAACTTACATAAAATTATAGAGGGAATCACATGATTTATGTATGGTTTTTTATAATAGTGTACCTAAACCATGAAAGGGGAGGCTTATTGGGTGGTATCAAACACATGGTCGGCACAAGGTTTGGAAAACCATGCAACCAAACTGTGTGAAACTTTAAAATGTGGGAAATTGCTATTTTTACCCTTATTATTTTAACCTTTAGTCTTCAATTACTCATTATCTATCCAAAAAATAGGCCACATGTGGATATCTATCCTCCTTACCCTCCTTGGATTTAAAGTATCTCTTCCATATGAGCTCTATTTAAATCATTGTTGGTTGTGTTAGATCCCTCTTAGTAAGTTTAATACTTCTCTTGTTTCTTTTCTCTGTTTCTCTCTCCATCTTCAACATTATCAACATGTGATCTTATATATGTTATTTTCATGGTGTGTGTCTAGTTTCTCTAATATATATAATTATGGATATAATTATAGGTTGATAATATATGAGGATTCTATTACCCATCTAAATTATGTGCTCTAGTAATTTTCCCTAAAAATATTTTTGTTTATATCTTCTGTTGTTGTGCTGCACATCAGACCTTCTATATTCCACCTCAAAAATTGTAACTTCCACAATTAATTATATAGAAATTGACTTATAGTCCCACTTTATACCATTGGAATCATTATAGGTTTTCTACATAAACTCAAACCACCCCTTAGAGTGTGTTTCTTTTATGTCCATGATCGTTATACCTTGTCTATGTAATTGAACTCCTTTGAAGTGGGTTTGTCTTGTTATTATAAATTAGAATGGTTAAATAAATTAAATAAAATATAAGGGGTGTAGATAATTTACTTATCCCTTGATCTCTAATTATATCATGTCATGGGTGATACTTGGGTTCTTATGTGGAATGCCTTGGATGGTCTCATAAGTCATATGAAATTATATTATTCCATGGGTGATACTTGGGTTCCTATATGGAATTCCTTGGATGGGGATAATGGGTCATATGAAATTATTTCAAGCCACGGGAGATACTTGGGTTCCTATACAGAATTCCTTGGATATTCTTATAGGAAATATGAAATAATATCAATCCATGAGCGATACTTAGGTTCCTAAATGAAATGACTTGAAAGGGATCATAGGTCATAAGAAATTATATCATGTCACATGCGATACATGGGTTCCTATATGGAATGAATTAGATGGGATCATGGTTCATATGAAATTATATCATTCCATGGGTGATACTTTGGTTCCTATATGTAATTCCTTGGAAAGGATCATAAGTCAGAGGAAATTATATCATAATATGGGTGATACCTGGATTCCTCCTCGGAATGCCTTGGATGAGCTCATTAGACAAATGGATTTATATCATGCTTGATTTTAATGTGGATATTTTATATGATTATTACTGTACATGGATTTCTTGGTAATATACTTTGGGTCCCAAGCTTATTTATATAATGTAAAATGTTCAGAGTCATTCTGGTTTAGTATGAAGCAAGTAAAATTGGGTGAGTATCCTATAAGGAACTGTGATGACATAGTTTCATTTACTTTCGATACCTTTATTTATTATACATTCACACTTCTCATTTTATATTCACATATTGGGTAGCATTAGATTCCACTGGTTGTGGCCTACTAATTTTTACTCACACCCTATTTGGGTCGTTGTTTGGTACCAGGACAGACTTCCTAGATATAGGTAGGGATAAGGGTAATCACCCAACTATGGATGCTTTATTTTCTATACTAGGTTAGATTATGGGGGGGAGGATCAATTTAATGCTATAATGCTATTAGAGTTTTGATTTTTGGTCTTTAATACACTTCTTTATAGAATGTATCATTTTATACCTTCCCCCCATTTTTCTATATACATGACATCATCATTTTTGTATATGATATTGTTCAGTGTTATTTCTGTATTTATTATCTGGATGGTTTACTTTTATTGTCTCATTATTGTTTCTGTTGTTTTCTTTTATTATTAATATTTTTTTGTACTATAATAAAAAGGGTATAGTCTCCCCACCACACCACCGTAGACCCTCACTGCTAGTCGGAAGCCTCTAGCATGTGGGGAGGAACTCTTGAGGTAATGTGGCTAGATGGTTTCGGTTACTTATGAGTGAAAATGGTCTAGGAGATCACAAAATGGTATCAAAGTATCTTATTTTCTTTTTTATTACTATTTGGGGATGGTAGACATGTCAGAACATGGTAACAATACATGCTTGGGAGTACTTAACCAACATTCCTTGTAAAATCTGAGTTACCATGGATGGGGCCTATTGTTTTGGATTTTTCATGTTGTAGTTTTTAGAATTTCACCATTGTGTGACATATATGCTTTACAATGTTCTATATTATGGATTTTATACCCTTGGAAAATATAGAAAGGAAGAATTATTATGTTCATCATTATATGTACTTAGGGATTTATATGTCATGCATGTTTCATTCCATGTTTATTTTATTTGCTATATTTCATGTTGTATATCGTATCTGACTTTATTTCTATACTTTTAAATGTGCTAACATTTCTTACAGGGAAGAAATAATTGGCTACTTAACATTTCTGCATCAACATAAATGGTGTTTTCCTAATATCTTGATGGTTTCACCTTAACTAACCAATTATGATATGTTAAACTTGAAAACCTTAGTTACATGAGCATAAAAAATATTTGATTTCAATTAAATGGATTTCAATTTTAATTTATAGAGTTTGTGACTTTATTAATTGGTAATGGTGATCCTTAAAAATGAATCATCATACATGGACTTGTTTCATTCTGAGATCAAATGTAAAAGTCGGGTTGTAGTTACATTAAGGGTAAATTGTAACTTCTAAGGTACTAACTTTATAACTTGGGAATGGTAACTCATATAAATGAAATATTTTGTAAATAATACAAATATTATTAAATGTTAGACTCTTGGAATTAATGGTTGTCATTAAATGGAGATTCTGATTACAACTTAAAGGGTGTTTTTCGTTATAACTTATAATTTACACTCTATATAATATAACCTCTATTGTGAAACTTAAACCATTACTTGGACCTAACTCTAGGAGTGGTAGTTGGGTATTAACCCTTGTGTGAAGAGGTATTGAGTCGTATTTCTTATTATTCATAATATTATCTATTATTTAATATCATTTTGAGGTGTGTACTTGTCATTATTGATATATCCATTCATGAAGGACTCTTTTAGAGAGCTAGAAAGATGGTGAAAACTATTCTCTGGAGGTGGTGGGACATGAACCAGCTGTGTTACCTCCTTTAGTTACACCTATGAAACCTCATGTAGTACTGCCTATCTTTCCAAGACTAGGAACTAATGCTTATCTATGATATAATTTTATGTTCTTAGTATAGTCTATGGAGGGAGTTCCAGGACCTGCACTGACTGTGTCAGAGTTTACTAGGGAGCTCCAGCAGCAGTTCCCTCCTACCTTCTCAGGGAATGGTGGCCCCAAGCAATTAAGTCATGGATAGAGGCTATAATTATCATACTTGAGAATCTTGAGACATCTATGGAAAGAAGAGTGAACCTCATAGTATATATGCTTCCTGGATCTTCTAAGAGATGGTGTGATGTATTCACTCAGGAATATATAAATTGAGTTATGGTCTTTTAGGACTTTTAAACTAGTTTCTATGATTAATTATTCCCAGAGATGTTGAGTTCTAATTAAGCTAGAGAATTCATGCATCAAAAATTGGGTACTCTATCCATTATAGATTACTCGTCTCATTTAATGAATATCAAAAGTTTCATTTATACTATCTTTGGTGATGAATTTTATATAGCGAGGAAATTTTAGGGTGGTCTTAGGAATTCCATTTTATCTTAGGTGAGCTTCATCCATTTGACTAATATCTTTAAGATTGTGAACCATACCCTTATATTTGAGTGAAATATGAGATAAGATGAAGATTAAGGGAATAGTGGATTATCATTGAGATAGGGAAGTGGATCCTTCAGTAGAAAGAAGCATCACTTTGAGACTTCTTGTGAGATAAGTGGTAATAAGAATCTAAATACTAGCAGTTTTATGGTATTCTATCAGTGTGGAAGGTAGGTTCACATGAAATCGTAGTGTAATAGAGAATCGGTTGAGTGAAGAGCCTGTAAATGAATGGGTCATATTTATAGATTTTATATGAAATTTCCATAGGTGTTTAGTGGGTGAGGATGTACACCAGTCTTGATTTCTAGTGTAGGATCAGAAACTCTAGTACATGCAGCTAGTTGGGGTACTATAAGTTGATCAGGCTAAGGTATTAGTTAGGTTCGAGGAAATGAAACTTATGATGTTCAGCATCATCCTAGAGGACCTACTCAGGGTGGTCAGGCTGCAGCTCAAGGTCGTGGATTATGACAGTTAGATGCAGTCCAACCTATACTTGAGGAGTAGAGTGCCAGACCATCTACAATGTGTGGTAAGATCTTAGTAGCCTCAAATTTTGTATCTACTTTTTTTACCATTGGTTCTTCACACTCTTTTATATATGTGTATATCACATAGAGTCTTTATCTCAAGATTGATTATTTTTGGGGGCAATAACTCTTTATACTTCAATAAAAGTATGATCATAAAGTGTACACTGATGCAAGGAGTGTCCCCTCAAGATCGGTGGTTATCGTTTCTTATGGAACATCTTCAACCTTGAGACGAAATCTATTGATGTAATTCTTGATATTGAATGGTTAGTGCCTTATCATTCTCATGTCGAATTTTTATCACTAGAGGGTGTCTTTTATACTCCATGAGGGAAATAGATACAGACATAAAGGAGAATGGGATATCCAAGAAATTAGAGCTATACCTGAGCATCATGGGAAGGGAGGAGTGTCAAACTATATTTCCAGTCTCTTTCTTGATGATCGATGAGTATAAAAAAGTTTTATTTCCTCCAATGGTGGACCGATTCAGAGATTTTTTTCCTGAATGAATTTTCTGGGATACCTCCTAATTGATAAGTAGAGTTCAATATTGAGCTTATTCTAGGAGAAAAATTGGTATCTATTCCTCTTAACAAAATGTATTTTACCAACCTTCAGGAACTCAAGAGACAGTTATAGGACCTAGAATCCAAAGATTTTATATAAACCAGTACTTCTCCATGAGCTTCACCCATGATTTATTCCAATAAGGATAATGAGAACATTATGTTATGTGTGTATTACTGGTGGTCAAATCAGCTTAACATTAAGGATTGGTACCCACTTTCATGTAAATATAATCTCTTTGATCATATCCAAGGAGTCAAGATCTTCTTGAGGATTCATTTGAGATATGGTTATCATTAGTTTTTAGTTAGGACCTCGAATATACTATGTATGGATTTTTCAAGTAAAAATTTGACTTTAATAATACTTTGTGATTTTTTTTGTCAAAATAACATTCTTTAAGTCTTTATGGATTTTATTAATCATGTTTTCCACCCATAATTGGATTCCTTTATAGCAATTTTCATGGATAACATCTTGGTGTACTCTCAAACTCGACATGATCATGCCAAACACCTTGAAATCATATTGAGTAGACTGAGAGAGAATAAGATCTATGATAATCTCACAAAAGTATACTTCTATATTTATAAAGTTCACTTCCTGGGTCACATAATATAAGAATTTGGAGTATTTATGGATCCATGGAAGGTAAGATCCATTTTTCTTATGAGTAGCCAAGGGAAATATTTTATATATAGAGTTTGTTGTGGAAAGATAGTTACTATTATTATTTTATTAAAAACTTTTCACACATTGAATCACACTTAAAGGATTTTCCAAGAAGGGTGTAAATTTTATATGGTCTTAATTATGAGATAAGTCCTTTCAAGAGTTAAAAGGAAGACTAACCTTAGCACTGAACATAATTTTACCTGATCCTGAAAGATGCTATACAGATTATTATGATGCATTGGGTGTTATTTTGGGAGATATTTTGATGCAAGTATAATGATTCATAATGTATGGGCCTCATTAGTTGATGCCTCATGATTATAATCACTTGACACACGATCTGGAGTTATATTTTTTTGTTCATGCCTTGTGCCGTTAGAGCCATTATTTGTTGGGAAAATGGTTCATAGTATACACAGATCATAAAATACTCAAATACACATTCAATTGGAATGACTTAAACATTAGATAGTGAATATAGGTTGAATTAATTAATTATTTCAATGTGTATATTAAATACATTCCTAGTGAGGGGAATATAGTTGTTGACTCTCTCAACCAAAAGACTCTGATGCAAGTTGTTTGAGAATCCTGTAGTGAATGGAAGTTGATGGTAGTTTTTGAGATGCATATTAATGTTCATAATTTTTATGGATAGATTTTTATTAAAAAATTATTAGTGGTATTATCACTTTCGGATATGATAAAGAGGAGGAATATTTCAGATCCAGAAGGATTGATCTGGAGAGAAAGTGTTTCTGGTGAGGAATCACCACCTATTTGGACCATTGATGAGGATGAGATCCTGTATATCCATGGAAATGTTTAGGTAACTACAAAAATGAGATAGGAGCTTATGTGAGAATATCATGATTTTAAATAGGTATTACATCTCGGACTCAACAATATATACCATGACTTATGCCTCCAGTATTTGTGTCTTGGGATTAAAAGGTAGATTGCAGGGTTTATTATTTAGTGTTCCACCTGTTAGTAGGTAAAGGTGAAACACCAGTAGACTGTTGGTATTTTATTGTTTTTACTCATCCCATAGTTTAAAAGGGATGTCATAACTATGGATTTTTATTGGATTGCTAAGATCATTGTGAGGTAGTGACATGGTATGGGTGGTCGTGGAGAGTCTGATGAAAGTCACCCACTTCCTGCCTATTTAGAAGACCTTCTCGGTGGATAATCTTGGGAGTCGTCTTTTATATGAGGTTATCTACCTTCATGTATTACCATGGACCATTATATCAAATAGGGGTTCTCAGTTCACTTCTTGGTTCTGGTAAGGGTTTCAAAGGGCTCTTAGCTCATAGGTACTTATGAGTACATTATATCACCCGCGGACCGATGGTCATTCTGAGCATACTATACTAGTATTAGATATCATTATGAGGGAATTGGTCCTTAATTTTTTTAGGGTTTTTGTTTAATAACTTACCTCTTATTGAGTTTTATTAAAATAATATCTTCCAAGAGACTATTTAGATTTCTCTATATGAGGTTCTCTATGGAAGGCCTTGTGATTCACCCTTGTGCTAGTTAGACGTAGGATAGGTAGAATTATTAGGAACTTTTATCATTTATTATGCATCATAATAGGTAAATTTGATCAGAAAAAATATGGATATATCTCGTCTTAAGTATAAATATTTTTTTCTTCATCATCGTCGACCTATAGAGTTTGATTTGGGGAGGTTAGATCTTCTTATGTGTCACACCTAGATTGGTTCATCAATGAATTCAGAGGTAAAGAAAGTTTTTACATAGGTTTATTAGACCTTCAAATATCTTAAATATAGTTGGTCTGGTAGACTATAAAATATATATTACCCAAAGGTATCAGGCCATGCATGAAATCTTCAATATTTTTCAGCACTGTTGTTATCATTCCAAGTCATCCCATGCTTTTGATCTTAAGGATGTAAAGTTAGTGGATGATTATTATTTTGAGGAGTATCTAGTTAATATAATTGATCATAGAATAAAGGCTCTTTAATGTAGTTTAGTTCTTTTTTTTTGGTTGTTATGGAAGCACAACCATATTTAGGATGAGATCTAGGAGTAAGAGTATGATATATGTGCCCAATGGTTGATGTTGTTCTATGATTATTATCAACCACCATTAGAAGGGAAACTCATGGATTAGTTATTATAAAAAGGGTAGGTTGTAAGATCCATGTTATTCATATAGGCATGGATACTTTTCTTTCCATTATAAATTTCTTATTTTACTCTAATAGAATATCATAAGGGGGTCATAGTGGTTTTGGGGGTGTTTGGGCTTAGTTTGGGGTCTTGAGTTCCAATTTTTTGAGGAACAAGTTGTGGAACACAATTAGTAGTAATAATTTGGATCAAACATTCATCCCAATAAGGTAGGATAATATTTTGTTAAATAGATAATTAGAGGATACATAGGCATGAAAACCCTATAGAAATTTGCAAAGGGATCTGCATGGTTTGTGCCTGATTTTTCAACCATGCACCTAAACCATGAGAGGGATGGATTCTTGGGATGTATCCAATGAAGTTTGGAACATGGTTCAAAAACACATATGTAAAAACCATGTTCCCATTTATAATATGAAAAATAAATGATTTCCCCTCAGGAATTTAACCTTTCTTATTCAATTTCTCCTCCTCAATTCGTACTGTTTTCCATGCATGGATAGATATCCCCCTTCCCCTCCTAGGCTTTGAAGTATCTCTTTCATATTAGTTTTTATTATATAGTTGGTTTTTCTGGATCACACTCAATAATTATAATACTCATATTTCTTCTTTTCCCTATTTCTATCTCCATCTTCAGTTTTATCACTATGTGACCTTATATACCTTATTTTCAGGTTGTTTTCCAAGTTTATCTAGTTTTTCTCATTCCATCCTAAATCAGAGGCCGATACTGGATGAGTAGTTTACTACCCATCTAAGTTTTGTGGTGTAGTACTTTTAACTAAAATTTTAGTTTTTTATATCTTGTGTCTCTGGTCCGTGTATCAGACCTTCCATGTATCCCCTCTAAAATGTGTAAAATCCTTAATTAATAGTATAAAACTTGTCTTATAGACCCACTTGATACCTTTGGCATAATTGGAGGTTGTATACCTTGAATTTAACCACACTTTAAGGTGTGTTACTTATATTACCATGACCTTTATACCTTGACTATGTAATTGATCTCCATTGAAGTGGGGTTTTCTTGTTCTTATAAATTAGAATAGTTAAATTAATGAAATTAAATGTAAGGGGTGTGGATAATTTACTTCTACCTTGATCTATAATTATATCATGACATAGGTGATACTTGGGTTCCTATATAGAACGAATTGGATGGTCTCATAGGTTATATGAAACTATATCATGCCTTGGGCGATACTTAGGTTCATATATAGAATGCTTTAGATGGGAACATATGTCATATGGAATTATATTATGCCATGGGTAATACTTGGGGTTCTTATATAGAATTCATTTGATGTTATCATAATTCATATGAAATTATATCAATCGATGTGTGATAGTTTGGTTCTTGTATGGAATGCCTTGGATGGTCTCAAAGGTCAAATGAAACCATATCATGCCATAGGTGATACTTGGGTTCTTATATGGAATGCCTTAGATGGGATCATAGGTCATATGAAATTATATCATTCATTGGGTGATAATTGGGTTACTGTATGTAATGCTTTGGATGGGCTCATAAATCATATTAAATTTTATCATAACAAGGAAAATACTTAGATTCATCCCCAAAATTCTTTAGACGGGCTCATAAGAAAAATCGATTTATATCATGCTTGATAGTTATGTTGATATTCTATATGATTATAAGTGTACATAGATTCCGTGGTTAAATACCTTGGGTCCCATATTTATTTATATGATGTGAAATATTCAAAGAAATTATGTCTTATTCCAAAGAAGGTAGATCGAGCGAGTTTCCCTTAATGAACTATGCCTAAATAGTTTTATTTACTTTTGTTACTCATATTTATTATACATGAACACTACTCATTTTATATTCACATACTGGGTAGTATTAGACACCGCTGGTGGTGGCCTACTGAGTTTTAATCACACCCTGTTCAAGCCACCATTTGGAACCTAGAAAAAATTCATGGATACCAATAGTGATAAGGGGAATCCCCTATCTATGGATGCTTGATTTTTTATACTAGGTTGGAGTATGGGAGAATATGTCCATATTAGTGCTTGGGATGCTACTGAAGTTTATATTTGTGGTCTTTTGTACCCTTTTTTATATAATGTATTATTTTATGCCTTCTCCCCATTTTTATAGACAAAACAGAATCATTTTTTTATAAGATTCTTCCCATTGTTATTTATGTATTTTTTATCTGGATGATTTACTTATTCTTCCTTATTATTTTTTATACTGTTTAATTTTATTATTACTAATATGTTATACTTTGATAAAGAGGGTATAGTATCTCCACTATGACACCATAGAACCTAAATACTAGTCGGTGGCCTTTGGGGTATGGGGAGGCATGCTTGAGGTCATGTGGCCAATCAGGTTTGGTTACTTATCAGTCAACCATATCCTAGATGCCACGGTATGTGTTTTTAGCATCGGATCTGAGAGTTTGGGTCTAGGGAACCACATATATTTAGTAAGTGATATAGATAGGAATCACATTATTAATAGAATCTTGATTAATATATCGATTTCAGACTCATTAGGATTATAATATTTGTTTATGATGCATTACCAAGTGATAAAACACTTGTTGTAATTTTGTTGAGTAGTATGCATCTATTAGTAAAAGTTGGTTGTGAGTTGAATAAAGGTTAGTTTAATGTGGTCAATACTTTTTAAAAAAATTATAAAAGTGGTATAAAGTGGTATTAAGGGTTTTTATATGATTTTTATAAGTTATGTGACAATATATTTGAAGATATATACATAAATAGGGAGCATATTCTCTCATAATTTTGAATTCTTAGAGATATGAAGATATAATGATTCCTCTTAAAAATATTTTGTAAGAATATTATTGATCAAGGGATGATAAGAGATAATAGAGTTTCACTTATATAATTCAAGAAGATATGGTAGATTATGAATAATAATTTGGAGACACTTAAATGGGGAGAGAGTATAAAGATTAACTAAATGTGAATAGTCCATTTGTATTTTTATTGAAAAAGTGAGAGAAAGAAATAAAAGCATAATAAATCCTTTCATGTTTTTTAAAACTTATAGAAATAAATCCATTCTTTTTTTTAAATATGGAGAAATAAATAGAATAATGATTTATGGTATTATTTTCAATAAAATACAATGTGGGGGAATATTTCAACCAAAAATCTCTGTGTGTTAGATTTACTAACAGTAAGTGGTGAAGATGGACGATAAGAGCTAAAGATGTTGTGTGTTGAATAATTATCAGTTAAAAATGGTTGAATAAGTTTTTTTTTGGTTTGAAAATAGTTGAAGAGGTTTCATGGATGAATTAATTGAAGACTTTGTCTTGTTATTTATTCATGAATGATTTGGATAGAGATGTTGTACATGAATTTTCGTATGTTGAAATGACAGGAAACACCATTATATCTCTATATATCATGGTAATAGAGTATTTGAAGGAGTTTGAAGTTAAAATGAGATGATTGTGCTATATTATGAAATATGCAGAAATATACCATGCCATAGAACCAGTGACCACCCCATAACTATTGTTTCGTATGGTTCATCTGGTTAGTTCATAAGGTTCCATTTCCATATATTTAGTTTTGTGGAGCTACATTATTCAATACCATAATACATGATATAATATCAAGGAACCACCATGAGGTTTCACTAAGCTCAACCATAGTTCCAAGTAGGGTGGAGAAGGATTAGAGAGTCTAGTGCAGGTCAGTGATAGATGGTAAGTAAGACCACAATGTAGGACAACGCTGTGGAGAAAAAAACTGTGAGGGGTGGATCAGTGACCTTCCTTCCAGGGTAGGACCAAAGTAATTTTTTTGGATAATGGTTACCATATCCATGGTAATAATGTATCCCCATTCCAAATCCATCTTTGAAGTTGTATTAATCTAAAGTAGGCTACATTAGAAGACTATCGACCATGCCACATAGTATATATATTCAATTCCAAAAATAAATAGATGAAGACCACATTTTAGAATATTCTTGACATTATTAAGGATATCTATTTAGAAATGTTAAAGATGGAGTTTTCTAAAATTTTAAAGTTCTCTACACCATAGAATAAATACCACATCGTATGCAGAGTGAAGTGAGAAGTCCTCTGTGCCATAGAAGAATATTTCACCATATAGGGTCTGTTTTTTATATATCAAAAGAATTCTAGATATTTTATTTTTCATTGATTATAGGATATTACTTCAAAATGTATTATCTCATGCTGCAATCTACATGGTAGTTTAAATTTGTTGAGTTAAAAACTGATTTATCACACCCTAAATAGGGTTGTTATGTCGTAATTTGATTTTGCAATAGTATTAAAATAGAATTATCAATGTATAATTCATTTGATGGATTGGTATTTATTTATATATCTAATAACTATAATTTTTAATATCATTGGTTGGGATCAATTTTAAGATGGTCAAAAGGTTGATATTGAAACAGGATAATTTGGAAGGTATATTTTGTTTGAATTTCAAATTCAAAATTCAAAAAAAACTTGATATATCATATTTGATCTACAAAATTTTATAATATAGATAGATAGATAGGGGAGATAAAATATATAAGAATAATATATAATAGGGAAGTGGAATTATGTGTTCTAGAAAGAAAGTGACAAAAACATGGAGTCCATTAAAGATCTATATTAAAAGATAATAGTGATGTTACAGGTTGGTGTAACATTGAAGAAAAAGTTTAGAATTTGTAAGAATTGTTATAAAAACCACTAAATAGAATGTTCAAAAAGTTAATTTATGCTTAGTATATAATTTAAGACCAATTTTAGTGATATAATGGAAACAACTAGCTCATCAAAGTGAAGTGGAAATGTCATATTTATGAATAATTCCTATATTGTAACTTTTATCATCAGTTTTTCTATTGTGTAAAGGTTGTTTAAATATTAATTTCTAAAATCATCTCACAAGGTGTTGTCTATAAGAGGTTGTGTCATTATAATTATCATTTAAATTTTATTAGAATTAAAATAAGAAAAATACCTACATGTCTATAAACTGCTCACTTCACTAAAGAAGAAACCATAGGAAAAGAAGAGGGACTGAGCCTAGGGAAGTAGTGTGTTATCCTGGAACCATCAACAAGCAGTGAGACTTAGGATGCATTAATACTATCCCTAAAAACTTATGTAGTTAGTTATCTTTGGTGGAGTGAGGAAATAGAAAAACTTATATCCACAAAATAGTGATTTATAGTATACATCGGAAAACCAGCACAATTATGAGTGTATATTCCTTGGAGTAACCTTTTTATAGGTAAACTGAGTAAAATCATTTTGTGACTTGAATTTATATTTCAGCATCTATGTGAACTAGGTTTATTTGATAAGGAAGTTAGTAAAGGTTTAATTGTGTTCCTTCAAACAATGGAACAAATTCCTAAAGAAAGATAGTATATTTAAAAGAAAATTTTAATTCTATTAACCCTTAATTCATCCCCCCCATGGAATCCTAGGTCCCTAAATTAGTTCATGGTTTAGAGTAACCATGTGTATTAATCATACATAGATAAGGTAAAATATGTGACCCTAAGAATAGGTTATATAACCATTTTCATAGATAACACATGTTTTACCAAACCATACATCCAAACTATGAAGACTACCCATACTTAATTTTTTTTGAAATAACCTTCTCTCTCATGCTAGATTAAACCCAATTTGGACCCTCTTTTCCCTCATTTTGAACTCTTCAAGCCTCTCATGTGTTTAACCTTGATTCTCCCTCTCTTGGACTTGATTTTTTATGGACTTTAATTAATATTTACTGAAAGATATTTAAGTAATTGTTTATCCTATTCTTCTTTGGTATTCTTCTTCCTTTTTCTTTGGGGTTCTTACTGCACTATATACATGGTGTCCTAGGGTTCATTTTTATCCAATTTTTAGTTGGGTATTCCTTTTATTGGAGTTTTTTTATTTTGGAGATTATTTCTCTCCTCTCTTGGTGAACAGTAGTAGGTGTAATTAGATTTAATCATATTTCTAGTAGATTATTCTATGAGTTTTATAATAATTAATGAACCATGGTTTTCTTGATGTGTTTTAAATTATTTTGAGTATGTTAAAGCATCTCTTAGTGTCAATGAGGAATTAAATTATTTATGATATTTTTCTTTTTTGGTTTCAAAAATATTTTAGTGAAAGGATTGTTTAAAAAGTATATATTTTACTTATTTTTATAAAATCTTACTTAGGTGTTTGATGAAATTCACCAATTATTTTTCATTCAAATAATTAATGATAATTTTAAAAAGTTTCAATCCTTAAACTATAACGAAATATTAATTTTTTTATCATATAAATTTTTGTTTAATGAGATTTTTTTATTTTAAAAATGGGGTTTCGCACTTGAATTAAACCCCTTATAATGAAATATATTTCATCATTTGTATATGAGTCTTGGTGGATTTTGGAAATGGCTTGGAGCCTCATGGGAAACCTTGTAAACTTAGGGAGATAAAGATTCATAGCATAATAGGTTTATGGCATGACCCTTCCTAGTGGATATCTTTAGTTCTACCTGATATAGGAACATGAAACCCATGATAATCTATGGTTTATGGATACAACTATCACTATTATTAGTCTTACCTAATACTGGTGCATAATAGGTAATGATGTGACTCTACCTAGTGGACCTTACATGATTTTAGTTATGTCCTTATGGTTTCTTTGGTTCACTTTTCCTTAGTTTCCTATTTGTTCCCTCATGAAATTTTTTTGATACTCAAAACTAACTTTTTTATTTTACTCACTAGTTTTCATTACCCACATGTGAATTTTTTTAAATGAAATTAATATTTTCTAATGGTTTTTTTTTGAAAATTATAGCCATATTTTGTATATTATAGTTCAAACAAGCTGAATATAGTTTATTTCTTATGGATTTCACATGGGGTATTTGGTGGGATCCTTATGGTATTGTTATTATCACTACATTTATACACCATTTGAGTGTATATAGATTTTTTTTAATAATATGTAAAATAAATGTATCTCTTGATCATATTGGATATTCATGTTAGTTTCATTTGGGTTTGGAGGAGATTAAATAGTGAGTTTTATCCCTCTTGTCACGTGTTAATGGGTAGAAACTGTTTAAATTTATTTTTGGATTTAGTTTTATAATAGAATTTTTCTCTTATATTTATTTATAATATTCTCTTTTAATTTTCTTATATATTTTATTTGGATCATATTTTATATGTATTATTGAACCCATGATTGTATTTTGATGTTATGGGTGATAATATTATTATTTCTATTTTCATGGTTTATTATGAGATTTAATTTATGTTTCATTATGTTTGTATACTTCATTTATCTATCATTATTCTTAAACAGGAGCATGAATATCTAATAAAATTAAAGGTTATATCGATTTCTTGAGTTTTAAACCATCTTTCCTTTATTTTTACATTAGGGTGAAATTGTTTCCAAGGTTTATTTTTAATTCCTATAAACTATTTTCTAGCCCATGGGGATTGGGTATTCCCTTCAGACCATGTTATAGGTTTGGTTGGGTACCCAGTTAGGGGTATACTAAGTTGGTTCATAAAAAAAATGGTATCAGAGCCTAGATTTTGATTTATGTTATTCAATAAAGTTTAGGTACAAATGAGATAGGTTCGTCGATCCATGAGGGTAGATTGTGAGTAAGTACTTGGACAGTACTAATTGTAATGGGCCTTACGATTCCATGGGTTTTTAAGAAAAGAGTATTATAAATGTATTTTTATTTAATTTTATATTTTGAGTAATTTTTGTTTGATAAATGGATGATTGGAATGAATTTATGACATGCATGGTTAAGTCTCATGGGTTGTAGATCATGAAGTGACCTTGCATACCATTATAGAATGGAACCAGTGTTCCTCATACACTTATCACATAGTTAATAGAACCATGAGTCCAAACTATATAGATAAATCCCAACAATCCGGTGAGACTCATAGGGTTAGTGTATGTTTTGGTGAATCATGTGGTATAACCATGCATAGTGGGATATATAGTGATTTTCATGTTCCCACTCTTTTAAATGATTTTTCTTGACTATAATAGTTTTTCATAGAATTTTTATATTTTTAATTGGGTTTATTTACTTTATTTTGATGGTTCCTTACTTATTTAATTTATTTTATATAGTACAATTCCCCCTTGAAGATATCTAGTGAATCCTCTAGAGGGAGCTCCAAATATTTTTATGTAATAAATTCCACAAGTTGATAAAAAACTAAAAAAATTGGTGGTGTAAACTATTTGAGAAGATCAATAAAATATTTTAATTAGACTCTCTAATCTTCTAATGTGATATATGTGGTGTACATGTGCAAGATTCCTAGTCGAGAATGGTGGGATTCCATTTTTCAAGATAATAAATATAAGAACACATAATGGAAGGTCTTTAAGTTCACATGCACTTGGTAGTTCTATCCTGATAATATGAAATTGGATAAGTATTGGGATTTTTTAAGACTCCATCAAGGAAATCATAAAATTATGAAGTTTTCCATTTTATCTAATGTTGTTCTCTCTCCACCGGAGATAGTTTCAAATGATAAGTTAAATGAGTTTTGTTTTGAAAAGGACATTTTTTCCAACATTCAAAACTATGTTTTTCTGTTGAAGATAAAAACCTATAAATAAGGTGTGAATTGAGACACAATGATAGAAATATACTAGTATCTAATGTTTCAAATGATTGATGTACCTTCCATTCCAAGTTGAAGTGAAGGAGGTTTTATCGAAAAGAAAAGGAATTGTGATGAATTTAAAAAGGTAAGTGGAAGTGGATCTAGGTGTCCATCCTTATCTATATCATCTATGGACATGGGAATTGGATCTATTATTTTACAATGTGGTAAGGCTTGGAATATAAAAACTTCATGTTAAAAATCACCCTAAATTATTCATTCTTGTGGTAGGATGGGTCATCTCTAAAGGTTATATAGGTCGAATCTTCTATAAAATAGTGGTTCAAGCTTGTTGGTTTCAAGGGGATTCACATTTTATTCTAACATCTCTAAGGCAATAGGAACTTAATCTCAAGGGTGTAGATATATAGGTGTTTTATTTTATGGTTATAGTTGGTTGAGGAATAAGCCTTAGACTAGTGTTAGGCCTCAATCTCACTTAAAGGACATGAAATTTTAGACTATGAAGAAAAGCCAAGTGGAATATAATGAAGGACTGATAACCGTGTGAGGTACCATTCTTATTTTATCATCTGTTTAAACTAATTTATTTGATACATATCCCTATCATTCATTTATCTCTCCCTATATCATGGATCTATTGAACATTTCATCTAAGCCTATTTCGTATGTTATGGAAATATCTACACCTCTAGAGAAGAAGAAGGAATATGATTTTTTATATCCTTTATATATTTTCATTATATCTGAAACATAGCTACCATGGTATTTTCTTATAAATAATATGGATCTGTTTGATATTATTCTTGGGGTGTATTGTATGATCATTATTAAGGATCATTTTGATTATTACCATCGAAGGGTGACATTTATTTCTATTAATGGTAACTCCTGGTTGTTTCAAGGAGAATAGGACTTGACGTTAAGTCAGGAGAGACCACCTCTTTCTAAAGTTTATAGGTTAATATATCAGATATCATCTCTTCTATTATATCCTAATGAACGTAATTTTTTGAGTGATATTTCCTTTGTAGTCAATGGATTTTCCGAAGTTCTCTCAAATGACTTATTAGGGTTGATTCTTGAGTGGTAAGTTGAGTTTCCCATTGCTCTAATGTCTAGGCCCTTATCAATATCATTTAATTCATTTTTGAATTGAACAAACTAAATTTAATTAATTGATTATTTAATTGGATGATATGGAATCCAAGGGCTATATTAATCATAGTGTGTCTCCAGGGGCCGCACCTATACTCTTTTCTAAGAAAGAATATGGGAACAAGTAGAAATAGGGTTATATCCATGGTCCAATTCCATGGATATACCCCAAAAATAAATGTTTATAAGATACATCCACAAGAATTTCATGTGGTTATAATTTTTCTGGTCTACATGGACCAAAGCAAGTTTCATGATCATTATGACCATGTCTACTGTGCATTCAAAAATAAAATGATGGTGAGGAGTCTCATTCTCAGTTCTTACAAGGCTATAATAGTGAAATTTACACTTACATACAATTGATATCATGTGTATATATATATATATATATAAATATTAGATATATTTATATATAAAATATGGATTTTCAAAATAAAAAACTTTCCATGTTTCAAACCTGGGCTAAAGAGTTGAAGTTGAGTGCTTTCTCTAACTAGGAAACTTCCATGTTTACGTTTTTTTTGTTATAAAAATATTAATATATATATATATATATATATAATGAACTATAAAAAAATATTCTTACCAAGTTTCAAACCGTAAACATGGGATAAAAAATAAACGATTTATTCTACTCTATCGAATTAAAATATTTGACTATATTCATACAAATATATATATATATATTAATTTTATTTATAGTTCTATAGCCATTGGATTTTTCCCCATGGATATAGGTTTTAGCTATAGCCATGGTAAATATATGTTTGTGGTAGTAGGTAATTCCCACAAAAAAATTCTTTCCAACCTTTTTTTTGTAAAAAAATCTCATTTCAACCTATATCCATGGTCATTTATCTCATGACAATAAGTGACCCATGGATATGGGACTATTTCCATAGGCATAATTCCTATGGTTATAGGTGACTTATAGCCATGGTAATCCTGTCTATAGATATATCCCTATGTCCATAGTTCTATTTTTTAGAATTTATAAATATTCATTTATGCCTTGACTATAGGAAGTTGAATAATGTGACTATCAAAAATAAATACCCCTTAACACGTATTGATGATCTCTTTGATAAATTAAAATGGGAGAGGTGGTTTTCAAAAATTTATCTCTAATTAAAGTAACATAATCTAAGAGTAAGGATAACTCACATTCCCAAAAACATATTTTAAAAGTTGATATAGTCACTTCTAATACATAGTGATTTCACTTATCCTAACAAATACTCATTCGGTATTCTGCTGTAAATCATTTTTTTCATTTTATAAAAGTCAGTTTAAGGGTGTATGGTGCTTCACATACCACCCCAAACATAGTCAAGAGAACCAGAAACAACAAGCAACACAGATCAACACAGGGTTACATATCATAATACCCATAGTCATCCCTACATCCCATACAGGATTCTTCTTCTCCAGTAGTCGATTCGAACTCTGGGTGTCTCCAAAATCTTCCACATTGTACTCGATTTCTAAACTGGTCGAGTGCAAGAACATATAGTGATGCCTTCTTAACCCTGCTACCCTTTTTAATAGAAATAACCACCTCTCTATTCCGTTCAAAGTCAGACCTAGTCCGCATCGGCCACGGAAGATATGAGTATTTCTTCCTTGGTCTCTTTCTTAGTGTTGTAGAAAAAGGTCTTCCACCTGCAGACATCTTCTGCTTCCCACTTTGAACGATTTCACTGAATGATCGGCTATCAGGGTAACTCAAATTTTCTTTTCCTCCCCCAGAGTTCTCCCTTCCTTTCCCGGACTATTCCCTCAAAGCAAACTCAGGACATATAATATTATATCCCAGACTCTTTTCTGGAGTGTTACTTTCCATCAAGGGTAGACACATGTCCTTCAAAGGAGTTTCTCCATAACCATGATAGTTGGCTCATGCCCCTACCTTCAATTAGAAGACCCTCCGAAGTATTATCAACACCAAAGCATTCCTTCCTTTGGTTGACTTGTACCATTGAAACAGAATCATCATGCCTGGCGCTATCCCCCGACCTCTGATCCACACACTCCATCAAGAGAGGTCATCCTACCACATTGGGGGCGTCCTCCACAAATCTTGTAACTGGTTCTTACCTCATGAAATTAACCTACAGACCCTCCAATACCTCCTCATCACCATCACCTCCTGCAGTAACCTCCTCCTCTAGGCCCAAAATCAACCTGTACTCAACTAGCCCTTCAATCCTGTTACTCAAGAATAAAAATGGTTTGGTCGAGGGATCAAGACCTTTAGCCTCCTTATCCCTGGTCGTATTGGCCACCTCTACAATACTGAAGGCCCCTTCTTCTCCAACATGATCTGAACCCAAAACATCAAAGGACCGAGCAGACTTATATTTATCCTGATTCAACCTAATGTTGGTAGTCCCAACTATCTGACCTTCTTCAAAGGAGACTTTACGATACCCAGAGGCAAAATCCTCCCCAGCTGAACCAGCCAGATGAGAGCCCCTCCCTCTATTAGTTGACCCCCCATTCATCAAATCCAGACCCACCTTCACACTATTGTCTAATGCCTTGCTCCTTAATACATCCTCAGTGCTCACAGTAGTATCTTTCCCACTAAAACGAACCTCCCTCGATCGTGGAAGGAGTCCACTTCGGCAGGCCTCAACGGAGTGACCCAATCGCTTGCAAGAGCCACAAAACTCAGTACAATTTTCATAAACCACCCTTTTTTTGCATCATTACTCTTCACCAATCGTGATCCAAACAAAAATCTGAAGGGGTGTGAGATTCATCCATTTCAACACACACCCAGGGCTTTATTAGATGGAAAACCACCTCGGTACGACTATCAGAATAGAGGTATCTACCTACCAGATTTCCCAACATGAAAATAACTGAAGGGTTTTGAAACAGAAAAGAATGTTTAGGGAAACTTACCCAAACCTCTATGGAAGGTGAGTCTCAGTTCATATGGAGATTTAAGGACCAACGCAGAAGCATAAATCGAGATCCATTGAAGTTGTGAGGATCCCTCGCCCAAGCTTGGATGAGATCTACCTCTGATTCAAACCTAATCATAATTTTCTTGTTGTCAATCAAGCCAACCACCGCTCATTCATGGAGATCCCAAGATTTGAAGACGAATCAGTCGAATTCATCAACTGAAGGCCTTATGTGCATAACCTGAGCCACCAGGGTAATATTAATCAAGGCTGAGGATTCAGTAAACTCAGATAAAAAAAGATGAAGGTTTGTTAATCCATTGATTAGATCTGGAACCTTAGGGTTAATCGAAGCTTTCGGAAAAGGGGGAAGAAACTCAGGGTTGGAAAAAGGATAAAAGGACCTTTTGTGTTTGAACCTTAATATACCATGAGATGACAATTCTCCCTCCCCCACCAAGGAAGGAGGAACCGGCACTGAGGCCGTCGTTGTCACTAGAGGGTGGAGAGCATCAAAAGGTCGAGTGAGTTCTCTTGAATCACTCATTCAGTATTTATTGCTCTTATAAACCAGATAGTCCATTGATACCTCATATCCATTATCGTGGTATTTATAGATCACATACTAGTTTCTACCAAAACTAAAGAAAATCATGAGAATATCTTGAGGTTTATTTTGTGAACTCTTCATGATAATATCCTTTATAAAAAGTTATCAAATTGAATCATATAGATCAATTAGGTTAAGTTCTTGGGGAATGTGGTATTGGAATGAGGAATTATGGTTGATCCTGAAAAGGTGACAGATGGTATATCTTGGGTGGTACCAAATAATGTCTTCAATATATGTATCTTATTAGGTATACAAGGTTAACATCATTGATTTTTTAAGACTTATCAAAAAAATCATCTCCTTTGACCACCCTTACCCAAAAAGAGATGAAATTTCTATAAACCTCTGAATGTTAAGCCTCTTTTAATGAGTTGAAATGGTGGTTGACCTCAGTTCCTATTTTGGTTATACCTAAGGTCTGATAGGAATAATTCATCTATTTTTATTCATCAAGCATGGTATTAGGTTTCATTATTATTCAAGGTGATCATGTGGTGGAATATGGTTCTGAATATTTATCTATATAAAAATAATTATTTGACCAATGACCTTGAGATAGTAGTGGTTATGCATGATCTCAAGTATTGTAAATTCTATTTCTTTAGTGATAAATTCATGGTGTATACCAATAATAAAATCTTGAGCAATATCTTATCTCAAAATTACTTGAACCTCAGGAAAAGGATATGGTTGGAATACCTTAAAACGTTTTATTTTTACCTACCATATATTCTTGGGATATGAAATATCATTTTTGATGACCTTAATAGAAATTTTATGTCATGGATCTTGAAGGAATCCCATTATGAATGGAACTTGATGATCTGATTTAATGAAATTTCCCTAAAGGAAAAGGAAGATAAGGAGAACAATTTTTTACCGATGTTCAGTTGACACCATCCCTCCTTGAACTTATATATAAGAAGAAATAATGTAATGAGAAGTGTCACTAGGTTATAAGAACTATAAATAACCCAACCCAAGTAACCTGGAGTTTGTGCCTTAATTTATTACATTGGTACTGTGATCAAGTGTACATATTCTAAAGGATCATAGAGTTTAGTAGTTTTGGAAAACCAAATACAAATATAAGTTTTACATTAAAACTTGAAAGGAAAAACAACATAGCAACTTTATTGGTAACATCCATAACTTCTAGATTATCTTTGAAAGTCATACATAATATAAATCATCACAACCTGGGGAAAAATAAATCACAATAAAGGGGTGATCTCAAATAATCATTTAAGGGTTAAAAATATAGAAGAAGATATAATAAACATAAACAATAAGGAAATGTGAATAACTAGAACACATGCTAATAAAACATAATCTTGAGCATAATATTGTATAAATAAAAGATAAAAAAATAATGACATATAAATAACAACATGAAACTTAACCATGGATATTATACTAGTTGAATAATCACATGATTTATCAATTACTAATATCATAATGAGGTAATTCATAATTCTAGATATCTGAAACATACCGTGGAGGCCTCTTCCAAGACATTTGAAAATAAATGGTTAATGCCTTAGCCAAATCCTTTTTTTGTCTCATGAGACTTATTGATGCATCGAGGGGATATAGAAGACCCCAACATTCACCTACTATGTACAATAAATTCCTCATATAAATGGATTTAAAAATAAACTATATATATATGAAATATAAATAACTTTCCCCAATCAGTAAACATAATCACTAACCATTCTAAGTAGTATGGTGAATGGTATCAAGATAGAGCATCCATAATCAAACTGATCATAAAAAATTTAATAAAATATTGTAGATGATAATCATAAGATATAAATATCAATAAATCAAAAGATTAAACATAAATTTCGAATAGATGGAAATAATATAATAAAATCGTCGAGGAATTCTTGAGAGAAATGCCCTTTTTAATTTGTAAAGAAGAGTTATTTTAGAATAATCATGTGTATTTGTCACAATTTTTTGTATAAATCTAGAGATGAAAAAATATATTTTTTCATGAAATAATTATTTATTTTAGAAAAATAATTGTTTTTATAATATATTGTGAATGGTACTTGAAAATGGGTAAGAAATCGAGAAGTTACCTTTAATTGGTCTTGCATATTGAGAAGAATTGTGAAGAGAACCCTGTAAAACATATATTTCCCAATAAAAGAAACATGAAATGATCTGGATACATGAGTTTGGAAAATTTAAATAGAATCTAGAATAATTATTTAAAAATAATTAATATTTTCATTGGTGTAAATAGGGATAAAGCCTAACCCGAATGAAAATGGAGGTTCGGGAAGAAACTCATACCTTGTGTCTGAAAGTGTTCTGCACTTGCACTTAATGTCCTGGATAATAAAATTATATTAATTAGTAAATTAATTTAGAACCTATTAAATATATATTTAATTTATTATAATTTTATTAAATTCATTTATGGCCTTTTTTATGAATTATGACATTTAATTTCATTATCTGGGAGTGTTTTTCCTTAGTTTTCATGATTGTTTTACTTTTACATGTATATGATAGATCGTGTAAAATTGAAATAATTATATAGAATTTATATTATAAGTTATTAATTAAAATATATAATATTCAATGGTATTATATATTATTTTTTTCAATAGATGAGTATGAATCAATAGATAGAACTTTAATGACAATCATTTAGATTATTTTGGTAGTTTTCGATCGCCACGAACTCGTTTTGTATTATTAATTAATATCATGTATATATACTGGTTAAAAACACTAAATAACTTATAATATGTATAATAAAATATTTTTTAACTATAATTATTTTTTTATAACCATACTTTAACTTATAATTGAAAAACAAAAACACGTCGTCCATGAAGGCAGTAAATCGGCACCATTCGGATGATGTTTTCATCTTTAAAATAAAAGGATGAGGATAATAGAATTGATTGTGTATGTAAAGACCTGTAAATTTCAAGGAAAATTTTTTCTTAAATTCTTTGGGATTTTACGAGTACGCAGTTTCTAACGGCACCTGATTCTGAGGCCCGGTGTGCCCGGAATCAATTTTCGAAGTTTAGCTCTGGTACGTTCAGTGAACGAACGAGTGGGTTTTTCCATATTTTTAACCGTTTCTTGGAATTGAAATATGAGGGAACCAATGGAACCGCAGCGCCATTAATTTTTTAAGAGGACCTTTACCGAAGGTGCGTTTTCTTGGGAGGAGTTATAAAAAATTGTGGATTAAATGATAAGTAAAATAAAATTGTGTACAATTTTATTTTATCCATGGAAGTTAAACTCTCTCATGGGAAGTTGTTGGTGGGGATCAAGACCACCCAACTTCCCATGTGTGGATATGAGGTATGTGGGGACCACATGAGCCCCCACCTTTTCACATTCATTAACTCCATAACTCCCCCTTTATTTTTTTAATTCCCCTTTAATGTGAGACCACTCACCTCCTCCTCTCTCACTTTAATATTCCAACACACATAATTTAATTGGTTAAACCTCTTCTTTTAATTAACTATGCGTTTTGAATTTAAATTTTGAAATGCTTGGAAAATTAAAATAAAATAAGATGAGTCTTATTTTATTTGGAGGGTTATCTTGTTGTGCGAAGTTTTTGGGAGAACTCTAAGTCCGTTGAAGAGCTTCATCCTCCCGTGAAGAACAACACCATTGTACGAATAACGTCGTCACCAAAAGGAGATACGACGTGTCATTCCTTTATCTCTCTGCAGCTAGTGTGAGATGTCGTTCCATCCTTGGATGCACGCCAACGCCGTCATTGAAACCCCACCCCGCGATGCTATCTTCCACGTCACCGGAAAACGTCAATGTTTATCAAGGTAGGGGTGTGTTAATGAATGAGAAACGTTGATTTTCCTTCCATGTTATTTGTTCTCTCCAAACCATTTTCTATCAAACTAATGCGGAAGGAACTGGACCAAACTAACATGGACCAATTCCTCCACCGTTCTTGTTGTATGGTGTACTCCTACCGTTCTTGAGCAGTGAATCAAGGAAAGTTTTCGGAGCCAATCGGGGGACCAAAAACATCAGAAACGGCCTCAGAACATCGAGACGACCTAGGAGCGGAAGTTTTGTAGCAAACGGATCATCGGAATGAATAATGGACACCTCGGGAGGCATGCAGGACAGAGGCGTCGTTTCTGGAAAATTCCAGAATACACGGCATGTACTTCCAAAGAATACATCGTGTTGTACAAGAGTTTAGCGGCAGAAGTAACAGACATCAGAGGAAGTGACACGCAGTGTGTGACACCGGTCACACGACATGTACTGTCCACACAGTTTGATAGAGGGGACATCGATGGACATGGATTGTATTCAAGGGAAATACACGGACACAGACAAAAATACACGACCACAAGGCACGGCATGTATTATCTTCTTTGAAAGGCAGAAGTGGCTTCGTGAAGCTCAACGTGTAAACTGGGTGATACACGGACACGGGCAGAACCACAGGGCCAAGAGACACGGCGTATATTCCAGAAATACACAGACACAGGGTGGAGTATACGCGCATGTACTCCACCACACGGCCAGGTATGGCCAGAACACATGGAACCAACCATAGAGGCTTGGACATGGCATGTAACCATATCACACGATGTGTACTTACTTATTTACATGACCATCCCTACAACACGGGCCATATCACATGGGCAGTACCCGGTGTCTGAAGACACAGCGTGTATCTTTTACCTACATGCCGTGTACTTTTGGAAAATGGCTTGGTCATCTTGTTCTCTGTGACTTGGGCACGTTTTGTTTGGTTTTTCCCCTATGATGTTGGACGGAACTACGGGATACATCAACTCTGGTCTTCATGACAGTTGATGTACCGATCTTTGACTCGAGGAGAGGACCCTCCCGGAATCGAGTGTGTTGTGTGCGGGAACCCTAGAGCTGGCTGCAATTACGATGACTACCGTGATGGGATTCTTCATGGGTTCAATGACGATGATGACTGTACTTGGATCCTCCGTGGGTTTGGTAGTGATGACGACTATACTTGGATCCTCTGTAGGTTCGGCAGCGATGACGACTGTACTTGGATCCTTTGTGGGTTCGGCAGTGATGATGACTGTACTTGGATCCTACATGGGTTCGGCAAGGAAAACTTTTGTACTTTGATCCTACATGGGTTTGGCAGACGAGATGATTTAGAGGCCACATATAATCATCTCCACCCCTCTTCGGAAGTAGTATACCTGTGTGAGATGAGCCTTGACTTTCAATCATCATCATCGATGTGATTGTCATGATTTCCTATGTGGATTGGGTTGTGCTTTCTTATATGGATTGTCTTGTGTTTTCCTATGTGGATTGGGTTATGCTTGGGCTCGGGAGTTGGAGCCGAACTAGAATTGAAGACTTAGGTATATGTATGGGCATATACCTAAGTAGAGTTGGTTGATACTTCATGTTTGTATCTTTCCTTTGTGGTTTATCCTTTGTGGATTTTGGGTGACCTTTGGGGTTTTGGGTTCCCTACTGAGTATTGTATACTCACCCCTACACGGGCTATGCTCGCACTACGTTGTGTTGGTTGCAGACGATATACAGCGCTGAGCGTGGTTGAGGCTTGTATAGCAGAACGCTATCTGGAGGTGGACTATCAGGCAGGGCGTACACGGAGCGAACGGCCGGACCCGGGGAGCTAAGGAGACCATCTGTACCCACCCTTTAGGTGGGATATCCAGAGGATGACTCGGTGGTTGCTGATTGACTTTACTGCTGCTGTACTTTATTTTCAGTTGTACTGTACTTACAGTTTGGTTTGTATTCTGGCCCATTTACTTTTCAGCACTTACTTTTATACTCAGTTTACTTAGTATTTACTTCATCTTGTGTACTCTATGGTATTTGTTTACTTTATAAAGCCAATTCCTTCCCTTTTATTGGGATTTACACCTTTGGTGCTAGTCTTCAGCCCCTGGCCTATGGAAGGCGGGCTTGTGGTAGTCACGGCACGGGCCCCGAGGACGGGTCGTGACAAATTGGTATCAGAGGAGTCGGTTCTACTGCAGAACTCATGACTCTAATAAATTCTTCCATGTGAAGCAATAGTGTTTAGGGTATTGAGTGTGGTTATCAGCCCGGGGAGTCCAGTGTTGGTGTGGCGGCCGACGTATCCATACACCAGGACCCTGACTTCTGATTTCCGACTCAGTACACGAAAACATTGATTGCATGTGTGTTTCAAAGTTTTCTTTGTGATTACTTTGTGTCATCTCACCAGGTATATTGTATTAACCGTGGTGCACCTATTTCTTTTTAGGATGGCCCCAAGATGGCAGCCAGCTAGGGTTTCGAGTTTTGTGCGAGACGGCAGCCCACTGAGTGATGAGGCCTCGGTGCAGGGCCCCATTACAGCAGAGGCACCGGCGGTACCTCTACTCACTGAGCCACTGATGCCACCAGCCCCAGCAGCTGAGTGTGCATGTCGCATGAGTGAACTCCATGAGTTTCAGTGTCAGAGACTGCCCAGGTTCTGCGTGGAGACGGACCCTCAGGAAGCCGAGGATTGGCTGGAGGCTGTCGTTCGAGTCTTCAGATTGGTAGGGACACCAGCAGACCTAATAGTGATCCTTGTGGCGAGTCTCCTGCATGTGGAGGCAGGTAGATGGTAGAGCCTGATGCTCCATGTTCACGACAAGTCATCTCTCCTTTGATCGGACTTCGAGAGCCTTTTCCACTCGGAGTTCGTTCGAGCCACCCTCTGTGCAGTGCGCATCCAGGAGTTACTATAGCTGCGGAAAGGCAGCATGTCAGTAGCCCAGTACTCGGTGAGATTTACTGATCTCTCGCGCTACTCCACGGACATGGTACGGGACCCATTCTTCTAGGCCTGGACCTTCGAGCAGGGACTGAGGCATGAGATCAGGGCTTTGATGATCTCCCTCAGCATTCCGACGCAGGCAGGAGTACTGGAGAGAGCCCTTCTTGTGGAGAGCTTTCTTGCTGAGCCTTCGCCAGCAGCGAGGCCTACTGCAGGGCGACACGTAGCAGAGTATTCTGTAGCTGGAAGTATACATATGCCGCAGAGGTCTAAGTGGACCAGGCCATCAGGTGGACGACCTCAGGACACTGGTTCAAATGTGCGGGGCACACGCAGTAGAGCCAGTCATACGAGAGGAAAACAGTGCTATGCATGCGGCGGACATGGCCACATGGCTCGGGACTGTCTGAACCATCGTGTAGAGGACCAGAAGATGGTTGAGGGACCACCCAGGCAGAGGCATAGGTTTGACCACGGTGGTCTGCAGGGAGAAAGAGGATGAGGTAGAGGAGATGGCCGAACAGCGGGTGGTGTATGACGCTTTGAGGCTCTACCACCACCACCACCAGGAGTTCCACCCTGACCATATGGAGCTGTCGTACAGAGGCAGGCTCAGCATCAGGTAGCGGAGGCCTATGACCACAGTGCAGCTGAGATTATTCGAGGTACTATCTTTGTCTACTCTACCCTTGCTGCTATTCTTATAGACATAAAAGCGAGTCATTATTTCATTTTCACTACCCTTGTTTGGAGCTCGGAGATTCCGATAGAGTCGTTGGCTCGATCCTTATGGTTAGAGACTCTTATGGGAGAAGACTTGACAATTACGCACTGGTTCCAGTAGTGTGAGCTTACTCTAGGAGGTGAGATCTTCGGCTGGGATCTTCTTGTATCGGCGTCGAGGCCTTATGACGTCATCTTGGGCATGGATTGGTTATCTACGGTCCATGCTCAGATCGACTGTATTAGGCGCAAGGTGCGATGTGTCCGCACCGATGGGAGCAGGTTCACATTCACCGGTGATAAGGGATCCTTTTCAGTGTAGGATAGACTAACATAGAGGATAGGATAGCTGATCACCCATCAGTTTTCTAGTCTCATCCTAGGAGCACTTGACGTGCGGAGTCCGATTTTTCCTATTTTGGTGGATCAGTATGCGGACGTTTTTCCTGACAATGTTCTAGGACTACCTCCTCACAGAGAGTTAGACTTCTATATTTACCTGTACCTAGGGACAGCCCCAATATCTACTCCAGCAAATCGGATGGCTCCCACTGAGCTTCGAGAGCTACGGGTATAGCTGGAGGACTTGCAGGGCAAGGGATTTATCCGACCCAGTGTTTCACCCTGGGCTTCCCCGATTTTGTTCGCCAAGAAGGTAGACGGGAGATTACGACTGTGTGTCGACTACCGTCTTCTGAACTAGGTGACCGTGAAGAACAAGTTTCCACTTCTGACCATTGACGACCTCTTTGATTAGCTCAAGGGAGAAAGATGGTTCTCGAAGATAGGCCTCAGGTCAGGCTATCATCAGGTCAAAGTTCAAGATGAGGATGTTCAGAAGACGGCCTTCAGGTGTCAGTATGGCCACTATGAGTTCTTGTTTATGCCTTTTGGCATAACCAATGCTCCAGCAGTGTTCATGAGTCTCATGAACAGGATCATCCAGACTTACCTCAATCGATTTTTCGTATTCTTCATCGACGACATATTGATTTACTCAACTACTGAGGAGGAGCACGCCTACCACTTGCGGGTTGTACTGGACACACTCTGAGAGAACCAGCTTTATGGTAAACTCTTGAAGTGTTAGTTCTGGATTCAATAGGTCCACTTCTTGGGACACGTCATCTCTGAGGTGGGAGTTGCGGTGGATCCTCCGAAGATCGAGGAAGTGCTAGCTTGGGAGCCACCCAGGAGCGTGACGGTGGTGTGGAGTTTCCTAGGTCTCGCTGGGTACTATCGAAGATTTGTGCCAGACTTCTCCAGAGTTACAGCACCACTCTCAGCTTTTACGAATAAGGGAAAACCCTTCGTGCGGTCAGACAGATGTCAGTAGAGCTTCTAGGAGCTGAGACAGAGTTTGACTAGTGCACCCATCTTGAGGCTACCGGAGGAGGGCGTAGGGTACGTAGTTTACTGCGATGCATCAGGGTCCAGACTCGGGTGTGTCCTGATGTAGGAGCGGGAAATGATAACCTATGTTTCACGACAGTTGAGGCAGCATGAGTAGAATTGCGCTACCCATGACCTGGAGTTAGCAGTAGTGGTCTTCACCTTGAAGATGTGTTGGCACTATCTGATGGGCGAGCGCTTTACAGTCTATTCTTACCACCAAAGTCTCAGGTACATCTTTTCGCAGAAAGACCTGAACCTGAGACAGTAGTGATGTCTCAAGTTCCTCCAGTACTTTGACTTTTATATAGTCTATACTCCTGGAAAGGGAAACGTAGTAGCTGATGCTCTCAGCAGGAGGACGGGAATTCAGCTACTTGGAGAGGCGACAGAGCAGTTACCCGTGTTGCAGATATCCTTCATAGATAGAGATGGGGCAGCCTTTCTACAATTTCTCACAATCACTCCTCCACTACTTCATTAGGTCAGAGAGTCACAGCATGGGGATGTTGACTGTGAGACGCGACGTGCACAGATATCCTTAGGACAGGCACCTGATGGATTCTCTGTAGGAGGATAGCACGTCGTCCTTTTCAGAGTACGTACCATGGTACCAGTTGCATTACAGGAGGAGGTGCTGAGAGAGTTTCACACTTCCCCTCTAGAGGTACATCCTAGAGTAGTGAAGATGTACCATGACCTCAGATGACAGCACTGGTGGCCGGGTATGAAGAAGGTTGTGACAGAGTTCGTTTCACGATGCCTCACCTTCCAGCAGGTGAAGGCGGAGCACCAGGTACCAGCAGGCTTGGTACATCCCTTGGAGGTCCCAGAGTGGAAGTGGGATGGGATATCTATGGATTTCGTGATGGTACTTCCACATACTTTCAGAGTTCATGACAATATCTGGGTGATCGTAGACCGACTCTCCATGTCATCCCACTTCTTACCCATCATAGAGCATGGCTTAGTGGAGAGATTGGGACGCCTCTACATTAAGGAGATCATATGGATTCACGGTGTTCCATTAACTATAGTCTCCGATCGAGATGCTCTCTTTACTTCCCGACTTTGGAAGGGGTTGCAGGATGCATTTGGGACACAGCTACGCCTGAGCACCGCCTTTCACCCACAGACGGATGGTCAGACGGAGAGGACCATTCAGACTCTCGAGGACATGCTCTGTGCATGTGTCCTCGACTTTGGTCACAGCTGGGAGGATCATCTTCCTTTGGTGGAGTTTATGTAAAATAACAGCTACCACTCCACCATCGGGATGGCACCATACGAGGAATTGTACGGCTGACCTTGCAGATCACCCCTGTGCTAGACAGACCCTAGGGAGTCAGCACTTGTAGGACCAGAGATGGTCCAAGCCATGATGGAGAAGGTACAGATCATCCAGGAGCGGATGAGGACTGCTCAGAGACGACCGAAGTCCTATGCTGATAGGAGGCGGAGACCACTAGATTTCGAGGATGGTAACCACGTTTTCTTACGGGTCTCACCTCGACGTGGATTACGGAGATTTGGTCAGGGCGGAAAGTTATCTCCGCGCTTCATCGGACCATTCTAGGTTCTCAGCAGTATAGGCGAGGTGGCTTATCGTCTGTCTCTTCCACCTCAGTTGCACCGGGTGCACGACGTCTTCCACGTATCTCAGCTGAGGAGATATGTGCGTGACCCGACGCATATCATTGATCACGAAGAGCTGCACATCGATGATGGGGAGACTTTTGCAGAGGTCCCAGGGGAGATCGAGGATCGACAGGAGCGGGTCCTACGTGGATGGTTGATTCCTCTAGTGCACATCAGGTGGCAGCACAGGAACCTCCAGGAGAGCACATGGGAGCGGGAGGCTCAGATGCGTGCTCAATACCCTCATTTGTTCCCCTAGTTTATGATGTAGCTTTATGGGGACGTAAATCCTTGAGGTGGGAGTAATGTAAATACCAGTAAATTTCAAAGAAATTTTTTTCTTAAATTCTTTGGGATTTTACGAGTACAAAATTTCTGACGGCACCTGATTCCATGGCCCGGTGTTCCCGGAATCAATTTCTGAAGTTTAGCTCGGGTACGTTCAGTGGATGAACGAGCGGGTTTTTCTATCTTTTGAACCGGTGATTGGAATTGAAATCTGAGGGCACCGATGGAACCGCAGCGCCCTAATTACTTAAGATAACCTTTACCGAAGGTGCGTTTTATTGGAAGGAGTTATAAAAAATTGTGGATTAAATGATAAGTAAAATAAAATTGTGTATAATTTTATTTTATCCATGGAAGTTAAACTCTCTCATGAGAAGTTGTTGGTGGGGCCCACGACCACCCAACTTCCTATGTGTGGATATGAGGGAGGTGGGTCCCACATGATCCCCCACCTTTTCACATTCCTTAACTCCATAACTCCCCCTTTATTTTGTTAACTCCCCTTTAATGTGAGACCACTCACCTCCTCCTCTATCACTTTAATATGCCAACACACATCATTTAATTGGTTAAAACTCTTCTTTTAATTAACTAAGTGTTTTTAATTTAAATTTTAAAATGCTTGGAAAAGTAAAATAAAATAAGATGAGTCTTATTTTATTTGGAGGGTTAGCTTGTTGTGTGAAGTTTTTGGGAGAACTCTAAGTCCATTGAAGAGCTTCATCTTCCCGCGAAGAACAACACCCTTCGACGAAGAACGTCATCACCGCAAGGAGTGATGACGTGTCGTTCCTTAATCACTCTACAGCTAGTGTGAGACGACGTTCCATCCTTGGACGCACACCAACACTATCATCGAAACCCCACCCCGCGACGCTATCTTTCGCGTCGCCAGAAAATGTCAACGTTTATCATGGTAGGGGTGTGTTAATGAATGAGCAACGTTGATTTTCCTTCCATGTTATTTGTTCTCTCTAAACCATTTTCTGTTGAACTAATGTGGAAGTAACCGGAAAAAACTAACACGGTCTGATTCCTCCTCCGTTCTTGTTGTATGGTGTTCTCCTACCAATCTTGAACGGTGAATCAAGGAAAGTTTTCGGAGCCGATCAGAGGCCCGAAAACATGGGAAACGGCCTCGGAACATCAGGATGACCTAGTAGAGGAAGTTTTGTAGCAAACGGATCATAAGAACGAAGAACGGATGCCTCGGGAGGCGTGCCGGCCAGAGGTGTCATTTCTGGAAAATTCCAGAACACACACCGTGTACTTACAAAGCACACGCCGTGTAGTACAAGCGTTCAGCGGCAGAAGTAACGGACATCAGAATAAGTGACACACGGCGTGTGACACCGGTCACATGACATGTACTGTCCACACAGTTTGACAGAGGAGACTTCGATGGAAATGGCGTGTATTCAAGGGAAATACATGGACACGGACATAAATACACAGCCATGAGGCATGGCGTGTATTATCTTCTTTGAAAGGTAGAAGAGGCTTCGCAAAGCTCGGTGTGTAAACTGGGTGATACACGGACACGGGCAGATCCACACAGCCAAGAGACAAGGAGTGTATTCTGGAAATACATGGACACAGGGTGGAGTATACGGGCATGTACTCCACCACACGGCCAGGTATGGCCAGTGCACATGGAACCGACCCTAGAGTCTTGGACACAGTGTGTAACCATACCACACTCCATGTACTTACTTATTTACATAACGAGCCCTGCGACATGGGCCATATCACATGGGAAGTACCCGGTTTCTGAAGACACGGTGTGTATATTTTACCTACACGTCGTGTACTTTTGGAAAATGGCTTGGTCATCTTGTTCTCCGTGACTTGGGCATGTTTTGTTTGGTTTTTCCCCTATGAAGTGGGATGGAACTACGTGATACATCAACTCTGGTCTTCGTGACATTTGATGTACCAATCTTTGACTCGAGGAGCAGACCCTTCCAGAATTGAGCGTGTTGTGTGCGGGAACCCTAGAGCTGGCTGCGATTACGACGACTATCGTGCTGGGATCCTCTGTGGGTTTGACAACGATGACGACTATAATTGGATCCTCTGTGGGTTCGGCAGCGATGATGATTGTACTTGGATCCTCCGTGGGTTCGGCAGCGATGACGAATGTACTTGGATCCTCCGTGGGTTCGGCAGTGATGATGACTATACTTGGATCCTACGTGGGTTCGACAGCGATGACTTATGTACTTGGATCCTACGTGGGTTCGGCAGAGGAGAATATTCAAAGGCCACATCTAATCATATCCACCCCTCTTCGGAAGTAGTATACCTGTGTGAGCTGAGTCTTGACTTTCAATCATCATCATCAATGTGATTGTCATGCTTTCCTATGTGGATTGGGTTGTGATTTCCTGTGTGGATTGGGTTGTGTTTTCTTATGTGGATTGGGTTATGCTTGGGCTCAGGAGTTGGAGCCGAACTGGAATTGAAGACTTAGGTATATGTATGGGCATATACCTAAGTAGAGTTGGTTGATACTTTGTGTTTGTATCTTTACTTTGTGTTTTATCCTTTGTGGATTCTGGAAGACCTTTGGGGGTCTCGGGGTCCCTACTGAGTATCATATACTCACCCCTACATGGGATATTCCCGCACTACGTTGTGTTGGTTGCAGACGACAGACAGTGCTGAGCGTGGTTGAGGCTTGTGGAGCGGAACGGTATCTGGAGGAGGACTATCAGGATGGACGTACACGGAGTGGACGGCCGGACCCGAGGAGATGAGGAGACCATCTGTACCCACCCTTCAGGTGGGATAGCCGGAGGATGACTCAGTGGTTGATAATTTACTTTACTGCTGTTGTACTTTCTTTTCAGTTGTACTGTACTTACAGTTGGGTTTTTATTCTAGCCCATTTAATTTTCAGCACTTAATTTTCTACTCAGTTTACTTAGTGTTTACTTCATCTTGCGTACTCTGTGGTGTTTTTTTACTTTATAAAGGCAATTTATTCCCTTTTATCTAGATTTATGCCTTTGGTGCTAGTCGCCAGCCCCTGGCCTATGGAAGGCGGGCTTGGGGTAGTCACGTCACAGGCCCCGAGGACGGGTCGTGACAGTGTATTTTCCATTTACATAATAAAATTCTAGTATATGGAAGATAATAGAGTTATCAAGTCACTTTGGACAAGGTAGGTGAGTAAAGTATAAGAAAATAAAAGAAATTGAGAGGAAAATAAAAAGAAAAGAAATAGGATTTTTACCTCTTAAATTATCCTCCTTGAGTACCACCTTAAAGGGATTATTTTAGTATTTTGTTAAGAAAAAAAGGATCCTTTACATGGGGGGTATTTTAATATTATTGTTTGTTAATTAGACAAGTCTCAAATCTTGGAAGGTGTGATGAGAGTAGGTGGTGAGAGGTGGTATTTATAGTGGAGGAGAGGGGTGTTTTTTGATTATTTTTATCATTAGTTTATTATTTTGGCTCAAGACTATGAATAGTCTACGAATTATCAATAAATAAATTAAATAATTAAAGGAAGTTCTGGATTATGGTTCTTACGTCATTCATGACTCAATAAATAGTGTATTTATCTTATAGTGTATATATACCGTAAATTACCATATTTAACTATTCACCAATAATCCAACTATTTCCAAAAAATCCCAACAAATCACCGTTACAATTTTTAAATGTTTAAAATTCCAAAATGGAATCCATTTTATGAAAATAATTTTCTAAATATGATAAATATAAGTTTTAAAAAAATCATCATTTATTTGAAAAATGCCATTTTTAAAACTATAACTAATTTAATAATACTTTGAAAAATTAATTAAGGTCTCATAAAATTATCTTATAATCATAAGATAAAATATTATTAATTTATGAATCTATTTTATGAAAATAAATTTATTTTAAATAATTATATTAATTATAAAATTGTAATTAAATATTTATGGCTTACAAAAATACAAACACTTTATTTATTATTTTTGAAACATTTAGTTACTTATATCAAGATATAAATATATCATATTTTCTTTTATAAGATACCCAAATTTTATTTATAAATTAATAGGTGAAGTTAATATTCTATTGGTCATATTAATATTCCCAATGGTCTCATTACAATTCTAAAGGCCAAGTTACTATTTCATTTTTATAGGCTCCATAACTTTTAGAAATACCTCTTACTTCATTCATTATTAATTTGTAAATTTTGTATTGTATTATCTAAGTGATTTTATGTGATTCATACTATATGAAATAACTATAAAAAGTAAAATTTCACAGATATAATTTTGGGTCGTTACATTCTACCCTCTTACAAAATTACATCCGTGAAATTTACAGAATGTCACATCATAAAAATATTTGGGTATTTCTTCATCAAAACTTCCTCTGGTTCCCACGTTACCACTTAGATTTTATTATTTTTAAAAATAAATATTAATGAATGAGTCATATGATTACTCAATACTTATTCTATAGTATCCAGAATCCAGATAGGCTCTTCATAGTAAGATAAATCAGGTTTCAATTCTATTTCTTCAAAAGTGAGAATATGTGTTGGGTCCGACATGTACTTCCTTAATAAAGAGATGTGGAACACATCATGAACTTTGGAAAGGATAGGTGACATTTCCAAATGATAATCCATATCTCTAATTATCTCCAAAATTTAAAAAGGTCTAATTTACTTGATGCTTATTTTCCCTTTCTCACAAAACCTTATGACACCCTTCCATGGAGATACTTTCAGAAAAACATGATCTACCACTTGAAACTCCAAATATTTTCTATTGTTATCGACATAGCTATTTTTACTAATTTTTTCTTCTTTGATATGTGTCTGAATACTCTTTACCTTTTTTATTGTTTCCTCCACAATATTTCTACCTACAAGCTTCATTTCACTAACTTCACCCCAAAAAGTTGGTGTAATACATCTCTTTTCATACAATGTTTCATATGGTGCCATTTTAATACTTGAATGGAAACTATTATTGTATAAAAATTATAATAAAGACAAATAATGATCCCACATACCTTGAAAGTTGAGTGATCATGATCTCAACATGTCTTCTAAAGTTTGGAGATACCTTTCTGACTACCCATCATGTTTGAGGGTGATAAGAAGTACTCAAATGAAGCTCAGTATCCAAAGATTTATGAATACTTTTCCATAATTTTGATGTAAATTGTGGATAATGATGGGAAACTATTGAAATAGGTTCTCCATGAAGTCTTAAAAATTCATTAATATAGAGTTTTGTAAGGCACTCCAGTCGAAAATACTCCCTTATAGCATGGAAATGTGCAGATTTGGTAAGTCAATCAATAATTAATCATATTGCATCATTCTTTCTTGGAGTTTTTGGAAATCCAGTGAAAAAATACATAGTAATATCATCCCATTTCCATGTAGGAATAGTTAGAGGTTTCATGTCTCCACTAGGATGTTGTCTTTCAGCCTTCACCTGTTGAGAGACTAAACATCTTGATACAAAATCAGTGATTTCTTGCTTCATATTATCCCACCAAAAATGCTCCTTTAAATATCTATAAATCTTAGTGATACCAGAGTTTATAGATAAATTCAAGATATGTTCATCATCTAATAACTCCATTTTTAGCTTGGGTATAGAGGGAATACATAGTATCTTCCCAAATTTTATAATTCCATCCTCATACATGAAGTTTGTCAACATCCCATCATTCACAGCTTTAATTTTTCATTGAAAATTATCATCTTCAAACTCATAACTTTTAATCCTTTCTAATAAATATTGTTATAAAACCAATTGAAAAAGTAATGGTGTTTCACCTTCCTTGAAAATTACCATATCCATCTTCACTAGATCTATAAACACAGGATCCCTTTCAATCCTCATTTTTTTTTAGAAATACATGATCTTTCTGAATGAATGCATCGTCAACCTTATTTCCCTTCCTTGGGTGATGGTGTATTGAACAATCATAATCCTTGAGTAGCTTGATCCATTTATTTTGCCTCATGTTGAGTTCTTCCTGTGAGAAGATATATTTCAAGATCTTATGATCTGTATATATGTCATATCTTTATCTATAGATATAGTGTCTCCATATCTTTAGAGAAAAGATTACAACTTATAACTCAAGATCATGAGATAGATAGTTCTATTCATAAGTTTTTAACTACCTTGATGAATAGAAAATAACTCTATAATTTTACATAAAAACATAGCCAAGTCCTTTCTTTGATGCATCACTATAAACCAAAAATCCACCATTTTATAATGGTAAAGTCAAGATCAAATCATTTACTAATCTCTTCTTCAACTATTCAAAATATTCTTCACATTATTTTTTCCATAAGAACTTAACCCCTTTACAAGTAAACTTGGTTAGCAGGTTATATTATCGAGCAAAATACTGAATGAAATGCTGATAGTAACATGTTAAACCAATGAAAATATCTACCTAGGTTATTTTTGTTGGTGTAGGCCATTCATGAATCGCCTTTTTCTTCATAGGATCAACTGTTATTCCATAATAGAGAGAATATTTCCAAGAAAAGAAACCAATTTAAGCCAAAATTCACACTTGATAAACTTCCCATTTAACTATTTTCTTCTAATAGTCTTCAAAAAATCCACTAGTGGTATTCATGGTCTTTGTAGCTTTTGGATTATACAAAGATTTCATTAATAAATACCATAAAAATCATCAAGTTATTCCTTGAAAACATTTTTCATTGGATCCATGAATATAGAGGGTACATTATTCAGTCTAAATTAAATTACTATAAACTCCTAATGTCCATAGCTGGTTTGAAACATTGTATTTGGAATAAATTCCTTCTTTAAATGCAATTGGTGATATAAAGAATAAAGGTCAATCTTTGAAAAATATTGAGATCCATGAAGTTGATCAAATAAATCATCAATGTAAGGAAGAAGATACTTGTTCTTTATTTTAATAGAATTTATTTATCTATATTTAATGAACATCCTCATGAATCTATATTTCTTCTTGACAAAGAGAATGGGTAATCACCATGGAGAAACACTAGGGAGAATAAATCCCTTATTACTCAACTCCTCTACTTTTTTCTTCAACTCCACTAATTCCATCGTGGTCATTATATAAGGATTCCTTGATATTGGCCACGAATAAGGGATTAAATCTATATAAAAATTAATTTCCTACTCTGTGGGAAGTCTAGGTAAATCCTCTAGAAATACATCAATGTATTCTTTCACAATAGGTACATCCTCAATTTGAAGATTTATTTCATATTCCATAGATGATATTTTCTCTTCATCCCCAAGAATTTCATTAAGTATGTCTACTAGGGGTGGATATGGATAAGAACCATATGATGAAATTTATAAACTAAAGATAAGGTATTCTACATATTCCTCACAAATTGTAACTTCCTTCTTCTTACAATAGATTTTTCATCATATTTTGAAATCCATTCCATACCAAGGATTATATCAAAATCAACCATAGGTATTATGATAAGGTTTTCAACTAAAGCACATTTATGTTTCATAAAGGAGACTCAATGACACTTTTTTTTTTGCAATGATACTCCCCTTAGGAGTTTTTACTGACAACTCCTTTTTTAAATAAAAAGGGAAATGTCTAATTTTCTTGGAAAAATGTGAAGATATAAAAAAATTAAATGATTAATAATTAAATAATTCATTATCTAAGTTTGAGGAAATGATTAAATTACATACCACCATATAATTAGTAACTTCTAACTTTTTAGTTGTGATCGCATAAGCTTCGCCTTTCTCCCTTGGTCTTTTCTGGGGAAAGTTTCCTTGACACATAGGATAATAATTTTCATAGTGTACCATCTCCTTATAATTGTAACATTGAACATTGGTAGATTTTTTCTTTCCCTTGAAATCATGGGCTCAGTGGCCTTTCTCTCCACACTTTTAACAGACTCCTTTTCCTTTTAAGCAGGTACCAAGGTGTTTCCTTCCAAAAGTATTACACATTGTAAAATTTTCTTTTTTATTCTTCCCTTTATCCATTATTTCCTCTACCGGCCTATTATTCTATTGTTTTACCATAAATTCATAAGACTTAGAGAATTATTTATCTGCCTTGATAGCACATGAGACTATATCTTCATATGATGAGAAATTTTGGGAGACCAGTGCTATTTGGAGGAATGGTTTTATCCCACTAATGAATCCATCAATATTGTTCCCCCGATTACATATGTAGTCTGCGACATGACTTTCTAACCTTATAAAGTTGGATTCATACTTGGAAACAATTTCATCCTCTTTTTATAATAGACTCAATAATTTTCTCTCCATATTCTCTCATTGTTCTCAAGGTAAATATTTTTTCAAAATAATTCTTTAAAATATTCTCATTCCATATTTAAAATTTATTTCTCCTCTTTGTGTTTTTAATTAATGAACACTATTGATCTACATCTCCCTATAGAAAATAAAATTACATGATAACCTTCTCCCTTTCTTTACTTCCCAAAGAGAGAAATATCTTCTCTAAGGAACTTATCCACTGCTTAGATATGAAGGGGTTTGAAGTCCCATTGAATCATAGTGGTTATTGTCTCATGAAGTGGTGTAACATTGTTTCTCTATGTTGTGCATCAGTATTCTCCATATGAGTAAGCTTATTATTCATAACCAGATTCAGCTTCCCTAGTATAGTTATAAGTTGCTTAGTATCAGTCATAGCTCCAATACCAACATCATTATCTTACATTGGAGGAAAATTTTTACATGGGTTACGTGCATTGAAACAATTTAAATTACTTCCACTAGGTTCCATTTCTAAATAATAGAATACACTAAAATAGTTTATTAATTATAATTCATAAATTCAAATTATAAAAATAATTAACATAAATTGGAAATTAATACATATCTAATCGCATAATCATAAACATGGTTTTTTTGGGACACATTAACTTTTAAATCCTTCATAATGGTTTGTAAATAAAATGTGAATTGTCTAAATAATATCCCCCAAGATTGTCAAACAAGGTGCAAAGTAAACAGGTTACCTCGAGTTAGGCTTGGGACACCTTGTCAGAGTTGTTACCCCTAGGTACATCTATTCGAGAACCACATCCACATGTAATATCCAGAGAGAGATGTATTTATTCGACAACCAATATAATCTCTACCTTACCAAAATTATAGTATTTTCTTTTATGATTATCCTTAAAGTCTATCTTAGGGTTATGTTCTCTAATCTTTGTTTTCATAATCCAGTTTCCATGTTTTCGAATAAACTTCCTCTAATACTAACTATAAATACCCCAACCCCAGTAGCCCAGAGTTGATGCCTTACTTTATTACATTGGTACTATGAACAATTTTTAGTATCCCAAATGACTGGAGAGTTTAGAAGTTTTGGAAAACCAGATACAAACATAAGTTTTAAATTACAACTTGAAAGGAAAAACAATATAGAAATTTCATTGGTAACATCCATAACTCCAAGATTATCTCTACAATTCATTCATAATATACATCATTTCATCTTGAGGAAAAATAAAACATAAGAAATGGGTGAGAACATATTCTCATTAAAGGTAAAAAATATAGTGGAATCTATCATAAACATAAATAATAAGGCAAGGTGAATAATTAAAACATGTTCTAATAAAACATAATCTTGAGCATAATATTCCTGGAATAAAAGATAAATAAGTAATTCCATATAAATAATCACATGAAATTAAACCATGGATATTGTACTAGTCTAATAATCAAATGATTTATCAATAAAAATTATTAGAATGAGATAATTCATAATGTCAGACATCTGAAACATACCTTCTAGGCCTCATCCAATACATCTAAAAATAAATGGTTAAGGCCTCGACCAAATCCATTTCTTTTTTGTCTCATGAGACCTACCGATGCATATGGGGGCTATATTGGGCCCCAAATATCACTTAGTAAGTCCAATTCATTACTTATATTAATGGGGTTAAATATAAACAACATATACATATGAAATATAAATAACTTTCCTCAATCTATAAACATAATCACTAACTATTCTGAGTAGTATGGTGAATGGTACCAAGATAGCACATCCACAGTCAAACTGATCATAAACCATTTAATATAATATGGTAGATGATAATAATAATATATAAATCTCAATAAATCACAATATTAAACAGATATGTTTAAATATATTAAAATACTCTAATAAAATCATCAAGGAATTCTTGGGAGAAATACCCTTTTTTACTTTGCAAAGAAGAGTTCTCTTGGAAAAATCATTTGTATTTGTCGTAATTGTTAGTATAAAGATAAAATGAAAAAATAAAGTTTTTTATTAAAAAAATCAGTGATTTTATTAAAATAATGGTGTCTTATAGTATATTGTGAATGGTACTTAAAAATGGGTAAGAATTTGATAAGTTCTCTTTAATCGGGCTTGCGTATCTAAGAGAATTGAGAAGGGAACCTTTTAAAACATATATTTCCCCATAAAAGAAAGATGGAATAATATATATACATGAGTTTGTAACATGAACATAGAATTTATAATAATTATATAAAAATAATGAAGAATTATATTGGTGTAAAGAGGGAGAAATCATAACCTAAATGAAAATGTAGGTTCGGTAAGAAACCCTTACCTTATGTATGAAAGTGTTCTGCACTTGTGCTTAATGTCCTGGATAATGAAAATTAAAGTAATTAATAAATTAATTAAGAACTTATTAAACATATATTTGATTTATTATAATTTTATTAAGTTCATTTTTGGTTTTTTAATGAGTTATGAGATTCAATTTTGTCATTTGGGGATGTTCTTTTCCTTGGTTTTCATGGTCGGTTTACTTTTACACGTATATGGAAGATCATTTAAAATGGAAATAATTATCCAAAATTAAAATTATATGTTATTAATTAACATATATAAGATTAAATGTTCTTATATATTATTTTTTTCAGATATGAGTATGATTCATTAGATAGAACTTTACTGATTATTGTTTAGATTATCTTAGTGGTTTTTTGATCGTTATGAACTAGTTTTGTCTTATTAATTAATATCATGTATATATACTAGTTACAGAACAATAAATAAATTATAATATGTATAATAAAATAATTTTTAACCATAATTATGGTTTTATAACCAGCCTTTAAGGTGTAATTGAAAAACGAAAACACATCGTCCATGAAGGCGGTCTATCGGCACCTCTCAGGTGATGTTTTCATCTTTAAAATAAAAGGAAAAGAAGAAGAGAATTTATGTATTATTTCCAATTTACATAATAAAATTACAGTATATTAAATATACTAGAGTTATCAGGCCACTTTTGATAGGGTAGGTGAGGTAATTATAATAAAAGAAAATAAATTTAGAGGAAAATAAAAGAAAAGAAAGAGGATTTTTACCACTTGAATTCTCCTCCTTGGGAACCTCCTTAAGGGGATTTGTTTTGGTATTTTTTTGATACCAAAGGATCTTGGACATTGAGGAGGGTCTTTAGAATAGTATTTGGTAGAAATTTTATAAGTCTCAAATATTATAATCTACGAGGAGAGGAGGTGATGAGGGGTGGTATTTATAGTGAATGAGGGGGGTGCTTTTTTAATATTTTAATCATTAGTTTATTATTTTAGCTCAAGACTATGAATAGTTTTATAATTATCAATAAATAAATTAAATAGTAAAGTTAAGTTTGAGATTATGGTTCTTATATAATTCATGACTCATGGAATAGTGTATTTATCTTATAATTTATATATACTGTAAATTACTGTATTTCACTATTCCCCAAAAATCCAACTATTTTAGAAAAATCCAAAAAATTCACCATAAATATTTTTAGACATTTAGAATTTAAAAATGGACTTCATTTTATGAAAATAATTTTATAAATATGATACATTTAATTTTTAAATAAAATCGTCATTTATTTGAAAAATATCGATTTTAAAATTATAACTGATTTTATAACACTTTGAAAAATTAATTGAAGTATTATAAAATTATCTCGTAATAATAAAACAAAAAAATTATTAATTTATGAATATATTTTATGAAAATAAATTTCTTTTAAATATTTATATTAATTATAAAATTTAAATTAAATATTTATGACTTAAAAAAATAAAAACACTTTACTTGTTATTTTTAAAACATTTAGTTACTTATATCAAGATATAAATATATCATATTTTCATTTATAAGATACCCAAATTATATTTATACTATCATAGGTGAATTTACTATTCTATGGGTCATATTACTATTTATAATAGTCACATTACTATTTCAAAAGTCAAGTTACTATTTCATCAGTATAGGTTCCCTAACTTCTAGAAATAACTCTTATTTTATTAATTATTCATTTATAAAGTTTTTATTATATTATATAAGTCATTTTATGTGATTAATACTATATTAAATAACTATAAGAAGGAAAATTTCATTGATACAATTCTGGGTTGTTATAAGAACTATATATGGTGGGGAGACCACCAGTGAGTGGTATCAATGCTCCGAAGGCATATTGTGTTTTAAAAAGTGTTATGTTTCCCTCACACCATGAGATTGAAAGTAATAAAATATTTCCATCCTCTTAGTGGGAATTACATCCATGATCCCATTAGATACAATAAAACATATAGTACCAATATTTGTGGCTTGTAATGATAAAAAACATAGAAGATTTCATTTGCCAATGTTATACTTATCAGAAGATTAAGGTAAAGCATCTAAAACCCTCTGGTTGACTTCATCCTCTTCTAGTTACCATCTAGAAATGGGATAAGATGTACATGAATTTTAACTTTGTATTAGTTAATACCCCTTAAGAAAAGAACACTACTTTGGTTCTAACTGATAGTATGACTAAGTCATCTCATTTCAAACCAATAAAGGATAACACTAAGGTGGAGGATCTTGAGAAGTTGTACATGTAATAAATCATGAAACTGCATGGTGTTCCTTCTACCATCATTTTTAATAGGGATCCTTAATTAACCTCTAAATTTTTATAGGTCCTTTGGGATTCCATGGGGTATCAGGTAAAGTTGAGAACGATATATCATCCATAAATAGATAGGAAGATAGATTAGGGGATCCATATTCTGAAAGGTGTGCTTTGTGCCTATGTATTGGAATTCATAGGCTCATGGGATACCCATTTGTGATTAGTTGAGTTTTCTTATAATAATATCTATCAATAATTAATCAAGATATCTCCCATAAAATCATTCTATAGTCATTCATTTCAGTCTCCACTCTACTGGACTGAGGAGGTAGAGATTTCACAAGTGGGTTCAAGCATTATTCTTGAGACAACTAAAGAGATATAGATTATTTGGGAGTGACTACTAATATATAAAATCCAAAATTAATCATATGTTAATCATCTTTCGTATTTTTTTAGTTCTCTTTTTTGATTAGGTATTCTTAAAATTATTACATTGATTGGTCCATCAAAAAATTAGTATATAAGGAAATTTAACACTAAGATATGTGGTCCCCTTTGAGACCATTGAATGAATTGGGAAGGTTACATACTGGTTCGATTTACCTCCTCATATGACATCCAATCATAACTTTTTTCACATCTATTAGCATAATAAATATCATCTTGATCCCTCTCATGTGTTGTTCTTAGAAAATATAGATTTAGAGCTAAATGTTTCAATGATAGAGAAATTGTTCTGGATTTTTGAATCCCAGATTAAATTACTTCATGGGAAATATATTATGTTAGTTTAAGTCTTATGGTAACATAAGATATATTCTCATGAGACCTGGGAGCAAGAATATTTCATGAGGGAGCATTTCCATCATATCTTCTCTGATCATCTAGCTTCAAGTTGACTTTTTGGGATCATAAAGTGACATAGTATGGAAAATTGTCACACATTGATGTCACTTTCAAGCATAAAATTTTATATTTATTTATTTTTATCTATATTATTTATTTTGGTTTGGATTTGTTTAAAATTTAGGGGGGATACAATGTGGTATTCATGGTTGGATCCTTATTGGCCCACAATTAGTAGTAACTATGCGGCTTAACCTTACTTAAGGTAACCCCATTAAAATAATAGGTTCATGCTTATTATATAATTATGAGTAACCTAGTAAATTAATTATACATTTCTATGTTAAACAATGTGATACTATAAATGAGTTAAAGAATTGTTCGCACAATTGGTTAATGATTTACCAAATCATGTAGACTATCTATAATTATAATTTTGTGACATTTCCTTCTTTACCCTACTTTATTTAACCCATTTTAGCCCTATTTTGCCTCATTTCAAACTCTCCAGACCTCTCATGCATCAAATCTTTATTCTCCCTCTCTTTTCATTGATTTCATGTAAATTTATCACTAGATCTTCAAGTAAGTGTTTCTCTCCTTATTATTTAGTCTTATTCTTCCTTTTTCCTTGGGATTATTCCTCCCCTATGTCCATGGTTTCCTATGGTTCGTGTTCATCCATATTTAAGTTGTAAAATATTTTTTTAGGGTTATATTTTGTATTCTTTGGAACCCTTATTGCCTCACTTAGTGAAAAGTAGTAAGTGAAAGCAAATATGATCATATTTATGGTAAATGAGACTCTATTTGGTTCCCTATAATTGGTGAACCATGATTTATTTGATGTTATATAAATGTTTTTTAGAATATTAAATCATGATTTAGTATCAATTAGGATTGAAATTAATTATTATACTGTTCTTGTTTCTTTCTTGAATATTTTTGTGGAATAATTGTTTACAAAGTATATATTTACCTTGGTTTTATAAAATTGACCTTATGTGTTTAATGAAATTACTTAATTAGTTTACTTTAAAATAATTTAATATGATTTATAGACATGGTTATCCATTAACTATAACAAATCATAAAATTCATTTTATGATACAAGTTTTTATTTAATGAGATATGTGGCTAGTGTGAATAAGGTTTCCACTTGAATTAAATCCCAAATAATGAAATGAATTTCATGATTTTTATGAGTCTTGGTGTATTTTTTAAATGAATTGTATCCTCATGGTAAGCCTTGGGAACTTATGGGGATCATGAATCATAAAATGTTAGGTTTAGTGGATGGCCCTTCCTAGTGGATATCTTAATTCCTTCCCAATATAGGCACACACTCATGCATGATATTCCATGGTTAATGGATACACCTATATTTATTTTTAGTCTTATCTAATATGGGTGAACAATAGGTAATAATGTGACTCTAACAAATGAATCTTATGATATTTTGGGTATTTTCTTATGATGTATTTAGGTTACTCTACCTTAGTTACTCGTGGCTTCCCTCATGATATTGTATTGATAAATTGGACTCACATTCTTTATTTACTCACTATTTTTCACTACTAAGTTTTGAACTAGTTTAAATAAAATCAATCTTCATTGTTTGTTTTATTTAAAAATTAAATGTTTACTTTTATATATTTTAGTTCAAACTAGAGTTATATTGTTTATTTTTTTATGGATTTCACATTGAGTATTTGTTGATACCCTACTTGGTTTGTTATTATCAAACCCTACATACACCCTTTGGGTGTATGTATACCTTGTTTTGACTAATACAGACAATGGTAAGTCACTTCTTGGAGGTAGTAGATAATTAGGGTAGCTAGGTTAGATTTTAGAGGAGGTGATACGGTGGGAGTTATCACTTATGTCACACAGTGATGGGTAATAGTTTTTTTTTTTTTGTTTTTTTTCATATTTTTTTAGTATACTTGTTACCTTATATTTATTGGATTCCTATCCCATTTACCTATATATTTTGTTTGTATCATATTATATATGTATTCTTAACCCCATTATTGTTTTTTGATTTTATGGATGGTATTATTGTTATATTTTTTGTCATGTTTTATTATGATATATCATTTATGTTACACTACTTTTAATGACTTTATTTATCTATGATTTTTCTTACATGAGAGCATGACTCACTTATTTAAAGTGAGTTCATGTCAGGTTCTCAGTTTGAACCTTTATTTCCTTTATTTTTCTATTCAAGTGAAACCATTCTCAAGGTGTATTATTAATGGTTGAGCACTAGTTTCCAACCCATGGGGATTGGGGATGCCCTTTATTCCATGTCATAGGTTGGCTCTGGTATCAGGTTAGGGGAATCCCTGGTTGGTTTGTGATGCTAACCTTGGGTGTGTTGAAATATATAGAGCATAATTTTTATGTGTCATAAAATATAAAAAATTTATATTCATACATATATTTTTATAGATATGAGTTGGGTGTGACAATTATAAAAGATTATGTCATTTTATATTACGTGGGTTGAATAAATTATTTTAACTAGATCAATCATAGAGATTACATGGCTAAAGAGTTCCCTGAAAAATTTGGATAGGGGCTAAATAGATTATATAATATTTTATAATATTCAAAGTGAAATAAATATTATAAATAATATAGTATTCTATTACAATATGAATCATATTAAATTGAAAAATCATTTCATCATAGGATAATTAAACATGGTACTTTTATAAGATCTTGTCTTTTTTTAGGTACGTTTCTCTTAGAGTTTTTTTTATTTGAGCCTTAGTGGCCAAGTATTATTCAGATACAGAGAGACTTTATTGGATAAAATTACCTAAATTTTGGGGATGTATGATTTTTTGAATTAATGGAGTTTGTGTATAAATGGGTTAAGTGTTAAAATGGGTTCTTGGTAAGTTGAGAGGATTTAAAGGGAAAATGGGATAAAAACTCAACTACAAAAAATGTACACATCGTTTAAGGGGATTAAATGTCATATAATTGTTCATGGTTTTTAATAAAAAAAATTGAGATGACGGGTTTTTTAGTGACTACCATTAAAATTATTTACATGAAATGTAACTGAATTACATGTTGTTTAAATGCCTGACTTGTAGTTTTAAAGTTTTTGTGTGGCTGATTTTAATTGGAATCTACTACATCCTTTCTCTTCTCGACCTAGGGTGACCCTATAAGAAATTTTGGAGTTTCAAACCCCATTTTAGATGTCTCATTCACACAATAAATCCCTATTAAGTCCTTTTGGTTGGTTTTATTCTTTATCTTCTTTCTTCTCTAACCTGTTCAGTGAAATCCCTTGGTCAATTGCATTGTTGGTTTTGATCCTGATCAATCTTGATCTAGGAACCTCCTTACAATCATCAGTACCTTATTTCTCATGGGAGTTGGCCTATGGAAGCATTTTTTTCATCTTTGGTTAAAGATAGGTGGTGTAATATTCAATTTCCATAGTCTTGATTTGATGTGTGTATGAAAATTGTAGAATCGTGAGCATTCTTTAGAAATATTAATTCCTACGTTTGTTTAATTAAGTTGGACAATTGATTAATTGATGTATTGTTTAAATAGAATATTAATTGGAGGATTAATTATGAAATTTCATGATTTTTTTATTTTAGATAATTAATTGTGGAATTAATTTTGGGTTTTTGAGTTCTGAGTATTGATTAATTAAGTTTTAAATTAATTAATGGGTTTGAAATAATTAATTAATTAGGGAATTAATTAAGGAAAGATAATTGATAAAATAATTTGTGAATTAGTAATGGATTTGGAGTTATTAATTAATTGTTTAATTAATTAATATTATTGATTTTATTAGTTAATTGTTAGATTAACTAATGGAATTATTGAGTCTAACTAATTTTTAAATTAGGAATAAGAATCATGTTGATAGTTAATTGTTGAATTAATTATGTGTGAAAGAACGGGAACATGGTCATTCTAATTTGACTAGTATGAATAGAAACATGGTCATTCACTTGTGATTAAAGGAATAGTAACATGGTCATTCTATTGAGAAGTATAAATGGTAACATGGTCATTATACTTGTCAGTAAAGGAATGGGAACATGTTCATTTAATTAAGAAGTATAAATGGTAACATAGTCATAGTACTTGTGAATAAAATAATGGGAATAGGTTCATTCAATTGTGTGATGTTTTAGTGGTAACATGGGAATTCGAGCATTAATTTAATAATAGTAACATGGGAAAACATGTAGGAAATAAATAATGGTAACAAATTCACTTCAATATATGAACTCACTTGAGAATACTTTGGGCTCCATCATGAATCAAAGCTAGTATTGAGATATGATATAACCCTTTAATATTTTGGGCTTCGATATGAGATGAATAATATATTAAGATATAATATTACCTAGAAACAATTTGGTATTTGGCACGGTCCAAAGCTAGAATTGAGGTACGGGTGTCCTCGGGAAACCTAGAGTTAATGTGGTTAAGTAAAGAATAAATTATAATGTGATAACTAGATATTTATGAATTGTAAATATTTGTTTATAGAATTTCATACACTATTATCTAAATGGATATTATAATAGACACCATTGGTGGGGGCCTACTGAGTTGTACTCACACCCTAGTTAGGTTTCCTGATCGGTACTCAAATAGAGTTTATTGTTGTAGGACAGGTTAAGGGAAAAGGACCTAGGTTAGATTGCAGATTTGGGGTGGATCTTTGATTAAGGAACTAAACGTGGTTCAGGGACCTCTTGGGAGTCTTCAATGTCTTTATTTTTAGTTTTCATTTTAGGCACTTGACACTTACATTAACATGGAATGTCTTCATCTTTACTTGGATATTGTATTTTTTGGAATTTATTATCTTGAAATATTGGTATTTTTTATGGTTATATATGCTTATATTATTGTTTATTTATTTTTTCTAGTGAATTACTTTGATCTAAGTGGGTATAGTCTCCCCATGAATGACTTATCATACCCTCATTACTATTTGGAAGCCTCTGGATTATAAGGAGGCATGCTTGAGGTCATGTGGCGGTTTGGCTTGGGGCCCCGATGCATGGAACTCGGGTCAGGATGTTACCAAGTGGTATCAGAGGAGTTTTATTTTATTTTTATTTTTTATTACTATTTTGGTAAAGTTATATAGAATACTATAAAGATTAAAGTATTATACATGAGCTCGTTCATATAATTTAGAAACCCATGTATGGGGTAAAACCCAAGTACCCATGGTGGGATTGTTGTTATTGATGTTTGTTGTTACAGTTGAATATTATTTCACCTTGGGTGACGTACTTATTGTGTAATGTGAAAATTGTTTTTAAAATTTTATATGAATTGAATCATAGTCGGGAATAGTAAGAGAGTTGAGTCTGCATGTAACATTATAGGCACTCAGGATTATTTTGTGACATACATCATTTTAGGCATGCATGGGAAAATGGATTTTGGGTAAGTTGTTGAACTTAAACTATTTTTTCCTTAATTGTGAAATTAAATTGAAAATGGTGCCTAATAAGAAATTGAATGTGTTAAAATGATGCAATAATGTGAATAATAGAGTTTCTAAATGATAAAATTGAATATGATAACATGTTTACCCTTGATAATCAATACCTAGGTGTAGAATGGTTAAGGTTAGTGATAGCACCACAGTTTTGACCATGTGGTGAGGTTTGTGGAAAGTACTTGTTGTGCCACATTATGATTATTCCTATTACATAAATTTGATAATGTTTTTTTATGATTCCAAAACATGTGTTTGGAATTTTAGAGATATTCCACCATGATGACGCTTATTTAGAGGACGAAAGGAGGTTATGGTTGGAGGTGACCTATCTACAGTGGAACCTAAGGCACCGCTAGTGTCAGGTGGGGAATCAAGAGAATAGTTTTGATAGAACTTTGGTCACTTCATGCAATTTAGTGGAAGAGACCCAGGGTGGGTTGAGAAGACCATGTCTTAACTGAAGGGGGAGTTTCAATTGCAGCACCCTCCAACTTTTACCAAAGAGGATGGACCTGAGGGAGATGAGTTCTAGGTTGATTCCATTGAGACGATACTTGACCATTTGGAGACTCATGCTAAGAGGAGGTAAATGTTGTCTACTTATATGTTGTGAGGATAAAAAAAGTACTAGTGGGACGTTTAGGCATGGACTGGACAGACAGATGTTATGTTATGGAAATACTTCTTGGAGAGATTCTTGGAGCACTTCTACCCAGAGATATTGTGGCCAGATAAAAAAGAAGAGTTCATGTGGCTGACTCGGGATATCATGTATGTGATGGATTATTCAAGATGCATTACATACCTACAATTATTTTATATAGTGTTGGTAGGATATGGAACAGCAACATCAAGACACTTTCGGTATGGAGTTAAGTTCGAGATTAAGTCCCAAGTTAACCTCTTTTGGATAAAAAAGTTTCCAGATGTGGTGGATTCGGATCTCATAGCTGAGGGAAACTTCAAGGAGGCTTCCAATGATAGATAGACAGTTGTTGATGCACGATCAAGAGGTGCTTCTTCTGAGACAAGGAAGAATAATTATTATAAATTTAGATAAGGAAGTGGAAATCTGAGTGGTCAAACATGAGGGTCAATTGCACATGACCTTATTGGAGTGATCTGTCATCAGTGTGGTAGGTTGGGCCATTATCATAGAAACTACCCCTGAAAACCATTAGAGTGTTGGTCTTGAAGAAATATAGGGAATCTAAGTAAGTTCCATAGGACAAAACGACAGAAAATAGATGAGGGTACAACTAGATAGAGTCAGAGTGAGGGAAGGGGATATTCTACACCATATTATACAGGAAACTAGAGTTCTACTGGATGAGGTGGTAGAGGCAGTGTACATGGTTCTTATAGGTAAGAGCTCCCATATCAGCAGAGTGATGAAACTCAGGGGAGTCAAACTATAACATAGATAAGAGGGGAAGTATAACTACATGAAGTTTAACCTAAACTTGTGGATAGAAGGGTTATAATATCGACATTGAGAGGTAATATTATTGTAGCTTCTATATTAACTAGTTCCTTATTTAATGTTGGTGCATCTCATTCCTTTATATCTGCAAAACTTGTTAACTTTTTGAGCCTAGTGGTGGAATTTTTGAGTGGATTAATGACTATAGATAGACCATTGGTAGTGCAGTCTGGAGAAATATGTTTGTGCAAGGGATGTTCTCTCAAAATCGGGGAGTATCATTTTCGGTGGGATCTCTATATCCTTGAAATGTTAGGCTTGGACCTAATTATGGGTATGGATTGGCTAGTCACATAAGAACCCCATATTGATTTTTACCATGGGATAGTGATGTTAATGTCTCCTAAGGGTGACCAGTACATTCACCGTGTAGAGTGAGAAATCTAGGTAGGTCGAGTTACTCAACAACTGGGAGATCTCACAGCCTATGTTTCTAGTCTTCTGTAAGTATAAAGAGGATTAAATAATGATATCCTTCCACCCATAGTGGAATAGTTTCAAGATGTTTTTTCTGAATACTTCTCAATTTTTCCATCTGAGAGAGATGTGGTATTCACCATTGAGCTCATGTTGGGGGATAATCCAGTTTTTATTCCACCATACAGAATGGAGCTGATATATTTTCAACAACTCAAGACTCAGTTAGAGGAGTTTGAGGATAAGGAATTAGTTTTTCTGAGTACATCACCTTAGGGTTCACTGGAATTGTTTTCTAAGAAGAATGATGGAACTCTATGATTGTTTGTTGATTACTGAAAGTTGAACCAGATGACTTTGAAGAACCAGCATAATCTTTCATGTATCGATAATCTATTTGACCAGTTGAGAGGAGATTGTGTGGTTTTGAATATTGACGTGATGTAAGGGTATCATCAGTTGAGATTTCAGACTTTTGATATACCGATGGCTGCTTTCAGAAGTAGTTATAGCCTATATGAGTTCATCGTAATGTCGTTTGGGTTGAAAAATGCACCAGCAGTATTTATTTCCTTGATAATCATAATCTTCTATCCATACCTGGATCAGTTTTTTGTAGTATTTGTGGATTAAATATTGATGTACTCCAAGACTCATAAGGATCAATCCCAACACCTTGACATAATATAGAGTACACTAAGATTTCATTAGTTATATGAAAATCTATCTAAGTTCCAATTCTGTATTTATCATGTACACTTATTGGGACACATCATCTCGGTAGAAGGTGTGTCAGAATACCTAGAGAAGGTTCAGGCATTGGTTTCTTGGGAGCATCCCAAGAATATATTCAATTTCCGTATATTTCTAGGGTTAGTTGGATATTATTGGAGATTCATCCATAACTTTTCCCATTTGTAAGTGTTGCTTTCAGGCTTGACCAAAAAGGGGATAAGGTTTGATTGATCAGAATCTTGTGAGAAGGCCTTCCAGGAGTTGAATAAGCGGTTGAAATTGGCATCAATATTGATCCTACCAGATCTAGGTGAGGAATATATGGTGTATTATGGTTCTTTAGGGATTTTAATTGAATCTATGTTAATTCAAGTAGATCAAGTTGTGTTGTACGGGTTTCAATAGTTATGGATACATGAATGGAACTACCCTACGCATGACCTCAAGTTGGACGTAGTGGTTTATTCTTTGAAGTGTTAGCAACATTATTTGTTGGGTGAGAAGTTCACAGTGTATAAAGAATAAAATATCTTGATAGATTTGAATCTTCGACAGTATAGATGGGATGAGTATATTTAGTCTTTCAATTTTGAGATGGCATATACACCTTATAAAGTAAACATTGTTGTTTATGCTTTGAGAAGGAAAAATCAGACTCAAGCATTTAGAGAATCTAGTGTTGAGTGGAAGATGATGACCCTTCTGGCTAAGATTCATGTGGTGGTTCAGGAGAGTCAAGTAGCTACCCAACCCCAAAAAACCTAGAATCGGTGTCTACTACCATTACATTTGCATGATTACAGGGAATTAAATCCTGAAGGACCGATTAGTTTAGTTTTCTTGGTAAGATAGATACATACACGAGTCTTGAATTAAAAATGAATACACTAATTATAAGATATTTTTTCATTTTTAGGATAACTTCATTCCATCTAGTATATCCCTGTATATATTTCATAGTACACTTCTTGGATTCCTAGGGATGGAAACATAATATGGTTGAGATAAAATGCTCAGTAAGGGTAAAATATAGTGGAAGAAATAAAGAATCCATGAAATTAATAATTATGTAATGACAAATAACTGAACACATATACTATTTAATAAATATAATGATAAGGAAGTGCATAATCAATATGGAAATTTAATAACAGGAAACACATTCCATATCAAATAAATAGATAAGGAAAAATAAATATTGCAAGGTAAGAAACTAAAAACACATGCCATTTAATCAATGGAATAAAATAAAATGTATCCATAGATATGTCAATGAAAAATCTCATGAATGAATAATAACTAAATCTAAATGATGAAAATTATTAATTATTGCATGTCATGTATAAGGCGCATTAAAACCTATACTGTCAATACCTTTTATAAGATGGTTTAAATCTAATAATAGAAACTCATTTAACTTTCACAACTTATTTATCTCATGGGAACCTGTCGATTCATTGATGGGCTATATAAAGTCCAGGACCCACATATCATTGCCTTTCCAAAGAATTACTCATATTGAATAGTCAAAATAAATAATAAGACTTATCAAATATCCATAATGAATAAAGAATATTGAATTTTCAATATTTCCCCAAATAATAAAATAACTATCAAAGTAGATACTATATGTAAAATGGTATATGGGTTAACCAATAAAAATATCCATGATAAATGAAATGGATAATTTAGTAGAAATTCAATGTTCAATGGTCATAGGAGATTGAATGTTTCTAGGGGACTAACAAATAAATCAAGTAAGTGAATGTGAATATTATCCTTGGCCAAATTGATCATAAACCATCCAGAGGAAGAATAAGGTTGGTATCAATAAAATATATCCTTATAGGAGTAAAGTAAAATATTATTGTCATTGTTGAATGAAAATACTATAAAATTATCTTTTAAAAACATTCTTGAGAAAAATATCCCGTTATTTAAAAAAAATAGTATGAAAATCACTTTTGAAAACATTTTCTTTAAAAAGTAAACTTTTAAAAAATCAAAGGAAACTTTGATGAAGTAATGATGAGTAAATTTGTACTTCCCATACGAGGTAAAAGGAACATTCCTTTTATATGGTAAAAAGGTTATAAAAATGTATTGTTCAAAAAAAATATAGAAATATTCCTTTGATAAAATTGATAAAATAAAAAAAGTATAAATATATTTACAAAGTCATGTTAAAAATATTTTTGAAAAACTGTTTAGAAAACAGGGTTTTTATAAGAAAATAGGTTCTCTGACTAAAGGGAGAAATGAAGTCATGTTTTATTATAAACATTTTCTAAAAAATTTTGAGTACCAAAGAGTGGGGAAATGGTACTACTAATTAATAAAGTTCATGAATAACCAGAGGAAAATAAAATTAAAGGTTTTATTGGGCAGTGATAAAATAATTTCCTCTCATGGAAATTTAAGTGTAAAAAATCCTAAAAAAGCGTGATTGTAAAGTAAACCTTTGAAAATATTATAATGTTGGAGTGATGATCACTCAATGAATAGATTATGTGTACCAACTATAAATCAAAATATAGAATAGTAAATACATAAATAGATAGTTGAAGTCATTATACACATGATCATAGAATATTAATGACAACGAGGAAGTAATATAACACAATGAAAAGAAATTTGATTATGAAATTCTTTTCCACTTGGTAACTTTTAACTCAAATCTCCTTAGATGAAATAATTCAAATTAAAACTAAAAATATCATGAAGAATGATTGAATCATGATATTATATGAAAAATTGGTAGTATGTGCACCATATATAAGAAATTATGATCACAAAAATAAAGTTTTTGTTTCAATAGAAATTTAACAAGTACAAAAGGATGTTATATTTCAAAGATAACATTAAAAAAATTCTTGAGTAGAATAATCTTCAAACATTCCAAAGTGTCCCATACCAATTTTAAAAAATTTGAATCATAATCTAGATGAAGTAATACCATTAAATGAAATGTATAATATCATTAGAATAAAGAGTTTCATGATATAACATTTCAAATGGCATTATATACACCATATAAAAGAAACTAGGAGCATAGCAACAAATAAGTCTCAATAGAATTTAAATTGAGACGAAATCCCTTACCTTGCATCTGATTTTTATCATGTGTCATTATATTCTTAAATAAAAAAATTAAGTTAATTATTTTATTAATTTATAACCTTTTTCATTTTTATAATAACTTTTATTTCACTTATTACTATGTTGTATACAACTACTTAAACAATTATGTTTACATTGGGTTTTTTTTACTAAATTCAGTTTATGTGTCAAAAACAACATGGTAGGTCAACTATGGTAAAAGTGGTAATTATATAACATCACAAGAATAATAATCCTAAAATAATTATTATATTTACACAAAAATTATAATTTTAAAAAAATCATTAAATATGGTTATAAAAAATGAATCAACGTTACAATCATGGAGACGGTAGGTCGTACATACACGTTAGTAACATTCTTATTTTTTAATGATTGTAATGGAAAAAAGGTGAGTAGCATTATATATTTCCATAATGAAAATTATATCATAAATACCATATTATTTAATCACATATACTTATATCTATAATTATTTTGATGTAAAATGATTCACATCATTTCAAGGAGGCAGTAGTCCACTCGTCCATTAACAACGTTATCACTTTTTAAGTGTGTGAAAGGGTAATAAAGAAAAAAATATATTATATTTCCATAATGTTAATTATTTCATGAATATATATATATATATTTTTTCTATGTCGTATATTTTCAATTAAAATCATTCTTTATACATTCCATGTATTGTGTGAACAAATCACATCGCTTTAAGAGGCGGTAGTCCACCCTTCCACAAACGATGTTATCGTATTCCCACAAAATGGAGTGCATTAATATTTTTGTTATAAAATAATTATATAAGTATAAATAAATTATAAATATAATATATAAAATATATAAAAATATTTTACATAATAATCACCACCTTGAGAGGTGGTAAAGAAATAACAAACAATCATCATTTCGTGAGGTGGTTGTTCGTTGTTCACATAAATAGTATCTTTGTTACCCATTAGATGGGTGTGTGTGTAATTTTAGGTCAAAAAATTAATATAAAAACATAATAGTGTATTTATTATAGTTTTTTTATATAATTATGTAATAAGAAGAGTTTAGGGAGCGGATAATTTAAATAAAACTAAAGAGCTTAAGGAAAGATGTTACCTCTTAATTGGGTAACTCCTTTTGGTATATACAAAAATGATTCCTTGGATTACTTTATTCCTAAATTGAGTCTTATAGGGTGAGTTTAGGTATTTTAGGAGATATTTTTCTAGATATTTGTTGATAAAAAGTGGCTTGATAGGTGTGAGGAAGTGGGTGGAGATGAGGCCTTTTTATAGTGGAGTGGCACTCTTGTAATATTTTGACCAAGGAATTCTATACACGTTTTTCACATTGAAATTGGATACAATAATGGACCAAAGTAGATACAAGAGAGTATAGGGTTTAAATTTTTCCATTAAATGGCTCTTGTACAAGTTTCTATGTCATTTGGTCCCTTAAGATTAAGGTTTAGTCCCTTATTAAGCTTAATTTCACCTTAATCGTTATAATTAATTTTAATTACATTCACTAATATTTTTGGTCAAAAACTAAGTTGACATTTTTATACATTATAAATTATGTTTATTTAAAATATTTAATCCATTTTTCCAAATTAAAATTACATAAGTTTCATAAATTAATTTAAATTTATTCTCATGGACAGGACGACATTGTAGATTTTTAAACTAAAAACATCCGAACATTTTCTATGTTTTATAGTCAATTTAAAATTGAAATTTATTCCAATGACATGAATTTTATTAATTAATAAAAACATATCTAATTAAACTTTAAATCCAATTTAAAATTTGATTTATCCATATAAATAAATTAGATGAAAAAGTAGTGTTGGACTAAAATTCAGTATTTTTTACTATTCATTAAAAATGAAACTTTGTTGAAAATTACCAAAAATTCACCCTAAGCTAATTTTTATGTTTATTTTTAAAATATTAAGTTTAATTTTAAATATTAAATTTATAAAAGCGTCAAAATTTGATTTAAAATGGGTTTTTCAATAAAAGTAAATAAAAGTGTCTTAATAAAAATATAGGTTTTATGTGTAATGTTGAGTTTATTCCTATCTTATGTGTATCGAATCTATTATATGAATATCAAAAATATTGGATATAATATATATATATATATATATATTAAATTCACTCACAAATTATAATTAATTTAATTTACTAGAATAAAATATCTTTGTGTGCATTAAAATATTTTTCTATAAAAATACTCTTTATATTCAATTGGTTCTTATATTCAGTAATAATTAATTTGTAACCAATTAATTAATTTTAAAAAAAATTAATCCATATACTTTAATAAGTTATTGAATCCTATTAATAGCTACTAATTTAATGGCTATCTTATATCTTATTATATTAAATAATAATATTTAAATAATTTATTGTTTTTCGGTAAAACTCAGTCTTACATGTAATGCAAGATAACTCTGTGTTTCCTACATTACAATATATAGAATATATTGAATCTATTAAAAATAATAAATGTATTTTAAATTCTTAGTATATTATATTCCCTTACGCATTTGGTGTTGTCTATCATACATGTTATCGAATATAATGTTCCTACTTTAGATTTTAGGGTTGTTACATTCTCTCCACTTTAATTAAATTGAATCCTTGCAATTTAAAATTGATATTGAAGATATATTTTTTGATATTTCATATGTTTGAAATCCCACATCATGAGAAGGGTTCATAAGAAATCCTCTATAAAATAGAGAATGGGAATTACCAAGATCACATAGACTAACATATTATAGGTTTCGAGCGCAGTGGAAGTGTGTTAGTGGGTATACCAAACTTTAATTTTTCTGTTATCAACTACCAATATGAGATATGTCACGATAATAAAACACTAGATATTCATAATAGAATTAAGAAATAAATAAATTAAGGTAGTCCCGAAACCATAGATATGATCATCATATGTTGGTTATAATTAATTTAATTAAAAGATGAGAATTACATTGATGGAATTCTCTCTTCATTGATGTTTCTAGTCACGATCTGATGTGATCCATCATTGTGTCATAGAATCCAAGTGTAGGATTCCTCTATAAGTTATCCACACGTGCTCCACATATCTCTGGATGTCACCGAAGGGATCTTTGGTTGCTATCATGGAAGAGCTTTCGCTTGTGGTGTCCACCTTCAATCGCCATGATAACCACTTCCAAAGTGCTCTCCTTGATCCAGTGGAGGAGGATCTCTCTCGTAACCTGAGATTATTCTCGGTGGAAAAATAATTCTCTCTTGGCTTGAGAGATTTTTAGATATGTTGTGAACCACCACCAAAAAAAGTCTAGGCTAATGAGAATTATATAATTGGCATTTTAAATTAATTAGAATAATAAAATGAATTAATTAACTGAAATCATTTATTCATTTCATTTAATTCTTAGTAATACCCCGTGTCTAATAATAAGATTTGAATATTATTATTACTTGACATGCACCTAGAGAATTACACCTAATATTATTTAATTAAATAAATAATATTATTTCTCACAAATCCCTAGAAAAATTACACAGTGTGTATATTAATATACATAGTGTGTACTTTTGTTTTTCCATTTTCATTATTTCCACCACCATATTTATTAGACCTTGAATAATTTCTATTTATTTCTCAAATAAATATCACTTCATTACTCGCTAATAAATATATTATTCCACCCATAATATATTGTCTCTAATAACAAGTGTTGAAATAAATACGATCATGCATCCTTGAATAATTATTAAACCAGAATTGGGAATAATCTTTATTCAACTTGTTAAATTAATATTTAACTGAGATACTTGGACACACTTAGTGTTTCACCCTCTAGGAAACTTTCTCAGTGACATTATTTGAAGCCTACCTAAAGTCCAAGGTTAGAGTATAGCAACATATCAAGGCACCCATAAATAATGAAGTTAACTTTGCAATAACGTGTCACCTCCTATGAATGCTTACCGTGTAATGTTATCCCTTTGTCTCGATATCTCAAATCAAGTGGGTTTCATGCTAGTTCCATCAACCCATCTGCTCGATTATTCTTTCTTTGACTTTCTATAATTTAACTCACCCATTACTTACCATGGACATGGATTTATTTAGGCTATATTAATCCCATCATTGTGTCCCTCAAATAACATCATCCAGACATAGAACATATATTCAAGAATATTGTTATGGAACTTTTGGGTTCTCATCATAGAAGGGATCTACTATGACCCTTAATTTCAACAGTTATCCTTAGGACATTATCACATGCAATGTCACGCATAAGAATAGTCAATATGTGATAAGGTTTTTATTAATGAATAAAGTACAAATTAGTTGGTTCTAGGCAACCAACTCTAATAGACACTCACTTGGACTATATCCAACTTCTAACAACCTTTAACCCACTAGCTCTCACATGATATACATCCTTCTACTAAGATAGAACTTTATTCATGGGGTCCACCACGTTCTCTTCTGTGAACACTCTGCTAATTGCAACTTCAACTCTTTGATAGAAATCCCTTAAGAGGTGATACTTTCATAGAATGTTCTTTGTATTTTTATGTGACCTTGGTTCTTTTTCAAGAGCCACTGTTGTAGTATTATCATGATACAGTGTGATAGGATCTTTACTTCTAGGCACCACATCAAGATCCTGGAAAAAGATCCAAATCCAAACAGCTTCCTTGGGTTCATCAGAAGCCGCTATAAATTCATACTCCACAATAAATTCGGTAAAAACTGGCTGATTTGAACTCTTCCAACTCACATCTTCTCCATTGAGATAGAAAACATATCCTGATTGTGACTTCAGATCATTCTGATCTGTCCGAAAACTAGTATCAGCATACCCTCTGATGAAAATCTCCTCATCTCCTCCATACACCATGAACATATCTTTAGTTCTTCTCAGATACTTAAGGAAAGTCTTAACAGTAGTCCAATGTTGTTCTTTTGGATATTATTGATATCTTCCTACCATACTCAGTGCATAAGAAACATCAATAATGGTTCATAACATGACATACATGATGGATCCTATAGCTGAATCATATGGGATCTTACTCATCCAATCTTTCTTCTGTTGTGTCTGAGTACACATTATCTTAGAAAGATATAGGCTACGTGACACTGGAACCAATCCCCTCTTATTCCATACTAAATATCTTTAGTATCTAATCAATGTATGTACCCTGACTTAGTCCAAGAAAACTCTTATATCTATCAAAAATGATCTTGATCCCTAGAATGTAGGCTCCTTTGCTTAAGTCCTTCATGGAGAAACACTTGTTTAACTAGTCCATAAATGACTGTAATACTGGTAAATTATTTCCAATAAGTAATATGTCATCAATATATACTACTAGGATAATGACCACATTCCCATTAAACTAATTATAAACACATGGCTCACATTTTTTCTTAATGAAAACAAATTCTTTTATGGCTTCATAAAATCAAATTTTCCATGACCTAGATGATTTATTTAATCCATAAATGGATTTCTACAACTTGAAAACCTATTTGTCTTAACCTGGTGTCACAAACCCTTCTGTTTGTGTCATATAGACATATTCCTGAAGGTTCCCATTAAGTAATGTTGTTTTGACATCCATTTTCCAAATATTATAGTCATGGTAAGCTTCTATGTAAAGTATGATTCTTATGGATTTAAACATGGAAACTAGTGAGAAGGTTTCATCATAGTCAATTCCTTAACACTGTCTGAATCCTTTAGCCACTAGCCTTGCTTTATAGGTGCTAACTTGAGCCTCCATGTCCATATTTCTTTTGAATACCCATTTGCATCAAACAAGATTTACATCAACTGGCTCATTGACCAAAACCCATACTTGGTTCTGATACATGGAATCCATCTCAGATTTCATATCTTCTAGCCATCTTGTAGCTTCTGAGATATCTGCTTATTCCTTGTAGGAGAGAGGCTCATCATTGTCCAACAATAATGATTCACCATCATCGGTGACTAGGAAACCAAATCTCTCTAATTCCCTTACCTCTCTTGAACTCCTACAGAGTACTTGTGTTTATGGAATCTCTTCCACAGGGATGTGTGGAACTTGATATTTTACCAACTCTTGTGTATCTTGAGCATTAACTTCATCGAATTCAATCTCTATCCCACTATCTTTTTTGAGGATTTTCTCCCTCTCAAGAAAGATGGCTTGTCTGACGATAGTGACTTTCTTGTCTGAAGGGTTATATAGGTAATATCCTTTTGTTTCCTTGGGATATCCTATAAAGATGCACTTAGTGCCTCGGGGTGCTAGTTTTTTGCCTGATAAGGCCTTAATAAACGCTTCACATCCCCATACACATGTGTGAAACAAAATGGGTTTCTTTATATTCCATATCTTAGAGGGAATTCCATTTGTCGCCTTAGTCGGTACTCAGTTTAATGTGTACACTACAGTTTCTAATGAATATCCCCAAAAGGATAATGGAAGATATAAATTACTCATCATTGACCTCACCATGACTAACAAGGTGTAGTTTCTCCTTTCAATAACACCATTCCACTATGGTTTATAAGGAGGAGTGAGTTGAGATAGAATCCTAGACTCCTGTAAAAGGTCAATGAACTCTTGGTTTAGATATTCTCCACCTCAATCTGATCGAAGTTTCTGTATCTTCTTACCAAGCTGATTCTATACTTTATTCTTGAATTCCTTAAACTTATCTAACAACTCTAACTTATACCTCGTTAAGTAGGCATAGCCATATCTACTCAAATCATTAGTAAAATTAATGAAGTAAGAATATCCACCCCTTTATTCTACTAAAAATAGTCCACACACATCCGTGTGCGCCAATCCTAGAAGCTCTATGGCCCTTTCACCCTGTCCAATGAAAGGAATCTTGGTCATTTTTCCTTGTAAATAAGCGTGACATCTATCAATTTTTTTAGCTCATTAGAGTATAAATAAACATCTTGGAAGAGCTTTGTCAAGTGCTTCGTGTTTACATGACTGAGACGGTGATGCCACAACTGGGTGATGTATGAGTCATGTGATTCTATTTCATTATCAATTGAAAACACTTGTTTTTTTAATTTAATACATACAAACCATTATTTAAATGTTCCATACCATAAAATATGTTTTTATTATAAAATAAACAACCCTTATTTCCAAACATTAAAATAAATCCATCCATATCCAAACATGATACATAAATTAAGCTCTTGGTAACTTTAGGAATATAATAGCAGTTATGTAACACCAAAATCATCCCAGTTGGAAATGAAAGATGGTAATCACCAATGGCTAATGCTTCCGGCCTTGTTCCATTGGCAGCTCAAGGATCCACCTATCCTTTGAAAATCTTTCTAAATCTACTTGGTTCTTGCATTTTAATAGAGATGTGAGCCCCAAAATCTGTATCTAATACCAAATGTGTATAAATGGAAAGATTATACTTGATTATTAACACACCTTTAGCATCCTTATGATTATAGGTACAGTTCCTCTTCCATTGGCCTAGCTTTCCACATGAAAAACATATTGCCTCCCATTCCTTTACCTACCTCTGGATCTTCCCCTTCTTGTAGGGATGGTGCTCAGGGGCTTCAGACTGTTTATGAATCTTTAGACCCTTTACCTTTTCCTTCCTTTTCTTATTCACCATAAGGACTATGGGTTTTTCATGGCCAATGTCCTTATCTACCTAGATAAATTAAGGTCAGAAGTTCTGACAGACTCTTCTCATTTTTTCTCATGTTTTAGTTGACAATAAAGCTAGAGAAGGTCTTGGGAAGTGATGATAGGATGAGATATGTATTCAACTCATCCAACAACTTAATCCCTAAGATGTCTGATCATTCAATATAGCCAATAATATTGACTACATGGGGCCCAGCTGGCACATACTCTCCAATATTAGTTGTAAACAAAGCATTGTAGATCTCATATCTCTCCTGTCTCGCCTTCTCTTGATAGAGATCCTTAAGGTGAGGCATAATGCTATATGCATCCATGTTTTCATGTTGCTTCAAGAACTCATTAGACATGAATGATAGCATGAAACATTGGAAATATGTGGCATCATTCATATGTTTCATATAGAGAGATAGTTCCTAATCACTGGCCTCTTTTCCAGGTGCAACTAGAATTGGCACCTTCAGCATGTACAATTTTCTCTCATGGCGAAGGATAGAGCGTAAACGCCTCTACCATTCCTGTAAATTGGTGTCAGTGGTAAGGTTTTACTTCTAAAGTATGGTTCTCAATGATATGTTTGAAGTTGTTTTTCTTGTCATTCCTACAAATTAATATGAGAAAATATTTCAGTATTTTATCATGATAAAACTGAGACAAATAAATTAATTAATACTTATTAGTCTCCCACTATTTTATCGAAATCCAATATCCCTCACCATTGACTTCTGAATATTTTGTTTCCCTAATATTCTAGTGTCAAGGATCCATATTTCCCTTTGAATTACCCCAACTTGGGTTGGTCAAGCAACTTGATGGGTTTTAGGTAGGCATTCCAAATGCCAACTGCATTAACTCGCAGTTCCTTGATCCGTTGAGTGGAATCCCCAATCTTGAAATTCTTTTATTTTGGATTTCATCAACCTTTGCCTCTTGGTCACACCAAGTCCGGCTATGGAATTCAACCCATGATGTGAACCAAGTCAATTCAACCCAAAAATACTTGAATTATAATTCCTCGATAATTTAAAGCACCCCAACTAGGGTTGGTCAAGCACTTTAAACTATGGTTCGATTCTAACCAAGATTATGGAAGGCTATATTAACTTAATATTTCTTTGATGGATTTTATCCTTATATGTAAATTTCCATTTTATTATCTTTGATTAAATGCTTGTTAATATTAAGTGGAATATAATTAATTGATTAACCATATCTAAGATAATATGTACGTATAATCCAGTTTTATTTTAGTTCCATCTTGCATGCTTTTTAAATTCATTAATTGTGTGATCGTGACAACACAACCACAATAAATAAACCATGCAACTGACAGGAATAAAATAAATGGTATGATCAGGAGCTTTTTCTATTGGTTAGTTTATCTAGTGGTTGATAAACTAACTCATGACCTAGGTGAGAAACACCTTGAACCTTTTGGGTTTGTGTTTATAGATTTCCACATGTCCACCTTTGTATCTCCTTAGATAGGTTTCACCTTGGCTCCTAAATTGATCCGCCTACACTAGATTGGGAGCTCCATCCATTACATATGCTTTTATCTCACATGCAGGTGAGGTGTAAAAGGAGTTTTATATAAAAGAAACCTTGGGAACGTAGACCCTACATATTAATGGGGAGAATGCTCATAGGACAACAAATTTAATTTAAATAAATTAATTAAAAGAAAAAATTCACATGCAAAGGTCTTGGTCTAGCTCATGATCATCCATTTATGAAAAGATATTTACACATAAATAAAACTAGCATTCAATTCTTTAATCGTTCTTGTTTAATATAAATCATGCTCGAATCAATTAATTATCTTTAATTAATCAATCCTTTTATCTTAAACCCTTTTTTGAATTTCCTTGAGAGTCTCATACATCATAATTTTTAAAAAGAAAATTATTTAAAATTATATTTTTACGTAACTTGTACTTAAGAGGAAACCCGATGATTTCTCGTTCATAACTACCCAATGAGTAGAAATAAACATTACGCATATGTTAAATTAAACACATATATATATAACACCTACCATTTGGTGTGCCTCAACTTTATTCCCACACTATGGTACACGTCTCAAGGTTTTGTATGATATAATAATAAATTTTAATAAATCTGCGTAATTTGGATGAGTACACGGCATGTAGTTCAGACTATATGGCCTATACTTTTTTCACCATTCATCCAAATTGCATTCCCAGGGACATGGAGTGTAGATGTAATTTGGAAATCTTTGGAGTACATGGCATGTTCAGTGGACCACATGTCATGTAGTATTCTTGTTACACGGTTTCCAGTTGGGAAAGCCATGTATGGGGTACACAGTCCAACCCCAACCCGAAGGGACTACACGTTTTGTCCAGTGGAAGACATAGCATGTAATCTAGAAATTGTGTGCCACATTTTCCTGATCAACACACATAGTCATTTAAGACTTATAAAGACTCCAACACACATCTTGGTTTGGCAGATTGTCCTGGTGCATGGAACCTATACTACACGGTGTGTACTGCTGAATACATGTTGTGTGTTCCGGTGTTGTATATCCAGGAAGCTTTGGAAACTCTAGATGAGATCCTCTATTTTATTTTAATAAAAATTAAAATAAAAAACGTTTCTTTAAGGTGAATGAGAAATGAAAGAGGAGGAACCAATCTTGAGATTTAGATTTGTATAATGATTGACTTGAATTGAAACAACTAAATTATTAAATGTGTAAATCATAAATGAAAAACTAAATAATTATAATCAATGATATGACCACTCTAATACCACTTATAGGTTTGGGGCGCAGTGGAAGTGTGTTGATGGGTGTACCCAACTTTAATTTTTCCATTATCAACGATCAATCTGAGATATTTCATAATAATAAAACTCCAGATATTTGGAATAGAACGAAGAAAGAAAGAAAAAAAGAGATTTTTGAAACCATAGAGAAGATCATCATATGTTGGTTATAATTAATTTAATTAAAATATGATAATTACCTTGATAGAATTATCTCTTCACTAATGTTTCTGGTCATGATCTGATGTGATCTGTCATTTCGTTGTAGAATCCAAGTATAGGCTTCCTCTAGCGGTGATCCACAGGTGCTCCATGTATCTCTAAACGTCGTCAAATGGATCTCTGGGTGCTAACATGGAAGTGCCTTCGCTTGTGATGTCTGCCATCGATCTCCCTGAGATCCGCTTCCAAATCGCTCTCCATAATCCAATGGAGGAGGATCTCTCTCATAACTTGAGAGCGTTCTGGGTGGAAAAATAATTCTATCTTATCTTGTGAGATTTTTAGTTCTGTTGTGCACCACCACCAAAAAAAAGGCTAGGCTAATGAGAATTATATAATTGGTATTTTTAATTACATAGAATAATAAAATGAATTAATTACCCAAAATCATTTATTCATTTCATTTAATTCTTAGTAAGACCCCACGTATAATAATAACAGCTGACTATTATTATTACTTGACATACGCCCATTTAATTACACCTAATTTTTTTTAATTAAATAAATAATATTATTTCTCACAAATCACTAGAAAAATTACACAACATGTATATTAATATACATGGTGTGTACTTTTGTTTTTTCATTTTATTTATTTCCTCCACCACATTTATTAGACCTTGAATAATGGCTATTTATTTCTCAAATAAATATCACTACATTACTCGCTAATAAATATATTATTTCGATCATAATATATTCTCTAAAATAACTAGCATTGAAATAAATGTGATCAAGCATCCTTGAATAATTATTAAACCACAATTGGGAATAATATTTATTCAACTTGTTAAATTAATATTTAACTGAGATACTTGGAAACACTTAGTGTGTGACCCTCTAGGAATCTTTCTCAATGGCATTAGGTGGAGCCTGCCTAAATTCCAAGGTTATCATCTAAAAACATGTCAAGGCACCCATAGAGAAATAATTTAATGCTGCAATGACGTGTCACCTCCTATGAATTCTTTTCATGTAATGTAATACCTTTGTCTCGATATCTCGAATCAAGTAGGTTGTATGCTAGTTTCATCAACTCATGTGCTCAATTGTTCATTCTTTGACTTTTTGGAATTAAACTTGCCTATTCCTTACCACGGCCATGGATTTATTTAGGCTATATCAATTCCATCAAAGGGCCTGAAATATATACTTCTATTATGGAACATAAAGGATAAATCATTTCTCACATTATCTATTAATGCAGTATTACTCCTGACGCACCCAAGATATCCTACCTCACTGTGAACAGTGTATCATCACAGTTTTTTTAATACATCTAAGTGTGTGATTTTTAATACCCATTAATAATAATCTTAAATTATAAGGACCAATACACACGTCTGCGGATAGGATCATCCAATGACACTATGAAATGTGGATATCCTACTGGCGAGTTTCATTCTCATAATATCCTCCTAAATATTACCAAGGACACACACCAAGAGAAAATGCCTCAAAGTTTTATGAGTCCTCACCCCTAATGGCCTGTATTATTTGTGTCCCTCAAATAACATCATCCGGCCATATAACATATATTCAAGAACACTGTTATAGAACTTCAGGGTTCTCATTGTAGTAGGGATCCGCTATGACCCTTTAATGAAACAACTATTCATAGGACATTATCACATGAATTTTCATGCAGAAGAACAATAAAGATGTGATAAGTTATTTATTAATGAATAAAGTACAATGTAATTGGTTATAGGCCACCAACTCTAACATAGATAACTAGGTCTCTAGGTAAGAGAACATTAGTGGAAAGTAGATATATACACATGGAGGAAAATAAAAAAATTATCGGGAGTGATTGAGGTCATCAATCAAAAACAATTGAAAGATCAACGGAAATTTGAAGGCATAAAATTCATAAATATTTGATGATTTAGAAGACCATTAGTTCAAAAAAATTAAGGTATTATCACAACATTTTATTTCTAAGTCATTTTCTTATTATTGGGTAATTATTTTACTACCTAAGAAAATAAGGAAATTTTATACCTGATATGTTTTAATTTCATGTGAACAATTCCATATTTTGTTTGTCCTTCGGTAAAATTCTAATTCATCCCTTACTTAAAGGAATGGATATCCAAAAATTAACTTTTATTCCTAAAGCACTAAAATACACTTTTATTGGATCATAAGGCCCGTAGAAGAGTGAAAACTATAAATATTTGTCTCTAACTATTTACCAAATCAACATGGTCAATACACTAATATCTAAACCCTAAAAATTTACACTATGGGTTCATCATTAATATTTATTCATAAAATTGTTCGACTAAAACAATGACATATTAATAAATGCATTGAGTAGTTTAGTGTTTGGAATTAAACCCTTATCATCCTTCGGTCATGGGTTCAAGACTCGCGGCCTTTCTGGATTTGATTGGTTGTCACCTAAAATATATATTGTCCTTTTAATATAATTTCCAAAATAAATATGAAGGGAATACTTGAAATAAGGTTAATCACTAAATATCCTTTTAACTATGGTTTTTAATATAACCCTAATACACAATTACTTTATCCATTTATTTCCACATAGTTTCTTCCTTTGTCTGGGTTTTTTTAATAACATTGTTTATAGGATTTCTAAATCATGACACCTTTTTTCAATCTAAACCACCTTAGGTTTAACCTAGTACATTCATTTTCAAAAATAATTCATAGTGGTTTGTAAATAAAATGTGTATTATCCTAATAATAACCCCCGGGAGTGTCAAACCAGGTGCATAGTAAGGCCCATTGTTGTGTACCAGGTTATGTCGAGTCAGACCCAACACACCTTGTCAGAGTTGTTACCACTAGATACATTTTTTCTAGAACCAAGTTCACTTGTAGTGTTCAGATAGGGATTTATTTCTCATAAGACCCACATAATCTCTACTTTACCAAAATTTTAGGGTGTTCTTCTATACTTATCCTCAAATTCTAACTCAATATTATGTTCTATAATCTATGTTTTCTAAAATCTAGTTCCCAATATTGCTAATAAACTTCCTCTGATACCAACTATAGTGACCTGAACCTAGAAATATTAGATCTAGTTTCTGGTACCATTACATAGGTATGATTATAAAGAATAAAATCTTGAAGGACCGATCGGTTTAGTAGTCTTGGTAAACTAGATACATACATGAGTCTTGTATTAAAAATGAATACACTAATTACATGATATTTTCATTTCTAGGATAACTTCATTCCATCTAGTATATCCCTTCACATATTTCATATCATTCTTCTTGGATTCTTGGGAAAAGAAACATAATACAGTTGATCTCAAATGCTCAATAAGGGTAAAATATAGTGGAAGAAAAAATAAATTAATGGGAGTAATAATTATGGTATGAAAAATAAATGAACACATATACCATCTAATCAATAAAATGATAAAGAAGTTCATAAATAATATGGAAAGGTAATAACTGAAAACACATTCTACTTAAAATAAAAAGATATAGAAAATCAACATGGAGAGGTAAGAAACTGAGAACACATTCCATTTAATCAATGAACCGAAATGAAATGTATTCATAGCTATGTCAATGAAAAATCTTGTGGATGAATAATAACTGAATCTAAATGAGAGAAATTATTAATTATTGGATGCCATTCCCTAGTTATATGAAAACCTATATCGTCGAGACCTTTCACAAGATGGTTTTAAACTATTAAAAGAAACCCATTTAATTTTCACAACTTATTTATCTCATGAGAACCTATAGATGCATCAAGGGTATATATAAAGTCCAAACCCCACCCTTCATTTATTGTCCAAATAATTACTTATATCTAATAGTTTAAATAAATAATAATCCTTATCAAATATCCATATTGAATAAAGTATAAGGATTTATCAATATTTCCCAAAATAATCAAATAACTGTCGAAGTATACACCATATGTAAAAAGGTAAACAGTTTAGAAAATAATAATATCCATGATAAATGAAATGGATAATTTAGTGGAAATTCAAAGATCAATGATCATAGGAGATTAAATATTTCAAGGGGAACAACAAATAAATCAATAAAGTGAATGTGTATACTATCCTTATCCAAATCAATCATAAACCATCCAAATGAAGAATAAGGATGTTATAAATAAAATATATCCCAAGTAGAGTAAAATAAAGGTTTTTTATCATTAATGGATGGAAATACTATAAAACTATCTTTTAAAAACATTCTTGAGGAAAATATCTTTTTTTAACATTTTTTTTAAATCCCTTTTGAAAAAAAAAATCTTTAAAAATTATCCTTTTAAACATGGAAAGGAAACATTAATGAGATGAAATCAATTAGACCCATACTTACCATATGAGGTAAAAAGAAAATTCATTTTTCATGGTAAAAAGTTTAGAAAAATTCCTTGTTCGAAAAGAGATGGGAAGATTCCTTTGAAAACATTGGTAAAAGAAATAAAAGGTACACATTTCTTTACTAAGTCTTTTTAAAAAAAAATTGAAAACATTTTTAGAAAATTGGGTGTTATAAGAAAATAGTGTAAAAATCTGGTTTTTTCTATAAAAGACTTTGGAAAATCCTTGATGTTATTCCAGAGCAGTGCCTTCAGACGGCGTGAGATTCTGAGCCCCAGAGTGGCCGGAATTAATTTTCTTTAGTGCGTTCACACTGGGAATGCAAAATAAATAGGATATCTCCTAAATGGTAGCTCAGATGGGAAAACTGAGGGCACATTTAAGTCTGTAACATGTCTTTTACCCTAGGAGGGGTATAACTTTCACGGGCGCAGACCTTCTATGAAAAATGCCACCAGGGGCGTTTTTGTAATTTAGAGGCCTCGGGAATGGACTTTACAAATTTTTAACAGAGCCTTGGATTGAAATTTCGAGACTACCATTGTGCTCGGGGGGTGGTGTTTACCCTAGTGGAGGCTTAACCTTGACCCCGCCGAGAGTTCGGGTACGGGACTTCTAGTGGGTATTAAAAAAATTAATAAAAGTTGATATTATTTCCTTACTTAAGCCATAACCCACTCCACCCTTCTTCCCCATTTCACTTCCTCTGGACAAACCCTCTCAAGGGAAGCTCAAGAACTCATACTCCTTCTCCAATCAAGGATACCTTGGCTACGGCGACGGCGAATCCCTCATGAAGCGACGGGCTACGCCCAACAAGGTAGGATCATGCGTATTTCGTTTTAAACTTCCAAACCTTCTTTGAATTCATATATATTCTTATAATTTCAGTTATCTTATAGATAGAATCCCATAAATGCGTATGATTTTTTCTAATCTTTCCGATTCACTTTTTTCAGATTCAAAATCCGAGTCCCGAGGCGACCGCAGCGGTCAGATGACGTTCCGAGGTGTTTTTGGGTGTTTTTCCGGTGGTTCTGGCCGGTCTGGCGGCTCTCCGAGAGGCAGTGGTCTTTAGCGGTGGTGGCGCGGGGGCTCTCAAGAGGTTTTAGTCTTCGGCTGGGCGAGGCGGAATTAGCCGAGAGAGGCGGCGGGCGAGCCCGCCGGGGCGCAATGACGGTGGGGTCGCGGCGCTCGACCCCGTGCGGGAAGAGAGACCCGAATGCGGGGGGGGCCTCCGCACACGCCCGCAACTGGCCATGAGGGCCAGTCAGTGCTGCGTGGACTCGGGGTCCATGGATGGTCTATGCTGCTAAGCCGCGGGCTGGCGCTGCAATCCAGGCCCACCCAAACCGGGCGAACCGGTCGGACCAGGTCGGTCCAGCCCAAGGGGTTCGTCCCCTCTGACTTCGGACACCCGTAACATTCGCTACGAGTGTCCATTTTGTGTGCCGTCTGTGGTAGCGCAATCCTCAGATCAAAACGAAGCTTTTGAGATGGTTTTGGGGGTTTTTAATTCTCGAAATAGGGGCCTCGGTGGTGCGACACGCCCATTAAGCGGATTGGCGTTATTCCGGGGGTTCTTGTTTTGGGCGGCGCAGACACATTCAGAGTTTTTTTTAGCGTCTTTAGTGGAGTTGGGACCCTAGAACCGAGGAAGAGTTTTCCAGGGTGGTTTTAGGCATTGAAACTGGAGTTGAGGCATGGGCCCCACGGCCCGTCTTTTAAGCTACGAGCATCGTTTAGCAACTTTTTCATCGGACGTTCATTCGGGGCATGCGAGCGGTCAATTCTGGGTGTTTTTCTGAGGGCATTGAAATGGCACAATCCGCCCACTTTAATTCAGCATGGTGGAGTGGGCCCCATGGGGGGTCGTTTTGGGCATTGGTGGTGATTTATATCCTCTTCACAGGGTGTCCGTTTCAGATAAGTGAATAGTCAATCTTGGGTGCTTATTCGAGAGGATTGCAATGGTGTGATCTGTTGGCAACGCTTCGGGGCTGTGATGTGGGCCCCACATAGCACCGCTCATGTGTGGTATGAAGAAACACATCATTTTCTCCGGATATCCGTTCCACGTGTGTAAGCATTCAATTCAACGTGTCTTTCCGAGGGGATCGCAATGGTGCGATGCGCCCGACTGTTTTCGGGACCGAGGCTCGAGACCAAGGGACTTCGTTCGGGTATAAAGGGGTGTTGGACAACTTTTTCATTAGATATCTGTTTGACGTGAGTAGATAGTCTTTCTCGCATTTTTTTCGTGAGAATTACAATGGTACAATCCGTTTGGATATGCGGGGCCTCATTCAAGATCTCATTAAATGTGGAGGCATGAAAGGTGTACGGGTGGAGGTTCTTCCCGCAGTGTCGGTAGAGAACCCTTGGCGTGTGATTGTGAGCCCTCGTATGAGAGAGATGTAAATGTTTGAAGATTTTTGGTTGTCCGTACTAGGGATGTGGTGGAAGCAAGTTGGAGAACTTACATTTTTTCCCTTTTTGGGTGGACGCTGGACATTGTGTGCACAATAGCCTTTGGGCTGGTAATGTGGTATACTCTAGGAGTATACGGGTTTTCCTAGAGGTACATGTTGTAGTTTTCACCCAATAATGTTGGTGTACGTGGCTTGTAGATGAGATAGGGCCACACGTCGTGAGGGCCCCATGTGTCTACTATGTTCTACTTTACCTACCTTTGACCTCTTGTGACACAGAGGGTCCTTCTATTAACGATGGTTTAGACCAGCAGAGTAGAGTGGTTTCCCCCTGGTTCTGTTCTCGACGGTTTGATCGGTGGAGTTGTTTGGGTTCCCCTTTTCCTTTAGACGTGTGGGCTTTCAGTATCATGTCCCTTCGTGTTCCTTAGTAGGGTTATTATGGATTCGGTGTGACCAATAATTTACAGGGGCACTGATCCTCTAACCAGGAGGTTGTTTCCAGTATGGTGCGGAGCCCAGTGAGCCCTGGGAGTAGACTCCCTAGCTGAGTATTGAGATCATATCTTCCTTCCATGATATACCGTGACCTGTTTCTATAGGCAGAGTTCTAGGTATCGGCGTGACACACACTACATGGGCATTGACCCTCTGCAAGGTGATTTGTTACAGAGTCGGGTCGTTGTGTGATACCCACTCCAAGTTCCTTTGGCTGGTGTTGTACCATCTGGTAGGGATGGCCAGAGCAGTTTCGGGTTTACCCTCCAGCAGGGCTGGGCAGTGGGTTTCCCGACGACCTCTTAGTTTTTACCCTATAGCGGGGCTGGGTAGTGGGTTCCTCGATGACCTCTTAGGGTTTACCCTCCAACGAGGCTGGGCAGTGGGTTCCCCAATGACCTCTTAGGTCTTACCCTCCAGTAGGGCTGGGCAGTGGGTTCCCTGATGACCTCTTAGGGTTTACCCGCCAGCGAGGTTGGGCAGTGGGTTACCCGATGACCTCTTAGGTTTTACCCTCCAGCGGGGCTGGGTATTGGGTTACCCGACGACCTCTTAGGGTTTACCCTCCAGCTGTTTTAGGCAGTGGGTTACCTGAAAACTTCTCTCAGGCTCAGTCCTTTCTACTAGGCTAGTCTATGGCTTTCTTCTGTGACTACCGAAGTGGGACCCTTGGTTGTATGAGTTAGTGATGTGACATCTTTGACTTTGAGAAGACCTCTCGACTGTGTGACAGTGACGAGGTGTGGTTTGACTTTCCCCAGAACTCTCAAGAACGAGGGGCGCTTTCCCCACCGAGATGCGTCCTTGTGATGTGACCTAAAACTGTGCAGGTGAGTCAGTACCTCCCAAATCGGATAGTGTCAAGGTGCGGTGATGTGAACCCCTTGACTTGTAGTTCGGGGAAGACGTGCGGGATACTGGGCATTGATGGTGTTTACTTCTGGGACTGTTGGTAAATCACTTTCTTGGACTGAGCTATGAGATGGAGATCCCCCTACGATCTTGTTCGGGTTTCTTGTTTGATCGTATGGATATGTATATACATTGTTTCAGTACCCCCTTCTTGGGTTTTTTTAATCTCCTTCCAGGATAGGCGAAGACGCATGGGGTATGCCACGTGCTTTCGGTGTCTAGCTTCTCATGGTTGGACGAGTCTACTCGACTGCTATAGGTAGAGAAGGCTTGACGGGAAGTTCATATTCTCACTGTTTCTAGCACCTTGTGTTAGGATGTTCCTACTTCCTTCCTCTTGTTGGGTTGAGATGTACTCTTTACTGCACTCTCTGTTTTACTCCTTTACTACTCCTTTTTTGATCTACTGCTCACCCTTTGGTACCCCCTTTGTTGCTCCCTCAAGCCTTCAGGGTATCCTAATGAGTATTTTTATACTCACCCCTGCTTGGGATTTGCCCACACTTGGTGTTCCCTTACAGACGATGGATAGGTTGCTCGTGATTATAGAGGATCTTAGGAGTTCGAGAGCTTGGACCACATGCGGTGGTCGTAGTCGGGTTCCAGGTGTGGGACTCTCCCAACTATTTTACTTTGTTTACCTGTTGCTGGGTTATGGAACTTTTCTAGTTAGGCGTGTGTTTTGCCCTTTTCTTTTTAGTTTACCTTCATCACTCACTTTGTACTGTTTAGAGGTCGATTCACCTTGTTGGTTTGTTTATAGTAGTTGGTACTTTACTTTTCCTTTTACTCTGCACTTCTACATTGAGTGGGCTGTGTGTGTATGTACAGGTACTTAGGAAAAGGACTCCCTGAGTTTTTTAGCCTTCGGCTCTTGTCGTCATCCCTTGGCCTATGGAGGCGGGCTTGGGGTAGTTGTGGCTCGAGCCCGGGTAGGGTCGGGTCATGACAAAGTGGTATCAGAGGTGGTTCGTTCCTTGGGATGCTGTTCAGAAATCCCTAAAAAGGAATTGGTTAGGATCTAGGTAAACAGTGTCAATGTGTCTCAAGAGCGGCTCTCAGGACAGGGAGTCTAGCGATGGTGCGGCGGCCGATGTATCCATTCACCAAGACCCTGATAACCCACTTGTCGACTCGGCATGATGAGAGACTCGTTGCAGGTAAAATTGGTTTGTTCATCACATATGATTGAGTCTTTTACTGTCCTTATTGAGTCAGCTCCCCATTGTTGTTACTGTCATATACATATATGCTCATCTGATTGTGGTGCTCTTTGATAACATTCAGGATGCCTCTGCGAAGACATCCAGCCAGGATACCAGCTTCGGTTCATGAAGACGACCCTATGAGCGATGAGGCCTTAGTCCAGGACCCACCATGCGAGTCCCTTTCTTCGGGTGGGCCGGTAGCAGCACCCCCACCTGGTGAGCAGAAAACAGCGTCAGCAGAGGAGACTGAGCTTGAGCGCGGGTTGAGCGCGCTCCATGAGTTCCAACTGCAGAGACTGCTGATGTTCAACGGTGATCCAGACCCCCAGGAAATAGAGGTTTGGAAAGAGATAGTGGATCTCCTATTTAGGCATGTGCAGACGCTGACAGATCAGATGGTGGCTTTGGCCACTAGCCTTTTCCACGGAGCAGCTGGGTGTTGGTGGAGTTTGGTGGCTCAGTTACTCGATGAGTCATCGCTTTCATGGGACGACTTTCAGCTGTTATTTTGTGAGGAGTTTTACCCCTCCTTCTTACGCCCCGTTTGGATCTAGGATCTCTTGCAGTTTTAGCAGGGAGGGATGACGGTGATTTAGTATGCAACTAGGATTGTGGACCGTGCACTCTTTTACCCAGACTTGGTCCATGACGGAAACTTCCAAGCGTGGAAGTTCGAGCATGGTCTCTATAGAGATATTCATGCCATCATCATACCCTTGTGCATCCCCACTTATACTGAGGTACTAGATCAGGAGATGGTGACAGAGAGCTTCCTGTCACGTTTTACAGTTGGTGGTGGGAGTAGGCACGACAGAGCTGAGACGTCTACCGTAACTAGTAGGCGCCGGATGACAAAACCTCAACACAGGTGGCCTTCCCACCGCAGGTTTCAGAGACGTGGTCGTGCACCACTGTGGCGGTAAAGGGCAGGGCCTCAACAAAGGAGTGCCTTCTATGAGTGGACTCTAGTCCGTGGTCGTACACCGCAGTGGCACCGAAGGGCACCAGGGAATCCCAGAGAGAGACGGTTCTATGCTTATTATGGGGAGGTCACTCAGCACAGGACTGCCCGACCAGGGTATGATGAGAACTTCGGGCAGACAGAAGGCGCACCACCACGGCAGAGGCAGCACCGTGATCAGAGTAGTGCCCAGAGAGGTGGTGCTAGCAGAGGAGTGGGAGGAGCTGGAAGTGGGGGACAACATTACGAGGTCTTCCCATCACCACCAGGCGGTCCACGTCAGGCTTTGGGAGCTGACATTTGGGACCACAAATAGCCGCGAGCTTTGGATGTCTATAATCTTGCAGATCATGAGGTGATAAGAGGTATGCTCGACAGCTCTTCTACTTTTTGTAGTACAATCATTATACTTTGTATGTGAAATGATTTTCTCCCTGCTTCTTGTTTTAGGTTTTACCAGGGTGACACGGGGCATCGGTGTAACCCTGTTTCTTTAGAGTAGAAGACGTGGAACCTTTTTTTTAGTCGATGGTATCGACTCTTTCGCTTTCCGAGCATGTAAGAGAGTCTTGGTCATGGGACATCGACTATGAAACCTTGCATGACCGGATATCCTTGAGTGTTTCACCATATGGATATTTTGAAGGAGGAAATAGGCTTTGTCCCAGGTCCAAATGGTGATTCCAGTCACAGCATGCAACGTGGGGGTTCGACTGGGGAGGTGAGCTACCCCCGAGGGCCTTCGGAACATTTGAGATCGTGCGAAGGGATGGTGAGGTTGCCCACCGCCTTTCCCTAACCCCCCCCCCCCCCTCCCCCCCCCAAAGTCTGGATTGGGTGCACGACACCTCCCACATGACATACCTGAGGAGATGTGTGCATGCTCTTATGCACGTCATCGGTGAGGGAAAACCTCGCGTGAACGGATCAAATCCTTGTGTGTAGTGACACAGAACTGTGTAATAGAATTCTTGGATACAGGAGAGCTAGGTGTGGTCTTAGTACCCTATGTTGTTCCCTGGTTTTGATTTTCGGGGATGAAAAGCTTGAAGGATGGAATGATTTAAGAACCCGGTTTTTTCTAAAAAAGACTTTGGAAAATTCTTGATGTTATTCCAGAGCAGCGCCTTTAGACAGCTTGCGATTCCGAGCCCTGGTGTGGCTGAAATTAATTTTCTTTAGTGCGTTCACACTAGGAATGCCAAATAAATAGGATAACTCCTAAATGGTAGCTCAGATGGGAAACCTGAGGTCACCGTTGAGTCTGGAACGTGCCGTTTACCCTAGGAGGGGTATAACTTTCACGAGCGCGGTCCTTCTATGAAAAACGCCACCTGGGGAGTTTTCGTAATTTAGAGGCATCAGGTGTGGACTTTAAAACTTTTGAATGGAGCCTTGGATAGAAATTATGAGACCTCCGTTGTGCTCATAATGTGGTGTTTACCCTAGGGGAGTATTAACCTTGACGCCGCCGAGAGTTCGGGTATGGGACTTCTAGTGGGTATTAAAAAAATTAATAAAAGTTGATTTTATTTCCTTACTTAAGCCATAACCCACTCCACCCTTCTTCCCCATTTCAATTACTCTGGAAAAAACCCTCTCAAGGTAAGCTCAAGACTTTATCCTCCCTCTCCAATCAAGGAGATCTCGGCTACGGCGACAGCGGATCCCTCGTGAAGCGACGGGATACGCCCAACAAGGTAGGATAGTGTGTATTTCATTTTAAAATTATGTGTCTTATTTGAATTCATATATATGCGTCGAATTGCCGTTATCCTGTTGAGAGAAGCCCATGGATGCATACGATTTTTTCTAAGCTTTCTGATGCATTTTTTCAGATTCAAAATCTATGTCCCGAGGCAACTGCAGCGGTCCGATGAAGTTCTGGGGGGGGGGGGGGGGTTCGGGTGGTTTTCCGGCGGTTTTGGCTGGTCCGGCGGCAGTGGCGCGGGGGCTCCCAGGCCGCGGAGGTCTTCGTCTTGGAAAGGCGACGGCTCCAGGCGGCGGGCGAGCTCGTCGGGGCACGATGACGGTGGGGTTGTGGCGCACGACCCCTTGTAGGAACAGAGACCCGCATGCAGCGGGTCTCCGCACATGACCGCAACCGGCCACTGGGGCCAGTCGGTGCCGCGTGGACCCGGGGTCCATGGTCGGGCCGCGTGGCTAAGCCGTGGGCCAGCGCTGCGAGCCGGGCAGGCCGGCGCGGGCCGGCCCAGTCCGGGCGGACCGGCCGGAGCAGGCCGGTCCAGCCCAAGGGGTTCATCCCCTCTGAGTTTGAACACCCGTAACATTCTCTATGGGTGTCCGTTTTGCGTGTCGTCTACGGCATCGCAATCCTCGGATTGAGACAAATATTTTGAGATGGTTTGGGGGGGTTTGATTCCCGATACAGGGGCCTCGGTGGTGCGACAAGCCTGTTTACTAGATTGGATTTATTCCGGGGGTTCTTGTTTTGGGCGTTGCAAACACATATGGAGTCCATTTTGAGCACCGTTAGTGGAATTGGGATCCTGGAACTAAGGAAGAGTTTTCCAGGGTGGTTTCAAGCATTAAAACCAGAGTTGAGGCATGGGACCCATGACCCGTCTTTTAAGCTGCGAGCAGCGTTTAGAAACTTTTTCATCAGACGTCCGTTTGGGGCGTGCGAGCAGTCGAGTCTGGGTGTTTTTCCGAGGGAATTGCAATGGAACAATCCACCCGCTTTAATTTAGCACAGTGGAGTGGGCCCCACAAGGGTCATTTTGGGTGTTGGCGGTGATTTCTATCCTCTTAACCGGGTGTCCATTTCGGACAAGTGAATAGTCAATCTTGGGTGCTTCTTCGAGAGGATCGCAACGGTGCGATCTATTGGCAGTGCTTCGGGACCGTGATGTGGGCCCCACGTAGCACCGCTCGTGTGTGGTATGATGAAACGCATCATTTTCTCCGGATATCCATTCCATGTGTGTAAGAAGTCAATTCGACGTGTTTTTCTGAGGGGATCGTAATGGTGCAATGCGCCCAACTATTTTTGGGACCGAGGCTCGGGACCACGGGACGTCGTTCGGGTGTAAAGTGGTGTTGGACAACTTTTCCGTCATATATCCATTTGAGGTGAGTAGATAGTCTATCTCGCGTGTTTTTTCATGAGGGTTACAATGGTTTGATCCATTTGGATGTGTGGGGCCTCATTGAGATATCATTAAATGTGGAGGCATGAAAGGTGTATGGGTGGAGGTTCTTCCCGTGGTGTTTGTAGAGAACCCATGGCATGTGATTATGAGCACTCCTGTGAGAGTGATGTAAATGTTTCAAGAGGCATGGTTAGTCGTACTAGGGCCGTGGTGGAAGCAAGTTGGAGAACTTATTTTTTTTCCCTTTTTGCGTGGACGTTGGACATCGTCTGCACAATAGACTTTGAGCTGGGAATATAGTATACTCTGGGAGAATACGGGTTTTCCTGGAGGTACATGTTGTAGTTTTCACCCGAGAATGTTTGTGTACGTGGTTTGGAGATGAGATAGTGCCACACGTCGTGAGGGCCCCATGTGCATACCGTGTTATACATTACGTACCTTTGACCTCTCGTGACGTAGAGGGTCTTTATATTAATGATGGTTTAGACCAGAAGAGTGGAGTGGTTTCCCCCTGGTTCTGTTCTCGACGGTTTGATCGGCAGATTTTTTTGGTTTCCCCTATTCCTTTATCCACGTGGGCTTTCAGTATCACGCACCTTCGTGTTCCCTGGTAGGGTTATTGTGGATTCGGTGTGACCAATACTTTACGCGGGCACTGATCCTCTACCCATGAGGTTGTTTCCAGTAGGGTGCGGAGCCCAGTGAGCCCTGGGTGCAGACTCCCTAGCCGAGTATCGAGATCATATCTTCCTTCCGCAGTCTATCATGACGTGTTTTCCAAGGCAGAGTTCCAGGTATCAGCATAACCCACACTACACAGGCGCTGACCCTCTACTAGGTGAGTTGTTCTGGATTCAGTTCGTTGCGCGATACCCACTCCGTGTTCCTTTGGCCAGTGTTGTACCATCTGGTAGGGATGGCCAGAGCAGTTCCGAGTTTACCCTCCAGTGAGGCTGGTCAGTGGGTTCCCCAATGACCTCTTATGGTTTACCCTCCATAGGGGCTGGGCAGTGGGTTCCCTGACTACCTCTTAGGGTTTACCCTCTGGTGGGGTTGGGCAGTTGGTTCCCCGACTACCTCTTAGGGCTTACCCCCCAGCAGGGCTGGGCAGTGGGTTCCCCGATGACCTCTTAGGGTTTAAACTCCAGCGATGCTAGGAAATGGGTTACCCAAATACCTCTTAGGGTTTACCCTCCAGTGGGGTTGGGAAGTGGGTTACCCGACAACCTCTTAGGGTTTACCCTCCATCTGGGATGGGCAGTGGGTTACCCGATAACTTCTCTCAGACTCAGTCCTTTCTACTAGGCTAGTGTGTGGCTTTCCTCCATGACTACCGGAGCGGGGCCCTTGGTTGTACTGGTCAGTGATGTGACAGCTTTGACTTTGATAATACCTCTCGACTGTGTGATAGTGATGAGGTGTGGTTTGACTTTTCCCAGAAATCTCAAGAACGAGGGGTGCTTTACCCACTGAGATGCGTCCCTGTGATGCGACCAAAAACTGTGCAGGTGAGTCAGTACCGCCCAAAGTGGATAGTTTCAAGGTGTGGTTATTTGAGCCCCTTGACTTGTAGTTTGGGGAAAACGTGTGGGATACTGGGCATTGATGATGTTTACTTCTAGGACTGTTGGTGACTCACTTTCTTGGGCTGAGTTATGAGATGGAGATCCCCCTACGATCTTGTTTGGGTTTCTTGTTTGATCATATGGATATGTATATACCTTGTTCTAGTACCCCCTTCTTGGGTTTTGGTTATTCTCTTTCCAAGAGAGGCAAATACATGTGGGTTATGCCACGTTCTTTCCATGTCTAGCTTCTCGTGGTTGGAAGAGTCTACTCGCCTGCTATAGGTAGCGAAGGCTCGACAGGAAGTTCATCTTCTCACCGTTTCTATCCCCTTGTGTTAGGACGAGCCTACTTTCTTCCTATTGTTGGGTCGAGTTGTAGTCTTTACTTCACTCTATGTTTTACTCCTTTACTACTCCCTTTTTGATCTACTGCTCACCCTTCGGTACCCCCTTTGTTGCTCCCTCAAGCCTTCGGGGTATCCTACTGAGTATTTTTATACTCACCCATTTTTGGGATTTTCCCACACTTGGTGTGCCCTTGCAGACGATGGATAGGTTTCTTATAACTACAGATGATCTTAGGAGTTTGGGAGATTGGACCGTGTGCGGTGTTCATAGTTGGGTTCCAGGTGTGGGCCTCTCCCTGCTATTTTACTTTGTTTACCTGTTGTCGGGTTGTGGCACTTTTCTAGTTGGGCGCATGTTTTCCCGTTTTCTTTTCAGTTTACCTTCAGCACTCACTTTGTACTGTTTAGAGGTCGATGCACCTTGTTGGTTTGTTTATAGCAGTTGGTACTTTACTTTTCCTTTTACTCTGCACTTCTGCATTGAGTGGGCTGTGTGTGTGTGTACAGGTACTTAGGCAAAGTCCTCTCCGAGTTGTTTAGACTTCGGCGCTTTTCACTAGCCCCTGGACTATGGAGACGGGCTTGGGGTAGTTTCGGCTCGAGCCCAGGTAGGGTCGGGTCGTGACAAATAAGTTCTCCAAATAAATGGGGAAATGAAGTAAGGTTTTCCTAAAAACATTTTCAAGAATATTTTGAGTAGTAAAGAGTGGGAAAATTGTGTATTACTTAATAAAGGTCATGAATAACCATAGAAGAATAAAATTAAAGGGTTTATTAGATAGTGATAAAATAATCTCCGTTGATGTAAATTTAAGTGTAAGTAATCCTGGAAAAAATGAGATTGTAAATTAAACCCTTGAAGAGATTATAATGTTAGAGTGAGAATCACTAAATGAGTAGATTTGGTGTATTTTCTATAAAACCACATATATAAGAGGAAATACATAAATAGATATTTAATGTAATTATAAACATGATCATAGAATATTAATGATAATGAGTAAGTAATATAACCTAATGAAAATAAATTGGTTTATGAAATTATTTTCCACTTGGTAACTTTTAACTCAAATCCCCTTAAATGAAATAATTCAAAATTGAAACTAAAAATATCAGGTATAATTATTGAATAATTATATTATATAACAAAGTGGCAGTATTTTCACCATATATAAGAAATTAGGTGCAAAAAAATAAATTTATTTTTTCAAGATAAATTTAAAAATCACAAAAGGAGGTGATATTGCAAAGATAATCATTAAAATGTTATTAAGAATAATAATCTTTAAACATTCCAAAGTGTCTCACACCAATTTGAAACATTTGAATCATAATATACATGAAGTAATAAAATTAAATAAAACATAGAATATAATGAGAATAAATATTTTCATGATATAACATTTAAAATGGAAGTATATACACCATATAAAATAAACTAGGTTCATAACAACAAATAAGTCTCAATGGAATGTAAATTGAGACGAAATCCTTTACCTTGTGTATGATTTGTCTTGTGTGTCTTTATATTCATGAATTAAAAACTTATGTTAATTATTTACTTTCCTTATAACCATTTTAATGTTTATCACAACTTTTATTTCACTTATTACTATATTGTATATAACTACTGACACAATTGTGTTTACATCGGGTGTTTTTTACCCAATTTGGTTTATGTGTTAAAAAACATTGGTAGGTCAACTATGGTCAAAGGGGTAATTATATAACATCACCATAATAATAATAAGAACATAATTATCATATTTATACATCAATTATACTTTTTAAATCAATCATTAAATATGGTTATGAAAAATTAATCAATGTTACAATCATGGAGAGGGTAGGTCGTACGTACGCATAGAAAACATTATGATTTTTCAATGATAATTATGGAAAGAAGTTAAGTAGAATTATATCTTTCCATAATTTTAATTATATAATAAATAACATAACATTTAATCATATATAATTATATATAATTATTTTGATGTAAAAGGAATTACATCATGTCGAGGAGGTGGTAGTCCACACGTCCACGAATGACGTTATCACTTTTTAAGTGTGTGAAAGGGTAATGAAGAAAATGATATATATTATATTTCCATAAAGGTAATTATTTAATTAATATCATATATATGTTTTATATGTCACATATTTTTAATTAAAATAATATTTTATACATTCCATGTATGTTTTGAATGAATCACATCACTTTTAGGAGGCGGTAGTCCACACTTCCACAAACGATGTTATCAAATTCCCACAAAAATGGAGTGCATAAAATTTGAGTTATAGAGAATTATAGAAGTATAAATGAATTATTAATATCATATATAACATATATAAATATATTTTCCATCATAATTACCACCATGATAGGCGTTAAAGGAAGAACGAACAATCATCATTCCGTGAGGCGGTAGTTCACCGTTCACATAAACAGTATGTTTATTACCCATTAGATGGGAGTGTGTGTAAGTTTTGGTAGAAATGTTAACATTAAAAATAATATTATATTTAAGATAATGGTTTTTTATATAATCATGTCATAAGAATATTTTAGGTAGTTAATAATGTAAATAAATCTAAATATCTTAAGGAAAGATGTTATCTCTTTATCGGGTAACTCCTTTTGGTATATACTAAAAGGATTCCATGGATTTATTTCATAAAAATGTGATGATATAGGGTGAGGTAAGGTATTTTGTGGATATATTTGGGTATACCTTGTTCGATCAAAAGTGGATTGAGAGGTGTGAGGAAATGGGAGGATAAGAGGCCCTTTTATGGTGGAGGAGTGGAACACTTGTAATATTTTGACAAAGGAATTCCATACACATTTTTCACATTGAAAGTGGATCCAATAATGAACCAAAGTAGAAAAAATATAGGATAGGGTCTAAATTTTTTCAACCAATGGATCTTGTACAATTCTCTAACCAATTTGGGCCCTTAAGATTAATGTTTAGTCCCTTATTAAGCTTAATTTTACCTTAATCATTGTAATTAATTTTAATTACATTCACTGATATTTTTGGTAGAAAACTAAGTTAACCTTATTATAAATCATAAATTTTTATTATTTAAAATATTTAATCCATTTTTACAAATTAAAATAACATAATTGTCATAGATTAATTTAATTTTAATCCCACATATGGGACAACGTTGCGAGTTTTTAAAGTAAAAACGTCTGCAAGTTTGTTATATTTTTATAGTCGATTTCAAAGTAAAATTGATTCCAATGATCTAAAATGAAATAATTTATAAAAAAAATTATCTAATTAAACTTTAAAACCAATTTAAAATTTAATTTAATTTTATAAATAAATTATATAAAAAAAGTTTTGAACTAAAATTTGGTATTTTTCATTATTCATTAAAAAATGAAACTTCAGAGAAAAATACCAAATATTCACCCTAACCTAATTTTTATGTTTAAATTTTAAATATTAAGTTTATTTTGATATATTAAATTTATAAAATGTTCAAAAATTGGTTTTAAAATAGGTTATCCATTAAAAGGTAGTAAAAGTGCCTTAATAAAAATATAGTTTTTTATATGTAATATTGAGTTTATCCATTTCTTATGTCTATAAAATATATTGTATATATATATATAATATTTGATAGAATAATATATATATATATATATTATTAATATCACTCAATAATTTAAATTAATTTTATTCATTAGGATAAAACAGCTTTGTGAGCATAAAAATAGATTTCTATAAAAATACTATTTTTATATTAAATTGGTTCTTATATTCATTTATAATTAATTTGTAACCAATTAATTCATTTTAAATTTTTTTAAGTCGTAAATTTTCATAATTTGGTCAATCTTATTCATAATCTATAATTTAACAACTATTTTATATCTTATTATATTTAATAATAATATTTTAATAACATATTATTTTTCGGTAAAACTCGTTCTTGCATGTAACATGAGCTAACTCAGTTTTTATGAATTGTAATATATAGAATATATCGAATCTATTTAAAACAGTAAATTTATTTTAAATTCTTGGGATATTATATCCTCTTCTGCTCTTGGTGCTGCGTGTCATACATGTTATCGGATACAATGTTCCTACTTTAGGTTTTCAAGGCATTACAAGTCAGGAGTAAATGAATCTTGTATCATTTTTAGTGGATTATATGTTTTTGAGCTAGATTAGAGACTATAAGTATGGGGATATAAATTTTTTGATCTGGGGGGGAATCCTTGAAAGTGGGGAGTCACCTTCATATTAGATCATATATGAGGATGAGATCATATATTTTAGGAATCTGGTTGTTGTTCCTATGAGCATGTTATAGGAGATGATGTGGTATTTTCATACCTCAGAGTGGGTAGTACATCTAGGTGTGAACAAAATGTACTATAACCTACGATGACATATGTGGTGTCCAGACATGAAAAAGGAGATAGTAGGGTTTGTGACACGATGTTACACTGGTCACCATGTGAAGGAAGAGCGTTAATGACTTGGAGGTTTTCTATAGTCGTTACCCATTCTAGAGTGGAAGAGGGATGACATGAAAATGGATTTTTTTTCTAGTTATCCTGAAGACACTTTGGAAGAATGAAATTATCTGGTTTTTCATGGATTGACTGAAGAAAGTAGCACATTTCTTTCCTATATAGGAGACTTTCTCAATGGAGAAATTGGGAGAAATGTATGTTCAATAGATAGTCCATCTATATGGGGTTCCACAGACTGTTGTTTCAGATGAAAACTCGCATTTTACTTCACACTTTTCGTAGGGTTTGTAGAAGTCACTTGGTAAGTAGGTATTGTTGAGTATTACTTTTCACCCACAAATAGATGGGCAGTCGGAGCATACCATACAGATTCTTTAGGATATATTGCAGGCATGTGTGATTGAATTTAGTAGGTCTTGGTAAAATTACTTGGACTTAGTGGAGTTTTCCTATAACAATAGTTATCGGGAAATGATAAATATGTACCTATATGAGGATTTTTATAGTAGGCCATAAAGATCACTATATACCGGATGGAGGCTAATTATTCATAGTTGTTGGGACCAAGTATCGTATAGGAGACGTTGGAGTAGGTGCTACTAATTTGGAAGCATATGGTTATGTATCATAGTAGAAATAAGTTGTATAATAATAGATGTTGATGACCCCTAGAGTTTATAGAGGGTGATCGTGTATTTTTTTGGGTGTCACCTAGGTTGGGTCACTTTAGGATACAGAGACAGAGCAAGTTGGTGCCTAGGTTTGTTGGACTATTTGAGGTTGTGGAGAGAATCAGGCTGGTGGCATACCGATTGGATCTCCTATAGAAATATAGTTCTATGAATGATGTTTTCAAAGCATCTCAACTTCAGTAGTATCACCCATACCCTTCCCATATGATCTTGGTAGAGGATGATGAACTTTACATATATGCACCCTTTGAGGAGCATCCAATACATGTGTTGGATCATAGTGATAAATTGTTGTGGGGACGGATCGTGATGATTGTTCATGTATTATGGAAACATGGATGTGTGTAGGAGGAAACTTGGTAAAGAGATGTAGATATATGAGTTCATTGTAATGATCTTTTTGACTCATAATCTTAGAGATTTTTGGGAGTGCATCTTGAGAATGAACTATTATAAGGTGGGGAGGTTGTAAGATCCCATCTTTTTTCAGGTATATATCTCTATTAGTATTTTTCATTTGAGCCTTAGTGGCCAAGTCTTGTTTTGATATGGATATAATTTTATGAATAAAATGACCAAAAGTTCAGGTATGCATGCTTGGTTGAATTAATGGAGTTTGGGTATAAATAGGTTAAGTGTTAAAATGGGTTCTTGGTAAGTTGAGAAGATTTAAAGGGAAATGGGATGAAAACTCAATTGTATAACATTTACACATCATTTAAGGGTATTACATATCGTGTAATTTTTCATGGGTTTTAATAAAATATATCTAAGGTGATGGGTTTTTCAGTGAATACCATTAAAAATATTTACATGACATGTAACTAAATTAAACGTTGTATAAATTCCTGACCTGTGGTTTTAAAGTTTTTGTGTGGATGATTTTCATTGTAATCTGTTTAATCTCTTCTCCTCTCAATCTAGGGAGACCCTTCAGGTGATTTTGGAGTTCCAAACCCCCTTTCGGACATCCCATTCACATGATCAATCCCTCGTAAGTCCTTTTGGTTGGGTTTCTTATTTCTCTTATTTTTTCTCCATCTCGTTGAGGTGAAGTACCTTGGATGATTTCATTATTGGTTTTGATCTTGATCAATATTTATTTAGGAACCTCCTTACAATCATCCATACCGTCTTTCTCATGGGAATTTCCCATTGGAACCATTTTTGGATATTCATTTAATAGTAGGTGGTCTAATATTCAATTATCGTAGTTGTGATTTGATTCGTATATGAAAATTATAGAATTTATATCATTATTTAGCAATTTGAATTCCTAAATTGGTTTAATTAAGTTCTAAAATTGATTAATTGAATTATTGTGGAATTATATGATTAATTAGTGAATTAATTATAAAATTTAGGGATTTTTTGATTTGGTATAATTAATTGTGGAATAAATTTTGGGTTTTAAGTTGTAAGTATTGATTAATTAAGTGTTAAATTAATTAAAAGGTTTGAAAATCTTAATTAATTGGGAGACTAAAATTGGTAGGCTTCACTTTTTTTAATGGCTTGGTAACTTCCTTTTGTGATTCAACTTATGGTTTTTCAATTTTTCCTTAAAAGTGTTTGATAATAAAAAAGTAAAGTTGGTGGTGGTCATTCTAATGTGACAAGTATGAATGGAAACATGGTTATTCACTTGTGATTAAATTAATGGTAACATGGTCATTCAATTGAGAAGTATAAATGGTAACATGGTCATTGTACTTGAGAGTAAAGGAATGGGAACATGGTCATTAAATTAAGTATTATAAATGGAAAGATAGTCATTGTACATGTGAATAAAAGAATGGGAACAATGTTATTATTTTGTGTGAATTTTGAGTGGTAACATTGGAATTCAAGAATGAATTTAATAATGGTAACATAGGAAATCAAGTATGAACTAAAGAATGGTAACAAATGCACTCGGAGATATGACCTCACTTGAGAACACTTCAAGCTCTAACATGATCTGAAGCTTGTATTGAGATCACTTTTAAATACATTGTTCTCTAGAATGATAGGAGGTAGGTATTAAGATATGATATTCCCAAGGAACACTTCGGGCTCCAACATGATTTGAAGCAGGAATTGAGGTAAGGGTGCCCTCGGGAACCCTGGAGTTAATGTGGTTAGGTAAAGAATAAATGTTAATGTGATAAATAGTTATTTATGCATTTTATATATTTATTTATAGAACCTCATACACTATTATCTGACTAGATATTGTTTTAGAAACCATTGATGGTGGATTACATAGTTATACCCACACCATACTCGGGCTGCCTGATTGGTACCCGAATAGGATTTATTGTTACAGGATAGGTTAAAGGGAAAAGGTCATGGGTTAGATTACTGATTTGGGGGGGTGGATATTGGATAAGGTAACCGAATGTGTTTCGAGACCATTTCAGATTCTTCGGTGTATTTATTTTGAGTTTAAATTTTAGACAATTAAAACTTACATTAGCATGGTGTATTTTTTTATTTAGTTGGATATTTTATTTTTTCTACATTGATTATCTAGAAATATTGGAATTTTTTTCATTATATATGCTTTTTTATTGGTTTTTTATTTACACTGGTGTATTACTATGATAAAAGAGGGTATAGCCTCTCCATGAATGACTTATTAGACCCTCGCTTCTAGTCAGAAGCCTTTCTCATACGGGGAGGTGCGCTTGAGGTCATGTGGTGGTCCGGATCGGGGCACCAGTGCATGGCACATGGGTCGGGATGTTACAACTTTAAACTTAAGTAAGATTCATGGGAGACTCAATCTAGATGAAATTCTAAAAAGGGTTATCATATTAAAAATATTGGAATTATTGTACCTCAATTTTTTTATAGATGATGAAGAAGAGAGGGAAGTAACTCAATAAGGACTATTTGAGGAGAAGATTATTGGGATAAAAGTGTCTATTGAATTAGTCTACAAGTGGTATATTGGTGAGATATGTTGAGCCTAATATTGATATGGAGTTAACATGAAACATTTATTAAGAAATAAAAGTTTCATGTGGGGTTGATGCGGAGTCACAAAAATAATTTTTTCACACAAGATATGTATGGATACATGGATATCGACTTTAATATTGGTGTATATGTGGAAGGAGAAGAAAATTTTATTACATGAAGAAATATATTTCAAAATGGAAATATAATACATGTTATTTTTATAATAATTAAATATTCACTTATTCATTGGAATGTGTGTTTATTAATTGTACTTAAAATCCTTATAGCTTTACCCATAAATATTGAATTATTGTTCCCCTCCGTGAACATAGGGTATTATGTATGAACAACAAAAATCATCATGTTCTGATATTTTATCTATTTTTATTTTTAGTTCTATAATTTCTATAGAAGGGTAAAGTCTCAGGTGTCCTATAGAGTCATTATGTGATCTGAGTTGAGGATTAATTGAGAATGATGGGAAATGGGTGATCCATCAATGGGGATATTTGAGGAACATTATATAATACATGTTATTTGTGAGGGATAAATTAAAAGATGTATTGAGATTATGTGGGACAGGCTTAAAGGATTTTACTGAATTAAATTTGGTGGATCCATTGATTGTGTACTAGTGATATAACCACCTGATGATCAATTCATCTTAAGGGGTAAAGTATTCGATGATTTAGTAGTGAGTTATATTCTTAAGTCACCATATGAGTGGTGGATTATAATATAGAAATTATTTAAATACGATAGATCAAGGTATGCCTCATAAAATGATAAGTTTTCCTTACCATAACATAAACTATCATTTGGTTGGTAGTGGTGGCTCTACTTGGATACCCAACCAATGAAATGATAAGTTACATACTTAGGGGTTGGGTGATAGGTATGTCGGGATATGAGAAGAATGCGGTATAGTGAGCTGCTATATAAGGGATATGATTTGGTAGGGAATCATCCATGATTTCACTTATAATGATTTCACAAACATTTTAATAATATTTTTATAGATTTATATGTGGGGTGGATTAGCATGTTGGGTCTTCTATTCAGTATTTGATAAATTAATGGGAATGTAGATTTTATCCGTAATGTTAAAATAATTCCCAAGATTGGATGTTATTCCAAATGGGATTATTCTTGTGTGTGGGTTATGTTTTATGAAATAGCTATTTTTATTTTATAAGGGTTATATATTAGGCCAATATGAATTGTTCTTGTGTATGATTTGGATGGTATGTCAACCAAGATTATTCTTATGTATAGTTTGGATTCTAGGCCAACTAAAAAATTTCTTGTGTATAGGTTAGATGTTATGATAATTGGGATTGTATTTATACATGGGTTGGATGTTATTACAACTATTATTTATCTTTTTATATGTTATATATTATAATACTCAATATTTTTCTTGTGTATGGGTTATATAACACCTCTAGATTTTAAAAGAATAAAATTATGTTCAATAGCATATGTGACATGCAACACCAATATTAGAATATAATATAACACCTTGATACATTAAGATATATTTATTTAAATCTCTCAAATATATTGTGTTACATGAAAATATGAGGTTAACCTTCATTACACGCAACAATTATTTTCTTTAAAAACATATGTTACACGCAAGACTGAGTTTTTCTGGACAGCAATATAATATTAATATTATTATTTAATATAATAGTTATTACATATTCATTAGAATGGTGGGTATTAATAGGATTAAATAAATTATGAAAATATATAGTTTACACATGTTTATTAATTATCTATTTATTAGTAATAAAATAAGTATAATTTAAAAGAAAAATAAATGTTTTCTCAAAAACAATATTTTTTTAAATGACGGTTTAATCGTGCTTTGCGCACATAGTCTAAAATTAATTTTTAACACTTTTTGAAAATTTATATTAAAAAATAAAAATCATTTTTGAAATCATAATACCATAATTATCTTAGGGTCGATTTTTGGTATTTTTTGAGAAGTTTCATTTTTTATGAATAGTGAAAAATACTGAATTTTAATTGAAAACTGCCTTTTATTTTAAATAATTTATAGTGTTAAATTATATTTTTAATTGGTATTAAAGTCAACATAGTTAAATTGTAAATCTATTAATTCAATTTATATCATTGGAATCATTTTAATATTTAATTTTTAAATAAAAGCATTGTAAACTTTCGAACATTTTCACTTTAAAACTCATTTTCTCATCACATTTGTAGGAATAATTTTAAAATAAATTCTATCACTTATGTGAGTAGAATTTTAAAAAATTGGATTATATATTTATAATAATAATAATTTCTAATTTATAATAAATTCAACTTATGTTTTTACAATAATTATTAGTGAAAATAATTAAAATTAATTGCATTGATTAAGGTAAAAATGTGTTTGTGTGGTGGTTAAACTTATTAGATAATGGGTAAAATGAAATACCCGCTTTTAAAAAACCCATTATTTAGAAATATTTATACCATTATCACCTTATTATCTATTTTTATGAGTTATTAGTATACTATTTCATAAAAGTTACCTATATAGTAAGTTAAGTAAAGAAAAATACAAAAAAGAAACCTTCCTTGATTTTAATATCTATAAAACATTGGGATAAGTAAAAAAATTATGTTCAGTTATATATATTATTTTGAAAAATAATATTTTTTATCATAATAATTTATCTTTAATTTTTAGAGATGAAATAATTACTTCAAATTCTTAAGAAATGAAAACACATTAATTGTTTAGTTAATAATTAACTAAAATAATGATACTAAAAATATGAAAAATGAGGTAAATTAAAAGAATTATTATCTTAAATTAATTTTATAGATTAATATCATATGATAAACATGTTTTAACTTAATATATTAAAATCACATCATTTTATTGATATTTTAAAATTCAAATTAAATAAATAATGTCAAAAATGACCATAATGTTATTTTATAATAAATGATACATTGTTAAAGGATTCAAAATTACTAAAAACACTATATTCTATAAAGTTAATTTTAAATGTAAATAAATATCAAATATTTTCTATTCGAGGACCAATCTATATTTTATAATAAACATATTGACCACTAAATAGTAAAAACCTTGTTAGTATGGTTAGGATTGAAGCAGTGTTTTTGCGCATCACATGCGCTTCTGTTAAAATTAATTTCCAAAACATATGGGATTTTTATTTTATAAATTATATATAATATTTATAATTATTGGATATATATTTTATAATAATTCTCACTCTAATTTTATTTTTTAAGGATAAATTACCAAGGCTAGAAAACTTTGTTGTCGTGGTAAAAATAAAAAATGGTAAAATTGAGTAAGCCTAAAGACTAATGAAAAAATAATAAAAATGAGTTTATTTTTGAGTGTTGAAAGTGTGGATCGAACATAATTTCTGTTCACTCTATTATTTGTCAATTTGTAAAGCACATGAGGTTTGGTAGACCTCCCAATAGTGAATAATTTTGGGTATTTACAAGAATGTCACTCCTCCTTAACTATAAAAGGGCATTCACTCTCCCGATTTCTCTACACCTATCAATCCATTTGGATTAAAAAAATCTAACCATATCACTCCCAAACTCATATAATATCATTCTATAAGCCTTATTTTGGTCATAAATCCAACATAGTAAGGGTTTAGTTAAAACTAAAGGAAGATAGTTGAAGAATAGGTAATGTTCTTCGACAGGCGTCTTTATTTTATTTCCTTCTCCACCTCCTTCAATTTATATTCAAAAATTATTATATAATAAACTCAATATATTTAATATAATTAGATATTTTTATTTTAAGGGTATTACCTACTACAACACACACTTCCATCAATTGGGTTATGAAATTATCTTTCATGTGTACGGTGGACTACCGCCTCGTGAAATGATGTCATTCATTTTTCCATTATCACCTATTAAATTTGGGTATAATGATGGATATAAAGTTTATATATGATATATATAACATAATTATGCCTATGGAGTAATTATATAATATATAAAAAAAAAATTTCCCTTTTTTAGGGGATACAATAACGTCATTCATGTGTATGGAGGATTATTGTCTCGCGAAGCGATGTGATTCATTTGTTTTGTAATGTGTTGCGTGGAAGGTAATATGGGTAAATATAATAAATATATGTGATATAAATGAAATATTTATGATATTAATAACATATTTATCATTATTTAAATATAATATATCATTTTATTTTTACCTTTTCACTCACTAAAAAAATTATAACGTCGTTCGTGGATATGTGGACTACCACCTCATCAAAGTGATGTGATTATTTTTTTTCATTACCTCATCACAATAATTATATAAATAAGTATATATAATTAAAAAATATGGGATTTATGATATTATTATCATTATTTAAATATAAATTATTTCTTACCTTATTTATATAATGATTATTGAAAAATGGAAACGTTACTCATGCGTACGTACGACCTATCGTCTCCGTGATTGTAATGTTAGTTCATTTTGCATAACCATATTTCATGATTAGATTTAAAATTATAATTTATTTATAAATATGATAATTATTTAATTATTATTATATATATGTTTAAATAATGACCTCTCTATCCATATTCAACCTACCAAAGTTATTTTTGACACATAATCCAAATATGGTCAAAAACATCCGACTTAAACTTAATCGATTAAGTAATTTTATATAAATTGTTAATAAGTGAAATAAAAGTAATAATAAAATTTAATAGGTTTATAAATTAAGTAAATAATTAATATAAGTTTATTATTCTAGGATATAAAGTCACAAGTGACGAATCAGAATCAATGTAAGGGAATTCACCTCAATTTCATTTCATTGAAGAATATTTTGATGTTATGCACCTATATTCTTTTATAATGTGTATATGAAGACACTTTGACATATTATATCATAAATTTATCTATTCTAATGATATTTAAAGTTTTTTAATGTTATTTTTTCATGGTTTTTATGATTCAAGTGTTTCCCAAGTGATAAGGGACTTTTCTTTTAAAAATAATCATCTTTTAAAGTTTTCATTCCAACTCTTTATCTTCCATATACATGTTTTTAAAATGATATTTTTAATTTTTTTATATTGACATAAAATATTTATAAAGAAAGTTTTATTTCTCATTTTACTTTATTTCAAAGGTTTTCAAAATGAATCATTTTATGTGTTTTATACGGGACGTTTTGATAAATGATAAAAGGAATGTTCTATTTTTAATGAACACAGTGACAATGAATTTTCCACCTTCATAACCATAATTTTATTTCTAGATTCCTTTTTAATATTTCATGTTTTATTCAATGAAAACCCACTTTCTATTTTATTGGTTATATTAGTATTGAAAATGTTTTTTTAAATAAAAATGCTATTTTTATTTGAAAGTGTTTTTCATATGGGTTTAAAATAGTATTTTTAAGGGGTTTTATGATGAATGTGTATTCATGAAATTGTAATTGAGCATTATATGAAACAGTTGGGCTTGATATAGCTTATACGAAATTTTGAGCCCCATTATAGCTCACAGGTGAGCCAGATATAGCTTATATAAATGGTTGAGCCCCATTATAGCTCATAAGAAACGGGTGAGCCCGATATATCTTATACAAAAGGTTGAGCCCCATATAGCTCATAGGTGAGCCTGATATATATTATAAAAAGGTTGGTCCCCATTATATATCTCTAATACATTGGGTAATGATTATATTGTAATTCATCCTTATGGTTATTCCAATTAAAAGGGTTTTTAAATGGTTTTATGAATATGTTGTTCTAAGTCACCTAAAAAGAGTTTTAATTTCTTGCTATGGGTTTTAAAGGATTTATTTGAGAAAAAAATCATTTTATTATGAAAATTTTTTATTTATTTCACTCAAATAAAATTTATGTAAAGATAAATATTTCATGGGTTTTTAGGTTTTTACTGAACTAACAGTTTCCTTTCTTTTTATATCCCTTACTGAGCTTTTGTGATCATCCTAAGTTTTTTTTTAAAAAATACCAGTGTTTAAGGATGGTTAAGGGAAATTATGAAGTAAAGTTGAAATTTGTGGATATTTTCTATGAAAATAAATCATGATTTATTTAAAAGTTTTATATTATGGGAAAAATGGATATTAATCTTAAGTGTACACTTTGTATTTCATGATTCCGTTATGTATGAGTTATGGCCAAATTATCTAAAACTCTAAACCTAAAAAGATCCTCAAAGTGAAATAAATTAATTTATTGACAAAAACTAAATAATATGTAATGTTTAAGTTTGGTTCCTTATAAGTTAGATTCTATGAAAACTAATATTGTTCTTATAAACAAGTTGGGGACCATACCAACCAAGATTATACTTATTAATGGATTGGGAGATATGAAAACCTATAAGAATATGGGAATAAATAAGTTTTTAGTGTCATAAACCATTCACCCCATGAAATCCATGAGTGTGTGGGAGTTATAGTTGTTAACCCACCTAATTATTTGACATATTTGGACTATAAACAGATACTATTTGAAGCAAGTAAGAGTCGACTATCTTGATGTCTTTTCAAGTTCCCAGTGGTGTGACTAGTGTCTACATGTGACTATTTATAAATTTCAATTTATATAGTATAAGAATTCATATATATATATATATATATATATAAGTTTTTGTTGTTAAGGGATCCATTGGTAGTGTCCTGATTTTTATGCTCACACCTTACATGTTCGCCTTAGGGGATGTGTAGACCTATTTTTAATATATAGGTTAGGTATTGGATCCTAGCACAGGTTAGTGGGGTAGAAGGGATTGGTGTGGATATAAATACAAGTTTTAGGAGGGTATTAGGATATTTTTTGGGTATAATTATTATATAATTTTTTGTTATTTATATACTATATAGTCTACCCATTGGGAAACCTTGCATCAATGTATGATTGTATGATCATTATGGGTTAATGTTATTATATCATGTTGAATGTTATTTTTTGTGGTATGAATTGTGTCATAATTCCATATGACATACTCTAATGTTATATTTTTTATATGTTTATGTGATTTATATATTATTGATTATGATGATACAAAGGGTATAGTCTCCCTGTGTAATTTTTTCTGACCCTCATTGCAAGTTGACAAACACTATGATACTTAGAGGCACGTGTGAGGTATGTAGTGCTCTGGATAGGGTCATATGGACGGGTTCTAGTTTTTAGGAATTACACTTTCAATAAGTTTTCATTTACTATATAATTATTATAATTAAATACTTTTAATAATTGAACAGATGTATCTTTAGATATGTTAATGTGCTTGTTACATAAATTTCTTCTAGTTTGTGAAAATATTCATGAATATTACTAAATTTTTTCCAAGTTAACTAAAAATATTGGTTTAATATATGATATCTTTTATGTTTTTCAAAATAAACATAATTTTTTTGTATATATTCAAGGTGAAAGTATGATGGATTAAAATAAACACATTATAATCAGTTAAGTAGATCCCAAAAATGTGGAAATACCATCATTGTGAAACAAATGAAACATTTAACTCTAAAACCAAGATTTAAGATGTATTTTATGTCCTCTAAAATTTTAAAATTGATGATTTTTCATGAGGAGAAGAAATAGGTTGCTAATAAACAAACCTTCCATATAGACTCCCTCACTTAGAATGAGTTTTCTAAGAGGAACCTATTAGGACCAATCAAATAAAGGTGATCATATTCAGGTATTTTCTTTTATTTTCAAGAAAGTTTTATAAATAATAAATGAAGTTTGATAAGAAATAAAATCACCTCATTTTTTATTTGAATCGTATCGGCCATCATATTTAGAGAATTGGGCTCACAATGTTTAAAAATATCATCGTATTCAGGAGAAGTTGGATCATCAGATTCACACTAAATATAGAATAAAAGTATCAATCATATTGAGGAATAATATTTTTTGAAGTAAGGGGTCATCATATTTTCACCTTCAATCCATTATGGAATATTTACTCATAATAGGAGAATCAGAGTGTTCATGATTATAATAAAACAAATGTGATGTTTCTTTGCTGATCTTAGAGTTCTCATAACTCATGAGTAAGTCATAAAAATTGTGATGCAATATTGATGAAAGAAAGTGGGAATGAAAGAGATGTTTCTAATCCCATTCAGATTGATCGGATCTGGGTGGAAAAGAAAAAGGTGTTTTGGAGATTGTATTCAGTCAGATTGTATTCAGGATGAATTGGAAAAGAATGCTAGTTGATGGAAATGATGGGAAGTTACAATAATTTCCATTGTAAGTTAGATGATTCTAAATATGGTCTTCAATGTCTTTCAAATTTGTGAATAAATTCATGATACAAGTTGAATTTTGGTAAAGAAAAGAGTTTCTAGAGTTGAATCTACTGAACTGGTCCATCTTATTTGGCATACCATCATATTCAAGAAAAATGGTTTTAAAAAACTGATGAAAAAGGATTTGAGTTTAATTCGATGAAAATAATAATGATAATGACTAATCAACAATGTATTCAATAATTTAAGATGGTTGAATGAATTGTTGAATGAAGAGTTTGAAATTTAAAGGCTAGGGAGTTTGTGACAAATATGAGAAACTAAAGGCGTTGGTTTTCAGTTAGACCTAAAGCCAAAAGATATAAAACCTTGATGATTTAAGATGATGGGTTTTAGAATAGATAAATAAACTCTGATTTGTTTTCAAATTATTTTATCAAGTGGATCAAGAGAATAGTTGAAGGATATGGATGGATTTATTGTTAAGGGGGAGCATTAAATTCAAAGAAGATGTTTTGTTTCCTCTATTGGATCAAGATTCATCATATCCAAGTCGATACTAATTCATCTTTCTATCATATTTACAAAATTGTAATGGGAAGATAGAAATGTAATCATATCAGGAATCAGAGTTGAGAATTGGAATTGGACTGGTATTTGAAAATAAATTATGAATAAAATTCAAAGTTGTGAGAATATTAGAGAAGAATCGATAAGTGTTGAATAAGTCATAAATGCACCTGAAATTCAAGGAAAATTGAAATTTTGGTGAATTTGGTTGAGTGGGAATGTTTTGGGGATTCCCACCATAAACTATCATGGGTCACATATAAAAGGAGAAAATACTTTTTACTTTTTATAATGGTGGTATTGTTCATTGGAAGAGAGAGAGGATCTGACTTTCTAGGGAGAGAAAAAAGTTTTTTGTACTGAGCTAAGTTATAGAAGTTTCGATGGATTGAAGTGAAAGGAGAAGAGATAATATCGCAACATTATTTAGCTAATCATAATATTCAATGATCATCCTATTCATCTGACTATCATATTTTGGTTGTCATCGTATTTGGTTGATCATCATATCAGGCTAGATAATTGGATTAGTATTTCAGTATTGGTATTTCCATACTGAGGAAGAAGGAGTTATGAATTGTCTTGATCGTATTTTTTCATAGTTATATCCATTGTATTGGGAAATCATATTTGGAGAATTGAACTGGAAGATTCATATTGGGATAATCAGAATGAAAAATCAGATTTGAATTCTATATCAAAGTCCTTGAAGTTTTTACCAGCTTCTGGGTAAGAATTTGAAGAATTATTTCTGATTGATCATATTTGTGAATGTTGAAAAGGAAGCATGGATAACATGTTTTGTTACACCAACATTGTATTACCCCAATTTTTCTAGAGGGATTACACTCACTCTTATATTTTATTCAAAGTGATACACAAGTTAAAGGGTATATCCTACTCAGTTTATTCCACAAAAAGGATTGATTTATAGTGGATTGTGTAGTATTTGATCATTTCCAAAACATACCAAGGATGTAGCTATTTTTATTTAATAGTGAAACATGTAAATATTTATGTCCCTGTAGATGTGTGTTTTAATTATTTTTAGTAGGAATTGAAATATTTAATAGGAGGTGAAGGTTGTTTAATGGAAATAGAAAATAAAAAGTATCATTTATTCACCCTCTCCCCCTCTTACTGATATAATTATCCTGATTGGTCACTTTCAACTGGTATCAGATCGAGGTACCCTTCACTTATGATTATTATTTTTCTATTATTGATGTTATTATTATTATTATATAATTTATTATTATAATATATTATTATTAAGTTTCTTATCATTATTTATATTATTATTATTATTATTATTCTCTATATTATTATTATAGAAAAATGAAAAAAACTAATGGGTCAAAACCCTAGGGGGTTTGTGACCCCCTCCCCTTCTTCATCCCCCATGGAATGGTGCAGTGAGCTCCCCTTCCCCCTTCTATTTCATGTTTGGCACACTAGGTCCAGCAGCCATCACCCTTTGCCTCACACTAGCCTCGCCTTTGCCAAGCATCTGCTCCCCAGCCTCGTCCGGACACAGGTCTCTACCACCTCTCACCCCTACAGGACCCCACCTCCCTCGCCCTCATGCTCCCCCCCCCCCCCCAGTTCGTCCTGGCCTTCCCCGGCACTGGACTCCCAAGCTATTCCCCTCACCTAGCTGCTTTATCCAACACCCACCCAACCACTCTAAACGGCCCTCCGCACCCTGTCCCTCCACGGTCTGGTATCTTGCCGATTCGACCACCCCGGTTCTCACTAGGTTGCCTCAAACCTCGCCTCTCCTTGCACCAGCCTCACCATAGCTGCAGACCCCTCTTGCTCCCTTTTTCTCTAGCCAATAGTGCAACCGACTTCCCAGCGACCTCGCTCTTCCACTCCGACTAGCTGCAGTTTTCCTCCAACAAATCCACCTTACCCGAAAACTCTTCTAGTGTGTTTTTGGTCCGTAGGGCATCGTTTCCTCCCTGTTTAGGTTTTTGTCACTTCTGATCTTGGTTTGAGGTAGGAAAATCCTAGTTTGTCCATTTATAATGCTTTCCTTTGACATTTGAATTCATCTAATTATTTAATTTATCTAAATCACAGCTTTATTTTTCTCTTAAATGGTCTCCTATGGTGTTTTTTTAATTGTTAAAAGTTATTAAAATAGTAGTTTTAGTGTGTTTCTTTAAGTATGCTTATCTTCACCAACGTTGAAGGAGTCTGATTAATTCCCATTGTTGTTTTAATAATTTTTTTTCATGTGGATTACAATCTTGATAATTCTTGTTTCAACAAATCTTTTATGTGTTTATGAACCCAAATTAGTGGATAAAATTTCTTTTCACTTGTATGGTGAAATTGAAGGATTTTATGAAATATATAGTCGTTATTATGTTACAATGGAATTTGTTTGTTGAAAAATTGGTTTGGTGTGTATGGGTTGGTAAGGTCATATCCTGAAATGTGTGTCAAAAAAATTTGGAAAGAGTTTAATGATTTTAAAGGGGACATTCATGTTTCTCTTAAATGAGGTGGACAGTAGGTTTTTGTTTTAAATTAGTTGGTGTTTGGTGGAAATAGATCTAAAATATCTCCTTGGTTGTTTATGGTGCCATTGTATATTGGCACATCCATGGGTACACTAGGTGCACACATGAATGTGCTCAAAAATGATAATGGCACCTTTGAAATGGTGTTTCTTTAAATCCTTTGTTTTCCAAATAATTATTATTTTCCTAAATGAGGTTTGGTCTTTGGTTTGGTTCCCTTATATGACATCAAATGTACTTCTCAAGGATTTGGCCCATTTGACCTTGAAATTTTTTTTGGTGTGTGTCTGGAAAGGATAAGGTCCCATTTAGAAAATATGAAACGTTTGGGTGTGGTTGGTATCCAAGGTCCCGTTTGGCACTTTGAACTTAAAAGGTTATGTTGAATAATATTTTATTAAAGGATGTGGTTTGGAAAATTGTGTGTGTCTGGTCGGAGTTTTAAATGTTTTTAGAAAAATGGTTTTGACATGGATGTGATGTGATGGCCCATTTGGAACTTTTAGCTATAGTTTAATGTTTATGTTGATTCTTTGAAAGGATGGTGTTTTGATCACTGTATTCCCATTTAACAACTTTAATATTCTATAAAAGGTATCAAATGGTTTTAATTATTTCATAGCATAATTTTCTGGTTGGCACCTTTGATTATATGATGTGTATATATTTTTGGGGCACCTCTATTGGGGGGATATCCCATATGGGTTATCATATGGAGTGTCTGTGTTTGGGGTAGGAAAGTGCGGTGAGACGAGTCATGCATGTGAGGGCCTTCTACTTACACAGTATTATTATAACCACCATAGGTTCCTGGGTGTCTTTTAGATGATTGAGTGACGGTTGCTGATCAACCTTGATTAGACGGGTTGGTGCCCCCTGGATTGGTTGTTAGGCCAGGTGGGATTTTCCAATGGATTGGTCAATTATAGGGCGGCCAGTTGGTTATAGACTTAGGATCTTCCTCATAATCCGGTAGGTGGTTCTGAAACTAAGTACGTCCAGGGGACTTCTAGGGATGTTTAGGATCACCCATGGTTACTCATTTATTTACATTTCTTGTTTACTTTCTATCGTACTAGTTTATTTTCATCTTGCCTTGTTTACCTGTATTATTTTATCCCAAATTTGGTATCTTTTATTTTGGGTTTTGTTTATAAAATGAAAATTGGTTTTATTTAAATAGAATTTAGCATCTAGTGGATTTATGAAGGGTAAAATCATATTACTTATTTTAAAATGTGAAAACCCTAATTTTATAATTGTATTTCAAACTTGTGTCATTGGATGGTTTTGGGAAGTGAGATTCTTAGATTTTGTAGGTTATATTGGAAACCCTAATGAGAATTTTTAATGATCACACCTTTTTATCATTTTAGTTGAAAGTTTCCTTTACTCAGTTTTTCTTGGTTGAGTTTCTCATTATTAGAGCAAGGTCGGCCTTTAGTTGGGAGATGACCAGGAAGGTCATGAAGAGGTATTTTGAGCTGTTTTGTATATTTCTTTTCCACTATTAGAGTTCAGTTTTATTGTTTTATTATTATTATTTATTTAGTTATCTTTTATGGGCCAAATCTTTCCCAGTGATTAAATTTTGATGCATGTCACTAGTTTCTATCCCATGGGGATTGGGAACACCATTCGGGCCTTGCCATAGATCAGATTGGGTGACCGGTTCAGGGTCAACCCAGGCTGGTTCTTGATAGAGTCAATTCCCTTAAAATAATAAACATGATAATGTTGGTGTAAAAGTTGAAAATAGGTTCCAAAATTTTATAAATATTTTTAAAATATGTGAGAAACCTAGAAATCATGAAAAAGGATGTCATGTATTGTTCTCGGCTCAAAAAAAATTTATTAACTCTCAAAAACCAACGGTGAAGAAAGGAAAGAAAGAAGAAAAATATCTTGTTGTTGAAACTGCTCTGAAAGCTACAAAAGTATAATGACCTTCGGTTGTTTATAATTGGTGTTCTTCTCATATAACAAGATATCTGATTTTTTTTAACAATTTGAAATATTTTAAATAAGGAATTGTGAAATTTGGTAATGATGAATCTCGAATAATCAAAGGTGTTGGGTCATCCATCATTGGAAAAGAAAAGTGGGAATCAAAGAAAGATTTGTATGTTTTTGGGATGAAACGCAATTTTCTAAGTGTTTCAAAATTCTTTGATGAGGGTAACCAAATTATCTTTAGAAAAAAAAAATTTTATGTGAAGAAGATTAAAATATTGTTACAAGAGGCCAATGTACAAAAGGAAACTTGTTTCAGGTTGGTGAAATACAAAACTCTTATCACTTGAGAATGGGGAAAGAGAATCAAGTGTGGAATAAAAGGACATGTGTCAAATAAAAATGAGTAAATTATCAAAATGAGATAGTGTCTAAGAAATTTATGATTTTCCAAGAAGAAGATATTGTTGTTGCACTGTTTTTCAAAAATAAAAGATTACAAATTCAGTGCACAAGAAAGTCGATATTTGTTCAAAACAACCCCATGAGATTATTCATTCTAATATCTATGGGATAATGAAAAAATAATCAACAAATAGAGATAAGTAATTCACCACTTTAATTAGTATTTCACTCTCATCACTTGTGTTATGTATATGAAACATAAGTCAGAAGCTTTGAAAATGTTTAAAAGTTTCAAAAGAAAAGCTGAGAAATAATGTGAGTATTAAATGAAGAAGTTGAGAGAAGACAATGGTGGTGAATACAAAAGTGAATAATTTGAAATTTATCTTGAGAATCATGGAATTAATCATGAGTATAGTTACCCATACACTCATCAAAAAATAGGGTTTCTGAAAGAAAGGATAGAAGTTTGGTGGAAATGGGAAGAACTATGTTACTTGCACATGATCTTTCTCATTACTATTGGAGGAAAGTGATGAATACTATTATTTATATTCAAAAATAATGTTTCTATAGGAAAAGATCAAGTATGACTCCATTTTAATTGTTTTATGGAAAAAAATCCAAGTTTGAAAAACTTTAGAGTTTTCAAGAGTCCATATGTTATAAAGAAGAAAGGTGGAAACTATGGAAAGTTTGAGAAAAAATGTAAATATGGAACTTTTCTTGGCTATGCTCTATAAGGAAGAGGTTATAGATGTTTCAACAAAAAAAATAAGAATAATTTTTTATTCAGTTTATGTGAATTTAATTGAAATAATTAAGGAAGATAGGTGTATTCCGATAGATAAGGAAGTTAAGCATGGTAAGGAAAGTTTTGAAAACAATTATGATAAAGATACAGACAATTGTAATCCTCCTAAAGAAGAAGAATCATACTCTTCTATTTCCAATTATGAGGAAGATACTCAAAAATGTCATCCTATCATGAGGAAACAAGTGAAATCTTTGAATATTATTGGTTATCAACTTTAGAAGGTTCAAAAAAGAAGAACAACAAATGCTATTACACATACTTCTTTATATTCAAAAGTGGAGATGAATGGTGTAAAATAATCTTTTGAGTATAGAAAATGGGTTCAAGACATGAATAAAGAGTTGTATCAGATTGAAAATAATAATACATGGGAACTCGTACACAATCCAAAAAATAAAAATATTATTGTCACAAAGTGGGTCTTCTGAAACAAGCTGAATAAAGAAGGATAATTGATAAGAAACAAAGAAATATTAGTGTTTAAAGGGTATTCATAAATTTAAGGTATTGATTTTGATTAAACCTTTATCTGGTTGAAATATTATAAACAATCATAATTTTATTTATATTACTACACAACGAGGTTACAAGATATTTCAAATGGGTGTTAAATCCATATTCTTAAATTGTGATCTTGATGAGGAAGGTTACATTAAACAACCCCATAGATTTGTTATTGTGAAATATGGAAGTTATGTATGCAGATTAAAGAAGGCCTTGTATTGGCTAAAACAAGCTCCAAGAGCATGGTATTCCAAATTAGATACTTGCTTAAGGAATATGAGTTTCAATAAAGGATAAGTTTACAGAAATATTTATATCTAAAAAAATCATGAGTATTCCCTCATCATAATTGTTTATGTTGATGAAATTATCTTTTCTGGGAATAATGAAATAAGTTGTGAAATATTTTATGAATATATTAAAAAAAAAATTGAAATGTCCATGCTAGAAAAAATGAAATAATTTCTTGGGTTAAAAATTTTGAAAAATAAGAAACAAATCTTTCTTTCCCAAGAAAAGTATGATAAGAAAATTATAAAGAGGTTCTTCATGGAAAACTAAAAACTAGTCTCCACACCGATGTCAATGGGAACAATGTTGATAAAATATGGAGAAGGAAAAGAAGCTAATCAGAAATAATTTCAGAACCTGATTGGAAGTTTATTGTATTTGACTACCTCAATACCCAACATTTTTTTATGTTGTTACCTTATGTGAAAGATTTCAGAGTGCTCCAAAAGAATCAAATTTACTTACTAGAAAAATAATTATCAAATACATCAAAGTTACAAAAAAAATCAGAAATATGTATCATAGGATAGATAGTATTGATTTTTTGGGTATTTAGATACTGATTAGGCAGAAAATGTTGATGATAGAACATCCACATATGGTGGATTATTTTTTTGGAAAATAATTATGTTATTTGGAATACAATGAAAAAAAAATTAGTAACTCTGAGTGTAACTAAAGATGAGTATGTTTTTTCCAATCAAGTTTTTACCCAACTTATGTCGATGAAAACTCAATTAGAATATTTACTTGTTGAAGTAAAGTTACCCTTTCTCTTGGGTTGTGAGAATAAAAGTAAAATCAATCTCACTAGTAATCTAGTTCAACATTCGTGTTCAAAAAAATTTATATCAAATATCATTTCATCAAATAACATGTGGATGAGAATGAATTGAATTCGGAGTATGTTCCAACATCAGAACAATTTGCTGACATTTTCAAAAAACCATTACTGAAAGAATACTTTTCTACATTGAGGTTGAACATGGGTTTCTAACCTATTTCTCGTCAAGGATGAGGAATTTCTTTAGGTTCACTCTCTCATCATACCTTTGTATAGTGTTTTCAAGGAGGATAATTGAATTGTTTCTTAAATTTATCCTTAAAAGGGATGTAAAAAGGGGGAGTTTTGGGTAAGCTATGAATCCAGAATTGTATTTTGGGTGAAATATTCTAAATATTTGTTGGAGTGGTTATAAGAAACAATTTTTTTTATTATAGGAAAGATGAATAAAGGAAGAAAAGATGAGGAAGAAAGGTTGGAAAGGTTTTTATAATCACTACTCGTGGACAACATGGATTTGCTGTCAATAATTTTTGTTCCCTATAATGAGTTATCTCATGCCGGATTAGAATTTTTTACAAGTAATCCATTTCATGCGGATAAAAAGTCTAGTGATTTATGAATCTTGGTTGACAACAAAATCCAAAGGCAGAAATTTTTAGGACCAAGCTCATAAAGGTGATCATATTTCATGGTTTCAATGGTTGGTTCATTATGGAATTTCTTTTTGAATTGGAGAAAAACTTAAGAAGTGGAATGAAATGGTATTAATATGTTTCTATAATCTTAAATGATACCATATATCATTTTGGTTATATGTTATGAGTATAAATTGTTAGATAAAACATTAGTGATGAACCTTAGTTTATTTTGGTGAATTTTGATCATTACGTACCACTTTTGTTTTATTAATTAATATTATGTATAAAAACTAGTTCTAGAACATAATAGAACATATAATATTTATAATAAAATATTATTTAACCATATTAATGATTTTATGACCATTCTTGAAGGCATTAATGGAAATCGAAAACATGTTGTCCATGATGTCGATAAATCGACACATCACGAATGATATTTTTGTTTTTAGAATAAAAGGGAGAGGAGAAGAAGTATGATGTTGAATTTTTTCATAAACATGATAAAATTATAGTATATATAAGATACTATAGTTTTCATTCCTATTGGATAATGGGAGGTGAAGAGAGTATAAGAAAAGAAAAATAATTTAAAATAAAATGATAGTGGATTTTTACCTTTGGAATTCTATACCTTGAGAACCTCCTTAAGGCCCTTGGTTTTGGCCTTTTTCTGAGAACAAAAGGTCTTGGATGTGGGGAATAGGATTGGTAATTGAATTGGGAAGAAACTAATCAATATAAAAGGATTTTAGGTTTGTTTAGAAGAGTTGGTGAGGGGTGGTGTTTATAGTGGAGAAGAGGGGTGTTTTCTCATTATTACATTCATTAGTTTATTAATTTGGATCAATACTATGAATGTTATGAGAATTATCATCAAATATATTAATATAATGAAGGTTATTTCGATATTATGTAACTTACATCATTCATGACTCAAGGAATAGTGTATTTATCTTATAATGTATATATATAGTAAATTACCATATTTTATTATGCACCAAAAATTCAAATATTTTGGAAAATTCCCAAAAATTAACCCCAACCATTTTTTGATATATAGAATTCAAAAATGAACACCATTTTTTTAAAATAATTTTCTAAATATGAGAAATCTATTTTTTAATTAAAATCATAATTTATTCAAAAATACCAATTTTAAAATTATAACTAATTTTATAACACTTTGAAAAATTAATTAAAGTCTCATAAAATTATCTAATAATTATAAGAAAACAAAATAATAATTTATGAATCTATTTTATGAAAATAAATTTTATTTTAAATCATTAAATTAATTATAAAATTGTAATTAAATATTTATGGCTTACAAAAATACTAACACTTAATTTATCATTTCTAAAAAAATTATTTACTTATTTCATAGTATAAATATATCATGATTACACTTATAAGATACATAAGTTTTATTTATACTATCATAGGTGAGGTTACTATTCTATTGGCCAAGTTAATATTCCTAATGGTCATGTTACTATTCCTAAGGTTAAGTTACTATTCCATGAGTATAAATTCTTTAATTTCTATAAATATTAATTATTTAATTATAAATTTATAGGATTACACGAGTCTGGAGTAGGGGATTTTATAGACATCCCTAGAATAGATGGGGATGAGATCAGAGGGGAGGTCATCCATCCAAACAAGTGAGGGTACCGTTCCCTCATAGAATTTTTAGATTCTCATGTCGCTTATTCAACCATGTGGTTTCTCCAAAAAATCTTAACATGGTGAATTATCTTATTCTGCAATACTTGTTCTCTATGATCAAGAATCTGAATGAGTTTCTCTTCATAAGAAAGGTTCTCTTCCAGTTTAACTACTTATGGGATTAAAACTTGAGATAAATCTGGCACATAATTTCTCAACATTGAAACATGAAAAACATTATGTACCTAAGATAAACTCAGAGGAAAAGCTACTCGATAAGTGACTAATCCAACTTTCTCTAGGATTTCATAAGGTATGATGAACCATGGACTTAAGTTTCTTTTCTTACTAAAATGAATAACACTTTTCCATGGTGATATTCTAAGAAAAACATAATCACCTACCTCAAAAGAAAATTCTTTCCTCCTGTTATCTTTATAAATTTTCTACCTGCTCTGAGTTTTCCTCATGTGTTGCCAGATCATCTTCACTTTCTCAGCCACTAACTCCACAAATTCTGGTCACATCGACTTCCTTTCCCCAACTTCATCCTAAAAATATGGATTTTGAAACTGCTTTCCATATAATGCCTCAAAAGGTTCCATCTGTATACTGAAATAAAAACTATTATTATAAGAAAAGTCGACTAAAGAAAGATGTTGAACTCAACTTCTCTTGTAGTCCATTGAATAAGCTCGAATCATATCCTCCAATTTCCGAATTGTTCTGTTATTCTATCCATAAAATTGAGGATAAAAAGCAGTGTTGAAATTTAATTATGTGCCCAACAACTTCTGAAGGCCTTTCCAAAAGTTAGAAGGGGACTTGGGATCACGGTCAGATACAATAGAAAGAGGAACTCCATGTAACTTAAAAATCTATTTGAGGTATAGTCAAGAAAGATAATCCAAATACATAATATCTCAAATATGAAGAAAATGTGCAAATTTAGTCAATCAATCAATAATAAACCAAATCGTATTGTTGCATAGAGAAGTATTTGGTAGTCCCACCATGAATTCCATGGATATATTTTCTCATTTCCACTCTAGAACTAAAAAAGGTTTAAGTATCCCCTTTGGTAGTTTTTTATCTTCTTTAACTTGTTGAAATTTAAAATATTTCATGGTAAAATATACAATATCTTTTTTAATTCCATCCCATCAGTAATACTCATGAAGGTCTCTATACATCTTAGTACTTCCATGATGAACTGAAAATGGAGAACTATGAGCTTCACTTAAAAACTCTTTCTTCAACTGTGAATCATAAGGCACGCATAATATATTTATAAATATTAAAATACATTCTTTATTAATGTTAAATTCGAGAAATTTACCACTTTTAACCAAAACTACCTTTTTCTATAGCTCACGGTCTTCCTTCTGTGCTTACACAATTTTTTATCACAGAGATGATTGTACTAAAACCTAAAACAAAACATAGGAATTTCCTGCACCAACAACTTCCAAGGAAAAATTCATGAAATCATTAATCAAGTGGTCTTGTTCCAAACTTAACATAGTCAATGATTCATGATTTTTTTTATTCAAGGAGTCTGCCACTTTGTCTTCTTTTCAAGGAAGGTAATTGGTCATGAAATCATAATCTTTTATTAGTTCAATACATCTTCTCTACCCCATGTTTAATTCATTTTTAGTGAATATATGCTTCATACTTTTATGGTTAGAATATATTTCACATTTGGATTTTTTTAAATGATGCCTCCAAATTTTCAAATAGAAAACCACAGGTACTAATTTCAAATCATGTGTGGGATAATTTAACTCATGAGGTTTTAGTTTTCTTGAAGCATAAGTAATTACCTGATCATTTTTCATTAGGATACAATGAAGTCCCTTCAATGAATCACCACTGTAGATGAAAAATTCACCATTTTTGGAGGGTAGGGCCAAAAATAGATCATTCACCAATCTCTTCTTCAGTTCTGACCTAAACTGTCATTGAATTCGATCAAAGTTTAAAATTTATAATCCTACTAACTACTATATATGTGGAAAGTAGGTTCGAACCCACAAAGAATGCAAATTTGGCCAATATTCTTCTAAAAACTTTCAAAAAGACCCCACCGTTATCAGCAGTGGAGTAGATTTTCTATTATTTTTTACTTTTTTTATATTTTCTTAATTTTATATGCTTTTATAATGCAGTAAAGTAACACAACTTTTTTAATTTTAAATGTAGACTAAGATGAAATAGAAAACAAATTGAAAGCAATAAACAACAAAAATATAGAACGTTGATAAGAGAACTACCAGAATGTATTGCCTGGGGAAAATCTCTATACTACTGGTTTTAAAAGCATTCAAATTCAATTAAAAATTATTGCAGTATACCCCCTTTTAAAGAGAGTGACTTACTTCCCTCACCATAAGTTAAGTCTGAAAGGTTGATCAAGTTCAGAGTTCGCCACTCTAAAATAGATCAACTGTGATAGTCATTATTTGGAAATGACAATAGGGTGAACTAACCATAAGTTCTAAAGTCTTTTGAACATGTTATCATTTTAAAGATGTTTCCATAATCAATCTCTCCAATTGACTATGAAATTTTGAAATTAAGTTCTAGTGGTACAAGAAATTGAATGAATTTAGTATTAATCTCACCGATCAGTACTGAATACATCAAAATGAAGAAGTGAAAAAGAATATTAAAATAAAACTAGTGGAACTTCAATTTCTCCCCAAAATACATGATTTAACTAGAAAAAATATTGATTATCATTTCAGAAATTTGTAACAAACTAAAAAGAGTGCCAATACTAGAGTTAATATGGAAGATAAACTCCAGAGACGATGCTCTGCTTCTAAACTCCTCCATCTCCAGGAAGTGGTTCAAGATTCTCCCCCTGATCTTTCTCTGCTCGGACCTCCATCATCCAATACCCACCCATATTTCGCTGCTTTCTTTGCTCTTAAATATTTTTGTCATAAGTTGCACTTCATCGTCTCGTTTCCACCGACATACTTTAGTTCCTTTCTTTTGCATCACACACATGTGTGTTTTCACAAACCACACGTCGCACTAGATTTTCTCATGTAACTAACTTCTGATGAGTTAGTTGGATGTATTTGGACGTGTTTTTTACTCTCCTTTGAACCTGCACAGGAAGAAACAAACAAAACAGTTAAAAACATGGAGAAAAAAAATTTAAATATTAATTATTAAATTAATTAATTTACCATAAAGTGTTTAATTATGTTTAAATAATTTTATTTTTTAAGTTATTTTATTAATATTATTGATAATATATTATTATAACTTTATTTTAAAACTTAGATTATAATTACTTAAAATGAACTTTTAAAATAGTTGTAACTTAATTATAAAATTTATGTTATAACAATTTAAGTATTATAAGTTGACCGAATTTGTTAATAGTAAAGTCATTTATTATTATTTAAGTATAAAAGGTTTTATTCGTTACTAATTTAAATGTTAAATTGTTATTAAGTTGTTAATTTTTAATAATTAACATTATTAATGTAAATTATAAACATTAAGTTTATTATTACTATAAAAGTTAAAAATTATTTACAATCCTAAATCAATTGATTAATTTATTTAGAATAAATTAATAAATTAATAATTAATATTTTATTTAATATATTTTATTTTTAAATATTTAATAAGGAACATTTAAATTAATAATTTATTTACATTTAATTTATAAGTAATTATTATTTATTTAAATTTTTATTAAATTTATTTAAATTAATAACTATGTTTTATTAAATATCTTATATTTAATATATGTTTATAATTATTAACATTAAACATTTTAAATTAGTTATTTTATTTTAGTTTTATTATTATTATTTTTTATAAAAAACTTATTCTATCTCCCCCCCCACCAAATCATGGCACATCCCTAGTGGGGGAGGTCTTCCTTCTTCCAGAAACCATTGTCACGGCGGACTCAAGAAGGTGTGGCTTTCTCTTTTTCTTCCGGTGGCGACCCCAGCTCCTATTCTTAACGGCGGCCTCTTATCTCCAGCTCGGATGTGAGGCAGTGGTGTGGCCCTCCCTCAAGCAGCAGCAGGTGAATTCTCCTCTGTGAAATGAAATTCGGACAACAGATTGGCATCCTTTGTGCAGTAGTAGGTCCAGTGGCGACACAGCATCCTTCAGACGCGGCGGCTCTCAGTTTTGAAATGAATACTTCAATAGTGGTGCGGCCTTCTTGAAATTGCAGCGGTTTCATGTCGAATCGGTTCTCTTCGAAGCAGTAGCTAAAAACATCCTCAAATCCCAGATCTATAACTGGCTTCAGCTAAATCCCTAGATTTGTATTTCAATTATAGTTTAAGTCTGGTTGTGGTTGTAGTGTTTGATTACTTCGGTATTGATTTTGGTCTGGCTGATGGACGGAAGAGAATGGGATGAAAGTGGAAATGGTGCGACTAGTGGGAGGATAAATGAGTTGTGGCACCGGGTATATTGTTGTGGAACAGGGCTTTCGGTGCGAAAGAAGTAGGGGTGATGTGGTGGTAGAGAAATTTTGGAAGAAAAGGGTGACTAATGGTGACGTGCAGGGGAGGTTACCGATAGTTGAATAATAAGTGAGGAGCAGCGGCGTAATAGAGGATACCGATAGTTATAAGGATACCGATAGTTAAGAAAACAAAGATTATTGTTAGTTTAAAAGTAAAAAATCTCTATTGGAGATAAAATATCACTGTTATATTTAAATAGAAAATGTCACTGATAGGCTGCATCAGTAGCCTGTGGGTAGAGTTACCGGTACTTATAAATTAAAGGTCACCGATAAAAAAATAGAAGGTTACCGTTTCACAGCATAAAAGGTCACCGTTAGTACAAAAAATAAAGGATACTGATAGTTAAAAATGTCATTGGCAGCCTTTATTTAGAAAAGGTCATCGTTAGTCAATAAGTGACCGGTACCTTAGCACAACAACATCGATGACTATTTTTTTTAACTAATAATGACACACAAAAATTAAAACTGCATACTTAGGATTAAATAATTAAATTTTAAAAACTCTAACTTAATTAATTAACTAACTATGTGAAAACATAAAGTTAAAAGCGCACTAATTCATTTAATTTAAACTCAAATTATTAACTTAATTAATTTACATGATGATTAAACATAATAATTCATGAAGTTAATATATTTTAAGGAAACTAAATTAAAGGATAAAATATTAAAATAAAGACAATGTTAGTAGTTGAAAAACAAAAGATTAATAAATTAAATAATAAAACATGTCATATTCTTAAAATGTTAAGTAGATTAAGAACTAACAACACTAAAAGAAAAATAATTAAATTAGAAAAGTTTGTAAGGTTAAATTAATTATTTTAAAGACTAAAAGAAATACATAATTAACTATAAAAATTTATCAGTTAACAAATTTAATTATAAAAATACAAAAGTAAAATTATTTATTAAAAGGTGATTAAATAATTAATTAAATCATTAAAAATTAAGTAAAACTATGTGGAAAAACTATGTAAAAATAGAACCATGTCAAATTTTCCCACACTTAAGCATTTTTTGTCCTCAAACAATTTCATGCTTTATTATCATTGATAAATAGATTGTAGTATTTATGATTCAGCTCAAACTGTAACATGTCCAGCACTTAAGAAAAGAGGATAGAACATGAAAACAGGTTTTTGAAAAGATATTTTCAAATCAAGTCTTGCCTCAAACGAGTACTCAAAGGGTAATCAAGATTGAAAAGATTCATCAATCAAAAAAAGTGACATGCCTCATACGCGACTCTACTTAGTGATCATTTCAATTCTAGCATAAGTTCTAAGCTTAAGAGTGACAATATGTAAAAATTCAACAAAGTTAAGAATTTAATAGTAGGAACTATTTATAATGACTCTTTCCTAAGTTCCAAAAATAATTATTTATTTTGTGAATCACCATAATGAAACAACCTAAATGAATTTTATATAAACCAAATGATCCTTTCTTCATCTGGCGTACACCATTCCCCTCACCTTAATGAACTCATTTTTGACCCTAGACACTTTATTTTATTTTTCCCAATCCACGTATCATGTGCTAAGAACTATGCAATGTACTTATTCAAAGTGTATATAGGGCTTATAGTAAATAGGAACGCACCCAGCATCTTGGGTCTCAGAGATTCACCGTGGGATCCCAGATGCAAAAACTACTCCAGTTTCAAAATATTTTTATAAAAACCATTTTCATTGGTTCATTAAGGTTATTAATTTAATAAATAAAAGATAAAATGAATCCCCTAGGATCAAGATCAAACATCTAGTTCTAAGGGTTATGATCAAAAAACCACTAAAAAGTTACCCATATCATTCTAAGAAAAATGGTCCAAACATTCAGTTCCATCAAATCACTAAGTAGATTCACTCATCAATCATCCGCCCATATTAATTTTAGATTCAAAAAAGTTCTTAACTACTATAAAGGAATTGTACTTAGGCAAGAACCATTTGAAAAATAGTGTACAGCCTAAAATTTTGAAATAATTTTGAAAAAAATTAACCATTTTTTTTGACAAAAATTGAAGTTGTAGTGGGAATTGATGGGCTTTAAATTAAGTATAGTTCAGCACAGTCAAGAATTGACCACCTCTTCAATACTTAAAACCCATATTTGTCCCCAAAGATGACATTCAAATATAGAGAAGAACACTTTGATAGTTTAAGTTCAAAATAGATTTTCAATTTAGTAGATCGATGACATGTATAAAGGGTCTCTTTGAAGTTCAAGAATGATTGTTTTCCACAAAGAATAATTTATCAGTAGGTTCATTATCAAGTATACACATTAACATTTATGTCCAGTGCCAAAGATTCAATATAGCTCAAAAGTAACATGTGAGGCATAAGTGCATTGTGTATAAGGTGTAAGCATTTTAACAGATTGAGTTCAATAGTGTGTATTTAATAGAGCATAAGAATGAATGATAAAACACCCCAAACTAAATCATATTCAATAAAAAAAATTATCAGCCTACATGTACCTCCCCCACACTTATGTTCAAGTAGTGTAATGATTTTAACAACAGTGAAATTCAATTTTTCAGCAAGGAGGAACAAGCAGAATTTTTAAAAATAAAGTGACATGTAGTAGATTTTTTATGAAGCATTAAATAGTATAAAAATGAAACAAAATTTAATTGTAAGTTACTTCCATGACTTAAGTTTTTTCATTAAAGATTTAGTAAGGTAATTTCACTCCATAAATGACAAAATAGTAGCTTCTTGATAACTGTGAAATAGAACAAGAAAACCAAGAGCAAGCAGTAGAAGGAATTTCACAAAAACAGAGCATAGAAGAAGCACATTATTCAAGGATAAAATTGAAATAAATTAGAGACAAAAGAACCATGGGTTTCCTCCCTCGCAGCACTAAGTTTTAAAGTCTTCAGCCAAACTTTATTCAAGATCAGTTCTCAAGAACAGTGAAGGTAGCCAAGCCCTTTGGTTGTCCCTCAAAATAAATTTTCACTCTCTACCCATTAACTAACATGGATTTGTTTTCTTCACCTACAATTTCAACAACTCCATTATTAAGCACTCTCACCATAGTAAATGGTCTAGACCACTTGGACTTAAGTTTTCTAGGAAAGAGTTTAAGTCTAGAGTTAAAGAGAAGGACCTTATGTCCATGTTTAAACTCTTTGGTTTGTATGATAGAATCATGAAATATTTTAGCCCTCTATTTATAAATCCTTGAATTATGATAACTCTCTCTCATAATCTCACCGAGTTCACTTAACTCAAGTAATATATTCTCACCATCACTCTTAAAATAAAATTTTAGAGCCTTAATTTCCCAATAAGACTTATGTTGTAACTCCACAGGTAAATGAAAACATTTCCAAAACAACATCTTGTAAGGAGACATACCTATTAGGGTCTTGAAAGAAGTTTTATATGCCCATAAAGCTTCATCCAATTTAAGAGAACATTTTTTCCTAGAGGTTGACACATTTTTCTCAATTATTTTTTTTAGTTCTCTATTTGAAATATCCACTTGTCCACTGGACTATGGATGATAAGGAGTTCCAGTTTTAGGAACACAACCATATTTTTTCATCAAAGATTTAAATTTTTAGTTCTTAAAATGTGTTCCATTATCAGTGATAAAGGCTTTAAGAACTCTAAATCTTATAAAGATGTTCTTTTTGAAAAACTTTATTATAGAGTTGGATTTATTATTGGGCAGTGCAACTACCTCAACCCACTTCAATGCATAATTAACAGCAACAAGTATGTATTCATTCCCATGAGATGATGGAAATGGACCCATGAAATCTAAACCCCAGACATCAAAAACATCAACTTCCAGAATTCCTTTTTAGGGTAACTCCTACTTTCTACCCACATTTCCTATCCTATGACATATATCACAGCCAACCACAAAGCTTCTAGCATCCTTAAAAAGAGTAGGCAAATAGAAACCAGATTGTAGGACTTTTTGAGCAGTCCTCTCACCACCATGGTGACCTCCCCAAGGTGTTGAATGAAAACTCTATATGACAGGTAGAATCTCTTCCTTAGGAACACACCTCCTAAGAATACCATCAGCACATCTCCTAAATAGAAGTGGATCATCCCAAAGGTAATATTTTAGCTCAGAAATTAATTTCTTTTTTTGTTTATTGGACAAATTTTTAGGAAAGACACCTGCTGTCAGGAAGTTGGCAAAATCTGCAAACCAAGAAAATTGCCTGATTGTCACAGTAAGCAGCTTCTCATCAGGAAAGGAAGAGTTTATCTCCCTAGGATCTTCATATTGAGTAAGAGGAAGCCTAGAATGATGGTCAGCAACTAAATTTTCAGCTCCCTGGTTACCCTAATCTCTAAATCAAACTCTTCTAGCAAAAAAATCCATTTAATCATCCTGGGTTTAGTTTCCTTATTAGAAATAAAGTACTTTAAAGTAGAATGATCAGTGAAAATGATGAATTTTGAACCTAACAAATATTGTCTAAACTTCTCAAGAGCAAAGACAACAGCTAACAATTATTTTTCTGTAGTGGTGTAATTTTTGTGGGCCTCATCTAGAAATATACTAGCATAATATACCACATGTAGTTTCCTATATTTCCTCTATCCAATAATAGAACCTACATCCAGGTCACTAGCATCACACATTAGTTCAAAAAATAGTTTCCAATCAGGTGTTGTGATAATAGGTGATGTGGTGAGTTTCTCTTTTAACAGATTTGATGATTTCAAACAATTTTCATCAAAATTAGAAGGTTCATCCTTGACCAAAAAAGAACACAATGGATTAGTTATTTTTAAAAAGTCTTTTATGAATCTCTATGAGAAACCATCATTCCCTAATAAACTTCTAATTCCTTTAACATTTTCAAAAGGTGGCAATTTTTGAATGACTTCTATCTTAGTAGTATCAACTTCCAAACCTCTCTTTTATACTTTATGACCAAGAAATATACCTTTTGTGACCATGAATTGACACTTCTCTCAATTAAGAACAAGGTTGGTTTCAATGCATCTCTCCAATAATAACTCAAGATTTCCAAGACAAGTATCGAAAGTGCTAACCACAATGGAGAAATCATCCATTAAAACCTCAATGATTCTCTTAATAATATCTGAAAATATAGCCATCATACACCTTTAAAAGCTAGTTGGAGCTCTACACAACATAAAGGGAATTCGCCTATAGGAAAATGTCCTAAATGGGCATGTGAAAGTGATCTTTTCTAGATCCTCTAGAGCAACAGGAATCTGGTTGTAACTAGAATACCCATCCAGGAAACAGAAAAATTCATTTCCATCATGCCTCTAAAGCATTTGATCCAAGAAGGGAATTGGAAAATGGTCCTTCCTAGTGGTTTCATTAAGCTTCCCATAATCTATATAGACTCTCTATTTTGTGGCTTTCCTAACTTAGATTTCTTCATTCTTTTCATTTTTTTACTACAGTGAAACCTCCCTTATTGGGGACAACCTAGAAAGGGTTGACATAAGCACTATCAAAAATGGGATATATCATTTCAGTATCCAAAAACTTAATCACTTCCTCTCTCACAACTTCTTTCATGTTTGAATTAAATCTTCTTTGACACTCTACCCTAGGCTTATAGTCTGGATCCATAGGAATTTTATGCATGAAAAATGAGGGACTAATACCCTTGATATCAGCTATTGTCCAGCCTATGGCAGATTTAAACTTTTTCAACACACTCAACAATATTTCCTCTTTATTTTCATTAATCTCAGTAGAAATTATAACAGGCAAAGTGGAGTTATCACCCAAAAATGAATATTTCAGATGGGTAGGGATTAGATTAAGTTCAAGAGTGGGTGGTTATACACTAGAAGAAATACTCTTAGGCCTGGTAGTTCCAAGATATTCAACATAACTCTTGTAAGGAGTATTAAATAAGGAAATATTTTCAATTTCAAGCTCATTTTCAGAATTTGCAGTGTTGCTTTCCAAAGTGGGAAGCACACAGTCTAGATTTTCTAGGTCATAATTTAACAAGTTAATCAAATAAGAATCAGTAAGTTGTCTCTATAAGTTATCCCTCAACATCATCAAAGTGTTTAGAAAGGTTGGTGTTAATAGAAACACCATGAAACTCACTCAAAAATATCCTAACTTCAGAAATAGAGGACTCTTCTAAATTAGAAACTGCACAGTTGTCCAGTTCTGGAAAATTTACCAAATTCAATGTTTGAGCAGAATTTTCAATTTCTAAGATAGATTCAACAGGATTTTCAGCTTCTAAATTATTTTCTTCAGAAAATTATTTCTTTTTATATTCTTCAATGTTTCTAATTGAGTTCTCATATTCTAAGGACTCTGTTATTGAACAGTTTTCAAAAAAAGTTGGTCCTTTAACATTTTTAAACACATTGAACTCTTCTTGTTGTTCTCCAATTTTAAAAATAAGCTGACCTAAAGAAACATCAATAATAACAAAAACCTATGGCCAAGAAGTCCCTACCCAAGATGATGGACACCTCTTGATCACACTCCAAGTCCAAGACTATAAATTCTATAGGAAAAAATAGTTTCCCAACCCTAACTGAAAAGTCATCTACCCTACCCATAGGATGAGTGAAAGATCTATCAGCTAACTATTGTATGATTGTGGGGGGTTGAAGGTCACCCAACCTCAACTGTTGAAATAATGAGTAAGGGAGTAGGTTAATACTAGCACCTAAGTCACAAATATAGTTGAGATGATCATAATTTCCTAGTGTGAAAGGTATGAAAAAACAACCAGGGTCTTTCAATTTAGGTGGAATTTTCTTTTAAAGCACAGCACTGAACTCTTTAGTGAGGTTGTAGGTAGCAAACTCTTCCAGTTTATTTTTTCTTGAAACAATTTTCTTAAGAGATTTTAAGTAAGATGGGATTTGTATCAAATTTTGAATGTAAGGAATGTTTACTTGAAGTTTGGAAAGGAGACCAAGGAACTGAATAAGTTCAACCTTGGTGTTACTTTGAGGTTTCAGCTCCTCCGGAAAAGGGATGGGTGGGGAAAAGATTTTAAGGACAGTAGGCATATCCCTCGCCACTTCCTCAACTATTTCTTTTCCTTTATTCTTTTTATTTTTAGATGAATTTTCAGCTTGAGTTTCAGATGATAAATTCATATTTCCATCATTTTCAATATTTTTCTATGAATTTCCAACATGGGTGCAAAGCATATTTTTATTACCATATCTATGCAGATTTTTATTTTGGGCATTTTTAAGGTCTTTTTCCGCAACAGTTTGAGGATTTATCCCACTTATAGTTACCAATTCCATGGAATTATCTCTATGGTTAAACTCAGTTGTGCTTGGAAGTCTTCCTTTTTTCCTAGATGAAAAATATCTAACAAGTTGTCCAAGTTGTGTTTCCATGTTCTACATTCTCACATTAATTTTCATTTTATCTGACTCATATTGATTTTGATGTTTGGTTAGCTGAGTCATGTATCTTTCCTCTTGAGAGTTAATTTTGTTCAAGATTAGATCAATCTTAGAAAACATTTGATTATCATTATTTCCTTGTGTATTTTAAGACTCACCCCTTTATTGATTTGGAAAATTTGGTCTAGTTTGGTTAGAGTAATTAGGGGTAGTAGATTATTTAATTAGGCCTTGATCTTTCCAGGATAGATTTGGATGGTTCCTATAGCCTTGATTATAATTTTTTGAAAAAGGATCTTCTTTAAAGGAATTCTAGGACTATAGTTAACAAAGTTTGAGTTATGTTGTTATTGGGCTGACATATCAAAGTTAGGACAAAAGTTTTCAGTATTCTCAAACATACCACACTAGACACATTGTTCCCTTAAATATTGGTTGGTTTTTTGACATCCAAGTTGGTTAATAGTTTTCTTTGAGATTTAGTTCATTAAAGATTATAATTGGTTTGTGATTTAAGAAAGTTGAGTTTGAGTTTCATTCATTGAAAATGTGTTAACATTAACATTTCTATTGAATTTTTTCCTTCTTGAATTTATATGTTGAGAGTTCAGGGCAAGATTATTAAAAATGTTTCTAAGTTCTTCATCTTTCTTGTCAATATAATTACCCCCAGCAAACCTGATCAACTAGATTGTATCCAGAGGAGGATATCCCTTTATAGAATATGTCCATGAGATGGTGATAGGGGAGTTGATGATGGAGACGCTACCTAAGAAGATCCCTAAATCTATCCCAATCTTCATGAAAAGCTTCTTGATCCTCTTGATAAAAATTAGTTATCTTAGTTCTAAGTTCACCTTTAAGTCTTTGGGGATAAAATTTCATTATGAAAGAATTGTACACCCGATCCCAGTTTTCAAAAATATTATCATCTAGACTCAGAAACCAATTCCTAGCATTCCCTTTAAGGTAAAAAGGAAAGACTCTCATTCTTAGCTCATTTTATATGAGTCCTAGAAGAGGTAGCTATTGCACAGTATTGTAGAATTCTCTAATGAATTCTAGAGAGTCCTCATTAGACAATCCATTAAAAGCAGACAATGGTGAAATATGATATTGTTTTATCTCATAGTTCCGGGCTCTGGGAGATAACCTAATAGAAGATGGATTGCTTGAAACTTGAGGAAGTTGGAACTCCCTCATCCTAGGACTTTCAACTTTATCTAAGAGTTATGGTTGATTTTGAAAGTTGTTAGGTGTAGAAACTCTCTCATCTATGTTTTCTATTTCAAATTTGTTTTTGTTTCTTAGAGAAGTTAAATTTTTATCTAATTCATGGTTCAGAGGCTCTAATCTAACACTAGAAGTTCTTGTGCTCATATAAATAGAAAAAAAAAGTATTCAACAATAAAGAAAATAGTAACAATTCATCCATAAGTGAAATAGATTTTTTTTATAATTTTCAATTTTTCAATTTCTTTAAAGTTTGTTTAATATGATTTTTTTTAGTTTTTTTAATGTAATGGCTCGTTCACTCCCTAGCAATGGTGCCAAAAACTTGACCTAAACCATCATTGAAGTTGGTCAAAGTTTAAAATTTATAATCCTACTAACTACTGTATATGTGGAAAGCAGGGTCGAACCCACATAGAAGACAAATTTAACCATTATTATTTTAAAAACATTCAAAAAGACACCACTCTTGTCAGTAGTGGAGTAGATTTTCTATTATTTTTTTATTTCTTATATTTTCTTAATTTTTTATGATTTTATAATGCAGTAAAGTAACACAACTTTTTTAGTTTTTGATCTAGATTAAGATGAAACAGAAAACAAATTGAAAGAAATAAACAGCAAAAATATAGAACGCTGATAAGAGAACTTCCAGAATGTAATTACTGGGGAAAAATCTCCATACTACTGGTTCTAAAAGCATTCTAATTCACATAAAAATTGTTGCATTGGACCACCTTTTAAAAATATTGACTTACTTCCCTCACCACGAGTTAAGTCTGATAGGTTGATCAAGTTCAGAGTTCAACACTCTAAAATGGATCAACTGTGATAGTCATTATTTGAAAATGACGATAGGATGAACTCACCATAAGTCCTAAAGTATTTTAAACTTGTTATCTTTTGAAATATGTTTCCAAAATCAATCTCTCTAATTGACTGTGAAATTTTGAAATTATGTTCTTGTGGTACAAGAAATTGAATGAATTTATTATTGATCTCTCTGATCAATAATAAATACATCAAAATGAATAACTGAAAAAGAATATTAAAATAAAACCAATTCAATTTCTCCCCAAACTAGATGATTTAACTAGAAAATATATTCATTATTATTTCAACTATTTGTAACAAACTAAAAATAGTGCTAATACTAGAGTTAAGAGGGAAGATAAACTCCTGAGACGATGCTCTACTCCTAAACTCCTCCAACTCAAGGAACTAGTTCAAGAGTTGACCTCTAATCTGCTCTTCTCGGACCTCCATCATCCAATCCCCCCCCCCTATTTTGCTGCTTTCTTTTCTCTTAAATATTGTTGTCATAAGTTTCATGTCACCGTCTCGTTTCCACCGAAACACTTTAGTTCCTTTCTTTCACATCGCACACGTGTGTTTTTTCACGAACCACACGTCACACTAGATTTTCACATGTAACTAACTTCCGATGAGTTAGTTGGATGTATTTGGACGTGTTTTTTACTCTACTTTGAACCTACACAACAAGGAACAAACAAAACAGTTAAAAACATGCAAGAAAATAATTTAAAATATTAATTATTAAAGTAATTAATTTACTATAAAGTCTTTAATTATATTTAAATAATTTTATTTTTTAATTTGTTTTATTAATATTATTGATAATATATTATTATAACTTCATTTTAAAACTTCTATTATTATTAATTAAAATTAAAAATTTAAGTATTATATGTTGACAGAATTTGTTAATAGTAAAGTCATTTATTATTATTTAAGTATAAAAGGTTTTATTCTTTACTAATTTAAATGTTAAATTTTTATTAAGTTATTAATTTTTGTTAATTAACATTATTAATTTAAATTAAATACATTGATTTTATTATTACTTTGAAAGTTAAAAATTATTAACAATCCTAAATCAATTGATTAATTTATTTAGAATAAATTAATAAATTAATTATTGATATTTTATTTAATATATTTTATTGTAAAATATTTAATTAAGAATATTTAAATAAATAATTTTTTTAAATTTAATTTATAATTAATTATTATTTATTTAAATTTTCATTAAAATCATTAAAATTAATAACTTATTTTATTAAAAATATTATATTTATTATATGTTTATAATTATTAACATTTAACAATTTAAATTAGTTATTTTTATTTTAGTTTTTATTATAGTTTTATTATTATTATTATTTTAAAAAACTTGTTCTATCTCCCCCCCCAAATCACGGCGCAACCCTAGGGGGGAGGACTTCCTTCCACCAGAAACCATTGAGGCAGTGGACTCAAGCAGGCGTGGCCTTCTCTTTTTCTTCTGGTGGTGGACTCAACTTTAATTCTTAGCGGCGGCCTCTTCTCTCCAGCTCAAATTTGGGGCAGTAGTGTGGCCCTCCCTCATGCAGAAGCAGGTGAATTCTCCTCTGTGCAGTGAAATTCGGACTGCAGATTGGCCACCTCTATGCAGAAGCAGGTCCAGCGGCAACACAAAATCCTTCAGGTGTGATGGCTCTCAGTTTTGTGAGGAAGACTTCAATGGTGGTGTGGCCTTCTTGCAATGACAGTGGTTTCACGTCGAATCAGTTCTCTTAGAAGCAGTAGATGAAAGCATCCTTGAATCCCAGATCTACAAATGGATTCAGCTAAAGCCCTAGATCTGGATTTTAATTCTAGTTTGATTCTAGTTGTGGTTGTAGTGTTTAATTTCCTCAGTATTGATTTTGGTCCTTTCTAGAGTAGTTTTATGGAGGCTGAAGGATGGAAGAGAATGGGTTTAAAATAGAAATGGTGCGACCAGTGGGAGGCTAAATGAGCTGTGGCACCAGGTATATTGTTGTGGAACAGGGGTTACGGTGCGGAAGAAGAAGGGGTGATGCGGTGGTAGAGAAATGGTAGAATAAAAGGGTGACTAACGGTAAGGTGTAGGGGAGGTTACCGATAGTTGAAAAATAAGTGAGGAGTAGCGGCACAATAGAGGTTACTGATAGCTATAAGGCTACCTATAGTTAAGAAAACAAAGATTACTATTAGTTTAAAAGTAAAAAATTTCTTTTGGCGATAAAAGATCACAATTAGCTTTAAATAGAAAAGGTCACTGATAGGATACATCAGTAACCTGTGGGTAGAGATACTGGAACTTATAAATTAAATTTCATCGATAAAAAAATAAAAGGTTACCGTTTTACTGTATAAAAGGTCATCGTTAGTACAAAAGATAAAGGCTACCGATAGTTAAAAAGGTCATTGGTAGCCTTTATTTAGAAAAGGTCATTGTAAGTCAATAAGTGACTGGTACCTTTGCATAACAAAATCGGTGAATGTTTTTTTAAATAATGTTAAAACACAAAAATTAAAACTGCATACTTAGGTTTAAATAATTAAAATTTAAAAACTCTAAATTAATTAATTAACTAACTAAGTGAAAAATTAAAGTTAAAAATGCACTATTTCATTTAATTTAAACTCAAATTCTTAACTTAATTAATTTGTATGATGATTAAACATAATAATTCATGAAGTTAAAATATTTTCAGGAAACTAAATTAAAGGATAAAATATTAAAATAAATAAAATTTTAGTAGTTGAAAAACAAAATATTAATAAATTAAATAATAAAACATGTCATATTCTTAAAATGTTAAGGAGATTAAGAACTAACAACACTAAAAGAGAAATAATTAAATTAGAAAAGTTCGTAAGGTTAAATTAATTATTTTAAAGACTAAAAAAATAAACAATTAACTATAAAAATTGATTAATTAACAAATTTAATTATAAAAATAAAAAAGTACAATTATTTAATAAAAAGTGCTTAAATAATTAATTAAATCATTAAAAATTAAGTAAAAAGATGTGGAAAAACTATGAAAAAATAGAGCCGCATAAAGTTCCTAAAAAACATCACATTCTTCTATCCAAATAAATTTAACCCCTTTTCATGTTAACTTAGTTATCGGGCTAGATAACCAGGAAATTTTTTAACAAACTGTCTCTAATAACCTGTTAATCCAAGAAAACTATGAATCTCTATAATATTTTTAGGACTTGTCCGTTCACTAGCTACGTTTGTTTTGGAAAGATCAATTATTGTTCTATCCTTATTTACAATGCTCCTAATAAAATTAATTTTTGTACACTGAAAATCACATTTGATAAATTTGTTGTATAACATCTTTTCTTTGAGTGTTTTCAAGACAATCCTTAAATATTTTTTATTATTCTCATAACTTTTTGAAAAGACCAAAATATCATCAATAAAAATAACAAAAAGTATATCCAAATATTTATGAAATATTATATTCATAAGATCCATGAATATAGTAGGGGTACTTATCGAACCAAATAGAATAATAAAAAACTTATGATTCCCATATCTAGTACAAAAAATGTTTTTGGGATGTCATCCTCTTTTACCTTCAGCTGATGGTACCCATATCTCAAGTCAATCTTGGAAAATACTGAGCTCCCTGGAGATGATCAAACAAGTCGTCGATATGATACAAAGGCTACTTATTCTTAATAGTAATGTTATTAAAAGCTCTTTAATCAATGAAAAGTCTCATGGAACTATGTTTCTTTTTAATGAACAAAATAGGATCACCCCATGGTAAAGTTCTAGGAATAATGAAGACTTTATCAAGTTACTCCTATAACAGATTTTTTAATTCAAGAAGTTCCACTTGATCCATTCGATTAGGGGTTTTAAAATTGTATTATCATTAGGAACCAATTCAATAGTAATTTCAACTTCCCAGTCAAGTATAACATCAGGAAACTCATCAAGAAAAATATCCAGGTATTCATTTATCACTGGCGCATCATTAATCTGAACAGTTCCCTTATTTTCAATAATATGATCAAGATAAATTTCATTTCCATATTTTAATAGTTTATCATCTTCATGATATGTTATCAATTATATGGGTTCATTCTTGAATAAAAACTAAAAAACTTTTTGAAAAACAACTTCTTTATCTCTAAAATCAATCTTAGCATGATAAAAATAAATCCAATCTATACCCAGAATAATATAAAACTCTATTTAGGAAAAACAATAATATTTATAGATAATTTATTTCCATATAAAACAACATGATGATTATTATAATTCATTTTTTCTATAATATTTCCCCCTGGTTTTTTAACCATAAGTTATGGTCTCATTTCTCAAGGTGAAATTTCCTATTTACTAGAAAATTTATCAAAAATAAAGGAATTTGTAGACCCCGTATCAAACAATACATTATAAAAATATGAGTAAACAAAAAAAATATCTAATACCACTTCATTGGATGGAATGAAATCTGCTAATGTAGTTACAAAGGATCTCCCTACACCTTTCTGCTTATAATTTGGTTTCTTTCCATCATTCGGATCTTTCTTTGGGTTGTTATTTTCATAATTTCCCATATCACCACATTTAAAACACTTTATATTTTTCTTATCATAATTAATCTTAATATCATTTTCATTACAATATTGGGCCATATGTACAAAGTTACCACATCGAAAACACTTCCCAGTTTTGTTAAGGAATTCCCCATAGTGTATTTTACCACACTTTTCACAAAATATAAACTACACTATCTTATAATAATATTTATTTGATTAGTTCTTACCCATGTCTTTCCATCTAGACCTCTTCTTCTTCTTGTTTTCAAAGTTCATGTGATCATCATTAAACTCTATTTCTATCCTCTCATCACATTGGAAAAGTTTCTCATAAATTATAAATTCATGGGAATCCAGTTCCCTTTGATATATTAGCTTCAATCATGAATAAAAACAATTGATTTTTCATTCAAGATGCCAAATAAGATTTGGAGCGTACCTTGCCAATCGGGTGAAGTTTTCCTCATACATGTCCATTGAATCCTCCTCGTTTTTTTTTCAATTCAATTAATTTATTTTCTATCCTAAGTTGAATCACCTTATTAAAATACTTTTCATGGAAGATGTTTTTAAATTTATCTCATTCCAAGGCATCAATCTAATCACTATCCCAAGTATTCTTGACCATTGACCACCACTGGTTAGCTTAACCTTCAAAATGATAAATGTAAATACTAACCTTTTTATTATTTGAACACCCCATAACATAGAATATCTTTTCAAAGGCTTTAATCCATCCTTCAGTCGCCACTGGTTCAAAAGATCCACTGAAAGCAGGAGGGTGTTGCCTCATAAAATGTTCCACTATCATCATGTTCTTTTGTGGTATCTCTAGTTGTTTTATTGCATGGATTACACCACCATTTCTAGCATGTTTCAACTGATCCATTACGATCACAAAATATTTGGTTCCAATTCCCACCATTCAAGGATACAGATTTAGAATGATATCATTCTCTTGATGCATTCCTATGCCATCTTCCCTGTTTCTTCTGCAGAAATCCATTCTAAACAAACATATATTAGATGAAGAACCATGGTAATATAAAATGCTATATAATTTCAATATAAACGTAAGGTAAAAATAATTTATGGTATTCTATTAACATCATATTAACCCCTAAAGTTATCTAAACCGTGATTTGATACCAACTATAAGGACTCAGCCATAAACATTACATAGTATAGTAAATTCCTTTAGAATTCACTTATTTACATTCTCAAAGATATTTTTAGTTTAGAGTTTTATAAAAATATAAAATAATTCATACATATCAACCAACAAGAATATTAATTGGGTAAAAATAAAAAGATATCCATTTTTTCATAATAAAAAAGTTCTTAATAAAAACATGAAATATTTTCATTAAAATTATTCACAAAATTCATCTTGGCTTCTCCTTTTCTCTTACCCATTCTTAAACCCTGTGAATAACATTTTAAAAATTGGCATGATCACAAAAATCTCATTAAGGGATATAAAAATAAAGAGAGAAACCATTAGTACATGAATACTTATAAACATATGAAATCATTTTCACAAATTCATACTTCTCACATAATAAGTATCATAAATTTACTTTGTAAAAACAATAGATTTCCATAAAACATAGAAAACATAAATAATAACATAAATTTAACTTGGGTAATTAGTTACTTAATATTGTAACCCTCATTACTACCATATGATTTTTAACCCTCACAGCTATCTTACAATGTAACACTCATGGATATCTTACAATGTAACCCTCACATCTACCTTATGAAGTAACCATCGCAGTTACGCTTAGAGTGACCACATGGACGACCTCAAACATAAACTTACCCAATTAATTGGAGGGAGATATAGGTCACACCCTTCATTATAGAAAATTCCCAAGAACTATAACAACATGATAAAATAATAATACTTTCATTATAAAAACATTTCTTTTTAATTTTGTAAAAATAAAAAAATTTAAAAGATAATTTTTAATGAAAAGTCCCTTAAAATATCATATAATTGAAGTGAGAAATAAAAAAAATAATGGAATATGTATATTCACTATAAATACACAAAATAAAACATTATATAAAAAAAATTAATTTCACAAATAATCTTAGTACCACATAATCAATTAAGTATAAGGTTAACCAAAAGAATGAAAATTGGGCTAAGATTTTTTTTACCTAGGTTTCATCTTAATTCAACATGTTCAAAACTCATGTATAGTAGTTTAAAGAGTTATATTAATATATTACATAACCATATTAATATTATAATTACTTATATGATATTATTATAACATATTTCTACCCATTTAGTAATAATACTTTTTTATTTTCATTGTTTTGGGTGCATTTGTTTCATAGTTTCCATGGTTGGTTCATTATTGAATTTTTTTTTGAATGAAAGAAAACATCCATAAGTGGAATGAAATGGTGTTAATATGTTTCCATAATTTAAATTATACCATATATCATTTTGGTTATATGTTATGAGTATGAATTGTTAGATAAAACATTATTGATGAACCTTAGTTTATTTTGATGAATTTTTATCATTATGGACCACTTTTGTTTTATTAATTAATATTATGTAGAAAAACTAGTTATAGAATATAATATAACATATAATATTTATAATAAAATATTATTCAACCATATTAATGGTTTTATGACCATCATTACTTGAAGGCGGTAATGGAAATTAAAAACACATCGTCTGTGATGTCGGTAAATCAACACATCACAGATGATGTTTTTATTTTTAGAATAAAACAGAGAGGAGAAGAAGTAAGATGATTAATTTTTCTATAAAAATGATAACATTACAGTATATTTAAGATACTAGAGTTTACATGCCTCTTGGATATGGGTAGGTGAAGAGATTATAAGAAGAGAAAAAGAATTTAAAAGAAAATGAAAGGATTTTTACCTCTTGAATTCTATACATTGAGAACCTCTTTAAGGCCCTTATTTTTGGCCTTTTGGTGATACCAAAAGGTCTTGGATATGGGGAAGAGTAATTGGAAGGGAATTGGACAGAAATTAAACAAGATACAAGGCTTTTAGGTGTGAGGAGAAGAGTTGGTGAGGGGTGATATTTATAGTGGAGGAGGGGGTGTTTTCTCATTATTATATTCATTAGTTTATTAATTTGTCTCAATAATATGAATATATTGAGAATTATCATCAAATATATTAAAATAATGAATTTTAATTAGATATTATAGTGCTTAAATCATTCATAACTCAAGTAATAGTGTATTTATCTTATAATGTATATATACCGTAAATTACTATATTTTACTATTCACCAAAAATTCAAGCATTTTAGAAAAATCCAAAAAATTCACCCCAACCATTTATCGACGTGTATAATTTAAAAATTAACTCCATTTTTTGAAAATAATTTTCTAAATATGAAAAATCTAATTTTTAATTAAAATCATAATTTATTCAGAAAATACTAATTTTAAAATTATAACTAATTTGATAACACTTTAAAATTTTAATTAAATCCTCATAAAATTATCTTATAAACATAATAAAACAAAATAATAATTTATTAATCTATTTTATGACAATAAATTTTCTTTTAAATCATTAAATTAATTATAAAATTGTAATTAAATATTTATGGCTTACAAAAATACCAACACTTAATATATCATTTTCAAAACATTTATTTACTTATTTCATGATATAAATATATCAGGACTACACTTATAAGATAAATAAATGTTATTTATACTCTCATAGTTGAGGTTAATATTCTATTGGAAAAATTATTATTCATAATGGTCATGTAACTATTCCTAAGGTCAAGTTACTATTCCATCAGTATAAATTCCTTAATTTCTATAAATATAAATTATTTAATTATAAATTTATAATGAATTTAAATATTTAATTCCAAAATGAAAAAAAAAAATATTAAGTACCTTGTTTGTTATTCCATGAGAACTCGTTAATAAGATTGATGTGTATTTACAACCATTTATTGATTAATTGAATGACTTATTGGACAATAATGTGTTGAATTTTTATTTCAAATATCATGAGATGTTTAATATTTAGGCTTATTTGATTTTAAAAATTAATGTAATTTCAAATTATTTTAGTTTATTAGGGTGGAGTGATAAGGGGTAATTTCCATGCCCTTGATTCAATTAGAGTAGAAAATCTGTGTGGCTAACACATTTTAAAATTTTGGTCTACATTGGTCATATATGTTTTCTTCCCCTATGGTATGAGTTCAAAAAATATATAGTGTCATTTTATGTATAATAGAACATGGCATGGTACTAAAATCAATGATCAGTGTTCAGTTCCTAACGCCACTCACTTAAGAGAAAATTCACACGGTTTATAACTTGGAGGAAATTTTAGCCACTTTAATGCCTTATATTCTTTCTATTAGTAAAAGGCATCATACTCACTATTGAAAAAAACCATTTTTTTAGTTTTATACATTGGAAATATTTTTCATTGAGGAAAAACCTATATTTCATTCATATTGAAAAAAATAGGGTCAATGATATATTGGGAACTATTATTGGTGTTAAGGGGAAGTCAAAAGATAGTGTAAATTAAGACTTTATTTATAGGAAATGTGTTTAAGAAAACCACTACATATATAATCATGTGACTGAATAAAATAGTACATGGACAATGTGCAATACACAATGAGGAATTCAAATAAAGATACATTCTTTAATATTTTAAAAACTATTAAGGTTACTAATGGTTATTTCACTAATATATCAATGTGGGTTAACCTAGCTAAGAGCCATGAAAATAAAATAATAATGTTGCATTTAATGAATATAAAAAATCATAGTTTTTTACCTAATGATGTTATTGATCCATTAATTTTTCTTGGTAACTTCTTTAGACAAATTTATTCAATAAATGTTTGACCTGGTAATTTATAGATTACATAGGATATGATTGTTCTAATGATTTATCACTTGAAGAGGAGATTCACGCAGTCTTTTATTAGTTTGGTGGTATATTTGATTATATATTTAGTTGATTAAGTCATAATTTGTGGACCAGTATAGTTTGGGTGGATGTGCCCCATTAATAGGTACATGAATACATTGAAGAGATTTATATATAATAAAGTATGTTAAGAAGTCTCAATTCTCTAGTGATATCATATAAATGAATGCATAAATTTTTTTGAAACATATCTTGATCTTTTTGGAAATAATTTAGAGAAAACAACATAGTTTTATGATACCCCCATTATATAGGGAACATCATTTACTCAATAGAAATTCAAATAGATTCATGTGCATTGATAAATTTTTTCCAACATGCCATTGGTAACTAAATTTAGCTAGTAAGATATTACTAGGTAAATAATTTAAAATTTCCTTTGAACCATTTGACTAATTTTTTTATAATTAACTATTTGTATTAATTTTTAAAACATATAGTGCATGACTTAAGATAAAAATTCACCACTTGACTAATCATCATATTCAGGGGCACCATTAAGAAAAATTTCTTGAATGGTTTTAGATTTTTAGAACCCTATGCCAAATTAGGTTTCACTGGGAAGGGATTGAATAAGGGGTACACTTGTTTTATGAATTATTTTATTTTGAATTCAACCACTTAAAATTGTTAAGGTTCTCAATCCATTAATTTATTTCTATCAATCTCACCTCATTTGTAGTGATAATAATATAGATATAGTCACACAATTTTTACAAGTTTTAGTACAAAGACTTACTATTGTAAGTGTTATTTATACCCCAAAACATGGATTCTCCACTATAATCATATCATCAATTATAGTGGTTTAGGAAGAAACTAGTTATACACCTAAATAGTAAATACTTAATTTGATCCTGGTTATACCCGCCAGCAATCCAACTCTTCTTCCTCGATTGGTTATACCCCCAACCATATTCTCCTACTCCCAACTCCCACTGAGTGACTTCTTTTTCTTCCATCTCCAGCTGAAAAACTTCCTCTACTCCCAACTCTAAACAAGAGACTTTTACCTTTATTTAATGATTAATACACTACATGATGATTTTCTGATCTTACTCTATTATATTATTTAATCAAACTTCCTCATGTACACTTAAAGTACCTTTACATCTTACTGGTATTACTCAAATAGTTCTAATCACCTGTGTATAATCAGTTTCTTCATTACAAAAAATATCGGGAAATTCTTTCTTCTAATTTTTGAAGACTTGACCTCAATAAGATGTGTGAAATTGGTGCACACAATATTCTACATTATTTTATAAAAGATAGGACTTTCACAATTCAACTCAATTCTTTCAAGTACACTTCATGAATGGATAACAACTTTCATGGGCTTCTCATCCAAAACTCTAGCATGAATATTATTCATTATTGTTTTATGTTCTTATGTAAGGTTATATGTCTTTGGTTATTATCAAGGGATTATGAAATCATGTGTACATGAGAATAATAATTCTAATTCATGAATTATTATCCTCCATTCAAACCTAAATGGGTGTATACTATTATTATATGCATAAGTATATCACACAAGTTCTAGATTGAATCAATCTATTCCTTATTTCATGAAACAATTAGATTTTTAAACCTAATTTTTTTTTAATTCCTCTTCAATAAACCAAGTCATGATATCTTAGTACCTTATGAAAATCAGGTAAGTTTCATGGAACTCATAAGTTCTATTTCATAATAGATTGTGTATATGGAAGTTTGGTTTCTTTTTGAGACACTTTTATTGTGTGTAACACAATTAGAAGTCCAGTGGATTCTATTCTTCTTCACATAAGCAGATAGTGATTTATGTGTTTCCTCTTCACAAAATAGAAGGTTTCATAGTGTCATTATTTCTCTAAAAAACATTATCTCTTTAAATAATGGAAGCAATGTTTTCCTCCTTAGTTCATCGGTATTTATAGAGGTTTCACCACCTCTCCTTCGATATCTTTCACTAACTTAGAAGCTCAAAAATAATTTCATTTCAATATTGATATTAACATCCCTAAATATCACAGAATTCAAATATTTGACATGGTTTTCATTCTTGTAATCATTGTGATTTAGAATATCATGGTGTATCTCCCATTATGATGAAATCCTCATGAAGATGTGATAAATATCGCATGATTCCTCATTTTTAGAATCTCGAATGTATCCATGTGTATCAGATGCTTTGAAAATCTTCCCCAGCTCTGTTTTTATTTAGATATTTCACCTTCTATAGATAAAAACATGTATTCAAGATGAATATTTCATACATGGATGTTCTTAGCTACATTTTCTCAATATCATAGCCTCATAAAAATCATGGCATACATAAGTTTGATCTATGAAGGTTTGGTCATGAACTATGGAGAATAAAATCACTGTAGAGGGTTGGCAGGTTCAAGATAAAGTTTGTGACAATCAGAGAGCTTAGATGGATCTCATTGTCTAGATGAAATTTTATTAATATCTTTTTAACAAAGGAACAGTACCCGCCGCATCTTGTGTCCCACGTTGAATTTTTTCACGGTTTAGTGCTCCTTAATAAATTATTTTGTACCATCAGATATTTAAGAAAGTAGTGTGTTTTGACACCCACAAAACCTCACACATCATTCCCCCATGCAGTCATGTCTCCCCTCATGGTGGCTCTAGCACCCCCATGCTCACTCTACACACACCTTGTGCACACCCATGTGCACTCTATGGTCACTATTCATGCCCAATCTCACACCTTCCACCCATGTCTTTCCAAGTCGATCATCTCCCATGTGGTTGACCCCGTGGGTCCCACATGTTAGGTTAAGGGGATCCTTGGTTAGCCTAAGGGTTGTCTAATTTTTTGGCTAAATATTTTATCAAATATTCAACATTATATCATTCCAAATGATTTCCTTAAAATGCCTCCATGGGAAATAGAAATATGTATTTATATTTTTTCATGGATTCAATAAACTTCCAAAACCTCTCTTCATGAAAATATATATTTTCATGGTCATCTTTCCATTCGTATTCTTCTACAAACATTGTTGAAAACAATGTGTCATTCTTATTGACACGTTTATTTGAACTTAACATCATTCCAATAATCATCATAATTGCAAGGAGAATTGTTCTTTCATGAATCCAATTCCATTCGATGAATCCATAACAATTCTATAAGAATCTCCACTTTATCTTAAACTCACAAAATGCATATTGAAACATAATTAACAACAAATGAAACACTAAACCCAACAATATTTCCCTTTTTATTTTGTATTCAATATCTATTCACATATTTAAAAGTCAATATGTGTGATTTTTTCTTTTATCTCCCTTATTGATAGTAAAAAAAAGGATAAGTGGGGTATCTTCATCTCATGAATTTTCCCAAAAACATGTTCTTCTCCCTTAAATGATTGTTTCTAGAACACTTTTGAGAGAGGGATGACATCACATGGTTTTATTTATCAAATATCCCATAGTTAATCAAATCTATGTCTGCATAGGCTAACCCGATGTAGAAAATAAGAGAGATATAACCATGGTTATCTAGGTTTTCCATAAATTACCATGCATGTGAAATCATGATTATAAATTCTCACATCTCAAATTAGGGGTTATTAATAATGGAATACATGATCTTGAACACACTTTAAAAAAACACATCAAAAATTTTAGGTGTAAAAAATAATATATCCCCCTTTTTCTCATATTTTCATCAGCTAAGAACTACCAATTAATTTATATGATTAATAAAATTAAAAATGAGGGATAAAAGTGTGATTGGAATACCTCATCATATAATTTTATACAGTTGTTCAAAATTTACACATTCACTATGTGATAAGGATTTAATAGATTTATCTCAGAAATTCTCCCCCTAAAGGAATAAATATATCTCCTTAAATTTTATACCTGTTTGTAAATATATATATATATTGGGTAATAAATAGGAACATTTTTATTCTTTAGGAATAACATTCGGACTTAGAACTGCCTCCCAACTTGGGGCATTATTTTCTTCCAATCTCAGTCAACTTTTTATCAACCTTTTATGGAATAAATTTTTTCACCTCAGTCTCTATAGACACTTTATTTCCTTTAGCTTTATAAAGTTTTTATCTTACTCTAAATTTTTATCCAATTTTAGTTGATTTGGAAAAACAACTAGGCACTATTTATTGACATTCTCAACATTCTCAGAATATTTACATGACTTACCACTATTTTTATATTAAACCCTATTCCCTTTCCCAACATAGATAATATCTCTTGGAGGTATTTTTATTCATTTCTCATCTATGTGACCCTTCTTCTTAAATCATCCAAAAAACTTATTCTAATCATTCATATCTATTCTGAATTTGTGTCTTAGATGGATTTTTTGTCACACCATTCTTTCTATGATAACTTGTTATCAAATATTCAGCTTTACTTTCCCTTTATTCATGATTATTTCTTGGAAATTAAAGTTATACCATCAAGAGTAGGCTTTGTTACCATAACTTTCGTAGTTCCAGTAAAAACCATTGAACCTAAATCTTCCACACTGACATGCATTTTTTCCATACACTTGTTGTTGTTATACTTCCTCAAATTGATCCTTATTTTTCCTAGGGGTAGTGATTTTATTAATAAATTTATTTCATCCTTTGATGTAAGAGAGAATAAATTAATTTTCTTCTTGGTCTAACCAAATTTAGATTTATGCTTTTCACCTGTTCTATTAGAAATAATAGTTTACCTATGAGTCATATGAGGTAAATATCTAGCTTTACTTTTTAAACCCATCACTTCACTACTATTTGAAGATTAACCTTTAACCTTATTTAAATTGGGGAAATATTATTTAATTATCTTATCTTCATCTTTCCATCACATAAATTCAGGCCATCTATTATTTTTATGAATTGTCTTGTTATTTAAATAATCCAATTCCTTATGCCTAAACTTCCAAGAATTCCAATAATAGCCTATGAATCTAATTATCTTATTTTCTTATGTAGTATCTCTAGATTTCAAAGATTGTGAGACTTTTTATTTTTGAGTGGAACCACCACTCTTTTAGAAACTTCTTGGGGAATAACTCTTCATATATATTTTCTAATTCACCCTTTATGTAGTGGGTTTATGGGTATTTTTTACCATCCATACCTTCCCAAAGTTTAGTTTAAAACCTATACCATAAAATGAAATACAATTAGTAAATAAGATAATTTTTGGGTTATCGAATACCTTATTCTTAGAGTATATTTTTATTTGATTAGATAATGGTCTCATTCTCTTCTTTGATTCATGATCCTAAATGTACACTAGTGTGATAGTATCTCATTTTCCAAAAATTTGATAAGTTTCATCTTATAGTGATTCCTAATTCTTCATTCTCACCTCCAACTATAAACACTTCATGTTGAGAGAGTTATTTTTATCCTCAATTGATCTTATTATATCTTCCCAATCATCATTAATCTTTTTCATTTATTCTTCATGCATTTTTATTGAATCTTATAATGAATTTTCAATCTCCTTGACCATGTTTACTTAATCCTATAATTGAGAATCTTTGAAAAACATAGAAAATTTGTACAATTTTTCAAGTGCATGGAAATATTCCAAAAACACTATCTCAAATAAACCATTCTCATAAACATTTATTTTCAATTATTCAATGGCTTCGACATATCTTTCATTTCAAAGATAAATCATTTCATCCTTTGATTTCATAAGTTTTGTGAGTGTGTTAGATATCCTAACCTTTTTAGCCAATGCATATTCTATAACATTATCCTCTTATTCCATCTATAATTATTCATTATAAATATCCTTGAAATCTCCAATAATAAACTTTACACATTCTTTTGGAACTTTCTTTAGATTTTATTTGAATTCAAAATGAATATCACTAAAGGATACATCATCATAATATCTTGAGAATTATTCATTCTAAGAATAAAAATAAAGATAATTACTTCAACATATACCACTTTTATTAACTTTAGTTAGTGGTGTATCTACCTTTACTATATGATTCTTCTTCAGCTTTATTATCTATCTTTTATTTCTATACTTCTGATTCTTTGTAAAAATATCTATATTATTATACTAAGGAGTAACTTTCATTTTCATCATATGAGTTAGCACACCCATTTCCTGAAATATTCACTTCATAAAAAACTCATTTAGATATTTAGAGGGAACCTAACCTATGATGCCACTTATAGAGCCTAAGAATAGATTTGGTGCCACTAGGAGGGTGTGAATCAGTGGTGAACTCGTTTTATGAATTATTTTATTTTGATCTCAACCTCTTGAAATAGGTAAGTTTCTCAATCCACTCTATAATATCTATCAATATCACCTCATGTGTGGTAGTAATAATAGTGATAGTAGCACACAATATCTACAAGGTTCGGTACAAAGACCTACTCCATGCCATGTTGATTATAGACCCCAATATGGATCACCATCTATAATCTTACCATCAGTTACAATGGTTCAAGAATAAACTAGTTATATGTAGAGACCCCAAACTTGATGTACATGGACATTACATTACTTTTTAGGAATACGTAGTACATAACAAAAACAGACACACAAGGATCATAATAGTTTAGTGTCTTTGGAAACTCGGAATATTATCTTCTATTCATGGTGAAAGATCTTCAACATCTCCCATAAAGATCTTCCCCTTTTGTTTTCTTACCTAAAACCTTTATTTATATCCTGGGGAAAATAAAACATATAAAGGGTGAGATAAAATGCTCAGTAAGGGTAAGCATGGAGAAAATAAAACAAACCATATACATTTGAACATAAAAATATGAACATAATATTTAAACATCTAAATCTTGAGAAATGACATCAAAAATGGCAATACATAAGGCATAAATCATAATGGATCATCAATAATGATAAGATAGCATGGGAATAAAACATGTAATTTTGACAAACCATTAAGCACATGATATGATTTCCATAGTATCCAAGTCATTTCTGCCAAGACCATCTTAGTGGACAAAGTCCCTTTCTGAATCGATTTCACTCCTCATTCCAGTCCTGTAACACTGAACCGGATTAACTTACCGTTACAGCCATGTCTATCTCATGAGATATAAATCTTTACCCAATGCATTGGAGGGAGATATAGGTCTCACCCATCTCATAATGAAATCATTATTACGTGTTCTATAACATAAACATAAATCATTCATCATAACCCAAATAATAAAATGGGTTTCATAAGCATCATCCCATCATAACATAATCCATATAAAACAAATGGATATCATTTCATCATAATAAAATTGAAACCATGTAAATCATAGAGACATTATACTTGAAACATACACATATGAAATAATGTCATCTTATATGGAAATTTTTTTTGATAAAACACTTGAAATGTATTCTTGAGGAAAATATCCTTTCTTCTTCAAAATCATTTTCTTTTCACAAAATGCCATGCAATTTTAAAAGAAACTTATTTTGTTGAAAATAATTATGAAAACTTGTAGAGTAATATTCATGAAAATAAGGCGTTATAAAACCGTAAAAATCCATTCATGGTGCATAAGTTTAAAAAAATCTCCTCGTACTTTTTTCGGAAAAGCCAAAAAGTAGCATGTATGGTAAAAAAAAGAATGATTCCTTACATAACATAAAGTAAAATTCAAATAGGGGTAAAAATTACATTAAACATACATGGAAGAATATTAAACACTTTAATAAAACCATTTTTATGGACATGGATGAAAAATATAACCCCAGTAAATACTTACATATAAGCAATCTCGGATAAAAATGAGATTTGCAAAATTATCCCTTACCTTACGTCCAATTTCTTCCGTATGTTTCCAAGACTCCTGTATAGTGGGTTTAAACAAATTATTAACTTGTAACAGAACCATAATAATATTTATGATATCATATATGATTCACTTACGACTTTATATTATCCGTTCATTTGTCAATTCCATGTTAAAGCAGCGTTTTGGGTAAAATCGTTTCATTTATCGTCCGTGTTTTGCCTCGTAATTATTAATATGATTACTTAGATCATTATTAGTTAATTAAAGAATATAAAACGTGATTTATATATAATATATATTCAGAATATACATATATATAATAGATTTATAAATGGAAACAAATACACCGTTCATGGAGACGGTAGGCCATACGTGCGCATGAACGCTGTTTTTCGTTTCCTTATTGAATTGAATGGAATTAAGTAGATGACATACATATATATATACATAAATCCAGTAGAATTATTATGTCATATATTTCATGATTACTTATTAAATATACTTTATAATCATTCTTGAATTGTTAACATGGAAAATGAATCTCATCGCATCATGGAGACGGTAATTCGTACGTACGCACGAGCGATGATATCGTTCCCATATTTATTGAATGGAATTGGAGTGGATGATATAATATCTTAGAATTAGTATGATGTTATAATAATCATATATAGTTATTCTTTACACCATTATACCCATCCAAGTAAGGTGTTGGTGGAAAAACTGATTACACCACGGCGTGGAAACGGTCTTCCGTACGTACGCACGCGCGGTGATTTCATTTTTCGTAGGATGGATAGAAGGTGAAATAGGGTTGTTTAATATTTATAATAACATATATGTATATAAGTAATACTTATTTTATTACTTTATAATGAAACAACTAAAGAAGAGGAAGTAGAAGAAGAAAGAAGCTTGAAAGAGTCGATAGAAGAGATTACCTCTTCCTCGACGCACCTCCTTTAAACTTCTTCTTAAGGCACTAGAGTTGGTCTTTTGAGAAGACCAGAACCTCTATGATATAACTATAGAGATTGATAAGAGTAATTTTCAGGGGTTGGAAGAGCTTCAAGGCTAAAAAGGGTGTGAAGAGAAGAGGGAATGGGTGCCCTTTTTATAAGGGAGGAGAGGGGCACCTTTGGAAAAACTTATAATATTATTTTATAATAAAGTCATATTCGGTTTATAATAGCTCAAAATTAATTTATTTAGAATATAAAGTGGGGATGGGTCTAAATCCTCTCATCCAATATGTTTTAGTTAAGTTTAGATTACTATTTTAACCTTATCATTTAGATTTAACTCTAAGTTAAATAATTTAACTTTTACCATGTCTTCTTGTTTTCTTACACTATATGGTTAATAAACATACTATAACAAGCCAAAAGAACCCCAAGTGGTTCATTATTATTATATATAACCTTATATAAGTCATTTGGCCGAACCTTAGATTTTTAGGAATATAATAACAATCAATAATATAATATTTGTTTTAAAAACTATTTTATGTCAATTTTGACACTATTTGGTAATTGATTTTTTTGAAAATCATAACAACATTATTAGTTCTAAAAAGGTTAATTTAATCAATACTAAAATTTCATATTAACCTATAAAATTAGTTTAATTCATAAAAAGTCTCAAATTAAATTTATTTGGGCATTTATAACATCAATTATGTTAATATTTCATTAATAAGGTAATTACTACATCATCATTGTGTCATAAATAAATTAAATTATTTATTATATAAAAATTATAAATAAAATAACATTATGTAGTAAATATTTTTATCTTTATAATTAATATTTATAGTTGAATTTATCTTATGTATAACCCTATATTAAAAATGTTTTAGTTATTAAACTTTGATTTTAACTATTTTAACTCTCCTTTAAATAAAATAATAATAAGTGTCCTAATCTAATCCAAGTGGACATAAAGGGTAATATTTTATTCCTAAGGTTGTTTTTGGTCGAATTACACTTATCCAATAGAATTAGAGCATGTTTTATGGTAATAATAATATCATTTTTACCCTTAATTACCCTATTTACTTTTTACCGTGGTAAATAAAAGTAAAAAGTTACTATTCACCAAAAAATATTTTTATCTTATTGAACCACATTTTACTCCTTAATATTAACTATGTCTCTCGGATTTTCAAAATTCCACTCACAGAAGCGGTAAAATTAAGTTTTACGTAAATTTTCAAATTCTCCTAGGAGGTGGGTAAAAGACGGTGAAAAGTTCAATAAAATTTTTATATATTTAAAATTATTATAAAATGACTCAAATTAATTACATTGAAATTATATAGGTATTATATATCAATTTTTACCTAAAATAAATTTAAATAAAATAAATAATTATTTAAATAAAAAGACGGTTTTTAAATAGTAACCCAGTGTTTTCACTATTCATCAAAAATTGAAAGTTTTCAGAAAAATACCAAAAATTCACCCTAGACTAATTTTGATATTCCAAATCCAAAAATGAAGTCCATTTTGAAAGATAAAATTTATAAAATTTCAAAAATTGGGTATTACTATTCATAACGGCTAGTTCATAATAATATTATAATAATATCTCGTTTAGTGAAACTTGGTATTGCGTACTACACACGCTATCGAAGAAGGCCTTGATTGTGTGTAATGCAAGCCAAGTCAGGGCTTCGTGTAGTGAAATCTCCTTTTGGTGTTTCATATAACATGATCAAAACTTATTTCATTTATACATTAAACAAAATATATACTTAATGTTGCATAGAATAATTTCAACAAAACGAACTTGAAATTGTGTGTAACACGAGCCAAGAATAGTGTTGCGTATACTGCAAGCTAATATGGTGTTGTGTATAGTACAAGATAATCTTGGTGTAGTGTATAATAGAAGACATCAAAGAAATTAAAAATAATATATCTCATAAAATCTCGGGGTGTTACATTCTACCCCCCTTAAAATGAATTTCGCCCTCGAAATTCGTCGGGGTTATAAATGGTTTACTACTTGAAAGTTTCTTTCATAGAAATCTACATCATAAAAAGGAATACTAAAACTTCATTTTAAAAAGGGAAGTTAGAATCATAACAGTCACCCAAAGTAACTTAGCACTGGGTTTCCACATAGGACAACATAGGTGAAAATATGGATATAGAAGAGAAATATAACCATCAACTTCTAATGAAGAGTGGTAGAGGACATGGCTATGAAAAATCCAACAATCACAAAGCCATAAATTTGTGATGATATAAGGTACCATCTAATTCATTAGATATAAGGGCACTAGGAAAATATTTTTGGTTTTCCAAATCATTTCCCTAAAGTTGAAGAAATTGGAATTAGAAGAAATACTTCCTTGATTTTGGTACAATCTCACCGTTGTTCATGCCTTGACCAATTTACAATTCATCTCTTAAAGAAACGAAGTTGAATTTTTAATTCATGAAGTGTTAGTAGATCATGTGATAGAATGATAGGTCATTCCATCTGTTTCTATCACAAAAAAGTTTAATACAATTTATTAAATATACATAAGTCTATCTATGCTGAGATTAATCATATATGGTTGCTAAAATGGACTTATACTTCATCTATCATAGTGCTTAATATAATAAAACTGGTTTCTACTAACCAAGGACTTCTTGTAATCCAGAGGTAGGCGATAAAGGCCTGTCGCACTTCGGTTGTGGGTTTGATTCCCGCATCCTTGTCCGACGTGACGGGTTGTCGCCCGTCCTGTAGGTTGTCCTTTTTCTAATGCTACATTATTATAACATCCCATCAATAATATCGAAAAAATTTCTATCCTTAAACAATACTAACTTATTTCCAACATAATCCATTCCAATCTTTAAGCTTATCTAAAATACTTCTGTCCAATTTTATAGTATAAATAAAATGATTACTAGATCTGTTATCAAACAAGAATGTGAATACCATCATTTATACCCCATATATCATACGATATATCTTGTTGGTCACATTCCAAACATGTGAATACCTTAATCATGTATACTCTTGAAAAATGAATACCCATTGAACCTTAGTGAAAACATGAATGATGTCAAATGTTAACTCTTTCCACATACCAAAATCCCAAAATTTCTATATACTCAAACCATGATATCAGTCATGAGCTCATTTTATTTTCTCTTTATCCCTTCATAATGCGCATATCATCTTCTTTCCAAAAATATTTTAATCACTTTTCATGGTTACCGGTACCATATAATTATTGAAAACCAATACATAGATATCTCAAAATTCCACGATGCCATAAATGAGATTCCATCATACTATTTTGAAATCCCATTACATAAACACTTAATCATTACACAACATCATTTTCATACTCAACATCACAACTAGTGATCGCATGTGACTTCCATTTATCCTTTTCCTTAAGAGGTTTCTCACGTTGATCATCATTAAACCTTAGATTATGGCATTGGTTATCATAATACCCCATTTCCTTGCACTTGAAGCATTGATGGTTTGGTGGTGCGTTCTCTGTAGTATTTTCTTTATTCACATCATTAGAAACCCTTTTTCCATTACTTTGAAACTCAGCTGCTCGATGACCTTCTTTTCCACACTTAAAACATTTTTTAGTCCCTTTAAGACAATCTCCACCATGTTTCTTTCCACACTTTGAGCATAAAGAAACATTCATCTTCTTTTCACCATTATTCTGAGATTTCTCCTTGAACTCCATCTTTATTTTCTTGTCAAAACCATGAGAAGGATATGTTACACCAACTTCCATTTCTACCTTGATATCACAACGCACAATTTCTTCATATCTACTGAAGTCTCTTATAGCTAATGCCCTTCGAAGACTTGGTTTTAAGCCACTGAATAATCGATCAACTTTACTTTCAGGTTGGATGATAAAGCCAGATGCATACCTTGAAAGTCTTTTAAAATTCGCTTCGTATATACCAACAAATTCATCATCCTTATGCTTAAGATCAAGGAACTCCTTTTTCATCCTTGTTTGAAGAATACGAGGGAAGTACTTACTGAAAAAAAAAAGTTCTTGAACTCGTCCCATTCCATGGATTCAATTTCATCTTGGGGCCTTGTATTATTAATTAGAGTCCACCACTGGTCTACTTCACCTTCTAAACAGTAAACAGCTAAAATGACTTTTTCATGTTATGAACAGAAAATTATGGAAAATATCTTTTCAATGGTACTGATCTATTGTTCAGAAACAGTGGATCCGAATACCCATTGAAAGACGGTGTATATTTCCTCATGAAGGACTCAATAAAATATTGTTCCCTTCTCGGATCATTTTGAAATCCAGAATGATTCATATCTTGTGTAAGTTTAGCAATAAGATTTTTCACTCCATCTCCCATAACATTGGTTTGTTCAGGAGGACAATCATTTCATTTTCCATTACATTGATCAACACGGTTCCTTCAGGTTCCAACCATCATCTAAAACCCAAAAAGAATAGTGTGAGAGGAAAAAATCATGCTAGGGAAAACAACATAATAAAGGGGGAGTACCTTCAATATATAACTTCTTAGGGTTAATTATAAGATTTTTACTGTAATTCTAGGACTATAACCTATACTTATACTTAACCTTAGGGACATCCCTATACATACCTTAGAAATATATCAAGGGATCTCACTAAAGTTTTTTCATCATAGTTTCCAAAGTTTAACTAAACCTTTCCTCTAATACCAACTGTAGAGACCCCAAACTTGACGTACATGGACATTACATTACTTTTGCGGAATACGTAGTACATAACAAAAATAGACACACAAGGATCATAATAGTTTAGTGTCTTTGTAAACTCATAATATAATCTTCTAATCGTGGTGAAAGATCTTCAACATCTCCCATAAAGATCTTCCCCTTTTGTTTTCTTACCTAAAACCTTTCTTTATATCATGGGGAAAATAAAACATATAAAGGGTGAGATAAAATTCTCAGTAAGGGTAAGCATGGATAAAATAAAACAAACCATATACATTTGAACATAAAACCATGAACATAATGTTTAAACATCGAAATATTGAGCAATGACATCAAACATGGCAGTACGTAAGGTATAGATCATAATGGATCATCAATCATGATAAGATAGCATGGGAATAAAACATGTAATTGTGGAAAACCATTAAGAACATGATATGATTTCCATATTAGCCAAGGCATTTCTGTTAATACCATCTTAGTGTACAAAGTCCCTTTTTGAATCGAGTTCACTCCTCGTTTTAGTCCTGTAACACTGAACCGGATTAACTTACCGTTCCAGCCATGTATATCTCATGAGATATAAATCTTTACCCAATGAATTGGAGGGAGATATAGGTCCCACCCATATCATAATGAAATCATTCTTACGTGTGCCACAACATAAACATAAATCATTCATCATAACCCAAATAATAAAATGGGTTTCATAAGCATCATCCCATCATAACATAATCCATATAAAACAAATGGATATCATTTCATCATAATAAAAGTGAAACCATGTAAATTATAGATAAATTATACTTGAAACATACACATATGAAATAATTTCATCTTAGATGGAAAATTGTTTTGATAAAACACTTGAAATTAATTCTTGAGGAAAATATCCTTTCTTCTTCAAAATCATTTTCTTTTCACAAAATGCCATGAAATTTTAAAAGAAAATTATTTTGTTGAAAATAATCATGAAATATTGTAGAGTAATCATCATGAAAATAAGGTGTTATAAAATCATAAAAATCCTTTCATGTCATATAAGTTAAAAAAAATATTCTCCTCGTACTTTTCTCGGAAAAGTCAAAAAGTAGCATGTATGGTAAACAAAAGAAAGATTCCTTCCATAACATAAAGTAAAAGTCAAAGAGGGGTAAACATGAAATTAAACATACATGGAAGAATATTAAACACTTTATGAAAAACATTTTTATGGACATGGATGAAAAATATAATCCCAGTAAATACTTTAGTATAAGAAATCTTGGATAAAAATGAGATTTGCAAAATTATCTCTTACCTTATGTACAATTTCTTCTGTATGTGTCTGAGACTCCTGTATAGTGGGTTTAAACATATTATTAACTTTTAATATAACCATAATAATATTTATTATATCATATATGATTCACTTACGACTTTATATTATCCGTTCATTTGTCAATTCCATGTTAAAGCAGTGTTTTGGGTAAAATCGTTTCATTCATCGTCCGTGTTTTGCCTTGTAATTATTAATATGATTACTTAGATAATTATTACTTAATTAAAGAATATAAAACATGATTTATATATAATATATATTCATAATATACATATATATAATATATCGATAAATGGAAATAAATACACCGTTCATGGAGATGGTAGGTCGTACGTACGCATGAACGCTGTTTTTCGTTTCCTTATTGAATTGAATGGAATTAAGTAGATGACATACATATATATATATAAATATAGTAGAATTTTTCTATCATATATTCCATTATTACTTATTATATATACTTTATAATCATTCTTTAATTGTTAACATAGAAAATGAATCTCATCGCGTCGTGGAGACGGTAATCCGTACATACGCACGAGCGATGATATCGTTCTCATATTTATTGAATGGAATTGGAGTGAATGATATAATATCTTATAATCAGTATGATGTTATAATAATCATATATATTTATTATTTACACCATTATACCCATCCAAGTAAGGTGGTGGTGGAAAAACTGATTACACCACGGCGTGGAGACAGTATTTCGTACGTACGCACGCGCGGTGATTTTGTTTTTCATAGGATGGATAGAAGGTGAAATAGGGTTGTTTCATATTTATAATAAAATATAATTATATAATTAATATTGATGTTATTACTTTATAATGAAACAACTATAGAAGAGGAAGTAGAAGAAGAAAGAAACTTGAAAGAGTCGGTAGAAGAGATTATCTCTTCCTCGACGTGCCTCCTTTAAACTTCTTCTTAGGGCACTAGAGTTGGTATTTTGAGAATACCAGAACCTGTATGATATAACTATAGAGGTTTATAAGAGTAATTTTCAGGGTTTTTCTAAGCTTCAAGGCTCAAAAGGGTGTGAAGAGTATAGGGAAGGGGTTCCCTTTTTATAAGGTAGGAGAGGGGCACCTTTGGAAAAACTTAAAATATTATTTTATAATAAAGTCATATTCGGTTTATCATATCTCCAAATTGATTTATTTCGAATATAAAGTGGGGATGGGTATAAATAATCTCAAAAAATAGGTTTTAGACAAGTTTAGGTTACTATTTTAACCTTATAATTTAGATTTAACTCTAAGTTAAATAATTTAACTTTTACCGTGTCTTCTTGTTTTATTACACTATATGGTTAATAAACTTACTATAACAAGAGAAAAGAACCCCAAGTGGTTCATTATTAATATATATAACATTATCTAAGTCATTTGACAGAAAATTTGTTTTTTAGGAATATAATAACAATTAATAATATAATATTTGTTTTAAAAACTATTTTATGTCAATTTTGACACTATTTGGTAATTGATCGTTTTGAAAATCATAACATCATGATTAGTTCTAAAAAAGTTAATTTAGTCAATACTAACATGTAATATTAACCTAGAAAATTATTTTAATTCATATAAAGTCTGAAATTAGATTTATTTGGGTATTTATAACATCAATTATGTTAAGATTTCATTAATAAGGTAATTACTGCATCATCATTGTGTCATAAATAAATTAAATTATTTAATGTCTAAAAATTATAAATAAAATACCATTATGTAGGAAATATTTTTATATTTCTAATGAATATTTATAGTATAATTTATCTTATGTATAACCCTATATTAAAAAAATTTAGTTATTAAACTTTGATTTTAACTATTTTAACTCTCCTTTAAAAAAAATAATAATAAGTGTCCTAATCTAATCCAAGTGGACCTAAAGGGTAATATTTTCTTCCAAAGGTTGTTTTTGGTCAAATTAAACTTATCAAATAGAATTAGTACATGTGTTGGGGTAATAATAATATCATTTTTATCCTTAATTACCCTATTTATTTTTAACCGTGGTAAATAAAAGTAAAAAGGTTACTATTCACCAAAAAATATTTTTATCTTATTGAACCACATTTTACTCCTTGATATTAACTGTGTCTCTCGTATTTTCGAAATTCCACTCACATAAGCGGTAAAATTAAGTTTTATGTAAATTTTCAAATTCTCCTAGGAGATGAGTAAAAGACGGTGAAAAGTTCAATAAAATTTTTATATATCTAAAGTTATTATAAAATGACTCAAATGAATTAAATTGAACTTATATAGGTATTATGTATCAATTTTTACCTAAAATAAATTTAAATAAAATAAATAATTATTTAAATAAAAATTCAGTTTTTAAATAGTAACCCAGTGTTTTCACTATTCATCAAAAATTGAAAGTTTTCAGAAAAATACCAAAAAATCACCCTAGGCTAATTTCGATATTATGAATCCATAAATGAAGTCCATTTTGTAAGATAAAATTTATAAAATTTCAAAAAGTGGGTATTAGTATTCATAACGGCTAGTTCATAATAATATTATAATAATATCTTGTTTAGTGAAACTTGGTATTGCGTACTACACACGCTATCGAAGAAGGTCTTGATTGTGTGTAATTCAAGCCAAGTCAGGGATGCGTGTAGTGAAAGCTCCGTTTGGTGTTGCGTATAACATAATCAAAACTTATTTCATTTATACATTAAACAAAATATATACTTAATGTTGCGTAGAATAATTTCCTCAAAACGAACTTGAAATTGTGTGTAATATGAGCCAAGAATAGTGTTGTGTATACTGCAAGCTAATACGGTGTTGTGTATAGTACAAGCTAATCTTGGTGTAGTGTATAATATAAGACATCAAAGAAATTAAAAATAATATATCTCATAAAATCTCGGGGTGTTACATTATACACCCCAATATTTTATCCTCCAATTGATCTGGTTTAAACCCCCTAACAATGCAACTCTTCTACCTCAATTAGTTATACCACTCGACCGTATTCTCCTACTCCCAACTCTAACTAAAATACTTCTTCTACTTCATTTACAACTAAAATACTTCCACTACTCCTGAATCCAAAGGTATGTAAACAACCTCTTTTCAGAAAGCTTGAGGATGGAAGTTTTTTGGTTGATGCAGACCCGGAAGCCCTTGTTCAAAGGGAACAGCTGTTCAAATTCTCCATTATTGGCCGTATCTCATACAATTCAAGAGATCGGCCTTGGTCTCTGCTTGATCTTAAAAGCCGGATTGCACATTGTTGGGGCTTCTCTAAATGGAAGATGGTCCCTATAGGTAAAGGGTATTATCACATCCTATTCAGCACACAAGTAGAGCTTGATCAGGTATGGAAATTTGGAAATTTGCATCTTAAGCCTTGCTATTTTAGGATTTCAGATTGGGATGCTGATTTTAATCCTTTTACTCACAAAAACTCGATGGCACGTGTCTGGGTTAGGATTCATGGTCTTAATTGGTTTTATTGGCACCCAAAAATTTTGAATGATATAGCTTCCTGCATAGGTTCCCCCATAAAAATAGATCATAGAACCCTGAATGGTGACCTTGGTTTATATGCTAGACTAATGGTTGAGGTCAACCTAGGCAACATTTTACCAACTACTATTGGTTTCAATACTCCTACTCATAGAATTGAAATCAACATTGAGTATGAAAAGTTGCCTCCTTTCTGTGATGTGTGCAAAATGAGTGGGCATAATTTTTCCACATGCAAGGTGGCTAGAAAACAGATGTACCCCCCTATAAACAATGATTGGAAAGAGGTTGCCTATGGTAAAAAAGGGAAATATACTTCTGATAACTCTGAGCACACTAAAAAAAAGCAAGATGTTTGGGTTAAAAAGATTAATGCTCCTATTTCTTTAGAAGGTAAAACTTGGAGTGTTTTAGTTGATGAAGAAGAAGCCTCTCATAAAAATGAATCTACTACTTTGGGTTTAGAGGCCATAGTCACTGGGGAAGTTGCAAATAACCTTGAAAAAATTCCTCTCACTGTCCCCAACACCTCTGCTTCTGCTAGTATTTCTGGAGCTGTAACTTTTCAGGAAAGTGATATTAAGGTCTTGTAGGTCTCCCCTCCTACGATCCAGGAAGATACTCCTGCTGTTTTCTCTAAAGCACATGGTGAGAAGGAGATAATCCCAGACTCAGGTAACCCTGTATTTGAGATACCTGTTGCTAACCTTGTTATCTCCAATTCTGATTTGCTTAGTTTAGTGCAGCACTCTTCTATTGCTAATACTGGGGATTCTAAAATTGTCCATAATTATACATGTTTTTCTGACACTGATGCATAGCCTATTACAATTTCTGCTAACTTAGAAATCTCCAAGACCTTGGCTGACTCACATACTGCTACTCTCTCAAATATGCTTGCTAGAAATGATAAATATGTAGCTCTTTCATTTGTTAAAGCTTCTGTTCTGGTGCATGTTCAATCTCAAGATGTTGTCTCCCTTTTGGTTTGCAGGGGGAATCTAGTTTACCTTCTGGAGAGTAGAAACCTGCTTCTATTTCTGCTTCTCAGATTCCTGAGAGTCTGATTTCTGCTTTGCATGTTGACAACTCTATTTCTCTATCCTATTCTGACTCTGCCTTGGTAGAACCCATGACCCACCCTCTCCCTGAGCATTCCTCTGCTCATGCAGCTGTTCCCATGTCCAGTCCTCTTTCGTGTTCTAACATGGCCACTCCAGTTGATCTGGATGTGTCACAATCTTCTCATGATCAGTTACCTGTACATGGAGCTTTGCGAGAACAGCCTCTGGACAGGTCTGAATTTAAGAACCCTCTACCTCCTATCATAAATCCTAGCTCTAATCTGAGAGCTAATGACTTGAAAAACTCTGAAAACCAAGAGTCTAAACTGGATACCAAACAAAAACCCCCACCCTCTTCAATGGTCACAAGGTCTCAAGGGACTAAAGGTGCTAGGAAATTAAAAAATAAGAAGGGTCCTACCCAAAATCCTAATTTGTAATGAATATACTATTCTGGAACTGTCAAGGTGTGGCTAATCAAGACACCTCCATCACTCTTAGGAGGTTTCTAAATAATCACAAACCTTTGCTTTTTTCTATTTCTGAACCGAAAGTTACTTTCAAAATGAATTTTATGAGGTTTGGTTCTCCCAACTACAATTTCCTAGGCTCCTACAAAAGAGATCCTAACTCTGATTCTATGTGGATCTTTTTCCATAACTCTCTGAAAAATGTCAACATTTTTAGATCTTCTGATCAACACTTTACTTGTAATTTTTCTTGGAATGATCGTCATATTTTTTGTACTATGGTCTATGCCAAGAATAGATATCAATATAGAAGAGACCTATGGAATGATCTTATTGATTTGGATAAATGCATTCAATCTCCTTGGATGGTCATGGGTGATTTTAATGCCATCCTTAGTCCCTGTGAAAAAATTGGGCCCTCTCACCTTTCTATATCCTCCAGGGAATTCAGAGCGGCTATTGAAGATTGTAATCTTTTTGAAATCACTCTTTATGGGGCTAAATTTACTTGGTACAGAAATCACCATAATAACAAAGTTGCTAGTAAGCTTGATAGGGCCTTTGTTAACATGAAGATTCTGGATAGCTGGGATAATATTTCTAGTGTTACTCTCCCTAGGCTCAATTCCGATCATCATCCTATTCTTGTTAGCCTTCTCACAAAAGAAAAGAAATATTCCTTTCCTTTTAAATTTAATAATGATTGGTCTTCGAATCTTGATTGTGTTGCTTTCATTCAAAACATCTGGAATTCCATGAAACACCAACAAGATTCTTTTGCCTGTTTATATAAGTTGAAAACTCTTAAACATGCCCTCAAAGGCTGGTGTAAATCTTCAATTTCTCAAATTGATCTGGATATTTCCTTACTTGAGAAAGAGCTTAATAGTTTTCAATCTCAAAATACCAACTCTGATTTCATTCTGGATCCTCAATTGGAAGTGAATATCTCTGTCAAACTTAACTCCTTTCTTACTTTCAAAGATAACTTGCGTAAACATATGTTTAGGACCAAATGGCTCACTAATGGTGATCGTAATACCAAATTATACAATTGTCTTCAAAGAATTCGAAAGATAAATAGTCCTCTTTCTAAACTTACTATTGATGGTGTGATCACTGATTCTGAGGAGGCCATCTCGGATCATGTTACCTCTTACTTTTATAATCTCTTTAATGGTCCAGGTTCAATCACTAATCTTAATCCTGATCTTATTCCTCTATTGGTGGATAAAAAGGAAAACAACTTTCTTTTGAGCACTCCTCTTGATCATGAAATCAAAGACACTATTTTTGGCCTCAATCCCGATAGTGCTCCTGGCCCTGATGGGTTTAACAATGGTTTTTTCCAAAATCATTGGGACATAATTCACATTGATGTATGTAACCTTGTTAAAAACTTTTTCACTCGTGGTCTTCTCCCACATGGAATAAATGCTCAATTTTTAACTTTGATTCCTAAGGTTGAAAATGCCACTGTGATCCATCAATTCAGACCGATTGCTCTCATTAACACGATTTTCAAAATCATAACCAAAATCATTGCAAATAGACTTGCTCCTATTTGTAATAAAATTGTTTCTTGGAACCAGTTTGGTTTTATCAAAGGTAGATCCATTCAAGATTGTATTTGCCTTGCCTCTGAATGCTTTAATATTTTAAATAGAAATAATAGAGGAGGATGTGTGGCTATCAAACTGGATATTAAAAAAGCTTTTGACACTATTGATTGGAACTTTATCTTTAAAGTGCTAAAAATATTTGGTTTTCAAGACCTTTTCATTGAAAGAATTAGGATCTTATTTCTTTCAGCTCACATCTCTGTCCTTATTAATGGTCCTTTTTGTCATTGCTGAGGATTATCTTAGTAGACTCCTCAGCAGTTTGGTTGACCAAAGTAATCTTAAACCTATACAGGTCGCTAGAAATCTTAATGCCCCCACTCATCTTCTATATGCTGATGACATTATCCTGTTTTTAAAAGGGGACTAAAAGAATATTCAGACTCTTAAGGGAGCCATTGCTCATTATGAGGAGGTCTCCGGTCAAGTGATCTCTTGGAATAAATCTTTCTTTTTTTTTGGTAAAAATTTTCCTATCGGTAGGAAAAATAATATTACCAATTATTTAGGTATTAAAGAAGGTCAGATTCCCTTTACCTACTTAGGAGTTCCTATTTTCTGGGGGAGACCCAAATTCAGTTATTTTGCTAATGTTATTGACCATATTACAAAACAACTTTCCAATTGGAAAGGGAAATCTCTCTCCATGGCTGGGAGAATTTGCTTGGTCAAATCAACCATTGTTTCTAAAATGGTTTACTCCCTCATGATTTATAAATGGCCTGCTGGCATTTTCAAGAAAATTAATACCTTTATAAAAAATTTTATCTGGACTGGAAGTCTTCTTGAAAGGAAGCTTGTAACCATTCCTTGGAATTCTTGTTGTAGACCTATTGATAATAGTGGGATTGGCATAAAAAATTTAAAGCTTTTCAATGACGCTCTCCAGGATCATCTTACTTGGCATATTATTAGTTCCCCTTCTAAAGCCACTAACTTTCTGTATCACAGATTTCTTTCTAAGCTTTTAAAAGGGAATCTCAATTTCATTAATTCTTCCATCTGGCCATCTATCAGGGACTCTTATCATAAGATCATGGAGAATTCTATATGGATGGTTAGTGTTAACTCTTCTATTAACTTTTGGTGTGGTAAATGGTATGATAACCCCTTGATAACTTTGTTACCTTCTATTCATACTCCTGAGGACACTAATCAATCTATAAAAGATGTTCTTCAATTTCATCATCATGATATCCCGGATAATATTATGGAAATCATTGATAACCATTCTTTCTCTCCTGATGGTGATTTCCTGGTTTGGGAACCTACCCCTAATGGTGTCCTAGACTCCAAAGGCTTTTATAAGCAGAATTTCTCTCACTTTGATTCTAGTTATAGTTGGGTAAGTCAGTTCAATAAACCTTGGATTAAACCCTCCAGGCTCACCCTTATATGGCGTATTTCCCATAATAGATTGCCTACTGATACTATTCTCCAAAATTTTGGGATCCATCTTTGTTCTAAATGCCGCTTATGCAACCAACACAGGGAGGATGTGGATCATCTTTTCCTGTCTTGTGTGACAGCCTCTGCATTATGGCATTTTGTCTCTGATCTTTTCAATTACAGATGATCTTTTACTGATTCTATTTCTTTGCTTCTAATAAACTGCACTAGATCTGATTTTTCTTTGCAGATCAACAACATCTGGTTGGCGGCAGTGGAAGAGCTCATTCATGAGATCTGGTATGTTAGAAACAATCTTATTCATAATAATCATTCTTTTAATCTCAATGCATGAAAATCTCGGATCCTTGTGGAAATCTAGGAGGCTGCTTCTATTCAAAAATATTGTTGCAACAACTCAGTTGGAGACTTTGAGATCCTTCGCCGTCTCCGTGTTCCTGGAAATTATCCAAAGCCAAAACACACCTTCGAGGTTTTCTGGCAGGCTCCAATGCATGGATGGATCAAAGTTAATGTTGATGGTGCATCAAAAGGAAATCTAGGTCCTGCCAGTTGCGGTGCTATTTTCAGAGACTCTGTTGGATAGTGTCAGGGATGTTTCTTCGTTGGATGTGGTCACTCGTCATCGCTGGAGGCAGAACTGCTGGGTGTCATCCATGCGGTTGATTTTGCTCTTCAAAGAGGTTGGCGGAAACTATGGATTGAGAGTGATTCATCCACCGTCATTCATGCCATTTGGAATGGCAGCACTCATCTGGCCTGGAAGCATACTTCACATTGGATGAACTGCCTTAACTTGCTCCACAGGATTGATTATATCTCCACCCATACTTACCGTGAGGCAAACTCCGTCGCTGATGCTCTTGCCAATAAAGGAGTTCACCAGTGGATGACTTGGATGGACTCCCTGCCCGCTAATTTATTTGAACTCTTTGATAGAGATTGTAAAAAAATCCCCTATTTCAGAATCTTGTAACTTTCTTGCCTTTTTTTAATAATAATTTGTGCTTTGGTCTTTGACCAAAGCATTACCTTTAAAAAAATGGATAAAAACTTTCATGGGATTCACATCTGGACCCCTACAATTCATATTATTTATTATTATTTTATGCGATTATGTGAGGTTATATGTCTTTGGTTCTTCCAAATTAATTATGCATTAACATGCACATGAGAATACTCATATGCATACATGCATTCTTCTCCTCTACCCAAACCTAAATGTGTGTACATTTTTCTTCCATGCATAAGTATATTGCACAAGTTCTAGCATGAATCAGTCACTTTCATATCATATGAAACAATGAGATTCATGAATCTCAACTTTTATTTCTTCCTCTTCATGAAACCAATTCATGATATCTCATTACGTTGCACAAACCATGTAAGTTTCACAAAACTTAAAAGTTCTGTTGTGTAACAGATTGTGTATGTGGTACTTTGGTTTCTTCATGAGACACTTAGAGTTTATGTAACACAAGTCGAAGTTATATGGATTATATTATTCTTTACAGAAGTATAGAGTGCTTCATTGGTTTCATCTTTGTGAAATAGAATTATTTTTAGTGTCTTTATTTCTTTGAAAACCCCAAAATCTCTCAAGAAGGGCAGAAAAATTTTCTTCCTCGGTTCATCAATATTTATAGAGGTTTCACTTTATCTCCTTTAATATCTTTCATTGACCTAGAATCCCAAAAATATTGTCATTTAAATATTCATATTAACATCCCTATATATCACATCATTAAAATATTCTACATGGATTTCATTCTTTTAATCATTGTGATTCCAAATATCATTGCATCTCTCCCTTCGTGATGAACTCCACATGTTCATGTGATAAAGATCACATGATTCCTCATTTTTAGTAGATCAAACACATACATGCATATCGGATGCAGAGATTTCATTCTAAAACTCCTTTTTCATTTAGAAATGTCACCTTCTTTGGATAATTGTATGCATGAAAGATAACGATTGAATGCATAAAGGTTATTAGCCACATCATCTCAGAATTGTAGCCTCAAAAAAACCATGGAAGACTCAAGTTTGATCGATGGTGGTTTGTTCATAAACTCTAGAAAATATAAGCACCATCAAGGGTTGTGAGATTGAATATGGTTCTTGTGATGATCATACGTCTTAGATGGCTCTCACCATGAGGTAGTCATTTTACCCATATCTTTTTAATGTAAGAAAAGTACTCAATGCATCTTTTGTCCCACATCAAAGTCTACCGTGTTCAAGTGATACTTAATAAATGATTCAAATCCATTAGCTCTTTGAACTGATAGTGGGGTTCGACACCTGAAACACTTCACACACCACACCCTCACACCATTGTGCCACCCTATATAGGGGCTCTACCACCCACATGAAATCTATATGTGTTCCTTACACACACCCATATGTTCTTCATGGGTAATATTTGTTATAAATATCACACATGACACCCATAGATGTCTACGTCAATGTTATCCCACATAGTTTACCCCTTGGGTCCCACATGTGTGGTTGAGGGGATCCTTGGTTTTCATAAGGATTGGAATTTTTTTTGGAAAACTAATATATAAAATCATTAACATTATATCATGCCAAATGGTCACCATCAAATTCCTTCATGAAAAATAGAAATGTGTATTTATATTTTTTCATGGTCTTTAATAATCTTCTAGAACCTCTCTTCATGAAAATAAATATTTTTATGGTCTTCTTTCCATTCTTATTCTTCTCTAAACATTATTAAAAAAATTCATTATTATTAACATGTGTCTTTGAACATAAATCCCAACAATTATCACAGTCACAAGGATTATTGCTCAAGCATGAAATCTAATGTCATTCTATGAATCTATAATAATTATCCAAGAATCACCACTTCATATTCAACTCACCAAACACATATTGACACATCATTGACAATGAATGAAACATTGGTCCCAAAAATATTTACAAATATTTTTTTTTAATATGTTGATATATAAATACAAAAATATATTACCTTTGATAAATTGGTTTTACTCTTGTATTTGTGGTGCTTTATAGGCCAACAATATAATACATTCAACTGAACACAATTTTTCTAGTGAATTCAGCCAGCTTTTTGATGGTCCATTCAATAAAAAAATTTATACATCTTGTGATGTAAATAGGTTTTGATTCGGAATTATGGATGTAGATCATATAAGATAAATATATAATTTTGGGGTCTATTTCCATTTAGTTGATGTTGGTTATCACTATGTGCAACTAAGAGGCACATTCAAGTAATATGAAACCATAGGTTGAAATTTTATTATTGAAGTGTGGTTGGTTTTATCTAGTTCATGGGAAAATATATATATATTTTTAAATTTACATAATTCAATTTCAAAGACTTATTGTATTGAGTTGACCGAGAAACCAAAAAATAATTTATATTTTTCCTCTCAAGCTAAGAAATTTTACTTTGCTAGTGATCCATCATATCCTAACCAAAAAACATTTTTAAAAAAGTCAAGGAGGGGTGTGTTTCTAATTGAATGTGATGAAACATAAATTAATGGATTCACCTTGAAAAATCTTGATGAGAATATAGTTGTACTATGTGATTAGTATATTAACCCTGTTAGAGAAACCATTAAAGGAGATTCCATTAATATAACTGATCAATAAAATGTTCATTACTTATTTTGTATGAATACTTAACATTTAAATATATAGGAATTATGTTTATTGATTTATCATTAATTTTTATTTCATTTAATAAATTCTTTGAGAAACAGATTTACATAGAAATAGATGTACACACAACACTTTGGATGATATTTTCCATCATTGTACATTGATTATTGTACAACCTAAATGTATATCATTGCTCACTACACATCACACCATGGTTGTATTTTCACCCACGACACAACACAATGTTTTTCAATCCTCACCAATGGTGTAACCTACCAACATGCTAGTTGTTGTGATCCATCTTCTAAGAGTATCGACTGACACTACATTGACAAGAACATCTAATAGTAACTTTTAAAATTAATGATAATCTATTTTTTCATAATAATGTTAATTTTTATGTTATTTTTGTTGTTATGTGTGCATGTTCACGTACATATTTTGGCAGGGGTAGGGGAGATTCAAACAATAGGCACTCCTTTATGAAATGTTGGTACCCTTTTATATGTACAATTTGATGATTCCTTCCACCCCATTAGTGATTGTGAACATCCTACAATTAGTAAATTTGGGAGGATTATATACAACCCCTATATGTTCCCATTAACAACACTTGAGTGGGATTCATTCTATCAAGATACACTAGAAAATCTTTGGGAGGTAGTGAAGGTAGATGTGAAATATAAATTACATTTCTAATAGATATTATATATTTTTCACATTGACTTATCTTAAATATGTATAAGAAAATTCATGATCATTCCCTGATAGATTTTTTCTAGTAAATATCGTATAGGGCCATAGATTATAGAAGCATTATAATAGGAAGGTCAGGGATAAATGGAATCCTTAAACGATTTTCTAATACATTCTTCAGTTTGTCTAAAAATGCATTTTACCTTATCAGTGGGCTACATTGGTACATTATTAGTCAAGTAGGGATGTTATAAGAAGTAATTTTTAAATTATTTGAAATATTTCATGATTTATTACTCAAATTACATTAAACTTCATTGTGGAATGAGGTTGTGAATCACAAAAATAATCATTCATTACATGGGCCTCCTTGTACACTAGGGACTTCCCATGTATCTATGATATGATATGAGGTATATTATTTTTCAATTTAGTAAATGTAGTTCACATTTTTATATATGTGTTCATATAAATATTTTTGAAATTAGAAACATGAAAGTTGAATCCTCACCAATAACATGGAAGTATGGGTTACCAATCATTGAGAGGATTCCCCATAGGTTTTCAATCTTCTGGTAAGTGTGATAGGATCACTATAAATCACTAAACATAGAGGGGGTAAATCGATGTTATTAATTTTCCTCCCAAAATCCAGTCACTCACTTTCTTTTTTAACAAGGCTCACTTCAACTCGCAATGGTGTAGAAATAAAGAGGGAGAACATAAGTTTGTTAATAAAACTCATATCACTACAAAAAAATTGTAATTTAGCGATGTTTCATGAAAAATGTTACTAAAAATATATATATTTATATAGATCATTTTCCTGTATCGATGTAAATATATATTTAGATATATATATATATAAACACTGACATGTATATATAAACATATATATAAAAATATATATATTTATATATATAAACACACACACACACATATATATAAATATATATATACATATATTTATATATAAATATACATATATATTTTGAATTTAGTCACGTCTTTAAGAAAACATGGCTATTTTATTGACATTTTTACCAATGTTATGTGTCCAGTTATATATATATAATTATAATTATAATTATATATATGTATAAATACACATATATATTTACAGACACACATATATAAACATATAAATATATATATATATATATATAATCATATATATATTAATATAAACATATATATATTATAAACATATGATATATATAAAATATAAGCATTTAATATATATAAAATATAAACATATATATATAATATAAACATATATATAAACATAAAATATTATTATAAAGTATATATATATAATATACATATATACATATATATATAAACATATATATATAATATAATATAAACTTATATATAAAAACATTAAATATTAAATATTAAATATAAACATATATATATTAATATATGTATATTAATATATAAAATTATATATATATATATATAATATTAATTTTTTAAAATAATGACACATATATATATATACACATATATAAACGCAGACACGTATATTTAGATATATATATATATATATTAATATACATAAATATAGACACATATATATAAACACACACACACATATATATAAATATATATATTTATATTTATATATACAAACACATATATATTTTAAATTTATTCACTTTTTAAGAAAACATGTCTATTTTAGTAACATTTTTACCAGAGTTTTAAAATATGAAAAATTATATATATATATATACATACACATATATATTTATGCACGTACATGCATATATATATACATAAAATATAAACATATATATAATATAATATAATATATATATAAACATAAAATATAAACATATATATAATACAAAATATAAACATATATGTAGAAGATAAGCATATAAATATATAATATAACATAAACTTATATATATATATATAAACATAAAATATAATCATATGTATAAGCATAAAACATAAACATATATATATATATACACATATATATACATATAGGCAGAGAAGGTGCAGGACCAGGCATATATATACATATATAATATAATATAAATTTATAATTATAATTTTATATATCTATACATACACATGTATATTTTTTCACACACACACATATATATAAAAGTATATATATATATATAACCACATACACACGTACACACACATATATATAAACCTATATATAAAATTATGACCTTCAAAAAAATATGAATTTAATCATTGTTTTTTAGAAACGTCGGTAAATTAGGTGTCATTTATCGATGTTTCTAAAAAACATCGATAAAGGAGTTGTCACTAAGTAGTGATGTTTATAAAATTCATTAACTTATCGATGTTATTTACCAACATTTCTAAAAACACATATGTAAATGAGGTGTCTCTAAATTCTCAACATTTATAAACGTCTCTAAATTAGAAACACCTCATTTAGCGATGTTTTTCAGAAACATTGGTAAATAAATTAGCGATGATTTAAAACATCTATAATTAGCATTTTTTTTGTAGTGTCTCTAACAAGGATGAATATATTCCCAATGTATAGTGGTTTTCATCCCGTGAACACACTTCCCTCATTTTATTATTAATAATTAGATATAGATAATGGTAAGACCTTGAATCCGTTAAAAATGATGGAACCAACCAAAATTTTAGAACAAGAAGCAAACAAAAAAGAAAATTTTTTAAAGAATGGTCTCTAGAGAATGTGTGATCCTCTAATAGACTATATTTATTTTTATCTTCTTCCTCTTCACCTCATATAAAAATCCCTCTATACGGTTCTCAACACTCAAAATTCCTCTAGAATATATATAGAATACTTGAATTGATTTCTCTTAATTTTCTTTATACCTTATATACTTAGAATATCACGAGAATATTTTTTTAATACATTTAATATGAAAACCCATTAAAATAATTAAATCAATTCTTCATCATTCTTGGTCATCCAAAATTCCTGTAACTAATCACTAATAAATTCACTATTTAATCTCAAAGAAAACATAGCCTTTATTCTTCATGATATAATAGTAATTTCATATTTCTCTCTCCAAAATACTTGTGTAAATATCTCCATGTATGCATATAATTGAATCTTTTAAGGTCATGAATCAATTCCTCTTGATGTTGTCTTTGTTTGAATTTCACATGGTTTCAACATGGAAACTCCTTTCATGGAAACACAAATATCAAAAATTATTTCACATATACTATCTTCTTTATTATGCATCATAGTGTGAAACTTATTCTCAACAACATAAAAATTATCTTTATTAATTCTCCAAAAATATCATCTTGAATCATAGATTAATTATAGGCCTATGATATTTGAAACTTTTCAAGATATAACATCATCTCTTAGATTAACTTCCAAAATTATCTTCTATAAAATCTTTATATTATCAAATTATGTTAATTCAGTGACTTTCATAAATTATTTAAATGAATCTTTTGAATTTAAAAATTTTCAAATTTCCATACAACTTGCTTAAAAATGAATCATATGAATTTTATATTACTTGAATTCAATCTTATGATCTAGTACATGACTCTTATGAAATTCCAAATGACTCTTACAATTTCTTCAGATGACCCTTATGAAATGAATGTCTTTGGAAATTTTTTACTTTCACACTCAAAATTACCCTATGAAATTTCAAATGAATCTTATAATTTTACAAATGACTCTTAAAAATTATTCAGATGTCCCTTACATGCATGTAAAGACTTTGTAAATTCCTCAGTTTTAATTTAGATGACTCTTATGAATTGTGTACTCATCCAAATTTCATCCTTGAAGTTAGCCAAATTTTATCCTTAACACAAAATTCCAAAAACTTTTTAAATAAACTTAGAACCAATTTAAGCATCATCGATTAATTTCTAATTTTTTTTCAAAAAATCTCTTGAATAACTTTAAAAAACTCATCAATAAGTATTGGAAAAAAATACATCATCAACCTCAAGTGGGTTCAATAATAACCCCCTTTATATTTTTATCAATATAAATACCACACATTTTAGTTTTCTTTATACATGAAAACTAAAAATGGATCCCCCTAAATCTATGAAAATAACTTGAAATGTGAATCTATTTTCTTCCCTTTATTAAAAATAAATATAAATAAAATGTGTAGGAGGTGGTGTCAACTTCTTCAAAGAAATTATCCTTGAACTAATCGACTCTAATTATACTTGATGTAGATCATTGTATAAAACAAGATTAATTGACTCAGACATAAAAAAATTTCTTTTATAAACATAAAAAGAGATTCCATCTTAGAATCTTCAGTTAGGAAATAAGAAGCTGATTTTAAACACTTTCCTATACTCACTAAATAAATAAATTAAAAATAGTTCAAGAACAAGTAGGTTTCTTCCCTATAGATGACTTATCTGCCTTGGTAAAAAAATTAAGTATGAGTTAAAGAGGGTAGAAAACTCAAGAACATAACTTAATATTGTTGGTTAATGGGATAAATTACCATTTTCTATCTCAACTTCTCAAAAGACTAATTGGAAGTGGTTTTGGAATAATGTCATCAATTTTATCCTTTGATGGAAAAAATAGAACATTAAGATACCTTTAGCCACCTTTTTTCAGGAAGTGATATTTGATATCAATAAGAATTGATCTTTATTATTGCACAAGATTGTTGGGAAAGTTTATGTAACTTTGGTTATCATAGACAATAATCAATTGATATTCGGAAACAACATCAATATCCTCAAGTTTGTTTCCATCCAGATCACCTGTGTAACTGCTTGGAATGTAGTAATATATTCAACCTTAGTGGGAATTAATGTTATAGATTATTTATTCTTTCAATTCTATGAAACAAATCTTTTACCAAGGATAAATTCTCCTCCTAATGTAGAATTTTTATCATCAATTTTTTGTGGCCCAATCAGTATCATTATAGCCTTGTAATTCCATTCCTTTATCCTTATCATACAATAGACAAAAATATGATGTGTTTATGATGTATCTCAAATTTCTATTTATTTCCAATAGATTCAAATCTTTATAATTTTATTGAAATCTAGCACAAAGGGTGAAACCATAGACAATATCAATCCTAGAAGCAGTCAAGTACAATATACTACCAATTAATTTTTTAAACTATTTCTCATTTACACTCTTCTAATCATAATATTTACCCAACTTAAAACTAAATTCAAAAGTTTTTTACACTATTTTGGATTCTTCTATAAAAAATCTTTTAAATAACTCATTGGAATATTTTTCTTGGGAAGTGAAAATATGACTAGTAGCTTAGGTAATTTATAGAAACCAAGAAAATTTTCATTTCTCCTAGAAAATACATTTCAAACTTTTTCTTCATTTATATGGAAAATTTTTCACATATATTTTCTTCATTACTAGAAAAAAAAATATCATTAATATATACAATCATAATTATTAATGGGGTATTTTTATTCTTTAAATACATATTATTTTTCACTTTTCCTTCGTTGAAATTCATACTTAAAAGATAATCATCAAGCTTGATATACCAAGATCTTGGGGATTTTTTTAACCCATAAAGAGCCTTATTAAATATTCAAACATTTCTTCCATCTATTTCAAGCATAAAACCCACAGGTTTCTCCATATATACTTCTTTATTTAGCTCACTATTTATAATTTTAGACTTCATATCCATTTGAAAAAAAACTTCTTTGAGATAAAATTGTAAGTAATATTCTAATATTTTCAATTCTGGAAACTAGATAAAATATTTCATAAAAAATGATTCTCTCAATTGGTTAGTAACCTGTGAAAACAAGTATATATTTTTTTATAGTAACATAAAATTTCTCATTCATATTTTTCCTAAAACCCCATTTTTACCCTATGATATTTTTCACCTTGGGTATAAGCATAAAAATCCATGTTTCATTCTATCCAATTTTATTCAGTTATTAAAACTTTTATTACATCCATTATTTGTAATCAAAGTAATTATCAATAGTTTTTGGTTCAGCCTTTAAAAGTATACTAGTATAACATGTTACCATGATCTTTCTTCTAGTTTACACCCCTCAATTATGATCCACAATTATATTACTAATAGCAACACATTTAATCGGTATTGTATATGTTCTTGTGTCTTTAAAAACATCAATATCATCAATAGAATAAGAAGAATCAGAATCTCCATCCTAGGTCAGCATGCCTTATTCAATATCCTCCATAGGTTTAGAATTGATAACATCAATATCATCATCTACCATGACTGAATTTTTGTTTTATACTTCATTATCAATGAATATATCATCATCACAGCCCACTATCTTATTATATTTATTATCACACCACCTATAATAGATTCCATTTGATGTGTAACCTAGAAATATTCCATCTTAATACTTCTCATCAAACTTACAACCACTTATTACTCTCCTCTTGATCAAACATGAACTCAAAAATACTCTAATGTTATTTAAATTTGGATTATTTTTTAAATAAATTCCATAGGGACTTGTATCTAAATTTGGCTTCAAAATACATTTTTTTTGAATGATTCTAGTAGTGGCAATAAATTATAGCTATAAATATCTTGAGGTATCATGATCAGATATCATGGTTCTTGATATATTAATAAGACTCATGTCCTTAATTTCTATTACTCCATTCAGTTGAGGAGTATAGGATGCATTAAAATCATATCTAATGATATGTTTATCAAGATATTTTGAAATATTTTTATTGGCATACTTGATACCATTATCTGGACTCAATTTCTTAAAATAATGAAATTTATTCTTTTCATGTGGCACTCTAACACTTTTGAACATTCTTCAGGATTGATATTTTTTAGACATAAACATAATTAATTTCATTCTTGTGAATTCATTAATTAAAGTGATAAAATAACTTTCTCCACTTTTCAAATTATTTGTTATGCATCCACAAACATCAAAGAAAAAAAGATCCAATAGTATTTTAGTTTGATTATCAACCCCCTTGTGACTTCTTCTCACCAATTTACCTTTCCTTCATGATTTTAAAATTATTAGAGTTAATTCCTTTAGAACTAGAATATTTCTCACAACTTCTTATCTAGTTAATTTCTTTATGTTCTTTTGACCAAGATAACCAATTATTTTATACTACAAATTATTCTTAGCTTCCATACTCAATTTTCAATCTGTTTTGGATTCTCCCATATGAAATGGGTTACCTTGGGTTCTCAACCCTCTTTTTACCAATGATCTATCTTTCAATCTATTTATTCTTTCTTAATGTCACCTCATTTCCATCAACACATGGTTGTGATACATTCAATAGGTTATGATTTAGTCCATCAATAAACATAAGGTTTTTGGGACTTGTCTAATGTTTCCTAATATTAGTCAATTTAACACCTTTTATTATTAATTATATATCATTGTCAAAGGTGACATATCCTCCCTTATATCTTTCAATATTCCTTGGGTGTTTTAGATCACCTATAATGTGAGAAGATAAACCATTGTACATAATCCATGGATTCTCTAATTTTCAGGCTTTAAATGAAACTTTTTCCACATTAGATTATTGATTTAACTAATTATTTATAATTCGATGAGTTTTTAAAAGATAAATTTATGTTCAATAGTGTATGTGATACACAATACTAAACCCAAACAAATGATGATTATTTAAATATGATTGTTATAACATTATCATTAAATTTTCTAGTATGAATAGGATTAACTATTTTATGATATATATATATATATCCTTCTCAACATAAATTTATTGATAAATTATTATTAAATAATCATTCATTTTTCGGTAATGTATTTAAAATACGATTTCTTCAAAAATGATTTTCATTTATTTTTGTGAAAAAATGTTATAATTATTTTCTAGTACATATAAAAATTTTATTTGATAAAATTAAATTAATTTTTAATATCATCATATAAAAATTAAATTTGGGTGAACTTTTGGGATTTTTTAGTAAATATTGATTTTTCAATGAATATTGAAAAATACCCTTTTTTGTAAAACTGTCATTTCTTTTGATAAATTAAGTAATTTAAAAGTCACATTATTATTTTAATTTTATTTTAAAGTAAAATAAGTATTATTTTTTTCTATTTTATCCAGTTAATTACATTTAAATCATCTTTATATCATATTTTATTATAAGTTTTTTTAGGCTTGAAAACACATTTTTCTGAAAACTATTTTAAAATGATGAATGTTTATCCCATTTAATTAATTTAAAATAACCTATAATGGTAATTATTTAAATTAAAAATATGTATCATATAACTATAATTATGAATTGAATTTAATATATTGTAGATTACTGGTTATAGAGTTAAAGTAAAATCATATTTTCCTTGAAAAATGAATTTTTCAGAAAAACCTCTTTCCATCGCGCTTGCGGGTTTTATTTTAAATAAAATTATTACACCTATGTGAATTTATTTTTATAAAATTGATTCCATATTTTAAAAATAATAATTAATATTAAGTAATAATATCAATTTAATTTTTCGACAATATAAATAGTAACGATAGTAAATATTTATTATTACGGTAAAAGGAAAATAAGTTCATTAATGGTAAAAATAATTTAACAAGGACAAGAAACAAAGTATCACTAATATTATGAATATTTATATTTTAATTTAAATAAAATAATTGTTATAGTTTTTTGTTTTTTTATAAATAAGTAAAAAATGGTTTTGATAAAAATTAGATTTTGATACGATAAAACAAGAATTGTATTTTTGTGTATTAAGAAATTCATTTTTGATAAATTCATAAATTTTAAAAATTAATTATATATTAATAAAATAATACTATTAAGTAATTTTTATTAAATTTAAATGATCATATAATTTTTATGAAGTCAAATTTAATTGTTATAAGGGTTTGAAAATTATTATTGATAATAAACCAGCATTTCTCAATAAATATCGCTTCTTATTTTAAAAGTGAAAATTAACATATTTAGAAAATTATTTCAATAAAATAAAAATTATTTTTGGAATCATAAATTCAAAATTATCTAACAGTTAATTTTTCATATTTTTCTGAGACAGTTGAATTTTCAGGTAAAAATTAAATATTTTATAAATATACAGTGTGTATTATGACATCATAATGACTTGAAAGTGATGTAATAAATACTATAAATTGTATCCAAAAACAAATATATGTTTACACTTTAAATTAAATTTTTTTTAGGTTATTTGATTAATTTTGAAATCCTTTATGAATCCTCCAAAACCTATATTATTTTTTAAGGTTTTAAAATCAATTCTTTATAAACGTGAATCACTTCCACATCAATATGGTTAATATTTTAATGATTTCAGCCCTTGTAATTATAAAATAATTAAAACAACTCATATTTGGTAGAAACCATGGGTAAAAATCATGGTAAGATTTTTGGTTTTTTATTACTTTATTACATAGAGTCCAAAACATAAGTTCAGAAAATAATAAAGAACTCCCCTCTATTTTCCTTTATAAAACCACTCAAGATCACATTACTATTCACTAAAAAAATTCTATCACATAATTAATATTCCCAAACATCTTTATATTCCTCCAAATTTTCCCCCAATCTCTTAATAAGCTCCTCCCAAGCTTTTGCAATCACCCTCTCAAGGTAAGAGATTTCCCCCCTCTTCTTTTCCATTCAAGAACCTTCTTTGTATTTAGCCTTTCATGATTCATAATGTACTCCTATTATGCTACTGAAATTATCCTGTGATTTTCCATACCAATTTTTTATTTAATAACCCTCCTTTTATTGTTTCTATTAATTCCCAAATTTTCATTTTAAATTGTTTTATTACATATCCCTCATACTATAATTTTTACTACCAAGTTTTTAGATACCACTTTATCTCTCATTGAACCATTTTATGAATCTTTAAGTACTATTGTTATGCTACTAAAATGTTACTTTTATTTTCCAAGCTGAACATTTGTGTAGTGTATACTCATACCCATTTCCACTCAAGGGAATTTGCCTAGTTTTTTTATAATTAAATTATTTTGTAATCCCATGTATGTAACCCAAAATCCTTAATCATGGGAGTAAATGGGATGAAATATGTTCTCATATTATATGATCTATGTGGGACACTTATGCATGTACATGATATGATTATAATGGGTGTTCCCAGATAGTGCTCTAATTATTTGGGTAATATTTTAGTCTCGTGATACATCACGTATGGGATTAGGTAGTGAACCTAATCCACTATGGTACTTTTTCCATCATGTTTTGATGTTTTTGTGGTTAGTCTTGACCTATGTTTATGATGTCATGTTTAAATTTATTTTCATATTTCCCAGGTTTCTTTTATGTTACCATTTTATATCATGCCCCATTGTTCATGCTTATGATTATCACCCATTTTATGTTCAATTTAAATGTCTATTGTATAAAATATAATAATTTATTCATGTTATTCTTTGTTTATTACCTTACTAGGATTTATAGATCACCCCTTTCTTATGTATGTCCCCAGTTTATGTCATGTGGTTTTAAGAAAGATGGAAAATTATCAGAATGTTAATGAAGTTTTTAATAATGTTGGTGTACCCCTATTTTATGTTTTTATGTAATGTACCTAATTAAAAAAACACATTATAATTATCAATCTTATGTGTTTTATTAAGTGTATTCTTATGTAATAAATCATGGATTAATGTTTAATAAAGATAAGTCTTGTCATAATTGGTATCATAGGGAGGTTTAGTTATTTTAGGGATTAGGATTAGAAAACTCTAGAGAAATTCTTAGGGATAACACTAATTATAGGAAAACATCCCTATGTTTTGTTAAAGTATATATTAAGTGGTTTCTAGGAAAATTAATCCCTTTCTAGATACTACAAGTGGATGAAGCTCTGGAACAGAGTTCCTAGGGGTGAAAACCCTGAAAACACCGTATTAATCTATACTCAATCAGGAACTGGTGAAAAAAATGGGCCTTTTTGCACACCTGGTTTGACACTCCCATGGGATATGCATTGGTAAATTCACAAGATCATTAAAAACCATTATTAAGGGAAAAAATTACTATGAGAGTCTATGTTAGGAAATGGATCATGGATAATTTATATTTAATCCTAAAAAATCATAATTTAAGGAAATATGTGTCATTTATAAGTTATCCCTTTAATGTTATTGGCTTACCATTTGTGTGTTTAATAGTTTAAAAGTACTCATCCCTAATTTCCCTTTATTATGTTAGTGGATAGAAATAGGAGGAACCGATTCAACAACCAATGTGATGGTCAATGTGATGATTTACCAAATGATATACCTAATATGATGGGATCTCAATTAAGACATATTTTGATTGTGAAAAAATAGTTATAAAAATTAAAATTAATAAATGAAACATAGTTTAATATCCAAAGATATCAAAGAATAGTAGGATGATGCCTCAAGGAATTTAATCTAATGAAGCTGATAAAGTAAAGAAGATTCAATTTCCTACATGTCCAAAGTGTGGAAATCATCACCAAGTTATATTCCATAAATGAATTTAAAGGCGTTTTATGTGTGGAAAAATAGGGCATAAAGTAGCTAGTCTCTATAAAAAATGAATAACATGATATAAAGGAATAAATTAAATCCTATAACACCCTTTATTGTTCAATGTATTATGTGTGGATAATATGGTCATTATCTGAGTCAATACCCTAATCCAAGGGTTAAATCCTAGACTAAGGAAGAACATATGCTATGGAAATCATTGATATGTAATGATTGAAGTGTTTATGTATTAGAATTTGAGAAATATGTTGTATAATTAGTATATCAATGACATTATGGATATAAAAACCATGAAACAACTAAGGAGTTTTCTAAAATAGTTTTTATTTTAAGTATTTGAAACATATGTTTAATGTTATTGATAACCTATAAAATTGATTTAGTGATAAGGTGATATTTTATAAAACATGTGATTGAGGGATTGTAAACCCATAATACATGTTTAATGTTTAGATAATACTAGAGTGTTGGGATGATATTTCTAATTCTAATATTATGTTTAAAAATCATTGATTTCACTTTTGAATATTTATGTGATGAAATTTAAGCATGATTAAGGGTATTTTGGGAAACACATTACATAATCAAATCATTTTGATTTTGAGGTGATTAATGATATTTTGGTATATGTTTTATTGGATTGAGATATAAATACCCATTAGGTATAATATAAAGGATTATTTGATAATAATTCTATTATGTTTTTTGAGGTGTAATCTGAAGGATACAAGACAATATTTGAGGTTAAAACATTCTTTAATGTTGAGTTTATTGGTGTTATTTGGGATATAGGGGTATTTATTTAAGTAATGATCTATGTTAAACCTTTGTTATTTTTTATTGAATTTTGGAGATTAAAGTTTTAAGGTTTATTCATTTTCAGAATTATCTTAATTTATGATAACCATTTTGTATTTAGTAAATCCGTTAGGAATATCATGTTATTCTTTGGTGGATTATGTGATCCATTAGAAGCATATTCTAGTGCTTTATGCATAAAATAATTCATCTTGAGTACTAGTCATTTAGAAAAAAATGAGATTGTAGTGGAAATTGATTAAAGAATGATATTATACTTTCCAAGAAATTATATTTCATTATGTTCCCAATCTATATGGTAAAGTAATACCTTAACTCTCGAAAAATAATAATGAAACAAAAATGTTTTCATATTATGAATTGATGGTATTTTCACCCTTCATAGATTTATGGTTCTGTGGTTGTTAATTTTCTCCTAGATATGTTATATATCACTTTATATTAGCTCTTGAGAATTATTTATTTTTCTTCTATGTATATATATTCACTTCCCACTAATGTTCTTCTACTTGGAAACCTTGTTGTGTGATGATCTTTGTACTTCCCTTTTTCTCTTTTCAAGTGGATGTTTTATTAACCCTTTTTACAGTGTGGGTCTTCAATAAAGATATTTTAAAGTGTTAAAATGTTTCTCACCAAGATAAATTTCAAATTGTGAAGACACATTTTATTAAATGGGGTAATAATGTAACACCCTGAGTTTTTAAAATAGAAAATTATGTTCGATAGTGATTGCGATATGCAACACCAAACCCAAAAAAATGATTATTTACATATGACCACTATAAACTTGCCATTAAATTTTTGGGTATGAATAGGGTTAAATAATTTTTGAAATATCTATATATATATATATCCTACTCAACATAAATGCATTGATAAATTCTTATTAAATAATCACTCAATTGTTGGTAATGTCTTCAAAATACATTTTCTTCAAAAATGATTTTATTTATTTTTATGAAAAACTGTTATAATTATTTTATAGAAAATGTATTTGGTAAAATGATATTAAGTTTTTATATCATAATATAAAAATTAAATTAGGGTAAAATTATGGGATTTTTTTTGAAAATATTGATTTTTCAGTGAATAGTGAAAAATACCATTTTTTTGAAAACTGCCATTTCTTTTGATAAATAATGTAATTTAAATGTACCATTATTATTTTAATTTTATTTAAAAGTAGCATAAATAAAATTTTGTTATATTTTATTAAATTAATTACATTTAAATCATATTTATACCAAATTTTAGTATAAGTTTATTTTTAGGCTTGAAAATATATTTTTCTAAAACTATTTTAAAATGCATAATGTTTCTCCTTTTTAATTAATTAAAAGTAAACCCTGATGAGTAATTTTTCAAATTAAATGTATGTATAATATATCAATAATTATTGATTTAAATTCATATATTGATGATTACTAGTTAAATAGTTAAAGTAAAATCATCTCTTTCTTGATAAATGCATTTTTTGGGAAAATTGTTTTCCAGCGCACTGGCGGGATTTATTTTAAATAAAATTATTACACCACTATGAATTAATTTTAATAAAATGGATACAATATTTTGAAGAATCATAATTAATATTAGGTAACAAGTTCAACTTAATTTTTGGACAATATGAATAGTAATGGTAGTAAATATTTATTACCATAGTAAAAGGAAAATAGGTTAATTAATGGAAAAAATAATTTAACAAGGACTAGAAACAAAGTAAAACTAATAGTATGAATATTTATATTATAATTTAAATATAAAAATTATTATATTTTTTTGTTTTTTATTTATAAATAAGTAATAAATTATTTTGATAAAAATTAGATTTTGATATGATAAAACACAAATTGTGTTTTTGTGTAATAAGTAATTCCAATTAAGACATTCCTTTTTTATGAATTCATGAATTTTAAAAATAAAATATATTTTAATAAAATAAAACTATTAAATAATTTTTAATAAATTTAAATGATAATATAATTTTTATGAAGTCAAAGGTAATTGTTATAAGGGTTTGAAAACGGTTGTTGAAAAAAAACCAACATTTCTCAATAAATATCACTTAATGTTTTAAAAGTAAAAGTTCACATATTTAGAAAATTATTTTGATAAAATAAATATTATTTTTGGAATCATCATATTGAAATTATCCAATAGTTATTTTTTTTTATTTTTCCGATATAGTTGAGTTTTTGGGTAAAAAATAAATATAATATAAATATACAGTGTGTATTATGATAATATAATAAACCAAAAATTATGTAATAAAAATTAAATATAATATAAATATATGGTTTTTATTATTACAATCATAAGTGTTGTAATAAATTATATAATTTGTATCCACTTAAAAATCAATGTTTCACCTTTAAAATAATTTGTTTTTAAGGTTATTTTATTAATTTTATAAAGCCTTTATGTATCCTCCAAAACCTATATTATATTTTAGGGTTTTAAAAACAATTATTTATAAAAATTACTCACTTACACATTACCAAGGGTCATATTTTAATTATTTCATTCTCTATACTTATAAAATAATTAAAAACACTCCTCTTTGGCAGAAAAGATGGGCAAAAATCATGGAAAGTTCTGTGGTTTTGATTGCTTTATTATATAGAGTCCAAAACCTAAGTTTGGGGAATAAAAAAGAAATCCCCTATATTTTTATATATAAACCCAGTAAATAATTCATTCCTATTCACTAAAAAATCTTTTTGAACATCCTTAATATTCCCTCTCATCTATAGAGTCCTCTCAAGGTTCCCAAAATCTCTCAAGAATCTCTTCCCAAGCTTTTGGAATCACCCTCTTAAGGTAATGGATTTCCCCTCTCTTATTTTCCATTCAAGAACCTTCTTTGTATTTATCATTTTGAATATCAATTAGTAATGTTTTCGTGACATTAAAAATATCCCTCTACTTTCTGATTGATGTCCTACCAATTAAAGATCATTTATCTCCTCTCATTATAGCATTTACCTAATCGTTACTATGGAAAAATCTGGTAATGGATCCTCTCTTTTTCTCCTTTATTCAAGTACCTTATTTATGTAGTACACTTTTTATTCCAATTACTATTGATGAAATATACTTTTCCACATCCCTCTTACTGACCTTATGATTTCCAAGTGATTATTAACCTCTTTCACTCTCGTTAATCCCTTCCATGATTCATAATTTACCTCTGTTGTGTTGCCTAAATTATTCTATGATTTCTCCATGCCAAGTTTTTATTCAAGAACCCTTCTTATCTTTTGTATATTAATTCCAAAATATTAATTTTGAATTGTGTTATTATATATCCCTCTTACTTTAATTTTTTATTACCATGTGTGTAGAGATTAATTTCTCTCTCATTGGATCATTTTATGAATCATTAAGTACTGTTATTTTGTTGCTCAAATGTCACTACAATTTTTCATGCCAAAAAGTTGTATGGTGTATACCCATACCCATTTCCACTCAAGGGAATTAAAATAGTTGTACCGATACTTAATTTATTAGGGAATCCCTTTATGTAATCCAAAATACTTAATTGTGGGATTAAATTTGATGAAATGTGTTCTTATGTTATATGATCTATATGGCACACTTATGCATGTACATGATATTATTATAATGAGGACACTCATATAGAGCTCCAATTCATTGGGTAATGTTTTAGTATCATGAGATGTCACTTATGGTATTATGAAGTGAAACTAATCCATTATGGCACTTTTTATAACATGTAATGATGTCTTGGTGATTAGACTTGACCTATGTTTATGATGTCATTTTTAAATCTATTTCCACATTTCCCATGTTTCCTTTATGTTACCATGTTATACCATGCCTTATTGCTCATGTTTATGATTCTCACCCCTTTTATGTTCCATTTAAATGACTATTGTCTAATATGTAATACTTTCTTCATGTTATGCTTTGTTTGTTCCCTTACTGGGCTTTATAGATCACCCCTTTCTTATGTATTTCCCTATGTTATCCCATTTAGTTTGAATAATTGTGGAAAATTATGAGAACTTAAAGGAAGTTTTCAGTAATTCTGATATACACCCTATTTTAAGTTGTTATGTAATGTACCTAATTACCCAAATATACTATATTTCTTGGTCTTATGGGTTGTATTATGAGTATTCTTGTGTAATAAATCATGAATTAATGTGTAATAAATACAAGTTTCATCATATTATTATTCTAAACATTTAAATATTTTAAACACGAATTTAATTGAGTTGGTATGAATGTGAGATATCTTTTAAGGTGTGTCCTTGATCAAACCTACCACAAACTTCTTGAAAACCCCTAAAGCTATTTTGTATTTCAATTTTATTCCTAGGATGGTGGAACTTGTAATTTTTCTCATAGGTTATTATTATATCTCCATTGTTTTATGTTCTCTTATTAGAAAAGGTAAATACATGTTATACCAAAATTTGTAATCTTTGTGACTAAAAAAACAACAACACCAACAGTATCCTTTAAATTTCCTTCATTAATATAAATTATGTTATTGCATGTGTTATTTTCTGGATCCTTTCTTAGAATCCAAATGATCTGATTTCACTAACCCCTTTAGAGGATCTCTTATTTGAAAATTCATGGATAGCTTAGATATTTTTATAGAAGTTTTCTCTTTCCATATATGAGTATATTTTTTATAGCTTTCTAGTTGATCCAGATTTTTTTTCCTATTTATTCTTCTATAACCATAACTTTATTCTAAGGTATGGAACTAGAATATGTCCCATTTTTAAGACCAACATATTTTACAATATACATACTTTTTTTTTCTTAGAGTGATTTCATGTTTATTCCACTGCTCTTTTGTAATCACATTTGGTATTTTTTATCTACTTCCCAACTTTATCAATATTCATCTTTATCTTTTCTTCCTCCTTGTCCCTAAAGTTGATATTAGAATTTATGTCACCAATAATTTTCTTCTTCTTATAATTTTATAGATTTAACCATTCAATTTCTTTGACTAGACTTTCCTTCTTGATTTGTATATAATTAATATTTTATGAGTTCTTCTTGACATAGGAATTTTTATCTCCCAGTCTTTCAATTTAATTTAATAAATTTTTTATCTCCATTATAATAGTGAATTAATTGTTCGATTCTCTCTCTTTAGTAGTAAACTCACCATTAATATGTGAGTCTTTGTCTGATGACTCACTCACCTATTCTTCTTGAACCATGAGAACTATATGAGAAGCCTCTTTAGAAATCTTCTAATCATCACAATTCCTTCACTATGAGAAATGTAAAATCTTTCCATAGTTAAAACATTTAAAATTATGTTTCCCTTGATAATTATATTTCACCTTTTTGAATATTCTTAACATCAGGGAGAGAGTTTCAACAAAATAATCAAAATTTTCTTATTCATATGAATTTGTATGCTTGTCTTCATTCTTCAGGGTCTTTAAAGTTTTATAGGAATTTATTTATTTCTCTTTACTGTCACGACCCGTCCTCGGGGCCCGTGTCGTGACTACCCCAAGCCCGCCTTCCATAGGCCAGGGGTTGGCGATTAGCACCAAGGCGTAATTCCCGGTAAAAAGGGAAGGCATTGTCTTTGTAAAGTAAACAAACACCACCGAGAAAGCAAGCAGAATAAGTAAACACTAAGTAAAAACTGAGTACAACAGTAAGTGCGGAAAAGTAAGTGGGCCAGTATACAAACCCAAACTGAAAATAAGGTACAACTGGAAAGGGAAAATAGAAACTGTAAAGTAGAGCTGCAGCGTCGAGCCATCCATTGGAAGTCCCACCTGAAGGGTGAGTACAGATAGCCTCCACATCTCCTTGGGTCCAGCCGTTCGCTCCGAGTATGTCCCACCCAGTGGTCCACCTCCAGGTACCGACCTGCTCTGCCAGCCTCAACCACGATCAGCGTTGTCCGTCGTATGCAACCAACACAACATAGTGCGGGCATATCCTGTGCAGGGGTGAGTATAATCTACTCAGCAGGGACCCCGAGACCCCCGAAAGTCTCCCAGAATCCACAAAGGATAATCCACAAAGGAAAGATGCAATCACGAACTAACATCCGACATTGCTTAGGTATATGCCCATACATATACCTAAGTTGTTAATTCTCGTTCGGCTCCAACATCTGAGCCCAAGTACAACCCATTCCACACAGGAAAGCAAAACGTAAATCCACATAGGATAGCACAACACAATCCACATAGGAAAGCAAAACAGGATTTCAGCTCACACAGGTATACTTCTTCGTATGACGATAAAGATGATCAGATATAGCCACTGATTCATCTAAGTCGTCGGACCCACAAAGGATCAATAGATACTAATCCCCTCAATGACCCATAAAGGATCTGAACCACACAGGATCGATAGGTAACTAACCCCCGCAATGACCCATAAAGGATCTGACCCACACAGGATCGATAGGTAACTGACCCCCACAAAGACCCACACAGGATCGGACCCACAGAGGATCTGTAGGCGCTGACTCACATAGAACCGCTGAGCGCTGACCCACATAGGATCGGACCCACACAGGATCGGTAGCACTGATCCACATAGGATCGCTGAGTGTTCTAGTCGTCATCGTCGAATCCACTGAGGATCTATGTACAGTCGTCATCGTCATCACAGTCGCAACGCAGCCAGCTCTAGGGTTCCCACACATAGCAAGCTCGTTCGGGAGGGTCCACTCCATGAGCCGAGAGGCTGATACATCAACTGACACAAAGTCTGGAGTTGATGTATCCAAAAGTTCCGTAACGTCAACAGGAACTCAGCGTCACAGATGGCGCGTCAATCGGACACCCGGTCTGGAAGTTATTGGCTTTTTCGTCCTAGGGGCCCGGTTGGTTTTTAAGTAAAAACCAACCCGACCATACTCCACCTGCATCCAAACCTCAGGCGGAGTAATCCAAAAGATCTTTCTCACTAAGAGGAATCCAAAAAATTCCACAGCACGTCAATCGGACGTCCGGAGCTCAAGTTATGAGCGTTTCCGCTCCGAGAGCCCGGTTGGTTTCGTCTACGAACCAACTCGGCCGAACCCAAAGTATTCCGAAACCTTGAGTGCGATATACTGAAACGACCTTCTCGATCCAAGGATCGCATCGCAACTGACGGTGCGTCGATCGGAAGCCCGTAGCACAAGTTATGGGTGATCGACCGGAAGATATTCGGTATTAAGGGGTTCGGGCCCGGTCCGACCCGACCCGATACCCCCAGGGTCGGCCCGCACCGGGTCGACCCGAACCGGGTCCGGGACCGGCCCGCTTGGGCGCGGCCCGGCCCGGCCTGGGCGCGTTGGCCAGGCACTCGGCCAAACGGTCGAGCCGTTTGAGGGGGGGATGCCTGCCCCCCTTTCCTTTGTAACCGCGGCCCCCATTATGGGGGTCCGCTTGAGCTGGCCGCTGGGGGTTCGTAACCCCTGGCTTCTCCAAGACCGGTCGGCCCGCTTGGCCAGCCGGCTTCCGCCGCCACGGGACCGGCAACGGCCGGTCCCCCCTGCTCCGACACCGGTGGCCCGGAACCGGCCGCCGGTCACCCTGCTCCGTCACGGCCCGGAACCGGTCGTGGCCTTGGTTCGTCCGGCGCGGCGCGATGGCATCACGCCCCTCCGCTGTGGCCCCGCTCTAGCCACGGTGTCTTTGGGTTTCTCCGACGCGCCGTGACAGCGTCGCGTCCTTGTTCGATTTCACGGTGCGGCACGACGGCGCCGCGCATTCCTTGCCGCATGATCCCACGCGGTGCGACAGCACCACGTCATTCTGTTCCAATCCACATTAGATTCAACAACATAGATAAGGGAGGAGGGTCGGTCATGTTTTTGCGGTCCGACCCCCTCTCGTTAATTGATAGGAAATGGTCATATTTCACGAAGAACGTCAAGGTAGAAATCACGAACAAAAAATAAAATAACCCCTACCTTGAGCGTAGCTTGAACGGAGGTTCGTCGTAGAAAAAGAGAGTCGCGTCGCGGGGACGGTGTCGCGTCGTCGATCTCCGAGGAATCCGGAGTTCTTCGCGTTCTTCGCGTTCTTCGTCGAAGAGGAAGAAGTTCTTCAAGCTCTTAGCTTTTCTCCGAAAGACTCTCCAAGCAATAAGACTCCAACAAAAATAAAATAAGTCCCTTACTTATTTTATTAACACAACTTGAGTTTGAAATTTAAAAGTTGAATTAATCCACAATTAATTAACATAACTTAAACTTATGAAATTAAAACATTCACATAAAACTCACTTAATTAAATAACTTAAGTTATCAAATTAATGGTGAGTTGAGGGAGTTAGATAATATGAAGGGGTGGGGTTCGTGTGGGCCCCACCACCCTCATAACCTCCCAATGTAAGTTGGGTGGATTTCCCCAACTTCCACCCAAAGCTTAATCTACTTACAGTAAAATAAAAATTGTAGTTAAATTTTTTATTTTAACTTCCACAATTTTTATCAACTTCTCTCGTGAAAACGCAACTCCGGAAAAGGTGTTCCTAAGCAATTACCGGTGTTGTGAATCCATCAGTGCCCTCAGAATTCGATTCTGAGCACCGGTTCAAAAGTTAGAAATTATCGCTCGTTCGTTCACTGAATGTACCCGAGATAAATTTCGGATAGGAATTCTGGGCACACCGGGCCTCGGAATCAAGTGTCGTCAGAAACTGCGTTCTTGTAAAATCCCAAAGAAAATTAAGAAAAAAAATTCCTTGAATTTTATGGGTCTTTACATTTACCTTTCATTTAATAGTATTACCCCTTTTAATTTCATAATTTATAAGAGTTTTGTTCATTTCATCAATAGAAAAATCAATAAGATCTTTTTCTACAAGATCTAAGATCTTTTCATTAAACTTTTCTAGAAAAAATCTCATAAGTTTCTTTACCACCATGGAATAGTTTCTTCAGATCATTTAATAGAGTTGACTATAACATTAACTCTGGTAAAAAATTCACAAAATTATTTATCTTAAAAAATTATAATATCTTTAAACAATTTCCAATAGATTTTGTAACATAACTTCCTTCACCTTCTTGTTCCCTTCATAAATACTTTGATGTTTTTTCCAAATATCATTAGAAGTATTTCAGCCCATAAATTTTTTTAATTACTTCTCAGAAAAAAGAGGGAAATAAGAAATTTATTAACTTTACATCATTCTTAATAATCTTTTTATCAGTTAGGGACTAGGAATTTGTTTCCTTGGGAACAATGAAACCATAAATAATTTAATCTTGAATGTCAAGTTTTAGTGAGAGAAGGTAGGGAACCATCCACTCCTTCCAAATGTGGAAACTTTTTTTATCAAATGTAGATATCACTTTTCTATTAACATAGTTATAATGATCTATATAAAACTCAAAAAATATCTAATAGAGTTAACCTATGATCTAATACCAATTTATTTGATCACTTGGGAAGCATTGTACCCTAAGAGGTGGGATTAATCAGGGTTATAAATTTTCCTCCCAAATTTTAGTTGTTATCCTACTTTTTAATCAAGGTTCTCTTCAACTCATGATGACGCAGAAATAAAGAGGTAACAAAACAATTATGTTAACATGTTTTACCTCCAATAATGATGATTATGACCCCCACTTATGGTGGTTTTTATCCCATTTACACAAAACTATCCTTTTATTATCAAGAAGTGTCTACTGATAAGGGTTATACCTTGAATCTATTACAAATTTGAGCACTAACCAGAATTTTAGAAAAAACATTGAAAAATAAGAATAATTTTATGAATAATGGTCTTTAAAGAATAAGTGATCCTCTAATGGACTATATTGATTTTATTTTCTTACTCTTCACCTCATACAAAAAATTCATATGTATGTTTCTCAACACTCAGGATTCCTCTTGAATAGATACAATATACTTGAACTATTTTCTTCTTTTTTACTTATATACTTAGTATCCCCGTAGAATATTATTTTCATACATTTCATATTAAAACTCATTAAACTTGTCAAATCAATTATTCATTATTGTCAATCATTAAAACTTTATGTAACTGATCACCAAAAAAAATCATCATTTAATCTCAATGAAAACCTAGCCTTTATTCTCCATGACATAATAATAATTGTATCTTTATATCTGTATGATAACTATATAAATGTCTTCATGTCTGCATATAATGAAATCTATTAATATCATGAATAAGTTTCTCTTAATGTGGGATTATTTTTAACTTTTTATGGTTATAACATGGAAACTTCTTTCAGGAAAATATACATATCAAGAATTATTTCCCCCATGAAATCTTCTTTATTATACATCACAGTGTGGCACTTATTCTCTATGACATGGAAACTATCTTCATTATTTATCCATGAATATCAACTTGAATAATTTATTAATCATTTTTTAGTGATATTTTCATCTTTTCAAAACATTACAGCATCACTTGGTTTAACTTCCAGAATTGTATTCTAGAAAATATTTATCTTCTCAAATTATGTTATGTCAGTGAATTTAACAAATTATGGAAATGAATCTTACATTTTAGTAATTTTTCAAATTTCTAGAGAACCTACTTTAAAATTATTTGTAATAATTCTCTCTACATTTAATTTAATCTTATGATATTACATATGACTCTTACTAAATGGAAAATGGCTCTTATTAATTATTTAGATATCCCTTATGGAATGTATACTTATTATAATTTCTAATCTGTACACTTTGAATGAATATTATGAAATATAAAATGAAACTTATTAATTTCTAAATGAATCATATTAATTATTTAGATGAACCTTAAACACATGAAATCCCTTTAGAAATTCATCAGTTCTGCTTCACATGACTCTTATGTGTTGTGTACTATGCCAAAATTTTAGCCTTGTACTTATCCAAATTTTAACCTTAACATTAAATCCCAGAACCTTTTACAAATCATATCAAAACCTCTTCAATTATCTTAAATCCATTTATAATTTCTCAAAAACCACTCAAACAACTTTAAACACCTCATAAACATTTAATAAAAAAATACAACATCATCGTCAAGTGGGTTCAACAAAGTGTTTATTCTTCTTAAACAGTAAAAAACTCATTAAAAATATTTATATTCTTTATGATTTTGTGTTACACTTTTTGTAGGATAAATTCAATGAAGAGGTAAATATGCTAATTGAGGAGGAATTTCGGGATATTCTCAAGCATATTATGAGATTTATCATTACATAATTAGGTCTGATAACCATGGATATACACCAACATATGGTATTGGCATCCCAATATGTGTTATTAAGTGATTAGTATAGGCATGAAAAGGCTCATTTGTTTATGTTAAAGATAATATGAATGTGTTGATGAGTTTTATTCATGTAGAGTATGAGATAAATTGGTATAAACTTACATTATATAAGGATTTGATTGGGAAAATTCATGTTATGGGTTCATATCTAGAGAAGTTGCATAATCAATATCCTCACACAATATTATCTCTATCAAAATTTATTCAAAAAATACAACTTACTATTTATATATTTATTAGTTTTATATAATGATTATTTATGTTATATTAAATAGTAATATTTCTTATTGTAATTTCCAAACATAGTTAGTAGTCATTGGTGACATGAATCAACTAGGTAGTATGGTAAGTGTTTATTTAAATTATTTTAGATTCCATGAGTTGTATAATGTATGTTAAAAGTTGAAATTATGATGTATAAATTTAAATTGTGATGGTATAGTTTAATGATTATCATTCATTAGATGTGTTTCAAATCACATCCAAATTTAGAACAATTTCCTTTAGGTTATTTGTAACCTATGGGATCAAATGATGCATGAGACCGACTCCCTAGGAGTCATAAATTTCAAAATAAAAAACATAGATCATATTCCATAACATGATCAAAATTGGTAAAATTTCCCAAAAAAACTTTTATATCCATAAAATTAAAATATAATGAAACTTAGAGGATTTGTGACTAGTAGGGATGAGTGGCACATGAAATTGATGATCAAGTCACGTGTTATATAAGAAAACATAGTTTCATAGTATAAATTTTAACTAAAACTATTCACATTTATGATCAAAAGATATCAAATGTAACAAAATGAAATTTATGGTATTTTTTCCTATCAAGAAGAGTGGCGTGAGAAACTGATGCTCGAATAGTTTATTATCTAAGAAAAAATAAAAATTTTTATATAACTTTTCATAAAAACTATTCTCTATGATAGTTAAAATTCATCAAACATGCTCTGAATCCTTTAAATTTTTTTAATAAGTGTTCCTTAAGTCATTTTTTGACTTATAGGATCAAACATCACATGAAACCAAAGCATGAGGGATCATAAATTGAAAAGAAATTATATATCAATTTTTTATGGTATATAACATCGACTAAATGTATAAAACTAACCAAAAAGACTCTGATATTCATTAAATTGTAGTATTAAAAAACATGGGGGATTTTTTTACTTGTGTTAATGAGCCATGATAAAAACCAATGCTTAGGTCTTGCATTATTTTAGAAAAAATAGTTTTTGTATAACATTAAAATAAAAGTGTCCTCCTTGACAAACAAAAGTCATCAAACATTCTTCAAATCCCATTATATTTTTGAAAAATGTCCCTTGTATGTATTATTAAACCACACAATAAACTAACACCATATTGGTCATAAATTACAAAATAACATATATCATAGTCCATAATGTGTGATAAATGTGAAAAACTATCAAAATGAACTATAATATCCATAAATTTGTGGCATGATGAAACTTGGGGGATTTATATCCTATACATATATATTATTTAATTAATTGATGATTGGGTTTCATTTTATCTATGAAAAAGCAGTTTCTTTGTATAACTTTTAATTGAAATTGTCTGATTTGATGGTCAAAAGTCATAAAATGTGCTTTAAATCATTATATATTTCATGACAGTATTATAAAGTCAATTTTTTTGTATAGTATTGACCAAAACATGAAATCAACACCTGATGGATTTTAAATTTCAATAAAAATAATATATTGATTCAACAGAGTCCATAACATGTGCTAAATATGAAAAACTATAAAAATAAACTTTAATATCCATAAACTTTCATCACAATGACACTTAGGAGATATATCACCTATAGGGATGAGTGGTAAATGAAACTAATTCTTGAGTCATACTTTACATGATAAAAACCAATTTGGTTGTATAACGTTTTTACTGAAATTGTTCTCATTAATGGTCAAAAGTCTTCAAATATACTCTAAAGCATGTCCGTAAGACCCCAACCTTATTCTGAGGTGTGGACCCCCTTAAATTTTGTTGAAACCCTATTAATTTTACCTTAGTGGAGTTTCTAAGGGGTTAATGGTGTCTCATGAGTAACCTAGAGATTCAAGGCTTGGAATTTTGAGGTTTGGGGATACAAAATAAGGCGCACGATTTTTTCTAACCATGAACCCCAACCATGCGTGTGAGAAATGGGGGAAGAATGGTTTGATAAACCATGTGAAGGAGGATAAGAAACCATGAAAACTCTATAATTTATTTAGAGGCATTTCACATGGTTTGCATATGGTTTTTCTATATGTGTGCCTAATAGTGTGAGGTAAGGGGTTCCTAGACAATGGACTATACATGGTTAGTGCATGGTTTGGACAACCATGTTGCCAAACCATGAACCCCTTTAAAAATTAGAAAATAACAAAATTTTCTTTACAACTATAACCCTTTCTTATGTGATTTTTTTCCTCTTTTCTAGCCTTTTACAGTGGCATTGATCTCTCCTCCCCCTCCTTGAGTTTTTAGGTGTATCTCCTTTGATTCACCTATATTTTCATCACCAATTGTCACATTAGAAGACTCTTGGTATTGATTTCACTATTTAATATTCCAATATCACTTTTATGTTTCGTCTAAATCTATTTTACCATGTTTAATTTAAATATAGTATTTTTAGTTCTTTTGTCTAGTTTCACAATATCTTCTATTCTAGCTCGAATCACAGGTCAATACTCAATGAGTGAAACCATTCTAACCTAAGTTAGGTGCTCTAATAACTTTCCCTCAAAGCCTCACAATAATATTTCATCATTGGAATGTGTGGTCACACTGACCCTTCAGACACTTAACCTAAAATTAAAATGGATTTTTTAAAACACTTTGTTTATGTCTTAATACCTCTTTTAGATGTAATAGAATGGGTTGGGTTTGATAGTTTTGGGCACAATGAAAGCGGCGGATGGGCCATTCCAAACTCAAATTTTTATTATGATCGATGATTAATCTAAGATTTATACAATTATAAACGATGTGATCAACGGAATTTAATCAAATAATATCAAATATATAAAAATGGTGGAACCAAAGCATAAGACCATCACATATTATTTATAATTAATTTAATAATTTAAATAATTACCTTGCAAGTAATTCTTCCTTTGTTGATGGATTTAACAATGCATCGATGTCATACCATCATTAAGTTATATGAATATAGAATAGAATCCCTTCATCCATGATCTATGTGTGTTCCACAAACCTCCAAAGGTTTCCATAGAAATCTCTGAGTGCTCGCATGATAGATCCTAATTCCTATGTCATTTGCCTTTGATTTCCCTTAGAATAATTTCAAGGAAGGGTTATCTTAAATCTCTCTAAACTTTAGAGTGGTGGGGGGGATCATTCTTCATTATTGAGAGAGTTCTTGGAGAGATATATCTCTGGGGATTTTAGAGGATTTTTCTAGATCTTGTTGTGCACCACCAAATGAATTGTCTCTATTAAGAAAATAATATAATTGGGTCAGATAATACTAGGGTTGTAAAAATAATAATTTCACATGCAGCCTTATTATTTCCATAATCCCTACAGAACACCATGTCTATAATAATAATAATATTACTATTATTTCTTTACATGCACTAAACTCATGAATTAAATTAAATATTTTTTATTCAAATAATATTTAATATATATAATTTATCATTGGACCATTAAACTAGATCTTTCATTCCTCCACAATATTTATTAGACCTTGAATAATGAATATTTATTTAATAAATAAATATCACTGCATTATTTGGAAATAAATAAATAAATATTATATTCACTAAATAGAAAAAAAATATTTATTAAATATTCTTTTCACGTAATATGATCTCGAATAACAGGTGATGGAATATATGTGATCAAGAAAATATGAATAATTATTAAACCACATTTGGTAATAATATTTATTCAACTTTTTAAATAATAAATATTATTATTATTTAATTGAGATTATGGATACACTTAGTGTGTGACCGTTTAGGCATCTTTCTCAGTGTCATTAAGTGAAGCAACCCAAAGTACAAGGCTAGAATCTAACAATACTTCAAGGTACCCATAGAGAAATAAGTTAATGTTGTAATGATATAATACCTCAAATAGATTCTTACTATATAATATAATCCCTTTTATCATGATATCTCTAATCAAGCAGGTTACATGTTGGTTCCATAAACCTATGTGCCCAATGTATCTTTCTTTAACTTTCTAGAAATCAAACATGCCTATAAAACATCATGTCTATCCATATCATTTCCATCATATGCCCTGAGATATCAAATTTCATTAAATAACAAAATGGATAAATACTTTCTCGTATTATTCATTAGTGAAATATTACTTGTGATGCACCTAACATATCATACCTCACCGTGAACATATGTCATCATAGTTTTCATCAATACATAAAATTACATGACTTATAATACTAATTAATAATAGTATTAAATTATAAGTATCAATACACACATCCATTATTAGGAACATCCAATGACACATATAAATGTGGATTTCTTACTGGTGGGTCTAATTCTCATAATATCCTACACCAGATATTAACAAGGTAGTACATCATGAGAAGGTGCCTCAAAATCCTATGAGTATCCACCCCTGATAGCCTATATAATTTTTGTCTCTCAAATTATTTCATATAACTATAGAACATATATTTAAGAATATTGTCGTGGAACTTTTGTATTTTTATCATAGTGGGGAACTACTATGACCATTCAGTGTAACAGCTGCTATTAGGAACTTATCACATACTATGTTACATAGAAGAACAATCATGATGTTATAAGTAGTTTATTAATATTAAAAAAAATGAATACAAGCTATCATAAAGTGCATATAATTTGGTTCTTGAGCACCAACTCTAAAAGTCTCCCACTTTTACTAGATCTAACTACTAATAACCTTCAGTCCGCTAGCTCTCACATGATAATCAAGATTTTGGTAATATAGGCATTTATTCAAGGGGTCCACTACATTTTATTCTATGAGAAATCTACATACAATAACTTCACCCCTATGAGAAAAATATCTCAATAGGTGATACTTTCGGAGTATGTGCTTTATTCGTTGGTGTGACCTTGACACTTTTGAAAGACTCACCACTACAGTATTATCACGATACAAGGTTATAGGTTCTTTAATGCTAGGTAACACGTCAAGGATATAAAAAAGTTTCATAATAAAATGGATTCCTTGGATATATCAGAACACACTATATACTCGGACTCCACTGTAGAATTGGTGATAATTGGATACTTTGAACTCTCTCATCTCACAGCTCTTCTCTTGGGACAAAAAACATATTTTGGCTATGACATCAGATCATTTTGATCTGTTTAAAAACTATCATCAGTATAACCCCTGATGCTCAGCTCCTTGTCTACTCTATACACCAAGAACATATCCTCAGTTATTCATAGATACCTAAGGATAGCCTTACCAATAGACCAATGATGCTCTCTTAGATCAACTTGATATCTTACTACCATTCTCAATGTGTAGGAAACATCAAGACTGGTGCATAACATGGAATACATGATTGATCCTATCACTAAAGCCTATGGGATATTACTCATTATGTCTTTCTCCCACTATGTATGAGGACACATCTTATTAGAAATTTTTATATCATGTGACATTAGAACCAATACCCTCTTGGATTTTTCCATACTAAATCTCTTTAGTATCCAGTCAATTTATGTACATAAAATTCATCTAAGTAACCACTTGTATCTATAATTAATGATCTTTATCGATAGAATGGAGGTTGTTTCACCTAATTCCTTTATGAAGAAACACTTTTTTAACCTATCCTTAACATACTATAAGGCCGGTATGTCATTTTTAGTTTTCTCTTGAATACCCATTTGCATCCTATGATATTTACTTTAACCGGTGCATCAACCATAACCCAAACATTGTTCCGATACATAGAATCCATTTTAGAATTCATGGATTCTTTCCATCTTTTATCTTATGATATCTTTACTTCCTCTTTATAAGAGATAGTATCGTCATTATTAACCAATAATGAGTCACCATATTTGGTGACTATAAAACTATATCTCTTGGGTTTGCTTACCTCTCTATTGCTTCTACACAGTACTTGTTTTTTAGGAATTACTTATTCCATGGGGACCTATGGAATATATTCCTATACCAACCCTTGTATATCTTGAGCATCAACTTCATTGAATTCAATCTGGCTCCCACTATCCTTTTTTAGGATGTGCTCCCTCTCAATAAAGACAACTTTTCTGGTGAAAATAAATTTATTGTTTGAGGGGTTGTATAGGTAGTATCCCTTTTTTCCTTAAGATACCCTATAAAGATACAATTTTTTCCATGAGGTACTAGTTTTTTTCCTAATAATGCCTTAAAAAATTCCTTTCAACCCCATACATGTGTATATGACAAGAAAAGTTTCTTTCCACTCCATAACTCAAAAGGAATTATATTTTATACTTTAGTTGGTACTCAGTTTAGTGGGTATTCTACAGTTTTTAATTCATATCCCTAAAAGATAATGGAATATCTGCATGAATCATCATCAAACTTACCATGTCGAATATGTATGGTTCCTACTTTCACTAACACCACTCCAATATGGTGTTTAAGGTGAAGTGAGTTGATAAAGAATACTAAACTCCTGTAAAAATTTGATAAACTCTTGGTTAATATATTCACCACCTCGATCCGATTAAATATTATTTATATTCTTTCCAAGTTTATTTTCTACTTCATTCTTGAATTATTTTAATTTCTCAAAGGGAACATACTTATACCTCATTGAGTATTCATATCCATATCTACTCAAGTCATTAGTAAAAGTTATGAAATAAGAATACCCACCTCCATTTTCTATTATAAATGGTTTATACACATCCGTGTATACCAATCCTAAATGTTATTTGGCCCTTTCACTCTTACTGTTGAATTGTGGTTTGGTCATTTTGATTTATAAACAATCAATACATCTTTCAAGTAGTTTTATCTCAAAATAATCTAAAATAACCATCTTGATAGATCTTTTTCAAATGATTATCATTTACAAGACCAAGATGGTGATCCCATATCTGGGTGTTATATGAGTGGAATGAACATGATTTTTTATCTATTTACAATACTTGGTTTTCATAATTTAATACATAAAGACCATTATTTAAATGTTTCATACTATAACATATGTTTTCTTTATAAAATAAACAAATTTTACTTCCAAATTTGAAAATAAAACCATTTTTATCTAGGCATGATATAGAAATTATGTTATTGGTAATAGTTGGTACAAAATAATAATATCTTAAAACCAGTTTCATTATTGTTGAAAATGAAAGGTGGTAGTATCCAATGGCTAGAGTATCCAACCTCACACCATTAGGAACTTGAAAATACAGCACTTATATAAAAATATTTCAAAATATACTTGGTTCCTACATTTGGGTATAGATGTGAGCACCACAAGATGTATCAAATACCTAATGTGTAGATATTGAAAGATTACACTCGATAAAAAACTTTAATTTCCCATTAATTATGGGTGCATTTCCTCTTCTAGTGGATTTGATTTCCACATTCAAATCATACTACTTTCTTTTCTTTTCCCTACATATAGATCTTCCTCTTCTTAGAAGGACAATGCCTGGGATATTTAGACTTATTATGAGTCTTGGTCACATTATCCATGTTCTTCCTTTTCTTATTCATTATAAATATTGTGGGTTTGTCACATCTCATGTCCTTTTCCACTTGATGAATCAGAGTAATAAGTTATGAAATAATCTTTTCATTATTTCTCATGTTATAATTAACAATAAAATTAGAGAAGGATTTTGGTAGTGAGAAAATTATGAGATCTATTCATAACACATATAGAATTTTAATCCCTAAGATGTCTAAGATTTTAATGTATCTAATAATATTAACTACATGAAGCCCAGCTGGCACTAACTCTCCATGCATAGTTTTAAATAAATAATTGGAGATCTCATATTTCACTTGTCTTGTCTTCTCTTAATAGAGATCCTGAAGGTGAGTCATTACGTTATATGTATCCATGTCCTCGTGTTTCTTTAGAAAATCATTGGTAATGGATGATATCATAAAACACTAAACATCTATAGCATCATTAAAATGTTTCTCATAAAGATAAAACTCTTCCTCACTAGCCTCTTTATTAGGAGATTCAGGAATAGGTTCTTTAATCACATACAATTTCATTTCATGACATAGGATAACGCATAAGAACCATTTCCACTCTTATAAATTTTTTTCTATGATAATTTTATCCTTATAAAGTATGGATTTCAATAATATTCTTGAACTAATTTTTATTGTCACTGCTAAAAATAATAAGAGCGGCATTTTAGTACTTTATCTGATAAAATAAACAAATAAATAAATATTATATTTACTAATCTCCCACTATTTTATCAAAACACAATATCCCTTACCATTGGATTTGGAATATCATGTTTATTGTAAATTATAATTGAAAGGATCCATATTCCCCTTATCATCACCCCAACTTTGGTTGATCAAACAATTTGAAGGGTTTTAGGTAGGCATTACAAATGCTATCTGCATTAACTCACAATTATTTGATCTATTGAGTGGACTCCCCAATCCTAAAATCCTTAAATTAGATTTCCTAAACCTTTTCCTCTTAGATAAACCAAGTCCTACTTTAAAATTCAACCCTTGATGTGAACTAAGTTAATTCAACTCAAAAATTTAAGTTATAATTCCCTGATAATTGAAAGCACCCCCACTTTGGATGGTCAAGAGCATTGAACTATGGTTTGATTTTCACTTAAGTAGTGGAATTATATACTAAATTAATATATATAATTTATGGATTTTATATTTATTCATAAATTGAAAATTATTATTTTTATTACATTCTTGTTAATATTAAGTGGAATTACTTAAGTGACTAAACATATATTAGATAATGTTTCACATAAGACTGCTTATTTTATTTTTATCTTGCATACTTGTTAATTCATTAATTCATGTGATCATGAAAAAAATCCATAATGAAATAACCATACAGCTTTACAAAAATAAAGTAATAAAGTGGTATGATCATGAGCTTTTACTAATGGTTAGTTTATCTAGTGGATAATAAACTAACCATCGACCTAGGGGAAAAACGCCTAAAACCATTTATGGTTCGTGTTGTAGCTTTCCACCTATGTATCTATCTTGGATTGGTTTCTCCGCGGCTCCAAAATTGAATTGACTCCACTATATTGGGAGCTTCATCCATCATATATGCTTTTACTCACATGTGGGTGAGGGGAACCAAAGGATTGGTTAAGGTATTTACATAAAACAATCCATGGGCATGTAGACCCTTACATAATGAGAGGAGGTATGAAACACATACCAAAATTTTAATTTAATAATAATTTTAAAGAAACCAATCACATAAAAAGTTCTGATCTATGCTCATTATCATCTATTTACATGAAATAAATTACACATTCAATAAAATTAGCATTCAATTATAATCATTATTATTTAATATAAATCATGTTTGAATCAATTAATTATCTTATTTAATTAATCAATTATTTTATCTTAATTATCATCCCAAATCTATTGAGATTCTTATCCATTATGATTTTAAACAAATTAAATAAATTTATTTGAAATTAATTGTGTACAAAAATGTACCTTGGAGAAAACACAGTGAGTAACCATCCAAACTACCCAACGTATATTATATTTGTATACTGTTTAATCATGCATTATCTAATATACATGAATTATCATGTAATTTCATGATGTGTACTATCAACTTAATGACCACACAAAATACAAGGTATTTATGCAGCGTGTAATATGTAGATGTGCATAGCGTAATAACTGTATTATGATTTATACACGATATGCGGTTCTGAACACTATGAAAAAAATTAATTAGACATTTAATATATATATAACCTATCACGTAGCATATACTATCAACTTAATGACTACACATAACACATTTTAATGAGGTTTAAGTAGTATAATAAAATAATTTTTTAATTATATGTAATTTGGTAAAACTACATGATTTGTACATTCAAGATACATTCCATGAATTATTCTCACCATTTATCCATGGTACGCACCTAGGGACACAATGTGTAACCATTACATGGAAAATATTGGAGTACACGGTGTGTTCTTGGGATATATAGTGTGTTCTCTATAAATTACATGGTCACCAATCATTTAGTCCATGTAAGAAGATATATGGCCCGTCTATGACTAAATGACTAGACATCATGTATGGAAAGTTGCATGGAATGTACTCCAGCTGACCGTGCATTAGGTTGTCCCAGTCAAAAAATGATGTGTAATTAAATTCACTACGTGTAATAAATTCACACATCTCAAATTAGTTCTAAAATAATTCAAGGTTCATTAAACACAGTTACACGATGTGTACCTGCAGGTTACGTAACGTATACTCTTGTGTTGTCTATCCAGACTCCTCATCACCTCTAGATAAGATTTTTAAATTTATTTCCTTCATAAAAATAATTGATTATATTTGTGAGAATGAAGAGAAATAAGATCATATATCATGAATATGATTAAAGAAAATTTTAACTAGAATTGAAAACTGACAGAAAATGTGTAAATCAATCAATGGTATTTAAATAATTATAAATAATTATATGACCTCATTTGATGCCACTTGATGGTTCCAAGAAGAGCGAAAGTGGTGTATGGGGCATTCCTGACTTTTCTTTTTTTCTTGATCGATGATTAATCTAAGAATTACATGATGATAAATGTTGTGATCAACTTAATTGAATCAAATAATATATACAATATAAAAATTCTGGAATCAAAGTGCATGATCATCACATATTATTTATAATTAATTTAAGTAATTAAGGAATTACCTTATGAGGAATTATTCATTTGTTATTGGATCTGACAACATCTCTATATCGTATCATCATTTCATTATAGGAATCAAGAATATATTCCCTCTAGTGGTGATCCACACATGTTCTATGAACCTTCAAATTTTGTCATAGGAATATTTTGATGCTAGCATGGAAGATCCTAATGCTTGCATCATTCACATTTATTCACCCTAAGAATCTCTTCAAGAAAGGATTATCTTAGATCTATCTAGACTTTAGAGTGGTGGTGGAGGTGGATCTCTCTTCATTATTAAGATCTTTATTAGAGAGGGAGCTCTCTAGGGATTCGAGAGTATTCTCTCTAGTTCTCATTGTGCATAACCAAATGAATTGGATCAAGAAAACAATATAATTGAGTTTATATACTTCTAGGGTTAAAAATAATAATTTCAAATGTTCCCTTATTATTTCTGTAATACCTATGGAACCCATGTTAATATTACTATTATTATTATTTTATTTTATTTTTTACATGTACTGAACTCATTAATTAAATTAAATATTATTTATTCAAATAATATTCAATATATATTACTTTTTACTGGACCATTAAACTTGATTCATCATTTCTCCATAAAATTTATCAGTACTTGAATAATTAATATTTATTTAATAATAAAATATCACTACATTATTCACCAATAAATAAATAAATATTATATTCAAAAAATAGAAAATAAATATTTATTACATATTATGCTCACATAATATTCTCTCGAATAACTAGTGAAGAAATAAATATGATCAATCAACCATGAATAATTATGAAACCACATGTGGTAATAATATTTATTCAACTTGTTCAATAATAAATAATATTATTATTTAACTGAGACTCTGGATACCCTTAGTGTGTGACCCTCTAGGCCTCTTTCTCAATGGCATTATGTGAATTAGCCTAGAGTCCAAGGTTAGAATCTCGAAACACGTCAAGGAACCCATAGATAAAGATTTTAATGCCATAATGACATAATACCTCATATGAATGCTTATTGTGTAATATAATTCCTTTATCATGATATCTCTAATCAACTAGATTGCATGCTAGTGTCATCAACCTATGTGTTCATTGTCTCTATTTGACTTTTTTGAAATAAAACTTACTTATAGAGCACCATGGACATAGATTTATTTAGGAAATATCATTTACATCAAAGGTCCTGAGATATTAACTTTCATTAAATAATGGAAGGGAAAAATCCTTTCTCGCACTTTTCATTAATGAAATATTACTCATGATGCACCAAACATATCCTACCTCATCGCAAACATATGTTGTCATAGTTTTAGTCAATACATAAAAGTATGTGACTTATAATACTCATTAATAATAATATTAAAGTCTAAGTATCAATACACAAATATGAATATAGGAACATCCAATGACACATATAAAATGTGGATTTCCTACCTGCGGGTCTCATTCTCATAATATCCTATACTATATATTACCAAGGGAATACATCATGAGAAGGTGTCTCAAGTTCCTATGAGTCTCCACCCCTGATATCATGTATCATTTGTGTCCCTTAAATGATTTCATTCGGTTATAGAACATATATTTAAGAATAAAATTGTGTAACTTTTGGGTTCTAATCATAGTGGGAAACTACTATGACCTTTCAGTGTGACAACTACTCTTATGAAATTATCACATAATATGTTAAGAATAAGAAAAATCATGATGTGATAAGGAGTTTATTAATATTCAAAATAATTTATACATGTTATCATAAAGTAAATAGATGTTGTTTCTAGGGAACTAACTCCAACAGGGTTGGGTAGACCCTTATTGAATTTATTATAGAGGTAGGTTACGCCTTATGCCATGTTAGTAGGTGAACTAAAAAGGGTAGTTAGGGATTCCATTAATGTTATAGTAATTTAGTATGGAATTCATGGATTCGTAGGATAACCTCTGGTATTCCCCTAATGTTTATGGCCATGGGTAATTTAATTGTAAATATGAACTGAACCTAATGATTGAACTTAGCTTGAATTATGGAGTTGTTCGTTATGTGGATTGTGAAATAATGACTTGTTTGAAAGTATTAGATGTTTATGTTAGAATAAAATGCCTTGGGTGACCACCTTGTATTCCTTATGATTCATATTTTTTTTAATTACCTGGACAAGCATCATATCCCATTGGGTTGCGAAATTCCTTGAGAAATCCAGAGGATTCTACATAGATTTTACACTATAAATTCCATGGGGTAACTCCCCCTTGGATTCAGGTAACATCTATACTTGTTGAATTCCATGGATTAATTTCATGGATTCTGAGGGATATATTTGTTAAAAAATTTAGTATGAGATCTCTGGATTTAGCTAGTTTATATTAGTATGGAATGCCTCAAGTGTGATCCTTATATTCAAAGAGAGTTATGCCTCTAAACATCAAGGGTGGTCCCTTGAGTTCATACCTAGCTAGTGAAATTTTCTTGGGAATTAATGGAAGGGAATGACCATTGAAACTCATGGGTTCCTTTGAGTTGTATGATCTTGGTTTCCTTAGTGATTCACCTTGGAACCAAATTAATCCTTGACACCCATTCACTGTTCATTGACCAGCATAGGCCAAAGCAGGAAGCATTGGGTTGTCTCCTTGACCCCTAAGGATCAACTTGGTTCCTTTTATTTATGTAGTATATTATTTATACTTTTTTCTTCACTAATATATTTCACACCCTTATGTTTTACATGTCATATTTTATTTTAATTATACACCATTGGTAGTGGGATACTGAGTTTTACTCATTCCCTATTTATTATATCATTTGGTATCCAAAAAGAATTCATGGATATAGGTTGTTAAGAGGGAAAGCACCCTACAATTAATGTTTTATAATATGTTTAGGTTTAGAGTTTGGAACTAGGATTTTTTCTAGAGCTCGAGACTTCTGGTATTTTTTTATTATTTGGTTTTTACCTTTTTTAATGTTGGGACTTGATGTAGTTGACTTGACATATATATATATATATGTATTCCTTATCTATATGTGACATTAGTATGTTATTACATAATTTATGTCTTGGTTTGATAGAACCTATTTAGTTTACCTATATGTAATGTGTATGATGTTTCCTTTATTTACACTGATGTTTCTACTTTGATAAGAAAGTATAGTCTCCCCACTTCACCACCCTTGACCCACACTACTAGTCAGTAGCATTCGGAAAATGAGGAGGTGTGCTTGAGGTCATGTGGCATACCGGCTCGGGGAACCAGTACAGTGGCTTTCAGGTTGGGGTGTTGTATAATGGTATCAGAACATTTTTATTTATTATATTATTTAATCATTATAAATAGGATATGGGAAATGTAGATACTTGGTAATGATCTTGTGTCTGGGAGTAGTTAAACCACATATGGGGGGTAATCCAATTTTTTCTAGGTATGGTATTGACGCTTTTGCTTTATGATTTTATAGTTGATGTATTTTCACCTTGAGTGAGGTTTTTTTTATGAAGCCATATTTTATGGTATTTTCACTCTTGGTCCATTATATAAAGAGTGTGTGCATCATGCACCATATTAGGCGCATAGGTGATTACATTCCATTATCATTCTTGCTTGGCTGCTTGCCCCAATTTTTTTGTGGATGCTCCTTATTATGATATGGGTAGGTTAAAAAAAATTTAAGAATTAACATAAATAGTGTTTTCCTATATATCTTAATGGTGTAATTCTATCTAACAAATTCTTATATGACTAATGGTTTGAAATTGTGACCTCCTTTATGGTATTTAAACTGGTGGCACTTAAATGGGGTTTTATTCATAATATAAAGAGTGTTTTACTCTATATCTTGTGTTTGAAACTTCATATAACATCATATAATGTCACCAAAGTAGAGGGTTGGAAAATTTAAGAACCTAAATGAGTGTGATATATCATAAAAAAAAATTAAAGTAAATGATGGTTAAGGTTAAATAAAATGTCATTGGGAAACCTATAATATTTTTTCCCTCATAACTTGTGAATGGGATCTTATTTAACAAAGCCCTATGATAAGAGGCTTCATGGTATATGTGAATTGAAAATAGAGTGGGTAGTTGGGTCTAGTGAGAGTGCTTGAGTTTTGAGTTTAGGATCTTATTCTTGTTACTAATTTTCCTATTTATAATATCAAGAATTGTGCTGGAAATGTATTCTGATTTTTTCTTTTGGAATTTTAGGTAAATTCCTCCTCCTTGACCACTAACTAAATTCTAGAAGGGAACTAGTAAGAATGACCTTGAGGTGTAGAGGCCTGATCCACTTATGGTATAGGTCCAGGGTATAGACACTCAGATTAGGGAGAGTCTCCTTCATGTGATGTAGTATATGGAGAGATACGCACCTCGAGTTTCCTAGACGATGTCTTAGTTGACCTTGTAGTTTCATCTATAGAATCTATTAATTTTATCTAGGGAGGGTGGACCCTAGGTGGATGATATTTCTCTAGAGTCTATGCACACAATATTTGAGCATTTAGAGACACCCTTTGATAAAAGGGTGAAGCTTGTTACTTATATGATTTGAGGAAAGGCTGGAAAAAGTGAGATGTTGTGATTTGAGATGATCAGCATGTGGGTATAGTCTGAAAGGATTTTAATACTAGATTATTTGACCATTTCTTACTCAATACCTCGTAGTATAATCAGGCTAGGGAGTTCATGCACCTGGAGTAGGGGTCTTATTGGTTATGGGTTGTGCCGCTCAATTTATTGAGTTGTGGTGTTTTGTCCCTTATATAGATAGTTATAAGTTGTATAGGTCAATACATTTTGAGGATGGACTTCCACATGATATAAAGTACCAGGTTAATGTTTTCCATTTGGCTATAGTCACTGGGATGGTGAATCAATCCTTGAATTATGAGAGGAATATAAGAAAGGCTCATGGCATGGGGTGGGAAGAACCTATTTTCAGTGGATTTTCAACTGGAAAGAAGTGTCATTTTGATGGTTCCCAGCAGAGCAGTGGGGGCCATACCAGTCAGGGAGGTATTATGATCATATTTCATCAGTGTGATATGTCAGGTCACTACCACTAGCATTTTGAAAGGCCTTTAGTTGAGTGTTAATCTTTTGGAAAGAAAGGACATCTCTAGAGGTTTTTTAAGGCACCACAGGCACTTAGTGACAGAGCCTCCATGCCAGTTCAGGTCTTTAGTGTTGGATCCACTACTCTATGGAAGGTGGGTAGTTTGAGTTTGATCAGTCGCACCAAATTAGGTGGTGGAAGGGGTGCACAAAGTTAGAGTTCGGTCTGCCAACAGGGTAGTTCAGTTCAAGGGAGTCACGCTAGAATGCAGGGTCAAGGTTTTGAGAAGGTACATGTAGTTTTCAATTCTCTAGTAGATCAGGATGTTGGGCCTTCTACCATGAGAGATAGGATTCTAGTGCCTTCAACTTTAACTTTTGTACTTTTTTAAATGGGGGATTTATACTATTTTATATCCACTCAGTTCATGGAAGTTCTAGGTTTAACTATCAAGTATATGTTTGGGGTGATGTCTATCGACATGTCATTAGTAGTTCGATCTGAAGGAATCTAACACAGTAGGGAGTGTTCTCTTAAGATATAAGGTTACCAGTTTTTATGGTACCTTTTCATGATGGAAATGATTGGATTCAACCTAATTATTATAATATATTGGATGGTTTTCTTTTAAGCCCATATATACTGTTACCATTGATAGGTATCCTTCATGATTCCCAAAGGCATCAGTTATGTTTAAAAAGGAGAGTGGGACTTGTAGGATGGTTAATAAAGTCCTAGTCAGTAGGATCTCGATGGGGTTTCAGAACAATTAGTTGAACTTATGTTGGATTATAGAGGGGATAGGTTGGCATAACACCCTCCTGTGGTGGACTAGTTCAAAAATGTATTTCCTAATAGCTTATTGGGGTTTCCACCCAAGAGGGACATAAATTTCACCATTGATCTCATGTCAAGAAATGTGCCAATTTCTACCCCACCATATCAGATTTCTCTCGAAGAGATCTATGAGTTGAAGAACTAGCTTTAAAAATTAGATAATAAGGGGTTTATCTACCCTAGAACATCCCCTTGGGGCTCCCCTATCCTCTTTTTCAAGAAGGATGATGGAACCTTATGGCTATGTCTGGATTATCGGTGGTTGACTCAGGTAACTATTAAGAATTGATATCCACTGTCATGTATTGATGATCTCTTTAATCAGCTTAGGGGTGATTCAATGTTCTCTAAGATCGACCTGGGGTCAAACTATCACTAAGTGAGGGTGAGAACCTCTAATATACCATGTATATATTTCCAAAGTAGGTATAGGATTTATGAGTATTTAGTGATATCGTTCATCCAAAATAATGCACTGCCAGTGTTTATGGACTTTATAAACATGGTATTCCATCAGAACTTGGGTGATTTTTATGGTGGTTTTTGTAGATTATATTCTCATATATTCTCAAATAAGGTAGGATCATGCACAACACTTAGAGATTATTTTGTAAAAAATATGGGGGCATGGTCTATACACCAATATCTTGAAGTGTCATTTTTTTATTAACCAAGCACACTTCTTGGGGCATATCATATTAGAATGATCCATGTTTTTCAACCCTAAGAAAGTGGTGTTGGTCACAAAGAGAAGATAATCAATATGGGGGGTGAATTTTACCTTTTTAAGAATGAATTTAAAGATTAAATATTTAAGGTTATATCAGAGTTATTATATTAATATAGAAAAAAAATAAAAAGAGATCAACAAAGTGATTTTTATAGTGGTTCAGATCTAAATCATTTCAGTCCACTCTTCACCCCTCCCATGAACTGAGAGAGATGGAACCCACTATATCCACTATAATGGAATCTTACAGTGAACTTTACCCACCTGGTGTCATAACCCAATTACAAAACCTTTTTAACCATAGAGGCTTAAATCCACACATATCTACTTTTTTTACCTAAAGGCACAATCCAAATAGTCTTCCTTTTCCCACCTTGAGGCACAATCCAATGCCAAAATTTTTTATGGGAGTCAAGGCCCACAGTCCTACCTTTTAATGGGTAGTATAACCCTTTACAATTATGCACATAGAAAGAAATATAAATAAGTAAATCCACATAACTAGATGAATTCTTCACAATCTGAGAGTTGAGGCAGCATGGAGATCTTTAGAAGTAAAGGATCAAATGATTTTAGTTTGGTTGAGAGTAGTAGTTGATCAAAAAAGTATGTTTCAATTTTACAGTTCAAGAATATCCTCAACCTATAGTTCTATAAAACTCCTTGTATTGATTCATTTTTCATATAATAGATTATAAATCCCATTGTAATTTATCTTTCCCAATAATTCGTGGGATTTCATCATTGAATACACATGAAAAATATACTCAGGTGCTTCACTTAGATAATCTATAAAATTAAAATCATGTTTTATGGTAATAACACATTATAATAATTAATAAATTACTAATAAATAATTATAATCAACATTAAAGTCCCTTTAAAAGCTCCCATAAAGTATATGAGATAAATATTTTAGTTTCCAGCCACATTTTATTTGGAACTCATGTTTTCCCAAGAAACCAGCGTGAAACTTCAACCCACATCATAAGCATTTAATCCAACATAAATTTATTCGAAATAAAATTCCTTAGAATTGAAATAATTAATGGGTATTTAAAGAATAATTAAATAAATATAAACATGTGAAACAAACATGAAATAATTTTGAATATAAAATTATATATATAATAGATCACGTTTTGAGCTAAAATATGATAAATGAATTAAGTGACCATAGGTCGTAAAGTAATTTCAATAATTTTACAAATTTTAACTTGTAGAAACTTAATTTTTCTTCTTATGGACACTTCATTATTTTACTTATAGTCAGTTCATTTTTTTTATTATTCCCACTTTTAAATTGTCAAATTTTCACTCGCTATCACTTGCAAACTTTGTCAAATTTCCACTCATTGTCACTTCCAAAATTTATCAAATTTTCATTCACAGTAACTTAAAATATTTTCCAAATTTTCACTCATGATAACTTTAAGACTTTATCAAATTTTAAATCACTTTCACTTCCATGCTTTGTTAAATTTTCACTCATTGTCACTTATAAAATTTATTAAATTTTCACTCATGATCACTTCCAGACTTTGTAAAATTTTCAATCGCGGCCACTTTTAGACTTTTTCAAAAAAAAAATACTCAGGGTCACTTCCAGGAATTGTCAAATTTTTAGTCATGGTAACTTCAAAACTTCGTCAAATTTTCACTCACAAACACTTCCAGACTTTATGAAATTCTCACTCATGGTCACTTCCAGACTGTCAAATTTTCAATCATTATAAATTCCATAATTTTCCAAATGTTAACTCATGGTAAATTCTTGTACTTCTCAAGGTCACTTACCAAGGTCAATTCTCAAGGTAAATTAATAATTTATTATAATTATTGAAATTAATGACAATATTAATAAATTGGATCAATGATACGGTTCAATATTCTTCCCCTTTTGGTAATTGAAAAATAAACTTCAATCCCAAAAACTTATCTCCATTTTTGAAATTGATCAAAAATAGTTTTATATGTCTAACTAAATGTACCAAATGTCTAAGGGTTAAATATTCTATCCCTAAATATATATTGAATAATTAAATTTCCATCATTCCAAGTTCAAATTTGATTTTATCAAAATTATCCAAATCCATGGGTTTATTAAATATAGCATCTAACTATTTTTATGAAGAAATAAATTCTAGATTTATTTTTCCTTTTTTAATATTATCCCTAATAAAATGATATTTAACATAAATGTGTTTAGTCCTAGAATTTTGTGACGAATTTTTATAAATAGAAATAGAATAATTATTGTCACAGAAAATAAGAATATTATAAAAATCAAAACCAAAATCAGAAAGTGTTTTCTTAATCCATCAAGATTGAGCATAGAAAGATGAATCGTATATATATTTAGATTCAGCGGTTGAAAGAGAAATAAATTTTTTTTCTTTAAATCCCAAGAAACTAAATATTTTCTAAGTAAATGACACATACTAAAGTAATTTTTCTATTTATATTACATCCACCAAAATAAGAATCAAAATATATTGTATAATCAAAACTAGTTCAAGGAGGATAAAATAAACCAATATTCAAAGAACCTTTAACATATCTAATAATTATTTTAAAAGATTTAATGTGACTTTACTTAGTTTCACTTTGAAATCTAACACACATGAAAAATGAAAACTTAAAATCACACTTGGAAGTAGTTGAGCATAAAAAACTTCCAATCATGCCTCTGTAGGTTTTATCTAAATCTAATTTGAAATTGGTACTATTGTGAGTATTTACATTTTTATAAAATTCTAAACTAAATATTTTAACAATATATTTATCATACTTGGATTTATTTATAAAAATACCATCATTTATTTGAAATAATTTCAAACTAAGGAAATATTTCAATTCCCTCATATACTCATATAAAATTTAGAATTCATCGATTATAAAAATTATTTAAAAATATTTTCACATAAATATCCAAAAACAATATCATAAATATAAATTTTTATAATAAAGATATCATCACAAATTTTCTTAATAAACAAAGTAGAGTCAACTTTTCCCTTTTAAAAAATGTTTTTCAAAAGAAAACTAGTTAACCTATTATACCAAGATCGAGGAGATTTTTTTAAACCAAATAAATCCTTAGATGGTTTAATAACATGATCGGGATGCTTATCATTTTCAAAACTATGTGGTTTTATAACATATACATCTTCATAAATATAACCATTTAGAAAATTAGTTTTTACATCAATTTGAAATAATTTAAATACATGAAAAGTAGTATAAGCTAATAATATCCAAATTGATTCTAATCTAGAAATGGGTAAAAAATATTCTTCAAAATCAATAACTTATTTTGAAGAATATCTATAGGCAGCTAATATAGATTTATTTTTAACTATAATTCTATATTCATCAAGTTTGTTTTTAAATATCCATTTTTTTCAATAATATTAGAATTATTTAGTGGAAAAACAAAATTCCACACACTATTCCTAGTAAAATAATTTAATTAATCTTGTATCGATATGATCTAATTATAATCATTTAAAACTTCATCAATATTCTTAGGTACAAAATAAAAAATAAAATCTTGATAAGAACAAATATTCATAAAAAATTTCTATTTTGAACATTTGATTCAACGTTACCAATCACATTATCTATAGGATGATCTCTATGAGTCTTATAATATTTTTCATGAATATGTTTAGAATGAGAATAAATATTCTCCCCCTCAATATGTGTATATTTATCTAGAGTTTTTTCTTCTTTAAAATTAAAATATCTAAATTCATCCTCATGTTGATCAATATCACCATCTCTTTTATTGAAATATTTTTCATCAAACTTTACATGAATTGATTCTTCAACAACCATGGTTATTTTATTATATTCTCTATATATATTACTATTATTTTAATATCCTAATAAAATTACTTCATCAAATTTGGAATCAAATTTATCTAAATCATCTTTAGTATTAAGACTAAAAACTTCATATCTAAAGACTCTAAAATAGCCAATTTTAGGTTTTCTCTCCTTCTAAAGTTCATTAGGTGTATTTTTCAACAAGGGTCTTAAAATAATTCTATTGGTAATATAAAAATATGTATTAATATCCTCTTACTATAAATATTTAGTTAAATTAAACTCATTTAACATGGTCCTATATATTTATTTAAGTGTTCTATTTTCCATTTCAACTAAACCATTTTTTCTCTAGTGTTCTAGGGACTGAAAATTTGGGAAAATACCATTTTTCATAAAAATGGATAAATTCTAGATTCTGGAATTAGTCATTATGATCAATTATAATTTATTTAATTAAGTTTTACTTCTCATTTGAACTAATTTACATAAAGTGATAAACTTATATAAAATTTTAGATTTAAGTGTAACAAAATAAACCCATGTGTATCTAGTAAAATTATCAATAATAACATAACAATATCCCTTACAACACAAACTAGTTAGTTTGATAGGAACAAATAAATATAAATGAATAAGATCAAGAATGATTGTAGTTTGTACTTCTTAAGTTTACTTGAAACTACTTTTGTGTTGTTTACATTTAAAGAAAGAATCATATACGAAGGTTTTTCCCACATTAAGTTCTAGTAATTGTTAATTTTTTTAGTTCTTTGACATATTGTGCATCAACCTGAAATGAGCATGTCCCAGCTTTCTATTCCACAAAATTTCATCAAATTGTACAATATTTAAACATTTGACATTTTGATTAGTTAATTTTGTAAAAATAATTGAATAAATGTTGTCTCTTCGATTTTCATAAAACAAAAAAAATCCTTAAATACAATGAATTTATCATTTTGTAATTTAAAAAAGATTACATCATCACATAGTTTTAAAATTATTATTAAATTATGATTCAATCCTTCAACATATAAAATTTAGAAATAATAACATAACTCAAAATTCCAACCTCACCAAAACCTTTTACCTTTCCTTTAGAATTATCACCAAAATTAATATTACCTCAATAACACCTATTAAATGGAATAAATATTTATATATCACCAATCATGTGTCTTGAGAATCCACTATCCATGTACCAAAAAACCTTTTTGATGATCCCAAGACACTTTTACTACAAAAACATATTTAATAAATCTTTGGTACCCACATAAATTTGGGTTCAATGGTATTAGAATATGAATTATTGGAAACCCAAAATGATTTCAAACACTTATTTATAGTAAATCTTAAAGATAAATATTTAGAAATAAAAGTATTAGGATATCCAAGAGATTTTGGAAATCTCGTAGAACACTCATTTTCATAATGACCAATCATATGACATCTAAAACATGTGGCAGTAGAAGTACTTTTATTATTTCTTTTAACAAATAGAGTCTTGTAAATTTTGGGTAAATTATTATCATAACCAAGACTAGATATCTTTTTTTAATTTTATTAAAACATGTAATTTTATCTTAGTTTTCTCTACCATGAACAAAAATGGAAAATTTTGACTTTAAACTTTCAATTTCATTTTTGAGTTGTTCATTTTCATTAAGAATGTTATCAAAATCCATTATTTTTTATTCATGAAAATTTGACATGAAATCAACTTATATCATTAATTTTTCATTTTAATTAATAGTAGTTTTCATATTTTATTAAGTAATTTTCAGATCTATTTGTGTAGTATTTTTATCATTCTTGATATATTTATTCAGATTTTCATTTTCCTTATGAAAAAATTTATGTTGACTTTTAAGGTTCTTGTATAAACCAATGATTTTTTTAGATTTATGATCAAGTATATAAACCTATTTAAATAATTCCTCAATAACTGTTTTTTCTACATCAAATTTGGAAGATAAATAATTTGTATAGTCAATTACTTAATTTTATGAATCCATTAAGCACAATTTTTACACATCTTTTTAGAAATGGATTCCTCAATAGAACTTCAATCCTTCGTACAAATCCATTTGGATTTCATTGATTTATTTTCTTTAATGTATTTCTTCCTCTTGTTTTTATCCTTATTTTTTGCCTATAAATATTTTTTTTATAAAGAAACCACTTTTAAGGAAAAAGTGGGAAACTGGTCCAGACACAACCAGATAATCAACCAACACCATAGGTAATAATAATATCTTTAAATTGCAGTTTAAGCCTTTTAGAAAACTTACCTCTATGGAGACTCTATTGAAGAGTGTTGGCATGTCTATCTGAATCATCTTTGAGGAGGTCTTCAAATATATTTTCCAACTTGTCTTATGTTTGGATGAGTTCTTCCACAGTAATCTTCTTTCTATTCAAACCACGTGCCAATATGATGAGTTGTTTTCGAACCCAACTGCCATGCTCCTCATTCTGATTTTATTGGATGCCTCTCCCAACCAATCTGTCAAACTCCTCTTGAGTAGCATCGACCACAAGTTCCTTCTCTAAGAATTATTCAATGTTATTGATGATAGAATCCTAGACATCACACTCCGTCATTTCCTTACCAATCGAGGGGATAACATATTCTACAATAGCAATTTCATCATTCACAAGATCTATGATAGGAGATTCACCTGCTTGTGATTCATGCTCTTTATGGGTCTCACCCTCCGTACTCTTGGAGAAGTCTTTATGCTTGTAAGATGTGTTGTTGTCCACGATTTTGGAAACCTTTGAAGATGGCCTGACTTTACTTGAAGATCTTGTAACGGGGGGACTAGGTATATTTGAATAATATTTTCTTCTTCACGGCCTCCGGGAGTGTGTAATGAAACCATCAGAATCTATAATAGTGTTCTTCCCTTTCCTTGAAGAGGATCTAAGGTATTCCTCCACAATTCCCGTTACCTTGGGCTCGATAGTGGGATCCGAAGAAGAGTCCTCCTCTTGAGAATCCTCCCGGTAGGGGGGGTTCTCTTCAGGAAAAACCGCATCATCCCCTTCCCCAAGAGCTTGAAACTCATCTTCTCCCAGCACTGCAAACCTATTTTTTCTACCTAGAAGATGCTCGTTTTCAACAGAAAGAGATAGAGCATCCTCTCTGGCCTCTCCATAAATCTCAGCACCTTTCACTTGAGAACCACTACTTCCAGATTTCACCATCTCTGTAAAGGAAGAGGGGGCCCAGGAACTCGGGCCAGCCCCCTACCCATCTCCCTGAACCTTGTTCTTGATGCCCAAATCGTTTCTTAATCTTTCAAAAACAGCTGATACCTTGGGTTTTGACGGCCTCAAATGCAGATATTTCTACTTTAATGGAGGTAATCCAGCATCTCTAGTGACCAGAATCACCTCCTTCTATTAAGGAAGCCTACCACTCTCCCCAGAGCCTAGGGGATCTACCAAAAATACTTTACACCCTGCATAAATGGGCATAGAAGCTTCTACAGAGGAAGGAATATCCCGAGACTTTTCAAACTTCTCATTGGAAGGCTCCTTGTGGATCGTATTAGCCACATTTACCGAACTCAAAGCAGGCATTATATTACCTCTATGACAGCTCTAGGCTGAGTGACCTTTTAGGAAACAGGAGGAGTAGTAATGAGTCCACGACTCGTAAACAACTTGCTGTTTAACCCTGTATTCACCTTCAATCTCAATCCAGACAAAATCCAGTGGGAGTTCGGAGATATTGACCTCTACGCATATTCTAGGTTCAATGGGATGACAAACCGCTTGGGTCCTAGAGTCCGTGAACAAGAAGAAACCTATAATATTACCAATCATCCGCAATATGAAAGGGTTTTGGAAGGATAGTGGAAAACCTGGAAGACAAACCCAAATCGCCATTATCTCTGGGTCACGATTCAACTGCAAATCTAAAGACCAACGAAGGAGGAAGAACCGATGATTGTTGATAGAATGTGCACCGTTGGACCACGCAAGAGAAAGATCTTCATCAGAGGAAAAACGAACCATCATTTTCCGAGAGTCGAGTAGACCGACGACTGCGCGATGACGAAGACCCCATCGGGTGTTAATGAATTTGTTGACTGTATCCACCAAAGGCCTCCGACGACCAAATCGAGCAACCAAAGTAAGGTTGTGAAGGGAAGAATCCTCTGAAAACTCCACGAGAGAAATTGGGAGAGAAGGGGCCCCAAAGGCGAAGCCAGGGACTTTTGGAGCTAGCTTGATACTAGGGAAAATATGGAGTGGACCCAGGACGGTGAAGGGAGAAAAGAGAAGGGAAGGGAGAGCGTGAGAAGAAGAGACGAGGCCATCGCCCCCCTCCCCCTCAGGGAGGGTAAGAGTCGACGGATCGGCCATTCCCAAAACCCTAGCGCACCCAGGAGGGCAAGCTGCTGAAATGTGTTCTATATTGCCTATTTATCCTTATTTACTCTTCTGAAATTGGGATTTATGTTCCACCTTTTCCTATCTTGAGCATCATTAGAATTAAAATTATCTTTCTTCTTCTACTTATAATTTTTTTAGGATAATATTTCTAAGATCTACTTGAGTATCCTTTCTTTATTATATATCCACATCTTTTAACATATGTTGTATCATTCCTTTCACTACTTTGTAACTTAGAATCAGAAGAGTAAGTAGAAACATTTTTTTAAAAGATATTCTTTTATTATTTGAATTATCTTATTTAGTAATATTTTTAACCTCTAACTCATATTTTAATAGTTATCCAATAAGCTCATCAGGTATGTATTCCTTAATGTTATTACTTTCATCTATAGAAACCTTTTTATCATGACACTTATTAGAAAGTGCTATAAGTACTATTTTAATAAGAAAATGATTTTCCAGAGTTTCTACTAAAGAACATGTACCATTTACAATACTTGTAAATCTATGGAAAATTTTATTAATAGTTTATTCTTCAACCATTTTAAGTTTTTGATATTCATCTCTTAACATCCCAACTTAGTTTTAATAAGCTTATCTGATCCAAGATGTGTAACTTTCATAATTTTCTAGATGTCATGATCATTTTTACATATAGATATATGACTATATGAATTCCTATTTATTTCCCAATATAAAATATTCATCACCTTATAATTCAACACATACTTTACCACATCATTTCCAACTAACAATTCAGGTTCACCTTCTGGCATCTTGTAAGGTTTATCCATGGTTTTCCAATGATTAATGCTAGGTTTCTTTAAGAATGATTCCATCTATTATTTCAAATATCCAGAACTAGTACCATCAAAATGATGTCATTATTTAGGTATCAATCCATCATCTGAACTTTCTCCTTCCATATTAAATAGATTTGTTTTCCTTGATGGTTAAGTTAGGAAATTGTTAGTAGAAATAAAGATTATATATTTTGAGCTTGGGGTCAAGCTCTAATACCAATTGTTGGTTACAAGGAGAGAATGGAAGATTGGACAAGAGGGGGTGAATTGGACCTTTTTAAAAATTAATTTAAAGATTAAATATTTAAGGTTATGTCAGAGTTATTATGTTAATGCAGTGGAAATATAAAAAGAGATGGACATAGTTATTTTTATACTGGTTCATATCTAAATGATCATATTCCACTCTTCACCCCTCTCACAAAATGAGATACATGAAACCCACTATATCCACTATAGTGGAATATTAAAATTACTTTTTCCCCTCTAGATTGATAATCCAATTACAAATCATTTTTCCCCCTAGATTATTAAACCCAAACAGACCTGCCTTTTTCTACCTGGAGGCACAACCCGAACAGTCTTCTTTTTTCACACCTAGAGGCACAACCTAATTTCTGATTTTTATATGGGAGTCACTGACCAAAATACTTCCTTTTAATTTTTAGTATAAACCTTTTAAATTAAACACATATGAATAATTAAATCCACATAACTAGATAAAACATTCAAAATCTAAGAGTTGAGGCAATAAGGAAATCTTCAGTAGCAAAGGATAAAAGTACTGTGGTTCAGCTGAGAGTAGTATTTTATCACCAAATTATATCTCATTTGTATAGTTAAAGAATATTCCCAACATAATGTGTCTTGTTTTGGTTCTTTCAAACTTCTTATATAAAGTTCTTTTGTGCATATCATATTAAAAGCATGAATATTGTTGTAGTTTATCTTTCCCAATGATGCATGGGATTTATTCATTGAATGTGCATGAAAAATATTCCCACATGGGTCACTTAATTAATATGTAACATTAAAATCATGTTTTATAGTGATAAAACGTTATAATAGTTAATATTGTACCAAAAAAATGATAATTAACATTAATGTCTCTTGGAAAAATCTGTAAAGCATGTGAGATAAACTGTTCAAATTCCAACCACATATAATTTGGAAATTGTGTTTTCCTAAGAAACCAGTGTGAAACATCAACCCACATGATAAAAATTTAATAATACATAAAATTATTCCAAATAAAATTCCTTAGTATTAAAATAATTAATAAGTATTTAAGGAATGATTAAATCAAGATAAACATGTGAAACAAACATGCAGTGATTCGAAATATAAAAGTATAAATAAAATTGATCATGTTTTGAGCTAAAATATGATAAAGTAATTAAGTGAATATATTTCATAAATTAATTTCAATAATTTACTAAATTTAAACTTATGGTCACTTAATTTTTTTTCTTGCAATCACTTCTTTTTTTCTCACAATCACTTCATTTTTGTTCTTACATTCACTTCTAAACTGTCAAAATTTCACTCATGATCACTTCCATACTTCGTCAAAATTTAACTCATGGTAACATACAAACTTTTTCAAATTTTCAATCATATTCACTTCCAAAAATTTTCAAATTTTTACTCACTATCACTTCCATACTTTGTCATATTTTCACTTACAATTGCTTCCAGACTTTATCAAAATTTCACTCATGTTCACTTCCATATTTTGTAAACTTTTTACTCATGGTTACTTCTATACTTTTTAAAATTTTCACTCATGGTCAATTCCATAATTTATCAAATTTTCACTCATTTTCACTTCTATAATTTATAATAATTTCACTCACAGTAACTTACAGACTTTGTCAAATTTTCACTCATAGTCACTTCTAGGCTTTCTCAAATTTTCACTCATAGTTGCTTCAAAAAAATTTCAAATTTTCACTCACTATCACTTCTAGACTTGTCAATTTCACTTATCCAGTCCACTTATCAATGTCACTTATCAAGGTAAATTAGTGATTTATTAAAATTATTCAATTGTAAAAAATACTAATAAATTAGATCAATGATCCAATTCAGTAAGTGGGATTTATGGTTTCTTGGGAGTAGCCTAAGAATATTTTTTATGTTCAGAGTTTCATAGGCTTAGAAAGCTATTACCAACATTTTATGCAGTAATTTTCCCATTTTATAGTGAATCTGATAGGGCTAACTAAAAAATGGGTAAAGTAAACTTGGCCAGAATCTTTTGAAATTTACTTTAAAAATTTGAAGGGTAGGTTGACCTTAGTTCTGATCCTAAATTTTCTTGATCCAAGTAGGGAGTATGCGGTATATTTTTACATGTCAGGTATTGGTATAGGTGTAGTTTTGATGAAGGGGGATCGAGTCCTGGAATATGGGTCACGGAATTTGATTCCTCATGAATAGAACTACCCTATACATGATATCAAGTTAGTAGTTATAGTGAACACCTTGAATTGTTGATGGTTCTATCTATTTAGAGAAAGGTTTGTAATCTATACAGATTATAAGAGTTTGAGTTGAGTATTTACATTATGGGACTTTAACCTTCAGTAGTGAAGGTTGGTTGAGTACCTCCAATATTTTGACTTCAAGCTATCATATACACTAGGGAAGGTAAATAAATTTTCTAACACTCTAAGCTAGAATTTGTAGTCACACGATGTCTAAGAGTTATGTAGTGAGTGGTATCCAGTTGGGATTTTTTATAGAAATTCATATGGACGCTTTGGAGGACTGGGATCAAGATAAACTGACATCCTTATCTATGGTTCCTTTATTTCTTTATCAGATCAAGAGAAGGCTATTTTTTATCCAGAGTGTCTTTCCCTTAGGAAAAACTTTAATGGTGGGGAGACACCTCCACCATAAACTATAGATGAGGATGAGATCATCCATGTTCACAGGTGTGTCTTGGTACCGATCAATATAAATGAGGAGTTGATGAGGGAGTATCATACTTCCAGGTGGGTAGTAAACTTGGGATTGATGAAGTTCTATTATGGTCTCTATCATTAGTATTAGTGGTCAAGCTTGAATAAGGGTATAAGAAGGTTTTCAACATGGTGCTTCACCTGTCAATAGGTGAAGTCTGAGTATCAGTGACCTATTGGTCTCCTACAGTTCTTACCCATTCTGAAGTGGAAATGGGATAATGTCACCATGGAATTTGTTATAGGTTTATCAGAGATTTCCCAAGTGAAATATGTAGTATGGGTCATCATGGATTAACTAATAAAGGTTTCTAATTTCCTAACTATCTAAAATACCTTTATGGTGGATGAGTTTGTAAGGTTTTATGTCTAAGAGATCATATGGCTCTATGGAATCCCTTGGAGTATCATTTATGATAGGGAATCTTAGTTTAAGTCATAGTTCTAGATGGGATTGCAGAAGGCCTTGGTAACTTGGGTACTTTTGAGTATAGAATACCACCCACAGACCAGTGGGTATTTTGAGTGGAATATTTAGGTTTTAAAGGAAATACTAAGGGAATGTATCCTAGATTTGTTTTGTTCTTAAGAGAACCATCTAGTTCTTGTGGAATTCACCTATAATAACAGTTACAGTGTGATGATTAAAATGGTTCCTTATGAGGATTTTTATGGGAGGTCATTTTATTCAACTTTATGATGGATGGAGTTTGGTGAGGTGATAATGGTTGGGTTTGTCCTCATTTGATAGATGTTAGAGTTGTTTTGGTTTATTTGTGAGTGGATGGATACTATGTATAGTGGGCGTAAATCGTACGTGGAAAAGCATTGTCAACCTTTAGAGTTTGAATTAGGGGATCAGGTTTTTTATGTGTGTTGAAAATACTGGTACACCATTATAGATAGAGGAAGGTCAAGTTGGTGCCTAAGTATGTGGGGACATTCAAGATTTTGGAGAGATTAGGCCTAGTGGCGTGTTGACTAGCTCTTCCACAAAGATTCAGTTCTTTGAACGGTGTCTTCCATATATCTCAACTTCAATGGTATTATCATGATTCATTTTATACCCTTTATTTTGATGATATCATTCTCGAGGCTGATACATCCTTTGAGGAGCATCTGGTTTGTTTCGTGGATCGTAGAGAGAAGATGATTCATGAAAATTTTGTTCCTCTAGTATGTGTGCTTTGGTAACATGGATGTATTCAATAGGAAATGTGGTAATGGGAATTAGACATACAGTTGGAACCAAGGATTTTTACACCTATAAATGGGTTGTATTTTGTGTTTGTTTTCAATCCAAACTGGTTTGATTAATGATTTCTCAAGTTAATTGATTTTATGGTGTTGATGGATTCAGTGTTGAAGGTGGTGCATTTTTCTAGTGTCTGGAAAATTTTTTAGTCCAAAATTTAGAGAATAGAGAAAGTTGTTTTGGAAAAATGAAATATTGTCGTGAAAATACAATAGTTTCATGAAATGATAAAAAATACTTCTATATTTACATGTAAGGGGGGATTCAGGATCACCACATCAAAATTTTTCTAAGGAAATTGTTGTGTGCAAGTTTTGAAATTGCACAATGATCAGAGTTGCGTGCACCTGTGAAATATAGATAGAGTTGCATGAAAAATGGGACATCAAAATTTTGAAGTTCAGAAAACCATGAAGTTTTACCTAAAGGGGATAGTGTGAAAGAGAATTTCATGTAGGACCAACAATTTTTATAAATAGGTGGGTACCTTCAGTCTACAAGGGAGATCTCTCAATGTAGATCTAAAACCTTTACTTTGTGAAAGATTTGGGTGCATTAGAGTTATGAAAATCATACTTATAACTATTAAGAAAAATTAATATGTGTGAAACTAAAGAGTTACACACAAGTTAAAAAGTTTCACACAAGTGAAAAAGTTACACTCAAGTAAAAATGTTTCACAAAAGTAACAAAGTTACATGCAAGTACAGGAGTTTCATGACTAGAAGTTTTTTAACATAAAGTTTGATTGATCAGTGTATACAAGTTCATCAATTCATGACTATAGTGCATGCATAGTCTCATGATAATCAGGGACAAAAACATTTGTTCCCAATCTATTGAAGTGACATTCAAGTCGATAAACTAAGTAAGACTTCTCCCAATGTAGTGAGCAAGGGGGAGGCAATGGAAGTGATCTGAAGAAGGAAATTTTTTATCCATAAAATTAAAGTAAAGTCAGTGGGCCTATCATGGAGTGACCATGTCTAAAAAATGGTAATCTATAATAACTATTGAAGCTTATTGGACTCTATTACGACCAAAAAAAATTTGTCATATGCTTGTTGGACTATCCCTTAGTGGAGAACCAGGTAAAAATGGTTGTGTTGTGTTTCTTTTCTGTATTTGGGAGTTTTATAATTGCAATAATTTGTCAGACAACTTTAACAGTTTCCTATCAATGTGGGGATAAGATTTGTCTCTTTTAGAGAAAAATTTGACACCCTGATTCACCCATCCCCTCTCATGGTGTTCTAGGGTACTACAAGTGGTATCAGGGAATATGGGTTATAGGAGTTAAATCTATCATCTATTTTTTTTCATAGATAATTCAATGAATTTTAGGGGATTTACCCTCTTTTATAGTAGAAAATTCCATATTTGGAAGAATAGAATGAGATGTCATCTATGATCTCTTGGGATAGAAGTTATCTATGCCATAGTTCAAGGGATTCAGGTTAGTGATGTGGTATGTCTTTCTATGACTGAAATGTATAGGAAAATTATTGATGTAGATGAAAAGGCACAAAATTCCCTTACTTCATCTCTATATGATCGAATATTTTTTAAGGTAATTAATTTAAATATAGCCAATCACATGTGGGTAAAACTGGAAAATATATATGAAGGTGATAACAAAGTAAAGAAGTCCAAACTCTATGTTTTTCATAATAAGTTTGATGATCTAAAAATGCATCTAGATGAAAATGTAGATATATTTTTTAACCAAATTATTGAATTTTTTTGATCAATTCAAGGACTCAGTGGAGAAATCAATGATATTGATATTTTTAATAAAATATTGAGAAGGATTACACCCCCCATAAAATCTAAAAGTGTCATCCCTTGAGGAAAGGGATGTATCTAAGCTTTATCTTAATGATCTGATGAGTAGTCTGGTGGCTTATGAAATGAGAGTCAAACCAGAAGAAACAACGATTTGAGAAACCAATGAAATTTCATTCAAATACATGGAAAAAATTGAGATTTCAAAATTTAGTGGAGATAATGTGGATGATTAATTCCTTTCTCTTATTACCAAAAAATTCAAGAGAGGAAAAGGGAGATTTGAAGGCAATATTCTCTTAGATTTCATTCTGTGTGGTAAAGTAGGGTACATTTCCACTCGATGCCCAATGAAATTTGATTATGTAGAATGTGAAGAATAAATCATATAAAATCCTCATCAAAGGTTCACTAAAAATGTGACTTCAAATCAGGAAAGAAATTATAGAGAAATATATTCATCTACAAATAATAACAATATGATAATTACTTTTGAGGGTTATAGAACTAGAGTTTGAAACTGATACTAAATCATCCATTATAGATACAGTTGAAAAGTTGAAACCTACAAAAGATGAAGATAATCATTCAAATGGTTTTTTTGATCTCGATGGGTAACTTGAGGGTGCTCTTGATGATATTTACATCCAAACAAAGAAAAATATAAATATGGTATCCTTATTGAAATAATCATCAGAGTATGTGGATCATCTTGAAGAAAAGATTGATCAATTGGAAGGAGTGGGAGAAGAGAATTTAATAACTCTTGAAAGATCAAAAGAGGTTGTTGAGTTTAAACTTGGGATTGAAGAATAGAAAAAAGTCATCAATGAAATTACATTGAGATTGGAGGAAAAGGATAATATAGTTGAGGGCATTGAATAAGAATTCATTACTTTAAGGAGTAAACTGGAAACTGAATCAAAATCAAGGGAAATGAAAAAGAAATTATAGTTTGTAAAATTTTCATATGCAATGCTTTTGGAAAGATCTAAACATGGTTCTAAAAAAGTATAAAAAGTCTTTAATGATCAAAAATCTACATTTATGGGAAAAAGTGGAATTGGATATGATACAGAAACATCAAAGGCTGGAAATGGTATGATCCAAAGTGAAGGAAACATAAAGTTGGACATATCACAATGGTACATGATGTCCCAACAATGATAGCTTAAAACTAAATAGAGAAGATAGTTGTAAATAATCCTCATGTATCCAAAGAGGATCATTGATCAAATACCTTTAAAAAAGAAGGATACTTGTGGAGGAATGGAATTAATAATATATTTCCTCTTATGAAATTTTAATTTAATGTATTTCTAGGTCATACCATGTCTTACTGTGAAGAGGCAAATAGATATCTAAATGGGGGAAGAAATTATAAGTCAAAAATGGAGAATTAGACAATATCCTTAATCATATAGAAGAAATTGTTTATATGGATTTCACTATTCTAAATTTTTCCATAAAGATATTCAATACAGGAAGAGGAAATGTGATAACAATAACTATAGAACTCCAAGACAAGTCAATATTGATCAACCAATTAGAATTCCCCTTAGAAATAGGTATTCTCCTCTAGAAGAAGAATATAAATATAATGAACCCGTGCATATTTAAAAGAGATTGGAGAGGCCATATTTTTCCTCTATTAAATCTGGTATCTCATAGAAGGAATAGAATAAGATCGAGAAATCCAACCTGGAAGAAATCTCTCTCAAATATACAAAGAATGGTAGCACCTAGATTTTTTATAGCAGGTGCTCATCCCACATGAAATAAAATGAATACTTGTTTAAAAATGTTAATAAAAGGGTTGATGGAACATTGAGATTCAGTAATTATTGTTACTTAAATATTAAAGGGAGTGGAAATATAGAATTGGAAAATGGTGAGCTAATGAAAACATAAGTTTTCTATGTGGACGGTTTATGTCACTATCTCTTGAGTGTGAGTCAAATCTATGAATCAGGACTAGTAGTAAAATTTAATAAGAAGGGGTGAACTATCAAAGGAAATATAGGTAATCCTCCCATGAAATGATGTAGTAAAAATGGTAATTTATACCAAGTATACAGTAAATAAAACACTAGTTTCTTAAAAATTGAAGAAGAAAACAACTTGTGGCATTGAAGGTTGGGTTACATTAATCAATAGAGCATGGAAAACATGTTTAAGATAAATTTTGTTGTTGACATTCCCAATTTGAAGAATTATTGAGAAAATACATGTGATTCTTTCATGTGAGGAAATATGTTCTGATGTTCATATCGACCAAAGAACAAAAGGGCATCGAATCTACTTGATCTCATCCACACATATGTGTGTGGTCCAATAAATGTGGATGAAACATATAGAGAGTGGTAATTCATTATTTTTATTGATGATTATATTATAATTTATTTTTTTGATGTTTATGCAGAATAAACAAAAAGTGTTTGATTGCATGAAAAGATATCGTCAACGAGATGATAATGAAATTGGCTACACAATCAAGATTTTTTGATCTGAAAATGGAACATAATTCATATAAATTGAATTTAAGAATTACCTTGAAAACCATGGGATAATTCATGAGGAGTCTTCAGTGATAACCCCTCAACAAAATGGGGTTATTGATCATAGAAATCGATAGGTGAATAATATGGTTAGAACTATGCTGATTGAGATTTTTTTTCTCATCATTACTGGAAAGAGGCTACTCAAATAGCAGTATACACTCAAAATAAAATAAGGATTTTTATAGGAGAGACCAGGATTACATATGAGATATTTCATGGAAAGAATCCCTCTCTAAATTATTTTCATCTTTTTGGAAGTAAATGTTTCATCCAAAACAAATAAGGAAATAAAGGAAAGTATGGTGATGCTGCAAATGAGGGAATATTTCTTGAGTATTCAATTAAGATTAAATCCTACAAATGTTACAATAATCATCTTATAAATATTATGGAAATCAATGATGTCAATATCATTGAGTATAAAACCATAAATACCTTACGGTACTCATATTTTGATATAATTAAAGATGGAGAAGAAAGTAGATAAAGGGTAGATTAAAATATAGAAGTAGTGGATCGATTTCAAAACATTTAGGGATTTCAAAATTATGATGATTCAGAAGAAGAATTAAAATATGAAACCATTGCTAGATAATCTTTTTCAAAGCCTCACATGATAAATAAAAGATAAGAGTTTGATCAATCCAACATCATTGGGGATTAGAAAGCACCTACATAGATAAAGATAATGAGGAATGAAGCACATTATGCCTTCCTATAAATTGTAGAACCAACCACATTTGAAGAAACAGTGAAGGATAAATCATGAGTTAAGGCCATGAATAAAGAACTGGATCGGATTGATAAGAACTAGACATGGGATCTCATTAAGAGACCAAAAATCAAAATGTGATTGGAACAAAGTTTATCTTTAAAAACAAATTCGATGAGCATGGAAATGTGACCAGAAACAAGGCATGCTTGGTGTGTAAAGGCTATACATATATTGAAGTCATTGATGTTAAAGAAAATTCTATTCCAGTATCTCGACTAGAGTCAACTAGGCTCTTACTTTCCATGAAAATTCAAAGAGGGTATAAATTTTATCAGATGTATTTCAAAATGGAATTCTTAAATTATGTTCTTGAATAAAAATCTATATTGAATAACCAGTGGGATTTATGATTGGAAATTAATAAAAAAATGTTTGTAGATTAAAAAAGGTTCTCTGTGGTCTAAATAAAGCATCGTGAGTGTGTTATTATCAACTGGATTCTTATTTGAAGAAGCGAAAATTTAAAATTGGAGGTGTATATCATAATCTCTATGTGAATAATTCTTAGGAATATCAATTTATGGTGATTATGTATGTGGATGATATTATATTTGGAAGAAGAAGGTAAGTATCAGTGAAAGAATTTTCTAATCACATGAAATTATAATTTTAAAGGACAATGATTAGTGAAATCACATACTTTTTGGGGTTGTAGGTGATCCAAAATAAGGAATACACTTTCATTTCTCAGGAAAAGTATGCGAGATATCTTCTAAAAAAATCAATATGCATGACTCCAAACTAATTTCAACTATGATTATGTTTGGGATGAAACTTGGAAATCATGAGGATGGAAAATCTTTTGATCCTACCTTGTATGGGAATATCATTGGAAGCTTATTATGTCTGACTGCAACATGATCAGATATCATCTTTGCAACATGTTTAGTAGCTTGATTCCAAAGTGATCTGAGGGAAGATCATATAGAAGTAGTTAAAATAATTATGAGATATATTCAAGGTACTCTCAATTTTGGATTATACTTTTCATTAGGAAGATATAATGAATTATCAGTATTTTCTGATATTGACTGGGCTGGAGATATGGTGGATCAAAATTCCACAAGTGTTGGTGCATTATTTATTGGAAACAAATGTGTGGACCAGTTGAGAAAGAAATAAGAAATCACTTCTCTTAGTATGGTTTAATTAGAGTATATCTATATGAAAAAGGTATGCACTCAACTATTTTAGATGAAGTAGTAATTTACTTATATTGGTGATGGTGTGAAACAAATGGTGGTGATACACTGTGATAATAAGAGCATGATCGATCTCATGAAAAAACCAGTTCAACAATCTCGTACCAAACATATTGAGATCAAATATCACTTCATTAAAGAAAAAGTTAAACAATGTGTGATTAAAATGGATCATGTTGGAACTAATGATCAATTGGTTGACATTTTGACTAATCCTTTTGGAAGTACCAATATTCAAGAAACATCAGTTTAACCTTATTGTTCATCCCCCCCCCATTGCACGAGGAGTTTATGGATTTTCCCCTATCCTCATTTTTGTTAATATTTTAATCTATTTATGAATTTGATGTGGGTTTATGGGGAAAATATGATTCAGGGGGTGTTGGTTTTGGTAACTAATGGGAAAAATATAGTTACCATGGGTTTATTTCCAAAGAGAGAGAATGGATAAATTCAACATGATAAAGGTTCTTAGGACATGAGGTCCCTTGAGGCATGGGATTTTCTATTAAACCTCTTGTTTTTATAATTTATCTTTTATCGTGTATAATTAGAGTGATGGATGAGTTATTTCATGCCTATCTAGTTTTTTTCAAGGATGGTTGAATTTCTATGCTAATTTCCAACAAACCCAAAGGGAGAGGTTGTTGGAACCAAGGGTTTTCACAGTTGTAAATAGATGGTATTTTGTGTTTTTTATTAATTCACACTAGGTTAATCAAGTATTTCACAAGTAAAGTGATCTTATGGTGCAGATGGTTTCAGTGTTCAAGGTGGAATAGTTTTCTAGTGTTTTCCAAAAAAATTAGTCCAAAATTTGGAGGATGGAGAAAGTTGTTTTTTACAAAGGAAATATTGTCACAAAAATAAAATAGTTTCATGAAATGGTAAAGGAGAATTTTAGATTTACGTGAAATGGGAGATTCAGGACCATCACATAAAAATTTGGCTAAGGAAAGTTTTGCGCACAAGTTTTGAAATTGCGCAAAGATAAGATTTGTGTGAACCCATGAAATACAGATAGTGTTGTGTGCAAAAGGAGACATCAAAAAATTGAATTTCAGTGAACCAAGAAGTTTAATGTGAGGGGGATAGTGTGAAATAGAGTTGTGTGTAGGGATGAAAGCATCTATAAATAGTTAGTTATCTCCAGTCTATAAGGGATCTCTCTCAACACATATATGGAACCTCTACTTCATGAAAGAGTTTTGTGCATTAGAGTTGTGAAAAGAATACTTTTACCTGTTAAGGAAAAGTAAGTTTCACTAAACTGAGGAGTTTCGTACAAGTTTAAAAGTTGTGTTCAATTAAAAAAGTTATGCACAAGTGAAAATATTTCGAACAAGTGAAAAATTTGTGCATAAGTGAAAAAGTTGCGCGTAAGTACAGGAGTGGTGCAACTAAAAGTTTCTGAACATCAGGTTTGATTGATTAGTGAATACAAGTTCATCAATTTAGGACTATGGTGAAAGTATATTCTCATGATAATGATGGAAAAATAAACTTGTTTTAAATCTATTGAAGCGACCTTAAAGTTGATAAACTGAGTAAGACTTCTCCCAAGGTAGTGATCAAGGTGGAGTCGATGAAAGTGATTTGAGAGAGGCAGTGTTCTATCCCTAAAATTCTTGTAAATTCAGTGGTTCTAGAATATATGGATAGTTTTTGAACAATTATATTTCGCAATAACAAGTAAAGCTTAGTGGATTCTATTACAATCGAAAAAATTGACATTGTATGCTCCTTGTACAATCCCTTAGTATTGAATTAAGTAAAAACTATTGTTTTCTGTATCTTTTCTATATTTGGTGTTTGATAATTACAAGAATCCATCAGATGGGTTTAACAGTTTCCTACCAATTTGGGTACAAGATCCATCTCTTTTAGAGAAAAATATAACACCCTGATTCACCCCTCCCCTATCAATGTGTTTTAGGGTATTATACATACAGACTCAGTGGATAGACTTGTTTTGTCGAGCAAGACAATGACATATAATGGTTCAGCTTGAGGATGAGATATCTTGAGTTGGGTTGTTTTTAATACCACTATCTTCTTTTTAGGGATATACCCCCCCCCCTAAATTTTACAAAAACCTCCTTAATTTTACCTTAGTGGAGTGTCTAAGAGAGTGGGAGAGGTCTCGAGAGTATATTGGTGATTCGAGGATCGATATTTTGAGGTTTTGGGAAATAAAATAGGGTGCAATGTTAGTGCATGGTTTGTGATAATTGTTCACTCCAATCATGTGGGTTGGAAAATGGGGGAGCTTAGTTTGTTAAACAGTGAAAAGGAGGATAGGAAACCGTGAGAAAAAACTTCAATTTATTGTATATGTGTTTCGCACAGTTTTCACGTGTTTTTTCTAACCATGCACCTGACCATGTGAGGTAAGGGGTTCTTGAATAGTGGAGTCTGCATGGTTGGTCCACAGTTTGGCCAACCGTGTAGCCAAACCGTGTGCCCCAGTAAAAATTGTAAAATTATTAAACTTCCCTTATAGCCCTAACCCTTTCTTATGTGATTTTTAAACTCTTTTCAAGCCTTTTATAATGTCATTTATCTCTCCTCCCCTTCATTGAGTTCTTAGGTGGATCTCCTTCGATTCTTCTTTGTTTCCATCATCATCTATCACGTTAGAAGACTCTTGGTAAGGATATTACTCTTTAATCTTCCAATCTCACTTTTATATTCTATCTAAATCTCTCCCATCAAGTTTAACATAAATACCCTATATTCAGAGATTTTTTCTATTTTCTCAATATCATCCATTCTAGCTCGAATCATAGGACAATACTTGGTGAGTAAAACCCGTATAACCTAAGGTAGGTGGTCTCATGATTTCCCCTCAAATTCTTGTCTTAGTATTACATCATTGGCATGTGTGTTCACACTGACCCTTTTTATGCTTAACCTAAAATTAATCAAAATTTTCTAAACACTTTATTTATGTATTAGAAGCTCCTTTTGATTCAAGATAATGGGTTTGGTTGGGTAAACCCTTGATGAATTTTTTATAGAGGTGGGTTATGCCTTGGCCATGTTATCGGGTGAACTAAAAAGGGTAGTTAGGGATGCCTTTAATCTCATAGTAGTTTTGTATGGAATTCATGGATGCATATCATGACCTCTAGGATTCCCCTAATGTTTATTCCATGGGTAATTTAATTATAAATATGAATTGTACCTAATGGATGAACCTGGCTTATATTATGGAGTTATTCATTATGTGAATTGTGAAATAATGACTTATTTAAAAGTATTTGATGTTTATTCTGGAACAAAATGACTTAGTGGACTACCTTGGATTCTTTATGATTGATATTTTTGTGGGATTCAATGGATGATCCTTGAATCCCATTAGAGTATAGAATGACTTGGGCAAGCTGGTGGACTCTACCTAGATTCGCTACTAAGAATGATATGGCGTAACTCCCCCTTTTATTTGAGTAATGTACATACTTGTTGAATTCCATGGATTAATATTGTGGATTATTAGGGATATGCTTATTTAATGTCATAGGATGAGCTCCTCAGATTCGTCTAGTTTATATTGGTATGGAACACCTCATGTGTGAGCCTTGAATTCCAAACAAGCTCTTCCTCCGAACATCAAGGCTGGTTCCTTGAGTTTATACCTGGCACGTGGAGTTTTATTGGGAATTAATGGAAGGTAATTCCTATTAAACCTCGTGGATTCCTTTGAGTTGTATGATCTTGGTTTCCTCGGTAACTCACCATGGAACCAGATTAGGCCATGACACCTCTTTTGTGTTCAAAGACGATCATAGGTCGAAGCAAGTAGAATTTCCCCAGGTTATCTCCTTGAGACACAAGGCACAACTTGGTTTATTTTATTTATAAATTCTATTATTTATACTTGTTACATCACTTATATATTACATGCCCTTACATTTTACATGTCTAATTAGATTTTCCTTAGTAACCATTGATGATGGTATACTGAGTTTTAATCAAACCCTATTTGAGACATCGTTTGGTGATCTAGGAATACTTTTTAGATTCAGTTTTGGATAAGGTAAAATGCCCTACAAATAATTTTTTATGATATTTTTAGGTTTGGAGTTTGGATATGGGAGATGATCTAGAGCTCAAGACATCAGGGATTTTTTTATCTTTTGGTTTTTCCCTTTTTTTTAATATTGGGACTTGATGTACATGACTTGACTTGTATATATGTTCATCATATCTATATGTGACATTATTATGTTATCTCATGAGTTTTATCTTGGTTTGATAGCACCCATTTATTTTTTATGGGCATGATGTGTATGATGCTTTCTTTATTTTTGTTAATGTTTCTACTCTAATAATCTGGTATATTATCTCCACTATACCATCATTGAGCCACACTTCTAGTCAGTAGCCTTTATGGGGAGATGTTCTTAAGGATATATGGAATATTGGATTTGGGAAATAGTATAGTGTCTTTTGGGTTGGGGCATTACATTTTCAAATTTTGGAACAACATTCATTAGGTCACTTGTGACCTATGGGATGAAATGACACATGAAGCTGACACCCAAGGGGTTATAAATTGCAAAAAATCATATATTGAATCATCATATTCCAAATTATGTGTGAAATATAAAAAATTCCCAAACAGACTCTTATATCCATTAAATTATATCATAATGGAACTTGATATATTTTGGGAGCTAAATGGAGGAGATGCAGATAGAATAGATGCTTGAGTCATGCTTTATTTGAGAAAAAAAATATTTTTTTATAACTTCTAACTAAAATTATCTAATTTGACAATAAAAAGATATCAAATGTGTTTTGAATCACATGAGATTATATTAAAAGAGTTATTCTGGTCTGTAGGATTTAACATCACATGAAACTGTCACCTAAGAGGTCATAAATTGTAAAAAATCCATATATCGTAGAACATAACAAGTGTTAAATGTGTAAAATTTTGAAAAAAAATTATATCTATCAAATTGAATCATAATGATACTTAGGATATTTTTGACTTATAGGGATGAGAAGTGTGTGAAACTGATGCTTGAGTCATGCATTATCTGAGAAAAATCAGTTTCATTGTATAACTTCTAACTCAAATTGCTCGCTTTGATGGTCAAAAATATTTAAACATGCTTTAAATACTATCAAATTTTGGACCATCCTTGGATCGTTTATGACTTTTCAGATCGAACAATGTATGAAAATAACATCCAAGGGGTCATAAATTTCTAAAAAATCATATATATATATATATATATTGATCATTCATAGTTAATAACATGTGTAAGATGTGTAAAAATTCTTAGATAGAATCACTTGGGTATTATGAATTATAGGGAGGAGTTTTGCATGAAACTAATTCTTGAGTCATGCATTATTTGTTGAAAAATAGTTTTTTGTCTAATTTTTAATTAAAATTGTTTGGTTTGACAGTTAAAAGTCATTAAACATGCTATAAATCTTGTTAAATGTTGATACAACATTCCTTAGGCCTTTTCTTACCTGTAGGATTGAATGTCACCTGAAACCAAGACCCTAGAGGTCAGAAATTTTAAAAAAAATATTGTGGCCCATAACATATGCTAAATTTAAAAAACTGTCCAAATAGACTCTAATATCCATTGAATTATAACACAAAAACACTTTAAGGATATTTCTAACATGTTGGGATGAGTGTTGCATGAAATCAATGCTTGATTCATGCAATATCTGATAAAAAGAAGTTTCATTGTGCAACTCTTAACAGAACTTATCCACTTTGGAAAACAAAAGTTTTCAAACATATTAAAAACCTCATCAGTTTTTGTGATATAATTTCACATGTCATTCATAACCTATGGGATTGAATAGTGCATAAAACTGACACCTAATGGGTCATAAATTACAAAAAAACATTTATTGATTCATTATAGTCCATAACATGCACTAACTATGAAAATCTATCCAAATGGGATTTGATATTTTTAAAATTATAGCACAAAAATACTTGAGTGGGGGTTGATCAATATGGATGGGTAGCATAAGAAACTGAGGCTCAAATCACACGTAATCTGAAAAAAAAATAGTTTCATTGTATTACTCCTCACTAAAATTGTCTTCTTTGACGATCAAAAATCATCAAATGTGCTCTGAATACTGTTTGATTACAGAAAAAAATTCCCCAAGTCATATGTGGCATGTATGATAGAACGATGAATGAAACTAACACCCAAGAGGTTACAAACAAAAATAAAAAAACTATAATGATTCATTGTGGTTTATAAATACAATATCAAATTATCACATTCTATTATACTATTTTTACTGATTTAATGCATTTATACATGTTTATTGTGTTGATTTATTATATAATTGATTTTTTTTTTATTTTTATATTGATGTATATTTTAGGTTTTTTCATTTCATTCAAAATATATTAAATATTTTTAACAATAGTTGTTTTTATATGACTATTTTTAATAGTTCATTTACCATGGCAATCTGCCATGTGCAGTTCTGAAATTCAGTTTTAACTAACATTGAAGACAAAAGAATTGGGTTAAAATTTCACCAGTTCTTGGTCATTGTCAGCTCTCGGCATCATAGCTTCATACATTGGAAATGGAGGGACTCATATGATATTTATGTAACATCCCAAATTTCCAATGAATGTTTTTTAAATTTTCTTTATTGAAATATAAATGTAAATTCTAAATGAATTCCTTTTTAAAAATATAAACCAAACATTTATAAACATATTTATCTCTTAAGTTTTTTGATAATATATTTTAAAAGTATAATGGAATTTTATTTATTAAAATATTTTATTAGAAAATGGGCATCCCATATGTTGAGTGACTGCATGTCTCGTCCAGCAAGGCCACGGAGCTCAAACCCACAACTGAAGGATAACAAGATCACAACACCTAACACTATCCTATGTGTAGTTATGTTTCCATTTACAGTCATTTTTATTAATTAATTCATATCATCATAGTAATTAATTCATTTTAATCTAATGGTTAACATAGTATGACACATGTTTTCAAAATCACAAAGTTGTAACATATTAAAAGTAATGTTGTATAAAAGTGTATGAGATACAGATGACGAATTGTTAAATATAATTTTTAAAATAAAATAATACTTTATCATGAATTTTTAATTACATTATATCCCATTTAATTTCTAAATGGTTTTTATCATATTCTATGTACATATTTTATTAGTAAAAATTATCATTTTAAAATGTTAAGTGGAGTATATTATAATAAAATGACATTATGAAATATTTATTATATTTATTTGACAATGTGATTCATATTATGTATTGTGTCCTATTATCATAAAATGGTTATAAAGTTTTGATAATGTAGTCTCTTTAGAAAAGTAAAATAGTTATTAACATAATGTTGTAATCATTGTGTATATAGTTCATTGCACAAAAACTATTTTCTAAATTATGTATTTAAAAGTTAAATTACACTTAATTAGAAGAATAAATTCTTAAAATTTATATCACTTTATAGATATAAATAATTAATTATCAATCGTGTAATAAATAAGAGAAAACAACAATTAAAAATTAAATCACTCATTACAAAAGAAATATAATCTATTCTAAATAAATTATTTTTCCATCTATTATATGATTTTATATAAAAATAAAATACATGAATTTTAGAAATTGAATTTGATAAAAAGTACATTAAATTCGGAATCAGCGAGTTGAGACTATCCAATGGTGAATTTTAATAATTTTCTGTGATAGTCAAATTTTTAGGTAAAAAGTGAAATACAATATGAGTATATTGTAAGTATTATGACATCGTAATGACTTGAGATGATGTAATAAAAAATAAAAGTGTATTTATTGACCATAAATAATTTTATTCATTTAAATAATGTATTGCATAGGAATAATATTAATTTTCCAAACCTATAAAGAATGTTCCAAAATTGAAACTATATTTTAAGATTTTTAAAGAAATTATTTATGAATAAGAAACTCTTACATATCTAAAATAATATATATTAAATGGGGTTCAGCTCATAAACTATTAAAATACTAAAAAATACTTCCCTTGGAAAATACCATGGGCTAAAATCATGGGAAGACAAATGGTTTTGTATTTTTTATAACTTAGATTCCAAATCCTATGTTTGGAAATTAATAGACTATTCATCCACTTTTTCTATATATTGTAGAGATCTGGATTTTCCCTTGTAAGACTTTGAAATATTTTTATATATATTTCTAGAGCTATGTGCTGAGACAGCAAGCAATTCTGAGGCCCAGTGTGCCCGGAATAAATTATACAAAAATATTAAGTATATTTTATACTGTGCACGCAAAAGAAGTGGGATAACTCTCAAAAAATAACTCGGATTAAAATTATGAGGCTATGGTTGAGTCGGGAGTGTGGTGTTTACCCTAAGCAGGGTATAACCTTTCTCGACATAGGACTTCTATGAGAAAAGTCACCCAGAGGCAAAATTGTAAATAAAATAATTAAAATTAATTATTTTATCTTGAACGCCAATCAAATAACTTTTGATAGGGTCTCAGATTGAAAATCTAAGACTGCCTTTGTGTTCGTAATAGGGTGTTTTTCCTAAGTATGGCATAAAATGAGAGGGCGCGGGAGTTTCAGATACTGTGACTATTGGAAAGTGTTTCGTGGTTTTTCTATAAATTTGTGTTTAAGGGTTCTTGATTAGGGTTTTCCCCTAATCTCTCCATTAAGACCTCTCCTTATATCTCCCTTTGTTCTTTTCAAAATCAATAGAGACCTTGATGAAGCTCTGAAGAATCACAACGAAAGTGAGGCCTATGCATTAGCGACGTCTAACAGATCGAATCGAGGTAGGATTTTTCCATTTTAGCATCAAATTAAAGTTTCTTGATTTAAAATAATTAATTTACTATTTGTATCATCATTTTGATTATCATTGTTGATGGTCGCACTAACACGACCATAAATCCATGATGGAACCCTTTTTTCCATCATGTTATTTTTCTGTTCTTCAGGATCTTCAACATTTATTCTTGGACATGTGAAATATTCAACGGATCGTCGAGTGAATCTTAATTCTATGAAGGGATCAACCCATGTATTGGATAATTTGTCTCAAAATAATTTTCGAACATTCGGTGGAGTCACGGTGGTCCACAGAAGGGACCACTGGAGGGCCGTTAGCCGGCGGCGTTGAATGGAGGCGACATGCAACATGGAGGCGGCAGCTAGGTAGCAAGCCGGTGAGAAAGGTGGTCAGGAGTCGACCAGGATGGTGGTGTTGAGGCGGTGGTGAATTGGGCAGAGCGTGGCTAGGCATGAGGCGTCAATCGGGTCAGCCAGCTGAAGCACAAGGCGGTCGGTGCAGAGGAGATGGTGTTGCATTCAGGCGGGGGAACTGAGGGCCGACAGGGGTTGGGCGATGCAGGGTGTGCCATGTTGACACGATGTGCTTGTGAGATATGAGGTAGACTGGAGGGCCAGATGGATAGCGGGCCAGTGGTAGGTGGGCCAGGCTAGTGGCTAGAGGGCCAGGCCATGCGGTTGGGTCATGGGCCGGTGAAATGAGTTGGGCCGGCCGGAGCGGGTCGGCCCAGGCAGAGCAGTCTGACCAAAATGGGCCAAATCAGTTCAATTCGGGATATACATATTTAAATAGCCATATCTACTAAACTGGGTGTCCAATTGACACAATGTATATTTCCACACATCCCTATCATCGAGACAGATCTTTTTAGACTAGTTCGGGACATTTAAGACTTGATCTTATGGTTTAGTTACACGAAATGCCTAAGTTTAATATTATTATTATTATTATTTGGGGTTTTTGTATCGAACCTATATTATAAACGAAATATATTTTTGGAATTCCATCAGTAGTGGCGTGACCCTGGTCTCTATGCGGAATTTTCAGAACTACTTTCAGTTGTCTAAACCAAAGTCGAGGAGTGGTCCCCATGAAGACCGGTTCACACATGTTGCGGTGAATTGCATCTTTTTCACTGGGTATCCATTTAGGATGAATGAATAGTCTATCCCGTGTGTTTTTTTGTGGGGATCTCAATGACGTGTTTTGTATAATTTATTTTGGGACTGAGGCATGGGCCCCACGGGATGTCTTTCAAGTGAAATGCAGCGATGTACAACTTTCCCATTGGATGTCTGATTGGGGCGAATGAATAGTCTACCTTGCATGTTTTTTCATAAGGATCACAATGGTGTGATCCATTTAGATGCATGGAGACTTATTTATGATCTCATTAAATGTGTAAACATGAAAGAAATATCAGTGGAATATCCTTCTATTTTGTTTGAATAGAAACCTCATCTAAAAATAGTATCCACTCCTGTGAGAGTGGAGAAGATGTATGAAGAGATGCAGACAAATGTTCTGGGGCCACTTGAGGAGGCATGTCAGGGAATTATGTTTTTGGCCCTCCGGATCAATGACGAGCGTTGTGCACTTGTTGGCCTTCTAAATAGATGTTCCATGTACTTTGGGTGTATCTTACCACACCTAGGGGTACTTGTTCACAATTTAGTACCTGAGAATGGTTAGGTACACATCCATACGATGTGGTAGGGTCACACATTGTGTGGTCCCCACATGCATTTTGTACCACTTTATGATACAATATGAGATGTTCTGAGTGTGACACCTACTCGGAGTGGCACCTGATGACTGTAGCAGCATTCTTTCAAGAGGCACCATCCAGTAGGGATGTCCATTGCGGTTCCTAAGTGCCTTCCGAGAGGTTATTATCTAGTAGGGATGGAAAGTGTGGTTCCTAGAAGATTTTTTAGAGGTACCATATAGCAAGGATGGCTAGATCAGTTCTGGGATTACCTCTAGCTGGAATGGGCAGTGGTCCCTAATGGCAGTTCTGGTCTTACCTCTAGTTGGGCTAGGCAGTGGTCCCTGATGGTAGTTTTGGGATTCCCTCTAGCAGGGCTAGGAAGTGGGTCCCATTGACGACACTTTCCAGGAAGTACCCTCTAGTGGGGCTGGGTAATGGGTCACCATCAACTTTCGGGTGATGATCCCCCCTAACGTACTAGGGCACAAATACCTAATGAGAAGTGGGATCCTCCAACTAAGATAGGCATGGATCCTTAACTTTGATACGACCTATCGACTATGTGGCATAGTGACGAGGTGTGATTTTATGTATTTGGACTCATGAGGAAGAGGGAATCTTTTCCCACCAAGACACATCCTTGTGACACAACCTAAAACCTTGAGGGTGAGACAGTTTCACCCAAAGCAGATAGTATTAAGGTGTGGTGATTGAGTCCCTTTGACTTGTATTTTAGGGCAGATGTGTGGGGTGTTGGGTATCGATGGTGGTTACTTCTGGGACTATTGTATACTCACTTTCTTAGGATGAGATATAAGATGGTGATCCCCTTACTCTCTCTAGTTTGGGTTTCTTTGACCGAGCATATATATATTCTATTTCCATTACCCACTCCTTGAATTTTGGTTACTCTCCTTCCATGAGAGGTGAAGACATGCGGGTTATGTCACATGCTTTTTGTGTCTAGATTCTCATAGTCGGATCAGTCTACTCTCCTATTACAATTAGTGAAGACTCGATATGAAGTTTATCTTCTCACAATTTCTAGATCCTTATGCTTGGATGAGTTTACTTCACTCCTATGTTGGGTTGATCTGCACTCCTTTTATTGTACCTTGTCCTATCTACTACTTTCCTTTTTAGAGTATCTCTTACAAATACCCCTTCGCCTTTTTGGGGAATCCTACTGAGTATTTTTATACCCACACCTGTATGGGATTTGCCTGCACATGTCGTGTCTTATGAATACAATGGACAGGTTGATCGTGACTTCAGAAGAGTATAGGTATATAGGTGCTTGGACTATGTGGCAGTCATAGCTTGGGTTCCAAGAGTGAGGCTCTCTGAGCTATTTTACTTTTCATTTGTTGCCAGGTTGTGGAACTTTTCTAGTTGGGAATGTATTTTTTCCCCTTTTCCCTTTCAGTTTAATGTACCGTACTTGAGTTATTTAGTGGTTCATTCATGTTTGAGGTTTGTTTATAACAGTGTTGCATCTTTTGTTCCTTTTCCTATGCACTTTTTCATTGATTTATCTATGTTTTTTATTATAGGTTCTTAGTCAAAGGCCTCCCTAATTTTTTTATGCCTTAGGTTCTTGTCACCACCCCCTAGTCTATGGAATCGGGCTTGGGGTAGTTGCAGCTTGAGCCCCGGTATGGTTCAGGTCGTGACAAAGTGGTATCAGAGGTGGTTCGACCCTTGGGATGTTGTTTATAAATTTCCCTAAAAAGTTCTTGGTTGGGTTTAGGTAAATAGTTTTGAAGTGTCTCAAGAGCAGATCTCAGGCCAGGTAGTCCAGTGATGGTATGGGCGGCTGATGTATCCATTCACTAGGACCCTGATTACCTATTTTTTGACTCAGAACCATGAGACACGTGTTCTGGGGAACAATGGTACATGCATCATATAGGATTGAGTCTTTGACTATCCTTCTCGAGTAAGCTCCAATTTTTAGTTGATATATATATATATATATATATATATTCTCATCTGTCTGCAGTAATCCTTGATAACATTAAGGATGTCTCCATGAAAAAATTCATCCAGGATACCAGCTCTGGTTTATGATGATGACCATGTGAGCGATGGGGCATCAGTTCAGGACCCATCATGTGATACCCTTCCTCTAGGTGGGATAGTAACATCACCTCCACCTATTGAGTGGTAGATATCCCTAGCAAAGCAAGATAAGGATGTGTGTAGGATGAACACACTTCATGAGTTCCAATGATAGAGACCACTGAGGTTTAGTGGTGAGCCAAACCCTTAGGTAGTAGAGGTTTGGTTAGAGTCGGTGGTCTACCTATTAAGTATTGCACAAACACTGATAAATCTGATGGTGGATTTGGTAGCTAGCCTTTTCCAAGAAATATATGGGCATTGGTGGATCCTGGTTACTCATATACTCGATGAGTCATAACTCTCGTGGGATGACTTCTAGCCACTGTTTTGTGAGGATTACTACCCCACTTGCTTCCGCTCTATTCGCATTCAGGAGCTCCTGCAGTTTTAGCAAGGAGGGATGAAGGTGGTAGAGTACGCTACTAGGTTCACATACCATACACACTACTCTCTGGACATGATCCGTGATGGCTAATTCTAATCACATAAGTTTGAGCAGGGACTCTGTAGAGAGATTTGTGCTATCATAACACCGTTGTGCATTGTAAAGTCCCAGAAATTACATTTAATTTTTTTAATTATTTGGGATTATTACGAGTATGAAAAAATTGATGGCATGTGATTCTGAGGCCCATTGTGCCCATAATGTAATTTTGAACTTTTTTTAAGGTACGTTCAGTAAACGTGCGGGCGGTGTTTTCTAACTTTTGAATTAGTGCTCAAAATTGAAATCTGAGGACACCGTTGAATCCTCAGCGCTGATATTCACTTAAGGGAGGCTTCACTTTGACCACAGTAGGTTGGGAGAAAAAGAAAAAAAATGTACTTTACAAAAAATAATAAAATAACTTAACAAAGTTATTTTATTTTTCTCCAGCAGTTGAGCGGTGGTGGTGGGGCTACTGAGTTGCCAAGCCATTAATGGATTGACCTTTTTTTTTCATAACCACTCCATTGAAAGATGAGAGGTGAATTAATTAACTTATTAATGAACCTCATTAAAGCTTCGTTGTGTTAAAATATCATCCTCCATCTATTTAAGTGAGGCACGGGTTGGAGTTTTGATGCGGCTTCATCAAGCGAGGAACCTCTGACAAAGTGACGCGACGTCTTCCACCAACAAGGAATGGAAGTTTGGACGTCGTTAGAGGGATAGACGATGAACGTCGGCGGCTTCCACGGACAAGGATTCTACATCCACCACTACGATGTCCCCATAAAATATTGAGGTAGTGGTTTATGTTTGGAATGAGGTTTATCATTATTTTAATGTGATGTATAAATTACTCCCACCTGTTATGATATTAATGTGGAGCGCGCTGGCCAAATGAACAAGGCTTGGTCCCTCCACCGCTTTGTTTCTTGATGTGTTCTTCTTAGGATGATTTTCAACTCAATGGAAAGCGGAAACCTGGTGGCACGCAACAACAGCGACATCCCGGGAGGGCTGTAGTCACGTCTGAAAGGAAGAACGGACCACCGGAGCTCACCTAGTGGCCCACGGAAGATTTTCCGGCATGGCGGCACCAGCGGAAGTGGCAGCAGCCGGCGCTCGCCATCCATGGAGGAAGGCGGCACCGCTTGGCGCTGCGGTGGTCGGACGGGAGGCCGGCAATGGCCGGCCGTGGAGACGGGAGGCGGTGCGCCGTCGTGCTCCACAGTGAGACTAGCTGCAACTCAAAGCCGCAGAGAAGGCAGGGACCCGCTCCCTACAGGTCTCACGGGTGACAAGGTGGTGCCATGTCACGCTGCCAATTAAAAGAGTTGAACAGCTCTTTGAGCCATTCGAGATCGAGGGGGCCGCGACTTGAAGTCGCGGTAGAGGCAGAAGGGGACCCACTTTTAGTGGGTCCCACAGACGGGATGGTGGTGCCACCTAGCACCGCCAATCAAGGAGATGAACGACACCTTTGAGCCGTTCAGCAGGCGGACCGCGCGACCCCTGCACGGGTTACACTAGCCGGCGGGTCAAGCCGCCATGGCCCAGCACAGCCGGGGCGGGTCGGGCTGGTCCACGCCTAGCGGGCCGAGCCCAACCGGGTCGGCCCAGGCCGGATCAACCCGAAATGGGTTGGGTCGGGCCAGATCGGGTCAGGTCGGCCCAGACCGGGTCGGACTGGACCCGGACCCATTCGAGCCTAGTTTCTCTTAAAGAGCCATATCTTGTGAACTAGGCGTTTGTTTAAAGAACCGTCTATTACGCTGAGATATTTAGAGAGAGACAGTACTTTTGAGATACTCCGCGATAGTTTTGGAGAAATTTGGAGTACAGCCGGGTTGGATCGACCTCGAATCCAATTGGGCCCTCAGCACTAAAATGCTAATAACTTACAGACCGGGCGTCTGGTTGACGTGTCGTCTGTTGCGTTGGAACCCTTATAACATGATAGATATTTTGGTAACTTCTTCATGGGACTTAGTGCCGGTTGAAAAACAACAGATGGCTTGAGGAGAATTTTATCCTAAAATCAAGTGTGTTATGAGCGAGAATCTAGTGGCTAGCTGATAGATGGAGGTTGGAGAAAAATCACACAGAGGTTAGTACCGAGCGGTCCTATGTGGGTCAGCACCTAGAGATCCTGTGTGGCTCAGCACCTAGCGATCATGTGTGGATCAGCACCTAGTGATTCTGTGTGGATCAATACCTAGCAACCCTATGTGGATCAGCATTCTAATGACCCTATGTGGATCAGCAGTGTGTGGCCCGATGAGGACCAGCCTTAGAGCTGCCCGTCGTGGATCAGCGACATATCAATCATGTGTGGGTCTTACGGGGGTTAGTACCTATCGATCTTATGTGAGTCATACTCTGTATGGTCAGTAGTAGTGCCTCTTGACAAAATAATATGATCAAGTTTTACGACTGATCATCTATACTTCTGTACTTTAGTTATACTTGGTTTTTAAAATTTGTCTTTTTCTTTGTGCTTTGTGATTGAGATAATGCTTGTGGTTTTTCTTTGGGGAATTTTGAGAGACCTTAGGGGGTCTTGGGGTCCCTAATGGGTATTGTTATACTCACCCCTACATGAGCTTCGCCCGCACCTTGTTGTGTCTTGTGCAGATGATGGGCAGCCTTAACTGAGACTCAGGGAGCTAGGACCTGACGGTGGATGGCGGTGACGGTTGATGTAGAGAGATGTGGAGACGATTTGTACCTAACCTTCAGGTAGGATCCCCAGTGGATGATCTCAGGAGTTGTTTTCTGTTTTCAGTTGTAGTTTTATCTTTTCAGTTGGGCTTGTATTTCGGCCCCTTACTTTCAGTACACACTTTTACTATAATAGTTTTACTTCGTGGTTTCATCTTGTTGCATTCTAGTCTATGTGTTTGTACAATTTTAAAGGAAATGTTTTCCCATTTTAGGGATATGCATTTCCGGTGCTAGTCGCCAACCCCTGGCCTATGGAAGGTGGGCTTAGGGTAGTCACGACACGGGCCCCGGGGGATGGGTCGTGACAAAGTGGTATCAGAGGATTCGGTTCTACCGAAGAAATGGGACTCTGATCATTTAATAGAGAAATAGTGTTTAGTGTTTTGAGTGTGGTTTTGAGTTTAGGGAGTCCAGTGTTGGTGTGGTAGCCGACGTATCCATACACCAAGACCCTAAATTCTGATTTCTAACTTAGTGCACGAAAACACTGATTGCACGTGTGTTTTTTAAATGTTTTACTTTTGATCTCTTTTGAGTCATCTCACTAGGTATAACTTATTGACCATGGTATCCTGTTTATTTTCAGGATGTTTTCATGTAGATAGCCATCTAGGATTCCTGAGAGATTACACGATGATGGCCCACCGAGCGACGAGGCTTTGGTGCAGGGTCCTCTTGCTATGTTAGCACCTTCAGGTGGTGCACCAGCAGCACCACCACCCATTGGGAAGTAGTTTCCACCAGCCACACTATCAAACGGTGCACGCCGAATGAGCGCATTTCATGAGTTCTAGCGACAAAGGCCTATGAGGTTTCGATGCGAGATAGATCCCTAGGTAGCTGAGGACTGGCTGGAGGCTGTGGCATGAGTTTTCCACCTAGTTGGGACACCAGCAGAGCAGATGGTGATCCTAGATGCTAGTATTTTCATAGGCACGGAAGGAAGATGGTGGAGCATGATGCTCCAGTTACATGACGAGGCGGCCCTCACCTAGATGAACTTTGAGAACCTCTTCAGGGAGGAGTTCATCCCAACGACACTACACTCTGTGTGTATTCAAGAGTTTTTGCACTTACAGCAGGGCAGCTTGACAGTAGCCCAGTACTCGGAAAGATTCACTGACCTCTCTCACTACTCAACCAATATGGTACGGGACCCATTCTTCAGGGCGTGGACCTTTGAGTAGGGTATCCGATGAGAGATCAGAGCATCGATGATATCGCTGAATATCCTGACGTAGGCTGGAGTTCTCGAGCGAGCATTGTTGGTGGAGATATTCTTAGTTGAGCAGGCACCGATGGTTAGAGTCACAATTAGATGACAGGTAACCAATTTATCTGTAGGAGGCAGTAAGGAGATGCCGTAGAGGTCTAAGTGGGCCAGACCCTCCGGTGGATGACCCTAGGACGTAGGTTCAGAGGTGCGGAGCTCGCGAGGCAGAGGAGGTTAGCTGGGAGGTAGAGTGTTCTTCACATGTGGCGAACAGGGCCACATGGCTAGCAACTTCCTGACCCGACATACCAATGATCAGCAGACGGTTGAGAGACCGCCGCGATAGAGTCATAGATTCGAGTGAGGAGGTCCACAGGGCAATAGACGTGGAATAGGAGTAGGTCGTGTAGCAGGCGGTGGGTGGCGATTTGAGGTTCTACCACCACCACCTCCAGGTGGTCCACCTCGACCACAGGGAGTAGGTGGACAGGGGAGAGCACAACTACAGGTAGCAGAGGCCTATGACAAGGGCACTTTGGAGATTATTAGAGGTACGATCTGTGTATATTACACCCTATTTTCAGCACTTATAGACATAGGTGTCAGTCAATCTTTCATTTTTGCGGCACTCATTCGGAGCTCAAATATTCTAATGGAGTTGTTGGATCTATCCTTGCAATTAGAGACTCCTACGGGATAAGATTTGACGATTACACACTAGTACAGGAAGTGTGATCTCACTCTAGGAGGCGAGAGCTTTGGCTAGGATCTTCTAGTAGCAGTGTCGAGGCCTTGTGATGTCATCTTGGGTATGGAATTTCTATCCACAATCTATGCTCAGATCGATTTTTTTAGGCGCAAAGTGCGGTGTGTTCATGAGGATGGGATCAGTTTTACCTTCACTAGTGAGGAGGAAACATTTGTAGCACAGGATAGACTATCTCAGAGGAGGGTGCAGCTGATTACTCATTAGTTGGATAGACTCACCCTCTAAGCAGTTGGCATGAGGAGTCTGAGTTATCCTGTATTGGTGGACCAGTATGTTGATGTCTTCCTTGATGATGTTTTGAGACTTCCTTTTTACAGAGAGGTAGACTTTCACATCGACTTGTACCCTAGTACGACACCAATATCTACACCAACATATCGGATGGCTCCCATGGAGCTTCGTGGGCTAAGGGTACAGTTAGAGGACTTGTAGAGAAAGGGGTTCGTAAGGCCCGGTGTTTCTCCATGGGCATCCCTAATATTGTTTGCCAAGAAGGCAGATGGGAGTCTAAGGCTTTGTGTGGACTATCAGCACCTGAACCAGGTGACTGTGAAGAACAATTATCCTCTACCAAGGATCGATGGTCTCTTCGACCAGCTAAAGGGAGCTTGATGGTTTTCGAAGATAGACCTTAGATCATGCTATCACCAGCTCAGGGTACGGGACGAGGACGTACCGAAGATAGCCTTCATATGTCGGTATAGACATTACGAGTTCTTAGTGATGTCTTTAGACATGACCAACGCTCCAGCAGTGCTCATGGGGCTCATGAACAGGCTCTTCCAGTTCTACCTAGATCTCTTCATGGTGGTCTTTATTGAATACATCTTGATATACTCAACGTCAGAGGAGGAGCATTCCACAGACCTGCAGATAGTTATGGATACACTCCGAGAGCACTAGCTTTATTGAAATCTCTTTAAGTGCCAGTTCTGGATACAGGAATTCCATTTCTTGGGGAACATTATCTCGGAGGATGGAGTTGCAATGGATTCAGCAAATATAGAAGCAATGTTTTATTGGGAGCCACCTAGAAGTGTGACCGAGGTGCGGAGTTTCTTGGGTTTGGTTGGGTTTGGTTGAACCTGACTTCTCTAGGGTAGAGGCACCCTTGTTAGCTTTGAAGAAGAAGAGGTAGCCTTTTCTGTGGATAGAGAAGTGTCAGTAGATTTTTCAGAAGCTGAGGTAGAGGCTGAAGAGTGCCCCCGTATTGAGGCTACCAGAAGAGGGTGTTGGGTATGTAGTCTACTCCGATGTATCAGGGACCGGACTAGGTTGTGTCCTGATGCAGGAGCGAGCAGTGATCACCTATATCTCATGGAATTTGAGACAGCCTGAGCAGAACTATGCTACCCATGACTTGGAATTAGCAGCAGTAGTCTTTACACTGAAGATGTAGTGGCACTACTTGATGGGTGAATGGTTTACTATTTACTATGATCACAAGAGTCTCAGGTATATCTTATCACAGAAGGACCTGAACCTAAGATAGCGGCGATGGTTAGAGTTCTTCTAAGACTATGACTTTGAGATAGTATATACTCCTGGTAAGGGAAACGTTGCAGCATACGCACTCAGCAGGAGTTCAGGCCTACAGCTGCTGAGTGAGGTGACAGAGCAGCTAGTCGCGTTGTAGTTATCCTTCGTGGATAGTGATGGAGCATCTTAACTGAAATCTATGACTATCACTCCCCCACTTCTTTAGTGAGTCAGGGAGGTATAGCTTGGGGATGTAGACTGTAAGGCCCGACGTGCTCAAATTTCCTCAGGACAGGCTCCTGAAGGATTTTCTGAAGGTGGGAAGCATGTTGTTCTCTTCAAAGGGTACACCATGGTACTAGTGATTCTACAAGAGGAGGTGTTGAGGTAGTTCCACACATCCCTCTTAGCGGTACATCCTGGAGTGGAAAACATGTACCACAACCTCCGGCATCAATATTGGTGGTCAGGAATGAAGAAAGTAGTGGTGTAGTTTGTATCTTGATGCCTCACTTGTCAGCAAGTGAAGACCGAGCATCAGGTACCAGTAGGCTTAGCTCAGCCACTTGAGGTACTGTTGATGCTAATTTCTATCACAGAGTCTAACGACTGAAAAATTGGAATACCTTAAGCACAAATAGATTCATCCTTTAAAAAAACATCAAAAATTAGCAAAGGAATGAACAAGGAATTCTTTAAGCATGGTTCGCGCAAGTTCCAAGCTGGTCGTGAAAGTATACTTGCGCGCCAAATATGGGTCATGCAGGTGACTTGCGCACCCAATTTTATTTCTGCCCAAGGTCCTCAAGGGCCTATAAATACCCCTTATGGGCCCCCCCTTTCGAGGATGAAAAATCCAAAAGTCATATTTAAGCTCTCGGTGCCCTAGTCTCTACTTGAAGTCTTCCGAACACTTCTAAGGTAATTTCTTACCTAGAATGGAAGATCTAAAGAGGAGGAATAAGGACTAAGTGTTGAAATTAATCAACACTTGCATGACTAAGTTTCCAACCCTTAAGGGAAATGGTCACACTTGTGCGCCGCCTTATCCCTTCAACAAAACTTGCGTGACACCCTTTTGGAAGCCTCTAAGGATAATACTAAGGGCTTGAGCCAAGACTCACCCAAGTATTACCCTATGGGTTAACCGTCACACAAGTACACCCGTGTCGCGCAAGTATACTTGCGCGACCAGGACTTGCGCACCCAAATAGGACTTGCGTGCCTGACTCTTTTTGGGTGCCCCTCCTACCTATTCAACTCTTTTCTTCAAATCCACCTCTCCTCTTCAAGATTTAGCCTTCAAAACCTTCTTCAAAGACATTTTTGGCATGGTTCCTTTGTTGTCTTTCTTATCTGAAAGGAATTCTGTGGAACATCTCTCAAAACCTCGTGATTTACATATCTTTATGTCACTAAGGTTAGAGATTCTCTCCATTCAACCTCATCCTTTAAGATGAGAAGATATTTAATCTGGGCATCCTCCTTAGGAGTAAGCCCCAAGTCTCAAGACCTCTTAACCTGGGCATCCTCCTTAGGAATAATCCCCAAGTGACAAATCTCCTTAAACTTTGGACCTCCTTCTTAGGAGTAAGTCCCAATCATAATTACCTTTTAATTTGGGCCTCCTTCTCAGGAGTAAGCCCCAGTCATAATTTCAAGTTCCCTAATATGGGCATCCTCCTTAGGAGTAAGCCCCAAATTCCCTAACCTGGGCCTCCTTTTTAGGAGTAAGCCTCATTCATAATTCCCCTTAACCTGGGCCTCCTTCTTAGGAGTAATCCCCAGTTCTCAAGTCCCTTTAACTTGGGCCTCCTTCTCCGGAATAATCCCCAATCATAATTTCTCTTAACTAGTCTTAATTTCTTTTTATTTGGGCTTCCTTCTCAGGAATAAAACCCAATCATAAGTCCCCTATAATTTGGGCATCCTTCTCAGGATTAAGTCCTAAATTAAGTATCCAAATATCCATAAAGCACATATACCTTTATGGACCTTATTCCCGGGTTTCTTATCTGAAGTAAATCCCCATTATCATCTATCTCGGGCAGTCATATATACGTAAGGTCCACATCATTTTTTATGATTGCATATTTTGTGGCACAATCATCAAGTTTTACTGATACCACTTATTTCTCACATCGAGCATGACTCATGTGAGCTTAGAGCGTAAAATTAATTATGACATCTTTCCTTGGACCATAAATCATGCATAAACTTCAACCTTATTCACTCGAACTACATGGGTTCTGATTCCTTTTCTAAACAAGGATACATAGGTAGCCCATCTGCGGGTACTATCTCAACTATAAAATAATCCATGTCCTTCTGAACGACAATAAACTTCAAGTTCCCCACTAAGTGGCTTTAAAACCAGTATAGTTATCATAATGACCAAGATATTTCTATATAATGTGTTGAAGGATACCATTGACTAAGAATATCTAACAAATACAGATGATTATCTATCGATGAAGAACCTCAAATATATATAAAAGATTCTCTAAATCTCATACATATCAATCATTGATTGTCAGATCTAAAGGAAAGCTCATTTTCATACTTGGTAATTTAATAAGGATTCACGAACATAACTCAAATCTATAAAGAGAGTCTCGGAGTAGATAATAATTGCCCCCAAAAAGGTGTGATGAGTCTGACCTCCCATCCTCTCGACCAATAAAAATTCTTAAGCCTCGTCGATCCACAACTAATGAGCACCTACCTTTGGAAAGTGGGTCTAAATGGATATAGAATCATTGGATGTTTCCGGTTCTATGAATAACCCCTTTAGAAACCGATTGGAATGTTTGAACCTTAAACAAACAAGGTTATCCCCATTTCTAGAGGAAATAAAAAATGGTGAACCCAACGTGAATCCTTAACCAAGTTAAATGATGTTTTAATTATTTGTTAGGCCCCTATTTAATTCAATGTGAGGGCCAAAAAAACAATCAATAACATATGTGATCATCCAAAATATGCAGTGACCGAATTTATCTTGATTATGTCTGTTATATCAAACAAGAACTCGTTTCCAAGATCTCTATGTGTTACATAAATGGATTCTCTAAAGTTCACATCTATGAATGCATCTGATGCTACTCCTACTGGATCCTTGTACGATATGAGGACGACATCACCTACTTAGCATCTTCAACATTGGGTCTCAAATGCACTGGTTAAGGAATACCATCAACACGGTACTATTCCAACTCTGGAGGCTGCTTGACAAGTCCTCAAAGTCAATAATTCACCTTGGTTGTCTAGACAGCAACGACCAATGATCAAGAAACAGGTGGTGCCAACCACCGTGTCCAACCGTTTTGGGTCGTTATCCCCAGAACGCAATCACCAGTCTCTCCCATATTATGAGGAGGTGAATGAGAAGGTCACTCAAGGCCTTAATTCAAGGAGACAGGAGTCCTTCCTGAGGGATCCCATCAACAATTTCCACCAGACTCGTGCGACAGTGCGCCCTCAACATGATTAGGGTATCGCCTTTAGGGGTTTGTCTTAGGTTCCTCAGACCCGAGCATGCAAGATGAACCTCCAGAGGCGAAATATGGTCAAAATGGAGCAGGTTCTTACTTCTGCCCCCTCCAGAGAAGTCCATCAAGCCAAATTGATGTAAAACAATGAGTGGGCATATACACCCATCTGTCCTGATGTTACTGCCCAGCAGACTCGTCTGGCAGTAACACGCCAATCCCGCCAGGAAATTCCGGCGGATTATTATAGGTAGGCATATACACCTATTTATAACTCATCAGTTAGTTAGCAGGCTCGTCTAACTACAACTAAAGAAGATCGCCCATCTAATATGGTGGCAACTGATAAGCGGGGACATACACCTATTTACAATCAACAATTCTATTAGCAGTATCAGCTGCTAGTATTAAAGAAAATTCATCAACCATGCTTGATGAAGAATACATAGCAGGCACATACACCTGCCAATGTTCATCAAGCCTACCAACAGTCTCGTTTGGTAGCACCCGGAGAAGTCAGTCGGAAAGCCCCAATGAAAAATTTGGAGCAGACTCAACTCTTTTCCCCCATACATGATTACTGTCAGAATTCACTAACAAGAAAAGGAGGGCAGGAGTAGGAACACACACCTAATCCAAGCACGGAATGGACGTATATTCCCGTTCTGGCAGCTGAAGTCACCAAGAACATTCTGACGATGGTGAAAGATCAGAAGCAAATCCCTACTCATATTCTGGATGTCTGTCAGAATATTATAACAGCTTCAGCAGCATCACAGGGAAAGAAATAAAAATATGTCCCTACCAGTGGAGTGACACATCAACATATCACTCCAGAACAGATACATACCTCTATTCCAGTCCAAGAGGGCTGTGGGGAATACTCCCCCATGTCATACGGACAATCAAGTCAGGCACATACACCTGATTTGAATGGAGATAATCAGCCTAACCTGATCATTTCTCCTGAGCAGGCACATACACCTGCCCATAATAACCACTTTCATCAACAAGTGGTTCTCAAATTGATTAATAAGGCATCTAAGAAAAAGTCTCGTCCAACACAGTCAATAAATCAAGAGCCAATCTGTAATAAGGCCTTGCTCGATGCTAGAGTTCTTGATGCACTCAGACAATTATCTGTTGCAACTCAAGATTATACTCTCTCATTTCCCAATAGTGGGAACAGTAATTCCGAAGGTCTTCATCAGACACTTCCTCATGAAGGCTTGCTTCATGACAGTTCGGTCGATCTCAAAGTATCATCTTCAGATGAGATCCATGATAACCCTCTGTGTGTCCAGAAGATCAAGGAGCAAAAGGTTTTATCTTTTGTTGTAACCCACCATGGTGGTCCTCCCCATGATGATGAATTTAGCTGTGAAAGTCCTCTCCGTAGTAGTAATTCGCATTGCCTGGAAAATTCTTCAAAGGAAAATGCAGTGATGAGAAATCCCTCTTATCTTGAGGCACTTGCAAATTTGAATCCAGTCATGTATGATGCTTTACCACTAGAAGGTGAAATACTTTCTCAATCAGAAGATAGCCCGGGGTGTAGGTCATTCTCCAAACCACCCCTAGGTCATCCATCTTCTAGTTTGATAAATGAATTCTCTACCAATCTTGTTGACTCTGATGAAGCAACAAGGAAGTACCAGCTTTGGTCTAATCAGGTAGAAGAATCTTCATCAAATGATAAATAGGAAGTGATGAATATGAGAAAACAACTGGTGAAAGTTGAAGTACCAGTCATGTTTTGGACATTGGATGACTATCAGTATGATATTCCAGAGACGTTGATGGAAGATTGTATTTACGATATTCGTCTCAACATGTGGAAAACTCTTTTTCACTTGAAAAAGAAAATATTATCTTATGATAAATATGAAAATTATGTCAAGATAATAGAAGGGTTACAACGCCAAATTGATTTGGAATATCTCTCAGTTTCCCGATATCCAAAGGCTGAAAAACAGCAAAGAGACCTTCAGTGTTCATGCTTTGGCACACTAAAAAGTTTATGCCAGTTAATTTCCAATGCCCCATCTGGTATTCATATCAGGGGATGGGGTGTTCATGGAGAAATGCATTTCACTGTACTCTCTAATCAACAAAGCCCACCAAAGTTGGTCTCATGCAATGTTATTTCCCAGAATTGGACACATCTAATTGGTTTTGTTTGTAATCAAAGGATTGCTCAGGAACAGACCTCAACTAGTTCTTCTCAAAGTCAGGCATACAGAGAACAAGTTGTTGAATTAATCTTGCATAAGGAAAATGAGAATATTAAACAGGCTTCTCATTTTGAGCGTGCACATCTTCAGGTAACAGAAGTGTCAGAAATCATCCAACGGTCATTTGAACCAGGTGATTTGAGTGGATGTAGGTTAATTCATCCAGTTAATTTCCAGACTAAAGTCCGCAAAATCAAGAGAGCTTATAAGAAATTCTCAGAGGTAGAAGCTCAAGAACCACCCCATCTTGCCAGACTGGGGACTCTTTTAACCCAACCCTTGGAATCAATAAATAGGATTTGAGGAGTTGAGCAGGAACAGCCCCAGTCCACCGGACTGAGGGATTTTTCAAATCCTCAATCTCTTCCTCATTGAAAGTTAGTATTTTCTCGATTAGGGAAGAAGACACAAGAGGAACATAGAGCCTAATTATCAGAAGATTCCCTCCAAATTACGGTTCATAAAGAAGTTTCTGAGGGATCAACTCAATAGAAGGCAGTGTCTCATCAGGGACATGGAAGAAGACAGTATCGCATAAATGCCAATAGAAGGGATATAATGAATTATGCATCAATAAATTTCATCAATTCCATTTTCACTGATCCCCTAGAACATGAGGTTCACTTAGAGGAATTAGATGAGGAAGTTCCTGCTCAAGAGTTTGTGCACACAGAGGAAAATGAAGAAGGTGTGCGTACACAAAATCAAAGGCTTACCCAGAATCTAGGTATTCCTTCAAATAACCAACTTCCCCCTTTTCAAAAGGCATCCAACAGGGGGAAAGAAAAAAATCCAGGTTACATTATGCCCTTCCTCTGGAGAAGTCCAATCACTCTCACTAGATCAAAGATTCACATAGCAGGAAGAAGAAATGAAGGAATTAAGGTGGTTGAATGCAGAACTACTTCATGGTAGTCTTCCTCCTAAGCGTGATGGAGTCAGTCAGACAAGGGAATTTGTTGTAGTTACTGAGATGGATCAATAATATCCTCCTTTACCAGTACACCCTCACAGGTATAATCCTATGGGTCATGTGAAACAATAATCAGTGGTGCTACCATCAGTTGCAGTACTAGTCACCACACCTGTCCAAACTTCATTTATTGCACCTACTCAGGTCCAAGCTCAACCAAATGTTTCTCAAAAGTTAATAACTACCATTGATTCATTAACAGCTCAGTTGGAAGCTATGGAGGGAAAGTGTGCACAAATTCAACCAGAAAAGAGAGCTTACCCGGGATGGGTTGATGCAATTCCTCCCCAATCAAATTTTTTAAGTACCACATTCCCAATCTTTAATGGTTCAGGAGACCCATAACTACACTTAACACATTTTGTTTCTCATTGTGATCCTATGATAGGAACTCCTCAGCAACAAGAAGCAGTTAAGCTTAGGTGTTTTGTACATTCATTTCAAGGGCCTACTTTTTTCTGGTATACAAGCTTGCAATCCCGGTCAATTACCGGTTGGGAGGATCTCCGTCAACGATTCCTTCTTCAATTCAGCTCAACTTTGCCAAAGACAACAGTTTTTTATCTTACAAATTTTAAGCAAAGGGAGAATGAAAGATTTTTAGATTTCATTGCTTGCTAGAAGGGATTAACATATTCTCTAAGCTTAGCACTCCCTCAAGAAGAGTTGTTGCCAATCTATGTGGAAAATTTGCGTGATGAATTATGCACACTGTTGATCCCTGTGAAATACACAGGAGGGTTTCGAGACCTTACTTCAATTGATCAATATATTGAAGATTATCTTACAAAGACTAAGGATAAAACTCATGTAATTCCATCAGTTCTAGGAAGGAGAATGGGTAAAGAAGAGACTGCTACAGTTACGCTTAAACAAGAACATGTACCTACTTATACTTCAAACCCTTCATATTATTGAAGGGCTCCACCTCCTGAGCGTCAACAAAAAAGGTCATTTCGTCAAGATGATCAAATAGATCAAAGATGAAAACAATTTGAGGAGTTAAAGAGTAAAGTTGATTCTTTATGAAATGAACAAGTTCCTGGTTACTTTATTTAAGCTCTAGAAAATAATTTGGTTCAGTTTCCCAGGCCCAAAAGGCTGAACAAGGAAGGAGATGAAGACCATCCCAACTATTTCTCATTTAATCAGATGCTGGGGAATCTCATTCAAGAGTGTTTTGTCTTCAAAGACCTCCTAAAAAAGATGGTGGACTCAAGACAGGTAAAACTGAAAGGTTCTTCAGCTTAGGTAGCATGTTTTACTACTACAAATCCAAAGGAATAAGGCAAGTGTCAAGAAGTAAAAAGAAAAAATGCACAGAAATATGATGATTGGATGGTCAGAAAAACGATCAACCGAACTCATGCCATTTTACGAACACAATTTAATAAACCAATTATGTCTTATGCTGTGAATGCCACAACAAAACCCCCTTCATCAGAGGGAAAATCCTCGAAGAAATGGCATAATTAGAAGAAAGAAGAACAGTCAGAAGAATACGAGTTCATGTCAAAGCCCAAGTTGTCTTTGACTCTGGAAGATTTTATGCCATCTACTTCAAAAGCAAGGGAACCACCCCACCAAATAGCACAGCCTAAACCGGATAACTAGGAAGAGTCTTAATTATATGAAAAGTTGATCTTTGGTTATGTTAACATGATTCACTTTACAGATCCTTATGCTAGTCACAGTTTTGATCTTGACGAGCCTGAGTTCCCTGTATCAAACAGAGGAATTAGAGGGATTTCTAGAGGTCTAGGATACAGAGGAAGACGTGGATATTCTAGAAGCCACTATTTCAATCCTACCCCTGCTAGAACTGTCTCTGCAGTAGAAACGCATGGCAGAGCCCTTCAGCGGGCTCAACAAGAACAAGAAAGTTCTTCCATGCATGGCAGATTTAGTCCTGGCCCAATTATTTTGGAGGATCGGTTGGAGGTTACACCTTCTTCCTCTCAGAAAATAAATAGACCTAGTCGGTCTAATTTGTTAAATCCAGGAGTATTTCCAACTCCTACCCCAATACAAGATGCATCTACTTCCAAAGAATCAACTTCTAAGATACCTGCGAAACCACATGTTCCTGTTGGAAAATAAAGAACTTTAGATCAAAAATATGATGTATTGAAACATTTGGCCGAAGTACCAGCCAAGTTATAAATTCTGGATGCCTTGAATCTATCAAAGGATCTTCGGGAGGCACTCATTGAGGCTTTTTCAAGTCCTCAGGAATTCAAAACTGAAATTGTTGCAGTTGAAGTCTACCATGTAGAGAATGATCCTACAGAATGTCATGCAGTGATATCTTTTACAGATGAAGATGAAGATGATATTGTGCATGGACATATTAGACCTTTGTATTTATCTGAAAAGGTCAATTATATAGACATCCGACGAGCTTTCATTGATAATGGTTCAGGAGTTAACCTCATCCCCATTCGTACACTTCATCGATTGGGCCTCACCGAATCTGATTTATCTCCTTCTACTTTGATGTTGCAAGGATATGATAAAAATGAACAAGAACCTCTAGGCGAGATCACACTTAGAACTCAGTTTGGAGATCTTTTATCCAATTCAGATTTCATGGTTGTTCATCATGACACAGCCTTTAATATTTTTCTTGTAAGACCTTGACTACATCAACATGTGGCTATCCCTTAATCATACCATCAATGTCTCAAATATTTTTTCAATGGTCAAATTGGGAAATTGTATGGTGATAAATCCCCATTCAAAACATGTGAATCTCAATACATTGAGGCGGAATTTTATCACATTGAGGGAAATAAGAAATCCACAACAAGGGAGGTTACCAAAGTTAATGCTACATATGGTTTGGAAAAGATTCCAATAAACCCATTCATACATGTGAGTACAGATTATGTGTTGCCTATCAGTTAAATTGACAGGATAGACCCAAATCCAAATACTCTTATAGAAACTTCCATAATGTCAATTACAGTAACCAAGACAGACAACATGGGAGAAATTGGTGATTCACTAAGCAATGATGAAATCTCAAATAGAGATGTCTTCATTTCATCCGCTGAAATCAAAAAATTCTATACTTCGTCAACCAGGCCAGAAGAAGTTATAGCAATGTCAGAGTTGAACGATGATGTCGATTCTCAATCCATCATCTCATATTTATTACCCAAGGAAGACCCTTCATCATCAATAGGGTCAGAAATGGAAGCTTCTTCTTCAATATTTTCAAATTTTAACATCTCTCCTGATCATGGAAATTCTGATTCATCATCTACTATGAAAGTAGAAATATAAGAAATAACACATGTTGAAGAAGAATAGGAAGGTCTCAGGGATGCTCCTCCAACATTTGAAGAAGGTATCTCTACCATTGTGGATGAACTTAGAGAAATAAATCTGGGTACAAAAGAAGATTTGTGCCCCACTTTAATTAGTGTGGACATGACTCTTGAAGAGCAAGAAATGTATATTTCATTTTTAAAGAAAAATAGAGATGTATTTTCTTGGAATTATACAGAAATTCTAGGGCTTGATCCTGATGTTGTTACCCATCATTTGGTTTTTCCATAATAACATAAAGGATTCAAGCAAGCTGCAATAAGAACACACCCAACTTATGCTTCAAAAATTGATGCTGAGGTGGATAAGATTATCAAAGCTAACTTTGTAAGAGAAGTTCAATATCCCAAGTGAATGGCTAATATTGTCCCTGTGAAAAAGAATAATGGACAAATTAGAGTTTTCATTGATTTCAGAGATCTTAATCGGCATTGTCCCAAGGATGATTTTTCAGTTCCGATCACAGAACTCTTAATTGATGCAACAGCTGGCTATGAAGCACTTTCCTTCATGGATGGATATTACGGGTATAATCAAATCCGAATGGATCCAAAAGATGAATAATCTACAGCCTTCAGAGCCCCTCAGGGTGTGTTTTTCTATCGGGTAATACCCTTCAGCCTGAAGAATGCAGGCGCAACATATCAGCGTGCCATGCACCGTATCTTCAAACCCCTTTTAGGGAAATTTGTTGAATGTTATGTGGACGATTTGGTGGTTAAATCCAAACAACGTTCTAATCACTTGGCTGATTTGGAAGTCATATTCCACAAACTTAGACAACACAATTTGAAGATGAACCCCTTGAAATGTGCTTTTGGGGTAACCTCATGAAAATTTCTCAGCTTTATTGTATGTCATCGTGGTACCAAAGTCAATCCTGATAAGACAAAAACAATACTTGGTATGTCACCTCCTTGAAATTTGAAATAATTTAGAGGACTTCAAGGACACTTGGCCTATATTCGGTGTTTCATCGCCAATCTGGCAGGTAAAATTTTACCCTTTACCAAATTAATGAAGAAGGGAGTCACTTACCAGTGGACTGAAGAATGTCAAGAAGCATTCAATATTATCAAGAAATATCTCTTGAGTCCACCAGTATTAATGTCACCTGTTGAAGGAAGATCACTTATTCTTTATGTGACAGCTTTAGAGTGGTCATTGGGTGCCTTCCTTTCCCAAAAGAATGATGTTGGGAATGAAAACAGCCTTTACTATCTCAGTCGGACTATGCTTGAAGCAGAAACCTGATATTCAAGTATTGAAAAGTGCTACCTAGAATTAATATTTTTAGTTCAGAAGTTGAAACACTACCTGCAACATCATGAGGTCCAATTAGTATCTCAAAATAACCCACTCAAATTCATCCTTAGTCGTCCAATGCTTATAGGATGTATGGCAAGGTGGGCAGTTATTTTGCAACAATTTGATATCCAGTATGTGTCTTAAAAGGCAATAAAGGGCCAAGCTCTAGCTGATTTCTTTTTTGAACATCCTTCAGTAGAAGATACATCTTTAGATACTGAACTTACTGGTGAGGAAGTATTATCTATTCAAGATAATCTTCAAACATGGGAAATGTACTTTGATGGTGCTTCCAGAAGTCCAACAAGGAAGAAAATGGAAGATCCTAAATTCAAAAATGTTGGGTTGGGAATTGTGATCATTTCTCCAGAAAAGGCAGTGTTACCCTATTCCATCTTATTGTTGGAAGGCGGCACAACTAATGAAGAAGAATATCAATCCTTCATCGTAGGATTGGAGTTGTCACTTCAGGCACAAGTGAATCACTTAAAGGTGAAAGGTGATTCAGACTTGGTAATCAAACAAGTCAATGGGGATTATGCCATCAGAAAATAAGAGTTGATCCCTTTGTATGATTATGTTAGAGAGTTAATGGTGGAATTTCCTTCGGAACCGACATTTTCTTATGTCCCACGATCACAAAATTCTCAAGATGATGCACTGGCTAATGTGGCCACAGCTTTGGCAGATCCAAATCGGGACGAGACAATCATCAGTATTGCCCACCTTCATACAGTTTCACCTTATGTTCAAATCAGAACAGAGGAAATCAATGAAATTAGTCCCATTTCTGAACCATATGGTCATACTACGGGATGGATGACACCTATCAGGGAATACCTTCCAAATGTAACACTCCCACCTGATAGAGCCGAGAAAGAACAAGTCTGGAAATGTGTGGTCAATTTTACTCTTTATGATAGCCCAGATCACCTAGAAAAAATTATCTACAAGAGATGTTTTGAGGGAATTCTCTTCAGATTTATTAATGGGGAAGAGATAATGGTTGTCATGAAATAAGTACATACAGGAGTCTGTGGTGCCCACCAATCTGGACATAGACTGTCTGATCAAATTTGAAGGCTTGGATACTTTTGGCCTTCAATGATACAAGATTATGTTGATTTCACTAAGAAGTGTCATTCTTTCCAAGTATATTCCAACTTCATTCATCAACCCCCATAGTTTCTTCATACAGATAAATACTCATGGCCATTTTCCACATAGGGAATGGATGTAGTAGGACCTTACCCTTCGGCTACATCCAAGTATTTTAAGTATATTCTTACTGATAATGAATTATTTTCCAAATGGGAAGAGGCAATACCTCTCAAAGAAGTCAGTTCTAAAAGCATTTTTAGCTTCATCAAGTCTAACATCATTACCAGATTTGGTGTCCCTCATACCATATTGACGGACAATGGTACCAACTTCTGTTCATCCGAGATAAGGAAGTTGTATCAAGAATACAACATCAAATCCAACCATTCATCTCTGTATCATGCAGTGGCCAATGGCCAAATAGAAGCCTTTAATAAGACTCTTTCAAACATACTACAAAATATGGTGGATAAAGATAATAAATCATGGTCTGATAAACTTTTTCATGCTTTATGGGCTTATCAGACCACCACCCACACTGCTACACGGTCAACTCCATATTCATTGGTATATGGAACAGAAGCAGTTTTTTCCATTGAGGTTAAATTACCCTCGCTTAGAGTATCCATTTGTGATCAGTCATCTACAGATGAAAAATATCGAAAGCGATTGGATGAATTGGAATAATTAGATGAAAAAATATTGTGCACCCTGCACCACTTGGAAGTCTATCAGAATCGAATAGCACGAGCTTTCAAAAAAAAGTTCGTATTCGTTCATTAATTCAAGGAGAATTAGTATTGGTTCTTAGAACTCCAATTATACCAAGAAAGAAACCTCCAAATCTTGAGCCAAAGTGGGAAGGACCTTACTCAATACATGAGTTCTACTCTAATGGAGCTTATTCTTTAATCTCAATGGATGGAGAACTCATCACGACTCCAACCAATGCAAGATTCTTGAAGAAGTATTTTGTGTAACACAAATACCCTTATCACATCCAACATGACATTAAACTTTGTCGCCGTCCAACATGACGTTAAACTGTGTTGTTCTTACTCCATGACATTAAACTACATAGTCCCCCCCCATTTTCCTTACTGCAAGACTTTAAACTGTATAGTCCCTATTCGTCCAACATGACGTTAAACTATGTCCCCTTCATTGTCTTTTCTATATGAAGTTAAACTATACAGTCCTTTTTCTAGCTATATGATGCTAAACTATGCATCATTGGTCCATAAATATGACCTTAAACTGTTATATTCCTTACTGCAAGACTTTAAACTGCACAGTCCCCCATTGTCCAACATGACATTAAACTGTGTCCAGTCCCTTATATATCCTATACAACATTAAACTGTTCATTTTTAGGGTTGTTTCTACCTCTTTTTTCTCACACCGAGTATGACTTATGTGATCTTAGATTAAACTTCAACCATAACACCCTCTATGGGCCGCTAAACATGCGTAAGTCACAACACCATTTTTTAGTTCATTGTCCTCAAGAACAACTTGATTACCAATTCATTCTTTAATCGAACTATGCGGACTTTTATCCATGCCTTCTAGTCTAGGTGCGTAGGCAACCTCCTGAGGTTCAAGACCAAAACCAGTATCTTCACATCGGTTCACCTCCATCTCATACGATGTTGATTCGTGAAGCCGACCCCAGAACCAATATTTTTTTACATTGGTTCACCATCGTCCTTGCTATATGACGTTAAACTATTCGCACTTTTGTCCTGTACGACAATAAACTACAACATTCTTTGACACCCTCACCTGAGAGGGAATCATTATTTACATTGATCTCCAATCATGTTATATTCCAAAGACTACGTGCATACATGGAAATTCCCAAACCTTTAATCTTCGGACAAACCATCATTACACTAAATTCCCCTTCCACCCTTCACTTGTACGAACCAAATCTGTACAGATGGTATTTTAAGAACTACGTGTGGCTTGATTCCCACACTTATGGGAAACATAGGAACATTCGAGAGTCCCTCGAATCCAGCTCCAAGTATTTGGGCCTAACCCCAAATTCCACTTTCAGTCCCTTGGCTGAAAAGTCCCCCTGTGAAAACATGAATGTGGTATGAAAACCCTGGTCTTCATTCACATCAGGTTTATAAAACACACACTGTGTATTCCTTATTATGGTCCAAGTTCTATGACACTAAAATAAGATATCCTACATTCTCATCTCGCGTGATGTTAAACTGTATTTCAAGAACTACATTTGGCTTGATTCTCATCCTAATGAGATATGTAGTGAAGTCTAGTATTTCAATTCAGGACCTATCCACAAAATGATTATGGTCATCATTGGTCTATGTATCTTCTTTATGCATTGGACAATACCCATTTTTCATGTGTCATACTCCTAAACTTAAATACTTTCAGATCTCCATAACCATTTTCTTGACTTCTGGTCACAAAATGTCTGATACCCGAGAGTTCTTTTGCCTGACTATGTAGCACGTTCTCTTAGACAGCCTTGTATAAGTAGTCTACATAACGAACCTATCAGACAAAAGATGATATTATTTGACTATGCAGCCAATACCCTTAAGTGGCCCTGCATAGTTAAACCCCCTAACGGGTTTGTAAAATAGTGGTAACTTAATTCTTGGGAGAAAAACCTCTTTTGTCCTTATTTTTATTAACAACAATATGTAAGGATCCGCAAAAATATCCATCCTTAACATATTTGTCCCATACTCTTTTTTATGATCTAAAAGTATTAAAGTCTATGGTTTATATTTCCCTTCCCTTTGTTTGGGTCAGACCTTTGCAGGAGTGACATTCATCTAATTCTAAGACAATATTGATTGGAAATATCCTCTCCATATTCAAGTACCTCTCTCCATATAGCAGACTCTATGCTTTGGAAAAATTGAATCTCCATAAACTTTCAATGGATTTTTAGCAATAGAAAAGTAAAATTTATAAGAGTTCTTCTTCCTGACTATGCAGCACGTGTCCTTAGGCGGCCTTGCATAAGTAGTCTACATAACGGACCTGTCAGCCAAAAGATGATATTATTTGACTATTAAACCAATTCCCTTAAGTGGCCCTGCATAATTCAACCCCCTAACAGGTTTTTTAAATAGTGGTAACTTCATTCTTGTGAAATACTTCTTCTAATTCCTTTTATCTCTTTTTTCATATCATTACTCAGATTCAAAATTTCTTAAGTCATAGTTTACATATTTTCCCTCATAATTGAATATGGTAATATGTTTTCAGATAAATTATCAAGGAATTGAGTCAATTTTAATCCATTAGGTCAAATCTATTTTGACCTTAAACATTATCCTTTTTATGTCTGACATGCATGACTTTAAACTTCCCACAAAAGACAAGGGAACTCTGAACAAGAGTCATGTACCAGCTCACTAAACATACATTTCAAATGATTTAGATAATATTGAGCAATAGAAAGACTCAAAGTTTTTAGGGTTATTTTTATAATCCTAACAAAAATAAAACTATGCTTACTAGGCCCATTGGCTTAGGTAAATATTTTAAGAAGGTAGAAAAAGAATTCAGGCACAAATGATTGAAGATGAAAGTGTTTTTCATTGATGTACAAGAGTTAAAAGGACATCCATATATTGGATTCTCTTCTCTATTTCAGGAATTACAAGAGGCTTTCAACATAACTCTTAATTTGATTTACGGCATCCTGAGCTTCATCAGAAGCCACTTGAAGCTCATGCACTCGACCAGATTCACTCTTTTCAGCTTGATAGAGTGATTTATTAGCATCTGCAATAGCTTTCATACCATTTGTTTGAACTCCTTCCAGTGAATTGTTAAGCTGGTCAAGTTCCCCAGTAATAGCATCTAACTGTTGTTGAAGGTGAATCTGCTGGAAAAATTTCTCCTTGATCTTATGCTTCATCTCCTTCAATTTGGCAGCATGATCAGCCACAACTCGGGAAACCGCAGCCTCAAATTCGTTGATATTGGTCAACATCCTTGCTCTGGTCAAATCTTGATGGTACTTTTTCTCCTGCTCCCTTCTTAAGATGACTTGTTTCACCGCAGCATGGATTTCTTGATATCCAAAACCGCCAAGTCCCAACATGAAAAACTGGGATGATAGTCACAGGATCTTTGAAGATAGCTCTTCAAGAGGCACTTCAGATATTATGGCATCCCGCCTTTTTATAACATAAACTTTCATTACATTACACAAAACTGAGGATCTTTAAGGTTTAGTGTCTTGGAAACCAGGAACATAAAACAAGAAAACAACATAAAACATTCTTATTAAACACTTGAAAGGTTTATCCTTAAGTTCATCCTAGGTTCATTACTGCATCTCTTAACCTGGGGACATACATCAAAATAAAGGGTGAGAAGAAGGCCCAGTAAGGGAAATAAGAGAAACATTTTACATGTGAACTTGAGATACTTCAATAAGGTCATGAAAAGAACTTTAAGGAATAAGAAACAAATCATGAGGCATATCATAATAAAAATAACATTTTTCATAACTTGAAGATATGGCTAAAACATTTAATATTGACAATCATTTATGTTTAACCAAGGTCCATCCCCAAGGTGTCATTAAAAATTACCAAGGTTATTCACCAAGGCGTAGTTAAAAATAGTCATCTCTAGAGATTAAGTCTTTACCCAATGCATTGGAGCGCTATCCGGGTGCACCCTTGACATGTCTTTATTATAATGTGATCCACATATATAATCATCAATCATTTCATAAACAACCCATATAGAAAAAAGGAATGGGTTTCATTTCATAATCATAACGTTTTAAAAACTGCTTTAAAGACATGATCTTTGTGTCACTTTAAAACCCACAGAAAAGGAAGGTGGGTCTTATGAATGTAAATCCAAGAATTTAAAATAGAACATTTTGGTATATATTTTAATACACTTATAGAATAGAGAGATTTTATTATTCACTTAATAAAATAAAATAACTTTAGAAAAAGAGAGAGATATTTTTAGACGGAAATTCTGCAGCATAGCGGCTATGTTACGAGATTTTAGAAAACATTGAAAAGAGAGGGGACATGGGTAACCCACTCATAAATGATCCATAAAACAGTAGGGGAATAGAATATTAAGGATTTAAGAACATGGTAATGAAATTTTAAAGATATACCATATGAAATGAAGAACATGAAAGGAATACAAAAACAAGATTTCTCTTATAAAAATTCGGCATCCTAACGGTGTCACTTAAACTTCAGCCAAAAATGAATTGACAAGATCAAAATAGGGTCTCGCATCATATGAACATAAGATTTCAGTATGATAGATATAGAGATCACACCCCAACATAATTAAAAAGGAACTTGAAATACTTGACATGAAAGTAGAACTTTGAACAAAAGAAGGGTGAAATAATCCCTTAAAAATTCGGCAGCCTAACGGCGCCACTTAAACATTCTTAAAACGAATTGATGAGAGAAAGAGGGGGTATCCCATAATATGAACATGAAAAGGTAAGTAAGATGAATATAAAAGAACATCCTCCAACATAGAAACATGGAGCATTAAAGTAATGAAAAAAGAGAGATTATTTGAAAAGAAAGAGAGAGGTCGGATCCCTTACCTTAAACATAACTCTTAAAACTCAAAGGTTGGGACCTTGAGAGGCTTGAGGGCACCTTGGGAGGACTCCTTGGGAGGTAAAGAGACCATAACTTCATTGAGGATGGTTTTTGAGTCGAATGGATGAGATTATGGCTTGGTATTTATAGGTAAAGTGAGGGACAAGGCATTAATGGCCAAGGGACACCTCATTGGTGGTTTTGGAAAAACCATGGGCTTGCCCATGGTATTTGACCATGGTATTGGCCACTTGGGCACCTAACATAATAATTCATCCCCTTTAGTCTACCATCCCTTAAAATATCTCATGAAATCATCATGACACAGTTATGATGTCATTTAACATACCGAAACCCTAAAACTGCATTTTTACTATTCATTGAAAATTCATCTTTCTCAGAAAAATCCCAAAAAATTACCATAACATAATATCCATGCTCTGATTTCAAAAAAAAATTCCATTAAATAAAAATATTTTTCTAAATATTTTTAATTAAATTTTTAAATAAAAAACACTATTCACCCGAAAAAACTAATACTTGATTAATAATTTATGAAACCGTTATTTAACCATTTTATTGAATCACATTACTTAATCAAGGTGTCTAAATTATATTAAAACTTTCTTTAAGTGAGATTACTAATCCATTTGGTCACATTACTAATCCTAAGCATAAAATCACTATTCATAATTTACTATTCATCAAAAATTAATTTGATCTTATTAGACTCCAAATTCCTTACTAAACACTTTTGTAGAAGACCATTTTTTGAAAATCATTACACATCATTAATTATTTAAGGTTTACATAAATATTTTAAAATATCCTTTTTTCAAAATTCATCAATAAAATACATCCTAAAATTATCCGGACATTTGAAATTTCACAAACATCACTAAAGGAAGAAATATCAATTTATTCATCCCAAAGGATTACACAAAGAAGCTACGTTCTCGTCACATAGCCCCTTATAACACTAGCATATGACCTAAGTGTAAGGTGTGTTATGGTGAGAGAATCTGAGGGAGGCTCAGATAACATTGCCCTAGTAGTAATCTCTACTAACTTGAACTTCTCTCGCAAGTGTTTCCGTTCAAGATTGACATGCTGGAGTTCGGCTTGGGCTTGGTCCAAAGCGAAGCCCAAAGACTCCACCTCCTTCCCAAGCTCTGATAAGTGGGCTTCATAAGGTTCGAGTCTACTGGATGAAGCCATCGACTCCTCTTTCTGCATTAACCATTAACATCTCTATTAAATTGTTAAGAGTAAGTTAATATACTATTCAAAAAGTTTGGGTCGTTACATTCTTCCCCACTTAAGAAATTTCATCCTCGAAATTTTATACTTGAGGCCTAGTCGAAAAGGTGAGGGAACTTTTTCTTCATTGTTTCCTCAGGCTCCCAAGTCGCTTCTTCATACTTATGATTCCTCCACAACACTTTCACAAGGTGGGTAGTCTTGTTTCGTAGAACCCTATCTCTATGGTCTAAGATCTCCACTGGCTGCTCCTCATAAGAGAGGTCATGTTCCAGTTGTACCACCTCTGGGTTCAGTACATGCGAAGGGTCGGGTATGTACTTCCTCAAGAGAGATACATGGAAGACATCGTGAACTTGAGCTAGGTTCGGTGGAAGTGCTAGACGATAGGCCACTACTCCTATGCGATCAAGGATTTCATAGGGGACAATGTACCTAGGGCTGAGCTTCCCTTTCTTACCAAACCGCATGACTCTCTTCCATGGAGAAATTCGAAGGAAGACTTTGTCTCCAACACCAAACTCCAAGTCCCTTCGACAGTTGTTAGTATAGCTATTCTGCCGACTCTGAGTAGCCTTTATGTGTTGTTGGATGGCATGAACTTGTTCTGTCATCTCTTGCACAAGATCAGGCCCAAGAAGCTTTCTCTCACCAGTTTCATCCCAACAAGTAGGAGTTCTACATCGTTTTCCATACAGAGCTTCATAGGGTGTCATCTGAATACTCGAATGGAAGATTTTGTTATAGGAGAACTCAACTAATGGGAGGTGTTGATCCCATCCACCTTTAAATTCCATTGAGCATAATCTCATCATGTCTTCGAGTGTCTGAATAGTCCTTTCAGATTGTCCATTAGTTTGAGGATGATAGGACGTACTAAAATTCAATTCAGTATTCATATCATGTTGAAGACTTATCTAGAATTTTGATGTGAATCTTGGATCACGATCAGACACGATGGATAGTGGTACCCCATGCAGCCTTACCACTTCCTTTACGTATAACGTGGCAAGTTGATCCGGAGAGAAATCTTCCCGAATAGAGATAAAATGGGAGGTCTTGGTGAGACGGTCCACAATAACCCATATCGCATTGTTTCCTTTGGATGTTTTCGGGAGAACAGTTACAAAGTCCATAGTGATATTATCCCACTTCCATAATGGTATGGGTAGCAGTTATAATACCCCATTAGGAAGTTGTCATTCTGCCTTTACTTGTTGACACACCAGGAACCTTGTAGTGTAATCAGCAATCTCCCTCTTCATGCTATCCCACCAATAATGATCACGAAGGTCTCTATACATTTTAGTGCTTCTCGGATGTATAGAGAAAGTAGAGATATGAGCTTCATCCATCAGTTCTTTCTTTATCTCTGGAATAGATGGAACACATAGTCTTGTATGAAATTTCAATATAACTTCTTGATCAATATTGAAATTAGGGAACTTCCCATCCTTTACAGCCTCAAACTTCTCCTGCAGCAAAGGATCTTCTTTTTTAGCCTTCTTGATCTTCTCTAGTAATGAAGGTTGAGAAATCATTTGGGATAAGGTTGATGATGTCCCTTCCCTTACAATTCCCATGTCCAGTTTTACTAGACCTTTAATCAAGGGATCTTCTAGGATCCTCATTATTGCTAGAACAATAGGATCTTTCCTTCTTAACACATCTGTGACTTTGTTTTCTCTTCCAGGGTGATAATGAATTGAAAAATCATCGTCTTTAATAAGCTCCAACCATCTCTTTTGTCTCATGTTCAATTCTTTCTGTGTGAAAATATACTTTAAACTTTGGTGGTCGGTGTATATATCACATTTCTCCCCATAAAGATAGTGCCTCTATATCTTTAGAGAAAAAACAACTGCCGCTAGCTCTAGATCATGCGTAGGATAATTCTACTCATGAATCTTCAACTGTCGAGATGCATAAGCAATTACCTTGTCATTTTGCACGAGGATGCGCCCAAGACCTTTCAGAGATGCATCGCTAAAAATAATGAATCTTTCTCTAATAGAGGGTAGTGTTAACACAGGTGTAGTAACCAATCTCTTCTTCAGCTCTTGGAAACTTTCCTCGCATTCCTTTGTCCAGATGAACTTAACCCCTTTTCGAGTCAACTTGGTTAGCAGATTAGAAAGCCGTGAAAAGTTTTTCACAAACCTCCTATAATATCCTGCTAAACCAAGGAAACTACAAATCTCAGTTACTGTTGTGGGTTGAGGCCACTCCTCCACAACCATTGTCTTTGTAAGGTCAACTGATATTCCTTCATTGGTTACGATGTGCCCCAAGAAATCCACTTGTTGTAACTAAAACTCACACTTGCTAAACTTTCCAAAGAGCCTCTCCTTTCGTAGAGTTTTCAAAATAACCCTCAAATGATCTTCATGCTCCTCATGACTTTTTGAATATATCAAAATATCATTAATAAAAACTACCAAAAAGTTATCAAGGTAGTCCTTAAAAACTCTATTCATAAAATCCATGAAAATAGCAGGAGCATTAGTCAAGCCGAAGGGAATAACAGTAAACTCATAATGCCCATATCTTGATCGAAAGGCAGTCTTTGGAATATCTTACTTCTTCATCCTCAGTTGATGATAACCAGATCGAAGGTCAATCTTGGAGAAGAATTGAGCCCCACGAAGTTAGTCAAATAAATCATCAATTCTTGGAAGAGGGTATCTGTTCTTCACTGTGATCCCATTCAGTTCTCTATAATCAATACATAGATGCATTGATCCATCCTTCTTCTTCACAAAGAGAACTGGTGCTCCCCAAGGAGACACACTCGGTTGGATAAACCCCTTCTCCAACAAGTCTTGGAGTTGTTTCTTTAACTCTTCTAGCTCCAAATTTTCCATTCTATAAGGGGTCTTTGATATCGGTTGAGACCCAGGTACGAGTTCAATGGAGAACTCTACCTATCTTTCTGGGGGAGGTCTAGGTAACTCCTCAGAAAATGCATCCATATATTCCTGAACAATCAGAACATCTTCTATTTTTATACTCCCTTTTCCTTCTTCATCATCACCGATTAACTCCATAAAGAAAGATATAGGAGGTGCTTCTAGATAGGGATCTGTTCGGGATATCTCTCCTTGGAAGATAATTGTAGGTCTTTCATTCAAGACTACTGATATTTACTTACTTCTGCATTTGATCTTAGCATTATACTTTGAGATCCATTCCATCCCTAGTATAACGTCAAATTCCAACATGGGAATGACTACTGGATTTGCGATAAGATTGTGCTCACTGAAGTAAACACTAGATTCTCTAAACACTGTTGATGCATGGATAATCTCGCTTGGAGTCTTGACTGACAATTCTACCTCAAGCAGTTCAGGGATTGATTCTATATTCTTTGCAAACTTGGAGGAAATAAAGGAATGCGTAGAACCAGAATCAAACAAAGTACTTGCTAGTTTTGAGAGGACAACAAGAGTACCTGCTACCACGTCGTTCGGAACTTCAACTTCAGTTGTTGTGATAGAAAAAGCATGACCTTGCTCCCTTGGCCTTTGTTGAGGTTGATGGTGATTCCCCTCCACTACCCTCATATTTGGACAGTGATTAGAAAAGTGACAAAGCTGTCCGCACTTGAAGCATTTGACTTCGGGTAGGGCCGGAACCATCTTTCCTATGTCATCAGTGTTGGGGAGTTGAGGCTTCACCTCACTACGACAATTCCGAGCAACATGGCCTCCTTTTCCACACCTGTAGCACTTGCCACTTCTGATCAAGCAGTGCCCCGGATGCTTCTTCCCACATTTATTGCATGTGGTAAGTTTCATTTTCTTTCCACCTCTTCCCTGATCAAAAGTCTTCCATAAACTGGGCTCCAACGATCTCTTCTTGTCATTTGATTTATGAGACCACTGTGTCTCACCAAAATCTAGCTCGACTTTCATTGCACTCCGCATGACCTCCTCGTAGCTATCGTAGTCCCAGTTGGCTAGATTCTTCCGCAGATGAGGTCTCAGTCCACCAAAAAATCTATCAACCTTCCCACTTGGATCCATGAAAAAGCTAGAGGTATATCATGAAAGTCAGTTAAAGTTCATCTCATAGCTTCCGACAGATTCATTCTCCTTCTGCTTCAGCTCGATAAACTCTTTCTCCATTATCGTTCTCATGGAACGAGGGAAATACTTATTAAAGAATATTCCCCAAAAATCTTCCCACTCCATAGCTTCCATCTCTCCTCTAGGCTTCATTTTTTTAACCAGTAACCACCACTGATCAGCTTCTCCCTCTAGGTGGTAAACAGCAAGGGTGACTTTTTCTTATTCCGAACAAAGGAGTACAGAAAAGATCTTTTCAATGGAGCTTATCCATTGTTCTGCAACCAATGGGTCAATAGATCCACTGAATTTTGGTGGTCGTTTATGCATGAAGGACTCAACAGAGTATTGTTACCTTCGTGGTGAGGTCGGACTCTCAGCTTGATTCAAGTTATTACTCATAACTTGAGTCAGTTGGTTCATCATTCGCATGAATGTTTCTATTCCGGCTTCCATCGAAGGGTCGTCAGCACATGGTGCATTGCGGTCACCATCTGCACAGTTCCTCCTATTGCTCGCCATTTTCTAAAAGGATAAAACCTTAGTGAGAAACTTATTCCATTAATGAATCTTTTAACTAAGACTTCATTCTTAGACAATTACATTTCTCTATAATTCCTTCATAATGATTCATAAAAATCTTGTGATTAACCAAACATATCCCCCGGGAGTGTCGTAACCAAGAGTGCAGCAAGGCCCGTTATCGTGCACTAGTTCCCATTCGAGTCTAGCTCAAAGCGGTGTTTTCGGGTTTTACCCCTATGCACATCTATTCCAGAGCCGCCTCTACCTGCTCGTATCCAGACAGGGATGTATTTGTTTGATAAACCACTTACTCAATACTTACCAAAATACCAGGAAGTTTTCCTATATTTAAACTTTTCTATAGGGTTCTTCCTAAAGTTTTTATATCCTAATTTCCACAAATAACTAAACCATCCTTTGATACCAACTGTGGCATCCCGCCTTTTTATAACATAAACTTTCATTACATTACACAAAACTGAGGATCTTTAAGGTTTAGTGTCTTGGAAACCAGGAACATAAAACAAAAAAACAACATAAAACATTCTTCTTAAACACTTGAAAGGATTCTACTTAAGTTCATCCTAGGTTAATTACTACATCTCATAACCTGGGGACATACATCAAAAGAAAGGGTGAGCATAAGGCCCAGTAAGGGAAACAAGAGAAACATTTTACATGTGAACTTGAGATACTTCAATAAGGTCATGAAAAGAACTTTAAGGCATGAGAAATAAATCATGAGGCATATCATAATAAAAATAATGTTTTTCATAACTTGAAGATGTGGCTACAATATTTAATATTGACAATCATTTCTGTTTCACCAAGGTCCATCCCCAAGGTGTCATTAAAAATTACCAAGGTTATTCACCAAGGCGTCGTTAAAAATAGTCATCTCTAGAGATTAAGTCGTTACCCAATGCATTGGAGCGCTATCAGGGCACACCCTTCACATGTCTTTATTATCATGTGAGCCACATATATCATCATCAATAATTTCATAAACAACCCATATAGAAAAAAGGAATGGGTTTCATTTCATAATCATAACGTTTTAAAAACTGCTTTAAAGACATGATCTTTGTGTCACTTTAAAACCCACAGAAAAGGAAGGTGGGTATCATGTATGTAAATCCCAGAATTTAAAATAGAACATTTTGGTATATATGTGAATACCCCTATAGAAGATAGAGCTTCGTGTATTCACTTAATAAAATAAAATAACTTTAGAAAAAGAGAGAGATATTTTGAGACGGAAATTCTGCAGCATAGCGGCTATGTTACGAGGTTTTAGAAAACATTGAAAAGAGAGGGGACATGGGTCACCGACTCATAAATGATCCATAAAATAGTAGGGGAACATAATATGAAGTATTTAAGAACATGGTAATGAAATTTTAAAGATATACCATATGAAATGAAGAACATTAAATAAAGACAAAAATAAGATTTCTCTTATAAAAATTCGGCAGCCTAACAGCGTCACTTAAACTTCAACCAAAAATGAATTGACAAGATAAAAATAGGGTCTCTCATAATATAAACATAATATTTCAGTATTATAGATATAGAGATCATACCCCAACATAATTAAAAAGGAAATTGAAATACTTGATATGAAAGTAGAACTTTGAACAAAAGAAGGGTGAAAGAATCCCTTAAAAATTCGGCAGTCTAACGGCGCCACTTAAACATTATTAAAACGAATTGATGAGAGAAAGAGGGGTTATCCCATAATATGAACATGAAAAGTTCAGTAATATGAATATAAAAGAACATCCTACACCATAAGAACATGGAGCATTAAAGTAATGACAAAAAAGAGATTACTTGAAAAGAAAGAGAGAGGTCGGATCCCTTACCTTAAACGTAACTCTTAAAACTCAAAGGTTGGGACCTTGAGAGGCTTGAGGGAACCTTGGAAGGACTCCTTGGGAGGTAAGGAGACCAGAACTTCATTGAGGATGGTTTTAGAGTCGAATGGATGAGAGGATGTCTTGGTATTTATAGGGAAAGTGAGGGGACAAGGCATTAATGGCCAAGGGACACCTCATTGGTGGTTTTGGCAAAACCATGGGCTTGTCCATGGTATTTGACCATGGTATTGGCCACTTGGGACACCTCACACAATAATTCATCCCCTTTAGTCGAACATCCCTTAAAATATCTCATGACATCATCATGACATAGTTATGATGTCATTTAACATACCAAAACCCTAAAACTGCATTTTTACTATTCACTGAAAATTCATCTTTCTCAGAAAAATCCCAAAAAATTACCATAATATAATATCGATGCTATGAGTTCAAAAATAAAGTCCATTTTATAAAAATAATTTTCTAAATATTTTTAATTAAATTTTTAAATAAAAAACACTATTCACCCGAAAAAACTAATACTTGATTAATAATTTATGAAACTGTTATTTAACCATTTTATTGAATCACATTACTTAACCAAGGTGTCTAAATTATATTAAAACTTTCTTTAAGTGAGATTACTAATCCATTTGGTCACATTACTAATCCTAAGCGTAAAATCACTATTCATAATTTACTATTCATCAAAAATTAAGTTGATCTTATTAGACTCCAAATTCCTTACTGAACACTTTTTTATAAGACCATTTTTTGAAAATCATTACACGTCATTAATTATTTAAGGTTTACATAAATATTTTAAAATATCCTTTTTTGAAAATTCATCAATAAAATACATCCTAAAATTATCCGGACATTTGAAATTTCACAAACATCACTAAAGGAAGAAATCTCAATTTATTCATCCCAAAGGATTACACAAAGAAGCTACGGTCTCGTCACATAGCCCCTTATAACACCAGCATATGACCTAAGTGTAAGGTGTGCTATGGTGAGAGAATCTGAGGGAGGCTCAGATAACATTACCCTAGTAGTAATCTCTACTAACTTGAACTTATCCTGCAGGCGTTTCCTTTCAAGCTTGACACGCTGGAGTTCGGCTTGGGCTTGGTCCAAAGCGAAGCCCAAAGATGCCACCTCCTTCCCAAGCTCTGATAAGTGGGCTTCATAAGGTTCTATTCTACTGGATGAAGCCATTGACTCCTCTTTCTTCATTAACCATTAACATATCTATTAAATCGTTAAGAGTAAGTTAATATACTATTCGAAAAGTTTGGATCATTACAGATATGATCTTCCATATGTTATTCCATGCCTTGCGTCATCAAAAACTGGAGCGCCTTTTGTACCTCCGGGTCTGATTCAACATCACTATCATAGGGGGGAATATAATCTAGGATTAATGCACTTAGAGAAGTTCCATGTTCTGATTCTCCCCTCTGACCCTTGTTACTTAAATTTCTATTCTCGTTGGGGCGGAGGCAGAGGCTTCACCTCCAGATCTAGCCACTGAAATTGAAGGCCCTGCATAGTCAATTGAAATTTTTGGTTAGTTACAAAAGATAACAGAAGTTGATCAAGCTATCTTGCAAATTAAGTGCAGACATAAATATTACTATCTCTTACCCAACGATAGATCAACAGCATGAGAAGGATTATCCCCATCTTTCCTAGCTTCAATAGGATTTTTAGGACGGGTTTTAGGAAGCTCTGTCGGGTTAAGCTCCACTTGAGCTAGTGTCTCTACAATAGTAGGGTTGTCTATACCCCCTTCAGGCATTAAAAGTTCAGAATCTTGCTCATATGGAACTGCACATTTCAACCAATCATGGTCAGAGATGTAATAAAAAGTTATTTTAACAGGATGAAGGATAACACTCACGTCCAAAATCTTCTAAATTACATGGTAATTTAACATGGTCTAAAATTTATTCAAAAGATGCGCCAAGTTTCATCATTTCATCCAGTGATATCTCAGATTCTTGGTTAGTCTCACCAGTGGGAGCATTCGATGTGTCTTCTTGGTGACCCTCATCCTGTGGCCTCTGACCCCGGACAGTTTCTTCAGAGAAAATTACGGCATCAGTTGTAGTGGCCACCAAATGTTCTAGTGCAGGTGTTAAACCTAAAGTATCACAGAATGGAAGTCAGTTGATGTTTTTATTTAACATTTTATGAAGCATTGTTAAATTACCAGAAGCAGGATCTTCTCTCCTTGTAGCAGCAGTAGGAGCAGTATTGGGAACAGATGTTGGATCTTCTTAAGGAGTAGCCAAGTCAGCATGAACTTGTGACTGTTCACCAGCACCCTCCGTCGTTCTCATAGGAGGGTCAGTCTTCTCCCTCAAAGGGGAAATTGAAGAAGCCCTTGCAATCCCAAGAAGAATGATCAATCTTTTCATGAGTTAGAATTCATGACTATCCGAAGGACTTACCGCTACTGATGAATTGTTTAGCTGTGGACTTCTTCCTTCGATGCCTTTGCTTCTTTGGATTTTTGGGAGTGTTGACATCATCATATCCAAATACAGGAATTGGAGAATGAAAATCCATGTCGAACTCCTCGTCCGTGGCTTGCTGGCCTAGAGATACCTCACCCGGCTCATGAGGAGATTCATTAGCTCTGATAGAGGTGCCACTAGGGTTGTAATGTGGTGAAGGAACCTCAGCATTTCCTTTCCTTACAAGCTGCAGGATAAAGAAATTAATTTCCTTGAGTAACAAAGCTTTAATTGGAATCAAGTTACAAAGCAAATAAAGAAAGAGGCTTACATCTTCAGGAGCCACATAATCATACCACTCCTCATCTCCGGAAGCACCAGTCCCCTCAGTGGTGCCATGATCCATCATTTCATTCACCCGCTTGGTGATAAGAATGGAATCATCAGCGGCATATATGAGCATCTCCAGCTCTCTGATATAGTCCTGCACTTCATCGGGGTTATCCTCAAAATGGATATCGGTGGAAGCCCGAATATTCCCAACTCCAGGGATGTGTAACCATTCGCATAAGTCCATCCAGGTGGTTTCAGCATCGCAATATAAACTCCTCCATGTCTGGACAGCCTCTGGTCGTAGATATTCAGCATGTGTACCAGAAGGCTGCGAGGAGGGTCCTACAATCTTGGACTTCAGCTTCTTCCCAGCTCCTACAATCACAGATAGAGAATAAAAAAATAAAACTTGTTGCTCTATAAATTAATGGCGATTAAATTTCCCCAATGAAGTAACTCACCAGGATTCAATGGAGTGGGTCTCTTGATTCTGAAAGGAGGATTATATATGGCATGAGGCCGCTTTGACACATGTCGTGCCTCATCATCCCCATCTTGAGAATCAGGCGATCCAGCCCTAGGTGAGGAACCCAGTGAATCAGCTCTGGGTGTAAAAGAGTCACCTTCCAGATGAAGGGTTTCTTTTTCTACAGTTCTTTTCTTTTTACCCACCCGATGAACCGGATGATTCAGTACCCCTTCAGGGTATGATGCTACCTAGTTCTCGGCATACTATGTAGTCAAGTTACTCATTGCTCCGGCAACTGGTAGATCAAACACTTCCCCGGTCTTCTCCATAGCTGTCAGCAACCATAGTTGTCGGGCAACCATCGGATGATGATCTGACCTGACATGCACAGGAGGGGATACAACAGTCTTCTACAGACACTTGAATTGGCGTGCAAATCTGTATGGAGCATAGGCCTTGCATATAATCTCTCCGTCAATCCTGGTAGCCAATACACCATCTCTGCAAGACAGCATGTATGACCTCAATTCTAGGCCGGTTGTTCCATCATCAACAAACCGCCCAGTTTTCAGGTTTCCATAAGGAAATAAATGTAATTCCTTGAACACGCTTATCCTCACCTTCATATCATAGGAGCTGAGGGATAATGGAAAAATTCTAGAAAATTCCTGCACTGATGGCCTGAAAGAACTTCCAGGAACCTGTACTCCGCTCTGTACAGCATAAGTCCTGAAATGAGTGGCGATCTATCCCCACAAAACTTGGAATGGTCCCACTATTCTCAAAGGATACTTACCCATAAAGACATGGAGTAATCTCGTGTGAATATTCCCTAAAATTGGGGTATCCAACCCAACCATTTTCCTCTTATCCAACTTGGCTGCAACAACTAAGGTCCCTATCCTGATGCCTCCCTTTGAATCCCTAACTGGCAGAAAATAAACACTGAGCCACAAGGGTAAGAATCCCACCGGATGGGTCTTTTCTGGGATTCTCTGATCTACTTCATACCCCTACTTTTCAAATTCTCCTACTTCCAGGGTCGGCCAGAATGTGCCAAGAACACCCCTCTTCTCTGTTCGGGGGTAGGTAGTAGGACGAGTACAGGTGGGCCCCTTCTTCTTCTTCTTGGTAAGAAACATATCCATCCACTCCTCTGGATGAATATCCTTTCTAGAATGAGTTTTGTAGGTCATTGAATTCTTGATCTTGTAGAAAATTTTCAATAATTCCTAAGCCAAAGCCAGATTCTTCTCTGAATAATTCCAAGTCGCCTTGGGGGATGAATTCAACATACATATCTCCTAAAATTGGATCCCCCGAGATCTTGTAGACATCCCACAAACTGATGCCTACTTATCCATGAATCAGATGGAAATAATTGGTTTATGGGCTCCAGTGGATGATTAGCTCCAGCGCAAAGTCATCATTCCTGAAGACATATGTCTGCCCAGCCTAGATGACTTCATATATTGTAGCTCCCTTCAGATCTCCGACAAACTCTGCATAGGTTTGTCGCACCCAATATGCCCACATCCAAGTTGGCTTTACACCTCCTCCAGGACGGAAGTCCCAACTCTTCTTCCATCCTTTGGATTGATCCATCTGAGAATTTTAGAAGATTGAAGGATAACAATGTGGTCGCAGCTCAGGCTTGTGAGGTTTCATATCTGGATAACATGGGCTATGATGCATTATAAACACCTTCTCCACTGTTCCAGCATTTAATAATGATCCTCCAAATGAGACATTTTCTGAAGCAAAATTGGTGTAATTCTGAAACCAAGAATACGAGAGATAGTTCTTTGGCTCTGGAATGTTGACTTCTTGTAGATGACCATGGACATATAGAGGTAGGTAGATGCTCTATGGGAAATTAAGATGATATTTCTTCAAGTACTTGGCCAAATCTGGGAGAGTGATGTCATAGATATTATAATAGTCATGTCCAATGATGTCCATCATGTCATCAATTCTCTTTCTAGCCAGCTCATTAGTCGTTCCAATTCTTTTGGGAGCCATTGAATCTGCACAAAGGCCGAATAATTAACTCTTAAGTAAGTTGATTTTTCATAAAATTTGTGAAGAAATTCGAAAAAAAATGGCTAAGGCATTAAGGCACGCAAGTCCCATGTTGGCGTGCAAGTATAATTGTGTCGTGCAAGTTTGGGTGCGCAGTTATCACCGCGCAAGTCTAATTACCTCTGCAGAAGAATGACACAAAGAAACAATGAACCACAGACAGCAGCACCTGCATGAACGAGAGACCACTTGCACGATGAGAGCGAAGTGATTTGAAAGTCGGTTGCTTTGTGAAATAATGGCATGCATATTTATAGGCAAAGTCGTACCCCTGCGCACTGAAGCCTGTGCGGCTCGCACATGCGCGCCGCTACCTGCGCGCTCACCACCTACGCACCCAAATTCCTTGGTTTTCTACTTTACCTCAGAGTCAAATTCTCCTTCCTTTTTCGGATCCAACTCTGAGGGAGGACTTTTGTTGACACTCTTTTCCGTCACAGAGTCTAATTACTGAAGAAGTGGAATGCCTTAAGCATAAAGAGATTCATCCTTTGAAGAAACATCAAAAATTGGCAAAGATATGAACAAGGAATTATTTAAGCATGGGTCATGTAAGTTCCAAGCTGTTCACGCAAGTATACTTGCGCACCGCATATGGGTAGCATAGGTGACTTGCGCGCCCAATTTTATTTTCTCCCAAGGTCCTCAATGGCCTATAAATACCCCTTGTGGGCCCCCCATTTCAAGGACAAAAAAACCAAAAGTTAGATTTAAGCTCTCGGAACCCTAGTCTCTACTTGAATTCTTTCGAACACTTTTAAGGTAATTTCTTACCTAGAATGGAAGATCTAAAGAGGAGGAATAAGGCCTAAGTGTTGAAATTCATCAACACTTGTGCGCCTAAGTGTCCAACCCTTAAGGGAAATGGTCACACTTGCGCACCGCCTTATCACTTCAAGAAAACTTGTGTTCCACCCTTTTGGAAGCCTCTAACGATAATACTAAGGGCTTGAGCCAAGCCTCGCCCAATTATTACCCTATGGGTTAACCGTCGCCCAAGTACACCTGTGTAGCGCAAGTATACTTGCGCGACCAGGAATCGCACGCCCAAACAGGACTTGCGCGCCTGCCTCTTTTTGGGTGCCCCTCCTTCCTATTCAACTCTTTTCTTTAAATACACCTCTCCTCTTCAAGATTTAGCCTTAAAAACCTTCTTCAAAGCCATTTTTTGGCATGGTTCTTTTGTTGGATTCCTTATATGAAAGGAATTTTGTGTAACATCTCTCAAAATCTCGTGATTTACATATATTTATGTCACTAAGGTTATAGATTCCCTCCATTCAATCTCATCCTTTAATATGAGAATATCTTTAATCTAGGCATCCTCCTTAGGAATAATCCCCAAGTCTCAAGACCTCTTAACCTAGGCATCCTCCTTAGGAGTAAGCCCAAATTTACAAATCTCCTTAAACATTGGACCTCCTTCTCAGGAGTAAGTCCCAATCATAATTCCATTTTTATTTGGGCCTCCTTCTCAGGAGTAAGCCCCAGTCATAATTTCAAGTTCCCTAATCTGGGCATCCTCCTTAAGAGTAAGCCCCAAATTCCCTAACCTGGTCCTCCTTTTTAGGAGTAATCCCCAGTCATAATTCCTCTTAACCTGGGCCTCCTTCTTAGGAGTAAGCCTCAGTTCTCAAGTCTCTTTAACCTGGGTCTCCTTCTCCGGAATAAGCCCCAGTCATAATTTCTCTTAACTAGTCTTAATTTCTTTTGATTTGGGCTTCCTTCTCAGGATTAAAACCCAAACATAAGTCCCCTATAATTTGGACATCCTTCTCAGGATTAAGTCCTAAATTAAGTATCCAAATCTCCATAATTCACATATACCTTTATGGACCTTATTCTCGGGTTTCTTCTTTGAAGTAAATCCCAATTATCATCTATCTTGGGTAGTCATACATACGTAAGCCCCACTTCATTTCTTATGATTGAATATTTCATGGCACAATCGTCAGGTTTTACTGATACCTCTTGTTTCTCACATCGATCATGACTCACGTGAGCTTAGAGTGTAAAAGTAATTATGACATATTTCCTTGGGCCATCAATCATGCATAAACTCCATACTTCTTCACTCTAACTACGTGGGTTCTGATTCCTTTTCTAAACAAGGATATGTAGGTAGCCCATCTGTGGGTACGATCCCAAATCTGAAATAATCCATGTCCTTCTGAATGACAATAAACTTTAAGTGCCCCACTGAGTGGCTTTAAAAATAGTATGGTTATCATAATGACCAAGATATTTCTATATAATGTGTTGAAGGATACTATTGAATAATAATCTATAACAAATACAGATGATTCTCTAGTGATGAAGAACCTCAAATACATATAAAAGATTCTCTAAATCTCATACATATCAATCATTGATTGTCAGATCTAAAGGAAAGTTCATTTTCATACTTAGTAATTTAATAAGGATTCACGAACATAACTCAAATCTATAAAGAGAGTCCCAGAGTAGACAATAATTTCCCCAAAAAAGGTGTGATGAGTCTGACCTCCCATCCTCTGGACCTATGCAAATTCTTAAGCCTCATCGGTCCACAACTAATGAGCACCTACCTTTGGAAAGTAGGTCCAAATGAATATAGAATCATTGGATGTTTCCAGTTCTATGAATAAACCTATTAGAAATCGATTGGAATGTTTGAACCTTAAACAAACAAGGTCATCCCCATTTACAGAGGAAATAGGTACCATAGTATAAGTGGTATGGTATATCCATGGACTTCGTGATGGGGATACCACATATGTCCAGGGGCCACGATTCCATCTGGGTGATCATTTACCGACTCACTAAGTCAGCCCACTTCCTACCCATCCAAGAGAAAGAATCAGTAGAGGGCTTGGGATGTCTCTACGTACAAGAGATTGTACGACTTCACAGGGTTCCAACAACGATCATCTTAGATCACAATGCTCATTTTACATCCTTCTTGCAGAAGGGATTTTAGGAGGCGTTCGGGACTCAGCTATGCTTGAGCACCGCCTTTCATCCTCAGACGGATGGTCAGATGGAGCGAACCATACAGACACTCGAGGACATGCTTTGTGCTTGTGTCCTCGATTTTGGCCACAGTTGGGAGGACCACCTGCCACTGGTGGAGTTCGCATACAACAACAGTTATCACTCCACTATCACCATGGCTCCGTTTGAGGCCTTTTATGGGCAACCTTACAAATCACCTCTTTGCTGGATAGACCCAGGGGATTCAACACTTATGGGTCCAGAGTTGGTACAGGCTACCACATAGAAGGTGTAGATCATCCAAGAGTGGATGAAGACTACACAGATCCGGTAGAAGTCTTATGTCGGCAGGAGGCAGAGACCCTTGGAGTGTGAGGAGGGAGACCATGTCTTCTTATGGGTCTCACCCCGTCAAGGATTACGGAGGTTTGGCCGGGGCGGCAAGCTATCTCTGAGGTTCATCAGACCTTTCCAGATCCTTAGAAGAGTAGGCGAGGTGGCATACCATCTAGTTCTTCCCCCATAGATGCACTGGGTGCATAATGTATTTCACATGTCATAGCTGAAGAGATACATGCATGATCGATCACACGTTATTGACTGGGGCAAGCTGGAAATCGACGTTAGGGAGATGTTTGTGGAGTTCCCAATGGAGATAGAGGATCAACAGGAGTAGGTCCTTCAAGGGTGGTCAATTCCTCTCGTGCGAGTTCATTGGCTACATGGAAATATCTATGAGAGAACATGGGAGTAGGAGGCTCGGATATGTGCTCAGTACCCCCATTTGTTTTCCTAGTTTTGTTGTAGATTTTGGGAACAAAAATCCCTAAGGTGGGGAGAATGTAAAGACCCAGAAATTCCATGTAATTTTTTTTAATTATTTCAGATTATTACAAGTCTAAGAAAATTTATGGTGCATGATTATGAGGCCTGGTGTTCCCAGAATGGAATTTTGGACTTTTTTTCAAGGTATGTTCAGTAAACGTGTAGGCGACATTTTCTAACTTTTGAACCGGTGCTCGGAATTGAAATCTGAGGACACCGTTGAATCTGTAGCGCCCCGATTCACTTAAGGGAGGTTTCTCTTCTACTATAGTAGGTTGGGAGAAAAAGATAAATTTTTGGACTTTAGAAAAAATAATAAAATAACTTAACAAAGTTATTTTATTTTTCTCCAGCGGTTGAGCAATGGTGGAGGGGCCACTGAGTTATCAAGCCATTAATGGCTTGATCCTTCGTTTTTGTAACCACTCCATTGAGAGATGATAGGTGCATTAATTAACTTATTAATGAACCTCATTAAATCTTTGTTGTGTTAAACTCTCATCCTCCGTCTATTTAAGTGAGGCTCGGGTTGGAGTTTTGACATGGCTTCATCAAGCAAGAAACCTCTGACGAAGTGACGCAACATCTTCCACTGATGAGGAACGGAAGCTTGGACATCGTTGGAGGGATCGACGACAAACATCAGCGGCTTCCAAAGACAAGGATTCTTCATCCACCACCGTGACGTCCCCAGCGAATCTCGAGGTATGGGTTTATGTTTAAAATGGGGTTTATCATTATTTTAATGTGATGTATAAATTACTCCCACCTGTTATGATATTAACGTGGAGGGTGTAGGCCAAAAGAGCAAGGCTCGGACCCTCCGCCACTTTGTTTCTTGATGCGTTCTTTTTGGGATGATTTTTAACTCGATGGAAAGAGGAAACCGGGTGGCACACAATGACAGTGGCATCCTGGGAGGGTCGTAGGAACGTCTGGAAGGAATAACGGACCACCAGAGCTCACACAGTGGCCCGCAGAAGATCCGTCGGCACGGTGGAACCGACGACTGGCACCGGTGGAGGAGGCAACGACCAACGCTCTCCGACCACGAAGGAGGGCGGTGCCGCTCAGTGCTGCGGTCGTCAGACATGCATCCAGCAACGGTCGGTCACAGAGATGGGAGGTGGCGTACCATCGCGTGTCGCGGTGAGACAGGTTGCGTCTCAAATCCACAGCAAAGGCAGGGACCTACTCTTTGTGGGTCCTGCAGGTGACGAGGTGGCGCCACCTGGCACTGCCAATCAAGTAGCCAAACAACTCCTTTGATCTATTCGGAAGGCAGACCGCGTGACACCCATGTGAGTCGCGCCAACCGGCAGGCGAAGCTACTGTGGACCAGCCCATCCAGGGCAGGCCGAGCCCACCGTAGCCCAACCCAACTAGGTTGGACCTGACCCGGACCCATTCGAGCCCAGTTTCACTTAAAGAGCCGTATCTTGTGAACCAGACGCCCGTTTGACGAACCTTCTACGGCGCTGGGATCCTTGGAGTGAGATTATCCTTTTGAGATACTCCATGAGAGTTTTGGAGAAATTTTGAGTATGACCAGGTTAGATCGAACCCAAATCTAACCGGGCCCTCAATACTAAAATGCCAATAACTTAAAGACTGGGCGTTTAGTTGACGCACCGGCTGTTGTGTTGGAACCCTTTTAATGGGACGAACCTTTTTGTAACTTCTTCGTGGGACTTTGTTCCGGTTAAAAAACGATTGATGGCTTGAGGAGAAGTTTCTCCTGAAATCAAGTGTGCTATGAGTGGGAATCTAGTGGCTAGCTGAGAGATGGAGGTTGGAGACAGATCATATAAAGGTTAATACCTAGTGATCCTGTGTGGGTCAGCACCTAGCAATCCTATATGGCTCAGCACCTAACGATCCTGTGTGGATCAGCACCTAGTGAGACTGTATGGATTATCACCTAGAGACCCAGTGTGGATCAGTATTCTAGCGACCCTGTGTGGATCAGTAGTGCACGACTCGACGAGGACCATCCTTAGAGAAGCTCATCGTGGATCAGCGACATAATGATCTTGTGTTGTTCTGATCATGTGTGGGTCTTGTGGGGGTTAGTACCTATCAATAATGTGTGGGTAATACTCCATATGGTCAGTAGTAGTGTCTCTTGATAGAATAATATGATCAAGATTTACGACTAATCATCTGTACTTCTGTACTTTAGTTATACCTAGTTTTTGAGCTGTGTCTTTTTCTTTGTACTTTGTGATTGAGATCATGCTTGTGGTTTTTCTTTGTGGAATTCTGAGAGACCTTCAGGGTTCTCAAGGACCCTACTAGGTATTGTTATACTCACCCCTGCATGGGATTCACTTGCACCTTGTTGTGTCTTGTGCAGATAACGAACAACCTTGACTGAGACTCGGGGAGCTAGGACCTGACGGTGGATGGCGGTAACAGCTGACGTAGAGAGTTGTGGAGACAAGTTGTACCTACCCTCTAGGTATAATTCTTAGTGGAAGATCTTAGGAGTTGTTTTCTGTTTTCAGTTGTAGTTGTATCTTTTCAGTTGGGCTTGTATTCTAGCCCCTTACTTTCAATATACACTTTTACTACAACAGTTTTACTTCATGGTTTCATATTATTGTGTTCTATTCTATGTATTTGTATAGTTTTAAAGGCAATGCCTTCCCGTGTTAGGGATATGCCTTTCTGGTGCTAGTCACCAACCCCTAGCCTATGGAAGGCGGGCTTTGGGTAGTCACGGCACGATCCCCATGGGACGGGTCATGACACTCATCCCCACCTATGTCGAGGTACTAGAGTAGGTGATGGTGAAAGATATATTTCTGTCAGAGAGACACTATGCATCTAGTTTTGGAAGTGGTCACAACAGAGATGAGACATTTTTTGCAGCTAGCAGGCGTCAGACGACATGATCTCAACATAGTAGGCCTCCCCATAATCAGTCTTAGGCACGTAGTCATATGGGGCTAATGTAGTGTAGTGAACGGAGATAGCCTAGGGAGGGATAGTGTTATGCTTGTGATAGGTGTGGTGATATGGCATGAGACTACCAGACTAAACGTTCTGAGAATCTTAGGTAGGAAACAAGTGACCTGCCACGGTAGAGACAATGTCCTGACCAAGGTTCCCCCATGCGGGGACAGGGTGGTCCCTAGAGAGTTGGTGCTGGTAGAGAATCATGAGCAGTTGGAGGTGGGGGATGACATTATGTGGTCTGTCCACCACCACCACCACCAGGAATCCCACGTCAGGCTCAGGAAGCTGGTAGTTGGGACCGTGTATAGCCTCAAGCTCTGGATGTCTACGATCCTAAAAAGCATGGGATGATTAGAGGTACACTATGTGTCTCTTCTACTTTTTGCAGAAGTAATTATTAGACACTATGTGAAGTACTCTTTTCTCTCTACTCCTTGCTTGAGGTTTTACCGGGGTGACACAGGGCGTCAGTGTAACCCTATGTCAGTGTTTTTCAATGTAACTACGAATACACGAAGAAGAGGGGTACTTCCCCCACCAATAATAATTTTTATGATGTGAGAAAAACTGTGAGGGAGAGTTAGTGCTGCCTAGAGTGGATAATATCGAGGTGTGGTGGATGAGTCCCTCTGACTTGTGCATTCAGGGTGAGGTTGTGTTATGGAGTTTCGAAGTAGATCCTAGTATTGTTGGTGGAGTATTCCTGCTTGAAAATTTTTTATCGGGATGTCACTGGTGGATGTAGCGGAGTATCTGGTTTGGGGATTAATCTCCTTTTAATGGAAGTGAAGACATGTAGTGTATGCCACGTGCTTTATGTCTTTAGGTTCTTGCGATTGGATGAGTTTACTCACCTGCCTTATTCGTTGGTACCTTTGTGTGATCAACGTCAACCTTGATACATCAGTTATCAAGTACAAGTTGAGGTTATGGAGACCCCATGAATGAAACTATGTGACTCACTACATGGTGCTGATAGTGGTAGTCTTCACCCAGATAATGTGAAGACGCTATCTTCTAGGAGAGCACTTTGTGGTTTGCTTAGACCACTAGAGTCTCAGGTGTGTCTTCCCCTAGAGAGCCTTGAAACTGAGGTGGAAATATTGTTTGAACTTCCTACAGGACTATGACTTCAAGATAGTTTATACTATGGGAAATGGAAACATTATTTCAGATGCCTTTAACAGGAAGTCCCAGGCTCGCCAAGTTTGGGAAGTTTTGGAGCAGTTAGCTCCCTATAGTTGACCCTGGTGGAGTAGGAGGGTACACTTTTTCTTCAGTCGATGGTGATGACTCATTATCTTCCCAATCATGTAAGAGAGTCTTTTTTGTGATGCATCGACTGTTGAATCTTGTTTGACCATATATCCTTAGGTGTTTTACCAGATATATATTCTAAAGGAGGGATTCACGAGACCCTGTTCCAGGGACAAATAGTGATTCCAGTCATGACATGGAGTGTAGAGGTTCATTCAGGATGGAAAACTATCCCCTAGTTTTGTCAAGACATTCGAGATCATGCAAAGAGATATAAAGGTTGCCTATTGCCTTTACCTACCCCTAATAGATGGAGTGGGCGCACGAATTCTCCCACATTTTGAAATTGAGGAGATATGTGCATGTTCTTACTCACATCATCAACGGGAGTAGACCTTTCAAGGACGAACCATACCCTTGGTTCACATGCTATGATAGTACGGAAACATTTAGGAGTTTTCCTAATAATGGGAGATCCAAGTGTGGGCTCAGTATCCTGAGTTGTTTACCTAGTTTTACTTTTTGAGGATGAAAAGCTTGAAGAAGAGAATGATGTAGAGACTTGGTTTTTTCCTTGTAATATTTTGGAATATTTCTATATATATTTCCAGAGCTAAGAGATAAGACGATGTGTAATTCCAAGACTCAGTGTGACCAGAATAAATTATAAAAAAATATTAAGTATATTTTATACTATGCACACGAAAAAAGCATGATAACTCTCAATAGTAAGTCGGATCAGAAATATGAGGCCACGGTTAAGTCTGAAGCATATAATTTACCCTAAGCGGGGTATAACCTTTGTCAGCATGAGACTTATGTGAGAAAAGTCACCCATAGGAAAAATCATAAATAAAATAATTAAACATAATTATTTTATCTCAAACGTCGAATCAAATAGTTAACATAGTATGACACATGTTTTCAAAATCATAAAGTTGTAACATATTAAAAGTAATGTCATATAATAGTTTATGTGATACATATGATAAATGGTTATATGTAATTCTTACACTAAAATAATACCTTATCATGAATTTTTAATTACATTATAACTCATTTAATTTCTAAATGGTTTTTATCATATTCTATGTACATATTTTATTAGTCAAAATTATCATTTTAAAATGTTAAGTGGACTGTTTTATAATAAAATACCATTATGAAATATTTATTATATTTATTTGAGAATGTGATTCATATTATGTATAGTTTCATGTTATCTTAAAAAATTTTATAAAGTTTTGATAATGTAGTCTCTTTATAAAAGTAAATTAGTTATTAATATAACATTACAATCATTGTGTATATATTTTGTTTCACAAAAACCAATTTCTCGATTATGTATTTAAGAGTTAAATGAAACTTAATTATAAGAATAAATTCATAAAATGTATATCTCTTTAGATCTGTAAATAATTAATTATCAACCATGTAATAAATAAGAGAGAATAACAATTACAAATGTAATCACTCATAACAAAAGAAATAGATTTTATTCTAAATAAATTATTTGTCCATGCATTATATGATTTGGTTTAAAAGTAAAATCCATGAATTTTATAAATTTGATTTGATAAAATCGGCATTAAATTAGGAATCATCATATCAAGATTATCCAATAGTAAATTTTTCATAATTTTCCGAGATAGTCAAATTTTTAGGTAAAAAGTGAAATACAATATGAGTATACGATAAGTATTATGACATCATAATGACTTGAGATGATTTAATAAATAATAAAAGGATATTACTCGACTATAAATAATTTTATTCATTAAAATAATGTATTGCATAGGAATAATATTAATTTTCCAAACCTATAAAGAACATTCCAAAACTCAAACTATATTTTAAGATTTTAAAAGAAATTATTTATGAATAAGAATCATTTACATATCCAAAATAATATATATTAAATGGGGGTTTAACTAATAAACTATTAAAATACTAAAAACAACTTCCCCTTGGAAAATACCATTGGCTAAAACCATGGGAAAAAATGGTTTTGCATTTTTTATAACTTAGAGTCCAAATCCTATGTTTAGAAATTAATAAACTAATCATCCTCTTTCGCTATAAATACTTTCTCATTATCTCATTTCTCTCAAATACAAATCCATTGAGTACAAATTTCCCCTCATTTTCCCTCTTAATAGTCCCTCCAAGGAGTTTCTAGGGTTCTGGGGAGTTCTTCTCATGCTTTAAGAATCTACTTTGCAAGGGAAGAGTTCTCACTCCCTTTTTCATTTCACTTGAAATCTTGCATTATATTTTCACTTTGAATTATTTTTCATATAACATAATACTTGTTTTTTCATTTCATTATCATCCATTTGATATATTTTTAATGATATGTTACTTATTCCCCTCATTGCATCATTTTCTTAAGTCATTTTTATGTCGAAGGGATTCTCTCTCTTCCTTTTCATTCAAGAGATTTCTCTATAGTGAGCTTTCTAAATTTCAAGTTACTTTCTTTTTATACAGTTAAAATAATTTCGTTACTATCTAGATGATGTTCTACTGATGTGATACTTACATTCTCTCTCATTAACCTCGTTCCATTATCTATTTTGTATACTCGTTATGCTACCAAAACCATTCTTTGATTTTTCATGTCATCATATTTCATTGTGAATACCCAATCCTATTTTCATTCAAGGGTATTCATATAAATTTAATTTTACTTCATTGATTGAGGATTTCCATGAATGAAACTCACATTCCTTTCCCATTGGTTTAAATTTTTAAAGGTTCATGGCCTTAAACTCTTATGAACCCAATGGTTTTTATTGGAAACTCATTATCATTCTCTACAAGTTATTGATGAAATTATTTTTTATGATATATGATTTATGAAACACACATAAATTTGGACATATGAAGGATGCACCCTGATAGCATTCTAATGCATTAGGTAATGTTTTATATCTCATGAAATGATATGTATGATATTGAAGAGTAAACATTATCCACTAAGAGAATTTTCCCACTATGTTATGTTGTCTTGATAGTGAGTCTTGATTTATACTTATGATGTCATTTATGTTGTTGCCACATTCTTAGGATATATTGATCCTATGATATATACTTCTTTTTTCCAAAAGTTTTTTTTATGATATATGAATTATGATCCATGTTTTATTGGATTTGATTTCCATATAACATGCTATTGTACTTCGATTATGTTCATGTACCCACATGTTTATCTTGTGCTTACTCATGATCTTCGATTATTATCGGTTATGTTTACCCATATTGGATGTTTAAGTTCACATTTTCTTATGTTTCCTCATTTCTTCTGAAATTTCTATGAAGGGGTACACATAATATATTTGTATTTGTGTAGAATCTTGTGTAAGAAATATGTATTATATAATGAGTTTAGACGAATATATACCTAGTTTTTAAAGAAAATAAATTTTTAATATTTATTTTTAATTGTAATTGAAGTTATGTATAAAATATTGTATTTTTAGAAATGGATAAAAAAATGCGGGTGTGAGCCACCTCAATTGATACATGTAGTAGGGTGAGGTTCTAAAAAAGGGGGGAATGACATTTAAGGACCAAAATAGCTCCTTAATTATAATTAAGGACTGAAAAAAATAAACATTGAAGGTCTAGCTGACAAGATCTGAGCCCTTTTGGATGAAAATAATCTCTGATAAGGTGAGGTAGTCTTTAGTGAAGTTTCTGTCATCCCCAACAGCTTTATCTACCATTTCCCTCAACTCTTTGATATTCTTCTGCATCTTCTTCCCCTAATCGCCCATCATAACCTGCTCCAAATTCATCACCAGTGCCTCCTTGGTCAATTCCCCACACTCCATCCCCACTCCAATTTCCCAAACATCTACCACCATTCAAGCATTCAGCTGCTAATCCCCAAAGAACGGGCGGCAGATCATCGACACGCCGCTTGCCACACCCTCCAGCACTGAGTTCCAATTGCAATGCGTAACGAACGCACCGAATGCAGAGCTTGTCAGGACTTCAACCTAGGGAGCCTATGACACGACCTTCCCCTTACTAGATTCTCTATTAGGGAACCCCTGGCAGATGTGTCCTCGCGTTGTCCTGCAACGACCATAGAAAAGGAACCCCACTCACTTCCAGCGCGCCTTCCACGGTCGTGAGGTCATCAAGAGAAAACATAATGACTAATCTGAAGCTGAAATATAACATGTTGTAATAATAAATGAAAATCATATAAAATCATGAACATCTATGTCATACATACAACACTGGTCATCCACTAGGCTAACCATACATATAGGAGTTCAAAAGAAACTAAAATAAAAGTATATAGATATATTACTAACTCTGAGCTAGACCACGTACTTAGTCTCTAGACATTGTCGAACTGCTCCATCCTAATCATAATAACTAACACTAGTGGATCCGCTCGATCATGAGACATTGGGCCTCAGCCCTATCCACCATGAAATTGTGCTCAACCTGAAAAGCATACATAAGGCCTACACACAAACTGAGGTGCACATGCAGGGTTGAGAAATAGTCTATTAGAGAACCTCAATGATGAACTTATAAATATACCGCCATAAGTGCATGAAAATTCAATATGCTCAGTCTAATCGATACTCAACTGAAAAGACAAGTAAAGCTAATAAATGTGAAATCATAATCAAACCCCAGGTCCGTAATCCCAGTCAACTGGGCAAGTGTGATCATGAATATCCATATTTATGTGTTTATACATGTATAGTCCCATACCTATACATATATACATAAATATGAGTATACATGAGTAAGGTGAATGAAATAACAAAAAAAATCAATACTAGATGATCCTTGGGTCTATAATTCTGATCGCTTGGATATCCTATGCAAGGGAATTGACCTGAACATCATGTCACTCAAGTCGTGTATCATTAAGTTGATCTATGGGTTCGTGATCCCAATCGACATATACCTTCTTCGGTCAACATCAGAAATGTCTTTGAGCAAGCTATGTTGTAACACCCCGAGCTTCCACGATACGCTTCTCATTCAATAATGCAATAGCTTGCATTGTACGCAACTTCGAGTTCTAAAACACCGCGACTAATCAAAGTAGCCGTTATGAATAGTAATAACCACTTTTTAAAATTATAGAAATTTTATATTTCAAAATGGGCTTCATTTTTGGATTCAGAATATCGAAATTAGCCTATGTTGAATTTTTGGTATTTTTCTGAGAACTTCTAATTTTTTATGAATAGTGAAAAATACTTAAAACAACTTTTTAATAAAAATAATTTATTGTGATAAATTATACTATTTAGTGGTTTTAAGGTATAATTAGAATATATTTTTACCATTTTATCCAATGGTGGTCATTACAATTAATTTAACATTGAAATTGGATATAAACAATTGTCAATCTTTTGATATAAATTGTTTCTTAAAACACGTTATTTGTCGTAACAGCGGGAATTAATTATAAAATTAATTAATGCAACTTATATGTTTGGAATTTTGTAAAATAGACATAATTTTTGAATTTGTAATATCAATTATATCTTAGGGTGAAATTTTGGCCTTGTTCTGAAAAACTTCAATTTTTGATGAATAGTGAAACCACTAAGTGGTAGTTAAATAACTGATTTTTCGTTTAAATGAAATATTACCACTTCTGTGATTTGATTTTCAAAAATCCGACATACATGGTTGTCAATAAGAAGTAAAATGTGGTTCAATGAGATTAAAATAATTTTTTGGTGAATAGTAACTTTTAAGTTCTTAATCGCGATTAGAGGTAATTAGTGTAGTTTAAGGTACAAATAATGTTTTAATAATATGAGATGAGCTTGACACTTGTCCTACTCCTATTGGATGAGTCATGGCCGACCAAGAAAACTCATGGGTCAACTTGGGGACCCCATGGAGCCACTTTGGTTGGAAAATGACATTAATATATATTTATTTAATGTTAAAATTAAATTGACACAAACATGAGTTATTTTACTAAAACAGTTTTTAAGTGGGGTTACACAAGTCCAAATTTTGACTATAAATATTAATTAGAAAGATAAAAAGATTTCCTACATCATAGTATTTTTTTTATAATTTTTAGACATTAAATAAATTAAATTATTTATGACATCATTATGATGCAGCGATGACCTCATTATTTAACGATTTAAATAAAATGAGAAGATAATGCAAAATCCAAGGCTTACACTTGTCCAAATCCTATTGGATGAGGATATTTCGAAACCTTATCACCTTATCCTTGAATTATATAAGTGTGGGACCTTTAGAATCCGAAAGGCATTGTGAAATAATGTAACATTTCAATCTCTCCAAAAGTGCCCCTCCTCTCCACTTATAAAAGGCCCCCACCTCTCCCACATTATTCACACCATCAAGCCATTTGGCTCGGCCAACCTCTGACCAAATACTCTCCCAACTTCCCCCTCTTACTCCTAGAAGCCTCACTTTGGGAATAACTCTTCCAAGGAAGCCTTTGTCTCAAATCAAAAAGAGTTACCCGATTTTGAGGTAATGTCTTCTCTAATGTTGTTTTGTTTTATTTTTCTTCTCCAACCCCCTAAACTCTTTTTATTCATTTCTTTTGTAACAACATCAGTATCCTCAATATACTAGGATGTTTTTATAAGAAGTATTATAGCTACACTTACACACACCTACATCTAATGGTTAAAGAACATACGGTTTCTGTGGATGGCGAATTTCTGCCTCACGAAACGATGATTGTTCAACACTCATATAACACCTTCAAAGGTGGCCATTAAGATGTCACTATATTTATATATGATATAAAATATGTTTATGTTTTACTTATGCTTCTGTATTTCTCATTTATGGCATACTTTATTATTTCCATTATGGGTAAAACGCGATAATTTCATTTTAGGAAGTGCGGACTACCGCCCCCTCAAAGTGATTTGAATCGTTAATGTCATATGTGGGATGTATAAAGGATGGATTAAATGGTATTATACACTATATTATAATATAATTATATTATAAATTTATATCATTATGATTTCATTCCATTAAATACGAAATAGAAATGAAAGTAGCGTTCATGCGTACGTACGGCTTACCGTCTCCATGAACGGTGCATTTCATTTCTTACCTCTAAATGTTACGTGGCATTATGAATGAATGTATATACTGTATATATATGATATATATGATATCTACATCATGAATATAATTCTGGATATAATGGATATTTCACCACATGAACAACTTGTAATTATAAGAAGTTTATTTTTGACTCAAGTACCAAAGATCGACAAAACGACCGTTATTAACTTAAATAATTAAATAATGTTCATAACATGGTAATAAGTGATATAAATGGAATAATTAACATGAAAAAGGTTCTTAAGTAAATATAAATTAACTCTAGTTTATTATTCAGGAGGTTAAAGAACGGTCGAGTCAGGACAAGACGCAAGGTAAGGGAACTTCTTAACCCAACTTCCATTCTTTGGGTTAATCTCCTACTTTCAAATTATGTCATGATATTATTATGTCTTATTTTGTATTTTTACTTTCTTTATGTGTACCTATAGTGAATACACATAATATATATATTTTATTTTAAAAATGATCTTTGTAAGGACTTCGTCTCAATCTCCTTTCATTGAGGCATATTTGGTTTTATACACAAATTTCTTTTATACGGTGTATAAACCACTTTGACTTTTACGTTTATTCAAAAGGAATCTTTTTTATACGAAGCATTTACTAAACGACAAAAGGGAATGTTTTTGTCGTACGTATGCGGTGACAACGACTTCTCCGCCGCCATGACCACTATTTGAGTTTCGGCTTCCTCTACAAGCCATACCCTTTTTTTAATGAAAAATAAATACCATGTTATACTTTTCTTTTATTTTGGTATTGAAAATGGTTTTGAAAGAGTTTTTATTATATCAATGTGTTTTATTGATATCTTTTGATTGAAATGTGGAAATGTTATGTTTCCTTTATGCATGTTTTATGTGATATGATTATGTTATGGTTTATGAGATGTTTAAACCTGTTCATATGAGGAATGTATTAGACTTAATAAGTGACGGGTGGAGCCCGCTATAGCTCCTCGATGCATCGGTAGGTCTCATGAGACAACTAGACGTGGAATTGGCCGAGGCCCTTTCCCAACTTGATTTATGGTTTTGGCCGAGGCCTTAATCATTTTAGACGTCTTGGACGAGGCCTTGACAAAATGTTTCAGAATGTCTGGCATTATACATTCCCTCATTATGAAATTGGTTATTGATATTTCATTTGATTATTAGACTAGTAGAATATACATGTGAGTAAGTAAATGACATTATTTTATTTTAATTTTTCCATATTATGCTGAAGTTCAAGTTCAATAAGGCTTTTGTTTTAGTTATACATTGCCTTAAATGCTTATGTTTTCTTATAAAAGCTTCTGCAATATTGTTATCCTTACTGAGCATCTGAGCTCACCCCTTTCAATGTTTTAATATTTTCCAGGATGTGAGGAAGTATTTTATGAATGACCTGCAGGGATAGTTCGAAGAGGATAGAAGTGTGGACTATGGAGACTATGTTATTATAGTTTTTCACTTTGTGATGTAATGTAACATTTATGAATGTATCTAGTGTTTCCAATGCTACTAAACTAATCGGTCTTTCGAGACTTGATCTTTTGTGATCATGCCAATGTTACAAAGTAATGCACCGACTCTGGGTAGCTGGGGTCGGGGCATTACAGTTGGTATCAGAGGCAGTTTAGTACTAACCTTGGAAGCTAGATTTAGATAAACTCTGATTAGAGCACATAGCCCAAAGATAGACTTTGAGGATTAGTATAGAAGAACTTCCTAGAATTTTGGTATTATAGAGATGTTATGAGTTTTCCGAGCAATACATCCCTGTCTGGATACGAGCAGGTAGAGGCGGCTCTGGCACAGATGTACCTAGGGGTAAAACCCGAAAACACCGATTGAGCTAGACTCGAACGGGAACTGGTGCACGACAACGGGCCTTGCTGCACTCTTGGTTACGACACTCCCGGGGGATATGCTTTGGATAATTCTCATTTTCTTTATAAACCACTATGAAGGGTTATGAGTATATAATTCCTCAAAGAAAACATTTTTATGGATTATATCCATAAATAGTTCAATTTATGTTAAGTATCTTACAAGTATGGAATTATGTATTTTGATTCATAAACTAATATAGTTTATGCCATTGTTTAGAAATGGCGCCTAGTGGAAGGAATGGAAACCGTATCAATGCACTCACTCCGTGTAGGGATTGCCCTCCTGCTCAAGATAATTATTGTGGATCTGGAGATACAACTGGTGCTGATCAACTTATCACCATACTGGGACAACTCACTCAGGTTATGAATAATAACCTTACTCGTATGAAGCACCCTGATCCGCAACGTGGAGGATCAATGTTAAACCGCTTCATGAGGAAACAACCACCAACATTTAATGGGGGTACAAATCCGTTAGTAGCTGAGCAATGGATAAACTCCTTAGAGAAAATATTCCATGCCTTGGGGAGTAGCGAAAGGGAGAAGGTTGTCATGGCAGTTTACTGCCTCACTGGAGATGCCGATCAATGGTGGTCACTAATTCAAAACACAAAGGAAGATGATGAATTAACAAACATGGAATGTCAGGAGTTCAAAGAGCTTTTCTTAGAAAAATACTTTCCTCGTGACCATCGAGCAGATATGGAAAGGCAATTTTTGAGTCTGAGACAAAAGGAGGATGAGAATGTCGCAAAGTATGAGGCCAACTTTACAAGGTTAGCGAGGCATGCTGCCGATTATATACGTAACCCAAGGAGTAAGATTGATCGTTTCTTTGATGGGTTAAAACCATTTCTCCGCCGAGCTTTAGTATCACAATCCTTCTCATCATACGAAGGTATTGTCTCGTGCGCTATCAAGACGGAAAAGGAATTCTCTAAGTCTTATGACTTTAAATCAAAGCAAGATAAGAAGAGATCCGCTGAAAACTCTGGGAAAGGAAATAAGGAAACAGGGAAGAAGGGTAGAAATGAATTTCCACCCTGTGATAATTGTGGTAGGAAGCACCCCGGTGCCTGTCTAAAAGGAAAAGGAGTATGTTACAAGTGTGGTGAAAAAGGCCACCAAGCTCATGAATGCAAGGGAAAGGAAGAGGCTGTCAAAGTTGAATGCTACAATTGTAGGGAAATGGGTCATTATGCAAATGAATGTCCTAAGCGTCAGGGAAACTTACCTCAGAAAAGGCCAAGGGATCAAGGAAAATCTTATGCTGTCACTACAGTTGAAGTAGAATAACTAATGTATTGGTGCTTTTGGACTCATGGATTATATTCTGGTTATTAGAATAATGTGATATATATATAAGGATTATACTGAAGTAATTTTTGATTTCAGTAATGTTTTAATATGATGAAGGTAATTATATTTTTAGTATGTGACAATAAGAGAAACTTTACTTTGTTTGGGGAATCTGATGTTACAATTGATTTTGGAATTTATAGACCTTTTAGAGAAAGTCTGGACGGAGGTATTTTGGATAACTATTAAGGTTGGAATGGATTAAGTTGAACCATGGATAGTATTGTTTAAGGTTAAAGCATTTCTGAAGATTATTTTTGGAATAGTATAGTACTATATTTTTAGGAAAAGGACAACCTGCAGGGTGGTGCATAACTCGTCGCGTCGGACAAAGCTGCAGGAATCGAACCCACAATCATAGTGCGACAAGCCTTTATTTCCTACCACTAGCCTACAGGAAGTCCCTGGTTATTACAAAATAGTTTTACTAATCTAAATGGTATGTGTTAACATTTGGAACCTTATACAATTAGGATAAATAGAATATTTTTGAGTTCCGTTACCATTTGGAGTAAAAGTTGGGTTTGTGGTAAAAATTTATTAACGAATGAAAGTATACATAACAAGTATGTATATTCCCTTACGTTCTTAGTAAATCTCCTAAATAAATTCCTCAACATTATAAAAGGTAACTTAAAACAAAAATGTTGTCGGTTAACTTTTCCAACTGGGGATTCAATGACCGTTTAACCAATCACATGTTTGTGATTTTCTTGTGGTTAAACTTTCTCCTAATCCTGTTTTCTATAACTCTCCATCAGACCTTGATGGTTTGTTTCTCCTCCATATCCATATTTTCATATAATCCTAGAATGGGCTATATCGGGTGACCTTTGTACTTATCTTGCTTTCTTTTAATGTTATATATTTATTAACCTTATTTCCGATGTGGGTTTTCCTCAAAGGTATTTTCTCTTTTCAACCTTTTATTTTCAAAGAAAAATTTCAAATTGCGAGGATGCAATTTATTAAAGGAGGAGAGAATGTAACACCCCGAGCTTGCATGATACGCTTCTCATTCAATAATGCAATAGCTTGCATTGTACGCAACTTCGAGTTCTAAAACACCGCGACTAATCAAAGTAGCCGTTATGAATAGTAATAACCACTTTTTAAAATTATATAAATTTTATATTTCAAAATGGGCTTCATTTTTGGATTTGGAATATCGAAATTAGCCTATGTTGAATTTTTGGTATTTTTCTGAGAACTTCTAATTTTTTATGAATAGTGAAAAATACTTAAAACAACTTTTTAATAAAAATAATTTATTGTGATAAATTATACTATTTAGTGGTTTTAAGGTATAATTAGAATATATTTTTACCATTTTATCCAATGTTGGTCATTACAATTAATTTAACATTGAAATTGGATATAAACAATTGCCAATCTTTTGATATAAATTGTTTCTTAAAACACGCTATTTGTCGTAACAGCGGGAATTAATTATAAAATTAATTAATGCAACTTATATGTTTGGAATTTTTTAAAATAGACATCATTTTTGAATTTGGAATATCAATTATAGCTTAGGGTGAAATTTTGGCCTTGTTCTGAAAAACTTCAATTTTTGATGAATAGTGAAACCACTAAGTGGTAGTTAAATAACTGATTTTTCGTTTAAATGAAATATTACCACTTCTGTGATTTGATTTTCAAAAATCCAACATACATGGTTGTCAATAAGAAGTAAAATGTGGTTCAATGAGATTAAAATAATTTTTTGGTGAATAGTAACTTTTAAGTTCTTAATCGCGATTAGAGGTAATTAGTGTAGTTTAAGGTACAAATAATGTTTTAATAATATGAGATGAGCTTGACACTTGTCCTACTCCTATTGGATGAGTCATGGCCGACCAAGACAACTCATGGGTCAACTTGGGGACCCCATGGAGCCACTTTGGTTGGAAAATGACATTAATGTATATTTATTTAATGTTAAAATTAAATTGACACAAACATGAGTTATTTTACTAAAACAGTTTTTAAGTGGGGTTACACAAGTCCAAATTTTGACTATAAATATTCATTAGAAATATAAAAAGATTTCCTACATCATAGTATTTTTTTTATAATTTTTAGACATTAAATAAATTAAATTATTTATGACATCATTATGATGCAGCGATGACCTCATTATTTAACGATTTAAATAAAATGAGAAGATAATGAAAAATACAAGGCTTACACTTGTAAAAATCCTATTGGATTAGGACATTTCGAAACCTTATCACCTTATCCTCAAATTATATAAGTTTGGGACCTTTAGAATCCGAAAATCATTGTGAAATAATGTAACATTTCAATCTTTCCAAAAGTGCCCCTCCTCTCCACTTATAAAAGGCCCCCACCTCTCCCACATTATTCACACCATCAAGCCATTTGGCTCGGCCAACCTCTGCCCAAATACTCTCCCAACTTCCCCCTCTTACTCCTAGAATCCTCACTTTGGGAATAACTCTTCCAAGGAAGCCTTTGGCTCAAATCAAAAAGAGTTACCCGATTTTGAGGTAATGACTTCTCTAATGTTGTTTTGTTTTATTTTTCTTCTCCAACCCCCTAAACTCTTTTTATTAATTTCTTTTGTAACAACACCAGTATCCTCAATATACTAGTATGTTGTTATAAGAAATATTATAGCTACACTTACACACACCTACATTTAATGGTTAAAGAACATACGGTTTCTGTGGATGGCGAATTTCTGCCTCACGAAACGATGATTGTTCAACACTCATATAACACCTTAAAAGGTGGCCATTAAGATGTCACTATATTTATATATGATATAAAATATGTTTATGTTTTACTTATACATCTGTATTTCTCATTTATGGCATACTTTATGATTTCCATTATGGGTAAAACGCGATAATTTCATTTTAGGAAGTGCGGACTACCGCCCCCTCAAAGTGATTTGAATCGTTAATGCCATATGTGGGATGTATAAAGGATGGATTAAATAGTATTATACACTATATTATACTATAATTATATTATAAATTTATATCATTATTATTTCATTCCATTAAATACGAAATAGAAGTGAAAGTAGCGTTCATGCGTACGTACGGCTTACCGTCTCCATGAACGGTGCATTTCATTTGTTACCTCTAAATGTTACGTGACATTATGAATGAATGTATATACTGTATATATATGATATATATGATATCTACATCATGAATATAATTCTGTATATAATGGATATTTCACCGCATGAACAACTTGTAATTATAAGAAGTTTATTTTTGACTCAAGTACCAAAGATCGACAAAACGACCGTTATTAACTTAAATAATTAAATAATGTTCATAACATGGTAATAAGTGATATAAATGGAATAATTAACATGAAAAAGGTTCTTAATTAAATATAAATTAACTCTAGTTTATTATTCAGGAGGTTAAAGAACGGTCGAGTCAGGACAAGACGCAAGGTAAGGGAACTTCTTAACCCAACTTCCATTCTTTGGGTTAATCTCCTACTTTCAAATTATGTCATGATATTATTATGTCTTATTTTGTATTTTTAATTTCTTTATGTGTAACTATAGTGAATACACATAATATATATATTTTATTTTAAAAATGATCTTTGTAAGGACTTCGTCTCAATCTCCTTTCATTGAGGCATATTTGGTTTTATACACAAATTTCTTTTATACGGTGTATAAACCACTTTGACTTTTACGTTTATTCAAAAGGAATATTTTTTATACAAAGCGTTTACTAAACGAAAAAAGGGAATGTTTTTGTCGTACGTATGCGGCGACAACGACTTCTCCTCCGCCATGACCACTATTTGAGTTTCGGCTTCCTCTACAAGCCATACCCTTTTTTTTAATGAAAAATAAATACCATGTTATACTTTTCTTTTATTTTGGTATTGAAAATGGTTTTGAAAGAGTTTTTATTATATCAATGTGTTTTATTGATATCTTGTGATTGAAATGTGGAAATGTTATGTTTCCTTTATGCATGTTTTATGTGATATGATTATGTTATGGTTTATGAGATGTTTAAACCTGTTCATATGAGGAATGTATTGGACTTAATAAGTGACGGGTGGAGCCCGCTATAGCTCCTCGATGCATAGGTAGGTCTCATGAGACAACTAGACGTGGAATTGGCCGAGGCCCTTTCCCAACTTGATTTATGGTTTTGGCCGAGGCCTTAATCATTTTAGACGTCTTGGACGAGGCCTTGACAAAATGTTTCAGAATGTCTGGCATTATACATTCCCTCATTATGAAATTGGTTATTGATATTTCATGTGATTATTCGACTAGTAGAATATACATGTGAGTAAGTAAATGGCATTATTTTATTTTACTTTTTCCATATTATGCTGAAGTTCAAGTTCAATAAGGCTTTTGTTTTAGTTATACATTGCCTTAAATGCTTATGTTTTCTTATAAAAGCTTCTGCAATATTGTTATCCTTACTGAGCATCTGAGCTCACCCCTTTCAATGTTTTAATATTTTCCAGGATGTGAGGAAGTATTTTATGAATGACCTGCAGGGATAGTTCGAAGAGGATAGAATTGTGGACTATGGAGACTATGTTATTATAGTTTTTCACTTTGTGATGTAATGTAACATTTATGAATGTATCTAGTGTTTCCAAGGCTACTAAACTAATCGGTCTTTCGAGACTTGATCTTTTGTGATCATGCCAATGTTACGAAGTAATGCACCGACTCTGGGTAGCTGGGGTCAGGGCATTACAGTTGGTATCAGAGGCAGTTTAGTACTAACCTTGGAAGCTAGATTTAGATAAACTCTGATTAGAGCACATAGCCCAAAGATAGACTTTGAGGATTAGTATAGAAGAACTTCCTAGAATTTTGGTATTATAGAGATGTTATGAGTTTTCCGAGCAATACATCCATGTCTGGATACGAGCAGGTAGAGGCGGCTCTGGCACAGATGTACCTAAGGGTAAAACCCGAAAACACCGCTTTGAGCTAGACTCGAACGGGAACTGGTGCACGACAACGGGCCTTGCTGCACTCTTGGTTACGACACTCCCGAGGGATATGCTTTGGATAATTCTCATTTTCTTTATAAACCACTATGAAGGGTTATGAGTATATAATTCCTCAAAGAAAACATTTTTATGGATTATATCCATAAATAGTTCAATTTATGTTAAGTATCTTACAAGTATGGAATTATGTATTTTGATTCATAAACTAATATAGTTTATGCCATTGTTTAGAAATGGCGCCTAGTGGAAGGAATGGAAACTGTATCAATGCACGCACTCCGTGTAGGGATTTCCCTCCTACTCAAGATAATTATTGTGGATCTGGAGATACAACTGGTGCTGATCAACTTATCACCATACTGGGACAACTCACTCAGGTTATGAATAATAACCTTACTCGTATGGAGAACCCTGATCCGCAACGTGGAGGATCAATGTTAGACCGCTTCATGAGGCAACAACCACCAACATTTAATGGGGGTACAAATCCGTTAGTAGCTGAGCAATGGATAAACTCCTTAGAGAAAATATTCCATGCCTTGGGGAGTAGCGAAAGGGAGAAGGTTGTCATGGCAGTTTACCGCCTCACTGGAGATGCCGATCAATGGTGGTCACTAATTTAAAACACAAAGGAAGATGATGAATTAACAAACATGGAATGGCAGGAGTTCAAAGAGCTTTTCTTAGAAAAATACTTTCCTCGTGACCATCGAGCAGATATGGAAAGGCAATTTTTGAGTCTGAGACAAAAGGAGGATGAGAATGTCGCAAAGTATGAGGCCAACTTTACAAGGTTAGCGAGGCATGCTGCCGATTATATACGTAACCCAAGGAGTAAGATTGATCGTTTCTTTGATGGGTTAAAACCATTTCTCCGTCGAGCTTTAGTATCACAATCCTTCTCATCATACGAAGGTATTGTCTCGTGCGCTATCAAGACGGAAAAGGAATTCTCTAAGTCTTATGACTTTAAATCAAAGCAAGATAAGAAGAGATCTGCTGAAAACTCTGGGAAAGGAAATAAGGAAACAGGGAAGAAGGGTAGAAATGAATTTCCACCCTGTGATAATTGTGGTAGGAAGCACCCTGGTGCCTGTCTAAAAGGAAAAGGAGTATGTTACAAGTGTGGTGAAAAAGGCCACCAAGCTCATGAATGCAAGGGAAAGGAAGAGGCTGTCAAAGTTGAATGCTAAAATTGTAGGGAAATGGGTCATTATGAAAATGAATGTCCTAAGCGTCAAGGAAACTTACCTCAGAAAAGGTCAAGGGATCAAGGACAATCTTATGCTGTCACTACAGTTGAAGTAGAATAACTACTGTATTGGTGCTTTTGGACTCATGGATTATATTCTGGTTATTAGAATAATGTGATATATATATAAGGATTATACTGAAGTACTTTTTGATTTCAGTAATGTTTTAATATGATGAAGGTAATTATATTTTTAGTATGTGACAATAAGAGAAACTTTACTTTGTTTGGGGAATCTGATGTTACAATTGATTTTGGAATTTAGAGACCTTTTAGAGAAAGTCTGGACGGAGGTATTTTGGATAACTATTAAGGTTGGAATGGATTAAGTTGAACCATGGATAGTATTGTTTAAGGTTAAAGCATTTCTGAAGATTATTTTTGGAATAGTATAGTACTATATTTTTAGGAAAAGGACAACCTGCAGGGTGGGGCATAACTCGTCGCGTCGGACAAAGCTGCAGGAATCGAACCCACAATCATAGTGCGACAAGCCTTTATTTCCTACCACTAGCCTACAGGAAGTCCCTGGTTATTACAAAATAGTTTTACTAATCTAAATGGTATGTGTTAACATTTGGAACCTTATACAATTAGGATAAATAGAATATTTTTGAGTTCCGTTACCATTTGGAGTAAAAGTTGGGTTTGTGGTAAAAATTTATTAACGAATGAAAGTATACATAACAAGTATGTATATTCCCTTACGTTCTTAGTAAATCTCCTAAATAAATTCCTCAACATTATAAAAGGTAACTTAAAACAAAAATGTTGTCGGTTAACTTTTCCAACTGGGGATTCAATGACCGTTTAACCAATCACATGTTTGTGATTTTCTTGTGGTTAAACTTTCTCCTAATCCTGTTTTCTATAACTCTCCATCAGACCTTGATGGTTTGTTTCTCCTCCATATCCATATTTTCATATAATCCTAGAATGGGCTATATCGGGTGACCTTTGTACTTATCTTGCTTTCTTTTAATGTTATATATTTATTAATCTTATTTCCGATGTGGGTTTTCCTCAAAGGTATTTTCTCTTTTCAACCTTTTATTTTCAAAGAAAAATTTCAAATTGCGAGGATGCAATTTATTGAAGGAGGATAGAATGTAACACCCCGAGCTTCTACGATACGCTTCTCATTCAATAATGCAATAGCTTGCATTGTACGCAACTTCGAGTTCTAAAACACCGCGACTAATCAAAGTAGCCGTTATGAATAGTAATAACCACTTTTTAAAATTATAGAAATTTTATATTTCAAAATGGGCTTCATTTTTGGATTCGGAATATCGAAATTAGCCTATGTTGAATTTTTGGTATTTTTCTGAGAACTTCTAATTTTTTATGAATAGTGAAAAATACTTAAAACAACTTTTTAATAAAAATAATTTATTGTGATAAATTATACTATTTAGTGGTTTTAAGGTATAATTAGAATATATTTTTACCATTTTATCCAATGGTGGTCATTACAATTAATTTAACATTGAAATTGGATATAAACAATTGCCAATCTTTTGATATAAATTGTTTCTTAAAACACGCTATTTGTCGTAACAGCGGGAATTAATTATAAAATTAATTAATGCAACTTATATGTTTGGAATTTTTTTAAATAGACATCATTTTTGAATTTGGAATATCAATTATAGCTTAGGGTGAAATTTTGGCCTTGTTCTGAAAAACTTCAATTTTTGATGAATAGTGAAACCACTAAGTGGTAGTTAAATAACTGATTTTTTGTTTAAATGAAATATTACCACTTCTGTGATTTGATTTTAAAAAATCCGACATACATGGTTGTCAATAAGAAGTAAAATGTGGTTCAATGAGATTAAAATAATTTTTTGGTGAATAGTAACTTTTAAGTTCTTAATCGCGATTAGAGGTAATTAGTGTAGTTTAAGGTACAAATAATGTTTTAATAATATGAGATGAGCTTGAAACTTGTCCTACTCCTATTGGATGAGTCATGTCCGACCAAGACAACTCATGGGTCAACTTGGGGACCCCATGGAGCCACTTTGGTTGGAAAATGACATTAATATATATTTATTTAATGCTAAAATTAAATTGACACAAACATGAGTTATTTTACTAAAACAGTTTTTAAGTGGGGTTACACAAGTCCAAATTTTGACTATAAATATTCATTAGAAATCTAAAAAGATTTCCTACATCATAGTATTTTTTTTATAATTTTTAGACATTAAATAAATTAAATTATTTATGACATCATTATGATGCAGCGATGACCTCATTATTTAACGATTTAAATAAAATGAGAAGATAATGCAAAATCCAAGGCTTACACTTGTCCAAATCCTATTGGATGAGGACATTTATAAACCTTATCACCTTAGCCTCGAATTATATAAGTGTGTGACCTTTAGAATCCGAAAAGCATTGTGAAATAATGTAACATTTCAATCTTTCCAAAAGTGCCCCTCCTCTCCACTTATAAAAGGCCCCCACCTCTCCCACATTATTCACACCATCAAGCCATTTGGCTCGTCCAACCTCTGCCCAAATACTCTCCCAACTTCCCCCTCTTACTCCTAGAAGCCTCACTTTGGGAATAACTCTTCCAAGGAAGCCTTTGGCTCAAATCAAAAAGAGTTACCCGATTTTGAGGTAATGTCTTCTCTAATGTTGTTTTGTTTTATTTTTCATCTCCAACCCCCTAAACTCTTTTTATTCATTTCTTTTGTAACAACACCAGTATCCTCAATATACTAGTATGTTGTTATAAGAAGGATTATAGCTACACTTACACACACCTACATCTAATGGTTAAAGAACATACGGTTTCTGTGGATGGCGAATTTCTGCCTCACGAAACGATGATTGTTCAACACTCATATAACACCTTCAAAGGTGGCCATTAAGATGTCACTATATTTATATATGATATAAAATATGTTTATGTTTTACTTATACATCTGTATTTCTCATTTATGGCATACTTTATGATTTCCATTATGGGTAAAACGCGATAATTTCATTTTAGGAAGTGCGGACTACCGCCCCCTCAAAGTGATTTGAATCGTTAATGTCATATGTGGGATGTATAAAGGATGGATTAAATAGTATTATACACTATATTATACTATAATTATATTATAAATTTATATCATTATGATTTCATTCCATTAAATACGAAATAGAAATGAAAGTAGCGTTCATGCGTACGTACGGCTTACCGTCTCCGTGAACGGTGCATTTCATTTCTTACCTCTAAATGTTACGTGACATTATGAATGAATGTATATACTGTATATATATGATATATATGATATCTACATCATGAATATAATTCTGGATATAATGGATATTTCACCACATGAACAACTTGTAATTATAAGAAGTTTATTTTTGACTCAAGTACCAAAGATCGACAAAACGACCGTTATTAACTTAAATAATTAAATAATGTTCATAACATGGTAATAAGTGATATAAATGGAATAATTAACATGAAAAAGGTTCTTAAGTAAATATAAATTAACTCTAGTTTATTATTCATGAGGTTAAAGAACGGTCGAGTCAGGACAAGACGCAAGGTAAGGGAACTTCTTAACCCAACTTCCATTCTTTGGGTTAATCTCCTACTTTCAAATTATGTCATGATATTATTATGTCTTATTTTGTATTTTTACTTTCTTTATTTGTACCTATAGTGAATACACATAATATATATATTTTATTTTAAAAATGATCTTTGTAAGGACTTCGTCTCAATCTCCTTTCATTGAGGCATATTTGGTTTTATACACAAATTTCTTTTATACGGTGTATAAACCACTTTGACTTTTATGTTTATTCAAAAGGAATATTTTTTATACGAAGCGTTTACTAAACGACAAAAGGGAATGTTTTTGTCGTACGTATGCAGCGACAACGACTTCTCCGCCGCCATGACCACTATTTGAGTTTCGGCTTCCTCTACAAGCCATACCCTTTTTTTAATGAAAAATAAATACCATGTTATACTTTTCTTTTATTTTGGTATTGAAAATGGTTTTGAAAGATTTTTTATTATATCAATGTGTTTTATTGATATCTTGTGATTGAAATGTGGAAATGTTATGTTTCCTTTATGCATGTTTTATGTGATATGATTATGTTATGGTTTATGAGATGTTTAAACCTGTTCATATGAGGAATGTATTGGAATTAATAAGTGACGGGTGGAGCCCGCTATAGCTCCTCGATGCATCGGTAGGTCTCATGAGACAACTAGACGTGGAATTGGCCGAGGCCCTTTCCTAACTTGATTTATGGTTTTGGCCGAGGCCTTAATCATTTTAGACGTCTTGGATGAGGCCTTGACAAAATGTTTCAGAATGTCTGGCATTATACATTCCCTCATTATGAAATTGGTTATTGATATTTCATGTGATTATTCGACTAGTAGAATATACATGTGAGTAAGTAAATGGCATTATTTTATTTTACTTTTGCCATATTATGCTGAAGTTCAAGTTCAATAAGGCTTTTGTTTTAGTTATACATTGCCTTAAATGCTTATGTTTTCTTATAAAAGCTTCTGCAATATTGTTATCCTTACTGAGCATCTGAGCTCACCCCTTTCAATGTTTTAATATTTTCCAGGATGTGAGGAAGTATTTTATGAATGACCTGCAGGGATAGTTCGAAGAGGATAGAAGTGTGGACTATGGAGACTATGTTATTATAGTTTTTCACTTTGTGATGTAATGTAACATTTATGAATGTATCTAGTGTTTCCAAGGCTACTAAACTAATCGGTCTTTCGAGACTTGATCTTTTGTGATCATGCCAATGTTACGAAGTAATGCACCGACTCTGGGTAGCTGGGGTCGGGGCATTACATATGTCACCACAGGGGGATACTTGTCCTAACTTATGGTTGACCCGTAATTGCATCCAATCACTGTAAAGAAGGATTATAGGGAAGTACATCTGGAAATCCTCTAAATATTGTCACTAATATAGACACCATGCTGCTCATGTCATGTAAATCAAGTCTAATGTCTGAGCCCTAAGTTCCAGTCAATAGGTGGTCATGACATTGTAACTCAAATGAATCTTATGGGTCTGACCCTTATGCGATCTATAAGGAGTGATCACCAGTGAGATGTCATTCCCACCCCTTGAGATCCATATATTGATTTCATTCCCAATGTCAATCATAGGTGATAGATTCCATGCTCAACCACCCCTGATAAAGAAAAGGGCTCATAAGCCCGATCCCAAAAATCACATCACGAGATCCTCATCGCATGAAAAATCGAGGTGAACATAGTCATACTCCATAAAACATAGGTCAAGGAGAGAATAATCATCCTCTATAGACCCTAAGTCAAGGAGAGCATAATCATTCACCAACAACCTAGGGTTGAGGAGAGCATAATCATCCTCATTTAACCCACAAGCCAAAGATATTATAATCATCCTCATCATATAACAACTTGAGGAGAGAAGGATCATCCTCAACACTCTAGAGAGCATAATCATCCATGAGTATCATTACTAGGAGAGTCATTCCCATATATCATAGTCATAGGCTCAACAGTCAGATACTAGGAAACACCTCTGGAAATCCTGATAATATAATAATCAAATATACAGGCTCAATAGCCAAGTCCTAGGTGGTGCCTCTGGGTATATAAACACATATGAAATAACATGGCTTAGAAGTCGGATCCTAGGAAAGTACGTCTGGGCATCCCAAAGAGAAAGAAAGATGCCTCATGTCATACTCAACATCCACCAAACAGTAAGCACCTCTGGAAACTATCATTGCATCAGTAGTAAACATGTGAAAGTATAAACAAAAGAGTTAGGGTGGACAAACTCCTAAACCCAACACTACCACCACAGCTCCATGGGCTTACAAGTTCAGCACGGGTTCTAAGGTGACACTCGCTACCATCTCTACCCAAACCCAACATACTAGCTCAGGGTCGGTCAAACATTGGGTCACCCACTAGTTCCCTCAAATCATAACATAATAAATGCATCTTACTTGGGATCATCAAAAGAAAAGGTAAGGGAGGAATCCTACATGGGATCCTCTAATGGAAAGGTACACAGGGAGAGGCATCCTACCAGGGACCCTCAAGAGTAGCATAAGAAGTATAGGCATCCTACATGGAATCCTCAGGATGGTACATGGGTAAAAGGATCCTATAAGGGATTCCCTAGGTTAGAAAGTGAGAAAAGGCGTCATTGGTAATAGTAGGAAGAAGATAGAGGTATCCTACAAGGGATTCTCGAATACAACTAATATCGTGACCTTATAAGAAAGAAGAGAACATATTAGAAGGGATAAGTTCTCAAGGTAAAAGCTAAGAATGCATCATTCAAGAGAGATAACTCATGTCTCATCTTAGGTTAAAGTCTCACTCTCAGGAGATAACTAGATTTGATCACTAAAAGAAGAACCTATCCATTTAGGAAAAGTATGAAATGCTACCTATGAGTCCTTAAAACGCCACAATGGTCCCACTATTGTGATCTACGCAAAAATATACTCAGAATGGACTACTCTAATGTCCAAAACCGACTCTAGGTCATAAAATAGAAAAAGACCCTCAAATGGTAGTAAAAGAGGAGTACACGGCATGTGTACCCTCATACGCAGTGTGTACCCTCAATGCCCCACCTAGTCGTGTACTCTAGTCGTACTTGGTGTGTAAAATCCCAAGTACACAGCGTGTTGGCCTTGTACATGGAGTCTACCCTACATGGGGTACCTGCCCATGTACCTCCCATGGCACGGCCATGTATTCTTCCTAGCTGTGTAAATCTACATGGTGTGTGACTTACATAGGTTCTAGTTGTGTATTCCCCACGACATGTGCCCCTTACACGGGCAGCCTAATCGGGTACTCAGCTACATGACTGAGTCCATGTACACAGTGTGTATGACCCACACATGGTGTGTACTTCAAAAAGGACATCTTCTCCAAAATCAAGAACACACGGCATGTGTTCCATGAACCACACATTGTGTAGATGGGTTTTCCCAAATGGAAAACCTCTGAATTGCCCTAAAACCCCCGTTTTCACCCCAAAAGCAGTAGATCGACCCTCAAGGGGTCCTAAGCAAGAATATAAGGGGATTAAAACTTAAAAATGAAAAAACTACATAGATTTGCATCAAAACATAAAAATGGCCTACCTTTGGGAAGAATCCACCAAAGCTTCTCCCATTTTTGTGGTCCATGACAGCCACTCAACGATCTAGCACATCCCAAGCTCTGCGGCGATGCCTCCCCCCCCTCTCCCTCGTTTTCTATCTCGGTCGCATGAAGGGAGTAGCATACAGGGTGTGCACAAGAAGCTAGAGAGGAGAATGAAAATAAAATAAAAGTAGAAAAGAAATGAAGAAAATAAAAGGAAGAAAAAGAAAAGGGGCTCGAGCCGGCCCCAGTGCCCACCTCGAGTTTATGCCCCGCCTAAGAAAAAATCCATGTTCCAAACTCAATGGAGGAGACAAAATCTTAACCCAATACTCTATTCAAAAGATACGGCCGAATGAACCTACATGAATAAATTAATATTTAATTTATTAAATATATTATTCTGCTAAAATTTGAACGACTCAAAATTCCACCAAAATCCTGTCTTAGGGTAAAAACTCTATTCCAAGACCAACGGAGTGGTCATAAAAATTATCTGAGATCATATACTAGTGGAAAATTACCATTTTACCCCTTATAAGCATCTGAAGGAAAAAATTCAAATTTATGCTCAAAATTATAGCACGGAAAAACACTGGTCCTTACAAGTGTGATGATAGAAGCATGGGTTCTGTTTCTTAAACCTGGAGGGAGAAAAACTTGGTGATATACTCAGATATTGGTGATCTTGAGGACTGTAGATCGAATGGACTTGCAAATGATGATTTCAACGCTTGTACCGTGTTTCTTCTTCGAAAAATGTGAGATCGAGCCCTGGTAAGAGGGTCTCAGACCTGTATGTGGTTTTTATTTGTCGATTTTTTGAAGTATTCAACAGCCAACCTGTTTGTTCTGTCATTTATGCTATGTTGGTTCCCTGTCCAATTTTGTTCGCACTTATTCCTACTTCTTGTATTCCTTTATTTTGTATAGTGGAAAACCCATGGTAATCTTGCCTTGTGCATGTAGGCTAATAGTCAAAGCATGTAAATATGTTGTCCCTTTTACTCCTTTCATTTCATCATTTTTTTACCTATAAAACATTGAACAAATGCCTCTTCTTGAGTTTTAATTCAAATTTGTTTTGAATTTAATGTGTTGATTATAAAAGTTGTTTGAGCCTTGTTTATCTTTGTTTTTCATTGATGATGCTACTATTTTCATTCTAGCTTATATTTTGGGATTCTTCATGTATTAGAATCTATTTGACAATTCTAGAATGGTTTATCTTGAATCTGGAATTTTTCATTCTCATGTTGTTTAAATTCTGCTTTGTAGAATCATTCTGTACAGATTTTGTATTTCTATTTTATGAGAATTGTATTGTAAACTTTTGAATGTGGTTAGTTTCCACTGCCAATGTGGTGTATTAGCCATTGTTCAATTCATGTCCACTATTGTTGTTCACTAGTTATATTCATTTAAATATTTCATTTGATATTATGGAATTGCAACTCGAACATTGTTTCTCTTTAACAGTTTGTATATGTAATAAACTGGAAATAAACGTCATTTTTGCATTTTGGATTTTGATGAAACCAAATACCCAATAGATCCTGAGCTATTGCATGGGGACTATCGCTTGCATAGGGGTACTCCCCACAAAAAAGTGGTATCATAGCCTAATTGAGTTTATGTTTTGATTCATTAAAATTTGAAATTGCATGTTCTTTGCTTTTAAATAATTTTCTAGGGGCTTTTACTTGTTACAACATGCTTTGTTGTTTTGTTCAGCTTGGTTTTGTACTCTATTGGGCTGTAATTTTATTCTATTACTGGTAGTTTGTTTCCTTATATTTCATTGTTTTTTCGATTAGACTGAGCCTTATAGATACCTTTTGGTAGTTGTTACCTGTGTGTGTCTTTGGTTTCAGGGTAGGATGGGTTTTGTTTGAGGTTGACCTATGTTTGAGAGCTAGTTAGTAGTAAGGTCTTGGCATGATCTCGTCTTGTGTATCTAGTGTCTATATTTTTTTAGGGGATGAGCTTATGTTAGCTCTGTTGCGTTCCTCTGCATCATTTAGAGTTGTTTGCTCTGGGTATGGACCTGTAGCAAGTTTGGTGTTTTGGGTCTAGGTAGCTTGTGGATGCAGTGCTCTTGTTTGTCACTTGGTAGATCACCAAACTTCTTGGATTTTCTGTTGGACCTTGTTTAGCGGCCATGTTTTGGCTTCCTAGGAACCGTGTGTTGTTAGTAAGTCTAGGCCGAGATGTGTGGCCCTTATGTGGTTTGTTTCCCCTAGGTCTCTAGTTGATTGTCTGCCTTTGTTCTCGCATCTTAGAGTTGTCCTAGGATGTTGGGACTGATTGCATGTGTCCTTGTAGTTTCCCTTTGTTTGAGGATCTTTCCTTTGGCTTTTGTTTTAGGTGGTCGTCTCCTTGGTTGGGGATCTTGAATCCATCTTTTAAGGATATTATGGAACCTTGTGTCGAAACTCTTCCTGATCACGTTCAGTGTGATGTGTCTTGGCTTAAAGCTGACGATACTAGGTGCTTCGGTCCTCTTGTGTTTTCATGGGTTCGGGTGGAGACCTCTTTTAGTTGTTTTCCTTTACTATGCATGCTCTCTATAGAGGATGGTATTGCTCCATTTATTTGAGTTCTGCAGGCACTGGTGAGCTGTTTTGTGTTAGCATGTGATTTGCAGGTCCAACTTCCTCCACGACACCGTCTCAGAGTGCGACTTGGGTAAGTGCAAGTATGACATTTATCATACAGTTGTTTAGAGTTGTTTAATTTTGAGCATGTTTAGTAGTTTAAAATATCATTCAATTTTTGGTTGCATGTGTCATTGTTGATACATGTTAGGGGCAGTTGGACCGATAGTACGACTAAGGCCGTATGGCTGTATTGTCCTTTTTAGTTTCCTGTTTAGGATATGCCCAAGTTGATGATAGTGTAGGTGGTGGAGAAGCATCATGTGGTTTAGGTTTTAATTTGCAAGGTGGAGAGCGTGATGTTGTAGCATATTAAAATTTGTTTCTGCATTTTAATTTCCAATGTGGAGATTTGTTAATTGGTAATTCATTTTTATTTTGTTAATTAAATTGCATTTATTTATCATGCTAGTTTTATATGTCTTTGAGCCATTCCCTAGTGCCTAATCTCCCCACGCCACATATCCTATTTAGTTGTGATACAGTTGTGCACCTTTTGGGCCTGCTTTATCTACTCCATACACCAGTCTACTGTGATGCGCCCTTTTTCCAATCCTGCTTTTAGGATTGCAACACAATTAGGGTTTGAGTACCCCTGGTTTTTACTAGTGAAAGAGCAACGCGCCTCTCGAAGTTCGGCGATTCTGTGCTGAAGCTGACTTGGTTCGACTCTTCCTTAGTGGAGAGAGCTCCTGGTCTTCATGGAATAAACTTCGCAGAGAGAGAAGGGGCACGAGAGTTCTTTATCGATGCGCTTCTCTTGTTCGGTTAAAGAGAGACAGAGGTTGAAGACATAGATCGCTAAGAAGATCGTGATTTCCATTCTTGAACACGGAGGACGCAAAATATGTTATGCGTCGTGCGAACCTGGAGGGAAGCGACTTGACACTGGTTCGTGGTGAGTGTTTTTGGGGGGTGACGATGAACTTTGCAATGACCCTAGAGCGCGATGACAGATGCAAGAGTTCTATTTCTTGAGCCTGTAGGATGACGAGTTCGGTTATGTACTCAAATATTGGTGATCATGATGACTTCAAATCAACTGGACTTGCGAACGATGATTTCAGCACCTGTACTGAGTTTCTTCTTCGACAAAGACAAGATCGAGCCTAGTAAGAGGGTCTTGGTCATGTATGTGGTTTTTCTTTGTCGATTTTTTGAAGTCTTCAGCAGCTTGTTTGTTCTATTCTTGTATTCCTTTATTTTGTGTAGCGGAAAACTCGTGATGATCTTGACTCACGCACGTAGACCAATGACCGAAACACGTAAATCTGTTGTCCGTTTTCCTGCTTTCATTTTTGTTTATTTTTTTTCGCCCCATAAATAGCTGAACACTAGCGATGGATTCAAAAATGGGCTCAATTGATAAATGTCCTAAGGCAAGGTTCTAAAAAAAAAAAAAAAAAAAAAATCCAAGACCTAGCTGCGAAAATCCGAGCCGTTTTGGACGACAACAATCTCCGATAAGGTGCGGTAGTCTTTAGTGGAGTTTCCGTCCTCCCCAACAGCTTTATCTACCATTTCCCTCAGCTCCCTGACATTCTTCCGCATCTTCTTCCCCTGCTCGCCCATCAGAACCTCCTCCAAATTCCTCACCACCGCCTCCTTGGTGAACGCCCCGCCCTCCATCCCCACTCCGATTTCCCAAACCTCCGCCACCATTCGAGCGTTCAGCCGCTGATCCCCGAAGAACGGGCGGCAGATCATCGGCACGCCGCCGGCCACGCCCTCCAGCACCGAGTTCCAACCGCCGTGCGTAACGAACGCGCCGACGGCAGAGCTCGTCAGGACTTCAACCTGGGGAGCCCACGGCACGACCATCCCCTTACCGGATGCTCCGTCAGGGAACCCCTCCGGCAGACGCGCCCTCGCGCTGTCCCGCAACGACCATAGAAAAGGAACCCCACTCGCTTCCAGCGCGCCGGCCACGGCCGCGAGGTCGTCGGGAGACGGCAGAACGACCGATCCGAAGCTGACGTAGACGACGGATGCGGGGGTGTGAGCTTGGAGCCAGGGAATGCAGCCGTGCGGATCGGGATCTTGGGGCGGCGGAGGCTCGATCCGCTGGTTCATGTTGAGCGGGCCGACATTCAGGACTGCGTTGAGCTTCGATTTGAGAGCACTGGTGGCGGGAGGGTCGAGTTCCTGGGAGGAGTTGACGAAGACCATCGCAGCGCGCGGCAGCGTCTGGGCGGCCTGGTGTAGCGTGGCGGCAAAGACAGATCCGCCGTCCCCCGCCGCCGCGATCCCCTCCGGTAAGTCCCGAACCCGTACTCCCCGAAGTCCCGGGATGAAATCTAGGGTTTCGCCTTCATCCCCTGCCAGTAGTTAAGAGTACAAGATTAACTAATACGGTGACGTGGAACCTTCTAGAATGACGATATGAATGATACCTTCGTTTACATTATGCTCCCTGATGGCATCGGTGTAGAGATGCGCACACAGCGCCTGGGGACTCGACGTCCAGAAGGCCACCCACGGCACCCGCAGCTCCGCCGCGATCTCCGCCGCGAACCACAGGAACGCGTCGCTCACCACGCAGCTCACTCCCCGCCCCGTCTCCGCCACCGCAGCCTCCACGCTACGCGTGAACTCGCCCCGCGCCGCCGTCAAGAACAGCTCGATGGCCTCGTGCGGCCTCCCGGGGCGGCCCTCCGGCGCGCCGTCCCACACGTCATAGAGTTTCACGCCGCCGTTACAGTCGCCGGCGACGGCGAGGAAGGAGGCGTTGGACGCGGCGGTGCTGAAAAAGGAGAAGCGCGCGCGGGGGGCTGCGGCTGCGAGGCGGCGGACGACGGCGAAGAGCGGAGCGGCGTGGGTGCCGAAGGGAAAGGCGAGGACGGCTACGTGGGGGTCCGGCATCGTGGTTGATAATGGCCGAGAATAGGGCTGCCGCGTCACGGAACGGATGCGATCGTCTCACAATCCTTTTTATTCTCGTTGGTGAGTCCATAACATCTATATCTATATATCTATATTTATAAATCTACATTTATATCTATATATCTATATTTATATCTAACTAATTGTGGAAACTCTTGCATACACGTGGCATCATCACGTTCCACGTTTTCCCTCTAAAACATTCCCCCAACCCAAATAATTCCTCCTTCCCTGTTTTGCCTCCCCCATCCCGCCCGACACTTACCCCCATGGCCACCGAACTCCTCCTCCACGGATCCCCATCCGCTGGACGCCGCCTTCCTATCTCCGGCTCCCTGCTTTCCATCTCCGACTCTACTCAGTAATTTACACTAGCACACAAATCCATGGCCTCCACTAGGTAATTGACACAAGCACACAGATCCTCGGATTCCATGTTTATAGTTTGATTTTGTTATGTTTTATAGGATATCGACGCCCATGCATTATTGAAACCCTAAGAGTATTTTCTTATCCTCGCATCCCTATTATGAATCATCTTTTATCTGGAGTTTACGGTGGTAATGTTTTTCGTGAAAATGACTGATGCATGTGCATTGGATTTCTCTTTCTTCATTGTACAACTGTCATCAGTATTGATGAAATCAATTCACGAGGATATTGAAAAGGTTCACCGTTCAATGATGCTTTTTTATTCCAAGTTGAACCATGTCAAGAGGCCACAACATCATATATGTAATGTTTTCACAAATGTCACAAATACCAGATGATGTTATGTTCATCTTACCCCTTCCCCTGAAGCATACTTCGCTTCGTTTTCCATCGGTTCTACTCACCAACAAAATATTTTCTTCTTCCAAGCTTAGCCGTCAATTTTATGTCTCCACAAATTATCAACACCTCTTGTACTACATCTTAGGATCTCAGGTATTACACCAATAAACATCTTTGGAAGTTCCTTTGTTGGTGACCTGACCCCCTTATGTAGCCATTGAACATGGAAGTATTTTATGTTCAATTATTTATTTTTATGTCACTTATTTGTTATTTGTTTTTTGTTTTACTTAATCTATTCCTTATTTCTTTCTCTTATAATATCTTTCTTTTGTCTTTTTGGTGTTATTTTAGGGTGAACCATGATGAAAATATGATATATAGCCTCATCTGCTGGCATGTACTGGTTTCCTATAACATTTTTAAATTGTTCACCATATTGTTTTTGTTTAAATACACACTCTAACTAATGTATGCAATTTTTCTACCCAGTTAAATTTCATGTTTTCAACCACTGATTAATTTTAATAGAAAATATTCATGTTTTAAATGAAACAAGGATTACTGTATTCCCCAAATCAATCGAAAAATCTAATACTGCATTGTCGTCATTTTGGATACATTCTCATGAAAATCCAAAACCGATTCAATGGTAATTTTTGCCAATACCGATGTGATTTTCGCCATTTTGGATACAATTATGGCAACATTCAGGATGAAGTTCTCCTGTATGATCTTTTGAACTAATCCATTCCTATATATATGTTCTTAATATCCTCTGAGACTTCTTAATCAAGCTTCTCCAATTTTAAGATTTTTTTTATTATTTAGCTTTCATTGAGTAAATAAGTTTTTTGAACTATATATTTTATTTGTGTGATCATGTTTCAATGACAATATTTCAATGGATAAAAGGGTTCATGGAACCAAAGCGCTTACAGAATAGTTGGCACCAACAATTTGTGGAGTGGTTGAATGTGGAAGCAAACTGGTCTACGGTTGATCACTTTGATCTAGGGAGTTGCCATTACCTAATAAAGACATGTTTCTTTCTACAATTTTCTTGAACTTTTCACTTTTCGGTTGTTATATAATTATTTTTTAATACATTGAAATTGACTATAGGTGGAAGACCAAATTGAGGATATCATAGTAGGATCTCTTCAATGTAAAGTAGCATTACTAAATTCTATTGATAGTGACTATTAGATGTCTGTGTCAAGCTATATTCCTTCAATTAGCAATCATTGAATCCTTTGGATTTTAATATCCTTTAATCGTCCTGATAGTTTTGACCGTTAATGTTCCATGTTTAATTCGTGTGAACTGATTGATAATATTAATGTGTAGGTTGCTTCAAAACGATGAAGGTTGAAGATCATTTTTAGCCAAGATGCAGTTTAGCGCTCTATTGAAGATTTATAATCTTATTCAGGTAAAAATCTCCATACATACTTTCACAGTGAATGTAATTTATACGGCAGCTTCAATGATTTATACAAACCTATTTTTTTGTGCAATAGTGTTCGTTTAATCATTCATATGCTTTTTGTTGAATTATACAAACATTTTAATTTGGAAATAAAAAAATGACCTCCGCTCATATTTAACTTGAATTTCAACTAAATACAAAAAAATGTCCTCCAATTTATTTTAGTCATAACTAACTGTTGAATTTTACAAACATTTTAGTTTGGAAATTATGTTTACCTTATATATTAATGAATCTATATTCTTATTCCCATGCAACCTCATGGTATTATGCAATTCTCTTAGAAGAATCATGTTCTTAAAACCTTTTCACCTTTGCTTCACATTAAAATTATGGCTGACACCATGCATTGCAGATAGACTTTCATTGGATTGATTGATTACTGCTTGGATTAAATCTATATATTCATTTCCAACATATAGGAATTTTTTATAATTCAAAGCATATAAATATAGTCTTCCATTTGGTTTTATAAGATATTGTTTTTATATATTCAATCTTTCTATGTCGGTGTTGTGGGGGTTGGAAAACTAATCATTAATTTAACCACCTTTTTTTTGTATTCTTCAATATTAACAATTTTGTTATGAGATATTTTTCATATATGTTATATTTTCACCAAAAGTGAATGCAACATGACGTATATGATTTAATGTCGAATTATTCATTCTTATTCTATTTTGCATGCATGTCCCATATATTATATTTTCAACTATGGTGTTTATGATATTCTTTATTTCATTTCTTTGTTGTCTCTTCCATCTCTTTAAATTTAGTATCTGTGTTTTTCACCAACATCCCTTTTTAGTAGTATTTTTAATTACAATATTAGTATCTTTACATATTTTTATGAACTATTTGTTTTAGTAACTTCAATAGAGTACCAAGATTTGTTGTGTGCATCTTGTCAATGGTTCTGCATGATCATTTTGTATACAGATGCTCAATATTTATTTTAATCAACATGCAATGTATACTCACTGATAGCTAATAACACAAGTAGATGCATCTTTTGTGTAGTATTTAAATGTTTCACATGGTAGGTGAGTGCGCTTATATATACTTCATAATTTGTTCTTCATAAATATATGAGAAATTTATTTGAAAAATAGCTATTAATGATATAAATAATTTATCTCAATAATAGGTATCATAATATTCGGCAACTCATGGTAAATTATTATACACTGGACATTCATAATAACCTAAAGTGAATGTTTTTTTTGATAATTTAGCAGACATACATCTATTAAATAAATTTATAATTCTTCCCCTTATGGATGTCTACAATGTTATCAACAAATTGATGCTCATATATACTTGAATTAACATCTTTCATTAAATTGATCCCATATGGTCTAAACCATCATGTCATACATTTAAAGTGTTTGGATCATTTAACTTTTGGTTTACCATTATTGATTTGTTTGTACATAAAAAATTCTTTATAATAACTTTTTATGAATGCTTGTTACATATTGAGGTATCTCTTTTATCTAATGTTTTCATATTATATTGGTTTTCTAGAATACCATTGGTGATGTCAATTAATTTTCTCTACTGATAAATGTACTTACATTAACATATACTATTTTTAAGCATTTAACCAAAATAATATTTCTAAAGATTTTGCTTCAAGATCACATATATAAGATCTTTAGGATCTTTCATTGTGAATACTCATATTTGTCATTATAATATCTACTTATGGTGGTTGAATTTATAATATAATCATAACGAGTTAGGTCCATCACCATGCAGATTATTGTATGTTTTGAAACTTTTGATCCATATATTATTTTACAATACATCTATTTGGGAACATACATCAGTTATTAACTAATCACATCCACTTCAGGGAAAGAACTGATTTTTTTTTCAATTGAGATTCATTATAGCTTTTCAGGAGTTCACTTTTTTCCTACAACATGAGATTTAAGAAAATCATATATCATTTTCAAATTTATCAAGAGGTGGGGGGATAAATATGATATATAAAATACGGCCCACCATATAAGAATTATCTTACGTTGATGACAACGTTGTTACGATGCACAATGTGGTGAAGACGATCATGCTAATAACGTGTTATGAAATTGATCGAACGCTGATTGAAACCGTGAGAAATTTCAAAATTGGGAAACGTGCATCGAATATTCACATGACGATGATGAATAGATTTGATGCAAAGAAATATTTAAGAGAAGTAAAGACAAAGTATAGAGGGTCAAAAATCATTATCATTATTATCATTATGACATCCACATTAATATTTCACAACAAAATATAATATTTATAATAAAATTATTTTGACGGTATGTTCACATGCCATGTATCAAATCAAATATTTTATAATAACATTGAAATTGTTTTAAAATATGAATGTATATAATATAATATATAATATTAATAATTAAAATAATTAATTTAAAGTTTTAGGATGGTTTGGAATCATGAAACACTAGAGGAAAGGAATGATAAAAGAAATTGAAATGATGTAACAATATACAATATTTTAGTAGAATAAATTATATGAGATACACAAAAGTCATTAGAGAATTAAGCCACTGCAATGTTAAACATAATTAGCAATATATTTTTCACAGTTTGTTCCACTATCTTAATGGATTTTGAATTTTGAATTACTGAATTAGAGACCTGAAAGCCTATATGTTGAACTAAGAAACCTGTTATTTAGTGTAATTTAATTTGTTAAAAATGGCATCACTCTACTCCCATTTCTCGTTATTCCATAAAATTACATTGAATGCCTTAATGTTTTATGTTTATCACATTTCACTGAATCACCAACGGTTTATAAAATAAATAGGACTTGGAAAACAAGGGAAGTTATCGCCATAATTTTTGGGTCTATTTGAGATTGTGGAAAGAATTGGTGAAGTGGAATATCGATAGTGATGCCACCATGATATGATTTGGTTCATAATAATGTCTTTCATATAGCTTAATTGAGGAGATATCTATAGAATCCATCTCATGTTCTCGATTGGAAATCGGTGGATTTAGAACTCGATATGACTTTCATTAAAAAAACATTAAAAAATTTGGACAATAAAGAAACAATTTTAAGGGGAATTTGATTTCTCTATTGTGGCGACATGAAAATGTATAATAGGAAACCTGAGATTAGGAATCTCACATGCGGCAACAATGGCTGGAGTTTTTCAAGGGAATGGATTAACTTTTTTATGTCAAAATGTCTTTACAGTGGAGAGAATTGCAACATCTATATTTTTATGTTTATTTAATAAACATGGATAATTCCTAGAGTTTATTTAATGAGGTATGGGATATGTGGAATTATCCTTATATAAAATCATCATGCATATATTTTTATTATTTATGAATATTTCTTGTTAGCATGGATTTAGTGGAAGATATTTTATAAATTAAAATACATGGAAAGTATCAAAGGATTTTTAATATGGAAATATTGAGATGGAAATGTGATTAAATATCATTATTTAATTATGAGATGTTACTTTGTTGACATGCCATTTATAAGAGTGTATTCGAATGATTTAATGAGGAAGGTATTTTTAGGATTTTATGTTGGAATTATTAACATGAAAATCTATTTGCTTGTAGCACCCCATATTTTTAGCATGAAATTCCCTTTATTAATTCTCTTGTGTTGAATAACTTGGCTTACACAAAATATCAACTTAACAAGAATAATGTATTATTTCATTATGGTAGAATATATCCTACATTAAATGAAATAAACATCATTATTACAAGAAAGCTAAATGAAACATTATTATAGAAATTATAAAAGGAATAAAAGTAAACACACTATAATATTGAAGTATTATATAAGGTCATATATAGGAATGTAAAATAGAAATATGTTTGTTACATGACTGTTGAGTATATAGGTTTTGGATATATGGTTATTGGGTATATATGTATCCAATAGATATATTGAAGTTGTTATCATTGACATGTGACCTTCAGGTAGAAGTGCCTAATTTTTTAATAATATCATATTCAACTTGTAATTAGCATATAATAAATAATTATGAAATAAAATAAAAAAGGTAATGATTTATTCATGAAAATATCTTGTATTTTTTTAAAAATGTATATTGTAATTTAAAAAAAAAATCAAATCCATGACTTTTAAAAAATGAATGTAATGAAATGTATTATTTATATATAAAAAATAAATTAACATTCATAGAAATTTTAGTAATTGTTTAGGAATAAGAATAAAATTAATTAATGTTTAAAAAATATTTTTCTAAAAAAATATTTTTTATACATTATGTGTTTTTATTGTAAAGTTAATTTTTATCAATTTTAGAAGTTGAATTTAATAGTGGATTTCGTATTTGGAATTAGCAAATCAAAATTGGATAATATGGTCAATTTAATTTATTAGCAAAAATTCAATTATTGAGTGATGGGAGCTTGCAGCCGGACTCACAAGCAACAAAAATTTGTGAACTCTTATTCACAAATTATATTTTTGTTTTCTTAAATATTTAAAAGTAGAAAAAAGGAATGGATATGGGTGGATGTGTGATGAAATGCAAGCAGGAAGAAGACATGCAATGATACATGAGCCTCAGCCCGGTGGGTGTGAATTCTCTAAGTGCATCCACGAGACCCAGGTTTGAATTCGGGCGGAGGCATAATTTTGGGTATTGTAGCAGTATTGTAGCATGTACTGTTCGGTACTGTAGCAGTCGAGACTATTCATCTTTGAGCCACCGATTTGGGTCTGAAGTCCTTAAGGCCTTCAGGCCACCCAGACCTTCGGGTCAGTAGGGAATTCAGGTCACCTTAAGGCCTTCGAGCCACCTCAAGGCCTTCGAGGCACCTAATGTACAAATGCAGGCCAGACAGATTCTACAAGGAATAAGCTCCAGAAGAGGTTTCAGAGCATGACGCATTCACCAGAGCAGATCTAACAGATTTGGAATAATGAGAGGGTATGACATTTGTCATCGGTACTAGGCCTGTGCACCTCTGTATATGACCATTAGCCGAACAACCATGCAAAGGTGGAGAGATGATCACGATGAAGACGCTGAGGAGGGGCAATTTCAAGTAGTCATAGTATGTAATGAATTCCTTTAAGATCTTCGAGTCCTGTAATGTCACGAAGCCTACGACCCTTGTAAGGGTTCCCCTTCAATCCTTAAAAGGGGGATTATCAAAAATAAATAAAAAATGAAGGCTTTTGGGAAATTCAAGCAGAAGACATGCAATGCAGACTCGACACATAATACAATTAAGGAGAAAGGTGTTGCTCTTAGGATTAGTGCTTATGGATTCCTTCATTACCACAATACTTATCACACACAATGACCATGCCCCCCTGAATGTACGATCATCTCCCACTCAACTTGTTTGGTGTGGGTGCACAATCCACTCAATTGAATAATCCTCAATTGAGAGATCACCCCACCGGCCTCCCTAGGAAGCTCCTGCCTCCATTCATCACCCAACCACCCTGGCTAATTCGTAGACCAAGATGACTAAGTGAATGGAGGGAAAAGAATAGTTCAGTAAAAGAAGAAAACATAGGAGAACAAGGGTGAGTGGCACCATCACCCACCTTCCACACATACACCCTCTTCAGTGTAGGAATTTGATATTGAATTGAATTGAACAAGGGCTCAGGAATCCAAGATCACCTCTCCCATAACAACACTTGGTGGTAGTTCTCCATGGTCATGGAGGTGAAGACCACAATACAAAACAGAAAACACATGAGGATAAGAACATAAACATTGAACAATATAAATGCTATTATTAAAAATACAAAAATACATGAAACCTAAACTAAATCAAACCATGGTCGAGAGGCCAAGGGTCTAAGTCCCTTATAAGTTCAAAGGGGGATGTTTTTATATGTAGTGGTCTCTCTTCGCCTTCATTGAACAATATGAATGCTATTATTAAAAATACAAAAATACAAGAAACCTAAACTAAATCAAACCATGGTTGAGAGACCAAGGGTCTAGATCCCTTATAAGTGCGAAGGGGGAATGCTTTTATATGCAGTGGTCTCTCTTTGCCTTCATATTGGAAATCAGTATCGCGATCCTTTGGATCCGCTTCCACATGTACTGGCCTAAGGGTGAGATTCCTCTAGGTAAGCTCACTCCCAAATATTCCCCTGGCTCAAAATTACACACCATCATCTCATGATCTTACCCTTCATCCGATGGATGGATGTTAGAATTCCAATTTATTTTCAAGACAATATTTGTGTTTGAAAAAATAACTTTCAAATGGAATTGTGTGTGTGATGGAAATTCTTTATAGTGGTTGATGGAAATTAAATGTTGGTTTTCATAAAAATGTTCATGAATTGAAATGATGAATATTGGTAGGATTTTGGTGAAATAAAAAGGCATGAGATATTTTGTGATTTGAAATTTGATGATTTGATGAACTTTTATAAAACCATTTTATGATTGGTATTTAAAATAAAAGAGCCCTAATTTTCATTAAAAACCATTGATGTTGATTTATGAAATGAATTAACACGAGTTTATAATAAAAAACCCATTGATGTTGGTTTTTGAAACAGAAGGCATGTTTTGGGATATAAAATCAGGACCGAATGACATGGTGATTATAATGATTTAAGAATGATTGAACGAATGATAACCCCTTGTAATGTTTGATTTACATTAAAGCACACGAGAGACTGGGTTGTTAAGCGGGAAGAACACACTCTACCTGACAAACACATGAGCCTCAGCCCGGTTGATGAGGACTCTCCAAGTGCATCCATGAGACCCAGGTTCGATTCCGGGCAGAGGCATAATTCTGGGTTACTGTAGCAGACACTGTAGCAGGTAAAGTTTGGTACTGTAGCAACCAAAACTATTAACCTTCGGACCACCAGTTTGGTCCTGGAGTCCTTAAGGCCTTCAGACTACCCATGCCTTCAGGTCAGTAAGGCTTTCGGGCCACCTTGAGTTCAGAGCAAGGCACATTCACTGTCATGAACCGAATCTGGTCGTAATTAAAACCAGCACCCGACCTGGTTTGTGGCAAGTACCGAAGGGTGTTCTCTATCCCCACGGGTTGGCACAAGTGCCCGGGTATGATAAACAATGGTTTGGGAATGGTTTACCCGAGTTAGGATACATAATATAGCCAATAAAATAAGTACACTGAATCTGAAAATTACCAACCAAACAATTCTTAAATAAAATTCAGAACTAATTACAAGGTTTTAAACATGACACAAGAGGTCCAAAGCTAAAAAAATATCAGCAAAAACAACCCAAGGACCATCACACGATAAGGGGTCATCACCCACAATCTGTCTCCACAACACCGCACCATGGAAGGAAACTAATAACTCGAGCCACCGTCTCCAAAGGCCTTGCCCTTACCTGAATCAAACATGATCAAGTCTACTTACACCCAAAGGTGTAAATAGGGTGCGAGCCTAATCCCAATAGGATACCACCCAAATACTCCATGTGATAAGCATTATAAGATTAAAAGCATGCAAGTTTTTATAAACAAGGAATGATAACAACAATTTCTGAAGTGCAACTTTTAATGGAAAACAACTTTCAAGGGTTAACATTAAAGAATGAATACATTTAAATAAAACATGTAAGATGCTGAATTTTCCAGCCAAACACTCCATAAGCCAATGGTAAATACCAAATAGTCAACGAGCACTAGTCACGGGAACACTCCTAGACACTAGTTAACTGTGGGCCCCAGGTACCTTGTATCTCGGTGTAAAAGTAACCAAATCAAATATATGTTCCAGTGCACGGTCCACTAGTAGTTAATATACCCATAACCTAGTGGTCCTCAATCATCATCCTTATAGTTTTGTTAGTGTTTTCAATGTCAAACTTTCTAAGTGAAGCAGGGACAAAACCACTCCGGATCACTAGCATACTAGTACACATCCGTCCACCTAGATACCCGGTTTTCCTCTTTGTGGTCAAACAAGTTCCACATGCTATGAAATGTCATTTACATATAAAAATACCAGTTCTGGTCATACACACTCAAAATAGTAGCTAAACATGCCTTTCACCATTTGTATAACTCACATAAACACTTAGAATTTCCATAAAATAATTTCACAAAGTATAACAAAACTTTGCACATATAATCCACTTAAAACCCCTTTTTAAAACCAAATGCATACCAACAATACACCAAACCATAATTGGCATCACTGAAACATTTTAATAAAACCATTCCATGAATTTTAGAACAACCCCAATTGGTGCAACATGGATTGCACATGAAAAACACCCATTTTCGCACAAAAATGGCATTTAAAAACCAATCGTTTAACAAATGCTACCAAAAATAGTTTTCACACCAAACACAGTGAAATAAGAACATGCTAAAAATATAAATCCAGCAAGCTAAATCATTTTACAATGCTTACACATGGAATCACCTACCAAATGTGTCAAAACCCTCAAATCCACGTGTGAAACTTCAATTGCACCATCGCTGCACCACAAGGGATTGAAAAAAAACCTAAAACCACAAGATTGGACCAATAAACTCAAAAAAAACCCCTAGGTATGAAGCCCTAGCTTCTAGACATTTGGAGCTTCAAGTAAAGTGGGAGAAACCTTAAGGAAATGGAAGGAACTAAGAAGGAAAATCACTCACTGGAGAAACTTTGAAGAAATTGCCCCAAATACACCAATAGTTGAATCTCCAAGCAGCTAAAATTGAAAGGGAGGCTTGAATAAGGTTTAGGAGGTTGAGTGAGGACTGAAATGGGGGAAAAATGTAAAAAATGAATGATTTATAAAAGAAACAAATTCCCTTTGCAAATCTAGACGATTTGATAAACTTTGAGGAAATTCTCTCTAATCCATGATGAAGATGAGCTCCAAATAGGGAAAATGGAACATGGGGGGGTCACCTAGGGTTTGTGGGATCGATTGAGAGGTGGAATGACCAAAAAATGTTAAAAAATGAATAAGATATAAAAGAAATAAATTATTTCCTTAAATCTGGAAATGAGCTCACGGGTTGGCCCAATGCCTGAATAAATCACCCAAATCCACCATGATTATGTGTTCATAAGGGGTCCAAATGGATATGGTGGTTTGAATAGGTCATGGAAGGCCAAGTGGGAAGTAGAATGAGTGAAAAATGTTAAAAAACAAAGGAGTTATAAAAGAAAAAAAAATTATTTTTAAATCTGAAAATGGGCTCACGGTTTGGCCCAAATCTTGAAGAAACCACCCTTTTCTCAAAGAATGCCTGGGAAAACTCCGCAAACAAAGAAATAATAGAAAGTAAATGAAAAATACATTTAAAAGAAGTTATGGATGTGAGAATTCTCTCCACTATAAAAATTTTCCGCCATCAGAAAGTCATCTTGAAGCCTGATCAGATAAGAGAAACAGAAACTGCTCTTTGACCCAAGACTTCTGCTCCCATGTCTCATGCTCATCAGTCTCATGCTGCCAGAGGACTAGAAACAGAGGAATAGTCTTCCCTTGAAGCACTTTTTCTCAGGAGTCCACAATATGCACTGGTCTCTCAACCACAGACAGATCCGGTTCCAACTCCAACTCTTCCCAACTCAAAACAGGGGACGAGTTTGTATTGTATTTCTGTAGCTAGGAGACATGGAACACATCATGGATCGATGTCAACTAAGAGGGAAAATCTAATCGATATGACACCTTACCAATCTTATCAATGATTTCAAAAGGTCCCACATACCTTGGTGTTAGCTTCCCTTGCTTACCAAGATGCTGATGACCCAAGCGAGGTGCCACTTTCAAGAATACCTGGTCATCCACGGAAAACTCCAAAGACTGAAACCTCTAATCGGCATAAGAATTGTGTCCACTTTGGGCTGTCTGCAATCGTTGTCTAATCAACTGAACCTTGTACAACGTCTCTTGCACGATACTCAGACCCAACAACGAGGTCTCACCCACCTCCACCCAACACAATGGAGATCGAAACGGCTGACCATAAAGCATCTCGAATGATGCCATCTTGATTGAGGATTAGTATCTATTGTTATAGGAAAACTCTACCAATCCCAAATGGAAATCCCATGAACCACCAAAATCCAACACACATGCCCGAAGCATGTCTTCCAGAATTTGATTAGCCCGCTCCGTCTGATCATCCCTTTAGGGTGGTATGCCGTACTCAACTTAATATGAGACCCCAATTCCTTATGAAGATCACTCCAAAACTGAGAGGTAAAATGAGGGTACTTATATAAAATGATGGTTGATGGCACACCATAGAGCCTCACAACTTCATGCACATACAACCGGTCCAATTCCTCCACTTTGGTCAAATTTTTGATCGGAATGAAATGGGCCGATTTGGTCAGACGATCAATCACCACCCAAATAGCATTATTTCCCCATGGTGTACGAGGTAATCTAACTATGAAATCCATGGAAATCTTGTCCGAATTACAGGTTGTAATGGGTAACGACTGAAGTAAACCAGAGGGCCTTTGATGCTCTACTTTCACCTGCTGACAATTATAACATCTCAATACGAAGTCAGCTATGTCCCGTATCATACCTGGCCACCAGAATTGGAGACAAACATCATAATACATCTTGGTGGCACCAGGATGGAAAACCCACTGAGATTGGTTGTTATCCTGCATCACCACCTTCTGTAGAGACAAAGGCACCACTAAGTGGCCCTTGAAGCACAAGATACCCTCAGAGGATGAAGAACAATCAGAAGACGTCTCCCCACCGTGAAGAAACTTCCTCGACCGCTGACATAGCTCATCACCGGGCTGCTCCCGCTGAATCAGCTCCACAAGAGAAGGGGTCAACTGAACGCTCATCAATAACGCACCTCCACTGTGCTCCTTGGTCTCCACATGAATCTGAGTAAAGAGCCCCATCAGAGTCCACTCGTCACTGGACTTCCTCAAAGCCTGCACTGACACTCTTCTTCTCAAGGCATCAGCCACCACATTACCCTTCTCCGGGGTGTAGGTGATATCAAAGTTGAACCCCTACAAGTACTCGATCTGACGCCACTGCCTTAGGTTAGGATCCTTCTGTGAGAAGATGTAGGCTAAGCTCTTATGATCAGAATAGACCACAAAATTCTCCCCAAAGAGGTAGTGACACCAAGTTTTTAAAGTATGCATCACAACAGCTAGCTCCAAGTCGTGGGTCGGGTAATTCTTTTCGTGTGGTCGGAGTTGGTGGGAGCTATACGCCACCGCGTGATCATCCTGCATAAGCACGCACCCGAGACCCATACCTGAAGCGTCACAATACACCACATAGCCCTTTCTATATTCTGGAAAGATCAACACGGGGGAGGTAGTCAACCGCCGCTTCAGCTCCTCGAAGGATTCCTGACATTCTGGGCCCCAAACAAACTTCACCCCCTTCCGGGTGAGCGCAGTCATGGGCGAATAAAGCTGAGAGAAATCCCGAAAAAACCGCTTGTAGTATCCTGCCAAGCCATGGAAAAAGATTTCAAACACATTCTTTGACTGCTCCCATGAAATCATTGTACTGATATTCTTGGGATCCACCGAAACTCCCTGATCCGAGATCACATGCCCCAGAAACTTCACCTCCCTGATCCATAAGGTGCACTTGGATATCTTTGCATAAAGACGGTGATCCTGAAAAGTGCCCAACATGATCTTCAAATGATGATCATGCTCCTCCTCAGATCCAGAGTAAACCAGGATTTCGTCCACAAATACTAGGACAAAAGAGTTGAGAAACTAGTGGAACACCATATTCATGAGTTACATAAAGACCACTGGAGCATTGGTCAATCTTAAGGGCATGACCAAGTACTCAAAGTGGTCGTACCTACTTCAGAAGGCTGTCTTCGGGATATCTGCCTCTTTCACCTTGAGTTGGTGGTAAACCAAATGCAAGTCTATTTTAGAAAACCAATTTTCCCCCTTCAATTGATCAAATAATTCATCTATTTGGTGAAAATGATATTTGTTCTTGATGGTTACCTTCTTCAGCTTCCGGTAACCAATACACAACCGGAGGGATCCGTCGGCCTTCTTCTCAAACATAATAGGAGCAACCCAAGGACAGACACTTGGGAAAATAAATTCTTTGGATTCTAAATCGTATAGCTGTATCTTTAATTCACTCAGTTCGGTGGGGGCCATATGATATGAGGGAAGAGATATCGGCTGTGTTCTCGGTGCTAAATCGATTGAGAAATCCACATCCTGCTCTGGAGGCAAGCCTGAAAAATCATCTAAAAATACCTCCAAAAACTCATCCACTAAATGGGGTAACCCACCCTCAGGAGCACGACCATTGTCCTCTAGCGCGAGTGAAAACATCTGGAAGAAAATATTTCCCAACACTAGGAGTAGAGGTCCTGCACGACCCGACCGAGGATCCCATTCCCCATGAAAAACTTGAGGGATTACATCAGGCGCTATGAGACTTACCCGCCACCTATAATAATCGATGTGTGCCTGATAGTGTACTAACAAATCCATGCCGAGGATTACGTCAAAAATATCCATATCCAAGACCAAGAGGTCTCACTCCATCTTTATCCTAGACACCGTAAGTGAACACAACGAGCACCTGAGACCCTTCTCCTTCTTCTTACGCATTGGCTTCACCAACTCCATCACAACGAATAAGAACTCAGTTGGAAAATTCAGCGTGCTCACAAAACGGGAAGAGATAAATGAAACAAAATCACCGGTATCGAAAAGCGCAACAACTATAGAAGATGAAATCAAGACGATACCTCGAACTATCGAAGACCCCACATCTAATCCCAATATTGCATGCTCCACCGCATTTAGATGCATACTCTTTTCCTGTGAATGGCCGCTCGCCTGAGGCTCTGCCCTGAATTGGCGCTGCCCAAAAGACGATCGGACCCTACCGCCATAGACACCAAATCGAGATCCCCCCATCCTCGACGGTTCTAACTGAGCTAGAAATCCCCTAGAAGCCACTGATCCTGCCCCACTCTGGAGTGGATATTCCATCCTGCAAAAACACTACAAGTGTCCCATACCTCCACACTGATAGCAGGTCTTCAGAGGAGATGTGCATCCTGGTCGGGTGTGCCCTGGCCTCCCACACCGGTGGCACACAACAAACCTTGCATCAGAATCCACTGAAGAAAACTTCCTGGAAGGTTGGCCTGAACTACCACCTCCCTTATTCCCTTGCTCGTCTCGATTCTTTTTCTTCTCAGAAGAATTGCCACTGTCCATAACTGACACTGCTCCAGAGAAACCAGACCTCCCCTTGAATTCAATCTCTACCATACAAGCCCAATGAACCACATCGACATAAGTCTTCAACTTGAACAAGAAGACCTAGGAATTGATCTCTGGCTGCAAACCCCTCTCAAACTTCTGAGCCTTCATCTGCTCATTGGAGACCATTTCCAAAGCATACCGGACCAGCTCAACAAAATGGTTGGCATACTCCATCATTGAAAGGTCCCCCTAAACCAGCTCTATAAATTCTCTGGATCTAGCATATGCCAAGACTTCAGGGCAGTACTGGTCATTAAAGGTAACTTTGAAGTCCTTCCAGCTCATCTTTTCATGCTTACCAGCTTGAAGCTCTGATTCCCACCACTTGCAGTTGAGACCCTCTAACAAAAAAGAGGAACACTTCACCCTGACCTCCTCAGGTGTGTCAAGAAACCTGAACATGCAATCAATCTTCTCGAGCCACTCCTATGCTTCCCAGGGATTCGTGCTACCTCGGAAAGTAGGAGGCTTGTTCTTTAGGAACTCCTGGGATTTTCCTTCCTAAGACCAGACTCCTCTTCCCTAGCTGGAGTAGGAGCAGGAGATAATCCCTGTCCCAGGGCTTGGATAGCCTTGACCACAACTTCTACCATCTTTTGATCAATCGATGAGGGAGAACTCTCTCCGGCGTCCTCCCATGGGTGTATGAGAGCTTTGTAGGGAGACATGTTGCTACACAAGGAAACAATCGCAAAAGAAATCATCAGTAGAACAATTCTGAAAAATTTCAGCAATTACATCAAATATAAATAAGTCAAACACATCACAATAATGAAATAAACAACCACTTCACTCTCACCTGATGTCTACGTGCAATCTGCAGCCCGCACGTCTCACTTGGAAGAGAAGTTAAACAAACAATCCCAACATCCCATGACAACTCAAGGTTTGTCACGAACGGTACTGGCCAAACACCCTACTCATAACCAAAACTATGAGACCCAATAGTCCTAGCTCTTGTCTAACCAGACTCACCCCAAAATAATAATATGACCCAAAAAGATAAACCTGCATCTGATACCATTTTGTCACGAACTGAATCTGGTCACCATTAAAATCGGCACCCGATCCGATCCATGGAAAGGCCCGAAGGGTGTTTCCTATCCTCAAAGTCTGGCAGAAGTGCCCAGGTATGATAAACAATGGTTTGGGAACGGTTTACCCGAGTTAGGATACATAATACAACTAATAACAGTAAGTACACTAAATATGGAAATTACCTACCAAACAATCCTTAAATAAAATTCAGAACTAAATACAAGGTTTTAAACCTGACACAAGAGGTCCAAAACTACAAAAGTAGCAGCAAAAACAGCCTAAAGACCACCACATGACAAGGGTTCATCACCCACGAGCCGTCTCCACAACACCGCACCATGGAAGGAAACTAACAACCCGAGCCGCTGTCTCTAAAGGCCTTGCCCTTACCTGAATCAAACATGATCAAGTCTACTTACACCCAAATGTGTAAGTAGGGTGTGATCCTAATCCCAATACTATACCACCCAAATATTCCATGTGAAAAGCATTATAATATAAAAAGCTTTCAAGTTTCTATAAACAAGAAAGGGTAGCAACAATTTCTGAAGTGCAAATTTTAATAGATAGCAGTTTTCAAGTGTTAACATTAAATAATGAACACATTTAAATAAAATATGCAATCTACTGAATTTTCTAATCAAACACTCCATAATCCAATGGTATATACCAAATAGTTAATGAGCACTAGTCACATGAACACCCTTAGTCACTAGTTAACTGTGAGCCCCAGGTACCTTGAATCTCAGTGTAAAAGTAACCAAATCAAATATCTGTTTTCGTGTACGAACCACTAGTAGGGAACATACCCATAACCTAGTGGTCCCCAATCATCATCCTTATAGTTTTGTCAGTGTTGTCAATGTCAAACTTGCTAAGTGAAACATGGACAAAACCACTCCGGATCACTAGCATACTAGTAAATGTCTTCCCTCCTAGATACCCGAGTTTCCCTCTTTGTGCTCAAATAAGTTCTACATGCTATAAAATGTCATTTACATATAAAAATACTAGTTATGGTCATATACACTCAAAACAGTAGCTAAACATGCCTTTCACCATTCGTATAACTCAAATAAACACTTAGAATTTCCATAAAAAAATTTCAATAAGTATAACAAAACTTTGCACATAAAATCCACTTAAAATCCCTCTTTTAAAACCAAATTCATACCAATAATACACTAAACTAGAATTGGAATCACTAAAACATTTTAATAAAACCATTCCATGAATTTTATAACAATCCCAATTGGTGAAACATGGATTGCACATGAAAAACACACATTTTCACAAAAAATGGAATTTAAAAATCAATCACTTATCAAATGCTACCAAAAATAGTATTATCACCAAACACAATGAAATAGGAACATGATAAAAATATAAATCCAGAAATCTAACTCATTCTACAATGCTTACATAAGGAATCGCCTACCAAATGTGTCAAAACCCTCAAATACTTGTGCAAAACTTCAATCGCACCACCGCTGCACCACAAGGGATTGAAAACGAATATAAACCCACAATATTTGACCAAGAAACTCAAAAAACCCCTAGGTATGAAGCCCTATCTTCTAGACATTTTGAGCTTCAAGAAAAGTGGGAGAAACCTTAAGGAAATCAAAGGAACTAAGAAGGAAATTCACTTGATAAATTTTGAAGAAATCTCCCCAAATACACCAATAGTTGAATCTCAAAGCATCCAAAATTGAAAGGGAGGTTCGAATAAGGGTGAGGAGGGTGAGTGGGGATTGAAATGGGGAAAAAGAGTAAAAAATTAATGATTTATGAAAGAAAAAAAATTCCCTTTGCAAATCTGGATGATTTGAGAAACTTTGAGGAAATTCACCCTAATACACAATGAAGATGAGTTAAAAAGAGGGAAAATGGAACATGGGGGTAGCCTAGGGTTTTTGGGCTCGAGTGAGAGGTGGAATGACCGAAAAATGTTAAAAAATGAATGAGATATAAAATAAATAAATAAATTATTTCTTTAAATCTGGAAATGAGCTCACGGGTTGGCCTAATGCCTGAATAAATCACCCAAATCCACCATGATTATGAGTTCATAAGGGGTCCAAATGGATATGGTGGTTTTAATAGGTTAGGGGAGGACAAGTGGGAAGTGGAATGAGTGAAAAATGTTGAAAAATGAAGGAGTTATAAAAGAAAAAAAAATTTGTTTTTAAATATGGAAATTGGCTCACAGTTTGTCCCAAATCTTGAAGAAAACACACTTTTCTCAAAAAATGTCTGGGAAAACCCCGAAAACAAAAAAATAATAGAAAGTAAATGAAAAATAACTTTAAAAGAAGTCATGGATGTGATATTCACCAGGGAAGAGCTAACAGATTTAGAAGAATGAGAGGGCATGTCATTTACCATCGGTACCAGGCCTGTGCACCTCTGCACATGATAGCTAGCCGTACAACCATGAAAAGGTAGAGAGTTGATCACGATGCAGACACTAGGGAGGGGAAGTTTCAAGTAGTAATAGTCTGTAATGAATGAATTCCTTTAAGACCTTTAGGTCCTTTAATGTCAAGGGTTCCCCTTCAACCCTTAAAAGGGGGATTATAAAAAAATGAATAAAAAATGAAGGTCTTCAGGCCATTCAAGAAAACTCTACCTGACAATAGATTGACGATGAAAATGCAAACTAAACTACTTGAGGGAAGGGAGATTAGTCCTTATGGATCTTATCCTTTTCATCCTTAGAGATATTCCTTGTGTACACTGGAAACTATACTTCACCAAGATGTGTGGGAATCCTTATTTGACCTACCCCTGAGTCTCTTAATCATGGTACTATGATTGGAAATGACTTTACATGCCAAAGTTATAATTTTTTTACTCATATCAGTTTTAATAGAAATTCCTATTCATTCCTCTTGATAAAATGTTTTATTCATTCCTGCTTTGATGGAAAAGCTCTTCGTACATTGCCATTGAAATGTTTCTCCATGCGTGTTTTGATTTATACCATGAAAATATTTTCATGCCAGGTTTTATTTACATTCAAGAATAAATGGTTTATTTGATATGAATTTCTTAAAAAATGATTGGTGGAATCCAATTGGCCTTGTAGCTTACAATATACATTTTCCTTCAGGAGTTTGTAGATTTTCTTATGCCAAGTCCAAGGAAAGGGAAGACACAACTCAAAGTTAGAGGGTGTACCTGACTTGCGGGACCTTTGTGGCTGGTAGCACATGATGGAGTTTGTGATCCACCTACGGTGTGATGTTCAAATTACTATTTTTGAGACTTGTGTCTGGGTTTTGTGGAACCTTTACTCATGTGGAGTGTTTGTCATACCGACTATTTTATTGATTCCTATCTATTGCATTGCTTTGTCTTGTAACTCTTATGTACAAATCATCCCCTCTTTACTCGTATTGATGCCATAATACTTGTCTCCAGCTCGTGGAGATGAGGAACGCCCTTTGGGTCATGCTAGAGTTGGCTCAAGTATAGTTTAGGTAGGTTATCCAGGCCAATTCATGTAAACCCACATAAGCACAACCATAAAACTATTAGGTATGTATGGAATAGTGCCATTTCACCCTCCTATGGTGCTCCATAACAGCTTCTCATCAACTATAAGACATGACACAAGACTATACTAAATAAACACATTATTACAACATGCATCAATCACAGAATCACATTGATTAACAAATAATAATACCATATATAAAACTGGATAATTAGATTCACTATATCAATCTCAACTAATGCCATTGAATAAATAACCATGTAGGGAAACATCATAATCATAATCCCCAAACTTCCATACTCTAAAAAATGAAAAATATTTAATATAAATTTATAATATGAATAATATCATTACTAAAATGAATATAAATGGTATAGAAACTAAGAGAAGGATATTAATGATTTTAAATTTTAGAATTAATTGCAGACACAATGGGTAATAAGACAGTTGGAAAGGCAAGATGACCATTGGAATTTGAATGTTAGGATTTAGTCTGTTGTGATTGTAAAGTAAGACAAAGTATGGATATACGGTATGCATTATGACTTTATTGTTATGTCAAAATTTTGTAATAATTAATATATTCAATCGATGTCCAATGATATGTTATTCACTAAAATAATATTTTTAATGTACTAAAATCAAATTCCAACCCTGTAATGGACTTTCTGATGTCTTAAATGAAAAATAATGTTTAATTTTTTTTATCTAAATAAAAGTATTTTTGAAGGCCAAAGTAATATTTAAAAAATGTAATTTTTTTCTCAAATGAATAAATGTTAGAAACCATTTCATAAATGTTAATAATCATGGCCTAAAACTGTGGGTGAACTAATGGTTTTGTATTTTCAAAAAAACCAGATTTTTGAAGATTAAATTCCCAAATTTATAAACAATTACCCCCATTTTATATAAATAATAATGCATGCTCACATTACTCCTCCCTCTAAAATTATTGATCATAACCATCTTCTTATTTTACCTGAAATGTATCCCTCTATTTTGTTTTTATACACTAAGGGTTTTTTTCTCATGCATAAAGAACTTATATTTCTTTGTAAAACTTTATATCCCTATTTTTATATTTATGATTAGAAATTTTTATAATTCAATTAAAATTTCACAACCAATGTTGTTATTCACCTTAATTATAAATTCATTATTGTATTATTGATGAAATACCACTCTTCACCCTCATTATACCATTTTCGTAAGCCATTACTATTCTTATTCATTCTCATATCCATAAATTCCTATATCCAAATCCCTATGTATGTCATGTATTTGTGGTATTATGGATGCATTATTTTTAATAGGGTTGGTTTATATTTTTTAGTATAAAATAATATTTGGTGCAATCACTATTAGCTCACACATTTAATAAACATGATTTTCAAACAAGTTTACATTTTTTATTAATGTATAGAAAACTAGAAGTCCTTCTATAAGAAAATTTTGTATCCTTAATGCATATACAAAATAGGTGACACATACTAACATTTTTTGGAGTGGATTTTTCATTCATTGATATGGTTTCCTACAATTAACAAATAATTGTATCAATTGATTATTTCATATATATATCCTTATACCATGGAAGTACCCTACAAAAATACATTATTATCATTCCTTTGATACAATTACATTTCATTGCATTGTGAATATCCCACAATCTCTATGATTATTATTGAAAATTTACATAGATACCCATATTATTATATTGAATCAGGAAATACTGACATTTGGTACACCCATTTTTTTTATAAAGATAGCTATTAATTACATTACCTTGATTTTGTATAAGGTTCATTTAGGAACATCATGATATGTATTGTTTAGCCACTCTTTTCATATAATGGATGCAATGGACTTATTATCTAACATGTAGGGACCAAAATTATATATCCCATTAATGTATCAATCGTGGAAACCCAACCACATTATGTATTTATAATACATAATTTATACAATTTAAACATTAAATTTCAAAAGAAATCACACAACATAACCTATAGGTTTAATGTATTTGAAGATAAATACAAAACAAAATTATTTTATAACATCTTCAACATTTCCCACAAATAGTCTTAACACACGATACCCTTTAAGTCATAACATACATAATATTTTTCTTAGTAACCTGGGGTATGGAAACATTTGAAATAGTGACATCTTCAACATCTCCCGCAAATAGTCTTAACACATGATAACATTTGGCACTGTAGCAGCCGTGAATATTCCCCCATTTGGGCCTTTGGGCCATCGATTTGGTCCCCGAGTCCTTTAAGGCCTTCGGGCCACCTTAAGTGCAGATACAAACTAGACAACCTACAAGGAACAAGCTTTAGAAGGAGGAGGAGCAAGGAGCTTTCACCATAGCAGAAGCTAAACGGATTGCAAGAGTGAGAGGGTATGCCACCTGCCATCGGGACAAGCCTGTGCATGCACGGGAAAACCTAGCCGAATAGCCATGCGAAGGTGGAGAGCTGATTTCACGATGAAGATGCTGGGGAGGAGCAGTTCCAAGTAGTTAGTCTAGGTTGTATGTAATGTTTTAAGCCTACGAGCAATGATTTCCTCTAAGGCCTACGGGCCTTGTAATACTTATGCCTACGGGCCTTGTAAGGGTTCCACCTCACCCCTTGAAAGGTGGATTATCAAAATCAATAAAAAATGAAGGCCTTCAGGCCATTGGAGGAGATAAACAACCAAAGATCCTAAGTGAGCATAAGATGAGACGGTGGGTATGATAACATAGTCAACATGCATGGGTATAACACAAGGGAATCATACTCAACAAGTTATAGATCATACATCTTCAGTCATTGTTTAAATATTTTTACATAACATAATACATGAGTAATAATATTTTGGAAACATGAGTCAATAATCATGAAAACATAACACATGCATAGGAATTTGGTATATCTAGAAGCATAGAAAAACATTCCTTATGTTGAGAATCACCTTCAAGACCATCATTACATAGTGGAAAAAGTCTCATAGTGGATTACATTTTCCCTCAAATACTTAACATGTTAATTAAAGAGACATAAGGATCTAACTAATTAATTTCAGGGTAATGTAATTTTAGTCTTACTCATCACATAGTGGATATAGTCCCTTAAGGGTTTGGGTTTACTCCCCTTTCCCTGTTATCTCCTAAGATATGAAACATTACCAAATTCATTGCAGAGATATGTGGATAATCCTGCCACATGATTGTAAACCCTCTGAAAAATTAGATAAGAATATAGTTTGTTTTTTAGAGTTATAGAACATACAATTTCCCTATATGACAATAAATCATGATTTCAAAACGTGATTTTAAAGAAACCCTTACGAATTTGGTAAAAATCTTAAAAAACCCCCAAAAAATCCTAAAAAACCCCTAAAACCCCCTAAAACCCCCCAAACCCCCTAAAATCCTCAAAACACCTAAAAACCCTAAAGCCCTAAAAACCCTAAAAAGCCCTAAAAATCCATAAAAAACCATAAAAACCCATAAAAACCCAAAAACACAAACCCACCATAAAAGACCCTAAAAACTCTAAAAACCCTTAAAAGACCCTAAAATATCTTAAAGGCCCTAAAAACCCTATAAAAACCCAAAAAAGACCGATAAAAACCCTTAAACACATTTAAACCCTAAAAAACCTAAAAACCCTAAAAAACCCTAAAAAACAATAAGAAAACCATAAAACCCTAAAAAACCATAAAAGACCCAAAAAACTCTTAAAAACCTAAAACCCTTGAAAAGCCCTAAAAACCTTTTAAATCCCCCAGACCCCTAAAAACCATAAAGCCCCTTAAAACCCTACAAAACCCTAAAAACCCTAAAACCCTAAAAAAACCTTAAAACCCAAAACCCTAAAAAACCTTTAAAAACCCTAAAAACCTTTAATTACCCCTAACAATCCCTAAAAACCCTAAAACCCCTAAAAACCCTAAAAACCCAACAAAACCCTTAAAAAACCTAAAAAACCTAAAAAACCCTAAAAAACCCTACAAAACCTTAAAAAACCCTAAAAAACATAAAAACCGTAAAAGAATCCTGCAAACCACTAAAAACCATAAAAAACCATAAAAAAAACCCTAAAATCCTAAAAAACCCTAAAAACCATAAAAATCCAAAAAAAGCCTAAAAACCATAAAAACCTCTAAAAACCCTAAAACCCCTAAAAAATGTTAAAAACTCTAAAAACCCTAAAAAAACCTAAAAACCTTAAACCCCCCCTAAAAGAACCTAAAACCCTAAAACTCTAAACGATATTAAAAACACTAAAAAACTCCAAATGATCCTAAAAATCCTAAAAGACCCTAAAAGACCCTAAAGGCTCTAAAACCCCTAAAAATCCTAAAAATCTCTAAAAGGCCCTAAAAACCCTCAAACAACATAAAAACCCTAAAAGACAATAAAAAACCTTAAAAACCATAAAAAACCCTAAAATCCCCCCTAAACCCCCTAAAAAACCACAACTTTAAAAACCCTATAAAACCTTAAAATAATCCTAAAAACCCTAAAAGAACCTTAAAATCCTTAAAATCCTAAAAACACTAAAATCCCTAAAAAATCCCTAAAAAACCCTAAAACCCTAAAAACCTTCAAAATATTGAAAAAACCTAAAAACCCTAAAAACCCCTAAAACCCCTTGAAAACCTAAAAAACCCTAAAAAACCCCTCAAAACCCTAAAAACCCTAAAAACCCCAAAAAACCAAAAAAATCCTAAAAAGCCCTAAAATATATAAAAACCCAAAAAAACCTAAAACCCAAAAAAAAAAACTAAAAACCCAAAAAAAACTAAAAAACATTAAAACACCTAAAGGACCCTAAAAACCGTAAAAACCCTAAAAATACTGAAACCCCCTAAAAGACCCTAAAATCATAAAAAACTTATAAAAGGATAAAAGAAACTAGAAAACCCTAAAACTCCCTAAAGCCCTAAAAAACCATAAAAAACCCTAAAAAACTAAAAAACCCCTAAAAATCTAGAAAATCCAGAAAATCCCTAAAACACTAAAACCTCTATAACCACTTAAAATCCCTAAAAATGCCTAAAAATCATAAAAACCCTAAAAACCATTCAAAACCCTAAAAAACCTTTAAACCCCCATAAAACCCTAAAACTCCTAAAAAATCCCTAAAAAAATCCTAAAAATCCCTAAAGACCCCTAAACCCCCTAAAACCCCTTAAAACCCCTAATAATTCCTTAAAATTCTCTAACACACCCCGAAAACCATAAAAACCCTTAAAACTCCTAAAAACCCTAAAAATACTTAGAACCCTAAAACCTTAGAAAATCCCTAAAGCCTTAAAAACCCTAAAAACCATGAAATCCTAAAATCCCTAAAAACCCAAAAGACCCTAAAAAACCCTAAAAACCCCTAAAAACCCTAAAAAATCCTAAAAATACCCTTTAAACCCTAAAGAATCTAAAAAACCCTAAAACACCTAAAAAAACCCTAAAGGACCATAAAAAACACTAAAAAACACTAAAAAACCCCTAAACAACAAACCCTTAAAAATCGTTTAAAAACCCTAAGAAAACCTAAAAAACCCTAAAAACACTAAGAAACCCCTAAAAACCTCTAAAATACCCTAAAACAATAAAAAATCCTTAAAATACCTTGATTTTTTTTTAAAAACCCTAAAGACCCTAAAAGACCCCAATAAACCCAAAAAAATCCTAAAAGTCCCTAAAGACCCTAAAAAACCCTAAAAACCAAAAAATGTCCTAAAAGATACTAAAAACCTTAAAAATATTTAAAGGACACTGGAAATACTAAAAAACCCTAAAAGACCCTAAAATACCCTAAAACATTAAATGTCCTTAAAAATCATAAAAACCCTAAAGGATCCTAAAAACCCTAAAAAAACCCTAAAGGACCCTAAAAGACCCAAAAAACCCCAAAAGGAACATAAAAACCCTAAAAACCCTAAAACCCTAAAGACCCTAAAAACATTAAAGGACCCTAAAAACCCTTAAAAACCCTTAAAAACCTAAAGGATCCTAAAAAAATCTAAAGGGCCCTAAAAAAATTCTAAAGGGACCTAAAAACACTTGAAACCAGTAAAAGTCCCTAAAAACCATAAAAAACCCTAAAAGAACCAAAAGAACCATAAAACACCCAAAAGACCCTAAAACCACTAAACCCCCTAAAACACCCAAAAAACTTTTAAATCCCTAACCCCCCTAAAACCCTGAAAAATCCTAAAATCCCTAGAAATAATAAAAAACACTAAAAAACCCTAAAACACCCTAAAAAAACCCTAAAACACTTTAAACCCCCTAAAACCTAAAAACCCTAAACCCCTAAAAACCCTAAAAACCCTAAAAACCCCTAAACCCCTAAAACCCTAAAAACCCTAAAAACCCTAAAACCCCTAAAAACCCAAAACCCGGAAGAAACCCCCAAAATCCTAAAAAACTAAAAAACTCTAAAAACCCAAAAACCCTAAAACTTTAAAAACCCCTAAAACCCTAAAACCCCTAAAAACCCTAAAAAACCATAACTGACCTAAAAAACCTAAAAAACCAAAAAAACCTAAAAAAATAAAAAACCCTATAATACCCTAAAAAATAATAAAAACCCCAAGAGACACTAAACACCATAAAAAATCCTAAAAAAACTAAAAAACCCCAAAAAAACCAAAAAACCAAAAAACCCTAAAAACCATAAAAATATATAAAAATAATAAAAACCCGAATAAACCATATAACCCTAAAAAACCTTCAGACACCCCCCAAACCCCCAAACCCCCCAAAAAACACCTAAAAACCCTAAAACCCTTAAAAAATATTGAATCCCTAAAAAAAATCTAAAAAATAAAAAAACCTAAAAAACCATAAAAGCACGTAAAAAACCCTTAAAACTCTAACCCCCCAAAAACCATAAAAACCCTAAAAACCCTAAAAACCCTAAAACCCTAAAAACCCTAAAAACCCTAAAAACCCTAAAAACCCTAAAAACCCTAAAAATCCTCAAAATCATGAAAACCCTAAAAAAACCTAAAAACCCTAAAAACACAAAAAAATAACAAACCTTAAAAACCCGAAAAACCTCTAAAAGAACCCTAAAACACCCTTAAAAGACCCTAAAAAACCCTAAAAAACCCTAAAAAACCCTAAAAAACCCTAAAACCCCTAAAAACCCTAAAAGGATCTATAAAAACCTTAAATACCCTAACAAACCGTTAAACACAAATGACTCTAGAAAAACTTAAAACCCCTAAAAACCTTAAAAACCCTAAAACCCTAAAAACTCTAAAAAATCTAAAATAACCCTTAAAAACCTTAAAAATCATAAAAAACCCTAAAACCCTAAAACACCCTAATAACCCTAAAAAACCTAAAAAACCCTAAAAACCTTTAACAACCCCCAAAAAACCCCAAAAAACCCAAAAAACCCTAAAAAACATAAAGAACCCTAAACACCCTACAATATATAAAAAACAGTAAAAATACTAAAAAACTCTAAGAAACCCTAATAAACCCCCAAAACCTTTAAAATAGTAAAAAACTCTAAAAACCTTAAGAAAATCATAAAACCCTTAAAAACCCTAAAATAGCCCAAAATAACCTAAAACCTCTTGTCTGTTGTGTCTCTTTTTCTTATTAATAAATTTGGGGGGGCCGGGAATAGCCCGACCCTCGCATATTCCTTGCCTAAATATCCCAAAAAACCCCTAAAACACTCAAAATCCTAAAACCCCCTTAAAACCCTAAAACCATTAAAAACCCTATAAACCCATAAAACCCTAAAAACCTGAGAAAAACCTAAAAAACCCAAAAAAATCCTTGAAAATTCCTAATCCCCATAAAATAATTAAAAACCATGAAAACCCTAAAAAAATCCTAAGAAACCCTAAAACCCTAAAAACTAGTAAAAAACCTAAAAACCCTAAACCCTAAAAAACCCATAAAAATCCTAAAAACCCTAAAACTAGTAAATCCCCTAAAAACCCTGAAGACCCTAAAAACCCTTTAAAACCCTAAAACCCTTAAAAAACCCTAAAACCCTAAAAAATTATAAACCACCTTAAAAAAACCTAAAATCCCCTAATAACCCTAAAAAAGCATAAAAGTCCCTAAAAGATCCAAAAAACCCAAAAAACACTAAAAAACACTAAAAGTCCATAAAACCCACAAAAACCCTAAAAGACCCTAAAAATATTATAAAACCCTGAAAAGACCGTAAAAAACCTTAAAGTCCTTAAAAATTCTAAAAAACCTAAAAACCCAAAAAACCCCCTAGAAACTCTAATACAATTCTAAAAACCCTAAAACCCCTAAAAACCCTAAAAAACTCTAAAAAAAATAAAAACACTAAAACCCCTAAAAAAATCCATGAAAACCCTAAAAAGATGTAAAAACCCCCAAAACCGTAAAAATCCTTAAAATTCCTAAAGAAGAGGAGATGCCGCCGCTCTCGCTAGGTTCTCTCCCATTTTCGCGTTTTCCTGGATTCCATATCGGTGGCTTCCCTACTCCCTTCAAGATCTTGTGGTGTGATGTGGATGCGGAGTTTGGCGATGGGGATTCATGCTGGCGTGGATTGGTGCATGCGACCTTCTTCATGCAGCTCGTGGCTCACGCGGTGCTGCGCCCCTCACGGTGCCGCTTTGACCTCTCCGATGGAGTGGTGTTCGTGCGGTTGGAGGCGTGTCTGTGGGCGTCGGGGACTCTCCTCGATAGATCTAGGGTCTGGTGGTGTTTCCCAGTTCTTGTCGGCTTCGTTTTGGACGGATTTTTGCAGCGGTGTGGCGTGGGCGCGGCAGATCTTGAATATGCTTCAAGGGTTTCAAGATCTGTGGATCTGACAGTGGCGGTCCTCGATCAAGGAGGCAAGGTTCGTTTTCGACTTGCTTCTTTTCATGTTGCTATCGATCTTCGTGATTTTTGCTGCATGTTGGATGCTATGTTGGACTTTGGAGGTTCTTTGTGTGTTCTTGTTAGCCGTTGTGGTGATGATGCTTGGTTTGGTTGTGATTTATTGTTGCTACTGTATCATGAGCTTGTTGCAAGACGTGATTTATGGATTATCATGTGTTGTTGCATGCAGTTGTCTTGTTCTGCTGTGGAATGGCCCTTGTCTTGGATGATGGTGATTTATTTCCACTGGTTTTGCTGATGGGTGCGACTTGATGGAATGTTGGCTGTTTTATGGCTGAGATGTGATGAAGTTCTTGTTCTTGCTTCTGCTGGCGGTGGTTCTGGAAATGGGTGTGCTGGAAAATGCTGGTGTATTATGTTTGCTGTCTTTGGTTCTGTACTGTTGGATATGGATCTGACTGGTGTGGAGGTGTTGGCTGCTGTGGAGGCTGGTGATTTTGGTGCTGGTGATTTTCTGTTGTTGGTTGTGAGTCTCTTTTTTGGGAAGTTGTCGGGTGCTGGAAGGTGTTCTGCTGGTCTCTGGTTACTGTTTAGCTGGGAAATGTGGAAGGGATGTGTCTCTATGACTCTGGTTGCTGGTTGCTGGTTACTGTTTGGCTGGGAGGCACTGGATGCTGGATTTTTCGAGTTTGGATGCTGGTCATTGGTTAGCTGTGAGATGCTGGATGCTGGTTGATGCTGGATGATGGTGGTGGCTGCTTGGATCTGTGTGTTTCTTTCTTTTTTGTTTTTTTTGACTTTATTTTTTTTGCGTGAGTTATAAGGGGTTTTCAGGTGTGGGTCATTTGACCCCTCCCCTCCCTTGTCTGATGTGTCTCTTTTTTCTTGCTAATAAATTTTGGGGGGCCGGGAATAGCCCGACCCTCGCATCTTCCTTGCCCTAAAAATCCTAAAAACCATAAACCTCTAAAATACCTAAGAAACTCTAGAAAACCCTAAAAAAATAAAAAAAATATAATAAACACCCTAAAACCATAAGCAATATTAAAAAACCTTTAAAAATCCCTAAACCCTAAAAAACCCTTAAAACCCCCTAAAAACCCATAAAACCCTAAAGACCCTAAAAAGAACTAAAATCCCTTAAAAACCCTAATAACACTGAAAATAAAAAAATAAAAAAAAATGAAAAACCATAAAAACCCCAAAACCCTTATAAAATTCTAAAAACCACTAAAACTCCTTAAAAACCCTAAAAACCCTAAAAAACCTAAAAAACCCTTTAAATCCCTAAAAACCCTTAAAACATAAAAAACCCTAAAACAATCATAAAAACCCTAAACCCCCCTAAAAATCTAAAAAACTAAAAACGCTAAAAAATCCTTAAAACCTCCTAAAAACCATAAAAACTCTAAATCCCACGAACCCTCTATAAAATCCATGAAATATCGTAAAAACCCTAAAACCCTAAAACCCCTAAAAAATCATAAAAACACTAAAAAGCACTAAAATCTCAGTTCTTGTGCCCTCCATTCGGGAGTGGGTGGTTTAGATGTCCATGTTGTAACCTTATTAACTTGGTATTTTAGGTTTTTTTAGGAGAGTTTTTTTGGGATTTTGTGAGTGAGGCCCAATTCTAGCTCATGTTGAATTCTTGTATGTTCGTTGCTAGTTGGTTTCTAATGGCGGGGAGACACACCATGGGTGTCATGGATTTTCATCCTAAGAAGTTTTCTAATGCTAGTTGTTTCTTAATGGTCGGGAGTACATTCTGGAATCCCCTTGAATATTTGGTTTTTTTGAGTGATCTTTGGTTTGGGTGATGGTTGGGTTCATTGGTAGAAGGCCCAACAATTGGGTTCTTGGCTTGGTTGTGGAGGTGGTGGCTTCATCTTTCCGTTGATTCTCCAGACGTGGTTGTGAGTTGTGTTTTGTGTGGGAAATAGTATCAAGTTTCATTGTTTGTGATTGATATTTACTTATCTTTAGAGGGTGGATTATGTTGTTGAGGAATCCTTAGGTGTTTATTTTTTCATCCGGAAAGTGTTATGGCTTTCCGGAGGTGGAAAGCATTAATGGTGGGGAGAATTGTCACACCCGATTTTTTTTGTCTTTGTATTGATCTGGTCCATTGGAAATCCCTATCCTTTTCATGGGTATTTGGTGAGATTAATCTTGAGTTTTTAAGTTTCATATATGTCTAATCACCCTAATTTGGGTTCCCCATTGTTTGTTTAGGAGTTTTTGAAAAAAGGAGGTTAATTCATGATTTGGGCCAACCGTGAGCCCATTTCCAGTTTTAAAAACCAAATTTGTTTATTTTATAACTCTTTTGTTTTTCATCTTTTTTCACCCATTAAACTTCCCATTTGTCCTATACTGACATATTAAAACATTCATATCCTTTTTTACCCCATATAAATTCATAAGCATGGGGAATTGGGGTTACTTATTTAGGTATTGGGCCAGCCCATGGGCCCATTTCCTTTTTCTAAAAAAATAATTCGTTTCTTTTATATCCTTTTCATTTTTTAATATTTTTAGGTGATTCCACCTCCCCCTAGAATAAAATAACCCTATACTAACCCTCATAATCTATTTACCCTCTTTGGAGCTCATATGGGTCGCAGATTAGGTCAAAAGTTCTCAGGATATCTCAAATCTCCCAGAATTGATAAGGTAAATCGTTTTACACATAACTCATTAAATTCGTGCTATTTTTCAAAAAAATATTCATTACCTGGTTAGTCCAGACCTTAATATACTCTACATTAAGTTTCATCCCATTCCCTTTTCTCTAGGGGTTCAGATCTAATGGAATACGAAAAGTTTTCTTGTGGAAAAGGTGAGATTCTATCTCCTTTATCCTCCCTCTTCTTCCTCCTTTCGTTATTTCTTGGTTTTATAATCTCCCCTAGTCATGATCTACCTAGGGTTCTGTTATAACATGGTTTTTTATGGATTTTATATTCATTTAGGTCTGGTATTTATATTTTTAGGGTTTATAAACCCGCGACGGGTGATTTCGGGTGTGCGTTTCCATTACGCCAAGGATTTGAGGTAAGATACCCCTTGAACAAACCTTTATCATTTAAGATTCATCATTTTAATTCTATTTTATTTTTATTTATATGATATGTTCTGCTGTGAAACTTTGGTTCTAAAGTTTTTGTTTGCAAATTATGTTTTATGACTTATTTTGTTAAAAATATAGTTGTTTTGGTATAAATGTGCACTCCTCTTGTTTGATAAATTATTCCATGAGATTTCTCACGTGGTTTATGGTATTTTGAATATGTATAAGTAGCTTGAATAACATTATGGCATGAAACTTGTGTTTTATTCCTTTTTAAGTGCTTAACATAAGTTGTTTTGTTAAAGAGTGCATGCCATGTGTTCGGTAAATTTCTCGGTTGGATTTTATGTGTCTAGTGCAATTTAAAATAAATTGTTTGGATTTTTAAATATATTGGAAGCATGTAAAAAAATTATTTTGAGATCATTTTATGGCTTCCAAATTTGGATTTTGTTTTACAAATAATTGGTTTTTTGTTTACAACATGTTTTGGCCCGAGTTGCCGAAAAATGGCCCGTTTCACATTCTTATAAAAATGGTTGTGTTTTGAATATGTCACCTAAGTGTTTCAAGGGATTTATGAATGTGGTTTTATTCTATAAATGGTGTTTAAACACCTCCTTAATAAAATTGAAATGCATAACTTCGTCAAACGTTAGTTTTGAGAAAATGTTTAAAGTCCCATTTGGCCTTTCCTAAAAATAAAGGAGTGTTTTACTTGTAATACCAAGTTGTGCAATTGGGGTTGTTTTATGGTCCATGAAATGATTTTATTAAATGTTTTTAGGGCTTCCAAATATTATTTGGTATGGTTTTTATGTGTGTTTATAATTGAAATAGTGTTTTTGAATGAGTTTTATGTGCAAAACCTCAATACACTTCTTGAAATTGTTTTACGAAAATATTTAATGGTTTGTTGATTCGTGTAAGAAATGTGAAGAAAGTTTATGGTATGTTTGTGTTTTTATGGTTTGGTAATGTAATTTGTATTTAAAATGTGTATTTGATAATATGTGTAACTTTATTGATCACTAAATGGAATCCCGTGTATCTAGGTGGCCGGACATGTACTAGTATGCTAGTGATTCTGTGGGGTTTGGCCCCTGTTTCACGTAGCAAGTTTGATGATGACAAAACTAACAAAACTATGATGATGATGATGATCGGGTACCACTAGGTTATGGGTATGTTCCCTACTAGTGGATCGTGCACGATAATGGATATTTATTATGGTTACTTTCACTGAGATACGAGGTACCTGGGGCTCACAACTGACTAGTACCTAGGGGTGTTCCCATGACTTGTGCTCATTGGATCTTTTGTAGTCACCGTCGGCATACGATGTGTTTGGTTGGTAAATTCAGTAGTGTGTGTGATTTATTTAAAAGATAAAATTCTTTAAAGAATCCCTCTTGAAAACTATTTTCATTTTAAAGTTGCACCTATTTGAAAAAAAATTGTTACTTGCATTTTTGTTTATTAAACATGCATGTTTTTGTATGATAATTATTATAGCATGGAACCTAATTTGAAAACCATACTTTAATATATTGAATTTAAAACTATAAATTGATGTTTCTTTTATTTTAAAGGAATGTACATTGGGAATAGAATATCGGGCTAACCTACTGAGTTTTAATACTCACTCCTATAGTCTTCTTCTGTTTTTAGCCCTTGTGTAGGTTTCAGCTTGAGTTCGATCACCTTGGGCGATGTGTGATCATTTTGTTGGAGAGTGACCAGCGAGGTCACATGGAGTTAGTTGGTTGTCATGTTTGGTCAGTTGAGTTGTTGGCTTAGTTATAGTTTTAGTTTCTTTTACAAATAATGTTCAGTTCAATTTTTATATAAATTTATTTTGGGTGGTCCTTTTATTTCTGCTGTTCGTTTGATTGTTCATATATGGTCGAAATCGTTCCCTTGTGTACTCTATTGATTCCCTTGGTGCTTGTTTTTTGTCACAAAGCGAATCTGGTCACTGCCAAAAACGGCACCAAACCCAGCCCGTGACAAGTCCCGAAGGGTGTTCCCTATCCCCATGGGCTGACACAAGTTCCCGGGTATCATTTATCTTGGTTTGGGAACAATTTACCAGAATATAAAATCATAAAACCTTAAAAACAATCCATAATATAAATTCTGAAATTTATAGCCAAACAAGTCATAATAAAAAAACCCAGAACTGAATACATTGGATTAAATACAATAAAAGAGGTCCAAATACAAAAAATGACAACATAAAGACATCCCAAAGGACTCTACACTACAAGGGGTTCACCACCCACAAGTCGTCTCCACAACTCTGCCCCAGCGATGGGGACTAACACCCAAAACTGCCATCACCCTTGGACTTTACTTTACCTGAGTCAAAAATAATAAAGTCTACTTACAACCAAGGGGTTTATGTAGGGTGTGAGCCTAAGGTCAATATGATACCACCCAATGATTTCAAGGTGCATGCAATACAAGGTGAAAAAGCAAGCAGTTTTAATATGCAATGAAAAGCGGCGACAAATTCCAAGAAATGCAACTTTAAATTGAAAAAAAAATTCAAGATAAAACATTCATAATGTTAGAAAATTTAAATAGGCATGTTATCTACTTCAATATAATTCCAAAGACACCCAAATACAAGGGAAAAACCACAACTCAAATGAGCAACAAAATCGGGAACACCTCTAGGCACTAGATAGTCTCGGGCCCCATGTACCTCGTACCTCGGTGTAATGTAACCATAGTAAAATCTATTCTCGTGCATGATCCAATAGTATGGAACATACCCATAACCTAGTGTTCCCCAATCATCATCCAAATAGTTTAGTTAGAGTTGTCGTTATCCAAATTCTAGGTGAAACAGGGACAAAACCCATCCGGTCCACTAGCCGTACTAGTACACATCCGCCCCATCTAGGTACCCGGGATTCCCCCTTTATGCTCAAACAATTTTAGGATTTAACACATATCCATTTTAATTTAAAACACCACTACTGGTCACATACACCAAATACAATATCTATCACATTTTATACCACTTAAAACCCACAACAAACACTTTGAATTTGAATAAAACAATTTCTCAAAATCCCGTGTTGTTTTGCACACAAAACCCCTTATGAAACCCACTTGTACACTATGTTCACACATGTAAGTTACCAAAACAGTAAAGGCATACCAATACATTTCAATTAAAACAAAAAATCAATTTTCGGGCATCCCCATGTTAAACAAGAAGTGTTAACTTTGTAAAACCTTCATTTTCACACAAAAGTGGAACCAAAACTTCACTTTCTTTACAAACACAATTAAAACCCATTTTTGCAGAAATAACCAAATGGGATAAACATTATAAACAGTATTTTAAGCCTTATTACAGGTCAATAAAAACAACTAAGTATTTATAGGGCATCCCCAAATAAACAAATAAAACATTTCTTTGGAAAACCCTCAATTTCACACCAAATTGGCATTTAAAATTCAATTGCAATAGAAACATCATTAGAACCAATTTTTGCAGCAATAATAATATGATATAAACCTGAAAATATGATAAATATATCATGATAATACACAAATATTTCATCAACATTGGAATCACCTACAAAATCAAATGAAACCATTGAATCCTTTGTGCGAAAACACAAACGCACCACCGCCGCACCTCAAGAAGGGTAGATCAAACCTAAAAATAGAAAATTGGACCAAGAAAACCCAAGGTTAAACCTTAGGTTTGATACCTTACCCTCTGGAAATTTTTTACTTCATAAGGGAAGAAACCCTAAGCACATTGAATGAAACCCTAAGAAAAATGAAAGAAGAAAGAAATGGACTAACTTACTTGAGAAATCTTGAATGAATCTCCCCAAAACACTTGTATCTAAAATTTAAAACGGTAAAAATTCTGGGGTTGTTCGAAAAATAATTAGTAGGTCATTTAGGAACTGGAATGGAGGGAAAAGAGTAATAATTGAGAGAGTTATGAAAGAATGAACTTACCTCCTCAAATCTGGTCGATTTTTGAAACCCTAAAAAGTTCTTCCCTAAATAGAGATTCTTAAGAGCTCCAAAATGGGGGGAAAGAGTCTGGGGGAGCGGATGGGTGTAATGGTCTCGTTTGAGACTTGGAATCACCGAAAAATACATAATATTGAATAAATTATTAACTAAATAAAATTCATTTTTAAAACTAGATATGGGATTTTGGGCATGCCCAATCCCTTAAATAAAAACCAAAATAAACCATGTTTATGGATTTCTAAAGGCTCCAAATTTTAATTTTAGTGTTAATATATCAGGGGAGGACATTTAGGAGTTGTAATTAGTGAAAAATATTAAAAAATGAAAAAGTTATAAAAGAAACAAAATTTATTTTTAAATCTGGAATTGGGATCACGGTTTGGCCCAATTCATAAAAACTCACCTATTCTCCATAAAACCATTGGAAACCCCCAAAACAAAGCATTAATGGAAATTAAAATAAAAATAAATTTAAAATAAGCTATGTATGTGACAATTCTCCCCACCATGAAAACTTTTCTCCCCGGAAAGTCACAGCAAGGCCAAATAAACAACCAAACCCAACTGAGAAACCAAGAAGTACTCCCTTGAGATAAGATCTTGTTGGTGGCTTGGTTTTGGAGTTATTTTCATTGGGTTTCTAAAGATGTGTTTGATGTTGTGATGTGTCCATGGATAGTTCTCCGTTGGAAATCTTTCCTGCTAATCAACCTATGGATTCATTTCAAATGTTAAATCCACCTCTTTGGATGATGACTCAACCTGTTTGTTGGAATAGAGAGCTATCTAGGATCGATTAAAAGTGCTTCTAGGTCATGATAATTCTTTTGGACATAGCAGTTGTGTTCAGTGATGTTGATGTGTTTCTCCGTATTCCTTTTCCATTCTGCCCCTCGTTCGGAGTGAGACATAATTTTGATATGTAACTATGAGTTCCTATTTAGATGAAGATTTTTGTTTGGTGATCAAGTGAGGTTTTTTGAGTGGTGTGATCCTTATCACCTGAATGTGGTGCAACAAATGCTTCAAGAATCAGGGCTCCAGCCATAGGCCTCAGAGTGAAGCTTTTCACGCAGTCAGGAAATTGACAGAGGTGTGGAGTGCTCGATTAGGATACTGCCTCCTCTGTTTTGGTAAGTTAGTTTCTATGTCAATGTTTTGGTTCCTCATTTCTGTGAATTTACCTTTTTCGCAACAAGCGTGGTGAACTTACCCCTCACATAGTGTCTACAGTTATGCCTTCATGGATGTGAGTTTTCGATCAATGTCCCTGAGTGGACCTCCTGTGAAAATCGGGCACGGTCTTGGTGTTACCTATTTTTAGGTGGAGAGTGTTGGGTAGTTACTTTGTTTCTTTTGTAGTTTCAATGGCCTAATTATTGGTTCACCTTCCCTCCCCTCCCCAAGTAGTGGGGGTAAAAATCCATGCTGAAAGTCTTGACCTAGTTCTTGTGCCCTCCGTTCGAGAGTGGGTGGTTTATATTTCCATGTTGCAACCTTATTAACTTGGTATTGTAGGTTTTTTAGGAGAGTTTTTTTGGGATTGTGTGAGTGAGTCCCAATTCTAGATCATGTTGAATTTTTGTATGTTCGTTGCTAGTTGGTTTCTAATGGTGGGGAGACACACCATGGGTCTCATGGATTTTCATCCTAAGAACTTTTCTAGTGCTAGTTATTTCTTAATGGTGGGGAGTACATTCTGGAATCCCCTGTAATATTTGGTTTTTGTGAGTTATCTTTGATTTGGGTGATGGTTGGGTTCATTGGGAGAAGGCCCAACAATCGGGTTCTTGGCTTGGCTGTGGAGGTGGTGGCTTGATTTTTCCAATGATTTTACGGAAGTGGTTGTGAGTAGTGTGTTTTTTTAAGCCAGAGGATTAAAATACATTGATTTTTGATGATATTAAATTTTATTGAAAGTCTGGATAATGTTGATAGGTAATCCTTAGGTGGTGATTTTTCAGCCGGAAAATGTTATGGCTTTCCGGGGGTGGAAAGCTTTAATGGTGGGGAGAATTGTCACACCCGGTTTTTTTTGTCTTTGTATTGATCCGGTCCATTGGAAATCCCAATCCTTTTCATGGGAATTTGGTGAGATTAATCTTGAGTTTTTAAGTTTCATATATGTCTAATCACCCTAATTTGGGTTCCCCATTGTTTGTTTAGGAGTTTTTGAAAAAAAGGAGGTTACTTCATGATTTGGGCCAACCGTGAGCCCATTTCCAATTTTAAGAACCAAATTTGTTTCTTTTATAACTCCTTTGTTTTTCAAAATTTTTTACCCATTACACTTACCACTTATCCTATACTGATATATGAAAACTTCCTTATCCTTTTTGACCCATATAAATTCACAATCATGGAAAATTGGGGTTACTTATTTAGGTATTGGGCTAGCCCATGGGCCCATTTCCTGTTTTTTTAAAAATAATTCATTTCTTTTATATCTTTTTAATTTTTTAATATTTTTTGGTGATTACACCTCCCCCTCTAATACAATAACCCTATACTCACCCTAATAATCCATTTACCCTCTTTGGAGCTTATATGGGTCGCAGATTAGGTCGAAAGTTCTTAGGATATCTCAAATCTCCCAGAATTCATAAGGTAAATCATTTTACACATAAATAATTAAATTCGTGCTATTTTTCAAAAAAATATTCATTACCTAATTCTTACAGACCTTAATAGACTCTCCATTAAGTTTCATCCCATTCCATTTTCTCTAGGAGTGTATATCTAATGGAATATGAAAAGTTTTCTTGTGAAAAAGGTGAGATTCCATCTCCTTTATCCTCCCTCTTCTTCCTCCTTTCGTTATTTCTTGGTTTTATAATCTCACCTAGTCATGATCGACCTAGGGTTCTATTATAACATGGTTTTTTATGAAGTTTATATTCATTTAGGTCTAGTCTTCATAGTTTTAGGGTTTATAAACCCGCGACGGGTGATTTCGGGTGCACGTTTCCATTACGCCAAGGATTCGAGGTAGGATACCCCTTGCACAAACCTTTATCATTTAAGTTTCATCATTTAATTCTATTATATCCTTATTTATATGATATTTTCTGCTGTGAAACTTTGGTTCTAAAGTTTTTGTTTTCAAATTTTGTTTTATAACTTATTTTGTTAAAAATATAGTTGTTTTGGTATAAATGTGCACTCCTCTTGTTTGATAAATTATTCTATGAGCTTTCACACTTGGTTTATGATATTTTGAATATGTATCAGTAACTTGAATAAAATTATGGCATTAAAGTGGTGTTTTATCCCTTTTTAAGTGCTTAACATAAATTGTTTTGTTAAAGAGTGCATGCCATGTGTTCGGTAAATTGCCCGGTTGGCTTTTATGTGTCTAGTGCAATTTAAAATAATTTGTTTGGATTTTTAAATATATTTGCAGCATGTAAGAAAATTATTTTTTGATCCTTTTATGGCTTCCAAATTTGGATTTTGTTTTACAAACAATTTTTTTTGTTTACAACATGTTTTGGCCCAATTTGACAAAAAATGGCCCGTTTCACATTCTTATAAAAATGGTTGTGTTTTAAATATGTCACTTAAGTGTTTTAAGGGATTTATGAATGTGGTTTTATTCTGTAAATGGTGTCTACACACATCCTTAATAAAATTAAAATGCATAAATTTGTCAAATGTTAGTTTTGAGAAAATGTTTAAAGGCCCGTTTGGCCTTTCCTAAAAATGAAGGAGTGTTTTACTTGTATATACCAAGTTGTGCAATTGGGATTGTTTTATGGTCCATGAAATAATTTTATTAAATGTTTTTAGGTATTCAAAATATGATTTGGTATGGTTTTGATGTTTTTTTATAATTGAAAGAGTGTTTTTTAATGAGTTTTATGTGAAAAGCCTCAATACACTTCTTGAAATTGTTTTACAAAAATATTTAGCGGTTTGTTGATTCGTGTAAGAAATGTGAAGAAAGTTTATGGTCTGTTTGTGTTTTTATGTTTTGAGAATGGAATTTGGATTTGAAATGTGTATTTGATAATATGTGTAACTTGATTGAGAAATAAAGGGAATCCCAGGTATCTAGGTGGGCGGACGTGTACTAGTATGCTAGTGAATCTGTGGGGCTTGGCCCCTATTTCACGTAGCAAGTTTGATGATGACAACACTAACTAAACTATGATGATGATGATGATTGGGGACCACTAGGTTATGGGTATGTTCACTAATAGTGGATCATGCATGAGAATAGATATTTATTATGGTTACTTTCACCGAGATACGAGGTACCTGGGGCTCACAACTGACTAGTACCTAGGCGTGTTCCCATGACTTGTGCTCATTGGATCTTTTGTAGTCACCGTCAGCATACAGTGTGTTTGGTTGGTAAATTCAATATTGTGTGTGATTTATTTAAAATATAAAATTATTTAAAGCATCCCTCTTGAAAACTATTTTCATTTTAAAGTTTCACCTCTTTGAAAAAAATTTCTACTTGCATTTTTGTTTATTAAACATGCATGTTTTTTTTTCTGATAATTATTTTAGCATGGAACCTCATTTAAAAAACATACATTCATATATTGTATTTAAAACTATAAATTGATGTCTCTTTTATTTTAAAGAAATTTTCATTTGGAGTAGAATATCGGGCTAACCTACTGAGTTTTAATACTCACGCCTATAGTCTTCTTCTGTTTTTAGCCCTCGTGCAGGTTTCAGCTTGAGTTCGATCACCTTGGGCGATGTGTGATCATTTTGTTGGAGAGTGACCAACAAGGTCAAAATGAAAATAGTTTTCAAGAGGGATGATTTAAATAATTTTATCTTTTAAATAAATCACACACACTACTGAATTTACCAACCAAACACACCGTATGTCGACAGTGACTACAAAAGATCCAATGAGCACAAGTCATGGGAACACCCCTAGGTACTAGTCAGTTGTGAGCCCCTGGTACCTCGTATCTTGGTGAAAGTAACCATAATAAATATCCGTTCTTGTGCATGAGACACTAGTAGGGAACATATCCATAACCTAGTGGTCCTCAATCATCATCATCATCATAGTTTAGTTAGTTTTTTCATCGTCAAACTTGCTACGTGAAATAGGGGCCAAACCCCACAGAATCACTAGCATACTAGTACACGTCCGGCCACCTAGATACCCGGGATTCCATTTAGTGATCAATAAAGTTACAAATATTATCAAATACACATTTCAAATACAAATTAAATTACCAAACCATAAAAACACAAACATACCATAAAATTACTTCACATTTCTTACACGAATCAACAAACCGTTAAATATTTTCGTAAAACAATTTCAAGAAGTGTATTGAGGTTTTGCACATAAAACTCATTCAAAAACACTATTTCAATTATAAACACACATAAAAACCATACCAAATAATATTTGGAAGCCCTAAAAACATTTAATAAAATCATTTCATGGACCATAAAACAACCCCAATTGCACAACTTGGTATTACAAGTAAAACACTCCTTCATTTTTAGGAAAGGCCAAACGGGCCTTTAAACATTTTCTCAAAACTGACGTTTGACGAAGTTATGAATTTAAATTTTATTAAGGAGGTGTTTAAACACCATTTACAGAATAAAACCACATTCATAAATCCCTTAAAACACTTAGGTGACATATTCAAAACACAACCATTTTTATAAGAATGTGAAATGGGACATTTTTCAGCAACTCGGGCCAAAACATGTTGTAAACAAAAAACCAATTGTTTGTAAAACAAAATCCAAATTTGGAAGCCATAAAATGATCTCAAAATAAATTTTTTACATGCTTCCAATATATTTAAAAATCCAAAAAACTTATTTTAAATTTCACTAGACACATAAAAGCCAACCGGGCAATTTATTGAACACTTGACATGCACTCTTTAAAAAAACAATTTTATGTTAAGCACTTAAAAAAAGATAAAACACCACTTTAATTCCATAATGTTATTCAAAATACTGAGACATATTCAAAATACCTTAGACCAAGTGTGAAAGCTCATGGAATAATTTATCAAACAAGAGGAGTGCGCATTTATACCAAAACAACTATATTTTTAACAAAATAAGTCATAAAACATAATTTGCAAACAAAAACTTTATAAACAAAGTTTCACAGAAGAACATATCATATAAATAAGTATATAATAGAATTAAAATGATGAAACTTAATTGATAAAGGTTTGTGCAAGGGGTATCCTACCTCAAATCCTTGGCGTAATGGAAACGCACACCCGAAATCACCCGTCACGGGTTTATAAACCCTAAAACTATTAATACCAGACCTAAATGAATCTAAAATCCATAAAAAACCATGGTATAACAGAACCCTAGGTCTATCATGACTAGGAAATATTATAAAACCAAGAAATAACAAAAGGAGGAAGAAGAGCGAGGATAAAGGAGATGGAATCTCACCTTTTCCACATGAAAACTTGTTGTATTCCATTAGATCTGAAGCCCTAGAGAAAAGGGAATGGGATGAAACTTCATGGAGAGTCTCTTAAGGTCTGGAAGAACCAGTTAAAGAAGATTTTTTTGAAAAAGGGCATGGATTGATTGAGTTATGTGTAAAACTATTTACCTTATCAATTCTGGGAGATTTGAGATATCTTGAGAACTTTTGCCCTAATCCACTACACATATGAGCTCCAAAAAGGGTAAATCTATTATGAGGGTGAGAATAGGGGTATTGGATTTTAGGGGGAGGTATAATCACCGAAAAATATTAAAAATTTAATTATATTTAAAAGAAAAATTATTTTTTTTAAAACAGGAAATGGGCCCATGGGCTGGCCCAATACCAAAATAAGTAACCCCAATTCCCCATGCTTATGAATTTCTATGGGGTACAAAAGGCTATGGAAGTTTTAATATGTTAGTATAGGACAAGTGGGAAGTTTAATGGGTGAAAAAAAATGAAAAACATAAGATTTATAAAATAAACAAATTCGGCTTTTAAAATTGGAAATGGGCTCACGGTTGGCCCAAATCATGAAGTAACCACCCTTTCTTCAAAAACTTGTAAACAAGAAATGGGGATCCCAAATTAGGGTGGTCATACATATATAAAACTTCAAAATTCAATATTAATCTCACCAAATACCCATGAAAAGGATCGAAATTTCCAATGGACCGGATCAATACAAAGACAAAAAAAATCGGGTGTGACAATTCTCCCCACCATTAAAGCTTTCCGCCCACACCCATGATGCTGGATGCTGGTTGCTGCTGAGCTGGGAGTTGCTGAAGCTATGGTTTATGATCGTGCTACTACTGGATGCTAATTTCTATTTGAGTTTGAATTCTGGTTGTTGGTTAGCTGTGAGCTGCTGGATGATGGTTGATGCTAGATGATGGTGGTGGTTTCTTGGCTTTGTGTGTTTTTTCTTTTTTCGCTTTTGATTTTTCTTTTATGGGTCTTTTACGTCTTGGATTGTAAGGGTTTTTTTGGGTGTGGGTCATTTGACCCCTCCCCTCCCTTGTCTGCGGTGTCTCTTTTTTCTTTCTAATAAATTTGGGGGGGCTGGGAATAGCCCGACCCTCACATCTTCCTTTCCCTAAAACCCTAAAAACTTTTAAAACCATACGAAACCCTAACAATCTCTAAAAACCCATTAAAAACCCTAATGAACTCGAAAAGACCCTTAAAATCCTACAAAACTTTAAAACTCTATAAAACTCCTAATTAACTTAAAAAACCCAAAAAACCCCAAAAAACCTTAAAGGACCCTAAAAACTCTAAAAAACCCTAAAACCCCATAAAATTCCTAAAAAAACTAAAGATCCATTAAAACCCTTAAAACCTCTAAAAACCCTAAAAACCCTAAAACCCTTAAAAACCCTAAAAAACCCTAAAACCCTAAAAAACCTTTAAAACCCCTAAAATACCCTAAAAGGCCTAAAAAAATCCTAAAAACCCTAAAACCCCTAAAGGCCCTAAAAACCCTAAAAAACTCTAAAAGACCCTAAAAACCCATAACCCCCCCCCCAACCCAAAAAAAGCTAAGAAACCAAAAACACGTTAAAAATCCTAAAAAACCCTAGATGACCCTAACAACCCTAAAACCCTGAAAACCCTAAAAACCCTAAAAACCCTAAAATACCCTAAAATACCTTAAAACCATAAAAACCCAAAAGAAACTAAAAAGTACTAAAAAGCATAAAAGACCATTAAAACCCTAAAAGACACTAAAAGAATCTAGAAACCCTAAAAATACCTAAAAACCCCTAAAAACCTAAAGAACCGTGAACAACCCTAAAGGACACTAAAAACCATTAACACCCATAAATAATCCTAAAGACACAACAAACTAAAAGAACCCTAAAAAACCCTATGGACTCTAAAAACCTTAAAAAAACCATAAACCCCTAAAAAACATAAACAATCTTAAAAGACTATAAAAGACCCAAAAAAACCTTCAAAACCCCTAAAAACACTAAAAATATCTATAAAACCCTAAAAAACCTAAACGGACGTAAAAAAATCCTAAAAAACCCTAAAAGGATTTAAACCCCCCTAAAACCCCTTAAATCCCCAAAAAAACCATAAAACCCCCGAAATACTCTAAAATCATAAAAAACCGTAAAAAACCCAAAAAATCTAAAAAACCTAAAACCCCTAAAAAACCATAAAAAACCTAAAAAATGATAAAACCCTAAAATACCCAGAAAACACTAAAAACTAAAAAAAATCCTTGAAAAACTAAAAAACCATGAAACCCTAAAAACCCAAAAAAACCTTAAAAAACCATAAAAATTCATAAAACCCTAAAAACCCTAAAAAATCCTAAAAAACCAAAGCCCCCCTAAAACCCCTAAAAACCCTAAAAACCCTAAAAAACCTAAAACGACCTAAAAACTATCAAAGAACTAAAAAACCTTAAAACCCTAAATGACCCTAAAAAACCCTAAAAGACCCTAAAAACTTGTAAAAACCTTAAAAAACACTAAAATACCCTAAAAACCCTAAAAAATTTTAAATACTCGAAAATAGTAAAAAACCATTAAAAGCCTTTAAACCCTAAGAGACCTTAAAATCCCAAAAAACCATAAAAATCCTAAAAAACCCTAAAACCCTGAAAACCTTAAAAACCCATAAAAACCTTAAAGAAACATGAAAAACTTTAAAAATATTGATAAAACCTAAAAACCCTTAAAAAACCCAAAACCCCCAATCCCTAAAAACCCTAAAAAACCCTAATAAACTCTAAAAGCCCTGCAAAAATGCTAAAAACCATGAAAACCCCCAAAATCTATAAAACCCCCTAAAAACCTTAAAAACATTAAAAACCTGAAAACACATAAAACCCTAAAATCCCTAAAACCCTAAAAACCCTAAAAATCCCCTAAAAACCCATAAACCTCGAAAACCCATAAAAACCCTAAGAAACCTATAAAAACCATATAAACACTAAAAAAACCCAAAAAACATTATAAAACCCTAAGAACACTAAAAACACTAAAACCATAAATATCCCTAATAGTTCATAACCGCCCCAAAACCCTAAAAATCTTTAAACCCTAAAAACCCTAAAAATCCAAAAAGGCCTAAAAACCATAAAAAACCTTAAATCCCTAGAAAAACCTAAAAACCCTAAAAACCCTAAAAAACCAAAAAACCCCTAAAAAGCTTAAAAAACCCTTAAAACCCGAAAGGAACATAAAAATCTTAAAATACCCTAGAGGGATCTAAAAACCCTCAAAAATCATTAAAGACACTAAAACCCTTAAAAACCCTAAACGACCCAAAAAAACCCTAAAACCCCTAAAACCCCTAAAATCCCTAAAAACCCTAAAATCCCTAGAACCCCCTAAAAACACTCAAAGACCTTAAAAACTCTAAAACCCCCTAAAACGACCCTAAACCCCCCATACACTAAAAAAACCTAAAAAATCATAAGCGACACTAAAAACCCTAAAATCCATAAAAATCTTAACCCCCCCCCCAAAAAAAAAACAAAAAACCCTAAAAATCGTAAAAAACCCCAAAAAACCAAAAAAACTATAAATCTTGCAAAACCTAGAAAACCCTATAAACCCTAAAAACCATAAAACCCTAAAACCTAAAAAAAACTAAAAAAGACCTATAAACCGTAAAAACCCTAATACCCCTAAAAGTCCTAAAACCCTAAAGAAACCCTAAAAACCCTAAGAAACCTTAAAATCCTAAATCACCCCAAAAAACCTAAAAAACCCCAAAAAACCCAAAAAATCCAAAAAAAAATATAAACCCCCTAATACCCCTAAAAAACCCCAAAACCCCACAAAACCCTAACCCCTGCCCTATAAAAACCCTATAACCCCAAAAAAACTATAAAAAACCCTAACGCCCCCAAAACCCTAAAAACCATTAAAAACCTAAAAACCCCTAAAAACACTAAAAACCCAAATAACCCTAAACCCCTGAAAAACACTAACCACCATAGAACCCCTAAAACCCTAACCCCCCCTAAAACCCTAAAAAACCCTAAAATTCCCTAAAAATCGTTAATAACCCTAAAAAAATTTAAAATCCCTAAAAACCCGTAGAAACCCCTAAAAGATTAAAAAAACCTAAAATCCTAAAAAACCTATAAACCCTAAAAAACACAAAAAACCCTTAAAAAACCCAAAAAGCCTTAAAAATCCTTGAAACCTCAGATAAACCATAAAACCATAGAAAGCCCAAAAAACCCAAAAAACACCTTAAAAACAATAACAAAACCTAAAAAACCAAAAAAACACTAAAAAACCCTAAAACACTAAAAAACCCTTAAAACCCCATAAAAAACATAAAACCCCTAAAACCCTAATAACCCTAAAAATCCTTAAACACTAAAAAACCTATTAACCCAAAAAACCCCTAAAAACCCTAAAACACCCTAAAAACATTAGGAGACCCTACAAACCTTAAAAAATCCTAAAAACCCTAAAAACTGCTATAAAGCTATAAAAAATCATAAAAACTATAAAAAACCCTAAAAAACCCAAACTCCCTAAAGGAACCTAAAAACCCTAAAACCTTAAAAGATCCAAAAAACTATAAAAAACCATAAAAGATCCTAAAACCCTTTAAAATCTCTAAATGACCCATAAAACCCCTTAAGCACCCCAAAATCCCCAAAACCCCAAAAATCCCTAAAAAAGCAAGAAAAAATCTAAAACCCTAGAAATCCATCAAAAACCATAAAAACCCTAAAAAACCTAAAAACCCCAAAAAACCCTAAAAAACCCTAAAAAACCCTAAAAACCTAAAAAACCCTAATAGACACCAAAACACTTAAAAACCTAAAGATCCTATAAAACCCTAAAAGACCCTAAGAAACCTAGAAAAACCTACAAAACCCAAAAAAACCTTAAAACCCTTAAAAAATCTAAAATAATATAAAAACCCTAAAAAACATAAAACCCTACAAAATCCTAGAAAACCCTAAGAAACCTAAAAAACCCTAAAACCCTTAAAGACTCTTAAAAAACTCAAAAAAATTATTTAAACCCCCTAACATGCCCTATACCTTATACTCTAAACTTTAAAAACCAAATGAGTTTTTAGGGTTTAGGGTGTATGGTATAACACTTGTTAATGATTTTTAAGGTTTTAAGGGTTTTAAGGGTTTTATTAATGTTTTTAGGGTTTTATGATTTTTAGGATTTTTAAATGTTTTTAGGGTTTTTAGAGTTTAGGTTTTTATGGGTTTTTAGGGGTTTTATGGTCTTTAAGATATTTTTAGAGGTTTTAGGGTATTTTAGTTTTTTAAGGATTTTTAGTGTCTTTTAGTATTTTTTAGGTGATTTTAGGGTCTTTATAGGGTTTTTATGGGTTTTAAGGGTTTTAGGGTCCTTTAGGGGTTTTATCAGGTTTTAGGTGTTTTTAAGGCATTTAGGCTTTTAGGGGGTTTTAGGGTTTTTAGGGTTTTTTTTATGGTTTTAAGGGTTTCTAGGATCTTTTAGAGGTTTTAGGGGGTATTAGTGTTTTTTGTGATTTTTAGGGCTGGTTAGGGTTTTTTAGAGTTTTTAGGACCATTTAGGGGGTTTAGGGCCCATTATGGGGTTTTTAGGTTCCTTTATGGTTTTTAGGATCCTTTAGGATTTTTATGTTTTTTAGGGTCCTTTGTAGTTTTAGGGTTTTTATGTCCCTTTATGTCTTTTTAGGGTCTTTTAGTATTTTTAGGTCCTTTTAGTTTTCTTAGGGGTTTTTAGGGTTTTAGGGTTTTATGTTTTTAGGGGCTTTTATAGTATTTTATGGTATGTTATGGGTTTTAGTGTCTTTCAGAGTTTTTAAGGGTTTTATGGTCATTTAGGGATTTTAGGATTCTTAGGGTGATTTTAGGTTTTTAGGTTATTTTTGGGTTTATAGTGTCTTTGAGGGGTTTTATGGTTTTTTATTGGACATTAAGGATTTTTAGGGTTTTTAGGGTTTCATGAGTTTTATGGGTTTTTATGATTTTTGGTAGTTTTTAGGTTTATTTTGGGTTTTTTTTACAGTTTATAGGGTTTTAATAGTTTTTATAATTTATTAGGGATTTTAGGGGTTTTGAGTGTTTTTAGATTTTTTAGAGGTTTATGAAGTTTTAGGTTTTTAAGGGTATTTAGGTTTTTATGGGGTTTTAGGATTTTTTTGGGGGTTTAAGGGATCTTTGGTTTTTTAGGGTTATTAGGGTTTTTAGCGTTTTAGGGGTTTTTATGTTTTTAGGTATTTTTGAAATTTTAAGGTATTTTTGGGGTTTTAGGGTTTTTAGGGGGTGTTACGGGTTTTATGTGTTATTAGGTGTTTTCATGGAATTTTAGGGGTTTCAGGGTTTTTTCATGATTTTTAGGATTTTTTAGGGATTTTTATGACTTTTTTAGGGATTATTAGGGTTTTTAAGATTATTAAAGAGGGTTTATAGGGTGTTTTTTTGGTTTAAGGTTTTTAGTGATTTTGTAGGATTTTAAGGGTTTTAAGGTATTTTCAGAGTTTTTAAGGGGTTTTAGGGTTTTTTTGGAATTTCTGGGGGTTTTTAAGTTTTTATGTTTTTTTATGGTTTTTAGGTTTTCTAGGGTTTCTAGGTTTTTAGTGGAACTAAGTGTTTTTAGGGTCTTCTAGGGTTTTATAGGGTTTTTATTGTTATATGGGGGGTTTTTAGGGTTTTAGGGTCTTTTGGGGGTTTTAGGGTCTTTTAGGGTATTTTTGGGTCTTTAGTGTTTTTTGGGGGTTTTATGGGTTTTTATTTTTTTTAGGATTTTTTAGGTTTACATGGGTTTTTTCTATATTTTTATGGGGTTTACGGGTTTTAAGTGTTTTGAGTGTTTTTTATTATTTTTAGAGTTTTTTGGGTGTTTAAGTATTTATAAGTTTTTAGGGTTTTTAGGGTCTTTAAGGTTTTTATGGATTTTAATGGTTTTAAGATTTTTTAGGGTTTTTAGTGTTTTTAAGGATTTTTAGGGTTTTTAGGGATTTTTATGGTTTGTAGGTGTTTTTAGGGTTTTTAGGGGTTTTAGGGTTTGTCAAGAATTTTTTAGCGGTTTTAGGGTTTTCTTAGGGGTTTTTAGGGTTTTATGGGGTTTTTTAGGGTTTTAAGGGTTTGAGATGTTTTAGAGTTTTTAGGATTTCTAGGGATTTTAGGGGTTTTAGGGTTTTTAGGTTTTTAGGATTTTAAGGTTTTTTATGGTTTTTAGGGTTTTAAGGGTTTTTTTATTTTTAGGTTTTTTAGTGTTTTGTAGGGTATTTAAGGGGGTTTAGGGCATTTTAGGCATTTATAGGTTTTTAACAGATTTTTAGGAATTTTTAGGGGGTTTAAGTGTGTTTTAAGGGTTTTAAAGTCTTTAGATCGCTTTTAGGATTTTTTGGATCTTTTATGGGGTTTTAGGGTTTTTTAGGGTTTTAGGGGTTTTTAGAGTTATTTTAGGGATTTTTATGGGTCTTAGAGTTTTTAGGGTTTTTAGTGTTTTTTATGATTTTTAGAATTTTTATGTTTTAAGGGTTTTTATGGATTTTCTGATTTTTCATGTTTTAAAGGACTTTTTAGGGTTGTTTATGGTTTTATTATTTTTAGGGTTTTTAGGGTTCTTTTAGGGTTTTTAGGGTTTTAGGGTTATTTTTTTTGTTTTTTAGAGTTATGTCGGGGTTTTTAGGGTTTTGTTGGGTTTTAGGATTTGTTATTTGTTTAAAGGGGTTTTATGGTTTTTAGGGCTTTTAGGGTTTTGTAGGGATTTTAGGGTTTTTTAGGGTTTTTGGTGTTCTTAGGCATTTCTTAGGGTTTGTTAGGGTTTTTAGGATTTTATTTGGATTTTAGGGTTTTTAGGGGGTTTTATATTTTTAGAGGTGTTAGGGTTTTAGGGACTTTTGAGGTCTTTATAGGGCGAAGGAAGATACGAGGACCAGGATATTCCTTCCCCCCTCAAATTTATTAAATAAAAGGAAAAAAGTCCAAAAGGAGAACAAAAAGAGAAGAAATCATGGAAAGGAAGGCACAAAAGAAAGAAACAACGAAAAAGTCAATCCATAAATTCATCATACTCATGCCCACCTCCAAAGGGGTCTCCATCTGCACCATAGCTGTCAGCAGCATCAGGATCTACTGAGTCCCACTTAGAAGATTCATACAGTGTCGTAGCATAATACTCCCTTTGCCTCTCCTTCTCCCTGCATGAGGCCCTGGTTTGAACAGTCCTGGACAACATAGAATAATCCTTCCTTGCCCTTTTTTTCTGAGTCCCAGACGAGCTATGTGTCCCCTGAGAAGGTATTTCCATGTCCTCATAGTCCTGATCCTATACAGGAATCTCTATGACCTGTTGGTTCAAGGCACAAGTAGAAAGTTCACGCCTCATACGTTTGAACTAGGGAATATTGGCATTGTCTTCCAGATTGAGAGAGAAAATAGTAAAGGCTGGCCCTGTAAAAACCCTCTCCCCAGGCAAGCCACCTGCATAATTCTCTTTCCGAAAAGGTTCCCCAAGTAGGTCCCTTTCTTTCAAAATCTGATCCATATTTGAAGTCATCCTGAAACTATCATTCGAGCCATCCTCCCATAACAAATGATCATTGGAATTCAATTCCTCCTGCAAAAAAGCATCCTGCACTAGTGCCTGCATCACATTGGGGTCCTCTAAAACCCTGTCTTTTAGAGCCGGGTATATTGAATTCCCTTTGTCTTCATCTCCCATTTTTCCAGACTCATTTATCTTACCATCAGGTGCCCTTTTAGGAGTGCATGCATCTGAAACGTCTATCGCAATTGGGACTGGAGGCCCCATTTCATGATCATCATGCGAAACAAGAAAGGCCACCAATGCCAATGCATCATCACCCTCCTTACAATACACCCGAGTAGTGTGACCCTATTCAGCAGATCAAGTCACCATAACCCCATCAAGCCCCTGCCCAGAGCCCAATTCCTCAGCCAACCTATCAAATTGGTTGTTCACAAGAACATCCATGCCCCGCCCACCTGCACATTTCCCCAACACCCCATCCCTCTCCTGTGTCGCTTGCATAGTCACGACCAGGTCATCTCGAGAGTCCCAGACAGTTTCAAGACTGCTACTTTTAGCTTTGGAAGCATTCACTCCTTTTCGAAACACTATTCCTAGATACTTATTCAGCCTATCAAACACTTCACTAACCTTAGGCTCAGGCGGCTGATGCGGAACACTCTTCAGTGAAGTGTCCCCAGACCCTGCGCAAATTAACTCCTCCTCTCAAGGAATCGCCCCTGCCTAGAAACCACTTTCTAACTAGGACCAGACGCCGAGGAGGTATCCTGCTCATTAAGAGGATCCATGGATGAAGCTCGCACCTCCTGAGTGGCCACCAATTTCCCATCACCATCGGAAGTAGCATGACACCTAAGGTATCCTACCACACTAGTATTTGGAGACGACCCTACCATATTGTGCAGAGGTGATTCCCCAACCACAATCTCAGCAAACATTGAAGGAGCTGCAGCAGACGACCCAGGAACAGAAGAGAAGGATCCGCTTCCATGTCAGCACACAGATGCAGCATGGCCTAACTTGCAGCAATTCGAGCAGAAGAAGACCCAGGATTCAAAGCAGACCTGATGTTGCCACCAGAGTTCACCTTCAATCTCGACACAAACCAAATTGACCGGGGGCTTGGACAAGTTCACCTCTATGAAAATCTGTGGCGCAAAGGGGTGACAAGCAGTGCTCGTCCGTGCATCCATACAAAGAAATTGCCCAATGAGATTACCAATGATGAGAAGGATGGCCAGATTCTAGAAGGGGAGTGCAAGTCCAGGAAGAGTTACCCACAAATCCGTGCTCGGAGGGTCATGATTCAAGTGGAAATCAAAGATACACCAGAACAAGTAGAACCGAAAACTGATGACAATCCATGGAGCCACAAAACAGGTTGAGATTAGATCATCCTCATTCCCAAATCAAACCAAAAAATGGCAGGCATCAAGTAACCCTACAACAACCCTTTTACAGAGATTCCAAGAAGAGGAAACAAACTTGTCAAATACGTCGATAGAGGGTCAGTTCCTCCCAAACTAAACCACCAGCGACAGATCCAGAAGAGCAGAGGCCAAAGAAAGCTCTTGAGCAGAAATCGGGACTGAGGGCACACTGTTCTGGCAATGAGGGACTTTCGGGAAAATCGCAATCTCTGGAAAAGGGGGGGGGGGGGAAGCTCCTGCTCAGCGAGTTGCAGGGGAACCCCATCCGCCGCCCCTCTAATCCCAGGGATGGGTGGCACCACCGTGGCCATCAACTACGGCGTCGTTGTCTTCAAGGGAGCCTAGAATCAATTTTAGGATCTTTATAGTGGTTTTGGGGCCTTTTTGGGTTTTTAGGGGTTCTATGGTCTTTTAGTGATTTTTAGTGTTTTTAGCGTCTTTCATGTTTTATTAGGGAATTTATAGTCTTTTATGGTTTTTATGGTTTTCAAGTTTTTTAGGGTTTTTAGGGGATTTAATGTTTTTAGGGGGTTTTCAAGGTTTTTATGTTTTTAGGGTTTTCCAAATTTTTAAGGATTTTCGTGGTGTTTTGGTGCCTTTTTAATGTTTTTATAGTTTTTGAGGGTTTTTAGGGTTTATAGGATTTTTTAGGGTTTTCAGGATGTTTAGGGTTTTTAAAGTTTTTGGGGGTTGTATGGTTTTTATGTTTTTTTAGAATTTTTATGGATTTTAGTGGTCTTTATGGTCTTTTAGGGATTTTTACGATTTTTAGGAGTTTTTAGTGTTTTTAGTTTCTTTTAGGTGTTTTAAGGGATTTTAGGGTTCTTTTAGCATTTTAGAGTTTTTTGTGTTTTTAGTGTTTTTAGGGGTTTTTAGGGATTTTTATGGTGTTTATGGTTTTAGGGGTCTTTAGGGTTTTTTTAGTTTTTATGTTTTCTAGGGTTTTAGGGGGTTTTAGGGTCTTTTAGGGGTTTTAGAGGGCTTTATGGTCTTGTAGGAGTTTTTAGGGTTTTTAGGTTCTTTTTGGGTTTTTGGGTTTTTGGGGTCTTTTAGGGATTTTATGGTTTTCAGGGTTTTTAGGGGTTTGAAGTTTTTTTGGTTTTTATAGGTTTTTAAAGTTTTTAGGTTTTTTTGGGTTTTTAGAGATTTTGGTATTTTTAGGGGTTTGGGGGTTTTAAAAGGGGTTTTAGGGTTTTCAGTGTTTTTAGGGATTTTAAAGGGTTTTTAGGGTTTTCTAGAGGTTTTAGGTGTTTTAGGGGTTTTAGGGGGTTTTCATAGGTGTTTATGATTTTTCAGCGTTTTTCCAGTGTTTTTGAGGGGTTTTAGGGGTTTTAGGGTTTCTTATGGGTTTTAGGGGTTTTGGGATTTTTAGGGGGTTTTTAGGGTTTCTATGGTTTTTTGTTTTTTTGTGTGTTTCTAGGGGTTTTAGGGGTTTTTAGGGTTTTTAGGGGTTTTATATATTTTAAGGGGTTTTAGGGTATTTATGGATTTTTAGGGATTTTTAGGGTTTTTATGGGTTTGATTGTGCTTTTGAATTTTTAGGTATTTTTACAGATTTGTTTTGGTAATTTTAACATTTTTAGGAGTTTTTAGGGTAGGAAGATGTGAGGCCAGGCTATTCCTGCCCCCCCCCCCCAAAAAAAAAATTTATTAAAAGAAAAGGAAGTAGAAAAGGGTGGGGTGGGGCCAAACAACCCACACCAAAAAACCCTAGACCCCCCAAGACCCCAAAACCCCAAAAGACCCAAAAAACCAGAGAGAAAAAAGCAGGAACTACAAATCAACGTCTCCATCCCCATATGGGTCCCCATCGACACCATAACCAGAGGAAGTATCTGACTCCACCGAATCCCATTTAGATGACTCATATTGCTTTAGGAAGGTAGTGTAATACTCTCTAATGTGTTTTTTCTCCACATTCAGCTGCGCCTTGATGAACCGACCCCTGCCAGAGGCAACTTCCTTAGCTTTGCAAGAGGCTCTCGTAGACACAGTCTTTGGAAAGGTTGAGTAGTCCTTCCTCAGATTCTGCTTTTGGGGATCTGGAGAGAGCCCTGTAGGTTTTTTTTCTTCCCATAAGAAGTGGCCACCTCTAGAAAGGCCCTCTCCTTGATGATAAAATCCATATTTTTATTCATCCTTCTATCATCCTTCTGGAAAAAAATTTGATCAGGGATAAAGGAGGCTTCCTGTTTTAGGGAGAAGACAGCAAGGACCCCACACTGTGACACGGTAGAGACCATAGAGGCAAAATCATTCTGGAAAGGAAGGGACACCACACCAGCAAGGGCCAGTTGCAATTCCCCCTTCTTCCTAGGATTCTTGCAAACTTCTCCCTGGCAAGAAGGTATAATCTACACAATCCCCTGCATCACCCTTTTCTCCTGCACACCATCACCAACCGAATTCCCCATGGTATCCAACATCATCTTAGTCTCACTGTCATTCTGGGCTGCACTCCCTTCGCCACACTTGTCAGCAACAACCTACACCTCACTCATCATCTGTACAACCAACCTCACAATCCCAGCATCATCAACCAGAGAACCTAGCCCCTCCTCCCCAGGAAGCTTGCTTGCTTTCTCCTCATCCACCACAATCTCATCATAGTTATGGACAAGAACCTGGAAGTATATTTTCTCTTGCTCAACAACACCATACAAGTGCCAATAAGTGTCCAACCTTAACTCAGCTTCATTAGAATTTTGGACCACACTCCCTCTATCACACCCAACATCAAAGGCCTTCACCTCACTCCCCTATACAAAAGGACTCTCACTCCCAGAATCAACCAACAGAGACCCTTTCACCTCCTCCTCCATATCCAGACCTTCAAAGTTATTGAAAGTTGAAACAACTTACTCCCTATGCTTCATACTTCTATCAGAGGAAAAATGAATCCCACCAGCAAGAAACTCCCTGCATAAAGAACTTATAACATCCGAAAGCTTCAAGTATCTCCTCAGTCACTTAAAGATATTACCTAACTTGGGCTCTAATTGACACTGAACAACCATTTTCCCTAAACCGTGATCACCTATTGCAGACCCATGGCCCCCTAGAACAACCGGAAGACCAGCCCACACAGTCCTCGGGCTCAGTGAACCAGAACCAAGATCAAAAGAAGATTCCACCCCCTCAACACCAATCCTTTCATGCCCACTTAGATCATCCATTGAAAACTCCTTAATATGAACCCCCAACCGAGCCTGGACCTCCTCACCAGACTCAACCTAAACCAAATTCGAGAGATGAGGATATATGTGCATAGCCTTTTGCACCTCGCCCAGATTTTTCATCCCTTTACCAGCCACCTCTTGAACTCGATTCAAAGCACCACAATTCCTTCCGCTACACTTGAAAGCCTGGTCACTATCTCCCAGTTTCCAATAGAAGGAGAAAAAATCATTCCACGACTCAAAAATCACAGGTTTTTTCCACCGAATCTCCTCACCAATAACAATCCAAACAAAATCAACTGGTTCTTTTGATGCATCAATATTAATAAAGGCCCTTGGGGAAACAGGGTGAAAAATGGACCTCGTTCTACTGTCCACACATAAGAACCTTTCCACCAGATTCCCCAACATGGAAATAATGGAAAAATTTTGAAAGGGAAGGGGAAGTTCTAGAAATCTAACTTAATATGCCACCATCGGTGAGTCACGGTTCAAATGCATATCAAAGCTCCACTGAGAAAAGGTGAAACAGGCATCGTTGGATCTTATTGGAGCTGTAGACCAGACATGAATCATATCCTCTTCTGTTGCAAAGTGAATCAAGATGTGTCTAATATTAACAAGGCCTAACTTGGTGCGATCTTGGAGGTCTCAATGTTCAAACACGAATCTATCAAAGACATCCATCAGAGGTCGCCAGTTCAAGAAATGAGAAACCAAGGTCAATATATGTAGGGAAGAGGCCTCATTGAACTCCACCATAGAAAGTTTGAGCTACAAAAATCCTTCATTTAAATCAGGAACCTTAGGCCAAATTTCAACCTGAGGAAAAGGGGAAAGCAGATCAGGAACCAAGAATGGAATGAATAGATGCCCATCATCAAGAACCAGAGGGAGACCCTCCCCCTTAGAGGGGGGGGGGGAGGCATAAGAATGGTCATCGTCTTCAATCTTTCCATGGGAGAAGGTAATCTCCATCACGATAGAGCGGATCCACCATCCTTCTAATATATTTTTTTAGGAGTTTTTAGGGTTCTTATGATGCTTAGAGTTTTTAGGGATTTTAGGGTGTTTTTGGGTTCTAGGGTATTTATTGTTTTAATATTTTTAGGGTTTTTAGGGACATTAGGGGTTTTAGGGGTTTTAGGGTTATTTAAGGGTTTTTAGTGTTTTAGGGTTTTTAGGGTTGTTTGGGGTTTTAATGTTTTTAGGGGTTTAAATGAGTTTTATGTTTTTAGGGGTTTCTAGGGATTTTTTCCATGATTTCAGGGGTTTTTAGTGTTTTTAGGGTTTTAAAGTTTTTGGTTTTTTATTATTTTTTAGGGTTTATAGGGTTCTTAGGGGGTTATATGGTTTTTATGGTTTTAGGGTTTTTAATGTGTTAGGGTTTTTAGGGTTGTTTAGGGTTTTTATGTTTTTTTGGGATTTTAGGGTTTTTAGGAATGTTTTAGGGTTTTTTAGTGTGAAGGGTTTGGGTTTTAGTATTTAGGGAGTAGGTTATAGGGTTTAGGGTGTAGATTTTAGGGTTTAGGGTGTCAGGTATAGGGTTTAGGGTGCATGGTTTAGGGTTAAGGGTGTCTGGTTTAGGGTTAAGGGTGTCGGGTTTAGGGTTTAGGGTTTAAGGTTTAGTGTTTAGGGTTTAGGGTGTAAGGTTTTGGGTTTAGGGTGTATATTATCCTATTTAGGGTGTAGGGTGTAGGGTTTGGGGTGTAGGGTGTAGGGTTTAGGGTTTATGGTGTAGGTTATGGGGTTTAGGCTATTGGGTTTAGGGTTTAGAGTGTAGGGTTTAGGGTTTAGGGTATAGGGTGTTAGGTTTATGGTGTAGGGTTGAGGGTTTAGGGTTTAGTGTATTGATTTTCAGGTGTAGGTTATAAGATTTATGGTTTAAGTTATAGGATATAAGGTTTATGGTTTAAGGTTTTGGGTGTACGATATAGGGTTCATGGTTTATGGTTTAGAGTTTAAGGTGTTGGGTCTTGGGTTTATGGTGTAAGTTTTAAGGTTTACTGTGTAAGGTGTAATGTTTAGGGTTTAGGGTGTAGTGTATAGGGTTTAGGGTGCAGGGTTTAGTATTTATGGTGTTGGGTATAAGGTTTAGGGTGTAGGGTTTAGTTTTTAGTGTTTAGGGATTAGGGTTTATGGTTTTAGGGTTTTTTGGGTTTTCAACAAGGTTTTAGGATTTTTAGGGTTTTTACGGTTTTTAGAGTTTTATGGTTTTTAGGTTTTTATATGGGTTTTTTGTTTTTTAATATTTTTAGGGGTTTTCTATATTTTTAGTGGTTTTAAGAATTTCTTAGGGGTTTTAGGTTATTTTTTAGGAACCCTCCCTCCAAATATACCTTAATGAGGGGAGAGTCAAAATGAACCCTGAGTGCCACCTCGAGTAGGCCCCGGGTTGACGACTAGAACTGAGGGTATAAAAATACCATTAAATTGAAGGCATTACCATCTATAATAATGCAGGGTTAATAGATAAGATGATTTATTCACAAAAAACTCCAAGAAATAATATAAAAAGAAACCAAAACCATCCCACACGCACTTATAAATAAAACTGATATAGATAAAAGTCTCCAAAATAAAGACCTAAATGCAAAGCTAAAGAAGAGAAACTATGACTATCCAAGGTCTGAGCTAGTAATGTCTAGAATGGTCCACATAATCCTCTTGAAAACCTAAAAATGGTTTATATGCATAGGGTGAGAATACAATTCTACCTAGTAGGAAAACCAAAGTCTCTAATGCACATGTGAAAAGACCATACTAATGCACCCATGAGAAAGTAGCAGAACTAAAGAGTACCTATACATGTATAATAACCAAACCCAATGTCACCAAGGCGTGGTCATCTAATAACACAAGCCAAGTAATATAATATAATAAGAAGCATATCGATATAGGGTACCTCGCACCACTCTCCCATTGGTATGTTGATATCACACCCCAATGTTGTATGTCCAGGAACTCCCATATATTTCATATACCACACCACCCCACAAGCACGGCCATAACACATCTCACCCGCAAACACCTTGGTTCACCACCCCACATGCACGTCCACATCACATCTCACCCGAAAACACCTGGTGCACAACACAACCACTACCATAACCATAATGGTAGGGCATCATGAACATGTAGGACATCGACCTCATTCCCTCCTCCTACCAAGCTCAACCCCCACCATAAGCCTCCCCACAAGTAAATTCATATCACATCTCTCCTGAAGACACTTGGGATATCACATCTCATCCAAAAACTCCTAGGATATCACAACCACCATCTATTTCACTAAAAAACCTCTGACCACCACAAATCATGCAATACCTATCTTGCATGGAAGAGAGAGTGGTAAAGATCGGGCACCCAACCATCCATCCTCCTCACCGGATGTTAGGAAAAACACCCCCACGTGACTATGCAGGTGTTAGCACATAGTTCTTGATGTGAATGGGTTGCGTATATAAATTACAAATAATATAAAAGTATATACATATAGCCACACATGCAAGCCCAACCTATGGGTTCACAACCAAACACTAACCAACCCACAATATCACCACCTTTGACACCACCTCTAAATGCATAACACCAAACAATAAGACACAAGATCCATTTCACATTTCCAACCAATTCCATCATCCATCCATTTCATTTAATTATTTATCATAACCAAATTTTACCACACAACCCAAAATTTAATTATTTATCAACCATTTCCAACACATTAACCAAACCAACCCATTCCATTTAAAAACATTATTAAACAATTATTTATTCCATCACCACCCATGAATCTATAATAAAGAAACCACATATCACAAGCAACTCATCATCCCTATCATACGATCACCTCACCACCCCAAAAGCATAGGCAAAAAACCATCACCTTACTACCCCAAAACCACGGCCAAAGAAACCATTATCCCTTCATTCCCCTACCACACATTGCCATCCCACAAGAACGAACACACATCAGACACATAAATATAATTATATATATTTATAAAGATGATTTTATCACACATCACTTTATTTTAGGGGAATTATCACAGAAACCATAATCTTGGGGAAACCATTTTATTATCCAAATATAAGTGGTTACCAAATTCCATTTTAGGGTGATATCACAACAATAACAAAAAAAGAAATAGTCACAACACATATATCCAACACAAAAAAGCCCCCAACAACCACAATTTTTAGTGGGGAATCAAGCTCGTACAATCTACAATATCACAATAATAACAAAGATGTTAAAATATTTGAATCAAACCCCTCCCTACCCCTAAATTTCAATTAACCAATTGTTTATCTCCGATTAAGTCAAAACAACCATATTTCATAGATAAGAAAAATAAAACCCCTCCTGCATGATACACAATAAAGATAAACGAGGGATTCCCTACCTCAAAAGAGCTTTTCCAACTTGCTGTACACTGCAAGGTAAAGAAGAATACCAACAAACCACAATAATACCATGATAAAATAAAAATCAACCTACACCACACACAAAGACCATCAAAATGAAACCCAAGACATTACCCAAACCAAACCACACCACCGTAGTGAAACTATGAAGAAATACAAGAGGAAACTGACCAAGAAAAAGGAAAGGCTTGTCACAGATTTCCAATGAACAACCATCGAAACCAATAGATCAAAGAGGAAGGAAGAGGGTTTGAATAACTCCTTAGGGAACCTAGGTTTCTTTCAAAATGAAAGATAAGGGAGGTGTATGAATGAAGGAAAATTTGGTCGAGAAAAGGATTTAAAACTTGGAATTTTGGGCATTTTCATGCCGTGTAATACTCACATGACGTGTAAGTCATGGGTTTCCAAAAATTACAGCTTTCATTGAAAAATGCACCACCCTTTTATTATTTAACCTAAAAAATATACACATCATGTAACACCCCATGAAACTTCCTTCACAATCTATAAAACACAATTACACAACATATAAGATTTACACATCATGTATTCACCTTGCTTCCAACATTTAATAGCCAAACTTCTCTAGGACCTCTCTAGGACTCATCCAAGAACCCACAACACCAAAATCTAATGAAGTAATTGGATAGGAAAGAACAAAACATTACATCGGATACCTCTAAAATGAGTCTCGCCCTCAAGAATCCAAAACCAAGCCTAGAAGAAAAGGGGTTTAAAAAACCACCCCGCAAGATACCTCTCAAGGATCTCATCATACCTAAAATGCTACCACCATCCAGACACACAAAAAAAATAGCCACAAAACATATTACACAACCTCTTCACCAAAAACCACAAAAAATCTACTCCTACACAACCACACTTACACATAAAAATCGCACAACCAATGAACCTTACTGCCTTGAACACACAAATTAGGGAATTCCATCCTCCATGTCAAGTTACTATCTGCTCTGGGTGGAACCGACTCTCCCACATGTGTTTATTCGCACTGTATTTAATGAATCTAAATTAGGAATCAAGAACTACCCTTTTCATATGTTGATAATTTATCAAACATCAAACAACAAACATAAAAAAATAGGGAAAATAAATCATTAGATAAAACAAGGTCCAAACATCACATCACAAAGCAAAATAGAGCAAAGAAAAACTCAAAAATATTCTAGGTATTATGTGTGAATCTGAATATATTACTCCCAATTTGTCTCCTCTAGGACACCATGCCTCCACAACACATGAAACAAAGGAATGAACCATCCAAACAACACTTTATCTTGGTGATCCTAGATCTCTAATGTCCACTCCATGGAAATCGCATCATCCTTTCTGTCCAACTCTCCCTATTCAATGACATGTGATTCATCGTGAAGATTATAAAAAAGATTAGAGATATGGAAAATTTCATAGATCCTATCCATCCATGGTGAAAACACCAACCAATATGCCACATATCCAACTTTCCCAAACACCTAAAAGGGCCCAATAAACCTAGGAGAAAACTTACTTCCCATGAAAAACCTCCTCTGACCACATCAAGGGGAAAAAATTCAAGAATACATGGTCCTTGAACTCAAAATACAAGGGCCGTATGTGGTTGGAATAAGACTTCCTCTGATCTTGAGTTGCTTTCAACCTCTCACAAACAGGATGAACCTTTTCTGTCATGCTCTGCACCACATCTGGACCAGTAATTGCTGCCTCCCTGATCTCCATCCATTACAAAGGAGAACTACATGACCTCCCATACAAAGCCTAAAAATGATACATGTTAATGGAAGAGTGATATCTATTATTATAAGAAAACTTAACCAAAGTTAGGTGTCATATCCAAGATCCACCAAAGAATAATATTCACACCCACAACATATCCTCCAATGTATGGATAATCCACTATGTCTACCCATATATTTGAGGGTTAAAGGCAGTGTTGAGGCATAAATGAGTGTAAAAATAATGATGAAATACCCTATATAATCTTAAGATAAAAAATTAATCCTAATATGATAAAATATACCTTGAAACTCCATTAAACCGCACCACATCATCTATATACCTTTGATCTAAATCATCCACTACGCCTAACTCCTTTATCCCTAAGAAGTGGTCAGATTTCATCAACCGATCCATGATCACGAAGATAACATTAAAACCTCTCTAATTTATGGGTAACCCTATGATGAAATCAATAAATATTTCATACCATATCAACTTAGGAACATAAAAATCCTATAAAAACTGCTAGGAACATGATGTTTAACTTTTAACTACATAAAAAATACATTTTTTTTCAAAAACTCTACCACTTCTTATTTCTTCCTGATCCATAAAAAATGCATCCTCAATCCATGGTACATGTTAGAAACTCCTGGTTTTTCTTCCAAAAGTGATCTATGAAAATCATGAAGGACTCCCCCACACATAACTATAAGAACAAACAACCTCACATGAAACAACACCCAGTTCTGACCATCCATCCGGAGCATCACCATGGAAAACATGACCACACATCACCTATTACTCTGAGTCTCCCCACTAATACTAATCCAATTATTGTATCATAGAATACTGAACCATCATATGAAATAAGTATCCTATACCACTATCCACCCTTGAATCTATGTAAAATACTACCAACTCCTCCATCGCTCTCCAAGTATCCCCTGACTCCAGAACAACCCCCTTCCATGAATTCCTGCTCAATGAATCATCCACAACATTCCCCTTTTCCGAAGTATAGAAGATATCAAAATCTAAATCCGGAAGAAACTCCATCCACCTCTGATGTGCAAGTTAAAATAATGATGAAAAAAGTTATACCTCAAGCTCTTGTGATCTGTGAATAGGATAAAGTGCTCCCTAATGAGGTAATGCCACCACAAATTCAGTTCAAACATAACCATTTATAAATCTAGACCATGGGTGAAAAAGTTACATTTATGGGGACATAACTTTATAGACCCATAAGAGATCATCTCTCATTGCTGCATCAACATGCATCCTAATCCCAGATGAGAAGCAGCACAAAACACCTCAAACATCATACCATCCTCCAAAAATTGAAGCACTAGAGCACTGAATAATTCCCCCCTTAGGCAACTGAATGTTTATTGGCACTAATAATTCTACAAAAATCCAGTTCCTAATAGGTCAAAGCTGTCAACAAGGATGAAAATTGAGAGAAATCGGGCACAAAACTCTGATAATATCCTACAATACTAAGAAAACTATGAACTTATACCACATTGTTGAGTGCTTCCTAAGAAAAAACTACATATACGTTCAAAAAGTCCATTTACACACCCTTATGAGACACCACATGCCTGATGAAATGAACCTCTCATGTCCAAAAATCACACTTGGATAAATTTCCATAGAGATAGTGGTATTAAAGAACATGTAAGATGATTATGATATGGTCTACATGATCCTATTATAACTTCAAGTAAATCAAGATATCATTGATGAATATGATAATGAACTAGTCCAAGAACTCATGGAACATGGAGTTCATAATCCATATGAACATGTATGGTGCATTTGTAACACTGAATGTCATGACTACAAACTCAAAGTGCTTGTACCTACATCTGAAGACAATCTTCAAGATATCACCCTCCTTCACACTCAACTAGTGATATCTATAATGCATATTGATCTTAGAAAACCAACTCACCCCTCTTAGCTGGTCAAAAAGATCATATATCCTTGGAAGAGGGTAATGGTTCATGACCGTCACCTGGTTCAAACTCTAGTAGTCTATGCACAACCTCATACAACAATCCACCTACTTGGAGAACAACACTAGAGCACCCACAAAGACGAACTGGGCCAGATAAAACCATTTTGCATCATATAATCTATATCAATCCTTAAATACTATAACTTAGAAGATAACATTCAATAAGGATCCATATAAATTAGAGAATCACTAGGATGGAAGCCTATCCCAAAATCAACATTATGTCAAGGGGTTATCATCAGAACCTCATTAAGAAAAACATCCAAGAACTCCCCAATGACCCCAGGGAACTCAACTTCCTATCCACTTATGATTCCAATGATAACTCATCCAACAAAGAAATAAGGGGTTCCACATGCCAACTTCCCACCTGACAACCCTGATCACCAATGAAAACCACACACTATTCATCCACATATGAAAAAAACTCTCCTCCAAAATTATTAGATAAAAACACACAAAAAATACAACTAGTTGATGCTAAGGATAACATCGTATGGATGAATCTATAGCAAGAAAATATCCCCATAGGACTGATGCTGTCCCATCACCAATTTACACCCCCAAGACACATCAAACAAGTTATTTTGGCCTCTGACTAGCGTAGTCAACACCAGGGGCATGAGAAGCCTCTCTATGTCCAGTTATATAGAAAAAACAAGAGTGGGTACAACAAAGGAGTGAATCTTCTAAATAAAACAAGGAACAAAAAATAGTACTAAACCAACTGATCGTACCTTTGATGATCTATGAACCCTATAGAAATGCTGCCTCCATTACATGAAACTGAACATGACTAGATACCTTACCTCTCTGATGATGATCACCTCTATGACCACACTTGAGTCAAGGTCCCTGAACATGAAGAGAATCCTAAGGCCAACCTCTACCTACTCTATCTCCCCTCATCGGAGCATAAGCATGCAGACCCTACTATTGAAATAGTCTCACTATAAACTATTATTGAGGATGGCATTGAACCTATCCACCTATATTAAACTAAGCTTGGGGAACCATTGGTAACTAGTTCTAGCGATGGCCACAAACCCCACAACTAAAACACACTAATACAAATCCCCTATGGAAAGCATAAACAACACTAACCCTAGAAGGATGAAAAGGAATATGCTGAGGTCGACTCTCTACTGGTCAAAACCTCAATGGTGTCGGTGCTTGAGACCTACCACTAACAAATCTACTCTTCTAGGAACCTTACTGGTTCCCCTATCACATTAAACCTCCTCATGAGTGCATTTTCTCGATCACCTTCAGCTTCTTCTGAACTTATAGATACATTGGAAACATAAAAGGAGTAAATAAATACTGGATAAAAGGAATAAGTGCCTCCCCAAGACGTCTCACATGAGACTCCTTATCTGGAAAACGATCTGTGGAAAATCATAGAAGGTCCTTGAAATTTATTTCCAACCCTTGAACTAATATACTCCCCTACAGAAGAGAATGAAGATCCTGCCTCTTCCCTACCTTCATGGTCGATGAAAGGAACTCTACCTGAAACTCATTCTAGAATTCAACCCATGAAACATATACCTCATTATACTCCCCTAGTTACATCATCCACCACTGATGTGTTTCTTCTCGCATCTAACTGATTACTAAAGAAACCTAGTACTTATTCAAGGTCTAGATCTAACTAAAATCAATCTTGAGCTTCTCCAGCCAGCTATCTATCTCTACATCTAAAACACTACCCAAATACTTCCCAAAAACCCTCCACTAAAAAGTTAATAATTCCATCTAACATGACTCATCTTCATCTTTCAGATTGAATCTACAACAATCAACCAGATCATCCTACTGAACCTCAACTGCCCGAGCCACACACGCACGATGAACATGTACCATAACTACAAGAAGAAAAAAATATTTCCTAAGCCTAGGTAGTGTGGAATTTTATTAATATTAATTTTAAATAATTTTATTTATTTTAACCTTCCCAAAAAAACCCAAATTAAAACAAGAACACAAGTCATAAGGATGAATGTACTTCTCCTAGGTCTCTACTCTGCAAGAAGGTCCACATCACTTGGTCATTCAATAAGCTCAGAGTCCATACACTAGATCACGGGGGTCCCTAAAATCCCATTTCCAAGCTGGTCTCCCTATCCTATGTCACACACCAAGGTCAACTAGCACTATTTATATATCGACCCATTGCATCACTATGTCTAACTCCAAAATTCATCCTATCTCTCAACTACTACTTTGATACCACTTTGTCATGACCACCTCCCTCCAAAGATACCACAATTAGGGGAGAGAGATAATTCCCTTGGATTCCCACTTCCAGTAGGCCCCAAGATGGAAACTAGCATCGAGGGTAGAAAAATATCATGTAATGGGAAGCATTTCCCTCTATAATAATGCAGGATCTGAAGATAAGATGAATAATCCACAAAAAAATCCAATAGATAATATAAAAAGAAACCAAAACCATCCCACATGCATGTATAAATAAAAATGATACAGATAAAAGTCCCTAAATTAAATACCTAAAAGAAAAGCTAAAGCAACTATATAGTAGCTATCCAAGTTATGAGCTAGTAATGTACAACACAGTCCATGTAATCCTCCTGGAAACCTAAAAATAGTTAATATATGTAGGGTGAGCATAAAATTATACCCAGTAGTGAAACCAAAGTTTCTCATGAACATGTGAAAATATCATAATAATGCACCCATGAGAAAAAAAATATAACTAAACAACACCTATACAAGCATACTAACCAAACCCAACCTCACCAAGGCATGTTCACCAAATAACGCAAGCCAAGTAATTAATATAACAAGAATAATATCAATATAGGGTTCCCCACACCACTTTACCAATGGTATGACACTTTCACACCCCAATGTCACATGTCCTAGCACTCCCATCTCTTCTATATAGCACAACGCACCACAAGCATGGTCACAGCACATCTCACCTGTAGAGACCTGGGATCACCACCCTAAAAGTATGACCACATCAAATCTCGTTCGAAAACACCTAGTCCAAAACACAACCACTTCTATATAAAAAGTGGTAGGATATCATTAACACATAGGACATAAACATCATTCCCTCCTACTAACATGCATGCCCCCCATCATAAGCTTCCCCACAAGAATGGTCATATCACATCTCGCTCGAAGATATCTGAGCTATCACATATCACTTGAAAACTCCTGGGATATCACAACCACAATATAATGGACTAAAATACCTCCTACCATCACAAACTATGCAATACCTACCTCACCTAGAAGAGAGAGTAGGAAAGAGAGGATACCCATCCATCTATCCTCCTCACAAGATGTTAGAAAAAACACACCCTGCATGACTATACGGGTGTCAACACATAGTTCTCAATGTGGATGGGGTGCGTATAGAAATAAAAAATAATATAAAAGTATATAAATAGAGCCACAAAAAAAATCACAACATTTGGGTTCACAACCAAACACTAACCAACTCACATCAACTCCACATTTTTTGCCACCTCTAAATGCATAACACTAAACAACAAGCCACAAGCCACATTTTACATTTCCAAACAATTACATTATCCATCAAATTTATTCCATTATTTATCAAAAACCATGTTTTTGTGCACAACCCAACATTTAATTATTCATCATCCATTTCCAACCCATTAACCAATACAACACATTACATTTAAAAACATTATTAAATAATTAGTTATTCCATTACTACCCATACATCTAGCATATAGTAACCACATATTACAAGAAACTAATTATCCCTATTATACCATCACTTCTCCTCCCCAAAAGCATGGACAACAAACCACCACCTTGAAGCCCCAAAAACACGACCAAACAAACCATCATCCCCACATTCCCCAACCACAAATTATCATCCCACTGGCACAATCACACATCAAAACACATCAAGATCATTTTATAGATTTTAAAAGGGGATTTTATCACATTCTACTTTATTTTAGGGGAATTATCACACAAACCATAATCCTAGGGCAACCATTTTATTAGAAAAATATAAGTTTCTAGACAAATTCTATTTTAGGGTGATATCACAATAATCATAAAAAAATCAATAGTCACAACACATATATCCAGAACAAAAAAATCCCCCCACAACCACAATTTTTGCATAGTATCAATCTCATACAATCCAAAATATCACAATAATAACAAAGTTATAAAACATTTTAATCAAACACCATTCCCCCCTCAATTTCAATAAACTAATTATTTATATTTAAAAAAGAAAACACAACCATATCTCATAGATAAAAAAGAAAACCCCTCCCACATGATACACAATAAAGTGAAACAAGAGATTACCTACCTTAAAAGAGCTTCTATAACATTTTTCACACCACAGGGTGAAGAATAACTCCCATAAACCACAACCGTACCATGAGAAACTGAATATCAACCTATACCACACCCAAAGACCATCAAAATTCTACCCAACACACAACAAAAACCAAATCTCCCCACTATAGTGAAAATACAAAGAAGAACACAAGGAAACTAACCAAGAAGAAGGAAGGGATTACCATGGATTTATGATGAAAAAACATTGAAACTAGTAGATAAAATAGTAAGGAATAGAACTTGAAGAAGTCCTTAGGGGTGCCTAGGGCTCTTCCAAAATGAGAGAGAAGGGAGGCATCCGAATGAAGGAATATCCAGATGAGAAAAGGATTTAAAACCTAGAATTCAAGAATTTTCATGTTGTGTAATACATACATGATGTGTAAGTCTTGGGTTTCCAAAAATTCCATCTTTCACAAAAAAAACATTACCTATTTATTATTTAACCCTGAAAATATACAGGTCATGTAACACCCTATGAAGCCTTCACAAGATGTGAACCACACTTACACGACGTGTAATCTTTACCCACCTGTATTCACCTTGATTCTAGAATTTAACAGCCAAACTTTTCTAGGCCCTCTCTTAGCCTCGTCCAAGAACCTTCAAAACCAAAACTTAGTAAAGTAATAGGTCAGGAAGGCACAAACCATTATAGTATTTTTAGGATATTTTGGGGTTTAGGGTTATTTTTTTTTGTTTTAGGGGTTTTAGGATTTTGTTTTGTGTTTTTAGGGTTATTTAGGGGTTTTAGGGTATTTTTAAGGTATTTAGGGCATTTAGGGGTTTTTAGGGTACGTTAGGGTGTTAGGGTTCTTAGGGGTTTTTATGTTTTTTTGAGTATTTTAGGATTTTCAAAGGGGTTTTTTGTATTTTTAGGGTTTTCTTAGGGATTTTATATTTTTAGGAAGTTTTAGTGATTTTTAGGGTTTTAGGTATTTTAGGATATTTTTGGGTTTTAGGATCTTTTAGTGTTTTTGGGTTTTTAGGGATTATTAGGGTTTTTATAGTTTTAAGGGTTTTTAGGTTTTTAGGGGTTTTAAGGTTTTTTTGATTTTTTGATTTTTAGGATTTTAAGGGTTTTAGGGTTATTTTAGGGGTTTTAGGGGCTTTTAGGGTGTTTTAGGGTTTTTAGAGTCTTTTAGGATTTTATAGGGTTTTTAGGGTATTTTAGGGTTTTATGTTTTTTTAGAATTATAGGAATTTTAGGGTATTTTTGGGGTTTTAGGGTTTTTAGGGTTTTAGAGGGGTTTTATGGTATTTTTGGGTTTTAGGGGTTTTTAGTGTTTTTTGGGTTTTTTAAGATTTTAAAAGTTTTTTTTGTTTTAGGATTTTTTGGGAGTTTTAGGGTATTTTTGGGGTTTTTAGGGTTTTTTTTGGGTTTTTAAAATTTTTATTGTTTGTAGGTTTTTAAAGGTTTTAGGTGTTTTTAGGAGTTTTAGTGTTTTTAGGGGTTTTAGGGTTTTTTGAGTTTTTTAGGGATTTTAGGGGTTTTTTGGGTTTTTTTTGGGTTTTTTGAGGATTTTAGGGGTTTTATGATTTTTAGGGTTATTAAGATTATTTCTGGGTTTTATGGTTTTTTTGAAGTTTTTTAATTTTTAGGGTTTTTTAGGATTTTAGGGTTTTTAGGGGTTTTTATGGTTTTAAGGTATTTTAGTAGTTTTTTGTGTTTTAAGGTGTTTAGGGTTTTTTTTGCCTTTTAGGGTTTTTAGGGTCTTTGATGGTTTTTGTGACTTTAAAGATTTTAGGGACTTTTAGAGTTTTTTGGGGGCTTTAGCGTTTTTGGGTTTTTATTGTTTTTAGGGTCTTTTAGAGTTTTTAGTGGTTTTATGGTCTTTTATGGTTTTAGGTCCCTTTTGGGTTATTAGTATTTTTAGGGTCCTTAGGGGTTTTAGGTTCTTTTAGGGGTTTTAAGTCCCTTTAAGGTTTTATATAGTTTTAGGGCCCTTTAGGGTTTTTATGGTTTTTAGGATCCTTTAGGGTTTTTATTATTTTTAGGGACCTTTAGGATTTTTAGGGATTTTTAGAATATTTTATGGGTTTTAGGGTATTTTATAGTCTTGTAGGGATTTCAGGGTATTTTGTGTGTTTTAGTGCTTTTAGGGTTTTTGGGTTTTTGTAGGGTCTTTTAGGGTTTTAAGGGTATTTTAGGGGGTTTTATAAGTTTTAGAGTCCTTTAGGGAATTTTTGGGATGTTTTAGGGTTTTAATGGTTTTAGGGTTTTTAGTGGTTTTAGGGTTTTTAATTCCTTTAGGGGTTTTGAGGGTTTTGGGGTTTTATGGGGTTTTTATGGGGGTTTTTGGGTTTTTAGATATTTTATGGGTTTTTTGGGTTTTAGGGTTTTTTAGTTTTTAGGGTTTTTTAGTGTTTTTGTGTGTTTAGGGGTTTTAAGGGTTTTCTGGGATTTAAGGGTTTTTAGGGTTTTCAATGTTTATGTTTTTTGAAGCATCTTTATGATTTTTAGGGTTTTTAATGTTTTTGGGGTTTTTAGGGTTTTAGGGTCTTTTAGTGGTTTTAAGTGGGGTTTAGGGTGTTTTAGGGATTTTGGTGTTTTTTCTAGGTTTTTAAGGTTATCTAGGGTGTTTTTTTGGTTTTGGGTTTTTTTAGAGTTTTAGGGGTTTTAGTGGTTTTTAGAGCATTTAAGGAGGTTTTAGGGTTATTGTGGGTTTTTAGGGATTTTTAGAGGTTTAAGGGTTTTTTAGGGTTCTAAGGATTTTTAAGGTTTTGTGTTTTAGGGGTTTTATAGGGTGTTAAGGGTTTTTAGAGTTTTTTGGGGTTTTGAGGGGTTTTAGGCTTTTAGGATTATTTTAGTGGTTTTAAGGTATTTTTCAGGGTTTAAGGGTTTTCAGGATTTTTATGGTTATTAAGGTTTTTATAGGGTTATTTAGGTTCCTTTAAGGTTTTAAAGGGTTTTATTGGTTTTTAGGGGTTTTAGGGGTTTTTTTGGGTTTTAGGATTTTTTATGGTTTTTAGGTTTTTTAGGGTTTTTAGGTGATTTAGTGTTTTTAGGCATGTTAGGGTTTTCTTATGGTATTCAAGGTTTTTAGAGTATTTAGGGATTTTTGGTATTTTTAATGTTTTTAGGGTTTGTGAGGGTTTTACAGACTTCTTTGAGTGGTTTTCAGGGTTTTTAGGGTTTTTAGGGTTTTAGGGGGTTTTAAAGTTTTTAGGGGTTTTAAGGATTTTTTTATGGTTTTCAAGGTTTTTAAAGGTTTTTAAGTGTTTTAGGGTTTTTTTGGGGTTTTAAGAGGTTTTTAAGGTTTTTAGGGTTTTTATGGTTTTTTGGGCTTTTAGGTTTTTTTAGGTTTTTAGGGTTTTTAGTATTTTTTAGTGTTTTAGGTGTTTTTAGAGTTTCTAGGGGTATTTATTAGGGTCTTTTAGGGGGTTTTAGGGATTTAGTGGGTTTTAGGAGTTTTTATGGGTTCTCATGAGTTTTTATAATTTTTAGGGGTTTTAGGGTTTATTTTTATTTTTAGGAGTTTTAAGGATTGTTAGGGTTTTTGGTTTATTTTAGGGTTTTTAGTAGTTTTTATGATTTTTAGGGTTTTAGTATTTTTAGGATTTGAAGGGTTTTTTAGTGTTTTAAGATTTTCTTAGTGTTTTTAGGGTTTAGGGATTTCTTAGGGGACTTAGGGTTTTAGGATTTTTATGGGTTTTAAAGTTTTTTAGGGAATTTATGGTTTTTTCAGATTTTTAGGGTTTTTGGGATTCTTTAATATTTTTTGGTTTGTTTTAGGGATTTAAACATTTTAAGTGTTTTTTAGTATCTTTAGGGTGTTTTTAGTGTTTTTTTTGTTTTTAGGGTATTATGTTTTTATTAGTGTTTTTCGGATTTACTAGGGCAAGGAAGATGCGAGGGTCGGGCTATTCCCGACCCCCCAAATTTATTAAGAAGAAAAAAGACACAGCAGACAAGGGAGGGGAGGGGTCAAACGACCCATACCCAAAAACCCTTCACAGAAAAAGACCCAAAAAAAGAAAATCAAAAAAGAAAAAAAATAGAGAAAAGGACACAAAAAAAACACAACAGCAGCGTCCACACATCTTGTCCAGCCAACACCAGCATCTAGCACCAAAACCAAACATCACAGCCAAGCAGCAGAGACAACACGTCCAATCCAATCAGCCCCAGCAGCGTCCACACATCCTGTCCAGCCAATACCTGCATCCAACATCACCACATCCAATCATCACAGCGACACAACAACAGTAAACCATCCAAACCAACCAGCCCCAACAACCAGCCACACCAAATCCGACATAAAAACTAATCACAACCACCAACATCAATCCAAGGCACAAACACCACAACCAAACATGACCATCATCACCTCCCAGCAAACAGGCAGCAGCAGTACTAACCAAGAAACAAACAATATCCATCGGCAACAAAAACCAGCTAATCAGTGAAACTAGGAACCATAACTTCAACGCCTCCCAGCTAAATAGTATACCACATTCAACATCATAAATTCCAGCAGCCGTCACCACCTCTCCAAGCAAGTTTATCACCAGCATCATAGAGTCACCACCACCAGAATCATAATCACCACCTTCATCACATCTTATCCAAACAGCAGTTGTAAGCCAGCCCAAAAACATCCATGAACCAGCACCTCTTACAGCAGTTCTCAGTGAAGCAGTGAACGGTACCCAGCAGCTCCAAAACCAGAGACCAACACCTTCTGGCCATTTAGCACACCACAAAAAGCACCAATGCCTCTCCCCAAACCACAGAGAATCCAAATGGAACTCCTGGCCTAGCAGGAAAACCATATCGCAGCACAACCTTGCAATCACAGCATGAAACAAGGCCGGAGCCGGAATACTAGAACCACGAACCTGTATCTTCGATGGAAATCAATCGTGAGCAGATCTCATCACTGAAATCCGAGAGGACATCACTCCACCAAGACGTCGAGGTGTCCACCGCACCTTCCTGAGACCTTCACAAAGCCAAGAAAGCCACTTTAGATCTGGATCTAGCGTTGACTTCGACATCGACCTAGGAAACCTCCATGCCCTCATGCTGCAATAGAGGAGACACACCCATGGAGGTAGATCTTCCAAAGTCAAGTCGAAAATCCGCCAGATCCAAAACGTACCATTACCTCCCATGCCTGAACAGAGCCACCAGATCCCGTCACCATTGAGCACCATGAACAACGACCCAGACCTAACTCCACAAGAATCCAGGACCGCCGATCCAGTCTCAAAACGAAGAAAGCATGGAACCGCCACCACCTTGACTTCGCACCCGCCTCTCATCAGATCCCACCGTAGAAGACCATATCTAGCCTCAACAAACCAGATTCCACCAAAATCCGGCCGCCAAGAACTAGATCTGGCAGCATCGAACCAAGAAATTCCACCCTGCACTTGAAGCCGCCACCCATCTCACCACACAATGGCCACAAGGCCAAACCGCCGCCATCCCGAATGAAACCGCCACAACCGAGGGTTTCCAAAGAGGGCCGAAGTCACCCATAACTGCTTGTACCACAAAGCCTCTAAGGGAGACGCGATCTTCCATTTTAGGGGTTTAAAGGGAATTTTGGGTTTTTATAGTTTTTAGGGTGGTTTAGGTATTTCTAGGGTCTTTTAGGGTTTTTAGGGCATGTTAGAGGTTTTTAGGGTTTTAAGGGTTTTTAGGGTTTTTAGGGGTTTTAAGGTTTTTTGGGGGGTGGGGGGTAGGGTTTTTAGTGGAATTAGTGGTTTTTAGGAGTATTAGTGGGTTTTCGGTTGTTTAGACTTTTTATGTTTTTTATTATTTTTATTATTTTTAGTATTTTAGGGATTTTTAGGAATTTTTGGGGGTTTTTATGGGTTTTAGGGTTCGTAGAAGTTTTTAAGGGGTTTTAGGGTTTTTTGGTGTTTTTAGGTTTTTTTTGGGGTTTTAAGGTTCTTTAGGGGGTTTATGGATTTTATATATTTTTAGGGGTTTTAGGGTTTTTTTTTGTATTTTTAGGGTATTTAGGGCAAGGAAGATGCGAGGGTCGGGCTATTCTCACCCCCCCCCAAATTTATTAAAAATAAAAAAGAGACACAACAGACAAGGGAGGGGAGGGGTCAATCGACCCACACCCAAAAACCCTTAACGACACAAGACAAAAGACCCAAAAATAAAAATAAAAATCAATAACGAAAAAAGAAAAAACATGAAAAACAAAGCAGTTTTTAGGGTTTGAGGGTCGTTTAGGGGTTTTAGGTTCTTTTAGTGGTTTTATGAATTATTTGGTTTTTTAGGGATTTTAGGGATGTTTAGATTTTTTTAAGTTTTTATATACTTTTAGTGGATTATAGGGTTTTTAAGTTACTTTAGGGTTTTTAAGGATCCTTTAGGGGTTTTAGGGTTTTTCAGGGTCTGTTAGGGGTCTAGGAACTTTTAGGGGTTTCATGGTTTTTACGGTCCATTAGGTCAAGGAAGATGTGAGGGTCAATCTATTCCCAACCCCCCCAAATTTATTAGAAAGGAAGATACATTAGACAAGGGAGGGGAGGGTTCAAACGGACCACACCCAAAAAAAACCTTTACAAAACCAATCCCAAAAAGACCCCAAAAAACCCAAAGAAGAAAAAATACACAAAGTAGAAAAACATAAAAGTCACCAACATCACCTCCCAGCACATCAGCAACTAGTAGCCAGCAACCAAACCCTATAAAGCAACTTCATCAGCCCAGCTTCAACCACACAAAGACACAAACACCAACTTCCTGCAACCTCAAGAAAACCACAATCACCGCAATCACCACCAAGCAACATCATCTTCCAGCAGTCAGCGACCAGTAACCAGCATCAGCAACCGCAACAAACACCCACCACAAAAAAATATCAACAAAATTTGATCAGGATTGCAAGAAAATAGAGGAAACGTCAAGCATGTACTCCCCCCTCTGAGCCAATGGAGCCAAACCCTAGAAAACCAAAGCACACCAGAACTGTCGTCAGGCTGGGAAGAATTCGGGTTGGGATTCTGTTGCCGGAAGCGCTAGGTCCGACACCGAGAACCCATAGATGAGACCAAATCCCAAAATCCAAGAGGAGCCCGCCGTATCTCGCAACTCAATCCGGAGGCAGTAGCGAATGCGTGGGGGCCGCAACGAGAACCCAGGGATAGGGGAACGCCAAATCAGATAGCAAGAACGCCAGGCGCAACACCAAACTCTCACAACCACAAAAAAATTCCAGATCTGGAAAGGTTGACCTCGATCTAGAAACCCAGATCTGGACCACATAGAATTGAAGAAATCCACAACCAGATAAGGATCCTGAGGCCAAGATAGTTGAAGTCACCTTTGCGTGAACCGGATCCAGAAAATGGTGATCCAAAGCCGAAGCCAGACCTCAAAGCCGAAAAACGTGACGAAGCCACCAACGAATGAAAAGCAAAGCCAAGGCACAAGTGGAAAACCTCCATCAATTCCAATCCAAGGAGAATCCATGGTCACCAAGGATAGACCATGCCAGAGGGGGAAGGAGGAGAATCCGAAGGGGAACCCTAGCGATGCGAGGAAAGGAGGGGTTTTAGTGTTTTTTAGTCCTTTTAGGTTTTTAGGATCCTTTAGGGTTTTTAAGATTATTTTGGTAATTTTATGGTTTTTATAGTCTTTTATGATTTATAGAATATTTTAGGGTCTTTTAGGAGTTTCTTAGGGGGTTTTGTGTCTTTTTGTGTTTTTAGGGTCTTTTAGGGGTTTTTGGGTTTTAGGGTCTTTTAGTGTTTTAGGGTTTTGTAGGGTCTTTTAGTATTTTTTATGTTTTGAGGGTATTTTAGGTATTTTTAGGTTGTTTTAGAGTTTTAAGGGGTTTATGGTTTTTTAGTGTTTTTAGGGGTTTTAGTGGTTTCAAGGATTTTTAGGGGTTTTATGATTTTTAGGGTTTTTATGGGTTTTAGAGTTTTTTATATTTTTTAAAATTTTTATGGGGATTTAAGTTTTATTAGATTTTAGGGGTTTAAATTGTTTTTATGGGTTTTAGGGTGTTAAGGGTTTTTAGGTTTTTTAGGGTTTTTAGGGGTTTTTGGGGTTTTTGGGTTTTTAGGGTTTTTAGGGGTTTTAGGGTTTTTTAGAGTTTTTAGGGTTTCTTAGGGAAGAATAGGTGTGAGGCCAGGCTATTCCTGTAAAGACCCGTAAATTTCAAGGAATTTTTTTTTCTTAATTTCTTTGGAATTTTACGAGTACACAGTTTCTGACGACACTTGATTCTGAGGCCTGGTGTGCCCGGAATCAATTTTTGAAGTTTAGCTCGGGTACCTTCAGTGAACGAATGAGAGGGTTTTTCTATCTTTTGAACCGGTGTTCGGAATTGAAATCCGAGGGCACTGATGAAATCGTAGCGCTGGTAATTGCTTAAGGGGACCTTTAACGCAGTTGCGTTTTAAGCGGGTTGAGTTTTATTTTTTGGGGATTTAGTTTAAAGTAAATAAAATTGTGTGAACAATTTTATTTTATGTCTTTGGGAGTTATTATCTCCCATGGGAAGTTGTTGGTGGGGCCCATGACCAACCAACTTCCCATGTGTGGATACTTGAAAGGTGGTGCCCACACGATCCCCAACCTTTCACATTCCTATAACTCTCCTTTAACCCCCATTTAATCTCCCCTTCTTTAACTCTTGAACAACTCCCCCTTATTAATGAAAACTCTTCTCATTCCACTCCCCCTCTTAAGTGCATGCCAACACATTTTAATTAATGAGTTCAACCTCTTAAATTAATTAAGTTATTTGAATTTCAAATGGCATGGGTGAATAAAAAATAATGGCTTCGCTATTATTTTTGGGGGCTTTCGTTGTGTTGAGGGGTTTGGGGTGAGAGAGATTTGGGGAAGTAGTGTAGGGTGTTCTTCTCACAACGAAGAACAACAACCTTCCGACAAAGAACACCTCCGACGGAGAACGCGAAGACACTGATGACATGCCTTCTCTTTTTCTTCCTCCGCATCAAGGGAGGAGACACCACCGCGGGGAACGTCGCCATCGATGATGGCCTTCATCCGATGACAACGGAATTGGCACCGATCTTCCGCGACGACCGATCATCGCGACGCTTGCCTCTTTCCATGGCTCGACGATGTGAGACGTCTTTTCGAGGTAGGGGTTAATTACTTTTTGTTCGTGAAATATCCTTTGCCATTATTCATCTTTATTTTTCGGCCTCTTGATATCAACTTATCGGGAGGAGGCCGGACCTCACGAACATGACCGACTCTCCTCCCCCTTTTGTTGTTGTGTTGTTGCGGTTTGAAAGAAAGTGGCGCGGTGCAACGATACCACGCGGGATCATGGAGAAATGTAGCAAGGATGTGTGGCATCGTTACACCGCGCCGTGGAGGCCGAACAAAGCCACGACGCCGTCGCACCGCACCGGAAAACCACGAAGAGAACGCAGTTTGTTATTTGGCGTGCGGATCGACGAGCGATGGAGGAACGGGCCGCAGGGGCGTTTTGAAGACTTCAAACTGAAGGGAAGGTCTCGGGAGGACCGCTGGCGAAGATAGAAAGAAAAACGGACCACCAGAGCGTGTTCGGTGGTCAGCAGAAGATCCTGCCGGCGGCCGGAGGTGCCGGCCGGCACTGCCCGGCCGCCAGGAGGGGGCGACGCCCGACGCGCCACCAGGAGGGTCCGCCGCGACTTTAGTCGCGGCGACAGGCGGCGGTCCCATGACCACGCGGGACCAGAGGGGAGACCAGGGGTCTTAACCTCCGACGGTCAAGGGAGCGGCCCCCACGTTGGGGGGCCGCGACTTCAATCAGGGGGGCAGTGCGCCCCCCCTTCTCGCGACAGCTCGGCCGAGCCGAGCTATCCGGCCACACGGGCCGCACCCGCCCAGGCCGGGCCAGGCCGTGCCCAAGTGGGCCGGACCCGGACCCGGGTCGGTTCGACCTGGTTCGGGATGACCCAGGGGGTCTCGGGCCGGGTCGGACCGGGCCCAAACCCCCTATTTTCAGGCAGTTTTTGTTCAAACAACCATAACTTAGGATACAGACCTCCGATCGACGCACCGTCAGTTGAGATGAGATCCTTGGATCGAGACGGTCGTTTCTGTATATTACACTCAAGGTTTTGGAGAACTTTGGGTACGTCTGGGTTGGTTCGAACCCGAAACCAACCGGGCCCTCGGAGCGGAAACGCTTATATCATGAGCTCCGGACGTCTGATTGACGTGCCGTCGACTTTGTTGGATTCCTCTTAGTGAGACGGACTTTTTGGCTTACTCCGCTTGAGGTTTGGACATAGTCGGAGTGCGTTCGGGTTGGTTTTGACTTAAAAACCAACCGGACCCCTGGAACAAAAAAGCCAATAACTCTCGGACCGGGCGTCCGATTGACGTGCCGTCTGTCACGTTGAGTTCCTCTTGTCGGGACGGAACTTTTGGCATATTTCTCCTGAGTTTTGGACACAGTTGGATAGTGGCCGGGTTGGATTGAACCTGAAATCCAACCGGGCCCCTAGATCGGAAAAGCTGATAACTTACAGACCGGACGTCCGTTTGACGAACCGTCAGCGGTGTTGGTGATCACGTTGAGAAACATTCCCTATGAGTATACCCTATTAGATTTCAGGGTACAGTTGAGATACGGTCGGGTTGGTTCGTATGGAAAACCAACCGGGCCCCTGGGACGAAAAAGTTAATAACTCACAGACCGGGCGTCCAATTGGCACGCCGTATGTTGAGTTGAGACCCCTATGACGAGGCGGTCCTTTGAGATACTTCTTAGTGGGACTTTGTGATACTTGGAGTATCGACCAGTAGCTTGTGGAGCGGATCCTCCCGGAGACGAGCATACGGAGTACGAAGACCGTGTAGCCAGCTGAGACCTGACGACTGCTTGACCGACTCGACTTGGAGTGAGTCGACTAGCCCAGTGGACGGAGCACTACTTTGTTTGGGTGCAGACCCATGGTAGATGGAGCACTACTGTGTTTGGGTGCAGACCCGCGGTACTCGACTGGAGAGTACCTCTTCAGGCTATTAGGGGGTGTGCACTACTGTGTTTGGGTGGCATACCCCGGCAGGAAGCACTACTGTGTTTGGGTGGCTGACCCGCGGTACTCGACAGGAGGAGTACCTCAACAGTCTTAGGTTAGTGAGAAGTACCTCAGAGTCGTGACAGGATCACTGTACTCGTCAGAGACGGGGTTCTTCAGCAGTTACGGTTTTGATAATGAAAATCTTGGTTTAAGCTGAGTCTATGACCTTTGTGATTACCTCATGATTGAGATGGGTCACTTGATAACTTAGGTATATATATGGGCATATTCCTAGGTAGTGGTTATCCGTTGATTTCATAACCTTTGTGTTTACTCATGATTGAGATGAGTTACTTGATAACTTAGGTATAATTATGGGATTATACCTAAGTAAGGGTTATCTGTTGTGTTTCTGCTTTGTGGTTATCCTTGTTGGATTTAGAGAGACCTTGAGGGTCTCGGGGTCCCTACTGAGTATCGTTATACTCACCCCTGCACGGGCTATGCCCACACGTCGTTGTGTTGGTTGCAGACGACGGGCAGTGCTGGCGGAGGCCGAGTGTTCGAGGAATGAACGATACTCGGAGGTGGACCTCATGACGAGTCAGTATCCGGATGTGGACTTCACTACGAGACAATACTCGGAGGAGGTTGACGGGCAAGAGCATTATGGAGGCTATCTGTACCTACCCTTCAGGTAGGATCCATGGCGGATGATCCAGGAGCTGCGCTATTTGTACCTACCCTTTAGGTAAGATCTGAGGTGGACGACCCAGGAGCTGCTTCTTTTCTTCCAGCTGTTTGTCTTTTCTGTTGTACTTTCATTCAGTTGTAGCTGTACTTTCAGTTGGGTTTTTATTCTGGCCCACTTACTTTTCAGCACTTTCTTTTGTACTTAGTGTATTACTTCTGCTTGTACTCTGTGGTGTTTTGTTTAATTTTATAAAGGCAATGCCTTCCCAGTTATCGGGATTTACACCTTTGGTGCTAGTCTCCATCCCCTGGCCTATGGAAGGAGAGCTTGGGGTAGTTACGGCATGGGCCCCGAGGATGGGTCATGACAAATTGGTATCAGAGGGAGTCGGTTCTACCGCAGAACTTATAACTCTGATATTTTCTTTCTGTGAAGAAATATTGTTAAGGGTACCGAGTGTGGTCTTCAGTTCAGGGAGTCCAGTGTTGGTGTGGCGACCGACGTATCCGTACACCAGGACCCTAACTACTGATTTCCGACTTTGTGAACGAAAACACTGATTGTGTGTGTGTTTCCCAAAGTTTTAAAGTCATCTCAAACCAGGTCATCTCACCAGGTATAAGACGTTGACCGTGTCGCATCTATTCAGGATGTCTCCACGCAGACAGTTAGTTGGAGTTCTGAGATTGTACACGATGACGACCCACCGAGCGACGAGGCTCCAGTGTGGGGCCCTTTTTACTATATTGGCACCCTCGGGTGGTGTAACAGCATCACCACCACCTGTTGAGTAGCAGATGCCACTTTCTATACTAGAAAATGGTGCACGCCGACAGAGCGCGTTGCACGAGTTCCAGCAGTAGAGGCCTCGGAGGTTACGAGCCGAGGTAGATTCTCAGACAGCAGAGGACTGACTGGAGGCGATTGCTAGAGTATTCCGCCTAGCTGAGGCACCAGTAGAGTGGATGATAGACTTGGATACTAGTGTTTTCTAGTGAGTGACCATGAGGATGGTCCGCATAGTGATGAGGCTTCGGTACGTGGACCGATGCCTGAGATAGTGATTTCGGGTAGTGTGTCAGCTATACATCACTACCTGTTGGTCAGCATTTAAAATCGGCGGTACCGGTAGGTGACACATGTAGGCTTACTGCCTTACACGTGTTCCAACATCAGATACCCTCAAGTTCCGAGGCGAGCCCGACTCACAGGCGGCTGAGGACTGGCTTGAGGAGGTGGCTGAGAGTTTTCTAGAGCTTATACAGCTTCGGCAGGACGACATGTCGGTAGCTGAGTATTCATCGATGTGTATCGAACATTCTGGGTACTCGATGAATACGATTCGATCAGTGCTATAGAGCTCGGACCTCTAAGCGTGGTGTGTTTAAGGATATTCAAGCCATCACTTTTTCCTCTATTCATTCCTACTCACATTAGCAGTTGGAACGCAGCGAACTGGTGCTAGTCTCAGAGACTTGGGCGTGCGAATGTTTCAAGTAGAAGAAGTGAAAAAGACAAATGAATCTGTAGGGCACCAAACGTGGAAGTGAGCTAGGAGAGCAGCATTGGGTAGTAAACATTTTGACATGTTGCACCCATCCACCTTTGTAATCCCCGTTAGGCTCAGGGAGCTGGAGGGTAGGGGAAGGAGTAGCTGCATGCGGTCAAGGAGTGCGACCGAAAGGGCTCTAAGGATGATTCGAAGTGCAGAATTTGTCTTCTACTAGCTGCCGTAGCCACATACATCGATACGAATCATCCCTTCCTTCCATGAATCTAGTCCCAGACCTAGAGTTTTCGGTTAAGCCGTTGACTTGACCCTCACGTCTGGAGATACCTTTGGAGGGAGAATCGATAATCACACTTGATCCGACAGTGTGGTCAGACCCTCGAGGCGAGATTTTCAGTTGGAATCGCTTGGTGGAAGCGTCGAGGCCTTATGACGTTGGTTGGAGTATGGACTGGACAATCACAATTCATACACAAATTGACGGTATTAGGAAAAAAGGTAGTGGTTTATGTAACACCCTGAGATTTTATGAAAAATATTCTTTTTAATTTCATTAATGTCTTGTACGCTACACCAAAATGAGCTTGCACAACATGCATCCTTGACTTGCCTTGCATTACACGCAATCGAGACCTTTCTTGATAGCAAGTGTAGTACGCAATACCGAGTTTCACTAAACAACGATATGCTATTAAAATATTATTAAAACTAGCCGTTATGAATAGTAGTAACTACTTTTTGAAATTTTGTAAATATTATTTTTCAAAATGAACTTCATTTTTGGATTCGGAATATCGAAATTAGCTTAGGGTGAAATTTTGGTACTTTTCGGATAACTTTCATATTCTGATGAATAGTGAAAATTACTAAATTTTAATTAAAAACAACTTTTTTAATAAAATTAATTAATAGTGATAAATTATTGATTTGATTGGTTTTAAAGTATATTTAGAATATATTTTTACAATTTAATACAATGTTGGTCATTGGATGTAATTTCACATTTAAACCAGACATAAACAAGTGTCAATCTTTTGATAGTTATTATCTCTTAAGAACACGCTATTTGTTTTGACGACGAGAATTAATTTTTAAATTAATTAATGCAACTGATATGTTTTGAATTTGGTAAAATAGAAATCATTTTTGAGTTCATAATATCAAATATAGCTTAGGCCTAATTTTTGGTATTTTTCTGAAAACTTTCAATTTTTGATGAATAGTGAAACCACTAAGTGGTAGTTAAAAAAACTGAATTTTTCATAAAACTTAATTTTACCGCTTCTGTGAGTGGAATTTCAAAAATCCGAGAGACACAGTTGATGTCAGTAAGTAAAATGTGGCTGAATGAGATGAAAATAATTTTTGGTGAATAGTAACTTTTTACTTTTATTTACCACGGTTAAAAGTAAATAGGGTAATTAAGGGTAGAAATGATATTATTATTACCCTAACACATGTCCTAATTCTACTGGACAAGTGTAATTCGACCAAAAACAAACTTAGGAATAAAATATTACCATTTAGTCCCACTTGGATTAGATTAGGACATTTATTATTCATTTATTTAAAGAAGGGTTAAAAGAGTTAAAATCAAAGTTTATTTACTAAAACATTTTTAATATAGTGTTATACATAAGATAAATTCGATTGTAAATATTCATTAGAAATATAAAAACATTTCCAACATAATGGTATTTTATTTGTAATTTTTAGACATTAAATAATTTAATTTATTTATGACACAACTATGATGCAGTAATTATCCTATTAATGAAATATTGACATAATTGATGTTATAAATACCCAAATAAATATAATTTGAGACTTTTTATGAATTAAACTAATTTTATAGGTTAATATGACATGTTATTATTGATTTAATTAACTTTTTTCGAAATTATCATTCTGTTATGATTTTCAAAAAAATTAATTACTAAATAGGGTCAAAATTGACATAAAATAGTTTTAAAAAAAATATTATATTATTAATTGTTATTTTATTCCTAAAAATCTAAGGTTTGGAAAAATGACTTAGATAAGGTTATATATATTAATAATAAACAACTTGGGGTTCTATTGTCTTCTTATAGTAAGTTTATTAACCTTATAGTATAAGAACACAAGAAGACACGGTAAAAGTAAAATTATTTAACTTAATGTTAAATCTAAATGATAAGGTTAAAATAGGAACCTAAACTTGTCTAAATTCTGTTGGATGAGAGGATTTCGACCCATCCCCACATTAGCCTCGAAATAAATCAATTTGGAGCTATTTAAAACCGAACTTGACTTTATAATAAAATAATATTTTTAGTTATTCCAAAGGTGCCCCTCTCCTCCCTTATAAAAGGGCACCTCCTCCCTCTCTTCCTCACACAACTTTGAGCCTTCAAGCTCGGCCAACCCCTGCCAAAATCTCTTCTCCACTTCCCTAGAAACATCCTAGATGTTCTGGTCTTCCTCAAAGACCAATTTTAGTGCCCTAAGAGGAGGTCTCAAAGAGGCGCTTCAAAGAAGAGGAGGTTCAGACACTTACGAAGCAAATCAGACCTAAGGTAAGGGAAATATCACAATCTCATTTTTATCCGAGATTGTATATACTTTGAATGTTACTGGGGTGTATTTTATAATCCACATCCATATTTCCTCAATATGTAATGTTATTTCCATCCACCTACAATTGTTTAAATCCAAATTTACCCTTCAGTGAGGTTTTAGTAAAAGATATGAAAGGAATCTTTTGTCGTTTTTTGTACGAGTTACTTTTTGACTTTCCAACAAAAGTACGAAGAATGTTTTTTTAACTTATACGGCATGAATGGATTTTTAAAACATTATTTACAAGAATCTTCCTTTACAAGTTTTCAAGTTTATTTTTAAACAACTTCTTTTAGTTTAAAATTGTATGACATGTTAAAAAACGAAATTGTTTTTGAAGTAGAAAGGATATTTTCCTCAAGAATGGAGTTCAAGTATTTTCTCAAAATTATTTTCCATCTAAGATAATATAGGGTTCTGTATTTATCCCTATTATTACATTGATTTGATTATGTTGTGATGGAATTATTTTTATGAATTCCTTTATCTTATATGAATTGTTTGATGATGTCATGATGTTTAAGATTCCCATTTTTATTACATGGGTTGTGAAATGATGTATGATTTATGATTTTGTGGCACACATAAGAATGGTATCATTATGAGATGGGTGGAACCTATATCTCCCTCCAATGCATTGGGTAAAGATTTTATATCTCATGAGATAGACATGGCTGGAACGGTAGGTTATACCGATTCAGTGAAACAGGACTGAAACGAGGGTGACTCGGTTCAGAAAGGGACTTTGTACACTAAGATAGTCTTGGCAATGAGTCTTGACTAACAAGAAATGATTCTCTATGATTATGTGTGTATTCCACAAAGTTTTATGTTTTAAGTTATGATTATTGAGATTACATTTCACTGCCACGATTTATCCCATGTTATGAAATTATGCTCTCTTTTGCAGGTTAAGATTTTCAAAATGTTATGTTCTTATGATGTGATTGATATTTATTTTTTTTACCCTTACTGAGCATTTGAGCTCACCCTTTTATGTTTTCTTTTCCCCAGGATATAAAGAAAGGTTTTAGGTATAATAAAAAGGAAGATCTTTATGGGAGATGTTGAAGATCTTTCACCAGGATTAGAGGATTATATTCCGAGTTTCCAAAGACACTAAACTATTACGGTCCTTATGTGGGTTTTTTTGTTATGTACTAAGTATTCTGCAAAAGTAATGTAATGTCCATGTATGTCTAGCTTCGTGTCTCTACAGTTGGTATCAGAGGAAAGGTTTAGTCAACCTTTGGAAACTAGGATGCGAAAGCGTTAGTGAGATCCCTAGAGATATTTCTAAGGTATAGAGATGTCCCTAAGGATAAGTATACGTATAGGATATAGTTATAGAACTACGGTAACAATATTAGAATTTAACCTAAGATGTTAGATATTGAGGGTGCTCCCCCTTTACAATGTTGTTTTACCTAGCATGATTTTTTCCTCTCACACTATTCTTTTTGGGTTTTAGAAAATGGCTGGAAACAAGATGATTTATGATAATGGAGGATATGATGGACAATGGAATGATATTCTTCATGAGAAACCAAATGAAATGGGATTTGGAGGTCCAAACATCATTATTATGCCGAATCAGCAATCTCATAATATGATCAATAAAGTAAAATTTGGTAAGTTTCCTGACTCGGCTAATAAGAGAAAGATGGAGTTTCATGATGATCATAGAGGAAAGAAAGTTCAATTTCCCCTATGTAAATCATGTGGAAAGAGGCATCAAGGAGAATGTTTCAAAGGAACTGGAAGATGCTTTGGGTGTGGAAAAGAAGGACACAAAGCCAGTAAGTGTAAAGGAAAAGGTTTAGTTAACACCAGGGATGAGGATAATGGTATTGCTATGACATCAAAAATAGTTAAATGTTTTAAATGTGGAATGTACGGGCATTATGAAAACCAATGCCCTAAGGGAAAGTCTCCTGAAGAGAATCAGTATGGTCGTATGGGTAGTATTTATGTTGATGATGATGAAGAGACTACAAATGATATGTGAGATGAAAGAATTGTTGAAGCTCGGTCAATGGTTTAAGAATGTAGTGGAATGAGTACATGTTTATCATGTGTAATGTTGTATAAGTAATCTCATGGTACTATGGAATAAAGAGACATCTAAGGATTGTTACACTGTTATCTTTCCTCGAGTTTTGAAAGTGTATGATTAATGGTACCAATATCCATGAAAGGTTATTCAGATATTTTTGGAATGTAGATGATATGCGCATAATGAAGGGATAAGGAGAAATTAAATGTTTGATAGTATTCATGAGCTCATGATTGATATAAGGAGAAGGTTATATCATGGTTTGAGTATATAGAATTTTTGGATTTTGGTATGTGGTAAGAGTTATCTTTTGACAACACTCATGTTTTCACAAAGATTAAATGGGTATTCATTTTTCAAGAGATTACATGATTATGGTATTCACATGACTGGAATGTGATGAACAAGATATATGAGGGATAAATGATGGCATTCACGTGATCATTTTCTTTATACTATGAGCTTGGACCGAAGTATTTTAGATAAGCCTAAAGATTGGAATGGATTATGTTGGACATAAGTTAGTATTATTGATGGGATGTTATAGTAATATAGCTTTAGAAAAAGGACAACCTGCAGGACGGGCGACAACCCATCGCGTCGGACAAGGCTGTGGGAATCGAACCCACAACCGAAGTGCGACTGACCTATATCGCCTACCACTGGCCTACAGGAAGTCCCTGTTTAGTAGAAACTAGTTTCATTATATTAATCACTATGATATATGAAGTATAAGTCCATTTTAGGAACCATATATGATTAATCTCACTATAGAATGACTTATGTATATTTAATAACTTTTGCTAACCTTTTGTTTGAAAGAGATGGAATGACCCATCATTCTATCACATGATCTGCAAACACATCACGAATGACAAATTCAACTTCATTTCTTTAAGAGATGAAGTGGAAATTGTCCAAAGAACGACAAACGGTGAGACTATACCAAAATCACGAAAGTATTTCTTCTAATTCCAATTTCATCAACTTTAGGGAAATGATCTTGAAAACCAAAAATTTTGTCCTAGTGCTCTTATATCTGATTAATCAGATGGTACCTTATATCATCACAAATTTATGGCTTTGTGATTGCTGGCTTTTCCATAGCCATGTTCTCTACCACTCTCCATCAGAACATGATGGTTAGATTTCTCTTACATATCCATATTTTAACCTATGTGGAAACCCAATGATTAGTTTATTTGGGTAACCGTTATGTTTCATACTTTTGTTTTTAAAGATTCGTTTTGGTATTCCTTTTTACGATGTGGGTTTCGATTAAAGAAACTTTCAAATAGTAAACCATTTATAACCCCGACGAATTTCGAGGGCGAAATTCATTTTAAGGGGGGTAGAATGTAACACCCCGAGATTTTATGAAAAATATTCTTTTTATTTTCATTAATGTCTTGTACGCTACACCAAAATGAGCTTGCACAACACACATCCTTTACTTTCCTTGCATTACACGCAATCGAGACCTTTCTTGATAGCGTGTGTAGTACGCAATACCGAGTTTCACTAAACAACGATATACTATTAAAATATTATTAAAACTAGCCGTTATGAATAGTATTAACTACTTTTTGAAATTTTGTAAATTTGATTTTTCAAAATGAACTTCATTTTTGGATTCGGAATATCGAAATTAGCTTAGGGTGAAATTTTGGTACTTTTCGGATAACTTTCATATTCTGATGAATAGTGAAAATTACTAAATTTTAATTAAAAACAACTTTTTTAATCAAAATAATTAATAGTGATAAATTATTTATTTTATTGGTTTTAAAGTATATTTATAATATATTTTTACAATTTAATACAATGTTGGTCATTGGATGTAATTTCACATTTAAACCAGACATAAACAAGTGTCAATCTTTTGATAGTTATTATCTCTTAAGAACATGCTATTTGTTTTGACGACGGGAATTAATTTTTAAATTAATTAATGAAACTGATATGTTTTGAATTTGGTAAAATAGAAATCATTTTTGAGTTCATAATATCAAATATATCTTAGGCCTAATTTTTGGTATTTTTCTGAAAACTTTCAATTTTTGATGAATAGTGAAACCACTAAGTGGTAGTTAAAAAAACTGAATTTTTCATAAAACTTAATTTTACCGCTTCTGTGAGTGTAATTTAAAAAATCCGAGAGACACGGTTGATGTCAGTAAGTAAAATGTGGTTCAATGAGATGAAAATAATTTTTGGTGAATAATAACTTTTTACTTTTATTTACCACGGTTAAAAGTAAATAGGGTAATTAAGGGTAGAAATGATATTATTATTACCCTAACACATGTCCTAATTCTACTGGACAAGTGTAATTCGACCAAAAACAAACTTAGGAATAAAATATGACCATTTAGTCCCACTTGGATTAGATTAGGACATTTATTATTCATTTATTTAAAGAAGGGTTAAAAGAGTTAAAATCAAAGTTTATTTACTAAAACATTTTTAATATAGTGTTATACATAAGATAAATTCGATTGTAAATATTCATTAGAAATATAAAAACATTTCCTACATAATGGTATTTTATTTGTAATTTTTAGACATTAAATAATTTAATTTATTTATGACACAACTATGATGCAGTAATTATCCTATTAATGAAATATTGACATAATTGATGTTATAAATACCCAAATAAATATAATTTGAGACTTTTTATGAATTAAACTAATTTTATAGGTTAATATGACATGTTATTATTGATTTAATTAACTTTTTTCGAAATTATCATTCTTTTATGATTTTCACAAAAATCAATTACTAAATAGGGTCAAAATTGACATAAAATAGTTTTAAAAAAAATATTATATTATTAATTGTTATTTTATTCCTAAAAATCTAAGGTTTGGACAAATGACTTAGATAAGGTTATATATATTAATAATAAACAACTTGGGGTTCTATTGTCTTCTTATAGTAAGTTTATTAACCTTATAGTATAAGAACACAAGAAGACACGGTAAAAGTAAAATTATTTAACTTAATGTTAAATCTAAATGATAAGGTTAAAATAGGAACCTAAACTTGTCTAAATTCTGTTGGATGAGAGGATTTCGACCCATCCCCACATTAGCCTCGAAATAAATCAATTTGGAGCTATTTAAAACCGAACTTGACTTTATAATAAAATAATATTTTTAGTTATTCCAAAGGTGCCCCTCTCCTCCCTTATAAAAGGGCACCTCCTCCCTCTCTTCCTCACACAACTTTGAGCCTTCAAGCTCGGCCAACCCCTGCCAAAATCTCTTCTCCACTTCCCTAGAAACATCCTAGAGGTTCTGGTCTTCCTCAAAGACCAATTTTAGTGCCCTAAGAGGAGGTCTCAAAGAGGCGCTTCAAAGAAGAGGAGGTTCAGACACTTACGAAGCAAATCGGACCTAAGGTAAGGGAAATATCACAATCTCATTTTTATCCGAGATTGTATATACTTTGAATGTTACTGGGGTGTATTTTGTCATCCACATCCATATTTCCTCAATATGTAATGTTATTTCCATCCACCTACAATTGTTTAAATCCAAATTTACCCTTCGGTGAGGTTTTAGTAAAAGATATGAAAGGAATCTTTTGTCGTTTTTTGTACGAGTTACTTTTTGACTTTCCAACAAAAGTACAAAGAATGTTTTTTTAACTTATACGGCATGAATGAATTTTTAAAACATTATTTACAAGAATCTTCCTTTACAAGTTTTCAAGTTTATTTTTAAACAACTTCTTTTAGTTTAAAATTGTATGACATGTTAAAAAACGAAATTGTTTTTGAAGTAGAAAGGATATTTTCCTCAAGAATGGAGTTCAAGTATTTTCTCAAAATTATTTTCCATCTAAGATAATATAGGGTTCTGTATTTATCCCTATTATTACATTGATTTGATTATGTTGTGATGGAATTATTTTTATGAATTCCTTTATCTTATATGAATTGTTTGATGATGTCACGATGTTTAAGATTCCCATTTTTATTACATGGGTTGTGAAATGATGTATGATTTATGATTTTGTGGCACACATAAGAATGGTATCATTATGAGATGGTTGGAACCTATATCTCCCTCCAATGCATTGGGTAAAGATTTTATATCTCATGAGATAGACATGGCTGGAACGGTAGGTTATACCGATTCAGTGAAACAGGACTGAAACGAGGGTGACTCGGTTCAGAAAGGGACTTTGTACACTAAGATAGTCTTGGCAATGAGTCTTGACTAACAAGAAATGATTCTCTATGATTATGTGTGTATTCCACAAAGTTTTATGTTTTAAGTTATGATTATTGAGATTACATTTCACTGCCACGATTTATCCCATGTTATGAAATTATGCTCTCTTTTGCAGGTTAAGATTTTCAAAATGTTATGTTCTTATGATGTGATTGATATTTCTTTTTTTTACCCTTACTAATCATTTGAGCTCACCCTTTTATGTTTTCTTTTCCCCAGGATATAAATAAAGGTTTTAGGTATAATAAAAAGGAAGATCTTTATGGGAGATGTTGAAGATCTTTCACCAGGATTAGAGGATTATATTCCGAGTTTTCAAAGACACTAAACTATTACGGTCCTTGTGTGTGTGTTTTTGTTATGTACTAAGTATTCCACAAAAGTAATGTAATGTCCATGTACGTCTAGCTTCGGGTCTCTACAGTTTATCTACAACGTTGGGATAGGGTTTTTCTTGGTCGGCGAAAAGGAAACCCCAGGTATCACAAGATAAACTCATGCATAGAAGGTTGTAGCCGATCACTCTTGAGTCGGCCAACCTTACCCTCGTGGCAGTAAGAGTTTTGAGTTTCAGTTCTAATCAGGAAAGGGAGACCTCTAGAGATCGAGGATGACGACCACGTCCTTATACGAGTCTCACCTTGACGAGGTTTACGGAGATGTGGCTGAGGCGGCAAGTAATCTCCGAGGTTCGGCGGACCTTTTCAGGTCCTCAGCAGGGTAGGCGAGGTGGCTTACCGATTGACCCATCCACCGCAGTCGTACCGGGTGCATGATGTCATCCATATATCTCAGCTTGGGAGATACGAGCACGACCCTTCACACATCATCGACCGTAGGGAGTTAGATGTCGATGATGGGGCGACATTCACATGGTTCCAGTAGAGGTTGAGGATCGACATGAGCGGGTCCTACGGGAACTTTTAGGGGAGCACATGGGAGCGGGAGGCTCAGTTGAGTACTCGGTACCTTTTGTTTCCTTAGTTTGTGTTATAGCTTTACGGGGATGTAAATCCCTGAGGTTGGAGTAATGTAAAGACCTGGAAATTTCAAGGATTTTTTTTCTTAATTTCTTTGGAATTTTACGAGTATGGAGTTTCTGACGTTACTTGATTCTGAGGCCCGGTGTGCCTGGAATCAATTTTCGAAGTTTAGCTCAGGTACCTTCAGCGAACGAATGAGCGGGTTTTTCTATCTTTTGAACTGGTGTTCGGAATTGAAATCCGAGGGCACCGATGAACTTGTAGCGCTGGTAATTGCTTAAGGGGACCTTTACCGCAGTTTCATTTTAAGCGGGTTGAGATTTATTTTTTGGGGATTTAGTTTAAAGTAAATAAAATTGTGTGAACAATTTTATTTTATGTCTTTGGGATTTATTCTCTCCCATGGGAAGTTGTTTGTGGGGCCCATGACCAACCAACTTCCCATGTGTGGATACTTGAAAGGTGGGGCCCACAAAATCCCCAACCTTTCACATTCCTATAACTCTCCTTTAACCCCCATTTAATCTCCCCTTCTTTAACTCTTGAACAACTCCCCCTTATTAATGAAAACTCTTCTCATTTCACTCCCCCTCTTAAGTGCATTCCAACACATTTTAATTAATGAGTTTAACCTCTTAAATTAATTAAGTTATTTGAATTTTGAATGGCATGGGTGAATAAAAAATAATGGCTTCGCTCTTATTTTTGGGGGCTTTCGTTGTGTTGAGGGGTTTGGGGTGAGAGAGCTTTGGGAAAGTAGTGTAGGGTGTTCTTCTCACAACGAAGAACACCAACCGTCCGACGAAGAACGCCTCCGATGGAGAACGCGAAGACACCGATGACGTGCCTTCTCTTCTTCTTCCTCCACGTCAAGGGAGGAGACATCACCACAGGGAACATCGCCATCGATGACAGCTCTTCCTCCGATGACAATAGAATCAGCACCGATCTTCCGCGACGACCGATCATCGCGATGCTTGCCTCTTTCCGCGGTTCGACGACGTGCGATGTCTTTTCGAGGTAGGGGTTAATTACTTTTTGTTCGTGAAATATCCTTTTCCGTTCTTTGTCTTTATTTTTCGGCCGCTTGATACCAACTTATCGGGAGGAGGCCGGACCGCACGAACACGACCGACTCTCCTCCCCCTTTTGTTGTTGTGTTATTGCGGTTCGAAAGAAAGCGGTGCGGTGCAACGGCACCGCGCGGGATCATGGAGAAATGCGGAAAGGATGCACGGCGCTATTACGCCGCACCGTGGAGGCCGAACAAAGCCGCGGCGCTGTCACGCCGCGCTGGAAAACCATGAAGAGACCGCAGTTTGTTATTTGGCATGCGGATCGACGGGAGATGGCGGAACGGACCGTAGGGGCGTTTTGAAGACTTCGCAGTGATGGGAAGGTCCCAGGAGGACCACTGGTGAAGATGGAAAGAAAAATGAACCACCGGAGCGTGTCCGGTGGTCCACGGAAGATCCTGTCGGCGCGCCATGCCGGCAAGGCGGCGCCGGTGGCCGGAGGCGGCGGCCGGCACTGGCCAACCGCCAGGAGGGGGCGGCACCCGGCGCGCCGCCAGGAGGGTCCGCCACGGCTGAAGCCACGACGGCAGGTGGCGGTCTCGCGGCCGCGCGGGACCAGAGGGGAGACTGGGGGTCATAACCCCCGACAGTCAAGGGAGCGTCCCCCACGTGGGGGGGGGGGGGGGGGGGGCGACTTCAATCAGGGGGGCAGCGCGCCCCCCCTTCTCGCGAAAGCTTGACCGAGCCGAGCTGTCCGGCCACGCGGGCTGCACCTGCCCAAGCTAGGATGGGCCTCGCCCTAGTGGGCCTGACCTGGACCCAGGTCGGGTCGACCTGGTTCGGGCCGACCCAGGGGGTCTCGGGCTGGGTCGGACCGGGCCCGAACCCCCTATTTTCGGGCAGTTGTTGTTCAAACGCTCATAACTTGGGCTACAGACCTCCGATCGACGCATCGTCAGTTGCAATGCGATCCTTGGATCAGGACTATTGTTTCGGTATATTGCACTCAAGGTTTCGGTGAACTTTGTGTATGGCCGGGTTGGTTCGAACCCAAAACCAACCGGGCCCTCGGAGCAGAAACACTTATATCATGAGCTCCAGACGTCCGATTGACGTGCCGTCGACTTTGTTGGATTCCTATTAGTGAGACGGAATTTTTGGATTACTTTTCTCGAGGTTTGGACGCAGTCGGAGTGCGGTCAGGTTGGTTTTGACTTACAAACCAACCGGGCCCCTGGAACAAAAAAGCCAATAACTCTCAGACCGGGCGTCTGATTGACGCGCCGTCTGTCACGTTGAGTTCCTCTTGTCGGGACGGAACTTTTGGCATATTTCTCCGGAATTTTGTACGCAGTTGGATAGTGGCCGGGTTGGATTGAACCCAAAATCCAACCAGGCCCCTGGATCGGAAAAGATGATAACTTATAGACCGGACGTCCGTTTGACAAACCGTCAGTGGTGTTGGTGATCATGTTGAGAAACTGTCCCTATGAGTATACCCTATGAGAGTTCGGGGTACAGTTGAGATACGGTTGGGTTGGTTCGTACACGAAACCAACCGGTCCCCTGGGATGAAAAGGCTAATAACTCATAGACCGGGCATTCGATTGACGCGCCGTATGTTGTGTTGAGACCCCTATGACGAGGCGGTCCTTTGAGATACTTCTTCATGGGACTTTGTGATACTTGGAGTATCTACTAGTAGCTCGTGGAGCGGATCCTCCCAGAGACGAGTGTACGGAGTACGGAGACCGTGTATCCAGCTGAGACCTGACGACTGCTTGAGGTGCAGATGATATTAGCTTCGCACCGAGCTGCGCAGAATTTTCAGGTTCGTTCTTCTAGTTTCTCAAACCTGTTTAATGATTTTGATGAAGGAATCATTTAGTTTTGTTTATTTATGGATGCTATATTGAACTACGAGCTTCTAGGTTGTGGATGTCCTGGATGTGAATTGTTGAGGGTGATGGTTTTTGGTTTTGTTGAGTGGTGCTGGACGTTTCCATGCCTTTGGGTACTGCGGATGGTGGTGATATGGTCTGTTGGATGGGCTGTCCATTTGTTTAGAGGTTTTTGGTTTGAGTTTTTGGTTGAGATGTCTTTGGTTTGTTCGATTTGTTTGCTGCTTCTATGGAAATTGGCATGTGCCGATGCGAGGGGTTGGTTGTCTGCTACTTCTGGTTTATAAGGTGTGAAAGGAATTACTGGATATCAAAAACTATGGCGCTGGATTTTTCTTTCTACTAGGTTGGGAAGTGATGAAGCTGTTGGTTCTGGGAATGGGTGTTGGTGGTCCTGTACTGTTTGTTGTTTTTACAAGTGTGGCATGGTGGAAGCTGCCAGAATATGAGGTTCCAGATTCTGGGAACTTAGATGTTGGTTGATGGAAGTTTCTTGGATGGGTATGGTTGAAGAGGGTACTGGCTATTGGAAATTGAGGTGTTGGAGGTTGTCTAAGAAATGATGAAGCTTATGTCGATGATCTTGGTGTTGGAAGTTCTATGTTACTGGAAAGTGCTTTGGATGCTGAAAAATGTGCTGCGAGATGCTTGTTACTGATTGGTTGAGAGGTGTTGATGAAGATGACTGTGAATGTCTACTTTTTTTTTGAGATTGTGTGCTTTTTTGTGTGTTTTTTGGGTTTTGGGTCGTTATGGGTTTGGGGTTGTTAAGGGATTTTGGGTGTGGGTCGTTTGGCCCCTCCCCTCCCTTATCTACAGTGTCTTTTTTCTAATAAATTTTGGGGGGCCAGGAATTGCCTGGTCTCGGACCGCTTCTACCCCTAAAACACCCTAAAACACCATAAAAACTAAAAAAAACCATTAAAAAACAAAAAAACCCTAAAAAAACCTAAAGTACCCAAAAAGAACAAAAAACCTTAAAAGACACTAAAAACTTTAAAAACCCTAAAACCCTAAAAAACCTAAAAAAACACTTAAGAAATCCTAAAACCCCCCAAACCCCAAAAAATCCCCAAAACCCTTAAAATACACTAAAAAACATTAAAAAACCTAAAGATGTTAAAATACCCATTAAAAAGCCTAAAACCCTAAAAAATCCAGAAAACCCTAAAAAACCCTAAAAATACTAAGAAACCCTAAAATACTAAAAAGCCTTAAAAATCCCAAAAAATCATTAAAAACCCCTTAAAACACCCCATATCCCTAAAAAACTTTAAAAACCCTTAAAAACCTTAAAAACCCCTAAAATACTATTAAATCATAAAAAAATCCTAAACACCCCTAAAGCCCTCGAAAATCCAAAAAAAACCCTAAAACCCTAAAAACCTCAAAAACCTTAAAAACCCATAAAAAAAAATAAAGAACCTGAAACCCAAAAAAGATCCCTAAAAACCCTAAAAACTTCCTAAAACTCCCTAAAAACCAAAAAAAAAATTAGTACCCTAAGAAAACCCTAAAAACCCCTAATAGACCTTAAAACCCTAAAACCCTAAAACCCTAAAAACCTTAAAAACTAGTAAAAAACCTCCAAACAATAAAATCCCATAAAACCCTTAAAAAACACTAAAAACCTAAAAACCCTAAAACCGCTAAAAAACCTAAAAACCCTAAAGACCATAAAATCCTTTAAAACCCCAAATCCCTTAAAAAACCCTTAAAAATCTAAAAACCCCAAACCCCCTAAAAAACCCTAAAAAACACTAAAAACCCTAAAACCCCTAAAAACCCTAAAAACCCTAAAACACTAAAAAAAACCTAAATCCCCTAAAAACCTAGAATCCCCCCAAACACTAAAAGATCCTAAAAACCTAGAAATACCATAAAATACACAAAAAACCTTATAAAATCCCTAAAAGAACCTAAAATAACCTTAGAGTACCTAAAAACCAAAAAAAAAACTAAAATACCTTAAAACCATAAAATATCTAATACAATCCTTTAAAACCCTAAAACCCATAAAAACTCTAAAAAAACTGTAAAAAAACAATAAATACCCTAAAACCCCTAAAAAAGACATGAAAACCTTAAAAAAACCTAAAAACTCTAAAAAAACATATGAACACCCTAAAAAACATAAACAATCATAAAAAAGTTTAAAAACCCCTAAAACCCTAAAAATCCCTTAAACCCCCTTAAACCCTAAAAACCCTAAAAATCACTAAAAACTATTAAAAACCCTACTAAAACTAAAAAAATATTCAAAAACACTAAAAACCCTTAATTTTTTTTTAAAAACCCTAAAAAACTTTTAAGAACCCTAAAAATATCTAAAAACCGTCAAAACATAAAAAACCCTAAAATAATTCTAAAAAATATAAAACCCCTAAAACCCCTAAAAACATTAAAAAATTCTTAAATAACCCTTCAAACCCTAAAAAACCCTAAAAACACTAAAAACCCTAATAAACCTGAAAAAAAATCCTAAAAACAATAATAACCCCTTTAAAATCCAAATAAACACAAAAAAATCCTAAAAACCCTAAAACCCATAAACCCCACTAAAAACCTTAAAAAACCATTAAAAACCATGAAACCCTAAAACACCATATATGGACCTAAAAATCTTAGAAACCCTAGAAATCCCTATAACCACCTAAAAAACCTAAAAAACCTAAACCCCCAAAAGACCCCTTAAAACCCCTAACCCCTAAAAAATCCTAAAAACTCTAAAATCCTAACACCCTAAAACCCTAAGAACCCTTAAAATACCCATAAAAGACCCCAAAAATCCTAAAAATCCTAAAACCCTAAAAAAATATAAAGGCCCTAAAAACCCTAAAACCCTAAAAAATCCCCTAAAACCCCAAAAAACCCTAAAAATTTAAAAAATCCTAAAATGACCTTGTTTCGCAACGAATCAGATGGAGTGGACCGATGCGCCCGACTGTCGATCTCACGGAGGGCTGAGCTCCACTCAATCGCTAAGGTCGGGTATATCGATCTTTGTTTTGAAATGCCCAACGGTTCCATAACCAACGATATGTGGACCTACTTTCTAAAGGTAGGCGTTCACTAAGTGATTTGGCCAATGATGCTTAAGAACTCACATTGGTCAAGAGGATGGGAAATCGGGATCATCACACCCTTTTGGTGGGAAATTATTTCCTGTTTTGGGACTCTATTATAGATTTAATACGTGTTCATATGTTCGTGAATCTTTGGTTTATACCCAATCATAGTATCCACAGATTACTCCTGGTTGGAAATGGTCAGCTGAACGCAGGGATTCAGAATCATTTAGGAATGAGGTTTACTATCCCTCATTGGGATTAATAACTCTGAGGAGTTTGGACTCATTGAGACGGCATGAATTGGGGGCCTCATAACTGGGCGCTCTGGGGTTTATTGTATTCCAGGGGGGACAGATAACAACTTGATCATTTGGATCGAACCCATGATATAGGCTTCCTACGTATCCTCATGAGAAGAATCAGAATCCACGTAGTTTGGTAGTGCAGTGTAACGTCATGCGGGATGAAGGATCGGGGCTTACACTCTATGACGGCCCAATAAAGTTAGTGAACTGACATGAAGGTGTCGTAACAACCAGGTAGTGGGCTTGAACCTCATAGAGTCTTACTAAGTACCATGCCGTGACATGGATCAAAGTCCTCGTAGTTCAGGAGGTGGTGTCAGAGAACCAACGGGAAGATGGACCAGGGGTCCGATGGGTAGTGGGATTGAACCTCGTGGAGGATTCCTACGTACCATTCCTTGAAATGGATCAAAGTCCTCGTAGTTATGGAGGTTGGGTTCAGGGTCAACGCTTACTCTAATCCCACGTGAGTCATGATTGGTGTGAGAAACAAGAGGCAGCAGTGACCTGATTATCACGTCATGAAAGGTGCGTCTGTGGGAAGCAGAGTGGGTCTTATGCATGGAGAAGCCCAGAGAAATAGATATTGGGAATTACTCTAGGATTAAGGCCCAATGGTGACAAATCCCAGTGAGAGAGGGAAAGGGTAATGAAAATCCCTGTGTCCGTCCCCCCCTCAGTCCTTGGCGTCGGGGACGTACGAAGGTGCATGGGTGCTACCTCCTACAAGAAAGGCTAGGGGATTACACCAATGAGGCTTCCCTGGTGCCACTATAGAGCGACACTGATGAATGGGGATTATGCATGAATGTTGCCTGGGTGCAGCTATGGAGCAACAATGGTGGATGGGGCTTATGCAAGGAAGCTGCCCAGGTGCCTTCCTCATGTCTGACCATGAGGGCATCCCAACTCACTGGTGGGTTGAGGAATATAATTAAGGCCTACACCTATATGCAAGTGCACAAGTGGGATAACACCAAGGGCATTGGAATCAGTCCGAACAAAGAGAGATGAAAAGTGTGAATCACATGCCCGATATTTAGAACGTGGTGCGGGTGGCGTGACAATAGAGGATAACTGTTGACCATGTTCGAAACACAAAATCCATACCGCGTTAGCCTGGAATGGGGGTAGAAAAGTGAGGGTCGACTATTGACCATGTTCGAAACACAGGACCTGACTCGAAGTGTTTCCCAAAGTCTTTCGGGGGTGTTGGCCTAGGATGGTAGGTCAGCCGAGGCAGCATGGGACCAGGCCGTTAGGGGGTCCCTTCAGACATGCAAGGGAATGAAGATCTGAATGAATGACGTGAAAAGAATGAGGTGGAGTGATGGAATGTTTGAATGGATTCTAGAGCTCTTGAAATTATTCCACTGTAAACATGGAATGAGGTATCTTATGCTTGGAGCATAAGGCATCTCTTACATGGAGCAAGAGGCATCCAATTATTGAATGATAGGGAATAATACAGTTTATAGACATGTAGAGAGGACTGTTTCTATATAGTTTAATGTCATATGGATAGGACGAGGGCCATACAGTTTAACTTCATGTGGTCAATATGGCTAGGTAGGAGAGACCTAGCAATGGTTGGTGTTGGACTTACGCAAGGGCGGCCCTTTCTGGATGAACCTAGAAAAAGGATCTAGGAAATGGGGTTATAAGAGAGTCATGAGGAGTAGATAGACTCATGGAATTTATAGGAAGGATGTTGGGGCAGCGTAAGTATGCAATGTAAAATACTGTCGACCTAGCCCGAAAAGTTCACAGTGAGACTCTCCAATTTTCATGGGGGTCAGCGGGGGTACGGGGGTGCAACCCTCGCGGTATGGACCAGCGAGTGCATGGGATTTTCCGCATGGGGTGGGCCGCATAGGAGATGGTCACATAGAAGATGACCGCAGAGAGGCTGTCCATGAAGGGTGTCCATGGAGGAGGCGGGCCGCATAGAAGCTGGCTGCGAGGGAGCAGGCCGCATAGGAGTAGTCTGCAAAGGGGTGCCTGCGGAGCAGATGGCCGCATGTGGAGTAGCCCACATAAAAACATGCCACGAAGGGGTTCCTGCGGAAGGACACCCATGAGGAGGCAGGACATATAGGCGCTGGCTGCGAGGGAGCAGTCCACATAGGAGCAAGCCGCGAGGGAGAAGTCCGTGTAGGAGATGGACGCATGTGGTTCGTGGATTTGGTTTCTCCTCTATGCAGAAGAGTGAAACCATGGACAATATGGGGTCCGTGGATGGTCGTGGAACTTTATCACTGGGAGAGATTTCTTCAGCGTCTCCCCATGGGTTTTCACCTGTCCTTCCTCTCTGCATTTTTGGTTCCCTAGGTGACTATTTATAGAGTTGCGAAGAGGCTGTATTGATGGGCACACAACACTTTTTGTGGAAGCCAATGAAAGAATCCCCACCCGCGGATGACTCGGTCAACCAAGGATTTTTGGAACTGAGATTTGTGGGATTTCTCTGCGGTCACATACCTCTCTGCTTCTGTTTCGCGAACGATGAGTTTTGCAGCCGCATACGACTTCCGCCTCCATTTCGCGAACGACGGCGCGCGCGACATGGGCCAGTTGGCATAGTTCATGGCGGTGGACTGTCCTGGCATCCGTCCTACTTCACGCCCACGTCGGGGTTCCCACCTCCGTTTTGTTGACGAAGCTGGTCTGCGGAATTCCGGTTCGTTGAACCAGCCACGTACTATTGCTGGGAGCCGGTACGCGGACCGATTCGGTCCTTTCCCAAGTCTTGGGGTAATTGGATTTCCCCCTTGCGGAATTTTCAGAACCCCACAGACCTAAATGCCCTAAAACCCTAAAAAACCCATGAATTACTTAAAACCATAAAAAAAATTAAGACCATAAAACCCTATGAAAACCCTAATGGACTCTAAAACCCTAAAAATCCATAAATGACCCTAAAAAATAATAAAAACCCTAAAATACCCCAAAAAACCTAAAACCCATAAAGAACAATGAAAAACCATAAAGGATGCTGAAAACCCTAAAAACCCCTAAATGACACTAATACCGCAATAACCTTAAAGGACCTAAAATACACGCTTGGTTTGTGCCCCCTAGAAGCCTCAATGGTGTCAAATTCTTCCTCTTTCGATGGAGCTTTGACCTGCACATGAACTAGGACTCACCGCTGATTGATTCATGGGATAGGTTCTCAAAATTACCTCTTTCATTTCAGAATCCATCCATTATTTGTATGCTCAAAAATATTATGGGCCGATATTTGTGTTCGTACATCTGGAATCAAGCGATCTGCCACCTAGTTTCCCCAATAGTATGTGTTGAATTGGATGTCTCAAAACCTCTGATTGAATTTGTGTGGATTACTATTGGAAAGAAGTTTCATTACAAAAATCCGATAGTTGTGGAGTCCTTTGTTGCATTATTCTCTATATTCCAGAAAATGGTTCATTCTATCACTGATTGTAGACGATGGGTAGCTGTGCAGGAGTTATGGAGGGTGAACGACCAGTGATGGAAGATGATCAAAGTAATGTTATGACATGGACTCCTGTGATAAAGGAAATTCCATGGAAATCCTATGGGATGAAGGTCTCTAAGGTGTATGAGGGATTGAAGTAGGATCTAGTGAGTGTGCGTGATAAGGAAGTAATGGAGACTGAGGAAGGTGTGAGATCCCTGAGGTTGTGCTATGAAAATTTGTAAGAGAAGGGGTAGGCTAGAAGAGTGGAGGAACATGCTTTGGGTGGGAAGGGAATGAAGGTGCAGGCTTAGGATGGTGTTTCGTTGTGCCATGGGTTTAGATCACTGGCCTCAGAAGGGGAGGCTGCTGCCTAGGGGCTGGTGACGGTGTCACCCTTGGGTGGTCTAGATGTGAAGTGTCCTTGAAATGGTAGCGGGCATGAAGAGGCCGGTACAGTTTCTGGGGAATCCGGGGGATGCTGCTTGCTTGGGAGGGGTGGATGAGGGTCAAGAGGCCTTGATATTTAATAGTGGACATGCTGGACATAGGGAGGCGCTGGCCTTGGATGGTTCCCCCTTTTGTAACAGGTTTGGTTGTGTAACTTCTGTGGAGTTGGAGGACAAGGATGATGCAGAGGGGGATGTAGAGGAGCATGGGGTGGTGGAGGAATAGGGGGAGGTAGTTGATACCAGGGACATGAATGCTTCTTGGCCTGATGCCATTGTGGATGAAAATGGTCCCTTGGTGGAACCTCTTCCTGTTGATGTTTTCCATAGGTGAGATGTGCTGGAGTTGTCCCTGTTTAAGGCTCATGGTGATGGTGCGGGGGCTGAGGAAGGCCGAATCAGTGAGGATTCAATGGTCCCTGGAGGTGATATGTAAGATGGGGAATGAGAATTGCGTGGTGGAGAAATGGTGGCCCAGATGGTTAGTGACACCATTGGGTGCTCAGATGGTGCTGGTGAGCATGATAAAAGGGTGATATAGGTGCTCGTGCACAATAGTGATGGGTTTTCTAGGAATGATCCTTCTTTCTAGGGAAAAAATGTGACTAGGTAGGAGGGCCTATTGTCTCCTACTCTAACTGAAGTAGAGGTGGATAACTCTGTTTATGATGTGGGGTGTCTCCTTAAGCAGGAATCCCTCTTCATCCCTGATGACCCCTTCTACGAGGATGGTAAATGGTTTAATCACAATAAGAATATGATCATTAAGAAGAGGGCTAAAAAGATGGATGATGGTTCCTTCCCAGGCCCCTTGAAGAGGAGGATGAAGTGGTATTACTCCACTCTTCCTAGACCCATGGATACCCGAGCATCATCAAAGGCAGTCAAAATGAAAGTAAAATTTAACAAACGGGAGCATCAGCACACCCCATAGCAAGATATACACTGGGAGGAGCTCTTAATGCTCCTCAAACTTCATGAGGATTGTGAGTCAGGATGGGAGTCGGTGGACACAGGGGCAAACTATGACTTCTATTATGACAATGCAGCTCTTGGATATGAAGCATAGAGCGATCCTTATGGCGTAGATTTGTTTTCTGACTTTGGTGGTGATTTTGACTGACTTATCTCTTCTTTTTGGGTTTTCTCTTTGGGTTTGTTGGGGGTTGTTAGGTGTTTTGGGTGTGGGTCATTTGATACCTCCCCTCCATTGTCTACAACGTCTTATTTTCTAATAAATCTTGGGAGTCCAGGAATAGCTTGTCCTCACACCTTCTTTGCCCTAAAAGACCCTAAAAAAGATAAAAAACCTAAAAACCCATAAAACCCCAAAAAACACTAAAAACCCCAAAAAAATTAAAAACTCTAGAAAACCATAAAAATATAAAAACCATAAAAACCATAAAAAATAATAATAATCCCGAAAACCCAAAAACCCAAAAACCCAAAAAACCCTAAAACACCCTAAAGAACCATAAAACCCTAAAAAGCCAAAACCCCTTAAAAAACTAAAAACCCCCTAAAAAACCCTGAAAGACCCAAAAACCCAAAAAACCATAAATGACTCAAAAAACCCTAAAAGATTAGAAAAAATCTGTAAAAACCCTAAAAAAAATAAAAGACCATAAAAAACCTAAAAATTTAAAATTCTCTAAAACCATACGAAACCCGAAAAACCTTTAGACCCTTAAATTACCAAAAATCCCTAAAAATCCCTAAAATTACTAAAAACTACTCAAAAGTCAGAAAATCCCAAAAATCCCAAAAAAACAAAAAAACCCAAAAAACCCAAAAAATCCTTAAAAACCCTAAAAGAGCTAAAAATCCATAAAAATTATAAAAACCCAAGAAAAACCTAAAAAAAATTAAAAACCCTAAAAAACCAGAAGACCCAAAAAACCCTAAAAGACCCTTATAACCCTAAAGGAACATAAAAAATCCTCAAAGAACCTAAAGGGCCCTAAAAAAATAAAAAAAAATAAAGGACACTAATACCCCTAAAAACTCTAAACAACCTTAAGAAACCCTAAAAACATTAAAAACCCTAAAAATCCTTAAAAAACCTCAAAGATCCTAAAATCCTAAAAAATCTTGAAATGACCATAAAAAGCTCCAAACCCCCTAAAAAACCTAAAAAATTGGAAAACCCTAAAAAAACCTAAAAATCCTAAAAAACCTTAAATGACACTAAAAACACTAAAAACCCTAAGAAATATTAAAAACCCCAAAACCCCAAAAACCCTAAAAAACCATAAAAACCCTATAAAACCCTAAAACCCTAAAACCCTAAAAAATCCCAAAAAATGATAAAAACAATAAAAAAATATAAAATCCCCCAAAAGACGTAAATATATACTAGAAAACCTAAAAATCCCTAAAACCCTAAATAAAACTAAATAACCCTAATAAACCTTAAAATCCCCAAAACCCAAAAAACTCCTAAAACCCCTAAAAGTCCCTATAAAACTACTTAAAACCCTAAAAAACCTAAAAACCCCTAAAAAACAAAAGACCCAATAGAAACCCTATAACCACCAAAAAACCCAAAAACCCCCAAAACCACTAAAACCCCCTAAAAAAAGTAAAAAAACATAATAAAACTAAAAAATAGAAACCCCAAAAAATCCTTAAAACCATGAAAAGCTCTAGCCACCCTAAAAACCTTAAAAACACTAAAACCCCCTTGAAACCCTAAAAAATCTATAAAAACCCCAAAAACCTAAAATTACCTTAAAATCCCTAAAAACCCAAAAATCCCATTTTTTTAAAAAAAAACCCCAAAACCCTATAAACCTAAAAAACTTTAAAAAACCTAAATACCTAAAAAACCTAAAAACCCAAAAAAACCTTAAAATCCATAAAATCCATAAAATCCTCAAAAGAACCATAAACCATAAAAAACCATAAAACCCCTAAAAACCCCTAAAAACCATAAAACCCCTTAAAAACACAAAAAAACTAAAACCCCCTAAAAATAGTACAAAAGCCTTAAACCATTAAAAAACCCAAAAAACAGAAACCTCAAATAACCCTAAAAACCCTTAAACCCTAAAAAACCCTAAAAACCCTTAAAGAATCTAAAAATACTAAAACCCTAAAACACTCTGAAAATCCTAACAAACCCTTTAAAACCTAAAACCTTAAAAAACCTAAAAACCCAAAAGACCCTAAAAACCCTAAAAACCCTAAAAAATCCCTAAAAACCATAAAAACTATAAAAACTATTAAAAAAACCGAATCCCCCTGAAAGACCCTAAAACTCTAAAACACATAAAATAATCAAAAAATAAAAAACCTAAAATATCCTAAAAACCTTGTAAAAACACTAAAAAACCTATAAAATCCCTCAAACACCCTAAAAAAATCCAAAAAACACTAAAAACCCTAAAAACCATAAAAAACCTTAAAAATCTAAAAAACCTAAAAACTCTAAAGAACCCTAAACCCCCTAAAAATCCCAAAATCCCCAAAATCCCTTAAAATCCCTTAAAATACCCTAAAATACCATAAAATAACCTTAAACACTTAAAAACCTAAAGACCCTAAAAAACACTAAAAGACCCTAAACAAAACTAAAAAACAGAGAAAACCCTAAGACCCTTAAAGAAACATAAAAACATTAAAAAAAATAAGAAAATATAAAAAACCATAAACCTCTAAAAAACCCTATAAAACTTTGAAAAACCTTTAAAACTATAAAATCCCTAAAAAACCTTAAAAATCCCTAAAAATATTAAAAAAACTATTTAAAATCCCTAACATGCCCTATACTTGCGATCTAAAATCTAGAAACCGTATGAGTTTTTTAAGGTTTAGGGTATAAGATATATGTTTTATTAGGTAATTTTAAGGTTTTAGGGGTTTTTAAGGGTTTTATGGGTTTTTAGGGTTTTAAGGGGTTTTAGGGGTTTTAAATCTTTTTAGAGTTTTTATGTTTTTAGGTGGTTTCAGGTCTTTTAGTGATTTTACGGGTTTTATGGTCTTTCATGGTTTTAAAGGGTTTTTAGGTTCTTTTTGGTTTATTAGTGGGTTTTATGGTTTTATGGTCTTTATAGGGGTTTTATGGTTTTTAGGGGTTGTAGGGTCCTTAAGGGTTTTTGGTTTTATGTGCTTTTAGGGATTTTAGGGTTTTAGGTATTTCTAGGGGTTTTTAGGGTCTTTTTTGGGGTTTTAGGGTTTTAAGGGTGTCTAGGGTTTTTTGGGGTTTTAGTGGGTATTAGGGTTTTTTGGGATCTTTAGGGTTTTAGAGTTGTTTAGGTTTTTTTTAGAGTTTTTAGGTCCATTTAGGGTTTTTAAGATTCTTTAGGCCATTTAGGGTTTTTAGGTTTCTTTAGCATTTTTTGGATCCTTCAGTGTTTTTAGGTTTTTTATATACCTCTGTAGTTTTAAAGGTTTTTAGGGTCTTTTAGATGTTTTAGGGTCCTTTAGGGTTTTTAGGGTTGTTTGGGTGTTTTAGGGTATTTGGGTTTTCTAGTTTTTTATAATATTTTAGTGTCCTTTTGGGGTTTTTAGATTTTTAGTGTCTTTTAGGGGGTTTAAGGCTTTTAGCATATTTTTGGGGTTTTTAGGTTTTTAGTGTCTTTTTTGGGTATTTTGGGTTTTTAGTGGATTTTAGGGGTTTTATGACCCTTTATTTTCCATTTAGGGTTTTTTTAGGGTTTACAGGGTTTTTTTGGGTGTGAGGATTTTTTAGGGTTTTTAAGGGTTTTAAGGTTCTTTTTAGTTTTTAGGGTCCTTTAGGGGTTTTTATAGATTATAGGGTTTTAGGGGTTTTTTGAATTTCTTAGGGATTTTAGGCATTTTAAGGGGTTTTTTAGTTTTTAAGTGTATTTAGGGATTTAAATGGTTTTTAAGGTTTTTTGGGGTTTTACCAGATTTTTGGTTTTTAGGGTTATTAGGGTTTTAGGGTTTTTAGTGTTTTTAGGGGTTTTAGAGGTTTTAGGAGTTTTTATGGTTAGGAATTTTTATGGGTTTTAGGAATTTTTGATGATTTTTAAGATTTTTTATGGTTTTTATAGTTTTTGGGGTTTATTGGGGTTTTATGGTTTATTAGGGGTTTTCATGGTTTTTAGGGTTTTTATTGTCTTTATTGGGGTTTAAGGACTTGTTAGTGTTTTTCATGGATTTTTAGGGATTTTTAGGGTTTTTATGTTTTTTAAGAAGGGTTTTATGGTTTTTCTGGGGTTTAATGTTTATAGGGATTTTAGGATTTTAAGGGTTTTTAGGAATTTTTAGGGGTTTTTATTGTTTTTAGAGTTTTTAGGGTTTTTACGGGTTTTATGTGTTTTTAGGGTGATTAAGAATTTTTAGGGACTTCTAGGGTATTATAGGTTTTTTGGGTGTTTGGGGGGTGGGGGTTAGGTATTTTAGGGTATTTTAGGGTCTTTTGGGGGTTTTTGGGTCTTTTAGGGGGATTTTGGGGTTTTCAGAGTTTTTTTTAAGGTTTTTAGGGTTAAAGGATTTTTATGGGTTTTAAGGGTTGTTAGTGTTTTTAGGATTTTAAGGGGTTTATGTGTTTATAATTTTTTTAGTGTTTTTTGGAGTTTTTTATCATTTTAGGGTTTTTAATGGATTTTTCTTATTCTTAGGGTTTTTAGGGGTTTTAGGATTTTTTAGGGATTTTAGGTGTTTTTAGGGTTTTAGGGGTATTAGGTGTTTTCATGGAATTTTAAGGGGTTTTAGGGATTTTTATGTTCTTATAGGGTATTTAAGGATTTTATTAGGGTTTTAAAAAATTTTAATGTTTTTTTTGGGTTTTTAGGGTTATTAGATATTTTTAGGTTGTAGGGATTTTTAGGGGTTTGAGGGTTTTAAGGTTTTTTTTAGTTTTTGTGTTTATAGGGGTTTTAAGGGTTTTTAGTGGTTTTTAGGGTTTTAGGGTTTTTATGGTTTTTATGTTTTTTGGTTTTAGGGGGTTTTCTGTGTGATTAAGGGTTTTTAGGGACTTTTATGGTTTTTATATTGGTTTTAAGTATTTTTAGATTTTTTCAAGGGTTTTAGGGTTTTAAGGGTGTTTCAGGGGGTTTAAGGCCTTTTAAGTATTTTTTTGTGTATTTTAATGGTTTAGGGGTTTTTAGAGTTGTTTTAGGGTTTTTATGAGTTTTAATATTTTTTTAGGGTTTTTAGTTTTTTTAGAATTTTTAGCGTTTTTTGGTGTTTAAGGGTTTTTATGGTTTTTAGGTTTTTTCATGTTTTCAATGGGTTTTTAGGGTTGTTTTGGATTTTATTATTTTTTTAAGGTTTTTTGAATTCTTTTAGGGTTTTAGGGTTATTTTTGAATGCTCTAGAGTTTTTTAGGGGTTTTTAGGGTTTTTAAGGTTTTTAGGGTTTTTATGGTTTATTAGGGGTTTTAAGGTTTTATAGGGGTTTTTAGGGGTTTTAGGGTTTTTAGGGTCTTGTGTGATTTTTAGGGGTTTTAGTGTTCTTAGTGGTTTCTTAGGGCCTGTTTGGGTTTTTAGGATTTTCTATAGATTTTAGGGTTTTATCGGTTTTTTGGTTTTTAGGGGTTTTATGGTTTCTAGTGTTCTTTAGGTTTTTTATGGATTTTAGTGTCTTTAAGGGTTTTCGGGTTTTTTAGGATCTTTATATGGATTTTTTAGGTCTTTTAGGGTTTTATGGGTTTTAGGGTCTTTATATTCTTCTTAAGGATTTTATGATTTTTATGTTATTTTTGGTGTTTTTATGTTATTAGAGATTTTATGTTTTTAGCGTTTTTTAGAGTTTTAGGGTTTTTTCAATGTTTTTAGGGTTTAAAGGTTTTTAGGGGGTTTTAGGTTTATTCAAGGTGTTTTAGGTCCTTTTTTGGGTTTTTTGGGTTCTTAGAGTTTTTTAGGGTTTTTAGGTTTTTTTGGTTTTTTGTGCGTTTTCAATATTTTTAGGGTTTTTTTAGGGTTTTAGGATATTTTTAGGATTTTAAGGGTCATTAGGGTTTTAGGGTCTTTTAGGGGTTTTTATGGTACTAAGTATTTTTAGGGGTTTTAGGTTTTTTAAGTGTTGTTGGTTCTTTTTGGATTTTTAGGGTTTTAAAGATCTTTTAGGAGTTTTTAGTGTTTTTAGAGTTTTTATTATTTTTAGGTTATTAGTGTCTTTTTAGATTATATAGTGTTTTTAGGTGTTATTAGAGTTTTTAAAATTTTTAGGGTTTTAAGATTTTTTAGGGTTTTTATATTTTTTAGGATTTTTAGGTTTTTAAGGTGTTTAAGGGGTTTTATGGTATTTTATTTTTTATAGAGTTTTGGGGCCATTTATGAGGTTTTGGGGTTTTTAGGGTCTTTTTGGGTTTTAGGGCTTTAATGGTTTTTTTTGGTTTTCTGGGATTTTTATAGTTTATATTATTTTTATGATTTTTATAGTTTTTAGTGTTTTTAGTGTTTTTTGGGGAAAAGAAGGCTCGGGTCCAGGCTATTCCTGGCACCCCCCAAAATTTATTAAACAAAAAGACACAAACACTGCAGACAAGGGAGGGGAGGGGTCGAACGACCCACACCCAAAAACCCTTACAACCCATGCCAAAGAAAGAAAAACAAAGAAAGAAAAAGGTACAAAAACAGACACAACCGCAACATCCTCACGTCACATCCAGCCATTACCGGCATCCAACAGCACAACATCCAGCGTTAACCAGCATCCAGCAGCTCACAGCTAACCAACAACCAGCATTTAGACATCATCCAGCATCCCAGCATCGAGCACCTCGCATCATCAAAACTCAAAAAACCAGCATCCAGCACATCCCAGCCAAACAAAAACCAGAATAGAAAATATCTATCAGTACCAACATCACCATTTCAAACCACCACAACCATTCACCACCAGAAAAATAGACCACAACACCATCCAGCCAACCAGCACCAGAACAACATCTAGCACCAACACCAAAACATCACAGCCACGCAGCATAACCATCCCATCCAATCAAGCTCTCCCCAGACAACCATTCCATCAAACCAACTCACGATCAACCACATCAAATCAAATCCTCCATTGCATGTCAAAAACCAGTGCATAGAACCACAACCAAAGACCATAAGTAGCAGCAAGAGACAGAGAATCAGAAGAAACCAAAGCCTCCCTCCTCCAAGCCACAGGACTCGAACTTGAGCACACCAATCCATACCTACAGCCGACATCGAACCAGGAAGACATTTGAGGGTTCGGGAGCATGCCGGGGTTGACACCGCGCTCTCCAGATCTGGCGCAAGGCAAACGAAACGGAGGAGCCCTGCAGACAAGCCGACATCGGTACCACCAGATCTGCAACTGATCAGGAGCTGGAAGGGGGAGCAGCAAACGAAGCCGGGTCTCGAACCAGGCACGCCAGAGGCCGACTGGTGACCTTGAGCCGGGAGGGGAACCTTCGCAGCAATGAAACCGGGTCCCGAAACAAGGCACACTAGAAGTTTGAAACGAACCTGAAGAACGAGAGGGGAACCTTCGCAGCATTTCGGAACCCGAAACCAGGCACCAAGAAGCAAGATCCGGAGGTGGGACGCGCATCGGGCAAGCCGGGAAAGATCCCCCCATCCGAAGACCCAACGCATCAGATCTGGAGCAATATGGGCGCGACCAAGCAACCACCGAACCGACCAGAACACGCAAATCCAATACCAGCGGTTGCCGAGCCGAAGCGGGATAGGAAGCACCGAGGTCGGACCTTGCCGGAGGAGGAAGGGGGAAGAAAGTAGAGGAAAACCTAGGCGGCGCGAGGAGGAGAGGAGAGTCGCCGCTCAGAGGCCCCCTTAATGGTTTTAGGGGTTTTTAAGTCTTTAGTGTTTTTTGGGTTTTTAATTGTTTTTTGTGTTTTCAGAGTTTTTAGGGAATTTTAGAGTTTTGTAGGGTTTCCTAGGTTTTTTAGGGTTTTGGGGTTTTAGGGATTTTTAAATATTTTCATGTATTTTTTTAAAAAAAGGGTTTTTTTAGTGTTTTTGAGTGGTTTTAGGTTTTTTAGTGTTTTTAGGTTTTTATGGGTTTTAAGTGGTTTTTGGGGTTTAGTATTTTTTTTGTTTTTTATGGGGTTCTATGGATTTTTATGGTTTTTAGGGGTTTTAGTGTTTTCAGGTTTTAGAGGATTTTAGGGATTTTTTTTGGTATTTTTAGGGTTTTTAGGGTTTTTAGGGTTCTTATAGTGTTTAGGGGTTTTTATGGTTTTAGGCAAAGCAGGTTCAGGGCCAGGCGTGTCCTGGCCCCACAAAATTTATTAACAAAAAAGTAAGTATAAGGCTTTATAGGGAGGGTCTGCACAACCGAGTATGCAAGTCACCCTTCATGTCTGAGTCCACAAGGGGAGTACAAAAATCTGGTGCTATAAATGACCACATGGAACATCCATCCTCAATTGCTTTCTTGGGGAGCATGTCCACCACCGTGTTCGCTTCCCTGTATGCATGTGTGACCATAATGTTCATACCCTGAGAAGTCCTCAGACACTCAACCCATTGTGGGAGGAGCCTCCATGGGATTGTCCTTGTTTTTCTTTTGAGGGCTTCCACTGCCAACATCGAGTCAGATTCAATCCATAGCTGCTGCCACCTAAAGTGAACTGCAAACTAGACAGCTTTAATCATGACCCAAAGCTCTGCTTCATATGCACACCCATTCCCAATGAAATGATAAAAGTATCCTTTAACAAAGCCTCTATATGTCTGGAAAATCCCACCACAACCGGAAAGACCAGGCACACCCAGGGCAGCACCATCCACATTGACTTTTATCCATTCTGGGATTGGTGGAATCCACCGAATGAATTTAAAGTCCCTTGGTTTCCTGCATCTTCTAGAAACTCCGAGAGTTATCAACACAATAAGATCATTAAAATCATTAGCCATCGTACCATCTGGGATATGATACTCCATGCAGAAAGCTTTGTGGATCACCACCACACCAGTGCGGAGGCTGCATGGAGCATTATAGAAAACAACTTTATTTCAGGCTGCCCACACAGAAGCGGCAAGGGCCACAGCAGCAGAAAGAAGCAGGTTGGAAACCTGTTGACTGAATTTCACACTGACAACACTACTAAAAAGAGCAGACATCATGCTTTCCATGCAGATTTTCAGCTGGAAAATGCCCTCCAAATACTCCCAAAGACCAGCATCCAATCGACAATTAAGAAAAATGTGCTGCAGATTTTCCTCATCCTAAAGACAGATCGGACAAGAAGAGGCCAAGCACCACCCAGCTCTTTTCAACTGCTCTTGAACTGGAAATCTATTTCTCCAGATTTTCCACAGTAGAAGGTGGCTAGAAGGGGGAATGAAGGGCCTCTGGAATTTAGAGATCCATGCAGGGGGTTGAATTCCCTGCTCACATTCAAACCAGTAAAACTTCTTCACACTCAACAACCCAACCATATTGGACTTCCAAATAAGAGAGTCCATATCCATTAAGCTGTAACATTTTATTTGTGTGACAATATTTTGTGGCATGATTCTTTCAATCTCACTCATGTTATTATTGAGATAAAAAATGGACCAATGCTTAAAATTCTGAGGGGGATGGACATATTCAAAGATGGTCCGATCAAGCCAGGTGGTCTTCCAACAATTCAAAGCTGAATTCCTTGAGACTACCCATTTATAGTTAGAAATAATGCTTTTATAGGAGGACCTGATTGTGGTCTAGACCAAAGAAGGAATGAAGCCAGTGAATTCCTCACATAGTTTGGAAGTGAAATTTTCCCTCAAGAAGTCAAGACTCTTATCTTGCGGGTTGAAAAGATTCCATGTAAATTTACCAATTAAGGAATAATTGAATTTCATGAGGTCATTGATGCCTAGCCCACCCATTTTGATGGGATTTGTGCATTCTTTCCATGGCATAGATACAAGCTTCTTCTCATTGATGCAGCCCGTCCATGCGAAGTTTCTGATTTTTTCTTGAAAGCTCTTGATGAGACTTGTTGGCCATCTATAAATGGAGAACACATGCACAAACATGGATGTAATAACAGAGTTGATCAGAAAAATTCTTCCCTCCTAAGATAAGCATTTTCCTTTCTAGCTCGCAAGTTGCTGAGTGATTTTAAGTGAAATTCCCTCAAGGTAACCACTTTTCACCTTCCCCCGGAACAAGGGAACCCCCAGGTACATGAAAGGGAGGGAACCCCTCATGACACCACTATTTTTGACAATTCTGTGTTGCTTGGAGGCTGAAATACCATTGCCAAAGATAACAGAGGACTTTTTCCAACTAATCGATTGCCCCGCAACCTCTTCATAATGTTGTAGAAGTGATTTCATTGATGATAGGGTACGCCTATCCGCCTTCCCAAAAAGGAGAATATCAACCTGCATATAGAAGATGAGTTGGCACATAAAGATCTTTCCCAGCTTTTATCAGAGCATAAAAAACAGCCTGAATGAGATCAATTATGCATCTGCTAAGGTAATCCTCAACCAGAGCAAAGACGAGGCCATAAATTGGGTCACCCTGCCTAATGCTGCGAGAGAAATGAAATAATCCCTTAGGGGATCCATTAACAAGAACAGAGATCCTGGAACTATACAAGATAGTATGGATTAGCTTTATAAAAGAGGTGGAGAAGCCATACCTGCTGAGAACAGTAAAGATGAAGCTCCATTTGATCGTATCAAATTCCTTTGAGGTGTCCAGCTTCATAGCAAAGCTTTCATACTTAGAGTCTTTCCTCATGATGTTGATACCCTCCGATGCAGAATATAGGAATCTCTGAATATTACGTCTTGGGAAAAACCCAAATTGGTTTGGGGTGATTATCCCACCAGCAATCTTCCCCAACCTGATCACCAGAATTTTACTTATTATCTTAGGAATAGTGTTTCCAATCGCCACCGGACGAAAGTCCCCAATATCCATGGTCTTCTATTTCTTTTGCAGTAGAGCAAGGAAATTGTAATTCATTCCATGAGGGATGGAGTAGGAGATAAATAATTATCTGACATCATTAGTGACCTCCACATTTAAAATATCCCAATAGAACATGAAGAACTTATTATTGAATCCATCTGGCTCGGGAGTGCTGTCCATATTCAGAGAAAAAAGAGCAGACCTGACTTCCTCCTCAAACGGGGCATCAGTAAGACGCTTATTCTGCTGATCATTAATGCAAGGATCAATAGATCCAAAAAGTCTAGTGGTCTACTCATGACCTCTATCATTGTAAAGTGATTTTAAGTGCTCAACCACAACATTGAAGATTTCATGTTCAGATGAAAAGGAGGCCCCATTAATCCGGATGACATTCATAACTTTCTTGGATCTTTTATCCCTATGAAGACGATGAAAGAATTTGGAATTCCTATCCCCTTACTTGAGCCAGGCCACACTAAATTGATTTCTAGCTAGCTTCTCTTTTAGAGCCAAAAGCTCATCCAGCTTAGAGTGAAGCTGCATTTCCTCCCTAGAGGGGGTGAGTTTCTGCTGATTGTTTATTTGATAGTGAGCAAGCTGGGATTCAACAACCATGATTTCATCATCCAGTTTGGAGAAAGAGATATTACTCCATTCCTTAAGAAGACTCTTTATCCGTTTGAGATTTTCCGCCACAACAAAGTGTGGGATGCCATAAAAATTGCTACTCCACCCATTAACAACCACTTCCCTACATCCAGGGATGGTGAGCCAGGGATTGTTGAATTTGAAAGGCAAAGGAGAGGACCTGCGGTTATTATCATTTATTTCAATCATCAATGGGTTGTGATCCGAATTGAACTTTGGGAGAGTAGTTGTAGACATCACACTTAAAGAACTGCTATCATTGATTTGGAAGAAACATCTATCGAATTTACTTGCTTGCCTCCCATTGATGGTGTACCTTCCCCATGTGAAGCGATCGCCCACAATAGGAAGTTCCACCAGATTTCACTGGTCAATACAATAAGAGAATTCCTCTGCAGCAATGCGTGAGAAAGATGATCCAATCCTTTCATCTGGCTTCAAAACCATATTGAAATCACCAACTGCAACCCAGTTGTAATGGGTGTGCTCACTGATGCTCATCATATCACTCCATAGTTTCCTTCTCCTAGTGTAAACACATGAGGCATATACAAAAGAAATTGTATGTATGGAGTCATAATTCTGGATCCGTAGTGAGATGACTTGAGGTCTTCTCTCAAAGGATAACAATTGAATATTATCATGCTTGAGAACCCAAAGAGTCTCTATACCACTCTAAATGTTATTATGAGCAACAAGAGAATATCCAAACTTATGCTAATTAAGGCCCTTCCAGCTATCATAGCTATTCATAGGCTCTGCAATCCCCAGAAGCAATGGTTTGTTGGATAAAATTAAATGCTTAAGGGCACGGGTCATTGGTAAATTTCCCATCCCTCTACTGTTCCAGAAAATGATCTTCATTGAGAAGAGGTTTTCCCACCCCCAACAGGAGGTTGATTCTTCTTGGATGGGGGATCGATGTCTTTCCCCTTCCTGCCCTTATTCTTAGGAGGCCTTCCAACAGGATTCTTCGTGTGTTAAGACACATTCCAAACCACCTTCTCTTCATCAGGGGTTCCACTATTAGAAGACACATGGGCCCCCTATTCATGACCCTGCTCATTACCCCCATCATCAGCCCAGAAGCTACCAGAGAGTGGGGTGAACCTGTTGGTGGAACAAAGCCCTTTAGCAGGCTCGACACCAGCAGAGATCCTTCTTGAAACCTTACATGAGATGACCAGAGTGAACGCCCCACTCATATCTTGCAGAGCACCATCAGAATGCTCCATCACCCCAACAATGTCAGTGCACACGCTACCATCCTGAACTATTCAATCCTCCTGATCCAGTGCATCTGCATCCACAGGACTCCCATCCACCAACATTAGAGGGAGAGAAGGAGAGGGTGAAGAAACATTACTGGGGATGACAGTATCACCAATGTGACTAACCAATGACTCCGCTTGTCCTGTAACCTGAGCAGAATTATCACCCTGCCCAGAGTCAGACCGTTGCCCACTGGCTGCACCCTCCACATCCTTAGCTGCATGTGGCGCTACCACAGTCCTCATAGGAACACTGGATTCCCATGTGCTCGCAAATCATCTCGGGCCAGGTTTAATCCTTGTAGATCCTGGTGGATTATCAAGGTTGTCCAATCCCATCTATGAAGGGGTGGCTGTGACTGAACAGAACCACCACCAGCGGGAATAGCCCCACTCTCCACATCCTTGTTGGGATCCGAACAGGTGTGTGACTCCTTACCAACCATAAGTCGATTTGATGGACCCTGGTCCTGAGTTGATCCTATGGGGGGGACAACAGGTTCAGGACCTGGATGGGCAATGACATCCTTGTAGGTAGAAGCCCTATCAACCCTCACTGCCTCTGCATCTGCCACACCCCCATGGGCCATACCAACTTGAAATTTGGCCGCCACATTGTTTCCCACAGCTAATATATTCCCTGGTTCCGTGTTACTTGGCATTCCAGGTGGTTTCTTTATTCCTTTAGATACCATCCCTTTTCCCTTCACCCGCTTCCTTAGACAGTCAGAATCCTCAGGCCCTTGCTGATTACAAAAGCCACAGATTCTGGACCTTCGACACTCAGTGAACGAGTGGCCGATGAAGCTACAATTGGAACAAACTTAGGCCTCCGCTCATACTGTATTTATAGATTCAACGTGTCATCAATTGTGGTGAGGACCACCTCTTCAACGAGGGTACTCTCCAAGTCAATCTCAACAAGCACCCTTGCATAGTGCCCATACCATGGATTATCAGTCCCTTTGTCAATAAAAATGGGGAATCCAACTACAGAGGAAATATACCATAAAATCATGGGATGCCAATAAATCCAATTCAATTTGAATATGCGAATCCACACTTCTGAAAAGGTATTTTTCAAATTTGATGGATCAAACTTTCGGTCCCATTCCTGTATTCGGAGGATCCCTGGCTTAATGGAAATTGAGCCAAAACTCCAAGCTTTCCTTTTCAGTTCATCTATGGGAAACACCACATGGTAGAATCCACGCCCCATTGCAGTCATATTCCAGTCATTGAACCCCCAAACCTCAGAGATACGACTCACAAGATTAGAAAATTTCCATAATTTCTCCCCCTTCGGGAAAAGGACCCTGGCAATGATAGAAAATCGACACAGACTAACCCGCTCCTCAACAGCCTCTCTGTTTGCAGCAACATAGGCGATGCACCCCTTCTGAATAATCTATCTAGGAGAAGGAGACTCAAAATCAGTGAAGGATAGAGATGCAGCTGACCTCACCACTTCCATAAAATTCCTCCTCACTACCGGAAGATGTGAAGAAGTAGGAGGAGATGGATTTTCCACCAAAGAATTACAGAAATGGAAAAGCTCGCCATGGATAACAGGATCAACGAGGTTCTTACCCGAATTCAGATCAGAAGCCTAATCCTTCCTAAGAACCATGAGGGCTCCCGTTCTTCCTTGCTCAGCCATCTCCATGGGTTTTTAGGGCTTATTGTTTTAGGGTTTTTTGGTGGTTTTAGGGGTTTTTAATGTTTTAGGGTCATTAGGGGTTTTAGTGTCTTTTAAGGGGTTTTTAGTGTTTTTAGAGTTTTAGGATTTTTTTGCTTATTTAGGCTTTTTATATTTTTAGATGTAAAAATAGTTTTGAGGGGTTTTTAGTGTTTTCTAGGATTTGTTCATGTTTTTAAGGGTTTAAAGTTTTTTTAGGGTTTTAGGAGTTTTATTGGTATTTAGGGGTTTTATGGATTTTTAGGGATTTTAGGGTTTTTATAGATTTTTTAGTTTTTTTATGTTTTTTATAGGTTTTTAAGAAGTTTTAGGTTTTTAGTGTTTTTAGGATTTTTTTGTGTTTTTAAGGTTTTAGGGATTTTTAGGTATTTTATTGGATTTTAGGATTTCTATGATTATTTTAGAGTTTTTTTGGGTACATGACCTGGGTTTTAGGGTGTATGGTATAGGGTTTTGGGAATAGAGTTTAGGGTATAGGGTTTAGGGTGTAGGGTTTAGGGTATAGGGTAGAGGGTTTTGGGTTTAGGGTTTAGTGTGTAGGGTATAAGGTTTAGGGTGTAGTGTATATGGTTTCAGATTTAGGGTTTATATTGTAGGGAATAGGGTTTTGTGAGTAGTATATAGGGTGTAGGGTTTTGGGTTTAGGGTGTAGGTTATAGGGTCTATGGTGTAGGGTATTGGGTTCAGAGTGTTGGGCATCGAGTTTAGGGTATAGGTTATATGCTTTATGGTGCAGGGTTTAGGGTTTAGGGTGTAGCGTATATGGTTTAGGGTGTGAGGTTTAGGGTTTATGACATTGGGTATAGGGTTTAGGGTGTAGGGTTTGAATTTTAGGGTATAGGATATTGGGATTAGTTTGTGGGGTTTATGCTTTAGGGTGTAGGGTGTAGGGTTTTAGGTGTAGGGTTTGGGGTTTAGGGTGTGGGGTATGGGGTTTAAGGTGTAAGATATAGGGTTTTGGGTTTTGGGTTTTTGGTGTAGGGTATATGTTTTGTTGTTTAGGGTTTAGAGTTTAGGGTGTAGGGTCAAGGGTTTAGGGTGTAAGGTTTAGGATTTACTATATAGGGTGTATGATTTAGGGTTTTGGGTGTAGTTTATAGGGTTTAGGCTATTGGTTTCAGGGTTTATGGTGTAGGGTATAGGGTTTAGGGTGTTGGGTTTAGTTTTTAGTGTGTAGGGATTTGGGTTTACGATTTTAATTGATTTTTAGGGTTTCTAGTGTCTTTAATTGGTTTCTAGTATTTTTAGGAATTTTTTGGTTTTTTATATTTTTAGGGGTTTTCACGGTTTTTAGGGTTTTTAGGGGTTTTAGGGTTTCTAAGGTTTTAGGGGTTTTCTTGGTTTTTAGGGGTTTGATAGTTTTTAGGTATTTTATCCATTTTGGGTATTTTTAGCGTATTTATGATTTTTAGTGTTATTAAGGGGTTTTAGCTTTTTTATGGTTTTTACGGTTATTTAGGGGTTTCGAGGGTTTTAGGGGTTTTAGGGTATTTTTAGGGTTTTTGGGATTTTCTAGGGTATGTTAGGGTTTTAGGGTTCTTTGAGGTTTTATGTTTTTTTTTTGTATTTTTTGTGTTTTAAGGTTTTCTATGGGTTTTATTATTATTTTTAGGGTTTTCATTAGGGTTTTACATTTTTACGGGGTTTTAGTGGATTTTAGGGATTTTATAGATTTTAGGTTTTTTTTGGGTTTTAGGAACTTTTAGTTAGGGTTTTTTTGGGTTTGTTAGGGTTTTTAGATTTTTTAAGGGTTTTTATAGTTTTTAGATTTTTATGGGTTTAATGGATAAAAAGTTTTTTGTTTCTAGTGTTTTTTGAATTTTTTAGTATTTTTATGGTTTTTAGGGTTATTTTAGGGGTTTTATGTGGTTTTAGGGTGTTATAGGGGATTTATATTTTTAAGGGTTTTTAACGTTTTAGGGGTTGTAAGGGTTTTTAGGTACTTTTAGGATTTTATAGGGGTTTGAAGGTCTTTTTTGGTTTTAGGGTCCATAGGGTCCTTTTGTGGATTTAGGGTTTTAATGGTTTTAGTGGGTTTTTAGGATTTTTTAGGGTTTTCAAGGGTTTAAAGGGTTTTTATGTGTTTTATGGTTTTTAGAGGTTTTTATGGTTTTTAAGAATTTGTATGGTTTTAGGGTTTTTAGGGATTTTAGGGTTTTTTAGTATTTTAAGGGATTTTTTTGGTTTTAGGGTTTTTTGGGGGTTTTATCATTTTTTGGGTTTTTAGGGCTTTTTGGGGTATTTAGGGTTTTTATGGATTTTATGGGTTTTTAGTGTTTTTTGGGTTTTAAGGTTTTTTAATATTTTTATGGTTTTTAGGTTTTTGAGTGGGTTTGATGTTATTTTTGGGAATTTTTAGGATTTTAGGGTTTTTTAGGATTTTATGGTTTTTAGGGGGTTTAGGGTCTTTTAAGGGTTTTTTTTTGGATTTTTAGGGTTTTTTGGTGTTTTTGGGTATTTTAAGGTGTTTTGGGTTTTTAGGGTATTTTAGAGTGTTTTAGTGGTTTTAAAGTTTTTTGGTTTTTAGGAATTTTGGTGTTCTTTTAGAGTTTTAGGGATTTTAATTTTTTTCAACTTTTTAGACCCCTTTAGAGTTTTTTTTGTGTTTTTAGGGTCCTTAGGGGTTTTTAGGGCTGTTTAGGGTTTTTCGGGCCCTTTATGGTTTTGTGATTTTTTAGTGTACTTTAGGGTTTTTTGCAGGGTTTTAGGGTCCTTTAGGGTTTTTAGGGTCTTTTGGGGTTTTAGGGTATTTTATAGTCTTGTATGGGTTTAGGGTATTTTAGGGTCTTTAAGGGGTTTCTAGGAGTTTTTAGTATCTTTTAGTGTTTTTAGGGCAAGGAAGATTCGAGGGTCGGGCTATTCCCGGTCCCCCCAAATTTATTAGTAAAGAAAAGGAGACACATCAGACAAGGGAGAGGAGGGGTCAAACGACCCACACCCGAAAACCCCTTACAACACATGAAAAAGAAAAGAAAAATAAAAAACGCACACAAAATGAGAAAAGAAATAAAAAAAAAAGCAAAACCAATAGCATCTCCCAACCAACCCGTAGCCAGCATCCAGCACAGGGTCTACCAGCCATCTCCACCATCATCATCATAATCTACACCAGGGGGGTCTCCCTCGGCACCATAGCCATAGGCTGCATCAGTGTCTACTGACTCCCATTCCGAAGAATCCTACTACTTCAAAAAGTTGGTGTAGTATTCTCTTAACTTCACCTGCTCCACATTCAACTACTTTTTAGCAAACCGCCCCGCCTTACCAGAGGAGTTCTTCAAAGCCTTGCTGGAAGCCCTCGTAGAAACTGTTCTTGGAATGGAGGAGTATTCCTTCCTTGGTCTCCTTACTTTCAGAGCAGCGGTGCAAAGATCACCATGATTCCCTTGGACAGGTATAACAGAGTCCTCCTGGTTGAGAAAACAAGAGGTGGGAGGTGGAAAACACTCCCTGGACAGGCCCCCAGCAAAATTCTCTTTCCCAGCGAGTATGGCCTTGTCCTTTAAAATCTAGGCCATGTTGGATTTCATCCTAGATCCATCATCTGAGCCATTCTCCCAGAGCATCGAGCACTCGGATTCCATTCCCTTCTGAAAAAGAGAAGGCTGCAAAGCCAGGTCTTTCAGAACCAAACGTTTGGAGTTCTCATCCACACTGTCCCTAATCATCCCATCTTCAACAAAATTAACATCATTTGCTCCGAAGGAAATGAGAACCTCCGAAGCATCCACTGTGATCAAAATAGGTTCAAAGGATTCCGAAGCATTCATCAAAGACCTCGTGAGGATACCCCCATTACCCTCAACCTGGGCAGCATTCACACCATTCTCAGTCTTCAGATCGGCCCTCTCCTTATGCTCCTGTTCACCGGCATTATAAAAGCTCCCAAAAGTGCTCAAAATCATCTCGGCTTCACTAGAAAAGTGCTCCACACTCCCTCCACCATGCCCAGTAGCAGGCAAATTAGCCAGCACCTGAGAAGGAGACTTTTTTCTCCCAGCATCAGCCACCAGGGGGTTCTAAGACACGCTCCCTCCACCATGCCCAACAACATCGGCCTGCACCTTATTTTGTATCTGTTCAGCAGACATCTCACCTCCCGCATTGTCCAGGGGCCCCTGCACCTCCTCCTCAAGATCCTGCCCAGTAGAGGCCTCCATTCCAAGAGAACTTACAGCTTTCAGAAACTAAAGATCACTCCTCAAGAGCTTGCAGATATCATGTACCTTGGGTTCTGGTTGGCACTGGATGACCATTTTCCCAAGCGCAACCAGAGGACTAGCATGCACAATCTGTGAGTTCAGTGGTCTAGAACCTAAACCAGGAGCGGATTCCACCCCTCAGCAAGAGTCCTCTCACTCCCAGTTGAAAAATCCATAGCAACCTCCTTGGAATAGACCTCAACCCGAGCCTGACCCCCTCCATCAACATGCATCAAAACATCCCCAACAACGATAGCCTCCTGTTCCTCAGAAGCAGCATGACTCATAGGGTATTCAGCCACACCAGTATCTGGAGCCAAAACTCCCATATTGGGTGAGACCCCAACCACTATCTTAGAAAATGATGATGGAGCCACAAAAGGCAGCCCAAGCACAGAGGGGCCGCTTCCACGTCGGCACACAGATGAAGTGTGTCCTAACTTGCAGCAAGTCGAGCAGAAGAAGACCCAGGATTCAAAACAAACCTGCTGCTGCCACCGGAGTTCATCTTCAATCTCGACACAGAAAAAATTGACCGGGGGTTTGGACACATCCACCTCTATGAAAATCTGAGGCGCAAATGGATGACATGCAATGCTCGTCCGTGAATCCATACAAATAAATCGTCCAACGAGATTACCTATGACCCGAAGGATAGCCGGATTCTGGAAGAGGAGCGCAAGTCCAAGAAGAGTTACCCACAATGCTACGCTTGGGGGATCGTGATTTAAGTGGAAATCAAAGCTCCACTGGAACAAGTAGAACCAAAAACCAGAAACAATCTGTGGCACCACGACCCAGGCCGAGATCAAATCATCCTCATTCCCAAATCGCACCAAAAAGTGTCAAGCATCATGTAACCCTACAATAGCTCTTTCACGGAGATTCCAAGAAGAGGCAAAAAACCTATAAAAAACGTCGATAGGAGGCCAAATCCCCCCAAACCAAACCACCCGCGTCAAATCCAGAAGAGCAGAGGCTGAAGAAATCTCTTAAGCAGAAATCGAAACTGAGGGCACACTGTTCTGGCACTGAGGGACTTTCGGGAAAAGCACTATCTCAGGAAAAAGAGGGGGAAACTCCTGCTCTACTTGTAGGGGGATCCCACCTGCCGCCCCTCCAATCCCAGGGAGGGGCGACACCACCACATCCATCAATTACGGCGACATCGTCTTCAAGGGATCCGAGAATCGCCATCGTGAAAGAGAGAGAGAGAGATGGAGCAACACCATTTTTCCTAGCTTCAAACGTGTTATCGATTTAGGGGGTATTGAGGTGGCCTTACCCCACCCCCTGTCGCATGTCCCCAACTAGGCCCAAGGTGGCCAACCTTGGGCTTGGGACAGTTCCCACGGAGTCGAGGGGACAAGAGGATCGCTGGCGTATGGTGCACGTTTCCTTTGCGAGGACTCGAACCCGGAACATCAACAACGGGATGCCACCGCCTTGAACAAACTCACCCATCCCCCGCGGGCAAATGTGTTATCAGTTTTTAATGCTTTTAGGATTTTTAATACTTTTAGATTTTTTATGGGTTTTTAGTGGTTTTGGTGGTTTTTATGGGTTTTAGGGTTTTTAGATTTTTAGGATTTTTAGTTGGTTTAGTGTATTTATGGGTTTTTTGGTTTTTAGTTTTTAGGGGGTTTTAGTTTTTCTAGGGGTTTTAAGGGGTTTTAGGGTTTTTTGGGGTTTTAAGGTTTTTAATGGTTTTTAGGGTTTTTAGTGTTATTAGGGTTTTTAGTGATTTTAGGTTTTTTAGTTTTGGATGTTTTTAGGCATGTTCATGTTTTTTAGTGTTTTAAGGTGTTTTTGGGGTTTTAGTGGTTTTAGGGCCTTTTAAGTGTTTTAAGGGGTTTTTAGGGGGGGTTTAGGGTTTTTAGGATTTTAAGGGTTTTTTCGAGTTTTTAGGGATTCTTAGGGGTTTTTTAATTTTTTTATATTTTTGGGGGTTTAGAGATTTTAAGTGGGTTTTAGGGTCATTTAGTTTTTTTGGATTTTTGGGGTTTTAAGGAGTTTTTAGGGGTTTATGTGTTTTTAGGGTTTCATGGATTTTTAAGGGATTTTTGTATTTTTAGGGGTTTTATGGGGTGTTAAGGCTTTTAGGGTTTCTAGTTTTTTGATGGGTTTTAGGTATTTTTAATATTATTTTAGGGTTTTTAGGGTTTATGGATTTTTTCGAGTTTTTAGGGTTTTTATAAGGTTATTTAGGGTCCTATATATGTTTTTAGGGTTTTTAGGGTTTTAGGGTTTTTAGGGTGTTTTAGGGGTTTTATGGGTTTTTAGGGTTTCTTTAATGTTTTTAGGGTTTTTAGAGTTTTTAGGGCATTTATGGTTTATTGGGTTTTAAGGGTTTTAAGGTTTTAAATGGTTTTATGTTTTTTAGTGTTTTTAGGGGTTTTAGGGGTTTTAGGCTATTCTAGGTCTATTATAATTTTCTTAAGGTTTTTATGGATTTTAAATTATTTTCAATATTTTTATAGTTTTTAGGGATTTTAGGCCTTTTTTGGGATTTTTATGGTTTTTTTGGGGTTTGTAGGTTTTATTGGGTTTCTGAAGTGTTTTTTGAGTTTTATGGGTTTTTAGAGTTTTTACAGTTTTTAGGGATTTTTTTATGTTTTCAAGGTTTTTAGAAGTTTTTAAGGGTTATAGGGTTTTTAGTGTTTTTACGGGTTTTAATTTTTTTTTTGGGATTTTTGGGTTTTATGGGTTTTTAGTGTTTTTATTTCTTTTATGGTTTTAGGTGTTTTTAGTTTCTTAGATGTTTTAGCATTTTAGGGTTTTATGGGTTTTAGAGTTTATAGGGGTATTTTTTAGGGTCTTTTATGGTATTTTTAGGATTTTTAAGAGATTTTAGGGGTTTTTCGGAGTTTTAGGGTTATAGGTTTTTTTATCATTTTATAGGGGTTTTAGGGTTTATTTTGGTTTTTAATAGTTTTAAGGATTTTTAGAGGTTTTAGGTTTATTTTAGGGGTTTTACATTTTTTTAGGGTTTCAAATTTTTTTGGGGTTTTGGGGTTTCTCATGATTTTTGGTGTTTTAGGGGTTTCATAGGGACTTAAGGGTTTTATATAATTTTAGTGTTTTAGAGGTTTTTATTGTTTTTTTGAATTTTTAGGGGTTTTTAGGTTATTTAAGATTTTTTGTTTTGTTTTATGATTTTTAATGTTTGAAGGTGTTTTTAGGATCATTAGTGTGTTTTTTGTGTTCTTTATGTTTTATGTGTTTTTAGGGTTTTGTTATTATTTTTAAGGTTATTAGGGTTTTAAAGGTTTGTTAGGGTTTTTAAGGTTTTTAGGCTTTTAGGATTTTTAGGGTTTTTAGGGTTTTAGGGGTTTTAGGGATTTTAGAGGTTTTCTAGGATTTTTAGGGTTTTTTTATTGTTTTTAGGGGGGTTTTCAGGTTTTTAAGGTGTTAGGGTTTTAAAGGGTCTTTTAGGGTTTTAGGGAAATTTAGGGGTATTTAGGGTTTTATGGTTTTTTCTGGTTTTTTAGGTTTTTAGGGGTTTTTGGGTTTTTGGGGCATTTTAGGGGTTTTGGTCCTTTTATAGTTTTTTGGTTTTTTAAATAATTTTAGGGGTTTTAGGGTTTTTAGGGGGTTTAGGGTTTTATTTTGGGTTTTAGGGATTTTTTAGGATTTTCATGGTTTTAGTGTTTTTTGAGGGTTTAAAGTTTTTAGAGTTTTTAGGGGTTTTAAAGATTTATTAGAGGTTTTAGGGTTTTTAGCTTTTTAGGGTATTTAGGTTATTTATGGTATTTAGGGTATTTATGGTTTTTTAGGTCTTTTATGATTTTTAGGTTTTTTATGATTTCTTAGGGTTTTTAAAATTCCATTTGATTTTTAGGGGTTTTAAGTTTTTATTGTTTTTAGGGTCTTCTAGTAATTTTATGGTTTGAGGGTATTTTAGGGTGTTTTAGGGGTTTTTAGGGACTTTTAGGGTCTTTAGGGTGTTTTAGGGTTTTTTTGGGGATTTTAGGGTTATTTAGAGTTTTTTAAAGTTTTTTTGGAATTTTAGTGTTTTTAGGGATTTTAGGTTCCTTTAGGGTTTTTAAGGATCCTTTAGGGTTTTTAGGGTATGTTAGGCTTTTTAGGTTCCTTTTGGGTTTTTATGGGTTTTTAGGATCCTTCAGGGATTTTAGGGTTTTTAGGGTCCTTTATGGGTTTTAGAGATTTTAGATTCTTTTATGGGTTTTAGGGTATTTTATGGTCTTTGAGGAGTTTTTTAGGGTTTTAGTGTATTTTAGTGTTTTGAGGGTTTTAGGTTCTTTTAGGAGTTTTGGGGTTTTTTGGTTCTTTTAGGGTTTTAGGATTTTTAGTGTATTTTAGTGTTTTATGGGTTTTAGGGTCTTTTAGGGATTTTTTTGGGTGTTTTATAATTTCAATGGATTTTATGGTTTTTAATTTTTTAGGGGTTTTAATTTTTTTATGGGTTTTTATGGGTTTTAGGGTTTTTATGGGTTTTAGGGTTTTTTGATTTTTTTATAGTTTTTATGGTTTTTAGGGTTTTTAGGGAATTTTAGTTTTTTAATATTTTTAGTGTTTTTAGGGATTTTTAGGGATTTATAGTTTTTCAGGGGAAGGAAGGTGAAAGGACAAGCTATTCCTGGCCACCAAAAATTTGTTAAAAGAAAACAAAATCAGACAAGGGTGGGGTGGGGCCAAATAGCCCACACTGAAAAACCCTAGACCCCCAAGATACCAAAACCCCAAAAGACCCAAAAAAGAAGAAGAGAAAGAAGCAGGAACTACAAATCAACATATCCATCCCCATATGGGTCTCCATTAGTACCATAACCAGAGGAAGCATCTGACTTCACCGACTCCCATTCAAATGATTCATATTTCTTTAGGAAGGCAGTGTAATATATTCCCAAGTATGTATACATGGATTACCCTAAATTAACGATCCATTACCAATAATCATGGGTTCAAAATCATCTATACATATTTGAGGTTCTCCATCAATGATACCCTTTTATGGAAAGATCATGGATTCTTTAGTCATTCATTAGGACGATGCTGGTTTTAATCCACTTGGTGAGGCACTCTAGAATTTTTTGTCATCCAAGGTGACAAAAGTTGTTTTAATATCGAGATCAAACCCATATAATGGGATTCTTATGTATCCTTGTGAGAGGAATCAGAACCCACATAGTTCAGTGCCACTTAAAAGGGAACATTTCCTTTTAAGGTCATATGGCAAGGACCCAACCATGCAGTTTAACATCATGCAACAAGGATTTCCTAGAAGAGGGAGATTGGTCAAAGTTTGGTGTGGTACCTATGCTGAGGTGGCCTGAGATACCTAAAAGAGATATGGTCTCCCAAGTGGATATAGTCATACTAGGAATATGTCTTGGAAAACATTAGGGTGAATTTTGGTGCTGGTTTTGGACCTTAGGGAGGCATCCTATGCATCCATGTTAGTTAGGAATCAAAGCCCATGTAGTTGAGTCATTTGAGGATTACACATGAAATCAGCCCATTTGGGACTGAATATGATTAGGGATTACGCATTGAAGAAGCCAATTTGGATTGAAGTAAGGGATTGCATCTATGGAGAAGGTCTATAGATTTGGATATGATTGGAACTTATATCGAATGGTAGGCCCATTTGAAGTTTGGGACCATGTGGATTCCATGACCGCTGTTAACCTTTATACCCACATGAGTCATGAATGGTGTGAGAAACAAGAAGAATTAGTAGATCTGAAGATCACATGATCCACTTCATCCGCTAGTGGATGAGGTTCTAAAGCCCAAATGGAGAGGGAGAGGGTCTTGTGTGTGCTCTTTTCCTATTTTATTTTGGTAATTGGGATGGACACATATGGTGATCTATCAGGCTACGACCTGGGATGAAGTGAAGAGGAGAAAAAGTGCCACCTTCTGCAAGAAATTCTAGAGGATTACTATAGTAAGGATGCACTAAAATTGGTTCTTGGGGGAGGATCTCATTCCCTATGAAAGGGAAAGGAAATCATGATCCTCACCCTCCCCTATTTGAACTGGGAGGTTGACATGAGTACCCCAAGGTAATATCCATTGTTACCATCAGAATGTAAACCTGAAGAAATTATAATAGTCTTTCTTATTTCATAGGTTACCCACATGACTCCGCTTACCATGAGTATGTAAACTCAAGAGGACAAAATTATGTGACTAATGATCTTATCATACATGTGTGGTGTATTTGGAGGGGACCTTGGATTGATTACCTTAGAATGGTTCGTGGAGGGTCCAATATGGGGGATGATGACATAAAAGGAGGGAGTTATGGGAGGTGGAGATTATAATACCCTAGGATTCCCCATCCCAAGTAGCGGGTTCTTTTACGGGATGGGGTTCCCTTCATGTATCATGTTACTATGTGGGTGAGGGTACCGTCTGTGTTTCTAGGTGGGGTCGTGTTTCTCCCACATAGCACATTTATATGTGGTGTAGGGTTCTTCTCGTATAGCATTTTTCTATGAGGGATTCTTATTAGCAAAGGGGGTATCCATTTGTGCCCCAAAAAATATAGTTTGAAAAGAGGTTTTGAGTTCAAGTATGTATGGCTGATTTATTATTTCATCTTTAATTCTATGCAGAAGATTTTTACCTGATGGGAATCGACGTAGAGGATCTAGTTTTTTCATTGCCTCATGTCTCTTCTCCTTCAAATCACTTCAGTTTGGTCCCCCTTTCAGTCAGTCCCTGTTGAAGAATTTTTATATAAGAGTGGAGGGACCAGATACCAGCATGGACAATATTTTTAAGTGGGATGCATGTATTATTTTGAGGGATCCCAAGGATAACGCCTCAAACCAAAAAACAACTTATTCAGTGGAGAGTGGTCATTCATGGCGGGGGTCTGTCGTTTGTGGGGAAAAAAATCACCACTCAGCCCTGAAAATTGATTTTCTTAGTTTTTGGGTGCCAGTGGTACTTTATCATCCTGATAACTATTTAGTTTATGAGGATGATCATTTTCAGGGAAATAAATCACCACCCCATCCTACAAACTATTTAGTTTGTGGGGATGATTGTTTCATGGGGGTGTAAATCACCACCTCATACCGTGAACTATTTAGTTCACAAGGATGATATTTATCATGGGTGTAAATCACCGCCCAAAATTGAAAAAATGTTGTTTCGTTTGCAGGTGCTGGTGGAACTGCCTCTCATGAAATATTTTGTTTTCAAGGAAATTTTCAAAAACTATGGAACTCAATGAGGGGCGGTGGTCCATAAAGCAATTTTTACTGCATGGAATCAATTAATCCTGTACAACTTAGACCTATTTGAAACATTTTCTTCAATATTCTTTTGATTTTTATTTATACACCTTTTCAAGTTTTATGGAATTCTATTCTTCTTAAATGCATAATTTTCAGGACCCAACAAATGCCCCCATCAGAATGGGTTCATATTGGGATAAAGAGGAGGCTATTCCGATGTAGAAAGAGGTCCTATTTTGAATTAGTTTATGGTTTTCAAGTTTAATCGCAAGAGGGGACTATAATTATAAATAGGTGGATCGACTTGTTTTTCTTTTATTGGATTTATTGGCGAACTGAGTGCTCCAAATATTCTCTCGAACACTTACAGCTTCTACATAGCGCCTCATTTGTAGATTCCCTTTTCACAAACTGATCTTTATCACTCATGGATTGAAAGTCTCAACCACGAATGATAACTATTTATCTTCCATATAGTGTCCAAATGCTTCACAGGTGGTGAGTCCCACAGGCCATCATTTCACTAGCCATTGCTTCAAGGGCTTGCGCTACACAAATTGATGGTTTATAGACAAATTCCTTCATGAACCGACACTTTATGAAGTGTTGGTTCCTGTGAAAAGTAGAATAATTACTCAAACTATAAAATTCATTCCTTTAATGTATCCCATGTGATTTTTCCAAATTATCATAGGGAAAAAATGTCTCTTGCTTCTACCTCGACATCTGCCACCAGGAAACACACTGCCATGGATGAGAATTTTTAATAGGATCTTTAACATCCATCATCCTTGAGTAGGGTGTTATAAATAATATTATTTCCCCATAGCTGTTGACCTACTCATTTTCAAACCAAATACCACATTATAACTTCACACTTAAAGATGATGCTCCCCTTTCACTAGTTGATCATAATCGCCCATTCTTTTGATCTAAGATGTCTTAAGAGTGTTCCCAAGTAAACATATCTACTATGGGGAAAATCATTTCTAATTCAGGTCAGGAGACTATCTTTATTTTTAATATTTCTACATGGAACCAAAGTATCCAATATATTTATGACATATCCCTGTAATATTCCTTTCAAGATTATCCATCCATATACATCCTTGCACGAGGTGAAAAAAATGGAGGATGGAGATCCATATGGGACTTATAGTTAGGAGGGAGTTTCTCAGATGAATGGGTTTGGGAATTTTGGGTTCACCAAAATTGCATGTAATTCTTTGAATAGTTGGAGGCCATCAACTTATACATGGTTGTGTGGGTCTCCCAATTTTCACTTTACCTATCGACTGGGATATTTCCTGAACTAATTTCATGTTAGTGGTCCAAGGAAAAAATTTCACCATAGCAGGAATCATCAAAATAAAAAGTTGTGAGGCATTTAGGGTTCATACTGTGCGAAATTCAAGATGGGTCAATACACCATGTGGGGTTATAGAATCTGTCCAGTCGTATCTTCTAACTTTAGGCTGGTAGGTTTCTTTTCCATATTTCTGAGTGGATTACTCTTCTCATCCCATGATTCCTATAATACTGTTCGTATATATACTTTAATGATGAAAGTCACATTGGTGGAGGGACCACCTATCAACTTGACTATTCCCTCCATCACATGAATTTATGAACTATTGGGTCAAATAAAGGAAGGAAGATCCCCACATAACCTTAGTGGTCCATTTCAATTTTGGTATGGTTGGGTGGCAGAGCACTATTGATTATATGAGTATTAGAATACCGCAACAATCATTTTCTCCAAATTCTTCCCTGCCATTCTTAACATTGATACCATTTACCTCAAATCCATGGGCATCGATGGCTTGGTCAAGCAATTGAATTATTTTTCCCAATTCTCTTTTGCACCTTACCCTACTCCCTATAGAGTAGCGGTGGATGAAAAAATGGGTTCTTTAAAACAAAGTTCCTATATGATTGCATTGAGAGATGGGATGTTAATTTCTTGGGTAGATATGGAAATCATTTGCAAACCTTTCACTATTTATAGGTTCAGAAGGAAATTTAGATGCATGCAACAAGTTTAATCTTTACCAATTACCCAGATCAATAGGTAATCACACCTGGTCATTATTCATGAATTTTGGATGATGATGACATGGAAGGATTCTAGAATGAATATACTTTTTGATACCATGGTATCTTCAACTAACTTATCAAGGGAGTATTCTCATATGTGGGTAGATTAATAACTTGATGGAGTATTGTGGAGATTAGTCTGATGGGTGCATAAACAGTTGGTTGTGCCTGGTCTTTCACCCATTGCACAATCTCTACCCAATTTCATAGGAGGAACACATTATTATCTTCATCATAGGCATTCATAGGGAGATTCATCTACAATTCCTCTTTCTATAGGGATTGATGCAAATCTATACTTTTGACCGGTGGTATGGGAAATTTGAATGAGGATGGTCCAAGTTGGGTGACACTTGGTATTCATGATATTGACGACAATCCTATCAGTTTAGATTTTGAGATTTAACCAGAAACATATATGGAGGATTTTCCCACCCGGGTGTCACAATTCAGAGAGATCATATCTTCCATAAACATAATCACAAATTATATACCCATGGAAGGGGAGGAAAAAGGCCAGGATCCCGAAAACTCGAATTAACATCAGACTATGAGGAAATTGGATTAGCACAAAATACGCACCATCATTACATATATCCCCTTTTCGGAGTTTTCTGATAAGGTGGATATCCTTCACCAACTTTTTATTAGCTTGGGCTTAGGTGACTTTGATTACCGGCACCTACATGTCCTTATCCACTGGATCATCATAACAGGAGAAGAATTAGTTTCTTGTGAATGTGAACTTACTCAGTTTAATGATTCCCATCATCAAATGGAAACCTTATGTGATATTACAGCTGATCTACACCACTTACTGTATGAGGAAGCAAGATCTTATGATCAAGTGGTTTCAAAGACTGAGGATCTATGAGAATGCGAGGCTCATGTAGTAAGGTTAAAGGTGAAACTATCATAAATGAGTTCCATATTTGAATCCGTCAAGAACATGGGTTGAAATATTAGGGATTTCATTAGAAAGATGCACCCAACATTTGAAACTGAAGTCAGGAAAAGGAACACTTTGGAACAGACCCTTGATGGCTTGCATCAAGAAGAAGTCAATTTTCTAACTAAAGAAAACCGAGCCTCATTGTAACCATTTTGGATGTTATATACTCTATTTTTTAGTAGTAGTGTTAGGGAGAGAATCTAGTGTGTGTATGATCCTCCTCTCTCATTAAATAAATAAATGAAAACCTGTTTTCCCTCCCAGGATCATATTTGATCTTTTCCTAAAACACCAATCATTCGTAACTAGCCACATTTTAGAAGATAATATCTAAAATATACGAATTTCAATCATAATTCAGGATAACCAAATTGTCATGATCATGAAATTCTCTAATTTTTTTCTGATCCGAGAGACTCAGTGAGTTTAGTTTTGACTATTTCTAGGTTTACATGAGAATCCCTACAAAATTTGTATCTTTTTTGTTACTAACATAATTTTTGAATAAGTCCACACATGGTGTGGTATTAGCAGGAACAACTTGAATTTTGATTAGGGAACCCTTTTTAGGTTTTAGACCTAACAAGTTTTGACTTTTTTTAGTTGTTTGATTTCTCGATTGTTTCCTAAACCATGAAAAGTGTGTGTTTGGCGAGCTAGAACTCAAATTTTTCAAGGGCACCCTTTTTCCGTTTTCTACCCAGTGAATTTTCTGTCTCTTTTTTATGGGAAGTTAAGAGTCTTTCAAACTGGACTAATGTGACTAATGTTTTAGGTTGATCATATTTGAATATAAATTATATTCTGAGGTCCCCAATAGGGCTTACTAATTTAGAATGTCCCAATATTTTTCATACATGAATGTGAGATTTTTCTTAACCCTGTTTTTGTGATTTTTGAATCCGAGACATGATATGGGGAAAGTAAGAAATGGGTAACCATAAGAATAGTTTACAACACAATGTTTTCAGGGTGTATGAATGTAGGATAATTCTCTAATGGGGATTAATTTTTCTTTGGTTGATAGGAATTTTTTTTTGGTTGACATATGAAGATACAACTAAGGCATATTGTTCATGGTAAAACAAAGGTGTCCTCAGGACATTGACTCTCCATTTTTGATATCCATGTAATTTTTAAAAATTTATATTTTTCAAGACCATGAAGGGTGGATTTTCCGTGGAATTATGTCTGAAAATGATGAGGTCATATGTATTGACTTTGTACATGAATTAAAAAAAACTCCTACATGAATTTGTCTTGTGTAAAGGAGGGTTGGATCATGGTACAATTTAATGTCGTGCAACTAGGAAACTGACCTTATAGTTTAATGTCTTATGGAAATTATGTTAAATGATTAATATTTACTGTACCTTATCTTTGGATGAGGGATAAATTAATTTTCCATTTCATGGTAATCTATTCAAGAATGCTACATCATCCTCAGGAATGAAGGGGAAGGTTGTAAACTGTAATTAGGGGGTTTCTAAATCTAAGGAGTGATGCGGGATATAAACATAATTAGGGAATACAGGGATAGGAAAAGACTCTAATTGGGATAAATTTTCCTTTGGTTGACATAACTTTTTTTGTGGAAGACATATTCAGATCCAACTGGGGTATATTGTGCATAGTCAAATAAAGGTTTCCTCAGAAAATTGACCCTCCATTTATGATAACAAGGAGGTTTATAGGGTTTCTGACCTTCCTAAATATAGATTTTGGCTTGTGATAGGAAAGTACATGAAAATTAAAGGATCAATGCATGTTGAAACTTATCAGGAATGAGTATAAATGTTTCTCTTATGCAGGTATGAGAAGGTTCCCTGTGCAGGTCTGGCCCATGCACTGGGGAAGGAAGCTTTTTTTTATTGTAAATGGAACCAGGATTGGAGACCTGGGTGTAACTACATATCCTGTGAGAATAATAATAAATCCATATGTAGTTCTAGGAAGGTTTCCCTACACAACAATCAAATTCTTATGTGGGAAAGGGTAACATTCCTTTGAATATGAGATCATAAATGGGGTGTGCACATATTAGACTCTACTATGCAGATCTAGATCATGTATATATGAGTGCAGAATTTTTTTGTTATGGTCAGACCAGAATATAGGATCCAGGTGTCGATACATATCCCATCAAAGTTAGAATCATGATATATGTAGTTCTTGTAAGGTTCCCCATGATGGTCTAACCCATGCATAGGGAATGGAAATTTTTAACTTTTTCTTTGGATGGATGTAGTATGGGACATTTGGGTGCCACTATATACCCCACAGTGGTAGAGATCAATCCACACATAGTTCTTGGTATAAAGAAATTTGAATTTCAAAAATATATTGTACATTTATGACCCATATGTAAGGAAAATGATACATTTTTATCTCATGGTTGGACCTAATATTGAGGATCTAGGCATCACTATGTATCTCTTTGAAGTAAGAATCAAGACAGACACAATTCTCAGGAATCGTGTAGTTTAGTGTCATACAATTAGGACACCATCCATGCAGTTTATTGTCATGTGATGGATACATCATGATGCCTTATAGTTTTGGATTATACAGATAGGACCATATGTCATGGAAACAATGAGTAATAGGAGGCTCATCGGGATGAGACGTTTTGACACGCCTCATACATAAGAGGTGAAATAAAGTGTAAAACATTATTTTGGGGTTTCTAGATCCGGAGAAATGACATGGATCATAAATTCCATTAGGTCATAAAAATATAGAAAAATGCTTTTTTGGGAATTAATTTTATCTTGGTTGATAGGACTTTTTTATGGTCAACTTATTCAGAGCCAACTAAGGAATATTGTGAATAATCAAACAAAGGATTCTGTAGGACACTGACCCTCCATTTTTGATGGCCTAAGAAATATTTTGAATATTCAAAATTTCTTAGGGCATAGAGTATGATGAATGGAAGGGATGTTTCTAGTTACATGAGAAATATTCATACTGTGAATGTCCATAGAGTGTAAAATTCTTTATATAGATCAAAATCATGCATAGGGGGTGTCATTTCTATTTCCTTAATAGATATATTAATGAAGAACCTAAACTTAAGATATTTTTCATAGATATTTTTTGGTATATAGAAGTTAGTAACATTTATTTTATTTTTATATAATCCATGTTTAGGACTTGAAAACAGGGCCCACAAATCACTATGTATCGCATAGAATAAGAATCAATCCATAGGTAGTTCTTGAGGTACCATCAAATTTAATGTCATGCGGTGAGGACATTATCCATGTATTTTAACATATTTTGGTAAGGACATTGGTCAACCGACATGAATGAAGATGGATATCATGGATCCATGAAATTTTATTTCATGCGGTAAGGTTATTTTCCTTATAGTTTAATGTCTTACGGTAAGGATAATTGGTGTTCCATTTAAGGTCTTTCTACCAAGACTTTGGAAACCTTGATATGGATTGATATCACTTTATCATGCAAGAATTCCCCTTACAAAACTTCTAATACTAAATGATATATGCTTGATGTGAGGAACAAGGTGTGGAAATGGTTTATTTCCCCACATTGAGGTGATAAAACAAAGGATATGTGAAATTTTGAATTTGTGGGGGCTGGACCATGATGTAAAATTAAGGCGTCACTATGTATCCTATCAAAATAAGAATCAATTCATACATAGTTCTTAAAAAGAGATCCATATGAATATTTGACTCATATATTGGGAGGAGGGAATTTTTACCCATTTTCATAGTTGAACCTAGGATTGGAGATCTAAGCATCACTATGTATCCTACAATGGTTAGAATCAAGCCACATGTAGTTATAGAACCCTATGCAGTTTAAATTCATATAGTAAGGACCATGGTTACAAAATGTGAAATAGGGGGAATGTTGCGGCTGGACCCAAAATCAGAGATCCAGTCATCACTATATATCATTTATGGGAAAAAATCAAGCCACACATAGTTCTAAGCATGTGGGGTGCTTTGCTCAAATGGACCTATAAAAAGAACCCACTTTGGAGTCTCTCAAATTGATCTAATTTGTATGCAGAGGGGATATCATTTACTATATTTCATGAATTGGCCCATGATATAGGTCTATCTTTCACTACATATCCCATAAAATGAGAATCTAGACACACATAGTTCTTAAGGAAAGCTCCCTGCGTAGGTATGATCCATACATAGGGAGGAGGAATTTTATTTCTTTTTAGGTGGCTGGGATAGGATGATAAATTATGGAATTGCTACGTATCTTGTGCGGATAGTAATAAATCTATCTATAGTTCTTAAATATGTCTTGGTAGATGACCGATTCTAAGATCAATTTACTCTTGGGTGAGAACATTATTGTGCTGCAAAGTTTAACATCATACAATGAAGAAATTGGTGTCGTAAAATTTATTGTCTTGTTACATGGATGGTGTACCATGAAATTTAATGTCATGCAATCAGGATGATTTTTTTTTAGTTATAGGAAGGATGATTCCATAGACCAGTGGGAAACAAAACCCCAAAGTAAAAAAATAGTCCATGAGGCTAGAGGTTGGTAAGACAATATTCTTATGCATGGAGGGAGATTTATGGTTGGGCCTCAAACAAGAGGTCTAGGTGTCACTATATGTCCTTTGATGACATAAATCAAGCTACACATAGTTATGGACAAGAATTATCCATGCGGTTCTATCCCATATGTAGAGGGGCTGTTTTCCCATTTTTCATGGCTGGGCCTAGGACATAGGGTCCGGATGTCTCTATGTATCCTCAGATGATAAGAATTAAGCCACACATGATACTTGAGGAAAGATAATCCCTACATGGATCTTACTCTCACATGGGAATGTGGGAATTTCATCTTTCTCTCGTATAGATCTAGCTTGTGTGTGGTTAATCATTTATTAAAAAACGATTCCCATTTAGTTTAATGTCATGCAGTGAGAAAATTGATGTCATGCAGTTTATTATACTACAACATGGACAATAGTGTCATGATTTTTAAGGTCATGTGACAAAGAAAAAATATGAATTTTAATGTCTTACATTTGGGACCATATACCATGCATTTCATTTTCCTTTGATCAAGATAATAATTCCTTGTTTAAGGCCATATATTTTAGACCAAAGGGGTAAGAACTCCAAAAGGGATATGTGTGATGTGGTGGCATAACAAACTTGATGTGAACGAGTACCAAGGAGGCCTACACACCACATACACATTCTCATGGAGGCTCCCATACAGTTTTAAGTCATGATGCTTGGACTTGGGTTTCCAGTTTAAGGTCATGGAGTTCGGACCTAGGGAATGAGGCTTCCCAAAACTGGAATTTTTGGTATGGTGGAATGAAAAAGATAACATGAAAGAGGGACTAGGAGGACCAAATCCACACTATAATTTACCAATAGGCTTACACACAGTTTAAATTCATGATTCTGGGTCTCATATATGCAGTTTAACATTATATGGTAAGGATGATAGGTTTTATATAGTTTAACATCACGTGACTAGGATGATTTATCCTGAAGTTTATCATCATGCAATCAGGATGATTTATCATGTGATTATGAAAAATACTTATTTAGGAACCTTATGTTTATGGGTGTTGTGGAAAGCTATATATCCATTGAAATCAAGGAATAATATCCATTGGATTAGACCTTATATATGAATTAAGGTCCCTCCCATTTCGATTCCATCTTCAGAGGTTTCTTTCCAGGTATAATTTAAGTCATAAGAACCAACACCATCTCTCCTTTGAGGAAATATCAGAGGCAAACCATTTTGTTAAAATCTATCACAATCCGGTTTTGTTGGATTTACAAATGATGAAAGGTATGTAATCATTTATCATCCAATCACTCCAGTTCATCTATCCGTTTCTAGAATTTCTCATCCATGGATAATTGATCACATATGGAAATGAGGAGTGAGGGAAATTGAACCTTGATGGGTAGGACCACATCTGTCCCATATACTGATGAGTACGGGGTCGACTGTGTAGAAGTGAAGGTCATGGTCTTGTAATACTATAAGGCATGTAGGAGGTTGTACATCCAAGAATTTTATCCTTATTTACCATATTTTGAAGTATATTTGATATGGTCTTATTGAAGGAATCTATCTATCCATTAGCTATTTCATGGTACGAGGAATAATGGTTGGACTTGATGTCATACTCTTGATATAGATTCTACAATTCAGAAGAACAAAAATTGGTGCCATTTTCTTTCAGTATTGTATGAAGGAAACCAAATCTGGTGATGTATTTGGCTTTAATGAGGCTGACAATGTTCCACTCCTTGACTTCTTTGAGGGCTATAGCTTTGGCCCACTTGGAGAAAAATTTGGTTGTAGTAAGAATGTACTTAAACTACTTGGATGTGGTGGGAGGATATGTACCTATTACATCCATTACCCACATGAAAAATATCCAAGAGTACATGGATATTTTGAAACAACTCCGAAGTTTGGTGAATGAAGTTAGAGTGAACTTGACAATAATGTAACTTTTTGGTCAATTTAGTGCAATCCTATATTAGAGTGGCCTAGTAGTACCCAAGCCTTCTGATTTAGTGGAAAATATTAAGCCTTGACTGGTGAGCACCATAGACTCCATTTTGCACTTACTTCATGATAAAAATCGTCTCTTGTCTATTAATGCACCTAAGAAGGACCCCATTAAGGATCCTTTTATAGAGTATCTTTTGGTGATTCATTTTGTTATAAATGAAAAATTTAATTGATCATATTAATATGTTATCTCTCTCAGATTTTTCTAGTGGGAGCACTCCATTTTGAAGGTAGTCCACAATGAGTTTCATTCATCTGGTCATAGTCCCATACAGTTCAAGGATGTGGATAATATCATAGATATCCTCCGTATTGGTTTGAACGAAAGGTGATACCATCCAATGATGGATGATGTTGATGACTGTTTCATATCACTTTGAATCTTATAAAGCTATGGATACATTTTCCAGGGAATCTTCCTAGGCATTTAGTAACCATGGGACATGATTCAATGTAGGTTCCAAAGGTAATTACACCACTATTCCCTAGGTGTGGTTTAATAGAGGATTGTCTCTTCCTTCTTGATAGAATAATCACCATTAACCTTCTTGATGACTAGTTCTAAATTTCCTTTTATCTTTAAGTGGTTGACTTATTCTTAAAGTTCTATCTCTAGCCCTGTAATGAGATCCTAATATTCCACTTCATTATTTTTACACCCCTCCGATAATAGGAAGGAGTAAGAAATGGCTACCTTTGCTGGGGATGTGAGCACAACCCCAGCCCCATTTTTTGAGAATGGGGTCCTCTATACTCTTTCTTGTCAGGATTCTAGATTCACTATCAAAATATATCTCCCAAAACTGGGGGGGTCTCTTTAATAGAGAAAACCTCTTTATCGGGTAGTTCAGTGTCCAATTAATTTATTTATGACAAGGGGTTCTATACCAAAAAATATACTAATACCTGGCCTTTGACCGCTTTCTGAGGAACAAACTGAATGTCAAACTTCTATAGAATGACCTTGCACCGTGACATATGTCTGATCAACATTAGATGAATGAAGATGTATTTGAGTGTGTTGATATGAGAGACCAAGTAGAACTTGTGATGATATAGGTAGTACCTTAGTTTTTGGACTACAATGATTAGTTTCAAATAGATCTTCTTAATATTTGAATAATGAATCTTAGCATCGATCACGGTTTAACTAAGATAATAAAGGTTGTTTTCACTGATGGTGTCATTCTTTTTTATTAGTAAGGCACCCAATGATAGATCTAAGGCTGTAACATACAAAATAAGGGGCCTTACATCGATATGAGACATCAAAACTGGTGGGATTAAGATACATCACTTGAGGTTGTCAAACTCTTCCTGAAAACTGTCATTCCACTGATATGAAATCACCTTTTTCATCAACCTTGTGAAGGGAAAAAAAATTTCACCAAGGTCGGATATAGAGAACTAGATTTAGGCTAAGTTTAATTGAATACCTCTCAACTCCATGAAGTTATGAGGAGGTGACATTCTAAGGATAACCTTTGTTTTATTAGGGTCGAATTTGATTCCACAATGGAATGTGATGAATCCAAAAAATTTACCTAAGGTAATACCAAAATCACTTTTCAAGGTGTTCATTTTTAGGTTGTGCTGAAGAAATTTGTTGAAGATGATTTCAAGATCTTCCAGGTGGTAAGAGAATTGTCAATATTTAATCACCAGGTCATCAGTATAGCATTCAACAAACTTTCTCAAGAAGGGTTTGAAGATGTGATGTATGACACATTTGTATGTAGAACTGACATTCTTTATGCCAAAGGGAATTACCTAATTGAAAAATACTCCCTAGGGGGCCCTAAAGGTGGTAGATTCTTCATCTTCTTAATACATTCATATTTCATTATATCCTAAATATCCATCCATGAAGGAGAGATCCTGATACTCGTCCATCGCATTGATCAATAGTTCTATGACCAGGAATGAGAAATCATCCTTTGGCCAGTGTCGGTTGAAATCAATGAAATCGATACAGACTCGATTTTTCTCATTCTTCTTCTTGAATGGGATGATATTTTCTAACCATATGGGATATTGGACCTCCAAAATGAAATTTTATCTGATTAAATTGTCAATTTCAGCCTCTATTTTGGAATCATGTGTTGGGTGTGTCCTTCTAGCCAACTATTTATAGCCCTGATGGTCCTCCAGTAGGCCTTGGTGGTGAGTTTCCACCTCAGGATCAAGGCCCAATATTTATGTGTAGTTTCGGATGAATACATTTCAATGATTCCTTAGGAAGGAGGTATATACCTCTTTCATTTTAGAATACATGGCCACAATAATCAAGGTCAACTACGGGAATTCTTCTATACCTAGATTTATTTCTCTGATCTTATTAATGGTAGAAGAGATGCGATCCTCAAAAGATGATGGGGGATTTAGTCAGTTCATCATACTCCTTCTATTCCTCATATTCATATTCTTTCTCTTGTTCTAATGGAGAAACAAGTCTTTAGATGAGTTCTCCAAAGTTAAGAGAGGATTAAATGTCTTGATATTTGAAAGATGAAGCAACTTCCTCTAAACCAGCTGATAGTGGGGGATTTCCTTGAAACTATAGAGAGGATGGAATTAGAGATGGAGGAGTGTCTTCACCCACTTTGAGTGATGATACGACCAATTCTTCCTCAGTTAGTGAGGAAAGGATTTTCTAGAGCCCTGGAGATGGAATGAAGGAATCTTTATCTAAGGTTTCACAATTGGTTGGGGAGCCAAAAACTTTTTAACACTACTGTACTTGGTGGTCATGATTGAAATCAGGAGGATTTAAGAACATGTACCTAATTTTTTTGATTATATAACCAATTTGATTGATGGTTAACACATATTCCTCATAGAGCTATTTGAAAGGGTTGGATGGGATCATTTTCAAACCATTCGGGATAGTGACCCAGTCAACACCATCAACCAGGGGTCATTTCCATTTCCCCTAATAGAATCCTTCATAAATATAATGTGACTCATAGGATTCGAACAGGGACTTATCGGTGTGAAATGTACCTATTTTTCCATTAATCAAGTATTTGATGAATTTATGGTATGAGGATGGGATTTATATCTGCTGATGCAACTACGACCTTCCTAGTAATATGTCGAAGGCTATGTTCTACCAAATGACCATAAATTTTGATTCAACTGCAAGGTCTCCAAAATGAGTCTTGATCTTGATTTGGACTAATGGATTCTTCTTACTTTTTTCATTGCCTTATAGTGTTATGGTATAAGGAACTACGTTATCCTAATTTAAGACCATCCAATAGAGTGTTCTCATTAGGACGAGGTTAACTATAAATCCATTGTCTATGAAGACTTTTTGGACATCAACACAATTTATCCTACCAGATACATACAAGGGTCTAATTTTTCCCTATATAATGAAATATTCATCTTGATTTGTGAAGAAGATAACTGCATGTAATTCCATAGGATTAGTCTTCATTCGATAGACCTCAAAAGTGTCCACTTCGGCTTCAAATTCTTGGGGGATTAGAAAAGCCTCTAAAATTTCTTACTTGAGGTCTTTTGACAAGCTTAGGGAATATATGATCAATATATTAGCTAGTAATGAGAATAAATATTTTAGGATTTCATACTTCTGGTCTAAATACAAACTCTTCCCATCTTGGGCATTCTCTTTCATAGGCTCTTTAGGGGATTGATTATTTGATGTAGATGGATTGAACCATGAGATATGAGTTGGAGGTGCTCCTATCCTTGGTAGGTTGGGATAGGAAGGTCTGACGACCCATCAAGGGTTATCTGATACCTATTCCTCTTATGATTAATATTCTAACATGATTGGGTCATAGTGGCTTCTAGTAGGTGCATGGGGATATTACTATTTCTATTAGACCCACTGAAGGGCTCTTCCACAAGTTTCTACAACATTAACAGTCCGAGTAGGGGTGTGGGTTGAATTATAGTTCCTTCCTCGACTACGTCTCCCCCGATATCCTTAGATATTGTGGCCTCTTCCTCTAGTTCCCCAATTGGGTGTGGGGAACTCGAGTTCATATCCATACTCATCATCGGAGAATAGATCCGTCAAGTGAATGACACTAATGGATCCAAAGATCAACTCCACATTTGATGAGGGATTTTTATGGATGATAGTTTCTGGTGGTGCTGTTTGGTGGGGTGGTGATAAATTTTTTATATACGAGGGAATAAAATAAGAGAGTGTTAAATCCAAATTTGACCTTGGTGTAGGTTCATCCTCTTATGATTTCTACCTATCTTTCCAACTAGTTTTCTTTTTTAAAGGATTTGTTTTAGAGGTTTGTGTGGATGATGATGTTGACTATGTTAGAGCAGAAGTGAATGAGAGAATAGTTGGTTGTTTCAATAGTTCTTGGAGAAATACAGGAGTTTGGTTGATTGTTTTTTGTGTTATCAAACCATTAAATTTATACATCCTTCTGCTAAAAACTTCTTTACACTCACTTCCTTCTATTGGGGAAGTATAAGAAACACACACCACTTGTGCTGGTGTCCTTCCCAGATTTACTTTCCCAGAATCTACCATTTTTTGCAAGATGTATTAGAAGATGAAGAATTACTAGATGGTGTGTCCCAATATCTAATGAAAGGGGAAATAATATATCTAGTCATCGAGACCTACATGGTTGTGTCTCTTAGGTTCTGACTGGCAGAGTATATCATTTGACATAGAAGCTATAAAATATCCACAGACTTGATTATCTTGTGATGAGTAAAATTTATTTCTATACTCATAAAATTGATTTCTTTTGGGTCCCCTTCACTCATCTTGGTGAGGCGGGGGTTACTGTTGATGAATTCAAAGTATTGTATGATACAACACAAGCTTAAGATATGGAGTAGGTACAGAGGCTATCTTAAGTGTGACCGATGCTGCATCAAAATTTCTCACTCTTTTACCTATGACTGGTGTTTTTATTCAGTACTTGAGTTTAGTTCATTGTATGGAGTTTTCATTATTTGGGAAATAGTGGTTAAATCCTGAAACCTACTTGTGTATTTCACTAGGATGAGCAGCATCCATAGATCATCATGAAGGTTATAAATGCATAGAGTGAGCATATCCTCATGGGGAAGTGTTCTAATGAGGGAGTAGGTCAACCCTTTCCTTCTAGAAATGAAATTCTATATCATGTCATTTTCTCAATGTTTGTAGTTTGAGAGGTCACTAATTTTTTTCTCCTACAATATTGAGCTTAACTGAAATAGGAATTACTGATGAAGATCTTCTCATCCCGTTATTGACCGAGCTGAAAAACTGGTATAATACACAAAGGCTGGCCCTTGTAGGGTTTAAACAAAGAATATGAGTTTCACCACTTATTGTTTCTTAAGAGTTCCCATCATGGGATCACAATAATATTTATACTGCATCAGATTTTGCTTCAGGTCACCTAATCCATTGAATACTAATGTAGGACTCCCGAAGTTTTGTGGTGGAGGGGTGACACTCACCCAGTCAAGGTACGGTTTCCATTCCGGCTACACTCGTATGCACCACTCCTCTACATATTCCAATTGAGCTGCCAATGACATGATGGTGTCGATAATCCCTTGATGAGTGTTCAGTTATACAAGAGCTTGGATAGGTGTGACAATCAACATGATCTAGAATGCCAGTTCAGCCATCATTTGAGGCTGATATCTGGCAAGGGATATTTTTTTAGGGCTTTCCTTAACCCAGTTCGATCGTCTCCTTAATGGAGGAAAATATTAATATTTTCCATGATCAGGTCCAGGTATACCGATGGTCCTGGTGCCATGTTAGTTGGATGTCTAGGAATTACTTTAATTTCTGGGATAAAAACTTATGGATGAGATACACCTACCAAAAATGTATGTTGAGGCTCCACCTAGGGATAATATTTTATAGGAATGCGACCTTAGAGAAAATCAACGTTTATTCGCCTCAACTATTTTATTTATTCCTCTAATTCAGAGAATCTGTATTCAAGCATAGGGATATTTTCCTCATCAAGAGGAAGAGGAAGGTCATATATAACCTTGCCTTTATTATTCTCTTTGGTATAGGTTTCTTGAGGAGGTTGTATGGGATTGATCATGGGAACATCCAAATTCTAGGTGATTATATGGTTCCGGGTATGCACACCTTCATTCCTGGTGTGAACTGCTTCCTGGATGGAACCATCCCCTCCTTGATTTTCTGTATTTTCATCATTTTCAATGATGTTTTTAGGATTAAAGTATACAACATTCACTGATGTGTAATTCATTGATGGATTTGTACCAATTTCTAGATGATAGGAGGGTTATTTGCGTCTTTTTTGGACCCCTAGTTTTCTTTCTAGGATTCTCTTCAAGCTTATTGGAGAAGGGTGACTCAGAAGGAACCTTTATGAATCCTTGTTTTACACCTACCTTATGGGGTAATGGGTCATGGGATAGGGGTAAAATGGGATAACTTACAAATTTTCATCCTTCCTAAATGGGAAAAGACTAATTTCCATTAAGGGGGTGGTTGAGGTAAAAATTACCCCATCCCTATGGGTTGGGGTTTCTCCCATTATCTTGTATTTGTGTCTCAATACTTTGTTTTCAATATTATGTGGTAATTTTGTGTAAAACATTCCCCTAGCCCTATGAGATGGTTTTGATCCTATACTACGAAGGCTGATACTATCGTCACTGCTCTCTTTATATCACACATCCTTGTTCGAGTGTGATCCAAATATGATGACGGGTCTTCATGAAAACTATTTTATTTTGAGGACATTTTCAGTTTTGGATGATTGGATTCCCGTAAGAAAGAAACCCGATGAATGTTCTTTGTTTCCTAGTTATGGATTTTTTAATGACTTACTCCCATTAGGCCAGATGATTTTGAGACTTACACAAGGCTGATTCTTGTTGAGCATGCTACCTTACATGAGTAAGGGTTCTATTTTCTAGTCATATTGGGATAATTACATTAAAAGACATCATTTATAGTGGGTTCTTCTGAACATGGTGTAAAGTGAAATGCAATGATTTATGTTCCCCCACCCCTAGATGTGAACACCGAGTGGAGAATCAATAATTAGATGAAAAAACTTATGAAATAAATTGAGGCAGGTTAGTTGGAGATATTTTCTCTGCCTCTCTGATTGTAGTCACCATGCAGATGATAGGGCTTCCAAGTCAATTTGATAATGAAGCTCTCCCAATATTTTTATGTGGTCTTCATATCCATTATAAGGTAATAATTTTTCTTTTAGGTGGTGGAGAGTTTTCTAAACATTGATAGGAATTAAATGTATACATTCATATGCAAATGCCCTTGGTATGTCAAACTGATAAGTGAATGAGGGCCAAAACATAATGGGTATGTCATCCCTGACCAATTTTATTCCCATGAGAAACATATATTTTTTTTAATTATGCCATATAATCCTCTACTTCATCTTCCCAACATGGATTATTCTAGATTTTTTGTCGCAAGTAGCGGGATTCATAGGGGTCACATTAGTGTTGGAATGTTTTAGGGGTGGATTAGAGGATATTCATTGTCCCAAGCCATCCATTGGTTGAGAAAGTATGTAACTTGTAATTGATAGGGTATCTAACATGTCTAACCCCATATTTTCAAGCACCTCAGAATATGAGGGCTTTCTTATATTTGACATGGAAAGGGGAGGACCTTCCAGCCAATATGAAATGTTTCTGAGGGGAGGACCTTCACCATGGGTGATATCATGGATATGACTACCATCATAGATATATGTACAACTAAAGGAATAATATTTTCAGCATATAACCTGGGGAGGACCTTTTGGGAGGGAGAAAACAAGGGGATGACCTTCTTACTGAAATAAGATGTCATTGAGAGGAGAACATTCACAACACATGACATCATGGTAAGGACCACTATCATATCTCGATTTATAACTACAAGGATATTTTATAAAGTGTATACCCTAGGGAGGAATTTTAGGGTGAAAAAAACAAGGAGATGAACTTCTTGCTGGAATAAGATGTCACTGTGGGGAGGACCATTGTAATTCATGAAATCATGGAAAGGAAAACCATCATAGCTCGATGTCTAACTGTGGGGAGAATTTATGCAGTGTATACCTCTTGGGAGGATCTTCAGGATGGTTGATAGTAAGGGAAGAACCTTATTTATAGAATAATATGTCATCTCATAGAGGACCTTCATAGTGCTTGCCATTATGGTGAGGACTACCATCATAGACCGATGTCTGAATGTAGGGAGAATTTTTGTCGTGTATACCCAAACGAGGACCTTCAAGTCGGAAGATAGCAAGGGGAGGAACTTATATATGTCTGATATTCTATCCATGTGGAGAGTTACCATGACGCTCATCTGGAGATAATATCTCATGATTGATTGGCTTGTTCCCAAGAAGGAAACCTTCTTGACATATGCTCCAGGGAGGACCTCCAGACCTGCTGGTAACAATATTGAGAGGAAGAACTTTTAAACTAATACTTCCACTCCCATAATTTGGTAATAATTTGGAAAGATCTAGAGACACCATTGATAGATGTTTGATGGATTCAAGAACTCTAACTTCTAATAGAGAAGGGTTATGAGTCTTATCTTCATTTTTTAGTTTCCTTTGGCACGATTTACTTTTATTTTCTCTCTTGATAGTTAATGGGGAATATTTTTGTGAGTAATGACCTTAATATATGGGTACATGTTAAAGTGGATCCCACATTGTTATCGGGATATGCCAGGAAGCTTTTGAAATTGTGGAAGGGATATACACCTGCCCTGAAGTGGCCACTAAAGTGTATCAATGTACCCCATTTGGAATGAGTATTTATTCCTAATCCTATTATCCATTTATTGAATAATATTGATGATGAAACTCATGGATGGGAGAAATAATGAATGTATTCTCTGAAGTGACCACCTAATTGCGTGGATTAGTCACCCCACTTAGGAAGGTGGGGTTGTGGGCCTCACTACTTTCTATTTCTATTGACATGATCACATCTTGGAAAGTATATAGGATATGTTTAGTAACTGTTGTCTAATCCTTTATCATTACTAAGATGTGTTGAGATATGACCTTGGAAGTAACATGAATATATGACCATTCCATTTTAAGAGTAGGAATACATGCTTTCTCTGGTCCTCCATTTTCTACTAGTGGGTACAGATAGTTCTCCTATGTGGGGGTAGAGGTACAGTTTTCCCTTGATTTACAATTATGATACACCAGTTTCTTTCTCCAATTTCCACCATATTTTAATGAATGGATTAACATGAGAGAGAATGAATTTTCCTCTTCTTATTGGTTTCCTCCATATTTGACTATTGGGCTTCATATTTTCAAGAAGGTATTTGTGCTTCTCATGGGTTACCATTATATTTGTCTGATTAGATTCATTTGTAGTATAAGGAATATAATTTTTCTCATAATTGTTTGTCATATTTTTATGGATGGTTTCATATTTTAGAGTAGGTATTTTCATATTCTCATTTTCCATTGTATTTGGTCAACAAGATTGATATGAATTGGTAGGTATATGAGTCTTACTATAATTTACTACCCTATTTTCATGGTGGTCTTAGAGAGAATTACCAGGAATTTTCATCTTCCCATAAGCTGATTCCATATTTTCATGATAGGATTTATAAGAGAGATCAGGAATATAAGTCTGCCTGTAGTGTTCCTCCATATTTTCACAATGAGATTTATCAAAGAGAGTAGGAATATATGTCTTCCCATAGTGTTCCACTATATTTTCATGGAGGGGTTATTATAAAGGAATGAGGATGATGGCTTGTTACTAATAGTATGATCATCACCCTTTATGGGCTGCCCAGAGGACCTAGGTATGTTTGACTTTGGATGGGGATCATGGGGTGATATCCTCTTCATGGTGAGGATTCTAGGCCACATGACATTGAAGGTGATGATTTCTAGCAAGGGACCTTGGGCGGGGCCTCTGTTTTTTTGGGATGAATTCATTGGTGATAACTTCAGTAGCCTCCCTAAGGTAAGGGAGGAACTCTTTATCATGTTCCATGGACAAGTTACCAAAATGGATGGGGAGGACTCGTGGAGGTGTCTGTTTCTGGATCGCCAACCGTTTCTGGGAAGATGGCTGGTGAGCTTCATGAACTGGAGGGCTTGTCTAGCTATATCTAGGGTGGGGAGAGTACTATTATGGTGGTACTCCCTAACAAGGGAATTTAAAACCCAACAGTGAAGATGCTGGGTGGGTGATGGAAACCTCTGTTTGTTTTAAGACTCATCTAACATAATGGATAATGTGAATATTTACAAAAACTAGTGAGATTCCATTGGATTGAATATAGATTTGAAGATTTACCTTTAATATATATGATAATTATAGAAAAAACCTCTTCAAAGTAGAATCTCATGACCACATGTGTAATCTATGGTCTTGTTTTTCCCTATTCCATTTTGGATGTGATAGTATTCTAACACAAGATAACACCACCACCTTGGTTATGGATTCATTCCAGGTTCACCATTTTATTTTTGACAAAAATCCATTTGTGCTTGAGTGATTGATTTTAGTGGTTAAATTGTGTGAAATTCCTGACGCTGGGTACAAAGTCTTCGAATGGTCTCCAATGAGTTTGTTTGTAGAATTAAAAATTTCCAATGGATCTCATATCCATGAATTATGGACCTACTTTCCAAAGGCAGAAATTCATTGGGTAACTTGTCCACCAACACTTAAGAACTCACATTCGTCAAGTGGATGGGAATTTGGGCTCATCACAACCTTTTGGAGTGAAATATTTCCAATTAAAGGACTCTCTTATATATTTGAGATATGTTCATGAATCTTTTATCCATTCCAAAGTAGGTATATGAGGGTTAACCTAAATTAATAATCAAGTATGAATTAGTATGGGTTCCGAATCATCTATATGTATATGATTTCCTCTATCAATGATACCCTTTTATGGATAGATCAAGGATTCATTAGTCCTTAATTAGGACTATGGTGGTTTTAGTGAGGCACTCTAGAATTCTCCATCATCTTGGGAGATAAAATTTGTTTTGATATTGAGATTGAACCCACATAATGGGATTCCTTCATATTATTGCATGAGGAATCAAAACCCTTATAGTTCGGTGAAACATAATGGGGCTCATAAACTTTTAAGGTCATGTAACAATGACCCAACCATGCGGTTTAGTGTCATGGAGAAAGGATGTCCATGCAGAGGGTGCCTGGTCAATGTTTAGTGTGGGACCTAAGTTGAGGTGGCCCGACGAACTCAGAAGAGATATGGTCTCCTTGGTGGATATGAACCCACCATAAATATGGCTTGGAAAACATTAGGGTGAATTTGGGTGCTGGGTTTGGAACTCATGGATGCTTTCAATGTATTTTAGTTAGTTAGTAATGAAAGCTCACGTAGTTATGTCAGTCGGGCTTACGCATGAAAGTGGTCCATTTGGGTTTGAATATGATTGAGGATTACACATGGAGGTGACCCATTTGAATTGAATTGGTGGGTTACATATATGGAGAAGGCCTATGGAATTGGGTATGGTTGTGACTTGTACTGAATGGGAGTCCTGTTTGTGGTTTGGGACTGTGTGCATGTCATGATCACTACTAACCTCTCTACTCAGGTGAGTCATGCTTGATGTGAGAAATAAAATAAAGTAATATATTTAAATATCACACGATCCACTTCATCTGTTGGTGGAATAGGTTATAAAGGCTAAATGGAGATGGATAGGGTCTTGAGTGTGTTCATATCATCTTTTATTTTGGTAACTTGGATAATCACATATGGTGATCTATCAGGCTACATCCTAGGATAAGGTGAAGAGAAGAAAAAGTTAACATACCATAAGAAAGTCTAGAGGATTACTCTAGGTGGGATTCCATAAAATTGGTTTTGGGGAGTGGATATCATTCCCTATAAAAGGGAAAGGAAACTGTGCTCCTCATCCTCCTTACTTGTAAATGAGAGGTTCACATGAGAACCCCAAGGTTGGAACCCTCATTACCATGGGAATGTAAACCCAATGACATTACAAGGGTCTACCCTATTGCAGAGGTTATCCAACTGACTCCTCTTACCACGGGTATGTAAACTAGATGGGACACACTAATTTTCCAAATGATCTTATCATACATGTTTGTTGGAGACCTTGTCCTGATTCTATTAGACTGGTTCACATAGGGTCCTACACAGGGACTGATGAAATGATAGAAGGGAGTGATTGGAGGTGGAGAGTAGAATGCCCTAGGATTCCCCATTCCACGTAGTAGGTTATTAGGTAGGATGGGGTTCCCTCTGCATAACATGTTGCTATTAAGGTGAGGCTATCCTCTATGTAGCATTGTGTTACACGGTCCTGTGTTCTTCCTACATAGCGAGTTGCTACACGGGGCTAGGTTCCATTCATGCAACATGTTTCTACATGGTTATAAGTTCCCCCTGCGTAGATCATTGCTACACGACATATGATTATACCCATACAATGTTTTTCTATGCGAGATGATTTTCTAAAATGGCCCCATCCATTTATGCCCCACAAAATGGGGTCCACAAAGGTTTTTGGAGTTTTTGAAAGGCTGAACGATTTATTATTTCTTCTTTACTACTATGCGGTGGTTTTTTACTTTCTAGGAATCAAATTAGAGGCTTTGGTTTTTTCATTTCCTCATCGCTCACCACCTTTAGATCTCTTCAGTTCTATCCCTCTTTTAGTTGGTCCCTCTCAGGGTCTTTTTATATAAGAGAAGAGGGAACAGATAACAACATGGTCAGTCGTCCATGGGGGGATGTGGGGTTTAATTTTTAGGATCCAAAGGATAATTCACCAACCCTAAAATTTCTTAGTCAGTGGGGAGCAGTCATTCAAAAAGGGGCCCCATAATTTTTAGGGATACAAATCACATCCCGACCTCGCAAATGAATTTTATTCATTCGTGGGTACCGACACTACTGCCTCATTCTACAAACTATTTAGTTCATGGGGATGGTCATTCATGGGGGAATAAATAACCACCTCATACTAAAAAATATTTAGTTCATGGGGATGATTGTTTCATCGTGGTGGAAATAACCACCTTTTCCTATGAACTATTTAGTTCATGGGTATGATCATTCATAGAAAAAGAAATCACAACCCGAACCTACAAACAATTCTAGTTTCGTTCGCAGGCTCTAGCGCCAACACCTCCTCCTGTGAAATATTTATTTTTCAGGGTACTTTGAAAAAATGGTGGAATTCCATGTGCATCAGTGGTTCACAAATCTATTTGTACTTTGTGGAATCAATTCATCCTTTACGGCTCCAACCACTTTGAACTATTTTCTTCAATCTTCATCTGGGTTTTATTTCTACCCTTTTCTGAGTTTGATGTAATTATCATCTTCTTTATTTTGTAATTTTTAGGACCTAATATGGTTTTATTAGTGATTTTATGTTTTCTTAGGGTTTTAATGGGTTTCAGGATTTTTAGGGGTTTTAGGGATTTATAGTTTTTCTTGGGGGTTTTAGGGTTTTTATGGTTTTTAGGTGTTTTCGTTATTTAAGGGGTTTAAAGGGTATTTTTGGGGTTTTATATGTTTCTAGGGTCTTTTAGGGGGTTTTAGGGTCTTTTATGGGGTTTTATGGTCTTTTAGGGATTTTAGGATATTTTAGCGGTATTTAGGTTTTTAGGGGTTTTAGGGTTTTGTGGACAGGTTTAGGTGTTTTTAAGGGTTTTAGTGATTTTTAGAGTTTTTAGGGTTTTTAGTGTTTTTATGGTTTTTAACGTTTTTAGGTATTTTTAGAGTTTTTAGGGTTTTTTATAATTTTTAGGGTTTTTAGGGTTTTAGGGTTTTATAGTTTTTAGGGGTTTTTAAGATTTTTAAGGATATTAGGTTTTTTTGGGGTTTTAAGGTTTTTTAGGGTTTTAGGTTTTTTAAATATTTTTTGGGGTTTTAGGGTTCTTAGGGTTTTTTGTGTTTTAGGGTCTTTTGGGGTTTAGGGTTTTTAGGTTTTTAGGGTGTTTGGATTTTTTACGATTTTTGGGTCCTTTATTATTCTTTAAGTTTTTTATGGGTTCTAATGTTTTTAGGGATTTTAGATTTTTATTGTATTTTATGGATTTTTAGGGTGTTTTAAGGGTTTTATGGTCTTTTAAAAGTTTTTGGGGGTTTTATATTTTTTTGAATTTTCTAGGGATTTTTAGGGTTTGTATGGTTTTTAGTGTCTTTTAGGGTTTTAGGATCCTTTAGGGGCTTTAGGGTCTTTCAAGGTCCTTTAAGTTTTTTAAGTTTTTTAGTGTTTTAGTTTATTTTAGGATTTTTAGTGTCCTTTTGGGTTTAAAGGGGTTTTTAGGGTCCTATAGGGTTTTTGGGCCCCTTTATGATTTTTAGGGGGTTTTAGAGTCTTTGAGGGTATTTTTTGGTCTTTAGGTTTTTAGTGACTTTTAGGGTTTTAGTGGTTTTAGTGTCTTTTTAGTTTTTAAGGGGTTTTAGGGTCTGTTTGGGTTTTTAAGGATTTTTATGATCTTTTGTGGGGTTTTAGTGTTATTTTAGGGGGTTTAGGGTTATTTTATTGTTTTTAAGTGTTTTAGGGATTTAGGAGATATTAGTGTTTTAGAGGGATTTAGAGTTTTTAGGGTCCTTTATGAGTTTTAATGTTTTTATGGGTTTTCATGTTTTTTTGGGTTTTTAGTATTTTTAGTGGTTTTATGGGTATTTTAGTTTTTTTTGGGTTTTTAGATTTTTAGTGTTTTTTTGGGTTGTTAGAGTTTTTATAGTTTTAAGGGGGTTTTAGTGTTTTATGGGATTTTATGGTTTTTATGGTTTAATGGTCATTAGAGTTTTAAGGAGTTTTTAAGGTTTTAGGGGTTTTAGGGTATTTAGGGTTTTTAGGGTTTTTAGGGGTTTCAGGGGTTTTAAGGGGATTTAAATTATTTTAGGGTTTTTAGGGTTTTTTAGGATTTTAGGAATTTTAGGGGTTTTAGGTTATTTAGGGTTTTTAGGGGTTTCAGGGGTTTTAGGGGTTTTAAGGGGATTTAAAGGATTTTTGGGTTTTTAGGGTTTTTTAGGATTTTAGGAATTTTAGGGGTTTTTAGTGTTTTTAGGTTTTTAGGGTTTTTAGAGATTATTAGAGCAAGGAAGGCTTGAGACCAGGCTAGACTGATCCCCCAAAATTTATTAAAAAGGAAAAGAAAACAACAGAGCATTACAAGGAGGGATTACTTAGTTGGGTGTGCAATTCACCCTTGAAATCATATTCCACAAGCAGAGAGCAAGAAGTCAGGGTGATTAAGGACCACTTCAGGCACCTCTCCATGATAGCCTACTTTGAAAGGGAATCCGCAACCGTGTTCGCCTCCCGATAGGCATGTGTCACATTAAGGTTCATCCCTTGACAGAGGGTAAGGCACTCCACCCATTTAGGGTTATTAGAGTTTTTAAGAATTTTTAGGGTTTTTTTTGGTGTTTAGGGTTTTTCATGGATTTTTTAGTGTTTTATAGTTTCTATAGGGTTTTATGGGTTTTTAGGATTTTTGTGGATTTTTAGTGTTTTTTGGGGTTTTGGTGTTTTTCCGACTGTTTTAGTGTTTTAGGGTTTAATTTTATGCTCCAAGTATCTCATCCCCTCCGCGTTCAGTTAAGAGAAGTGCTCAGTCTTGATCGCTAGTAGTTAAGGAGGATCTTTAGTCTCCCTTGGTTCACTCATCTTTATCAAATTAATTCTATACAAGATCCTAATCGAGAATATTTTTAGTAGCTTCAAGTTTGCGAAGTGAGGGACATATATTTCCAAGGGTTAGTTCTTGGAGCCCACTTTTCCAATGATATATCTTATTATCTAGAATTCCTAGGGATTGGTATCCCAGGTAAAATTGGACTAACTCTCTAATGAGGTGTTCAAAAATAAGGTTTCTATTATAATTATTCTGGAACAATCAAAAAATCCATCTAATATTTGGGACTTCACCAAGCGAGTTGGATTGCATGATTTTATGCCTGATGATCCAGTGAACCATCACATATGAGTCGTCTATAATTCTTTCTTGATCATTGATAATGGTGGGGGATTCAAGCCATCATCTCTCGATCTAGATTTCAGTTGGTGAGGAGGTGTGCCTTCTCTCCTTTATGTATGATAAATGTTATCTAAGGCTTCATGAGTCATTATGAAATGATATCAAATATCTCAATACTATGGGGGAGTCATGGTTTATTGGAGGTGACTTTAACTCTATTATGGATGTATATTAGAAAAAATGTGGGTTCTTCTCTTATTACATGGATAGGATTTCCTTTTCATATTTTTTATCTCAAGAGGGAATCATAGACTTGGGATTTTTGGGAGAAAAATTTACCTAGTGTAATAACCATCGCACATGGTGAATACTAGACCACTACCTTGGAAATATTAAAGATATTTTACCTTACCTAACATGGATATCCCTCACTTGGATCATGTGTTTTCGGATCACTCCCCCTGTAGTTCATCTTAAATCTGGTCAAGATCATGGTGGCCATTTATTCATTTACAACCGTTGGCTCTAGCACCAAATTCACCATTAAATGGTTCAAGGCTCTTGGGAGAAACCTATTAAAGGAAGGTACTTGATTAAATTTCATAACAAGTTTCATTGCTTAAGAAATAATCTTACGGCCTGGGTTAATTCCCTTCCCTCTCCCCAACAATCTTTGGACTCAGTTGAAAGAGAGATTAAGAAAGAAGATTTGAGACTAGAAGAAGGTTAGGATATTGAACAGTTTACTTTACTTGGGCTCAAGAATCCACAATTTAACGAGAATTTTCTGGAGCATGAAAGAAGACTTCACAAAAGATCCTGCGCCACTTGGCTAAAATAAGGGGATTGAAATTCATGGTTTTTATATGAATGACTGAAAGATAAGAGACACTATAATTTTACTAATATATATTTGAATTATGGTTCTTTTAATAAGGATCTAGTGGTTATTGGTGGTATGGTTTCCTCTCATTTTAATTATCTTCTTTGCATTCCTAACTCTGTTATGCAAAATGGTTATCCAACTGGCCAAGAAAACATTTTCAGATCCATCCCATGCATTGTTTCCTCCCATGTCAATGATTGACTGGAGAACATTCCAGAGGAGGAGGATATCCAGGAATCTAACAATTCTATCAAACAAGAAAGTTTCCTAAGATTATATAGTTTATTGGGGTCCTTCTGCTTTATCTATTGGGATATTATTAAGGAGGATCTCATTGATGATATCCAAGATTTATTCTATGGGGGACCTATTCCATGAATTTATTGTGTCACCACTATTGTTATTATCCCAAAGGTAAAAGTTCCATCATCCACATCTCAATATAGACCAATTAGTTTATTCATTGTTTCCTACAAAATTATTTCTATCATCATCAATAAAAGGATCCCACAATTCATTAACTCTTGGGTGTTGTAAGAGAAACATGCATTCATCAAAGGTTGTTCTATCCAAGGATCTATGGGTATTTCTAAAGAAATGGTTGGTGGAATTAATATGAAGGTTACATTCTATAATATAGAAATTAATCTCAACATGGAAAATTATTATGATCACCTAGAATGGAACTTCATCCTTAGGGTCATGAGAAGCATGGTTTTATCCGATTGGGTTATTGACTTGATCTTTCACTGCTTTAGCTTGCCTTAGTTCAATATCATTTTCACAGGGAGGAAATGTGGCTTCATGAAACCAAATAGGGGGATTATATAATGTGACCCTATTTCTCCCAGCATCTTCATTATGTCCCAATACATTCTCAGTAGACTTATTAGCTCCAGTATTTAGTGAGGTACTATCAAGCCTTATCTATGTGGTGATAAGTTCACCGAGGTTTCTAACCTATTATTCACTAATTAAATGACCTTTTTACTTAATTTATACACTGAATCTATCAAAGTATTTATCAAAACAATGGAATATTATACCAATGGGAGTTTAAAATTAATCAATAGGGAGAAAATCCAAGTGTTCATCTCTAACTTGTGTTTAGAAATATGAAGGAGCAGCATTGAATCATTGCTATGAATTCAAAGGAAGGACTTACCTATATAGTACTTGGTGGAACCTATTACTTCAAGTATAATTAATATCATATATTTTGAGGGCATGATTCATAAGATCAAAAATAGAATTATAAACCAGAAAAATCATTTCTTTTCTTTGGTGGTAGAATCACCTGTGTCAACTGCATGCTAAAATCCATTCTTATGAACATCCTTTTGGTGATCAAGGTGACTAAAATGGTTATTAAATAGATTGAAAAAAATTTAAATGATTTCATTTAGGATGATCAGGGGGAGTATAAGTTTCATTGGGATTACCTGAAGAATCTTGCGAAATAAGTGGAGAATGGGGGTATTGGTGTGAGGAATGTGGGTTAGTCAATGCATTTCATTCAAGGGAAACTATCCTAGGAAACTATTTAAGGATTATAATTATTTATAAGATTAATTAAAGTAAATTAGGTAAATGTTCTTGTCCTAATTATATGGAACTCATATCCTCTTTTGAATTCTTTTCATGGTCACATTATAGAGCTCCAACACCGCTCCTGATGAATCCTTGGTCATGAAGACATAATTGTTTGGAACTATAACTAGATTGGGGAGGTCCTCATCTATTTAGGGTGCTCTACACCTGAATTAACATTAAAAAATGACACTTTCTTCCCATAAATCATTAAAATAATTATTAATCCCATCCAGAAAAATATTTAAGATAAAATTCACATAGAGGAGTCTTGAGATACATGCATCTTCATGGGTACCTCCTCCGGTTCTTTTTTATCTAAGGCCTATAGGAAAGTCTCAGCCCTGTAGAAATATAGCGATCATTAGGATGAGATCCTCTGGTTCAAGGAACTCTCAACAAAATTAAGCTTCTTGGTTTGGAGGTTTTGTAATAATTATTTTCCTATGGACATGGAAGTTAAACGGAAAGGTATCCATATTACTTCAATATGATAATGCTATAAGGATCACAAGGAGGAGTCCACTATCACCATTTTTTCCGAAGTTAGTGGACCTAGAAAATCTAGAGTTTAATAGGAAATTTTATTGGTTATATCCGTTTAGTGGTTTCCCTGTAGGAGTTCTTATAGTAGTGGTTTAGTGTCCCCAATAATAACAATCTTTAAGTGAGGGCTCGCTCCCTTCTTTTTGCAGCTGGCTATTAGATCCTATGGGAGGCAAGGAACCACTTGGGATAAATACATCCAATTGATGTGATTAAAAATTTATTTAAAATAGGACTCAGTTATTCATTTGAACATTGAATTTTCTGGAGATATTCTTTCATTAATGAGGCCATTGGATTCTCTAAAGCAGAGAAAGTTTTACAAAACATTCATCTAGAAAGATTATGAATCATTAATTATGTCAGAAATTATTTTATACAAGTCCAAAATATTTTACATTTTCAGGGAAAATTGAAAACTTAATTTCAAAAAACTTATAAGAAGGAACCATGGAGATATTTGACCATATGTTGGGAATAACAGGAGCCAACTTCTAGAAGATAGATTCTTTAGGTGAAGCTACTACACCCATTTCTTTTCTTCTTTTATTTTTTTTATTTTTTACTTTAGTTTTATTTTCAATAAAATTTTAATTTAGTTTATTTTAAATAAAATCTAATTCATGCACGGTTTTTATTTTTTTCATCTTCTTACACACACCCTTCTTATTATTATCCATCTTCTTCTCTTTCTTTTCTTTTTTTCTTATTCTTATTCTTATTCTATTTTTATTTTTTGTTTCATATGTGTATTTTTATTATTCTTATCTCATCCTCATAATTATTTTAATTTATTCTCTTGTATTATCTTTATTTATCATTACACCATAACCTCTTCCCCTAAAAATTGAGGGGCTAACCCGAGGCTTATCTTGGGGGAGTTAAGTGGTAATTCCATTTATTCTGCACTTAAATTCATAAGTTTGATTAATTTTGTGATGAGAAAGATTAAAAGTTCATGGGTGTGGTGATTTTACACCATTATAATGAAATAAAAATCATTTATATTATTTTATTAGATATTTTACCTCCATTATAATGGATAAAAGCTCATCATATGATGGATTTGATCCATTCAGTTGAAGAAATGGAATACGATGGAGTTAGGTCTTGAGAGATGTCACACTCTCGATTAAGGACTGTCATAAACCTTGATTATAGAAGTAGGTGTATTTTATATTTCTTAATGAATTTTATATTTCAAAACACTAAATAAAATTATAGTAATTCATTCATGAGATCTCAAAATTGAATTATAAAACATAATCTAAACACCAATAAGAATAATGATGGAACCCATGAACTAAACCACAAACGCCAAATACTTTCTTCCTAATTTAATTCAGTTATCATTGCATGTTAGTATAAGTTTATAATTTTCATATTTCATTTATTTTCAATTATATTGTTTTTATAAAACTTAAAACAACAACGAGAAGTGGTTTTGGTGAGATATAATAAGTAGGTGAACAATTGAGAAAGCTCCTCAAGTGAGATGACCCTGGTTATCCTCTATGATGTATTAGGAAAATAAATTTTATTTTTCCATGCCCTATGTCATATATTCATCAATACCCATATTATTCTATTGAATTAGAAAATACTAACATTTGGTAATTCCATTTTTTATAAATATGTCTATTAATTACATTTCCTTGATTTTTTATGAGGTTTATTTAGTAACATCATGATATGTATTGTTTAGCCACTATTTTCATATGATGGATTCAATATAATTATTATGAAACATGTTGGGAAAAAAATTATATAGACCCTTCATGTATCAATAGTGGAAACCCAAAAAAATTATATATTTATAGTACATAGTTTCTATAATTTAAACATTATATTTAAAAATAAGTCACACAGCATAACCTATTGGTTTAATGTTTTTTAAGATAATGAAAAAATATTATTTTATAGCATCTTCAACATCTCCCAAAAATAGTATTCCCACAAGTTTCTATTTCAGTCATATCATACATAATATTTTTCTTAATAAATTAAGTATGGAAACATTTTAAATGGTGATCTCATATGCTTCATAAGGTTAAACATTTGATAAAACAATCAACGATCATAAGTGGGCATAAGATGAGATTGCGGGTATGAGAGAATAGTCAAAATTCATGGGAATAACACAAGGGAGTCATACCTAACATGTTATAGATCCTAAATATTGAATCATGGTTTAATTTTTTTTCATAACATAATACATGATTAATAGGTGTGTGGAAACATGAGTCAACAATTATGAAAACATAACATAGGAATAGTAATTTGAAATATCTAGAAGCATAGAAAAACATTCCTTATGTAGGAAATCACCTTCAAGACCATCATCACATAGTAGAAAAAGTCTCCTACTGGATTAAATTTTCCCTCAAATACTTAACATGTAAATTAAAGAGACATAAGGCTCTACCTAATTAACTTTTGGGAAATGTAATTATAGTCATACCCATCACATAGTGGATATAGTCCCTTAAGGATTTTGGTTCACTCCCCTTTCCATATTATCCCCAAAGAAATAAAACATTACCAAATTCATTAAAGAGACATATGGGACAATACAGTCACATAATTTTAACCCCTATGAATAACTATAGGAGAAAAAAATAGTTTGTGTTTTAGAGTTATAGAACATACAATTTCACTATATGACAATAAATCATGACTTCAAAATGTGATTTTTAAATAAACCCTTATGGATCTGGTAAAAACCTTAAAACCCCAAAAAATTCTAAAACCCCTAAAATCCCAAAAAACTCATAAAACCCCCCAAAACCCTAAAAGCATCTAAAAACCCTAAAACCCTAAAAAACCATAAAATCCCTAAAATCCTATAAAAACTCGTAAAAAACCCTAAAAAACCCCAAACCCCCTAAAATACCCTAAACCCTAAAAGCCCCTAAAAACCATAAAAAACCCAAAAAGACCCATAAAAACTCATAAAAACACAAAAAACCCTAAAAATCATAAAACCCTAAAACCCCCTAAAAAACAAAAAAAGACCTTAAATTCCTAAAATTTCCAAAAAATCATAAAAAAACCTAAAAATATAAACAAATATAAAAACCCTAAAAAACCCAAAAGATGAAAAAAAACATTAAAACCCTAAAACCCCCCTTAAAGGCCCTAAAATCCATAAAACTCCCAAAAAGCACTTAAAAACCTAAAAACCCCTAAAAACCCCTAAAAACCCTAAAACCCCTAAAAACCACTTGAAACCATTATGAAACAAAAAAAATCCTAAAAACCCTAAAAAACCTAAAAAACCTAAAACCACCCCTAAAAACTCTAAAAAACCATAAAAATCATTTAATACCAAAAAACAAAAAAACCCAAAAAACCTTAAAAACCCTAAAAAACCTCTAAATATGCTAAAAACATTTAAAAACACAAAACCCCCCTAAAAATACCTAGAAACCCAAAAAAACCATGAAAACCCCTAAAAACCCTACAAAACCCTAAAAAACCTACAAATAAAAAAATACCATTGAAGAACCCCAAAATCCCCAAAATCCCTAAAAACAATAAAAATCCTAAAAAAAACATAGAAACCCTAAACCCCCTAAAAGTCCATAAAAACCCTAAAACCCTAAAAGACCCTAAAAACCCTAAAAAATTCTAAAAGACCCGAAAAACCCTAAAAGACTCTAATCAACCCCAAACCTCAAAGATGTGATGAAGGTGGTGCTGGTTTTCGGATGTTATTGGGTTGGATAATGGCTGTTGTTTGGATAAGATGTGATGAAGGTGGTGCTTATGATTCTGGTGGTGGTGTCTCTATGTTACTGGTGATAAACTTTCTTGGAAAGATGGTTATGGCTGCTGGAATTTGTGATGTTGAATGTGGGTTATTGCTTAGCTGGGAGGTGCTGAAGTTATGGTTCTTAGTATCACTATTTAGCTGGTGGCCCTATGCCTGCCTGGAAAATGGTGAGGTTGATGTCTATGATTCTGGTGCTGGCGATTCCATGTTCCTGGTGGTGATTTTTCATAGAGTGAAGGCGTTGGATGCTAGAATTGGTGATGCTAGATGCGAGGTACTGCTTAGCCGGGAGGTAAAGAAGTTGTGGTTTATGGTCTTGCTGTTGCTGGATGTTGATTGTTGCTTGGTTGGGACTGCTGCTGGTTGTTTGTTGGAAGGTGATGATGGATGCGTTTGGTTGTGGTGTTTGTGCTTTGGTTTGATGCTGTTGGTTGTGGGTGGCTGCGATGTCGGATTTGGTGCGGTTGGTTGCTGGGGCTGGTTGGTTTGGATGTGTTGCTGCTGCTGTGTAGCTGTGATGATTGGATGTGGTGCTTCTAGATGTTGGTATTGGCTGGATGTGATGTGATGATGATGCTGTTGTGTTTGGTTTGAGTCCTTTTTCTTTTCTTTTATTTTTTGTGGTCTGTGTGTGTGTTTGTTAAGGGATTTTGGGTATGGTTTGATTGACCCCACCCCTCCCTTGTCTGCAGTGTCTTCATGTATTTTTTAATAATTTTTGGGGGAGGTCAGGAATAGCCTGGCCCCGAGCCTTCTTTGCCCCAAAATAAAAAAATCCCTAAAACCTTGAAAACCCTAAAACCCTAAAAAAAATTAAAAACCTAAAAACCTTAAAATATGTTAAAAAATATAAAAACCATAAAGCCATAAAACCATATAAAAACCCTTAAAAACCCCAAAATCCAAAAAGCTAAAAAACTTATAAAAACATCACAAACACCTAAAAACCCTAAAAAACCCAAAAAGTCTTAAAATCTCTAGAAAACCCTAAAAAACCCTTAAAAACCCAAAGGATCCTAAAAGCCTAAAAACCTAAAAATTCATAAAAACCCTAAAAATCTATAAAAATACTGAAAGACCCTAAAACCCTTAAACACGCTAAAAATACAAAAAAAACTGTAAAAACCATACAACTCTACAAAACCCCTTAAACCATAAAAAAACTAAAAAACCTAAAACATAAAGCCCTAAACCTGTAAAACCTAGAGAAACTTAAAATAATCCAAAAAACCCTAAAAAAACCTTCAAAACCCTAAAAAATCATAAACCACCTAAAAACACTAATACCCTCTAAAAATCCTTGAAAAATACTAAAAAATCCTAAAAACCCCTAAAACCCCTAAAAACCTAAAAAACCTGAAAACCATTAACACCCCTAAAAACCCAAAAAACCCAAAACCCCCCAAAAAAAACCATAAATCCCTTAAAATCCAAAAAATCCATAAACACCTTAAAAAATACATAAAAACGTAAAAAATCCTTAAACCCTAAAAAACCTAAACCCTTAAAAATTCTTAAAAATCCTTATAATACATTAAAACCCTAAAAACCATAAAGAAACCCAACCACCTAAAAACCCATAAAAACCATAAAAAACCTTAAAAACCCAAAAACACTATAAAACCACGAAAAAACCTAAAAAACCCCTAAAAGACCATGAGAACACTAAAAATCCACAAATTCCATGAAAAAACCTAAACCCAAGAAATCCCTAAAATCCCTAAAATAAAAAAAACCTTAAAATCCTTAGAAACCCTAAAACCCCCTAAAACAACCATAAAACCCTTAAAAGATATTAAAAACCCATAAAACTCTAAAAGACCCTAAAAACCCGACAATACCCTGGAAAACCTAAAAAATTCCTAAAAGACCCTAAAACCCATAAAAACCATAAAACAGCCTAAACACCATAAAAATGCCAAAACATACCCTAAAATCCCTCAAACACCATCAAAACTCTAAAAAACTCTTAAAAACCCTAAAAATCCCCAAAACCCTAAAAACTATAAAATTCCCCAAAATACCCTTAAAACTCTAAATATCCTAAAAAACCATAAAATACACTAAAACACCATAAAACACTCTAATAACCATAAAGATCCCTTAAAACCCTAAAAACCCAAAAACCATAAGAACACTAAAGACCCTTAATAACACTAAACACTTTAAAAACCTTAGAAACCCTAAAAACCCCAAAGCCCTAAAATCCCTAAAAATCCTAAAAACCCTAAAACACTATAAAACTCTGAAAAAATATAAAAACCGTAAATAACTTCAAAACCCTTAAAAACCTAAAAACCTTAAAAAACACTAAGAAACCCTGTTAAAATCCTAAATATCATAAAAAACCTAAAAACCCTAAGAAAAACAATGAATACAGTAAAAGACCTTAAAAAATCCCAAAACCCCTAAAATCACTATGAACTCTAAAACCCAAAAAACACAAAAAAACCCTAAAAACCACTAAAATACCCATAAAATAACCTAAATTCCATAAAACCCATAAAATACCCAAAAAAAATCCTAAAAAACCTAGGAAAGAAGTTCTAAAAGATGCTAATGAAGCTAAAAACCATAAAAGACCCAAAAAAACCTTACAAAAACACTAAAGATCCTAACACCCTTAAACACACTAAAAAAATATAAAAAACCCTAAACCCATAAAAAACCCTAAAAGCTTAAAAATCCTAAAAACCTTATAAAACACTATAAAAACTTTAAAACACATAAAACACCATAAAAATTCAAAAAATCTCCTAAAAACCCAAAAAACTTAAGAAACAAAAAAATGTCCCAAAAACCCTAAAAAACTGAAAAACCCTGATGCCCCCAAACCCTAAAAACCCTAAAAACATAAAAAACCCTAAAATACCTATAAACTCTAAAAAACCAAAAACCCTATAAAAATCCTAAAACCACTTAAAACCCTAAGAAACCCCAATAAATCTGAAAAACTCTAAAAACCATAACAAACCCAAAAAACCTTAACATACCCATAAAACCCTAAAAGCCTAAAAAACCCACAAGACCCTAAAAAACCCTTTAAACCCCTAAAAACCATAAAATTATCTAAAAAACCCTACTAAAGCCTAAAAAAACCTAGAAAAACTTTAAAACCCTAAAAAATCCTAAGAGAACCCTAAAAAACCTAAAAACCCCTAAAACCCTAAAAAACCTTTAAACCCCTAAAAACATAAAAAAGCTAAAAACCTTTAAAAACTATAAAGAACCCTAAATACATTAGAACCCCTAAAAATACACTAAAAACTCAAAAAACCCAAAAAACCCAAAAACCCCAAAAAACCTTAAAAGCCATAAAAATTTTAAAAAACATCTAAAAGCCTTAAAGGACCCTAAAAACCCTAAAAACCTTTAAAGAAGGTAAAAACCCCTTAAAACCCTAAAAAACCCTACAAAATCTAGAAAACCATAAAAAACCCTAATAACTCAAAGAAACCATAAAAAATCCTAAAAACACCATAAAACCCCTAAAACTCCTAACAAACTTTAAAGTCCCTAAAAAACTCTTAAAACCCCTAAGAAAATTCTAAACCCCCCAACCACCCTAAAAAACTAAAAAACCTAAAATCCCCTAAAAACCCTCATAGACCCTAAAAATCCATAAAAACCCTAAAAACATAAAAAACCCCTAAAATATCCTAAAAAACCTAAAACCCCATAAAAACACTAAAAACCATTGAAAACCCTAAGAAAACCCTAAAGATCCTAAGAAACCCTAATAATACTAAAAATAAGAAAACCCATAAAAAACCTAAAAACCCTAAAAAAACCCAAACCCCTAAAAGATCTTAAAACCCCATTAAGTCCCTAAAAATCATAAAAATTCTAAAAATCCCAAAAAACCCAAAAAACCCTAAGAAATTCTAAAAAACCTATAAAATAGTAAAAAAAAACCATATAACCCCTAAAGACACTAAAAACCATTAAATCCCCTAAATGATCCAAAATCACTAAAAACTCTAAAAGACCCTAAATAACCCGAAAAACCTAAAAGACCTTAAAAATCATATTAAACCCCTAAAATACCCTAAAAAACCTTAAAATCCTTAAAAACCCTAAAAAATATAAAAACCTTAAAAACATAAAATCCCTTAAAGACCTAAAAAACCCTTAAAATCGCTAAAAAACCCATAAAACCCACTTAAAACCCATAAAAAACTAAAACACTAAAACCCTAAAAACCCTTAAAACCCCTAAAAGATAGTATAAAAAGAAAAAATAACCCTAAATCCCCCTAAAAAAGACATGAAAAACCCTAAAAACCCCCAAAACCCCAAAAACCCCAAATAACACTAAGAAATCCCTAAAAAACCCTAAAAAACATAAAAACCACAAAAATATGAAACAAAAACATTGAAAAACTTAATAAATTCTACATAACACTGAAAAACTCCAAAAAAACTAATGAACAACCTAAAAACCATAAGCAATCATAAAAAATAGTTAAAACCCATAAAACCCTAAAAAACACAAAAAACACTAAAAAACCATTTAAACAACTAATAACACTAAAAAAACCATAAATACCCCTAAAACCCTAAAAACCCTAAAACCCTTAAAAAATAAAAAATAAACTTAAAAATATTTCAGAAACCTCAAATACATAAAAAAGTATTAAAACCCTAAAAATCCTAAAAACCATTAAAAACAGAAAAACCCTAAAACAATACTAGAAACCATAAAACCCATAAAAACCCCAAAAAACAATAAAATTATTTGAAAAACCCTAAAAAATCCCTAAAATCCCCTAAAACTCTAAACCCGCCCCATAAAATCCATGAAAATCTCTGATAATCACTAAAAATCCCTAAACCCCTAAAAATCCTAAAAAACTCTTAAAACCTTAAAAAACCCTAAAAAACCAAAAAACCAAAAAACCCTTAAAAATAATTAAAATACTAAAACCCTTTAAAAACCCTAACGAACATGAAAAACACTAAAACCCTAAAAAATCTGAAAACCCCCTAAGAATTGTAAAAAACCCTAAAAAATGTTGAGAACCGTAAAAGACCCTAAATGAATCTAAAAACCCAAAAAAACCTAAAAACTCTAAAAAACCTAAAAACACCTAAAACCCCTAAAAAAAATAAATAACCCTTAAAACCTTTAAAACCATTAAAACCCTAAGAACCCTAAAAACATAAAAAACCCTACACCCCAAAAGTCCTTAAAGACCCTAAAAGTCCTAAAAATCCTAAAATCCCTAAAAAACCCTAAAGTCTCTAAAACCCCTAAAACCCTAAAATATCAAAAAACCATAAAAAATACAAACCCCTTAAATATTATAAAACCCATAAAAAACCCTAAAAACCTAAAAAACACAAAAAACCTAAAACACCCTAAAAATCCTAAAAAACCAAAAAAAATCTAAAAAACTTAAAAACCCTAAAAAACCCTAAAAACTCTAAAAAACTCTAAAATACCTTAAAACATAAAACAAAATAAAATTAAACTGATAAAAAAAATAAGATACCATAAAACACCATAAAAAACCTAAAATACTTTAAGAAGCCTAAAATCTCTAAAGGAACCGAAAAACCCTAAAATAATCTAAAAAATATAAAAACCCTAAAACCCCCAAAACCCTAAAAACCCCTAAATAACCTTAAAAACCATAAAAACCCTAAGGAAAAAAAAACCTAAAAAACCCAAAAGGACCCTAAAATACCTAAAAGGACTCTAAAACCCTAAAAACCATAAAAACCCTAATGAAACTAAAAAATCCTAAAAGACCCTAAAACCCACAAAACCTTCAAAAAACCCAAACCCCCTAAAATTTATAAAGAATCTAGTAAAACCTAAAAAACACTAAAAACCCAGAAATACCCTAAAAAACCTAAAACTCTAAAAACACATAAAACCCTTAAAGACCCTAAAAAGGCTAAAAATGTTAAATAAACTAAAAAACCATAAAGAAACCTAACATACCCTAAAAAACTATAAACCCCTAAATCCCTAAAACACCCTTAAAGTTCATAAAACCCCAAAAACTTTGAATACCCCAAAAAGCATAAAAATCCCAAAAACCCCAAAAAACCCCAAAAGTCCATAAATACCTTAAAAATCATTAAAAAAACCAAATTTGGTTGTATTTTTTTTGGAACTTCATGACCTTGGTTGTGGTTGTGATTGCGAGTTATTTTTAGTTCTGGTTATGGTATTTGTTGAGAAGTGTTAGGCATTGTTTGGTGATGCTGTGTAAGTTTGTTCTGCCCAAGGGGTGCTGGGTGCTGTGGTTTGGTACTGGCTATGGTTATCGGTGTTACGTTGTAAGCTGTGCTGCGAGGTGGGGAACACTGAAAGATATTTGGTCCGAAGGTTTTGGTTGTTGTAGGAGCTGAAAAATGGTAGGAGTTGGGTGGCTTAGAGGCGGTGATGTCGTTGATGCTGTTGATTCTGTGCTATTGTGCGTTGTATGTTGCTGCTGGTTTCTTGGGAAGATGAGATCAGCGTGGCTTTGGTTTGTAAAAAAGATGCAAGTTTGTACTGTTTTGGATATGTTTCATGTTTTTGGTGAAGGGATAATTGAATGGTGCTCCAAAATGGATGCTACTTTGAATTGTGGTCATCCGTGCTGTGAATGGCTTAGTTGTGAATCGTTGCACATGTTGGTTTTTGGTCGGATGAGATGTGATGAAAGCTGTTGGTGCTTGGAGATGGTTGCTGCTTTGCTGAGAGATGGAGAAGGTGTGACTATTGAATTTGATGCGGGTGGTTTGATGATGCTGGTGATGGACACACTTGGCAAGGAGGTGCTGAATGATGAAAATGGTGTTGCGGGATGCCAGTTGAGGTTCTATGGTGCTGTTGATTCTAATAATTGTTGATGAAGTTGATTTTAATGGATTTTGTGTTGATGGATGAGAGGTTTTGAAGATAATGCTATTGAATATGCTACTGATGGTTTTGATGCTGATGGATGCTGGTTGCTGATTGTCTTGGTGATGATGTTGGGGACACTTCAGTTTTTCTTCTTTGTTTGGTTTGATTTATCTGCAATTTTGGATTGGTTCATTGGTGTTTTGGTGTTTTAGTTGGGTTGTGATTTTGGTTAGAGGTATTCAATTTGATCTTCTGGTTGTGATGACTCTAGTTCATTCTGATTTTTTGTGGCTGCTGCAGCATTTGAAATGCGCCGATGCGAGACTTTGGTTTTGTGCTGCTGATTATCTTCAAGGAAAGGATGGATTTACTGGTTTTAAGAAACTATAATGCTGGATTCTTATTGCTGCTAGGAAGGGATGTAATGAAGCTTCTGGTTCTATCACTGCTAGTTTATGAGGTGCAGAAGGAGATTTTGGCTTCGAGAAATGGTTATGTTGGCTGCTGCTTGCTGTTGGGATGGGTTGTGATGAAGCATATGTTTACAAGTTTGGTGCTGGTGACTCTGTACTTCTGGTTATGGATCCTCTTGGTGAGTAGGTGATGAAGTCTAGTGAGGCTAATGGTTCTTTACTATTGGAATTTGATATTCTTGGCAAGGAGATGCTTGAGGATGGGTGTTGTCTGGTGTGGGAGGATTACCCTCGCTTTGGAAAGTACTGTTTGAGATATTAATGCTGAAGGTGATGGATGATGGAACATGTGCTGCAAGATGTTTGTTTCTAATTGGTTGGGAGGTGCTGATGAAGATGGTGGAGCTGCCGAATGCTGGAGTTGGATGAGAAGGTGTTGAAGCTGCTTTTTTGTTTGGTCTTTTGTGTATTTTCCCTTCTTTTTTTTCTTTTGGGGATTGTTTTTTTGGGTTGGGGTCGACTGATCCTACCCCTCCCTGGTTCGCAGTGTCTCTTTTGGTGTTTTTTCCTAATAAATTTTGGGAGGACAAGAAATAGTCTAGTCTTGCACCTCTTCTTCCCTAAAAACCCTAGAAAACATTGAAAACCCTAATAAACCCTAAAGGTCTCTAAAATCCATAAAAAACATTAACCCCCTAAAAACCCTCAAAGACCTAAAAAATCCTAAACGACCCTAAAAATACATAAATGACCCTAACCCCCCCGGAAAAGACAAAAAGCCCTAAAAGCCCTAAAAAATACAAAAAACACCAAAAAAACCTAAAAACCTATTTTTTAAAAGTTCCTAAAACTATAAAAAACCCTAAAAAACCATAAAACCCTAAAAGGACAAAAACCCAAAAAACCCAAAAAACCACACCCCCCCCCCCAAAACAAAACTGTAATAGAACACTAAAAACCCTAACTGAAACTAAAAATCCAAATAAACCTTGTAAAAAACAAGAAAAACTTTTAAAAACATAGATAAACCCAAAAAAACTTAAAAAACCAAAAAAATCCAAAAAACCCTAAATACCATAAAAACCCTAAAAACCCTTCAAAAAATGCTAGACCCCCATAAACCCTAAAAAACCCTAAAAACCACAAAAACCCTAAAACTCTTGAAAACCCCTAAAACCCCAAAAGAAAAAAATGCTAAAAATACCCTAAAAACTCTAATATAACCCTAAAACCCCCAAAATAGTAAACAACCATAATAAACCCCTAAAAACCCAAAAACTTCAAAAAACCCCAAAAAACTTGAAAAACCCTAAATAATACTGAAAACACTAAAAAATAAAAAACACTAAAAATACCTAAAAAACCTAAAAAACCATAAAAACCATAAAAAACAAAACAAACCAAAACAAACTAAAAAATCATAAAAAAACAATAAAACTCAAAAAAACCCTAAAAACCTTAAAAATTCAAAAAGCCCAAGGAAACCAAAAAACATATAAAACCCTAAAGGAACCTAAAAAAATACTAAGACTATAAATGTACCTAAAAAACCTAAAAAAACATAAAGGTCCCTAAAATCCCTAAATCTCTAAATAAACCTGAAAAACTCTAAAGACCCTAAAACCCTAAAAGACCATAAAACCCTAGAAAACCCTAAAACCCCTAAAAAACCCTCAAAGTCCCTAAAAACTCTAAACGACCCTAAAACCCAAAAACCCTAAAAAATCCAAAAAACCCAAAAAAACAAAAAACTCTATAAGATACTAAAAACTCTAAAAAAAGCTAAAAAGCCTTAAAAACCATAAAAAACCTTATAAAACCCTAAAATATGTAAAAACCCAAAAAATAATAAAAACCCTTTAAAACCCTGAAAACCCTAAAAAACCTAAAACCCCAAAAAAATCACTAAAAAACCTAAAAATCCAAATAGATACTAAAAAAATAAAAAACCCAAAAAACCATAAAGAAAACCTAAAAACCCTAAAAACTCTAAAACCCTAAATAACCCTAAAAAACCTTAAAAATCATAAAAACCCAAAAAAACCCAAAAAACCCTAAGAAACCCTAACAAATCCCTAAAACCCATAAAAACTAGAAAAACCTAAAAAACCCATGAAAAATCCTAAAACCCCCTAAAAACTCTAAAACCCATAAAAGACCAAAAAATCCCAAAAAACCAAAAAACCCTAAAAAACTTAAAAACCTAAAAAACATAAAAACCCACTAAAAACACAAAAAAATACCTAAAAACACTCAAAAAACCTAATAACCTTTAAACCCTAAACCACTAAAAAAATCCTAAAAATGATTAGAAAATTAAACACCCTTAAACCGTAAAAACATTAAAATACCCCCTAAAACCCTAAAAAATATCTAAAACCCTAAAATACCCCAAATATCCCTAAAATCCCTAAAATCCCTAAAAAAATAAAAAAACCCTAAAAATCCCTATGAAACACTAAAAATACTAAAAAACAAGAAAAAACTATAAAAAACCTTAAAAAAATTAAAAATATCTAAAATCCTTTAAAAACCCTTAAAAATATAAAAAATCTTAAAACCTTAAACGAACCAAAAAACCATAAAAAACACTAAAAACACTAAAAAATCATAATAACACCTTAAAACACATAGAAAACCCTAAAAACCTTGAAAACTATAAAAAACCCTAAAACAATAAAAAACAATTAAAAACCATAGAAACTTCCAAACCCCTAATAACCCTAAAAAAACCTTAAAACCTCAAAAAACCCTAAACCCTTAAAAAATATTAAAAACCCTAAAACCCTAAAAAATAGTAAAAACCTTGAAATATACTAAAAACACTAGAAACCCTAAAATCCCTCAAAAATATTAACACCCATGAAATCCTCTAAAAATATTTTAAACCCCTTAAAACCCTGAAAAACTACCAAAAACCCTGAAAACCCTAGAAAACCCTAAAAATCCCTAAAAATACATAAAACCCCTAAAAAACCTAAAACCACCTAAGAGACCTTAAAACCCCTAAAAATACTTAGAAAAAGATAAAAAACATAAAAAACTATAAAAGAGCCTAAAAGAACTTTAAAACCCCAAAAGTCCCAAAGAAAAACCTAAGAGATGGTGGTGCACTCTCCCCCTCGATGTGGGTTCTAGGGATCCCTTCGGATTCCCATGAATATGGCACTACTGGTTCTTTTCCCCTTCACTCTCGACTTTGTGGGGGGGGGCTCATGGCGGTGGCTGGATGATGCATATTCTTTCGGTGTGGATGCTGCTCTTCGACAGTCTTGCGTTTTCCATGGGGCGGCGCTGATCGGGGTTTCAGCATTCTTTCTGACCCTTCCCCCTTGTGCTGTTGGTGGGAGATCTTGGCGACAGAGGACATCAGATGCGTTCTCTAGATCAAAGGTGACAAGTACCCCTCAGCTTCAGCAAGCGACGACGTTGATTGGTGTGTCGGCACCAGATCCCTTCTCAGACCTGGCTTTTAGGGGTAGATCTTGGCAGCAGCGGTCTGCAATAGCATTCTACGGTTCAAAGGTGAAAGGAAATGATAGCCTTTTCCGATTTCAGTTCTCCTCTTCTCAATCACGCATTCAGAAGTTTTGTTTTATGTTCTAGTTCGGTCCTTTCCTCGGTTCATGAAGCAGATGCAGGTGCGTGCTCATCCTAGTCGCTCAACTTCACCTCCTTTCTATGTTGTTGATGCTAGATCTGGTTGTGCCTTTTGGAAATCCATGTACTCATCTATCATGGATGTGTTTTTGGTTAAAGATCATCTGGTTTTTCGGAATTGGTTTATGAATTTTTTTTTTCCAAATTCCTGGTGGTATGTGGTTAGCTATGCCATAAGGTGTGGAATGCTGAATGTTGTTCAGTCTGACAGCTTTGATTGCTGGATGCTGAGCTTCGATTCCTTGGGAGACGATGGATTTGAATGTGCTGGTTGCTGCTTCTTGAGCTATAAGTTGATTGGTGGTGGTAATGCTTTTGTTGTTGATTCTAGTGTTTTAGTGTCATTGTTTATCAGAGGTTGCTGCTGGTTGCTTGGGCATATGAGCTTGGCTTGGTTTTCTGAGCAGAAGTTGCATATGTGCTGTGGTTTGGTTGTTTTCTGTAGTTTTTTGTGCTCTGGATGTTTTGGTTGTGATTATTTTCAGGTGCTGGTCTTTGGTCATGAATGTTGGTGCTTGGTGATAGTTGATATTTTTCTATGAGGTGGTGAGGCTGGTTTGGTTGTGTTTCGACATGGATGCTGGCTTTCAGTTCTGTTGAGTGGTGCTGAACTTAGTTCTTCCTTTGGGTGTTGTGGAGCTGCTGCTTCATTCCGAAGTGATGAAGGGGGTAATTATGAATTTGGTGCTGATGGTTCTATGCTGATGGCGGTGGAGATTCTTGGTGAGAAGGTTCTGGATGCTGTTTTTTGTGAGTTTGGATGCCAATCATTGGTTGGTTGTGAGCTGCTGGTTACTGGTGAATGCTGGATAATGGGGCTTCTTATAATGGAAATTCTTGGTGAGAAGGTGTTGGATACTGGAACATGCACTACAACAAAATCCGGTCCTAGCGGCGGTTTAAACCGCCGCTATATTGTGTGGCGGCGGTTTACAAAAACCGCCGCTAAGTTTTGCGTCGGCAATCTATTAGCGGCGTTTTTTTCGATTCCGCGGAGGTTTTAGAAATGTGTCATAGATCCGTCATTTAGCGGTGGTTTCTCTTCATTTAGTGGTGGTTATATGGGTATCTGACATTTTTTATTCGTGGTGGTTTTAACCGCCGCTAAATTCAGGCATTTGATGCGCCTATTCTGCGGCGGTGAAAACCGCCGCTAAATATCAACATAATATATTTAGCGGCGGTTAAAACCACCGCTAAATTCTGCCCAGTTCATCATTTAGCAGCGGTTTTAACCGCCGCTAAATGCTCACAGGTATGGCATTAGCGGCGGTTAAAACCGCCGCTAAATGTTGAACTGGAAAAAAAAATATGTTGGATCTGCTCCACCACTGCCCTAAATTTTCCAAAACCACAGCCACATCTCACCCATCAGCCCCACATAATATCACATCCACACATCATCATCCCATAATCATGTACATGCATCACAACACATCAAGGATCATTTTATAGATTTATCAACGGGTATTTTATCACATGATACTTTATTTTAGGAGTGTTGTAACACAATCCATAATCATAGAGTATCCATTTCATTAGAAAAATATAAGTGGTTGGTTAATTTCCCTTTTAGGGTGATATCACAACAATAACAATAGACACAACAATCACAACACATATCATCCAGTGAAAGAAAATCCCCCAATGACCATAATTTTAACCAAGGTATCAATACCATACAATCCATCATATCATAATAATATCAAAGCTGTAAAAACATGTGAATCATTCCTATTTCCCCCTTCAGTTTCAATTAGCCAATTATTTATCTTTGATTAAGCCAGCACAACTAGAACCCATAGATGAACAAGAGTAACCCCCCATGCATGATACACAATAAAGAGAAATAACTGATTCCCTACCTTAAAGAATATTTTTCGACTCGCAGCACACCATAGGGTGAAGAAGAAATGACCATAAACCACAAATGCATGAAAAACCCACAAATAAACCTACACTGTGCCAAAAGATCATCAAAATGTAAACCAACTCAGACCCTAGACCAAAAAGGAATCATTGTATTGAATCCCCAAGAGAATAATAAGAGGAAACTAACCAAGAAGAAGGAAGGTATTACCACCAATTTCCAACCAACATCCACCGAATCCAATGACATCCACCATGCCTAAACTAAAAACAAATTGGTATTCCTGGACCCATTGGAGTGGTGTAAAAATTTTAAGGCCATGACAGAGCCTTTTATCATTAACCTTTCATGCCTTAGCCATTTATGGTCATGGGATTGGTCTTTTAGTGTGATACATATTGGATATGGATCCAATAGGGGTATGAATATGGGTTACATATATGGTATTCTCATTGGATGTGGTATCATCACATGCATATTGAATTAAGAATATTTTTGTCAACACATGAGGAATCCAGAACACAATAAATAAAATGCATAGAAGGAAACATGAGAAATCAAGAAAATGTTAGGACATGGAAATGTTTGGTGGCAACTATGTGCCATAAATGTTACATATACAAACCAACTGTTATCATACTTGCTCAACACATCAACAATACTACTACTCATCATCTGATGCTGCATCGTCACCCTCTCCACCTTCATCTCCACCACCTGCTGCCACCTGTAAGAACATTATATTGAAAATTAAATATTGTTGCATATTTATAATAAAAATTAAAACCAATAAAAGTTTGCAAACTAAATGATTTTGATTTTTTTGTGATTTACCTGCTCACCACTACCCGATGCACTACCATCGGGGGCATATCTGCTCATATGCTGACGTATTTCAAGCAACTCTTTCTGCAAAGCAAATATCTGATCCCCCTGCTGGTGAACTGTGTTTTGTAGAGCATACATCTCTCTCTGAGCATCTTCAGGTATGAAATGACTATAAATAAGAGTAGATGAGGCCGAAATCCCTGATGGCATGCAAAAGACCCCAGATGGTACGGGTCCCAAACCCATCCCGCGCACTCTACCAGGATGCTCCTTCCCAAGGACTTGACCAACCAGGTCATCCTGGGAGACTGAGTAGGATTGCCCAGGATTGGCATCCCATATTTCTTTAATTTTTACCTATAAATAAAATATCAATATATATTAACACAGTAAAAACTGATATTAAGTTATTATAATAAATAATTGACTTCATACCCCAACTTCTCTGGCAGGTTCATTAACAAAACTTCCATCTGTTTTTTAATGAACATCCAGCCACAGTTCTGTTCGGGATGCTTCATGCCCTAAACTCTGTGACTGCATTAAACAAAGATAAATCATCAATCAAATATGTTAAATAGATAATATTATCTTATAAATATTTAAACTAATTAAAAGATTACCAATGACATTCGGCTTCTTGAAAAGCTTTTTGAACCCGCAGTGTGCGGGATTACCTGCTTCGCCCGGTTTGAAGCATTCTTTCTTGAGAGATCCTGAAATAAATAAAATTCAATTTAACAGTATTGTATTCAATGTCTATCTCCTCTTCATGTACATGTATAAATGTAAAATGAGGATAATATAATAATATATATTTCAATACCATCCGCTTCTCATCACGATGTCTATCGACAAAAACCTTCCACTGTTCTTTCGGTACCCCACTGGGTATCTTCTCATACATCTGCTGCACGTTCAACGAAGAATCGTTGACATCACACCACAATATCCATTTGAAATCTTTCCATTTTTTTCCAAGATTTTTCAATGTCCACTTCCGTGCTATCACATCAGCAACGGTAAAGTGGAAGAACATCTGTATACAGAAATTCATTTTGATTATATTTGTAAAATGACATTCAATTAAACCATAAAATAATAAAATTACCTTTATCTGAGAATCATAAACTTCATTTTTCCAGTTTGGAGGCATATGCCTCCAATCATCATACGAAATAGGCAGGGAAACGGGCTCCGCTGCCAGCTGACCTATAATCTGACCAAGTAAACCTGCGGCGTCATCTGTCGGGACCCCATAAGAATCAAATGGCACCACTATCTTCTTGCCATGCATGTTCCAAACATCAGAACTTTTTATGTCTTTTTCCACGGTTTCATTTTCTTCATCTGCAATGAGCAAACAATTACTATAAACAAAATGAAATAAATTTATTTAATTAAAATTTGTACCTATGACTGCGACCCTCCAGAATGTCCGTGATGAACTGGAGGGGGCGTGTCGCTGCCCCACTGCTGAAGCTCCTGTAGGGGGAGGCGATGACTCATCCTCTAATGAGGCATCCACTGATGGTGTCAGAGATGGTGCAGGGGGAGATGATGCCGTGGGGACAGACAGATCGTCATCTGTCGCAGAAGAAGAAGGAATAGTGTACCGCTTCTTCCTTGGCATTCCTGTCATTTAATCAAATAAAATTAAGTTCAGAATATATATTTCAAAAAATTTATGCAGAAAAAAAATTAAAAATGATAATAGATGCCCAGTATTAACAAACAAAATATATATAACAATGATAATGAATGACTACAAAAATGAAACAAGTAGTTGCTGAATGAATAAATAACTGTACATACAATCATTTTCCCCTTAAATCATGTCGGTTTCCTGCTCCATTGCTTCATCCACTTCATTCATCCTTGCTAGACCAATATTTTCAATATCATGATGGACAAATAATTCTGCTTCCTGTTGTTGATGAAATTCAATTACAGAGGTCAAATCTTCCACTTCATCACCCATATCATACAAATCTCTTTGTATTACGTGAGTAACTACACTCCACCCTTCATCCACAACATCATTCACATAATATACCATTTTTTCCTGCGATGCTAAGATATATGGATCATGCAGTTCACGATCACCAACATCCATCAAGCGAGAGAAGTTTACAGAAGTAAATTGCAAGGAATCTCTTTTAACACCTCTGATAAAATCGACCCATTTGCATTTGAATAAAACAACAGAAAAATGACCGTGGTAGTTTAATTCAATAATATCATGCATCTTTCCATAGTATTCCACTTCAGCAAATGTAAAAATACCACTATTCTGTGTTTTCAAACCCACTTCTCGATCGACTGTACGAAATCTAAAACCATTCACATTATAAGCGTTGAACTTTCTAACTTGTTTTATAGGACCTCTAGCAAGAAACTTCAAATCTTATGAAAAGTCAGCTCGAGTATCAGTATTCATGATCTGAAAAAAATATAATTTAATAGATTTGCAAATTGTTTGTGTCAAAGTAATATTCGTATTTATTGTAATATTTATAAACTTACACGTCGTGCAAACCATTCTACCAGCTCTTTATTCACAGCTTTCGTTATATCTTTTTCATTTCGTGTTCGGCTTCTCATTCGTCTCTTTGTTTGTATCCTCAACTCTTCAATAAATGGATCTGCAATTTCACTATTCATCATCACATATCTATGTGCCTGTAATAATTCCAATTCTGTTAGTGTCGCGTATGAGGTCCTCCCAACTGATCGGCAAATAACAGGAAATATTTTTGATTTCTGATGCATTTGAGATTGAGTTGATGTGTCGTCAACACGTCCAACTCGAGTAAATCTTGTCTCAATATCATCCAAATATCTGGAACAAAAGGTGAGACACTCCTCGGCCAAATAGCCTTCAGCAATAGAGCCTTCTGGTTGAGATTTATTTCTCACGTATGCTTTCAAATGCCCAAGATATCTGTGAAAAATAATAATAATATTATGCATTTATTTAAATGCCAATTTTTTTTTTACTTAAATGGAAACATATAAATAAAATACCTCTCAATTGGATACATCCATCGATAATGAACGGGGCCTCCTAATTTAGCTTCGTCAACCAAATGCACAGTTAAATGCATCATGACAGTAAAAAACGATGGAGGGAAGATCATCTCCATTTCACAAAGGGTCAATACAAACCTCTCTTGTAGGTTGTCAAGCTGAAATGGATGTAGAGCTTTCTCACATAACTGTCTGAAAAATGTGCAGAAATGGAGTACAATAGCAGTAACTTTTTCAGGTAATAATGTACGCAATGCCAATGGTAGTAACTGTTGTAACAAAACATGTGAATCGTGACTTTCAATCCATATAACTTACGATTCTTCAAGTCAACACACCTCGAGATGTTACTCGAATACCCATCAGATACCTTCACATTCTTTAAAATTTGAAGGAACGTATCTTTATCCCTATTTTTCAATGAAAAAATGGCCGGAGCATACTTTTCATTCTCATCTGGCAAGAGATCACGTTTTATGTTCATTACTTGTAAGTCTTTGCGAGAATTGAGATGATCCTTCGACTTTCCATGCTCATTAAGTAATGTGAAAATCAAATTATCACATACATTCTTCTCAATATGTATCACATCAAGATTGTGGTGCAAAGAATTAAATTCCCAATACGGAAGTTTGAAGAATATACTTTTTTTCTTCCATTGTTGCGTTCTGATTTCACTTGACGATGCACTTCGCACTCGTTTTCCGCTATCATTCAAATGATGAACCTTCCCAAATTCTGTTTTAACATTTTCAAGCTGTGTCAATATTTCAGAACCGGTTAACAACTTTGGAGGTGGTCTACGATCAATGCAACCATTAAATTTTGATTTGTTCAGCCGAAATCTTTGAGATGCATCAAGAAATCTTCCATGGCACAAGAAGCACCATTTTCTACTGTGAGGTAGCCGTTTGGGCTCAAAATCAAAGTTACAAACGGGACAAGCCAAACCCGTATAAGTGTTCCAAACAGATAAATTCCCAAGCCCATGGAAGTCACTAATGGTCCACATTAAAGCAACATGCAATTTAAACATTGTTTTAGAAGAAACATCAAATGTCTCAACACCGTTGCTCCATAACTCCTGCAATTATTCAATCAAAGGCTACAGGTATACATCAATATCATTTCCAGGCATTTGTTTTCTAGGAATAATCATCAAAATGATAAAAGATGTTTGTTGCATACACATCCATGGAGGCAGATTATAAGGGATCAAAACAACTGGCCAAATGCTATAACTCGTACTCAAATTCCCAAATGGGTTGAATCCATCGGCAGCCAATCCCAATCGAACATTCCTAGGATCAGCTGAGAAATCTGGATGTAATGAATCAAATGTCTTCCACGATTGGGAATCTCGTGGATGTCTCATTAACCCATCATTGTTATTATCTATAGCATGCCACTTCATGTGTTCGACGGTTTTTGATGACATGAATAATCTTTGCAATCGAGGCTTCAAAGGAAAGTAACGCAAAACTTTTGCAGGTGTGTTCCTTTTCTTCTTCTTCGTGAAATTATGTTCAGTCATACTTCCAACATCACCCTTTGACTGCCATATAGAAGAAGAACATTTCTTACAATTCTGTCTACTTGAATCCTCTCCCCAGTAAAGCATACAATCATTGGGACACACATGTATTTTTGTATAATTCAGACCAAGCTTGTTAACAACTTTTTTCATATCATAAAACGATTCTGGGATTTTTGCTTCAGGAAATGCATCACGAATCAATTCCAATAACATGGACATTGCCTTATTTGTAATTCCACATAGACATTTGATATGGTACAACTTCAGTAGAAATGAAAGCTTTGAATATTTCAAACACCCACTATACAACTCTTGATTTCCATCGTCAACTAAATCATGAAATGCATTTTCCTCACTGAAGTTTTCCCTTACATTTGGATCCACATAATCAAGAGGATCCAATGATATGTTACAATCTTGATCTGCTTGTGTTACAGTCTCAGAAACATCACTTGTCACGTTGCAATTTGTAGCACCCTCTTCTGGTTGTTCTGATATGTTTTGATGCTCATAGTGGTGTCTTGCAGTGCCTAATGCATCATTTATGAGGTTTTGCATTTCATTTTCCATTGTCGAAGAACTTGGGACCTCATTCTGTGGATTAACATCAGTCCTCAATCTTTCTGTATTGTTTGATTCTCCATGCCAAATCCAACACAAATATTGCTCAGGGAATTGCTTCAGTATTAAATGTTCATAAACTTCATCTCTCTTCAACCATGTTCTAAATTTACATTTAGGACATGGACATCTTATTTTCCCTTCAACGGATCGATTATAAATTGCAAAATCTAAAAACCCATTCAAACCCTTAACATATTGAGGTGTGTTCCTCGGTAATGTGATCCAGCTTTTATCCATGTATATCACAATGTGCCTACACAAAATATACGATAGTGTAAGATTACAGAAAAATAATATAATAAATATGAACCATTGACCATAAAGTATGCATAATATAATAAATATGATTCATTGACCACATTTACCATTTCAGACCAACTGAACAAGTCTGGTCCATAGGAGACAGCGTCAACACCTCATTGAGGAGCAATAAGAATATCGGGATACACACTTATCATAACACCATCGATCACACATTTATGTTGCCTCAAACAACACCCCATTGATGTGTGATCGAAACTGATCATAATGCATTTTAAATCAAGTTAACTACATTCACTGAAACCATTTTCACAATGGGTAATGTTTGTTTTATTGTTCTAGGGAAATCTAAATGGACACATTTAAGTTTTGGGGTTCATCTTGTGATGGAAGCATGAGACATGGTGTTTGAATTTCTTGAATAAATTAGTGATAATGACCCTCCTAAGGTGGAGATAATTATGTTAGTCATGGAAATGTGGAGAAAACTGTAGAGTGGATGTGGAGGAATCAAGGTTCCAAATAGAAACCTATAAGGGACATGTTTGGGGGTTCTTAGGGAAGGCCAGGTGGAACTTGGATATGGTGTGTTTAGGTGATGGAGGTATACCTTAAGTGAGAAGGCTTCGTGTTTGGGTAGAGGGGAGACATGCCAATAGGGGAAGTTGGGAACCAACGGAGTGAGTTAGCAGGAATGGAAAGACATAGTTGGATAGAAAGGAAATGGATGTGGTGGGCTGCGAGGCACCTCAAGTTAATGTTGAAATGATAAGTTTATCCTAGTAATGTGAATGAGTTTTGAAGAAGAACCAAGTAGTCCTTGGTTGAGATATGGATGGTGAAAGTGTGACAAATCTGGGTAGTTTTGGCAGAAATAATGAATGCTATAATTGGGTGGAGTTTTCATGGATGTTGTGAGTTGGAAAACATGTTAGGGAAGTTTTGAAGGTTGAGTTGAGGTTCTGTTGACCTCTTTTATGATGAGTGAAGTTCTCAAAACTAGAAAATTTTGGTGACGAAGTAAGTAATATGGTGTTGAGAACCATGGAAGGAAAGTAATCGATTAATGGTGTGGCTAGAGTTTCAAGTTGGATGGTATCAGGTAGGAACCATATTAGTGTATTAGTTTTGGTGATGGGTGTTGGATCAGGTTTTGGATGGTTGAATACCTTGAGATGAAGGTTATGCTTGGGTTGTGCTTTGGATGTTTGAAATGGAGTGAGGCTGTTGGGCCTTCAGTTTTGGATTGATGTTGGTCATAGAATGTGGTTGGAATCTATGTATCCCTTCAGCGACAATGAGTTTGTGTCACCATTATAATCTTGGTAACTAGGTGAGGTGGTGCTAAGAATTTTGGGCCATGAGTTGTGGAGAGGATTGGAACAAAGGTGTTCCGATTGGCTCTCCACAGGGTAGTGTAGTGCCTTATCGATATCCTCTTGTGCGGTGGTATAGTAACATTACCTAAACCTTTAATTTTCATTTGATGTTGATGATAAATAGTTGAGGTGGATGCGTCCTCAAAGATAATTGGGTTTTAATTGTGGTTCATGGTTGGGGAAAATGTTTTCAGGTAGGACCTTTTCCTTAGTCCGAGTGTTGTTATAACATGGTTGAGTTCAAGGAGTATATTAGAAGATGGAAGTTTATAGGTGGGTCTGTGGAACTAAAATTGGCCTTAGGGGTGCTGTGATGCTTGGGAAGTTTGGATATGTGATGATATGTTATAAGGTGGGGAGGTTTTAAGATCCCAACCCTTATCCAAGTGATATGATGAAAAAAATTACACCATGTAACCATAAATATCACACACCCTACTAACATGGATACCCATGACTTCTATGAGGAACCTTTCCGTTACATACATTATATAAAAAAGGACCTGAAAACACCCAATGGTCAGTGTATGGTGTGAGAAAATGAATATTAGAAATATTACACCATGTTTTTCATAAGGAGACATTAGAAAAATAAAACAATTATTCTTATTAAGGGAAAATAAAATAATAATATATATATATATATATATATATATTAAAAAATGGTAATTCACCCTTTTAGAATATATTAAAAAGAATAATAAAATTGATACATCATATTCCATTTAAAATAAATGTGATTAAACCATTTCATAATGTATTTATAAATAACCTCTTTGAAAAGGAAAACAATAGAAAATACTCCTATGGTATATTAGGTATAAGTTATCTAAGATCCTTTTAAATCTATGGTCAAATGACTATTTACATACATATCCCTAAAATATGTTCCCTTAAATGAGGTAATCACCTTGATAAGTGAATCCACTATAGAAACAATATTTAGTTATATTTTTAGTGTAAATCATTGATAGGTAGCCACAATTCATCCTAGAATTATTTTCTTATTATATCCCTTACTAAGTACCACATGATCCCATCTATCGTAGCCCATATTGGAAGGATTTCATTTATTAATTTTCCCACACATAAAGGATTTCAATTTCACAAATGACCCATACATGTAGGATTTAAATTAAAAATTCAAACTATTTGGAGGGAATATCACACATCAATAATCAAACTACTTAATTTCAAATAAAACATGATTCAAAATCCATTTTCAAAATCAATTCCAAAATAATAAATCATTTAATCAAATAATTCAAAAAACAAACCATTATAAGAATCATAAATCAATCTATTAATCAACTTATATAATCCAAAAAAATGATATAGAAAGTATGGATTATAAAATAAAAGATATCTTTAAAGCCTACTACCTAAAACACATAATTTTTTTAAAAATGAATGAAATAAATACCAATAGGATCAAAAACTAAAATAAATCCATTAACCAAGAGACCCATATAATGAATCTCAGATTCAATTAGAAACAAATCATCAAGATGGATGTGATAATAGATAAAACTCACTTTGGGGCCGAGGTCGAAGTGAGAAAGGTCGTCGGGAGAAGGGGGTCGCGGGTTGCCGGTCGCAGGCACCGCCGGAGGAGGTCGTGGGGTCGCCGGAGGAGGTCGCGGGGTCGCCGGAGGAGGTCGCGGGATCGCCGGGGGGTCGCGGGGGGCTGCGGGCGAGGGTTTCAGCACGCGGGGTCGGGGGAAACGGGGGTCGGGGTAGGGAAGGGTCGGGGTTTTTTTAAAAAAAACAAAGGTTTTGCGGCGGTTTATTAAAAACCGCCGCGAAACGTGTTTCGGAAAACGTTTAGCGGCGGTTTTGTAAACCGCCGCCACAAAACCGCCGCTAAACACTGTTTATTTTGTAGTGATGTGAGATTGGACACGGGTTGCTGCTTGGCTATGATCCTTGGATGTTGGTTTCTACTTGGACGAGAAGTGATAAAGGGTCTATGAAGCTACCGACTGCTAGAATTGGCCGAGAAAGTGCTGAAGCTACTGTGAGTTTGGCTCTTTGTCTTTTTATTTTTTTCTTTTGACTTTCCTTTCTTTGTGGTACTTGGGTGTGTGTTTGTTAAGGGCTTTTGGGTGTGGGTTGATTGACCCCGACCCTCCATTGTCTGCAGTGTCTTTGTTTCTTTTTTATAATAATTTTTTTGGGGTGCTAGGAATAGCCTGGCCCTGAGCCTTCATTGCCCAAAAGTCCCAAAAAAATCTTGAACACACTAAAAAATATAAAAAACCCAAGATACCAAAAAAACCCTAAAAAACAATAAAAACTCTAAAACCCTAAAAAACAATTAAAGACACTAAAAACCCAAACAAACCCTACAAACCTATTATTCTAAAAACCCTTAAGTGACCCTAAAAAAACTCTAAAAGACCATAAAAACCCCTTAAAAACCTTAGACCCTAAAACACCCAAAAAACCCAAAAAACCCAAAAAACTCTAAAACTACATTTAGAATCCTAAAAACACTTACAATACACTTAAAACATATAAAAACCCTAAAATACCCTAAAACCCCTACAAAACTCGAGAAGGGCCTCTGAGCGGCGGCTCTCCTCTCCTCCTCGCGCCGCCTAGGATTTCCTATACTTTCTTCCCCCTTCCTCCTCCGGCGAGGTCCGAACTCGATGCTTCCAGTCCCGCTTCGGCTCAGCAACCGCTGGTGTTGGATTTGCGTGTTCTGGTCGGTCCGGTGGTTGCTTGGTCGCGCCTATTGCTCCAGATCTGATGCGTTGGGTCTTCAGATGGGGGGATCTTTCCCGGCTTGCCCGATGCGCATCCCACCTCCGGATCTTGCTTCTTGGTGCCTGGTTTCGGGTTCCGAAATGCTGCGAAGATTCCCCTCTCGTTCTTCAGGTTCGTTTCAAACTTCTAGTGTGCCTTGTTTTGGGACCCGGTTTCGTTGCTGCGAAGGTTCCCCTCCCGGCTCAAGGTCACCAGTCGGCCTCTGGCGTGCCTAGTTCGAGACCCGGCTTCGGTTGCTGCTCCCCCTTCCAGCTCCTGATCAGTTGCAGATCTGGTGGTACCGATGTCGGCTTGTCTGCAGGGCTCCTCCGTTTCGTTTACCTTGCGCCAGATCTGGAGAGCGCGGTGTCAACCCCGGCATGCTCCCGCACCCTCAAATGTCTTCCTGGTTCGATGTCGGCTGTAGGTATGGCTTGGTGTGCTCAAGTTCGAGTCTTGTTGCTTGGAGGAGGGAGGCTTTGGTTTCTTCTGATTCTATGTCTCTTGCTGCTACTTATGGTCTTTGGTTGTGGTTCTATGCACTAGTTTTTGACATGCAATGGAGGATTTGATTTGATGTGGTTGATGGCGAGTTGGTTTGATGGAATGGTTGTCTGGGGAGAGCTTGATTGGATGGGATGGTTATGCTGCGTGGCTGTGATGTTTTGGTGTTGGTGTTGGATGCTGTTCTGGTGCTGGTTGGCTGGATGGTGTTGTGGTCTATTTTTCTGGTGGTTAATGGTTGTGGTGGTTTGAAATGGTGATGTTGGTACTGATAGATATTTTCTATGCTGGTTGTTGTTTGGCTGGGATGTGCTGGATGCTGGTTTTTTGAGTTTTGATGATGCGAGGTGATGGATGCTGGGATGTTGGATGATGTCTAAATGCTGGTTGTTGGTTAGTTGTGAGCCACTGGATGCTGGTTAACGCTGGATGTTGTGCTGTTGGATGCTGGTACTGGCTGGATGTGACGTGAGGATGCTGCGGTTGTGTCTGTTTTTGTGCCTTTTTCTTTCTTTGGCGTGGGTTGTAAGGGTTTTTGGGTGTGGGTCGTTCGACCCCTCCCCTCCCTTGTCTGCAGTGTTTGTGTCTTTTTGTTTAATAAATTTTGGGGGGTGCCAGGAATAGCCTGGACCCGAGCCTTCTTTTCCCTACAAAACTCTAAAAAACCCTAAAAACCCTAAAACACCTTTAAAATCATAGAAACCCTAAAATACCTTAAAAACCCCAAAATACCCTAAAACCCCATAAAACAAAAAATAAAACATATATGATACAATTTAAACTCTAAAAACCAAACGATTTATTTTATGGTTTATGGTGTAAGGTGTAGGTGTTATTAGGGAAAAGAAGGTGCATAACCAGGATATTCCTAGTCCCCCAAAATGTATATAAAAATGTAAAAGATAGGGCAGGGGTAGGATCAAACAACCCAAATCCAAAAGGAACTACATATCAAAAGGGTAAACCTCCCCAGTATCCCCATAGGGATCTCCATCAACACCATATCCTGAAGATGCATCTGAATCTGCCATCTCCCGCTCCACTACAGCTTTCCTGGCACTTTCCATGTTAGTAGTAAGCTTGGTAAATATTCCCTTTAGCCTCTACTAATCCACATACTTGGAGTCCTTGGAGTAGATTCTGGTTGCAATTGGCCTGGGAAGAGTAGAGTATTCCCTCCTTGGAATCCTCCTCATTGGGGAAGGGGAAAGAGATCCATAGTCCACCTTTTTTCTTTGCAAACACCATCAGTACTCACCGCCCTAGTCCTAGAGGGGAAATCCTTCCCATGCTCAATATTAGCAAGATTAACCCCACCGCTCTGGATTCTTGATCCGGGAGACCTCAAATTCCTCTTTTGGGGGCATGAATCCAGGCCAACAGAATTAAGGCAACCCATAAAATCCTTATACATCCTTATCTGAGCCATATTAGAATTAATCATAATATAATGATCTGGAAAGATTTCACCTTATCTTGCTGCTTCATCATCATCATCCCAAACAAATTGGACATCCTGCTTCAGATCTGGAACCTACGGGATGTCCTTTTATTGCTGCTCAGGTTATTTCCGAAAAATCCGGCATTATCTTTTTAGTCAACTCAACAATTGGGGGTAATATCTCATACAGAACCAGAGCACAACTCAAATCATGTTTCCCTTCAATCTTACTACTCAGAATTGGATTTTCAGATAGGTCCTCATGATCCTCATGCAGCTCAGACTGAAGGCCTTCAGTCGGTCTATCCCCACTCCTAATAGCAATAGCCTTTACCCCAATCTACTCTGGAACTTGTATAATAGTAGGAAAAGGATTTTACTCCACCTCTGTTCACCCCATCCATTCATAAAGGGGGAGTAGAACCGCATTCTAAAGTTCCACAGAGTGTCTGTTATCATCCCTAACCGGTTCAGCCTGCATCTCTCCTTGTTCCTTCATCTCATGACTCAGCCCCTCCTTGTCTACAGTCTCTATAGTTTCCAACCCCTCAAAATGGTTGGAAATTGGAACAACCTCCTTTCCCTATTTTTTTCTTTGTAAAAAAACAACTGATGTATTTTTCAACCTCTCCTCCCTCCCCATCCCTTCACAAGTGAGGCCAGGTACCACCTCCTGGGGTTCCATAGACTTCTCATTGTCATCCATACACTACAAGAAAACGGAATATTTGCGAAGGGAGATTTGCGACGGGATCCCGTCGCAAAAGACCTTTTGCGACGGAGCTCCCTCGCAAATCGCCCATTGCCGAAAACGGAGTCACAAATATGTGTTTTTTGCGGCGGTCCCATCGCAAAAATAGTATTTGCGACGATATTTTTTCCCCGTCGCAAATTGGTTTTTGTTTATATATAAAAAAGGTATTTGTGACGGGTAGTCGTAGATATATTAGTTGTGACAGGTTTCTGACCCGTCGCAAATGGGAAATTTAAATAATATTTGCAACGTAGGTATTTGTGATGGACCGTCGCAGAAGAAGTTTTTACGACGGGTATTCTTCCCGTCGCAAATGGGATAGTAAAAAAAGTTTTTACGATGGGGAACCTCATTGCAAATACTCCCATCACAAATACTAAAAAAAATAAATAAATAAAATAATTAATACAAATCCTATAATATTATATAAAAATAATAATAATATTAATAATATAAAAAAAATCTACTATTATAATATAAATAAAAAAAATATAAAATATAATTAATAAATATTAATATAAAATAATAATAATATGAATATAAATAATATAATATTATATAATAATACTAATATTAATAATATAAAAAATTAATATAATAATATTATTATTAAATTTTGTATATAATAATAATATTAATATTAATAATATAAAGAAATTATATTTTTATAATATTAATAATAAAAAATATATATAATATAATTACGAAATATTAATATAAAATAATAATAATAATATGAATATAAATAATATAATATTATATAATAATAATACTAATATTAATAATATAATATTATTATTATTAAAATAAACATACATATTTATGAAAAAATAATATTAATAATATTAATATTAATAAAATTATAAAATTATAAACTTCTCAATATTAAAAATAAATATAAAATATTAAAATTAATATTACTTAAATAAAAAGACATTAAAAATAATACTGATAAGTAATAAAATATTAAAAAAAAATAAAAACAAATTAAATCATGCAATATTCGTACCAATAGGAAAGATGAATTATAAATAGTTAATATGACAATAAACTACGAACTTAAATGTTTATTACATGTAAAAAGATCACTGCGGGGTTGGATAATCTGGAGGAGCTGGAGGAGGTGGTGGAGGAAACTCCATCCCTAAACTATGAGTCAGACGACACATATACTCCATCTGCTCCTGATGTTGCTCCTCATATCGACACCTCTCCTCATCATGCTACAGACGCATCTGCTCCTACCATCGACGCATCTCCTCATCATGCTGCTGACGAATCTTCTCCTGCCCCTGATGCAAATCCTCTATAAGATGACTCTGAGCATGCAGCTGCTCCTGATACTGTGAGGCAGAAGATGATATCTCTCCATGAGCTCCTCTCGAGCTGGACGCTGACATCGCAGTAGTACCATAATAAGCTACAGGAGTCAACTGAGAGCCGATGCCAACTACTCGGCCCTTTTCGAAGCCATACTAGGTCGCCTGCATCCATGTCGTCTCATCAAAATGGTGGGCACTAGTCTGATCACCCGTCTCGTCTTGACTCTCTGCCTGTGTCTGAGAGGTCGCGGCCTCATATGAATCCTTAGGTTTCAATTAGAAATTAAAATAATGAAAATATTATATGCATTTAATTTGCAAACTGAAAAGAAAATAATACTGACCACAATCTGATGTTGGCGGTCACCTCTAATCTCTCCAGTAGCCGGATCAGTGTACATCCTCCGATAAACGCCGTACGTCGTAATACCGGGCTACTCGGCTTCCCATATGAAAATAAAATAAACTATTTATATTTAAAGTTGTATAAAATATTAAAAAATAAATACTTACCAGACGCTCTCTATGCACACTGAAAGTACGACTACCGGCTCGATGCGTCACCTCTTGTCTCCCCCGATTCTATCGACCCAATGCAGATCTCCTCTAAAACCCACCACCCAACCAGTGTGTACATAATCCATCCCAAACGTGAGATGAAATGTACTCTGGTTGGTGGGATCTACAGGACTCATCAAATTCTATCACTCTGGCTTTCTTCACATCCACCTTTCTCAGATTATGCAAAACTGATGGAAACGGTCACGCATAGACACCACCCATGCCGCGTGGATAGTGGCACACATGCTCTCATCGATGGGATACCATAAACCCGAATATAAAGTTATAAATTTATTAATTTTCAAAATAAATAATATTTAATTACGTACCAGCCAATGATCAAACATGGCGGCCTACACATCAGCGGGAATCTGATCCCATGTGAGCCAGGGCTGAGAAAAATAATTGCACAAGATAACGCTCCCCTGTCCAATAGCTATATGAGTAAAACTATGGAAAAAGAACAAATAATCAAACAATTAAAATATAAATAAATTATAATAAAAGATAACTAAAATACACAGGTTACCATACCACCGCATGTGAACATCGAATCCAAGAGGTGGACGTTGCTCTAGGATAGGATCTGGAATCATCAGTCTGGAAAGACCACGCCCCCTCCGAGTGCTCCCTATAGTGCCAATAGCCTGAGGGTCAGATGACTCAAGAACCTCGTCATCCATAGGTAGATCAGCCTCTAGAAACTGAAGATACGTTTCTGAGTCCATCTGAAACATGAAATTATTGTTATTAGAAAACAGTTGAAAGTAACTATTATGTATAGATATATATTTGTTATGATTCTAACCAGCATTTTACTGTGTCAATGTTCATCTTCATCATCATCTTCATAGTTGTCAATGTCAATGTCAATGTCTTCGTCTTCCTCATCAACATCATCAATTTCCATATTAGTTTCACTTTCATCATCTCTTGTCATTTCACATTTAGTTGTAACATCATTGACAACATCGTCACCATCGAACCTTAACTGTGGGGTATCGTCCTCAATATTCATGTCTCTGTGAAAAAGATGTGTTTTGAGGAGTGTCCTGAAAAATTTCATTTCCTTTCACTTCATTGGAACCACATTCTGTTTGAGTAAACTGATTTTCTCAAGATTTAACTTTTATTATACTCCACCAATCATCCAACTCTTTTGCAGTAGCACAATACTTTGCATAATAAATTTGATGTGCCTGATGAACCAATAAAAATGGTTCATTTATTGTAATAAGACTTTTATGTTTAATATCAAAAATTCCATGAGTTGGATGAATACACAAGCCCCTCTCAGTATCCATCCATCAAGATTTAAACATTGTTACATAATTCTGTCCCAACTAACACAGTTCAATAATTTTTTCAAGCATGCCGTAAAAGTAAAATTCAATATCTCTATGATTTGATCCCTTCAAACAAACACCACTATTAATTTTTTTCTTTTATTCCCCATATGCACGTGTATGAAAGCGATAACCATTCACCACATATGCATTATAATATTTAACCATTTTGGATGGTGGGATACTCAATATATGCAATCGACTATCAATATTATCAGCATGTACAGCTACCTGAAAATTTGTAAAACATTTATCACTATTACAAGTAATAAATTTATTTTATATGTAAAACCAAAAAAGAATCTACGTTACCAGTTTTTGAAACCAGTAGGATTTTTTTTGCTGACGTTCTTCTAAGCCAGCTGCTGTAGTTTGTGGAAATTGTTTCTTGATATGATCATCATATAACCTAAAAATACAATATGATTAATTTACTGTAACAGGATATATATAATAAGGGATAGGATCAGTCACTGTACAATTGGTGACATTTCTTCACAGTTGAGTAGAACATATGTATGAGCTCTATGATGTTCATCATCTGAAAGCCTTCTATCATGAACTCCACCAAAGCCAAGTTCAGGCTGATTGACAAATGATAATTGATTGTTCATATCATCATCAACATTCCCCTCATTCCGGCCCATGCGGTTAAATTTTGAGGGATATTCAGATTCAAAATAATGAGAGCAGAATAAAGCGATTTCCTCTTGCAAATAAGCTTCAGTAATTGAGCCTTCAACTGATGCTTTGTTACATACTTTTTTCTTTAATTTCTGCATGCATCTCTCAAATGGGTACATCCATCGAAACTGAACCGGACCTCCACATTTTTCTTCATGAGTCAAATGTAATATCAAATTTTCCATTGAGTTAAAGAAAGGTGGCAGAATCATTTTTTCCAGTTTGCATATAATCACAACAATAGCTTCTTCCAGTTTGCTTAGTGTATCGTAGTCTGTTGTCGCCGCACACATGTATTGGAAAAAATATGATATATCTGTTATCGAATCCCAAATATTATAATTCAACAAACCTCTTAATACAATAGGAATAATTCTTTCCATTATAACATTACATTCATGACTTTTTAATCCAGTAATATGACCATTTTTAACACATCTGCCTAAGTTGGAAGCATAGCCATCTGGAAGTCTCAAATCTGCAATCCACTGAAAAAATAATAAGAGATTCTCTTTGGTCAGTGTATAATATTATTTTGGCTTCATTAATCTCTGTGATCTGATATTTTCAAACAATTCAAATTTTGGACGGCTGCAAATTTGGGCAAGATCTAATCGTGACTTTACATTATCTTTGGTTTTACCCGGTGTATCCAAAACTGTATGAAATAAATCATCAAAATAGTTCTTCTCAATATTAATGACATCCAACATGTGTCGGACCAACAAATCTGACCAATATGGCATATTCCAAAAAATGATCCGTTTTGTCCAATTGTGTTCTTTCCCAAAGCCATGAATTTTATGTTGGTTTATTGTCGGTCCAAAAGTGATGGAAGGTAATGAAAATACAACTGATTGTAACTCTGTACCTGAGATCATTTTTGGAGGTTCATCTCTTTCAATTCTGTCTTTTCTGAAATGAGATTTATTCCTCCGAAAAGAATGATCGATTGGAAGAAATCTTCTATGACAGTCAAAATAGAAAGGTTTTTTTTTCCATTCATGAGCATAAATGCTTTGTTGTCTCCCATAAAGTAAGGACATGATTTTGGACCATGTGTACTCCATCCAGATAACATGCCATATGCCGGGAAGTCACTAATTGTCCAAATCAAAGCAGATTTCATTATAAAATTCTGTTTCGCAGCAGCATCATATGTACCAACACCATGACTCCACAATAAATTTAACTCATCAATCAATAACTTTAAATAAACATCAATATTATTTTTCGAATGCCCTGGGATTAATAATTTCAAAAATATATAAGGCTCTTTCATCAACATCCATGGAGGTAAATTGTACGGAGTTATAAAGACAGTCCAAAAACCGTCAGATGGATGGATCAAGCTTTTACCATTTGAAATATTGGTTTTGTGCCATGACATCATTATCACTGTGTTTTGAGACATAAATAAATGCTGCAACCTAGGTGTAAGCGGAAAATTTCTCAACTGTTTTACAGGAATCAATCAAGACTTCCCTGATTGAGCTTCTTTATACCTCGATTTTCTACATGTGGGACAACTATCCAATGACTCATTTTCACCAGAATATAAGATGCAATCATTTGAACATGCATGGATCTTCTGATAACTAAGGCCCAAATTACGAACCAGTATCTTACTCTCATAATAATTAGCAGGAAGCACATTTCCTTCAGGTAACAGTGCTTTAACCAAAGAAAATATCTGATCAAAACGGTTATTTGACATTCCATTATCTGATTTAATAGCCATAAATTTTGAAACTTCTTTTAATTTTCTTATCTTACAACTAGGATATAAGGCATCCTCAGCAGACCTGAACAACTCAGAAAATTCAGATAGTGCCAACTTGGGAGGTAAATCAATATCATCCTCGATTTCAGTTTGTTGAATGGATGACCTTGCAACATCATGTACTAAATTCAGAAACTGTGATGGATCCGGAATCAAATTATCAGTATCTTCTCTAGAACTGCGTTCACCATGTTGATACCAAAAAATATAATCTGATTGAAAACCATAACGCAAGAGATGTTTCCCAACAATGTCAAATGTCTCAAACATTCTCAGAGAAGATTTTTTACAAGGACACTTAATTTTCCCTTCTGAAACAAATTCTGGGTTTGATGATGCAAATGATAAGAAAGCTTCAACACCATCAACATATACAGGATTTAAACTAGGACCGTTTGGATTTATGTGCTGATTTATCCAAGCGCGATCATCTAATAATGATTGATGTCGATTTACTTGTTCCATATTCATATATATGTTTCTACAAAATTTAAAACCATTACTGTTGTTAAATAATTTGATATAAGAAAAACAATATCATAAAAATAGAAGATACATAATTAATGTTATTTCTTAGTAATTACCAATAATTATAGGCGACACAGTTAGGTTGTAATCATCCCCACTAATTATTATTAATTTAGAAATAATTAGGAATACTTGACAAAGTGAAATATTCTTGAATAATGAAATAAAATTTTGTAATCATCGTTATGGAGATTATATTACTAATTATTCTTATTTGTTTCCAGCGGATTGGTGGCAACTCTTTTGCTTGACGACTCATCTCCTTACAAAGAGATGATTCGTCAGGGAAAAGAGCATCTTTTGTCCAACAACTCATCTCTTTTTAACTTTCTCCTGACTGAAATCAGTATGAAAAACTTGCTCTAACATACGTTAGAGCACATTTTTCATACTAATTTCAGTGGAAGAAAGTAGCAAAGATATGAGACGTTGAACAAAAGGTAACCGCCAATCTGTTGGAAATTGTGCCAATTTATAACCATGTACTCGAATTTTATTTGATTTTTGATTAATTATTACTAATTATTACTAATTATTACAAATCTCAATATTTCAACAGATTTTTCTATATTCTTAAAATGTTCAAATCTTAAAGGGTCATCAATTTTCAGGTTATGCCCAATAAAACGTTTGTGTCATCCATGTCCAATGTAAACTATATAATTGTCCTTACATGGTTGATCACCTCACAAGTAGTGTTGCAATAGGACGACATAAGTAATGTCGTTCTCATCTTTAAGAATCATTTCGCATGACTCTTTACATAGATCATTCTTCCTTGAAAATTTAAGATAACTCCAGTATCTTTCCCTTAATGTTTCAAGAAAGAATGGTCTATGTAAAAAGAAACGTTATATGATTCTTATAGATGAGAAAGACATGAATTGGGTTGTCCTATTGCAATGCTACTTACGAGGTGATCAACCAAGCAAGAATAATTATAGAGTTTACATTGGACACGGTTGACGCAAACATTTTATTGGACATGACCAGAAAATTAGCGACCCTTTAAGATTTGAACATGTTAAGAATAGAGCAAAACTTGTTGAAAATGTTGATAATTGTAATATTTTATAATTTTTTTATAATTTTAATAATAATAATATTTTTTTATAAATATTAAACATATAATAATAAAATAATTATATTATTAGTATTATTTAATTATTAATATTAGAGTAAAATAATATTTTTTTTGTTACTATTTATGTTACTATTTATGTTACTAATTATGTTACTAATGATGTTACTAATTAGAAATGCAAAGATATGCATATAGGTCGGGTGGTTAATCAATCATTGAATAGAAAAACAAACTTAATTGACTGTTCATCTACCTCAATTTTCTTTTCATTTGTGTATTGAGGTTGACAGGAAACTTCTACCTCCACATGTAATATTTTCTTTTACTGTCAAAATTATAAACCTCCTCACCTCTATGCTGGCGAGGAGTTTGATAATTTTGACAGTAAAAGAAAATATTACATGTGGAGGCAGAATTTTCCTATCAAGCCTCAACACACAAATGAAAAGAAAATTGAGGTAGATGAGCGGTCAATCACACTTTCTAATTTTCCTAATTATTTTTAATTTTTTCCTAATTCTTTTTAATTGTTTCATAATTATTTTTAATTATTTCCTAATTGTTTTTAATTCTTTTTTAATTGTTTTTAATTATTTCTTAATTGTTTTTAATTCTTTCCTAATTGTTTTTAATTATTTCTTAATTGTTTTTAATTATTTCCTAATTGTTTTTAATTCTTTCCTAATTGTTTTTAATTCTTTCCTAATTATTATTAATTCTTTCTTAATTATTTTTAATTGTTTCTTAATTATTTTTAATTTTTTCTTAATTATTTCCTAATTGTTTTTAATTTTTTATTTTTAATTGTTTCCTAATTATTTTTAATTATTTACTAATTATTATAATTGTTTCCTAATTATTATAATTGTTTCCTAATTATTATAATTGTTCCCTAATTATTATAATTGTTCCCTAATTATTATAATTGTTTCCTAATTAAATCTAATTGTTTCCTAATTATTTGAATTATTTCCTAATTAAATCTAATTATTTCCTAATTATTTTAATTATTTTCTAATTATTTTAATTGTTTCCTAATTTTTTTAATTGTTCCCTAATTATTTTAATTGTTTCTTAATTATTTCTAATTAATTAAATCTAATTATTTCCTAATTATTTGATAATTATTTTAATTAAATCTAATTAAATATGATTATTTCATAATTATTTGATAATTATATAATTATTTCTAATTAAATATAACTATTTCTAATTATTTCTAATTAAATATATTTATTTATAATTATTACCAAAACATCCTCTGGGAGTGTCGAACCAAGAGTGCAGCAAGAGCCGTTGTCGTGTACTAGGTTACCCCGAGTCAAGCTCGAAACACCTTGTCAGAGTTTTCACTCCTAGGTACATCTGTTCCAGAGCCGGTTCTACTTGTTCTTATCCAGACAAGTATTATTTGGTACAACCACTTAATCTAATTATACTATATAGCTACTAAAAATTCTATTAAAAAAATAAAATTAACAATTAAAAATAATTTAACAATTAAAAATAATTTAAAAAATAAAAAAATATAAATACCTTCGATATTTTGAAGTAATTTGTGCCTTCTAACTCCTTCTCTCCTCTTCTCGAAAGAAAAAAATTAAAATAGAAGAAATTTTCTACTTAGAACTGGAAGTTGGAGAGAGAGAGAGGAAGAGAGATCTGAATGTTTTGGAAAACAACGGATAGGGTGTATATATAGGTTAGATTATTTGCGACGGTCGTATTTGAAACAGGATAACGTCACAAATACTAGGTATTGTGATGGTATCCTGTCGTAAATACCTTCGCCCGCATTAATTACGGCCGGCAGTTAAAAAGGTTTTTGCGACGACCCTATCGCAAATAGCTGCCTGCTGACACACCATTAGCGACGGGCGGATATCCCCATCGCAAATTACTATTTACCTCTGTCGGTATTGGCGACAGGTACCGTCGCAAATACCTTCGCCCGCATTAATTACGGGCGGTGGTCAAAAGGGTTTTTGCGACGGGCCCGTCGCAAATAGCTGCCTGCCGACACACCATTAACGACGGGCGGATATCCCCGTTGCAAATTCCTATTTACCTCCGTCGGTATTGGCAACGGGACCCATCGCAAATAACACTTGGTGAATATTTTTTGCGACGGGACAATTTACCCATCACAAATAGTATTTACCACCTCCGGGTAGTTGCGACGGGTAGAAGGCGACCGTCGCAAATAGGCTTCCCGTGTTTTGGCGCGCAAACTGCACCATAGCTATTGCAACGAGTCCTATATTTCCATAGAAAATAACTGACCATTTGCGATGGGAATATATTCCCATCGCAAATACACTTTTCTTCGGAGTTTTTGCGACGTGAATAAAGCCCGTCGCAAATACCCCATCGCAATAAGTGGTTTTTCCTGTAGTGATAACAACTTCAACCTACACCTTTTATTGTACAGTCATTTCCCACCTCTCCCTCCCATCATTCACAATCTATACAGGTCCCAGCTCCCCAAAGTATATGGAAGCTATAACATCATCATGTCTTTACTGTGGTAGAGTATGAACCACATCCCACCCTCATCAGGAGCCTCACCCCCTAACCCGTTGGAGGAAGGCATGTCACCTACAAGTCCCAAGTCACCCCTCAAGTGCTTGAAAATTTCATTTATCTTTTCCTCTGGGTGGTACCCCACTATAACCTGCCTTAAAGAGATGCCCCATTCTTCCACCCCAACATACCTCCTTGCACCCAAAAGAGAATCTTGTAGAGTACCCGACCTTGCCTTAAAATTAGATTCCAACCCCAACCTCGGAGAGCCCACTATCTAGTCAATCCCTGCCACAACACACTCACTGCCCCTATACCTGTAATCACTTTTTACATGGAAAAGTGTCAATCATAAGTCACAGTAGATTACCCACGATTAAAACACCACATACTACTTCCATCGGAGTTCCTCACCAATATAAATCCAAACAAAATCAACCGGCTCTTTCGATACGTCAACTTCAACACAGACCCTTGGGGAAACTGGGTGACAAAGAGAACTAGTTCTACTATCCACACACAAGAATCTTCCAACTAGATTTCCCAACATTGAGATAATAGATAAATTTGTAAAGGGGAGGTGGATTTTAGAAAACCTCACCCAAGTCACCACCATTAGAGAGTCACGACGCAAATGGAAATTAAAGCTCCACCGAAAGAGGGAGAAGTGGGCACTGTCACATCTTTGAGGAGCCGCAGACCAGGTCCGAATGAGATCTTCCTCGAATGAAAAGTGGATTATAATATGGAAGGTATCAAAAAGACCCACAGTAGCAAGATCCCAAATATCCCAGTGTTCAAACATAAACTTATCAAAAATGTCAACTGGAGGGTTCCAATTCAAAAACCGAGCAACCAGGGCCAACCTATGCAGGGCAGAAGCCGTGTTAAACTCTGAAAGTGATAGATTCAGTTGTGTATGACCATCATACAATCCCAGAACCTTAAAAAAAATCTCAATCCGTGGAAAATATGGAGTCTAATCAGGATCTGATAATGGAATAAAGGGTATGTCTTCATCAAAGACTAGAAGATGCCACTCCCCCATGGAGGGGGGAGACCGGGGCATAGAAATCGTTGACGTCTTCAAGGCAGCAGCGGGTAGGAAGAAACTCAATTTCAGGAGAGCAGGAGTCCATCCTTATAGGGGTTATTAAGGGTTTTTAAGGATTTTAGGGGTTTTGGGTTTTAAGGTTTTTTTGTGTGTTTTTGTGGTTTAGTAGGGTTTTTATAAATTTTTAGGGTTTTTGGTTTTTTAGAGTTTGCAGGATCTTTTATGGATTTTTTGAGTATTTTAGTGACTCTTTGGGTTTATAGGGTATTTTAGGGGTTTTAATTGTTTTTAAGGTCTTATATTTTTTAGGTGGTTTTAGGTTTTTAGGGATTTTATGGATTTTAGGCTTTTTATAGGGGTTTTAGGGCATTTTAGGGGTTTTAGTGTTTTAAGGTCCTTTCAGTTTTTCCATGTTTTAGGTTTTTTAAGGTTTTATGGGTCTTTTGGGGGTCTTAAAGGTTTTATGATTTTTATGGGGTTTTAGTGTTTTTGGGGTTTTTTGGGGTTTTAGGGTCTTTTAATGTTTTAAGGATTCTTGGGTATTTTAGGGGTTTTAGGGGGGTATTGTGGGTTTTTGAGAAATTTTAAGTGTTTTAGGAGGTTTTAGAGTTTTTAGGGTTTTTAGGTGGTTTAGGGTTTTAGGGTTCTTTATTGTATTTTGGTTCCTTTTGGGTATTATGGTTTTTAGTGTCCTTTATGGTTTTGTGGATTTTTTAGGATGCTTTATATTTTTTAGAGGTTCTTAGGGTCCTTTCATGTTTTAGGGATTTTTCAAGAATTTATGGTTATTAGGGTTTTCATTTTGTTAAGGTTTTGGGGATTTTATAGTCTTCTTGGTTCTTTTTAGGGAATTTTACTGTCTCTTAGGGTTTATAGGATTTTCTATTGAATTTTAAGGGTTTAAAGGGTTTATAGGATTTTTAGGGATTTTATTTTATTAGGGTTTTAGGAATTTTTTAGTTTTTATGGTCTTTTTGAGTGTTTTTGGGGTTTTAGGATTTTTATGAACACTTATTGGTCTTTTAGGGTTTTTGCAGTTTTGGGGGATTTTAGGTTTTTAGAGGTTTTAGGGAAACAAAGATGCATGGATCAGGCTATTCCTGACCCCACCAATTTTTATTAATAAAAAAGACGCATGAGACAAGGGAGGGGAGGGGTCAAACGACCCGCACCCAAAAACCCTTTACAAACCCCAGAAAAAATCTAGAAAGAAAAAACACACAACGCCAAGCAAGAAAGATCCCAGCAGCAGTTCCAACCAAGCAGCAACCAACATCCAGCAGCAGCAAGACCATATTCCACAACTTCCACACCTCCAAGCTAAACAGCAACCCTCATCTTTCACCACAATTTCAAGCATCCAGCACCTCAGCATCAACATCTCTTCCATCACCCATCCCAACAGCGTCACCCAGCCAAATAACAACCAGCATTCCGCATAACCCTTTTGATAACTCATCAACTCCTTGACAGTCAAAACCATCGCCAACATCGCAGAGCTGGTAGCACATCCAGGAACACAACCATAACACCCAAAGTAGCCATCATCACTCAGCTGAACCAACACCCAACACCCACAACAAAACAAAACCATACCAGCATCACAACCCTCTACCTCCACAGCATCTCGCCTCAAATCCAGCACCAGCAAGGACTCACAACCACACCAGCCACATCTCATAAGACCACAGACCAGGATAACGACCAGCAAGTAACCCAACTCTTCCAGAACTTCATCAGCGACATAAAACAAATATGAAACAGAGGAACCAGAAGCACAAACCCGAATCTTCACACTCCGCAACCTCCGGAACCAGTCAAGAAGCCATGAGAGATAGAAAATCCCTCCCAGACTCAGATCTAGAGAAACGGGTCCAAGGGCGGAAGAAAGCGCGCCATTTCCAGGATGTCGCAGAGCCCACCGCACCCACCGTTCATCACCGTAGATCCGAAGAGGGTTTATAAGGTTCTTAAGGGGGTTTAGGGTTTTAAGTGGTTTTTAAAGTTTTTAAGGATTTTTAGGGTTTTATGGGGTTTTTAGGAATTTTTGGGTTTTTAAATTTTTAGGTGTTTTAGGGTGATTAAGGATTTTTTGGGTCCTCTTGTGTTTTATAGGGGTTTTAGGGTTTTTTTATTATTAGGATTTTTGGGTATTTTATGGTTTTTAGGGTTTTTAGTTTCTTTTTTGGGATCTTTAGGTTTTCTAGGTTTTTTTGGGTTTTTGAGTTTTTGGGGGGCTTTTAACGTTTTTTAGGGATATAGGTTTTTTTCGAGTTTTATGGCTGTTAAGGGGTGTTATTGTTTTTAAATATTTTTAGGGTTTTAGGTGGTTTATGTGTTTATAATGGTTTTTAGTTTTTTTTAGTGATTTAGGGATTTTAATAGTTTTTAGAGTTTTAGGGGTTTTTCAGGGATTTTGGGGATTTTAAGGGTTTTAGGGGTTATAAAGATTTTTTTTGGTTTTTAGAGTTTTTAGGGGTTTTAGGGATTTTAGTTGTTTTAGGGGTTTTTAGGGATTTTTAGGGGTTTTAATTTTTTTAATGTTTTTAGGATTTTTCATGGGGGTTCTTGGGGGGGATGTTAGGGTTTTCTTAGGGGTTTTAATAGGTTTAAGGATTTTCTTATAATTTTGAAGATTTTTAGGGTTTTTAGGGGTATTAGGATTTTTTTAGAGTTTTTAGGGGTTTTAAGGTTTTTAGGGTTCTTTGGGGTTTTAAGGGTTATAGGGTTTTTAGGGGGTTTAGGGCTTTTAGTGGTTTTATGGTTTTTAGGATTTTTCAGTGTGTTAATGGGTTTTTAGGGTCTTTTTGGGTTTTTATAGGTGTTTTAATGATTTTTAGAGGTTTTAAGGGGTTTCAGTGATTTTTTTGGGTTTTAGCTTTTTTATAGTTATTTTAGGATTTTCATAGTTCTTAGGTTTTTTTTTGCTTTTTTGGGGTTTTAAGGGTTTTATAGTTTTAGTGTATTTTTAGGATTTTTAGTGTTTTTTTGAATTTTAGGGTTTTTATGGGTTTTAGGGTTTTTAGGGTTTTAAGGGGAATTTTTGGGTTTTACTATTTTTTGGGATTTTAGGCTTCTTTTAGGGTTTTAGGGTTATTTTTGGATTTTGTAGGGGTTTTAGGATTTTTTTGGGGGTTTAGTGTTTATTAGGGGTTTTAAGGTTTTCCTGGGTTTTAGGGGTTTATAAAGTTCTATATGGTTTTTAAGTTTTTAGTGTTTTTAGGGGTTTCTTAGGGTTTTTAATACTTTCTTAGTGTTTTAGGGGTTTTAGGGATTTTAGGGGTTTTTTGGTTTTTTTAGGGTTTTAGGGTTTTAGGGATTTTTAGGATCCTTATATAGTTTTTCATGTCTTTTAGGGGGTTTTATGGGTTTTAGGGTCATTTTGGGATTTTTAGGGGTTTCAGTGTATTTTAGGGTTTATTAGGGATTTTAAATTCTTTTAAGGTTTTCATAGTTTTTAAGGCTATTTAGGTGTTTTAGGGTTTTTAGGGGTTTTAGGTTTTTTATGGTTTTTTTTTTGTTTTTTTGGGTTTTAGGGTTTTAAAGATTTTTAGGGTTTTATGGGGTTTTAGGGATTTTTAAAAGTTTATTCAAGGGTTTTGGGTCCATTTAGGGGTTTTAGGGTTTTTATAATTTTAAGGGGTTTTGAGGGGGTTTTCTGGTTTTTTGTAGGTTTTAGGGGATGTCGAGGTTTTTAGGGGTTTTTCCGGATTTTTAGGATTTTTTTTGAATTTTTAGGTTGTAGGGGGTTTTAGGGTTATAAGTGTCTTTTAGGGGTTTTTTGGATTTTTAGGGGTTTTAATTATTTTTAAGTCTTTAGGGTTTTTAGGTGGTTTAGTATCTTTTAGGGGTTTTAGGTCAATTATGGATCTTTTAGAGGTTTGTAGTATTTTAGTTGTTTTTATTGTTTTAGGTGTTTTTATTGTTTTTAGTGTCTTTTTAGAGATTTTAGTATTTTTGGGATTTTATTGGGTTTTAGGGTTTTTCAGGATTTTAGCATATAAGTATTTTTAGAGTTTTTAAGTTTTTAGGTTTATAAGGATTTATGGTTTTCTAAGGTATTTAAGGGTTTTAGTGTGTTTCCGAGGTTTTATATGGTTTTAGAATCTTTTGTGGTTTTTAGGGTCTTTTAGGGTTTTTTGGGTATTTCGAGGGGGGGGGGTTAGGATCTTTTTTGTGGTTTTATGGTTTTTGGGTTTTTAAGGTTTTTAGGGGTATTAAAGTTTTTTATGGTTTTTAAGGGTTTTTATGATTTTTTTATCTTTTTGTGATTTTTTGGGTTTTGGGAGTTTTTAAAGTGTTTTTTGGGTTTTCATGTTTTGTGGTCTTTTTAATGTTTTCAAGGGGTTTTAAGGGTTTTCATGTTTTTAGGGATTTTAAGTGTTTTTCAAAAAATTTCAAGTGTTTTTGGGGGTTTTTTAGTTTTTGAGGGGTTTTAGGTTTTTCGGGTTTCTTAGGGTTTTTAGGGTTTTTTAGGGTTTTAGCAGTTTTATGTGTTTTGTTTATTTTAAGGGGTTTTTTGATTTTTAGCTGGTTTTAGGGTTTCTTATTTTTTTAGGGTTTTTAGTGTTTTTTTAATGTTTTAGAGGTTTTTAGTTTTTATAGGGTATTATGTTTTTTTGGGGTTTAGGATTTTTTAGGGTTTTTAGGGGTTTTAGGTTTTTTATGATTTTTACGGTCCTTTAGGGGTTGTATGGTTTTTAGGAATTGTTATGGTTTTAGGGTACTTTGGGTGTTTAGGGTTTTTAGGATTCTATGTATTTTTATGGTTTAGATGTTTTTTTAGGTTTTAGGGTTTTTAGGGTTTTTAATGTTCATAGGGTTTTTATGGTTATTAGTTTTTTAGGGGTTTAGGGCCTTAAAGTTAGTTTTTATGTTTTTAGGGTTTTTTAGGTTTTTCTGGTGTTTAGGGTTGTTTAGGCTTTTAATTTTTTTATGTATTTAAATGGTTTTAGGGGTTTTAGGGTTTTTAGGGGTTTTTGGGTATTTTAGGGTTTTAGGGGGGTTTTCAAGTTTTTAGTGGTTTTAAGTGTTTTTAGGGGTTTTATGGTTTTAAGGGTTTTTAGGGGTTCTTAGGGTTTATAGGGGTTCTTAGGGTTTTAGGGGTTTTAGGGTTTTTGAGGTTTTTCAATATTTTAGAGATTTTTAGGGTTTTTAGAGATTTTTTAGTATTTTTAAGAGCTTTTAGGTGTTTTAGGATTTTTAGTGGTCTTTAATTTTTTAGTGGGTTTTATAGTTTTCAGTGTTTTAATGGGTTATAGGGGTTTTTAGGTTTTTATTGGTTTTTAGAGGTTTTAGGATTATTTTTTGGTTTTTTAGGGTGTTGGGCATTGAGTTTAGGGTATAAGGTATATGTTTTATTCTGTGGGGTATAGGGTTTAGGGTATAAGGTTTTAGGTATGGGGTATAGGGTTTAGGGTGTAGGGTATAGGTTTTAGGGTGTAGGGTTTAGGGTTTAGGGTTTTGGATTTAGAGTTTCGGATTTAGGGTTTAGGGTTTAGGGTTCAAGGTGCAGAATATAGGGTTTAGTGTGTAGGGTATAAGTTTTAGGGTGTTGTGAATATGGATTAGGGTGTTAAGTTTATAGTTTAGGTTGTAGGGTATTTTGTTTAAGGTGTAGATTTTAGGGTATGGGTTATAAGGTTTAGGGTTTAGGGTGTAGGGTTTAGGGTTTAGGGTTTATGGTGTAGGGTAGGGTTTAGTGTGTAGGGTATAGGGTTTATGGTGTTGGGTATTTAGTTTAGGGTGTAGGGTATAGGGTTTTGTGTATAGGGTATATGGTATTGGGTTTTGGGTGTTGGGTTTAGGGTATAGGGTATAGGGTATAGGTTATAGGGTTTAGGCTATGGGGTTTCGGGTTTAAGGTGTAGGGTATAGGGTTTAGGGGTTTGGGTTTGGGGTTTAAGGTGTAGGGTAAGGGGTTTAGGGAGTAGACTTTGGGGTTTAGGGTGCATGGTAAGAGTTTCATGTGTAGGGTTTGGGGTTTTGGGAGTTGGGTATGGGGTTTAGGGTGTAGGGTTTATGGTTTCAGTTTTGGGGTATGAGGTTTATGGTATAGGGTTTAGAATTTGAGGTGTAGTGCTAGGTGTTAGGGTGTATGGTTAAGGGTTTACGATGTTAGGTGCACGATTTAGGGTTTAAGGTGTAGTGTATAGGGTTTAGTGTGTAGGGTTTAGGGTTTATGGTGTAGGGTATAGGGTTTAGGGTGTAGGGATTAGGTTTTTTTGTGTTGGGCTTATGTTTTTATGGATTTTAGGGATATTTGAGTTTTAAGTGATTTTTAGGATTTTTAGAATTTTTAGAATTTTTAGGGATTTGAGGTTTTTCATTGGTTTTGTGGTTTTTTTGTTTTTTAGGGCTTTTAGGATTTTTATGTGTTTTTTGGGGTTTTAGGGTTTTGTGGTTTTTCTTGGTTTTTAGGGGTTTTAATAATTTTTACGGTTTTTAGTGGTTTTAGTGTTTTTATGGTTTTCAGTATTTTTCAGGGTTTTTAGGTTTTTTTACGTATTTAGGGTTTTTTGGAGTTTTATTGTTTTTTTGGTATTTTAGGGTTTTAGGGTTATTTAGGTTTTCAATGTTTTTTGGGTTTTAGAGTTATGAGGGGTTTCTTTGGGATTTTGGTGTTTTTACTATTTTCTTATGGTTTGATAGATTTTAGTGTTTTATTGGTTTTTTAGGATTTTTTAGGGATTTTATGATTTTTTTTAGTTTTAGGCCTTTTTAGTGTTTTTATGTTTTTTTGTGATTTAGGGTTTTTAGAGTTTTAAAGTGTTTTTAAGGGTTTTTGGTTTTTTTAAGTTTTTAGGTTTTTATGATTTTTACAGTTTTGGGGGGGATTTTTGGATTTTTTATGAGTTTTTCAGTTATTTTATATTTTTTAGGGGGTTTGGGGTGTTTTAGGGTGTTTTAGATTTTTTAGGTTTTAAGTTGGTTTTGGGGTTTTTTGTGTGTTTATCAGTTTTTAGGGTGTTTCAGGATTTTATAGGGTTTTAAATTTCATGTAGTGTTTTTATGGTCTTTTAGGGTTTTTAGGATTTTTAGGGCCTTTTGGGTTTTTGGGGGTTTTAGGGACTTTTAGGGGTTTGGGTAAAGAAGGTGCAGGACCAGGCTATTCCTGGTTCCCCAAAATGTATTAGAAAAAATAAGGCCAAACAAACAAGGCATGGGTAAGATCAAACAACCCAAACCCAAAAGAAACTACAAATCATACAGGTCGACCTCTTCACCATCCCTATAGGGGTGTCCATCTACGCCATATCCCGAAGACACATTTGACTCTCCCGTCTCCCACTCCAACACAGCCTTCATAGAAAATTCCATGTCAAAAGCAAGGTTGGTATACCTATCCCTAAGCCTCTACTGCTCCGCAGAGGAGGCCTTAGAGGAGGTTCTAGTAGTAATTAGCCTTGAAAGAGTGTAATAGTACCTTCTTGGCCTCCTCTTTAGTGGGGAAGAGGAAAGACCTCCAAGCTCCACCTTCCTTCCATGAAGCATGCCATTATCGCTCACCGCCTTAGACATGGAATTACCATCCTTTCGGTGTTTAACAGCAGCAAGATCCACGCCACCTTTCTGGATTCCAGAGCCAGGAGTATATGCATTGTAAAACCTCAGATTCCTCTTCCTAGGGCCTAAATCTAGGCTTATAGTATGAGGGTCACCCATCAAAGAATTCTCCCTCCTTATCCAAGCCATGTTAGTGTTAATCTTGGAATCTTCCTCTGCAAATATTTCCCCTAACCTTGCAGCTGGCTCATCATCATCCCAGACAAAATGAACATCCTGCTTCAGCTATGGCTTCTACAGGATGTACTTTTTATGCTCTTCATACATGATTTCTGTGCAATCCAGAATTATCTATTCATATAGATAAAAACATGGGGGGAAAGGTCTCATATACAACCAGAGCAAGGCTCGAGTCCTATTGCTCTTCAATATTCCTACACATTACAGAATTTGAGGACAGGTCCCATTGGTCGTCATGTATCTCCATACTTGCAGAAAAACATGATTGAAAATGTTCAACCTACCTATCTCCATTCATAGTAGAATCAACATGCACCTCTCCCTGCTCTCGCAATTGGTCAACAACGATTAATGAATTTTTCACCACCTTATTCCACTCCACCACTTCACGAATGGGGGCTTGAACCTCCTCCTGAAGTTTTGCAGACTATCCACTTTCATCTCTAACAACTCCAACCTTCCCCTATCTCTGCTCTTGCGTCTCACGCCTCTCCCTCCCATTATCCACGATCACTATAGTTCCCAACCCCTCAAACTAGTTGGAAGTTGAAACAACATCATTCCCATTATTTAAGAGTGGCGGGTCATTGACAACAGCCGCACCCTCTTTGGGAACCTCAGCCCCCTTCCTGCTAGAAGAAGAAACATAGCCTGCAAATCCCAAGTCACACCTCAAGAGCCTAAAAAATTCACTCACCTTAGCCTTCAAATGATACCCCACAATAGCCTGCCTTAAGAAAGATCCCCCCTGCTTCCACCCTATCATCCCTCCATGAACCCAAAATATTAGCCCTCAGAGCTCCCAACCTTTCATCAAAAATTGGTTCCAACCACAACCTTAGGGAGTCCACTCTCTAGTCTATCCCTGCCACAACACTCCCAATACCCCTCTGTCTACAATAAATCTTTACATGACCAAGAAACAAGCATGAATCATAGTATCTCACCCATGATTCAAAAACCATAGGTTTTTTTCAATGGAGCTCTTCACCAATAGTAATCTAAACAAACTCAACTGGCCCTTTTGATACATCAACTTCAACAAAGACCCTTGGGGAAACCATATGACAGAGAGACCTAGTTATACTGTCCATGCACAAGAACCTTCCTGCCAGATTCCCCAACATTGAAATAATAGATATATTTTGAAAGGGGATATGTAGTTTTGGAAATATCACCCTAGTTTCCACCATCGGAGAGTCACCGTGAAAATGGAAATCAAAGATCCATTGGAAAAGGGAGAAGTGAGCACCATCACATCTTTGAGGAGCTACATACCAGGCTTGAATAAGATCCTCCTCAGATGAGAAGTGAATCAGAATATGGAAGGTATCGACAAGGCCTACAGTAGCATGATCCTGAAGATCCCAATGTTCAAACACGAACCTATCAAAAACATCCACCGAAGGGTGCTAATTCAAAAAACGAGCAACCAGGGTCAGCTTATTTTGAGAGGAAGCCTCATTAAACTCCACCATTGACAGATGTAGTTGTGGATGACCTTCATGCAAATAAGAAACCTTAGGGCATAGCTCGATCAGTAGAAATAGTAGAGGCAAATCAATATCCGAGAACAGAACAAAAGATAGATCTTCATCAAGGACTAGTAGAGGCCCCTCCCCCACAAAGGGGGGAGGCCGAGGTGCGGAATCTGTTGTCGTCTTTAAGATGGTGATAGAGAGGAAAAATCGCCATCTCGAGGGAATAGAGGACCCATCTCCTTATTTTTTTATCTTTAGGGGTTTGGGGTTTTTTAGGTATTTTTGTTGTTTTATGATTTTTAGGTTTTTTTGGGTTTTTGGGATTTTATGGTGTTTTTAGGTTTTTAGTTGTTTTTATGAGTTTTCAGGGTTTTTTAAGGTGTAATTATATTTTGGATTTTTTGTATTTTTAATGTTTTTGGTGATTTTAAGGATTTTATGGGTTTTTATTATTTTTAGGGTTTCTTTTATGGTTTTAGGGTTTTTAGAGTTTTTTTTTGATTTTTATAGTTTTAGGGGGTTTAGTAGTTTTTATGGGGTTTTAGTGGTTTTAGGGGGTTATAGGGAAAGAAAGATGCGAGGTTCAGGCTATTCCCAACCCCCTCAAAATTTATTAGAGAAAAAAACACGCAACAGACAAGGGAGGGGTGGGGTCAATCAACCCACACCCAAAAGCCCTTAACAAACACACGCCCAAAGACTGCAAAAAAAGAAAAATCAAAAGAAGAAAAGACACAACACCAAACTCACAGAAGCTTCAGCACCTTCTCAGCCAATTCTAGAAGTCAGCAGCTCCATCAACCCTTTATCACTTCCCATAAAGCAGAAACCAACATCCTAGGCTCATAGACAAGCAGTGACCAATGTCCAATCTCACGTGCTCCAGCATCCAATACATTCTCACCAAGAAGCTCCGCCATAAGAAGCTCCATCATCCAGCATTCACCAGCAACCGAAATCTCACAACTAAACAAATAACATCATCCAAACTCACAAAAACCAACATCCATCACCTTCTTACCAAGAAGATCCACCGCTATCAGCACAGAAAAATCATCCCCAAAGTCATAAATCTCCCCTTCATCACTTCGGGACGAAGCATCAGCTCCACAACATCCAAAGGTGGAACAAAGTGCAGCACCACTCAGCAGAACCAATAGCCAACATCCACATCGAACCACATCTAAACCAGCTTCACCACCACGCAACAGAACATCAACCATCACCAAGTTCCAGCATCCATAACCAAAGAATAGTGCCCGCAACAAATCACAACCAAACCAACCATAGCACAGAAAACTACAAGTAGAAGCCTAACCGTAGCACCGAAAAAAATCCTTCTCAGAAAACCAAGACAAACTCATCTTTCCAAGAAACAAGCAGCAACCTCTGGAAAACGAAGACACCAAAACACCAACATTAATAACAAAAACATCACCACCTCCAAGCCAATTAGCTCCAAACAACTTGCAGCACAAAAAACAGCAACCATCACATCCGAACCCATCATCTCCCAAGGAATCACAGCTCCGCATCCAGCAATCAAGGCCGTCAGACCGAACCACATCCAGCATTCCACACCTCATAGAAAAATTAACCGCATACCACCAGAAAGTGCGCATCAAAACTTGTCTATCCCATTTCATCAAAACTGGATGATTCATAACCAATATCACAACCAAGAAGTTGAAGGACATGGAATGCAAAAAGGTCCAACCGGATCTAGCATCAACATCATGGAGCAGAGATGAAGCTGAGAGATTAGGAAGAGCATGCACCTGCATCTGCTTCACGAACCGAGGAAAGGATCGAACCAGAACATAAAACAAACCTTCTGCAATGTGGGATCTAGAATCGGAGAGCTGAAATCAGAAAAAGATGTCGTTGCCTTTCACCTTTGAGTCGGAGAAACTCGTTGAAGACTTATGTTTCCAAGATCTGCCCCTAAGAGAAGGGGCCGAGAGGGGATCCGGTGCTGACACACCAGTCAATGCTGTCACTTTACAAAGCCAAGGGGTACCTGTCACCTTTGATCCAGAGAATGCAGCTGAGGCCCTCCGTCGCCGAAACCCCAAACCGTGCCGAGATCCCCCTCCAACAGCAGGAGAGGGAAGGGCCGAGAAGAAAATCATGATTCGTGCTGCCCCATGGAAGCGCTGAAGAGAAACTGCCGCACTGAGAGACTATGCATCAGCCCACCACCGCCACAAGCACCCCCCGCAAGGCCGAGAGGGAAGAGGAAAAGGACCAGCACTACCATCTTCATGGGAACCTGATGGAAACCCTAGAAGCTGCCTTGAGGGGGAGAGAGCACCATGAGAGTGCACCTCCATTCCTCTTCTTAGAAGGTTATAGGGGTTTTTTGTTTTTAAGGGGGTTTAGGGGGTTTTGATGGTTTTTAGGGGGTTTTATGATTTTTAGGGTTTTGGGTTTTTAGTGGGATTTATTATTTTCTAGGGTTTTAGGGTTTTAGGGTTTTTTAGTATTTTAGGGGTTTTATAGGTTTTTAGGTTATTTTAAGCGTTTTTTTCATTTTTAAAAATTTTAAGGGTTTTTTGGGTTTTTTGGTCTTTTAGGATTTTTAGTGGTTTTAGGGTCTTTTTGGGGTTTTAGGTTATTTTAGAGTTTTTTTTTGGTATTTTAGGGTATTTTAGGGATTTTTGAGGATTTTTGGGTAATTTTTGGGTTTTGATGTTTTTTATGGGTTTTTAGAGTTGTGAGAGTGCTTAAAAGTTTTTAGGGTCTTTTAGGGTTATTAGGGTCATTTAGGGTTTTTAGGGTTTTTAATAGTCGTTTTGGAATTTTATGGAAATTTAGGGAGCTTAAGGATTTTTAGGGTCCCTTAGGATTTTAGGGGTTTTAGAGTATTTTATGGTTTTTAGGGTATTTTATGGTCATTAAAGGTTTTTTGGTTTTTAGTGTCTTTTTTGCTTTTTTTATTTTAGGGTGTTTTTTGGTTTTTTTGGGGGGGGGGTTAAGTTCTTTTAGGGTTTTGTATGGTCTTTTAGGAGCTTTTATATTTTTTTGGATGTTTTAGGGATTTTAAGGATATTTGGGGTTTTAAGGGTTTTATCGTTTTTTAGGGTTGTTAGAGATTTTATGGTTTATATATTTTTAAGTGTTATTAGAGTTTTAAGGGTTTTTATGGGTTTTAATGATTTTTATATTTTTTTAGATTTTTAGTGTTATTAGGGTATTTTAGTTTTATGGTTTTTATATTTTTTAGGGTTTTAGGGTTTTAAGTTGTTTTAGAGTATTCAAGGGTTTTAAGTATTTTTATATTTTTTTAGGGTTTTTAGGGTTTTAATTGTTTTTAGTTTTTTTGGGGTTATAAGTGTTTTTAGAGTTTTAGTGGTTTTAGTGTTTATTGTTTTTCAGATTTTTTTTGTGTTTTTGGGGTTTCAATGTTTTTAGGTTCTTTGGGTTTTTTGGGCCTTTTGGGGTTTTTACGATTTCTAGAGTTTTTATAGTTTCTAGGTGTTTTTATGTTTCTAGAAATTTTATGTGGTTTTTATAGTTATGTAGTGTTTTTATGGATTTTAGGGATTTTGGGGGATTTTAGGGATTTTAGGGGTCATAGGGGTTTTTAGGGTTTTACAGTTTTTATGAGGTTTTAGTATTTTGAGTTGTGTTATAGGGTTTTAAAGGGGTTTTAAGATTTTTTTTCCTATTTTAGTTTTTTTGGGGATTATTTTAGGGTTTTTAGGATTTAAGTTAATTTTATGGTTTTTAGGGGGTTTAGGGAGTTTTTAGGGTTATTAGGGTTATTAGGGTTATGAGTGTTTTTTAGGGTTTTATCATTTCTTATTGTTTTTACGGTGTTTAAAGGATTTTAGTGTATTTTAGGGTTTTTATAGGGTTATTTAGGGTCATTTAGAGGCTTTAAGGGGTTTTAGGGGTCTTTAGAGTTTTTTGAGTTTTAAGGGTTTTGGGTCTTTTACGAGTTTTTATGGTTTTAAGTGTTTTTTATGTTTTTAGGTTTTTTAGAGTTTTTTTGGGGTTTTAGTAATTTTAGGGTTTTGGGGATTTTTATGGGGTTTAGGGGTTTTAGGGTTATTTAGGGGTTTTTAGTGTTTTTTGGGGTTTTATGGATTTTAGTGTTTTTGGGCTTTTAGGGTTTTGTATTGGTTTTTAGGGTTTTCAAGGTTTTTAGTTTTTTTATGTATTTTTTGGGATTTTTAGGATTTTTAATGTTTTTAATGGTTTCTAGTGTTTGAAAGGTTTTCTAGGGTTTTGCGATTTTTTATTGGTTTTTTTGGTTTATTAAAATTTTAAAGGTTTTTTGGATTTTATTGGATTTATTGTTTTTATGGGATTTTAATGGTTTTTAGAGGTTTTGGGGGGTTTTAGGGTTTTTTCTGTTTTTTAGGTTTTAGGGGTTTTTAGGGATTTTTAGTGTTCTTAGGGGTATTTATTAGGTTATTTTACGGAATTTTTGGGTATTTTAGGGTTTTTAGGGTTTTTAGTGTTTTAGGGGTTTTTAGGGTTTTTATCATTTTTTGTGTTTTTATGGTTTATTTTGGTTTTTAAGGGTTTTAAGAGTTTTTAGGGGTTTTAGGATTATTTTATAGTTTTAGGGTTTTCTTAGGGTATTTAAAATTTTCTTCAGGGGTTTTAGTGTTTTTAGTGTTTTTATGGTTTTTATAGTTTTTAGGGATTGTTTAACATACCTTTTTAGGTGGTTTCTAATGGGTTTATTCATGGAACTGAGAACACTCAACCGTTTCCTTATTCATGATGTTTCACAAACCTAATTTTCAAAGGAAGGTGGTCATTGGGAAAAGGTTTCAAAAACACTTAGGTTCTCACATAGGTTAAGTGGTTGGGAGGTTGGGATCATTCATAGCATCTTTGGGGGAATAATTTCATACTCTGAGACTCTCTTATAGATTTAAGTTGTATTCATGGATCATTTATTAAATCCAAAATATATAATGTGTCTCCCTTATAATGATAATGAATTATTATCATGTATTAGTTGAGAATAATCTATATATATCCAGGGTTCTTCATCAAAGAATGCATTTGTATATTTATGAGGTTCTCCATCAATGGTAATTTTTGTATATGAATAGATATTATTATGTCATTTATTATCATGATACTGGTTTTTAGATACATGGTAAGGTGCTATGGAATTTATCATCATCCAAGAATACAAGAGTTGTTTTGATTTTAGGATCAATTCCTTGAGATGGGATTCCTACATATCCTTATGAAAGTAATCAGAACCCATGTAGTTCAGTGTAACTTAATGGAATGCATTATACCTTTTATGGTTATGTGAAGAGGACCAGACTATTCAGTTTAATGTCATTTGATAAGGACGTCTAAGAGGAAGGTTCCTAGAAAAAGATGGAATGTGACTTATGCTGAAATGGACCAACTAGTCTATATGTCAAGGAATATGGCCATGTATCGAGGTAACACTAATTGGGAATTTGGGACCATAAGGATGAAAAAAGGAGGACCCAGAAAGAACATGGACTACTGAGTTTTGGGACATGATCTTATTGAGAATGTGTCCCAATAAGGATGATGGTGGTTTAAAAGTGTTGGTGTTGGACCTCAAGTATTATTAATATATAGCCTATGAATAAATGAATCAAATTCCACGTAGTTCATATGTTTTAGGGCTTACACCGAGTAGGAGGCCCAAAGGTAGCTGCATCGAGAATAAGACCCTTTGAAGGTTTATCTCATAGGTAATATGAACCTTTTTGAGAGGATGGTAACATGGTTTTGGGTCTTATACCTTGTATGATCTCCAAAGGTGGTATTTTATCATGATTATGAAATTATTGTCACTAACCTCTAAGCCCTTGTAAGTCATTCACGGTGTGAGAAATAAGAGGAAGCATAAGATGCATAGATATGTATGATCTCCTTCATCCTCTAATGGACGAGGACAAGGATGTGGGAGGCAGAGGAATTTTCCACAATAAATAATAGGGGCCCACTCTAGGAGGGATTCCCTAAGGAGGTATTTTCTCCTCATTTGTTGGTATATGAGGGTGAGATCATGGAAGGGTATTGAGGAAGAGGTAAGAGGCTTATAAGTTAAATTATCTGCTTTTATTTTTAAACCATGAGGACCCATCATTATCCCTAAGATTGGTATCCTTGTTACCAGGAGAATTTATAATTGATAACACTATAAGGATCCTACCTATTAGGTAGGATAAATGCATGAATTATATTACCATGGGAATGTATAATTGAGAGGATAGACCAGTGTGCCCTATTCACTGATCATACATATATGGAGGCTTTAGAGGATGACTTGGTTTGGACCTCCCTAGATGAGATATCCAAGTAAAGAGGTGAAATTCCAATGATTTTTTTTAAAGGTTGGGGTCGAAGCCTCATTTTTATTATTAAATCAAAGCAAAGTCCTCTTTTAACTGGGTAGAGGGAAACCCATTACAAAGCCCGAAGGCCTAGTGGGCTTGTAGCCCATTACATAGCCCGTAGGCCCAAATTATAAGGCCAATTCACATTCTGTGAATAGTAACCTGCTGCTACAGTACCGCACAATATCGCCGCCGCTACAGTGCCCTGCCGCCGCTACAGTGCCCTACTGCTGCTACAGTACCCGCTGATGAACAGTGCCACCACTGCTACAGTACCTGCGCCCCATGGGTTTTGAACCCCCATTTTCCATGTAGTATTACGGGGTGCTTACCACTAAGCCAAACCCCAACTACGGGTGAAATTCCATTGATGATATAAAATAAGGTTCAAAGGTTGAATTGTGCAGTATATACATAGAAATGATAAAGGGTGTCTCATGTAGGGTGGACCTAGTAATTCTAGAGTTGCTTCATCTGGGTAGGGTCTCGGAGGATTGGATATTTCTCACATAGGGTGAACATGGGTGAGCTATAGACACCCCTTGGGTTAGAAAAAACAAAGGAAAAAAATACTTGAGTGAGACTTTTCTCTAGTATCCAAGGGTCTCCTTAGGTGAGCTTGTACAAATATAACTCAAGTTTTGAGCTATAGAACCTGGGTGAGATAGAGGTATGTTGCACAAGGTGAACCCAGGAGATTTAGATATTCCCTTTGGCTGATGAACAAACTAGGAAAAAACATGGGAAATAAATTTATCTAAGCTCCTAGGGTATCATTAGGTGCTTCTAGAGGGTTCTCATGAAGGTTTGAGTTTGTAAGGGGGAGGGGGGGGGATTCACCCCCTTACTTTTGTAATAGGGTGACTCCTTAAATAGGTTTTTTTGGAATTTTATGTCTTAGAGGGACTCTAGTACTTATATAATCATTAATTACCTCTTCTTTTAGGGATTATAGATATACCTGGGGGATTTTAAATACCTAGGAAAATGACTAGCATGATTATAGATTCAATAGGTTTCCTCCAGATTTTATTCATTTCCTTTTTCAAATTAGGATCCCAAGGGTCATATTTGCAAGAAAACTTAGGACCCTGAGTGAAGGAGATCATCCAAATAGGTCAATCACATAATAATCTCATGCAAGAACCTCATACAATAACTATATTATCATGTAAATCTGTAGATGTTGGGCCTATATGAGCCTCTTGGTGTGCAGGTGGGGTCTGTTCAAATTGAATTGGGTGATCTCTTTGACTCCCTTTTCCCCTCTACTACTTGATGCAGTTCTCATTAAACATTTTCATCCCCATGTAATAAAGGAGTGTCAGAAAGGATTTTAGGGTATTTAGTGTGTTTAGGTTATTTATGATTTTTGAAAGTTTTTAGGTTTTTAAGAGATTTTAATGGTTTTTATTATTTTCTATAGGTTTTAGGGGTTTTTAATATTTTTTGTTTTTTTTAGGATTTTTAGTATTTTAAGGGTTTTTAATAATTTAGGGTGATTTTTAGTTTTTAGGGTTTTTAGGGGTTTTAGAAATTTTAGGGTTTTATTAGTGTTTTTTATTATTAGGGGTTTAATGGTTTTAAGGATTTTAATGTTTTAGGGGTTTTAGAGTGTTTTGAGTTTTTATATTTTTTAGACGTTTTAAGGGTTTTAGGGATTTTTGAAGTTTTATAGGGTTTAGGATTTTTATAGTGTTTAGGGGTTTTAGTTTTCTAAGGGATTTAAAGGGTATTTTAGGGTTTTTAGGTTTTTAGGGTCTTTTAGGGTCCTTTATGTTTTTAGGGGTTTAAGGGTTTTTTTGGGGTTTTTAGCTTTTTAGGGGTTTTATGGATTGGGGGGATGGGTTAGGGTTTTTAGAGTTTTTTAGGTCTTATTATTTTTAGGGATTTTTGGGTTTTTAAGTCTTGTAAGGGATATAGTATTTTTTTTATGATTTAGGTGAGTTTTTTTTGGATTTTAAGTGGTATATAAGGTTTTTAGTGGGTTTTCAAGTTTTTAGGGGTTTTGGGGTTTTTAGGATTTTTATGTGTTTTTAAGTTTTTTTGGATTTTAAAGGTTTTTTAGGGTTTTTATGTTTTTCATGTTTGTAGGGTATTTTTAGTGTTTTTAGGGTATTTAGGGTATTTAGGATATTTTATGGTTTTTAAGGGGTTCTTAGAATTTTTTTACAGTTTTTAGGGACTTTTAAAGTTCTTTTTTAGGGGTTTAAAGGTATTTTTGGTATTTTGGGGTTTTATTGTCTTATAATATTTTTAGGGGTTTTAAGTTTTTTAGGGGGTTTTAGATTCTTTTAAGGTTTTTGGGGGTTTTAATTTTTTTTTTGGTTTTTTAGGATTTTTAGGGCTGTTAAGAGTTTTTATGGTTTTTAGGGTCTTTTACAGTTTTTATCTTCCATTAGTGTTTTAAGGATACTTTATGATTTTTATGGTCTTTTAGGGCCCTTCACGAGTTTTAGTATTTTTATGGTCTTTTAGTGGTTTTTATGGGTTTTTAACTTCCTTTAGGGTTTTTAGGTTTTTTGGGGTCCTTTAGGGTGTTTATGGGTTTTTGGGTCCATTATTATTATTTTGTATTTTTAAGGGTCATTGGGATTTTTAGGGTTTTTAGAGTCATTTATGGTTTTTAGGGTATTTTATAGCCCTTTAAGGTTTTTAGTGTATTTTAGTGTTTTTAGGGTTTTTAGGTTCTTTTAGGGTTTTTTTGGTTTTAGTATTTTTATGAGGGTTAGGGTTTTATAGGGTAATTTAGGAATTTTACGGGTTTTATGGTCCTTTATGGATTGTTTCCAACAAAAACCATTTGTTCCCGAAGATTGATTGTAATGGGTTGAATTGTGTGTAGTCACTAACATCAGGTACATCATCTTCCAATGGTCTCTAATGAGTTTTTTTTATGGATTTAGAAACGCCCAATGACTATTATATCCATGATGAATCTTGTAACTACTTTCAAAAGGTATGCGTTTATTGGGGAACTTGGCCAACGACACTTAATAACTCATATTGTCTGAGGGGATGGGAATTAGGGCTCATAAAACCCTTTTGGAGGTGAACTATTTCCGATTTCGGGACTCTCTTATAGATTTAGTATATGTTCATGATTTTTTTGTTCATTCCCAAGTATATATACATGGGTCACCCTGAGGTAATGATTAATTATGAAAATACAAGGTTTCAGAATCATCTGTATATATCCAAGGTTCTCCACCAATAGAGGGATCTATATGTATATAAGGTTCTCTATCAAGGGAACCCTTTCATACAGGGATCAAAGGTTCTTTGGTCATTTATTAGGATGATACTGGTTTTAATCCATACAATAGGACACTCTGAAGTTTACTGTCATCCAAGGAGACAGAAGTTTTTTTGATGTCAGGATTGAAACCATGAGTTAGGCTTCCTACATATCCTCATGATAAGAATCCAAACCCATGTAATTTTTTTGCCACTTAACAAGACATGTCACCTTTTTAGGTCATGTGATGAGGACCAAACCATGTTGTTTAACATCATGCAGCAAGGATGTGTAAGTGAAATTTTCCTAGTTAAAGTTTGGTGTGGGAATTAGACTGAGGAATCCTTAGGGGCTCAACAGAGATGTGGTATCTCAGGTGTATATAACCCTACCAAGAATATGGGCTAGAGAATATTAGGGTAAATTTGGTCATTGGGTTTGGACCTAAGGGAGCCTTCCTACTTATCCCAGTTAGTTGGGAATCATAGCCTAGGTAGTTTAGTAAGGGTTGTGTCTTACACCACATAGGAGTCCCATTTGGATAATGGTTGGGGTTATACCATATTTGAGGCCCATTTTAGGGTACATGATTTGGGATTACACCCAAAAGGGTTTCTATTGAGCATGGTTGGATCTTATATCATATAGGAGGCCCGTTGACTTGCTTGATCAAGAATATAACCCTATGAAGATATCAGGTTGGGGATTACACCTACGAGAATGACCATTTGAGGTTTGGGATTATTCAGATATTGGGATATACCCTAACATTTAAGCCCATATGAGTCATGATCACTGTCAGAAATAAGAGGAAGCAGTTGATCTGAAGTTCACACAATCCCCTTTTTCCATTAGTGAATGGATGCTGGAGACCAAAGGGAGAGAGAGAGAGAGGGATTTTAATGTTTCAGTCTCATATTTTATTATGGTAGCTGGGATAGTCACATATGGTGATCTATCTGGATCTGTCCTAGGATAGAGAATAGGATAAAGAGTTCTAACTCCCACAATAAAGGCTAGAGGATTACTCTAGGAGGGATGCCCATATGGTCCCCAGGGAAGAGAGGAATGTCTGGCCCTGGACCTCATCAAAGGAAAGGAAAGTGGTTAACCTCAATCCCTAGAACAAAGATTTCATGTTAGACACTCTAAGGGTTGACCCTCATTACCATGGGAATGTAGAGTTGAAAACATTCCAAGGGTCCACCTCATTGTAGAGGATGCCAACGCGACTTCGCTTAGAATGAGTATATAGACTTGAAAGCACATGCTGATATATCTGTTGATCTAATCATACATGTTAGGTGTCTTTGGAAGAGGCCTTATCCTGATTATATTTTATTGGGTTATATAGGGACCAATATGGGTACCGATGATATGACATGAGGGAGTGACAAGAGGTGGACAATGGAATGCACAAGGATGACCCATTCTGCGTAGCAGGTTCTTATGTGGGATCGGGTTCCCTCTACATAACATGTTTCTATGTGGGTGAGGGTACAATCATCCTATAATTATGTTATACAGAACTAGTTTCTCTTTTTATAGCATGTTGCTACGCAGGGATAGGTTCTGCCCGTGTAAAATTTTTCTATTTGGGGTCAAGTTCCTCCAATGTAACATTTTTCTATGTGGGGTAGGGTTCTGGCCACATAGAATTTTTCTACGCGAGGTGATGGTTCACAAAGGGGCCATCTATTTGTGCCTCACAAAATTATGTATATAAAGGGGATTTATGTTTGTGTATGGATGGATGAATTTTTTTCCTCTTCAATGATATGCGATAGGATTTACCTGCTGGGAATTGATGGTTCTATCCCAATTCAGCTTTGTTTGTTCTATATGACCTTCTCATAACTCATCACTTAGGTCCTTATTTTGATTCCCCTTGGTAGTTATTTATAGAACTATAGAGTGACCAAATACGGTCATGTATGGTCATCCATAGTGGTCCACGAGACTTCTTTTGTGGGATCCCAATGAGGGTTCCCCGACCACTTAACAATTTCATTTGTGGGGGTTGGTCATTCATGGGGACATAGTCCAACCCCAAAAACAACCATGTCTCATTCATGGGCACCAGTGGTACCATATAATCTCATGAATTATTTTTTTGGGTAATTTTTTCATGGGGTAAGAAATCACCATTCATACCTACAAATGAATAGGTTTCGTTTATCGACATCAACAATATTGTCTCGCCTCGCAAAAGTTTTAGTTCATGGGAGATGATTGTTCATGGGGGTTGAAATCCCCACACAACCCCTCAAATGAATTGGTTTAATTTTTTGGTTCTGATAGTACCATCTTATCCCGTAAACAATTTCATTCATGGGGTTCTTTACGAAGCATTGGAACTCCATATAGAGTGACAGTCCATGAAGTGATTTTCACCTCACTGGATCAACAATTCCTTCATAAATTCCTCCCCTATGAGCAGTTTCCTTAAGATTCTTATTATGGGTTTATTTATACACTTTTCCATGTTAATGTGATTATATTATTCTTGAATACAGAATTTTCCTGACCCAAAACATTATACCCTTAATAATGGGTTCTGATCTGGATGAAGAGGAGACTATTCTGATGTATAATGAAGTCCTATTTTGAAGTGACTTTTGGTATGCAAGTGGACCTGAAATAGGGTAACACACCTATAAATATGGGTCTTGGTTCATTTGTATTCAATCTTATTTCTTGGTGAACCGAGTAGTCCAAAAACTCTCGTATCACCTATCACTTCAACGTATCACTTCTCTTTTGTAGACACCCTTTTATGTGAACTGATCTTCGACAGCCATGAACAGTAATTTCATAATCTTCTGCATAGAGAACATATTCTTCATGGATGGATTGTCCCATGGATTTAATTCCTCACTAGAAAACACTTCTCAATCCATCACTTTCACAAAATGATGGTTTGAGGGCCAATCACTTCATGGACTAATGGTTCAAGGGGATTTAGTCTTTTCCATTTCTTATGGAGACTAACCCCATAACTTCTAGATTTTTATGTAGATAATAGGATGTACCCTTAAAAGGATGTTTCTACTAATACTACTACTACTCCCTCTACTACTAATGAAAGGAGGAACAATATGATCGATTATTTTGATAGTAATTCTAAAATCATCATCAAACCATTCCATCAACTCATTGAGGGAATTATTAGTGTTAGTCAAAGGGAGTATCCGATCTCAGAAGAAATTCCCTTTTATGGATTTGGGATATCATATGATGATTCAATTTCGGAACCTCACACAAAAAATCAATCTAAGACCAAGATAATTGAAAATATAAATATTCCCCAAGAAAATATCTCAGCAAAGGGGAATTCAACTAGGAAACCCACATTGTTGAGTCTTTCTTGGACTATTCTTCTCCATCACAGGAGGAAACCGTACGGGCTCCAGATGAGAAATTTCATTTCTATCACAACATTTCATGTAAGGCCAGAATAAGTAAGATACTAGGATGGTCATAAAAATGGGACCTTCACCCTGGAGGATCATTCATATTGGAATGGCGGTGTCCTTTTTGGGTCCTCCAAACTTGTGAGGAATTTAAGAATGAGCTAAAATGCATGGGTATGTATGAGAGGGTTTGGGTATCACAAAAATACTCTCACCAAAACCAAATGATTATCCCATAGCTACTTTGTTGGGCAAAAATCCCTCAAGGTAACATTGCAGCATTTTTGGGTTGATTGTGTTTGTTGACAAAGCAGGTTTCCATGGAGAATTGTCGAGTTCCCGAGAAGTTGTTGACATTCCATGTTGACAAAGAACTTTGACAAAGGAAAGGACGATCTGGAGGCGGTACAAAAGAGCAGTACAAGGTGGCGCCGTTTTCCAGTGTTTGCCAAATTTTTGGGCCTGAAAATCGCCAATGGAAAATGGAGTGATATGTTGTTGGCGAAGGTTGAGGAGAGAGAAATGAAGGAGGTGTGCGGAAAAATTAAGCGTGGCGCGCAAAACTAGAGGGTTGCGCGAAATCTTGAAGTGTGGCGCGGAAAACAGCGGGTTGCGCGAAATTGTATTTCGCGCAAAAGATGTTTCAAGGCCGAAAGCTTGAAAATCGGTAAAGGCATGAGGCGCGCGAAATTTTGGAGGCGTGCGCGGAAAATTGAAGTGGCGCGCGAAATAGCGGATGAAGTATTTCGCGCAAGAGATGTTACGAGGTCCGAAGCTCGTAAAATGGCAAAGGCATGAGGTGCGCGAAATTATGGAGCAGTGCACAGAAAATGGTTGTGTGCGGAAGATTTGTATTTCGCGATCAAAGCGGATTACGCGCTCAAGGAGGGTTTTTCGCGCGGGGTCGATTTTTCCTATAAATATGAAGTGACCCTCCTCCATTCAGTAGAGTTCAAGACATAGAAAATACCCGAGCTCTGGTGCGCGAAATTGAAGTTAGAAAGGGTGTTGCGCGTAAACTTAAAGTTTGCGCGTAAAGTCAGATTGCGCGAAAAGCAAAGGCTGCGCAGAAACTTGGTGTTGGCGCGTAAAAGGAAGATTGCGCGAAAAGTGGATTTCGCGCAAAATCAGTGAATTGCGCGCAAGGCAGTTTCGAGGCTGCGCGTAATATTTGGAGGTTGCGTGAAAAAGGAATTTCGCGCAAATCATAGAAATTGCGCGCAAGGCACCATAAGGGTTGCGCGTAAAAATTGAGGTTGCCCGGTACATCCGGTGCAAAGTGAGATTCATCTGCGGGTGAAAGTTGGACTTCAACAGAGCATCTACATACAGAGGAAGATGCATTCCTTCATGAAAATGAAGAGACCTACAGGTCTATAAACTGTGAGTGAATACCTTCCAAGAGCAGTGAGCTTAGGAAGAGGAAGAAGGTGATCCTCTCCACCGGCAGTGAGCCAGAGAGAGAGAAACAGGGAGTGACCCTTGGGAAAGCAGTGAGCTGACCCTAAACATTGTAAAGGTAGTGAGCCTGGGCATAGAAGTGATCTAGCTCGAACCTTGTAATCCACAGCTAGTGAAGATTAGTAGAATTTGGTACGACCGACAACCTGTCGGCGTATGCTCCTTGGACGTAGCCCTTAGCGGTGAACCAAGTAAAATTGATGTGTCCTGTGCTTGCTTTACTTTCTGTATATATCGTGCAGCAGGAAAAAGAGAGAAGAGTGTTTTGCTTAACAGCGAAACAAGATCAGAACGGGCATTAATTTTTAATTGGCCATACCCTGATTCACCCCCCCTCTCAGGGTATCCAGCCTAGTGGACCTAACAAGTGGTATCAGAGGGAAAGGTTGAAAAGTTGTTCTTCTCTCAATGGAGGTAACCAATCATAAAGGGATTCCGATCTTCGACGGATATAATTTTTAGATATGGAAGAATCGGATGCAACACTATTTCCGATCCTTGGGAATGGATGTGTTTTCAGCAGCCATGCATGGTATCACAGCTGATATTAACAGTGGTGCTTTATCAGAAGCTGAGCATAGAGAGTTGGATGCTGATTCTAAAGCAATCAATGCCCTAGGGGGAGCCCTTTCCAATCCCATCTACACAAAAGTGATGTCATGCAAAACGTCACATTCCATGTGGGAAAAGCTTTTGAATATATATGAAGGGGACACAAAAGTCAGAGAGGCAAAGCTGCAGGTGTTGTGGAACAAATATGAAGATCTGAAAATGAACCCGAATGAGTCTGTTGATGCATTCTTTGACAGGGTAAACATTGTTGTGGAAGATATGCGAGGTCTTGGAGAAGTCATTGAAGACATAAAGATTGTAAAGCGCATCTTAAGGAAACTTCCACCTCGGTTCAATCCGAAAGTTTCAGTGCTAGAAGATAAAGATCCAAAAGAGCTGACATTGGACAATTTGCACAGTACCTTGGTTGCATATGAAATGAGGAACGATGATAATGAGGCTGTGGAAAAGGGGAAGTCTAAAGAGGTGGCATTTAAGGCCATGAAGAAGCTCACCATTGAAGATTCTAATGAAGAAGAAGAGACAGATGAGGTGATGTCATTCCTTTCTTCGAATCTACAAAGAGGAAGAGGAAAGTTTAAAGGTAAACTTCCACTAGCATGCTTTAGATGTGGAAAGGTTGGTCATCTTGTGGCAAGATGCCCCAAGAAGTTTCAAGATGATGATGATGATGATGACGTTGAAATTCCCAAAAAGAAGGCTTCGGCTTTTGTGAAAGGGAAGAAACAATTCAAGAGAAATTTCTTCAAGAAAAAGAATCTTCTTTCACAAGAATTTGAAAGTTCAGATGAGTCTGAGGATGAAGAAGTTGAGGAAATTGAAAATTGCAGAGATCGTGGGGTAAATGACTTGGTGGCAATTGCTGGTAGTTCTCAAAAGGGAGAAGAAGCTGATGATAAAGAAGAAGAAGAAATTGAAGGGAGAATTGATATGGAAGCCGAATTGGAAGCAGCTCTTGAGGAGATAGACGTTTGGAGAGCCAAAACGAAGAAAGCCAATAAAGTGGTTCGTGATGCCAAACTCTATATGCAACAACAGGATGAAGAAAATTCTGAGCTGTTAGAAGAAATTGAAAGACTAAAATCCTCAACACCAGAGAGCTCAGAAAATATTGTTGAGTATAAGCTTAAAATTGAGGAACAAAAGAAGGAAATTGATTGTTTGACTAACACAGGAAAGGAGCAGGTTAGATGTATCAAAGAGCTTGAAGAAGAAGTGGTCAGTCTGCGACAAAAACTCAAGGATCAAGATAAGCTCTTGACCCCCAATGTGTTATCCGAAAATCAGGCTATTCAGAAGACAGAGAAGATGAAAGCGGAGCCTAGTAGTTCAGCAGGAAAGAAACAGCAATTGAGCTCAGATGTTAAGGTTGATTCAGGGCTTGATAAGAAACAAAAATCGGTGGCAGTTAATGTCAGACCGCAAGCACCCGTTCCGAATTTGAAGGTTGATTTGGGCACAAAACAGAATCAGAATATTTATAGATCCCAAAGGGAAAATCGTAGTGCTGAAGTATCACGAAGGAATGTATCCTATATCAGGTGTTATTGCTGTGGGAAAATGGGACATTCACAGTATGTGTGTTCCATAGCCAAGAGATATAGAAGGGAACAAGAACAAAGATGGCAGCCAAACAGAGAACGGTTTTCCAGAATATATTTTGAAGGTCACTGTTTTTGGTGCGGTGGATTTGGGCACATGGCTAGGTATTGTACTTCAACCATTCAGAGAAATGTGCCAAAGCAGAATCAAAACACTCGCAAGCAGCAGGTCAATAAACCAACAGGTGAGTTAAAAACGGAGAATAGATTTGCGGCTTTGCAAGATGAGGGTGGTCCATCACACTCTGAGAAAGAACAGAAGCCTCAATCCATGCCGAGTGTGAAAGAAAAAGTATGGACCAAGAAGAAGAAAAATGAGAAGGCTGTGGTGGCAGAGATTGCCCTTAAAGCATCAGATCGATCTGGTGTTTGGATCCTTGATAGTGGTTGTACATCCCACATGACGGGTAATAAGGATCTTGTTATAGGCATCAAATATGACAAAGAAGGAGTTGTCAAATTTGGAAATGATGAAGGCCTGAAGATTGTTGGCTCAGGGAAAGCCAAGTTTGGGGGAAAAGAGATGAGACGTGCTGATGTCTTGGTAGTAGAGGGTCTCAGTCATAACCTACTCAGTGTCAGTCAACTATGTGACTCTGGGCACTCTATCCAATTTACCAAGAAGATGTGTGTTGTGAAAGGAAAAGATGGAGCAGCTGTTCTGCAGGGAAAAAGGTCAAAGGGAAATCTCTATCTTGTAGGTGGGGAAGAAGATACTTGTCTTTTATCCAGAGAGGAAGAAAACCAGCTGTGGCATAAGCGACTCGGTCATCTATGCCAACCATCTATGGAGGATCTCGTTAAATGTGATGCTGCTAGAGACCTTCCCAAACTATCACGTGATCGCACTCATACGTGTGATGCTTGTCAACAAGGGAAAATCATCAGAAAGACATACAGGCCAAAGGAACAGAAATCAACTAGAGTACTTGAATTGGTGCATGCTGATGTATGTGGACCTATCTCACCACGAGCTATAAATGGGCAAAGGTACTATGTTCTTTTCATTGATGACTATAGCAGAATGGCCTGGGTATTCATAATTACCCATAAGACAGAGGTGTTCAGTTGCATAAAGCAGTACAGGAGGGAATTAGAAAAGATGCTTGGGCAGAAAATTCTGAAGTTTCGTACTGACAACGGTACGGAATTTACAAACAGTCAGGTTGAAAACTATCTCGAGAAACATGGGATAAGGCATCAAGTTTCATCAGTAAGAACTCCCCAACATAATGGAGTAGTTGAAAGGAGAAATCGGATCATCAACAACATGGCCAGAACAATGCTTATTGATAAGGACCTGCCAGAGAAATTTTGGAAGGAAGCAGTTTTGACATCGGTCTATGTTTCAAACCGGTCCCTGTTATGTCCGAAGCAAGGGAAGACTCCGTATGAACTGTGGTACAAAAAGAAGCCAACGTTGAAGTACTTTCGAATCTTTGGAAGTAAGTGTTTCATTCTCAACAAAGAACATCATAGGAAGTTTGAGGCATGAGGAGATGAAGGGATATTCCTTGGCTATTCTGGAAAAAGCAAAGCTTATAAATGTTTCAACAAAAGGCTGGGAAAAATAATTGAAAGCAATGATGTAACTATAGTTGAAAATGAGCAGAATACTCAACGATCCAGTGAACAGTTCCTGAATGAAAGTGATGATGAGGTAAGCAACCCAGGGGGAGCAGAAGTGGCAGAAGCTGACTCAGAAGAAGATACTGATGATGAAGAGGAAAGTGTCAAGTTGGTGTCTGTGAGAAAGCCAAAGAGTCGAGCTGAAATTGATAGGCAGAATATCATTGGTGATCAAACAGCTCCAGTTCAGACTCGAAGAATGAAATCATCACAGCAAGCATCGTTTTTGTCTCAAGTGGAGCCGAAATGTTTTTCTGATGCAACTGAAGATGAAAACTGGGTTCAGGCCATGAATGAAGAGCTTGATCAGATTGAGAAGAACCAGACATGGGAGATTGTTTCGAGGCCAGCAGACAAGAATGTCATCGGGACTAAATGGGTCTATCGCAACAAGATGAACGAAGATGGCACAGTGATTCGGAACAAAGCACGACTAGTGTGCAAGGGATACTCCCAGATAGAGGGAATAGATGTTGATGAGACATTTGCACCGGTTGCAAGGCTGGAGACAATCAGATTATTTTTGGCCATAGCAGTGCAAAGAAAGTTCAAAGTGTTCCAGATGGATGTCAAATCCGCATTCTTGAATGGGGTTCTGGAAGAAGAGGTGTATATTGAGCAGCCAGATGGTTTTCTCATTCATGAGGATGAGAACAAAGTTTGCAGGCTGAAGAAGGCGTTGTATGGGCTGAAACAAGCACCAAGGGCATGGTACTCAAGGCTTGATCAGTACTTGAAGAAGCTTGGTTTCCAGCGTGGAGGAGTTGACTACAACCTCTATTTCAGCAATGACAACAATCAAAGGATGATGGTGCTAGTGTATGTCGATGACATAATTTTTGGCGGATCAGATGAAGCTCAGTGCAGACAGTTTTCCGAATTCATGAAAAATGAGTTTGAAATGTCAATGATTGGAGAGCTAACGTTTTTCCTTGGTCTACAGGTGACACAAGGAAGGAATGGAACTTTCATTTCTCAATCCAAATATGCCAAGGAGGTTCTAAGAAGGTTTGGAATGGATAATTCCAAGGAAATGAAGACTCCGGTTGCTACCCGGATGAAATTATCAAAAGATGAGGATGGCAAGGCAGTTAATATCACAGAATACAAGCAAATCATTGGAAGTCTGTTGTACTTAACCGCAACAAGGCCTGATATTGTTTTTGCCACATGCCAAGCAGCGAGATATCAGAGTAATCCCAAGGAAAGTCACATGCTTGCAGTGAAAATAATACTTCGGTATATCAAGGGCACGGTGGACTTCGGCTTGACATACAACGACAAATCTCAGACAGAGTTATTGGGATATACTGATGCAGATTGGGCCGGTTCAGCAGATGATAGAAAATCAACGTCAGGTGGTGCATTTTATCTTGGCGGACTATGTATTGCTTGGTTAAGCAAGAAGCAGGATTGCATTTCATTAAGCACCGCAGAAGCTGAGTATATTGCGGCCACTCAAGCATGCACACAGTTATTGTGGATGAAGCAGCAGCTTGAAGATATGGGAGTAGAAGTGAAGTCTCCGATCGGAATCCAGTGCGATAACTCAAGTGCTATAAATCTCATCAAAAATCCCGTCCATCACTCTAGGACAAAGCACATTGAGATAAAGTATCATTTTATCAAGGAGAAAGTTGAGCAGGGGATCGTGAAGTTGGAGTATGTGCCTATAGAGCTACAGGTTGCAGACATTCTGACAAAGGCTTTACCCAAGGAAGCTTTTGAGAGGCATCGACTGGCTCTGGGAGTTCAGTCGATTCCCCACACTTGAAATAGTGTGGATATGGGACCCCCCCTCTCCTCGAGGTATGGTGTGTTTTTCCCTAATGTGCTGATATGTGTTCTCTACTATGTTACAGACTACAAAGGCGTGACCATTGGGTTCGTTGATAAAGGGGGAGAAAAGTGCTTGAAAAGTGCTTGACAAAGGGGGAGAAAAGTATTAGTTCAAGAGAGAAAATAGTGCGGAGATTTGATAAATCATAATTGATACGGGGAGAAGCTGACAGGTGGAGCAGCCAGAAAGGGGGAGCAATGAGAAAGGGGGAGAGATTTTGAAATCTGACGATGCTAGACGTGATCGATCAAATCATAGAAATCACGACAGCTAATGATCGTGATAAAAGCAGAACAGTGGTGTTGGAATGGTGTGAGACGGTGTCCAGTTATCAACAATTGGTATCAACTTAAGAATTCACCAATTGGTATCAGTGTGGTTCAACAACAGGTTTTATTTTAAGAATTGGTATCAGGGTGGAATCGACAATTGGGGTCTGACATGAAGTGATTCATTGATGAACTTTTCATACTACTCTTGTTTCTCACGCCGAGCACTGCTCATGTGGGCTTAGAGTACATGTTAAGTGAATCCTTGAACGCTATCATTATCGCAAGAGGCGAATGGTGGTAGCAGCTGGAAGAAGACTCAGTGAGGTATCAAAGTGCAGAAAATATTTCTGAGCAGAGTTGTGAAGAGTTGTCAACAAACCCAAAGGGGGAGATTGTTGGGCAAAAATCCCTCAAGGTAACATTGCAGCATTTTTGGGTTGATTGTGTTTGTTGACAAAGCAGGTTTCCATGGAGAATTGTCGAGTTCCCGAGAATTTGTTGACATTCCATGTTGACAAAGAACTTTGACAAAGGAAAGGACGATCTGGAGGCGGTACAAAAGAGCAGTACAAGGTGGCGCCGTTTTCCAGTGTTTGCCAAATTTTTGGGCCTGAAAATCGCCAATGGAAAATGGAGTGATATGTTGTTGGCGAAGGTTGAGGAGAGAGAAATGAAGGAGGTGTGCGGAAAAATTAAGCGTGGTGCGCAAAACTAGAGGGTTGCGCGAAATCTTGAAGTGTGGCGCGGAAAACAGCGGGTTGCGCGAAATTGTATTTCGCGCAAAAGATGTTTCAAGGCCGAAAGCTTGAAAATCGGTAAAGGCATGAGGCGCGCGAAATTTTGGAGGCGTGCGCGGAAAATTGAAGTGCCGCGCGAAATAGCGGATGAAGTATTTCGCGCAAGAGATGTTACGAGGTCCGAAGCTCGTAAAATGGCAAAGGCATGAGGTGCGCGAAATTATGGAGCAGTGCACGGAAAATGGTTGTGTGCGGAAGATTTGTATTTTGCGATCAAAGCGGATTACGCGCTCAAGGAGGGTTTTTCGCGCGGGGGTCGATTTTTCCTATAAATATGAAGTGACCCTCCTCCATTCAGTAGAGTTCAAGACATAGAAAATACCCGAGCTCTGGTGCGCGAAATTGAAGTTAGAAAGGGTGTTGCGCGTAAACTTAAAGTTTGCGCGTAAAGTCAGATTGCGCGAAAAGCAAAGGCTGCGCAGAAACTTGGTGTTGGCGCGTAAAAGGAAGATTGCGCGAAAAGTGGATTTCACGCAAAATCAGTGAATTGCGCGCAAGGCAGTTTCGAGGCTGCGCGTAATATTTGGAGGTTGCGCGAAAAAGGAATTTCGCGCAAATCATAGAAATTGCGCGCAAGGCACCATAAGGGTTGCGCGTAAAAATTGAGGTTGCCCGGTACATCCGGTGTAAAGTGAGATTCATCTGCGGGTGAAAGTTGGACTTCAACAGAGCATCTACATACAGAGGAAGATGCATTCCTTCATGAAAATGAAGAGACCTACAGGTCTATAAACTGTGAGTGAATACCTTCCAAGAGCAGTGAGCTTAGGAAGAGGAAGAAGGTGATCCTCTCCACCGGCAGTGAGCCAGAGAGAGAGAAACAGGGAGTGACCCTTGGGAAAGCAGTGAGCTGACCCTAAACATTGTAAAGGCAGTGAGCCTGGGCATAGAAGTGATCTAGCTCGAACCTTGTAATCCACAGCTAGTGAAGATTAGTGGAATTTGGTACGACCGGCAACCTGTCGGCGTATGCTCCTTGGACGTAGCCCTTAGCGGTGAACCAAGTAAAATTGATGTGTCCTGTGCTTGCTTTACTTTCTGTATATATCGTGCAGCAGGAAAAAGAGAGAAGAGTGTTTTGCTTAACAGCGAAACAAGATCAGAACGGGCATTAATTTTTAATTGGCCATACCCTGATTCACCCCCCCTCTCAGGGTATCCAGCCTAGTGGACCTAACATACTTAGTAGGTGAAACATAGACACTAATACATTATACTAGATGCATGACGATGTTGAGATTAGTCTCATGGTCATCAAGTTGATTTTGGGGTACCCATAATGGGTGACATGTATGATGATTTTCTTCCACCCCCTCATCTTAAGATGACATATAGAGGACCCCCCTCTCTCCAAGAAAATTTCTAACAAGGTGAAGGACCTTTTGAAGGTTGGCCATCATCTAAGGCAAGATTCCCTATTTTATTATTGGTTCAATTCATTTACTACATTAAGTATCCAGGATCCTTGTGAGAGGAGGAAGAAGACCTACCCAACTCTCTAAACTTAAAGGCACATGAGTTCCTATTAGACCACGCTTGAGGAGGGTTGGTTTAAAAAGTGGGGATGGAAAATCATCCTTGAAATTGACTAGATATTTCAACTATCATCATTTCTTGTCATGTTTCTCAGTGTCTAGTTACTGTTGATGCATGAATATGGTTCCAGGATCAGATTAATGAATTTAATAATGGTGACTCAATTGGAAACCAGAATTTGTATTAACCTTACTGTCCCATTATTGTTGAAGAGTTACCCATTGTTGGGATAAATCAATGAGTGGATCACGCCATACTGGTTGGTGGGTCCCTTATAAGTTATATGGGGCTGGGTAAGATCCCATATTGGAGGATACAAATATATAAACCCTAAACAGATCCCAGAAACTAGCAAATAACTAAATATTCAAATAATTATTGGGATAAACCCATCAAACTAGAGTGAAAATGAAATGATGGATCAAATCAATTAACATTACCATTTCACCTATGATTTGTATGTTTCTCCCACTAGTACTTTGGTAAATGGTTCCTCTGGGGGATCATGCTAGACTATGGTATCTTATTTATTTTAGATAAGTAATCTTAGTCATTAGGATTAGAGAATAACTTATATGTGAGGTCTGGAAACCATAACAATTTTAACATCATTTCAACTGCATTAAGATAAGGTGTCATCCGAACATCAATAGTGCAATCCAAGAGAAACACTTAATGATACTCTGGATGATGTTCACTCCGGAGGGAACCGGATTCCATATTGGTATTACTCTTTCAGTGGGTTTCAAGCCTTCACATACTAGATCTTATGTTGAAGTCTAGAATTTATCATACCCTGAAGATCAACAGGCCAATCTAGTTCCTATTTTCTATTCCCAAAAAGTGCCTAAGGCCAAATGGAATTAAAGGAAAATAGTTTCTAGTCCAAGAAATCATCCAAAGTAATTCCTTATTTCTAATACCCATTAAAGATATTGAAACTCTAGGGTTAAACACCCAATCCACTAACAATACTTCTCAAGGTCAATCATCTATCGCTCTTGATGCCATTTTCCAATAGCCTGGAGAAAATGGAAAATTTTGAGGGGTGATCATTAGGTCCATGATCTATGTCATTTCTTTCAAGGGTAAGTGGTTGCACTGAGTGGATAAGTCTACGTGTTAGTTCCTAACATTATCTCTTATGCTAATGACCCTAAGACAGTGGAATCATATCTTTGGGATCTCAATGACTCTTTTAATTCACTATGGAACCATCATATATATACCAAGAGAGTGATCTCAATGATGATACATGAGGTAAATGAGAGTGATGGGGATGACAGTCACACTTCTTAGGGGGTCAATGAATACAACCCCAATGTTGTAACTGGTGTTGGGGAAATTCTTCATTCCTGCTTGAGGTCTCTCAAGCACCCAACCACAGAGTGTTCTAGGGTGATTGAGGTAACTATAAATCAATTTCATATACTATAAAACAATTCAATTCCCAGGGTGTATCTTAAAACATTAACCATTCCCATCACTATAGCCTTCCCATAGGCCTGAAAAGCATGGTATAATTTGAGAGAAAGATCATCTTCCAAATAAATATGGGAAACACTCTATAAAAAATCATTGAGTTCACGTGATTAAGATTGTTCACTTCTTCCTCATGGATCTCTACTTGAGAAGATCCTATAGAAGTGGATACATATTGGAATATATGGACACCTGTATCCACTAATACAAGGACTAAACTTACTGGCCCAACTAAGAAGAATATATAGAAGTGATCATTATAGGAAAAGATGACACTGATGAAGAGGTAATATGATTTTTTACCAACTCTTATTATTCTTACTATCATGACCCTGAACCCTTACTCCTAGTACTTTTAGGATAATAGGGATATTTATGAAATTTTTTCTTCCCTATAGTATACCCCAAGGAGTACCACATCTGGGGAGACCATCTCTTCAAATGTGGGAGTCACCATAAAGGGATATCCTAGGTAAATAAAGCATATAGAGGCAGTTATTACACAACCTATATAAGAATTTCAATACCTAACCCCACCCTCTATTCTTTCCAGGGGATCATCCCCATGGTACACCACAAAGAATCGATAGGCATCAAAATTGATGATACATATAAAGTTGGGGATAACAAGTATCCATTTCATATCCTTATTTAGTTTTCATTTTAAGTCTCTTCATGTGTTGAATATTTATTTTTCACATGAACTAGAGTAGGCCTAGTGAGTAATCAGTAAAAGATCACCCAAGGGCCTACAAACCTTTCTTCTCCAGAGATGAATGTGATAACATCGATAGTTGTTCCAGAACTGAATAGGGAACCAAGTACAATTAAGGTCATCAGGGAGATCCCAAGCCCCATAGGGTCAAACCTTCCTGATAAAATGACTTCTTCCCCCATAGAGGGGATGCCTTAAGAGGTTGATGTTCCTATTAAGAATATTTATACTACCACTCTAGGGAGAACAACCATGAAAGAGGGAGAAATCTAAGATTGAGGAGAATCAGAATCAGCTGTCTCCCCTAGTTCTTTGATAGTTGTTCCTACAAGTACAGTTTTCATGCATGATCTTTTGGAGACCACTAACCTAGATGAACATGATCCTCCACCACAAGTGTATCTTGAAGAACCCAAAGTCAAACTAAATATGGAGTATGTATCATCCATTTTTTCAGGTGATAATGAAACAATGGTGGTCAGTAATTATGATGTTACTGAGAGTGAAGATAGTTCTCCATTATTTCATCCATTAAATTTATTTTCTTTTTAAAAACATAGACATTGAATATTTTAGTTTTATGATTCCATAATTACAACCCCAAGTTTCCATGGGTTTAGATGATGCTTCGATCCTCCCACCTTCTTATATTACAGGGGAGCCAACTACTTTAGAATCAAGCCACAATGAGGTTTATAAGTCAAGACCCTCTATCATGGAACTTATTTTTGAATATATTATTCCATCTAATATTGATTTTTAGGAGGATTATGAGGCTTTGGATAAACATCATGTTTCCCACAGAAAAATATGGAAAGATTTCTAGAAGAAAATTTATCTGACCTTATAGAAATATTGTCGATGAAACTTACAAAATTGTATCACCTATTTTTATTTCTTGGGTATAAGGGGTTCGATTATCATTCCATTCTTGACATATTAAAATAGTTAATTGCTACTTGAGAGAGGACTATCATGCTCCACTATCGTATTTCAACTACAATGTACATGGCCCAAATTTATGCATCAAGTAAGATCCTTCTTAATAAAACTATTGGGAATATTGGGATGGCTGTGAGGTTAAAAGGAAAAGTTTCAAAGTAGAGAAACTCAGTAGAGTAACTTAATCAAAAGGTGGAGTGTCTTAGTTAATAATTGAAGAAACTCAATAAATAATTTTCTTGCACCGAGGTAGCTATTGAAAAAGGGAAATAGTTTGTGGGGGAGGAGGAAAAGGAAATATTGGGCGAGGTTGGCAGGGAAGAGGAACCACGTACCAATAATAATGCTGAGGTTGCAACCATATCTGAGCTCTACCAAGCCATTGAGGACTCAGAACACACACTACTTCAACTTTATGAATCTTATAAGAGGGTTTTGTAGTCACAATGTTTTACTCATAAGAAGTTACTCTAGGATATTAATACTCCTCCATTCTCATTCAATAAATAAATTAATACTCCCCCACTCTTATCCTTTATATCATACTAAAATTCCAGTTAATCATAACCTATAGTGTTTTTAAAGATAATCCCTTATATGACTTGAATGATTTTATCATTAGATATTAGTCTCAAAAAAATCTAGGATAGTCAATTTGACATGATCATGTAATGTTCTAATTTTTTTCTGATCAAAGGGACTCAGTGAGGGTAGTTTTGACTGTTTCTAGGGTTACATGGAAAACCCTATTAAATTTGTGCCTTTTCTACCATCACCCTAATTTTTCCTAAGTCCACCACAGTACAGGATTAGTGGGAATAACTTGATTTTTTATTAGGCCAACCTTTGTGGGTTTTTGACCTAATAGGTTTTGTTCCTTTTTAATTTTATTTTCATTTCTCAATTTTTTCCTAAACCATGCCATGTTTTCTACATGGCGTGCTAGAACTTGACTTTTGTCAAGGGATCCCTTTGTTGGTTTTCCACATGGAGAGTTTTGTGTCTCTTTTTTTAGGTATTTTAGATTCTTTAAAACAAGACTAATGCAATTGATGTTTTATATTGAACAGATTTTACCATGAATTATAGGGCTATGTACCCAATAGGGCTTAATGGCCAAAACTTTCCCAATATTTTTTAGTAATGAGGGATTTTTATTGAACCTATTTTTGTGATTTTAGGATCTGATACATTATATGGGGAAAGTACAAGGAGTAACCATAAGATTGGTTTTCCACATATTTTTTTAGTGTATAAGGAGGTAGGAAAATCCTCTTCTAGAGATGAATTTTCCTTTGATTGATAGACCCTTTTTTGTGGGAGACTTATGCAGAGACAACTAGGGAATATTGTGTATAGTCAAATAATTGTTTCCTTAGAACACTGACCCTTCATTTCCAATGGCCATATAATTTTTCAAAATATGGATTTATTAGGACCATGAATAGTGACTTTTCCGGGGAATGATTTATGAAAATGACAATGGAATCTATATCAGCACTTTCCATGAATTAGAAACCACCCCTACATGAATTTTTCTTGTGTACATGATGGATGGAGAGTGGTACATTTTAATGTTGTGAATCTAATAAATATACAATGCAGTTTAACGTCTTATGATAAGGATGTTTGAGGTTCATGATTTAAGGTCACTTGATTTTACCAAGGGGTAAAAAATTATCCCTTTTTCAGATTAATTGATCCAATAATATTCTATTATATTTAGTAATTATGAGGAAATGTTATAAGATATAATTGGGAGGTTTTTGAATGTGAGGGGTAATATTGGTCAAAAATATCATTAGTGTGTATGGAGGTAGGAAATGTATTTCGTGAGGATAATTTTCCTTTGGTTGATATGACTTTTTTGTGGGAAAATTATGCATATAAAACTATAGAATATTGTGCATAGTCAACCAAAGGTGTCCTTAGGATACTGACCCCCACCCATTTTTGATGGCCAGAGAGGTTTATGGGGATTTGGAATTACCTATAGATAGATTTTAGTTTGTGAAAGAAGAATTAATGAACATGAAAGGATAATTTCATGTTTAAATTTCCTGAGAATGGGTAGAAAAATTTTTCTTTCATAGGTCTGAACTATACGTAGGAATGTTTTTTTATATTAAAATTGGTCCTGATATATAAGGTTTGGGAATCACTACGTATCTTATAAAAATAAGAATCAATACATATGTAGTTCTGGGATGGTTTCCCCACACATCAATCAAAATCATTTGTGTGGGAAGGTGTATTTTCCTTTTAATATGAGCTCAAAAATATTGTGAGTCACATATTAGACCCCCATATATAGATCTATCTCATGCAAAGGATAGTGGGGTATTTTTTTTGGGACTGGACCTGGATATAATATCTGGGAACCACTACATATCCTGTCAAAGAAAAAATTAGGCCACCCATATTTCTTATAGGGTACCCCATGTAGGTATGAACCATGTATAGAGAAATGTAATTTTTAACTCTTGATATAGATAAACCTAGGATTAGATATTTGGGTGTCATTACATATCCTTTGATGGAAGGAATCAAGCCACATGTTGTTATGGACATGGTGTAGTTTAGTCTCATGTGACTAGGAAATCAGTTGTAAATTTAAACATCATTTAATGAGGAAATAATGGGGTCTTAAAATTTTAGGTCATATAGCTAAGACCATTTTTATTAGAAATTATGAGTAATAGGAGGCTCATTGGGTTTCGATATTCCAACACTCCTCGAACATGAGGGGGGAAAGAAATTGTAAAACATGATTCCAAGGATTCTTGGGTCAAGAGAAATTATATGGGAAAAAACCATTCGATTATGGAGTATAAGAGGTCTCTCATGGGGATGAATTTTCCATTGGTTGATAGGACCTTTTTTATGGGTGACTTATGAAGATCCAACTAGGGAATATTGTGCATAGTTAAAAAAGTTGTCCTCAGGACACTGAACCTCAATTTCTAATGGCCATATAAAGGTTGTGAAGATCCAAAATTTCTTGGGGCACAAATTATGATGGATGGAAGGATTGTGTCTGGGTATATAAGAAAATTTAAGACCATTATTGAACATAGAATTTAAAGTTCCCTACATAAATCTGATTAATATGTCGGGAGGATATTTCTATTCCTTTATAGATCCTCGAAGGAGGAACCCAAACTCAAGATCACCTTCATAGAAATTTGTTTTTATATAGGAGATGGGTACATTTTTTTCTTTACCTTATGGATGAGACTAGGACATGAGGTATAAGAATCACTAAATATCTCATCTAAATAAAAATAAATCCACATGAAGTTCTCGAAGTAACATGCAGTTTAATATCATGTTGGGAGGAAAATCATCATGAAATTTAACTTCATATGGAATGGATATAGGTTCCCCGTTGTGAGGAGGAAATATTGTAGATCATACCAATATTAAATACTTGGGTGTCACTACATATCCTATGATGGTAGGAATGAATCTATATATAGTTATTAAAACTTTATTTGATCGTACCCTTTAACATCATGCATAAGGACATATGGTGTTCCTTTTAAAGTCTTACAACCAAGACCATAAAAACATGATGAGAATTGATATGCCTGAAACATGTAGGGAATCCATTACCAATACTTCTAAGGCTATGTGAGATATTCTCAGTGTGAGAAAAAATGGTTGGAAAGGGTTTATTCCACCTCAGAGGGGTGATAAAAAATAAAGGATAAGGACATTTTGATTTTGAGGTGGATGGACTAGGATTAGAGATCCGGTCATCACTACATTATAGTGAGAATCAAGCTATATATAGTTATTGAACTAGATCACTATTCTGGTTTTACCCGTACACTAGGAGGGTAAATGTTTTCCTATTGATTGTTTTGATTGTTGTGTATGGACCCAGGATAGGAGAACCGAGCATAACTACATATCCTATAGTGTCCAGAATCATGAAACATTTATTTTTGGTACCCTGTGTATTTTAACGTCATGCGGTGCGGATGAAGGTGACCCAATGTAAAAGAGGGGGAATGTTTGGGCTAGGACCAAGAATATAAAGTTTGGTATCATTATATATCCTATGATGAAAAGACTTAATCCACACATAGTTCTAAATGAACTTCCCTACATAAATCTGACTCATATACAGGGAGATGAGACTTTTCTTGAAATAGACCTATAAATAGGATCTTATTTGTAGTCCCTTGCATTTATTTAGCATGTATTCATGGTAGGGTACATTTCCTATGAGTTTCATGGTTGGACCCAGGACATGAGGTTTCGGAGTCACTGCGTATTCTATAAAATGATAATCAAGGAACGTGTAGTTCTTGATGAAACATGCAGTTTAACATCTTGTGGTATGGATGGGGGTCACTTGATGTGAAAGAAGTATCATCGTGACTGGGCCCATGAATAGATATCCAAGTGTCACTACATATTCTACAAGGGAAGGAATCAATCCCCACTTAGTTCTTTATGGAATCCTCCCTATATAGGTTTGGCCCACACTCAAGGAGGGGACATCTTTTTTTTTACTTTTGGGGTGGATGGACTAGGATGTAAAATCCAAGAATTTCTATGTATCCTATGTGGATAGGAATCAATTCATATGTATTTATTGAACACAATATTGTATATGATTGATGTTGGGGGAAATTTCCTCTTTGGTGAGAACATTATTTTTCTGCGTAATTTAACATCATACAAAGAGGTCATTGGTGTTGTTAGTTTATTTTCACATGAAATGGAAGGTATACCATGTAGTTTAAAGTGATGTGGCCAAGATGATGTACCTGGTATTTTAACATCATATGACTAGTATTATTATGTATTTTAGCTATGAGAAGGATGATTTTGTTGACAATTTAGAAACATAATCCCAAGGTGAAAAGAGGCAATGAGGCTAAATGATAGTAAGAAAATTATCTTATGAAAGGAGGGAAATGTGTGGTATTCCTAATTCCAGAGTTTCAGGTGTAAATACATATCCTGTTATGATAGAAATCAATCCACACATATTTCTTGAAAAAGAGACGCCCTACTTGGATCTAACTCTCATGCGAAGATAAGAGCATTTTATCTTTATCCCATATAGATCTAGATCATGTGAAGTGAATAATAGATTTAAATGATGATTATCATGCAGTTTAACATCATATGGTGAGTAAATTGATTTCATGCAGTTTATTGTCTTGTGACATGGACAATGGTGTCATGTTATTTAAGGTCTTGCAACAAATAACGACCATGAAGTTTAATTTCATACAGCTGGGGAAATTTATCATTTAGTTTAACATTGTGTGATTCGAAAATCCTACCATGAAATTTAACATCATGTGATCAAGGAGATTCCTTGTGTAGTTTAATTTTATGCCATCAGAATGATGCACCATGTAGTTTAACGTCATTCAATCAGGAAGATTCACTATGTAGTTTAACATCATGAGATCACAATGAAGATGTCATGTGATTACATGAAATACTTATTCAATAACCTTGTCTTGGTGGGGGTCGTGGTAAACGACCCATCCATCAAGATCAAATAATAAGATCTATTAGAGTATAATTTTTGTATGGTATATGGTCCATACCACTTTGGATCAAATTTGGAGGTTTCTTTCCGAGTATCATCAAATTATTGAGGTCCAACACCATCTCTCCCTCAGGGAAGTACAAGAGGAATACTTTTTTGTTAAATTATTGTGAAATATGGTTTTAGTGGACACCCAAATGATGAAAGGTGTGAAATATATTATCATCTAGTCAATATAATTCATCCATCCATTTCTGATATTGCTCATATGTGGATAACTAATCTCACATGGAAGTGCAGAGCAAGTGAAATTGAACTTCGATGGGAAGGACCTCCTCTGTCCCATATACTAATGAGTATGAGATCACCCGTATGGCAATGCGGGTCATGGTCTGGTAATCCCAAAAGAAATATAGGATCTTGTTCGACCAAGAATTTTTATCCTTATCTACCATCTTTTGGATTATATTTGATAGGGTCTTGTTTAAGGCCACTATCTATCCGTTAGCCGCTACATGATAATAGGATGAATAGTTGGACTTGATGCTATACTACTGATATAGATTCTCCACTTTAGTTAAGTAGAAACTGGCACCATTTTTCATCAGTATTGTATGAGGGACACTAAATCTGGTGATGATGTTGGCTTCCACAAAGCTAAAAATGTTCCTTTACCTGAAATTTTTGAGGGGTATATCCTCAACCCATTTGAATAAGAATTCAGTTATAGTAATAATGTACTTCAATTTCTTGGTCGTAGTGGGAGGATATTGTCCCACAACAACCATTCCTCATATGGAAAATGGAAATGAGTACTTGGTTGTGTGAAATAACTCTAGGGTTTGCTTAATGAATTGGTATGAACTTGGTAGGAATAACACTTTTTTGGTGAATTTAGTGCAGCCCTGTGTTATAGTGTACCAGTAGTACCCAAGACTTTGGATTTGATTGGACATCTTGGATCCTGGTTGGTTGGATATGCAAGCTCTGGTGTGCACTTACTTCATGAAATTAGTAGTCCCTTCTTCATCAATTCACCTGAGAAGGACCCCATCAAGGCTCCACTTATAGAGGACATTTTTATGATTTATAACATTGTATTTAAAAATGTTAACTGATCATCTTCAAAATTACTATATCTCAGCTCTGTATAGTGAGAGATATACCTTTTAATGGAATTACACAATGGGTTTCATCTAACTAATGGAAGAACCATCTAGTTTAGTGAAAGGGATAATTTCATTTATCTCTTCCATATTGGCTTGAACAAATCATGATACCATTTGATGGTGTGCAATATTGATGACTATTTCATCCTAGTATGGATCTATTGGAGTTTTGGTTGCTTTTTCTTGGGCTTCTTTCTGGTTATTTTGTGACTGTGGGACATGAGTTAGCACTGGTTCTGAAGGGAATTCTACCATTAGTCCATAGACGTGGCATAGTAGGGGGATTAACTCATTCTTTTTGATGTAATAATTCTTTTTAACCTGATCGATGACCATTTAAGAATATCCTTTTATCATAAATTTATTTAATTGTACCTGAAGTGCTAGATCTATCCTTTCAATGAGATCATGATATTCTACTTCATTGTTTGTGATCCTTTCTGATAGTAGAAAGTAGTAATCCAAACTATCTTTAATGGGGATATGTGTATGAATCCCATCCTCACTTTATTAAGATTTGGGTATTCCATCCTCTTTTCTATTGGACTTATAGATGCACCATCATAATACATCTCCCATATCAGGAGTTCTTCTTGAAAAGATATTATCTCTTCATCAGGTATTTCGGTATCTGATGAAGTCATTTTTGTTGAGGGGTGATTGACCAATAAATCCACTAATGCCTAGACTTTGGATGCTTTATAAGAAAATAATTGAATGTAAAACTGATAAAAAATGAACACCCACTATGAAAGGTGTCCATTCAACACCATATGGATGGGAATGTATTTTATTGGGTTTCTATGAGATACCAAACAGACCTCGTGATGATATAGGTAGTGCCTCATTTTTTAGACTATAATGATTAGTGTCAAACAACTATTCTCAATATCCGAGTAACGAGTCTCAACATTAATCAAAGTTCAGATTAGATAATAAAGAATGTTTTCAATGCCAACACCATTATTTTGTGTGATTAAGGTTCCTAGTGATCCCTCTAAGGCTATCACATACTAAATAAGTGGTATTCCTTTAACATGTGGCATCATCACTGGCGAGCTCAAGAGATATTTATTAAGGCAATGAAAATATTCCTAAAAATAATATATCCACTGATATATAACCTCATTTTCCATCAACCTGGTAAATTGAAATAATTTTACAGTAAGGTTTTATTTGAATCTCTAGATATAGTCTAAGTTTCCTTGAATTCCTTTCAACTCTGTGAGGTTACAAGGATGTGACATGCCAATGATAACCATTTTTTTCTTAGGATTGACTTCAATACACATTTCAAATGGTTCGTTTCTAGGATGTGATTCCAACATTTATTAAAGAAAATATGAAGATCATTAAGGTGTTCAATGGATTTTCTAGATGTAACCACCAAGTCATCAATATAGAATTCATAAAACTTTCCCAAGAAGGGTTTGAAGATGCAATGCATGACACGTTGTTATGTAGCATCGACATTCTTCAATAAAAAGGGAATTAACCAATATAAAAATACAACTTAGTGGGACTAAAGGTGGAATATTCTTCATATTCTTGAGAAATTCATATTTTATCATATCCTGAATAGCCATCCATGAAGGAGAGGTCCTCATATCCGGTTATTTCATCGATTATTAGTTCTGTTATTGGGACTCAGAAATCATTCTCTAGGAAATTCTTATTGAGATCCATGAGATCGATGAAAAATATGATTTAACCACTCTTTTTCTTTATAGAGACTATATTCGCTATCCATTTGGGATATTAGACCTCCTGAATGAAGTTGGATTTAATGAGTTTTCCAAATTAAGCCTTTATTTTGGCTGCATTTGTCTAGCTACCTGTTTATAGCCTCGATGGTTCTTTGGTAAGCCTAGGTGGTGAGTGGCCACCTTAGGGTCAAGGCTTGTAATTTCTGTGTAGTTACAAGTGAATAAATCTCAATGATGCTTTAGGAAGAAGGTATATACCTCTTGTTATTTATAATTCAAGGATACATTGATCAAGGTGGGTTATGGGTCTTCTTTTATACCCAGATTTATTTCTCTGAGTTCATTGATGGTGGTGGAGAAACCCTCTAAGAATGATGGGGGGTATCCCTATGGTCCTACTCATACTCCTCCTCCTACTATTCATATTCTCCACCTTGTTTCAATGGGGAAAAAGTATTGGGATAAGTTCTTTAGAGTTGAGAGAGGATTCAACATCTTGATATTCTAATGATGAAGTAAATTGCTCTAACCCAGGTGTCAATGTGGTATTTTTTTGAAACTCGAGAGAGGATAGAGTGAGGGATGGAGGAAGATCATATTTTTCCACATTGGGTGATGAGATATCCTCTTCTAACTCTTTTAGTGAGGCAGGGATTTACTGAGGTTTTGGGGAAGGAATGAAGGAATTTTCACCTAAGCTTCCACCATTATCTAGGGATTCATCAAAATTTTCAACGCATATGGACTCAGTGGTCATGTCTAAAATCACGAAGATCGCTGAATATGCATCTGAATTCGAACTCATATGCTTGATTTGATTGATGGGTAACACATATTCTTAATTTATCTATTTAAAGGGGTTTTCCATGATCATTTCTAGACCATTCAAAGTGGCGACCCAAGAAACACCATCGACTAGGGGTTGTTTCCCTTTACTTTAATAGAATCAGGCATCAATATAGTGCTTCTCTTAGGATTCGAATGAGGAATTAGCGGCGTGTAATGTCACAATTTGTCTATTAATGTATTAATGGTACTATGAGGGGATTTTTTCATGTTTCTGCTACCAATTCCATTCTATAAAGATGTTGAAGGCCATGTTCTGGTGAACCACTAGAAATTCTAAGTCGGCTATGTGGTCTCCAAATTAGTCTTTGTGCTTAATTTGGACTAACGTATTCTAATCACTTTTTTATAGCCCTGAATTGTTATCATGGAATGATATAGGTTATCCTCATTTCAACACATTCAATGAAGTTCTCATAAAATAATGAGGTTAAATCTAGATCCATTATTTAAGAAGAATTTTTTGACATTGACACTATTTATCCTACCAGAAACATACAAGGTTACAATGTATCCCTTTATGAAAACATCTTCTTTATTATTTGTAAAGGATATAACTGCTTGTAATTATGTAGGATCAATCTTTATTCGATACACCTATATAGTAGAAACCTAAGTTTCAAACTCCTAATGGATTAAAAATGCCTCTATGAGTTCTTCCCTGAGGTATTTTGACAAACTTAGGACATCCAGGATCGGTTGATTGGATGGTATGAAGGATAAAAATTTTAGGATGTCATACTTCTAGCCTTAAGGACTACACTTCCCTGGGTGGAGAATTTATTTCACTAAAGGGGTCTTTCATGATTTTCTTCAATATTGATAGTCTGATTGGGGATGCAGTTATAAGTTGGGTTTCTTTCGTGGTTGTTCCTTCTCCAATAACCTCATATCCCACAACCTATTCCTCTTATTCCCTAAATAGATGCAGGGATCTGGAACTCATAGTCATACTAATCATTATATAAGGTATCCATTAAATGGGTAACATTAATGGAGATAAAAATTAACTCCTCATATGATGATGAATTTTCTCGACTGACCATTTCTGGTGGTTCCATTTGGTGGGTAAGTTCTCATTGTTTCAAATATAAGGGAATAAAATATAAGAGTGTCAAATACAAATTTGTATTTGATGCTAGTTCATCCTCCTACACTTTATCTTTTACTTTTTGGTTAGGCTGTTTTTTGAAAGGCTGGACCTTCAAGGTTCATAGGGATGATGAAATCAGATGTGTTGTAGTAGAAGTGGCTGGGGGCATAGTTGGTTGTTTCAAATATTATTAGAGAATACCATGATTTTGATTGATTTTCTTCCAAGTCATCCAACTATCAATTTTTTTATCATTCTGCTAAGAACTTCTTTCTATTCTCCCCCTTCCTTGGAGGCAGTTGAAGAAAGACACACCACTTGTGCTGGTGACTTTCCAAGATTTACTTTCCCAGAATCTACCATTATCTGTAGGATGTATTTGAATAAAAATAAAATTTTAATTGTATGTACCAATATCTGGTGAAAGGGAAAATAATATAGCTAGGCATTGTGTCCTACCTGTTCAGGCCTCTTGGGATTTATAAGGAAGATAAAATCATTTTACATAGTGAATATAAAATATCCACGATCTTGATCATCTCGAAATGAGTATTTTTTTTTTAATTCACACCTCAAATTGATTCACCTGTATCCCCTCTACTCATTAAAGAGAGTATGGGGTTAATGTTTATGCCCAAGGGGTACTGTATGATATGGCATATGTTTTGGAGTCAGTGCTGGTGGGGAGGATATATTAAATGTGATGGATACTGCCTCTGCATTTCCTTATATTTTTACTCGGATTGGTGGACTTATCCCAGGCTTGAGCTTAGTAATCTATATAGAGTCTCCCATTCCTTGATAAATATAGAATAAATATCAAAACCCACCTATATATTTCATTGGTATGAGTATCATTCAAAAATAATCAAGGAGTTTATCAATTCATAGATCGAACATATCTTCCTTGGGAAGCAGTCAGTTTAGGGAGTTGGTCAGCCCTTTCCATTTGGAAATAAAATCAAAGAATCTATCATTCTATGACTGTTCTCAATTCAAAAGGTTAGTAATTGTTATATTTTTTATATTTAAGTTGAATTGAAAGATGAATTATTGATGGAGATACTCCCATCATGTAATTGGCCAAGATGTAAAACTGGTGTACCATATGACGGCTGGCCCTTGAAAAGTTATTTTAAAGCATATTATTTTCAATAATTCTTATTGCTTAGGAGTTCCCCTAATGGGATCATAATAAGATTAATAGTGAATTAGATGTGTTTTTGGGTCATTTGAGTCATTTAATATTAGGAACATTGGACTCTTGAAGTTTGGAGGTGGTGGGGTGTCTCTCACCAAGTTGAGGTAAGGTTTTGGTTCTGGCTGCACTAGTGCACACCACTCCTATATAGCTTCCAACCGAGTTTCCAATGACTTGATGGTGTTGATAATCCCTTGATGAGTGTTTAGTTTAACAAGATCATGGATTGGTGAATCATTAAGATATGATGTGCCTGTTCTGCCACTATTTGAGACTGATATGTGGTTGGGGAAATCTTTTGAGGATTTTCCTAAACACATTCCAGTTGTATCCTTAATGGAGGGAAATATTAACATCCATCTATTACTGAGTATATTTAAATCTATGGTCTGCGATATGAGTTGGGTGGATATATTGGCCTTTCTTCATTCCCTAATATGAATCCTTTTTATTCTAGTACACCTATTGGAAGTGTACATTGAGGATTTTTATAGGGATTATATTCGATAGGAATGATTTTTAGTGTAAATATATGTTGAGTCACCTTAACTCTTTCATTTCTTCATCCTATAGAGAGAATTTTTCTTCAAGAATAGAAATATCATCCTTATCCAGAGTAGGAGGTGGGTGATACATGACATTTATTTTATTCTTCTCTTTGGTAGAGATTCACTGAGTAGGTAGTGCCATATTGATCAATGGAGCACCCAAAGTTTGGGTGATTCTCTCGTTTTGGGTATGTACACATTCATTCACAGTGTGGACCATATTCCAGATGGAACTATCCTCTCATTTATCTTATTCATTTGCATAATTTTTAGTTTATTCTATAGGATTGACATCCATGACATTCACCGATACATAATGCATTGTGGGAATCATTCTAGACGCTGAATGATAGAAGGATTGATTTTTCACTTTTTTGGACCTCTCCCTTCCATTTTGGGATCCTCTTCAATCTTCTTTGTGAATAATCACTCAAAGTGAACCTATATGTATCCTAGTCATATGAATCCATTTCGGGGGAAAAGGGTTACAAGATGAGATGTACTGGGAGACCTTAAGACTTTCATCCATCCAAAATGTAAAAATAATGATTTCTGTTGAGGGGGTTGTCGAGTTAAAAATACCCCCATCCCTATGGGCTAGGGTTACTCCCATTATCTTTTCATTGTACCTCAGGAAGAGTTTTTTTGGCCTTGGGGGTGGGAAATTTTGTGTTAAAAATTCCCTCATCCCTATAGGTTAGGTATGATCACATACTATAGTGTCTACCACTAATGTTTTTCACTCTCCTTATATTTTAAATCAGTGTTTGAGTGTGATCCAAACACAATGTTTGGTGTGCACGTGAAATGCTCTCTTATGACGACATTATAAGTGATTGATGATTGGATTAACCTAAAGGAGAATCCTACTGGATGTTCTCGGTTTCCGGGTTCAAGATATTTTTAGTGGATTTCTCTTGTTGGGCCTAACGCTTTTGAGACTTACTCAAGACAAGTTCCTATTGGGTATTTCATCTTTCCTGATAGGGTTTTTTCTTACTAGCTGCCTTGTAATAATGAAATTATAGGATTTCATGTCTTGTGGGTTCTGCTAAATGGTGTGTGGGGTGAAATGAAAAGCTCTATGTTCCCCCATCCCTAGATATGAACACCATGAGGGGTGTCAAAAATTATACAACACAACTCATGAAATTCATTGAGGCTAGTTAGTTATAGATCTTTCTGCAACTTATCTAATAGTCATCGTTGAGCAGAGAGGAGAGATTCCAGGTTAATTTTCTGATGAAGCGCTCCCAATATTTTGACATGGTCTATATACCTATTGTAATCCTATAATTTTTCATTCAGGTGGTAGAGATTTGTCTATATATTCAGACAGATTTTACGTAAGAATTCTTCTAACAATGCCTTTGTAATGTTGAACTAACAAGTGGCTGAGGGTAAAAAAATAATGGGTATATCATTCCTAGAAAATATTCTTATCAAGAGAAACATATCCTTTTATTATTATACCAGACACTCCTCTACTTGATCAGACCGACATGGATTCTTATTGATAGTTTTATCACAATTATCAAGGCTAGAGGATGTCTCATTGGTATGGAAATAGTCCAGGGGTGGCTCAGAGGATGATCATTTCCCAGAGTCATCTTCTGGTTGAGAAAGGATGTCTCTTGTCATTCATAGGTTCTATAACATTTATGGAACCATAATTATAATCACCTTATAATATTGTAGCTTTCTCATATTTGAATTAGAAAAGGGAATAACTTCTCTCTTAAATAGATGTCACTACAAGGAGGACCTTCGTAGTGAATGTCATCATGGTGAGGACTACCGTCATAACTCAATGTATGATTGTTGGGAGATTTTTTATAGTTTAGACCCAGGGGATAACCTTTAGGGTGGATAATAGTAAGGGGAGGACCTCATTTATATTTAATATACTGGCTATGATGAGGGATACTATGATGCTTATTAGGAGATAAACTCTCATGACTGATTTAATGAAGTCCATAAAGGAATACTTCATGGTATATGCTTCAAAGAGGACCTACAGAGCTACTAGTAACAATGTTGTGGGGAGGAAATTCACAACTATTACTGCCACTTCTATAATTTGGTAATGGATCAGAATGATCCTTAGTCACCATTGATAGATGTTTGATGGCCTTAAGAAATCAAGCTTCTAGTTGAGCGGGGTTAAGATTCTTCTCTTCATTTTACAGTTGCATTTGGAGGGATTTATTTTTAGGTTCTTTCTTATAAGAGACTAGGTCAACTTGTTGTATGTGATGAACTTCATATAACAGTTCTGATTCAAGTGTGTCCTATATTGCTACTGGGATATGTCGGTAAGCTTTCAGAATTTTGGAAGGGTTATATGCCTGCCCTAGAGTAGACACTAAAGTGGACTAGTGTCCCTAGTTGGAATGGGTATTTATGACTGATATTTTTCTCCATTTATCATAGAATATTGCCAACGACCCTCCTAGAGGGGATTAGGGATGTGTGTATTCTCCTGAGTGACCACACCACTGTGTGGATGAATCACCCTAGTTGAGGAGGTGGGGTTTTGGGTTTGAATCCTAGATATTTTCATGGATGTGATTATTTCTTGTAAAGTATATAAGATATGGTTATTAATTGATATATGAATCTCCAGCATTGATAATATGTGTTGAGAGATTTCCTTGGTGGGAATAGGAATATATTACCATTCTCATGTCAAGGTAGGAATGTGAGTCTTCCCTTTATTTTTAGCTAAGATATGTCAACTATGTTCTCTGATTGCTACTTTATTTTCATGTTGAGCTTAATATTGGTGATAAGGGATTTTAATCTTCTCATTTTCCACCATATTTTTCTGATGGTCTTGGTATTCATTCACATGAATTTTCATCTTCCTATAATTTCCTTCTATATTTTATAGGAGAGATTCATATTTGTGATCATGGATTTAAATTTTCTCATTTTCCACCATATTTTCATATCATTATTTATTTGGCTGAGCAGGGATTTTCATCTTCTCAATTTCCACTGTATTTTAATGGAAGAATTTATATTAGAGAGTAGGGATTTGAGTCTACTCTATTTTCTATCATATTTGGTTGGTGAGCGTGATATGGGAATTCAGAGATTTACATCTTATCTTTTTCTATAGTATTTGACTAGAGGAATTCATATTTTTGATCAGGTATTTGAATCTTCTCATTTTCCACTGTATTTGGATGATAGGCTTGATATATAAAATCAAGGGTTTTCATCTACTCCTTTTCTACCTTATTTTACTAGAAGACTTCATATTTGAAAGTAGATATTTGTGTCTACTCATTTTCTATCATATTTGGCTGATGGGATTCATGAGAGTGAGTAGGGATATACATATTCTTTTAGTTGTTTATTTCTATATTTTCATGGAAAGTTCAATTTTAACAAGTAGGAATAAACGTTTTCCTATAGGTTTCCACAATATTTTCTTGGTGGGATTCTTTAGCAGGAATAAGGATGATGAAATGTTCTTGATTTTATGATTTTCTCCCTTTGTGGTATTCCCTGGGGAACTAGGTCCATTTAACTTTTCCTGGGACCTATGGGGTGGTATCCTCTTCATGGAGAGAATGATTGGTTTTGCAGTGTTTACAGTGATGATTTCCCATAGGGTACATTGGGGAGGACTCATGTGCTTCTGGGATGAAGTCATTGGTGATGACTTCATCATCCCCCCTAAGGTAAGATAGTAACTCATCATCGTGTTCTATGGATAGGATCCCAAAATGGATAATATGGATACTGGGGTTGTATGGTTCTGGATAGTCGACCACCACAGAACAGATGGATGGAAATGCTTAATAAGTTGGAGGACCTGTCGAGCGACCTCTAGGGTAGGAAGAGTACCATTATGGGGGTACTTATTAACCAATGTATTTTTAACCCAGTGTTGAAGATGCAGGGCTGGTGATGGAATCATTTGTTTTGTTTTGGACCTGAACTGCGTGGTAGATGATGCATGGTCCAAGAAAGTTGGCGAGACACCATTGTATTGAAGAGAGTTCAGGTGAAGAGAGATTGCAATACATGTGAAAATATAGAAAAAAACCTCATCAAAGTAGAATCTCGTGGTCACATGCATGATTGATAGCATCACATGGCCCTCATCTATTTTTTATGTGAAAGGGGATTGATGCTGGGTAACACTAGCACATTGGTTAAGGATTCACATTGGGTTCACCATTTTCCTTCTGAATAAAACCATTTTCACTTGATGATTGATTGCAAGGGTTTGAATTGTGTGAAATCACTAAAGTTGGATAAATATTCTTTGAACAGCCTCCAAAGAGATTTTTTTGTACAACCGAAAATGCCCAATAACTCTTATACCCATGAAGACTCATGGACCTACTTTCTAAAGGAAGTCATTTGTTGAGAAACTTGTCTAATGAAACTTAATAACTCACATTGGTTGAGTGGATGGGAATTTGGTCTCATCAAACCCTTTTGATGGAAACTATTTCCTATTCTAGGACTCTCTTATAGATTTAAGATATGTTCTAGAATCCTTTGTTCATTCTCAAGTATGTATATGTGGGTCACCCTAAGGTAATGATCAATTATGAACATGAATGGTTTTAGAATCATCTGTATATATGTGAGGTTTTCCATATATAGAGGGATATGTATGTGTCTGAGGTTTTCCATCAAGGTCACCCTTTCTATACAGGGATAAGAGATTCTTTAGTCATTTAATAGGACAATGCTGATTTTAAGCCATACAATGGGGTGCTTTGGAGTTTACTATCATCCTGGGAGATGAAAGTTTTGATATTGGGATAGAACCCATGATATGGGTTCCTATGTATCCTCATGAGAGGAGTCATAACCAACATAGTTTTTTCCACTTAATAGGACAAATAACCCTTTGAGGTCATGTGATGAGGACCAAACCATGTAGTTTTACATCATGCAGAAAGGAAATCTAGGTGAGAGGTTTATTGCCAAAGTTTGGCATGAGACTCACACCGAGGCGGCCCGAGGGTTATGTAAGAGATGCAGTCTCCTGGGTGTTTATGAACCTACAGAGAATGTTCCCTTTAGAACATTAGGGTGAATTTGGGTGTTGGGTTTGGGTCTCAAGGAGGCTTCCAACGCATCCCAGCTAGTTTGGAATCAAATCCCACGTAGTTTGGTAAGGTTTGGGGCTTAAACGATATGGGAGGCCCATATGGAGAATGTTTAGGGATTATACCATATAGAAGAACTATTTGAGGTGAAATTATTGAGGTTTACACTCATAAGGATGACCATTGAGCATGGTTGGGGCATATAATGTATTGGAGGCCCATTAAATTGCTACATCGGGAATATAGACCTTTGAAGATATTGGGTTTGGGCTTACACCTATGAGGAATCCCATTTGAGGTTTGGGATCATGAAAATTTCATGATCGACACTAACCTATAATCCCATATGTGTCATTATTGGTGTAAAAAACAAGAGGAACCAATAGATTTGAAGATCAAATAGTCTCATTTTGTCCACTGGTGGACGGATGTTGGATCCCAAAGGGAGATAGAGAGGGATTTGAATTTTCCTACATCATCTTTTATTCTGGTAGCTAGGATAGTCACATTTGGTGAACCATATAACTATATACCGAGCTGGTGAAGAGGATAAAGAGTGCTACCTCCCACAAGAAAGGCTAAGGGCTTACTCTAAAAGGGCTTCCCATTTGGTCATCAGGGAAGAGATGAATGTACAACCCTAGCCCTCATAAAATCTAAAGGCCAGTGGTTCCCCTCAATCCCTAGAATGTGGAGGTTTACTTGAGAAAATACAAGTTTTGAAACCTTATTTCCATGGGAATGTATACTTAAAAAAATTATGAGGGTCCACCTCATTACAGAGGTTTCCAACTTGACTCTGCTTACCAAGGGTATGTAGACTTGAAAAGACATGTTGATGTATCCGATGATCTAATCATACATGTTAGGTGGATTTTTAAGAGGCCTTAACATGATTCAATTTGATTTTTTCAAGGAGGAGACAATATGGGGCTTGATGGTATAATGGAATGGAGTGATGGGAGGTGGGGAGTTAGGCACCCTAGGATGGCCCATTCTCTATAGAAGGTTCTCATGCGAGATATATTTTTCTCCACATAGCATGTTGCTAAATGAGTGAGGGTACCATCCATGTAGTTTTGTTCTCTGCAAACATGGGTTCTTTCTATATAGTGTATTACTACATGGTGATGGTTTCTCTCATGTATAGTTTTTAAATGTGGGGTCAAGTTCCTATCACATAGAATTTTCTCTGCGGGGTAGGGTTTAGCTCACATAGCATTTTTCTATGTGGGGTGATGGTCCGCAAAGGGGTCATCCATTTTTGCCATGTGGAATGGTGTATTCAAAGAGGTTTTAATTTTTTGGATGGGAAGATGAATTTTGTTTTCTCTTTAGTGCCATGTGGTAGGATTTACCTTCTCGGAAGTAATGGTTCTCTCACAATTTGGAACCACTTTTTCTGTATCGCCTTCTGATCTCTCATCTATTTGGTTCTTCTTTTGGTTCCCCTCAATGGTATTTTATAGATGAACAGAGGGACCAGATACCAGAATCGATGGTCATCTAAGGTGGGCCATAATACTTTTTTTGTGAGATCCCAAGGAGGATACCCTATCTCGTGAATGACTTCGTTTGCTGGGGTCAGTCATTCGTAGGGATGGAAATCACTACCTGATCCAGAAAATGACTTGGTCTCACTGATAAGCACTGACAGTACCTTATCATACCATGAATGATTTCATTTGCTGGGGATTTTCATTTGTAGGGGTGGAAATCAACGTCCAACACCACAAATAACTTGGTTTCCTTTGCGAGTTCTGGCGATATTGTCTCATCCCATAAACAATTTTGTTCGTGGGGGATGATCGTTTGTGGGGGAGGGAATATCAGTCTGTCCCCATAAATGAATTGGTTTCATTTTTGGGCATAAGAGGTACCATATTTTACCACGAACAATTTTGTTCTCAGAGTGCTTCATGAAGCGGCAGAACACCATGCTGAGGGATAGTCTGGGAAGAGTTTTTCACCTTGCGAGATCAACCCATCCTTTTCAAATTCCTTCCTTTTGAACATTTTTCTTAAAATTTTTCTTTTGGGTTTATTTATACCCTTTTCCAAGTTAATGGGATTCTCTTCTTCTTGTATGCATAATTTTGATGATGCAACATGAATTTTTAGGGTGTTTTAGGGGTTTAAAAGTTTTTATGTTTTTAGGGATTTAAGGGTTTCATGGTTTTTATTCTTTTTAGGACTTTTAAGGGATTTAGTATTTTTTAGGGTTATTTTAGTTTTTTATGGTTTTTAGTGTTTTTAGGATTTTATGGGGTTCTAATCGTTTTAAGGGGTTTTAGGATTTTTATGATTTTTAGGGGTTTATGTTTATTATTGTTTTGGGTTTTTTAGTGTTTTTTATGGTTTTTAGTTTTTTTAGGTTTTTTATTATTTTAGGGGTTTTATGGTATTTAAGGGTTTTAAGGTTTTTTATGGAGTTTTATAATTTCTTACTGTATTATATTTTTTAGAGTTTTTAGGGGGTTTTGTGGGTTTTTGGTATTTTAAGGGAGTTTTAGGGTAATTTTGGGTTTTTAATAATTTTCAGTATTTTAAGGGGTTTTTAGCGTTTTCATGGTTTTAAGGGTTTTTGGGGTTTTTAGGGGTTTCATAGGTATTATATGGTTTTTAAAGTTTGTAGGGTTTTTAGGATTATGTTAAGTGTTTTAAGTGTTTTTAGGGTTTTGAGGGTTTAATGTTTTTTTGGGATATTAGGGGTTTTTAGGGTTTTTGATTTTTTGATTTCTTTAGGGTGTTTTAGGGGTTTTAGGGTATTTTAGGGTTTTGTAGGGTTATCTAGGGTCCTTTAAGGATTTAATGGGTTTTATGGGTTTTTACGGATTGTTAGGGATTTTACGGGTTTTAGGGGTTCTATAGTCTTTTATAGGTTTTATTGTTTTTAGGGTTTTATGTGTTTTTTATTTTTTAGGGATTTTAGGGGTTTTAGAGTTTTTTGAGGTTTTAATTATTTTTAGGGTTTCTTGGATTTTCTTAGGGATTTAGGGTTTTTAAGGTTTTGGGAATTTTGGTTTTTTGTGTTTTAGATTTTTTAGTGGTATTTTTTAAGAGTTTTTAGGGATTTTATGGTTTTTTAGTTTTATAGGGTTTTTTTTGTCTTTTTAGGGGTTTTAGGGTGTTTAAGGGTATTTTTTGTGGTTTTAAAGGGTTTTTAAGGTTTTTAAGGTTTTTTTTGTGTGTTTTTAGGGGCTTTAGGGTTTTTAGGGTCCCTTTGGGGGTTTTTTTTATGTTTTTATGTTTTTTAGGGGTTTTTAGAATTTTTAGTGTTTTTAGGTTTTTAGGGGTTTTTATGTTTTTAGGGTTTTTAGTATTTTTAGGGTTTTCTGGGCATTTAGTGATTTTTGGTTTTTAGTTGGTTTATGGGTTTTTTATATTTTTTTAGGGTTTTAAATGTATTTAGGTTCTTTAGGGGTTTTAGGGTTTTCAGTTTTTTAATTTTTTTGGTTTTGTCAAGTTTTTAGGATTTCTATGGATTTTTAGTGTTTTTAGGTGTTTTTATGTTTTAGGGGTTTTAGGATATTTTAGTATTTTTAGGGGTTTTATGTTTTCTATGGGGTTTATATTTTTAAGGATACATTTAGGTGTTTTATGGTTTTTAGAGTTTTTTTTGATTTTAGGGAATTTTTTTTCTTCAGATTTTTAGGGTTTTAGGGGGTTTACATGTTTCTAGGTTTTTAGGGGTTTTAGGGTCTTTTAGGGGGTCTAGGGGGGTTTATTCATTTTAAGATATTTTTGGGGTTTTTATATTTTTTTTTTATTTTTAATGGTTTTTAGGATTTTTAGGGTTTGGGGGTTTATATTGTCTGTTAGGGGGTTTTAGGGCAAGGAATATGTGGTGTCGGGCTATTCTTAGTCCCCCCAAAATATATATAAATAAAAGTTAGATGCTAAAAAGGAGGGGCGAGGCCAAATATCCCACACCCTAAACCCCAACACAACCCAAAACACACACCCCAAAAAAAGTACAAAAAACACACAAATGAATAAGCCAGTCAATGTCACCGCCAAAGTCATCCATATCGGCACTGAGAGATCCAAATCTTGCACCAAGACCAGCGTTCACGTCAGCAAAGAAAAATTTGGAGTCAACTCCTATATCCATAGAGTCCCAGCCCGACTCATAATCCTTATGCACTATGAGAATAGATAAGAGTTTCTCTCTGGCCCTCTCCATCTCTACATTTAGCAAAGGCTGCTCCCGCTTATTAACTTTAAGATTTAGCTTGATCACCTTAGTGGCGGCCCAGGTCACCATGGGTCTTTGAAGGGTAGAGTAATTCTTCTGCTGCCTTCTTTGGGGGGGGGGGGCAGAGATGAAACCATCCTTATGGGTTTATAATATTTTTTAGGGGTTTATAATATTTTTTAGGGGTTTCCGTGTTTTTAATGTTTTTTTTGGGTTTTGTAGTTTTTTAGGTTTGTTAGGGTTTTTAATGGTTTTATTTTTTTTGTATTGTTTCCTAGGTTTTTAATTATTTTTAGGGTTTCTTGAGGTTCTTAGGGTTTTTAGGGTTTTCATTGGATTTTTTTGGATTTTTATTTTGGGTTTTTAGGGTTTTATAGTTTTTTGAATTTTTAGACATTTTTAGAGATTTTTAGATATTTTAGTATGTTTTAGGATATTTTTAAAGTTTTTAGGTTTTTAAAATGGGGTTTTATGGATTTTAATGGTTTTTAGGTTATATATATATATATATGTTTTTATGGTTTTCAGGGTTTTAAGGAGTTCTTGAAGTTTTTTTTTCTCATTTTTAGGGTTTTTATGGTTATTTTGGGGTTCTTAAGGTATTTGGGGTTTTATGGATTCTAAGGTTTTCTAGAGTTTTCTGATAATTTTAGGGTGTTTATTTTTTTTTTTAGGGTTTTAGGGTTTTTATACTTTTTATGGTTTTAGGGGTTGTTTAGGTTTTTAGAGGTATTTTATTGTTTTTATGGAATTAGGTGTTTTTTGGAGTTTTTATTATTTTTAAAGGGTTTTAGGGTCTTTTGAGTTTTTATATTTTCTTAGGGTATTTTTTGGTTATTTTATCATTTTTCGGAACTTTTAGGAGTTTTTAGGGTTTTAGGGTTTTAGGGACTTTAAGGGTTTTATGTGTATTAGGGTCTTTAATGGGGGTATTTTTAGGGTTTTAGAAATTTTAGGGGTTTTAGGTGTTTTTAGGGATTTTAGGGGTTTAGGGTTTTTCAATTTCATAGGGTTTTTTCTGGTATTTTAGGATTTTTAGGGATTTTTAGACTTTTATGGGTTTTAGGGGGTTTTAGAGTTTTAGGAGGGTTTAGTATTTTTATGAGTTTTAAGTGTTTTTGGGGTTTTAGATGTTTTATAGATTTTATTTGGTTCTAGGGATTTTTTGAGTTTTTAATGGGTTTTAAGGGTTTTTAGTGGTTTTATGGCTTTTATTATTTTTAAGGGTTTTAGTGTTTTTAATATTTTTTAGGGTTTTTTGGTTTTTTGGGGTTTTAAATGGTTTTTATGTTTTATAGGGTTTTTATGTTTGTAGGTGTTTTTTTAATGTTTTTGGGTTTTTAAGTTTTTTAGATTTTTTGGCTATTTTAGGAGTTCTTGGGTTTTTTATAATATTTTTTTGAATTTATAGGTTTTTTTTAATGTTTTTTAGGTTCTTATGTTTTTTTTGGGTTTTAGTTTTTGTAGGGTTTTTTAGTATTTTCATAGTTTTAGGATTTTTTTGGGTTTGTAGGTTTTCTATGTTTTTAGGTTTCTTAGGTTTTTAAGGTTTTTAAGGTTTTTACGGTTTTCAATGGTTTTTAGTGACTTTTAGAGTTTTATGGGATATTAGGGGTTTTATAAATTTTTAGGAATGTTAGGTTCTTTTAATGTTTTTAAGGATTTTTTTTGTTTTTAGGGTGTTTTAGGGATTTTTAGGGCTTTTAGGTTTTTTATGGGGTTTTAAGTGGTATTAGGGTTTTAATAATTTTTTTCAAGGTTTTTAGTTTTTTAGGGATTTAAAGGGTTTTTAGTGTATTTTTTGGGTTTTAAATTCCTTTATGGGTTTAAGGTGTTTTAGGATCTCTTCATTATTTTTGGGTCCTTTGAGGTTTTTAGGGTATTTTGGTTTCTTTAGGGTTTTATGGGTTTTTATGGACCTTTAGGGTTTTGGGGTTTTTAGGGTCCTTTTGGGTTAGGGTTTTTTGGTCCCTTTTGGGGTTTTTGGGTCCTTTAGCGATTTTTTTGAGTTTTCAGGTCCTTTAGGGTTTTATAATTTTTTAGAGTATTTTAGTATTTTTAGGGAATTTGAGTCAGATTTAGTGTCTTTTAGGGGTTTTAAATGTTTTTTGGGTCCTTCATATATTTTTAGGGATTATTTAGCATTTTGGGTCTTTTATGGTTTTTAGGGTTTATGGGGTCTTTTATGGTTTTTAATTTTTTTATGGTTTTTTGTGTTTTTAGGGGTTTTGAAGACATTAAGAGGGTTTTTAGGGATTCTAAGGTTTCTTAGGGGTTTTAAATATTTTTTATATTTGAGGATTTTTGAGATTTTAAATGTTTTTTTAGGTTTTTAGGTTCTTTAGGGTTCTTTAGGGTATTTTTAAGGTGTTTAGTGCTTTTAAGGGCTTTTAGGGCTTTTAGGTTTTTTAGGGTTTTTATGGGTTTTTATAGTTTTTAAGAGTGTTTTTTTGGGGGTTTAAGGGTTTTTTGTGTTTTTATAAGTTTAAGGTGTTTCTAGGGGTTTTATAGTCTTATTGTTTTTAGTGATTTTAGGGGGTTTTAGAGGTTTTAGTGGTTTTATGATTTTTAGAGTTTCTAGGGATTTTAAGGGATTTTTCGGTGTTTTAAGCCTTTTTGTATTTTCTTTGGGGGTTTTATGGTTTTTATCGGTTTTAATTTTTTTGGGGATTTAATATTTTTTAGAGTTTTTAGAGTATTTTTAGGGTTTTTTTAGGGAGTTTTTAAAATTTTTAGGGTATTTATGTTATCATAGTTTTTTTTTGTGTTTTTAGGATGTTTAAGGTTTTTTGGGTCTTTTAAGGTTTTTCGGGGTCTTAGGGGATTTTAGGGGTTTTAGGGTCACTAAATGTTTATTAGGTATTTTAAAGTTTTATGGGGTTTTAGAGTATTTTATTTTTTATGGTTTTTTGGATTTTTGAGTTTTTAGTGTTTTTATAGTCTTTTGGGGTTTCTAAGGTTTTTAGGGGTTTTTAAAGGGATTCATGGATTTTAGGATTTTTAAATGGTTTTTAGGTTTTTTTTCAAGGCATTTTAGAACTTTTTTAGGTTTTTATGGGGTTTTATGGTATATATATTTTTTATGGATTTTTTTGGCTTTCAATGGTTTTTAGGGTTTTAAGGTATCTTAGGGTTTTAGGGGGTTTTAGGATTATTTTAGGGTTTTAAACGTTTTATTAGGGTTTTGAGAGATTTAGGGGTTTTAGGGGGTTTTAGAGTTTTTAGGGTTTTTAGGGGTGTTTTTAAGGGTTTTTAGGGTTGGGGGGGGGTTATGATGTTTAATGGCTTTATAGGATATTTTAGATAATTTAATACCTTTTATGGTCTTTAAGGGTTTCTTTGGTCTTTTGAATACTTTTATGGTTTTAGGGTCTTTTACAATTTCTTAGGGGATTTAGGAACTTTTAGGGGTTTTTATTGTACTTAGGGTCTCTTGTGGTTTTCTAGGGTTTTTAGGTTTTTAGGGGTTTTTTGGGGGTTTTATGTTTTGTTAGTTTTTTTGTGGGTTTTATGGTTTTTATGTTTTTTATGGGTTTTTGGGGTTTTGGGGTTTTTGGAGTTTTTAGGGGTTTTATAGGTTTTTAGTATTCTCTTTTGGTTTTTTAAGGTTTCATTTTTATTTTAGGTTTTCTAGGGTTCCTTTTGGGTGTTTAGGTATTTTTTGGGTTTTAGTGTTTATGAGGATTTTTAGGGTTTTTGGTATTTTTTAGTGATTTTAGGGTTTTTAGGGTTTTTTTGAGGTTTGTAGGGTTTTATAGGGTTTTATGGCTTGTAAGGGGGTTTTAAGGGGTTTTATGTGTTTTTGGGGTTTTAAGTGGTTTTAGGGGGTATAGGGGGGATTGGGGTTTTTAAACGGGTTTAATATTTTTTTTGGATTTTTAGGGTTTTGGGATTTTTATTATTTTTAGGTGTTTTTAGGGTTTTTGAGGTTTTTGGGTGTTTAGGGTCTTTTGGACTTTTTAGGGGGTTTAGGATTTTTTTGGGGGTTTTAGGGTCTTTTAGGGTTTTAGGGGGTGTGATAATTTTTAGGTTATCTTAGATTTTTGTGGTACTTTTATTATTTTTAGGGATTTTAATGTATTTTTAGGGGGTTCAATGTCTTTTTAGTGTTCTAGGGTTTTTAGGGGGGTTATTAATTTTTAGGGTTCTTAGGTGTTTTAGGATTTTTTAAATTTCTATGTTTTTATAGGGATTTTTTAGTGTTTTTAGTGACTTCTATGGGTTTTAGGGTTTTTATGGGTGTTTAGGGTTTTTTAGAAATTTGAGGATTGTTTTAAGGATTTTAGGGGTTTTATTTTTTTAGGGCTCTTAGGGTTTTTTAGTGTCTCTGGGGTCTTTTAAGATATTTTAGGGTTTTAGGATATTTTGAAGTTTTTGTGGATTTAGGGGTTTTAAGTTATTTTAGGATGTTTTGGGTTTTTATGGGTTTTAATGTTTTTAGGGTTTTAGTGTTTTTAGGGATTTTAGGATTTTTAGGGTCTTTTGGGTTTTTTGAGTTTTTTGGGGTCTTGTTTTTTGGCTCATTCTTAAGGATTTTCAGGGGTTTTAAGATTTTATGGTGTTTTTATGGTGTTATGTTTTTCTATGTGTTTTTAGGGAGTTTATATTTTTAGTATCTTTTTGTATTGATAGAGTTTTTAGGTTTTTTCTTGTTTTTATAGTCTTTTGGGTGGTTTTATGGTTTTCTGGGTTTTAAGGTTTTTTAGTGTTTTCTAAGCGTTTTTTGCCGTTTTAACGGTTTTTAGGGGTGTTAAGGTTGTTTAGGGATTTCTGGATTTTTTTGGCTTTTATGGGTTTTAGGATTTTCAGTATTTTTATAGTTTTTAGTATTTTTAGTGTTTTCAGTGTCTTTTGGGGGTTTTATGGTTTTTAGGGTTTTAATGTTTTTTGGCTATTTTCTTAGGGTTTTCAAGATATTTTAGGTTGTTTAGAGTTTTAGGTGTTTTAAGTGTTTTAGGATTTTTAGAGATTTTTTGGATTTAAATATTTTTAGGTTTTATTAGAGGTTTTAAAGTTTTTAGGGGGTTTTAGGGGTTTTAGGGTTATTTTAGGTTTTTCGGATTTTTATGGTTTGTAGGGTTTTAATTTTTTTTTGGGTTTTTTTGTAATTTTTTGATTTTTCTAGTGTTTTAAGGGGGTTTTCAAGTTTTTATGGGTTTTAGGGTTATTAGGGATTTTTGGGGTGTTTAATATTTTGAAGGGTCTTTTAGGGTCTTTTAGGGGGTTTTGGGTCCTTTTATGTTTTTAGGGGTTTTAGGGTTTTTAGGGGTTTTTAATGGTTTTTATGGTTTTTAGGTGTTTTTAGTAGTTTTTAGTGGGGTTTTTGGAATTTTAGGGAATTTTATGGTTTTAGGGGTTTTTTAGGGTTGGGGGGGGGGGGGGGTTAAAGGTTTCTATGATTTTTATGGTTTTTTAGGGGTTTTTGGAATTTTAGAGTATTTTAGGGGTTTTGGGGTTTGTATGAAATTTTAGGGATATAAGTTATTTTAAAATTTTTATGGTTTTCAGGGTTATTTAATGTTTTTTGGGTTTTGGGGTCTTTTTAGGGTGTTAGGGTCTCTTGGGTTTTTTGGGTTTTAGGTTCTTTTAGGTGTTTTAGTGTTTTTCAGGTGTTTAGTGTTTTTTGGGGGTATTTAGTACCTTTTATGATTTTTTTTATATTTTAATGTCCCTTAACGATTTTTGTGGGTTTTTAGTGTTTTTAGTGGTTTTATGGTTTTTAGGGGTTTAAGGGGTTTTTGTGTTTTCTATGTGTTTTAGGGTTTTGTTAGTGGTTTTAGTGTTTTTTAGGGTTTTAGATTTTCTTTATGTCTTTTAGAGTTTTTTAAACATTTTTAGGGTTTTTAGGGGTTTTAGGATCTTTTAAAGGTTTTTAGTGTTTCTAGGATATTTTATGGTTTTTAGGGTTTTAGGGGGTTTTAGGTTTTATTATTATTTTTAGGGTGTTTTTGCGTTTTCAGGTTTTTAGGGTCTTTTAGGGGGTATTAGGGGTTTTTAGGTTTTTAGTAGTTTTATGGTCATTTAGAGTTTATATGGATTTCTAGGGTCTTTTTGGGTTTTTATGGTTTTTAGGGACCTTTAGTGTTATTAGGTTTGTTTAAAGTTTTTAGGGTCCTTTAGGGGTTTAAAATAATTTTTAGAGTTTTTTTGGGTCATTTAGGTGTTTTAGGTTTTTTGGGGACTTTTATATTTTTAGGGTCTTTTAGGCTTTTTTGGGTATTTTATGGTATTATTATTGTTTTTAGTGTCTCTTAGGGGTTTTAAGGTTTTAGGGATTTTCAAGATTTTAGTGTCTTTCAGGGGGTTTAATGTTTTTTTGGGTGTTATTATACGTTTTAGGGTCATTTAAGGTTTTTAGGGTTTTAGTGTATTTCATTGGGTTTTAAATATATAAAGCTTTTTTGGGTTTTTATTGGTTTTTTTGGATTTTGGTGTTTTTTGTGTTTTATAGTGTTTTAATGGTTTTTAGGGTTTTAGTATTTCTAGTGGTTTTAGGTGTTTTTTTGGGTTTTTAGTGTTTTTATGGGGTTTTAGGGTTCTTTAGGTTTTTGTTTTGTTTTTATGGTTTTAGGGGTTTTTATATTTTTAGGGGTTTTAGGGATTTATCGATTTTTGGGGTTTAAATTTTTTTATGGTTTTTAGGGGGTTTAAGGATTTTTGTGGTATTCTAGGGTTTTTATTTAGGTTTTCATGATTTTTATTATTTTTATGATCTTCTAGGTTCATTTATGTTTTAGGGACTTTTTGGGGGTTTATGGTCTTTTAAGGGATTTTATGGTTTTTAGGTAATTTTATTTGGGGGGGGGGGTTAATGTTTTTTATTTTTTGATGGATTTTTCAGTGTTTCAGCATTTTAAGGGTTTTTGTTTGTGTTTTTAATCTTTTTAAGTGTTTTAATATTTTTAGTGTTTTTAAGGGTGTTTAAGTTTTTCAGGTTTTGAAGGTTCTTTGGGATTTTATGGGTTTTTAGGGTTTAAGGGATTTTATTTTTTTTGGTGGTTTTATGATTTTTAAATGATTTTTTAGTTTTTTTGGGGTTTAAGGGTTTTTTAGAGTTTTTATGGTTTTTTTAGGGTTTTTAAGTTTTGAGGGTTTTTGGGGATTTTTTGGGTTTTCATGGGGTTTTAGAGTTTTTAGGGGTTTTTTAGGTTTTTGAGTCTCCATACATGATTTTTTTGTCTTATAGTATTTTTATAAATTTTTTAGGTTTTTAAGGTTTTTAGGTGGTTTTAGGGTTCGTAGTTTTTTAGAGTTTTTGGGGTTGTATGGTTATTTTTTGGTTTTTAGTGTTTTTAAGGAGTTTAAGGGTTTCATGGGCTTTTAGGGTGGGGGATATGGGTTAGGATTTTATAATCTTCTAGATGTTTTTGGGTTTTTATGGGGTTTTAAGATTTTTTGGGTATGTTATGGGGTTTTATGGTTTTTATGGGTTTTTAGGGGTTTTATCCTTTTTAGGGTTTTTAGGGTTTCTTGAGTTCTTTGGTTTTTAGTTTTTTTACGTTTTAAGGATTTTTAGGGTTTTTATGGTTTGTATGTTCTTAGGGTTTTAATGGTTTTTATGTGTGCTTCAAACAAAAATCATTTTTCAGCATGATCGATGATTGATTGAAGGGGTTGAATTTCGTATAATCACTCAAGTTTGGTGAGAAATTTCTAAACAATCTCCAATGAATTTTTTTCATGGATCTGAAAACACTCAACAGATCTCATATCCATCATGACTGATGGACCAAATTTCGAAAAGAATGAATTTTTTGGGGGAATTTTTCCAACAACACTTAAGTGATCACATTGGTTGAGAGGATGGGATGTTGGAATCATCACACCCTTTTGGTGGAATTGTTTACTGTTTCAGGACCCTCTTATAGATTTAGTATATGTTCATGAATAATTTGTTTATTTCCAAGTTTGTATGATGCAGATCACTTGGAATTAATGATCAATTATGAACATGCATGGGTTCAAAATCATCTGTATGTATTTAAGGTTCTCCATCAGTGGTGGGATCTGTATATATCTGAGGTTCTCTATCAATGGAATAATTTTCATATAGGGATTCGAGATTATTTTGTATATTTTTAGGATGATGCTGGTTTTAAGGCATACAGTGGGGTACTCTGGAGTTCATTGTCATATTGGGAGATGAAAGTTGTTTTGATGTTGGGATCAAACCCATAAAATAAGCTTCCTATGTATCTTCATGATATGAATCCAACCCCATGTAGTTATGTGCCACTTAATAGGACACATCACCTTTTAAGGTCTTGTTATGAGGAACAAACCATGTAGTTTAATGTCATGCTATATGGACATCCAGAAAAAATATGCCTAGTCAAAGTTTGGCTTGGGACTAATGCTGATTCAGCCTGAGGGATCGAAGAGAGATGTGGCCTCCTAGGTGGGGGAAATAACTTGATGATGATATGACTTAATAAGGATAGTGATGATATTGACCCAGAATAAATGTGTAACTCTAGGTTGGATATGACACTACTAGTAATGTGGCCCAAAGAACATTTGGTTTAACTTGGGTGTTATGTTTGGACCTCATGGAGGATTCCTACATATCCCAGTTAGTTGGTAATCAAATCCCATGTAGTTAAAATGGGTTGGGGATTGCACTTAGTATGAAGACTATATTAATGTGATTGGGGCTTAAACCAAATAGGAGGCCCATTTAAATGTGATTAGGGCTTGCACTCAATATGAGGTCCATTTGAATGGTGGTTGGGGATTACATATATGGAGAAGGCCCATTGGAGGTTTGGGATCTTGTAGATGTCATGGTATCCACTAGTCTCTAAGCCCTCATGAATCATTCTTGGTGTGAGAAACTAGAGGAATAAATATACCTGAAGATCAAACTATCAACATTTTTGTTGGGTAAAAATCCCTCAAGGTATCATTGAAGCATTTTTGAGGTGATTGTGTTTGTTGAAAAAGTGGACAATTGTGCTATGATTGTTGACAAAGAAAACCATGACATACATATTTGTTGAAAAAAGGGATTTCATGGTGGTGTGTCAAGTTCAAGATCTATGGTTAACGATCAATGTTTGATTCAAGAACTTTGACAAAGGAATGGATGATCTGGAGGCGGTAAAAAAAGAACAGATACAAGGTGGCGCCGTTTTCCAGTGTTTGCCAAATTTTTTGGCCTGAAAATCGACAAATGAAGAAAAGTGGTTTTTGGAAAAGGGACTTGCGCACCGTGTACTTAATGGATTGAAAACTTTCCCTCCATATGTTTTTCAAGATCAGATCATCAAAATATGACAAATGGATAAGGATCGCACCAGTATTGAGTTGGTCGCGCAGGTGACTTGCGCGCCAAGAGAAAGGACTTGTGCACCGGTGCCTAGGAGGATTGGAAACTTGCACTCCTGTTGTTTTTCAAAATCAGAACTTCAAAATATGGAAAAGGAAAGAGGTTCGCGCAAGTTTGGAAGTGGGTCGCGCAAGTGACTTGCAGAGGGAAGAGACCTGCGCGCCAAGACTTGCGCGCTGAGGGTTGACTTGCGCGCTATCGCGTAGGGTGGTCAAATTGCCTATAAATAATGGACCACCCCTCCTCATTTCTCAATGGAGTTAAACATTTTGAAGAATCAGAGCTTCTGTCGTGCAGGTTTGGTGGTCGCGCAAGTGGTGGTGTGTTGCGCAAGTGAGACTTGCGCGCCAGATTTGAAGAAGGGCGGTTGTTGTTAGTTGCACGCCAATATTGGTTTGGGTGTAAAGGGAAGTGAGTCGCAAAAGTTTGGAGTTGCAGAAGCTTGTGTCGCACAAGTGTCTAAGGTACACTTGCATTCCAGTTGTGACTTGCGCGCCGATACTTGCACACCGGATTATACTTGCGCGCCAAGTAAGTTTGTTTTTCCCGCAGTGTTTTTGGGCTGCGTGGAAGCTGGAAGTTTGCCCGATACCTTTGGTGCAAAGTGATATTCATCTACGGGTGAAAGTTGGACTTCAATAGAGCATCTACATATAGAGGAATATGCATTCCTTCAAGATAATTAAGAGGCCTACTATTCTATAAACTGTGAGTGGATCCTTTCTAGAGCAGTGAGCGAAGGAAGAGGAAGAAGGTGATCCCCTCCACCGGCAGTGAGCCAGAGAGAGAGAAATAGGGAGTGACCCTTGGGAAAGCAGTGAGCTGACCCTAAACATTGTAAAGGCAGTGAGCCTGGGATAGAGTGACTATGCCCAAACCTTGTAATCCACAGCTAGTGAAGTTTAGTGGAATTTGGTATGACCAAAAACCTTTCGGTGTATGCTCCTTGGACGTATCCCTTACCGGTGAACCAAGTAAAATTGCTGTGTCATGTGCTTGATTTACTTTCTATTTATATCGTGAAATAGGAGAGAGAGAAGAGTGTTTTTCTTAACAACGAAACAAGATCAGAACATGCTTTAATTTTAAATTAGTCATAACCTGATTCACCCCCCTCTCAGGGTATTCATCCTTGTGGACCTAACAATTTCTCCTTGATGGATGGATGTTGGATCCCAAATGGAGAGGGTGAGTAATTTGAGTGCACTGATCTCCTCTTTTATTTTGGTAACCAAGATAGTCACATCTAGTGATATATCTGGCTACAAACTAGGTTTGAGAAGAGGATAAAGACTTCCACCTCCCGAAAGAAAGGCTAGAGGATTACTCCAAGAGGGATGAGCTTTCCCTGATTTCAGGGAGGAGGAGAGAAGGATCTTTCACTAGTCTTCATCAAAGATAAAGGCCAATAGTTCCCCTAAATCCTTATAATGGGGAGGTTCATGTGAGCATGTCCAAGGTCAGGACCCTCATTACCATGAGAATGTAGACTTGGAAATATTTTGAGGGCCCACTTTGTCAAGGAGGTTACTAACAGGACTCTGGTTACCACATGGATATAGACTTGGGGGTATACGCTGATGTGTATGATGATATGATCATACTTGTCAGGTGTCTTTGGAAGTGGCCTTGTCCTAATGCTGTTAGACCAGTTCATGGAGGGGACAAAGTGAGTCCTAATGGTATAGAGTTAAGTGATGTGATATGGATAGTAGAACACCCTAATATTCCCCATTACACATATAATGTTGATACGCAATCAAGGGGGTCATCAAAGTAGTGTTTTACTATGTGGAACCTAGTTTTTTGGGTGTATAATGTCAATACGTAGGTCTAGGTTCTTCCCACTGATTATTTTTCTACATGGGCTCAAGTTCCTAATATGTAGAATTTTTCTATGCGGGATGGTGGTCCGCAAAGGGACCATCAACTTATGATCCATGGTGTTGTGTTTTTGAATGAGTATTTTTCTTGAATAAGCCAAATGAATTTAGTTTCTTACTTAATGCTATGCGGTGGGTTTACCTACTTAGAATCGAAGGATCCATGTTTCATATATCATCCGAGCACTCCTATTTTCTTCATTATCCTCCCCTTTTTTGGTTTCCCTCAAGGTTATTGTATAGAATAATAGAGGGACTGACTATAGGGATGATTGGTCTTCTATGATGGCCATGGGGATTTTTTTTTCAGGATCCGAAAAAGGTTAACCGGTCCTAAAAAATTTTTGTTTGGGGAGGCCGAAAATCACCTCCCTATCCCATGAATGATTTATTGTTCATGGTGGGCGGTCATTTGTAGGGGAAGTAAATCACTGTACGACCCCAAAAATGATTTGGTTTTGTTCATGGGAGCCAATAGTACTCACCCATATTGTGAATGATTTCATTTGGGGGCCACCTCGTGGAGAGGAGGAACACCATACAGAGTAGAATTCTACATAATTTTTTTATGTGGACAATAGTCCTCTATAGCTAAACCTTTTTGATAATTTTATTAAAACTCTTCTTTTGGTTTTGTTTATCCCCTTTTCAAAATTCATGTATTTATCTTCTTCCTTCACGTGTAGTTTTCAAGACCAAAAAAATTCCCCCCATCATAATTTTTTCTGATCGAGATGAAAAGAAGGTGATTCCGATGAAGAAAGTGGTCTTGTTTTGAACGAGTTTGCATCACAGCTGTGGACCCATAAAGGGGAATGCACATATAAAAGGGGTACCAACTTATATTTATTTTAATATACTTCTCAGTCAACATAGAGCTATATGAACTCTGCTCCATCACTAGTTCTTCCACAAAGTGGTCTTCCTTTTTAGCTGAAGTTTCAGTGAACCAAACCTCATCACTAGTGAACGATAACTCTAATAACATGAATAGAGGATAGATACTTCACTGATCAATCACGCCACAGGATTATGCCTCATAGGATGAGTGCTACATGGGAAGAGTTTCTCACAAGCGGTGTGTCTTATGGGCTGATAACCTTGCGGGCCAATGCATCATGGGCCAACGCTTTGTGGGTGAACACTTACAAGGCCAGAACTTCACTAATTGACTCCTCATAGGATATCTCTTCACATTGATTTATAAATTAAAATTTTTATATATAATAATACCTTTAATTTTTTATTTTTTTTTTCAGATAATATGATGGACCTCTCACTAACTATTTATGCTACTACTTCTGTTTCTCTCTCTGCGGTTAATGAGAGGAAGAAAATTATGATCGATTATATTATAAGTAATGCTAAAATCAAAGTCAATACACTACATAAAATCTTGGTGGGACTTCTTAGTGTTGTTAAAAAGGGGAATACAATCTCAGGAAATATGCCTATTTTTGGATTTGGGTTGCCATCCAATGTTTCAATCACAACGCCACACCTAGTAAATCAACCTGCATCCTAGAAAATCAAGATCATCAACATTCCCTATGATAAAATATCATCTATAGGATCATTCATTCGGGAAACTCATGATACTAGGTTTATCTTGAACTACAATCCTCTTTCCCTAGAAGAAACCATAAGGGATCCATATAAAAACACCGATTGCTATCATAGAATCACACAAAAGTCCATAGAAAGTGAGTAGTTATACTGGTCATCAAAATGGGACCTTCACCCTGGGGGCTCATTCATCTTGGACAAAGGGTGGAATTTTTGTGTACTATAGACTTATGAGGAATTTCATATGGATTTTAAGGACATGGTTATGTTTGAGGCAGTATGGGTATTATAGACTTACTCTCATCAGAATTAGAATATTATCCCCCAACTACGTAGCAGATGGAGCCCAGATACCAATACCATCCACTTGGTGCATGGTGAGGTCAGTATCAATCTTTGTGATGTCCGAATGATTTTAGGGGAACCCATCATGGGTGACATGTATGATGAATTTATACCACCTCCTTCATCTCAATATGACATGAAATGGACCCCCTTTTCACCAAGAAACTTATTAACACTGTGAAGTATCTTTTGAAGGGTTACCCTTATCTAAATTAGGATGTCCCATTTTCTGATTGGATCAATTCATTTTATACATTAAGAGGTCAGGATCCTTGTTCGAGGAGGTTGAGGAATTTACCAACTATCGATACCCAAAGGCATATTGGATCCCATAAGCCTATGTTTGAGGAGGGTCAGGTCAATGAGTGGGGCTATAAGATCATCCCTGACATCAAATGGTTGTTCTGACTGGCTGCCTTTATTTCCATGTTTATCAATGGCTAGTTACTACTGGTACATGACTTTGGTACTGGGGTGAGGGTCATGACCTTTATAATGGTGGCTCAATTATCCACTGGAAGGTGTATTAACCTCTTCTTCCTAGTGCCGGAAATGATTTTCCATTTGTTGGGATGAATCAATGAGGGCAGGCTTCCATACCATTTTTGGCAGAGATCAAAGTCCAAGTAGTTTGGGTGATGAAATATGGGGCTTGTGCATGGTTAATGTCCCAAAAAAGATATGTCGTGGTGAATTTTACACTCTAATATCACGTGATTCATGGTTGGTGTGAGAAACAAGAGGTATCAGTAAACTTGATGATTGTTCCAAGAAAGATTCAGTCACAAGAAATGATGTGGGGCTTATATATGTATGACTGCCCAAGTAGATGAAGACCATGACTTACTTCAGGAAAGAATCCCAAGAGTAGGGTCTATAAAGGTATTTGTACTTTATGGAGATTTGGAGTTCTAACCCGGGGCTTACTCCTAAGGAGGATTTCCAAATTAAAGGGGAGTTATAACTTGGGGCTTACTCCTGAGATGGAGGCCCAAATTAAAAGGGACTTATGATTGGGGATTATTCCTGAGAAGGGGGACCAAATTAAAAGGGACTCATGATTGGGGATTATTCCGGAGAAGGAGTACAAAATAAAAAGAAATTAATATTGGGGATTACTCCTGAGAGGGATTCTCAATGTTAAAGGAAATTATGACTAGGGATTACTCATGAGAAGGAGGCCCAGGTGCTTATTCCTGAGGAGGATTCCTTAAATCAAAAGATCTTCTCATCTTAAAGGATGAGGTTATATGGTGGAAACCTCTAACCATAGTGACATAAAGCTTGTATGTCACGAGGTTTTGGGAGAGGTTCTCACAGAATTATTTTCAGATAAGGAATCCAACAAAGGAACCATGCCATAAATGGCTTTGAAAAGGGGTTAAAGGGATAATATCTTGAGTAGGAGAGGTGAACGAGATAGAGGAACACAAATGAAGTGGACGCATAAGCATAGGTTGTGTAAGTCATTTTTAGTGCAAGTCTTGGCCGCGCAAGTGTACTTGTGTGGCATGGGTTCACCTGAGCAACGAAGAATCTGTAGGGTAATACTTGGGTGAGACTTAACTGAAGCCTTTAGTATTATCCTAAGATGTTTCCAAAAGGGCAGTACACAAGTTTCATCGAAAGGGTAGGGGGAGTGCAAGTGTTTCTATTTTTAAGGAGGAATGGACAATTAGGAATGCAAGTGTTGATGAATTCTAAACACTTAGGTTTTATTCTACTCATTCAGGTCTTCCATTATAGATAAAAAGTTACCTTAGAAGCTTTCAGAAGTATTGACTTGAAGACTAGGGCGACCAAAGCTTGAATTTGACTTTTGGAAAAACCCATCCTCGAAATGGGGGCCCATAGGGGATATTTATAGTCCACATTGCACCTTGGGAGAAAAATTAAATACAGTGTGCAAGTGAGCTGCGTGACCCATAGGTGGTGCGCAAGTGAATTGTGAGACTTACTCCAAATAGGCTCCTAGTTCATGCCTTCGTCAATTTTTTTGATGTTCTTCAAAGGGTGGCCCTCTTTGTGCTTAAGGTATTACCCTTTTCCATTCGTTGGACTCTGTGATGGAAAAAAGCATCAACAAAATTCCACCCTCAGAGTTGGATATGAAAATGGAAGAGGATCCGACTCTGAGGTAAAGCTAGAGAAATCAAGGGTCTATGGCATGCAAGTTTTGAGTGCAGATTCTTGGGAACACAAGTATGGAGTGCGGGTGGTTTGGATCGCCTATATATATAGGCTCACTCCCGCGCAAACTGACTTGGCTTCCTGAAACCTGAGCTCTCATTGCACAGGTGCTTCTGTCTTCAGCTAATCACCCTTCTGAATTTTTTCATGCTTCTGCAGAAGGTATTTGACCTGTGCACCATTATTAGGGAGGAAAAACTTTCATGAACAGTTTTGACTTGCGCTCCAAGTTGGGACTTTCATGCCTTAATTATTTTTCCATTTTTTTGATTTCCTTCATCAAAATTTCACAAAATAAACTTAATTAAAAGTTGATTGTTTAATCTTTGTGTAGATTCAATGGCTCCTAAAATAATTGGATCATCTGATGAGTTGTCCAACAAGAGAATAGATGACATGATGAACATCATCAGACATGACTATTATGTTATCTATGACAGAACTCTCCTGAATTTGGATAAGTACTTAATGAAATATCATGCCAATTTCTCATAGAGAATCTACTTGCCTTTGTATGGCCATGGTCATTTCCAATGAGATAATGTTCTAGAGGAAAAGAATTATATCCCTCATTCCTGGTTTCAAACCTACACCAACTTCTCTTCAGCAAATGTCTTAGTTTTAGGATCATTTTTCAATGCTGGGACAGTGGAAAGGGCATAAATAATGCATCATAGACCATCTTCTCCAGATCTAAAGTCTCACATGCCTGAGATGCAGTCGCATTGCTATCCCTCTATTTTCCGAAATTCTTAGATGGAAAAATATAAGGAATGTAAGAAGAGTTGGGATTTCCATCCTAGAGGAGGTATGAAGGCGACTTGGATGTGGGAATATTGGGTGAGAAAAACCTATGCAGAGTTTGTCGATGATCTAAAGGGAGCTGCAATATATGAAGCTATCTGGGCTGGGCAGACATATGTCTATAAGAATTACAATTTCGTGTCGGAGTTAATAAGAAATTGGAGACCGAAAACGAATTATTTCCATCTGACTCATGGAGAAGTAGGCATCAGTTTGTGGGACATCTACAAAATTTCAGGGGTGCTAATTTTGGGAGATATGTATGATGAATTCATCCCCCCCAAGGTGACCTGGAATGATTTGTAGAAGACTCCAACTTTGGATCAAGAGTTAATGAAATTTTCTACAAGATTAAGAATACCACCACCACAAAAACCCAATCCAGAAAAGATATCCATCCATAGGAGTGGATGGACATATTTATGATAAAGAAGAGAGAGAAGGGACCTTTCTGCACTCATCCTACTAGTTTCCCTAGAGAAGAAAAGAGGGGTTCTCCGGGAACATTTTGGCCAACTCTGGAAGAAGGAGAGTTTGATAAGTGGGGGTATGAAGTGAACTAGAAAATTCCAGTGAATACCCGTCTGGCAGGATTTTTCACCTTGTGGCTTAGTGTTTACCTTTTACGAGTTCAAGATTTGAAAGGAGGTGTGAGGCTGGGGACCTTTTTCATTGCATCCAAGATAGCCGAAAGAAATATGGTTGGGTTGGCCACCCCAGTTTTGGAAAAGATTCATAGGACCTTACTTCATGTTAATATGGGTAAGTATCCTCTAAGAATAGTGGGACCATTCCAAGTTTTATGGGGATGGATCACCACCCACTTCAAGACATATGTTGTAAAAATTGGGGTACAGGTTCCTAGAAGTTCTTTATGACCGTCTATTCAGGCATTTTCTAGAATTTATCCCTTATACATAAACACTTATGATATCAAAGTAAGGCTGATCATGTTTAAGGAGTTTCACTTATTTCCTTATGTAAATCCGGAAACAAGGCGATTTGTTGATGATGGAACAACCATCCTGGGGTTAAGGGAATATATGATGGCATGTAGAGATGGTACACTGGCCATGAGTATTGACGGATAAATTATATGTGAGGCCTATGCTCCATACATATTCACACATAAATTCAAATGTCTGCAACAAATTTCCGTATCCCCTTCAGTGCATGTTACTTTAGAGAAACATCCGATGGTTGCTCATCAACTATGGTTGCTGACATATATGAAGAAGATTGGGGCAATATTTGATCTAATAGCTATTCAAGTGGCAAGTCCATTGATTACATGGTATTCCAAGAGTTGGGTAGCATCATACCCTAAATGGGTACTGAATCATCTGGTCCCTCAGATGGGGATAAAGAAGAGAACCATTAAGAAAGACGCTTTTCATTTGGAAGGTGACTGTTCCTCACCTGGAGCTGATTCACCAGACTCCTTACCCGGAGCTGATTCACCGGATTCCCAGGATGGGGATGATGATGCACGAAAAGAGTCAAAGCAGACTCATGCCAGATATAATCTGCCTACCATAGTCAAGAGACCTACTCTATCAACTACTGGTGAGTTACATCATTGAGTCAATTTTGTCGCCATTATTTTAAAGAGCAACAAGTTTCATTTTCTTATCCTTTATCTGTGATTGCAGGAGCTGGGAAGAAGTTGAAGTCTCAGATTGTAGGACCCTCCTCGTGGCCTTCTGGTGCACATTCTGAATATTTATGACCAGAGGCTATTCGGGCATGGAGAAGTTTATATTGTGATGCTGAAACCACCTAAATGGACTTATGAGAAGGGATGAATATTCCTGGATTGGGGAATATTTGGGCTTCCTCTGATATCTATTTTGAGGGAAACCCTAATTAAGTGACTGATTACATAAAAGAGTTGGAAGTGCTCATATATTCCATTGATGGGTCAGTTCTTGTCACCAAGCGGGTAAAGGAAATGATGCACCATGGTACCATTGAGGGGATTGGTCCTTCATTAGACGAAGAGTGGCATGATTACGTGGCTTCTGAAGATGTAAGTTTCCTTTTTCTCATATTTCTATTTACTATGAAATTCTAATTTAGTCAAATATTTGTTATTCAAAGAAATAATATTCTTTATCCTACATCTTGTAAAGGAAATAACCATTGATATCCTTTCGCCATGTTATATCCCTTGTGGCACCGCTCTTGGAGCCACTGAATTTTCTCATGAGTCGGGCGAAGTATCTCTAGGCCAACAAGTCATGGATGAGGAGTTAGAAATGGCGTTATTGTCTCGGATACTTGTTTTAGGAGATGATGGAGCCAGTCCACCCAAATAGGACAATAAGCAAAGGCATCGAAGAAAGAAGACCCCAGTCAAACTCTTTATCAATAGTGGTAAGTCTTTCTGGTAGTCATGAATCTTAGCTTATAAAAAAGTGCTCAAAATTATCAGGATTGAAGGAGATTCTACAGTTTCCCCTTTAATGGAAAGGACTGGCCATTCTTAGAGTACAACAGAGGATGTTGTAGAATGGCCACAAGTTCCTACTGAAATGGCTGTTCCAAAAGAAATACAGAGAGAATATGAACCGGCGTCTGTTCCCAACACCGATCCTATTTCTAATTCCATGAGAAAAAAGACTTCTGGTAAATTAAAAATACTTCATAGAACCTAAAATGTGACAACAACTTACTTCCATTCTATGATGTTTTAGGTTCAACACATGCTCCAAAACATTTGGCAACCATCGAAGCTGACCCCATAACTGTCTTTGAAGAAGCTATCCGGGGTCAGAGATTTCTAGATGAAAGTCACAAAGAATAAATGCCGAGTGCTCCCACTGGTGAGAATAACCTAGGATCTAAGAAATCATTGGATAAAATGATGAAACATGGCATGTCTTTTGAAGAAATTTTATAATGTGTTAATTTACCACCTAATTTAGAAGATTTTGGAGATCAATTTATAGAATCAACTAGATGTGAGTTTCATCATTTGTCCTGTTAATATTCTCATGATTAAACTTCTAACCATGTTTGGTTAAAAAATGTACAGTTCCATCTAAAGAAACTATTGAACCAACAACGCTTGAAAGGGGTGTAGACATTGATGTCAACCCTGTTATTGCAAAAACACTAGCTCAGGTGGAACTTAGCATGACAGACCCTCCTAAAACCCATCATGAAAATACTGTTGAAGCTAGGAAAGATGGGGAGGATTCTTCACAAGTTTTTTTATCTACTATTAGGTAAAGGATGATGATATTTGTGGCTTACTTAACCTGCAATACAATCAATCAACTTTTACTATCCTTTGAAACTAACCATACTTTCAATTGACCAAATAGGGCTGTTAACTTCAATGGATAGATCTGAAAGTAAAGCCTCAGCCTCATCCCAAATAGTAGTATAAGGTGAAGAAACCAAGGTTAGGGAAGGAGGAGAACATGGAACTTCCTTAAGTAAATTAATCTCAAACCATGTTCCTCGCTGTGATAGCAATGACGAATCAGATCCAGAGGTGAAAAAGGCGCTCCAATTATCACGTCACAAGGAATGGAAAAATATATGGAAGATAATATCTGAGGTGCCTCTTGAAGATCTGCCTTCTAAAATTCCAAGACTTTAATCCCTGTTCATCTTTCTAGGACTTGGGGGTTTTGGATATCAAGAAATCCATGTTGCAGTGAAACAAGTCATTCAAAGGAGGGAGCAAGAGCAAAAGTGTCGTCAAGACCTGATTAGAGCTATATTGCTAACCAATATCATTGAATTTCAGGCTATAGTGTCCCGAGATGAGGCTGATCATACTGCAAAGCTGAAGGAGAAAAAGAAAAAGATTAAGGAGAATATTGTCTAGCAGTTGCACCTTCAGCAAGAGCTAGATGTTGTTATTGGGGAGCTTGACCAACTTCATAATTCATTGGAAGAATTCCAAGAGGATGGTATAAAATCCATCAAAGATGACAAATAAGCACTTCATCGAGCTGAAGATAGTGAATTTGGTTGAGTAAATTAACTTCAAGTGGCTTCTGATGATGCTTGGGATGTTGTAAAACAGATGAGAACTCATGTTGAAAGTCTTCTGTAATTTCTGAAAAAAAGAGAAGAGACTCCGGTCTATGGATGTTCTTCTAATCTTGTTTATCAATGAAAAACAGTTCATTTTCAATCATCTATACCTTTATTTTATTGATAATTGCTCTTATTTTTACCTAAGCCAATGGGATTAGTAAACATATTTTGATTTTTACTAGGGTTATATAAACAACCCCACAAACGTTGCATCTTTTAATTGCTCAATATTTCCTAAATAATACAAAATGTACATTTAGCAAGCTGGGACTTGACTTTTGTTCAAAGTACCCTTTATAGGTTCCCAATTTAATGAGTACCATATCTTTTGTTATTGGCAGTTTAGAGTCATGCATGTTGGACTATAAAAAGTCTAATATTTAAGGTCAAATATCTTTGACCGAATGGATGATATTGACTCAATTCTTGATATTTTTTTTGGAAACATATTACCATATTCAAGTATGAAGGGGAAAAATGTAAACTATGACTTGAGAAATTTTGAATCTGAGGAATGACATGGGAAAAGAGCTAAAAGGCATTAGAGGAAGTCTTTTCTAAGAATGAAATTACCACTACTTGAAAAACCCATTATGGGGGATGAATTATGCAAGGAAAAATAGGGAATATGTTGCATAGTCAAATAGTAGTATCTTATGGATGACAGGTCCATTATGTAGACAACTTATGCAAGGCCACCTAAGGGCACGTGCTGCATAGTCGGGCAAAAGAACTCTAAGGAATTCGACTTTCTATTGCTAAAAGTCGAAGAAAGTTTTATGGAGATTTAAATCTTCCAAATCATAGAGTTTTCTTTATGGGGAAAGGTAGTTGAATATGTAGAGGATATTTCCAATCGGAATTGTCAAATAATTGGAGGAATGTGACTTCTACGAAGGTCTGACCCAAACATAGGGAAAAACGTATTTGTGGTTATAAATCATATGACTAAAACCGGAGATAGAAACATTATACGACATATGGTCAAGTGGTCCAAGGTTATTTAATATTTCTTTGAACATATGGAGAAGGAAAATGTAAACCATAGACTTGAATACTTTTAGATCATGAAAAAGAGTATGGAACAAATATGTTAAGGATGTCAGTTTTTTTGGAAGATCCCTACATATCGTCGTTAAGACCAATTGGAACAAAAGAGGCTTCTCTTAAGAATGAAGTTACCATTACTTGACAAACCCATTATGGAGGTTGAATTATGCAGGGCCAACTAAGGCATAAGCTGTATAGTCAAATAGTATCATCTTTTGGCTGATAGGTCCGTTATGTAGACAACTTATGCAAGGACACCTAAGGGCATGTGCTGCATATTCAGGCAAAAAAATTCTCAGTTATCCGACATTTTGCGACCAGAAGTCAAGAAAAGGGTTATGGAGACCATGAATATTATTTGTATAATGTTGCGGTTGGGTCCTGAATTGAGATTCTGGATGTCACTATGTATCTCATTAGGATGAGAATCAAGCCACACACATTTCTTAAAATATAGTTTAACGTCATGCAGGACGAGATCATGGAAGATCTTAGTTTAGGGTCATAGAGCTCAAACCATAGTGAGGGACACACATCATGAATTTATTATAAACCTGATGTGAATAAAGTCCAGGGTGTTCCATATCACACCATGTGATCCCAGGGGGCCTTTTCAGCCAAGGGACCAAAAGTGGAGTTTTGGGTTAGGTCCAAAGGCTTGGGGGTAGAATCAAGGAATGCTCGAGCGTTCCTACATATCCCATGAGGATGGGAATCAAGCCACATGTAGTTCTTGAAATACCCTTTTTTAAAAATTTGTTTTGTACATATGAGGGGTAAAGAGGACTTTATTACAATTATGGCTGGACCCAAGATTAAAGACTTGGGTGGCACTACGTATCTCATAAGGATGAGAATCAATCCATATATAGTTCCTTGAAATATGATATGGTTAGAGACAATGTCAATGATGATTCCTCTTGAGTGAGGGTATTAGGGATTGTTTTAGTTTATTATCATATAGGACAAAAGTAAAAATAGTTTAAGGTCATATGCATGGACCAGTGCTATGCAGTTTAATGTCTTACAACAAGAAAAATGGGGGACTGTATAGTTTAACTTCATATAGTTAGGACGATAGGATGTACACAATTTAACATCATGTAGTACGAAATTGAACCGATATAAATAAGACGGTTGACGGGGGCTTCACGGATCAACTTCGTATGGGATGGAGGTGAATCGATGTGAAGAAAGTGGTTTTGGGATTGAACCTCAGGAGGTTGCCTACGTACCCAGCCTAGGAAGTAAGGATAAAAGTCTGCATAGTTCAATTGAGAGGGATTTAGCGATCGTTGTGTACTTGAGGACAACGACTTGAAGATGATGTTGGGACTTAAGTGTGGTTAGAGTCCCAGAAAAGATGTCATTGTAAAAGCTTACTCTAAGCTCACATGAGTCATGCTTGGTGTGAGAAACAAGAGGCAGCAATAGACCTGACGATCGTGTCACGAAAGATGCGACCACGAAGGATGGTGTGGGGATTATGCATGGTTATCTTCCCAGGTAACTCATGGTAATAGAGTTTAAAAGATAATTTCACATGCGGTGATCATAGTTTAATGTCATGTGTCACAGACATGGGGTGCTTGGCAGTTTAACGTCCTGCAGCTCAGACGATGCACAGTTTAACATCATGTTGGAAAATAGGGGGACATAGTTTAATATCATGTTGGATGATAGAGGGGGTTATTCAGTTTAATGTCCAACAACAAGGACAAAAGGTGTATTTTTGTTACACAAAATAATTCTTCAAGAATCTTTCATTGGTTGGAGTTGTAATGAGTTCTCCATCCATTGAGATTAAAGAATAAGCTCCATTGGAGTAGACCTTATGTATTGAGTAAGGTCCTTCCCACTATGGATCATGCCTTGGAGGCTTATTTCTTGGTATCATTGGGGTTCTCATAACCAATACCAATTCTCCTTGAATTAATGAATGAAGAAGAACTATTTTATTGAAAGCTCATGCTATTAGATTCTGATAGACTTTTAAATGGTGCAGTGTGCACAATATTTTTTCATCTAGTCGTTCCAATTCATCCAATTGATTTTGAGATTGTTCATCTATAGATAACTGATCAAAAATGGTGACTCTAAGAGAAGGTAATTTTACTTTAATAGGCAAGATTGCTTCCGTTCCATATACCAATGAATATGGAGTTGATCGCGTAGCAGTGCGGGTGGTAGTCCGATAATCCCATAGAGCATGAAAAAGTTTTTCAGGCCATGACTTCTTATCTTTATCCACCATATTTTGAAGTATGTTTGAAAGAGTCTTATTGAAATCCTATACTTTACCATTGGCTAATTCATGATACTGAGATGAATGATGGGATCTGATATTGTATTCTTGATACAATTTTCTTACATCGGATGAACAAAAGTTGGTGCCATTATCCGTCAATATGGTATGAAGAACACCAAATCTGGTAAAAATGTTGGACTTGAAAAAGATAACAATGCTTTTAGAACCTACTTCTTTGAGAGGTATTGCCTCTGCCCATTTGGAAAATAAGTCAGTGGTAGTAAGAATATACTTAAACTTCTTAGCTGTAGCCGGAGGATAATGTCCTACTACATCCATTCCCCATGTAGCAAACATCCATGAGTATTTATCCGTATGAAGCAGCTATGGGGGTTGATGAACAAAGTTGGAACATACTTGGAAATAATGACACTTCTTAGTAAAATCAACACAATCTTACATCATTGAAGGCCAGAAGTATCCAAGCCTTTGAATTTGACCAGAAAGTCTATGTCCAGACTGGTGGGCACTACAAACTCATGCATGTACTTCATTCATGACAGCAATTGTCTCTTCACCATCAATACATCTGAAGAGATTTCCATCAAAACCTTGCTTGTAGAATTTTTTTTGGTGATATGGGCTCTCATAAAGATTAAAATTGACCACACATCACCGGACTTGTTCTTTCCCGACTCTATTAAGTTGGAATGTTCCATTTGAAGGCATTCCTTGATAGGTGTCATCCATCCTGTAGTATGACCGTATGGTTCAGAAATGGGACTGATTTCATTGATTTACTCTATTCTGATTTGAAAAAAAGGCGAAACTATACGATGGTGGGAAATACTGATAATTGTTTCGTCATAATTTGGATCTACTAGGGTTGTGGCTATATTAGTCAGTGCATCATCTTGGGCATTTTTTGATCGCGGGACATAAGAAAATGTCGGTTCCGAGAGAAATTCCACCATTAACTCTCTGACGTAACCACACAAAGGGATTAACTCTTATTTTCTGATGGCATAATCTCCATTTATTTGTTTGATTACCAAATCTGAATCACCTTTTACTTTCAAGTGATTCACCTGTGCCTGAAGCACTAATTCCAAGCCTGCGATGAGAGCTTGATATTCTGCTTCATTGTTTGTACCGCCTTCCAACAATAAGAAAGAGTAGATTAGCACTGCCTTTTATAGGGAAATAATCACAATTCTTAAACCCAACTTTGTTGAATTTAGGATCTTCCATTTTCTTCCCTGTTGGACTTCTGGAGGCACCATCAATGTACATTTCCCATATTTGAGGATTATCTTGAATAGAAAAGACCTCCTCATTAAAAAGTTCAATATTTAAAGATGTATCTTTTATAAATGGGTGTTCAACAAGGAAATAGGCCAGAGCTTGGCCCTTTATTTCCTTTTGAGACACATACTAGATATCAAATTGCTACAAAATAACTACCCACCTTGCCAGATGTAACACCCTGATATTTTATGAGAAGTATATTTTTTTTATGTCTTATGTTATATGCAACATCAAAGGAATCTTTCATTACACACAACACTAGTTTGGCTTGTGTTCTACGCAAGAGAAACCTTCCTCGATAGCGTGTGTTGTACGCAATATAGAGTTTCACTAAACAAAGATATGTTATTAAAATATTATATAAACTAGCCGTTATGAATAACAATACCCAATTTTTGAAATTTTATAAATTTTATCTTTCAAAATGGACTTCATTTTTGGATTCAGAATATCAAAATTATCCTAGGGTGAAATTTTGGTATTATTCTGAAAACTTTCAATTTTTTATGAATAGTGAAAACACTGGGTTACTATTTAAAAACCAATTTTTTTATTTAAATAATTATTAATTTTATTTAAATTTATTTTAGATCAAAATTGATACATAATACCTATATAAGTTCAATTTAATTCATTTGAGTCATTTTATAATAATTTTAGATATATAAAATTTTTATTGAACTTTTCACCATCTTTTACACACCTCCTAGGGAAAAGGTTAATATCAAGGAGTAAAATGTGGTTCAATAAGATAAAAATAATTTTTGGTGAATAGTAACTTATTACTTTTATTTACCACAGTTAAAAGTAAATAGGGTAATTAAGGGTAAAAATGATATTATTATTACCCTAACACATGTCCTAATTCTATTGGATAAGTGTAATTCGACCAAAAAAAACCTTTGGAATAAAATATTACCCTTTAGGTCCACTTGGATTAGATTAGGACACTTATTATTATTTTAATAAGAGTTAAAAGAGTAGAAATCAAAGTTTAATAACTAAAACATTTTTAATATAGGGTTATACATAAGATAAATTCGACTATAGATATTCATTATAAATATAAAAATATTTCCTACATAATGGTATTTTATTTATAATTTTTAGACATTAAATAATTTAATTTATTTATGACACAATGATGATGTAGTAATTACCTTATTAATGAAATATTAACATAATTGATGTTATAAATACCTAAATAAATGTAATATGAGACTTTTTATGAATTACACTAATTTTATAGGTTAATATGACATGTTAGTATTGATTAAATTAACCTTTTTCGAACTAATCATGCTGTTATGATTTTCATAAAAAATCAATTACCAAATAGTGTCAAAATTGACATAAAATAGTTTTTTTTTAAAATATTATATTATTAATTGTTATTATATTCCTAAAAATATAAGGTTCGGAAAAATGACTTCGATAAGGTTATATATATTAATAATTATCCACTTGGGGTTCGTTTGGCTTGTTATAGTAATTTTATTAACCATATAGTATAAGAAAACAAGAAGACATGGTAAAAGTTAGATTATTTAACTTAGAGTTAAATCTAAATGATTAGGTTAAAATAGAAACCTAAACTTGTCTAAAACCTATTGGTTCAGAGGATTTCGACCCACCCCCACTTTTTCTTCGAAATAAATCAATTTGGAGCTATTATAAACCGAATATGACTTTATTATAAAATAATATTTTAAGTTTTTCTTAAGGTACCCCTCTCCTCCCTTATAAAAGGGCACCTCCTCTCTCTCCTCCTCACACAATTTTGAGCCTTGAAGATCAGAAAAACCCTGACAATTCCTCTTCTCAACCTCTTTAGTTGTATCATAGAGGTTCTGGTATTCTCAAAAGACCAACTCTAGTGCCCTAAAAAGAAGTTTAAATGAGGTGCGTCGAGGAAGAGGTAATCTCTTCTACCGAATCTTTCAAGTTTCTTTCTTCTTCTACTTCCTCTTCTTTAGTTGTTTCATTATAAAGTAATCACGTCAGTATTAATTATATACTTATATGTTATTATAAATATAAAACAACCCTATTTCATCTTCTATCCATCCTATGAAAAATGAAATCACCGCGCGTGCGTACGTACGGAATGCCGTCTCCACGCCGTGGTGTAATCAGTTTTTCCACCACCACCTTACTTGGATGGGTATAATGGTGTAAATAATAACTATATATGATTATTATAACATCATACAGATTATAATATATTATATCATCCAATCCAATTCCATTCAATAAATATGGGAATGATATCATCGCTCGTGCGTACGTACGGATTACCGCCTCCACGACGTGATGAGATTCGTTTTCCATGTTAACAATTCAGGAATGATTATAAAGTATATATAATAAGTAATCATGAAATATATGACATAATAATTCTACTGGATTTATATATATATATGTATTTCATCTACTTAATTCCATTCAATTCAACAAGGAAACGAAAAAATAGCGTTCATGCGTACGTACTGCCTACCGTCTCCATGAACGGTGTATTTCTTTCCATTTATCGATCTATTATATATATGTATATTCTGAATATATATTATATATAAATCATGTTTTATATTCTGGAATTAATTAATCATGATCTAAGTAATCATATTAATAATTACAAGTCAAAACACGAACGATAAATGAAACGATTTTACCCGAAATGCTTTTTTAACAGGGAATTGACAAATGAACGGATAATATAAAGTCATAAGTGAATAATATATGATATAATAAATATTATTATGGTTCTGTTAAAATTTAATAATATTTTTAAACCCACTATACAGTATTCTTGGACACATATGGAAGAAATTGGACATAAGGTAAGGGATAACTTTTCCAATCTCATTTTTATCTGAGATTGTTTCTTCATAAGTATTTACAAGGGTTATATTTATCATCCATGTTCATGTTTTCTAAAAATGGTTTCATGTATGTTTAAAGTCCTTTTTACCCATTTTTTACTTTTACTACATGGTATGTAAGGAATATTTTTTTTGTTTACGTTACGAGGTACTTTTTTGACTTTTCCGGAAAAAGTATGAGAAGAATGTTTTTTAACTTATACGGCATGAACGGATTTTTACGGTTTCATAATGACTTATTTTCATGAATCTTACTCTACAAGATTTAATGACTATTTTCAACAAAATCCTTTTCTTTTAAAATTTCATGGCATTTTTTTAAAAGAAAATGTTTTTGAAGAAGAAAGGATATTTTCCTCAAGAATTTATTTCAGGTGTTTTATCAAAACTATTTTCCATCTAAGATGACATTATTTCATATGTGTATGTTTCAAGTATAATGTCTCTATGATTTACATGGTTTCACTTATCTTATGATGAAATGATATCCATTTGTTTTATATGGATTATGTTATGATGGGATGATGTTTATGAAACCCATTTTATTATTTGGGTTATGATGAATGATTTATGTTTATTTTGTGGAAAAAGTAAGAATAATTTCATTATGATATGGGTGGGACATCTATCTCCCACCAAGGCATTGGGTAAAGATTTATATCTTATGAGATAGACATGGCTGGAATGGTAAGTTAATCCGGTTCAGTGTTACAGGACTGAAATGAGGAGTGAACTCGATTCAGAAAGGGACTTTTTTCCACTAAGATGGTCTTGCCAGCAATGCCTTGGATACTATGGAAATCATATCATGTGCTTAATGGTTTTACACAATTAAATGTTTTATTCCCATGATATTTTATCATGATTAATGTTCCTTTACGACCTATGCCTTACGTACTGCCAATATTTATTTCAGAACTCAAGATTTGGATGTGTAAAATTTATGTTCATGTTTTGAAGTTCAAATGTATATGGTTTGTTTTATTTTCTCCATGCTTACCCTTACTGAGCATTTGTGCTCACCCTTTTGTATGTTTTATTTTCCCCAGGTCAAGAAGGGGGGTATTAAGTAGGATATGCCAAAAGGGACTCTAGATATGATGAAATAAATGGGAGAAAATGTAGACGATTTATGAACCATTTGTTTATGTTTCACAGTTTCTAAAGACACTATACATATACAGTCCTAACATGGTCTTGTTATATGTTGTAATAAGTATGCTTCAATTCTGAAGTAATAACCATGTATGTAAAGTATGGGTCATTATAGTTGGTATTAGAGGAAAGGTATAGTCAACCTTTGGAAACTAGGATGTGAAAACCATAGTAAAAACTCTAAATATATGTCTAAACATAGAACACATTATTAGTGTCTTAGAAATGGCCATGAACAACCTATGATAAGACCTAAAGTGTGAAATTTTATTCTTTATTATGTGGTTTTCCTGTTATGATTAGTGTTTCTCACACTATGCTTCTTGGTTTTAGTCAATGGATGGAACCCGAAGGAACTGTGTTAATGCTGAATGTGACGGGCAATGCAATGATTGTCCCCCTGAGAAACCAAATGTTATGGGAGCTAGAATGAAAAATCTTGTAGCCATGATCACACAACTTTCTCAAGCTATGAATCATGATAGACTTCCAAACGAGAAAAGGAAGGAGCAACATTCTGTTGAATCCTTCATGAGGCAGCATCCACCTTCATTCAGCGAGTCTTCTGATCCATTAGTGGCTGAAAAATGGATCAGTACCAGTAAAAATATATTTTTAGTTGTACAATGTTCTGAACATGATAAAGTCATCTTAGCAGTATATCGTTTGGAAGGTGAAGCTGATCAATGGTGGAATATTATTAAGAATATGAGGAAAAGGGATGAAATTGAGTCCATGGAATGGGACAAGTTCAAGAACTTTTTTTTTTCAATAGGTACTTCCCTCGTATTCTTCGAACAAAGATGGAGAAGGAGTTTCTTGAAATGAAGCAAAAGGATGATGAATCTGTTGGTACCTACGAAGCAAATTTTACAAGACTTGCAGGGCACGCTTCCGGAATTATTATCCAACCTAAGAGTAAAATCGAACGATTATTTAGTGGATTAAAACCAAGTCTTCGAAGGGCGTTATCCATAAGGGACTTCAATATCTATGAGGAAATTGTTCTATGTTCTCTCAAGGTTGATAAGGAGATTAGAGTAACCCATAAATCATATGGGTTTGATAAGAAGAGGAAAATGGAATTCAAAGGAAAATCTAAAGACCACACTGAAAAGAATATGAGTTTTCCCCTATGCTGAAAGTGTGGAAAGAAAAATGGAGGGAATTATCTTAAAAGGACAAGTAAATGTTTTATGTGTGTAAAAGAAGTTCATCGGGCAGTTGAATGTCGAAAAAATGGGAAGAAGTTGTCAAATGATGTGAACAAAGAAATGGATACACAGAATGCACCTATTACACTTCAATGTTTCAAGTGCATGAAAATGGGGAATTATCCCAATCAATTCCCTAATTCAAGGGTTGTTGATGATGATCGACGTCAAAAAACACTTAAGGCCAAAGAAAAATGAAATTCACATGCAATTTCTATCGGTGATGTGGAGTATGATAACAAAGTGGTGAAAGGTACACTTACCATCCACTCTAAAGTGGCAAATGTTTTATTTGATTCTGGATCCACCCACTCTTTTATTTCTAAAGAATTTTATAAGGGTATTTCTATATTACCTCATCAGTTAGATATTGAGTTAGCTGTGACAACCCCTAATGGAACAATAGTCACATCAAAAGTTTACAATTCTTCTCCGATTGAAGTTGGTTGGAAAGTGATTCCTGCAAATCTTGTGATCCTTCCTATAGTGGAATTTGATGTGATTATTGGAATGGATTGGATTTCTTTATACAGATATCATATCAATTTCCAAAGAAGGGAAATCACATTTAATATTCCTGATCAATCTATTATCATCTATCGATGCAAGGATGAATATAACCTTCCTATGGAAATTTCTTCCATCTTATGGGTCTTGATTCCAATAAATGAAGGTTATTTATCTCAAATGGTTAGAGAGAAACTCACTATTAATAATATGAACATTGTACGGGCGTTTGATGATGTCTTTCCAGAGGAATTTCTAGGTCTTCCACCAAATCGTGAAGTTGAGTTTTCAATAGAACTCATACTGGGTGCTATGCCTATTTCAAAGACACCATATAGAATGACCCCAATTGAGTTGCAGGAATTGAAGAAGAAACTCCAAGATAATCTTGATAAGGGATTCATATGCCCTAGTGCATCACCTTGGGGAGCACCTATTCTGTTTGTTAAGAGGAAAGAAGGATCAATGAGACTCTGCATTAATTATCGAGAACTTAACAAGATCACTATCAAGAAAAAATATCCTCTCCCATGCATTGATGACTTATTTGACAAATTACGTGGATCTCAATACTTTTCCAAGATTGATCTTCATCCAGGGTGTCATCAATTAAGGGTCAAATGGGAGGATATACCAAAGACAGATTTCCTTACAATTTATGGACACTATGAATTTATAGTGATTCCATTTGGTCTTACTAATTCCCCTACTATCTTCGTGGATCTAATGAATAGTGTTTTTAGAGACTATCTTGATCAGTTTGTGGTAGTCTTTATAGACGATATTCTTGTCTATTCAAAGAGCAAGGAAGAACATGAAGATCACATGAGAATTGTATTAAAGACCCTAAGAAAGGAGAATCTTTATGCCAAATTTACCAAGTGTGAATTTTGGCTTCAAAAAGTTTCATTTTTGGGTCACATAATCTCAAAAGAGGGGATATCTGTGGATACAGCAAAAATAGAGGTTATCGAAAGATGGTCGAGACTAACAACAATAACTGAGATCTGAAGTTTTCTTGGTATGGATGGATATTATCGACGTTTTGTGAAAGATTTTTCAAGGTTATCTAATCCACTCACAAGGTTGACTCGAAAAGGAGTTAAGTTCGTGTGGATGGAGGAGTATGAAGAGAATTTCAAAGAGTTAAAACGAAGGTTATCTAGTGCACCTGTTCTCACACTTCTATGTAGTGGAGAAAGGTTTGTGATCTATAGTGATACATCCAAGAAGGGACTGGGGTGTGTTCTCATGAAACATGATATGGTGATAGCTTATGCATCATGACAGTTGAAAATCCATGAGAAAAATTACCCAAATCATGATTTGGAGTTAGCTGTAGTAATCTTTGCATTAAAAATATGGAGGAATTATCTGTATGGTGAAAAGCGTGATATTTATATAGATCATAAAAGTTTAAAGTATATTTTCATACAAAAGGAGATGAATATGTTCCAAAGAAGATGGTTGGAGATAATTAAGGATTATGGCCTCTCAATTCATTATCACCTCGGGAAAGCAAACAAGGTAGCATGCACCTTAAGTCGACAAGACCATGCTAGCTTATCCATGATGAGGATCACAAAAGATCCAATATTTATGGATTTAAAAAGGATGGATCTTGGGATTATAAAGGAAGGGGAAAAATATTATCTTTCTCAAATGAATGTTCAACCATCTATACATGTGAAGATTAAAGAGGCACAAAAAGAAGATGTAGAGTTACAAAAGAAGGTGAGAAATGTTCCTGAATTCAACCTTGATTGTGATGGGATAATAAGGTTTAGGAATCAGGTTTCTGTTCCTCCCATACCAAAATTAAAGAAGGAGCTGATGGATGAGGCTTATAGTTATTCATTATCTATTTATCCTGGAAGCATGAAGATGTATAGGGACCTGAAAGAGTACTTTTGGTGGGATGACATGAAAAGAGATGTTGCTAAATATGTCTCTCGATTCTTGGTTTGTCAGGAAGTTAAAGTTGAGCGATAGAAGTCTAAGGGGATGTTACAACCATTACCCATACCTGAATGGAAATGGGAAAACATCACTATGGACTTTGTCACTGGACTTCCTAAAACATCCAAAGGCAATAATGCTTTCTGGGTCATAGTTGATCGTCTTATGAATTTGGAACACTTCATTGCTATTAGAGAAGATTTCTCTCTAGATCAGCTTGCCAGGATATATATAAAGGAAGTGGTAAGATTGCATGGAGTACCACTTTCCATTATATCTGATCGGGATCTGAGGTTTAACTCGATGTTTTGGAAAAGTCTTCAGCATACTCTAGATACAGAGTTGAGTTTCAGTACTACTTATCATCCTCAGATAGACAGTCAGTCTGAGAGAACAATTCAAACTCTAGAATATATGTTAAGATATTTCTCTATGGATTTCAAAGGTGGTTGGGATCAACACCTACCTTTGGTGTAATTTTCTTATAATAATATCTTTCACTCCAGTATTTAGATGGCTCCTTATGAAGCTCTCTATGGAAAGAAATGCAGGACTCCAACTTTCTGGGATGAAGTTGGGGAAAGAATGCTATTAGGACCTGATCTTGTTGATGAGATGGAAGAAAAGGTCAGATCTATTCAACAACACATAAGAGCATCTCAGAGTTGACAAAAAAGTTATGCCAACAACCAAAGAAAATACATAGAGTTTGAAGTGGGTGATAAAGTGTTCTTACTAATATCTCCTTGGAAGAGAGTAATGAGATTTGGAAAGAAGGGAAAGCTGAGACCTAGGTATATCGGTCCTTTCGAAATACTGGATCATGTTGGGAATGTAGCTTACCGATTGGAACTTCCACTAAATCTCTCTCAAGTTAAATATGTGTTCCATGTATCTATCCTGAGAGAGTACATACTCGATCCTTCACATGTACTAAGCTCAGAAGTTGTACCGCTGGAGCAAGATCTTTCTTATGAAGAACAACCGATAGAGATTCTGGATCGTAGTGAAAAAGTTCTACAGAACAAGACCACTCACTTGGAAAAAGTTTTATAGAGGAACCACTAATTAGAAGAAGCTACATGGGAGCATGAGGATATGATGAGAGAGAGGTATCCTCATATGATTGTTATGAAGTGACGAATTTCGAGGGCGAAATTCATTTTAAGGGGGGTAGAATGCAACACCCTGATATTTTATGAGAATTATATTTTTTTTATGTCTTATGTTATATGAAACATCAAAGGAATCTTTCATTACACACAACACTATCTTGGATTGCGTTATACGCAAGAGCAACCTTCCTCGATAGCGTGTGTTGCACGTAATATCGAGTTTCACTAAACAAAGATATGTTTTTAAAATATTATATAAAATAGCCATTATGAATAGTAATACCCACTTTTTTAAAATTTATAAATTATATATTTCAAAATAGAGTTTATTTTTGGATTCTTAATATCGAAATTAGCCTAGGGTGAAATTTTGGTATTTTTCTGAAAACTTTCAATTTTTGATGAATAGTGAAAACACTGGGATACTATTTAGAAACCGAATTATTTATTTTATTTAAATTTATTTTAGGTCAAAATTGATACATAATACCTATATAAGTTCAATGTAATTCATTTGAGTAATTTTATAATAATTTTAGATATATAAAATTTTTATTGAACTTTTCATCGTCTTTTACCCACCTCTTAGGAGAATTTGAAAATTTACATAAAACTTAATTTAACCGCTTCTATGAGTGGAATTTTTAAAATCTGAGAGACACGGTTAATATCAAGGAGTAAAATGTGGTTCAATAAGATAAAAATAATTTTTGGTGAATAGTAACTTTTTACTTTTATTTACCACGGTTAAAAGTAAATAGGGAAATTAAGGGTAAAAATGATATCATTATTACCCTAACACATGTGCTAATTATATTGGATAAGTTTAATTAAACCAAAAACAACCTTCAGAATAAAATATTACCCTTTAGGTTCACTTGGATTAGATTAGGACACTTATTAATATTTTAAGAAGAGTTAAAAGAGTTAAAATCAAAGTTTAATAACTAAAACATTTTTAATATAGGGTTATGAATAATATAAATACGACTATAAATATTCATTAGAAAGATAAAAATATTTCCTACATAATGGTATTTTATTTATAATTTTTATACATTAAATAATTTAATTTATTTATGACCTAATGATGATGCAATAATTACCTTATTAATGAAATATTAACGTAATTGATGTTATAAATACCCAAATAAATGTAATTTGGGACTTTTTATGAATTCCACTAATTCTATAGGTTACTATTACATGTTAGTATTGATTAAATTAACTTTTTTATAACTAATCATGTTGTTTTGATTTTCATAAAAATCAATTACCAAATAGTGTCAAAATTGACATAAAATAGTTTTTAAAACAAATATTATATTATTAATTGTTATTGTATTCCTAAAAATCTAAGGTTCGACCAAATGACTTAGATAAAGTTATATATATTAATAATGAACCAATTGGGGTTCTTTTGTCTTGTTATAGTAAGTTTATTAACCATATAGTGTAAGAAAACAAGAAGACATGGTAAAAATCAAATTATTTAACTAAGAGTTAAATCTAAATTATAAGGTTAAAATAGTAACCTAAACTTATATAAAACATATTGGTTGAGATTATTTCGACCCATAACCACTATAGATTCGAAATAAATTAATTTGGAGCTATTATAAACCAAATATGACTTTATTATAAAATAATATTTTAAGTTTTTCCTAAGGTGCCCCTCTCTTCCCTTATAAAGGGAACCTCCTCCCTCTCCTCCTCACACAATTTTGAGCCTTGAATCTCGGCCAAACCCTGCCAATTCCTCTTTTCAACCTCTCTAGTTATATCATAGGAGTTCTGGTATTCTAAAAAGACCAACTCTAGTGCCCTAAGAAGAAGTTTAAAGGAGGTGCGTTGAGGAAGAGGTATTCTCTTCTACCGACTCTTTCAAGTTTCTTTCTTATTATACTTCATATTCTTTAGTTGTTTCATTATAAAGTAATCACTTAATTATTAATTATATACTGATATGTTATTATAAATATTAAACAAACCTATTTAACCTTCTATCCATCCCACAGAAAACAAAATCACTGTGTGTGCGTACGTACAGAATACCGTCTCCACTCTCTGGTGTAATCAGTTTTTCCACCACCACCTTACTTGGATGAGTATAATGGTGTAAAGAATAACTATATATGATTTTTATAAAATCATAATTATTCTAAGATATTATATCATCCACTCCAATTCCATTCAATAAATATGGGAATGATATCATTGCTTGTGCGTACATACGGATTACCGTCTCCACGACGCAATGAGATTCATTTTCCATGTTAACAATTCAAGAATGATTATAAATTATATATAATAAGAAATCATGAAATATATGACATAATAATTCTACTGTATTTATGTATATATATATGTATGTCATCTACTTAATTCCATTCAATTCAATAAGGAAATGAAAAAACAACGGTCATGCGTACGTACGACCTACCGTCTCCATGAACGATGTATTTCTTTCCATTTATAAATCTATTATATATATTTATATTATTAATATATATTATATATAAATCATGTTTTATATTCTTTAATTAATTAATCATGATCTATGTAATCATATTAATAATTAAAAGTCAAAACACAGACGATAAATGAAACGATTTTACCCAAAACGCTGCTTTAACATGGAATTGACAAATGAATGGATAATATAAAGTAGTAAGTGAATCATATATGATATCATAAATATTATTATGGTTCTGTTACAATTTAATAATATTTTTAAACCCACTATATATGAGTGTCTGACACATATGGAAGAAATTGGACATAAGGTAAGGGATATCTTTTCTAATCTCGTTTTTATCCGAGATTGTTTATTCATAAGTCTTTAATAGGGTTATATTTATCATCCATGTCCCTATTTTCTAAAAATGGTTTCATTTATGTTTAAAGTCCTTTTTACCCATTTTTTACTTTTACTACATGCTATGTAAGGAATCTTTCTTTTATTTATGTTACGAGGTACTTTTTTGACTTTTTCGGCAAAAGTATGAGAAGAATGTTTTTTTAAATTAGATGGAATGAACGGATTTTTACGGTTTCATAACGCCTTATTTTCCTGAATCTTAATCTACAAGATTTAATGAATATTTTCAACAAAATACTTTTCTTTTAAAATGGAATGGCGTTTTGTGAAAATAAAATGATTTTGAATAAGAAAGGATATTTTCCTCAAGAATTCATTTCAAGTGTTTTATAAAAACTATTTTCCATATAAGATGACATTATTTAATATGTGTATGTTTCAAGTATAATGTCTCTATGATTTACATGGTTTCACCTGTCTTATGATGAAATGATATCCATTTGTTTTATATGGATTATTTTATGATGGGATGATGTTTATGAAACCCATTTTATTATTTAGGTTATGATGAATGATTTATGTTTATTTTGTGGCACAAGTAAGAATAATTTCATTATGAGATGGGTGGGACATATATCTCCCTCCAATGAATTGGTTAAAGATTTATATCTCATAAGATAGACATGGCTAGAATGGTAAGTTAATCTGGTTCAGTGTTACAGGACTGAAACGAGGAGTGAACTCGATTCAGAAAGGGACTTTGTCCACTAAGATGGTATTGGAAACAATGCCATGGATACTATAGAAATCATATCATGTGATTAATGGTTTTCCACAATTAAATGTTTTATTTCCATGCTATTTTTTCATGATTAATGTTCCTTTATGACCTATGCCTTACGTACTGCCAAGATTTATTTCACAACTCAAGATTTTGATGTGTAAACTTTATGTTCATGTTTTGAAGTTCAAATGTATATGTTTGTTTTATTTTCTCCATGCTTACCCTTAATAAGAATTTGAGCTCACCCTTTATATGTTTTCTTTTCCCCAGGATATAAAGAAAGATTTTAGGTAAGAAAAAAAAGGGTAAGATATTTTTGGGAGATGTTGAATATCTTTCACCGTGATTAGAATACTATGTTTCGAGTTTCCGAAGACACTAAACTATTACGGTCCTTGTGTGTTTGTTTTTGTTATATATTAATTATTTCGAAAAAGTAATGTAATTTCCACGTACGTCAAGCTTTGGGTCTCTACACAAGACGTCATGTAAGCATTGGATGACTAAGGATAAATTTGAACGGGTTATTGTGAGATACCAATTTAACCTCATGATGTTACAGGTAGTGTCTTAATTTCTGAACTGCAACAATTAATGCTAGGAATCACTTTTCAATACTTGAATATCAAGTTTCTACCTCAAGCATTGTCCGAATAAGATAGTAAAGGATGTTTTAATTCCCAGCATCATTCTTTTGGGCAAGGAAGGCACCCAATGATTGCTATAAAGCTATCAAATAGAGAATAAGTGGTCTTAATTCAATAGTAGGAATTAATACCGGTGGACTCAAGAGATATTTCTTGAGGGTATCAAATGCTTATTGACATTCTTCATTTCACTGGTAGGTGACTCCCTTCTTCATTAATCCATTTAAGGGTAAACACTTTCCTGCCAAATTGGTAATGAAATGCCAAATATAGGCCAAGTGTCCTTGAAGTACTCTTCATTCCTTCAAATTTATAGGAGGTGAAATGTTAGGGATTGATTTTGTCTTCTCAGGATCAACTTCGATACCATGATAGCACACAACAAATCCGAGAAATTTTCCTGAGGTTACCCTGAAAGCACATTTCAAGGGGTTCATCTTCAAATTGTGTTCTCAAAGTTTGTTGAATATTATTTCTAGACCAGGAAAGTGATCAGAACATTGTCTGTATTTAACCACCAAACCATCAACATAACATTCAACAAATTTCCCTAAAAATGGTTTGAAAATATGGTGCATGGAACGTTGATACGTTTCACCTGCATTCTTCAATCCAAAGGGCATTACCCGATAGAAAAACACACCTTGAGGAGCTCTGAAGGATGTAGACTCCTCATATTTTGGGTCCATTCGTATTTTATTGTACCCAGAGTAACCATCCATGAAGGAAAGATCTTCGTAGCTAGTTGTTGCATAAATTAAGATTTCTCTGATTAGAACTAGAAAACCATCCTTGGGACAATGCTGATTAAGATCTATGAAGTCAATGAAAACTCTAATTTGTCCATTATTCTTTTTCATAGGGAAAATATTATACAACCATTTGGGATATTGAAATTCTATGACGAAGTTATCCTTGATAAGTTTATCAACTTCAACTTTAATTTTGGAGGCATAAGTTGGGCGTGTTCTTCTTGCTGCTTTCTTAAATCCTTGATGTTCTTCTGGAAAACCCAAATGATGAGTACCAACATCAGGATCAAGACCTATAATTTCTCTATAATTCTAAGTAAATACATCTCTATTTTTCTTTAGAAATGAAGTATACATTTATTGTTATTCAAGAGTCATGGATGCACTAATTAAAGTGGGGGCGTGGATATTATTTTGTACCCAGACTTATTTCTCTAATTTCATCCACAGTGGTAGAGATACTCTCTTCAAATGATGGAGGAGAATCCCTAAGATCTTCCTCTTCTTATTCAATATGGGTTACTTATTCTATTTCTACTTGCATAGTATATGACGAATAAGAATTTCCATGGTCATGGGAGAATTTAAAATTTGAACATCTTGAAGAAGAGGTTTCCATTTCTGACCCTATTGATGATGAAGGGTCTTCCTGGGGTGATAGAGAGGAGATGATGGATTGATAATCGACATAATTTTTTCCTCTGGTATTTATATAACTTCTTCTGGACTGGTTGATGAAGTATAGAATTACTGGATTTCAGAGGATGAAATGAAGACATCTCCATTTAAGCTTTCATCACTACTTACCAAATAAACAATTTCTCCTATGATGTTTATCTTGGTTGCTGTAATTGACATTATGGAAGTTTCCATAAGAGTGCTTGGATTTAGGTCTATCCTATCAATTTGACTTATAGGAAACACATAATCTATACTCACATGTATGAATGGGTTTACTGTAATCTTTTCCAAACCATTTGGCGCATTAATTTTGGTGACCTTTTTTGCCGTGGATTTTTCCTTTCCCCCCATGTGATAAAATTCTGCCCCAATGTATTGAGATTAACACATTTTGAATGAGGCCTTGTCACCATAAAAAGTCCCAATTTGACCATTGGAACAATATTTGAGACATTTATGGTATGATGAAGGTACGAACACATGTTGATGTAGCCAAGGTCTTCCAAGAAAAATGTTGAAGGCTGTGTCCTGACTAACAATCATGAAATCTAAATTAGACACAATGTATCCAAACTGAATTCTGAGTGTTATCTTGCTTAGAGTTTCTTGTTAATTCTTATCATATCCTTGTTACATCAAAGTAGAAGAAGATAAATTGGATTTGGTGAGGCCCAATCGATGAAGTGTACAAATAGAAATGAGGTTGACTCCTGAGCCATTATCAATGAAATCTTGTCGGTTTTATATGTTATTGAATTTTCCAGATATATACAAAGTTATGATATGTCCATGTATAACATCATATTCATCTTCATCTTTAAAAGATATCACTGCATGGCCTTATACAGGATCATTCTCTATATGGTAGACCTTAGCCGCAACAATTTTAGTTTCAAATTCTTGAGGACTTGAAAAAGCCTCAATAAGTGCCTCCTGAAGATCTTTTGATAGATTCAAGGCATCCGGAATTGATAACCTAGATGGTAATTGGGCCAAATGTTTCAAGACATCATACTTTTGGTCCAAAGTCTACGTTTCCCAGCATGAAAATGTGGTTTTTCAAGTGCCTTGGAAGTTGATGTTTTGGCAGTAGATGCATCCCATATTAGGGAAGGAATTGGAAACACTACTAGCTTCAGTAGTTTAGACCGACTAGGTCTATCTAATTTTTGAGAGGAAGAAGGTGTAACCTCTAATCGGTCCTCTAAAATAACTGTGTCAGGACCGAATCTTCCATGTGTGGAAGAAATTTCTTGTTCCTGTTGAGCCCGCTAAAGGGATTTTCCATGAGTTTCTTCCGCATATACAGTTCTAGAAGGGGTAGGATTGAAATAGTGGATTATGAAATATCCATGTATTCTCCTGTATCCTAGACCTCTATTTTTTCCTTTCATTCCTCTATTAGATATAGGGAACTTAGGCTCATCGTGATCGAGACTGTCATTGGCATAGGGATCTGTTAAATGAGTCATGTTAACAGAACCAAAGATCAATTCTTCATTTACTGAAGATTATGCCTGATGAACCAATTCAGGCTGTGCCATTTGGTGGGGCGGTGCCCATTCTTTTGAAGCAGATGGCATAAAATCTGCCAGAGTTAAAGATAACTTAGGCTTTGTCACGAGCTCGTCTTCTTCTGACTGCTCTTCTTTCTTCAAATTATGCCGCTTCTTTGAGGATTTTCCTTCTAATGAAGGGGGTTTTAATGTGGAAGAAATATAAGAAGACACATTTGGTTGATTCAATTGTGTTTGTAAAATGTCATTATTTTGGTTGATCCTTTTTCTAACCATCCAATCATAATATTTCTGTGCATTTTTACTTTTGACTTCATGCCACTCACCTTCTTCCTCTAGATTAGTAGCAGAAACACATACTACCAGGGCTGAAGAACCTTTCAGTTTTACTTGTCTAGAGTCCACATATTTTGCAGGAGGTCTTTGAAGACAAAATAATCATGAATGGGATGACCTAACTTCTGATGAAATGGGAAATAGTTGTGGAGGTCTTCATATCCTTCCTTTTTTGGCCTTTTGGGCCTTGTAAACTGAAACATATTGTTTTCTAGATCCGAGATGAAGTAACCAGGAACTTATTCATTCTGAAAAGAATAAACTTTGTTCTTTAAATCCTAAAACTGTATCTGGGTTTGATCTTTTTGATTATATTGATAATGTGTCCATTGTTGTTAACGCTTAGGAGGTAGAGACCTTCGATATAATGTAGGTTTTGAAATTGAAGTAGGTACATGTGCTTGTTTAAGTGTAACTATAGTAGTTTCTGCCTTTCCTATTCTACTTCTTGAAGCTAATGGAATTACATGAGTTTTATCCTTTGTCTATATAAGAGAGTCTTCTATATGATGAGAAATTGAAGTAAGGTCTCAAAACCCTCCTGTGTATTTCACAGGGATCAATGGTGTGCATAATTCATCACGTAGATTTTCCACATAGATTGGCAGAAAATCTTCCTAAGGGATTGCTAAACTTAAAGAATATGTTAATCCCTTACAGTGATCAAGGAAATCTGAAACTCTTTCATTTTACCTTTGTTTACAATTGTTAAGATCAAAAACTGTCATCTTTGGTAATGTTGAGCTAAATTGAAGAAGGAATTTTTGACAGAGATCTTCCCACCCATTAATTGACCAAGATTGTAAACTTGTATACCAGAAAAAAGTAGGTCCTTGTAATGACTGCAAAAAACACCTAATATTAACTAATTCTTGTTGTTGAGAAGTTCCCATCATAGGATCACAATTAGAAACAAAATGTGTTAAGTGTTGTTCTGGATCTCCCGAACCATTAAAAATTGGGAATGTGGTATTCGCAAAATTTGATGGGGGAGGAATTGCATCCACCCATTCTGAGTAAGCTCTCTTTTCCAGTTCAACCGGTGCACGTCATTCTTCCATATCTTCCAACTGAGATTTTAATGACTCAATGGTAGTCATTAATGTTTGGGAGACATATAGTTGATCTTGGACCTGAGCAGGTGCAATAACTGGAGTTTGGATGGGTGTGGCGACCAGTACTGCCACTGATGGTAGTATTGTCGATCGTTGTCGCGTATGACCCATCTAATTGGACATGTGAGGGTGTACTTGTAAAGGGGGGATATTCTTGATCCATCCTAATAGCTTCAACAAATTCCCTTGACTGATTAACTCCAGCATGCTTAGGATGAAGACTACCTTGAAGTAGTTCTGTATTTAACCACCTTAACTCCTTCATTTCTTCTTCTTACTGTGTGAACCTTTCCTCTAATGAGAGTGATTGGCCTTCTCCAGAGGTTGGTTGGAATGTAACCTGAATTTTTTCCTTTCCCCTTGTTGGATACCTTTCGGAGAGGGGGGAGTTGGTTATTTTAAGGCATACCTAGATTTTGGGTAAGCCTTTGATTTCGGGTATGCACACATTCTTCATTTTTTTTCTGTGTATACAACCTCTTGAACATGAACTTCTTCATCTTATTCCTCTGAGTGAGCCTCACATTCTGGGGGATTAGTGACAATGGTACTGATGACATTTATCGATGCATAACACATTACAACCCTTCTATCAGTATTTCTGCGATACTGTCTTATTCTATGTCCTTTATGAGATATTTCCTTTTGTTTGGTTGATCCCTCAAGAACTTCTTGATGAATCATAATTTTGAGGGAATTTCCTGATAATTCGGATCTGTGTTCCTCTTGTGGCTTCTTCCCTAATTGAGAGAAGATTGGCTTTTGATGAGGAAGATATTGAGAATTTGTAAAAGTCCCTAGTCCTGTGGATGGGGGTTGTTCCTGTTTTTCCTGCTCAACTCCTCGAATCCTATCTATTGATCCCGAGGGTTGGATTAAAAGAATTCTTAGCCTAGAAAGCTGAGGTGGATCTTGAGCTGCTACATCTGAAACTTTATTAAAATCTCTCCAGATTTTTCAAATTTTAGTCCAGAAATTAGCCAGATGCATCATCCAACATCCACTCAAATCACCTGTCTCAGATGACCATTGGATTATTTCTGACACCTCTGTCACCTGATGGTTCACATGCTCTAAATGAGAAGCCTGTTTGATATTCTCATTTTCTTTATGCAAGAGTAATTCAACACCTTTATCTTTATATGCCTGAATTTGGGAAGAACTAGTTAAGGCCAGTTCTTGAGCAAGCCTTTGATTACACACAAAACCAGTTAAATGTGGCCATCCATGGGAAATAACATTGCATGATACCAATTTTGGCGGGCTTTGTTGACTGGATAACATAGTGAAATGAAATGCTCTATGAACACCCCATCCCCTGATATGAATACCAGATGGGGTATTGGTAATTAACTGGCGAAACCTTTTAAATGCACCAAGGCATGTACGCTGAAGGGCTCTCTGCTACTTTTCAACATTTGGATGTTGGGAAGCTGAGAGAGATGACAAGTAAATTTGGCATTGCAAACCTTCTATTACCTTAACATAATTTTGATATTAATCATAAGGTAATATTTTCTCTCTTAAGTGACAAAGAGTTTTCCATATGTTGAGACGAATATCGTGAATACAATCTTCTGTCAACATTTCTGGAATATCATACTGAGAGTCAACCAAAGTCCAAAACATGACTGGTATTTCAACTTTCACCAATTGTTTTCTCATATTTAGAACTTCCTCTTTGTCATTTGATGAAGATTCTTCTACATGATTGGACCAAAGTTGGTGCTTCTTTGTTTCTTCATCGGATTCAACAAGATTGATAGAGAATTAATTTTTCAAATTTGAAGATGAATGACCCAATGGTGGTTAGAAGAATTACCTACACCCCAGGATATATTCTGATTAGGAAATTATTTCACCTTCTAGCGGTAAGGCATCAGACATGACTGGATTCGCATTTTCAAGTGCCTCAAGATAAGAGGGATTTTTTATTACTGCATTTTCCATTGAAGAATTTTCTTGACAATGCGAATTAATACTGTGGAGAGGACTTTCGAAGATAAATTCATCTTCATGAGGAGGACCACCATGGAGGGTTACAGTAAAGGATGAAACCTTTTGCTCCTTGGTCTTCTGGCCATGCAGAGGGTTATCGTGGCTCTCATCTGAAGATGATTCTTTTGAGATTGACCGAATTTTTATGAAGCAAGCCTTCATGAGAAAGTGTCTGATGAAGAACTTCAAAATTATTGTTGTTATTTTCAGAATTTGTAAATGAGAGAGTAGAATCTTGAGTTACAATAGATAATTGTCTAAGGGATTCAAGAACTCCAACATTGAGTAAGTCCTTATTGCAGGTTGGCTCTTGATTTTTTAACAGTGCTGGATGAGTCTTTTTCTTGGACACCTTCTTACTCACTTTGGAAACCACTTTTTGATGAAAGTGGTTATTATGGGTAGGTGTATGTGCTTTCTCAGGAGAAATGGTCAGGTTAGGATGAATATCTCCATTTAAATTGGGTGTATGTGCCAGACTTGATTGTCTGTATGACATGTGGGAGTATGCCCCATGACCCTCCTGGACTGGAACAGAGGTGTGTATCTGCTCTAAGGTGACATATTGATGAGTCACTCCACTGATAGGGATATATTTATATTTCTTTCCCTATGATGTCGCTGAAGTTGTTATAATATTCTGACAGGTATCCAGAATATGGGTAGGGATTTTCTTCTGTTCTTTCACTATTGTCAGAATGTGCTGGGTGACTTCAGCTGCTAGAATAGGAATATACATCCATTTTCTGTTTGGAGTAGGTGTGTGTTCTTGCTCTTATCCTCCTTTTCCTATTATTGAATTCTGACAGTACTCACGTGTGAGGGAAGAAAGTTGTGTCTGACTCCTATTTGTCATTGGAGTTTTCCTATTGACATCTCCGGGTACTACCAAATGAGATTGTTGGTTAGATTGATAAATTGGAGGTGTATGTGTTTGATGATTTTTCTCCACTGAATATGATTGATGAACTTCCTTCAATACCGGCAGACGGGACTGCTGGCAGAATTGATGAGTGTAAGCAGGTGTATGTGCCTGTTTACAAGTGGTCACCACATTTGGTTGGTAGGCTTCTTTGAATGCAGTCAGATGAGCCTGCTGACTGGCTGATGATTTATAAACAAGTGTATGTTCCTGCCTATAATACTTCACCGGAATTGCCTGGCAGGATTGGTTTGTTTTTTCCAGATGAGTCTACTGGGCATTAAAATTTGGATGGACAGGTGTATATTTCCGCTCGTTGTTTTCCCTCAAGTTATGTTGATGGACTTTTCCGGATGGGGTAGATGTAAGAAACTACTTCTTGTTGGACGAATTTCACCTCTGACGGTTCATCTTATGTGCTTGGGTCTGAGTAACCTGAGCCAAACACCTAGAGAAGATACCCTCATCATGTTGAGGGTGCACTACTGCATGATTATGGCGACGATTGTTGGTAGGAGTCCTCAGGAATGACTCCTATATTCTTGAACTGAGGCCTTGAGTGACCTCTTGATTTACCTCCCGGTAATATGGGAGGGAGTGGTTTTTGTATTCTGGGGATAAAGACCCGAAATGGTTGAAGATGGTGGTTGGAACCACCTGCTTCTTGACCAATGGTCATCGCTGTCCAGACAACCAGGGTGAGTTATTAACTTGGAGGGCCTGTCGAGTGGCCTCTAGAGTTGGGATGGTACCGTGTTGATGGTATTCCCTCACCAATTCATTTGAGACCCAATGTTGAAGATGATGAGTAGGTGATGTCATCCTCAAAGCGGACGAGGATCCATCTAGAGTAGCGGCCGAGGAATTAACATGATAGAACCTTAAAGAATCCATTTTGTGTTGTAGAGAGATCTTGAAAAAGAGTGCCTGTTTGATATAGCAGAAATAATCAAGATAAGTCTGGCCAGACTACATCTTTTGGATGAGCACATATGTTATTGATTGCTTTGTTGGCCCTCATATTGAGTTTAATAGGGGCCTAACAAATAAGTAAAACATCATTTAACTTGGTTAAGGATTCACGTCGGGTTCACCATTTTTTTGTTTCCTCTAAAAATGGGGATGACATTGTTTGTTTAATGTTCAAACTTTCCAATCATTTTCTATTGGGTTTATTCGTAGAACTGGAAACACACAATGATTCTATATCCATTTGGACCTACTTTCCAAGGTTAGGTTCTCATTAGTTGTGGACCGATGAGGATTAATAATTTTCATTGGTCGAGAGGATGGGAGGTCAGGATCATCACACCTTTTTGGGGGGAATTATTGCCTACTCCAGGAAGCTCTTATAGATTTAAGTTATGTTCACGAATCCTTATTAATTCACCAAGAATGAAAATGAGTTTTTCTTTAGATTTGGTAATTGATGGTTGATATGTATGGGATTTAGAGAATCTTTTATATTTATTTTAGGTTCTTCATCAATGGAGAATCATCTGTATGTATCAGAGATTCGTATTTAATGGTATCCTTCAATACATTATATAGAAATCTCTTGGTCATTATGATGGCCACACTGGTTTTAAAGCCACTCAGTGGGGCATTTGATGTTTATTGTCATTTAGAAGGACATGGGTTATTTTAGAGTTGGGATTGTACCTGCAGATGGGATACCTACGTATCCTCATTAAAAAGGAATAATAACCCACATAGTTCGATAGTAAGGATATAGTTTAACGTCATATGGGATCCAAAATAATTAAATAAAGATGGGCTTGAACCTTAGAAAGGCTTCCTACGTACTCTAATTTTAACGTAGAGATCAAAGTCCACGTAGTTTGGGTGAAGAAATATGGGTCTTGTGCATGGTTAACGGTCCAAAAAAGAGATGTCATGATTACTTTTACACTATAATCTCACGCGATTCATGCTCAGTATGAGAAAAAAGAGGTATTAGTAAACTTGACGACTGTTATAGGAAAGATGTAGTCATAAGAAATGATGTGGGGCTTACGTATGTATGACTGCCCAATTAGATCAAGACCAGGACTTACTTCATGAAAGAAGCCCAGGAGCAGGGCCCATAAAGGTATTTGTACTTTATAGAGATTTGGAGTTTTAACCCAGGTCTTACTCCTAAGGAGGATGCCCAAATTAAAGGGGACTTATAACTTTGGTCTTACTCTTGAGAAGGAGGTCTAAATTAAAAGGGACTTATGATTGGGGATTATTCCTGAGAAGGAGACCCAAATTAAAAGGGACTTATGATTGTGGATTATTCCTGAGAAGGAGGACCAAATCAAAAGAAATTAAGATTGGGGCTTACTCCTAAAAGGGATTCCCAATGTTAAAGGAAATTATGACTGGGGATTATTCCTGAGAAGGAGGCCCGGGTTAAGGGGACTTGGGGCTGACTCCTAAGGAGGATTACTTAAATCAAAAGATCTTCTCATATTAAAGGATGAGGTTATACGGAGAAAACCTCTAACCTTAGTGACATAAAGCTTTTAAGTCACAATGTTTTGTGAGAGGCACTTATATAATTCTTTTCAGATAAGGAAGAAAACAAAGAAACCATGCTATAAATGGAATTGAAAAGGGGTTCGAGGGATAATATCTTGAAGAAGAGAGGTGAAAGGGAGAGAGGCACACAAATTAAGTTTACTCGTAAGTGTAGGTCGCGTAAGTCATTTGGCGTGCAAGTCTTGGTCGCGCAAGTGTACTTGCGCGACATGGGTTCACCTGAGTGACGAATAATCTGTAGGGTAATACTTGGGTGAGACTTAACTCAAGCCTTTAGTATTATCCTAAGATGTTTCCAAAAGGGTGGCACACAAATTTAATCAAAATGGTAGGGTGGCGCATAAGTGTTTCCATTTTTAAGGAGGACTGGACAGTTATGTGTGAAAGTTTTGATGAATTCTAAACAATTAGCCTTATTCTACTCCTTCAGGTCTTCCATTCTAGGTAAAAAGTTACCTTAAAATCTTTCAGAAGAGTTGAGTTGAAGACTAGGGTGACCAGAGCTTGAATTTGACTTTTGGAAAAATCCGTCCTTGAAATGGGGGCCCAGAGGGGCTATTTATAGGCCACCTTGAACCTTGGGTGAAAAATTAAATAGGGTTCTCAAGTGAGCTGCACGACCCATAGGTGGCGCGCAAGTGACTTGCACAACGCACAAGTGACTTGTGCGACTTACTCCAAATGGGCTCCTAGTTCATGCCTTTGTCAATTTTTTTTTGTTCTTCAAAGGGTGACCCTATTTGTGCTTAGGTTATTCCCCTTTTCCATTCGTTGGACTCTGTGATGGAAAGGAGAGTCAACAGAGACAAAAGTTTTTTATATTGGGATCAAACCCATAATATATGATTCCTACATATACCAATGAGAGAAATCATAACCCACATAGTTTGGTACCACCTAATGGGACACATCAACTTTTAAGATCTTGTAACGAGGACTAAACCATTCATTTTAACACCATGTTACAAGGATTACAAAATGAAATGTGCCTAGTCAAAGTTTTGAGTGGGACTGACACCAAGGAGGCCTAATGGACCAGAGTGATATGTGGTCTCCCAAGTGGGGGAATGACCTCACTGAGGATATGAATCAATAATGGAGTTGATGATAGAGACCCAGAAGAACTTTTTCCCTCTGGGTTGGATATGATTCTATAAGCAATGTGGACCAGAAAACATTAGAGTTAACTTGGGTGTTGGGTTTAGACCTCAAAGAGGCTTCCTACATATCCCAATTAGTTGGGAATAAAATCCCACATAGTTTGAAATGGATTGGTATTACACCAAGTAGGAGGACTATTTGAATATGATTGGGGCATACACCAAATAGGAGGCCCATTTGATTATGATTTGGGATTATACCGAATATAAAATCCATTTTAATAGATTTTGGGGATTATACCTATTGAGAAGTACCATTGAAGGTTTGGGATCATGTGTATGTCATGATCACTAATAACACCTAATATTGCGTGAGTCATGATCAGTGTGAGAAACAAGAGGAAGTAGTAGATATGAAGATCACATGATGCATGTTTCCCAATGATGGATGAATACTAGAGCCCAAAGGGAGAGGGAGAGGGATTTGAGTGAGACCGTATCCTATTTTATTTTGGTAACTAGGATATTCACATCTGGTGATCTATATGGCTATGACCTGGGCTAGAGAAGAGAAGCATGAGTGCCACCTCCCACAAGAAATTCTAGGTTCTTACTCTAGGAGGGATTCCCTTTCTATATTTTCAAGGAGAATGAGAGAATGATCTTGCACTATCCATCATCGAAGGGGAAGGAAAATGGTTCCCCTCAATCCCTATAATGGGGAGGTTCACATGAGAACCTCTATGTTAGGGATCCTCATTACCATGGGAATGTAGAATTGAAAACATTCAGAGGGTCCATTTTGTAAAGGTGGTTAATACCAAGACTATTCTTACCATATGTATGTAGACTTGAGAGGACATGCTGATGTATCTAATGATAAAATCATACATGTTAGGTGGATTTTGAAGGATCCTTGTCCTAATTCTATTTTACTAGGTCATGGAGGGGACAAAGTGTAGCTCGATGGTATGGAGGGAAGTGATGTGAGCCAGATAGTAGAACACCCTAAGTTTTCCCATTCCACATAGCATGTTCTTATGTAGTATTAGGTTCCCTCCATGTAGCATGTTTCTATGTGGGTAAGGGGGATATTCATGTAGTATTGTGCTTTGAGGACCTAGGTTCCATCCACATAGCTTGTCACTATGCAAGGATAGGTTCTTCACATTGATCATTTTACTATACGGGCTCGAGTTCCTACCACTTAACATCTTCCTATGTAGAGAAGGGATCCCTCCACATAGATTTTTGTTACGTGGGATGCTGGTCCAAAAATGGTCCATCCACTTATGATTTGTAGTTTTGTGTATGTGAAGGAATCTTGGGTTTGCATATGCTGAATGAATTTATTTTCTTACTAAACACCATACAGTGGGTTTACCTCCTTAGAATTGAAGGCTCCGTTTTTTGTCTCTCGTATGGGATCTCCTACTGTATTTTTTCTCCTCACAATTTTTAGTTTCTATTAGGGGTATTTTATAGAATAATGGAGGAACCATGTATTGGGATGACCATTTTTCCACAGTGGGTCATGGGGTTTCGTTTACAGGTGCCCAAAAAGGATTATCCGGTTCAAAAATTATTTTTTATGCAGAGGCCAAAAATCACTACCTTATCTCCTGAACGATTTATAATTCGTGGGAGAAAAAAATCACCATCTAGATCCACAAATTATTTGGTTTATTTCATGGGATACCTCATGGAGTGAAGGAACTCCATGCAGAGCGATGATCTGTATAGTGATGTTTCTATGTGGATCATATCCATCCTTTACGACTCAACCTTTTTTTATCATTTTCTTCAAACTCCTATTTTGGGTTTATTTTTACCCCTTTTCAAATTCAAGGAATTTTATTATTCTTTCATGAAAAATTTTCTAGACCCAATAATGGGTCTTTGTGGTATTTAGTGTTTTGTAGGGTTTTATGTTTTTTAGGGGTTTTAGTGATTTAGGGGGTTTTGGTGTTTTTAGGGGTTTTTAGATGTTTTTATAGGTTTTAAGTTTTTTTAGGGTGTTTAGGGTTTTATGGGGTTTTAGAGTTTTTAGGGTTTTTACAGGGGTTTTAGGGTTTTAAGGGTTTTTAGTGTTTTTAGGGTTTATTTATGGGTTTTATGGTTATTTATGGGTTTTTAAAAAAATTAGTGGTTTTGAAAATTTTTAAGGGTTATAGGGGTTTTTTGGATTTTTAGGGGATTGTAGGATTTTTAGGGTTTTAAATGGGTTTTTATTTTTTTAAGGTTGTAAATGGGTTTTGAGGTCTTTTAATTTTATAGATTTTTAGGGTATTTTAGTGTTTTTTTGGGTTTTAGTGTCTTTTATGGTATTTAAGGGTTTTTGGTATTTTAGTGGTTTTTAGGGTTTTCTTGATGTTTTTGTGTTTTTAAGATGTTTTTGGGTATTTTATGGTTTTTAGTATCTTTTAGTGTTTTTAGGGGTTTTAGGGACTTTTCAGGTTTAGGGTATATGGTTTAGTGTTTATAGTGTAAGGTTTATGGTTTACGCTATAGTCTTTAGGGTTTAGGTTACTAGTTTTATGTTTTATTTTGTAGGGTATTGGGTGTAGTGTGTAATGTTTTGGGTTCAGGGTGTAGGGTATTGGGTTTCAGGTCTAGGGTTTTGGTTTAGTGTATAGGGTATAGGGTTTGAGGTGTAAGGTTTAGGGTTTAGGGTGAATGGTTTAGGTTTTTTTGGGTTTTTATGTTTTTTTGGGGTTTTCATGATTTTTATGGGCTTTAGGTTTTATTTAGGGTTTTGAGGGGGGTTTATGAGTTTTTAGGGGTTTTAGGGTTTTTTTTAATTTTTTGATTATTTTAAGGTTTTTTTTGGGATTTTATGGTCTTTAGGTGTTTTGGCATTTTGAGTATTGTTTTTTGTGTTTTAGGGGTTTTTTAGGGTTTTTGTATTTTTTGGATTGTTTTATGGTTTTGTGGGGTTTTTTATTATTTTTGGGGTTTTAGGGTTTTAGTGTATTTAGTGCCCTTAAGTTTCTTTTATGGCATTTTAGGGTTTTAGGGTCTTTTAGGGTTTTTATGGTTTTTATGGTTTTGGGCAAGGAAGATGTGAGGGTCAGGATATTCCCGACCCCCCAAAATTTTATTAGAAAAAAGACGCAATAGACAACAAGTAGACAAGGGAGGAGAGGGGTCAAACGACTCACACCCAAAAACCCTTAACAACCCCAAACCCATAAAAACTCAAAACCAAAAAACACACAAAATCCAAACCAAGAAGACATGCATAACCATCTCTATCAGCACCTACCATCCAATCAGCAACCAATATCTCACATCACATATTCCATCATCAATCACCTTCAGTATCAGCATCTCCTTCAAACTTTCTAGGACTAGGGTATTCCTCCCAGCCAATCATCAACCAGTATCCAGTAACTCAAACTCCAGCATCCAGTACCAACTAAATAGTTATCTTCCATCATACTACTACTCCCCATAGAACAACCAGCATCACTAAACCAAGAATTCAGAGCCTCCTGACCAAACCTCTCAAGCATACCAATCACTACCAAAAAACAAAAGCACCATCGATTCATAACCGATTCAACCACATGCCCCATCCATCACTCGAGTGATGCAGCAACCCCACCACCTGCACCGCCTCTAAAAGTAGCCCTTCCAACAACACCACCAAGAAAAGCCAACACGTAGGAATAACCACCAATTCCTTCATAATAAGAAACACTTCCCAACCATTCAACTTTCATCATGCCAATATCATACCACCAACATTCACATCTTCCCCCACCGACCTCAGCAGATTCATCCAAATCCATTATCACCAACATAAAAATATCCTCCAAAGAAGCATACACTGATTCACCCAACACCAACAGAAAAATCATCCAAGAGCATATCACACACAATAGAAAATGGAAAAACCACATACCGATATCTTTGACAGCCACCTGAGCACCACCATGCAGGCCATCCCAGGTGGCCTCCAAGCTTATTTTCCACAGCCAGGAGCCCCATGCCATAGTTGTGACAGTCGTGCAGCCCACTGTCAACCATCCCAAGAGAATGCAGCTCGCCAACCACCTTGGACACCATAGGAACTCAAGATCTGCAGCTCCTCCCACCCTATCCATAGATGGAGCTTCGCGCGACAAAGATGAAGCTGTGAAAAATTCCCTGCCATCCCAAGCCAAGAATAGTACCATCACGCCTGGAGCCATCCCGCGCCAGTGCTGAGACCACCAGATGAGCCAGATCTGGAGATCCACCCCACTGCCAAAACCCCACACCTCCCCCGATCCCCTCTCAAGACACGCAGATCTGAATAGGAGAAGCCCGAAGCTATCCAAGTCGGCACAAACCAGACCTTCCGACAAGCCAACAAAACCCAGATTTGCCAAACCTGAAGAAGAACGCCCGCCGCCATGAAACGCATCACCGTCGAAGACCGATTCCACTGAGAACTCCCTAAAAACACCACCGCCAAAGGCCAGCACCGTTTCATCCCCAACGTGAGTCCTGGAAACTGAGGGAGCCGAGAAACCGGCACCATTTCTTGATGAACCAAGTTGAGGAAAGAGACCTCCCAATCCCAGATCTGGAAAGGGGTGGTCCCGTCAACCAGTCTACTGCAAAGCCTCACCTCACCAAGAAACTTCACAAGAATTTTAGTGATGTTATGGTTATAAGTTTTATAGGGTTTTAGGGGTTTTAAATATTTGTATGTATTTTAGTGTTTTTATGTGTTTTTAGGCTTTTAAGGGGTTTAGGGTTTTTAGGGTGTTTTTGAGTTTTAAAGGGTTTTAGGGTATTTTATGTTTTTTATTGTTTTTGGGATATTTTAGATATTTTTATTCTTTTTTATATTATTCTAGGGTTTTAGGATTTTAGGTTATTTTAGTAGTTTTAGGGGGTTGTATTGTATTTTAGGTTTTTTAGATTTTTAGGGGTTTTAAGGTTTTTATGGTCTTTATGTATTTTTTAGGTTATTTTAGGTTTTTAGAGTTTCTAATGTATTTTAGGGTAAAGGGTGTAGATTTTAGGAATTATGATGTAGCGTTTAGGTTTTGAGGTGCAGGGTATAAGTTTTAGGGTTTTTGGCTTATGGTTTAGTTTGTAGGGTATAGGGTGTATGGTTTAGGGTTTATGGTGTAGGGAATATGGTTTAGGTTGTAGGGTTTTTTGGTTTAAGGTGTAGGGTGTTGGGTTTTTTGGTGTAGGGTTTAGGGTTTATGGTGAAAGGTATAGGTTTTAGGGTGTATGGATTTGGTTTCAGTGTGTAGGGTATGGGGTTAAGGGTTTTTAGGGTTTTATGGCTTTTAGAACTTTCTTAGGTTTTGAAAGGGGTTTTTCGGTTTTTGGGTTTTTTTTGGTATTTTGGGTTTTTATGGGTTTTTAGTTTTTAATGGTTTTTATTATTTTTTACTATTTTTATGTTTCTTATTGTTTTAATGGTTTTGGGGTTTTTAAGGGTTTTTGGGGTTTTCGGGTTTTTAGGGTATTCAGGATTTTTATGTTTTTTTTCTGTGTTTCAAAGGGGTTTCTATATTTTTTTTTGGTTTTATGGTTTTAGGGGGGGGGGTTTGGGGTTTTTTTATAATGTTCTTAGGGTATTTAGGTTTTTTGGATTTTATAGTTTTTAGGGTTTTAGGGAAATTAGGGTTTTGGGTTTTTATTGTTTTAGGTGTTTTAAGAGTTTATACTGTTTTTAGTGTTTTGGGGTATCTTAGTGTTTTTTGGGTTCTAATTTCTTTTTGGGGTTCTAGGGATTTCCTAAAGGTTTTTAGTGGTTTTACGGATTTTTAGGTACTTTTAATGGTTTTTGGTTTTTAGTATCTTCTAGGGTTTTTTTGGTTTTTTGGGTTTTTTATGGTCTATTAGGGTTTTTAGTGGTTTAGGGTTTCTTGGATTATTAGGTTATTTTAGGGTATTTTATGGATTTTTATGAGTTTTATGGTTTTATAGTCTTATAGTATTTTATATTTTTAGGGGTTTTAGAGTTTTTCAGGGATTTTGAATTTTTAGGTTTTTTATGGGGTTTTATTGTTTTAGGTTTTTAGTGTTTTTATGCCTACTTTAGGGGTTTTATGGTTTTTAGTGATTTTATTGTCTTTTAAGTTATTTTCATGGATGTAGAGCTATTTAATGTCTTTTTAGGTATTTTTTGGTCATTATGGGTTTTATACTTTTTAGATTTTTTTATGGTTTTTTGGTGATTTAAGGGATTTTTATGGTTTTTATTATTCTAGGGTTTTAGAGTTTTTTTGGGCGTTTTATTTTTTTTATGATTTTAAGAGTTTTTATAATTTTTGGGGGGGTTTTAGGTTATTTTCAGGGTCTTTTAAGATTTTTTGGATTTTTTAGTGGTATTAGAATCTTCTAGGGTTTTTAGGGTTTTTAAGGTATTTTAGGGGGTTTAGGGTTCTTTAGTGATTTATAATTTTTAGGCTTTTAGGGTTTTAGGTGTTTTAGGGTATCTTTATAGATTTATAGGGTTTTTAATGTATTTTTAGTGTTTTATTGGGGTTTGAAATACTTTTTATTGGTTTTGGGGTTTTAGTGTATTTTAGGGTTTTTTTGGGGATTTTAGGATCTTTTAGGGGTTTAATGTTATTTAGGGTTTATTTAGTATTTTTATGGGTTTATAGGGGTTTTTAGGTTTTTAAGGTTTTTAGGATTTTTATGGTTTTATTGGTTTTTATTAATTTTAGGGTTTTAAGTGTTATTTAGTGTTTTGGGGGTTTTTAAGAATTTTAGGGGGTTTTAGGGTTTTTAGGGGTTTTTAGAGTTATAAGAAGTTTTTTGGGTCTTTTAAAATTTTTGGAGTGTTTAGGGTCTTTTAGGAGTTCTTTATGTGTTGTTAATCATTTTATTTTGTTTTAGGGTTTTTAGGTCCTTTTAGGTTTTTTTGGATATTTTCAGGTTTTAATGATTTATAATGTTTTAGGGATTTTAGGAGTTTTTTTTTAATTTTTAGGGGTTTTAAGGGTTTCTTTGTTTTTATGGATTTTTATGATTTTTAGGGATTTTCAGGGTTTTAGGGACTTTTATATTTTTTTATAGTTTTTTTGGGTTTTAGGGGTTTTAGAGTTTTAAATAGTTTTCAGGGTTTTCTTAGGGTTTTTAGGGGTTTTTATAGTTTTATAGTTTTTATGGTTTTTATGGGTTTTTAAGGATTTTAAGGGTTTTTAGGGGGTTTTAGGTTTTTAGTTTTTTTTGGGTTTTTATGGGAAAGGAAGGCGTTAGGCTAGGCTATTCCTGGCCCACAAACATTTTTTAGAAAAAAAAAGACACAATGAACAATAAGGGGAGGGGCGAAGTCAATCAACTCACACCAAAAAACCCTAGACACCCCAAAAAAACCCAAAAAACCCCCAAACACCCAAAAAAGTACGTAAACAACCAAACATAACAGCTACACAAAAACATCAACCACCGAATCTCCCAACCAATAAGCAACCATCATCTACAAGCATTATTTCTAGCATCCAAATCCTCCTCGATAAGAAAATCCCTCACCAACAACACAAAACCATCATCACCAAAAACATAAACATCAGCCTCATCGCCTCCCATCCAAGCAACAATCAGCATCCAGCACCTCAGTTTCCAACAACTAGCATTTCCTTCAATAGTTCCCAGCCAAGTAACATCCATCACATAGAAACTTAGTTTCCAGCAACCAACACTTCTTAGCCATTCAACTTTTGGAATTTTACACCCAACATCACATCCAGCAACATAGGACCCCCACCCATATCTAGAGCCATTCCAAAGAACCCATAACTCCTTGTTCAACCCTAGATCCAAGAATCACCTCCAAAGTACTAGTAATTTCACCACATGACTAGACATCTCCCTACACCTCGCATGAAAACCATCAACCAACACCAACAGTGACTCACAACCAGTGTAGCCATAACTAAAAATGAAGCCAAAGAGAGAACACAAAACAAAGCTCCAACCAAGACCATCATCAAGTTACACAGGACTAAAGAAACTGCTTTGTCACCCCAAGAAACCACATACCCACATATAAACTAGATCTTATCACAACTTAAGCCAACCTGCATCAATAACATGAAACAAAGATGAAGCTGAGGAACCAGAAACATAGACCTGCATATTCAGCGCAAACTGGTGAACAAAAGATCTGAGATCCCACACCAAAGGATCAAGAACACCACCAGCAAGCTGACACAATGCCCTCTGTATCCAAAATTTTTCATCGTGAAGCTATAAGAACCACCATAACATTCAAAAACTCAGACCTTCTAGTAGATGTGATGGTCGCATCACCAACGAACGATACATCCAGTTCATCTAGCCATACTACCACTGAAACCAGTCACTGTAGAAACCAATCTTCTAGAAGTAATCACTTACATAGGTCCTTACATGAAGGAGATGGAAAAGAAGGGAATTCTATATTAATCTCCAGCCCCCGCCACCCTAGACGAATACCCCCACCCTGACCGAATCGCAGTGCTCACTCCAAGGCAGAGTGACCTAGAGGGATGCGACTGAAGACGAAAGTGAGAATCATAAGATTGACTAAGTGAATCTTCCATGGAGGATTCTAGGAGGAATCCCTAGATAGATCAGCGTCAAGGGAAAGACCCCAGGAGAGAGTGGTATCATTTTTATTTTACTTTAGGTTTTTATTATTTTTATAGTTTTTTAGCATTTTTAGGGTTTTATGGGTTTTAGGTGTTTTTAGATATTTTTGGGTTATTATGGTTTTTATGGGTTTTAATGTTTTTAGGGGTTTTTATGTTTTTTATTATTTTAGTGGGTTTTAATATTTTTAAGGGTTTTAGTGTTTTAAAGGGTTTTTTGGGTTATTAAGGTTTTTTGGGTTTTGGTTATTTAGGGGTTATAGGGATTTTATGGATTTTTTTGTGTTTTTAGGATTTTTTTGAATTTTATGGGTTTTAGGGTTTTTGAGGTTTTTGGGTTTTTGGGTGTTTTTAGGATTTTAGTGGTTTTAGGGTTTTAGAGGTTTTAATAGTTTTAGGCATTTTTTTGTTTTTTTTTCTGGTTTTTACAATTTTTTATGTTTTTAGTTTTTTTTAGTTTTTTAAGGGTTTTTAGGGTTTTTAGGTTTCCTTATGGTTTGTTTAGGGTTTTACAGTTTTAAGTTTTTTTGGGGTTTCAAATGGTTTTAATTTTTTAGGGTTTTCACAGGGTCTTAGGGGTTTTCATAGAGTTTTAGTGTTTTCCATAGTTTTTTACGTGTCTTGGTGGTTTTAGGGATTTTAGGGGTTTTATGTGTTTTATGATTTTATAGGGTTTTTAGTGTTTTTAGGTTATTAAGGTTTTTAGTTTTAGGGGTTTTTTTGGCTTTTAGGGGTTTACAAATTTTACGATTTTATGATTTTTAGGGGTTTTAAAAGTTATTAGGGTTGTTTTATAATTTTATGTGTTTTTAGGTTTTTTAGAGTCATATGCTTTTAGGGTGTTTTAGGTTTTTTAGGGTTTTAAAATGATTTTAGGTTTTAAGTATTTTTAGGATATCTGGGGGGGGGGTTTATGGTTTTAAGGAGCATCGAGGTTCTTTTAAGTTTTTATATGGATTTTAGGGTCTTTTGGGGTTTTTTAGGGTTTTTGGGACTTTTGAGGGTTTTAGGGGTTTTATGGGGTTTAGATAATTTTTATGGGTTTTAGGACTTTTTAAGGGTTTTAGTGTTTTTAGGGATTATTGGTTTCTAGGTGTTTTTAGAGGTATTTTTTTGGATTTTAGGGTTTTTAGGGTTTTAGTGTTTTTAGGGTTTTAAGTGTTATTAGGGACTTTTTTGGGTTTTAGGGGGATTTAGTGTTTTTGGTGGTTTTTTTTCGTGGGGGGGGGGTCGAGTTTTTAAGGTTTTTAGGGTTTTTTGGAATTTTTTATGGTTTTGGGGTTTTTTATAGGTTTTAGGGGTTTTACGAGTTTTAGGGTTTTTTGGGGTTTTAAGGGATTATGGGATTTTAATGGTTTTGTGGGGGTTTTGGGTTTTTTGGGTTTTTTTTGTGTTTTAGTGTTTTGTTAGGTTATTTTGGGGAATTTATGGGGTTTTGGGATGTTTTAGTGATTTTAGGGTTTTTATTGTACTTACAACTTTTAGGTCTTTAATAGTTTTTGGGTATTTTATGTTTTTAGGAGTTTTTGTTAGTTTTTTGGGGTCTTTAAGGGTTTTAGGGTCTCTTAGGGTTTTTATTTGGTATTAGGGGTTTTAGTTTCTTTCTAGGATTTTTAGGTTCTTTTAAGGATTTTTAGGATATCTGGGGTCCCCTAGGGTTTTTAGGGTCATTTATAATTTTTGGGGGTTTTATGGGTTTAATGGTATTTTTGGTATTTTTAATGGTGTTCACGTTTGTTGGGGTTTTAGGGTTTTAATGTGTTTTTACGTTTTTTTTTTGATTTTTAGAGGTTTTATATTTTTAGGGTCTTTTAAAATTCTAATGGTCTTTTATGTTTTTTAGATTATTTTTTTTTGGGTTTCTAAGGTCTCTAAGGATTTTCTATGGATTTTAGGTTCTTATATATTTTTAGGTTACTTTAGGGGTTTTAGTGTTTTTAGGTTCATTTAGTGGTTTTAGGGTCATTTAAAGTTTTTATGACACTTTAGGGTTTTTTATTTTTAGGTTCTTAAATGGTTTTTAGGGTTTTAATTTCTTTTATGGTTTTTAGTGTTTTTAGCATCTTTTATGGTTTTTTAGGATTTTTAGGGAGTTTTAGGTGTTTTAGTGTATTTTATGATCTTTTAGTATTTTTAGTGATTTTAGTGTCTTTTAAGGGATTTTAGAGTGTTAAGGGGTTTAAAGGGGGGTTTAGGATTTTTTTAGGAACTTTAGGGTTTTAAGGGTTTTTTTGGGTTTCTTAGGGTTTTTAATGTTTATAGTTTTTTTAAATTTTTAGGGGTTTTTAGTGTTTTTAGGCATTTTTAGGTCTTTTACGTGTTTTAGAGATTTTAGATATTTTAGGATTTTTTTGGGTTTTAGGTGCTTTTATAGTTTTAAGGGGTCTAAGTATTTTTAGTTTATTTATTAATTTTAGGGATTTTTAGGGGTATTTTTCTATGGTTATTAGGGATTTTAGGTGTTTTAGTGTTTTCAATATTGTTTTAGGGTTTTAAGGGGTTTTAGAGATTTTTGGGGGTTTTATGGGATTTTAGGGTTTTATAGAGTTTTTGGATTTTTAGGATTTTAAGGGTTCTAGCGTTTTTTGTTTGTTTAAGGGTTTTTTATTTTTCTTTTTTAGAGTTTAAGGTTTTAGTGTTTTTATGGTTTCTTCGGTTTTATGGGGCTTTAGGGTTTTCGGGTTTTTAGGGGTTTCTTAGGGTTTTTTGGGTTTTTGAGGGGTTTTTGGGTTATTAGGTTTTTTAGAATTATTAAGGCATTTCTTAATTTTTAATATTTTTAGGGTGTAATATTTTTTACTGTTTTGAGGGAGTTTTTAGGGTTTTTTTGGTATTTCAGTGTTCTTTGAGTGTTTTCGGGGTTTAAAGATTATTTTGGGTTTTAGTGTTTTTTTGTTTTTAATGTTTTATGGTTTTAATGTTTTTTAGGGGTTTTAGGATTTTAGTGATTTTGGGGGTCTCATGGATTGTTGGGTTTTTAGAGTTTTTGGGTTTTAGGTGTTTAAACAGTTTTCAAGATTTTAAGGGGGTTTCATTTTTTTTGGGGTTTTGGGATTTTTATGGTTGTTTTATGTTTTTTTGGGTTTTAGGGGTTTTAGGTTTTTTATGCATTTATGTTTTATGGGTTTTATATGTTTTAAGGGGTTTTATGAGATTGAGTGGTTTTAATAGATTTCGGTTTATTTAGGGGTTTTAGGGTTTTTTGGGTTTTACAAATTTTTTTTAAGTTTAGTGTTTTTAGGGGTTTTTTTTTAATTTTTAGGGTTTTTTGGATTTTAGGGTTTTTAGGTTTTTAGGGTTTTAGTGGATTTTAGGGGTTTTGATGTTTTTTTGGGTTTTTATGGATTGGGGGTTTTAGGGTGTTTAAGGTCTTTTGGGTCCTTTAGGGTTTAATAGGGATATTAAGGGTCTTTAGGCGTTTTTAGGGGTTTTAGTGGGTTTAGGGGATTTTAGGGTTTTTAGGTTAGTTATAATGGCCTGAAGGCCTTCATTTTTTTTATTTTGAAAATACAACTTTCAAGAGGTGAGGTGGAACCCTTACAAGGCCCTAAGGCTTAGAGACAATTACATGACCCGTAGGTCTTAGAGGGAATCACCCAGACAAGACAACTTGGAACTGCTCTTCCCCAGCATATATCCTGAAATCCGCACTCCACCTTCATAGGGCTGGTCGGCTAGCATTCATATGAAAAGCTACATAGGTCTGGTACTGAAAGCAATGCCATATGCTCTCATTCTTCCAATTCTGTTTAGCTCTGCTCCAGCGAATGTGCCTACCCTGAATCCTCATTTCAAGCCTTGTCCTTTGTAGTCTGACTGTTACTTCTTCATTCATGTGGCATGTAGGCCTTGGGGTGGCCCTAAGGCCTTAAGGTGGCATGAAGGGCTTGAGAAAAAACTTGCCCGAAGGCCTTGGGTGGCTCGAAATCCATACAGGACATGAGGACCAAACCGGTGGCCCAAAGACCCAGATGGATGAATAGTTCCGGCTGCTACAATACCGAACATTGACTGCTACAGTACCATAAATTCGCCTCCACCCAGATTTGATCTCGAGTCTCTTGGATGCACCTGCTGAGTCCTCACCAATCTAACTGAGGCTCATGTTATTTAGGATTTTTAGGGTCTTTTTAGGTTTTATGGTTTTTTAGAGTTTTCAGGTTTTAAGTGTTTTTGTGGGTTTTAGGATTCTATGAGATTTTTAGGGTTTTTAGACTTTTAGGGTTTTTAGGGTTTTTCGATTTTTTAGGATTTTAGGGTTTTAAGGGATTTTGGGTTTTTGGGGGTTTAAATTTTTTTGGGGTTTTCAAAATTTTCTTATGATTTTTTCTAATTTAGTGGTTTTTAGGGTTTCTGGGGTTTTTAGGATTTCAGGGATTTTTGGGTTTTTTAATGTTTTTAATGGTTTTGAAAAGGTTGTTTGAGGATATTTTTGGGTTTTTATGGTTTTTTAAAGTTTTTAGGGATTTTACAGGGTTTTTGGGTTTAAAATATTTCTATTTTTTAGGATTTTTATGGTGTTTATGGTTTTGAAGGGTTTTTAGTGTTTTTACTAGTTTATGGGTTTTTAGGGTTCATTACGAGTTTAGTGTTTTTATGGGGTTTATAGGGTTTTGTGTCTTTTATGATTTTTAGGATTTTTTGTAATTTTGATAATTTTTAGTGTTCTTTATGTAGTTAGGGGTTTTATGATTTTTTTCTAATTTTTGGGGGGTTTTAGGGTATTTTATCGGGGTTTTGTGTTTTTAGGGTTTTTAGGGGTATTTGGATTTCTTTGGGTTTTTGGGTTTTTGGGTTTTCAGGGGTTTTAGTGGTTTTGAGGGTTGTTAGGGATATTTTATGTTTTCAGGTTTTTTGTGTTTTTAATGGGTTTTATGGTTTTTAGGGGGTTCCATGGTTTTAGGGTTTTTAAGGTTTTTATGGTTTTAGGGTTTTTAGAGTTTTTATGGGTTTTTGGGAATACATTGGTTTTTAGGGGGTTTTAGAGTTTTTTAAGGTTTTGTGTTTTTTAGGGTTTTCATAGGTGGTTTTATTTTTTTTAGCATTTTTTTTGGGATTTTATAGTTTTTAAGGTTTTCAAATATTTTTTAGCCTTTTTAGGAAATTTACGGTTTTTACAGGTTTTAGCGGGGTTTCATGGTTTTTAGATTTTTTATGATTTTTTTGGTTTTTAGGGGTTTTAGGGGCTCTATGGTTTCTTATAGGTTTTTATCAATTTAAATGTATTTTATTACTTTGTATGGTGCTTTTGGGGGTTTAAATGTTTTTTTTTGTTTAGGCTTTTGAGTGGTTTTTGTTTTTTCTGTGGGTTTTAATTTTGTTAGGGTTTTAGGGATTTTTATAGTGTTTAAGGGGTTTTTTGGGTTTTTTGGGCTTTATATTTTTTAGGGCCTTTTAGAGTTTTTTAGACTTTTTAAGGATCTAGGGGTTTTACAGTCTTTATGTTCTTTTAGGGTCTTTAGGGTTTTTAGGGATTCTTATTGTTTTTTTTTTAGTTTTTAGTGTTTTTTGGGTATTAAAGGGGTTTTACGGTTTTTAGGTATTTTTAGGGTTTTGGGGTCTATTTGTTTGAGGATTTTAGGGTCTTAGGGTTTGTAGGTTTTTAGGGTTTTTTTATTTTTAACACTTTTTAGGTACTTTTGGGGGTTTAAACGTTTTGATGGATTTTAGGGGTCTATGGTTTTATGGGTTTTAGTGTTTTTAGGGTCTTTTTAGGTTTTAGGTATTTTTGGGTTTTAGGGTTTTTATGGTTTTAGGATTTTTTGTGTTATTAGGATTTTGTAGGGTTTTTAGGGTTTTTTTTGGGGAGTTTAGATTTATTTGGGGGTTTTAAGGTTCTTAGGTATTTATTGTTTTTTTTATATTTTTCAATATTTTTAGGGGGGTTAGGGTTTTTATGTGTTTTAGGGTTTTAGGGGGTTTAGGTCTATTTAATAGTTTTTATGGGTTTCTCAAGTTTTTTAGTGTTTTTAGGGTTTATAGGTTTTTAGGGGTTTGATATTTTTTGGGGTTTTTAGGATTTATGTATGATTTAAGGATTTTTTTATCATTTTATGGGTTTTGGGTTTTTAAGGTTTTTTTGTTTTTCAATGTTTTTTAGGGTCTTTTATCAATTTTAGGGGTTTTTTAGGATTTTCTGTTTTTAGGGTACTTAAAAAAATTTAGGGTCTTTTAGGGTTTTTAAAGGTTTTAGGGTTTTCAGGGTCTTTTAGGGTGATTAGATTCTTTAAGGTATTATATATTTTTTGGTTTGCTATGGTCTTTTAGTTTTTTATGGGTTTATAGTGTCATTTTTGTATTTTTAGGGTCTTTATGCCCTTTTATTATTTTTAGGTGTTTTTATTTTTTTTTGGGTTTTTTGGGGGTTAGGGGTTTTAGTTTTTTTATGGATTTCAGTGTTTTTAGGGGTTTTAGGGTATTTGGGGTTTTAGGATGTTTTAATGTTTTTAGTGGTTTAATGGTTTTTAGGGTTTTAGAAAATTTTAGGTGCTTATAGAGTTTATTTACTATTTTTAGTGTTTTACATTTTTAGTGTCTTTTAATGTTTTTATAGGTTTTAGTGTCTTTTAGGGTTTTAAGAGTTTATTGGTGTTTTTTAGGGGTTTTGGGAAATTATTGTCATTTAGGTATTTTTTGGGTGTTTTAGGGTTATTTACGGTTTTATGGGGTTTTGGGGGGTTTTTTGGGTATTTTATGGTTTTTTAGGGGTGTTAGGATTTTATAATGTTTTTTTGGGATTTAGTATTTTTAGCATTTTTAGGGTATTTTAGGGTTTTTAGGGTGATTTTGGGTCCCTGATGTATTTTTAGTGTTTTTAGTGAAAATTATGATTTTTTAGGATTTTAAGGTCCTTTATGGTTTTTATAGTACTTAGGGTCATTTAGGGGTTTTAGAAGTTTTTAGGGCTCTTTAGGGGTTTTAGTGTTTTTAGGGACCTTTAGGATTTTATGGTATTATAGTGTTATTGTGGCCTAATTATTTTAGTTTTTAGGGAATTTTATGGTATTTTAGGGGTTTTAGGTACTTTTAGGGGTTTTAGGATATTTTAGGGTCTTTTGATGTTTTAGGTAGTTTTAGTGTGTTTAGGGGGTTTGTGGTCTATTAGTTTTTAGGGGTTTTAGGGTTTTTAGGGGTTTTTAGAGTTTTTAGTGTTTTAATGGGTTTTTAAACTCATTTAGGGGTTTTTGAATCCTTTATGATTTTTATGGTTTTAAGGGGTTTTATGTTTTTTTTGTGTTTTTATAATTTTTAGGGTTTTAGAGTTTTTAGGGTGTTTAAGGGGTTATTATTATTTTTATGGGTTTTAGTGCTTTTAGGGATTTTTAGAGGTTTTTATTATTTTTAAAGGTTTTTAGTGTTTTTAGGGGTTATAAGGATTTTTTTGGGTTGTTAAAAGTTATTAGAGTTTTTTGGGTCGTTTAGGGTCAATGTGGGTTTTTATTTTTATTAGTTTTTTTAGAGTTATGAAGGAATTTAGGGATTTTTACAATTTTTATGGTTTTTTTGGTTTTTAGATATTTTATGGGGATTCTAGGGGTTTTTGAGGTTTTTAGTGTTGGTCATGGATCATTTAGGGTTTTTTTGGGGTTTTAGGGTTTTTTAGTGTTGGTCATGGCTCATTTAGGGGTTTTAGGTTTTTTAGGGATTTTGTGATTTCTAGGATTTCTTATTTTGTTTGGGTTGTTTTAGGGTCTTTTATGTTTTTATGGTTTTTAGGGTTTTTAGGGTTTTTATGGATTTTTAGGGTGTTAAGGGTTTTAGGGTCTTCTAGGGTTTTTATCGGGTTTTAGGGTTTTTAGGTGTTTCAGAATGTTTTAGAGTTTTTAGGTGTTTTAGAATATTTTAGAGTTTTTAGGGTTGTCTATGGTCTTTTTTTTGGGTTTTAGGGTCTTTTAGGTGTTTTGTTTTACTATTTTTATGATTTTAGGGTTTTTAGTGTTATTAAGGTTTTTCCGGTTTTATGGTTTGAATTATCTTTTGGGTGTTTTAATGGTTTTTTGGGGTTTAATGGTGTTTAAATGTTTTTTTAAAGTTTATAGGGGCTTTAGGGTTTTTTGTTTTAGGGATTTTTATGGGTTTTAGTGTTTTTTGGGGTTTTTGGGGTTTTTTTGGTTTAGGGATTTTAAGGGGTTTTTTGATTTTTTAGTGGATTTTAAGGGTTTTTAGTTATTTTAATGTTTTAGGGTTTTAGTGGTTTTTATGGATTTTAGGGGGTTTTAAGTTTTTTAGGGGGTTTTAGTGTTCTTATGGGCTTTAGGTTTTTAGGGTTTTTTGGGGGGTTTATGGTTTTTAAAATTATTTTATCATTTTTAGTATTTTTAGAGTTTTTATAACATTTTTAGGGTTCTTATGGGCTTAAAATTTTTATGAATTTTAGGGATTTTACTGTTTTATGGTTTTTTTGTTTTTTAGGTTTTTTGGTGTTTTCGAAAAAAATAATGGGAACCCAATGATTGATTATAGGGTTTTGAATTATGTGAAATCACTCAAATCAGGTACATTATTTTTGAATGGTATCTAATGGGTTTTGTTCACGGATCTATAAATTCCCAATAGATCTGATATCCATGATGACTCATGGATGTACTTTCCAAAGGAATATGTTTATTGGGGAACTTTGCCAATGACACTTAAGAACTCAAATCGATTGAGAGGATGGTATGTTGTGCTCATCACAACCTTTTGGGGGAACTATTTCTTATTCCTGGGATCTCTTATAGATTTAAAACATCTTCTAGGATCCTTTGTTGATTCCCATGTATTTATAACGTGGATTACCCTGAATTAACAATCAATTATGAATACACTTATGTTAAAAATAATTTGTATGTATCTAAGGTTCTCTATTAATAGAGAGATCTTTATGTATCCAAGCTTCTCCATCAATGGTACCCATATTGGTATAAGGATAAGATATTCTTTGGTCGTTCATTAGGACACTCATTATTTTAATCCTTATGGTGGGGTGCTCTAGAGTTTATTGTTATCCAGGGAGAAGGAAGTTGTTTTGATATTGTAATCAAAACCATAATATGGGATTCTTACATATCCTCATGGGATAAATCAGAACCCATGTAGTTCAGTGCTACTTAATAGGACAAATCACATTTTAAGATCATGGGATAAAGATAATACCATGCAGTTTATTGTTATAGTGCAAGGAATTCCACAAAGAAATTTCCTAGTCAATGTTTAGTGTGAGACATACACTGAGGTATCCTGATGGATTTGTAATAGATGCGGTATCCTTTATGGATATAACCCTATCAAGAATTTGTCTCAGAGAACATTAGGTCGAATTTGGGTGTTGGGTTTGTACCTGGGGGAGGCTTCCTACAAATCCCAGTTAGTTGGGAATCAAATAACCTGTTGTTCCACACCGGTTGAGAATTACACCATATGATATTCCCAATTGAGTGGATCTGATTTGGGATCATACTCATGATGATTCTCGCTTGAGTGGATATGATTGGGTGTTACACCAAATAGAAGTCCCATTGGAGTTTTGGGATCATGTGGATGACATGATTTCCATTAACCTCTAATCCCACGCGAGTCATGCTCAGTTTGAGAACCAAGAGGAAGTAGTAGATCTAAATATCACATGATTCACTTTTCTCTAATGATGAAAAAATGTCGGAGCCCAAAGGGAGTGGGATATGGCTTTGAGCGTGCCTATCTCTTCTCCTATTTTGGTAATAGGGATAGTCACATCTGGTGATATATTTGGCTATGACCTAGGCTGGCGAAGAGGAGCAAGAGGGTCACCCTTCAAAAGAAAGAATAGTGGCTTACTATAGGAGGGATTACCTTGACCTAATTTCAGGGAGGATGAGAGAAGGATCCAATACTATCCCTCATAGAAGGTAAAGGCTGGTGGTTCCCTTCAATACCTATAACATGGAGGTTCATGTAAGCATCTCCAAGGTCAAGACCCTCATTACCATGGGAATTTTGAATTGAAAACATTCCTAGGGTCTGCCTTGTTAGGGAGGATACTAGAAGGAATCCTATTAGCATGGGTATGTAGACATGATAGGACACACTAATGTGCTTGAGGGACTAATCATACACATCAATTGGAATTGGAAGGGTCCTTTCCCTAATACAATTATAATGGCTTACAGAGGGGAAAATATAGGGACTGATGGTATGATGGAGGGAAGTGATGGAAATTGGAGAGTAACACACCCTAGGATTCCCCATTCCATGTAGAATGTTATTATGTGATATGGGGTTCTCTACACATAGCATGTTTCTATTTGGGTAAGGGTGTAGCATGCATAGAATTGTGCTCCACAGACCAGGGTTTTGTCTACGTAGCGTGTTTCTTTGTGGGGTTGAGTTCCTCCTATGTAGCATCTTGCTACATAGGGTAGGGTTCCTCCAACATATTATTTTTCTACATGGGGCTGGTCTCATCTCGCATATCATTTTACTACATGGGATACGGTTCTGACTACATATCATTTTTCAATGCAAGGTGGTGGCCCACAAAGGGTAAATCAAATTATGCTCTACGACGTGGTGTCCATGAATTATTCTTAGGTTTATAGAAACCAGATGAATTTAATTTCTTACTTAATGCAGTGTAGTGGGTTTAAATACATTGAATTTATGGTTCTCTATTTTGACTAACATTCGAGATCTTCTTCTGTATTCCCTTCCTCTTTTTTTTCTTTAGTCTCCCTCGAGGTTTGTTTATAGAAGAATGGGGGGACCAAGAACTGGTATGGATGGTCACACATGGTGGGCCACATGTCATCATATTGGGGATCCCAAAAAGGATTCCACATCCTATAAAATATTTCATTTTAAGAGGTCAAAAATCACCTCCCTATATCATGAACTATTTATCATTTGTAGTATGAGGTCATTCATTGGGGTGAAAATCACTGTATGGACCTTCCAACAATTTGTGTTCATTCACAGGAGATGATGATACCACATTATTCCATGAAAAATTTATTTAATGGTATACTGTTATTCATGGGGTGAAAATCACCATCCAATCCTAAAAATTAATTGGTTTCATTCATAGGCTCCAGCGGTACCATCGCGTCAAGTGAACGATTTTGTTCATGATAAAAATCATAGATGGAGGAATTACAGATAGAGCAGAGGTCTATGACACAATTTTTATACGCAGACCATAGTTCTCCCTTCACTAATTTTCCTTGTTCGAACATTTTACCTCAAACTCTTATTTTGACATTTTATTCCAATTTCCAAATTGATGGAACACTTTTCTCCTTCAATGTGGAATTTTTGGGACCCAACAAATGCACCCATCATAATTTTCTTCGACCAGGACAAAGATTAGGATATTCCAATGAATAAATAAATCATGTTTTGTACTAGTTTATGGTACGATTGTGGACTTGTAGAGGGGACCACAAATATAAAGTGGGGGTCTGGATCATTTTTATTTTACTAGATTTCTCTGAGAACTAGAACTCTGTGAACTCTCCTATGCCACTGGTGTTTCCACGAAGCTTTATTCCATTGTGACCAAAAATTCCATGAACTAAACCCAATCAACCATGAATGGTAATTATTATTAACCACTTAGCGGATTGAGTGCCTCATGGGATGACATCACGCGGGCTGAGATCCATGTGGGATGAATTCCCTACAGGATGAGCACCCAGTGGGCTGGGCACCCCACCAAATGAGCACCCCTCCAAGAACCTCTTAGGCCACCAATTCTCTATCGAACACTTCACAGACTCACACATAACATGCCACCAATGAAACACTCCATCAATCTATATCGATAATTATAACCATAGGTCAAATGGAGCATCCAACCTTAGACATGATGTATGTTTTTGGTTTTGGGATGCAATATGATGCTGTAATCTTGACACCATGCATAGTAAATCAACATGAAGCTTAGGTATTGAAGAATGTAAAAATTCACCACACAAAAATTTCATCGTAGGGGTTGTACATTTAGGAAACTCATGCTACCAGATTTATTTTGAATTACAATCCTCAATCACTAGAAGGAGTTGTGATGGTACTAGATAGAGATGTTTATTGCTATCATAGAATTTCTCAGAAGGCCACAACAAGCGAGCAGCTAGGGTTGTCGTTGAAATGGTACCTTTGAATTGGGGGATCATTTAAATTTGACTAGGGTTGGACCTTTTTGGTTGGCCAGGATTGTGAGGAATTTAATATTTAGATGAAGGAAATGTGTATGTACACGTGAGTCTTTTTATCAAAAACTTACTCTAACCAGAATGAGAATATTATCTCATAGTTGTTTAGTAGATAGAGCCTATAAACCAATTATTTATACTTGGTACATCAGTATCTTGTATTTCTGTTTTATTTTAGTGTACCCATCATGGGTGACATCTATGATGAGTTTTTTATCCCCCTATGTCTTGGGATGGAATGAAGAGAACCCACCTCTTTCTAAGAAACTTATTGACATGGAAAACGATACGTTGAAGGGTTACCCTCACCCAAGGAGGGATTTTAATTTTGTTTATTGGATTAATGCCTTTCATACACTATGTGAAAAGGAACCTTGTGCCAATATGTCAAGGAATTTCCCCACTCTTGAGACTTGAAGGTGTATTCGTTCCTATTGGACCATCCTTGAGGAGGGTCGATTTAATGAGTGGCGATAGAAGATCATCCCCAACATCCACCGACTATTCCAAATGACAACTTTTCTATCCATGTTTATGAGTGGATGGATGTTACTAGTTTGTGACTCTAGTACTAGGTTCAGAGTCATTACCTTAATAATGGTGGATCAATTGGGTAGTGAATGAAGTATTAACATTTTCCATCCCCTTACTAGTGAAGATTTATCATTTTCTACGGTGCATCTATGATGGGAGGTCACCATACCACCTAGTAGGTCCCTAACATGTTATATGTGGATGATTAGAAACCCATATGAGAGGTTACATATTTATCAATAGTACACATATCCCAAAAGCTGTTATCTTACCATATCATCAAAGAATAAGAGGGAAAAACCCATCATACTGGAGAGAGCATGATGCAATAGACCATCTCAACTACCATTATTGTTTTACCTATTATTCTAACTTCCCCCTCTAGTACTTTCGTAAATGATGGATTTGGGGACTATGTCAGGAAAGGATGTATAATTTCTTTGAGAGAAGGAATCCTAGTCGCTGAGATTGATGAAGATATTATATGTGAGGTGTATGCATGCTACAAATTTTTTTTCTTCAATTGAACTATGTTCAGATGAGGACTCCTCTAACCATCAACAGTATATTCCAAGATACAAACTTAATGATAGCTCAGTATCTTTGGTTTATGTTCACATGAGAGGAAACATGATTCTAGATTGGGCTTCTACCTTCTTTGGATTTTAGGCTTCACTTAATAAATATTATTCCAAGGCTTGGAGGCGATCATACCCCAAAGATCAAATAGAAAAAATAGTTCCTTTTTTTAGGGGTCAACCAGTACCCAAGAACAAGGGGAATCAAAGGAAATACTCCATAAATTATAGGTTTTAGGAGAAGCTAAGAAAAACACTCATTTCTGAAACCCCAAGGAAGATAGTGAGAGCCCAGGGTTCAATATCCTAGGCCGCCTGCACCGCTTCTCATTGTCAAGTTTATATCCATGTTGATGATGCCTTTCCAAAATCCTAGAGACAATTGTATTATTTTTTGGAGTTACCATTAGATCTATGATATATGGAAATTTTTACCAGAGAAAGAGGTTGTATAGAGAGAATATGGCTACATGTTAGTTCCTAACACTATCTCTTATGCCAATGAACCTGAGACAATGGAAGACTATATTTGAGATCTCAACACCTTTGTTCATTCACTATGGAACAATTATAGATATACTAAGAGAGTTCTCTCAATGGAGAAACCTAAGGTCAGTGAGAGCTAAGGGGATGGTAGTCAAACTTTTGAGGGGGTCTATGAATCAAACTATTATTTCACAATTGGTTTTGGAAAAATTCCCTCTTCCCGGATAAGGTATCATAAGCACCAATCCATAGATGGTCCTAGGGTTGATAAGGCACCAAGAATACAATTGTGGCTATTAGAAAATACTTCAATTCTTGGTGAGTATCTTATAGAATTTTCCATTCCCATCACTACATCCTTCCCAGAGGTTTGGAAAGCATGGGATACTTTGAGAGAAATCACATCTACCGAAGACATATGGGAAACTCTCCAGGAAGAGACCCTTGATCTTAAAGGATTTTTGCTAATAACTGATCATACATGGATCTATAATTGAGAAGATCCTCATGAAGTGGGTATATATCTAGAATATATGGATACCTGAATTCACACATACAAGGACATAGTTTACTGGTCTGACCATGTGGAAGATATGGTGGTAATAATGGTGGGATAAGATGATTCCAATGAAGTGGTAACATGAGTTTTTATACCAAATATTCTTATTTTATTATTTTGATCTTAAATACCTATTTATGGTGATTGTAGGAACCTGGGGATATTCAAGAACCTATTTCTTCCCTGAATTATACACCAAAGGGCACCGATAATGAAGAGAATATCCCTTTAGATGTGGGAGACTCAATAGAAGGATCTCCTGTGACAATAGAGCATATGGAGGTGGTTCTTGAAAATCTTGTAGGAGAATTTCCACCCACATACCCACCCAAAGTTATTTCCAATGGATTGTTTACATGAAACACCATGAAGAATAGAAAAGCATCACAATTGATCATACATCGAAAGTCGGGGATAAAATGTGACTATTTAATCTCTATATTTATTTTTCATGTTATTTGTTTTTATATTCTGACTAATAATCTTGAATAGAATTGGTTCAAATCTAATGATTAATCAGGAAACAACCACCTAGGTCCTAGTATCTCTTTATTCTTCAGAGATGAATGTGATAAATCCAATAGCGATGACTGAATTTGGATGGAGAACCCTAAAAAACTAAGGATATCAGGGAGATACCAAGCCCTAGGGGGTCAACCAATCATAATAAAATGAATTCTACCCCAGTAGAATGGGTTTATTTAGGGGTTTGTGTTTCTTCTAAGCATATTGATCCTACCCCGGTATGGAGCACATCCATAGAAGGGGCAGCAATTCAGGCTCAAGGAGAATTGAAATCAGTTGTCAACCCTAGTTATGTGATGGTTATTCCTATAATCATGGTTTCCATGAGTGATATTTTAGATACCACAAAACTAGTCGATCAATATCTAGTAACAAGGGTGTCTTAAGAAGAAACCAAAGTCAACCTGTAGAAAGAGAATGTAGCATCCATTTTTCAAGGTTATGATGAAAAAATTGTGACCAGGGATGTCAATGTACTAGAAAGTAGAGGTGAGTTCTCAACCCTTCCACACATTCCTTTTTTCTTTCAGGTTTTAAGTGTTAAATATTTAAATATTAAAATTATAGAGTTATATCCACAAGTATTTTTGATTTTAGCTGATGCCCTAATATCTCAACATGCTAATATCAAAAGGGAGGTGACTTATACATAATCAAGCCATGCTGAGTTTTCTGATTCTGGACCCTCTCTGGTCGAACTTATTCTTGAATATATTCCTCCATTTGAGAGTAATTCCAAGTAAGACAAGGAGGATATGGATGACCTTCATGTTGCCTATCGGAAAATATAGAGAGATATTCGGAATCTAATTTCTCATATCCCCTCGCAAACATACTAATGAAAATTCCCAAATTAAATCATTTGTTTTCATTTCTTGGGTATGGGGGTTTTATTTTCATGACATACATGACATAGTTAAATAGGTGATTATTTCCTAGGAGGGAACTAGTAGGATTCAATCTATTCTTTAATTACAGAGTCCATGGACCACCTTTCCACAATGAGGAATATCCTTCTTAATGAAGCTACTGAGCATTCCGGGCTGTTTGTGAGGTGACAGAGAATAGTTTTAGAGTAGAGGACCTAATCCAACCAACTTATACAAGAGGTGGAGTGGATTAGATAGGAAATAGATAAACTAGAAAAATAATTTCCTCTTACTGAGATAGTTTTTGATGAAGGGTAATTGTTGGTGGATGAAGAGGAAAAGGTAGGATTGGATACTGCTGAGAGGGTTGAATCACTATGGGCTGGTGCTAATGCTGAGACTAAAACCTTGTCTAAGCTCCACCAAGACATATAAGACTTGGACTAGTATCTTCTTTAACTTTTTTAATCTCCTGACCGGGCTCTATAATCACAACATCCAACTCATATTGAGATAATCCAGGCTTTAGATACTACTCTGTTCTCATTTTAGTGATCAATGAAAACTGATTTTTCCTCAAATTCCTATACTTTATCATATCCTAACTTGCCAATTAATCATAATTGGTCATATTTTGAAAGATAATATCCACTTGATATCAATTTAAATCATAACCTAGGATAAAATAATTAACATGATCATGTATTGCTCTATTTTTTGTATGAAAAGGGGACTCAATGAGAATAGTTTTGAATATTTCTATGGTCTCATGAAAAACCTTAAAAACTTTGTGTCTCTTATATTATCACCCTAATTTTTTCTTAAGTAAACTATGTTGTGGGATGATCTAGTGTAAATGGACCTTTTCTTAGGTTGTACATTGTGGGTTTGCGACCTAACAAGTTATGTACATTTTCAATTTTTTTTCTTTTGACTGCACAATTTTTTCCTAAATCATGAAAATAAAAGGTCTAGCAAGCTGGTAAAAAACTTTTATCCAAGGTTCCCTTTGTGAGTTTTCAACCTGGTGAGTACTCTATCTCTTTTTATAAGATGTTTAAATTATTTCAAGCCAGAATAATGTGACTGATGCTTTTGGTTGAACATCTCTGACCATGAATTATGGTGTAATGATCCCAACAAGGAATACGAGACAAGAATTTCCTAATATTTTCAAGACATGAATGGGGGTTTTTATACACTGGTTTTTTGATTTATTGATCTAAGACATGATATGGGAAAGACATGTGGGTAGTAGCTATGAAAACAGTTCCCATCATGATGTTGTTAAGGAGTACAAAGATAGATGATGCCTCTCCTAGGGATGGATTTAACTTAAGAGGCAGTACTTTTGTGTGTACAACTTATACCAAGGAAAAAGAGGAATATTTTTCATAGTAAAATAAAGGTGTCCTTGGGAAACTGACTCTCCATATTCAATGGCTAGATAGATTTTAAAAATTCATATTTACCAAGACCATAGAGGGTGGCTTGTTAAGTGAATGATGTCTGAAAATGAAGAGGGAATGTTTATCAGCTCTGTCCATAAATGAGAAACCAGTCCTATATGAATTTGGATTGTGTGATGGAGGGTTAGAACATGGTGCAATTTAATGTCATGTGACTAGGACATGGACCATATAGTTTAACATCTTACAACAAGGATGTATGGGGGAAATCATTTAAGTTCATTTATCTTTGACAATGAGATAAACAATTTTCCCTTTTCACAGTAGTCTATCCAAGAATATTCCATAATGTTTAGGCTTGAAGGGGAAAGGTTTTAATATGTTATCTAGGGTTTTTTAGTCTAAGTTGTGATGTGGGACAAAAAAATCATTTCGGCATATGGAAATAGGAATAGTCTCTCATGAATATGAATTTTCCTTTGGTTGGAAGGCCTTTTGTGCGGACGACTTATATAGAGCCAACTGGAGATTATTGTGTATATTCTAACAAAGGTGTTCTCAGGGTATAGAACCCCCCTTTCTGATGTCCATGAAGGATTATGGAGATTCATATTTCCACAGATATAGATTTTATTCAGTAAAGTAGAATTACTTGAATATGGAAGGAGAATTTCATGTATTTTTTTTTGATAATGGGTATAAATATTTCCATTAAAGAATTATGACCCATACATAGGAAGGATTTGTTTGTTATGGATGAGAATGTGGTATAATATATGGTATTTTATACATATCTAATCAAAATTAGAATCAAGCCATATGTAGTTCTACGAAGGTTCCCCATGGAGATCTGACCCCGTTCACAGGGAAGGGGCATTTTTAACTTTTTCTATAGTAGGACCTAGGATTGGTGATCCAGAAATCACTATGTATCCTCTTATGTTAGGAATCAAGCTAATAAGTTATTTTGGTTTACCCACATATCAATCAAACTATTGTTTGGGGAAAGGATAATCTCCCTTTTAATATGGGCTCAAAATCATGGAAAGATGTGCATTGGAACATCCTATGTAGATCTATCTCATGTATAAAAACAAAGAGTATTTTTTTGTTGTTTTTGTGGAAATATTGAGACATAATATTTGGATGATTCTAGATATCTCATCAAAATGAGAATCAAACCATACATAGTTCTTGTGCTGGAAACCTTCTGTGTAGGTCTGACCCATACACATGAAAAGGGCATACATTTTTGTATCATGGCTGGACCCGACATTGAAAATACATGAATCACTACATATCCTATGATAATAAGAATCAATATAGATGTAGTTCTTAGAAATAACATAGTTTAGTGTCATGTAATTAGGACATCACAAATACAGTTTAACATCGTGTGGAAAGGAAAACATGATGTATTTCAATTTTTGGCCATACAGTTAAAACCATATTTCATGAAACCTTATCAAGACCAGATGTTCTAACATGCCTCATCCATGAGGGGGAAAGAAAATGTAAAAAATTATTATGGTGTTTCTTGGATCAAGAGAAATGATATAGGAAAAAATTATACTATGGATTACAGAGATAAAATAGGCCTCTCACGAGGAAGAATTTTCCTCTGTTTGATATTCCTTTGTGTGAGAAACTTATGCAGATCCAACTAGGGAATATTATGCATAGTCAAAAAAGGTATCCTCAGGATACTAACTCTCCATATTCAATGGTTAGAGAAAGATTAAAGAGAACAAAAATTTATTGGGACACAAATCATGATCAATAAAAGAAATGATTTTGAGTATATAAGAAGAATTTATACCATGATTGACCATGGAGTTCAAATTTCCATGCATTGATTTGATTCATATACAGGAGAAATTTTTGTCTCCTTGACAGATCCGTAAATTAGAAACCTGAACTTGAGATCTTCTTCATAGATCTTTGTTTGTAAACAGAAGATGGAGAAATTTTTTCTTTACCTTATGATTGAGACTAGGACACAAGGTCTAGGAATCACTACGTATCTCATCAAAAGGAGAATCAATACACATGCAGTTCTTGAGGTACCAGAAAGTTTATTGCCATGTGGAAAGTAAATTCACCATGCAGTTTAATTTCTGTCTGTAAGAACATAGGTTCCTCGATGTGAAGACGAAATATTGTGGCTAGACCAAATATTAATGACCTAGGTGCACCACCAAAAAACAATATTTTTAGCACTAAACTTTATCAACACTAAAAAAATAACTGATAAAGGCTATGTTTATTATCACTAAAAAAGGGACGATAAAGAGTACCTTTTATCAGCACCTTTTTAGCACTGATAAACGATACCCTTTATCAATGTTTTTTTAGTACTGATAAAGGGTGCCCTTTATCAACACTTTGTTTTTGGAATTTATAAATAACACCCTTTATTAGCACTTTATTTTTAGCACCCATAAAGGAATCCTTTATTACTGTTTTTTTAGCGCTGATAAAAGTCCGACTAAAACAAAATAATTAAATAAAAAAATGTGTTTACTAAAAAAAAATTAAAATTTTTATTAATTAAACAATTATTGATAAAATTGAAAAAATTTATTATAAAATATATAAATTATAAATAATAATAAATATTATAGATTATATATATATATTTTTTAAAAAAAATAAAAATTAAGCAAATAAAAATAAAAAATAAGTAAATTGAGAATTTTTTTAAACATTTTATTAATTAAATAATTGTTGACAATGTTAATACATTGTATATATTAAATATATAGTTATATATGAATGTTTGTAAATATGATTTATATAATACAACATATTCTTGCTTTATATTAAATAGTAGTAATATATTTAGTGAATAATGGTTTATAATTTAAAATTAATAAAAATTAAAAATACTGACTAATTGCATCGAGTAATGGACATTATTGATCATCGTTCAATATTTCAATTTATCCTAGATGAAACTTATTATATTGATTTCACATATATGTAATTAATTTATTTTTATATGCAACACAAACACATATTTTTTTGGTAATTTAATCAGTTTCCATTATTTATTATATATATATTTATTTAATACGATTTAATATTTTCAATATATATTCATCTTTATTTCAATATATATCACTTTTTTTACAATTTATATTTAATAAATCAAAATTATCCAATTTTTCAATATTTTAAAGCGTACTCATTTTTAATTATTCAATTTTACTCATTTTTAACATGCATACACTTAAGATTAAATATCCATTAATAATGCTAAAAATATATTTGTAAAAATATTAATAAATAAATATATTTATAAATGTATATTTTTAATTTTCATACATTTATAATCATAAATAAATATATAATATTTTTTAAAAATGTATTTATATAATTATAAATAAATAATTATATATATTTAATTATTTATAAAATTATAATAAATTTATATAAATAATGAATATATTTATTATATTTATATTTATGTATTTTATATATATATATATATAATGATATAAATATATAATGATATAAATATATAATGATATAGATATTATTTTTTAAAAATAGTTATATAATTATAAATAAATTACTATACATTAAAATAATTATAAAATTCTTATTTTATAAAAAGTATTATTATAATTATTATAATTATATATAATAATTATACCTTTTTTTAAATGTATTATTTAAAAAAAATTATTATAAGTATTTATCAGTGCTTTTTTATCACTAATAAAGATATATTTATCAGTGCTAAAAAAACACTGATAAAATCAATCTTTATCAGTGCTAACATTTTAGCACTGATAAAGATGGATATTTTCACCACTTTTTTTAGCACTGATAAATCTATATCTTTATCAACGGTAATAAAAATCTAATAAGGAATCCATTTATCAGCACTTATTAACATAGCGTTAATAAAAGGGATCTTTATCAATACTTTTTTGGAAGTGCTGATAAAAGTGTCTCGATATACTTTAAGATCCATAACCATTGTGAACCAGTTTGTGATATCTTAATCTCTTTGTGGAAGCCACCTACCACTGATGCTACTCATTGTCTAATCCAAGATAAAATATTGGCTAGAATCACAACTCCAACTATTCCAAGTCTAGAATCCAAGACTCGAACGATTCAAGCATCAAACGAAACTATGGCTCGAACAAAATCCATGTTTTTTGATATCTCTAATTTACCTCAGTTATCCACTCAACCTTCTCATCCCACATCTATGTGTTCCAAAACACTAGTTTTACTATCCTATAATAAAACAACCCAAAATTCAATGTTTTTTAAATACATTGTAGTATATTCTTCCCTGATAGCATGCGGCTTTCCTTGGAACAACATTGCCAATGTGTATTGAAATATATCAATCCAAATGATGGATCATGTTGTTGTGAGGTGTAATATCATCCCAATACCAATATTACATGACATATACCTCTTTTAAATTGTCATATTTTGAAAAATTAATCCATATATCAGTCAATGTTGTCATTGGTTTGGAATATTCCATTGAAAATTAGTTAGGAACCTCTTTTTCATATTTTTATTGAGAAATTAATGTGCTATGATTTCCTTGATTCACCTATAAAGTAAGGAAGGTGTTTCACCAATCTTAAAAATCTTGTTATCGTACCTCATATGATCCACAAAAAAATTTCATTGTGATTTTTCCAATTCTCAAATATTATTTCTTCGACATATAAAATCACCTACATCCATTGATCATTCTTCTTCTTGATGTAGAGGTTGTGATCAACCCTTACTCACTAAAAACCAAAATTTCATAGGTATTGATGCAACTTTAAATACCAAGTCCTTAGTTATTTCTTTAGATTATACAAATAATTATTTAACTAAAATAAATTTCTCTCATTTTCATCCATAATAAACCCATCCAATTTCTTAATGTATACATCCCCTTAAGAACTCTTTTGAGGAACATAGATTTGACATCCATTTGGTATAATTTTATCTACATTTTCATTGAAATATCCAATAAAACTCAAATATTTTCTAACTTGTCTATGGGATTAAATTTATCATAAATATAAATTCTTTTTATCTAGGAGTTCCCCTTAAAAAACATCCATTATTTATTTTAATCTTCTTTTCTATATCTAATGAGTTTATTACTGAACACCCACTTGGTTCTGATAACATTTTTATCTTTCAGCCTTGGAACAATTTCCCATTTCACATTATTCTTATTCAGATCAATATCCTCATGTGAATATTTGATCGAATTATCATCCTTATCATTCTATCCAAATGATTTAGGATCTACATGGGAAAATGAGGTTTTTAGAATTTTACTCCTTCATGTTTTCACTGATTCTTTTTTATCACCAATGAAATTTTATTCATTGGTTTCAGCCTTATTTATATTTCTTACAGTTGGTAATCCTTCTTCATTTTCCTAACCATCAATTTATTATTTTGAGTCTACCTTAGTCTTGTGTTCCCCCATATGATACTCAATTCAGTATTAATTTCCTTCAATGTTTCATCATTATTTTAATTATTAATAATCTCCCCATTATAATTAGTAAAAAATATCTATCAATTTTATCTTTTCATCATGAAAACATCTCAACAAACCCTTTTCATATCAATATTTAATTGTATCATTATCTAATATGACCAGTTTTTTCACTCACAAAAATTAAATTCTTCTTTCAAATACAATTATCATAAATTTTTACCAACCCCAAATCATAAATGGTTTTAATAGTTTTCTAAACCTTTGTAAAAATATATCCATTTTTGAAATGATAACCCATTCATTAATAATTCATAAAAAAAACTTCATTTATTTCATCACAAATCTAATAGACACTATGTATCTTTTACTTTGATCCATATAAAAATTGATCATTATTTAACATTTTATTTTTTCTCCACCCTTAGTAATCTATGATTACCATCCATGTAATTCTCACAAATTGGAGTCATTGCCACTTTTAGAGAACAAAGTGGTAGTACAACTATCATCCTACTCAGTTTTATCTTTTGAATAGTTACTATTCAAATTTATGGCTTGGGACTCATCCCCCATATCATTTATGGTTCTTGTACTTATTTGAGCAGTAATCATCATATGGATGACTAATTATTTGATTATTTCAAGAAACATATGTGCATATTCACAAGAGATGTAGGATGACTTTCAAACAACAAAATTAAAATATAACTATTCAGAAGATGAGTTGATGAGGATGAAAATTTTCTATAACTTTCACCTTTGTATGAATTTAGAGGGTAAAACCTACCACAGTGGAGTAATTATTTTATTAAATTCAATTACCTATTTTATTTAAAGCATATTAAAATTCTTTAAAACAATCAAATGTTGAGTTTACCTTATTTGAATTACCTATAACTATCACCTTTGATAATGAATAACTTATGTGTATTTATTTATTTATTTATTTTTGTAAAAAATGAATATTTTATGAATGCAATCGGATATATCTAATTTCAATCAGATTATTCAATGCTTCAGTCCAAGGTATATTATTTTCTCCACATCCTCCTCACTTGCTGATTTATTGTTTGGAGAGATCTATTTGTGTTTTTTTATCATCATTCTTACTTTATGATCATCATATCCCTATGGTCAATAATTTTTTCATTGTAAAATAATTATCCATATAATTAATTTATTGTTTTATATTTATGTTAAATTTATTTTTTTAGTATTAATCATATAATAATTATTTTCTTGTACAGTTGGATTCTTATGTTCATGTTGTGGTGGTTGTTCGAAGATGCTCATGCTCGTGAGGGATTGGACTTTGATCCTACAACTAAGATAATGAAAATAAAGAAATGCATTAAGAATGAATAAAAACATTAGGAAAAGGTGAATTCCTACTACTTATTTAATAAATTTTGTCATAATTTTATCTACTATTTGTAAGTTAATTTCCTTATAATTTTTATCTAATACTTATTTAGTTTTTTTTCATAGATCTTTTGGGAAGAAATATTTTAATTTCAATAATATTAAACAATACAAAAAAGAGATAAAATGTTTCTTTTTTCCAATGTTACCACACTTTCCATTTTCATTTATTTTCTTTACCGAACTGCCAACACTACATATTGATTTGATGTTTTCAGATGAAAAAACTTTTTCATTTTTGAAATCCAGAAGTGTAGAGGAATATTATGTTCTCATTATAGTCTCTAATCATGATATAATGGAAAAACGGCTTCCTATTCTATTATATAATTCAATAATGAGAAAGGTTTTTTGGCTAAAAACATTGAATCAATATGCATTGTTGGAGGTTAGACATAGAAAGGAAATAGAAATCATGGTAACATTGAAAGTTATGATTATTTCAAGAATTTGTGATGTGTAGGAATCAGTCTCACCACAATTTGACACACAGTGTGACTAGTATGACTTTAAGTTCTTATTTTTATTTAAAATTGACATTAATTTTTGTAAAAAAGGAAAACTGAGATCCTCAAAACTGAGAAAAAAATTCCTATTATTTTTTCACTTTTTTAAAATGATACATAAGACCTTTTGAACATGTGTGAATCAAGAAAACCTTAATTTGATGCACGATGTGACTTCTATGACTCAAATTGAATCTTTTTATTTAAAATTCACATCAATTCTAGTAAAAAAGACAACTAAAATAATCAAAACTAATAAAATTAATTCATATTGTTTTGATACTTTAGGGAAATAATCAATAAGTCATTTTTTAGATGTAGGAAATATATGCACCTCAATATGATACATGATGTTCTCAGTATGACTCAATATGTCTGTTATCAGTTTAAAATCGATGGTTTAGTTTAAAAAATGGCACTCCCTAAAAACAGAGCAAACAATATAAAATTTTATTTTTAATTTAGGAAAAAAATTAATAAGTCATATGTGATTTTTAGGAACATTTCTCACATCAAACCAATAAATTATGTGATTAGTATGAGTAAAAGTGGATGTTTCTTGTTTAAAATAGCATTTTTTCCAAAAAAAAGTGACATAATCAAAACTTATGAAACACATTTAGATTATTTTGATACTTTAGTAAAAGAAATCCATAAGTCATTTGAGATGTGTAGGAATCATTATCACCACAATCTGACACATGGTATGACTGGTATGACTCAATGTGCATCTTTTTATTTAAAATTGATATCAATTTTAGTAAAAATGAAAATTGACCTACTCAAAACTGAGAAAAAACATTTATATTTTTTGATACTTTAATGAAATGATCCATAAGTCATTTTTTATGTGTATTAATTAGACACACCTCAATCTGATACACTATGTTCATGGTATGACTCAATGTGTCAATTATCAGTTTAAAATCAATAGTTTCGTTCAAAAAGTTCCACTCAATAAAAATTGATAAAAAATGATCATATTGTCTTGATAATTTAGGAAAATGATTCATAAGTCATTTGTGATGAGTATGAAGCAGTATCATGTCAAACTAACACATGATGTGATTGGTATGAGTCAAAGTGTGTGTTTTCAGTTTAAGATGACATTTTAGTAAAAAAGACAAGTGACTTACTCAAAACTGATCAAACACATTTGGATTGTTTTGATACTTTAGAAAAATGATCTATAAGTCATTTTATATGTGTAGGAATCATTTGAACCTTAATCCGATGAATGGTGTGACCTGTATGACTCAAAGTGAATATTTTTAATATACAAGTGTCATTTTAGTTTAAAATGTGCATTACGTCGCCAAAATCAAGAAAAATAATCTTGATTGTTTTATCAAAATTCTATATGATATTGCTTAATTATTTTCCTTGTCATTTTTATATTATACTTATTTAGTTAATTTTCATAGAGATAATTCTTGAAGATGAATAAGAATTTGTGTGACATGCAAGAATCAACCACAACTCCATATGATACACAGTGTTCCTAGTGTGACTCAAAGTTTAATATAAAATTAATAATTTATGATAATTTATTTATTTATATTAGTAATTACATAATATTTTTTTTCTTATATAGGTGTGTTTTTTCTCAAAGAGAGGCTAGGATAAAAAGATAAAGGAAAAATGATGTTTTTGAATGTATGTAATAATTTATACTTATGTAATTGTATAAACCAATGTTTGAAATGTATATAATATAGTTTTTTTCTTATATTTGTGTTGTAAATTTTATTTCATATAAATTATATATTTTTACTTTATTTTTTTGATTTCATGGTGTTTTTGGTGTTGTGGTGTGCTGTTACGATACACTGCACTGGTGAAACAGTGTGCTATTTCATCACATTACAACATGATCCATTGTCAATGATAAAAAAATAATTTATAAAGGGGACCTTTATCAGCTCATAAAAAATAACTGATAAATGGTCTATTTATCAGTGCTGATAAATGATCCCTTTATCTGTACTTTTTAGTGATGATAAAAGACTAGGGATTTTAATCTCGTTCCAGCAGTCAACACTTCTCTAGTAGCGATAAAGGCCATTTTTAGAAATGTTAAATGCCTATTTTTTAGTGGTAGTGTCACTAAATATCATATGAAGGTAAGAATCATGTCATATGTAGTTCTTAAACTAGCCTTGAGCATGCAGTTTAACATCACGTGGTAAGAAAATCTAGTACACCTTGTAAGGTCTCGTGACCAAGACCATAATATCCCTGATGTGAATTGATATTCCTTTATAATATAGGGAATACCTTACCAAAAACCCTAGTCCCACATGATATATTCCTGGTATGGTCAAAAATGGGTGGAAAATGTTTATTCTACAACACAGGGGTGATAAAAAATAAAGGATAGGGGCAGTTTTATTTTGAGGTGGCTGGACCAGGATTGGAGATCAGGGCATCACTATGTATATCATTAGAGTGAGAATCAAGCTATAAATAATTCTAGAACTGGATCCCAATGATTTTATAATTCGTACACTGGGAGGGTCAATTCTCCCTTTGATTGGTTTGATTATTGTGGATGGACCAAGGATTGAGGATTCATGGGTCACTATGTATAATGTATGGACATGAATCATGCCACATGTAGTTCTAATCCATATAGAGAGGGGGAAATTTTTCCTATATTTCACGGCTGGGATCAAGAAATAGTGTCCTGACATCACTAAATGTCTCATTGGAATGAGAATCTTGCCACACTTAGTTCTTGAGGAACCATGCCTTTTAACATCTTTTGATAAGGACATGGGTCACCTAATGTGGAAATAAAGAAGTATTATAGTTGGACCCATGACTATACATCTAGGAATCCCTCTGTTTTATATTATTAAAGTAATCAAGACACATATAGTTCTTTTGAAAGAGAATACCTATGTGTATCTGACTCTAATGTGGGGATAGGGTAATTTCATCTTTCTCCAACGCAATTCTTGCTTGTATGTGGTGAATATTCGATTGAAACGATGATTCTTCTGAAGTTTTAATTCATGAGGTGAGTATGTTTGTGTCTTTTAGTTATGGGGAGGATGATTTTATAGACCCACAAGAAACATAATACCAATGTGAAAAGGGGACTTGAGGCCAAAGGATGGTAAGAAAATCATCTTATGAATGGAGGGATATTTGCAGCTGGGCCTAACATAAAAGGTCTATGCATCACTATGTATCCTACAATGATAGGAATAAATCCACACATAGTTCTTGAATATGACATGGTATATTACCGATGTTGGGGGAATTTTCCTTTCTAGTGTGGAAAACATGGTCTCATATAGTTTAACATAATACATCGAGGACATTGATGTGATAATTTTTTTTATCTATTGACCTGGAAAAAGATGTATTGATTTTTAAGGTAATGATACAAAGACCGACTACACAGTTTGATGTCATGCAGTTGAGACAATTTACCATAAAATTTAAAGTAATGAAATTAGGATGAAATTTAGCATAAAGTTTAACATCATGCGATTATGATGAAATTTACCATGAACTTTAATGTTATGTGATTAGGATGAAATTTACTATGCTGTTTAACGTAATTCAAACAGGATGAAATATACCATATGGTTTAATGTTATGTAATCAAGATGAAATTTACCATGCAATTTCACATCATACGATTAGGAAAAAAAAATCCATGTAGATTAACATCATGCGATTAGGATGAAATTTATCATGTAGTATAACATCATGTGATCAGGTTGAAATTTACCATGTGATTATATAAAATATATCTTCATGAAACTTGTTTTAGTAGGAGTTTTGGTAAGCTATCCATCCATCAAAATCATAGAATAGGTTCTGTTTGATTAAACCTTATGTATGACATAATGTCCCTCCCATTTCAGTTCTAACTTTAGAGGTTTCCTTTAAGGTTTCGTTAGAGTCTTGAGAACTAACACCATCTCCCATTCGAGGAAATATCAAAGGTGAAGCTTTTTATTAAAGGATCACATGATCCAGTTTTGGTGGACTTCCAAATGATGTAAGGTATGACATGTTTTGTCATCGAGTTGATCCAATTCATCCATCCGTTTCTGAGATTTCTCATCCATGGATAATTGATTATAGATGGAAACATGGAGTGAGGGAAATTGATCTTATATGGGCAATAATTCCTATGTCCTGTATACTAATGATTATGGGGTTACCTATGTGGAAGTATAGATAATGGTCTGATAATCCCATAAGGCATGTAAGAACTTATCCAGACAAAATTTTTTATCCTTATCTACGATCTTTTGAAGTATATTTGTTATGGTCTTGTTTAATGACTCTATATATAAGTTAGATGTTGCATAATAGTGGGATGAATGATTCAACTTGATTTCGTACTCCTAATATAGCTTATCAAATTCAACATAATGGAAATCGGTGCCAGTTTCCATCAGTATTTTACGAGGGACACGAAATCTGGTGATGTTGTTGGCTTTTATGAAGATGAAAATTTTTATTTCCCCAACTTCTTTAATGGGTATAAATTCACCCCACTTGGATAATAATTCAGTTTTAGTAAGAACATACTTGAATTTCCTAGCCGTAGCGGGAGGATATAGTCGCATGATGTCCATTACCCATATGGGAAATGGCTATGAGTACTTGGCAGTGTGCAATTTCACTAGGAGTTTGGGAATGAAGTTGGTGTTAACCTAATAGAAATAGAACTTTTTGGTGAATTTTGTGCAATTCTATATTATAGTGGTCCTATAGTATCGAAGCCATCATATTTGATGGGAAATCTTAAATATTGAATGGTGAGCACCACAAGATCCAGTGTGAACCCCTTCAAGATAGCAACTATCTCTTCTCCATCAATGAATATATTAAGGACCCCACCAAGGCTATTCTTATAGAGAAACTTTTTATGATTCATGACTTCATACAGAATAGAATTAATTGATCACCTTTGGATTTTACATTTCCTTGATCTGTCTGGTGGGAGTTCCCTATCTTAAAGGTAGTCCACAATGGGGGCCATCCAACCAGTGGTAGGACCGTATGGTTTAGTGATGGGATGAACTTAATTGACCTCTTTCATGTTGTCTTGAACAAAAGATAAGACCATCTGATGATTCACAATGTTGATGACTATTTCATCCCAGCCTAGATCTTCCAGAGCTATGGATTCATTTACCACAGTACGTTCCTGGTCATTTTGTGACTGTGGGACATGAGTTAATGTTGTATCCAAAGGAAACTTTTCTATTAGTCCTCATACATGGTTTATTAAGTTAATTATATCTTCCTTTTTGATGGCATAATTATCATTGACATGTTTGATGACCAATTCCAAATCACCTTTTATCATCATGTATTTCACTTATATATGATTTTCTTGCTCTATCCCTATAATAATATCATGATATTTAACTTCATTGTTTGTGAACCATTTCAATAGCATAAATGAGTAATGTAGGAATACCTTTTCTAGAGAAATGATTATGACTCCCAACCCCACTTTGTTAAGCTTGGGTTCATCTATCCTCATCCCTATCAGGCTTCTGGATGCACTATCAAAATGCATCTCCCATATCTGAGGGACTTCTTGAATATAGAAGACCTCTTCATTGAGTAATTTAGTATCCAATGAAGTCATTTACACTAAGGGTAACTCTACCAAAATTCTTTCTAATTCTGATCATTTTATGACCTTCTGAGGCATGAATTGAATGTCAAACTGCTACAGGATGATCTACCACCTTGACTGATGTCCAGTAAACATCAGACAATTGAAAATGTATTTGAGTGGGTTACTACAAAATAAAAAATATTCCTCATGATACTATAGGTAGTGCCTCAGTTTATGGACTATTTTTTTTTACCAAATAACTCTTCTTAATATCTAAATATCGAGTCTTAGCATCGATCATGGTTTCAATGTGGTAATAAAGGATGATTTTACTATGGGAATCATTCTTTTGCATAAGGAAGGCACCTAGTGATCTCTCTAATGATATCACATACCAAATAAGTGACCTACCTTCGATATGAGGCATTAAAACTGGTGGTATAAATATATATTTCTGAAGTCTGTCGAATGCTTCATAATAATCATTAATACACCGACATAAAACCCCCTTTTCATAAACCTGTTTAAGGGCAGGAATTTTCTTGTAAGGATGGATATAAAGTGTTGTATGTAGGTTAAGTGTCCTTTAATTATTCTCAACTATATAAGGTTGTGAGGAGGTGACATTCAAAGGATAGACTTTGTCTTCTCGGGGTGGTATTCGATCCCATGATGGCGTATGATGTAGCTGAGAAATTTCCTTGTGGTAATGCTAAAATAACACTTCTAGCGGTTCATTTTCAGGATGTACTATCTCAATTTGTTGAAGACAGTTTTAAAATCCACCAAGTGTTATGATATTTTCCAAGAATTAACAACCATATCACCAATGTATCATTTTATGATCTTTCGTTGGAAGGTTTTGAATATGCAATTCATGCCACGTTGGTACATAGCATTGGCATTATTTAGTCCAAGGGTCATTATTCAATAGAAAAACACTCATTGGGGAGCCCTGAAGGTGGTTTATTAATAATATTCTTGGGACATTTTGATTTGATTATATCTTGAATATCCATCCATGTAGGATAGAGCATGATATCTGTCTGTTGCATCAATCAATAGTTCCATGATTCAGGACTACGAAATCATACTTAGGGCAATGTTGATTGAGATCTCTAAAATCAATTTAAATTTTGATTTTCACAATCTTCTTATTGAAAGGGACTATATTAGAAGGAAATTTTGGATATTACACCTCTTAAATGAATTTTGATTTGATGATCTTGTTAACTTCATTATCAATTTTGGAAGTGTGTGTCAAGTGCATCATTCTATCTTCCTTTTTAAAGCCTTGGAGGTCCTCTAGTAAGACTAGGTGATGAGAAAAGACCCTAGGATTGAGGCTCAAAATTTATACTTAGTTCATGATGAACACATCCCAATGAGGCTTCAAGAAGTAGTTATATGCCTCATTATCTTCATAAGAAATGTAGACACTGATCGAAGTGGGTTGTGGATCTGATTTTGTAATAAGGTTTATTTCTCTGAGTTCATCAATGGCGGTGGAGATGTCTTCCTCGAATGATGGAGGGGATTCTATGAGGTCCTCCTCTTAATTTTTATCTTCCTCTTCTTCCAAATGGGGATAAATTAGTGGGATAAGGTCTCTAAAGTTGGGGGAGGATCTGATATCTTGGAATTCTAAAGATTAAATGACCTCCACTGACCCAAGTTACAATGTGATATTTACTTCAAACTCTAGAGAAAATGGAGTGAGAGATGGAGAAGGAGTGTATTCATCATATTTGGGTGATGAGACAACCTCTTCTACCTCCATTGGCGATGTAGGTATTTATTGGAGATCTGTAGATGGAATGATGGAATTTTAATCTGATATTTTATTATTTTCTAGAGAGTTAAAAAAATCAACACTGCTGGAATCATTTTTCATGACTAAAACCATGAAGATTTATAAATATGCATATTAATTAGGGCTCATATACTTGACTCGATTGATGGGAAACACATACTCTTCACTAAGTAGTTTTAAGGGTTCGGATGGGATCATTTCCAGACCATTTGGCATGGTGAACCATGCAACACCATCGACCAGGGGTTGTTTCCCTTTCCTCTGATAGAATCACACTTCAGTATAGTGTGCCTCATAGGATTCAAATGGGGTCTTATCAATTTGAAAAATCCCTATTTTTTCATTAATTTATTATTTGATGTATTGATGGTACAATGAATGGATTGATGCATGTTGATGAAACCTGAGACTTCCTATCTAGAAGTTTAAGTTTGTGTTCTTCTGAACCACCAAAAATTCAGATTTGGCTACGAGGTCTCCAAATTGGGCCGTGATATTGATTTGGAACAATGGATTCTTCTCACTATTTTCATAGCTCTTAAGTGTTTTGGGGGAAGGCGCTATTTCATCCTTGTTGTGTCCAAGCTAGTGAAGTGTTCATACTAAAATGAGATTAACTCCAGAGACATTGTTAATGAAAACTTTTCATATATCGACATCATTATTATGCTAGACACATAAAAGGGTCTGATGTGTCCATATATAATGACATAATTATATTGATCTATGAAGGATATAATTGTGTGTCATTCCATGGGATCTATCTCTGTCTGATATACCTCAGCAATTACTAAATCAACTTTAAATGCAAGAGAGATTAGAAAATCCTCTATGAGTCCTTCCCTGAGGTATTTTGACAAACTCAAGGCATCCAAGATTGATAGTTTGGCTAATACCAAGGATTGATATTTCAGTATGTCGTACTTATATTCTAAAGGCCTTCACATCCGTAGGTGGGGAATCTCTTTCTCAGACATGTTAGGGTATTGGTTATTTGATGTAGATAGATTAACCCCCAAAATAAGAGTTGGAGGTTCATCTGTACTTTGTGGGTTGGACCAAGAAAGTATTCTTGACCTCTGATGGTGATATGACACTTGTAACCCCTCTTATTGATATTCTAGTGTGATAAGGTCTGGGTGGTTTTTTTGATAATGTAGAGGGATTTTCCTTATCCTATCTAACTCACTAAAGGGATCTTCTACGAGTTTCTGTAACATTGATAGTCTGAGTTGGGGAATAACTACAACTTTAGTTCCTACAATGATTGAACCTACCTTAGTATCCTCATCTCCTATGGCCTCTTCCAATGGTTCCCTAATAAGATACATGGAACACAAGTTCATATCCATACTCATATTTAGATAAGGGGTCCATTAAGTGAATGACATTAATGGAACTAGAGATCAAATTCTCATCTAACAAGGACTTTGTCTGGATGACCATTTCTTATGGTTTCGTTTAGCGAGGTAGTGCTCATTGTTTCAAGTATAATGAAATAAAGTCTAGGAGTGTCAAATATAAAATCTTTTTTGATGCAGGTTCAACCTCAATCACTTCCTCCATGCCTTTCCAGTCAGACCACTTTTTAAAAGTCTATCATTTGGAAGTTTGTTGGGCCGATGATGTCAAATGTGTTGTAGTAGAAGTGGTTGGGGGAATAGTTGGTTATTTAAACAATGTTTGAATAATACCATGATATTTATTGATTTTCTAAGTTAGGAAACTATCAAAATTATGTTCCCCTCTACTAACAACTTCTTTCCACTCACCACCTTCATCAGGGGTAATGGAGAAAATATATTCCACTTGTCCTTGTGGCCTTCCTAGCTTTACATTCCTAGATTATACCATTTTATATAGGATATATTCAAAAAAGAATAATTCTTGAATGGTGTTTCCCAATATCTAGTGAAAGGGTTAATAATATGACTGATTGTTGACACTTACCTGGTCATGCCTCTTGGGCTCTAGTAAAGTTCCAAGTCAGGATCCAAGTATCACTGAGTGGGGTAGGGGGTGAATCAATGATATATTTTTCCTTTTAAGTTCCTTATTTTGAAATAATATTCACCACCTGTTAAAGAGTTTCTTTCCTACTAAACACACACAACCACAAGAACACAAGATTTACAAGGTTCACTACTCAACAAGAGTATCTACGTCCTTGGTATAGTAAATAAACAATACAGTACCACACAATCCACTAGAAAACAATCCTTTGATGTGGAAAACAATGAGTAAGATATACCCTTACACTCATGTCCAATAGTGTGTGTGCTCCTTCATAGCACAAATAGGGTAATGTAATGATTATATGATTCTTAATGAACTTTCACAAATCAAATCTTTCAAAAAAATTCTTCAATTTACTACACAGAGGCTGGTAAGAACCTCCTGGTGCAAACAGCTTGTTCACCCCTACTTTCATGACTCCCTCCTTGCGCGCCTACTTGATTGCAAACCTCCCTGCTTTTGTGCCTCTCAGCTTCCGCGACACCTACTTGCGCGCCACCATCTTGTGCGCCAACTAATTGTGCGCCACTAACTACTTGCGCACCACTATTGTGCACAACTCACAACTTGTGCGCCACTCTTGTATTATACACGACACCCTTCTTGAAGAAACTTCCTTACTTGTGCGCCTATGACAACTTGTGCACCACTTCTGCTTGAACGCCATCCTACTTGCGCGCCTTATAAATAACACTCATCTTGCACCCCACTTCAGCTTGAGCGCCACTTCCTACGACACTTACTATGACTTGTATGACCAGAGATCAAATTTGTTTCTTAAGTGTTGAGCCTTAAAATATGAGCAGGATAGTTTTCTATTTATAGGAATTTTGGTGACTTGCACGCCACATAAACTTGTGCTCCGCTCCAGCACTTGCTCGCCTCTCCAGCACTTGCGTGCCACTCCAGCACTTGTGCGCCGCTCCATCACTTGCGCACCGCTCCATCACTTGCGCAACATTTCATCACTAGCGCTACACTTTCTTTACTTTGTCATATTTTGATATGATGATGTTGAAATATGTCTTGCATGCAACATAAACTTGTACGCCGCATATACTTGCATGTAACACTTGCGCGCCAATATTTAACTTGTGCATCACTTTATTTCCTTTGTCATATTTTGATGTGACAATCTTGAAATATGACTTGCACGCAACATACACTTGCACACCACCCTTGCATTCCACTTTTGAATTGCGTGCCACTTTCTTTCCTTTTCCAAAAACACTTCTTTACTCCTCCTATCATTTATAAGTATTGCATCACAAGTTCTCCTAACTTATGATATTTGTGAAATACATATCAGCAAATCATCATCTGGTTTTCAAGTTCTTTAAAAATTGAATTGAATTAGCCTTTTTGACAACAAAAAACAACACTCTGTAACAGCAAACTCTTCTTACTTCCTTATCCTTCCAACTTGGTCCCAAAAATCTCCCCCTTTGGATTTTTTTGTCAACCAAGATTCATAAATCAATGAACTTTTTAACCTTAATAAATGTATTACTTATCAATAATTCTAAGCCTATGTGAGTTAACTTGTTGTAGGAAACAAGAATCATTGACATCCAAAACCATGCTATCCAAAAGTAGTGACTATGAAATCTAATGATCGTATCTCCTCAGCCTTTTTTAGAACATCTTACAAGCTTCTACATCAACATTCTTCACTTATTCAACTTTCCTGGAAAAAAACATTGTTTCCTACAACTACTCCAACCAAAAGTTAGAATAGTTCACACACATACATGCTGAATTCACAGCTTACCCTAAACTCCCCCTTTATGCATCCATCTATAAGGATAGATTTATGAAACAATTCTACCCCTTGAAAACACTATCCAAAATCAAGATGAGAGTGGGTACAGAAACATGTTCCTTAACCATGATGAGAAGGATATTGAACACCCATGTTCAACCTTAATTTTGCAAATACTTTCTTCAACAAAGGTTTTTTGAATATATCATCCACTTGTTCAGATGTAGGAACGTACTCTAGACTCAATTCATTCTTCTCCACCCGCTCTTTGATGAAGTGGTACTTTATATCAATATGTTTTTAATGATAATGTTGTACCATATTTCTTCTAAGATTCATTTCACTCTAGTTATCAGAACCCAAGAGAAATGATATCTTTACTTCAACAAGTAGATCTTCCAGCTGAGTCTTCATCCACATTAGTTGAGTTTCATCTTGAGTAGAAGCAACATACTCAACTTCAGATATGCTAAGAGTTACTGAATTCTGTTTCTTGGTATGCCAACTAACACAACTTTTCCCCAGAAAGAAAACTCCACCAGATGTGGATCTTCGATCATCAACATTTCTTTCCCAATCAGCATCAGAATACCTGAATAGATCAATATTTCCTGAGCCATCATACCAGATTCCAAAATTTGTTGTGCCTTTGATATATATGAGAATTATATTTATAGAAATCAAATGTGATTCTTTAGAAGCACTCTGAAATCTTTCACATAAAGTGACATCATAAATGATGTCAGGTCTTGAGGCAGTCAAATACAACAGACTTCAAATCAGCTTTCGAAACTCTTTCTGATCAACTTCCTTGCATTCTCTATCTTTATAAAACTTGGTTTCCATTGAAATTGGTGTAGAAATTTGTTTCAAATTTTCCATGCCAAACTTCTTCAGAAGTTCATTAGCATACTTTTCTTGAGATAGAAAGACATGATTCTTCTTCTGTGAAATTTGTAGCCCAAGAAAGTACTTCATTTCTCCCAGCATGGAAATCTCAAATAACTTATTCATCTCCTCAGAAAATTTTTCACACAATCTTTTATCATTTTCATCAAATATAGTATCATCGACATAAACAATAACGATCAGTGAAAACTCATAACATTCCTTGATGTAGAGATTTCTGTCAACTCTCCCTTTCTTAAAGTTCATCTTCTTTAAGAAAGTATCTAATTTAGAATACCATGCCCTCGGATCCTATTTTATCCCATTCAAAGCCTTATTTGATCTGCACACATAGATTTCATCCTTTCCAATAACAAATCCATAAGGTTGATCAATGTAAACTTCCTCGTCCAGGTCACCCTTCAAGAATGCGGATTTTACATCCATTTGAAAGATTTTGTAACCTTGTTGTACAACAATAGAAAGAAATATTCCAATTGTTTCTAATCTTTCTATTGGATCAGAGGTTTCATCAAAATCAATGCCTTTAATTTGTGAATACCCTTTACAAACCAATATTTCTTTGTTTTTTATTAATTTACCTTCTTCATTCAGCTTGTTCCGAAAAACCCACTTTGTACCAATAATGTTCTTGTTGTCCGGCTTGGGTATAAGTTCCCAAGTATCATTATTCTCTATCTGATGAAGCTCTTCATTAATATCATGAACCCATTCTGGATACTCAAATGATTCATTTACATCATTTGGTTCAACTTTCGAATAAAGAGATATATGTGATATAGCATTCATTGTTGTTCTTGTTTGAACCCTATAATTTTTATCTCTAATAATTTTCTGAGCCTCCACTTGCTTCCTCAGCCCTCGATGAGTTGTTTGAAATCCATCCTCATCACTAGAGATCTCTAAGTCAGATTCCTCTTCTTGAGTAGGATTAACACAATCTGCAGCATTATCAGAATTGTTAAAAAAAATATTCTCTATCCTGCTCGACTTCCACATCAACATATGACTGCTTTTCCTTCTCAGTATTTTCAACAAATTTTACATCTGAAGAATAAATAATTCTTCATGTTTCTTTATTGAGGCATCTATATATTCTTCCTTATGAAGCATAGCCAATAAAAATTCTATCATTTCCTCTTTGGTCAAACTTTCCCAGGTTTCCACCTTTCTTCTTTATAATACATGGACTCCCAAAGACTCTCAAGTGTTTCAGACTTGGAGTTTTTCAATAGAACATTTCATATGGAGTCATATATGAGTTTGGTATATAGAAAAATTGGTTCTAAATATACACAGAAGTGCTCATGGCTTTCCTCCAATAATAATGAGAAATACTATGTTCAAGTAAAATAGTTCTCCCCATTTCCACCAGACTTCGATTCTTTCTTTCAGAAACCCCATTTTGTTGAGGTGTGTTTGGTGAACTGAACTCATGCTAAATTCCATGTTTCTTAAGGTAACTTACAAACTCTTCATTCTTATACTCTCTACCATTATCACTTCTCAACTTCTTTACCAAATACTCACATTCCTTCTCTTCTTTCCTCCCGAAACACTTAAACATTTTCAGAGCATCTGACTTATGTCTAATGTACATAACACAAGTAATGTGAGTAAAGTCATAAATGAAAGTAATGAAGTACTTATCTCTATTTTTAGATTACTTTCTCATTGGTATAAAGATATCAAAGTGTATGAGCTCCAATGGTATTTTTGAGCGAATTTTGAGTCTCTTATGAATAGAGTTTGTAATCTTCCCTTTCTCACAAATAGTGCAACACCAATCTCTTCTTCTTGATAAATCAAGCATATATTAGACACTAAATCTCTTTGATAACTTGCACATATTTCTTTGAAACATATTTCCTAGCCTTTTATTCCATAACTGATTTTCATCCACTACACCCATCTAACAAGAGTTCTTCACTTCACCAACTTGGAACAAATTCCCTCTTGTACGTTGGCCACATGAAACAATATTTCCATCATTTTCACTTTTAACAAAAAATCCATATTTTTTGAAGATAACTTTGTTGAACTCATCACAGAGTTGTGACACACTAATTAGGTTATGTTTCAGCCCATCAACATATAGTTTTTTCCTAGATTTCATCTTTTCTTTTCCAATGATGGTTGGGCGAACACCTTTGATCCTTAGAGATTCATCATTTCTAGATGTCACTGTTCCTTATTTAAAGTCATTCAAATTCTTTAGTAGCTTTAAGTCTCATGTTATATGAGAGGAAAATCCACTATCAAGAATCCATGGACGTTCTCATTTTATAGCTTTCAAAATAGTTTCGACAACACGAGTTTTTTTCTTCCTTTTCGTCCACTTTCTATTGTGCTTCCTCCAATTTCCTGGCCAAGTCAATGTGTTCTGGCCAGACAACCATGCACTCTTTCTTTTCAAACTTATCAGACCTATCCGTTTTAGCTTTTAAAAACTATAGTTTTTGGGAATTATTAATAATCTTTTGTTTCTCTAGTAACACACTAAGGCTACCCTTGGAAAGATGTCCAGGTCGATCACATCTTTGACAAATAGTTTCCAACGGTTGGAACCTATTCTCAACTTTCACACCAGTCTTATCAAATATCTTTTGAAATTTATTTGGAGACTTTCTATTTTGAAACGATTGAATCCCCCTCAATCCTTGTCTTTAAAAACTTGTGGAATAGTTGTAATGTTGTTGGTTGAACCAACACATATTTTCCATGTGTCCGAATCAACCACAATACCAGCAGTAATCATAGAAAGAATATTTTCCTCTGAAACTTCTATACTGACAAGATTTGTGAACACTATTTTCAACAATCTTCTTAATAGAACTATGTTGACCATAAATCATGATGTTTTAATTTTTAACTCTCTTCATCGGTTAAAATTTATCAGTACCATAAGAATTAGATGTCTTTCTTGACTCATGATTTTTATGCACTTTTGATTTTTCAGCATTGCTGACTTTTGCCACATACATGGTATTTCTAGTCTTGTTCTTATCAGAACTAGTTCCATATTTCATTCCAACCTTTGAAGTTATATTTTGTGGATACTTATTTGGTTCATTCTTACTGGAACATTCACCAACTTTTGAGATAGAATTTTTGAAACCGATACTCATTTCTTCAGCTTTATAATGTTTTTGTTGGACATGTTCTAACTCTTATTCTTTTTTCTTTCAACTTTACTTCAAGATGATCATTGTGATTCTTTGAATTCTCAAGAGAATTATTCATATCATCAATATCTATTTCCTTAATGATTTTCTCATCAGTAAAACCGTCTTGACTATTTAATGTGGAATTTTCATTTATCAACTTCTTGTTTTCCTTCTCAAGCCTTCTGATCTTTCTCAAACATTCCTTCAACTATTCTTTAAGATACTGTTCAAGTTGAGTTTCTTCTTCTTCAGTACTACTGCTCTCATAATCATCATTATTCACAGTTTCAAAAAAATTACTCTCTATAGCTTTATCAGCAACAGAATTTTCAGATCCAGTCTCACTATCATCATCTTCTTCACTTTTTGAAAACAATCTTTTTCTTTTTTATTTGAAGAACTTTTTATCCTTACCTCTTCCAGAATATTTATCTTTTTCACCCTGTTTCTTCCAAGACCTTCTTGTTCTTCTATATTCTTCATCATTGTCTTCATATTTCCCTTTTTGAGGGCAATTAGCCACAAAGTGGCCAATAGATCCACATTCAAAACATTTTAAAGGGAGTTTCCCTTTGTATTTCCCTATTCCTTTTTTAATATTTTTAGAAAACAAGGATAAAATTTCATCAAAATTTTGACATAAATCATCTTCAGAATTAGATTTACCACCATCATCTTTAATAAGAGTCTTCTTTGACTTCTCTCTCTTCATAGCCTTGAATGAAATTTCTCTATAATCTTTTGTTTTTCCCTTCGTAGTTTTCTCCTTTATCATCTCATAAGTAATGAGAGTGCTATGAAAATCATCCAAAGATATTGTTTTAGGGTCTCTATCTTCTATTGAAGACACTTTAGCATCAAAATTGTCAGGAAGAATTCTCATGATCTTTTCAACAACTATAGAATCCCCCAATGTTTCACCAATACATCTTATTGTACTAACAATATCATTTATCCTGGTAAAGAAATCCACAACAGATTCAGATTCTCCCATTTTCAAGTCTTCATACTTCAGTCTCCAGATTTGTAGTTTAGCCTTCTTCACTTTTGTATTTCCTTCATAGATGTTCTTCAGTTTGTCCCAGATTCCTTGGGCTGTAGCAATACCTTTCACTCTTAAAAATTCACTCTCATAAAGAGATGAGAGTAACACATTATTAGCTCTTACATCATTCTCAAGATTCTTCTTATCGACATGAGTAAGAGGAACCTTGTCATCAATAGCAGAAAATCCATCTGTTGTAGTTTCAAGAACTTCATATCCATGAGACATAAGATAAGGAATCATTCTTTCCTTCCATATGTGATAGTTCTTTCCATGAAAAATCAAAATCCCCTTACTGTTCACGCAATTTAGATTCTCCATCACAACTTCTCTTCAACCACTTCAGCAAAGAATAAATGAAGGGAACCTGTCCCTTTGATAGAAATTGAAGTTCCCAGTCAGGATCCAAGTATCACTGAGAGGGGGAGGGGTGAATCAATGATATATTTTTATTTTTATGTTTCCTTATTTTGAAACAACCTTTTCCTCTTATTAAATAGTTTCTTCCCTGCTGAACACACACAACCACAGGAACAAAAGATTTACAAGGTTCACTACTCAACAAGAGTAGCTATATCCTTGGTATGGTACAGAAACAATCCAGTACCACACAATCCACTATAAAACAATCTTTTGATGTGGAATAAAATGAGTAGGATATACCCTTACACTCATGTAACACTTTAAAAACAATACAATAGTGCATGTGCTCCCTCTTAACACAAATAGGGTAATATAATGATTATGTGTGTCTTAATGAACTTTCAAAAATCAAATATTTCAAAACAATTATTCACTTCCCTACCCAAAAGCTGGTAAGAACCTCCTGGTGCAAACAACTTGTGCGCCCCTGATTTCGCACCTCCCTGCTTGCATGCCTCCCTGCTTGTGAGCCTCCCTGCTTGTGTGCCTCTGAGATTGCATTCCACCTGCTTGCGCACCACCTGCTTGTGCGCCACCTACTTTCGCGCCACTAACTACTTGTGTTCCACTATTGTGCACAACTCACAACTTGCGCGCCACTCTTGGCTTATACACAACACACTTCTTGAAGAAACTTACCTGCTTTCATGCCTCTGAAAACTTGCACGCCACTTCTGCTTATGGGCCACCCTACTTTCACACCTTATAAATAACACTCAGCTTGCGCGCCACTTCAGTTTGCACGCCACTTCCTACGAAAATTACTTTGACTTACGCAACCAGAGCTCAAATTTGTTTCTTAAGTGTTGAGACTTAAAAATTGAGGAGGATTTTCATCTATTTATAGGAATTTTGGTGACTTGCACGCCACATACACTTGTGCACCGATTCAGCACTTGTACGCTGCTCCAGCACTTGTGCACCGTTCCATCACTTGCACGCCGCTCCATCACTTGCGCAACATTTAATCACTACCACAATACTTTCTTTCCTTTGTCATATTTGGATATTATGATGTTGAAATATGTCTTTTTCACAACATACACTTGCACGCCACATATAATTGTGCGTGACACTTGTACGTTTCTTATACTTGTGCTCCACTTTTTGACTTGCGCGCCAATATTTAACTTGCACACCACTTTATTTCCTTTTTCATATTTTGATGTGATGATCTTGAAATATGACTTGCGCGCAACATACACTTGCATGCCACTTTTGACTTGCACGCCACTTTCTTTACTTTGCCAAAAACACTTCTTTACTCCCCCTATCCTTCATAAGTCTTGCATCACAAGTACTCCTAAATTATGATATTTTTGAAATACATATCAGGAAAGCATCGTCTAGTTTTCATGTCATTTACAAAGTGAATTGATTTATCCTTTTTGACAACAAAAAACAACACTCTGTAACAGCAAACTCTTTTTACTTCTTTATCCATCCAACTTGGTCCCAACATCTAGAAGGTGGATTAAATCATTATCCATAGTGGATATAAAATATCCAAAAACTTGATTATCTAAAAATGAGTAAAATTTGTTCCTTCACTGCTCTAATTGATTTTTCATGTGTCCTCCTTCTCGTTATGGTGAAGCAGGGGTTTCTGTTGAAAACCATGGGGTGTTTCACGATATGGAATATTTTTTAGAGCAGGTGTCGGCATAAAGGATGGATTAAGTGTAATGAAGGACACCTCTACATTTCATGATACTTTACCTAGGAATGGTGGAGTTATCTGAGACTTGAGATTAGTCCATTGTCTCGAGTCTTACATTATTTGGGAAATGGAGGAGAAATATCGAAACCCACCTATATATTTCATCAAGAATAGTGGCGTTCTAAGATCATTTTGAAGGTTATAAATAAATAGAGGGAACATGTATTCTTGGGGAAGTGGTAGGTTCATGGAGTAGGTAAGCCCTTTCCATCTAGAAATGAAATCCGAGACTCTCATTTTTTCACTGTCTAAAATTTTTGTGTTCAATGAATGTGGTATTTTGTAGTGTTGATCTAAAATAAAATAGGAACTATCAACAGAGGTCTTCCCATCCTATGATTGACTATGCTAGAAAACTAGTGTACCATACAAAGGTCATCCCTTGTATAATTTTCATGAAGAATATGATTTTTACTGCTTCTTGATTATTAGAAGTTCCCATAATGGGATCATAATTGGACGTAAAGTGTGACATATGTTGTTTCTAGTCTCCTAATCCATTAAATATCAAAAATTTAGGACTCATGAATTTTGGTGGTGATGAGGATTCACTCACCCATTTGAGGTAATGTTTCCATTCCATATGCATTAGCGTATCCTACCCTTACAAGAATTATAATCAAGAGTACAATGACTCAATGGTGTCGATAATCCCTTGATGAGTGTTTGGTTGAATAAGAGCTAAAACAAGTGTAGTAATGGGCATGATCTGGTGTGCCAGTTTGGGCATTATTTGAGGTTGATATCTGGCTAGAGAGATATTTTAGGGTTTGTATGAGCCCGCTCTAGTTGTCTTCATAATGAAGGGAAATCATGATATCCACCATAATCACATCCCTGTAAACTGATGGTCTAGACACTAATTTGGGTGGATCCATTTGCCTTTATTTAGTCACTGGGATAAAAACTTGTTGTTTAGGTACACCTACTTGAAGTGTAATTTGGAGATTCGATCACAGTGCATATTTGGTCAGAATTATTCCTTAGAGAAACTCAGTGTTGATTCACCTCAACTCTTTCATTTCTTCCTCTTACGGATCAACCATTTCTTTTAGCATGAGGAGATCCTTTTCCTCAGGAGTAGGAAAATTCTATGTGGACGTTCCTTTATTCTTATTAGATATTATCTAGTGATGAAGTAAGGGATTGGTCAATCAAACACCCAAATTTTGGGAAACTCTTTGGTTCTGGGTATGAAAACTTCCTTCGTTTATCTCAGTGTGGACCAAGTTCTGGATGAACCATCCTCTCACTACTCCTCTACATTGACATCATTTTCAGAATTGGCTATAGGATTGATGTCCATGAAATTTATCAATACATAATGAATTATAGGCATAAAAATGAATTTCAAGTTATTGTATGGTTGTTTTTATCCTTTTCCTGACCTCTCCCTTTTTTCTGAGGCCTTTTATGAGTTTCTAGATGAAGAGTGCCTTAGGGGGAACCTCTATATAGCCTAGTCGTATGCCACCCTTTTATGGGAAATGGGTCGTGAGATGGGATGAGCTGGGAAACCTCACTTCTTTTCATACTCTCTAAATTGTAAAAGAATAATTTAGTTTTAGAGTGTGGTTTAGGTAAAAATTCCCCCATCCCTATAGTCTAGGGTTTCTCCCATTCCCATTTATCTTGCCTCAGGCTTAGTTTTTTCCTTTGGGGATAATTTTGTGTTAAAATTTCCTCTAGTCCTATGGGTTAGGGATGATCCCATACTGTGGAGGATTCTACTACTATAACTTATCTCTTTATCTTTCACACCATTTTTTGAGTGTGATATGTATACAATTCCAAGTTTTCATACGAACTTATTGCTTCCGAAGATAAGTTTTCTATTTTTTTATTTACTTTTGGGGTTTTCAATTTTTAATCTATGATCACTTTGCTCGTTGGAATGTTTTTTTTTTGGATTTTGGTTTTTTAATTTTGATCCCACGATCAATTACCCCACTGGAATGTGTAAATTAGAATTTGTGAGAGTTCCCACTCTACCCCTGAAAGTGGTTTTATGAAAACTAAAAAATATTATTTTGAGGTTTCTCAATGGCATGCTCTAATCAGACCAAATGATTTTGAGTCTTATTAATGGAATATTATTGTTGAGTGTGCCATATTTCATGAGTGGGGGTTTGTCTTAATATCCATCTTGGAGTAATTACATTATAGGATTCCATTCCCAATGGTTTTTGCTGAATGGGGAGTGAGGTGAAATGAAAAGATCCATGTTCCCCCATCCCTAGATATGAACACCAAATGGGGAACTGATAATTATATGATGAAAATCATGAAACTAATTGAGGCATGCCAATTAAATATATTTCCATCACATCTCTAATCATGGTCATTATACATATGGAAGGTCTTCCAAGTAAACTTGATGATGAAGATCTCACAATATTTTAACATGGTCTTCATACCCATTATAAGGAATGAACTTTTCTTTTAGGTGGCAGATATTTTTCCAGATATTTAGATAGATGTTTTTTATTCATTATTTGGACAATACCTTTTGAATGTGGAACTGAGAAGTGGTTGAGGTCAAAAAAATAATGTATATATCATCCCTTGATAGTTTTATTCTCATGAGTAACATATAATTCTTCTTTTTTGACCACAAACTCCATTAAATTATTTGAAATATATGTGGACTAATTGACGGTTTTTTTGTAATTAGAGGGGCTAGTGGAGGTCTAATTAGAATCGGAACGGTCTGGGGGTGGCTCAAAAGAAGATCGTTTCTTTAGGATGTCTTCTTTTTGAGAAAGGATGTGTCTTTCCTTTGATAAGTTATATAGCATGTGTGACCCCATATTTCTAAGTGCCTCAAAATATGAGGGCTTTTTTGTATTTGAAATTGAAAGAGGATGAATATTTTACAAAAAAGAAATGCTACTTTGGGGAGGAAATTTGTAGTGAATTCCATCATGGTGAGGACTACCATCATAGCTTGATGTCTGAATACAGTGAAAATTTCTATAACATATACCTTGGGGGGACATTTAGGGTGGATGAAAGAAAGGGGAGGACATTCATGCTATAATGAGATTTTATTATAAGGAGGACCTTCATATCAAATTCCATCATGGGGAGAAACACTATCATTGTTGTTTTTCTAACAGTAGGGAGAATTTCTACAGCCTATACCCTGGGAAGGACCTTCAGGACAAATGAAATAAATGGGAGGAACTTCTTACTATTGGATCATATAACTACAAGGGTGGCTACCATGATTCTCATCATGTTATAAGCTATCAAGATCGATCACTTTGTGACCACAAAGGAAGCTTTCTGGGTATATGCTCTGGGAAGGACCTCCAGAGTTACTGATAACAATGTTGCAGAGAGGACCTTCACAACTTCTACTACCACTTATGTAATTTGGTAACAAATGAACTAGATCCTGAACCACTATTAAGATACATTTTATTTCCTCAAGAACTCTATATTACAATAGAGTATATTTATGAGTAATCCCTTCATTTTCCAGTTTCTTTTAGAGAGATTTATTTTTAGGCACTCTCTTGTGAGTGAATGGGGCCACTTCTATGAATGAAGACCTTCACATGTGGGTTCCCATTCAAGTGTCTCTTCCAGTTCTGCTGAGATATGCTTGTAATCTTCCAAAATTATGATAGAGATGTATGCCTTCTTTGGAGTGGCCACTAAAGTAGACCAGTGTAACCTAGTTGGAATAAGTATCTCCACCAGATCCTATAGTCCATTTGTAATAGAAAATTGTTGATGACACTCCTGGACAAGAGCAGTGATTACTTTACACTCCTGAGTGACCACCCCATTATGTGGATGAGTTTCCCTACTTAAGGAGGTACAATTATGGGCTTGACTTCTAGATATTTTTATGGACGTGATTAAATCATGTAAAGTCTATAGGATATGGTCAAGAATTGATGTCAGAACCTCTATCATTTCTATGATTTTCTTAGAAACATCCTTGGTGGGAATGGGTATCTATTCCTAGTCAGATGTTGGGGTAGAAATGTGATTCCTCTCTTGATTTGTAGCCATGATATGTTGACTATGTTCTCTAATTTCCACCATTTTTTCATGGAGGGATTGATGTTTTAAGGAAGGTATTTTCATATTCTTGTTGATTTCAATCATACTTGACTGACTAGATTGGTATGAATCAGTAGGAATTTTCATATTCCTATAATTTTCCACCATATTTTCATGGTGGTCCTAATATAGAAGAGCATGAATATCTCTCTTCTCATAGTTTTGTACCATATCTTACTGCCAAGCTTTATATCTGTTAGAATTTATTTGTGTCTACTCATTTTCCACTGTATTTTATTGATGGTATTCATAGGATTAGACAGGAATATGTATCTTCTCATAGGTTCCCACTATAATTACTAGGATGGATTATTTAGTCGGAACAAGGACGATGGACTATTCCATATTGTTTGATCGTCTCCCTCTATGAACGTCCAAGGGGAACTGGGTCCACATGACTTCAGCTAGGTCCCATGGGGTGATATCCTCTTCATGGTGTGGTTTCTAGGCTGTAGGATGTTGGCAATGATGATTACCAATAGGTTACCTTGGGTGGGACCCCTATACTATTGGGATGTAGTCGTCGGTAACCACTTAATTTTCCTCCCTAAGGTATGGGAGGAAATCCTTATCACATTTTGGGGATAGGCTAGCTATTGGGGTCATATGGTTCTAGAATATCAACTATCACTGGGTGGATGACTGGGATGGATTTATAGACTAGAGGGCCTACCGAGCTGCCTCCAGGTCTGGGAGAGTACCATTTTTATGGTACTCATGTACCTATTCATTTGAAACTGTGCATTGAAGACAATATGTGAGAAATTATTTCCTCTATTTTGTTTAGGACATTTCCTATGATTTTATGGGTGTTCCCATGAGGAATGGTGATAAACCATTGAATTGAAGAGAGTTCAGGTGAAAAGTTCTTGTAACATACATGACAAATAAAAACAAACAAAAACCCTATTTAATGCAGCATCTTATGACCACCTACGCAATTGATTGTATAATTTGTACCTCTTCCATTTTGGATGAAAAAGATACTGGACATGGGGTAACTCCAAAACCTTGGTTAAGGATTCATGTTAGGTTCCCTATTTTGTTTCTTATGAAAATCATGGGCACCCGACAATTTATTCTAAGGGGTTGAATTATGGGAAATCACTTATGTTAGGTACATCACTTTCGAATAGTCTCTAATGGTTTTTGTTCATAGAGACTAAAATTCCTAATGGATCTCATATCCATGAATAATAATTGACTTACATTACAAAGGAAATCTCTCATTGGGGAACTTGTCCAGTGAAACTTAAGAAACCACATTGGTCGAGAGGATGGGAGTTCAGGCTCATCACACCCTTTTGAGGGGAAAAATTTCCTATTCCATTTCTATACTATACATTCAGGATTTGTTCATGAATCCTTTTTTAATTAACAATTATTTATGATGGGAATCACTCTAAAGTAAATATTAATTATGAATACATATGGGTTTATAATCATCTATATGTATATAAGGTTCTCAACAAATAGAGAGATCTATATATATCTGAGGTTTTACCTCACTGTTACCCTTTTATTTACAGGGATCAGAGATTCTTTGGTTTTCTATTATGAAAATTATGGTTTTAATCCATATGGTGGGGGAGATCAAGAGTTTATTATCAACCATGGAGATGGATGTTTCTTTGATGTTAAAATCATACCATAATATGGGCTTCCTATTTATCCTCATGAGAGAAATAAAAACTCATGTAGTTCAATGCCATTTAATAGGACACATCACCTTTTAGGTCATGTGATGAGAACCAAACCATGTATTTTGATGTCATGTGGCAAGGAAATATTGGAAGAAGGTTCCTAGTCAATGTTTTGTGTGGGACTTACACCGAGGTGGCCTGAGGGATCCAAAAGATATGTGGACTTTTAGGTGGATGTGAAATGACTCAGAATTTGGCCTAGAGAATATTAGGGTGAATTTAGGTGTTGGGATAGGATATTAGGTAGGATTATTACATATCCCAGTTATTTGGGAATCAAATCTATCATAGTTCAATATGGGTTGGGTATTACATCGTATAATAGGCTCATTTGAGTAGATATGGATGGGGTTTTTACTATGGAGGATGCCCAATGGATTGGATATGCTAGGGAATTATACCAAATAGAAGACCCACTAAAAGATTAGGATCATGAGGATGTGTCAATAACCATATATTTAATCACATGTGAGTCATGCTCGGTGTGGTAAACAAGAGGAAGTAGTAGATCTGAAGATAAAATGATTCACTTTTATATGCTGATGGACGAATTCTAGATATGAAAAGGAGAGGGAGAGGGATTTGAGTGTTCCCATATGATTTTTCTATTTAGGTAACTAGGATAGTCACATCTTCTGATCTATCCCACTATGAATCAGGCTGGAAAAGAAGAGAAATATTGATGCCTCCCACAAGAAAGGATAGAGGCATACTTCAGGAGGGATTCCCTTCCCTAGATTTCAGGGATAATGAGAGAAGGATCCAACACTATCTCTTATCAACGGTAATGGATAGTGGTTTAAATCAATACTTATAATAGGTAGGTTCATGTGATCCCCTAAAAGGTCAGAACCCTTGTCACTATTGTAATGTGGACTTGAAAACAATCTAAGGGTCCTCCTTGTCATGGAGGTTACCACGAGGACTCTACTTTCCATGAGTGTTTAAACTTGATAGGACATGCTAATGTTCCTAATGATCTAATAATAAATATCAGGTGGATTTTTAAGGTTCCTTGTCCTAATTCTATTTTAATGGAATGCAGAGGGACAAATGTTGGGCCTTATGGTATGATAAAGGGAAATTATGGGAGTTGGAGAGTAGCACGACCTAGGATTCCCCATTTTGCGTAGGATGTTATTATAATGGATGGGGTTTCCTCCACGTAGTAAGTTTTTATGTGGGTAAGGGGGTTATTTGTGAGGCATTGTGAAATGTGAAACTAAGTTTTATCTATATATCATGTTGAAATATGGGGATGAGTTCCACCCTATAATATTTTTCTATATGGGTAAGGGTTCCCCCCATGTAGTTTTTTTCTACACGGTGTAGGGTTCTGATGTCATAGTGTTTTTCAATGTGGTGTGGTAGTTCATAATGGGGAAATCCTCTTATTATCCATGATGTGGTGTCTGTGAAGTATTTTAAGGATTGCAGACTCTAGATGAAATTAGTTTTTTCATTAATGCTATGCGGAGGGTTTACCTACTTAGAATCTCCTTTTGTTTTCCATTATTTTTTTATTTGGTCTCCCTCAAGGTTATTTTATAGAGGAAGGGTGGGACCAAGTACTAGGATAGTCAGTCACCCAGAGTGGGCTATAAGGATTCATTTTTGGGATCCCAACAAGGATTCCTCATCCCGTTAATGATTTCATTTTCATAGGTTGATAATCAACCCCATATCCCATGAAAAATTTATTATTCATGGGTTGCGGTCATTCATGGGGAAAAAATAACACCATACGACCTCTCAAACAATTTGGTTTCATTTTCGGGATCCATTGGCACCTCTTCATCTTGCAATAAATTCCATTCATGGGAGATGATCATTCACGGGGGTGGAAATCACCATATGACTTTGAAAAAAATTTAGTTTTGTTCGCATGGGGTTGAAAATACCTTCCCATTCCACAAACTATTTCATTCATGGGATGCCTTGTGGAGGGGATGAATGAAATGTAGATTGGAGGTCCATAAATTGATTTCGCAATGTGGACCATAGTCCTCCATTCACGGATTTTCCTCCTTCAAACATTTCTCCTCAAACTCTTCTTCAAACTTATATTACCTTTACCAAACTAAAAAAATTATTTTCTCCTTTCATGTGTAATTTTCAGGACCCAAAATTAGGGTTTTATTTTTTTATGAGTTTTAGGGTTTGAAGGGGGTTTTCTTGTATTTTAGTATTTTTATAGTGTTTTGGATTATTTTGGGATCTTTAGGGTGTTTTAATGGGTTTTGGGGTCTTTTAGGGGTTTTATGGTCTTTTTAGGGGTTTTAGGTGCTTTAAGGGTTTTTATGATTTTCATTGTTTTTAGGGTTTTTAATTTTTTAAGGGGTTTTAAGAGTTTTTAGTGTTTAGTGGTTGTTAGGATTTTTAGTATTTTTAGTGGTATTAATGATACTTAGGGGTTTTTATGTTCATATGGGTTCAGTGTTTTCTATTGGGTTTTGGAGGGTTTAAAATATTTTTATGGGTTTTTGGGATTTTAGCAGTTTTAGGGACTTTTCAAGGTTTTTAGAGCTTTTAGGGATTTGGGGGTTTCCAGGGGGTTTCATGGATTTTCATGGTTTTATAAGCTGTTTTGTAGGTTTTAGGGTTTATTAAGGGTTTTAGGGTTTTAATTGGTTTTAAGAAATTTTTGGGCTTTTATGGCGTCTTTAGTGTTTTAGGGTTTTTCAGGGGTTTAGGGTGTTTTCATGTTTTTAGGGTTTTAGGTTTTTTAGGGTTCTTATTTGGATTTTTAATGGTTTTAAGTGTTTTAGGTTTTTAAGGAGTGTCTTTGGGTTTTAGGGGTTTTAGGGGGTTTAGTGTATTATTTGGAGTTTTTAGGGTCTATTAGGGTTTTATATTTTTTTTAAGGTTTTATGGGGTTTTCAGATCTTTTAGAGGTTTTTGTTTTTTGGGGGTTTTAGGGGGTTTAGGGCTATTTCAGGGTTTTCAGGGTTTTAAGGGTGTTTAGAGTTTTTGGGTTTTTGGGTTTTTGGATTATTACATATTTTTTTGGTTTTTTGGATTTATTTTGGGTTTTTAGGGTTTTTATGGCCATTTTAGTTATTTTAGAGTTTTAAATTGGGTTTTGGGCTTTTTAGGTTATTTTAGTTTTCTTAGGGATTTATAGTGTTTTTAGGATATTTAAGGGGGTTTAAGGGCCCTTTAGGGTTTTTTATGGATTTTTGTAATTTTTTTGTAGTTTAAAGGATTTTAGGGTTTTTATAAATTTTTAGGGGTTTAGTGGACTGTACGGTTTTAGTGTGGTTTTTTTGGATTTTTAGGGGTTTTAGGGTTTTTAGGGTTTTTTTGTGGTTTTAGGGGGTCTAGTAATTTAATTTTTTTTAGAGTATTTAGTGTTTTGGTTTTGGGGTTTTTTAAGGTTATTATTGTTTTTGTGTTTTTGTTTTTTTAGCGTTCTTTGGGTTTTTAGTGTTTTTAGGGGTTTTTAGTGATTTTTACCATTTCTTCGGTAATATTATTTTAAAGGTTTTTAGGGTGTTTTAGGGACATTTGGTGGAGGGGTTAAATTTTTTATTGCGTTTTTTATTTTTTTTGGTATTTTAAGGTTTTAATTTTTTTTTGGTTGTTTGGGATTTTAGGGTCTTCTATTGGTTTTAGTTTTATAGCATCATTTAGGGGTTTTAGGGTCTTTTCGTGTTTTTAGGGGGTTTATGTTTTTTTAGGATCATTTATGGTTTTTAGGTTCGTTTAGTGGTTTTGGGGGGTTTTTGGTTCCTTTAGTATTTTAGGGTCTTTTAAGATACTTTATGGGTTTTAGGATCTTTTGTGGATATTTTTGGGTTTTTATGTATTTTAGGGTCTTTTCGAGTTTTTATGGGTTTTAGGGTCTTTTAGGGGTTTTAAGGGATTTAAGGGTTTTAGGGTGTTTTTTGTGTTTTTGAGTTTTAGGACCCTTTAGGGGTTTTAGTTACTTTTTTGGTTTTGGGGGTCTTTTTGGGGTTTTGGGATTCTTTGTGTCCTTTAGGGGTTTTATGAATTTTTAGGGGGGTTTAAGGTTTAATGGTTTTTATGATTTTTAAAGTTTTAGGGGTTTTATGGTTTTTAGGGGTTTTAGGGTCCTTTAGGGTTTTATATGGTTTTATGGTTTTAAGTTTTAAGGTTGTTTATGTTTTTAGGGAGTTTGGGGTTTTTAGGGGTGTTCAATTTTTGTTGGGTGCTTATGGTTATTAGGGTTTTTGGTGTTTTTAATTTTTTTAGTGTTTTTAGGGTTTTTATTTTTTTCCTAGGTTTTTTGGGTTTTGTTGGGGTTTTAGTGTTTTTTGGGGTTTTAAGGGTTTCAGGGTTTTTAGGGGGCTTAAGTGTTGTTTTTGGGTATTAAGGCTTTTTCAGGGTTCTTAGGTGTTTTATAATTTTTATATTTTTTTAGATTTCTTTTGTTTTTTTGGTTTTTACAGTTTTTAGGGGTTTATGGGTTTTTTGGGACTTTTATGGGGTTTAAGGGTTTTTATAAAATTATTGGGGTTTTAGGAATGGTATAGGGGTTATAAGGGTTTTGGTGTTTTTAGGAGGTTTCATGGATTTTTATGGGTTTCTACAATTTTTATGGGGGTTTAGGGTTTTTAGGGAAAAGAGGGTGTGGGGTGAGCGTTGCTGATCCCCCCAAATTTATTATGAAAAATAATGTACAGGGCATTACTATGAAGTTTTGAAAAACTGGGTATGGGAAACCCAATCCATATCTGATTCCACTAAGGACGTACAAAAGCTAGGGGTAACAAAGGATCACAATGAGCTCGTCTCCTCAATTGACTTCTTGGAGAGGACGTCTGCCACCATATTTTCCTCTTTATATGCATGTGTGACGTTGAGCGTAAGTGTACATGATGCGTCAAGTCATTATATACATTGAGGAAGAAGCCGCCATGGTACTTGTCTGGATTTTCTTTTGAAGGCCTCCACTGCTAGAAGTGAGTCAGACTCAATCCAAAGGTGATTCCATCGAAAGCGATTGGAATAGATTACCGCCTTTATAAACACCTAGAGTTCCTCTTCATAGGTAGTTTCATATCCGATAAAATGTAAAAAGAATACTTTAATGAAGTCGTGGTAGGTGCGGAAGACACAACCATAGCCTGAGGGTCTAGGTGCGCCTGATGTCGCGCCGTCCACATTGACCTTAACCCATGTCTTGATTGGGGGAATCCAGCGGATGAATTTCAGAATCATTGGTTTATTGGACCTACCAGGGATTCCGATTTTCTGAAGGATTATAAGGTCATTAGTGTGATTGGATATCTCACCAGATTGGATGCTAGCAGCGACATGTATTTCTCTATGAATAGACAATGATCCCTTATAGGAAGAGCATGATAGATTGTTTTGCACAACATCATTACAGGAAGCCCAAAAGTAAAAGAGAAGTGCCACAATTTCTGTAAGAAAGAGATTAAAGAGCTGTAGGATCAGATCAATGTCTGTTGCTGCCTTCAGCAATCCAGACATCCCTTGCTGATTGTTGATGTCGAGGTTAACCCCAAAGGTGCATTGGACATGCTTCCAAAGCTCCATATCAAACTTTCATTGATTAAAGAGGGGTCATTCATTATCCTCCTCCCGTAGGCAAATGATACAAGTAGAGACAAGTTGCAACCCGATATTTTTTAGCATTCCATGAAGTGGAAGCTTGCCTTTCCATACTTTACTGAGAAAAATATGCTTTGAAGGTTGAATAAATGGTTTTCTGAATCTGGACAGCCAAGATGGAACCGCAAAATTCTACTCACATTTATGCTGGTACAACTCCTTTATGTTGACTGAGCCACCCTGGTTGGGCTTCCAAACCAAGGTGTAAACATCAATGAACGTGTACCTCTTTATTTCCTTCATAGTAGAAGTTGGGATAATTTTACCCATGCCTTCAATTCCCTACACAAGTTCAGAAATAGACACATTTCTCATGATTGAGGGGGGTTGTACCATCCAATTAAGCGGGATGTCTAGCCACGGGGTTGACCAGCAATTGAGACACGATCTCCTCAAGGCATTCCATTTCACACTGAGGTTCATATCATTGAATTATGAATTGATAGTATGCCATTCTGAAGAATGAATGTAACCAAAGAAACCATTCAGCAGTCAACATGTGAAATGACTATTGAGAAATTCAAGCCCCTCTTCCTTCGAAGTAAGTAGATTCCATGTGAAATTACCCAAGTGCGACTCATTTAATTTCCTTAGATCTTTAATACCCAGTCTCCCCATATCAATAGGTTTGGAGCATGTTTTCTATGATATATTAAAAAGCTTCCTTTCATTGGCACATCCAGTCCAAATAAAGTTCCTGATTTTTTCTTACAGTCTCTTAAGAAAACTGAATGGCCATCTCTATTTCGAGAATGCATGCACACACATAGAAGTGATTACCACATTAATTAAGAAAACTATTCCAACATATGATAGGGATTTCCCTTTCCAGTTATCAAGTTGACTGATGATTCTAGAGGAAATTCTCTCAAGATGGGAACTCTTGGATTTTCCCCAAAAAAGAGGGATACCAAGATACATAAATGGTATTGTGGATTTTTTAACTCTAAGAAGTTTTGCATTTCTGACCTGCCTTGAGTTAGATATCCATTTTCCAAAGACAATGTATGACTTACCCCAACTGATTGATTGTCTCTCCACATCCTCATAGTGGCAAAAAATCTTCCTGATTGATTTTAATGTTATCCTATTAGCCTGTTCAAAAATAAGTATATCATTAGTGTAGAGAAGATGTGATGGCACATAAATATCCTTACTCACTTTAGTTTTCATGAAGAAGCTAGAGTGCACCAAACCAATAATGCATCAGCTCAAGTAGTCTTCAACAATGGAAAAAAGAAGTCCAGAGAGGGGGTCTCCTTGCCTAACTCCACGAGATCATTGAAAGAAACCTCTTTGGGAGCCATTAACCATCACAAACATCCTGGAACTACTCAGGAAAGAGTGAGTAATTTTGATGAAGGTGGGAGAGAAACCATACTTGGCCAACACAGAGAAAATGAAGCTCCATTTTATGTTGTCAAAGGCCTTTGATATGTCCACCTCGACAGAAAAAGGCCCATGTTTTTACTCCTTGTGCATGATATTAATTCCTTCCAAGGACATGTATAAACCAATATAAATATTTCTCCACAGGATAAATCTGAACTAATTTGGGGTGATAATCTGATGCACAATCCTTCCCAATTTGATAGTAATGATCTGGATGATAATATTTGGGATGGTATTCCCAACTAAAACTGGGCGGAAGTCCTTGATGTTGATTACATTATCCATTTTTTGGATAAGAACAATGAAGTTATAATTGGAACCATGTGGCATTGAGGCATAAAGAAATTATTTTCTAATGGTATTGGTCACTTCTATGTGCATAATATCCCAGTAGAACATGAAAAACTTGTTGCTAAATCCATCAGGGCCTGCTACACTGTCCATGTTGAGGGTCCTTTAGGGGTTTTAGGGGCCTTCGGTTCTTTTATTGGGTTTTATGAGTTTTTAGGATTTTTAGGTGTTTAATTTGTATAAAGGGTTTTTAGGGTTTTATTGATCTTTTGGGTCATTATGATTTTTAAAATTTTTATAAGTTTTATGTTTTTTTGGGATTTTAAGGGTTTTTAGTTTTTAGGGGTTTTTTGAGGTTTTTAGGTTTTTCATAGGTCTTTCTAGAGTTATCAAGACTTTTTATGATTTAATTTTTTTAGGATTTTTATGGATTTTAGGAATTTTTAAGGATTTATAATTATTTTTAGGGCTCTTTAGGGTTTTGAGGGATTTTTCAATTTTCAGGGTTTTAAATATTTTATGGTTTTTGGGGTTTTTTTTTATTATTATTTTTGTTTTTAGATTTTTTAGTGTTTTAAAATGTTTTAGGGTTTTTTATGGATTTTAGGGGTTTTAGGAAAGGAAGGCTCGGGGCCAGGCTATTCCTGATCCCCCCAAAATTTATTAGAAAAAGGACACTGCAGAAAAGGGAGGGGCGGGGTCAATCAACCCACACCCAAAATGCATGGACGCCCTGACAAAACCCAAAATCCCAAAACCACTAAAAGACACACAAAATGAGAAAAGAAAGAAAAACAAAAGAAAAACCAACAACGTCTCCCATCCAACCCACAACCAGCATCCAACACAGGGTCTACCAGCCATCCCCACCATCATCATCATAATCTGCACCAGGGGGGTCTCCCTCGACACCACATCCAAAGGCCGCATCAGTGTCTGCTGACTCCCATTTCGAAGAATCATAATGTTTCAAAAGGTTGGTGTAGTACTCCCTTAACTTCACCTGCTCCACATTTAACTGATTCTTAGTAGACTTCCCCACCTTACTAGAGGATTCTTCAAAGCCTTGTTGGAATCCCTCGTAGAAACCATTCTCGTAAATGAGGAGTAGTCCTTCCTTGGCCTCCTTACTTTCAGGGCTGTAGTGCCAAGATCACCATGATTCCCTTGGACAAGTATAACAGAGTCCTCCTGGTTGAGAAAACAAGAATTGGGAGGTGGAAAACACTCCCTGGATAGGCCCCTAGCAAAATTCTATTTCCCAGTGAGTATGGCCTTGTCCTTTAAAATCTGGGCCATGTTGGATTTCATCCTAGAGCCATCATCCGATCCACTCTCCCAAAGAATCGAGAACTCAGATTCCATTCCCTCCTACAAAAGAGAAGGCTGCAAAGCTAGGTGTTTCAGAACAAAACATTAGGAGTTCTCATCCACATTGTCCCTAATCATCCCATCTTCAACAAAATTAACATCATTTTCTCTGAAGGAAATGAGCGCCTTCGAAGCATCCACTGTGAGAGGAATAGTTTCAAAGGATTCTGAAGCTTTCATCAAAGACCTGTTGAGGATACCCCCTTTACCCTAATCCTGGGCAGCATTCACACCATTCTCGGTCCTTAGATCAGCCCTCGCCTTATTCTCCCATCCACAATCATTATGAAAGCTCCCAAAAGTGCTCAAAATCATCTCGGCATCACTAGAAATGTGTTCCACACTCCCTCCCCCCTGCCCATTAGCAGGCACATTATCCAGCACCTGAGAAGGAGACTTTGCGCTCCCAGCATCAGCCACCACATGGTTCTGGGACACGTTCCCTCCACCACGCCCAACAGCATCGGCCTGCACCTTATTGGGGTTCGAGACGGTTTTAGGGTCTTTTTAGGTTTTTTTTTTGGTTTTTAGAGTTTTTTATGATTTTTAGGGGTTTTAGGGTTTTTAGGTTTTTTAGGGTTTTAGGCATTCTTGGGTTTTAGGTGTTTTTGGGTTATTTTATGGGTTTTATGGTATTTTAGTATTTTTTTAGTTTTTTGGACTGTCTTTGGGTCATTAAGGGTTTTTATGGTTTTCTTATTTTATTTAATGGTTTTAGGGATTTTATAGTATTTTGGGGGATTTTGAGGGAATTTAGAGGGTTTTAGGGGTTTTTAGGGGGTTTAAGGGTTTTTAGTGTTTTTAGGAGTTTTCGAGTTTTTTTTCATTTTTAGGGTTTTAGGAATTTTAGTTTTTTTAGGGTTTTTAATGTTGTTATGTTTTTATGCATTTTATGGTTTAATATTTTTTACTGGTTTTTAGGGGGTTTAAGTAGTTTTTATGGTGGGGGGGGGTTGTATTTTGGAGTTTTAGGGTTTTTAGGATCTTTAAAGATTTTAGGTGTTTTAGTATTTTTTTAGGGTTTTTATGGTTTTTAGAGTTTTTTGGGATTTTAGGGTTTTTAGATTATTTTAGGGGTTTGAAGGTTTTTTAGGGGGTTTTAGGGTTTTTATGGGTTCTTTGTTATTTTTTTGGATTTTTATTCAAATGTTTTTTGGAATTTTTATGTTTTTATGGTTTCTTTGGGTTTTATTGTGGGGTTTCAAGGTTTTTCAGGTTTCAGGGTATTTATGGGTTTTAAGGATTTTATTATTATTAGGATTTTTAGGGTATTTTATGTTTTTTAGGTTTTTTAGTGACTTTAATTTTTTAGGGTCTTTTATGTTTTTTTGGGGGGGGGGGTTTAGAGGTTTTAGTGTTTTTAGGGTATTTTAGGTATTTGTAAGGTTATTTAGGGTTTTAGGGGGGCTTAGAGAGATTTTTTTATGGTTTTTAGAGTTTTTAGGTTATTTTATGGCTTGTTATGGGTTCTTAGGGTCTTTTAGGGGTTTTAGGGATTTTAGATTCCTTTTTCGTTTTTAGCGGTTTTTAGGGACTTTGGGTTTTTTATTTTTTTTTTCATTTTAGTTTTTAGGGTTTTAAATTCTCTTTGATGCTTTAGGGCCCTTTATGGTTTTTAGGGATTGTTAGGACCCTTTGGTGTATTTATATGTTTATTATCATTTAGGGTTTTTTGGTGTTTTAGGGTCCTTTAGAGTTTTTGAGGGGTTTAGAGTATTTTAGTGGATTCTTTCTATTTTGAAGTATTTTAGGGTTTTTGGGGTTTTAGGGCCATTTACGAATTTTTAGGGTCTTTTATGGATTTTTAGGGTGTTTAGGATCTTTAAGGGGTTTTTAGGGATTTTTTTTGGTTTTCATGGGTTTTAGGGTTTTTATGGGTTTTAGGGTTTCTATGATTTTAATGGTTTTTTGTTTTTTTAAGGATTTATTAATTTATGTTTTTAGGGGTTTTAAGTGTTTTTGGTTTTTAGGGTTTTTAGGGTTTTAAGGTTATTTTGGGTTTTACCATTTTTAGGGTTTTTAATGGTTTTACTATTTTTTGGGTTTATGGTTTTTTGGGTTTTTGAGGGGTTTCTTGGGGTTTTAAAATGTTTTTAGGGTTTTTAGTGTTTTTATTATTTTTAAGGTTTTTAGGGTTTTTAGGTAATTTTATGTTTTGTAGGGTTTTTAGAGTTTTTATGGTTTTTATAGATTTTAGGTATTTTAGCGGATTTTAGGATTATTTAAGGGGTGTTAGGGATTTTTTTTTTTGTTTTAGGTGTTTTTAATGTTTTTAAAGTTTATAGTGGGTTTTAGAAGTTTTCATATTTTTTTTAGGTTTTAGGGTTCTTTTTTGCGATTTCTTAGGGATTTTGGGTTTTTATGTTTTTTGGGGGTTTTATAGGACTTTGAGGGTTATTATTTTATTTTATAGTATTTTTGGGTTTTTTGAGTTTTTATTGGTTTTTCTGTTTTTGGGTGTTGAAGGGGTTTTTAGGCCCTTAGGGGTTTTATAAGGCTATTTAGGGTCTTTTATGATATTTTTTGGATTTTTGGGCCTTTTAGGTTTTTTTATAGTTTTTAGAGTTTTTTTTGGGTTTTAGGGTCTTTTAGGTGTTTTCTGAATTTTTAGGGGATTTAGGGATTTAAAAGGTTTTAAGTGATTTTAATGTGTTTTGAGGTTTTTATGGTTTTTATTTGTTTTTAGTGTTTTAATGGTTTTAGGAAATTTATGGGTTTTGAGTGGTTTTTAAGATTTGTGGGTTTTCTTGGTTTTCATTGGGTTTTCTAGGTATTTTTGTGTTTTTAAGGGTTTTAAGTAATTTTTTATTTTTAAATATTTTTATTGTTTTAACAATTTTTTAGGTTTTGAGGGTTTTTATTTTTTAGGGTTTTTAGGATTTTCTTGTAGTTTTTTAGTGTTTTTAGGGGTTTTAGGGTTATTATTATTTTTTTGGTTTTTAAGGATTTTTATGGTTTTAAAGGGTTTTTAGTATTTTTAGTAGGTTTAGTCTTTTTTAGGTATAAAGGGGCTTTAAGGGGTTTTATGGTTTTCTGTGTTTTTAGGGGTTTCCATGGGTTTAAAGGTTTTAGGGTGGGGTTTCTAAGGTTTTTAGGGGTTTCATAATGTTTTTATGGATTTTAGGGGTTTTAGGGTTTTTTATAGTTTTCTTGGGTTTTGAGGGTTTTGAGGGATTTTATGGGGTTTTTTTTTTGGATTTTTAAGGGTTTTAAGGGTATTAATGGTTTTTAGGGGCTTTAAGGTTTTCATTTTTTTTTGGGTTTTTAATAATTTTATGGGTTTTAGGGTTTTTTTGGATTTTTTGGGTTTTAGGGTTGTTTTAGGATTTGTAGGGTTTAGAGTTTAGGGTGTAGGGTATAGGGTTTATGGTCTAGGGTATAGGGTTTAGGGTGTAGGGTATAGTGTTTTGTGTTTTGGGTCTTGGGTAAAGGATTTAGGGTGCAAATTTTATAGTTTAGGGTGTTGGGTATAGGGTTTAGCGTGTAGGGTTTAGGGTTTAGGGTTTAGGATTTAGTGTGTAGGGTACAGATTTTAGGGTGTAAGGTGTAGGGATTATGCTGTATAGTTTATAGTTTAGGGTTATGGTATAGGGTTTAGGGTTTTCAGTGTAGGGTATACGGATTAGACTCTAGGGATTATAATTTAGGTGTCAGGTTATAGGGTTTAATATGTAGGGTTTAGGGTTTAATGTATGGTGTATTGGGTTTAGGGTGTAGGCTTTATGGTTTATGGTATTGGGTTTTGGGTGTACTGTTTGGGGTTTATTGTGTAGGGTATAGGGTTCAGGGTGTTGGGTTTATGATTTTGGGGGTAGGTTTTACGATTTACGATGTAGGGTATAGGGTTTAGTGTTTATGGTGTAGAGTTTACAATTTGCAGCTTAGGGTATATGGTTTATGGTTTAGGGTGTATGGTATATGGTTTAGGGTATAAGGTGTAAAATTTATGGAGTATGGTTTATGGTTTAGGGTGTTGGTTTTATGGGTTAGGGTGTAGGGTCTACGTTTTAGGGTGTAGGGTTTAGTGTTAAAGGTGTGGGGTATAGAGTTTTGGAATTAGAGTTGCATGTGAATTTTAAAAGGTTGATGAATTATGGGGTGGGGTAGAGGGTTTAAGGTATATAGTTTAGGGTTTATCTCCAAGGATATTAGGTATAGCGTTTTTATGGTTTTTAGGGTTTTTAGGGGTTTTTATATTTTTTTGGTTTGTTGGATTTTAGGTGGTTTTATTAATTTTTTGGGATTTTAAAGTGTTTTTGGGGTTTTATGGGTTCAAGTTTTTTTCAGGGTTTTTACGGGGTTTTAGAGTATTATAGGTTCTTTTAGATTTTTTAGGGGTTTTCATGTCAGTTAATATTTTATGGTATTTTGTGTTTTTTTGGTGTTTTGGGTGTTTTAGGTTTTTATGGGTATTTTAGGGGTTTTACATTCTTTTTTGGGTTTTAGGGATTTTTAGTGTTTTTAGGATTTTTTTTCGTTTTATGGTTTAGTGGGTGTATATTGTATTTATAATTTTTAGGGTTCTTTAGGGGGGTTTAAGGGGTTTTGAGGGCTTATATAGTTTTTTCAGGTTTGAAAGGGATTTAATGATTTTTGTGTTTTTTAGGGTTATTAGGTTTTTTGGGGTTAAAAGGTATTTTGAGTGTTTTAGGGGTTGTTATTGTTTTTAGGGTTTTCAGTTTTTTTGGATTTTAAGGATATTTATAGTTTTTTGGGTTGCTTTAGGATTTTTAGAGTTTTAGGGGTTTTATAGCATTTTATGGTTTTTAGGATTTTTTAGAGTTTTTAAGGTTTTTGGGGATTTAAGAATTGTATGTATTTTGGGGATTTTTTTTGTTGTAAGGTTTTTAGATATTTTTAGGGTTTTTATGATATTTTGGTTTTTTTTGGTTTTAGGGTTTTTTTTTTGTTTTTTGTGTTTTTAGGGTGTTTAAGGTTTGTTTTGGTTTTAGGTATTTTGTTTTTTTTTTGAGTTTTTATGGTTTTATAGTTTTTAGGGGTTTTAGGATTTTAGAGTTTTTAGTGTTTATGGTTTTTTAATGTTTTTGGATTTTTTGTGTTTTTTAGGATTTTTTGGGTTATATTCGATTTTATTGGGTTTTTATGGTTTTAATGGGTTTTTAATGTCTTTAGTGTTTTTAGGGTTTTAGGGATCTTTACAAGGTTTTTTTTTAGTTTTTAGCATTTTTATAGTTTTTTGGGATGTTTAGGGATTTTTAGTGTTTTTTGGGTTTTTTGGGTCTTTTAATGTTTTTAGGGGTTTTTTGGTTTTTTGGGTTTTTGGAGGATTTTATGATTTTTGGTGGTTTTCATGGATTTTTAGGTGTTTTTAAGGTGTTTAGGGGTTTTTATGGTTTTTATTCTTTTTAGGGTTAATATTTATTTTAGGGTTTTTTGGTTTTAAGGATTGTTTTAGTGTTTTCATAGGTTCTGGGGATTTTAGGTGTTTTTAAGGTTTTTAAAGGGTTTTAGGGGTTTTATGGTCTTTTAGTGTTCAAATTTTTATATTATTTTTAGGTTTATTTGGATATTTAGGGGTTTTAGGGTTTTTATGGGTTTTATTAGTATTTTATGATTTTTATATTTTTAACCATTTTGAGTGTTTTAAGGGTTTTTAAAAGTTTTTATGTGTTTTTATTATTTTATAGGTTTTTAGGGTTTTTAGGTTATTTAGGGGATGAAACATGTGTTGTTTAACTCATGAAAATTTTCAATTTATAACCTACTTACTCTAGTATGTTGGTGAGAAGGGTCAAAATAATGGGAAGAAGAATGTTTTTCGAAGTAACAAAAACAAAGAAAAAAACAAAAAAAACTGAAAACAAACATAAAATGATGAAGGTATGTGTAATGTATGTGGTGTAAGGGGGAAAAGGTCAGAGAAAGAGATAACCGATTGATGAATTAGGGCCCTTGAACTATTTTGAAACGTAAAAATATATTCTCATATCCAATTCAAATTAAATTAATTAGCATATTTTTGAGAAAAGGTAGAGATTCATTAAGTTGTTGCATCAATGAACTTCCACAGTTCGATGAACCTTATTCAGCTTTGGTATGTTGTTCTTAACCTTATAATTAATTAGTTCATTAATTAGAAGCGATTAATTGACCTTTTCCAGTTTTCATTACTTCGGTTAATGATCCAAGGTGAAATGATTTCACTACTGTCACTTGTTAGTTCTTGAGTAGGGTGAAATGATACTCATTGTCAAAAGGAAAAGAACATAAAACTAAGAATTGAAATAAAAAAAGTATTAATATAATAAAAATGGTTAAAAAGATGACCAGTTCATCCCATCTAGATAACCCTAATCTAATTAACTACACATGATTGGGAAACAAGTGAAGATAATGAGAAGAAATAGGTGAATAAGTATCTTTGATGAGATTTCTTTATCAATACAACTCTAGTTCTGAATCCCTCTCATAGTTTTGTTTTCTCCTCCCAATTATCTACTTCCCAGTATTAATGATTGCTGATCAGGGTATAGTTCTCAAATTAATGAATGAACCTCCTAATATAATAAATTTTTTCACCACCTTTTAATGAAAACAATCACCACTCCTAGATTATCTCTCTTGCCTCTAAGTGACACCGTCACTACACATCTTTTTCCTCGATAGGGACCAGAACACAAGCCCCTTCTAATAGAATGGTCAAATTTTTAAAGATCCGATCCATGAATTAAACATGATCCCACGCCGAGATGCTCTACATTTAGAATCTCTAAAGTCCAATATCATTGATTGAAACATCTTTAATTCCTACAATCTCCTCTAAAAATCCTCTTACCAGGAAAGAAATGAGAAATATCAAATACACAAGTAGTAAATATTATTATACCACTATAAATATATATAAATTACTTAATTTAATTATATTATTATTAGATTAAAATATATAAAAAATATATAATTATTTTTATTTATATATACTTATTATTAATATATATATATATAATAATTTTATATGTTGTTATTATTATTATTATTGGTTTTGTTGTTGGAACCCTTGTTTTAATGATAAAAAAAATCACATTTCATATACTATTAATGAGTTTTATGTGTTATGATAGAATTTTATATTATAAGGCTGATTGGATGAAAATTTGGCTAAGTATGGGAAACACCCACTGTCAGAAAGGAGTCACCACTAAGGACAAATCATCATCAGAAATGATCGATCATTGAGGATGAGAAATTTGTATTAGTGTTGAAAACATATACCATTAGATATTATTAACCATTAGGATGAATGTTTGGAAAATTATGGAAAAGACTCATATCCAGAGGATGAATCACCCTCAAAACTTAGTCACCTTCAAATTTGGAAAAGTGTTGAGATTAACTACTGCCAGAGGATGATCCACCTTCAACCTGTAAGTGAAATCAGAATGAAAATTTGTAAAAGTGTTGGAATGACCTACCAAAAAGATACATCACAATTGGCCATAATCACTACTATCCAATGTCACTATTAGGATGACTCACCTCCATATTTGCTTCCCCATTCATAAGAGTCACTATCATTTTTCATTTTCTTTTTATGTTAAATACTTTTAATGGATATATTATTTAATTTAATGATGAGAGTAATTTTAATGATTATTTTTAAAATATTATAGGGATGCATTATATTTTTTATCAGTCATTCAGAATGAGTAGAAGAGGATCTAGATGATTCTTCTTCCATGGTGACAATATATTAGGTATAAGACTTCCTTTTGAAAAGACATTGAAATATACACGTATATATGAAGTGAGTTGAAACCATATTTAACGAACTTTAAGAGTTATTTTTTATGATATCTTATATGCTATTTCATTCCTAAACACGGCTATGAGAAAGTGGATCATAACAAACATAAAAGATCACTTCCTAGAGTCAAAACAAAGAGAGATTATGATGGTCTATTTTTCCGCCATTTATAGAAATACAAATCGAGCTCATGTTCAAGCCATATCCAAGGATACTAAATCTTAATATCACATCAGATAGAGCTGCAATATTTTATACATATTTATACTTTCTCTTTTTGTTTACTATATTTTATTTTTGATTAGTGTGTAATTTTCTTTGTATATTGAGTGCACACACTATCTCATGTACTTTAATTGGAAGATACATAACATCTTCTTAACACTCTCTTTACCTCTATTTTCACACGGTGTTGTGAAAGAGGTCTCTGTGTGGCCTGTATGGATATTTTCCCATGGTTATTGTGGAAGAGGTCCCTATATGGCTTAGAAATAAGTTTTTCTATTTTACATCCGATCCAAGTTGTGGTTCAAGATTATTTTATATAATATACTTGGAAGTAGGTGATTGATAAGTAGAGAGGATTCAGGATCAGCTTGAGGTTTAACCTCTTGTATTTATTACACTATTTTTTTTGTTTTGTTTTATTTATATTATTTAAACTTAACATGTTTTGAACTATAATAAAAACCAATACTTTGATATTTATTCCAAATTAGTATTTCTATAAGGTTTTGATTGAGTAAATTTATTTCAAAGTTAAAGTAATTTTCATACATTGTTTTAACTTAGAGTTCATAAATCCTTGGTAAATATACTGAAAGTACAAAACTTATATCAATATTTTATTTTGATTAACTGGGATTTTTTTAACTATTTGGGGATTCAATTTAAACTTATTTTTACAAAAAAAAATATTGAGTACTCAATTATAAATTTAAAACTTTTCAACTATTATTTTAGTTATGTTTTAAGGATCTTAAATTTCTATCATTTCTAAATTTAGTTATTTAAATGTATAATAGAAAGGAATGTTATTCTACCAATATAACTCCTTTATTTAATTGAAATATCTTTTTTCAATATAAAATAAAAATGAAAATTCATATTGAGAGTATGGGTTTTAAAATTTGGTCTTCTATAGAGGATAAATATGAATTAACTAAGACATGGAGGAATAATTGGTTTGATGTTACTCTAATTTCTTTAAATAACAATTTCTAAGCTATGAATGATCTTTACTATGCCTTAGGAGATGAATAATATAATATGATATATTCTAGTAAAATTACATATGAAATTTGGTATAAACTAGCTATTTCCCATGTAGGAACTACTAATGTGAAAGAAATGAGATTGAACACTTACACAATTAAATACGATACATTTAAGTTGAAACCTAATGAGATAATTTTTGATATTTATCTTCAGTTCAATGAAATAGTGAACATAATGAGATCCTTGGAAAATCCAATTTTATAAAAAGATCAAATTATGATACTACTGAGGTGTATTCCATAAAGATATAGAGGGAAATAAATTTCAAAAAGAGAATAGTGTGACCTCAATAAGAAACCTATCAAGGAATCGATTAAAAGTTAATTATATATAGGGAAGACCTTAAATTTAATCTTGAATAGGATGAAAAATTGAAGAGAAAATCAGTTCCCTTTAAGACTACTGCATCCAAATATAAGGAAAAAGAAAAATTATAATATGAAATATCCAATGATGTGGAATCACTAGAAAATAGTGATGAGTAAATTGACCTTATGTCTAGAAGGTTTAAGAAGTTTTACAAGATGAAGAGATTTTTTAGAGAACTATGCTCTAAGTTAAAGTTTGATAGTAGATAGAATTTGAAAAATGATTGTAAAAGAGATTAAAATAGAAATGATATTACATGTTATGAGTGTAAGAGAAAAGTAAATGTTAAGGATAACTTCCCTATGTTTAAGTACAAGAAGAAGTATAAGGATAAGGGTATAAATTATAAGAAATCCATGAAATCCACCTGGAGTGTCTTTGAGGATATATCCAGAAACTCAAAGTCAACTCATGAAGAGATGCCTGACTAAGGAAATATTTGATTCATGAAATATATATCTAAGGTACCTACTACATCTTATGTAAATAATTATGATCATTCTAAAATTAAAAAAATGATAATGATATGTAAAAATAGGAAATTTTTTAGTATTTAAATATACCACAAGTTACTTTTATTGAACTTAAATACAAATACAAAATTATGAAGAAACAACATGTTTTATCTTCTAGTGTTAAAAGTAATATTACAATAGAAAAAGAGAAAAATGATCAATTATTGAATGAAAATATAGAAAAAAAATTTCAAATGAGAAACTTAATAATGACTTAAATATATTTACAAATGTAAGAGAAAAAATCAATAAAATACTAGGTAAACAAATTTCATCTAAATATATTACTAGTCTAGGTTACCAACCTAGAGAGAGGAGAATTTTCAACATCACTTTTGTTCCTAAATCCACTTTTGGAAATTACAATCTGAGTTTTTATTCAAGTGAACCGAATAATGTTTTTATTTAAAATAATTTACAATATAATTATAAGAAACCGATATAGAAAATATGGGTTCCTAAATCCCTAATTACTAACATATCTAGACCCAAGGAAATATTGGTAGAAAAATCATTCTTTGTATATACATTTGTTTAGGAAATATACTTAAAGATCTCCCATAGAGATATGTGGTACTTGGATAACAGATGTTCTAAAAATATTACAGGAGATTACTCCAGATTCAAGATACTGATAAAGGTTTATGGTGGTCATGTCACCTTTTGTGACAATGCTAAAGGAAATAATGTTGGCCTTGGCCAAATCAATAACACTAAATCAATTTTAATTTCTAAATTACATTTTTTTATGGTTTAAAGTACAATATTCTTTTTTATCTCCCTACTATGTGATGACGGATTTCATGTAAATTTTTAAAACCATTCTTGTAATGTTTTTAATTACATAAATGATTTATTATTCACTTTTTTGATAAATGAAAATGTGTATATTGTTAATCTTGATTCATTAATTTCCAAAATGTTTCTTACTTGAGTTACATTCATAAATAATATTCACTGTGGAATATAAGACTAGTCCTCTGTAACATTCACTCACCTAAAATGATTACTAGGAAAGGGTTAGTCTAGGATATACCCAAACTTGAATTCCCAAATGAAAAATTTTGTAACCCCCATCAAAAAGGGAAGCAAAGCAAGATGTATTTTAAATTAAATAAATAATTTTGAACTTATAAACCTCTTGAGTTGGTTCATATGGACTTTTTTGGACCATCTAGGGATTGTAGTTTAAATTGGAAGAACTATGTCTATGTTCTTATAGATGACTTTTATAGGTATACTTGGGTATTATTTTTTAGCACACAAGAGTGAATCTAGTTCTTATTTTTTACCAAGTATGATAAATCTATAGAAAACCTAAGTGGAATTAGAATTTAGACTTTAATAATTGACCAAGGATGTGTGTTTGAAAATGTAGACTTTGAATCCTTTTTATTAGAAAATTTCTATAGTTATAAATTCTATCCTCCTAGGAACCCTCAACAGAATAGAGTTGTATAAATAAGAAATAGAACACTTCAAGAGATCCCCATAATAATTCTTAATTAATGAAACTTAATTTTTTTTGATTTTCAAATAAGTCACTTTTTGGGTTAGTGATAACCTACAAAATATGAGACATAACACCATTTGCATCCCTAGTTTCCAATCCCTTCCACCTCTCGATCTCATCATCGACATTCACCACCGTTGTTGACTTGTTATCACCGAGAACTCCAACCACTGAAAAACACAAAACAAATAGCCATTAATTATTCCACAAATTCATAAAAAAACCAACAGAAAACCAAACCACTATAAAAAATTTATCCAACATGCTACAAAACCGCCAGAGCAAGTCCGTGCACTATTGATCTGCCATCGTGAATCCATCACAGAACACCGCACATCACTTGAAAACAAGATTTTGTTCACCAAGTGTGCATAACCAGTCGCCGGAATCGAAGCTGAGTCCACACCGTGTGCCGCCAAAAACATCGCTCCACTAAACCAAGAAAAACACACAGAAAAAAGCGTACAAACACAAATCAGGCCAGATATCGCTGGAAGGGGACACCTCTGCAATCCTATGCCGAAAATCCCATCGCCACCTTCAAAACCGCACCTGGGGCCAGATCTACCCATCACACCCACATACAACATGAATCACGATGACAACCCCCAGAACACAGCATCTGAAACCACCCTAGACCAACATCTTAGCGCCATGGGAAGCCCTAGACAGAGCAATGGATAGGGGCCTCGTACCACATCTAGGATGTTCTCCAGAAATGGAAATCCATCGCCACTGGAAGATCCCACGAACCATGAGTGCACTGAGAAGAAGGAGAAGCCAAGGAAGATCTGCAAAGGGGGAGAAGAAGGCGACATCGAGGGGAAACCTAGCACCATGAGGCCCCTTACGGGCTCATGACAATTCTTAATGAATATAACTTATATATATACTTTTGGTTAGAGGCTATGAATGAAACCTAATATATACTTATTAGTGTTTTAATTAGACCTATCCTGAATAAAACACCTTATTAAATTTGGAATAATAGAAAGAATAATGTTTTTTTACTTTAGAGGTTTTGTTTGAAAAGTATTTATTCTTAAAACTAAGGATAATTTGGACAATTTTTTCACCAAAAGCAATGAAGGAATTATCCTTGGATATTCAACTTAAAGTAAATCATAAAGAGTTTAATAAAATAACCAAGATTTTGGAAGAGTTTATCCATGTCATGTTTGATGAGACATATCCACATGAACTTAAGACTTCTATAAAAAAACTCGAGGATGATTTATCCAAATTGAACTTAAGTTACAAAACCTATAATTATGTTGTAAAACAAGAAAAAAAACCATCCAGCTCTGAGGAACTTCTAGAACCTATTTAAGACCCTGAGGTGACCGGACCTTATTTCTACAAAGCTGTTAGGAATCTTAAATACCAACCTTTATATTCAGTTTTTGAGACTTAGATAGTGGTACAAAAACTAGAGCTCCTCTGAGAAACTAGTTTGAACATCAATCATTATTTTCACAACATGAACCTAAGAACATCCATGATGAAATTAATGATGAATTATGGGTAGTGTATATGCAATAAGAACATAATAAATTTGAAAGAAATAAAATTTGGGAACTTATTGATAGATTCAAATAAACCTTGATCATATGTACTAAATTGGTCTTTAGAAACAAGGTTGATTAATTTTGAATAATATTAAGGAATAAAGATAGACTATTTACACAATGATATTTTCAATAAGAGGGTATAGAATAAAAATAAAACCTTTCACTTGTTTCAGGATGTGAATAAATTATAATACTTATTTCTTATGTAGCACATCTAGATTTCCAACCATATCAAATGGATATCAAAAGTGTATTCTTGAATGGGTATATAGTATATGATGTTTTTTTGAACAAAACCATGTATTTTAAAATCCCAAGTTCCCAAATAATGTTTTCATGTTTAAAAAATATTTATATTGTTTAAAAAAAGATTATAGAGGTTGGTATGATAGGACCAGTTCTTTTATTAGTTTAATAGGATTTCCAAAAGGTATAGATGATCCTGCCATATTTATCAAAATAATTTCAAAAGATATTTTAGTTTTTCAAATTTATATAGATGATATTATTTTTTGTTATTCAAAAAATTATTTATTTAATGATATTTCAAAAATGATGCAATATGAATTTGAAATAAGTTTAATGGGTGAATTGAAATTCTTTATTGGTTTCCAGATTTTTTAATATAAAGTAGGAATTATTTTAAATAAACTTAAATATACTAACTAACTTTTAAAATATACTTTTTGGATAACACTAAAATTTTGACACTCCTATGAGTACCACCTGTAAGTTGGATCATGATGAAGTTCTGAAATCAATGGATCAAACTAGTTACAGAGGTATGATTGGAAGTATTCTGTACTTAACTGCTATTAAACATGACATCATGTTTACTATATGTATGTGTGCTCATTTTCAAGAAAACCCAAAAGTGTCACATTTACTTTTTATAAAAAGGATAATCAAATACCTCAAGTATACAACCAATTTTATATTATTCTACCCAAAAGGAAAAGAATTTGAAATAATTAGTTATTCAAATGATAATTTTCAGAGTTGACAGTTAGATAAAAAAATAACTACTATAACATGTCAAATTTTTGGAAATCCTATAGTTTCTTGGTGTATTAAGAAACAAAATTATATTTCACTCTCTACCGATGAATCTAAATATATAGATGCTGATAGCTACTATGCACAAATTTTGTGAATGAAACACATGTTTTTAGACTATGGATATAAATTATAATATGTATCTATACATTGTGATTATAAAAGTGATATAAAAATTTCTAAAAATACTGTATATCTATATAGAACAAAACAAATTTATGTAAGAGACCATTTTTTGAGAGATAATTTTCAAAAGGTTTATATAACTCTTGAATATATTGCCACTGAACATCATCTTGCTGATATTTTCACGAAGCCTTTGAATTATGAGAGAATGAACTACATAAAACATTAATTATGAACAATTGATTTTGGTTAAGTATAATTTTTTGGGATCCACAATTGTAGTTTTACCCACCATTGGTTTTTTAACCACCGTTATGTTTTATCCACCATTTTCAAATGTCCCTCCATTGGTTTTTAAGCCTCTGTTATATTTCCTTTTTATGGGATATTTATTTATTTAAATTTTAATTCCATTAAAAATTTATTTCAATTTGTGTTTTATAAATCCCTAAATCCATAAATGATATAAATTATACATTGTTTTAATTTCAATGATCACTCCCTCACACCTTTCTCTCATGCCTTGTTGCGACCCTTTCTCTCCCAACAGTTTTCCTTCCCTCCCCTACACCCAAACCTTCCAATACGATCGCCATGGTTAGAGTAAATAAAGATTCAATATCTTATTTGGATGAGTAATTTTCTTCAAAGAAGTATAAATGAGATTTGATCTGTCTAAATTCTATTGGGAGAGTGAACCCAGAGATAGCTAAACATATAGTGGTACCTGAGAAAGATCTTCACACTGAATGGTTAGTGTCAATAAATTCGATGGTTATTATAGTCTTTCAAGATAAGGGATAAGTATAGTGGTTCTCTAGTAATGAGATACCCTTCTATCCTAGTTTATTTCACTAGTTTTATCAATATGTCATGTTCAGTTTTGATGAAGACAAAGACTTTTTTAGAAGAAGAATAAATGGCCGCAATGTTGTTTTTTCTTCAATAAAATGGGAAAGATGTATTAAAGTACATCAAAAATGATTTTCAAATGAAAATCAAGGAATTGTTCAAAGTGAAAGTGATACATCTATTTATTTGGATTCCTTGGTAAAGTTAACTGGGGATGGGATAATAAGAAGACCAGTTTCTAGCACGATTTATGGAGAATGTCAACTACTTTTCATGTTTATCCAACATATCCTATGCTTGAGAAAAAGTGATTTCTCAATAATGAGGTATCAAGATGTGTAACTTCTATATCTTATAAAGAGATGATAAAGGATGAATATATGTAGATATATGATGGTTCACATAATGGATATGTGCAAGACATCTTCCAGATAAAACTCCACAATTTATCCAAATTTTATTTCTTCCATGATGGAGGCCAAGGGATTGGATAATGAATAATAAGAAACCATAGTTAATTGTGGATGTTTTTTCATTACAAGGGTCATTTAAAAAAGAATGAGGATTGGTTGGAAACCTTGAAAGAAACAATTTGTTGATGATGGTGATAGGATCTATGAATAGTTTTATCACGTTGATCATTCATCTAAACTGATTAATCTCATGGACCCTGGCTTGGATCCAAATAAGGTGGTTTAGTATTCAGATGAAGAATAAGAGGGGGGTTATTCCTCTAGGGACATGGAAAGGTTTTTTTAGCGGATGAATTAAGTGATCCAAATTTTCCTCAGATCTCACACTCTATTACTTATAGGGCTCCTAGAGCACCTATATCTCTCCCTATCTAAGAGTCTCTCTAAAAATAAGGGAGTGAATATGGAGAAATCAATGTTTTTGGTGATGAAATGTTTAATATAACTTAATTGTATTATAAATAAAATAAAAATGGTGGGAATGGTAATAAATAAGATGTAGAAGAATGATAATATGAAAAATAATAAGAAGAGGGAGAAGTAGAAGAAGTAAGTGGAAATAGAAATGATGAAAGAAATAGATATGGAGATAGAGATGACAATGATAGAGGTTTTGACCATTATGGTCATAGTGGATACATTGGTGCTGAGGATGTTGAGATGTATTATGAAGCTATATGTTCTCTAGGATTTCCAGTCGACCCTAGATAATAATAGATATCCAGCTTAGTTCAAGGTATAGATAATGATTCTATAGTTTAGAAGGATACATCTGTTGAGGGGGAGGAATACCCAAGCCTGGATTGTCACTTGGTTGATCCTGTTTATGGAGACCCTAGTATTACTATAACTAATTTGAATAAGGATATTGAGAAAACAGTTGTTTAACAGTCATGTGATGAGAATATGGGGGTTGATCCTACTATTGTTGATCTTTCATTTATTGGGAAGATAAATAATGTACATAAATATGATGAGAAGTTGAGTGTTGTACTTTCCATTTTTGAGTCTACATTTGTAGATATTATAGTTTTTAAGACCTATGGTATGCATTATATCAGATTGATGGATCCAGTTCTTGATGAATGGGATAAATTTTCAAGTAATGTCAAACTTGGTTTGGAGTACTTAGATTTGGATGTTGAGGGAATTTATATTCGAGATGAGATGGATACAAAATGATCTTTAATAGACCATATACATGCTTCGAGGGAATTGAAAATATTTTCTTCTGATATTCCTGCCCCTACCATTTCCTCAACACCCTTTCATGCAACTTACATTTCTTTAGTACCAATTGATGCTATATCAAGAGCTGATTTGGAATCCATCAGAGAGATTCTTCTCTCTGATTTTGGTTTTTTATTGAAAAATCAGGCACCTTGGGTCACTAAGTTGAGTGAGTTATTTCAAAGGTATTAATTTTATCTTCTTATACATCACATATAGATAAATATTATGAATTACATTCAAAAAGTAGAGATATAGAATAATAGGTTAGACAATTAGTTGGAAACATTGAGATCTATAGTGGATGAGTTGAGATATTTCTTTTCAAATTATATGGATCTTTTTATAGAGAGGGTGGAGAATATTTCTTCTATAGATTCTACTTCTAGTTCTCCCCCTCCTTCTATTGATTTTGATTTGACCAGGTCAATGTTTAGAGAAGAGCTCTATGCTTAGGTGATGTACCTGAAATCCCTTAAGAAGGTTTTAGGAAAGTTGGAAATAACATTGATAATGTGCATATGATTCTTAGAGAATATATAAAGGATAGGAAATCTAGTATAGAGACTAATTCAAAGATTATAAAGTATTATATTTCTCTATTTTATACTAATAATTAGCTTAAATCTTATTTTAAGTTCATGAATGAGAACCTATGGAGGCCTCAAGGGACTCAAGATTTTAAAGAACAAGTAAATCTTCTTAAAGTGATGAACCCAATGCTCAATCTATTTATGGAAGAAAAAAGGAATTTTTCAGTGCTACAGAAAGAGGTGGGAATATTATAATGGATTTACTAAATTTTAGAAACCCCTTATTCATGTTTCTGGAACTGTAATGGCAGATCGGGATGACATTCCAATTAAGGATCATCTTAGTCCTCAATCTTTGGATCCAGAGTTTTTCAGATCATGTGTTACCAAAGATCCAAATTCACCCTTACCTTATTTTTTCCATCCATTCAGTTTGACTCCTAGAGAATTAGTATAACATATCATGCCTATCATTATCCGAGAGACTCCTTCTTTACTTTCTCTTCCTATAATTTTACCTACAATTACCACATTCCTAGTTACTGAACCTTCTACTTATGAAAATGGTAAGGTAAAATATCCACCTTTTCCTCCTATCCATCCAAAAAATCATTGATATTATAATTTTTATATAATTTATGGTTATTTTTTAGGTATTTTTATTGTATATTTTTTAGCACTTCAAATTATTTTTTAATGTAAATTATCTTATTATTAATATTCTGTTCTATTTAATTTTCTATTTTATTTTGACTTTTTGATAATCTCAAAATAAAGAGAAAGAATATATGGCATTTATTTATTCATTTTACAGTTATGTTTCTTCGATATCATCTTCGATAGTGTTTTCAAATGTTTCCTTGATATCAATGATTCTACGGCTCTACAAGTAATAATATCCTCTGATATCTTCATTGATGATATTCCTTATGATACCATATATATATATATAATGTTCTTTCTTTGATTCCATACTTTAATTGATACTATATTTTTAATTATCTCTGATACTATTTAATATCTTATTATATTTGATATCATGTGTATTTAATTTATGATCCAACTCCCACTTTAGCCATTTCAAGTTATAAGAATCTATATTTTACACTCATAGTTTATTACATACATAGTATATAAAATGTCATGATTTTTGATCACCAAAAATGGTTAGATTGTTGGAACCCTTGTTTTAATTATCATATGATCATTTTTATGATATTGATGAGTTTCATGTGTTATGATAGCATTTTATATTACAATGAATATTGGATGAAAATTTGGCTAAGTATGGGAAACATCCACCACCAGAAAGGAGTCACTGCTGAGGATGACTCACTACTAGATATGAATCGCCATTGAGGATGAGAAATTTGAGTAAGTGTTGAAAACACCTATCATCAAAGATAAGTCATAATCAGGATAAAAGTTTAGAAAATTATGGAAAAGACTCAACACTATAGGTTAACTCGCTATCATAACTTTGTCACTATAAATTTTGAATTTTTTTTATATGACCTACCTCTAGATGATGATACACCATCAGACGTTACCTACCATCAGGTTGGAAATTTGGTAAAGTATTGGAATGATCTATAACTAAGATGAATCACCATTGGACTTACTCTCTTCCAACCTAAGTTTCCAGTAGGATGACTCATCGCAAGAGTTGTCTCAACGTTTAGAAGAGTCACCACCACTGTTTCTGGGATATTAAAATTAAATTATTCTAAATTTTATATTATATAATTTAATATTCATAGTTATTTCTATCATGACCCATCACCCAGGGCATGTTCCTTGACTACCCCAAGCCCGCCTTTCACATGCCAAAGTTGGCGACTAGCACCGGAAAGGAATTTCCCGAAAATGGGAAGGCGTTGCCTCAAAACCTATACACACACAAGAAAGGTACACTATGAAAAAGTAAAACGCAATGGAAGAGTAAGGTGAATACACAAATAGTAACCCCAACTAAGTGTAATAGTATGTATTGAAAGTAAATGGGTTGGAATACAAGCCCAACTGAAAAGATACAACTGCAACAGAAAGAAAAAACAACTCCTGAGATCGTCCTCCAATGATCATACCTGAAGGGTAGGTAAAGTTCGTAATCAAAGATCTCCATGTCAACTAGTCACCATCGTGTACCACCTGTTCCTAGATCCTATAGTTTCAACCATGATTCTCTTCGTCTGCACATGACACAACAATGTGAGGGCGAAGCCCATGCATGGGTGAGTATAACAATACCCAGTAGGGACCCCGAGACCCCCGAAGGTCTCTCAGAATTCCACTAAGGAAAATCACAAATCATTATATCAATGACAAAGAAAAAAGTGAAAGACTCAGCTCAAAGTAGGTATAACTTAGGTATAGAAGTACATATGATTAGTTCTAAGGCTAGATTATCTTATTCTGTCAAAGGGCTTTGCTGATGATCCACATAGGATCTCTTGGTGCTGATCCACAAAAGATTTCTAGGTGCTGATCCACACATGAACGCTAGGTGCTGATCCACACAAGATCGCTAGGTGCTAATCCCCAAAGGATAGCTAGGTTCTTATCCACATAGGATCGCTCGATGATGATCCACACAGGATCACTATTCATTTTTCACGTCTCATCCAACCAATGGATTCCTGAACATAGTACGCATGATTCTGGGAGGTTACGCTCCTCAAGCCATCAGTCATATTTCAATCAGAACGAAGTCTCATGAATAAGTAACCCAATGAAATTTCATGTCATAAGGGTTCCAATTCAACAAACGACGCATCAATCAAATTTCTGGTATGTGAGTTATAGGCATTTTAGTGCTGAGGGCCTGGTTGGATTCGAGTTCGATGCAGCCCAACCATACTCCAACTTTCTCCAAAACTCAAGTGGAGTATCTCAAAAGGACTATCTCATTATAAGGATTCCAGTGCCATAGAAGGGTTGTCAAAAAAAAACATCTAGTTTGTGAGATACAACCTTTTAAGAGAAACTGGTCTATAAAGGGTTTGGGTCCGGTCCGACCCAGTCCGACGGACCCTACCAGGGTCTGACCCATGTATGACCCACCCGGACTGAACCAATTGGGCCAAGGACCGGCCCATCCCAAACCGACTGGGTAGTGGTGGGCTTGGCCTAGCCCGCCATCTAGGCATGACCCACACGAGGGGTCGCGTGACCCATCCTTCCCGAATGGTGCAAGAGTCATTCGTATCTTCAATCGGCGATGCCACGTGGTGCTGCCTCACTATTCGCAGAACCCACAAGACGTGGGTCCCCCTTCATCACAGATTCAAATATGTGGCCTCCACCTACGGCGCACAACGAAGACCTCCCTTCCGCCAACGTGACTGCCCAAAATATGGAATCCCCTGCTAGTCCACCATGGTGCGACACCGTTCCGTGGGTGGTGAGAACCAGCTGCCTCCTTCGCCCACCGTTGCCAGTCGTTGGCACCAGTTCCATGCTAGCAGGTCTTATGCAGGGCACCAGGTGAGATCTGGTGGTATGTTTTCCCTTCCAAAATCACCTACGGGCCTGCCGAGATGTTTCCAATGCTTCATGGCTCCTGAGATCATCTTGACACTCTATTTTCAATTTTCCCATGATGAATGAAACAATTATCAAAGTGGAGGAGGGTCTGGGCCTTGTTCGTTTGGCCCGTGCCCTACATGTTAGCATCATATCAGGTGGGAAATGAATACACAAATCACATAGATAAATTTAAACCTATTAAATCTCTTGAAACAACCACCTACTAATTCATGAACGAGGAAAAGAATCAAGAAAATTTATTGAATTTAGCAACAACCCCTACCTCGAGATCCATTGGGTGATGTTGCGGTTGTGGTAGGAGAATCTATGTTCACTGAAGCCACCGGTGTTTTTCGATCCCATATCGTTTCCTCATAGAGCATCATTCAAGATTCCATTCTTCATTGGAAGTTTTGAGTGTCAGCACTTCGTCAGAGTTCTTCCACCAATTCTCCACCCTCTCCCCCTTTCCAACAATTTTAAAAATCCAATGGATAAATTAAAGTGATCAAACCACCTTTCAATTAATGGCTCATTAATTAGGGTAATTAATGAACCTATTAATTAAACGAGGGGTGGTTACAGATCTTATGTGTAACCGAGAATTTAAAATATTTTATTAAATTCCTAACCTCCTTTGGGGTCCCCACCAACGCTTCTCAAGGAGTGGTTGGAAATTAAAAGTAAAATTTTTATTTTATTTTATTATCCTTCCAAAAAGTCTGAAAAAGTAACTTTTTCACCCAACCTACTATGGTCAAAGTCAATCCTCTCTTAAGTAAATCCCAACACTATGAGTTAAATAGTGCCCTCAAATTTCAATAATGATCACCAGTTCAAAATTTAGAAAACACCGCCTGCACGTTTGCTGAACGTACTTAAAAAATGTTCAAAATTATGTTCTGGGCACACCAAGCCTCAGATTCATGTACCATCAATTTTTTCAGACTCATAATAATCCCAAATAATTTAAAAAAAATTATATGGAATTTCTATGTCTTTACATTCTCCTCACCTTAGGAACTTTTTTCCCTAAAATCTACAACAAAACTAGGGAAACAAATGGGGGGTATTGAGCAGACATCTAAGGCTCCCTCCCCCATGTGCTCTCCTAGAGATTCTCATGCCTCCAAAAAACTCACACTAGAGGAATCGACCACCCACAATTGACCCACTCCTATCGATCCTCTATCTCCACCAGGAACTATGAAAATGTCATCCCATCATTGATGTCAAGTTCTCCCCAGTCGATAACGTGAGATGGATCATGCATGTACCTCCTCAATTGTGACACATGGAAAATATTATGCACCCGGTGCATTTTTGGGGGAAGATATAGATGGTATGTCACCTCACCTACTCTGATAAGGATCTGTAATGGTCTGATGAACCTCAGAGATAACTTGTCTCCCTGACCAAACATTTGTAATCCTCATCGGGTTGAGACCTATAAGAAGACATGGTGAGCCTCCTCAAACTCTAAGGGTCTCTATCTCATGTCAGCATAAGACTTCTGCAGACTCTATGAAATCTTTATATTCTTCAGGATGATCTTCACCTTCTCTGTAGTAGCCTGTACCAACTATGGACCCATAAGTGCTGACTCCCCTGGGTTTTTCCAGCATAGTGGTAATCATCAAGGTCACCTATATAGGGCCTCAAATGGATCCATGCCGATGTTTGAGTGATAATTGTGGTTGTAAGCTAACTCCACCAGTGGCGGGTGGTCCTCCTAACTATGACCAAAATCAAGGACACAAGAACGAAGCATGTCATCAAGTGTTTGTATGATCTGCTCTGTTTGACCATCTATATGAGGATGATAGGTAGTGATCAAGCGTAGATGAGTCTCGAATGCCTCCAATAATTTCTTCCACAAACAGGATGTAAGATGATCATCGCGATCTAAGACGATCGTCTATGGAACCCCGTGAATCCGTATAATCTTCTGTATGTAGAGGCGTCCCAAGTTCTCTACTGATCCCTGCTCTCGGATGGGTAGGAAGTGGGATGACATGGTTAGTTGGTCAATGATTACCCAAATAAAATCGTTGCCCCTAGACATACATGGTATCCCTGTCACAAAGTCCATGGATATACCATATTACTTCCACTCTGGTACCTCAAGTGGCAGTGCTAATCCTGCTAGAACCTGATGCTCGACCTTCAATTGCTGACAAGTGAGTCATCGTGATATGAACTCTTCCACCACTTTATTCATCCTTGGCCACCAGTACTGACTCTAATGGTCTTGGTACATCTTTTACACTCCAGGATATACCTCTAAAGGGGATGTATGGATCTCCTCAACACCTCCTCCCACAGTGTCACTGGTACCATAGTGTGTCCTCTATAGAGGATGACATGCTCCCTAACTTCAAAAAATACCTTAGAATCCCGTCCTGAGGATATATGAACACGTAGGGAATCATAGTCAATGTCCCCAAGTTGTGAATCCTTGACTCACTGAAGGAGTGGGGGAGTAATTATCATAGACTAGAGGTAAGAAGATCCATCATTATCCATGAAAGATAACAACAATGCAGCCATCTTTTATGTCGCATCACTCAACAAATGTAAACTAGATCTCCTACTGAGTGTGTCTGCTACTACATTCCCCTTCCCAAGAGTGTAGAATATCTCAAACTCATAGTCCTAGAAAAAATCTATCCATCATCTCTGTCTCAGGTTTAGGTCCTTCTGTGAGAAGATATACCTGAGACTCTTATGATCAGAGTTGACCGTAAACCATTAGCCCATCAACTAGTGCTTCCACATATTCAAAGAAAAGCCCACTACTGCTAACTCCATGTCATGGGTATCATAGTTCGGCTTGTGTTGTCCCCACTACCATGAGATATAGGCAATCACCGCTCGCTCCTGCATTAGGACAAAACCCATACCGGTCCCTGATGCGCCGCAATAGACTACATAAACAACTCCCTCTTCTAGTTTCCTCAAGATGGGGGAACTCGTCAGTCTCTTCCTCAACTTCTGAAAACTTTGTTGGCATATCTCCATCCACACAAAGGGTTTTCCATTCCTTGTCAAAGATAAAACAGGTTCCACAACTCTAGAAAAGTTAGGTACTAATCTTTGGTAGTACCCATATAATACCAGGAAACTCTGAACCTCGGTCACACTCTTGGGTAGTTTCAAGAAAGCACTGCCTCTATCTTCACCGGATCCATTGCAACTCCAGCATCCGAGATAACGTGCCCCAGGAAGTGGACTTCCCGTATCCAGAATTATCACTTCTAGAGCTTTCCATAAAGCTGGTCCTCTCAGAGTGTATCCAAAACTATCTATAGGTGTGTGGTGTGCTCCTACTTCGACATTGAGTATATCAAGATGTCTTCAATGAAGACCACCACGATGAGATTGAGGTAAGGATGGAAGATCCTGTTCATGAGCCCCATGAACACTTTCAGAGCATTTTTCATGCTAAAGGGCATCAACAAGAACTCTTAATGGACATACTGACATATGAAGGCTATATTTGGTACGTCCTGATCCCGTACCCTGAGCTGGTGATATCCTGATCTAAGGTTTATCTTCAAAAACCATCGAGCTCCCTTTATCTGTTCGAAGATATCATCAATCCTCGGGAGTGGATAATTGTTCTTCATGGTCACCTAGTTAAGGCACCAATAATCCACAAAAATCCTCAGACTCTCATCTGCCTTCTTGGATAATAAAATCAGGGTTACCCATGGAGAAACATTAGGCCTTATAAACCCCTTCTTATGTAAGTCCTCCAACTATACTCATAACTCATGAAGCTCGGTGGGGTCCATCCGATATGATGGCATATATATCGGTGCTATCTCGGGGTACAATCAATGTATAATTCTACCTCTCTGTGAGGAGGTAGTCCCAAAACATCATCAAGAAAGACATCAGCATACTGGTCCACCACTACAGGATAACTCAGACTCCTCACGTCAACTACTCTGAGGGTAAGTCTAGACAACCGATAAGTGATCAACTACACCCTCCTCCGAGTAAGTCCATCCTATGCTGAAAAGGTTACCTTCTTGCTGGTGAATGAAAACCTGATCCCATCCTCATAGACACACCATAATTTGTGCCTAAAACAATTTGTGTGAGTATGGATTTTGGATAGCCATTCTATACACAAGATGACGTCATAAGGCCTCGACGTTGCTACTAGAAGATCCCAGCCGATGCTCTTGCCTCCTAGAGTGATCTCACACTATCTACACTAGTGTGTAATGCTTGAATATTTTCCCTTATGAGTCTCTGATTGTAAGTATCGAGCCAACGAATCTTTAGGAATCTCCATGATCTGAACAAGTGTTTTGGAAATAAAAGAGTGACTAGAACCTATGTCTATAAGAATTTCAGCTTGGGTGGAATAGACACAGATCATACCTCTAATAATATTTGGAGTGATATGGTCGTAGGCCTCAATGACTGAAGCTGAGCTCGCCCATGTACACTTGTTCCCTATGGTCGTGGTAAACCACCTAAGGGGGGTGGTGGTAGAACCTCAAAACGTTTTCCACCACCTGCTCCACGACCTACTCCTCTGCCACATCCGCCGCCCTGCAGACCCCCTCACTCAAACCTTGGTCGCTGCCTCGGTTGTCCCTCGGTCATATGATGATCATCTATGTGGTGAGTTGGATAGTCGTGATACCTGTGTCCTTCTCCGCCGCAAGAGTAACAAGGTTTAGTCCTCAGAAGAACTCCTCTACCTCACGAGCTCTGCACCCCCCTACATCCTGGGGTCATCCACCGGAAGATCAGGACCACTTAGACCTCAACATCATCTTCCTACTGCCTGTTGTAGATGACTCGGATACCTATCGTCCGATGGTGGCTCTCACTATTGGCGCCTGGTAACCGAAGAATCTCTTCACCAATAAGACCCATTTGAGCACTCTATCCTGTGTCGGGATGTTGAGAGATATCATCGACACTCTGATCTCCCTCTAGAGATGCTGATCAAAGGTCTGGGCCCTAAATAAAGGGTCTCGTACCATGTCGGTGGAGTAGCATGAGAGGTCGGTGAATCTCTCCGAGTACTGGGCCACTGATAGGTTTCCCTTCTGTAAGTGCAGCAGCTCCTGGATACACACTGAGCGTAAAGTTGCTGGTACGAACTCTATCCCAAAGTGGGTCTCAAAGTCCAACTAGGAGAGTGTATCCTCCTTATGCGTCTGGAGAATTAGAATCCACCATCTCCCTGCTGTGCCCTAGATATGATATCATCTAGAAGCACCATCTGCTCTGTTGGTCTCTCAACAAGTGAAAAACTCACTCTATAACCTCCATCCAGTCCTCAACTACCTGGGGATTTGTATTGACTCGAAACCTTAGAGTCCTCTATCTCTAGAACTCGTGAAACTTGCTCAGTCGGCATTCACGGTCTGCTAGTGGGTATGGTGGAAACTGCTGCCCTCTGAGTGGTGGTGGTGCTGGTACACCACCCGTAGGTTCCAACACAGTAAGAGGGTCCTGCATGGAAGCCTCGTCGCTTGGTGGGTCATCATCATGTACTCTCTCTAGAATCCTAGCTAGATGTCTATGCAGATGCATCCTGAAAAGAAACAGGTGCACCACAGTAAAAAAGTTATACTTGGTGAGATGACTCAAAAGAGGTAAAAAATAAAACATTTCCAAAACACACACAATCAGTGTTTTCATGCACTGAGTCAAAAATCAGAATTTAGGGTGCTGGTGTATGGATACGTCGGCCACCGCACCAATGCTGGTCTCCCCAAACTGAAAACCACACTCAAAACACTTAACACTATTGCTCCATTGGAAAGATCATAGTCCTAATTCTTCAATATAACTGACTCATTTGATACCACTTTTTCATAAACCATCACCCGAGGCTCGTTCCGTGACTACCCCAATATCTCCTTCCATAGGACAGGGGTTGGCGACTAGCACCAGAAAGGCATTTACCAAAAATTTGAAGGCAATGTCTCAAAACCATTACACACAGAAGCAGTGTACACTACGCAAAAGTAAACCATAATGGAAGAGTAAGTTGAAACCACACTAGTAACCAAAACTAAGTGTAATATTAAGCATTGAAAGTAAATGGGCTGGAATACAAGTCCAACTGAAAAGATACAACTACAAAAAATAGAAAAAAACTCTTGAGATTTTCTTCTAGGGATCCTACCTAAAGGGTAGGTAGGTTTCCTCTCCCCATTTCTCCACGTAAACCAGTCACCTCTTTGTACCACCTGGTCCCAGCTCCTATAGTCTCAGCCGAGCTACTCGTTGTTTGCATAGGACACAACAACGTACGAGTGAATCCTGTGTAGGGGTGAGTATAGAAATACCTAGTAGGGACCCCGAGACCCCCGAAGGTCTCTCGGAATTCCACTAAGGAAAAACACAAAGCATGATCTCAATAACAAAGCACAAAGAAAAAGACTCAAGACAAAAAAGGTATAACATAAGTACAGAAGTACCGGTGATTAGTCTCAAGGATAGATTATCTTATTATATCAAAGGGATCTACTGATAATATATAAAGTATCACTAGGTTCGGATCCATATAGGACCGCTTAGTGCTGATCCACATAGGATCACTATTAATTCTTCACGTCTCATCCAACCATTGGATTTCCGCACATAGTACGCTTGATTCTGGGAGGTTCCGATACTCAAGCCATTGGTCATATTTCAACTAAAAATAATTCCCATGAAAAAGTAACCCAATGATATGTCATGTCATAAGGGTTTCAACGCAAGAGATGGTGCGTCAATTGGATACCCAATCTGTGAGTTATAGGAATTTTAATGCTGAGGGCCTAGTTGGATTTGGGTTCGATCCAGCCTGGCTGTACTCCATATTTCTCAAAAACTTAAGTGGAGTATCTCAAAAGGACCATCTCATTCCAGTATTCCTTCGCCATAGATGGTTCTTCAAACGAACATCTGGTTTGAGAGATACGACCTTTTAAGAGAAACTGGGCCATAAAGGGTCCGAGTCCGGTCCGAACTAGTTTGGGTTGACCTGACCCAGTTCAGGTCCGACCCGGGTCCCACCCAGCCCGACCCAAAATGGAGGGGTTGGGTCACAGCGGGCTCAGCCTCTTGGGTAGCGGACCGGCTTGGCCTGCCGGCTGGGATTGACCCGCGCGAGGGGTCGCGCGACCCCTTCTTCCCGCACGGATCAAGAGTCGTTCAACTCTTCAACTGGTTGTGCCACATGGCGCCACCTCCCTATCCGTGGGCCCCACAAGGCATGGGTCCCCCCTTCACATCTTCAAAACCACGACCTCCACCTGCGGCGCGTGACTGTGTGCCGCCCTTCCACCAACGCAACCAGCCAAAAGTCAGCCACCCCTACTGGTGCACAATGGTGTCGTGCGGCGCCGCCCCCTTCCATGGTCAGAGAGCACTGACATGTCTTTTGTAGGCCCCAGGGTGATCTTCGGTGGTCCGTTTTCCCTTCTGAAAGCACCTACGAGCTTTCTGAGATGCTGCTAACACTGCGTGGCTCCCGGGTTCATCTTGCTGCTCTATTTTCTGGTTTCCCACAAAGAACACATCAAATATCAAAGAAGTGGTGGGTCAGGGCATTGTTCGTTTGGACCGCACCCTCCGTGTTAGCATCATATCAGGTGGGTAGAAAATAAACACACCACATAGATAAATTTAATCCCATTCAAGATCCCACAACAACCACCCATAAATTTAAGAATGGGGAAAATAATTGGGAGAATTTCTTGAATTTAATAACAACCCCTACCTCGAGATCTATTCAGTGTGGTTGTGGTGGGATAATCTATGTTCGTTGAAGCTACTGGTATTCATCGATCCCAGATCATTTCCTCAACGGGAACCCTTCATACTTCCGTTCTTTATTGGAAGGGTTGAGCATCAGTGCTTCATCGCAGTTCTTCCACCAATCCTACACCCTCTCCCCTTTTCCAATGATTTTAAAAATCCAAAGGATGAATTAAAGTGATAAAACCCCCCTTAAATTAATGGCTCACTAATTGGGGTAATTAATGAACCTGTTAAATAAACGATGGGTGGTTCCACATCCTATGTGTAACCAGGCATTTAATATCATTTATTAAATGCCTGACCTCTTCCGTGGTGCCCGCCACCACTTCTCAAGGAGTGGTGGGAAATTTAAAATAACATTTTTATATTAATTTATTATCCTTCCAAAAATTCCACAAAACTAACTTTTTCACCCAATTTACTGTGGTCGAAGTTATGCCTCCCTTAATCAAATCTCGACTCTACGCGTTCAACGGTGCCCTCAGATTTCAATTTCGAGCACCGGTTCAAAAGTTAGAAAATACCGCCTGCACATTTTCTAAAGGTACCTAATTGTTTTTAAAAATTTCGTTCCAGGCACATCGGGCCTCGAATTCATGTGTCTTCAATTTTCAAAGACTCGAAATAATGAAAAATAATTAAAAAAAATTATATGTAATTTCTCGGACTTTACAATTTTAATGATTATTATTAAACCATTATAGGGATTCATTAAAGTTTGTGTTAGTCATTCAGTATGAAGAGAAAAGGAAATAGATGATTCTTCTTGGATGGTGCTGATATATTAGGTAGAAAAATCCATTTTGTGAAGACATAAAGATATAAACATACAAATGAAGTGAGATGAATCAATATTATAAGAACCTATAGAGTTCCACTTGATGAGAGATTGCATGCTGCATATTTCCAACACCAGACTATGATAAAGTAGAGTATAAAAAATATACAATATCATTTCCTACAGCTGGAATAGATAGATATTACAAAACTCTATTTTACTTCCATTTATTAAAATATGACTCAAGATCCTATTCATGTTGTATATAAGGAGACTAAATCTTTATACTATATCATATTGAGAAACATAATATTTTCTACATATTTATACTCTATCTTTCTACTTACAACATTTACTTTTTGAGTGGTGTGTGATTTAATATGTATATTATACACGCATTCTGTCTTGTGTACTTTAACGTGAAGAATAATAATATCTTATTAATAGTATCTTTACCTTTATTTTCAATTTTTTTTTTGGAATAGGTCCTTGTGCATCCTATGTTTATTCTTTTCCCACAGTTGGTGTGAAAGTGGTCTATGTGTGGCCTGAACAGCTGGTTTCCTATTGTGTACCTGATCCAGGTTGTGGATTAAGAATATTTATCATAATATTCTTAGAGGTAGGTTATTTCCAAGTGGATAGGATTAGGTATTATATTGAGATTGAACCTATTACATTTATTCTGCTGTGTGTTTTTTATTTCTATTCTTTAAACTGAATATATTTTAAACTATAAATAAAAACACTACTTTCATAGTTATTCCAAATTAGTTTTTAAATAACTTTTTTATTGAGTAAATTAATTTTAAATGTTAAAGTAATTTTTAAATATTATATTAATTTATAATTAGTCAATCATTTAGAAATATTTTAGAAGATCAAAAAATATATCGATATTCTATTTTGGGATGTTTTAATTATCTATGGGATTTTATTTTAACGTATTTTTACATAAATTTTTATTGGGTACTAAATTAACCCCTCTTTAGATTATAACTCCAACCAGAAATTACATATATTATATAAATATTTATAATAAAATTGAAGAAATGGGTGGGGGTCTCATTCTTTAGAAAGGGGTACCATGGGTTTCGGGCCTTCAGTGAGTTGGATTTAGAGGAGAGGGGCAGTGGATGGAGTTGATCTTATTCCTTGGTCGATGATGATGGGAGCTCAACTTTAGTGGAAGAAGTACTTTCATATCACTGATGACTGGTATTCTTTAACCTTATTTGTCCATTTAAAGTGGCGTCAGATATCGGCTCATGTGATGGTGGCTTTGGAGAATTTGTAGATTTGTGTAGTAGCGAGGTGGCCTTATAAATTTGGAGGCTTTACTTACTCTAGAAATGGATAGATTGGGTCATGCAGCAAATTGATCTTTAATAGCAGACAACGACTCATGGTGGATCAAATTATTCAACCGGTGGTGCATTCCATTTCTTATGATCAGGAAAAAATAATTGATTTGGGGTTGTTGTTGGTGCTCCTTCTGAAAATATTCAGGTTGAGGTGTAGGTTGGGTTTGTAGTGCGGGTGGTGGGTTTCAGGTGTCGCGATAGTGTGTTGAGATACTACTAATGGTCGAGTCTATGGTTATATACCAATTGTGATCTTGGGAGGATAGGGAAAGTAGTGGTGGGTTTGAATAAAGGGATAGGTAGATTGAGATCTACCAGTGGCAGTGACAATACTGGATGTGTGGAGACAATGGTAGATGAAAATCTATAATTTTCATGGGGAATGGTAGATTAGTATCTACGAGTGTCATGGAGAAGAGGTAGATTCTAAATCAGTGGTGGATTCCCTATTTTGGTAGTAGATGGAGGTTGGAGGAAGAATAATTGTTCTACCAGTAGAACAGATGGTTGTTGGATTGGTAGATTGAGATCTACCAGTGGTAAGAGTAACCAGTGTTGGATATTAGAGGGATAAAAGTAGTAGATGAGAAATGGTATATCTAGACTATGACATTGGAATTCCAATGGAAGTAAGTGTCCAACAATAGATATTCTACCTAAAAAATAACTTAATAAATAATTTAACAATTAAAAAATAAATGAAAATAAATGAATATAAATGAAAATAAAATTAAAAATTAAAAGTTAAAATATTTATTATCAAAATGAAGAACTGAATTAAATTAATTGAATAATTAATTTCAAATAATAATAAAAATAAAAGAAGAAAATAAATTAATTATAGATATAGTGAAATTAATAATAACTATTAAATAAAAGGAATAATTAATTAAATTAAGATTTTATTAATTTGAAATACAATTTAATAAATAAATTAATAAAATAAAATAATGGACTTAAAAATGAACTATTATTATATTGAAAAGCATGAGTGAAATAAAAAAATAAAAAATGAAATTAACTATTTAAATTAAATTATAATAATTTATGTATATAATTTAACCAAAATAATAAAAATAATTATTTGTCATAATATAGTTACTTCTTAAGCTAAAACTAAGTTAATTATTAAAATAAACAATAAAATAATTTTTTATCCAAAAATTCAAGGAATAAATTATTTAGTACAAAAAAACAATAGTAGTACATTAATAAAGTAAAAACATAATTTTTATACATATAATACAATTAATTAATATAAAAGATGTGGAAAAATGAAATGGAATAAGAGAGACATAATATTATTCTACACTTAATCAATTTCACTTTGGGGAAATGAAATACATTTTATTTAGTTAAAAAGAAAGTGAAAAAGAAATGATCCTCCCACCTAAGTTCTAAAACACTCTAATATCAATGGAGAAAAAATACCACTAATTATTGAAAAATATTTCCTCCTATGTGAAAGTCACCAAATGCCTTATTTTTATTCAAAATGTGTTCCAGTTCTAGGCGTGAAACAGGTTAGATAAAAGTAGAACTAAAATTTTAACAAGAGACACCAAAATTAATCACACTAACCTAGGCTCCACAAATCAAACATCCATTATCTTTAATTAATTGATATCATTCAAATAATATTTATGCAAGTTAATTTTCCCTTTCTTCCTTTTGGTTCAAAATTACCATCACTTAAATGAGATCATTTTTTATAAGGCCCTTTAGTTTAATTTTCCCCATCCATAATTATTATGTATAACACTATAAAAAAAACTTATTGAATTTGAAAATTATTTTTCTTTAAATGAAGAAACACACCTAGTTCCCATGTCTCAAGGATTTATAGTGGGATCCCATTTTACCATTTTACTCGAGATTCAAAGGACTTATATAATTATAAGTTCAATTGTCTCCCTAATATTTTTTTGATAAGGGGGTGTCTTCGATGGTCAATTTAAAATTTATAGTTTTATAAAGTTAATTTCAAAATTCCACAAATATATCTCCCATCACAATCCCTTTCATAGTTCCTAAAGTGTAGTTCTAACAAAATAGTAGGATACAAACACTTAAAAATCATGAAATTCTATTAATTTATTGCTCATTAAAGAATCTCAATCTAGAATGAAATTATAAATTAACATGATGAAAGTATTTTTTTTATTTTTTTGTTTGATTTGGATCTATTTAATAGATTCTATTTACAAATATAGAATTGTTTTAAAGCTTTAGAGGTTGTAAATTTGAAAAAATATGGGTGTTTAATGTGTTATCACTTAAAAATAGTTTATCTTAACTAAGAACCCTCCTCCACACTTAAAACCAAAAAATCCGCATGAATCTCAAGGTGGGAGAAACATTTAAATAATTAGATTTAAATTGATTTAAAAATCAGCATATATAATGTTTTGTTTTAAGAGGTTTCAGTTAAGTTAAAATTATTTTTTACAACACAACATAGAGAAAATAAATATACATAACACCTTTTTTCCACTACCACATGAAAAATAATAGAAAATTGGTTTCCAAAAGGTTTCTTTCATTAAATTAGTTCATGAATGATTTTAAAAGGGGAATCAAAATGTAACATGCAATTGCATAGAAAACATCAAGAAATACAAAAATGTAGCATGTAAGAAAACCATCAGTAATGAATTAAAAAAAGTTAATTAAATAAAACCAACATAATCACTATATCATATTTTAGGAAGTGAAATAGTTACCCACCATATATGTATAAGCTCTGTGCAATGTTGAATTGAAAAATTATAACCTCTCTTTAAACCAATAAAAAATTCATCTAGTTAAAAAATTTAATTTCCTATAAAATGAATATTTTTTATAAGAATTTATATTTTAAATAATAATTTTAAATTGACTATATTTTTATTTGAGATAAGTTTTATATTGTTTTTTCCACTTCCAGGTCCTTCTGGAATTGAAGTGAAAACCAACTTAGCTGCTTCCAAGAAAATCTCACACCCAACTACTCTCTCTTCACATATTCACTTGACCATCCATAAGACCACTTGTAATGGAACTTAAAATACTGTACACTAGTTCCACCTCATAGTCGGTGAATACCAACCTTAGAAAACAAAAATAGAACAAGGCACAAAGCATCAAATATAAACTATGATAATTTTGGGAAATAGATTTAGGGAGACTGACAACCGGGCAAGGAAACTTTATTCAAATAGAAATTTAAAGAAAAAAAAAATCATTGGTTCCCTCTCATGAAGACATAATTTTATAGTCCCCATATAGAGTTAATACTCGAAATATTTTATCCATATTCATCTAATGAATAATATACATAAGTAATTAGGGATTGGGTATTTCATTTTAAAATTTCATAAAGTTAATATAAAATAGACTATAACTTAGTAGCTTGAAGAGGTCTTGTAAAAAATTATTGAACCTGATTACTAATACTTCTTCCATAAATAGCTCCAAAATCTATAAAATTACCAAATGAATTCGGTAATGAAGGTATAATATAATCATGATATCCATGATGACCAACTTAACTCTCAAAGGGCTTCATCACATTTCCCCCCACTCTTGAAAGCTTATCCGAATTAGAAAAGAATCAAAAGTTTTTGTAGGTATCTCACAATCAACAATAGGATGAATTTATGAGGTAAATTATTTGGGTGGGGTAGTTGGATAATTGGTAAGTTCATATAATAATCTCTCAAAATCATGGACAAATATTTCATCATCAAAGTGGTGCAAATAAGAAGGGGCAGACCTACTGTCAATTTCTATAAAAATTCCCAAAAAATCCTCTATATCACTTATAAGAGATCTAGAAAACTTAAATTTAACATCAATTTTAACATAATGGACTCCAAAATTATAATATTGTCCAACACTTAACCTATCAAAAAAAGAAACACCATGACAAGAAATACTTACCTCAGGTTTTACAGAACATGAAGTAACATCAAGGTTGAAAATATGGGAGGGTTTTATACTTTTAACAGCCTAATAATAACTAATAACATGATAGCTTGGTCTGGGATGAGTAACTCCATGGTTTTGAGTAATTTATTTCCTAATTTAGTTCTATATTTTTTCATATCTTTCCAACTCTTGTGTAGACTCAAATTTAGTAAATTTTCTTCAAAATGTTATTTAACAGAATCAGTGATTAAATCAACAGATGGGTGATTATTTTCATTTATATCCTCATCACTAAAAACCTCATACATAACATAAAAAAACATACATCTCACATCAAGTGGATTGTCTTTATGTAATTGAAATTTCGATTGGTCCTCTACAGATTGGAGGGTCAACTTACCCATTGTAACATCAATGATAACCCCAATAGTGTATAATAATGGCCTACCTAAAATGATTGAAATATTTTTATCATGATCAATTTGTAGAATGAGAAAATATATGGGAAGATATAGTTTCTCTATATTAATTAATTAATTAGTCACCCTATTATAAGGGTGGGAAAGTGACCTCTTAGCTAGCTATCACATCAATGAAGTGGGTTTTAGCTCCTTGTGACCCAAAATTTTGAATTAGGAGAAGGTAATTAGGTTGATGCTAGCTCCTAAATCACACAAGAACCCAATATCCTCATTTCAACCAACTCTACAGTAAATAAAAAAACTTCTTCAGTCTTTTCGTTTGGGAGGAATATTTTTTTGAACTATAGAACTATACTCTTTATACAAATTTTTTGTTTATCTATCACCCCAATCCCTCTTTTTAGCTAATAACCTCGTAATAAATTTTATATAAGATGTAAATTTGTTGAAATATTCCACAAATAACACGATGAAATTGAATCTCCTAAAAATTTGAAGAAAATTGTGGAAATAAGGTTCACTAGTCTTTTTCAACCTTTTTGGAAAAGGGATGGTATGGGATACTTCTTTAAAACTAGTGGATTGTTTTCCATATTCTAAAAAAGAACCTTATTATTTCCCTATTTTATAAATTACCATTTTAATTTCATTTGTTATTGGTATTTTTAATATGACGGGTTATTAATTTTCTTAGCATCTTCAAATTTTTCCAGATTTCCGCATTATGGATTTTCTAGATTTTCATTTCTAGTTTCACATTGAACATCAATTTACTCTTTCCTAGATTGTTCTGTAACTAGTTATTAAATTTTAATTCTATATTTAGTTGTTACCTCCATTTTTTTCTTGGTTTTGACTCATTTATTTTGGGAATTTTCCCTTTATCTTTTCCTTATAGATCTCTATCTATTTTACCCATTTGAATTTTGAGACTTTTAATTGTAGAATCTATAAATATTTAGAGAAACAATTTCACCTAACACATAATACATCATTCCCTTAAGTTCCACTTGAGAATTTGAATATTATATCCCCTATTTATTTGAATATATAGTCTTGGGTCCTGATAGGTAACTTAAAAAAGGTGACTGTTTGATCACACCTTGTTCTTTCCATGATAGGTTGGGGTAATTTTTGTATCCAAAATTAAAATAATTTGAGAATGGATCTTGGGAACCATGATTCCTAGACCTTTAATCCAAAAACTCAACACTCTCCTCCTATTATAAAGGGTAGTAAAAATTATCACAACATCTCTGAGCATGACCAAACATCCCACATTTACCATATTTCTCCCAAAGATATCTATGATAAAAAACAATAGCTTGGGTGTTTGTTTAATCCCTATAAATATTTATTTTCCTAGTTCACCTATGTTGGGACTTTTGGGACAAAATATCAAATAGTTTCTTAATCTTATCAGCATTGGAATTAAATAAGTCACCCCCATAATATTGGTCAATTAATTTCTGATTATGAGGAGTGAGGGAATTAAAAAAATTATCCATCAGTAGGTGGTGATCTAAATAGATATTCAAAATTTTCCTACGAAGACTTCTAAAAATGTCCCATGCCTCACTAAATAACTCTTTATGATCCTATAAAAACCATTTTATCTTATGCCTAACCTTAATGGTGATGTTACTAGGTAAAAATTTGGAGACAAAAGCATTAAACATCTAATCCCATGTTTGAAATATTTATTCATCGAGGATCTAAAACCAAGTTCAAAAATTACCATTAAGGAAGAATTAAAACACACTTAACCTCAACTCATAATCACTCAAATATCATTGAGGAAATTTCTTGTACATTACCAAAAAAATATCTGATAAAACCAGATGAGTCCTCTACTGGTAGACCATTAAATGAAGAAATATGAGAGGGATGATATTTTTGATCTCATAGTTTATATACCTAGGAAAAAATATTATGCAATAAGGATTTCTTGAGGAAATTTTAATTTTTAACTCACTAAGTCTTGATCTCTTAGGTACAGGAACTAAATCCTATAAAACATTGATGTTTTGATTTTAAGCCATTCCTAAATCTATTTTTTCCAAATTTTCCATTTCATTTTATTTTGTTTTATAAGAAAAGAAAAATGTTTATGGATTTTAGATATTGTAATTCATGTTACGACTTAGAAGTTCATTCATGAATCCTATTTTAGAAGAAAAATATTTGAGTTTTTTTCATAGTTCTTATGTTTTGAATTTTTTTTAGATTTTATGATTTTCTTTTTTTAACTTATATATATATATAAATTTGTTTATTGTTTTTTTGACTTTTCCAGACATGCCTTCCCTGAAAATTTTGTAAAAATTTAATATTCTAGATTCATTGACTAGGGTGTAAATTAAAATTAAAAAAACTCTAAATACGATATAAAACCAGTATAGTGGGGATAGCGATGTTAATTCCATAGGTAAAGATTAATTTGGGTGTGTGTGACCAAAAAAAGATAAAATAAACAAAATAAAGAAAAAAAGTAGTAATTGTTGAAGGTAGGTAAAATAGATGCGGTGAAAGGGGAACAATTTCAAAGAAATAGACAATTAATAGATAAATTTATCGTACTCATGCTATTTTGAATTGATTAAAAGATATTCTCTCATCATACTCAAATTAAACTATTATATAATGCTTGAGAAAAGGTGAAGTTTCATTGAGATGTATCTTTAGTGAAATTCCACAGTTCGGTGAACCTTCTTTAGTTTTGATCTGTTGATCTTAACCATATAATTAATCCATTATTTATAGAGAAGTGATTCATTGATATTTTTTGATTTCTATTACTTCATTCAATGATTTATAATGAATTGATTTCACTATAGTCACATTTTAGTTCTTGAGTAGTGTGTAACGATGCTCATAATCAAATAGAAAAGAATATAGAACTAAAAACTGAACCAAAGAAATTATTAATAGAAGAAAAATAGATAAAAATATGATCATTTAATCACATAACGATTCCCATAATTTAATTTAACACACATGGTTAGGGAAAAATTAAATGAATGAAAATAAAAAGGTGAAGAAGAATCTCTGATGATATTTCTATCCTCCTATACCATAGGTTCAAATTACCACTCCCATCTCAGTTTCTTCCTCACCATTCTATATGTCCTGGGGTGATTGATCATTGATTAGGGGATTGTTCTCTAATGAATGGATACGCCTAATAATTGGAAATATTTTCACACCACCTCTATGTTCTCTTGATCACGGCTCCCAGATGATCTCTCTTGAAATTACATGGCACCTTCACCGTGTATATTTTTCCTCAACAATGACCAGAACACATGCCCCTCCCAAAAGAATCATCAACTTTTTGGGGCTCTAATCAGTGCAATAACTATGATCCCATACTCAGATGTTCTCAATGTGGAATGCTTAATGACCATGATCACATAGTAAACCTTCTCCAATTCCCATGATATCCTCTAATTATCCTCTTACTTATAAATAAATAATAAATTTCAAATACATGAGTAGTAAATATTATTATAGAACTATAAATATATTCAACTTACATAATTTGATTATATTTTTATTAATATTAAATATATACATAAATATAAATATGTATTTTTATATTTACATACTTATTATTATTAATATATTATTATTAATATTATATGTTAATATTATTATAATGTATATAATATAAAAATATTTATAGGAAAATAAAAGAGATGGGTGAGGGGGTCTCCTTATTCAGTAGAAGGGGGGATTAGGGTCTTCAGCAAGTTGGCTTCAGAGGAGAAGGGCAACGATTCAAATTCATACTCTTCCATGATTAGTGAAGAGGGGAGATCAGCTTCAGTGGTGATAGTGCCTTTGAATCACTGGAATAAGATCTGATTAAACCTATAGTTTTCATCAAAAAATACATCATATATCATCTCAAGCGGTGGTGTCTTTCCAGAACATGGATAGTTGCATAGTGGCGAGGTGGCTATACAAATCAGGAGGCTCTAATACCTTTAGTGATGGTGAGCTTAGATCATTTTCTAGCTCGATCTTCAATAGTGGATGATGTACCACTTTGGATCAAATAATTAAACTAGAGGTTTATTCCATTTCTTAAAATCTAGAAAAAACCATTAACTTTGAGTTGTGTATGTTGAGGCTTTGGGTGATTTTAAGGTTGAGGTGCAAGTTGGGTTCAACGTATTGGTGGTGGATTTTTCATGACAGAACAATGGGTCATGATACTACTAGTGGATGGGTGTATGGGGGGTCTATGAGTGGTGATCTTGAGTGGAGATGAGTGGTAGTGGTGTATTTTGAGCAAGGTACCGATAGATCAAGATCTATCGGTGACAATAGTGACAATAGATGTGAAGAGACAACAATAGATGAAAATATTTGATTGTTGGGGTAGGACTGGTAGATTGAGATCTACTGGTGGCCTAGAGAAGAGGTTTATCTAGGTTCAATGGTGGATTCCCTATTTTGGTTCTAGATATAGGCTAAAAGAACTATAATTGTTCTACTAATGGAATAGAGGGTGGTTGTTATTGAAACATATGATTAACATACATGGATATTACATCAATTTAGATGGATATTCATTATATAAAAAAAGTAAATGATTGGGGACCATAATATTTTAGTGCCTTTGGTAATTAGAACCCATTATTCTAGTTCAGTAAAATATCTTCAACATCCCCCATAAATATATTTCCATTTAGTAATCCTACTAAATACCTTTTTCTATAACCTGGGGAAAGGAAACATAAGAAAGAGGTGAGCACAAATTATTAGTAAGGGTAAATAAAGAAGATATGTAATAATAACATGAATATGAGGGTATGAGATCATGATCATAACATTTTAAGATCATACCCTTCATACTAAAGTTCATAATCATGAGACATGGAATAAATATTGGTAGTTCATAAGACGTGAATCATAAGGGTGATAAATCATAATAAATCAGTCATAAATCAAAAGCTCATGTAATATAAGTATGGAACCATTATAACTATAGAACACCATTTAATGTGTCAAGGTGAACAACCGAGACCATCAACATAGTGAATTAGTAACACCTATTTCCCCTTTTTGGATCAGGACACACCTGTTTCCTATTTTGTATCAAGACACACCTATTTCCCTCTGTGGACTAGGACACACATATTTCCCCATATGGATCAATCCCTTAGTCTTATTTCCCATTATGAGATATAAATCTCTACCCAATACATTTTAGGGCGATATAGGTCCCACCTCTCACATAATAAAATCATACATACATGTTCTATAAGATAATAAAACTTTCATCATATAATGACCCATAAAAAGATATGGGTTTATTAAACATAATATAATAACACATGAAATGAAATGGGTACCATAAATATTTCAATGTATTATAACCTATGTAAAAGATATAGGTTTCATAGTTATTTTATCATAAAATAACCCATTAATGGAAGTGGGTTTCATAAGCGTTTTATCATTGTATAACCCTTGGAAGAGAAATAGGTTTCATAAAAAACATTTCATATTAATCATAAACCATTAAAATAAATAATAACAATGGTATCCTTGGATCCCAACCCTTCTAAATTATAAACTATATCAAAGGACATCATCTTACATGGAGAAGGATTTTAAAATATCACGTGGAACATAAATTCTCTTTGAAAATCATTTTTAATACATATATAATTTTCAAAAACCTTTTATTAGAAGAAAATTTTGAAACATATATAAGAATCACAAAAAAGAATTTAATTCATTTATTTATAAAAATATCCTTTCCAGTTTGAAAAAATATTTTTAAAATATAAGCATTCTGAAAACATTTGTCTTTTAAAATTAACCTTGAAAACATACTAAAGAAGCGTTGAAAACAATATAAATTTTTTTAAAGCCTTTTTATTTGAAATGAACTTCAAAATAATAAAAGTTCACAATATTTGGAAAATTTTTCTTTTAAAAATAACCTTGTAAACTTTCAAAGGAAGCTTTAAAAAAATTATGGGGGGTAAATTAATACATGTTGAACATTAATGTTTCACTATAAAAAGTTAAGAAAAGTGAATTGATTATAAAATTCCTAGGAGAATAATTTTAAAACATTTTTTCATTAAAAAGTTAAAACATGGGTAAAAAATATTTTAGAAATCATATTAAAACACTTTTGAAAACATTTTTAGGAAATATTGTTTTGTTTATAAAACAAATTTTTGGATTAAGTGATAAGTAAAACCACATTTTCTTTAAAAAGTGTTTCTTAATTATCTCTTATACCAAAGAGTGGAAAAATGGTACCAATACATGAAGATTTCATGGACGAACAGATTATAAGAAACTTTAAGATAGTTCTTGAGATATGGATCTTAATATTACATCAAAGGAAGAATAATCATAAACAATTTTGTTAAATAATGATATTATATCAATAAACTGTTACCAATTTGGTAACATAGAATCATAATAATATGGAAGTAATAACATTAAATTAAGCTAAAAATATCATTAAAATAATTATATTCATGATATAACACTTCTAAGGGTAGTATATACACCTCATAAAAAATATAGTTGTATAACTTGGCATGTGTCTCAAAGAAGGAAAATTGAGATAAAATTAATTTATCGATTTGGTAAATTTTGAACCATAAAATACATAAAAGATAAATTGACATGTATATAACCCTAAATTTAATTATAATAATCATATAATACATTCAAGTAAATTATATAAATCATATAAATGAAATTAATGGTGGATAAGGCATAAGTCTCACATAAATAAAAGTGAGACGAGAAGAACCCATAACTTAAGTACTGAATTGCTTAATACAAGTTCAAAACTCCAGTATAATAAGTATAAATTTATTATAAATATAAGAAATAAACATATTATTATATATCATACCATATATAATGTTATTATGACTTTATATTACCCATTTATTAATAATTACATGTTAATGTTACATTTCAAGAAATATCTGATTTTTTTTGTATATGTTTTGACTTGTTATTTTTGATCCACTTACTTAGATCACAATTTACTCATATATAGAATGTAAAAAATGATATAAATATAATACATATTCAGTATATAAATATTAATAATAATTTATAAAATATAGAAATATGAAATGGAAAATATCATTCATGGAGACTATAGGCCGTACATACGCATGAATATTGTCTCTATTTTCTTATAATATTGAAACAAATAAAATGAAATATATGTATATATATATATTTTCATTCTAGTAGAATTATTGTTTCTTATATATCATATATTTTTACTAAATCATCGGTAATACATTCCATGTAAATAGTTAATGAATCACATTTCTTTGATGGGGTGGTAATCCACAAAGTTATAAACGATGCTTTCGTATTTACAAAAAATAGAAAATATGAAGTTATGTTTTATATAATAATTATAGAACCATAAATAAGTCATAAATATTATATATATAATATAATAACAAAAATGAAATCATCATTTTTAACCTTGAAAGGAGGAAATGGAATAACGAGCGACATTGGTTTGCGAGGCGACAGTCTGCTATACACACGAATAATGATTATGTATCCTATTTGATGGAAGTCTGTGTGAGTGTAGGTATAACCCTTAAAATAAAAAATATAAGTTTATTTATTGTACTTAGGTTATTATATAATCATGTAATAAGTATATTTTATGGGGTAGAGAATGAAAATAAAACAAAAGAGATTGTGGAAGGATGTTACCAGTTGATTAGGTAACTCCTCCTACTTTAAACAAAAGGAATTCCTTAGATGGATTTATACCCAAATGGAGGATTCTATGATTAATGGAGGGAATTTGGTAGAATATTTGGGTATGTTTTTGTAGAGAAAAAGTAATTGATAGGTGTGAAGAAGTGAGAGGGTGAGTTCCCTTTTATAGCAGACGAGTGGAATTCTTACAAATATAAAATGGTAAACACTATTGAGATGTCTATATAACATAAATTTTCTCAAATAATGGTCCATTTTTTATGAAAGGTATTATATGATATAAATATTTTCATAAAATAGATTTTTTTAGTTGTTTCTAGGTTATTTGGCCACTTAAGTTAAAGTTCAACCACTAAGTGAACTTGTTTTACCTTAATCATGGTAATTAATTTTAACTATTTTCAATAATATTTTTGAAAAAAAAATAATTTTAAATTATTAGAAATTATAAATTATTTTTATTCCAAATATGGAATTCTTTTTTCTAAATTCCAATGACAATAATGGAATAAATTTTTTGAAATCAATCCTACAGACGTGACGGGGAAAATAGGTTTTTAAAGTAAAAAGTTAAAAAGTTTGAAATTTTTTTATATCCAATATCAATATGAAATTAATTCAATTGAAATAAATTGAATAAATTGATTTAAAATTTATCTAATTATAATTTAAAATAAAATTAAGATATAATTTAACTATATAAATAAACTAGATGAAAAAAAAATTCATTTAAAATTCACTGTTTTTAACTATTCATCAAAATATGTAACTCTTATGAAAAATATGAAGAGTTCAGCCAAACTAAATTGTGATATACCCCTTTATAAAATGAATATAATATTTTCAAATAATAATTATAAAAGTTTCAAAAACTATATTTAAAATTGGTTCTCCATTAAAAGGTTTTAAAATTTCCATATAGAAATATATATCTTTTTTATTCATAAAATTTGACTTATTCCTATCTTATGCCTATCAAAACTATTGGATGAATGCAATTTTTTTTATTGAAAATAGAATATATAAATTTTATTAAAAAAAGTCATCAAAATTTTTTCTTTTAATTTATTGAGATAAACTTGTGTTTTTACGTAGAGAAATATTTTTTTAGAATATGAATTTATTTATTCTTAAATAGTTCTTAATTTCATTTATAACTAATTAATAACCAAATGATTCACTTTATGTACATATGTAGATCATATTTTAACAATTTATTTAATCTTATTCATAACTTCCATTCCAATGGCTAGGTGATAACTATTATAATATTTTAATAATGATTTAAATAGTGTATTAGAGTTTGGTAAAACTCGGACTTGCTCGTAACGAAAGATATTGAAGGAACTCAACATTGTGTGTAACAAAATCCAAACATAATGTTTCATGTAGTGAAAGATAATATAAGTGTTGCATGTATTTCAAGATTAACATGTTGTTGCATGAAACACAAGAAGAACTTAGTTCTTCTATATAAGATAATCTATATTTAGTGTTGAATAGAATGAAAAATATCAAAAATATTAAATTAATTTGAAAAAAAATATTTCACAAAATTTTTGGGTGTTGCATTCTACCCCCTTAAAATGAAAATTTACCTCGCAATTTCACTACTTATTTAATTGTTTAATACATGAAAGACCATTTAATATAAACCAACATCATACAAATGTATACTAAAACTTCCTTTAAAAAGAAAATTTGGAAAAATAATGGTTACCCAAAGTAACTCATAACTAGGTTTCCACATAAGAGAACATATATGGAATGTTAAATCATGGACATAGAAGGAAAATATGACAATCAAGTTCTAATGGATAGTTATAGAGAACATGGTTAGGATAAAGTTAATAATCAAAAATTGATAACCCAAATAGGCTTTAAAAAGGTCATTTATATTATAAAAAATGATGATAATAGGACCATATTTTATTTAAATCCCCTTTTAATAAAGTTGATGAATTTTTATGAGAATATATACTTTCATTATTTCTATACAATATCACCCATTATTGTGCCTTAATTAATTTCTAATTCATCTTTTATTCTAAGAAATGAATGTGAATTTGTCATTCCTTAAGCATTAGAAGATCATGAGATCCTTAAATCAAATGATAAGTCATTGCATATATCTTTAAAACAAAATGGTTATCACAATTTATTTCATATTCATAAATGCTCATATGAGGAAATAATACATGAATCTATAAAACAACAAACTAAGTTTAACTTAAACCATTCTATAAAAGGTGGACCTTATAACCCTTCCAAAAGATGAAATAAAAAAACATAAGGTCACTAAATATCTCAAAAATATCTTAAAATTTATCCCCTATATATCATAAATTTTCTATTGTTTTTATATACCAAACATGTGAATACCTTCATCATGTATTCTCTTGAAACATGGTAATATTCTGAATTACTATAAACCCTTATTAAAAAATGCATGTTTCCTTATACTAATGTTTATTGGATATATTCCTAAAATCCAAAAACTTTTTAAACCTCATAAATGATAACATAAAACCCCTATAAAAAATCCTTAATTAGTGCCAAGGTAATTAGTACCATCCAATTTACTTATTCATATCCAACTTATATTTATTGAAACATCATTATCTTAACATAAATAATATATTAAGGGCAATATTCTGATAGTAAAATGTAACATTTTCATTAAATCACTTTTCTTGGTCTTCAAAACCATTCAAAAAATCATTTTCAATCCTTAATGAAAAAATTATATAGAAAATAATTATATATTTCAAGATTTGTATGACATAATATTTTTATTCCAAAACATATACACTTCAATAATCCAACATTATTCTTAAACCATTAGTCATGATTCATCATCTAATTCATTAATACCCTTTCCTAAAATAAGAAATATGAATCATTTATTAAGGCTCCTCAACCTCAATATAATATTTCTTCTTACATATAATGTAAACAATACATTTATAACATCTCATTATTTTAAAATATTATTCACGGTCCCTTTATCACCAGTAGTATAAGAAATAATCATTCCACCTTCCTGACTCTATTTATGATAATTACACATAGGAAATTGATTTTCATAATTACCATACTTTCCACGTCTAAAACATTAAATGTTAAACAATTTCCTTATAGTTCCTTCCATTCAATAAAACTAGAAATCATTGGTTGATAAACACTTGTCATAGTAGAAAATAACTTAATCATGAAGAATTGCTTATAGTAGTCCTAAATCACAAAACATAATTTTAAATACATGACACCTTAGGATTATGATTTGAGACATACATAGACATGTTCTTAGAAATATCCATAGTTATCTCATTGAAGTTTTATCATCATAGTTTCCAAAGGATGACTAAACCTTTCCTTTAATTCCACATATAACAACCCATTCTTAATATACATAGATATTACATCATTTGAGATGAATAGTCATCACATTAAGAAAGTAAATTCACAAGGTTAATAATAGTTTAGTGTACTTGAATAATTAGAACACATTATTATAGTTTTGTGAAAGATCTTCATCATATATCTTAAATATCATCTCCTTTTGTTCTTATATTTAAAACATTTCTTTATAACTTAGGGAGAGTAAACATAAGAAAGGGGTGGCCTCAAATGCTCAGTAAGGGTAAATAAATGAGATACATAAGAATAACATGAACATAAGGGTATGAGAATATGAGAATAACGTTTTAAGATTATACCCTAGATAACAAAGATCATAATCATGAGACACGACATAAATATTGGCAGTTCATAAGACATGAATCAAAAGGGTGATAAATCATTATAAATAAATCATGAACCGTAAACTCATGTCATATAAGTGTGGCACCATTATAAATATAGAAAAACATTTCATATCTAAAGGTTAACTATGTATAACTTCAACATACTGGATTAGGACACACTGGTTTCACCTTTTTGGATAAGGATACTCATGTTTCCCATAGTGTATCAGGACACACCTGTTTCCCATTTTTGATCAACACACACCTATTTCCCATTTTAGATCAGACCAAACCTATTTCCAATTGTGGATCTGGACAAAACTATTTAATTTTATGGATCAATACCATCAACTTGTTTCCCGTAATGAGATATTAATATTTACCCAATGATTTGGAAGGGGATATAGGTCCCACCCATTACATAATAAAATCACACATACATGTACCACAAGATAATAAAACTTTAATCATATCATGAACCATAAAAATAGATGGGTTTCATAAACATAATATAATAACCCATGAAATTAAATGGGTATCATAAAAAATTCATCATATCATAACCTCTAGAAAAGATACATGTTTGATAATAATTTCATCATATAATAATTCATGAAAGGAAGTGGGTTTCATAAGCATTTTATCAGGGTATAACCTTTGGAAGAGAAACGATTCTCATAAAAAACTTGTCATAATAATTATAAACATTAAATGAAATAATAATAATGGTTTACTTATATCATAACCATGGAAAAGCATAAAATATATCAATGAGTATCAACATATATAGGGAATCATTTTTTAAGATCACTTGTAACATAAGTTTTTTTTTTTGAAAATCACTTTTTTAGAAGTCTAACATTTTGAAAATATTTGTAATTGAAATATATTTGAAAACATATATATAAGTAATGAAAAATCATTTAAAATATTTCTTGATGAAAATATCTTTTATTCTTTAAAATCCTCCTTTTAAAACACAATCATTTTGAAAACATTTTTCCTTTGAAAATAACCTTGAAAATATATAAAGGAAGCATTGAAAAACATATAATTTTTTTTGAAAACATTTTTCATTGAAATCCACTTTAAAAAATGAATTTATAAAATATTAGGAAAAATTGTTTTTTAAAAATAACCTTATAATCTTTCAAATGATGCTTCATGTAAATAATGGAAGGTAAATCCAAACATACTGAATATTCCTTTCGCACCCTAAAAAGTTTAGAAAAACTTCTTGATTATAAAATGAAAAGGAGATTAATTTGAAAATATTATTTAAAAAGGTAGAACATGGATAAAAATGTATTTTACATATAATAGTTAAGAATTTTTGAAAACATTTTTAGAAAATATGGTTTTGTGTGTAAAACATATTTCAAATCAAAGAGAGAAACAAAGCTAGATATTATAAAAAAACATTCTTAATTCTATTAATTAAAAAGAGTGGGATAATGGTAATAATACATGGATATATCATTTATAACGAGAATATAATAAAATATATGAGGGTTATTGAGATATTGATCATATTATTTCAACAATGTAAGAATAATCATAAACAATCTCGATAAATTATGAGATTGTAGCAATAAACTATTACTGCTTTGGTAACATTGAATCATAATGATATGGAAATAATAAAATTAAATGAAGTTTAAAATATCATGAAAATAATTACATTAATTATATAATATTTCAAAGTTCATTAAATACACCTCATTGGAAAATATAGGTGCATAACATGACATGTGTCTCAAAGAAGGAAAACCAGAACAAAATTAATTTACATATATGGTAACTTTTGAACAAAAAACCCCATTAAAGTAAGAGTTATATTTAGATACACATAAATTTAGTTATAATAATCATATAATTCATTCATCAGATGTATATACACCACATAAAATAAACTAATGGTGAATAAAGAATAAGTCTCACGAAAACCAAGTGCGATGAGACAAACCCTTACCTTAAGTCTTAAGTTTCTTCATACATGTTGAAAAATCATTTATAATAAGTATAAGTATATTATATATTTACCAAATAAATATATTATTATATTTAATTCCATATATGATTTTATTATGACTTTATATTACCTATTTATTAACAATTCCATGTTAATGTTACGTTCCAGACAATATCCGCTTTATTTTTCATATATGTTTTTACTTTTTATTCTTGAACTTATTACATATATCATGATTTACTTATTTCAATAATGTAAAAAATTATATAAATATAATATATATTAATCATATAAATATTTAAAATAATAAATAAAATATAGAAATATGAAATGGAATACACCGTTCATGGAGATGATATTCCGTACGTATACATGAATATCGTTTCTATTTTACTATCATTCTGAAAGAAAGTAAATGAAATATATGTATATATATATTATAATTAAAATATAATTTTTATTTCATATATATAATATAATTTTACTAAACCCATACTTAATATATTTCATTTAAATTGTGAAAAAATAACATCTCTTTGAGGAGGTAGTAGTCCAGACATCCACAAACGAAGTTATTGTATTTACACAAAATAGAATGAATGAAGTTGTGTTTTATATAAAAATTAAATAAGAATAAAGAGATCATAAATATCATATATATCATATAAATACATAAATTATGTCATTATTTCCATCCTTTAAAGGTGGAAATGAAAGAATGAGTGACATCGGTTCGCGCAGCGGTTGTCTGTCGTACAGAAGAACGATGACTATGTATCCCATTTGATGGATGTGTGTGTGAATGTATTTAAACAAATAACCTAAAAAAATCTCATTATATTTATTAAACTAAGTTTATTATATAATCAAGTAAAAATAAGATCTGAGGGGGCAGATAATGAAAATAAAATAAAGATATTGTGGAAGGATGTTACCTCTTTTTTGGGTAACTCCTCTTGGTTTGCAGCAAAGGGATTCCTTGGTTAGATTTATTACCAAATGTATAATTTTACTATGGATTTAGGGTATTTTTGATGATATTTAATAATGTTTTGGCTGAGAAAAAGGGCTTGATATGTGTGAATAAGTGAGGGGGTGAGTGCCATTTTATAGTGGAGTGACATTCTTGTAAATATAAAAAGGTAAACACTATTGAGAGGTTTCCCTTACACAGTTTATCTCCAATAATGGTAAATTTTGGATACAATATATGATATGGTATAAATATGGCCATATAATGTCTTTTTATAGGTTCATAGATCATTTGGCCACTTAAGTTAAAGTTCAACCACTAAGTAAACTCATTTTCACTTTAACTATAGTAATTAATTGTAATTACTATATCTAATATTTTTGGTGATTTTTTTACCTTATTAAAAATATAAATTATTCTAAATCCAAATATGAAATCCATTTTTCCAAATTCAAATACAAAAAGGGTATATATTAATTTAATATTAATCATGCAGAGATGATGAGAAAGTAGGTTTTTAAAGTAAAAAGTTCCAAAGTTTGAAATATTTTTATATCCAATTTCAATGTTAAATTAGTTACAATGAACTAAAATGAATTTATTTATGTATAAGTGGTCTAATTATACTTAAAAAAATAAAATATAATTTAACTATATAAATAAATTATATGAAAAAGTAGTTTTCAATTAAAATTCGGTTTTCTTCACTATTAATCAAAATATGAAACTTCTCTGAAAAATACCAAGAATTCACCTAAAGTAAATTCTGATATTCTGTTTTAAAAAATTAAGTTTATTTTGTAAAATAAATAATAAAAAATTGTTAAAAATTATTTTTAAAATTGGTTCTCTATTAAAAGGCAGTGAAATTAACTTTTAGAAATATATATATATATATATATGATAAAATTGGATTTATTATTATATTTTTTCTATCATAACTATTGGAAGAGTTTCAAAAAAATTTGACTGAATATATAGTATATAATTTTTATTAAAAAATTCCTCAAAATAGGTTTGTTTAATTTATTGAGATAAAATAGTTTTTGTACATAGAAAAATAGTCTAAATAGAAAATGAATTTATTCATTCTCAAAATGTTCTCATCTTCATTTTTAACTAATTCATAACCAAAGGATTCGTTTTATATACATGAATTGGTCATATTTTTACAATTTAGTTAATATTATTCATAAATTTCATTCCAAGTGCTAGGTGTTAACTATAATAATATTTTAATAACAATATTAATAGTATATTATAGTTTGGTAAAACTCGGCCTTGTGTGTAGCACAAGGCATCGAAGGAACTCGATATTGTGTATAATACAATACAAACATATTGTTGTTTGTATTTCAAGATAATATAAGTGTTTTATGTTGATCAATATTAACATAGTTTACTTGTGAATAAAAACCCCAAATTTGTGCTCTCATATAACACAAGCTATATTCAATGTTGCATGAAATGAAAAATATCAAAAATATTGAATTAATTCGAAAATAAATATTTCAAAAAATCTTGGGGTGTTACATTCTACCCCCCTTAAAATGAATTTTTCCCTCTAAAATTTTCTAGGTTATAAAAGGCTTAATACTTGAAAGTTCCTTTCATAGAAAACCACATTATAAAAATGTATACATAAACTTCCCTTAAAAAGGGAAAGTTGGAAAAAAATTGTTTACCCAAAGTAACTCATAATCATGTTTCCAAATAGGAGAGAATAGGTGGAAAGTGAAAACATGGACATGGAATCCAAATATAACTATTAAGTTCTAATGGAGAGTTATAGATAACATGGATTGGAGAATGTTAATGACCAAAAATCCATAACCCCAAAAGGCTTGAAAAATGTTATTGATATCATACAAAATGACAATAAAAAGACAAAATTTTATTTCCAAACACCTTTTCTAAAGTTTATGGAGTTTCATGAGAAGATATACTTACATTATTTTAGTAAAATATAACCCCTTGTTGTTCCTTGATAAATTCTCACTTCATCTCTTCTTCCTAGAAATGAAGGTAAATTTTTCATTCCTGAAGCATTAGCAGATTATGAGATCTATAAATTGAATGATTGGTCATTCCATATGTATTTACAACAAAATAGTTCTTAAAAGTTATCCGATATTCATAAATATTCATATGGTGAGATAATAATTGAATATATAAAGCCTCATCCAACTTTTAACATAAACCAATCGAATAATGTTTAACCTTTTAACCCTTTCGAAATATGAAATCCCAAAACATAAGGCCACTAGATTTCTCAAAAATAGTGTAGTATTAATCCCCCATATATCATAGAGTATCTCTTGTTTTCCACATACCAAACATGTGAATACATTCATCATGTATTCTCTTGAAACATAGTAATGAACTAAATTATCTCAAATTCTTATTGAAAACATGCATGTTTTCTTATTCCAAGGTTTATTGGATATATTCTTTAAATCAAAAAATGTTGTAAAATTCATCAATGATAGCATAATACAATAGTAAAAAAACCCTCAATTAGCTCCACGATAATCAATGCCATCAAATTTACTTATTCATATACAAAATATCTTTATCCAAATATCATTATCTTAATATAAGGAACAAATTAAAAATTATCTTCCATTAGTCAAAATGTTACCTTACCATTAAATCACTTTTCTATGTCTTAAAAACCATTCCAAATATCCTTTTAAATCCTTAATGATTTTTTTTTACTAAAAATACATATATATTTCATGATTGGTATAACAAAATATTTTAATTCCATAACATATACACTTTAATAATACATCTTTATTCTTAAACCATTACTCAGGATTGATCATCTTATTCCTTAATACCCCTTTCACAGAATATGAAATATGAATCATGTCTTAAGGTTCATCGACCACAATATAATCATTCTTCTTAAGTTAAATGTAAAAAATATTGTTATAATATCCCATACATTCCACATGTCATTTGTGGTCACTTTATCATCAGTATTATAACCCATACTCATTCCACCTTCTTGATTATTTTTATGAGATTTACACATTAGAATTTTATTTTAATAATGCTAATACTTTAAAAATTTGAAACATTCAATTTTAACCAAGCTATTTCTAGTTCCTAACATTGACTAAAACCAGAAAGCATATGGTGAGAGATCCTTATCATAGAAAAAACCATATAATCCTAAAAATTACTTATATGATGCCTAAACCATGACACCAACTTTTAAGTCAATGACACCTTATGATTATTATTAGAGAAATCCCTATACATATCCTTATAAATATCTCAAGGGATATCACAAAAGGTTTATAATCCTAGTTTCAAAAAGTTGACTAAACCATTTCATTGATACCAACTATAATGACTCGAGCATAAAATACATGGATAATATATCATTTTAGATTAATATTCAGAAAATTATAAAAGTACATTCCTAAAGATTATTATAGTTTAGTGTATTTAGAACCTCGTAACACATTATTCTAGTTTGGTTAAAGATCTTAAAAATCTCCCTTAAAAATATTTCCCTTTACTACCTCTACATATATCCTTTATTTATAACCCAGGGAAATGAAACATATGAAATGGGTGATCTTAAATGCATAGGAAGGGTTAATAAAGGAGATAAATAATCATAAAATGAATATAAGTGTATGATAACATGATAATAACATTTAAATAGCATACAATGCATACCAAATATCATAATCATGATACATGGAATAAATATTAGAAATTCATAAGACATGAATAACAAGGGTGATAAATATTCATAAATCAATCATGAACAATAAGAACATTTCATATAAGTGTGGAAATATTATAAATATAGAATAAAATTTAATGTGTCATGGTTAAATTCATATACCATCAATATATGGGATCAGGACACACATAATTCCCCTTTTTTGATATGGACACACATGTTTCCCATAGTAGATCAGGACACACTTGTTCACTATTTTGAATCAGGACACACCGATTACCTATTTTGGATCAGGACACACCTATTGCCCATTGTGGACCAAGAAACACCTATTTACCATTTTGGATCAATCCCATTGACTTATTTCCCATCATGAGATATAAATATTAACCCAATGCATTAGAGGGAGATATATGTCCTACCTATCACATAATATAATCATACATACATGTTCTATGAGACAATTAAACTTTCATCATATGATGACCCATAAAAAGAGATGGGTTTCATAAATATAATATCATAACCCATGTAATTAAATTTTTATCATAAAAATTTTATAATATCATAATATATTAAAAATATAAATGTTTTATAATCATGTCATCATAGAATAACTTGTGAATGGAATTGGGTTTCATAAGCATTTTATCTTGGTATAACCCATGAAAGAGAAACATGTTTAAAAAAACTTATCATATTAATTATAATCCATTAAAATAAATAATAATAATGGGGTACTTGAATCATAACCATAATAAATCATAAACTATATTAGAGGATATCATTTGAGAAAGAGAATGATTTTAAATGATTACTTGAAACGTAAATTTTCTTTGAAAATCACTTTTTAAAACATATAAAAAATTTAAAATACTTTTCTTTGAAACCAAATTGATAACATATACGAGAATAATGAATAAAATTAAAATAATTTCTTGAGGAAAATGTGTTTTATTATTTTAAAAACTCTTTTTAAAAAAAACATTTTGAAATAAATTTTTTTAAATAACCTTTAAAATATATAAAGGAATCTTTGAAAACCATACAATCTTTTTTGAAAACCATTTTCATTGAAAAAAACTTTAAAACAAGAAATTTAAATAATATTAGTAAATAAATTTTATTTTAAAAATAGCCCTGTAATGTTGAAAAGGAATATGAAAGGAAATGACAGTGGGTAAATCTGTACATTCTAAACATTCATTTTGCACCGAAAAATATTTTGAAAAGTCTCTTGATTGGAAAAGGGAAAGGATATTTATTTATTATTAAAAAATATAAAACATGGATAAAAATTTAATTTACAAATCATAGTAAAACATTTTTGAAAATATTTTCTGAAAACATGGATTTGTGTATAAAACAAATTTCTGATCGAAGGTATAAATAAATCCATATTTTTATAAAAAAACACTTCTTAATTATACTAAGTAAAAAAGAGTGTAAAATTGTAAAAATAAAAGGATATATCATGGATAACCATAGGATAATAAAATTAATTATATTTCTTGAGATATGGATCATAGTATTTCATCAATGAAAGCATAATCATAAAAAATCACAAAGAAATATTAGATTGTTGCAATAAATTAGTACATGTTTGGTAACATTAAATCATAATACTCTAAAAATAATAAAATTAAATGAATATTAAAATATAAATAAAATAATGATATTAATTATATAACATTTAAATTTTAATTATATACACCTCATATAAAAATATCGGTGCATAACATGGAATGTGTCTCAAATATGGAAAATTGAGACAAAATTACTCTAATGATTTGGTAACTTTTAAACCATAAACTCCATGAAAGAAAGATAATAAAAGGGATATGTAAATAAAAATAAATTTAATTATAATAATAATAGAATAAATTCATGGGTAGTATATAGAGAACACACAAAAAAGTAGTGGTGAATAAGGCACAAGTCTCACAGTAATAAAAGTGAGATGAGGAAAAACCTTATGTTAAGTATTAAATTTATTCATACATATTCAAATATCCTGTATAATAATTATAATTTTATTATAAATCTAAAACAAAAGAATATTTTTTTATATAATTCCACATATTATCTTTATGACTTTAAATTTACTGTTTATTAAAAATTCCTTGTTAATGTTTCATTTTGGGAAATATCAGCTTTGTTTTTTGTATATGTTTTGACAGTTTATTTTTGATACTATTAATTAGATAATTATTTACTTATTTCAAGAATTCAAAAATTATATAAATATAAACTATATTCATTATATAAATATTTATTGTAATATATAATATTAGAAATGTGAAATGGAATACACCGTTCATGGAGATAGTAGGCTGTACATATGCATGAACGCTATATCTGTTTGCTTATCATATTGAAAGAAAGTAAATAACATATATTTATATATATATTATAATTATATTAATATTATTATTTCATATATATCTTATACATTTACTAAACCCATCCTTAATACATTTCATGTAAAGTGTGAAAGAATCCTATTGCTTTAAGGACGCGATTGTCCACACATCCAAAAATGAAGTTATTTCATTTACAAAAAATTGAAATCATGAAATTATGACTTAATTAAAAATTAAATAATTATAAATATGTATTAAATATAATATAAATCTTATAAAAATATAAATTCCATTATTATTTTCAACCTTGAAAAGTGGAAATGGAAGAATGAGTGACATTGGTTCACAAGATGGTAGTTCGGTGTACATATGAATGATGATTGTGCATCCCATTTTTTGAAGTATATGTGAGTGTAGGTCTAATTATTAAAATAAATACATTTTAATATATTTATGATAATTATATTATTAATTAATAATATAATATAAATATTTTAATGGGTGGGGAATGAAAATAACACAAAAGTGCTTGTGGAAGGATGTTACCACTTCTTTGAGAAACTTCCCTTGGTTTTCAACAAAGAGATTAATTGGTTGGATTTATTCCAAAATAAAGGATTATAGGATTAAGTTTGGAAATTTTTTATGATATTTGGGAAGGGTTTTTATAATCAAAATGTCTTGAGAGGTGTGAAGAAGTGAGGGAGTGAGTGTCGTTTTATAGTGGTGGAGTGACATTCTTGTAAGTATAAAAAGGTAAACACTATTGAGAGGTCCCTCTTACATCATGTGTCAAAAATAATGGTCCATTTTATATAAAATAGAGTATATTGTCTAAATTTTTCCATAAAATGTATTCTGGAGATGTGTCTAGGTTATTTGGCTATTTAAGTTAAAATTTTACCACTAAGTAAACTCGTTTTTACATTAATCCTTATAATTAATTTTAATTGCGTTCACTAATATTTTTGGTTAAAAAAAGTTTAAAATATTAAAAATTATATATTATTTTTATTCTAAATATATAATACATTTTTCTAAATTAAAATCATAGAAGTGTAAGAAATTAATTTAAAATTAATCCCATATATGTGATAAGAAAGCGGGTCTTTAAAGTGAAATGATTAAAATATTGGAAAGTTTTTATATCTAATTTCAATGTGAAAATGGTTAAAATGACTTAAATTGGATTATTTTATGTATAATTGATATAATTATACTTAAAAACTAAATTAAAATATAATTTAATTATATCAATAAATTATATGAAAAATTATTTTTCAATTAAAAGTCATAATTTTTTTAGGATTCATAAAAATATTAAACTTCTTTGAAAATACCAAAAAATAACCCAAAGTAAATGTAGATATTATTCTTTCAAAAAAAATTATTTTTTCAAATGAAAATTTATAAATGTTTCAAAAAATAGATTTAAAATGGGTTCACCATTAAAAGTTGGTTAAATTACTTTTTAGAAATATACATCTTTTTACTCATAAAATTGGATTTATTCTTATATTATGAATATAAAAACTATTAGATGAGTGTCACAAAAATTTTATTGAATATATAATATATAAATTTTATAAATAATATTCATTAAAAGTGGTTCTTTTAATTTATTAAGATAAAATGGTGTTTGTACATAAAAAATAGTTATCTTAGAAAAATAATTTATTTATTCTCAAATAGTGCTTACTTTCATTTAAAACTAATTGATAACCAAAATAATCATTTTATATACAGGTTTAGGTCATATTTTTGTAGTTTAGTTAATATTATTTATAACTTCCAATCCAACTACTTTGTGATAACTATAATAATATTTTGATAACAGTAATAATAGTATATTATAGTTTAGGAAAACTCGACCTTATGTGTAACACAAGCTATCGAGGAAACTTGAAATTTTGTGTAGAAAAAGGCAAAAATAGTACCACATGTAGTGTAAGGAAATATAATTTTTTATTATAGTGAAATAATAACATGGTTTTACCTGGAATTAAATACAAACATAGTGATTTATTATAACACAACCTATATTCAGTGTTTCATAAAATGAGACATATCAAAAAGATTATATTAATTCAAAACAAATTTTTCAAATAGTCTTGAGGTGTTACAGTTAGACCAGTAGATTGAGATATACATATGAAAGAATAAGCTAGCATTAGATCTTGGAGGGATAACGGTAGTAGATGACCAATGGTAGATATATACTTCGATGGTGGAATGACAATTATTGTAGGCTTCCAATGGTAGTTTTTCTACTAAAAAAAACTTAATAAATATTTTTTGTAATTAAAAAATAAATTAAGAAAAGAAAAATTAAAATTAAAATCTAAAAATTTAAATAATTTATTATCAAAATAATTGATGAATTAAATTAATTTAATAATGAAATTAAAATAATAAAAAAACAAAAGAAAATAAATTGAATACAGAAACCTAAAAATGAATAAAATAATTAAATGAAAGGGTTAATTAAAAAAATTAATATTTTATTAATTTGAAATAAAATTGAATAACGAAGTTGATAAATCAAAGAATTACCTTAAGAATGAACTATTATTATTTTAAAAATCACCAGTGAAATAAAACAAATTAAAGAATGGAATAAACTATTTAAAATTAATTATAATAATGCATATACGTAAATTATAATAAATATTAATAAAAAACGATGGGTCAGAATATAGTTACCTATTGAACTAAAATGATGATAATGATTTAAATAAAATAAAAATAAATATTTTAACACAAAATTCAATGAAAAAATAATTTACTAATAAAATAATAGTACATTACAAAGTTAAAAAATAATAATTTTGGTACAGAAAACACTATTAATTAATATAAAAGTTATGAAAAAAATAAAATGAAGTAATATCCAAATAAACATTTTAAGTGTTTTTTAGAGTTTGTAGAGTTTTTAGTGATTTTTGGTATTTTTAGTGATTTTAGGGGTTTTAGAGTTTTTATCATTTTTATGGATTTTTTATGGTTCATAGGATTTTTAGGGGGGTTTATGAGGTTTTAGGTTTTCTATCAATTTTTAGGGGTTTTTGGGTTTTAAATGTGTTTTTAGTTGCTTTATGTTTTTAAGTGTTTTAGGGTTGTAAGGGGTTTAAAGGGGATTTAGGATTATTTTATAGTTTTTAGTGTTTTAAGGGTATTTTACTATTTCTTAGGGTTTTCAAGGGATTTTTAGTTTTTAGGGATTTACTATTTTTAGTTTTTAAGGGTTTTGTCATATTTTAGGGTGTTTATAGGGTTTTATGGTCTTTAAAGTATTTTAAGGTTTTAGGGTCTTTTAGTGCTTTTAGGTTTTTAGGGTCTTTTGGGTTTTTATGAATTTTAGGGTTTTTAGTGGTTCTTAGTATTTTTAGAATTTTTAGAGGGTTTAGGGATTTTAGTTTTTTTATAATTTTTAGGTTTTTTATTGTTTTTGTGTTTTGGGTGGTTTTTAAGGTTTTAAGGTTTTTATTTTTTTTATGCATCTCAGGGTTTTTTAGTTTTTAGGGGTTTTTATGTTGTTTTCCAGGTTTTGATGGGGTTTTAAAGTTTTTAGGAATTTTCATTGGGTTTATGTGGGTCTATGGGTTTTCAGGGTTTGTATGGATTTTTAGTGTGTTTTAAAAAATTTATGGTATTTTAGGTTTTTTAGAGTCTTTGAGGGATTTTTCTAAGTTTCTTGGGTTTTTAGTGTTTTAAAGACCTTTTTTTATTTTTTGGGTTTTTAGAGTATTTAGGGGTTTTGGGTTTTAAGGGGTTTTAAGGGTTTTAGTTGTTTTATAGTTTTTAAGGGGTTTTAGGGGTTTTAGGGTGTTTTAGTGATTTTAGGTTGGTTTAAGGGGGTTTTAGTCATTTTTAGTGTCTTTAGGGGTTTTAGGGAATTTTAGGGGATTTTAGTGTCTTTTAGGGTTTTAGTTTTTTCAGATCTTTTAGTTTTATTTTGATGGGTTTTAAGGGTTTTTGGATGTGTTTTGGGGGGATTTTGGTGTTTTAAGCGGTTTTTTAGGGTTTAGGTGTTTTATGGGTATTTTATGAGTTTTTTGGGGGGAGGGGGTGTAGGATTTTAGGGGTTTAAATGGTTTTTTGAGTTTTTGTGGGTTTTAATTTTTTTTTGCGTTTCAGGTTTTTTTTGTGTTTTTTGGATTTTTAGGATTTCAATAGTTTTAGGGTTTTAGGGTTTTTTATGTTTTTAGAGTTTTAGGGGTTTTAGTGATTACAAGATTTTTGGGTTTGTTTTATTTTTTCGGGATTTTATTGGTTGTTATATTTTTTCGAGGTTTTGTATATTTTTGGGTTTTTTGTGGTTTTTATGGTTTGTTTGGGTTTTATGGTTTTAAGGATCATTTAGGGTCTTTTAAGGGTTTTAGGGTTTAGTGTTTTTTTTCTATTTTTAGGGATTTTATGGTGTTTTTAGGTTTCATTAGGATTTTTAGGGTCTTTTAAGGGGGTTTTAGTTTTTTAGTATTATTTAGGGGTTTTATAGGTTTTTAGAGTCTTTTAGGGTTTTAGGGTGTTTTAGGTTATTTTAGGGTTTTAGGTGATTTTAGGGTCTTTTGGGGTTTTATGGTATTTTAGATTTTTTAGGTTTTTTTGGGTCTTAAAAGGGGTTTTGATATTTTTAGGTTTTTAAGGGTTTTCTAGAGTTTTAGGGTCTTTTATGGGTTTTCAAGGGTTTTATGGTCTTTTTGGGTTTTTGGGGTTTTTAGGAATTTTATGGTTTTTAGGATCTTTTTTGGGTTTTCAGGGTTTTAAGATCTTCTAGATATTTTTAGGTGTTTTATAGTCTTCTTTATGTTTTAAGTGGTTTTAAGAGGTTTTTAGGGTTTTTTTTATTTTTAGTGGACTTTATGCTTTTTATGGATTTTAGTTAGAGGTTTTAGAGATATTTAGGATGGGTGGGGGGGGAGGGGTTATGGTTTTTAAATTTTTACTGTTTTTTTATAATTTTTAGGGGGTCTTAAGTTTTTTATGGTTTATTAGGAATCTGTTGTGTTTTTTGGGGTTTAATGGTTTTAATTTTATTTGGGTTTTAGGCTAATTTAGTTGTTCTTAGAGTTTATATATATTTTTAGGGTTTTGGGGTATTTTAGGGTATTCTAAAGGTTTTATGGTATTTTATGGGTTTTAGGGTCTTTTAGGTATTTTATGGTTTTTAGGATTTTTAGGGGGTTTCAGGGCTCTTTAGGATTTTAAGGGGCATTTTGGGTTTTCGGGAAGCTTAGGTTTTTTTATTTTTTTTGGATTTACTAGTATTTTTATGGGGTTTAGGGGATTTTATTGTTTTTAACTGTTTTAGGATATTTGTAAAGATATTTATGTTTATTTAGGACTTTTAGGTTATTCATAGGGGTTCATTTTCTTTTTATGGGTTTCTTAGGTTTTCTAGGGTTTGTATGGATTCTAGGGGTTTGTCATGGTTTTAGGGTGTTTTTGGTACTTTTATGATTTTATTGATTTTTTAGGGTTTTTTTGTGTTTTTTATTTTTTAGGGGGTTTTATGGTGTTTTACCGGTTTTTAGAGGTATTTAACTGTTTTAGTGTTTATTTAGTGGTTTTTAGTGTTTTATGTGTTTTTAGTGTTTAATGGATTTTTAGATTTTTTAGGTTTTTATATCTTTAAGGTATTTAGTGTTTCCAGGGGATTTTGGGTTTTTAGAGTTTTTTAGGGTTTAGGGGTTTTTTTATGTTTTTAGGGATTTAAAGGTATTTTAATTTTTTATGGTTTTTAGGGTCTTTTATGGGTTTTAGGGGATTTTTGGGCCTTTTAGGGGTTTAAGGGTTTTTACAATCTTTTAGGGTTTTAAGAGTATTATGGTATTTTATGGATTTTAATACTTTTTAGGCTCTTTTAGTGTTTGTTTTTAGTTTATTGTTTTTAAGAGTAATAGGGTATTCCAGGGTTTAGGGTTTAAGGTGTAGTGTGTAGGGTTTAAGGTGTTGGGTTTAGGGTGTTGTGTTTAATGTTTAGGGTGTTGGGTATAGTTTCTACAATGTAGGGTTTAGTGTGTTGGGAATAGGGTTTAGGGTGTATTTCTTTGGGTTTAGGGTGTAGGATATAGGGTCCAGGGGTAAGGTGTAGGGTTTAGGGTATATGGTATAACGTTTAGGTTTAGTCTTTAGGTTGTAGGATTTAGGATTTAGGGTTTAAGGTTTAGGATTTAGGGTCTAGGGTATAGGTTTAGGTATTTTTAAGGGTTTAGGGATTTCTAGGGCTTACGGGTTTTTATGGTTTTTATGGATTTTTAGGGTTTTAGGGTTGTTAAGGGTTTTTGTGTTTTCAGTGTATTTATGGTTTTATTATTTCTTTGGGATTATTAGGGTTTTAAGGGTTTTCAGGTTTTTAGTGTTGTTTATGGGTTTTTAGGGTTTTCTAGGTTTTATGGTTATGTATATTTTGTTTAGGTTATTGGTTTTTATTGGATTTTAAATGTTTTTTATAGTTTTTTTGAGTTCTTAAAAAAAATTTAAATTTGAATGGGATTTTTAGGGATTTATTGGTTTTATATATTTTTTGGTTGTTTTTTTGTTTAGGCTTTTTAGGGTCTTTTGTGGATATTTGGGGGGGTTTTAGGTGTTTTAGGTTTTTAGTGTTTTTAATGTTTTTATTTATTTTTGGGTGTTTTGGGTTTTCATGGTGTTTATGGTTTTTAGATATTTTTAGGTTTATTATTATTATTATGGTTCTTAGGTTTTTTGGTTTTTTAGGATTTTGGGGGCTGTTTAGGATTTTTAGGGTTTTATGGGTTTTTTTGGGTTTTTATGGGTTTTAGGGTATTTTAATATTTTCTAAAGTTTTAAAGGTTTTTAGAATCTTATAAGATATTTTGTGTTCTTATGGGTTTTAAGGTTTTTTTTTGGGATTTTAGGGGTCTCTTGGGTTATTATGGTTTTTAGGGTTTTAGTTTTTTTGGGTTTTAGGGTTTTTTTGGATTTTATTGATTTTTAGGGTTTTTAGAGTTTTTGTGTTTTTATTTATTTTATGTTTTTTAAGAATTTTCAATGCTTGTAGAGATTTTAAGGGTTTTATATAATTTTGGGTTTTTTGGGTTTTTAGGGATTTATTTTTTTATTGTATTTTCATTTTTTAGGGGTTTTAGGTTCTTTTAAGTATTTTGAGGTTTTTTAGTTTATTGGGTTTTTTAGGGTATCAAATATTTTCAATGGTTTTTGGGGCTTTACGACCTTTTATGTTTTTTCATTTTTTTTAGTTTATTTTGGTTTTTAGGGTTTTTAAAATTTTATATGATGTTTATTGTTTTAGGTTTATAAATTTATGTTAATTTTTTTAGTGTTTTTAAGTTTTTCTTGGAGTTTTACGGGTTTTTTGTGTTTTTTTGGGATTTTCAAAATTTTTTAGGGTCTTATGTTTTTTGGGTATTCTTAGGGTATTTTGGGGGTTTTGGTATTTTTTAATGGTTTTTAGGGTTTCTTGGATTTTTTAGGGTATTTTAGGAATTTTAGTGCTTTAAAGGTTTTTTGTTCAAGTTTTTTGAACTTTTAGGGTTTTTTGTTGTTTTAATTACTTTAGTGTTTTATGTTTTTTTGGTTTTAGGGTTTAAGGGGTTATAGTGTTTTATTATGGTTTTATAATTTTTTTAGGTTTTTATAGTTTTTAGTGTTTTTATGGGTTTTAGTGTTTCTAGGTGTTTTTCGGGTTTTTTGATTTTTAGGGTGTCTATGGTTCTTTCTGATTTTTTATATTTTATAAAGTTTAATTTAGGGTTTTATGGGGTTTAGGACCTTTTATGGTTTTAGGATCTTTTTGGAGTTTTACAGTTTTTATTGTTTTTATGGTTTTTGGGTTTTTTTTGGTTCTTAAGCATTTCATTTTTTTCTGAGTATTTTTGGATTTTTATGGTTTTAGCAGGTGTTTAGGGTTTTTAGGATTTTAGGTTTTTTTATTAGTTTTATTTTTTTATAATGTTTTATAATTTTTAGGGGTTTTAAGGGATTTATGGTTTTAGGGGTTTTAGAAGTGTTTTTTTGGATTTTTAAGGTCTTTTAGGGTTTTTGTTTTTAAGATTTTTATGGGTTTTTATAGTTCTGAGTTTTTTTGGCTTTCTATGGATTTTAGGGGATTAAAATTTCTTTATGGGGTTTTAAGGGTTTTATAGGGTTTTACGGTATTTTTATCATTTTGGGGAGTTTTTTGTGGGATTTTAATTTTTTTAGGTTTTTTAGTGTTTTCAGGGTTGTTAGGAGTTTTGTTTGATTTTTTTGTGGGTTTTGGAGTTTTTAGAGGGTTTTTCATTTCGAGGGTTATTTTAGTGTTTTTATAATTTTAATGGTGTTTTGTAGTTTTTTATCATTTTAAGGTGTTTTGGGTTTTTTACGTTTTTTAGGGGTGGGGGGTTGGGTTTTTTTGGGTTTTTATGGGTTCTTTGGTTTTTTGGGTTCTTAGGGATTATAGGGTTTTTGGGAGTATGTTTTAATGGGTATTTTATGTTTTTATTGGGATTTTAGGTACTTTTAGTATTTTAAGGGCCATTTATTGTTTTTTAGGGTTTTATGATCTTTTGTAGTTTTTAAGTATATTTAGGTGTTTTAGGGTTTTTATGGTTTTAGGGAGGTTTATAGGTTTTAGTGTTTTTTTATGTTTTTATGGGTTTTAGGGGGTTGTTAGGTTTTTAGGGTTTTAAGTATTTTTTAGAGTTTCTTAGGGTTTATGGGTTTTAGGTCTTTTTAGAGTTTTTAAGGTGTTCATGTGTTTTTTACTATTTTAGGGGTTTTAATGGTTATTGGGTTTTTTGGGTTTTCAAGGGTTTTAGGGGTTTTATGTTCTTTATGGGTTTTTCAGGTTTTTACGAGGTTTAAAGGATTTAAGGATATTTTAAGGGTTTTATGGATTTTTAAGTTGTCAGGGGGTTTAGAGTTTTTTATGGTTTTTAGTATTTTTAAAGGGTTTTATGGGTTTTTAGATTATTTAGGGTTTAAGGATTTTTATATATTTTTATTATCATTTAATTTTATTAGGGTATTTTAGGGTTTTAGGGTTATTTAGTGCATTTTTAATATTTTATTTTTATTTTGTATTTTAAGGGAAATTTTAGGTTTTTATTGGTTTTAAGGTTTATGGGATTTTAGGGTTTTCTTAGGGTTTAAAGGTCCTTTTTGGGTTTTTAGGGGTTTTAGGATCCTTTAGTATTTATAATGGTTTTTAGGGGCCTTTAGAGTGTTTTAGGGTTTAGGGTCCTTTATATTTTTTTTGGGTTTTGGGGTTTTATGGTTTTTTATGGGTTTTATGGGATTTTATGGGTTTAAATGGTTTTTATGGTTTTCATGGGCTAGGGGTTTTTATGGTTTTTAGGGTTTTTATGATTTTTCAAGCATTTTTGGATTTTATTGTTTTTCATGTTTTTAGGCACTTTTAATGTTTTGGGGGTTTTTAGGTATTGATGGTTATTTAGGGTTTTCTATGGTCTTTTAGGGTTTTTAAGGGGTTTAGGGGTTTGAAATGTTTTGAAGGGTTTGATTGTATTTTAGTGTTTTTAGGGTTGTTTTGGGGTTTTAGGGTCCTTTCTTGTTTTTAAGATTTTTGGATTCATTTAGGGATTTTAGGTCCCTTTAGAGTTTTTTGGGTTTTCAGGGTAATTTAGGGTTTGTATGAGTTTCTAGGATCCTTTTATTGTTTTTTGGGGTTTTAGTTTATTTTAGGTGGGAAAGTGTATTTAGAATCTTTTAAGGTTTATTTATGGTTTCAAGAGCCTTTGGGGATTTGGGGGGGTATTTTATGGCCTTTTGGGTTTTTAATGAATTTTTCATATTTATGGGTTTTATGATCTTTTATGATTTTTAGGGCTTTTAGGGTTTTTAGGGGTTTAGTATGTTTTAAGAGGGTTTTAGGAATTTTGTGGCCTTTTAGAAGTTTTAGGGATTTTTAGGTATTTTAAGGGATTTTTTGGTCTAGGATTTTTTAATATATATTTTTTTCTTTTTGGGTTTTTTACTATTTTTAGGGTTTTAGGGATTTTTAGGGTTCTTTAGGGGGTTTTTCGGTTTCTAGGGATTTTCAAGGATTTTAGGGGTTGATATGATCTTTTTAGGGTTTTAGGGATTTAGGGGTTTTTAGTGTTTTTATGATTTTTGTGGGTTTTAAAGACTTTTAGGGGGTTTTAGGGTTTTTTTGGGTTTTTTGGGTTTTTAGGAGATTTTAGGGTTTTTAGGGGTTTTAGGGGGTTTATGGTTCACTAGGGGTTTTATTGTGTTTTAAGGATTTTCTTCATTTTTTGGGATTTTAGGGTGTTTAGGGTTTTACATTATTTTTTGGATTTTACGTACTTTTTATATTTTAAGGGTTTAGGGGCTTTTAGTTTTTTAGGGTTATTAGGATTTTTAGGTTCTTTTATGGTTTATTCATGTTATTAGGGTTTTTATGGATTTTAATTGACTATAGTGTTATTATTTTTTTAAGTTTTTCTAGGGTTTTTAGATGGTTTCAAGGGTTTTTTTTCTTTTTTGGGTTTAATGGTTTTTGGGTTCTTTTAGGTTTTAGGGTTCTTAGGGGTTTTAATGTTTTTTGGGTTTTTTGGTTTTTAGGTATTTTGTAATTTTTAGGGTTTTAGGGTTATTTGTTCTTTTATGGATATATTAGGGTTTTAGGGAAATTAATTATTTTCAAGGTTTCTATGGTTTTTAGGTTTTTCGTTTTTTCAAGGATTTTCATCGTTTTTATTTGTTTGCATAGTTTTCTAATTTTTATGGTTTTTTGGGGGGTTTAGATATTTTTTTGGGTCTTTAGGGTTTTATGATTTTTTAGAGAATTTTTAATTTTTTTGGTTTCTTGGGTTTTAAGGGGTTTTTTGTGTTTTAAAATGATTTTATGGGTTTTATGTTTTTTGGGATTTTTATGGGTTTAGGGGATTTTAGCATTTTTAGGGTTCTAAAGTCTTTTAGGGATTTTAGGGGTTTTTAGGTTTTTAATTTTTTTCGGGTATTTTTTGGGTTTATTTTGGCTATTAAGGGTTTTAGAGATTTTCATTCATTTTTATGGGTTTTGAGGGGGTTTGAGTGTTTTTAATGTTTTTAGTGTTTTTAGGGGTTTTAAGGTTTTTTAGGATTATTTTTGGCTTTTAAGGGGTTTTATGGTTATTAAAGGTTTTAGGGTTTTTAGTGTTTTTATCGATTTATATAGTTTTTTTTGGGGTTTTAGGGGTTTTATCTGGTTTAATAGTATTTTAGTTGTTTTATAGGGCTATAGGTTCTTTTAATAGTTTTATGGGGTTTTGGGGGTTTTAGTGTTTTTAGGGTCTTTGGGTTTTTAGGTTTTTTTTTGGGTTTTTAGGGGGTTTAAGGTTTTTATTATTCTTAGAGTTTTGGGGTTTGAGGTTTTTTAATGTTTTTTTTTGGTTTTTTATGTTTTTTGGGGGTTTTGATGGTTTTTAGGTTCCTTTAGGTTTTTTAGGGTTTTAGGGGGTCTTCATCATTGTCTTGGTTTTTATGTTTTCTAAGAGGTTTTTAGGGTTTTTAGGCATTTATAGTTTTTAGTGTTTGGAGGTATTTAGGGTTTCTGTGGGTTTGTTTGGGTTTTATGGGATTTTTAGTGTTTTTAGGGATTTTTAGTGTTTTATAGCATTTTAAGGGGTTTAATTTTTTGTTTTTATTTTTTGTTTTTTATGTTTTTAGGGTGTTTATGGGTTTTAGGGGTGGATGGGGTAGGGTATTTTAGGGCTTGTTAGGGTTTTAGTGGGTTTAAGGACTTTTTGGGGGTAATAAAGGACTTTTATGGGTTTTTAGAATTTTTTAGTGATTTTAGGGTTTCAAGGGGTTTTTATGGGTTTTAGGGGTTTTGTGGTTTTTTATTTGTTTAGGGTTTTAGAGGGTTTAAACGTTTTTTTAGGATTTTTGGGTTTTTATGGTGTGTGGTATTTTTAGCGTCTTTTATTTGTTTTCTTCTTTTCAAGGTCTTTACAAATTTTTAGTGTATTTATGGGTTTTAAGGTGTTTTATAGTTATATTTGGGGTGTTCGGGTCATTTTATGGGATTTTGGTTTTTTATAGGATTTTGGGTTTTGTAGGGTTTTTAGGTTTTTAGGGGTTTTTAGGATTTTTTAGGTTTTTAGGGTTTTTAGGGGTTTTAGGGTTTTTAGGGTTTTTAGGGTTTTCTTAGTGTTTCATTGGGTTTTTATGGATTTTTTATTTTGTTAGGATTTTTAGACTTGGGGGGGTTAGGGTTTTTTAGAGTTTTATAGTTTTAAGGTTTTTTAGATATTTTTTATTTTTAGGTTTTTTTATTATTTTTAGGGGTTTTAATGGATTTTAGAGGCTTAATGGGTTTTTAGGCAAAGGAAGGCTCGGGTCTAGGCTATTCATGGCACCCCCCAAAATTTATTAAAAGAAAAAGACACAAACTACAGATAAGGGAGGGGAGGGGTCAAACGACCCACACCCAAAAACCCTTCACACCAAAAGACCAAAAAAAGGAAAATCAAAAAAGAAAACAAAACAGAGAAGCAGACACAAAACAAAACACAACTGCAGCATCCACACATCTTGTCCAGCCAACACCAGCATCCAACAGCAATACCAAACAGCACATCCAAGCAGCGTCCACACATCTAACATCACAACTTCCATCATCTAGCAGTACCACGTCCAATCATCACAGCAATACAACAGTAGCAAGACATCAAAACCAACCAGCCCCAACAACCATCCGCAACACCACATCCAATCATCATAGCAACACAGCAGCAACACATCCAAACCAACCATCCCCAACAACCAACAACACCAAATCCGACATCATAGATAATCATAACAAGCAGCATCAAACCACAACACAAGTACTGCAACCAAACGCAGCAAGCTTCACCTCCTAACAAACAGAAACCAGCAACACACCGGACAGCATCCATCACACTCACCAGAACAAAAATCCCGCACCCATAGCTATTCAAAACCAAACCATCACCACAACCATCAACCTCCATCTCATATTGCCTCAAATACAACTTCAATAACAACTCACAACAAAACCATCAACAGCTCAAAAGACCACATTCCTCCATAGGGGTTTTAGGGTTCTTAGAGTTTTAGTTGTTTTACGGTCTTTTAAGATTTTTATTTTGTGTTTAGGGTCTCTTATGTGTTTTAGAAGTTTTATGTAACTTTAATGGTGTTTATAATCCTTTATAATTTTCTAGAGTATTTTATGAGTTTTAGGTTATTTTAAGGTGTTTTAGGGTTATTAGGGTTTTTTAGGGATTCTAGGGGTTTCCCTGTTTTTAGGGATCTTTAGTGGTTTTTAAGGTTTTCTAAGTATTTTTAGGGTTTTTTTGGATTTTTGGGTTTTTTTCGTTTTTCAGTGTTTTTAGGAGTTTTTAGGGTTTTTACATCCTTTTGGGGTTGTTTAGGTTTTTTTAATTTCTAGGATTTTTAGGGGTTTCTAGTGTTTTTATGGTTTTTACATATTTTTAGGTTTTTATGGTTTTTATGATTTTGGGTGATTTTTATTTGGTGTTTTTTAATTTTTTTGTGGTTTTTAGTTTTTAGGGGGTTTTAGGTGTTTTTTGGGATTTAGGGTTTTTAGGGTATTTATAATTTTTAGGGACTTTAGAGTTTTTTGAGTTTTTTTAAGGTTTTAGGGATTTTTATGGGTTTAGGGTTTTTTTTCGAATACAGGATTTTTAGGGTTTCAATGATTTTTTTTGGGATTTTATATTGTTATTTATGGTTTTTAGGGGGTTTGGGGATTTATGGTCATTTAGGATTTATGGAATTTTAGGGGTTGTAAGGACATTAAGGTTTTAGGTTTTTATGGTCCTTTAGTGATTTTTAATGGATTTTAGGGTCCTTTAGTTTATAGTGTTTATTATGGTACTTTAGGGATTTTCAGCCTTTTATGGTTTTTGGGGTATTTAAATGGTTTTTGTGTTTTTGAAGGTTTTAGGGTTTTTAGGGTTTTAGTTTTTTTTTTAGATCTTTAGGATTTTTAGGGGGTTTAGGGATTTTAGGGATTTAGTGGTTTTTATGATTTTCATGTTTTTTGGGATTTTAATGGTTTGAGGGTGGTTTGGTGTTTTAGGGATTTTTAAAGGTTTTTAGGATCATTTAGGTTCTTTTATTTGGTTTAGGGTTTTAGAATACATTATTGTTTTTAAGGTTTTTAGGTTCATTTCAGGATTTATTGGGGTTTTATGGTTTTAGGGTATTTGTATTGATTTTATAATATTTTAGGGGGTTTTATGCTTTCAAGGGTCTTTTAGGGTTTTGGGGATTTCAGGGGTTTAAAGGTTTTTAAGGGTTTGTAGGGTCTTTTAGATTTTTGGATTTTGAGTTACCTTCATAGTTTTGGGGGAGTTTTAAGATCCTTTGGGGATTTTAGGGCTGTTTAAAGGTTTTTAGGGGGTTTTGGGTCCTTTAGGGGTTTTTTGGATTTCATGGGGCCTTTATGGATTTTAGTATTTTTATGATATTTTAGAGTTTTTAGGGCCCTTTAGTTTATTTAGGGGTTTTTAGATTATATTAGGGGTTTTGGATATTTTACGTCTTTTAGGGTTTTAGATTTTTTGTCCATCTAGGGTTTTCATAAATTTTCAGGTATCTTATGGGTTTTATGGTTTTCATTACATTTTTGTATTTTTAGGGTTTTATGGTCTTTTATTTGTTTTAGGGTCTTTAAGTGATATTTAGCATTTCTGTCTCTTTTGGGGGTTTTATGGGTTTTATGTTTTTTGTGGTTTTTATAGGTTTTTGGGGTTTTTATTGTTTTAGGGATTTCTGGGTCATTTGCGATTTTTTGTTTTGTTAGGGATTTTAAAATTTTAAGGGGTTTAGGTGTTTTTTGGGGTTTTTGAGTTTCTAATTATTTTAAGTGTTTTTAGGGGTTTAAAGGGTTTTCAAAGTTTTTATGGTTCATATGTTTTTTAAGGTTTTTATTGGTTTTAGGGTTTTCTCCTTGAATATTGGTTTATGCCTTGGCTAGGAATGGTTTATTTTAAGGGGTTGAATGGTGTGGAATCACTGACATTGGGTACAAGGTCTTCGAATGGTCTCAAACGGGTTTTTGTTCATGGATCTAAGAAAACTCAGTGGGTCTCATATCAATGATTCATGGAACTACTTCCCAAAGGCAGGTGATAATTGGGTAACTTGGGCAATGACACTTGAGAACTCACATTTGTCAAGAGGATGGGAATTCAGGCTCATTACACCCTTTTAGGGGGAAGTAATTACTATTATGGGACTCTCTTGTAGATTTAAAATATGTTCACATATCCTTGGTTCATTCTCAAGTATGCATATGCAGATTACCCCCAAGTAACGATTCATTATGACTACACATGGGTTTGGAATCATCTGTATGTATCTGAGGTTCTCCATCAATGGAGGGATTGTTATTTATCCGAAGTTCTCCTACAATGATACCCTTTTGTGGATAAATTAGGGATCCTTTGGTTGATTACTAAGATAATGCTAGTTTAAAGTCATTTGATAGGGTGCTCCAGAGTTTACATACATATAGGAGGGATGAAAGTTTTTTTGATCTTGGGATCGAACCCATGAAATGGGATTCCTATGCATCCTCATAAGAGGAATCAAAACCCACGTATTTTGGTTGGACTGGGACTTACACCTTAGAGGTGGCCCTGTAAATGAGATATAGTTTGGGATTACTCATGGAAGCTACCTGTTTGGAGGGACATGGTTGGGTATTATGCCTGGAATCTTTCCTTGTGGATTTAATTTGGGGCTTAAATCTATATAGAATTCCAATTTGGTACTACTTCATTTGGGAATATGGGCCTTTGAAGGTTGAAGTATTGTTTCGGGACTTATACAATCTAAGAGGCCCATCTGATTGATGCTTATGCATGGAAGCATCTCATTTTAAAAAACATGATTGGGGATTATATAGTATAGGAGGACCATTTGGTTGTGGATCTTCTATATGTCATAATCTTCACTCACCCATAAGCCCACATGATTCATGCTTAGTGTGAGAAATTAGAGGAAGCAGTATATCTGATGATCATATGATCTCACCCTATCCGTTATTGGATGGTGATGGTTCCCAAAGGGAGAGATAAAGGGATTTTTTGGTTCATATTTCCTATCTTGTTTTCATATATAGGATAGTACCATTCGGTGATCTATTTATATACAACTCAAGAAGTTCCTAAGAGGAGAAAAAATCCTGCCTTCTACAAGAAAGTCTAGGGGCTTACCTTATAAATAGTTCCCTAAAACTTGTTCTAGGAAAGAAATAAATGTTCAACATTGTCCCTCATCAAAGTTAAAGTATAGAATTTCCTATAAATACCTATAATGGGGAGGTACATGTGATTACACCGAGTTTATAACCCTTATTACCATGAGAATGTAAACTTGAGATCATTCTGAAGGTTCAACTTATTGCTGGTGTCAGCCATGTGACTCCACTTATCGTGGGTATGTAAACTCAAAAGGAAACACCGATATGACCAATGATCTTATCATATACATTAGTTGTATTTGGAATATGACTTATCCTAATGTTGGTACACTAGTTCAGAAACATGGAGACTGATTATACAACCGAACATAATGTTGAAACCTGGAGGGTGGAACACCCTAGGATTCCTCATTCCACATAGCATGTTTATACACGGGATGTGGTTCACATCGCATAGAATGTTGTTATATGTGTAAGGGTACCATCCACATAGAATTATACTATGTGGGCCTAGTATTGGCCTATGTATCATGTTGCTTTGTAGGGCCAGATTCTGTTTGCATAGCATTTTTCTACACGTGGTTGAGTTCCTCCTACGTCGTGTTTTTTTACCTAGGGGAGGGTTCCTACCACATATCATTTTTTATGTGATGCATTCTGAAAAAGGGTCCATCTATTTTTTCCCCATGGGGCTATATCCATAAGGGGACTTTTGTTTTGTAGACCACCAAATGATTTTTTATTTTCTATTTAATTCTATGCAGCAGGTTTTACCCACAGAGAATCATTGAAGGGATCCGATTTTCATGGTTCCTTCATTCGTCTATCTTCATTTCATACCAATGGGTCTCCCTTTATTTATTTACCCCTCAGGGTCTGTTTACAGAAGAGTAGAGGGACCAAATATCAAAATGGATGGTCATTCATAGTGATACACAATCCTTCTTTTGTTGGAGCCCACATAGGATTCCCTAGACCGTGAATGACTTAGTCAGTCGGGATGCCATTTTTTGAGGCATAAATCCCCACCTTGTTCCCCAAAATGACTTATATTTCATTTTCGGGGATCTTATAGAATCATCTCATCCCACAAACTACTTAATTACCAGGTATTATTCATTCATGGTGGTGTAAATCATATCCTTTGTCCCACAAACTATTTTAGTTCATGGGGGATATTAATTCATGGGGAAGGAAATAACTGCATCAGTCCCATAAAAAAATTTGTTTCATTTATAGGTGATTTATGCACTATCTCCCTCCTTTAACCATTTCATTTGTGGATGCTTTCTGACATGATTACATGTCATGTGGAGCGGTGGTCAACGAAGCATTTTGTGCTTCGCGGGATCTCCCCCATCCTTTGAGGTTTAATCTGTTTCAATATTTTTCAATGAATTCTTCTTATGGTTTGATTTTATCCTCTTCCAAATCAATGTAATTATCTCGATCATGTTTCTATAATTTTCAGGGCCCAATACATTCCCCCCCACAATAATGGGTTCTGATTAAGATGAATATGAGGATAGTCTGATATAGAAATGGTCATTATATGAATGAATGATTAGATCATTATCTAATTTTTACTTCATCCAAGGGACTCCCTGAGAATAGTTTTAGTATTTCTAGGGTTACATGGAATACCCAAAAAACATTGTGAATTTTCTATTATAACCCTAACTTTTTCCTAATTCCACTGTGGTGTGGGTTTAGTGGGTATAACATGAGTTTTTCTTAGGAAACCCTTTGTGGGTTTTTAAACTAAAAATATTTGTGCCTCATTATATTTTTTATTTCTAAATATATTCTTATAAAATGAAAAGTGTAGGTTTAGTGAGATGATACCCAAATTTTACCTAGGGAAACCTTTGTTATTTTTTACCTTAGTGATTTTTGTGTCTCTTTTCATAGACATTTTAGAGTCTTGAAAAAAAAGACTAATTCCACTGATGTTTTACATTGAACAACTTTGACCATTAATTATGGGTCATGATGCCAAATAGTGTTTATCGATTGGGAATTTTGTATTATTTTTTATACATGAGTGAGGGATTTTTCTTATCCCCTATTTTATGTTTTCTGAATCTAAAACATTATATGGGGAAATTACATGAGGAGTAACTATAAGAATGGATTCCAACATGATGTTTCTAGGGCGTACTAAGGTAAGAAAAGATTTTCATGAGAATGAATTATCATTTGGATGAAGTCCTTTTTGGTGTTTAACTTATGCAGATCCAACTAGGGAATATCATTCATTATAAAAAAAATTTCCTTAGGAAAATGACCTTCTATTTCTGAGGGCGAACTGATTTTATGTGAATTCAGACTCTTTAAAGTCCAAAAGGGTGTCTTGTCAAGGGAGTGATGTCTAAAAAATATGAGGGAATCTGTTTTAGATTTGATCATGAATGGGAAACCATTCCCACATGAATTTAACTTGTGTAAAGAGGGTTAAATCATGGTTTAGTTTAACATCATACAACCAGGACATGGGTGGTACGATTTAACATATTACTACTTGGATGATTGAGATTTAATATTTAAGATCACTTTTCTATGACCAAGGGGCAAATGATTTTCCCTTTTCATGGTAGTATAACTAGGAATGTTCTATCAAATCTAGGAATTATGGGGTATAAGTTTTTAAACTATAATCTATGGGATTTATGAATCCAAGTACTGATGTGGGATGTAAAAACATTTAGGTCATATGGAGGCAGGAAAATCATCTCATCTAGATGATTTGGCCCCTGGTTGACAGGACTGCCTTTTTTTGTGTGGAAAAATTAAGCATATCCAACCAGTGAATATTATTCAAAGTAAAAAAAACATTTCTCTAGGACACTGACCCACCATTTATGATTTCCATTTAGGTTTATGAGGATTCAAACCTTTTCGAACATAGAATATACTTTTTGAAAATATCGTGCCTAAACATGAAAGGGGAATTCCAAGCCACAATTTTCTGGGAATAAGTAAAGACGTCACCCCTATGTAGGTATGAGAAGGATTTTTGTGCAGTGTTGACCCATGCATAGGGAAGTATAATTATTTTTTTTGTGGATGGTCCCAACATTGATGATTCGTGCATCACTACGTACCTTTCAAGGGTTGGAATCAAGTCGTATGTAGTTATAGAAAATCTATGCATTTTAAAATCATGAGAAAATGATATTATCCATGTATTTTAACATCTTGCTGTAAGTACATGGATCTCCTAACATAATGGAAAAAGGGAAGTTGTGGTTGGAACTAAAACAGAGGTTTGGGCATCAATACATATCCTTTACTGACATGAATCAAGCCAAATGTAGTTCTTGGAATGTTCCCACACATTATAATCAAAATCTTATATGGACCTAGGGTAACTTTATATAAAATATCATTGTTAGGGTGAGGATCATATTAAAATCTCTCGTGTAGATCTATCTCGCATATAAGAGTGGATTTTTTTAATATGATCTCACCAATGGGGTGAGGCTCATATTGGACTCTCCTACACAAGTCTATTTAATAAATTAAAAAATGGGGGGAAACATTCTTTGTTGTATCTTGAAGTTTATTGTGAAGGTATAACCAATACATAAGAAAATAGGGGACATTTTTATCACAGGTATGGACAATAGATATGATGTTTGAGTGTCGCTATGTATCCTATATTTATAGAAATCAAACCAAACATATTTCTTAATATCATGTAGTTTTAGTGTCATGTGATTAAGACATGGGTCATGCATTTTAATGTCATGTGGAGAGAATGACATGAGGTATTGAAATTTATGGTTATATGGATAGGACCAATTTTTACAGGAACCATGAGTAACTTGAAGATAATCGGGTTGATATGTTCTAACATGCCCCAGATGTGAGGGGAAAGTAATGTATAAACCATGGTTCCAAGGATTATTAGATTAAGAGAAATGATATGGGGTATGGAATCCATTGGGGAATATAGGGAAATTCTTCTAATAGGTATGAATTTTACTTTGGTTGACATGCATTTTTTTGGGAAAGTTATGCCGAGCCAATTGGGGAATATTATGCATAGTCAAAAAAGGTGTCCTCAGGACACCAGACCACCAGTTCTGATGGCTAGGGTGGTTTGTGAGGATTCAAAATTTTATAGGGCATAGAGTTTTAAGGATTTAAGAGATGTTTCTAGGAATGTAATAAACACTCAGATTGTGATTTTCTATAGAGTTGGAAACACCCTACAATGATATGACTCATTTGTATGGGGGATTTCTATTTCTTTGATGGATCTGTGAATGAGGGACCCAAGTTCGAGATCTTCTGCATAAATTTTAAAGCATGATATGGGGATTTTTTTCTTATTTTTTTTACACTATGTATAGGACTAGGACACAATTCCTAGGAATCTCTACATATCTTGTCAAAAGTAAAATCAATCAACATGCAGTTATTGATGAAGGGAATCCCTATACAAATCTAACCCATACACAGAAATGAGAGAATTTTGTTTTTTCTTTATCATGGATGGACCTTGGATTGGATATTCAGGAATTAGTATATATCCCATTTTAAAATCATTCAAGACGTACAAAGTTCTTTGAACACAAAATAGTGGATGACCAATACTGGGGGAGATGTCCTCTTAGGTGAGGGAATCATGATGTCGCAGTGCAGTTTACCATCATACAACAAGGGTGATGGTTGATCCACAATTTATCATTGTATGACTAGGATGGATAGTGCTATGTAGTTTATCAACATATGAGTAGGATTTCTGGTAGCACAGTTTAACATCATGTTGTGAAGACAACTATAGAAGAAGGGTTCCAATGGGAGGTGCATGGTGTGATTGTTGTGACTTGATGTGAATGAGGATCTAAGAGAACTTATGCCACAAAAAAACACCCTTGAGGGAGACTCGATCTAAGAGGCTAGAATGTTTAATGAATTTATGGGTGGGAAAAAAGATATAATGTCTAGTAGTTTCTACATATCCAATGTGAATTGAAATTAATTCATATTTATTTCTTAGAATAAAACTCCCAGCATCAGTTAAAACCATACGTAGGGAAGGGTGAATATATTTTTTTAGGGGAGGATGGATTTGAGATATGACATCCAAGAATCACTAAATATCCCATAAAATGGTAATCAAGCAATACCTAGTTCTATCACACAAGATGGTATATGACCAATACTAAAGGTGATGTCCTCTCGAATAAAAAATTAATGTTTCATGTAGTTTAAAATTAGACACATGGGACTTATGAGAAGGATAATTTTGTATTACTAAAAGTAAAATAGTACTAATGTGAAAATAGGACATGAGGCAAATGTATGGTATTGTAATTATCCCATGATGGAGAGAAATTTTCATTTGGGATCGACATGCAGTGTTTATGTGACACTATATATCCTATGATAATAGAAATTAATCCAAACATTATTATGGATAGAAATTATCAATCCAGGTTTGACCCATATGCAGAGGAGGGAATTTTTTTAATTGTTCATCCCTAAGCCTAGGAAAAAGGATTTGGGAATCACTATGTTTCCTATAATGGTAGGAATCAATCCATACATAGTCCTGGAGAAATAAACTTCCAACATTGATCTGGATCTCATGTAGGAACAAGGTCATTTCATATTTCTCCCACATAGATATGAATCATGTGTGGATAATTATTGATTTAAATGATGATCCCCATGCAGTTTAACATTATGCGGTGAGGATATTAGTTTCTAGTTTAATTTCATAGAGTTCAAACCATTTATGAAATGTTGTTTAATATTGTGCATCTTGGATGATGGATACTATAGTTAATTATAATGTGATCGTGATGATGGAAGTGCATTTAATTTCATTTTGTTGGGATGATATATTTACATTTTAATGTCATTTGGTCAATTTGATGTACCGTGTAGTTTAATTTCATGTAGTCAGGTTGATGTACCACGCAGTTTAACATCATTCGGTCGGGAAGATGTATCGTGTAGTTTATTGTCATGTGGTTAGAATGATTTACTGTGTAGTTTAATATCATGCATTTATAATTTTGTACCATGTAGTTTTATGTCATGCAGTCAGGATGATGTACTATTCAGTTTAATGTGATGTTTCCTGGATGATGTACCATGCAGTTTAATGTCATGTGGTCAATATGATGTACCGTTTAGTTTAACATCATAAATCCAATATGATGTACCATGCAATTTAATGTCACGATGTCATGGTGATGTACCATGTAGTTTAACATCATGTATTCAGGACTATGGGTCATGGAGTTTAATGTCATGTGTTTAGGAAAATGTACCATGCATTTTAACATCATGTGGTTCGGATGATGTACTATTCAGTTTAACATCATGTGGTCAGGATTATGTGACGTACAATATAACATCATGCGATTAGGATGATGTACCATGTTTTTTAATGTTATATGGTCAAGATGAAGGTTCCATGTTTTTTATCTTCCTGTATTAAAAATGAAGGTGTTATGCAGTTTATCATCATGTGGTTAGGATGAAGGTTCCATGCTATTTATCATCATACAATATGGATAAAGTTTCCATGTAGAGTATCGTCCTATGGTAAGGATGAAGCTGTCATGTAGTTTATTATTTTGCAGTAAGGATTGAGGTTCTATAGAGTTTATCATCATGAAGTAAGGAATAAGGTACATGAAGTTTATATTTCTATGGTAAGGATGAAGGTTCTTTTCAGTTTATCATCGTTAAGTAACGATGAAGGTTCCATGCAGTTTATCGTCATGCATTAAAGACAAAGTTTCAATGCATTTTTTTCATCATGCAGTAAGGAAAAATGTGATATGTATCTTATCATCACGTGGTAAGGATGAAGGATGTTTAATTAAAAAAATATTTTTTAGGAACCTTGTGTTGGTGGGAGCTGTAGAAAGCTTCCAATCCATTAAAATTATGGAATATGATCCATTGGAGTAGACCTTATGTATGGTGTAAGGTCCCTCCCATTTTGGTTCCAACATTTGAGGTTTCTTTCTAAGTATCATTGGTGTCCAAAGAAACAAAACCATATATCCTTAAAGTAAATAATGGAGGTGAACCTTTTTTTGAAGGGTCGTGCAATCCAGTTTTGGTGAGCCTTCATATGGTGTAAGATATGTAATCTTTTTTCATCGAGACACTACAAATAATCTAGGAATTTTTGGGATTTCTCATATTTGGATAACTGATCACAGATGAAAAAATAGAGTGAGGGAAACTAACCTTCTATGGGTAGTTCCACCTCTGTCCCATATACTAATGAGTATAGGGTTTCTTGTGTGGCAGTGTAGGGGGTGGTCTGGTATGCCCACAGAGCATGGGGGAGTTTTTTCATCCATGACTTCATATTCTTATTTACCCTATTCTAGAGTATAATGGATAAGGTCTTGTTGAAGGAATCTATCTTTCAAATAGCTACTACATGGTATATGGATGAATGATTGGACTTAATATCATACTCTTGATATAGTTTATTCAATTCACAAGAATAGAATTTGGTTCTATTTTCCATCAGTATTGTATGAGGGATACCAAATCTGGTGATGATATTGGATTCCACAAAGTTTTCAATGTTTCTTACCCTGAACACTTTTAGGGGTATGAATTCTACCCATTTGTAAAAGAAGTTAGTTTTTGTGAGAATATACTTTAATTTATTGTCTATAGTGGAAGTATATGGTCTCATGAGGTATATTCCCCATATGATTAAGGGAAATGAGTACTTATTCATGTAAAGAAACTTCAGGGGTTGATGGATGAAATTGGCATTAACGTGGAAGAAATGGAATTTTTTGCTGAATGTAGTACAACCCACATTATGATGGGCCAGTAGTATCAAAACCTTTGAATTTGATGGGAGAGATTAGATCCTGATTGGTGGGAACCATAGGATTCTGTGTGTACCTCCTTCATGACAGAATCAATCTCTTCTCCATCAATTCATCTGAGAAGCACTCTATCAAGGCTCCACTTATAAGGAACTTTTTTTTGATTTGTTCCATTATACATAACAATTTTAATTAATCATATTCATATTTTCTCCCTTTCATCCCAATCTAGTGGGAGATCTCCCTTTTTAAGGTTGTCAACAATGGGTGTCATCCAGCCGGTGGTGGGACTGTAAGGCTCAGGGATGGGGCTAATATCATTGATTTCTTCTGTGTTTACCTAAGAGAATGATGAGACCATCTAGTGGTGCACAATGATGAGGAATATTTCATCTGAGTTTAGATTGAATAGAGTTTTTGATACATTTTCCAATGCATCACCAAGTGAATTTTGTGACTATGGTACATGAGTTAATGTCAGCTTCAAAGAGAATTCCTCTATTAGTTCTTAGATTTGGTGTAATAGGGGTACTAGCTCTTCCTTTTTGATAAAATAATTACCATTTACCAACTTGATGATCGGTTATGAGTCTCCTTTTATCTTAAAGTGTTTTACTTGTATTTGAAGTTCCATATCTAGACCTGCAATGAGAGCATTATATTCTACCTCATTATTCATTCACCCCATTGACAATGGGAATGAGAAAGGAATGATTTTCTTTACTGGAGATATGAGTATGACTCCCAAACCTACTTTTATAGCCTAGGGTCTTTCATCCTTTTTCATTTTGGGCTTCTATATGCACCATCAAAATGAATCTCCCATATCTGGGTCCTTTAAAATATATAAACCATCTTCATTGTGTAACTTAGTATCTAATGAAGTCAATTATGATAAGGGGTGATTTTATAGAAAATATTCAAATTCTTGGACATTGATTTCTTTTAAAGGCATAACATGGATTTCAAACTATTGCAGGATGACTTCCCACCATGATAGTCACCCGATCAACATCAGATGGATGAGGATGTATTTGAGTGGGTTGGTACGAGAGACCAAATGGACCTCATGATGCTCTAGGTAATTACTCAATTTTTGGACTAAAAATATTAGCACCAGAAAACTCTTCTTGATATTCGAGTAATGAGTCTCATCATCGATCATGGCCTGACTAAGATAATAAAGGTTTTCTTCACTAATGACATCATGTTTTTTCACAAGAAAGTCTCTGATTGACCAGTTTAGTGTTTTCACATACAAGATAAGTTGTCTTCCTTTGTGAGGTGTAATTAACACTTGTAAGATTATTTTATACTTCATAATAATTTCAAATGATTTCTAAAAATCACCAGTCCAATCCTATTTCACCCTTTTGTTCTTTTACCTCATGAAGGGAAAATCATTTTCCAACATGATTGGTTATAAAGCGTCGAATGTAGGTTAAGTTTCCAGAAAGTCTCCTCAACTCATTGAAAATTTGAGGATGCGACATTCCAAGTAAAACCTTTGTCTTATAGATGTAGAATTCGATGCCACAATGGTGTATGATGATGCCGAGAAACATTCCTAAGGTAACACCGAAGGGATATTTTAAGCTGTTTAATTTCATACTATGTTTCCATTGTTTTTTAAGACAGTTTAAAGATATGATAGGTTGTAACACCCGAGACTTTTATGTGAAATATTTTGTTTTTATGTTATATAAATCATCAAAGTAATCTTTCACTACACAGAACAGTAGCTTGGCTTGCTTTACACGCAACCACGAACTTCCTCGATAGCTTGTGTCGTACGCAATACCGAGTTTCACTAAACAATGATATGTTATTAAAATATTATTAAAACTAGCCGTTATGAATAGTAATAACCACTTTTTGAAATTTTAAATTTTATTTTTTAAAATGTACTTCATTTTTGGATTCGGAATATTGAAATTATCCTAGGGTGAAATTTTGGTATTTTTCTGAAAACCTTCAATTTTTGATGAATAGTGAAACCACTAAGTGGTAGTTAAAAAACTGAATTTTTCATAAAACTTAATTTTACCGCTTCTGTGAGTGTAATTTCAAAAATCCGAGAGAAACGGTTGATGTCAGTAAGTAAAATGTGGTTCAATGAGATGAAAATAATTTTTTGGTGAATAGTAACTTTTTACTTTTTTTACCATGGTTAAAAGTAAATAGGGTAATTAAGGGTAAAAATGATATTATTATTACCCTAACACATGTCCTAATTCTATTGGACAAGTGTAATTTGACGAAAAACAACCTTATGAATAAAATATGACCATTTAGGCCCACTTGGATTAGATTAGGACATTTATTATTAATTTATTTAAAGAAGGGTTAAAATAGTTAAAATCAAAGTTTAATAAGTAAATCATTTTTAATATAGGGTGATACATAGAATAAAATCGACTATAAATATTCATTATAAATATAAAAATATTTCCTACATAATGATATTTTATTTGTAATTTTTAGACGTTATATAGTTTAATTTATTTATGACACAAATATGATGCAGTAATTATCTTATTAATGAAATATTTACATAATTGATGTTATAAATACCCAAATAAATGTAATTTGAGACTTTTTATGAATTAAAATAATTTTCTAGGTTAATATGACATGTTAGTATTGATTTAATTAACTTTGTTCGAAATAATCATTTTCTTTTGAGTTTCAAAAAAATCAATTACTAAATAGTGTCAAAATTGACATAAAATAGTTTTAAAAAAAATTTATATTAGTAATTGTTATTTTAATCCTAAAAATCTAAGGTTCGTCCAAATGACTTATATAAGGTTATATATATTAATAATAAACAACTTGGGGTTCGTTTGGCTGCTTATAGTGAGTTTATTAACCTTATAGTATAAGAACACAAGAAGACACGGTAAAAGTAAAATTATTTAACTTAATGTTAAATCTAAATGATAAGGTTAAAATAGGAACCTAAACTTGTCTAAATTATATTGGATGAGATTATTTAGACCCATCCCCACCTTAGCTTCGAAATAAATCAATTTTGATCTATTTAAAACCGAATTTGACTTTATAATAAAATAATAGTTTTAGTTATTCAGAGGTACCCCTCTCCTCCCTTATAAAAGGGAACCTCCTCCCCCTCTTCCTCACACCACATTGAGCCTTCAAGATCGTCAAACCACTACCAATTTCTCCTATAAACTTACCTAGAAACATCCTAGAGGTTCTGGTCTTCTTCAAAGACCTATTTTAGTGCCCTAAAAGGAGGTCTCAAAGAAGCACTTCAAAGAAGAGGTAATGTCCGTTACCGATTCTTTCATCTTTATTTATTCTTCCACTTATTCTTCTTTGGTTGTTTCATTATGAAGTAATAACATCAGTATCACTCATATACTGATATGTTATTATAATTATGAAACAACCCTATTTCACCATCTATCCATCCCATGGAAAAAGAAATCACTGCGCGTGCGTACGTACGGAATACCGTCTCCACGCCGTGGTGTAATCTATTTTCCACCACCACCTTACTTGGATGGGTATAATGGTGTACATAATGACTATATATGACTATTATAAATTGATATTAATTCTGAAATATTATACATACACTCCAATACAATTCCATGATCATAGGAACGATATCATCACTCGTGCGTACGTACGGAATACCGTCTCCACGATGTGATGCGACTCGTTCTACATGATCTTCATTTCATAATGATTATATAAATGAATTGAATGAATGAATATGATATATATTACACTAATAAAATTCTGGAAATGAGGTATCTATAACCTAAAGAGAAGAATAATAATTTATTCGACAAAACACGCATAAGAACAAAAAGTAATAAACACCGGAATAACAAGTAGTAATGAAATATTACTAATAAGAAGATAAGAATATGACTATATATGATATCATAACAATAAGTATGATTTTTTAATAAGTCAATAACATTATTTAAATCATTATACAAGAGGTTCAGACACTTACGAAGCAAATCTGACCTAAGGTAAGGGAAATATCACAATCTCATTTTTATCCGAGATTGTTTATACTTTAGTATTTATTGGGGTGTATTTTATCATCAAAATCCATGTTTCCTCAATATGTAATATTATTTCCATCCACCTACAATTGTTTAAATCCAATTTTACCCTTAGGTAAGTTTTTATTAAAAGATATGAAAGGAATCTTTTGTCGTTTTTCGTACGAGGTACTTTTTGACTTTTCTGACAAAAGTACGAGAAGATTTTTTTTTTAACTTATACGGCATGAATGGATTTTTAAAACATTATTTCCAAGAAGCTTACTTTAAAAGTTTTCAAGTTTATTTTTAAACAACTTCTTTTAGTTTAAAATTGTATGACATGTTAAAAAAGGAAATTTTTTTTGAAGTGGAAAGGATATTTTCCTCAAGAATGGAGTTCAAGTGTTTTATCAAAATTATTTTCCATCTAAGATAATATAGGGTTCTGTTTTTATCCCTATTATTAAATTGATTTGATTATGTTGTGATGGAATTATTTTTATGAATTCCTTTATCTTATATGAATTGTTTGATGATGTCAGGATGTTTAAGATTCCCATTTTTATTACATGGGTTATGCAATGATGTATGATTTATGATTTTGTGGCACACATAAGAATGGTATCATTATGAGATGGGTGGGACCTATATCTCCCTCCAATGCATTGGGTAAAGATTTTATATCGCATGAGATAGACATGGCTGGAATGGTAGGTTATACCGGTTTAGTAAAACAGGACTGAAACGAGGAGTGAACTCGGTTCAGAAAGGGACTTTGTCCACTAAGATAGTCTTGGAAATGAGTCTTGACTAATAAGAAATGGTTCTATATGATTATGTGTGTATGCCACAAAGTTTCATGTTTTATGTCATGATCATTGGGATTCCATTTCCCTACTATTATTTATCCCATGTTATGAAATTATGCTCTCTTTTGCAGGTTATGATTTTCAAAAGTTATGTTCTTATGAATATGATGTGATTGATATTTCTTTTGTTTACCCTTAATGAGCATTTGAGCTCACCCTTTTTTATGTTTTCTTTCCCCAGGTCTGGAAGAAGGTTATTAAGTAAGATATCCCAAAAGGGACTATAGATATGATGAAATAAATGGGAGACAGTGTAGACGCTTTATAAACCAGTTGTTTATGTTTCCCAGTTTCTAAAGACACTATACCTATATGGTCCTTTCGTGGTTTTGTTATATGTTCTAATAAGTATGCTTCAATTTTGAATTATTAACAATGTATGTAAAGTATGGGTCGTTATAGCTGGTATGAGAGGAAAGGTATAGTCAACCTTTGGAAACTAGGATGTGAAAGCCTTAGTAAGAACCCTAAGGATAAGTCTAAGCATAGAGCACAATATTAGTGTTTTATAAATGGCCATGAATAACCTAGGATAAGACCTTAAGTGTGAAATTTTATTCTTGATTATGTGGTTTTCCTATTATAATTAGTGTTGCTCACACTATTCTTCTTGGTTTTAGTCAATGGCTGGAACCTGAAGGAACCGTGTTAATGTAGAATGTGAAGGGCAATGCAATGATTGTCCCCCTGAGAAACCAAACATTATGGGAGCTGGAGTACAAAATCTTGTAGCCATGCTCACACAACATTCTCAAGCTACAAATCATGCATGACTTCCAAACGAGCAAAGGAAGGAGCAACATTCTGTTGAATTCTTCATGAGACAGCGTCCACCTTCATTCAGCGGGTCTACTGATCCATTAGTTGCTAAAAAATGGATTGGTACTACTGAAAAGATATTTTCAGTTCTTTAATGTTCTGAGCATGATAAATTCATCTTAGCAGTGTATTGTTTGGAAGGTGATGCTGATCAATGGTGGAATCTTATTAAGAATACGAGGCAAAGGGATGAAATTGAGTCCATAGAATGGGATGAGTTCAAGAACTTATTTTTCAATAAGTACTTCCCTCGTATTCTCCGAACAAAGATGGATAAAGAGTTTCTTGAACTGAAGAAAAAGGATGATGAATCTGTTGGTACCTATGAATCAAATTTTACAAAACTTGCAAGGTACGCTTCTGGTATTATTATCCAACCTGAGAGTAAGATCGATCGATTATTTAGTGGATTAAAACCAAGTCTTATTAGGGCCTTAGCCATAAGTGACTTCAATAGATACAAGGAAATCGTTCGATGTGCTCTCAAAGTTGAGATGGAGATTGGAGTAACCCATCAGTCATATGGGTTTGATAAGAAGAGGAAAATGGAATTCAAAGGAAAATCTAAAGAGCACACTGAAAAGAAGATGAGCTTTCCCTTATGCTCAAATGTGGAAAGAAACATGGAGGGAGTTGTCTTAAAGGGACAAGTAAATGCTTCAAGTGTGGAAAACAAGGTCATCGGGCATTTGAATGCCACGGTGATGGGAAGAAGATGTCTAATGATGAAAACAAAGGAAAGGATACATAGAATGAACCTACTACACCTCAATGTTTCAAGTGCAATGAGATGGGAAATTATGCCAATAAATGCCCTAATCCAAGGGTTGATGATGATGGTCGACGTCAACAAACTCTTAAGGCTAAAGACAAAGGAAAGTCACATGCAATTTCTATCAGCGATGTGGAGTACGATAACGATGTGGTGAAAGGTACACTTACCATCCACTCTAAAGTAGAAAATGTTTTATTTGATTCTGGATCCACCCACTCTTTTATTTCTGAAGAATTTTCTAAGGATATCACCATATTACCTCAACAATTAGATGTTGAGTTAGCTGTGACAACCCCTAATGGCACAACAGTTACATCAAAAGTTTATAATTCTTCTCCGATCGAAGTTTGTGGGAAAGTGCTTCCTGCAAATCTTGTGATCATTACTATAGTGGAATTTGATGTGATTATTGGCATGGATTGGATTTCTTTATATGGAGCTCATATCAATTTCCAAAGAAGGGAAGTCACATTTCATATTCCAGATCAATCTATGATCGTCTATCAATGCAAGGATGAACATAACCTTCCAGTGGAAATTCCTTCCATCTTATGGGTCTTGATTCCACTAAATTAAGGTTATTTATCTCAAATGGTTGGTCAGAAACTCACGATTAAGAATATACCCATTGTATGGGAGTTTGATGATGTCTTACCGGAGGAATTACCGGGTCTTCCACCAAATCGTGAAGTTGAGTTTTCAATAGAACTTGTACCAGGTGCTTTGCCTATTTCAAAGACACCTTATAGAATGGCCCCAATTGAGTTGCAGGAATTAAAGAAGCAACTCCAAGAGAATCTTGATAAGGTATTCATACACCCTAGTGCGTCACCTTGGGGAGCACCTGTTCTATTTGTTAAGAAAAAAGATCGATCAGTGAGACTCTGTATTGATTATCGAGAACTTAACAAGATCACTATCAAGAAAAAATATCCTCTCCCACGCATTGATGACTGATTTGACAAACTACGTGGAGCTCAATACTTTTCCAAGATTGATCTTCGTTCAGGGTATCATCAATTAAGGGTCCAAAGGGAGGATATACCAAAGATGACTTTCCGTACAAGGTATGGACACTATGAATTTATAGTGATTCCATTTGGTCTTACTAATGCCCCTGCTATCTTCATGGATCTGATGAATAGAGTATTTAGAGACTATCTTGATCAATTTGTGGTAGTCTTTATAGATGATATTCTTGTATATTCAAAGAGAAAGGAATAACATGAAGATCACTTGAGAATTATGTTGAAGTTCCTGAGAATGGAGAAACTTTATGCCAAATTTACCAAGTGTGAATTTTGGCTTCAAAAAGTTGCATTTTTGGGTCACATAATCTCAAAAGAGGGGATATCTGTGGATCCAGCAAAAACAAAGGTTATCGAAAGATGGTCGAGACCAACAACAGTAACTGAGATCCGAAGTTTTCTTGGTTTGGCTGGATATTATCGGCGTTTTGTGAAAGATTTTTCATGATTATCTAATCCACTCACCAAGTTGACTCAGAAAAGAGTTAAGTTTGTTTGGACGGAGGAATGTGAAGAGAATTTCAAGGAGTTGAAAAGAAGGTTATCCAGTGCACCTATGCTCACACTGCCTTGTAGTGGAGAAAGGTTTGTGATCTACAATGATGCATCCAAGAAGGGGTTGGGGTGTGTTCTTATGCAAAATGATATGGTGATAGCTTATGCCTCACGAAAGTTGAAAATCCAAGAGCAAAATTACCCAACACATGATTTGGAGTTAGCTGCGGTAATCTTTGCATTAAAGATTTGGAGGAATTATCTTTATGGTGAAAGGTGTGATATTTATACTGATCATAAAAGTTTAAAGTATATTTTCACACAAAAGGAGATGAATATGCGCCAAAGAAGATGGTTGGAGCTGATTAAGGATTATGACTGCTCAATCCATTACCACCCTGGGAAAGCAAACAAGGTGGAAGATGCATTAAGTCGACAAGACCATGCTAGTTTATCCATGATGAGGATCACAAAAGATCCAATATTAATGGATTTACAAAGGATGGATCTTGGAATTATAATGGAAGGGGAAAATATTATCTTTCTCAAATGAATGTTCAACCATCTATACATGTGAAGATTAAAGAGGCACAGAAAGAAGATTTCGAGTTATAAAAGAAGGTGATAAATGTTCTTGAATTCAACCTTGATTGTGATGGGATAATAAAGTTTAGGAATCGGGTTTGTGTTCCTCCCATCCTGGAATTAAAGAAGGATCTGCTGGATGAGGCTCGTAGTTCTTCATTCTCTATTCATCCTGGAAGCACGAAGATGTATAGGGACCTGAAATAGTACTTCTGGTGGGATGGCATGAAAAGAGATGTTGCTGAATATGTCTCTCGATGCTTGGTTTGTCAACAAGTTAAAGCTGAGAGACAGAAGTCTAAGGGGATGTTACAACCATTTCCCATACCTGAATGGAAATGGGAAAACATCACTATGGACTTTGTCACAGGACTGCCTAAAACATCCAACGGCAATAATGCTATCTGGGTCATAGTTGATCGTCTTACCAAGTTTGCACACTTCATTGGTATTAGAGAGGATGTCTCTCTGGATCAGCTTTCCGGGATATATGTAAATGAAGTGGTAAGATTGCATGGAGTACCACTTTCTATTATATCTGATTGGGATCCAAGATTTACCTCGAAGTTCTGGCGAAGTCTTCAGCATACTCTGGATACAAAGTTGAGTTTCAGCACTGCTTATCATCCTCAGACAGACGGTCAGTCTGAGAGAACAATTCAAACTCTAGAAGATATGTTGAGAGCTTGCTCTATGGATTTCAAAGGTGGTTGGGATCAACACCTACCTTTGGTGGAATTTTCTTATAATAATAACTTTCGCTCCAGTATTCAGATAGCTCCTTATGAGGCTCTCTATGGAAAGAAATGCAGGACTCCAACTTGTTGGGATGAAGTTGGGGAAAGAAATCTATTAGGACCTGATCTCGTTGATGAAATGGCAAAAAAGGTCAGATCTATTCTACAACACATAAGAGAAGCTCAGATTCGACAGAAAAGTTATGCCGACAACCGAAGAAAAGACCTAGAGTTTGAAGTGGGTGATAAAGTGTTCTTACGAATATCTCCCTGGAAGAGAGTCATGAGATTTGGAAAGAAGGGGAAGTTGAGCCCTAGATATATCGGTTCTTTCGAAATACTGGATCATTTCGGGAAGGTAGCTTACCGATTGGCGCTTCCACCGAATCTCTCTCAAGTACATGATGTGTTCCATGTATCTCTCCTGAGAAAGTACATACCTGATCCTTCACATGTACTCATCTCAGAAGTTGTACCGCTGGAGCAAGATCTTTCTTATGAAGAACAACCGATAGAGATTCTGGATCGTAGCGAAAAAGTCCTACAGAAAAAGACCACTCGCTTGGTGAAAGTTTTATGGAGGAACCACCAATTAGAAGAAGCTACATGGGAGCTTGAGGATATGATGAGGGAGAGGTATCCACATCTGTTTGTTACAAAGTGACGAATTTCGAGGGCGAAATTCATTTTAAGGGGGGTAGAATGTAACACCCGAGACTTTTATGTGAAATATTTTGTTTTTATGTTATATAAATCATCAAAGGAATCTTTCACTGCACACAACACTAGCTTGGCTTGCTTTACACGCAACCGCGGCCTTCCTCGATAGCTTGTGTCGTACGCAATACCGAGTTTCAATAAACAATGATATGCTATTAAAATATTATTAAAACTAGCCGTTATGAATAGTAATAAACACTTTTTGAAATTTTATAAATTTTATTTTTCAAAATGGACTTCATTTTTGGATTCGGAATATCGAAATTAGCCTAGGGTGAAATTTTGGTATTTTTCTGAAAACTTTCAATTTTTGATGAATAGTGAAACCACTAAGTGGTAGTTAAAAAACTGAATTTTTCATAAAACTTAATTTTACTGCTTCTGTGAGTGGAATTTCGAAAATCCGAGAGACACGGTTGATGTCAGTAAGTAAAATGTGGTTCAATGAAATGAAAATAATTTTTTGGTGAATAGTAACTTTTTACTTTTTTTTACCACAGTTAAAAGTAAATAGGGTAATTAAGGGTAAAAATGATATTATTATTACCCTAACACATGTCCTAATTCTATTGGACAAGTGTAATTCGACCAAAAACAACCTTAGGAATAAAATATGACCATTTAGGCCCACTTGGATTAGATTAAGACATTTATTATTAATTTATTTAAAGAAGGGTTAAAATAATTAAAATCAATGTTTAATAAGTAAATAATTTTAATATAGGGTTATACATAAACTAAAATCGTCTATAAATATTCATTAGAAAGATAAAACAATTTCCTACATAATGATATTTTATTTGTAATTTTTAGACGTTATATAATTTATTTTATTTATGACACAAATATGATGCAGTAATTATCTTATTAATGAAATATTTACATAATTGATGTTATAAATACCCAAATAAATGTAATTTGAGACTTTTTATGAATTCCAATAATTTTCTAGGTTAATATGACATGTTAGTATTGATTTAATTAACTTTGTTCGAACTAATCATTCTGTTTTGAGTTTCACAAAAATCAATTACTAAATAGTGTCAAAATTGACATAAAATAGTTTTTAAAAAAACTATTATATTAGTAATTGTTATTTTATTCTTAAAAATCTAAGAATCGTCCAAATGACTTAGATAATGTTATATATATTAATAATAAACAACATGGGGTTTGTTTGGTTGCTTGTATTAAGTTTATTAACATTATAGTATAAGAACACAAGAAGACATGGTAAAAGTAAAATTATTTAACTTAATGTTAAATCTAAATGATAAGGTTAAAATAGGAACCTAAACTTGTATAAATTATATTGTATGAGATTATTTCGACCCATCCCCACCTTAGCTTCGAAATAAATCAATTTGGAGCTATTTAAAACCGAATTTGACTTTATAATAAAATAATAGTTTTAGTTATTCCAAAGGTACCCCTCTCCTCCCTTATAAAAGGGAACCTCCTCCCCCTCTTCCTCACACCACTTTGAGCCTTCAAGCTCGGCCAAACACTTCCAATTTCTCCTATACACTTCCCTAGAAACATCCTAGAGGTTCTTGTCTTATTCAGAGACCTATTTTAGTGCCCTAAAAGGAGGTCTCAAAGAAGCACTTCAAAGAAGAGGTAATGTTCGTTACCAATTCATTCATCTTTATTTCTTCTTCCACTTCTTCTTATTTAGTTGTTTCATTATTAAGTAATAACATCAGTATCACTAATATACTTATATGTTATTATAAGTATGAAACGGCCCTATTTCACAATCTATCCATCCTACGAAAAAAGAATTCACTGCGCGTGCATACGTACGGAATACCGTCTCCACGCCGTGGTGTAATCTATTTTCCACCACCACCTTACTTGAATGGGTATAATGGTGTAAATAATGACTATATAGGACTATTATAAAGTGATATTGATTCTTAAATAGTATACATACACTCCAATAAAATTCCACGATCATAGGAACGATATCATCACTCGTGCGTACGTACGGAATACCGTCTCCACGATGTGATGCGACTCGTTCTACATGATCTTCATTTCATAATGATTATATAAATGAATTGAATTAATTAATATGATATATATTACACTAATAACATTCTGTTAATTAGGTATCTATAACCTAAATAGAAGAATAAGAATTTATTCGACAAAACACGCATAAGAACAAAAAGTAATAAACACCCAAATAACAAGTAGTAATGAAATATTACTAATAAGAAGCTAAGAATATGACCATATATGATATCATAAAAATAATTATGATTCTGTAATAAGTCAATAACATTATTTAAATCATTATACAGGAGGTTAGGACACTTACGAAGCAAATCGGACCTAAGGTAAGGGAAATATCACAATCTCATTTTTATCCGAGATTGTTTATACTTTAGTATTTACTGGGGTGTATTTTATCATCCAAATCCATGTTTCCTCAATATGTAATATTATTTCCATCCACCTACAATTGTTTAAATCCAATTTTACCCTTCAGTGAGTTTTTAGTAAAATATATGAAAGGAATATTTTGTCGTTTCTCGTACGAGGTACTTTTTGACTTTTCCGAAAAAAGTACGAGAAGAATGTTTTTTTAAACTTATACGACATGAATGGATTTTTAAAACATTATTTCCAAGAAGATTACTTTACAAGTTTTCAAGTTTATTTTTAAACAACTTCTTTTAGTTTAAAATTGTATGACATGTTAAAAAAGGAAAATGTTTTTGAAGTAGAAAGGATATTTTCCTCAAGAATGGAGTTCAAGTGTTTTATCAAAATTATTTTCCATGTAAGATAATATAGGGTTATATTTTTATCCCTATTATTACATTTATTTGATTATGTTGTTATGGAATTATTTTTATGAATTCCTTTATCTTATATGAATTGTTTGATGATGTCACGATGTTTAAGATTCCCATTTTTATTACATGGGTTATGCAATGATGTATGATTTATGATTTTGTGGCACACATAAGAATGGTATCATTATGAGATGGGTGGGACCTATATCTCCCTCCAATTAATTGGGTAAAGATTTTATATCTCATGAGATAGACATGGTTGGAACGGTAGGTTAGACTGGTTCAGTAAAACAGGACTGAAACGAGGAGTGAACTCAGTTCAGAAAGGGACTTTGTCCACTAAGATAGTCTTGGAAATGATTCTTGACTAATAAGAAATGATTCTCTATGATTACATGTGTATGCCACAAAGTTTCATGTTTTATGTTATGATCATTGGGATTCCATTTCCCTACTATGATTTATCCCATGTTATGAAATTATGCTCTCTTTTGCAGGTTAAGATTTTCAAAAGTTATGTTCTTATGAATATGATGTGATTGATATTTCTTTTGTTTACCCTTATTGAGCATTTGAGCTCACCCTTTTGTATGTTTTCTTTCCCCAGGTCAGGAAGAAGTTTATTAAGTAAGATATGCCAAAAGGGACTATAGATATGATGAAATAAATGGGAGACAGTGTAGACGCTTTATGAACCAGTTGTTTATGTTTCCCAATTTCTAAAGACACTATACCTATACGGTCCTTTCGTGGTTTTGTTATATGTTGTAATAAGTATGCTTCAATTTTGAAGTATTAAAAATTTATGTAATGTATGGGTCGTTATATAGGTGGTCCAAGTTTGTTGACATTTAACCACTAGTTCAATAATATAGCATTCGACGGACTGTCCCATGAAGGGTCTGAAGATGTGATGCCTGGAACGTTGATATGTAACACTTTTATTCTTCCTGCCAAATGGAATTACTTGAAAGAAAAATAATCCATATGGGACCTAAAGACAATTAATTATTCATCTTCTTGTTCCATTTTTAATTGTTTGTATCTCTAATAACCATCCATGAAGGAGAGATCCTGACATCTATTGGTTTCATTGATCAAAAGTTCAATGATTCGGATGGGGAAATTATCCTTCAGGCAGTGCCAATTGATATCCCTAAAATCAATTAAGACTCTAATTTTTTTGTTATTATTTTTTATGGGGACTATATTTCTCAACCACTTGGGATATTAGACCACTTTATTGAAGCTAGACCTGATGATCTTGTCATATTTAGCCTCTATTTTGGCAGCATGTGTTGGGTGTGTCTTTCTAGCTACTTCTCTATAGATCCGATTATCTTCTGGAAGACCCAGGTGCTGAGTGAAAAACTTAGGATCAAGGCTTGACATTTCTATTTAGTTCAAGGTTATTTTTTTGATGTTTCATTAGAAATTAGGTGCATATATATTTCTCTTCGGAGGACTTTCCTATACTAATCAAGGTGGGTCGTGGATCTTCTTATGTACCCAAATTTATTCCCTAAGTTCATCAATGGTGGTAGAGATTCCCTCCTCAAATGATGGGGGGGTGTACCTAAGGTCCCCCCTCTTCATCTTCATCATATTCTTATTCTTACTCCTCTTTTTCCTTATGTGTAAATAATTCATGAGATGAGTTCTACAGAGTTGAGAGAAGATTCAAGATCTTGGTATTTGGAAGATGAAGCGACTTCATCTGAAACAATTTGCTGTGGGGATTCCATTTAAACTCTGGAGGGTAAGGAGTGAGGGATGAAGAACCGTCTTCATCTAATTTGAGTGATGATATATACTTTTTTCCAGGTTTGTGTGTCCATGATTTTCCGGATCTCTGTGGATGAGTTGAATGTAGTTTTTTCTGAGCTTTTACCACTTTTTAAAGAGTCTGTATATTTTCCAACACTGATGGAATTAGTGTTCATAACTAAAATCATGATGATTCTGAATATATCTCATACTTTGGGATCATAATATTTATCTAGTTGATAGGTAGTACATATTATTCATAGTGATTATTTAAGGGGTTAGCAGATATCACTTCTAGGCCATTCGAGAAAGTGACCAAATAAATACCATTGACCAAGTGTCACTTCCCTTTCTACTCATAGAGTCCTGCATTGATATAATGCAACTCACAGGATTTGAATGGTCTCTTATAAGTGTTCAACATCCTGATTTTTACATTAATATAATATTTAATGCACTAATGGTAGGATGTGGGAGTCATAGAGTGATGATTCTACCAAAACCTTACAACTAGGAAGTTCAAGGTTGTCTTTTGTCGAATGACCAAAAATTCAAATTCAGCTATGAGGTCTCCAAATTGGGACTTGAGATTTATTTGGACCAATGTATTTTATTGACTTTTTACATATCCTTGTAGTGTTATAGGGGATGGTTCTAGGTTATTTTCATCATTTCCTAGATGATGAATCATTCACACTAGAATGATATTAACTCCATAGCAATTATCAATGAAAAATTTCTAGACATCAACACCAATTATCCATCTGAACTCATGAAAGGGTTTTATGTTCCCTTATATAGTGTCATATTCATCTTTATTTGTGAAGGATATAACCATACAATATTATGAAAAAATGATATCTGTCTGATAGACCTTGGTGGATCTACTTCATATTTAAACTCATGGGGGCTTATTAAAGAGTCTAAGAGTTTTTCCATAAGGTCTTTTGACAAACTAAAGGAATCCAGGATTGATAGTTTGGCTATTACTAAAGAAAAAAGTCTCATAGTATCATAATTGTAGTCTAAAGGCTGGTGCTTCCTAGTTTGGATATCATATTTTACAGAAGATTTAGGAGATTAATTATTATATGAAGATGGATTGGATCTCAGGACAGAAGCTAGAGGTGTTCCCATTTTTTTTGGGTTGGGCTGTGTAAGTTTGCCTGCACACCGAGGGATATTAGACACTTGTTACTCTTCAAATGGATATTCCAAAATTATTTGTTCAAATTGGCTTCTAGAAGGCGTGGGGGAATATTATTGTTTCTTCTAGGTCTGCTGAAGGTATATTCGATTAGTTTCTAAAACATTCAGGTTCTGAGAAAGAGTGCAGAAAAAAATTAAATTCTTCCATGGTTGAGCCTTTCTGGGTACCTCGTCTCCTACGTATTCTTCCTCCATCTCATAAATTAGGCGTGGGGTACTCTAGATAATATTCATAATCATCATCATATAATGGATACATTAAGTAAATGAAATTAATAGAGCCAATGATCAACTCATCATCTGATGATGACTTAGCTATACCAACTGCTTATGGTGGCGTGGTACCGTTATTTTAGATCTGATGGTATAAAATACGATAAGGTCAAACATGAAATTTTCCTTGATACAGATTCTTCTTTCTACAACTTCACCTATCCTTCTGGTTACACTACTTTTTAGACGGTCTTCTTTTGGAGGGTTGTGTGGCTGAGGACATCGGCTACATTGCAGTAGGTGCAATTAGGGGCATATTTGGTTGTTTCAAATTTTCTCATAGAATAACATGATTTTAGTTGATTTTATTTCAATTAATCTAAATATATACAAATTTTATCTCCTACCAACAACTTCTTTCCACTCACCTCCTTCATCAAGGTCAGTAGTGGAAACATACACCACTTGTGTTGGCTACGGTCCCAATTTTAATTTCCCAAAATTTATCATTTTATGAAAGATGTATTTGAAGACAAATAATTACTAGATGGTGTGTCCTAGTATCTAGTGAAATAGGAAATAATATATCTAGTCATTGAGATTGACCCCATTGGCTCTTTTCATCTCTAGTAACCAGAGAAAACTATAGTTCATAGAGGCTATAAAATAGTCATGGACTTGATCATCTCAAAATGAGTAAAATTTATTCCTATATTCCATGAATTAATTTATCCTGGGTCCCATCTGCTTTTGTTTTCATGGTTAGGGTTTTTTTTGAAACCCAAGGGGTGTTACATGATATAGGGCATGCCTTGGTGCTGGAGTAGGTGCAGTGTATGTCTTAAGCACGATGCATGCCACTTCTACTTCCCCCCTATTTTTACCAGGACCGAATGAGTAACCCAAAACGTAAGTTTAGTATAATGTATGGATACTTCCATTATTTTGGAAATATAGGAGAAATAAAATAACACACTTGTATTCTTCCTCAGGATGAGCATCATTCATAGTTTATCGTGTAGTTTATCGACACACATAGAAAGAACCTTTTTATGGGGGAGTGGTTAGTTCAAAGAGTAGGTCATCCATTTATATTTGGAAATTAAGTTTGAGACTCTCTCATTCTACTTCTATTTTTAATTAGAGAGTTCATTAACTGTTGTCTTTGGTATCATTGAGCTGAACTGTAAAAGGAACTATCGATGGATATCCTCTTATCCTGTTATCGACTGGGCTGGAAAATTAGTATACCATACCAAAAATGAACCTTATATGGTTCATACGAATCATCTTTGTTTCACCACTTCTTATTTCTCTAAGGATCCCATAATGGTATCACAGTAAGGCACATAGTGCATCAAATGTGTTTAGGGTCACTTGAGCCGTTGAATATTGGAAATGTCAGGCACCTAAAATTTGGTGGCTATGGGGTGTCACTCACCCAATCGAGGTAAGGTTTTCATTCTAGTTGTGTTGGTATATTCCAATCCTCCATTACATCCAATCAATTTTGTTGATAAATCCTCGATGCATGTTATTTTTAACTTAGTGTAGTATATAAGCAGCATGGAGTGAGATTTCATGTGTGGGTTCTACCGGTAATTGAGGAAAATATCCAGATGGGGAAATCTTTTGGGGATTATCTAAACTTTTTATATTTGTATACTTAATGGAGGGAAATATTAATATCCATATGTGATCAGGTCTAGGTAGGCTGATGGTATAGGAATCATGTTTGAAGTATGTTCTAGCCTTGCTTCATTTTTTGAGATAAACCCTTATGGTTGAGGTACACTAGCTGGAAGTATAGGTTGAGGCACTACCTAGGGAATGTATTAAATAATAAGAATACCCTGAATTAGATCAATGTGAATTTTCCTTAACTGTTTCATTTCTTCCTCTTTATGAGTGAAAATTTCTTCAAGCATATTTGGATCTTTCTCATCAAGAGTAGGTGGTGGTTCATATATGACCTTACTAAAATTCCTCTTAATATTCGTATTTCACTAAAGAGGTGGTGGAGGATTCATTAGAGGAACACCAAAATTCAGGGCAATATTTTGGTTCTGGGTAAGCACACCTTCATTCTGAGTGTGGATCATATTCTTGGAGAATCCATCCTCTACTCTATCTTCTTCATTTTCCTCATTTTTGGTGTAGTATGTGGTATCGATGTCTCTGATGTTCACCGATTCATAACACATCATGGGAGGTGTACCAGCTGATGAATGGTAGGAGGGTCATTTGTGTCCTTTGTGGGATCTATTCCTTCCATTCGAGGATCCTATTTGGGCTTCTTGATGAAGATTAACTCAGAGGGATACCCTATATGGACTTTTTGTGTGCCTCCATTTTAGAGGAAACTAGTTATGAGATGGGATAGAATGGTATACCTCTATACTTTTTGTCTTATTTAAATAGGAAAAGACTAATTTTCCCTGGGTGGGTGGTTAAGGTAAAAGTTCCCCCAGTCCTGCAGGTTGGGGTTGCTAAAATTTTCATATCATTGTACCTCAGACTGAATTTTCCGGTCTTACATGAGGAGTTTTGTGTTAAAAATGTCCCCATCCCAACAGGTTGGAGCTGACATCGCACTATGGCGGTTTCTACAACTATTTACACTTTATTGATTTTGTGCATTCCCATTTGAGTGTGAGCTGGATATGGTGTTGGGTTTTCATGTGAACTATTTATTTCTGAGTACATTAAGAGTGATTAATGGTTTTTCCCCTTAAGCTATAATCCTGGTGAATGTTCTCATTTTTCTAGTTCAGGAGGTTTTCTATGTATTTCTCTCATCGGGTCTAATGCTTTTGATACTTACTCAATTCCTATTCTTGTTATGCATGTCACCTTTTGTGAGTAGATATTTCATTTAATTACTGCATTGGGATAATGACATTGTAGGATTCCATTTCCAATGTGTTCATTTGAATGGTGCATGGGGTAAAATGAAAAGATCCATGATCTCCGTATCCTTGAATATAAACACTAGGAGGGGATTTTTTGATTATATGACACAACTTATGTTGCGCATTGAGGATGGTCAGTTGGAGATATTTTGGATTCCTCTTTGATTGCAATTTCCATGCAGACAGAAGTGATTCCATGTTGATTTGATAGTGAATATATCTAAATATTTTTACATGGTCTATGTACCTATTATGGGGTAAAAAATTTGTTTTAAACTAGGGAATAATTTTCCAGAGATTGAAACAAATGTTATGTATGAATTATTCTTAAAACTACCTTGGTATATCAAACTGAGAAGTAGCTATGAGACAAAACATAATTGGTATTTTATCCTTGTATAATTGTATTCTCATGAGTTACATATCCTTTTATTCTTCCTCTAGATACTCTTCTACTTTTTTTGACCACATTGAACACTTATTTATTATTTCATCATAATATTGGGGCTTGTATGGGTATCATTTTTATTTGAACGGTTTGGGGGAAACTTAAAAGAAGAGAATTTAACCGAGCCATATTATGGTTGATAAATGTTGTACCTTGTTATTTAATGGATATTTAACTTTTTTGATCCCATCCCTCTAAGAAACTATACAAATAAGGGCTTTCTTGAATTTGATTTGGCAAGGGGATGCTCTTTTTTACAACATGAAATCTGAAAATGGGGAGGACGTTTTTAGTTGGTGCCAAAATGGTGAGGACTACCATCATATCCAGATGACTGACTACATTGATAATTTATATAGTGTATACCCTAGAGAGGAATTTGAGGGAAGATGAAATCCATAGGAGGAACTTATTACTAAAATGAGGTGTCACTGTGTGGAGGACCTTTGTAGATCATGACACAAGCGATATCAATACCATCTTAGCTTGATGTTTGACTATAGGGAGATCTTCGGCAGCTTATACCATAGGGAGGACCATTAGGCCATATGAGATCCATGAGAGAACCTTATTTCCACAATAATACATCACTACGGGGAGTACCTTCATAATTGGTGCCAAAATGGAGAAGACTACCATCATAGATTAAGGTTTAAATGAAGGGAGAATAACTACAGTACATACCTTGGGGAGGACCATTAGGGAATATTATAACAAGGGGGAACTTATTGCTAAAACGAGGTGTCACTGTATGGAGGACCTTTGTAGTGCATTCCACAATGATGAGGAGTACCATTATAGCTTGATGTTTGATTACAGAGAGATTTTTTTGTATTGTATATCATAGTAATGACCATCATGGAAGACAAATGAAAGGGAAGGACATTCTTATGGAAATGAATTGTCACTGTATGGAGGAACTTTTCAACACATACTACAATGGAGAGGAATACCATCATAGCTTGATGTTTGACTGTAGTGATAATTTCTATAGAATATACCATGGGGAGGACTATCAGGATAGATGATATAAAGGGGATGGCCTTCTTGCTGAAATGAGGTTTTACTATGTAGAGGACCTTCACAGAACATGAAACAATGAAAAGGTCTACCATCATTTCTTGACGTCTAACTATAGGGTTAATTTATATAGTGTATACCTTGGGTAGAAATATCAGGGGAGATGATAGTGAGGGGAGGAACTTATTTCTAGTTGATCTTATGGACATGAAATGGGCTACAATGGTTCTCATCTAGACATAGTCTCTCATGATCAATTATTTCTTATCCGTGATGTAAACCTCTGTGGTATATTCTCTTGGTATAAACATTAGACATTATGTTAACAATGTTGTGGGGGGGGACCTTTATATCTACTACCACCAATTATGTAATTTGGTAATAGATTAATAGGATCCTAATCCATAATTGACCAGCGTTTTATGGAATCAAGAACTCTAGCTTTCAGAAAAGTAGGGTCATAGATTTTATCTTAATTTTCAAGTTTCATTTGGATATATTTATTTCTGGGAACTCTTTTGCAGGAAACTAGAGCCACTTATTATATGTGAAGACCTTTATATATGTGTTCCAGTTTGATAGGATCCTATGGTAATGTCGGGATATGCCGATGAGCTACCTATGTTTTGGAAGGGATATGTTCCTGCCCTAGAGTGTCCAGCAAAGTGGACTAGTGTCCCCCAATTAGAATGAGTGTTTTTGACTGATCCTGTTATCCATTTATCACGAAGTATTTTAAATGAAGCTTCTGGATGGGAGTAGGGATGCATGTAATCTCTAGAGTGACCACCTTGTTTTGAGCCACCCCACTTAGGGATTTGGGGTTGCGGGCCCAACTCCATGATATTTTCTTAGATGTGATTACTTATTGACAAATATAAAGGACATGTTTAAGAATTTTTGTCTAATACTCCATCATTTATAATATGTGTTGAGATATGTACTTGTATGGAACATGAATATATTCCAATTACACTGTTAGAGAAGGGATATATACCTACTACAATTATCCATTTCTTGCTAGTGGGTAAGGATATTTATCCAATGTAGGGGTAGAGAAATGACTCTACCCCTGATCTATATCTTGGATACATGAGATGCATTATTAGATTACTTCCATATTTGACTGGCAGTATTGATATGAACGAGCATAAATTTTCATATGATCATTAGGTGAAATATGCTTTTGATGGGCTTTATATGAATCCGCGTGAATTTTCTTATGCTTGTATTTGGTTTCCATTGTATTTTACTGATAGGATTCATATTTTCTGGAAGGTATATGCGCTTTCCTATAGTTTTCCTCCCTATTTGGTTTATAGTATTGGTATGTATCAACAAGAATTTTCCTTTTCTCTATCTATATGCTGCCCTATTTGGATAACAGGATTCATATGAATTTTCAAGAATATGTGCATACCTGTAGTTTTCCTCCCTATAAGAATGGTGGGTTTGGCGATAAGAAGTATTAATTTAAGCCTTATTGTAGGTTTCCATCATATTTGACTAAACAAATTCATATTTTCGAGTGGGTATTGACATATTCTCATGTGCCACTATATTTACATAGCGGGTGTCTAGTGCCTTGGAAGGAATATACGTCTTCCTATAATTTTTTTTAACATTTTACTTATGGACTTCACAAAGTTGAGAGGGTTTAAGAATATTCTCATGGATTTCATCTATATTTTCTTGGTGAGTTTATTCTGTAGGAACAAGGATGATAACCTGCTCTTGATTATATGATTTTTACCCCCTATGAATTTCCTGGGGACCTAAGGCTTCTTGACATCAGCGAGATCCCACAGGCAGTATCCTCTATATAATAAGAATGTTGGGCCACACAACATTGGTGGGGACTATTTTCGGTCGGGGCCCTTGGGTGAGACCCTAATATTTAAGGGATGAAGTCATTGGTGATGAATTCACTATCCTCCCTAAGATAAGGGATGCACTCATTGTCATGTTTTGGGGATAATATCCTTAAAAAGTTTGAGATGGTTAGTGGAACTGCCTAGTTTTGGACTCCTGACCATTGATTGGAAAACAGTTAGTGGGGTTTTATTGCCTAGAGGGCTTTCTTAGTTACCTCCAAAGTGGGGAGAGTACCATTTGTGGGATAATCTCAAACAAGTGCATTCAAGACCTAATTTTCAAGATGTTGGGTGGGTAATGGAGTCCTATACTTAATGGAGGACACATTTAGTGCAGTGGAAGACACACATGTTTGTGAAAACGTCTGAGATGATATTGGATTCAAGGAATCTCTTAAGAGTTTCTATAATGTATGTGACAAGTATACACAAAAAAACCTCATCAAATTATAATCTAATGAACACATGCATAACTGATGGTCTCACATTACCCTATTACATTTTGGATGTGAAAGGGGCCTGAAATGGGGTAACTTAGCCACCTTGGTTAAGGATTCACATTGGGTTCACCATTTTTTTCCCTCAATGATTGTTTATACCCTGGTTAGTAATGGTTTATTGAAAGGGGTTGAATTGTGTGAAATCACTAACATTGGATAAAAGGTATTCATATGGTATTTAGTGTGTTTTTTTATGGATCCATAAATGTTCAATGGCTCACATATACATGATTAATGATCATATTTTCCAAAGTCAATCACTCATTTGGTAACATTTCCAATAACACTTGAAACTCACATTGGTCGAGAGGATGGGAATTTGGCCTTATTACACACTTTTAGGGAGAAATATTTCCTATTTTGGGACTCTCTTATAGATTTAAGATATGTTCACGAATCCTTGGTTCATTCCCAAGTATTAATATATGTATTAACCCTCTGTAGGAATCCATTATGAATACACATGGATTTGGAATCATCTATATGTATATGAGGTTCTCCATCGATGGAAAGATCTATATGTATTTGATGGTCTCCATCAATGTTACCCTTTTTCGGATAGATCATGGATCCTTTGGTCATTTACTGGGACAATGATGATTTAAAGCCATGTTATGAGGAACTCTAGAGTTTACCGTCATCTAGGGAGGATGAGTATTATTATTATTTTGTGATCAAAACCACGAAATTTTCTTTTAACATATCCTCATATGAGAAATCAGAACCCACATATTTCGGTTGGACTGGGGCTTACACCTTATAGGTGGAGTGGTTATAGGGACATGGTTGGGGCTTATATATGGAATTTGCCTATTTGAAGGTACATGGTTGGGTTTTATGCATAGCAGTAGACCATGTAGATTAAATTTGTGGCTTACGTCTATGGAGAAGGACCATTTGGTGCTACTTCATTGGGAATATGGCCTTTTGATAGTTTAAGCTTGGATTCGGGACTTATAACATGTTGGAGGACCATTTGATTGGGTCTTTTGCATAAAAGTGGCCCATTTTAATAGGATATTATTGGGTCTTATACCATATTGGATTCCCATTTGGTTTGGGATCATGTAGATGTCATAATCACCACTCACCTGTAAGCCCACATAAGTCATTCTCAGTGTGAGAAACAAGAGGAATTAATAGATCTGGTGATCACATGATCTCACCCTATTTACTGATATATGGTGCTGGAGACCAAATGGAGAGATAAATTTCTTTGATTGTGACTATTTAATCTCTTATATTCATATCTAGGATATTCACATTCATTGATATATCCAGATACTTCTCTGGCAGATTCTAAGAGGAGAAAACGTTCCACCTCTTATAAGAAAGGATAGGGACCTATCTCAGGAAGAGTTCCCTAAAATTAGTTCTAGGAAAAAATGAATGTTCAATATTGGATATCATTGAATGGAAAGGACAATATCTCCTATCAATTCTTATAATGGGTAGGTTCACATTAGTGCCCAAATGTCTAAACCCTCGTTACCGTGGGGATGTAAACTCAAGGTCATTCCAAGGGTCCTCCTTATTTTTGGGGTCACCCATGTGACTCCTCTTACCATTGGTATGTAAAATAAAATGTAAATGATGATGTGAAAAAGGATATTATCATACACATCAGGTAGATTTGAATAGGCCTTATCTAGATGATATTAAACTAGTTTGTGGAGGGGCCAACATAGGGAATGATGATACGATGTAAGAGAATAATGAAATTTGGAAGGTCAAACACCCTAGGATGCCTCATTCTATATAGAATGTTCTTACATGGGATGAGGTTCCTTTAATGTATCATGATTATATGTGGCTATGGGGACCATAAACATAACATTGTTCTAAACAGACCTTGGTTCAGCCTGCGTAGCATGTTGCCTCGGAGGACCAGATTCCCCTTGTGTAGAGTTTTTCTATGTAGGGCTAAGTTCATCGTGCGTAGTATTTTGGCACGTGGGAAATGTTTCCACCCACATACTATTTTTCAATATAAGATGGCTATTGTCAAAGGGGCCATCAGTTTGTGCCTTTTGGGGTTGTGTCCGTAAGGGGAATTGAGGTTCTTAGACCACCAGCTGATTTATTATTTCCTCCTTAATGTTATTGGGAGGTTTTAGCTATAGGGAATCATCAAAGGAACCCAATTTTCACAGTGCCTTAAATTGTCTCTCATCAGTTTGTACATTAGGGTCTCCCTTTATTTAGGCCCCTCATGGTATTTTTATATATGATCATAGGGAACATATATCAGCATGGAAATTCATTCTCTGTGGTCTTTGAGCCTTATTTTTTGGGATCCCATAGAGGATTCCCCGACCAAAGAATGAATTAGTCAGTGGGGACATTGTTTATAGAGGCGTAAATCACTATTTCAGTCCTCTAAATAACTTAGGTTTTTTTTGCAGGGAGCTGGAAATACAACATTGTCCCAAAAACGACTTTGTTCATGGGGGAATATTCATTCATGTAGGTGTAAATCACTGCCTCTGTCTCATGAAATATTTTATTTTGATAGGGGATGTTCATTATCCATTGTGGAAATGACCACCTTGGTTCCAAAATAGACTTTGTTTCATTTGTGGGTGTTGACCACACTACCTCCCTCTACACACCATTTCATTCACAGATGCTTCGTGACATGGCATAACACCATGAAGAGTGGAGGTTTTCTAAACAATTTTTTCTTTGTGAGACCTCCCTTGTCCTTTTCAGTTTCATCCCTTTGAACATTTTTCCTTGAATTAATATTCTAATTATTTTTTATTATTATAAAAATTTATGGAATTCTTTTGATCTTGTTTTAACAATTTTCAAGACACAAAAAGGTTAATAGGGTCATTTAGGGTTTTAGGGGTTTTAAGGGTTTTTATTATTTTTGGGGGTTTTAGTGTTTTTATTATTTTTTGGGGTTTTCATGGGTTTTTAGGTTTTTTTTTAATTTTTTAGGGTTTTATGTGGGTAAAGATTATTTTTAGGTTTTATAGGTTTTATAGGTTTTTAGTTCTATTAGTCTTTTTATGGGGTTTTACGGGATTAAAGTATTTATTGGTTTTTAGGATTTTTAGGTTATTTTAGGGGTTTTTATAGTTTTTAGGGTTTTGAAAATTTTACCAGATTTAGGTGTTTTATGGGTTATATAGATTTTTTAGGTTTTAGAGGGTTTTATTTTTTTTAGGGGTTCTCATATTCTTTTAGGGGGTTTTATTTTTATTTTTGTGTTTTTAATGGTTTTTAAGGGTTTTATAGTTTTTAGGGTATTTATGGGTTATAGAGTTTTCAGTGATTTCTAGGGGGTTTTTGAGATTCTTGGTTTTTAGGGGGTTTATAGGGTTTTATTGGTTTTAAAAGTTTTTTTGGGGGTTTTAAGTATTTAGGTGGTTTATGGTTTTTATAGGTTTTATGATTTCTTAGGGTCTGTATGAATTTTTTGAATTTTAGGGTATTTTAAGGAGCTTTAGAGTTTCCAAGATTTTAAGGGTTTAAGAGGTTTTTATGGTTCTTATTATTTTTATGGGTTTTTAGGAGTTTTGTGGTGTTTTCATGGATTTTTAGGGTTTTTAGTATTTCTATATGTTTTTAGGGTTTTTACAGTTTTTGAGGTTTTAGGATTTTAAAGGATAATGTTATGGTTTTAGGGTTTTTAAGTGTTTTTAGAGTTTTTTTGTTTTTTATGGTTTTTTGGTTTTTTTGTGTTTATAGGAGTTTTTTTAGAGTTTTTTATGGTTTCAATATGGTCTTATGATTTATTTGGATTTTTGGGGTTTTATTTGTTTTTTAATTTTTAGGGGTTTTAAGGTTTTTCTGTGTTATAATGGTTTTTAGGAATTTTATAGTTTTTGTGTTTTTAGAGGCTCTATGGTTTTAAGGGTTTTTTAGGGGTTTTTGGCTCTTTTTTGGGTTTTTGGAGTTTGGTAGGTATTTTGGGTATTTTAAAATTTTAGCGGGGTTTAGAGTTATTATTTTTTAAATGTTTTTTGGGGTTTTAGGGTTTTATTTTTTTGGGTGGCTTTAATGGTTTTAGGGTTTTTATTTTTTTTAGGTTTTTTAAATTTTCTTAATTTTTAAGAGTTTTCTGGGGTTTTCAGCATTTTTATGGTTCTTATATATTTTTCAAGATTTTTATGGCTTTAGTGGTTTTTTTGGTTCTGTATGGTTTTTATGTTTTTTAGGTTTTTAAGGATTTTTTTAGGGTCATTAATATTATAAATGTTTTTTTGGATTTTTTTTCTGGTTTTAGGGTTATTTGGGGGTTTTAAGGTATTTTAGTATTTTTAGAGTTTTTAGGTTATTCTAGTGTTTTTTTGGATTTTATAGGTTTTTATTGGTTTTAGGGGGTTTTGTTTTTTAAGGGTTTTAACATGTTTCGATGGGTTTTTAGGGTTCATATGATTTTATGGTTTTAAGGTTTTTTATTATTTTTATGATTTTTGGGGCTCTCAAAGGTTTTTAGTGTTTTTGGGTTTTTAGGGTGTTTAAGGGGTCTATACTTTTTAGGGGGTTTTGGGTCTATTAGTATTTTTTGATAATTTTATAGGATTTAGTTTATTTTAGTGGTTTTTATGATTTAGGGGTTATATATTTTTTTGGGTTTTCATGGTTTTATAAGTTTCTAGTGTTTTTTGGTTTTTAGAGGTTTAATAATTTTATTGAGTTTTTAGGTATTTTAGGATTTTTAATGGTTTTTAGGGTTTGGAGAATTTTTTATTTTTTGGGGTTTTAAGTTTTCTATAGTTTTTAAGGGTTTTTGGGTTTTCAAGAGTTCTTGGTGTTTTTAGTAGGTTTGTGTGCTTTAGTGGTTTTAGAGAGTTTAAGGGTTGTTTTAGGGGTTTTAGGGTTTTAAAGTGTTTTTATTATTTTTTTGTATGTTTTTTTGTTTTTATGTTTTAAGGGTTTTTATGGGTTTTAGTGTTTTTAATTGTATTTTATGGTTTTTAGAGTTATTAGGGGGTTTTGGGGGTTTTTGGTGTTTTTAAGGAGTTTTAGGTTTTTAGTGGGTTTTACAGTTTTTAGAGCCTTACTGTTTTTATATTGTCTTGGGTGTTTTAGGGTATTTTTTTGTTTTTAGGTTATTTTAGGATTTTAGGTTTTTAGGGACTTTAGGGTCATCTTGGTATTTTAATGGTGTCTTAGTTTTTTAGGGGGGTTTCGAGTCTCTATAGTTATTTAGGGTTTTTAGGTCTTTTAGGGTCTTTTAGCTTCTTTTTAGGGTTTAGGGGTTTTAGGGTATTTTATGATTTTTTTTATGCTTTTAGGGTCTTTTAGGGGGGTAAGGTTTTTATTTCCTTTTAAAAGGTTTTAGAGTTTTTTGGGTCCTTTTGTTTTTTTAGGGTTTTGTAGGGGGTTAATATTTTTTAAGGGTTTTTTAGTTTCTAGGGGTTTCAGGGAATTTTAGGTTTTTTTGGGGTTTTAGGGGATTTAGGTTCATTTTGGGTTTTGGGGTTTTTTGGATTGTTTTGGTTTTTAAATACCATTTAGGGTTTTAAGGATGTTTTGTGTTTATTTGGGGGGGGGTTAGGGTCTTTTGCAGTTTCAGGGTTTTAGGGCCCTTTGGGGTTTTAGGGTTTTAATGTATTTTCAGGTTTTTGTGGGATTTTATGGTTTTTAGGATTTTTTTGTCTTTTAGGGTTCATTATGGTTTTAAGGGTATTTATGGGTTTTATGGTTTTGGAGATAATTTAGGAGTTTTAGGGTATTGTTTTTTATTTTTTACGGGTTTTAAATGTTTTTTAGTGTTTTAATGGGTTTCTGGGTTTTAGGGGTATTATGGTTGTTAAGGGGTTTTTTAAGGTTTCTAGGGATTTTTAGGGCTATTAAGGTGTTTATTGGTTTTGGAAATTTTTGTTTTTTAGGATTTTTTTTGTGTTTTAGGGGTTTTAAGGTTTTTTTGGGGTTTTATCATTTTTTAGGTTTTTAAATTTTTTAAGGGGTTTTCGTTATTTTTAAATGGGTTTAAGGTTTTTAGGTGTTTTTAGAGGTTTAAATGGGTTTTAATGTTTTTTAGGGTTGTTTGGGTATTATAATTTTTTGGGTACGTAGCAGTTTTAGAGTTTTAAGGAATTTTTAGTGTTTTTAAGTTTTCTTTAGTGTTTTAGGGATTTAGGGGGTTTAAGAACTTTTAGGTTTTTAGGAGTTTTAATGTTTTATGGGGTTTTAGGCATTCAATGGTTTTAATTTTTTATCGGTTTTAGGGTTTCTAGGGTTTCAGGGTTTTAAGGGTTTGTAGGGTTTTTTGGGATTTTAGTGTTCTTAGGGGGATTTAGGTTTTTTTTTTGTGTTTTAGGGATGTTTAGGGTTTTAGTTTTTTTAATGTTTTTAGATATTTTTAGTGTTTTTAGGGTTTTTTTGTATTTTAGGTTTTTTAGGGGTTGAAATACTTTCATTGATTTTATGGGGTTTTAGTGTAAATTTAGATTTTTATGGGTTTTAAATTTTTTGGGGGTTTTATGGATTTTATGTGGGCTTTTAGTGTTTTAAGGGTTTTAGGATTTTTATGGTTTTTTAAAAAATATTAATGGTTTTTAAGGGTTTTATAGTTTTTATGGTTTTAATGGGTTTTTGGGGTTTTTGGGTTTTTATGGGTTTTATGGTTTTAAATATTTTAGGTTGTTTAAGTGGGTTTTGTGGGTTTTATAGGATCATAGGGTCTTTTAGAGTGTTTTAGGGGGTTTAGGTACTTTTAGTGTTTTTAGTGGTTTTTGGGGGTTTTATGGTTTTTAGGGTCTTTTCATGGTTTTATGGTTTTTATGGGTTTTTAGTATTTTTAAGGATTTTAATGTTTTTTGTTTTCAGTGTTTTTTGGGTTTTTTAATGATATTTATAGTATTTAGGGTTTTGAGGGGGTTTAAGGTTTTTTTAGTATAAGATCCCATCCCTTTGATGAGGCACATTTCTATTTTAAGTTTTCATTAAACTCTCGTTTAATGGCTAGTGGAATGATTCCTATGATCAGGTAAGGTCTTTGGAGTCTTCGAAGGGTTCATGAATTGAAAAGGTGGAAAATGGAGCTTACACTACTTGGAACATAGTTAGTGCTAATCATACACCAGGAATGTGTGTCATGGGTTAGAGAGGATCATAGTTTACAAACTATGTAAGGGGAGGCCAAGAGGTAATGATAAGTTTAAAAAATCCATTCACATGGACTCCACATAGTCTTCCAAACTATGTGGGTGGCCTAGAAAACCATACAACTCTATTTCCCCATAGATATTTGCGACTTAATGGTTTTTAAAACTGTTCATCCAAACCACATGCCTCATTAAAAGTGGTAATTTTATGATTTTACCTCTCGATCTTTGTATGAATTCACCATATTTTCTTTCTCATTTCTCTCCCAGTAGACTGGGGTGAAAACCAAAAGCCTTATCCTCTTCTATGTGTTTTTCTTATTTGTTTTTAAGGATTGGAGGTGCTATTTCTTACAACTCAAAGTATCGAGTAAGTCTATACGTCTATTTCCTTATATTTAATAGAAGAGGCACTTCTTGGTTTCATGTCTTCCTTTAAGTCTCATGAGACTTATTTTCAGGCAGTTCTTAAATTTGGTGGTTATGACCATTTTATCTTGAATTAAGGGAGGAGTTTGGACTTTTTTGGTTGTACATGATCATATGGTAGGTGGTCTAAGTGTTATTTCCCATAGTATCATTATCCTTCATGTGTATGCCTTTTGTGAAATAGCATAAAATTGATTCAAATTCTATTTCTATTTTATGAAAAATATATTGGACTTATAATTGATATTTTACACCCTCCATATTTCTTTTTAGGTCCATATAAGACTATGAGAATGAGACTATGCACACCTAGAGGGTGTCCCAATCCCTTAAAAATGGTAACAATTGATTTTAAAAGCAATAATAGAGGGTTTATGAAATGAAACCATTGGTAATAATTGTTTTGGCATGTTTTCATTACATAATAGGTTATTATATTAACTTAGAAAATGTAACGTGGTATGAAATGATAAAGGAGATTAGTGGTACATGGTTAATAGGGTAAATTTCATAAAATTAAATGGTTTAAAATAACATCCAATGGTTTTATTACATGAGTATAATATGAAGTAGGGTTAAAGGTGTTGGGTGTATAAACCTAAATAGGTAAATTATTAAAAGGTGCAAACTTATTTATTTAAATTTTTAGAAAGGTAAAGTATGTTAGACCATAGAAATTTATTATTGATGAAAATATTAAAGATGTTGTTCATTGTGTTTCATATACAAGAGAAGGGATGTTGGTCATGGTGGTCCACATCATTTATTGTGTTTCTAGACATGGAATTCCACGCCTGTGGTTTGGATGTTGTTCATGAAGATCCATACATTTGACTTGTATTTCCAATCATAGTGTTTTGTATCCCTGAATATATTCTTGAACTAATGATCCCTGGTTTATTATATGTAATCCCTATTTAGATGGCTTAGATGATTAACATGGGCTGAAGTAAGTTTAATTGGCTCGGCTTTCACATGGAACGTGAGGGATACGGAGGTTAATTGAATGGATTTTATGTATGAAAATAATTTTATTGTTATTTCCTTTCCAAATAATTCTATTTATATTTACATGTATTATTTTATTAGAATGGATATTTACTTAGATACCGTTGGTGGTGGCTTACTGAGTTTTACTCACACCATGATTGGGCCACTATTGTTACCCGAACATACATCATTGTTATAGGTTGGGACAAGGAAAAATGACCTGTGTTAGATATAATAGTTGGGACTTAGGAAAAAGAATGGATGGGGGAAAATAAAATGACATTGAGAACCGTTTTGTGGAATTTTTATTGTTTCCTTATTTCTGGATTCTCTTAACACATGACTCTATTAGAATATGAAATATTTACTATACTAGTATTTAGGTATTTACCCAGTTTTGTTATTCAGTTATGTGATATTTGGTTACCTTCTAGTTATCATTTACTATTTATTTTATTATCTATTATGATTTACATTTTTTTACTTCGGTAAAGATAGTATGTCTCCCCAATTTCCTCATTAGCCCCTCAATTCTACTCGACAACCCCTAGTGTATGGGAAAGTTCACCCGAGGTCATGTGGTGAACCATCTTGGGGAACCAGTTCAATGGTTCTTGGGCCAAGATGTTACATTTATTGTTTTATGGGATTATGGTTTTTAGTGTTTTATAGGGGTTTTAATATATTTAGGGTTTTAGGGGGTTTTATGGTTTTTAGAGTAGTTTTATAGTTTTTAAGGATTAATGGTTTTTAGGTTTTTTGGGGAATTTTGTGTTTTCAAAGGTTTTAAGGTTTTTAGGGTGTTTAAGAGTTTATGGGTATTTTAGGCATTTTTTATGTTTTAGTGTATTTTATGGGATTTAATGGATTTTAGTGTGTTTTAGGGGGTTTAGGGGTTTTAGGGAATTTTAGGGGTTTTAGGGAATTTTAGGGGTTTTCCATCTTTTTTGGGTTTCATGGTATTTTATGTTTAGATGTTTTAGGGAGATTATAAGGTCTTTAGGGTTTTTAGTGGTTTTAGGGGTTTTTTAGGTTTTTGTGATTTTAGATTTTAGGGTTCTAATTATTTTATGTTTTTTGGGATCTTATGGGTTCTCAGAGTTTTTTTAGTTTTTAGAGGTTTTAGGGGTGTGTTAGGGTTTTAGGGTTTTTATGTATTTCGGGATTTTTAGGGTTTTTAGTGTTTTAGGGGTTTTATGGTTTTTAATGCTTTTAGGGGTTTTAATGTCTTTAAGGGTTTTTCGAGTATATGGTTTTTTAGAGTTTTATGATTTTTAGGGGTTTTAGGGTTTGTTTAGGGGATTTAGGGGTTTTTAGGGTTTTTAAGGGTTTTAGGAAATTTAGGGGTTCTATAGTTTTAGGGGTTTTAATGTCTTTTTAGTTTTTTTTATCATTTTTAGGTTTTTAGGGGGTTTAGAGTTTTTTTATCTGTTTTTAGAGTTTTTTTATCTGTTTTTAGAGTTTTTTTTTTGTTTAAGGTTTTTTTGGGTTTTTATAGGTTTTTGGGTTCATAGGGGTTTTAGTGTTTTATATATTTATTTTATGAATATTAGGGTTATTTTATTATTCTTTTAGGGATTTTGTGTTATTTTATGTTTTTTTGGGTTATTTAGGTTTTTAAAGGGGTTTTAAGCTTTTATAGGGTTTGGGGTTTTTAGGGTTTTTAGGGGTTTTAGTGTTTTTAGGGTTTTGCGGGATTTTATGGTTTGTTAGGTTTCATTAAAAAGTTTTAAATATTTTTAGGTCATTAGGTTTTTGAATGTTTTTTGGGTTTTTTGGGGATTTTCAGTTTCATTAGAGTTTTTTTATGATTTTTAGTATTTTAAGGGTGTTTTAGAGTTTTGGAGGATTTTTTCTAATTTATATCTATTTTAGGGTGTTTTGTGGTTTTAAAGGGTTTTTTGAATCTTTTACGATTTTTGGGTTTTTTGGGTCTTTCTAGGGGTTTTAGGTGTTTTAGGGTGTTTTAGGGTTTTTTAGAGTGTTTCGGGAATTTTAGGTGTTTTTAGAATTTTTAGACTTATTTAGTTAGTTTTACGGTTTTAAAGAATTTAAGCGGGATTCAGGTTTTTTGGATTTCATTTATTTTTATGTACTTTAGTTTTTATGGGTTTTTAAGGTTTTTATGGGATCTAAGTGTTTCTAGGGGGTTTAGGGTTTTAGTTTTTTAGTGGTTTTAGGGTATTTTAGATTGTTTTAGGGTATTTAGGATTTTTAGTGCGTTTTAGGATTATTTTTGGGTTTTTTTGGGTATTTAGAGTATTTTTTGGTTTTAGGTTATTTTAGGGTTTTATGGGTTTTAGAGTCTTTATGGTTTTTATGGCCTTTTTGTGTTTTATGGTTTTGTAGTGTTTTGGTGGTTCTTTGGTTTTTAGGTGGTTTTTGGATTTTTAGAGGTTCTAGTATTTTTAGAGATTTTTTATAGTTTTTCGTATTTCTAGTGTTTTTATAGGGTTTTAGGGGTTTGAGGTATTTTTATTGCATTTTTGTGTATTTTTATGTGTTTGTGGGTTTTTAGGGTCCTTTTGGTGGGTTTTTGTTTTTTTTTTGAATTTTTGAGTTTTTATTGTTTTTAGGGGTATTAAGGTTATCAAGATTTTTATGGGTTTTTATAGGGGTTTAAGGGATTTTTAGGGTTTTTGGTTCTTAGGGTTTTATGGGGGTTTTTCATGTTTTAGGGAGTTTTTAGGGGGTTAGATATTTTTTCCGTTTTTAGGGGGTTTATGGATTTTTATGAAATTATAGAGTTTTATGGTTTTTAGGTTGTAGTGTTTCAGTTTTAAGGTGAAGGGTCTAGTGTTTAGGGTATAATATTTGTGGTTTAGGGTCTAGGGTATAAGATTTTTAGTGATGGGTTTAGGGTCTAGGGGGAATGGTGTAGGGTTTAGTGTGTAGGGTTTAGGGTGTGGTGTATAGGGTTTATGATTTTTAGGGGTTGTTATTGTTTTCTGTGGTTTCTTGGGGTTTAAATGGTTTTTTAGGTTTTTGGATTTTTTGTTTTTTAAGGTTTTTAGGGTTTTAAAGTGGTTTTAGTGGTTTTAATGTATTTTTAGGGTTTTGGGGGGTATTAAGTGTTTTTAGGGATTTTTAGTGTTTGTTATTTTTTTTGGGTTTTGGAGAGGGGTTGTTAGAGTTTTTACAAGTTTTAGTGGGTTTTTATCATTTTAGATGTTTTTAGTGTTTTTAGGCATTTAGGAGTTTTTTACAGTTGTAAAGGGATTTTAGAGATTTTAGGGGGTTTTAGGAAATTTTTGTGGTTTTTAAGATTTTTTAGGGTTCTTATGGGTTTTAAGGGTTTTAAGCTTTTTATGTATTTTTAGCAGTTTTAGGGTTTAGGTTTTTAGGGTTTTAGCGTGTCTAGGGGGTTTGGGTATTTTTTGGTTTTTTATGGTTTTTAGGGGTTTTTAAATTTTTGTGTGTGTTTTTAATAGTTTTATTGTTTTTATAAGTTTTTTGGGTTTTTAGTGGTTGTTAGGGGTCTAAGTGGATTTTATAGTGGGGGGGGGGGGGGTTAGGGTTTTTATGGTTTTTAGTAATTTTAGGGGTTTTAGGTGTTTTAGTTTTTAATGATTTTTAGGGTTTTTAGGGATTTTAGGGGATTTTAGGATTTTAAGGATTTCTTATTTCTTTTTAGGGTTGATAGGGTATTTTACGTTTTTAGGAGTTTTTTGGGTTGAAATCGTTTTTAGGGTTATTAGTATTTTTGAGTGTTTTTATGGGTTTTTTTGGTTTTTTGGACTTTTGAGTTGTTTGGGGTTATTATGGTTTTTAGGGGGTTTAGAGTTTTTTTATGTTTTTAGGGATTTTAGGGGTTTGTGGGGTGGGGGTAGTTTTTTTCAAGGAATTTTATGGGGTTTTAGTGTTTTATTTTCTTTAGGGGGTTTATGGGATTTAATGTTTTTATGTATTTGTTAGTGTTTTAGGGGTTTTTGGATTGTTTTAGGGTTTTTTGGTTTTTTGGGTTTTTTGGAGATTTATGGTTTTTAGGGATTTTGATGGGTTTTTGGTATTTTTATGGGTTTTAGGGTGTTTAAGGGTATTTCAGTGAATTTTATGACTTTTATAGTGTTATCTAGGGTTTTTTAAAGTTTTTAGGATTTTTAGGGTTTTTTAGAGTTTCTTAGGGCGTTTCGGGTGTTTTTATATTTTATTAGGTTTTTTATGTTTTTATGTTATTATGGGTTTTTGTTTTTTAGGTACTCTAGGGTTTTAATGGTTTTTTGGGGTTTTATGTTTTTAATAATTATCAGTTTTTATGGTGATTTAGAGATTTTAGTGTGTTTAGGGGGTTTTTATATTTATTGAGGTTTTTTAAAGTTTTTTTGGTTGTTTTAGGTTTCGTATGGTCTTTTAGGGTTTTTATGGATTTTCATGTTTTATTTGGGTGTTCTTGGGTTTTTAGTTCTTTTAAGGGGTTTTAGGGTTTTTAGGGTTTTAATGGGTTTTAGGGTATTTATAATTTCTTTAGATTTTTTAGGGTGTTTAATGATTTATAGGGTCTTTTAGGGTTTTATATGGGTTTTAGGGTCTTTTAGGGGTTTTATAGTTTTTTTGGTTTTCTGAGAATTTTAGGGTTTTTAGGGTGTTTTAGGGACTTGAGGTTTTCTGGTACTTTTAAGGATGTTTTAGGATTTTTAGTTCTTTTAAGGGTTTTCAGGTTTTTAGGGTTTTAAGTGGTTTTAGGGGTTGTATAATTTCTTTAGATTTTTTTAGGGTGTTTAGTGATTTCTAGTGTCTTTTAAGGGTTTTTGGGTTTTTAGGATCTTTTAGGGGGCTTATGGTTTTTTGGGTTTTTTTGTGTCTTTTAGGGTTTTTAGAAAGTTTTAGGGACTTGAGGTTTTTTTGGGACTTTAGGGATGTTTTATGGTTTTTATGGTGTTTTAAGTTTTTTAGAGTTTTTAGTGTCATAGTGGTTTATTTTTTTAGGTTTTTTCTCTTTTATGTTCATTTAGGTTTTGAAGATTATTTTTGGGTTTTTAGTGTTTTTAAGGGGTTTTTAAATTCTTTTATGATTTATACAATTTTTAGTGTTTTTAGGGGTTTTAATTTTTTTTGGATTATTCCTTGTTTTTATGATAATTTCGGTTTTTAGGGTTTTTAAGAGTTTTTAGGGTTAGGGTGTGTTTAGGGGGATTTATGAGTTTTAGTTTTTTTGGGGTGTTGGGATTGTTAGGGGTTTTTATATTTTTTAAAAGTTTTAGGGGATATTATGGGTTGGGGTGGGGTTTAAAGGTATTTTGAGTCATTTTGGGCATTTTGGGAATCTATGGTTTTTAGGTTTTTTATTTTTCTAAGCGTTTGGGGGTTTTTGTTTTTTATTGTTTTTTTTAGGTTTTATCATTTTTAGTGTTTTTTATGTTTTTGGGGGTTTTAGTGTTTTAGAGTTTTTTTGGGGTGTTAGGGGGGTTTTGTGTTTCTTAGATTTTTTAGGGTTTTAGATTTTTAAACGTTTTTAATGTATTTTAGGGTTTTTTTGGGATTTGGGGGGTTTTGTGTATTTAGTGTTTTTATGATTTTCTTGGTTTTTAGCGGGTTTTTGGGTTTTTTTGGGGGTTTATGGGGTTTATGTTTTTAGGGTTTTTGAACATTTTATAGTATTTCAAGGTTTTTATGATTTTTTAGAGTTTTAGGGTATTTTAACATTTTTAAGTTTATAAGATATTTTTTCCATTTTTAGCATTTTAGGGTTCATATGGCCTTTTATGGTTTTAGGGTTTTTAGGGTCAAGGGATTTTAATTTTTTATGGGTTTCAGTGTTTTAGGTAATTTAGGGTTCGAGGGTTTTATTAGGGTTTATGAAATTTTAGGGGGTTTTAGAGTTTGTTAGGGTATTTTTTAGGTTTTGAGGGTCCTCTATGAATTTTTAGGGTTTTAAGGACCTTTTTGATTTTTAGGGGTTTACAGTCCTCTAGGTTTTTTTATGGGTTTGAGGGACTTTTACGATTTTTTGGGTGGTTATTATCCTTTAGGGGTTTTATGTTCCTTTTCGGTTTTAGAGAATTTTATGGTTTCTATGGTATTTTAGGTTCTTTTAATTATTTTTAGAGTTTTTAGTGTTTTTAGGGTATTTTTGGGCTTTTAGGGGTTTTTAGGGTTTCAGGGTCTTTTAGTTTCATTTAGTGTTTTTAGTGTTTTTGGCATATTTTATGATTTTAGGTATATTTAGTGTGATTTTAAGGGATTTTATGGTTTTAGGGGTTTTTTGGTTTTTAGAGTTTTTAGGATTTTAAGGGTTTTATATTTTTTTTAGGGTTTTAGGGTTTTTTGGGTTTTGAGGGTTTTAGGGGTTTTATGTTTTTGGATTACTTTAGGGTTTTTAGGGTTTTTAGGATGCTTAGAGGTTTTAATATTTTTTATGTTCTTTAGTGTGATTAAGTAATTTTTCGGGTTTTTGGGGTTCTAGTGTAATTTTAAGGGTTTTAAGGGTTTTAGGTGATTTTGAGGATTTTTAGGGATTTTTTAAGATTTTTAGGGGTTTTAAGGTTTTTACAGTTTTTAATGTTCTTTAGTGTTTTAGGGTTTTTAGGATTTTAGGAATTGTTTGGGTTTAAGAGTTTTTTTATAGTTTAAGATTTTTTTGAGGATATTTAGGGATTTTAAATGATTTTTCAAGGATTTTTGGGGTCTCTTAGGTGTTTTAGGGGTTTTCATAGCTTTTTAAGGGGATTTTCGGGGTTTTAAGGTGGTTAAGGGTTTTTAGTGTTTTTTGGGATCTTTATAGAATTTCAGTATTTTTAAGGGTTTTATGGTTTTTAAGTGTTTTTATAATTTTATGGTTTTTAGGTTTCTTTTAGGTTTTTAGATTTTTTTATAAATTTTTATTTTATTTTATGTTTTTTATGATTTTTATGATTTTTAGGGGCTTTTGGGTTTTTAGGTTTTTAGGGGGTTTTAGGGTGTTTAAAGGGTTTGGGGGTTTCAGGGTTTTTACTGATATTTTAGGGATTTAGGGAATTTTAGTGTATTTTTTTATTCTTTGGGTTTTAGAGTTTTTTGGGTCTTTTAGGAGGTTTAGGGTGTTTTGTGATTTTAATGGGTTTTTATAGTTTTTAGTTTTGTAAGGGTTTTGTGATTTTTTTGGATATCTTGGTGTTTTTGTGTTCTTTGTTTTTTTAGATTTTTTAGGGGGTTTAGGAGTGTTTGGGATTTTTTGGGGGTTTTACTGGTTTTAATGTTTTTATTGGTTTTTAGGATTTTTAGGGTTTTTAGTGTTTTTCACATTTTTAAGGGGTTTTCAATATTTTCAAGGGTTTTAGTTTTTTAGGTATTCAAATGATTTTTAGGAGTTTTTACGTTTTTAGGGATTTTAGTGATTTTTAGAGTTTTTATAGTTTTTAGGCGTTTTTTAGTTTTTCTATGGGGTTTTATCATTTTAGGTTTTAATGTGTTTTTAGTATGTTTTTCATTTTTTTTTTATAATTTGTTGAGATTTTTTAGTTTTTTTTGTGTTTTTAGGGATTTTAGTGTTATTTGGGGTTTTATGGTTTTTAGTGTTTTTATAATGTTTACAGGTCTTAGTATTTTTAAGGTGTTTAAGGGTTTTAACGTCTTTTAGGTATTTTTATGGTCTTTTAGGAGTTTAAAGAAATATGGGCTTTTCAGTTTTAGGGGGTCTTTAGGTCTTCTAGTGGTTTTTGGGTTTTAGGGTGTTTTCTCGGTTTTTATAGTTTTTTGGTTTTTTGGTTTTTTAAGAATTATATGTTTTTAGGTTTCTCAGAGTTTTAAGGGGGGGGGGGGGGGGTTATGGTTTTTAGGATTTTTAGGGTTTTCAATGTTTTTTATATTTTAGGGTTTTAATGGGTTTTATGGCTCTTTTATGGTTTTAAGAGGTTTTATGGTCTTCATGGTTTTTATGTATTTAGGGGGTTTAAGGTTTTTTTGGTTTTTAGGGTTTTAAAGATTTTTAGGGGTTTTAGACCATTTTGGGGTTGGGGAGTGGGGGGTGGGGTTAGGTGTTTTGGGGATTTTGGGTGTTTTAGGGTTTTTAGGGGTTTCATAGATTTTTTAAAGTTTTTAGTGTTAGGTTATTTTAGGATATTTTTGTGGTTTTTGGGTTTTTATGGATTTTAAGAGTTTTTGGGGTCTTTAAGGGTTTTAGGGTTTTTAGGGAATTTTAGGGGGTTTAGGGGTTTTAAGGTTTTTTTACAGGATTTCAGGTTTTTGAGGGTTTTAGTTACTTTTTAGGGTTTTTAGTGTTTTAGTGTTTTTTGGGTTTTAGGGGGTTTTGGGGTTTTGGGGTTTTTATTGATTTTTAGCTTTATTTGTGGTTATGTAGGGCTTTAGGGTTTATTTTGTGTTTTTGATTTCTAGGGTTTTTTATAGTTTATAACGGCTTTATAGTTTTTAGGCATTTTATAATTCTTAAGTTTTTTTAGAGTTTTAATGTTTTTAGTGGTTTAAATGAGTTTTATGGGTTTTAAGTGGTTTATAATTTTTATTGGGTGTTTGGGGTTTTCATTGTTTTTTTGGTTTTTAGTTTTCTTATGTGTTTTAGGTTTTTTCGGTTTTCGGGGTTTTTTATGGGTTTTAATGGATTTTAGGGTTTTATGTTTTAAACGATTTTGGGGGTTTTTATGTTATTTTTGTGTTTTCAGGTTTTTTAGTGTTTCTATGTGTTTTATGAATTTTTTATGGTTTTTAGGTTTTTTGGGGTTTTAGGGTTATTTTTGGGATTTTAGGAATTTTTAGGGATTTTATGAGTTTTCGGGATTTTTAGTGTTTTAGGGTTATTTGTGTTTTTAAGATTATATAGTTTTTTAGGGTTTTCTAGGTTTTCATTGGGTTTTATATTATTCTAAGGGATTTTTGTGTTTTTAGGTTTTATGGGTTTTTAGGGATTTTATGGTTTTTAGGTTTTTTTGGGGTTTTTAGGATTTTTTAGGTTTTTATGATTTTATGGTTCTTATTGATTTTTTGGGTAATTAGGCATTTTATGTGTTTTTATGGGAACATTAGGTTTTTTATTGGGGTTTTAGGGTCTTTTAGGGGGTTTAGGGTCCTTTATAGGTTTTTTTCATTTTTAGATTTTGGGGGGTTTTGGTGGTTTTTATGTTTTTAATAGTTTTTAGAATTTTCTATAGGGTTTTAGGGTTTTAGGGTACTTTTTATTTTTTGTGATTTTAGGGGTTTTAATGGTTTTGGGGTTTCTTTGGATATTTTATATTTTTAGGGGTTTTTTGGGGTTTTCATCGATATTAAGGGTTTTGGGGGGATTTTAGTTTTTTAGTGTTTTTAGGGGTGGGAGGGGGAGGGGGTTAGGGTTTTATGAGGTTTTATTGTTTTTAGGGTTTTAGTGTTTTAGGTGTTTTTAAGTGTATTCTGTTATTTTGTGTGGTTTTAGGGGTTTTATGTGTTTTTAGGATTTTTAGGGGGTTGATAGTTTTCAAGGATTTGGGATTTTTGGGGTATTTTACGGATTTTTGGGGTTTTAGTGTTATTAAATTTTTATGATGTTTTTAGGGTTTTTAGGGCAGAATAGGTGCATGACTAGGTTATCCTACCCCCCCCCCCCAATTTAAATAAAACAAAAATAGAGAGTTACAAGGTGGGCCTACAAGGAAGAGAGTGTATCTCGCTCTTTAGGTCTGACACAATAGAAGGAGTGAAAAGGTGTGGAGTTACGAAAGACCACATCGAACATCTTCCCTCAACCACTCTTTTGGAGAGATCATCTGCAACCGAATTGGCCTCCCTATATGTGTGTGAAATACTAAATCTCAAGGTATGAGAAATATTAAGACACTCAATCCAGTGCGGTAAAAGTCTCAACGTGACGTCCTTGAAAGATCCTTTGAGCGGGGAAACCACAAGCATCGAATCCGACTCAATCCAAAGAATTTTCCACATAAACTGACACGCAAACTTCACAGCCCTTATGATATCCTATAGCTACTATTCATAAGCACTGCCATCCCCAATAAAATGGAAGAAACATCCCTTTACGAATCTTGTGGAGGTACGAAAAACTCCACCACACCCCGAGGGTCCAGGAGCTCCCAGGGCTGCGCCATCAACATTCACCTTTATCCATGATGGGAGTGGGGGGATCCATCTAATGTACTTTAAGACCAATGGTTTTATGCTTCTGCAAGCAACCCCAAGCGAGCACAATATTGTCAGATCAGTAACATCATTGAACATCGAACTTGTCTGTATTCGTGAGGCCTTTTGGATCATCTTTTGGATGTTCACCACTCCCCCATGCAGCAAGAGGGGCTGTCGGTTGAAGGCTACAACATTGATGTCAGCCGAAACATATTGAACAGTCACCATCACACCAACAAGTAGCAGGTTGTAGACTTGGTCGCTTTTTTTCATCTCTACCAGGCCACGTAAGAAGTTGCAGATCGATCATCTCAAGCTGCAAGTCAGACCGAAGCATTGTAACAGGTAGTGCCAAATTTCCGAAGCAAATGTGCAATGTCGAAAGATATGGTTGCAGTGCTCCTCAGCCTTTTTTCATAATAAAATGCAGAGGCAAGTTTCTAGCCGGCCATCTTCAGTTGCTCATGAGTTGGGATCCGATTCTGCCAGTCTTTCCATATGAGAACAAAGCATGAGGGGGAATAAAAGTTGTTCTGAATTTAAGCAGCCACAATGGGGATGCCTGACCGTGTAGGCACTTGAATCTGTAATAGTCACAGGTATTTAATTTCCCAATCATACTAGGAATCCATATGAGTGTATCAATGTCTGTGAAGGCATATAACTGGACTGGAAAGACGATATTATTCGGGAGTCGTATCCTTGAGTCACTGCATTGCTGGATGAGACCAGAAATAGTTAGATTCCACATGTCCTGGGGAGGATTCATCACCTCCAAGATAGGCTGCTCCAGACATGTGGTAGACCAGAAATTTAGTTCATATTTCCTTGAAACAAGCCATTTGGATTGCGACATAATATCCCTGTATGAAGATCACAAAGCAGGCCAAACCAAAGAAGCTAAATACCCAGAAAATCCATCGCATAACCTGCTCGTGAATCTCTCCATGAGAAAACCCTGGCCGTCACCATGGTGCTTATGCGGGATTTAGGTGAACTTCCCAATAATTGAATCATTGAAGCGCCACAGATCTTTGATACCCATCCCACCCAGATCAATCAGCTTTGCATAGTGCTTCCATGCCATAAAGACCAATTGCCATTCGCTAATAGAACCTGTCCAAACAAAATTCCTTATTTTTTCATTCAGGCTTTTAATAAGACTATCCAACCATCGGTATATAAACAAACATGCACAAACATCGAGGTGATAATGAAGTTAACCAATAAGACCCCGCCAGCTTGAGAGAGGAACTTGTCCCTCCATTTAGACATTTGCTCGGTGATTTTTGTAGTAATGTTCTCAAAGTAACAACTCTTTGCTTTTCCCCAAAAAAGGTACCCCAATATAAGTAAATTGAAAATATCCTCTCTTTACCCCAAGTACATTGGAAATTCAGAGCTACCTGACAGGAGATATCCCATTTCCAAACACAATTGATGATTTTATCCAGCTGTTTTTTTGTCCGGCCACACTCTCATAATGTTGAAAGATTCGCCTAACTAAAGGCATTATTTTCTTATCAGCCTACCCAAACAAGAGTATTTCATCCTCATAAAGAATGTGTGAGGGGAAATAAAGGTCCCTACCTACTTTAATTGGTTAGTACAGCTCTGCTTGCACAAGATCAAGGATGAAACGACTCATGTAATCCTCCACCACTACAAAGAGAAAGCCAGAGAGAGGATCCCCTTTTCTAACTCCACGAGAGCATGGGAAGAAACCATGGGGTGAGACATTAATCAGAACCAAGACTCTGGAACTATGGAGGATTGAGGAAATCAAGTCAATAAAGTTGTTAGAAAAGCCATATCTACTAAGGACCTTGAAAATGAAAATCCATTTTATCGTATCAAAGGCCTTCGATATATCAAGCTTCAATGCAAAGCTCCCTTTCCTCAATTTCTTCCTCATTAAATTAATCCCCTCCGAATCAGAGAAGAGGCACTTTTGAATGCATCGTCTAGGGATGAATCCGAATTGATTTGGAGTAATAATGTCTCCCAAAATCTTCCCCAGCCTCATGACAAGAATCTTACTAATTATCTTCAGAATTGTGTTGCCAATAGCAACCAGTCGGAAGTAACCAATATCATTGGCATTATCCTTCTTTGGGATCAGGTAAATGAAGTTTTCATTTTCACCTTGAGGGATGAAGCCCGAGAGGAAAACCTCTCTAATCACATTTGTAACATCTACGTGAAAGATGTCCCAATAGAACATGAAGAAGTTATTGCCAAAACCATCCAGCCTCGCAACACTTTCCATATTCAAAGAGAAGAGCGCTGCCCTAACTTCCCCCTCAAGTGGAGTCACTGTGAGAGCCTCGTTTTGCTGACCAGAAATACAAGGTTGGATCGAGTACTTACTTAAGGTGGAATCGAAGCCACCATCTTCACATAGCCCCTGAAAGTGCTCCACCACAGCCTTGGCAATATCCTCCATTAATGTGAAAGTAGCATCACCAACATGGACTGCACTTAGATTATTACTAATTCTTATTCCCCTGTGTAAATGGTGAAAGAACCTAGAGTTGTAGTCTCCGTATTGAAGCCATTTGACATTAAAATGCGCTTTCTCGAGCTTCTCATTAAGGGCTAGTAAATCATCCATCTTTGAGTGCAGTCAAAGCTCTTCCCCTGAAGGGGTATTCTACTACTGAGACATGAATTGGAATGCAGCAAGATAAGATTCAACCTTCTTGATGTCAGTTTCCAACCCTGAGAAGGATCTTTTACTCCAGTCCTTCAAGCGATGCTTCACTTCCTGGATCTTATAAGTCAAAATAAAATGGGAGACACCAGAAAAGGTGCTGCTCTAGGCCTTTAGCACCTCTGCCCAACATCCAGAAATTGTGAGCCACACATTATTAAATTTAAAAGGTAGGGGGAAAGATCTGGATATTCTCTCCCTTAATTCAACAATGATAGCGTTATGATCTGAATTGAATCTCAGAAGAGTGAAACCAGATATAGTGATAGGGGTTCCACTATCACCCATATGAAAGAAACATCTGTGCAGTTTAATATCCTGCCTACCATTATTGGTGCACCATCCCCAAGTGAAAGAAGTTCCAACAATGGAGACCTCAGATAAATTTCATATGTCAAGACATGAGGCAAAATTTTCTGTGGCAGCACGAGAGAAGTGTGGCCCCATATTTTCCTCAGGCCTCAGTACCATGTTAAAATCACCAATCACCATCCAATTTTGATCAATGGCATCACCGATATGATCTAGCTTCCTCTAGAGGTGTCTTTGAGAAATGTATGAGCATGATACATAGAAAAAAGAGATGGATATGATGTCATTGTTTAGGAGAATAGTGAGGGAGATCATTTGAGGACCCAAATCGATCGAGAAAACATAGACACTATTATGATTAAGAACCCATAAGGTTTCCGCACCATTCAAATACCTATTTGATGAGATGATGGAGTATCCAAGAGAGTTCCAGTTGAAACCCTTCCAATTTGAAAACATGATCATGGGCTCGGCTAACCCAATTAGCATGGGCTTATGAGAAAGAAAGTGCCGAAGGGCTACAGCCGTGGGAGTATTTCCTAGACACTGGCAGTTTCAGAACATTGTCTTCATTGGGACTCAAGAGGGTTAGGAGAAGGGGTAATTACCTTTCCCTTTCCTTTCCTTCCCTTCCTGTTAGGTTTTTCATAAGTTTGTTTCTCAGGATTTGGCAGAAGATACCTTCCTACCATATCATGTATAACTTCTATTTGTGAATCAGTAGTGTCATTATAATTCTCCTCCACCTGCTCTTCGTCCATTGAATCACCTCAAAAGTCCCCATTGAGGGGGTTAAATATTTTGAGGGTGAAAATGGGAACCTCCTGAGGAACCCTCTGCAACTTTCTCAATGCCTTTTGTGAGGCCACAGAGGTGAATTCCAGACTAACTGTAGGGTCACCTGCATGGCAGATGGGTGCATCAAACTCCTCCAAGTGAGACGGCACTGGGGTTTCCAAGACAGTATCATGTCCATCATTTTCCTTGCTTTTAGACTCATTTGGTCATGTCGAGCCCATGGCACCCTCCATAGAGACAATAAAGGAACTATAGACACCTCTAGGGCCCTTATCACCCCCGGGTGCCACCTCCATCGGGTGAGGGGTAACCTACTGCGATCAAATCTCCGACAATGTCTATTCATGGCCACATAGGGGATCTCCAAAATAGATCTCCTAGTCTAACTGGGCTCGAGCATGATTATTCTCAAGAAATATTGGGGCAGCACCCGCCTCCTGAATTAAGATTTCCATAGCCAGTCTTTGGAGACCACGTGAGGTACCTCCATAATGGGGAAACCAGCCTACATAACAGAAACATTGTCCATCTTTTATGGGAATCCAGGAACCTCACCAATATTATGAACATCGGGGTTCACAACAGGCTTGGCAGTGTCATCGCCCTCCTCGTCAAGAGGGGCCAAAGTCAGGGGATTTGTTCCAACTATCCCGTGGTTCTTCCTTCAATGGGATGCATCATGCCCCTGTTAATTACAGGCTGAGTAGGACATGAGTCTCCTGCATTCAGAAATAAAATGTACGAAAATATTGCACGAGGAGCAAAATTTTGGACGCCTCTCGTATTGTATTTCCAGGGTCAGGCTATCCTCAAGGGTGTTAAAGATAACCTTCTCAACCAGAGTGCTCCCCATATCAACCTCCACCAACACTCTTTCATAGTGCCCATATCTTGGGTTGTACGTTTCCTTTTCAATTCAAATTGGGAATCCAACTGCTGAGGCTATATCCCATAGGATTCTCTAATGCTAGTAGAACCAGTTCAGCTTACATATGCGAATCCAAACCTGCACAAAAGTGTTTTTGACACTGAATGAGTCAAAATTCCTATCCCTATATTGTATCCACAGGAGGTCAAGTTTATTCCTGAGGGACTCGAAAATCCAAGACCTCTATTTACATTCATCAAAGGTAAAAACAATATGATAGAATCCTCAACCCATGGTCATCATCTTCCATTTTGAGAACCCTCAGATTTCTAAAAGGCGCTTGGAGAGCTCTCTATAGCACCAGAGTTCTTCCACCTTCGAAACGATCACCCTCGCAATGATGGAGAACCAGCATATGTTGTCCCACTCCTCCAATAATTCCCGATTTGAAGAGACATGCACAACCCGACCTTTTCGGATGACTCGATCAGGGGAGGGAGTGCCAAAATCCATGAAAGTGAATGAGGTAGCTGCTTTCACAACATCAACAATGTTTTTCTTAGAGCCCGACGCTCCCGTAGTCTCCCAAAGGGAGATTTTCTTTGCTTTTCTTACTCCATAGAGCTGGAATAACACTTTGTGCCCAACCATGTCGGGCTGTTCTGGGATTCCATCCCCAGTCTTCCCATCTGCAGGGATCACCGCCTGAGGATGTACGGGATCCACATGGTTACCCTGCTCCCGGCCTTTCTCCAAACCTTGCTCCATCAACCTCTTCTTAGGGTTTTTAGGGAGGTTTATATATTTTTATTGGTTTTAGTTTCTTTAGATTTTTTTTGGGTTTTTAGAATTTTTAAGGGTTTTTAGGGTTTTAAGGGGTTTTTGGGGTTGATCAGTTTGAGGGGTTTTTAGGTTTTTAGGATATTTTAGGTTATTTTAATTTTTATTATTATTTTTAGTGGTTTAGGATCTTTTGGGTTTTTGGGGGTTTGGGGTTTTAGGGTTTTTAGGTACCTTTTGTATTTTTTCAATTCTTTTATGGTTTTTAGTGTTTTTAGGATCCTTTAGGATTTTTAGATTATTTTATGTGTTTTAGGGTATTTTAGGGGGGTTTTGTGTCTCTTAGGTTCTTTTATGGTATTTTATGGGGGGGGGGGTTTATCATTTTTAGGGTTTTTATGTTTTTAAAAGGTTTTATTATGTTTAGGTTTTTAAGGGTTCTATGGTCTTTTAGATATTTTTAGGGTAATTTTTGTGTTTTAGGGTTTTTAGGGTTTTATGACATTTAAGGAATATTTATGACTTTAAGTCATTTTATATATTTTCAGGGTTTTAGGGTCTTTTTTGGGTTTTAATATATTTTTAGGGTTGTTTGGTTTTTATGGTTTTTTATAATTTTTTGGATTTTTAGTGATATTTAGGACTTTTAGATATTTTTAGAGATTTTAAGTGGTTTTGCGGGGGTATTTTAAGGGATTTTTAAAAAAATTATAGACTTTTACGATTTTTATGGTCTTTAAGTTTTTAGGGGTTTTTTGGTGTTTAGGATTTTTAGGGGGGTTTGGGGTTTTTAGGGGTTTTAGGGACATTTTCTGTCTTTTATATATTTTAGGGTCATTAGGATTTTTAAGGGTTGTTAGGGTTGTTAGGATTTCTATGGGTTTTTTGGACTTCCTTATTTTTAGGGTGTTTTAGGGTTTTTTTTTTGAGTCTTTTTGGTTTTTATGGACTTTACGTTCTATTATTGTTTTTAAGGAGTTTTAGGATTTTTTTGGGGTTTTAGGGTGATTTAGGTTTTCTAATGTTTTTAGGGTCTTTTATCGGTTTTGAGGTTCTTTTAGTGTTTTTAGCGTTTTAGGGTCTTTTAGGGTTTATGGAAAAGTGTTTAGTGTTTAGGGTTCAGTGTTTAGGGTTTATGGTTTAAGGTGTAGTCTTTATGGTGTGTGGTTTTAGTTTTTGGGTGTAGGGTATACGGTTTACGTCATAATTTTTAGGTTTTAAGGTGTATGGTATAGGGTTCAGGGTGTAGGTATTTAGGTTTAGGGTGTGGGTTATAGTGTTTATGGTGTAAGGTTTAGTGTTTAGGGTGTAGGTTATAGGGTTTATGCTATATGTTTTAGTGTGTATGGTTAAGTGTTTAGGGTATAGTGTATTTGGTTAAGGGTTTTTAGGGTTTTTAGGGTACTAATGTTTTCTATTGATTTTATGGGATTTAAGGATTATATGAGTTTTAGAGGGTTTTAGGTGTTTCAGAGGTTTTTAGGGGTTTCTATAGTTTTATATGTTTTATGGGTTTTAGAGTAATTTGTGGGGGTTATATGGTTTCTGATAGTACTTTGGGATTTTTGGTGTTTTGGAATTTTTGGGGGATTTTATGTTTTTTAGGATTTGTTTTCTGTTTTATAGTTTTTCAGGTTTTTCGGGTGTTTAGGGTTTTTTTGGGGGGGGGGGGTTAGTGTTTTATAGTTTTTAATGATTTTTAATGATTTTAGGGGTTTTAGTGTTTTTTAGTGATTTTATGGTTTTTATGATTTTCTATGTTTTTTAGGTTTTTTATGTTTTAGGGGGTTTTAGGTATTTTTTGTGTTTTTGGTGTTTTAAAGTGTTTTTTGGGGTTTTAGGAATTTTTAATTTTTTTAATATTTTTTAGTGTTTTTTATGTTTTATGGTGTTTAAGATTTTATTATTTTTGATATTTTATGGTTTTTATGGGTTTTTTGGGTTTACTATGGTTTTTAGGGTTTTATGGGTTTTAGGGATATTTATGGATATTTATGGTTATTATTGATTTTAGTGTTTTCATGTTCTTTAGGGGTTTTTAAAAATTTAGGTACTTTTACGGGGTTTAGGGTTTTCTGGGCCTTTTATGGTTTTTAGGTTTTTACAGTTTTTTGGTTTTATAGAGTTTTTTTGTTCTAAGGTTTTTTGAGTTTTTAGGGGTTTTTATAGTTTTTGTGTTTTAAGTGGATTTTAATGTTTTTTAGAGTTTTATGTGTTTTTATAGATTTAGGGGTTTTTTTGGGATTTAAGGGTATTTACATATTTTAGAGTTTTAAGGTTTGTTAGTGTTTGTTAGTGTATTTTTTGGATTTTTATGTTTTTGAGGGTTTTTCTCATTTTTTAATATTTGTTAGAATATTTTATGGTTTTTGGGGGTTTTATGGTGTTTTAGGTGGTTTTGGGGTCTTGTATGTGTTTTTAGGGATTTTATTGTTTTTGGCGGTTTTAGAGTTTTTAGGGATTTTTTGGGTGTTTTTGGATTTTAGGGTTTTCTTTTTTTTAGGGTCATTTTTAGTCTTTTTAGTATTTTTAGGGGGGGTTTTTTGTATTTTTTAGGGTTTTTATGTTTTTTCAATGTTTTAGGGTTTTTATTATTTTTAGGTTTTTCTTAGGGGTTTTAGATCTTTTAATGGTTTTGTTTGTTGTTTAGGTTTTTTAGTTTTTTTTTGGATTTTTAGTGACTTTTAATTGGTTTTAATGTTTTTAGTGTCTTTTAGAGATTTTATGGATTCTAAGGGATTTTAGGGGGAGGGGAAGTTTTTGGATTTTTTAGTGGTTATCATTTTTTTTGGGTTTAAGGTTGTTTTAGTGTTTTTAACATTTTATGGGTTTTAGGGTTATTAGGGTTTAGTCGAGTTTTATGGGTTTTAGAATTTTTGAGTGTTTTTAGGGTTTTTTTCCGGTTTTTATGGTCTTTTTCACTTTTTTAAGGGTTTATGTGATTTTTATATTTTTAGGGTTTTTAAGGGTTTTTACTATTAATTTATGTTTTTTATATATATTTTGGGTCTTTTGGGGTTTTAGTGTTTTTATGGTCTTTTGGGGGTTTTTGGGTTTTAGGGGGGGAGGGTTTATGGTTTTTAGGGTTTTATAGCTTTTAGGAATATTTAGGGATTTAGGTATTTTTTGGTTTATAGGTGTTTTAGGGGGTTTGGGTTTTTTTGGTTTTTAGGTTTTATGGGTTTTTATGGTTTTATGGGTTTTATGATATTTAGGTTTCTAGGGTTTTATGGGTTTTTATCTCTTTGAGGTTTTTTTAGTTTTTAGGGTTTTTATCATTTTGAGGGGGTTTTACTATTTTAGGGTTTCTTTTATTTTATGGGTTTTGATGGATTTTTTATATTTTTTAGGGGTTTTAGAGGTTTTCAAGGTTTTTTAGGTTATTTGGGGTTTTAGTATTTTTGTGGTTGTTTAGGGGTTTTATGGTTTCTTTTTTGATTTTTAGGGTTTTTAGAGTTTTTAGATGTTTTATGGATATTTTATGGTTTGTAGTATTTTAAAAGGTTTTATGGATGTTTTATGGTTGTTTGAGGTTTTAGTTTTTAGTATTTTTAGGGGGTTATTTGGGATATATTTTGTTTTTTGGGGGTTTTTGGTTTCTTTTTGGGTTTTTAGAGTTTTTATCGTTTTAAAAGATTTACAGTTGTTTTAGGGTATAGGTTTTTATGGGTTTTTTATGTTTTTTTATAGATTTTTAGGATCTTTTGGGTTTAAAGGGTTTTTAGTGTATTTAGGGTTTTGGGGTTTCTAGAGTCTTTTAAGGATTTTTAGGGTGTTTTAGGAGGGTTTTCTAGATTTTAGGGTTTTTAGTGTTTTAGGGGTTTTTAGGGTATTTAGGGGTATTTTGGAGTTTTAGAATTTTCAGGGGTTTCATGGTTTTTAAGGGTTTTGGTATTTTTAGGGTTTTTAGGGGTTTAGGGTTTTTGAGGTTTTTAATGTTCTTATTATTTTTTTGTGGTTTTAAGGTTTTTATGCATTTTGAGTTTTTAGGGAATTTCAAGGTTAGTTAAATGTTTTTAGGTTTTTTAGGGGTTTTAAAAGTTTTTTATGTGTTTTAGTGGTTTTTAGTATCTTTACGTTTTTAGGTATTTTTATGGGTTTTCAGTGTAATTTAATTTTTTTTGGGATTTAAGGTTCTTTTAGGGTTTTAGGGTCATTTAGGTGTTTAAGGGTTTTTCTAGTATTTTATGGTTTTAGGGAATTTTAGGGTTTATTAGGGGTTTATGGTTTTTTACAATATTTTATAGTTCTGACAGCACACCTCTCACAGGGAATGGAAAAAAGAATATTACTAATTATTTTTACAAGGGAAGAACATTGGTCGACAAGGGTCATCTCACTTGAGGAGCTTCACAATTGTTCACTTATTTAATCTTATTCACCTAAACTACTTCTTTTTTTTGTTTTTATTATTTTTTGAAAACAATGATGAATTTGGGTCTTGATGAATTTTTAAACTGAGGAAAAGACATGCAGAATAAAAATTCAAACTAAACCAACATACAATGATAAATAGAATGTTATTAGAAAGAAATAACTTGGCCCCATGTTTGGTTTTGAATTCTATCATTATTCATCCTTATTTTTCTAATTCAAGTTTGATAATGAAATTATGATATGTCATGCATGAATTATTATCCTTTAATTTAGTGGTGCGAAATATTTATTTTCCTTTAAAATCTAAATTCCACATCCTCCTATAATCATGGTTGATGAAACACCTCAATCGAGAGTGTGAAATCTTCCAAGACATGGCTAGATCATTTTCCATTTTATCCACCAAATGGATCGACTCCATCGTATTAAGATCTTGTATCCATTATAAGAGAGGTATAATATTTAATTAAATAATTGAAATATATTTGAGTTTCATGTCAGGGTGGGTAATCTCCACAATCATGCATGATACTCGCATCTATCACAAAAATAAAATAGTATTTAAGAATGAATTCTAGAACATCCAACCTTACTCTGGCCAAGAATCAAGTTAGATCCTCATTATTAAGGGTAACAGATCGCAATTGTGGAAGGAGGGAAGAGAATAGAAATAAAATAAAAATAATTGAAGAGATAGATTGAAATATAAGATTAAAATGAAAGAAAATAATAAGGATGAGGGGGGTTGTGGATGAAATACTTTGAAAAAAACAATAAAAATTCATGGATTAATATTTGATATAATAATTTGAAATTACATGAAAATAAAAACTAAATAGAAAATAAAAATAAAATAAAAAATATGGATAATGTAGCAGCATCATCCGGGATAACCCAAACTCCCCTTATTAGTAGACATTCCCCCTATTTATAGAGGGGTTGATCCATATATCTTCCTCAGTCAATAAATTGTATCTCACCTTAAAAAAATATTTCCTCAGTGAATGGGGGTATTTAGACACACTCGTGGATAATGAGGCTTTGAATATTTGTAGTGGAAGATTTCCGCATGGGCAAGCCTTTGGAATAACATTTCCTGGGCCTCTCATGGACTCTACATGGTAGTGGAGAGGGCTTAGATGATGTGGTAGTGGACTACATCAAACCCTACAGACTTCACAATGGTCGGATAGATCTTTTAAATGCACTTCATGGGAGTCTTCTAAGGTCCCTGATTCGATACTTGGTGGCCCTAGGACATGGAAGTGATTAGTGGTTTGAACTTGAGCTTCCGGAGTGGTGGATATAGAGGTTTATTGGTGATAAATGTTGTGGTCAGCGAGTGTCTAAGGCGGCAGGTGGTAGAGACGGTGGGGCTTGGGTGTCTAAGGTATGGGCAAGCGGGGTTCAGTGATGTAGCACCATTTTTTAAAAAATTAATTGTACTATAAAAAATGTTCCCACATCAGTTATGAAATTAGGGGAAGATAGAGTTTAAATTGAAATGTGAATGTTACTAAACTCAGAAGCCTGCACCAAGCGGGTGCCCAAAAACAAATCCATACACTCAGGTTGTCACAACCCATTTGGACCTTGGCCTAACCCTACCCCCTGAAGGCCACTCTCTTGTACAAAATTATTTCCTGTGAAACCATCGACTTGAGAAGGACCTCCCAAGGATATCCTAGATAGCTTCCCCCTTATGGATATCTAATTTGTAGAGTAACCTTCATTTATGGGCTATCTTGATCCTACCCAATTTTTTATGTAAAATTATAATAAACACTTATAAAATTTTGTAACACTTATAAAATATCAATCAAAGTTTCATAAATAAAATTTTACTTAAAAAATAACCATTATTTTATTCAAATAAATACATTTTAATTAATTATTTGTAAATTATAAATTTTTAAGAAATAAACTAAATTAATTGGTATTATAAATAAAAACCATAAAAAACCATAAGAATATGTTTGAAAATTATGTATGAAAATTGATTCTATGAAATAGGTATACACTTAAACTATGTTTTTACTCAACCATAAAATATCCACATTGAACTCATGAAGCAAACATGTTATCATTATTTAAATTCCATAATAATAAAATCCAAAAATTATTAATGTTAAATAAAATTTTCAAAAAAACACATAAAATATCAATTTAATTTCTTAATTTTTAAAGAAACAATCGAATAAATTATTTTAATTTTTCCATTTTGAAAATGATGGTACTTATTCTTTCATGTATTCAATATCCTTAATTCATTATTATTAAACATTCCATGTCATGTTTTACCACAATTGGAATCTTTTCACTCATTACTCAAAACACAATTCAAATAGAGTTATGCTAATATGATGAAAACATGCTCCTTATCTATAAGATTATAAAGGAACTACTTTATCCACTTTTTAAAGGACAACATAACATTGATCGATGAAGAATTTTTAATTAAGTTTATATTGACTTTGAGGATTAAGTTTGGTATAAATTTATCATTAAAATTAAGGTTCAAAGAGGAGGTTTATCTCTTAAAGTATAAATCATGATATCAAAATTGAAAGTGTAATGACATCATCCCCATCAAAGTAGCAATTCAAACTTCCCCCAAAACTCAAAGTAAAGGACATGACCAAATAAATTATAGTGAATTATTTCCACCATAATAAATTTTTTATAATTTTATAATTCATTTTTTAAAATTACTTTTTCATTTTTTTTCTTTTTCAAAAGTTACTCTCAGAAATAAAACTCAAATCCACCACCTAACCATATATTATAAAAATAATTGGTCGAGTAATTGTGATTTTTTTATTCTAAGTCACAACCCACATGCTTTAATTTTTTTTCTCATTACATAAAAATAATAAAGTGTAATTAATGAATTAAGAACCTCAAAAATACCCAAGACAACACCCCCACACATTTTTCTTAAAATTTATTTCATCCTTATCATCATGAATCCCTTAATCCCCACAAATAAATTTTAAAATATCTATCAAATACTAATAGTAGGGTAGGAATGGATAAAAATGGATTGAAACATGGATCATACATAACAAGGTCTTTAATGGTGTCTATGGGATATATAAGGATTCATGTAAGTGTATTCCTCAAGAAAAAGAGGTTTTCAAAAAATTATTCAATAATTGGAATTATGGTTTTCCATAGTTATATATTTGATAAGTTCAAATGAAAGTTCTAGAATGTGGCATGTCCCAAGATCCCTCAAGAAGTATGTTTAAGATAAAATAGGATGTACTTGGTCAATAAATCCTCTCGAGAATTGTACATATAAAATTAGAAAATCACTCAAGGTATGACCAATAATAAAAAATAAATTCACATGAATTTAGAAAATTAAAATAATAAAAAAATTAGGGGAATTGTATTTACATGAATCAACTAATTCCATCAAATCCTGAGTCCTCATTTTAATTTCCATGCTTCACTTTAACTATTTAATTATCCAGTTTACTAATTCGATATCATTATAATAGAACTATAAAACATGGTATCAATAGATTCGTAAGAAACTGATGTATCCTAGATAAGTCAAGTAAAGAAATAACTCAAGCATGGGCATGCAATTCCATTTTTAAATATGAAAACAAGTATTTATAAAAAAAGTAGGGAGTTTAAGAAATACTAATTAAAAGTGAACTCCCTTTTTAAATGATTATTTATTTATCTTCCTCTAATGTTTTAGGGATTACTTATTCTATCTTGGTTCTATAAAAATTAATTTACCAGTTAAACACAAGTATCATTCCATTTAAGATAAAAAATAATAGAGGGGGAGGAGATGTATGATGGACTAATCCTCTGAATGAAATTGAAATATAAATTCTTAGAAACCAAATAAAAGGATAAGTCATGGTATGATCCCCCACGTGGGACCCGAATATTTTCTACCTCTAGAATGGTAGTACTAGTTAAAATCAATAATATGGTGGTGGATAGATCATATTGGATTTGATACACCAAATGTGACATTTTTCCATCTTTCAATTATTTCTTCTTGGTGAGGAATGATCCATGTATTGAGTATACCAGGTCCTCCCCCTTCAAAAATAGGAACAAATTTCATGCCATGGGTAGGATAAAGTATGTTTCATTATCTTTTATGGATGATACTTGTGAAACCTACTCCTTCTTGTCCAGTTATTTCTCAATCTAGGATGTATGAATTTAATGATCAAAGGGAACTTAAGCATCTATTTTTAGTTTTATATAATTTAAATTAAAATTAAAATTATCCCTTTCGAATTTATAATCCTGTATTTTTTTGTTAGGCTCAAAAACTTGAACTTCCTCTTGAGCTTCCTTAGATGCACACTAATCAAAATTATGGAGCTCCATGTGTTACTCAGAAGGTGTATGTGTTTTTTATTCATATTCCTAAAAGGAATATAAAATATTTTCCAAATATGAAAATTATATGTAGTGGGAATTAATTATCAATTGAGATTGAATAAAATCAAATTAAATAGAGTTTAAGATAAGTTAAACTCATTTAATTTGTTCATATTCAATATTTTATTCAAATGTTACAATCTCTCGGAGTTGGATGGTGGAAAGTGGAGGTTAGTAGTGAGGATCCTCCATATTTTCTTCAAACTCCACGACTTGGGTGGTGTCTTCCTATATGGATAGAGAGATGTGAAATGGTGATGGATCTTCTAGTTTATAGGGATTGTGGAGACTGAGTTGTAAATAACATTCATTCTAGAAGTCATTCAGTTCTTGTTGATCTACCACACATAACTCAGTAGGAAAGTCTTATTCATAATGAATCCATTCTATCTTATCATGGTAATATTGGATATGTTAATTCAGATATTTGGGGTGTGGATACTCTTCAATCTTAGTCTCAACTTCCTGTTTGTCCTAAAAAATATGTAAATAATAGTGCCACCACCTCCTTGGCCACCTCAAGATTTTCCTCAGTTTATGGTATCTCTATCAATGAAAAAACATATTAAAACACTAGTTCTACTTATCTCCTCAGTTTTTCTATTATTTATCTAAGTTATTTCACCCATTATTTATCATAATGAGTCTCTTCTTCTTTTTTCTCTTAAACCGATGAGTAGTCAACCCATGAATAATAATATGAATTTGAATACATTATGGTAAAAGATTTTTTCATGGGATTTTAAGCAATAAAAACTATCTACTGTGTGTGGAAAATAAAATAAAACAATCTATGATTATGTCTAAGGAAATGAAGCCAGTTTTGTTAGAACTTTTTTCATGAGGCATGGTAAAAGAAAATTTCTGTTTATTTTTCCTAGTGAAGCACAATGGTTAACCATGGTAATCTCACTTGAGGAGTTTCATAGTTGTTCACCTACATAATTACCTAACTACTTTTTTTGGTTATTTTAAATATTTTATGAAAACATTGATGAATTTGAGTTTTGATTAATTTATAAAATGATGAGAAGACACGTAGAATGAACATTTAAACAAAAGTCACATGAAATGAAAAATTGTATGTGATTAAAAAGAGATAACTCGTTCATGTTTTTGGTTTTTAATTATCTAATTATTATCATTTATTTTTCTAATTTAATATTGATGATCCAATTAAAAAATAAGATGTATATTATTAGTGGTGTGAAATATTGAATTCCATTTTCAATATAAATTCTACTTCATCATGTAATAATGGTTTACTGAACACTACAATTGAGAGTGGGCCATATTCCATGACCAGGCTTCATCATATTTAATTTCATCAAATGAATGTCTCAACTCCATCATATTAAGAGATTATATTCAATAGAAGGGATGGTAAATATTTAGTAAAATAAAAGATATAGATCTGAGTTGTATGCCATGGTGGAAAATCACTACCGTCATGTATTATACTCACATATATTGAAAACATAAAATAGAATATAACAATTAATCCAGGAAAACATTTAAATTAAAATAATATAAGTAAGGGAGATAGATAAATAAAATAATAAAATGAAAAAAAAGAAGAATAATAAAGAGGATGAGGAGGAGGAAGAGTGTGGATGAAACACTTTGAATAAAAGAAGGAAAAATTCATGAATTAATTTTTTATGTACTAATTTAAAATTACAAGAAAATATAAACTAAATGAAAAAGAAAAAGAAAAGAAAAGTAAACAACATAAACCTAGAGTACTCAGCCTCCACTTACAGTTGTGGATTTCTAATATCACTTCATTGTATGAAATCCCATATATTTTAGAGGGGATTATCCATATATCTTCATTGGTAAGAAAAAAATTGTATTTCATTTAAAAAAAATATTTCCCTGTTGAATGTGGGTATTCAAACACACCCGTGGATAATAGAGATTTGGATCATTATGGTAGAAGAGATTTGCATGGGAAAGCCTTCAGGATTTCACTTCATTGGCTTTTCATGGCCTCAAAGTGACATCAGAGAGGTCATGAATGGTGTGAGCGTGGTCCTTATCAAAAACTATGTCCTACATAGTGGATGGAGGGAGATTCAAAATGTACTTCTTGGGAGTCATCTGAGGTCCCTGAGTCGATCTGTGGTGGTCCTCGGTTGTGGATGTGATCAGGGGATCAAGATCAATCTTTGGTAGTGACATACATTAAGTTTTCATGGTGATAGTAATGGAAACTTGTGAGTTTCGAAGGTGGCAGAAAGTGGAGACGATAGGGATGGAGTGTTTGAGGCACAAGTGAGAAGGGCCAAACGAATTGGTACCGTTTTCTTTAAAAATGAGCAGTACCACAAAAAATGTGTTCCATATTGGTTATAAAGAATGGGGAGGTGAGTGTTTAAATTGAAATGGGGTTATCAATCTGTTCATAAGCCTTCACGAGGGTGGAATTACAAACACACACACACACACTTTGGCCATCATGACCCATGTGATCTTTAGACCAATACTACTCCCCAGAGGCTAGAATCCCCACATGCCATGCTCCTGCATGGACCGATGCCCTGTGTAGCTACTGACTCGATCAATCCCTCCCAAGGATGGACAAGCTAACTTCCTTATTTTGGGATGGTTTTGTGGTAGGTTGACCTTGGTTTATGGGCTATCTTTAACCTAACCAATTTTCTAGTTAAAAATATAATAAACACTTTTGAAAAGTGCATAAAACTTACAAAATATCAATCAAAGTTTCATAAATAAAACTCAACTTAAAAAACCACCGTTATTTTATTAAAATTAACCCATTTTAATTATTTATTTGTAAATTACCAATTTTGAATAAAAAAATTATATTAATGAGTATTCTGATTAGAAACCAAAAAAATCATAAGAATATGTTTGAAAATTATCCATGAAAATTGAGTCTATTAGGTTTTTTGGGCTTTTATTGTCCTTCATGAAATTCTTGGGGTTTCATGGAAGTTTAATGATTTTATGGTTTTTTGGGGCCTTTAAGGGTTTTTTTATCCTTTATGTGTTTTAGGGTTTTTTGGGTGATTTATGGGGTTTTAGGGTTTTAGGGGTTTATTTTTTAAAATATTATGGGGGTTTTAAATAGTTTTAGGTTTTTTAGTGTTTTTAGTGTTTTTTAGGTTTTTAGGTTTTTAGGGTTTTAGAGTTTTTTAGGTTTTAAGGTGTTTTATGGTATTTATGATTTTTAGGGTTTTGGGGGGTTTTTTGGGGCTGTAGTGTTTTTAGGGTTTTTAGGGACCTTTAGGGTTTTAAGGTTGTTTTGTGGGATTTTAGGATCGTATAATATTTTCTAAGGTTTTTTGGTTTTTTGGGTTTTCTTTTTATTTTATGGTTTTTTGGGTTGTTTAGGGTTTTAGAGGTTTCTTGGGTATTTTAGTGCAAGGAAGATGTGAGGGTCGGGCTATTCCCGGCCCCCAAATTTATTAGAAAGAAAAAAGAGACACAAAAGACATGGGAGTGGAGGGGTCAAATGACCCACACTGAAAAACACTTTACAACCAAGATGCTAAATACCCCAAAAAAAGAAAAGAAAAGAAAAAAAGAAAAAAACACACAAATCCAAGCAGCCACCACCATCATCTAGCATCCACTAGCATCCAACAGCTCACAACTAACCAACGACCAACATCCAAACTCAAAAAATCCGGCATCCAGCACCTGCAGAACCTCCTAGCTAAGTAAAAACCAACATCCAGCAGCATAATTTCTAGCATCCATTGGCTTCTCTCTAAGTGATTTCACCACCAGCAACACACCACCACCAGCGCACAAGCGACATCGAACCACCATCCTTATTCACAAAAACCAGTAGCTAGCACCTCCCTACCAAGAATGTCCACCGCATGCACCATAGAACCAACATCACCAAATTCCAACACACAAGCTTCATCACATTGCATCCAAACAACAACCAGTCCATAGCAGCGTTGCCAGCATTAAACGTATTCTTTCCAAGAATATCAACCAACAGCAGCGCGAACCCAATATCATCCCTAGCTTCCAGCACCTCCACACCAAGAAGAGCCATCGCCAGCAACTTAGAAAAACAAGAACCAAACCCATATACAGCATCTTTATCATGCCCTAGTCTTGCAGAAATAAGTAACCAACACCACCAATTCTGGAAAACAAACTCTTCTTCCACACCACGCAAACCAGCAACGCCAAACATCATATCTCTCTCACTAGTACACACTGAATTTTCTAGCAGCATCAACAACATCGATAAAACTAGAACCATCTTAACCAGAGACTCGAGCAAACCCCTAACCAATGGGAATGCCCAACCATCAAGCCACTCCACGAGCAGAACAAACCTTAGCAGTAGAACAAGAAAAAACCACCAAACTGTAGCTACTGGAAAACACAAGCGACCGACGCACCAGAAAAATGCAGAATCCAAACCTCGAGGGAGACAATGTATGTAACATCCCAAGTAAGTAAAGAATAATAAATTTTCATATCTATGTCTATTTATGAATTAGATAGTGTTTCAGAAGCTTAAAATTAGAATAAATCCAATCTCAAGCATAGAATACACTAATATTTTTTAAAAAGATTGTTTTACTGCCTTTTGATGGAAAACCATTTCGAAATCTATCTATTCACAATTTTATAAGATCTATTTGTCAAAAATAAACTTATTATTTAGAATTGGGTCATTTAAATTTAATTTGGATAATTTTTTTGTATTTTTATGATAATGTCCTTTTTTTGAATAGTGAAAATTGTTGTATTTTAATTCGAAACCTCATTTTAATCTAATTTATTTATATGGTTAGATTATCTTTTTAATTTGTTTTAAAGTTAAATTAGAATATATTTTTACCATTTAATCCAATGGTAGACATTGGAATTAATTTTACTTTGAAAATGGACATAAACCAGTGTTAATCTTTCGATATATATTGTTTCTTAAAAACAGGCTATTTGATTTCACAACGAGAATTAATTATAAAATTAATTAATGAAAATTATATTTTTTGAATTTTTTTAAAATAGACAAAATTTTTGAATTTGTAATATCAAATTTATCTTAGAGTGAATTTTTTGTATTTTTCTGAAAAACATCAATTTTTGATGAATAGTGAAACCAGTAAGTGGTAGTTAAAAAACTGATTTTTCATTTAAATGAAACTTTACCTATTCTGTGTATTTAATTTCAAAAATCCAACATACATGGTTGTAATTAGAAAGTAAAATTTGGTTCAATGAGATGAAAATATTTTTTGGTGAATAATAACTTTTGAGTTTTATTAACCGTGATTAGAGGTAATTAGGGTAATTTAAGGTAAAAATAATGTTATAATAATATGAAATTACCTTGACACATGTCCTACTCTTATTTGATGAGTCATGTACAACCAAGACAATCCATGGGTCAATTTGTGGGACCCCATGAAACCACTTGGGTAAGATAATGACATTAATACCTTTTATTTAAAGTAAAAATGCCACAAACATGTTTTGTTTTACTACAAGAATTTTTATAATGGGTTATAAAAGCTTTCTTTTAGACTGTAAATATTTATTAGAAAGATAAAAATATTTCCTACAACATTGTAATTTTAATATAATTTTTATACATCAAATAAATAAAATTATTTATGACACAATGATGATGCAGTGTTTACGTCATTAATGAATAAATTAAACAAATAAGAAGATAAAGTTTAAAACAATATCCAAAACTTGTCCAATACCTAATGTATTATTTCATTTCGAACATGGGACACCATATCCTCTAATTTAATGATTTTTGGAGATTTAGAAACCGAATTTCGTTTTATAATAAAATAATAGTTTCAAGATTTCCAAAAGAGCCCCTCCTCTCTCTTATAAACAGACCCCACTTCATACCCATCTCTCACAATTCTCAAGACCTTGTATCGTCAAAAATCTACTCAAATAAGCTCCCAATATCCGTCTCTTCATCCTAGAAGACTTACCTTAGGCAAAAATCTCTTCAAGAAACCCTTTTGGTTCAAACCAAGGGGAGTTACCCGATTTAAAGGAAATGTCTTCTCTTATGTTCTTTTGTTTTATTTTGCTTCTCTAACCCCCTAAAATATTTTTATTCTTTATTTTTTAAAAAAACTGGTATCTTCAATATAATAGGTTTTTTTTATGAAAATGATTTTATTTACACTTACACACACCTCCGTCTAATGGTTAAAGAACGTACTGTTTCTGTGAGTGCCGAATTACTGCCTCACGAAATGATGATTGTTCAATCTTATTTTAACACCTCTCATGGTGGCCATTAAGATGTAACTCTATTTATATTATATATATATATATATATTATGTTTATTTTTTCCTTATTATTATGTATTTTTCATTTACGGAATACCTTTATGGTTTCCATTATGGGTAAACACGATAATTTCATTTTAGGAAGTGCGGACTACCGCCCCCTCAAAGTGATTTGATTCGTTAATGCCATATGTGGGACATATAAAGGATGGTGTTAATGGTATTACATAAGATATTATAATGGAATTATAATATACCTTTATATCATTATGATTTCATTCCATTAAATACAAAATAGAAATGAAAGTCGCATTCATGCGTACGTACGGCTTACCGTCTCCATAAACGGTGCATTTCATATCTTAACTCTAAATGTTATGTAATATTATAAATTCATGTATATATATTGGATATATATAATATATATTATATCTACATCATTAATATAATTCTGGATATAATGGATATTTTACCACATGAACAACTTGTAATTATAAGAATTTTATTTTTGACTCAAGTACCAAAGATCGACAAAACGACCGTTATTAACATAAATAATTACATAATGTTCATAAAATGGTAATAAGTGATATAAAAGGAATAATGAACTTGAAAAAGGTTCTTAACCAAGTATACATTAACTATAGTTTATTATTCAGGATATTAAAGAATGATCGAGTTAAGTCGGACAAGAGGTAAGGGACTTCGTCTCAATCTCCTTTCATTGAGGCATATTTTGTTTTATACACAACTTTATTTTATATGGTGTATAAAACCCTTTTACTTTTTCTTTTATTCAAAATTAGTCTTTTTATATGAAGCGTTTTACTAAATGACAAAAGGATTGTTTTGTCTTACGTATGCGGCAACAATGACTTCTCTGCCGCTGTGACCATTATTTGAGTTTCATCTTCCTCTACAAGCCATAACTTTTTTTAAATGAAAAACAAATACCATGTTTTAAATTTCTTTTATTTTTGTATTGAAATTGGTTTTGATAATGTTTTGATTATATCAATGTGTTGTATTGATATCTTTTGATTGAAATGTGGAAATGGTATGTTTCATTTATGCATGTTTTATATGATATGATTATGTTATGGTTCTTGGGAATTGTTTATGAAGTCGGGTGGTTTTGTGATAAACTATGGGCGGGTGAGCCTGATATAGTGTAACACCCCGACCCCAGTTACCTAGAGTCGGTGCATTATTTTAATACATTGGTATGATTACTAGGAATCAAGTCCTGAAGGACCGATCAGTTTAGCAGTCTTGGAAAAATAGATCACATATATGAATGTTACATTTTCACTTTAAGATGTACAAAACAACATAGATAATCTTCATGAACACCATTATTCCCTTGGATTAACCCTTCATATCAATCGAATTACACTTCTTGCAATCCTTGTAAAAATAAAACATAGAAAAGGGTGAGCTCAAATGCTCAGTAATGGTAAGCAATACAGCAGAAACAATCAAAAATAAGCATAAACATTTAAGGCAATGTATAGAACTAAAACAAAAGCCTTTTAAACTTTAACTTCAGTATAATATGTCAGAAAAAAATGAAATAATTTCATTTAATTATTCACATGGATATTCTACTAATCGAATAATCACATGCAATATCACTAACCGCTTTCATAATGATGGAATGCATGATGCCGAACTTTAATTTCTGTGTCAAGTCCTCGTGCCAAGACCTAAGGGATAATTGTAACCGGAACCCAAACCGAAGAGCCTCTATAACCGGAATCCATCCCGGAGTGCCTCTAATAACCGGACACAAACCTGGAGTGCCTCTAATAACCGGACACCAACCTGGAGGGTCTGCTGTAACCGGACCCCAACCCGGAGGGCTTACTTTTACCGGTCCCCAACCCGGAACATACTAGTCCAACACATTCATCTTAAGAAGTGGATGAAATACAACATAAACATTCGTATTAAAACTAACATACAAAATGTCAAAACTTTAATCATAAACCATTAATGGAATAAAAATAACTCATCCATATTAAAAAATATCACAAAACCTTAAATACAATATGGATGATTTGTATCATAATAAATCAACTTGAAACAAGTGTAAAATTTATCAAAGGATGTTGACATAGATGAAATCAATACTATTTGAGAGAAATATATCTTTTTTTGAAATCATTTAAAAGTCGCATAATTATAGAGAAAACCTTTATTTTGAAAATATCTTTATAAGATTGTGAAGGAAGCTTCAAAGGTGTAATAACGGAGGAGAATAACCGCACCTGCCGTATAAGTTAAAAAAAGACATTCTTACCTTAATTTTGTCAAAAAGGTTAAAAAGTAACTTGTTTCGAAAACATTGGAAAGATTCCTTTAAAACATATAAAGTAAAATAAGGGTATAAATGACTTTAACCCATTTTCTATTAAATATTAAAAATGTTTTGAAAGACATTTTTAAGAAACATGGATGTGGATGATAAAGAGGTCTCATAAGATAATTACATATAAACAACCTCGGATAATGAAGAGATTGTGAAATAAACCCTTACCAATTTGGTAACTTACAAAACACACACCCCATGAAAGAGGTATCATACAATGAATATGTAAATACACATAAATTAAAGTGTATTACACAAAGTATATAATTATGGGCAGTACATACACCACACAAAAGGTAATAGTGGCAATATGGCATGAATCTCACAAGAATAAGGAGTGAGATGAAAACCCCTTACCTTGCACTTTCCTTTAGTCGAGGGTACATTTAACCTCCTGTACGAAGATCGTAGTATGTTATTAAATTATAACATAAACATATTAATATTTATGATATCATAAAGGATTCATTTATGACTTTATATTACCCATTTAATAATAATTTCCATGTTAAGTTAACATTTCGGGTAATAATCACTTTCTTTATCGTACGTGTTTTAACTTGTCACTCTTGGTTGTATCACATAGATAATGATTTAAATTCTTCCAGAATATAAAACATGATAAATATATCATATATATTTAGAATATAAATATGTATAATTGACATATATATGAAATGGAAAACACTGTTTATGGAGACGGTAGTCCGTACGTACGCATAAACGCTATTTCTGTTTTCATATAGTATAGAATGGAAGTAAGGGAATAAGATATATGTAAGTACATAAATCATTATATATATATATATATATATCCAGTAGCATTATTATGTCATATATTACATAATTATTAGTAATATATATTTTTATTATCATCGATGAATGGTGAAATTGGAAATGAATCTCATCGCGTCGTGGAGACGGTAATCCGTACGTATGCACGAGCGAAAATATCATTCTTTTGATATTAAAATAATATATAATTGGATGGTATATCATATATAAAGAATAATTATCATGTTATATTTATTATTTACATGAATTACATATCATTATTATACCCATCCAAATAATAATTTATTGAATGAAAATTACACCACGACGTGGAGATGGTAAGCTGTACGTACGCACGTATGGTGAAATTCCATTCAAAGGATGAATAGAATACTGAATATGGTTGTACCATATTTATAATAACATCACAGTATATATAAGATACTTTATTTCTTATTTTAGAATAGAAATAACAATGAAATAGGAAGTTGAATAAGAATGGAACTTGAAAGAGGGTGGTGAAAACATTACCTCTTCTTCGGGTTCTTCCTTTTGATTTGATCAAAAGGGATTCTTAGGTTAGCTTTATGATCAAACTAAGGCCTCTAGGTTGTAGTGAGGGAATTTTAGAGAGTATTTGGGCAGGGTTTGGCTGATCCAAAAGGCTTTGAATGCGTGAATTAGTGAGAAGGGGTAGTGCCCTTTTATAAGAGGGGTGAGGGGCACCTTTGGAAAAGCTAAAAATATTATTTTATAATAAATTCATATTCGGTTTCTAATGGCTCCAAAGTGGATTATTTAAAGGTTAAGGTGGATATGGGTCTAAAACCACTAAAAAATAGAATTTATACAGGTTTGGGTCATTATATTAACCTTATCTTTAAGTATTAACTCTTAGTTAATTAGTTTCACTTTTACAAGGTCTCTTTGTATTTTTATATTATATGGTTAATAAACTTACTATATACATCCAAGAGACCCCCAAGTGGTCCATTAATGATACACTTATCATTATATAAGTCTCTTGGCCGAACCATAGATTTTTAAGAATTTAATATCATTTAATAATATAATATTTGTTTTAAAAACTCTTTTATGTCAATTTTGACACTATTCAATAATTGATTTTTGTAAAAATCGTAACAGAATGATTACTTCGAAAAAAGTTCACTAAATCAATCCTAAAATGTCATATTAACCTATAAAATTATTTTTATTTATAAAAAGTCTCAAATTACATTTATTTGGTTATTTATAATATCAATTATTTGAATTTTTCATTAATTATGTAATTACTGCATCACCATTGTGTCATAAATAAATTAAATTACTTAATTTATAAAAATTATAAATAAAATATCATTATTTAGGAAAGTTGTTTATATTTATAATGAATATTTACAATCTAATTTATCTTATTTATAACCCCATATTAAAAATGTTTTAGTAAATAAACTTTGATTTTAACTCTTTTAACTCTTCTTTGAATTAAATAATAATAAATGTCCTAATCTAATACAAGTGAACCTAAATGATAATATTTTACTCTTAAGATTGTTTTTGGTCGATATAAACTAGTCCAATAGAATTAGGACATGTGTTAGGGTAATATTAATATCATTTTTACCCTTAATTACCCTATTTACTTTTAACCGTGGTAAATAAAAGTAAAAAGTTACTATTCACCAAAAATTACTTTCATCTCATTGAACCATATTTTACTCCTTGATATTAACCATGTCTCTCATATTTTAGAAATTACACTCACAGAAGCGGTAAAATTATGTTTTATGAAAAATTCAGTTTTTTAACTACCACTTAGTGGTTTCACTATTCATCAAAAAATGAAAGTTTCCAGAAAAATACCAAAAATTAGGCCTCAGCTATATTTGATATTATGAATTCAAAAATGATGTCTATTTTACCAAATTCAGAACACATTAGTTGCATTAATTAATTTAAAAATTAATTCCCGTCGTCAAAACAAATAGCGTGTTTTTAAGAGATAATAACTATCAAAAGATTGACACTTGTTTATGTCTGTTTTAAATGTGAAATTATGTCCAATGAGCAAAATTATATTAAATGGTAAAAATATATTCTAAATATACTTTAAAACCACTCAAATTAATAATTTATCACTATTAATTATTTTCGATTAAAAAAGTTGTTTTTAATTAAAATTTAGTAATTTTCACTATTCATCAAAATATTAACTTTATCCGAAAAGTACCAAAATTTTACCTTAGGCTAAATTAGATACTCCGAATCCAAAAATGAACTTCATTTTGAGAGATAAAATTTCTAAAATTTTAAAAAGTAGGTATTACTATTCATAATGGCTACTTTGATTGGTCGTGGTGTGTGTTAGAACTCGAAGTTGCGTACAACACACGCTACTGTATTTTTCAAAGAGAAGTATACCGTGGAAGATCGGGGTGTTACATTCTCCCCTCCTTAAATAAATTTCATCCTCGCAATTTGATATTTTTCTTGAAAATAAAGGTTGAAAATAGAAAATATCTTTGTGGAAAAACCCACATCGGAAATTTGGTAAATAAAATTTAGTCTTAACAAGATGAAAAGAGAAATGAAAGGGTCACCACAAAATTATGATCTCGATTAGGAGGACATTGGTGGTAATTATAGACATATAATTGGAGGAAAAATGTAAATATTTATTGGTAGTTATTGAGTTCATCAATCACAAACAATATTAAATTTGAGGTCCTTAAATTCATCAATCTATGATGATTTAAAATACCATCGGTTCAACAAAACATAAGGTATTAGGGTAACACATTTTTGACGTTTCAAAATATCTTAGTTGAAATCCCGCATCGAAAAATGAATTAATGAGGCCTCTATTTAAAATAAAGAGTGGAAAGTATGAAGATCACAGAAAATAACACATACTAGGGTTCCATGTAGGAAAATATGGATATGGAAGAGAAATATAACCATCAATTATCTGATGGAGAGTGGTAGAGAACATGGCTATGAAAAGGCCAAAAATCCCAAAGCCATAAATTAGTGATGATCTAAGGTACCATCTAGGACAACATTTTTGTTCTAAGTTCCTTTTCTTAATGTTGAGGAATTTATTTATGAGATTGGCTAAGATCATAATGAGATATACTTACTTTATAATTAGAGTCTTATCCATTAATAAATTTCTACCACAAACTCATCTTACACCCCAAAACATAATACAACTCAAAAATACTATATTTATCCTAATCGTATAGGGTTCCAAATATAATGAATTTATAATTCACATATCAGACCCTTTCTGTAAAGAAACTACATTATACCATCCAGGAACTTCATGTAGCACAGTGGTAGGCAATAAATCCCAATTGCACTATGGTTGTGGGTTCGATTCCCACAGCTTTGTCTGACATGACGGGTCGTCACACGGTCTGCGTGTTGTCCTTTTATAAAAATCCAAAAAAAAAATAACCTTTCAAACTTAATCCATTCCAACCATTAGAGTTATCCAAAATACTATTATCCAAACTCACAGTCCAAAATTTACAAGGAAGTTAAACATAATGAGGATCCATTTTTCCAGGTAATAACATGTGAACGCCTTCCTCATATATTCTTTTACAACACCGCAACATCCTGAATTACCAAAATCAACCATCTCTAATTCCAAAATCACTACCTCAATATTAAGACCATATTATGGTTTATCTTTCCTTCAACCATGTAATTTCCAAAAAAAAATTAACTTGCTCTAGAGTCACTTTTCGTAGTACCATAAAATCTCAAATCCTTAATTAAATAGTACTGCAGTACAATCCTTATTTATTTCCAGAACATCATTGATACAACACTTAAATGAAATAATTCTAAAATAACAACATAAGAACACTATTCATTCCTCTTCATCTGTGGTAGTATCATAACTTGATTATTATCCAACAGCTTCATTTGTGGCATAGTCTGATGACTAAGACATTAGTTCGCGTAGTGTCCAAACTCCTTGCAAATTAAGTATTGTACATTTGAAACCATTTTCTTACCATTATAGTCACATACTTTGTTCCCTTTTCCTCCACACTTATAACAAACTCCCATTCCTTTCAGGAAAGTTCCAGGTTGTTTCTTCCCACAGTTATCACATATGGGAAAATAATTCTTTTCCCTCTTCCCTTTATCCATCATTCTCTCTTCCATCCTTTTATTCTCTTGCTTCACTTCAAAGCCATAGGACTCTGATAATTCTTTACTCATCTTATCAACACATGATACTATTTCTTCATATGATGATAATACGTGGGAAACTATTACCCTTCTAAATTCTGGCTTAGGACCATGGAAGATATGATCCTTCTTACTCTTTGGATCATATGTATTACGGGATTTCACATTCCTTCTACTGGGCGCCATTTCTATAAAATAGCATAAACTAGTCCAGTTTATGAATTGTAGTGAATAATTACCAATCTTGTAAAATACTTAACACAAATTAAACAGTTTATGGATATAATCCATAATTATAAAAAAAAAATCTTTGAGTAAGTATATACTCATAAGCCCTTCATAATGGTTTGTAAAGAAAATAATAATTATCCTAAGCATATCCCCCAGGAGTGTCATAACCAAGAGTGCATCAAGGCCCGTTGTCATGCACCAGTTCCCGTTCGAGTCTATCCCAAAGCGGTGTTTTCGGGTTTTACCCCTTGGTACATCTGTGCCAGAGCCACCTCTACCTGCTCGTATCCAGACAGGGATGTATTGCTCAGAAAACTCACAAAATCTCTACAATACCAAAATTATAGGAAGTTCTTCTATACTAATCCTCAAAGTCTATCTTAGGGCTATGTGCTCTAATCAGAGTTTATCTAAATCTAGTTTCCAAGGTTATTGCTAAACTTTCTCTGATACCAACTGTAATGCCCCGACCCCAGTTACCCAGATTCGGTGCATTATTTTAATACATTGGCATGATTACAAGGAATCAAGTCCTGAAGGACCGATCAGTTTAGAAGTCTTGGAAAAATAGATCACATACATGAATGTTACATTTTCACTTTAAGACGTACAATACAACTTAAATAATCTTTATGAATGCCATTATTCCCTTGGCTTAACCCTTCATATCAATCACATTACACTTCTTGGAATCCTGGGAAAAATAAAACATAGAAAAGGGATGAGCTCAAATGCTCAGTAAGGGTAAGCAATACAGCGGAAACTTTCAAAAATAAGCATAAAAATTTAAGGCAATGTTTAAAACTAAAACAAAATCCTTTTAAACTTGAACTTCAGCATAATATGGCTGAAATAAAATGAAATAATTCCATTGAATTATTCACATGGATATTCTACTAATCGAATAATCACATGAAATATCACTAACCACTTTCATAATGATGGAATGCATGATGCCGAACTCTAATTTCCTTGTCAAGGCCTCGTGCCAAGACCTAAGGGATAACTGTAACCGGAACCCAACCCGGAGAGCCTCTGTAACCGGACTCCATCCCGGAGTGCCTCTAATAACCAGAAACCAACCCGGAGGGTCTACTGTAACCGAACCCCAACCCGGAGGTCTTACTTTTACCGGTCCCCAACCCGGAACATACTAGTCCAACACATTCATCTTAAGAAGAGGATGAAATAAAACATAAACATTCGTATTAAAACTAACATACAAAATGTCAAAACTTTAATCATAAACCATTAATGGCATAAAAATCACTTATCCATAGTCAAAAATATCACAAAACCTTAAATAAAATATGGATGATTTGTATCATAATAAATCAACTTGAAACAAGTGTAATATTTATCAAAGGATGTTGACATAGATGAAATCAATACTATTAAAGAGAAATATCTCTTTTTTTGAAATCATTTAAAAGCCGCATAATTATAGAGAAAACCTTTATTTTGAAAATATCTTTATAAGCTTGTAAAGAATCTTAAATGGTGTAATAATGGCGGAGAATAACTACACCCGCCGTATAAGTTAAAAAAAGACATTCTTACCTTAATTTTGTCCAAAGGTTAAAAAGAAACTTGTTTCAAAAACGTTGGAAAGATTCCTTTAAAAACATATAAAGTCAAATAAGGGTATAAATGACTTTATCCCATTGTCTATTAAATAGTAAAAATGTTTTGAAGGACATTTTTAAGAAACATGGATGTGGATGATAAAGAGGTCCCAGAAGATAATTACCTATAAACAACCTCAGATAATGAAGAGATTGTGAAATAAACCCTTACCAATTTGGTAACTTATGAAACATACACCCCATGAAAGAGGTATCATACAATGAATATGTAAATACACATAAATTAAAGTTTATTACACAAATAATATAATTATGGTCAGTACATACACCACACAAAAGTTAATAGTGGCAATATGGCATGAATCTCAGGGGAATAAGGAGTGAGATGAAAACCCCTTACCTTGCACTTTCCTTTAGTCGAGGGTACGTTTAACCTCCTGTACGAAGATCATAGTATGTTATTAAATTATACCAGAACCATATTAATATTTATTATATCATACATGATTCATTTATGACTTTATATTACCCATTTAATAATAATTTCCATGTTAAGTTAACATTTTGGGTAATAATCACTTTCTTTATCGTACGTGTTTTAACTTGTCACTCTTGATTGTATCACTTAGATCGTGATTTAAATAATTAAAGAATATAAAACATCATAAATATATCATATATATTTAGAAAATAAATATGTATAATAGACATATATATGAAATGTAAAACACCGTTTATGGAGACGGTAGTCCGTACGTACGCATAAACGCTGTTTCTATTTTCATATAGTATTGAACGGAAGTAAGGGAATAAGATATATGTAAGTACATAAATCATTATTTTTATATATATATATATTTCCAGTAGCATTATTATGTCATTTATTACATACTTATTAGTAATATATATTTTTATAATCGTCGATGAATGGTGAACTTGGAAATGAATCTCATCGCGTCGTGGAGACGGTAATCCGTGCGTACGCACGAGCGAAAATATCATTCTTTTGATATTAAAATAATATATAATTGGATGTTATATCATATATACATAATAATTATCATGTTATATTTATTATTTACATGAATTACATATCATTATTATACCCATCAAAATAATAATTTATTGAATGAAAATTACACCACGACGTGGAGACGGTAAGCCGTACGTACGCACGTATGGTGACATGCCATTCAAAGGATGGATAGAATACTGAATATGGTTGTACCATATTTATAATAACATCACAGTATATATAAGATACTGGATTTATTATTTTATAATAGAAATAACAAAGAAAGAAGAAGATGAAGAAGAATGGAACTTGAAAGAGGGTGGTGAAAACATTACCTCTTCTTCGGATTCTTCCTTTTGATTTGATCAAAATGGCTCCATAGGTTAGCTTTATGATCAAAATAAGGACTCTAGGTTGTAGTGAGGGAAGTTTAGAGAGTATTTGGGTAGGGTTTGGCCGATCCAAAAGGCTTTAAATGTGTGAATTAGTGAAAATGGGGAGTGCCCTTTTATAAAAGGGGTGAGGGGAACCTTTGGAAAAGCAAAAAATATTATTTTATAATAAATTTATATTCGGTTTCTAATGGCTCCAAAGTGTATTATTTAAAGGTTAAGGTGGGTATGGGTCGAAATCCACTCAACCAATAGAATTTAGACAGTTTTGGGTCATTATATTAACCTTATCTTTAAGTATTAACTCTTAGTTAATTAGTTTCACTTTTACAATGTCTGTTTGTATTTTTATATTATATGGTTAATAAACATACTATATACATCAAAGAGACCCTCAAGTGGTCCATTAATGATACACTTATCATTATATAAGTCTCTTGGCCTAACCATAGATTTTTAGGAATTTAATATCAATTAATAATAAAATATTTGTTTTAAAAACTCTTTTATGTCAATTTTGACACTATTCAATAATTGATTTTTGTAAAAATATTAACAGAATGATTACTTAGAAAAAAGTTAATTAAATCAATCCTAACATGTCATATTAACCTATAAAATTATTGTTATTTATAAAAAGTCTCAAATCACATTTATTGGGTTATTTATAATATCAATTATTCGAATTTTTTATTAATTAGGTAATTACTGCATCACCATTGTGTCATAAATAAATTAAATTACTTAATTTATAAAAATTATAAATAAAATATAATTATGTAGGAAATTTGTTTATCTTTATAATGAATATTTATAATCTAATTTATCTTATTTGTAACCCTATATTAAAAATGTTTTAGTAAATAAACATTGATTTTAACTCTTTTAACTCTTCTTTGAATTAAATAATAATAAATGTCCTAATCTAATACAAGTGAACCTAAATGATAATATTTTACTCCTAAGATTGTTTTTGGTCGATATACACTAGTCAAATAGAATTAGGACATGTGTTAGGGTAATATTAATATCATTTTTACCCTTAATTACCCTATTTACTTTTAACCGTGGTAAATAAAAGTAAAAAGTTACTATTCACGAAAAATTATTTTCATCTCATTGAACCACATTTTACTCCTTGATATTAACCTTGTGTCTCGTATTTAAGAAATTCCACTCACAGAAGTGGTAAAATTATGTTTTATGAAAAAATTCAATTTTTTTAACTACCACTTAGTGGTTTCACTATTCATCAAAAAATGAAAGTTTCCAGAAAAATACCAAAAATTAGGCCTAATCTATATTTGATATTATGAATTCAAAAATGATGTCTATTTTACCAAATTTATAACACATCAGTTTCATTAATTAATTTAAAAATTAATTTCCGTCGTCAAAACAAATAGCGTGTTTTTAAGAGATAATAACTATCAAAAGATTGACACTTGTTTATGTCGTGTTTAAATGTGAAATTATGTCTAATGACCAAAATTGTATTAAATGGTAAAAATATATTCTAAATATACTTTAAAACCACTCAAATTAATAATTTATCACTTTTAATTATTTCGATTAAAAAAGTTGTTTTTAATTAAAATTTAGTAATTTTCACTATTCATCAAAATATTAAAGTTATCCAAAAAGTTCCAAAATTTCACCTTAGGCTCAATTCGATACTCCAAATCCAAAAATGAAGTCCATTTTGAGAGATAAAATTTCAAAAAATTTAAAAAGTAGGTATTACTATTCATAACGGCTACTTTGATTGGTCGTGGTGTGTGTTAGAACTCGAAGTTGCGTACGACACATACTACTGTATTATTCAAAGAGAAGCATACCGTGGAAGCTCGGGGTGTTATAGATAGCTCTCCAATTCATTGGGTAACGTGAAGGAGTTAAACGCTAAGGTTTCTCTGAAGATATTTAGGGAATATACTTTGATGGGTATTCCAAACGTAACCATGAGGGTTACTCCCTACGTAAGAATGTTACGAATGCCTCAAGTTACCTTTATGTCTTATGATATATATGGGTTATTCATAAATCTTATTATTTCATGAGGTATGTTAAAGTGCTTATGTTTTATGAGTAAAGTATGATTTCATTGATTCTTATGTATACATGAACTAAGGTTTTCTTTCCGTATTTTTATATCACTTACTGAGCTTTTTATACTCATCCCAAGTTTTTGAAATGTTTTTCACAGGTCAAGGGAAAGGTAAACGATGTGATGATAGTGTCGAGTAAGTTTCAAGAAAGAATCCATGTTTTATTTTAATTTTTTTTCCTTTTATGGGAAAAGTGAATATTGTCTTTGATGTAACCACCTTGTTTAAATGTGGAATATAATGCATGATTTATGATCTAATTCTCTAAAACTCTAAACCTGAAAAGATCCTCAATGCGTATTCTTGAAATAACTCAAGATTAAGTAATGTTTAAGGCTAGGGCCTTATAGTTGGTATCAATGGGAGGTTTTAATAACATTAAAAGTTATAATTCTATTAAATGATTATCCAAAAATATTTTTTATGGTAAAATTGAAATGATATAGAATTTGAATATTACCATGTTGCTTCATCTGAGACATGTTAGTTCAGAATGTTTTTCTGTAGACGAAAAAAGGAAACAGTGCTAGGAAGGAATACATAATGAAATGACCTTCCAAATCAGCATCCTGAGATGGTCGGAATTGGAACTGAACAGTTTGTTGCAGTAATGGTGCAGTTGAATCAAGCGATAAATGGTGGTGATATCCATGCACAAGATCATCCAAATCAACTGCAGAGGTACATGCCAGTGGTGGAACATTTTATGAGGCAACATGCCCCATCATTCAGAGGATCATCTGACCCTGTGCTAGAGGAAAGGTGGATTAAATCACTGGAGCATATTTTCGATGTCATGGGGTGTTCAAACAATCAAAATGTTAGTCTTTTTGTTTACCGTTTCGAGGGTGAAGCAGATGAGTGGTGGTCGATGGTTAAAAATATTAGGGATTCTGATGATATTGATGCTCTTGAATGGGATGAATTCAAAGGTATGTTTCTTGAGAAATATTTTCCTAAGGCTGTTCAACTTAGGATGGAAAAAAATTCTTAGAATTGAGGTAAGAGGATGACTCAGTGGCTGCTTATGAAGAAAAGTTCACTCTATTGGCAAGGTATGCCCCAAATTTTATTCGATACCTTGATAGTAAAATCAATTGTTTTTTACTCAGGATCAAAGACAATGTATCGAAGGGCATTAGCCTCTCGTGTGTTATAATGTTATGAAAGTCTTGTTCGATGTGCCGAGAAGGTGGAAATGGTGTTTGCCGATGATCAAGTGTTCGATGACAACCAACAGAAGAAGAGACCTAGGTGGAAGGAGAAAGGGAAGAATCTTTCAAAAAGGTCTGATGGTAAGAAAATTAAGTTTTCAGTTTGTGATAAATGTGGTAAAAATCATGCTGGGGAATGTCTTTTGAATTCTGGAAAGTGCTACCAATGTGGTAATATGGGACACAAGGATCGTGATTGCACTGAAAAATATCAGGGTGATGGTAAGACCAAATTTGACTTACAGAAAGTGAAATGTTTCAAGTGCAATGAGATGGGTCATTATGAAAACAAGTGTTCGACAAAGAGCTCGAATGATGGGAAGCAGTCAGACTACAAGCAGAAAGATGTGGTGAAATCCTTTGAAACTACTTCAGCTGATGTTGGGCCATCAAATGAAGTGGTATCATGTACTTTGTTTTTTTTCTTCAGATTATGCCAATGTGTTGTTTGATTCAGGGTCTACAAAATCTTTCATCTCTGAAAAATTTTCTAATAAATTGGAAATTCCATCTCAATAAATGACTCCTGAGCTTGTGGTAAAAACACCTAGGGGAAATGTTGAGGCAAAAGGAACTTATAAGAATCTCCCTATCCTTATCCGTGGAAAGAATCTACTTGAAAACCTTATTGTTTTACCTCTAGCCAAGTTTGATGTTATCCTGGGTAAGGATTGGCTCTCTGTTCACCATGCTAAGATTGACGGTAGAGATAAAGAAGTTTCTTTTTATAAAGACTTTTAGTTTGTGTACAATAATTAACCCTTACTGTTGATAACATATCAAGAGGTTGAGAAACTTGTATGAGATGCAAATGAATGTTACCTTGAACATATTGTTGAAAACAAAGGAACCATTCAGATTAATGATATGCCAGTGGTAAATGAGTATCCTGATTTTTTTCTTAATGAGTTTCCTAGAATAATACCAGATCGAGAAGTTGAATTTACTGTTGAATTAGTTCTTGATGCTAAGCAAATTTCAAAACCCCCTTATCGAATGGCTCAAATTGAACTTTTAGATTTGAAGGAGAAATTACAAGATTTATTAGATAAAGGTTTAATTTGACCTATCACATCACCATGAGGTGCTCCTATCTTATTTGTTAAAAATAAAGATGGTTCAATGAGACTTTTCTTTGATTATAGATCCTTAAATAACATCACTGTTAAGAAAAAATATCCTTTGCCTCATATCAATGATTTTTTTGATCATCTCCAGAGAGTTCAGTATTTTTTAAAGATTTACCTGATATCGGGGTACCATCAGTTGAAGGTAAAGGATGAAAATATTCTGAAGACCTAATTTCTTAAAAGATATGGCCATTATGAATTTGTAGTAATGCCTTTTGGGTTAACCAATGCACCTGCTGTATTCATGGACCTTATGAGTAGAATTTTCCATGAGTTCTTGGATAATTTTTTGGTTGTTTTCATTAATGATATTTTGGTTTTTTATAAAATTAAGGATGAGCATGAAATTAATTTAAGGGTTATTTTTCAAACCTTAAAGAAAAGAAATTGTATGGGAAATTCAGAAAGTGTGAGTTTTGGTTGAAAAAAATTTCTTTTGTTGGTCACATTGTTTCTAAAGATGGGATAATTGTTGATCTGCAAAAGCAAAAGTTGTGGAAGAATGTCCAAGACCCACAAATGTAACCAAGATTCATAGTTTTCTTGGTTTGGTAGGCTGTTACCGAAGGTTTGTTAAACATTTTGCACTGTTGTCCAGCCCATTGACTAAGCTAACTCGGAAGGGTGTTAAATTTATCTGGACAAAATAATGTGACGATGGTTTTCAGAAATTGAAAATATCATTGGTTAATGCTCCGGTTTTGGAAATACCTTCCAGGAATGGTGAGTTTGTTATCCACAGTGATGCTTCATTGAAAGGAGTTGTTTGCATCCTAATGCAGAATGATCAGGTAATTTCTTATGCTTCACGTCAGTTGAAAACTCATGAGATAAATTACCCTACACATGATTTAGAATTAGCTGATGTTGTTTTCGCATTAAAAATTTGAAGGCATCATTTGTATGGATTAAAGTGTGAAATATATACCGATCACAAAAGTTTAAAGTATATATTCACTCAGAAAGAATTGAACATGAGACAGAGGAGTTGTCTAGAATTAATCAAGGATTATGATTGTACAATTGACTATCACCCAGGAAATGAAAATAAAGTGGAAGATGCTTTGAGTCGAAAAAGTAACGATTTATTAATAATGTTGCGTTTGGAATGTGTTCCTTTAGTTAAGTATTTGATGAATTTTGGCTTGGAAGTTGTTGTGCAGGAGATTCTTCTGTTTTTTTCAGCTATCAGTGAAATCTTCTCTATCAGACAGAATTAAGAAAACACAGAAGCAAGACATTGAGTTGCAGAAAAAGGTAGAGTAAGGGTATGTTACCTGAATTCAACATTGATAATGATTTTGTTTTGAGATTTGGGAAAAGATTGTGTGTGCCTTGTGATTCACAGATTAAGAGAGAGTTGTTTTGTGAAGCTCATAGTTCTCCATTTTCATTTCATCCAGGAAGTACTAAGATGTATAGAGATCTTCGAGAGTATTACTGGTGGGATGGAATGAAAAGAGATATTGATGATTTTATTGTGAAGTGTTTGACTTATCAGCAGGTTAAAGCAGAGTGACAGTTACCAAAAGGGATGCTTCTGCCTTTACCAGTGCTAGAGTGGAAATGGGAAAATACATCCATGGACTTCGTTGTGGGGTTACCAAAGACACAGAGGTAATAATGCAATCTGGGTTATTATTGATCGCTTGACTAAATCTGCATATTTCCTTGCTATACGAGATAATTTTTCTCTAGATCAACTTTTTCATTTGTATCTTAAAGAGATAATCATGTTACATGGAGTTCCCCTCTCCATTATACCTGACCGTGATCCCAGGTTCACTTCTAACTTTTGGAAAAGCCTTCAGATGTCATTGGGTACTGAATTAAATTTTAGTACAACTTTTCATCCTCAATCAGATGGGCAGTCAGAACGAACGATTTAGACTTTGGAGGATATTCTACGTGCTTGTTCGATGGATTATCAGGGAATTTGGGACCTACATCTTTCATTGGTTGAGTTTTCTTATAATAACAGTTTTCATTCCAGTATACAGATGGCACCATTTGAGGCATTATATGGGATGCAGTGTCGAACTCCAGCTTTTTGGGATGAAGTAGGTGAAAGGAAGTTGATGGGACCAAAATTGGTAGAAGAGTTGGTAGAAAAAGTTCAGCTGATACAGAAACACATGAGAACATCTTAGAGCAGGCATAAAAGTTATGTGGACAACAGGAGGAATGATATCTCTTTTGAGGTAGGTGATCATGTCTTCCTCAAAGTTTCACCATGGAAAAGTGTGATGTGATTTGGTAAGAAAGGAAAGCTGAGTCCAAGGTTCATTGGACCCTATTAAATTCTGGATAAAGTTGGATCAGTTGCGTACCGAGTGTCTTTACCTCCGAGTTTATCTTAGGTACATAATGTTTTTCATGTTTCAATGTTAAGGAAGTAAATGCCAGATCTATCTCACGTTTTGAGTCCAGAGGTAGTTCAGTTAGAAGAAAATATATCTTATGAGGAACAACCGGTCCAGATTCTTGACCACAGGGAGCAATTATTTCGGAATAAAGTGATTCATCAAGTGAATGTTTTGTGAAAAAACCACATGATTGAAGGAGAAACATGGGAATCTGAAATTACAATGAGGGATAAATACCCCCACTTATTCGATATGTAAATAAATTGCGGGGATGCAATTTTCTAAAGGGGGAAGGATGTAACATCTCAATTAAGTAAAGAATAATAGATTTCCAAATCTATGTCTATTTATGAATTAGATAGTGTTTTAGAGGCTTAAAATGAGAATAAATTCAATCTCAAGCATATAATACACTAATATTTTTTAAAAAGATTGTTTTACTGACTTTTGATGGAAAACCATTTCTAAATATAACTATTGACAATTTTATAATCTATATTTTTCAAAATAAACTTATTCTTTATAATTGGGACATTGAAATTTACTTTGGATAATTTTTTTGTATTTTTATGATAATGTCCATTTTTTTGAATAGTGAAAAATGTTGTATTTTAATTCATAACCTGATTTTAATCTAATTTATTTATATGGTTAGATTATCTTTTTAATTATATTTAAAGTTAAATTAGAATATATTTTTACCATTTAATCCAATGGTGGACATTTTAATTAACATCACTTTGAAATTGGACATAAACAAGTGTCAATCTTTTGATATATATTGTTTCTTAAAAACACGCTATTTGATTTCACAAAGGGAATTAATTATAAAATTAATTAATGCAACATATATATTTTGAATTTTTCAAAATAGGCATAATTTTTGAATTCAAAATATCAAATATATCTTAGAGTGAAGTTTTTTTATTTTTCTGAAAAACATAAATTTTTGATGAATAGTGAAACCACTAAGTTGTAGTTAAAAAAACTGATTTTTCATTTAAATGAAACTTTACCACTTCTGTGTATTTAATTTCAAAAATCTGACCTACATGGTTGTCATTAGTAATTAAAATTTGGTTCAATGGGATGAAAATAATTTTTGGTGAATAGTAACTTTTGAGTTTTATTAACTGCGATTAGAGGTAATTAGTGTAATTTATGGTAAAAATAATGTTATAATAATATGAAATTACCTTGACACATGTCCTAATCCTATTGGATGAGTCATGGCTGACCAAGACAATCCATGGGTCAATTTGTGGGACCCCATGGAGCCACTTGGGTAAGATAATGACATTAATACGTTTTATTTAAAGTAAAAATGTCACAAACATGTTTTGTTTTAAAAAAACAATTTTTACAAGGGGTTATACAAGTTATGTTTTTGACTATAAATATTCATTATAAAGCTAAAACGATTTCCTATAACATGGTAATTTTAATATAATTTTAAGACATCATATAAATAAAATTATTTATGACACAATGATGATGTAGTGTTTACGTTATTAATAAATAAATTATATAAATAAGAAGATAAAGTTTTAAAAAATAACCAACGCTTGTCCAATACCTATTGTATGATTTTATTTCTAACATGGGCCACCTTATCCCCACATTTAATTATTTTTGGAGATTTAGAAACTGAATGTCATTTTATAATAAAATAATAGTTTCAAGATTTCCAAAAGAGCCCCTCCTCCCCCTTATAAAAAGTCCCCACTTCCTACCCATCTCTCACACTTCTCAAGACCTTTGGCTCATAAAACATCTACTCAAATAATCTACCAATATCCGTCTCTTAATACTATAATACTTACCTTATGCATAAATCAATTCAAGAAACCCTTTTGGTTCAATCCAAGGGGAGTTACCCGATTTAAAGGTAATGTCTTCTCTTATGTTCCTTTGTTTTATTTTGCTTCTCCAACCCATAAACTCTTTTTATTCATTTCATTTGTAACAACACCAGTATCTTCATTATAATAGGATGTTTTTATGAGAATTATTTTATTTACACTTACACACACCTCCGTCTAATGGTTAAATAACATACTGTTTCTGTGAGTGGCGAATTACTGCCTCACAAAACGATGATTGTTCAATCTTCTTTTAACACCTCTCATGGTGGCCATTAAGATGTCACTATATATATATATATATATATTATGTTTATTATTTCCATATTCTTCTTTATTTTTCATTAATGGCATACTTTTATGGTTTCTATTATGGGTAAACGCGATAATTTAATTTTAGGAAGTGTGGACTACCGTCCCCTCAAAGTGATTTGATTCGTTAATGCCATATGTGGGACGTATAAAGGATAGAGTTAATGGTATTAAATATGATATCATACTGGAATTATAATATACCTTTATATCATTATGATTTCATTCCCTTAAATACAAAATAGAAATGAAAGTAGCATTAATGTGTACGTACGGCTTACCGTCTCCATGAATGGTGCATTTCATCTCTTACCTCTAAATGTTATGTAATATTATAAATTCATGTATATAATGGTTATATATGATATATATGATATCTACATCATTAATATAATTATGTACATAATGGATATTTTACCACATGAACAACTTGTAATTATGAGAAGTTTATTTTTGACTCAAGTACCAAAGATCGACAAAACGACCGTTATTAACTTAAATAATTGCATAATGTTCATAACATGGTAATAAGTGATATAAAAGGAATAATGAAATTGAAAAAGGTTCTTAAGTAAGTATAAATTAACTCTAGTTTATTATTTAGGAGATTAAAGAACGATCAAGTCAAGTCGGACACGAGGTAAGGGACTTCGTCTCAATCTCATTTCATTGAGGCATATTTTATTTTATACACAAAATTCTTTTATATGGTGTATAAAAACCTTTGAATTTTAATTTTATTCAAAAGTAATATTTTTATACGACACTTTTTACTAAATGACAAAAGGAATTCTTTTTCTTACGTATGCGGCGACAACGACTTCTTCGCCACCGTGACCATTATTTGAGTTTCGTCTTCCTCTACAAGCCATAAATTTTTTTAAATGAAAAATAAATACAATGTTTTAATTTTTTTTATTTTTGTATTGAAAATGGTTTTGATAATGTTTTGATTATATCAATGTGTTGTATTGATATCTTGTGATTGAAATGTGGAAATGTTTTGTTTCCTTTATTGATGTTTTATATGATACGATTATGTTATGGTTCTTTGGAATTATTTATGAAGTCATATGGTTCTATGATAAACTAAGGGCGGGTGAGCCCGATATAGCTCTCCAATGCATTGGGCGATGCGAAGGAGTTAAACGCTAAGGTTTCTCCAAAGAGATTTAGGGAATATACTGTGATGGGTATTCCATACATAACCATGAGGGTTACTCCCTACGTAAGAATGTTAGGAATGCCTCAAGTTACCTTTATATCTTATGATTTATATGGGATATTCATAAATATTATGATTTCATGAGGTATATTAAAGTGATTATGTTTTATGAGTAAATTATTATTTCAATGATTCTTATGTATACATGGAGTAAGGTTTTCTTTCCGTATTTCTATATCCCTTACTGAGATTTTTATGCTCATCCCAAGTTTTTGGAATTTTTTTCATGGGTCAAGGGAAAGGTACATGATGTGATGATATTGTCGAGTAAGTGTCAATAAATAATCCATGTTTTATTTTAAATATGTTTCCTTTGATGGGAAAAGTGAATATTGTCTTTGATGTAACCAGCTTGTTTAAATGTTGAATGTAATGCATGATTTATGATCTAATTCTATAAAACTCTAAACCTGAAAAGATACTCAATGTTTATTCTTGAAATAACTCAAGATTAAGTAATGTTTAAGGCCATGTCCTTATAATCTACTATATTCAAGGCGTCATCAGGGAAGAAACCAAGTAGTGAAGAAGCAAGTCAAAGCAAAGCCACCAGAACATCAGATCTGGATCCATGGTTGACTTCGCCGTTGACCTCGTAGACTTTTCCCAAACCAGTGGGAAACCATCAACGTCGCCACCATGGAGCAACAAAGACATCATATGAGGAATAGGAAGGTCCAGATCTACCAAAGCCAAGCCAAAAAATTGCGAAAACCAGAACAAGCCGTCGTCACCTTTCCCTGTCACAACTCGCCAGATCCCACCACCATCAAGAATCTGCCTCATCTTCCACCATCGCACCAGGGAAGAAAGCCTCTTGAAACTAACTCCATCCATAACAAAAATATTGATCTGGAAGGGATCCATGAAACCGATGAGAAGGGTTTCAGGAGGGAACCTTGGAAATCTCCACGTAGAGAGGGAGAGACCAGGAGAGAGCGGCAACATTCTTTTAGGGTTTTTCTAGGTTATATTAGGGTTTTAGGGAGTTTTAAATGTTTTATATTATTTTAATGATTTTTTGTGTGTTTCTATGTTTTTTGGGTTGTTTTGGTTTTATTAAGGATTTTAAGGCCATTTAGTGTTTTTACGGTTAACGGGTCATTTACAGTTTTTAGGATTTTAAAAGCCATTTAATGTTTTTATGGTTGTTTAAGAGTTTTAGGGGTTTTGGGGACCTTTAGGGTTCTAAGGGTTCTTTAAGGGTTTTTATTGTTTTAGAGACTTTAGGTATTTTATGATCCCATTGGATTTATTTACTATTTCTAAATACTCTATGGTTTTATGGTTTTTATGGACTTTTAGGGGGACTTAGTTTCTTTTAGTGATTTACTAGTTTTATGTTCTTTTAGTGTTTTAGGGGTTTAGGATATTTTAGAGGGTTTAGGAGTTTTAGGGTGTTTTATGGATTTTAATATCATTAAGGGTTTTAGTTCTTTTAGGGGTTTTAGGGAATATTATGGTAATTTTGGGGTTTTATAGTTGTTAAGGTTTATAGGGTTTTACAATTGTTTAGTAATTTTTAGGTTTTTTTGGGTTTTTTTCATTTTCAAGGGTTTTAAGGGTTTTTAGGGTGTTTTAGGATTTTTAAGGATATTTATGGGTTTTAGGGTTTTTTATGGTTTTTAGGGTTTTAGGTTATTTTTAGTGTTTGGAGGGATTTTAGGGGTTTCTTGGGGTTTTAGTTAATTTTAGAACTTTTAATGTCCTTCAGGATTTTAGGATTTTTTAGCATCTTTATGATATTTTGGAATTTTTAGGGGTTTTAGGGGTGTTGAATATTTTAATGGATTTTAGGGGTTTCTTATGATTTTTAGGATTTTTAGGGGTTTAATGTTTTTTAAGGTTTTTAGGGTTTTTAGGGTTATTAAGGTTTGTAATTATTTTAGGGGTTTATGGGTTTTAGGGGTTTTAAGAGTTAGTATTTTTGAGTGTTTTTAATGGATTTATGTTTTTATAGTTTTAAAGGATTTTATATTTTTTGGGTTTTTTTGGGGTTTAGGGTTTTAATGGGTTTATGGGTTTTTTTTTGGGGGGGGGGGAGGGTTGGGGGTTTTGGGTTTTGGGGATTTTTAGGGTTTTTAGGTTTTTATGTTTTTTTTGGGTTTGAAGGGGGTGTTAGGGGTTTGAGGTATTTTTATGTGGTTTTTTAGTTTTTAGGTTTTTCATGGTTTTTAGATTGTTTTAGAGTTTTTAAATGTTTTTAGAGATTTTAGGTTTATTGTGTTTTTAGGGTTTTTAGGAATTTTATGTTTTTAGTAGTTATAAAGGATTTTTATGGTTTTAAAGGGATTTTAGGTTTTTAAGGTTTTTTTGGGTATTATAGTGTTTTTAGGATTATTTAGGAATTTTTAAGGATATTAAGGGGTTTTCTAGTTTTTAGTGGTTTTTACAGATTTTTATGGTTTATTGGGGTTTTTTATTATTTTGGAGGGGTGTGGGGTTATGGTTTTTAAGTGATTTAATTATTTTTTTAGATTTTAGGCCCCTTAGGGTTTTCATGGGTATTTTTGGGTTTTATAGTTTTTAGAACATTCAGGTTTTCAAGATGTGTTTAGGGTTTTTAGCACTTTTTGTTCTTAGGGTGTTTAAAGGTTTTTAGGGTCGTTAGGGTTTTTATAGTTGTTTTAGGGTCTTTTAAGGTTTTTAAGGGTTTTGTGCCTATTAGTGTTTTTAGTGTTTTGGGTTTTTATTTGGATTTTAGAGGGTTTTTAGGTCTCTGGGGCATTTTTAGGGATTTTATTATTTTTATAGGCTTATTAGGGGGGTTTAGGGGTATTCTATCTTTTTAGGGTTTTTTTCGGTTTTTAGGGATTTGAGCTATTTTAATGGTTGCTCTAGAGTTTTCAAGGGGTTTTTGGGATTTTTAGTTTTTAGAGTTTTTTTTTGTTTTTTTCAGGTTTTTGGGAGTTTAAATGTTTTTAGTGTTTTTAATTTTTTTGGGGTTTTAGGTTGTTTTGAGGGTTTTATGGTGTTTGTGGGGTTTTCATATTTCTTAGGAATTTTTTGCATTTTATAAATTTTGAGGGATTTGAAGATATTTTTGTGTTTTTTTGAATTTTATGATTTTTAGGGGGTTTCAGGGGTTTTAAGGGTTAAGGGGTAGTTGTGGGTTTTAGTGTTTTAAGGTTTTTTTAGTTTTTTTGGGGGTTTTAACATTTTTAGTGTTTTAGGTATTTTTAATGTTATTTAGGGTTTTTAGTGTTTTTAAAGTTTTTTGGGGTTTTAGGATTTTTATAGTTCTTTTAGGTTTTTAGTCGCCTTTTAGGGTTTTAGGGGTTTTAGGAGTTTTAGGGGTTTTATGGATTTTTAATGTCATAAGGGTTTTTAGAATTTTGATAGGGGTTTAGTGTTTTATAAAATTTTCATGATTTTTATATTTTTCTTAGGGTTTCTTTGGGTTTTAGTATTTTTATGGGTTTTTTGGGGTTTTAGGGTTTTTTTTTGTTTTATGGATTGTTAGAGTATTTATAGTGTTTATTTTTTTTTATTTTTTAGAGACTTTAGGGTATTATGGTTTTATAGTGTTATAAAGTTTATTTAGGGTTCTATGATTTTTATTGGATTTAGGCTTTTATGGTTTTTATGAATTTTTTTCTGGGTTTTAGGGTAGTTTCACTATTCCTAAGGTTTTTAGGGTTATTAGGGTTTAAAATGGTTTTGAGGTTTTTATTTTATCATTGGTATTATTTATGGGCTCCATGATGTTTTAGAGTCTTTTGGGTGGTTTTATGTTTTTAGTCTTTTTAAGAGGGGTGGGGGGGGATTTATTAAGGAGCTCTAGGGGTTTTTAGAATTATTTAGTGCTTTTTGGGATGTAGATTATTTATGGTTTTTTGAGAGTTTAAGAGATTTTCTGTGGTTTTATTGGGTTATTTTGGGTCTTTTAAGTGTTTTAGGGATTTAGGTGTTCTTATGGGTTTTATGTGTTTTCAGGATTTTAAGGGTGTTTTAGGGTTTTTTGGGCCCTTTAGAAAATTTAAATGTTTGTATGACCTTTTAGGGGCTTTAGTGTCCTTTTGGTGTTTTAGGGTCTCTTAGGGGTTTTAAGTTTTTTTGATATTTTTAAATGATTTTTTGGTTTTTTAATATTTTAGGGGTTTTAGGATTTTTAGGGTATTATTTTGTGTTTTTAGAGTTTTTAGGGTTTTTAGTGCATTTAGAGATTTTTTGGTTTTAAGTTTTTCTATGATTTGTCATGATTTTTGGTTTTTTATAACTTTTTAAGTGTTTTTAGAGTTTGTAGTTGTGGGGGGGGGGGGGTGGGGTTAGTGTTTTTAGAGTATTTTATGTTTTAAGTTGTTTTGTGGGGTTTTACGTTTTTGGGGACTTTTAATGTTTTTTTGGGTTTTTAGGCTTTTTACGTTTTTTAAGGTTTTTAGGTCCTTTTAGTGTTTTGTGGATTGTTGAGGTTTTTATTGTTTTCTATGGTCTTATAGTTTTTTTTGGGGGGGGGGGGTTGGTTTTTAAAGGGTTTTTATCCTCTTTTTGGATATTCTTTGTTTTTAGGGTATTTTGGTGGTTTTATGGGGTTTTAGGGTCCTTTAGGGTTTTGTAGTTTTTAAGGAGCATTTTTAGGTTTTATAGTTTTTAGGGTCATATATTTTTTTATGATCCTATTAGGTTTTTTTTAGTTTTAGGGACTTTTAGAGTTTTTTTGGTTCCTTTAGGGGTTTTAGGGGTTTTTAGAGTCTTTTAATGTTTTTAGGGTATTTTATAGTCTTTTATAGTTGTAAGGTTTTAGTGTCTTCTAAGGATTTCATGGGTCTTAGGTTCATATAGTGGGGTTTTAAGGATTTAAGATATTTTAAACTTTTAATTGTCTGAGAGTATTTTATGGGTTTTAGGGTCTTTTAGGATTTTTAGGTAATTTATGGTTTTTAAGATGTTTTATGGGGTGTTATTGGAGGGGGTGGATTATATAGGATTTTGTGTTTTTTAAGGTATTTAAGGACACTTAGGGTTTTTAGGGATTTTATGGGTTTTAGGGTTTTAAGGGATTTAGGGGTTTTAAGTTATATTAGGTGTTTTTAGAATTTTCAAGTTGTTTTAGGGTTTTTTTGGTTTTTATGGGTTTTATTATATTTAGGTGGTTTAGGATTGTTTATCATATTTATGGTTACTATGGATTTTTAATGATTTTTTTTTGTATTTTAAGGGGTTTAAATTTTTTAAGGGTTTTAGTTTTTTTAGGTTTTTAAGGGATTTAATGTTTTTGGGGTGTTTTAGTGTTTTGGGGTTCTATTAAGTATTTTAAATGGGTTTTATTTGTATTTAGGGTTTTTCTTGTCTTATGGGGTTCTAGGTTTTTAAGGGATTTAGAATATTTTACTGGGTTTTATAGATTTTAAAAGATTTAGGGTTTTTTAGTGATTTTTAAGAATTTTTGTAATTTTATTAGTTTTTAGAGATTTTCTATTTTATAAGTTTTTTAGGGTTTTCATTCCTTTTTAGGATTTTATAGAGTTTTAGGGTCTTTATCATTTTTAAAGGTTTTAGGGGTTTTAATTTTTTTAAGGGTTTTATGGTTTCATGAGTTCTTAGGGATTTTTGGGGGTTTTTAGAGATTTTAGTAGTTGTAGGGTTTAGGGTTTTTAGGTTTATTAAGGGTCTTTAAAGGGTTTTTAGGGGTCTTTTTTTTTATAGATTTTTAGTGTTTTTATTGGTTTTTAATAGTTTTTATGGTTTTTATGGATTTTTAAGCATTTTAGGGGTTTAGGGCCTTTAAGGGGTTTTAATGTTTTTTTTTGGGGGGGGGTCCTCATGAATTTTAATTTATTTTAGTATTTTCTAGAATTTTAGGGTGTTTTAGGATTTATTATGGTTTTTAGGGTTTTTAGGGTTTTAGGGCAAGGAAGATGTGAGGGTCGGTCTATTCCCCCACCCCAAATTTATTATAGTTATTATGGTTGTTTTTGGAATTTTAGCATTTTACAGTTTTTAGGGTTTTAGTGTTATTTAACTAGAATTAGTGTTTTAGGGTTTTTATGGGTTTTTAGGGTTTTAATTGGTTTTTCAAGTGTTTTAAAACTTTTAGGGGTTTTTTGAGTTTTTATGGGTTTGGATTTTTATATGGAGTTTACATTTTTTTGGTTTTTTAGGTTTTTAGGGTTTTTAGGTTTTTTGAGGGGGTTTATAGGTTTTTAGTTTCAAGGTTTTTTTAAAGTTATTTAGGGAGTTAATGATTTTTTGGATTTTTAATGGTGTTTATGATTTCTTATTATTTTTAGGGATTTAGAGTTTTTGTGTTTTTTGAGGTTTTTTTTTGGTTTTAGGGTGTTTTTAGTGGTTTTGGGGTATTTTTAGGGATTTTGAGGTATTTAGGATTGTTATGGTTTTTAGTATTTTAAATAATATTTAGGGTTTTTACGGGTATTGTGTTTTAAGGGGTTTTAAGTTCTTTTATGTATTTTATGGTCATTTATGGCTTTATGGTATTTTTAGGGTTTTAGGGTTTCTTATAGTTTTCAGGTCTTTTAAAGTTTTTAGGGTTTTTTGGGGTTTTTTTTATTGTTTTTAGGGTTTTTTTGGGTTTTTTATTATCTTTTTTATGTTCTTAAGATATTTTATGAATTCTAGAGTTTTTATAGTTTTAAGGGGTTTTAGGGGGATAAGGATTTTTAATGAATTTAGGGATATTAGGTGTTTTTATATTTATTTGTGGTTTTAGGGTTTTTAGGGTTTTAGAGGTTTCTACAGTTGTTAATGAGTTTTATAGATTTTTAGTATATTATAATTTTCTTAGGGTTTTTAGGGTTTTAGGGGTTTTATTGTTTTTATTTTTATTATAGTTTTTTTGGGTTTTAATGACTTTTGGGTTTTTAAGGGTTATAACGGTTTTATGGTGTTTTAGTCTTTTTAGTAATTTAGGGTTATTTTCTGGTCCGTACATTTTTACGTGTTTTTAGGGGTTTTAAGTTTTCTAGATATTTTTATGATTTTCAATGTTTTTTAGGTTTTTAGGGGTTTTTAGGTATTTTAGTGTTTTATAAGGGTTTTAGGGCTTTTATAGTTTTTAGGGTCATTTTTTGGTTTTTAGGGTCTTAGGAATTTCTTAGAGATTTTTGAGGTGTTTAAGGGAATTTTACGGAATTTTAGGGAATTTTTGGTTTTATAGAGGTTTTTTAAGATTTTAGGATCATTTAAGGGTTTTTAGTGTTTTTAGGGTTTTAGGTTTGTGTATGTTTTTATCTGTTTTTATGATTTGGTGATTTTTTAGAGATTTTAGGGCTTTTAGAGGTTTAGGAAATTTAAATGTTTTTAATTCATTTTAGGATTTTTGGTGTTTAAGGGTTTTACAGTCTTTTTGGTATTTTGGGGTTTTAATGTTTTTATTATTTTTGTGGTTTAAAGGTTTTTAATGGTTGTTATGGTATTAATGTATTTTAAGGATGTAGGGTTTTTTGTTGGTTTTTGTGGGGTTTTTCGTTGTTTTTAGGGCGTTTAAGGTTTTTATGGGATTTTAGTTTTTATGTATTTTTGAAGTATTTAAGTGTTTTTTCAGATTTCTTAGTTGTTTAAAAGGTTTTTCGTGATTTTAGGGTTTTAGGGGGTTTTATACTATTTTGGGTTTCAAGGGGGTTCTAGGGATTTGGGGGGTTTTAATGGGTTTTAAGGGGTTTTAGGTTTTTTTTGTTTGTATAGTTTTCTAGAGATTTTAGTGTTTTAGGGTTTCTTAGAGTTTTTTAGGGTTTTTAGATAATTTTAGGATTTTTAGGGTTATTCTGGGTTATTAATAGTCTTTTAAGGGTTTTTAAGGATGTTTAGGGATTTTAGTAATTTTTACTCCTTTTATGTTGTTTTAAAAAAATGTCGGGTTTTACGGTTTTTGTGTTTTTTTATTGTTTTTAAGGGTTAATTAGGGGTTTTATTATCTTTTAGGGATTTAGGGTTTTTAGGGTCCTTAGGGTTTTAAGTTTTTCTATGATTTTTGGTTTTTTAGTGTTTTTAGGTTTTTAGGGATTTTGGGTTTTTAGGGTTTTTTTGAGTTTCATAGGGTATTTAGGGGTTTTAATATTTTTTAGGGTTTCTAGAGTTTTTATGGTTTTTATGGTGTTTTGTATTTTTAAGGATTTTTTATGGATTTTCACGTTTTTATGGTGTTTTAAAATCTTAAGGATCTTTTATGGTTTTTAAAGGGTTTTAGTGTCTTTAGGGGTTTTAAGGTCTTTTAGTGGTTTTAGGGTTTTTGGTGTATTTTTGCATTTTTTGATTTCTTTTGGTCCTTTGGAGATTCCAATGGAATATTTTTGGGTCTTACAGGATTTTAAAGGGGTTATAGGGTTTTTTAGATATTTTTAGATCCCTTTCAGAGTTTTTAGGTTCCTCTAGGGTTTTTAGTGGGTTTTAGTGACCTCTTGGAATTTTGGGTTTTTGTGGTACATTATGGGTTTTTAGGTTCCCTTAGGGGTGTTTAGTGTTTTAGGGTCTTTTGGGGTTTTTAGGGTCTTCATATCCTATTAATTTTTTTTAGTATTTTTAGTGTTTTTAGGGATTTGTAGTGTTTTGGATTCTTTTAGGGTCTTTTGGGGTTAAAATGTTTTTAGGGTCTTTTTGGGTTGTTAGGAAATTTTAGAGGGATTTTAGGGTGGTATTGGATTTTAGGATATTAATATTTTTAACTTATTTAGGGTTTTAGGGCCATTTCAGGGTTTTAGGGTTTCTTGGTGGTTTTTAGGGATTTAAGTTTGTTTAGTGTTCATAGGGTATTTTTAATGTTTTAGGGGATTTATAATTTTTAGGGTTTCTAGGGGTTTAAGAGTTTTAAAGGGTTTTTTACGTTTTTAGGGGTTTTTATGATTTTATCTTGTTTTAGTGTTTTTATGGGTTTTAGGGGGTTTATTTGATTTTAGAATATTTAGGGATTTTTAGTGTTTGAGGGGTACGGGTTATAGTTTTTAAAGGTTTAAGAAATTTTATGGTTTTTAGGATTTTTTATTATTTTTAGGGTGTTTAATATTTTTAGGGGTTTGTAGGGGGGGGTTAATGTTTTTAGGGGTTTAGGGTTTTTATAGTTTGTAGGGTTTTTGGTGTTTTTATTAGTTTAATGATTTCTATGGTTTTAAGGTGTTTTAGGTGTTTCGGGAGGGGGGTTAGGGTTTTTAGTGTTTTTCAGGTGCTTATGGGTTTTTAGTGCCTTTTAGGTTTTGAATAAGAGTTTTAGAGTATTTTTTGTGGTTTTGGGGTTTTTATACTTTTAGGGATTTTTTAAATTTTTAGGGATTTTAGGTGTTTGGGGGGGTTTCATGGATTTTTTTTTGTTTTTATGGGTTTTGGGGTTTTTATTGTTTATTTCAGTTTTAGGGGTTTTTAGGGTATTATGGTTTTTTAAGGATTTTTATTGTTTTTATGTGATTTTTTGTTTTAAATGTTTTTAGGGATTTCTTAGGGATTTTCAGGTTTTTTGGTATATTTTAAGTGTTTTACGATTTTCTAGGGTTTTTTGGGTTTTAGGATTATATGGGTTTTTAGTTATTTAAAGGGTTTTAGGGTTTAAAATGGGTTTTAGTTTTTTTTATGATTTTTTATGATTTTAGGGGTTTTTATAATTTTTTTTGGTATTTAAAATTTTTGGGTTTATTTTGTGTTTTTTTTATATTTTATGGTTTTAGGGGTTTTAAAATATTTTTTGGGTGATTTCAGGGTTTTTTAGGGTTTTCAAGGTATTTTAGGGGTTTTAATGGTTTTAGGTTATTTTTTGGGTTTTGAGGGATTTTTGATTTTTTTTGGTCTTTAAGGGTTTTTTCGGTTTTAGGGACTTTTCAGGTTTTTAGGATTTTTATGGTTTTTATGGTTGTTGTTTTATTTATAAATTTTAATGTTTTTATAATTTTTAGGGTTATAACAGTTTTTTTATTTTTTTAGTGGTTCTAAGGGGTTTAAATGGTTTTATGGGTTTTAAGGCTTTAAGTGTTTTTAGCGTTTTTTATTATTTTATTATGGTTTTTCGAGATTAAGTTGGTTTATGAATCTTTTATGGTTTTGGTTTTTTGTGGTTCTTTTAGGGTTTGTAGGGGATTTTACTGGTTTATATGTCTTTTTAGTTTTTTTTCGGGGTTTGTAGGGGTTTAGAGTTTTTTTTGGGTTTTGTAGGGTTTTAGGGTATTTTAGGGTTTGTTAATGTTTTTAGGGGTTTTACATTTTTAATTATTTTTAGGGTTTTGTAGTTGTTTTTTATTTTTATGGTTTTTATGGTTTTTATTGTTTTTAGGGGATTTAGGGTATTTTAGTTTGTTAGTGAATTTTAGTATCTTTATAGGGTATTTGGGGTCTTTTAGGGGGTTTTCAGTCTTTTAAGGATTTTAGTGTCTTTTTAGGATTTTAGAGGTTTTAGGGTCGTTAAGGGGTTTTAGGATCCTTTAGGTACATTGTATGGTTTTAATGGGTTTTAGGGTTTTAGGTGGTTTTATTATTTTTTGGGATATTTATGGATTTCTATAGATTTATGGGTTTTTTGGGGGTCTTTGGATTTTTTTTTTATTTTTAGGGGTTTTTGAGATTTTTAAGGTTTTTAGTGCATTAGTGGGTTTAGGTATTTTGTATAGTTTTCTCATTTTAAGGGTTTTAAGTGTTTTAAGGGTTTTTATGCCTTTTGGGGTTTTTTGGGTTTTTTGGTTCTTAGTGTTTTTAGGGTTTTAGGAGGGGGTTAGGTTTTTATAGTTTTTTGGATTTTAAGGGGTTTTTAAGATTCTTTTAGGTGTTTTAGGGAAATTTTAGTTCTTTTTTTGGTTTTTGGTTTCTTTTAGGGATTTTTAGGGTTTTTAGGGATCTTTTAGTATTTTTAAGTGTTTTATGGGGTTTTAGGGTTTTTAGGGTCTTGTAGGATCATTAGGGGGTTTTAGGGTTTTATTAATTTTTTTGTGTTTCTTGGGGGTTTGGGGTTTTTATGATGCTTTATGGTTTTTAAATGGAATTTAGGTATTTAAGGGGTATTAAGGGGTTTTAGGTGTTTTTTTGTTTATAGGGTTTTTAGGGTCTTTAAGGTTTTTAGGTTTTTTTATTTCTAGGATCAATATGGTTTTTATGGTTTTTCAAGGTATTTTATGGTTTTTGGGCCCTTTAGGAAATTTTAGGTATTTTTATGGTTTTTAGGATCAGTTAAAGTCTTTTTGGGTCCTTTATTTTTTTAGGTTTCAGAGTCATTTAGGGGTTTTAGGGTACTTTTGGGGTTTTTAGAGTTTTTAGTACCATTTAGGGATTTTTAAGATACAAGGTTCTTTTAGGGTTTTTTACAGTTTTAGGATCATTAAGGTGGTTTAGGGCTAATTTAAGGTTTTAGGGTTTTTTGGGATCATTTAGGGTATTTTAGGTAATTTCAGGGTTTTAGGGTCTTTTAGGATTTTTAATGGTTTTTTAGTGATTAATGTTTTTTATAGTTTTTATGGTTTTTTATTTTTATGGACTTTATGGGTTTTTATGTCTTTAGGGTGTTTATTTTCTTTAGGGTTTTCTAGGTTTCTAAAGGTTTTTAAAGGGGTTTCATGGTTTTTAGGGGTTTTAGGACCATTAAAGTTTTTAGTATTCATAGTGTTTTAAAAGGGTTTATATTTATTTATGGGTTTTAAGGGTTTTAGGAAGTTTTTGGAATTTTTAGGGATGGGTTTAAATGGCTGTTTGGTGTTTTCATTGTTTTTAGGATTTTCATGGCTTTTCACGTCTTTTTAAGAGTTTTAGTGTTTTTATAGGGTTTACGTTCTTGGGGTTTAATAAGGGTTTAATGGGTTTTAGGGGTTTTAGTATTTTTAAAGGTTTTTTATTTATTTTAAGGGTTTATTTAGAGTATTTAGGGTTTTAAGGGTTTTTGTTTTTTAGGCCTTTCTCCCAGTTTTAGGGTTTTTAAGTTTTTAAGGATTTTTGGTTTGTAATATTTTTTGGCGTGTTTTAGGGTTTTGGGGTCGTTTTTGGGTTTTATAGTGTTTTAAGTGTATTTTAAAAATTTTAATGGGGTTTAGGTTTTATGAAATTTAAGGGTTTTTAGTGTATTTTTAAGAGTTTTAGATTTTTAAGATTTTATGGTTTTTTTTGATATTTTTAATATTTCATTTGGTTTTTCATTTATTTGGTGTTTTTTATTTTTAAAGAATTTGGGTTTTTTAGGATTTATGGGTTTTTAGGGTTTTAGGTTTTTGGAGGGGGTTTAGGGGGTTTAGGGTTTTTATGTTTTTCAAGATTTTTAGGGGTTTTTAGGGTTTTAGATTTTTTAGGGGTTTTAGGGTGTTTAGTATTTTTTATGGGTTTTATGTTTTTAAGGAGTTTTGTGGTTTTATTCAGGGTTTTTAGAGTTTTATGGCTTTTAAGGTATTTTTTTTGGTTTTCAAAAATATTTTTGTGGTTTTCTGATTTTTGGGGTTTTAGGGTATTTAGTGTTTTAAAGGGATTTAGGGGTTTAATGGGTTTTATTTAGTTTTTTAGGATTTTTTTATTGTTTTATAGGTTTTAGGGTTTCTACACTTTCTTTAGGGTTTTATGTTTATTGTGGTTTTAAGGATTTTTAATGATTTTTATGATTTTTATGATTTTGAGAGTTTTTTTATTTTTTAATGGGGTTTAGAGTTTTAGTGTTCTACGAATTTTTTAAAATTTTCTATGCCTTTTTGGGTTTTTATAGTTTTTAGAGGCCAACTAGGGTTCTTTTTAGATTTTTAGGGTTTTATGAGTTTTAGATAATTTTTGGGAATTTTAGTGTCTTTAGGGTACTTTAGGGTTCTAGGGTTATTTTGGATTTTTATAGTTTGTTATGTTTTTAGGGTTTTTATAATTTTTATGGGTTTTACAGTTTTTATGGGTTCTGGTGTTCTTAGGTGTTTTAGTGTTTTTGGGTGTTTGAAGGATTCTTTTACGGGTTTTCATGTTTTTATGGTAATTTTTAGGTTCTTATGTTTTTTAATGTTCTTTTAGGGGTTTTAGTGGTTTTTCGTATTTTAGAGTATTTTTAACGGTTAGTAGGGTTTTTTAGGTTTTTGGGGTTTCTAGGGTTTGTTAGTGTTTTTAAATGGATTTTTTTTTTATTTTTCAGGTATTTAATTATTTTAATATTTTTAGGGTTTTTTGGGGTTTATGTAGGATTTTAGTACTTTTCGAGGGGTTATAGTGTGTTTAAGGGTTTTAATGTTTTTGGGGTTTTAGGGGTTTTTAGATTTTTATGTGGTTTAGGGTCTTTTGAGGTTTTAGAGCCATATATATTTTATGGAGGGGGGTGGTGGTTTGGGTTTTTTTATAATTCTATGGATTTTTATGATTTTAGGGTGTTTGGGGTCTTTTCAGGGTTTTTAGGGTTTTTAGGGTTTAAATATTTTTAGAGTTTTTAGGTATTTTTGTGTTTTTTGGGGTTTTATGGGGTTTTTTATTTTAGGGGTTTTTTGGGATTTTTTGGTGTTTTAGGGTTTTTATGTGTTTTTAAGGATTTTATGGTTTTTATGTATTGAGGGTTATTTAGGATTTTTGGGGATTTAATGGATTTTTTAGGTTTTTATGGTTTTTAGTGTTTTTAAGGTTTTACATGCTTTTACGGTTTTAGGGTTTTAATATTTTTAGAAGTTTTAGGGTGTTCTTGGTTTTTAGGGGTTTTTTATGTTTTAGGGATTTTTTGTGTTTTTGGTTTTATGGGTTTTATGATTTTTATGTGTTATAGGTTTTTTAGGATTTTAATATATTTTGTGTTTACAGCTTTTTAGGGTTTTGGCTGTCCATTTGGACTATTTTGGTATTTTTTATGGTTTTAGGGGTTTTATGGGGTTTAAAGGGTTGTAGGGGTTTTGAGGGGGTTTTAGGTTTTTTTTGGGATTTTTAGGGGTTTGAGGGGGTTTTAGTGTTCTTAGGGGTTTTAAGGGGTTTTTAGATTTTTTGCATTTTTTTGGGTTTTTTAGTGTTTTGAGGTTATTAGTTTCTATGATTTTTTATGATTTTAAGGGGTTTTAGTGTTTGTAGAGTATTTATGGTTTTACAAGTGTTTTTTGAGTTTTTATGGGATTTTGGGGTTTTCTAGGGTTTCGTGAAATTTATAAAGGTATTTTATGTTTGCATTGGGATTTTTTTTTATTTTTTGATTTAAGGTTGTTAAGTTCTTATTAGGTTTTTAGGGTTTTTAGTGTCTTTTAGGAGTTTTAGGGTGTTATTTTGGTTATTAGGATCTTTTTGGGTTGTCACTGTTTTTAGTGATTTTATGTTTTTAGGGTTTTAGAGTTTTGGGTTTTTTAGTGCTTTAAGGTTTTATGGATTTTTCATGGTTTTGGGGGGTTTTTTTGGGTTTTTGGATTTTGTGTATTTTTAGGGGGTTTTAGGGTTTTTAGGGTTACTATAGCATTTTATTGTTTTTAATGTTTTTTGGAGTCTTTTAATGTTTTAAGGGGATCTTAGGCTCTTTTATGGTTATATATTTATTTAGTATTTTTTAGGATTTTTTAGGATTTTTAGAGGGATTTAGGGTCTTTTTGAGTTATTAGGGGTTTGAGGCCTTTTATGGGGTATAAAGGGTTTTAGGGGTTTTCAAATTATTTGGTGGGTTTTAGGTTCTTTAGTGTTTTGGGGTCCTTTACGGTTTCTATAGGGGTTTTAGTTTCTTTTAGAGTTTTTTTTATGTTTTATGATCCATGTGGTGTTTTAGGGTCCTTTAAGGTTTTTTGGTGTCCTTTAGGGTTTTTAGGATTTCTAGGGTTATTTAGATATTTATAGGGGTTTTAGGGTCCTTTAGGGGTTTTAGGGGTTTTTTGGGATTTTTAGAGTACTTGATATATTCTTAGACTTTCAGGGCCTTTTAGTGTTTTTTGAGTTTTTAGAATCTTAGGTGTTTTTTGGGTATTTTTAGGGGTTGTTATTATCTTTTAGGAATTTTTAACTATTCATTTATTTTTTGGTTTTTTGGGTTTTACGGTCTTTAGGGGTTTTTGGGTTTTGGGGGGTATTTTAGGATATTTTAGGGATTTATGGGGGTTTTAGCAGTTTTTATGGTTTTATAGTATTTTAAGGGGTTTAGGCCTCTAGGGTCTATTAGATGATTTTAAGGGTTCTTAAATAATATTTATGGGTTTTTAGGGTTTTTTGGTTTTTTGGGTTTTTAGCGGATTTAGGTTTTTTCAGGATTTTTAGATTTTAGGGGTTGATATAGTTTAAGGGTTTTTTCTGTTTTGTATGATTTTATGAGATTTTACATGGTTTTTTCAGGTTTTAGGGGGGATATGGGGTTTTAGAGTTTGAGGATTTTTTAATAGTTTTAATGAGCTTTGTTGTTATTTATGATTGTTTGAGTAAGTTTTATGGGTTTTAGGGTTTTAATGGTTTTAGGTATTTTTCAGATGTTTTAAGGTTTGTAGGCTTTTTTGGTTTTTTAGGGTTTTATGGTTTTAGAGCATTTAAGGGTTTTAAGGGTTTTTTTGGGTATTTTAGGGTTTTTAGGGTTTTTAGGGTGTTTAAGGGTTTTTAGGGTTTTAATAGAGTTTTTGGGGTCTTTTAGGTCTCTTTTTTGTTTTTTGGATTTTAGGATTTTTAGGAATTTTATGGCGTTTTAGATTTTTGTTTTTGTTTTTAGGGTTTGGGTTTTTTTATTTTTTATGGTTTTTATGGTTTTAGGGGTTTTAGAATTTAAGGGGTTATTATAGTTTTAAATGATTCTTGGGGTTTTATAATTTTAAGGTTTATTCTATGGTTTTAGGTATTTCTACGGGTTTAAATGTTTTTATGGGTTTTAATGGTTTTTACGGATGGGTTTCTAGGGGTTTTCAGTGGCTTTATGAAATTTTCAGGGGTTTTAGTGTCTTCACTATTTTTTTTGAGTTTTTTTGGATTTTTAGGGTTTAGAGTATATTTTTAGGGCTTTTAGAGTTTTTAGATTTTTTATATATTTTTTGAAAATATTTATGGCTTAATGGTTTTTAGGGGGTTTTAGGTTTTTAAGGATTTTTAGGGATTTTAGTGTTTTTAGGGTTTTTACCGATTTTGAAGGGTTTAAATAATTATAAGGGGTTTTATGTTGTTTAATGTATTTTAAGATGTTTAATAGATATTTAGGGTTTTTGGGACTTCTATTATTTTATGGGTTTTAGGTTATTTAAGTATTTTTTTGGGTTTTTACTGGTTTTAGGGACTTTTACACATTTTATGGCCTTTTGGGTTTTGGGGGATTTTAGGGGTTTTATGGTTTTCTTTATTTTTTAGGGTGTTTAGTTTGAAATTATTTTTTAGGATTTTTCGTGTTTTTAGTGTTTATATGGTTTTTTTGGTTTTTAGAGTTTTTATGGTTTTTATGGGTTTTAAGGTTTTTATGGGTTTTAAGGGTTTTTAAGGAATTTTATGGTTTTTAGGGTTTTTAGGGGTTTTAGTGTTTTTAAGGATTTAGTGATTTTAGTGTTATTAGGGGTTTTTTGGATTCATTTATGTGTTTTAGTGTTTTCGGGGTTCTTTTATGGTTTTAAGGATTCTTTAGGGGTTTTTGAGTTTTTTGGATTTTGTAAATTTGTCTTAGAGTTTTTATTGGGTTTTAAGGAGTTTTAAGTTTTTTTATTATTTTTTTGCGGGTTTTACGGTTATTGGGACTTTTAGAGATTTTTAGAGATTTTAAGGTTTTTAGGATTTTATGGGTTTTTTTGGTATTTTTTGGGTTGTTAGGGTTTTGAGGGTTTTAGGACCTTTTAAGAGTTTTTAAGGTGTTTTTGGGTTTTAGTGTTTTTAGCATCTTTTAGTGTATTTTGTAACTTTTAGTCGTTTTGGTGTATTTTTTTTGGATTTTTGGGTTTTTATAATTTTTAGTGTTTTCTTATGGATTATAGTGTTTATGTGTCTTTTTAGGTTTTTATTGGTTTAGGGTTTTGTAGGGTTTTATGGGGTTTTTGTAATTTTTAGAGTTCTAGGGGTGTTTAAGGGGTTCATAGTGTTTTTTTGTTTTAAATGGGATTAATAGATTATTTTATGGTTTTAGGGTTGTTTTAAGGGGTTTAGGGTTATTTTATGGTTTTTATGGTTTTTAGTGGTTTTTACGAGTTTGGGGATTTGTAGGTGTTTTAAGGGTTGTTAGGAATTTTATGGAATTCTAAATTTATTTTAGTGTTTTTAGGGATTTAAGGGTTTTTATAGGTTTTTAGGGGTTTTATGGTTTTTAGGGTATTTTATGGTGTTTAGATTTTATAGGTTTTGTAATGAGTTTTAAGGACCTTTAAATTTTTATGGTATTTTATGGTTTTAGTAATTTTAAGGTCTTATATAGATTTTTAGGGTTTTTACAATTTCAAGGTGTTTTTGGGTTTTTAGGGTCTTTGGGTCTTTTTAATGTTTTTAGGGTATTTTTGGAATATTTTGAGATTTTTTAACATTTTATCGATTTTTTTGTTTTTAGTGATTTTTAGGTATTTAAAGGCATCTTAGGTGTTTGTATGATTTTAAATATTTTAAATAAATTTTTAGTGTCTTTGGGATTTATCTTTTTAGGGGTTTTAGGGTTTAATAGGTATTTTTGGATTTTTATGTGTTATAAGGTTTTTAGGGGTTTTAGTGTTTTTAAGATTTTTTTGGTTTTTGGTTTTTTAGAGATTCTAGGGATTCAAGTTTATTTTAGTTTTTATTTAATATTAGTGTCTTTTTGTGTTTTAGGGTCTTTATGAGTTTTTAGTTGGATCTTAAAGGATTTTATGGTTTTACGGGATTTTAGGGGTTTTTATGTTTTTTGGGTTTTTCAGGGGTGTTAAGATTTTTTAGGGTTTTTAGAATTTTTGGGGTTTCAGTGTTTTTATATTTCGTAAGGTATTAAATTGGTTTTGAGGGGTTTTAGGCATATTTGCCTTTTTATATGGTAAGTTTAGGGTGTTTTAGGGTCTTTTTAGATATTTTAAGGTCTTTTAGGGGTTTAGGAATTTAGGTGTTTTAGGGTTTTTTTGGTTTTTTGGGTTTTTTCGGGTTTTAGGGTTTTTAGTTTTTTGTGGGTTTTAGGGTTTTAGGATTTTATAAGGTTATTAGGATCTTCCTAGGGGTTTTTCTTTATTTTAGGGTCTTTAGGGGGTTTGGGGGCGGCGGGTTATGATTTATTAGTATTTTTAGGGATTTTATGCTTTTAGGGGTTTTAAAGTGTTTTTCGGGGTTTATTGGGGTTTTAGAGTTTTTATGGGTTTTAGAGTTTTAAGTGGTTTTTAGTGTTTTGAATATTCTTAGTTATTTGGGGTCTTATATGTTTTTTGGTCTTTTAGGGTCTTTTTTGGGTTTTTAGGGATTTCAGTGTCTCTTAGGGGTTTTATGGTATTTTATGGTTTTAGGGTATTTTATTGCTATTAGGGGTTTTATGGTTTTTATTGTTATTAGGATATTTTTAGGGTTTTTATGTTATTCTGGGATTTTTAGGGGTTTTAGGGGTTTAGGGTCTTTTAAATTTTATGGTGTAGTGTTTCAGGTCTAGGTTTTTGGGTTTAGGGTTTAAGGTGTGGGGTTTAGTGTGTAGGGATTCTGGTTTATGGTGTTTAGTATATGGTTTAGGGTGTGTGGTTTATTTTGTAGTGTTTAAGGTTTAAAGAGTAGGATTTTGGGTTTAGGTTGGAGGGTACAAGGTTTTAGGAGTAGGGGTTATGGTAATTCTTGAAGGGTATAAGATTTAGGCTGTAGAATTTTTGGTGTATGACGTAGGGTATTGGGTATAGGGTTTTTAGGTTTTTAGTGGGTTTTAGGCGTTTTTTTTTGGTTTTTTTGGTTTTTATGGTTTTCAAATTTTTTATTGTTTTATTAGTTTTTTGGATTTTTAGTTTTTTTTATCATTTCTAAGGTTTTAAGGTTTTTCTAGGTTTTATGTTTTTTTGTGTTTTTGATGGATTTTAGTACATTAGGGGACTTTTAGGGTTTTAGGTGTTTTAGAGTTTTTAGGTTCTTAAGGGGTTTTATGTTTTTTTGTTTCAAAGGGGTTTTTATATATTTTTTTGGGTTTTTAGTGTTTTTATAGTTTTTTAGGGTTTTGGGGGTTTTTGGATTTTTAATGTTTTAGTGTTTCTGGGGGTTTTAGGTATGTTAGTGGCTTTTATAGTTTTTAAAATTTTTTGGGGTTTAAAAGGTTTTTTGGTTTTTTATATTCTACGGTTTTTATAATTTTTATCTTTTTAAAGAGTTCTAGGGTCCTTTACGGTCTTCCATGGTTTTAGGGGTCTTTAGGGTTTTCAGGGTTATCTAGTTTTTTAGGGTTTTTTTTGGTTTTTTACTGTTTTTATGGTGTTTATGGTTTTTAGGGTTTTAGGGGGTTTTAGGGGTTTTCTAGGTTTTGGGGTTTAGGGTTTTTTAGCGTTTTTAGGGGGATCGGTGTTATTCAGGCCTTTAATGTTTTAAGGGAATTTAGGTTTTTTATGATTTTTGCTGTTTTTAAGGCAATTAAGTTTTTAGTATCTTTATGGATTTTATGGTTTTTGGGTTATTTAGCAGTTTTAAGGGTTTTTATTGTGTTTTAATGGTTTTTAGGAGTTTTGAGGGTTATTTAATGTTTTTAGTGTTTTTAGTGGTTTTAGGGTATTTTAGGATCTTTTATGTTTATTTAGGGTTTTTAGTTTCTTCCTAGACTTTTAGGTCATTTATGTTTTTTTTATTTCAAGGTTCTTTTAGGCCTTTTTAAAGGATTTTATGCTTTAGGGGGGTTTTGGTTCTTTTCAGATCTTTTAGGGGTTTTGGTGTATTTTAGGGGTATTTTAGGGTTTTTAGGATTTTATGATTTTAGTGTTTTTTATATTTTTTTTAGTTTTTTGGGTTTTAAGGGATTTTTTAATATTTTTTATGGTTTTTGGGGTTTTGGTGGGTTTTAAGATTTTTAGACTTTTTGGGGGTTTTTAAGGATTTTAATGTTTTCAGGTTGTTTATTGATTTGTAGATATTTAAGAGGGTTTTTGGTTTTGAAGTATTTTTAGGGTGTTAATGGTTTTTAGAGATTTTTGGGGGGTTTTATGTTTTTTGGCGTTTTATGTTAATAAGGGGTTTATGATTTTAGGGTTTTCTGTTTTTAGGGGTTTTTATGAATTTTTGGGGTTTTATGGGTTTTATGGTTTTCATGGTGGTAAGGGGTTTTTGGATATTTTAGGGGTTTAAAGGATTGTTTTAGTGTTTTTATGTTTTTTAATGTTTTTAGGATTTTTAATGTTTTTAAGGTATTTGGGGGTATTTTAGGTGGTTTTAGGTATTTTAGGCTGATTTAATATTTTTAGGGATTTAAAGGTCTTTAGGTTTTTTAGGGTTTTCAGGTTGTTGAGGGTTTTCAGTGGGTTTCAAGGTTTTTAAGGGTTTTAGCATTTTTTAGGAATTTTATGGGATTTAAAATTTTTAGGGTTTTAGGTGTTTTTTTAAAGTTTTCTAGGTTTTATGAATTTTTATTGTTTTTTATGGATTTTAAGGTTTTTAGGGATTTTAGGGAATTTTAAGATTTTTAGAATTTTTTGGGTCTTAATGGTTTTTAGTGTTTTTAAGACTTTTGAGGGGTTTTGGGGGATTTTGGGTGTTAAGGTTTTATACATTTTTTTGGGGCTTATAGTGAGTTTTTAGGGGTTTTGGGGACTTTTAAGGGTTTTTTGGGTTTTTAGGGTTTTATAGTTATTTTTGGTATTTTTATTATGTTTATGGGATTTTAGTGTCTTTGAAGGGGTTTAGTGTATTTTAGAGGCTTTTGGGTTGTTTAAGGGGTTTTACAGGTATTACAATTTTTTGGGTTTTTAGGGTTTTTAGGTATTTTAAAGTTTGATAGGGTTTTAAAAGGATTTTCTATTTTTTGGAGCTTTAGGGTTTGTTTTGGGTTTTTATGGTTTTTAGTGGTTTAGGGAAATGAAAGATTGAGACAAGGCATGCCTGGCCCCCCAAAAGTTAAAAAAAAATCAAGAAAAAAACTTTACAAGGGGGGTTTGAAGAGATGGGTGTGAAGTTCACCCTTCATATCATAATCCAGAAAGGGTGAGACGAATGGTGCAGCGATGAAAAACCACATCAAACTTTTTTTCCACAATTTCCTTCTTGGATAGAGCATTAGCCACTGAGTGCACCTCCCTATAGGAATGTGTGAAGTTAAGAGTGATATATTGGAAAAGATGGAGACATTCAATCCACTATGGAAGAAGCCTCGAGAGAACTTTCCTGGACTTGTTCTTGAGAACATCCAGCACAAGCATAGAGTTGGATTTGAGGCAAAACTACTTCCACCCAAAATGAACCTCAAATTTGACCACCTTCATCATTTTGAAAATCTTAGCTTCATAAGAACATCCATCACCAATAAAATTATAGAATCAGACCTTAACAAAGACTCTTTGTGTACATAAAATACCGTCACACCTCGAGGGACCCGGTGCTCTCAAATCCATGCCATCACCATTTAATTTGATATATGAAATGATCCACGGGATCTAGTAGACAAACATGAGAACCTGTGGTTTTTTTGTCCTACCAGAAAATACAAGAAAACATAATACAATGAAATCATTGAAATCATTATGCATTGAACCTATTTGAATTCAAGATGCCGCATGGATGCAGTATGTATAACTTAAATTCCACCATGAAAGGAGATACATTGCCTATTGAAAGTAGCCACATTTCATGAGGCCCAGATATATGAGATAACATAAGAAGTTATAGAGAGTAGAAGGTTGTGAACTTGGTCACTGTAGGTCTTCTCAGAAAGGCTACTCAACATTTCAAGAAATGAAATATTAAGGCTTAATTAGCACCTGAACAGCTTCTGTAAGTATCCACATATCGCTGTAGAAAATCTGCACTAAAATTTTTTGTGTTGGGTATTATCATCAGCCTAAAGGCACAATTAATAGGCCTAAGCAAGGCTGTTCCCATCCCTCTTAAGCTGCTCTTGCATGGGAAGCCTGTTCTTCACAAATCTCAAAAGAATCATATGACTCACAGGTGGGATTAATGGTCTCTTGAAAGAAGAGAGCCAGGCAGTAGGGTCATAGTCATGTGCACATTTATGATGGTAAAAATTCCTTGTGTTAAGATGCCCAACAAGGCTGGGTTTCCAAATATGGGTGTCAGAGTCAACAAACAAATTCCACTAAATCTTTTGGATGATATCATCGGGAAGGATCTCATCGAAATATCCATGTCTTTAGTTAAAGGAAACAATAGACATTCTCCTGAAAATAGGGAGAGTAATCATAGATTCAATCAGAGGCTTATCAATCCTTGAAGTGGACCAACAGTTTGATTCGAATGGTTTGACATAACCCATTTTGAGTGAGTTGCAATTTCCTTGTATGAGGATCTGACTAATGAACAGAATGAGGAGGGTAAATATAAATTGAATCCATTACAAAGTCTTTGTATTAACCTCACACTAATAACCCCTACAACATCATCATAGTGTATCATGTTTAGATTGTATGTTTTAGAATACATGGTATATGGTCTATGGTGTAGGGTTTATGGTTTAGGGAGTAATTAATATGCATTAATCTATAGGGTTTAGGGTTTAGTGTGTAGGGTAGAGGGTTTATTGTTTTTTAAATAGGGTTTAGGTTGTATGATATAGGGTTTGTGGTGTGGTGTATATGATTTAGGGTTCATGGTATAAGGTTTAGGGTGTAAGGTTTAGTTTGTAGTGTTTTGGGTTTAGGGTGTAAGGAATAAGGTTTATGGTGTAGGGTGTAGTGTATAATGTTTAGAGAGTATGTTTTAGGGTGTAGTATCTTGGGTTTAGTGTGTTAAGTTTAGGGTTTAGTGTGCTAAGTTTAGGGTTTAGTGTGCTAAGTTTAGGGTTTAGTGTGGGGTATAGGATTTCAAGTCTAGGTTTTGGGTTTCAGGGTTTAAGTCCTATGGTATAGAGAGTAGGGTTTAGGTTTTAAGGTTAAGTGTGAAGGATTTTTGAATTAGGGTGTAGGGTATTGGAATTTGGATGTAGGGTTTTGGGTTTATGGTGTGGGTTTTGGGGTATATTTTTTGGGGTTGAGGGTGTTGGGTTTAGGGTATTGGGTTTATGGTGTAGGTCTTGGGGTTTAGGGTGGTGGGTATTGGGATTTCAGAGTATGATTTATGGTTTAGTGTTTAGGGTGTATTGTATAATATTTTTGGTCTTTATGAATTTTAGTTATTATTAAGGGGGTTTTATAGGTTTTATGGATAATAGAGGATTTTAGGATTTTTAGGGGTTTAAGGGATTTTATGATTTTTAAGGATTTATTAGAATATTAAGGTTTTTATGGGTTTTAAAGTTTTTTTTGGGTTTTGGGATAATATTTAGGGTTTTGGGGGTATTTTTATTTTTTGGGGGTTGTTATGCTTTTTGGGGGGTTTTAATGTTTTTATGATTTAAAGTGTTTTTACAGTGTATTGGGTTTTTAGGGTTTTTTGGGATTTTTAGGGATTTTTAGGGGTTTTACCAATTCAGGGTGTCTAGGGGTTTTGGTGATTTATGGGTTTTAGGTGTTTTTAGGATTTTTAGTGGGATTTTAGGGGTTTTAGTGTCCTTTTAGGGTTTTGGGGTTTTCAGTTTTTAATAGTTTTTAGGTTTTTTTTATCATTTTTATGGCCTAAGGGTTTTTAGGGTTTTATATTTTTATTAGGTTATTTTTTTGGGTGTAACGGGGTTGTTAAGCTACTTTAGTGCATTTTAGTGTTTTTTGAGTTTGAATAGATTTTGGGGGGTTTATTAGTTTTTTTGGGTTTTTAGGTTTTTTTAGTCATTAATAGTTTTTAATGTTTTAGGGTTTTATGGATTTTAGTGGTTTTGTGGTGTTAAAGTTCTTCTCGTGTTTTTTGATTTTTTGGGTTTCATAGGGTTTTTATTTTTTCTTAGGGGTTTTAGGGGTGTTAGGGTTTTTAGAGATTTTAGGATTTTTAGGGTTTTTAGTTTTTTTGGGTTTTAAGGTGTTTGGGTATTTTTGTGTTTCTAAGGTTTCTATGGTTTTTAAGGTTTTATAGTATTTTTTGGTTTTTATGGGTTTTCTGAATTTTTCTTATTTTTATGGGTTTTTAGTTTTTATGCTATTTTAGTTTTTTTGGAGTTATAAGGGTTTTTAGGGTTTTTAGGTTGTTAGGGTTTTTTAAGGATTTAGGGTTTTTAGGGGTTTTTAGTGTTTTTTTGGGTTTTAGTGTTTTTAGGGGTTTTAGGGTTTTTATAGTGTTTAAATGATTTTTTGTGTCTTTTAAGGTTTCATTTGATTTTTGGGTCTTTTAGTATTTTTAGCATTTTAGGGTCTTTTTGGGTTTTTTATAGTTTTTAGTGTCTTTTAGGGGTTTTAGGATTTTTAGGATTTAAGGGGTTTAGCGATTTTAGGGATTTTAATGTTTTTAGGATGTTTAGGGGTTTCAGTGTTTTTTTGGGGTCTTTAATGTTTTTAGGGTTTTTTTTGGTTTTTCGTATTTTATGTTTATTTCTATTTTTAGGGGTTTTAGGGTTTTTAGATTATTTGGTTTTTTATTTTTTTTGGTGGTTTGGTTATTTATGGTTTTTAGAGATTTTTGGGTTTTCTGGGATTTTTAGGGGGTTTCCGAGGTTTTAATGGTTTTTGGGTTATTTAAGATTTTCAGGGGTTTGGGGGTTTTTAGAGGTTTTGAGGGGATTTAGTTTTTCTAGGATTTTTCGGTTTTTCGGGGGATTATGGGTTTTAGTGTTTTTAGAGATTTTTTTGGGGATTTTTAGTGTTTTTTAGGTTTTTAATGGGTTTTAGTGTTTTTAGGGGTTTTAGGGTTTTTATTATTTTGATTTTTTTTATGGTTTTTATTTTTTTCATGTTTTTAGTGTTTATCAGGGTTTTTAGAATTTCTTATGTTTTTTTAATTATCATTGTTTTTTAGGTTTATTAGGTATTTTAGGGTTTTAAACGATTTTATGGTTTTTGGGGTTTTTAGCATTGTTAGGGGTTTTATTGTATTTCTGGGGTTTTAGGGACTTTTAGGGTTTTACGTGTTTGTAGAGTTTTTAGGGTATTTTAATTTTTTTTGGGTTTAGGGTGTTTTCGGGCTTTTTTGGGTTTTTTGGGTTTTTGGTGTCTTTTAGGTTTTTTGAGTCCTTTAGGGTTTTAGGGGTTTTAAGATTGTTTATGGTTTTATGGGCTTTTAGATTCCTTTATGGATTTTAGGTGTTTTTAGGGTCTTTTAGAGGTTTTAGTAACCTTTAATGTTTTTAGTTTTTTTTCTTTACATTTTATATGAATTTGGGGGATTTGTTTTGGTTTTTAGTGTTTTATTTTTTTTTTGTATTTTAGGGATTATATGTTTTTTAGTATTTTCTGGGTTTTGGGTTTTTTTCATTTTTAAGGTTTTTATGTTTTATATGGGTTTTAAGTGTTTTTAGGGGTTTTAGGGTGTTGGGTCTGGAAAAATTTTCTTGGAAGATCGAAAAGGACTTTATGAATTTTTGAAATGGATCAACATAAATTAACCAGTCTATTTCATGAAGAATTAAAATGGTAAAGTACCATGATCCACAATGGAACCCCACCTTCAAAAAAGGTTGCTCTCTATGTGTGTCACTGCTTCACATACTGCCTCTACATATCACCCCCACAAAATAATTTCATTTGTTAGGTGAGGTGTCCCCCCTCCATAAATGAATTTCACCTTATGAGGTGACGAATCTTCTTTCATGGCCCTAAAAATAAAAAATATCTTTATTGGGGTGAGACAGCCACCCAAAAACCAAAATCTTTCATGGTTGGTGGTTTCATGGTAACATTGGTATCCCTATTATAAACCCCACACACAATATAATGGGTATAGTATATTTTTTAGAGTGGAGCGCTTGTATGAGAGACGAAGAGGTTCTGAGTAAGTTATTTCAGTAGGTAAACATTTACCACATATCACAAAGTAAAAGAGGGAATAATAATCAGACCGCATAGAATAAAAATTGGTCCTCATATTGAAGGGTCCTTTGTGGGATACCCATTTTAATAGAAAATCCCTTTGAGGAGTATAATTATATGAACCACATTCTGATGAAATATTTGTAAGCCACTATACCACATATATAACATTACATGGGATGGGGTCCTTCAGTCTCAGCACCCCTTTTATTAGTATTCATCCTTACCTTATACCCTTCATGAACTATCCAAAATATCATCTCCACAAACCTCTCTCACAAAGAACTACGAACCAAGAGGCCCCCTTAATGAATCCCCACACCAAGGCCTCTTTCAAAGCTTCCAGATATTTGTGGTCAGAGTATAGGGAACACCTTGGATCCCTCTCAATCATACATTCTCATGGTAAATGAGGCCCTATTAGTAACCTACTTAACAAATGGATCCTCACAATGTTATATATCATACATTCCCATGTTAATGATGATCCAAATCTTTGAGGAAGTTCCAAGCACCTACCCATTTCATAAAATTATTGAAACCCACAAGAATTTTCCTTTTATGAGGGTCAATGTTGGATCCTTCTCTCATCTTCTCTAAAATTTATATAAGGGCATGTCTCCTAGAGTAAACCCCTCGTATGAGGTCACACCCCTCATCCTCTTCATCTACCTTGGTTATAAAAAAAGATAGGAGATAGCCTCCACATCCCTTCCTCTATCCCATAGCCCTATCCTTGTCTACCAGTTGAAAATGAAGGATTTTTAAGGGTTTTAAGATCTTCCACTTCCTCTTATTTTTCACACTGAGCATGAATCATGTGGTATTAGATTTTAGTGATGATCATAACATCCATATGATCAAATACATGGCTCAGGAGGAGATTTCGTTTATGAATCTTCCTCTCAAAAAAATGGGTACCCTTCTATATGGTGTAATCCATAAAACCATGCCTCGGCCTTCAAAGGGATATATTCCCAATGAATCAACACTATTTGGCTTCCTATATAGTTGTAATCACCAACCCTTTAAAACTATGTGGGATTTGATTCCTATCCAAGTGGGATATGAAGGAAACCTCCCTGATGTTTAAACCCAACACTCCAAATTTTACAAATTTTTTTCTAGCCCATATCCTCAGTAGGATAAAATTAATCTTGGTGGGTCATATTAATTATGAGAACTTTTCATCACCATCTTTACCAGGATAATTTCATTGTAATATTATACCCCACTCGAGAGACCACATCTCTTCCAGGTCCCCCTGGCCGCTTCAGTATCATCTTTTGCCAAGATGTAATTTCCGCATTATGTTAAACTTTATTATACGGTCCTTATCACTTGAACATAAAATATATGGTGCATATCATTAAATGAAACCAATATACTTGTTTTATGATTAGTTTCATTAATATAAATTTTAATACAATCTCATGGGCCCAATCGTGCCCTCAAAATAACTTCTGTTTTTCAGGATGATGATAAATTCTAGAGCACCTAACTGTTAAACTTAAAACTAGTATCTTGATAATAAATTATATAATTATATCTAATCCATTTTTAAATGGTTAAAATCAATGAAGAACCTCATATATAAATATATGTATTTGTCGATTAATAACCTCATATACATATGAATGATTTTGAAATCAACACATACAAAAAAAATTATTGTTCGCATAAGGGGGACATATCTGGTGTTTTGGATTTAATAAATGATTCCTATAATATTTCTTGGATCTACAAGAGAGCCCCAAAGTATGAAATAATTTCCCCCAAAATGGTTTAATGAGACTGGCCACCCATCCTCTCATCCCACTTTCATTATAAGGCCTCATTGGAGAAATCCAAGTGTACACCTACCTTTGGAAAAGAAGGTCCACACCAACTTGTAGTGATCATGAGAAACAAATGATGAGAATAAAAAATGGTGAAATCGACATGAATACTCAACAAAAATATGACTATCTAAATCACACTAAATCCCCTTTATGAAAAAATGAAAGAGTTACCGAAAAATGGATCAAAAATAATTAATTAGGTATGTGTTCATTTATTCATATTCTAATTTGATGGGGTATTACTGATTGTTTTTTTCATACCTATGTTGGATTTTTTGTTAATAACTCCCTTAAATCCTATATAATGGCATCCTTTTATCCAATTTGATCTTTTCCATCTTCCATCGGGTCCTCATTATCTATATGGTCACTGTCACCAAACTGGGGTCTCAAACGTTAGGTTACAAACCTTCTAATTCAATGGTACTGCCAAAGTGCTATCATCCCACCCCTAGAGGCATCTTGAGAAGCCATCTAACTCATGAATATCTACCATCCTTCCACTAAAAAATGATAGTATGTCTAGAATTAGGTGACAATAGTTTCTTTTTATAATGGTTTTGATAGCCTATCCCTAGAACGCTACAAAAAATACATCCCTTCTCTTATGAAGGCTAATTCATAGGTCCCTAATGGCCTCACTCATATGGAATAGAGGTCCCAACATAGGGATCTTTTCAGTAGTCACTTCTGTCAATATTTAATAGTAAGAAACACTCATCTTGATGGGGCACCACTTTCGATAATTCGACATAGTTGACTCATTCCTGAGAACATATGATAGTTTTTCAAGGGTAGAAAATAGTCATCAGGGAGTAGTTTCGTACCTTTGTTCCCTCAAAAGAAGCCATCCATACAAATTTTGGGGAAAATTTTGAAAATGAACCAACACCTTCTCGCACTAGCCAATCCTAATAGAATAGTTAAGAATCATTAAAAAATCCCACCATACATATTTTTCAATAATTTTTAAGTAGGTGTACACACCTTCCCACACATATCAATCCCTTCATAAAAGTTTGGAATCACCTAGAGGAACCATCCTGTATATTCCTTCTACAAATAAAGGGGAAACTCATATATCTACCCCCACATCATATTATTTCCTGCATATCCTAAAAATAACTGGAGGGAAATAACATGAATGTATCCCTAATATAGCTATAAAATGGGAGTATATTCTAATTATACATGATGAAGTTAGTCCTTATATCTTGATAATGATGTAAGGATAAACGTCTATCCCTATACACATTATAAAAATTTAGAAAGATATAATGATTATATTAGTGGTGACTAGGAGTTAGAAACACAAACCCACCTCTATATTTGAAGGGAAATAGCCGAATAATTCAAGATTCACCACATAGTAGATGAATATTACCTCTCTTATTTTAGAGTTTCATGGTCATCCCATGATAAATGGATAACTACATTGAGGCCCAATCCCCATTCCATCTAGATTTCAATGGTCTACTCTGGTGAACAATCTAAATGAAGCATATATCCCTACCAAAATTCTAGAAATATATTAGAAAAATCTAGCAAAAACGCATGAATTAATCAAATAGGTTTCCACATATGAAAGTTGTCACCCATAGCAGGTGGTTCCAATAACCCAGAGTAATACATTTTAAAATAATCCAACCCAAAAGTGATTGGGAAATCAAGAGATAGTCTATGACCAGGTTCTATTGAATTCTAGTGTTCTTGAAGCCTTGAGATGTTCATCTATGGTGCCTTAATATTCTACTCCTCCATCACCAAATTAGGGAGATAATATAGTTAGTTTCAAAGATCCTCTCCAAAATATTACTTCTGTCTATTCTATATGTACTCTTTAAACATATTACCATGAATTTTTATTTCCTGTTGAGAATCTGATCGATCTCAAGATACCATCCCATAATGAGTGTTGTAGTTTCCTTCAACATGACCAGAAGATCCAATAGAGAGAAGGTACTCTGGTTGATACTATCAATAATAAAGTCTCTCCCCAAGGGATGTGATTCTATCTCTCTCTCTACAGTTGTATATAAAGCAATGATGGAAGTCATCCCCATGATGGTGTTCATTGTGAAGGTCCTCCCCGCAACAATATTTCATTTCATCAAGATGGTCCTCCCCTTAATGAATCAAATTTTAGAAATTCCTACCATTTATAGGAGCATGGGAAAATAAGGCCAGCCATGCTTGATGACTCATCAATTAAAAGTGATATTCTTTCTCAACCAGAATATAGCCCATGGAAATGGTAAAACTTTAAGCCCTCCGTGGATCCCCTGCCTTCTAATACAATAGAGGACATCCCTGCTGACCCTGTTGTCTATTTTAAGGAAATGGGAAATGTCCAATCAGATCATATTTTTATAAGTAACCTCTCATGAATGAAAAAGGATAAATATTTCTCATGAGGATACAATTGGAAATGGATAATATACCATTAATATTTCATCCCTTAGATAATCCTCAATTAAGCATTCCAGAGGCATTTTTGAAGGATTGTGTGCACAAAATCCTCCTCAACATATACAATACTCTTTTTCAATTGAAAAAATGTATTTCCTTAAGATTAATAACATAATCATGTCAATATGATAGAATATATTCACCAAAAAATAGTCTTGGAGGACCTCCTAGATGCATGACATCTGAAATTAGGAAAGCAGCAAAGAGCCCTTCAACATTCATGTCTTGATTAATTAAGAGGATTATATTAGTTGATCAAAGACTCTACATCTAGTGTTCATGGAAGAGGATATAGAGAACATGGGGTGCTACATTTTACCTCACTTACCTATCATCGATTCCTACTATAAGTGGCATAATGTATTTTCATTTCCCATGTAGGATTCAAGAAATAAATTCCTCTCCCCACAGATGGATTTCTAAAAAAACTAGCTCAAATTAGGTCTCAAAGACATCAGGCTAGAAGAGACTAAGCCAACAAAAGACTTTTTCATTAGAAATAGAAAAATATCGGGAAAACCTACCACTTAATGGAAGTTAATTGTCAAATAGAGCTAATTTTGTAAATATAAAAAATTTCTTTAGAATAATTTGGCTTAGTTTTAGGACATGTAATGCACCCAACCTATGTAAGTAAAAATATCTATAAAATTAGAAGAGAAGATTCATAAATTGTAGTTGTGGAAGTATAAGAATAACTCTAGCCTGTAGGGATGGGGTAATTTTTAACACAACCTTCAAGGCTGACAAATCAGACACAAAATGTTGTAAAATAAGAACATGATCACCCTCATCCTATAGGTATTGGGGAATTTTTACATCAATAATAATTAAATTTAGTATTTTCTTGGTTGGGGGAAGTTCCAAAAAATGAATCTTCCCAGTTCATCCCATGTGGGGATGCAATTTCTTCATCAAGGGCACATATAATAGATTTATCTGGAGCTTCCATTTAGGTTACCCTTCACTAGAAGGATTTGAATGGATCCTCAAAATAAAGGATGAGTTATCCTAATGGATACAAGTAGAAATGAACCATTAAAAACAAAACCGCTTCTGAGAATCACAGTTCTTCTGGTTGACGCTCTAAGAGAAACCAAATACCCCAATATTTTGAGACTAATGAAATTCCCACACTGTAGTTCACATCAATGAATGTCATCAAAACATCGAATTATGATGCAGATTATCTGGCTAATGTGGGAGAATAGGAAGAACACACATCCATTAAAAAAAATTTCCACCCCAAAATAGTATAAGAATGTGTTCATACTAGAAATAATAGGATTTTCCAAAATTTGGGAATCCCAATGAATGACCCTATACCTCCTCTTCAATAATAATCATCCAATGAAAAGGGTGATGGCGTGACTCAACCCCACTTATATCCTATGGGGTTTAAACCCCTCACACTCAAGGAGATTCTTGATTAATATGAAGAAAAAATGAGATAATTTAAGAGGATTAATATTGAAATACATAGAGTTCATATTACTATCGAGTATGTCCTTCCAATATAAATTAAAGTAAATCTTCCATATAATGGTCTTAGCACGAATATATGATCATAGCAGTGAAAATATATTCGCAATGTCAGTGCAATATAGGAGAAAGATAATAAATCTATTTGGAATTAGTGACATATGATTACTGATATTTCCCCCCATTAGCTAAAAAAAAACCAATGTCAGTCAAGTTACAACCATACAGCTCAAGAACAACTGTAGCTAGGGAAAACACATCCAGTTCAGCATATTATTTCCCTTTCTGTATCTCCTATTCAATTATTTGTTTCCATAGGACTTGATAAAACTATTTAGTCCTTGTTATCTTGGTAAGAATATATGGAATGGAAATATGTTCTAGAACATTTAGAAATAAAACACTACCCTGAGTTGGTATATGCGACTCTACCCCATCTAATTTTTGAAATCCTACATTTCCAAAATTCCGTGATTTGGGAGTTCAAGACTAGAATATGACATGCTATGTATCTTAATGTTTCTCCATAATGGGAAATTTTTTTCAAAAAGAAGCTGTTATACTCTAGTGTTTTTTACAAACCTTACAAGGACTGTCCTTTGTATGATACACCAATTTACCTACAGGGTCGATCAAAGGATGGAAGGACCTCCAATAATAATTTATTTACCAATTCAGCTAAAAAATGTGAAAGAAACTGGTCATGTACCTCTCAAACTAAAAATAGTATGAAAATGAGAGATTCATAGACTTAATTTTTATGTGGAAGAGTTTAAGTTACTCCTTAAATTTTAAACTTCCATAGGAATATTTGTTTGGTATTTTCATAGATAACATCAAAGATGAGTTATGAACATCACTTATTCTAGAAAAGTACATGGGAGGGTTTCAAGAAATTTATAAAGTTTCAAAAATATTATAAGACTCCATCTTGTGAACTAGAGAAAAATTAGGGTGAGTACCAGTGGCCTAGGGAAAGATGATAATAAAATTAGAAACTGAAATTTTCACTATAAAACAAACCCTGATACATCCCCTACTCTTGAATCATCAACATATCAGGAAGAATCCCCTCCAGGGTGGAAAAAAAGAAACAAAATCCTCATCTATATGAATGGAGAGAGTTGAAATATACTCATTTTGAATAATGTAAAAGTAGTGTCTACTCCTTTAGAGATTAGAAAGTTATTAGATATTTCTTAGTAACTTTGTAAAAAAGTTGATAAATCTATCAAAAACCAAGAAACCTAATCAAGTCATTCATTTAGATCACCCAAATTGTTACCTCTTTCACCAAATATTAAGTAACACCTCTAGGATTGTTTCATCTTCAATGATATTATTGATAGAAAATTATGCATCTTACAAGAATTTTCAATGGAGGCATGGTTGGTACATGGATAATTCAAGCCCAAATATCCCAAAATCATGCTAAAGGGTATATTTTTAAAATCTACAACCTTTATGAACAAGATAAGATTTAAAAGGCCCTTTCTTCATAAAGAACTAATGGTATTATAAATAAAGTATCAGCCTCGATTCATAGAGATATTCATGACCATATAGAGACCTGACAGTAATGTCCATGAATATTCAATCCCGGTTTGTAGAGCTCTTTGCGGCCACTTAGAAATTTGATGGTAAAATTAGTGAATCTACATTTTGACTTGTGAATTATGTACATTAATGAAGTTTATAAATCTTTTGGACAACCTCCAATCATCACAAAAACCACATTTATACAAATAATACCTTATGTTTAACATTTATGGGGATGAAATCCTTTTGACTTCTAAAAATCACTCTTCTTTTTAAAACCACCCAATCTTAAAAAAACTATAGATTACTTAAGGTATTATATTATCTCCCAACGACCTCCCTTATGTTCTTGAGAGCCTCCAACCCATGTGGAGGTTCTTTTCATGATGTTTCATGACCTTTGTGGAAGAAAAGGTCCCTCGGAGTAACTTAAGTCTTTTTGAAGCATTATTCCTTCACGAATCTCTCACTCAAGGAATCATGAATTCATTTCATGGTAGGGGAATTTATTTTATGAAGAATAACCCTTCATATATCTCCTGACCTCTAAGAAACTTTTGATATTCTCAAAGAACCTCTCTATGAGGCCCCAGGATTCATGAATCCTCTCTCATGGGAATCTCCATGTTTCCTCCCTTATGTTGTCACCCTTTGTGAAGGTTGAGTTACTAGGACCCCCATATAAACCCATGATTAGTTAAGATACACCTTGAGTCCCTACATGACCAATTCCACCAACTTTTATATCTTCCCACTTCACCTCATGCATAGACTGGGCCACTAGTCTACCTATTTCTTCTATAAATAAGTATCTCAACCCCTTTTTCTTCTAATCATGGGGACTATAATGTTGGTCTCCTAATTGACCACTCCTACAAGATAGTTCCAATTCCATGAAACACCGAGAGGCATATGGTAGGTGGTCACTTAATCCCTAGGGGTGAGGATTGATTCCTTCCATATCTGAACTTCATAAGGTAAATATTCTTTATTCCACGTCATGGTCGTATGACGTTAAACTACATGATAACATCCTAATCACATGTCGTAAAACTGTATCCTTTCCCCATTTTATGAACACAAGATTTACAATTTTGAATCATCATGGGATGCCGCCTTATCCCCCTGATAAGATGAGAACCCCATAGAGGGAAGCTTCTACACATAATCCCCACACCATTCCCACAGGATAAATCCTATTGTGATGAGTATAGTCCATGGGTAATCCCCACACCATCTATTGTAGACTATCTTTTCGAGACATGAGAATCCTTATCAAATGATGTCAAACTGCATTGATCAGTCCTATCACATGAACATAAACTATGGCATCAAACTATGTAAATTTTGATCCATATCTTCTAAACTAGGTAGGTAGGATGCCTCCCAGAGGTTTAATCCCAAAAATTGTAAACTCAGGTGTCACATATTATATCCTAGAGACACACCTACTTGATCTGTCTCAAGGGTTATTATGACTAACCTTCTAGATCTTCCTTAAGTGGCATTCTAATCCATCGATTAGTAAACTATCTAGGTGTTCCCTCCTAGGGACACAACTCTTGGATCCACCTCCATTTGGTGTTTTGATCTGCAAATATATGATTCTCTGCCATGGGGAATTCTTATCCATTGGTAAACCCAGTTGTGACATCTTCCCTCCTAGGGATTCACCTCCTTGACCCACCTATAATAGATTATTATAATCAACCATCCCATCTCCCTAATAAGTTAAAATAGTTCCTTGATCTGTCTCAACCAGATGTTATGATGTATCTCTGCAGCTTGTAGAACATGTGACCTAACCCATAATACCTACCCCATTCGATGCACATGGTATCCTTTAGGTAGAAATCCATGGAAGACTTACGTATTTAGTTTCAATTACCTCATGATCGACACAAGATACCTTGGGTTACACACCTAATATGCCTCATATGAGATTCCCTCCTTGGGGGAATATTCATAGGTTACTAATGTGCATAACATCTAGACATGATTAGAGATTACCAATGTGACTACTCTCCTAAATGAAGGTTTCTTCCCTACCAAGACAAAATCAATGTAATTAGTCGATGTCAACATAGAGATGGAACTTGCAATTAGTTCCATGAACAAGACTTAATTATGAGGGAGACCCAAACTAGGAAACTATATCCAAGGAGGAATCCATATAATGAGTAGCCAATATCCCATTATCTCATTTTGATCAAGGATCATACATCACTAATTAAAGTGATGAAAGCCTCCCACCTTTGGAAAGTGGAAATGTGTGGAAACAAAATACAGTGTGCATTGACGCATAGGAGGGCCCTCTTCAAAGCATCAGAAACTAAAATTGTGAACCCAATGTGAAGATATTATCTTTCAACCATGAAGAATAGTAATGTTGGACACCATATTTGGATATTAGACTCCAAAATTTATGGCATCGAACTTCACCAAGAAATGGTGAACCCAAAGATAAACTCTTCTCCTCAATATGGGGAATAATATCATCTGGGAAATCAAAATATGTTCATGTTGAGAAATTCCATATTTGGTAATATGTGCCACCATGAAAATAGTGGGACCAACATGGAAGTAACTTACACATTGGGGCAATTAGAATTGGGTCATACTTGGTCTATGACATTTCTAGTGTAGATTATTTTTTGTTTAGAATATAGTACAACAGTTGGGCATTGAGAATATATTTCCCTATAACTATACTAATAGACGATTCCAAAAAAATTATAGGAATAAATATTAAAAAATGAAACTACCCAGCACCCATAGGAATGAGGGTAGAAGAAACATTTTTGTGGAAATCTGACACAACTCTACCTCTACCAAAACTTCTGGATCATCTTGGGATACTTGGTACCCATGCCCCATCTCACACTCTGATATCATCTATAAGAGTCTGACTGAAACCCTAATATGCAAGTATGAGTAAGAGGTCATTATTACCTACTCGAATATGTCCCTCAGAGACCTTGATATGTCATCGTCTCATTGACACCACCCCCCAAAGGGCCATGTAGGGTGAAACTAACCCCAAAATCTGATGAAGAACCACTTCAACGGTCTTTCCTCATAGTTATTCAACAACTAAATCCACTATGCTGAGGAGGTAGGGTATGTTTTGGGTCATGCTGGATGTGAATAATTATTAGTATCCTACAAGAATATATCACACTAGGCCTCTCTAATACCAGTAATGACCAACCCCATAGGCCAAGGAACGGGTGGACTCCACCCCTACTCCACCAGCCCTTGTCCAAAGTACCCGATGCCAGAATCAAGGGAAGGATCAATATGATTCAAAAAAAGAGGAATATTACAGTGCACTAGTGGTACATTCCACTACCAGTGTACAATACTAGATCCCTGCAATAGGATAATTGAGATCCATCATTTCCTAACTAATATTGACACCCCAACCCCCTCATAGGCAGAATAGGTTGACTCTATTAATTGTTGGTACTGATGACCATCATTATAGGAAATCCCATGATGAGGAAAATCAGTACGGATTCCCTCCTTGAACTGTCTCTAGACATAATGAAGATCCTCCCCAATAATTCAATGATTATCATGATTCTACCATCCAAAGAGGAGGTCATCCCCACTCCAGCACTAACCCAAGAGGAGGCCCTCCCCAATCCATCACCAACTAAATTGGTGGTCCTCCTTGATCTTTTGACAACTATTACAAAGTTCCCCCCTACTCCTACTTCTCAGAAGAGTGTACCTCCCCGTGTTCCTACCAAAAATATTATAGGTCTTCCCCACACTTTTACCAGTCAAAACAGAGGTCCTCCCATTGTAACAAATATCCAAAGTCCCTTCCCATGTCCCAACTTACCAAAGTTATGGTCATCCCCCCATCACAACCAACCCAAACGGAGGTTATCCCTATGCAGAAAGCATACCATTCCCTAAATAACCATCATGGGGTAGAAGGGAGCACAATCACAATTGAAGGATAAATCTTGGAATGTTCCAATTCATCATTGAACACATTGATCTCTTATATTTTGATGGGACTGATGACTCAATAATGGGTCGTTCACCCTATACAGTAGAGTCAGGGGTAGGATCCTAATAATTGTGGTTTATGATTCCAAAAGATGAGGTCCATATGATCCCCAAATATATCCATAGGTACTTGAAGGTGGAATATGTTATGGGTCCCTTCCATGGGATGACAATGCAGTTGCTTTTTTCATCACAAGCTTCTCTCCTCTCCTCCTCCAACCAAGAAGTTGGAGAGTTGTTAGGGTTAGGGTTGGTTTCATTTGATGGTGAGAAATATGTTGGTCCATAGAAGAATTACACCACCTTTACACATGAGGTAGTGGTGAAAACCCCATCCCATAGGGATGTAATGCTGTGATTGTAACCCCCCCTAAGAGACCTCCTAGAATGTAGTGAACATTGGAATCATGCAGTGAATTCTTTATTTACATGACAATAAAAGAGCTAGTCTACATCAGTTTCCCCACTGATATCTTATCCATCACTAATCAGATCTTGGTCTGACCAAGAATAGGACCCTTCCTCTAAGAGAAAGGGTCCATGGGAGGTTTTGGTTTTCGACCCGCTATCAGTGGTGTTTTGGTCTCCTGTAACATTAAAATTTGACATATTGGAGTCCCTTACTCAGGGCTAGGCCTTGAGTTTCCACAAAATGATATAGGTGATTCCTCAATACCTCTACTACCATCATTTTTCTAACCCAAGAAGTCAGGATCACCTTGTGAATATTGACCAATAGTGATAAAGGGTTGAGATCACAATGCTCCCAATGGATCCACACCCTAAATCATACAACTACCACTCAAACCTTCAATAGTGATGAATAAAGATACTCAAAATGCTACACTAAGTTATGGAATAGGTGTCTCTTGACACAAATATTAGAGGATGGAAAAAATATGATTCCCTTCATTTTATCCCATCTTGGGGAATCTCGACCTATATTCTAATGATCAAAGTTCCCCTTCAGCTACCATTAAAGTAAATATGGTTATCCAAAAACATCTAGAGGACTAGAAATATAGGGTAATCAATGTTGGTATTCATAGGTAATATCCATAAAAAGGTATGGTGCAATAATAGGTATAATTACCTCTTGGTATCCTCTCTCATCAATAGAGACAAGGACTTGGCCTCGAGGGATCCTTCTAATGAGGCACCACTATCGACCTGTCAACACCTCGATAAGGGAAGGGAGCATGTCGAGCCCTATGATCCATTAGAGGTTGAACCAAAAGTATAAATATAGCCTATAGCATTCACCTTTCTCTTATATCTTGTAGGGCCTAAGAGGATCATTTTTGATCTCTTTGCTAATTGGTACCTAAAGGAACTTGAATTTTCGCACTGCTCTAAGAGAACCTATCTCTCCTCCAGTAGGAAATAAGTACTCATTAGATAGTTTCACCTAATTGAACTTGGTGGTCCTACCCATCTAGTCAAATCATAGGTTATGGGATATTTTAATTGATTGAGGTATTAGTCACCCAACCTGCCTGAGCCGTGTAATTACCCTCCTTAGGATCTAGTTCATGTTTCTGTTTGATTTTATGATCCTGAACCACGAGATAATGAGTCTGTAAATTCATTAGTGTCTAGGGACCCTATCTAGGATAGAGACACTCACAATTATTACTTGATATCCACTCTCACTACCCACCTTGAGGCCCTGGAAATGTGATATCCAGTGATCCCACTCGACAGAATTCCATACCCAGAATTTGTGGACAACATCTGAAAACCTCTGAGTTTGTAAATCCTTGATTTTACACATTAAATGGGATGGGTTACCCATTTCACTTTCTTTTACACTTCATTTCAAGTGGTGGACCAATGTTGGGGACCCCAAAATAATAGGAGGCTGCAAAATTCCAGGGTTTCATTTAGACTTTAGAGTGAACTACGTTTGTTTGGTAACCCAGTTGCCTATAGGGTCCATTGATGGCTGGGAATAACTTCTAAGGCAGTTTCTCTACCATTTCAGCTCCACATTATCCAAGGCATGTATTTATGAACTTTTCAATTTCAAACAAAGGCCTGTTGGGTGAGTCATAGATTTTTTCACCCAGTTGAAAGGCTTCATGTATTCACTTGACATACATATATACTAAGAACATAGGATAATGATGTGTGTGTGGAACATTAGGGGTGAGCTGTTCCTTACCCTCATCACCTATAAATTTCTAAGTGGATTAAGATAATTTTCTGATAATTCCTAGCATATAAAATAATCTTTGTAGTAGACCAGACAGTCACATCTGTTTCCCCTTCAATATTAAGTGAGAAGACTGACCAAAACCAATATTACCTCCACTATTTATGGAGAGGTCCCCGAGATAATAATATTTTTTGGAAACCTTTCCAAAATATCCTCACCAAGTGTAGCCCTATCAGGTGAATCCTCACACAAAACATAATTATAAGGCACTACATTACCAAGAACATCTATATAGAATTGAAATTTTTTCTCCAGAACCTTTCCAAGGCCATGATACCAGAGTTCCATTTATAGACTAAATAATCATAGGTATTCTGTCAAATATTTATAGCTTCTTGGATATTTTATCTGTTCAGTGTAAAAGGGAATTCTGAAGCTTCCAGAGTGAAAGAAAACCTAGGAATCATGATGCACTAAACACCCTGATCCTTACTCATACCGTAGGATCATTGTACACACCATAAATGAATGAGATGTGTTCGAATATTGGATCTAAGATATAATGGATCAGGGCCTGGTCATGTTGGGTGACATCCTAATGTAGGTAACACATGTATATGAAAAACTTGATTGCAATAATAAGGGATTTAGTAAATGGAAGCTGGTTTCTAGAGATAGGATGAAAAAGTATGATGAATGGTTGGATCACATGTTAGTTTTTAATTCCAATGGTGTCACACATTCTTTATTTGGAAATACATAATGTTCTATAGTTTTTGAGACCTCTATGAATTTTCCCTCTGCATCTACTCGACAACCTTCCATGTCTCGGAAGAGAAGACAACGATAATGCAAGGGAAATAAGAGTCCCACACCAGTTCAAAAGTTGTCTTGATCTCTTGGTGGATTCATTCCCCCCTAATTTAGGGGATACATATGGGGTCCTAAATACACTGGATAAATTCCCTAGAGATATGCAATGTTATGCCTCCATTAACATCGTCAAATTAGTAGACCACTTTATGATGCCTGATACTGAGGAATTCCATGCAAACCCCTAATGTGATTTGGTCTAATGCCATAAAAGGAAACTACAAGTACACGTGAGTATTAATAATTCTTAGTAAAACTAGACCATTCATGATACTAAGACAAGGAAATAGGTTTTTAATATAGCTCAGTAAGCAATTTATTCTTAGACCACTCCATCACACATGACTCAACATTCAACCATGTTATTAGAATACGAAAATTAGTTGTGAATGCATTGTGATCATCCATGTCTAGCTAGATATTGACCTTATCCCAATGATAGTCATCCAAAAATAGTTAAATGTGGGTCATCTAGTCAGCACCAAAATACTTCTAGCACCGGTCATACCCTAGTATTTAAGTGAGTAGTATATATTATTCCCCCTTCCAAGGAGAGACACTCCATAGGAAAAAATATTCCTTTGGAATGGAAATATGATTTTTTGAAACAACTCATCAAAATAACAATGAGTCATTAGATCCTTAATTCCCTTCTATTATCGAAGGAAATACATGAGGCCCTCATCAAGTCTTTGAAAATACCTCTCCATTTTGAAGTAGAGTTTGTTGACATAAAGGCTAACTATGTAGAGGAGGATGATCAAGTGGAATTTCAATTCATTCTATCATTATCTGGGGAAGATGATGGAATCCTCATATAGGGGAACATAAGCCTACTATATATTATAGTACAATTAATCAAAATGGAGATCCACCACCATATGGTGGACACTTGTTCTGAGATTAACCTCATTCCGTCCCGAATGATCTACAAGCTGGGACTGACCGAAGTAGATCTAACTCCCTAAAACCTAACAATTCAGGGTTATGATAAGAGTGGGAAGAATTTTCATGAAAATATATAGTTAAAGACTCAGTTTTTACCATATATTGAGCACTAATTTTATCATAGTATTATAGGTTACTGCCTACAATGAGTTTCTAGGTATTCCTTGGATTCATTTTCATGTAGCAGTCCCCTCTTCATATCACCAGCTCCTCAAATGTCCCCTCAATGGTTGAGTGGGGATAATTTAGGGTTGTGAATACCCCTTTAAATCATGTCAAACCAACTATTTGGATGTTTATTAATAAAAGAAATATGGGAAGTAGGTTCATACAAATGTGGCTGAGAACATTAATATATTGATTCATCAGTTGGATTCCATAACACTGTACCTGGGAGGTTTTTTAATTATATCCAAGAAAAAGGCTTTCAACATATCTATGAATAAGGAGTTCTTATAAATTACCTTGTACACTTACATAATAAAAGCCTAGGTGATATGAGAATCCTCTACTCTTGTGGAGTAATGATAGGTTTTCCCTATGGACACAATTTCATGGAATTACCAAATGTTCCAAGGAGAAGGGACAACTCTTTGAAAAATGACTTTACAACACTTATTTGACATAAAGAATATACCTAACAGTCAATTTCCAGATTAAATTGGTGCAATTTATTTTGTCTCCATAATTTTAGAAGAGCAGGAACCCCTTAGTGAAAGTTCCACATCCGTACAAACATGCACCAGTGATTCACTTGAGTTGGATATAATGGAAAATATTCCTCCTCCCACTAATTATATAACTTAAAATAACCAATAGTATTTGGAATATTCCCCTTTGACATTTAAAAAGAGTTTCTCCACCACTGTTGATGAGTTAAATCAAGTGAAACTTGGTTTCAAGGAAGATATGAGGCTGAAAATGATCAGTGAGTCCTTATCTATAGAAGAGTAGTAGAAGTATGTGGACTTATTAAAACAAGATTCTAATGTATTTTCCTAGAGCTATGATGAGTTTCTAGGACTAGAACCACATGTCATTGTCTGTCATCTTGGCCTCTTTGTGTGTCATCACATGTTCAAGTAACCTCCTTGAATGATGAACCCCTATCACAATGCCATGGTAAAGGCCAAATTGGACAAGATTATCATAACCAACATTGTTAGAGAGGTCTAACTCCCTGGATGTCTAGAAAATATCATCCCAATTAGGAAGAATAATAGACATATAAGAGTACTTATCAACTTATGGGATCTCAACCATCATTACTAAAAGGTTTATTTTCCCCTTCTTGTGATATAGATATTGATTGATATTACTATAGTGTTATAATACATCTCATTCATGGATAGAAACTATGGGTACATCCAAATACACATGGCCCTTAAGGATTAGGATTCAACTTCTATAAGGGTAACACAAGGGACCTTCTTCTATCAAGTAATTCCATTTTGTCCTAATGAATGCAGGAGAAACTTATTAGCAGGACATATACAATATATTCAAGACAATACTTGGGATTCTGGTAGAATTAAATGTGGAATACTTCATGATGAAATCAAATAAGCTTCGGCACCATCTCAAAGACCATGATAAATTTTTCGGCTTCCTCCACTCTTGGTACATGAAGATGAACCCCAAGAAGTGTAAATTCAGGGTTCACTCTAGGAAATTTATTGGATTAATTATCATATATAGAGGCATTGATATTGACATAGGGAGGATTGAGAACATCATCCAAATGCCTCCCATGAGTAACCTATAAGATATATATAGCCTCCAAGGCCACTTATCCTATATATGCTAGTTTATTGAAAATATGGATGGAATTGAAAGCTCTTTTATAGGATCATGAAGAAAGGCACCATTTACCAATTAGATGATGAGTTTCATACCAAATGTTTGGATATAAAGTAAACCTAATACAACCCTTATTTCCAATTCCACGTGTCTTAGGGAATCCTTGAGTCCTCTATGTGACCACCCTAAAATGGTCCCTCAATTCCTTTGTCATCCAAAAAAAGAGAAAAGTGAGAAAATTTTATTCTATCTAAATCTTATGATCCTCAAAAAAGAGACAAGATATTCCCACATCAATAAGATATTCCTTGAATTGGTTTTCATAGTATACATGTTATGACATTATCTACAACATCATGAGATATAGATGGTCTTATGAGTGGACCCAATGAAGTATATCATGAATCGTCCCATGTTGATGGGATGATTAGAAAACTGGGAAATTATCCTCCAGTAGTTTGAAATTAGGTTCATTCTATAGAAGGCTGTCAAACTATATGGACTTATAGATTTCTTAGACTCCCATACATCCCATGATGGACTATTCTTAAATTTATATTTTCAAGAAGAGGATATCCTATCAGTGGAAGAGGTCATTCCATTTTGATAGATTAATTTTTATGGTTTCTCCCAAACACTAATTGGTAGAAGTCTCAAAATTACCGAGATAAATAGATTGGTCTTGAGAATCATATACATCACTCTTATATAGTATTTCCTACAATACATCTTCCTAAATTTAGAAGGTTGCACCAACAATAATAAAGAGTATCAACATCCCATAACTGATCTTGATCTGGACCTAGAGATTTATATCACCCATTTTCATGTGAAGGGAGACTCTGAGTTGGTCATCAAAAAGATCTATGGTAACTAAATCTTCATAAATAAAGAGATCATACCCCTACTGGAGTGCACCCATTATCTAATGGAGTAGTTTCCTACTCAGTCAGAAGTGGCCACTGTCACAAAATGGTTATGTTGATGCCATGGACAGTTTAGCCATCTCTTTTATAGATTCTATCTTGGATGACCTGATAATCTATGTGGAACATCAGAGGGTCATCACCCCTTCATTTGAAGATGATGATAACCTGAAACGTGTAAAAAATGGTCATTTGTGGTTCTATGTCAGGACCCTTAGGTTCCCCCATGCAAGTGTAAATGCCTAATTGGACAACTCCCATTATTGAGTATTTATAGCATGTAATTATCCTTATATAACATTTTGAGCATGGGAGAATCCATCGATGTGCAGTTTAGTTTAAACTCTAGAGTGAACCTAAACTTGAATCAACTCTCTATAGATTTGGGTATGATGAAATTCCCCTCTTTTTCATCCAAGGAGATGATATTCCCTATGTTATTTAGGATGTACATGTTGGGTCCTATTGTTCCAATTAGGTGATATTTAAGATCTCACAATAGATTAGGATTTGGGATACTCATGTCTCACCATGTGTCATGACATCATCGAGTTTTCCAATAGGTTTCACACATGTCAGATCTATGCCAACTTTATACATCGACTGTCAGATATCCTCCACACCACTAAGTATTCTTAACCCCATGTAGTATGGGTAATTGATGTTGTGGGGACATACCTTCTAGTGATAGATTTATAGTTCATGTTTATTTTGATCGTGATGTTCTTATTCTCCCTGTTGGAAGAAGAAATTCGCATTAAGGAAGTCAAGGCCCGATCCGTGTTCAAATTCATGATCTCCCACATCATCTGTTGATTTGGAGTTCCTCAATATATTCTCACTTAAAATGACACAAACTTCTGGGCTTCTATGATGAAAAATATGTATTCCAAGTACAACATTTGGTTTAATATACTTGCTTCTTCCATTCATAAGATAAAAGACCTATTTAGGCCTTAAAAAAGTCCCTCTCTAACATTATTTGGAATATAGTGGGCCATAACAAGAATTTTTTTCTAGAAAATCTCTACTATGACCTTTGATCCTATCAAACAATGAATCATAATTTTACCCAAGTGACGCCATATTACATGGTATATGGAAAATAGGTGGTATATCCTATCGAGGTTCATTTTTTTCACTTCAAAAAACTGTATATGGAAAAAATATACTAGAAAAAATTGTAGAAGTCCATCTGGATGAATCAGAAGCCCTTGAAGAGAACATGCTCTATGACTTTCACAATCTTTAGGGGTACTATAATAGGATATCAAGATAATTATAAAATAATGTTAACCTCTTCTCCTTTATCTAGGGTGACGTGGTGCTAGATTGTAGAATGTTAATGATACCCAGAAAAAATACCCCAAAACTAGATCCCATGTAGGAAGGACCTTACATAATTCATAAGGTCTATTCCAATGGATCATACTCTTTGGTCACCATGGACATAGAGCACATCAAACCTCCCACCAATGCCAAGTTTCTCCAGAATTACTTTATGTGAAGTTCCCATATCCATGCATCACAACATTGAACTATGTTTAGGTCCCCTAGGAATGTGTTCTGTATCCTTGGACATCTTTGTCCATTCATTAATGTCAGGTTTGTTACTTTGTCATATTGCACTAATAGTTTTGGGATACCCACCCCATGTTTCAAAATATATGAATTTGAATTGAGAGACCATTAGTCAAAACTATATGACTTTAAACTAGTATTCATATTCCATGCAACATGACCTTAAACTACTTGCAATCGGTACAAGAATTATAACTTTAAACCATTTTCAGGCCCTATAGTTTGAGTAGCATGAATTTAAACTAAAAATATTAATTTACTCATAACAAGATGTTAAATTGTGATCTTTCCTCATATAGTATTGAAATTACTCTTAATGATAGATTATTTAAACCATAAAAAATTGGCAAGGCTCATGTGATAATTATGAATTGGTCAAAAACTTTACCCCATGCCCCGAACATGGGATTCCCCATGAAAAAACATGGATTATTCAATATCCCTATTCAAGAGGATTTCCCTAACCAATGTTGGTCTTCTACAATTTCGTGTTCTATAACTACATGTGGATTTATTCCCATCCTCATGGGTTATCAACCCTTCAACCCCTTAGCCTCATTCACAATCCCAGCATCATGACCTTAAATTGTGTCCAGTTCATCTCAAGTTGTGTGTGTGTGTGTATTACAATAGCCTTTTTAGCTCATTTCCTTTTGGGTTGTATCTCTTCCATTCCACACAAATATCACTGATACCAACATCAACCTAGTCCAATCATCATAATTTTATTCTTTTTTCCGCATTTCCCTAGTCCAAGAATTATGAACATAAAATATATTTTGTTTTCATCATGGTAGTTGTGTGGTATATGAGACACCATTGGCTCAATTCATGATGGGTTTCACTGATTTCATTCCAAACATATACCCTTGGAACAAACATTCCCACCCTAGTCCTAGTATCATGACTTTAAACTATTTTCTCGCAGTTAAAGAAACATGAATTTAAACTATTTTCTATGGTACAAACCATATGAACACAAACCCAGTGAACAAGCTTCAAGATCATTTCATATGGTGTATGGACTCCTTGGATACATTCATGTTGGGGTTCAAATGTTTCACCACATGAACATCATCAAAATTCCCCTCCACATGGTCAAATAATTATGAAATAAAACAATTTCTTATTGGTCCAACATCTATGACCTCAAACTTGGATCCTTGTTCCAAGAACTATAAACCCAAACTATATGAATTCTACCCTCATATACATGGTCTAATTAACCTATGGTGTTCTATAAATCCCATGACTCCACCTTCCAAAACTACATGTGTCCTGATTCCCATCTTCATTGGATACATAGTAACTCCTATAATTTCTATCTCCATGCTCAGTTTTTGATTCAATAGAAAACCATATGTTACTCTAAATTTCCCCATTTGGACTTCTTCCTAGGTATAATCCCCATTCATTTAACTTCACCCCTCCATGATCTCATATTACCTCATAGTCTAATATTATGAAGAAAAAAATGCACAACTTAATGTCTATGTCTCGCCAACATCCTCATCACATGATGTCAAACTGAAGTCTTTCCCTATATAAATTCTGGATGCCTCTTAATGAGAGATTTATTTACCATATATCAAATCAAGATACACCATATAAAAAATATGTGATTAAAAAATTCCACCATCCTCATCACATGACTTTAAACTATAGTTATTTCCCATATAAATTTGAGAAATCCTCATATCCTAATATGAAAAGATTCAGTTTTCTCATTCAAGAGGGTATCCTCCATCTGATGTGGGTCTCTTGCCACATCATGTTCAGAACTATGTGTGACTTGATTCCCATCTTCATGGGATACATAGTGATTCCCACATATCTCATCATGGTCTTATCCATTTAATTAACTCTTTATGGGATCATATCTTTCCCAATGACATGATTTTGGCATCGGATGTGGTGTATCAAGACTTGTGTTGTAGAGGGACATTTTGGCCCCCATTCACATCAATTTATCAATCTTACATGCCAAACAAGCCTATTTTGGAGACCTGAAACCATCCAAACAGTTGGATCTATATGAATTTAAACTTTTGACTTCTTTGGTATAAACTCTCTGACCTTAAACACGAATCCATGACCAAGTTCACGAATCGTGAATCTATATAGAATGAAATTATCCTTAGGAATGTGTTTTGTGGTGTGGGTACCTATTGTCCCCCAATTCAGATTAGGGGTTTTCACTCTCTCACACTACACATATCTATTTGATATTAACATAATCCAACCATTATTACCATAAAAAATTTTCATGCAGGTTGTCTTAGGGATGTTTTTGTGGGATTGGGTGACCTCCTAGGCCCCTCAATTCACAATGGTTAAATTTTCATCAATGTCACACCCATTCCTTCAAGAAACACGACCCTAAGGTCCAAGAATTCTGACCATAAAATATTTTCCCTTTGTCTGAACTATGTGACCATAAACTAATAGTCTAAGGTTCATGCTTTATGACCTTAAAATAAAATCCCTTATCTAAGACTCATGACCTTAAAATGTGTTCACGTTTTTCAAGGATGTTTTGTGTTTCAATGAGTGGCCTCATAGGACGCTCCTTTCACATTGTATTAAATTATTTTTATTTTTTTACTATTCCTTCAATAAAATCACACTACGATCCAAAATCTATGACCTTTATCTAAGAACTTTTTTCCAAACCTTATGATCTTAATCAATTTGAAACCATCAACATATGTTTTTTGTGACACGAGGGCCTTAATTGTCCCTCAAGTCATAAAGTATTTCTACTCAGTCATGTTGTGTTAAACACTTTAAGGTACTCATGGTCTAAACTCTATGACTATAAACTATGATCCAAGACCATGTTCAAGAGTCATTACTTTAAACATTGTGCAATACTTCATAGGAATGTGTTGTGTGGAATCATGATCTCTTTGGACCTCAATTCACATTAGATTGTTTCTCCTCCATGCAACACATATCCTTTTAGGAAACTCAACTTATTTTCCAAGAATCACGACCTTAAAATGTGTGAGACTCACCCCAAATTCGTTATTTGGGAGAAGGGTCTTCTAAAATACCTTTTTTATGGGAACCTCTATGGAGTACCACTACCGTGTTATTCTCCTATGCCTCTTTAGCTTTGTGACTAGAATTAACATTGGTTAATGTGTCTTTCCACATGACATTAAATAATAAACCTACCCTATGAAATAGACATGGGATTACATAGTGACCTAACATGAGGATGAATTTATGGGAGGATCAGTTCATAATACCCACACACTATGTCCCAATCACATGACATTAAATTGTATGACACATCATCCTCATCATAATTCCGAGAGTGTTAGAATCCATTTGAACATTCCATCATTTCATATCTTTTCTTCACATGATCTTTCATTTGGATAATCATCATCTTCCATGTTTTAATGGGACTCCTAAAAGCTTTTTTTCTTGGCTTAAATTTCTCACCTATCATCTTGGGTCAATGACCTAGAAGACTTTGGATGAAATTCTAAGACATGATCCATATTTCGAACATGGTTAGTGGTAAACCCTTTTTTTGTCCCAATTACAAGCTAAAAGGTACATATTCCGTATGTATATCCTTTAGAATGATAATATGGAAATATATTCCCAGGAATGGATCCCCATCATCCCCTTCACCTATAATATAAGAATATGCTACACCTATGCCACCTCTAAGGTGGATGCGACCTCACTGACTTCCTCAACTTACCCTATTAGTGGTTCTATTCAAGATTTATCTCCCATAACTTACCCAAGTGGAAAATATGGGGAAGGTACATCTAGCGTTTTCTCTACATTAGCCCTAGATAATGGAATAACAACAAATTCTTCCATTGTGGATTCAGCTCTTGTATTCGCCTCCGATAGCGTAGCTACCCCAAGCTCTACCACCACAGCTCCTTCGTCCAACCACACCATGCGATCCATATCGATCCCTTCTACTAATGGCACAGTCTCATAAATCTTTTCTAATGGAATCTCAATGGTTGGTCTAATGGACACAACTTTCCTGACTATTTCCATCTAGATAATAGCGCCTTCGGTTTCCACCTCATCCCCTGGTGCCACTGACTAAGATGTTAATGTGGGAAGATATGCCCAAAACATTGTTTAAGCTTCCATTTAAATATGTTTCACCCACACACATAAATGTAAATTAGAAGTAAAAATGGTAAAAATGATAAGAGGATTACATGAATAGTATAGTCTAGTGATGAGATTGGGTTGTTCACTGGAAATCCCCTTGGAAGGGTCATTCCCTCTACGGCTACCACCCTAGTCACAAGACCCACTTAAACTAATGTCAACCACTTTTAACCGTAAAATTTGGAAGTTCCACCATAATATCTCCTTAGAGTGTTGAGTTTCCCTCTCCTTATTTTGAGAGGTTCATCACAAACCTCCCCCTCCTCTAGGAGCACTGATCCCTACACAAGTTCAAGAAGAGTTAAACAATTCTCTTAGTGGTATGGAAGCTTTTAAATCACACAAAACGTTTCTACTTAATCGATGGAAGTAACTCCTTTATATGGAGATTACCAATAGGTGTAACTTCCCCAGTATTCATCTGAGTCTCCTTTAAGTGGTGCGTGAGCAGCTGGCACACTAGTCAAGATATTTGAAGAGGAGGTCATTCCAAGAAAGCACATTCACTTGGGTGGTTAGTAGACATTCTATACTTTAAGAGTGGACTAGATCCTCCATCTCCAAAATTCATAACACCACCTCATCCCAGGGAATGTGGAAGAAATATATAGAATGAGCCAGCCTTGTAAGAAATATCCCCTCTCAGTTGTGTTCCTGCCTCATCCTATGGAAATTTTTGATCTATCTACAGAGACTCCATATATCCAAAGAATCTGAGAAGACTGCATCTATGGGAACATCTAAACAATAACATCTTTTCCATGAAGCTTGAATAAAAGACCTCAAAACTACCCTGGAAGGATCAAATTCCTCATATGACCACTTTTCTATGATATCTAGGCATGATGCTTCCCCTCTACCTCCATCTTCCATGGATCTATCCACTGGACCAATCATACCTCCTTGATATGGATGATACACCACTCAACCTAAACCCAATAGTTATAGGGATTCTCCTTTGTAATTATCATCATAATTTTATTAATAGTAATTAAAACATGTCTAGAGGGAAATTTAAAGGGAAAATAAATCAATACTATGAGGGATTAAATTATTAAAGTCCAAGAGCATCACCAATTACTAATATAACACCTTTCGGTGGATACGATCCCAAACTTGAGAAATAGTTAACTGAATGAACTTTAGAGACCTTAACAGCTAAAAAATATGATACATTATTACCCTTATTCTAAGCAGACACTCCTTCATCATCCCATGAGGTTTGATGCATCAACATCTCCCTAGGATATGAACTATCATAACTCAGAAAATATTCAGGTATGAGTCCATAAAAATTACTAGGAAATGGAAACTCATTCCTCCCATTCCCATACATACATTTGAACATGCACTAGATCTTCCTAATAACATTTGGTTTAAACTCACAGTTCACTTTCTTATACACCCTCAATGTTAGTCACTATAGGCATAAGAATTTCCTTTCAAACCAGTGTGGGTTTTGTATCTCAAAGATTGGATCACAGTCAACCCTCTCCACCAGTACCCCACCTCAGAAGGCCAATAGTTATGATCGCTACTTGATGGTCACCATAAAATCAATCGGTCAGAGTACCCATTGAAAGTGGGAATGGGTGAAACATGAAGTTATCTACCTACCTAACCCTTTTAAGAACTTCCACTAGGCCCAACTTGATTATAGAATCCTATAAATGTTCAAGATCACTAGATATAAGTTTGTGATGGGAGGAGATATGGGGTTTGGACACTCATATCCCCCCATGTGTGCATCCACCCAACTGTATAAGAAGTGGAGAGGTGCTCACATATAAAGAAGAGAATTCCCTTAGATGATGTGGTAGAGCACCTTATATAGTTTCCAACATACTAGGACATCCAAATTGACATAATTCACCATCTCCAATATCACCACCATAATGAAGTCCCTAATATGTACCCCCCATATGTCCATCCCTCACAGGAGGAATCCGACCAAAAATATATGTGGAAATGAACCCCACCATTATGAACATGGGATGTCCAATATTTAATCTATATCCCTATATATTACACTATCTCACCTCCAATATCCACCTATAAGAGTGGTACTTATCTCACTGTAATTACCCAGGGAATGTGGATGGACACCTCAGTATATTTTCGACTATATTTTTCCTCCTTGGTAGCTCTTCTACAAGCTCATTAAAGAATTATCCAAACCATTTCTTGAATGGAATTTCCTTCATCTCTATATTCTATTCACATGTCTATTTCTCCATATCCATTATCACCTTCACTTGGTCTGATAGATTCTCATGGTCCTCATACACATTATTTGAAAAGAGAAAATCATCGTACATCACCCCGCAGATTAGGATCCTGGTGATTCAGTGAAGATTTTATAGGTTATCCCAACCTCTCTATGATGTAGATGTAATGTTTTGTTACCTGGTGAAAACCTACTGAATAGCTCTATTATGATATCCAAGTGGTAGTAAATGTGAATCTATTGGGCCCATACTACCTTATAAAGACCCACTCAATTCATATCTTCCTTGAATTCATGACATCATGTGCACACCCAATAGTCCCAGGCACATTAGTTGGTGAAATTTATTCCCTGGTACAGGTCCCAATTTTCCATCCACCCCTTGAGTGGATCCCCGAAACTCTCTATGAGAGTTATCTCATACTATGGTGGGGGTAGGGATTCCTCATCCTTCAAATTAATTTTATTGTTATTGTTGATGTATTTCCAAAGAGTGTCTTCCATGAGTGATGAAAAATACATTGTGATATGTCCTTCAATAGTCCTATAACACTAGTAGTATCCTAATATACTTCTAAATCAATTGGTTGGTTTTCTTCCATGTTCCTTAGGGATGAAAAACTTCATCCCATTTCTTGAATCTATAGAGTTGAAAACTCTTTCATAGTGGATACTCCTAATATTCTGTTAGTAGTGGGATGAGTGATTAATGGTATAAGGTTTTTTGAATAATTTTCTTGATCATTATAATCCCATCTATTTCCTACTGATGAATGATAGTATCATTGGATCCTTGAGTCATCATTTTTTTTAATATTTAGAAATTTTTCTTATTCTGGTTTGCAAAGGTCTACTCATGAAGGTTGGTTCGTGTAGTTTGGGTTCACAAAGGTTATATCATGAAGGTTGAGTTCACAGAGCTTTGTTTGTAGATAACTATTCATGGATCATAGATCGTAAATAAGAATGGCTTCCTGAGTGACGAGGATTGAAATAAAAACTTTATTATGAAGGATGTGAGCTTCACAAAAATAGAGCACATGATTTTATCTTCATGAAATTTTGGTGGTCCCTCTAAGGGTCCCCAATACTATTTAGAGGCATATAATCACTTGCCAATTCATTATGGTCTTCGTAAAGTGGGCATGGTGAATGGTATTTTCAAATGAAATTTCACAACAATAGTTCATTTCCAATTTTCATCAATTCAACCTCAAAATTTGACCCTCCTTTTACCTTTGAATCCAATTCTACTAGGGTCATTTTTTTATTCCAAAATATGTCTGTCACAAGAATTTTTTAGGAAGGCATGGCTGGTTTAAGGAAAATTTGACCCAAAATGGCCCAAAATCCCTCAAAGGAGTCTATTTCATGATTCTCCCACCATCATGAAAAGGAGAAGCTTGTGAAGGACCATATCGTGTAGAGACCTAATAAAATGCTCCATGAAGTTTCAGTATCAAGCTGTGGAGGTATTCAAAAAAGTGAAGAGACCTGATGGTAATCTCTATGAAGAGTCAATACTAGTTGATAGAGATTTTTATGACCATGTAGATAATTTATGGTAACCTCCACAGAGAAACATTAAAACTCATAGATATTATCCATTTTCAAATCTCATAAATCTTCATGATGTCTTCCAATCATTGGAAAACCCACATTTTTAATAATACCCCTTATGTTCAACATTTTAGGGGATGATGGCCTTTTAACTTCCAAAAATCATTCCATGTTTGAGATCCACCCAAGATTCAAGAATGAAAATAGAAAGGGATTACCCAAGGTATCCTATCATCACAAACCACCTCAATTTTATTCTTGAGAACCTCCACCCCAAGTGAAGATTCCTTTAATGAAGGCCCTTTCCCTTTGTAGAAGAAGATGGACCTCTAAGAACTTGAGGGTTCACAAAGCATTCAAACTTCATGAAGATCCCCACTAAATATCATGAATTAATTCCAAGGAAGGGTGGCCCTATTTCATGAAGCACACCCCTTCACGTAGAACCTCTCTATGAGGCCCCATTCTTCAAGAATCCTCTATCATGGTCCTATCTATGGTGAATCCATCCTACTAAAACCCCTTTTTGAAGTTCGAGTTCCCAGGGACCCCATACCTACTCGGGATCAGTTACTCTACACCTCGTGTCCCAACATGACTAGTTCCACCTACTCATGTGTCTGCCCATTTCACCTCAATTACTTACTAGGCCTCCATTATACCTATTGATTTTAATAATAGGTACCCTAACCCCATTTTATTTTACGCTTAGGACCATAACATCATCATCCTGATTGAATACTCCACCATAGAAGTTCCAACACCCTACCCCACCTAAAGGCACTTGATTGGTGGTTATGAAATCCCTAGGGTGAGGAGTGATCCCATATATGTTCGAGTCACATGATGTAAAACTTTCTAGTTCCACATCATAGTCATACAATGTTAAACAAAAAAGAAAACATCCTAATTACATGATAAAAAATTGCAGCATTACCTCTTTTGATGTGCACAAGATTCCCCACGTACAATCATCATGGGATTCCACCTTCTCCCCCACCATATTATAAGAAATCTGTAGAGGTAAGCTTTAACATGTAAGCCCCACACCATTATACCAAGAGAAATAGTCTTTTTAAGGGAAGCTTCCAAAAATAATTCCCACACTATCCATCATATACGCTCCTTTATTATCTTGATAATCTTTACCTGATGACGTTAAACTGCATTGATTGTTCATGTCACATGACCTTAAACTGCAGCATTGAACTACGTGGGTTTGGATCCATACCTTCTAAATATGGTAATTAGGATTCCTCTCTAAGGTTCAATACCTAAAACGATAAACTAAAATGTGAGATATTTCATCCTAGGGATACACTTGAGTGATACGTCTCAAGGGGAATTTTGTTCAACCTTCTATATCATCCTCAAGGGGTGTTCTGATCCATCTGTTGTTAAACTATCCAAGTGTTACCTCCTTTAGATTTTCCTTGCAGTTCAACCTCTATTAGGCATTCTACTCCAAAAATTCTAGATTCTCCTCAATGAAAAATTATGATCCATTGGTAAACCATAGAATGAAATCATCCCCCATAGGGACCCACCTCCTTGATCCACCGAAAATTAGGAGTTCTGATAAACCGTCCTATCTCCACAAGATGTAAAACTCATGCCTTGGTTTATCTCAATAATATGTTCTGATCTATCTCCATTGGTCACAGAACTTGTGACATGACCTAGAATTCCTACCCCTTGCAATGCACATGGGATGAATGAGGTAGAAATACTTGGATGAATTATCTCTATGGTTTCAATTATCTCATGATTGACATGGGATTTCTTAGGTTCCACACCAAATATTCCTCATACTAGATTCACTCCTAAGAAAAATATTCATAGGTGACCAATGATCCCAATGTCCAAACATTCCTAAAGATTACCAGCATGACTAATCTCCTGACCGTAGGTTATTTACCTACCAAGGAAGATGCAATATAATTTACCAGAATCCATATAGATATGGAATTGGGAATGAGTTCTATGAACATGAAATTATCTATGAGGGATACCCAAACGAGGTAATTGGATCCATATATGAATCCATGGAAGGAGGAATTGATATCACATCATACCTGTTTGATTAAATAGAAATAATCACTGATGAAAGTGATAAAATACACCCTCCTTTTGAAAGTGGGAATGAGGGGAAAATAGAATATTCATTGATTCATAGGTGGGCCCTATTGAAAGTATAATAAAATGATATCCAACAATATATGGTTGATTCTGGGTAGGTAAAACTAAGAAAACCACTAACAAAAGTAGCATGGGTTTCATCCATTATTATAGAAGAAGAGGGTGAATGGAAAAAGTTACCAATAAAGGTGCATGGATATTTAGTGACTGGATGAATTAAAATATGATAAACCAAATTTATGGTATTCTCAAGTCACACTTAAAACAACCAACCATTCCCCCCCCCCATATGCTTCCGCTATGGCATAACCAACTTCATCAGCACCAAAGTCCAAATTCTAATCTTCCAAGAAATGGAATGGATGGAAACACCTGAAAAAACATAGTAATATGGTCCTTCATCAAGGAAAAATATTTCATTTACTCTCTAATTCTTCATTCCTACATCCCCATTAGAATGGGAACCACACTTCCAACCGATACAATGGGAACCGACCCATCAAACAGAGTCCCCATGAGATGAAGAGTTGATATATGACTCCATTAATATCATTAATTTAAGGGATAGATTATTTAATGGTGATTTTAATTATCAACCTAATATTACTCTTCTAAATTGGGGAGATATGAATCAAGGTCATTGGGAATGAGGAAACAGAGGGAGGAACAATCATGGTCGACTACAAAATACCAACTACATCCCTGAAATAACTATATATGCTACTTAAACCCATGGGAAATACCTTAGACATGTCCAAAAAGTGAATAAATATGCCTCTACACATGTGAAAAATCATTTGGAACCAGCCATTTTGGAAGACTGATTGATGAGTATGAGATAACCCGACTATCCCAGGAAAGCAGGTAGGACAATGCATTTTGATTCAACTGAAGACAAAGTTTCCACCATGCCTTCTTAACCAGAAAAAACATCTTCCCTACGAATTTCATCTCTAAAAATTCCTCTTATGGTACAATTCTCAATAAGGAAATGTATTCCTTTAACCCAAAAGTATGAAATCCTGAAGCGATTGGCCGTAGATCTGTACAATCATTCAATTATGAATGCCCTAAATTTCGTAAAGGATTTATGTGAAGAACTTATAGAGGGTTGTCAATTACTTAATGATATTGAATTTGGTGTTTATTCTTCCAAGTTATATCATTCATAGGTCAACCCTACAAAATTTCTTGTAATTATATATTTCACCGAAGAAAATATGATTATGTTATACAGGGATAGGTGAGACCGTTATACATACTTAAATTATTATATGACATTGATATATGTTGATATTTCATTGAAAATGACTCAAGAGTCATCTTTATTCCTATTAGAACACTTTATTGACCAGGATACATTAAAAATAATTTGTATCTATCAACTTTAACGCTTCATGGGTGTGATAGAAGTGAGAAAAACTAGTTTGGAAACATTAAGCTCAGAACTCATTTTGGAGATTTGGTGTCCAATTCCGAGTTATTTTTATTCTAACAATATACATATTTCAATGTCTTTCTAGGAAGGCCTTAGTTGCACTAGCATGTAATGAACCATTAATCATATCAACAATTCCTCAAATATAGAAAAATGGATACATTAGGATATTTCATGGTGTCCAATTTCTATTTTAATCTTGTGAATCAAAATATATTGATACAATATTCTATCATATATAATGGAATAAACCTATTACTGATGATGTCTCTAAGGATAATACTTTGAATAGATTGTAAATAACTTCATATAATCCATTCAAAAATACCAGTTATGAATATGTATTATTGATCAATCAGGTTGAAGATATCATCTCACATTTAGATACATGTTCACTAGTCTTCATGATATCAATCACATTATTTGAACCTGAAGTTGTTGAAGAAATATTTGATTCCTCCATTGGTAGTGATATCTTAGATGTAAACACTCCAAACATATCATTAGAACATCAGTAGTCCACTACATTATCTATGGAACATGTAGAAGTCCTGGTATATTTGTTGAAATATAGATCATGGGACATTGAAATTTCCTATGAACTTAATGATCCTTCTATGTCTTTGATCCATCTTGACATGGAAATAGAATAATAATAATAGAAAGAATAGGAATAAAATCACCCTATAAATGTTCCTCTATCATTTAAAGAGGAATTTACCACTATTGAAGAACTCTGATAAATTAATATAGGTATATAGAAGGATCTACGACCAATGATTATAAAAAAATCTATTCCCCTAGATGAACATGAAATTTATACATCATTTATAAAGAAAAATAAATATTTTTTCCTGGAATGATATAAAGACGTCAGGTCTGGTTCCTAATATGGATACCCATCAATTGTGTCTACAAAAAGTTCATTGGTGTTACAAACAGGCAGCCAGAACACATCCAACCCATGCCACCAAGTTTAAAGATGAAGTTAATAATATTATTAAATTCAAATTAATTCTTGAAGCCCATGTCCAAAAATGGATTTCCAACATTATCCATATCATGAAAATTAATGGAAAGATCAAGGTTTGCATTGATTTTAGAGACCTCAACTAACATTGTCTGAAATACAACTTCCCAGTTCCATTCATTGAACTTATGTTCGATGAAACACCTATATATTAAGAAATATCCTTAATGGATTTATATTCAAAGTACAATAAAATCTGAATGGACCCAGAAGATAGAGAATTCACCACCTTCAAGAACCCCCAAGGAGTGTTCTACTATCACATAATTCCATTTAGTTTGATGAACACATACAATACATATCAATGTGACATTTCTCACATCTTCAAACCCTTCCCAGGTATGTCAGTTGAATGATATGTCGATGATTTTGTGGTTAAATCATGAAATCTCTCTGATCAAATTGTCGATCTAAAAATATTTTTTGAAAAACATCAAAAACAAAATTGGAATATTAATCTCTTGAAGTGTTATTTCAATGTAACATTAAGTAAATTTTTCCGCTTCATCTTACACCATCATGGAATATAATTTAACCCTGAGAAGAAAAAGGAAATTCCGTGTATTTTACCTCCTTAGAATCTCAAAGAGTTGAGAGGATTATAGGGATACATTGCCTACATTTTTTTTCTTCATATAAAACCTCATAGGAAAATGTTTCCCTTTACAAAAATGATGAAGAAATGGGTTGTGTTTTAGTGGACTGATGAATTCCATGAATCATTCGACGTTCTCAAGAAATATCTATTGATCCCACCAGTGTTCGTGCAACCAGTCGAAGGAAATATTCTCATTCAACATGTGATGGATCATTAATGATATTTAGGTGACTTATTTGAACATAAAAATGATCATGTTATTAAAAACATCCTTTTTTATATTAGTCACACCATGATTGACCCTGATAATCAATATTTAGGTATCGATAAAAACTATTTGGTGTTTATTTCTTTAATTTAGAAACTATTGCATTACCTATAGAACCATGATGTCTATCTAATATCCTGAATTGAACCACTCAAAAAATATCCACAATCGTCCCATATATATTGGATGTTTGGAATGATTCTATGTAATTCTAAAATATTTTGACATCTGGTTCATACCAAAGAAGGAGATAAAAGGATAATCCAGAGAAAATTGTCTAGCAGAACATCCCTCCATGGAAATAGTATCGATGAGTACTGAACTTCTATATGAGGAAATATTTTCCATTCAATAATCTACCTGAATGTGGGAAATTTAATTCTATGGTGAATCCATAATACCAACTTGAAAGAGATTAGAATATCCCAAGCTCAACAAAGTTAGGATGAGAATCATTCTCATTTCAAAAAAAATGGGAGTTCTACCTTACTAATTTTTTCTATTATAAGGTTTCACCAACAATGGGGCCAAATACCATGACCCCATTGTAGTATAAGAACAAGATTTGAAAATAATTGTGACTCATTTGAGAGTCAAATGTGTTTCTGAGTTGGTAATTCAGTAGATCAAATGTGATTATACCATTTGAAAATAAGAGCTGATCCCTCAGCATATTATTTTTGGGGGTTGATGATAGAATCCCCCTTTCACGGAGCACAAATTGATGTCCCACATTCCCATAACGCTCAATAAGATAAATTATAAAATGTTGTTGCAGCCTTGAAAGATCCAAATCACTATGAAATATTCATCAACATCACCCATAAGAGGACAATATTTCCATTTGATCATGGTGGTATAGAAAAAATAAATGAGATCAATTCTACCCCTAAACCAGATGATGCTGGGTGGATGATGCCTATCCAAGAATATATTTAAAGTGTGTAAATTCCCCAAGATAGAGTTGGAAAATAAAAAATTTGATGAAAAGTGGTCAATTTCACACTTTCTGATATATTAGGTCATCATACTGTTTTTTACAACTGACGATTCGATGGAATTATTCTCAGATACATTGAAGGAAAAGAAATGATTGATACCATAAAAGAAGTTCATGCTGGTAAGTGTGGTTTCTCATTAGTTAGGAAACAAGCTTTCTTCTAAAATTAAGAGTCTTAGATATTTCTAGCCTTCAATGACATTGTATTTTAAACAATTTTTAAAAAGTTTCATTCCATCCAAATGCATTACAACTTCATCCATCATCACATATAGTTGAGTCATACATCTAAATAAACATTTCCATTCATTGTATGGGGGATTAATGTTGTAGGGAATTTCCCCTAGATATGTCTAAGTAGTTAAAGTTCATCCTTACTGCAACTGACTTCTTATATAAATGGGACAGACGATAACCATTAAGGAATTAAGAACCAAAAGAATCACCAACTTTGTAGAGTCAAACATAATCACCAGATTTGTTATCCCTCACACAAAACTGATGGAAAAGAGAGAGATTTTTTTCTTCAAAATTGAAGAAGTTTTATGAGGAGTATGACATAAAATCCAACCATTCTATACTATATCATGAAGAAAAAATGGATAGATAGTGTATTTTAAAAAAACCTATAATGGAACCTAAAAATGGTGGATAAGGAAAAGAAATTGTGTCCCAAAAAACTTATGAACACATTGTGGGCCTAATGAATGAAAACTAACACTACTACTCAAGAAACCCAATTTTTTTTTGGTTTACAGAATAAAATCAGTGATCCCCACTGAGTTATGATTTTCCTCACTCAAAATATCTCTCTGTGAACAAATATTAGATTATGAATAATCACAAAGTTAATTTGAAGAGATAGAGAAACTTGATGAGAAAAAATTGTGTACCCTTCATCATTATTAAATATACCAAAATCAGATAGCACATGCCTTTAAAAATAATGTTTGTCTCCTCTCATTCCTTTAAAGAGAATAGTAATGGTCCTCATAATCCTAATTATACCAGAGAAGAAACCAACATATCTTGAACCAAATTAGAAGGGACATAATTCCATATGCAAGGCCCACTCTAATGGATATTAGTCATTAGTCACAATGGATGGGGAACAAACAAAAACCTACCAATGAAAGATTTCTCAATAAATAAATCATGTGATAAATACATTTCATCCATGTCACAAGATGATAAACAACATGACACAGTATTCCTTGCTCTAGGATGTTAAACTAGTTAGCATCATGGTCTTTTATGTATGAAATAAAAAGGAAAACCATCGATCCTAGTCATATGAACTAAAATTAAAAGACACCATAGTCCAAGTTGTATCACTAAAAACTACGTAGCCCAATGAAAATAAACCTTAGGTGTAATACCTAATCAAAATCCTAAACACATGCTGTCAAACTATAAGACCTGCCCCGCCTTAGACTGTTATGCCTCATAAGATAAATATTGGATGACCCAAATCATTGTGTTGGTCACATGACATTAAACTGCATGGTCTATTTTCTCATTTCATGACATAAAAATTCATAAAATTTCAATCCATACTTGAGAAGATCATGACCATTGTTGATGGTCTTCTACCACACCAGCATCTATGAACTATGTTTGGCTTTATTCCTATCATCACTAGATACATAATGACACAAAAAATGTAATCCTAGGTCCGTCCTCAACATTAAAATATACCCCCTCCATGTGCACAAGTTGGACCTGTATAAAGATCTCTATTCCAAAACTACCCATGGATTAATTATTACATCAATGAGATACATAGTGATTCTAAAGCCTTCTGTATCTAGGACCAACCATAGATTCACTACAAAACTATCTTTTACCTATTGTGTTATCACCCTAAAAATTTCTTATGAGTGTCATCTTTGGGGTAATACTTGAACAAACATTAATCTTCACGAGTTGAGACTCTCCTCATGGTTCCAAAAGAAAAAAAATTCTCCCATGGACCTCCTTTGTAAGTGTAAGTCCAAAATACAACATCCTATATGCATTATGTAAAACTGAATGGTTAATGTCTTTGTTTTATGACATAAAACTACATAACATTTCAGTCTATACTTGGGTGGATTACAAACTTGGGTGATGGTATCCTACCACAAATTCTTTCAAGAAATATGTATGGCCTGATTTTATGTAAACATGGTACAAATAGATTTCTAGACATCATTTATAAGGACCGTAATTGAATATACCTATTCAAAAGATCATTTTTCAAACCTTTAGCCCCTTAGGCCTCTCTTCACATCACTTTTTTCCCTAATCGAATGGTGAGAACATCTTTTCATTATAACATCATTTCCACAAGATGTCGAACTGTATGGTTCATGATATCTCACATGATTTCAAATCACATGATTCCATGGGTCCTCATCAGAGGGGATTTAATGCTCCTTTTATTGGTCTCTCACTATGATGCATCATATAACTCTATCTGGATGGAGTCTTGTCATCACAGGAAACGTAGTGCCACCTAGATATCTAATTTTGGGTTCAACCACTAAATTAAAATTTCAACCTCCTTGTGTATGTTTCAGGCCTACACAGTGATCATTTTAGAACTAAATGTGGCCAGATTACCTCCTAAACGATATTTTTAGAAATACTCAAAATTAATTCCTAGGGCCTAGTGACAAAATAAGGAAAACCCCTATCTTATGTATACAAATAAAGATCTATATAAGATACCTTAACTAGGTTCCCTAACTCAAGAGCCCATTATGGAAACACAAATATCCTATTCTCTACCTATGAGTCAGATCTGTGTAGGGAACTCCAAACCTGATGTACTATTCTTGTGTAAATGTTTCCTTTATGCTCTAACACATTTCCTCCATGCATAACACTTATTATACTAGTGAAAATTATATCTCCATAACCATTCCTTGTCCATTGGTAATAGAATGTCAGTATCCATAGGACACCTTTGTTTTGACTATGCATAACATTCACTGGTTTGGATCTACATAAGTAACCCTTAAAATGTCCACCAACCAAAGGAATATTCATTCTTAAGAGAGACCTATTTTATCTCTATATTCTCTAGAAACATTATGCTAGAAACTACTTTTCAAACATGGTCTGTGGTCACTCTTTTCAAACATGCCCCATATCACTTCTCTTGATCTAATAATTACCATGATTTTGGTTTATAATTTTATTTCTCATGTATGAAGTATGATGTAACATTTTTGGTATGGAATTACCTATATCACTCATTTTTTCAAGATATCAGGTGACCTATTTCCTCTCCACATGAAACTAAAACTGCATATTTTTTTCTAAAACAATGTGTGGCTTGATACCTTCCTTTGAAAGATATGTAGTAACAACCAAACCTCTGGTCTTGGGTATAACTACAATATTTATTTCCTTTTATGTTGATTCAACCTTTTCATTACTCAATTATGTTAATGTATATGTCTGATGTAATCACCACATGACACTAAACTACACAGTATTTTAGAATTACATATGAATTTATTATCAACCATGTGAGATATGTAGAAATAAATAGTTCCTACATCCTATCTCATCCACCACATGATATAATAAAAACACATTCAATGATTTTAATTTCCTTCATGATATGGATGAAAACTTTTCCATTCATTTTTTATCACACTGGTCATAGATCGCATGGGATTAAGGTATTTTGGTAAAGATTTTTCCCACATGATCCAAGCATATTAGTTCACATCAGGGTTAACTTGGTCTTGAATACAAAAACATTAAAGGTACCAAAAAATAATTTTCTCATGATATTAAACTTCTGGGATTACATCTTTTACATGACATATATGGACCTCACCCAAGATGACCATTGTGTCGGGCATTATTCTTCCACCACCCCTATTTCTAATAACTATGTAGGGATTGATTATCACCATTATTAGATACTTAGTGATGCAAAAATACTATATCTCAGTCCAACTTCAATAAATAAATTATCCTATTCTTCTAGGTAAGAGCCATATCTACATTAGAGAGTCTGACACGAGTCCTCGCCCTACTAGTGTGCCTGTATTCAAACAAAAAATCCACCCTCACCCATGAAAATTTCAACAAGTGTGGGGAGACTTTATGGTGGAAACTAAATTTTAAACATGGTACAAGATCATTTATTTCTCTTTTATAGAACCATACATGGCTTTTTTCTAGATTTTATGAGATAATTAGTGACGTCTAGACCCTATGTCTCAGGCCTAAATATGATAAAAAAATTCCCTATGTATAGTTTAGACCTACATAGGGAACATATCTCCCTATTTTTTATTGGTTTTGAAATAAAATATAACTTTTATACTCTGGAACCTTCCTTACACAAATCCGACTCTATGTTTAATAAAATATAAATCTCCACAAACTTTATTTCTCAATTGATAATAGAATTTCATTATCCCGAGGACACTTCTATTTTGACTATGTATAACCTTCCCTAGTGAGGCTCTGCATAAAAAACCATTAAATGTCCAATCAACCAGAGGCATATTCTTCCTCAAGAGATACCTACTTTATCTCCATATTCCTCAACAACATTATGCCTAAAAACCTTTTTTCAAACATGTTCCACAAGTTTACTTCTCATACATGTCCCATATCACTTTTTTCAGATTTAGAAATCCCTAAATCAAATTTTATAATTCCCAATATTTATGCCTGAAGGATGATGGAACAATCTTGGTTAGATTACATTAGAATAGAAAATCCCTAATCTTTTGTGGAAATACATGCGACCTTAAGAGACAACAATCATACAACCCCATAACATGATGTTAATCTATACATTTTACATCCTTGTTACTTGACCGTAAACTGTAGAACATCTGAGTCCCTATATAGTGAAATTAAACATTGTAAAAAATGGTCAATTCCAAATGACATATTACATACATGAGAGAACGATGCATGAAAAGGTACTTGGTAATATATTTGGAAGCTCATATTATTCTAATCGCATTTCAGGATGAAATATGAAAATTCACTTCCTCTATATAAGAGTTCGATCTATACAGAGATATCACCCATTCTCAAAGATTCATTGGTCAGGGCTATCAAGACTAAGCATGGTTTTTCATTAACATCAATAATGTCCCTCATGAAACTCAATGGAGGAAAAAATATCACCACATGTTCCATGGAACACACTTCTATAAGGGTTCAAATAATTCCTCAAGTTTCCACTTATTACACACATTGAGAATGAATCATGTGAGCTTAGAGTATCGAGATAGTCATTTTGATTAGCAAGATAATTTTCCCCACAACATGATCTATTTGGTCCTTTTTCTTCCCAAATTAAGAATTTTATCCATTTATAAGTATTTTGAAGACAAACCATTGATGCCTCAAAATATCAATGCCTCATGTCCTATGTATGAGTTCGATCTATACAAAAGATTACAAAACATGGTCCCCAGTTTATGGAAACATACAAAGAATAAAATTCACATCACCCTATATATAATCTAGATCCATTTTGGGAGTCATAAATTCATGTAATGAAAACCTAGTTATAGATAATTAATCCAATAACTATTAGTCAAAGTTGTTCGACCTAAAACATCATATGTTGGTCCTAAAAGACCATAAACTTAAAAATTAAAATAATTACCCTAATAACATTATTTCAAGTTAAATATACTAATACATGGTCATTATTACATTCTAATAAGTCAAATAAAAAATTTCTATTAAAATTTCAAGGGAAATGGATTGAAAAAACATTAACATATCAAGTATATGTAGGAACATCCACATCTTAGATTCTACCCTTTTGAGTGAATAATTTTTCATAAAAAATTCACTCAACAAATTCAAAGAGTAGCATCATTACATGGTTAAATTACTATACTTATTAATATAACTTTAAAAATGTTGTGTCCTCCACATCTGTTTTTTCTTTTAGTGCCCCTTCCCTCTCCATTGAATCATGATCAACCTTCTCTGTCTCTTACACTAGACACTACTCATCTTCAACAATTTCCTCAACACAAGCCAATTATTAGTGGATAAGTTTTACAAAGGTAATCTATTTAGTAAATTAAATTTGGTGATGGGATGATATCACAACATACTTATAAGCCTCACTGAGTATGATATTTATCAAGGTAGAAAAATGTTTTAAAGACTCCATGGTATTGAGTTGAGACTACAACATGTTTCTCTTCTCTTAGATAGAAAATATCTCTTTCACATTGTCATGTACTCTGTGGTAGTTGAACCCCTCATAGCTAAGAATATAAAACATGTGTCATAGTTTTGGAAAATTTGATGGAATATATGATAGGTTAGTTTGATAAATAAACCTACATATGTTTCAAAATACTATTTTTCTAGGAAATGTCAAAAATTTCAAGTGTCATCTGGTTTACATCAGAATCAATCTCAGATGGAAGAATATATTATGGAACTAGATCGATGAGAGAATGACTATCCTTAAAATTATCCAAGTGGTAGGACTCTACAATATTTGAAACTAGATCCACCTTAGTTTATTGGATATTTGATATATCTTGGACTTCAAACACATATACTAATGTTCCTGAAATAGGTATCCAGAAGTAAACATCTGGTAAGGAAAAATATGAGATGGTCAAGAAATTGAGAGAATAAATTTAATTAATTGAGGCCTTGATTTCTTCATTCATAACCACCTTACTAGTAGTTACTTCAATAGATTCTTCTTTAGTTTGTGTATAAGCCTCAGAAGATAGCTCTCTTGGAGAGGATTGTATAACAAGTACATTCTCTTCCACCATAGTAACCTCCAAATAGTCACTCACAGACACATAGATTATAAGGATGACCATGAAGGAACTAGAAGAAATAATTAAAATCAAATATTATTGGAATCATGAAAATACTTACCCCACCATTTCACCATATAGGGTAGGTCAGTTGAACCTGAAGATAGATCACATGTTCCCTTAGCTTCTAATGCATTCACAACATATGTTGGTCCTAAATATTCATTTAGCTTAGGCTTTTCCTTAACTGTTGTTCCCATGACATCTGGATCCATAGGTAAATGGGACACATGATCTCAAATGTTTAATATCTCTTGAATTTTATAACCTATGGAAACCCCAACACTCTTTGATCAATAATAAAACTAATATATGGTGTGGAAATTAATTATGACGAATACAATACTTACTTGCGGTCTTAGATAAGTTGAAATGCAGGTTTCCTTGGTTTCATATGCCTCATGACATCCCCTGGAGGTAATTCCACATGTAATTTAGTAGGTGGATGATGTGGTTGGAATACACTCTGAATATCTGAAATAACAACTTACATATGTTCAACCACCCTGATATATCCTTCTTTAGTGACCCTTAAACCCTTATAAGAATCCATTAAAACATATGTACCCACTATTTATACCAGGTAAGGAATAGATGATGTCTCACCCCTCACCTATTAAAAAAATTTACAAGGGGTTAAAGTGAAATAAGTTCTAAAAGATTACTGTGATAGAAAAAAAGGATTCATAGTAATAGATTATATTAACTCTTAACCAAAATTGACCCCTTCTTCCATTACGATCACCATCACTCTCACTTGTTAGGACTAATGAATTTTTCCATTGAATGAATGAATGGATGTGTTAAACTCTTATAGATACACACTGGCCTCTTTAGGGTTTTATTATAAAGAAATTTTTGTAGGTGCGGTGATCAGTATGTATCTAGATAGATCAATCTCCTATACTTGAAGATCCCCCAGATGTCTTCAGTAGAAGAAATATTCCCCCAATAATCCCATTTGTTACATGATCAGGAAATTATTCCTTGGTATGTATTGATAGTGAAGGGGATGAAAACCATATAGGTGAGGTAAGATCAATTCATTTCATGCGTTTCCTTGTAATTTTTGGTACCATTCCCCTTGGAGAGGGGAACCTTCAAGGCCCCAAGTGTGAGGAAGAAGGTATCTCACAAAGTTCAAGTGGGGATGAAAAACATGCATCATTAGCTCCCAATTAATCATTGCCTTTATCCTTGCTATTTGTATAATATGGCCTTATCATTTCAAAAACATGATCTATAAATATTTAATGGTCATGGAGTGAATGAATAAAATATATATAATCCCATATATAGTCATGTACCAAATTAGTATTCTCCTTGTAAGAAATACTTTTGAGCATAGATATTCCACCATACCTAGTAAAAATAATATTTTTCTCCTAAATAAAGTTATATATCCCATTAATGAGTAAATAATTACTCTAGTTATCCCAATCCCCATATTCTATGGGATATGTAGATTCTATGGTGACAAAAAACTCAGAATATGTTTCAACAGTTTTTTTTGAAGGGGTGTAGCCATTATTTTGGGGAGCTGAACCCTAGATCTTCAACATTTTCCTCCTCATTTTAGAAATGAGAGGTTTCATTGGTTAAATAATCTTCCCAATCCTAACAACATTAGTATCCTTCTCCTCATACTCCTTGGCCTCAGAAAAGTGTTGAACTATAATGAAAGTGATTGGTTTCACCAATTGACCATCTGGATATGATTGAATCCATGATTCATCATAAGACTTGGAAAGAGTGGGATGAATATCAGTAGACAGAAGTTCAATATCAGAGTTTGTAACTTATGTCGTGATCATAAGCCAAATTTTATTGGGTATCCATTATAAGACTTTCTATTTGTGCACTATTAATTGATTGAGTGAGCCTCCTATGGATTTAGTGGAAATGATGCTCAGACTGGTAGGGTGAATACCTTTGTAAATGAGTTTCTCAATGATTCTAATGACCATAACACCCTCCCTCGTGGAAATCAGATACCACCGTTATATTTTATCTCTAGATGAATAATTTATCAAGATACCATAAGGATAATCTTAAGGGTTGTATGTTAAATGATTGTTATTATTGAACTGATCCATTACCCCTTATTATACCTTGGACGATAGGTTCACCCCCCTTATGAATTGTAAGTATGGATGAAATCTAGAATATGCAATTTGTTTTTCATTGATGAACTCACAACTCCCATTTTGGATGATATAAAACTCCAAAGAACATTAAATAGAACCACAAGATGGTAGGGTGATTGTCCTCTACTTATGCACCCTAGTAAGTGATAAATCAGGTCTAGTACTAGGACCTTGAGAATAACACACCTCCCTGTGTCTAGCTGGGCAGCCATCATAAAGGTTAGTCCATTGAATTTAGTGTTAGATTCATGAACTATTATTATCCAACTACTATGAAACATCTCTATGAATTCTTCCATTCAAACCAATCGGTCAACATTGGGGCAAAATTTCTAACCCACCAACTAAACCAGTCATCCATGAGTGTTAGTAAGAAAAACCTGATGCACTTCTAAGTGCTAAGGGTTGGAAACATATTTGGACTCTTTTCATGAGGCTCATGACTGTTTGACATAGTTATGGCTTGTATCTAATCAAAAAAATGGATATATTCCTAGGGAAAAGGCTTGGACTCCTCTTGAATATTAATATCTTGGTAATAAATTACCTGAAAAGTGGAGTGGTTATCAAAATGTCATCCCACACTGAAGAGGGAGGTAGAAACTCATCATACATTTCACCTCTTATTGGGTCCCCTGAGATCATCTAGATACCCCAAAGGTAGATACCAACTTCTCAATGCGCCTTGTGGAATGTGTTGGTATCTGGGATCCATTGGCTGATAAATTGTGAAATGATAAATCTATTTTGGTGGGAAAAATTTTGTGACACCCATGAAGCCTCATACAGTCCCAATGCCTTCGGTTTAGTCATGAACTCATCGTAAATTTTTCTAACCTAGAAACTCCATCCCTATTGCAGACCAAAGGATCCCCTAGGATGAGACTCTATTTGTAGGAATATCCTAATGAATTGTTAGATATGGAATTATTTATAATGTAATGATAGAAATTAATTTCCATTTTTGGTACCTATATTTTTTTGTCTAATAATAAACTTGTAGGATGTACAAAAAACCCCTCACAGTATGTATATAGATTAAAAGTTCCATTTAATGAGATATTTTCTCAAGGTGTGTTGTTTCACTGGTTGATCCATGCTATTGGTTGATTCATTTTGAATGGTGCTAGAATATATAAATTTGTTGGAAACTGAAAACCCTAAATGGGAATCCAATATAAAATAAGACACCCTCAATTTAAATCACCAATATGTCTTTATAGAGCCTGGTGATATGGAACAATGTATTATTTTTTATTATTGTTCACACTCTAAATCGTGTCCTTCATCTTTTCAAGAAGAGTAGAAAGTGTAGAAGAAGTAACCACTTGTTAAGAATACGTTATCTAGAAAATAATTAAAGGAAATTTTTGATATGAAAAAGTTCATCAAATCAAAAGAAAAAAAAGTTTGGTGGATTTTGAGTCACTTAAGACACAATGTGGACTGTGAAGCACTTAAGTCACTATGTGGACCGAGAAGAGCTGAAGCCTTTATGCCAGAATAATTCAACTACAAAATAAGTTAATCAGTTTTTTGGTAAATACCAATTTCTATAAGATATTTTTTATGATAAAAAGATAGTTCATAAAGAAGATGATATGAGAAGGACAACACTACAAGGAGGGTTCTGACTGACCGCAAACCACTCATTTCATAAAGTGAAAAAGGAGAAATATCTGACACATTTTATAGACATAGTACCTTATTAGGGTGCACATATACCCTATAAAGAATCTCATAGATCATTTAATCAGACTAATTCCTTCTGTGAAATAAACTCCTCATTTTGTCGATTAAACTCCATTCTAGGGGGGGAATTTGTTGTGTTCGAAAAAGGTTTCATGGAAGATCTTAATGATTTTATGAATTTTTTAAATGTATTTATAGAAATTAAATGGGATATTTAAAAAAAATTAAAATGATAAAGTACCGTGAGATGCAAAGTAATCATAAATTTCACAAAGTGTCCTTGCTATATAAGTCATTTCTATGAAAAGTGTCTCTGAATAGCACCCCAATATAGTTCTTCCAGATAGAACCCTCACAAAACAATTTCATTTATGGGGAGATACAACATTTTTAACCCCTTCCCCACACAAATTAATTTATTATTCTAGGGAAATTATTTTTTTATGGCCCCATCAAAAAAAATATCTTTGATGGGGGGGGGGGCACAAACCAAAATCCTTTGTGGGTGGCGGTTGAGATTTTACATCTTTACCCCAGGAAAACTCCCTCACACAAACTATTGGGGGTAATTGATTTATAATATTGGAACACTAGTACAAGAGAAAAATATTTTCTAAGAATGTTATTTCAATATGAAAATATTTATTTTTTACCATAAATCAATAGAGGGAATAATAATCATTCTGCATAGCCTAAAAAAGGATTGTATAGAAAAGGGTCCTTTTCAGGATATCCATAAACCTAGTGAATCCCTTTGTGGACTAGTATTCCATAAAACAGATGTATATAAAATCTTTGTGTTTCACAATATTGCATATAAAATAGTATGTGGGATTGGTTCTTTCTTTCTTGATACCCCTCTATGAAGCATTTATCCTTTCCTCGACCCCATTGTGAACTTTCCTAATAGTCTTCTCCACCAAAATTTCAATTAAATCTCTAAGGCCCAAGTGGGACCCATCACAAAGCACCCTGCTAAGACCTCTTCTAAATCCTCCAGATCTACATGATCAGTGAATAGGGAACACCAATGTTCCTTCACAATAATAAATTCCTGTGATAAATGAGGTCATACTAGTAACCTACTTAACAAGGGGTCCTAAAAATGTTCTCGACAATACATTCCAATATTAAATAGGATCCCAACCATGTAGGTGGTTCCAAGGACCTCCCTATTTCAGATAAGGATGGGAACCACTTTCTTTTCCATTTGATGAGGGCTAGTGAAGGATCCTTCTCTCATCATCTCTGAAATTAGGATAAGTGAATCCATCCTTAATTAAGCTCCTAGTTTGAGGTCACACCCCTCCTCCTCTTCATCTACCTGATATATGAAAACAGGAGATGATATGGGTGATAGATCCCTTTCTCTCTCCCTTTTCCCCAACCTCATCTACCAGGGGAAAAAATATTGTGTATTTTTTCAGATCTTGAACTTTATACTCTTTCTTATACTGAGAATGAATCACATGGACTTAGAGGTTAGTGATGATCACAACATCTGTAAGATCCAATACATGCATTTGGAGGATATTTTCTTTATGAATCTTCCTCTCACCACCAATGGGCATCCTTATATATAGTACAGGACCAAAAACTATGAATCAATCTTAAAAGGGACATATTCCAAAAAAAATAATCCTTTAGTAATCCTCTCTAGGTTTAACCCCCAACACTTTTGAACTACATGGAATTTTATTCTCAACCAAATAGGATATGTAGGAAGACTCCCTAAGGATCAAATCCAACACCCCAAATTCACCCTAATGTTCTCTAGTAAATAACCCCAATAGGGTCAAATTCATATCAGAGGGCCATATACTTTCTAAGACCTTTTCATCACCATCCTTATGAAGCTACATTCCTAGTAAGACCATTACCCAACTAGGAAACCACATCTATTTCAGGTACCTTGGGATGCTTCGATGCAAGTCCCACAATAACCTTGACTATGCATCTTTCACCTAGACATTCTTACCACATGATGTTAAACTACAACATTTGGTCCTCATCACATGAAATTAAAAGGTATGATGTGTCTTGTTAAGTAGAACTGAACTACATCGGTTCTGATTCCTTTCATGAGAATATGTTGGAAGCCCATCTCATGGGTGAAATCTCACCATCAAAACAGCTTCCATCTTCCCAGAAGACATTAAATTCCAAAGCACCCAAATGTGTGACTTAAAACTAGTGTCTTGATATTAAATGATATAAAAATATATAATACATTTACAAAAGGATACCATTAATGGATACCATCATGTATATATATATTGATGTATATATTGATGAACAACCTTAGATACATATAGATGATTTTGAAATCAACACATTCCAAATAATTGATTTTTCATGAAAGGGAGACATGCATGATGTTGGGGATTTATTAAAATATTTAAAAATTCATCTTAAATCTATAATAGAGTGTTATAATAGACAATAATCCCCAAAAAATAGTGTGATGGGCTTGAACTCCCATCCTCTTAGTCCATATGAATTCTAAGGCCTCATTGGAGAAATTCGAGTGGATTTCTTCATTTAGAAAGTAGGTTTTCACCAACTCCAAACAAGGGAAGTCATAAAAATCATGGAGGTAATGAAGGGGTCTTGTCAATGTTTTCGGGGTTTTAATGATTTTAGGGTATATTTAGGGGTTTTAGATTCTTTTAATGTTTTTAGGTTTATAATCCATTTTAGATATTTTTATTATTTTTTGGGTTTTTAGGATTTGTTAGGGTTTTAGGGGTTTATTATTTTTATGGGTTTTATGGTTTTACAGTTTTTGGGGGGTTTTATGGTTTTTATGGTTTTTAGTTTTTTTATGGTGTTTACGGGATATTACAGTTTCTAAGAGTTTTATGGTTTTTATGGCCTTTAAGTATTTTCAGTGTTTTAAGGGTTTTTAAGGTTTTTTTTATTTTAGGGGATTTAAGAGTTGTTATGTTTTTTTACGACTTTATGGTGTTTTAGGGTTTTATGCGTTTTAGGGTTATTTTAAGGATTTTTTGGGTTTTAGGTATTTTATATTTTAAGGGTTTTTATATTTTTATTGGTTATAAGATTGATTATGGTTTTTAGTTTTTCTAAGGGCTTTATGGTTTTTAGAGTTTGTAAGGGTTTTTAGTGTTTTTAGGGCATTTTATGAGTCTTAGGGATTTTTTGGGATTTTGTGTGTTTTTTTTTATTTTAGTGGATTTTATTTTTTCTAGGGGTTTATGGGGTTTCGTGGATTTTTAGGGGATTTTAGTGTTTTTAGGGTTTTATATGGGTTATAGGGTTTTTAGTGTTTTTACATTTTTCATGGTTTTTACTAGTTTTTAAGGATTTTTGGGGTTTTAGGTTTGTTTATTGTATTTTGGATTTTTAGGATTCTTAGAGGGTTTGAGGATTTTTATGTATTTTTAGTATGTTTTTGTTTTTAAGGTTTTTTTAGTTTTTATGGGTTTTTGTGATTTTTAGGTATTTTCAAGGGTTTTAGTGTTTTTTTTTGTGTTTTTGGGGTTTTTGGGGTTTTCATGGATTTTTATGTTTTTTAGGGGTGTTCAATTTTTTAGGGGTTTTATGTTTTTAATGGTTTAAAGTTTTATAGGGATTTTTAATATTGTTTTAAGGTTTTTATGGTGTATTGGAGTTTTTATTTGGTTTTTAGGGGTTTTGGGTTTTTTGGGTTTGTAGGGTGTTTTAGGGTTTTTTGGGTTTTTAGGGGTTTTTGGGAGTTTTTAAGGTTTTCAGGGGTTTACGGATTTTATGAACTTTTAGGGTTTTATAGGGGATTTAAGGTGTTTTTAGGATTTCTAGTGTCTTTAGGGTCTTATAGTTATTTTAGTGTTTTTAGTATTTTTATGGTTTAATGTTATTTTTAGGGTTTTTATGGTTTTTAGTGTTTTTATTTATTTTTATGGGTTGTTGTTTCTATTAGGGTTTTTTAGTGTTTTAGGGTATTTGGGGTGGGGGTTGGGTATTCTGGGGCTTTTAGGGGTTATTTAGGGCTTTAGGGATTTTTAGCGGTTTTAGGATTTTTAAGGATTTTAAGGGTTTTTACTGTTTTAAGGTTTTTGGGGGTTTAAGGATTTTTACGGGTTGTTATAGTCCATTATTATGTTTAGGTGTTTTATAATTTTAATATATTTTAGGAGGTTTTAGGGGGTTTTCAGTTTTTAGGTTTTCTTAGAAATTTTAAGTGTTTTGGGAATTTAGGTGTATTTAAGTTTTTAGTGTTTTAGGGTTTATTGTAGTTGTAATTTTTAGGTGTTCTGGGGCTATGTGGGGTTTTAAGGGCTATTTTGTGTTTTTATAGGTTTTTAGTGTCTTTAAGGTTTTAGTCTTCTTTCAGCGTCTTTAGGGATTTTAGGGATTTGGTATTTTTAAGGGTTCTAGTGTTTTATTACATTTTTTGGGGTTTGGGGAATTTTAGCTATTTTATTATTTTTAGGGGTTTTAGGGATGTTTTAGTGTTTTTTTGGTTTTATAGTGTTTTTATGGTTTCTAGTGTTTTAAGGGGTTTTAATGGATTTTTGGGGGTTTTATATTTTTTAGGGGTTTTATGGATTTCTCAAGGTTTTTAGGGGTTTAAGGTGTCCTTATAGTTTTTATGACTTTTAGTGTTTTTTCAAGTTTTCATGGGTTTTTTTATTTCTATTGATTTTTGGGTTTATGGTTCTTTATTTGTTTTTAGGGTTTTTATTTTTTTTACAGTTTTAAGGGTTTTAGAGTTCTTAAGTTTTCTATGGATTTTTATGGATTTTATTTTGGGTTTAATACCTTTTATGGGTTTTAGGTTTATTGGGTGTTATTTTAATTTTAAAGAGTTTAATAGCATTTTTAGTTTTTTAGTGTTTTTATGGGTTTTAGGGGGTTTTTGTATTTTTTCAAGTTTTTTGGGTTTTAAGGGATTTTACTGTTTTATTGGTTTTCGGTATTTTTTGGTTTTATGGGTTTTAAGGGATTTAGGGGATTTAGGGTTTTATGGTCTTAAGGACTTTTTTGTGTTTTAGGGTTTTTAGGTTGTTTAGGGGTTTTAGGGTATCTAAGGAGGTTCAGGGTCTTCTATGGGTTGTATTGTGTTTTATGGGTTTTTAGGGTTTTTAGGGTCCTTTAGTGTTTTTTGAGTTATTTAGGGGTTTTGGGATTTTTGGTGCTTTTTAAGGGTTTTATGGGTTTTTTGGATTTTTAGGATTTTATGGTTTTTTTGTTTCTAGGGTTTTTTGGATTTTAGGGGGGTTTATGGTTTTTAGGGGTTTTTAAGGTTTTAATGGATTTAGGGTTTCATAGGGTATTCAAGGGGTTTAAGTGTTTTTGAGTGTTTTTAGGTTTTAGTTTTTTAGGGGGTTTAGGGTTTTAGTGTTTTTTTTTACATTTTAGGGTTCTTCATGATTTTTTAGGGGGGGGGGGATTAAGTTTTTTATAGCGTTATTTGAGTTTTTAGGGTTTTTTTTGGGTTTTTTGGCCCCCTTTAGGATGTTTAGGGTTTCTAGGGATTTTATTATTTTTAGGTGTTTTTATGGATTTTTCCATATTTTGGGGTGTTTAGGGTTTTAAGGGGGTTATATGTTTTAAGGTCTTTTATGGGGTTTTAGGGTTTTTAGAGATTTTAGGGGTTTATAAGGTTTTTGAGAGTTTTAGGGGTTATAGAGTTTTTTTATCTTTGTCAGGGGTTTCTTAGGGGATTTTCAATTTTTTTATGGTTTTAGGGTTTTTAGTGTTTCTTGGGTTTTAAAAGTCTTTTTAGATTTTTAATGTTTTTAGTATTCTATAAAGTTATTTTTTGTGTTTTTTTGTTTTAGGGGTTTTAGGGGTCTAGGGATTTACTGGATTTTGAATTCCTTTAGGGGGTTTTGGGGTTTTAAGGGGATTTACTATTTTTAGGGTTTTATAGTTTTGTAGGGTTATTTTATGGTTTTTAGTTCTTTTATGGTTTGTTAGTGCTTGGGGGGGGGTCTTATGGGGGTTCTATTGATTTTAGGCGTTTTAATGGATTTTAGCAGTTTGAAGGTTTTGTATGCACTTTATTATTTCAAGGGGTTTAGGGGTTTATTAGGGGTTTTTATATTTTACTTGTGTTATAAGGAAAGGAAGGTGCGGGTTTAGGGTTTTAATGGGTTTTATGGTTTTTATGTATTTTTTGGGGTTTTAAGGTTTTTTAGGGTTTTTATATTTTTTTAGGGTTTTTAGGGTTGTTTTAGTGTACTTAAGTTTTTTAAGGTTTGTAATTATTTTATGTATTTTATGGGGTTTAGTGTGTTTTTGGGTGTTTTATGGGTTTTATGTATTTTTATGGTTTCAAGGGTTTTTTGTGATTTTTTTGGTTTTTTTGGATTGTTATATTATTTTAGAGTTTTTAAGGTGGTTTAGAGTCTTTATGGGTTTTATTGGTTATTTTAGGGACTTTTAGGTGTTTTTATCTTATTAGTATCTTTTAGGTGTCTTAAAGTTTTTAGGTATTTTATAGTATTTGAGGGTTGTTTTAGTGATTTCACAGGGGTTTTTGGGGTTTTTTGGAATTAACATTTTAGGGGTTTCTTGGGATTTTTAAGATTTTTTGGGATTTTTAGGGGTTTATAGGATTTTTATGGTTTTTAGGGGGTTTTAGGTTTTTATGATTTTTAGGGGATTTGTTAGGGATTTTAGGGTGCTTTAGGGTTTTATGGTCTTTTAGGGTTTTCGGGGTTTTTAGGGTTTTAGGTTATTTTAGGGTTTTTAGGTGTTTTAGTGGTTTTAGGGTTCTTTACGAGTTTTTATTGTATTAAGGGGTTTTATGTGTTATAGGGGTTTATATAGTGGGAGGTAGATTTTAGAGTTTATTGGTTTTTAGGGGTTTTTACGGGGTTCTAGGGTTGTAGCGGTTTTAGGGGTTTTCGGGTTTTTATGGGTTTTAAGGTATTTTGGGTTTTTAGGGGTTTTAAGGTATTTTAGGGTTATTATACTGTAATTTAGGATTAATTATCAGTTTTAGGGTCTTCTATGTGTTTTTAGGGGGTGTTTGGATCTTTTATGGTTTTATGGGGTTTTGGGGTTTTTAGGGTCCTTTAGCTGGGTTTAGGGTTTATTGTCTCCTTTAAGGTTTATAGGGTCCCTTATGGGTTTTAGGGTCCTTGAGGGTGTGTTATTTCTCTTTAGGGTTGTTATGAGGGTTTATTGAGATTTTCTGGGGTTTTATTATTTTGTGGGATTTATCGTGGGTTTAAAGGTTTTTTAGGTGTTTTATTTTTTTAGTGTTTTAGTGTTTTTAGGGTTTTTAAAGAATCATGGATTTTTAATGTTTTTATGGGGTTTTTTTTGGATTTAGGGTTTTTATGGGGTTTTGAGATTTTTGTGGTGTTTAGGATTTTATGGGATTTTAAGGTCTTTTAGGCGTCTTAGTGTCTTTTAGAAGTTTAAAGGGGTTTGAAGGGTTTTATGGTCTTTTAATGATTATAGGTAATTTAGGGTATTTTAGAAATTTCTATGGGTTTTAGTGTCTTTTAGGGGTTTTGGGCCTTTTTAGAGTTCTTAGAGTTGTTTTTTTGGTTTTTAGGGTTTTCTAGGACCTCCTAGGTTGTTAGGGGGTTTTGGGAATTTACATGTATTTAGAATTTTATCGGAATTTTATGGTTTTTAGTGTCCTTTTGGGTCCTTTAGGGGTTTAGGGGTTTTGAGTTTCATTTTGTAATTTTTATGGCTTTCATAGTTCCTTTTAGTGGTTTTTTGGTTTTTAGGATCTTTTAATATTTTTGGTATATTCAGAGCCTTTTAGGACTTTTACATCATTTCAGTGACTTAAATATTTTCAGGGACTTTTAGGTTTATCAGGGTTTTTAGGTTCTTTCAGGGTTTTAGTGTATTTATAGTTTTTAGGGGTTTTAGGGTTTTTAGGTTATTTTTAGTTTTAGGGCCATTTAGAGTTTCCAGTGTTCTATAGGGGTTTAGAGGTTTTTTGGGTTTTTAGGTGCTTTAATGGTTTCCAGGGTCTTTGGGGTTGTAAATAATTTTAATAATTTTATTTATTTAGGGTAATTAATATTTTTATCGGTTTTAGTGTTTTTATGGTTATTAGAGTTTTTTTTTGGTTTTTAGGTTTTAAGGGGTTATTAGTGTTTTTTGGGTTTTAAAATGCGTTTTTGTTCATTTTGGATTTTATTATTGTTTTAGGGGTTTATGGTTTTACCTTTATTTTAGGGGTTTATTATTTTTTGTTTTAAGGGGTTTAAGGGGTTTTTAGGATTTAGGGTTTTTTTGAATGTTTTAGAGTCTAAGTGTATTTAGGGACTTTTAGGGATTTTATGGATTTTCCGGGTTTTTTGGATTTTTGGTTCATATGGGGTTTTAGAGTTTTAGGGGGTTTCATGGATTTTTAGGGGTTTTATAGTTTTTAGGGTTTTTAGAGATTTTAATGGTTTTTAGGGTTTTTAAAAGTTTTTAGGGTGTTTATAGTTTTTAGGGTTTCTAGAGGTTTATAGAGATTTTATTTTTTCTAAATATTTTTAGGTTTTTTATGGTTTTTAAATGGGTTTGAATTTTTTTTAGGGATTTTCATGTTTTTTAGGGTTTTGGGGTTTTATGGGTTTTTATAAAGTTTTAGGATTTTGGGGGGTTTTTTTTTGGGGGGGGGGGAGGGGGTTTGGACTATTTTATGGTTTTTGGAGATTTATCATTTTAGGGGTTTTAGGGTTTTGGGTGTTTTATGGGGATTTAAAAATATTTAGGTTTTTATGGGGTTTTGGGGGATTTTAGGATTTTCATGGTGTTTAGATTTTTAGGGTTTTTTGGGTGTTGAATGAATGTTAGAGTCATATAGTGTTTTTATATAGCTTTTAGGGTATTTTTTGAGTTTTTTGGTTTTAGGGTCTTCTATTATTTTTTATGAATTTTAGGTTTTTAATAAATCTTCGGTATTTTAGGGTTTTTATGGTTTTTAGGGTTTTAGGGGGTTTAACTATTTTTAGTGTATTTAGTGGTTTTTTAATTTTTCATTTTTTGGGTTTTTGTGGGTTTTAGAATTTTTAGTTTTTTAGGTTTTTAGGGGGTTTCTAGTTTTAGTACTTTTTAGAGTTTTTAAGATTTCTTGGGGTTTCATGGTTTTTAGGGGGTTTCATGGTTATTAGGTGATTAAGAGTTTTAGAAAAAATTTATGGTTTATGAGGTTTTTTATAGACATTATAGGTTTTTAGGAGTTATAAGGGATTCTAATGTTTTTTGAGAGGTTTGAGGGTTATAATGGTATTTATGGGTTTTAAGGGTTCTAGAGGGTTTTTTTGGGTGTTTAGGGTTTTATTTATTTTTGGGTATTTCTAGGGGTTTTAGGGTCTGCATGGGTTTTAGGGTCTTTTATATTTTTTAGGTTTTTAGAGTTTTCAAGGATTTTTAGGATGTTTAGGGGTTTTAGATTATTTTATGAGTTTTCAGTGTTTTGTTGTATTTTATGGGTTTTGGGGGGTTTAAAATATTTTGTAGGTTTTTGGGGGTTTTTGGGTCTTTTAGTGTTTTAGTTTTCTAGTTTCTTTTATAGTTTTTTGTTTTTTTCAGTTTTTCAGTTTTTAGTTATTTTAGCATTTTATGGTTTTAAATCATTTTAAGGGTTTTTAGGTTCGTTTAGGGTTTGTAGGGTTCTTTTAGGGTTTTTAGGGTTTTATAGTTTTTTAGGTATTTTAGTGTTTTTAGAGTTTTTTTGTCTTATTAAGGGTTTTAATAGTTTTTAGGGTTTTTAGGGTTTTTAGGGTTTTTAAAGGTTTTAAGGGTTTTGTAGGGTTTTGTGGGTTTTTAGGATTCTTTAGGGTTTTACAATCTTTAAGAGTTTTAAGGTTTTTAGGGGGTTCAACTATTTTTGTGATTTTTAGAGATTTTAGTATTTTATATAATTTTAAGGGACTTAACATGTTTTTAAGCATTTATGGTTTTTTTAGTTTTAGGGGTTTTAGTGGTTTTTGAGTTGTTTTAGGGTTCATAATATTTTTTAGGATTTTTATGTTTTAATATTTTTTATTAATTCTTTAGGTTTTAGGGAAATTTAAGGGGTTTTTATTATTTTTAGTGTTTTTATGGGGGTCTATTGGTTTTTATGGACTTTTAGTATTTATAGGATTTTTAGGGGCTTTTAGGGTTTCTTTTGTTTCAGGGTCTTTTATAGTTTTTAATATTTTAGTATCTTTTATAATTTTTAGGTTAAATTAGGATTTTTAGGTATTTTTTGGGTTTTAAGGGTATTTTAGGGTGTTTTGGTATTTTTAGGGATTTATAGGGTTTTTAAGGGTTTTGGGGTTTTTATAATTTTTAGGTTTTTATGGGTTTTATGGATTTTTAGGATTTTTACAATGTTTTAGGAGTTTTTTGTTCTTTTTAATCTTAGTGGGTTTTAGGGTTTTTACGGTCTTTTAGGGGTGTTAGGTTTATTTAGGGTATTTAGGGTTTTATGGTTTTTTATTGATTTATCATTTTTGTTGGTTTTTAGGTTTTCTAGAGATTTTAGGGGGTTTTGGGAGTTTTTTGGGGTTTTATGATTTTTTATATATTTTAGTGATGGGGGGTTAAGGGTTTATTGTAATTTTATATATTTTAGGTGTATCAAGTGGTTAGTAGGGTTTTATTTTTCAGATTCTAATGTTTTAGGGGTTTTTGGTTTTTTGGTTTTCTAGGTTTTCTATTGTTTTTATTGGTTTTTTGGGTTTTTACAGTTTTATAGGGGTTTTTTGTTTTTTTGTATATATGATTTTTTAATGTTTTAAAAGGATTTTAGGGGTTTAGGGGTTTTAGTGTTTTTAGGATTCTTTAGGGGTTTTAATAGTCTTTTATGGTATTTTATGGGTTTTATTGTTTGTTTTGGAATTTTAGTTCTTTTAGGTGTTTTAGGGTTTTTAGGTTTTTAGGGGGTTTAGCGTATTTTATGGGGTTTTGGGTGTTTTTTGGGATTTAGGATATTTTAGCGGTTTTAGGGTTTTTAGATTTGTTTAATTTGTTTAGGGGTTTTAGGGTTTTAGGGTTTTATGGGGTTTAGAGTTTTAGGGTTTTCTTAGGGTATTCTATGTTTTTAGGGTTTTAGGGGTTTAAGGTTTTTATGGTATTTACGGTTTTTTGTAGGTTTAAAGAGTTTTGGGGGTTTTTTTATAGTTTTTATGGTATTTTATAAAATTTTAAGGTTTTAGGGGTTTTTAATAGGTTTTAAGGTCCATTATCATTTTAAGGGTTTTTTGGTTTTTTTTGGTTTTGGGTTTTTAGAGGTTTTATGGATTTTTAGATTTTTTTAAATTTTTATGGTTTTAAGGATTTTTGTATGTTTTTTAGGGGTGTAGGTCATTTTATGGGTTTTCTAATTCCCTTTAGGGGTTTTAGGGTTTTATTTTCATTTTGGGGTCTTTAGGGCCCTTTTGGGTTTTTAGTGTTTTTGGGGTCCCTTAGGGGTTTTAGGTTTCTTAAAGTCATTTTAGAGGTATAGGGTATTTTAGGGTCTTCTAATGATTTTTAGTTTATTTAAGTTATGTTTAAGGATTTAGGGTATTGTACGGGGGATATAGAGGATTATGGTCTTTTAAGGGTTTTTGTTGGTTTTATAGTCCTTTAGGGGTTTGGGCCCTTTTAGGGCATTTTAAGGCCTTTTAGGGTTTTATGTTGTTTAGTGTCTTTTGTGGGGTTTTACATATCTTATGATATTTTAGATATTTTTTAGAATGATTTCAGGTTTTTATTATTTTTAGGCTTTTATGGATTTACGATTATTAGTGTTTTTAGGGGTTTTAGGGTCCTATACGTTTATTTTGGATTTTTTTTGGATTTTTAGGGTTTTTATGTACTTTAGTGTTTTAGGTTATTTTTAATATTTTTATTGGTTTGTAGAGTTTTTATGGTATTTTAGGGTTATTAGGTCTTTTTAGGTATTTTTAGGGGTTTTAGGGTTTTATTAGGTTTTATGCGGTTTAAGAGTTTTTAAGGGTTTATTTAGGATTTTTGGGTGTTCTAGGGATTTTAGGATGTTTTAATGCTTTATTTTTTAGTGGGGGGGGGGGGGGGTTTGGGTTTTAAAGGTTTATCAGGCCTTTTCAGGGGTTTTAGGGGTTTGGTGGTGAGGGTTTTTAGGATCTGGGGTGTTTTAGGTTTTTAGGGTTTTTAACAGATTTTAGGGTTTTTTGGATTTTTTTATGTTTTTAGAGTTTTTTTGTGTCTTTAGGGTTTTAGGGTTTTTAGGGGTTTTAGGGTTTTCATATTTTTTGAATATTTATAAGGGTTGTAAGGGTTTTTATGGTTTTTTTGGGAAATTTAAGTGTTTTTATGGTCTTTGGTGATTTTTAAAGGATTTTAAGGGGTTTATGTCCCTTTAGGTTTTTATGTATTTTTAGGATATACAATATTTAATGTGTTTTTGAGAATTTAGCGGATTTTTATGGTTTTTAGGATGTTTAATTTTTATAGAGTTTTAATTGTGTATATGTTTTTTTTGGGTATTTTAGGTTTTTTTGGTTTTTATGGGTTTAGGGTTTATTTTTGTTTTTATGGGTTTATTGGGATTGTATGGTTTTTTGGGGTTTTTATGATATTTAGGATTTTTTTTTGATTTTAGTAGTTTTTAGGGTATTTATATGGATTTTCAATGGTTTTGGGATTTCTTAATGTTTGGTAGGTTTTTTGGGGATTTTTAGGTGTTTTAGGGTTTTTAGAGGTTTTAGGGTATTTTTAGTGGATTTAGGGGTTTTAGGTTTTTTGGTTGTCTAGGGTTTTAAGGACAATTTTAGGGGGTTTAGATTTGTTTTAGAGTTTTTATAGTTTTTTAGGGTTTTAGGGCGCTTTAGTGATTTTAGGGCTTCTAGGGTATTTTAGGGTTATTCAGGTTTTTAGGGTTTTTAGGGGTTTTGATAGTCATTAATGGTTTTTAGAGTTTTTATATGCTTTTAAGTGATTTTAGTGTTTTCGAGGTCTTTTATGTATTTTTACGTTTTTTGAGGGTTTTGGGATTTTATGGGGTATTTTTTGTGTTTTTAAGGATTTTTTGGAACATTAAGAATTTTATGGTTTTTATGGTTTTAGGGGTTTTTATGTTTTCCTAGTTTTTATAGTTTTTAGAGTTTTTAGGATTTTTTATCTTTTAAGGGGTTTTATGGTTTTATGTGTTTTTTGGGGTTTTAAAGTTGTTTTAGGGTTTTAATGGTTTATATTGTTTTGTTGGATTTTTAGGGGTTTTAGGGGGTTTTATGGTTTGTTATGGGTTTTAAGCGTGATTAATGTTTAATAGCGTTTTTAGGATTTTTTTAATGTTTTTAGGGTTTTAAGTATTTTTAGGGTTTTTAGATGTTTTAATGTTTTTTTGGGTTATAAGTTCTTTTAGGAGTTTGTGGTTTTAGGGATTTATAATAATTATAGAGTATTTTAAGTTTTTTAGAGTCTTTTATAATTTTTCAGTTTTAGGATTTTTAGAGTTTGTACTGAGTTTCTCAGATTTTAAGTGTATTTTAGGAGTTTTAAGGGGGTTTTGGGATTTTTTTGGTTTTTTTGGTTATTAGTGCTTTTTAAGGATTTTTAGAGTCTTTTAGGATTTTTTGGGTTTTCAGGGATTTTTATGGTTTATAGGGTATTTTGGGGTGTTTTAGGGGGTTCGAGTGGTTCTAACTATTTTGAGAGGTTTTTAGGTTGTTAGTTTTTTAGGGTTTTTATGTGTATTCATTATTTTTTAGTATTTTTTGGCGTTATACAGCTTTTAGAGTTTTTAGTGATTTTAAGGATTTTAGGGACTTTTAGGGTCTTTTGGGTTTTATTGGGTTCTTTTAGGGCATTTTTGGTATTTCAGAGTTTTATGATCTCTAGTTTTTTAGGTTTTTTAGGTTTTTTAAGAGTTTTTAGGGTAATTTATAATTTTATTAGGTTTTATAGAGTTTTTATTTTTTTAGTTTTTTATGGTTTTTTGGGGTTTTAGGTCATTTTATGGGGTTTTAGGTTTTTTAGGGATTTTAGGGGTTTTTTGGTGTTTTAGTTTCTCTCTTGGGTTTAGGGACTTTTAGGGTTCTTTAGGGTTTTTAGGGGTCTGTTGGGCTTTTTGGTTTTTTTAGTTTTTAGGGTGTTCTAGTATTTTTTAGGGAGTTTAATGGTTTTTTGGGTTTTTTGTTTTTTAAGGGTTTTATAGGGTCTTTAGAGTTTTATTTGTTTTTTTGGGTTTTAGGGACTTTTAGGGGTTTTGTATGGTTTTGTGGGGTTTAGGGTCTTTTTAGTTGTTTTAACGAGATCATAGAGGTTTTTGGGGTTTTAGGGTTTTAGGTGTGTTAGAGGGATTTTAGGGGTTTGATGGTGTTCTGGGGGTTTTAGGGTTTTATGATTTTTATGAGTTTAAGGGGTTTAAGAGTTTTTTATGTTTTTTGTGTTTTTGTGTTATTTTAGTGGATTTAATTGTTTTTTGGTTCTTTAGGAGTTTTGGGTCTTTTAGGGGGTTTGGGGTATTTTAGGGTATTGGAGGGTGTTAAAGGTTTTAAGTTTTTTTTTCAGGGTATTTTAGGGTTTATGGTGTTGGGTTTAGTGTTTAAGGTGTATTTTTTTTGGTTTAAGGTGCATGATTTAGGGTTTAGGGCATAGGGTTTAATTTTTAGGATGTAGGGTATAAGGATTAGGATGGAGGGTTTAGGGTATTGGGTGTAGGGTGAAGGGTTTATTGTGTAGTGTTTTGGGTTTTCAGTGTATGGAATTGGGTTCCATGTGTAGGGTTTAGGGTTCACACTGTATAGTATAGAGATTAGGGTGTAGGGTTTTATTGTTTTGGTTGTATGGTATATATTTTTGGGTGTTTAGTTTTTTTATTAGTTTTTAGACTTTTAGGGTGTTTGGGGTATTCTTTTTTGTTTTTAAGGGTTTTAATGGTTTTGGGGGGTTTAAAGGGTTTTATGGTTTTAGGTGTTTTTACGATTCTGGGTTTTTTTTGTGTTTTTAGAGTTTTTAAGGGTATTTAGGCTTCTTGAGGGGTTTTAGATTTTTTTGTGTTTCCAGGTGGGTTAAGTGTTTTTGTGATTTTTTGGGGTCTTAAGAGATTTATATGTTTTTGGGGTTTTAGGTGTTTATAAGGGTTTTCGAATCATCAGGGGATTTAAAAATTTGTTTTTTCTTTTAGGGGTTTTTAGATTTTTTGTTGTTTTAATGGTTTTAATGGTTTTTAGCATTTATTAGAGGTTTTTGAGTTTTTAGTATTTTAAGGTTTATTTGGTGATTAGTGTTTTAGGTTATTTTTTGATTGTAGGGTTCCTCAGGGGTTTTAAGTGTCTTTGAGGGGTTTTTAGGGTTTTTAGATTTTTTAGTGATTTTTATGATTTTTTGGGTTTTAGGATATGTTGAGATCTTTTAAGGGATTTTTGAATATTGGGGTCTTATAGGGGTTTTAGGGTTATATACGGATTATAAGGGGTTTTAGGGTCCTTTTTGAATTTTTTGGGTTTTTAGGGGCTTTTAGAGATATTAGGATCTTTTAGTTTTTAAATGGGATTTTATAGCCTTTTAGGTTTTTATGGTCTTTTAGGAATATTTTGGGGTTTTTATAGGTTTTTAGTGTCATTTTGGATTTTTTATATGTTTTGTGTATTTTGTGGGTGTTTAGGGTTTTAGATTATTTTAGGGGTTTTAATGGGGGTTTAGGGTTTTAATTGTTTTTAAGAATATTTGGGTGGGCTTTAGAATTTTTTGCATTTTTAGGGTATTTTGGGGTTTTAGGGGGCTTAGGAGTTTTATTAGTTTAGTTTTTTTTATTTTTAATGGTTTTATGATTTTTTGTGATTTTAGGGGTTTTGGTGGTTTTAGATTTTTAGGGAAAGGAAGATGCGAGGGTTGGGCTATTCTCGCCCCCCCCCCCCAATTTATTAGAAAGAAAAATAGACAAAAAAAAGAAAAAACAAAAAAAAGAAGAAACACACACATACAAGCAGCCAGCACCATCATCCATCATCAACCAGCATCCAGCAGCTCACAGCTAACCAACGACCAGCATCCAAACTCAAAAAATTCAGTATCCAACGCCTCCTAGCCAAACAACAACCAGCACCCAGCAACCATAGTCATAGAGCCACATCCCTTCCGCACTTCCCAGCTAAACAGTAACCAGAGACCAGCAGAACACCTTCCATCACCCGACAACTTCCCACAAAAGAGACTCACAACCAACAATAGCAAACCACCAGCACCCAAATCACCAGCCTCCATAGTAGCCAGCACCTCCACGCCAGTCAGATCTATAGACAGCAGTACATAACCAAAGACAACAAACATAAAACACCAGATTTTCTAGCACACCCATTTCCAGAACCACCGCCAGCAGAAGCAAGAACAAGAACTTCATCACATCGTAGGCATAAAACATCAATCATTCCATCAAGTCGCACCCAGCAGCAAAACCAGTGGAAATAAATCACCAGCAGCCAAGACAAGGGCCATTCCACAGCAGAATAAGACAACCACATGCAACAACACATGATAATCTAGAAATCACATCTTGCAACAAGCTCATGATCCAGCAATAACAATAAATCACAACCAAACCAAGAATCATCACCACAATGGCTAACAAGAACACACAAAGCACCTCCAAAGTCCAACATAGCATCCAACATGTAGCAAAAATCTAGAAGATCGACAACAGCATGAAAAGAAGCATGTCGAAAACGAACCTTGCCTCCCCGATCGAGGACTGCCACTGTCAGATCCATGGATCTTGAAACCCTAGAAGCAAATTCCAGATTTGTCCCGCCCGCACCACACCACTGCAAAAGACCGTCCAAAACGAAGCCAACAAGAACCAGGAAACACCACCAGATCCCAGATCTACCGAGGAGAGTCTCTGACGCTCACAGACGCACCTCTATCCCCATGAACACCACTCCATCAGAATGGTCAAAGTGACACATTGAGGGGCGTAGCACTGCGCGAGCCACGAGCCGCATGAAGAAGGTCACATGCACTGATCCATGCCAGCATGAATCCCCATCGCCAAATGCCGCATCCACATCACACCTTAGGATCTTGAAGGGAGAATGGAAGCCGCTGAGATGGAATCCAGGAAAACACGAAAATGGGAGAGAACCTGGCGAGAGTGGCGACATCTCCTCTTATTTAGGATTTTTATGGTTTTGGGGGGTTTTACAGATTTTTAGGGTTTTCATGTATTTTTTTAGGGGGTTTCGAGTTTTTATTTTTTTCAGAGATTTTAGGGGTTTTAGGGGTCTTTAGGGTTTTTAGAATTGTATTAGATTTTCTAGGGTTTTTTTGGGTTTTTAAGGTTTTTTAGGATTTTTAAGGAATTTAAGGTTTCTTACGGTCTTTTCGGGGCTTTATAATATTTTTAGGGTCTTTTAAGGTTTTGTGGGTTTTATGTACTTTTAGTGTTTTTTATTGTTTTTTGGGGTTTTTGGATCTTTTAGGGACTTTTATTCTTTTTTAGGGTTATTAGGGGATTTTAGGTTTTTTAAGGTAGTTTAGAATTTAATAGGTTTTTAGGGTTTTTAAGGGTTTTAGGGTTTGAAAGGGTTTTTAGGGTCTTCAGGTTTTTTAGGGGGTTTATTAGTTTTAGGGTTTTTATGATTTTTATGGGTTTTTTAGGGTTTTGGGTTTTTAGGTTTTTTACTTGTTTTTAGGGTTTTAGGGATTCAAAGGATTTTTTAGGGTTTTCATATTTTTTCATAATTTTATGGGGATTAGGATATTTCAATGATTTTTTTTGGGTTTTTAAGGTTTTTATAAATTTTTTAAGGGTTTTATGGGTTTATAGGGTTTTTAATGGTTTTAGGGTTGTAAGGGGGTTTTAGGATTTTGAGGGTTTTAGGGGTTTTTTGGGATTTTTAGGGTTTTAATATTATTTTGGTGTTTTTTAGTGAAAGGAAGATGCGAGGCCAGACTATTCCTAACCCAACAAAATTTATTAGAAGAAAGACACTGATGACAAGAGAGGGGGGTCAATCAACCCACACCCAAAAACCCTGGACACCCACACAAAACCCAAAAGTCCCCAAAAAACCCAAAAGACACAACAACCAGAAAATGAAGAAAATCGAAAGCATTCCCAATAGCATCTCCCAGCCAAACAACAAAAAGCATCCCGCATCACCATTTTCATCAACCATCACCTCCTTTCCAAGCATATCCACCGCCAGAATCATAGAACCAACACCAGCAAAGTCATAAGTCACACCTTCGCCACCTCGTAGCGAAGTAGCAACCGTCACCAAACACCATCATCTCTCATCACTTCCCAGCCAAGCATCATCAATAAACCAGAAACATGGATTCTAGAAACCCTCACCTTCAGTCCAATTAGCTTCTAATAACTCACACCTAGTAGCACACCCAGGAACACATCCATAGAACCCAAAGGCAGGACAACATCCAACACCACTTAACAGAACCAATATCTAACATCCACATCGATTCACAACCAAACCAACTACAACACAGAAGACCACAGTCCAACGTAGTAGCCATAACGCAACACTTAACGTGCCCTTCATAGACATCTTTAGGGTTTTTTGTTTTGTTATATTTCTTTAGGGTTTTTAATTTTTTTAGGGTTTTTAAAGGTTTTTTAGTGTTTTTACTGTTTTTAGGGGGTTTTTAAATGTTTCTTTGGGTCTTTAAGGCTTTAGGGGTTTTACTATTCTTTTAGAACTTTTTAGGGGTTTAGGTTTTTTAGTGATTTTTGGGGTTTGATAGTTTTTAAGGGGTTTTGTGGGATTTTTAGGGTTTTGTGGGTTTTATTGAGTGTTTTAGGGTTGTTTGGGTTTTTTTAGGATTTTCAGGGTTTTTATGGGTTTTTTGGGTTTCTTACGGGTTTTAGGTATTTTTTAAAATTTTATAGGGTTTTAGAGTTTTTTTGTCATGGGGTTTTGGTGGATTTTTGGTTTTTAGGGTTTTTAAAGGTTTTTGGGGGTTTAGGGTTTTTTAGGGATTTGGGGGTGTTTTAGGGGTTTTTTAGTTTTTATGTTGTTTTAGGGTGTTTATGGTTTTTTAGGGTTTTATAGGGTTCTAGGGTTTTTAAGTTTTTTAGAGTTTTTTAGTGCATAAGGGTTTTGTAGCGTCTTTAGGTTTTTATATGGTTTTTAGGGTTTTTGTTATTTTAGGTTCTTTTATAATTTCTTTAGGTTTTTTAAGGTCTTTTATGATTTTTAGGTTATTTAGGGTCTTTAGGGTTTTAAATAGGTTTTAGGGTATTTTAGGCTATTTTAGGGTTTTAAGGGTTTTATGATTTTCTTAATGTTTTTAGAGTTTTTTACTATTTTAAAGGTTTTGGGGGTTTATTAGGGTTTTCTGGAGTTTTTTAGTATTTTTAGTGTTTTTTATAGATTGTAGGTTTTTTAGGGTTCTTTTTGGTATTTAGGCCTTTTAGGGTTTTTAGGATTATTTGGGGGTTATTAAAGGTTTTTAGGGGTTTTTAGGTTTGTAGGGTTATTAGGGTGTTTTAGGGTTTTAGGGTTTTTTTTATGATTTTTAAGGTTTTTATGGGTTATTTTAGATTTTTTAAAGTTTTTAGGGTTTTGGGGTTTTTAAGGTTTTTAGGGGTTTTAAGTTTTTGTAGAGTTTTTTTGTGTTTAAGGTTTTTTAGGGTATTTAATGTTTTTAGAGAGTCTTTTAGGGTTTTTTGGGTTTTTAGGTTCTTAAGGTTATTTAATATTCTTTTAGGGTGTTTTAGGGTTTTAGGGTCTTTTAGCGATGTTTTAGGGTTCTTTTAGAGGTTTTCTGATTTTTTAAGGTTTGTTATTTTTTTGTGTTTTTAGGGTTTTTAGGTTTTTTAGGGATTTTAGGATTTTTAGGATTTTTAGGGATTTTAGGGTTTTTAGGGTTTTTAGGGGGTTAGTATTTTAAGGGGTTTTTACACGCTTTTATGGTTTTTTTGGGTTTTTTTGGATTTTTTAGAGTTTTTTAGGGATTCAATATTTTTTAAGGGGTTTAGGGGTTTTAGGGGTTTTTTTGGGGGGTTTGGAGGTTTGGGGGGTGTCTAAAGGTTTTTAGGGTTATATGGTTTATTAGGATTTTTAGTATTTTTATGTTTTTTATGGTTTTTTGGGTTTTTTGGTTTTTTGGTTTTTTGAGGGTTTTTTAGTTTTTTTAGGAATTGTTTTGGTTTTTAGTGTCTCTTAGGGTTTTTATTGTTTTTAGGGTATTGTAGGGTTTTTTATTTTTGTAGTATTATTTTGGTTTTTTAGGTTTTTTAGGGTTTTAGGGGTTTTAGGGTTTTAGGGTTTTTTTAAAGTTTTAGGGTTTTTAGAGTTTTTTAGTTTTTTAGGGTTTTGGGGGTTTTTTCGGGTTTTGGGTTTTTAGGGGTTTTAGGGGTTTTAGGTGTTTTAGGGTTTTAGAGGTTTTAGGGGTTTTTAGGGTTTTTAAGGGTTTTGGGGTTTTTAGGTTTTTAGGGGGTTTAAAGTGTTTTAGGGTTTTTTTGGGTGTTTTTGGGGTTTTGTGTTTTTTTATTGTTTTGGGGGTTTTTGGATTTTCAGGTTTTTAGGGGGGGTTATGGATTTAAAAGTTTTTGGGGGTTTTAGGGGGTTTAATGGTTTTAGTGTATTTTGGGGTTTTTATGGTTCTTTTGGTTCTTTTAGGTTTTTTATGGTTTTTATGTACTTTTACTAGTTTCAAGTGTTTTTAGGTCCCTTTTTATTTTTTAGGGCCCTTTAGATTTTTTTAGGTTCCTTTAGGTATTTAAGGGGTTTTTAGGTTCCTTTTGGGTTATTTTTGGGTATTTTAGGGTCCTTTAGGGTTTTTAGGGTTTTTAGGGTCCTTTAGGGTTTTTATGATTTTTAAGGACTTTTAATGTTTTAGGGTCTTTTAGGGTCTTTTAGTTTTTTTAGCGTCCCTTAAATATTTTTAATGTTTTTAGGGGTTTTTAGGGTCTTTAGGGACTTTTAGGAATTTTTGGGTTTGTTGGGGTCTTTTAGGGTCTTTAGGGTTTTAAAAAATTTTCAAGTTATTTTTAGTATTTTTTATTATTTTAGGATATTTTAGAGGTTTTTAGGGGTTTCTTAGTGTTTTTAGGGTTTTTAGGTTTTCTTATGGATTTTAATGGATTTTTAAGGGTTTGTGGTTTAGGAATTTTTTAGTGTTTTTTAGTGTTTTTATGGTCCTTTAGGGATTTTTAGGTGTTTTAGGGTTTTTTAGATTCTTTTGGTTTTAAAAGTTATTTTTAGGGTTTTTAGGGTTTTTATGCGGTTTTAGGTTTTTTAGGGTCTTTTGGGTTTTTAAGGTTTTTAGGATTTCAGGGTTTTTAGGGTTTTTAGAGTTTTAGGGATTTTCTATGGTTTTAGGGTTCTAAGTATTTTTAGGGTTTTTGGAAGTTTTAAGGGTTTTGTGGTTTTGTGGGTGTGTTTGAGCATTTTAAGGAATTATTAGGGGTTTTAAGGGGTTTTTGGGATTTTCATCAGCCAACATCTCTTTTCCATACATATCCACCACCAGAGTCATAGAGCCACATCCCTTCCGCACCTTCCAGCTAAATAGTAACTAGAGTCCAGCAGTACAACTTCCAGCACCCGGGAACTTCTCACAAAAAAGATTCACAGCCAACAACATCAAACCACCAGCGCCAAAATCACCAGCCTCCACAGAAGCCATCACCTCCACGCCATCCAGATCCGTAGCCAATAGCACAGAACCAAAGACATCAAACATAATACACCATAATTTTCCATCACACCCATTTCTAGAACCATCGCCAGTAGAAGAAAGAACAAGAACTTCATCACAACTCAACCATAAAACAACCAACATTCCATCAAGTTGCACCCAGCAGCAAAACCAGTGGAAATAAATCACCAGCAGCCAAGAAAAGGGCCATTCCGCAGCAGTACGAGACAACCTCATGCAATAACACATGATAATCTTGAATTCACGTCTTTCAACAAACTCATGATCCAGCAACAAAAATTAATGACAACCAAACCAAACATCATCACCACAACAGCCAACAAGAACACACAAAGCACCTCCAAAGTCCAACATAGCGTCCAACATGTATCAAAATTCCAGAAGACCGACATCAGCATGAAAAGAAGTAAGTCAAAAAAGGACCTGTATCTTTGCATCAGGCGTGAAATTAAAAAAGCGAAACCACCACATCCCTCTTATCATCCGCCAGTGACCGTAGTAGAGCCAGAAAAGCCAGAAAATCCACCACAGACCTCCCAAAAACAGATTTGGAAGGACCAAAAAATCAACGTCACAGAATGGCCAAATACAAACCTTGCCTCCCCGATCAAGGATCGCCACTATCAGATCTGCGGATCTTGAGAACCTAGAACAAGATTCCAGATCTGTCATTCCCGCACCACACCGCTGCAAAAATCCGTCCAAAATGAAGCCGAAAAGAATCGGGAAACACCACCGGAGCCCAGATCTATCGAAGAGAATCCCCGACTCCCACAGATGCGCCTCTAGCTGCACGAACACCGCTCCATCCAAGCCTCTGAAAAGGACAGAGAGGCCAAGGCGGCACCTTGAAGGTCGCACCACCGCACGAGCCACAAGCCGCATGAAGAAGTTCACAAGCACCGATTCGTGCCAACATGAATCCCCATTTCCAAACGCTGCATCCACATCACACCGTAAGATCTTGAAAGGAGCAGTGAAGCCGCTGAGATGGTATCCAAGAGGAACTCCTAGAAAACACGAAAACGGGAGAGAACCTGGTGAGAGTGGTGGCATCCTTTTATCTTTTAGGTTTCTAGGGGTTTTATGGTTTTTAGGATTTTAATGCTTTTTAGTCTTTTTATGGTTTTTAGGGATTTAGGCTTGTTTTGTGGGGTTTGTTGATTTTACATTTCTTTTGGGGGTTTAGGGTATTTATGGGTTTTTTTTCCATTAATGTTTTTATTAGATCTTTAGGGAATTAATGGTTTTTATTATTTTAATGTGTTTTTATGGTTTTAAGTGTTTTTTTTGGGATTTTAGGGTTTTTTTAATTTTTTGGTGTTTTTAGTGTTTTAGGGGTTTTAGCGTTTTATGGGTTTTTAGTGTTTTATGGGTTTTTCGGTTTTTAGGATTTTAAATGGGTTTTTAGTATCTTTAGGATGTTTTAGGATTTTAGTTCCTTTTTAGTATTTTATAGACCTTTTATGGTTTTAGGTATTTTTGGTTTTTTATGAATTTTTGGAGGGTTTTAAGGGTTTTTATGGTTATTAGCAATTTATGGGTTTTAGGGGTGCGTACATCATGAAATGTGTTGCATTCTCTTCTCTGAAATTGAATATGTATTTCCATGTGCCACGACTCAAAATGACCTTAAGCAGGATCAAAAAGATTGTGGTGCGGCTTCACATTTTTCATGGGGGTCAGTGATGCTAGCGAAGGTGCCAACCCGAAGGGCTGGGACCACAACCTGACACTGAACACAAGAAAGGGTGTGGGGGGGCAGCCGCCGCAGTACGGAGAATTTTTTTGGCTAAGTCCCGAAATAGGTGCCCATGGTACCTACGTGAAAACACTTGCGTGCCACCATGATGAAGGTAATTGAAGTGATTATTTTGACTAAGTCCTAAAAGTGATTCCCCAGTCTAGCCAAAACACCATCGGTATGCAAGGTACTTGCGTGCCACAATTTTGGAATGCAACCAACTTGTGAACCCCTATCTGTCACGCAACCTACTTGCATGACCAAACTCTTTTCTCCCACGGTCCTGTTTTTTCCTATAAATAGACCCATGGAGCCCTCATTTGTAAGGACTAATTTCCTAGAATACTAATTGATGCTATTATCGCAATAGTACTTTTCCCCAGTCTTCCAAATAATTCGAGGTAGTTCTTCAAGACCTTGAGCAGATGATTTAAGGGAAGATAATTGGACTTAAGGCCTTTTTGTGTTTGAAAACCAAACACTTACACACCTAAAGTGACCAACCTTCCCAAGTCAGAAATACTTGTGAGCCACCCATTCCTCTCACTAGAACTTGAGATCCCCACTTCTTAGATCACCTATGAATAATCTTGAAGGCTTGACCAAGGTCTCGCCCATGTATTACCATTCAGCTTATTCGTCTCCTAAGTGAGCATCAGGTCACCCAAGCCTACTTGCATGCCCTTACCTACTTGTGAGCCTATACTTGTGTGCCCTTCTCTACTTGGGTGCCCCTCTTTGATTCAAATACTTTATTTAATCTCTTTAGTCTAAAATCTATCAAGACTTCATAAAATCCATTTATGGAAAAACTTCTTATTAATTGGCTCCCTTCTCTGAAAGGGATTCAGTTGAGACCACCACCAAAACCTCCAGACTCATCAAACCTTTGGGAAAGGCACGTCAGTGTATCTCCCATTTGGGTTTGTATTTCCAAAGTCAGAGGTTTCCCACATTTGTTTCACAATGGGGTTAGGATTCATAGAGTGTTTGTGGGGTTGTATAACCACAGTCACATGAACTTTTCTCCCAGAAATAGTGTTGGGAAGTTCCCAATTTGGAGGAGGCTTGGGTCCTGACCTCTCCCATCTTGATGAGATGACCCGGAACCTCGGGTATCTAGTAGGGAATGTACAGATCATAAATAATTTCCTTTTAAAAAATAATAGAAAGGTCTCCCTTCCCCTACCTGGATCAATTTTAGGGCAACCAACTTGGCCTAAGCCCCTAGCTTTTCTTGCAGGAGGTGGAATCATTGCTTCTCCTCTATTCTTCGGTGCCAATGACCAAAGGGGAGATGGGAATAGGGACTCTTGTTAACCTTTCCCTCTCCTGCTACGCTTTGTCGCCATGGGGAGCCATCCTAGTGTAAGACACTAACCTTCATCCCTTTCCCCTTACATTGGGCCCTTGTCTAATGTAAATATAATAGAGGGAAGGCTCGTCACCTCTCCCTCTTCCACAGTCGCCTCAACCTCATTAACCTTGGACACCATAGGTGCTCTGTCTTCCACCAGTTGAGGAGGAAAAATTTTAAAGCATGAAGTGTCATTTTTTAATCTCTCACATCCTCTTGTTTCTCAAACTGAGCATGAATCGCATGGGATTAGAGATACTTGATGGTTAAAAAATGTGCAAAAACACATGTAAATGAACTATGAGAACTCTGATTCCTATTCAAACTAGGATATGTAGGAAGCCTTTTCAGGGCCCGAGCTCACTGGACATCCTCTTCATGAATCCAACCCTAATTCTTTTAATTTGGTCATCCTCTTTAAAAATCAGCCCCAAATTAAACCCCAAATCATCAAGGCATCCTTTTAAGGAAGTAATCCAAAACTCATCTCTCTCATAGGACCATACTCTCCTATGATACTTATCGAACTATGTGGGCTTTTATTCCCATACATATTGGATATTTAGTAAGCCTCCTTGAGGTTCAAACCTAATACGTCAAATCAACCATGTTCTCCTTGGTTCATACCCCAACAGGGTCTAATCCGACTTGGAAACCCATATTCTTTCCAAAGTTCATTGGGATGCTTTAGCATAAGTCCCACACTTTTTTTGGACCAAGATCATTTCTCTTAGAGGTCCTTATCACATGAACTTAAAAGGTATGATGTGTTCTATTAAGCGACACTAAACTATGAGGGTTCTGATTCCTTTCCCAATGATACATAGGTATCCCGTTTTATGGGCATGATCCCAAAATCAAATCAAACGTTCATCTCCCTTGATGATAATAAATTCCAGAGTGCCCCACTAAGTGTCATGAAAACTATTATCATCACAATGATTATTAAAAGAATCTCTAATCAGTATATTAGAGGATACCATTCATGTAAAACCTCAAATAAATATAGATATTTCCATTAATGAAGAACCTTGAACGCATACCGATGATTCTTAATTTTAAACATATTAACAAGTGATTGTAAATTCCAAGGGATACTTATGATATACTTGGTGAATTAATAAATATTATTGAAAATATCTTAAATTTATAAATAGATTCCTAGAGTAGATTATAATTACCCCAAAAAGGGTGTGATGAGTCTGACCTCCCATCCTCTTGACCAATGTACGTTCTTATGTATCGTAAAGTTCAAACTTAACGAACCCCTTCCTTTGGAAAGCAGGTCCCCTTCAGATAAAGAAATATCGGAATTTTTCAGTTCCATAAATAAATCCAATGGAAAACACCTGGGAATAGTAATTCATAAAACTAGAACACATGTTTCAAGGAACTATGAAACAAAAATGGTAAACCCGACGTGAATCCTTAACCGAGTTAATAATTTTACCCACCTGTTAGGACCCTACCAATTGTTGATGGAAGGCCATACAAAGGAATCAATCATGATTTTATCCATATAAAAAGATGTTTCATTAATGTAGTTTGATATTGTTTTCATGTTTTTCTTCTCATAATTCCCTTCACTCCAAAATGGCTTTCTCCAAGACAACAACTGTGAACTTCCCGACCGCTGCTGAAGCTAGATCTCCATCTATAAGAAGGATGTCATCACCAACCCTGTGTTGTAAATGTGGGGTCTCTAAGGTGTTGGTAAAGAAATATCACCATCACAATACAATACAGACCTTGGAGGCTACTCGACAGGCCCTCTAGGTCAAAAATAATCCTCAATCATCTTGCCAACGATGACCAATGATCAAGAAGAAAATGGTTCCAACCACCTTCTCCAACCATTTTGGGTCCTTATCCCCAAAACAAAATAATCAATCCCACATGTACTACAGGTATGTGGACCAAGAGGTCACTCATAGCCTCAATTAAAGAATACAGCAGTCCTTCCTGAGGATTACCACTAGAAGTCGCACCTAGAATCATGTGGTAGTGTACCGCCAACATGATGGGTGTGTTGCCTCTGGATGTTAGTCCCATGTCTCTCAGACCCGGGAACACAAGATGAACCACCCGGGACAACATCCAGTCAACAGGGAGTAGGTTATCACCTCTGCCTCCTCTGGAGAAGTCCATCAATTTAACTTGATGGAAAACAAAAAGAGGGAACATACACTTGCCCGTCCTAATTTTGCTGCTCAGCAGAATCGTCAAACAGCAACCCACCAATCCCACAAAATAAACCCAGTGGAGTATCTTGAACATGCACATACACCTTCTTTTAGGTTATCAGTTAGTCAGCAGGCTCATCTAACTACATTTAAAGAATCCCGCCAATCTAATATGGTGAAAACTAGTAAACAGGAACATACACCTATTTACAATCACCAATTATATCAGTAGTCTCATCTGCTAGTACTAAAGAAAGTATGGCAACCATACTTGATGGAAAATAGACAATAGGTACATACACCTACCAATTTTCATCAAGCCTACCAAAAGTCTCGTTTGGTAGCACCTGGAGAAGTCAATCGGAAAGATCTGATGACAAATTGGGGGAAGACCCAACTCTCTACCCCATGAATGAGTACCAGTCAATATCTATTGATAGGAAAAGGAGGACATGAGTAGGCACATACACCATCTCCAGATATGGAATGGACGTATATTCTCATTCTGGCCACTGAAGTCACCAACCACATTTTATCTATGGTGAAAGGGCAAACAAAATCCCTACCCATATTTTTGAAGCATGCCAGGATATTTTAATAACTACTTCAGTAGTATCAGGGGAACATACACATAAATATGTCCCCACACATGGGATGACACATCAGTATGCCATCCCAGAGTAGATACATACCTCTATTTCAGTCCAGGAGGGTCATGGGGCATATTCCCCTATATCATACTGACAACAATATCGGGAACATACACCCATTCCAATTGGAGGTAATCAATTTGTTCCAGTAACCACTTTAAGGAAGGCACATACACCTGCCCATGATAACCACTTTTCACAACAAGTGGTCCCAACTAAGTATAAGAGATCATCCAAAAAGAAGTATCTCCAAGCATTGTTGGAAAATCAAGAGTCAAGCTGTTATTTGGATTCTCTTAATGCTGAAGTTATTGAATCCCTCAGACATTTATTTGTTGAAGCTCAAGATCCTACCCTCTCATTACCAAATTATGGGAGTGTTAGTTGTAATTATAAAGTTCCTTGTCAGAAAATTCATCATGAATGATTGATTCATGAAAATTCGGTCAATCCATAGTGCCTATCTCCAGATGAGAGCCACGAAAACCCTCCGTGTGTCCAGAAGAACAAGGAGCAAGAAGAATTAACCCTCTCTATAATCCATCATGGTGATCCTCCCCATGATGGAATTCACTGTGATATTCCTCTCTGCAGTAGTATTTCGCATTTTCAAGACATTTGCTTAATTAACAGTGTAGCGATGAGAAATACTTCCTATCTCGAGGCACTTGCAAACACAGGGCTAGTCATGTCTGATGCCTTGTCATTTACGGGTGAAACACTTTCTCAACCAGAAGAAATCTTAAGGGAATGGTCATTCTTCGAACCTCCCTTGAGTCATTTTTCTTCTAATACAGAGCATCCACTTTGGTCAGAAAAAGTGGAGAAACCTCTAGTGAAAAACGATGAAGATGTGTTAAACATGAGGAAATAATTAGCTAAAGAAGAAATACTAGTCATGTTCTGGTCCTCATAAATTTATCAGTATGACATTCCAGAATTAATAACAGAATATTACATTCATGAAATCCGTCTCAACTTACGTAAAACTCTTCATAATTTGAAAAAAATTATTACCATATGATGAATATCAAAATCATGTAACGGTAATAAAATGGTTTCAAATCCAAATTAACATGGCCTCTCTCTCAGTTTCCCAACATCCAAAGGTTGAAAAACAATAGAAAATCATTCAATGTGCATGTCTCAATGCTCTAAAGAGACTATACTAGTAAATTTATGATTCCCCATCTAGTGTTTGTATCAAAGGATGGGGCGAATATGGAGCATTGCATTTCACTGTACTCCGAAATCAGCAAAGTATTTCAAAAGTGGTCTCATGCAATGTTATTTACCATGGTCATCCACAATCAATAGATTTTGTATGTAATTGGATGTACACTCAAGAACACCTCAACTAGTTCTCCTCAAAATCAATCCCAAAGAAAAGAAGCTGTTGAGTTACTTTTACATAAATCAGCTGATAATCTTGAGCAGGTATCTCGCTTAGAGTATGTTAGGAGTCAGAGAAAGCAAATGTCTAAAATAACATAGTGATATTCCAAAAAAGGTGATTTAATTCGTTGTTAGACGATGCACCCAGCTAATGTCCGAACCAAAATTAGAAAAATCAGAAGAGCAATTGCCCAAATTTCAGCCGTAGTAGTTCAAGAATTACCCCAGCTTGCAAGGATGGGGCTCATTTAATTCAACCTTCAAGTACATTAAAAAAAGTTCAACGGTTTGAAGAAGAAGAACATGAACAACCTCAGCCTGCAGGGCTGGGGGATTTTTCACATATGCAATCCCCTCCTCAATGGAAGTCAATTTTCTCCGATTTAAATAAGAATCCACAAAGAAAGAATATAACTGAACTATCTGAGGATTCCCTTTAGGTTACTGTCCACCAAACAGTTCTAGGGAATTCATCATATAGGATAATGACGTCCCATGAATGACACAAAGGAAGATGATCTTGTAAAAATACTAACAGAACTCCATTGATGCAATACATGTCCATACATGTCATTAACACTATTATCGATGACCTCTAGAAAATAAATCTAGTTCAGGGGAATCAGAAGATGACGTTATTGTACATAATATGGTACACACTGAGGAACATGAAGAAGGCGTGTGCACCTGAAATCAGAGGCTTACCCAAAATCTAGGTATTCCTTTAAATAAACAACTCCCTCCTCTCCGAAACACATCTAACAAGGGGAAAGGAAAGAAGGCAGATTGCATCTCACTTTTCCACTAGAGAAGGTCAATATATTTCACCTGAAGAGAGATTTTCACAACAAGAAGAGGAAATGAAGGAGTTGAAAAGACTCAAATTAGAGTTACTTCAAAACAACATTTCTACTGGACGTACTCCCTAGGTAGGTCCTCAAATTGAAAATCTTGTAGAAACTCTTTAGAAAAGCGGATTTGTAGTAACTATAGATGCGGATAATGAATTCCCTCTATGGGGTACACAAACATGGAAGGACCATATACATCCTAAAAGTCTTGTTCTGGTGGGTTATCCGAGGTAGATATCAGCTCCACCATCAGTTGTTTTTTAGGTCCTTGCACCATCTCAAGCTTCAGCTGCTATACCTATACAATTTCCAGCTCATCCAGATGTTCCCCAGATGCTTATGAACACAATTTAGGCATTAATGACTCGATTCAAAGCTATGGAAGAATGGTGTGCACCAGTTCAGCTGGAAAAGATATCTTATCCTGAATGGGTGGATGTAATCCCACCCCCACCAAATATTGTGAATACCACATTCCCAATCTTTAATGGATCGGGAGATCAAGAACAACACTTAACACATTTTTTTCTCATTGTGATCCCATTATGGGAACTTTTCAACTACAAGAAGTAGTTATTATTAAGTGTTTTGTGCATTCATTACAAGGACCAGTTTTGTCTTGTATACTAGTTTACAATCTCGATCAATTACTAGATGGGAAGATCTTTGTCAAAAATTACTTCTTCAATTTATCTCAATGCTACCAAAGACAACAATTTTTTATCCTACTAATTGTAAACAAATGGAAAATGAAATATTCTCATATTTTATTGATTTATTGAAAGGATTAACATATTCATTAATTATATCACTCCCTTAAGAATAGTTTCTTTCAATTAGTGTGGAAAATATGTGTGATGAATTATGCACACCATTGATCCCTATGAAATATACAGGAGGGTTTGGGATCTTACTTCAATCCCTCAATAGATAGAAGACTCTATTATAGAAACTAAGGCTAAAACTCATATAATTAAATCAGCTCTAGGGAGGAGGATAGGAAAGGTTAAAGATGCCATAGTCACACTAAAACAGGCACCTATACCTACTTCTACTTCAAGACCTTAATCATACCAAAGGGCTCCACCTCTTGAGCATTAGCAAAAATGACCACCTCCTCAATATGATCAAAGAGATCAAAGGTGGAAATAGTTTTAGGAATTAAAGAATAATGTTTATTATTTCAGGAATGAACAAGTTCCTGGTTACTTCATCTCATCCATTGAAAACAATTTGGTTCAATTTCTATGTCAAAAGAAGCCAAATAAATAAAAACATGAAGATGTTATGAATTATTGTCCCTTTCACCCGATGTTGGGACACCCCATTCAAGAGTTTTTTGTTTTCAAAGACCATCTAAAAAAGATGGTAGACTCTAGAAAAGTGAAACTACAAAGTTCATCAGCTCAAATAGCATGTGTTACTGCTACTGATCTAGAGGAATAAGGTGAATAACAAGAGGTCAAAAGTAAAACTATGCAGAAATATGATGATTGGATGATTAGGAAAATGATCAACCGAACTCATGCCATTTTATGAACATAGTTGAAACATCCAATTGTGTCTTCTCTTACTCCTACCACATAAAACCCAAATTCATAAAAAGGTCTTTCCTCAATAAAGAGAAGTGATTATAAGGACAAAGAGTAGTCCGAATAAGAAAAATTCGTGACAAGGGAAAAGTTGTCATTGACCATAGCAGATTTCATGCCATCTGTTTCAAAAGAACATGCACCTCCCCACCAAACGGCACATCCAGAATTAAACTGTCAATAAGAATCACCATCAGATGAAGAGTTAATCTTTGTTTCTGTTAATGTTTTCCATTTAACGGATCCTTATACCAATGATGATTCTGATTATAATGATCCATAATTCCTTTTTACCTAATTGTGGAACAAGAAGAAGAGGACAAGGTAGAGGATATAGTGGAAGACGTGGGAATTATAGAAACCACCATTTTAACTCTACCTCTTCTCTAACCATATATGAGACAGAAACTCATGGAATATCCCTTATGCAGGTTTAACAAGAACAAGGACTTTATTCCATGAAAGATACATTCGGTTATGACACAATTATTTTGGAAGACCAATTAGAAGTCACACCATCTTCTTCTCAGCAAATGAATAGACCTAGTCAGTCTAATTTACCAAATAAGAATTATTTTAAGCCTTTTCTCTGACACAAAGTACGTCTACATCAGAATCATCAACTTCCGAAGCACCTAAAATACTACGTCTCTATGCTAGGAAATGCAGAACTTTAGACCAAAAGAATGATTTCTTGGAACAATTGGCCCAATTACCATCCATGTTATCAATTTTGGATGCTTTGAATCTGTAAAAAGATCCTCAAGAAGCACTCATTGAGGATTTTTCAAGTCCTCAAGTGTTTGAAACCAAAGTTGTTGCTACTATGGTTTACTGTATAGAGAATGATTCTGCACGAATTTCATATAGTCATATCTTTTACAAATGAAGATGAAAATGATGTGGGGCATGGGAATATCAGACCCTTGTATTTTTTTTGGAAAGGTCAATGACATAGACATCCAACGAGCCTTCATTGATAATGACTTCAGAGTCATCCTCATCCCCGTTCGTACACTTCCTCGATTGGGCCTGACTGAATCTGACTTATCTTCTTTGAATTTAATGTTGCAAGCTTATTATAAGAATGAAAAATAACCTTTGGGTGAGATTACACTCAGAAATCAATTTGGAGATCTTGTGTGTAATTCAGATTTCATGGTTGTTCGTCCGAACACATCCTTCAATATTCTGCTTTGAAGGCCTTAGCTACATAAACTTGTAGCCATACCTTCGACATACCACAAATGTCTTAAGTATTGTTTCAATGGTCAAATTGGGACATTGTATGGTGACACGACTCCATTAAAAATGTGTGAATCTCACTACATTGAGGCAGAGTTTTATCACACAAAAGGAATGAAGTCCATGAAAAATTAATAAACCAGATTTAATGCTCCAAAAGGATTGGAAAGGATCCCAGCAAATAAATTCATACATTAAAGTACATATTATGTGTTACTGATCAATAAAATTGAAAAGGTAAACCCTAATCTGGGAACTGATCAAGTAATTTCCATAATTTAAATTATGGAAATTGATCCTGAAAACATGGAGGAAACTATTGATCCACTAAGAAATGATGAAAGCCTAAATAGAGATGTTTTCATTTCATCCACTAAACTACAACAGGTCTCTAATTTTTCAACCAGAGTAGAAGAGATTGTAGAAATTATAGATAAAGACAAATACATTGATTCTCAATCCATCAATCCTAATTTATTACCACATGAAGACCCTTCATCATCAGTATGGTCAAATATGGTGTCCCCTTCTTCGGGATGTTCAAATACTGATTTACTCTCTAACTTTGTGAGTTTTGCCTCGTCATCTACTATGAAAATGGAAATATAAGAGGTAACGCATAATGAAAAAGAATAAGATCTCAGGGATGCTCCTACATCCTTTGAGGAAGGTTTCTATACCACTGTGGATGAGATCAGAGAAACACTTCTACAAAAATGGGCTTTATCAGTGCTCAAAACGAGCTTTAATAGTGCTAGAAAAGTGTTGTAAAGCTCATCAAAGATAAAGGGAGCCTTTATCAGTGCTAAAAAGTGTTGATAAAGGGATTTTTTATCAGTGCTTAAAAGGCACTGATAAATGACCCCTTTATCAGTGCTAAAAAAATGCTGATAAATGCCCTTCCTGTTGTAACATAAAATTCTACAGCAGCACACCCAGAAAAGACCTGCAAAACATTCAGCATCTCAACAAGTACACCCATAGAAAATTAACACATAATTCATAAGGTAATTACACCATGTATACCCATAAAACATGTATACCCATACACCATTAAAAAAATATTTCATAATTTAATTAAATACATACAGAATTCAATTTAGAATTCAGGGGGTTGGGGGCTCTTTAGGGGTTTGGGTGGCTGTCCAAGGGGTGGTAGGGGGTGTCCATGGGGATGAGGGTGTTCGGGTGGATAAGGGTGTCCAGGGGGTTGGAGGGTGTTATAGGAGGTTGGGGGGCTGTCCAAGGAGGGTGGGGTGGTGTCCATGGGGTGGGGGGGGATATCCATGGGGGTGGGGGAGTTCAGGGGGTGGGGTGTCTAGGTGGTGGGGTGGTGTCTAAGAGGGGGTGGGGGTGTCCAGGTGGGAGGGGGGGTGTCCAGGGGATGGTGGGGTGTCAATGGGTGGGGGATATCCAGGGGGGTTGTCCATGGGGGTGGGCTGGTGTCCAGGGTGTTGGGGGGGGGATTTGTAGGGGGTGGGGGTGTCCAGGGGGTGGGGTGTTGTCCAGGGGGGTGGGGGTGGTCCAGGGGGTTGGTGGGGCTGTAAAAGGGGGTGGGGTGGTGTCTAGGATGGTGGGTTTGTTCGTCCATGGGTGGGGGTGTCCTGGTGGTGGGGTGGTGTCTATGAGGGGTGGGGGTGCAGTCCAGGGGGTTGGTGGGCATCCAGGGGAGTGTCCGGGGGGGGGGGGCTATCTAGGGTGGGTGGGTGAGGGGGGGGGGATATCCATGGGGGTGTCCAGGGGGGTGGGGGGCCAGGGGGTTGGTGGGGATGTCCAAGTAGGTGGGGTGGTGTCCAGGGGGGTGGTTGTCCATGGGGGTGGGGGTGTCCAGAGGGGTGGGGGTTTCCAAAGGGTGGGGTGGTGTCCAAGGGGGTGGTGGTGTCCAGAGGGTGGGGTGGTGTCCATGGGGTGGGGGTGGCTGTCCATGGGGGGTGGGGGTGTCTGGGGAGGGGTGGCTCTCTATGGGGGGTGGGGTGGTGTCTAGGAGGGGTGAGGGGAGTCCAGGGGTGGGGGCCATCCAGGGGGTTGCATGGGCCTCCAGGAGGTGGGGGTGTCGGGGGGGGGGGGGGTTAGGGGGTATTCCATGGGGGGCGGGGTGGTCTATGGGGGTATCCAGGGGGTGGGGTGTCTAGGGGGTTGGGGGCTTTCCAGGGGTGGGGGTGTCCAGAGGGGTGTAGGTGTCCAGGGGATGGGGTGGTGTCCAAGGGGGTGGGGGCGGTCCAGGGGGTTGGTGGGGATGTCCAAGGGGGTGGGATGGTGTCCAGGGGGTGGGGGTGGTTGTCTATGGGGGTAGGGGTGTTTAGGGATGAGGGAGGTGTCCACGTGGTGGGGTGGAATCTAGAAGGGGTGGGGGTCGTCCAAGGGGTTGGTGGCCCATACAGGGGGGGCTGTCCAGGGTTGGGGGTGTCCAGGGGGTGGGTGTCTAGGTGGGGGTGGGGGTGTCTAGGGGGTTGGGGGGCTTTCTAGTGAGTGGGTTGTCCAGAGGGGTGGGGTGTCCAGGGGGTGGGGTGGGGTCCAGGGGGTGGGGTCCAGTCCAGAGGGTTGGTGTGGCTATCCAAGGGGGGTGGGCTGGTGTCTATGGGGGTGGGGGTGGCTGTCCATGGGGGTGGGGTGTCCAGGGGGTGGGGGAGGTGTCCAGGTGGTGGGGTGGTGTCTACGAGGGGTGGGGGCATCCAGGGGGTGGGGGATTTCAGGGGGTTGGGGGTGTTCATGGGGAGTGGGGTGGTGTGGGGGGTTGTCCAGGGTGGTGGGAGGGTGTCCAGGTGGTGGGGTGGTGTCTAGGAGGGGTGAGGATGCCATCCAGGGGGTTAGTGGTGTCCAGGGGGGTGGGGGGCTATCCATGGGGGTGTCCAGGGGGTGTTATGGTGTCCAGGGTGGTTTAATAATACAAAACTAACTCATGTATCATTATCCTAAAGGATAAACACAATCCTAATGCGTTTATTTGGATTTATGTATGTCAGTTGTTGTTTTCACTTAAAATTATGTCCATTTTAAACAAAAGAGAGACACTTGGAGTGATACTAGTCACACCGCGACTCAGATTGAGGCTATTTTGACTCTTACACATCACCAATGTACCCATGGATTGTTATCCTAAAGGATAAACACAATAATAATGTGTTTGGTCTGATTTCCATAGGTCAATTGTTGTTTTCACTTAAAATTTTTTCCATTTTAAAAAAAAGAGACACTCTGAGTGATGTCGGCCACAAAATTACTCAGATTGAGCTGTGGTTGACTCTTACATGTCACAAAAGACCTATGGATCATTCTCCTAAATGATAAACACAATCCAAATGAATTTGGTCAGATTTCCGTATGTCATTTGTTGCTTTCACTTAATATTTTGTTCATTTAAAAAAAAGAGAGACACTTTGAGAGATACCGGTCACACCATGCCTCATATTGAGGCGGGGTTGACTCATACACATCACCAATGCACCCATGGATCATTCTACTAAATGATAAACACAATATGAATTCATTTGGTCATATTTCCGTAGGTCATTTGTTGTTTTCACATAAAATTTTGTCCATTTAAAAAAAAGAGAGACACTTTGAGTGATATCGGCCACAACATGCCTAATATTGTGTCATGGTTTACTCTTAAACATAAAAAATGACCTATTTATCGTTATACTAAAGGATAAACACAATCAGAATGTGTTTGGTCTGATTTTCGTAAGTCAGTTGTTGTTTTCACTTAAAATTTTTCCTATTTTAAACAAAAGAGAGACACTTTGAGTGATACTAGTCACATCGTGCCTCAGATTTAGGTGGGGCTAACTCTTATATGTCACCAAAACACCCATGTGTTTTTATCCTAAAAATTAACCCAATCTGAATGCATTTTGTCAGATTTCCATAGGTAAGCTGTTGTTTTCACTTAAAATTTTGTCCATTTTAAACAAAAGAGAGACACTTTGAGTGATATCGGCCACACCGTGCCTTGGATTGAGGTGTTTTTGACACATACACATCCAAAATGACCCATGGATCTTTATCCTAATGTATCAACACAATCCTAATGTGTTTGGTTGGATTTCCATACGTCAGTTGTTGTTTTCAATTAATGTTCTGTCCATTTTAAACCAAAGAGAGACACTTTGAATGATACCAGTCACACCGTGCCTTAGATTGAGGCAGGGTTGACTTATACACATCACTAAATCACCCATGAATCGTTCTATTAAATGATAAACACAATCTGAATGTGTTTGGTGGGATTTCCATAGGTCAGTTGTTGTTTCCACTTAAAATTTTGTCCATTTTAAACAAAAGGGAGACACTTTGAGTGATACCAGACACAATGTGCCTCATATTGAGGTGTGGTTGACTCTTACACATAAAAAATGACCCGAGTATTATTATCCTAAAGTATCAACACAATCCTATTTCATTTGGTTGGATTTCCGTACGTTAGTTGTTGTTTTCACTTAAAATTCTATCCATTTTAAACAAAAGAGAGACACTTTGAGTGATACTGGTCACACCATGCCTCAGATTGAATCGGGGTTGACTCTTACACTTCCCCAACACACCCATTAATTTTTATCTTAAAGTTTCAACATGATCCTAATGTGTTTGGTCAGATTTCTTTAGGTCAGTTGTTGTTTTCACTTAAAATGTTGTCCATTTTAAACAAAAGAGAGACACTTTGAGTGATACTGGCCACACCATGCCTCTTATTGAGGATTGGTTGACTCTTACACGTCAAAAATGTCCCATGGATCGTTATCCTAAAGGATTAACACAATCCGAATGCATTTGGTTGGATTTTCGCATGTCATTTGTTGTTTTCACTTAAAATTTTGTCCATTTTAAACAAAAGAGAGACACTTTGAGTGATACCGGTCACACCATGCCTCATATTAAGGTGGGGTTGACCCGTACACATCACCAATGAACCCATGGATTATTATACTAAAGTATCAACATAATCTGAATGCATTTGGATATATTTCTGTAGGTCAGATGTTGTTTTCACTTAAAATTCTGTCCATTTTAAACCAAAGAGAGACACTTTGAGTGATATCGGCCACACCATGCCTCATATTGAGGCATGGTTAAATATTACACGTAAAAAATGACCCATGAACCATTATCCCAAAGGATCAACACAATATGAAATGTGTTTGGTCGTATTTCCGTATATCAGTTGTTGTTTTCACTTAAAATTATGTCCATTTTAAACAAAAGAGAGACACTTTGAGAGATACCGTCCACATCATACCTCATATTGAGGTAGGGTAGACTCTTACACATTACCAACGCACCCATGGATCATTCTCCTAAAGTATCAACACAATCCAAATGCATTTGGTTGGATTTCTGTAGATCAGTTGTTGTTTTCAGTTAAAATTTTGTCCATTTTAAACAAAAGAGAGACACTTTGAGTGATATTGGCCACATCGTGCCTCGGATTGGGGATTATTTGAATCGTACATGTCAAAAATTACCCATGGATCATTATCCTTAAGGATAAACACAATATAAATGCGTTTGTTCTGGTTTCTGCACGTCAGTTGTTTTTTTCACTTAAAATCCTGTCAATTAAAAAAAAGACACTTTGAGTGATACCGGCCACACCATGCCTTGTATTGAGGTAGTGTTGACTCGTACAAATCACCAATACACCCATGGATCGTTATCCTAAAGTATCATTACAATCCGAATGTGTTAGGTCATATATGAAGGTATTTTGGAGATTTTACTGGTTTTTCTTATCCAAATCCCAAAGAAAAGTGGTTCATCATTATTGCATGTTGCTAGTGCATTTCATCTGTTAAAATGGGAAAATGAATCATTGGAGAAAGGATGTTTTATTTAATAACAATTAAAATTTTCCTATGAACATTTACATACAAGAAAGTTTCATCTTTTGATCCCCTTAACCCCTCTCAAAAATGACAGCCACTTGTATATGTCCCCAAGTCAGATCTTCATGGTATTTGTGTAAAATCTTCCATTAGGTATGTGGCCCACTCATTTTTGACCAAATATATATCATCTTATGAGTATGAGGATTTTCAGATGTTGGAGTAGTACTGCAAAATATAAAAAATAGATAATAAATAAATTAAATGAAATAGTAGTTGTTTTTGAAAAAACCTTTTTAGGAATGCTAGTTTGTTGATGAAAAACAATCTCTTTCATAAATTTACAAAAATAATAACCACAATCATTATCGTTTGTTTGTTTTGGACACTACAAAAAATTTGATCATTAAGAGAATTATTAACTTGTGTTGATATGTGTTTGGATAGTAAAATTTTATTATATATACCCTGATATTTGTCCAGTCGTAGTACTTGCTCTCCTCCTTATGCTTAGCCCCTATCCTCATTCCTTTTTTAGATGATAATGATACACTGCCCTATCATAACATAATCATCATTAAAAGATAATATAAATTATATTACTTGATGTTTAGACCTAAAATGTAGGATTTAGTGTCTTATAGATTCACAAAAATTCATTATGTGTGGTCAGTTTGTTGTATATCCTTGAATTGAATCCAGAAAATAAATCTTAGGAGTATCCAGGTTCACTGTAATTAGCATCCAATTTTCATAAAAAAGGAATAAGTAATAAAAGAAGTGAAAATATAATTGATATTCTTTAATCATAGAGTTTTACACTTGCATGGTTGGTATTAGGAAGAGTCTGTCATCTGTAATCTTTCTTTCAAATGTTTTCAGTAATCCGTTCACTATTTCATACTTTTTTGATAGCTCTAATTTCTTTAGATGTGTTAATGTGGTATGCGGACTAACTAGTCTGAATTTTGGCTCATGGGGAAATTCCTTCAACTTTTTTTCATATATACGTTAGTCAATAATATAAAATTCATTTAGTCATAATTTTCACATTATATCAGCTTTACAAAAATCAATTCATGAAAACATACCTCATATATAAATTTACAACTATGATGCCTTTCCAACCATTTTCAAGGATCTCATTTACAATTTCAGTAGTAACGAAATCTTGACTTTCTTCTCCGTATATTTTCTTTTCAAAAACCACTATATGACTAATACCACCTCTTAGGATCGTATCCACAAGAGTATTCAATTCATGTAAATGTGGATAGAGAACATGTGGTGTTATTGTGCTTTTAGTATCTCTTTGGGATCAGTTGGTCGATCCTTTATATGATTTGAGCCAACGTTTCTTGTCACCCCCTTCCCTTTCTTCGTCTATAATAACATTCAATGGTTTAGACCCTTTTTTCATTAATTTTTAAAGGATTTTCTTGAAAAAAAGGAAATAAATACCTCTTTGTCCCCATGTACTCTTACAAGTTGTGATAGTCATGAAATGAATGTTTCAATAGCCTTTTTGACCATATTAATATCATCGTCATCAAGTGGAATATGTAGCTCTTCATTTGGCTCATGAGCTACAGTAATCGTCACTTTCAGATGATCTTTAAGAAGTGGTTTATTATGCAGCTTGTCCTCTGGGATGTTGAACACTCTATCATTACAAGGTGATAGGTGGGTCTTGAGAGATATAAATCATAGTCATTATCACCATGTAGAAGATCAGTATAGGAAAAGTATCAGTGTTTGTCTGCTTCACATTTCATGGGAACAATTATTAAAATATTGATTACCATGGCTAAGAAAGCTCTTTGAGGTGAATGGCTCACCTCAAAGATGGTGGGGGGTGGGGAAGGATCTTCACGCGCAGGTTGTTCCTGAGTTTTGTCTTCTCCATGCTTCCCACCCATAAAAGATTCTAGAAACTCTCCCTGGCATTGAAATTGTTCTTCAAGAGTTTCTAGTCTTTCTTTCATTTGTTTTAATTTTTCATATCTATCATCTGTTTCTTTTTTTTTTCTCAAAATATACTTGGGGTGTCACCCCAAACCCTGCACCTCTGACAAGACCGTATTGTTCTGGCCGCTTCAAAGTCATCGATAATAGGTCTGCATCTGCTACAGGAGTAGCTGATTCCTATGAATGTCAGATATAGACAAATAACTAATTATTTTTATGTAATATCAATTTAAAACAAATATTTTTATCATTGTGTCATACTTCCACATATTTCCCAAAATTTTTGTGTGTTTTCATCTACTAGCTTCCCTTCCTTATTCACACATTCCTCCTTCAATAGCACATGAAGTGGGATGGATGTTTCTTTGGTTTTAGACTCATGAATCTATATATAAATATTGAAAGATAATTATGATGTTGTTTCTTGGAACCTAACAATATTACTGTAAATTTAAAATATGTACCATTTTCTTTTCTATTGAAGTGTACCCCATCCATGCTTTATGATAGGGGTATGTTGGTTTTGATGCACATTCCTTATTTTCAGTACTGAGTATCTGTTTCATAAATTAAATACTGACAATCAAAGTGATGAATAAACGTATCCTCAAACAACATATTATCGCCGACAATGTACATGAAACTTATCATCCCCACGACAACCAATAAATGAATCTCATGCTTCTTGTGATATTAGGTGAGCATAGACAAGGGGTGGGTGTGAGTTTATTTTACCTTTGGAAAATTTCAGGTGACATTTTGTTAAAATAGTATGAAAACCTAGATGAATCCTTCCTGAAAGCCTTAGTACATAATTATTTTGTGAATCATCTACTATAAATGTACTCTACAAGATATTAAGAAGAGTAAGACACTATTTCATAATTTTATTTTCTAGTAAATTAAAGAAATAATATCATAATGTTACTGTAATTTCTTCCCAGATCACAGCCTTCAACCCAAACACAACATGGTTTCATGAATCTATATCAATCAGCACGTGTTTCCAAGTGAAAATTATAATGTAACTACTAAACGTAGCCTTATTTGTATTCACATGTTGGCCTTGTGCATTCCATGCGACATCAAAATTGATTCCTTTTCTTTTCACCTTAATAACTTTGGCTAACATCGTCAAACTATGATGCACCTATGTTTTCTACGACACTGGTCCTTTATCCCCAACCATTTCATCGATATCAACATCATCTATATGTTCATCTAAAATAGTAGCAATAGAATGTGCTGATAGTTATTCGACCTCAACACTAGGATCAACAAAAGGATCAGAAACTTATTGTTGCTTTGCACTATGAGCAACTGTAGTAGAAGCAGCATCAGCAGTGACAACAACTGCTTGAGAGACTTGTTTAGCCTCGAGGTTAGGAGCACCAAAACGTGAAGAAGTAATTATCTGCAAAAGTGTTTGAACAACTAATTTTGATTACATAAGTTCAGTAATGATATGATAATAACATGAGATAACAAGATCTATATTACAAAAAACTATAACCTATTTATTGAACTTTGATTCTTTTTTTCAAAGGCTGAAGGTATTTGAAACCTCTATCGATTATCCAAATCCCTTCATTGTAGTCTATTATAACATACAAAACATCATCTACATTGAGACCGCTATGAAATGATTGTGATGTACCACTGAAAGGATCATCCTCAACTGAATTTTCATTAAACCCTTCAGTAGTTTTGGAAGATAGCAGAACAATCGACCACTTTTGGTTTGTGGGATCTGAAACATAAAAAACATATACCACTTGTGATTCCATTATAAATTGTTTGTCTTTGTACCCTTCTTTACTAAATCCAACTTTCAAAAATCCCCATTCATCTATTTTAACACAACTATTGTTATCAACCAATTTTCATTGAAAAATCAGTAATTGTAATGTCATATAATCCAACTCCCATATTTGTTTGATAATACCAAAGTATGACATATTTGCATAAATTGTATTTCTGTCCTTACTACCAGAAACATGCATCGCTTCAGCCACAAGTGTAAATCCACTATTTCTCATGGTACTACCTTCATCATGTTCATCTGTATAGAATGTATAACCATTAATTACATAATAATTATAAGATAGTACATAAAAACTTGGTCCGACATCTTTCCATCAAAGTTGTTCTGAAATTGAATTCATATTTTCATCTAACTCCTTAAAAATATGGTCTTTAGACCATCCTATAAAATGGTGATTATGTGTACTTGATATGCATTTTTCATCACTTGATGTATTCAACTACCTAAAAATTTCTTTGTGAGTTTCAAAATATAGAGAAACCTACTAACTGTTATGCAAAACATAAAGGTGGGCCTGCTCTCGATCTGTAATACTGATTGTCACAACATCTCTTCCAGAAATTCCTTCACCCGCAATGTGTCCAGTGTGATAAGATTTCAGGATACCAATGCTTTCCACATCAGATGGGTATTCAGTACATAATTCAATGGCTTCCTGAACAATATATCGCTCCACTATACATCCCTCTGTCCAACTTTGATTTTTGAGATACCCTTTCAAAATCTTCATATACCATTCAATGGGGTAGATCCATCTATAGTGCACAGGACCACAGAGTCGAATCTCTCTCACCAAGTGAATCATCAAATGAACCATTATATCAAAGAATATTTGTTGGAAGAATATTTCTAATTCAAATAATATGATGAAAATTTATTTTTTCCATAGCTAGAAATTTTTCCTGGTCTAAAACTTTGCTACATATAGATTTCAAAAAGAAACAAAGTTTGGTTAACGTATGACGAACATTATTGGAAATAATTCAACGTAAATCTATAGGAATTAAATCTTGCATCAAAACATGGCATTCATGTGATTTCAAACCTTTTAACTTCAAATCATTCATTGACACAATGTTCTTGATATTTGATGAATACCCCTTTGGAACCTTTACATCATTGAAGAAATTTAAAAACCAATATCTCTCTTCCCTTGAAAGAGTGTAAGAAACTAGAGTAAGAAACACTCGATTATCACCCTTCACAGGAGTCAACTCCTCTCGTATTCCCATGCCAACCATATCCAAACTTGGCTTAATTCCATAATTTGTTTTTCCAGGGGAATTTAGCAATGTTTTGATAACACTATCACATGCATTGTTTTCAAATGCATCACATCAAGAAAATATTTGATGTACAAACAATTGTAGTATGGTAATTCAAAAAGAAACTTATCTCTTTTTCCAACTGATTTTTGTAAGGTTTTTTGAAAATGGTTTACCAAAAATAGTGTTCACATTATTTACTTTCTCAAATAGCTGATCACCTATTAGTAGAGAGGATATTGTTCTAAACTTCCCTTGAATGATGTCGTCCATGATCGGTACTTAGGCTGATGAGGTTGAAATCTACGATGTCCTAGAAACACAGATTTTGATGAATGTTTCAACCTAATTGATTCCATATCATCTTCACACATAGGATACCCTTGAATACCTTTAATGATATAGCCCGAAAATTTTCAATATGTAGGGAAATAATTTATTGTCCCATACAACATCGCTCTTAACATGAAGTATTATCTTTTATAAGCATCATACAACATAAAACTTTAATCCCACAATAACTTCAAATCCTTAATCAATGGAGCCAAATAAACATCAATATCATTACCTGGTTGTTTTGGTCCTTATATAAGCATAGATAACATGATGAATTTCTACTTCCTGCATAACCAGGGTGGAAAGTTATAATTTACCAACATAATTGGCCATGTACTATGAGTGCTAGTTTGAAAACCAAAAGGATTCACTCCATATGTAGACAACACAAGACGAAGGTTTCTCGGCTCTTTTCCAAATTTAGGATACTCATGATCAATTTTCTTACATTGAGGAGAGTCGTCCTGATGACATAATTTCCCATATTTATTTATTTTATCTGCATGCCACGCCAATTGTCTTGTAGTTTCTTCACTTCCATATAAATTCTTAAACATTGGAATGATTAGAAGGTACCACAAACCTTTTGTAGGACTGGATTAATCTTTCTTATATCGAGAAGCACCACACTTTGGGCATTCTGTAAGTGATTTTTTCTCCTTGCGAAACAATATACAGTCTTTCGTGCATGCATGTATTATTTCAAAAATCATACCCATCGAGCATAACATTCATTTAGCTTCGTATGCTTGTCTTGGGAGCTCATTATATTCTGGGATCATTTCATTCAAGAGAGAAATTAGTTATGTAAAACTGACATCACTCCATCCCATTTCCTGCTTTAAATTTATACAACATCAGTACTGCTGAAAATGTTGTATATTTAGTGAAACCAGTATACAATAGTGTCTTTGCACAAATCTTTAACTTCTCAAACAATTTTGGGCAATCACGTAATTCATCTTCAATTTCCATTTTCATTTCCTCAATACGATCTTTATCATCATTGACATCTGTAGTCACTTCCTCCATACAGTCTTCTTCATTATCCATATTTGAATTCATATCTGATGATCCATAAAATGTAGTTTTATCCTATCCAATAGCTACTTTTTCTTTTTCTCCATGTTTATTCCAACATTTATAACTCTGATCTATTCTGTGACATATCAAATGTTCTTCCAACTCTTTAGGAGTAATTAGTCTAGAATAACAGCAATGTAAACACGGACAAAGGTTTTGAGAAGGACCCTTTGTGTGATCCTTTTCAAACTTGATGAACTCTTTCACTCCGTTCACATACTCTATTTTCAATCAATTAGAACCCATCCAATCCTTATTCATCTTCATCCTATTTGAGTCTCAAATATTAGTATTTTGGTTCAAATACACATAACAATACTTCCAAATAAAAGAATAATCAAGAATGATACATCTACCACTCCTTGGTCTCTGCCCTACATTCAATATCATCATTCCTAATATTTTTGTTAAGATAAAGTTACTTAATTTAAATCATAGGGGGGATAATCACTTGTGTCATAGATGGTCTCCCATGTTATTCTATATGAAAATTTTAACAAATATTATTTACCTAACATCACATTAAATCCTCACGAGTGTCTAATTCCAAACTCCATCTTAACTCTCAACTAAAGCTCTGATACCACACTATGATAACTCACCACCACTAGGAATCGCTCCGAAAATGGCAGTGAAAATAAGTGAAATTCATGAATTCTACCTCTAAGAGTACATAGGTTGGAGACTAGCATTGAGGGTATAAAATAATGAAATGGGAGGTGTTTCCCTCATAAATCCCAAGAACAAAGATAAGCCACCAATCAACTCCATATAATATAAAATAAAACCCAATCCACAATTCATGTGAATTTCATACAAAAAAGGTATCTAAAATAAAATATCAAAGAACCCATATGGATTCCTATTAGGATACTCGACTCAAATGGTGGTGCGTAAGAAATAATAAAAAAATATAATAAATATATAGTCATACATAAATCATTCCTAAGGGTTTACACCAAACTAACACTGCAAACACCCACATCAAACATTTCCTTGTTGCTTCCACTCTCTAATAACCACTTCCATTATAATTCCAAAAATAATCCCCAAAAAATCACATAATAATCCATATCAACATTACCAACTTCTCATTTCATTTAACATTATAATTTCATGGATTTTTATTAACATATGCATTTCAATTGTTAACCATTTTAATGTAAAACCAATCATTAAATCACTACCCACTATAATCTATTCATTAATCATTAATAACATTTATTCTATATTTAACCATTTATTAAACATAATTATTCAAATCATTATCATTAATCATTTAACAAACCATCATTTATCATTTCCAACCCATCACCCATTAATATTTTCATTTATTACAACCATATTCCATGCCAAAAGGAAACTATAACACCACCCAATAACAACTAAATTTTCGTGACATAAAATACCACTAAACACATTCTAAAATCCATAAAACCACTTGTTTTCTGCATAAATAGCCATATCATTGCTATCATAAGAACACAATAATCCATCTATCACTACCATATTAATTACCACACCACATGCTCCCAACCTCATCAATCAACCGTCAACCTTATAATCATAGTGATAAATACCCCATACATAGTAGCATGAAAGGGAAAACATATAAGAAAGTCACACTAAAAACTCTCCCTTAAACATTCTTTCATATTAAAGTAGAATTTATAGTTTAAATAAAACACTTTAATTACATATTTCCATACAACCAATTCATTACCTACCTTAAGTGACTAGAAAATTATGAAAGGTGATCATAAAATATTATTAGTAGTAAGAATTTTCTTTCATAACATCAAGAATAAATCACTTGGAAACAACACCAATAAATCCCTAAATATATAATAAATATTATGGAACTTCATAAATCACATGAAAAACTCCCCCTTCACTTTAATTTCCTTTAGTGTAATTCATTATAGTATTTAGGATAATCAGTACTATCCATCCAATGGAAACAAAATATCATGGTAATTCCATAATTTACACAAAATAATGAAGGAGAAATTTAGTGTCCCTAAGATCAACTAATGATTTAACAAATATTTCATAAGAATGAGAAGAGTACTCAAATAAAATATGACTTAACACATGAGGGTAATCTAAAAGGACAATATATGACCATTAACCATTAAAACCATGACAAAAAAACACAAAAAATGAATCATAATTGTTTTCACATCCTTCCTATGAAGAAATTTTAACAAGAGAATCAAGAAGAAAAGAAAATAAATTCACCTTAGATTTTAAAGATGCTTATCTCTTAAATTTTTGGAAGAAAACCAATCAAAGGGTGGCTGAAGATATAAAAATATACATCACTAATCACCTAGGGTACTAGGAAGGTTTTTTAAATAAGAAATAATTTGATATAAGGCCTAAATTTATAACCATTCTATAAAATTAAAGGATAATGATGTGAAAAAGGTCACCATTCTATAATACAACTCTGATCCAAAAGCCATGGCATGTTATCCCTTGAATCTATAGGGTAAAACCACATTAAAATTGATATTAATATAATAAGGTATGTGAAACAAACAAGTCAACCATGTCATGACACTCAAACTATCTAGGATCACAGTGTGATCCTCAGCCTCCTCCCTCTAACTCAGAGAACCTCAAACCAAACCACGATGCAATAGAAGGTAGTATAGTGAAACAAAACTCAAATAGACACAAATTAGAAAATTACCACCCAGGTTTCCATATCGTAGAAAGGAGAATCATCCTATAATACCTCTTATGTAATATTAACCAAAATTCTCATGTAAGATGATCTTAAAACAACTTAAGAACATCACACTACATTACCACCCCTCACAGCACAACTAAGATCGCATAAGACAAACCCAAAAGGGTGTATATCAGATTAATCTATGGACGTCCCTATATAATAATAACCTAGTGATCTTTAAACCATGAAAAAACTACTTCATGCAGTAACCAAAATTACACTTCAAAACCTATCCACCAAAAATACACCTAAAAGGAGAATTTGAAGATTTACCTAGAGTAGATAGCACCCGCGATGGAGGGAGAGAAGAAGCATAGAGTAGTCCAGGAGCCTTCTATACTACGTCGGGAGGGGAAGGTGTGACCTACAGAGGGGGAGGTGCATGGGAGGAGCCACCAACCATTGAGAAATGGAGGAGTAGGGTTCATGAGGAGTAGGGTCGAGTGGAGAGGAGGAGAAGTAGGGTTTGTGGGGAGGAGGATCTGTGGAAGGGGTTCGAGGGGGACGATAAGGAGTAGGGCTAGCGGCAGAGGCCCGAAAACGAGAAGATCGGGGGAGGGGGGGGGGAGTTTTCCCAGGGGTACAGTACCACGAGATCTTGAGGGCGTGATAAACAGAGGACACTTTGCGCTCGATTTTATAAAATATGGGACTACGGTTCTATCAGCACTTTTTTAGTGCTGATAAAGGGACTCTTTATCATTGCTAAAAAAGCGCTGATAAAGGGTACCCTTTATGAGCGTTAAAATTTTAGCACTGATAGAGGGATTCTTTATCAGTGCTAAAATTTTAGCACTGATATAGGGTTCCTTTATAATGGATTTTTGCTTAGCGCTAATAAAAGGTGGCGCTTCCCTTGCCCATTTTTGTAGTAGTGAAATAAATATAGGAACAGAAGAGGATCCACGCCCCACTCAAATTAGTGCGTCCATGACCTATAAAGAGCAAGAGGTGTATACATCATTTCTAAAGAAACATGAAGATATATTTTCTTGGAATTATAAAAAATGATAGGTCTTAATCCTGATGTAGCCACCCCTCATTTGGGTTTTCCAGAAGAACATCGTGGATTCAAGCAGCTAGCAAGAAGAACACACCCATCTCATGCCTCTAAAATTGAAGCTGAAGTTGATAAGCTTATAAAAGAAATTTTTTTCAGAGAAGTTCAGTATCCCAAATGGATGGCCAATATTGTCCCAGTGAAAAAGAAGAATTGGAATATTCGAGTCTTCATTTATTTCATAGATCTTAAACGACATTGTCCTAAAGATAATTTTACAGTTCTGATTACAGAGCTTCTAATTGATGAAACAACTATATATGAAGCTATTTCCTTCATGGATAGATACTTTGGGTATAATCAAATCCATATGGCCCTAGATGATGAAGAATCTACAGCCTTCAGAGCCCCTCAAGGTGTGTTTTGCTATCGGGTAATGCCTTTTGGCTTAAAGAATATAGGTGTAACATAACAATTTTCCATGCACCATATCTTCAAACCCTTCTTATGACAATTTTTTGTCTGTTATGTGGATGATTTAGTGGTCAAATACAGACACCGTTCCAATCAATTGGCTGATTTGGAAACCATATTCCACAAACATCAGCAACACAATTTGAAGATGAACCCCTTGAAATGTGTTTTCAGGGTAAACTCAAAAAAGTTACTTGGCTTCATTGTACACCATCGTGGTATCGAAGTTGATCCTAAGAAAACAAAATCAATCATTGGTATGTCACATCCTCAAAATTTGAAATAATTTAGAGGAATACAAGCAAACATGGCCTATATTTAGCGCTTTATCACCAATTTGGCATGCAAGTGTTTGCCCTTTACTAGATTTATGAAGAAGTATGTCACCTACAAATGGATTGAAGACTACCAAGAAGAATTTTATACCCTCAAGAAATATCTCTTGAGTCCACCAGTATTAATTCCACCTATTGAAGGAAGACCACTTATTCTCTATGTGACAACTTTAGAGAGATCACTAGGTGCCTTCCTCTCCCAAAAGAATGATGCTGGGAATGAAAACAACATTTACTATATCAATTGAAATATTCTTGATGCGAAAACTCAATATTCAAGTATTGAAAAGTGATTCCTGACATTAATATTTGCCGTCCAGAAGTTAAGACACTATCTGCTACATCATGAGGTCCAATTGGTATCTCGAAACAACCCAATCAAATTTATCCTCAATCTTCCTATGCATATAAGGAATCTAGCGTGGTGGGTAGTTATTTTTCAATAGTTTGATATCCATTTTATACCTATAAAAGGAAATAAAAGGCCAAGATCTGGCTGATTTCCTTTTCAAGCATCCATCTGCGGAAGATACATCATTTAATACTGAACTTCCGGATGAATAGGTCTTCTCTATTCAAGATAATTCCCAAACATGGGGAATGAAATTTGATGGTTCTTCCAGAAGTCCAACAAGAAAGAGAATGGAAAACCCTAATATCAACAAAGTTGGGTTAGGAATTGTCCTTATTTCCCTAGAAAAGGTAGTATTTCTTTTTCCTTCTTATTATCAGAAGGTCGTACCAATAATGAAGTAGAATATCAAGCTCTCATCACAGGCTTGGAATTGGCCCTTCAAGTGAAAATGGATCATTTAAAGGTAAAATGTGATTCTAAACTGTTAATAAAACAAATTAATGGGGAATATTCTATTATAAAAGAAGATTTAATCCCTTTTTGTGATTACCTTAGAGGGTTAATGGATGAATTTCCCTCAGAGCCAACATTTTCTTATTTCCCATGATGACAATAGTCCCAAGCAGATGCATTGGGTAATGTAGCTACAACCTTGGAAGATCCAAATTAGGATGAGACAATCATTAGCATATCCCATAGATGTGTGGTCTCACCTTTTGTTCAAACCATAATAGGGGAAATTAATGAAATATTCCCTATTTCTGAACCATATGGTCATACCATGGGATAGAGAACATCCATCATTGAATATCTTCAGAATTGTGTACTTCCACCAGATAGGGGTGAAAAATAATATATCTGATGATGAGCTTCTAGTTTCACTCTTTATGATAGTCTGTTACAAAAAAATATCCTCTACAATAAAGGCTTTGATGGAATCCTCTTCAGATGTATTGATGGAGAAGAGACTAGAACTATCATGGAAGAAGTACATTCAGGAGTTTGTGGTGCCCACCAGTCTGGGTATAGACTCTATGATCAGATTCAAAGTCTTGGATACTTTTGGCCTTCAATGATGTAGGATTGTACAGATTTCACTAAAAAATGTCATCCCTATAATGTGCATGCCAACTTCATTCATCAACCCCCAGAGTTTCTACATACAGCTAAATACTCATGGCCATTTTCCACATGGGGAATGGATATATTAGGGCCTTATCCTCCAGCCATGACTAAGTAGTTCAGGTGTATTCTCATTGCTATTGACTTATTCTCTAAATGGGTTGAGGAAATACCTCTCAAGGAAGTTGAATCCAAAAGCATTGTCAGTTTTTTCAAAACTAATATCATCACCAGATTTGGTGTCCCTTATACTATTTTGACAGAGAATGGAACCAATTTTTGTTCTACTGCGGTAAAAAAGTTATATCAGGAACATAATATCAAATCCAACCATTCATCTCGTTATCATACAATGGCCAATTGATAGATATATGCCTTCAACAAGACCCTATCGAATATACTATAAAAAATGGTGGAAAAATATAATAAATCATGGCCTGATAAAATTTTGAATGCTTTATGGTCTTATCAGAAAACTACTCGCACTGATACCCAAGAAAATTATTATTCATTGGTATATGTAATTGAAGTAGTTTTTCCCATTGAAATGGAATTTCCTTCACTCAGAGTTGCAATCTATAATAAGTTTTCTATACGTGAGAGGTCTGAAAAATGTTTCAATGAGTTGGAATAATTAGATGAGAAAATATTTCATACTTTTCATCATCTAGAAGTCTATCAGAATAAAATAGCACGAGTTTTTAACAAAAAACTCGCCTCTATTAATTTATTCAAGGAGAATTGGAATTGGTCCCTATGACTCCAACGATACCAGGAAAGAAACCTCCAAAACACGAGCCAATGTGGGAATGACCTTATACCATACATAAGGTCTATTCAAATGGAGATTATGCCTTAATCTCAATAGATGAAGAGCTTATTACAACTCCAACCAATGCGATATTCATGAATAAATACTTTGTGTAGTTGTGCACATTCGTTCTCACTGCAAGAATTTAAACTGCACAGTACGTCATCCTCACTGCAAGAATTTATACTCCACATTACAGAATTCTCATTTAAAGACTATAAACTTCAAAGTACATCGTTCTCACTGCAAGACTTTAAACTACACAGTACATCGTCCTCACTGCAAGACATTAAACTAAACAGTATATTGTCGTCACTGCAAGACTTTAAAGTTCACAATACATCATCCTCACTACATGACTTTAAACTTCACAGTACATCATCCTCACTCCAAGACATTAAACTACACAGTACATCATCCTCACTAAAAGACTTTAAACTGCACAGTACATCGTCCTCACTGCAAGACTTTAAACTGCAAAGTATATCATCCTCACTGCAAGACTTTAAACTCCATATTACATCATCCTCCCTGCAAGACTTTAAACTACATAGTAAATCATCCTCATTGTAAGAATTTAACTTCATAGTACATCATCCTCACTACTGGAATTTAAACTGCATAATACATCGTTCTCACTTCAAAACATTAAACTGTACAGTACATCATCCTCACTACAAGACTTAAAACTACATGGTACCATGTACTTGCTACAAGAATTAAAACTATACCACCCCCTTGTCCTAGTTTCAAGACATTAAACTACATAACAACCATAAGCATCCATGCAGTGTGATGGTAAAATGCGTATCATCTTCTTCCTTGTCACATGACGTTAAACTACATGAAATCATTTGTACAACTAACGTTTTCTCTATTTTGGCATTAGAAGAATCCATAAGCAAACATCATTGACATCATAACTACTTATTATTTGTATATGAGTCCCTCTATTTCCTTTTTCTAAGTCATGTCTTCATAGAGACCTTGTTTTGAGAACAATGTGTGGCTTGATTCTCATTTTCCAATGAGATACGTAGAGATTCATAAATCTCCAATTTTGGGCCCTTCCATAATCACAAAAACTTATTATTTTCTTTTATCATATTGTATATGAATCAGATATATACAGATTCATTCCTTAAGATATATGATTTGGTCCTTATACCATTTTATGTCTTAAGATTTACGATTCTCTCAGAATGTGTCAGAAGTTCCCAATCTCAATGTCAAACTCAATTGGCATGAGAAATGATTGTTTTAAGAACTAAATATGGATTGATTCTCATAAATAAATGAGATACGTAGATGTTCCTAGATCTCCAATCTTGGTCCCATCTATGATAAAAAACCTTTATATCTCATATAAGAATCAAATCTGCATAGGGAATGTTTTAAGAACTATGTATGACTTGATTATTTATCCAACAATGACATATAGTGACACTTGGGTTTTATCCGATAAACAAGTTACAATATAAATTTTCCTTTCACATCAGTTCATCTTCGTCCTTAAAACATCACGTTAAACTGTATAGAAATATAGCATCCCTATTTTTCACTTGCCTCACCTTTGCACTGTAAAAGAAACCCTTACTGCTCCTTGTTTCTCACACTGAGCATAGCTCACATGGGATTATGAATTAGTTAAATGGATTATTTATATAAATAAGGTGTCTCAATTTATTATGGTATTATTAATGTCTCCACTACATGACTTAATACTGCACAGTATAGTGTCCTCATTGAATGAATTTAAACTGCACATCATAATATTAATTCAGAGGAAACAAAGAAACCCTCCATTTTACATATGAGTCAGATCTATGTAAATGATGTCAAAATCATGGCCAATATTGGTTCAAATATTTAACATATGAATTAGACATAAACCCCTTTCATATTTCATAGTCTTAATCTTGAATATTTTTAGATCCACATAATATTTCTTACGGTTTCTAGTGACAAAGTTTCTAATACCTGAGATCTCTTTTGCCTGACTATGAAGCACGTGTCTGTAGGTGGCCTTGCATAAGTTGCCTATATAATAGGCTTGTTAGTCAAAAGATGAAACTATTTGGCTATATAGCATATTCCCCAGTTGGCCTTGCATAATACAACCCCCATAATGGGTTTTTCAAATATTGGTAACTTTGTTCTTGGTTATAGTATCTTTGTAACCATTAATTTTTGATGAAAATATACAAGAATATGTATTTTAAATCATTCATTCAAGTATAATTGTCACATTATCTTTCTCACAATCTGAAAGTCTTCAAGACCGTGGTTTACACATTTTTATCACCATGTGTTCAATACAATATTAAATAACCTTGAAATAACTTGTCCACATATTATATATTGTTTCCATTTTTTTCTAAGTAGTATGACCTAAAACTACAAACACCATACCTCTTACGTTTGGGTCAGACCTTCATAAAAGTCTAATTCCTTCGATTCTTTGGACATCTTAGGTGGAAATAACCTTTCCATATTCTAGTAACTTTTCTTCATAAACCATACTCTGTGATTTGGAAAATCTAAATCACCATAAACATTCATAGGCTTTTAGTAATAGAACATCGAACTTCTGGGAGTTATTTTGTTTGACTATGCAGCACATACCCTTAGGCGGCCTTGAGAATGTTGCCTACATAATAGGCATGTAAGTCAAAAGATTCCATTATTTGTCTATGCATCATATTCCCCAATTGGCCCTGCATAATACAGCCCCCATAATAGGTTTGTCAAATAATTGTCACTTCTTTCTTGGAAAAGACTTCCTCTAATGCTTTTAGCCCTTTTCCCATATCATTCTTCGGTTCCAAAAATTCCCAAATTAGAGTTTACAATTTTCCCTTCCATACCTGAATATGATAATATATTTCCAAAAATATTATCAAGAAATTGGGAGAGTTTTCTCATACCTTTGGTTAGAGCTAATGGCCTTAAATTAAAGCAACTCAATGTCCTCACTACATGACTTAAAACTGCACAATACCAATGTCTTCACTGCATGAATTAAAACTACACAGTACCAATGTCTTTACTACATGACTTAAAACTACCCAATATGATATAAAAAATTCCCCTTTTTGATAAATTTTAACCATCACTCATATACCCAATTTTTATAAAGATGGTTTTCTTATTCATGACATATTTCAGTTTAAAATAGAATTTTCATTCTTAAATTTTTTTTACTTGGAAAAACCACCCACAATTGTCTTGAGTCACCCAAATCTTATTTTCCCTATCTATCAATAGGAAAATGTTAAACTTCAAAGATTTTTTTTACAATGCAGCATGTTCTATTAGGAAACCTTACATAAGTTGCCTAAATAATAGGAATGTCAGTTAAAAGTTTCCACTATTTGGCTATGTAGAATTATCCCCAGTTGGCCCGACATAACACAACCCCCATGATGGGTTTGTCAAATAATAGTAACATAGTTCCAGGAAAAGACACCCCTTATGTTGATACATGTTTTAAATTTGGGGACCATAAAAATCATGGCTCAAGATTCCCCTTGGAAATATTTAAATAATATTAAAGTAATTATTTGTCACAGTGTTTTATTGGGGATATAATTTAAATTTTATGGTCAAATCTATTAGATGCTAAAATATTAGCCCATTATAGTCTAACATGCATGACTCTAAACTGTGAATACACAAAAGACTTGGTACTCATTAGATTGATAACCCACAAAGGGCACTCTGAACAAAAGTTGTTTCTCAGCTCACTAAATGTGAATTTTGTATGGTTTATGTAATATTGAGAAATAAAAAAGTAAAGATATATAAAGTTTTGGGGGTTGTACATATAACCCTAGTAAAAATCAAACTATGCTCGCTTGGCCCTACAACATTGGAAAAATTAGAGCATCCTTCCAGACTTGACATAGCTCCAAATCTAACCAAATGATGTTGGAATGTGTCAATGTGTTGTACTGTTACCTTCGAACAAGATTATATTCATTCTGAAAGAATCAAATTCTAAGGGGGGAGGGGGATTTTTTAGACACCATCAATTGTGTTGCATTCACTTATCTACAATTGAAGATGTATTTCAATGTGCCGCGACTCAAAATGACCTCAAGCAGGCTCAAAAATTTCACGATGTGACTCTGCATTTTTCATGGGGGTCAGTGATCATAGCGAAGGCACCAGCCTGAAGGGTTGGGACCGTAGCCCGACACTGAGCCCAAGTAGGGGTGCAGGGGCGCAGTTGCCATGTTATGAAGAAATTATTTGGTTGAGTCCCGAAAGAGGTTCCCAATATACCTTCTTGCAAACACTTTAATGCCACCATAATAAAGCTAATTGAAGTGATTATTTTGACTAAGTTCTCATTTTGGTGCCCCAGTCTAGCCAGAACATCATCGGCACACAAGGTACTTGCATGCCACAATTTTGGTGCACAACCTACTTGCGTGACCCTATCTGTCGCGCAACCTACTTGCATGCCCAAACTCCTTTCACCTAAGGTCCTGTTTTTTCCTATAAATAGACCCATGGGGCCCTCATTTGTATGGAATAATTTTTTTTGATGCCTAATTGATGCTCTGGTATCACTGTTACTTCACCCCAGTCTTCCAAAACATTCAAGGTAGTTATTCAACATCTTGAGCAGATGATTTAAGGGATGATCATTGGACTAAAGTCCTTTTAGTGTTTGAAACCCATAACAATTACGTTCCTAAAGCACCTAACCTCCCAATCTCAGAAATAATTGTGCGCCGCCCATTCCTCTCACATGAACTTGAGCGACACACTTCTTGGATCACCTATGAATACTCTTGAAGGCTTGAGAAAGGTCTCGCCCAAGTATTACCATACCGGTTGTCCGTCGCCTAAGAGAACATCAGGTCACCCAAGCCTACTTGTGCTCCCTTACTTGCACGCCCTTACCTACTTGTGCACCCCTACTTGTTCACCCTTCTCTACTGGGGTTCCCCTCCTTGATTCAATTACATTCTTCACCCTCTTCAGTATACAAGCCATCAAGCCTTCATCGAAGCCATTCATGTAAAGGCTTCTTGATCATTGGATCCCTTATCTAAAAGGTATTTTATTGAGACCACCACCAAAATTTCCGAACTTATCAAACCTTTGAGAAAAGCACATCAGCGTGTCTCTTATTTGGGTTTGTATTTCCACTGTCATAGGTTTCCCAAATTTGTTTTACATTGGGGTTAGGATTTATGGATTTTTTGTGGGTTTGTATATCCATAGTCACATGGACCTTTCTCCCAGAAAAAATGTTGGAAAGTTCTCGGTTTGGGGGAGGGTTGGGTATTGGACTTTCCCTTCTTAAAGAGATGACCTGGAACCTCAGGTCTCTGGTAGGGAAGGTATAGTTCAAACCTACTTTTCCTTTAAAAAAGGGGAAGCCTCCCTTACCCTACCAGGATCAATTTTAGGGAAACCAGCTTGGTGTAAGACCCTATATTTTCTTGTAGGAGGTGGTATCAATGCTCTTACTCTCTTCTTCTGTGCCAAAGACCAAAGGAGAGATGGGCATAGGGAATCTTGTTACCATTCTCCTCTCTCATTTTGCTTTGTCTCCATGGGAATCCATCCTGGTGTAAGCCCCTAACCTTCATCCCTTCCCCCTTACATTAGAACCATGTCCAATGTAAATAGAACATAGGGAAGGCTCGTCGCCTCTCCCTCTTCCATGGTCACCTCAACCTCATTCACCTTGGAAACCATAGGTGCTCTGTCTTCCACTAGAGAAGGAGGAAAAAATTTAAAGTGTGAAGTGTCATTGTTGAATCTATCACATAATCTTTTTTCTCACACCGATCATGACTCACGTGGGCATAGAGATACATGATCGTTACAACATGTTCACAAACACGGGTAAATGAACTACGAGAACTTTGATTCCTATTCAAAACAGGATACATAGGAAGCCTTTTTAGGGCCCGATCTCACTGGACATCCTCTCCAAAAATCTAACCCTAATTCCTTTAATCTGGGCATCCTACTTAGGAATAATCCCCAAATTAAACCCCAAATCATCAAGGCACCCTTTTCAGGAAGCAAGCCCAAAATCATCTCTCTCAAAGGACCGTGATCTCTAATGAGACTTATCAAACTATGTGGGATTTTATTCCCATCCACATGGGATACATAAGAATCTTCCTTGAGGTTAAAACCCAACACTTTAAATTAACCCTGTTCTTTTTGGGCCATATTCCCAATAGGGTCTAATCCTACTTGGAAACCCATATTCTTTCCAATGTTCAATGGGCTACTTCAGCATAAGTCCCACACTAAGTTTTTACCAAGAACCTTTTGCTTAGAGGTCCTTATCACATGACCTTAAAAGGTATGATGTGTCTTATTAAGCGACACCGAACTATGAGTGTTCTGATTCCTTTCACAATGATATGTAGGTAGCCTGTTTTAAGGGAACGATCCCAAAATCAAATCAAACCTTTATCTCCCTGATGACATTAAATTCAAGAGTGCCCCACTAAGTGGATTGGAAACCAGTATCATCACAATATTGATTAAAAGAATCTATAAGTAGTATATAATAGGATACGATTAATAGAAATCTTCAAATACGTAAGGATATTTCCATTAATTAAGAAACTTCAATTCATATTGATGATTCTTAATTTTAAACATATTAATAAGTGATTATAAATTCCAAGGGATACTTATGATATAATTGGTGAATTAATAAGGATTCATGAAAATATCATAAAATTTCAAAGAGATTCCCAGAGTAGAAAATAATTTCCCCCAAAAGGGTGTGATGAGTCCGATCTCCCATCCTCTCGACTAATGCATGTTCTTAAGTATCGTGAAGTTCAAACATAACGAACTCCTGCCTTTGGAATGTATGTACCCTTCAGATAACGAACTGTTGGGAAGTTTTTGGTTCCATAAATAAATCCAATGGAACCACCTAGAAAAAGTTATTCTTAAAACTAGAACACACATTTCAAGGAACTATGAAACAAAAATGGTGAACCCGACGTGAATCCTTAATCGAGTTAATAATTTTACCCACCTGTTAGGACCCTATAAATTGAAAAAAGAATGATAGAAAAATGAATCAATCACACTTGTATCCATCTAAAAAGATGTTGCTTTAATGGATGTTGTTGTTGTTTTCATGTTTTTCTTCTCAGAATTCCTTTCACTCTAAAATGGATTTCTCTAAGACAACATTTTTGAACTTCCTGACCATTGCTGAAGCTGGATCTCTATCCATGAGATGAAAGTTATCAACAACCTAGTGTCTTCAACAATAGGTCTCCAATGTGCTTGTAAAATAATATCGCTAGCACAGTACAATCCCAGCCTTGGAGGCTGCTCGACAGGACCTCTAGGTCAATAATAATCCTTGATCATCTGGCCAATGGCGACCAATGATCAAGAAGAAAATAGTTCCAACCACCATATCCAACCGTTCTGGGTCTTTATCCCTAGCACTCAATAATCAATACCTCCCGTACTATAGGGAGGTGGATCAAGACGTCACTCAAAGCCTCAATTTAAGAATTCAAGAGTCCTTTTGGAGGACTCCCACTAGTAGTCGTAGCCAAAATCGTGTGGTATCGTACCGCCAACATGATTGGTGTGTTGCTTCTGGACGTTTGATAGAGGTCTCTCAGAACTCAGAACATAAGACGAACTGCCAGGGACAACATTCGGTCAACAGGGAGCAAGTTCTCACCTCTACCTCTTCCGGATAATCCTTCAATTTATCTTGATGGCAAACAATGAGCAAGAACATACACCCCTCTGTCCTAATTTTGCTGCTCAGCAGACTCGTCTAACAGCAACCCACCAATCTAACCAGATAAATCTGGTGGAGTATTGTGAACAGGAACATACACCTGCTTACAGGTTATTAGTCAGTAAGCAGGCTCGTCTGGCCGCTTTTAAAGAATCCCTTCAATCTAATATGGTTGCAACTGGTAAACATGAACATACACATATTTACAATCACCAATTCTATCAGCAGTATTGTTCACTAGTGTTGAAGGAAGTCCGTCAACCATACTTGATGGAAAATATCCAGCAGGCACATACACCTACTAATGTTCATCAATCCTACCAACAGTATCATTTGGTATCACCCGGAGAAGTTAGTTGGAAAGATCCGATGACAGATTTGGGGCAGACCCAACTCTCTACCCCCATGCATGAGTACTGTTAATATCCATTAACAGGAAAAGGAAGATAGAAGTAGGCACATAAACCTACTCCAGACACAGAATGGACATATATTCTCTTTTTAGCCACTGAAGTCACCAAACACATTTTATCAATGGTGAAAGGGAAGACGCAAATCCCTACCCATATTTGGGAAGCATGTCAGGATATTATAATAACTACTTCAATAGTATCAGGGGAACAAACAAATAAATCTATCCTAACACATGGGATTACACATCAACATGCCATCTCAGAGAAGATACATAATTCTGTACTAGTCCAGGAGTGTGATGGTGCATATTCCCTTATATCATACAGAAAAAAATATTGTGAACATACATCCTTTCCAATTGGAGGTAATCAGTTTGTTCTGGTAACCACTCCAAGGCAGGAACATACACTTTCCCATGATAACCACTTTTCCCAACAAGTGCCCCCAACTAAGTATAAGAGAACATCCAAAAACAAGTCTCTCCAAGAACTATTGGAAAATCAAGAGTCAAGATGCAATTTGGATTATCTTAATGCTAGAGTTCTTTAAGACCTCAGAAATTTATCTATTTCTGTTCAAGATCCTACCCTCTCATTACCATATTATGGGAGTGATTGTTGTAATTATGACGTTCATTGTTAGACACTTCATTATGAAGGCTTGCTTCATGAAAATTTGGTCAATCCAGAGTGCCTATCTCCAGATGAGAGTCACGAAAACCCTCTATGTGGCCAGAATACCAAGGAGAAATAAGATTTATCCCTTGATTTAATCCATCATGGAGATCCTCCCCATGATGGAATTCGCTGTGAAAGCCCTATCCATAGTAGTATTTCACATTGTCAAGACAATTCCATAATTGACAATGTAGCGATGATAAATCCCTCCTATCTCGAGTAACTTGACAACACAAGGCTAGTCATGTATGATGCCTTGTCATTTACGGGTGAAACACTTTCTCAATTAGAAGACATCTTAAGGGAACAATTATTCTCCAAACCTCCCTTGGGTCATTTTTCTTCTAATACAGAGCATTCACTTTGGTCAGACCAAGTGGAGAAACCTCTAGTGAAAGATGATGAAGATGTGTTAAACATAAGGAAACAATTAGCTAAAGGATAAATCCTAGTCATGTTCTGGACATTGTAAAATTATTAGTATGACATTATAGAATTTATGATAGAATATTTCATTCAGGACATCCGTCTCAACTTAGGTAAAACTCTTCATCATTTTAAAACCAAATTATTACCATATGATGAATATCAAAATCATGTAAAGGTAATAGAAGGGTTGTAACTCCAAATTTACTTGGTTTCTCCCTTAGTTTCTGAACATCCAAATGTTGAAAAATAGCAGAAAACCCTTCAGCGTGCATGTCTCAATACTCTAAAGAGACTATTTTAGTTAATTTTTGATTCCCCATCTAGTTTTTGTATCATAGGATGGGGTGCATATAAAGAATTTCATTTCACTGCACTCCAAAATCAGAAATGTCCAGAAAAAGTGGTCTCACACAATTTTATTTCTCATGGTTGGACACAATCAATAGATTTTTATGTAATTTTATGTACGCTGAGGAAAAAATGTGAGGAGTTTGAATCTCAAAAAACTTCTCAGGAAAAAATGTGAGGAGTTTGAAAATAGTAAATGAAAGAATGAAATCATTATACCATGAAGCCTATTAATATTTAATATTTATAATTTTGGGGACCTTCTTGTGTAATAATGAAGCTAAAAAAGTAAATAACTTAATTAAAACACAAGATTCATGCCATTTAAGATCAAAAACCTAGAGGGAGTGGGGATGAATTCTAAACTAATCCTATTAGTTAAATTGAAATCCTAGAAAGAAAATAAAGAAAAATATTAGTATAATCCCCCAAGTGGGAATTAGATTTTTACTTCCTCTAGAGGGAAGTACCTATTATTATCCATAGTTTAATGATTAGTGTATCTTATTATATTTGAACCAACACATTTGGATTTTACCATCTTACACTTCTTCCTTCTTGGAGAGGAATGATCCATAGATAAAGTATATCAAATCACTCCCCTACGCAATTAAGTACATATTTCATTAAAGGGGTAGGAAGAAGTACGGATCATACTCCTTATTTTTTTCTACTTTTAAAACCTCCTACCCATTCTCTAGTTCTAGAACAATTTGGGATACATTAATTTAATGATAAAATGTAAATTAGTAGGGTATTTCTACTTGAATTAAATTTAAATTATAATTGTAACACTATGACCCCAAAATTATAGAGATGGTCCATTACTTATTACATTGGAATGATTATGAGGAATTAAATCCCAATGGAAGTATCAGTTTAGTAGTACTTAAGAAAATAGATACATATATTAAACTCATATTACAATTATAAGGTTAATAAAATACAATACATATTGAAAACTAAAAAACCGCATCCACATAAACTCAATAAATGGTCTCCACTTCATAACCTATTGAAGGAAAAAAAATAAAAGGGTGAGATAAAATTCTCACTAAGGGTTAAAAATAGTGAAAGTATGAATCAACAATAATTTAATCATAATAAAATTGGCAAAGTCAATATGGCATGGCGAATAAATTACAAACGCATGCCATTAATAAACTAATAATAAAACTGAATCCATAGATTTTGTCATAGAAAAAAACTCAAGGATGGTAATAAATGAAAATGAATAAATAGATTTATTATTAATTTTAAATCATGTATCTGGCTCATGTTACCACTATACTGTTTAAATGGTTTAAGTCATTGGGTAGAAACCCGTTTAATTTTTGGAAACAAACTCGAAGTGTTTGTTGCCAACTGATTTTATCATTAGACCTGTCGATGTATTGAGGGGATATAGAAAGACCCAAACACCACTGTAAATCCAAAAACTTCTTTATAAATATATTTAATACAATTAAAATATGCATTCTCAATACCCATATAGAATAGAGAATATAGATTCATCAATATTTCCATAGTCAAAATGACATTCCCAATAAACACAGTATGTAAAAGGGTAAATGGCTTAAGACAATAATCATATACATGAAACCATAATATGAATATATAATATATTTAAAATTTAAAATAAAAAATTACTTTCAAATTTTAAATGGATACACCACATCATAAATATTAGGTGCACAATACAAAGTATGTCTCAATGAAATGGAAATTGAGAGAAAGTCCCTTATTACATTGTAATCAATTGAGTCATATGAACAAAAACTAACAACCACAAAATGAATCATATAATACCATGAATATAAAGATAATAATGATAATATATATCAAATTTAAGTAAAAAATACACCACATGCAAGAAATAAGTGGCGAACAATGGAAATCTCCCAGAATTAAAAGTTAGATAAGAGACCCCTTAAAAACATTTCGGCATGGTAACAAGTGTTCTTGTGAGGGATTATTGAGATGTAAATGGGTATCCCATAATTTATATATCCTAAGGGTAGTATGGTAGAGGTGATAAAACATACCCCATCATTATTAATTAAAAATAAAATGACAAAACATTGGGTTATTCTTGAAAAAAATGATAGAGAAGATCCCTTACCATATGCTGATAGGTGATCTCGAATGATCTTAATGACCTGAATAATAAAATTTATCCTCATTAATTAATAATTCAAGAACCTAATATAAATTTAATTCATTTATTATAACCTTATTGGGTTCATTTATTTCTTTTTTTATGGGTTTAAGAGGTTCAATTTTATCGTTTTTGAAGCATTTTCTTCCTTGGTTTTCATGATCGGTTTACTTGTATTCATGAATGGATGTTTGTTTGAAATGTGGTTAGCCACCCAGAATTATTAATATATATTATTAATGAAATTAAAAATATATAAATTATCTTATAATCATTTTGGGTTATATATCATGAGGATGACTCATTTGTTAAAAGTTAATTACAAATGCTTGGGATAACTTAGCGGTTTTGTGCATAATTATCTTGTTTTGTATTATTATTTTTTATTATGAGTGTATAAGGATTAAAGATAATTGAATAAGATAAAATAAATATATTATTATCTGGTTCAACCATTAAAAATTTCTTATGACCATTCTTGAATATAGTAATATAAATTGAAAACCTGTCTTCCTTGAATGTGATAAATTAACACATCTCGGACGATATTTTCATTTTTAGTGTAAAAGGTGGGGGAAAAGAGAGATGATGATGAAATATTACATTATCATAATAAAATTATAGTACATTTAAGTTATTATAATTATCAAATCATTTGTATGTGGGTAGTTGAGTAGAGATCAAAAAAATAATGGGACTTGTAAAAGAATTTGAAAGAAAAGGGATGAGAGGTTCACCTCTTGAGTACTCCTCCCTGAGAATCCCCTTAAGGCCTTTGTTTTTGGACTTTCAGTGAGACCAAAAGGTGTTGGAAATGGTGTATGAGCTCAGGAATATATTTGATCATAATTTAGGTATGTATTTAAGCTAGATAGGTGTGGGAGGAAGAGATAGTGAGGGGCAGTTTTTATAGTGGAGGGGAGGAGGGATTCTACATTATTTTAATCATTATTTTACTATTTTTGCTCGAGACTATGAAAAGTCTTGATTAATGTGATCCAAAATAGTAATAATTTCATGTTAGTTTGAACCAAGTGGGATTAAATAAGCCTTGAATCACCTATTGTGCAGTAAAATAAGTATTGAGAATTTATTGTAATTTATCGTATTTTACTATTCATCAAAAATTCAAGAATTTCAGAAAAATCCCAAAAAATCACACTAAACATTTTTCGATGAGTAGAATCAAAAACATTAACTCCATTTTTCAAAAGTAATTTTCTATATATGATAAAATTAATTTTGAATTAAAAACATTATTTACTAAAAAAATACCAAGACTTAAAATATACATCTTCATTTTTAAGGTGCCTAAATTTTATTTATAAATTCATGAGTAAGGTTACAATTCATAAGGGTCATATTACTATTCATAAGGGTATATTAATATTCATACAGGTCTATTACTATTCATAAGGGTAATTTACTATTCACCAAAAAAATAAAATGATTCTACATGACTCCAAATATCACCCTGATCATAATCATGTATGTTTGTTTTTCAAAATTCAAAACATAGAAATGAAAATTTTAAGTTAAATGTATAGGTTATGACTATATCCTAAATAACCAAGTGTTTCCTCAAATAAACTCATTTTTTATGAAATATAGACCATGAATAGAATGTATTTAATAGAAATATACCATAAAATGTTTTGGGTGTTATATTATTCCAACCTTCGAAAATTTCACCCTCGAAGTTTTTCATGTATGCCCTTAAAAAAGATAGGGGTTGTTATTTTTCAAAACATTCTCAGGTTCCCACCTTTATTCCTCCATTTTATGGTTTTTCCAAATAACCTTGAGTAGATGAGTGGTCCAATTTCTCAATACCTTCTCCCATGTGTCAATAATATCTATAGGCTCTTCACAGTATGATAAATCAAGTTACATTTCAATTTCTTCATACGTGAGTACATGAATTGGGTCTAAAATGTATTTATTTAATAATGAAACAAGGATATGAGCTTTTCAAAGAAATGGAGTAATTTCTAAATGGTAAGCTACATATATGATCCTTCTTATAATTTCAAATGATCCGATGTACCTGGGGCTCAGTTTCCATTTCTTACCAAATCTTAAGACACCCTTCCACATAGATCATTTTAGAAAGACTTATTCTCCAACATGAAATTCCAAATACTTTCTCTGATTGTAAGCAAAACTCTTTTCCCTACTTTGGGAGAATTTAATATGGTCCTGAATTTTCTTTACCTTTGCAGTTGTCTGTTCGATAAGTTCTTGGACTATAAGTTTCTTCTCACCAACGTCATCCCAACAAGTTGGAGTTCGACACCTCTTAAAATATAATGTTTTATATGGATAAATTTGAATGATATAATGGAAACTATTATTGTATGAAAATTCCGCCAAATGTAAGTATTTTTCCCACATACCTTGAAACTAAAGATAGAATGATCTTAACATGTTTTCCAGGGTTTGAATAGTCCTTTCAGACTATCCTTCGGGTTGGGGGTGATAAGAAGTACTCATATGAAGCTTAGTATCCAAATCCTTCTGGGTAATTTTCTAAATTTTTTTATGTAAACCGGGGACCTCAATCATACATAATTGATATAGGTTCACCATGAAGTCTTAAAACTTCATTAATATAAATTCTTACGAGATGCTCAAGTGGTAAATCCTCTCTTATAACAAGGAAATGTGTTGCTTTTGTGAAATGATCATCAATTACCCATATTGCATCATTCTTTCTAGGTTTCCTCAGTATTATTGTGAAAAAATCCATCATAATTTCATCCCACTTCCACATAATAATCGGTAGAGGTCGCATCACCCATCTATGGTATTTTCTCTCTGTATTCATTTGTTGAAAAACTAGACACCTTGACACATATTCATTATTTTATTGCTTTATATTTTTCCACAAAAAATGTTCCTTCAGATGTATATACATATTAGTGCTACCAGGGTGTATAAAAAATTTTGAGCTATGAGAATCATCTAATAGTTCCATTTTTAGCTCAGTTACTGATGGAACACATAACCTCTTCTAAAATTTCAGAACTCCTTCCTCATACATGAAGTATGAAAATCTCCCATACTTACTAAAATTAATTTTCTTATGTAGATTCTCATAATCATAATGAAATCATCTTATATTCTCTAGTAAATATGTTTTAACAATAATTTGAAAGTGGAAATATGTTTCCCCTTCCTTAACAATTCCCATATTCATCTGTAGTAGTTATATGAATATGAGATCTCTCTCAATCCTCATTTGGGTCAGAATTCCATTATCTTTCCTGCTTAATTCAACTTCCTCCTTATTTTCTTTTCCTGGGTGGTAGAGTATTAATCAATCATAATATTTGAGTAACTCGATCCATTTCCTGTCCATCATGTTGAGTTCTTTCCGTGTAAAAATTTATTTCAAACTCTTTTGATCCTTCTATATATCATGTCTTTCACCGTAGAGATAAAGTCTCCATATTGTCAGAGAAAAAATTACAGCTGCTTACTCATGATCATGAGTTGGTTAATTTTTCTCATGAGTCTTCAAGTGCCTTTATGGATAAGAAATAACTTAATCATTTTGTATAAGGATGCAACCCAATCCATTCTTTGATGCATCATTGTATTTCAAAAATCCTTCATTTCCAGATAGAATTGTCAAAATTGGAGAATTTACTAATCTTGTTTTCAATTATTCAATGAATGTTTTACATTATTCCGTTCATACAAACATAACTCCTTTATGTGTGAGCTTTTTTAGTGGGTTATCCAATCATGAACAATTATGAAAAAAACACCTATAGTAACCTGCTAAGCCAATAAAACAATGTACCTTGGTTATTTTTGTTTTCATGGGACATTATTGGATTACATTTTTATTCATAAGATCAACTAAGATTCTATCCTTAGAGACAATATTTCCATGAAAAGAAAATTATTGAAGCCAAAATTCACACTTTCAAAATATACCATATTTTCATTTCTTCTAAGAGTTTTCAGAATAATTCGCAAGTGATTCTCTTGGAGTTCATAGATTTTAGAGTATTCTAGGATATCATCGATAAATACCACAAAAATGATGTAAAAATATTCCCTTAAAACTATATTAATTATTTCCATGGAAACATGGGGTTCATTAGTCAGTCCAAAAGGAATTAATATAAACTCATAATTCCCATACCTGGTTCGAAATGTTGTCTTTGAAATATCTTTTTCCTAAAACACAGATGATGATATCTAGATTGATGGAAAATCTTCAAAAAATATCGTGCTCCATTAAGTTGATCAAATAAATCATTAATTCATGGAATAAGATACTTATTATTTATTGTAATAGCATTGATTTCCATGTCATCAATGCATAGCCTCATGGATCCATCTTTCTTCTTGAAGAAGAGGATAGGGGCTCCCCATGGAGAAAATATATGTTGAATAAATCCTTTGTCACTAAATTTCTCTAGTTGTTTATTTAGCTCCATTAATTCCCAATTTTTAATTCTATAGGGATTATTTTTTATAGGTCTTGCACCGGGAATTAAATCAATAGAGAACTCAACTTCTTGCACTGAATGATGTCATGGTAAATCCTTTGGAAATATGTCAATGTATTCTTGCACTATATGTACATATTAAATTTGAAGATTTATTTCCTAAACCATCGATATTGGGTTCTCTTCCTCTCTAATAATTGGATTCAGTAGAGATACTGGGGGTGGATCTAGATAAGAATCAGATGGAAAGGTTTCTCCTCTAAAGATAAGCAATTCTACACCATTTTCAAAAATTCGAACTTCCTTCTTCTTGCAATAGATATTCTCATCATAATTGGACATCCAATTCATACCAATAATTATATAAATGTGAATCATTGGTATGATGATAAGTTTAAAAACTAAAGCACGTTTATGTGTTATGAACATGACTGATCGAGAAACCTTTGTTTCAATGATACATCCCCTAAGGGTTTTTACTGACAAATCATTTATTAAATTAAATTGGACACGTCTAATTTACCAGGAAATCTGGGAAGATATAAATAAATGATATGATCCAGAATCAAATAAAAAAATTTCTATGTTTGAGGAAAAAATTAAAGTACCTATTACCACAACATTAGGAACTTCAACCTCCATGGTTTTAATCACATAAGCTTTTCCTTTCTCTCATGGAATTTTTTGGGGAAAGTTTCCTTATAGATTATGGAAATCATTTTCATAGTGTCCCATATCTCTAAAATTTTATCATTACACATTATTTACTTGAATCTTCACATTGTATTCATTAGATCGATGAACCTTTTCTCCACACTTATAGCAGACTCTCATGCCTTTCAATCATTTACATGGAAGATTCTTTCCACATTTCTCACATAATGAGAATTATTCATTCCCTTCTTCTTCTTTGGTGATTCACCTTTTCCAGGGTTATCAGATTACTAATTCTTATCATGGTTTCCCTTGAACAAATTTGATTTATAAAATTCCTTTTCAAATTTGATGTCACTTAATACAATTTCATCATATGATGAAAATGTTTGAGAATCGAGTGCCCTTCTAATACTTGGCTTAAGACCATCAAATAAATGATCAATATTGTCTTATGAGTCATGTACATAATCTATGGCATACCTAGCTAGTCTTGTGAAGGTAGCCTCATACTCTGCAATATTGTCTTCTTCACTTTTCATTAAACCAAGTAATTTCCTCTTCATTTAGGTTCATTTCTCACAAGGGAAATATTTTTTTAAAAATATTTCCTTAAAATTCATCCACTCAATATCTTCTATTCATTCTTCCTCCATGGTATTCTGAATCAAGGACCACCATTGATTAGTGTCACCCTCGAGACAGAATAATTCCAGCAGTACCTATTCATTTTCATTGCATCTTAATTCCATGAATATCTTTTCAAGGGAGTTGATGCACTTCTCAACTAACACTAGATTAGTAGTCCCATGGGGGATTATTCTACCTGAAACGATCCGACACATGTGTGACATGGTTATTTGTCACAACCAGAGTAAGTTGTCCCAATATGGTCTTGATCTGTTCCGCTCCAACATAGACTATGTTGACTTGCTCAGTGCGGGAAATCCCTACATTGTCCACGAGTATTAATTACCCTTCTTTTATTAGGTGACATTTCTAAATAATGCCATACACTAGATTTATTTATGAATCATAATTTATAATCTCAAATAGAAAAGTACTTATAATAAATTGATATTCTATGAATAGTTAATATCATAAACATGGTTTCTCTAAGGAAATATTTACATTCAAATACTCCATAATGGATTGTAATTTTTTTTTGAATTATCCTAAGTGTATCCCCCAAGAGTGTCAAACTAGGAGTGTTGCAAGGCCCATTTTAATGCCCCAGGATACCCCGGGTCAAGCCCGAAACTCCTTGTTAGAGTTTTCACTCATAGGTACATCTCTTCCATAGCCACCTCTACTTGTTGCTATCCTGTAGGGATGTATTTTCGAGAAAGATACACATAATATATTCCTTAACAAAATTCAAGGAAATTATTGTATTTTTATCTGAAAATAATACTTAGGTATTTGTTCCCTAATCTACATTTTCTAATCTAGTTTCCATGTTTTATACTAGACATCCTCTAATACCAACTGTTTCACCCCGGTACCAAAATCACTGAGCCAGCACATTAATTATTACATTGGAGTGATTAAGAGGAATGAAATCATGAAGGATAAACCAATTTAGTAGTTTTTTAAGAAACTAGATCTATAAATGAAACTTATATTATAATGGTAAAGGCAACAAAATACAATACATAACAAAAACTAAAAAAATTGCATCCATGGAAACTCAATAAATGGTCTCCTCATCATAACCTGTTTAAGGTAAAAAAATGAAAGGGGTGAGATCAACTGTTCAGTAATGGATAAAAATAGTGGAACCATAAATTAAAAATAATTGAATCATAATCAAATAGGAATAGTCAATATGGCATGGTCAATAAATGAAAAACACACGCCATTAGTAAACTGTTAATAAAACTCAATCCATAGATTTTGTCACAGTGAAAACCTCAAGCATAGTAATAACATAAAATGAATAAAGATAATTCTTATTAATTGGATGTCATCTATATAGCACATGATACCACTATACCATCGAAGTGGTTTAAGTCTATGGGAAGAAACCCATTTGATTTTTGGAAACAAACTCGAAGGGTTTGTCGCCAACTATTTTTTCCCATGAATCTTGTCGATGCATCATGGGGATATAACAGGCCCAGACCATCACTTAAATTCCAAAAAATTATTTATAAATAAATTTTATACAAGTAAAACATTCATTCTCAATATCCATATAGAATAGACAATACAAATTCATCAATATTTCCATAGTCAAAACAACATTACAAATAAACACCATATGTAAAAGGGTATACAGCTTAAGAAAATAATCATATCCGTGAAACTAGAATATGGAAATATAATGTATTTAAAATTTAAAATGAAAAATGATCTCAAATAGGCAGTGGAAACACCAAATAAGAAAGATTATGTGCACAATACCAAGTAAGTCTCAATGAAATGGAAATTGAGACAAAGTCCCTTTTCACATTTTAATCAATTGAGTCGTATGACCAAAAATTAATAACCAAAAAATGAATCACATAATAACATGAATATAAAGAGAATAATGATAATATATATCATATGTTAGTATACAATACACCACATTAAGGAAATAAGTTGTGAACAATGGAAATCTCACAGAATTAAAAGTGAGATAAGAAATCCCTTACAAACATTTCAGTAAGGTAAGGGGTGTTATTTTGAGGGATTAATGAGGGGTAAAGGGGTATAAAATCATTTATATAACTTAAAGGTTATATTTGGGAGGTGATAAAACATACTATATTATTATTAATTAAAAATAAAAGGACAAAACATAGTGGGGTTCTTGAATAAAAGTGAGAGAGGATCTTGTACCTTATACCTAGAGGTGTTCTCGATTGATCTTAATGACCTGAATAATCAAATTTAGCCTCATTAATTAATAATAATATAATATAATATAAATTTAAATTATTTATTATAACCACATTTGGTTCATTTATTTCCTTTTTTATGGGTTTAAGAGGTTCAATTTTAAAGTTTTGGAAGAATTTATTCCTTGATTTTCATAATCAGTTTATTTGTATTCATGAATGTATGTTCATTTGAAATGTGGTTAGACATAAATAATTATAAATATTTATTATTATTGAAATTAAAAATATATAAATGATCTTATAATGATTTTGGGTTATATACCATGAGGATGACTCATCAGTTAAAAGTTAATTACAAATCCTTGGATTTACCTAGCAATTTTGTGCATAATGAACTTATTTGGTATTATTATTTTATATTATGAGTGTTTAAATATTCCAGAACATTTAATAAGGTAAAACACATATATTATGATCTTTTTCAACAATTAAAAATGTTTCATGACCATTCTTTAAGATAGTAATAGAAATTGAAAACCTGTCATCCTTGAATGTGATAAATTGACACATCTCAGACGATATTTTCATTTTTGGTGTAAAAGGTGGGAGAAAAGAGAGATGATGATTAAATATTACATTAGCATAATAAAATTAAATTCCATGTGAGGTACGGTAACTATCATATCATTTTTGATGTAGGGAGGTTAGGATAGAGAAACAAAATAATGGAACTTGTAAAAGAATTTGAAAGAAAAGGGAAGAGAGTTTCACCTCTTGAGTACTCCTCGTTGAGAATCTTCTTAAGGACTTTGTTTTTGTCCTTTTAGGGATACTAGAAGGCCTTGGACATGGGGAAGGATATTATGAAGATATATTATTAGAATTTAGACGATTATTTAAGTTTTAGTGGTGTGGTAGGAAGAGGGGGTTACAGGCGGTTTATATAGTGGAGAGGAGGAGGGATTTTACAATATTTTAATCATTATTTTAATAGTTTTTCTCAAGTATATGAATAAACTTGGTTATTGAGATCCAAAATATTAATAATTAAATGTTAGTTCTAACCAAGTGTCCTTATATTATCCTTGAATCACCTATGTTGTTGTAAAACAAGTATTTAGTATTTATCGTAATTTATCATATTTTATTATTCATAAAAAATTCATGAATTTCATAAAAATCCCAAAATTTAACCATAACCATTTTTTGAAATTTAGAATCAAAAAATGAACTCCATTTTTCTAAAATAATTTTCTAAATATGATAAATTTAATTTTTAATTAAAAACATTATTTAATCCAAAAATACCAACACTTAAAATATTAATCCTTATTTTTAAGGTGCCTAAATTTTAATTATACATTACTATGTAAGGTTACCATTCATAAGGGTCATATTACTAATCATAGGGTTGTGTTACTATTCATAAGGGTAAGTTTCTATTCAAAAGGGTAAGTCACTATTCACTGAATATTTACATGGTTCTATCCGACTCCAAATATCACCCTGATCGCAACCATGTATGTCTGTTTTACAAAATTCAAAAACAAACAAGTGGAAAATATAATTTTAATGGATAGGTTATGACTATATCCTAAATAACCAAGTTTTTTTCAAAGAAACTCAGTGATTTATGAAATATAGTCTATGAATTGAATGTATTTAAGAGAAACATACCGTAAAATGTCCGGGGAGTTATAATAATAATAATAAATATTCTCCCTTTCATAATGAGTATTTCATGTCTTGATTTTCTAAGGATTAAAGAATTGTTCTTATTCATGGTACTCCTAAAATTCAAATTCATTCAAGTTAGGGACCTCCATTTCTTCATCAGTAGGTGGTTGTGTTGTTTCTTCATCTTTATCTAATTCATAGAGAAGATTTTCCAAATGTAAAAAATTAATGCAGTGGGAATTAATATTTTATTTATATTGAATAAAATAAAATTAAATAGATTTTTAGATAAGATAAACTCCATGAATTGGTTTGGATTGACTAATTTCTTTTTTGGTAAGTACCACTTGAGGTTTGATCTTAGTGGATAGAGGAAGGTAGTCTTGATCCTTCATATTTTCGTCAAATTCCATCACTTGTGTGGATTCCTCCTCTATCATGGCTTGAAAGATAAGAAATAGTGTTATCTTTTCTAAATTTTATGGAATGGGGAGATAAAGTTGTACCTCACACTCATTCAATAAGTCATCCATATCTTGTTTATCACCCACATGAAGCTCATTAATAACGTCTTCCTCATCATGGAAACACTAAATCTCATCATGATCATCTTGGATTCAGTTCTTAAAATGGTTGGGAAATTTATGTTGCTTGAGTTGGGCCTCAAATTCATGGATATATTCATAAATGTTTTGGAGCTGTAGTGGTACCTCACTCTTGGATTCCGGTCTGGTCATGTCAATTCAGATTTGATTAACCATGCTCATCAAATATTGAGATGGTAGGCCAATCTCAATGTAATTTTGATTCTCCTTGACTAGTATCATAAGAGAATTGGTAATTCATTATAGGGCCTCCCCAGTATAGTATGTTTCATATTATTTCACCTATGAGTAACTATTCCATGAATTAATTAAATAATCATTTGAAAAAATCATGGAAAAAAATATTTCAATGGGATTTTAGTTAAATGAAAACTACTTAAATCTAAAAATAAAAAATTTAAATAAACTACTGATTGTCTCCCCAATAGAAATACTATCTTAGATTAATTCATATCTTAGGGAGCGGAGAAAGAAGATTTATTTTCATAATAATGTACAATGGCTAACCAGGGTCATCACACCTGATGATATTCTCAGTTTTTCTACTTCATCTAATCAATAAACACTACTTATTTTTTTTTTGTTTTTATTATTAATTAAAACCATAATAAATGTATGTTTTTATTACTTTCTAAAATTTTGAAATGAGAAGTAAAAATAATGTTTAAACTAAACATACATGAAATGAATAAAATAGTTTGACTAAAATATGGAGAAAGTTCCTAGGTTCAAATTTTTGTTCAATAATTATTCACTTTTATTAGTTTAAATTTAGTTTGATATTTCAGCTATGAAATATCATGAATGAATCACTATCCTTTTGTTTAGTATTTTTGGAATCTAGAATGCGTTAAGAAATCTAAATTCTACCTCCTACTTTAATCAAAGGTGATGGAACACCTCAGTTGAGAATGTGAAATTTTCTAGGGAATATCTCCGATATATGATGTTACACCCATTGATCAACTCATCTTCATCATATAAAGAACAAATCAAAGGAAGAGAGGGGAAACAAAATTAAATAAAATAATGGAAATACAGTTGAGTTACATGTCATGGGGGTAAATCTTAACACCCATTATTGTCACTCACATCTACCAAAAACATAAAAAAACTTTAATAAAGAACTAAAGAACACATTAACCTCCCCCAAGACAAGCCTCAGGTCACCCCCTCAATGTTATGGGTACGACTTGGAAGAAATAGAGAATTGAAGAATATGAATAAAAATTAAATAGAATAATAATGATAAAATAATAAGAATATTAAATAGATGAAAAAAATATAAAAATATAAGAAGAAGTTAGTGAGAGAGAGGGAAAATAATATAAAATAAAAATACAAAAAAAAAGAAAAGAACGAAAATAATTATAAAAGATGAATTAAAATATAAGAAGAAGAAGTAGTAGAATGAGGATAATGTTGTATGAAAATAGTGGGTGGTATTATTTAAAATAGACTAAAAAAATAATTCATGAGTTAAATAATTTAAGAATATAAAATTTAATTTACAGCAATTATAAAACAAATTAAAAATAATAAAAATAAATAATGGAAATAACATTGGCTCCTTGGTGAAGATTCTATTTACAGTGGGGCTAACTATTGTGCCAGTGGGTCAGCTCATACTTTTATAGGTAGAGAAGATCCTTGACCTCATATTTTCTTTAAACCAAATCATATCATTAAGCATTAAATTTTTTAAAATATAATAAATCCCCCCCCCCGAGACCCATGATGAATAATGAAAATACCCAAATGAATCGAGTGTTTTAATATCAATAATCATAGAAGATATCCACAGGGGAAGTGGACAAGGTAGAGCCTCCTCCTTCAGTTGTGAATGAAATGAATGGTGTTTAAACCAGGAACTCACTGGTTCTTGGCCAGTGCAACAACAAAGTTAGTGGAAATCAAGCACCTCTTTCATGGTCCAACAAAATCATCAATCTCCATCTATCCTTTACAGTGACTATATGGGTTTAAAACACTTTTATGGTGGTTGAATGATAGTCTGAGAGTGATATTAGGTGGTGGAAGTGGTTATAGATCTCAAAAATGATATCTATGGAATAATAATGGTGGTTTTTGGAGATATTTAGTGGTTAATGGTTTGTCGATTAGAAGAGAAGAGTTTAAGACAGTGACTCCTTTTGTCTGAGGTGAAAAAGAGTGGGGATTAGATGATGTGGCAGTATTTTGACCAAGATGAATAGTGTACACATATATGTTATCCAACATAATAACTTTTGGTTGTGGAGGTGATATCTTAAATGAAATCAAACTGAATCCATGAATTAAAACCCCGATCCAGGGATGGGCTCGTGGTACACCCACCCACCCACACACACACACACACACCGAGATTACATGACCCACATGTGCCTTGTACCAAGCTATACACACATGGTATCCCCCCGCGGGCCTCCTACCACAAAGGCTAGATCCACCGTGTGACCCACATCTACCCCTGTACTGGCTCATCTAGGATTTCTTAGGCTATTAAAGCCAGCCAACCAAACTTTTGTGTCGGCTATATGGATGGCTAGCCAGGTTAAGGTCAATCCTGAGTTTGGACCAATTTTTTTACCTAAGAAAATGATAAATAATAATTAAGTAATATTTAAATATAATATCACAATTAAATTAATAAATTCAATATTATACACTTATATTAATCTAAGATCCATTTTAACTCTATTTTCATAATTTTTAATTTCTTATAAAACAATTTGTTAGATGGAAATATCCATTCAAATTCATCAAAAAACAATTAAAAATTACATAAAAATATGCAAGAAATATGAGTGTGTCATACAATTATTGGTTTTGGGGTTTTTAGGATACTTATTTTCTTTTGGGTTATTAGGGTTATTTGGGGGGTTTTATGGTATTTCTAGGGGTTTTAAGGATTTTAAGGTACTCATGGGTTTATTTATGAGGTTTTGACCCTTTTATTGGGTTTAGGACATTTTATAGTCTTTGAGGGGGTTTTAGTGACTTTGAGGGTTTTATGGTTTGTAGGTTATTTTATGTTTTTTAGGGTTTTTAGGGTCTTTAGGGGTTTAAGGTTTTTTAGGGTTCTTTTAGGTATTTATGTGCCTTTAGGGGGTTTAGGTTGTTTCAGGGGATTTTAGGGGTTTTAGGGTCCTTTAGAGTGTTTTAAGGGTTTTAGGGTTTTATGGAACTTTAGATGTTTTTAGGGTTTTAGGGGTTATTGATAATTTTAGGAGTTTTCAATGTTTCATTTTGTAGGGGTTTTTAGATTTTTACGACTTTTAGGGGTTTTATGGTTTTTATAGTTTTTATGGGTTTTATGGTTTTAATGGGTTTTATGTTTTTTTTTGGGTTATTTATTGGTTTTAAGGGGTTTTAGTGTTTTTAATGGTTTTTAGAATTATTTTATTATTTTTCAGTGTTTTAAGGGGATTTCAGATTCATTTAGGGGTTTTGAGGGGTTTAAAGCATTAAGGGGATTTTGGGTTTTTAATGTTTTTAGGTTTTTAGGGTTATTAGTGTTTTTATGGGGGTTTTTGATTTTTTTCACTTTTAAGGTTTTAAGGGTTTTAGGGGATTTTTAGATTTTTTGGGTTTCAGTGTCTTTTAGGGGTTTTAGGTTATTTTTGTAGTGAGTTTCTTGAATTTTTATGGTTTTAAGGCCTATATAATTGGTTTTAGTGTCTTTTACTTGTGTTTAAAGGGTTTTATAGGTTCTAATCCTTTTTGGGGTTATTTTTGGGTTTAGGGGTTTAGGTGACTTGTTTTTTGGTTTTTGGATTTTTGTATTTTTTTGGGATTTTATCTTTTTTTTTGGGATTTAGGGTTTTTAGGTTATTTATGTATTTTTGGTGTTTAAAGGGTTTATATGTTTTGTTTATTTTTTAATTTTTTTAGGGGTTTTAGGCGTTTAAAATATTTTTTGGCTATTTTGTTTTAGGGGCTTTATTTTTTTTATATTTATTTAGGTTTTTAGTGTTTTAAGGGGTTTATTGTTGTTTTTTGGGGTTTTATATATTTATTAGTGTTTTTATCTATTTTATGGGTTTTTCAAGTTTTTAGGGGTTTTCAGAGTTATTACAGTTTTTGGGTTATTTTGGGTTTTTAGGTTTTCTGTGTCTTTTAATGGTTTTATAGGTTTAGGGTTTTATGGTGTTTTAATGTGTTTTAGCCTTTTTAGTGATTTTATAGAGTTATTTAGTGCCTTTTATTTTTTCTAGGATTTTTATGTTCTTTTCGAGGTATTTTGGGATTTTATGGTCATTTTGGATTTTTAGGGGGTTTATGGTTTTTAGTGTTTTTATAATCTTTTATGGTTTTTATGATTTTTATGGTTTTATGGTTATTTTTGTATTTTAAGCTTTATCTAGGGTTTTTAGGGTTTTTATGGTCCTTTAGGGTTTTCTAGGGGTTTTTAGGGTCCTTTTGTTTTTTGGGTTTTTTTTAATGTTTTTTTTAACAGTTTTATGGTTTTTGGAGATATTAAGGTTTTTTGTTTTTATGGTTTTATAGTTTTTTTGTTTTCTGGATATTTAGAGTTTTTTGTAATTATTTATGGTTTGTATGGTTTTTATTATTTAAAGGGGTTTAGGGTTTCTAGGGGTTTTTAGATATTTTTTGGGGTTTAGGGCCTTTTGGGGGCTTTAAGGTGGTTTTGGAGTTTTTATGGTTTTTGGGACATTTATTGTTTTTAGATTTTTAATATCTTTTAGAGTTTTAGGGTGTTTATGTTTTTAGTGATTTTAAGTGTTTTAGGGTCATTTTGTTGTTTTTTGGGTTTTCTATGGCCGTTTTGGAGTTTAGTGGGGTTTTTGTTCTTTTAAGAAATTTAGGGTCTGTTGGGGTTTACAATTTTATGGTTTTTTAGGGGTTTAAGGTTTTTTAGGGTCCATTAGGGGTTTTGGGGGATTATGGGTTTTAGGTTTATTTAGGTTTTTTTGGGTCTTTTAGAGTTTCAGGGCCCTTTTGGGTTTTTATGTTTTTGAGATTTTTAGGGGTTTTAGGTTTTTTATGGATTTTAGGGTTTTTATTTCGTTTTTTAGGTTAATATGGTTTTGTAGTCTTTTAGTGGTTTCTAGGGTTTTTAGGGTCTTTTATGCCTTTAGTGGTTTTTACTATCTTTTATGGGTTTTAGGTTATTTTAATGGGTTTTGAGGGTTTACAGGGGGATTTTTGTTTTAAGGGATTTTAGGTTTTGTTGTGTTTTTATGGGTTAAGGGTGTTTTCGGGATTTAGGTGTTTTAGAGTCATTTGGGGGTTTTCAGGGTTTTAGGACGTTTTAGGGTTTTTATGTTTTTAAGTGGTTTTAGGGTTTTTATGTTTTTAAGTGGTTTTAGGGTTTTTTAGGTTTTAATGGTTATTAGGTCTTGTAGGGGTTTTAAGGATTTTTAATGTTTCTAGGGTTTTTATGGTTATAGGGTTTATGGGAAAGGAAGATGTGAGGGTCGTGCTATTCCCGACCCCCCCCCCCCCAAATTTATTATAAAGAAAAAAGAGACACAACAGACAAGGGAGGGGAGGGGTCAATCGACCCACACCCAAAAACCATTAACGACCCAAGACAAAAGACCCAAAAAAAGTCAAGAACAAAAATACACACAAAGCAAAACAGCCACCACCATCATCCATCATCCCAACATCTAACACCTCACAGCTAACCAACAACCAGCATCCAAGCTCAAAAAGCAAACAACATCCAGCAGCAGCACGACCATAAACTGCAGCTTCAGCACCTCCCATCCCAGAAGCAACCAGCATCCAGAACCACTAGCATCCAACACCACCGAACCACCAGCATCAAAATCACAAGCCTCACCATCACCAGCATTCAGCTGCTCGCCACCAAGAAGCAACCAGTATCCAAACTCACAAAGACCAGAATCTATCACTTCCATACAATAACCATCGCCCTTTGTCACAAAGGCAAGTAGCCATCACCTCCATACCGCGAAGATCCACCACAAGCACCACAGAACTTGCACACCAAGAGAATACATCATCCAATACCTCAAAACAGAACTAAAAACCCGCACTAAACCAATCCCGCCACAATCCGGGAAACAACCACCATAGCCAAACAAAGAGCCCAGAACGCAGCACTTATCCAGACCAACAACAAGATTACACCACAAAAAATAAATCCAAGAACAAACCTGCTTCCGCATTGAGATCCAAAATGAGAAATCAGCACCATCACCTGGAAGCTCGAGCTAGACCAAAGCAAAGGCTCCCCACACAGCTTCATGGATCAGCAAAGACCGACAAGACCACCACACTCCAGATCTGAGAGGCTCTTCCATGGAAGTGCACCGCTGCACCAAGAAAAGATTGCATCTGGCCCACACCTCTGTGGATCTGAGACGCCGCACGCCCGGAGGAGGAACCGTCATAACTGATCCAGACCGCTGGAAAAACTAGTCCATGCTAAAGCCTCCGATCTTAATCTTCAGATCACGTCGTTGACCTGTAGATCGGGGAGCCCGCACCGCAGACAAACTGATGAAGAGCCTCAGAAAACCGAGTATCGTCAAAGAGACCATGTCCGCCAATGAATCCCTCTCCACCTTAGGGGTTTTAGTTAATTTGATGTATTTTTATTGGTTTAAAGGGGGTTTAAATTTTTTAGAGTTTTTTATGATTTTTTAGGGTTTTTAGGGATTTTAATGGATTCTTAGGTGTTTTAGGGGTTTATGGGTTTTCATGTATTGTTTGGGTTATTTAGAGGTTTTAGGTTCATTTAAGATTATTTTAGTTCTTTTATTAATTTAAAGTTTTCTTGTTTTTTGGAGTTTTTACGGGTTTCAGGTTTTTTAGTGTTTTTTGGGGTTTTTAGTGAATTTTGTCGGGTTTTATGGTCTTTATGGGTTTTAAGGTTTTAGGGGTTTTAATTATTTTATGGTTTTTGGGTGTTTAAGGGGGTTTAGATATATTTTTTTGTTTATAGGGACTTTATAGGGTTTTAGTATATTTTAGGGTTTTGAGTTGTTTTAGTGTTGTTTGGGTATTATGGTCATTTTGGGGTTTTAGGGGTTTTACAGGTTTTATGGGTTTTAATGATTTTTAGGGGTATTAGGGTTTTAGAGGATTAAAGTGTTTTAGGGTTTTTTTTATTTTTAGGGTTTTTAGGGTTTTGGATGGTTTTAAGATTTTCTTATTGTTTTTAGATTTTTTGGGGTTTTAGTATTTCTAGGGATTTAGAGTTTTTCAAGGGTTTTTAGGATTTTTAGGTTTTTTTTGGATTTTTCAGGGCTAGGTTTCTTTTATTTATTTTTGGTTTTTAAGAATGTTTTAGGATTTTTAGGGTTTTAAGGGATTTTAATAGATTTTAGGGGTTTTTAGTTTTTAGGGTTTTTAAGGATTTTATGAATTTAAGGGTTTAATATATTTTTATTAATATTATTTTTTTTTGATTTTTTAGTGTATTTTAGTATTTTAATGGTATTCAATGTTGGTTTTGAGTTTGTAAGTTATTTCGGGTTCATTTTAGATTTTTAAGGGTTTTGGGGGGTTGGTTTAATAGGATTTTGTTTAGGTTTTTGGGTTTTCCAGAGTTATTTTGGGTGTTTTAGGTGTTTTTACGCTCTTTCAGGTGGTTTTTAGGATATTTTAGGGGTTTAATGTTTTTATGGTGTTTATAGGTTTTTAGGCTGTTTATGGGTTCTTAGTTTTTTGGGTTTTCTGGTTTTTTTGTGTAATTTTAGGAGTTTTTAGTCTTTTAGTGGGTTTAAATGATTTTTAGGGGTTTTGGGGTTTTTAGGGGGTTTTACGATTTAAGGATATTAAATGGGTTTTAGGGTTATTTTAGTAGTTTTTGGGGGATTTTTTTCCTTTTCAATTTTTAGGGTTTTATATGGGTTTAATGGTTTTTTATTTGTTTTAGGGTTTTAATGGTTTTGGGGGGTTTTAGGGTTGTTTGGGGGTTTTTTTTTTGTTTTGTAAGGTTTTTCAATTTTTCATGGTTTTTTATTTTTTAAGTTATTTTATATATTTTACATATTTTAGGGTTTTTATGTTTTTAGGGTTTTGATGGGTTTAAAAGATTTTTTGGATTTTTAATGATTTATGTGGTTTTGGGGTTTTGGGAGTTTTTAGAGTTTTTCTCGGGTTTCTGGGGTTTTAAGGGGGATTTTGGGTTTTTAGGGTTCCTAATTTTTTTTTGTTTTTATAGTTTTTATTGTTTTAGGGTGTTTTGGGTTTTCGAGTTTTTTTTTGGATTTTAGGGTTTTTATGGTTTTAGGAATATTTAGGGTTTTTTGAAAATTTAGGGGTTTTTATATTTTTAGAGTATTTAAGGGGTTTTTAGGGTCTTTTAGGTGTTTTATAGTGTTTTTTGGGCCTTTTAAGGGTTTCTAGTTTTTCATGATTTTGTTTTGTATTTTATGGTCTCTTTGTCTTTTAGGGTCCTTTAGGGGTTTTAGTTTTCTTTAGGGTTTTCAAGGATTTTACAGTCTTTAAGGGGTGTTTTGGGGGTCATATTGTTTTTTTTGGTTTCAAAGGTTTTTATGATTTTAGGGTATTTGTGTTTTTTAGTATTGTTATGGTTTTTGGGGATTTTTAGGGTTTTTAGATTTTTTTATTGTTGTTTTTAGTCCTTTTTAGGATATTTTTTCTTTTTAGAGGTTTTAGGGATTTATAGGGTTTTTACGGTCTTCTAGGGGTTTTAGGGGTTTTTTGGGTTTTGGGGGTTTTTTTGATTTTATGTGTCTTAGGGGTATTAGGGTTTTTTGGTTTTTTTATTGTTAGGGTTTTAGGGGTTGGGGGGGGGGGTTAAATGGGTTTTATGGTTTTTAGGGGCTTTTAGATTTTTTTGTGTTTTAGGGGTGTTTTATGGTTTTTTGGAATTTAATTTTTTTTTTATTTTTTAAGGTTTTAGTTTATTTATTGGTTTTAGGGTTTTTTATGGGTTTTTATGGATTTTTTTGTTTTTATTTCGTCTAGGGTTTTTTGGTTTGTTTGTGGTTTTTGAGTTTTTAGAAAATTCTAGTGTTTTTAGGGTTGTTTAGAGTTTTCAAGAGTCCTTTTAGAGGTTTTTAGGTTTTTATGGTGGTTTAACGGGTTTTATAGTAGTTTTGTTTATTTTGGGATTTTGTGGTTTTTAGGATTTTTTTGGGTTTTAGGGTACTTTAGTGTTTTATTGGATTTTGGTGTATCTTTTAGTGTTTTTGGGTATTTCAATTTTTTTGGGGTTTTATTGGGTTTTCATGTTTTTAGGATTTTCAAATGTTTTTAGTTTTTAGAGTTTCTAGGTTATTTTTTGTTTTCATTAACTTTTAGAGTTTTAATGGGTTTAGGGTTTTCTTATAGTGTTTGGGGATTTTACGATCTCTTATGGGTTTTAAGGGGTTTTTTGGGTTTTTGGGGTTTTAGTGGGTTTTAAGGATTTTATGGTCTTTTAAGTGTTTATACAGTTTTCAGAGTTTTGAGGGTTTTTATGGGTTGTAGGATTTTAGGGTCCTTTAGATATTTTAGGGGGGGTGTATGGTTTTTTATAGTTTTGTTTTGTGGATTTTAGGGATTTTATAGGTTCATTTAGGTTTTTTATAGGGATATTTAGCAACATTTATAGGTTTCATGAGATTTAGGTTATTTTTGGAATTTTAGGTGGTTTTGATTACTTTAGGTGTTTTTAGAGATTATATTTTCCTTTAGGGTTTTTAGTTTCCTTTATGTGTGTTTCGTAGTCCTTTGAAACGCGTGCTCTAGATTTAAGAATCATTGTTTCCAGGCGGTTTCCATTGGATTTATTCTTGGAATCAGAAACTTCCAACAGTTCTTTATCCAAAGTGTACCTGCTTCCCAAAGGAAGGAGTTCATTATGTTTTGAACTTTACGATACTTAAGAACGTGCATTGGTTGAGAGGATGGGAGGTTAGACTCATCACACCCTTTTGGGGGGAATTATTTTCTACTCCGGGACTCTCTTTGTAAAATTAAAATATTTTCATGAATCCTTATTATTTAACAAAGTATATCATAGGTATCCCTTGGAATTTACAATCACTTATTAACATGTGTAAAATTTATAATCATAGGTATGCATTCAATGTTCTTCATCAATGGAAACATCTGTATGTATTCAAGGTTTTCCATCAATGTTATTCTGTAATATACCAATTAGAGATTCTTTTAATCACTGTTATGATGATACTAGTTTTTGATCCACTCAGTGGGGGCACTCTGGAATTTATTACCATCCTAAAAGACGAAGGTTTGTTTTAATCTTGGGATTATGCTCATAAAATGAGCTACCTACGTATCCTTGTGAAAGGAATCAAAACCCTTGTAGTTCGGTGTCACTTAATAGGACACATCATACCTTTTAAGGCCATGTGATAAAGACCTCTAAGCGGAAGGTGCTTAGTTGAAACTTATAATGGGACATATTTTGAAGCAACCCAAGGAACTTGGAAAGGATATGTTTTTCCAAGTAGGATCAGACCCTATTGGGAATATGGCCCAATGAGAAAGGGTTGATTTGAAATGTTGGGTTTGAACCTCAAGGATGTTTCCTGCGTATCTCATATGGATGGGAATCAAAGCCCATGTAGTTCAATAAATTTCATAGGATAGTATGGTCATTTGAGAGAAGTGATTTTGGGCTTAATTCCTGAAAAGGATGCCTTGATGATTTGAGGATTGAATTTGGGTCTTATTTCCCAAGTAGGATTCCCAAATTGGTGGAATTAGGGTTGGATTTCTAAGGAGGATATCCAGTGAGCTCGGGCCCTGAAAGAGCCTCCTAAAATCCCAGTTTGAACAGGAATTAGAGTTCTTATAGTTCCTTTAGCGAGTGTTTGTGCATATATTGCAACCATCATGTATCTTTAAGCCCATGTGAGTCATGCTCGGTGTGAGAAACAAGAGGATATAAAATATTCAATAATGACACTTTCCACTTCCAAATTTTTCTTCCAGGATGATGGAAGAGGGAGTGTCGACCATGGAATAGGGTGGGGCGACGGTGGATGAGGGTGGGGTGATGGGCCCTCCCTCTATTCTCTTCACATTGGACAAGGATCCAAATGGAAGGAAGAAGGGGTGAAAGTGAGTGGCTTATAACAGGATGGATACCTTGTTGAAATTGGTTGGGGCTTACTCTTAAAGAGGATGCCAATTTGAGGTTTAACCTGGAAAAGAAGTTAGGTGATGAGGTTTGAGGAGTTTATTGAGGACTGTATCGACTCAAGGTACTCAAGGAATCCATAAGGAGTGTCCAAACTCATAACATGCAAAAGGAACCAAGAGGAGTAATCTGACTCAAGGCACTACATTGAGTGTGATGGAGTGTCCCATATCATGGTATTCCATGGTTAGAAGTTTGGCCGCATAAAGGGAACAATGGAAAATGTCCTCGACTGGATCCAAAAGGTTCACGGTGCGAATCTCGTGGAAGTCTGCCAAGGTGCCTCCTGTAGGTGCTTCGTGATGCTCTCCCACGAAAGTCCTCCATGAAGGTGCGGCGCACAGGTCCTCCGCGCAGGTGCTCTGTGTATGTGCTCCACGCAGGTGCTCCACGCAGGTGCTGCGTGGAGATCCATATATTCTAGACCATAATGGGTCTTTGAACCATGTTTTACACTTTAATTCTCTCTTCTCTCATGTCTTAGAGAGCTACCTTAGAAAATTTGGGAGATCTTGGCGAAATAGCTACGCAATGGGAGCTTTGGGACTTCTTCCAACTTTTTCCCGACCTGAAATGGGGAGCCCAAGGGCTCCATTTATATGCATGTATGGGCCTTGTCGAAGACAATTTTTCCGCGTAGGTCCTCTGCACAAGTCCTCCTCATAGTTCCTTTGGGTGGGGGTGTAGAAATTACTCTTCCGCATAGGTCCTCCGCATAGGTCCCTCGTGTAAGTCCCTTTGTGAAATTTCATCCGTCTTCCAAGTTCCATAATGTTTGATTCGTAAGCCGGTTTTGTCTCTACGACCAATCAAATTGAAGTTCTTGAATAGATATAAACTTCCTAATATGGTAAATACAACAATTCTTCTTGTATAAATCTCAAAAATTGAATTTAATGTGTCAAAATCTTTTTATCATCGATCTTGGGAATCCACTGCCTACTTCTGGATGGGGAATAATTCTATTTATTCATCATGTATGGTGAAAACATATTTACTCATACTTGAATTTTTTTGTTTATTTAAGAATCATATCTTCACTCTATGGAAAAGTACATTTGAACACATTTCATGGTGTCAACAATGTGTTTTAGGGTTTTTCGCCCTTTAGTATTTTAAGGGATTTTGTGGTTCCTTATGTGGTTTTCAAGGTTTTAGTGTCCATCTGGTTTGTTTTTGGATTTTTATACTCTTTTATGGGTTTTATGGTATTTTAGGTTCTTTTTTGTGTATTCAGTATTTTTAGTGACTTTTTTGGATTTTTAAGTTTATAGGGCCTTTTTTGGGTTTTTTGGGTTTTAGGGTTTCTATGGTCTTTTGGGGGGTTTAGGGGTTTTTAGGTTTTTATGTTTTTGGAGAATTTTATGGGTTTAAATGGGTTTTAGGGAATTATAGGGGGGTTTTTGGTTTTGGAGTCTTTTTTAGTTTTTTAATAATTTTATGGATTTTTGGGGTTTTTTTTGGGTTTTGGGTTTTTTTTGTTTTTAGGGATTCAATGTATTTTTAAGATTCTTTAGGGTTTTAGGGATTTTTTATTTTAAGGTATTTAGATTTTTATTTGATTTTTATGGGTTTATCATTTTTATGGTTTTTATTGTTTTCATGGTTTTAATGTGTTTTAGGGGTTTGGGGGGTTTTTAGGGGTTTTAATGGAGTTTAGGGGGTTTCAGGATTTTTAGGGTCTTTTAGATTTTTTGGGTATTTTAGGGATTTTTAGGGGATTTTAGGGTTTCTAGGGTCTAAGGTTTTGTTTTGGGTTATATATTTTAGTTTTGATTGGTTTTAGGGTTTATTATGTATTTTAGATTTTTTTAGCATTTTTAGGTATTTTATGGGGTTTTAGGGGTTTTCAGATTTTTTACGATTTTTTGGGGGGTAATGAATTTTTTTTATGTTTAGAATTATTTAGGGTAATTAGTTTTTGTAGTGTGTTTAGTGACATTTTAATTTTTAGGTATTTTAGGGGTTTTATGGTTCTAAGGGGTTTTATAGTTTTTAAGGTTTTTATGGGATTTAGGGTTTTTATAGGTATTTTATCATTTTTGGGGGTTTTAATGGTTTTATGGTTTTAAGGTTGTTTTAGGGTTTTTATATTCTTTAGGTTTTTGATTTTTTTCTTCTATTTTTAGGTTGCGAGAGGTTTTTTTTGGTTTTTTTGTATTTTTAGGGTTTTCTAGGGTGTTAGAGATTTTAGGGTTTTAGGGGTTTATTAGGATTTTTAGTTCTTTTTATGGTTTTTTGGAATTTTTAGTTTTTTTAATGTTTGATAGTTATAGGGTTTTTTGGTTTTTTTAGGATTTTAGGGTGTATATATTTTTATTCTGTTTTTAGTGTTGTTAGGGGATTTTTTTTGGTTTATGGATTTTTGGGAGTTTTAGGGGTTCTTATAGGTTTTAGGGATTTAATTTTTTTTTACCGTCTTTTATGGGATTTAGAATATTCTATGGTTTATAGGGTCTTTTATGGATTTTAAAATATTTAGGTGTTTTAGGGGTTTAGGGTCTTTTGGGGTCTTTTAGGGTTTTTATGGTCACTTAGAGTTTTTAGGGTTTTAGGACTTTTATACCTTTTTTAGTTTTTTGTTTCTTTTATGGGTTTAAGGGTATTTTAAGGTTTTAGGGTTTTTATTCTTTTTAACGGATATTTATAGTTTTAATGGGTTTTTATAGTTTTAGGTTTTTTAGAGCTTTAGGATTTTTACATCTTTTCAGGGTATTTAGTGTTTTTAGGTGTTTATAGAATTTTTAGGGGTCTGTGGGTTTTATAGGGGTATTAATGTTTCTTAGATCTTCAAAGGGAGGAAGAGGTTCCGGGCTAGGCGAGCCTAGCCCCCCAAAATCAATACAACATAAAGAGACAATTACAAGATGGAGCGATAAGGGCGCGAATGAGTCTCAACCTTCATATCTGAATAAACAAAGGGGGAGAAAAAAGATGGGGACACAAAGGACCACATCGAGTATCTTTCATCAATATCCCTTTTCGCGAGAGCGTCAGCCCCCGAATTTTCCTCTCTATAAACATGAGACACACTAAAGCTCAGGGATCTGGAGGTTTCAAGGCACTCAATATAGTGTGGAAGTAATCGGCATGGGACTTCCATGGAAGACTTCTTTAGAGCAGCAACCACAACCATCGAGTCCGGCTCAATCCAGATCCTCTACCACCCAAACCGGCTTGCGTATCACACAACTCTTATAATGGCCCAATGCTCCACTTCGTAGGCACATCCGTACCCAATAAAATGAAAGAAGAAGCCCTTGACGAACCCTCTTGAAGTATGGAAGACGCTTCCACATCCTGAGGGCCCCAGAGCTCCCAGTGCCGCACCATCAACATTGACTTTTAACCATGCTGGGATTGGGGGAATCCATCTAACCAACTTCAGGGCCATTGGTTTCCTGCATCGACCAACAAACCCAAGAGAGTGAAGTAGGTTTAGATCATGAAAATCATTCCACATCGAACCTGTTTGAATTTGTGAGGCATTCTGAATCATATTGTGCACTGAAACCGTGCCTCCATACAGCGTAAAGGGATGCCGATTGAAGGCTAAGGTGTTACGAGCACCCCAAACATAGTGAATAACTTCCGCCACACCAGCCAGCAGCAGATTATTCACATGGTAAAACGTGTTTTCGGGTAACGAGGTATTGGGATGGCCTACCCACCTGCGCGCCGCACGTCCCCAGTGATGCCCAAGGTGGCCAACCCTTGGGCTTAGGCTAGTTCCCAACGGGGTAGAGGGGCCCACGAGCAGTTTTCTATCATATAGTGCATGTTGTCTTGCGAGGAATCGAACCTGGATCCTCGGGGTCAGGAAGCCACCGCCTTTAACCAACTCACCCGTGCCCCTTGGGAAAACATGTTGTTGGGTAACGAGGTATTGGGATGTCCTGCCCACCTACGTGTCGAATGTCCCCAGCAGGGCCTAAGGTGGCCAACCCTTGGGCTTAGGCTAGTTCCCAATGAGGTAGAGGGGCCAACGAGTGGGTTGATTGCATATATTGTGCGTTGCCTTGCGAGGACTCGAACTCGGAACCTTGGGGTCAGGACGCCACCGCCTTTAACCAACTCACCCGTGCCCCGTGGGCAAACATGTTATTGGGTAATGAGGTATTGGGCTGGCCTTCCCACCTGCGCGCCGCACGTCCCCAGTGAGGCCCAAGGTGGCCAACCCTTTGGCTTAGTCCAGTTCCCAACGGGGTAGAGGGGCCCATGAGTGGTTTTCTAGTATATAGTGCGTGTTGCCTTGCGAGGACTCGAACCTGGAATCTCGGGTTCAGGATGCCACCGCCTTTAACCAACTCACTCGTAACCCACGGGAAAACGTGTTGTTGGGTAATGAGGTATTGGGCTGGCCTGCCCACCTGTGCACCGCACGTCCCCAGCGAGGCCCAAGGTGGCCAACCCTTGGGCTTAGGCTAGTTCCCAACAGGGTAGAGGGGCCCACGAGTGGTTTTCTAGCATATAGTGTGTGTTTCCTTGTGAGGACTCGAACCGGAACCTCGGGGTCAGGACGCCACCGCCTTTAACCAACTCACCCGTGCCCCGCGAGCAAACGTGTTATTGGTTTAGAGGGTATTGAGGCGGCCTTACCCCACCCTCTGTTTCACATCCCCAGTGAGGCTCAAGGTGGGCAACCTTGGGCTTGGGCCAGTTCCCACGGAGTCGAGGGGACGAGAGGATTGCTGGCGTATGGTGCACGTTGGCTTTGCGAGGACTCGAACCCAGAACCTCAATGACGAGATGCCACTGCCTTGAACCAACTCACCCAGCCCCTGCGGGCCGTAAACGTGTTGTTGGGTAACGATGTATTGGGCTGTCCTTCCCACCTACGCACCGTACGTCCCCAACGAGGACCAAGGTGGCCAACCCTTAGGCTTAGGCCAGTTCCCAATGGGGTAGAGGGGTTCACTAGTGGTTTTCTAGCATATAGTGTGTGTTTCCTTGAGAGGACTCAAACCCGGAACCTTGGGGTCAGGATACCACCACCTTTAACCAACTCACCCATGCCCCGCGGGCAAACGTGTTGTTGGGTAACGAGGTATTGGGCTGGCCTGCCCACCTGCACGCTGCACGTCCCCAGTGAGGCCCAAGGTGGACAAACCTTGGTTTTTATGGGTTTGAGGGTTTTCTATCAGTTTTATTGGTTTTTATGGGTTTAGTGTGTTATAATGGTTTGAAGGTTCCTTAGGGTATTTTAGGTTGTTTTGGGATTTTGAGGATTTTAGTGGGTTTTCTGGGGTTTATGTTTTTTTATATTTTTATGTTTTTTTGGGTTCTTTGAGTTTTTTAGGATTATAGGGATTAGAAGTTGTTTAATGGTTTTCAGGTTATTTTAGGGTTTTATTAGGGTTTTTTGGGGTTAAGGTTTTTTGGGTGTTTAATGGGTATTAGTGTCATTTAGGGGTTTTTAGGTCTATAAGAGTTTGTAGGTTCCTCCATGGTTTTATGGTATATTAGTTTCTATTGGGGGGGGGGGGGTAGGGTTCTTTATGATTATAGGGGTTTTAAGGTTTTTTAGTGTTTTTAATAGATTTTTTGTGTTTTAGGTTTTTAGGGGGTTTTTAGGTTTTAGGGTTTTTTTGGTTTTAGGATCCTTTTTTGGGTTTTAGGGTATTTAAGGGGCTTTATGGCTCTTAGATTTCTTTTTTTTTTTGGGTTTTAAAAAAAATAGGTTGTTAGGGGATTTCTATGGGATTTTAGTAGTTTTCTAGGGTTTTAGGGTATTCTTGGTGTTTTAGTTGTTTTTAGGGTATTTAGGGTTTTTTTTTTGTTTTTTGGATTTTTAGTGTATTTTTTATGGTTTTAACATCTTTATTGTTTTTTGAAGTTTTCAGGGTTTTTAAGGGTTTTTGAAATTTTTAACATTTTAGTTTTTTACATTTTTTAGGACTTTATAAATTTTTTATATGGTTATAGGGTTCTTTTGTGGATCTATTGTGTTTTAGTGTTATTTTAGGTTTTTAGGGTTCTTTTATACTTTTTAATGTTTTAACGATTTTGTAGGATTTTTAGGGTTTTTAGGGATTATACAGTTTATTTAATGTTTGGAATGATTTTTTTGAGTTTTTATGGATTTAGTGTTTTTATGAATTTTATGGGGGTTTCAAGGTGTTCTGAGAGTTGGACAGTGTTGGGAAAAAATCTCTCAAGGTAACATTTAAGCATTTTGGGTTTATTGCATTTGTAGAAAAAGAGGGTTTCCATGGTTTTTTTTGGTGTTCTAGAGATATTGTTGAAAATATATGTTGAAAAAGAACCTTGAAAAAATAAATGGATGATCTGGAGGCAGTACAAAAAGAATAGATAGAAGGTGGCACCATTTTCTAGTGATTGCCAAATTTTTTAGCCTCAAAACCAGAGAATGGAGAAATGTGATTTTAGTAAAGGATGTTGTATGTAATATTGAAGGTGTTTATGAAACATGCATGCAAGGATTGTTTTGGGATCAGAATGTCAAAAAATGGAAAAGTCATGATGTCCGTGAAAGATTTGGAAATGCACCCAAAAGATGATTTTGCATGAAAGAGTCTTGCACGCCCAATGCGACATCCAATTGGATTTCTCACTCTGAGGGGATCTTCCTCTGTGCATAGAATATTCTCTACAAGAGTTGGTGATTTCTATAATTATGAGGTGACCCCATCATTTGGGTATCTCAACACTTAGAGGAAATCAGAGCTCTGAATCACTTATGATTTCTGTGCAAAGGGAGTTGCATGAAAGAATTTGAGTTGCGCGTAAGGTAAGAAAGTTGTGCGAAATATTTGAATTGGGTGTAAGATTGAAGTTTCGCGAAAGATTTGTTTCACAAAAAAAGTGTAATATTGCATCCAAGGCATTAAAGTTGATCCAAAGACGTAGTAAATGTTTATTAAAAGATTTAATGCTTCTCAGTACATCTGTGGTAAAGTGGTATTTATTAGTGGATGAAAGTGGGACATTAATAGAGAGTCTAAATATAGTGGAGGATAAATTCATTATAGACAATGAAGGAACCTATAAGTATATAAACTCTGAGTGGATATTCTGAGAAATTATTGACCACACTTCAGTTGAGAGAGCAGTGAGATTTCAAATTGTAATTGGTTGTAAACCAAGGGGGAAAATGAGTCAACTCTGAAAATTTTAAATTGTAGTGTTCTTTTAGTGGATTTGGTACATCGGCACATTGACATTGTATTCTACTCATACATATCCTAGTGAGGGTAAACTAGGTTAATTTTTGTGTGTCTTGTGCATGCTTTAATTTCTATTCATAATTTTTTATAGGAAGGAGATAGAAATGAGTTTTGTTTAACAATTAAACAATATCAAAAGGGGAATTTGTTTTAATCTGTCATACCCTGATTGAACACCCTCTCATGGTATTTTAAATAGTGGACCTAATAGATTATTTAGTACAATGTCATGATTTTTTTTGGGTTTTAAGGGGTTTTATGGTTTTTAGGGGTTAGAGGAATTTCTATGGGGTTGTAGTGGGTTGGGGGATTTCTATGGGTTTTTGGGGTTGTAGGGTCTTCCTTGCATTTTTAGGGTTTTTAGGGTTTTTATAGTTTTTTAGGGTTTTAGGGGGATTAAGGGTTTTTATGTTTATTTGGGTTTTCAAATGGGTTTTAAGGTTCTTGATTGTTTTATGGGTCTTAAAGTGGGGGGTATTTTTAGGGGATTTACGAATTTTAATGAATTTTTAGGGTTGTTTTAGGTTTTTTAAGGTTTAGGGTTTATTGTGTATTGTATATGGTTTAGGGTATAGGGTATAGGGTATAGGGCATAGGTTATAGGGTATAGGGTGTAGGGTGTAGGGTATAGGGTATAGGGTGTAGGGTATAGGGTATACAGTTTAGGGTTTATGGCATAGTGTTTACGAAATAGGGTGTAAGGTTTATGGTTTTGGGTGGAAGGTATTGGGATTATGGAATATCATTTAGGGTTTAGGGTGTATGGTAAAGGGTTTGGGGTGTAGGATTTAGGGTGTAGGGTTTATGGTTTAGGGTGTACAGTATTGGGTATAGGATTTAGGGTATATGGTATTGGTTTTAGGGAATAGGGTTCTGGCTGTAGGTTTTAGAGTTTACAGTGTCGGGTATAGGTTTTAGGGTGTTGGGATAAGGGTTTACAATGTAGGGAATAGGGTTTAGGGTGTCGGGTTTAGGCTTTGAGGTGTTGGGTATAGGGTCTAGGGTTTAGGGTGTAGGATATTTGGTTTAGGTTTATGGATTAGGCTTTATGGTATATGATACAAGGTATAGGGTATTGGATTTCAGTTTTAGGGTGCAGAGTATATGGTATATGCTGTAGGTTTATGGTTTAGGGTGAAGGGCATATTGTTAAGGATGTAGGGTATAGGGTTTAGGGTGTATGGTATAGGGTTTATAGTGTGGGTTTTAGGGTTTAGGGTGTAGGTTTATGGGTTCAAAATGCAGTGTTCTGGGTTTGGGGTGTATGATATAGGGTTTTAGGGGTAGGTTATAAGGTTTTGGGTTTAAGATAAAAGTTATAATGTTTAGGGTATGTGGTTAAGGCTTTTTGGTGTAGGGTTTAGGGTTTAGGGTGTTGGTTATAGGGTATAGGGTATATATTATAGCTTTTAGGGTGCATGTAATATGGTTTACAATGTTGGGTATAGTGCTTATGGTGTAGGGTGTAGGTTTTAGGGTGTATGGTATAGGGTTTAGGGGTGTATGGTATATGGTTTAGGATGTGGATTTTAGGGTTTTTGGTTTATTTTAGAAGATTTAGGTTGTAGGTTTTGGGTCTTGGGTGTAGGGTATATGGCTTAGGGTGTAGGGTTTTGAGTGTAAGATTTGAGGTTTTTCGTGTAGGATTTAGGGTTAAGGGTTTAGGTTGTAGGGTTATAGGTGTTGTATTTAAGGTTTTTGGTATTAGTTATAGGTTTTAGGGAGTGGGTCTTATAGTTTATCATGTTGGGTATTGGGTTTAGGGTGTAAAGTAAAGTTTTTAGGTTTTAGGGTATATGGTTTAGGGAGTATGGTTTAGGGTTTAGGGTGTTGGGTATAAGGTTTAGGGTGTAGAGTATTGGGATTAGGTTATAGAGTGTGGGGTTTAGGGTATATGGTATAGTGTATAGGGGTTAGGTTTTAAGGTTTAGGGTGTACAATATAAGGTTTAGGGTGTATGGTTTAGGGTTTTGGGTGTAGGGTTTAGGGTTTTTAGGGGTTTTTTTAGTATTAGTGGTTTTTAGGGGTTTTATGGGTTTTTAGTGGTTTTTATTATTTTTAGGTTTTTTAGATTTTTTAGGGTTTTTTCATTTTAGAAATTGTTTTGAGTTTTTACGTATTTTAAGGGGTTTTAGTGTTTTTTCAGTATTTTTGGGTTTTGGGGTTTTTATTTTTTTTTGGGTTTTTTGGATTTCTAGGGATTTTTATTTTAGTTATGGTGTTCATTTGGTATTTTTGGGTTTTATTTGGGGCTTTTAGGTTCTTAAAGTAGGTTTTGTGGTATTAAGGGTATTTTTAGGGATTTTATGCCTTTTAAGGTTTTTACTTCCTCCGAGGGGTTTTAGGGTTTATGAGGGTTTTTATTATTTTTAGTAACTATTTAGGGGTTTTAAGGTTGATTAAAAATTAAATATTTTTAATGGTTTTTAGTTATGTTTCCCTTGAAGATTTTTTTTTGTTAGAAATGAAGTGGTCTGACGTGGAATGGGAATTATATTTGTTTTGTCTTGTGAAGGAGGTATCGTAGTTAATTCATTCACATCGGGTTCACTTTGTTTATAACATAAAATGTTTGCACATGGTCTATTGATTGTAGGGGGTTGAATTGTGTGAAATCACTAACATTGAGAACAATGTCTTTGAATGATATCCATCATGTATGTTTATGGACTTAAAGATTCCCAATGGCTCTCACATCCATGATTCATGGACCAACTTTACAAAGATAGGTGTTCATTAGGTAATTTACCCAATTCACTTAAGAACTCACATTAGTTTAAAGGATGGGAAGTCCGGATCATCACACCCTTTGGGGGGGACTATTTTCTATATTGGGACTCTCTTATAGATTTAAGGCATGTTCATGAATCCTGGTTCATTACCAAGTATGCATAAATGGATTACCCTGAGGTAATGATCCATTATGACTTAGCATGGGTTCATAATCATCTATATATATCTGAGGTTCCCCATCAATGGAAGTATTTGGGTGTATTTGAGGTTCTCCTTGAATAGTTCCCTTTCATGGATAGATTATAGATTCATTGGTCATTGTTGACGCTCCTTTCGTCACAGAATCTAAAGATCGGAAAAGGGGGAATATCTGAGCTCAATGTGATTCATCCTTTGAAGAAACATCAAAAATCGACAAAGGGATGAACAAGGAGAACATTGCCCATAGGCCGCGCAAGTTCCCTCATGGTCGCGCAAGTACACTTGCGCGCCGCCTAGTGGTCGTGCAAGTACTTGCGCGACGCCTTATGGTCGTGCAAGTGACTTGCGCGACCTAAGTGATAACCGCCCGGTAACCGCCCGGTAACCGCCCAGGGTCTTCTTTTTCCTATAAATAGACCCTGTGGGCCCCCCATTCGAGAGGATCTCTTTCCAGAAACTCGGATCAAAGCTCCCGACGCCCAAGTCTCTTCTAAAAAGTTTCCAGAACACTTATAAGGTAATTTCTTACCTAGAATGGAAGATCTAAAGGGAAGAAGGAAGGCCAAGTGTTGAAACTTATCAAACACTTGCGCGCCGACTTAATTCCTTCAATATAACTTGCGCGTCCCCTCTCTGGAAGAACCTCAAGAGGATGATAAAGGGTTTAATAAAGAATCGCTCAAGTATTTCAACTCTGGTTGTAAATCGCGCAAGTATCCCTCATGTCGCGCAAGTATACTTGCGCGACCAACACTTGCGCACCGACGCAGGACTTGCGCGACCTTCAAGACTTGCGCGCCCCTAGCTTTTTGGGTGCCCATCTTGCCCATTTTTACCCCTATTAAGCCATTTCACCCTTCCTATTCAAGATTCAGTCTTCAAGATACTCTTCAAAAGCCATTTATGGCATGATTTCTTGATTTGACATCCTTATCTGAAATGAATTCTGTGAAATACCTCTCAAACACCCAGTGATTTAAACATCTTTATGTCACCAAAGATTGAGAGTTCATTCATTTCAACCTCATCCTTTAAGATGAGAGAATCCTAACCTGGGTCTCCTTTTCAGGAATAAGACTCAGTCATAACCTTGGGCTTCCTTTTCAGGAGTAAGCCCCAAGTCCCCTAACCTAGGCTTCCTTCTCAGGAATAAGTCCTAGTCATAAATCTTGGGCATCTTTCTTAAGAATAAGCCCCAATCAAGTCCTTTAATCTTGGGCATCCTCCTCAGGAGTAAGCCCCAAACCTTAATCCCTAACCTGGGTCTCCTTTTCAGGAATAAGACTCAGTCATAACCTTGGGCTTCCTTTTCAGGAGTAAGCCCCAAGTCCCCTAACCTAGGCTTCCTTCTCAGGAATAAGTCCTAGTCATAAATCTTGGGCATCCTTCTTAAGAGTAAGCCCCAAGTCTCTTAAAATTTCTCTTAACCAGTCATAAATTTTCTTTGATTTGGGTTTCCTTTTCAGGAATAAAACCCAATCATAAGTCCCCTCCTAACTTGGGCATCCTCCTTAGGAGTAAGCCCCAAGATTAGAGTATTCAAATCTCCATGAAGCACATATAACTTTGTGGACCCTGTTCTTGGATTTTCTCCCTAAAAGTAAATCCTAAACCTTCGCCTATCTGGGCAGTCATCTATACATAAGCCCCAAAACAAAATTCTTATGATTGCATCTTTTACGGCTCAATGGTCTAAATCTTACCAATACCTCTTGTTTCTCACACAGAGCATGACTCACGTGAGCTTAGAGTGTAAAAGTAATTATGACATTCATCTTTGAGCCATCAATCATAAAACATCATATCCCATTCCTCGAACTACGTGGGTTCTGATTCCTTTTTTCAAAACAAAGGATACGTAGGTAGCCCATTCATGGGTTTGATCCCAACATTGAAATAATCTCTGTCCTTCTGAATGACGATAAACTTCAAGTGCCCCACTGAGTGGCTTTAAAACCAGCCTGGTCATCAAAATGACCAAGAGACTTTTATATAAATGTTTTGAAGGATACCATTGACCAAGAATCTCTAAAAAAATATAGATGATTCTATATTTGATGAAGAACCTCAAATACATATAAAAGATTCTCTAAATTTCTTGCATATTTAATCATTGATTGTTAAAACTAAAGGAAAGCTCATTTTATACTTGGTAATGTAATAAGGATTCACGAACTTAACTTAAATCTATAAAGAGAGTCCCGGAGTAGACAATAATTCCCCTCAAAAAGGTGTGATGAGTCCGACCTCCCATCCTCTCGACCAATGCAAATTCCTAAGCCTCATTAGCCCACAAGCTAATGAGCGCCTGCCTTTGGAATGTAGGTCCAAACGGATGTGGAATCATTGGATGTTTCCGGTTCTACGAACAAACCCGTTAGAAACCGATCGGAACGTTTGAATCTCCCGTCCAGGAGGTCATCCCCGGATTCCACGCGAAACAAAAATGGTGAACCCGACGTGAATCCTTAACCAAGTTAAAGTGATGTTCTTCTTATCTGTTAGGCCCTTTGGGCCAACAAGGCAATCATTGACATGTGCTCATCCAAAAGATGCAGTGGCCGAATTCATCTTGATTATGTCTGTTACATGGAAAAGGAACTCTTTTTTTCAAGATCTTCTACAAAAATGGCTTTCCTTAAATTCACCCCTGTGAATACTGCTGCTGGGAACACCTCTACTGTGAGGTCTGCTGCTGTGAAAACAAATGCTGCTACTCCTGCTGGAACGTCATCCGCTCTGAGGATGACATCACCAACTCAGCGTCTTCAACGCTGTGTTTCTAATGCACTGGTTAAGGAGTACCGTCGCAACGGTACTATCCCAACTCTGGAGGCCGCTCGTCAAGCCCTCCAAGTTAACAATTCTACCTGGTTGTCCGGACAAAGGCGACCAGCAATCAAGAAGCAGGCGGTGCTGACTACCGTCTCCAACCGTTTCGGGTCGTTATCCCCGGAACGCAATTTCCATTCACTCCCTTACTCCGAGGAAGTGAATGAGCAGGTCCCGCAGGACCTTAATTCAAAAAGACAGGAGTCCTTCTCAAGGGCTCCCATCAACAATCGCCGCCAGACTCGTGCGGTAGTGCGCCCTCAACATGATGAGGGTACCGACTCCAGGCGTTCAGCTCAGGTTCCTCGAACCCGAGCAGGCAAGATGAATCGCCAGAGACGGAACCCGGTTAACAATAGGCAGGTTGTCATCCCTGTCATCTCCGGAGAAGTCCACCAACCTAACTTGGTGGCAAATAACGAGCAGGCATACACACCTGTTCGTTTTAATCCCGCTGTCCAGCAGACTCGTCTGGCAGCATCAAGCCGATCCCGCCAGGCAATTCCGGCGGAGTACCATAGGCAGGAACATACACCTGCTTATACATCAGCAGTTAGTCAGCAGGCTCGTCTGACTACATATGATGGATCTCGTCAACAGCATTTGGCGAAGTGTAATCAGCAGGCACATACACCTGCTAATACTAATCAAGCCTACCAACAGTCTCGTTTGGTAGCACACGGAGAAGTCAGTCGGAAAGCCCCGACGACAAACAGGAGGCAGACTAAACTCTCTGCCTCCACACTTGAGTACTGTCAGGATTCACTGACAGGAAAAGGAGGACAGGAGTAGGCACATACACATACTCCAAGCCCGGAATGGACGTATATCCCTGTTCCGGCGGCTGAAGTCACCAAACATATTTTGTCAATGGTGAAAGAGCAGAAGCAAATTCCTGCTCATATTCTGGATGCTTGCCAGGATATCATAACAGCTTCAGCATCATCTCAGGGACAGACACATAAATCTATCCCTAGCAGTGGAGTGACACATCAACAATTCACTCCGGAACAGACACACACATCTGTTCCAGTCCAAGAGGGTTGTGGGGCCTACTCCCCCATATCATATGGACAACCAAGTCAGGCACATACACCTGATTTGAGCGATGATCGTCAGCCTAACCTGACCATCTTTCCTGATCAGGCACATACACCTGCTCAGAGCAATCACTTTCGTCATCAAGTGATTTCTAAAGCGAGTAAGAAGGCATCTAAGAAAAAGATCCGCCCAGAACAGTCAGGAGATCAAAGGCCAATCTGCAACAAGGCCTTGCTCGATGCTGGAGTTCTTGAAGCCCTCAGAAATTTATCTGTCGGAATTCAAGATTCTACTCCCTCAGTTCCCAATAACAGGAACATTAATCCCGAAGGTCTTCAACAGACACTTCCTCATGAAGACTTGCTTCATGAAAATTCGGTCAATCTTGAAGTTTCTTCTTCAGATGAGAACCACAGGAACCCTCTGTGTGGTCAGAAGACCAAGGAGAAAGAGATCTCATCTTTTGCTGTAACCCATCATGAAGGTCCTCCTCATGGTGATGAACTTCGCTGCGAAATTCCTCTCCGCAGTAGTGATTCACATTGTCTCGAAAATTCTTCAGAAGGCAATGTAGTGACGAGAAAGCCCTCCTATCTCGAGGCACTTGAAAACGTAAAACTAGTCATGTCTGAAGTTTTACTATCGGCAGGTGAAACTCTTTCTCCATCAGAAGATAGCTTGGGGTTCAGGTTATTCTCCGAACCTTCCCTGGGTCATTCATCTTCCAGCATGAATAGTGATTCCTCTACCAATCTTGTTGAATCCGATGAAGCAACAAGGAAACACCAACTCTGGTCCAAACAGGTAGAAGAATCTTCATTTAATGATAAAGAGGAAATGCTGAACATGAGAAAAAAACTGGCAAAAGGTGAAGTACCAGTCATGTTTTGGCCTTTGGCTGATTCACAGTATGACATTCCAAAGATGTTGACGGATAATGGAATCCATGATATTCGTCTTAACATATGGAAAACTCTTTGTCAATTAAAGAAGAAGGTATTATCTTACGATGAATATGAAAATCATCTTAAGATAATAGAAGGGTTACAACGCCAGATTGATTTGGCATCTCTATCAGTCTCTCGGTATCCGAAGGCTGAAAAGCAACAGAGAACCCTTCAACGTTCATGCCTTGGCGCACTAAGAAGATTGCGTCAGTTAATATCCAATGCTCCATCTAATGTTCATATCAGAGGATGGGGTGTTCACGGAGCACTACATTTCACAGTGCTTTCCGGTCAGCAGAGCCCGCCGAAAATGGTCTCATGCAATGTTATTGCCCATGGCCGGCCACAGTCAATGGGCTTTGTTCATAATCAAAATCTTGCTCGAGATCAAGCTTCAACTAGTTCCTCTCAAAATCAAGTATATAGAGAACAGGTTGTTGAATTGCTCCTACATCAAGCAGGCGAGAATATTGCACAAGCCTCTCGTCTGGAGCAAACACGTCATCAAATGACAGAAGTTTCGGAAATCATCCAACGGTCTGTTGAACCAGGTGATAAAAGTGGATACAGGTTAATGCATCCAGCTAATTTCCGAACTAAGATTCGCAAGATCAAGAGAGATTTTAAAAATATCTCAGACATAGCATGTCAAGAGACACCCCAGCTTGCCAGACTGGGGACTTCTCTAACCCAACCCTCAGAATCAACGAATGGGATTTGAGGAGTTGAGCAGAAGCAACAGGAACATCCCCAGTCCACCGGACTGGGGACTTTTTCAAATCTTCAATCCCTCCCTCAGAGAAAGTCAGTATTCTCTCGATTAGGGAATAAACCTCAAGAGGAACGAAGAGCCAAGATGTCAGGAGATTCTCTCCAAGTGACGGTTCACAAAGAAATTCCTGAGGGGTCAAGTCAACGGAATGCCATGTCTTATCATGGACATAAAAGGAGACAATATCACAGAAATGCTGATAGAAAGGATTCCAAGAAATATGCATCCATTAATGTCATCACTGCCGTTGCTGCTGATTCACCAGATGAGGCTCAATCAGAGGGATCAGATGAAGAGGTTCCTGCTCAAGAAGTTGCGCACACAGACCTAAATGAAGAAGGTGTGCGCACACGTAATCAAAGGCTTACCCAAAATTTGGGTATTCCTTCAAGTAACCCACTTCCCCCTCTCCGAAAAGGATCCAATAAGGGGAAAGGAAAGAATCAGGTTACTTCTCACCCTTCCTCTGAAGGAGGTCAATCGCTCTCATTAGAGCAAAGGCTTGCACAACAGGAGGAAGAAATGAAAGAATTAAGAAGGTTGAATGCAGAACTACTTCAGAGTAGTCTTCTTCTTAAGAATGCTGAAGTCCGACAGCCGAAGGAATTTGTTGTAACTACTGAGATGGATCAGGAATATCCTCCTTTATCAGTACACCCACAGAGGTCTAATCCTACGGGTCAAACGCAACAACGGTTGGCAGCACTACCATTAGTTGCAGCACCAACCTCCACGGCTGTCCAAGCTCCATTCATTGCACCTACCCAAAACCAAGTTCAACCTGACGTTTCTCAAAAGTTAATAACTACTATTGAGTCCTTAACAGCTCGGTTAGAAACTATGGAAGGGAAACGGGCGCAAGTTCAACCTGAAAAGAAAGTTTACCCTGAATGGGTAGATTCAATTTCTCCTCCATCCAGTTTTGGAAACCCTATTTTCCCTACTTTCAATGGATCAGGCGACCCTGAACAACATTTGACGCATTACGTGTCTTGTTGTGATCCTATGATGGGAACTCCAGAACAACAAGAAGCAGTGAAACTCAGATGCTTCGTGCGAACCTTGCAAGGACCAGCTTTTGTCTGGTATACAAGCTTGCAATCCCGGTCAGTCATCGGATGGGAGGATCTTCGTCAAAAATTCCTTCTTCAGTTCAGCTCAACTTTGCCAAAAACGACAGTTTTCGATCTTACAAACTGCAAGCAAAGGGAGAATGAAAGAGTCTCTGATTTCATTGCTCGTTGGAAGGGATTAACGTATTCCTTGAGTTTATCACTCCCTCAGGAGGAATTATTGCCAATCTGTGTGGAAAATTTGCGTGACGAATTACGCACGCCATTGATCCCTGTGAAATACACAGGAGGGTTTCGAGACCTTACTTCAATCGCTCAACAGATTGAAGATTCCCTTATGCAGGCTAAGGTTAAATCTCGTGTAATTCCATCAGCTTCAGGAAGAAGAATGGGTAAAGCAGAAACTGCTACAGTTATGCTTAAACAGGCACCTATACCTATTTCTACTTCAAAATCTTCATCTTCTCGAAGGGCTCCACCTCCTGAGCGCCAACAACAAAGGCTGTTTCGTCCAAATGATCAAAAAGATCAACGACGAAAACAATTTGAGGATATGAAGAGTAAAACATACTCTTTCCGAAGTGAGCAAGTTCCTGGTTACTTCATTTCAGCTCTGGAAAATAATTTGGTTCAATTACCAGTGCCGAAGAGACCAAACAAGGAAGGAGATGAAGACCGTCCCAATTATTGTCCCTTTCATCAAATGTTGGGGCATCCCATCCAGGAGTGTTTTGTCTTTAAAGACCTCCTACAAAAGATGGTCGACTTGGGACAAGTCAAATTGAAGGGTTCTTCAGCTCATGTAGCGTGTATTACCGCTACAGATCCAGAGGAAGGAGGCGAGTGGCAGGAAGTCAAAAGCAAAACTGCGAAAAAATATGATGATTGGATGGTCAGAAAGACAATCAATCGGACCCATTCCATTTTGCGAACACAATTGAAGAAGCCAATTGTGTCTCCTACAAAAGCTGCAGTAAAGCCTCCATCAAAAGACAAATCCTCAAAAGGGCAGAGCAATTCAAAGAAGAAAGAGGAATCAGAAGAAGATGAGTATGTATCAAAGCCTAAATTGTCTTTGACTCTGGCAGATTTCATGCCATCTACTTCAAAGCAACGGGCACCGCCCCATCAAACGGCACAGCCTAAACAGGCTAATCAGGCAGAGTCTTTATCAGACGAAGAGTTAATCTTTGGTTCTGTTTAATCTCAATGGATGGAGAAGACATCACGACTCCAACTAATGCCAGATTTCTGAAGAAGTATTTTGTATAAACACAAAATATTATTCCCAGAACCAAGACTCTTACATTTGGTTCATACAGAAAAGGTCCGGTATGACCTTAAACTACACCATGGTCCAGTATGACCTTAAACTACAACTTCGTCCAACATGACATTAAACTGTGTTACACTTTTGTCCGAGATGACATTAAACTATAATACGTCCAGCATGACGATAAACTGTACGGTCCATGCATATGACCTTAAACTATTCGCACTTCGGTCCATGCATATGACCTTAAACTATTCGCACTACGGTCCATGCATATGACCTTAAACTATTCGCACTTATGTCCCTGCAACATGACACTAAACTGTGCAGCACCAATAGTCCTAACTGCAAGACTTTAAACTGCATAGTCCCTGATTTTGTCCTACATGACAATAAACTGTATAGAAGTTCCTATATTATGTCCGAGATGACATTAAACTATATTATGTCTGAGATGACATTAAACTATATTTTGTCCGAGATGACATTAAACTATATTTTGTCTGAGATGACATTAAACTATATTGTGTCCTAGCAACATGACATTAAACTGTGTGACACTTCTATCGTCCAGCATGACGTTAAACTGTGTTAAGTCCCTTATTTTCCTACATGACACTAAACTGTATTTTGTCCGAGATGACATTAAACTATATTGTGTCCTAGCAACATGACATTAAACTGTGTGGCACTTTCATCGTCCAGCATGACGTTAAACTGTGTCAGTTCCCTTATCGTCCAACATGACGTTAAACTGTCACATTGGTTACTAATTCGTCCAGCATGACGTTAAACTGTAAAAAGTCCCCAGAACTAATATCCTCATATTGGTTCACCTTAGTCCTAGTTACATGACTTTAAACTGTACAACACCAGTTCGTCCTTGCTATATGACGTTAAACTATACAGCAATGGTCCAGTATGACTTTAAACTGCAACTTCGTCCCACACGACATTAAACTGTGAAAAAGTTCTCTAAACCGTCCAGCATGACCTTAAACTGCATCATCCCTGGTCCATGTATATGACCATAAACTATTTGCAAATCCCTTATGTCCAGCAAGACGTTAAACTGTGACGTCCTAACTACATGACGCTAAACTGTATAAAAGTCCCTCACGTCCGGAAAGACGTTAAACTATATAATCATCAAAAGTCCAGCATGACATTAAAACTGCACAATCCCCCTTTCGTCCAATATGACGTTAAACTGTATTGTCCCCATCGTCCTAACTACATGACGCTAAACTGTACAGAAAGTCCTTGATATGTCCTACATGACATTAAACTGTGCATCGTTAAGGTTTTTATTACCTCTTGTTTCTCACACCGAGTATGACTCACGTGAGCTTAGAGTAAACATCAACCATAACACTCCCTTTGGGCCACTAACCATGTGTAAGTCCCAACAACATTTATTATTAGATCATTGTCCCAAAGAACAATCTCTTCACATCGTTTCACCACCATCTCATATGATGATGATTTGTGAAACCGCCCTTGGAATCAATATCTTTACATTGATTAACTTTCGTCCTTGTTATACGACGTTAAACTATACAACACTTTTGTCCGGTACGACAATAAACTACAATATTCTTTGATCTACTCACTTGAGAGAGAACTATTATTGACATTGATTTTTCAATCATGTTTCATTTCAAAAAGACTACGTACATACATGGTAATGCCTAAATTTTTTATCTTAGGTTAAACCATCATTGCACTAAAGTCCCCTTTCACCCTTCACATGTACGAACCAAATTTGTACAAAGGGTATTTATAGAACTACGTGGACTTGATTCCCATCCTTATGGGATACGTAGGAACATTCGAGTGTCCCTCGAATCCAGTCCCAAGTCTTTTGGGCCTAACCCCAAATTTCACTTTCAGTCCCTTGGCTGAAAAGTCTTCATGAAAACACACACTGTGTATTCATTATTATGGTCCGAATTCTATGACCCTAAACTAAGATCACTCATCCTTTCGTCCTGCACGACGTTAAACTGCATTTCAAGAACTACGTATGGCTTGATTCTCATTCTTATGAGATACGTAGTGAAGTCCAAAATTTCAATTTAGGACCCAGCCACAACATGATTATGGTTTTCATTGACCTATGTATCTCTATATACATTGGAAAATACCCATCTTTATGTATTATAATCCTAACCTTAAATATTTTCAGATCTTCATAACCCTTTTCATGACTTCTAGTCACAAAAATGTCAAACTTCTGAGAATTCTTTTGCCTGACTATGCAGCACGTGCCCATAGGTGGCCTTGCATAAATAGTCCACATAAAAGACTTTTCAGCCAAGAGATGCTATTTATTTGACCATGCAGCCAATGCCCATAGGTGGCCCTGCATGTTTTCAACCCCCTAACGGGTTTGTTAAATAATAGTAACTTCATTCTTGGGAAGAATGCCTCTTTTGTCCTTATTTGTCTTAAACGACAGTATGTAGGGATCCGCAAAAATAGCCATCCTTAACGTATTTGTCCCATATCCTTTTTCATGATCTGAAAGTATTCAAGTCTATGGTTTATTCTTCTTCCCTACGTTTGGGTCAGTCCTTCGTAGGAGTGATATTCATCCAGTTCTTTGATATTCTTGTTTGGAAATATCTTCTCCATATTCAAGTACCTCTTTCCATACAACAAACTCTATGCTTTAGAAAATTTGAATCTCCATAAACTTTCACTGGATTTTAGCACTAGGAAAGTAAATTTCTGGGAGTTCTTTTGCCTGACTATGCAGCACGTGCCCATAGGTGGCCTTGCATAAACAGTCCACATAACAGACTTGTCAGCCAAAAGATGCTATTTTATTTGACTATGCAGCCAATGCCCATAGGTGGCCCTGCATATTTCAACCCCCTAACGGGTTTTGTTAAATAATAGTAACTTCATTCTTGGAAACTACTTCTTCTAATGCCTTTTTAGCTCTTTTTTCATATCATTCCTCATATTCAAATATTCTTAAGCCATAGTTTACATTTTTTCCCTCATACTTGAGTATGGTAAATATGTTTTCAGATAAATTATCAAGGAATTGAATCCATTTTAATCCATTTTTCGGTCAAAGCTATTTCGACCTTAAACATTAGCCCCTTTATGTCCGGCATGCATGACTTTAAACTGCCCACAAAAGACAAAGGAACTCTGAATAAAAGTCAAGTTCCATCACACTTGCGCGCTGCCCTCTGTGCACTGAATACTTGCGCGCCCCCCTTTTCCTTTGGATGGATTCAATTTCCTCAGAGTCAAATCCTCATTTCTTTCCGGATCCAACTCTGAGGGGGGACTTTTGTTGACGCTCCTTTCGTCACAGAATCTAAAGATCGGAAAAGGGGGAATATCTGAGCTCAATGTGATTCATCCTTTGAAGAAACATCAAAAATCGACAAAGGGATGAACAAGGAGAACATTGCCCATAGGCCGCGCAAGTTCCCTCATGGTCGCGCAAGTACACTTGCGCGCCGCCTAGTGGTCATGCAAGTACTTGTGCGACGCCTTATGGTCGTGCAAGTGACTTGCGCGACCTAAGTGATAACCGCCCGGTAACCGCCCAGGGTCTTCTTTTTCCTATAAATAGACCCTGTGGGCCCCCCATTCGAGAGGATCTCTTTCCAGAAACTCGGATCAAAGCTCCCGACGCCCAAGTCTCTTCTAAAAAGCTTCCAGAACACTTATAAGGTAATTTCTTACCTAGAATGGAAGATCTAAAGGGAAGAAGGAAGGCCAAGTGTTGAAACTTATCAAACACTTGCGCGCCGACTTAATTCCTTCAATATAACTTGCGCGTCCCCTCTCTGGAAGAACCTCAAGAGGATGATAAAGGGTTTAACAAAGAATCGCTCAAGTATTTCAACTCTGGTTGTAAATCGCGCAAGTATCCCTCATGTCGCGCAAGTATACTTGCGCGACCAACACTTGCGCGCCGACGCAGGACTTGCGCGACCTTCAAGACTTGCGCGCCCCAAGCTTTTTGGGTGCCCATCTTGCCCATTTTTACCCCTCTTAAGCCATTTCACCCTTCCTATTCAAGATTCAGTCTTCAAGATACTCTTCAAAAGCCATTTATGGCATGATTTCTTGATTTGACATCCTTATCTGAAAGGAATTCTGTGAAATACCTCTCAAACACCCAGTGATTTAAACATCTTTATGTCACCAAAGATTGAGAGTTCATTCATTTCAACCTCATCCTTTAAGATGAGAGAATCCTAACCTGGGTCTCCTTTTCAGGAATAAGACTCAGTCATAACCTTGGGCTTCCTTTTCAGGAGTAAGCCCCAAGTCCCCTAACCTAGGCTTCCTTCTCAGGAATAAGTCCTAGTCATAAATCTTGGGCATCTTTCTTAAGAATAAGCCCCAATCAAGTCCTTTAATCTTGGGCATCCTCCTCAGGAGTAAGCCCCAAACCTTAATCCCTAACCTGGGTCTCCTTTTCAGGAATAAGACTCAGTCATAACCTTGGGCTTCCTTTTCAGGAGTAAGCCCCAAGTCCCCTAACCTAGGCTTACTTCTCAGGAATAAGTCCTAGTCATAAATCTTGGGCATCCTTCTTAAGAGTAAGCCCCAAGTCTCTTAAAATTTCTCTTAACCAGTCATAAATTTTCTTTGATTTGGGTTTCCTTTTCAGGAATAAAACCCAATCATAAGTCCCCTCCTAACTTGGGCATCCTCCTTAGGAGTAATCCCCAAGATTAGAGTATTCAAATCTCCATGAAGCACATATAACTTTGTGGACCCTGTTCTTGGATTTTCTCCCTAAAAGTAAATCCTAAACCTTCGCCTATCTGGGCAGTCATCTATACATAAGCCCCAAAACAAAATTCTTATGATTGCATCTTTTACGGCTCAATGGTCTAAATCTTACCAATACCTCTTGTTTCTCACACCGAGCATGACTCACGTGAGCTTAGAGTGTAAAAGTAATTATGACATTCATCTTTGAGCCATCAATCATAAAACATCATATCCCATTCCTCGAACTACGTGGGTTCTGATTCCTTTTTTCAAAACAAAGGATACGTAGGTAGCCCATTCATGGGTTCGATCCCAACATTGAAATAATCTCTGTCCTTCTGAATGACGATAAACTTCAAGTGCCCCACTGAGTGGCTTTAAAACCAGCCTGGTCATCAAAATGACCAAGAGACTTTTATATAAATGTTTTGAAGGATACCATTGACCAAGAATCTCTAAAAAAATATAGATGATTCTATATTTGATGAAGAACCTCGAATACATATAAAAGATTCTCTAAATTTCTTGCATATTTAATCATTGATTGTTAAAACTAAAGGAAAGCTCATTTTATACTTGGTAATGTAATAAGGATTCACGAACTTAACTTAAATCTATAAAGAGAGTCCCGGAGTAGACAATAATTCCCCTCAAAAAGGTGTGATGAGTCCGACCTCCCATCCTCTCGACCAATGCAAATTCCTAAGCCTCATTAGCCCACAAGCTAATGAGCGCCTGCCTTTGGAAAGTAGGTCCAAACGGATGTGGAATCATTGGATGTTTCCGGTTCTACGAACAAACCCGTTAGAAACCGATCGGAACGTTTGAATCTCCCGTCCAGGAGGTCATCCCCGGATTCCGCGCGAAACAGTCATTGATAAGACGATGTTATTTTTAAGCCACATGTTGAGGCTCTCTAGACATTACCATTATCCAAGGGGATGAAAATTATTTCAATGCTGAGACCGAACCCATAATATGGTCTTTCTATGTGTCCCCATGAGAGGAATCAAAACACACATAGTTCGGTGGCACATTATAGGTCACACCAACTTTTATGGTTGTGTGACGAGGATCTAACCATGCAATTTAACATCATGTTATAAGAAAATATAGGTTAAAGGTGCTTAGTCAAAGATGGCATGGGACTTATGTCAAGGTGGTCCAAGGGCCCTGAGAAAGATATGGTTTCTTGGGTAGATGTGAACCTACCATTAGATGCTTCCCAAATAAATTTTGGGTAGATCTGGGAGTTTGGTTAGGACCTTAGGGAGGATTCTAGTGTTTCCCAATTTGTTAGGAATCATGTACCACATAGTTTGATTGGTTGGGACTTATGCATGGAAGCTTCTCGTTTAGACATGAATGTTGTTGTGGTATATAAGATATTAGAGGAGCATTTGAGGTGCTTATTTATTGGTAATATGTCTTTTTGAATGTTGAGAAATTATATTAGGGCTTGTACCATATAAGAGAACCATTTAAGGGGATATGATTTGGGCTTATACCATACGGGAGGCCCATTTTAGGTTTGGGATTATGTGAATGTCATTATCACCACTAACCTCTAAGACCACATGAGTCATTCTCAGTGTGGAAAATAAGGAGAATAAGTAGATCTAAGGAACTATGATGCATTCTATTTGCTGATGGATGGGATGCTGAATCCAAAGGGGAGAGGGATAGGGCTTTGAGTGTTCTTGTATCCTATTTTGTTTTGATATCCAGGATAGTCACATCTGGTTATCTATCCGAATATGTCCCAAGTGTAGGAGAATAAAATAAAATGTGTTACATATCACTAGAAATTTTGGGGTATTTCCCCAAGAGGAGTCCCCTAAAATTGGTTCCAAGGGGAGATGAATGTAAAAAATTGTCACTCATCTAAGGAAAATTCTAGTTTTTACCTTGAATCCCTAGAATGTGGTGGTTCACTTGATCACCCCAAAGTGAAAACCCATGTTACCATGTGAATTTAAACCCAATGATGTTCCAAGAGAATACCTTAGTGTGGCGATTACTGACATTACTCAGCTTTCCAAGGGTATGTAAACTCAATAGGACATGCTAATGTGCATTATGATTTAATAATACATTTTGGGTGGATTTTGAGGAGACCTTTTCCCAATAATGTTAAACTGGTACATAGAGGGGCCAACATGGGGTTCGATGATAAGACAAAATAGAATTATGGGATCTGGGGAGTACGGTGACCTAAGATTCCATATTCCACGTATTAGGTTCTTATGTGGGATGGGGTTCCCTCTTCACAGCACGATCCTATGTGGGTGAGGGTACGGTCCACGTAGCATAATGCAATGAAGACCTGAGGTTTGGTTTCTTAGTGTGTTACTTCATGGGGCCAGGTTCTACCTATGTAGCATTTTTCTATGTGGGTCCAAGTTCATTTCATGTATATTTTTTATACACGGGGGTGGGGGGGGGGGTTACACCCATATATCATGTTTCTATGCATGGATCTTACCCACAAAGGTTTCCATACATTATGCCCCATGGTGTGGTTTGAAAATGGGTTTCTGAGTACATAGATGGTTGGTTGATTTATTATTCCCTATTTCCTTCCATGTAGTGAATTTTTACCTACTGGGAATCATCGAAGGGACTCCAATTTTCATGATTCCTTGTCAGTCATTTACTTAGGCCCTCTTTTTTTAGTCTCCTTAGTTACTTTAGTATTTTTTTCTTAGTCCCCCCATCAGGGTGTATTTATAGAAGTTCATAGGGTCTACATATTGGAATGTCTAGTTGTACACTGTGGGCCACATGGATTCCATTTTTGGAGTCCACAAAAGGTTCTCTAGCCTGTGAATGACTTAGTTAGTAGGGAAATTGTTCACATGGACTGAAATAACCGCCTTAGTAATGCAAATGAATTTAATTCATTTGTATTAATCATCGATACCAACACATCTCATAAAAACAATAGTTAATGGGGGATATTCATTCACAGAGGTATAAATTACCACCTCAGTCTAGAAAATAACTTTGGTTTTTTTTTCAATAACTTGAGGCACCACCTCTCTCCATGAACCATTTTCTTCATGTATACTTCGTGACATAGTGGAACACTATGGGGAGTGGCATTCCACAAAGCGATTTTCTCATCATGGTATTATCTATTTGAATAGATTCATCAATCTTATTTTGAGTTCCATTTTTAACCCTTGCGTATCTTGATATAATTAACTTCTTAAAAGTTTAATTTTTAGGACCCAAAAAATTTCCCCATAGGAATGGGTTCTAATCGGGACAAAGAAGAAGATATTCCTATATAAAAAGTGGTCATGTTTTGAACATGTTTTCGGTATGAAGGTGGAACTACAAGAGTGACCACACCTATAAATATGGGCCCCATAAATTTTCTTATTTAATAGGTTTCTCGGTGAGTAGTGTTTTCTATAAGCTCTCAATCACCTTTTCTTCTGCGTAGAATCTCTATTGTGGAAATCCGTGTTCTCGAATAGCATTTCATCACACATGAACTAAATGTTTAACCTAGGCTAGTGAGTTTGGATTTTCACATGGAGGGTGGATAATTCCTGGATTATATCATCCCATGGACTATTTCTTTATTATCCAATGATTCATGGGCCTATGCCTTCGTGAGATAGTGATTCAAGAGTGAGTGATTTTGTGAAATGTTGGTTCATGGGTGAATAGTTCTGTGAACTAATACATTGATGAAAGAGTACTTCCATGAACTGATGGTTCATGGGCCTTCATAATTTTATACTATTTTTTGAAAAATAATTACTTTAATTCTAACATTTGATGGAGAAAAAAGGACAGAGCCTTTAAAAGTTTCTTCTACAGTTACAACCGGAACATATCTACTGCTAATGAAAGGAGGAAGGCTTTGGTAGACTATTTGACAACAAAATTCCCATAAACCAACTTCATAAACTACTGGAGGGACTCCATAGGGCTGGTCTAAGGGGGTATCTAGTCTCAGATAGGCTTCCCATTTAGGGATTTAGGTTACCATATGACAAATTGATTTTAGCATTGTCTTTGGAAAACCAATGTTCAGCCTGGATACAAGAAATAAACAACATTCCCTAGTCCAAAAACTAATAAAAGGAGGATTTTTTTGTTCTGAAAAGCGTCATTTTTGGGTCCATTTTTAACTACATCGCTCAGTTTTTAGGGGAAACCATGTGGGTACTAGATGATAATGTCCATTTCTTCCATAAAATTTCACAGAAGCCCACAAAAAATGAACAACATGGGTGGTCATAAAAATGGTACCTTCACCATGTGGGCTCATTCAGCTTGGACTGGGGGTGTCCTTTTTAGGTCAGCCGGAGAATTGAGGAATGAAAAGTTGAGTTGTAGGCCATGGGGCTACACAATATAGTTTGGGTATCCAATATATATTCTCATCGAAACCGAAAAATTATCCTATATCTTAGTGGGTGGATCCTAGACACTAACACCTCCCTCTTGGTTCATAGGTAGGTTATAACTATATTTTGGGATATTTGGATAATTTTGAGGGTTCTCATCATCGCTGATATGTATGATGAATTTATTCCACCATCTTTGGCCTAGGATGACACATATAGTTATTTGCCTCTTTCTAAGAAACTCATTGTTAAGTAAAATACACTTTTTAACAATGACCTTCATCCATGGAAAGACATACCATTTTCTGATTGGATTAACAACTTTTCTACATGAAGTGGCCAAGATCCTTGCACACAGAGACTGAGGAATTTCCCAACCATTAAAAATAAATGGCGTATGGGTTCTTACTATCCCAATTTGTAAGAGGGTCATTTTAATCATTGAGGATAGAATATTATTCCTAATGATGACTGGTCGATCTGGTTAGAAGCCTTTCTAACCATGTTTCTGAGTAGATGTATTCTTCTGGTGCAGGATTATGGTAATGGGGTCAGAGTCACAACTTTTATCATGGAATCCCAATTAGATATTGGTTGGTGTATTAACATTTTAAATCTCAGTATTGGAGAAAATATATCATTTTTTGAGATGTATTAGTGAGGGGAGGCCACTAGACCAGCTGGTGGGTCCCTTCAAGATTATATGAGGATGGGTAGCAGTTCATAAGGGAGGTTACACATTCATAAATAATCAGAGGATACCAGATGCTACCATCCAACCATACCTCTAAATCATAAGTTGGTTCATTCCATTGGACTGGTGTTATTGGGAAATTATGGCCCATATCACCCACTATGACCACTTCACTTATGATCCCTACACCCCCTCCAGAACTTTGGTAAATGATATATATGGGTACTTTTTTGAGTGAGGATATATTATCTATTTAAGAGTAGGAATTTTTGTTTCCAGGATTGAAGAGAAACATATCTATGAAAGGTATGATCCCTACATATTTTCCCACTATTTCAAATATATCCAGTGGTGTCCTCCCACATTTAACAGTGTATGCTAGGAGAATCATTTAATGACAACTTGAAAACTTCGGATAATGTTTACTCAAGAGGATAACCGATTCCAGATTGGTGTTCCACCTTTAATGGGTTTCCATCATGCACTTACGAGATCATATGCTACCATTTGGAACTTATCATACCCAAAATGTCAACTAGAAAAACCATCTCCTATTGTCCAGTCCCAAAAATCTCCAAATGCTATGGGGAAACAAAATAAAGTAGTTCAGAATTCCAAGACTATAAATAAGATAAGGAAATCCCTCATTTATGAACCTCCAATGAATGTTTTGAATTCATGGGGTTTGACTTCCCATTCTATTGTTAGTCCTACTCAACGTGAAGCATCAAATTGCCTTTATAATGTATTGGAGGAATTGGGATTATTTGAGAGTTTCTCATTAATTTCGCACCCTGTGGAACTTTCTACAAGAGAAAATGCTTGTGATAAGAGGGTATTGATATGTATTAGCACCTTATAACATTTTTTATGATTAAAAACTAAAGATGGTGTATTTCTATCATTAAGATCTCGATGCCTCAATCCATTCTTGACTGAACCAACACATATATTCTTATCAGGTTCTTTCGATTTTTATGTCTAAAGTTTATGAGGATGACAAGGACAATATCCATGTCTATAGGGATAAAGATAAAGTTGATCCTCCCATAATAATGGGAGTGGGGAGATTCCACTTTCCCATCTAGGTTCTCATAATCGCCCTTACCTAGAGCATTCTAGGGAAGGTGAGGCAACTAGAAAGAAATTGAAGCTACCTGAACTCGCCTCCCTTCCCCGAGTAAATCCTCTAACATTAAATATCCATATTAATGCATCATTACTAATGGATTGGATTGTATGGTATACCTAGGGGAAAGAACTTATACTGAAAATATCTGTGATACACTTCAGTTTGAACCTATTAGGATTACAATCTTTAGATCAATAATTTCCCCCATGTTAATTTCAACTCATGAAGATCCATACGGGGTGGATACATATCTAGTAGAGATGGATACCTTCCTCTACTCTTTCTAGGGAAGACCATATTGGTCTGATCAAGTAGAAGACATGGTAATAATCACAACTAATCCAAATAATACTGATGATGAATTAATTTTCACCAGCTCTTTTTTATTTTCACCATCAAAACATTTACCCCATATTCCTGGTACTTGTAGGAGCATTGGGATATCCATGAAACTATTTATTTCCTAGAATATACTCATAGAGGCACCATAGTAGGAATAAATGTCCCTTCAGATGTGGGAGTCGCTTGAAAGGGCTCCTAATGGGTCATGGAGCACATGGAAGTGGTCCTTGTGGATCTCACTTATGCATTTCCATCTCTAGCCTAGCCCTACATTATTTCCATAGGTTAATCTTTGTGGTATACCAAAAAAGTGTCAGTAAGAATCGTAGATAAATATACATCTGAAAGCAAGTATCATAGGTAACTATTTCATTTATTTATTTAATTTCTATTTTATGAATATTCATTCACTAACTAATCATCATGCCCATAAAATGGTGTAGGTCTAATGGGTAATCAAGAAGAAATCACCCGGGGGTAATTAGCTCCCACTTCTTTGGAGGTACGGGCGATATCGTCGGCAGTCAAAACTAAAAAGGCTAGAGAATCTAGGGTATTTGAGGCCATTGGGGGGATCCCAAGCCCAAGGGGGAATCTTTTCAGGATCAAATGAAATTTATCCAATCAGTGGGAGAGTCTTCAAGGGTCAAATATTTAACTGAGCATACTGACCTTTCTCTTTTGGAGACGGACATAATGACTCTACCGATGGTAGATGACCTGGATCGGGAACCCAATCCACTAATGATTTTAGAGAGATCACCAGACTCAAAAATCCTCTATGATGCTCTGAATGATCTCTGCCCAACTCTGTGGGCTATATCCTACATTATTAGGAAAGAAAGAAGCATGATCAACAATGACACCTATGTTAAACACTCATGGAGAGAGGGGAATCATGTTGCAGATTACCTTGCTTCGCTTGAGGTCATTGGGCCTGATCCGGTTTTCTTTCACAATTTTCATACTTTAAAACCTGAGGGGGTTAACCTCATTAGAGGGGATGCCCTCGACCTTCACTATTTTAGACCTCCTCAGGTGCAATCCTCTGCATGGGGGCATGGGGGCATGGGGGCATGTGGACATGCGGGTAGTGGTTATGTGGTCATGTGGTCAAGTGGTCAGGTCGGTTTCTTGCTTTTCCACTTCTTGAATAAAAATTAAAATGATGATGATGAAATGTCCCAAAAAGTTAAGTTGTGTTATCCATACTTCCATCCATTTTTGTTTATTTCTGGATTTGTATATTAGCTTGTTTAAAAATTTTCAACCCAAAATTGAATCCACTAATCCTTGTGATTACAAATGCTGTCTCGATATCCTAACTTTCTAACATTACAAGGGGTCAGCTACTACATATTCAAGCCATGATGAGGCTTCAGAGCTAAGGCCATCCTAAGTGGTGCATATCCTTGAATATATTCCACCATATAATAGTGACTTAGAGGTATACCAGGAGGGCCTGACTGACCTATGTACTACCCATTAGAAAATAAGGAATGATATATTGAATATGGTCCCTCAAACATTTTGTAAAATATTCATAAGAGACTATGAAATTTTATTTTCTTGTTTTGAATCCTTAGATATGGTGTATTTTATTACCATTCCATTTACAACATAGTGAAATAGGTGATTATAGCTTGTGATAAATCTGTCATGCTCCCCTCTGATATCTTGACTACAGATTCCATGGATCACATTTCCACTGCTAGGAAGACACTTCTTAATGAAGTTTTTGGGCATATCGTAATGGTCACGAGGTGACATAGAGAAATTTTAGAAAATAGGAATTCAGTTGTGTGATGTCATAAAGAAGTTGAGAGGATTATCCGAGAAATAGAGAGAGTCAAGAAAGAATTTTACCATACTAGGGTAAAAATTGATGAAGTTAAATGGATATTGGAGGAGGAGGAAAAGGATAGACATGAAGCAACAAAGAAAGAAGAGGCATTATTGGCTAGTGAACATGTTGAGACTGCAACCCTATCTGAGCTCCACCAGGCCATATAGTACTTCGACCAGACACTGCATCAACATTGAAAATGCATTGATTGGTCCCTATAATCATTTCATCATGATCATATAGAGAGATTCTAGGATATGGATTCTCCTGCATTCCCATTTTATGGAATGAACACTTATCTTCTCTTTAATGCATGGATTTTTCATTTTCTTGCAATATTCACCAATCACAATTTTCAATGTGTTTTGAACAATAATATCTTAGATGACTTGAATATTTTTTCCACTAGATATTTGGGATGACCAAATTGACGTGATCATTTAATGGTATTATATTTTCATGAGTTTAGAGACTATTCGAAAGTGGTTTGAAATGTTTCTAGGGTTACATGAAAACCCTATGAATATTGGGTCATTTATGTGATAGTCCTAATTTTTTACTAAGTCAATTTTGGTGTGGGATTAGTAGGTATAAAATTAATTTTTCTTAAGGAATCCCTTTGTAGATTTTCAACCTAACCAGATTTGTGATTTTTTTATTTCTTTTGTTGGCTCAATTTTTCCTAAACCATGTGAGGCATAGGTTACGCGAGCTATAACTCAAATTTTAACTGAGGTTCCCTTTGTAGGTTTTCATCATGGATATTTTTGTTTCAATTTTCATGGGAATTTTATAGCTGTGAAAATTGGATTAATTTCACCGATATTTTAGGTCAAAAAAAATTGACCATGGATTATGGGGAGAGGGCCCGAATATGGCTTATTGGCCAATAATTTCAAAATATTTTTCATACATGAATGACAAATCATTATTTAACCCAATTTTTTGATTTCTAAATATGATACATTATATAGGGTAAGTACATATGGAATAAATATAATAATGGTTTCCAACATGATGTTTATAGGGCATAAAAATGTAGGAAAAGCCTCTCCAGAGGATGAATTTTTCTTCGGTTGAAATGACTCTTTTGTGGGAAACTTATAAAGGGATAACAGGGGCATATTTTTCATAGGAAAAAAAGTTTTTCCTAGGACACTGAACCACCAATTATGATGTTCATTTAAAGATTATGAAACTTAAAAATTATCAAGACCATTGCTTATCAAAGAAATGATTTATGAAAATGATGAGGGAATCAGTATCAGCATTTACCACGAATGAGAAATAACTTATACATGTATTTTTATTGTGTAAAGAAGGGTTGAAGAATGGTTTAGTTTTAACACCATTTAACTATGACATGGATTTTGTAGTTTATAATCTTATGGCCATGATGTTCAGGTTTTAAGACTTAAGGTTAATTTTATTTTATTGAGAGTTAAATGATTTTTCCTTTTCATGCTAATATTACCAATAATTCTCTATTGTCTTTAGGAATTAATGGGGGATGTTGTAAACTATAATTTTTAGTATTTACAAAAACAAGTATTGATGTGGAAATTGAATGTAATTAGGGTTTTAAGGAAGAAGGAAAAGCCTCTCATGGGGAAAATATTTCTTCGATTGACATACCTTTTTATGGAAAACTTATACCAATCCAATGGGGTAATATTGTGTATAGTCAAAAAAAAGGTTTCCTTAGGACACTGTCCATCCACCAATGTTAGCCAGGAAGGTTTTTTGGGATTCAGACCTTTCCGAACACATAGTATGGTTTGTGGAAGGAGGTTTCCTGAACATGAGAGGGGCATTCCAAGTTGAAATTACTCGAGAATTGGTAGATATGTTTCCCTTATGCGGGTCTGACCCATACATAGAAATAATTTTTTCATAATATTGATGGGTATGATACATGGGGTTAGGACATTACTATGTATCTCTTTGAAATGAGAATAAATCCACACATAGTTCTGAAATGTTTCCCCATGAAAGTGAAACCCATTTATAGAAAAGGGTGATTTGTAATTTTTTCTATAGCTAGACATAATATTGAACATTTGGGTGTCACTATGTATCGTGTGATAATAGGAATCAAGCCAAACATAGTTATTAATATCATTCAGTTTAGTGTCATGTGATAAGAACATCAGCTATGAAATTTATTGTTATATGGTGAGGAAGGCATGGAGTTATTTTGTTCAAGGCCATATTTCTTGAACCATTTTTCATAGAATCTATGAGTAACTTGAGGATAATTGGTTTGGAATGATTTGAAAATCCCCAGAAGGAATGGGGAAGAAGTTTTAAATCACGATTCCATGTTTTCTTGGATAATGAGAAATTATATGGGGTATAGAATCCATTAGGGATTACAGATATAGAGGAGGCCTCTCTTGAGGTTAAATTTTCTTTTGGTTGACCTGCCTTTTTTTTTATGGGTGACATATGTAGAGTCAACTCAGGAATATTATGCATAGTCAAACAACGGTGTCTCCATAACAATAACCCTTCATTTATGATGGTCATAGAAATATTTTGAAGATCCAAAATTAACTGGGGAACAAATTTTGTTGAATAAAATTGATTTATTGGGAATAAAAGAATCATTGAGATCATGATTGTCCATAATGTTTGAAATTTATTACATAGATATAAGTCATACAGAAGGTTTATTTTTGTTTCCGTAATAGATCCTTGAATGAGGAACCTAATAATGAAATATTCTATATAGAGCTATATTTACATTTATGATATGGGAACATTTTTCATTTTATTTTCTCCTTGGTTGGGACTCGAACATATTGCCAAGATGTTAGTAGATATCTTGCTAAAATAAGAATCCAGGAATATTTAGTTCTTGAGGCACCCTATAGTTTAATGTGATATGGTGAGGACATAGGTTCCATGATTTGAACAGTAACTATTTTAGATGGAACTAAGATTAAATGATATGGAAATAACTACATATCCTTTGATGGTAGGAATCAATCCATATATAGTTCTATAAAACCTAGGAAGTTTAACAGCATGTTATAAGGAGATCTGATGTGACTTATATGGTCTTTCTACCAGGACCATAGAAACCCTGATGTGGATTGATATGCCTTGTTCATGTAGGGAATACTTCTGACAACCTTGCATATCACTTGTAACCTATGATAATTGTGGGAAACAAGGGTGGAAAAAGTTTACTTTTTCACATAGAGGTGATAAAATGATGATTATATGAATTTTTAATTTGTGGTGGCTAGACTAGTATGTAGAATCTTGGCATTTCTACCTATCTCATGTGGATAGGAATCAAGCCATGAATAGTCCTTGTAAAGATTCTCCCTAAGTAGATCAAATTCACACATATGGAGGAGGGATTTTTTTTATTTTTTATTGTAGCTATACCTGAGATAAGAGGTTCAGGTGTCACTACGTATCCTGCATGAATAGGAATCAAGCCACGTGTAGTTAAAAATAGGAATTATTTATACATGATCAATTCATATGACTGGGGGGATTTCTCCCATGTTTTTGGCTCATCCCAGGATAAAGGGTCTTCATGTTAATACGTATCCCATAGTTTGTGAATCAATCCACACATAGTTCTTGATATTATTCCCCATACATATCTAAATCATGTTTAGGGAAAAGAAATTTTTCTCAAAATGGTCCTATAGACATGCCTGGATTTTGATTATCCTATATTGAAAAAGTTTGTAACAAGGGGAGGGAAATTTTCTTAAATTTTATGGTTGGGTCTAGAACATAGGGTTCGTGCATCACTACATATCTTTTTGTTGTGAGAATCAATCCATATGTTGTTCTTGATGGAAATATCCCTAGGTAGGTCTGGTCAATATTTGGGAAAAGGGAATTTATTTCTTTGGGGTGGCTGGATGAGGAGGAAAAATACACTTGTCACTATGTATCCCATAGGATGATAATCAATACATATTTAGTCCTAGAATATGGAATGGTAGATAATTGATGTCAAGGGTAATGTTCTATTGAGTGATAACATTATGGTTTGGTTCAGTTTAATATCAAACAAAGAGGACATTCATGTTATGAAATTTATTATCTTGAAAAATGGATAAGGAACCATGAAGTTTAATTCCATGCGATCGGAATGAAGGTCTTGTAGTTATGGGAAGGATGATTTTTTGGACCAGTGAGAAACAAAATTCTGACATTAATAGATTCTCTGAGGACAAGGAATGGAAAGAATATCTTCCCATGGATTGAGGGAAATTTGTAGTTGGGCCTAATATGAAATTTCCAGGAATCACTACGTATCCTATACCAGTAGGTATAAAACCACACATAGTTCTGATGAAAGAAACTCCCCATGTGGATCTGACTCTCACAGAGTGGATAAGAGGATTTTTTTTCTTTCTCCTACATAGATCTAGCTTATGTGAGATGAATTGTTGATTGAAATTTTGATTAATGTACAATTTATTATTGTATAATAAGGAAGTTAGATAATAGTTTAAGGTCACAGAGTCTTATCCAATGAGATGAAATTCCAAAAGCGATGTGTGTGATGTGGTAGCCTAACAAACCTAACATGAATAAGGGCCAAAGAGGCTCACACATCACATACACATTCCAAAGGAGGATTAAATAAAATTTTAAATCCATGATGAATTGACTCTGATACACAGCTTAATTTCATATAGTAAGGATGATATGTGTTGTCGAGTTTAACATCATGCAACTAAGAAGACTCACCATGTAGTTTAATTTTATGCTATTAGGACGATGTATCCATGTATTTCATCATAGTGTGGTCAAGATGATTTGACATGTGATAAAACAAAATATTTCTTTCAAAACATTGTGTTGATAGGAGTCAGGGTGAGATTTCCATCCATCTAAATTAGGGAATAAGCTACATTTTAGTAGACCTTATGTATAGAATAAGGCCCCCCTATATTGGTTCAAACTATGGAGGTTTCTTTGGGGCTATCATTGGAGTATATAGGATCAACACCATCTATCCTTTGATGAAATATGTGAGGCAAGAATTTTTGTTAGAGGCTCACACAATCTCATTTTGGTGGACATCCAAATGATGCAAGGTATGTGATATTTTTTCATTCATCTATTCAAATTGATCCAATTGTTTCTATAAATTCTCATCTATGGATAATTGATCATAGGTGGAAATATATAGAAAGGAAAATTGAACCTTGATGGGAAGGAGCTCCTCTGTCCCATATAATAATGCGATTGGGTTTGCCTATGTGCCTATGTGGGTCATGGTTCAATAAGCTCACAAGGCTTGTAAGAGCATTTCTGACCAAGAATTTTTATTCTTATTTACCATATCCTAGAGTAAATTCAATAGGGTCTTATTAAAGGCCTCTATCTATTCATTATCTACTTCATGGTAGCGAGTAGAATGGTTGGACTTGATATCATACTTCTTATATAGATTCACTAATTCATTTGAGTATAAATTAATGTTGTTGTCCATCAATATTGTACGAGGTATTCCAAATCTAGTGATGATGTTTTCTTTTACGAAACTGACAATATTCATTTCCCTGACTTCATTGAGGTGTATGTCATCGGTATAATTAGAGAAGAAGTCTATTTCAGAAATAATGTACTTAAAATTATTGGTTGTAGTGAGAGGATATGGTCCTACGACATTAATTACCCATAAGGATAATGGCGAGGAGTACTTGGTTGTGTAAAGAAACTCCAGCGGTTAATGGATGAAGTTCATTTATACACGATAGGAATGGAAATTTTTGGTGAATTTAGCATAGTCCTATGTTAAAGGCGGCTAGTAGTACCGAAGACTATGGATTTTTTTTGGGAATTATTGAGTCCTCACATGCGGGCACCAAGTTCTATAGCATGAACTTCCTTTATGATCATAACCATATCTTCCCCATCGATTGACTTAATAAGGACCCCATCAAGGCTATACTTATAGAGTTCTTTTTTTGGTTCGTGTTTTCATATAGAACAATGTTAATTTCTCATCTTTAGATTTTCTCTCTCTTGGATATGTCTGATGGAAGTTCTCCACATTGAAGGTAGTCCACTATTGGTGTCATCTATCATGTGGTGGGATCAAATGGTTTAGGTATGGGAATAATCCCATTGATCTCTTCCATATAGATTGGAATGAAGGGTGAGATCATCTTTTTGTGTGAAATGCTTATGAAGGTTTCATCCGTCTTAGAATATCTTATAGGATTGGATGATTTTTCCAAGGCATCGACCTAGGAATTCTTGGACATTGGGACATGATTCAAGGTCGTCTATGAATGTAATTCCACCATTAGCCATAATTTTTTATTTGGTATGAGTATTATCTATTTTTTAATAGAATAGACATCATTAACCTTCTTGATGACCAGTTATGAATCACCTTTAATCTTTAATTGTTTAACTTATACTTAAAGTGACATCTCTAGAACTTTAATGAGAGACTGATATTTTGATTGATTTTTCATTCTCCCCATCAATAACATGAATGAGTAAGGTATCAATGCTTTTGATTGGGATGTAAGTATGACTCCCAACCCCACTTTGTTGAGCTTGGGAGATTATATTCTCTTCCATATTGAGCTTCTAGATGCACCATCAAAATCAATCTTCCAAATATAGGGGTTCTCTTAAACATAGAAAACCGCTTCATTGGGTAGTTCAGAATTGAATTAAGTCATTTATACCCAAAGTTGATCTAATATAAATTCTTTTAATGCCTGGAATTTGATTTCTCTTTGATCCACAAATTGAATGTATAAATGCTACAGGCTGACCTCCCACCAGGACAGACGCTTGGAAAACATCTAACGATTATGGATATATTTGAGTGGCTTGTTATGAGAGACCAAATGAACCACATGATGTTGAAAATAGTTCCACATTTTCTTGATTGCAAATATCATTTCTAGACAGCTCTTCTCAAAATCTAAATACATAGTCTCAATGTCGATCATGGTTTGGATGAGGTAATAAAGATATTTTCACTTCCAAAATCATTATTTTTTATGAGGAAGGCACCTCATAATCACTCCAATGATATCACATACAAGATATGTGGTATTACATCAAAAAGCAGAAATAAAACTTGTGGGATGATGAGGTATTTATTGATACTATCAGATTCTTCCTTGAAATCATCAGTCCACTAATATGTAACCATTTTTCATCAACCTAGTTAAGGGAAAACATTTTCCAGAAAGGTTGTCTATAAAGAACTGAATGTAGGATAAGTGTTCTTGAATTCCACTTATATATTTGAGGTTTTTGGGAGGTGAAATACCAAGGACATCATTTTTATTCTTGAGTTTGACTTCTATTTTAGAATGGAATATGGAAAAGTTGATAATTTTTTTTGAGGTGACAATGAAATCACATTTCAAACAGTTCATTTTTTGGTGGTAATGTATCAGTATATTGAATAAGGTTCCATGATTTTCCAGGTGGTCATAGTGTTTATGATTTTTAATCACCAAATAATATATATATACTTCTATGGAGTTTCTCAGTAGGGGTTTGAATATGCGATTCACTGCACTTTGGTATGTAGCGACAAAATTATTCAATCCAAAAAGAATTCTCCTATAGAAAAACACTGCCTAGGGGACCAGAAGGTAGTGGATTCATCATATTCTCGAATCATTTGTATTTGGTTATATCCTAAATATACATCCATGAAGGAGAGATCCTTGTATCCTTCTATTTCATCAATTAGTATTTCTTTGATTAGGAGTAATAAATCATCCTTCGAGCATTGTTGGTTGAGATCCCTAAAATCGATGAAAAATGTTATTTTTTCATTATTGTTCTTCATTAGGAAAATATTTACCAACCATATTGGATATTGGACCTTCTGAATGATGTTTTATCTGATGATATTATCATCTTCAGCTTTTATCATTTCATCCTCTTTGGGGTGCATCCTCCCGATAGCTTTTTTATAGTCTTAGTGTTCCTTTGGAATGGCCAGGTGGTGAGTGGCCACCTTCGGGTCTAGAACCAGTATCTCAGTGTAATTCAAGGTAAATAAATCCCAATTATTCTTTTGGAAGGTGGTATATACTTCTTTCACTCTAGAAGGCATGGACTCAAAAATCAATGTGGGATGTGGGTCTTCTTATATACCCTGATTAATTTCTATAAGCTCATCGATAGTGGTAGAGACGCCATATTCGAATGTTGTAGGGGCCTCCCTATGTTCCACATGTTATTCTTAGTACTCCTCTTCATGTTATTTTTTTTATATTGAGTAATCAAGTCTTGGGATGGGTTTTCCATTAAGGAATCATGTATTGGGATAAATCGGCTTCTTCTAACATATCTGATTGTGTGAGGTCATTTTAAAACTATAGATAAGATGGAGTGGGGGTGGAAGAGTGTCTTATTCCTCCTTGGGTGACAATACATTATATTCTACCTCATTTAGTGAGTTAGGGATTTCCTAGATATCCAAGGATGTACTAAATGAACTTTCATCTTATCTCTCACCACAACCTATGTAGTAAACAATATTTTCAACACTAGTGGACTCAATGTTCATGACTTTAATCATGTAGATTTCTGAATATGATCCTGAAATTGAACTCATATATTATATATGATTGATATGCAAAATATACACATCGCTAATACATTTAAATGGGTTGTTTGGGATCATTTACATGCCATTTAGGGTAGAGAACCATTCAACACCGTCAACCATGCGAAATTTTCCATTCCCTATATATAACCCTGAATTGATATAATGAAACTCATAGGATACATACGAGACCCTATCAGCATGCGACATCCTTATTTTCCCATAAATGATGTATTTGATACATTGATGGTACAATTAGTGGATTAATTCATGTTAATACAACCAGGTCCTTCCTAGAAGGACATTGAAGGTCGTGTTCGACCGAAGCACTAGAAATTATAAGCTGGTGGTCTCTAAGCCAATACTTGATCTTGATTTGGACCAATGTCGTCTTTCCACTTTTTTTATAGCCTTGTAGTGTTATTGTGGAAGGTTCTAGGTTATCCTCATAGTATCCCAATGATTAGAGTGTTCATACTAGAATGAGATTGAATTGAGAACCATTACTAATGAAAACTTTTTGGATACCTTAATAATTTATGATGTTGTAAACATACCAGGGTATGATGTTCCCATTTATAATAGTGTCTTCATCTTTATTTTTGATGGAGATAATTTCATGGAATGTTGTAGGGTTAGTATATATCAGATAGTCCTCAGTAGTAGTAACTTCGGCTTCAAACACCTTAGGGATTAGCAAAGCATCTATGTGTGTTTCCCTAAGGTCGTTTGACAAACTAAGTCCATCCTGGATCAAAAGTTTGGTTGGTACCAAGTATAACTATTTCGGAATATTATATTTCTATCTTATAAGTCTACTCCTCCATGGATGGGGATGTGAATTCAAAGTAAATTTAATGGATTTATGAGTTTATATTGATGAGTCAGCCCTTGGGATAGGAGTCAGAGTTACTCTTTTACTTGGTGGGTTGGGTCGGGCAGGTCTACCAACACGTTGTGGGAGATCTGACAACAATTCCTCTATGAATTGATATTCTACAGTAATTAGGTGAAAGTGGATTCTATAAGGTGCATAAGAATTTTCCTTTTCCTCATGGATTTTATAAAGGGTTCTTCCATGAGTTTCTACAACATAAATTGTTCGAGCGAGGGTGTGGCTAGAAGGTTGGCTCTATTCACGACTACATATTCCCTGATATCCTTGAAAACTATGTCCCTTCCCTATGTCTCAAAAATTGGGTGTGGAAAAATCAAGTTGATATACATAATCATCTTAAAATTAAAGAGTGTATAATTAAACTTTTACCTTGATTTAGGTTCATCTCCTTGCATTTCCTCTCTATCGTTTTGGCCAGGATGTTTTTCTAAAAGCCTATGTTCTTGAGGATTGAAAGGTGGATGACATCAGCTCTATTGTAGTATAATTAGATGGGGGACAATTGATTTTTACAAATTTTCTTTGATAATAACATGATATTGATTAACAGTTTTATCTATTCATTGATCCATCAAAATTATTTTCTCTTATAATAACAACTTCTTACCACTCACTTCCTTCCTTGAGGGAATTTTTGGGAATATATTCCACTTGTGACAGCTATTTTCTAAACTTTACCAACCTATAATCTACAATGTTATAAAGGAGGTATTTAAATATGAATAATTATTTAACTTTGTGCCCATGTATCTAGTGAAGTGGTAATAATCCAGTCATTCATTAAAAGTTACCTGGTCACACCTTTCTAGATCTGACAGAAGAAAAAAATCATTTTATATAGCGGATATAAAATAACCAAGGACATGATAAACTGGGAACAAGTAAGATTTATTCCTTCACTCCTCTAATTTCTTTCATTCGGTTCCCCTCTTATCCTATTGATGATGGGTTATTTTTTAATATCTATATGTTCCACATGATATGGAATAGGTTTTGGAGTGGGAGAAGGTCTTGTGGCTCTCAAAAGAGTGATTGATGCCACCTCTTCCTTCCTTAATTTTTCCCTAGTACTGGTGGAGTCATTAGGGAATTGAGCTTAATTCTTTGTATGGAGTCCTCTATTCTTTGGTAAATGATGGAGAAAACCTGAAACCCACCTATATACTTCATTATGATGAGAAGTCTTTGAATCTCATCATGACGGTTATAAATGAAGAGAGATATCATCTCCTCCAGAAGAATTGGTTTGTTTAAGGAGTACTTAATCCCTTTCCATCTAGAAATAAAATCTAATACCGTCTCATTTTATCACAATTTACAGTTGCATAAGTCACTGATTTGTGTCTTATGCATCATTTAGTTGATCTAAAAGAGAATCTACTGACGGAGTTCTTCCCATGCCATGATCGTTCAGTCTGGAAAACTGGGATAACATAAGAAGGATGTCCCTTATAAGGTTCATATGAATAATCTGAGTTTCATTAATTCTTGTTGATTAGGAGTTCCCATAATGGGATTTAAATGAGATTCAGAGTGCATCAGATGTTGTTCTAAGTCACATGGGTCATTTAATATCAGAAATGGAAGACTCTCTAAATTTGGAAGTGGTGGGGTGTTGGTCACCCAGTCGGGGTAAGGATTCTGTTCCAGAAATACTGGTTCATTCCTCTCTCCATGGCTTCCAATCAAGGTTCTAATGACTCGACGATATTAATAATCAATTAATGGGTGTTCTGTTCAACCTGATCTTGGATAGGGTCAATTAGAGATTGGATTCAGTATGTCATCCCTATCATTACTTAAGGTAGATATATGGATTTTGATGATCTTTCAGAACCCACTCTAGTTGTCTCCTTAAGAGAATGAAATCTTGATATCCATCCATTATTAGGTCCACATGAATCGATGGTCCCTGTACCGATTTGGGAATATTTAATGAACTTGCTTCAATCACTGGATTGGAATCTCATGGATGAGGTGAACCTACTGGAAGTGTACATTAGGGCTCTACTCAGGGCATTTATTCAACAGAAATTCTACCTTAGAATAGATCGACAGTGATTCACCTCAACTATTTTATTTATTCTTCCAACTAACAAAATCTTTCTTAGAGTGTAGGGTGCTCATTATCATCAAGATGAGGAGGTATGTCATATACAACATTGAATTTATTCTTCTCCCATGTAGATATTTAATGAGGAGGTGGTAGATAAATGGTCATGGGAACACCCAACTTTGGGTCAATCTTATTGTTCTGAGTGAGCACACCTTCATTCTCAGTGTGGATCAGTTTCCAGATGGAACTATCTTCTCCTTACTCATAATTTTCATCATTTTTTGGGGTCAAATGTAAAATTTATTCTCATGAAGTTATTTGATGTATAATAAATTGTAGGTGTTTTTATGGTTGTTGAATGGTAGGAGGCTTGTTTTCACCCTCTGTTGTACCCCCTATTCATTTCTGGGATCCTCCTCAAGTTTCTTGGTGAAGAGTAACTTTTGAGGGAATATCTATATAGCCTGGTCATAGGACTAGGTTTTGAGGGATATGGGTCATGATAAAGGATATCATGGAATATCTTTCCACTTTTCATCTTTCCTCAATGGTAAAAATAATAATTTCCATTAATGGGTGGTTGAGGTAAAAATGCAGCCAGCTCTATGGGATGGGGTTTCTCCTGTACTCTTGTTATGGTGACTCTATCTGGACTTGTTGGTCTTATAGGGTAATTTTGTGTTCAAAATTACCCCATACATGTAGGATGTGGTAGATATCATACTTTAGTAGCTATTTTTTTTGTCATTACTCTCTTGATCTCTCAAATTCTTATTCAGTCATGATATGGGTATGATGTTGGGCATGTACCTGTGCTGTTTGTTTTTGAGAAAATTTAGTGTACTTGATGATTGTCTTCCCTTATAAAATAATCCTACTGAATTTTCTCATTTATCTTGCTCATGATAATTTTTATGGATTACTCTCATTGGGCCTTACACTTTTGAGGCTTATGAAGGGTATTTTCTTAACAGTCACCTTAGAATAATGAAATTACAGGATGTCATATCCAGTGGGTTCTATTGAATGGAACATGAGGTGAAATGCAAAGACCCATGTTCACCCCATCCCTATATGTGAACACCAGGCGAGGAATCATTAATTATATGAAATAAATTACGTAGTCCAGGGATGTAGGTCAATTGGTTATATTTCCTTTAACATTATGATTTGTGGTTTTCATGTAGAAGAAAGGAATTCCGAGTTGATTTTTTGAATAGGATCTCCCAATATTTTGACATGGTCTGCATACCCATTGTAAGGAAATAGTTTTTATTTCATGTGGTACATATTTTTCAATAAATCCATATATATTTTATGTATTCATTATAGTAAAAATTCATTTAGAATTGTTAAATAGGAGTTGGTTGAGGGATAAACAAAAATTGGTAGGTTTCCCCTAGATAATTGTCTTATTATGAGAAAAATATCCTTTTTTCTTCCTCTAGTGACTCTTATACTTTATATGCCCAACATGGCCACTTTTTTACTATTTTTTTTAATGTAAGAGAGAAAGTAGGTGTCATGTTGGTATGAGAATGGTACAAGGGTTCCTTGGAGGATGAGCATTTCCCCGGGATGTCTCATGGTTGATAAAGGATATCAATTATTATTGATAGGTAAGTTAACATGTCTGGGACCATATTTTAGTGTGACTCAACATATGAGGTATTTATCATTTTTCACTTGGTAAGGGAAGGACCGTCATGATGACATGATAGGTGACTGCATGAAGGACCATCGTAGTAGGTGCTGTCATGGTTAGGAATACCATCAAAACATAATTTCTGAATGTAAGGAGAATTTATATAATGTATACCTTGGGGAGGACCTTCAATAAGAATGAAATCATGGAGATTACATTCTTGATGTTTGATTTTACTATTGGGAGGACCTTCGTAGTGAATTCCATCATGGAGAGGACTACCATCATAGCTTGATTTATAACTATAGAGAGAATTTCAGTAGTGTATACCCTATAGAGTACATTCAAGAAGATGATAGTAAGGGGAGGACCTTATTTCTATTTGATGTTACTATGGGGGGGCCTTTTTATAAAATTACATAATGGTTAGGACTATCATTGATTCTTGATGTCATACTATGAGGATAATTTCTACATCAAATTCACTATGGAGGACCTTTGGGAAAACAGTAGGGGAGGACCTTCTTTCTGTTTAATATTACTATGGGGAGGACCGTCAAAATGAATGCCATCATGAAGAGGACTACCATCACAAATTGATATCCAACTACATGAATAATTTCTACAGAGTATACCATAGATAGGACCTTTAGGGATGATAAAATAAAGGGGAGTACATTATTTCTCTTTGATTTTACTATAGGGAGGACCTTCGTGGATAATTCCATCATGATGAGGACTAATATTACAGCAGGATATCTGGATATAGGTAGATTATGTTAAGCATATACCCTAGGAAGGACCTTCATGGCAAATGATTGAAAAGGGATGATCTTCTTGTTGTTTGAACTTCTATCCATGAGGAGGGACATCATGGTGCTCCTCAATAGATAAGATCTTAGGATAGATCAGTTTATTCCCATGAAGGATGCCTTCATGGATGATGCTATCAGGAGGACCTCTAGAGATGCTGGTAATAATATTGAAGGGAGTAACTTTTCATCTGCTACTTATACTTCCATAATTTGGTAATTGATTAGTAGGATTTTGATACACAATTGATAGGTGTTTGATAGCATCAAGAACTCCATTTTGCAATAGAATAAGGTCATGAATCTACTATTCATTTTCTAATTTCCTTTGGAACAATTCATTTTTGGGTGATCCCTTACTAGTGATTAAGGTCGCATGATGTGGGTGAAGAATTTAATATATGGGTCCCAATTTTAGTGGATCCCATGGTGCTACTAGGATATATCGATGAGCATGAAATGTTCTAGTAGGGATATATTCCTACCCTAGAGTGGCCAAAACAGTAGACTGTGTCCCCTAGTTGGAACATTTATTTGTGCCTGATACTATTTTCCATTTATCACATAATATTTCTAAATACCCTCCTAGATACGATATGGGAAGCACATATATTCCATAGTGACCACCCTATTGTGTGGATGGGTCTCCCCACTTGGAGAGGTGATATTTTGGGCCCAACTCCTTTTTATTTCCACCGGCGTGATTAAATATTGGGAAATATGAAGGATATAGTTGGGAATTTATGTTTGACCCTCCATTATTTATAATACATGTTGAGAGGCTTATCAGGCTAGAACAAGAATATATGATGATTCAGGTGTTGGAGCTGGAATGTGTGCATGATCTAGTCATATATTTCCATCTAGTATGTATTGAAAGTTCTCATATGTGGGGGTAGAGATATATGTATTAACCTAATTTATAACTAGGAGAATAAAATTATTTTCTACGTTTTCCATAAAATTTTATTGAAAAACTTGATATGAATGAGCACAAGTTTGATTTTTTTCATTGGTTTCTTTTATATTTGACTGATGGGATTGATATGAACCCATAGTAATTTTCCACTTCTTGTATTTGTTTTCCTCTATATTTACATAATAGGCTTGATAAATATGAGTAGGAATTTTTATCTACTCATTGGTTTCACTCATATTTGACTAATTATATTGATGGATGTCAGCAAGGATGTGTGTTTTATTATAATTTCCACTATATATTCACAGTGAGATTGGGGATCAGTAGAAGGATTTTACATCTACTTGAACTTGCTATCATATTTTGCTGATGAGATGGATGAGATTTAGCAAGAATATACCTATGATCATATGTCGCTGCCATATTCAACTAATGTGATTATTCAATGAGAATAAGTAAAATGGCATGTTCATCATTGTATGATCATCTATCTTCGTGATTCATCCTAGGGACCTAAGTCCAAGAGACATTAAATGGGGCATTTGGGGTGATATCCTTTTTATGTTGAGGATACTGGGCCACATGACATTAGCGATGATTATTTCTCCTATCGCCCCTTGAGTGGGAACCCTGTGATAAAAAGATGAAGTCATTGGAGATGACTTTATTATCCTTCTTATATTATAAGAGGAACTCATTATCATGCTTTGGGGAGAGGCTCCTAAAATATTTAGAGATGTCTAGTGGGACCGTCGATTCTAGATCACTGATTGTTTTTGTTCGTATGGCTGACAAGGTTTCATAGCTTGGAGGGCCTATCGATCTTCCAACTGATTGGGGAGAGTACCCTATTGGTGATAATCTCGAGCCAAAGAATTTGAAACCCAGTTTTGATGATTCTATGTGGGTGATGGCATCCTATTCTTGATTGAGGACCTGACCAGTGTAATGGATGATAAGAGTGTCTATAAAATATTTTGAGATTCCATTATATTAAAGAGATCTTTAAATAGTTAATTCAATATATGTGATTGATACATACTATTAATCCTTTTCAAAGTAGCATATCATGACTGCATGCGTAATTGATGGTATCACTTGACCCACTTCCATTTTAAATTCAAAAGGGGCCTAAAGAGGGGTAACACCCCCACCATGGTTAAAGATTTACATTGGGTTCACCATTTTGTTTCCCTCAAAGATGTGTTTGGGTCTAGAATGAAATGGTATAACAAGGATGGGGTTGTATATCATTTTTAGGTTTTTAAGGTGGTGTAATAGTTATGTCATTCACATCGGGTTGACCATTTCATTCATGAACCATACACATATTTGAGGGAAACAAGGAATTTTTAAGGGGGGTTTAGGTTTTAAGGGTTTTAGGTATTTTTATGGGTTTATGTGTTTTTAAAAAATTAAATGGGTTTAGGGTTGTTTTATGGTGTTTTGGTGTTTCTGGGGTTTTTGGGTGCTTAACAGTTTAAGGTTATTTTAAGATTTTATAGTATTTTAGGGACTTTTAGGGGTTTTTTGGATTTTAGGATTTTTGAGGTATTTTTTTGATTTTTAGGGTTTTTAGGGTGTTTTAGGGTTTTTAGTATTTTTTTGGGGGTTTAGAGTTTTTTGGGTTTTAGGGTTTTCAGGGGATTTTATGGTTTTTTTGTTTTAGGGGATTTTAGAGTTTTTTTTCATCTGAGGGTTTCTTTCAGGTTTTTAGGGGGTTTTAGGGGAATTTTTTGTTTTTTTAGGTTATAATGTTTTTAGGGTTTTAGTGTTTTTTTGGGTTTTTAGTGTTTTAGATTTTTTATGATTTTTATTGTATTAATGGGTTTTTAGTTCCTTATTATGGGTTTTATGGTTTTTGTGGTGTTTTCAGGTTTTTGGGTTATTGGATATTTTAGGGTGTTTTATGTTTTTTACTATGTTCTTCAGTTGTTTAGTGGTTTTAATGTATTTTAGGGTTTTTGGATATTTTAACGTTTTTAGCAATTTTTAGGGAGTTTTAAGGTTTTGGGGGGGATTTTAAGGTCATTTAAGGGGGTTTTGGGGGTTTCAGGGTCTTTTGGGGTTTTAGGAGTTTTAGGGTTCTTTTGGGTTTTTTGGGGTATAGGGTCCTATATAGGTTTTTGGGTCTTTATGGTTTTTAGTGACCTCTTGAGTTTTTAGGGTACTTTAGGGGGTTTTATGGTCCTCTAGGGTTTTTGGTAATTTTTAGGGGTTTTTAGTTTTTTACGGTCCTTAAGGGATTTAGGGGGTTTGAAGTCTTTCATGGTTGTTATGGTGTTTTGGGGGTATTAATTTCTTTTTGTGTTTTTATGGTCTTTTAGGGTTTTTTAGAGTTTTTATGGGGTTTCAGGGTTTTTAGTATCTTTTAGGGGTTTTATGGATTTTATGGTCATTTATGGGTTTTTAGGGTTTTTAGGGGTTTAGGTTTTTAGTGCTTTTTAATGTGTTTTTATTTATTTTAGGGTCATTTAAAGGTTTTAATAGTTTTTAAGGGCTTCCGTTTTTTAGGATTTTTAAGAGTTTTAATGAGTTTTTGGGTGTTTGGTATTTTTAAGGGTTTTAAGTTTTTTTTTGTTTTTTGGGTTATTAGGGTTTTAATGTGTTTTCAGTGTTTTTAGGGCTTTAAATGTTTTTAATGGTTTTTAGTGTTTTTATGGGGTTTATGTGGTCTTCAGTTGTTTATGGTTTTTTAGGATATTCGTGGTTATTAGGGGGTTTTAGAGTTTTAGGTTTTTTTGGTTTTGGGTGTTTAAGGGTTTTTTCATGTCATTTAGGGGTTTATTGGATTTTTAGGGTCTTTATGGATTTTAGGGTTTCAATTGTTTTTATAGGGGTTTTATAATTTTTAAGGTTTTGAGGTTTTTTGGGGATTTAGGGTTTTCTTGGGGTTGTTAGGAATTTTATGTCTTTTTTAGTATTTTTTATATTTTAGTGGTTTTTAGTGTTTTAGGATTTTGAGGGGTTTTCAATAATTTTTAGGGTAAAAGTATTTTATTTTTATGTTTTTTCATATTTTTATGTTTTTTATGTTTTTTGGTATTATTAGTTTTTTCATGGTTTTTAAGGGGTATTTATGGGTTTTAGGGGTTTAGGGATTTTAGGGTTGATTAGTTTTTACCATCTTTTTGGGGTTTTTGGGTGTTTTATGTTTGTGGGGTGGGGGTTAGAGTCTTATAGTATCTTTAAGGGGTTTTAGGGGTTTTATGATTTTAGGTGTTTTAGGGTTTTTATGGAATATTGGGGAATTAGGGGATTTTAGGGTTTTAGAGTTTTTAGTGTTTCAGGTTTTTGGGGTTCTTTGGATTATTTAAGGGGTTTTATGGGTTTTAATTTTTTAAAAGTTCTTTTATAATTTTTAGTGATTTAAGGTTTTTTATAGTATTTATGGTATGTTTAAAAGTTTTAGGGTTTTTATATATTTTAAATTTTATTGGGTTTTTAGGGGTTTTGGGGTGTTTAGGGTGTTCTTAGGGGTTTTAGGGTTTTATTAGTGTTCTTACCTTTTTAGGGGATTTATGATGTTTAATCAATTTATTATCTTTTTAAGGTTCTTAAAAGGTTTTAAGGGTCTTTTTAAGGATTTTTTTGTTTTAGTTTCATTTAGTGTCTTTTGTGTTATAATTTCTTTTCGGGTTTTTATGGTTTCTAGGGTTTTTATAGGGGTTTATGGGTTTTATAGTTTTTAGGGTTTAAAGTGGTTTTACGGGTTTTAATGGGTTTTAGGGGTTTATGGTTTTAGGTGGTTTTAGGTGGTTTTAGGGTTTTCAGGGTTTTTAGTGTTTTTAGGGGTTCTAGGTTTTTTGGAGTTTTATGGTTTTATGTGTTTTTATGTATTTTAATGGTTTAGGGGTTTTTAAAGGTTTTTTGAGTTTTAAGGTCGTTTGGGTCATTCATTTTTATTTTTTTCAAGGTTTTAGGGGTTTTCAGGTTTTTTCTATTTATTTATTAATTTTAGGGTTTTATAATTTTTAGGTTTTAGTGTTTTATATTTTTAAGAATAATTTATTGTTTAAAAGGGTTTTTTGGGTTTTTTGTGGGGTTTTTGGGTTTTCGGGTCATCTAAAGCATTTTTTTTGATTTTTTAACGATTTAATTGTTTTTAATGTTTTTAATATTGTTATATCTTTTTCAATGTTATTGTGTTTTTGGGTTTTTAGGGGTGTTTGGATTTTCTTTTGGTTTTTAGTTTCTTTTAGTGTTTGGTAAGGGTATTTATGGTTTTAGATTTTTTGGGTTTATATGAATTTTTTCGGTTATTAAAGGGTTTTTTTGTGTTTTAGGGGGTTTGAGTGTATTTTGTAGGGTTTTTGGTGTTTTTGGGTTATTTTTGGGTTTTCATAATTTTAATGGTTTTTATGTATTTTAGGGAATTTTAGGGTTTCTCTAGGGTTTTTAGGTTTTTAGGTTTTTAGGGGTTTTTATAATTTTTCATTGGTTTTAGTGTTTTTAGGGTTATTAAGGGGGGTTTAGGGTGTTTAAGGGTTTTATGGGTATTTTATGGTTTTGGGGTGTTTTAGGATTTTTTTTGGACTTTTTGGGGTTTTTTGGGTATTTAGTAGTTTTTATGGGGTTTTGGGGGTTTTATGATTTTTTTAGGATTTTTGGAGTTTTTTTAGGAATTTTAGGTTTTTAAGATTTTTATGGTTTTTAGTGACATTAAGAGGTTTTTTGGTTTTCTAGATCTTTTTACGATTTTAATGTATTTTATACATTTTAAGGGTTTTGTGGTATTTTAGGGTTTTTAGGTATTTTTAAGGTTTTATGGTTGTTTATCAGATTTCTGGGTTTTTGGGATTTTGGATTTTTGGGGTTTCTAGTTTTTTATGGGTTTTAATGGTATTATGTTTTTTTAGGATTTTTAATGATTTTACAGTTTCTTTGGATTTTTTTAGATTTTAGGTGTTTTTAGTTTGTTTTGTTTTATGGTTATTACGGTTATTAGGGTTTTAGGGTGTTTAGTGTTTTAATGAATTTAATGGGTTTTTTGGTTTTTAGGGTTCTTTTATGATTTCAAGGGTTTTATGAGTTGTTGGTGTGTGTTTTGGTTTTTAGGGTTTTTTGGAATTTTTTTGGTTTTTTGGGTTTTAGACGGCTTTAGGGGTTCTAAAGGGTTTTAGGGTCTTTTAGTGACTTTTATGGTTTTTAGGGGTTTTGGGATGATTTAGGTATTTTAGAATTTTTAGTGAGCCTTAGGATTTATAGGGTTGTTTACAGTTTTTAGGGTCTTTTAGGGGTTTTAATTATTGTTGGTTCCCTTTAGGGTTTCCTTTGTGTTTTTAGTATTTTAGGGTTTTTTGGATCTTTGGGGTTTTTATGAGTTTTATGTACATTTATTGGTTTTCGGGTATTTCATAGTATTTTGTTTTTTTTATTTGTCATTTTTCGGTCTTTTAGGGTATTTTATGGGTTTTTGGGTCATTTAGGGTTTTTATGTTTGATTAGGATGTTTGCATTTTTTTATGTTTTAGGGTGTTTTAAGATGGTTTTAAGGTTTTTAAGGGAATTATGAGGTTTGAAGGTTTGTATGATTTTTATGATATTTAAGGTTTTAATGGATTTTTACGGATTTAAAGGTTTTTATGGTTTTATGCGGTTTTTAGGGTTCTTAGGGTTTTCTGTTTTTAGGGGGGGTTTTGTTTTAGGGGTTTTTTTGTTATTTAAGGGTTTTTAGTTGATTAAGGTTTTTATAGTTTTTTTATTTTGTAGGGGTTTAATGATTTTTAGTTTTGTTTTAGGATGTTAGGGTTTGTTGGTTGGGGGGGGGGGGTTAGTGTTTTTAATCATTTTTAAAGATTTTATCATTTTAGGGTGTTTAACTATTTTTTTAGTTTTATTTTTTTTGTATGGTTTTAAGGGTTTAGGGGTATTTGGGTTTTAGCAGTTTTTAGTGTTTTTAGGGGTTTTAGGGGTTTTGGCACTATTTTTGGGTTTTTTAGGTTTTTAGTGTTTTTAGGTTTCTTTGAGTTTTTAGGTTTTTATGTATTTTATTGTTTTTTGGGGGGTTTTATGGTTTTTTTGTGTTTTTTTCCATTTTTAAGGTTTTAGGGTTTTTAGGCTTATAAGTATTTTTAGGCGTTTTCGTGGTTTATATGGTTTTTACGGGGTTTTGGTGGTTTTTAGTGTTTTATGGTATTTTAAGGTTTTTGTGGTTTTTAGTTTCCCTTTTAAGGGTTTTTTATGAGGTTCCTCTAGGTTATTTGGGTTCCTTTAGTGTTTCTATGGGTTTTCATGTCGTTTAGGATTTTAAGGTTTATCATCACTTTAGGTTTATTTAGGGATCATTTTATATTTTTAGATATTTTAGTGTCCTTTAATGTGTTTTTTTATTTTTAGAGTCTATTACTGTTTCATAGGGTATTTTATGATCTTTTAGTGTATTAGGGGTTTTGGTGTCTTTTAGTGTTCCTTATGGTTTTAGTGAATTTTATGTTGTCAGTGACTTTTATGGATTTTTTTGGCTTTTATGGTTTGTTAGGGGTTTTAAGTGGTTATATTGGTTTTATGTTTTTTAAGTGTTTTTAGAGTATTTAATGGATTTAAGGGTTTTAGTGTTTTAGTGGTTTTTAGGGTTTTAATGGGTTTTAGGGGTTTTAGGGTACGAGGTAATGTTTTTAGTTGTTTTTTATTTTTTAGTTATTTTTAATGTTTTAAGGTTTGTTTTAGGGTTTTTAGTGTTTACGTTTTTTTTGGAATTTTAGGATTTTATAGTTTTGTGGGTTTTAGGGTTTTCATTTTTTTGTAGAGGGTTTTAGGGTTTTAGGGTATTTTTGGGGTTTTATGTTTTTTATTATTTTATGCTCCCTGGATGATTTAGGGCTTCTAGGGGCTTTTAGTTTTTTTTGGGGGGGGGGGTTTAAGGTTTTTTTTGGGTGGGGGGGGGGGTATGTGTTTTATGATCACTTAAGGTCTTTAGGTTTTTAGGGGTTTAGGGGGGGGGGGGTCTTAGGCTTTTTAGGGTATTTTAAGGGTTCTATGGTTTTTAGGGTCTTCTAGTGTCTTTTAAATTATTAGAACCATTTAGATGTTTTAGGGTCTTTTTGGTCCATTTGGAGTTTTTAGGATTTTGGTGGGGGTGAGGGTTTAGGGTGTACAGTGTTTTTAGTGACTTTAGGGGTTTTAGTTTGTTTAGGGGATTTAGTGTTTTTATTGTAAAATGTTTAGGGGGTTTAGGGATTTTAGAGTTTTTATGGTTTTTAGTGGATTTATATTTTTTAGTTCTTTGTGTTTTTTAGTGTTTTTAGGGCTTTTATGTTCTTTTAAGGTTTTTAATATGGGTTTGAATAACATTGTAATGTTTTCTAGGGTATTTTTTCGGAATTAGTGTTTTAGGGTCTTTTTGGATTTTAGGGATTTAGGGTTTTAGTGTTTTCCATGGTATTATAGGTTTTTAGGGGGTTTAGGTATTTTTTCATATTTTAAAGATTTTTACGATATTTTAGGGTTTTTATGGTTTTTAGGGCCCTTCAATTTTTTTGGGGAATTTTAGAGTCATTTTTTTAGTTTTTAGGGGTTTGGGGTCATTTAGTGTTTTTGGGTCTTTAAGTTCATTTACGTTTTAAAGTGTTTTTATTGTCCATCAGGGTTTTTAGGTTGCTTTAGGGGTTTTTTTCTTTTAGGGGATTTTAGGGTTTTTTATGTTTTTAAGGACTTTTAGGGTTTTAAAGGGGGTTTAGATAATTTTAGAATTTTTGGGGTATTTTATGATCTTTTAGTTGTTTTAGGGGTGTTTGGTGTCATTTAAGTTTCTTTATAGTTTTTAGGGTTGTTGAGTTTTTATGGGATTTAAGGAGCTTAAGAGTTTTAAGGGTTTCTATTGGCTTTATGGGTTTTAGGTTTTTAGGAGTTTAATGGGTTTCACATTTTTTTGGATTTTATGGGCTTTTAGGTTTTTTGGGTTTTTATGGTTTTTAGGGTTTTCGGGGCCCATTGGGATTTTCTTTCGATTTTAGGTAGTTTAGGATTTTTAGCATTTTAGAGTTTTATGATTTTTAGGGGTTTTAATGGGTTTTTCTTGTTTTATTAGAGTAATTTAGGGGTTTTGGGGGTTTTTTGTTTTTTTGGGTTTATCTAGTGTTTTCAAGGATTTGTGGATTTTGGGGGTTTAAAGGGTTTTAGATTTTATTTTGGATTTTTAGTGTTTTTATTATTTTTAAGGATTTAGGAGTTTTAAATGGTTTTAATGGGTTTAGTATTTTTATTATATTTATGATTTTATGGTTCTACATTATTTTTAGGGTTTTTTAGGTTTTCAAAACGTTTTTATCTTCTTTTTTGGGTGTTAAGTGTTTTTAGGGTTTTAGGGGGTTTTAAGGGGTTTTTATGTTTTTAAAGGTTTTTATAAATTTTTAGATTTTTTTGGGGGTTTTGGGTCTTTATGGGGTTTTAGGGTTTTCAAGATTTTTTTACGGTTTTTGGGGTTTTGTGGGTTTTTAGGGTCTATTTATGTTTTTAGGTGTTTTTAGTTTCTTTTAGTGTTCTTTGAGTTTTTAAGGGTTTTAGGGATATTAAGGGTTTCTTGTTTTTTCTTTAGGAATTTTAGGTTTTTAAGGATTTTTACGGTATTCAAGGATTGGGGGGAGTATTTAGGAATTTTTGGGGGGGGGGGGTAGTGTTTATTTTGGGTTTTTAATGGTTTTTAGGGTCTTATGGGGTTGTTTGTGTTTTTTATGATTTTAGGTTTTAAGGATTTTTTCAGATTATTTTATGTATTTGATGGTTTTTAGAGTTGTTATAGTGGTTTTATGGTTTTTGGTATATTAGGGTTTTAGGGGGTTTTAGAGTTTTAGGGGACTTTAGGGTTTTGAAATGTTTTTAGTGATTTTAATGTTTTTAGTGTTTCTTCATTTTAAGGGTTTTTTGGATTTTAGCGTGTTTATGTTTTTTAGGGGGTTTAGGGATTTTTTAGTGGTTTAACTTTTTTATAGTTTTTAAGTGTTTTTTATGTTTTGATAGGGGTTTTTGGGTCTTTTAGGTGGTTTAGGGTTTACTATTTTTAGGTATTTTTCTTTTTTAGTAATTTTAGAGAATTTTTTTCAATTTATAAATTTTTATAGTTTTTAAGGATTTTTGGGATTTTTGGGGCTTTATGGGTATTTCGTGGTTTTAGGTTTCCTTTAGAAATTATAATTATTTTCCTGGTATTTGGGTTTTTTTGTGGTTTTGTAGGGTTTTTTGGGGGTTCTTAGGGTTTTTTAGGAGTTTTCTGGATTTTCATGTTTTAAGGGGGTTTTAGGGTTTTATAGTTTTTTGGGTTTTTATTGTTTTTAGGGGTTTTAGGGGGTTCAAATGTTTTTTGGATTTGATGTTTTTTAGAGGTTTTAGTTTTTTATATTTTTCGGGATTTTTAGGGCCTTTAGGTTTTTAAGTACTTTTAGGTTTTTAGTGGTTTTTAAGGTTTCTAGGGGTTTTAAGTGTATTTAGAATTTATAGAGTTTTATGGTGTTTTAGGTGTTTCAATTATTTTTAGGTTTTTGGAGGGTTTTAACGTTTTTTGTGTGTTTAGTGGTTTTTATCTGTTTTTTGGTTTTTAGTTATTTTTGTATTTAGTGCATTTAATGTTTTTTAGGTTTTTAGGGTTTTTAGAGTTTTATGGTTTTTAGGATTTCTATGAATTTAGGGTTATTTAGGGTTTTAGGGTTTTTAGTTTTCTTATGGTTATTAGGTTTTAGTGGGTTTTATTTTTTAAAAAAGTTTTCACTTGTATTAAGTGTGTTTCATATTTTTAGTGTTTTTAGTGTTTTGAGGGGGTTTTTTTTGGATTGCATAAGGTTGGAGTGTTTTTTTTGGTTTTTATGGTTTTAGGGTTTATCAGGGTTTTTGTAATTTTTATGGTTTTTAGTGTTTTCAGGTTTTTTTAGGATTTAGGGTTTCTGGGTTTTCAGAGGTTTTATGGGTTTTAGATTATTTTTTGGGGGTTTGGAGGATTTATGTGTTTTCATGGTTATTTAATTTCTTTTAGGGTCTTTTAATGATTTTAGGTTTTTAGGGTCTTTTATGGGTATTTCGGTGTATTTAGTGTGTTTAGGGGTTTTGGTTTTTTGGGTTTTTTCGAGTCTTTGAGGGGATTTAGGGATTTTAGATTATTTTATTGTTTTTAGTTTCCTTTAAGGTTTTTAGGGTCCTTTAAGGTTTTTTGGTTCCTTCAATGTTTTTAATGGTTTCTATGGCCCTTTATGATTTTCAGTGTTTTTTTTATTATTTATAGGGGTTTTTGTGTTTTATGGTTTTATGGTTTTTTTGTCTAAGTGATTTATGTTTTTTTGGGTTATTAGAGAATATAGGGATTTTTAGGGTTATTTAATGGTTTTATGGGTTTTTAGGGTTTTTAAGGTATTTTGGGGTTTTTATAGGTTTTAGGGTTTTTAGGGGTTTTAGTGTTTATATGGTCTTTTATGGGTTTTAGGGTTTTCAATGGTTTTTATGGGGTTTAGGGTATTTTATGGGGTTTGGGGGTGTTAGGATTTTTAAGGGTTTATGGGTTTTAAGTTATTTTCATTGGTTTTATAGGGTCTTTTAGTTTTTTAGGGGTGCGAATATTTTTGCAGTTTTTTTAGTCTTTTTAGGTTTTTAGTGTTTTAGGGGGGTTTAGGTTTTTTAGGGCCCTTTAGGGATTCGAGAGGTTTTATAGTCATTTATGGGTATGGGGTTTTCAAGGTCATTTAGGTGTTTGTGGGGGGGGGGGGGGGGGTTATTTTCCATTAGGGTCCATTAGAATTTCCAAGGGGTTTTAGAGACTTTTGGTATTTTTATATTATTTTAAGGCCTTTTAGGGTTTTTAGAATTTATTATTATGTTAGGTTATTTTAGGGTTTTTATGTGGTATTATATTATTTTAGATTATTTTAGTGCTTTAGGGGTTTTAGGTGTTTTAATGATTTTTAATGTCTTTTGGAGTTTTTAGGGGTTTTACGGTCTTTTATGGATTTTAGGGTTGTAGGGTGTTCTGGGGTTTTAAGGGGTTTTAGTGTTTTAGGGTTTATAGGATTTTTAGTTTTTTTTTGTTTTTAGGGTTGATTATGGGTTTTTATAGTTTTAGATGTCTTTAGGGTTTTTATTGTTTTTTAATATTTTTAGTTTTTTAGGGATTTTTTTTCGGATTTTTGGGTTTTTAATGGGTTTTAGGGGTTTTTTGTACTTTTTAATGGTTGTAGGGGTTTTGATGTGTTTCAGTGGTTTTAATGGTCTTTAGGGGTTTTAGTGTTAGAAGTGTTTTTTGGGTTTTTATTATTTTTATGTTTTTTAATAATTTTAAGTGTTTTTAGAGCTTTTGGGTTTAATGGGGATTTTGGGTTTTTAGGGGTTCTTAGGATTTTATTATAGTTTTTTGAGGTTTTATAGGTTTTGATATTTTTAGGGCTTTTATAGATTTTTAGGGTTTTTAGGATTTTTACCCTTTTAGGTTATTTTAAGGGTTTTAGGTGTTTTAGGTATTTATTAGGCTTAAGGGGTATTTAGGGTTTTTTGGTGTTTTAGTATTTTAAATGATATTTTTGGAATTTGAAGTGTTATTTTGCAATGTTTAAGTGTTCTTAGGTTTTTAGGTTTATTTAGTGTTTTTAGGGTTTAGAGTACTTTTTATGGTTTTTAGGGTTTTTAGGGGTTTTAGGGATTTAAGGGTTTTAGTGTTATTAATATTTTTATGGATTTTTGGGTTTTAATAGTTTTTGGGAGAGGAAGGCTCGGGTCCAGGCTAGTCCTGACACCCCCCCCCAATTTATTAGAAAAAGGACACTGCAGACAAGGGAGCGGCGGGGTCAATCAACCCACACCTGAAAACCCTGGACGCCCTGACAAAACCCCAAATCCCAAAACCACCAAAAGACACACAAAACGAGAAAAGAAAGAAAAACAAAAGCAAAACCAATAGCATCTCCCAGCCAACCCAGAACCAGCATCCAGCACAGGGTCTACCAGCCATCCCCCCCATCATCATCATAATATGCACCAGGGGGGTCTTCCTCGACACCATAGCCAGAGGCCGCATCATTGTCTGCTGACTCCCATTCCGAAGAATCATATTGTTTCAAAAAGATGGTGTAGAACTCCCTTAACTTCACCTACTCCACAATCAACTTCTTATTAGTAGACTGCCCCACCTTACCAGAGGAGTTCTTCAAAGCCTTGCTAGAAGCCCTTGTAGAAACCATTCTCCGAAAGGAGGAGTAGTCCTTCCATGGCCTCCTTACTTTCAGGGCTGCAGTGCCAAGATCACCATGATTCCCCTGGAGAGGTATAACAGAGTCCTCCTAGTTGAGAAAACAAGAGGTGAGAGGAGAAAAACACTCCCTGGACAGGCCCCCAGCAAAATTCTCTTTCCCAGCGAGTATGGCCTTGTCCTTTAAAATCTGGGCCATGTTGGATTTCATCCTAGAGAAATCATCCGAGCCACTCTCCCAAAGCATCGAGCACTCGGATTCCATTCTCTCCTGAAAAAGAGAAGGCTACAAAGCCAGGTCTTTCAGAACCAAATATTTGGAGTTCTCATCCACACTATCCCTAATCATACCATCTTTATCAAAATTAACATCATTTTCTCTGAAGGAAATGAGCGCCTCCGAAGCATCCACTATGATTGGAACAGGTTCAAAGGATTCTGAAGCGTTCATCAAAGACCTAGTGAGGATACCCCCTTTACCCTCATCCTGGGCAACATTCACACCATTCTCGGTCCTCAGATCATCCCTCGCCTTATGCTCCCCTTCACCGGCATTATCAAAGCTCCCAAAAGTGCTCAAAATTATCTCGGCATCACTAGAAATGTGTTCCACACTCCCTCCCACATGCCCATTAGCAGGAACATTATCCAACACCTGAGAAGGAGACTTTGCGCTCCCAACATCATCCACCAGAGGGTTCTGGGACATGCTCCCTCCACCATGCCCAACAGCCTCGGCCTGCACCTTATTCTTTATCTGTTCAGCGGACATCTCACCTTCCGCATTGTCCGGGGGCCCCTGTACCTCCTCCTCAAGCTCCATCCCAGCAGAGTCCTCCATGCCAAGAGAACTTCTATCATCCGGAAACTGCAGATCACTCCTCAAGATCTTGTAGATATCATGTACCTTGGGTTCTGGTTAACACTGGACGACCATTTTCCCAAGCACAACTGGAGGACTAGCATGCACAATCTATGAGTTCAGAGGTCCAGAACCTAGACCAGAAGCGGATTCCACCCCCTCAGTAACAGTCCTCTCACTCCCAGTTGAAAAAGACACAGCAACCTCTTTGGAATAGACCTCCACGTGAGCCTGACCCCCTCCATCAACCTGCATCAAAACATTCCCAACTGCGATAACCTCATGTTCGTCAGAAGTAGCATGACTCGTAGGGTGTTCAGCCAAAATAGTATCTGGAGCCAAAACTCCCATTTTGGGTGATCCCCCAGCCACTATCTCAGAAAACGATGATGGAGATACAATAGACGGCCCAGGAACAGAGGGGCTGCTTCCACGTTGGCACACAGATGCAGTGTGGCCTAACCTGCAGCAAGTCGAGCAGAAGAAGACCCAGGATTCAAAAAAAACCTATTACTGCCACCAGAGTTCATCTTCAATCTCGACACAAACCAAATTGACAGGGGGTTTGGACACGTCCACCTCTATGCAAATCCGTGGTGCAAAAGGATTACATGCAGTGCTTGTCCGCGCATCCATACACAAAAATCGTCCAATGAGATTACCTATGACACGAAGGATAGCCATATTCTGGAAGGGGAGCGCAAGTCTAGAAAGAGTTACCCACAAATCCGCGCTTGGGGGATCACGATTCAAGTGGAAATCAAATCACCACTAGAACAAGTAGAACCGAAAACTAGAAACAATCCGTGGAGCCATGACTCAGGTTGAGATCAAATCATCCTTATTCCCAAATCGAACCAAAAAGTGTCGAGCATCAAGTAACCCTACAATAGATCTTCCGTAGAGATTCCAAGAAGAGGAAACAAACCTATCAAAAACAACTATAAGAGGCCAAATCCTCTCAAACTGAACCACCAACGTCAAATCCAGAAGACCAGAGGCCGAAGAAAGATCTTGAGCAGAAATCAAAACTGAGGGCACACCGTTCTGGCCCTGAGGGACTTTCAGGAAAAGCGTTATCACAAGGTTTTAGGGTTTTATGGTTTTATTTTTAGGGGTTTTTATGGATTTCTTAGGGTTTTTAGGTTTTTTTATGTTTGTAGGTGTTTTTAGTGATTTTTAGGGTTTTATCGATTTTTTGGTTTTAAGGGATTTGGGGGTTTATGGGCTTTATATTTTTTTCTTTTTAAGGAATTTTAGGGTTTTAGGTTCTTTGACAGTTATAGGGTATATTAGGGGTTTTCTAGTGTTTGGGAGACTTTTGTGTTTTAGGGGTTAATGGGTTTTCAGGTGTTTTAAGGGTTTTTATGGGTTTTTGGGTTTTTATGAGTTTTAACAATTTTTAGTGATTTTAGAGTTTCTTGGGAATTTTAGGGATTTTTAGATTTTTAGGGATTTTAGGGTTTTATAGATTTATTGGATTTTTTAGAGATTTCAATGTTTTTAGGATGTTCTAGGTTTTTTAGTATTTTTGTGGATTTTTAGGGTTTTTTGGGGTTTTAGGGATTGTTGGTCTTTATAGGGGTTTTAGATTCTTTAGGATTTCGGGATTTTTAGGACTTTTTTAGGGTTTTGGGGAATTTTTTTGGTTTTTATGTGTTTTTATGGTTTTTTTAGTTTTTAGTTTGTTAGGGTTTTTAATAGTTTTTAGGTTGTTTAAGGGGTTTTATGTTTTTAGGGTTTTTTTTGGTTTTAGTGTTTTTTTGGATTTAAGGGAGTTTTAGGGGCTTTTAATTTCTTTTCTGGGTTTTATGAATTTTTAAGTATTTTTATGGGGTTTTAGGTATTTTTAGGTGTTTTAGGTTTTAAATGGTTTTTTTGTTATTTTGGGTATTTTATAGGTTTCTAGGTTTTTAGTGGTTTTTAGGGACTTTGCGGGTTTTATTGTCTTCTAGATGTTTTTTGGGGTTTTTTGGGGTTTTAGGGTTTTTAGGGTCATATTTTTTTTACAGTATTTATGATTATTTTAGGTTTTTTATGTTTTTGGTGGTTTAATAGTTCTCTAGGGGTTTAAATTATTATTTTTAGTTTTAGGGTTTTTTAGGGTTTTAGGTTTCTTTATTGTTTTATGGTTCTTTTTGGGATTTTATATATTTTAGGGTATTTTTGGGTTTTTGTTGTTTTTTTAGGTTTATAGGCTTTTAGGGACTTAATATTTTCAGGGGTTGTTAATGTTTTTTATGTTCTTTAAAGATTTTTATGGTTTATAGGGGTTTTATTATTTTTACGTTCTATAAGGTTATTTGATTTTTACTTTTTTAGGGGATTATTAGGGTATTTAATGGGATTTATTATTTTCTTCGGGTTTTTAGTTTTTTTTTGTTTTTACAATTTTAATTTTTTAGGGTTGATTAGGTATATTAGGTTTTTTATGATTTTTGGTGTTTTAAAGAGGTTTAAGGGTACTGCGGTTTTTTATGTGCTTTATGTTTTTTTTAATTTTTTGTTTTTTGGGTTGTTTTAGAGTTCATAAGGGTTTTTAGGTTCTTTAGACTTTTGTGGTTATTATGGAGTTTTTAGTATTTTTACAGGTTTTCTAGTTTTTATGGGTTTTAGGGGTTATTTTAGTTCTTTAGGATTTTAGGGGGTTTTATAGTTTTATGGTGTTTAAGAGGTTTTACTGACTTTTGGGGAATTTTAGGGTTTTATGTTCATTATGTTCTTTTAGGATTTTTTTGCTTTTTAGGGTCATTTACTATTTTGAGGGTTTAATGGTTTTTAAGGCCTTCTTCGTTTGTTTAGGGTTTTTTTGGTTTTAGGGTTTTTAGGGTGTTTTTTGGGGGGCGGGGGTTGGGGTTATTAGTGGTTTTTAGTGTTTTTAATGGTTTTTAGGTTTTTTAGAAATTGTTTAGGGGTTTTAGGGTTATTATTATTTTTATAGGCTTTTAGGGATTTTATTTGGTTTTAGGGGTTTATAGGGGTTATGGTGTTTTTAGGGTTTTAGGGGTTAGTATAGGTTTAAGGGGTTTATAAGCTTTCAGGAGTTTATAATTCATTATAATGTTTTAGTGATTTTTTGGGAAATTTATAGTTTTTTGGGTTTTTTATAATGTTTTATTATTTTCTGTATTTTTTAGTGTTTTTATAGTTTTTATGGATTTTTGTAGTTTTTAAGCATGTTTTGGGTTTTGTAGTGTTTTTAGGGTTTCTTATGTTTCTAAGGGTTTTAGGGTTTTACATGTATTTTTAATGGAATTTTGGGGTTTTAGGGATGTTTTGGGGTTTTAGGGTTGTTTAAGGGTTTTTAGTGATTTTAGCACTTTATGGGTTTTAGAGTGTTCTGGGGTTTTTATGTTCATATAGTTTTTGGGTTTTCAATGTCTTTTATTGTCTTTAAGGGGTTTTATGGTTAATAGGATCTTTGAAAATATTTAATGGGATTTAATGTTTTTAGGTATGATAGCTATTTTTATGTTTCTAGGGGTTTTAGGTGTTTAATTTTTTATAGGGGTTTATGGAGTTTTAATGGGTTCAAGGGTTTTCAGTGTTTTCAGGGGTTTTAGGGGTTTTATTGTTTTTATGGTTATATTGTTTTTTGCAGTTTTATGGATTTTTAGGGTTTTTGTATTTTTATAGTATTTTCGATATTAAATTGTTTTTAGGGTATTTAATGGGGTTTAGGGTATTTAAACATTTTTAAGAGATTTTAGGGTGTTTTGGGTTTTATTATTTTTAGGTTTTTAGTGTCATTCTGGGGGTTTTAGGGGTTTTTTATAATTTTTTGGGAATTTTATTTTTTTAGGGTTTTATGGATTATTATGGGGTTTTGGTGGTTTAAAGGGGTTTCAATCTTTTATCAAGGTTTTTATGGTTTTAGTGGTTTTATGGTATTTTATGGTCATTTAGGAGTTTATAGGGTTTTGGTTATTTTAGGGTTTTTATTATTTTTAGGGTTCTTTAAGGTTTTAGGTTTTTATGGGTTGTTTTTGGTTTTTAGGGTTCTTTATGGTTTTTAGGGATTTTAGGGACCTTTCAGATTTTTAGGTCTTTTATCATCCTTTTGTATTTTTATCTTTTTAGTTTCCATTAGTTGTTTTCATATTTTTTATGTATTTTAGTGTTTCTAAAGGTTTCCAAGTATTTTAGGGGTTTTAGGGTATTTTTTGACTATTTAGTGTTATTTATTGTTTTTAATGTCTTTTGGGGTATTTATGATTTTTACGGTCTTTTAGTGGGGTTTTAGGGTTTAACTACTTTTTATGGGTTTAGAGTGTTTTAGAGGTTTTTAGGGTTTTTCATTTTTTTATTTCCTTATGCGGGTTAAAGGATTTTTATAGGTTTTCAGAATTTTAGGATTATTATGGATTTCATGTTTTTTATGTTTTAAGGTTCCTTTTGGGGTTTTAGGATTTTAGGGCGTTTTATGGTATTTCAAGTATTTTTAGGGGTTTTATGGTTTTTAGTGTTCTTAGTGATTTTAGGGTGTTTATGGAATTTTTGGTATTTTTTAGGTTTAATTGATATTTTATGGTTTGAAAATGTTTTTAGTGTATTTTAGGGCCTTTTATAATTTTTAGTATCTTTAGGGGTTTAGGGTGTTTAAGGGTTTTTAGGATATTTTATTATGTTTTAGGGGTTTTAGGGGTTGGGGTTTATTTTTTAGGTATTTAGTTTTTAGAGGTTTTATGGATTTTTTTTAGTTTTTTGGGGTTTTATGGTTTTGTGTGTATTTTTCAGTTGTTAGGTTTTTAATGGTTTTAGGGATTTTAGGGATTTTAATGGGTTTTATTGTTTTTAGGGGTTTTAGGATTATGTATAGATTTTTAGCATTTTATGGTTAATTTTTTATTTTTGGGGTCTTTAGGGTTTTATACATCTTTTATGGTTTTATGATTTTTAGTTTTTAGGTTTTTTTTATGGTTTTAGGGTTGTGTAGGTTATTTTTTGGATTTTTAGGAATTGTTTGGGGATTTTAACTTTTTAAGGATTTTTAGGGTTTTAAGGCATTTAAAGTATTTTATAGATTTTAGGGTTTTGTAAGGATTTTATCAGTTTTAGGGATTTTATTGGTTTTGGGGGATTTTAGGGGTTTTAATGGTTTTTAGGTTTTTAGCAGTTTTAGTGTTATTTATAGATTTTAGTATTTTAGGGGATTTTATTTCTTTTAGGGTCTTTTAGGGGTTTTAGGTTCTTTTAGTTTTTTATTGTTTTTCGGTCCTTCTAAGGTTTTGGCTCCTCTTAGGGTTTTAGGGCCATTTTTGGTTTTTATTATTTTTTAGTGTTTTAGGATCTTTTAGGTTCTTTTATAGGTTTTAGGGGTTTCTAGGGTTTTTAGGGTTTTTTTGTTGATTGGGTATGATATTGGTTTTTTTGGGTTTTTTGTGATTTAAGGGGTTTTATGGATTATAGGGTTTTGAGGGTTTTTTTCATTTTAGGGTTTGTAAGGTTTTAACGATTTTTAGGGTTTTATGGTGGTTTTTGGGTTTTTAGGAGTTTTAGGTGTTTTTAGAGTTTTTTGGCGGGTTTGGGGTTTTTCGGTATTTTAAGTAGTTTTAGTTTTTTTATAATTTCTAGGATTTTTTTGAGTTTATGATTTTTTATAATTTTATGGTTTTTAAGTTCATTAGGGAATTTTGGTTCTTTTAGGGGTTTTAGGATCTTTAGAGGGTATTAGGTTATTATAGGGGTTTTAGGATTTTTAGTGATTTCAGGGTTTTTTGGGGTTATAATTATTTTTTCGTTTTTAATGTATTTTTGGGTTTTTATGGTTTTTGGGGTTTTTTGGGGTTTTAAGTGGGTTTTTAGATTTTTTGGGGTTATAGATATTTTTGTTGTCTTTTAGATTTTTTATGTCATTTCAGGATTAATAAAGTATTTATGGATTTTAGGGTTTTTAGGTGTTTTGGTATTTTTAGTGGTTTTAGGGTATTTTTAGTGTATTTTTGGTTTCTTTGATTTTTAGGGGGTTTCGGTATTTAGGGTTTTATAGATTTTATGTACCTTAAGTTTTTAGGGGTTTATGGTCTTTTTTTTGGATTTTAGGGGTTTTAAGGTATTTTTATATTTTTAATTTTTTAGGGTTTTAGAGAGTTTTGGGGGTTTTAATGTCTTTTTGGGTTTTTAATGGGTTTTATGATTTTTATTGGTTTATAATTTTTAGGGATTTTTTGGATTTTTAGAATTTCATAGGTTGTTAGTGGTTTTTTATGATTTTAGGGGTCTTATGGTTTTTAGTGTTTCTAAGGGTTTTTTGGTTTTTTGGGTTTTTAGGGGTTTTAAGGGAGTTTCATGTATTTTATGATTGTTGGTTTTTTGATATCTTTTAGGTGTTTTAGGGTCTTTTAGGGTGTATAGGGTTTTTAGGGATTGTCAGGGTTTTTAGGGGGTTTTAGTGTTTTTTTATGTTTTAATTTTTTTAGCATCTTTCAGGATTTTCTGGTTTTTTTGGGTCTCTTAGGATTTAGGGCGTATATTTTAGGGTGTGTGGTGTAGGTTTTAAGGTTTAAGATATTGTGTATAGGGTTTATGGTGTAGGATTTAAGGTTAAGGGTGTAAGGTATAGGGTGTGGGGTTTAGCATTTATGGTTTAGGATATAGTGTTAGGTTGTTGGATTTTGGGTTCAAGGAGTGGGGTAGAGGGGTTTGGGTGTAGTTTTTACAGTTTTAGGTGTAGGGTTTTGGGTTTAGTGGGTTTTAGGTTTATAAAGTTTTTTTAGTTTAGGGTTCTAGGTTTTTTGAAGGTTTTAATGGATTTTATGAGTTTTATGGGTTTGCAGGTTTTTATGTTTTTTTGAATTTTAGGGGGGTTTTAGGGTTTTTATGGTTTGTATTGTTTTTAGGGTTTATAGTGTTTTATTGGATTTTCATGTTTTTTTAGATTTTTATGGGTTTTTATATTTTTAGGGTTTTTAGGGATTTTGGTGTTTCTAAGGTATTTTAGTGGGTTTTGGGGTTTCTTAGAGGTTTTAAGGTGTTTCAAGGGGTTTTGTGGGAATTTTGGATATTTAGGGGTTTTAGGTTTGTAGGATTTTTAGACTTTTGGGGATTTGAGGTTTTGGGGGTGGTTTTAATATTTTTTTGTTTTTTTTTTGTTTTTAGTGATTTTAGGGTTCTGTGGTTTTTGAAGGGTTTTATGGTTTTTTTGGGTTTTTTTGTATTTTTAAAGAATCATGATCTTTTATGGGTTTTTTTGGTCTTTAGAGGTTTTTAGGGTCTTTTAGAATTTTTTGGGTTTTTTTTGGGACATGTAATTATTTTATGGTTTTTATGTTCCTTTAGGGGATTTAAGAGTTTTTTTATACCTTTAGGGCAAGGAAGGATCAAGACGAGGCTAGCCTAGTCCCCCAAAATTTATTGAAAAGGAAAAGAAAACAACAAAGTGTTACAAGGAGGGATTATATAACTAGGTGTGCATTTCACCCTTCAAATCAGATTCCTCAAGCAGAGATCAAGAAGACGAGGCGATAAAGGAACACGTCGACCACCTCTCCACGATAGCCTGCATGGAAAGGGCATCTACAACCGCATTTTCCTCTCAGTAGGAATGTGTCACATTGAGGTTCGTCCTTTGACCTAGGGTAAGGCATTCCACCCATTGAGGGATAATCTTTCAAGGGATGCGCCTGGATCTGTTCTTGAGGGTATTCAACAAAAGCATTGAGTCTAATTCAAGCCAGAGAAAGATTCATCCAAAGTGGATGAAAAACTTAATCAACTTCATCGTAGCCCGCATTTCAGCTTCAAGGGTGAACCCATCACCAATAAAGTAATGGAAGCATCCCTTGAAGAAACCCCGATTGGTGCGGAAGATCCTGCCACACCCAGCAGGACCCAGCGCTCCCAGAGCCACACTGTCCACGTTAATATTAATCCAGGAGGTAGCTGAGGGATGCAGTGGATGAACTTGGGAACCTGTGGTTTTTTGGTCTTGCTCGGGACACCAAGAAGCCGAAGTATAATGAGGTCATTTACATCATTCTCCATCGAGTCTTTCTGGATATGAGATGTTGCATAAATCGCCTTATGAATCATCACCACACCACCATGGATGGAGAGCCGCTTCTTGTTGTTTACAACCGCATTTTGAGCGGTCCAAAAATAAGATATGGTGGAAGTGACAACATCAAGTAGGAATTGATTCACGTGATTGTTACAAGACCAGCTGGTGGGGCTATCCAACAGCTTGAGGAGAGGCATGTCCAGGCAAAGTGGGAACCCAAATAGCTACTACAAGAATTCCCAGAGCGTAGTGCGAAACCTACATCGAAGAAAGGTGTGTTTAATTGTCTCCTCAGCACATAGGCAGAGAAAACAGATAGAGGCTAGGCTGTGTCTAGCTTTTTATATCTGATTCTGCAAGGGAAACTGATTTTTCCACAGTTTCCAAAGTAGCATATGGCTGGCTGGAAGAATGATGTTTCTCCTAAAGCTGAAGAGCCAAGCTGGGGTAGGGGAACCCCAAGAACATTTTTACAGATAGAAGTCCTTAGTATTAATATTACCAACAAGTTTGGGTTACCAAATCAAGGTTTCATTATCAAAACAAGTGTATCTATAAATTTTCATGGTAATTTCAGATGGGAGGATCATATCAAACTCTTCTAGTCAAGGAATAAAGGCCGCGATGGGAAATCTTCTTAGGCCTGTAGGGGGATTCACATAATCCTACAAAGGCCTATCAATCCAGGGAGTGGACAAAACATTTAAATCAGAGTTCTTAGAGATGATCCATTTCGAGTGAGAAGTAATTCCCTTGTACAAGGCATGGATTATTGTCCAAACAGAGGATGGAAAGTATCTTGTGTACCCATCACAATTATTAATCACAAACCTTTCTCAAGTGAACCCCAGGCCACCTCCCTTAGAGTCAAACAGTTCCCAGGTAAATTTGGCAAGGATTGCATCATTAAATCTTCTATGATTCTTGATGCCAAGCCCCCCCCCCCAAGTCAACTAGCTTGGTACAGTCTTTCCGGGCCATAGAAATCTATTTCCTTTCACTAATGCATCCCGCCCAGGAAAAGTTATGAATATTTTCTTGCAGATCCTTGATAAGGTTGACCAAACACCTATAAATTGAAAAAGCATATGTGAACACAGAGGTGATAACTTAATTGATGGGGAAAACCCTTAAATATTTCTAAAGGAACTTCTCTTTCCATTTTTCTAGTTGTGGAGTTATTCTGGTAGAAATTATCTCAAGGTGACAATGCTGGATTCTTCCCCAGAAGATGGGGACACCCAGATAATCAAAAGGAAGTGACCCCATCTTAACCCAAAGGGACTGTGCAATGTAAATTGGTCGAGGGTGGGATACCCCCTCTCCAAAGCTGATAAATGATTTATTCCACCTGATAGATTATCCCACCACACATTCATAGTGATGGTAGATCACCGGGATTGATAACAAAGGCCGTTTGTCAGATTTCCCAAAAATGAGAATATCATCAGCAAAGAGAAGGTGAGATGTCACTTGAAGGTCTCTCGCTATATTAATTGGATTAAAGAGTCCATCCTTCATGAGATCAATGATAAATCTGCTCAAATATTCTTCAATGATCACAAAGATAATTCCTGAAATTGGATCTCCCTGTCTGACCCCATGGGAGGATGGGAAAAACCCCTTAGGAGATCCATTGATGATAATGGAGACCCAAGCACTGTTTAAGATGGATGTGACCATCTTGATGATGCTGCTCAATAAACCATATTTGGATAGAGCTTGAAAAAATAAACTCCACTTGATAGTGTCAAAATCCATAGAGATGTCAATCTTTAGAGAAAAATTACCATGTTTGGAATGCTTCCACACAATATTGATACCCTACAAGGCTGTGAAAAGACAATCTGGGACATTTCTCCCCGAAACAAACCCAAAATGATTTGGGGAAAGTATCTCCCCCAAAAAATTCCCAATTCTCATTACCAGAAGCTTTCTAATGATTTTGGGAATAGTATTCCCGATAGCCACTGGCTGGAATTCCCCAATGTCAATGGCATTGTCCCATTTGGGAATCAGGGCAATGAAATTTGAGTTGGTGCCATGTGGGAATGAGTTGTAGAAGAATAATTCCATGATATAATTGGTAATTTCTAGATTCATGATATCCTATTAGAACATAAATAACTTTTTAGTGAACCCATCCAGTCCCACTACACTATCCATGTTCAAAGAAAACAAGGCAGCCCTGATTTCCTCCTCAAAGCGAGCATTCATTAAAGCTTTGTTATGCTAATCATCAATTCCTGGCACGATGGAATCCATCAAAGGAATAGCATAAACCCCATAATCATCAGTATACAACCCATTGAAGTGGTCAACAAAATCATTGGGAATTTCATTCTCTGAAGTGAATGTAGAATCTGAGATACAGACTTCTTTTAAGAACTTTTTAACCTTTTTATCTTCATGCAACTAGAAGTAGAATTTTGAGTTATGGACCCCATCCTTAGGACATATTACATTGAATGGATTTTTAGCTAGCTTCTCCTTAAGGACCAGAAGATCATAAATCTTGGAATGAATCTATAGCTCCTCTCGAGAGGGATGAGATGACTGTTGGTTGGAGGATTAGAGGGAGGAAAGCTGGTGTTCAGCTTCCCGACTATCATCATCCAACCCAGAGAAGCACTTCCTACTTCACTCCTTAAGTAAGGGTTTGATTTTTCTGAGCTTGGGGACCAGGATAAATAAGTGACTTCCATGGAAAGTGTCACTCCACCCATTGGTGAAAATTTCCCTACATCTTGGAATTGTGAGCCAAGCATTATTGAATCTGAAAGTCACGGGTGATGACCTTGGATAACCCATCGAGAAGTCTGAAATAAAAGGATTATGATCTAAGTTAAACTTGGGAAGAGTAAACCCAAAGACATAAAATTGAGCATTCATGTAACTAATCCTATAAAAACACCTGTACCACTTTCTTACATGCCTTCCATTGACAGTGAATCATCCTTATGTGAAGGAGGCTCCGAAAAATGGAACTTCTGTGTTGTCACAAGTATCTAAGCAGTAGGAAAATTCCTTAGTAGCCAAGTGAGAGAATTTGGAACCAATCATCTCATTTAGTTGCAATATGGTGTAGAAATATCTAATGACAATACAATTATTCTCATGAGCTTATTCAGGTGGGCCAATTTTCCCCAGAGGACCCGTCTCCTTGTGTATAAGCAAGAGGCATACACATAGGATAGGGAATATGAGGCATCATTAAATCCAACTTCCAAGGTGATGATTTGAGGACTCACATCCAAAGACAATCTAAATATAATCACGTTTTAGAACCCATTAAGTGTCCAGAACATTCTCATTAGAATCCTTTGCAATAAAGGAGTTACTAAGGATACCCCAATTGAAGCCCATATAGTTATCAAAATAGATCATCGGTTCAGTGATTCCAAAAATCATGGGCCTCCGAGAGGAGATAAAATGATGAAGGGATGAGGTAGTGGGAGGGTTCCCAGTCCCATGGATATTTCAAAAGAGGATACTCATTAATTTGGGGGGTCTCCCCTATCAGAGGGCATATATTTACAATCAGAGTCATGGATTGTGACCCTCCCTTTTCCTTTACCTTTTTTACCTTCTTCTTGGTCCTACCTACAGAGTTCTTCTTAGGATGAGGATTAGTGGTTTCATAAATCTAGTATTTCTGTTTAGAATCATTCGGAGGTAGAGGATCATCCTTATATGATAGATACATCAGTAGGATTGGAGGATCCTTCCATCCGTTCTGCAACCTCATCGGTCTGATCCTTGACATCATCATCCTAGAAGCTACCAATGAGAGGGGTGAATCTATTGAAGGGGAAATGTTCTATCGGATAAGCAATCCCTACTAGGTTTCACCTTACGGCCTTACCAGAGGACATAGTCATGAAGGAGTCATCAGTCACCGACAGGAGAGCCTCGGGTGAGCAATCCTTCTTAGATTGACATGATGTAGCTTCTGGGATAGGATGTTCTAGAGGTGCCTCCACAGTTATGACAACCTGAGATCTAGGGCTGGTGAAAAAAGTAGGCCCTGAAATAGGAGTTACCGGATCAGCCGACAAACCGGTAGGAGGGGATATAACTGTCCCAACCAGAGTGTGAGGCCTAATGGCACTGGACACCAGAGGATTGAGTGGAGCCTCATGCTCCTCATTAATCATCATTGAGATGGTGGGTTAAGAGGAAACAACATGCCAATTAGGCACTCCCTGCATATGAGGGGGTGTCTCCTGGTAGCTGGTATCATCCACCACCACCCCCTCATTGGGAAAGTTGGTAGGAGGCTCCGTAGGGGTCTCCTCAACAGCTGTAACTAGGTTGTGAGACTTTATAGGTAGTTCATAATTTAATGTAGAGGCTTGACTGAGAATAGAATTCATGGGGACATGGGATAACAGGGGTTTATTCTTCCCCAATTCAGCTCCGTAGTTCCTATTGCAGGAGTTAGCAACATTACCTTTAAGGTTGAAATTGGAACACAACTTCAATCTTCTTAAATCAAAAATGAGGTGCCCAAAAGGGTTGCGGTGAAGGAAGAGTTTAGGTTTCCTCTTATACTAAATTTCTAACATGAAGCTACCCTTATTTGTGTTGGGCACTACTTCATCAACCAGTGTGGATGCTAAATCAACTTCGACCAGAACACGAGTGTAGTGACCATATTGTGGGTTATCTATCTCCTTATTAATGCGTATCGGAAACCCACTGAGGATGAAATGTCCCATAGAATTCCAGGATTCTAATTGAGCTAGATTATCCTATATATACAGATCCATACCTGCACAGAGGTATTATTTACATTTGAGGGGTCAAATTTATGGTCCCACTCCGGAATCCGAAGGTGTAAAGGCTTCAAATTGAGAGATCCAAAGCTCCATGCTCACCATTTCCATTCATCTGATGGGAAAACAATGTAGTTGTACCCTCTCCCCAGAGCAGTCATTCTCCATTTAGAGAAACCCCATATATCCTTGATCTGTTTAGTAAGATTAGTAAATTTCCAGAGTCCCTCACCCTTTAGAGTCAACACCCTAGCAATGATGGAGAAGTAGAAAAGATTGATCCTTTCTTCCACTACCTCACGATTAGCCGATACATGAGCCACCCCCCCCCCATTCTGAATCCCTCAATCAGGAGAGGGATCACTGAGATCAGAAAATGTATGTGAATTCTTCAATTTCACTGCCTCAGAGAAATTAAGATTGAATCCCAACGCCTCTGGTGGATCGCGAGACGCACCAAAAAAAGGGTGGATGATTAAAGAGCTTGAAAAGCTCTTTCTGACCACACAAATCTAGAAAAACAAGAGATTTCCCTACCTTTCCATCAGGGGGTGGTGCGGCCAGGGGCCGAGCAGGATCCTCATTCCCACCAGACTATCTTCCTTGAGCCATATATACATAACTTTAGTGGTTTTAAGGGTATTTCGGTCTATTTTAGGGTCATTTTAGTTTTTTAGTGTCTTTAGGGTTTCTAGTGTTTTTTGGTATTTTTTAGTTTTAGTGTATTTTTGGGGGGTTTGAGGATTTTAAAAAGGTTGTTTTGGTTTGAATGGTTTTTAATTTTTTTAGGTGTTTTAGGGGGGGTTTAGGGGTTTATAGGGTTTTAGGGATTTTTGGGGTTTTAGGTTCTTTTATGGGTTTCAAAATATTTTAGGTTTTCTAGTTTTTATATGGGTTTAGGCTCTTTTTATGGGGATTTAGGGTTTTAGGTATGTTTTTAGGAGGTTTTGGTACATTTTAGGGTTTCGAGGGGTTTTAGGGTTTTAACAGTTTCTAGGTTTTTTAGAGATTTTAGGGTTGTTAGGGATTTTGGGGGAGGGGTAGGGGACTTTTAGGCATTATGGGACTAAGGGTTTTTAATATTGTTTAGGTATTCAGGGTTTTGAACTATTTTTATCATTCTTATGTTTTTTGGGGGTTTTAGGGGTTTTAGGGTTATTAAGGATTTTTAGGGGGATTTGGGTTTTTTGGGAGTTTTAGGGTCTATAGTAGTTTTAGGGTTTTAGGGGTATTAAATGTTTCTTGGATTATTTGAGGGGTTTTCAGGGTTTTTAGGTCCTTTTAAAGATATTTATGGGTTTTGGGTTCTTTTAGTGTTTTATGGGTTTCTGCGGTATTTTGGTTTTCTTGGGGGTTCATGGGTTTTATGGTTTTATGGTTTTTTAATGTTGTAAGGTGTTTTTAAGTATATTTAGGGTTATGAATTATTTTTATGTGGTTTACAAGTTTTATATATTTATGGTGTTGTTGGGTTTTTGAGAGTTTTAGTGATTTTATATGGTGTTGCGGTATTTTTAGGGCGTGTTTGTGTGTTTTAGGGGTTTTAGGGTCTTTTAGTGTTTTTAGGTTTTTAGGGGTATTAGTATTTTTATGGTATTTTTATTTTGTAGGGGTTTTTTGGGTTTTTATGGTTCTTTAGGTGGTTTAAGTTTTTAGTGAATTAAGTTTTTTTAGGCCAATTTTAGAATTTTATAGTGTTTTAGGTTCTTTTATGGATTTATTGGGTTTTCAAATTCTTTTGGGGATTTAGGGTGTTTTTTTATTTTTTAGGGTTTTGAGGGTCTTTTATGAGGTTGGGGGGTTAGGGTTTTAGGGTTTTAAATGATCTTAGGGGATTTTAGGGTTTTGATGGGTTTAAGGTTATTTTAGGGTTTTTATTAGCTTTAGGGGTTTTAAGGTTTTTATGGTTTTAAGGGGTTTTATGGTTTTAAGGGGTTTTTTGAGATTTTAGGTGTTTTAGGGCCTTTAGGTAATTACATATTGGTTTTAGGGTCTTTTAGGTGGTTTTCGGGTATTTCGGGTCTTTTAAGGGTTTAGGGGTTTTAGGGTATTTTAGGGTATTTTAAGGTATTTTAGGGTTTTTAGGTTTTTAAGGGTTTTTAAGGGTTTTTTGTTCATATAGTGTTTTAGGTGTTTTTTAGATCATTGATGTATTTGGGTATATGTTTTATGGTATAGGGTGATGGTTTTAATGTTTAAGGTGTTGGTTTTAGGGTTTAGGGTGTATGATTTACGGTTTTGGATGTATCTTATAGGGTTTAAGGTGTTGGGTTTAGAGTTTATATTGTTGGGAATAACATTTAGGGTGTAGGGTTTTTAGTTTAGCATGTAGGATATATGGTTTTTGTTGTGGGGTTTAGGGTTTAAGGTTTTGGGAATATGGTTTATTTTGTACATTTTAGGGTATAGGTTATATTGTATAAGTTATAATGTTTAGGATTTTTATTATATTTACCATTTTGGGGTATTTAGTGGTTTTATGGTTTTTACAATTTTTAGGGGTTTTTATTTTTGGGTTTTTAAGAATTTTTAGTTTATTTATGATTTTAGGTTTCTTCTTGTTTTTAATGGTTTTTAATGTATTATGATTTTTAGGGGACTTAAGGGTTTTAGAGGGTTTAGGGGTTTTTAGGGGTGTAGGTTTTTTTATGTTTTTTTATGATTTTTTAGAGTTTTTTGTATTTTAAATAGATTTTTAGGGTGTTTAGGGGGTTTAAGGTTTTTGTGGTTTTAATTTTTTATTTTTTTTATGGATTTTAGCTATTTTGGGGTTTTGTTTTGATTTTTAAAGGTTTGTATGGTTTTTAGGTTTTTAAAAGGTGTTTATAGGGGGTTTATTTTTTTTAATGTATTTATTGTTTTATGAGGTTTTAGGGTTTTCTATATTTTTTAGGGGTTTTAGTAGGTTTTTTGTATTTTGGGTGTCTAAAGAACATTTATGGTCTTATAAGGACATTTAGTGTTTTTAGAATTTTCTTTTGGGATTTATAGGGGATTTTGGGTATTTTAGATTTTTATAAGTTTTAAGCGTTTTTAGGGTTTTATGATGTAAAGGGATTTTTAGGGGTTTTACTTTTTGTGGTTTTTAGAGTTTTAGGGTTTCAATGGATTTTAAGATTTTATGGGTATTTATGAGTTTTTATGATTATTAGGGTCTTTTATGGTTTTAAGGGGTTTTAAGATCTTTTTGGGGGTTTTAGGGTTCTGTATTTTTTTAAGGGTTTTCTTGACTCTTATGGTTTTTAAATTTTTACAGCCCTTTGGGGTTTTATGGTTATTAGAGACTTTCAGTGTTTTGGGTATTTTAGGTTCTTTTATGGTTTTTATTGTCCTTTTAGGTTTTAGGGTTTTAGGGTCTTTTAGGGGTTTATGGTTTTTAGGGTATTTTATGGGTTTTAATGTTTTTGTTGGGTGTATGGTATTTAGGGTATTTTAGGCTATTTTTGGGTATTTTAGGGGTTTAAGGTCTTTTCAGTGGGTTTAGGGTTTTTAGGTTTTTTTAGTGGTTTCAGGGTTTCAGGGTTTCTAGAATATTTTAGAATTTTTCAAGGAATTTTAGGGTCAGATAAGATATTTTATGTGGATTTTGGGTTTTTATGGTTTCTATTGTCTTTAAGGGTTTTTTTACTTTTATGGGTTTCATGGATTTTAAGCGTCTTTTAGGATTTCCAATGTTTTTTTCTATGGATTTTCTAGGTTTTTTGAATTTATATGGATTTTAGAGTTTTTCGGGTATTTACTGAATTATAGGGGTTTTGGTATATTTTTGAGGTTGGGGGTTTTTCAGGTCTTTTTTCAGGGTTTTAGGGTTTTTAGGTGGTTTTAGGGGTTTTATGATTTTTTAGGTTTTATTCGTATTTTAGGATTTTTAGGGTTTTAGGGGAATTAGGGATTGTAGGTTTTATATGGTCTTTCAGGATTATTAGTGTCTTTTAGGGGGTTTTTGGGATTTCATGGATTTTTAGGGGTTTATGGTTTAAATTGTTTCTTTACTGTTTCTATGATGTTTAGGGTTTTCTGGGTTTCTTAGGGGTTTTAGGGGTTTTTATATTTTTTACGATTTTTAGTGTTTTTATTCTTTGGGGGGGTTTGGTTTTTAGGGGTTTTATAATTTTATAACGTTTTTTATGGTTTTAGGGGTTTTATGGTATTTTTAGGATGTCTTAGGTTATTTAAAGTGTATTACAATCTTTTTAGTATTTTGAAGTCTTTTCTTGGTTTTATAGTTTTGATTTTTTGGGGGGGATTTTAGGGTTTTTTGGGGGTATTAGGGTTTTTTTTAAGTTTTATGATATTAAGTGTGTTTGGGTGTTTTGTGATCTTTTTTGGGTTTTAGGGGGGTTTAGTGGTTTTAGGGATTTTTATGGGTTTTAGTGGTTTTTAGGGTTATTTAGGGTTTTGGGGGGTTTTTTATTTTTTTATTTCTTTGGTTTTTTTATTTTTTGGATTTTTTTTTGGTTTTGGGGGGGGGGGGGGGTTAACAGTTTTTAGTTTTTACGATTTTTATACATTTTACAATTTTTAAGGTGTTTTTACGATTTTAAGGGTTTTTAGAATGTTTTATGATTTTAATGTTTTTAGGTTCTTTTAGGGATTCATTATGGTTTTTAGTGTATTTTAGTGGTTTTAGGGATTTTGGGATCTTAGGGATATTTTAGTGTTTTAAGGTTTTATGGTAATTTAGGGGTTTTATTTTTTCTTAGGATTTCATGTTTTTTGTTCTTTTAGTGTTTTTTGAAATTTTAGTGAGTTTTTTATTTTAGGGTATAGGGTTTGGGGTTTAGGGTGTAAGGTGGAGATTTAAGTTGTAAGGTTTTGGGTTTATGGTGTATGGTTTAATATTTAGGGTGTAATGTTTTGGGTTTACCGTGTTGGGTATGGGTTTTAGGGTGTTTGGTTTTTGGGTTAGAGTGTAGGGTATAGGGTTTCGAATGTAGGTTTTATGGTTTAGGGTGTAGTGCATATGGTTTAGGGTGTAGGGTTTAGGGTTTATGGTCTAGGTTATAGGGTTTAGTTTTTAAGGGTTTTGCGGTTTTTTAGGGTTTAAGGATTTTTTAGTGTTTTAGGGGTTTTAGATTTTCCTAGGGTTCTTATGGAGTTTTATAGTTTTTTAGGTATTTTACTATTTCTTTATGGTTTTAAGGTATTTTAAGGTTTTTGGGTGTTTATTGTGTTTTTATGGCTTCTATGAGGGTTTTAGGATTTTTGGGGATTTTAATGTTTTTAAATATTTTTAAGGGTATTTAGAGTCTTTCTGATTTATTGAGTTTTTAGGGATTTTATGTGTTTGCAGTTTTTTTAGTGTTTAAATCATTTTTATTTGGTTTTATGATTTTTATAGTTTTTAGTGGTATTTATTTTTTTGAGGTTTTTTATTTATTTAATGTTTTTAGGGGCTTTTAGGGTTTTTATTGTTTTTAGGGTTTTTAGAGTTTTTAATAGTTTTAGGGGTTTTGGGTTTTTAGGGATTTTTCGTATTTTTGGGTTTTAATGGTTTTTAGGGGTTTTATTTGTTTTTTGGTGTTTTCAAGGGTTTTATGTTTTTTAAGGGTTTTTATGTTTTTAGGGCTTTAGGGCATTTTAGAGTTTACAGTATTTGGGGTCTCTTTTAAGGTATTTATATTTTATAATGGTTTTTATGGTTTTTTTTTGTTTTTAGATTTTATAGGATTTTATGGGGTTGTAGGGTTTTTTGGATTTTTAGGGGTTTTAAGGGATATTTGGTGGTTTTCTGGTTTTTGGGTGTTTTAGGGTCTTTTAGTGTTTTCAGGGTATTTTTAGGGAATTTTAGGGTATTTAACTATTTTTATTCTCTTTTAAGGTTGTTAGGGGTTTATAGACGATAAGCATTTTTAGGGTATTTTTTGGGTTTTATGGTTTTAGGGTCCATTTTAGTTTTTAATGGTTCATTAGAGTCTTTTTATGGTTTTAGGGACTTTTATGTTCTTTTGGGGTTTCAATGGTTTTTAGTGTGTTTTCATGTTTTTTATGGTTTTAGGGTATTTTAGGGGGTTTTGGGTCTATAATGGTTTTAAAGGGGTTTTATGATCTTTTATTTTCTTTTAGGGGTTTTAGGGTTTTAGGTTTTTTAGACTCTTTTAGTGGTTTTTGTTGTCTATTTGGGTTTTATTCTTCATTAAGTATTTTAGAGTTTCTAATAATTTTAACGTTTTTATAGTTTTTAAGGGTTTTAAGGGTTTTAGGTGTTTTAGGGGTTTTTTTAAAAAAATTAGGGGTGTTTATCATTTTTAAGGTGTTTTAATGTTATTCGGGTTTTAAAATATTTTTATGGGTTTTTTGTGAGGGTTTAAGGGTTTATTAGTGTTGATAAGATTATTAGTGTTTCTTGTGTATTATTTGGGCGTTTTAGGGTTTTTAGGGTTCTCTATGGGTTTCAGTATTTTAATGGTTTTCATGTTTTTATTGGTTTTTAGGGATTTTTAGTGTTTTTTTAATAGTATTATGGTTTTTAGAAGGTTTAGGGGGTTTTCAGGGTTGTGGGGGGGGGGGGGGTTATAGGTTCTTTTATGGTTTTAGGGTATATTAGGTTTGTAGGGGTCTTTAAGAAATTTTAGGGCAAGGAAGGCTCGGGGCCAGGCTATTCCTAACCGCCCCCAAAACTTATTATAAAAAGACACAAAGACACTGCAGACAAGGGATGTGCGGGGTCAATCAACCCACACCCAAAAACCCTTAACAAACACACATAAGCCCCGAAAAAAGAAAAGAAAATAAAGAAAAGGACTCAAAAACCAGACACAACAGCGGCATCATCACGTCACATCCAGCCAATACTAGCATCCAACATCACCACATCCAATCATCACAGCTACACAACAGTAGCAACACGTCCAAACAAACCAGCCCCAGCAACCAACAACACCAAATCCGACATCATAGCCAATCACAACCGGCAGCATCAAACCACAACACAAGCACCACAACGAAACACGACCATCATCACCTCCCAGCAAACAACGACCAGTAACTAGCAGCACAACAACAAACTCATCCGTAGCAGCAGCGAATAACTAAACAACCACATGCATCAGCCCCCAATTATCATTCAAAAACCTGTAAATAATGCAGCCTTTCCCCAACCAGCCTCCATTCACACCCTTTCTAGCTACCAGTATGTCCTCCCCAAGAGGATCCACTACCAGTAATACAGGACCATCAACATGAAATTTATCCTCTTCCACAAATCCCAGTCCAACAACAAACAACAACCAGCACCAAAGAAATAGCCAGCCAACATTTCCTTTCATGCCTTGTGAACAAGCAGCTGCAAAATTCCTATCTCCCTCATCAGCATACACCAAAGGCGGCAGGCATCGACGGTTCTTCTTATTTCTCGGCATCTCGATCTTGCGATGCAGAAGGTATGTCTAGCGTTTTGGTCCGACCTTTTCCTAGATCTATGAAGAAGTTGTAGGATGCACTCTTTGGTCCTTTTGTGGTGGTGGACTCAGTACTTTGGTGTCCTCGTCATCCCCATTGGTCTCTGTTTGCGCCTCTGGTTGCAGTTCCCTATGTGGATCAGGATCGAGCTTCTAGATTTGGTCGACGCTGGTTTTCAGCCCCGGTTCGGGGGTGTGTTTCTAGTTCTGATGCGTATGAAGATGGGTCAACGGGGTCAAAGAACTATGTGGGAATGGTTGCAGTCACCCGGCCGAAGGCGGTGAGGGATCCATTGGTGAGCAGGGGCTCTTGGACGGCTGGATTTTGGTCTTCTTCGGCAAATTTTTCCTGGGGGTTTGGCTTCTGCGGGGGCTATTTTCGACAGTGGGGATACATGATTCTTTCTTTCTCTTCGTCTTTGGTGATGCGGATGCTCGCAGATCTGAGGTCCGGGGTTCTTTGGTGGCTGTTTGGTTTTTCGATGGAGGATGCTGGTTTTTGAAGGCTTTTCATCAGTCTGCCTTAGGAAATTTTAGGGGTTTTAGGGTATTTTAAGGGTTTTGGGAGGTTTTATGGTTTTTTATTATTTTATGGGGTTTATGAGTTTTATGGGGTTTTAATGTTTTTTATATTTTTAGAGGTTTTAAGGGTTATTTTGAATTTTTATTGTTTTTAAGGGGTTTCAGGGTTGCTATGGGGTTTTTGGGTTGTGGGGTTTTTTTATGGTTTTTTGGTATTTTTAGGGTTTTAGGGATTTTCAGGGTTTCATTATGAGGGACTTTATGGGTTTTTATGATTTTTGGGGTTTTCTGAAGGTTTTATAGGATTATCAATGGTTTTCCAAGATTTTAGGGGTTTTTAGGTTTTTAGGGATTTTTATGATTCTTAGGGGTTTTTTGGTTTTAAATATTTTTAAGGGGTTTTAGGGATTTTATGGGGTTTTTGTTTTTATATAATTTTTAATATTATTACGGTTTTTAGGGTTTTAAGGGGTTTTGAGGTGTTTAATGGTGTTTTAAGTGGTTTTAGGAGGGTGTAAGTGGGTTTAAAGAATTTTATAAGTTTTTATGGTTTGTATTGTTTTTAGGGGTTTTTAGGGTTTTTAGAGTATTTAGAGTTTTTAGTTTATTTTGGGGGTTTACGGTATTTTAGGATATTTTTATTTGTTTTGTGGTTTTTTGAGTTTTTGGGTTTTTTGGGTTTTCAGATTTTAGGGTTTTTAGGGTCTTTTAGGGGTTTTATAGGTTTTATAGTTTTTAGGGGTTTTAGGGTCTTCTTTGGAGTTTTAGGGTCTTTTACATTCTTTTTAGGGTTTAAATGGTTTTCTAGGTTCTTATTATTTTTTAGAGTCAATAAGGGTTTTAGTAATTTTTAGGTCTTTTGGGGCGTTTAGGTAATTTTCTAGCTTTTAGGGGTGTTATGGGTTTTTAGGGGTTTTATGGTTTTTTTTGGGGGGGGGGTAGTGTTTTCTAGTAATTTTAGGCGTTTTAAGAATTTTATGTGTTTTAGTGTTTTTAGGGGATTTAGAGTTATTGTGGTTTTTAGATTTTTTAGGGGTTTTAGGTTTTCAGGCTTGTTTATGTTTTCTTTGAGTTTTTTGTGGTTTAGGTTGTTTTGGGTTTTATGAGGGAATTTTAGTGTTCTTTAGGGAAAGGAAGGCTTGGGATCAGGCTATTCCTGACCCCCCCCCCCCCCCCCCCCGAAGAAATTATTAGAAAAAGACACAGTAGAAAAGGGAGGGGCGAGGTCAATCAACCCACACCCAAAAACCCTGGACACCCCCTCAAAACCCAATAGTCCCCAATAAACACAAAAGACACACAAAAACAGAAAAGGCAAAAAACCTGAAGAATATCCAACAGCATCTCCCAGCCAAGCAGCACCCAGTATCTCTCAACACCATTTTCATCCACCAACTCCTCCTTGCCAAGAATTTACACTGCCAGCATCACAGTAGCATCAGCATCATAAGCCTCATCTTCAATCTAGTAAATATCTAGAAATTCACACCTAGTAGCACATCCAAGAACACATCTGAAGCACCCAAAGGCAAGACAACATCTATCACCACTCACCAGAACCAATATCCCGCATCCACACTGATTTGCAACCAAACCTGCTACAACACAAAATACCATAGACCATAATGAAACACACCTTCCAGCAACCAGTGACTTCTATACAAAAAGACTCACCACTAGAAAAATCGAACCACCAGCACCAAATTCACCAGCCTATGCATCACCCAATTCCACCATTCCAGGTAGTTCCATATCTAGCATTATAGAACCAACATCACAAGAAATGAAAGAATCATCTTTATCACATCTCTTCCAAGTAACAACCAACGACCTAGCATATCCCACCCAGCACAACCGGGGATAAGGAACCGCCAGCATCCAAAACAAGAGCCAACCTATAGCCCAAACAACCCTTCCAGCAACCCATAAACTACAAAGCACAACCATCATGCAACACCTTAAATAAAAACCAGAAAGACACACTAGTGAAAGCTCATATCCAAAACATCCACCACCATAGCAGATCCATAAAAGAAAAAGGATCAAATAAAACCCTTCAGCAAGAAACACGAGACCAAATAGATCGCTTTGGCACTGCAGGAGAGCGTAGACCAAAACCAGATAGCAGCAAAACACAAAAAGACCAGGATCATCAGCATGAATCAAAGGGTCTTTTATGTGTTTTTATTTTTAGTGTATTTCATGGTTTTTTAGGTATTTTTGGCACTTTTACATTTTTAGGTGGTTTTATTAGATTTTATGGTTTTTATGGTCATTAAAATGTTTTAGGTTTTTTGTTTTTTAAAGAATTTTAGGGTTTAGGGTATATGGTATAGTGTTTAGGGAGTGTGGTTTAAGGTTTATGCTATATTATTTATGGTTTGTGGTATTGGTTTTAAGGTTTAGAGTGTAGGGTATATGGTTTAGGGTGTAGGGTTAATGATTTATGGCGTAACATAAAGGTTTTAGGATTATGTTTTTTGTGTTTAGGGTGTAGCGGATATGGTTTCAAGAGTAGGTTTTAGGGTGTAGGGTATAAATATTAGGGTATAAGGTATACAGTTTAGGGGTTTTAATATTTATAGGGTTTTATGTGGGTTTAGGGTTTTCTTGGTTTTCTTGTGTTTTAAGTGTTTTAGGGGGTTTTATGGTACATTATTATTTTTAGGGTTATTTTTGGGGTTTTGGAGAGTTTATGGTTTTTAGGGTGGGGGTGGTAGGGGTTTTTTGTAATTTTAGGGGTTTTCATATATTTAAGGGGTTATGTGTTTTCATGATTTTTAATGTTTTTTTGAGTTTTTTTGTTCTATAGGGGTTTTAGGGGTTTAATCAGTTTTTAAGGGGTTTAGGGTTTTTAGTGGTTTTGGGGGGATTTTAGGGTTTTAAGGATTAAATTTTGGATTTTATGGGAATTATAATTTTTAGGATCTTTTATGGGTTTTAGGATCATTTGGGTTCTTTTAGGGGTTTTTGGGTATTTTTTTATTTTTTATGGATTTTCTGTATATTATAAGTTTTTATGGGTTTTATGGTTTTATGGGGTTTTAGGGTTTTTAGTTATTTAAGGGGTTTTAGACTTTTTAGGGGGTTTTCATGTTTTTGTTATATTTTGTGGTTTTTGTGATTTTTATTTGTTTTTGGGTATTAAAATAATTTTTATAGTTTTTATGGTTTTAAGGGTATTTTTATTGTGTTTTAGGGTTTTAAAGGTTTTATGGTGTTTTAGGGTTCTTTTATTGGTTATCTATTTTTTTGGTCTTTAAGGTTTCTTTTGGTTTTTAGTATTTTTGGTTTTTTAGTTGTTTTAGTGTTTTTAGGTTTTTTGTTTAAAGGTATTTTTTGATTTTTTGAGGTTTAAAGGTCTTTTTAGGGGGTTTGGGATTTTAGTTTCTTTCAAGGGGTTTATTTTTTTTAGAATTTTGGGACTTTTTAGTGGGTTTTAAAGGTATTTTTGGCTTTTAAGGGGTTTTAAAGATTGTTTGTGGTTTTAGCATAAATTTCTGGGTTTAAATGGTAATTTGGGTTTTTTGGGGTTTTTGTACATTTTGGGGGGATTTAATGGTACTTTTCTATTTTAATGGGTTTTAAGTATTATTTTGAGTTTTGTGGTTAATTTTGGGGTTTAAAGGGTATTGAGGGGTTTTAGGGTTTTCAAAGATTTTTAGGTTTATTTTTGGGATTCTTTTAATTTTAGGGTTTTTATGCCTTTTACATTTTTTGGGATTTTAGGGTATTTTAGTGTTTTTATGGTCTTTTAATTTTTTAGAATTTTAGGAAATTTATGGGTTTTATTGTGTTTTATGGGGTTTGATGGCTTTTAGTTTATTTTATATTTTTATAGGTTTTTAGGGTCTCTTGGATTTTTTAGTTATTTTAGGGGTTTTATGTTTTTAGGGAATTTTAGGGTTTTGGGTTTAGCTTTTAGTGTTTCGTGTAGAGATTTTAGGGTTTATGGTGTGTGATATAGGGTATTGGGTGTATGGTTTAAGATTTAATGTGTAGGATATAAGGTTTTGGGTGTAGGGTTTATGGTGTAGGGTATGGGGTGTTGAATTTAGGGTTTACGGTATAGGGTTTAGGGTGTTGTGATATGGGTTTTAGGTGTAGGGTATTTGGGAGTTTAGGTTTTTTATAGAATTTTAGGGGTTTTAAGGTTTTTTTTGAAATTTTTAGAGACTTTTGGGTTTTTAAAAGTTTTTTCGGTTTCTAGGGAATTAATGGTTTTTTTGGGTTTTTAAGGACTTTAGGTTTTTAGTGTTTTGGGGTTTTAAGGTGTTGGGGGGGGGGGGGGGGGGTTAGTATTTTACGTTTTTTAGTATTTTTAGTATTTTTAGGGGGATTTATTATATATGTGTTTTTAGTGGTATTTAGGGTAGAAGCGGTGTGAGGCCAGGCTATTCATGTCCCCCCAAAGTTTATTAGAAAAAAGACACTGCAGATAAGGGAGGGGCAAGATCAATCAACCCACACCCAAAAACCCTAGACGTCCCCACAAAACCCAAAAGTCCCCAAAAAAACCAAAAGACACACGATTCCTGAAAAAGAAGAAAAATAGAAGCATCTCCACCAGCATTTCCCGGCCAAACATCAACCAGCATCTCACAACACCATTTTCATCAACCATCTCTCCCCTACCAATCACATCCTCCTCTAGCATCACAGAGCCACCACCATCAACATCATAAGTCTCACCTTCACTACCTCGCGACGAAGCAGCAACCAGCACCAAATACCATCATCTTTTATGTTTTTTAGGGTTTAGGCCATTTTAGGTGTTTTAGGGCCTTTTAGGAGCTTTTTGGGTCCTATATGAATATTATGTTTTTAGGATCATATATAGTTTTTTAGCCTTTTAGCATCCTTTATGTTTTTAGGGTTTTTAGAGTTTTTTGGTTTATTTTAGTATTAAAGGTTCTTTTAGGTTTTTAGGGTTTTAGTGCTCATAAGGGGTTTTTGTGGTCTCAGAATGTTTTTGGGGTTGTTGGTGGTTTTCTGAGATTTTAGTTTTTTTACAACTTTTTTTGGTTTGGGGGGTTTTTGGGTATTTTAGGGGTGTTTGGGTTATAGGTTATTTTATGGGTTTTAGGGATTTTAGGGATTTTTATGGGTTTATGGTATTTTTGGGTTTTTTTAATCTTTTTGAAGATTTAGGTATTTTAGTTATTTTTTATATTTTTATGTTTTTCAAGAGATTTTAGGTATTTTAAAGTTTTAGGGTGATGAGGTTATGGTTTTTGAGGTTTTTTTATGTTTTTAAAGGTTTTAGGGGGTTTTAGTGTGTTTTAGTGTTTTTGAATATTTAGGGTTTTATGGTCTTCTTAGGGGATTTTTGGGTTTATTGGGTTTTATGGTTTTTTTGGGTTTTTAGTTTTTTTAGGTTCTTAAGGTTTTTTTTCAAGGGTTCATGGTTTTTATGGGATTTTAGGATTTTAGGACTTTATGATTTTTATTGTTTTTATGTTTTTTTAATATTTTTGGGTTTTTATGGTTTTTTTAGATCTCTAGGGGATTTTAGGGTTTTAAATGTTTTTCAGTCTTAGGTTTTTTCTTGGTTTTTAGAAGTTTCAGGGGGGTTTTAGAGTTTTTTAGAGGTTTTAGGGTATTAAGGTTTTTACTTTTTTAGAGTTTCTATGTTTTTAAGGAGGGGTGGTGTTATGGGTTTTAAAGGATTGTAGGTGTTGTAGGGGTGTTTAGGTTTTTATGGTTTTAATGGTTTTTTAGGGTCTATAGATATTTTTGAGTTTGATGGATTTTTTTTCAATTTTAGTATTTTTAAGGGTTTTAGGTGTCTATATGGTTTAGGGGATTTAGGTATTATTTGTTTTTTAATATTGGTTAGTGTTTTAGGGGTTTTATGGGTTTTTAGGATGTTTTAGTGGTTTTTAGGTTATTAGGATCTTCTAGGGTTTTATGATTTTTATAATCTTTTTGAGTTTTTTTGGGTTTTTTGATTTTTTAAGGTATTAAGGGGTTTGGGGGGGGGGGTTAGGGTTTTTATATTTTATCATGTTTATAGGGTTTTTATGGATTTTTACAAGGTTTTAGGTTTTTAGTGTCGTTTTGGATTTTTATTGCCTTTTAGGGTTTTTTGTTTTTTTAGGGTTTTAGGGTTTCTAGAAAGTTTAGGTTCATATATATTTTTTAGGGATTATACGGGAATTTTAGGGTTTTAGGGGTGTATACAGTCTTATAGGGGTTTTAGTGTGTTTAGGTTCTTTTAGGTGTTTTAGGGTATTTTACAGTTTTTGGAGAGTTTGGGGTTTGTAGTAATTTTTTTAGTGTTTTTAGGGGTTATAGGGTTTTAGTATATTTTATGGTTTTTGTAGTATTTTAGGGGATTTTAGTGTAATTTTAGGGTTTTTATGGTTACTATGGGTTATTATGGGTTTTAGGGGTTTTAGGGTCCTTTAGGGTTTTTTACAGTTTGTAGGGTCCTTTAGTGGTTTTAGGGTCCTTTTGGGTATCGAGGATCCTTTGTGGGGTTTGAGGGTTTTCAAGGATCCTTTAGGGGTTTTGGGATTTTAAGGTCCTTTAGGGATTTCATGTTATTTTAGTGGTTTTAGGGACTTTTAGGTGTTTTATGGGTTTTTAGTGTGTTTTAGGAATTTTAAAGTTTTTTGGGTCATTAGAGGTTTCGGGGTTTTTAGGGACTTTTAGTTTTTAATGGTTTTTAGGTTTGGGGGTCTTTTCTAAACATTCATGGATTTTTTTGTATTTGGCTATTTTATGGGATTTTAGTGTTGTTAGGATATTTTAATGTATTTTATGTTTTTTAGGATATTTAGGGGGTTGGAGAAGTTTTTATAATTTCTTAGGGGTTTTAGGTTTTTCCGGGGGTTTTATGGTTTTTAGAGTTTAATTGTTTTTAGTGGATTTTAGGGGTTTTTTGATCTTTTAGGGTTGTCAGTGTTTTATGGTTTTAATGTTTTTTTAGGTTTTAGGGAATTTTTAATGTATTTAGTTGTTTTAGAGGTTTTTGGGTTCTTTGGTGATTTTAAACTCTTTAGGTTATTAGGGGTGTAGGGATTTTCTTGGGGTTTTAGGATTTTTTTTTAGTTTTAGCGGTTTTAGGGTGTTTTGGAATTTTTTTTGTCTTTAGGGCTAGGGAGGGTTATGGTTTTTTTGGGTTTTAGGGGTTATCAGGGTTTTTTAAGGGGTTTATTGTTTTTTAGATTTTCTAAGAGGTTTTAAGGTTTCAGGGTTTTTAGGATTTATTTAGAGGGTTTTAGGTGTTTTTAAATATTTGACAGAGCAAATTTACGTGCATATTTTTGATAAAATAATGAGTATTTTTTAATATTTTTAGATGATAAAACCCATGTATTTCATTGTTTTATTAAAATAATGGGTAAATTGAGTTTTAGAATGAAAATGAGCAAAATTGTGAAAAGTGCATAATTCTTGATTTATGGACAGATTTTTAACACAAATATATATTTGTCATTTCATAAAAAATATAATTTCAAATTCAGTGAATATAATTTTTTTTATAATCTTGATTTTATTTACTTAATCTTTGTCTTATGGACCAAGAGCTTATTCGACCATCTAGTGGTCCTAAAAATTCATTGAAGTTTGACATTTTTCTGGGCGGATAGCGTGGACCACTCCACTGTAACGGAACTAAAACTCGGCCTACACATATTCATATGATGTGATTCCCCCTGGGATAGAACTAGGACAGATAGTTTCGGCTCTACACCAAATTTTGTAGTGTTTTTAAGTCATTTAGTCATCCATGGAATGACATACTTTTGAAAGAACCTTCCTGGAAGCTTCATCCAGAAACAGAAGACTTCAATAAAAAATTCATAACTCCTACATCCAGAGTCAAACTTCTCTGAAATTTTGGGGGTGCACGGGTAACACATATATGAACAACATTTAAGAAGGTGTCCATGCGTGAATCTGCCATTAATTGGGTCAACAACGCGAAAACTTTTGGAGCATAGAATGCTGCCTATAAAAGGCGACTCTCCCCTCCTTCCAAAATCATCAGCTCGACACCCAAAGGCAAGGAGGGATCCCACCGGGGAACAGGCCACTACTGATCCTCTATTCCTCCCTCATTTCTTCTTTTTATTTTATTTTATTTTTAGTTTTGTATTATTTTTAATTTAAATTGTAATTTGAATTTCTTTTCGATTAATCCATGCATCTGTGTTTCTCCATCCACATTTCTTCTTTTCTCTCACTCTCTCTCTCGATCTCAATCTCTCTATCTTCCTACAACAATCCACCATTGTGATCTCTTACTCTAAGAAATTAGAGGCTAACCCCGAGACCTGGCTTGGGGGGAGGTCAAGGTGTTCTTAAATTTTCATTAAAGTATATTTTAAGTTTGTGGTAGGTTTGAGTTGCATGCATTGGTGAGGCAAATGTCCCCGATTGGGTGACGACCCCCAATGACATGTAACTTAAACTATTTCTATTCTGAAAAAGAGTATTGATTCAAACATAAGATTTTATGTTTGGATTATCAAACTAAAATAAAACACATAAAGGAAAATAATGATTGAATCCAAGACTGAACCCCAAATCCAAGTTCTTTCTTCATTAAATCATTATGTTTATAATTGCATTATAGTTTATATTTTTCATATCAAAAACCCAAAAACAAATATTGTTATCACTTTCATTTAAATAATAAAATATCAAAAAGAGATATATTAGGTGAATTAGATAAATTATGTGAACCAAATTGAAAGGCTCATCAAGATAGATGACCCTGGTCAGCAACTGTGCTGCACTAGGAAACAAATATAATTGTTTTTGTCCAGGCCCCATGATAGGCGTGCATTAAAACTGGTGCTGTTACCAAGGACCCAATCAGTTGTCCATTTACTTTTTCTATTTTCATATCTTATATATATTTCATTTCTTTTTATAAAATTAAAAAAAATTAAAAAAAAATTCATTCCATAATGAATTTAAAAGATTATTATTATGCATGGACTGAAAATTACTCACAGGTGCATTAACAAAAACCACAAGGAGAATATTTTAAAAGGTCTCAGGTGAAAGAACTTAGAGAAAACATTGAACAACTGATGAGAAAATCTGAAAGAGAATTTGACTATGTTCGTGCATTAATAGAGCAACCCAACCCTAAGCAGGATCAAGAACTTGAGGTGGAAAGGAATGAAGATGTACCTGCTGAGCTATAAGTGGAAGATCAAGAAGGATTGGATGATTTTTTGATTAAATGTGAGGAACATCCTAATATCCCCATACAATACAAGAAAGAAGATCCATCACCACCGAAGGAAGACACCACCCATGTGGTGGAATTTGATGCTAAGATGGAGGAGCCCGACTACCTGCCTCCATCCTCAAAGAGTCTACTCCAAGAGGCACTTACCACTGAGGCAGAGATTGAAGCTGAACTGACTTAGGGGGTTGAACCATTCATTGACTCTATATTTTCTAATTTCATTGAATCTGAATTCTACATCACTCCTTGTGGTTTTGATTATATATAATCCGACAATATCAGCTATGCATTGGATGATGAAGAAGAACCCGGATGTGCAACTTTTGAGGAATATATAGAGCTCCCTGAACATGTTGAATATTTTTTGAAGGAAGTTCATGAGGATATGCCGGTGGATTTTCCTAAGGAAACCATGACAAAATCTGCTTACTTTGATGGAGAATAATTTGATATTAATACTTCTTGTTTTAATTTTATTCAAATAGAATTTCACTCTAACTTTCCCATTAACTATTCTTTGGATGCAGCATACCTTAAGGAACCACTGGACAAAGAAGAAGAGGTTTCACAAGTAGCAATCGAGATAGAGGATGATTCAAACGTCATCCTACCCCCACCATTCAAGATATGCCTCATTGTGAATGGTGAGGATATGGTGTACTCTATTCATGGATCATTACTCACCCATAAGGATGAAGCAAAAGCTAGGAAAATCCACATGTGTTGGTTCAAATCAAAGAAGCTTCATCCTCCATCAAATTTTGGATAACAGCTGGTACTTCCCTCTGGAGGGAGTAAAAATTTAGGGCCCACTTGGGGGATCGTACCAAGATTTATCTTTACATGATTTCTAGGAATTTAGATTTCAATTTCATTTATTAGGAAGTAGTCTAGAATTCACCTCACTCCCGCTATCTTTTTGAGCTTTAATGACATGATCCTTATGCTTAATTGAGTTGTTTTCTTTTATAGATTCATAATGATAGAATTCACCCCAAGAAATTGAAGGGGAAGGACCAAGTTTCATGGATAAAAGGGAGTTCAATTTTAGTGTTTTATCTTTTAAACTCTCCACATTTTGGTCCAAAAAATGTTTTGAGAATTAATGATAAAATTGCATGACCACACTTGAATTCATGTTTTACTCGAATTATCTAGGAGACATGATTTTCTTAGGAACCTTGTGATTCCATGTTTTAGATTTAAATTTTTATATAGTTAAATTATTGAAATGAATAATTGAATTTTTAAAATGAAGCATGAATATTGAAATGATGACTCATGATTTGAAGGAATTAACTGATTCATGTAAATGAAATTTTCCTACCATCTTTCATGCTTTAAATTTCTAAAATTTATGTGAATTGATTTGTTATTATTAGTCATTTCATTAGTGATTGTCCAATGTTGTATTTTTCATTCCAGAGAGGATTTCTAGACCATGTACTTCCTATTTATTCTTGAGATTATTTCTTGAGTGATCTTGGGACATGTAACCGACCAGAACATGTATTGAAACTTGTCAAATCTATGACTGCGCAAAAACACATTTAAAATGATCGAGGCATCCTTTGAAAAGATAAATTTCCTTAAAATACCACCTTTACATCAATCCTTTGTTTATCCCATAGAGACCATGAATGACATTTATAGGGATAAGCCATGTTTCAAGCCTTTTTTATCCATTCCTACCAAACTCTTGGTATTTGCATGATATTTTAAAGTTGAAGTGTGTGGGTAAATGAAATCATGGTGGGCGGTATGATACACATTGTGAGGAAGAGGTTTTGGGGTGTTATTATGGTAATTGTAAAAGGTTGTGAAATCATTCATTATACTCTATTGTTTTCCCCTCTTGAATTAAAAAATGAAAAAAAATGGAAAAAAGAAAAAAAATAGAAAAATGGGTTTTGATTTGGGAGAACCAAAAATCACCATTTTCCAGACCGACAGTCTTATAATCATATGTGGTTAGGTGATGGATGTTAGGTTTTATCTAATCATAAATTTCCAAAAATGAAAAACAAAAGTACAAAATAAAAAAAATATTCAACAGGGTGCATAAATCATCCATTATGCTTACTTGATCATAACCTTTTCTTTGTGTTTTGGGAAGTGGGTGTTGCTATTTTGAAGAGGATAATTTCATTACACTTTTACTTTTAATATCATGCATTTTACTTTAGATATTGTCCTCCTAATTGAGCCTTAATTATTAAAGCATCATATCCTACCAACCTTAAGCCTCAGAGTCATTTGAACCTTTATTGCAAGTCCTCGTGATTTTATGTGTCTTTTGTCTTTATAAAGTAGAGAAAGTAGTTCATTTACAAGCCTATGGATAAGGATAAAGTTCTCATGATATGAGCATAACTCTACTTGAATTGTATCATTAGTGATGAGAGAAAAAAATTGAGGTAAATCATGACATGACATGTTTAATAATGATGAATCAAGGAGCTTGAATGAATGAAAGGATAAGTTCCATTAATTTTCAAATGGGAAAAGTAAAATATGTGAATTATTTGTTTCTTTGAAAAATAGGAACTTAAATTGATATTTTATGCATATTTTTGAAAGTTTGATTTGATATTTAAAATTGATTGATTTTATTGCATTGAAATTTGAATATTAGTAACATTGGTGTCCTCTGATTTCCATGTTGAGATTTATTGCTTGAGGACAAGCATGGTTTAAGTGTGGGGGTATTTGACAGAGAAACTTTACATGCATATTTTTTATCAAATAATGAGTATTTTTTTATTTTTTAGATGATAAAACCCATGTATTTCATTGTTTTATTAAAATAATGGGTAAATTGAGTTTTAGAATGAAAATGAGAAAAATTGGGAAAAGTGCATAATTCTGAATTTTTGGACAGATTTTTAATGAAAGGGTGTTATTGTCATTTCATAAAAAATATAATTTCAAATTAAGTGAATCTAATTTTTTTAGAATCCTTATTTTATATACTTAATATTTTTCTTCTAGACTAGGAGCTGATTCGGTCATCTAGTGGTCCTAAAAATTCATTCAATTTTGACATTTTTTCGGGCGGACAGCGTGGACCACCCCACTATAACGGATCCAAAAATCGTCCTACACATATCCAAATGAGGTGATTTCACCTGGGATATAACAAGGACAGACAGTTACGGCTCTACTCCAAATTTTGTGGAGTTTTGATGTCATTAAGGAGGCCATGGAATGACATACCTTTGGAGGAACCTTCCTAGAATCTTCGTCCAGAATCGAAAGCCTTCAATGAAAAATTCATACCTCCTTCATCCGGCATCCGAAAGCTCTGAACTTTTTGAGGGTAAACGTCCAACACATTTATGAACAATATTGAAGAAGGGTTCCATGCGTTAATCGACCATTTATTTGGTCAACAATGTGAAATCTTTCGGAGGATAGAATGCTGCCTATAAAAGGAAGCCCTCCCCTCCTTCCAAAATTATCAGCTCGACCCTGAAATCAAAGGAGGTATCCCACCAAGGCATGGTCCCATGTTAATACTCTATTCCTCACTAATTTCTTCTTTTTTATTTTATTTTCTTTTTAGTTTTGTTTTAGTTTTAATTTAAATTGTAATTGGAATTTCTTTTCGATTAATCCTTTCATATGTGTTTCTCCATCCACATTTATTCTTTTCTCTCTCTCTCTCTCTCTCAATATCTCTATCTTCCTACATCAATCCACCATTGTGATCTATTACACATGTAAATGAGAGTCTAACCCCGATACTTGTCTCAGGGGGGGGGGGGGTCAAGGTGTTCTTGAATTTTCTTTAATGTTTATTTTAAGTTTTTGGTAGATTTGAGTTGCATGCATTGGTGAGGCGAATGCCCCCGATTGGGTAACGACCCCCAATGACATGTAACTTAAACTATTTCTATTCTGGAAAAGAGTAGTGATTCAAAAACGAGATTTCATGTTTGGATTATCAAACTAAAATCAAACACATAAAAGAAAATGATGATTGAATCCAAGACTAACCCTCAAAACTAAGTTCTTTCTTCATTACCTCATTCTGTTTATAATTGCATGATAGTTTATATTTTTCATATCAATAAGACAAAAAAAATATTGTTATCGCTTTAATTTAAATAAAAAAATATCAAAAAGAGATAGATTAGGTGAATTAGATAAAGTAAGTGAACCAAATTGAAAGGCTCTTAAAGAGAGACAACCCTGGTCAGCCACTGTGCTGCACTAGGAAAAAAATATAATGTTTTTGTCCAACCCCCATGACAGGCGTGTGTAAAAACTGTCGATGTTTTTCGGGATCCAATCAGTTTTCCATTTACTTTTTCTATTTTCATATCTTAGATATATTTCATTTCATTTTATAAAATTAAAAAAACAAAAAAAATTATTCCATAATGAATTTAAAATATTATTATTATGCATGGACTGACAATTACTCACAGGTGCAGCAACAACAACAACAACAAGATTTTAGATGGGCTCAGGTGAAAGAACTTAGTGAAAACATTGAACAACTGATGATAAAATCTGAAAGAACATTTGACTATATTCATGCATTAATGGAGAAACCCAACCCTGAACAAGATCAAGAACCTGAGGTGGAAAGGAATGATGATGTACCTACTGAGCTACAAGTGGGAGATCAAGAAGGATTGGATGATTTTTTGATTACATGTGAGGAACTTCCTGATCTCCCCATACAATACAAGAAATAAGATCCAGCACCACCGAAGGAAGACACCACCCATGTGGTGGAATTTGATGTTAATATGGAGGATCCCGACTACCTTCCTCTATCCTCAAAGAGCCTACTCCAAGAGGCACTAACCATTGAGGCATAGATTGAAGCAGAACCGACTCAGGAAGTTGAACCATTATTTGACTCTATCTTTTCTAATTTCATTGAATCTGAATTCTATATCACTCCTTGTGGGTTTTATTATATAAAATCTGAAAATCTCAGCTATGTTTTGGAGGATGACGAAGAACCTGGATGTGCACCTGTTGAGGAACATAGAGAGCTCCCTGAATATGTTGAATATTTGTTGAAGGAAGTTCATGAGGAGATGCTGGTGGATTTTCCTAAGGAAACCATGAAAAAATATGCTTACTTTGATGGAGAAGAATTTGATCTTAATACTTATTGTATTAATTTTATTCAAATATAATGTCACTCTAACTTTCCCATGAACTATTTTTTGGATGAAGCATACCTTGATGAACCACTGGACAAAGAAGAAGAGGTTGCACAAGTATCAATCGAGATAGAGGATGATTAAAACTTTATCTTACCCCCACCATTCAAGCTATACCTCATTGTGAAGGGGGAGGATATGGTGTACTCTATCCATGGATAATTACACACCCATAATAATGAATCACATTCTAGGAAAAGCCACATGTGGTGGTTCAAATAAAGAAGCGTCATCCTCCATCAGATTTTGGATAATAGCTGGTACTTCCCTCTAAAGGTAGTAAAAATTCAGGGCCCACTTGGGGGATCGTACCAATATTTATCTTTACATGCTTTCTAGGAATATAGATTTCAATTTCATTTGTTAGGAAGTAGTCTAGAATGCGTCCCACTCCCTCTATCTTTTTTAGCTTTAATGACATGATCCTTATGCTTAATTGAGTTGTTTTCTTTTATAGGTTCATAATGGTAGAAGGCAGCCCCAGACATTGAAGGGGAAGGACCAAGTTTCATGAAAAAAAGGGATTTCAATTTTAGTGTTTTATCTTTTAAACTATCCACATTTTGGTCCAAAACGTGTTTTGAGCTTTAATGGTAAAATTTCATACCCACACTTGAATTCATGTTTTAATCGAATTATCTAGGAGACATGAGTTGCTTAGGAACCTAGTGATTCCATGTTTTAGATTTCAATTTTGATATGATTAAATGATTGAAATTAATAATTTAATTTTTAAAATGAAGCATGAATATTGAAATGATGACTCATGATTTGAAGGAATTAACTGATTCATGTAAATTAAATTTTCCTACCATCATTCATGCTTTAAATTTCTGAAATTTATGTGAATTGATTTTTTATTATTAGTCATGCCATTAGTTATTTTCCAATGTTATATTTCTCATTGCAGAGAGGATTTCTAGACCAAGTACCTCCAATTTATTCTTGAGCATATTTCTTGAGTGATCTTGGGACATTTAACCGACCAGAACTTGTATTGAAACTTGTCAAAGCTATGACTGTGCAAAAACACATTTAAAATGATTGAGGCATCCTTTAAAAAGCTACATTTCCTTAAAATACCACATTTACATCAATCCTTAGTTTATCCCATAGAGACCATGAATGACATTTATAGGGATGAGCCACGTTGCAAGCCTTTTTTATCCATTCCTACCCAACTCTTGGTATTTGCATGATATTTTAAAGTTGAAGTGTGGGGGTAATAGAACTCATGGTGGACGGGATGATACACATTGTGAGGAAGAAGTGTTGGGGTGTTATTATGGGAATTGTAAAAGGTTGTGAAATAATTAATTATACTCTATTGTTTTCCACTCTTGAAATAAAAAAATGAAAAAAATGACAAAAAGAAAAAAAAATAGAAAAATGGGTTTTGATTTAGGAGAACCAAAAATCACTATTTTCTAGACTGACAGTCTTATAATCGTATGTGGTTAGGTGATGTATGTTAGGATTGATCTAATCATAACTTTAAAAAAACTAATATCAAAAGTACAAAATAAAAAAATATTCAAGAGGGTGCACAAATCATCCATTATGCTTACTTGATCATAACCTTTTCTTTGAGTTTTGGGAAGTGGGTGTTGCTATTTTGAAGAGGAGAATTTCATTACACTTTTACTTTTAATATCATGAATTGTACTTTAGATATTAGACTCCTCCTTGAGCCTTAATTATTAAATCATCAAATCCTACCAACCTTAAGCCTCAGAGTCATTTGAACCTTTATTGCAAGTCCTCGTGATTTTATGTGTCTATTGTCTTTACAAAGTGGAGAAAGTAGTTCATTTACACGCATATGGATAAGAAGCATGTTCTCATGATATGAGCATAACTCTACTTGAATTGTATCATTATTGATGAGAGAAAAAAAGTGAGGTAAATCATGACATGAAATGTTTAATAAGGATGAATCAAGGAGATTGAATGAATGAAAGGATAAGTTCCATCAATTTTCAAATGGGAAAAGTAAAATATGTGAATTATTTTTTTCTATGAAAAATGGGAACTTAAATTGATATTTTATGCAGATTTTTTATATTTTGATTTAATATTGAATTTTTTTTATTTTATTGCATTGAAATTTGAATATTAGTAACATTGGTGTCCTCTGATTTCCATGTTGAAATTTAATGCTTGAGGACAAGCATGGTTTAAGTGTGGTGGTATTTGACAGAGCAAATTTACGTGAATATTTTTGATCAAATAATGAGTATTTTTTAACGTTTTTAGATGATAAAACCCATGTATTTCATTGTTTTATTAAAATAATGGGTAAATTGAGTTTTAGAATGAAAATGAGCAAAATTGTGAAAAGTGCATAATTCTGGATTTTTGGACAGTTTTTTAACACAAGGGTATTTTTGTCATTTCATAAACAATATAATTTTAAATTCATTTAATATAGTTTATTTATAATCTTGATATTATTTCCTTCATCTTTGTCTTCTGTACCAGGAGCTGATTCATCCATCTAGTGGTCCTAAAAATTCATTGAAGTTTGACATGTTTCCGGGCAGACAACGTAGACCACCCCAATGTAACGGAAGCGAAACTTGTCCTAAACATATGAAAATTAGGTTATTTCACCTGGGATAGAACGGGGATAGAGAGGTACGGATCTACACCAAATTTTGTGGATTTTTGAAGTCATTAAGGATGCCATGGAATGACATACCTTTGGAAGAACCTTCTTGGAATCTTCGTCCAGAAACAACATCCTTCAATGGAAAATTCATAACTCCTATATTTAGCGTCAAAATAATCTGAACTGTTGGGAGTGAACGTCCAACACATTTATGAACAATATTTAAGAAGGGTTCCACGCGTGAATCGGCCAGTTATTGGGTCAACAATGCGAAAACCTTTAGAGGAAAGAATGCTGTCTATAAAAGGAGGCCCTCCCCGCCTTCCAAAATCATCAGCTCGACACCCAAAGCCAAGGAGGGATCCCAACGAGGCAAGGGCCGCTGCTTCTCCTCTATTCCTCCCCCATTTCTTCTTTTTATTTTATTTTATTTTTAGTTGTGTTTAATTTTAATTTAAATTGTAATTTGAAATTATTTTCGATTAATCCATGCATTTGTGTTTCTCCATCCACATTTCTTCTTTTCTTTATCTCTCTCTCTCTATCTCAATATCTCTATCTTCCTACATCAATCCATCATTGTGATATCTTACTCTTGTAAATGAGAGGCTAACCCCAAGACTTGGCTCGGGGGGAGGTCAAGGTGTTCTTGAATTTTCTTTAAAGTTTATTTTAAGTTTGTGGTAGATTTGAGTTGCATGCATTGGTGAGGCGAATGTCCCCGATTGGGTGATAACCCCCAATGACATGTAACTTAAACTATTTATATTCTGGAAAAGAGTATTGATTCAAACACGATATTTCATGTTTGTATTATCAAACTAAAATCAAACACATAAAGGGAAATAATGATTGAATCCAAGACTAAACCCCAAAACCAAGTTCATTCTTCATTAACTCATTCTGTTTATAATTTCATGATAGTTTAAATTTTTCATATCAAAAACACAAAAAAAATATTGTTATTGCTTTCATTTGAATAAAAAAATCAAAAAGAGATTGATTGGGTGAATTAGATAAAGTAAGTGAACCAAATTGAATGGATCCTCAAGAGAGACAACCCTGTTCAGCCATTGTGTGGCACTAGGAAAAAAATATAATTGTTTTTGTCCACGCCCCGCGACAGGCGTGCGTCAAAACTGGCACCGTTGCTGGGGAGCCAATCAGTTTTCCATTTAATTTTTCTATTTTCATATCTTAGATATATTTCATTTCTTCTTATAAAATTAAAAAAAACAAAAAAAATTGTTCCATAATGAATTTAAAATATTATTATTATGCATGGACTGACAATTACTCATAGGTGCAGCAGAAACAACAACAAAAAGAAGATTTTAGAAGAGCTTAGGTGAAATAACTTAGAGAAAACATTGAACAACTGACGAGAAAATCTGAAAGAGCATTTGACTATGTTTGTTCATTAATGGAGCAACCCAACCCTAAGCAGGATCATGAACATGAGGTGGAAAGGAATGAAGATGTACATGCTGAGCTACAAGTGGGAGATCAAGAAATATTGGATGATTTTTTGATTAAATGTGAGGAACTTTTTGATCTCTCCATACAATACAAGAAAGAAGATCCATCACCACCTAATAAAGACACCACCCATGTGGTGGAATTTGATGTTAAGATGAAGGATCTCGACTACCTGCCTCCATCCTCAAAGAGTCTACTCCAAGAGGCACTTACCACTGAGGCGGAGAGTGAAGCTGAACCGAATCAGCGAGTTGAACCATTCTTTGACTCTATCTTTTCTAATTTCATTGAATCTGAATTCTATATCACTCCTTGTGGTTTTGATTATATAGAATCAGACAATATCAGCTATGCATTGGAGGATGACGAATAACATGGATGTGCACCTATTGAGGAACATATAGAGCTCCCTGAACATGTTGAATATTTGTTGAAGGAAGTTTATAAGGATATTCCGGTGGATTTTCCTAAGGAAACCATGACAAAATCTGCTTACTTTGATGGAGAATAACTTGATCTTAACACTTCTTGTTTTAACTTTATTCAAATAGAATTGGACTCTAACTTTCCCATTAACTATTCTTTGGATGCAGCATACCTTAAGGAACCACTGGACAAAGAAGAAGAGGTTGCACAAGTACCAACCAAGATAGAGGATGATTCAAACTTCATCCTACCCCCTAAATTCAAGCTATACCTCATTGTGAAGGGGAGGATATTGTGTACTCTATCCATGGATCATTACTCACCCTTAAGGATGAAGCACAGGCTGGGAAAAGCCACATGTGGTGGTTCAAATCAAACAAGCTTCATCCTCCATCAGATTTTGGATAACAACTGGTACTACCCTCTGGAGGCAGTAAAAATTTAGGGCCCACTTGGGGGATTGTACCAAGATTTATCTTTACCTTCTTTATATAAATTTATATATCAATTTAATTTATTAGGAAGTAGTATATCATACATCCCACTCCCTCTATATTTTTGAGCTTTAATGACATGATCCTTATGCTTAATTGAGTTGTTTTATTTTATGGGTTCATAATGGTAGAAGGAATCCCCAGACATTGAAGGGGAAGGACCAAGTTTAATGGAAAAAAGGGAGTTCAATTTTAGTGTTTTATCTTTTAAAATATCCACATTTTGGTCCAAAACATATTTTGAGCTTTAATGATAAAATTGCATGCCCACACTTGAATTCATGTTTTAATCAAATTATCTAGGAGACATGAGTTGCTTAGGAACCTAGTGATGCCATGTTTTAGATTTCAATGTTTATATGATTAAATGATTGAAATGAATAATTTAATTTTTAAAATGAAGCATGAATATTGAAATGATGACTCATGATTTTAAGGAATTAACTAATTCATGTAAATGAAATTTTCCTACCATCTTTCATGCTTTAAATTTATGAAATTTATGTGATTTTTTTTATTATTATTAGTCATGCCATTATTTATTGTCCAATGTTATATTTCTCATTCCTGATAGGATTTCTAAACCAATTAATTCCTATTTATTCTTGAGCATATTTCTTGAGTGATATTGGGACATGTAACCGACCAGAACATGTATTGAAACTTTTCAAAGATATGACTAAGAAAAAAAACATTTAAAATGATTGAGGCATCCTTCTAAAAGATAAATTTACTTAAAATACCACCTTTACATAAATCCTTCATTTATCCCATAAAGACCATAAATGACTTTTATAGGGATGAGCCATGTTTCAAGCCTTTTTTATCCATTCCTACCCAACTCTTGGTATTTTCATGATATTTTAAAGTTGAAGTGTGGAGGTAAAGTATATCATGGTGGAAGGGATGATACACATTGTGAGGACGAAGTGTGGGGGTGTTATTGTGGGAATTTTAAAAGGTTGTGAAATCATTCATTATACTCTATTTTTTCCCCTCTTGAATTAAAAAAATAAAAAAAATGACAAAAAGAAAAAAAATAGAAAAATGGGTTTTGATTTGGGAGAACCAAAAATCACCATTTTTCAGACCGACAATCTTATAATCGTATGTGTTTAGGTGATGGATGTGAGGTTTGATCTAATAATAACTTTTTAAAAATGAAAAACAAAAGTACAAAATAAAAAAAATATTCCAGAGGGTGCACAAATCATCCATTATGCTTACTTGATCATAACCTTTTCTTAGAGTTTTGGGAAGCGAGTGTTGCTAGTTTCAAAGGGGATAATTTCATTACACTTTTACTTTTAATATCATGCATTTTACTTTATATATTATCCTCCTCCTTGAGCCTTAATTTTTAAAGCATAAAATCCTACCAAACATAAGCCTCAGAGTCATTTGAACCTTTATTGCAAGTCCTCAAGATTTTATGTGTCTTTTGTCTTTACAAAGTGGAGAAAGTAGTTCATTTACAAACCTATGGATAAGGAGAATGTTCTCATGATATTAGCATAACTCTACTTTAATTGTAACATGAGTGATGAGAGGAAACAAAGTGAGGTAAATCATGACATGACTTGTTTAATAATGATGAATCAAGGAGCTTGAATGAATGAAAGGATAAGTTCCATCAATTTTCAAATGGGAAAAGTGAAATATGTGAATTATTTGTTTCTTTGAAAAATGGGAACTTAAATTGATATTTTATTCAGATTTTTGAAAGTTTAATTTTATATTGAAAATTGTTTGATTTTATTGCATTAAAATTTGAATATTGGTAACATTGGTGTCCTCTGATTTCCATGTTGAAATTTAATGCTTGAGGACAAACACGGTTTATGTGTGGGGATATTGGACAGATCCAATTTAAGTGCATATTTTTGATCAAATAATGAGTATTTTTTTAATTTTTTTAGATTATAAAACCCATTTATTTTATTGTTTTATTAAAATAATGGGTAAATTGAGTTTTAGAATGAAAATGAGAAAAATTGTGAAAAGTGCATAATTCTGAATTTTTGGACAGATTTTTAACACAAGGATATTTTTTCCATTTCATTAAAAATATAATTTCAAATTTAGTGAATATAATCTATTTAGAATCCTGATTTTATTTTCTTCATATTTGTCTTTTGGAACAGGAGCTCATTCGGCCATCTAGTGGTTCTAAAAATTCATTGAAGTTTGACATCTTTCGGGGCGGACAGCGTGGACAACCCCACTGTAATAGAACCAAAACGCGGACTACATATATCAAAATGAGGACATTATACCTGTGAGAGAACGAGGACAGAAAGGGTCGGACCTACACAGAATTTTGTAGAGTTTTGAATTCATTAAGGAAACCATGGAATGACATACTTTTGGAAGAACCTTCCTGGAAGCTTTGTCCAGAAACAAAATCCTTCAATGAAAAATTAATAACTTCTTCATCCGAAGTCCAAATGCTCTGAAATTTTGGGGGTGAACGGCCCACAAATTTATGAATAACAGTGACTAAGGGGTGCACGCGTGAATCATCCATTTATCGGTTCAAAAACACATAGTATTTCGGGGGATAGAATGCTGCCTATAAAAGGAGGCCCCCTCCTTCCAAAATCATCATCTCGACACCCAAAGCCAAGGAGTGATACCACCGGGGCACGGGCCACTGCTTCTCCTCTATTCCTCCCTCATTACTTCTTTTTATTTTATTTTATTTTTAGTTTTTTTAGTTTTAATTTAAATTGTAATTTGAATTCATTTTCGATTAATCCATGCATCTGTGTTTCTCCATCCACATTTCTGCTTTTCTCTCTCTCTCTCTCTCTAAATCTGTCTATCTTCCTACATCAATCCACCATTGTGATCTCTTATTCTAGGAAATGAGAGGCTAACCCCGATACTTGGCTCGGGGGGAGGTCAGGGTGTTCTTGATTTTTCATTAAAGTTTATTTTAAGTTTGTGGTACATTTGAGTTTCATGCATTGGTGAGGCGAATGTCCCCGATTGGGTGACGACCCCCAATAACTTGTAACATAAACTATTTCTATTTTGGAAAATATTATTGATTCAAACACGAGATTTCATGTTTGGATTATCAAAGTAAAATCAAACACATAAAGGAAAATAATGATTGAATACAAGACTGAACCCCAAAACCAAGTTCTTTCTTCATTAACTCATTCCATTTATAATTGCATGATAGTTTATATTTTTCATATCAATTACACAAAAAAAAATATTGTTATCGCTTTCATTTAAATAAGAAAATATAAAAAATGGATAGATTAGGTGCATTAGATAATGTAAGTGAACCAAATTGAAAGGCTCCTCAAGAAAGACAACCCTGGTCGGCCACTGTGCTGCACTAGGGAAAAAATATAATTTTTTTCCACACCCCGCGATAGGTGTGCGTCAATATTTTTAGGTTTTTAGTTGTTTTATGTGGTTTTTGGTTTTTTTTTTGTTTTTAGGATTTTTTGTTAATTTTATATTTTATTGGGTATTTTAGTTTTTAAGGTTTTATTGGTTTTTAGGGTGTTTTAGGACATTATTGGTTTTTTTAGGTTTCCTTAATGATTATAGGGATTTTTTTAATGTTTTTATGGTTTTTTTATTTTAGGTGTTTTAATGTTTTTAGGGGTCTTTTGGGGGTTTTGGGATTCTATGGGTTAATATAGTTTTTATGAGTTTTTATGGTTTATTTTGGTTTTATGGGGTTTTATGGGGTTTTAGTGGTGTTTTGGTTTTTTGGTTTTTATGATTTTTAGGGATTTTAGTGAGTTTAGGAAGTTTTATATTTTTTCATGGATTTTGTGGGGTCTTATGGTTTTAAGGGTTTTATGTTTTTTATAGTCTTTATGATTTTATGTTTTTTGGGTTTTAGGGTGTTTAAGATTATTGTATGGGTTTTGGGGTTTTCAGTATTGTTTTAGAAAAACAATTCAAGGACTTTTAGGTGGGGTTTTTAGGTTTTTAGGGTTTTTATAGTTATTAAGCGGTTATATATTATTCTAGGGTTTCTTTATTGTTTTTAGGGTCTTTTATAGTTTTATGGGTTTTAGGTTTTTTAGGATTTTTAGGTATAGTTTTTAGTGTTTTTATATTTTCATTATTTTTTATAGTTTTTTGTGTTTTATGTTTTGTAGGGGTTTAGGGGTTTTTTCTATTTTTTGGGGTTTTAAGGTTTGAGGGGTTTTTAGTGTTTTTTGGGTTTCAAGGGTTTTTAGGGGATTGTATGATTATTTTATAGGTTTTTGGTTTTTTAGAAATTTTTGGTACTTTTATGATTCTTTTATGATTTTACTGATCTTTATGGGGTTTTTTTTGTAGTATTAGAAATTTTTAGGGTTTTTGAGTGATTTTTAGAGCTTTTTTCTCTTTTGTAGTAGTTTAAGGTTTTTATATTTTGTTAGGGAATTTAAGGGGTTTTGAATTTTTTTAGTGTTTTTCGGTTCTTAAGGTTTCCTTAGGGGTTTTAGTGTTTTTATGGTAATTTATGTGGTTTTAATAATTAATTGGGTTTTTATGGGGTTTTCAGTTTTATGGAAGGTTTTTTAGTTTTTTATGGTGTTTAATGTTTTTAAGATTTTAGGGGTTTTCAGGTTTTGAAAGTCTTTTAGTGTGTTTTAGGAATTTAGATAAATTTTTAGGGTTTTTATAGGTTTTATAGTTTTTTGGATTTCCTATGGGATTTTAAAGTTTTAGAAGTTTTTATGGGATTTTAGAGTTTTTAGTGTATTTTAGAGTCTTTATATTTTTTTTTTATTTTTTTGGGTTTTTAGGAGTTTTTTTCTATTTTTTGGGTTTTTATGGGGTTTTAGGGTTTTAGTGTTTTATTGGGTATTTTACGGATGTTTTAGGATTTTAAGGGGTTTTCAGTTTTTAGGGACATTTAGTGGTTTAGGGGTTTTTTGGGTGTTTAGGGGTTTTAGGAGTTATTAGGGTTTTTACAAGCATTTTGGGACTTTTATGGTTTGGGGGGGTTAATGTTTTTCAGGGGCCCTTTTGGGGTTTTAGTGTAATTTAAAGGGTTTATGGTCATTAGGGTTATTATAGTTTCAGGTTTTTAGGGGCTTTAGGTTTTTAGTTCTTATTTGGGTTTATAGTGTTTTTTAGGTTTTATTATTTTTTGGGGGTTTTAGGAGTATAAGGATTTTTTAGGGTTGTGGGGGGTTTTCGGGTTTTCATAGTTTTAAGGGTCTTTTCGGGGTATTAAATGTCTTTTAATGTTTTAGTTTTTGTAGGTGTTTTTAGTGTCTTTTATGTTTTTTTTGGTTTTATGGTGTTTGGTAGGGTTTTAGGGTCCTTTAATGGTTTTAGGGTTTTTAGAGCCTTTTGGGATTTTAAGGTATTTTAGGGTTGTAGAAACCATTAAATGTGTTCCATGCACTTTTCTATAGAATTGAAGACGTCAAACTAACCTAGACACTGAATTCTATGTTTTAGTAAAAATAAATATTTATGGAGGAAGAAGAAGCATATTGGATTTCCATGTGTCGCGAACCAAGAAGAAGACACCTATTTGGGGCCCCTCCCTTAAGTTGGTACCTATGTGAGACTCTTCCAAGGACACCAAAAGAGAACCGGGTTGGTTAGTTGAAGGCCTCACCCAAGTGTTTCCGCCCCAGTGGTCTATTCTAAGAGGCATATTTAGATCATGCTAAAATTTTCCTCCTATGCGAATCCCTTTTAGTTCCTCCTAGGCCTCGTACAGCCCACCTGCGCGACATAACTATATAGAGAACATGCTCCCATGAACCATGTGAGTCACCCTTTGAGTCATCTTCCAATGACACCTATGGAAGGGTTCCTCTCTCCTTGGTTCCCATGTCTGAAAGGGACCAAGATGAAACCTCCACCAAGACCCCTGGATTTACACAACCTTAGCGAGTGGCACACCAACATGTCCTCCCTTTGGGTATGTATTCCTAGGGTCAGAGGTTACCGTCACTTATATTGTTGGTCGTTCAGGGTTCTCAGGGTAAATATGGGTATGTATCTCTATGGTCATGAGGAACCTTATTTTGAAATAGTGGGTTCCCTAGACCCAACTATTCATTGATTTTGATTACCATATCGTGTATATAATTAGCTATACATGATGTCATCTTACCATTATTGTGTAGACTTTTCTGTGTCCACTATTAAAATGGTAATTTCCAAAGATTAATTGTCATATCAAAAGGATATAGCATTTCCTAGGCTAAAAATGAGAACCTCTAGATACTATGACATTAATCTTAAATATATATTCTATGTTCTAAGATATATCTTACTGATTGAACATAGTATAAGTTTTACCATCAGGTGCTGGAGGCTCATAAGAATTGAGACTTCTTCTCATGAAGTTCACACTTGGTGATCTCTAGTAGTGAGATCATGATGACAGACCTTCCAATAGGAACATCACATGTTTCGGGTGTCATTGGATGTTCCTATCTACAATCTTGTGTAATGGTCTCCTGACTTGAGATCATTACCAATGTATGTCATTTGATTGCATACTTTGATGCAAGATGAAAACCATGGAAATGAATCTGTGGTGAGGTAGTTTGTGTTAGGTGCATCATTAGTGGCATGACATTGGTTGAATGGTCGTGAAAGGATTTGTTGCTTCTGGGTTATGGAAGTAATATCTCTCTCTCTATGTTGATATGGATGGCAGTACCTTTATAAGACCATGACCATGGCAGTCAAGGGTAAATCTGTCATGTTAAATCAACAAACTATAATGAAAGAAAAGGGCGATGACACAAGAGTGTGTCCTGCTTTGTGAGATATTACAGACAAAGAGATTATATTACACAGTGTGTGTTCGTAGGTTGGTTGTCACAACTGTGAAAATCCTTATTTCTTCAGGGGAACATTATGGGTTGTAGATTTCGCTCTTGGTCTATGAATACTATTCACATCTGTTGAAATAAGGGCCTAGAGGGTCACACACAATAGCGTATTCAAGAATATGACCTATTCAGTTGAATAGGAAATTTGGACATAGTGGGCCCCACCCCAGGGGTTTGGGATTTGTCCAAAGTTAAGTGATCATCAATGCAATAAATAAATTCATATTATTCGAGTTTAGAATAATGAGTATTGAAGTTATTTATTAAATGTATTTATGAGTTTTAAGTAAATACATGAAAAATATTAATTGGTGAATATTAAATTGTTCAAGGTTCAATTAATATTTATGGGAGCGACGAGTCGAGTTAATGACTCAATTATTATCATGTAATATGTTTTAATATATTAAAAGTAAATGATAATAATATTTATGTCTTAGTTTAGTAGTCATAAAATGTCGTTGATAGTGCGTTAAGTATTCGAAGTCGGCAAGGTGATACTGGGTATTTTAATTGAGCACTATAAATAGAAGAGGAGGGGACTATGCCAAATACTATTCATGGAGCTTCTCTCTCCTCTCCTCTCTCCCAAACTCTAGAGAGAGATGATCTGGATCCAAGGAGATCAAATGGAGCTCCCTCTCGGGCATCCCCAGAGAAGCGATATGGTGATCGTTGGAACGTCGAAGGAATCATCGGTATTCCACGCTAGCACCCAGACTACGATGAATGACGCTCTGTTGGATTCCTTGAAGCGTGTTTGGATGATCTAGAGGAATTCAGCTTCATATTCTTCAAGCAGTGATCACCAACTATGAGCAGACATCATGCACGGCTTCAGATATAAACCAGGTATTTTACAGTTTATGATTTTTCTTAAAATCCTCCACGCATGATCATTGGCTAAGACTGGGTTTCTCTTCTCCAAAGTCGACCTTCGGTGGAAAATATTTAAAAACCCACCTGTTTGGGGCTTCCGCTGCATGCCCAGTTCCAACACCTTACCGAGAGACAATGTTTGGGAGTTCCTGGTCTAGAGGATTATGGTTTAGGCCATGTACAACCCTTCATATTTTTGAGACATGTAACCTTCAGTTCCCAGTAGGGAGGGTGGGTATCACACTTTATTTTCCATTCAATAGTAAATTGGATCCTCCTACATCCATAAAACTAATCGTAGGGAAACTATCATGGTGTAATCTCCAAAATTTATCATGTGAGGATATAGTCTTGCTCCTCTCCACCTCTGTATACTTCACCTTCATTCCTTCCTTACCTTGTACTCCTTTCAAATGTAATGTGAAGACATAGAAGTTTTGTAGCCTCGAACTCTTCCACTGTAGCCCCCGCCTCTTCTGCTAGAGATGGAGGAAAAATGTTTTATTTTTCAAATATTTTTCATCCACTTGTTTCTCTCACCGAGCATGAATCACATGGGTTTAGAGGTTAGTGATGATCATGAAATCAACATAATAAACCTAAATTATTGAACTACAAGAACTCTGATTCATGTTAACCAAGATACCTTAGAAACCCACTTAGAGTCTAAGTTCAATGTGCATCCTCCTTAGGGATAATTCCCAATCACAATTCCCTTAATCTAGGTACCCTTATTTGGAGTAAACCCTGATTTAATCCCCCCAAATCACCTTGAGTGAAAACATCTCTCAAGGTCCCTTCATAATGGATACATTTCACAGGATTAAGACCCAACCTATCGTCTCAAAGTTCCATACTCCCCTATTATACATATCCTTAAGGGACTGAAATAGGCATGGTACCCCACTAACAAACTATGTGAGATTTGATTCTTGTCTAAATAGGATATGTTGGAAGCCTCCTTGAGGCTCAAACCCATCATCTTAAACTAACCATGTTATTTAAGTCCACATCCTTAGTAGGGTCTCATTGAACTTGGAAACTCATATCCCTTCCATGTTCTTTGGGTTGTTTTAGCACAAGTCACAGACAAAACCCTTTGACTATGAACCTTCTGCCTAGACGTCTTTTCCACAAGCCGTTAGACTATATGGTTGGATCCTTATCACATGACATTAAAAGGTATGATGTTCCCCATTATGCTACACCGAACTACATGGGTTCATGTTCCTTTCATAAGGATACGTAAGAATCCCATCTTTGGGTTTGATCCCAACATCAAACAATTATCACCTCTATGGATGATAATAAATTCCAAAGTGAAATTCATCTACCTAGATGATAATAAACTCTAGAGTACCCCACTTTGTGGCTAGAAAAACAACATCATAATAATAATATCCAAATAATATCTAAGTAGTATATAAGAGGATACCATTTATGGAGAACCTCAAAGACATACAGATATACCCATCAATGAAGAACCATGAATACATAAAGATGATTTTGAATTCAACACATGCCAATAATTAATTTCTAATATTTGGATAACCCACATAATACTTGGGAATTAATAAAGGATTCATGAACATATCTTAAATCTATACGAGAGTACCTGATTAGGAAAAAAGTTCCCCCCAAAAGGTTATGAAGAGCCTGACCTCCCATCTTCTTACCCAATGTGAATTCATAAGCATCATGGGTCAAAATCCCTAATGAGTTCCTACCATTGGAAAGTAGGTCCCTATAGATATAGAACCATTGGGTGTTTTTGGTTCTACGAATTAACCTGTTGGAAACCATTCATAAATAGAAAATGATCATGGGGTGTGAAATCCAAGGGAAACAAAAAATAGTGAACCCAAAGTGGATTCTTAACCATGATGATAATGTCACCTAACTATCAGGCCTCTTATACTCTCAAAATGAATGAGGACCGGATAGGAAAATATTTAATTCATGTGTTCACTCAAGTGATATGTTTCTTCTCTAGACTAAATTATTTATTTTTGTCGTACATATAGGTACTCCATTATAAGAACTACCTTAAATCCAATGTCCTCCTTCATTTTTTCACTAACGAATTCTCCAGATTCTATTCAGGATGGATCTTCATCCACACAAAGGATGTCATCACCAAATCATCATCTTTAATGTTGGGTCTCTAATGCTCTAGTTTGAGAGTACCATCATCATAGTACCATCCTGGCCATGGAGGCCACCTAACATGCCCTCCATCTCAACCAACACCACCAATAGTCTGGTCAACAATGATTGGTTGTCCTGAAGCAGACGAAGCTGATCACCGTATTCAACCATTTTTGGAGTTTATATCTGGAATGAAAGAACCAGTGAAACCCATTTTTTTGAGAGGTTGATTAGGAGGCCACCTATAGCCTCATCTCTAAGAATAATGGATCCTTATCAAGGGATCAAGCTAGCAATCACCACCACCAATTCTATGCAGTGATTAACCCTCAACTTGATGAGGGTTTCACCTTCGGCTGTCTAACTTTGGTCACTCAAACCTAGGAATGCAAGATGGGACACCAAAGATGAAAATCGTCCAAGAAGGAGTAAGCTCACACTTTTCCCCCCTCCAGAGGAACCCGCCAAACCAGTTTGGTGGAAAACAATGAGTGAGAACATACACCCATTAACATTTATTCATCCTTCTAGCAAACTCACCTGGCATCATTCAAGGAAACCTGCCAACCAAATATGGTAGAAACCTGAAAGAAGCAACATACACCTGCCTTCACCCACCAAGCCTACCATAAGACTTGTCTGGAAGCACTCAAATATGTCCTTAGAACATTTTTTATAGAAAAAAAAAGCATATACACACACATGCCAACATTTATCAGGCCTACCAGTAGCCTCATTTGGAAGTACATAGAGAATTTAGTCAGAAAGTCCCAATGAAAATCAAAGGTAAAACTCAACTCTCTTCCCTAGAGTATTGTTAGTATCCAATTGTATGATAGGAGGATATGATCAAGAACATACACCTACTCTAGATATGGAATGTGAATATATCCATGTTCTGGTAGCTAAAGTCTCCAAGCATATCTTTGTAATTGTAAAATCCCAGATGCAAATCCATTTCCATATCCTATAGACTTTCCAAGATATCATCACGATGATGACAGTTGTGACGGAGGTATGGACACATAACTTTGTCCCCATAAATGGGGTGGATAATCAGTATAACACCCCGGAGAAGACACATGCCACTACTCTCTTCCATGAGGGTCATAGGGAAAACTCCCCCATAATATATGGACCACAGGATCGAGAACATACACCAACTCAAATATGATTAAATCATCTTATTCTTGTGTCCACTCTAAGGCAGGCACAAAAACCTACCCATGCTATCCACTTCTCCCATCAAGTGGCCCTAATAACTCATGAAATGAAATCTAAGAAGAAGTCTCATAAACCATGATTTGAAAATCAAGAGCTAAACTATAACCAGGATTCGCTTGATGCTAGAGTTCTTGAATCTCTCAGTTTTTTATCAACTATAGCTAACGATCCTACCATCCCTTTTCCAAATTATGAGAGCTATAGAATTAATTCTAAAGGTAATAATTCTATACTTCACCATAAAGTATTTCTTCAGAGAAACAATTTAGTCAATATCAAGAGATTTTATCTTGATGAGAGCCGCAAAAACCCTCAATGTGTACAAAAGACTAAGGAGCAAGAGGACTGTCCCCTTGTTGTAATCTACAAAGATGGTTCTCCCCATGATGGAATGCACTATGAAATTTCTCTCTATAGTAGTGTTTCACATTCTCAAAATAATTGTCCAATTTACAATTTAGTGGTGAAAAATACCTCTTATAGCGAGCATATTGTAAATACAAGGCCAATCATATCTGATTCCTTTTCACTAGCAGGTGAAATCATTTCTCAAAGAGAAGGCATCCCAAGGATATGATCATTATCCAAACCGCCTTTGGGTCTTTTTACATCCAATATAGAAAAGGAAATATCATCCAATCCCAATTATTGTGGTAAAACAATTAGGAAGAATCCACTATGGTCGGACCATGTTGATGAACCTCTTTTAAAATACAAAGAAGATATACTAAATCTGAGAAAAAGTTGGATAAATATAACACACTAGTCTTGTTTTGGACTTTATCTACCTCTCAATACAATATTCCATAGGTTTTGAAAGAATATTGAATGTATTACATACACCTTAACATATGGAAAACTCTTCTTCGCCTAAAAATAATGTCATTACCCTAGGATGAGTATCACACTCACTTCAAGGTAATAGAAAGATTAAAACACCAAAATCACTTGTAATCTCTCCTTGATTCCCAACATCCCAAGATTGAGAAGCAGAAAATATCCCTTAAACATGCATGCCTTGATGCATTAATGAGGCTGTGAAAGTTAATCATAGACCCCCATCTAGTGTTCATATCAGTGGATGGGGTGCACATGGAGAATTTAATTTCACTATGCTCCCTAGGAAACATACCCCTCCAAAGGTGGTATCATTCAGTGTCATTTCCCTAGGAAGGCTACATAAAATGTAATCTATTCATGATCGAAGATATGATCAACAAGAATAGGCCTCGATCTAATATCATTAATGTTTGGCTACAAGAGAGAAGGCTATTGAGATACTTTTTCATCAAGTGTCTAAGAACATTGAGCATGCATCCCGCTTAGAGTATGATAGCTATCAGATTGAAAAAATGTCAGAAATCATACAACAGCCTATTAAAAAAGTGACCTATGTGAGTACCTAATGATTCAACCAGCCGACATTTGAACCATAATCCATAAAATCAGAAGATCATATGTATTAATATCATCCACAAGATTTTAGGAACATCCCTAACCCATAGTGATGGGGGGTTTTTAACCCAACCCTCTGGATCATCCAAACAAGATGAAGGGTTGTGAGTGAAAAATAAGAGAAACCTCAACCATTAGATATGGGTAATTTTTCACCTCAACAATCCCTTCCTTAGAGAGAATCAATATTCTATAGATTAGAGAAGATTCCCTAGAGTGAATCCTCTCAATTTGTCTCATCCCATGATCTTGTGAAATCACATGGAATGCACACGACTGAACACTTTGGGAATTCCCTTCAGGAAACTGTCAATCAAACATCCCTAATGTAATAAAAAAAGAAGAGGAAAAGGTCTCATGGAGGATGCAGAGGAAGGCGATCTCGTAGAAATACCAAGAGAATTCTTGCAATGCACTATGAATATGTGAATTCCATAAACTCCATAATTTAAGACTCTGTAGAACATAAGACTAATTCAAAAGATTCTAAATAATAATTTCATCGTCACAAGATGGCCCACACTGAAGTGAATGATCGAGATGTGTGTACCTGAAACTAGAGGCTCAGCCAAATTTTGGGTATCCCCTAAAATAATACACCTCTACCTCCTTGAAAGGTATCTAACTTGGGAAAATGTAAGGGTCATACCTTGTCTTACCTTTCCCCCAGAGAAGGTAAATCTCATTCACTAGAGGAAATATTTTCTCAGTATGATGGGAAAATGAAAGAGTTGAGAAGAATAAATGAATAATTACACCGAGGTATCTTTCATGCCAAGTATGCTTCACAAATAAACCCTCAACACGCACATCCAGTTGGAGCCACTCAGAAAAGAGGGTTCATCATGAGAATTGAAAAAGATAGGGAACATCTTCTCAATATGGGAAATCAAAAACCAATATATTTGGATCATGCAATAGTATATCAATAATTTCCTCGATTGGTCATAGACCTAGTACATGATCAAGTCCAACCTTACATGCCCACACCTATGGGTTACCCATGAAAAATACTATTAGTACCTCCACCAGTGGTCCTACCTATCACTGCACCTATTCAGGAACTATAAACTGCACTTATTTAGGTCCTAGATGAGCCAGATATTCCAAAAATGATTATGAACACTATTGAGTCATTAATAACTCGATTGGAAGCCCTAGAAGGACAACATGTTGTAGTACAACCGGTAAAGAAGGGTTTCCCCAAATAGATGGATCTGAATACTCTCTCACACAATATTGGGAATCCAAAATTTCCAATTTAAATAGATCAAGAGACCTAGAGAATCATTTGATGCATTTCTTCTCTCATTGTGATCCCATGATGGGGACCCCTGAGCAATAAGATGTAGTTAAACTCATGTGCTTCGTACAATCATTGTAGGGTCCATCCTCTATATGGTACATGGGTTTTGAGTATAAATCAATCCAATAGATGGTAAGATATATATAAAAAGTTCCTCTTATAGTTTATCTAAACACTACAAAATACAATAGACTTTGATCTTACGACCTTCAAACAAATGTAGAATGAAAGTGTCCCAGAATTCATTGTTCAGTGGAAAGGATTGACTTACTACTTGAATCTAACACTCCCTCGAGAAGAGTTATTTCCTATCTATGTATAAAATCTCCATGATGAGTTCCGTACACCATTAACCCCTATGAAATACATAGGTGTGTTTGGGATCTAGAAAAAATTGATCAATAGGCGGAAAACTCCACCATAGAGACCAAATCCACATCTCGAGTTGATCCATCAGTTCAAAGAAGGAGAAAAAAATAATAGGAGGCCATAGTTACACTTAAGCATGACCCTTTAACCACTCCTACCTCAAATCCTACACCATACCATAGGGATCCACCTCCAAATTGTAAAAAAATGACCACATAATCAAGATTATAAAGGATATCAGAGGTGTATAAAGTTTGAGGAGATGAAAAACAATGTCTATTTCTTTTGAAATGACCATGTTTATGGGTTACTTCATCTCAGCTTTGGAAAACAACTTGGTCAAGTTTCCAAATCACAATAATCCTAACAAAGAAGGTGAGGAGGGTCTCCCAAAATAATTCCATTTCCATAAAATGTTGGGGTATCCCATCCAAGAGTGTTTTATTTTCAAATAACTCCTATATAAGATGGTAGACTTTGGGAAAGTGAAACTGAAAAACTCAGCAACCCATGTAGCATATGTTTATATAACCAATATAGAAGAAGAATGCAAATGGAAATAAGTTAGAAGGAAGAAATAAAGGAAGTTTGGTGATTTTATGGTCATAAAAATAATCAATAAGACTCATTCCATTCTATAAACATAGTTAAAATGACAAATTGTGCCTCCTTCCACTTCTACTACAGTAATTAAAGCTTCATTAGAAGCCCCATCCTTTGAAGGAAAATCCAAAAATAAGACTCAGGGTTAGATGGATATGGAAAAATTAAAATTAGATGATCTCATTTCAAGGAAAAAGTTGTCCTTGACCTTATCCGACTTCATTCCAACCATCCCAAAAAGCACATTCACCAACCCACCAAACAATAAAACAAGAATTAAACCTCCAGGAAGAATCTTCATCAGATGTGGAGTTGATATTCAGTTCCATTAATGTTATTCACTTAATGGATCCCCTCTCACATGATGATTCTAATTATGAACCTGTTTTACCTATACTTGATTGTGGAATTGGGGGAAGTGGTCATCAGATTCAAGGATATAGGGGAAGACATTGTCATACTATGAGACACTAAATCTACCAAACCCCCAATCAAACCATCTACACCACCAAAAATCATTGAAAAGCTCACCATTTAGATCAATAAAAACAAGGGAGTTCTTCCACCAAACATGATAGGGTTTTACTAAACACGATTATCATGGAAGCCCTATTAGAGGATATGACACCACTTATTTAGTAGGTAGGTAGACCTGTATAACCTAATGCACTAAGAACATAAACAATTCCAGCTCTTATTCCAAGAAATGAACCATCTAAATTAGGAACATAATCTCCTAATGTTCCTAAAAAAGGAAATCCTTATTCTAGAAAGTGCTAAACTTTAGACCAAATATATGATGTCTTGAAACAATTATCCCATGTTCCAGCTATGTTATAAATCCTAGATGCTCTATGTCTGTCAAAAACCTCAGGGAAGAACTCATTGGGGCATTGTCAAGCCCTCAATAATTTGAAGTTGAGGTTTCAATTACTAAAGTATATCATATGTAGAATGATCCTGTGGAATGCCATGCGATCATTTACTTCTCCAACAATGATGAGGATAATTTCATAAAAACATGTGAGGCCACTGTTTATATCTGAAAAGAAAAATGAAATTGATATCTAATGAGCCTTCATTAACAATGGATCAGAAGTCAACCTCATCCCAGTCTGTACAGTTCATCAAATTGGTCTCAATGAATCCATATTATCTCCATCTACTCGAATGTTATAGCGTTATGATAAGAATGATCAAGAACCACTTGGGTAGATCACACACAAAACTTAGTTCAGATATCTTGTATCTGAATCAGGGTTCATGGTGGTCTAGGAGGAAAAAACATTTAATGTTCTACTGGGGATACCTTTTCTACATCATCATGCAACCATTCCTTCATCATACCATCAATGTCTCAAATATTATAACAATGGTCAAATTGGGACCCATTATGGTGATAAGGCCCGATTCAAATCCTATGATCGACTATACATCAACATTGGGTTCTGTCACAATTAAAGAAAGAAAACAATGGATAATAATGTCTCCAAAATCAATTCCCCAAATGGATTTCAGATGATACCAACTAACCCATTAATGAATCTCAATGTAGATTTTGTTCCACCTATTAATAAAATTTAAAGGGTGGGATAAAATTTACATTTTTTTTCAACATATACTATATTCTCAGTCATGATAGTTGATACTAATGGAACTGAAGAAGTTATCAACCCTCCAAATGATAATGAAATCTTGAATGAAAATGTATTCATTATGTCCCCTAATCCTCAATGAAGCTTGAGTTTTTCAGCCAAACTAGAATAAGATATCATGACTATATCATAAAGTGAATAGACTTATTATCAGTCCCTTGTTTCCCCTTAATGTCTCCATGAAGTCTGCATGCTAAAAATTAATCCCAAAATGATTTTCTCATCCTCCGGATGTCTAAATGGAGAATTCCCTCTTCCCTCTAAGGAACATGGTTTATAATATCATCTATAGTAAGAAGCACAAGTTGTGAAGCATAAGGAAGGGGAGAAATAATAAGATCTTAGGGACACCCCTACAACATTTGTGGAGGGAATATCCACCATTTTGGATAAACCCATAGAAATAAATCTTAGAACATAGAAAGATCCACACCCCACTCTAATTAGTGTAGCCGTGGCCCCCAAAGAATAAGAGGTATACACCACCTTTCTAATAAAGCACTGAGATTTGCTTGCTTGGAATTACACATGGATTCCTAACCTTGACTGTGAGTTGGAAACCCATCACTTGAGTTTTCTATAAAATCATACAAGATAAAAGCCAACATCTTAGAGGATGCACCTAAATTAAAACTCCAAAATTAAGGCTGAATTGGACAAACTCATCAAGGCTGATTTTACCCATCAGGCACAGTACTCAAAATGGCTATCCAACGTTTTCCCTCTAAAAAATAGGAATAGGAAAATCATAGTTTGTATTGATTTTAGTGATGTCAACTGGAATTTTACCAAAGACGACTTCCTGGTTCCAGTTATAGAACTCTTTATTGATTCCAAAACTAGCTAACAATCTATCCCTTTAATTTATGGAAAGTCTGGGTACAATCAAAACTGGATATACCCATAAGAAAAAGAAGACACAGCCTTAAAATCCCCTCAAGGTGTATTCTTATATCAGTTAATGACCATCGGATTGACGCATTTTGGCCCCAAATACCGATGTTCTAGGAATCACATATTCAAACCCTTCATTGTAAAGTTTTTGAAATTATATGTTGATGATATAGTGGGAAAATATCAAAAAATTTCTAACCAGATGGATGAATTAAAGACCATATTCAGTAAGTTTCAAGAGCATAATATGAAGATGAACCCCTTGAAACGTGCTTTAGGAATAACGTCAGGAAAATTTCTTGTCTTCATTGTACACCATCATGGAATCAAATTATATCCTAAGAAGACTAGATCTATCCTTTTCATTTCACCTCCTTGAAACATAAAATAGTTGATAGGACTTCAAGGACACTTGGCCTACATTTAGTGCTTCATAGCCAACCTTGCAGGAAAGTGTTTACCCTTCACAAAATTGATGAAGAAGTGGGTAAATTATTAGTAGACCAATTACTATCAAGAAGATTTTAATTTCCTCAATAAATACCTATTGATACCGCCAATATTGATGCCATAAGTAGAAGGAAAGTTACTCATTCGATACATGACAGCCTTCAAGCTCTCACTAGGTGCTTTCCTCACACAAAAGAATGATGTTTGGAATGTAAACCAACTTTACTATCTCTATTTAACCAAGATCGATATAGAGACTCAATATTCAGATACTGAGAAGAGATTCTTGGAATTTATCATTATAGTTCATAAGATGAGGCACTATCTATAGCATCACAAGATCCAATTAGTTTCTCAAAAAAATGTTCTCAAATTTATCCTCGGTTGTCCTATACTAATGGGGTGCCTAGAAAGGTGGGTAGTAATATTTTAGCACTTTTATGTATAATATTTTCTTAGAATGCTGTGAAAGGTGAATCCTTGGATGACTTCCTTACAGAGAACCCATTTATAGAAGAGATTTTATTAAATACTGAACTACCAAATGATGAAATCTTTTCTATTTATGATATCCCTTGAACATTGGAAATTTATTTTTTTAGGGATTCCAAGAGTCCAATGGGGAATATAATTGAAGACCTTAATATTAAAAAATTTGGGTTGGGAGTTGTGATTATCTCCCAATAAAAGGTAGTGCTTCCATATTCATTCTAGTTATCAGAAGGTGGTACCAACAATGAGGCAGAATATCAGTCTCTCATTAAAGTCCTAAAATTAGAACTCTAGGTACTAGAGAACCATATAGAGTTGAAGGGTGATTTAGAATTGATAATCAAGATGATCAAAAGGGATTATTCCATCTAAAAAGTGGAGTTAATTCCACTACATTATTATGATTAGGGTTTAATGGCAGAATTCCCATTAGTTCCAACATTTAGTCATTTACCTTGATCATAGAATTCGTAGTCAGATGCATTGGAAAATGTAGCTATAGCTTTGGAAAATCCAAATTAGGATGAAACAGTCATGAACATTGCACATTTTCGAATGGTTTCACCTTTATTTTGGATCAGAGAAGAAAAAAATCAATAATATAAATCCTATCTATGAGCTATATAGTCCTACCTTGGGATGGATGAATCCCATCTTAGAATATCTCTAAGAAGGAATACTTCCACTAGACAGGGTTGGAAGAGAGAAGATCTCGTGGTGAGTGACTAATTTTACTCTTTATGATGAACCAAATCACCAGAACGTCCTCTACAAGGGAGTCTTTGATGGAGTCCTTCTCGGGTTCATAGATGGAGAAGTGACTATGACTATTATGGAAGAAGTACACGTAGAAGCATATGGGTCCTACCAATTAGGTTATTTTCTTTTTGATCAAATTTGAAGGGTTGGATACTTATGGATTTCAATGGCATAGGATTTCATAGAATTCACTAAGAAATTTTATCTCGTCCAAGTGCATTCAAATTTCATTCATCAACCCCTAAAGATATTATATACAACCAAATACTCCTTGACATTTCCCACATGGGGAATGAATTTTTTTGGACCATATCCTCCAGCTATGTTTAAGAAGTTCAAGTATATCCTTACCACCAATGATTTCTTCCCAAAATGGGATGATGCAATACTCCTCAAAGAATTCGAAGAAAAAATAATTTTTATATTTTTCAAAGATAACATAATAACCATATTTTATGTCACTCAAACCATATTGACTAAAAACTATACCAATTTCTATTCTACTAATGTAGAGAAACTATATCAGAAATATATAATCATATCCAACCATTCATACCACTATCATGAAGTAGCCAATGGATAGAGAGAGGATTTTAACAAGACCCTTTAAAACTTAGTCCAGAAGATGGTGGATAAATATAAATATCTTGGCCTCAAAAACTATTGCACGCTTTAGGGTCTTATCAAACTATAACTTGTTCTACAATACGGGAAATCCTATACCCATTGGTGTATAAAAAAGAAACAGTATTTCCCATTAAGGTTCAGTTGTTATAGCTATATATTTCCATTTGTGACTAGTTATCCATTTATGGGAAATCCCAAAAATTGTTGGATAAACTAGAGAAACTGGATGAAAAGGTGATTTCATACCTTGCATTATATGGAGGTATATCAGAACATGATAGTATGGTCCTTTGACAAGAAGTTCCACATACATTAATTCCTCCCAGGAGATTTCATATTGGTTATTAGGACTTCAATGGTACTAAGAAATAATCCTTGGATACTTGAGCCAATGTGGTAGGAAAATTAATCCATACATAAGGTATACTGTATTAAAGCTCATTCTTTAATCTCAAAATATGAAGAACTCATCACAACTCCAACCAATGTAAGGTTCTCAAAAAATTACTTTGAATAATCACATAATGTTTTTCTCAGCTACAGGACATTAAAAAACAAATACCCATATGAATCCAAGTCTAACGATGTAAAACTATGTCCATATTGTATAATGTTGAACTATATATCATCATCATCCTTGTCGCATGATATAAACCTCATTAAATTTTCTCTTAGTTGTATGGCGTTAAACTGCAAAGCACCATATGCATCCATGTTTCACGATGTTAAACTATGTTGCATCAAAGTACATATTGTATGATGTTCAACTATGTATCATCATTGACCTTATAGCATGATGATAAACTACATGAAATGTCATCTTAGCTGTAGGATGTTAAACTGCATAGCACCATATGCATCCATGTTGCACGATATTAAACCGCATAACACCAATTTTACTCACCCAATGAAATTAAACTATATGGTTAATGCTCTATTGATTGATGTTATTAAATCCCCAAGATACCATGAGCAGACACTCCTTGTGGTCCTTTAAAATATGAGTAGCTTCCATACATAAACCTCACTCACCTCATTGCCCCTTCCTAGTTGAACTTGAGCCCCATTTCTCCCTATGTTTGGATCAGAACTATATGGGGAATAAATATCAAGAACTATGTGTGGATTAATTATTACCCCATAAAAATATGTAGTGACACATGGATCTTATCCCATTGTCTATAATCTATGTTTCTTTCATGCCAGGTGGCCTATTTCCTCACTACATGATGATAAAATACATGGTTTACCAAGAAATATGTGTGTATTGGTTCTCATTCCAATGAGACATGTAGTGATGCCCATATCCCCAATCTCAGGACCATATGTGACTATAAAGAAACAACCTCCATTTATCCTTGTGTATGAACCAAATATATACTAGTAACTCCTTAAGAACAAATGTCTTGATTCTCATACCATTTTGTGTCATGACTCCAACCATTAATCTGTAAAATAAATGAAAAATATTAAATCCCCCTTCATCACATCAAACCTAAGTTGGAATGGGGAACCATATTCAAGAACTATCTATGGATTGATTCTTTACCCAACAAGAGATGCAGTGACATGCAGATCTCCATTCTCATGTCCAAACACAATATTTAAAAAATCCCCTTCACCCCTATGTGAATGAATCAAACCTGCACAGGGAGAATTTTCAAGAACTATGTGGGGATTGATTATTTCCACATCAAGATATGCAGTGACCCCCAAATCTCTTATCTCAGTTCTAATCATGATTTTGGTAAAGAAAATCCCCCTTCCTTTTCCCTATGCATGAACCAGGTCTTCATAGGGAACCTTTCTTAAACTTTCTCCTTGATTCTCATTTAAATGAGAGGTGTGGTGATACTACTACATCATTATTTAGGCCTAACCATTAGTCTAGGAATTATCAAAAGTCCCCCTTCCCACATCAAATTCTGATTGCTATGTAGAACAACCCTCAAAAACTATGCATGACTTGATCCTCCTCTTATTGAGATATGTAGTGATGCCCAAATCTTAAATCTTGGGTCCATACATGATTAAATCAAAAATCCCCTTTACTTATTATCAATTAATTGGATTTTAAAAGTGAGTTTATCAAGGTCCATGTGTGGTTTGATTCTCATCCAAATAGATATATAGTGACCCCCTGGTCCTACACTTTAGATCACCCTCCATGTTCTCATCCTTTCATGCCGGTTCGTCTTATCCTTACCGCATGTTGTTAAACTGTAGGGAATCTCAAGAACTACATATTTAATAATTCTCATCCAAATTAGATACGTAGAGACCCTATGATCCAATTTCTAGGCTCAACCACAACATAATTAAAATTCCACAATCCTTCACTTGTGTTACCTTTTTGTTGTTGAGGAAAATTTTACCACTCTATGTATCTCACACCGAGAACAGCTCATGTGGTATTAGGTGACTGGTAAAGGATTTTTCTACTTAAGTAAGGTGTATTTATTTACACCGGAGATATTATGGTCTTGGATGAAATAACTCAATAGGCACACCAAACTTCAAGGCTGCATGATGGTAAACTACACAGTCTTTCAAAAACTATGTGTGTCTTGATTGTCACCCATATGTGATTTGTAGTGATGCCCAGATCGTCAATCCTGGGCCCAACCATAGAACAACATGGAAAAGCCCCAACTCTTCATTGTATGATTCATATCTATATAGGTATATCCAATACGAGTTCCCACTTTATGCATGAGCCCATATCTATTAGAACTATGTATGGCTTGATGCTTACTCTAACAAGATATGTAGTGACACATAGGCTCTGCACCCTATCCTAGCCACAATATTCCTTTTCACATCAGAATCACCCAAGTATTTTCTATAATACATTAAAATACACTGCCAATGTCCTCTTTTCATGACTTCAAATTGTATTGTAATTATATAACTATGTGGTGCTTGATTCTCATCCTATCGAGATATACATTGAATCCTAGGCCTTGAGACCTAACCCCATACATGTGGTAAAGGAAATTCCCCCTCTTCTACATTCAATAATCAATATATGCAGAAGCTTTTAATTTAGGTCCTATCTTTAGAGAACCCACAAAGGAAACAAAATATTCCCCCTTCTATATATGAGTCAAATATGGTTAAGGGACTCCAAACTCATAGACAGTATTAGTCCAATGCTTGCTTCATACATGGAACAATACCACTTTTTCGCATTTCATGCTCCTAATCTTGAATAATTTGGAATATTCATAACCTTTCATCAGATTTTGGTGTTAGAGTGTATGAAACCTAAGAGATAATTTACATGAACATGTAGTACACACCCTAGTTGTCCTTCATAAATCGCTCCCACAATGGGAATGTTATCCAGAAGATGCCACTATTTGACTACGCAGTACATGCCTAGGTTGTCCCTGCATAAAACAACCCTCAAAATAGGCATGTCAACAAGTTTTAACTTCATTATTATGATAATTTTCTTCTATCTCTTTAATCTATTAGTGATGGTATACTGGAACCCCAAATTTAAAATAAGTGGTCATCCTCAGTATATTTTTCCCATTTCCTTTCTCCCGACCCGAAAGTCTCCAAGACCATGGTTTAAATTTCCCCTCATCATATGTTAAAAGAATTATGGAATTATATTGGTCCATTTGACTATATACCATCAATAATTTCCATAATATTATGGTTCTAGTTGTATTAACTAAAACTAGAAGCATCGTAGTTCTTGCATTTAGGTCAGGCCTTCATAGAGATCCTAATCCCCTGATTAATTAGAAATCATGACTTGAAATACCTCTTCTATATTTAGGAACATTATTCCACAAACCAAACTCTATGCTTGGGATGATTGGAATCCACGAATTTTGATTGGATTTTAATTATAGAATGTTAGAATTATTGAGAGATTCATTACATGACCATGCAGTGCATGCCCCTGTTGGAATTACATGTGCTTTCCACATAATGGGTATGTCTGCCAAAGGATTCCACTATTGACAATACAGTACATTCCCTAGTTGTTATTGTATAATAAAACTCCCATGATGGATTTTTCAATAGGTTGTAACTTCATAATCAAGAGATAACTCCTATAACATCATAATTCCTTTTTCCAATACCACTATTCAGATCTGAGAATCCCAAAATCACAGCTTAAAACTTTCTCCATCCATACTTAAATATACCATCACATTTCTAGAAAGATTACAAATTATTGGAGAATCATAAAACCTTTAGTCAAAGATAAAGAAATTAAATTATATTTCTCTTAATGTCCTTACTACGTGACTTTAAACTTCATTTCATAATGTCCTTTCTATATGACTTTAAACTTCATGGAATGATGTCCTTGTTGCACATCTTTAAACTACATAACATAATGTCCTCACCACATGACTTTAATCAGCATGGTGAATGTCTTAATTACATGAAATTAATCTACATGATACGTTTATCCTTAGTAAAGAAAGATCCTTCTCCACCCAACATTGGTTATCTAACAAAATGTACCTCCATTCACACTTGGATTTCATGTAGGAGGGGCTTCTCATTCATGGTCCATGACAATAATGATGATCCCTTTATTCTCATACTAATTTTCTTGAAACAAAAACCCCTTTTTGTCTTTGGAAATCGAAATCCCCATTAACATCCTTCACCCAAGAGAAATAGAATGTAAAAATTCTTGGGAACACATTTACCTAACTATGCATTATGTGCCCCATTACCTTGCATAAGTTTCCCCCATAATGATCCTTATAACATAAGGATGATTCTATTTTGATATATAGTACATTCCTTAGTTATCACTGCATAAAACAACCCCCATAATGGGTTTTAAACCACTCTTAATTTCATTCTCAAGAGAGACTTCCTCTATTCTTGAATATCAAGTTTTAGATTCAAGAACTATATAATCATGGATCTGAATTCCCTTAATATGTATCTGAGGAATATCGGAACATTCCTAATCACCAAACCCTATTTGGGTTATCATATCAAAATTTAGGGTCAAATTTGTTCGACAAAAAATACTACCCCTTTTATTATATCATGCATGACTTTATACTATCCAAAAAATGAGACATAGTACTCAATTGTTTGGAAATCCACAAAGGTAACCCTAGAAAAAATTCATGTCTCAGATCACTAGAACTGAGCTCTGTATGGTTAAGAAATATCAAGCAATTAATAGTTAAAAGTCACAAAACTTGTTAGGTTTAAAACCCAAAAATTTTTATCTAAGAAAAATCCATGTCTTTCCTTATAAGTATCCTTTATATTGAGCATAGGATAAAATTTGGCTGATGAAATAAAAAGACACGTAGTTTGCTGGGTTTTTGATATGACCCTAACAATAATCAAACTATTCTTGCTAGGACCCTTGGGTTAGGAAAAAATTATATCATCCATCTACACTTTATGTAGTTACAAAACCAAAGAAATGATGTTGGAATGCGTCAAAGATCCCTACTTTTACCATAAAACCAGATTCTTTTTATTAAGAACGAATCTAATTATAGGGGGGGTTGTAGACACCATGATATGTGTTTTATGCACTTTTACAAATAATTGAAGATTTAAACCTCACTTAGACATCAAATTCTATATTTGATTAAAAATACATCTTTATAGAGGAAGAAAAAGAATATTGGATTTCCATGTTTCAAGACCCAAAAAGACATCGTTATATCTCCAAAAGTTAATGACGTGACTCTACATTTTTTCATGTGGGTTAGTGACGGTAGAGAAGGGAACAAGATAAAGGGGTAGGAATATAAGACGATAGTGATCCTGTGAAGGGGTTCATGGGAACAATCCCCATGGTATAGATAAGTAGGTTTGCGAAGTTGGTTCCACCAAGTGGGAATGCACGCACACAACCCGTGCATACCACCTATGTGGCCCAGAAGGTGAATCCCCTCCCTCCAATGCAGAATTTCTATTCCGGGAACATGTTCCTACCACTTGTGTAGACTACATATTTTTTCCACCCCTAAGTGTGACACTTACACTGGGGACCTACGTGGTGGATCTACATTAAAAACTTCCTTCAACCCAGTCCCCTACATGCCTATAAATAGGACCCTTAGGCTCCTTATTTGAACAAATACAAAAAATAAATAGAACACTTAGAGCTATCATTGCACAACACCTTCGACCAGGTCCCCTAAAATTTCTTAGGTAACTCTCTAAAACACGAGAGAATAGATAATTAAGAGTATAAGTAAGATAAAAGTCCCATCGAAGTCTAAAATACAAGAAAACTATTCGAGGATAATTCATCCATAAGAATTAGTCGCCTTTGAGAGGCCCCTCCCTTAAGTAGGGACCTATGTGAGACTCTTATAAGGAAACTAGTAGAGACATAGGCTATTTATTTGAAGGCCACACCCATGTTTTTCAACCTTGGTGGTCTATTTCCCAAGTCATATTCATCTCACACAACAATTTTACTCTTACATGAAGCCCTTTTAGTTCATCCTAGGCCTTTTATGGCCCACCTGCATGGCATACCTACACCGAGAACCTACACGCAGGACCTCCGTGAGTCACCCTTTGAGACCTCTTCAAAATCTACCTATGGTAGGGTTCCTCTCACCCTTGTTCTTTTGTCTAAAATGGAGCAAGAGGAAACCTCCAACAAGACCCCCAATTTTACTCAACCTTGGTGAGTGGCACACCAGTGTGTCCTCTATTTGGGTATGTATTCCTATGGTCATAGGTTCCCCGCACTTTTCTAGTTGGCTAGTTAGGGTTCTCAAGCAGCATATGGGTATGTATTCCTATAGTCACGAGGAACCTTACCCTAGGGACATTGTTAGGGAGTTCCTAGTTTAGAAGATTATGGTTTGGACCATGTCTGACACTTCTTATCTCTGAGACCAAGAACCTCTAGTTCCTAACATGTAGGGTGAGGATCACATTTTCTTTTCTATTCAATAGGGAATTAGATCCTCATACAACTTCAGAACAGATTATATGGTGTCCATCCTGGTGTAATCCCCTATCCATTCTTATGGGATGTTTCAATATCTGTCTTCTCCACCTATGCATCCTTTACCTTCATTAATTACTTAATTTGGACTCTCATAAAATGTAATGTGAAGATAAGGAAGTGTCATATACCCATCCTCTTCCATTATAGACTCATCCTCTTCTAATGTTTCCCTAACCTCTTCCATCGTAGCCCCAACCTCTTCTACCATTGAAGGAGGAAAGGTGTTTCATTTGTCAAATATTTTTATTACTCTTGTTTCTCACACTCAGCATGGCTCATATGATCTATAGGTTAGTTATGATCATGAAATCAACACAATTCACCTACTAGATTGAACTACAAGAACTCTGATTCCTTTTAACTAGGATATGTAGGAAACCCTATTTGGGTCCAAGCTCAATGGGCATCATACTTAGAGATAAGAACCATTCATAATTCCCTTAATCTAGGTATCCTCCTTAGGATTAAACCTCAAGTTAATCCCCTAAATCTCCATGATTGAAAACATCCATCATGGTTCTTTAATGGGGGATATATTTCTCATAATTAAGCCCCATACTATCATCTCAAAATACCATACTCCTCAACAAGACATATACTTGAGGGCCTCTATAGGCATGGGTCCTCACTAACAAACTATGTGGGATTTTATTTTCATTAAAATGGGATACATAGAAATCCTCCCTGATGTTCGAACCCAACAACCTATACCAACCATTTTTTTGGGACATATTCCTAGTAGGGTATAATTAATCATGGAAGATCATTTTCCTTCCAATTTCCTTGGGTTGTTTTGGCCTAAGTCCCACACCAAGCCGTTTGACTAGGAACCTTCCACCGAGATTTCCTTTCCACATGATGTTAAACTGTATGGTTGGGTCCACATAAAAATTCCTTAAAAGGTATGATGTGCCCCCATTAAGTGACATCGAACTACGTGGATTCTAATTCCTTTCACAAAGATACGTAGAAATACCATATATGGGTTTGATCCCAACATCAAATAATCATCATCTCTCTAGATGATGATAAATTTCATAGTGACCTTCATTTACTTGGATGGCTATAAACTTCAAAATGACCCACTATGTGGATAGAAAACCAGCATCGTCATAATAAGAACCAAGAACCTCTAAGTAGTATATGAGGTGATACCATTGATAGATAATTTCATATACATATAGATATCTATATAAATGAAGAACCTCAAATACATACAGATGATTTGGAATTCCACACATAATAATAATTAAATTCTAATATTGGGATAACCCACATAAGACATGGAAATTCATAAAGGATTCATGAACCTATCATAAATCTATAAGAGATTCCGGGATTAAGAAACAGTTCCACTCTAAAGGGCATAATGAGCCCTCCCTCCCATCCTCTCAACCATTTTGAGTTCTCAATAATCATGGGTCAAAATCTATAATGGATGAAAACCTTTAAAAAGTATGTCCCTATGGATACAGAACCATTGGGTGTTTCTGGTTCTATAAATTAACCCATTAGAAACCATTTATAAATAACAAACTATCATGAGATAAAAATTCTAAGGGAAAAGGTTATTTAATAATTTTTAGTGTTTACAATGTATTTTTTGGTTTTTAGGGGTTTTAGGGTTTATGGGGTTTTATTGACTTCTAAGGGATTTAATTTATTTTTTGGGTTTTTTGGTTTTGAGGGTATTTTAGCATTTTTAGTGTATTTTAAGGGTTTTTGGATTTTTCGGTACATAAGGGGTTTTAGTTTTTTCTAGGAATTTAATTTTTTTCTGGATTTTAGGGTATTTTTTCTTGTTTTTATGGGAATTTTATAGTTTTTGGGTCTTTTAGGGAGTTTTAGTGTTTTTAATGTTTTTAATTTTTTGGGGTTTTTAGGGATCATTAGGGTTATTTTATTTTGAGGGGTTTATAAGTATTTTAGGGGGTTTATGGTAATTGGGGGGAGGGGGTTGGTTTTTTAAAATTTTTTATAAGTTATTATTATTTCAAATGTTTTAGGTTTTTTAATGTTTTTTAGTGTTATATGGGTTTTCATCTTTTTTGGGTTTTTTGGGGTTCTATTATTTTTAGGGTTTTATGGTTTTTTTATTTGTGTGATTAGCCGTTTTAGGGTATTTAGTTTTTTTTCGGTTTTTAATTTTTTTGAGGGTTTTAGGGGATTTAAATATTTTTTTAGTGTTTTTAGGGTTCTAAGGGTTTTATTGTTTTTAGGATATGTAGGGGTTTTGGAGGGTTAATTTAATTTTACAGGTTTTGTGTATTATTTAATTTTTTGGGGATTTTAATTATTTTTTATGGTTTTAGGAGTTTTTAGGGATTTCATGGGGTTTAGGTGTTTTAGAGTTATTTTGGGGTTTTTATTGCATTTTATAGTTTTATGAATTTTTAGGGTTCTTTAATGATTTTGGAGTTTTAAAGGATTTTTTTGGGTTTTTTGGTTTTTTAATATTTTATAAGATTTTTGTTGTTTTTTAGTTTTAAGGGGTTTTTTGAGTTTTTATGTGTTTTTAGTTTTTTGTGTTTTTAAGGTTTTAGTATTTTTAAGGGTTTTGGGGTCTTCTAATGGTCTTCTTGGGTTTTAAGGGTGTTAGGGTTATTTATGTTTTGTTAGTGTTTTTAGGGGTTTATTTGTTTTTTTCATGATTTAGGGTGTTTTGGTATTTAGGGAGTTTATGGTTTTTGGGATTTTGAATATCTATTAGTGTTTTCAGGGTTTTCTATTGTTTTTATGGTATTAACGGTTTTTAAGTTTTTAAGTTTTTTTTGGGATTATCATGTTTTTAGGGTTTTAGGGTTTTTAATGGTTTTTATGGTTTATATCAGTTTTTAGGGTTTTCTTGGGTTTTAGAGTTTTAATTGTCTTTTAGGGGGGGTTAGTTTTTCAATTTTTAGGGATTTTAGGGTCTTTTAATGTTTGTTAGGGTTTTGTGGTCATTTGTGGGTTTTAATGGTTTTTGGGTATTAGGGTCATTTAGGATTTTTAGTGGGTTTTAGGGTTTTTATGTTCTTTAATTTTTTTAGAGGTTTTTAAGGTAATTTAGATATTTTGTGTTTTTAGGGTTTTTATTGGTTTTATGGGTTTTATGGTCTTTTAGGTTTTTTTGGGTTTTTACAAACTATTAGGGTTTATTGGGTACTAGAAATTCTATATTTAAGAATACGATAATTTCATCAAAATCATAATAGGTTGAAATAAAATCAAGAAGAAGATAGATGAAAAATGATCAAATGGATGATATCGTGAAGGATGTGTCAATTATGTGAAGTAAAAAATCACTTCATGGACTGAGACTCTACATGGAGTTCCACCATTTTGAGGAGAAAACTGTGAAAAAAATATTTCAGATAAGGGGGATGTGTTTTCAGCATTAGAAAATAAAAAAAATTCATTTATGTGACCAAATCAATGATTTCTGCCTCAGTGGAGTACTGTCCCTCGCAAACTAAATTGTTCGAGGGAACGAGGTGGTGGTATCATCCACTATGAACCACTATCTATTGTGAACTAAATTGGTTATAGGATGAGGTTATACCAATGATGCCCGAAAATGAATGTCCCACCTCCACAAATGACCGCTCTCCGTTAACTAAGTCATTTTTTGACCGAGGCACCCTTTGTGGGCTCTCATAAAATAAACATGTGTCCCACCATGGATGACCAAACATTTCGGTATCTAGTCCCTCCAATCTTCTATAAATATTCCCTGAGGGAAACTAAAAAGGAACCAATGATACTGAACCGAAGTGATCCAAATGACACAAGTGAGAAGGCAACACAAAAATTAGAGTCTCTCCATCGATTCCATGTAGGTAGAAAATCCACCACACAATAGTAATAGGGGGAATAATAAATCTTCCATCATCCTCAAAATCAAATCCCCATTGCATACACCATTTCATTGGGAATAAATGGATGTACCAATTGTGGAAAAGAAAACTGTGTAGAAAAATTCTATGTGGTCATAACCCTGCCCTGCTTAGCCAAATGCTACGCAATAGAAACTATATCTCACATAGAAAAATGCTACATGGGAGGAACTCAAACCTACATTGAAAAATTCAACATGGATGGAACCTCACCCCATGTCAAAACATGCTATATGGGCAGAACCCAGGTCTATGTAGCATTATACTGTGTGGATGGTACCCTCATCCACATAGCAGCATGCCAAGCGGAGGGAACCCCATCCTTCCTAAGATCCTTCTATGCGGATTGAGGCAACCTAGGAAGTTATACTATACATATCTTATGAATATTTTCCATAAAGTCATCATCCCCCATGTTATCTCATATACAAACTATTATAACGGCATCAAGACAAGGCCTCTTTCAAATTCACCTAACATGTATGATAAGATAATCAAGAACATCTGTGTGTCCTCTAGAATTTATATACCCATGTTAAGTGGTGTCACATCAGTAACCACTGCAGTATAGATGAACCTCATAATATCATTGGGTTTACATTCCTATGGTAATGTAGGCTCCAACCTTGGGGTTCTCACGTGAACCTACCCATTTTGGGTAGGGATAGGGGGATTATTCGTGCCTTTCCCAATGATGGGTAATGAGATACTCCCCCTCAAAACCAATTTTAGGGAATCCCTCATAGAGTAATACCCTACCCTTTTTGTGAGAGGTAGAACTTTTTCACCTCAACCTAGGACATAGCCAGGTAAGTCACATGATATGACTATCCCAGTTACTAGAATGGAAGAGGAAATGGGAACACTCAACACCCTCTTCATTCCACTCTGTGATTTACCACCTCATCCACTAGCATATAGAGAAAAATCATGTGATATTCATATCTACTACTTCATCTTGTTACTCACACCAATCATGACTCACATGATCTTAGATTTCAGTAATGATCATGACATAAAAATGATCCCAAACCTATAATGTGCCTTCTATTTGGTATATGCTCCATCCAAACCCAAATCCATAGGATTTCTCCATATATGAATGCCCCATGTTCCATTAAAATGGTATTATTCCATGCATAATACCCAATAAACTTCAATTATAATGGGTTGATTCTATGTGTATGTCCCAACCATATGCACCAGATAGGCCTCATACAAGGTATAAGCCTTGAAACTATATATCAGCCTTCAAAGGACCATATTCCCAATGAAGCTGCACCTAAGGGAAATCCCCTAAGTGTAATCCCCAATAAATCCCCCTCAAATGGGAATCTTCCATGCGAAAGCCCCAATCGAATGAGCCTCCCTTAGGTGTAATCCCCAACATACCATACTATGTGGTATTTGATTCCCAACTAACTGGGATACATAGTAATCCTCCCTATGGACCAAACCCAACATCTAAATCCACTATAATAATCTATGTTCCACATACCTAGTAGGGTCATATCCACCCGGTAGACAATATCTCTTCAGGGTCCCTTATAGTACCTCATTTTAAGTCCCAAACCATCCTTGAACCAACACATTTTTTTGGGTTTCCTTATTCCATGACATTAAACTGCATGGTTGGGTCCTTATCACACAACCATAACGGGTGATGTGCCCCGTTAAGTGGAATCAGATTATGCAGGTTATGATTCCTATCATGAGGATACATAGAAATCCCATCATATGGGTTTGATCTTGGCATGAAAAAAACATATGTCCCGTTGGATGACGGTAAACTCCAGAGAGCCTCACCATATGGCATAAAAATACCATTGTCCTAATAAATTACTAAAGAATCTATAAAATATTCATAAAGGTTACCATATCTGGAGAAACTCAGATACATACAAATATCCCCATTTATGGAGAACCTCATATACATACAAATTATTCTGAACCCATGTGTATTAATGATTAATCAATAACATGGGGTAATCATCATTAAAAACTCTTGGGAATGAAAAAATGATTAGTTAACATATATTAAATCTATAAAAGTGCCCTATAATAGGAAATGGTTCCACCAAAAAGGGTGTAACGAGACCTTAATCCCATCCTCTCGACCAATGATAGTTCTTAAGTTTCATTGGAAAAGTTCCCAAACGAATGTCTTCCTTTGAAAAGTATGTCCGTGATTCATCATGGATATGAGAGCTGTTGGGTGTTTCCAGCTCCATGAACAAAACACTTTGGAGAATTTTCAAAGAGTTTGTTTCCAATGATAGTTATTTCACACCATTCAACACCTTTCAATCAACCGCCCTAGCCAAAATGTTTTTTAGAAACAAAATGGTGAACTTAACATGAATCCTTTAGCAAGGTGGTGGTGTTACCTCACATCAAAACGCCTTTCACATCGAAAGTTGTAGGGTGCCAAACAAGACCATAAATTATGCATGTGGTCATGAGATTCTACATTTATGATGATTTTTTTGTTTGTATCAGTAACATATATTACAGGAAATCTCAATATCTCTATTTTATTTAAAGTCATCTCACTAGCTTTTGTAAATACACACATCATCCACTGCACCGGTCAGGTCCACAAAAAAATAGAGGACATCATAGCCCAAACAAACCCTTAAATGCTTGGATTCAAATGAAATGGTTAGAGAGTACCACTAGATTGGTACTATACCCACCCTAGAGGCATCTAGGTAGACCCTTTAGTCTATGAAACCCCACCAGCTGCATGCTTGATCATGATCATGGGTATGGAACCATATGACTCATCTAGTTGTCTCCAACTGTTTTGGGAGTCTATGCCAAGAACATGATAATGAGTTACTCCATTACCTTAGGGATTATAATAAATCCATCACCAATAACTTCATCCTAGGAACATAGGAGTCCTGCCTAACGTCCCCTTCCAAAAATCATCACTACCAATTCCGTGCAACACAACATCATCACCATGAAGAGGATACCACCCCATTGGCCCCTGCTAAAGTAAAAAGGATCTAGGTCCCCAAGGTATACCATAAAGGGACATGATTAGACAATCATGAACAATCCATCATCCTCATTCCTACTAAAGAATAATGCTATGGAAATAAGGGATCACACTATGGAAAGAAATCCATTCTTGAATCCTATTAGGAATCCCTTTAATCAAATAAGATATCAATTATGAGTAGGATCAAAATTATGCTACTGTTAGTCAATAATTCTATTCAAATAGGGTGGAAACTACAGGATGAAACTTATATATTCCAAAAAAACATGAATCCAATCATCTAAATAGGTTGAAAAAAACTATTACCAAGTGAAAATTTATTCTAGTACACATAAACTTCACTAACTAAATACAGTGGAAAACCATGTAAATATACAAATCCCTTCTAACAAATATGAATATTTATAATCAAATACAATGAAAAAATACAAGTAAAGGAACATTACTATGGATTAATATCAAGCCCATCAGTAAGATTTGATGAAAACTAATGAATAGACACAAATTCATTCTCGTCTATATCAATCCCTCCATGTAAATATGGTGGAAATTAGAGAAAGTAGTCAGTGTATCATAGTTGTAAGTCAAGGGACGACTCATATCACTTATCTCGCATAAGAGAACTGTCGGTACCTACTACTATAAAATGGTGGACCATAGTAGGCACTTAATCCTGCCCTGATACTCGAGTGGGAACATATTCACATTCCCACCAAGGATGTTTCTTAACACATCTTAGCTATGATGGAGGATTAGTCATCAATTTCAGACCATATCCTTTAAAAATTCCAAGATTTAATCATTTCTATAGAAATAGAAAGTATTTGGGCCCACAACCCCATCTCCCCAAGTGGGGTGACTCATCCACATAATGAGGTGTCCATTCCAGAGTAAATATGTATCCTTGACCCTTTCTATGACGGTTATTGACAATATTCTATGATAAATGAAAAAATGGACCAAGAAAAAATACATGTTCCAAATGGGGGACATCGGTCCACTTCAGAGGCTTCTCTAAGATAGATAGATATCACATCTAAAATTCATAAATCTTCCCTAAATATCATGGTAGCAATATTAGAGCCACTATAAAAGGAACTTGTATATGAAGTCTCTCACCTATAACAAGTAGACCTAGTTTCCCATAATAGAACACCCAAAAATAAATCACACAAAAGGAAACAAGAAGATGAAGAGAAGATTCATGACCCTTCTCTGCTAGAAGATGAAATTCTTGATGCCATAAAACACCGATCAATGGTGGATCAAGATCTCATTGATCCATTAAAAATTTATGGAAGTGGAGGTAGAAGTTGTGATGTTCCTACCCACAAAATTTTTATAAGAAGTTTTGGAGGTCCTCTCTAATGTACATACCACAAAGTATTACTTCATGGGAACAAACTGATCAATCTTGATATCTTATCACCTGATGAGCACTATAGTAGCACTCCATGTGGCTTGAATATAAAATTGATAAAGGTCCTTCCTATTTTTTCATCTACCCTAAAGGTCTCCCATGGTATATAATTCATATATTCTTTCTATAGTAAGACAAAAAGTTATGATGCCAATCCTCACTATGATGGAATTCACTGCAAAGTTCCTCCCCACAGTGAAATCTTATTTAAGAGCAATGGTCCTCCCCTTGCTTTTTTCCACCCAAAAGGTCCTATATAAGGTATACAGTGCAAAAATTATCCCTATAGTCAAACATAAAGCTAGGATGGTACTCCTATCCATGATATCACCTGCTGTAAAGGTCCTCCCTATAATATCATTCCATATCAGCAAGAAGATCCTCCTCTTTCTGTGTCAAATACAAGAAATCCCTCATATTCTGAGGCACTTGGAAAGATAAGCACAGATATGTTATAGACCCTATCAATAATAAGATATGTCCTTTATCAACCAAGATATGGATTGGGAAAACTCTCATCCTCCAATCCACCCCATACAATTTCCATAAAATTGAGACCCCCATGATCCCCACTGCTTGTGACAAAATTATCAAGAAGAATTAAAGTTGGGCAGACCAAGTAGAGGAGTATCTGGAATAAGAGAAAAAGGATATGTTTCTCTTGAGAAGAAAATTTTCTAGGGATGATATAACCATTATATTTTATTCCTCGTCTACTTATCAGTTTGACATTCTAATGGCATTTTCTAATGAATTCATACACAACATCCATCTCAATCTATGAACCACTCTTTTCCACATGAATGAAAAATTATTGCCTTAAAATGGATGTGCATAAATGTTTAAAATATTGGGGGAGATTCATCATCAAATAGACTTGGAATTCCTCTGATATTCGTGGAAACCATGGTCATAAAAGAAATTAAATGATCTTAAATCATCATGCCTCAATGAATTGCACAAGTTGAATTATCTAATTATTGATTCCCCACCGGGTATTGACATTTGAGAGTGGGGGGAACATGGATAATTACATTTCACCTCATGCCCAATTTAGCATAACCCACTAGAAATGAAATATTGTAATTTAATTTTTCCAAGGTGACTATCAAGAAGAACACCCATTCAGGAAAGGAGGCATGAAAAATAATAATCATCATTGAATAAGTCTCAAAAGTGTCAGACCTGATGGGAGAAATCCATCGAAAAATAATTATCCAGGAAACTGAGAACATTCATTAGGATTATCAATTAATGGGATCCAATCACCGCGAATTAAAAATTTCCTTAGAAGAAAATAGTTCTTGTGTAGACCCGACATCATATATAACTCATACTCGAAAAAGGATATATGAGATCAAGAGAGTGGAAAAAATAGCAGTAGTTGTTGCAATATGGGATCATCCCCAACCAATAGAACTGGGAGGTATTTTTAACACAAAATTCCCCCATAATAATGAAAAATATAGACTAGGTAGAACATCAGGATAACAGGAGAAACCCCATTCTATAGGGATTGGGGTATTTTTTCTTCAACCACTCCCTCAATATAGATCTATTTTTTCTATATAGGGAATACACTGATAGATAAAGTATCAAATTATATCATGTATAATAACCTATTTACCATAGAAGAGAGTTATAAGACTATTATTCATAGAGGTTACCTCTGAGTCACCCTTAACTATGAAGCTTGAAGATAATCCTAAAAAGGAATGGAGAGGTCCAGTAAAGCATGAAAAAACCCCTAATTTAATTTGACATCCAGTATGATGACCACCATGAGTTAAATATCAGGAAATTTCATGGCTGTAAATCCAAAAAAATAAATTAAAAATAATTCAAATGAATAAAATAAAAGTTTGGATGGTTTCATTTGGGATATGGTCCATATCAAGACTGAAGGTGTGCATAACTAAAACTAGAGAATCACCCAGAATTTGGGTTATACCTCGATGAATCCCATACCCCACCTAAAAAAACCAATTCCAGAGTGATGAATAAAATCATGGTCAAATATAACCACCTCCGTCTCTTGATGAGAGTGAACTTTTTTCATTCGAAGAAAGATTCGCGCAGCAGGAGAAATAAATGACATAGTTGAGTTGAATCAATTCCAAGTTTCTCTAAGGTAGAATCCCTATCGAATATTCTCCCAAGAAATAGATTCAATGTACACATCCAATAGGTGTAACACAACCAAAAGTGTTCATCCCGATGATTGTAGTAAGGACAAGGCATCCACCCAATATTGTTCTTGGCCCATCAATCCACCTAGGCCCTGATCATGGATAGATTTCACGATTTCCCTCAACTGAGAAGATAACTAGAAATGGTTCATGAAAATCCCCAAAAGATGTCCCCACCTAGATGTCCACCCCCAAATAGTGGAAGAAATGGCACATCAAATCCAACCCTTTGTTTCACCCATCTATTCCTAGGTTCATCCAAACACACATCATAGGATTATCGATATCATCGATTCATTGGAAGCTCGATTGGAATCCATAGAGGAGCGGTGTGAACTAGTGCAACCATAACAGAAACCTTACCCCAACTGCATGAGTGACACTTTGCCAACATAAATTTCAAGAGTCTTATATTTCCAGTATTCAATGGTTGAGTTGATCAAGAGAAATATCTGAACCATTATATATCCAATTGTGATCACATGATGGTAACTACAGATCAAAAAAAAAAATTTAACTTAAATTATTCATTAGAATCCTGAAAGGTCCAACCATTGTATGGTACACTAGTTTTTCATATTGGTCGGTCATATGATGGGAATACCTCTGTTGGAATTTACTCTTCCTCTTAAACACAATGCTATAGAATATGACACTCAATGACCTCTAGAACTGCAAAAAATCAGAGAACGAGTCTCTAATTTCATTTCCAGATGGAAAGGGTTGACCTACTCCATGAACTGAAATCTTCCCTAAGATAATATGATCTCTCTCTATTCAATGATAAAAAATTTGATGATATTTTAATACCAAAAATACAAGTGATGTATAAAAGTGGGTTTTAGGAGTTTTGATCCACCCCCAAAGGATGGAAAAATTCATACAACAAACTAAGATCAAGTCCCAGATAGCTCCCCAATCCCAAGAAAAAGAATTGTAAGTGGGGAGGTAACATCCATCACACATAAGCCACCCTCATGGATGCTCCATCTCATAATCTTTCTCCATATCATATAGCACCCTCAGGCATCAACAATAACCCCTCCTTGATAAGATGAGTGGAGGGACCCAGGTGAAATCAATTCAATGAACTAATGAATAATTTTTACTTTTTCTGAGATGATAAAACATGTGGCTATTTTATAGCCTCTATGGACTATGATTTACTTCATCTACTAGAGTAAAAAAGGGAAAACCATGTCATTCTCATAGACCAGATAGATTATTTACATTTCACTATATACTGGGAAACACTATTAAATAATGATTCATCTTTAACAACCTCCTGTAGAAAATGATAGATTCTGGGAAAGTAAAACTAGGAAATCCACCAGTACATGTGACGTAAGTTTCAATGACTACCCTTGATAAAGGAGGCGAGTGGAAAGAATTTGATAGTATAAGGACACATACATATGATAGTTAGATGACTTGGAAAAAAATCAACGAAACCCATGGTATTCTCTAGGAATAGTTGAAAAAATTAATTATTCCCTCATCCATCTATTCTGCAACAGAACTAACGTCATCGGCCCCAAAAAGCTCCAAAATTCATCCTTTAAAAATTATATTGGCCAAAAAATGGGGAGCAAGTTCAGAAGGATGAACATGAATCAAGGACTAAATGAAACTTTTCCCTCTTAGATTTCATTCCCCCCGACTTCCAACATTGGGACCCACCCCAGAAAAAGGGACCACAAGAAACTGTTAGTCAGGAAGAGTCCTCATTGGAAGAGGAGTTGATTTTTGGTTCCATTATTGTCATTAATTTAATGGATCCATTATTCTATGATGATTATGACTATGAAAATGATTTCCAACCATCTTAATGGGTAACCAAATGAAGTGGCAGCAAGATTCGAGGATATCAGGGAAGGCACAGTCATGGCCAAAGCAAGACTTATTGTCGTTCCCCTAATCAATCTATCAATATTGAAGAAACTCATAGAAGACCCCTTTAGAATTTCCAACATGAAAAGAGAAATACCCATTTACCTTTTAGAATCCACTTTAAACCAATCACTCTAGACTATCAATCAAAACTGGAATAGGTGTTAGATCACCCTTGACGAGCAACCAGACCTTCCCTTCCCAACCCACCAAGGACATGAGCACATCTAGCTCTGGTCCTAAGGACAGATCCATCTATATCAAATTCTTGAGCCCCTAAATAGCCTATAAAATACCATCACCACACTAGAAATAATAGTCCTTTATACCATATGTATGATATTATGAAATAGTTATCCTTGTTACCTTCCAAACTATCGATCCTATATTCCTTGAGTTTTTCAAAAGACCCTAGGGAAACCCTCAGAGAATATTTGATAAGTCCTTAGGAGTATGAAGACGAAGTGGCCTTTTCCAAGGTCTATTGAAAAAATAAATATTTTTAGGAATGAAACGTGGTAATTTACATCACAAATCAAGATGAACACTCCATTATATAGGGTAACATCAAACTATTGTATGTGTATAGTAAGATAAATGGTGTCGATGACTGAAATGTTTTCATTTATAATGGATCTTGATTTAATCTCATTCAAGTACGAATGATTTTCTAGCTAGTCTGTGATGATAATAACCTAGATCCTTCGTCCATAACACTGCAAGGATATGATAAAAGTTAGCAGAATCCATTGGTCCAAATCATGCTCAAGACTCAGTTTTTAGACCTCATAGTAGATTTACAATTTTTGGAGGTTCAGCAGAACACATCTTTAAACATCCTTCTAGGAAGTACCCTGGTTTCACTAATATGCCACAATCACCTTATCATTCCATCAATGCATCAAATAATTCATTACTAGGAAAATTGGAACATTTAATATCGATAAGGACCCATTCAAGTCCTATGGGGAAAATTATATCGATGCAGGATTTTATCATGGGAAATGGAAAAACCCCATTATTGATGGTGTTAAATGGGTCACCACCTTGAACGGTCTAGAAAAGAACCTGGTTGGCCCATTCAAGTAGATATGTGAAAAATATTCCTTTCCCATAAATCATATTGAGTATATGAGCCCAAATTCAAAGATTCATTCAGAAATATTCTTGATTTCTATCAAGACCTCTAAGTCTATAATTGTTGAAAAGTTTGAGGACTCCCTAAAAAATAGTGAAATATCAGATGAGGATGTCTTCATTCCGTCTCTGAGGCTCTATAAAATCCCTACCTTACCAAATAAAGAATAATTGGAAACCTAATCACTAAAAAAGGATGAAAAAAAATTGTCTCCATCCCTCACTCTAACACAACCAAAAATTTCAAGGAAATCCTATTCTTTCAGATGGAATAGAGGAACTCACTTCATCTATTAAATATCAAGATCTTGACTCATCTCCTAACTCTGAAGAACTCATTCTAGGAATTGATTTTACAATGAAACAAGAGAAAGAATATAAAGAGGAGGAAGAGGAGGAAGAGGAGGACTTGGGGGTTCCCCTCTAGTGTTTTAGGATAGCATCTCCACCACTATTGATGAGATCAGGAAAATAAATCTAGGCACATAAGAAAACCCACGACCCACCATGATTAGTGCGGCCACATATTCCAAAGAGAAAGAGGTATATACCTACTTCTTGTGGAATAATTGATATTTATTTAACTAAAACTACACAAAAATGATAGTTTTTGTTCATGAGGAGTCCATTCACCACTTGGGACTTCCATAGGACCACCAAGGCTATAAACAAGCCTCCTAGAGGATGAACCCAACACATTGTTCTAATATGGAGGGTGAATATGACTATATCATCAGATCCAAATTCATTCTAGAAGTTCAATATCCCATTTGGATATCCAATATAATACTTATCAAGAATAATAATGGGAAAATAAGATTCTTCATCAATTATAGGTATCTCAACTGACATTTCCTGAATAATTATTTCCAAGTCCTGATCATAGAAGTATTGGTCGATGAAATAGTCAGATATAAGGATCCCTCCCTCATGGATGGATTTAAGGATATAACTAGATCTCAATTTCCTAGGAAGATAAAGAGGCCACTACATTCAGGGAATGTAGGGAGTATTTTTCTATTGGGAAATTCTCTCTTCCTTGAAGAATTATGGCACTACATGCCAACATTCCATGCATCAAATCTTCAAACGTTTATAGAGAATGTTTTTCAAATGATATGTTGATGACCTGGTGGTTAAATTTCAATAATTCTCAATACACCTGACATATCTAAAAAATGTCGTTAAAAGAATTCAGTAGCACAACATTAAAACGAACCCCAGGAAATGTACATTCGGCGTTACGTCAAGGAAATTTCTCATCTTCATCCTATAACACTGTTCCATATATGTAGACCCCAAAAAGAAAAATACCATACTTGGAATTTCACCTCATAAAAACATCACAGAGTTTAGAGGACTTTAAGGATACTTATCCTACATCTGGTGATTCATATTCAACATTGATGTTAATTGTTTTTCCCTCACAATGTTGATGAAAAAAGTGGGTTACATATAATTGGAATGATGATTTACGGGAATTATTTTATAGCAACAAGAAAATCTCTTAATCCCTCCACTGTTGAGCTCTTCCAACAAAGGAATCTCTCTTTAATTTATGTGAAATCAGAAGTGCAATCATTGGGTGCCTTCATCTCAAAAAATAATGGCGCTGACAGTGAAAAGAGCCTTTATATTTCCAGTAAAACCATAATTTATGGTAAGAATAATTATTCAAATATCTAAAAGAGTTTTTTGGTGATGATATTTTCATTATATAAGATAAGGAACTATGTTCAATTCCATGAGGTCTATAAGGTTATGTGTAGAAACCGACTCAAATACATTCTCAGTCATCTGATGTTGACCAGATGTGTGTCATGGTGGGCGGTCATCATGTAGAATTTTGAAATTAAATTTGATCCTTAGAAAGAAATATAAGGCTATGAATTATTAGATTTTCTGTTAGAGCACCCCTCTATATAAATGACACCATTTTACACAAAACTATCTAATTAAGAGGTTTTCTCTATTCAAGAGGGCCCTTATATATGGGAAATTCATTTTAATAGTGCATCTAGATGCCTGACTAGAAAAAGGATAGAAGACTCCAATATCAACAATGTGGGACTGGGAGTCAGTATAATATCTCCTAAAAACAAATACCTACCATAATAATTCCTTCAGTTATAGGGTTTTATAAACAATGAATAAGAATATTAATATCTCATTGTAGTACTGGAGATGGAACATCATGTACAAGTTAATCACTTGATGATAAAAGGTTATTCGAAACTGGTCATCAAGCAGGTTAATGGTGGTTATTCTATAAAAAATGAAGAGATAATCCCCCATTATTAATCATATTTGGGGATTAATATAGGAATTACCTCTGGTTCAAACATTGAATTACATCCCATGGTCACAAAATGCCCAGGATGATTCCCTAGAGAATGCATCCATAGCTCTAACTGATCCTGAGTGAGATGAAATAGTCATCATCATTGTGAATCACTGGATGGTATCATAATTAATTCAATCCCAAATGGAAGAGATATATGATATTAGTCCCCTCCCTGAACCATATGTTCATAACACTATCTATATCACACCAATTGTTGACTAACTTTAAAAGAGAGATCCCCTACTAGATAGAGCCGGGAGTGATCAAATCTGAATATGAGTAATTAACTTTGTTATCTATGATGGAATGAACCATAAAAATCACTCTATATGTGTAGCCTCAATGGGGTAATTATCAGATGTATTTATGGAGAATAGACTACAGTTTTCAGGAAGAAATTTCATGTCGTATTCTATGGTTCTCACTAGTTATGAAACAATATTTCCCCCCCAAATCCGGAATCTTGGGTACTACTGTCCCACTCTAACACATGACTATACTAAATTCACCAAAAAGTTACATTCATGCTAGTTTTATGCAAACTTCATTCACCAACCCCTATAAGTGCATCACACATAAAAGTTATATTGAACATTTTACATATGGGGAATGGGAATTTTAGGGCTATATCCTCCTTCAATGTCCAATAAGTTTAAGTACATTCTCACCGCAACTGACTTCTTCTCTAAGTGTGCTGAAGCTATAACCCTTAAATATGTCCAAGAAAGGAATATTTTATAACTTATTGAAAACCAACATCATAAATATATTTGGAGTCCCTCGTACAATATCAATGTAAAATGGAACAAATTTCTATTTTTCTGAATGTGAGAATCTATATTTGGAGTATACTATCGAGTCCAACCATTCATCCCACTACCATCCAACAGATAACAGATAGATAGAGAATTTCAATTGGAATATATCAAATATACTCCATAAGATGGTATATAAGGTAAAAAAATTCTTAGAATAAAAGTTTACTACATTCCTTGTGGTCTTATTAGACCATGACCTTCACTACCACATATATAACCCTATACTCATTAGTATATGGAACAGAGGTGGTCATGTCCATCGAAGTTCAATTTACCTCACTCTGCATGTCCATCCTAGAAAAATTATACATGGATGAGAAATCCAAGAAATATATGGATGAATTGGAGTGACCATATGAGAAAATATTTCATACCATACATCATTTTGAGGTCCACCAAAACCGGATTGCATGAGCCTTTAACAAAAAGTTTCCCCTCTAATCATTCCTCGAAGGAAAGATGGTGTTGGTCCATAGTACCCCAATGATACCTGGAAAGAAAATTATGATGTTGGAACCGAAATGGAAGGGATATTATTCCTAACATAAGGTTTACTCCAATGGATCTTATTATCTAATTTTGATGGATTGAAATCTTACCACAAACCTCACCAAGATGAATTTCATAGAGAAGTATTTCAGGTAATCACATGCCATAATCATTCTATACACATGATACTAAACTATACAAAAACCATCCTAATAATATGATGTTAAATTTCATGGTACATAGTCCCAACAACAAGACATTAAACTCAAAATACTTCCTTTATCATATGTCCTTAAAAAGAATGACACCTTGGTCTATGTCATGGGATAGTAAACTGGATGACATCAACTTCCTCACCATTTGATGTTAAACATCAAGGGAACCATAGTTTTAATCATTGATTCACCACACATGAGCTATATCTATGTGGGAGAATGATGAAATTCCTATGTCCCTACGTGAGAGTCAAAACTTTATAGGGTGTATATTTCTCAAGAATTATGTGTGGATTGATTATTTTCATCACAAGATATGTGGTTATGACCAGACCTAATTCATTAGACCCAACCATGAAAAATAGGAAAAATTCCCCCTATATGAATGTGTCAAACCTATATGAGAAATTACAATCGAGAACTATATGCAGCATGATTCTGGTCATCATGAGATACGTAGTGATGACTAAACCTCTTGTGTTAGGCCCAACTGAAATTTACCTCCATTATTAAGATTATTTTCATACCAACCATTTTCTTCAATGCCTCTTTTCACAACAGGATTTTGTTTCTCACTGTCCCACAAAATCATCATTCCCCTAACTACAAGACATAATCATCCCCACCTCTGGATGATATACTACATGGTACATAATCTATATGGCTAGACAATAAACTGCATGATACCAACATCCATAAAGTTACATAATGTTCTCACCCAAAAGGATATTTCCTATTTCATCAGTCATCTACAATCTTATATTCAATAACTACATATGGATTGATTCCTGCCTAACAAGATATGTAGTGGTGCCTGGATTCCCCATCATGGTCCAACCACCCAAAGAATTAAACATTTTCCCTCACTGCATATGGGTCATACCTACATAGGTAACTTCATTAATAACTCATTCTATGGGATATATAGTGACACTTAGACCTAATTTCCTCATCCAAGCTTTGATATAAAATAAATGTCCCCACACTACATAAAAACTAAATCAAAACAGGGGACTCCAAATAGGTCATATTTTTAGGTCCATTATAAGATTTGTTTCCTCTCCCTATACATTAGCTGGATATGTAAAGGAAAGATCTTATAAAACTATGTGAGGCTTGATTTCAAGCTACAAAGGATAGATAATGACACACAAATCTTCAATCCCGGGTCCATCCATAACAAAGGTTGAAAATTCCCTCCAACATGTGTACAGTTTAGATATGTAGAGGGAGTTTTTTGAGAACTATACGTGTCTTGATTCTCATTTTAAATGAGTTATATAGTGATCCCCAAATTATTCATCAATTCCTAGTCACCATAAATTCAAAATTCCCATATACTTCATTTTTCATCCTATGATTGGTGGAATAAACCTTTTACACCCCTTGTTTCTCACAAAGAGAATAAATCATGTGGGCCTAGGAGTGTTTTCCTAACATTTCTCATATGATCAAGGTGTACCAATCCATATCATGGTTTCTATTTTCCTTTTAGAAAGACCTTAGAATTCACACCATTTTTCCTTAACGTGTGATGTTAAATTGCAACGTAAATATTCTTAACGTATGATGTAAAACTAGGTGGATCAACATAATTCATCACTATTCACATCATCTTACCTAATGTCTATACCACATGACGTTAAACTACATTTTACCTCATGAACCAAGTGTGGCTTGATTCTCAATTTAACAAGATATGTAGTGACACCGAGACCCTTTGTCCAAGTCCCATCAATGAGGCAATGAAAAATAAAAATATCCCCCTACACTATATGCAAACAAATATCTATTTATGAGATATCATGTTTAGGTTCCTCATTCAGGAATCTACCAAAGAAGTTGAAATTACCCCTAAATATAAGTTAGATCAATGTAGGGAATTTCACACTCAGTGGATAATCACTGTCTAAATGTTTCATACATACATAGGAACATCCCTTCCATTCATCATACTCTATGCCCTGGGTGGATCAAGATCTTTAACATCTTTATATGGACGCCATAGATGGGAGGGGTTACTTTCCTAAGAGCACATTTGTTTGACTATTCATAATTTTCCCTAGTTGGCTCTGCATAAGTTTCCCACAAAGAAGACTTGTCAACCAAATGAAAATTCATCCCCATTAGAGGCTTCTTATATTTTGGAAATCCCCAATGACATACTTGACCCATATAATATACACCAAGTTCAGAATCCTCATAATCATGGTTAACCATTTCTTCTCCCACACATATTAGGCATGTTAGAACATCCTAGCCTAATGAACATCCTATTCCGCATTGTTTCCCTAACATGTGGTCCTAGCTGTATGACCCAAAATTGAAAGACGTCACCATATTCTCATCTCATGATGTTAAACTACATGACTACTATCCTAGTTGGATGAAAATAAATTATAAAATTCTTTAGAAATACATATGTCTTTATTCTTGTTCTAAAGAGATATGTAATTATTCCTAGATCTTGAATTATGGGCCGACCATGATATAAAAATTTATCTCTTTCCCTATGTGTGGGTCTAACTTACACATGAAATTTTGAACATTGAAAATGAATAATACCTAGAACTACATATGGATTGATACCTATCACCGAATGGTATGTAGTTACACCCAAATATCTCATCATAGGTTCAACTGCAAAAAAAAGTAAACAATTACTTTTCCCTTTTCACAAATTAGGCCTGCATAGGGAACCCTATGAGAACTATGTACAACTTGATTCTCACTTTGATGAGATACTTATTGACACCCTAAACCTATATACTAGTCCGGACAAATAAAAAGTTCCCCAATCTTCTATATATAATCTATATCCATATAAAAGGGTATAATATGATCTTCACCCTATTTATGAGCTCATGTCAAAAGGAAAATCCTAATTTTCCACACATCAGTCTAATTAGTGTGTGGGGGATTCTTATTTGAACAACATATTGCTCCATTACTTCAATCATGGGATATATAGTGATTCTTGTGTCTCCAATCCTATGTCTAACCATAACAAGGAAAAAAATGTCCCTTCCTTTTGCATGAGTCACAACTACACGAGGAACCTTCTCAGACCCTTGTAAGGGAAACATTTATACCCATTCTCAGGAAGTTCCAACATGAAGTGATCCTTTTAGTTTTAGGAACTTTCATTTCCTCAAGAGAAATATATGTCCAAGAATATATGAATCCTTATAAACCTCCCCAACAATCAGAATAAAGAGTCAGTGTCCTAAGGAAACCATTGTTTGACTATAAAAAATATTCCCCAATTGTCTCTCCATGAGTATCCAAATGAAAAAGGAATATCAACCAAATTAAAATTCATCTTCAGGAGATATTTTTCCAAACTATGTATTCCCCAATGATGTTTACATCTTGAATCACCCCTCAGATTTAGAAACCCCATATATTATGGCTTAAAACATTCCCACCTCCATTCTTGAAGATGATAGATCATTATTGGATAAATTACCACGAAATGTGGAAATAATTTTTCCATCAATCAAAGAAATGTGACCTTAAACATTAGCCTTAAAAACTCTTCATCATAATACATTAAACTTTGAGGTCCATTACCTAGTTCATTGAAGTTAAACTACACCATGTTCCCACACTCCTTTACACAATACAAATAAGGGTATGAGTGGTTTATAATTCATGTACAAATCTAATACCTATCCTGTTATCATTTTTCATACATCATTCCCTTGATATTCGACCCATTTTTGTCTAGATAAATCCAAATTTTTATAATTCACCTTTATATCATAAATAGAAGGCTAGTGTCTAGAGGAATTATTTGTTTCACTAAGAATAAAGTTCCCTAGTTGGCTCTGCATATGTTTACCACAAAAAAGGCATGTCAACGAAAGAAATAATCATCTCCAGGAGAATCATTTTCATACCTTTGTACTCCACAACAACATCATATTGAAAACCATTATAATGGTTAATCCTTGTGTAATTTATATATATAATTTCTTGAATTTAGAAATAGAAAAACCATGGTTAATAAAAATCCCACACTGATGTATCATAAATATTGGGACATTCTCATCCATTAGGTCCAATCGGGGTCATTTCCCCCATCATTTTTTGTCAATTATTTTGACTTAAAACATATATTTCATTTGTTTGGTCTTCAATACTATAAAATTCTTGTAAAATAAGGGACAAAAAAATCTCTAGGTGGAAAACCCACATAGGGAACCCTAGACAAGAGTTGATTTATTGCTCACTAAACCTATGATATGAATGGTTTAGGAAAATTGAGTAATCAAAATAGAAAATAGACACAAAGATTGATAGGTAGAAAACCCGTAAAGGGATTCCTAAACAAAAGTCATGTCATGACTTCTAAGACAACAAAAAAGTGTACTTAGAAAAAATTATGGTGATAATATAAAAGAAACAAAGTTAGTATGGTTTCCCATGTAAACCTATACATAGTAAAACTATGCTCATTGAGTATCATGGATCAAGAAAAAATTATAGAATTGTCTGATCTTTTATTCAAATTAGGGTCGATTATTCATCAGAAGAACGCTATCTTTGTCCTGATCGGAACCCATTCTGATTGGGAGAATTTTTTTGGGTCCTAGAAATTTAACATTTAAGAATAGAATAATTCCATAAAATATGCAATGGGAGAAATAAAATCCTAAAGAATATTGAAGAAAATTTTTCAAAGCGGTGAGAATGTAAAGGATGGGTAAATTTAAAGAATTACAAATAGAATAAAGAACCACTTTTACTCATGGAATTCTTACAGTTTTTAAGTGCCTAGTGGATGGAAATAGTTTATGGAAGGAGGTGGGGACACCAAGCTCCCAAAAAAACAAAATTCATTTTTGGGACTGAGGCAGTGATTTCTGAACCTGTGAACAAATATTGGAGATTAACTAAATAGTGCGTATGAACGAGGTGGTTATCTATGCCCCAATTAATGACTATCTCCCATGAACTAATAGGTTATGGGATGAGGTTTTACCATCATTACCATAAAATGATTCCACACTCCTTTAATGGCTGCTCTCCACTAACTAAGTCATTTTTGAGATGGGGAAATCTCAGTGGGCTCCCATAAAATAAACCTGTATTACACCATAGATGACCATCCATGTCAGTATCTAATACCTTAACACTTCTATAAATAAACACTAAGGGGGACTGAAAAAATTCTGATGATACTGAGTTAAAGTGAGTTGAATGAGATGAGTGATAATGAAACACAAAAACCAGAGCCTCTCCATTAATTTAATGTAAGTATAAAATCCACTACATAGTAATAAGTGGGAAAATAATAAATCATAAAACATTTAAAAACTAAAATCCACTTTTAGGATATCATTATGTGCGGGCATAAATATATTTACCCTTTTTGGACAAGAACCCCACATAGAAAAACAATGTATGGGAAGAACCCTTCACCACATAGACAAATGATACGTTGGGGAAAATTGATCCCACACAATAAAATGTTACTTTTGAGGACCTCAAACCCACATATAAAAATGATACATGGAAAGAACATCACCCAGTATAGCCACATTCTATATGGGAAAAACTCAGGTCCACGTATCATAACACTATGTTGATGGTACCCTTACCTGTAAAGAAACATGCTACGCAGTGAGAACCCCATACCACCTAATAACCTTCTACATGGAATGGGTAATCCTAGGGAATTATACTCTTTACCTCTCATGACTACCTTAAATCATGCAATTGTCCCCTTGGTTGGCCCCTTAGGGAACCAGTATAACGACCTCAGGACAAGGAATCTTCCAAATCCACCAAACATGAATGATAATATAATGAACCACATAAGCATGTCCCCTCAAGTTTAAATACCCATTTTAAGTGTAGTAACATGGTTAACCTACATAGTAAGGAAGACCCTTGAAATATCGTCAGGTTTATATTCCTATGGTAACACGTGTTCCAACCATGGGGTTCTCATGGGAACCTCCCCATTCTGGGTGAGGATAGAGTGGATCACACTTTCCTTTCCCTTTTATGGGGAATAAGATCCTATACCTCAAAACCAATTTTAGGGAATCCCTCCTATATTAATCCCCTAACCATTCTTGCAAGAGGTGGAAATTTTTATCCTCTTTGCCTCCGGCTAGGATGTAGCTTGGTGAGTCACCGGATGTTACTATCCCAATTACCATAATGAAAGAAGAAACATGGACACTCAACACCCTATTACTCTCCCTTTGATCTTTATCACCTCATCCTACATTATAATGTGTGTAATTGTGTGATATTCAGATATAATACTTTCTCCCATTTCTTACACCGAGCATGGCTCACATGGGATTAGAGGTTAGTAGTGATCATGACATCCTCATGATCCAATACTATTTGGTATAGTCCCCAACCATACCCAAATACATTGAACTTATCCATATATATAATTAAAAACTTCAATTAAAATGGTCTTCTTCCATGCATAATCCCTAATCAACTTCAATTCAAATGGACCACTTCCATGTGAAAATCCTAACCGTATGCACTAGATAGAAATCTTACATGGTATAATCCCTGAAACCATATACCAACATTCAAAAAACAATATTCATAATAATGAAGACCTAGAATGGAATCCACTAAGTGTAATCCCCAATCAATCCCCCTCAAATAGACAACTTCCACATGTAATCACTGACCGCATGAGCCTTTTTTAGGTGTAACCCCCCAAGTTACTGAACAACATGTTCTTTGATTTCAAACTAACTAGGATACGTATGAAGCCTCCATAAGGTCCAAAAACAACACCCAAATACATCCTAATTTTCTCTAGGACACATAAATTATAAGTTCATATCCACCCAGGAGACTATATCTCTTCCGATCCCCTTGGGATACCTCGGCATAAGTACCACACCATCATTCTCCATGCACCTTTCACCTAGGTGTCCTTGTAGCATGACATTAAACTTCATGGTAGTGTCCCTATCACATGAAATTAAAAGATTATGTGACCCATAAAGTGGCACTAAACTATGTTGTTTTTGATTCCTCTCACAAGTATACTTAGTAATTCCATCTTATGGGTTCAATCTCAACATCAAAAACAAATTCTTCCCCCTGGATGGCGATAAAAATTTGAGAGCCTCACCATGTGTATTAAATATAGAAACATCCAAATAAATAACCAAATAAAATCAGATCTATTCTTAAATATTTTACCATCTATGCTTAATCATGGATACATACATATATCATCATTGATGGATAACCTCATATACATATAGATGATTTCAAACTAAGGTATTTTAACGATATTCATTAATGTTGGGTAATCCGTATTATACACACTTAGGCTTGAACAGAGTATTTGAGAACATATCTCAAATATATAAGTGAGTCCTAGAATATGAAACAGTTCCCCCCAAAAGGTTTTGATGAGCCTGACCTCCAATCCTCTCGACCAATGTGACTTTTTAAGTGTTGTTGGCCAATTTCCCAAATGAGCACCGTAATTTGGAAAATATGTTCATGAGTCTTCATGTATATGATATCTTTTGGGTATTTCTGACTCAATAGAAAACCCACTGGTGAAGATTTAAATATGTTATACCTGATGACAGTGATTTCAAACCATCCAACCCCTTGCAATCAGCTACACATGGCCAAACTTTTTTCTTCAGAAAGAGGTTGGTTTTAGGGTTTCTGGGGTCTTTCTGGGTTCTTAAGGTTTTTAGGGTTCTTTAGGTTTTTAGGGTTCTTTAGGTTTTTATGGGTCATACGGTACTTCATTTTTTAGGTTTTTTTGGTTCCATTTAGGTTTTTTATGTTTTTAGTCTCCTTTAGGGGTTTAAGGATTTTTATGTACCTTAAGGTGTTTTAGGGTCCTTTAGGGTTTTTATGGGTTTAAATATTCTTCTAAGGATTCGGTTTCTTTTAGGGTATTTTATATTTTCTATCATATTATTTGTGATTTCAAAGGTTTTCAGGGTATTTTAGGGGTTTTTTGTGTTTTTAGGGTTTTTAGGGTATTCTAGGTTTTTTTGGTTTTTTCAAATTTTAAGGTTTTTCTAGGGTTTTTTGGTTTTTTCAAATTTTAAGGTTTTTCTAGGGTTTTGAGGTATTTTATAGACATTTATTGGGTTTATATTCTTTAGTATAGTTTATTCTTTTAGTGTCTTTTGAATATTTTAATGTTTTAAGGGGTTTTAGGGTTTTTTATAAGTTTTTAGGATTTCTTCAAGGTTTTAGGGTTTTTAGGTGTTTTAAGGGATCTTTTGGGGGTTGGGGGGTGGGTGGGTTTGGGGGGGTTTAGGATACTTTAGGGTTTTTATGGGTTTTATGGTTTTTAATTTATTTAGCAATTTAGTTTATTTTTCAGTAGTTTTTTTGGTTTTAAGTGTTTTAAAGGGTTTTTAGGATTTTTAGTGTTTTAGTGGCTTTTTAATGTTTTTGGGGGCTTGGGGTTTTTTATTTCTTTTAGGGTCTCCAATATTTGTATGGGTTTTATGGTTTTATAGTTTATAGGTATTTTCAGGGTTTTTTTTTGGTTTTTAAGGAGGTTTTTGTGGTTTAAGGAATATTTATGGTTTTTATGATTTTTAAGGATTTTCAGATATTTTTCAGTGATTTTAGGTTCATTATAAGGTTTTAGGGTTTTTAGAGTTTTTAAGGTTTTTTGGGTTTCATAGTATCGTTTTAGGGATATTATTGAGTTTTTAGAGTTTTTAATATTATATGGGTTTTTAGGTTTTTTGGGGTTTTTTGGTCTTTTGGGTTTAGGATGTCTAATGGGTTTTAGGGTGTTTAGGTTGTTTAAGGGGTTTTAAAGGCATTTTAGTTTTTTTAATATTTTTAGGTTTTTAGGGGTTTTATGGTTTTAATTGGGTTTTTGTGTTTTTAATGGTTTTTATGGTCCTTATATTGTTTTTATGGTTTTCGTTGGTTTTTTTTGTTTTATTGGTCATTAGTGGTTTTGGGTTTTTTTTTGGGGTTTTTGGGGGGTTTTTATTATTTTTTTGTGGTTTTAGAGTTTTTAGAGTTTTTATGTGTTCTTAGTGGTTGTTAGTGTTTTTATGTTCTTATTTGGGTTTTTAGGGAATTTAAAGGTTTTTAAGGTATTTGTAGGATTGTTTTATGTTTTTGGGATTTTTGGTGTGTTTAATTTTTTTTGGGGATTTTTATGTGTTTTAGAGTTCTTAAGGGATTTAAGGTATTTTTAGGGGGTTTTCAGTATTTTTTGGTTCATAGTGTTTTTTATGTTTGTAGGGGTTTTATGGGGGGATTATTAATCTTTTAGTGGTTTTAATGAATTTTATTATATTTTAGGGTTTTCTAGGGTTTTTAGGGTTTTAGTGTTTTTCATGGTTTTTATTGTGTTTAAGGGTTTTTATGGTTTTTAGGAATTTTTTAGGGTTTTAGGGTATTCTAGGGTTTTTAATTTTTTTACTTTTTTAGGTTTTTAGGGTTATTTAGGAGTTTTAGGATGTTTTAGTGTTTTTAGAGTTTTGATGGTCTTTAGCGAGTTTAGAAATTTTATCGTTTTTTGGGGTTTAAGAATTTTTGTGGGATTTAGGGTTTTTAGTTTTTTTTATGTTTTTATTAATTTTATGTATTTATATTTTAGGGTATCTAGGTATTTTTATTGTTTTTAGGGGTTTTTGGTTTTCATTGTTTTTAGGGTTTTTAGGGGTTTTCAGGTTTTGTATGGTTTAGTAGGATTTATTTATGGGTTTTCAATATTTTTAGTGTTGTCATGTTTTTATCGTTTTTGAGGTACTTTTAGTGTTTTTACGGTTATTATGATTTTTTAGAGGGTTTTAAGATTTTTTTGGAATTTTTTTGGTTTTAATTCTTTTATTGTTTTTTAGAGTTTTTTAATGTTTGTAGGGTCTTTAATTTTTTTTGTATTTTGGGAGTTTTTAAGGGTTTTAGGGTTTTTATGGTTTTGGGGTTTTTTCTTTTAAAGTATTTTAGGAACTTTTTGTTAGTTTTAGTGTTTTTGGGTTTTTTTATTTATTGGTTATACGAGTTTTTGGTTTTAGTGTGTTTCTAGGGTTATAGGTTCTTTTTATTGTGTTAGGGTTTTTTTTGGATTTAGGGTTTCCTAGGATTTTTATAGTCTTTAGTTATTTTAGGGGTTTTATATATTTATGGGGTTTAGGGTCTTTAATGTTTTCTAGAATTTTTATGTCCTTTTATGGGTATTTTATGAGTCTTTTTGTGTTATTTAATAATATTTAGGATTTTAAGGTTTTTTTTGGGGTTTTTAGAGTTTTTAATGATTTTTTAGGGGATTTAGTGTATTTAGAAATTCTAGGGGGTTTTAGAGTTTTTACCATTTTAAGTATTTAATGGGTTTTTGATTTCATTTTGGGGTTTTATGATTCTTTAAAGAATTTAGGGTTTTGTAAGGTTTTAAGGGGTTTTTAGTTTTTTAGTGTTTTTTTGGTTTTTAAGGTTTTTTAGTTTTTTACTGTTTTGTAGGAGATTTTTTAGTATTTTTAGGGTTTTATATGGTTGGTTATGGTTTTGTAGTATTTTTCGGGTTTTTAAAGGGTTTTATATATTTTTATGGTCTTTAGTATTTTTATGGTTTTATTTTTGTTTTTAGAATTTTCATAGTGTTTTATGGTTTTGGGGGTTTCTTAGAGTTTTTTAGGGTTTTGGATTTTTTAGTATTTTTATGGGTTTTTATGATTTTTAGAGTTTATAGGGTTTAAAAGTTTTTTTTACCATTTTAATTGTTTGTTTTTGGTTTTTGGATTTTTATGATTCTTTAGAATTTATAATGGTTTTTAGGTACTTTTAATGTTTTTGTGGAATTTAGGGTTTTTAGTTATTTAGTGTTTTTTGTATTTTAAAGGTGTTTTAGGGTTTTTTTTGTTTTTAGGGTTTCTTTAGGGTTTTTATAATTTGGGGTTTTGGTTGTAGGGTATGAGGTTTTGAGTATAGGGTATATTGTTTAAGGTGTAGGGTATAGGGTTTAGGGTATATGGTTTAGGGTTTAGGGTGTAGATTATAAGGTTTTGGTTTTATGGTTTAGGGTTTAGGGTGTAGGGTAAATGTTTTAGGGTTTAGGTTTTATGTTTTAGGGTATTTGATATAGGGTTTAAGATGTTGGGTTTAGGGTGTAGGGTATAGGGTTGAGGGTGTAAGGTTTTGGGTTTTGGGTGTAGGGTTTAGTGTTGAGGGTGTACAATTTGGGTTTTGGGTTTAGGGATTTGTGTTTAGTGTTTATGGTGTATGGTATATAGTTTATGGTGTATGAATTTGGGTGTATGGTATTGGATATGGGGTTTAGGGTGTAGGGTTGAGGGTATATGTTGGATGGTATAGGGTTTTGGGTGTTGGGTTTAAGGTTTTGGGTGTAGGTTATAGGGTTTAGGGTGTCTGGTTTAGTATCTAGGGAATAGGGTTTAGGTTTTATAGTGTAGGTTAAGGGTTTACGGTGCATGGTATATGGTTTAGGGTGTAGGGTTTAGGGTTTAGGGTGTCAGTTATATGGTTTAGTGTGTAGGGTTTAGGCTTTAAGGTCCAAGGGGTAGGTTTTTGGGTTTACAGTTTAACATTTAGGGTATATGGTATAGGGTTTTTGATTTTTATTTTAGGGTTTATGGTTTAGGTGTATGGTGTGTGTTATATGGTGTAGTTTTTAGGTGTTATGGTGTAAGGTATAAGGTTCTTGTTGTAGGGTTTAGGGTTTATATTTTATGTTATAGGGTATATGGTGTAGGGTTTATTTTTTAGGATATAGGGTGTATGGTTTTGGATGTATGGTTTTATGTTTAGGTTGTAGGGGATAGAGTTTAGGATTTAGGGTATAGGGTTTTGGGTGTAGGGTATACGTTTTAGTGTTTCGGATTTAGTGTTTATGGTGTAGGGTATATATTTTAGGATGTAGGGTATAATGTTTCAGATTTAGGGTAAAGAGCATAACATGTAGAGTTTAGAGTTTAGGGTGTTGGGTGTAGGTAGTAGGGTTTAGGGTGTTTTTTATAATGTTTTGGGGGTTCAGTATAGGGTTTAGGGTGTAGGTTATAAGGTTTAGGCTGTAGGGTTTTGGGATTAGGGTGTAGGGAATAGTGTTTAGGGTGTAGGTTTTAGGGTCTAGTGTCTAGGTTATAGGGTATAAGGAGTATGGTTTAGGGTTTATGTTCTAGGGTATAGGTTTTAGGGTTCTAGTTTTATGGTTTAATTTGTATGATATAGTGTTTTAGGTGAATGGTTTAGTGTTTAACATTTTGGGTGCATAGTATAGGGTTGATGGTGTAGGGTTTAGGGTTTATGGGGTAGAATATGGGGTTTATGGTGTAATGTTTTAGATTTTGGGTGTAGGTTATATGTTATAAGGTGCATGGATTAGGGTTTACAATTTAGGGTTTAGGGTTTAGGGTGTATTGTTTAGGGTTTTGGATTTAGGGTGTATTATTTAAGATTTAGGGTTTAAGGTGTAGGGTACAGGGTTTAGGGTGCTAGTTTTGTAGTTTATGATACTGGGTATAGGTTTTAGGGTGTCAGGAATAGGGTTTAGGGTATATGGTGTAGGGTTTAGGGTTTTATTAATTTTTTTTGGGGGGGGGGGTTTAGTATTTGTAATATTTTAAAGGATTTAAGTGTTTTTTCTTATTTTTTACAGTTTTAGGGGTTTTAGGGTTTTCTGTATTGTTGTGGGGTTACATCGTATTTATAATTTTTATGATTTTGAAATATGTTTTGGGTTTTTAGGGGTTTAGGTTGTTTTTAGGGTTTTGTGGTTTTAATGTTTTATGGAGTTTGGAGTTTTTGTGGAATTTAGGGGTTTAATGTCACATCCATGATGTTATTTTTAGGTATTTTATTGTTTATTTTTGGTCCTGCATTCATCCCTTGGTTTCCATGGGAGTTTTTTGAGAATTTTTTTAGACTCTACAACAAGTGGCGCATGGTTGGTGAACAGTTAGGGGAAACCCTGAACCTTGGAAAGTGACATTGTCTAAGTGGCATGGCCTACCACCTCTACATGAACCCTCCCCCAAGAAATCATGCAGCCATTTTTTTCTTAGATAGAGAAGATTGTATGGTTTTCAAACTGCTTAGAAAACTATGCTGGTTAACCTTGTAGCCTATCCAAGTTATTAAAAACAATGAATTAGCTTTTGACCCTCCCTCAAGTTAACCATAAATCCACCCTCTTTCTTCCCCATTCGGGGTTTTCATCCCAATTCACCTCCTCCCCTCCTCCTCTCTACCTTGGACCCTTAAATCTTGGGTGGTTTTGTCTATGGTCTTCAAGAATCATCAAGTAGAACTATCTTTTATTCATTTGTTCTTCTTCTAGGGTTCTTCTTACCGATTTCTGGGGTTCTATTTTAACCAACAGGTTGGTTGACGTAGAATGGATTGAATCTTCCTTCCTTAGGTTTTATTAATTATGTTTGTGGTTTGATATTGCCTATATAGGGTCACCTTATGGTGCAGTTGAGGTTTTCCACTAGATTCCAAAAGGTTCCAAGCTTGTGGTTGGTTATTCTGTGAATTAACATTATTATATTATTTTGGTATGCTTTCTTTGTTCTATGAATTTGTACTACGGATTTTTTGAAAGATATGAAATGTTTTTTCAAAAGGTTTTAAGTTAAGTATGTGTTGAAAGATGTTTTTCTAAAGTAAATCAATTTTGTTTTATGTGTGGTTCTTTATGGTTTTCTTTAATGTGTTCGATAAATTGTATAAGTGGTACAAAGTGTTTTTTTAAATGGGTTTGGTGTGCATATGGATTTGAAGGAGGTTTTTCTTATGAAAAATTAAGGTTTCTATTTACATTTATATTTCTTGATGTGTTTATTTTGAAGTGGTGATATAAATGGTTTTGGAAATGAAATTGAGCAAACATTGAATCCAAGGTATCAATGTGAGTGGACTAGTATTAGTATGATAGTAGTATTGGTGGGTCCGAGGCCTAGTTTCGTCTATAAGTATTGTAACTAAAACACTAAAAAAGCTATGATTATTTTTGGGCACCACTAGAACATTTTATAGATTCTTCTCTTATGGATCGTGCATGAGGAAGTAATGGTTTATGGTGGATATTCCTTGTTTCACCGAGATACAACTTTAATAGGTTCCCACTATAGTTAGATCTTATAGGGATTTCCCATGTTTTGGTTCTCTCTTGTGATGTGGTTCTTACAGTCGGCATATAATGAACCTTACTCTTATATTAATTTTCAAATAATGATTCTTTGAAATTTTTTTCTTTAATATATTTTTATTAAAAGGGTTTCCAAATTTTTTTCCTTAAAAATTACATGGTGATTTATCTTCTAATGTTATGGCATTGAAACTTTATTTTTGATGGAATCCTACTGGGGTTTGGCTCACGGCCTACATACACCCTTGGGTGTATGTAGACTTTTTTATAATTGACATTGGAAATGGAAAGATGTATCATAGTGGTTATGGATCGTCATGTTGATTGTTTCTTCTTCTTTTAAGTGTTGATAGAAGTGGAATTACGTATTTTACCTTCTTGTTGCAAGGAGGTTTAGTTGTGTGGTTATTTCACCCTCCCCATTTTGGTATTTTGGTTTTTGGTTAAAATTTTAAAATGTTTATCTTGATTATTGTATCTATTTTTGGTTATGCATATTGATCTTGGTGTGGTGTTTCATTCAGATTATTGTTCTTGGTTTTTGATAATGGGTGAAATCATTCATAAATGTGTATTATTGATAGCCATAAACTTCTCTCCAGACCACAGGGATCAATAATTATCTTCGGGTCATTCCAAGGGAAAGGTCGAGTGTTGGTTAAGATGATATAATGTACATGTTCATGAAAAAATGGTATCATATGGAGGTTTTCATAATTTCATTGGGTCATGATATTTGGGAGAGTTTGGATAAACTAGTTCTAGGATTTTCGGGGCTTGATCTTCTGGTCGTGATTTGAGTGTTTTTCCAACACACCTCATGAAAGGCCTTGATAACCCATGGGTTGTTGGGTTTTGTTTTGAATTATCCTCTAGGTGAGATATACAGGTTGAAGAATATGCATGGACACCATGTGAGGATGAAGTGGCTGGTCTTGTTATTTTTATGGATATGATTTTGTTTCTATTTATGTAGATACTTGTAAATTTTCATTTTTGATGATTTTTTTAGAATGGTGTATTGGTAGTTTTTTTACCAGTTTTTTCTTGATGTAGAAAGTTTCCTCCCTATAGACTTGTTATGAAAATGTGGAAAGAGGGAAAAAAGTTTTATCCTTCACTAGTTGATTAGATAATAGTGGATGTTTTTGTTCAAATTTTTCCATATTTGGTTCCTGGAGTGGGATTTGGTCCTACTCATGTTAGGGAAGATGAATCGGGTCTAGTAAAAGAAAAAGAACAAAAGTTTCTCAAGAACAATCATATTTCCTTTTAGGCTAGCATGGATCCCCAAGAGGTATAGGATTGGCTGAGATAATAGAGATTATGTTTGGGATTCTTTACACTACTAAGGCCATGAAGGTGAAGTGTTTTTAGTTCTTATTAGAAGGTCCCGATTAGAGGTGTTTGGAATCTGTGGTTCAAGATGGGAATCAGGAGAAGATGGGTTGGAAGGAATTCGAGTGCATGTTCAAAGAGTGGAATTTCCTTCAAAAATTGGACTTCTCTAAGACCCGTGAGTTTTTAGATCTCTACTAGGGGGATATGGCCATGATAGAATACATTGACTTACATATAGAGTTGGTCCATTTCATGCCCAAGGTGGTCTTAAATGAGCAGCTGAAGTATCAAAAGGTAGAGATGGGGTTGTAGTCAGATATTCATTCTCAATATTTATTTTTAAAATTGAATAATTATACTAAGGTGCTTGATTTTTCTTTGATGGTAGATATTTATCATAATGGAAATTATTGTTTTTATGGATTAGTGTTAACAGTGGGAAAGGGTAGTCATAGTTCATCTAAGAAGAAGAGGAAGTTGATGAGCAGAACAATAAGGGAGGTGGTAGTTCAGTCTATCTTTCCGTTTTATCTTCATGTGTGGGTTGAGATTCGAGTTCAATCATGCTTCATCAATGTGGGAATGGGAGGCATGTGCAGTAGATATTATTAAATCCACTTAGAAATTTCATCGGTGTGTACATATTGGGAACTTATAGATGTTTTGCAGATCTCTACATATATATCTTGGTGGAGTAGGTTATATGGTCTCTATAGGGATTCCATCCTAATCAAATCCTTCCATGACTACAAGTTCATGATTTATTGGTTGTGGTTGTAGGGTTGGATCCTCTTATGGACATAGTCATATTATGGTGGAGTCGAAGGCCGGTGGTGGTTCTTTATCTCAGGAAGAGATGAGGTGTCTTCATGCAGTGGAATAAGTGATGATGGCATTAGATAATGTACCTTCTAAAGGTCAAGTTATAGTTCTTATTAAATCATATATATCTATTATTCTATTTGATACAAGTGCCTATATTTCTTTTACTTATGCCTATCTTGTGGGTTTTTGAGTTTACCATCAGAGCTTATGTAGTGTATGAGGGAGTTGTTGATGCCTCATTTTAAGAAGTGAGAGAAGGGTTTCATGTGCTCGTCTTACGAACTCACCATGTTAGGGTTTGATTTGGAATGGTATTTCCATGTTTTGGAGATAAAAATATTTGATGTGATCCATGATATAGGTAGGATGGTTCTTTTCAAGGAACATGTCATTTTTTATTGACAGTGATTGAGTTTTTTGGCACCAGATGGAAGTACCCATGTTTTTTAGGTTGAATGGGATCTTTGGCCCGGACGTGTTTGGACTCCACTTTTTTAGGTGGGAAGTATTTCTTTTTAGATATTTTCACTCATGTTAGAGGAATATGGTAGTTTTATTGAGGTTGGATTACCTACTTTGGTTGATGATTTCCTAGATGTATTTCAAAGTGAAATTTTAGGATTTCCTCTTGAGTGGTATGTGATGTTCACCATCAATTTGTTATCGGGAACACAACCAATGTCTCTTCCCATATACCGTGTGGCCACCGCAGAGTTGATGGAATGAAAGGTATAATAGAATGATTTAGAATTAAAATGATTCATTCACTTGAGAGTCTCACCTTGGACCACCACATTTCTCTTTGCAATGAGGTTTTATGGATCTCTCTGGTTATGTAATGATTATGAAAATATGAATAATGTTATGATCAAGAATAAATACCATTTTCCAAAAATTTAAGGCCTTTTTAACCAGATGAATGAATAAAGGTGGTTCTTCAAGAATGATTTTCATTCTGGGTATCACCAAGTCATAGTTAGAGAGGTGGATGTTCTAAAATCATTCTTCTAAAGTATTTATGACCATTTTGAGTATCTAGACAAACCTTTCATGTTGAAAAATTATCTAGTAGTCTTTATGGTGATTATGAACTGGGTGTTCCACCATTATCTCAAATATATTTTCATGGTATTTTTAGACAAAAACATGGTATTCTTCGTAAATAAGGAGAAACATGATCATATTTTGATGATCATGTTAGGCACTCTTTGGGATCATCACATTTATGCGATGTTTTCCAAGTGCACCTTCTATATTATGGATATGATGTTTTGAGGTCAAGTAATCTCAGAATGGGGGGTTTTGGTGGACCTTGAAAAGATATGTGTAGTGATTTCATTGGATTACATGAAGAATGTTTTCTAAATCAGAAGACTTTTTGTCCTAGCAGGGTATTACATGCTGTTTTTTGGGATTTATGTCGAATTTATTCACCCATGATTATTCTTACATGGATATGGGTAAATTTTGAATGGAACCCTTATTATTAGGATTATTTTAATTATATTAAACAGAAATTGACCAAAACCCCTGTTTTGATCTTTCTTTAATCTAGAAAGGGATATTTGGTCTATTTTGGTGCTTTAGGCATGGTTCTTGTGTGTGTTCTAATGGAGAATGATTTTGTTGTGGTGTATGGTTCTTGAAAACTATGACGAAAAGAAACAAATTACCCAAACCATGACATAGAATTAGAATCTTTGAAGCATTACATGAACGATTATCATCATTATCTTTTGGGGAGAAGTTTTTAGTTTATTCAGATCATAGAGGTTTGTATTTAATATTCCCATAAAAACATCTAAATCTAATACAACATCATTGGGTAGAGTACCTTCAGGGGTTTTATTTGGATATCAAGTTTACACTAGGAAAAATAATATGGTAGAATACTATTTGAGCATGAATGTGTTGATGAAAGCATTAAAATAGACCATTGATGAGTGGACCCTAATGGAATTTTTTTCAACACATATAGAAGCCAAGAAGAATAGTGGAGGTGCATTATTTTCTAGTGTTCAGCGAACACCTTCCCTCCTAGAGTTAGTTTATCATGTGCATCATGGCGATAAGTTGGTCCAGCGGCCAATGTAGTCCTTAAATGATGGGGATGTTCCTTATGAGTGGTCCTTGTCTTCGGATGTGGTTCTTCATTCTAAGGGTCTCTTTGGGGTGTCATTTTTATTATGGAAGGTGGTGATGCAGGCTACCTAGATGTCTTAGTTGTCTATTCATCCTAGTACCACTATGATTTTTTTTGATGTGATAAATCGGTTTTTGTGGCCAGGTATGAGATTATACATAGATGACTTCATATCCAGGTGTTATATGTGTCATCGGGATAATTCAGAGCAATATAGGTCCTCCAATTTGCATCATTCCTTTCCCATTCTAACCTATAAGTGGGATGATATCACCTTAGAATATATTATTTGATTACCTTGTACACACTAGAGGAGTAATTCCATATGGGTAGTGATTGACCATCTGACCAAATTATCCCATTACATTCCCATTAGAGATTCAACCAAAGTGGATGATTTGGGATGGTTGTATATCCAAATAATAGTGAGGATTAATGGTGTCAAATAGTATATCATTTCAGATAGGGATCCCCATTTACCCCTCAGTTTTGGGAAGGCCTTCTGAAATGGATGGAGTCACATGTCAATTTGAGCACAACATACCATCCTCAAAGTAATGATCAGACAAAGCGGGTGAATTATATCATGGAAGAAATGATCCAACCATGTGTGTTGGAGTTCTTCGTTTCATGGGATATCCATTTGGTATTGATAATGTTTCCAATATACAGTAGTTACCAATCTTGTATAAAAATGGCACCCTTTGAGGTTATCTATGGTCAGTCGTGTCTGTCTCCATTATTTTAGCTTGAGTTGGGAGAGACCTCATTTTTGGGATTGAGCATTGTATAATAAAGGTCTGATAAGGTTATGTTGATCAAGAAGAATTTGTTGATATCTTAGAGTCACCATAAGTCATTTTTTTATCAGAGGTTCTGATCCTCGTAATTATTAGAGGGTGGATGGGTGTTTATGAAACTGGAACCGTGCATGGTTCACTGCCATCTTGGTATGAAAGGAAAGTTAGTGTTGAGGTATGTCAGGCCTTTTGAGATTATCGAGAGAGTTGGTAAAGTGGCATACCAGATATATTTTACCTATAAGTTTATGTTAATTCATGATGTGTTCCATATCTCCCAATAAGAAAAGTATAATCCTGACTATTCTCATGAGCTAAATTGGGAAGGATTGGAGATGGAATCAGATCTGTCTATGTTTGGTAGATCATTATTGATTTTGTATTCTCAAGAAAAAGTGACTCAAGGGAAGTACACATTGTTGGATTGAGTTTTTTGGAATCATTGTAATGATGACTATGATAAATGGGAGTAAAAGTCTTGGGTTGATGAGTAGTGTCCATATTTGTTCTCTGATCATAAACTCGAGTGACTTTTTGGGGGTGGAATGTTATCAGGGAAGAGAGAATTGTCACATCCATAATTTTATTTCGATGTATTCATTTGTTTTTTATTTCTTGTATTCGTCCCTTGGTTTCCCTAAGAGTTTTGGGGAAACTTGGGTTATTGGAACCTATATAATGTGGCCCATGGATGTGGAATGGTTTGGGGAAACCGTTCACCCTCCCAAAAAAAATGTGCACTTAGGACAATGCAACTATCATAGTCGCATGACCTACCTCAAGGGAATGCATCCTCACCCAGGAAACCGTGCATATGATTTCTTCTTAGATATAGTAGACCAAATAGTTACATCACAATTTTTAAAACCATGTGATCTAACCCCACACATGTTTGTGTCATTAAAAATGATGTATTTCCTTTCTACACTCCCCCTATTTAACCCTAAATCCACCATTTTTCTTCCCCATTCAATATTTTCACCCTTGGGTGCCTACTCTACACCTATTTTCTCCCTTATAACCTCAAATCATGGGTTGTTTTCGATTTGGATCTTCATGAATCATTAATTAAGCCCTTAATTATTGATTTATTCTTTCTTCTAGGGTTCATGATCCCTATTTTTAGGTTCTCTATTATCTAGAAAATTGGTTTCCCTAGAATTGGTTGAATCTTGGTTCCTTAGGATTATTCTTGATGTTTGTGGTTTAATATTTCCTTCATAGGGTCCCAATGTGGTGAAGTTGTGATTTCCCACTATATTCAATAAGTTTCCAAGATTGAGGTATGTGATTCCATGATTTTTAATTATTAAAAGAATTTGGTACGCTTTATTTGATCTTTGAATCTATTTTATGGATTTTGTGAAATATGAGAAATGTGCTTTTAAAAAGTAATTGAAGGGAATATGTGTTTAAAGATGGTTTTATAAAGAAAATTGGATGTGTTCTATGTGTTCTTCCCTGTAGGTTATCCTTGAATGTGTTCTATAATTTTTTGTGTGGTGCGAAGTTTTTTTCGAAATGGTTTGTTGTTTATAAGGAATATTTATAAATTGTGTTATAAAATTATTTCTTAAAACTTTCCTAGTGATTTGTATTCTAATGCTATGGCATGAAATCTTATTTGGGGTGGCATCATACTTGGATTTGTCTCACCCCCTAAATACACCCTCAAGTGTATGTAGACAATTTTTTTTTTGACTTAGGTAAAGGAAAGGCGTATCATGGTGTTGATGGTATATCCTTTTCTAGTTCCTTCTTCAAGAAAATATAGGTGGAAGTGGCATGAGGGAGCTATCCTACGTTTTACACAAAGTTTTAGTTGTGTGGTTGTTTTCCCCTCCCTATTTTGGTATTTTGATTTTTGGTTAAATCTATGAAATTTTTAGCTTGAATTGTTGAATATCTTTTGTTTTTGGATATTGATATTTATGTGGAATTTCATTATATGTATTATTATTGATTATTTATTATGGGTGAAATCATTCTCAAATTTGTATTGTTGATACCTAGGAACTAATTTCAAGCCGTTGGGGATCGAGAATGCCTTTTGGGCAATGCCATGGTCCAGGTCGGGTGTTGGGTTAGATGACATCCTGGCCTAGTTAATGATATTTAAGGTATTTCTTATTTTTTAGGGTTCTCATTTGGTTTTTTGGGTTTTAATGGTTTTAGGATTTTTTGAGTGGTTATAAATATTTTCTTTGGGTATTAATGTTTTCAGGATTTTGTTAGTGTTTTTATGGTTTTAAGGGGTTTGGGATTTTCATGGGTTTTTAGGGGGTTTAGGGATTTAAGGAAATTATGGATTTTAGGGATTTTAATAGTTTTAGGTATTTTAAATGTTTTTAAAGGTTTTCATATTTTTAAGAGTTTTTATGTTTTTTATAAGTTTTAGGGTTTTAGGGATATTTTAGTGTTTTCAAGGGATTTAGGGTTTTGGGGTTTTTAGGGGTTTTATTTATTTAGGTTTTTTTATTTTTCATGGTTTTAATGTTTTTTAGTGTTTTTATGTTTTATTAGGGTTTTTGGATTTTTTTTAATTTTTATATTTTTTAATGGTATTTTATTGTTTTTTAGGTTTTTAAATGGTTTTAAATCTTTAATGGTTTAAGGAAATTTTATGGTTTGTCACTGTATTTTAGGGGTTTTACAGTCTTTTGGGGATTGTTAGGGGTTAGGGGATTTTATAGTTTTTAGGGGTTTTAAATTTTTTTTACTCTTTTTAGGAGTTTTTGAGATTTTAGGGGTTTTATTAGTTTTATAGTTTTATAGTTTTTAGGTGGTTTAGGGGTTTTATGGATTTTTAGTATTTTTAGGGTTTTTATGGTTCTATTATTTTATAAGTTTTTATGGGTTTTTTGTGTTTATGGATTTTAGTCCTTTTTATGGATTTTTAGTTGTTTTATGTTTTTTGTGGGTTTTTAGGGTTCAGTAGGGTTTTTCATCTTTTTTGAGGTTTTTGGGTTCTGTGGGGGGTGTTAGGGAATTTTAGGCTATTTTAGGGTTTTGGGGGTCTTAGGAAAAAGCGGTGTGAGGCCAAGCTATTCCTGACCCCCACAAAATTTATTAGAGAGAAAAGATGTCGCAGATAAGGGAGGGGAGGGTTCAAATGACCCACACCCAAAAACCATTTACAACCCCAAACCCAAAGACCCCAAAAAAGAAAGACCAAAAAAGACACACGAAACAAGTCCAAAATAAAAGACACACAAAAAGGGTATTTTAGGGTATTTTAGGGTTTTTAGTATTTTTACTATATTTTGGTGTTATTATGGTTTTTAGGGTTTTTATGGGTTTTTAGGGTTTTTAGTGTCTTTTAGTGTTTTTTGTAATTTTAAAGGTTTTACGACCTTTTATGTTTTTTGGGCTTTGTTTCATTGTAATGGTTATTAGGGTTTTTCAGTGCCTTTTGAAGCTTTTTAGGGGTTTTAAGGTCTTTTTGGGTTTCAGAGTATATTGGGTCCTTTGGGGATTCTATGGGATTTTTTGGGGCTTAGTGTATTTTATGGTTTTTTTTGGGTTTTGGGGTCATTTAGGGTGTTATAGGGTTTTTAGGGTTCTTTAGGGGTTTTAGGTGGTTCTAGTGTCCTCCAGGGTTTTTAGGGATTTTTAGGGACTTTTAGGGTTTTATAGTGTTCTAGTGTCCATTTTGGATTTTATTATTTTATGGTCCTTTATGGTTTGTAAGGGTTTTATGGTTTTTATGGGGTTCAGGGTTCTTTAGGTATTTTTAGTTTAGAGTCTTTTATGGATTTAGGGTATTTTACGATCTCTTGGGGATTTTTTCAGGGGGGGTTAGTGTCTTATGTTTTTAGGTTTTTAGGGTCTTTTAGAATATTTTAGGTTTGTTTAGGGTTTTTAATGTTGTTTGGATCCATTTGTATTTTTTATGGGTTTTGGGGGTTTTAGGTCCCTTTATAGATTTTATTGGCTTTATGGTCCTTTAGGGTTATTAGTATTTTTAGAGCCTTTTATGGGTTTTTTGGATTATTTAGAGGGTTTTAGGGGTTTTTAGAGTCATTAATTGTTTTAATGTTATTTTATGGTCTCTAATGATCTTTTTTGTGTTTTAGTGTCTTTTAAGGGCTTTGGGGGGTTTAGGGTCTTTTTTTGGGGTTTTAGGGTTTTTAATACAGTTAGGTTTTTTAGGGTTTTTAGGGTCTTTTGAGGTTTTAGGGGTTTTTTCATCTTCTAGGTGTATTTTTGGGTTTTTTAAAATTTTATGGTTTGTTAGGTTTTTTGATTGTTTTTATAGGTTTTAGGTGTTTTATAGTTTTATGGGTTTTTGGGTTTTTACGGTTTTAATTTTTTTTATGGTTTTTATGTTTTTTTGAGTTTTAGGGGTTTTATAGTGTTTATGTTTTTCGGGGTTGTTTGGGTTTTAGGGTTTTTAGTTTTTTAATGGGTTTATGTTATTGTTTTTGGATTTTTAGTGTACTTATGGGTTTTCTATGTTTTTAGGATTTTAAGTGTTTCTGTGTTTTTAGTGGTTTTTAGGTTGATTAGGATTTTTAGGTATTCGGGGTTTTTTAATGATTGAAGGTGTTTTTAGTATTTTAAGGGGAATTATGGTATATATTGGATTTTAGGGTTTTTGGGTTTTTAGTGTTTTATGTTATTTATGGATTTTAGGGTTTAAGGGTTATTTTAGATTTTTATGGCTTTATAGGTTTTTATGGTTTTATTTTTTTTATTAGAGTTTTTTTTAGTTTCAAGGGTCTTTTAATGATTTTAAAGGATTTAGGGGCTTTAGGGGTAAGGGGGATTTTTTTGGGTTTCAGTGGTTTTTGAAGGGGGTTTTAGGATTTTAGGTTATATCATGGAGTTTTTAAGGGTTTTTATATTTTTTAGTGTTTTATGGGATTTATAGGATTTTAATGTATTTTTTTATCATTTTTATGGTTTTTAGAATTTTATGTCTTTTTATGCGTTTTATAGGTTATTGGGGTTTTCATTTTTTTATAATTTTTAAGTATTTTTTATCTTTATTGGATTTCATACTGTTTTACAATATTTAATGGTTTTTAGGGTCTTTAGGGTTTTTATAGGGTAATTTAGTTTCTTTTATGGGTTTTAGGGTTTTATGGTCGTTTATGATTTTACAGATTTTAGTGTTTTTAGAATATTTTAGGAGTTTTTAAGATTTTTTGGGTTTTAGTGGTTTTATGGATTATAGTAGTTAGGTTGTTTAGGGTTTTTAGGGTTTTTATAGTTTTAGGGATCTTAGATTTTTGGGTTTTTAGGGTTTTTAGGGATTTAGGGTCTTTTGGGGGTTTTAGGGGGTTTTAGGGTTTTCTAGGGGTTTTAAGACTTTAAAAAGATTTAGTTTTTTAGGGTTACTAGGTTTTTAGGGTTATTATGGCTATTTAATGGTTTCTAGGGGGTTTTGGGTTTTTAGGGATTTTCAGTGATTAAATGGTTTTGGTTGTTTTAGGGGTTTTTGGGATCTTGGGGGTTTTGGGTTTTAAGGACATTAGCCATTTAACGATTTTTAGGGATTCTTTAGGTATTTTATTATTTTTAAGCATTTTAATGTTATTTTAGGGTTTTAGGGTTTTTTTAGGGGTTTTATAATTTTAAAAGGTTTGAAGTAGTTTTAGGGTTTTTAGGTTTTTAGGTTTTTAGGGATTTTTAGGGTTTTCAATGTTATTAAGAATTTACGTGGGTTTTATATTTTTTATGGTTCTTGTTTTTTAGGGTTTTTATTGCTATTGGGGTATTTTTTGTGTTTGTAAATGACTTAACATTCTATTTTCTTTATTTTCAAAATATATTCTTTAATGTTAAGTTGTAACTATAGAAATCAAGTTGGATTCCAATAATACAAGATCCATAAAATTAATTTTAAATTCAAAATTGAAAACCCCAAACCTAAGGAGGAATCAATCCTTGATTCACTCATGTTAGTCGTAGTCATGTATACATCCATCTACCATCATTCACATGGTACACCACCATCATCAACATCTCAACCCATCATCACTAGAGCCAAATACTAGAGCAATCAAAATTCATAAGATCCCTTCAACCTCCCAACATTTTTTTGACTATTCACCATTGTTGTCTTTATATCTACAACATAGATCTCCATCATTTCTACCTTAAAATAATTATAATAGTATTTACGATATTTTAGGGTTTTTAGAATTTTTATGTCCCTTTATTTGGTCTGTGAATTTTTAGTGTTTTTAGTGTTTTTTTGGTATTTAGAGTTTTTAGGATATTTATAGTTATCAGTGCTTTGCGTTGTTTTAGTGGGTTTATGGGTTTAAAGGATTTTAATGAGGTTTTATAGGTTTTAGGAGCTTTAGGGTTTTTGGGATTTTTAGGGAGTTTAAAATATTTATGGTTTTTTTAAGGTTGTACTGGTTTTTTAGGTTCCATTTGGGGTTTTAGGGTCGTTTAAGGGTTTTTATTATTTCGGTGTCATTTAGTTTTTTTTTGATGTTTTAGTGGTTTTAAGTTATTTTTAATTTATTTTGAGGTTTTTATGGTTTTTAGGTGTTTAATAGGGGGTAGGGTTAAGGGTTTTTATGGGTTTTATGGGATTTCATGGGTTTAGGGGTTGTTCGGTTTTTAGATGTTTCAGGGGTTTTTATGATTTTTTAGGGTTTTGGGGTTCTTAGTTTTTTTAGTGTTTTAATTTTTTAAGGTATTTTATTGGGTTTTAGAAATTTTATGGTTTCTAGGGTTTTTTATTTTTTTCTCATATTCTTTGTTTACATAAAGTTAATTGGAAGTTTTAGTGGGTTTTGTGTGTTTTTAGGGTTTCTAGAGGTCTTAGTGTTTTGTAGGGTTTTAAGGTGTTTTAAGGGTTTTCATGTTTTTTATGATTTTGAGGAATGGGGGGGGGAGGATTTTTAGTCATTTTAGGGGGGGGGGGGGGGGGGGGTTAGGGTTTGGATTGGGGGATTAATGGGTTCGAAGGCCTTTTTATTATTTCTGGGGTTTTATCTTTTTTTAGGGTTTTAGGGATTTTTTTAGGGTTTTAGGTTTTTAAAATATTGTTTTTGGGTATTAGTATTTTTATGGGTTTGGAATGTTTTTTAGATTTTTATGAGTTTTTAGGGTTTTGAGGTTCTTGGGTTTTTAGAGTTTTGGGGGTCTTTTGTGGTTTAATGGTGTTTTAGGTTAATGTAAATTTTGAATGGTTTTTAGGGATTTTTTTTATTTTTTAGGGGTTTTATAGTTTTTTTGTTTTCAGTTTCAGGGCCTTTTAGGGTTTTAAGGTGGTTCTAGGGCTGTTAGAGACCTTTAGGGGTTTTATGGATTTTATGGTATTTATGGGTTTGAGGGTTTTCAGTATCCTTTAGGTGTTTTAAGGGTTTTTAGATTCCTAGGGGTTTTTAGGGTTTTTTTGGTTTTTTTGGGTTTTAAGGGGTTTTTGGGATTTCTGGGTTTTAAGGGGGTTTTAGCGGTTTTTATTATTTCAATTTTTTAATGGTTTGAAGAATTTTTATCATTTTAACGGGTTTAAAGAGATTTTACAGTTTTTTTTAATATGGGATTTAGGGTATTTAGGGGTTTTAGTGTTTTAAGTATTTTTAGGGTTTTAGGGTCTTTAGGGGTTTTAAGGTTTTTTATAGTGTTTATGCTTTTATGGATTTTAAGGAATTTTAGAGGTTTTATTGTTTTTAAGGTTGTTTAAAAATTTTAGGGCTTTCTAGGGCCTTTTAGTTTTTTAGGGGATTTGGTGGTGTTTAAAAGATTTTAGGATCTTTTAGGATTTTTTTTGGTTTTTTTGGTATTTTAGAGTTTTCCATGATTTTCATGGCTCTTTTGGTATTATTATATTTTTAGTGTTTTTTTATTTTAGGGGTTTTAGGGTTATTTAGGGATTTTTGGGACCTTAGGGGTTTTTGTGTTCTTTATAGGGGTTCTATGGGTTTTCGGATCTTTTACGGGTTTTCTAGCATTTTCAGTGTCCTTAAGGGATTTTGGGAATTTTAGAGGATTTTACAGATTTTATGGACTTTTATGAGGTTTTAGTGTTTTTTTAAAATTTTAGGGGTTTTATGGTTTTAGGGTCTTTCATGGTTTCAAGGCTTTTAGGGTTTTTAGTCGGTTTAAGATCTTTTTGGGTTTGGGGGGTTTTAGTGTATTTTAGGGGTTTAGGGTTTATTTATGGTTTTATAGGGTTTTATAGCTTCATGGATTTAAAGGTTTGTAATGGTTTTATTATTTATTGAGGTTTTTATGATTTTACGGTTCTTTAGGTGCTTTAGGGTTTTTTCGGGTTTTAAGGTTTTATCGGTTTTCAGGGTTTTTTAGGTGTTTAGAAGTTTTAGGGATTTTTTAGGGATTTTAGGGGTTTTTAGTTTTTTATGGATTTTAGGGGTTTTAGGCATTTTTAAGGTTTTAGGGTTTTTTCTTGCGTTTTGTGAATTTTTTTAGGGTTTTAGGGTTTTTTTGGATTTAAAATGTTCTTTAGGTTATTATGAGTATTTTTGGGATTTTAGGGGGTTTAAGGGGTTGTTTTGGGTGTTTTAGGTGTTTGTTTAGGATTCGGGATTTTTATGGGGTTTAGGTTTTAATTTTGGTTTCTTTAGGGTTTTTTAGGGTTTTAGGGTTTTTAATATTTTTATTGATTTTCGTTTTTTGAGTGTTTTATGGGTTTTCTTTGGTTATAATAATTTTTATAAGGTTTGTATGGTTTTTGGGTGTTCTTAGCATAAGTAGTCTTTTTTAGGATCATTTAGGGATTTTATGGGTTTATATGGTCTTTAAGGGATTTATGGTATTTTAGTGGATTTAGGGTATTTTAGGGTGTTTTAGGACCTTTTAGGGTCATTGGGGAATTTTTAGGATTATTTAGGGTTTTGGGGTCTTTTATGGATTTAGGGTCTTTTATGGACTTTTTAGTGGGTTTATGAAGGTTTGGGTCTTTGGGATTTGGGTTGAGTAAAGGGTTTTTTAGGCATTTCAGTGATTTTTAATGGCTCCGGGGTTTTTAGAGGTTTTAGGGGTTTCATTGGTTTTTAGGGGTTTTTGGGTATTTATGCATTTTTTTGGATTTTTTTAAGGGGTTTTAGGGTATTTATGGGTTTTATGGGTATTATAATGATGATTTTGGTTTTTAGGGTCTTTTGGGGGTTTTTTAATTTAAGGGGTTTTTAGGAATTTAAACGGTTTTTGGGTTTTTGGGGTTTTTGGGTTTGTTTTGGAGTTTTTAGGGTTTTCATTGTTTTTATGGATTTTAGTGTTTTATGGATTTTTAGCAGATTTTATGGGTTTCAAGGGGATTTTAGGAGAATTATAGGGTGTTTAGGGTAATTTTAAGGGTTTGGGGTTTTTAGGGGTGTTGACGCTCCTTTTTCGTCACAGAGTCTAAACGAAATGAAAAGGGAAATACCTCAAACAAAAAAAAATCATCCTTTGAATAAACATCAAAAAAAGAGAAAGGGATGAAAAAGGAGAACATTGAACATAGTTCGTGCAATTTCTAGCATGGTCACACAAGTATACTTGCGCGCCACCCAATATTTGAAAATCGCCCAGGGTCTTCTCCAGCCAATAAGTACCCTCGGTGGGCCCCCCATTTGAAGGAGAATTTTTTTTCCAGAATTCTGATACATAGCTCTGAACGCCCAAGTCACTTCTTCAAGCCTTATGAACACTTATAAGGTAATTATTTGCCTATAATGGAAGGTCTAAACAAGAGGAATAAGGTCTAAGTGTATGAATTCACTAACACTTGCGCGCCTAAGTGTTTTACCCTTATGGGAAATGGACACACTTGCGTGCCTCCTTACCTATTCATTGAAACTTGTGTGCCACTCTTCTAGAAGTACCTCAGGATAATTCAAAAGGATTTGGTTAAGGATCACCCCAGTATTACTCTACTGGTCAAGGATCGCCCAAGTATATATGTGTCGTGCAAGTATACTTGCGCGACCAAGACTTGCTTGCCCATGAGGTACTTGCGCGACCCCCAAAGACTTGCACACCCTTCTATTTTTGGGTGCCCTTCCTGCCCATTTCACCTCTCTTATACCATTTCACCTTTCCTATTCAAGATTCAGTCTTCAAGAAACTCTTAAAATCCATTTATGTCATGTTTTCTTGATTGAATTCTTTATCTGAAAGGAATTTTGTGGAATGTCTCTCAAAAACAAGTGATTTACACATCTTTAGGTCACTAAAGTTAGAGATTTCATTAATTCAACCTCATCCTTTAAGATGAGAGAACCCTATTCAAGGGCCTCCTTTTCAGGAGTAAGCCCCTTTCATAATTTCCCTTAACCTAGGCCTCCTTTTCAAGAGTAAGCCCCAATCCATGTTCTCTTAATTGGGCATCCTCCTCAGGAGTAATCCCCAACCATAATTCCTTTAACATGTGCTTCCGTTTCAGGAATAAGCCCCAGTTTCAAATCTACAAATGTGGGTATCCTCTTTAAGATTAAGCCCCAAATCCCTTAATTTTAAAATTCTCTTAACCTGGGCCTCCTCTTCAGGAGTAAGCCCTAGTTTTTAAATCCCTTTAACCTGGGCCTCCTCCTTAGAAGTAAGCCCCAGTCTTAAATTTCTCTTTACCAGTATTAATTTACTTTTGATTTGGACTTCCTTATCAGGAGTAAAACCCAATCATTAGTCCCCTCCTAACTTGGTCATCTTCCTTAGGAGTAAGCCCCAAGATTAGAGTATTCAAATCTCCATAAAGTACATATACCTTTATGGACTATGTTACTGGATTTCTTCCCTAAAGTAAATCGTAATCATCATCTATTTTGGAAGTCATACATACAAAAGCCCCAAATCATTTCTTATGATTGCATATTTCATGGCACAATTGTCTGGTTTTACCAATACCTCTTCTTTCTCACACTGAGCATGACTCACATGAGCTTTGAGTGTAAATGTAATTATGACATCTTTCTTGGATCCATCAACCATAAACATCATACTCCCTTACTCGAACTATGTGGGTTCTGATTCCTTTTCTAAACAAAGGATACATAGGTAGCCCATCTGTGGGTACGATCCCAACTCTGAAATAATCCATGTCCTTCTGAATGAAAATAAACTTCAAGTGCCCCACTGAGTGGCTTTAAAACCAGTATGGTCATCATAATGACCAAGATACTTTTATGTATTGAAGGATACCATTGACTAAGAATCTCTAACAAATACAGATGATTCTCTATCGATGAAGAACCTCAAATACATATAAAATATTCTCTAAATTTCCTACATATTTAATCATTGATTGTCAGATCTAAAGGAAAGCTCATTTTATACTTGGTAATGTAAAAAGGATTCACGAACATAAACTTAAATCTATAAAGAGAGTCCCGAAGTAGAAAATAATTCCCCTAAAAAAGGTGTGATGAGTTCAACCTCCCATCCTCTTGATCAATGCCAATTCCTAAGCCTCATCATTCCATAAATAATGAGTGCCTACCTTTGGAATGTAGGTTCAAATGGATATGGAATCATTGGATGTTTCCGGTTCTACGAAAAAACCCATTATAAACCACATGGAATGTTTGAATCTTAAATCAATGAGATCATCCCCAATTCTAGAGGAAACAAAAAATGGTGAACCCGACGTGAATCATTAACCAAGTTAAAATGATGCTTTTCTTATTTGTTAGGACCCTATTTAAACTCAATGAGAGGGCCAACAAAGCAATCAATAATATATTTTCTCATCCAAAAGATGTAGTGGCCGGACTTATCTTGATTATGTCTGTTATATCAAACAGGCACTCTTTTCCAAGATCTTATGCATTTCCAAAATGGATCCTCTTAAGTTCACACCCGTGAATACGTCTGCCGTGAAAACTTCTACTGAAAATTCCATTACTGCTAATCCTGATGGATCGTCGTCCACTCTGAGGATGGCATCACTTACTCAGCATCTTCAATGATGGGTATCAAATGCACTGGTTAAGGAGTACCGTCAACACGGTACCATTCCAACTCTGGAGGCTGACAGAAAAGCCCTCCATGTTAACAACTCACAACAGTCGTTCGAACAACGATGACCAGCGATCAAAAAGCAGCTGGTTCTAACCACTGTCTCCAACCGTTTCGGGTCTTTATCCTCGTAACGCAATCACCATTCACTCCCATATTCCGGGGAGGTGAATGAGTAGGTCCCTTAGGGCCTTAATTCAAGGAGACATGAGTCCTTCCCGAGGGATCCCATCAACAATCGCCGCCAGACTCGTGTAGTAGTGTTCCCTCAACATGATGAGGGCATCGACTACAAGCATTTGGATCATGTTCCTTGAACCTGAGTAGGAAGGAAAAATTTCCAGAGGCGAAATCTGGTCAACAGTGATCATTTTATCATCTCTTCCATCTCCGGAGAAGTCCACCAACCTAACTTGGTGGCAAGCAATGAGCGGGCACCCATGCCCATCTGTTTTAATTCCGTTGTCCAGCTGACTCATCTGGCATCATCACTCCAATCCCACCAGGAAATTCCGGCGGAGTACTATAGACAGGAACATACACCTGTTTATAAATCATCATCTAGTCAGCAGGCTCATCTGACTACATATGATGGAGCTCGTCAACCAACTTCGGCGAAGTGCAATCAGCAGGCACATACACCTGCTAGCATTGATCAAGCTTACAAACAGTCACTTTTGGTAGCATTTGGAGAAGTCAGTCGGAAAGCTACGGAGAAAAACAAGAGGCAGACTCAACTCTCTGCCCCCACACTTGAGTACTGTCAGGATTCATTGACAAGAAAAGGAGGACAGGAGAAAGAACAAACACCTACTCTAAGCACCGAATGGACTTATATCCCCGTTCTGGTAGCTAAAGTCACCAAGAATATTCTATCAATGGTGAAAGAGTAGAATCAAATTCCTGCTCATATTATGGATTCCTGCCAGGATATTATAACAGCTTCAGCATCATCTCATAGAAAGACACATAAATCTATCCCTACCAGTGGAGCGACACATCAAAAGTTCACTCCGGAACAGACACACACATCTGTTCCAGTCCAAGAGGGTTGTGGGGCGTACTCCCCCATATCATACGGACAACCAAGTAAGGCACATACACCTGATTTGAGTGGAGATAATCAGCCTAACCTGATCATTTCTCCTGAGCAGGCACACACACCTACCAAATTGAGTAATAAGGCGTCTACGAAGAAGACCCGCCCAACACAGTGAAGAAATAAATGGCTAATTTGTAATAAGACCTTACTCGATGCTGGAGTTCTTGATGCACTCTGAAAACTATCTGTTGCAACTCAAGATTCTACTCTCTCAGTTCCCAATAGTGGGAACATTAATTCTGAAGGTCTGCACAAGACACTTCCTCATGAAGGCTTGATTTGTGATAATTCGGTCGATCTCGAAGTTTCTTCTTCAGATGAGAGCCACAAGAAACCTCTGTGTGGTCAGAAGATCAAGGAGAAAAATGTTTCATCTTTTTCTGTAACCCACCATGGTGGTTCTCCCCATGATGATGAATTTCACTGCAAAAGTCCTCTCCATAGTAGTAATTAACATTGTCTGGAAAATTCTTCAGAAGAAAATGTAGTGACGAGAAATCCCTCTTATCTTGAGGAACTTGAAAAAGTAAAGCCAGACATGTCTGATTCTTTACCATTAGCAAATGAAATAATTTCTCAATATGAAGATAGCCTGGGGTGTATGTCATTCTCTGAACCACCCCTGGTTCATTCATCTTCCAGTTTGATCATTGGATTATCTACCAGACTTGTTGAATCCAATAAAGCAACAAGAAAGAACCAGCTCTGATCTAAACAGGTAGAAGAATCATCATTAAATAATAAATAGGAAATTCTGAACATGAGAAAACAACTGGCGAAAGGTGAAGTGTCAGTCATGTTTTGGCCTCTGGCTGACTCTTAGTATGACATTCCAGATATGTTGACGGAAGATGGAATTCATGATATTCGTCTCAACATATGGAAAACTCTTTATCAGTTGAAAAAGAAAGTATTATCTTATGATGAATATGAAAATCATGTTAATATAACAGAAGGGTTACAACATCAGATTTATTTGGCATCTCTATCAGTCTCTCGATATCCGAAGGCTGAAAAGTAGTAGAGATCCCTTCAACATTCATGCCTTGACGCACTAAGAAGATTGTTACAGTTAATTTTCAATGCCCCATATGGTATTCATGTCAGAGGATGGGGTGTTCATGGAGCAATACATTTCACCGTGCTCTCCAGTCAGCAAAGCCCGCCGAAAATGGTCTCATGCAATGTTATTTCCCGTGGCCAGCCACAGTCAATGGGTTTTGTTTGTAATCAAAATATTTCCCAAGAATAGGCCTCAACTAGTTCTTCTCAAAATCAAGAATACAGATAACAAGTTTTTGAATTACTCCTACATCAAGAAAACGAGAATGTTGAACATGCCTCTCATTTGGAGAAAGCACATCACCAAGTGACAAAAGTGTCAGAAATCATCCAATGGTCTTTTGAACTAGGTGATAAAAGTGGATGAAGGTTGATGCATCCAGCTAATTTCTGGACTAAGGTCTGCAAGATCAGGAGAGCTTTCAAGAAGGTCTCAGATATATCATGTCAAGAGCCACCCCAGCTTGCCAGACTGGGGACTCTTTTAACTCAACCCTCGTAATCAACAAATAGGATTTGAGGAGTTGAGCAAAGATAGTAGGAACAACCCTAGTCCACTGGACTGGGGACTTTTTCAAATCCTCAATCCCTCCCTTAGAGAAAGCCAGTCTTCTCTCGATTGGGGAAGAAGCCTCAAGATGATCGAAGAGCCAAATTATCAAGAGATTCCCTCTAAATTACGGTTCGTCAAGAAATTCCTGATGGATCGAATCAACAAAAGGCAATGTCTCATCAAAGACATGGAAGAAGGAAATATCACAGAAATGCTGATAGAAGGGATGTGATGCATTATGCATCAATTAATGTCATCAATGTTATTGTTTCTGATCCACCAGATGACGCTCATTTAGAGGGATCAGATGAAGAGGTTCCTACTCAAGAAGTTGTATGCACAGACACAATTGAAGAAGGTGTGCATACACGAAATCAAAGGCTTACTCAGAAACTAGGTAATCCTTCAAGTAACCCACTTACCCCTCTCTTAAAGTTTTCCAATAAGGGGAAAGGAAAGAATCAGGTTACATATCCTTCCTATGGAGAAGTCCAATCGCTCTCACTAGAGATAAGATTTTCTCAACAAGAGGAAGAAATGAAGGAATTGAGGAGGTTGAACACAGAACTACTTCAAGGTAGTCTTCCTCCTAAGCATGCTGGAGTCAGTCATCCATGGGAATTTGTTTCTCCTACTAAGATGGATCATGAAAATCCTCCTTTATCAGTACACCCTTACAGGTCTAATCCTACGGGTCAAGTCCAACAACAAATGGCAGTGCTTCTGTTGGTTGCAGTACCAGCTGCCACATCTGTACCAGCTCCAGTCATTGCACCTATTTAGGTCCAAGATCAACCAGATGTTTCTCAAAAGTTAATAACTACCATTTATTCATTAACATCTCATTTAGAGACTATGGAAGGAAAGCGTGCACAGGTTCAATCAGAAAATAGAGCTTACCCTGAATGGGTAGATTCAATCCCTCCCCCATCAAGTTTTGGGAACCTGGTATTACCTATTTTCAATTGATCAGGTGATCCTGAACAGCATTTGACGCATTACGTGTCTTGTTGAGATCCTATGATGGGAACTCTGGAACAACAAGAAGCAGTGAAACGTAGATGCTTCGTATGAACCTTACAAGGAACAACTTTTGTCTGGTACACAAGCTTGAAATCCCAGTCAATTACTGGATGGGAAGATCTCCGCCAACAATTCCTTCTTCAGTTCAGCTCAACTTTTCCAAAGACAACAGTTTTTTATCTTAAAAACTTTAAGAAAAGTGAGAATGAAAGGGTTTCAAATTTCATTGCTCGCTGGAAGGGATTAACATATTCTCTAAGCTTAGCACTCCCTCAAGATGAATTGTTGCCAATCTGTGTGGAAAATATGCATGAAAAATTACGCACGCCATTGATACCTATGAAATACACAAGAGGGTTTCAATACCTTACTTAAATCGCTCAACAGATTGAATATTCCCTTATAAAGACTAAGGCTAAATCTCGTGTAATTCCATCAGCTCCAGGAAGGAGAATGGGTAAAGCAGAGACTGCTACAATTATGCTTAAATAAGCAACTGTACCTGCTTCTCCTTAAAAACCTTCATCTTCTCGAAGGGCTCCACCTCCTGAGAGCCAACAACAGAGGCCGTTTCCTCAAGATGATCAAAGAGATCAAAGATGAAAACAATTTGAGGATTTGAAAAGAAAAGTTTACTCTTTCCGAAATGAACAAGTTCCTAGTTATTTCATTTCGGCTCTAGAAAATAATTTGGTTCAATTGTCAAGGCCCAAGAGGCCAAAAAAGGAAGGAGATGAAGACCATCCCAACTATTTCTCGTTTCATCAAATTTTGGGGCATCCCATTTAGGAGTGTTTTATTTTCAAGGGCCTCCTTCAAAAAATGGTCGATTTGGGACAAGTAAAACTAAAAGGTTCTTCAGCTCAGGTAGCATGTGTTACTACTACAGTTCTAGAGGAGGAAGGCGAGTGGAAAGAAGTTAAGAACAAAAATGCACAAAAATATGATTTTTGGATGGTCAGAAAGACAATAAACCGAAATCATGCTATTTTTCGAACACAATTGAAGAATCAAATTGTGGCTTCTACCATTAATGCCACAAAAAAACCCTCTTCATCAGAGGGAAAATCCTCAAAAAACGGCACAATTCCACGAAATATGAACAATCAGAAGAGGATGAGTATGTGTCAAAGCATAATTTGTCTTCGACTTTGGAAGATTTTATGCCATCTACTTCAAAGCAACGGGAACCGCCCTACCAAATGACATAGCCTAAACATGATAGTCAAGCAGAGTCTTCATCAGATGAAGAACTGATCTTCGGTTCTGTTAGTATGATTCAATTAACAGATCCGTATGCCAGTCACAGTTTCGATTTTGATGAGCATGAGTTCCCTGTATCAGACAGAGGAATCAGAGGAAGTTCCAGAGAATCCGGATATAGGGGAAGACGTGGATCTTTCAGAGGCCACTATTCAAATTCTACCCCTTCTAGAACTGTGTATGCGGTAGAAACTCATGGTAGAGCCCTTCAACGAGCTCAACAAGAATAAGCAAGTTCTTCCACACATGGTAGACTCAGTCCTGGCAAAATTATTCTGGAAGATCGGTTGAAGGTTCCATCTTCTTCCTCTAATCAAGTAAATATACCTAATGGCTCTAATCCTCCAAAGCCAGGAGTATTACTAACTCCTATCCCGATACAAGATACATCAAATTCCAAAGCATCAACTTCCAAGGGACCTGCTAAACTACATGTTTCTGTTTGGAAATGCAGACCTTTGGATCAAAAGTATGATATATTAAAACACCTGTCCCAAGTACTGGCCATGTTATCAATTCTGGATGCCTTGAATTTGTCAAAGGATCTTCGAGAGGCACTCATCGAGGCTTTGTCAAGTCTTTATGAGTTTGAAACAGAAATTGTTCCAGCTGAAGTCTACCATGTAGAGAATAATCCTGTAGAATGCCATGCAGTAATATCTTTTACTAATGAGGATGAGGATGGTGTCGTGCATGGACATATTAGACTTTTGTACTTATCTGGTAAGGTCAATGGCATAGACACCCAAAGATCTTTCATTGATAATGGTTCAGGAGTCAACCTCATGCCCATTCGTACACTTCGTTGATTGGGCCTCATGGAATCTGATTTGTCTCCTTCAACTATGATGTTACAAGGATATGATAAAAATGAACAAGAACCACTGGGCAAGATTACACTCAGAACTCAGTTTGGAGATCTTGTATCCAATTCAGATTTCATGGTTGTTGATCAAGACTCAACCTTCAACATCATGCTTGGAAGACCCTGGCTACATCAACATGCAGCTATCCCTTCATCATACCATCAATGTCTCAAGTATTGTTTCGATGGTCAAGTTGGGATATTATATGGTGATAAGGCCCAGTTCAATACATGTGAATCTCAATACATTGAGGCGGAATTCTATCACAAGAAGGGAAAGGATAAATCCACAACAAGGGAGATTACCAAAGTTAATGCTCCATATGATTTGGAAAAGATTCCAGTAAATCCATTTGCGCATGTGAGTACAGATTATGTGTTTCCTATCAGTCAAATTGATAGGATAGACCCAAATCAAAATACTCTTATGGAAAGAACCATAATGTCAATTATGGCAATCGATCCAGACAACATGGGAGAAATTGGTGATCCACCAGGCAATTATGAAAGCTCAAATGGAGACGTCTTCATTTCATCTGCTAAAATCTAGCAAGTTTATACTTCACCAACCATGCCAGAAGAAGTTATAGCAATGTTAGAGGTTAATGATGATGTCAATTATCAATCCATAATATCCTCTTTATTACCCAAATAATACCCTTCATCATCAATTGGGTTGGAAATGAAATGTTATTCTTCAAGATGTGCAAATTTTAACGTCTCTTCTGATCATGAAAATTCTGCTTCATCATCTACTATGCAAGTATAAACAGAAGAAGTAACAGATTTTGAAGGAGAAGAGGAAGATCTTAGAGATGCTCCTACACCATTTAAAGAGGGTATCTCTACCACTGTGGATGAACTCATAGAAATCATTCTGGGTACAAAAGAAGATCCACGCCCCCACATTAATCAGTGCGTCAATGACTCTTGAAGAATAAGAGATGTATATTTACATTTTAAAACAAAATCGAGACATATTTTATTGGAACTATACAGAGATGAGAGGGCTTTATCATGATGTTTCCTCTCATCATTTGGGTTTTCCAGAAGAACATCGAGGATTCAAACAAGCGGCTAGAAGAACACAACCAACCTATTCTTCCAAAATTTAGGCTTAAGTGGATAAGATCATCAAATATAACTTCGTCAGAGAAGTTAAATATCTCAAGTGGTAGGATAATATTTTCCTAGTGAAAATGAAGAAGGGTAAAATTAGAGTTTTCATTGATTTCATATATCTTTATCGGCATTGTCCTAAGGATGATTTTCCAGTTCTGATCACAGAACTTTTAATCGATGAAACAACTGGCTATAAAGAACTTTCCTTCATGGATGGATATTCTGGGTATAATCAAATCTGAATGGATCTAGAATATGAAGAATCTCAATCCTTCAGATCCCCTCAGGGTGTGTTTTTCAATCGGGTAATGCCCTTTGGCTTAAAGAATTCAGGCGCAACATATCAGTGTGCCATGCATCATATCTTCAAACCCTTTTTAGGGAAGTTTGTTGAATGTTATGTGGATGATTTGGTTGTCAAATACAAACAATGTTCTAATAACTTGGCTGATTTGGAAGTCATATTCTGTAAGCTTTGACAACATAATTTGAAGATGAACCGCTGAAAATGTGCTTTTGGGGTAACCTCAGGAAAATTTCTCAGCTTTTTTGAACACCATCGTGGTATTGAAGTCGATCCTAAGAAGACCAATTCAATACTTGGTTTGTCACCTCCTAGAAATTTGAAATAATTAATAGGACTTCAAGGGCACGTATCCTATATTCGGCGTTTCATCACCAATTTGGCAGGAAAAAGTTTACCCTTCTCCAAATTGATGAAGAAGGGAGTCACTTACCAATGGACTGAAGAATGTCAAGAGGCATTCGATATTCTCAAGAAATACCTCTTGGGTCCACCGGTACTTATGCCACCTATTTATGGAATACCACTTATCCTCTATGTGATAGATTTAGAGCGATCATTGGGTGACTTTCTTGCCTAGTAGAATGATGCTGGGAATGAGAAAAACCTCTACTATCTCAGTTGGACTATGCTTGAAGCAGAAACCCGATATTCAAATATTGAGAAGTGTTGCCTAGCATTAATCTTCGCAGTTCAGAAATTGAGACACTACCTGCAACATCATGAGGTCCAATTGGTATCATGTAATAACCCGCTCAAATTCATCCTTAGTCGTCCAATTCTTACAGGACGTCTGGCAAGGTGGGCAGTTATTTTACAGTAGTTTGACATTCAGTATGTGTTTAAAAAGGCAATAAAGGTCCAAGCTCTGGATGATTTTCTTTCTGAACATCCTTTAGTATAAGATACATATTTAGATATTGAACTTCCTGATGAGGAAGTATTCTTTATTCAAGATAGTCCTCAGGTATGGGAAATGTATTTTGATGGCTCTTCCAGAAGTCCAACAGGGAAGAAAATGGAAGATCCTAAATCGAACAAGGTTGTATTAGGAATTATTCTTATTTCCCTATAAATGGAAGTGTTACCTTATTCCTTCTCATTGTTGGGAGGTGGTACAAATAATGAAGCAGAATACCAAGCACTTATTGCAGGATTGGAGTTGCCGCTTCAAGCACAAGTGAATCACTTAAAGGTGAAAGGTGATTCAGACCTGTTAATCAAACAAGTGAATGGGGATTATGCAATCAAAAAAGAATAACTAATACCTTTGTATGATTATGTCAGAGAATTAATGGCGGAATTCCCTATGGAACTGACATTTTCTTATGTCTCGTGATCACAAAATGCTCAAGCTGATGCAGTGGCTAATATAGCCATAGCTCTGGCAGATCCAAATAGGGACAAAAAAACCATTAGTATTGCCCACCGTCGTATAATTTCACCTTATGTTCGAACCAGAATAGAAGAGATCAATGAAATTAGTCCCATTCCTGAACCATATGGTCATACTATAGGATGGACGACACCTATCAGGGAATACCTTCAAAATGGAACACTTCCACCTGATAGAGGCGGGAAAGAACAAATTTGGCAACATGTGGTAAATTTTACTCTTTATGATAGCCCAGATCACCTAGAGAAAATTCTCTACATGATTGGTTTTGATGGAGTTCTCTTCAGATACATTGATGGTGAAGAGACAATGGCTGTCATGAAAGAAGTTCATGCAAGAGTCTGTGGTGCCCACCAGTCTGGACATAGACTGTCTGATCAGATACGAAGGCTTGGATACTTTTGGCCTTCAATGATACAAGATTGTGTTGATTTCACAAAGAAGTTTCATTCATTCCAAGTATATCCCAACTTCATTCATCAACCTCTATATTTTCTTCATATAGCTAAATACTCATGGCCATTTGACACATGGGGAATAGATGTAGTGGGACCTTACCCTTCTGCTACGTCCAAGCAGTTTAAGTATATTCTTACTGCTACTGACTTCTTTTCCAAACGGTCAGAGGAAATACCTCTCAAAGAAGTTAGTTCTAAAAGAATTTTTATCTTCATCAAGTATAACATCATTACCAGATTTTGTGTGCCTCATACCATATTGGCGGACAATGGCACCAACTTCGGTTCATCCAAGGTGAATAAGTTGTATCAAGAATACAACATCAAATCCAATCATTCATCTCGGTATCATGCAGAATCCAATGGACAGATAGAAGCCTTTAACAAGACTCTGTCAAATATACAACAAAAGATGGTGGATAAAGATAAGAGGTCATGGCCTGATAAACTCTCTAATGCTTTACGGGCTTATCAGACAACCACCCACACTGCAATGTGGTCAAATCCATATTCACTGGTATATGGAACAGAAGCAGTCTTTCCCATTGAAGTTCAATTACCTTTGCTCAGAGTATCCTTTTTGATCAATCATCTACAGTTGAACAATCTCAAAAGCAATTGAATGAATTGGAACGGTTAGATGAGAAAAGATTGTGCACTCTGCACCACTTGGAAGTCTATTAGAATCAAATATCACTAGCTTTCAACAAAAAAGTTCATCTTCATTCATTATTTTAGGGAGAATTGGTATTAGTTCTCAGAACTCCAATGATACCAGGAAAAAAACCTCCTATGATTGAACCAAAGTGGGAAGGACCTTATTCAATACATAATTTCTATTCCAATGGAGCTTATTCTTTAATCACAATGGATGGAGAACTCATAACTACTCCAACCAATTCCAGATTTGTGAAGAAGTATTTTTTATAAACACAAAATACACCATCAACGGTCCATGCATACGACCATAAACTATTTGCATGTCCCTTACATCCAGCATGACGTTAAACTGCACCATCCAAGGTCCATACATATGACTTTAAACTATTGGCACTTACGTCCAACATGACATTAAACTGTGATGTCCAGACTACATGACGCTAAACTGTACAGAAGTCCCTTATGTCCCGCAAGACGTTAAACTTCATAACCAATGGTCCATGCATATGACCTTAAACTATTCTCACTTTCGTCCAACATGATGCTAAACTGTATCGTCCTTTTTTCATCCAACATGACGTTAAACTATGAAAAGGTCCCTAATACGTCGAACATGATGTTAAAATGTGTCCTCTTTTGTCCTTACTACATGACATTAAACTGCACATTCCTCTTTTTTTCCAACAAGACATTAAACTGTATTGTCCCCATCGTCCAAACTACATGATTATAAACTGTATAGAAATTCCCTAACACGTCCTACATAACGTTAAACTATATTTTTTCCCTGCTACATGACACTAAACTGTGCAACACCAATAGTCCTAACTGTAAGACTTTAAACTGCACAGTCCCTTAATATGTCCTACATGACATTAAACTGTGCATCGTTAAGGGTGTTGTTACCTCTTGTTTCTCACACCGAGTATGAATCACGCGAGCTTAGAGAAAACTTCAACCATAACACCCTCTCTGGGCCACTAACCATACGTTAGTCCCAACATCATTTTTTAGGTCGTTGTACCCAAAAACAACTTGATCACTAAATCATTCTTTAATTGAACTACGTGGACTTTGATGCTTGCCTTCCAGGCTGGGTACGTAGGAAACCTCCCAAGGTTCAAGCCCAAAACCAATCTCTTCACATCGGTTCACCTTCATCTCATATGATGTTGATAGGTGAAACCACTCCCAGAATCAATATCTTTACATTGGTTCACCTTCATCCTTGCTATACGACGTTAAAATGTACAACACTTTTGTCTTGTATGACAATAAAATACAATATTCTTTGATGCCCTCACCTAAGAGGGAATCATTATTTACATTGATTTTCAATCATGTTATATTCAAAAAAAAGTGCATACATGGCAATACCTAAACCTTTTATCTTGGGTTTAACCATCATTGCACTAAAGTCCCCTTTCACCCTTCACTTGTACGAACTAAATCTGTACATAGGGTATTTCTAGAACTATGTGGGCTTGATTCCCATCCTTATGGGATACGTAGGAATGTTCGAGTGTCCCTCAAATCCAGCCCCAAGTCTTTGGGACTAACCCCAAATTCCACTTTCAGTCCCTTGGCTGAAAAGTCCCCATGAAAACAAACACTGTGTATTTCTTATAATGGTCTGAGCTCTATGACCCTAAACTAAGATCTCCCATACTCTAGTCCCAAACGACATTAAACTGTATTTCAAGAACTATGTATGGCATGATTCCCATCCTTATGGAATACATAGTGAAGTCAAATATTTCAATTCAAGACCCAGCCACACCGTGATTATGGTTAGCATTAATCTATGTATCTTTACATACATTGAACAATACCCATTTTTATGTGTCATGATCCTAACCTTAAATATTTTCAGATCTTCATAACCCTTTTTCCTAACTTCTAATCACAAAATATCTAAATTCTGAGAATTCTTTTGCCTGACCATGCAGCACGTTCCCTTAGGTGGTCTTGCATAAACAGTCTACATAACAGACCATTTAGCCAAATGATGCTATTATTTGACTATGCAGCCAATGCCCTTAGGCGGCACTGCATAATTCACCCCCCTAACGGGTTTGTTAAATAATGGTAACTTCATTATTAGGATGAAAAACTCTTTTTTTTCTTAGTTGTCTTAACGGTGATATGTAGCGATTCGCAAAACTATCCATTCTTTACATATTTGTCTCAAACTATTTCATGATCTGAAAATATTCAAGTATATGGTTTATATTTTCCCTTCCCTACGTTTGGGTCAGACCTTCGTATGAGTGACATTCATCCAATTTTTAGACAATCTTGATTGAAAATATCATCTCCATATTGAATTACCTCTTTCCATACAACAAACTCTATACTTTGAAAAATTTGAATCCCCATAAACATTCACTGGCTTCTTAGTAGTAGAAAAGTAAATTTCCGAGAGTTCTTTTTCCTGATTATATAGCACATGCCCTTAGGCGGTCTTGCATAAGTAGTCTACATAATGGACCTGTCAGCCAAAAGATGCAAGTTATTTGACTATGCATCCAATGCCCTTTGGTGGCCCTGCATAATTCAACCCCCTAACGGGTTTGTTAAATAATGGTAACTTCATTCTTGAGAACTACTTCTTTTAATGCCTTTTCATTCCTCAGATTCAAATTTTCATAAGTCGTAGTTTACATATTTTCCCTCTTACTTGAGTGTGGTAATATGTTTTCAGAAAAATTGTCAAGGAATTGAGTCAATTTTAATCCATTTAGGTCAAAGCTATTTCGACCTTAAACATTATCCTCCTTATGTCCGATGTGCATGATTTTAAACTGCCCACAAAAGATAGGGGAACTTTGAATAAAATTAATGTTCCAGCTCACTAAACATACATTTTTTATGATTTTGGTAATATTGAGCAATTAAAAGATTCAATGTTTTTAGGGTTATTTATAATAATACTAGTAAAAATCAAAATATGATTACTAGGCCCATTGGATTAGGAAAAAATTTTAAGTAGGTAGTAGGAAAATACGTGTACAAATGATTGTAGATGAAAATTTTTTCATTTGGTTTACAAGAGATTAAAATGATGTCCACATATTGGAGTCTCTTCTCTTTTCCAAGAAATTACAAGAGGCTGTCAACATAAGTGTTCACTTGATGAACATCATCCATAGCTTCATCAGCAGCTACTTGAAGCTCATGCACCCGACCAACTTCACTCTTTTCAGCCTGATGGAGTGCTTTATTGGTATCTGTGATGGCTTTCATACAGTTCGTTTTAGCTCCCTCCAGCGAATTATTGAGTTGGTCATGTTCCCCAGTAACAAATTCTAACTGTTGCTGAAGGTGCATCTGCTGGACGACATTATCTTTGATCTTATGCTTCAGCTCCTTCATCTTGGCAGCATAATCAGCCTCAGCTCAGGATACCGCAGCCTCAAATTCGCTGATATTGACTGACAGCTTCACCCTGGTCAGATCTTCACGGCACTTTTGCTCCTGCTCCCTTATTAAGATGACCTATTTCACCGCGATATGGATCTCTTGATATCCAAAACCTCCAAGTCCTAGCATGACAAACAAGGACGAAAATCGGGAAATCTTTGATGACAGCTCTTCAAGAAGAACTGTAGATATGATTTTCCATATGTTGTTCCATGTCTTGCGTCATGAAAATATGAGCACCTTAAGCACCTCCGGGTCTGATTAGACATCATCATCATAGGGGGAGCATGTAATCTAGGATTATTTCACTTAAGGAAGTTGCATGTTCTGCTCCTTCCCCCCTGACCCTAGTTGCAATTCCTTCTACTACTGTTTGGGAGGAAGTTGAGACTTCACCTCCAGATCTAGACATTGAAGTTGATGGCCCTGTTTGATCAATTAAAACATTAGAATACTCCTACCCATCTTTCCCAATTTCAACAGGATCTTCAAGATGGGTCTCAGGAGGGTTTACTGGGTTTAGCTTCACTTGAGATAATGTTTCTGCAATGGTAGGGTTGACATCAATGTCCACACCCTCTTCAGGCATTGGCAGTTCAGCAACTTCTTTGGATGGAACTGCATATTATTTTTAGTCATGATTAGAAGTGTAAATTATAAGAAAATTTACAGGATGAAGGATAACACTCACGCCCAGGATCTTCTAAATCACATGATAACTTAGAATTATCAAAAAATTCTTCTAAATACATGCCAAGATTCATCATTTCATCCAATGATATTTCAGAATCCTGGTTAGTCTCACCAGTGGGATCATTTAATGTGTCTTTTTGGTGACCCTCATTCTACGGCCCCTGACCCTGGACAGCTTCTTCAGGAAGGATGGCAGATTCAGTTGTCGCGGCCGCCAATGATTCTGGTGCAAGTGTTATACCTAAAAAATCATAGAACGAAAGTTAGTTGATGTTTTAATTCAACATTTAATAAAGAATTGTATAAATCATTGTTAAATTACCCGAAGTAGGTTCTTCTCTACTTATATTATCAACAGAAGCAGTACTGGGAATAGATTTTGGCTCTTTTTCAGAAGCAGCCATGTTAGCCTGAATTTGCACTTGTTCCACATCACCATCCGTGGTCCTAAAAGGAGAATCAATCCTCTCCCTAAGAGGGGAAATTGAATAAGACCCTGTGATCCCAAGGAAAATGAGCAATCTTTTCATGGTTTAAGACTCATGATTATACGAATGACTTACCACTACTGATGAAGCGTTTAGTTGTGGAATTCTTCCTCTGAAGCCTTTGTTCCTTTGGCTTTTTGGGAGTGTCGGCAGTCTCCCTTATAGGTACCTGAATCAGAGAATGGAAAGCCACATCCAACTCCTAATCCATGGCCTGCTGGCCTGGAGATATCTTGCCCGACTCATGAGAAGATTCAGCCACAGCCCCGAAGGCAGTACCAGCAGGGATATACTGTGGTGAAGGAACTTCAGTAGTTCCTTTACTAGCAAGTTGTAGGATAAAGAAAGTAATTTCCTTGAGTAACAAAGCTTTGACTGAAATCGTGTTTCAAAGTAAATAAGTAAAGAAAACTTACATCTTTAGGAGCCATGTACTCATGCCACTCCTCATCAATGGTGTCGCGATCCATCATTTCCTTCACCCGCTTGGTGATAGGGATAGAATCATTGGTGGCATGTATATAGGTCCTCAACTATTTTACATAGGCTCTTACTTCATCAGGGTTATGCTTGAAATGAATATTTGCAAGATCTTGAAGAGTCCCTATTCCAGGAAGATGTATCCCTTCACATAGCTCTATCCAGATAGTTTCAGTATCGCAGTATATATCCCACCATGTCTGGATGGCCTCTGGTCTTAGATATGCAGGTATACTAGAAGTCTGCGAAGAGGGTCCTACAATCTTGGATTTAAATTTCTTTCTAGCTCCTGCAACTATAAAAAGATAATGAAAACTTGTTACTCTATAAAGTTATTAGAAATTAAATTGCCTCAATAAAGTAACTCACCCGGAGTTGATTGAGTGGCTCTCTTCATTCTGACAGGAGGATTATATATGGCATGTGGCCGCTTTGACACATGTTGTATATCCTGATAATCTGATGAATTAGCCTTGGTTGAAGAACTCAGTGAACCGGCTTCAGGAGTGAAAGAATCACCTTCCACCTGAATTGTTTCTTTCTCAATGGTTCTATTCTTCTTCCCCACCTGATAAACAGGTTTATTCAATATTTCCTCAGGATATGACACTTCCCAGTTTTCAGCCTACCATATGGCCAAATTTCTTACCGCTTCAGCATCTGGTAAGTCAAAAACTACCCCAGTCCTTTCCATAGCCATTAGCAACCATAGTTGTCGGAAAACCATTGGATACTGCTCTGACCTGACGCGCACTAGAGGAGATAAAAAAAAAATTATGTAGACACTTGAATTGGAGTACAAATCGATATGGAGCATAGTCCTCACATATAATTTCCCCATCAATTCTGGTGGCCAATACACCATCTCTGCAGGCCATCATGTAATACCTCTATTCCAAGCTAGTTGATCCATCGTCAAAAAATCGCCCTGTTGGTGGATTTCTATAGGGAAGGAAGTAGAATTACTTATGCATACCCCGTCTTGGCCTAATATCATAGTCATTGAGGGAAAAAGGACAAACTCCAGAGAAGGCCTAAACAGACGGCCTGAAAGAACATCCAAGAATCCGTATTCCGTTCTGAACAGCATATGTCCGGAAGTGAGTGGTGATCCATCCCTATAAAACATGGAATGGTCCCACTAATCTCAAAGGAGACTTACCCATATAGACATGGAGTAAGCTCCTATGAATCTTTGCCAAAACTGGGGTAGCCAACCCCACCATATTCCTCTCATCCAACATGGCTATAATAACGAAGGTCCCTGGCCTGACGCCACCCTTCAAATCTCTGACTGGGAAAAGATAGACACTGAGCCATAAGGCTAAAAATCCTGCCAGATGGGTATTCTCCGGGATTTTATGATTCACTTAATACCCCTATTTCTCAAACTCTCCTGCTTCCAGATTCAGCCAGAATGTGCCAGGATCACCTCTCTAATCTGCTCTAAGGCAGCTAGTAGGACGAGTATAGGTGGGCCCCTTTTCCCTCTTCTTCTTGAGAAACACATCCATCCATTCCTCTGGATGAATATACATTCTAGAATAAGTCTTTTAAGTATTTAAGATTTTGATCTTATGATAAATCTTCAATAACTTTTGAACCAAATCCAGAGTCTTCTCCGGATCATTCAAGGTTGCCTTTGGAGGGATGAATTCTTCATACATATCACCCAAAATTGAAACCACTGAGATCTTTTAGACATCCCACAAACTAATGCCTACTTCTCCATGGTTCATATGGAAATAATTAGGTTCTGGTCTCCATCGGCTAAGCAACTCCGGTGCAAAATTATCATTCCTATAAACATACATCTACCCAGCCCAGACGGCTTCATAAATTGAAGCTCCCTTCAGATCCTCAACAAACTCTTCAGAAGTTTGTCACACCCAATAAGACCACATCCAAGTTGGATTCACCCCTCCTCTAGAACGGAATTCCCATTTCTACTTCCATCCTTTGGATTGATCCATCTGCGAATTTCGAAATATCGAGGGATAACAATGTGTTTGCAACTTAGGTTTGTGAGGTTTCAGATCTGGTGCACACGAGATATGATGCATTATATAGGCTTTCTTTACTATTCCAGCATTAGAAAATGTTCTTTCGATTGAAACATTTACTAAAGAAAAGTTGGTATATGACTAAAACCAGTAATGTGGGAGATAGTTCTTTGCCTCTGGAATATTGACATCTTGCAGATGACCATGGACATACAGAGGCAGATAGATGTTGTGAGGGAAATTAATATGATGCTTCTTCAAGTACTTGGCTAATTCTGGGAAAGTACTTTTACAGGTGGAATAGTAGTCATGGACAACGATGTCCATCATACCATCAATTCATTTTCTTTCCATTTCATCAGCCATTCCGATTCTCTTGGGAGCCATTGGATCTTCACAAAAATTTGAATAATTAACTCTTAAAGTAAGTTAATTTTTCATAAAATTTGTGAAGGAATTTGAAAAATTGGCTAAGGCATTTAGACGTGCAAGTCCCATATTTGGCGCGCAAGTCTTCTTCGGTTGTGCAAGTATTGGGCATGCATGTATCACCATGTAAGTCCAAATACCATAACAGAAGCACGTCGCAGGAAACAAGAAGCGCAGACGAGAGAAAGTCGGGAGTCCACTTGCGCGCCGAGGGAAAAAAAAAACAAGCGAGTGCTGGGTGGTTCGTGCAAAGTGAGGCCATCTATTTATAGAAGAGTCCGTACCACTGCGCGCTGGACCCTACGCGCCCAAAGCCCATTTGCGTGCCATACCCTGTGTGCCCTAATTTCCTTTTGTTTCCCATTTTTCTCAGAGTCAAATCCTCATTCCCTTTTGGATCCAACTTTGAGGGGGGACTTTTGTTGATGCTCCTTTTTCTTCACAGAGTCTAAATGAAATGAAAAGGGAAATACCTCAAACAAATAAGATTCATCCTTTGAATAAACATAAAAAAAAGAGAAAGGTATGAACAAGGAGAATATTTCCCATAGGTCGCGCAAGTTCCAGCATGGTCGTGCAAGTATACTTGCGCGCCACCCAAATGGTCGCACAGGTGACTTGCACGCCCTCTTTGAAAATCTCCCAGGGTCTTCTCTAGCCTATAAATACCCCCAGTAAGCCCCCCATTTGAACGAGGATTTTTTTTCCAGAATTCAGACACAGAGCTCTGAACGCCCAAGTCTCTTCTTCAAGTCTTCCAAACACTTCTAAGGTAATTCTTTTCCTAGAATGGAAGGTCTCAACAAGAGGAATAAGGTATAAGTGTTAGAATTCACTAACACTTTAACCCCTAAGTGTTTTACCCTTAAGGGAAATGGACGCACTTGCGCGCCTCCTTACCTATTCATTGAAACTTGCGCGCCACTCTTCTCGAAGTACCTTGGGATAATTCTAAAGGCTTTGGTTAAGGATCTCCCAAGTATTACTCTACTGGTCAAGGTTCACCCAAGTATATATGTGTCGCGCAAGTATACTAGTGCGACCAAGACTTACGCGCCCATGTAGTACATGCGCGACCCCCCAAGACTTGCACAACCTTCTATTTTTGGGTGCCCTTCCTGTCCATTTCACCTCTCTTATGCCATTCCACCTTTCCTATTCAAGATTCAGTCTTCAAGACACTCTTCAAAGCCATTTATGGCATGTTTTCTTGATTGAATTCCTTATTTGAAAGGAATTCCATGGAACATCTCTCAAAACCTAGTGATTTACACATATTTACATCACTAAAGTTAGAGATTTCATTCATTCAACCTCATCCTTTAAGATGAGAGAACCCTATTCATGGGCCTCCTTTTCAAGAGTAAGCCCTATTCATAATTTTCCTTAACCTGGGCCTCCTTTTCAGGAATAATCCCTAGTCCATGTTCTCTTAATTGGGAAACCTCCTCAAGAGTAATCCCTAACCATAATTCTTTTAACTTGGGATTCCTTTTCAAGAATAAACCCCAGTTTCATATCTACAAATGTGGGCATCCTCTTTTGGAGTAAGCCCCAAATCCCTTAATTTTAAAATTCTCTTAACCTGGGCCTCCTCTTTATGAGTAAGCCCCAGTTTTCAAATCCCTTTAACCTTGGCCCCCTCCTTAGGAGTAACCCCAGTCTTAAATTTACCTTAACGAGTCTTAATTTACTTTTGATTTGGACTTCCTTGTCAAGAGTAAAACCCAATCATAAGTCCCCTCATAACATGGGAATATTTTTTCGGAGTAAGCCCCAAGATTAGAGTATTCAAATCCCCATAAAGTACATATACCTTTATGGACCTTGTTCCTGGATTTCTTCCCTGAAGTAAATCTTAATCTTCATCTATTTGGGAAGTCATACATACATAAGCCCCACATCATTTCTTATGATTGAATATTTCATGGAACAATTGTTTGGTTTTACCAATACCTCTTGTTTCTCACACTGAGCATAACTAACGTGAGCTTAGAGTGTAAAAGTAATTATGACATCTTTCTTTGAGCCATCAATCATAAACATCATACTCCATTACTTGAACTACATTGGTTTTGATTATTTTTCTAAACAAAGGTTACGTAGGAATCCCATCTGTGGGTGCGATCCCAACTCTGAAATAATCCATGTCCTTCTGAATGACAATAAACATCATGTGCCCCACTGGGTGGCTTTAAAACCAGTATGGTCATCATAATGACAAAGAGAATTTTATGTATTGAAGGATACCACTGACTAAGAATCTCTAACAAATACAGATGATTATCTATTGATGAAGAACCTCAAATACATATAAAATATTTTCTAAATTTCCTACATATTTAATCATTGATTTTCATATCTAAAGGAAATCTCATTTTATACTTGGTAATGTAATAAGGATTCACGAACATAAACATAAATCTATAAAGAGAGTCCTAGAGTAGACAATAATTTCCCTAAAAAAGGTGTGGTGAGTCCGACCTCCCATCCTCTCGACGAATGCAAATTACTAAGCCTCATCAGTCCATAACTAATGAGCACCTACCTTTGGAAAGTAGGTTCAAATGGATATGGAATCATTGGATGTTTCCGGTTCTACGAACAAACCTGTTTGAAACCACTTGGAATGTTTGAATCTTAAATCAACAAGATCATCCCCAATTCCAGAGGAAGCAAGGGGGTGTAGGGTTTTTGATGTTTTTTGGGGTTTTTTGGGTGCTTAAGGGTGTTTTGTGAGTTTTATAATTGTTAGGGGGTTTTGTGTTTTTTTGGAATACTGGAGGTTTTTAGGGTTTTATCGAGTTTTTAGTTTCTTTTAGTGTTTTTATGTCCTCTTTTGGGATTTGGGGGTTTTATGGTATTTTTCGGTTTTTTTTGTGTTTTTGGATATTTTTATGATTTTTAATGGGTGTCGGGTTTTATGGTATATTTAGGGGGTTTTATGTTTAAGTTAGTGTTTTGTTTTGGGTTGAAGGTTTTCTTGGATTTTTTGGATTTTATGGTGTTTTAAATTTTTTAGGGGATTTATGGGTTTTAAATGTTTTTTGTAATTTATAGGGGTTTTAGGGATTTTTAGTGTATTAAGGTTTTTAGGGTTTTATAGGCTTTTTAAGATGTTTAAAGGGTTTTAGTGGTTTTAATGGTTTTTAGAGTTTAACTTCTTTTGGGTTTTAATGAATTTTACGGATCTCTTTGGAGTTTTATATTCTTTTATTTTTTAGTGGTTTTATGGTCATTCAGGGGTTTTAGTGTATTTTAGTGTTTTTGGGGTTTTAAGGGGTTATAGGCTTCTTTTAAATTTTTAGGTTGTTTTTAGGATTTTTGGGTCTTTTAGGGATTTATGGTGTACGATTTAGGGTATCGAGTGTAGGGTTTAGGGTCTAAGGTGTAGGGATTAGGGTTTAAGTAAAATATTTTAAGGTTTAGGGTGTGGTGTACCAGGTTTAGGGTGTAGGGTTTTGGGTTTTGGATGTCATGTATTGGGTTTATGGTGTAAGTATTCAGGTTTAGGGTGTAATTTATTACGTTTCTAGTGAAGGTTTTAGGGTTTATAGTGTATGGTATAATGTTTAGGGAGTAGGTTATTGGGTTTAGTTTGTTGGGTATAAGTCGTATGGTTTTTCATGGTTATTATTAATTTTCTGGTATTTTATTTGTTTTAGATTTTTAATGGTTTTTATGGTTTTCAGGGGGGGTTATGGGATTTTAGTTTTTTTTGTCTATTTTTGGTTTTGTGGGGTTTTAAAGTTTTAAGGGGTTTTATGTATTTTTGGATTTTATTTGATGTGGGGTTATGGTTTTTAGTGTTTTTGAGGGTTTAGGGGATTAAAGGGGTTTTATGATTTTTATAGTTTTAGGAGTTTTAGTGGTTTTCAGGTTTTTATGGTATATAGGATTTTTTTAGAGTTTTTGGTTTTTTAGGCTATTTATATTTTTTATGGTTTTAAGGGTTTTTTATTTTTTTGGGTTCTTAGTTTTTTTAGTGTTTTATGGTTTTTAGGGTTTATTTGGGTTTTTAGTGTATTTACGGTTTTCTGGTGGTTTTTTGTTTTTAGGGTGTATTCATTTTTAGGGATCCTTTTGGATTTTTTAAGGGTTTTAGGGGTTTTAGGGTCTTTTATGATTTCTAGGGTCCTTTAGGTTTTTATTTTTTTTGATACATTTAAGGGTTTAGGTTATATTATGGTATTTTATGGGTTTTTAGGGAATTAAGTGTCATTTTGGGGTTTTAGGGTTTTTAGTTTCTTTTAGGGTTTTTGGATCTTTTAGGGTTTTAAGGAATTTTTTGGTTTTTAATTTTTTTTTAGGAATTTTAGGTTTTTTTTGTATTTATTATTTTTAGGGGCTTTATGTTCATTCTGGAGTTTTATGTTCTTTTAATTTTTCTAGGGGTTTATAATTCTTTTAGGGTTTTAGGGTTTTTATAACTTTTATGGGTTTTAGGGTCTTTTTGGGTTTTAGTGTATTTTATGGTCTTTTGAGGTTTACAAGTGTTTAAGGGTTTTTTATTGGGGTTTTAAGGGTTTTAGGTATTTTAGGGATATTTAGGGATTTTCAGAGTTTTAGTGTGGTTCAGGGTTTTTAGAGTTTTAATGGTTTTTAACTATTTTACGTTTTTTGTTTATATGGATTTTAGGGATTTTATGGGGTTTAGGGGTGTTTAGGGGTTTTAAGTGTTTTTAGGGTTTTTAGAGTATATTTAGGGTTTTTCAGTATTTTTTTTGTTTTTATTATTATTTAGTTAATTCTAGTTATTTGGGGGGTTTCGATTCTTTTAGGGATTTATGGTCTTTTAGGGATTTGTTTTTATCATTTTTAGGGTTTTATAGATATTAGGGGTTTAAGGGTTTTTTGGGGTTTTTTGGGTTTTTGGGTGGTTAGGAATTTTAAGGTTTCTAAAGTTTTCTAAGGTTTTTTGTTTTTATGGGTTTTAGGGTTTGTAGGGATTTTTAGGGTTTTGTGGTGTCTTTAGGTTCTTTTAGGATCCTTTAGGGTTTTTATTGTCTGTTTAGGGTTTTTATGCTTTCAGGGTGCCTTATGGGTTGTTGGTATTTTTAGGGATTTGTATGGGTTTTATGGTTTTTAGGATTTTTAGGGGTGTTTAGTGTTTTTTGGTGTTTCAGGGTGTTTTTAGGGGTTTTAGGGGTTTTATGGTCTTTTATTGTTATATTTAAATTTTTCAAGTATTTTGGGGGTTTTAGGGTCTTTTTTTGGTTTTATTGTTTCTTTGGAGGTTTTGGGTTTTAAAGTACTTTTAGTGGTTTTTAGGTATTTTAGTATTTATATTGGATTTCTTAGTTAAAAGGGGTTTTAGTGAATTTTAGGGGTTTTTATTTTTTGGGAAAGGAAGATGCAAGGGTTGGGCTATTCCCGACCCCCCCCCAAATTTATTAGAAAGAAAAACGAGACACAACAGACAAGGGAGGGAAGGGGTCAAATGACCCACACCCAAAAACCCTTAACAACCCAAGACAAAGATGCCAAAAAATGAAAAATCAAAAAAAGAAAAGAAAAAAACACACCAAGCCAAACAATGTCCCCAACATCACCTCACATCCAAGAAGAAACCAATGTCCAGCAGCGTCAGAACCATCAGCAGCATCCCACTTCACAATCTCCAGCCTCCAACATCTCCTTATCCCAGCACCCGATTCAGTTCTAGCAACCAACAACACCAATTCCAATCAACACAGCCATAAAAGTCTTCCAGTACCAACCACCTCCAAACCTTAAGGAAAGCACCAGCCAATAACCAGCAGCTCAACAACCAGCAACCATTACCTCCAAACCAAAAAGCATCCAACAACTAGAAAATGGCACCAAATAGAACCCATTCAAAGAAAAACAAACCATGAACAGTAGCGCCCACATCCAGCATTCGACATATAGAACAACTAGCAACATAGGACCACCATCACCCATGCCCCAGACCAATAGTTTCATTGCGTGGCAACCTATTCACAAGGAGTAACCAACACCGATATTTCCAATACCTAGAAAATCCTTTCACACCTCGAAAGAAAGTAGCAACACACCACCAATCTCTCACAATGGAATACACCACTTTCCACAGCAACGTCACCAAAAAAGAAAACCAGAGCCATCGAAACCAAAAAAGCAAAAAAAACGCTTCCAACCAAATGCACATCCCAACAAATAGCCCAAACCATCAATGAACCAAAACAAAATTGTAGGTAAGATATGCACCCACAAAGCAGAATCTGATTGAAGCCACAATCCACCAACATACCAAAAAAGAACAGCCATCACAGGAATAGAAGAAAAAACAAGGCCAGGGGATGAACCTGGATCTTCTTCGTAGACTTATACCAAGCAGATGTGAGCACCCATAGAACCAGAACAAGCGCAGAGTCACCAAGATGAGACCAATCCTTCTGCATCCATGAAAAACCACCGCATCTCTAGAGAATCCACCAAAAATCTTTTACACTTAGATCTGTGAGCGTAAAGGCAGATCGGAACCCCGATGACCAAGATAGAAACCATTACTGCGAATGAGGCACTCGACCCCGCCGACCAGCCCGAGGAAACCCCAGATATGAAAAGTCAACACTGCTCCGCAACTGAGAACCAAAGGGGATCCCCACTCCCAACGCGTTATCAGCTTCAAAGCACTCCAAATGGAAATGAACTGAAGGCTGAAAAACCACTAAAGCCATCTAATCACGAACGTGCCAACGAGCCCCATCCAAATCAAAAATCCAAACCGTGCAGGGGAGCCTAAGTCACTGAGGACTGAAAGAAACCGCCATCTTCAGACAGTAGAGCACCTCTATAGTAGACCGACACCAAGAACTGATAAAAAACAATAATCTGAGATCAACGATCCAAGAGGAAACTAGAAGAAAACCTGGAGGAAGTAGCAAGCGAGAGAGAGAGACAGGAGAGTGTGCTGCCATCTTCTATGGGGTTTTCCTTTTTTTCGAGGTTTTAGGAGTTTTAGTTTTTCAAGGGTTTGGGGGGGGGGGGTAGTGTATTATTTGGTGGTTTTTAGGTTTTTTTTGGTCTTTTAGAAATTTTAAGGAGTTTCATTGTCTTTTAGGGTTTTATGAATTTTTAGTGTATTTTAGGGTTTTGTGGGTTCTAATTGTTTTTATGTAATTTTAGCGTTTTTAGGGAATTTTATGGTGTTTAGGGATTTTGTGATTATAGGGTTTTTAGGGACTTTTAGGGTTCATGGTTTAGGGTTTTTGGTTTACGGTGTAGGTTTTAGGGTTTAAGGTGAATGATTTAGGGTGCATGGTTTAAGGTTTAGTGTGTCAGGTATAAAGTTAAAGGTGTAGGGTTTAGGGTATGGGTGTATAGTAATGAGGTTTTGGTTATTTGTTTGGGTTTAGGGTGTAGGGTATATGTTTTGGGTGTTGGGTTTGCGATCATGGGTGTAAGGTAAAGTTTTTAAGGTTTATTTTTTAGGGAATAAAGATTAGGATTTAGGGTGTAGGATATAGGGTTTTGGGGTTTTATGGGGTTTTACGGTAATTATGGTCTTTTAGAGTTTTATGGCCTTTAATAGTTTTAGTGGTTTAGGGTTTTTTGGGGATTTTAAGCTTTTTTAGGGTTTTATGTTTTTATTATGATATCTATGGGGTTTTTAAGGTATTTAGTGTCCTTTTTGATTTTTTGGGTTTTTTATTGGGTTTTTATAATTTTGATATTTTTTGGGTTTTACAGGTTTTAGGGTTTCTATGGGGTTTTGGTTTTTTTGGGGGACTGAGGTATTTTTAGGTGTTGTAGAGATAATCATGAGTTTTTTGTTTATTTAGGGGTTTTTGAAACTTTTTTGGATTTTTATGTGTTTTTTAGGTTTTAAGGTTTTTTGGGGGTTTTAGAGTTTTTTAAGGTTTTAGTGGCTTTTTAGGGGTTTTTTGGTTTTCACTAGTATTTCCAGGTTTTTGTGGGATTTAATGTTTTTAGTGGTTTTATGGGTTTTTAATATTTTTTTTATTTAGTGGTTTTAGAGTTTTTCCCTATTTTTAGAGGTTTATTTGGATATTTAGGGTTTTTTACTTTTTCTAGGTTTTATGGGTTTTGGCTATTTAGGATTTTCATGTATTTATATATTTGAAAGGGTTTATTTTGTTTTTTTTTTGATATTTTTAGTTTTTTAGAGTTTTTAGTTTATTTTGGGGTTTTTGTGTTTTTAGGCTTTTAGGGGTTTTAGGGGTTTAGGGTCTATGGGTTTTATTAGGGGTTTAGGGGTTTTTTGGTTTTATGGTTTTTAGTGGTTTTTGAGATTTTTTTATGGTTTTATGGTTTTTAGTATTTTAATGGTTTTTATATATTTTTATGGTATTTTATTGTTTTAAGAGTCCATTATGGTTATTCAAGTATTTTATGGATTTTTAGGGGTTTTATTGTTTTTTGGATTTTTTTGGAATTTTAGAGTCTTTTCTGGTGGATTTTCAGGGTGTTTAGGGTCATTTATAGTTTTTTTATGTTTTTAGAGATATTCAATGTTTTTTATTTTTTTTAGTTTTCATTTAAGGGTTTTTGGGCCATTTAAGGTTTTTAATGTTTTTAGTTTTAATGGTTTTATAGCATTTGATGATTTTTTAGGGGTTTTATGTTCTTTTATTTTTTTGTGGGTTTTTGTCTTTCAAGGTCATTTAGTGGGTTTAATTTTATTAGGGGATTTACGGATTTATTGTGTTTTTAGGGGGTTTTAGGGGTTTTTCATTTTAAAGGTTATAGGGTTTGTTATGGGTTTTAGGATCCTTTTGGGTTTTTTAGTTTTCTTTAGGGGTTTTTTTCTGGATTTTAAGTGGATTTTGGGTGTTTTTAATGTGATTTTTAGGGGTTTTAATGTTTTTTATAGTTTAATGGTTTTTTGAGAATTTTTCAATTTATACAGATTTATAGGCTTTTATTGGGTTTTAATTTCTTTTTATGTTTTTAGGGATTCTTAGGGGCTTATAGGGGGTTTAAGCGTTTTAGGGGGTTTGGGACTTTCTAGGACGTTTGGGGTTTTAGGGTTTTTAATGTTTTAGTGGTTTTTAGTTTTTTTTATTATTGTATTAGGGTTTTTTTATGTTTTTAGGGATTTAGGTTTTTAAAGGGTTTTATTGTTTCTTAGGTTTTTGGATTTTTAGGGTTTTATGTGTTTTGGGGGTTTCTTAGGGTTTTTTTGGGTTTTAGGGTTATAGGGATGTTGGTGAGTATAATGTTTTTAGGGTTTTTAAGGGATTTTGTAGGGATTTAATGGTATTTTATGTTTTTAGAGGTTTTTTGGTTATGTTAGGGGTTTTAAGGCATATTAGGGGTTTTATGGTTTTCTGGTGATTTAAGTGATTCAGGGCTTAAAGGTTTTTTTTATATTTTTAGTGTTTTTTGGGATTTTTTTGGGTTTTTGGGGATTTTATAATTTTTTAGTGTTTTTATGATTCTAGGGGGTTTTAGGTTTTTTAGTATATTTAGGATTTTTAGCGATTTTAGTGTATTTTAGTTTTTTAGGGTTTTAGGGTCTTTAAGGTATTTATGAATTTTTTGGGTTATAGGGTTTATTAGGATTTTTATGTTTTTTAGGGGATTTGAGGTTCATTTAGTAGTTTTAGGGGTTTAGGGTATTTCTAGTGTTTTTAGAGTTTTTAAGGATCTTAGCGTGTTATGGGATATAGTGTTTTAGTGTTTTTAGGGTTTTTAGGGCATTAAGTTTATTTTGGGTTTTATCCTTTTTAGGGTTTTCATGGATTCGTTGGTTTTTAAGGGGTATAAATGGGTTTTATGGTTATTTTATGGTTCTTAGGATTTTTCAAGTTCTTTAAGGGGTTTAGGGGTTATAAAGGTTATGTAAGGTTTTTTAGTGATTTTTTGGTTTTTAGGGGTTTTGGGGTTTAAGGTATAGGGTTTAGGGTTTGGGGTATAGGGTTTAGGGTGTAGGTTATATGGTTCATGGTGTGGGTTTTAGAGTTTAAGGTGAAATGTATAGGATTTGGGGTGTAGGGTTTAGTGTTTAGGGTGTAAGGTATAGGGTTAATGGTGTAGGGTGTAGGGTGTATGGTTTAGGTTATAGGTTTTAGGGTTTAAGGTGTTGGATATACAATTTGTGGTTTAAGGTATAGGGTTTTCGGTGTTGGGTTTCTAGTTTAGTGTGGAGGGTATAGGATTTAGGGTGTAGTGTTTAGGGTTTAGGGTGTGGGTATTAGGGTTTTGGGTTTAGTGTATAGGGTTTTAGGTGTAGGGTTTAGGGTTTGGGTGTAGGGTATAGGGTTTAGGGTGTATGGTGTTGGGTGTAGGGCATAGGGTTTAGGGTGTAGTGTTAGGGTTCAAGGTGTAGGGTATAGGGTTTTAGGTTTATTTTTTTAGGGTGTTGGAAATAGATTTTTTGTTGTAGGTTTTAGGTCTTACAATGTATGATATAGTGTTTATATTGTAGGGTTTATGATTCATGGTGTTGGTTATAGAGTTTTGGGTGTAGGGTATAGGGATTAGGGTGTAGGGTTTTGGGTTTTAGGAATAGTGTAATGGGGTTTGTGTTTATGGCATAGGTTTTAGGGTATAGGGTTCATGGTTTAGAGTTTAGGGTGTATATTATATGTTTTATGGTTTAGTGTTTAGAGTGTATTGTATATGGTTTAGGGTTTTTTGGTGTTTTAGTGTTTTAATGGTTTTATGGGCTTTTTATGGTTTTTGGTGTTTTTGGGTTTATAGGGTTCTTATAGTTTCTTGGAATTTGTTTTATTTTCTTGGGTTTTTAAGATTTTTAAGACTGTTTAGGTTTTTAGGGTTTTAGTGGTTTCCATGGTTTTTATTGTTTCTAGGATTTTATTTTTTAATGGTTTTGGTTATTTAATGGTTTTATTTTGGTTTTTTGAGTTTTCTTAGTGTTTTTAGGATTTTTAAGTATTTTTAGGATTTTAAGCGTTTTAGGGTATTTAGAGATTTAAGTTTTTTAGGGTTTTGAGACTTTTTGGGTTTTAAGGGGTTTTGGGTTTTAAGGTTTTTATGGTTTTGGGAGTTTCTATGGTTTTTTGTGTTCTTATAATTTTATGGGTTTTGTTAGGGTATTTAGGGTTTTTAGAGTCATTTATGGTGTTTTAGTATTTTAAATGCGTTTCATTGTTGTTTAGGGTTTTTATTGTATTTTAGTGTTTTGGGTCTTTTAATGTTTTTAGGGGTTTTATGGGTTTTAGTGTTTTTAGGATATTTTAATTTTATGGGGGGTTTTATGGTCTTTTATGGGGTTTTAATATTTTTAGGTTCATTATACAGTTTTAAGAGTTTTTGGGTTCTTTAGGATTTTTTAGGGTCTTTACGGATGTCTATGATTATCAGGTTTCTTTTTTTAGAGTCCTTTCTGGGGTTTTGGTCCTATATTTTTTTTAGTTTTTATGGGTTTTTAGAGTTTTAGGGACCTTTAGTAATTTTTAGTGTTTTTATTGTACTTTAGAGGTTTTAGATAATTTTAGACTCTTCTATGTGTTTTTATGGTGTTTTTGGGCTTGTAGCATATTTATGATTCTTTTTGGGGTTTGTACGGTTTTAGAGTCATTTGGGGTTTTAGGGTCTTTTAGGGATTTTAGGGGTTTTATGGTTTTCTTGATTTTTTATAGTTTTTATGATCTTTTATGGGGTTTTCGGGGTACTTAGGGGTTTTAGGGTGTTTAGGGGTACTTAGGGGGTTTATGGTATTTTAATGGATTTTTAATGTTTTTTGCATCCTTTAGGGGTTTTAAGGGTTTTTAGAGTTTTAACTGTTTTTTTGATTTTTTATGGGTTTTAGGATTTTTAATGGTTTTTAGGTTTTAGGGGTGCTGGGGTTTTTATGGATATTAGTTTTTTTAATGGTATTAGATATTTTTTTTTATTTTAATCACTTTTTAGTGTTTTTATTGGTTTTTAGGGATTTTAATGGATTTTAGGGTTTTATGCTTTTTAGAGATTTACGGTTTTTACGGTTTTTATGATTTTTTAGGGGATTTAGGGGTTTCAAATGGGTTTTTGAATTTAAATGGGTTTGAGATATTTTTGGGGGTTTAAGGAGTTTGAGGTATTTTTAGTTATTTTCCTTATGTTTAGGCACTTTAGGGTTATTTTGGGGTTTTCATGGTTTTAGGGGGTTTTAGGGGTTTAGTGTTTTAAGGTGATTTTTGGTATTTTGGGTTGTTATGGTTTTTTGGTTTTTGGTATTTTAGGTTTTCTAGGATTTTTAGGATTTTTAGGGTTTTAGGGTTTATTTGTTTTTGGGTTTTATTTCAGGGTTTTAAGGTATTTTAGGGATTTTAGGCATTTGAGGTATTTTTTGTGTGATTAGGGGTTTTAGGGTTTTTATGGTTTTAGGGTTTATGATTATTATGGTTTTAAGGTATTTTAGGTCTTCTCATGTCCTATAGGGTTTTATATAGTTATTTAGGGTTTTTTGGTATTTTACTGTCTTTCGGATTTTCAGTGTTTTATAGGTTTTTATGTCTTTTAGGTGTTCTTAGGGTTTTATGATTTTTTGTGCGTTTACTCGATTTTTTTTTGGTTTTTTGTAACTTTTAACGTTTTTAGATCTTTTATTTCTTTTAGGGTTTTCTTGAGGGTTTTGTGGTTTTTGGTGATTTTAGACTTTTTTATGGCATTAAGGGTCTTAATGTTTTTATGGTTTTTTAGGGATTTTTGGGATTTATGGTTTTTAGGTGTCTTGGGGTTTTTATTGTTTTTAGGTTTTTAGGGGTTTTTATGGGTTTTAGCGGTTTAGGTTTCTTATGGTCCTTTCGGGATTCTAGGAGTTTTAAGGTGTTTTAGGGGTCTCTACGGTTTTTAGGGTATTTTAGTGTTTTTAGTTTTTTAGGGTTTTTTGTATTTTTATTATTTTTATTTCTTTTCAAAGTTTTAGAGTTTTAGGTTTATTTTAGTGGTTTTATGGGATTTAAGTGTTTTGAAATGTTTTCAATGTTTTTACTATGTTAAGAGTTTTTATTGTTTTTATGGTTTTTAGTTATTTTTAGTGTGTCTTGGGTTTTCAGGGGTTGTAGGAATTTTTTAGGAAATTAGTGTTTTTAGGAGTGTTTAGGGTTATTAGTATTTTAGTGTATTCTTAGGGTTTTTGAATTTTTTAGGTTATTTCAAGGTTTTATGGTTTTTTATGGATTTTAGAGTTTGTAAGGTTTTTTAGTATTTTTTATGTTTTTAGGGATTTATATGGTTTTTAGTATTTTTATGGGGTTTGAGGATTTTAAAATTTTAGGGTTATTACCGTTTTTATGGGTTTTAGGGTGTTTGAGAAATTTGATGGTTCATTAGTATTTTCATAGGGTTTTAAGTGTGTATTAGGGTTTTTAGTGTTTTAATTTCTGTTTTGGGGGTTTAGGGTTTTTAGAGTTTTTAAGGGTTTAGGGTTTTTAGGGTTTTAGGGTTTCTAGGGGGGTTAGTAATTTTAGGGGGTTTTAAGGTTTTTAGGGGATTTAGGGGTTTAGGGTTTATACAGTTTTAAAGGTTGTTATGTGTTTTAGGTGTTTTAGGGAGTTTTAGGATTTTTTTACCCTTTTTAGTGTTTTTAGTGTTTTTAGGATTTTTAGGGGTTTTAGGGGGTTTTATGGTTTATTAGGGGTTTTAGGGTTTTAACTGTTTTTAAGGTATTTGTGGAATTTTGTGGGGTTATCAGGTTTATTTAGGTTTTTAATGACCTTTATTTTATCTTTAATATTTTTAGGGTTTTTGGGTTTTTTTGGGAGTTTAAGGGTGTTTATGGGGTTTTAATATTTTTTGTGATTTTGGTTTTTTATGGGTTTTATAGGTTTTTTGGGATTTAGGGGTTTTAGATGTTCTATGTAGTTTAGGTTTTGGGGGCTTTAAAGGATATTATGACATTTAAGTAGGATTTTTTTATTTTTATTTTTGTATTTTTTGTATTTTTAATGTTTTTTGGGGTTTTAGGGTTATTAGGGTTTTTAGGGAATTGAGGGTTTTGTGGGTTTTAAAAGTTTTTATGGTTTTTATGTTGTTTAGTTTTTGTGGGGTTTTTATTAATTTTAGGGTTCATTTAGGGTTTTTATGAGTTTTTATAGGATTTGAAGTGCTTTAATATTTATTTAGTGTTTTTAGGGGTTTATGGTTTTGGGGGTTTTATATGGTTTTAATGAATTTTAGGGTTTTGGAAATTCTAGTATCCTGTACGGTTTTTGGGGCTTTTAGGTTCTGATAGGGTTTTTCTGGTAGTTTAGAATTTTTGAGGTCTGTTATGGGTTTTATGGGTTTTAAGGTTCTTTTGGGTTTCTTTTGAGTTTTTAGGTGTTTTCTAGGGTTTTAGGGTTCTCTAGGGGTTTTATGGTTTATTTAGTATTTAAGGGTTTTTGGTATTTAATGGGATTTTATGGTTTCTAGGATTTTTAGTATCTTTTAAGGTTCTTTATAGATTTTTGTGGCCTTTAGGTGTTTTTTGGACTTTTTTCAATTTTAGAGTATTTTAGGTTCTATTATGGTGTTTAAGGGGTTTTAAGGTTTTTAAGGTTGTGATGGCTTTTTTGGGTTTAATGGTATTAAGGGGTTTTAGGGATTTGGAGGGGCATACGTGGGTTTTAGGGGTTTTAGTGGGTTTTGATGTTATTATTATTTTTAGGGGGTTTTAAGGTTTTTGGTTTGGTTTTTAAGGCTTTAAAAGTATTAAGGGTTTGGCGTTATATTTTGGATTTTAGGGAAATAGGGTTTTTAGGATTTTGGTGGTTTTTAGGGTTTTTAGGGGTTTTTGCGGTTAGGGGGGAGGGGTTAGGGTGTTTAGGGGTTTTAGAGTTTTTAGTGATTTTAGAGGTTCGAGGATTTTTAGGGTTGGGGGGTTAGGGATTTTAGGGGTTTTAAAGGTTTTAAAATGTTTTTACGTGTTTTTAGGTATTTTTATGGTTTTATGGAAGTTTTTGTGTTTTCATCATAATTATTATTTTTAGGTTTTTGATGTTTTTAAGTGTTATTTTGGGTTTTTGGATTCTACAAATATTTTATTTTTTTAGTATTTTTAGGGTTTATATGGGTTTTTAGTGTTTTTCATGATTTTTTCTTTTTTTAGGATTTTAATTTTTTATGTATTTTTTGTTTTTATTAGGGTTTCAGGGTTTTTAAGGATATTTGTGATTTTTAGGATACTTTTAGAGTTTTACAGGGCTTTAGGGGTTTTAGAGGTGTTATGGGTTTATGGTATTTAAGGATTTTATGGGCATTAAATTCATTCAGTTTTTTAAGGATTCTAAGGTCCCTGAGATTTTTTTAGGTTTTTGGGATGATATGATAGAGTTTTTTGGGTGTTTATGGTCCTGTAGGGTTTTTAGGGGATTTGTGTTGTTTACGGTTTTTTATAGTTCTTTAGTATTTTTAGGGTCCTTTAGGACATCATTTAGGTTTTTAAGAATTTCACGGTCCTTTTGGGGATTTTAAGGTTTTTAGAGTCTTTTAGGGTTTCAAAAGGTATTTTATGTTATTTTATGACTTATAGTGTTTTTAGTGTCTTTTAATGTTCTTTATGTCTTTTGGGTGTTTTAGGTTTTTTATGGGTTTTATGGTATTTTATGTGTTTTAGGGTTTTTTAGGGTCTATTAGGGTTTTAAATTGGTTTAGGTTTTTTAAGGATTTTTTAGGGTTTTATGGGTTTTAGGGTTTTAGGGTTTTAGGGTTTTAGGTTTTTAGAGGTTTTATGGATTTATGGGGTTTTCAGGGTATTTAATTACTATCATGTGTATCTAGTGTTTTAGGGGGGTTTAGGGTTTTTAGGTAGTGTAAGAGTGTATATTTTGTTTGCCTTTTATGGTTTTTGGGTTTTAGGGATTTTAGGTTTTTAGGGTTTTTTTTATTGTTTTTGGGGTTTTTTGATTTTTGGATTTTTTAGGGTTTTTTATGGGTTTAGGTTTTTTTTATTTTTTTGTGGTTTTCAAAGGGTTTTTAGGGTCTTTTGGGGTTTTATGGTTTTTAGGGTATTTGTAGTTTTCAGAGTTTTTTAATCTTTTATGTTTTTTTGGGTCATTTAGTATTTTTTTCGGTTTTTGGGGGATTCATGGATTTAATGGGTTTTACGGTCTTTAAGAACATTTTAGGGTATTTAGTTCCATTTAGAGGAATTGGGGTCTTTTAGGAGTTCTAGTGTGTTCAAGGGTTTTCTTAAAGTGTTTTGGGTTTTATGGAAATTTTAGGGTATTTTAGGGGTTCTAGGGTCTTCTAGGTTATTTTACGGTATTTAGGGCCATTTAGGGGTTTTACGGGTTTTAGGGTGCTTTAGGGGTTTTTATTTAGTTTTTTGGGGGTTTTCAATGTTTTTATGGTTTTTAAATTTTTATGGGGTATTTGGGTTTTAGGTGTTTTTAGGTTTTTTGTTGGTTTTGGGATTTTCAAGATGTGTAGGGATTTTATGGTTTTTACTTTTTAAGTAGTTTTACGGGACATGGGGTTTTTTAGTTTTCAGGTTATTTTAAGTTTCTAGTATGGTTTTTAGGGTCTTCCAAAGTTTTTATGGTATTTTTTGGTATTTGTTTAGGCTCTTTTATTGATTTTACTATTTTTAAGAGATTTTTAGGGATTTTAAAGGTTTTCTAGGTCCTTTTAGGGTATTTGAAGGGGGTTTGGGGTTTATTATTGTTTTTACTGTTTTTGGTATATTTTAGGATTTTTTCCGGGTTTTAGGTTCCTTTAGGTTTTTTGGAGCTCTTAGGGTCCTTTATGGGTTTTTTGGGACCTTTATAGGTTTTTAGGGTCCTTTAGGGATTTGGTGTTTTAGGGTCATTTAGGGTTTTTAGTATTTTATGGTCCTTTTTGATTTTTAGGGTCCTTTTATGGGTTTTTTCCTTTTAAGGTAATTTTTGGATTTTTAGGGTCTTTGAGTGGTCTTAAAGGTTTTCAGATTCTTTTATTAGTTTTTGGGTTTTTTAATGTCTTTTTGGGTATTTAGTGTTTTTATGGTTCTTTATGGTTTTAGGCCCTTTTAGGGATTTTTATATTCTTTTAGGTGTTTAGTGTTTTTACAATTTTATGTGTATTTAAAGTTTTATATGATTTGTATGGGTTTTAACGATTTTTTAGTGATTTTATGTTTTAAGGGGTTTAGGGTTTTAAGGAGTTTTTCTGGTTTAAGTTGTTGGGGGGGGGGGGGGTTAAGGTTTATAGGAACTTTTAGCAGTTTTAGGGCTATTTAGTTTTTTAGTCTTTAGTAATTTTAGGGTTTTAGTTTTTCTTGGTTTTAGGGATTTTTAATGTTATTAGGGTTTCATGAGTTTCAATAGTTCTTTATAAGGATTCTATGGTTTTTATGGGGTTTTATGGTTTTTAAGGTTATTAGATATTTTTATGGTTTTTTGGGGCTTGCTATATTTTAAGTATTTTTTAGTTCTTTTATGGTTTCTTTATTATTTGGGGGGGGGTGTTAGGGTTTTTATTGTTTTTTGTGGTTATATGGTTTTTAGTGATTTATGGGGTCATAATGGATTTTTGGGTTTTAAGGGCATAGGGGTTTTGACTATTTTTTAAATGTTTAGGATGTCCTCTAGGGGGTTTAAGGGGTTTAGGGGTATCATGGGGTTTTGGGTTTTTAGGATCTTCTAGGGGTTTTAGGGTTTTTTAGAAATTTTAACTGTTTTTAGATATTTTTTTGGGTTTTAGGTGGTTTTATGGATTTTAGGGTTTTGGGGGGTTTTATGGGGTTTTTGTGTTTTTAGGTTTTTAAGGGTTTTGGGGTTTTTTTATTTCTTTTAGTATTGTTCTGTTTTTAGGGTTTTTATGTATTTTTTATGTTTTTATTATGGGTTTTTAGGATCATTCAAATATTTTTATATGATTTCAAGGATTTCTTGGGGGGTGGGTTTTTAGGAGTTTAAATAATTTTTTTTAGTTTTAAGTTTTTTATTGTTATGTTATGATATTTGCGGGTTTTTAGGTTTTTAAAGATTTTATGGTGTTTTGGGTTTTAGGGATATTATGGGGTTTAAAGGTTATTTTATGGGTTTCTTAGGTTTTAAGGGTCTTTTATGGGGTTTAGGAAATTTTAGGGCCTTTTAGAGGTTTTAGGATATTTTATGGGTTCTTTGGATTTAAGGTTTTTAGGGTTTTAGGTTTATTTCTGGAATTTTGGGCCATGAAATATTGTGGAGTTATTTTTTTTATGGTTTTTAGGGTTTTAGGGGTTTTAAGGTTCCTTTCAGGTTTTCTGGGTCTTTATGCTTTTGTAGGGTTTTTTGGGTTTTCAGGGTTTTTTTAAGGGTTTTAGTGATTTTTAGTGTTTTAGGGTTTTTAGTTTTTTAGGGTTTTAGGGATTCTTAGGGTATTTAAGGATTTTTAAGGTGTTTTAGGGTCTTTTAGGGGTACCTAAAAAGGAGATGAGTGAAAAGGGACAGATGAGACCGAAATGAAGGGAGCCAAAGGAGATGAGTGATGAGGCAACACAAAAACCAAGGCCTCTGATTTCCTACAAGTATAAAATCCACTTCCTAGTAGTAAGGGGTAAAATAATAAATCATCTAACATCCAAAAACACAATTCCCTTTTGAGAACACCATTTTTCGGGGAATAAATGGATGTACCCATCACAGAAAAGTACCCCGCATAGAAAAAATACTATACGGGTGGAACCCTTCCCCACATAGCTAAATGCTATGCGGGAGAAACTTGACATCATGCTCCAAAATGATATGTGGGAGGAACTCAACCCTGCATATCACAGTGAAACGTGGATGGAACCTCTCCCTATGTTTCCACATGCTATGTGGGTAGAATCTAAGTCTGCATAGCACATCTCTACATGGAAGTTACCCCCACCTGTGTAGAAACTTTCTAGGTATAGGGAACCCCATCTCGCTTAAGAACATGTTATGTGGAACAGAATCAGGCCAAGGCCTCTTACAAAGCCACCAAACATGTATGATAAGATCACTGGGAACATAAGTATGTACTGTTGAGATTACATACCCATGGTAAGAGTAATCATGTGGGTAACCTCCATTGCTAGGTCGTCCCAAAAAATATCCTTGGGGTTATATTCCCATAGTAACATGGGTTCCCACCTTAGGCTTCAAACTTGAACCTCCCTATTCTAGGTGGGTAAAGAGGGGATCACTATTTCCTTTCCATTTGACATGGATTGACATCCTTCCCCTTAGATCCAAATTTAGGGTATCCCTCCTAGAGTAATCCCCTAGACTTTCTTATGAGAGGAGGCACTTTTTCCCTTATTTGCCTCAACTGGAATGTACCCGGGTGAGTATCCGAAAGTGACTATCCTAGTTCCTAGAATTCAAGGGGGGAAAAGCACCCTCAACTCCCTCTTCCTCTACCTTCGGGCTTCAATGCCTCATCCAATAGAGAATAGAGTGTAACCATAGGGTTTTCAGATATACCACTTCCAATTATTTCTCGCACTGAGTATGACTCATGTTGGATTAGAGGTTAGTGGTGATCATAACAACCTCACGGTACCAAACCCAAATGGGCCTCCTATTTTCGATAATCCCCAATCATACCTAAATCCATAATCCCTATCTATATATTTAATCTCTAACTTCTATTCAAATGGGATGCCTGTATGTGTAATCCCCAATCAACATCAATTAAAATGGGCATCTTCCAAGTGTAGGTACCAAACATATGCACCAGATGGGCATCCGCTAAGTAAAATCCTAAATCATGCACCCTTAAATGGGATGTTTCAATGTGTAAGACCCAGCTACATGAGCCTTATTTATGTGTTATCACCAACTTACCAAACTACATGGGATTTAATGCCCAACTGACTGACTGGCTTACGTAGGAAGCCACCTAAAGGTCCAAACATAGCCACCAAATCCACATTAATGTTCTTTGGGACACATCCATGGTAGGGTCATATCCACCTGAGAGAACATATGCCTTTCAGTTCACTCAGGCCACCTCATCATAAGTACCACACCATTGTTAACAAGATACCTTTTACTGGGCATCCTTGTCGCATGAAATTAATCTACTTGGTTTGGTCAAATAATCTAAAATCATATATACATTATGATAACATTTTATTAATGATTTTAAATAATTTACTCGATAATGCACCTATTATTTTTTGTTTATTTCAAGAAATATTATTTCATGGTTTTAAAGATAATATTGTATAAAATAATCAAAATTGGCTATTACACGTCATGAAACACCATGACACGATGTGTGGTATAATTTCACAACATGTTGTAAGACATGAAGGAAGTCGTGAACAATTTCATGTCATGAAGACATTAAATTTCATGATTGAACAATACACAGTATGTACACGTTTTAATTCAATTCCTTCTTTCAAGATAAATCTTTGATGAAGATACACACTGTGAGTCCCAGGTATACTTCATGAAAGGATTCTAATTTCAAAATCTCCAAATGAGATTCGTGCATATTCAGAAACTATGGAGTAAAAATTGGATCATAATTAAACAATGTGAAACACTATAACATTTCATGTAATATCATGATTAATTACCTATATCCTCACACCATAGATAGAAGGGATGGAACCTTTCATTTTTCTTTCATTTTTCTCTTATTTTCCTTTGTCTCCCTCTCCACAGAATCAAATTTCTTAAACTATTTTCATTTTTTAACATTAATATAATCAAAATGGATCAGTTTCAATGAAATTATTCATCACTTTTTACATCCCCAACATCGTACCACATGCGTTCATAGTTTCTCTCTTCAATCTTCAACGAATTTGTGTTGTGGTCATTCTTATTCTTATTACAAGTAATTGGTTGATTGAATTTTTTTTATTTGAGATTTATTTTTTTTCTCAATTTAATATTGATTAATTGGTTAATCATGATCCTTGAATGGGTTTTCATCATTTAATATCAATCCTTGTTTTTCATTTTAACTATGTTTTCAATTTCTTATCAATTTTTGATCGATTCTACCTGGAGTAGCTAAACTGATTAGGTTATGGATTGAAAGTAGGGGTGATTGAATCTAGTTAATATTTAATTATAAATTTGGTAATATTAAAGAATAAAAACCATTTTAAATAATAATTCTTAATTAAATTCATTTAAGAAACGATGACCAAGGGACGTTTGAATGAATATCTCTGACCTAATTGAAGTAGAATAGGATATGACCAATATCCTATGACACTTTCATCCATATAATACAGGCTTAGTAAATTTAGGCTGTACTTATCCCATAACAAGGAATAGATTCCTCCTAGATAGAGCTAGTTGGTATCACCACGATCAACTAGTGACTTCTACCTGCTTCACAGCCTAAACCATAGGACTATTCCAAGTTAGAATTAAGATCATCCTTTATCCTAAATGCTGAAATAGATCTTAACCCATTTCTTATCTCTAATTGTAAACCCAGTTATCTTGGAGATAGTATTTTAAAACTCAATCATATTGAGAGGACTCCTAGCATAAGGGTTCTAATCCTTAGTTCCTATCTTCCTACTCTTTCTCCTTATGGGATAGACCTCACACTATCACTATAATATTCATTAATGGAAACTGTATTTTGTGAAACAATTAATATAATCTAAACATAGCCTACATGATTACATGATTCATGTGGGAATGTAAAATTTTGGCACCATTTCTTGGGAGATGATTTGTTGTGCTTTACATGGAATCCTACGGAAATAACTCAGGATTACCTCTCCCTTTCCACATTTCCATTTTCTTTTCCATTCCATTTTTGTTCAAACTCTACAAAATAATTATTATTCTTATATCTTAGTGAATGAATCAGGGCCCTATGACTCATTAAAGGATCCTAGATGCAGAATAACATCTTATCCTAAAACCTGAAATTTATAGGTATATCTCCGCACATCGTCGTACACAAATGGCATACCTCAACAATCATATAGGTCAGAATCAACCAAATCCACCCAACATAAAACTACTCATTCATAAATAGAATCTCATACATCAAGAATGTACCATCATGGATTATGGATTTCCATCAATCCACGGTACTATGCCAAGTATTTTATACCCTTCTATTCAGGTACACACATTCGAGATGAAACCTGGACTCATTCATATGATCCAAAACATGGTTCAGTTCAGTGGGCTTCAAAGTGAAGCCCCCCATGACCATATTTCAAACATCCTTGAAGTATGTGATACCTTTCGCAGCCAGAGAGTGTCTTCTAATGTGATAAGCCTCAAAGTATTTCCCTTCCCCCTATGAGACTGATCCATGGATTGGCTTAAAATTCCAACACCTAAGTCCATCATGACTTTGGATGATTTATCTAAGAAATTAATGGAAAATTACTTTCCACAAATATAAACATGGAAATTGTGTAACAACATACATAATTTCACTTAAGTATATATAGAGTCGGCATGGGATGTATTGGATCATTTTGAAGAACTCACCCAGAAGTTCCCATGTCAAAGAATTGACATGTGGATCCAGCTCTAAACATTATATCAAGGCCTCCAGCCAGCTTCTTTCATAGTCATTGATGCAAAAACATATAGTGGAATAATGTTTAATATGCCTAAGGTAGGTCGAACACTTGTAGTTTATGTCTCTCATAGTTCCATCTAGTGGATGAGTGATCATGGACAACCTCGAGGTGGTATCCACCAAGTTGAAGAAAATACATGACTAGATACAAAAGTTGACGCCTGGACCAAAATTCATGACTCTTTTCAGCTACCTACTTCACCCCCGTTATTCTTCTGTAATGGTAGTTTAGTCATTCGATATTTTTGGTGGGCCACATCTATATCAAGACTGTAAAAAATCTTTTTCTAAATTACCAACTCTCTATTTTAATCAAGTTAATTACAATAATCTAAATCAATAGTTCCAATAGCCACAATAATGTTTTCATCAGTGGCCTATACAACAATAGAAACATAACTATCATGGGTATTAGCAATAAAGAAGCGCTCAGGAAGCTTTCAGGAATCAAGTACCACAAGGATATCCACCTATGAATCTTGTTCCCAAACTACCACAATAACAAGCACAACAACCCTTCCCTCCGAGGGCACACAAACAATTTCAGCTAGCTCCACCAAGACGTAAACAACTAGTCACACCTCTTTGAACAAATCTGTAAATCTTCTATTAGCCTTTTTTTAAAAGGTATATCAGAGAATGATGACCCAAGAAACTAAAATTAATAATCAAAGGATGGATCTTCAAAACCTCGAGCATCAAATGGTCCAGATATCCAAAACCTTGTCAACAAATTACCAGGAACCCTACCTGGTAATACAAATATATGCCCAAGAGAAGAGGCAAAGTATGTTGTTACGAAGTGTGGAAAAGTGGTATATTTTCATAAACCATGCGTAAGAGATAAAAATAACAATTAGGAACCCAAGAAGTATATACCAATCATATAGTAATAAGTTTATGGGACCACTCAAGTTACACCTCAAGAGGTACCACTAACCACAAAAATCTAAACACTTGAGATGGTCAAATATAATGTTTATGTTGCTCCACCATATTATGAACCACCCCTTCCTCTTATATAAAGATAAAGGAAAGGATGAATTAAAGGTAAATACAAGAAGTTTTTAGAAATGTTCATGAAATTTTACATCACCATTCCATTTTCAAAGGCAGTCACTCAAATTCCCACCTATGAAAAATTCCTCAAAGAGGTCCTTTAAAACAAATGGATAATGGAAGACCGAAAAGTCATATCACTAATTGAATAATTATATTCTATTATTCAGCATTAAATTACAAAAATAATGAGAGGCACATTTAGTTTCTAAATCCTTTAAACAATAGGAGAATATAACTTCAGAAGAGCTTTATGTAATTTAGGATCCAACATCATCCTCATGACGATGAGTGTATTCTAAATCCTGGGACTCAAAAAGCTCAAACCAACCTAAGTAGCACCGCAATTGGACAATCGATCAGTAAATAATCTCCAAAAAATTCTCAATTACTTCCTAGTCCACGTCGGCAAGTTCATTTTTTCAGCAGACTTTCTCATTTTGGACATGGAAGATGAAGGATACATTTCAATAATCTTTGGATGACCATTCCTAGCCATTAGAAATGAAATGATCGATGTGACCCAAGTTAGTCTTATATTATGTGTAGGATAAGAACACATTTTTCCTCAACCTAGAAAAAACATCACAACAAATATATTATTATTTTTATTTCCAAGTGATCTCCCTCACTGACCAAAGAGAAGGTCACATGACCATTGAAGAAGAAAGTGATAAAATTCTCTCAGATGAAATTGCATAATAGGAAATTGAAGTTGTAAACTATATTGAACCTCTTATAATGAAAAAATATCCACCTTTCATACCATAAATCATTCTTCAACTAAAATAAAAACTAAATCCTTTCCCTAGCACACTCAAGTATTCATTTCTAGAGATTTCTAATGCACTACCAATTATCATTAACTCTAAACTTTCCCAGTCACAAGAGGAAAAATTTATGGATTTATATAAAAATGAATAATATTTTAGTTACTTTGGGAGTGGATAACATTAAATGAATGAAACCTCTTTTGCGCACCCCTAAAATTCTACCCGAGGAAGGTGAAAACCCAAATATCAACCAAAGAGGTGACTCACACCACCGATGAAGGAAATTCTAAAAAAGAAGTTCAGAAACCTCTAGATTTTGGAATAATGTTTCCAGTATCTGATAGTGAATGGGTGATAACACTATAAGTATTTCTTAATAAATGTGGTTTCATAATAAAAAATAATGATAAAGATGAACTATTGTCAACTCTCACAATCATTGGATGGAGAGTATGCATGGACTACAAAAATCTAAATGAAGCAAATAAAAAATATCATTTTCCTTTACCCTTAATGGATTTAATGTTATAGATACTATTAGAAAATGAAATCTATTTTTTCATGGATGGATATTTAGGATACCATCATATTGTTATAAACCTAGATGATTATTCAAAAACAACATTTACATATCCATTTTTCACCTTCACTTATTGGTGCATGACGTTTGGTATGTGTAATACACTTGAAAATTTTCAAATACTCATGACACGTATATTCATTGATATGGTGGATATATTATTATAAATTTCCATGGGTGAATTTTTAGTCTATAGAAGATCCTTTGAGGGTGTCCTAAGTAATATCGAGTTAGTTTTTCAGCGCTCTAAGGAGATGTTCCTAGTTTTAAACTAGGAAAATTTTCATATTATGACCCAAGGAGGCATAGTACTTGGACATAAAATTTCTAAGAATGTCATGGATATTGATCCCAAAAAGATAATACTTATCATATATTTACAAGATCCTTAAACATTCAATAATATAAAGTTATTTCTGGGCCATGTGGGAATATATCGATGATTCATAAAAGACTTTGAAATTTTTTCCCACCCTCTAACAAAATTTTTATCATAGGAAAATGCATTTTAATTTACTAATTAATGTCGGTGGGAATTCAATGATCTAAATAATATCTTGATATCATCGCCTAAATTGGTTTCACTATATTGGGAAAAAGGATTTGAATTGTTATGTCATGGAAGTGACTTCACTGTTAGCACTGTTTTAGGACAATGAGTTGGCCACATCTTATATCCTATATACTATTCCAGTTACACATTGAATGAAGGAAAAAGTAAACTATAAAAATACAACAAAAAATATCTTATCAGTTGTCTATGATTTCTTGAAATTATGTTCCAAGCTAGTTTTTTCAAAGGTGGCTATGCACACCGATCATGAAACCCAGAGGTGTTGGATGAATAAAAGGAATGACAAGTCATGATTAATTAAGTGGATCCTATTTATCTAAAAGTTTTACATCATCATCAAGGAAACCAATGGCTCTAAAAATTTGATTTCTGATCACCTGTTCTGACTTCCAATACCACTAATAAAGGTCGATGGTGATATCAACATCGAAGTAAAGTTTACTGATGAATCCATTTTAAACATAAGGGTACAACTGTGGTTTTAGTGTTTTTAAAATATCTCACCATGGTGTTTTTAGACCAATATCTCTTTTACCAGTAAAGAAGAATATTTTTAGCTGAAGCATCACACTGCTACAAGGATGAACCACTCATGTTTCAGCATTGTGATGATGACTTATTGCAACACTTCATTCTAGAAGATGAAATCCAAAATGTGTTAGACATGTGTCTTACATAACCAAATGAATTAAATCATGGAATAGAAAATATGATATAAAAGTTATGATAGGTTCCAATTAACTATTAAAATTGGAAAATGAAATGAAATTCCCCACAACCCAATCATTTAAGTAAAAATATTTGAGATACGAGGAATATATTTCATGGAAAAATTTCCAAATTCACCTGTAAAGTCATATATCATTGTTCTAATTGACCATGTCTTTAAATGGGTATAAGTTGAGGCTACAATAGAAGACAAAGAAAAATTGGTCATGAACTTCCTAAAGAAAAATGTGTTTTCAAAATTTGGGTTTCCTAGAATAATAATTATTGATTTCAAACCTCATTTCACTAATAATGTTGTTAAATGATTGATTGATATATATGGAATCTGATAAAACAATGAAATTCCCTAACACCCACAAACAAGAAGGCTAGTTGAATTGTCAAATCAAAAAATAAAAAAATCCTGGATATAACCATGAACATAAGTCAGAATGATTGGAGTTTGAAATTGGATGATTCACTATGGGAATACTTCATTGTATACAAAAAAATCATTGGAACCACACCATTACTATTGGTTTATGGAAAAACTTTTCATCTTCTAGTTGAATTAGAGCATCACTCCTACTATAAGATTAAGAAGCTCAAATTTATTTCTAAAAAATATGGAGAACCTCGGATGGTAAAATTATATTAATTGGAAGAAACCAGAAAATATTATTATGAAAATTCAAAAATATAAAAATAAAAGACAATGAAAAGTCATGATCAATGGATTACAAGATGAATAATTTTCACAATAAGGATGAATATTTTGATCAAATTGAGATTAAAACTATTCCATGGGAAGAAAAAATTTAGATGGTCAAGACCATTTATAGTTGTTCAAGTATTACCTCATGGGACCATTGAAATTTAGAAGGAAGGTGGACTGCCACTCAAATTCAATGGTCAAAGATTAAAAATATATCAATAAGCCTTCTGTTAATACTATGTCGCTACCCAAGAGTTCACCTAATCCTCAAGCCATAAATCACTTGATGTTAAAGGAAGTGTTCATTTGGATTAAACATAGGATTACATAGGATAGGCTAGGAAGATAAGATCATGTTCTGGTTTAAAATATATGAAAAAATAATAATTACATTTCGAGTAATTTTAAATCATGACGTGTATTTTCATGGTAAAAACATTAACAAAAATCACAAATATATAATGTGAACCAGAGTTACACATTGTTTATTCCATCAAATATATTTTAAAAAATAAAAAATGAACCTGGGGTTTATGGACCAAGAACAGACGACCCCCGCCTTCCCTACCTATTGGCCAGACACCCCCTTCTCGCACACTGCCACCATCCTTCCCTCCCTCTCGGTTGAACCCCTCCCGATATTTAATAATCCAAAACTTCTCTATAACCAAAACTAATCATATAAATGGTTAAAAAAACTAAGTTCCCTACCCTTGAGGAATCCACATCTAACCGTGATGAACTACCTATGGTAAAGATCCCATGCGGTGCTGAACCTCAATCACCCCCACCACCTCCCACAGCTTCCCCATCTATTTCTATTGCAACCTTCAAGAAACCAGCTGCTCAAGAGGAGACCCAATATTCCTCCATTGAGTTGTATGATGATGAACACCCTCATTTTTACCAAATTTACCATTTTTCTTAGCCCACATATCATTTCTCCCGCAATATGTTCCAGTTAAATCCAATGAGTAGAAATAAAACCATCGACATGGATATGCTATCATGCCTTCATATCATCCTAGATGTCCTCTATCTCCTTGGGAAATTACATATTTCATCAATCATTGAGGTACGTGAAGAGAGATACTAGGATATATTTTGGTAATTTCTATCCTCCTTTGAGATCATAGTAGAGAGCCTTCACTTTAGACTCGGTGGATGATATCATGATATCTCATTTAAAGATTACAATATAGGCCTCGACATCTATATTAAGTATTTTTTTTCATCTCAGGTATTCTCCACACTACAGATTGAGCTTGCTGAGTCTGATTCAATGAGGCTCTAGAAGATGATTGTGCAAGATTCTCACACCGATCATGATCTCAAGATCACCAATTCCATCCATTTCTAATGCCCAACACTACCTATACTACATAGAGACCTAGCAGATTTCTTTTTTTCCTATGATGAGTATCATGGTAGTGTTAGTTAGATGAATGTCATCATACTCACAAAATTCATGGGTGACCCTATTGTAAACATGGAATCTTCGTTCTCATTTTTTTACCAAGACCATACTCAGTGGATGTAAGGCACTGTGATGGGAGGATATTTCCATACACACCTTGAACATCATCTCATATTTTTTGACGTCACACTTACACTCAAATCTCTCATACCTATGTAGTCCTTTGACTTCCAAATGCTGCACAAGACCCACCTTCAGATCAAGGATGAAGATTCCTACTGATGGGCACCAGGAGTAGTTGAATATAATGAAGAGGACCCAAGAGATCATGTAGAAGACCTTGCACCTACTCTATTAACCACTTTACATCCACCCAATACATTCCATTTTCCACCCTCTAGACCCACTTACCCTACTACTCAACCCACCCCATCATATCAAATAGATATCTGGGAAATGGAGCATTGCATCTTAGAGAATCTATGTCATATCTCCTAGAACCTTTGAATCCCTTTCATAGAGTTCTCCCATTTAACTATCCCTTCCTCACTGCCACTAACCCTGCTAGTTCCTCCTCATCTACCACTCCCACCCCATTCACCACCCCGAACGGCTTACCATCATAGCTAAAATACCCTACTATGTTTTAGTAATATCATATAGAGAATGATTAGAGGGTCAAGGGATCCACAAACACCTCATAAACTAAGTAACCCTTCATCGGTCATTCTTCCAAACCACAACCACAATATGGATCAATACCATCCCTCCACCCAACACTCAGATAGCTACCAGCACAATGACACCATCATATATAGTTTCCCACCTAGTCCCTCAAGCCATTACAACCATTGATTAGGTGGTCCCGTTACAACCACACTCTATTTGAGAGCATACTAATGATGATTTCCTTACTAACATTGATTTTTCATAGTGCACCCCGGTCCCCTCCCCTGATTTTTATTTGATAATAGGAGATTATCAATTTTTTACTGCTATTGTTTCCCATCATGATTGTATCACAATTATTTACATATATTGGAAACTAATTTTTCCCACTTTTATACATAAATTATTTTTTAAAAAAAATTACATTTTTATAGAATCCAGTTCTAGCTCGTTAGTTTCTTCTATTGTTGTCGATGCACCTATTCCACCATATTTCTTTATTTGATGAGTGACTCAACACTTGGATGAGGTTGAGTACCAACTCCAAGATCTATCCCTAAATATTTGTACTCAATACCCACCACCATGGTCATGGATAAATTTTATTTAGATTCAATGTTTGTCTCGGTACATGCCTAAAGTGAGCCATCCAACCAAAAGACCCTGAGAGCTAGAGGACACCACAACGAGTAGCTGCAGATAGAAGAGGAGAGACTAAGCTAATGGATGATACTACCTCATACTTTTCTCCATCCGTCTGTATGAAGATTCCATTTATTAGTGCTTTATGGGAGGCAACCTATATTTCATCTATTTTCTCATTCTTTTTAGTTATGATTTTTTCATAGTAATCCCTTTATAGTTTTCTATTTTTTATCCTTTATTCAATTTGAGTATTTGTGTACACAAATTCATTCATTTTTTATCAGATGTATTTAATTACTATTATTTTTGTGAACCTTTCTATTTTACAACTCACAAAATGCTTCAACCCTATGGACTTAAATTTTATCTATCAATGGTTTTCTATTTCTGAAAAATTTTGTAGGTAGACCAATTCTAAAAAATCAATATAACTCAACATTCCCCATGGAAAACCACTCTGTACATGGATCTCTTGATTCCTTCACATTATATTTTCCAATTTCCATTTAAATTCCAACAAATTTATATAACATAACCCTCCCATGATACATACATGGATAGTGTGGAAATTATCTCCTTCTAAGTGTGGTGTTGTTTTTCATGAGTTTCACTTTTGATACACTTGAATTTTTTTATATTTTCTTCTTCTTAGGCGGCATTGTTTATTTGGACGCATGATTTACACCTAAAACTCATTATACCCATTTAAATAAAACAAAATTTTAAGTTGGGAATTGTTAGAAATACATGTTTTTCCTTATTTAGATTCATATAATGATTTCTAAGATTTGTAATGTGACTCAAAATTCAATATTTTTTAAATTAATTTTATTTGACTTATTACTTGGTTTTATAACCATAGTGATTTCCAGTTTCCTTTATTTACACCCATTCTTGATTGGATCATGGGCCTAAAATTTCATATTGTTTTTTGATCATATTTTTTGAGTGGCACTTGGGTCATGTAAACCTATCAGAACATTCATTGAGATCTTATTGAGGATATGAATAGATAAATACAATTGTAAAATTATTGAGGCAATATTTTTTGATCAAATTTTTCCTAAGAACCTCCTTAAATATTTACTGTATTAAAATTGTATTTTCCATGAATGAACTTATAAGATACGACTATTTGAAGCTGATTATCCCCTCCTACTCTTCTCTTTGTATAATGTCAGAATTTACTTTGAACAGGTGTGTGGTATGTTTTGAGCCATCACAAGATGCTTTTCACTGTGAAGATGATTTTTTTTGTTCACTAAAATATTTTATTGTGATCCATGTGTAATTTTTTTTGTATTTTATATCTATCATGTTCCATTGAAAAAAAATAAATAGAAAAATATGAATGGGTTGTGTATTAAGAAACTTAAAATCACCATTTCTAGACCGATAAATCCCCCTAAGGACCATATGTGGTTAGGGGATGGATGTGAGATCTGGACTAGACTTGACTTTATAAAAATAAAACTATAGAAAAATAGGAACATGATACCTTCTTGCACTCACATTATATTTATACAAGGATTGAACTTGAGATGCAGGAATTGTGGTCTTCATTGACTATATATGAGTCATTTCTTTACACTTTTCATGGAATTCATGCATTATACTTGAGATCCTACCCTCCTTTTTGAGATTTTATTTATCTATTTACCCATTATCCCACATCCTTAGTGTCATTAGAACCTAATTAAAAAATTCCAAATGATTGATTTTGTATTTTTCTTTTTGATGTGGAGATGATAGAACAAATTCAAGCCTACAGTTAGAAGTATGTACTTATGGTATGTGCATAACTCTAACAAATTTTTACCCTAAGTGATGATTGAAAATTCATTGTGAGGTAAATAGAAAATGGGTTCAGAGTTCATGGAATAGTTAAGGAATTATAATTAAAGGGTTATGAATTCCTTTAAATAATTGAACGATAAGGTATGACTGATTTTCTATGCAGGGATGATTCTAGAGATAGTTTTTTCTTCATACACATAGTTTTATTTACAAGGAAATAATTAATGTTTCTTATTTTAAAAAGTGTTTACCCTATGAAATCCCTTTTTATATATTTTTTATTGAGGACAATAAGTTGTTCAAGTGTGGGGTAATTTGATAAGAAAAAATCATATATAAATTTTTCTTCTAATTTATTAATTATTTTCAATAATTTACTCAATAATTCACCTAATATGTATTTTTATTATAGGAACTAATAATTAAAGGTTTCAAAGGGAAAATTATAGAAAATAACCAAAATTGGATGTTACACATTGTGAAACATTATGACTTGTTGTGTAGTAGAATTTAACCATATGTTGAAAGCCATGAAGGAAGTGGTGAAGAATTTCAAGCCTTGAAGACATTACATGAAATGATTTACAAATACACATTGTATAAACCATTGAATTAAATTCTTGCTTTCATGATAAATCCCAAAGGAAGGTACACACCATGCGTCCAAGAAATATGTCATGAAAGGAGTCAAATTTCCAAGTCTCCTAACGATATTCTCACAAGATTCACGAAGATTCAAAAATTGTGATGGAAAACTAGGATCGGAATTGCATGATGTGAAACACCATTACACATCGTGTAATATCCTGATTAGTTACATAGATCTTCAGATTGTGGACAAAAGAGGTGAAACTTTTCAATTTTCTTTCATTGTTATCTTCTTTTTCTTTAGCTCCATCTCCCAAAACTCAAATTTCTTCAATTATTTTCGTTTTTGGGATTTAATACAATCACTATGGATTGATTCGAATTATTTTATTCTACCATTTTTCAATCTCCAACACCATGCTATTCGCGTTCATCAAGTCGCTCATCAGTATTAATCGATTTTTTTCTTCACTTGTTTTTATTATTATTGAAAATAATTAGTTGATTGAAATTATGCTTGATTCAGGATTTATATTTATTTGTACCCATTGAATGTTAATTAATTGTTTAATCCAGTTCATTTCATTATTGTTAATCCTTTAATCTCAATCCATGTTTCCATGGTTACTATGTTTACAACTTCTTACCAATTTTTTGATCGATTCTACCACGAGTTGATTATAAGATTAGGGAAGGGATTGATAGTAGGGGTGATTGAATCTATTTAATCATTAATTATCAACTTTTTAATCATAATGAATAGTCACTGGGTTAAATGAAAATTGTTAATTTAATTTGTTTAGAAAACCCTAACTGTAAGAAGTTTGAATGAATTAACTTGACCCGATTAATATAGAATATTATATGACCAAAATCCTACGAAACGTTCTTCCAATGAATTCATGATTAATGCATCTAGGTTGTATTTATCTCTGGACCAAGCAATAGAAACCTCATATATAGAGATATTTGGTCTTACCACGATCAACTACTGTCCTCTACACGATTTACAGCCTAAACCTTTGGACCTTACCAAGATAGAATTAACATCCTTCATTCTAAACCCCCAAATTGATCTTGATAACATCCTTATCTATGACCCCAAACCAAGTTCTCTTAGAGTTATTTTTTCCAAAAATCAATCATCTTGAGAGGAATCCTACCAAAAGGGTTTTATGCCTTAGTTCTTATGTGCTAGATCTTGCTCCCCGTGGGATCGACCCCACACTATCACTCTACTACACCTTAGTATAAACTGTAGTTTAGGAAAAAATTACTCTAATAAGACCACAACACATGATAATTAAGTGATTTGTGTGGGAAAATTAGGGTCCTTGTCACATAAACTTAAAAGGTGATATTCCCTATAAAGTGGAACGAAACTATGTGGGTTCAGATTCCTCTCAAAATCATACATAGTAAGACTATCTTATAGGTTAGATCCAAAAATCAAAAATATCTTTTGTCCCCTGGATGATATTAAACTCTAGAAATCTTCACCATGTGGATTATAACTAGTGATTCCCTAATAAACGACCAAATAATATCTGATCTATTCATAAATGTGTACCAACGATGGAGAACCTCAGATACATATAGATATCCCTATTAATGAAGAACCTCAGATAAATATAGATTATTCCAATCCCATATGACTAATGAGTAATCATTAACTTATGGTAATATATAAGAGACATAGATGGGAATGAATAAAGTATTCAAGAACATATATTAAATCTATAAGTGAGTCATGAAATACGCAACAGTTCTCCCCAAAAGGGTGTGATGAGCCCGATCTACCATCCTCTCAACCAATGTGAATTATTTAGTGTTATAGGAAAAGTTTCCCAATAAACAACTTCCTTTGGAATGTAGTTGTATGAGTGTTCATAGATATGAGAGATGTCGGGTGTTTTTGAGTCCATGAACAAAACCCATTAGAGACCATTCAAAGATTTTGTACCCGATGATAGTGATTTCACACCATTCCACCCCATGCAATAAACCACTTGATCCCAAATTATTTTATTCATAAATACAATAGTTGTATGTTTTTTGGGGTATTTTAGGGGTTTTATGGGTTTTAGGGATCTTGAGGTATTTGAGGGATTTTAGGGTTCTTTAGTTTTATTAGGATTTTTAGGTTACTTTTAGGGGTTAATATGTTTTTTGGGCCATTTAAGGTTTTAGAGGGTTTTAGTAAACATTAGGGGTTTTAGGATCCTTTATAGTTTTATGGGTTTTTATATTCTTTTAGGGATTTAGGTTATATTAGGGTCATTAAGGGGATTTTTGTGTTTTTAGTGGCTTTTGGAGATTTAGATGGGATTTTTGGATATTTCAGGGGATTATAGTTTTTTAGGTTTTTAGGGTATTCCAGGGTTTCTATTGATTTTAGAGTTTCTATGGTTTTCCAGGGTTTAGGGTCATTTCTGGACTTTTATGGGTTGTAAAGTTTTTAGGTTATTTTTGGGTATTTAGTTATTTTAGAAAATTTTAATGGTTTTCTAGGGATTTGTTAATTTTTATGTTTTTTTAGTATTTCATTGGGGTTTTTGAGTTTTTAGTGGTTTAAAGTGATTATGTTGGTTTTTTTGTGTTTTTGGGGTATTGGGGGTTATTAGGATCCATTAGGGTTTTTATGATTTTTTAGGGTTCTTAGGTTCATTAAAGGTTCAGGGTATTTTAAGGGGGTTTGGGTTTTATGTTTTTTTAAAGGAGTTTTATGTTTTTTGTGTTGTTTATTCTTTCATGGTTTTAGGGAATTTTTAACGGTTTTTTGGGGTTTTGGGGTTTTTATGGTCTTTAGGTTTTTTCGTATTTTAGTGTTTTTATGGGCTTATGGAGTTTTAAGTATTTTTTTAAGGATTTTAGGTTTTTAATCTTGTATTAGTGTTTTAATGTTTATTTAGGGTTTTTTTGGATTTTTATGGGTTTCAATTATTTTTCGTTGTTTTTACGGTTTTTACATTGCTTTAGGTCATTTTTTGATTTTTTTGATTTTTTAGTGTTACTTATGATTTTAGGTGTTTTATGGGTTTTTAGAGTTTTTAGGGGTTTTAGGTATTTTTAGTTTTCATGGATTTTATGTTTTTAGGGTGTTTCAGGGGTATCCAAGGTTTAAATGGTTTTGGGGTTTTAATGGTTTTACGTTCTTTTTCAAGTTATTAGATCTTTAGTGAGTATTTGTGGTTTTAAGTGTTTAAGGGTTTTTTTTATATTTTATACGGGTATTAGGGGTTTTAAAGATTTTTTTGGGTTTTAAGGCTTTCTGGGTTTTATTGTTGTTTTAGGGTTTTTTAGTGTTTTAATGTTTTCATTGGAGTTTTTAGGGGTTTTAAGGGTTTTTTGGTTTTAAGGTAATTTTTATGATTTTTATGGTTTTAGGGTATTTTAGTGTTTTTTTGGATTATTAGGAGTATTATGATATTTAAAGGTTCTAAGGAAATTTTAGGTTTTTTATGTATTTAGTGGTTTAGAGGGTTTTAAATATTTTTTAAGGGGTTTAATGGTATTTTAAGGTTTTCTTTGTTTTTTTTAAATTTAGGGTTTTTATTGTTTTAGTGTGTTTAAGGAGTTTTTGGTATTTTTCATGGTCTTTTAGGGTCTTCTCAGGTTTTGAAGTTTTTTAGGTTTTTCAGCATTTATAGGGATGTTTAGTTGTTTAAGGTTTTTTTAGTTTTTTTAGGGTTTCAAGGGTCATTTAAAGTATTTATTCATTTTTATGGATTCTAGATCTTTTATATTTTTTTGGGATTTCTAGTGTTTCTAGAAAATTTTATGATTTTTTTATGTTTTAGGGTTTTTTGGGGTTTTTAATGTTTTTAGGAGTTTAGGGATTCTAGGGGTTTAAGGAGGTTTTAGGTATTTTATGGTTTTGTAGGATTATTTTATGGGTTTTTACGTTTTATATGATTTTTAGGTTACTTTCATCGTTTTTATGTTCTTTTAGTTTTTTAAGGGTTTTTAGGGTTTTGTGGGGGGCTTTCTGGATTTTATATGTTTTTCTTGGGTTTTGTAGGGGTTTTAAATTAATTTAGTGTTTTTCTGGTTTTTCTAATTTTTTAAGGATCTTTTTTTATTATTTTATGGGTTTCATGGGTTTTTAGTTTCTTGAGTTTTTTTTGGGTTTTAGGTTTTTATCATTTTTTATAGATTTATAAAAAATTATAATTTTTTAAATTTTTTTATGCTTTTAGGTGGTTTATGGAGTTTATGGTTTTTAGGGTATTTTTTTATTTTAGTGTTTTCAGGTTTTTTTAGTTTTTTATGGATTTTTGGATGTTGAAGGATTATTATGGGATTTTCTGGGTTTTAGGTCCTTTTTAGGGGGATTTTTTGTTTTAGGGTTATTGAGTTTTTTATGGGTTTTTAGTGTTTTTAAGTATTTTAAGGTTTTATGGTGTTTTGGGTTCTTGAATGTTTTTATAGTTTTTTTCCTTTTAAGGTTATTTTTGGAGTCTTTTAGGGTTATATAATATTTTTATGGATTTTGGTTGTTTTTTATGTTTTTAGATCATATTTAGAGATTTTAGTGTATTTAGGGGCTCTAGGGGGTTTTCAAGTATTCAAGGTTTTTAGGGTTTTGAAAATATTTTCATGGTTTTATAAATTTTCAATATTTTTAGCATTTTAAGGTTTTAAAGGGTTTAGGGTTTTGTTTGGGGCAAGGAAGATGCGGAGGTTAGGCTATCCCCCCCCCAAATTTATTAAATAAAAAGACGCAGCAGAAAAGACACAGCAGACATGGGAGGGGCAGGGTCAATCAACCCACACAAAAAAACCATGGACAAACCCACAAAACCAATAAGTCCCCAAAAAAACCAAAATACACACAAAAGCAGACAAAGAAAAGAACCATCAGCAACTCTATAAGCATCTCCAGACCAACCAGTAACCAGCATCCTGTACCACATTTTTCATCACCCATCACCTCCTTGCCAAGCACAGTCACCGCCAGTAACACAGAACCACCAGCTCTAAAACCATTAATAGAAACATTATTACATCTTATCCACTCATCCTCCAGGATCCAGAACCTCATTTCCAAACAACCAGCACTTCTTTTGATCACCAAACATCTCCTAGCACCCTGATTTAATTCCTGCAACCAACAACACCAATTCCAATCAACACAGCCATAGAAATCTTCCAGTACCCACCCCCTCCAAACCTTAAGGAAAGTGGCAACCAATAACTAGCAGCTCGAAATCCAGCAACCATCACTTCTAAACCAAAACGTATCCAGAAACCAGAAAAACGCACCAAACAACACTCATTCAAAGGAAAACAAAACATGAGCAACAACACCCACATCCAGCATACCACACATAAAACAACCAGCAACACAGGACCACCAGCGCCCATGCCCCGGACCAACAGCTTCATTACATCCCAGCCTATCAGCAAGAAGTATCTAGCACCAAAGTTTCTGATACCCAGCAAATCCTTTCACACCTCGAAAGCAAGCAGCAACACACTGCCAATATCTCGCAATGGAATACACCACTTACCACAGTAGCAACAAACATTTCAAGAAAACCAAAGCCATCACGACTAGAAAAACAAATCGAAAAACTGTAACCAAATACAAAACCCAACCAACAGACCAAACCATCAACGAACCAATCCAAAATTGTAGGTAAGACATGAAGAAACTAAGCAGTATACGGTCAAAGCCATGAGCCAGCAGTATACTAGAAAAGAACAACCATCGCCGAAACAATACTACAGAAGAGGAAATTTACCAGATAGTCCCTGGAGAAGAAATCAAAACCTGAAGCTCTAGCGCAGACTGAAGAAAGAACACAAAGTCTAAGTCATCACCACCGGGGAAGCCTACAGTCCACCGCTAGGTCCAGTGTCGCCAAGACAACCTTCTCTGCCATTGAATCCCTTAACCCAACAGACCTGTCCGTGGAAACCCTAGATCTAAAAAGTCAACCCCAAAAGGCAGAAATCCAGAAGGGATCCTTGCCTCCAAGAAGTCATCAGCTTCTCCTCAATTCAGATCGAAACAATCTAATGCTGAGAAGAATCTCTGTAAGATCCAAGCTAGATTGACACCGCCTTTCGCTAAAATGAACGACAAGATCCCGTTGCCCACAAGCATCTGCCTTGTCTCCAAAAAGCGAACTAGGGAATAAGACCAGTCGAAAGGAACTCCAATCGCATCACCAAACTGGAAGAGATCATCGAAGCCTCCGGAGAAGATTCCATGAGGAAACCCTGTTGATCACCACGTCCGGAGGGAGATCCCAGAAGAGAGCCGCAGAATTTTTATTTTCTTTTCAATATCAAAACGTGTTGTGGTTAACGAGGTATTGGTGATTTCCATGCCATGATTATTATGGGGCCCATTCACCACCTACACACTGCTCATCCCTGGCTAAATTTGAGAGTGGTGAGACTCTAACCTAAGCCAGTTCTATTGCCAGGGAGTGGCCGCCTTACATGGTACCACTAAGCCAACCCTGGTTGACAAAAATGAATTATGGGTAACGAGGTATTGGTGATTTCCATGCCATGCTTATTCTGGTCCTCATTAACCACCTGCACAGCACTCATCCCTAGCTAAATTCAAGAGTGGTGAGACTTGGACCTGTGCCAGTTCTGTTGCCAGGGAGTGGCCGCATTACACGGTACCACTAAGCCAACCCCAGTTGGAAAAAGAGTTTTGTGTAAAAAGGTATTAGTGATTTCCATGACACACTTATTCTGGGCCCCATTCACCACCTGTGCTCTGCTTGTCACCAACTAAATTCTAGAATGGAGAGACTCGAACCTGTGCCAGTTCCGTTGCCAGCGAGTTCCGGCCTTACACGGTACCACTAAGCCAACCTCGGTCGACAAACGAGTTGTGGGTAATGAGGTATTGGTGATTTCGATGCCACACTTATGATTTGTAGTGTTTGAATGGTTTGAATGGTTTTTTAAATCTTTTAGGGTTTTTTGGTTTTTTGAGGTTTTAGGTTTTTTTAAATTTTTTCATGGTTTTGAGGGATTTGTAATGTTTTTTCAGGTTTTTTGGGTTTTAATTTTTTTAATTTTAAGGTGTTTTAGGGATTTCTTTTTTGTTTTTGGGTTATTTTATGGGTTTTAGGGTTTTGGGTTTTGGATGTAGGGTATACGGTTTACATGTAGGGTATAGGTTGTAAGGTGTAGGGTATAGAATTTAGGGTATATTGTTTAGGTTTTATAGTGTAGGGTATAAGGTTTAGGTTGTAGGGTTTATGGTCTAGGGTGTAGTGGTTTTAGGGTGTATGGTTTAAGGTTTTGGGTATTGTGTATAGGGTTTAAGATTTATATTTAAGGGCTTAGGGTATATGGTTTAGGGTGTATGGTTTAGGGGTTTTTATATAGGGTAGAGGGTATAGAGTTAAGGTTTTAATGTTTAGGGTGTGGAGTGTATAGTTTAGTTTTTAGGCATTAGGTTTTAGGGTGTAGCATATTGGGGTTTGTGTGTCGGTTTTAGAGTTTATGGTGGATGATATAGGGTTTATAGTGTATGGTTTATGGTTTGGGGTGCCTAGTATATGGTTTAGGTTTTAGGTTTTAGTATCTTGGGTGTAGTGTTTAGGGGTTATGTGCAGGGTTATAGTCTAGGGAGTAGGGTATAGATTTTAGGGTGTAGGTTTTAGGGATTAGGGTGCATGGTATATGGTTCAGTGGGTAGGGTTTCTGGTTTAATGTGAAAGGGATTGGTTTTTTGGTTTATGGTTCAGTATTTTTTGTATAGGGTATAAGTTTTACGGTTTAGGGTTTATAGTTTAAGTTGTTCGGTGTAGGTTTTAGGGTTTATCATTTTGGGTGTAGTGTGTAGGGTTCTTGTGGCAGGGTTTTTTGCGTTAGTTTTGATGGTATATGGTTTAGGGTTTATGGTTTATGGTATAGGGTGTAGGTTTAATGGTTTAGAGACTTGGGTTTTGGGTTTTGGGTTTTAGGTTTTTTTTGTAGGGTTTGGGGTGTAGGGGTTAGGGTTAATGGTGTAGGGTATAAGATTTTTGGTTGAGGGTATATGGCTTAGTGTATAGAATTTAGGGTTTAGGGTTTAGGGTATAGAGTTTAGTGTGTATGTTTTAAGGTGTGGGGTGTAGGGTATTGGGTTTAGTGTGTAGATTTTAAAATTTAGTGTATATTTAATAGGGTTTAGGGCGTATGCTATATGGCTTAGGGTGTGGTTTATAAGGTTTTGGGTGTTGGGTATAGGGTTTATGGTATAAGATAGAGAGTGTATGTTTTTGTGTTTTGGGTGTACAGTAATGGTTTTGGGGTATATGGTTTAGGATGTAGGGTGCATGTTATTAGGTTCAATGTGTAGGGTTTAGGGTTTACGGTGTTGGTTGAAGGGTATAGAGTTTTGGTTTTTGGTTGTTGGTTGTACTGTTTAATGTGTAGGGATTCATTTCAAGGTTTTAGCTTTTATAATTTAGGGTGTACGACATACGGTTGAGGGTGTAGGGTTTAGGGTTTTTTGGTGTAGTCTATAGGGTTTATGGTGTAGGGTTTTGGGTTTAGTGTGTATGTTATAGAGTTTAAGGTATTAGGAATGGATTTTAAAATGTATTGTGTAGGGGTTAGGGTTTAAAATGTAATGTATTGGGTTTAGGGTGTTGGTTTTAGGGTTTTAGATATTGGGTATGGGGATTATGATTTAGGATATAGATTTTTTATGGGTTTTAATGATTTTTATATGTTTTAGGATTTTTTAGGGTTTAAGGGTTTTTAAGGTGTTTTCAATATTTATGGTTGTTTGGGGTTTTTTTCAGGTTTAAGGTGTTTTTGGGGGTGTTTTATGATTTTTAGGGTTTTTATGCCCCTTTATGGTTTTTAGGGTTCATTTGGGTTGTGGATATTTATGGTTTTAAGGTTTTTGAGGGTTTTTAGATGTTATAGGTTTTTTTTTTATTTTTATGGCTTTAAAGAATTTATAGGGTTTTAGTGTTTTTAAGGGTTTTATGGTTTTTATGGGGTTTTAGTGTTATTAGAATTTATTAGTGTTTTTGGGTTTTTATGGGTTTTAAGTATTTTTAGTGTTTTTAGGGTTTCTTAAGTGTTTTTCATGGTTTTATGTTTTTAGTGGTTTTAGAGTTTTTAAGGGTTTTAGGGGTTTAGAGGTATTTAGTGATTTTAGTGGTTTTAAGTGTTTTGTGATTTTTGGGGTTTTGATGTTTTTAAAATTTTTTGAGGTATTTAAGGGGGTTTGTGGGGATTTTAGGGGTTTTAAGGCATTATTTTTTTAGCGGGTATAGGTTCTCTTTGGCCTTTTGGGTTTTTAGACATTTTTACGGTTTTTAGGGATTTATTTGGGATTTATAGGGCTTTTGGGTTTTGGGATTTTTATGGGTTTAGAGTGTTTGTAGAGTTTTAGGGGTTTTAGGGTTTGTTAATGTTTTCATTATTTTTAATGCCTTTTAGTATTCTTATGGTTTTAGGGTTTTATAGTGTATTTTATGTTTTTCTTAAGAGTTTTCATGGCCTTTCAGACCTTTTTACGGGTTTTCTTGGTTTTTCTTGGGGAGGGGTGTTAGGGGTTTTAGTGTTTTATGTGTCTTAAAGGTTTTAGGGGTTTTGAAGATTTTTTTTGTGGGGTTTTAGGGTTTTTAATTTTGTTTTTGGGTATTTACAGTATTTATGTTTTTAGGGGATTTAGGGTTTTTAGGGGGTTTCAGGGTTTTAGGGATTTTTTGGGATTTTTAAGGTTTTTTTGGGTTTTAAGGTTTTTATGTCCCCTTATGGGTATTAAGTTATTTTTGGATCTTTTTGGGACTTTTAGGGTTTTCTAGAAGATTTAGGGGTTCTTAGGTTTTTTAGGTTTATATATTTTATAGGGATTTTTGGTTTTCATGTTCTTTTTATGTATTTCAGGGTTATAAGTATTTTAGATTTATTTATTTTTATGGTTTTTAGGGGTTTTAGGGTATTTATGGCTTTCAGGGGTTCTATGATTCCTTTAGGGTTTTCTAGGTTTTTAGGGGTTTTTATGGGTTTGAGGGATTTTACGGGTTTTTATTGGTTTTGTTTGTTATTATGTTTCTATTGTTATTAAAGTATTTTATGATTTCTTAGATTTTTTAAATTTTTAGGAAATCCTAGGGTCTTTTAGTGTTTTTATGATTTTTTGGGTTTTAGTGTCTTTTAAGATTTTTAGGGCCTCTTAATGATTCTAGGATATTTTAGTATTTTAAGGGGTTTTATGGTATTTTAGGGTTTTTAAGCACTCTTAGGGTATTTTATTATTTTTAATGGTTTTTAGGGGATTTAGGGTTTTGGGGGGTTTTAGGGTTTTTAGGGGTTTTGGGGGTTTTTTGCATTTTTATGTTTTTTTGGGTGTTTTTAGTGGTTTTGGGTTTTTTGACCCTTTTAGGGTTTTAGGGTTTTTTATTGGATTTATCTTCTTATAGATTTTTATGATTTTGGGGGTTTTATAGGTTTTTAGGGTTTTGTAGGGTTTTTTATGGTTTTTAGTATTCTTGGGTTTTTAGATATTTTTCATGATTTTTAAGGTTTTTAGGGACTTTTATGGTCTTTAAGTGGTTTGTTAGGGGTTTTGGGGGTTTATTATTTTTATAGGATTTAGGATTTCTTAGTGTTTTTATAATTTTTTATGTTTTTATGGTTTTGGGGTTTTTTTGGTTTTCATGTTTCTAAGGTTTTTCTCTTCTCTATATTTTTTGGGGATTTTCTTGTGTTTTTATGATTTTTAGGGGATTTAGGGATTTTAGTGGTTTTTGGGTATTTTTATGTCTTCTAGGGAGGGTATTTAAGGTCTTTTAGAGGTTTTTAGTTTTTTGGGAATTTTTTTGGGTGTTTGGGGTTTTTTAGTGTTTTAGGGGTTTTAGGGTATTTTATGGTTTTTATGTTTCCATGGAATTTTATGGTGTGGGGGTTATTAGGTTTTTTTTTGTTTTTAGGGATTTTTAGGGTTTTTTTGGGTTTTTTGGGGATTTCAGTTATTTTTTGGGGTTTAATATTTTGATGTCTATAGGTTTTTATGGTTTATTTTTTTATTTTAGTGTTTTTTGTGGTTTTAGGGTTTTTTTGTTTTTTTTTATTTTTTTAGGTTTTTAGGGTTTAACGGTTTTTTATTGTTTCTAGGGTTTTAGGATTTTATAGGGGGTTTTGGGTTTTTCTATTCTTATGGGGTTCTTGGATTTTTGGGGGTTTTATGGTTTTTAGGGTTTTTAGGTTTTTTAGGGTCTTCAAATTTTTAGGGTTTTATGGGGTTTTAGAGTATTTAAGGGGTTTGGGTTTTTATGGATTTTTGTTCATTTAGGTTATTTTATGAATTTTAATGTTTTTTGGGTTGTTTTGGTAAATTTTTTTGTATGTTTATTTTGTTTTTAGGGACTTCTAGAGTTTAGGTTGCATTGTTTACAATTTTTGGAACATATTTTATGGTTTTAGGTGTAGGGTTTAGGTTTAGGGTTTAAGGTTTATGATTTAAGGTATAAGGCTTAGGGTGGGGGTTTAGGTTTTAGGGTGTGAGGTATACAGTCTTGGGTGTAGGGTTTATGGTGTATGGTGTATGGGTTCATGTATAGGGTTTAGGGATTAAGGTGTAGGGTATTGGGTTTAGGGTGTAGGATTTCGGTAAAAACATCCGTAAGGGGCGGCCTAACAAAAAGTCATGTTATGTCTGCTAACCCCTAGAAAAGTGGACTTATGAAAATATTAAGCTTATAATATAAAAGAAACAAAGTTAGTAGGGTTTTCCATGTAACATATAAATAGTCAAACTATTCTCTCTGTGTCTTGTGGATTAGGAAAAAAATACCATTATATATTCTTCATTCAAATCAGGATTGTTTCTTCATCGAAACCACCTTCTCTTTGTCCGAATGTGAACGTATTCTGACTGGGAGGGAATTATTTATGTTCTATAAATTCAAAATTTTATGAAGAGGAGATTTACATAAAACCTATAAAATGGTGAAATAAAACTAGAAGGAGATTGATGAAAAATGTTAAAAGGGGTGAGACCACAAAGGACAAATCAATTCCACAAATTAAAAATCACTTCATGGACCAAGGTAGTGATTTATCTCCCCATGAACGATTATACTCTATGAACTAAATAGTTTTCATGAATGATGTGGTGATATTTTCCCATGTGAATGACTATATCCCATGAACCAGATAGTTCATGGTACTTTTTTGTACCACCGACGCCATCAAACATCAACCCCCTTTGAGAATGACATTTCACCACCGACTGAGTCATTTTTGGGGCAGGGACACCCTGTGCAGGATTTCACAAAACAATCCCATGGCCCACTGTATACGATTGACCATTTCGGAATCCAATCCCTCCACTAATATATAAATATAACCTAAGGTGGAATGGAAAAGTAACTATGAGACATAAATGAAGATAGATGAAGGATTTGAGTGATGAGGAAACAAAAATACCAGATCCTCTTCATCAATTTCTTATACGTAGAATATCCTCCACATCGAATTAAGGGTAAAAATAATAAACTGTTCAGCAGCCACAAACCCAAACCCCCTAAACTGACACCATTCTCCATGGAGTAAATGGATTTTCCCTTCTCAGAAAAGTATCCCACATAAAAAAAATGCAATGTAGGTTGAATCCTACACCGTGTAGCCAAATGCTATGCAGAAGAAAGATTAACTTGTGAAGAAAAAATCTACATGGGAGAAACTCATACCCACATAGAAAAACATTATGTGAATGGAATCTTTCCCCACATAGACATAAGCTACATTGGAATAACCCAGGTCCACATAGCCTAGGACTACACAGATTGTACCCTCACCTCTGTAGCAACATGCTATGCAGCGGGAACCCCATCCTACCAAAGAACCTACTATGTTGAATGGGTCATCATAGGTAATTATACACTCCACCTCTCAGGAATTCCTTATATCATGTCCTTGGCCCCCATGTTGTCCCTTTTTCAAACCAGTCTAATAGAATCTGTCCCAGGCTCATCCAAAACCACCCAAAATGTTTGATTAGATCATGGGCACATCAGTATGTCCTCTTGAGTTTACATACCTGTGGTAAGTAGTGTCACATGTGTAACCTCCATAGTAAGATGGAAATATGAATATCCTTGTGTGTAAATTCCTATGGTAACACGGATTTCAACCTTAGGGTGTTCACATAATCCTCATTGTTCTGGGTGGGGATATAGGGGATCACACTTTCCTTTCCCTTTGATGGTTAATGAGATCCTCCACCTCAGAACCAATTTTAGGGAATCCATCACAGAGTAATACCCTAGCCCTTCTTGTGAGAGATGGAACTTATACCTCTCTTTTCCTCAGTCCAATAAATAGTTGGGTGAGTCACCAAATGTTTCTATCCTATTTACCAGAATGAAAGAGGTAACATGAACACACAACACCCTCTTCTTCTCCCTTTAGGATTTAACGCCTCATCTAATAGAAGTTATAGTGGAATCATGTGATATTCATATCTAATTATTAATTTTATTTCTCACACCATCCATGACTCACATGGACATAGATATTAGTGGTGATCATGACATATTCTTGATAAAAAACCTCAAATGGGCCCCCAATTCGGTGTAGGCCCCAACCATACCCAAATCCATAGGCATTATCCATAGATGTAATCCCCCAACTTTATTTAAAATGTGATTCTTCAATGTGTATTCCCCAATTAAATTCAGTTCAAATTAGATGCTTTAATTTTTATGTCCAAACCATATGCACCAGATGTGCATCCAATATGGTATAATCTGATAAAACATATATAAACATTCACATAACCATATTCCAAATGAATCGCACCAAAAAGGAATCCACTAATTGTAATCCCTAATCATTACTCCTCAAATGGGAAGTTTCCTTGCATAAACCCCGACTTCAAGTGCCTTATATAGGTGTAAGTCCAACATTACCAAACTACATGGGATTTGATTCTCAACTAACTGGGATATGTTGGATGCCTCCCTATAATACAAATCCATAACCCAAATATAGCCTAATGTTTTTTGGGTCACATCCTTGGTAGGTCATATCCACATGGGAGACCATATCTCTTCCAGGTCCCTCAGGCTACCTCAGAGTAACTACCACACTATCCTTGACTGGGTTCCTTTCACCTGGGAATCCTTATCATACAAAATTACACTCCATGGTTGGGTAATTGTCACATGACCTTAAAAGGTGATGGGCCCTGTAAAGTGGCATCAAACTACATGGGTTTTTATTCCTCTCACAAGGATACATTGGAAGACCATCTTATGGGTTTTATCCTGAAATTGAATACAACTTTTTCACCCTATATGATAGTATTCTCCAGAGATCCTCACCATGTGGCTTAAAACTAGAATCATCCTAATAAATAACCAAAAAATATAGGATCTATTCATAAAAGGGTACCATCGATGGAGAACCTCATATACATACAGATATCCCCATTGATGGAGAACATCAGAAACATAGATATGATTCTGAACCAATGTGTATTAATTATTAATAATTACCTTAGGGTAATATGTATTATACGCACTAGTGAATTAGTAAAGGATTCAATAATATAGATTAAATATATTAATGTGTCCGATAATATGAAATAGTCCCCCCCCCAAATGGTTATAATGAGCCCAAACTCCCATCCAATCGACCGGTGTGAGTTATTAACTGTTGTTAGTTAATTTTTCCAATGAAAACATTCCTTTGGAAATTATTTTCAAGAGTAGTCAAGGATATGAGAGTCGTTGGGTGTTTCTGACACCACAAAAAAAAACCCATTTAAGACTGTTCGAATATGTTTTACCCGATGACAGTGATTACAAACCATCCAAACCCTAACAATCTACCACTCAGGCCCAAATGGTTTTCATCAAAAATCGGGTTATTTTTTGGTTTTATGGACTTTTAGGGGTTTTTAGGTTTTTAGGGTTCTTTATGATTTTATGTTTTTGATGGACATTTATTTTTTTTAGGGTTTTCAGGATCCTTTTAGGTTTTTTTAGTTTGTATGGGTCATTAAAGGGGTTTTAGGTTTTTTCAAGCAAATTTAGGGGTTTTATGGTCCTTTAGGGTTTTGGGGGGTTTTTTATATTATTTTATGTATTTATGGTATATTAGTGTCTTTTAGGGGATTTTAATGCCTTTAGTATCTTTTTGGGATTTCAAAGGTTTTTAGGGTATTTTATGGATTTTAAATGTCTTTATGGTTTATAGTATATTCTAGGGTTTTTTGGTTTATTAGTGGTTTTATCATTTTTAGGGGTTTGGGGGATATTATAGACTTTTTTTGGATTTATGGTTTTAAGGTGTTTTTGGGGTTTTTGTGTTTTTAGAGAATTTTAATTGGTTTTATGGAGTTTTAAGATTTTTATGAGTTTTTAGGATTTATTTGTGTTTTTATAGTTTTAAGGTTTAAGGGATTTTTTGGGTTTTCTAGGTTTTAGTATTTTGGGGTATTATAATCCTTTAGGGGTTTTAGGATTTTGAGGGTTTTTGTGTTCATTTGATTTTTTGGGAATTTGTAAGGGGGTTTTTGGGTTTTAATTGTTTTTAAATGGGGTTTTAGGATTTTTAGTGTTTTAGGGACATTTTATGAATTTTTTGGTTTTTTATGGTTTATTGGGTATTTGGGGTTATAGTATTTTTAGTGTTTTTATTAGATTATGGTGTTTTATAAATTTTTCTGGGTTTTAGGTTTTTAAGGGGGTTTTTTGGTTTTAAGGGTTATTTAGGGATTTTATGATTTTTATGGGGTTTTATGGATGTTTTTATTTTTAGGGTTTTTATGTGGTTATAGGGTTTTTATTGTTTTTAAGGTTTTCTTGGGTTTCTTAGGATATTTAGGGGTTATTATGAGATTATTTATCTTTTAGTGTTTTAATATTTTTTTTTTGGGTTTTTCAGTTTTTTAGGGGTTTTGAGGTTTTCAGGGTTTTAGGGTGTTTAGGGGTTTTAATAGTTTTTAGTGGTTTTAGGGTTTTTAGGGTGTTTAAGGATATTTAGGGGCCTTTTAGGGGTTTTTGGGGATTTTTGGGTTTTTTTGGTCTTTTAGGGTTTTTAGGGTTTTAAAAGTTTATTAGGGGTTTTAAAGGGCTTTATCAGTTTTTAAAATTAATAGGTTTTAGGGTTTTTTGGATATTTTTTTCTTGCGTTTTTGGGGTTTTTATGTTTTTTTAGCTTTATGGATGGGTTAGGGTTTTTTATTATTTTTTTTAGTTTTAGGGGTTTTGTGGTTTTTATTGGTTTTTAGTGTATTTATGTTTTTCTTTGGGTTTTAGGGGTTTTAAGAGGTTTTAGATTTTTAATGGTATTTATATGATTTTTATAGTTATTTTGGTTTTTATGGGGGTTTAGTGTTTTCATCGAGTTTTTTTGGTTTTATGGTTTTTGAGTATTTTTATGGTTTTTTTGGTTGTTAAGGTTTTTATATGTTAGGTGTTTAAGGTGGTTGTGGGATTTTTTTATGTTTATTAAGTGGTATTTAGGTTACTTTAGGTTTTTTTAGTGTTTTTTTGGTTTTTAGTGTTTCTTAGGGTTTTTAGTATGTTTAAGGGGTTTTAGGGTATTGGGGGTTTTAGGGTTTTTATGGTATTTTGGGGGTTTTAGGGGTTATAAGGGTTTTAGGGTTTTTAGGGGTTTTAGGGGGTTTTGGGGCATGATGGTGTTTTTTGATTTTTCTAGTTATTAGGGTCCTTTAGGTGTTTTATGCACTTTTATGGTTTTTAGGGATTTTATATTCTTTGGGTTTTTAGGATTTTTAGGGGGGGTTTTCCTGGTTTTTAGGATTTTTATTGTTTTTATGGTTTTAGAGTTTTTAGCTATTATTATTATTTTTATGTTATAAGGGATTTTAGGGTTTTTAAGGTTTTAATGGGATTTTAGGTTTTTAGGGGTTTAAGGTTTATTTTTTATTTTTAGGATATTTTAGGGGTTTTAGGGTAGGCGTGTTAGGATTTTTTTAGTGTTTTGTATGATTTTTTCGGGGTTTTAATTTTTTTAGTGTTTTAAGGGTTTCATGTATTTACGATGATTAGTTTTTTAGGGTTTTAGAGGTTTTTTTGGCTTTTAGGGTTTGCGGGTTTGTGGATTTTTAATGTTTTAGTGTATTTTTGGGGTTTTTGGTTTTTTTGGGTTGTTTTATAAGTTTTCGGGGGTTTAAGGGTTTTTGTGTCTTTAGTTTTTTTAGGGTTTTAGGGGGGGTGGGTGGGTGGGTGGGTTATTATTTTATTAATTTTAGGTTATTGAAGGAATTTCATGGTTCCTTCAGTGTTATAGGGTCTTTTAGGGGTTTTTTGGGTTTTAGGTTTTTTAGTATTTTTTTGGGTTTTTAGGTATTTTAGGTTATTTTGGGTTTTATGGTGTTTTAGGGACTTTAATTTTTTTAGGGTTTTTATCATTTTTAGGGTGTTTAGTGTTATTTTAGTAGTCTTTTAAGGTTATTTAAGTTTTTGTAGGGTTTTAAGAGTTTTCATGGGGTTTTTAGGATTTTTAGTGTTTTTGGAGCCTTTTATGGTTCTTAGTGTATTTGGGGGTTTTATGTTTTTTTGGTTTTTTAGGATTTTTAAGGATTTTTTTTGGTTTTATGGGTTTTTAGGTTTTTATCATTTTTAAGGATTTATTGAGTTTTTGGTTATTCTATGCTTTGAGGGTTCTTTAAGTGTTTTATGGTTTTGAATGTTTTTTAGGGTTTTGTAGTGTTTTTAGGGGGTTTTAGTGTTTCATATGGGTTTTTATGGTTTTTAGGTTCTTTATATGGTTTTTTACGGTTTTGAATGAATTTTAAGGTTTTATATATTTTTAGGTGTTTTTAAGGTCCTTAGTATTTGTAAAGGTTTTCTTAGTGTTTTCAGGATTTTTGGGGTTTCCTATAGATTTTTAGGGCTTTGTATTTTTTAGTTTTTTTATTTTTTGTACATTTTTATACTTTTTATGGTTTTAAGGGTTTTTTACAACTTTTAGGGTTTTCTTTGTTTTGTGGGTGTTAGGTTTTCTTAGTGTTTTTTTTTATTTTTAAGGGGTTTTAGCGTTTCTTTTGTTTTTAGAGTTGTTTTAGGGTGTATGGTTTAGGGTTTAGGGTCTAGTGTATAGGTTTTAGGGTGTAGGGTATATGGATTAAGGTGTAGGATATAGGGTGTATGGTATATGGTTTAGGGTTTATGGTGTATGGTATAAGTATTATAGTGTAGGGTTTAGTGTTTAGGGTGTTCGGTATAGGTTATAGGGTGTAGGTTTTATGGTTTAGGGTATTGGGTACAGGGTTTATGATATAGGGTTTAGGGTTTATGGTTTAGTGTTTAGAGTGTATGGTTTAGGGTTTAGGATTTAGGGTTTAGGGGTTAGGAAATAGGGTTTAGCGTTTAGGGTTTAGTGTTTGCAATTTAGTGTGTAGGGATTCGGGTTTAGGGTGTTTGGTACGAGGTTTATGGTGTACGGTTAAGGGTTTATGGTGGATGGTATACGGTTTAGGGTGTTGGTTTTAAGATTTAGTGTGAAGGGTACAGGGTTTAGGGTGTATGGTTTATTATATAGTGTGTAGGATTTAGGGTTTAGGGTGTCGGGCTAAAGTTTAGGGGTAGGGTACAAGGTTTACGGTGTAGGGTTTATGCTTTAGGGAATAGTGTATATGGTTTAGTCTGTAGGGTTTTGGGTTTCAGGTATAGGGGATATGTTTTTGGGTTTATGGTTTAGCATTTAGTTTATATTGTTTAGGTATTAGGGGTTAGGTTTTAGGGTTTATAGTTTTGGGTGTGTGGTGTAGGATTGAAGATGTAGATTTTGGGCTTTAGGGTATAGGGTATAGGGTTTTTGGACTAGGGTTTAGTGTTTAGGTTTTAGTGTATAGGGTATAGGGTTTAGTGTTTATGGTTTAGTGTGTAGGGTGTATGGTTTTGGGTGTATGGTTTTGGGTTGAGGTTGTAGGGTTCAATGTGTAGGGTTCAGGGTTTTGGGTTTTGGGTGTGGGGTATAGGGTATTGGCTGTACGGAATATGGTTTAGTGTGTGGGATTTTGGGTATAGGGTGTAGGGTATAGGGTTTAGGATTTATGTTTTATGGTTTAGGGTGTAGGGTATAGGGTAAAATGTGTATAGTTTAGGGTTTAGTGTGTTGGTTATAGGGGTTATGGTGTAGGTTAGAGGGATTAGGGTTTTGGGTGTAAGGTTTTGGGAGATGGGTATACGGTTTAGGGTGTAGGGTATAGGGTTTTGGGTGTTGGGTTTTGGGATTAGGGTGTTGGGTGTAGGGTTTATGGTTTATTTTTTACGGTGTAGTGTGTAGGGTATAAGGTATAAGGTGTAGGGTTTTGGGTTTTGGGTTTTGGGTGTATGGTTTAGGGATCATGGTTTAGGTTTTGTGGTTAAATGTGTTGGGTGTAGGGTTTCAGGTGAAGGTTTTGGGATTTAGCATTTAAGGTGTGAGGTATAGTGTTAAGAGTGTAGGGTTTTGGGTTTATGGTGTAGGATATAGGTTTTATGGTGTGGGTTTTGGTTTTTAGGGTGTAGGGTTTAAGATGTAGTGTACAGGGTTTACAGTGTCAGGTTTAGGGTGTAGGGTTTACAGTTTACAGTTTGAGGTGTATTATGTAGGGTTTGGGTTTCAGGTGTAGGGTGTAAGTTTTTGAGTGTCGGTTTTATGGTTTTGAATGTGATGTGTAGGGTTCCAGATGTAGGGTGTAGGGTTTTTAGTATGTGGTTTAGGGTATAGGTTTTAGTTGTTTTAGGGGTTTTTTAGTGTTTATAAGGTTATATAGATTTTATTGTTATCTATGGTTTATTGGGTTTTTGGGGTTTTTGGGGTTTGTATGACTGTTTTGGTTTTTATGTTTTTTATGGGTTTTAATATTTTTAGGGTTTTTTGGGTTTTGGGTGTTTTTAAGGTTTTTGGGTTTCTACATTTTTAAGGGTTCATTGTGTTTTTATGGTTTTAGGGATTTTTCATGGTTTTTAAGGGTTTAATGTTTTTTCCTGAATTTTTATGGGTTTAATGAAACATACATTAATTATTTTGATGTATTACTTTGTTTATTTTGGGTCTTGTATTAATCCCTTAGCTTCCTTAGGAGTTTTTTGAGAAGATGAGATTTTTTTCCCCTATAACTGGTGGGCACTTTTGGTGCATGATTAGGGGAAAACGAGAACCTTTAATAGTGGAACTATCCACGTCGCATGTGATACTACATGAGTGTGCACTATCCCATAGTAAACCATGCATCCAGCTTCCTCTTGGATAGAGAAGACTGCTTGGTTTTCTAATGGTTAGTAAATCTGTGCGGGCTAACTGTGTGGCATGCTTGGGTCATTAAAAATGGTGAATGATCTTTCTACCCTCCATTTATTTAACCCCAAATTCACACTATTTCATTCCTATTAGTTATTTCATTCCATTGGATAGTGGGTGGGTTGACCTAGAATGGGTTGAATCTTAGTTCTTTCTATTGAATCAAGATGATTATGGTATTATCTTTCCATTATAGGGTCCCCTTACGGTGCAGTTGTGATTTTCAACTGGATTCCAGAACATTCTAAGCTTGAGGTACGAGATTCCATGCTTCAAATTTTTATAATATTTTGTTATGGATTCATTGTTATTTTAATGTGTTCTACATATTTTTTGAAAGGTGTGATATGGGTTTTCCAAAGTTTTTAAGGTGTGTTTATGATGAAATATGCTTTACTAGAGGAAATTCGTTATATTTTATGTTTGCTTCCTTATGGTTCTTCTGGAATGTGTTCTGTAAATTTTGTATGTGGTGTGTAGTATGTTTAAAAATGGTTTGGGGGTGAATATGGATTTTAAAAGAGGTTTTTATTTAAAAAAATCTGGTTTTCATTCTATATTCATATTTATTGATTTCTATATAGGAAAGTGGTGATCTTTGTGACGTGAGAAATGAAATTGGGCACAAATGAAACCCATGGTATCTAGGTGGGTGTGCTAGGAATTGTATTCTAGTTGGATCGGTGGGGCCGGTGCCTGGTTTTTCTAGCTGTATTGACATTATAACATTAACTAAACTATGATGATGTTTGGACACTACTTCCTATGGAAATGGGGACGACCTTGTTTGTTTAAGGTTCAAACTTTCCAATCGGTTTCTAACGGATTTATTCGTAGAACCAGAAACACCCAATGATTCTATATCCATTTGGGCCTATTTTCCAAAGGTAGGTGCTCATTAGATGTGGACTGATGGGGCTTAAGAATTTACATTGATTGAGAAGATGGGATGTTAGGCTCATCACACCTTTTTTGGGGAGGATTATTGCCTACTCCGGGACTCTCTTATAAATTTAAGTTATGTTCACGAATCCTTATTAATTTACCAGGAATGAAAATGAGTTTTCCTTTAGATTTTGCAATCTATGATTGATATTTATGAGATTTAGAGAATATTTTATATGTATTTTAGGTTCTTCATCGATGGAGAATCATCCATATGTATTAGAGATTATTATTCAATGGTATCCTTCAATACATTATATAGAAATCTCTTGGTCATTATGATGACCATACTATTTTTAAATCAACTCAGTGGGGCACTTGATGTTTATTGTCATTCAAAAAGACAGGGATTATTTCAGAGTTGGGATCGTACCCACAGATGGTCTACCTACGTATCCTCATTAAAAAGGAATCAGAACCCATGTAGTTCGATAAAAAGGATATAGTTTAACGTCATATGGGGTGGAAAATAATTAATTAAATATGGGCTTGAACCTTCGAAAGGCTTCCTACGTACTCTAATTTTAAGGAAGAGATCAATGAATATGTAGTTCGGGTGAAGAAATATGGGGTTTATGCATGGTTAATGGCCCAAAAAAAGATGTCGTGATTACTTTTACACTCTATGCTCACGCGAGTCATGGTTGGTGTGAGAAAAAAGAGGTATCAGTGAACCTAGTAGATGTTCCATGAAAGATGTTGTCACAAGAAATGATGTGGTTCTTATGTATGTATGACTTCCCCAGTAGATGAAGTCCAGGACTTACTTCCGGAAAGAAGCCTAGGAGTAGGGTCTATAAAGGTATTTTTACTTTATGGAGATTTGTAGTTTTACCCCGGGGCTTAATCCTAAGGATGATGCCCAAATTATTGGGAACTTATAACTTGGGGATTACTCCTAAGAAGGAGGCCCAAATTAAAAGGGACTTATGATTGGGGCTTATTCATAAGAAGGGGGCCCAAATCAAAAGAAATTAATATTGGGGCTTACTCCTAAGAGGGATGCCCAATGTTGAAGAAAATTATGACTGGGGCTTACTCCTAAGAAGGAGACCCAGATTAAGGGGACTTGGGGCTTACTCCTGATGAGGATGCCTTAAATCAAAATATCTTCTCATCTTAAAGGATGTGGTTATATGGAGGAATCCTCTAACCATAGTGACATAAATCTTGTAAGTCATGAGGTTTTGGGGGAGGTTCTCATAGAATTTCTTTTAGATAAGGAATCCAACAGAGGAACCATTCCATAAATGGATTTGAAAAGGGGTTCAAGGGCTAATATCTTGAAGAGGATAGGTGAACGGGAGAGAGGCATACAAATGAAGTTGACACACAAGTTTTGGTCATGTAAGTCATTTGGCACACCAGTCTTTGCCGCACAAGTGTACTTGCGCGGTATGGGTTCACCTGGGCGATGAAGAATCTGTAGGGTAATACTTGGGTGAGAATTAACTCAAGCCTTTAGTATTATCCTAAGATGTTTCCAAAAGGGCGGCGCTCAAGTTTCATCAAAAGGGTAGGGCGGCACGCAAGTGTTTCCATTTTTAAGGAGGACTGGACACTTAGGCTCACAAGTGATGATGAATTCTAAACACTTAGGCCTTATTCTACTCCTTCAAGTCTTCCATTCTAGGTAAAAAGTTACCTTTGAAGCTTTCAGAAGAGTTCAGTTAAAGACTAGGGAGACCAGAGCTTGAATTTGGATTTTGGAAAAATCTGCCCTTGAAATGGGGTCCCACTGGGACTATTTATAAGACACTTTTCACCTTGGACAAAAAATAAAATCATCCAGGAAAAAGAGCTGCACGACCTATATGTGGTGTGAAAGTGACTTGCGCGACTTTCTCCAAATGGGCTCCTAGTTCAGGCCTTTGTCAATTTTTTTATGTTCTTCAAAGGGTGACCATCTTTGTGCTTAAGGTACTCCCCTTTTCCATTTATTGAACTCTCTGACAGAAAGGAGAATCAAAAAAATTACCCCCTCATAGTTGGATCCGAAAAGGAAAGAGGATCCGACTCTGAGGTAAGGCTGGAGAAATCAAGGGTATATGGCATGCAAGTTTGGTGAGTAGATTCTAGGGAACATAGGTATGGCACGCGGGTTTTCAAGATCGCCTATATATATAGGCTCACTCCTGGTAAAACTCACTCAGCTTCCAGTAACTTGATCTCTCGTCGCACAGGTGCTTCTGTCTTTAGCGAATTTCCCTTCTGGATTTTGTCGTTCTTCTGCATAAGGTATTTGACTTGCGCTCCCTGAATTGGGCGGAAAAACTTACGTGACTGGTTTGACTTGCACGCCAAGTTGTGACTTGCGTGTCTTAATTCCTTTGCCATTTTTTTTGATTTCCTTCATCAAAATTTCACAAGATAAATTTACATTAAAGTTTATTGTTTGATCTTTGTGTAGATTCAATGGCTCCCAGAAAAATTGGATCAGCTGATGAGTTGGCCAGCAAGAGAATAAATGATATGATGAACGTCTTCGTCCATGACTATTATGTTATCTATGATAGTACTCTCCCGGATTTGGATAATTACATAAATAAATATCATTCCAAATTCCCATATATCATCTACATGCCTTTTTATGGCCATGGTCATCTACAAGGAGTCAACGTTCTAGTGGAAAAGAATTATATCCCTCATTCCTCTTTTCAAAAAGACACCAACTTCTCTTCGGAAAATGTCTCAGTTGTAGGATCATTTGTCAATGCTGGGACAATGGAGAAGGCATACATAATGCATCATGTCCCATGTGCTCCAGATTTGAAGCCTCACACACCTAAGCTGCAGCCACATTTCTATCCCTCTATTTTCTGAAATTCTCAGATGGGCCAATCTAAGGGATGGAAGAGAAGTTTGGATTTACATCCTAGAGGAGGTGTGAATCCGACTTGGATGTGGGCATATTGGGTGTGACAAAACTGTGTAGAGTTTATCGATGATCTGAAGGGAGCTATAATATTTGATCTTGTTTGGGCTGGGCAGACATATTTCTACAGGAATGACAATTTCGTGCCAGATTTAATCAGCTGTTGGATCCTGGAAACGAGTTCTTTCCATCTGACTCATGGAGATGTAGGCATCAGTTTGTGGGACATCTACAAGATTTCAAGGGCTCCAATTTTGGGAGATATGTATGGTGAATTCACCCCCCCAAGGTTACTTGGAATGATTCAGAGAAGAATCCCAATTTGGCTCGAGAGTTAATAAAAATTTTCTTCTAGATTAAAAATACCACCACCATAAAAAACCCAATCCAGAAAATATATCAATCCAGAGGACTGGATGGACATGTTTCTTATTAAGAAGAGAGTGAAGGGACCTTACTGCACTCATGCTACTAGTTTCCCTAGAGCAGAAAAGAGGGGTGCTCTGTGCACATTTTGGCCAACTCTGGAAGCGAGAGAGTTTGATAGGTGGGGGTATGAAGTGAACCATAAAATTATAGCGAAGACCCATCTGGTAGGATTTTTGGCCTTGTGGCTCAGTGTTTACCTTTTAATAGTTCGGGATTCAAAAGGAGGTGTGAGTCCGGGGACCTTTGTCGTTGCAGCCAAGCAGGCTGAAAGGAAGATGGTTGGGTTGGCCACCCCAGTTTTGGAAAAGATTCATAGGAGCTTACTTCATGTTTATATGGGTAAGTCTCCTCTAAGAATAGTGTGAATATTCCATGTTTTATGGGGATGAATCTCCATCCACATTAGAACATATGTTGTAGAAAGTGGGGTAAAGGTTCCTGGAAGTTCTTTCCAGCCGTTTGTTCAAGCCTTTTCTGGAATTTCTACCCTATCCCTCAACACTTATGATATCAAAATAAGGTTGATCATTTTCCTGGATTTTCACTTCATTCCTTATGGAAATCCACCAACAGGGTGATTTGTTGATGATGGAACAACCAGCCTGGAGTTAAGGGCATATATGCTGGCATGTGGAGATGGTACACTGACCACGAGGATTGACAGAGAAATTATATGCAAGGCCTATGCTCCATATATATTAACAGGTCAATTCAATTGTCTGCAGCAAATTACCGTATCCCCTTTGGTGCATGTTAGGTTAGAGAAACATCCGATGGTTTCTACTCAGCTATGGTTTCTGACAACTATGGAAAAGACTAGAGAGGTATTTGATCTACCAGCTGTTGAAGCGGCATGTCAATTGAATACATGGTATGCCAAGGGCTGGGTAGCATCATACCCTAAAGGGATACTGAATTAGCCGGCCCCTCAGATGGGGATAAAGAATAGAACCATTAAGAAAGAATATATTTATTTGGAAGGTGACTCTTCCTCACCCCTAGTTGATTCACTAGATTCCTCACCCGAAACCGATTCACCAGATTTCCAGGATGGGATTGATGAGGCTCAAAATGCGTCAAAGAGGCCTTGTGCTAGATATAATATTCCTGCCAGATTCAAGAAACCTACTCCATCAACTCCTAGTGAGTTACATCATTGAGTAAATTTATTCACCATTATTTTAAAGAGCAACAAGTTTCATTTTCTTATCCTTTATCTGCGATTGCAGGAGCTGTGAAGAAGTTGAAGTCCCAAATTGCAGGACCCACCTTACAGCCTTCAGGTGCACATTCTGAATATTTACGACCAGAGGATGTCCAGACATGATGAAGTTTATATTGGTATGTAGAAACCTCCTGGATGGACTTATGTGAGGGGCTGCATATCCCTGGAGTGGGGAATCTCTGGGCTTTATCTAACATCTGCTTTGAGGACCACCCCAATGAAGTGAGGGATTACATCAAAAAGCTAGAAATGCTCATATATTCCACTGATTAGTTAGTTTCTATCACCAATTTTATGAAGGAAATGATGGACCATGGTACCACTAAGGGGATTGGTCCTTTATTAGATGAACAGTGGCATGATTATGTGGATCCTGATGATATAATTTTACTTTTTCTCATATTTCTATTTGCTTTGCCTTTTGAATTTAGTCAAAGATTTCTTATTCAAGGAAATAATATTCTTCATCCTACAGCTTGTAAAGGAAAGAACCACTAATATCCCTTCGCTGCGGTATAGCCCTGGGGGCACTGCTCTTGGAGCCACTTAATCTCCTCGTGAGTCGGGCGAAGTATCTCCAGGACAGCATGCCTTGGATGAGGAGTTAGAAAGGGCGGTATTGTCTCTAATACCTATTTTTGGAGATAATGACGCCAGTCCACCCAAAAAGGCCAAGAAGAAGAGGAATCTAAGAAAGAAGACCATAGTCAAATGCTTTATCAATAGTGGTAAGTCTTTCTGGTAGTCATGAATCTTAACTTTTAAAAAAGTTCTCAAAATTCATGGGATTTCAGGGGCTTCTTCAGTTTCCCCTTTAAGGGAAAGGACATACCATCCTCAGAGTAAAACATAGGGTGTTGTAGAACCGCTTCAAGTTCCTGTTGAAACTTCTCTTCCTGAAGAAATACTGAGAGCAGATGAGTCAGCGTCTATTCCCAACACCACTCTGGTTTCTGATTCCAGGAGAGAAAAGACTTCTGGTAAATTAACAATACTTCCTATAACCTCAAATTAGACAACAAATGACTTCCATTCTATGAATTTTTAGGTTCAACACATGCACCAAAACATTTGGCAACCACCGAAGCTGGCCCTGCAACTGTCTTTGAAGAAGCTATCTGGGGTCAGAGATTGTTAGATAAAAGTCATGAAGAAGACATGTTGAGTGCTCCCATTAGGAAGACTAACCTTGGATCTGGTAAATCATTGGATAAAATGATGAATCTTGGAATTTCCTTTGAATAAATATTAGAACATGTTAAATTACTGTGTGATTTAGAAGATTTTGGAGATCTAGTTATGGAATCAACTGCACGTGAGTTCCATCATTTCTCCTGTTAATCTTCTCACGATTACACTTCTAAACTTGTTTGGTTAAAAAATGTATAGTTCCATCTAAAAAACTGCTGAACCAACAACGCTTGAAAGGGGTGTAGACATTGATGTCAACACTATTATTGCAGAAACACTGGCTCATGTGGAACTTAGCACGAAAGACCCTCCTGAAACCCATCCGGAAAATCCTGTTGAAGCTAGGAAAGATGGGGAGTAGTATTCACAAGTTGTTGATTTTATTTTAGAAAATATATGATGATATTTGTGTCTTACTTAACCTTCAAGACAATCAATCAGCTTTTACTATCCTTTGAAACCAACCATACATTCAATTGACCAAATAAGGATGCCAACTTCAATGGATAGATCAAGAGGTGAAGCCTCTGCCTCAGCCCAAACAGTAGCAGAAGGTGAAGCAACCAGGGTTAGGGAAGGAGCAGAACATGGAACTTCCTTAAGTGCATTAATCCCAGACTATGTTCCTCCCTATGATAGTGATGCCGAATCAGACCCAGAGGTGCAAAAGGCGCTCCAATTCTCACATCACAAGCCATGGTAAAATATATGGAAGATAATATCTAAGGTGCCTCTGGAAGAGATGCCTTTAAAAATTCCACGACATTCATCCTTGTTCATCATGATGGGACTTTTTGGTTTTGGATATCAAGAAATCCTTGTCGCAGTGACACAAGTCATTTGAAGGAGAAAGAAAGAGAAAATGTGTCATCAATACCTGATCAGAGCTAGATTGCTGACCAATATCAGTGAATTTTAGGATGCAGTTTCCTGAGCTGAAGATTCTCATGCTGCAAAGCTGAAGGAACTGAAGTAGAAGATCAATGTGAAGATTTTCCAGTAGTTTCACCTTCAGAAAGAGCTAGATGTAGTTACTGGGGAGCATGAACACCTTCATAATTCATTGGAATAAGTCCAAGAGGATGGTATAAATGCCATCACAAATTCCAAAGAATCACTTCATCGGGCTGAAGAGAGTGAAGTTGGTCGAGTAAATGAACTTCAAGTAGCTGATGATGAAGCTCGGGATGTTGTGAAATAGATGAGAAATTGTGTTGAAAGTCTTCTGTAATTTCTAAAAAAAAGTGAAGAGACTCCAATTTGTGGATCTTATTCTATTCTTGTTCACCAATGAAAAATAGTCCATTTTCATTCATTTGCACCGTCATTTTCTTGATAATTGCTCTTATTTTTACCTAATCCAATGGTCCTAGTAAACATAGTTTGATTTTGACTAGGGTTATAGAAACAACCCCACAAAATTTTCATCTTTTAATTGCTCAATATTTCCTAAATCATACAAAATGTATGTTTAGCGAGATGAGACTCGACTTTTGTTTAGGGTATCCTTTATAGGTTCCCAATTTAATGAGTACCACGTCTTTTTTATTGGAAGTTTAAAGTAATGCATATTGGACTATAAAAAGGCTAATATTTAATGTCAAATATCTTTGACCGAATGGATGATATTGACTCTATTCTTGATAATTATTTTGGAAATATATTACCATATTCAAGTATGGAGTGGGAAAATTGTAAAATGTGACTTCATAAATTTTGAATTTGAGGAATGACCAGGGAAAAGAGCTAAAAATAATTAGAGGATGTCTTTTCTAAGAATGAAGTTACCACTACTTCACAAACCCATTATGGGGGATGAATTATGCAGGGAGAACTAGAGAATATGCTATATAGTCAAATAGTAGTATCTTTGGGATAATAAGTCTGTTATGTAGACATCTTATGCAAGGCCACCTAAGGGCATATGCTACATAGTTGGGCAAAAGAACTCTCAGAAATTTGACTTTATATTACTAAAATCTGAAGAAAGTTTTATGGAGATTCAAATTTTCCAAATAATGGAGTCTAATTTATGGAGAAAGATACTTGAATATGGAGAGTATATTTCCGATCAGAATTGTCCAAGAATTGGAGGAATGTGACTTCTACGAAGGTCTGACCCAAACGTAGGAAATAAGGTATATGTGGTTTTAAATCATATGACTAAAACAGGAGATGAAAACATTATACGACATATGGTCATGTGGTCTAAGGTTATTTCATATTGCTTTGAACATATGAAGGAGGGGGAAAATGTAAACCATAGACTTGAATACATTTGGATCATGATAAAGAGTATGGAACAAATATGTTAAGGATGACAGTTTTTTGGAGATCCCTACATATCGTTATTAAGACCAGTAGGGAAAAAAGAGGATTCTACTAAGAATGAAGTTACCATTACTTGACAAACCCATTATGGAGGTTGAATTATGCAGGGCCAACTGGGGCATAAGCTGCATAGTCAAATAGTAGCATCTTATGGATGACAGGTCTGTTATGTAGACAACATATGCAAGGCCACCTAAAAGAACATGCTACATAGTCAGGAAAAAGTACTCTCAGGTATCATACATTTTGCGACCAGAAGTCAAGAAAAGGGTTATGGAGACAACGAATATTATTTGTATAATGTTGCGGTTGGGTCCTGAATTGAGATTCTAGATGTCACTACATATCTCATTAGAATGAGAATCAAGGCACACATAGTTCTTGAAATACAGTTTAACGTCATGTGGGATGAGAGCATGGAAGATCTTAGTTTAGGTTCATAGAGCTCGGACCATAGTGAGGGAGACACATCGTGCATTTGTTATAGAACTGATGTGAATAAGGACCAGGGTGTTCTATATCACACCATGTTCTCCTAGAGGGACTTTTCAGCCAAGGGATCAAAAGTGGAGTTTGGGGTTAGGCCCAAAGGCTCGGGGCAGGACTCGGGGAATGATCAAGCTTTCCTACATATCTCATAAGGATGGGAATCAAGCCGTACATAGTTCTTCAAATACCCTTTTTATAGATTTGGTTCGTACATATAAGGGGTTAAGAGGACTTTATTGCAATTATGGATGGACCCAAGATTAAAGACTAGGGTGTCACTACGTATCTCATAAGTATTAGAATCAATACATATGTAGTTCTTGAAATATTACATGGTTAGAGACCATGTCAATAACGATTCCTGTTGAGTGAGGGTATCAGGGATTGTTGCAGCTTATTTTTCATACAGGAAAAAAGTGAAAATACTTTAACGTCATATGCATGGACTAGTGTTATGCAGTTTAATGTCTTGCAGCAAGGACAATTGGGGGCTATATAGTTTAACATCATATAGTTAGGAAAATGGGACATACATAGTTTAACGTCATTTAGGAAGAAACCGATATGAATAAGACAATTGATGGGGGCTTCACAGATCAATATCGTATGGGATGGAGGTGAATCGATGCGAAGAAAGTGGTTTCGGGCCAGAACCTTAGGAGTTTGCCTATGTACCCAGCCTAGAAGGCAAGGATCAAAGTTCACATAGTTCATTTGGGATGGATTCGGAGATCGGGTCGTACTTGAGGAAAACGAACCGAAGATGATGTTGGGACATAAGCATGGTTAGTGTCCCAGAGAAGATGTCATGGTCGAAGCATACTCTAAGCTCACGTGAGTCATTCTCGGTGTGAGAAACAAGAGGCAGCAATAGAACTGATGATCATGTTACAAAATATGTGACCAAGAAGGATGGTATGGTGCTTATTCATGGTTAGCTTCCAGGGGCACGCATGGAAACAGAGTTTAAAAGAAAATTTTGCATGCAGTGATCACGGTTTAATGTCATGTGTCACAGACATGGGGTGCTTGGCAGTTTAACGTATTGTAGCTCGGACGATGCACAGTTTAACATCATGTTGGATGATTGAGAGGCACAGTTTAATATCATGTTGGATGATAGCGGGGGTTATGCAGTTTAATTTCCTTCAGCAAGGACAATGGGTGTATTTGTGTTACACAAAATACTTCTTCAAGAATCTATCATTGGTTGGAGTTGTAATGACTTCTCCATCCATTGAGATTAAATAATAATCTCCATTAGAGTAGACATTATGTACAGAGTAAGGTCCTTCCCACTTGGATCAAGAATTGGAGGCTTCATTCTAGGTATCATTGGGGTTCTGAGAACCAATACCAATTCTCCTTGAATGAATGAACGAAGATGAACTTTTTTTATTGAAAGCCCGTGCTATTCGATTCTGATAGACTACTAAATGGTGCAGTGTGCACAATATTTTTTCATCTAGTTGTTCCACTTCATCCAATCCCTTTTCAGATTCTTCATCTATAGATAAATGATCAAAAATGGTGACTCTAACTAAAGGTAATTGGACTTCAATAGGCAAGACTGCTTTCGTTCCATATACCAATGAATATGGAGTTGATCGTGTAGTAGTACGGGTGGTAGTCTGATAATCCCATAGAAAATGAAAAATTTTATCAGTCCAAGACTTCTTATCTTTATCCACAATCTTTTGAAGTATGTTTGAAAGAGTCTTATTGAAATCCTCTACTTGACCATTGGCCACTGCATTATACCAAGATGAATGGTTGGATATGATATTGTATTCTTGATACAATTTTCTTACCTCGGATGAACAAAAATTGGTGACATTATCCGTTAATATGGTATATGGAACACCAAATATGGTATTAATGTTGGACTTGAAAAAGATAAAAATGATTTTATCCCTAACTACTTTCATAGGTATTGCCTCTGACCATTTGGAAAAGAAGTCAGTATCAGTAAGAATATACTTAAACTGCTTAGCTGTAGCCAGAGGATAAGTTCCTACTACATCTATTACCCATTTAGGAAACGGTCATGAGTATTTAGCCATATGAAGCAACTCCGAGGGTTGATGAATGAAGTTGGCACATACATGGCAACAATGACACTTCTTAGTGAAATCAACACAATCTTGCATCATTGATGGCCAAAAGTATCCAAGCCTTCGAATTTGACTAGAAAGTCTATGTCCAGACTGGTGGGCACCACAAACTCCTGCATGCACTTCATTCATGATAGCCATTGTCTCTTCACCATCAATACATCTGAAGATAATTCTATCAAAACCATTCTTGTAGATAATTTTTTTGTTGATCTGGGCTATCATAAAGAGTAAAATTTACCACATGTCACGAGACTTGTTCTTTCCTGGCTCTATCAGGTGGGAGTGTTCCATTTTAAAGGTATTTCCTAATAAGTTTCATCCATACTATAGTATGACCATATAGTTCAGAAATGGGACTTATTTCATTGACTTCCACTGTTCTGATTTGAACAAAAGGTTAAACTATATGGCGGTGGGCAATACTGATAATTGTTTCATCCCAATTTGGATCTCCTAGGGTTGGGGCTACATTATCCAGTGCATTAGCTTGGGAATTTTGTGATCGCGGGACATAAGAAAATGTCGGTTCTGAGGGAAATTCCAACATTAACTTTCTTATGTAATCACACAAAGGGATTAACTCTTCCTTTCTGATGGAATAATCCAAGTTGATTTTTTTATTACCAAATCTGAATCACCTTTTACCTTTATGTGATTCACCTGTTCTTGAAGTTCCAATTCCATGCCTATGATGAGAGCTTGATATTCTGATTCATTATTTATACTACCTTCCAACAATAAGAAGGAATATGGTAGCACTGACTTTTCTAGGGAAATAGCACGATTCCTAACCCAACATTGTTGAATTTAGGATCTTCTATTTTCATCCCTGTTGGACTTCTGGAGGCACCATAAATGTACATTTCCCATGTTTGATGATTATCTTGAATACAGAAGACTTCCTGTTGAGGAAGTTCAATATTTAAGGATGTATCTTCTACAGATGGGTGTTCATCAAGGGAATCATCCAGAGCATGGCCCTTTATTACCTTTTGAGACACATACTTTATATCAAACTACGGAAAAATAACTACCCACCTTTCCAGACATCCTGTAAGCATTGGATGACTAATGATAAATTTGTGCGGGATATTGTGAGATACCAATTGGACCTCATGATTTTTCAGGTAGTGTCTCAATTTTTGAACTGCAAAGATTAATGCTAGGCAGTACTTTTCAATACATGAATATCGTGTTTCTTCCTCAAGCATAGTCCAACTAAGATAGTAAATGATGTTTTCATTCCTAGAAACATTCTTTAGGGCAAGGAATGCACCCAATTATTGCTCTAAAGATATCACATAGAGAAATGTGGTCTTCCTTAAACAGGTAGCTTTAGTACCGGTGGACTCAAGAGATATTTCTTTAGGGTATCGAATGCTTCTTGACATTCTTCAGTGCACTGGTAGGTGAATCCACTCTTCATTAATCTGGTGAAGGGTAAACACTTGCCTTCCAAATTGGTAATGAAACACCGAATATAAGACAAATTTCCTTGAAGTCCTCTTAATTACTTCAAGTTTCTAGGAGGTGACATGTCAAGGATTGATTTTTTCTTCTCAAGATTATCTTCTATACCACAATGGTGCACAACAAAGCCATGAAATTTTCCTGAGGTTACCTCGAAAGCACATTTCAAGGGGTTCATCTTCAAATTGTGTTGTTGAAGCTTGTTGAATATTATTTCTAGATCAGTCAAGTGATCAGAATGTTGTTTGGATTTAACCACCAAATAATCCACATAATATTCAACAGATTTCCCTAAATAGGGTTTGAAGATACGGTTCATGGCATGTTGATACGTTGCACCTGCATTCTTCAGGCCAAAGGGCATTACCCAATAGAAAAACACACCTTGAGGAGCTCTGAAGGCTGTATACTCCTCACCTTATTGGGACATTTTTATTTTATTGTACCCAAAGTAACGATCCAATAAGGAAAGATCTTTGTAGCCAGCTGTTGCATCAATTAAGAGTTCTGTGATCGGAACTGTAAAATCATCCTTGGGACAATGCTGATTAAGATCTCTGAAATCAATGAAAACTCTAATTTGTCCATTATTATTTTTCATAGGGACAATATTAGCTATCCATTTGGGATATTGAACTTCTCTAACAAAGTTAGCCTTGATAAGATTATCAACTTCAACTTCAATTTTGGAGGCATAAGTTGAGTGCGTTCTTCTTGTTGCTTTCCTGAATCCTCGATGTTCTTCTGGAAAACCCAAATGATAAGTTTAAACATCAGGATCAAGACCTGGTATTTCTTTATAATTCCAAGAAAATACATCTCAATTTTTCTTTAGAAATGATTTATAAAATTCTTTCTCTTCAAGAGTCATGGATGCACTAATTAAAATGGGGCGTGGATCTTCTATTGTACCTAGATTTATTTCTCTGTGTTCATCCACAGTGGTAGAGATACCCTCTTCAAATGCTGGAGAAGCATACCTAAGATCTTCCTCTTCTTCTTCAATATGTGTTACTTATTCTATTTTTACTTGCACAGAATATGAAGAAGCAAAATTTCCATGGTCAAGAGAGATGTTAAAATTTGAACATCTTGAAGAAAAGGCTACAATTTCTGACCCTATTGATGATGAAGGGACTTATTGGGGTGATAGAGAGAGGATGATGGATTGAGAATCAACATCATTGTTTTCCTCTGGTATTGATATAACTTCTTCTGGCCTGGTTGATGAAGTATATAATTGTTGGATTTTACCAGATTAAATGAAAACATCTCCATTTAAGCATTCATCACTTCTTGGAGAATCAACAATTTCACCCATGTTGTCTGGCTTGGTTTCCATAATTGACATTATGGAAGTTTCTATAAGAGTGCTTTGATTTTGGTCTATCCTATCAATTTCACTGATAGGAAACACATAATCTATACTCACATGTATGAATGGGTTTATTAGAATCTTTTCCAAACCATTTGGAGCATTAGTTTTTGTGACCTTCTTTGCTGTGGATTTTCCTTTCCATCCATGTGATAAAATTCTACCTCAATGTATTGAGATTCACATGTTTTTAACGGGGCCTTGTCACCATACAATGTCCCAATTTGACTACTGATACAATATTTGAGACATTTATGGTATGATGAAGGTACAACCACATGTTGATCTAGCCAAGGTCTTCCAACCAAAATTTTGAAGGTTCTGTCCTGACGAACAACCCTGAAATCTGAATTAGACACAAGGTCTCCAAACTAAATCTTGAGTGTTATCTCACCCAGAGGTTCTTGTTCATTCTTATCATATCCTTGAAACATAAATATAGAAGGAGATAAATTAGATTCGGTGAGGCCCAATCAAAAAAGTGTTTGAATAGGAATGAGGTTGACTCCTGAGCCATTACCAATGAAAGATCATTGAATGCCTATGTCATTAACTTTTCCAGATAGATAAAAAGGTATGATATGTCCATGTGCAACATCATCTTCATCTTCATCTGTAAAAGATATCACTGCATGGAATTCTGCAGGATCATTCTCTATTTGGTAGACCTCATTCGCATCAATTTCAGTTTCGAATTCTTGAGGACTTGAAAAATACTCAATAAGTGCATCCCGGAGAACTTTTGATAGATTCAAGGAATCTAGAATTAATAACATGGCCAATAATTGGGCTAAATGTTTCAAGACATCATACTTTTGGTCAAAAGGTCTACATTTCCCAGCATGAATATGTAGTTTTGTAGGTTCCTTGGATGTTGATGCTTTGGCAGTAGATGCATCCTGTATCAGGGCAGGAATTGGAAACACTCATGGATTCAGTAGATTAGACAGACTAGGATTATATATTTCCTGAGATGAAAAAGGTGTAACCTTTAATAGGACCTCCAAAATAACTATGTCAGGATCGAATCTGCCATGTGTGGAAGAACTTTCTTGTTCCTGTTGAGCCTGTTGAAGGGCTTTTTCATGAGTTTATACTACATATACAGTTCTAGCGGGGGTAGGGTTGAAATAGTGGCTTTTGGAATATCCAAATATTCCCCTATATCCTAGACCTCTGTCTCTTCCTTTAATTCATCTGTTAGATACAAGGAACATAGGCTCATCATGATCGAAACTGTCATTAGAATAAGGATCTGTTAAAAAAATCATGTTAATAGAACCAATGATCAATTATTAATTTGATGAAGATTCTGCCTGATGAACCAGTTAAGGATGTGCCCTTTGGTGGGGTGGTGATTGTGCTTTTGAAGCAGATGGTATAAAATCTGCCAGATTCAAGGACAACTTAGGCTTTGAAACGACCTCATTCTTTCTGACTAGTCATCTTTCTTCAAATTACGCCGCTTCTTTGAGGATTTTCCTTCTGATGAAGGGGGTTTTGCTAAGGAAGAAATAGAAAAAGACACAATTGGTTGATTAAATTGTGTTCGTAAAATGGCATGAGTTAGGTAGATCGTTATCCTGACCATCCAGTCATCATATTTCTACACATTTTTTAATTTTGACTTCGTGAAACTCGCCTTCTTCCTCTAGATTAGTAGCAGTAACACATGCTACCTGGGCTGAAGAACCTTTCAGTTTATTTATCCAGAGTCCACCATCTATTCCAGGAGGTCTTTTAAGAAAAAACACTCTTGAATGGGATGCCCCAACATCAAATGAAATGAGAAATAGTTGGGGAGGTCTTCATCACCTTCCTTGTTCAGACTTTTGGGCCATGTCAACTAAACCAGATTTGTTTCCAGAGGCGAGATGAAGTAATCAGGAATTTGTTCATTCTAGAAAGAATAAACTTTGTTCTTTAAATCCTACAACTATTTTCTCCTTTGATATTTTTGATCATATTGATGAGGTGGCCGTCGTTATTGATGCTCCGAAGGTGGAGTCCTTCGATATGATGAAGGTTTTGAAGTGGAAGCAGGTACATGTTCTTGTTTAAGTGTAACTATAGTAGCTTCTGACTTTACTATTCTCCTTCCTAGATCTACTGGAATTACATGAGTTTTATCCCTTGTCAGTATAAGAGAGTCTTCTATCTGCTGAGCGATTGAAGTAAGGTCTCTAAAACCTTCTCTGTATTTCACAGAGATAAATGGTGTGTGTAATTCATCACGCATATTTTCCACACAGATTGGGAGAAACTCTTCTTGAGGGAGTTCTAAACATAAAGAATATGTTAATCGCTTCCAGCGATCAATAAAATCCGAAACTCTTTCATTTTCCCTTTGTTTACAATTGGTAAGATAATAAACTGTCATCTTTGTTAATGTTGAGCTAAATTTAAGATGGAATTTTTGACGGAGATCTTCCCACCCAGTAATTGACCGGGATTGCAAACTTGTATACCAGACAAAAGCAGGTCCTTGTAATGATTACCCAAAACACCTAATATTATCTAATTTTTTTTATGAAGATCTCACATCATAGGATCACAACGAGAAAAAAAATGTGTTAATTATTGTTCTGGATCTCCCGAACTATTAAAAATTGGGAATGTATTATTCGTAAAATTTTATGGGGGAGGAATTGTATCCACCCATTCAGGGTTAGCTCTAGTTTCTGGTTGAACCGGTGCACGTCGTTCTTCTATAGCTTCCAACTGAGCTGTTAATGACTCAATGGTAGTCATTAATGTTTGAGAAACATCTAGTTGAGCATGGACCTGAGCAGGTGCAATAACTAGAGTTTGGATGGGTGTGGTGACATGTACTACCACTGATGGTAGTATTGCTAGTGGCTATCGCATATGACCCGTAGGATTGGACCTGTGAGGGTGTACTTGTAAAGGGGGATATTCTTGATCCATCCCAATAGCTACAACAAATTCCCTTGATTGATTAACTCCATCATGCTTAGGAGGAAGACTACCATGAAGTAGTTCTGCATTTAACCACCTTAACTCCTTCATTTATTCTTCTTGTTGTGTGACCCTTTTCTCTAATGAGAGTGATTATCCTTCTCCAGAGGTAGGGTGGAATATAACCTGAATTTTTCCATTCCCCTTGTTGGACACCTTTCAGAGAGGGGGGAGTTGGTTATTTTAATTAATACATCGATTTTGGGTAATCCTTTAATTTCTAGTATGCACACCTTCATCATTTTTTTCTATGTATACAGCCTCTTGAACATGAACTTCTTCATCTGATTCCTCTGAGTGAGCCTCTCGTTCTGGGGGATCAGTGACAACTTCACTGATAACATTTATCGATGCATAACACATTTCAGCCTTTCTATCAGCGTTTCTATGATACTGTATTCTTCCATGTCCTTTATGAGGTATTGCCTTTTGTTTGGTTGATCCCTCAGGAACTTCTTGATGAACCGTAATTTGGAGGGAATTTCCTGATATTTCGGCTCGACATTCCTCTTATGGATTCTTCCCTAATCGAGAGAAGACTGACTTTTACTGAGGAAGAAATTGAGAATTTGAAAAGGTCCCCAGTCCTTTGGACTGGGGCTATTCTTGTTTTTCCTGCTCAGCTCCTTGAATCCTATCTGTTGATCTCGAGGGTTGGATTAAAAGAGTCCCCATCCTGGCATGCTGAGGTGGATCTTGAACTACTACATCTGAAACATTATTAAAAGCTCTCCTGATTTTGCAGATTTTAGTCCAGAAATTGGTTGGATGCATCATCCAATATCCACTCAAATCACCTCTCTTAGATGACCAATAAATTATTTCTGACACCTCTATAACCGGATGATGAGTATGCTCTAAACGAGAAGCCTGTTTGATATTCTCATTTTCTTTATGCAAGAGTAATTCGACAACTTGTTCTTTATATGCCTGACTTTGGGAAGAACTAGTTTAGGCTTGTTCTTGAGAAAGCCTTTGATTACAGACAGAACCAGTTAAATGTGGTTAACCATGGGCAATAACATTGCATGAGACCACTTTTGGTGGGATTTTTTAACTGGAGAGAATATTGAAATGAAATGATCCATGAACACCCCATCCCCTGATATGAATACTAGATGGGGCATTGGTAATTAACTGTCACAACGTTTTTAATGCGCCAAGGAATGTACACTGAATATATCTCTTCTGATTTTAAACCTTTGTATGTCGTGAAACTGAGAGAGATGCCAAGTCAATTTTCCATTAAAACCCTTATATTACCTTAACAAGTTTTTTATATTCATCATAAGGTAATATTTTCTCTCTTAAGTGACAAAGAGTTCTCTATATGTTGAGATGAATATCGTGAATACAATATTCTGTAAACGGTTTTGGAATATCATACTGAGAGTTATCCAACGGCCAAAACATGATTGGTATTTCACCTTTCACCAATTGTTTTCTAATATTCAACACTTCATCTTTGTAATTTGATGAAGATTATTCTACCTGATTAGACCAAAGATGGTGCTTCTTTGTTGCTTCATCAGATTCAACAATATTGGTAGAAAATTTATTTGACAAATTATAATAGGAATGAACCAGGGGTGGTTCATAAAATGACCTACACCCCGAGCTATCTTTTGATTGAGAAATTATTTCACCTGCTAGCAGTAAGGCATCAGACATGACTGGCTTCGCATTTCCAAGTGCCTCAAGATAAGTGATATTTCTCATTACTGCATTGTCCATTGAAGAATTTTCCAGGCAATGTGAATTACTACTGCATAGAGGACTTTAGTATCTAAATTCATCATCATGGGGAGGACCACCCTGGTGGGTTACAACAAAAGATGAAACCTTTTTCTTCTTGGTCTTATGGCCACACAGAGGGTTATCATGGCTCTCATATGAAGATGATGCTTCGATATTGACAGAATTGTCATGAATAAAACCTTCAAGAGAAAGTTTATAATGAAGGCCTTCAGAATTATTGTTGTTATTTTTGGAATTTAGAAATGATAGAGTAGAATCTTGAGTTGCAACAGATAATTGTCTGAGGGCTTCAAGAACTCCAGCATTGAGCAAGGCCTTACTGCAGGTTGGCTCTTGATTTTTTAACTGTACTGGATGGGTCTGTTTTTTGGATGCATTCTTAATCACATTGGAAACCACTTGTTGATGAAAGTGGTTATTACGGGAAGGTATATGTTCCTGCTCCGGAGAAATGGTCAGGTTAGGCTGACTATCTTCATTTAAATCGGGTTTATGTGGCCAACTTGATTGTTCATATGACATGGGGGAGTATGCCCCATGAACATCCTGCACTGGAATGGAGGTGTTTATCTTCTCCAGGGTGATATGTTGATGAGTCACTCCACTAATAGGGATAGATTTATTTTTCTTTCCCTGTGATGTCACTGAAGTTGTTATAATATTCTGACAAGTATCCAGAATATGGGCTGGGATTTTCATCTGATCTTTCACCATTGTTAGAATGTGTGTGGTGACTTCAGCTACCGGAATGGGAATATATGTCCATTCCATGTTTGGAGTAGGTGTGTGTTCTTGATCTTATCCTCCTTTTCCTGTCAGTGAATTCTGACAGTACTCATGTGTGGGGGTAGAAAGTTGTGTCTGCCTCTTGTTTGTCATTGGAGCATTCCAATTAACATCTCCAGGTGCTACCAAACGATACTGTTGGTTAGCTTGATGAATTGCAGGTGTATGTGCATGATGATTATTCTCCACCGAATATGATTGATTAACTTCCTTCAACACTGGCAGATGAGACTAATGGTAGAATTGATGAGTGTAAGCAGGTGTATGTTCCAGTTTACAGGTGGTCACCACATTTGGTTGGCATGCTTCTTTGGATGCAGTCAGACGAGCCTGCTAGCTGGCTAATTATTTATAAACTGGTGTATGTGTCTTCCTATAGTACTCCGTCGGAATTTCCTGAAGGTATTGGTGTGTTACTTCTAGACGAGTCTTCTAGGTAGTGAAATTAGGATGGACGAGTGTATATGCCTGCTCATTGCTGGCCATCAAGTTAGGTTGATGGACTTCTATGGAGGGTGTAGAGGTAAGAACCTGCTCCATGTTGGCTGAATTTCACCTCTGACGGTTCATCTTGCATGCTCGGGTATAAGGAACCTGATTAGAACACCTAGAAGTGATACCCCCATCATGTTGAGTGTGCACTACCACACGAGTCTGGCGGCAATTATTGGTGGGAGTCCTCAGGAAGGACTCATGTCTTCTTGAACTGAGGCCTTGAGTGACCTCTTGATTCATCTCCTTGTAATATGTGAGGGATTGGTTGTTGCGTTCCGGGGATAAATACCCAAAACGGTTGGAGATGGTGGTTGGCACCACCTTCTTCTTGACCATTGGTCATCGTTGTCCGGACAACCAGGGCGAGTTGTTAACTTGGAGGGCTTGTCGAGCGGCCTCCAGAGTTAGGATGGTACCATGTTGATGGTATTCCATCACCAATGCATTTGAGACCTAGTGTTGAATACGTTGAGTAGGTGATGTTGTCCTCAGAGTGGATGAGGATCCAGTAGGAGTAGCGGTCGAGGCATTCACAGTTTTGAACCTTAAGAAATCCATTTTGTGTTGCAACGAGATCTTGGAAAAGATTGCCTATTTGATATAGCAGACATAATCAAGATATGTCTGGCCAGACTACATATTTTGGATGAGCATATATGTTATTGATTTCTTTGTTGGACATCATATTGAGTTTAATAGGGTCCTAAAAAATAAATAAAACACCACTTAACTTGGTTAAGGATTCACGTCGGGTTCACCATTTTTTTTCCACTGGAAATGGGGATGACCTTGTTTATTTAAGGTTTAAACATTCCAATCGGTTTCAAATGGGTTTATTCGTAGAACCGAAAACACCCAAAGATTCTATATCCATTTATACATAATTTCCAAAGTTAGGTTCTCATTAGTTTTGGACCGATGAGGCTTGGGAATTTGCATTGGTCCAGAGGATGGGAGGTCAGGCTCATCACACCTTTTTGGGGGGGATTATTTCCCACTATGGGACTCTTTTATAAATTCAAGTTATGTTCATGAATCCTTATTAATTCACAAAGCATGAAAATGAGTTTTTCTTTATATTTGGTGATATATGATTGATATGTATGGGATTTAGAGAATATTTTATATGTATTTGATGTTCTTCATTGATGGAAAATCATCCATATGTATTAGATATTCTTATTCAATCATATCCTTCAATACATTATATAGAAATCTCTTGGTCATTATGATGACCATACTGGTTTTAAAGACACTCATTGGGGAACTTGAAGTTTATTGTCCTTCAGAAAGATAGGTACTATTTCAGTGTTGGGATCGTACCCGCAGATGGGCTACCTACATATCCTCATTAAAAAGGAATCATAACCCACGTATTTCGATAAGAAGGACATAGTTTGAAGTAATATGGGATAGAAAATAATTAATTAAATATGGGATCGAACCATAGAAAAGCTTCCTACATACTCTACCTTTAAGGATGATATCATATTCCACGTAGTTTGGGTGAAGAAATATGTGGCTTATGCATGGTTAACGACCCAAAAAGAGATGTTGTGATTACTTTTAGACTCTAAGATCACGTGAGTCATGCTAGGTGTGAGAAAGAAGAGGTATTAGTAAACCTGACGATTGTTCCACAAAAGATGCCGTCACAAGAAATGATGTGGGGCTTATGTATGAATGACTACCCAAGTAGATGAAGACCAGGACTTACTTCAGGAAAGAATCCCATGAGCAAGGTCCATAAATGTATTTGTACTTTATAGATATTTGGAGTTTTAACCCGAGGCTCACTCCTAATGAGGATGCCCAAATTAAAGGGGGATTATAACTTGGGGCTTACTCCTGAGAAGTAGGCCCGAATTAAAAGGGACTTATGATTAGGGATTATTCCTAAGAAAGAGGCAGAAATCCAAAGAAATTATGATTGGGGCTTACTTCTGAGAGGGGATCCCATATGTTAAAGGAAATTATGAATGGGGATTACTCTTGGGAAGGAGGTCCGGGTTAAGGGGACTTGGGGATTACTCCTAAGGAGGATGACTTAAATCAAAAGATCTTATCATCTTAAAAAATGAGGTTATATGGAAGAAACCTCTAACTGTAGTGACATAAATATTGTAAGTAACGAGTTTTTTAGAGAGGTTCTCATAGAATTTCTTTCAGATAAAGAATCCACAAAAGGAAACATTCCATAAATGTATTTGAAAAGTGGTTTGAGGGATAATATCTTGAAGATGAGAAGTGAATGGGAGAGAGGCACACAAATGAAGTTGACCTGCAAGTGTAGGTCACGTAAGTCATTTGGCGCGCAAGTGTTGGTCGCACAAGTGTACTTTCACAGCATGGGTTCACCTGGGCGATGAAGAATCTGTAGGGTAATACTTGGGAAAGACTTAACTCAAGCCTTTAGTGTTATCCTAAGATGTTTACAAATGGGAGGCACACAAGTTTCATCAAAAGGGTAGGGCATCGCGCACGTGTTTCCATTTTTAAGGAGGACTGGACACTTAGGCATGAATGTGTTGATGAATTCTAAACACTTATGCCTTATTTTACTCCTTCAGGTCTTCCATTCTAGGTAAAAAGTTACCCTAGAAGCTTTTGAAAGAGTTGAGTTGAAGACTAGGGCGACCAGAGCTTGAATTTGACTTCTGAAAAAAATACTTCCTTGAAATGGGGGCCCACATGGGCTATTTATAGGCCACTTTTCACCTTGGGTGAAAAATAAAATAGGCCGCATAAGTGAGTTGCATGACCCATAGGAGGCGCGCAAGTGACTTACGTGGCACGCAAGTAAATTTCGTGACTTACTCCAAATGGGCTCCTAGTTCATGCCTTCATCAATTTTTTTGATGTTCTTAAAAGGGTGACTCTCTTTGTGCTTAAGGTATTCCCATTTTCCATTCGTTGGACTCTGTGACGGAAAGGAGCGTCAAGAGACACCAATAGAACTTTGGATGTATTCTTATCTAGTGGCTCACGTATAAGGACATTGTGGTAATGGTTTCTATACCATGTTTCAGTGAGATATGAGGTTCCTAGGGTCCCACTTAAGCTAGAGACTATAAAGATGACCTGTTATGTGGTTCTCTCTTTTAATGTGGTGCTTACCGTTGGCATATGGTCGACCCTACTCTTATGTTAATTTTCAAAGAACACTTCCTTGAGTTTTTTTCCCTTAAAATGTTTTTATCAAAAGTGGTTCCAAATTATTTATTAAAATTTTCATGGTGATTTTTCCTATAATTTTATGGAATAGAATCTTTCTTTTGGGTGGAATCCTACTGGGCTTTGTCTCACACCCTACAGACACCCTTGGGTGTATGTTTAATTTGTTATGTTTGATGTAGGTAAAGGCTAGATGTATTGTGGTGGTGATGTTGGATCTAGTTTCTAGTTCATTATTCTTATTGTTCTTGGTGGAGGTGTCATGAGGGAGTTGTACCTCTAGTTGCAAGGATATTTAGTTGGGTGTGTTTTTCCCTCCCCATTTTGGTATTTTGGTTTTTGGTTAAATTTTTAAAATATATTACTAGACTCAGTGTATCTATTTTTGTTATAGATACTAATATTTGTGTGGTGTTTCATTTTGAGTATTATTCTTGCTTATTTATCATCGGTGAAATCATTACCAAAAGTGTATTGTTGATACACAATCACTAGTTTCCAACCCATGATGATTAAGAAAGCCCTTCGGGCCATTCCATGGGATGGGTTGGGTGTCGGGATAGATTAAATCCCATATTGGGTCATAAAAAAAATGGTATCAGAGGGAGTTTTTTACTCTTTATTTGGGTCCTGATATTTGGGGGAGTGTAGATAGACTGTAGCTATGATTTTTGGGGATTTACGTTCTAGACTTGAGTGGGGTATCTGGACAACACAAATTATGAAAGGCCTTGAGTCTCCATGGGATGTTGGGATTTGGTTTGAATTCTATTACAGTCGAGATGTATAGGTAGAAGACTATTCTGAGACACCAGGTATGGGTGAAGTGGGTTGGATTTTTATTTTTATGGATATGGTTTTGTTTGGATTTATAAAAGTCATTTTAATTTTTTATTGTTTCTAAAAAAATTTCTGAATGGATTTTTGATTGTTTTTATCTATAGTGGTTTCTTGAGGTAACAAGATTCATCCTAAGAGACTTCCTATATAACCATTAGAAGAGTCCAAATAGAGTTCTCCCTCACCATTTGATTAGTGACTAGTGGAATCCATGGTTCCAGTTGTCCCAACTTTGGGTATGGGATTGGGCTATGGTCCTCCTCATGTTGGAAAATCTAAACCAATTCCTAGAATGGAAAAATTTTATATGTTCCTCAAAAACCATCCCACATCATTTTGGGTAGCCTGGATACCCAAGAGTCATATGATTGGACTGAGAAGATAGGGAGGATGTTTGGGTTTCTTAACACTCCTAAGGTAGTGAAGGTGAAGTGTGCATCATTCTTGTTTGTAGATCCTTATTGGAGGTGGTGGGAACCAGTGGATCAAGATATGAAGAATTATCAGATTGGTTAGAAGGTCTTAAATGTCATTTTTCAATGATTAGTATTTACTTGATAACTTGGATTTCTTTAAGACCCATGAGTTTTTCAATCTTCACCTGGGGGATCATGAAATGATTGAATATGCTAACAGATTTCTAGGGTTGGTTCGGTTCATGCCCGAGGTGGTCTCAAATGAAAATATAAATGATCAAATGTTTGATATGGGGTTGTATTCGGATATCTAGTCTCATTTCTACTTGTTAAAATTAAAGAGTTATGCTATGGTGGTTGATTGTTCCTTGACGGTAGAGATTGATCGTATAAGAATGTCTAGTTTCCATAAATCAATGTTAGCAGTGGGATAGGGTAGTGGTAGTTCATCTGATAAGAAGGGGAATAGGTACGAGCATGAGAAAAAGGGAGTTAGTAGTTCAGTCCATCCTTCCTAACTATCTATATCTATGGATTCAGATGACGGTCTAGACCCATTCCATCAGTGTGGGAAGGCAGGGCATGTGTGGTCGACATGATCAGTTCCACCCATACCTTTCCATAGGTGTGGACATATGGATAATTTGTAGTGGATTTATAGAGATACTCATCTATATAAGGGATTAGTAGGTTCTATGGTCTCCATAGGGATGTCATCTCAGTCAGACCCTTCTAGGACTATGGGTTCATAGTATGGTGTTCAGGGTGGTAGGGTTTGATATTCTTCTGGACATAGTCATCTTAAGAAAGAGATGAAGGTCAATGGTTGTTCTCCATATCAGGAAGAGATGTGGTATATTTATGTTGTAGAATAAGTTTTGATTACATCATATGCAAGAAATTTTACATTTCAAGGTATAATTATTATTATATCATATACAATTGTTGTTCTATTTGATATTGGTTCATCTTTTTTTTTAATTTCTTCACATCCTGTTTTTTTTTTGAACTCTCTATATGATATTATGCCATTTTTGATGGAGTTGGTGATTATAGTTGGTAATAAGTGAGAGCAGGGTTTTAGGTGCTTGTATTGTGCACTCACCATGTTAGGGGTCGAGTTGGAATGTGATTTCCGAGTTTTATAGATGACACTATTTTATGTGATACTTGTTATGTATTGGATGGTGCATTACCAAGGGAACATTTATCTTTATCGATGATGAGTGAGTTTTTTGGAACTTGATGGATGTACAATGGATTTTCAGGCTGAATGGGATCCTCGATCAGGACATTCTAGACCTCCACTTCCAGAGTTTTGTATTCTTGATTTTTAGATTTTTTCAATCATGTTTGAGGATGAAAATAGTGTTATTGATAGTGGATTACCTCCTATAGTGGTTGAGTTTCTAGAGTTATTTCCATGAGAGTTTTAGGGTTTTCTTGTCAATCGAGATGTGGATTTCGCCATCTATTTGGTGTCGATAACATAGTTTCTATATCTCCATTTATACTGCATTTTCCCCATCATGTTGTTGGAATTAATGGTTATATGGATGATTTGAAATCTAAAGGACTCATTCACCCTAGAGTCACACATTGGGCCCCCTAGTTCTATTTTTAAAGAAGGAAGACAGATCTCTCTAGTTATGTATTGATTACTAGTATCTGAATAAGGTGATGTTCAAGAATAAATACCATTTTTTCCATATTGATGACCTTTCAACCAGCTTAATGGGGTATGGTGGTTCTCTAAGATTGATTTGTTTTTTAGGTATCACCAAGTCAGAGTTAGAGAGAAATATGTTTTAAAAATAGCCTTCTAATGTAGGTACAATTGTTTTGAGTATCTGGTCATGCCTTTTGGGTTTACAAATGAACCAATGGTCTTTATAGAGCTTATTAATTGTGTGCTACACCATTATCTTGACTCCTTTATCATGGAATTTATGAATGAAAACCTGGTCTACATCAAAACAGATGAGGAGCATGAGTTTTATTGTAGGATCATGTTGGTAACTCTTAAGGATCATTTCATGTATGAAAAGTCTTTCATGTTCACCTTCTGAGTCATGGAGGTGAAGTTTCTAGGTCATGTGATCTCAGAATTAGGGGTTTCAGTGTACCATGAAAAGATCAGTGTAGTTATTTTATTGTGAAAACCAAAGAATGTTAAATATAGATATTTTTTGTCATAAAAGGGTATTACAAGAATTTTTTGGGATTTCCCTTGGATTTATTCACCCATGATGGCAGTTAACTAGAAAGATGTAATGATTTAATGAAACCCATAATGTGGATTTCAATTTAGGTGCTTAAGTGGTGATTGAATGTATCCCCTATTCCAATATTTCCAAAATCTAGAAAGGGATATGTGGTATATTTTGATTCTCTAGGTATGGGTCTTTGGTGTGTGCTAATAGAGGACAACCATGTGGTGGAATCTAGTTATATCTAACTCCGAACTCATGGAAATAATTACCCAACCCATGATCTGGAATTAATAGTGGTGATGTATTCCTTGAATACATGGTATCATTGTCTTTTTGTGGAGAAGTTTTAGTTTTTTTAGATCATAATAATTGGATTAAATATTCTCATAGAAAGTTTGGAATATAAGGCTATGTCATTGGGTTAATTAACATCAAGGGTTCAATTTTAATATCATTTTTACTCTAGGAAAAAATAATGTGTTAAGATATTCTTTGGGAAGGAAAGTTATAGTGAAAGCATTGAAAGAGTTTAGTGATGAGTGGACCTTAAAGGGCCTTCTTTCCCAGATGCATCTAGAAGCCAAGGAGCATGGTGGAGGTTCAATCTTGGCTGGTGTTCAGTTGACACCTTCCCTCATAGAGTTGTTTTGATGATATCAGCCTGGCGACATGTTGTGCTAGTAGTCTATAAAATCCTTAAATGTTGGGGAGGTGCCTTGTGACTGTTCCTTGTCTCTTATGGGGTTCTTTGTATCATGTATTGATTCATGGTTCCATTGTTAATGAAAATACGGTGATGCAGGATAGCAATCATTCACAGTTGGTCATTCATCACAGTACCACCAAGATGTTTTTTGATTTACAAAATTAGTTCTGGGGTCTATTTTAGATGCTTTCTGTTAGGGAGCACCTCATTGTACCATGTATCGTATTCCAATTGATTGCCGCATTGTTCCCTACATTCCCACTTTCCAAAGGTTGGTGGAATTTATCACTTATTTAGTGATTTTTACTCCTTTATTGAAATGGGATGACGGGATTTCGGTTCACCCTTCCTTGAATTCCTCCTCAGAATTTGTCGCCTAGTCTGGGACTCCCTCAAATATTTAGATGTTGTTCATGAAAATTGTTCCTAGTGCCATATCTCTATAGACATAGGTTATTTATATTGCTTATTCTAGGACATTGCAATGGTTAAAGTCCTAAAACCATCCTTTGATCAGAAGAGTAGTCAGCCTGAGGCATATGTGGCATGTCTTGATGCTGGAACACCGGAACACCTATATTCTCCCTCTTCAGATGGATACTCATGGAAACAAAAACATGAGTCTTCTCATGTAGTTTGTGGGGAATATCATGCTAGATTCATGTATCTATGGTTTTCCTCATATTTCCATGTTTAATATGTGGGATGAAGTGAGTTTGACATCTTTCAGAGATGGATCATACTGATCATAACACTGATGAGAGTGGATCAGATTAGGACATCCCTATGAGGGAGAACCTAGAAGGTTTACCAGATGGATGGATGGATCAAAACTCCAAGTGAGGGAAGACAAAGGAGTAGTGTGTCTCACAAAGGGGAATATTTCACACTGTGAAGGCTGATCTAGAAACCACAAAGGGTGGATCAGAAAATATGGTCCCCACAAAGGTGAACACCAAGGTTTACCATTGAATGGGATTGAGCCTTAGGGAGGCTTTCTACGTAACCTATATAGAATACAGGGATCCGAAACCACGTAGTTTGATTTCATGGTTCGGGGATTACACATTTTTATCATCCCCAATGCTGTGAAAAATTAGAAATTTGATAGTTGGGGCCTTTTCATGGTTATCTTTTCGGGTGCTGCAAAAAGAATCAATTGGATGGATGGGGCTTATGCATGGTTAGCTTTCTGGGTGATAAAAAAATCATAAACTGGATTTATGGGTATTATGAAAGGTTAGCTTCCCAAGTTCCACAAAAAGGATCAATTGGACGGATAGGGATTATGCAAGGTTAGCTACCCATGTGAAAAAAACAATTGGATGGATGGGGCTTATGCATGGTTAGCTTCCCAAGTGGATGTCATGAGTTCACCGGAATGTGGTGGCCCAGATGAAATTTGGATAGATATAGAGGAAGTGTCAAAGGATGAAGATGATAGGGAACCAACATTAAGATGATGGTGTTGGGCTTGACCCTCAGGGGGGTTTCCTATATATCCCAATGCTTAGGAATCAATGCCCATGTAATTCTGAAAGGGGGTGATGAGACACCTAAAGATGTGGCTCATGAGAAATGAAGTTCATGGATAGGGACCTGAAGAAAGTGAAACCCATGGGTTAGGGAATGATCCTCCCAAGACACAAAGGCTCAAGGGAAAGACCATGATAGGAAATGGATAATGGGCTTGAACCTCATGGAGGCTTCCTACATAATCGAAAGGGATAAAATTCCACGTAGTTCATGATGGTGGCATAAAATTAGGGTGCACCCAAAGGATAGAAAATTGGGGATTCTCTAGGGTCTTACACATTGTTATCTTCCCATTGTAATAGGTACACTCTTGTTTGGAAGATCATAGCAAAGTTTGGGGATTATGCATGGTTATCTTCCCATGTATATCAGAAGACCTCAAAGGATGGATCCAAGAGATGTTCTCAAAAAAGAGAATACGTCAAATCAAGAAGGTATATACCTAAGAGGGAGCACTTTAGTTTACCATTGACCAGGGTTTAACCTCAGAAAGGCATCTTGTGTAACCTGTTTAGAATATATGGATCAATACCCATGTAGTTTAGAAAGTGAAATGGGCTTATAGTTTAACATCATCCATGGAGAATATGAACATAAATGATGTATCCAGGATAGATAGATGATGTGATTTAATATTAGAGAGGCTTCCTATATACCATAACGGTATCAAAGTCCAAATAGTTCAAGATGTGGTCCTGGAATCATGGCATACACAAAGGATGGAAACCTGGAGACATGGTAATGTCTAATGCATGGTTAGAATTCCATAGAGTATGGCCTGGTTTCTTAATACTCTAATCCCACATGAGTCATGATCATTGTGAGAAATAAGAGGAAGCAAAATACCTGACAATCATGTCACGAAAGGTGAGTATATGAGGGATGTGTTGGGGATCACACATGGATATTATCCCATAGAGATGGATATTGGGACTTACTCTAGGAGGGAGGATAGAGAATCTGGTTCAGTGCATAGGTGGAGACTACCCAGGACACTCATGGAGACAAATCATAAAAGGGGTGAGAAGGCTGATTGAAAAAGTGGGAAGAGAAGGGTTCCCAGTCCAATCCCCTCTCTAATCCTCTTAGGCCTGCCACACATATGAAAACTCATAGTTTAACATAGTGTGTTGGGGATGAAGTTGTTGAGAAGTTTAAGGACTTATAGCTTAGATGATGAGGACTCAATCTTTCTCCCTTAGACAAACATAAATTGTACCAACCTGAACACGGGGAATGGAAGGAAAAAAATTTCATGATGGGAGTAAGGTGGATGAGTGTCTGATTGAGGGGCCCAAATTAGTATGAATATGGGAAGAATCAATAACTATTAGCATAACTATGAAAATAATCAATATTTGTTAGCGTACCTATGTAAAGAAGCATAATTTTGGAAAATACAACACGAGGCACCACTTGAGAAACCATGAAACCACTTCATATAATCTAGGAGGGTGGTATACAAGAGGGGTTCATGATGAATAAGGATTTTCTTGGAGGGGATTCACAAAGATCTTCTGATTTACAAAGAAGGGGATCTTCATGAAGAAAGGCGTTACGTGAAGTAAAGAGAAAATGGTCTCTAGAAAGTGAGGAGCTTCAAGAATCATGGAGACCCATATAGGCCATGGTGTATACATGTTATTGGAGGGTGATTCACAAAGGATGAATTCTCCATGAAGTCTCGAACTCCCAAAAGGGACTCATACCTTCATGATATATTTCTGGATTTGTGAAGGGTATCCCCACATAAAGAGAAAGTAATTCATAATGAAGGTAAATCTAGTTCGCAATGCTCAATTACCTTGGGTGTTGCATTTTCTCACGGGTTTGTGGAGCAGAGGGAGATTTTCAAAATTAGGTCCTTAAAAAATAATGGCTAGGGTAGCAATCCATTGGGGAGGGTATGAGATTCATATTTATAGGAACTAGGTATCGTGATGCTCGGAGGTTCTCCATGAAGGAAAATATCACTTCATCATTAGAGGAGGTATCATTATACTTGTAGAGCCATCTATCACTACACTACAGTGATCAATGTGCTCGCTGGACTCGTAAAGGATACCTTCGGCACTTCGTGGCAGTATTAGAGGTGTAAGTATTCCAGTTTTATTCCATTCACAGTGGTGAAGGGCTTCGTGATGGAGCTTCACGAGGCAGAACCATATTGATTTTTATGTATTTTTCAGGTTGAATTTTGTCTCTAGTCGATTTTTTATTCCTTGATTCATTTTGGTCACAGAATTCATTTCAAAAGAAAATCACCCCTCAGAATGGGAGGCAAGGGAAAAGAGGGCTGGATTCTGATGGTTGATCACCGAGAACATGTAGACTGAAAATCCATCTTGAGATGAGGCCTCACAGAGCATAGGTTCTATTTACACAAATCTCATATAATATGATGGTTTCCTAATGATCATGAAACCATCACCTATAAATTCAGTGGTAGGCCCCCCCTTCATTCATATATTCTCTCCGTGGACAGGTGCTCGATCACTCGAATTGAGAATCTCCAGAACACCCACAAACACTCTTTGTTAACCAGGTTCCTCATATCAGTGATCCATAAATGATTCTTATATAATTGGTGCAATGTGATCCATTGTTTATCATTGAAACACGACAAGTACTTCGAAGCTCTGTGATCATGTGATCCATGATAGTGCTTTTAGAATGGTCTTTTCGATCGAAGAAGAAATTCCTAAAATAAATGGATAATCAAGAATCTTCTTGGGAGGTATTTGTAGATGCCTCTTGAATGTAGGAAAAGATAAAAAATTCCCTACTTATGGAATGTGTGCAGATTCATTCTGATAAAGATTTCTTGGTGGAGGTACTATTGGAAGGGAAAAAGGATTAACCAATCTATAAGAGATTGTTGTTGTATGGATTTGGTCTGAGGGACAACGTATTTATCCCTGAAGTATGGATAAAATGGATTAGTAGTTCAGGTGAACACCATGTCAATATCATTAGTTCATAGATGCCTATGGATATACATGAAAGGACCAAATTCATATCACCATTGACTTCCTTTACAAACATGTCAACGAAAATGATGGGAAATCCTTATAACCAGAGGCATATCCTCCACAATATTACACCATTCTCAAGGAATGCTTAAGGAAACAAGGTAAAGAGTGAAATGATAATTTTGAACTAATATAGGGTGTCAATTGCATCGATGAAAGGGAATGGGCCTTCTGGGTATGCGTATCTTACATGGAATTTAGATTACATTGGAGGTGGGTAGGCCTGTATGAGGCTGTGTGGGATTCTAAATTCAAAATATACCGATCGAAACATATAATTACAAAAAAGATTCTGAGTAAGTGGTCATCAAGGACTAAAACATTCCATTTTTACCATGTGTAGGTCAGCATAATCCCTTATGACCTCCACCGTATTTCAGGGATTCCAATTTTGGGGGAAATGTTTGAAAAAGTTATCCTTGTAGAGAATACATGGAAGGATCCTGATTTGATTCCATGACTTGTAAATAATCTGATAGACCTGGTATTGGGAGAAGATAAACAGTCAGTTAGGGATTTCCACTTCAATAAATTGTTCATACATTTCCAAAATTCTCCCTAGAGCATCCTGTAGGGCGAGGGGTGGCAGCCATGAAACTGCATGCGAGGCCTCGTACCTTCCAAAGAGGGGCTCAGTGCAGCAAGGATGGTTCTTACTAGAGAATCCTTGAGGATATACAATGGTAGATCTGGAGATACATTGTAAAATCGAGCATCAACCGTTGGTTATGTTTTCTAGGTTCATCTCTTCACTCATTTTTGGATGGATATTATCGGTCAGAGATATATTCTTGGGTGCATGACCAAGAACATTCATTATGGAGCCCATGCTACTGATGGTTAACTGCATAAACCATGGGGTTCCAGTGTAATAAAAGATGTATAAGGTGTTTTGGTACATCATTGGTGGGGTAAAATTCATAATGAGTATGTGGCATATTCCACTTTCTATACAATTGGTTGGCAGTGTACATGAGGGAAAATGAATATCTAAACTCAATTTCCACTCTAGAGTCAGTATTTAGACCAGCCATTCTGAATGTGGTGGGATGTTTCCTAATAAAGATGAACTCACAGGAGGTTCTTGAAAATTTTTTGATGGAAAAAAAATTATATTTTTATCCATTCCTACTACTAATGGTAGTATTTACCGATGATGGAAGGGGAACTGAGGAGAATTGGTCATATCTCATGTCCTTCTGAGGTCAATTTCTCATTTTATGGGTAGATTGTGAGCCAATCTACAAGACATATACCCCACATCAATTTGTGATGCAATTATGGTGCCTATATAGGCTAACCCAGAAAGTTTACCGGGGAGTATTTTATGAGGATCACCCTTGTTTGATGAGGAATATTTGGCTCATGTTCACAAGGGAAGATGGGAATATGTAGAATGAGATGCCTCCACCTATCACCACTTATAGTATCATTGAGGAGTATGTGAAAATCTTGAAGGTAGCCTACCCAAGCGAGATTTTAAAGCAATGAACTACCTGAGTTGACAATTGGGTGCCCCCTTAACCCCGGGGTCAGAGTTGGATAGTGGAAAGTGAACGTCATTGTGGCATGGATGATGCACATAATGGTGGTAGAGCTACAATAGTAGCAAGGCTAATAATTCCAAGGACCAAACTAGACAAATGTGAATGGAGAGCTATAGTAGCATGCCTAGTGTCCCCCATCGAGCAAACTTAGTATGAAGGGAGGCCATCCGGAGGGTTTTGTAGAATACCTACCCAAGATCATAGGAAGTGATTGTGTTGTGTGGACATACAAATAGACGTTGTTTACCCAAAGTCTTGGGAATCCTATTAAATTAATAATAAATTCTATTTCTTCCTAAAATGTGGGACTACAATAACCAGTTTGGTATGGGACTTCCAGGCATTGGCCACATTAGGGAAGTCTTTCTGGTATCTCAGACAGAGGGGGAGTGATATGTGGTGGAGTTGGAGGCCTTAGTTCACTCCTACAGAACCCCACATCTAGTGAAGGATGAGGTTAAAGTGATTCCTAACCAAATGTCTCTACCATAACTATATACTGATGAGCTAACAGAGTGCTTCCCTCTTCTTGAGGGATCATTTGTTTCTTGGGGAGAAGACACTGATAGAGGGATCCCTTTGGGGGATGGTGAGGTTGTGACCTCAGAGCTATTAGAATTATCTAAAACTCATGAGGTAAGATTTAAGACAATAATTTAGGCTATGATCTTATGAATGTTACCTAGGATTGTCAACTAACATTTTTTATTTTCTATGTACAGGAGAGCCTCGTAGAAAAGACCCATTCTCATGTGATAACAGACATAGAGGGGAAAGCCTTGGGACTTGTGTTTGGAAGGATAGTGACCATTGGGTCAAGTAGGGTTGTGGAAACAGAGGTGGCCCTTTGGTAAATTTTTTAACTCCCAACCATATGTGGGGGTCACATCATGGGATCTTAATAGCAACAACTCAAGGGTGTGAAAAACTCTTGGATCTTTGTATGTATTCTTCCTTACAGAGTCATAACTATTTTCCACCCAACAAGGAAAAATAACACTATCCTTATCTAAATAGTCCATAAAGAAGCATGAATAATGTTAGCGAGGATGGAAAGGTGGGGCCCAGAGCTCCTTTATTGTGGGTAATGCCAATGAACATGGAATCAGGTGCCTGAGCTGACCAGACCATGATAATCATGACTATGAGTAGAGGCACTGACAAGGGAGAACCTTAACTTATCAAAGTGGGATCTAGTGATGAAGATCAACCAAAAAAAATGTAATCCATCCCATATTATAGAGTTACAAAGGATAATCATGCTCTCAAACTACAATATGTATTCCCAAAATATGAACCCGCTAACCAGCAGGAGATGGATGAGGCTGATTCTGATGTAGAGGATAGTTGGGTTGTCTATCACCAGTCATGGATGTTGATCAAGTGATTTATTGAATGTATCTCACAATCAGTGTGGATAATCCAAATGTAATCACTTATTACATAGCTACACTACCTATGCACTGGAGGTTTAGATGCATGAGGTCTATATATGTTCATCTGGGATGACCATACTGAAAAAACATAGGAGAGTGATGATAATTTCAGTGTTTCTTGGTAGTGGAGGAAGTTTTTAAACATTCCAAAGCATCAGGAGGATGAAAATAAGATCTATCACTTATAAACATTGATGAATGAGTGCTCTTCATTCACTAACACCCAATCAGAACTCATATCGTGATTGTGGGTTAAGTTGATAGAATCCAAAGAGAAACTGAGGCCAGAATCTACTGTAGTGGCCGATATTCGAGATGAGTAGGATTGCGTATGGATCATGGTTGATGAACCTTTCCCCAAGGCCAATTAGGAAGGAAGGGAGCTTAGGAAATGACATAAAATCATGGATGCCACACACCAAATAGCAGTAGAGATGAGACGCTCATTCGAAGTGGCCAATCCATAGGGATTGTGCATTATTGAACTCACAAACATGTTTTCATGATCTTTTTTTTATTTAGACTATGTGCATTGAAATAAGATAACATTTTTTGATTAAAAAATCCAGATCATATATGTGAAAATAAATATTGATCAATCCCTAATCTCATGTGGGTCATTCTTAGTGTGAGAAACAAAGGACGACTATAGAACCGTTGACTTTGGATATGAGAGGGGAAACCAATCATTGAAAACATGGGCTCTGATTGACCACCCAGAGTATTCGGGCTGGGAGAGGGGGTTGTGACTATAGAATAGGGTTCTCAAAATAGCCAACATGCCTTCCCCAGTGTTGTCTAGTGCACAAGTAGAATAATGCTAAGGGAATTGAATAAATTTTAATTAAGTGGAATGAGAAGTGTGAATCTGGATACCAAAATTTAGGAAAAAAGTGTTGGTGGTATGATGAAGGAGGAAAACTGTTGACCATATTCGAAACATATCATCAATTTCATGTTAGCCAGAAATGGGGACCAATAGACGATGTCCAACCATAGACCAAATTAAAAAACACAGGACTAAAATCGAAATGTTGTCTGATGTCTTGTAGATCATTTGATTATGAAAATAGGTGATCTATGATGATGAGCATCCATTCCACTAGGGGGTTATCTTTAGAGATGAAAGATTTTGAGGATCCAAATAAAGGTTTCTCAAAGTGTGGATACATTGTTATGGGATGTTATAATGGATTCCAACACTCTATAAATTACTTCACCACAAAAAAAGAACAATGGGAGGGTGTATCTGTCCGAATCAAGATAAAACCTACATTAATATAAAACATATCTGGTTAGGACCTAGAATGATTTTCATTTTTACATCATGCCAATTTAGAAGATATATATGTAGTTTAATGTCATACGATGAGGATGACATATAGAATAGTTTAGCATCATATGATCAGGACATTGCACATAGTTTAAGGGAATACTACATAGACCATGGATGACTATTAAGTCATTTTATACAAACTAGGGGATCCCAGTTTAAGGACATATAGTATGGACCATAGTTGGGCCAATGGCCCAGTGAGGTTAATGAACCCATGGATGGGCCCATGACAAAATTTTCAGGTGTTCCTATATATCTTGTGAAGGCAAGAATCAAACTGCTCATAGTTCATGAAGGTCATGAAATTTAAAGTCATTTCATAAGGAATACAATTGTGATGTAGTTTATTTTCAAACAATTAGGACATGTTCACCCTAAAAGAGAAATGTGTGGTGTTGTACATAACCCGACTTGAATGAGGATGAAGGAATTCCACACCACATCACACATTTTGAAAGGGGAACCCAGTCCTAAAGGGATGAAAAGTGGGATTTAAAATTATATGGATGGGCTCAAGGATAATATTTCTAGACATCACTACATATCTTGCAAGGGTAGAAATGATTCCATATGTAGTCTTGGAAATTCCATTATCAGGGGAGGCACATAGCGCGACTATTGAAAACCCAATGAGAATGAGGCCCAAAAGTGCCTTAATCACCATATCACAAATTCCTAAGAAAACATGAAGATAATTTAAAGTCATTATTCTTGGACATTGGGACCTAGACTCTTATTTTAAGGTCATAGAGTTTAGACTACCAATTTGAGACTCTTTTATGTGGGTGTAAACCTTATCATAACCTCAAAGCCACGTGTGATATGCTTAATGTGCAAAATAGAGGCAGAGAAGATCATTACAATAAATAGAATCACACGATAGGGGAACAGAGGTGTACATTCAAGGATGACCCCATGATGTTGGCCCTCCCACTCAATGCACAGAGGTGCATGAAGGGATGACACCAAGGCTATTGAAGATTTGTCTGGACATAACGATGTGAGAACAAACATGAATACCAAGACCAAAATTTGGGATGCAATTGAGAATAACTATAGACCATATTCAATACATAGTATCCATATCATGTGACCTGGGATGGGAACAAACAAAAGAGGTTCAAATACTGACCCTATTTTAAAATTAGGGCTTAGATCAAAATATTGTTCGAGATCTTATAGGATGTTGGCCCGAAATAGTATCGGAGACATGAGGCCGAGCATCCATTATGCTTGGGGGTCCTTTCAGATTTGAAAGATGATGGATACCAAAATAAAGGGCATGCAGTGTGTGGTGGCGGAATGAGAGATTTTCCTTGCAGAATCCAACCCTATAAGTCTCATACCACTGTGAATTTGAGCACATTAATTGGAAATATAAATATTGTATGATCCAATTAGGGGTAGGTGACTCAAGAGGATGAGTGAATGAAACAAAATAGGGTTTGGACAAATTGAAAAAATGTCAGGTCATTCTTACGTATCATGTGGGGGAAGAAATCAAACCATATGTAGTTCTTTATGATGAGGTGCAGTTTCACATCATGTGGTAAGTACAAAGGAGATCTTAGTTTAAACTCATAGATCTCAAACTGTGGATAACAGTTTAAAGTCATGACACTTGGACTAAGATAAATTGTCAGTTTCAGGGTATATAGAATGTGTACAAAGAAAAAACAAAGTGAACAAGGCTGAAAAAGGGTCATGTGTTTCATAAACACCTAAGAAAAACAGGGGACAGAGGGCCAAAAGGGGGTAAAAACTTGTTGATGGACCTGAAGAAAATAGTTATGGGAATATATACCTATCACACAAGGATGTGAATCATACCATACATATTTATTGACGAATATTTTAGTTATAGACCAAAAATGGTGGGGGAAATCCTCTTTGGTGGTGAGGAAGCTAAAATATCCCAAAGTTATCATAGGGAATCCTGAACTTGTTCCAGGTATGGTTATAGTTTAATGTCATCAATTGAAGATGATTAAATGGGAAATAATGCTGATGATGGACCTAATATTTATGATCTAGGAGTCACTATATACCCCAGAGGGATGGTAACCAAGACATATGTAGTTCTTTAAGGGAAATATTTCCATGCAGGTCTGATCCATTCACAAAGTAAAGAGACATTAGACATTTATTGTTTAACCATTTGTTTCATTTTTTTGTGAGACTCACCCAGGATGAAAATTCTAGGTGTCCTTGTGAGAATAAATACATGTGTAGGTATTGAAAAGGGACACGTTGGATGAATATTTCCAAAGGTGATTCCCCTCAAGTGAGAACACCAAAATGTTTTGCCATTTTTTTAATGTAGCCAGGATGATGATGCTGCAGTTTAAGGTCATATGATAAGACCAAACCATGTTTTTTAATGTCTTATGGTAAGGATGCAAAAGTTTAAAGTCATGAGGGATGTGTTATTGTACTTTAATGTTGTACTACTTGGATGAAAATAAATATTAGTTTATGGTCATAGAACTCATACCATGAGGTTTCACATCTTTTGTATGCATGTATAACCCTATAAAAACTCCTACCCCACATGATCCATGATTGGTGTGGTAAAAAAAGTGGTTTCAAGATTTCCCCATCACACAAGAGTGAAAAACAAATGAAAGGAAGTGCCCGGTGAAAAAACCAAACATGTCAACATTTATACTCAACATGAGAGGATGAACAGGGGAACAACACCAAGAGAACTGGACATCCTCAAGAACATGGAAGGGTAGGAAAATGTGAATCACAACATCTACTATTTGGGACTAGTGGGGGTGGAATAATGATGTACAATGAATGATTATTGAATTAGAGGCACAATATCCATATCTTGTATCCTGAGATGGGAACAGGAAAATGAGGGTTGGTCTCTAACCATATTCAAAGTGTCAGCCATGACTCAAAATAAAATTCAAAATCCTCTAGGGAATTGGTCCAAGATGGTGGGTGAGGCATAAGGATGAGAATCTATACCATTAGGGGGTCCCTTTAGATGTCAAAGATGATGAATACCCAAACAAGGGGATTCATGAAGCACTGAAATGAACTAGGGGAAATATCCTTATAAAATCCAAAAATCCAGATCTCATAGCATTGTACATTTAGGCATGATGATGGGGAATGTCCATATTCATGATAAGACCCATCCTTAAGGATCAAGTTCCTATGGGGGTGTTGTGAAAAGATTAAAGGTCATGTCACTCAAAACGAAATATTTCAGTTTAAGGTCATATATTATGGACCATAGATGCCTAGTTTAGTTTCATGAATGTGGGACATACTCGTGTAGTGTAGCGTTATGCGGGGTGGGGAAAGATGACGCACGGTTCATTACCAGACGACTAGAGATATCGGCATCCTAAAGGGGAAATGCATGGTGCGGGAAATATCCCGATGTGAATGAGGACCAAGGAGGCCTCAATCCCACCGCACAATCCCAAAGTGAAACGCAATCCAAAAGGGACCGAAAAGGGTGAATTAGAAATTTTGTAGCTTGGCTTGGGGATAATATGTTCGAGCATCACTACATATCCTACATGGTAAGGAATCAAGCCACATGTAGTTCCTGGATGCTGTGCAGTTTAACATCTTGAGTTATGGATGAAACAATAGTTTATCATCATTTGGGATAGAATCGTTTCTTTCTTTTTAAAAGTATGTAGAAAATACCATAAACACTATGCAGTTTGATGTCTTTTTGGTAGGACACAACAGTTTATCATCATGTGGAACAAGAAATATCGTAGTTTTAAGGACATACAACTAATACAATAAGGGAAGGACAAAAAGGGATGGAAAGGTTGAGGAACATGGGGTTGGACCCTAATAAAAAATGACAGGGAGTTCCTACATATCCTACATGGGTAGGAATAATGCCGCACATAGTTCATGGATTCTATGAAGTTTAAAATCATGCTGAAGGATGAGAAAAAGAGATGACTGTTTTTAAAGGGTAGGGGAACATGGAGTATCCATTGTAAACCCAACAGGAATAAGGAAAAAATAGGTCCCAATAAGAACTCATGAAATTCCCATAGAGAAATGAATCCAAGGGGGGTGAATAGATGAAAATATTTTTTAAACTTGTGGCTGGACCCGAAGAAAAATGTTCTGGGTGTATCTACATATCATGTGAGGGTAGGAAACTAGCCACATATAGTCCTTGAATATCATGAAGTTTAAAGTCATGTGGTATGTAAATAGAAATATTTTAACGTCTTGTGGAAGGGGTAGTTTAATAACATATAGGAAAAAGATGCTTAGAATTTTTACCTCCTAAATCTTGGACAGGGATGAGAATTTTAATGTCATTAAATACAAAGGGGGTCTTAGTTTGAGGCCATAAAACTCAGACCATGAGGGTCTGTATTTATAGTCTTCAGTTTATCGTCATGCAGGATGAAAAAATCACTCACACGAAGTACTTCTTATGAAATTAGCATTGATGGGAAGAGTGATCCACTCACCATCTATGGTGACCAAATGGAATTCACTATTGGTAAAAACCTTATGAATGATATATGGTCCATCCCATTTGGGATCCAACTTAGGTGTATTCTTACGAGGCATCATTAATGTCTTTAGGGACAATATATTTCCACCTTGAAGGAAGGAGTAGAGAAGGACTTTGCTATTGAAATCTCTATCTATATTGTTATAGTGCCTCTATAGGTTTTTCAAGGCCCGAAGCCTATTCTCATCTAGGGATTCCTACTCATCCATATAGAATTTTGATATCTTTTATGACATCTACTGGTCATATAATGTTGTGTGGAGAGACAACAACTGAATCTTGTTAGTTTCTCCATTCTATACACCATAAAATTTTGGGTGACCTTGGTGGAATTACGAGTTGTTGTCTGATGAGCCCAGGGAGAATTGGGGAGCTTGTTTGGAAAACTTTTGTTGTTCTGACCAACCATATTTTTTCAAAATTATAGATAGGGTATTATTGAATGTCTCCATCTACCAATTTTCTTGAAAATGGTAATGACAAGTGTTTTTATATTGAATATTGTACTTAGCGTATAGTTTCATCAGCTCGACTGACCGGAATTTGTGAGAATGACATGATTGACTCCAAATTGGTGGATGATTTTGGAGCTCACAACCTCAATGATAGAATGATCCTTGAATTACTTTAGTGAAACTACTTCTTCCCACTTGGAAAAGACATCTTTGGTTGTCAGAATGAACCTACACTAATGAGTTTTTGTTGGTAGAGATCATCCCATGACGTTGAGTCCCCAGACTGAAAGAGACAAGATTACTAGCTAGTATGTAGGGGATCTGGTGGTCTATTCCCAAAATTTTCATGGATATAACATGCTTAACACCTCTTGGAGAACTAAATATAGTCAGGGAGCATGGTGGGCGAGAATTATCCCACCATTAATATGATGAGAGAGTTTCAACTCTGCCTGTTGAGCCCCACAGGAACCAACATGGACCTCTTGCATAACATAGGTAATGTCATCTCCTTAAATGAAATGGAGGATAAATCCATCGAAACCACATTTATGGAGGTTCTTCTTAAGGCTGGGAACACTCTAGAGGGTGAACTATACTACACACCAACATATTCACTCGTATTTGTCTTTGTATATTAGGATATTTCCATGTTATAGGTACTCCAAAAATGGTTTTTTCCAACCAGGGATCTCTTCTGCTGCGGTAAAGGGACCTGAGGGTCCTGACATGGATGAATCAATGATAATACAGCTTACCAACTAGAAATATTCATAGTCTTGAGTGACATGAGTGATGACCCTTTAATGCATCACATGGATACTGAAATAGTCCTAGTCAGGGTCAAAAAGAGACGTGAAAAGGATGGCCAAGGTATCATCTCAACTATTCTGTGACTGAGGAACATGAATGACCTTAGGAAAAGAAGGGAACCTGGACATTAGCTAGAGAGAATGTTCTAACAAGGGCATTAGCTCTAGATTCTTATGATATAGTCACTATTGATCTTATTGATGACTAGCTGGGAATCCCCCATTATATGTAGGTGGGGAACATCAACCTTGAGGGACAACTCAAGAACAGTGATTAGAGGATGATACTTCACCTTGTTATTGGTGCACGATTCTGACAACCATAATGAATAGGGAAAAAAATCTTGTGTAGGTGTGATGAAGATGATACCCAGGCATACTATATTGATCCTAGGATCGTTGAGCCTTATTTCGGATGGGCTATGTGAGTCACCATCGAAGTGAATATTACAACACGACATGGCTTGATCCTCTAAGAGGATGACCTCATCTGGAAACTCAATACCCATAGACTGCTCTGAAGTGGTTGGATGGTGGCCAAACAATATTCCAGCACATATCCCTTGAATTATTTATATGGGATGAATCTGTTGTTGAACTATTTAAGGATCGCTGCCCACCAAGATAAATGTAATATCAATATAGAACAATTCAATATGTACTTTAGTGGATCCACATGAGACACTAGCTATATCTCAGGATGTTGCAGATATTTTTTCAGCTTCTACACTGCGAAAACCATCGTAGGGAAGCTCTTATCAATAGAGGAATATCTTATCTTGATGTCATGAAGAATGCGGCTAAGATTGTACAAACTGTTCTCTATCCCTTCATTGTTCTTCTAGGTGAGAAGTGACTTGAGGGATTATTCCATGGTGGTCACATAAAGGACTAGAAAATTATTGAATATGGGTGCCATAAATACCGAAGGCTGTAGCAAGTACTACATGATATTCTCAAAATATGTCTAGAACACTTCATCCCAATGATAGATGAAACCTTTATTCATGAGTCAAGAAAAGGGCTTTAACTTGCAGGATAGATTCACAATGAATCATTGTATTTAGCTAAGTGTACTTGAAAACCTATCAGCACTTGAAGATAGCTCGTAGGGTGAATCTCACTGATAGAATTTATCTTCTCTGGGTCAATATCAATGCCTGTGTATTTGACGACGAAGCTGAGAAACTTCCCATAGGTGACCCCAAAGGCACACTTCAAGGTGTTCATCTTTAGATAATGGGAATGAATGAAGTCGAAAAATTTCTCAATATCACTAATATGGTTATAAATAAGGTAGGATTTTACCACCAAATCATCTATATATCATTGTACAAGCATCCCTGGGATTGGATTGAATATGTGGTGCATATCATGCTGATAGATGGATCCTGTATTCTTCATACCGAAAGGAATTACATGATTGGAAAAGATACCTCATGGCTCCCTAAAGGTGGTGGAATCGTAATCCTTATGGGAAATTCACATATGATTATATCTAGAATACACATCCATGAAGAAGATGGCCTGGAATCTAGTAGTGGCATCAATTAACAACTCTGCCATAGGAATAGGAAAATTGTCCTTCGGACAGTGACGACTGTGGTCCCAAAAGTCGATATAGAATCAGATTTGTCTTTTATTTTTCCTGATGGGGAAAATATTGGCCAACCATCTGGGATACTACAAATCATTGATGAATATTGCATTTATGAGTTTATTATCTTTGGCCCCAACCATTGAACCAAGAGTAGGGTGCATCTTTTTTGGAGGCTCCTTGAACCCACGATGGCTTACCGATAGACCAAGGTGGGGGAAGAAGAACTAAATATCTAGTCCAAACATCTTGTTATAACCCCATGAAAACACATCATGATGATTATTTAGAAAATATACATACTGTTGCTATTCTTTTCCAGGAATAGTTGCGCTGATCAATGTCAGCCTCAGGTCTACCTCGGCACCGAGATTCACTTGTACTAACTCATTGACAGTGGTGGATACACCTTATTAGAATACAGGAGCATATTATTTCAAATCATATTCATGGTTTGTGGTGAGTGGATCATTGGTAGGGGATCTATTTTTAGATATCTAACCCTGAAGGAATACTAGTTTTGTCCTAGGCGATGGTGGAATCTTCATCAGGAGACCCCAACACTGCTGAAACCAAGGTGAAAAAATCTATCAATATGATCCCATCAAGCCTTCAACCCAGGGGTACATGCTTTTTAATATCAAAATAGTAGTGGCACATTGACTTGAGTTGGTTCATCCCAGCCTAGAGGAAAAAAAATTATGGTGCATTTGTGTTCACATGGGGAAAACGTCTCAAAACCTAATAGTGGTGAGGGGATCTAGAATCAATCGATCCTGATTCGTGTAGGAGTATAAAGTGATCCGATGAAATTCCCTATACCTATGAAAGAACTTCTTATTCCTTCTTGGGATAACAAAAAATTTACTCAAGTTTGGGGTTGTGGCCACTAATCGGTGAATCTGGAGAATGAAGGCATCATCCAAGTACATCCATGGATCAACTATAGTTGTAGTGTACTCAACATAATTGGTTTAAACTTCTTTTTTACTTACTCCTGTAATAGTTAGAATCTATGTAGAAATATTCACATGAGGTAAAGGGAGATGTGTCACATTATAACATGTCCACCCAACCATTAAGAGAGTTCTTGAGACACTAGTGATAGGAGGAGGGAACTGTTTCATACAGATGGAGCCAAGCCCTACCCATTATCAAGTTGCAGGAAATATATTACAAGATGACCATAAAATCAGTACATGAAATTAAGCCACCAAATTGGGACTTCAGAAAGATCTTTCCACACAGAAATTTATATGTTCTGTCATAAAATTGAATATTCATGTTAGAAGGATCTAGATCTTCTTTAGCCAACCCTAGCTTGTGGAGTATCCAGGTTAGGATAAGATTAATCCCAAAACCTATGTTGTCAAGAAAGTGGTGAACATCCATGCCATCAAACTGTCCAGTGATTTACAATGGAAAAATATGGACATGTATGAGAGAACCTTCATCTTCACCAAAAAATAAGATGATGTCTTGCCATTCTTCTTGCTCAACATCCTCAGCATAGAAGGAATCCACATCCTCTACATCTTTTTTCAAACTGAAGGGAGATTCTCAAAGCCTCTTCGAGGGCTTCACACATATCTACAGATAGGTGGAGTGCTTTGTGGATCGAGAGAATTATAGGAATGCCGGTGAGGTTCTTAATCACATCGTACTTCCATGCTAGGTTTACATTTATCCCAGTACTAATTTTCTCTGTGACAAGAGGTAGAAAGAACAATGTTGGTCAAGCCGGTAGATTCTATATGGTGTTGGGGATATCCCACTTCTCACTAGCTAAACCAAATATAATGACTACCAGAAAACTATTGGATGACTAAGTTCTACCCATGAATGGACACAGTTGATCACGGCGTAGTCACAACGAGTCTTTCAAATCAAGTAGCACAAACAGTGGTAGGAGCAAATCTGAAGACAGTGGAGGAGAGGAATGTGCATGATGAGTTCTAAGTTGGGCCTACTATCTCATATTAGTGGTGTAAATGTATTGGCTAGAGGAACTAGATAATTCGTTATAATAATTCATATATCCATGTTTTCACCGATGATGGTGTCAATTGGGGACATTAGGAGGATCTTTCTGGTTCTCCTCATCATCAAAAACCATGTAAGAGTCCACCAACTCAACAATATTCACTGAGGCGTACTCCAGGTCATCACTTGACGAATCCATGAATATAGATAATATTCTAGGGGAAATCTACAACTATTGGGGAATGAACTTTATAATAGTGCGTGACAGCTTCCACACTGGTGGGGAGCCTTTATTTCCCTTCCACAGTCGGTGCCTAGTCCTTTTAGAAGATGATGGTCGTGATGTGGATGCCGCAACGGCAACTGGGGGAGTTGAAGTGACCTCAAAAGGCTCAAGCTGATTCAAATTGGAACATATGATATTACAAGACTGAGAAAATTACTTACGATCCATCTAGTCATCATACTTTTGAGACCTGTGGATGGAGACCTTCATCCTTTCATCCTCACTATCACTATAAGGATTTTCGGAAACACCCGATAGCTGAGATGGGTCTGGACCCAATCTGACTATGAAATTATTGACCTAGTCTTGGATCTAGTCCTTAAACAAATATATTTTCTTGAGGGTATTTCAATGAAATCAATGATTGGGGAAATATTTGTGTGATCAATGAGATCATTCTATTGGGGTCTTATGTTATTTGAAAACCTCAAAATCTCTTGATCCAGGGTGCTCTGGAAATAATCGGGGACCTGATCTTCTTCAAATGGTATGTATGATTTCTCTTGTCATTAAAAGGGAAATTGGGAGCCAGGCCTCAATGAGGGGCTAGATCCCGGTGAGGATGTGGAAACTTATTATCTTTCCTAGGCAGCGATAATGCATTATGTAGTGGTGCCTACAGATTATGAGGTGGGTGATGCTGAGCCAGAGGTTGTGGCCCTTGGTGATGCTTTGGTGGTGGATCTTCTGACAACAACTCTAGTAGCTTGGGTGACACCACCAATGAAATGACCGTGGTTTCTAATTTTTTGTTTCTTAATGAAGGAGTTGTGGGAGGTAATGAGTGTGCCCACTTGGTTTGTTTCAAGGCTTACTCTAGGTACTGAGCATTTTCAAAGAAATACAAGAATATGTGTAGGAAATTCTGAGTGATTAGGGAGGGAACCAATTCAGTCTTCACATTTCCAATGAACATTTCCAGTTGGTGATTCTAATTCATCTTCATATCAAGTGAATACATGAGGCCATTCTACAAAATGAGAAAATCTACGATGCACTCATTCGGCCTATCCTTACACCGTAAGAGGTCATTAATACTAGTTTTTTGAGTAGTGGAGATGAACTGATAAATAAAATTCCTACGTAAACCCTCCTAACCAGCTATAGAGCCATATGGATAACTGAATTTACCAGATGTTCATGTGTCCCTCCAGTGTCTACATGAAATACTAGATCTTGGTGGCTTTCTACTATGCTGGATTTCCTATCATGGTTCCACACCTCAAGGTAAAGTTGTCCAGATGCTACAATGGCTCACCCATCCCATTGAATGGGCAAAGAGTAGGATTCCTAAAATCTTGGGGTGCTATCATATCATCTACCCACACCATATATGGCTTTTCATAAGGTGGGAATCCAACCTTTCATGTTTGAAGGGCCTCATGGTGAGCAATGAGACTAGACACCAGATCATCCATGTGGAGATTCATATATTTTTGAGGATTAATGACCACCAGTGCGTTGTTAGGATCTTTAACTTGATATGTAGGCTCAGAAGATCATGGAGGGGAAGGTGGAACAACCTAATGAGATCCTAGAGGATTGTACTACATAGTAGTTAGAGGAATAACCTAGAGAGAGACCTGAGTATAGTTCTCAGATGGTTCAGGTAGATTTGCAAATGCATACCATGGTCATTTTTTAAAAACTCCAACCTATAACCTATATATATGGTAAGACTTATTGAGATTAATGGAAGGAAATTTGATCGGGGGGTGTGCCTACCCCTTCTACCCTAGTTGATAAAGGTTGGGTTCATACCGGGGTTCACCATAATTTTGATGTCGTTTCGCGACATATTTAGCAAGGATCTATTTTGTGATCCTTTTCTGTTCAGTGATATGTTAAAATAGTGTAGCCTTTTCAGGATCATATTTTTTTTCTACACTGAACCAGATGATTTAGAGGGCTTAACAACCCCATAGTTTTGTTTTCCCATGTTGGGGTCTCGAATGAGAGGTAATTATTTAACAATTTCATCAAGGCCAAGAATGTGTCTTTGGTGATGAGTGATAGTGATTTGGGGATCCAAAAGAAGTTTTTTCATCCCTATGGGAAGGTTATATTAAATTATTCTAATCTAGTTGTCCTTATCCATGAGATCAACCATGTTTATCATTACTACACATGTAGAATATCCCCAATATTAATTGGAAAATATGGATGGTATAGGATTGGGCTGAAATGAAGAGAGGAATACTACCATGATCCATGAATATGGAAGTCTGGAGATGCCTCACTGATAACATGGTGTAGCATAGGGAATCTCTTGATGCATTGTTATTGAAGGGTCCAATTATGACCGGGCGACCCCGAGTGCTAATCCACAAGAAGTGTGGCTAACTCGACTATGAGGCACTACTAGATGATATTTTCATAATTCTCATGGCTCTTTAAATAAGAAAAATGATGATGGAAGAGATGGAAATTCCTCATTTCTGGGGTTTGGAGGAGACACATGACTTCTTGACTCTAGAACACCAATGTTTGGAGTTAAATCGGCCAAAACATCTCGAGGAAGTGATCTGTTGTGATAATGTATCACAAGAGTATCCATTCAAATGTAGTATATAGTGATTTCCTATACCATTATTAAATTGGGGGGAAATGAGGTACAGGAAACAACAATGATATAGACCGTTGCGATGGTGGGATGGCTGGTGGAGAAAATTAAGCACAAACAGACATGCCACTGCTCACTAGGATATCTCTCGGGGACAGAACTGACTGCATCATCATGTCCTTATAGGATGGGGTATCGAAAACTACTTCATGTAAATGTGTGGAAGTTATTGGTGATGGATCAGGCTGGTGCTCATCCCCTACCAAACCCCAAAACAACTCTATGTGATCTTGTGTTGAGGTGGAGAGTGAGTCTTGTTAGGGTAGATCAGACTACATGAAAAGTCCCTGAAAGGGAGCTAAATATTCCCCCTTCTTTCATGTACCTATGTAAGGATTTTTTGACCTAGTTCATTTCTCTTTTATGGGTGGATGAAACTAACATTCCGAGTTCTTTCCCTAGACACACGATCTGGTACTGTGCATGATTCTTCCTTCGGCGGTGGTGGTTCTCCCTCCTTCCCCAAGATTGTTCTTCAGTGAAAAGAAAGTTTTCCAAATGGGGAGGACCTCAGTGCGTGTTGTCATTGAAGTGGGGAGGACTTCTACTATGATAAGATGAGGTTTCAGGAGAAACTGGTCATATGTCGAATGGAACACATGGAAGATTTATGTGTCTTCTACCTGACAGGCAGAGAGGGCCGCCGCAGTAGGGAGTGCTAGAGTTGGGAGGTCCTCTACTGAATCTAAATCCAACATGGGGAGGACCTCCATGCTCATGAGTGATAGAGTGAGAAGGGTACTTGATCTTGTTTATGCCTCTATATTGAGGGCCTCTTCTTGAGATAGTGATGATGTGAGGAAGACCTTCACATTGATAACCTAAAATATGTGTAAAATCTCTATACCTAGGATCATGGGCATGGGGAGGACCTCCATGGTAGGTGTCAACATGATGGGAAGGTCTTCTTCTCAAAATAATACTAAAAACATGGGGATACCCTCTATGCTGAGCACGAGAGCGGGGAGGACCTCCACTCTGGCTGCCGATGGTATGGGGAGGACCTTTATATTGAATGTCGTTATCATGGGTTGGCCCACAATGGATGATGCTCCATCTGGTGATCGGAAGAGTCGGCCCAACCTAACCTTGGGGTGGCTGGGGTCTCAATCTTGACCAGATATAGGATTTCTACTAATTTTTAATAAAAGGTAGTAGATGGTATGCATTGGTGGTGGCATGGTCCACTGAAGCTAAAGAAGATGACCCCCCAATCAGCTTCTTCTTGAGCATGTGACCAATGTTGGCATCTGGTCAGCAGAGCCAAGGCTGGTGATGTAGGTGTGTAAACCACATGTTACTCAAAATGTGGGACTAGATGGCGGCATTGAAGTGGATTGAATGGAATCCACCTCATCATATTTCAGGAACTGGCCATTTTTGGTACAACTCTGACATCCCTTACCTCATTGTAGTAGGGGAATGAGTCATAAGAGTGTTTGGGTAGAGGCACCCGAAACAATTGGATGATGGAATATGGAGAATTTTATCCTTGAACCACCCTTGGGGGAGGCAATGGCTTTGGGGAATAGAAGAATCCAAATATTGGTGGATCATATCCCTCATTGGGATGACCCCCATCTATTTGTATCATCAGATAAGATTTCCAATCACCCTTATATGGATAATTTCTGATCATGAGATAGAGTGGGGGTGCCCGGAAGTTGTATTTGGGAAAGACATTGTGGTAGTGGTGGAGCCATGCAAGATTTTCATATTGGAATTTACCTGCCCTTGAATCAGTGGGTGGGAGGTGACTGGTTTCTTGTATCCTGGGTCTTGCAAAGAAGGAATATTCACCTATTAGTATGGATTCTAGAAAAAATGTTCCTGGTTCACCAACCTCATTCATTCTTCCATGAATGGATAGAGAGATCCACACTATGGTTGTCACAGATAAGAATGACCAATGATTAACTTCCCCGAATTCTGGTGAGATCCACACCAGACCCACTATTTTCCTGGTGGGACCTGGTGCCGAATAACTGGATCAAGTGACATTCTTATCTACTGATGTCTCACATGATACTAATCCTCATATTTATGAGAAAAGTTTCACATCAATTTCAGCATTTCTATTTCTTTATCTTTCTATTGGGGAATGCCTCATTGTGTCGTGTGTGGGACACTGGCTGATGGTCTCATTTTTTCCCACATTCTTTCTTTCCGAAGACAGGTGACATTCATATCTTCTTCAGTAATGTGTGCACCTTGATCAAAATGTGATGATGTGATATCAGTTCCTCCTTATGTGGATTCCTTCTTAGAATTTTTATATATTTATGGGCCTTCCACATAGATTAATACTTTTTTCATGAAACTCATTCCTCCTTCTCTTTTTGGATGCCAAGTAATTATTCTACTTCTACCAAGATGTTCCAACGGGTCAATTAAATGTAGAAACCTTTTTCTAGGATAATAGTCACACTGATCCATCTACGGCATGTATTGATGATTGAACAATTAAACACATATATTCTCTCTCATTAGAGAGATTCAAAAGGGTGAAAAAATAGAGGCTTCCCATGTCGGTCACATGGTATATCATTACAGAGGCATGTATCCAAGGTTTTACTAGACTTCCATTATTTAACAAGGATAATTCCATGAGTGTAACATCTTGGAGAGATAGATCATACTGATCAGATCACTTATTAGAGTGGATCATATTAGCACATCCCTAGAGGAGAGAACCTAAAAGGTTTACCAAATGGATGGATCAAAATTCATAATGAGGGTGGACCTAGGAGATGGGTGTCTCACAAAGGGGAAGATTCCACTCCATGAAGGCTAATATGGATGCCAAAAAATGCAGATTAGAAAATATGGGGCCCAAAAATGGGGACACCAAGGTTTACCATTGGCTGAGATTGAACCTTAGGAAGGCTTCCTACAAACCATATTTAGAAGATAGGGATCAAAACCCACATCGATCAAATGGGTGGTTCAGGTCATACTCATGCCCAACTGCCCAGGTGACACCAAAAGAAGCAATTGGATGTATGATTATTATGCATGGCTAGCTTCCTGGGTGCCTTAAAAAGAATAAATTGGATGGATGGGGCTTATGAATGATTATCTTTTTAGGTGCTGCAAAAAGCAGCAATTGGATGGATGGGTCTTATGCATGGTTAGCTACCCGAGTGGATGTCATGAGTTCACTGGGATGTGGCAGACTAGATGAAATTAGGATGGATATAGAGGAAGCATCAAAGGATGATGATGAGATGGAACCGACATGAATATAATGATGTTGAGATTGATCATTTGAGAAGGTTTCCTATGTATCACAGTGGTAGGTAATCCATGTCTATTTAGTTCTGAAAGGGGGTGACGAGACACCTAAAGTGGAATCTCATGATAAATGAAGTATATGGATAGGAACCCGAAGGTAGTGGAACCCCCCAATGTTAGGGCATGATCTTCCCAAGATACGATGTCTCAATAGAAAGACTGGTTTGGGAAATGAATGATGGGATTGAACCTCAGGGAAGATTCCTATGTACCCAAAAGGGAAAAAAGCCTATGTATTTAAGGATGGTGGCATATAATTTGGGTGTACACAAAGGAAAGAAACCTTTATATGTGCCATGTGAATTTTCATGGTTAGCTTCCCATTAAAAGAGGGACACTCTTGGTTGGATGAGTATGGTGATGTGTGGGGATTATGCATGGTTAAGTTCCCATGTGAATCAGAACACCTCAAATGATGGATCCAAAAGATGTGGCCCAAAAGGGAAGATGTCACATCAGGATGGTAAATCCCGAGGATGGAGCACCAGAGTTTACCATTGATCGGGGTTGAGCCTTAGAATGACATCCTACGTACACTTTTTAGATGAAAAGGATCAAAATTAACTTAGTTTGAAAAGAGAAAGGGGATTTCAATTTACCATCATGCATGAAAATGGTGAATCGACATGAATTAGTTGGGACATATGGGTGACAAGATTGAACCTTAGGGAGGATTACTATATAATCTAAATTTATCAAAGTACACATAGTTCATGATGGGGGCATGGAATTAGAGAGTACACAAAGGATGATAACCTAGAGATGCACTAGGGGATTAATCATGGTTAGAGTCCCATGGAGGATTTCATGTTTGTTTCTTACTCTAATCCCACGTGAGTCATGATCGGTGTGAGAAACCTGAGGGAAAAACAGACCTGAAAATCATGTCATGAAAGGTGCGACCACAACAGATTGTGCAAGGCTTGTGCATGGCTAGAGGACTATATAGATGGGGATTGGGACTTACTCTATAAGGGAGGCCCTATAAGGTGGTTCAAGGCTTACATGGAGGCTTTCTGTGACACACGTGGATATAAAGCACAGAGGGAGTGAGAAGGTGGATTGAAAAGGTGGGAAGAAGAAGGTTCTCGATCCCATCTACTCTCTGATCCTCTCAGGCCTACCATGAATGTATAAAATTAGAGTTTAACATCGTGTGTTGGGGACAAGTATTCATGGAAGTTTAACATCCTACATCTCAAATTATGAGGACTCACTCCTCATCCCTTGGACTTACAGAACTTGTACCAACCCACACTTGGGGAAGGGAAGGCACAAGAAATTCCTAACATGAGTAAGGTAGAGGAGTGGTATATTGAGGGATCCATGTTCATGTGTATATGAGAAGAAATAATATCTAATAGCGTACCTGTGTGAATAATCCTAAGTTATTACAATGTAACATGATGCACCACTCAAGAAACCACAAAGTAAATTTGTACAAGCCTGGAGGGCTATACGGGGGAGGGGTTTGCAAGGCAGAAAGATTTTCCCAGAGGGTCTTCGTGAAGCTATGGTGCTTTATTGATAGAAGTAGCTTCATGAAGGAAGGTGATGGATGAAGTAAAGAAAAAAGGTTCTTTATAAAGGGAAGAGATTCACGAATCATGGAGACCCAACTAAGGAATGGTGTATACATGTTTTTAGAGGGTGCTTTGTGAAGGTTAAATGCTTCGAGATTTCCTGAGTTACCAAAAGGGACACCTACCTTCAAAATTATCATGTGGATTTGTGAAGGGTATCCCCAATTAAAGAGAAGATAAATCAAAATGATGGGAAAGATACTTCATGGTGTTCAAATACTTTGAGTAATGCATTTTCTTACTGGTTCACGGAGCAGAGGGAGCTTCCTGAAATGATATCTCATAAGGTTAAAGGACAGGGTAGAGATTATTTGGGGTGGGGATGAGCCACAAATTTATAGCCATTAGGTATTGTGATGGTTGGAGGTGTGTCGTGTAGGAAATTTAAATTTGTGATCAGAGGAAACACTATCAGACTCGTGAAGCCTTCTATCACTACTCTGTGTAGTTCGCGGTGCTTTTCGTACTCATAGAGAAGAACATCAGTGCTTCATGTTAGTCACAAAGATTTCCTTCTTCTGGTTTCACACTATTCATGTCCTTGAAGGTATTTGTGATGTATCGATGTGTGGTAAGACCTTTAGTGATTTTTATGGATTTTTTAGGTTGAATGTTGTACCCAAACAGTTTGGGGTGGGGCTGAACTGCATATTTATGTTGTCTGTGTTTTGTATTGTATTCATCCCATAATTTCCAAAGGATTTTTTAAGAGAAAATTTGATTTTTATACCCAATAACAGGTGGCTCATGGTTGGATAATGGTTAGGGGAAACTATGCACTAGCCTAGAATAAACTGTGAGTCTAGGATAATAGAACTATATAGGTCGCACAACCTACCATATAGCCATACACCCACCCCCTAAAAACCATGTGGGTGGTTTTCTGTTGGATATATGAGACCACACAGTTCCCAAACAATTTTTCAAACCATGCGGGTAAACTCTGCGACATGTCCAGGTCATTAAAAATAATGAATTGCGTTTTTACCTTCACCCAATTTAACACAAAATCCACCCTATTTATTCTCCATTTTTGAATTTTTATCCCTAAGAACCTCGTACCCTCCTCCATTCTCCCTTGGACCCTCAAATATTGTGTTTTTTTATTTTTTTTCTTCAAGAAAAATAATTTAAGCCTCTCTTTTATTAATTTCATCCTTCTTCTAGGGTTTTTCTTCCCTCTTTATTGTGTTCTCTTTTCTAAAGTGGGTTGGTTTCCTCAGAATTGGTTGAATCTCAGTTATGTGGGTGCAATATTGATGTTTGTGGTTTGATATTTTCTTTATAGGTTTCCCTTGTGGTGTGGTTTTGGTTTTCCACTAGATTCTATATGTTTTCATGATTAAGGTAGGTGATTCCATGATTTCAAATTTTTAGATGTTTTTATTATGATTTATTTTTTTCTTTTAATGTTTTCTATGGATTGTGTTAAAAGTGGAAAATGTGTTTTCAAAAGGATTTGATGTGTGTATGTGTTGAAATATGGTTTTATAAAGGAAATTGGTTGTTTTTTATGTGTTCTTACTTGTATTCTTTCATGAACGTGTTCTATAAATTATGTAACCGGTAAGAAGTGTGTTTCCAAATGGTTTTAGTGTACATATGTATTTGAAAGAGGTTTTGGTTATGAAAAATTGTCTTTTCCTTATATTTTTATATTTTATGATGTGTGTATGTGAAAGTATTGATCTATTTCATATGAGAAATAAAAATGATAAAAAGGGAATCCTTGTAATCATGGTGGGTGGACTAGGACTAATTCTCTAGTTGAATCGGCAGAGAAGAGGCATGGTTTATTCAAGTAGGATTGACATTGCAACACAAACTAAAATATGATTATTTTTGGACACCACTAAAACTTTGGATGGATTTTTCTCTAGTGGATCACGCATGAGGACACAATTTCATAGGGTTTTTATTCCATGTTTCACTGAGATGTGAGGTTTATAGAGTCCTACTAGAGATAGAGCCTATAGATATTTCCCATAACGTGGTTATCTCTTGGGATGTGGTGTTTATCCTCAGGATATGGTTGACCTTACTCTTATGTTAATTCTAAAATCATGCTTCTCTGAAAATGATTTCCACAAATATTTTTTGTTAAAATTGGTTCCAAAATCAATCATAATAGTTGAATGGTGTTATTATTCTAATTTTATGGCACACAATCTTTCTGTTGGGTGGTATCCTACTAGGATTTGGCTCGCACCCAACATACACCATCAAGTGTATGTAGGATTTTTAATGTTTGAAGTAGGTAAAGGTAAGATGTATCCTGGTGGTGATGGTGGATCCAATTTCCAATTCCTTCTTCTTATAGGTGTCTCTAGAGGTGACATGAGGGAGTTATCCCACTTGTTTCATGGAGGTTTAGTTGTGTGGTTTTCCCCTCCCCATCATGCTATTTTGGTTATTGGTTAATGTTGAAAAAAATTTAGCTTGAATTGTTGAATCTATTAAGGTTATGGATATTGATATTTGTTTGGTGCTTCATTTTGAGTATGTTCATAGTTATTTATTATGGGTTAAATCACTACTATAAGTTTATTTTTGATACCAAGGCACTAGATTTCATCCTATGGGAATCATTAATTCCCTTTGGCCCATGCCATGGGATAGGTTGGGTGTTAGGTAAGATGACATACCATATTGGTATGTGACATTTATGGTATTTCTTATGGTTTCTAGGATATTTTGAGGGTTTATAAAGGTTTTCCTAGGGCTATAGGGTTTTCATGTATTTCTTATGGGTTTTAGGATTTTAGGGGGTTTTAGTGTGTTATATGTTTTTAGGGAGTTTAGGGTTCTTATGGATATTAGGGATTTATGGATTTTAAGGGTTTTTAATTTTTTTTTGTTTTTTCATATTATTAAGGGTATTTTATTTTTTAGAAATCTTTAGGGTTATTTTAGGGTTTTAAGGGTTTTATGGTTTTTTAAGAGTTTTATTTTTTATAGGTTTTTTGTATTATTAGGGGTTTAAAGGGTTTTTGGTTATTTATGTTTTATTAAGGATTTAAATGGTTTTAGGGGTTTTGGAGGTTTTTTGGATTTTGTTAATTTTTATGGGTTTTAATAGTCTTTTAGGATTTTATAGGGTTAGAGGGGGTTTTAACACTTTTACGTTTTTATGAAGTTTTAGGTGTTGTCACCAGATTTTGGGATTTTTAGGGTCTTTTGGTGGTTTTTTAGGGTCTTTTTGTGGGTTTTTATGGTTTTAGGGAGTTTTATTGGGTTTTAATAAATTTTTAATCTTTTTAGGATTTTTTTTATGGTTTTTAGGGGTTTTAGTGGTTTTAGATTTTTAGTTTTTTTTAGAAATTTTATGAGTTTAAATGATTTTTGTGGTTTTAGGATCTTTAGGGTTTTATTATTTTAGGATTTTTGGGTTTTAAGTTTTTATTTGGTATTTTCTAGATTTTAGTACTTTTTATAGATTTTAGTGGTCAGTTTTTTGGGGGGTATTTTGGTTTTAGGGTTTAACAGGTTTTTAGAGGTTTTAGGGTTTTGAATGGGTTTTAGAATATTTTAGAGTCTTTTAGTGTTTTATGGGTTATTTGGGTTATTTAAATTATTTACAGGTTTTTAGGGGTTTTAGAGATTTTTAGTATTTTGTATGGGTTTTTAGAATTATTTTGGTTTTAGAGTTTTATATATTTTTGATAATTTAGTGACTTTTAGTTTTTTAGATCTTTTATGGTTTTAGTTTATTTTAATGGGTTTCATGGGTTTTTTCATTTTATTGGTTTTTTTTGTTTTTAGGGTCTTTTAAGGGTTTTATAATCTTTTAGTTTTTAGGGGTGTTAGGGTCTCTTAGGGGTTATATGGGGTTTTAAGGATTTTTAAGGATTTTAGAGGCTTTTAGGGATTTTTATGGGTTTTAGGGTTCTTTAGGGGTTTTTAGGGGTTTTATGTTCCTTTAGGGTTTCAGGGGTTTTAGGGTCCTCTAGGGTTGTTAGGGGTTTTAGGTACTTTTAGGGTGTAGTGTCGTTTAGGGATTTTAGGTTCCTATGGTTCTTTATGATTTTAGCGTTTTCATGATTTTAGGGGGTTTAGTTCCCTTTAGATTTTTATGTTATTTTATTTATTTTATGGATTTTAGGTTATTTTACTTTCTCTGGGTGTTTTGGGTGGGTTTTAGTGTCTTTTTGGATTTTTGGATTTTTGGGTGTTTTAGGGTTAATAGGGTTGTTCTTGATTTTTAGGGTTATTAAGGTCCTTCATAGTTTTTATGATTTTTATGGTCCTTTAGGATTTTTATGGGTTTTTATGGGTTTTTAGTGACCTTTATATATTTTATGGTCTTTATGGTCCTTTATGTTTTTAGTGTTTTTTGGGTCTTTTAGAGGTTTGTTTCGGTCCTTTATGGTTTTATTGGGTTTTTAGAGTATTTAATGGTTTTAAATGTATTTTAAGTTATCTTAAGATATTTTTGGGTTTTTAGTTTATTTTAATAGTTTTTGGTGTTTTAATGTCTTTTTGGAGTGTTAGGGGGTTTTAGAGTCTTTTAGGGGTTTAGGTATTTTGGGTGGTTTAGGGTTTTTTGGGTCTTTTATGGGTATTTTTCAATTTTTAGCGTTTTGTGGGGTTTTAGGATTATTTAGAGTTTTTTCAGGGTTTCAATTTTTTTCCATTTTTATCATTTGGGAGTTTTTATGATTTTTATGCTTTTAATTATTTTAGGGGTTATAAAGTTTTTCAGTTTTTAGGTGTTTTATGGGTTTTTTTTAATTGGTTTAAGGTATTTTTTGATTTTTGGTGTTTTAGGGGTTTTTAACGTTTTTAGGGTTTTAAGGGTTTTTAAATTTTTAGGTTTTTTGGGTGAATATAGTTTTTTGGGTTTTGGGGTTTTAAATGTTTTAAGGGGGTTTAGTGTTTTAAGGGTTTTTATGGTTTTTATTAGTTTTAGGGTATTTTGGATTTTTTTTGGTTTTTTAGGTTTTTTTGGGATTTTAAGGGGTATAGGGTTTAAAGGGTTGAAAGGGTTATATGGGTTTTTATGGGTATTTTATAGATATTTTTATATTTTTAAGGTTTTTAGGGATTCTTAGGGGTTTTAGTAGGTTTTAGGGGTTTTAGGTATTTTTAGTGGTTTAAGAGGTCTAAGGTTGTAATGGTTTTTAGGGGTTTTATGTATATCATGGATTTTTAAGGATTTTTATGTTTTATGTGTTTTGAGGTTTTTATATTGTTTTAATGCATTTTTTTTCTCTTTTTTTAGGTTTTAGAATGTTTTTGGGTTTTTTTATTTTTTAGTTTTTTATAGGTTTTGGGAATTATTATATATTTAGGATTCTTATGGTTTTATGTATTTTTAGTTTTTTAGGATTATTTTTTTGTGTTTTACAATATTTAAGGGGGTTTAGGGTATTTTTTGTGGATTTATTGGGATATTTAGATTATTTAATGTGATTTTAAGATTTGAAGGTTGTTTCTTATTTTTAAAGGTTTTGGAGTTTTTAGTATATTTTAGGTGTTTTATGGGTATTTAATGATTTTAGTGGTTTTAATGGTTTTTAGAATTTCTTAGGTTGTTAAGGGTTTTTAGGGTGCTTAAGGTTTTTAGGGGTTTTAGGGTTTTATAGATTTTAGGGGATTTATGTGTTTTTAGGGTTTAAGGGTATTTTAAGGTTTTAGGGGTTTTCAAGGTTTTATATCATTTTTTGGACTTTTAGGGGTTTTAAAGTGTGTAGAGGTTTTTTAGTTTTTTTTTCGTATTTTTAGGGTTATTTGGGGTCTTTAATTTTTTCTAGGGGTTTTATGTATTTTTAATTTTTTAATGGTTTTTTGGGTTTTCATGGGGTTTAGGGTTTTTTTTGGGATTTTATTCTATTAAGGATTATTTGGGTTTGTTTTGGGATTGTATTGATTTTAGGTGTTTTTAGAGTTTTTTGGTTTTTTGGGGGAATAAATTTTTAATAGGATTTAGGGTTTTAGGTTTCTTTTTCATTTTTTCGGGTTTTAGTGGTTTTTGGTTTTTTTGTGTTTTAGTGGGTTTTTATGTTTTTTCGATTTTTAGGTTTTTATGGATTTTATTGTTTTTAAGGTATATGAGGGGTTTATGGAGGACTAAAAAAAATTATTTTCAAAATAGCCACTTTATGTTTAAGTTGTAATGACAAACATATGGAGTGATTCCAATGTTATAAGATCCATAATGAATATCAAAATTTAAAACTGAAAACACCGAACCAGGGGAGGCCTCGATCCATGATTCACTCGTGTCAGATGAAGTCATGTCGACTACCATATGACATCATTTTTATGGTACACCAACGTCTTCATTTTTTCCACCCATCATCATCAAAGATGATGATTGGACTAATAAAATCACTGAAGATCCCTTCAACCTCCAAAATTTACCATCAACTATTCACTGTCATTGTCTTCATGTCACCACCATAGAACTCCATCATTTCTGAAGTAAAATCATCCAAAATTAATTGATAGACTTTTATGGATTTTAGGATTTTTATTTTTCATTAGGTGTTTTTGGTGTTTTTTAATGTTTTAAGGTTTTTATATTTTTGAGTGTTTGGATGATATTTTGGTTTATTTGGGGTTTTAATGTTTTTAATGGATATTTATATGTATTATGGGGTTTAGTGGATTAAGTGGTTTTATGGTGTTTGAGAGATTTTATGGGTATTTTATGGTTTTATCAAATTTTTAGGTTCCTTTGGGTTTTGGTGTCTTTTAGGGGTTTTTAGGATTTTAGTGTGTTTAAAAGGTTAATGGGTTTTTAGGGGTTTTAGGGGGTTTTTATTTTTATTTTTTATTTTTTGTGGTTATAGGTTTTTTTTGTGTTTTCATTGTTTTCAAGGGTTTTTTTATTTTTTCTGGTTTTCAGGGTTTTTACAATTTGTTATGCTTTTTGGGTTTTACATTTTTTAGTATTTTAAGTTTTTTATGGGTTTTAGGGAGTTTTATAATTTTTAGGGTTTTAAGGGTTTTATTATTCTTTTCATATTATTAGGATATTTATGGTTTTTGGAGGTTTTAGAGTGTTTTGGGGGGTTTTAGGGTTTCTAGGGGTTTTATTTTTTTGGGTTTTAGTTTGTTTTGGGGGGCCTTCTAGTTTATTATGGTTTTGATTGGTTTGTGGTGTTTTTTAAAATTTTAGGTGTTTTTGGGGGCATTTAGGTTTTGGTATGGTGGGGTTTAAAGGTCTTAATGTCCATTTTAATATTGTACCTTTTTTAGGGTTTTTGGGTTTTTTTGGGATTTGTTTTTATTTTTAGGGTTTTAGGTTTCAATTGTTTTTGGGTTTGAATGGTTTTTATGGGTTTGAAAGGTTTTTATTGTTTTTATAGTTTTTAAGGATTTTATGGTTTTAAATTTTATTAGGTAATTTAGGGGTTTTTATGGTGTTTTAGGTTATCATAAATTTTTAAGTGTTTTTAAGGGCATTTTGAGTTTTTAGGGGGTTTAGTGTGGTTTAGGGTTTTCATGGTTTTAGGGCCATTAGGGGTTTTAAGGATGTTTTAGTGGTTTTAAGGCCCTTTGGTGGTTCTAGGGTTTTTAGTATCATTGGAGGTTTTGGGATTTTTATTGTAATTTCGGGGTTTGAAAGGTTTTTTAGGGTCCTTCAAGGTTTTAATTTTTTAAGTTTACATTAGGGTTTTTAATGAATTTTTTGAGTTTTAAGGGGGTTTTTCAGGTTTTAATGGGTTGTTGGGGTTTTTCGGGTTTTTAGGGTTTTAATGGGTTTTGATATTTTTATGTGTTTTTATGAGCGTTAGGATTTTCTAGGGTGTTTTGGGGTTTTAGGGTTTTTTTTGGTCTGAATTCTTTTTACAGGTCTTAGAGGTTTTAGTACCTTTTGGGTTTTTTGGGATTTCTACATTTTTAGGGTCTTGGGGTTTTAATGTTCTCTATGGGTTTTTAGTGTTTTTATGGTTTTTTGATTTTTTTAGGGTTTTTAGGGAATTTTATGATTTTATGGGGTTTGGGTGTTTTTAAAATTTTTAGGATATTTTAGGGGTTTTAGGGTTTTAGGGTATTTTAGAGTTTTCTAGAGTTTTGGGGACCATTTGTTATTATTAGAGGTTTTAGGATTTTTATGTTCCCTTAGGGGTTTAGGGTTTTTAGGGCCATTTAGGTATTTTATGGAACATTATGGGTTTTAGGATCCTTTTGGGTTTTTATAGGGGTTTTAGGTTTATTGAAGATTTTTATAGAGTGGTTAGTATACTTTAGGGATTTAGGGGCTTTTAGAGTGTTCTAGGGTATTTTATGTTCTTTTAGGGGTTTTTTATATTTTAGTGAATTTTAAAGTTTTATGGTTTTTAGGGTCATTTAAGGATTTAAGGCCTCTTATGGATTTTATGTTTTTAGGGCCTTTTTAGGTTTTAGGGGTTTTGGTGTCTTTTTAGGGGGTTAGGGTTTATTTATCATACTTTAGGGTTTTATGATTTTTTGAATTTTAAGGATTTTATGGGTTTTATAAGAGTTTTTTATTTGGGATTTTAGGGTTTTTATGGCGCTTTAGGATTTTAGTTTTTTTGGGGTTTTGTATTTTTATGGGATTTAGGGTTTATAAGAGTTTTTAGGGGGTTTAAGTGAATTTGGGTTTTCTTAGGTTTTGTGGAGTTTTTACGGTATTTAGAGTTTTTTATGGTTAAAAATAGTATGATTCTAAGTGTTTTTTATTTTAGTGGTTGTGATGGTTTTTTAGTTGTTAAGAGTCAGTTTATTGATTTGGGATATTTAAGGGTTTTAGGGTTTATTTTTGGTTTTTTCAGCATTCTTTTAGGGTTTTAGGGTTTTTATGTTTTTAGGGGTTTAAAGGTTTTTTGTGTTTTAAGGTTCTATGGGTTTTCTTTGGATATTTAATGTTTTTATTGTTTGTATGGTTCTAAGGGTTTTTAGTATATTTTGGTTTTTTATTATCTTTTATGTATTTTATAGTTTTATAGGTTCATTAATGAGTTTTATGGTCTTTTAGTGGTTTTAGGGTATGTTTGGGTTTTTTTGTGTCATTCAGGGTTATTATGACCTTGTTCTGAATATTTAAGGCTTTAGGATTTTTTTTGGACTTAGGGACTTTTAAAGACTTTTTATGGGATTTAATGCGTTTTGGGTCCTTATTATTTTAGGGAGAGTTTAGGGTGTTTAGGGTTTTTAGGGATTTTTAATGATTTTTAGGGTTTTAGAGGTTTTAAGGGTTTCATGGGGTTTTGGGGGGTTTTGGAGGTTTTGTTTTTTTTTTATTATTTTCAGAGTTTTTAGAGTATTTATGGTATTTATGGGTATTGTGAGGTTATTTTAGGTAATTAGGTTCTTTTATTGATTTTTATTATTTTGAGGGTTTTTAGTGATTTACAGAGTTTTTTAATGTTTTAGGGGATTGGGGGGGGGTGGATTAGTTTTTAGGTTTTTCATAATTTTTATAGGATTTGTTGTTTTTATGGATTTTAGGAGGGTTTGTGGTTTTAATGTGTTTTATGAGTATTTTACAGTTTTTTGGGTCTATTTAGGTGATTTGGGGTCTTTTTAGGGGTTTTAGGATTTTAATGGATTTTTTGATTTTTTATGGGGTTTATATCTTCTAATGTTTTTACGGGTTTTAGAATTTTTTAGGGTTTTAGGATTTTTAGAGTTTTATCGAGAATTTAGGGTCTTTAGGGTTTTTTATGTTTTAGGGATTTTTTAGGGATTTTGGTGTTTTTAGGGTGTTTTTCGTTATTTTAGAGTTTTTAGGTTTTCTTATTTTTACGAGATTTTAAAGGTTTTTAATGGTTTACATTTTTATGGTATATTTAAGGGTTTATATGTTTTAGTTAGGTTTGGGGGGGGGGGTGGGTTTGTAATTTTTGAGGTTTTATGTTATTTAGGGTGTTTTTGGTTTCAAATGGTTATTCAAGGATTTTTTTGCTGTTTTATAAGTCTTTAGGGTTTTTAGGGGCTTTACGGTTTATTTTTTTGGTTTTATAGATTTTTTTTTTCTATTTTAGTGTTTTTAGGGGTTTAATGTTTTTTAGAGTCCTTTAAATTCTTAGTGTTTTAAAGTCATTTATGGGTCTTTTAAGGGTTTAGGGTATTTTATATTTTTAGGGTTTTAAAGTCCATTTAGGTGTTTTAGGGGTTTTTAGAGTATTTTAGGTTTTTATGGGTTTTAATTGGTTATAGTACCATTTAGGGTTTTTAGGTTATTTGCGAGTTTTTATGGTCTTTTAGGATTTAAGGTGTGGGGTTTAGGGTCCATGGTATATGGTTTAGGTTCTATGGTGTAGTTTTTATGGTTTATGGTATAGATTTTAAGGTTTAGGGCTTGGTTTTTAGGGTTTAATGTCTAGGGCTTGGGGTTTAGTTTGTCGGGTATAAGGTTTATGGTGTAAGATTTTTGGATTATAGTGTAATCTATTGGGTTTCTAGAGAAGGATTTAGGGTTTACTGTGTAGGGTATAATGTTTAGGGTGTCGGTTTTAGGGATTTGTATTTAGTGTATAAGTCATATGGTTTTTAGGGTTTATAAAAAAATTTGGTTTGTTAATTGTTTTTTGTGTTTTAATGTTTATATGATTTTAAGGTGTAATTATGATTTTTAATGATTTGTTTGTGTTTTTTGGGGGTTTTCATGGTTTTAGAGTTTTAAGGGGTTTTTTTGGTTTTTATGGGTTTTGGGATTTGTCGGGGGGTGTTTAGAATTTTTAGTATTTGTAGGGGGTTTAGAGGGTTTTTTGGGTTTATAGGGGTTTTTTTGTTTTTAGAGTTTTATGAGTTGAGTGGGTTTTTCCTGTTTTTAGAATCTTTAGGATTGTTTTGGTTTTCATATTTTTAGGGTGTTCATCTGTGTTTTTTTCTCTGGTTTTTGGGGGTTTTAGGGTTTTTAAAGTGTTTTATTGTTTTTAGGGGTTTTAGGTTTTTCTGGTTCCTAGTGTTTTTTGGGTTTTTATGGGTTTTAGGGTTCGTTATGGTTTTAGGGGTTTATGGTTTTTATGATGTTTTATTATTTAAGTATTTTTTGTGTTTTTAGGCATCTTTTCTTATTTTTGTGGGGTTTTTAGGGGGTTTAGGGTCCTGTAGGGTTTTTAGGGTTCTATGGTATTTTTAGTATTTTCAGATTCCTTTAGGGTTCTTAGGTTATTTTATAATCGTTTAGGGGATTTTGATTCATTTAGGTGTTTTAGGGTTCGTGGTGTGTTTTAGGGATTTAGGATGTTTTAAGGTCTCGTGGTATTTTACGATTTTTAAGGGGTTTTTAGAATTTTAAGATTTATAGGGTATTTATGGTTTTTAGGGTCTTTAGGGTCATGTTGTATTTTTGGGATCTTTTAGAAATTTTAGAGTTGTATTGGTCTTTTTAGGGTTTTAGTGTTTTAACACATTTTTGGATTTTTGGAGCTTTCATGGTCTTTTTAAGGGGTTTAGGGTATTTTTAGAATCTTAAATGGGTTAAATGGGTTTTTTATGGTTTTTTATTTTTTAAGGGTTTTAAGGGTATTTAGGGATTTTAGGGGGTTTTTGTGATATTTAGGGTGTTTAGTGTATTGGTGGTTTTTAGGATTTTTTGGGGTTATGTGTTTTAATGGTTTTGGATTTTTTTCCCTGTATTTAGTATTTGTTAGGTATTTTAGGGATTTTAGGGGTTTGTTGCTTTTTTTAGGGTTTTAGGGTATTTTTAGCTTTTTAGGGAATTTTAATGTTTTTAGGGTTCTTTTCTACTTCTGGATATTTTTGGGTTTTAAGTTATTTTAGTATATTTTTGGGTATTTATGGTATTTTAGGTTTTTTTTTAATTTTTTGGGTCTTTAGAGAGTTTAGGGGTTTAAGGTGTTTTGTTTTGGGTTTTTGGGTTTTTAGAGGTGTTTAGGGGTTTTAGGTTTTTCTCTTTTCTTGGGATTTTAGTGGTTTTGTGTTTATTATGGGTTTTATAGGGTTTTAGGGTATTATAGTGTTTTTAGGATATTTTATGATCCATTAGGGTTGTTATAGTCATTTTAGGTATTTTTAAGGTTTTAAGATATTTATGGGTATGAGAGATTTTTTAGGGAAAGGAAGATGCGAGGGTCGGGCTATCCCCCCCCCCAAATTTATTAGAAAGAAAAAAGTGATGTAATAGACAAGGGAGCGGTTGGGTCAAATGACCCACACCCAAAAAAACCCCTTACAACCCAAGAGGAAAAAGACCCCAAAAAAAGAAAAATCAAAAGAGAAAAAAGAAAAAACACACAAAGCCATGCAACCACCACCACCATCTAGTATCAACCAGGGATTTTAGGGTTTTTAGGGTATTTTATGGTTTATAAAGATTTTTATGGGTTTTCAGGGATTTTAGGGTTTATATTTATTTTTAGGGGTTTTAGAGTTTTTTTATGATTTTTAGGGATCTTAATTTTTAAATGTTTTTATTTTATTTTATGGTGTATTTTATGATTTTTATGGTCTTTTAGGGTTTTAACGGGGTTTTAGGGTCTTTTAGGGTTTTAGGAATTTTTATTGTATTTCATGGTTTTTATGGTTTTTAATGGTTTTTAGGGTATTTTCAGGTTTTTAGTATTTTCTTCATTTTTGGGTTTTTAGGTTCATTTAGGGTTTAGGGTTTACAATGTATGTTTTATGGTTCATGATGCAATGTTTAGGGTGCATCGTTTAAGGTTTAGGTTATCGGGTATAACGTTCATGTTGTAGGGTTTAAGGTTTTTGGTGTATGGTAGTGGGTTTTGGGTTATTTATTTGGACTTAGGGTGTAGGGTAAAGGGTTTGGGTGTAGTGTTTGGGATCTAGGGAGTAGTGTATAATATTTAAGGTTTACTATTTAGGGTGTGGGGATTTGGATTTAGGGTGCAGGGTATAGGGTATAGGGTTTTTATGGATTTTTATTGTATTTAGGATCTTTTAGATTTTCAGAGAATGTTAGGGGTTTCAAGTGGTTGAGTTTATAGGGTTAATGTTTTTATTTGGGTATATTTTGGTTTTTAGTGTCCTTTTTTATTTTTTGGAGTTTTTATTGTTTTTAATTTTTTTTTGGTTTTTAGGGGGTTTAAGGATTTTTAGGATTTCTAGGGCAGAAGCGGTGCGAGGACATGCTATTCCTGGCCCCCCAAAATTTATTAGAAAATAGACATGACAGATAAGGGAGGGGAGGGGTCAAATGACCCACACCCAAAAGCCCTTAACAACCCCAAACCCATAACGACCCATAACCCAAAAAACACACACAAAAGCACACCAAATCTAAACAAATCAGACATTCACACTCATCTTCATCAGCACCTCCCAACCAATCAACAACAAGAATCTCGCAACACAAGTTCCATCATCCATCACCTTCAGCATCAACATCTCAATCAGGACTTTATAGGGCGATGGTATTCCTTCCAGCCAAGCAGCGACAGGCATCCAGCAGCTCGGGTTCCAACATCCAGTACCACCTATAAAGACATCTCCCAGCATACCGCATCTCAGATTCCAGTAACCAGCATCTCCTAACCAAGCATCCAGCACCTCCCGACCAAACATCTTCCAGTAATTTTCAGCCATCATGTCCATTTCACAGCACCACACACCCCTTAGAGCACCAAACAACCCCTTCATCAGAAAACACCAAGAAACTCTCATAAAAAAATACCTGCAATAACTCACGAGCAGAACAGTCATGACCAATAAATAACACCACCATAAAAACACAACCAATCCAACCACACCCCCCAACCAGCATGACAACCAGTAGCCCATTATCCAGTATCCATAACCTTTATTCCAGTTAAGACCCAACAACCTGCAATTTGCATCTAGAAGCTCCAAACCAACAACGTAGGGGTTTTTTTATTACTTATGGATTTTAGAAACTTTTAGGTTTTTTGGTGATTTAAAAGGTTTTATAGATTAAAGGTGCTTTTAGAGTGTTTAGGGGGTTTAGTGTATTTTTAGTGGTGTTAGGGATTTTACAAGTATATCAGGTTTTTTTGGTTTTTAGGTCTTTACAATTTTTTGGTTTATAATGATTTTAGGTACTTTTGGATTTTAAAAGGCTTTTGACTCTATTTTTAAGGTTTTTTTAGATTCTAGTGTTTTTTTTGTTTTTTTAGGGGTTTATGGGATTTTTCTGTGTTTTTTAGGGGTTTTTGGTGTTTTAAATGGTTTCTTAGGTTTTTGCGTCTTTTTAGTGTTTTCGGGTTTTTAGTTTTTTTGGGGTTTTATGGTGTTTGTGTTTTATTACCAGTTTTTTGGTTTTTTGTATTTTAGTGGTTTTAGGGGTTTTAGTGTTTTGTTGGTTTTATTGGTTTTTTGGGCCATTTAATGTTTTTATGGACCTTTTGGGTTATTCAGGTCTTTTACAATTTTTTTTTTGGTTTTAGGGAATTTTAGAGCTTTTATGTTTTTTGGGGATTTTATGGTTTTTTAGGGTTTTTTAGATTTTTTGGGACTTTTATTGTTCTTTATGTTTTTAGAGACTTTTAGTGATTTTAGGGGTTTTAGGGGTTTTAGTTTTTTAGGTATGTATTAAAGTGTTTTAGTTATTTTATGGTATTTAAATGTTTAGAGGTTTTTTAGTGGATTTAAAGATTTTATACTATTTTTAGGTATTTTATGGTTTTCAGGTTCTTTTTGTTTTTAAGGTGTTTTGTGTCTCTTGGCGGTATTTATGGGGTTAATATTTATTATGGGTTTTATGGTATCATTGTGGTTTTAGGGTTTTAGGTTGGTTTTATGTTTTGTAATTTTAGTGGTTTTAGGTTTTGTTAGGTTTGTGAGGGTTTTTTGGATCCCTTTTTGGGTTTTAGGTTTCTTTAGGTGTTTAAGTGTGTTTTTTGTTTTAATAGGGTTTTGGGGTTTTAGTAGTTATGAGATATTTTTATGGGTTTTCAATGTTTTATAGGTTTTATATATTTTTTCATTTTTAGGGTTTTAAAGGGTTTTAGGGGATTTTAGGGCCTTTTAATTTTTTCGTGTTTTTAGGTCCTTATACGGTTTTGTTGGGTTTTATGGGTTTTGGGGGTTTGAAGGTTTTTATGGTTTTATGGTGTTAGGGTTTTAGGGTTTTTTAGTATTTTTATGATTTTTTTGTGTTTCTATATTTTAGAGTTTTTATAGTTTTAGGTTTTACGAGTTTTTATAGTTTTTAAGGTTTTTATGGTATTTAGGGATTTCAGTGTTATAAGGTTTTCACATGATGTTTAGGGGTTTTATGGGTTTTGTGGAGTATATGTGGTTTCTGAGTTTTTAGGTATTTTATAGGGATTTTGTGGTATTTTAGGTTTTTTATATTTTAGGGCGTTTTAGGGTTTTTATGGTCTATTAGGGGTTATTAGGGTTTCAGGGTCTTTTAAGTGTTTTAAGATATTTTATGTTTTTATTGATTTAGGGGTTTTTGTGCTTTTAGTGGTTTTAGGATTTTTTAGGGATTATATATTTTTTAGGTTTTTAGGCAGTTACTAGTTTTTAGGGTTTTTGAAGCTTTAGGGGTTTTTAGGGGGTCTAGTATCTTTTAGGGGTATTTAGGTTTTAGGGACTTTTTAGTATTTTTTATATTTTTGGGGTTTCCAGTGTTTAATATGAATTTTTGGATTTTTAGGGAATTTTAGAGTTTTTATTAGTTTTTAGGGTTTTATAGTCTTTCTTGGGTTATAAGTTTTCTTTCCGATTTTAGGGTTTTATGGGTTTTAATGTTTTTGGGGGGTTTAGGGGTTTTAGGGATTTAAGGTTTTATGGTTTTTATACTTTTTATGTTTTTTGGGTTTCCAAGGGTTTTAGGGTTTTTATTGAATCTTAGGGTTATTTTAGGATTATTAGGGTTTTGGGGGTTTTATTTGGGGTTTTTAGTGGTTTAAGGGCTCTTTAGGTGTTTTATTGATTTTTATGATTTTTAAGTGTTTTAGGTTTTTTAGTGTCTTTTAGTTTTTTTTTATTTTTTATGTTTGATTCTGATTTTAACAGTTTTTAGGGTTTTTATGGGTTTCTAGGTTTTTTAGGGGTATTTATGATTTTTTTGGGTTTTACTACTTTTTAAGGTTTTTATGGTTTTAGGTTTTCATGGGTTTTCGTGGGTTTTAGGGTTTTTAGAGTTTTAGGGTATTATATGGTTTTATAGATTTTAGATATTTTTAGGGTTTATAAGTTTTAATTAACATTTTTTGGTGTTTTAGTGGTTTTTAGTGTATTTCTGGATTTTTTCTGATTTTTAGGGGTTTTAATGTGGTTTTAGGGTTTAGGGAATAGGGTGTAGAGTATAGGGTATAGGGTGTAGGGTACAAGATTTTGGATTTAAGGTATAGGGTTTTGGGTGTGGAGTATATGGTTTACGGTGTAGGGTATAGGGTATTGGGTGTAGGGTATAGGGTTTAGGGTTTAGGATTGTTGACGCTCCTTTTCGTCACAGAGTCTAATGACTAAAGAAGGAGAATACCTTAGCATAAAGAGATTCATCCTTTAAAGAAACATAAAAAATTGACAAAGGCATGAACAATGATTCCATTAAGTAAGGGTCATGCAAGTTTCATCATGGTCGCGCAAGTATACTTGCGTGCCACATATTGGGCACAGTGGTGACTTGCTCGCCCTATTTGATATTCACCCAAGGTCTTCAGTAGCCTATAAATACCCCCAGTGGTCCCCCCATTTGGAGGACAGAAAATTCCAAAAGTCAGATTTGATCTCTCGGTGCCCTAGTCTATACTTGAAGTCTTCCGATCACTTCTATGGTAATTTCATAGCTAGAATGAAAGATCTAAATATGGGGAATAAGGCCTAAGTGTTAGAATTCATCAACACTTGCGCGCCTAAGTGTCCAATCCTTAATGGAAAATGGCCACACTTGCGTGCCGCCTTATCCCTTCAAAAGAACATGCACGCCACTCTTTTGGAATCCCTTAGGGATATTACTAAGGGTTTGAGCCAAGCCTCTCCCAAGTATTACCCTATGGGTTGACTGTCGCGCAAGTGCACATGTGTCGCGCAAATATACCTGCGCAACCAAGACTTGCGCGCCCAAGAAAGACTTGTGTGCCTTCCTCTTTTTGGGTGCCCCTACTACTTATTTAACTCTTTTCTTCAAATACACCTCTCATCTTCAAGATTTTTCGTTCAAAACCCTCTTCAAAGTCATTTATGACATGGTTCCTTTGTTGGCTTCCTTATCTGAAAGGAATTATGTGGAACATCTCTCAAAACCTAGTTATTTAAATATATCTATGTCACTAAGGTTAAAGATTTCATTCATTCAACCACATCCTTTAAGATGAGAAGATATTTAACATGAGACTCTTTTTCAGGAGTAAGCTCTAATCACAAGATCTTTAAATCTGGGCATCCTCTTTAGGAGTAAGCCCCAAGTTCCCCAACTTGGGATTCCTTTTCAAAATTAAGCCCCAATCATAATTCCCCTAACCTGGGATTCCTTTTCAGGAGTAATCCCAAGTCCAAATTCCTTTAACCTGGTCCTCCTACTCAGGAATAAGCCCCGGTCATAATTTCTCTTAACCAGTCTTAATTTCTTTTGATTTGGGCTTCCTTCTCAGGAATAAAACAAAATCACAAGTACCCTCCTAATTTTGAAATCTTCCTCAGGATTAATCCCCAATTTAGTGTATCCAAATCTCCATAAATCACATATACTATTATGGACCTTGTTCCCAGGCTTCTTCTCTGAAGTAAGTCCTAATCTTTATTTATTTGGGCAGTCATACAAAAGTAAGCCCCACATCATTTCCTATGATTGAAACTTTCAAGGCATAATCATCAGGTTTACTGATACCTGTTATTTCTCACACCGATCATGACTCACATGAGATTAGAGTGTAAAAGTAACCACAAAACATCTCTTTGGTCCATTAATCATACGTAAGCCCCCACAATTCTTAATTGAACTACGTGGACTTTTGATCTCTACCTTAAAACTAGAGTACCTAAGAATCCTTTCTAAAGGTTAAAGCCTATCACCCATTAATTATCATTTGTCCCATATGACATTAAACTATATATTAATTCCCGAACTACATGGGTTCTGATTTCTTTTCTAAACAAGGATACGTAGGTAGCCCATCTGCGGGTACAATCACAACTCTGAAACAATCCATGTCCTTCTGAATGACAATAAAATTCTAGTGCCCCACTGAGTGGCTTTAAAACTAGTATGGTTATCATAATGACCAAGAGATTTCTATATAATGTGTTGAAGGATACCATTTAATAAGAATATCTAACAAATATAGATGGTTATCTATTGATGAAGAACCTCAAATACATATAAAAGATTACTTAAATCTCATACATATCAATCATTGATTGTCAAAATCTAATGAAATCTCATTTTCATACTTGGTAATTAAATAAGGATTCAAAAACATAACTTAAATCTATAAAGAGAGTCCCAGAGTAGAAAATAATTTCCCCCAAAAAGGTGTGATGATTCCGACCGCCTATCCTCTCAACCATTGAATATTCTTAAGCCTCATCGGTCCACAACTAATGAGCACCTAACTTTGGAAAGTAGGTCCAAATGGATATAGAATCATTAGATGTTTCCAGTTCTACAAACAAACCCGTTAGAAACTGATTAGAATGTTTTAACCTTAAACAAAACAAGGTCATCCCCATTTCTAGAGGAAACAAAAAATGGTGAACCTGACTTGAATCCTTAAGTAGGTTAAAATGATGTTTTACTTATTTGTTAGGCCCCTATTTAAATTCAATATGAGGGACAACAAAGGAATCAATAACATATGTGTTCATCCAAAATATGTAGTGGCTGAACTTATCTTGATTGTGTCTGTTATATCAAATGGGTACTCGTTTCCAAGATCTATCTACGTTGCTAAAATGGCTTCTGTAAAGTTCACACCTGTGAATGCATCTGCTGCTACTCCTACTAGATCTTCATCTGCTCTAAGGATGACATCAACTACTCAACATCTTCAATGATGGGTCTCAAATGCACTGGTTAAGGAATACCATTGACACTGTACCATTCCGACTCTGGAGGATGCTCGACAATCCCTCCAAGTCAATAATTCACCCTGGTTGTCTGGATAGCGACGACCTGTGATTAAGAATCAGGTGCTTCCAACCACCATCTCCAACCGTTTCGGGTCATTATCCCTGGAATGAAATCACTAGTCCCTTCTATATTATGAGGAGGTGAATGAGAAGGTCACTCAAGTCTTTAATTCAAGGAGACATGAGTCCTTACTGAGGGATCCCATCAACAATCGCCGCCAAACTCATGCAGCAGTGCGCCCTCAACATGATAAGGGTATCGTCATTAAGGGTTCATATCAGGTTCCTCAGACCTGAGAATGCAAGAAAAATTGCTAGAGGTGAAGTCTAGTCAACAAGGATCAGGTTATTACTTCTTCTCGCTCCAGATAAGTCCATCAAGCCAACTTGATGGAAACCAACAAGCGGGTATATACACCCGTCTGTCCTAATGTTACTGCCCACCAGACTCGTTTGGCAGTAACAGGCCAAGCCCACCAGGTAATTCTAGTGGAGTATTATAGACATACATATACACCTGTTTATAATTCATCATCTAGTCAGCAGGCTCGTATGACTATAACCAAAGAAGCTCACCAATCTAAGGTGGTGGCAACTGACAAGCAGAGACATACACCTGTTTACAATCAACAATTCTGTCAGGAGTCTCGTCTGCCAGTATTGAAAGAAAGTCATGAATCATACTTGATGAAGAATACACAACAGGCACATACACCTTCCAATGTTAATCAATCCTACCAACAGTCTCGTTTGGTAGCACTTGGAGAAGTTAGTCGGAAATCTCTGACGACAAATTTAGAGCAAACTCAACTCTTTTCCCCCACACATGAGTACTGTCAGAATTCACTAATAGGAAAAGGAGGAAAGAAGTAGGAATACACACCTACTCCAAGCACGGAATGGACTTATATTCTTGTTCCAGTAGATGAAGTCACCAAGCACATTCTGATGATGGTGAAAGAGCAGAAGCAAATCCCTGCTTATATTCTGGATGCTTGTCAGAATATTATAACCTCATTAGAAGCATCATAGGGAAAGAAAAGAAAATTTGTCCCTACCAGTGGAGTGACACATTAACATATCACTTCGGAACAGATACACACCTCTGTTCCAGTACAAGAGGGTTGTGGGGCATGCTCCCCCCAAGTCGTATGGACAATTAAGTTAGGCACATACACCTGATTTGAATAGAGATAATCAGCCTAACCTGACTATTTATCCTAATCAGGCACATACACCTAGCCATAATAAACACTTTTGTCAAAAAGTGGTTCCTAAAGTGAGTAAGAAGGCATCTAAGAAAAAGACCCATCCAGCACAGTCAAAAAATAAAGGTCCAATCTGTGATAAGGCCTTACTCGATGCTAGAGTTCTTGATGCACTCAGACAATTATCTGTTGCAACTTAAGATTCTACTCTCTCATTTCCCAATAGTGGGGACATTAATTCCAAAGGTCTTCATCAGACACTTACTCATGAAGGCTTTCTTCATGACTGTTTGGTCTATCTTGAAGTATCATCTTCATATGAGAGCCACGATAACCCTCTGCATGGCCAGAAGATCAAGGAGCAAAAGGTTTCATCTTTTGTTGTAACCCACCATGGTGGTCCTACCCATGATGATGAATTTATCTGTGAAAGTCCTCTATACATTAGTAATTCTCATTTCTTGGAAAATTCTTCAAAGGACAATGTATTGACGAGAAATCCCTCTTATCTTGAGGCACTTTCAAATGTGAAGCCAGTCATGTCTGATGATTTACTGCTAGCAGGTGAAATACTTTCTCAAAAATAAGATAGCACATGGTGTAGGTCATTCTCCGAACCACCCTTGGGTCATTCATCTTCTAGTTTGATAAATTAATTCTCTACCAATATTTTTGAATTTGATGAAACAACAAAGAAGCACCATCTTTGGTCTAATCAGTTAGAAGAATATTCATCAAATGATAAAGAGGAAATGCTTAATATGAGGAAACAACTGGCGAAAGGTGAAGTACCAGTCATGTTTTGGCCTTTGGCTGTCTCTCAGTATGATATCCTAGAAATGTTGACAGAGGATTGTATTCGTGATATTCGTCTCAACATGTGGAAAACTCTTTGTCAATTGAAAAATAAAATATTATCTTATGATGAATATGGAAATCATGTCAAGATAATAGAAGGGCTACAATGCCAAATTGATTTGGCATCACTCTCAGTTTCTTGAAATCCGAAGGCTGAAAAGCAGCAGAGAGACCTTCAGCATTCATTCCTTGGCGTAATAAAAAGTCTGCACCAGTTAATTTCCAATGCCCCATCTGATATTCATATCAGGGGATGGGGTGTCCATGGAGCACTACATTTCACTATACTGTCCATCCAAAAAAGCCCGCCAAAAATGGTCTCATGAAATGTTATTGACAAAGGTCAGCCACAACCAATTGGATTTGTTTTTAATCAAATGCTCGCTCAAGAACAGGCCTGAACTTGTTCTTCTCAAAGTTAGGCATACAGAGAAAAAGTTGTCGAATTACTCTTGTATCAAGAAAATGAAAATATTGAATAGGCCTCTCATTTAAAGTGTTAACATCATCAAGTGACATAAGTGTCAGAAATCATCCAACAGTCTTTTGAGCCAGGTGATTTGAGTGGATGTAGGTTGATGCATCTAGCCAATTTCAGGACTAAAGTCTGCAAGATCAGGAGAGATTTTAAGAAAGCCTCAGATATAGTAGCTCAAGAGACACCCCAGCTTTCCAGAATGGGGACTCTTTTAGCCCAACCCTAAGAATCAACAAATAGGATTCGAGGAGTTGAGCAGGAACATCCGGAACAGCCCCAGTGCACACGACTGGGGACCTTTTCAAATCCTCAATCTCTTCCTCAGAGAAAGTCAGTCTTCTCTCGATTAGGGAAGAATCCAAAAGAGGAATGAAGAGCCGAATTATCAGTATATTCCCTCCAAGTTACGGTTCGTCAATAAGTTCCTGAGGGATCAACTCAACAGAAGGTAGTGTCTCATTAGGGACATGAAAAAAGATAGTATCGCAGAACTGCCGATAGAAAAGATGCACTGCGTTATGCATCAATAAATTTCATTAATGCAATTTTTGATGATCATCCAAAACATGAGGCTCACTCAGAGGGATCATATGAGGAAGTTCTTGCTCAAGAGGCTGTACACACAGAGGCAAATGAAGAAGGTGTGTGTACACGAAATCAAAGGCTTACCTAGAATCTAGGTATTCCTTCATGTAACCAACTTCCCCCTCTCCGAAAGGCGTCTAACAAGGGGAAAGGGAAAAGTCAAGTTACATTCCACCCTTACTCTGGAGAAGGCCAATCAATCTCACTGGAACAAAGATTCGCACAATAAGAGGAAGAAATGAAAGAATTAAGGAGGTTGAATGGAGAACTACTTCAAGGTAGTCTTCCAACTAAGCATGCTGGAGTTAGTCATCCAAGGGAATTTGTTTCAGTTACTGAGATGGATCAAGAGTATCCTCCTTTACTAGTACACCCTCACAAGTCTAGTCTTATGGGTCATGCGCAACAAAAATTGGTGGTTCCACCAACAGTTGCAGTACCAGCCACCACACCAGTCCATGCTCTAGTTATTGCACCTTCTCAGGTCCAATCTCAACAGGATTTTTCTCAAAAGTTAATAACTACCATTGAGTCATTAACATCTCGGTTGGCAGCTATGGAGGGAAAGCATGCACAAATTCAACCAGAAAAGAGAGCTTACCTTGAATGGGTTGATGAAATTCCTCCCCCATCAAATTTTTCAAGTACCACATTCCCAATATTTAATAATTCGAGAGACCCAGAGAAACACTTAACACATTTTGTTTCTCATTATGATCCTATGATGGTAACTCCTCAGCAACAAGAAGAAGTTATGCTCTGCTATTTTGTACAGTCATTATAAGGGCCTGATTTTGTCTGGTATACAAGCATGCAATCCAAGTCAATTACCAGGTTGGAGGATCTCTTTCAATGATTCCTTATTCAATTCAGCTCAACATTTCCAAAGACAATAGTTTTTGATCTTACAAATTGTAAGAAAATGGAGGATGAAAGAGTTTCATATTTCATTTCTTGCTAGAAGGCCTTAACATATTCCTTAATCTTAGCACTCCCTCAAGAAGAGTTGTTGCCAATATGTGTGGAAAATTTTCATGATAAATTACGCACACCATTGATCCCTGTGAAATACACATAAGGGTTTCGAGACCTTACTTCGATCGCTCATCAGATCGAAGACTCTCTTACAAAGACTAAGGATAAAACTCATGTAATTCCAAAAGCTCCAAGAAGGAGAATGGGTAAAGAAGAAAATTCTATAGTTACGCTTAAACAAGAACCTGTACCTACTTCTACTTCAAAACCTTCATCTTATCGAAGGGCTCCACCTCCTGAGCATCAACAACAGTGGCTGTTTCGTCAAGATGATCAAAAAAATAAAATAAAGAAATAATTTGAGTAGTTAAAGATCAAAGTTTATTCTTTCTAAAATTAACAAGTTCCTGGTTACTTCATTTCATCTCCGGAAAATAATTTGGTTCAGTTTCCAAGGCCCAAATGGCCAAACAAGGAAGGAGATTAAGACCTTCCCAACTATTTCCCATTTCATCCAATGTTGGGGCATCCCATTCAGGAGTGTTTTTTTATTAAAATACATCCTAAAGAAGATGGTGGACTCAAGACTGGTAAAACTGAAAGGTTCTTCAGCTCAGGTTGCATGTGTTACTACTACAAATCCAGAGGAACAAGGCGAGTGGCAAGAAGTCAAAAGAAAAAATGCGCAGAAATATGATGATTGGATGGTCAGAAAAATGCTCAACCGAACTCATTCCATTTTAAGAACGCAATTGAAGAAACCAATTATGTATCCTACTATGAATGCCACAACAAAACCCTCTTCATCAGAAGGAAAATACTCAATGAAACGGCGTAATTCAAAGAAATAGAAACCATCGGAAGAAAATGAAATCGTGTCAAATCCCAAGTTGTCTTCGACTATGGAAGATTTTATGTCATCTACTTCAACGCCACGAGCACCACCCCACCAAACGGAACAACCTAAATTGGCTAATCAGGCAGAGTCTTTATCATATGAAGATTTGATTTTTGGTTCTGTTAACATGATTCACTTAACAGATCCTTAGGTCAATCACAGTTTTGATCTCGATGAGATTGAGTTCCCTGTATCAAACAGAGGAATTAGAGGGATTTCCAGAGGTCTAGGATACAGAGGAAGACTTGCATATCCCAAAAACCACTATTCTAATTCTACCCCTGCTAGAATTGTGTATGCAGCAGAAACTCATGGTAGATCCCTTCAGCGGGCTCAACAAGAGCAAGACAGTTCTTCCATGCATGGAAGATTCAGTCCTGACACAATTATTTTGGAGGATTGATTAGAGGTTACACCTTCTTACTCTCAACAAGTAAATAGAACTTTGAATCAAAAATATGATGTCTTAAAACATTTAGCCCAAGTACCTGCCAAGTTATCAATTATGGATGCCTTGAATTTATCAAATGATCCTCGGGAGGCACTCATTGAGGCTTTGTCAAGTCCTCAGGAATTCACAAATGAAATTCTTGTAGCTGAATTCTACCATGTAGAGAATGATCGTGCATAATGCCATGCCGTGATATCTTTTACAGATAAAGATGAAGATGATGTCTTGCATGGAAATATTAGACCGTTGTACTTATCTGGCAAGTTCAATGATGTGGACATCTGATGAGCTTTCAATTATAATGGTTCATGAGTCAACCTCATCCTCATTCGTACACTTCATCAATTGGGCCTCACCAAATCTTATTTATCTCCTTCTACTTTGATGTTTCAAGGATATGATAAAAATAAACAAGAACCTCTGGGAGAGATCACACTCAGAACTATGTTTGGAGATCTTGTATCTAATTCAGATTTCGTGGTTCTTCATCATGACACATCCTTTAATATTTTGCTTGGAAGAACTTGGCTACATCAACAAGCAGTTATCCCTTCATCATACCATAAATGTCTCAAATATTTTTTCAATGGTCAAATTGGGACATTGTTTGGTGATAAATCCCCTTTAAAAACATTTGAATTTCAATACATTGAGGAGGAATTCTATCACATGGAGGGAAAGGAAAAATACACTAAAAGGGAGGTTACCAAAGTTAATGCTCCATATGGTTTGGAAAAGATTCCAGTAAACCCATTCATACATGTGAGTACAGATTATGTGTTTCCTATTAGTCAAATTGACAAGATAGACCCAAATCCAAATACTCTTATGGAAACTTCCATAATGTCAATTATGGAAATCAAGCCAGATAGCATGGGAGAAATTGGTGATTCACTAAGCAATGATGAAAGCTCAAATGGAGATGTCTTCATTTCATCCGCTGAAATCCAGCAACTTTATACTTCAACAACTAGTCCAGAAGAAGTTATGTCAATGTTAGAGGTGAACGATGATGTCGATTTTCAATCCATCATCTCCTATTTATTACCCAAGAAAGACCCTTCATCATCAATAAGGTCAGAAATGGAAGCTTCTTCTTCAGGATGTTCAAATTTTAACATCTCTCCAGATCATGTAAATTATGCTTCATCATATACTATGAAAGTTAAAGTAGAAGAGATTACATGTGTTGAAGAAGAAGAGGAATATCTCAGGGATGCTCCTCCAGAATTTGAAAAGGGTATCTCTACCACTGTGGATGAACTCAGAGAAATAAATCTGGGTACACAAGAAGATCCATGCCCACTTTAATTAGTGCGGTTATGACTCTTGAAGATAAAGAAATGTATATTTCATTTTTAAATCATAATCGAGATATATATTCTTGGAATTATACAGAAATTTCAGGGCTTGATCCTGATGTTGCTACTCATCATTTGGGTTTTCTAGAAGAACATCGAGGATTTAAGCAAGCCGCAAGAAGAACACACCCAACCTATGCTTCCAAAATAGAAGTTGAAGTGGATAAGCTTATTAAAGATAACTTCATCATAGAACTTCAATATCCAAAGTGGTTGGCTAATATTGTCCTTGAAAAAAAGAATAATGGACAAATTAGAGTTTTCATTGAATTCAGAGATCTTAATCGGCATTGTCCCAAGGATGATTTTCCAGTTCCGATTACTGTACTCTTAATTGATGAAATAGCTGTCTATGAAGAACTTTCCTTCATGGATGGATATTCTAGGTATAATCAAATCTGAATGGATCCAGAAGATGAATAATCTACAGCTTTCAAAGATCCTCAGGGTGTGTTTCGCTATCAGGTAATGCCCTTTGGCCTGAAGAATGCAGGTGCAACATATTAGTGTTCCATGCATCGTAACTTCAAACCCTTTTTAGGGAAATTTTTTGAATGTTATGTGGATGATTTGGTGGTTAAATCTAGGAAACATTCTAATCACTTGGCTGATTTGGAATTCATATTCCAAAAACTTCGACAACACAATTTGAAGATGAACCCCTTGCTATGTGCTTTTGGGGTAACCTCATGAGAATTTATTGGCTTTTTTGTACGCCATCATGGTATCAAATTCAATCCTGAGAAGAAAAAGTCAATCCTTGGTATGGCACCTCCTCATAATGTGAAAGAATTGAGAGGAATTCAATGACACTTGGCCTATATTCGGCGTTTCTTCGCCAATCTGGCAGGAAAAAGTTTACCCTTAACCAAATTGATGAAGAAGGGAGTCACTTACCAGTGGACTGAAGAAGGTCACGAAGTATTCAATATTCTCAAGAAATGTCTCTTGAGTCCACAGGTATTAATTCTACCTGTTGAAGGAATACCACTTATTCCTTATGTGACAGCTTTAGAGCGATTACTGGGTGCTTTTCTTGCACAAAAGAATGATGCTGGGAATGAAAACAACCTTTACTATCCCAGTCGGACTATGCTTGAAGCAGAAACCCGATATTCAAGTATTGAAAAGTGTTTCCTAGAATTAATCTTTGCAATTCAGAAATTGAGACACTACCTGCAACATCATGAGGTACAATTGGTATCTCTCAATAACCCGCTCAAATTTATCCTTAGCCGTCCAATGCTTATAGGACGTCTGGCAAGGTGGGCAGTTATTTTGCAGTAATTTGATATCCAGTATATGTCTCAAAAGGCAATAAAGGTCCAATCTCTGGATGATTTCCTTGTGGAACATCCATCAGTAGAAGATACATCTTTAGATACTGAACTTCCTGATGAGGAAGTCTTCTCTATTCAAGATAATATTCAAACATGGAAAATGTACTTTGATGCTGCTTCTAGAAGTCTAAAAGGGAAGAAAATGGAAGATCCTAAATTCAACAAAGTTGGGTTAGGAATTGTTTTCATTTCTACAGAAAAGGAAGTGCTACCCTATTCCTTCTTATTGTGGGAAGGCGGTACAAATAATGAAGCAGAATATCAAGCTCTCATCGCAGGATTGGAGTTGGCGCTTCAAGATTAAGTAAATCACTTAAAGTTGAAAGATGATTCAGACCTGGTAATCAAACAAGTCAATGGGGATTATGCCATTAGAAAAGAATAGTTAATCCCTTTGTATGATTACGTTGGAGAATTAATGGCGCAATTTCCTTCAGAACCGACATTTTATTATGTCCTGCAATCACGAAATGCCCAAGCTGATGCACTGACTAATATAGCCACATCTCTGGAAGATCCAAATCGGGACGAGACAATCATCAACATTGCCCACCGTTGTAAAATTTCACCTTATGTTCAAACCAGAACAGAGTAATTCAATGAAATTAGTCCCATTTCCGAACCATATGGTCATACTATGGGATGGATGACACCTATCAGGGAATATCTTAAAAATGGAACACTCCCATCTGATAGATCCATGAAAGAACAAGTTCGGAGATGTGTGGTCAATTTTACTCTTTATGATAGCCCAGATCACTTGGAGAAAATTCTCTACAAAAGTGGTTTTGATTGAATTATCTTCAGATGCATTGATGGTGAAGAGACAATAGGTATCATGAAATAAGTACATGTTTGAGTCTATGGTTCCCACCAGTCTGGACATAGAATATCTGATCAAATTCGAATGCTTGGATACTTTTGGCCTTCAATGATACAAGATTGTGTTGATTTCACCAAGAAGTTTCATTCTTGCCAAGTGCATGACAACTTCATTCATCAACCCCCAGAGTTGCATTATATAGCTAAATACTAATGGCCATTTGCCACATGGGGAATGGATGTAGTTGGACCTTATCCTTCAGCTACATCCAAGCAGTTTAATTATATTATTACAACTACAGACTTCTTTTCCAAATGGTCAGAGGCAATACCTCTCAAAGTAGTCAGTTCTAAAAGCATTGTTAGCTTCATCAGGTCTAACATCATTACCAGATTTGGTGTCCCTCATACCATATTGAGGGACAATGGCAGTAATTTCTGTTCATCCGAGGTAAGGAATTTGTATCAGGAATACAACATCAAATCCAATCATTCATCTTGGTATCATGTAGCGGCCAATGGCCAAATAGAAGCCTTCAACCAGACTATTTCAAAAATACTTCAAAATATGGTTGATAAAGATAAGAAATCATGGCCTGATAAACTCTTTTAGGCTTTATGGGCTTATCGGACCACCACCCGCACTACAACGTGGTCAACTCCATATTCATTGGTATATGGAACAGAAGCATTCTTGGCCATTATGGTTCAATTACCCTCGCTCAGAGTATCCATTTGTGATTAGTCATATATAGATGAACAATCTCAAAATTGATTGGATGAATTGGAACGATTAGATGAAAAAAGTTTGTGCACCCTGCGCCATTTAGAAGTCCATAGGAATCAAATAGCACGGGCTTTCAACAAAAAAGTTCGTCTTCATTCACTCATTCAAGGAGAATTGGTATTGGTTCTCAGAACTCCAATGATACAAGGAAGGAAACCTCCAATGCTTGAGCCAATGTGGGAAGGACCTTACTCAATATATAAGGTCTACTCTAGTGGAGATTATTCTTTAATCTCAATGGATGGAGAACTCATCGCTACTCCAACCATTGCCATATTTCTGAAGAAGTATTTTGTGTAACACAAATACTTTTACATCCAGCAAGACGTTAAAATGCATAACCAAAATCCTAGCTACATGACTCTAAACTGTGTAGCACTGGTCCAACATGACGTTAAACTGTGTCGTCCAACATGACGTTAAACTGTGCCATCATCCAACATGATGTTAAACTGTATTGTCCCTCTTACGTCCTAGCTACATAACGCTAAACTGTACAGCACCCCAATGTCCAACATGACATTAAATTGTGTCGTCCGAGTTATATGATGTTAAACTGTGCACCTCTTCATCCCACATGACATTAAACTGTGAAAAAGTCCCTAATAAGTCCAACATGATGTTAAAATGTGTCCCCATTGTACGTCCAGCAAGATGTTAAACTGCATAACTGATGTCCTAGCTACATAATGTTGAACTGTGCAGCACTCGTCCAACATGACGTTAAAATGTTTTGTCTAAAATGACGTTAAACTGTATTTTACCTATTACATCCTAGCTACATGACACTAAATTGTACAGCACCCCAACATCCAACATGACATTAAACTGTGTCGTCCTAGTTATACAATGTTAAACTGTGCACCTCTTCAACCCACATGATATTAAACTGTGAAAAAATCCCTAATACGTCCAACATGACGTTAAACTATGTCCCCATTGTCCTCACTACAAGACATTAAACTGCATAGCCATACGTCCTAGCTACATGATGCTAAACTATGCAGCACTCATCCTTTCTATATGACGTTAAACTATACAGCCCCTCTTTTGTCTTTACTGCATGACATTAAACTACATAGTCCCCCCCTAAGTCCTTACTGCATGACATTAAACTGCACAGTCCCTTCTTCGTCCTACATGACATTAAACTGTGCATCATTAGGGTTGTTTCTACCTATTGTTTCACACACCGAGTATGTATCACGTGAGCTTAGATTAAACTTCAACTGTAACACCCTCTCTGGGCCACTAACCATGTGTATGTCCCGACACTATTTTTAGGTCATTGTCCTAAAGAACAACTTGATCACCAATTAATTATTAATCGAACTATGTGGACTTTGATCCTTGTCTTCTAGGATGGGTATGTAGGCAACCTCTTGAGGTTCAAGCCCAAAACCAATCTCTTCACATCGGTTCACTTCCATCTCATACAATGTTTATTCGTGAATCTGCCCCCAGAACCAATATTTTTTACATTGGTTCACCATCGTCCTTGATATATGACGTTAAACTATTCACACATTTTTTGTCATGTACGACAATAAACTACAACATTCTTTAACACCCTCACCTGAGAGGGAATAATTATTTACATTGATTTCCAAAGACTATGTGCATACATGGTAATGCCCAAACCTTTAATCTTCGGTCAAACCATCATTGCACTAAAGTCCCCTTTCACCCTTCAATTGTAAGAATCAAATCTGTACAAGAGGGTATTTCTAGAACTACGTGAGGCTTGATTACCATCCTTATGGTATACATAAGAATGTTCGAGCATCCCTCGAATCTAGCCCCAAGTCTTTGGGCCTAACCCCAAATTCAACTTTCAGTCCCTTAGCTAAAAAGTCCCCTAGTGAAAACATGAATGTGGTATGAAAACCCTATTCTTCATTCACATCAAGTTTATAACAAACACACAATGTGTATTCCTCATTATGGTCCGAGCTCTATGACCCAAAACTAATATCTCCTACACTCTCATCCCACATGACGTTAAACTATATTTCAAGAACTACGTATGGCTTGATTCCCATCCTTATGGGATACTTAGTGAAGTCCAACACCTCAATTCAGGACCCAACTACAACTTGATTATGGTTAGAATTGGTCTATGTATCTCAACATGCATTGGATAATGACCATTTTGATGTGTCACACTCCTAACCTTAAATAATTCTTGCTCTTCATAACCCTTTTATTGACTTCTGGTCACAAAAGGTCTGATACCCGAGAGTACATTTTCTTGACCATGCAGTATATGCCCTTAGGCGGCCTTGAATAAACAGTCTACATAACAAACCTGTCAGCCAAAAGATGCTATTATTTGACTATAAAACCAATGCCCTTAGGTTTCCCTGCATAATTCAACACCCTAACGGGTTTTTCAACTAGTGGTAACTTTATTCTTTGGAGGAAAACCTCTTTTGTCCTTATTTGTCTTAACGAAAATGTGTAAGGATCCAAAAAAATAGCCATCCTTAATATATTTTTCCCATTCTCTTTTTCATGATCTAGAAGTATTCAAGTCTATGGTTTATATTTCCCTTCCCTATGTTTGGGTTAGACCTTCACAGGAGTGACATTCATCCAATTCTTTGATAATCTTGATTGGAAATTTCCTATCTATATTAAAGTACCTATTTCCATACAGCAGAATCACTGCTTTAGAAAATTTAAATCTCCATAAACTTTCACTGGCTTTTTAGCTATAGAAAAGTGAAATTTTTTAGAGTTATTTTGCCTGACTATACAGCATGTGCCCTTAGGCAGCCTTGCATAATTACTCTACATAATAGACCTTTCAGCCAAAAGATGCTATTATTTGACTATGCAGCCAATGCCCTTAAGTGGGCCTGTATAATTCAACCCCCTTACGGGTTTTTTAAATAGTGGTAACTTAATTTTTGGGAAATAATTCTTCTAATACCATTTATCCTTTTTTTCATATCATTCCTCATATTCAAAATTTCATTAGTCATAGTTTACATGTTTTCCCCCATACTTGAGTATGGTAATATGTTTTTAGATAAATTATTAAGGAATTGAGTCAATTTTAATTCATTCGGTCAAAGTTATTTTGACCTTAAACATTAGCCTTTTTATGTATGACGTGCATGACTTTAAACTTCCCACAAAAGGCAAGGGAACTATGAAAAAAAATCAAGTCCCAACTCACTAAACATTCATTTTGTATGATTTAGGTAATATTGAGAAATAAAATGATTCAAAGTTTATAGGGTTATTTTTAATAATCCTAGAAAAAATCAAAAAATGATTGAAGATGAAAGTGGTTTTTGTTGATGCACAAGAGTTAGAAGGACAACCACAGATTGGATTCTCTTAACTTTTCCAAGAATTATAAGAGGCTATCAACATAACTCTTCATTTGATTTATGGCATCCCGAGCTTCATCAGCAGCCACTTTAAGCTCATGCACTTGACCATCTTCACTCTTTTTAGTTTAATGGAGTGATTTCTTGGAATCTGCAATGGATTTCATACCATTCATTTGAACTACTTCCAATGAATTGTTATGTTGGTCAAGTTCCACAGTAACAACATCTAACTGTTGATGGAGGTGAATCTTCTGGAAAACATTCTCCTTGATCTTATTCTTCAGATCCTTTAACATGGAAGCATGATCAACCTCAGCTCAGGACACTACAGCCTCTAATTCCTTGATATTGGCTGATAGCCTTACTCTGGTTAGGTCTTGATGGTACCTCTTCTCCGGATCCCTTCTTAAGATGATTTGTTTCACCGCGATATGGATCTCTTGATATCCAAAACCTCCAAGTCCCAACATGACGAACATGGATGAAGGTCGGGGGATCTTCAAAGAAAACTCCTCAAGAGGCACTTTAGATATGATCTTCCATATGTTCTGTCATGCCTTGCGTCATGAAAATTGGTGCGCCTTTTGTATTTCCAGGTCTGACTTAGCATCACTGTCAAAGGGGGGAATATAATTCGGGATTAATTCCCTTATAGAAGTTCCATGTTCTTCTCCTTCCCCCCTGAACCTTGTTATTCCACTTTCTATTGTCATTGGGGCGGAGGCTGAGGCTTCAACTCGCCATCTAGACATTGAAATTGACGGCCCTGTATAGTCAATTGAAAGTTTTTTGTTAGATTCAATGGATAAAAAAAGTTGATTAAGTTGTCTTGAAAATTATGTATAGCCACAAATATTGTTATCTCTTACCCAACGGTAGATCAACAGTAGGATAAGGCTCCTCCCTATCTTTCCTAGCTTCAACGGGATTTTCAGGACGAGTTTCAGGAAGCTCTACCGGGTTCAGCTCCACTTGAGCTAGTGTCTCTGCAATTGTAGGGTTGTCCATACCCCGTTCAGGAACTGGAAGTTCAATAGCTTTCTTAGATGGAACTGCACATTTTTAACCAATCATGGTCAGAGATGTAATAAGAAGTTATTTTAACAGGACAAAGGATAACACTCATGTCCAAAATCTTCAAAATTGCATGGTGATTTAACATGATATAAAAGGTCTTCAAAAGATGCTCCAAGTTTCATCATTTCATCCAATGATTTCTCAGATTCCTGGTTAGTCTCACCAGTGGGAGAATTTGATGTGTCTTCTTGGCAACCCTCATCCTGCGGCCTCTGACCCCAGACAACTTCTTTTGATAAAATTACGACATTAGTTGTAGTGGCCACCAAATGATCTGGTGTAGGGATTGAACCTAAAGTATCGCAGAATGGAATTCAGTTGATATTTTCATTCAAAATCTTATGATGCATTGTTAAATTACCAGAATAAGGATATTCTCTCTTTACAGCAGTAGCAGGAGCAGTACTGTAAACAGACGCTGGCTCTTCTTCAGGAGCAGCCAAGTCAGTATGAATTTGTGACTGTTCACCAGCACCCTCTGTTGTCTTCAGAGGAGGGTCAATCCTCTCCCTCAAAGTCGAAATTGAAGAATCCTCTACAATCCCAAGAAGTATGAGCAATATTTTCATGGTTTAAGACTCATGACTATCCAAATGACTTACCACTACTGATAAAACGTTTAGCTGCGGACTTCTTCCTTCGATGTCATTGTTTCTTCAGCTTTTTTGGAGTGATGAAATCATCATCTCCAAATACAGGAATTGGAGAATTAAAATCCATGTCTAACTCCTCCTTCATGGCTTTATGGCCTTTAGATACCTCGCCTGACTCACGAGGAGATTCATTAGCCCCAATGGAAGTACCACTAGGGATATACAATGGTGAAGGAACCTTAGCAGTTCATTTATTTGCAAGCTACAGGATGAAGAAAGTAATTTACTTGAGTAACAAATATTTAACTAGAATCAAGTCACAAATCAAATAAGGAAAGATACTTACATCTTCAAGAGACACATAATCGTGCCATTCCTCATCTCTGGAATCACCAGTCCCCTTAGTGGTGCCACGATCTATAATTTCCTTCACCCAATTGGGGGCAAAAATGGAATCATCGGTGGCATATATGAGCATCTCCAGCTCTCTGATGTAAGACATCACTTCGTCGGGGTTATCCTCGAAACGGATATAGGTGAAGGCTCAAAGATTCCCTATTCCAGGGATGTGTAGCCCCTTTCACAGATCCATACAGGCTATTTCAGAATCACAATATAAACTCTACCATGTCTGGATAGCCTCTAGTCATAGATATTCAGCATGTATACTAGAAGGCTGTGAGGAGGGTCCTACAATCTTATACTTCAGCTTCTTCCCAGCTCCTGCAACTACAAATAAAGGATAAGAAAATAAGATTTGTTGCTCTATAAAGTAATGGTGATTAAATTTCCCCAATGGAGTAACTCAATAGGAGAATATGGAGTTGGTCTCTTGATTATGATAGGAGGATTATATCTGGCATGAGGTCACTTCGACACATGTCGCCCCTCATCATCCATATCTTGGGGATCCGGTGAGTCATCCCTGGGTGAGGAACCTGGTAAATGAGCTCCAGGTGGGGAAGAGTCACCTTCTAGATGAAGGGTTTCTTTATCTACAATTATTTTCTTTTTCCCCACCTTATGAACCGAATGATTCAGCACCCCTTCGGGGTATGATGCTATCTAGTTCTTGCTATACCATGTAGTCAAGTTACTCGCCACTTTAGCAACTGATAGATCAAACACGGCCCTAGTCTTCTCCATAGATGTCAGCAACCATAGTTTCTGAGAAACCATCAAATGATTTTCAGACCTGAAATGCACGGGAGGGGATATAACAGTCTGCTCAAGACACTTAAATTGGTGTGCAAATCTGTATGGATCATAGGCCTCACATATAATTTCCCCATCAATCCTGGTGTCCAATACACCATATCTACAAGCCAGAATGTACGACCTCAATTCCAGGCCAACTGTTCCATCATCAACAAACCACCCAGTTGGCAGATTTCCATGAGGAAAGAAATTGAATTCCTTGAACATGCTCAGCCTCACCGTCATATCATAGGAGTTGAGAGCTAACAGAGCAACTCCTGAAAATGACTACTCTGATGGCCTGAAAGAGATTATAGGAACTTGTACTCTATTATGTACAGCTATGTCCTAAAATTAGTGGCGATCCATACCCACAAAACCTTTAATGGTCCCACTATTCTCAAATGAGACTTACCCATAAAGACATGGAGTAAGATCTTGTGGATCTTTACCAAAATGGGGGTGTCCAACCAAACCATTTTCTTCTCATCCAACTTGGCTGCCACAATGAATGTCCCTGACCTAACACGTCCCTTGAAATCCCTGATTTTCATAAGATGAACACTAAGCCACAAGGCTAAGAAGCCTGCCGGACGGGTCTTTTTTGGGATTCTCTGGTCCATTTCTTACCCCAATTCTCAAATTCTCCTACTTCTAGGGTCAGCCATAATGTGCCAAAAGCACCCATCTTCTTTCTTCTAGGGCAGGTATTAGGACGAGTACAGGTGGCCCCCTTCACCTCCTTCTTGGTAAGAAACATATCCATCCACTCCTCTGGATGAATATCCTTTCTAGAATGAGTTTTCGATGTCTTTGAGTTCTTGAGCTTGTAGAAAATTTTCAATAATTATCGAGCCAAATTCGGAGTCTTCTCCGAATCATTCCAAGTCACCTTGGGGGGATGAATTCATTATACATATCACCCAAAATTGGAGCCCCTGAGATCTTGTAGACATCTTACAAACTGATGCCTACTTCTCCATGAGTCAGATGGTAAGAGTTGGTTTCTGGGCTTCAGCGGCTGATTAGCTCCGGCACAAAGTCGTCATTCATGTAGACATATGTGTTCCTAGACTAGATGGATTCATATATTTCAGCTCCTTTCAAATCCTTGACAAACTCTGCATAGGTTTTTCACATGCAATATGCCCACATCCAAGTTAGCTTCACACCTCCTCCAGGAAATAATTCCAAACTCTTCTTCTAGCCTTTGGATTGATCCATCTTAGAATTTCAAATGATTGAATGATAACAATGTGGTTGTAGCTCAAGTTTTCGAGGTTTCAGATCTGGGGTACAAGGGATATGATGCATTATTTAGGCCTTCTCCACTGTTATAGTATTAACAAATGATCCTTCCATTGAGACATTTGTTGAAGCAAATTTGGAGTAAGTCTGAAACCAAGAATGCGGAAGATAATTCTTTTCCTATGGAATGTTGACTTCTTGTAGATGACCATGACCATACAAAGGCAGGTAGATGCTTTGGGGGAAATTAAGATGATAATTCTTCAAGTACTTTGACTGATCTGGGAGAGTTATGTTGTAGAAATTATAGTAATCATGGCCAACAATGTTCATCATATCATCAATTAGATTGCTAGCCAGTTCATCAGTCGTTCCAATTATTCTGGGAGCCATTTAATCTTCCCAAAGGTCAAATAATTAACTCTTCAGTAAGTTAATTTTTCATAAAATTTGTGAAGAAAAGTAAAAAAATGGCTAAGGCATTAAGGCACACAAGTCCAATGTTGGCGCACAAGTATATCTGTGTCGCGCAAGTATTGGCGCACATGTATCACTGTGCAAGTCCAAATACCTCTGCAGAAGTGCGACATGAAAAGAAGCAATGAATAGCAGAAAACAAGTCACTTGCACGATGAGAGAAACCTATGCGGAGAGAGATCATAAGCGTTCAAATATAGTTACTTTACATGAGAATGAGGCACATATTTATAGGAAAAGGCCACACCCTATGCACCGAAGCCTGTGTGACTCTCACCTACGTGCCGCTACTTGTGCGCTCAAAACTTTCCCGTCGCCCTTCCTTTGTTTTCTCCTTTACGTTAGAGTCAAATCCTCTTTTCTTTCAGATCCAACTCTGAGGGGGGACTTTTGTTGATGCTCCTTTTCGTCACAGAGTCTAATGACTGAAGAAGGAGAATACCTTTTCATAAAGAGATTCATTTTTTAAGAAACATCAAAAATTGACCAAGGCATGAACATGGATACCATTATGTAAGGGCTGCAAAGTTTCATCATGGTCATGCAAATATACTTGTGTGCCACGTATTGAGCGTGCAGGTGGCTTGTGTGCCCTATTTAATTTTTTCCCAAGGTCTTCAGTAGCTTATAAATACCCCTTATGGCCCCCCCATTTGGAGGACGGAAAATTCCAATAGTTATATTTGAGCTCTCGGCACCCTAGTCTCTACTTGAAGTCTTTCGATCACTTCTAAGGTAATTTATTACCATGAATGGTAGATCTAAAGAGGGGGAATAAGGTCTAAGTGTTAGAATTGATTAAGACTTGCACGCCTAAGTGTCAAATCCTTAAGGGAAAATGGCCACACATGAACGCCACCTTATCCATTCAACATAACTTGTGCGCCACTCTTTTGGAAGCCCTTAGGGATAATACTATGGGTTTGAGCCAAGCCTCACCCAAGTATTACCCTATGGGTTGACTGTCACGCAAGTGAACATGTGTCATGCAAGTATACCTGTTTGACCAAGACTTGCGTGCCCAAGAAAGACTTGCGCGCCTTCCTATTTTTTGGTGCCCCTCCTACTTATTCAACTCTTTTCTTCAAATCCACCTCTAATCTTCAAGATTTAGCCTTCAAAACCCTCTTCAAAGTAATTTCTGACATGATTCCTTTGTTGGATTCCTTATCTAAAAGGAATTCTGTGGAAAACCTCTCAAAATCTAGTCATTTACATATCTTTATGTCACTAAGGTTAGATATTTCATTCATTCAACCTCATCCTTTAAGATGACAAGATCTTTAACCTAGTCCTATTTTTTAGGAGTAACCCCTAATCATAATATCTTTAAATCTAGGCATCCTCCTTAGGAGTAAGCCCCAAGTTCCCCAACTTGGTCTTCCTTTTCAGGCGTACGCCCCAGTCATAATTCCCCTAACCTGGGCTTTCTTTTCAGGAGTAATCCCCAGTCCAAATTCCTTTAACCTGGGCCTCCTTCTTCAGAATAAGCCTCAAATATACCTTCTCTTAAACCAGTCATAATTTATTTTTATTCGGGCTTCCTTCTCAGGAATAATACTGAATCACAAGTCCCCTCTAAATTTGGGCATCTTCCTCAGGAGTAAGCCCCAAGTTAGTGTATCTAAATCTCAATAAAGCACATATACCATTATGGACCTTGTTCCCAGGCTTATTCTCTAATGTAAGTCCTGATCTTTATCTATTTGGGCAGTCATACATACGTAATCTCCACATCATTTCCTATGATTTCATCTTTCAATGCACAATCATTAGGTTTTCTGATACCTCTTGTTTCTGACACTGATCATGTCTCACTTGAGCGTAGAGTGTAAAAGTAACCATGACACATCTCTTTGGGCCGTTAATCATACGAAATCCCCCACAATTCTTAATTGATCTACATGGACTCTTGATATCTACCTTAAAAGTAGAGTATATAGGAAGCCTTTCTAAAGGTTCAAGCTGATCACCCATTAATTCTCATCTGTCCCATATGACGTTAAACTATATCTTAATTCCCGAACTATGTGGGTTCTGATTCCTTTTCTAAATAAGGATACATAGGTAGCCCATCTGCGGGTACGATCCCAACTCTAAAACAATCCATGTCCATCTGAACGACAATATACTTCAAGTTCCCCATTGAGTGGATTTAAAACCAGTATGGTTATCATAATGACCGAGAGATTTCTATATAATGTGTTAAAGGATACCGTTGACTAAAAATCTCTAAAAAATACAGATGATTCTCTATCAATGAAGATCCTCATATAAATATAAAATATTCTCTAAATCTCATACATATCAATCATTGATTGTCAAAAACAAAAGAAATATCATTTTCATACTTGGTAATTTAATAAGGATTTTCGAACATAAGTAAAATATATAAATAGAGTCCCAAAGTAGACAATAATTCCACCCAAAAACATGAGATGAGTCCGACCTCTCATCCTCTCAACCAATAAAAATTCTTAAGCCTCATCGGTCCACAACAAATGAGCACCTACCATTGGAAAGATGGTCCAAATGGATATAGAATAATTGGATGTTTTTGGTTCTACGAAAAATATCATTAGAAACTGATTGGAATGTTGGAACCTTAAGCAAAACAAGCTCATCCCCATTTCTAGAGGAAAAAATGATATAGGGTTTAAAATGTATTGTTTTGGAGTTTTGATTTTATGGTATAGGGTTTTGGGTGTATGGTTTATGGTTTTGGGTTTGTGGTTTTTGGTGTAGGTTATAGGGTTTAGGGTGTCGGGTTCTGGGTTTATGGTGTAGGGTATGGGGTTTAAGTTTTCAGATTTACGATTTTTGGTGTAGGGTATAGATTTTTGGGTTCATGTAGGTTTAGAGTGTAGTCTGTAAGGTTTAGGTGTCATTATTAGGTTATTATAAATAGGGTATAGGATCGAGGTTATTTGGTTTAGGGTTTTTGGTCTTGAGTATAGGGTTTAGGGTGTAGTTTATAGTGTTTTTGTTTGTAGGGTTTAGGGTTTATGGTGTAGGTTATAAGGTGTAGGGTTTAGGGTGTGGGGTTTAGGGTGTGAGGTTTATGGTTTCGAGAGTAGGGTTTATGGTATAGTTTGTAGGGTATATGTTTGATTGTGTAGACTATAGGGTCCAGGGTGTATGGTTTAGGGTTTAAGGTGAAGGATATGGGGTTTGTGGTGTAGGGTTTAGGGTGTATGGTGTAGGGTATAGGGTTTAGGGTGTAAGGTTTAGGGTTTAGGTTATAGGTTATAGAGTTAAAGGGTGTAGTGTATGAGGTTTAACTTGTTGGGTGTAGGGTTTTGGGTAGAGGGGGTGGGATTTAGGGTGTAGGGTATATGGTTTATGGTGTATGGTTTAAGAATTAGGGTGTAGTGTGAAGGTTTTAGGGTGTATGGTTAAGGGTTTGGGGTGTAGGGTATAGAGTTTATGGTGTAGGGTTTAGGGTGTTGAGTATAGGGTTTAGGGTGAATATTTTAATGTTTTTTGTGTTGAGTATACAGTTTTATGTGTAGGGTTTGGGGTTTGGAGTGTAAGATATAAGGTTTAGGTTGTTGGTTTTAGGTTTTACGGAGTAGTGTATTGTGTTTAGGGTGTATGGTTTATGATTTAAGATGTTGGTTATAGGGTTTTAGGTGTAGGGTGTAGGTTTTAGGGTATATGGATTATAGTGTAGGGTCTAGGTTTTTTGGTGTAGGGTATTGGGCATATTGTTTTTTGTGTAGGTTATAGGCTTTAGTGTTTTGGGTTTAGGGTATAGGGAATATGGTATAGGGTTTAGGGTTTACTGTTTAGGGTGTAGGTTGTAAGGTTTAGGGTTAGGGAGAGGTAGTGTTTTTAAAGGGTTTTTGAGTTTTTTAATGTTTTTGTTTGTTTTTTTTTAATTTTTATAAGGTTCTTAGTGGTTTTTTAATTTTTTTGATTTTCTAGGGTTTTTTGGAAATATTAATAGTATTTATGGGTTTTAAGTTTTTAGGGTTTTTTCAGTGATTTCTAGTGTTTTTATGTTTTTATTAGTTTTTAGGTAATTTAATTGTTTTAATAATGATTATTTTGACTTTTCTTAGTGTTTTTATGCTTTTTAGTGTTTTTATCATTTTAAGGGATTTAGGGTATTTAGGGATTATATATCTTTAGGGTCTATAAATACTTTTTAGGTTTTTTTATGAAATTCTGGGTTTTTAATGTTCTTAGGGTTTTGGGTTTTTATGATTTTCTTGTTTTGTAAGGTTTTCAGGGGGTTGTTATAGTTTTTAGGGTTTTCAGGGTTTTATGGTCTTTTATGGGGTTTTAGTATTTTTAGAGTGTTCTCTGGTTTTTTTGGGGTTTTAATGTATTATGGGGTTTATGGGACTTTTAAAATTTTTATGGTGTTTAAGGGTTTATAGTTTTTTGGGTATTTTATTTGGGGGGGGGGGTTATGGACTTTTATGAGGTTTAGGGTTTTTATGGTCATGTTTCAGGTTCTAAGGGTTTTAGGGTTCTTTAGGATTTTTTTTGGGTTTTAGAGACCTCAATTTTTTTTAGTATCTTTTTTGTTTTTATGTCCAATTATGTATTTTTGGGTCCTTAAGGATTTTTTAGGTTTTTTAGGGTTTATGGAATTTTAGGGGTTTTTAGTTTGTTTTGTTACTTTAGGATTTTTAGAGTTTTTTATAGTTTTCTAGAATCTTTTATGGTGTTTTAGGGGTATAAAAATTTTTATAGTTATTTTAGTCATTTTTATAGTTGTTAGGGACTTCTATTGTTTTTGGGGTCTTTTAGTGGGTTTTAGGTGTTTTATTTTATTTTAGGGTTTTTTATAGTTTTCAATGTCTTTTATGGGGTTTTAGCGGTATGTAGGGGTTTTTGGGATTTATATGAACAAAAGGATTTAGGTTATTTAAATTGATTTTAGTTTTTTATGGATTTTAGGGTAATATAAGGGGTTTAAGTGGTATTTCGATTTCTTAAGGGTTATTTGGGTTTTAATGGTTTTAGTGTTTTTTATGGTTTTTAGGTTTTTTGGGGGTTTGCGTTTTTAGGGTCATTAAGGGCTTTAATAATTTTTAATGTTTTATGGTTTTTATTATTTTTAGTGATTTATAGTTTTTTTCATGGTTTTTAGGGTTAATAGATTTTTTGGGTTTATGGTTTTTTGAGATTTTAAGGTATTAGGGTCTTTATGATTTTTATGGGTTTAGGAGTTTCAAAGGAAATTTAGGTTTTTAAATGGTTTTTAAGGATTTTATGGTTTTAGTGGAATTAATTATTTCGAGGTATTTGTTTTGTTTGTTAAAGAATTTTATGTTTTTTTAGTTTATCATGGTTTAGTGGGTTTTAGGGTTTTTAGTGTTTGTAAGAGGTTTTGGGGATTTTGGGTTTTTTGGGTATTATGGTTTTAGTTTATTTTATGGGTTTTATTTTTAGTTATGATTGATTTAGTGTTTTGGGGTTTTATGTTTTTTACTCCTTTGTATGGTTTTTAACATATTTGTAGGGTTTTTTTGGGATTTTTGATATTTTTCTGTATTTTAGGGGTTTTTAGGTTATTAGGGGTTTTAGGGGTTTATTATTTTTAGGGCATTATGGTTTTAGTTTTTATAGGGTCTTTAAGGGTTATTAATGTTATTTAGCGTTTTATATATTTATTTAGAGTCTTTTAGGGTTTTATGGGTGTTGGTGTCTTTTTGGGTTTTCTAGGAGAATTAATTTCATTTAAGGGATTTTAGGATTTTTTATTGTGTTTAGGGGCCTTATGGTCGTTTAGATGTTTTATGCTTTTTAGGGGTTTTTGGTGTTCAAATGATTTTTAGGTATTTAGGGATTTTATGGTTCATATAATTTTCTTTTTTATGGGTTTTTAGTGTTTTTATGTGTTTTCATGGTTTTATGGGGTTTTGGTGTTTTATGGGATTTTAGGGGTTTTTTTGTATCTGTTAAGGTTTTTTGTGTTTTTATCACTTTTATGTTTTTTGAGGGGGTTTCAAGGATTTTTAGAGTTTTTTTTTATTTTAGGGGTTTTTAGTGTTTTTATGGTTTTAATGGTTTTAGGGTTTTATGGTTTTTCTGGGATTATCAGGGGTTTTATGTTTTTTTGCCTTTTTTGGTTTTTTGTGTATTTAGAGGTATTTAGAGGTTTTTAGGGTTATTAGGGTGTTTGTACTTTTAGGGTTTGTATGCTCTTTCAGAAGTATTTTTATTTTTATGGTATTTTAGAGGGATTTAGTATTTTAATACCTTTTAGGGGATTTTAGGGTTTTTAGGGTGTTTTAGGGATTTTTGGGTATTTTAAGGTGTGTAGCTTTTTAGCGGTTTTTAGGTTTTGTAAGATTTATTAGTGTTCTGATGGTTTTTAGGTATATTATATGGATTATAAGGTATTTGTGTTTTTTTAATGTTTTTAGGGTTTTAGGTTTTTAAGCGTTTTGAGGAATTTTAATGTTTTTTCTTTGGTTTGTAGGGTTTCTGAGGTTTTTAGGGGTAGTAGGATTTTTTGTTGGTTTAGGGTTTTTAGGACTGTTAAGGTTTTATTAGTATTATATAGGTTTTCTTAGGGATTTTTTTTGTATTTTTACGGTTTTATCAGGGGTTTTTTTCTTTTTAGGGTTATTTTGGTATTTATGATTTTTAGGTATTTTTGAGTTTATAAGGGTTTTTAGGGTTTTTTAACGCAATTATGGTTTATTATTATTTTTATGATTTTTAAGTATTTTTAGGTTTCTAGGATATTTAGGGTTTTAGTTATTTTTAGGGGTTTTAGGGTTTTATGGTATTTATGATTTTTTATGGGTCATTGTTTTTTAGGGTTTTACGGTTCTTTTAGGGGTTTTAGGGTTTTAGTTACTGTTATGGGGTTTAGTGTTTTTTTAGAGTTTATTTTGGGTTTCTATAGGATTAATGGAATTTAGGTCTTTGTAGATTCTAGGGGGTTTATGATTTTTAGGGGTCTTAAGGTTTAATGTTTTTTTAGGTTTTTGGGTTTTTTTTAAATGTTTTAATGGTTTTAATGGTTTTTCGGGGTTTTTGGGATTTTTATAATTTTTTAGAATTTTTTTATGATTTTTATAATTTTAGGGGATTTTAGTGGTTTTAAGTTTTGTAAGTGGTTGTTGGGTTTTAAGGTATTTTGGGATTATTAGGGCCTTTATGGGGTTTTATTGTTTATTTAGGGTATTTATCATTTTTAATGTTTTATAGAATTTTTAATGTTTTAGTGGTTTTATGGATTTTGATGGATTTTATGTATTTTAGAGGTTTTTTGTGGTCTTTATGGATTATTAAGTTTTTATGGATTTTTTAGGTATTTTAAAGGTTTTTATGGTATTTAGGTTTTTAGGGATTAAAGAGTCTTTTTTAGGGGTTTTATAGGGTTTTAATGTTTTTTTGAGTTTTTTGGGTTTTTGGGTTTTTTATCGGTTTTCGATTTTTAGGGTTTTATAGTTTTATGTTTTGTAGATATTTTTGTGTTTTTAGGGGTTTTATAATTCTTTTTTCTTCAAATTTTTAATATTATTTCTTTTTTATGGTTGTTTTAGATTTTTTATAATTTCATGAGTTTTTAGTTATATTGGGGTGTTTTGGGGGTTCTTTAGTGCTTTTAGGTTTTTTATGGTGCTTAGGGTATTTTTGGTTTTTTTAAAGTTTTTAGGGGTTTTTAATGGTTTTTTGGGTTTAAGTGTTTGTATGTGTCTCATGGATATTATAGGGGTTTTAGGGATTTTTATGGTTTTTATGGTATTTTAGGGGTTTTGGGTTTTCAGACATTTTAGGGGGTTTTAGGGTTTTTTTAAATTTAGGCTTTATAGGGTTTTTTGTGGTTTTTAAGGAATTTAATGTTTTTATGATTTTTAATGATTTAAGTGGGGGGGGGGGGTTAGGGTTTTTAGGGGTTATATAGTAATTTCGGGTTTTAGGGGTTTTACGGATTTTATTGTTTTGTAATATTTTTACATTCTATTTTGGGTTTTAGGGTCATTTAGGGGTTTTAAGGATTTATAGGGACTTTTATGGTTTTTAGGGGGTATTAGTTGTTTTAATATTTTTAAGGTTTTTAGTTCATTTTAGTGTTTTAGGTTCTTTTAGGTTTTTCTAGGGTTTTTTGGGGTCCTTCAAGGATTTTATATTTTTAATGTTCGATTAATGTTTTATAAGGTCCTTCAGGGGTTTTTATTATTTCAGGGGCCTTTAATATTTGGGGGGGGGGGTTAGCGTATTTTAGTGTTTTTAGGTTTTTATAGGTTTTAGGGTCCCCTATGGGTTTTAGAGTGTTTTAGGTGTTTTTAGAGTTTTTTAGTGTTTTTAGGGCATTTTATGGCCTTTTAGGCGTCTTATGGGTATTAATTTCTTTTAGGTTTTTATGGGCAATAGGGTATTTTATTATTTTTTGGTGTTTTATGTATATTTGATTTATTTTAGAGAACATTATGCGGTTTATTATTTTTAGATACTTTTCGGGATTTTAAGGGTGTTTTCGGAATTTTTAGAGTTTTTTAATGTTTTTTGGGTTTTAGTGGGATTTAGGGGTTTTAGTGGTTTTCAGGGTTTTAGGGTTTTTAGGATCTATTAATATCTTAGAGGGTTTAAGGTTTTTTATATTTTTAACATTTTTCATTATTTTTGGATTTTTTTGGTAATTTTGTGATTTTTAATGTTTTTATGGTTTTTAGGGAAATTAGTTTCTTTATGGTATTCAGGGTTTTAAGTGTTTTGAGGGGTTTTAAATTTTTTTATTGTTTTTCATGTTTTTAGTGTTTTTAGTGTTTTTATGATTTTTACTATTCTTTTAGGGTTTCAAGGGTGTTTTATATCTTATCAAGGGATTTTATGGTTTTAGTGGTTTTAATTGTTCTTAGTGGGTTTTATTGGTTTTATAGGTTTTAAGGGTCTTTTGGGGTTTGGGATTTTTGTATCCTTTAGTATTTTCTAGTTTTTAGGGTCTTGTAGGGTTTTTAGGTTTGTTTCGGGTTTTCTGGTTCTTTTATGGGATTTAAGGGTTTTATGGTCCTTTAGGATTTCTTCTGGGATTTTAGGGATTTTTTTTGTGGTTTTAGGGGTATTTAGGGGTTTTATGGTTTTTTGGTCCATTTGTGGTTTTTACTTATTTTTTCAGATTTTATGATTTTTAGCGTCTTTTAGGGTTCTTTATTGTTTTTCTGTCTTTTGGGGGTTTTATGGTGGTTTATCTATTTTAGTGTTTCTAGGTTTTGTTAGGGTGTTTATGGGGTTTTAAGGTGTTTAAGGTTATTAAGGTTTTTTAGGTTTTATGGTATTTAATCGGTATAAAGTGGGTTTTATGGTTTTCAATCTTTCTAATGGATTTAGGGGGTTATGAGGATTTTTAGGGGTTTTAGGTGGTTTTGGTGTTCTTAGGGTTTTAGGAGTTTTTAATAATTTTGTGGGTTTTTAAATTATTTAGGGTTATTAAGAGTATAAGGGTTATATTTTATATTTTAAGGATATATGTTATTTATAATTTTGGTTGTTTTTGGTGATTTTTGTGTTTTTTGGGGTTTTTATTGTTTTTAGAGTTTTATTATGATTTATTGGGTTTTTAGGGACTTTTAGGGTTTGAGGGTGGGGGGTACAATTTTCTAATGTTTTTAGAAATTTTTAGAGTTTTAGGTCTGTTTTAGTTTTTTTTTCTGATTTTTAGTGTTTTTAGGTTTTTAAGGTTTTTTTTGTATTTTTTTAGTTTTAGTGTTTCTTGGGGTTTTTGGGAGTATTTGGATTGTTTTATTATTTTACGAATGTTTTTGAATTTTTATGGGTTTTTGGGTGTTTAAGTTTTTTAATGGTTTTAGGGTATTTTCTGTTTTTAGGGTTTTAGGGTCTCTTTGGGTTTTAATGGTTTCAGGGTGGATATGTTAGAGTTTGTTTAGGGTTTTTGGGGTCTTTAGGGTTATTTTAGATCATTTTAGGATATTTAGTTTCCTTGGGAATTTTTTAGGGTCCTTTAGGAATTATTTTAGATTTTATGATTTTTAGAGTCCTTTAGGGGTTTTTGAGATTTTTAGAGTCTTTTAGGGTTTGATAAGGTATATTATGGCATTCTATGATTTTTATTTCTTTTAGTGTCTTTTAGTGATCTTTATGGCTTTAGGGTCTTTTATGTATTTTGTGGTTTTCAGGTTTTAGGGAATTTTAGGGGTTTTATAGGGTTTTTATGGTTTGTTGGGGATTTTAATAGTTTTAGGGGTTTTAAGGGATTCCTACAATTTTTAGGGGTTTTAGGGGTTTTAATGGTTTTTAAGGGGTATTTTGAGATTTTATTGGTTTTTAGTGTTTATAAGAGGGTTTTAGGGTTCATAAGGTTCTTTCAAGGGTTTTAGGTGTTTATGGGTTTCTAATGTTTTTATTGGATTTTAATGTTTTTTGGGGTTTTAAGGTCTGTTTGGGTGTTAGGGTTGATTTAGGGGTTTCAAGGTATTTTGGCCTCTTGGATGTTTTAGTGGTTTTATGGAATTTAGTTTTTAGGGTTTTCTTGGACTTTATAAAAGGGTTTTATGTTAATTAGGAGTTTTTAGGGTTATGTAGGGGTTTTATGGTTTTTTGTTGTTTTATAGTTTTTAATGACATTATATATTATTTTTGTTTTCAAGGACCTGTAGGTTCAATTTTTGTTTTGGGGGTTTTAGGGGTTTTAGAGGATTTGAAGGGTATTATGGGATTTAATGGTCTTTTAGGGTTTTTTTGTTCGTTCATGGATTTTAGGGTCATTTAGGGGTTTTAGGGTGTTTTACAGTTTTCCAAGTGTTTTTTGTTTCTAATGGATTTTGGGGACTTTTATGGGTTTCTAGGGACTTCTAGTGTCTTTTAGAGTATTTAGGGACCTTTAGTGGTTTTAGGGGGTTTTAAAGTCCTTTAGGGTTTTTAGGATTTTTGTATTTTTAATATTTTTAGTTTTTCTAGGGGTTTTTAGAGTTTTTAGGGGTTTTAGGATTTTTTGTTATTTTTTAGGATTTTTAGGGTGTTTGGGGATTTTATGGGGTTGTGGGGATTTTATTTTTTAAGGTTTTTATGGGTTATGATGTTTTTTGGTGTTTTTATGGATTTAAGGGGTTTTTAGGTCATTTAGGGATTTTATTATGTTTTTTAGTGTCTTATAAATTTTATTGGGTAATTTTATGATATTTTTTGATTTTTTGGGTCTTTTATTAACATTAAGGGTTTTAAGAGTTTTTAGGGGGTATTTAGGGTTTTAGTGACACTTTTTTTGTTTTAGGGGGCTTGAGGGTTCATTTATCGATTGTAGGGTTTTAGGGACTTTTAGGGATTTTGGGAGTTTTTAGGGTCCTCTATTTTATATTGGGATTTTATGGTCCTCTGTGGGTTATTTATATTTTTTAGGGCCCTTTTAGGTTTTGGTGTTTTACAGTTGTTTTGGGTTTTTAGTTTTTTAGGGCCATTTATTATTTTTAGGGTAATTTGGGATTTTTCTACTTTTTAGAGACTTTTAGGGTATTTATGGTTTTTATAGTACTTCAAGGGTATTAAGTGTTTTAGATATTTTTTGGGTTTTGGGTTATTTTACAGTAATTTAGGGTTTTAGTTTATTTTTGAGTTCGTTATGTTTTTTTGGCCCATTTAAGGGTTTTAGGGTTGTAGGGGCTTATGGAATTTTACAATTTTAGGTGTTTTAAGATGTTTTGAAGATTGTTTCATTGTTTTTGATATTTAAAGGGGTTTTAAGGGGTTTATGCAGGGGTGGGGGTGGGGGGGGGGGTTATGTGGTTTTTGGGGTTTTTTTTGGACTTTTGGGGTTTTCAAGAAATTTTTAGCAATTTTGGGGACTTTTTTGGGTTTTATGGGGTTTTATGGTTTTTAGGGTTTTGGTGTTTTTTTGGTTTATTGTGTTTTAGGATTATTTATGATTTTTATTGTTTTTTATTTCTTTTAGTATTCTTATGGTTTTAGTGTTTTTAAGAGATTTTATGTTTTTATTAAGGGTTTTTGGGGTATTTAAGAGATTTTTTGTGGGTTTCATAGACTCTTTAAGGGGTGTTTTGTTTGTAGGTGTTTTTTATTTAATATTTTTAGGGTTTTAAATTTTTTTTGGGTTTTATAGTTTTTAGAGTTGTTTTAGGGAATTTTATGGTATTTTGTTTTTTAGCGATTTAGGTTATTTAGGTTGGTTAGAATTTTTTGGTTTTTTGGAGGTTTTTTGGGTCTATTAAGGTTTTTATGGTTTCAGGTTCTCTTAGGAGTTTTATGGTATTTTTGGCAATTTATGGTTTTCAGGATCTTTTAGCGGTTCTTAGATATTCTAGGGTTTTTAATGTTTTTAGGGTTTTAGGGTTTTTAGGGTATTATACTTCTGTTATTTTTTTATGTTTTTTAGTGGTTTTAGGTATTTATTGTTTTTCTTGGGTTTTAAGGTTTCTTTATACTTTAAGGTTTATTATGTGTTTGTAGGGGTGTTTGGATATTTTTGGGGTTTTATAAGGTTTATAGGGTTTATAGAGGTTTTAGTGGTTTTTATTTGTTTTGTAGGTTTTTTAGTTTTTTTAGGTTTAAGAGAATATTTACGTCTCTAGGGGTTTTATATTCTTTTAAGGTCATTGATGGGTTTCTAGGTCTTTTAGGATATTTTTGGTCATTTTTTTCTAGAGTTTTTGTTTGATTTTAAGGGTTTTAATGGTCTTTTAGGGGGTTTAGGCACTTTTAGGGTCTTTTAGGGATATTAAATATTTTTTGGGGATTTGAGTATGGGGGGGGGGGTTTAAAGGTGTTTATGGGTTTTGATTTTTTTATCCCTTTTAGGTTTTTATGAGATTTATTTTAGGGGGGTTACATATTTTTTGTGGTTTTAATGATTTTTAGGTGTTTAGTGGTTTTTAATGATTTCCAGGGTTTTAAAATTGTAGTGGGTTTTTACATTTTTACGGGGTTTCAGGATTTCTAGGTTCTTTTAGGGAATTTAAATATTTTATTAGGGTCTTTTATTTTTTTTATGTGTTTACGGTTTCATAGGGTTCTAAGAGTTTTTATGTTTTTAATGTTTTTAGGGATTTTTTCTGTTTTTTATATTTTTATGGTTTTATTGTGTTTTTTATGGTTTAAGGTTTTTTCTTCTATTTTTATTATTCATATGGTTTTTATTGTTTTTAGACTATTTAGGGATTTTAGGGGTTTTATATTTTTTATGGTATTTTTAGGGTTTTAGGATATTTTTAGCTTGTCTAGTGTCTTTTGAGGGGTATTTGGGGTCTTTTTAGGGATTTATGGATTTTTTTGGGGGATTTTAGTGATTTTGGGTTTAAATCATTTTTAAGGATTTTAGGGTTTTGAAGTGCTTTAGGGGTTTTAGGGTTTCGTTGGTGTTTTAGGTTCTTTTATGTTTTTTTTAATTTTCACGTTATTTTAGGTTTTTAAGATGTTATTTGGTTCTTTTTTGGGGTTTTTGAGTTTTTTAGTGTATTTAGGGTATTTTTTTGTTTTCTATTATATTTAGTGATTTTTATTTTTTTTGTTGTATTTAGGGTTTTAGGGTCTATTTTGGGATTTTATTGTTTTTAGGGGTTTTGGGTTTATTTGTGTTATGTGGTATTTTTAGATTTATTTTTGTTTTTTTTAGGTTTTAAGTGATTTTAAAGGTTTTAGGTTTTTTTAGGTTTTAAGGGTTTTGTGTTCTTATGTGTTTTTAGGTTTTTAGGGGTTTTAGATTTTTAGGGGTTATAAGGGTTTTAAGGTCTTCTATGTTTTTTTTATTATTTTAAGGTTTTAGGGGGTTTTAGGGTTTTTAGGGTCTTTTGATGTTTTTTTGGGTTTTTTACGCCTTTCAGGGTTTTTAGTGTATTTTAGGGATTTTAAGGGTTTGGGGGGTTTTCAAAAAAAAATTAGTGTTTTTATTGTGTTTAATGTATTTTAGAGTTTAGAGTGTAGTTTTTATAGTTTATGGTATAGGGTTTATGGTTTTAGGTGTAGGGTTTTGGTTTTGGGTGTAGGTTATAGTGTTTAGGGTGTGGGGTTTAGGTTTTAGGGTTTATAGTGTGATATGTAGGGTTTAGGGTTAAGTTACAAGGTTTCATGTGTATAGTTGAGGGCTTAATGTGTAGTTTATAGGTTATAGTGTGTTGGTTTTTGAGTTTAGGGTGAATGGTATTGGATTTATAGGTTTAGGGTTTTTATGGTATTTTAGAGAATTAATATGTTTTAAGGGTTTCAAGGGGTTTTATGTGTTTTTATTGGTATTAATGGGTTTTAGGGTTTTTATTTTTTTAATGTATTTGGCATTTTTAGGTTTTCTCGAGTTATTTGGTTTTTAGAGTTTTAATGGTTTTTTGTTTTTTCTATTTTTATGGGCATTATTTGGTTTAAAGGTTTTAGAATTTTTTTATGTTTTAATGGTTTTGGATTATTTAGGAGTTTTAAGGTTTTCTATGGTTTTTAGGAGTTTTTAGGTTTTTAGCGTTTTTTATTGTTTTAGAGGTTTTTATGATTATTTTGTTTTTTAATATTTTTTTAGGGTTTCTACGATTTCTATAATTTTTAATGTTTTTTGGATTTTTATGTTTTTAGGGTTTTAATGGGATTTTAGTGTTTTAGTGTTTTCAGGGTTATTATAATAATTTTAAAAAATTTATGGTTTTTAGGTTTTATTCTTTTTTTTGGGAGTTTTAATAGGCTTTTTTATGATTTTAAGTTGGTTATAGGGTTTTTTGGGGGGTTTTACAAGGTTATTTTAGTTTTTTTGGGATTTTGGATTTTTTGTATTTTTTATGGTTTTTAGGGGCTTCCTATTTTTTGTAGTTTGCTCGTTTTTTAGTATTTTTAATTTTTTAAGGTTTTTAGTTCATAATAGGGTTTTTATCGGTATTTATGATTTTTAGGGTTTTTAGCAAGTTGAGATTTTTAGAATTTTAGGGTATTAGGTTATTTTTAATGTTTTGGAGTTTTTTGGTTATTATGTTATTTAGGTTCTTTTGGGTTTTTAGGGGTCTATGGGTTTTTTTATTTTTATTTCATTTCAGATTTTTTAACATTTTTATGGGTTTTTGGGAATTTTATGGGTTTTGGAGTTTTTTATTGTTTTTAGCATTTTTTGGGGGTTTACGGTTGTTTATGGGTTTTATGGGTCCTTAAGGTGTTTTAAAGGGGTTTTAAGGGTTTAAAGGTTTTAGGGTTTTAGGATTTTTATGTTCTTTTATGTTTTATGGGTTTTAAGGTCCTTCACATTTTATTAAAGGGGTTTAAGGGTCCCTTAGGGGTTTTAATGGGGTTTTCGGGTCTACTGGGGTTTTCATGGGTTTTTTTATTTTTAGAATTTTTAGGGTTTTTAAAGTTTTTAGTGTTTTTGGTATTTAAATATTTTATGTTTTTTTATGGATTTCAAGGATTTTAGGGGCTTTTATTGTTTTATACATTTTAGTGTTTTCAAGGTTTTTATGATTTTTTGGGGTTTTAGGGGTTTTAGTGTTTTTAGGGTATTATATTACATAAGGGTTTTCAATGGTTTTATGATTTTTAGGGCATTTGGGTTATTTATTTATTTTTTAGAATTTTTTTGGGTTTATGGGGTTTTATAGTTCTTTGAGATTTAGGGTTGTTAAGGGGTTTTCTTGGATTTATTTGTTATTTTATGGTTCTACTAGGTTTTTATGGGTTTTAGGTTCTTTTAGTGTTTAATTATTTTTAGAGGTTTTAGAGTTTTACGGTCCTTTAGGTTTGTTTGGGTCCTTTTGCATGTTGATGGTTTTTAGGTATAATTTCCAATTTTAAATTTTTAGGGTCATTTTGGGGTTTTTTGTTTTGTAGGGTCTTTAGGGGTTTCAAGGGGATTTTACATACGTTTTTTAATGATAATTTCATTTTATGGTTTTATGTGTTTTTATGGATTTTAGGGTCTTATAGGGATTTTATGAGGTTTTAGGGTCTTTTGTGTTATTAGTGGTTTTATTTTTTTTTTTGGGTTTTAGGGTATTTTAGTGTTTTTATGGATTTTGCGGTCTTTTAGAATTTTTTAGGGTTTTTAGGGTGTTTAGGGTATAGTGTTTTAGAGTTTTTAAGGTTTTAGGGTTTTATTATTCTTGTGTTTTAGGGGTTTTGGGGTTTTTAAGGTCTTTTATCATTTTTAGTGTTTTTAGGGGTTTTAGGGTTTTATTGTTTTTTAGGATATTTAATTGTTTTTGGTTTTTGAGGTTTTTTATTGATTTTCAGTGTTAGGGTTTTTTTAATATTTTTATGATATTTAGTTTTTTTAGTTTTTTAGGGGGGGAGGGGTAGGAGTTTTTGGGTTTTCTTAGTATTTTTGGTGTTTTTTGGATTTTAATGATTTTTGGGTTTTTAGGACTTTTATGGGTTTTAAGGTTTTAATTAGGTTTTTGGGTTTTGGGGTTTTTTAGTTTTTAGTAATTTTTAGGTATTATTAAGGGTTTTTTGGGTTTTTATGGATTTATTATATTAATTTGTATTTTTTATGTTTTTTTAAAAAAATAGTGGTTTTCATTGTTTTTTCGGGTTTTATTTGTTTTTTTATACTCTATGATGTTTATAGTGTTTTTTGTGTTTTTTGTATTTTCTTATACTTTTATGGTTTCTAGGGTTCTTAATGATTTAAGGGGGGTTTTAGTGTTACAAGGGTTTTTATGGGTTCTAGGGATTTTTTCGGTTTTTTTGGTTTTTATGATTTTTAGGGGGCTTTAATGTATTTGGGGGTTTTAAGAGTTTTAAAGGGTTTTATGGATTTTATTTTTTTTATATTTCTTACTTTAATTATGGTTTTTAGGGTTTTAGATTTTTTTTTTGGTTTTTATGTATTTTTTGGTTTTTATGGGGTTTTGGGGTTTTTAGGGTTTTAATGGGTTTTAGGGGTTTTAGTGTATTTAGAGGTTTGTATTGGTTTGGCGGGTTTTGATGGATTTATTAGGGGGTTTATGTTTTTTACTATCTCAAGTGATTTTTAGGGTTTATATGGTTTTTAGGTTTTTAGAGGATTTATTTTTTTAGGGGTTTTCAGGTCTTTGTGAGTAGTTTGGTTTTCTGGGTTTTTCGGGGTTTTTTTGTATTTTGGTTTTAGGGTGTTTAATGGTTTTAGAGAATTTTAGGGTTTTATGGTATTTTTATGTGGGTGGGTTATTGTTTTTCAATCTTTTCTTAGGGTCTTTAGGGTTTTAGGGTATTTATAAGTTATTATGGATATTTGGAGTTTCACGAGTTAAAATATATTTTAAGATTTTTTAGTCCTTCTGCTTTTCTATGTTTTTTAGGTTTTCTGATGGGTTTTTTAGTGTTTTTAGGGTATTATGGTTTTTTTCTTCAGTTTTTTAGGTTTTAAGGTTTTATAAGGTTTTTACAATTTTTATGTTTTTTACGGTATTGGGGTTTTTAGGTTTTTGGGTTTTAATGGATTTAAGGGTTTTCTTAGAGTTCTCGTGGGTTTTAGTCTTTGTTAGTATTTTTCAGGTTTTATGTATTTTTTAGGATTTTTTCAGGTTTTTAGGGGTTTTATAGATTTTTTGGGTTTGAGGGGTCTCTATGGGGTTTATGGGTTTTCAGGGGATTTGTAGGATTTTTAGGGTTTTATGGAATTTTTTGGGTTTTATGGTTTTTTTGGATTTCTCTTTTTTTTATAAATTTTATGGGTTGTAAAGGTATCAAGGGGGTTTAATGGTTTTTAGGCTATTAGGGGTTTAGAGTATTTATTAGGTTTTATGGTTTTTGTGGGTGTTTTAGGATATTTTGGAGATTTTATGGTGTTTTAGGGGTTTTAGGATTTTTTGGAGTTTAAAGATATTTTAGTGATTTTGGAGTTTTTATGGGTTTTATGGCATTGTATGGGTTATAATTGTTGTAGGGTTCTTAGGTTATTTTAGGATTTTATGCGTTTTTAGAGTTTTTAGGTATTTTTAGGATTCTAATGTTTTTTGTGGTTTTAAGAATTATTAGGGTCCTTAGGGATTTAGGGATTTCAATGATTTGTTTGTGTTTTTTGGACTTTTTTTGGAGTTTTAGCGTGTTAGGGGGTTTTAGTGTATTTTTAGGGTTTTTTTTATTTTTGTTGTTATGGGGGTATTTAGGGTTTTCAATGGTTTTAAGGGTTTTTATTTTTTTACAGTTATTTGTGGGATTTTAGTGTTTTGTAGGGATCTGTTTGGGTTTTTAGAGTTTTGTATGATTTTAGGTGTTTAATTGGTTTTTAGGTTTTGTTATGGTTTTATGTTTTTTATATTTCATTAGGGTTTTATGTGATTTTTCTATTTTTAAGGGTTTCTTGGGTTTTTAGAGTTTTTTAGGGTTTTATTAGTGTTTCATAGGGTTTAAAAGGGGTTTTAGGATATTCTATGTATTTTTATGGTTTTAGGGTTCATTGGATTTTTAGGGTATTTAATAGGGTTTATGGTTGATTATGTATTTTAGGTGTTTTCAATATTATGTTTTTTAAAGGTTTTTAAGGGTTTTTGGTGCTTTTAGAGGATTTTATTATTTGAAATGCTTTTAGAGGTTTCTTGGGGTTTTAGGGTTTTTATGGGTTTTTGAGTATATTTTTTTTATGTTTTCTATTGTTTTTAGGGTGTTTATGTGTTTTTAGGGTATTTATAGTTTTTAGAGTTTTTTAGTTCCTTTTAGAGTTTTTATGGTTTCTATGATCTTCTAAGGGTTTTTAGGGTCTTATGGTATTTTAGGGTCTCTGGGTGTTTTAAATTATTTCAAGGGTTTCAAAGGGTTTTAAGGCCCTTTAGGCGTGTTTTAGGGTTTTAGGAGTTTTTATGCTTTTAGGGTTTTTAGGTGTTTAAGGGGTTTTTATTTTTCTTATGAGGTTTTAGGGGTTTTAGGTTCATTTAATGGTTTTGGTTCTTTTATGGTTTTTATTATTCTTGGGATTTTATGGGTTTTAAGGGAATTAGGAGTATTTAGGGGTTTTAAGGTACAAATGGGTTTTGGGGGTGTTTAATGGTTTTCATGTTTTTTTAATGTTTTAGTATGTTTATGATTTTTTATAGGTTTTTATAGTTTTTATTGATTTTCGGAGTTTTAGGGATTTCAAGGTTTTTTTGGGTTTTATATTGTTTTATGATTATTTAGGGGTTTTAATATTTTTTTGAAATTATCTTAGAGGTTTCTAGGTTGTTTAGATATTTTGACTATTTTTAGGGGGTTTGGAGTTGTTCTAGGTGTTTTTGGAGTTTTTGGGTTTTAGTGTTTTTTGTGTTTTTAGAGACTTTTAAGGAATTTTGGGGTTTTAGTGTCTTTTAAAATATTTTAATGTTCATTTTAGGTTTAAGGGATTGTAATATTTTTTACGGTTTTTTGGGATTATAGGGTTTTTATTTATTAATGTATTTTTTGGGTTAATCACGTTTTTAGGGATTTTTATGGGTTTTAAGTAGTCATAAAGTATTTATGGATTTATGGTTTTCAAAGGTTATGAGGGTTTTAGAGGTTTCATGTTTTTAGGATATTTATGGTCTTTTAGAGTTTTTAAGGGGTTTAGTGATTTTTAGTGGTATTATGTTCTTTTATATTTTTTATGGGGTTTTGGGTATTTTATGGGTTTTATAGGGTTTTAGGATTTTTGGGACATTTTGGGTTTTTTCGGGTTTTCAGGGCAAGGAAGATTCGAGGGTTGGGCTATTCCCAGCCCCCCCAAATTTATTAGCAAGGGAAAAAGAGACACAACAGACAAGGGAGGGGAGGGGTCAAATGACCCACACCCGAAAACCCCTTACAACACACACACAAAAAAAAAAGATAAACAAGAGAGTAGAAAACACACACAAACAAGTAGCCACCACCATCATCCCGCATCAACTAGCATCCAGAAGCACACAGCTAACAAACGACCAGTATCCAAACTCAAAAATACCAGCATCTAGCACCTCCCAGCCAAACAACAACCAGCAACCAGCAACCAGAGTTTTTATTGTTTTTTTTCTTTTATCGTTTTAGGGTTTTTAGCATCCCTTTAAGGTTTTTTATTGTCCTTTTGGGATTTTGGAGTTTTGAAGGGTTTTCAAGAGTCTTTTAGGGTATTTAAAAGGATTTAAAGGTTTTAGGGTCCTTGAGAGGCATTTGTTTTTGGATTTTTATGGAATTTAGGGATTTTTTTATTTTCTTAGGGGTTGTAATGATTTTTTAGAGATTTTAGGTTCTTAGGTTTTTAGGGTTTTAAGGGGGTTTTAGGTTCATTTATGGTTTTAAGGTGTTTTAGGATTTTTTGGAAATTTGAAAAAACTTTTTTATATATTTTACTATATTAAGCATGTTTTAGGGTTTTTATATGGTTATAGAGATTTCTACGGGTTTTAGGTGTTTTTTTATTTTAAAGGGTTTTTAGGATTTTTAGTGTTTCCTGGGGTTTAATGTTTTCTTTGTGTTTTTAGGGGTTAACCATTGTGATGTCCTTTTAGAGGATTTTTTTAGATATTTTTAGGATTTAAGGGTTTTAGGGGTTTAGGGTTTTTGGATTTTTGGGTGGTTTTAGGGTTTTTACGAATTTAGGGGTTTTCATGGTTTTCACGTTTTTGGGGTTCTTAGTGTGTTTTATGGTTTTTTTGGTCTTTAAGGGATTTTTTGGGTTTTAGGGGTCTTTTAGTTTTTTTGGAGGTTTTAGTTTTTCTGAAGTCCATTTAGGGTTTTCAGGGTGTTTGGGGGGTTTTAGGGTATTTTGGGGTCTTTAAGGTTTTATGGTTCCTTTAGGGATTTTAGAGTTTAAGGGGTTTTCATAGTTTTTTATTTTTTAAGGATTTAGTGGTTTTATGAGTTTTGGGGTTTATGGGGTTTAAGGGTTTTAATGATTTTTATGGTTTTGGGGTTTTTTTGAATTTTTAGTGGTTTTATAGGTTTGTAGGATTCATTTATGGGTTTTCAGTTTTAAGGATTATTATAAGAGGATTAAGATTATTTTAGTATTTTAATGTGTTTCATGTTTTTTAGGGTTCTTAGGGGTTATAATTTTTTTAAGGTTTTAAGGTTTTCTTAGGGATTTTGTATTTTTTGGTCATTAGGGGGTTGTTTGGGGATTTTAAGTATTTTTAGGGGTTTTAAGGATTTCAATTATTTTAGAGTTTATAAAGGTTTTGTGGTTTTTAGGTTTATATATGGTATTTATGGTCTTTTTAGTATTTTGAGTTTCTTTTAGGGATTTTAGGTTTTTAAGTGGTTTTTTGTGTTTTTTGGATTTTTATTGTCATTTTGGGTTTTTAGCATTTTTAGGTATTTTTATAATTTTTATGTTTTTATGGTGCTTAGGATGTTTTAGTGATTTTAGGGGGTTTTGTGTATTATCATGGTTTTCAGTTTTCGTTAGGTATTCTGGATTGTGTTTAGGGTATTTTAGGGTTCTGAGGTACTTTTTAGGGGTTTTAGGTGTTTATAACCTTTTTGTGTCATTTAGGGGTTTTAGGGTATATTATGGTATTAATGGTTTTTAGGGTTTTTAGGTGTTTTTATAAATTTTTTTATCTTTTTAAGGGTTTTGGTGTTTTTATGGTTTGGGTGTTATGGGTTAGGAGTTTTTATGGTTTTTAGTATTTAAATCTTCTTTTATGTTTTAATGTTTTTAGCTATTTATATGGGTTTTAAAGATTTTAGTTTTTTTATTGTTTTAGGGTATTTTTAGAGTATTTTTATTCTTTATGTATTTGTCGGATATTTATACTTTTTTGGGGTTTTAGGGGGTTTATATATTTTTCGCGGTTTTATTCTTTCTTTATGGTTTTTAGAGATTTTAGGTTTTACATATTTTATTAGTATTTTTAGGGGGTTTAAAGGTTATTTTATGGTTTAGGATCTTTTTGGTGTTTTAAGGTTATTTTATGGTCTTTTTTTAGTGTTGTTAGGGTTTATAATGATATTTAGATTATTTTAGGGTTTTAAATGTTTTTAAGATCATTTATATTTTTTTTAGGGTTTTTAGATTTTTAGGGTATTTTAAGGTTTAGAGTGTAGGGTTTAGGGTGCATTGTTTAGAGTTTAAGGTGTAGGGTATAGGGTCATGGGTGTAGGTTTTAAGGTTTATGGAATATGGTTTAGCCTTTAGGGGTTTGGGTATAGGGTTTATGGCGTTGGGTTATGGGTTTTGAGAGTTGGTTATAGGGTTTCAATTGTAGGGTTTATTGTTTATGTTGCAGGTTATAGGGTTTATGGTGTAGGGCATAGGGTTTAGGGTTTAGAGAATGGTGTTTATGATGTTATAGTGTTTTTTATGGTTATTTAGGGTTTTTGGATTTTAGGTATTAATGTTTTTTGGGTTTTTATGGGTTTTTAAGAGTTTTAGGTATTTAAAATTTTATTTGGATTTTTAAAGATTTTAGTGTTTTAAGGGTTTGTACAGGGTTTTCAGGGTTTATGGTTTTTTATGTTTTTATGTGTTTTATGGTTTTTAGGTATTTTTAAGTTCTTTTATGGAGTTTTTGGGATTTTATTTTTCAGTTTTATGTATTATTTAAATATTTTCCTTTTTTAGGGATTTTGGGTTCTTACAGTTTTTATGGTTTAGGGGTTTTCAGTTTTTAGTGTTTTTTTGGTTATTTTAGGGTTTTAGATATTTAAGGGTATTTAGAATATTTAAGGGATATGGGTTTTTTTTGGTTTTAGTGTTTTAGGGAAATTTTGAAATTTTTGTGGTTGTTATGGAATTTTAAGGTTTTTAGGGGTTTTCGGGTCCTTTAGGGTCTAGGGGATTTAGAGTCGTTTTGGGTTCTTAAGGGTATTTTATTTACTTTCATGGTCCTTTTAGGGGTTTTATTATCTTTTAATGTTTTTTGATTATTTTCGGTTTTTAGGTTGTTTTATGGTTTTTAAGGTTTAAAGGGATTATATGGGGTTTTATTATTTTTAGTGGGTTTTTGGGTTTTAAGGGTCTTCTTGGGGTTTTGGGTTATTAGGGTCTTTTAGGGGATTTAGTGTCCTTTGAGGGTTTTTAGTTGTTTTAGTGTCTTTAGAGGATTAGTTTTGTTCTTGTTTTGGGGTAATTTTAGTGTTTTAGGGGTTTTAGAGTTTTAAGGGGTTTAAGGCTTTTAGGATTTTAGTGTTTTTAGGATTTTTTAAATTTTATGAATTTTTTTGGACTTTTAGGGTTTTAAGAATTTATTGGTATTAAATATTTTTTTGGGTTTTTAGAGGTTCGAATGGTTTTCAGGATTTTTAGTGTTTTAGTGGTTTTAAAATTTTGTAGGGTTTTTATTATCTTTAGGGGTTTTAGGGTTTTTAGGGGTTTTATACTTTTTAGTGTTTTTGGGTTTTTTGGTTTTTAGGGTTTTCAATGATTTTAGAGTCTTCTAGAGTGTTTTAGTGTTTTCTAGTTTTTTATTTTTATTTTTATCAATTTTTTGGGTTTTAATAGGATACTTAGGGTTTTTGGGAGTTTCAGAGTTTTTAAGGTTTTTAGTGTTTTTATAGTTTTGGGGGGTTTATGGGGTTTTAGGGATTTTAGGTCATTTATAGGATCTTTTAGGGTCTTCTGTGGATTTTATGTCCTTTAGGGTCTTCTAGGGTTTTTAGGACTCTAAAGTATTTAAGGACTTTTTACGGGTTTATAGGGGTTTTAAGGTTCTTTAAGGATTTATAGGTTTTTAATGGTTTTTTGGGTTTCTAAGTGGTTTTTAGGGAATTTTGGGGGATTTATTAGATTTCCAAGGTATTTTGTTGGTTTGGGGACATTTTAGGGTTTTGGGTTTTGATGTTCTTTTAAGGATTTTTTATGGGTATTTTGGGGTTTTTAGGGTTTTTATGTTTTTAGGTTTTCAAAGGTTTTTTGGGTTTTTTAGGGGATCATGTTTTTTATGATTTTATGTTTTTACGATTTCTAGGGGATTTATTTTTGTTCTATTTTTTTATGTTTTTAGGGACCTTAGGGTTTTTTGGAGTTTTAGGGTTTTTAGGGGTTTTTAAGTGGTTTAGTTGTTTTTAGGGTAATTTATTTTTTAGAGTTTTTAGGTATTTTATATGACCTTTAGGATATTCTGAGGTTTTTTGGAGTTTTTAATGGATTTGGTTTATTTTAGGGGTTTTATGGGGTGTAAGGGTTTTTAGAATTTTTTACGGTTTTTAGGTTCTTTTAGGGATTTTAGGCTTTTTTGGGTCTTTTATGTTTTAGGGTATTGGTTATAGGGTTCAATGATTCAGTTGTAGAGTTTAGGGTTTAGGGTTCAGGGTTTAGGGTTTCTGATTTTGGGTGTAGGGTCTAGGGTTTAGTGTGATGTTTTTAGGGTTTGTAGTTTAAGGGATGGGGTTTAGGGAGTAAGGTATTGGGTTTATGGTGTAGGTTATACGGTATAGGGTTTAAATTGTGGGGTTTAGGAATTTGGGTGTAGGGAATATGGTTTATAGTGTAGGGTTTTGGTTTTAGTGAATTGGGTATAGGGTATATGGTTTTTAGGGTTTTATGATTTTTGGGGGGTTTATGGTTTTTTGGGTTTTAGGGTTTTAAAGGGTTGTAGGTGTTTTTAGGGAGTTTTACGGTTTTAGGGTTTTATGGTGTTTTCAAGGAAGATGGTTTTGGGGTTAGGAATGAAATGGTCCAACGAGGACTGGGTAGTATATCCTTTTTTTATTTTGAAGGATGTGTCATAGTCAATTATTTCACGCCAAGTTTACTATTTTGGATCTTATGAAGAACCGTTTACTCCCTATTCGGATGATTTTAGGGGGTTACATATGGTGAAATCATTGATTTTGGGTACAAAATTTTCAAATGGTCTTCAATGTGTTTGTTCATGTTTCCAGAAAATCCTAATGGCCCTCACATCCATGATTCAATGTCATATATTTCCAAGGCATGCATTCATTGGTTGACATGGAAAATGACACCTAAGAACTCACATTTTTTGAGAGTATGGGGAGTAGGGATCATACCTCCCTTTTGGGGAGAACTATTTCCTATTCTGGAAATCTCTTATAAATTTATTATATGATCGTGAATCCTTGGTTCATTTCCAAGTATAGTTATGAAAATTACCCTGATGTAACAGTCCCTTATGACTATTTATGGGTTCAAAATGATCTGAATGTATATGAGGTTCTCTATGAATGGGGATAAAATTATGTATTAGAAGTTCTCCATCAATGGTACCATTTTATGGGAGGATTAAAGAATCTTTAGTCATATATTAAGATGTTGATGATTCTAATACATTTGGTGGGGTACTCAAGATATTGATGTCATACAGGGAGATAGAAGATATTTTTACATCACGATCAAACCCATAATATGGCCTTTGCACATATCCTTGTGAGATGAATCAGAACCCACATAGTTTGGTGCCACTTATCTGGACACAACACCTTTTTAATTTGTGTGAAGAGGACCCAACTATATTGTTTAACCTCATGCAGTAAATACAATCAAAAAATAGGTTCCTGGTAAAATATTGGTGTGGGGATTATGATAAAGTATCCTAAGGGGCCAAGATGAGATGTAGTCTCATGGATATGGGTATTATCATATCAAGGATATGGTTTTAAGGAGATCAAGATGGATGCAGATGTTGTTTTTGGACCATAGGGAGACTTCCAATGTATCCTAGTTGGTTGAGAATCCAATCCCTTGTAATTCAGTATGAGTTGGGGATTATATTTATAGAGAAGGACCATTAAAAGGGAGAATAATTGGGTATTATAGATAGTGAATTCTCATATGATACCTAAGGAGATATGGTCCATGGATAGGGACATGATTCTATTGCGGCTGTGGTCCAGGTGAAATCAAGGTGGATGTAGATGTTGGGTATGGTCCTCAGGGAGGCTTCCTATATATCACAGTCAGTTGAGAATAAAATCCCACATAGTTTAGTATGAGTTTGCGGTTATATATATGTAGAAGTTTGATTTAAGTGTGGTAATTTTGGGGTTATACCATATGGAAGGCCTCACGTGAGGGGATATGATTAGGTATTACACCATAGAGGAGGCCCACTTGAGGGGATATGATTGGGGTTTATACCATATGGGAGGCCAATTTTAGGGGATATGATTGGGGATTATATCATATTAGATTCCACATGTGGGTATACAGTTGGAAATAATAACATATGGGGGTCCCATTGGTGGGTTGGGATCATGAATATTTCATAATCATCACTAACCTATAAACCCACATGATTTATGCTCGATGTTTGAAATAAGAGGAAGTAGTGGATATGAAAATTACAGTATCCATTCGGTCCACTGGTGGATGAGATATTGAATCCCCATGGGAGAGGGGGAGGCTATTGAGTATGTCTATCGCCTATTAAATTTTTATATCAAATATAGTCACATTTGGTTATCTATCCAGATATGTACCAGGAGGAGGCAAAGAGGAGAAAAAGTGAGACCTCTTGTAAGAAAGGATAGGGGATTACCTCAAGAGGAGTGCCCTAAAAAATTTTCTGAGGGGGGGGGATGTCATTCACAGTCAATGTGAATGGAAAGTATGATCACTACTCTCACCCCTAGAATTGGGAGTTTCACATGATCTCCCCACGATCAAAATCCTCATTACAAAGGGGATGTAAAACCATGATCAATCCAAGGGTCTACCCTAACGTTGGGGTCACCCATGTGACTCTGCATACCAAGGGAATATAAAATCAAAAGGACATGTTGAAGTTTCGAAGGAAAATATCATACAAGTTAGGTGGATTTGAAAGTGGATTTATCCTAATACCAGTATACTTTTTCATGGTGGGGATGACATGGGGACTCATGACACAAAGAAAGACAATGGTGGGAGTGGAGAGTATAATTCTCTAGGATGCCTCATTCTGTGTAGCATTTTATTATATGGGATGGAATTCATTCAATATAAAATGGTTCTATATGGGCGAGGGTATGTTCTGCATAGCACTGTGCCACATGGGCCTAGGTTTTTTCCACGTAGCATTGTGTTATGTGGGACTGGGTTCTGCCTACGTATCATGTTGGTATGTGGGGATGAGATCCTCCCGCATAGTGATTTTCTAAGCTGGGAAGGGTTCCTCTTGCATAGCACTTTTCTCTATGGGATTCTTATCTGCAAAGGGTCCATAACTTTTCATCTCACAAGATTGTGTTCATAAAGGGATTTTGGGTTCAAGGACCACCAGATGATTTATTATTTCCCCTTTAATTCTTTGTGGTGGGGTTTACCTATAGGGAATCATTGAAGGGGTCTAGTTTTCATAGTGCCTTACTTATACTCTAATAGGTTCATACTTTTGGTTCTTCCTTCCCTCCTCTTTCTTGTCCCCCTTATGGTCTATTTATAAACGAAAAGAGGGATCCAGTACCATCATCGACAGTTTTTTTGAAGTGGTCCATGGGCCTTCTTTTATTGAATCCCACAGAGGATTCCCTGGCCCAATAATGACTTAGTTATCAGAGACGCCATTCATGGAATGTGGCATCGTTTACGAGGGATAAATTCAATGCCTTGGACCCAAAAATTACTGCATTTGGTTTTTGGAAACCGATGGTATTGCCTCATCATACAAACTATTTAGTTTTTAGGGATTTTCATTTGTAGGGGTTTAAAGAAGAACCTCATTCCCTAAAACAACTTTAGTTTTGTTTATATCCAACTCATCCACCCTATCTATCCCCTAAACCATTTAGTTTTTTGATGATTTATGATTTTTTAGAATTCCATACAGAGCATAAATCATTTATTTGATCAGAATATTCTATTGGTTTATTATATTACCCTTTTCCAACTTCGTAGAATTCTTTTCTTGTTCCATGAAAAATTTGGGAGGTCCAATAAATTCTCCCCATCAGAATAGGCTCCAATAATGATGAATTGGTGGTGATTCCGAGGAAGAAGTGTTCCTGATTTGAATGTCGATCAAAATAATTATCTCATTTATTCCAATGCAGAGAGACATAGCGAGTGTGGTTTCAACTTTTTCTAGGGTTACATGGAATACCCAATGAACATTGTGTCTTTTCTATTATAACCCTAATTTTTTCCAAAGTCCATTAGGGTGAGATCTTAGTAGGCATAACTTGAATTTTTCTTATACCTTCCTTTTTAGGTTTTTTGACCTCACAATTTTTTGCCTCTTATTTTTTGATTTCTCAATTTTTTCCACAACCATGCAAAGTATAGTTCTAACGAGATTATAATTAACTTTTACCTAGGGTTCTCTTTACAGGTTTTCACCCTAGTGAGTTTTGTGTCACTTTTTATGGTCATTTTAGAGTCTTGGAAATTAGAATAATGTCACTAATGTTTTAGTTTAAACATATTTGACAAAAAATTATTCGGTGAGGTCCCTAATAGGGTTTATTGTATGAGGTTGTCCCAATATTTTTTAGATATGAATCGGGTATTTTTCTCGACAATAGTTTTGTGATTTCAGAATTCAAAAAAATTTATAGGGAAAGTACGTGTGTTGTAACCATAAAAATGGTTTCCACCAAGATACTCATGAGGATTAATGTGGTAGGAAAATCGTCTACTGGGGATAAATTTTCATTTAGTTGGAATGCATTTTTGTGGGAATCTTGTGTAGATCCAAGCAGGGCATATTTTCCATAGTCAATAAATGGTGTCCCCAGGGCACTAACCACCCTATTTCCAAATTCTAAATAACATTTTAGATATTTAGATTTCTAAAGACCATGAAGGGTTTAATATCAAGGGAATGATGTCTGAAAACAATGATGATATCTCTATAGTCTTTGTCGATAAATGGGAAACCACTCCCATATGAATTTGGATTGTGTAAATGAGGTTTGAATCATGCTGTAGCTTAACATCATATATCCAGGACATGGGAGTGAGGTTTAAAATATTATGACTAGGACACTCAAGGTTTATTAAAACATAATATTTATTTACTTTGAACAGGGGATAAAAAATTCTCATTTTTCTTCATAATCTGACCATGAATGCTCTATCATCTTCAGTAATGATGGGGGGAAAGGTTGTACACTAAAATATGGGGGGGGGGTTCTAAATCTACGGAGTGATGTCAGACATAAACATCATTTAGGGAATATGTAGGTAGTAAAAACCTTTCCTAGGAATTTATTGGACTATTTTTTAAAGTAATATTTGTTGTAAAATTACGTAGATCCAATAGGGGAATATTTTTTATAGTTAAACAAAGGTTCCCTTGGGACACTAGCCCTCCATTTCTGTTGGACATAGAGGTTTATGGGGATTCAAACTTTTTTGGACATGGAGTATGGTTTTGGGAAGGAGAATAACTAAACATGAAATTTGAATTTCAAGTCAAAATTTCCCATGAATAAGTAGATACTTTCACCTTAATATATATTTACCCAAAGGTAGGAATGTTTATTATATGGTTTGGTCTGATTCATGAGGTATGTGCATCACTTTGTATCTCGTAGAAATGAGAGTCAATCCCTTCATATTTCTAGGAGGTTCTCTGTGCAGGTCTGACATGTGCACATGGAAAGGTTTATTTTTCATGGAATAAAATCTCATAAATAAAGTAAATATCATATTTGAATTTCCTAAATAGATCATCCTCTTGCATAAGAAATTGGGGGGATATTTTTTTCATTGTTTTTTGGAAGCTTCTTGTGCATGTATCACCCATTCATAGGAAAAAATAAATTTTTACCTCATGGATGGACATGAGATGTGAGGTTCAGGAATCACTATATATATTTCTATAACATGAATCAATCATGAAAAATTTCATTAATGCTTCTCCATGTGAGTTTCACCTGTTAAAAGGGAATGGGAATTTATAATTTTTAATATGGATGGACCCAATATTAATCATTAGGGTGTCACTATGTACCCTTTAATGGAAGGAATCACACCAAACATAGTTATAAATATCATATAGTTTAGTCTCATTCATCTTGGACATCATCCATGTAGTTTAACATAATCTATTTAGAATAATTTCCATGTAGTTTGTTGTTGTACAGTTAGGAAAATTTTTCATAGAAACCATGAGTACCTAGAGGCTAATAAATTTCGGATGTACTGACATACCATAGATGTGGGGAGGGAAGAGAATGTAAATTGTGATCTTGGGGATTATTGGGTTAGGAAAAATTATATGGGCAACTAATCCATTTGGTTCATACGGAGATAGGAAAGAATCTCTTATGGATGAATTTTACTCTAGTTGAAAGGAATTTTTTTGTTGGAAACTTATTAGATCCAACATGAGAATATTGTGCATATTCAAACAAAGGTGACATTGGGACAATAACCCACAAATTCTGATGGTCGTAGGAAGAAGGTAAACATATGAAATTTCCTGGGGCATAGAGTTTGATGAATAGGAGAAATGTGTCCGGGTACGTAAGAAACATCCAAACCACGACTGGCCATGAAGTGAAAAATTCCATACATAGATCCAACACATATGTTGGGGTCATTTGTATTTATTTTATGGGTACTTGAATGAGGAACCCAAACATGATATTTCTTTTATGGTTTCATTTTTTCATTCAAGATAGGTTGATGTTTCTTTCCTCTATCTTTGAGACTATGGTAAATATCCTAATTATCACTCTATATATCATCAAAAAATGAATCAATCCATACATAGTTCTTGAGGTACCATGAAGATTAATTTCATATGTTAAGGACTTAGGTTCCCCAACATGATGAAGAAATATTTTGATTGGACCCATGAGTAAAGGATCATGGTGTCAGTACATATCCTACGATGGAAAGAATCAAGCCACTCATAGTTCTTGAAAACCTATGCATTTTAACATCATCTGGTAAGGAAATATGGTGTTACTTTTATTTCCTTACTAAAATTACCATGTAATCTTGGATGTGTATTGATATTCCTTTTTCATGTGGGGAGTCCCATGTTGAAACTCCTAAGCCCAAGTGAGTTGTGATCGGTGTGAGAAACAAGGGGTGGAAAATTCCTATCCTCCACAAAGAGGTGACAAAATGAAGGATATATGCACTTTGAATTTCTGTTGGTTATACTAGGATGGAGAATCCATAAGTAAATACATGCCCTATGATATTAGGAATGGAACCACACATTGTTCTAAAGGAACTTCCCTAGACAAATCTAACACATGTATAGGCATAGGGAATTTTCTTGAAAGGACCCTGTAGACAAAGCCTATTTTGAATCCACCTACATTGATTTAGTTTTTATATAGGGTAGGGTTCATTTCATGTACTTCAAATCTGATTTTTGGACAAAGGGTTTATATTTTACAATATATCCCATAAAATGAGAATCGAGATGTATGTATTTCCTGATGTAAATCTCCCCATGTATGTCTTTCCCACACAGATGGAGGTGTATTTGGGGGGGGGGGGGTAAGACCAAGATGTAACATCCATATATTGGTACGTGTTCTATATGTAATGGAATCAATTTGTATGTAGTTATTTAAGTATGTCATCATAGATGACTAATGTCGAAGGTGATTCCCTCTAGGGTGTGAAAACCATAACGCTATGTAGTTTAACGTCATACAGTGTGGAAATTGGTGTTACACTATTTAATATCTTGTGAAATGAAAAATTTACCATGTATCTTTATGTCATGAAATCATAAAAAAGGTCCCATAGCTGTGGGAAAAAAAATTCCAGCCCAGCGTGAAACACAATCCTGACGTTAATGGAGGCCATAAGGCCAAAGGCTGGTAAGAAAATCAATTTATGAATAGTGGGAATATTTATGGCTAGGCCTTAAAAAAATTTATTATTCTTTGATACATATCCTATAGTGTACGAAATCAATCCATTCATATTTCTTTTTGGGATATCTTTACACAGGTATGACTCCTAGAGAGAGGGAGAAATTTTTCTCTTTTTCCCACACAAATAAAGATCATATGTTCTAAATCATTGACTGAAATGAATAATCCCACATAGTTTCATGACATTAAGTAAGAAATATGGTGCATTCCTTTTAAGGTCGTGAAAATATTACCATTGATGCTTTACAGTTTAATGGCATGCAATCCAGATGATGCATCCTATAGTTTAATTTCATGAGATCAGGAAGATTCATCATGTAGTTTAACATCACACATTCAGGAAGATGCATCCACTAGTTTAATATCTTGGAATCAAGATGGTACATCATGAAATTTAATATCATGAAATTAGGATTATCAATCTCGTAGTTTAATTTCATGTAATATGTTTGATGCATCATGCAGTTTAACTTCATATGATAAGGATGATGCATCGTGAATTTTTGGGTTATAAAAAATACATTTTTAGGAACATTTAGTTGGTGGGAGAAATGGTCAGTTTTCCCTCCATTGAGATCAAGTAATAAGCTCTATTAGAGTATATTTTTTTTATGGTATAGGGTTTTTACCATTTTAACTCCAACTTTCGAGGTTTCTTTTCACGTATCGTGAGAGTTTTGAGGACCAACACCTTCTCTCCATAGAGGAAAGACCATAGGAATTTTTTTTAAAATCTCATGAAATCATGATTCTGTGAACTTCCAAATGGTGCATGTTATATTAAATATTTTCATAAATTCAATTAAATACATTTATACATTTTTATGATTGGTTATCTATGGATAGTGGATCAAATATGGCTACATGAAGTGATGATGATTGAACTTTGATGGGAAGGACTACCCCTATACCATATACTAATGAGAATGGAGTTTTATGTGTGGTAGTGTTGGTTAAGGTCTGGTAATCCCACATGTCTATTAGGATCTTTTCTTGTTAGGAATTCTTATCCTTATCTACCATCATATTATATATAATGGATAAGGTCTTGTTGAAGTGATTTTTCTATATATTTTCTATTACATTATGGTGGGATGAAGGATTAGACAGAATTTCATATGCTTAATATAGTTTTTACAATTTATTATAATAGAAATCTTGGGTTTTTTCCTTTAATATTGTATGTGGGACACCAAATATGGTGATGATTTCAGATTTTTTGAAGCTGAAAATGTTCCTTTCCCAGTCCTCTTTGAGGTGTATGACAACTCCCCAATTGGAAAATAAGCCGTTTTATGTGAGAATATAATTCAAATACTTAGTCATAGTGGGAGGAAATGTTCCCATGACGTCCATTACCCATATGTAAAATGGACAGAAGTACATGTTTATGTGAAGTAACTTTGGGGTTTGGTGGATGAAATTTGAATGAACCTGGAAGGAATGAAAATTTTTGTGAATTTGGTATAATCCCTCCATATAGTGGTCCAGTAATATCAATTCCTTAAAATTTTATGGGAAATATTGGATCATGATTGGTGGGACCCAAAAGCTCAAGTGTTCACTTATTTCATGATAGTAGCGGTCTATTGTCCATTAATGCACCAGAGGAGGACCCCATTAAGGCACTTCTAATAGAGGTCATTTGGTTGATTTTTTACAACATATAGAATACATTTAATTGATCATATTTGGATTTTATCCCTCTCATACCTATCTAGTTGAATATATCTATTTTTATGGTAGTATAAAATGGGCGACATACACCTAGTAGTGGGGCCATATAGCTTCAGGACAAGGATGATCCCATCTATTTAATCCATGTTTACTTGAATGGATGGTGAGTCCATCCAGTTGTGCACAATGTTGATGAATGCTTCATCCTAATTTGTATTTACTATAGATTTAGTTAAATTTTCCAATGAATCATCCAGGTAATTTTGTGATCATGGGACATGAGTTAATGTTGGATTCAAAAATAAAACCTCCAACAGTCCATAGAGGTTGTTTAGAAGGGGGATTAGTTCTTCATTCTTGATAGCACAATTATTTTTTACTTACATGATGACAGGAAACAAACATCCATTTATCTTAATGTTTTTTATGTGTACCTAATGTTCCATATCTATCCCTAAAATGATGTCCTAATATTATTCTTCATTGTTCGTGAATCTCTATGATAGTTGGGAGGAGTAAGGCACAACTGCTTTTTCTAAAGATATGAGAATGAATCTAATCCCCACATTGTTGAGGACGGGGTCTTCCATTATTTGTTCTATCAGTCTTCTAGACGCACTATCAAAATACATATCCCATATATAGGGATCTTTGTGAAAATATAATACCACTTCATCAGGTAGCTTGACTTATGATGAACTCATTTCTATCAATGGTTACTCTACTAGAAAATATACTAATGCTTGGACTTTAACCACCTTGTGAGGAATGAACTGAATGTCAAACAACTACAGGATGAACTCCCACCATGATAGATGTCTATTCAACATTATATTATGGAGAATATATTTTAGTGGGTTTCTATGATAGAAAAATGGACTTTGAGATGTTGTACCTAGTGTCTCAGTTTATGGACTACAAATATTAGCGTCAGATAGCTCCTCTCAATATATGATTAATGAGTCTTAACATCGATCATGGTTCATATGAGATAATAAAAGATTTTTCACTAATTTAATCATTATTTTGTGCAAGGAAGGATCTTATTGGTCACTCGAAGGCTATCATATAAAAATATGTGGTCTTCCTTTGACAGGTTGAATTACCCCTGATGGGATTAAAAGATATCTATTAATAATATTTAATGATTCTTTAAAATAAGGAGTCCACTAATATATAACCCCTTTTTTCATCAACCTAGTTAAGGGAAAACATTTTCCTTCAAGGTTGGATATACAGAAATGAATGTAGGATAAGTGTCCTTTTAAGTCCTCTCAACTTAGTGAGTTTATGAGGAGGTGACATGGCATGGATACCCTTTGTCTCCTCAGGGTCGACATTGATTCCATGATGGAATACAATGAAGTGAAGAAATTTCCCAGAGGTAATGTTGAAATTAAATTCGAATGGGTTTGTTTTATAGTTGTGTAGTCATAGTTTAGTGAAATTTATTTTATGATCTGTTAGGTGGTCTGACCATTATCATAATTTATCCACCAGGTCATCAACATAGCATTCAAAACAAATTCCCAAGAATTGTTTGAAGATGTGATGTGTGGCACATTGGTATGTATCTCCAACATTACTTAAGAAAAAAGTAATTATCCAATATAAATAGACTCACTAGGGGATATGGGATTATTTATATTATTTGGCCATTGGGATTTATTTGTATCCGGAATAATGATCCATGAAGGAGAGAGATTGATATCCAGTGTGGCATTGATCAACAGTTCCATGATCGAGACTAGGAAATAATCCTTTTGGGTAGTGCTGATTGAGATATCTAAAATCGATACAGACCTTGATTTGTAAATTATTATTTGTTATGAAAAATATATTGGCTAGATAATTAGGATATTGGAACTCCAAGATAAAGTTGTCTCAGATGAGATTTTCAACTTCAACTTCTATTTTGGAAGCATGTGTCAGGTGTGTCCTTCCAGCTGCTTGTTTATAGCCACAACAATCCTCTGAAAGACCCAAATGGTGAGTGTAAACCTTAGGATCATCTCCAGGAATTTATATATAGTTCTCGGAGAATATATCTTGATTTATCCTAAGGAAGGAGGTGTATACCTCTTTCTCATTAGAAGGCATGACCGCACTAATCAAGGTGGGTCATGGATCTCATTCTGTTCCCATATTTGTTTCCTTGAGTTCATTAATAATCATATAGATACCCTCATAAAATGATAAAGGGGAATACATAAGGTCTTAATCCTCCTAATATTCCTCCCCTTTATCTTATTCCTCTAGTTTGGGTGGGGAAATAATTCTTGAGATGAGTTATCATGAATTAAGAGAGGAATCAATATCTTGGTATTTAGAAGAAGATGCTACTTCCTCTAACCCAACTGAAAGTGGGGTATTTCCTTGAAACTTTAGAGAGGAGGGATTAAAGGATGAATGGTTTTCTTCATACTCTTTGGGTGATGAGACACATTATTATACTTCAGTGGGTTATGCAAGGACTTCCTTGAACTTTTAAGATGTATTGAAAGCATCTACATCTAATATTTTACCATTTTTGTGGGGCTTAGTAGATTTTTAACACTATTAGACTAAGTGGTCATGAAGTAAATCATGTGTACTATCAAACATGTATCTAAATTTTGACTCATGTGATCAATGGTTTTGATTTATAGAACATATTCATCACCAAGTGGTTTTATGGGGTTAGTCATGATTATTTCAAGACTATTTGGGGCAATTAACCAATAAAAACTGTCAACTACGGATTGTTTCCCATTTCCTTGATAGAATCCTAAATCAATTTAATGAAAATATTATGACTTGAATGGGGCCATATTATCACACAACAACCCATTTTATCCATTTATGCAATATTTGATTCATTGATGGTATGATGAGGTGATTTCCATGTGTTGATACAACTATAACCTTCCCAAAAGAATGTTGAAGGCTGTGTTTTCCCAAACCATCAGAAATTATGAGTCGTACACTGGGACCCAAAACTAATTAATGATTATAATTGGCCCAATGGATTATTATCACTTTTAATATTCCAAAATGGTTTTAGAAGGTGTTATATTATCCTTATTCCATCCTAGCCAGTGAAATATTCATACAAGAATGATATTATCTCTAGATCCATTATCAATGGAAAAAAATTTAGATATAAATACCAATTATCCGTAGGGACACATAAAAGGGATAGATATATCCTTGTCTAATGACATTTTTCTCTTGATATATAAAGGATATAATTTAATTTCATTCCACAAGATCTGTACATTTTAGATATAATTCTATAGTGGCCACTTTTTTGTCAAACTCTTGGGGTTTTAAAAAGTCCACTATGGGTTCTTCTCTAATGTATTTTAAAAAAGTATGGGCATCCAGGATTTATGACTTGGATAGTAAAAAGGATAACTATTCAAGATATCAAATTTTTTTCTAAAGTCCAGTGATTCCCAGTATGAAGATTCAATTTTACAGACACATTGGAGGTTGAGTGTTGGATGTATACAGAGAAAACCTCAAGATATGAGATGGAGGTGCTCTTGTTCTTTGAGGGTTGGGCCTGATATTTATACTTTCATGTCAATGGTGATTATAAACATGTTATTATTTTTATTTATATTCCATAATTACATGATTAGATTTGATTTTGAAAGGTGTAGGGAGATTTTCATGTTCTTATTAGACCCACTAAAGTGATATCCCTTGAGTTTCTAAAACATTAATAGTCTGATCAGGGTGCAGCTATGGGTATAGTTTTTTCCATGGATGTGTCCTCTCATGTATCCTCAAATCATACTGTCTCTTCCTATGGTTCCCCTATTTAATGTGGGTAAACCTAGTTTATATCCATATTCCTCTTCAGATAAGGGATCCACTATGTGAATGATGTTAATGAAATTGAAAATCAACTATTCTAATGATGATCCTACTCATCTGACTATTTTTGGTGGTGTTCTTTGGAGGAGAAGTGCATGTACATTTATATATGAGGGAATAAAATCTGAGATGGTCAAAGATGAATTTTTCCATGATGTTGTTTTTTCCCAACTCATGTTCCCTATCTTTTAGGTCGAGAAACATTTTTAAGGGCAGGGCATTGGAGAGTTTTGGGGCTGAGGACATTAGTTGTGTTCCGGTATGAGTAGCTAGGGGCATAGTTGGTTGTTAAAAATGTTCATAAAGAATACCATGAGTTTGGTTGATTGTATTCTAATTCATCCAACTATTAATATATTATACCCTCATATTTAAAACTTCTAACCACTCATCTCCTTTATCAGGGGTATTAGTGGAAGAATACACCAGTTCTACTAAGGTGGCCCAAATATTACATTTATAGTATCTATCATATTCTATAGGATGTATTTTAATACAAATCATTCTTGAATAGTGTGTCATAGTATTCGATAAAAGGGAAAATAATCTATTCGACCTTAAAGACCCATCTCATTGACCATTTTTTTCTCTAGTAAATGGATTAAATAATGATCCATAGTAGCTATTAAATAGACCTGGACTTTATCATCTTAGAAAATATAATATTTACTCCTTATTTCCTCATATTAATTTTTATGGGTCCCCATCGCTCATCCTATATAGGTGTGGGTTTTTTTTGGCTCTAGGGGGGTTCCTCACTATATAGTGAATGTTTATGAGCTGGAGTGATAATGTGGTCTTACTTAAGTGTGAATGATACCCCCCCACATTTCCATATCTTTTCCCTAGGTACGATGGGGATTTTCAATAATGGAGCTCTGTCAGTTGTTTAGAATCTTCTATTCTTTGGGAAATGGTATTTAAATCATGGATACAACTTGTATATTTAACCGGGATGAGTAGTGTTCACATCTATTCACAAAGGTTCTCAATTCACATAGAATGAAAATATTCCCATTAGAGAAGCTGGTTCAAGTAATAGTTCAAACCATTTCACCAGGTGATGATGTCTGAGAGTCTCTCTTCCTCTTTCTATTTTCTATTTGAGAGGTCACTAAGTGTTTTATTATATAGCATTGAGATGATATGGAAGAAGAACTACTAGAATAGGTCCTCCCATTCCATGATATACCAAGCAGTAAAGATGGTGTACCACACAAAGGCTGACCCTTGTAGCGTTCATAAGAATTATATGACTTTCACTGCTTATTATTTCTTTTGAGTTCCCATCATGGGATAACAATGGGGTGCATAATGCATCAGATGTTGTTCTGGGTCACTTAAACCTTTGAACACTAGAAACATAGGGCTCTCAATTTTTGGTGGTGGTGGGGTGTCACATACCCAGTTGGTGTAAGGATTTCATTCTGGCAGCATTGGCGAACGCCATTTCTCCATGGATTCCAATCGAGCTTCCAATTACTCTATAATATTGATGAGTCCATGATGACTATTCTATTGAACCTGGGCTTCAACATGTGCAGCAATGGGTCAAACTTGGCATGTTAATTCCACTGCTATTTGGGGAAGATATCTAGCCAGGGAAATATTTTGAGGATTTACTTGGACCCATTTCTATTGTCTCCATAATTAATGTAAATACTTGTATTCATCCATGACCATGTCTAGGTGAATGGATGGTCTTGGAATTGAGTTGGGTGGATATCCTAGCATTACTTCAAATGATGGGATAAAGCACTACTGATTTGGTACACCTTCATGAAGTGTTTGTTGATGCTCATCCCAAGGAGTATATTCAGTAAGATGGATACCTCAGTACATCTCAATGTTTATTCACCTCAACTCTTTATTTTATTTCCCCTGTCAAATAAAAATTTCTTTGAGTGTAAGGATATCGTTATCATCGAGGGTAGGAAGCATTTCAAACATGACCATAATTTTATTCTTCTCTCTATTAGATATTTTTTTGTAGGAGGTGAAGGATTCATCAATTGAGTGCCAAGATTTAAGGATATTATCTAGTTTCTGGTGAGCACAACTTCATTTTCAACAAGGATCATATCCAGAATAGAACCATGCTCTCATCACTCTTCTGTATGTGCATCATTATCAGAGTTGTCTATGGGATTGACATATATGAAATTGATCAATGCAGAGTGCATCATGGGTATCATGCCGACATTTGAATAATATTAGGTTTGTTTGTTCCCTATTCATGACATCCCTTTACCATCTGAGATCCTCTTCGATCTACTTAGAGAAGGGTGACTCAAAGGGAACCTTTATGAAGCCTAGTTGTACCTCTCCCCTTTGAGAGGACCATATTTTGAAATGGGTAAAATAGGGAGACCATATCTCTTATATTCTTCCCAAAATGATAAAATATATATTTACATTTAGGGGTGGTTGAGGTAAAAATTCCCCCATCCTTGTAGGCTGGGGATTCTCTAGTTCTCTTTCTATTGTGCCTTGGCCTTAGCTTTTTAGACTTATGAAGGAATTTTGTGTTAAAATTCCCCCCTATCCCTATGGAATGTGGATGATCACATACAGTGGAGGTTTCAAATGATTTTCCTACTCTCTTGATCTCATGAATTCTTGTTTGATCATGAGCTAATTATGGTGATGAAGCTGCACACAAACTATTTATTTACAAGGACATTTGGAGTGATTGATGATTTTCTTCCCTTAGGTGATAATCCTACTCAATTTTCTTGGTTTCCTAGGTGAGGATTTTTTCAATGTATTCCTCTTGTTGCGCATAAAAATTTGAGACTTACTCAATGATAACAATTATTCAGTGCATCATCATTCCTGATCATAGATTTCACTTAATTTATAACTTGGGAAAATGGAATTACAAGATTCCATTTTTAGTGGGTTCTGCCAAATTGGACGTGAGGTAAAATGAAATTCTCCATGATCTACCCATCCCCATATATGAATTCCATGTAGAGTTTTAACTATTAAATGACACCACTTATTTAGTGCATAGAAGACGGTTAGTTGAAGATCATTCTACTACCCTTCTGGTTGCGGTATTTGTGTAGATGGAAGGGTTTCTAAGTCAATTTAAAAATGAATATCGCCCAATATTTTGACATGATCTATATACTAACTGTAGGAAAACAATTTGTTTTTATCCAGAAGAGAGTTATTTATATATTGATAATAATGTTATCTATGAATTATTCCAATAACTCATTTGGTATATTTAATTGAGATGTAGCCGAGGGACAAAACATAAATGACATGTCATACTTGGAAAATTTTATTTTCACGAGAAACATATCCATTTTTTCTTCTATTAAAGACTCCTCAACTTTATCTTCTCGACATGAGAAATTCTTGATGATATTTTCACAAGTAGTGGGGTTGGTAGGAGTCTTTTTGGCAAGTGAACGGTTCGAGGTTGGTTTTGAGGATGAGAATTGCACTAAGGAATCTCCTTGTTGAGAAAGGATGTTTATTTTTATAGATAGTATATCCACAATATAGGAATCCATATTTCCATGTACCTATGAATATGAGGTTTGCCTCATATTTGACTCAGAAAGGAGAGGACCTTCTTCTCAATATCAAATCTGACAATGGAGATGTCCTTTTTAGTGGGTTCCATCATGTAGAGAACTAAAATCATTGATTTAATCTTGAATGGAGGGATAATTGTTTTTGCATATATTGTGAGTAGAACCATCAGGGAGGAATACATCAAGTGGATGAACTTCATTCAGTTTGATATCATAGTGGGGAGGACCATCGTAGTGAAGGTAATCATGGTGAGGAATACCATCATTGCTTGATGCCTGACTTTAGGGAGAAGATATGTTGGAGGATGTTCTATAGATTAAGGTGACGTGGAATGATATTGATGAAATGGTGAGAAGATTTATCTATGTGGATACTTAGAGGGATCAATGTGAGTGGATTGAAAAGGAAGACCATATATTGATTAGAGACTTAAAAAAGGGGATGATTAACAAAGGGGAATACTTGAAATATGGGGACTATTTGGAATGACATTTTGAAGAAATTTTAAATGATGATCCAGACTATTATGTAATTTCTCTAGAGATGAAATTATTTAGGGAGATAGATTCCATTCGACTATATATTTTCTTTGAAATGTCAGTTGTTTCCTTTTCTGTTTGACATGAATTTTCTCTGTGGGTTCTCACTTACCCTTAAGAGTGTTTCATATTAAAAAAGCTACTTTCGAGATGTGGAGTACCTTCACATCGAATTCAATCATTGAGAGGAATACCATCATAGATTGATTCTTGACCTAAGGAGAATTATGCAGTTTATACACTGGGGTGGACAATCATAGGGGAAAATAACAAGGAGAGGAACAAATTGCTATTTGATTTCATTGTGGGGATGAACTTCTCAACAAATTCTAGTATGGTGAGGACTACCCTCATATCTTGATTTTTGACTAAAGGGAGAATCTATATAGTGTATACCATAGGGAGGGTCACTAGGGATGTTGAAGGAAAGGTGAAGACCTTTATTTTATTTGATCATCTGGACATGAGGATGGATTCAATGATTCTTATCAGAAGATAAGCTCTCATGATCCATCAGTTTGTGTCCACAAAGGGAGCCTTCATGGTTGATTCTATATATAGGACCTATAGAGATGATAATAACAATATGGAAGGCGAAAATTTCAGAACTTATGCTTCCATAATTTAGTAACATATCCATAGGATCTTGATCCATAATTGAAATATTTTTTATGTCTTCAAAAACTCCATATTTCATCATAGTTGGGTCCTGAGTCTGATCATCATGTTGTATCAACCTTTGGAATGATTTATTTTTTGGAAAATCACTTGCAAACAATTGGGGATGCTTGTTGTAGATGATAGAATTCATTTATGGGTTTTTTATTTCAGTGGATCCCAAGGTGTGGTTGGAATATGTCAATTATCTACCTAAGTTTTTCAGTGATATATCTCTACACTAGAGTATCCATAGAATTGTAACGATGTCCTAGAGTTTGAATAGGTGTTTCTACCTGATCCTATTGTCCATTTATCATAGAATATTTCCAATGAACCTCTTAAATGGGAGCAGGGATACTATTATACTATGAAGAGATCACCTTATTATGTGGATGATCCACCCCACTTGGGGAGATGGGGTTACTGAAATAGATCCTTTCTATTTCCATAAATATTAGTATATCTTGAAAAGATTTCCAGATATGGCCATGGATTGATACCTGATCCTTCATCATTTCTAGGATGTGTTTAGACACTTCTTTGTTGGGAAGTGAAATATATTACCATAAGATGTCAAAATATGAATATGGGCATGATCTGATGCCCCATTTCCTACTCCTGGGTACTGGAAATTATCCTATGTAGGGGAAAAGGTATATATCTTTCTCAGATTTATAGGTGGGATATGAAAATTGTTTTCATTGACTGCTGACATATTTGACTAGAAGGCTTGACGTGGATGATAAAGTGTTTTCATTTGATCATTAGTTTCCATTGCATTTCTTTGATGGGATTGATATGAATCCGTAGAAATTTTTATTTGCTTGTATTTGGTTTCCATCGTATTTTCCTTTTGGGATTGATATGTTGGAATAGTAATATATGTATCTTTTTGATTTCAACCATATTTTACTAGAGGGATTTTTTTTTCATTTTCATGAATTTTCATCTACTTTTAATTTTTCACCCTATTTTGACGGCGGGTTTGGAAAGATGTAGCAGGAACCTATGCCTGATCATAGCAGAGCTTTCATATTTGACTGACGGGCTTCATATTTGTGAGTATTTTTCTCATTTTCTTATGTTTCACTATATTTATATAGCAAGTTTAATGTTAATCGGTAGGGATATATGTCAAGCTATAAATTTCCATAACATTTGAATGGCGAGATTTATGAGGGTGGGAAGAACTACACATCTTCTCATGGGTTGTCATCATATTTGACTGGTGGGTATCAATAGAAGGAATGATAATTATGGTCTGTTCCTGATTATATGATCATCACCCTTTGTGATAATCCCTAGGAACCTAGGCCTTCATGACTTCCAGTGGGTTTTTTGGGGTAGAACCCTCTTAATTATGAGGATTTGGGTTGCACGACATTTGATGCAATGGCTTGCGACTAAGTCCCTTGAGAGGAACCCCATGTGCTATAGGAATGGAGTCATTAGTGATGACGTCAGCAAAGTCCCTAATATTAGGGAGGAATTTATAATATCATTCTAGGGTCAGGCTCCCAAAACGGTTGGATATGGAAAGTGGACCCGTTTGGTTTTGGGCCACTGACCATCACTAGGGGGATGGCTGGCATGGATTTATGGACTAAAGGACCTATCTTGTTTTCTCTAGGGTAGAGATATTACCATTGTGTTGGTACTCTATAACCAGTGCATTTGAAACCTAGCATTGAGGTCACTGGGTGGGAGACAATGTCCTCAATTTTCTTAAGGACATGGTCAGTGCAGTAGTTGAGGTTCACATTTCTGAAATCTATTGACATGCCACTGAATTAAAGAGAGATATAAAGTTGAGTTCCTATAATATATGGGACAATTAAAGAAAAAACCTCCTCAAAGTATCATCTCATGACCACAAAATTAATTCATGGTCTTTCTTGGACCTCTTCCATTTTAGATCTGAAAGGGGCCTATAGCGGGGTAACACCACCACCATGGTAATGTATTCCAATCAAGTTAATAATTGTTTCTGATGAATATGGGTTTTGTGTGAGGAATTAAATGTTCCAATTAAGATAGGGAATTATAATATTTTTATATTGTGAAGGAGGTGTTTTCGTTATGTATTTCATTCCATTTATTCCCTTTTTCTTCCTATGAACAACCATTTTCACCCAAGATGGTTGTTTCATGGGTTAAATAGTGAAAAATCACTGATTTTGAGTACAAAATATTTGAATGGTTTACAATTGGTTTGTTCATGGATCCAAAAAATTTCAACATCTCTCACATCCATGATTCATGGACCTACTTTCTAGAGGTAGGAGTTCATTAAGTCACTTGGCCAATGACACTTAATAACTCACATTGGTCGAGAGGATTAGAAATCGGTCTCATAACATAATTTTGGGGGGGATGTAATTCCTATTCCAGGACTCTATTACACATTTCAGATATGTTCATGAATCCTTGGTTCATTCCCAAGTATGCATACACGGATTACCTTAAATTAATATACCATTATGACTACACCTGGTTCAGAATCACCAGTATGCATCTAAGGTTCTCTATCAATGGGGATATTAATATGTATATGAGGTTATACATACATGGTATCCCTTTATGGGTGTATTATATATCCTTTAGTCATTCATTATGATGATTCTAGTTTTAATCCATTTGGTGAGGCTCTATGGAGATTGTTTTCATCCAAGAAGAAAGAATATATTTTGATGTTGGTATAGAACCCATAATATGGGATTCCTATATATCTACATGAGTGAAATAACAACCCATGTAGTTGATTTCCACTTATCTTAACACATCACCATTTTGGTTCATGTTAAAATAAACCAACCATGTAGTTTAACGTCATGCAGTGAAGACGTCCAGGAAAAAATTGAATGGTAAAATATTAGTGTAGGGATTATGATAAAGCTTCTCAAGGGGTCGAGAATAGATTTATTATCCTCAATAGGGGAATGATATTATTTAGGCTATGGTCTAGAGGAGATGAAGATGTATGAGGATGTTGGGTTTAGACCTTAGGGAGGCTTCCTACATATCAGATTCAGCTGGGAATCATAGCCCATGATGTTCAGTACGAGATGGGAATTACATCTATGGATAATCCCATTTAAAGGGGGAATAATTTGGGATTATGCATGAATGTTTCCCATTTGTGTCCCAAGGATATATTTTCCATGGGTATCTACATTATTATACCATTTCTATGCTCTAGAGAAAATTAGGATGAGTGTGTATGTTGGGTTGGGACCTCAGGGAGGCTACCTACATATCCCATTTAATTGGTAATAAAATCCCACATAGTTTGGTATGAGTTATGTCATACATCTATGGATAAGACCCATTTAAATGGAGGAATGATTAGGGATTATACCATATGGGAGGCCCAATTATAAGGATATTATTGGGTCTTATACCTTATGGGAGGCCCACATGAGGGGATTTGATTGGGCCTTATACTCCATCGAGGCCCATTTAAGGAGATATGATTAGGGATTATACCATATGGGAGGACCACATGAGGAGATATTATTGGGGATTATACCTTAAGGGAGGGCCGTTTGAGGTTTTTGATCATTTGAATTTCATAATTTAAACTAACCTCTAAGTTTTCATGATTCATGCTCGGTGTGAGAAACAAGAGGATATAATAGATCTGAAGATCACAAGATCCAATTGGTCCATTAGTGAATGAGATGCTAAATCCCAAAGGGAGAGGGAGAGGGGGTTAATTAATCCTATTTCCTCATCACATTTTATATATATGATAGTCTCATTTTGTGATCTATTTATATTTTTCCTGTGTGGATTTTAAGAGGATTAAAAGTGATACCTCCTACAAGAAAGGCTATGGGATTTCATTGGGAGGAGTTCCCTAAAATTGGTTTTGGGTGGAGGACCTCATTACCTATCAAGGGGAAAGGAAAGAATGATCTCTACCATCACCCCCAGAACTAGGAGGTTAACTTGAGTACCCCAAGGTTGGAACCCTAGTTACCATGGGGATGTAAACCCAAGGCCATTCCAAGGGTATGCCCTATTTTTGGGGTCACCCATGGGACTCCACTTACCATTAACATGTAAAATCGAAAGAAAATGATGATGTGTCTGATGAACATATCATACATGTTAGGGTTCTTTGTAAGGGGCCTTAGCCTAAAACTTGTAGAATGGTTCATGGAGGGGCCAACCTAGGGACTGATGAAATGATAGAAGAGAATGGTGGGAGCTAGATAGTAGAACTCCCTAGGATTCCTCATTCCATATAGCATGTTCTTACGTGGGATGTGGTTCCATCCACATAGCATGGTGAAATGTGGGTGTGGGTATGGTCTGTGTAGAATTTTACCATGTGAACCAAGGGTCATCTCTCATAGTTTTGTGCTATGCAGGACCAGGTTCTGCTCGCATAGTTTTTTTCTATATGGGTCCAAGTTCCTCATGTGTAGTGATTTACTACGTGGGGTAGGGTTTTGCTTGCATAGAAATTTCCTATTTAGGATTCTTATACACAAAGGTTCCATCAGTTTATGTCTCATGAGATTGTATTTCCAAGGGGATTTTGGGAATGTGGACCATTATATGATTTATTATTTTCTACTTAATACTTTGCGACGATTTTTATCTATAAGGAATCACTGAAGGGCTTCCGTTTTCATGATTCCTCACTTCAAATCTCCACATTTTTTACACATTTTTTGACCTTTTTACCTATTTTCATCCCCAATGGGATCTATTTATAGAATAAAAAGGGACTGAGTACCATCTGAGATTTTTGTTCATGGTGGGATAAATGCATTATTTTGTGGAATCCCAGGGAGTATGCCCTAACACGTAAATTCCCTAGTCAACAGGGATGTCGTTTTCGAAAGAAGGGATTAATTTGTAAGGGAGGGAATTATTTACCCAGTCTAACAAATGACTTTGTTTCATTTGCAGGAACCAATGGTACTGTTTCATCCCATGAACTATTTAGTTGACATAGATGTTCATTTGTGGGTGCGTAAATCACCACCTCCTTCTAGAGAATGACTTCAGTTTCATTTGTGGCTAGCGGTTCTACCCACTATATCTTGTAAATAATTTAGTTCATGGATGCTTCATGATTTTTTGGAATTGCATACAGACTTTATTTTGATCATAATCATCTTTAGGTTTATTGTTTTACCCTTTTACAAATTCATTGAATTATTTTTTTATTCCTTGAATAATTTTCTAGAACCCAACATGGGGGTTTTATGGATTTTTATAGTATTTATGGGTTTTAATCTTGTTAATGTTTCTTGCATTCTTTTTCTTTTTAGTTGTTTTAGGGGGTTTTATGGGATTCAACGGTTTTATTGGTTCTATAATTTTTTAATATTTTTAGGGGTTTAGAGTTGTTAGGTTTTTAGTGTATGTTTAGGTTCTTTAGTATTTTTATTTTTTTGAGGTTTTTATGATTTTAGTGGTTTTATGGTTTTAAGTGTTTTTTAGGTTTTAGGGGGGGTGAGTTTTTAGGGGTTCTTTGGGATTTTTTAGCTTTTTAGATCAATTAATTTTTTTTCTTTGTTTTATGGGTTTTAGGGTTTTTTAGAGTCTTAAATTTCTTTATTGGTGTTCGTACAGTTTTTATCATTTTAGGGGTTTTAGGTTTCTAGTGGTTTTAGGTTATTTTATATTTTTAGTGGTTTAATAGGTTTTAGGGGTTTTAGGGTGTTTTTTGGTTATTTTAGGGTATTTTAATGTCTTTTAGGGTTTTCAGGTTTGTTAGGGTTTTAGGTTTTATAATTTTTTTAGTGTGATTTTTATTTTTAGGGGTACTAATGGGTTTTAGGGGTTTTATGATGTTTATGTGTTTTTATGATTTTTATGACTTTTATGGGTTTTAGGGTTTTTTGGGTGTGTAGGGTCTTTATTTTTTTAGTTATTTTTATAGTTTTAGTGGTTCTTATTGTTATTAGCATATTTTATATTTTTTAGGGTTTTAAGTTCATTTGGGGTTTCTATGGGATTTAGGGTTTTTTGTGTCCTTTAAGATTTAAATGTCTCTTAGGGTCTTTAGGGTTTTTAGGGTTTTTAGGGTCTTTATGGGGTTTGTGGTTTTTAGATTATCTTAGGGGTTTTAGAGTATTTCGGGTTCATTTAGTGTTTTAGTATCCTTTTATAATTTTTAGGGGTTTTAGGGTCAATTGAGGGGATTTTTTCGATCTTCTAGGGTTTTTAATTGTTTTAGGATTTTTAGGGTTTTTGGTGATTTAGTGGTTTTTGGGTTTTACTGGACTTTTATGGTCGTTTATAGGATTTTAGGGTTTTTAGTGTTTTTATTGTTTTTAGGGGTTTTAGTATTTTTAGGGGTTTTAAGTGTTTTTCTCATATTTTTCAGGTCTTTGGGGTTTTAGGGGGTTTAAGGGTTTTTTAAGTTTTAGGCATGTTTTAGTTATTTGAGGCTTTTTGGGGTCTTTGAATTTATATGTTATTTTTTGGGTTTATGGTAATTTAGGGTCTTTTTGGGGTTTTAAATGTTTTAAGGCTTTTTAGGGTTTTATGGATTTCAGTCTTTTAAGGGTTTCTTTATGGGTTTTTGGATTTTTAGGTGTTTTTAGGGTTTTAAGGGAATTCTAGAATTTTTTTTATTTCTTAGTGTTTTATGGATTTTTTTTACGGTTTTTATGGATTTCTATGATTTTTATGGGGGTTTGGGGTTTTTGGGTTTAATGGTATTTTTAGGATATTTTAGGGTTATTTAGGAGGGGTTTTAAGAGTTTTATTGATTTTTATGGTTGTTATGGTTTTATAGTGTTTTTTTGGGGTTTTTGGGTTTTGGGGTTGTTTAGGGTTTTTTGGTTTTTATCGGTTTTACAGTTTTTAGGGGGTTTTTGGTGTTTTTTTGGCATTTTAGGTTTTAGGGTCTTTTAAGATTTTCTGGGTTTTTATGGGGTTTAACGGGTTTTTCGGGGGATTAGGTTCATTTTACGAGTTTTAGATATTTTCTGGGTTTTAGGGTTTTCATGGTTTTTATAGTTTTTTTGGTTATTCTGGGTTTTTATGTTTTTTATGGTTTTTAGATTTTTTTATTTTTTTTATTTTTAGAGTTTTTCTAGATTTTAAGGGATTTTTGGGTATTTTTCGTTTTAATGGTTTTTACGAGGTTTTATATTTTTATATTTTTAGGGTCTTTTAGTGGTTCTTTACGGTTTTGGGGTCTTTTAGGGGGTTTTCTAGATTTTTCGGTATTTTTAGGTGTTTCTGGTGTTTTTAGAGGTTTTTACGGTTTTTTGGGTTTTATATTTGTTTAGGTTCTTTTAGTTTTTCATGGATTATGAGGTTTTCGGTTTAATGGTACATGGTTTAGGGTTCAAGGTGTATTTTATTTGGTTTAAGGTGTATGGTTTAGGGTTTAGGGTGTTGGGTTCAACGTTTAAGGTGTATGGTGAAGGTTTTGGTTTTATAGTGTAGGGTATGTATTTTATGTTGTAGCATTTTTAGTCATGGTGTAGGGTATAGGGTTTAAAGTATGGGGATTAGGGTTTAGGTTATGGGGTATATAGTTTAGGGTGCATGGTTTAGGGTTAATTTTATAGGGTATATGATTTTGGGTTTTAAGGGCATTCTATGCTTTTTGTGTTTTTAAGATTTGTTTGTTTTTAGTGGTTTTTTAGATTTGAAGGGGTTTTATAAGTTTTTTTATAGTTTTAGGGGTTTTATGATTTTTTAAATATTTTTTATCATTTAGTTAGGGTTTTATGGTTTTTTTCTATTTTTGAGGTTTTAAGTTATATTTCAGTTATTTTTTTATTTTCAGTGTCTTACGAGTTTAAGGAGATTTTTGGGGTTTTAGGGGGGGTTGAATTTTTAGTGATTTTATAGGTTTTTAGTGGTTCTTTTGTATTAGTTTTTTTAGTAGTTCGTAGGGATTTATGATTTTTTTTGTGTTTTTTGTTGTTTTTAATGGTTTTTAGAAATTTTAGTTGTTTTAAGGGGTTTTTTGGGGGTGTGTGTTTTTATGTTTTTTTGTGTTTTCCTAATTTTTAGGGGTTTTAGTGCTTTTGAAATTTTTGGGTGATTATGGGTTTTGAGGTTTTAGGGTAGTTTTTTATTTTATGGTTTTTAATGGTTTTGGGGGTATTTGAGGTTTTTTTGTCTTTTTATGATTTTTAGTAATTATTTTTGGTTTTTAGCTTCTTTGGGGCTTTCAGATATTTAGGGTTGTTTTTGGTTTTTAATGTTAATAGGGTCTTTAATAATATAATGGTTTTTTGTGTGATTTAGGTTTTTATGGTTTTTTGGGTTTTAGCGTTTTTTTGGGTGTTTAGGGTTTTATGATTTTTATGAGTTTTATGGATTTTTAAGGATTATTTAGGATTTTTAGGGTCTTTTGGGGTTTTAGTATTATTTACTGTTTAAGGGTTTAGGGTTTTTATGGTTTTGTGATATCTTATGTGTTTTGACGTTTTTAGGGTCTTTTAGCATTTTGAGAGTGTTTTAGGGGTTTTATGGTCTTTTATACGTTTTTATACGTTTTAGGTCCCTTTATGTGTTTTAAATGGTTTTGAGAGCCTTTTACCAGTTTAGGGAACATTTTGACCTTTTGAGGGTTTTAATTTTTTTGTGTTTTCGGTTTTTTTGGGTTTTAGTGTTTTTAGGGTTTTTATGATCCTTTATGTTTTTAATTGGTTTTATAATTTTAGGATTTTTTTGGTGTTTTGTGTTTTTACAGGTTCTAGGGTCTTCTGGGGGATTTAGGATCTTTTAAGTGTTTTTAGTGTCCATCATGGTTTTTTACGATTCCTTAACATTTTTAGATTTATTTATTATTTTTATGGGATTATGGGTTTTAGGGTTTTATGATTATTATGGTTTAAGTAATTTTATTTTTTTTTGGGTTTTTAGAGTTTTTAGGGTGTTTTAATATTATTAGGGGTTTTAGGTATTTTTTACGGGGTTTTGGGTTCTAAGGGGATTTTAGGGTTTCCTAAGGTTTTTAAGGGTTTTATAGTTTTTCATAGATTTTTAGATATTTTTTTTTGATTTTCGATGTTCGTTAAGGTTTTTATAATTTTTAGGGGTTTTATGGGGTGTTAGTGTTTTTAGAGTTTTTAGAGTTTTTAGGGGTTCAAGGTTTTTTGTTGGTTTTAGGGTTTTAGTGTTTATAGGGTTTTTATGGTCTTTTAGGGTTTTAGGGTCTTAGGTTTTTAGGGTTTTTAGGGGTATTTAAGGTTTTAGGGTTTTAAGGGGATTATACGTTTTTTGGGTTTTTGGGTTTTGGGGGGGGGGGTTTAGGGTTTAGGTATTTTTATGTGTTTTTATTTGTTAGAGTTTTTATAGGATTTTCTAGTTTTAGGGTTTCTAGTATTTTAAACATTTTATAGTGTTTTTAAATTTTTTTGGGTTTTAAGGGGTTTTAGAGGTTTTAGTGTTTTTAGGGTTTTTTGGGGTTTTTGGGGTATTTAGGGTATCAGGGGGTTTTACATACTTAAGATTGTGTTTTTAGTGGATTTTTTGTTTTCTGAGGCGTTTTAGGGTTTTTAGGGGGTTTAAATGTTTTTAATGGTTTTCATGTTTGTATGGTTTTTTATTTATTTTTTGGGTTCTAAATATATTTTGATGGGGTTTTTGGGTTTTTAGGTGTTTTAGGGTTTTATAAGTTTTCTGAAAAGGCTTAAGTGTTTTTAGGGTTTTAAGGGCATTTTAGGGTTTTAGGGGTTTTATGCATTCTGAGAGGATTAATGGATTTTTAGGGTTTTTTAGGTTTTTTATTTGCTTTCAATAGTTTTAAGTGTTATTAGGGTCATTTATAATTGTTTTATAGTTTTTATGAGTTTTAGGTTTTTAGGTGTTTTATGATTTTTTGGGATTTTAATGGTTTTAAGGGTTTTCGGGGTTTTTGGGATTTTAGGTGTATTAGGTTATTTAGGGGTTTTAGGCTTTTAGGGGGTTTAGGTTATTTTAGAGACTTTTTGGGTTTCTATGTATTTTGTGGGTTTTGAGGTTTTATAGAATTTTAGGGCCATTTCTGGGGGTTTAAGGTTATCTAGGTTTTTATAGATTTTTAATTTTTTTAGGGTTTTTATGATTTTTATTGATTTTTTATGATTTTAGGTGGTTTAAGGGTGTTTTGGGACTTTTGGTAGAACTTGTATGTTTTATGTTTTTAGGGTTATAGGGATTTTTGTGGGTTTATGGGATTTAGGTTTTTATAGGTTTTTTAGGTTTTTAGGTGTTTTATGGTTTTTAGGGTTTTAGGGGTTTTAGTATTTTTAGGTGTTTTAGGACTTTTATGGTTTCTATGATTGTTTGAGGGTGTTTCAGGTTTTAAGGACTTGTTTAAATTTTGGGGTATTTTAGGGTATTTTGGGGGTTTTAGTGTCTTTTAAGTTCTTTATGATTTTTTTGGGTCATAGGGTTTTTTGGGTTTTTTAGGGTTTTAAGATTTTTATAGAGTTTTTACTATTTTTATGGTATTATTTTTAATGATTTTTTCGGATTTTAGGGTTATCAATGATTTTGAGGTTTTTATAGAATTTTTATGGGGTTTAAACTTTTTATGGTTTTTAGTGTTTCTAAGGGTGTTTAGGAGTTTATAGGTTCTTCTTAGGGTTTTATAGGTTTTTATGTTATTTTTAATCTTTTATTAGGGGTTTAGGGTGTCTTATAGGTTTTGGTTTTTTAAGGATTTAATGGTCTTTTAGAGGTTTTAGGGTATTTTTGAGTTTTTTTTTGGGATTTTAGGGTTTTAGGGATTTTTAGTTTTGTTTTGGGTTTTAGGAATTTTTTGGGATATTTAGTTTATAAAGGATTTGTATTTTTATTAAGTATTTTAGTGGTTTTATAGGTTTTTGTGGTTTTTAGTATTTTTAGGGGTCTTACGGTTTTTTAGGGGTAATATGGCCTTTTAATTTTTTTAGGGGTTTTAGGGTCTTTTATGGGTTTTTAGTGTGTTATGTTATTTTAGGATGTTTTAAGGTTCTCAGGAACTCTTTAGGTTTTTAGTGATTCTTAAAGGGTATTTTAGATGTTCTAACGATTTTCAAAGCTTTTAGGGTTTTTTGGGTTTTTTAGTCCTTTTTGTGTTTTTAGGGTTTTTGGGTCATTTTGGGTTTTGGGTATAGGGTTTAGTGTTTATGGTGTAAGATTTGGGGTTTAAGATATATGGGTTAGGTTTTATGGTATATCTTTAAATACTTTGGGTGTAGGGTTTAGGTTGAAGAGTATAGGGTTTATAGGGTTTAGGGTGTGATGTGTATAGTTTAGGGTGTAGGGTGTAGGGTATATGGTTTTTGTGTTTTTTAATGGTTTTATGGTTTTAAGGGGTTTTGTGTTGTGAGGGTTTTAAAGGTTTTTATGAGGTTGAGGTGTTTTATTGGTTTTTATGGTATTTATGGGGTTTTAGGTTTTTTATTATTTTTTGGGGACTTTAGGTGTTTAGGTATTGTTTTGGGTTTTATGGGTTCCTCTATTTTTAGTTGTTTTAGAGGGTTTGATGTTTTTTAGGGATTTCTGGTTTTTATTGGGTTGATGAGGTTTTTATGGGTTTTTAGAGGTTTTAGGGTGTCTAGAGTTTTTATAGATTTTATGGTTTTTTGGGTTTCGTGGGTTTAGAGTTTTATTAAGATTTAATTGGGGTTTATATTTTTTTTATAGTTTTTGGGGTTTTATGGTTTTAGGGTTTTAATGTTCCCCTAGGTTCTTATAGGGGTTTTAGGGCCTTTTAGTGTTTTGGGGACTTTGGATTTTTATTTTTTTGGTGTTTTTATAAGTTTTTATTGATTTTAGGGTTTTAGGGTCTTTATCCTTTCGTGGTTTTTATAGTTTTTATGGTTTTCAATATTTTTATGGTCATTTAGGGGTTTTATGATTTTTTTGGGATTTTCATATTTTAAACAGTTTTTCATTTTATAAGGGTTTTACGATATTTTATTGTGTTTTTAGAGTTTTAGGGGATTTTTTGGACTTTTAGGTATCTTTTAGGGTTTTTTGGATTTTTAGGGGCTTTTAGTGGGTTTTAAGATATTTTGGATGTTTTAGGGTTTTTAGGGGTTTTATAGGTTTTATGATTTTCTATAGTTTTAGGGTTCATTTAGGGATTTTTGGGGTTTTAGGGTCTTTTATGGTTTTAGCAGTTTTTTGGGTTTTTGGATTTTGTAGGGTATTTATGGGTTTTTTTGGTTTGTTTGGGGATTTAAGGATTTTTAAATGTTTCAGGGTTAATTTTGGGGTTTTATGGGGTTTTAATGATATTTAAAGGGGTTGAGGTGTTTTCTTGTTTTTATTTTTATTTTTTAGGGTTTCAAGGGGTTTAGGGATTTTTTGTTGTTCTTAGGGATTATAGAATTTTTATGGTATTTATAGTTTTTGTGGTTTTTTGGGTTTTTTGGGTTTTTATGTTTTTTAACATTTTAGGATATTTTATGTGTTTTAGGGTCTCATAGGGTATTTTTGTTTTTATTGTATTTTATGGTTTTTTGAGTTTTTATAGGTTTTTAGTGTCTTTTAGGGTTTAAGGTTCTATTTTGGTTTTTTTTATTTGTAGGGTTTATGGTATAGAGATTAGTGTTTTGGGTATGGGGTATAAGGCTTATGGTGTAGGGTATTGGGTATAGGGTATAGGGTTTTATGTGTTGGGTTTAGGGTTTAGAGTGTAGGCTGTAGGGTTTGGTGTATAGGGTTTAAGGTTTATGGTGTAGGGTATGACATTCAGGGTCTAGGGCTTAGGGCTTAGGGTGTAGGTTATAAAGTATAGGGTTTTATGGTTTTTATTGTTTTTATGTGTTTTAAATGTTTTAAAGGATTTTAGGGGTTTTAGTTTTAAAATTTTTTATGGGCTTTACTGTTTTGTAGATTTTTTGTGGTTGGGGGGGGGACGGTTAAGGGGGTTAGGGGTTAGTATTTTTACGGTTTTAGTTTTTTTTTTTGTGGTTTTTAGGGGTTCTAGGGGGTTTTTAAAAATTTTAGGGTTTTTAGGTATTTTAGGGTTTTTGTCCATTTTAAGGGTTTTTTGGTTTTTAGGGTTTTTATAGTTCTTTTGAGTTGTTAGGGTTTTTTCTGGTTTTCATTGGTTTTTATAATTTTTATGTTTTTTTATTTTTTATTTTTCTTAGATTTTTTAGTTTTTTTTGGGTTTTTTGGTATTTTAGTTAGTTTTGTGGTTATTAGGGTTTTTTTGGAGTTTTTAGGGTTTTATTGGGTTTTATTGTCTTATAATGTTTTTTTGGGTTTTAGGTTCTTTTTGGGTTTTTGGTCCTTTTATAGGTTTTAGGGCCCATTATAAATTTTATGGTTTCTTTCCATTTATATTTTTTGGGTCCTTTTTGTGTTTTGGGGTTGTTAATGTCTTTTAGGTTATTTTTCGGTATTTTAGGGGGTTTTAGTTTCTTTTTTTGTTTTATAGTTTTCATGGTCTCGAATGGGTTTTAGGTGGGGATTTTCATGGTTTGTAGTGTTTTCAGTGTTTTTCCAGGGTTGAGGGTATTTTACTTTTTATAGAGTATGTAATCATATATAGGGTTTTTGGGTCTTTTAGGGTTGTTAGGGGTTTTATGGTCTATTAGGGCTTTATGGGTCTAGGGTCCTTTTAGGGGATTTTAGGGTTTTTTTGGTTTTTGGGGTTTTTGGGATTTATTGGTTTTATGGTCATTTAGCATATTTTTATTGTTGTAAAGGGTTTTTTGGGTTTTTTGGGAATTTTTTGTTATTTATTTGGTTTTTAAGGGTTTCTTGGGCCAATAAGGGTTTTAAGGGGGTGTTTAGGGTTTTGGAGGTTTATTAGGGTTCTTAGGTTTTTGGGTTTTTTACTGTTTTCATGTATTCTATTGGTTTTATGGTTTCATAAAAATATTCAGGGTTTTATGGTTTTTTGGGGTTTTAGGTGTTTTTAGAGTTTTTACGGTTCTTAGTGTTTTAGGGCAGAAGTTGTGTGAGGCCAGGCTATTTCTAGCCCCCCAATTTATTAGAAAAAATACATTGCAGACAAGGGAGTGGAGGGGTCAAACGACCCACACCCATAATCCCTTAACAACCCCAAACCCATTAAGACCCAAAACCCAAAAAACACACAAAAAGCACACAAAATTCAAACAAAGCAGACATTCACAGTCATCTTCATCAGCACCTCCCAACCAATCTGAAAAAAGAATCTCACAACACATGTTCCATAATCCATTGCCTTCAACATCAACATCTCAATCAGCACTTTCCAGGGAGAGGGTATTCCTCCCATCCACGCAGCAACAAGCATCTAGCAGCACAAGTTCCCACATCCAGTACAACCTAAACAGACATCTCCCAGTATACCGCATCTCAGATTCCAGTAACCATATTCTTCTAACCAAGAATCGAGCACCTCCCGACCAAACATCTTCCAGCAATTGGCACCCAGCATGACCATTTCACAACACCACACACCCATAGAGCACCAAACAACACCTTCATCAGACATCACCCAACAACTCTCATCAATCAGTACCCACAGTAACTCACGAGCAGACCAGTCACAACCAATAAACAACACCACCATCGAAACACAACCAATCCAACTGCACCCCCAACGAGCACGACAACCAGTAGCCCATTAACCAACATCCATCACCTTCAATCCAGTTAAGACCCAACAGCCTGCAATTTTCATCTAGAAGCTCTCAAACAACAACATAGAAAAACACAGAAAATAACATTTTACAGCAGATCCCCCTTCTGCCTAACTCAAAATCTGGATTCAACATTCCGAGAACAAAATCCACCATAATTGATTCACTCCAGTATCAATTAATACCAAAAGATCAGAACCATAAATCAAGTAAAATCATCAAGATTTACCTCATGATAAGTCTCTAGAGAAGAATCCAACCAAAGCCATCCGCCACAAGACTATACCCTATACCACCAAAATGTACCTGAATGATGCTCGAATTGGGACCCTCGCAGATCCCAAGCCTCAACCCGAGAAGACGCAGTGGAGATCTCTCGAAGAAGGAACCAAATCTGAAGAGGCCACAGGTTTGAAGCACCATTCGAGGAGAAATCCCTGGGTTGGAAACTGACCGTCGACCACACCGATGTTGCAACCTTCTTTGCCGAAGAGGCCCTAGACCTCGTTTTCATGACTTTGGACACTTCAGATCTATAATTTCAACCCCGATCTGTGGCTTATATTCCACATCATCAATTTCTAGATCAAGCATATCCAAGGCCACAATAAATAGTGCAACCTCTATAGACGCCAAAGAGGCCCTGCAATGATCTGCAGCCAAAGGCCCAAGAAAGTACACCCTTTGAGGATGTTGAGTCTGCCAAATAAAGAATACCACCACTTCCTTGAGATTAAATATCACGCCCATATCAGACTTTTGCAGAGAACCATCAAGAAAATATCTATAATCAAAGCTACGAGAAGAATCCAGGGGAAACCCTAGAAGTTGCGTCGAACGAGGGAGAGATTCGGGGGAGTATGCCACCATTTTCAATGTGGTTTTAGGACTTTTTAATGGTTTTAAGTGTTTTTAGGGTTTTATTTATTTTTATGTCCTTTATGGTTTTAGGAGTATTTCAGGTTTTTAGTATTTATTGGGGATTTTAGGGGATTAGGGTTTTTGTTTGGTTTTGGGGAGGTTTTTAGGATACTAAGTGGTTTCGTATTTTTTTAGCGGTGTTTTGATTTTTAGGTGTTTTATGGGTTTTTAAATGTTTGCTGGGTTTTATGGGTTTTTAGTGTTTTTAGATTTTTATGTTTTTTTTTGGTTTTATGGGTTTTAGAGTTTGTATAGTATTCAATGGTTTTTTTTATTTTTTGTGGTTTATTGGGATTTTAATGTTTTTTTATAATTTTAGGGGTTATAGATATTTTCATGTTATTTACTGTTTGTTATTATTTTAGGGGGTTAATTTTTTTAGGTTTTTTAGTTTTTAATGGTTTTCAATGTTTTGGCGGTTTTAAGGTTTTAGGGGTTTTTATGAGCTTTTAGGAATTTTTTGGGTTTTATGATTTTTAAGTATTTAGGAATTTTAAGGTTTTAGGGAAGCTAGGATTTTGTTTATGGTTTTTATGATTTTATTATCACCAAGGGTTTCTTTGGGATATTATGGGTTTAATGGTTTTAAAGGGTTTGGGGTTTTTTAGATTTTTTTGTGGTTTTATGGTCCTTTGGGAGTTTTAAGGGGTTTTGTGAGGATTTTTAATTTTTTAATCCTTTTATGGTTTTGAAGGGGTTTTAAGGCCTTTTGGGGTTTTATGTAGTTTTACAATTTTTTGGCTTTTAGGGTTTTTTAGGTTTTTTTTAGATTTTAGTGTCGTTTAGGGGTTTCGGTGCTTTAAGGGACATTTAGGTGGTTTTATTTAGTATTTTGTGTATTTTGTGTTTTTTTCATGTATTTTAGGTATTTTTATAGTTTTTAGGGTCTTTTAGGTGTTTTGTAGCGTTTTTAGGTTATTTTATGGACGTTTTGGGCGTCTAAGGGTTTTTCAGGGTTTTATAAATTTTTGGGTCTTTTAGGGGTTTTAGGCTCATTATTTTCTCGTTTTGAGGTTCCTTTTGCAGTTTTTGTGACTTCTATGGGTTTTAAGAGGTTTTAGAGACCTTTAGGGTTTTTAATCTATATAGGGTTTTAGGGTTGTTTAGTGTTTTTTAGTGTTTTTAGGGATTTTTTATGATTTTTTTGGTCTTTTGGTGTTTTTTGGTCTTTTAGGTTTTTTAAGGCTTTCAAGGTTTTAAAGGTTTTTCGATTTTTTAGAGTTTTAGGTTCTTTTATATTATTTTATAGTTTTCGGTATTTTTATTATTTTTGGGATGTTTTGTGTTTTTATGAGTTTTTTTATTTATAAGGGTTTTATGGGGTTTCAAGGTTTTCATGGGTTTTTGGATTTTGTGGCCTTTTGGAAAATATTAGGGTCTTTTAGGATTTTATGGTTCTCAGAAAAGTTAATTTTTTTTTGGGATTTATGGTTTTTAGGGGGTTTAGGGTTTTGGGGAATTTTATAGTTTCTAGGATTTTTGGGGTTTTACTGATTTTTAGGGGTTTTATTATTTTATAACATTTTTAGTTTTATAGGTATTTTTAGGGATTATAAGGAATTTTAAGGTTTATGGGGTAATTGATTATTTTTTGGGATTTCAATGTTTTTATGTCTTTTAAGGATTTTAGGTAGGTTTAAGGTTTTTTATGGATTCTATGTTGTTTTAAGGGTTTTAGCGTTTTTAAGGACTATATAAGGGGTTTTACGGGACATTAGAGTGTTTTATGGTTTTAGAGTTTTTAGGGGTTTTTTGGATTTTTTTTGGTTTTAGTGGGTTTAGTGTGTTTTTAGGGTTCTTAGGGTTTTTAGGTTTTATAAATATTTTTTAGGGTCTTTTAGTGTTTTAATTATTTTGGGGGGTTTTAGGGTCTTTATGTTTTTTAGGGTTTTATATGGTTTTTAGGGGGTTTAGAGAATATTATGGTGTTAGGGGATATATGATTTTTAGGGATTTTATGTTTTTTAGGGTTTTTATAGTTTCTATAGTTTCTAGGATTTTTTGGGAATTTTTGTGAATTTTTTGTTTTTAGTGGGTTTTTGGGTTTTTGGGATTATAAGGTTTTATGGTAGTTTTAAGGGGTTTTATGGGTTTTTATAGTATATAGGGTTTTCAAGGTTTTTATAATTGTTTTTTATTTTTTTCTAGTTTTTAGGGATTTATGTTTTTTACAAGTTTTAAGGGGTTATGTGTTATTTTTTTGTTCTTTTATGGATTTTATGGTATTTAGGGGTTTTCGTGGGCTGTTTTTTTAGTTTTACAGTGTTTTGAGATTATTAAGGTTTTAGGGATTTTTATGGTTTTAGGGGTTTTAGAATTGTTTTAGGTTTTTAGGGGTTATTTTTGTTTTTATTGTTATTTTAGATATTTTAGGTTTTTTTTGGTGGTTTTGGGGTTTTAGGGAGTTTAGGGATCTTAAAGCCTTTTATGAATTTTGATGGGATTTGTGGTATTTTAATGTTTTTTTGGTTTTAAGGGTTCTAGGGGTTTACTCTGTTTCCATGTTTTTTGGGATTTAGTGTCCTCTACGATTTTTAAGGGGTTTATGGGTTTTTTTATATTTTAAGGGGGTTTTGGTCTTTTAATTTTTATTGTTTTTAGGGGTATTAGGATATAATATATTTTTATGGGGTTTTATGTGAGTTTTAGGGATTTTTATTGTTTTTAGGGTTCTAGGTTTTTTTAGGGTTTTAAGAGTTTTTTTGAAATGATTAGGAGTTTTTAGGATTCTTTTATGGTATTTTAGGGTTTTAGAGGTTTTCATGGTTCTTTTATGGTTATATTATCAGGTTTACGGTTTATTTAGGGTTGTTGTTTTGGTTTTTAGGTTTCATAGGATTTTTTAGTATTTTTAGGGTTCTTAATATTTTACAGGGTTTTAGGTTTTTTTGGTTTTGTTTTCATTTTTATGTGGTTTTAAATTTTTTAGTTTTTAGGTTATTTAAGGGCTTTTAGGGGTTTTAACAGTTATTAGGGGGTTTATGGTTGTTATGGGGTTTAAGTGTTTTAGTTGGTTTTGGTGGTTCTATGGGTTTTATTTTTGAAGGGTTTAGTGTTTTTATTGTTTTCAGGGGGTTAATTGTTTTTAGGGGGTTAATTGTTTTTAGGGTTTTTATTGTTTGTTTGGTTTTTAGGAACAAATAAGGCGTGGGGCCAAGAAAAATGCCCAGTCCCTCAAATTTATTGATAAAAATTAAAATTTAAGGAATTACAAAGGGGGCTTATATATCTGGGTATGAGTGACACCCTTCATATCCGAGTACTCGTAGGGCACCCAAAAATGTGGTGTAACGAAAGACCACAGTGAGAAACTCCCTTCAATTGGCTTCTTAGAAAGAACATTAGCCACCATATTGACCTCCTTGTATGAATGAGTAATCGTAAGGATTAGGTTTTTGTAAATACTAAGGCATTCAATACATTTGGGGAGGAGCCACCATGGAACCTTCCTTGAATTTTCGCTGAAAGGCTCCACCGCAAGCTTTGAATCAAATTCGATCCAGGGATGCATCCACCCAACCTGATTTGCAAACCACATCGTCTTAATAATATCCCAAAGCTATGCCTCATAGGCACAACCATTCCTAATTAAGTGATATAAAATACCTTTGACAATTCCTTTATATGTACGGAAAATTTCACCACATACCGAAGGACATGGGGCACCCGCCGCCTCACAATCCAAACTGACTTTAATCCATGATGGGATTGGTGGAATCCATCGAATGAACTTCATCACCAGTGGGTTTTTTCATCTACAAGAGACACCAATAGTGTGGAGAATGATGATATAATTTAAACAATTATTCATCGTACATGTTTAAATGCACGTAGCCATCCAAACAACACTATGCATGGCAAGAATACCCTCATAAAGGGAGCTAGACTTATTTTGGAACATAACAGAGTTCCTCATGGCCCATAGGAAGGTCACATTTGCTGCCGACGCCGCAAGGAGGAGGCTGTGGAGCTTCTCACGACACTTCATTTATGTGATAAAGAAAATTATCTCATCAAGCATTATTCCCAAGAAAGGTTACTACTTGGTTTTTAGGGGTTTTACGGTTTTTAGGATTTTTACTATTGTTACCGTTTTTATGAGATTTTTGTATTTTAAGGATTTTTATGGTTTTTTTTTGGATTTGAGTGATTTTAAGGGGTTTTCAAAGATTTTGAAGTAACTTTTAGTGTTTTTATATTTTTAGGGGGTTTTATATTTTTTTTTCAGCTTCTGATTTTTTTCAGGGGTTTTGGGTATTTTGCGGGATTTTAGAGTTTTTAATCTCGTTTTGAGTTTATATGGTTTTTTGGGTTTTTGTGTGGTCAATTGTTTTTGGTATTTTATAGAGATTTTAGTATTTTTAGATTTTAGTAGGATATTTTAGTGATCGGAGTATGGTTTTAAGGTTTTTATGGTGTTTTAATGTTTTAGGGTTTTTTGGTGGTTTTAATTTTTTTAGGCTTTCAAAGGTATTTTGTGTAATTTTATGTCTTTTAGGAGTTTTAGGGTCTTTTAGTGTTACTATAGATTTATTTTAGGGGTTTCAGGTTATTTAGGGTTTTTAGGGTTTTTAGAGTTACTGATGGCTTTTAGGGTTTCTAGGAATATTTTGGTTTTGGATATTTTTTTGGGATTTTAAGGGTTTATGGGTTTTTTGGTTTTTACATTTTTAATCATATTTTAAGGTTTTTAGTATTTTTATTTTATTTTACAAGTAATAGGGGTTTTTGGAGTCTTTTAGGATTTTTTAGTGTTTTATATTCCTTTTTGGTGTTTTTTGGTTTTTTGGTTCCTTAATGTTATTTATAGTTTTCTGAGTCTTTTACTGTTTTTTGGTATTTTAGATCCTTTTAGGGTTTTTTAGTTTCTATTATGGTTTTTAGGGTCTTCTAGTGGTTTTTGGTTTTCTATGGGGTTTAAGCAGTTTTAAGGGTAGTTAGTGATTTATAGGGTTTTAGGGGTCTAATGATTTCATGGTTTTTCAGGTATTTAATTTTTATGGGGTTTTAGAGGTTTTTTTTGGTTTTTAGGGAGTTTAATGATTTTTGGGGGGGTTTTAGTGGATTTTTGGTTTTTAGTGTTTTATGGTATTTTTTATTTTTTAGGTTTTTTAGGGGTTTATGGGATTTTTAGGGGGTTATAAGTTTTTTGAGTAATTTTTTTTGGGATATAGGGTTTATAATTATTTTTCTGTTTTTAGAGTTTTTTGGTATTTTGAGAGTTCTATGGGTTTTATCAGTTTTTAGAGTTTTTAGGGAGTTCAGTGTTTTTAGGGGTTTAAAGGGATTTTTAGGCTTATTAGGGGTTTTCACGTTTTGATGTGGTTTTTGGCGTTTTATGGGATTTATAGTTTTTTATCAGGTATTTAAGGGTTTTTATTGATTTATATTGGGATTTATGATATTTTTAGTGGTTTTAGGATTTCTTTAAATTTTTAGGGTTTTTAGGATTTTTAGGGGTTTTAAGAATTTTAGGGGTTTTAGGGTCTTTAGGTGTTTTATGATCTTTTAGGGGTTGTTTATAAGATTTTTAGTATTATTTAAGAGTTTTATAGTGTATTAAGGGTTTAATATATTTTAGTGCATGTTGTATTTTTTTAGTGTTTTAGGGTTTTTAGGGTTCTTAGGGTTTTAGGTTTTTGAAATGTTTTTAGGTTTTGAGGGTTTTAATGTTTTTTATCATTTTAGGGGTTTTATTGGTTTTAGGGTTATTTTAGGGGTTTTAGGCTTCTTTTAATGTTCTTTTTCGTTTTTTTATGATTTTAGGGTTTTATAGGGTTCGAAGAGTTTTATGGGGTTTTAGGTTTTCTAAAATTTTAATGGGTTTTAAGGCACTTTTTTTATGGTTTTTTAGTGTTTTAAGTGTTTGGGGGGGGGGGGGTTTAGGGGTTTATAGGTTATTAGGGGATTTTAGAGTCTATAGGGTTTTAAGTGTTTTATGGTTTTTGGGATTTTTTAGGTATTTTAGCTTTTTAGCTTTTATTGGTTTTTAGTGAATTAATGTTTTTGGGGGGTTTTTTGGTTTTTAGGATTTTTAATGTTCTTAGTTTTTTTAGATTTTAATGTTTTTTGTGTTCACTGTGTTTTTAGGGTGGTTTTAGGTTTTTTAGTATATATGGTTTTGGGGTGTAGGGTATAGGGTTTGTGGTGTGGGGTGTGAGGTATAGTGTTTAAAGTGTAGGGTATAGGGTTTTCGGTGTACGATTTGGATTTTAGGGCATATGATGTACGTTTTAGTTTTTATGTAATATGGTTTAGGGTTTAGGATGTTTGTTATAGGGTTTAGTCTATAGGGTTTAAGTTTTTGGGTGTAGGTTTTAGAATGTAGGGTATAGGGTATAGGGTATAGGGTTTAGGGTTTAGGGTGTAGGGTATATAGTATAGAGTTTGGGTTATAGGGTTTAGGGTATATGGTGTAGTGTACACTATTAGGGTGTAGGGTTTATTGTTTATGGTGTTGGGTATAGGATTAAGGGTGAGGGGTTGAGGGTTTTGGATGAAGGTTATAGGTCTTATGGTGTAGAGTTTAATGTTTATGGTGTATGGTATAGGGTTTTGGGTATAATTTTTTGGGTTTAGGGTGTAGAGTTTTGGGTTTCGGGTTTTCAGTTTCGGGGTAGGATATAGGTATAGGGTGTAGGGTTTAGAGTGTATGATGTAGGCTATAAGGTTTAGTGTGTAGGGTTTATGGGGAAGGGGATAGAGTTTAGGGTGTTGAGTTTAGCGTTTAGAGTGTAGGGTATAGGGTTTAGAGTGTAGGGTTTGTGGTTTAGGGTTTGGGGTGTATGCAATAGATTTTAGGGTGTATGGTTTACGTTTTTGGGTGTTGGGTATTGGGTTTTGGGTGTAGGGGTTTGGGTTTATGGTACAACATATATGTTTTGGTGTGGGATTTATGATTTATTCTATAGGTTATATTGTTTAGGGTGTATGGTTTGGGGTTTTGGGTATAGGGTTTAATGTTAAAGTAAAATGTTGTTTGGTATATGGTTTTTGGGTTTACGGTATCTAGTTTAGGGTGTTGGGTATATGGTTTAATGTGTAGGATTCAACGTTTAGGGTGTTGGGTATATGGTTTAAGGTGTATAGATTTGGGTTTAGGCTTTAGGGTATAGGTGTCAGGTTGCAATTTTAGGTTTTATGGTGTTGGGTAGAGGGTTTAGGTTGTTTGGTATAGAGTTTTGGGTGTAAGGTATAGGGTTTATAGTTTAGGGTATGTGGTTTAGGATGTAGGGTATAGGGTTTTCGGTGTCTGGTATATGGTGCAGAGTGTGGGGTTTTGGGTTTAGGGTGGATGTTATATGGTTAATGGTGTTGGGTTTAGATTTTAGGGTGTAGGGTGTATGGTATAGTATTTAGGTTATATGGTTTATTGTTTAGGGTGTCGAGTGAAGGGTTTAAGGTATAGGTGTCTGGTATAATTTTTTAGGGTTTAGGGTTTAAGGTGTAGGGTATTAGTTTTAGGTTTTTTTGGTATAGGGTTTTGGGTGTAGGGTTTATGTTTTTTAGTGCAAGGTATATTGTTTAGGGTTTATGCTATAGGGTTTGGTATTTTTAGGTAATTTTCAAGGTTTTTTGTGTTTTTTAGGGTTTTAGATATTCTAGGGTTTTAGTTTTTATTAGGTTTTTAGGGGTTTTGGGGGTTTTGGGTTTATAGTATTTTTAGATTTCTTTGGATTTTTCTGGGTTTTGGAGTTTTTAGGTTTTTTTTTGTAGTTTTAGGGGTTTCATGTTTTTAGGGTTTTTTATTATTTTTTATGGTTTTTGAGTTTTCTGGGTTTTATTTTATTTTTAAAAATTTTATGAAATTTTATTCTTTTTAGTCTTTTTTATATTTTTCAATGTTTTTAGCATTTTAGGATTTTTTTTGTTTTTTGGAGCTTTGTTTATGTTTGAGGGTTTTATTGTTTTGATTGGTTTGAAAGGGTTTCTTAGTGTATATTGGGTTTTCAATATTTTTATGGGTTTTGAGGGATTTTATGTTTTTTAGGGGTTTAAGGGGGGTTTTAGTGGGTATAAAGCCTTTTTGGGTTCTTTTATATTTTTTTAATTTTTTTATGTCTATAGGATTTATAGGGATTTTAGGGTTATTTAAAGGGATTTTTAGGGTTTTAGGTTTTTTTGTGTTTTTTTGGTATTTTGGAATTTTTATTGATTTTAGGATTTTTTACCAATTTAAGGTTTTATTATGGGTTTTAGGGGTTTTAGAGTTTTTAAGGGTTTTAGTGTTTTGGTGATGTTTAGGGTTATAATGGGTTTTTAGGGTTTTATAAGGTTTTTAGAGGGCATCAAGGATTTCATGGGTTTTAAAGAAGTTTAGTGATTTTTACTATATTTGGTTTGGATTTTAGGGCCTTTGAAGAATTTTTTTGTTGTTTTGTGGGTTTGAAGGGTTTTAATGGTCTTTATGGTTTTCGGGATTATTTATGATTATTTATAATTTTTTAGGGTTTTTGTTTTTAGGGTTTTTAGGTGTTTTATGGACATTTTGAATTTTTTGGCATTTTATAGTATTTAATAATTTTAGGGATTTTAGTTTTCTTAGAGTTTTTAGGGGTTGTTTATATTTTTTTGGGTTTTTAGTTTTTTCTGGTTTTAGGGTTTTATGTGTTTTTCAGATTTTTTTGCGGGTGTGGTTAGGGTTATAAGGTTTTTTAGGGTTTTTTAGGGTTTTGAATGGTTTTAGAGGGTTTGAGAGTCTTCTATGGTCTTTATGGGTTTTAAAACATTTTAGGTTTTTTAGGGTTTTTAGGGTTTTGAAAGATATTTTAGTTTTTTAATGTATTTTTTACTGTTTATTGGGCTTTTTGGATTTTTAAGGTATCATAAGGTTTTAGGGTCATTTATGAGTTTTATGGTATTTTAATGTTTTTTTAGGTTTTTTGGGCCATTAATAGGTTTTATGATATTTTCAGTGTTTTAAGGACATTTAGTGGTTTTAGGATATTTAAGGTCTTTTAGGGTTTTAGGGTTCTATGGGTATTTTTTGTTTTATGGGGTTTTATGATTTGGGGGGGGGAAGTTAGGGTGTTTAGGTATTTTTTTGGGTTTTAGGACCCTTTATGTTGTGTTATTATTTTTTAATTACTTTATGGGTGTTTAGGTTCCTCTAATTTTTAAAATTATTTAAGGAAATTTAGGAGTTTAAGTCATTTTTAGGACCCTTTATAGTTTTTAGGGGTTTTGGGTTTTTAGGGTATTTTATGGTTTTTATTTATTTTTGGGTTTTTGGGTTCTTTAGGGGTTTTATAGATTTATAGACTTATAGGGTTTTTGGGTATCAACTTTTCCCTTAGGGATTTTTTGGGTTTTTAGTGTCTTTTATGGTTTATGAGTTTTTATGGTATTTTTGAATTTTAGGGTTTTAAGGTCATTTAGTGTTTCTTATAGTTTTTAGGGTCCCTTATCATTTTTTAGGATTTGAGGATATTTTATAGTATTTTATATTTTTTAGGGTCCGTTATCTTTTTTAGTATTTATAGGGTCATTTGGGGTTTCTAGTTTATTTTAGGTTTTTTAGTTTTTTAGGTATTTTAGGGTTTCTGCGGACTTTTAGAGTATTTTAGGGTTCTAGGGTATTTTATGGTCTCTAACTGTTTTTGTATTTTTATTTAATTTTAAGGGGATTAGGGTTTTTAGAGTGTTTTGGGGTTTTTAGGTTTTTAGGTATTTTTATGTGATTTAGGGTCTTTTAGGGGTATTGGGGTCTTTTAGGTGTATTTTAGGGTTTTTAGTGTTAATAGGGAATGATCTATTTATGGGTATTTATTTTTTATTTTAATAGTTTTTATGGATATTAGGGGTTTTATGGTTTTCGGGTATTTATGTTTTTTTAGGGTATTTAGTTTTTATGGTTTTTTGAGTTTTTTTTGGGTTTTAATGGGTTTTAGTGTATTAAGTGTTTTTAGGGTTTTAAGGATTTTTAAAGTTTTTATTGTTTTTAGTATTTTCATAGTTTTTATATTGTAGGGTTCTAAAGGGTTTTATGTATTTTTAGAGTTATTATGGAATTTAGGATTTTAGGGGGATTTTTTATGTTTTAGGGTTTTTAAATGATTTAAGGGTTTTCGGGGGTTTTAGTGTTTTCTTGGTTTTTAGGGTATTAAGGGTTTTTAGGGTTTCATGATTTTTAGTGTTTTCAGTGACTTTTTATAGTTTTAAGGGTTTCTAGGTTTTAAGGGATTTTTAGGGGATTTTATGGTTTTTGTTGGTTTAAAGGGTTTTTAGTGATTTTTAGGGTTTTATGGGTTTTATGGGTTTTATGGCCTTTCATTACTTTTTAGGGGTTTTTGGATTTTTACTTTTTTAAAGGGTTTTTTGGTTTTAAGGGGGTTTTAGGGGTTTCTTAGTGTTTTAGGATTTTTTGGGGTTTTATAGTTTTTTGGGGTTTAGGGGGTTTTAGGGTTTTTATGGTTTTAGATTATTTAAGGGGTTTAAGAGTTTTATTGTATTTTTTATGTTCTTTTAGGGTTTTAGGTTTTTAAGATCTTTCATATTTTTGTATTGTTCTTAGTGTTTTTTATATTTTTACGTGTTATAAATGGTTATTTGGGTTTTAGGGTTTTTAAGGGTTTATGTGCCTTTAGTGTTTTTTGAATATTTATGATTTTTAAAATATTTTAGGGGTTTTAAGGGTTTTAATTTTTTTAAGTGGTTTTAGGGTTCGGAGGGTTTTTGGGTTTTTTGGGAGATTTAAGGGTTTTCTAGGGGGTTTAATGGATTTTTAGAGGTTTTTATATTTTTATAGTTTTTAGGTTTTGTTAGGGGTTTTACAGTTTTAGGGGGTTTTATGGTGTTTTAGTGTTTTTTTGGGGTTTTTTTTGTTTTTAGGGGTTTTAGGATTTTTTTTGGGGTTTCAAGGTTTTTAGATATTTTTTTCGAGTTTCGAGGGATATTCGGTTTTTGATGGATTTTTGGAATTTTTGGAATTTTAAGGGGTTTTAAGTCATTTTAGGGGATTTGGGGTTTTTATGGTTTCTAGGAGTTCTAAGATATCTTTGGTGATTTTATTTTTTTTGGTTTTTAAGGGATTTAACTGTTTTTAGGTTTGTTGGGTTTTTTTGCAATTTTTAGGGGTGTTTGGGTATTTTAGGGTATTTTGCTTTTTAGTGGGATTTTAATTTTATTGGTTTTAGTTATATTATGGGGTTTTTATTATTTTTAGTGTTTTAGGGGACTTTAGGGTTTTTGTTGGCTTTATGGGTATTTTAGGTTTTTTATATTGTTCTCTTCGGTTTCTTTAAGGATTTTCAAATTTTTATGGGATTTTTAGAGTTTTCAGGATTTTTTGGGTCTTTTAGGTGTTATTAGGGTTTTTTATTTTTTTTAGAGTTTTTATTGATTTTTTCATTTTTAGATTTTTAGCATATTTAAGGGGGATAAATATTTTCTATGGTATCTAGGGGTTTATGGTTGTTAGGAGTTGTAAGGGTGATTAAGGGATTTTATGGGTCTTTTAGGAGTTTATTTGGGTATTTAGGTTCCTTTTGGGTTTTTAGGGTTTTAGGGTGTTTAAGGGGTTTAAAATATTTTTTTCTTTTGGGTGATTTGAGGTGATTTTATGATTTTTGGGGTTTTATGTTTTTAGGGTTTCTTTTTTTTTTTGTGTGTTTCCTGTGTTTATTTTGGATATTTTTATGGTTTTTAGGGGTAATAGGTGGGTTTTATTCTTTTTTTAGTATTTTTAGAAATTTTCAAGGGTTTAAAGGAATTTTAAGGTTTTTCAATATATTTTTTTAAATTTCCAGGGTTTTAGAGTTTTTAATGTTTTTTGGTTTACAATGCTTTCAATTTTTTAGGGTATTGTAAAATTTTAGGGTTCTTAAGGGTTTCAGGGTTTTTAGGGTTTTTCATGTTTTTAGGGTTTTTTTATTTTTAGTGGTTTTAAAGGGTTTTAAGATTTACAAGGGTTTTTAGGACTTTTAATTGGTTGGGGGACAATTTTTGATGGGGTTTTTGGTTTTTTAATATTATTAGGGTTTTGGGGTTTTTATTTTCTTAGATGGATTTATTGTTTTTTTGTAGTGATTAAAATTTTCTAATACTTTTTAGTATATTTGATGTATTCATAGATTTTAGGGATTTTAGTGGTTTTTAGGGATTTTAGTACTTTTTAGGATTTTAAGTGTTTTAGAGATTTCTTTTACTTTTTGGGGGTTTTAAGGTTTTTATGGGGTTTTTGGAATTTTTAAATGTTAATTTCATTTTTTATGATTTTCTGAATTTTTAGCAGTTTTAAATTTTTTTAGGTTGTTCAGGGTTTTTATATTTTTAGGGTCTTTTAGGGATTTTATGTGTTTTTATGTTGTTTTAGGGTATTTTAAAATTTTAATACTTTTAAGGTATTTTTGATTTTTTGCGGGTTTATGTTTTCTAAGGTGTATTGGGGGGTTTGGGGGGATTTGGACCTTTTACGTTTTTAGGGTTTTTATGGTCATTTGGTGATTTTTGTGGTTTTTAGGTCCTTAAATTGGTTTTAAGGGTATTTAAGTAGGTTTTACGGGTTTTAGAATCTTTTAGTGTTTTTAGGGAGTTTAGGGTACCTTTGGTGTTTTATGGTTTTTAAGTTCCCTTTATGGGCTTTAATGGTTATTAGGGCCCTTAAGAATTTTTTAGGGTTCTTTAGGGATTTTGGGGTGTTTTTTTTCTGAGTTTTTAGTGTTTTTAGAGTTTTAAGGTGGTTCGGTGTTTGTTGGGATTTTAGTTTTTTCAGAGTTTTTGGAGTTTTTTGTGTTTTGGGGTATTTTAGGATTTTATGTGTTTAAGGTTTTTTAGGGTTTTAGGGGGTTTTATAGTTTTATAGTTTTTAGGATTTTGTGTTCTTTATGCTTTTAAGGTGTTTTAGGGGTTTTAGGGTCTTTTAGTGGTTTATGGGTTTTCTGTTTTTTTTGTTTTTATGGGCTTTTACTTTAAGGGGTTTTTTGTGGGGATTAAGTTAATTTAGGGTTTTAGGGGTTTTAGATTATTAAATAGGATTAGTAAATTTTATGGGTTTTTTATCCTTTTTAGGGTTCTTCGTTCTTTTTATGGTTTTAATGGTTTTTAGGGACTTTTAGGTTTGTTTGGGTCTTTTATGGTTTTTAGGTAATTTAGGGTGTTTTAAATATTTCTAAGGGTTATAGTGTCCTTTTAGGTTTTTTGAGGATTTAGGAGTTTTGTGTTGGTTCTGAGTTATTAGGGGTTTTATTGTTATTTAGATATTTTAGGGGCCCTTAGGAATTTTAGGTTCCTTTTGAGATTTTATAGGGTTTTTAGGTTCTTTTATGATTTTTTAGCATTTTTAGTATCCTTTAGGTATTATATAGTTTGTTAGATCCTTTTAGGGTATTTTATCCTCTTTAGTTTTATAGTGAATTTAGGGTTTTTATGATTTTTAGGTGTTTAGGGTTTTATAGTCTTTAGGGTCCTTTAGGGTTTTTATGGTCTTTTAGGGTTTTTAGGATTTTAGGATTTTTTAAAGTTTTTAGGGGTTTTAGTGTCTTTTATGGGGTTTTTTCATTTTTTTCAACTTCTAAGGGGTTTTTGTGATTTTATGGATTTTATGGTTTTCAAGAATTTTAATATTGTTCTTTTGGGTTTTTGGGTTTTTTAGTCCTTTTGGTATACTATGGGTTTGGGGTTTTAAGGGATTTTATAGGTGTTTATAGTTTTTTGTTTTTTGGGATTTTAGTGTTTTTATTTATTTATAGAGTTTTTATGAGTTTTATAGTTTTTTATGATTTTAAAAGGTATTATTTTGGGTGTTTAAGAGTTTTTTTGGGGTTTTAAGAGATCTTAATATTTTTAGGATTTTTCAGATATTTTTTGGGGTTTTAGGGTTTTCTTTTGGGGTTTTAGGGTTTAAATTTTACTTTTTAGGTTTTTTAGAATTTCTTGGGATTTTATTGTTTTTATGTTTTTTTTCTTATGGTTTTTAGGGTAGTATAGATTTTTTGTATTTTGAAAGGTTTTCTTATTTTTAGTGGTTTTATGGTTTTATTATAGTTTTTATTATTTTAGGGGTTTTTTTGGGTTTTTAGGGGTTTTCTCATATTTATGGGTTTTTAGGATTTTTTTGTTATATTATTTTTTATATAGTTTTTTGGGGTTTTTAGAGTTTTTTATTTTTATTTTTAATGGTTTTGGTGGTTTTGGGGTTATTTTAGGGGTTTTAGGGTTTTATGGTTTTTTATGATTTTTAGGGTGTTTATAATTATTTGGGATTTTGGGGGGCATTATGGATTTAAGGGTTTTTGGTTTTTGGTTTTTTAGTATTTCAGGGTGTTTATAGTTTTTTGCATTTTTGGGGGAATTCTTGGGTTTTAGGGGTTTAGGTGGGGTTGGATATTTTGGGTTTTATGGATTGGGGTTTGGGTTATTATGGGTTTTAGTGGATTTTAAGTGTCCTTTATGGTTTTTAGGATTTTTTTGGTTTTACGGTTTTATGGGTTTTTAGGGTTTATAGGGGTTTTAGAGGGTTGTACTATCTTTTTGGGTTTTTTGGGTTTAATGATTTTTAGATAATTTTGGGGTTTTCAGAATTTTTGATGGTTTTCATAATTTTTTATGGTTTTTAGTTTCTTAGGGGTTTTCATGTTTTAAGGGTTTTTAAGGGTTTTTTGGGTTTTTTGGGTTTTATGGGTTTTGATATTTTCTAGGATTTTTAGGGTTTTTAGGGTTTTCATTGGGGTTTTGGTGGGGGCATTTTTAGGGTTTTGGGGGGTTTTTATTAGTTTTAGGTTATTTGGGGTTTTGGTTTGTTGGGCTATGTATTATTTTTAGGGGTTTTTAGTTTTTTAAAATGTTTAGGTTCTTTTAATGTGTTTGATCGTTTTTAGGGCCTTCTAAAAATTTCATGTTTTTTTTGTGTTTTTAGGAACATTTCAGGCTTTTAGGGGGTTTGGTTCTTAAAGGGTATTTTCAGTTATTTTTAGGGTCTTCTTGGGGTTGAGGTGGTTTTGGGGTATTTATGGTATTTAGGGTTTTTTAGTATTTTTAGGGTCCTTAGGATGTTTTGTGCCCTTTAGGGGTTTTGTGACATTTAATAGTCCTTTATGGTTTCTTAGAGGTTTTAGGGTAATTTCAAAGTTTTAGGGGTTTTTGGGTCCTCTAGAAGTTTGAAGGGGTTTTATGGTCTTTTAGGGGATTATGGGTTTTAGGGTCTGTTATAGTTTTATGATTTTTAGGTTTTTTAGTGTTTTAGTGTTTTTATTTCCCTTTAGGAATTTTAGGGTTTTTAGAGTATTTTAGAAGGTTTTAAGTGTATTTTATGGACTTTTATGTTTTTTAAATTTTCTGTGTATTTTAGGGGTTTTAGGATCTTTAGGGGTGTTTAAGGGTTTTGAGAGTCTTTTAGGTATTTTTAGGGATTTTAGGGTCCTGTATGGGTTTTTGTGATTTTAGGGTCCTTTTGGGTTTTTAGGTAATTTTATGATCTCTTAGTGGAATTAAGGTTTTTAGGGTCCATTATAACTTCTAAAGAATTAAGGTTCTTTTATAGTTTTTTAGGATTTCTTTGGTTCTTTACTGTTTTTAGAGATTTTATGTTTTTTATTGTCTTTTATGGGTTATTTAGGGTTTATACTGACTTTTATGTAATTTCGGGGATTTTTAGTCTTTGGGGTTTTTATGGTCTTCTAGGGGTTTTAAGGTGTTTTATGGGTTTTAGGGTTTTATGGTTGTTTAGGTTTCTAGGATTTTTAAGGTTATAAGGGATCTAAGGTGCTTTTACTGTTTTTAGGGTTTTAAAAGGTTTAGGGTTTTTATATGTTTTTTGGTGTTTTAGGGTTTATGTGTTTTTTATGTTTTTTTGGGATTTTAAGGTTTTTAGGATTTTTTATAGTTATTTGGGTTTTTAGCATTATAGGGGTTCTAAGGGTTTTCAGTGTTTTTAGAGTTTTTTATTTTTAAGGGTTTTTAGTGTTTTTTGGGATTTTTATATTGTTTAGGGTTTTAAGGTTTTTGAGGGGGTTTTAGGATTTTAATGGTTTTTAGGTTATGAGGGTATTTTAGGGATTTTAATGGTCTTCCAGTTTTGTAGTTTTTAGGGGTTAGAGATATATATAGAGATTCTAGGGGTTTTCGTGAATTTTTATTATTTTTAGGCATTTTATATTTTTAATGGTATATGGTTGTAGGGGATTTTCTGGATTTTAAGGGTTTTAGGGTTTTATGGGATTTAGTGTTATTTAATGGATTTTATGGGTTTTTAGGACTTTTTGGGTGTTTTGGTGTTTTCCGGTTCTCTAGGGATTTTATGTTTTTTAGGGTTTTTTGAATTTTTAGAGTCTTAAGGGTTTTTATGATTTTTAGGGGTTTTAGGAGATTTCAATGGGTTTAATGAAATTTTATTATATTTTTATGGATTTTTAGGTTTTTTCAATCTTTTAGAGTTTTTGGGGATTTTTGGGGTGTTTCTGGTGTTAGAGGATTTTTATGGTATTTAGGGTATTAATGGTGTTTTAAGGTTTTTTGGTTTTTTGGTTATGGGAGGTTTTTGGATTTTTAATTATTTATTGGTACTTTTATGGGTTTTAGAACTTTTTTTGTTTAGGGTCTTAATGGTTTTAGGGTTTTTTCTTTTTTGGGACTTTGCATATTTTTTTGGGTTTTTATAGTTCTTGGAGGTTTTTAGAAATTTTAATGGTTTTTTATGTTTTTCAGTTTTAGTGTTTTTAGTTATTTTTAGGGTTTCAGGGGTTATTTTGAGGTTTTTAGGGGGTTTATGGGGTTTTATGGGTTTTATGGGTTTTTAGGGTTTTAATGGTTTTTAGGGTATTTGGATGGGGGGTTCCTTAAATTTTTATTGGTTTTTGGGTTTTTACGATATTTAGGGTTTTTAGGGGTCTTGGATATTTTGGGTCTTCTGGTTATTTAACAATATTTAGGGTCTCTTAATGTTTTTTGAGGTTTTTAGGGCCTTTGATCGGTTTTTGGTGATTTAAATTTCTTTTCAGGGGGGTTTGGGTCTTTTAGGGGTTTTAGTGTCTTTATGGGTTTTTTTGGGGTTTTGGGTTTTTGCTAGGGTTTTTTTGGGTATTTTGGGTTTTAGGGTCCTTTTGGGGTTTTATGGGTTTTAGGGTCCTTTGGGGTTTTTAGTGTTTTTAGGGTACTTTTTGATTTTAGGTGTTTTAAAGTTATTTTTGTAACGCCCTGACCCTAGTTACCCAGAGTCGGTGCATTATTACATAACATTGGCATGATCATAAGAAAGCTCAAATCTCGAAAGACTGATTGGTTTAGTAGCCTTGGAAAAACTAGATATATTAATAATGTTTTACATTACATCATAAAGTAAAAAACTACTACAACGACATATTGTCTCCATAGTCCACACTATTATCCCCTCATAATATCCCTGTAGGTCATTCATAATTTACATCTTCACATCCTGGGAAAAATAAATCATAGAAAAGGGGTGAGCTCAAATGCCCAGTAAGGATAACAATATAGCATAAACTTTCATAAATAAGAATAAACATTTAAGGAAGTGTATAACTAAAACAAAAGCCTTTTAAATTTGAACTTCAACATAGTATGGAAAAATAAAATGAAATAATGCCATTTACTTATTCACATGGATATTCTACTAATCGAATAATCACATGCAATATCAATAACCACTTTCATAATGATGGAATGCATAATGCTATACTATCATAACCACATAGCCAAGGCCTCGTGCCAAGACTACAAATAAGATTTTTTCAAGGCCTTGTGCCAAGACACTAGTTTGTCTCATGAGACCTACCGATGCATCGAGGAGCTATAGCGGGCTCCACCCGTCACATATTAAGTCCAACGCATTCCCATATAAAAAGGTTTAAGCATAACATAATCATTCGTATTAAAAATAGCATACGAAATGTAAATACTTCATCCATAAACCATGAATGGTATAAAAATAACACATCCCCAGTCAAGAATATCACAAAACCTTCAATACAATATAGAAGTTTTGTTTCATAATAAATCAACTTCAAATAAGCGTAAAATCCATCAAAGGATGTTGACATATATGAAAACAAAAACAATTTTTAGAGAAATATCTCTTTCTATTTTGAAATCATTTAAGAGTCATATATTTATAAAATAAAACATTTTCTTTGAAAATATTCTTATAAGCTTGTAAGGGAAGGTTCAACGATTTTATAACTGCGGAAAATAGTCGTACCCGCTGTATAAGTTAAAAAAACATTCTTACCTTAATTCTGTCGATAAGGTTAAAAGCACCTTGTTTGGAAAATGATGGAAATATTCCTTTATAAACCTCTTATAAAAAGTCAAACAAGGGTATAAATGACTTTAACCCATATTCTTGTAAATAGTAAAAATGTTTTGAAATACAATTTTAAGAAACATGGATGTGGATGATAAAGAGATCCCGGTAGATTATTATGGATAAACAACCTCGGATAATGAAGAGATTGAGAAAAACCCTTACCTTGTACTTTTCCTTGGTTGGGGGTAGGTTGACCTCCTGTATAATGGTGAAATAATTGTTATTAAATTATACAAGAATATGATATCATATATGATCTTTTAACATTGATTTTTTAATAATATCTTAGTATTATCGTTGTTTCGGGTGTTATCTTACTCGTTTTCTTTTATTTGTTTTGTTATGTAAGCCATGTTTTTCATGGATAGGTTGTATCTCATTCATCTCCAGAATGATATCAAGTCCTTAGATACAATTATTAATCATCAAATGAGAATTATACTTGAATGGATACAATGGATAATGAATCTTATCGCGTTTGTGGAGACGGTAGTCCGTACGTACGCACGAGCGACAATATAATTCTTTTGATATTAAAATAATATATAATTGGATGGTATAACATATATAATGAATCATTATAATTTTATATTTATTATTTACATGAATTAAACATCATTATTATACCCATCCAAATAATAATTTATTGAATAACAATTACACCACGACGTGGACACGGTAAGTCATACATATGCATGTATGGTGACATGTTATTAAAAGGATGGATAGAATAATGAATATGGTTGTACCATATTTATAATAACATCACAGTATATATAAGATACAGGAGTTATTATTTTATAATGGTAATAACAAAGAAGGAAGAAGTGGAAGAAGAAAGGAACTTGGAAAAGGGTGGTGAAATCATTACATCTTCTTCAGGTTCTTCCTTTTGATTTGATCAAAAGGGCTCTTAGGTTGTGCTTTATGACTAAAGTATGGCCTCTAGGATGAAGTGAGGGAAGTTGAGAGGGTATTTGGGCAGAGTTTGGCCGATACAAAAGTATTTGAAGGTGTGAATTAATGAGAAGGTGGAGTTCCCTTTTATAAGAGGGGTGAGGGGCACCTTTGGAAAAACTAGAAATATTATTTTATAATAAATTCATATTCGGTTTCGAATGGCTCCAAAGTGGATTATTTAAAGGTTAAGTTGGGGATAGGTCGATACCCACTCAACCAATAGAATTTAGATAGGTTTGGGTTACTATATAAACTTTATTATTAAGTATTAACTCTTAGTTAATTAGATTCACATTTACAATGTCTCTTTGTATTTTTACATTATATGGTTAATAAACTTACTATATACATCCAAGACACCCCGAAGTGGTCTATTAATGATACAACTATCATGATATAAGTCTTTTGGCCGAAAATTAGATTTTTAGGAATTTAATATCAATTAATAATATAATATTTGTTTTACAAACTCTTTTATGTCAATTTTGACACTATTCAATAATTGATTTTTGTAAAAATCATAATAGATTTAGTAATTAGAAATAAGTTAATTAAAAAAAATACTAATATGTCATATTATCCTAGAAAATTAGTATAATTCATTAAAAGTCTCAAATTATATTTATTTGGGTATTTATAAAATAAATTATTTTAATTTTTCACTATTATGGTAATTACTATATCATCATTGTGTCATAAATAAATTAGATTATTTAATGTCTAAAAATTATAAATAAAATATAATTATGTAGGAAATCATTTATTCTTTCTAATTAATATTTACAATCAAATTTATCTTATGTATAACCTTATATTAAATTTTTTTTAGTAATTAAACTTTGATTTTAACTCTTTTAACTCTTCTTTGAATTAAATAATAATAAATGTCCTAATCTAATAAAAGTGGACCTAAATGATAATATTTTATTCCTAAGGTTGTTTTTGGTCTAAATAAAGTTTTCCAATAGAGTTAAAACATGTGATAGGGTAATATTAATATCATTTTTACCCTTAATTACCCTATTTACTTTTAACAGTGGTAAATAAAAGTAAAAAATTACTATTTAACAAAAAATATTTTCATCTCATTGAACCACATCTTACTCCTTGATATTAACCGTGTCTCTCGTATTTTTTAAATTCTAATCACAAAAGCGGTAAAATTAAGTTTTATTGAAAATTCAATTTTTTAACTATCACTTAGTAGTTTCACTATTCATCAAAAATTGATGTTTTTCAGAACAATGCCAAAATTTCACCCTAAGCTAATTTCGATATTATGAATCCAAAAATGAAGTCCATTTATAAAGATAAAATTTATAAAATATCAAAAATTAGGTATTACTATCCATAACAGCTAGTTTGATTAGTTGTGGTGTGTTAGAATCTCGAAGTTGTGTACAATGCACGCCATTGCATTATTCAAAGGGAAACGTACCGTGGAAGCATGGAATGTTTCATTGTAAAATTTTAATGTCCCCATTCTAAAAAGTAAATTTATTTAGTTAAATTTAATATATAAAAGTTTAAAATATTAGATTTAAAAAGGGTTCACTATTAAAAGTTTGTAGAATTACAATACTGAAAATGAATTTGTTCTTACATTATGTCTAAGAAACTCATAATATGGATTCTAAAATTATAAAGATTATATAAAGTTTAAAATTAATTAATACTATTCATAACCTATTTTTAACGGCTTGTTTGGTAAGTCATGGTGCGTTTGAACTCGGTGTTGTGTATAATGCAAGTTATTGAATTATTTTGAAGAAATAACACACTATGAAATCTTGGGGTGTTACATTCTCCCCTCCTTCAATAAATGGTGTCCTTGAAATTTGAAATTGTTCTTCGAAAATAAAAGGTTGAATATAGAAAATATCTTTGTGGGAAAACCCACATCGGAAATTGGATTAATAAAATTTAGTCTTAATAAGAGGAAAAGAGAAATGAAAGGGTCACCAAAATATTATGATCTCTATTAGGAGAACATTGGTGGCATTTAGAGACATATAATTGGAGGAAAAATGTAAATATTTATAAGTAGTGATTGAGGTCACCAATCACAAACAAGTGTAAAATTGAGGGCCTTAAATTCATCAATCTATGATGATTTAAAATACCATTGGTTCAGCAAAACATATGGTAATAGGATATCACATTTTTTTGTTTTAAGATCCCTTCACTACAGTATAATAATTAATTTCTTCTTTGAATAAGAGAAGAAGAAAAATATATACTTGACAAGTAGAGTCTCATACTTTAACTATGTTCTACCACAAACTCATCTTTCAATCTAAAAGATAATAGAACATAAAAATAATATTCTATTTATCCTATTCGTATAGGGTTAAAAAAATGAATTTATAATTCATCTAGAAGAACCATTAAAAAACGACATTATTCAATCCAGGACATCACGTGGGTCAGTGGTAGGTGATACACTCTTGTCGCCCTTAGGTTGTGGGTTCAAGTCTCGCGGCCTTTCCGGACGCAACGGGTTGCCGCCCGACCTCCGGGTTGTCCTTTTATGGAAATCCAACATAATCCAAACTAGAACTATCCAAAATACTGAAGTCAAAAATTTATTAGGAAGGTAAACACAATGAAGATCTTTTTGCCGCGTAATAACATGTGAACACCTTCATCATGTATTTTTTTTAAAACAGTGCAACATCCTGAATTACCATAAAACCTTATTGATTACATTCATGATCCCTTATTCCTTAAAGAATAACAGATATACTCCTTCAATCCCAAAAATGTTGTAAACCCCAACAATTATGGAATATACAAATCATTAATCAGTTTCAAGGTAGTCATGAATATCCAATATAATTTATCCAAATCAATCATGTATTATTCTAAAATCACTACCTCGATATCAGAACCATATTATGGTTTATCTTTATCTCAACCATATATTTTCCAGAAATATAACCTACTATTGAGTCACTTTTCATTGTTCCACACAATCTCAAGTCCTTAATGAAATAGTACTGCAGTACAATCCTTATATACTCCATAATTATTATAACAAGTACATTATTGATACAACACTCAAATGACATAATCAACATAAGAACTCTAATCATTCGTCTTCATCTGTGGTAGTATCATAACTTGATTATTATCCAATAGCATCATTTGCGGCATAGTCTGATGACTAGGACATAGGTTTGCGTAGTGTCCAAACTCCTTGAAAATGAAGCATTGTACATTTGAAACCATTTTCTTACCCTTGCAGTCACGTACTTTGTGCCCTTTTCTTCCACACTTATAACAAACTCTCATTCCTTTCAAACAAGTTCCAGGGTGTTTCTTCCCACAATTATCACATATGAGAAAATTCTTCTTTTCCCTCTTCCTTTTATCCATCTTTCCCTCTTCCATCTTTTTCTTCTCATGCTTCCCTTCAAAGCCATAGGACTCAGTAAACTCTTTACTTATCTTATCAAAACATGATATTATTTCTTCATATGATTATAATACATGGGAGACTATTTCTCTTATAAATTCTGGCTTAAGACCATGAAAGATATGATCCTTCTTTCTCTTTTGATCATGTGAATTTCTGGATTTCTCATTCCTTGTACTGTGTGCCATTTCTAAACAATGGCATAAACTATATTAGTTTATGAATAACAATACCTAATCCCAAACTTGTAAAAAACATAACATAAATTAAATAGTTTATGGATATAATCCATAATCATAAAAATGTCTCCTTTGAGGAACTATATACTCATAAACCCTTCATAATGGTTTTTATTGAAAATGAGAATTATCCTAAGCATATCCCCGGTAGTGTCGTAACCAAGAGTGCAGCAAGGCATGTTGTCGTGCACCAGTTCTCATTCGTGTCTAGCTCAAAGTGGTGTTTTCAGGTTTTACCCCTAGGTACATCTGTGCCAGAGCCGCCTCTACCCGCTCGTATCCAGATAGGGATGTATTTCTCAGAAAACTCACAAAATCTCTACGATACCAAAATTCTAGGAAGTTATTCTATACTAATACTCAAAGTTCATCTTAGGTCTATGTGCTCTAATCAGAGTTTATCTAAATATAGCTTTCAAGGTTTGTACTAAACTTCCTCTGATACCAACTGTAATGCCCTGACCCTAGTTACCCAGAGTCGGTGCATTATTACATAACATTGGCGTGGTCATAAGAAATATCAAATCTCGAAAGACCGATTGGTTTAGTATCCTTGGAAACACTAGATATATTCATAAAGGTTTACATTACATAATAAAGTGAAAACTACTACAACAACATATTGTCTCCATAGTCCACACTATTATCCCCTCATAATATCCCTGCAGGTCATTCATAATTTACTTCTTCACATCCCGGGAAAAATAAAAAATATAAAAGGGGTGAGCTCAAATGCCCAGTAAGGATAACAGTATAACAGAAACTTTCATAAATAAGAATAAACATTTAAGGTAGTTTATAACTAAAAAAAGCCTTTTAAACATGAACTTCAACATAGTATGACAAAATAAAATGAAATAATTCCATTTACTTATTCACATGGATATTCTACTAATCGAATAATCACATGCAATATCAATAACCACTTTTATAATGAGGGAATGCATAATTCCAGACAATCATAACCACATAGCCAAAGCCTCGTGCCAAGAATACAAATAAGATTTTGTCAAGGCCTTGTGCCAAGACACTAGTATGTCTCACGAGACCTACCGATGCATCGAGGAGCTATAGTGGGCTCCACCCGTCACATATTAACTCCAATGCATTCCCATACGAAAAGGTTTAAGCATAACATAAACATTCGTATTAAAACTAGCATAAGAAATGTAAATAATTCATCCATAAACCATGAATGGTATAAAAATAACACATCCACAGTCAAACATATCACAAAACCTTCAATACAATATATAAGATTTGTTTCATAATAAATCAACTTCAAATAAGCATAAAATCCATCAAAGGATGTTGACATAGATGAAATCAAAACTCTTTTTAGAGAAATATCTCTTTCTATTTTGAAATCATTTAAGAGTCATATATTTATAAAATAAAACATTTTATTTGAAAATATTCTTATAAGCTTGTAAGGGAGGCTTCGATGATTTTATAACGGTGAAAAATATCCACACCTACCGTATAAGTTAAAAAAACATTCTTACCTTAATTCTGTCGAATAGGTTAAAAGCACCTTGTTTGGAAAACGACGGAAAGATTCCTTTATAAACGTCTTATAAAAAGTAAAACAAGGGTATAAATGACTTTAACCCATATTCTTTTAAATAGTAAAAATGTTTTGAAATACAATTTTAAGAAACATGGATGTGGATGATAAAGAGATCTCAGTAGATTATTACGTATAAACAACCTCGGATATTGAAGAGATTGAGAAATAAACCCTTACCTTGTACTTTTCCTTGGTTGGGGGTGGGTTAACCTCCTGTATAATGGTGAAATAATAATTATTAAATTATACAAGAATATGATATCATATATCATCTTTTAACAATGATTTGTTAATAATATCTTAGTATTATCATTGTTTCGGGTGTTATCTTACTCATTTTCTTTTATAGTTTTGTTACGTAAGACATGTTTTTCATGGATAGGTTGTATCTTATTCATATATAGAATGATATCAAGTCCTTAGATACTATTATTAATCATCAAATGATAATTATACTTGAATGAATACAATGGAGAATGAATCTTATCACGTTCGTGGAGACGGTAGTCCGTACGTACGCACGAGTGACAATATCATTCTTTTGATATTAAAATAATATATAATTGGATGTTATAACATATATAAAGAATCATTATCATGTTATATTTGTTATTTACATGAGTTACACATCATTATTATACCCATCCAAATAATAATTTATTGAATAACAATTACACCACGACGTGGAAACGGTAAGTCATACGTACGCACGTATGGTGACATGTTATTCAAAGGATGGATAGAATACTGAATATGGTTGTACCATATTTATAATAACATCACATTATATATAATATAAAGGAGTTATTATTTTAGAATGGTAATAACAAAGAAGGAAGAAGTGGAAGAAGAAAGGAACTTGGAAAAGGGTAGTGAAATCATTACCTCTTCTTCAGGTTCTTCCTTTTGATTTGATCAAAAGGTCTCTTAGGTTGGGATTTCTTGACTAAAGGAAGGCCTCTAGGATGAAGTGAGGGAAGTTGAGAGAGTATTTGGGCAGAGTTTGGCCGAGCCAAAAGGCTTTGAAGGTGTGAATTAATGAGAAGGTGGAGTGCCCTTTTATAAGAGGGGTGAGGGGCACCTTTGGAAAAGCTAGAAATATTATTTTATAATAAATTCATATTCAGTTTATAATGGCTCCAAAGTTTATTATTTAAAGTTTAAGGTTGGGATAGGTCGAAAACCACTCAACCAATATAATATAGATAGGTTTGGATTACTATATTAACCTTATCATTAATTATTAACTCTTAGTTAATTAGTTTCACTTTTAAAATGCCTCTTTGTATTTTTATATTTTATGGTTAATAAACTTACTATATACATCCAAGAGACCCCCAAGTGGTCCATTAATGATACAACTATCATGATATAAGTATATTGGACGAAACATAGATTTTTAGTAATTTAATATCAATTAATAATATAATATTTGTTTTAAATACTCTTTTATGTCCATTTTGACACTATTCAATAATTGATTTTTGTAAAACTCATAACTGAATGAGTACTTAGAAAAAAGTTAATTAAATCAATACTAATATGTCCTGTTATCCTATAAAATTAGTGTAATTCATTAAAAGTCTCAAATTATATTTATTTGGATATTTATAAAATCAATTATTTTAATGTTTCACTATTATGGTAATTACTGCATCATCATTGTGTCATAAAAAAATTAAAGTATTTAATGTCTAAAAATTATAAATAAAATATCATTATGTAGGAAATCTTTTTAGATTTCTAATGAATATTTAAAATAGAATTTATCTTATTTATAAACTTATATTAAAAATGTTTTAGTAAATAAACTTTGATTTTAACTCTTTTAACTCTTCTTTGAATTAAATACTAAATAATGTCCTAATCTAATCCAAGTGGACCTAAATGATAATATTTTATTCCTAACGTTGTTTTTTGTCGAAATAAACTTTTCCAATAGAATTAGGACATGTGTTATGGTAATATTAATATCATTTTTACCCTTAATTACCCTATTTACTTTTAACCGTGGTTAATAAAAGTAAAAAGTTACTATTCACCAAAAATTATTTTCATCTAATTGAACTACATTTTACTCCTTGATATTAACTGTGTCTCTCGTATTTTCAAAATTCCAATCACAGAAGCGGTAAAATTAAGTTTTATGAAAAATTCAGTTTTTTAACTACCACTTAGTAGTTTCACTATTCATCAAAAATTGATGTTTTTCAGAACAATGCCAAAATTTCACCCTAAGATAATTTCGATATTACGAATCCAAAAATGAAGTCCATTTAGAAAGATAAAATTAATAAAATTTAAAAAAGTAGGTATTACTATCCATAATGGATTGTTTGATTGGTTGTGGTGTGTTAGAATGTCGAAGTTGCGTACAATGCACGACATTACATTATTCAAAGGGAAACGTACCATGGAAGCATGGAATGTTTCATTGTAAATTTTTAATGTCCCCATTCTAAAAAGTAAATTTATTTAGTCAAATTTAATATATATAAGTTTAAAATATTGGATTTAAAAAGGGATCACTATTAAAAGTTTGTAAAAGTGCAATACTGAAAATGAATTTGTTCTTACATTGTGTCTAAGAAACTCATAATATGGATTCTAAAATTATAACGATTATATAAAGTTTAAAATTTAGTTAATACTATTCATAACCTCTTTTGAACGGCTTGTTTGGTAAGTCATGGTGCGTTTGAACTCGGTGTTGCGTGTAATGAAAGTTATTGAATTGTTTTGAAGAAATAACACACTATGAAATCTTGGGGTGTTATAATTTGGGGTTTTAGAGGTTTTTAGGGTACTTTAGGGGTGTAAAGGGTTTTATGGTCCTTTAGGGTGTTTATTGTTTTATAGGTTCGTTTAGCAGTTTTTTTGGTTTTTTAGGTCTATTAGTATTTTTTTATTTTTAAATTGTTTTAGGGTTTTAAGGGTATTTTATGGCCTTTTATGTCTTTTTATTTTTAGTGACTTTTATGGTTTTTAGAATATATTACGGTTTTAGTTTTTTTGGTGTCTTTTAGTGTTTTTAGTGTTTCTGGATTTTGGTTTCAGGAGTTTTAGGGTACTTTGACGGGTTTTAGGGTCTTTTTTGGGAATCACGGTGTTGTTTATGGTTTTAGTAAATTTTATGGACTTTTAGTTTTTTGGGTACTTTTAGTGTGTTTTACAGTTTTAGGGGGTTCAAGGACTTTTTCTTTTTTATAGGATTTTATTTTCTTTTAGTGTTTTTACATGTGTTATGCTCTTTTTAGGTGTTTATGAATTTTAGGATTTTTAAGTGTTTTTATGGTGTTTATGGTTTTTAATGTTTTTGGGATGTTTTTCCTATTTAGAAAATTTTTGGGTTTTATGGATTTTAGGGGTTCTAGTGTTTTTATGGGTATTTAGGATTTTCTAGGTTTCTGGTTTTATATATTTTTAGGGTTTTTATAGTTTTTACTGATTTAGGTTTTTTGTGTTTTTATAGTTTTTTGGGGTGTTTGTGTTTTGAATGTTTTTTCATATTCTAGAGTTTTAAATTGCTTTAGTGTTTTTAAGGGTTTTAGTATTTTTAAGGAGTTTTATGATTTTTAATGGATTTTAGGGTTTTTAATGTTTTTAGGATTTTCAGGGGTTTTACATTTTTAGGATTTTAAGATCATTTAGGGTTTCAAAGGGTGATAATGGGATTTTATATTTTTCTATTTTTTAGAAATATTTATGGATTTTAGGGAATTTTAATAGTCTTTATGGGATTCAGGGTTTTTTTAGAATTTTTATGGGGTTTTAGGGGTTTTTAGTGTTTTTTGGTGTTTTGGTTTTTTGATGGATTTTTTGGGGTTGAAAGGTTTTCATAGTTTCATGTGTTTCTTAAGTGTTTTAAGGCATTTATGGGTTTTCTAAAGTTTATTATGGTTTGAAGGCTTTTTAGTTTTTGTAATGTTTTTAGGGGTTTGTTGGGGTTTTATAGATTTTAGGGGTTTTTATTTTTTTGTAGAGGTTTTATAAATATTTGGGGTTTTCATGGGTTTTTACATTTTTCAAGGATTTCAAAAAAAAATATTGTTTTTAGGGGATTTAGGGGTTTTTAGAGTTTTTAGAGGGTTTAGGGTTTTATAAGGAATTTTTATGGTGTTTAAAGTGTTTTAGTTTTTTTAGGGTGTTGTATTTAAGGATTTTAGGGGTTTTCTAAGGTTTGGGGTTTAAAGGTTTTATGTGTTTTTAGGGTTTTAGGGGTTCTTAGGGTTTGAGGGTTTTCATGGGTTTTTGGGTTTTAAGGTTCTTATGGTGTTTTAGTGTTTTATAGGCTTTCATGGATCCTTTATTATTTTTTAGGTTTTATTACCTTTTATGGGTATATAGGGTTTTGAGTATTTTTAGTGATTTTTATTTATTTTTGGGGTTTTATGGGTTTTTTAGGGTTTTTATTGATTTAAGGGTCTTTATGGATTATTAAAGGGTTTTAGAGGGATTATTGTTTATTGGTGTTTTGGGATATATTAGTCATTCAATAAGTTTTAGGGTTCTTTAGGGTTATTTATGGGTTTAAGGGTTTTTTTGGTGTTTTAGGTTTATGGGGTTTTCTTAATTTTTATAATATTTTTTGGGTTTTTTTATAATTTTTATATTGTTCTGGGTTTTATGAGGGGTTTTATGGATTTTCTGGTGGTTTTAGGATTTATGAAGGTTTTTTGTTTTTTTGGGGGGTTTTGGTTTTTAGGTGTTTTTATAGTTTTTAGGTGTTTAAGGTTTTTTGGGGGTTTTTGAAGGTTTTTAGGGGTTTTCAATTGTTTTTCGGGTTTAGGATTTTTAGGGGTTTAGGGGTTTTAGGGGTTTTAGGGTGTTTAGGGGTTTTAGAGTTCATTTTAGGTTTTAGGATCTCTTTAGTTTTTTTTTGATTTTTTGTATTGTTTTATTTTTTAATAATTTTTAGGGTTTTTATATTTTTTATGTATTTTTGGAGGAATTTTGTTTTTTTTGCATTTTAGGGGTTATTAGAGTCTTTTAGGGGGGTTAGGGTTTTTGGTTTTTTAGGGATTTAAAGGTTTTTTTTTGGATTTTTATAAATTTTTTAGTGTATTTGTGGTTCTTGGGTTTTTATGGGTTTTGGTTTTTAGGATTATTACATATTTTAGGGTTTTTATAATTTATAGATTTTTAGGGATTTTATGGTTTTTAAGGTTTTCAATGTTTTTAGGGTTTTAGGATTTTGGGGATTCTGTAATGTTTTTTTGTTTTTACATATTTTAAGAATTGTAATAGGCTTTTTAGATTCTAAATGTTTTTAAGGTTTTTAAGTGTGTTAACCGTGTTTTAGGGTATTTTAGGGTGTTTTTCAGATTTTTTAATGATATTTAGTGTTTTTATGATTTTTAGGGGTTTTATGGTTTTCAATGTTTTTTGGGGTTTTAGAGTGTTTTAGGGTTTTAAGGGTGTTTAACTATTTTTATGGTTATTTGTGGGTTTTACGTGGTTTTTGGGGCCCTTTATAGGTTTTTAGGGTTTTTGGGTCTTTTTTAGATAACTAAAAAAAGTGTGTATATTAGGGATATTTTTGGATTTTGTCATTTTTAGTGGAATTCTAGGAATTTAGGGTTTTTTTGTGTGCAAGAGTTTATATGTATTTTTGGGCATTTTATGGGTTTTACATTTTTTGGATTTTTTGGAGTTTTAAGGTTTTGTAAGGTTTTGAATGTTTTTTAAGACTTTTATGCTTTTTAGGGTTTTATGGTATTCACTATATTTAGGTATTTTTGGTTATTTTTGGTTTTAGGTGTTTTAGGTTTTTATAGTTTTGTTGTCTTTAGGTATTATATTGTTTTAGGTTATTTAGGTTATTTAGATTATTTAGGTTATTTATAGATTCTAGGGTTGTTAAAGTTTTTAGTGGTGTTTGGCATTTTTTTAGTTTTTAGGGGGTGTTAGGGTTTCTAGGTGGGTTTAGGGTTTTTTTTGGGGTTTTGGGTTTTTATGAGTATTTTGGCTATTAGACTATTTTTAGGGTTTTAAGGTTTCTTTTGTGGGTTCGGGTTGTAAGTTGTTTTTTGATTTTCAACATCTTTTTTTATTTTTTGAGTGGGTTTTAGGGTTTTTAGGGTTTTTAAGGGTATTTATAAGTATAGTATTTTTTGTTATTTTCATAGGTTTTAAAAGTTTTTTGTGGGGATTAATAGATTTTAGGCTATTTTAATGTTTTTAGGTCTTTTGGGTTTTTTTTTTATTTTTGGGGTTTTAAGTGTTTTTATGTTTTTTACTGTCTTTTAGGGGTTTTAGGGCCATTTAGATTTTCTATAGTTTGTAGGGACTTTTAGTGTTTTAAGGGGGTTTTCAGGGTTCTGGGGTTCTAGGATTTTTATGTCCTTTTAGGGTTTTTAGGACTTTAGGGTTTTTAGTATCCTTTAGTGTTTTAGGGTATTTAGGGTATTTAAGGTTTTTTGGGTTTTTAGGGTTCTTCAGGGTCTTTCGGATTTTTTTTATAATTTTTAAAGTTTTTAATGTTTTTGGGGGTTTGGGGTGTTTTGTAATGGTTATAGGTTCGTTTTTCTTTTTATTATTTTATGGGTTTTTTAGGGATCAATTTTTTTTATGGTTTTTAGTGGTTTTTAGGGTTTTTATGGTTCATATGATTTTCATATATTTTTTCGGATTGTGGGTTATTTTAATGTTTTTAGTGTTTTTAATGGTTGTTTGTATTTTTCTTATGGTTTTCCAATGTATTTTAGGGTTGTTATGGGGTTTTAGTATTTTTTATGTTTTTATAGGTTTATTATGGGTTTTTGGGTTTTTTGGACTTTTGGGTTTTTTAGTGTGTTTTAGGTTCCATTATCGTTTTTTATTATTTTTAGTGTATTTTAGGGTTTTTAGGGTCCTTTACAGGTGTAAAAATATTTTTGGGTTTTAATGGTATTTTACTATCTTTTTGAAGTTTTAGGGGTTTTACATCCTTTTAGGGTTTTAATATTTTTTGGGTTTTTTGGGTTATTTCAGGTTTTTTAAAATCATTTAGAGAGTTTTATGATTTAGAGAGTCTTTTTGGGGTTTTGGGTCTCTTATGGGTTTTAATGGATTTTATAGATTTTTTGTGGGTTTTATGGTTCTATAGATTTGTTGGGTATCTATGGTTATTTAGGATTTTCAAGGTTTTCAGTATTTTCAAAATCCTTGGCATTTTAGAGTTTTTAGTGGTTCCATTGTTTTTAGTGTTTTAGGGGTTCTAGTTTTTTAGGTTTTTTATGGGGTTTAAAGGTATTTTTAAGCTTATTAAATTTTTTAGGGGTTTTAGAGTTTTTAAAGGTTTTTAGTGTTTATGGGGTTTTTAGTGTTTTAATGGTTTTTAAGTATTTGTATGTTATTAGGAATTTTTATTGATTTCTTTCTTTTGTTCATGGTTATAAGGGTTTTAAGGGTTTTTTTTGGTGATTTAGGGTTTTAGGGTACTTATGGACATTTAGTATTTTTAAGTTGTTTGTTGTTTTTTTTGTTTTTTGTAGGGTTTTTGATTTTTAGGGTTTTTAGGGGTTTATGGTTTTTAATGTTTTTTTGTTCTATTTTTTTATGTATTTGAAGTATATTTTAATGTTTTTATGTGGTTCTATGGTTTTTTTGGGGTTTGTACGGTTTTTAGCGCTTTTATGTTTTTAGGGTATTTTAGGGTTTTATGGTATTTTAGGGGATTTAGATGTTTCCTGGGGGGGTTATGTTTTCTTAGGGGTTTTAGTGTTTTTAAGATTCATTATAGTGTTTTTGTGTTTTTTGGTGTTTAAGGTGTTTTAAGGTTTTAGGGGTTTTGAGGGAATTTAGGGATTTTATGTGTTTTTAGGGTTTATAGTGTATTTAGGGTTTTTAAGGTTTTTTGTGTTTTTTGGGTCTTTAGGGTGTTTTGGGGTTTTAAGGTTTTAAGGTATTCTAAGGCTTTTCAGGGTTATTTAGCATTTTAATGGGTTTTTGGGTTTTTTGGTGGGGTTTTTATTGGTTTTAGGGTTTTACCAATTTTTTCAGGGCTTATTAGGGATTTTATAGTTTTCAAGGTTTTCTAGGCTTTTAAGATTTATTAGGTTTTTTGTGTTTTAGGTTTTTTATGGGTTTTTGTGGTCTTTTTTTAAATTTTATGGTTTTTTGGGTTTTGATGTTCTTTTAGGGGGTTTTAGGTTTCTCTATGGTTTTTTATTTTTAAGGTTTTTTTAGATTTTTATGGTTTTTAGTATTTTTTAGTTTTTTCAGGGGTTTTAGGGTTTTTAGGGGTTTTTACTGATTTTGGGAGTTTTATTAGGGATTTAGTGTTTTTAGGGTTGTTGGGTTTTATGGTTTTTATGGTTTTTTTATTTTAATGGTATATTATTGGTTTTTAGTGATTTTCAATGATTTTATAAATTTTATGGATTTAGGGTTTTTAAATATTTTAATGTTATTTTTATAGTTTTAGTGGTTTTAGGGTTTATTGGGTTTTTAGGGTTTTATGGCCTTTTGGGCCATTAGGGTTTTTAATGGTTTTTTTTTGGGTATACAGGTATATGAAGGATTTTTGGGGTTTTAGGGGGTTTTGATGGATTTTAAGATTATTGATAAATTTTTAATTCTCTTATGGTATTGTGAGACTTTTATTGTTTTGGAGGTTTTATGATTTTTAGGGGTTTTAGGGTCTTTTGGGGTTTTTGGTGGTTGTTGGGATTTTAGGATTTTTATGGTATTTTAATGTTTCTAGTGGTTTAGTGACTTTTGGGGTTTGTGGCCCCTTTAGTGTTTTTAGTGTTTTTAGGGACCTTTATCATTTTTTGGGGTTTTAGGGTCTTTTAACATTTCCTTGGGGTTTTAAGGTCTTTTAGGGGTTTTACAGTGCTTAGTACTTGTAGGGGTTTTATGATATGTTAGTTTTTTTTTGGGGGGGGGGGGTTTAGGGATATTAATTTTTTAGGGTGCATTATGATTTTTCATGTTTTTAGGGTCATTTAGTAGGTTTCCATTGGGTTTTAGTGTTTTTAGTGTAATTTAGGAATTTATGGGTATTATATGGTCTTTTTGAGTGTTTTGTGTTTTTAGTTTCATTTCGGCGGTTTTATGGGTTTAAGGGTCTTTTGGGGGTTTTATGGTATTTAGGGTGTTTCAGTGGTTTTACGATTTTAGGGTTTTTAGTGCATTTATTTGGGGGTTTTGGTCGTTTATCTCTTTTTAGTGTTTTAGGTTCTATTCAAGGTTTTAAGGAATTTATCATTTTTAGGGTTTAGGGTATTTTTTGGTTTTAAGGGTTTTTTTCGTTTTAGGGTTTTTTGTGTTTTCTATTAGCTTTTTGTGTTTTAGTTTTTAGCGTATTTTACGGTTTTCTAGGGGTTTTAGGGGTTTTTTAGGATTTTTAAGTGCTTCAATGTTTTTTTGGGTATTAGGGATTTTATGGATTGTTTAGTGATTAAGAGTTTTATGGGGGTTTAGGGTTTTTATGACCTTAATGGTTTTTTGGGTTTTCTTATGGATATTGGGTTTTTAGTGTTTTTTTTAAAAAATAGTTTTTCTATGATATTTTATTTCATTAGGGTTTTTAGGGGTTTTAATGATTTATTTAGGTTTAAAGTAGGGTTTAGGTTTTTAGGGGTTTTGGGTTTTTTAGGTTCTTCTTTGGGTTTTGGGGTTTTGGGATTTTTAGTGTTTTACATATTTCTAGTTTTAGGGTTTTAAGGGTTTTTATGGGATTTAGCGGTTTTTTGGGTTTTTTGGGTTTTTTATTGTTTTTAGGATTTAATGGTTTTTGGGGGTTTTGTTGGTTTTTCCTGATTTTTAGGTATTTCAATAGTTTTTAAGGGTTTTGTAGGTTTTTAGGTTCGTTAAGGGTTCTAGGGTCATTTTGGGTATTTTAGGGGGTTTTGGGGTTTTAGGGTCATTCTGGGGATTCTAGGATCTTTTAGGGGATTTGGGGGGTTTATGATTTTAAGATTTTTAGGTTTTTAAGGTGTTTAGGATATTTTAGGGTTTATGTGTTTTTTAGTTCATTTAGGCTTTTTATTTTTTAGGGTATTCTAATGTTTTAGGGGTTTTAAGGTCCATTTGGTCCCTTTAGGGTTTTTAGAGGCCTTTATGATTTTTCTAATGTTATTTTATGATATTATATGGTTTTCAAGGTTTTAGTTTATTTTCATGTTTTTTTATTTTGGTGGGTTTTATTATTTTTAGGATCTTTAGCGTTTTTTATTATTATTAAGGTCCTTTAAGAATTTTAGGGTCTTTTAGGGTTTTGAGGTTTTTTGTGTCTTTTATGATTTTAGGGATTGTTTCATCCCTATTTGCATCGTACTGGGGAAGAATGAATGGGATGACGTATAGTAGTTGATTGCTTTCTATTATAATGTTTCATATAGGTTTTACCATTTCATTTCATCCCAATTCGAATATCACCATGTTTTGGTTGGGCAAGATGATCCCACTGGGATTGGGGAATATATCCTTTTTATGTTCTGAAGGAGGTTCAGAATTTTCATGATCTCATAAGGTGATTGTTGGGGTTTTTGTGTCTGTTAAATCATCCCATGTTGGGTACGAGGTCCTCATATGGTCTCTTGAGGGTTTATTCCTGGATCCAAAAACACCCAACAACCCATATTTCCATGATTCATGGACCTGATTTCCAAATTCAGCCACTCATTGGATGGCGATTTGAAAAATGACACTTAAGGACTCCATTGGTCGAGTGGATGAGATGTCGGGCTCATCACACCCTTTCGGGGTGAATTTTTTCTTACTCTGAGACTCCCTTATAGATTTAAGCAATGTTAATATGTTCGTGGATCATTGGTTCTTTCCTGAATAGTGTGTCTACATATTACCCCTATCTTCCAAAATCAATCATAGGCATATATGAATCAAAATATACTTAGACAATTCTGGTTTAATCCTTGTGATGAGGCGCTCTGGAGTTTATCTTCATCCAAGGGGATGAGAGTTGTCTGGATGTCGGGGTCAAACTCATGAGATGGGCTTTCTATGTAACATTGTGAGAGGAATTAGATCCCATGTTGTTCAGTGTCGTTTAACTAGACACATCACCTTTTAAGTTCGTGCGATGAAGACCCATCCATGCAGTTTACCGTAATGCGATGAGGACATATAGGAAAAAGATTCCTTGTCAAGACTTGGTGTGGTACTTATGCTAAAGTATCCAAAAGGACCTGGAAGAGATATGCTCTTCTGGGTGGATGTAACCCTAATAGGAAAATGGTCTGGAAAACATTATGGATGATTTAGGGGTTGGATTTGGACCTCATGTAGTCTTCCTATGTATCATTGTCAACGAGGAATCAAAAGTTCGCGTAGTTATATTACACTCAGGACTTATATATTCACACATCCCATTTGAGGAGGCATGGTTGGGACTTACAACGAAATGGAGTCATTTTTAAAAGAATTTAATTGGGGCTTCAGCACTCTCATAGTTCATTTTTTGTTGATACTTGATTGGGGATTACACATGGGAGATGCCCATTTGAAGGGGGAATGATCTCTCATTTTGTGGATGAGAGGATATGAAGATCGGGTCCAGATAGGGGCTTCCTACGTATCTCAGTTATGTATGAAATCAGAATTCTTGTAGTTCATTAATGAGTTTTGTGAATGACGTATCATATAGACTAATACTCCCACATGAGTCATGCTTAGTGTGATAAATAATAGTATGCAAAAGATTTGAAAATGTTACACTTTCCCTTATATGTTGAGGGAAAAAGAGGAGGGATACAGTGGATGAGGGTATATCTATGATCCCAACAGGAAAGGGAAAGGGGCTATGAATCCAACCCATGTTGATATCCTTGATGGTTATGTATGGTGAGCTATCTGGACACATCCTATGCCAAGTCGGAGATGAGAGAAAGATACACCTCCCATAAAAAGGATAGGGGCTTACCTTAGGAGGAGATCACTGAAATGATTTTTAAGAAATTGGAGAAGTATTGTTCCATGTCAAAGGGAAAGAAGGTGCGATCCCTTTTGCTTGCCACTATCCCTTATTGAATATAAAATCCAGTGATTACCCTTGACCATTTGAATGTTGAGGTTCACATCAGAATCCCAAAGTTGGCCTCTTAGTTAATTCGGGAATGTATATTTATGGATTTCTTGGGTGTCCTAACTATTGGGGGAACTAACTTTCTGCCTTCGCTTACCACATGTATGTAGACTCAGAAGGGAATGCTGATGTTCCTGATAGTATGGTCAAACGGGTTTGGTGGCTTTGGAAGGGGCTTTGGCCTGATGTCGGTGGATCAGTTAGTGGAGGGGCCATAGAAGATGTGATAGGAATGGAAGGACAAGATTTGATCCACAAGGTGGAAAACCCAAAGAGACCCCATTCAACGTACCATTTTCTCATGCAGGATGGGGGTTTCCCTACATAGAATATTTTTATACGAGTGAAGGGGTCATCCATGTACCCAAGTGGTACAAAATCCTGGATGTGAGCTATCAAATACCATAGTGTTATTTGGTCTTTGGTTCCATCCAACCATGATGGTGACATGCGGCAGTGGGTCTTTTCCATGTAGCAATTCACCACATGGTTTTCTAGACTAAAGGAGCGGCACTATGCATGAAATTCATAGTAAGATCATCTTTTTAGGTCTTATGGTTCGTGGTTCACTAAATTGGTTCATGTCCAGTTGATTATTATTATTTTACCTTTTTTATGGTTCGACGAGGGTTTGTACCTTTTGGAAACCATGCATGGTTCTATACTTTGTCAATCGATTTCCTTCGAAGTATTCCATTCAAAAACATAAATCTCTTCTAAAATCATCTTTTTTTTCTCAGTTCCCATTTCAGTCCCTTATATAGAGTGTTGCGGAAGCTGTATATATAGGGTACATGATAAATTTTTCAGAAGCCCATGGACGGATCATCCAACTCGCTGGCCACTCAGTCAACTGAGGTTTGCGGTGTTGCTGTTCGCAGCGGCATAAATCACCACCTCAATACCTTGAATGATGTGGTTCACAAGACGTTGCTAGCCCTGATACATCCATGAACTACTCATTCCATAGGGATGGTATATGAGTCTTGCTTCTATACTTCTTTTTTCCAATGACACGGTCTGAAGTTCCTTGGTTCACTATTTTCATCCACGGATATCTTGGTTCATTGTCCAAACATTTGATAGGTTAGTGTTTTGTAGGCTATCTGCATACCTCTTGCTTCACAGTCTATGCCTTATGTGTAACTTTCCCAGTAACTATTACAATGGAATTGTTGGGTCCTTTATCGAATCGGATTCCTTAAATATCATCTTTAAAATTTCATCCCCACATGCATATATTTCATTTATAAAGTTTGAGGGTGTATTTTTGTAAAGACCTGAATCTGAAGCCCATACACTGGTGCCTTATGCCCGGTTCTCCACATGACCTCAAGCTCAATTCCCCAAATTCCAGAGGCTACCGACTAGCGGCGAGGGCCTTTGTAAGTTATTGGGGAAACTATGCCCTCATTTGGTAATGTATACAAGGTAAGGGAAACAACATTCAATAGAGGAAGAAGTAACAACATACAAAACTGGAACCATACAGCGGAAGAATAAATATATAGCAATGATGATAATGATGCAGCAGGTACAAGTATCTAATGAAAGCAGCAAACACAAAAACATGCTGATATACAACTGAACACAAAGTACTAAAGCAATAACAACTCCAGCATTATCGCAAGCCTAAGCTTGCTGCCTTGCTCTCTAGCTCCATGAAATCATGTACCAGATGTCAAAGGGTGCTTGCCCTTATCTATACCTACGACAAAAATGTCTACTTTGACCCAAAAGCATGGCCCAAACAGGGTGTGAGATACAATCCCAGTAGGCAATCACCCTAATATTTGTGCCTAACAGTCAATGAATACAAGGCAGGTAAAAGTGCAGGATGCGGTAAATAGAAAATCACACAATAGCCACAATCCACAGTTCTAGAATATAAAGTACACAAGTAAACTACCAATAACAAGTAGAAAACAGGTAACCCTATGGGTAGCTCTCATAGCCTAACCCCTATGGTTCAACCTACAAGTACTAGCAACCCTCTAGGAGGCACACACAGTCTCACCCCTCTGGTTCAGCTAAGAGTATACTTTCTGAGGATGCACTCACCACCAATTCCCCCTATAGGCTCGTATCGTACTAAAGGATCTCTAGGGAAGCACTCAACATCTCATTCCCCCTGTGGCCCGTGTCAAGGAACTATAGACACTCTGAGGAAGCACTCATCGTCAATTCCCCTATGGTCTCACATCTTATAAAACGACACTATTGAGAATCCCTGGCGTCCATTCTCCCTTTGGTCCATACACTAGGTTCTCTCTGCCATGTGTAATATAAACATGCATATAGCGCATGTATCTCCTAAGTAAACCTCAAGAACTTCTTGGCTATAATTCTAAGGCTCAACAGCAAAATAGCACAACAGTTCCTCTATCCCTCAACTAGGCATGGAAACTAGAAATACGACTAACAGTCAAAGTAGGTGCGGAAAACATCTAGAGTATAGCAAAAACTACACTATTCAAAAAAGTAATCCTATACTATAGCAATCAAACAAGAAGGAAATCAATCAGGGCAAAACAGGAAAATGCACAATTCCCCATTCAAGGGAATTGACAAAATTGCACAAAAATATTCAAGGACTTTCTATAGAAAAGAACAAACCACCTACCTCGATCCTAGGAGATCGATATACGTGAACAATGATGACAGATTCTCCTTAGAACATTGTAGATCTGAGAAAACTTCCAAAATACAAGAACCACGATAACTTGAGAAAGTGGGGGAATTGGAAAACAAGGCTCAAGCAGAAGGAAGAACTCACCGTTGTGATTCCAATGCAATCAACTGTGATTGAATCAGATAATGGATGGAGAGGCGGGAGCTCATCAAAGATTCACAGATCCTTGGCACTCTCAGACAAATGAAACCTAGAAGAAGACCTTTCTGTGCATCAGGTGCGACCCCGGCCCGTTTAATGAAAAAAAAGAAAGTACACGGTGTGTACTTTTAGAGTACACGGCGTGTACTAGGTCTTTCCATACTCCGCCAAAATTGGCCTGCACATCACCTCTACACACCGTGTGTGTGGCCCAAACACGACCAGTACACGACTTCAGGCGGGAAAAGAGTACACGGAGTGTACTTCAAAAATTTCTTGAAACATTATTTTTTCTCAAAAACTCCAGAAAAAGGAAAGACATACCTGAAACGAAGATCTGGGTTCTTAAAAACTTCCCCCTTTAAATAAATTCATCCCTGAATTTCCCTAGCGAGGTGTGTAAGAAGAAACCCCAAACAGCTCCGGCCACAACGATCATACATCGGCCTCTCTCTCCCAGTTCTTGTCCTATACTCGTCCATGCTTCCAAAACACTCGTACTAGAGGAACAACCCACCCACGGAGAACCTTCATACTGCAATCGACAATCTGGATAGGATGTTCCTCAAACGACGCATCCGCATTGAGCTCAACCTCCTCGGGATGAAAGGCATGATATGGGTCCGAAAAGTAACGTCTGAGCTGAGAAACATGGAAGACATCATGCATGGCCCGGTACCTCTGAGGTAACTAAAACCTATAGGAAACTGGCTCAACTCTCTCCAACACCTCAAACGGCCTGATGTACCACGATGAAAGCTTCCCCTATCTCCAAATCCTCTTGTGTCCCATCCTCGGTGCGACACGCAGGAAAAACCGATCCCCGACCTCGAACTCCTGAGGTCGTCTTCGCTGATCAGCATAAGACTTCTGCTGAGACTATGTTGTAGCCATCCTCTTCCAAATCAAGTATATCTGCTCTAAGGTCTTCTGAAAAAGACGAGGTCCCAGCAAAGCTACCTCCCCTATCTCCAATCAGTATAAGGGTGATCGACATGGCCTACCGTACAAAGCCTCATAAGGTTCCCTCTAAATAGTCACCTGAAAAATGTTGTTTTTGGAGAACTCCCCCAGAGGGATATGCTTCTCCCAAGAACCGCCAATGTCCAGAATGCAAGCTCTGAGCATATCCTCTAGCACCTAGATCGTACGCTCGGACTGGCCATCTGTCAGGGGATGGTAATCTGTACTCAAAAGTACATGTGTTCCCAAAGCCTTCTAAAGCCCCTTCTAGAACAGAGAAGTAAAGCGCGCATCTCTATCTGAAAAAATGGAGTGTGAACCTCCATGAAGATGTAAAATATCTCGGATTTACAATCATCCCAGATCATCAGTACTGAAGGTCTTTTTGATCGGTAAGAAGTGAGCAACCTTCATAAGTCTATCGACGACAACCAAAACAGTATCGTTACCTCAGGGTGACCTTGAAAACCCTGTCACGAAGTCCATCGCGATGTCATTCCACTTCCACTCCAGAATGGGTAACTGCTGTAAAAGTCCTGCTAGTCGTTGATGTTCCGCCTTCACCTGCTGACAAGTAAAACATCTCCTGATGCAACCAGCAACATCTTTCTTCATACCTAGCCACCAGTACTGGCGATGAAGATCCTGATAAATCTTGGTGACGCCAAGATGAACTTCCCAAACCGAGGAATGAAAATATCGCTTCATCTCCTCGTGCATGTTTTCTGGCACCCACACGCGTCCCTGGAACAACAAGATCTCATCCTCGCCCACTGTCCATCCCGGAAGAGGGTCCTCTCCTGACATGCTCTCCCACAGGACTAAGCCTTCGGTGTCTTATAGCTTCCTCATCCATACCCGATCAAGAAGCGTAGAGGTTACAACTAAAAAAGATAGGTAAGTATGTCCCTGTCTGTCGTGCACCTCCAGGTGCATCTCAGAGAAGATATCCATCAGCTTCCACTCACTACTGGCCTCCTGAACTGCCTTAATCTAAGTTCTCCTGCTCAATGCATCTGCCATTGCGTTTTCCTTTCCCCTGCATATAGGCAAGCTCAAAATCAAAATATTGAAGATACTCAACCCACCTGCACTGCCTCAGATTCAGATCACGCTGAGTGAAGATATACTTGAGACTCTTGTGGTCGGTGAAGACCACAAAGTGCTCTCCCAGAAGATAGTGTCTCCAACAGCGTAAGGCATGAACAACAGCTGACAAGTCCAGATCGTGCGTCAGGTAGTTCCTCTCATGTGGCCTCAACTGCCGCAACCCATACGCAACGACTCCATCTCCCTGCATAAGCACAGCGCCCATCCCGATACCTGAAGCATCACAATAAACAGTGTAGCTCTTTCCTGGCTCTGGAAAGACTAGTATCGGTGCTGACATCATCCTCCCCTTCATCTCCTAAAAGGATGACTCACAAGAATCTGACCATAAGAACTTCGCCCCCTTCTTGGTGAGACCTATCAATGGTGCCGCTAGGCATGAAAAGTCTGGAATGAAGCGTCTATAGTATCCAGCCAGCCCTAGAAAACTACGCACCTCAAAACCATTTTTCGGATGCTCCCAAGAAACTACAACTCTCATTTTCTATGGGTCCACCTACACTCCTTCCTCTGAGAAGACATGACCCAAAAAGTGGATCTGATCCATCCAGAAGTGGCACTTAGAGAGTTTACCATACAACCGATGCTCTCTCAGTGTACTCAGAACGATCTCATGATGTGTAGCATGGTCGTGTCCAGTACACAAGTACACCAAGATATCGTCAATGAATACCACTATGAAGGAGTCCAAATAAGGATGGAACACTCGGTTCATTAGTGACATGAAAACTTCGGGCGTGTTCATGAGGCCGAATGGCATGACTGTATACTCCTATAGACCATACCTGCTCCTAAAGGTCGTCAAAGGTATATCTGAAGGTCTAATGCGAAACTGACGGTAACCGAACCTCAATTCGATCTTCGAGAACACCTGAGCTCCTCTAAGCAGATCAAAGAGGTCATCAATCCTCGACAAGGGATATCAGTTCTTGACTGTCAACTAGTTTAGCTTCTGATAATCCACACAAAGACGAAGGGTGCCGTCTGCCTTTTTTGAAAATAGGGCTGGAAAACCCCAAGGATAAGTACTTGGACGGATAAAACCCTTTTCCTGAAACTCCTCCAACTGCTTCTTGAGCTCCTGCAATTCAGGTGTAGTCATCCTATAAAGAGGAATGGACATCAGTGCCGCTCCTGGCTTGATCTCAATCGAGAAGTCTACCTCATGCTCCGAAGGAAAACCTGAAAAGTTCTCTGGAAATACATCCTTGAAACGATCCACCACTGGAGGAAAGTCCAACTGTGAAGTCCCCTGGTCATCCAGATAGAGACTAGAAATTTGGACCATCACCATTTCTATACCATGGTGCTCGAGTACTGATCGACTTGCCTAAACATCCCATTCGCCTCTATGAAGAAAAGATTCACCCTCTGGTGAAATGAAATTCACCCTGCGGCGACATTAGTCGATGAATGCCTGGAAGAGAACCAACCAGTCAATCCCGAGAATGACATCATAGCCTTCCATCTCTAGGATTTAGAGATCCCATAAGAAACGATACACTACAACCTTGAGAGGGCACTCTCTACATTGACATACACTAGATTTCATTTTCTCGAAAGGTGTGTATAGTTTCAACAAGTCGGAAGAAGAAAATATGAAAATCCCAAGGCTCTCCAAGATAGCAACAGAGATAAAACTATGCATATCACCAGTATCGAAAAGAGATTAAGATAAAACTGAGCCTACTAAAATTGTACCTCGAACTGTAGAAGGGCCAGGATCTTGCTCCTGATAGGTCTGCTCTACGGTGAAAGACCATCCTGCACCGCGGCCCTGTGCCCCTGGATGACCACTCTGAGCTGATCCACCCTGCTGGAGCTGAGGGACTGGTGGCTGACTTCCATGGCCTCAACCTCCACCTCGGCTCGAACAGCTGGAAGAACTCAAGTTCCCTGACTGGTGAGAAACTGGTGGTGCTACTCCTGAACGAGGAGTCTTGGAAGAACCCTAGTCACTAGCTGCTGGTGAGAAAACTAGGAAGAAAAACTGAAGGTGACCCATCTTTCTGCACGCCCGGCACTCTATAGGGTCTCTCCGGCACTGCGGCCTCATGTGCCCTGACCGGCCACACTAGTAGCATATCACCTGGATGCCTGACGATGCATCTCGCTTCATCAGATCACCACATGTAGACTCCCTACGACACTTCTTGCTATCATCTGGAGAAAAACTATCTCTGGAAATAAAACTGCCCTGGCTCGCAGCTCCGGAGTCTCTCAGATTACACTCCACAATTAGTGCCTGGTTGATGATGAAAGTGATGGAAGTCAACTGGAAGAGATTCACCTGCAAGCGGATCTCCGGCCTGATGCCATCCTCAAACTTTCTTGCCAAGAACACCCCACCCCATCCCGGAGGGCTGTGAAACGTTGTACCTTGGTGAAACTATAGGAATACTCCATGAAAAAATGAGTACCTTTCTCTAAGCTCATGAAATCTTGGGCTCGGTCGGCCGTCATGGTCTCCGGGTAGAAGTAGTCGTAGAACACGCGCTGGAACTCCTCCCAAGCCATAACTTGTTGATGACCCGCCTGTGAGATCACATCCCACCACCTCTTGGAGGCATCTCAGAGAATATAGGTAGCGACCTTGACCCACCTCTCTGGAGGTGTCTCCAGATGCTCGAAGATAGTCAGCATGGCTTACAGCCATGACTTTGCAACCTGTGATCCTCCTTCCTCAGAGAAAGTAGGAGGATGTTGCTGTTGGAAAACCCGTGTCAAGTCTTCCATAGTTGTGGCAGGAGGTGGTGCTCCCTGAAAGTTCTGCATCATCCTCATAAAACATTCACTGAACTGTGCATCAGCGCCTGCAACTGGTATGACAGCCAGTGCCAAGGCTGGCCCGACTGGAGGATCGGCAGGAAATCCTTGATCTGCCATATCTGGCATCTGATCACTACCTGACTACTGACGTACAACTGGAGGACGTGTCGGAGGCATAGCTCTAAAAGATCAAACTACACCCTAGATCAGAAATAACAAAGATAGAGAACACAAGAGTACAAAATGGGAATAGGGGAAGGAAAACACACAAGTTTACAAAACACGACTACACGGATTGTATAAAAACTACACGACATGTCTTCTTAAGACACTGACATGGGTGTGTACCCCTTCCCTACAGGTCAAGTAATACCTCAAACTACATGGTGTGTTGACCCGACACACGGCGTGTAATTGAAAACTATTCCCCTAACCGATTCTATTTACACGGCTTACCCACACGGTCTGACTTAACCCGAGACTACACGGTATGTTATGAACAAACACGGCTTGTACTAGACAAGGCTTCGACAGCCCGTGTAGTTAAATACATGGCCGTCTACATGGATGCACCTTACACGGCATGTTCTAAACAAAAACGGCGTGTATAGGTGAAGGTGACACCGTCCCGTGTTGTTCTTGACACGACTGGGTACCTGAACAAGACTACACGATGTTTTCCGAAAACAACATGGCGTGTTCTACTCGAACTTCCCCAACCCGTGTTGTTAGTGACACAGGCGAGTACACGGCTCCAAACTACACGGAATGTACCTACCGTACACGACATGTTCCTGAAGTTATTTGTACAAAAATGTGTCCCTGCTCACAGATTCAGTGACACGGTCTAAAAACTACATGGTGTGTGGTCAAAAAGTACACGCCGTGTATTATGGGTTTTTCTGGGTAGTAGCTCAGAACTGTACAGAAGCCCATAAAACATAGAAAACAAGGCAGAGAGGTGCCAAATTCCGATTCGTGAGGTCCCATACTCCCCGCGAATCAAAACTTGGCGTTTATTTAAGCGAGGTAGAATACAAACAATCCTCTAACAATGTAGGAGTGATTCTATAAAGCATCTATCACAACAACTTACATAATCTACACAAAGTCTATCAAAACAACATCCAATCACTAATTCACCCTAAGTGGCATGGCCAGAATGCATGGCATGTGATTTCTACAAGTTCCTATATCATGCATGAAATGGAATACCCTCATCTCATTGGGTTGCGATAGAAAAAAAACTACAATAGTCAAGACAATAACAACAAAAAGCATGTAAATCACTCTAGGTGAAATCATATCAACTGTAAAATCTCAAAACTAGTAAACTGCAATTAACGAGGTAGTATGGATTTTCCATGTACAAGGGTTAGCTAATCCTGAGCACAGCTTAATACCAAGTACTGAATCCTTCCGATCCCTAGCTAAAGGCTCCAAACAGTAAATCATGATAAAAGAACCTCCTTGGATACCACTTTTTAACGACCCAAATCTGGAGCCTTCCACTGGTGCCCCGTGCCCGGTTCAACACATGACCTCAAGCGCATTTCCCTAAATGCTAGAGGCTGCCGACTAGTAGCGAGGGCCTTGGTAAGTTATTGGGGAAACTATGCCCTTATTTGGTAAGGTATACAAGGTAAGGGAAACAACAGTCAATAGAGGAAGCAGTAACAACATACATAACTGGAACCATACAACAGAAGAATAAATATATAGCAATGATGATAATGATTCAGCAGGTACAAGTATCTAATGAAATCAGCAAACACAACAACGTGTTGAAATACAACTGAACAGAAAGTACTAAAGCAAAAGAAACTCCCGCAGCATCACAAGCCTAAGCTTGGTCCCTTGCTCTCCAGCTCCAAGTAATCAAGTACCGGAAGTCGAAGGGCACTTGCCCATATCTATACCTGCAACAAAAAAGTCTACTTAGGCCCAAAAGCATGGACCAAACAGAGTGTGAGATACAATCCCATTAGGCAATCACCCAAATATGTGTGCCTAACAGTCAATGAATAAAAGGAAAGTAAAAGTGCAGGAATTAGTAAACAGAAAAGCACACAATAGCCACAATCCATAGTTCTAGCATATAAAGTACACAAGTAAACAACCAAAACATGTAGAAAACAGGTAACACTCTGGGTAGCTCTCACAGCCAAACCCCTTTGGTTAAACCTATAAGTACTAGCAACCCTCTAGGAGGCACATACAGTCTCACCCCTCTGGTTCAGCTAAGAGTATAATTTCTGAGGAAGCACTCACCGTCAATTCCCCCTATAGTCTCACATCGTACTAAAGGCTCTCTAGGGAAGCATTCAATGTCTCATTCCCCCAGTGTCCTGTGTCGAGGAACTACAGACTCTCTGATGAAGCACTCATTGTCAATTCCCCCTGTGGTCTCGCATCGTATTAAAAGACACTCTAGAGAAGCCCTTGCATCCATTCTCCCTTTGGTCCATACATTAGGTTCTCTCAGACTTGTGTAATATTAACATGTATAGAGTGTGTGTATCACCCAATTAAACCTCAATAACTAATTGGATATTATTTTAAGGCTCAGCAACAAAAAAGCACAACAGTTCCTCTATCCCACAACTAGGAATGGCAACTGGAAAAATGCCTAACAGGCAAAGCAGGTGTGGAAAACAATCAAAGTATAGAAAAAACTACACTATTCACAAAATTAAACCTCTACTATAGCAATCAATCAAGTAGGAAATCAATCAGGGCAAAAAAAGAAAAACACACAATTTCTCGTTCAATGGAATTGGAGAAATTGCAAAAAAAATATTCAAGGACTTTCTATAGAAAGTCACAAACCACCTACCTTGATCCTAGGAGATCGATATACATGAACAACGAAGTCATATTCTTCTTAGAATGCCGTAGATTTGAGAAAACGTCCAAAACACATAAACCACGATAACTTGCGAAAGAGGAGAAATTGTAAAACAAGGCTCAAGCATAAGGAAAAAATCACCGCTACAATTCCAACGCAATCGACCGTGCTCGAATCAGAGAACGGACAGAGATACAGGAGCTCGTCGAAGATTTGCGGATCCTCAGCACTCTCGGATGAACAAAACCAAGAAGAAGACCTTTCTATGCATCAGGCGCAACCCTGGTCCGTTTAATGAAAAAAAAGTACATGGCGTGTACATTTAGAGTACACGGTGTTCACTAGGTCTTTCCGTACTCCGCCAAAATCGTCCTCCACGTCACCCCTACACACTGTGTGTGTGGCCCGGACATGGCCAATACACAGCTTTGGGCGAGAAAAGAGTACGCGGCGTCTACTCAGAAAGTACACGGCGTGTACTTCAAAAATTTCCAGAAACTTTATTTTTTCTCAAAAACTCCAAAAAAAGTAATGACATACCTGAAACAAAGATCTTGTTTCTTACAATTTTCTATCCCTTTTTGGATTTTTCAAGACCCTGGAAATGCCCCTCATTGGAATGGGGTGTAGTCAGAATTCAAAGGAGGCTATTAAAATGTAAAAAACGGTCCCAAAATTAACTATTTTTTGATAGAAAGGTGGACCCATTGTAGGGAACATCAATATATAGGTGGACCAAGTCATTTTTCTTTTACTTGGTTTCCCGGTGAAGTGTGATTAATAAAGCACTATCAGCTTTCCTTACATCCATGTGCCTGATCCTTCAAAAAATTCATTGTCCGTGAATCACACCTCGTATTCCGAGAATTTCTTATTCTTCATAGTTTCCACAGTCGTGAACCGACCTTTGAACCCATAAACTAAATTGTGGAATTTTAAAATGTATGTTTGAATTTCTGTGTAGTAAGATGCTACATGGCTCGCTTGTACCACATAATTAACTTCAATTTTCATAGCTACAAATTAAATTTCCAAATTGGACTTATATTATTCGAACTATGATCATTGAATATCCTCATAACAAGGTTCAGTATGTAGCTTTACAATTCCGCAAACAGATCGAATTTCTCACTACCAATTTACAGGACAACATCTTGATGGGAATTCTAAGTACTATCGGTTTATGATTAATGCATTCCACGAACCGTTCTCAAGTTCAAGTATGCAGAGCCTTGCATTTGGTATAATTATTTGGTCTTTTTCTATTTCTGGACTTTTTTCCAAATCATTATAATTGGACTGAACCTTTATGTGTTCTTTTTTTGAAGGATAATATGGTTCTCCCTCAAGTTGTCATTTATATTGTTATTGTTGCTGATATTGTCACTACTCCCCTTTTCGCTGCCGATGAAATGCATAAGTCTATGGAAACTTTTGTAGATGAGAAAATCTATACTGCCCACTACATCATTCTTTAGAAATATTACACATTATGGGTCAAAGGTAATTTCCAATCTCAGATAGGCTTCCCATTTACATATTTGGCATGCTGTTTGATACACATATCATGGAACCACATGTGGTCGACCAAGCCTTCTCCTAGATATTTTGCGGCACCATTCCTAAGGCTCTCATCTTGACGAAATGATGGTTTATACCAAATTATACTTCTATTAGGTCATTGTTGAACTATGCCCCTCAGACATAGGAGGGGGGACAATGAAATCCAGAAGAAATGGCCCATAGTTATAATTGCATTTTTCGGAGGGCCATAACAAATGAACAACATGGCTGGTCCTCAAAATGGGACCTTCTCTTTGGGGCTATATTTAGTTTATATTGGTGGTGTCCCTTGTGGGTCCATCAAATTTGAGAAAATTACAGGTCGAATTATAGATTGTGGGTCTATATGAGGACGTCTTGGTATCCCAAAAAAAACACATATCAACCTAACACCCTCATCTCATAGCTTTTAAGAAGGTGGATTCCATAAACCAATACTTTACATTTGACCCTTGGGGAGGTTGTCATCAACCTATGGGACATTCAGCTAATTTCAGGGGTCCCTATAGTCCAGGATATCTATGACGAGTTTCTACCACCAACTTCTACTTGGAATGATGAGGAGAGGACTTCTCCATTGGCTAAAATTATTATTTCCCAAGAAGAGAAACTTTCAGAGGATTTTGATCTATACTCAAAACAAGACATATCCTTGTCTAATTGGATTAGGGCCTTCACCAGACATAGTGGACCAGAGCCAGATTTTCATAGACCTAGGTCCTATCCATCCAAGGAAACTAGAGAAATGTAGGCACCTACTGGCTTGTCTTGGAGAAGGGATAGTTCCTTAAATGGGGATGGGAACTTGTCCCTGATGTGGACTGTTAGTTTTGGTTGGAGGCCTTCTTGAACATGTTTTTGAGAAGCTATCTCTTACAAGAATGAGATTTTGGTGGTGTAAGAGTCCAAACCATTTTCCTAGAGGCTCATCTAGCCACTAGAAAATTTATAAACATGTCCATTCCTGTATTTTCCAAAATTTACTACCTACAAGGCCGGATCACTGAAGGAAATTAACCTTAGTGAATGATTGGGCCCTTCTAAATCCCCTGGGGTTGGACAGGATCATATATGGTAGGCTACAAATTCATCAATTCCTTGTTGATTCCTTAGTCTATTCTCCAACCATATCTTTAGAGCACCAGTTGGGTCATACTGGTAGGATGGGATGTATATGAAGACAGGGCTAAAAAGAATGATCTAGAAAGGATGAGTCGAATCAAGCACCATGATCTCTTAACCTATCATCTTTATTATTCCCCCACAAGCACTATCATGAATGCCGAATCAGAATACTTCATTAGCCGAAGGTACCACTTTTCTTTTATGGATGGTATCTTGGTATCCCATATTGATGGGGATCTTATCTGTGAGGGATACATTCCCTTCAGATTTATTCATCAGTTTAACTTTGGTCAAATTTCTTTTCCCCAAACTCTTAATATCACATTGTAGAAGAAACATATTTGGATATCCCTTAAATTTTTGCTAATGTTCACCCAAGAGGACACCCATTTCATGGTTAAATTCTTGGATTATGAGGGTTATATGTCCGTACTTAGAAAGGTTATGCTGATGCTTGGATTCAATCATATCTAGCTAGTCATTTGTCAAATATAGTTCCCACTATTACACCCCCCAAGGAGTCTAAGTATAAGGGGAAGGGGAAGAAAAATGAAGTTGTTGGGCATTCCTGACTAAGGAATGTTCTTTGTAATCCATTCGGTCCTCCCCCACAGAAGGTCTTGACACCTTGAGGTGTGACCTCAACAGCTGTCGAGGCTACCGTTGGAGTCCAACCACCCATCCCATCTGATGCTGATTTTCTAGTGGCCTGAAAGCAATGGGAAATTTTAAAGAGTCACCAATATTTTCGCGATCAGTCCCCTCATGCATTTTAGCAGTTCCTCCAGGAGAGGGAAGCATCCCTTACTGATCTTGGCCATTTTCATCACCTGTTGAAATCTCTTATAATGATGATACCAAGAGGGTAGATCATTACATTCATGACCATGAAACCCTAATATATGCCCAGAACGATCGCCGCAAATACTCTCCATAGGTTCTTGATATGTTGTTACCATAGTCCGGTGGAGAGGGTGATGGTGTTGTTGGTTTTCCTATTGCAGTTGGGGAAGGGAAAGATCCTTTATCAAACCTATATCCCTATAAACGTTCATCTCCTAGTAGTCCTAGGACTGAAAAGTTACCTAGAAAGCTACCAAGACTAATGAAACCTTCTTCTCTTCCCCAGGACGAACCTACAGTGTTGGTAATCCCTATTACAATTTCTTTTTTGGATTCTTGGAGGTTTTGGGATGAATTGAGATTGAATTCCTATAATAAAGACATTTGGAGGATGCTTCATGGAGGATTCTTTGACTTTCCTAGTTTTGGGGGATCTATCACCCCCACATTTATTTATACTAAAGAATATCTAGATAAGGTGGCTATTTTTTTGAGAAAAAAGGACGAATTCATTCATTATCTAAAGAACAAACCTTATTAGTCTGATTAGGTGGAATGGATAGAGTTACTCTTAAGAACTATGGATTTCGAGGGAGAGCCCGTTTGATTTAAAAACCAAGAATTTAATCCCCTTTTCTGTGAAAATTATAAACTTTCCCCCCAATACTTCTATAGGATCATGAGGAGTCTTGGGAAATGGTTCCATCAGTAATATATACCCCCAGAGGCACTACAACTAAGGGCATGTACCTTAATATGTGGTGGGTTGTTGGGTAATGTTCTCTCAACACTAACGGACATATAGATTCATCCATTTTAGACACTTCTGGGGAAATTCCACCCCCATATCCACTTGATATTTCTGCCAGAGATCCATCCCCATGGCATACTAAGAAACGTCCGCAGGCGTCTCATCTGTTGAACTATATCAAGAAGGGGATTGCAAGTAACTTCCACAATTGTTTATCTGGCTATCTTACCATACAATTTTATCATTCTAACCCATTTTTGTGTGCATATTTTTATGCATCATCAATAATTAACCAGGAGATAGTTTCCTAGGAATCAATGTATCCTATCACTTTTATGGCATAAGGAGGATCCCCCAGTAACCCTGGTTATCCTAGATCTGATTATTTATGTCTCAAAAGTGTAGGAACATCTATAAGTTGAAGTCCTCACCAAAAATATGGATCCCTCTTCCAAGAGAAAGACTTGATGACCCTAATAGCAGTAGTTGAGCTGGGCGAGGAGCCCCAATCTCCCCAGGACATTGAAGGGATTCCTATTTCTAGGGAGTCAACTAATTTAAACCAGATTTACAACACCCATGTAGAGAGAACACCGTTGAAATCAGATGCCTTGGCAAATAAATTTGATCGTACTCCCTTAGATGTTACAAATGTAGGAGAGGTTACTATCCAAGCTCATGATAACATAGAATGGGCTATTTTTCTATTTTTTCCAATCATAATAGAGACCGTGATCTTAACACCTTGAATTTAGGGGTTTTCCATCCCACCTCTTTCCAGGATGATTACCCCTAAAATTATGATCTTAGTCATTGATCTTATAGAGGCTACCCTAGAGGTTGTTAGTCCGGTTGGGTATGGCCTTGAGCCACAAATGCCCTTATGCTACCCTGGGTCTAAAATGCTTATCATGGATGCAGTACCATATTTACCTGGTGATAATGCATACATATAGGCTAAAGGTATCAATGATTCAATAAGTAGGGGCCAGTTTTGTAGTCATACTACCACTTTCCCTTCTTCCCCACTTTTTTTTATAGGGATCAAGGATGTTTATTTGTTTCTATTCCAATTTTAGGATCACAATCGTAGGCACCGAAAATTGTAGTGTATGCTTCAATCATGCACACTATTGCAATTGTCAGGGAAGATGCTACTGAGGGATCCAATTTCATTGCATTCGTTGAATAAACCACCCCTAGTGATGTTCATTCCTTAATAGATATCTTCATCAGGTAGTGATTCTAAGACAAATATAGAGATTCAGATCAGCCTTCAACCCACCCACTAAACGAAATAAAGAACAATTAGGTCTTAATTTCTCAAATGGAACTTGCCGAAATGCCGATGAAGCTGTCAAAATTATACAACCATTTATAGTCCTGGTGTTCGGAGGATTCGATTATCACAACATCTATGACATAGTGAAAATGTGGGATGCCTTTTATGGGTTTTTTTACTGATGTGTTTTGTGTCTCTTTTGATAGTATGTTTAAAGTCTTGAAAGATGTACTATAATTACTAATGTTTTAGGTCAAATAGATTTGACCATGAAATTCGGGGTAAGGGCCCCAACATAGGATTATTAATCAAGAACATCCAAGAAAATTTCGTACACGGATAAAGGATTTTTATTGACCCTAGCTTGTGATTTATGTATATGGTACATTATATGGGGAATGGAATCCATGGGTTGTACCAATATAGAAAAATCCCCCCCCCTGAGACGAATTTTACTTTGGTTGACAATCCATTTCTGTTGGAAAGATATGCAAAGTTTCTGGGGAATAATGTTCATAGTCAAACCAAGGTGTATGCAGAACATTATCCATCCATTTATGATAGACATGAAGTTTTTATGGAACATTAGATTTATTTCATTGTTGAGGACCACAGTGAATGGTCTATTAATGAAATAATGTATGAATGTATTGGGGAATTTTTATTGGATCCGGTTTAGAAATCTCTCATGCAAGAATTTGAATTTTGAAAACGAGGGATAGTATATGGTGTAGTTTAATTTTGTACATCTTATAATTTTGAGACTTATGGTGAGAAATAATTTTACTCTGACTAGGGGAGGGTAAACGATTCATCTTTTTCCCACATTGGTTTGACAAAAAATTTCCTTCATCTTCTGGCATTGAAAGGGGGAAATATGTAAACTATAATCTAGGGGGATTTTGAATACATAGAATGAGGTGAGACATAATTTTTTTAAGGGAGTACAAAGGTTGGAATATTTTCTCATGAGGATTAATTTTCCTTTAGTTAACAGGTTGTTTTTTTGGAAATGTATGAAGAGCCTCCGGAGCTTGATGTGCATTGTCATGAAATGGTGTCTATATGACATTGGACATCCATATCCAATGACTATAGAGAATTATGGATATTCAAACTTTTATGAACACAGTGTATGGATCATGAAAAAGGTTATTCCTAAACAAGAAATGGGGTACTCTAGGTCAAAAATTACTAGGAACTCCTGGAGTAACTAGATGAATTTTTTATCATATCCATATGAGTTTTTTCCTTATGCAGGTTTGACCCTTGCGTAGGCAGGGAGGGGACACTTCTTGCTTCATTTCTAGATCTGAAAAATGATATTTGGATGTCACTACATATCCTGTGATGACATGAATCAATCCATACATAGTTATTTTAAAGATCAATCCTATACAGACCTGACTCATGCATATGGATGGGGGCATTTTTGTTTGGGATGTAGATTCACCAACAAGGCGAGGCATGTATTGAACATTCCTACACATGTTCATTTCTTTTATAGGGTCCTAAGTCGAAATACCATTATGATGTGAACTGACCTAAGGGTGAGTACTGGGTATTGAGTATCGTTCAGTTTAAATGTCATGCAATTAGACCGTTGATATTGAAAGCCCATGTAATCAAAGGGTAATCGTGCCAGGATGTTCTAACTTGTTTAGGATGTGGGTAGGGAAGCGAGTGTAAACCATGGTATTTAAGGATCTTGGATTAGGGGAAATGACACAGGTATTGGAAATATTTAGGATTACAAAATTATTAAAAGCCTGTCTTTGGGACTAATTGGCCTTTGGTTGACATGACTACTTTGTGGAAAACATCTGCAGAGCCGTAGGATCATAATATTCATTTTAAAACAAAGATGTCTATAGGACAGTATTCATTCTTATCCGATGGTCATGGATGATTACGAAGATCCCAGATCACTTGAAACGTGATGTTTGACACTTGGAGGGAGAGTTCCTAGATACATTAGAAGCATCTGGGCCGTGATTTATCCATAGAGTTGGGAACTTTTCCACATATATCTAACTCATATGTGGGGTGATACATTTTCATTCCCACAGTGGGGTTGGGCCCATTTTTGGAGATCTTGGCACCCATAGATTGGAAACCCTAACTAGGTCTAATTCATAGGCAAGGGAGGGGAATTTTTATATATTTGGGGTACATTTTAGTTTAATTTCACATGGTGTAGACATTAGGTTTCCCAATATGCAGAGGAAAACACTAATATGACTTTCAATGTCATGATAGTAGGTTCTATAATTATGAATTGATTTTTTTAAACATATAGGGAGTCCCTTTCTGAAATTACTAAGCCCACGTGAGATATGCTTAGTGTGAGAATCAAGGGGAGGAAAGGTTTTCACTCAACCACTAAGGGATGATAGGATCATAGGAAATATAATTATCGGTCCATATAGTATAACTTCATGCAGTGAGGATGTCAATGATAATTAGTTTAACTTCATGTAGCATGGATGAGTTCATAGTGTAGTTTATTGTCATGTGATCAAGACGTATTTAGTAAGATTTAACATCATGTGTAAATTACATTGACAACACTATTTAATCTTCATGTTGCATGGGTGAATTATCAAAGTATTCATGCATAAAAATATGATAAAATTAGGCTGGAATATTTATGGTGTGGCCCAGACATGAACAAGAGAAGAATGTGTAAACCATGATTCTTGGGGCCCTTAAGCCAGGAGGGATGATACAAGGCATAAGAGCCAATGAGCATAAAATAGTAGGAAAACCTCTCTCGTAGATTGATTTTCCTTTGGCTGAGAGACCATTTTTATGGGCAACATATATAGAGAGGTTGAGGCATTGTTTGCATAGTCCAACAAAGGTACTTGTGAGACACTAGTTGTTCATTTTCGATAGCCATGGGTGATTATGGTGATATGAGATTTTACGGGGAATGAAGTTTGATGGATAAAAAGGGGGATGTCTGGGTACGTGAGAAATATCCAGACCATGATTATTTTTGAGGTACGAGATCATTTACATAGATATGATTTTTATGTAAAGGTAAGAATGGTATTTTGAATCTTTCTATATGTAAGTTTCTAGATATGAAGTCCACTACATCTATTTTAATTTCACATGTGAGGACGAGAGTGAACCGATTTCATGCAGCTAGGACGAGAGTGAACCAACGTGAAAAGGATGAGGTAAGTAAACTGATAGGCTTGAACATTGTGGCGGTTTCTTACATATCCTAGTTTTTTGGGAATCAAGGTTCACATAGTTTTGAGGTCTCCTCATTATATTCTAATATATGCATGTATTGGGGGAATTTTATACCATGCTTTCAAGATGATGGGATTATTATACTTCTCTATGCTTTTTTTCCCTGAGGGGGAAGTATTTACCATCATTCCTAAGATCACATGAGTTATACTCTCTATGAGAAACAAGGAACGATTAGGAGCCCCATTGTAGTATTGGGGAAATAGAGGCTATTAAAAAGGTGTTCCCTATTATGTGATGGATGGACCAAGACTTAGGGTTATGGTGTCTCTACATATCCAATGAGGGAAGGAATCAAGCCCACACATACTTCTTGAGGTACCTTGCAGTTTTACGTCTTACGGTAAGGACTTTGGCCAGTAGTGAGTTGGTATGCCTATGAGGAATCCTCTAAAGAGACACCTAGGGCTTTAGTACATTGCTACATCCAGGCCTAAGTTTGAAGATACAAGTGATGCTTATGTATCCTAAAGGGGAAGGAATGAACTCATATGTGGCTCTATAAAGAATCTCCATGCATAGGTCTGGCCCTTAAGTAGGGACATGAGGAATTTTTTTGGGTGGTAGCCGGACCCGGAGGAAGAATCCAGGAATCACAATGTATCCTATGAGGTCATAAATCAAACCACATATAGTTTTACAAAATCCCTATGCTAGTCAGATCTGTGTACAGAGAGGGGGAAACATACATTTTTCTTTGTTTCCTGGATACTGGACTAGGATGGAAGATCTAAGTGTCACTAAATATCCCATAGGGGTAGGAATCAAGCCTCATGTAGTTTTATAAACTCCCTATTCCAGTCAGATCCATGCACAAAGAAGGGGTATCATACATTTTTCTTTTTTTTATGGTATCTAGGCTGGGATGGACAATCCAAGAATCACTACATATCCCGTAGGGGTAGCAATCAAGCCACACATAGTTCTAGAGATTCCTCTTGTATAGGGTTTCCTTATACGTAGGGAGGGGGATTTTTTTACCATTTTTTAATGGGACTATAGTGTACCAGTATCCTCTATTCTTCCCAGGGGAACCTTTTACTACCATTCATAAGCTCACATAAGCTATTATTGGTGTGAGAAACAAGGAATATCCAGGATTTCCTATCATAATGCAGAGGAACTTGAGAATAAAATAAAGGAATTTTGTTACAATGTGGTGGTTGGACCAAGATCTTGGATTGAGGTGTCTCTATGTATCCTATCGGTAGATGATAATCAATCCATATATAGTTCTAGAGCTTCCTCCCTATACGGGTTTCACTTATACATAGGAAGGGTTCATTTTTATCATTTTTTAATGGGCCTACAGTGTACGAGTATCCTTTGTTCGTCTAGGGTAAGCCTTTTACCACCATTCCTAAGATCATGTAATCTATACTCGGTGTGATAATCAAGGAATAACCAGGGATTCCTCTCATGATGCAGAGGTACTTGAGATTATAATAAAGTAATTCTGATACCATGTGGTGGTTGGACCAAGATCTAGGATTAAGTAATCTCTACATATCCCATAATCATATGAGAATCAATCCATACGTAGTTATATAAACTCACTATGCTAGCCATATCCTTGCCCAGATAGGGGAATCTTACATTTTCGGTTTTTTATAGTGGTTAGACTAGGATGGAATATCCTGGTGTCACTATGTATCCCATCAATAGATAGTAATAAATCTACACGTAGTTCTATAGCACAAGATGGTAGTTGAACGATGCTGAAGAAAATGTCCCCTTGGGTGAGAATATTGTTAGGTCCATGTAGTTTAATTTCATGTGGTAATGACTTAGGAATTCCACAGAGAAAGTCTATCCTATGTGCTGGGAGGTTGGAATTATTTATTTTACAAGTTCATGGACCAGGATATAAAATCTAGGAATCTCTAATTATTCTATTGATGAATGGGTATCAAGACACATATAGTTATGAGACATATTCTCTATGATAGTCTGACCTACACACAGAAAGTGGGGGTGTTTTAACATTTCCCTCACATAGATATTATTTATGCCCAAAAATACATTTTACTAGAAACAAAATGATCACCATGTGGTTTAACGTCTTGCGGTTATAATGAAGATGATAATCATTTTAAGATCATAAAACATGGGTGATGATACTGGCCTCTTTAACATTGTGCATCATTGGTGACTTCATCATGTAATTTATTGTCATGTGATCATGAGTCCTTCAGTACAGTTTAACATCAAGTGTAAAGAACATATTTGAATGATTTTGGATACATGAAATATTTCATCAAAAACCTTGCATTGGTCGGATCTGTGGTGAGCTGTACATCCATTGAAATTTGGGAATATTCTCTATTGGAGTAAAATTTGTGTATAACATGTGGACATTCCCATTTTTGATCCAAATTTAGAGGCCTCCTCCTGAGTATCCTTGGGATTCTGAGGATCAACACCATTTCTCCTTTGAGGAAATATCGGAGGTGAACATTATTATTGAAGGCTTGTGCAATTTGATTTTGGTAGACATACAAATGGATAAAAGTGTTCAACTTTTTCTCATCTAATTGCTCCAACTCAAAAAAATATTTGGGGATTGATCATTTGTAGATAATTGACCAAAAAAAGCAACACAGAAAGATGGAAATTGAATTTCAATGGGTAGATCCACCTTCTTCCCATATACTAACAAGTACGAGACTTCTTTAACGGCGGTGTCGGTTTTTGTCTAGTAAGCCCAATGAACATAGAGAAACTTTTCTAGAAATTATTTTTTACCCATTAAAACCATTTTTTGGAGTATTTATATATGGTCTTTTTGAAATCATCTATCTATATATTGGTTAGTTCATGGTAGCATGATGAATTTTTGGCTTTGATACCATACTCTTAATAGAGTTTTCAAATTCAACAGAGCATAAATTGGTGCCATTTTCTATTAGTATAGTGTGAGGGAAATGAATCCTGGTGATAATATTTTCTTTCAAAAAGATGAAAATTATTTTTTCTATGACATCTTTAAGAAAAGATACTTTTTCCCATTTGGAGAAGAAGTCAATTGATGTTAGAATAAACTTGAATAATATAGAATTGGAAGGTGTAAATAGTCCCATGACATCCATTCCCCACATGTACAATGGCTAATAGTATTAGTTGTGTGAAGAAACTATGGGGGTTTATGGATGAAATTGGAATGGAATTAGTAATAATGACACATTTTAGTGAAATCAGAACAATCCTTCATCATGGTGGGACAATAGTACCCATGAATTGTAATTTTATGAGAGATTTTGGATGTTGAATGGTGAGCCCCACAAGTTCAGGAATGCACTTCTTTCATGATGTCATTGGTCTCTTCTCCATCAACTCTCCTGAGAAGGAATCCTTTATGGCATCACTTATAAAAGACAATTTGCTATTTTTTTCCATCTTATAACATTAAATTGATTGATCTTATTTGGATATGTTCCCTTTCATCCCTATCTGGTGGGAGTTATCCCTTTTAAAGATAGTCTACAATGGGATTCATCCCGTTAGTGATTGGACATTACAACTCAGAGATGGGACTAATCAAATTAATTTACATCATGTTGGACTGAATGATTGGTAGGATCATCCATCGATGGGAAATGATGATGAATGTTTCATTCATATCTAGATAATCCAGAGCTCTAACTGCATTTTCCAATGCATCCACTTTTGCATTTTTTTGATGAGGGACATAATCTAGTGTCGACTCCGATGAGAATTGCACCATCAATTTTTGAATAAGTTTCATCAAAGGGATAAACTTCTCTTTCATGATATCATAGTCACCATTGGATTTCTTGATGACTAGTTTTAAATCACCATTTATCCTTATTTATTCATCTTTCACTTGGAGTGCTAGTTATAGTCCTACGATAATAGCCTAATATTTTGCTTCATTTTTTTCACCCTTATAAAAGTTGGAAAGAATAAGGCAGGTCTTCCTCCTCCAGGAATATAAGTATGACTCCCAGACCCACTTTGTTGAATTTGGGGTCTTCCATTCTTTTTCCTAAAAAACATTTGGAAGCATCATTGAACTAAATTTCGCACATAAGTGAGCTATTTTGAATAGATAAGACTTCCTAATCAGGTAACTCAACATCTAACGGAGTTACTTTTGTTGAGGGATTCTCTTCTAGGAAATCTACTAGTGCTTCTCCTTTGGTTGCTATCTATGGTAAGAACAATATTTAGAACTTTTATAGGATGAATTACCACCGTGACAATCATCCAATCAAAATTGGATGGCTGAGAATATACTTGATTGGGTTACTATATGAGAACAAATGGACATCAAGGTGTTCCTAGTAATTTTTTAGTTTCTATACCACAGATGTTAATTCAAGGTATCTCTTCTCAATATTTGAATAATGAGTATAATCATCAATCACAGTTCGTCCAAGATAATAGAGACTATTATCTCTACCAAATTCATTATTTTTTGTGATAAAGGCACTAGGGATCTCTCCAAGGTGGTTACATACTTAATGAGTGGTCTTCCTTTGATAAAAATCATTTTGATCGGTGGAATCAAGATACATTTCTTGGGATTGTATAATTCTTACTCACAATCATTATTCCTTTGATATTATACCCCTTTCATCCTCAACTTGGTGAAGGGAAAACATTTTCCTTTGAGGTCGGATATGAAGTGGTGAATATAAACCAAGTTACCTTAGAGTCCTCTCAACTCAGTGAGGTTGTGAGGTGGTGACATGCCAAGAATGGCCTTTTTCATATCAGGGTCGACATTGATGCCATAGTGGCATATAATGAAGCTGAGGAATTTCCCTAAGGGGGAACCAAAAGAACATTTTAGGGGATTCATTCAAATAGTATGTTTTTGTTGTTTATTGAAGACAGTTTCATAATTTTTCAGATGGTCTGATCATTGTCATGATTTAACCACCAAATCATCAACATATAATTCAATAAACATTACCAAGATGGGTTTAAAAATGCGGTATATGGAGCACTGATATGTGGCATCAACATTCTTCAAACCAATGGGCATTAACATATAGAAAAATACTCCTAGGGGGACCTAAAATCCATGGAATATTCATCTTCCTAGGCCATTGGATTTGATTTTAACCTCTGTATCCATCCATAAAAGAGAGATCTTAATATCCGATAGTTTCATCGATCAAAAATTCTACGATCTTGAATGGGAAAAAATCCTTTGGGAAGTGATTTTTAAGGTCCCTTAAATCTATATAGACCATGATCATCCCATTTTTCTTCTTGATAGGGACAATTTTTTCTATCCAGATAGGATATTGGACCTCTCGAATGAATTTATCTCTGATGAGCATGTAAACTTCAGCCTCTATTTTGGAAGAATGTGTTGGGTTCATCCTTTTGGAGGATTTTTTATAAACATAGTGGTCCTATATAATGCCCAATTGTTGGGTGTCCACCTTTGGATTGAGACATGGAATTCCTATATAATTCTAGGTGAAAAAAACATGATTCTTTTTCAATAAAGAGGTGTATACATCACATTATTCAGAATTCATGGTCATAATAACCAAAATGAGTCATGGTATTATTTTGTACACAAGTTTATTTACTTGAGTTCATAGACATTGGTAGAGACACCTTCCTTAAATACTATAGGGGAAACTCTTAGGTCTTCTTATTCCTCCACCTATTCATCCTCATAATATTCCTATTTTTCTTCTAATAGGGAAACAATTCTTGAAATTATTGCTCAATAGTTTAGGGGAAAATTGAAATATTGTTTCATGTGAGGTGAATTCATCTCTTCTACCTTAACCATCGGCTGAGGATTCTCCGGAGAAGATGAAGTGTGGGGAAATAAAGTTTCCTAATCTTATTTGAGTGTTGAGAAACCTCCTCCAACCTTAGTGTGTCTGGAGGGAATTTTTTGGGGTTTGGATGATGGTTTAGTGTTATTTCTTTCCAATACCTCACCATTATCTTGGGAATAAGTGTGTTTTTCAACATCATCAGGTCCAGTAGTCGTAACTGAAATCATGAGGACTACTGAATATGTGTCTGAATTTGGATATTTTCTTTCTATCTAATTGATGTTAAGTAAGTATTCTTCCCCGATCTACTTGAGGGGATCATGGGAAAACATTTAAAAGCATTTGAGGTAGAAAACCTATCAATTCTGTCAACTAAGGGTTGTTTCCCCTTTCGTTCATATATACATACATAAATATAGTTGGACTCGTAGGACTCGAATAGGAACATATCAGAATACAGTGTCCCACTCTGTCCATTAAAATTATATTTGACGCACTGATGGTAAGAGGATGGAGTTTCTCTATATTTATGCATTCATGGACTCCCTATCATTGAGTTAAAGGCCATATTATTTTATACCACTAGGAATGATGGGTGAGCTATGAGGTCACCAAAATGGGTTTTGAGCAAAACTTGACCTAATAGATTATACTCACTTTATTCATAGCCCAACATGGTTGTGGTGTAGGGTGTTAGATCATCCTCATTGCAGCCCATCGAATGAAGTTTTCATAGTGGGATGAGATTAACACCATATCCATTTGTTGATGAATAATTTTTGGATATTAATGCCATTTATTGTGTGAGGCACATATAAGGGTTTGATGTGTCCATATATGATGGAATCTTCATCTTGATCTGTGAAGCAGATAACTGCATTGAATTCTACATGATTAATCTCTATCTGGTAGAATTCAATGGTGGCTACTTCGGCTTCTGACTCCTGCATACTTAGAAAGTATTTGATGAGTTCCTCTTTCATATCTTCTGATAGATTCAGTGCATCCTTGATTGGGAGCTTAGCAGACACTGAAGAAAACTAATTAATAATATCATATTTCTGATATAATTTATAGAGCATCAGTGCTTGGGGATTCTCTTTCATAGGCACTTTAGGGGTTTGAGCATTTGATGAAGAAGAGTCATCCCTTGGGGCTAGATCCTAAGGATCCTCCATCCATTATATATTGGGCTATGAAGATATGCTCATATTATGAGGGAAAATAGCCATTTTTTCTTCCTATGATGGATATTTCAGAAGAATTGGACCGAGGTGGCTTCCCGTGGGTGTAAGAGAATTTTACATCCCCTTTCAGATCCACTGAAGGTTCCTTCGGTAGGTTTTCGCAATAGTGATGGTTTGAGCGGGGGTGCAGCCATAAGCTTGATTTCTTCCATGGATACATCTCCCTTGATATCCTCGGATTCTATGTTTTTTCCTCTATCCCTCCAATTGGGTGTGGGGAATTATGGCTGATAACCATATTCATCCTTGGAGAATGTATCCATTATGTGGATAACATTGATAGATCCAAAAATCAATTCCTTTTAAGATGAGGACTCTGCATCATCATCTGCCTCTGGTGGTGCCATTTGGAGGGGCAGTCTCCATATCATCAGTATTTTTGGCATGAAATATGAGAGTTTCAAAGTCAACCTTGGATTTGGTGTAAGTTTATCTTCTAGAACTTTGCTTTTTTCCCTCCTGATTGGTATTATTATTGAGTGGTTGGCCTTTGGAGGATTGTGGGGTCAAGGATGATATATGTGTTTTATTAGGAGTCATTGGAGGCTTGTTTGGTTTTCTTAACCATTCATGGAGTATTACAAGAACTCAGTAGACTATTTTCTAAGTCATCCAACTATCAAACTTTTGTTATTATTTTTTAACATATTTTCTCCAACCCCCTTCTTCATCTAGATCAGGGGTAAAAACATATGACACTTGCGCTGGCAGTGGTCCCAGCTTGACCTGTCTAGAATCTGTTATCTTTTGAAGGATTTCCTTGAAGTCAAAGCACTTCGGAATGTTGTGTCAAAATATCTGATGGAAGGGACAGTTATCTGTCTAGTCATCAAGACCTACTTCATCATCCCTATTCGGATTTGGTAACCAATGTAAGTTGTAATTCATAAAGGCTATAAAGTAACCACAGACTTGAACTTCTCAGATTGAGTAGACTTTAATTCATCATTCCATGAATTGATTTCTTTTGGCCTCCTCCGCTCATCTTAAAAGAGTAGGGGTGGCTGTTGACGTTTAAGAGGCCCTGCATAGTCTAGTTTGAGACTTGGAGATGGAGTTGGTGTAGGGGATGTCTTAAGCGTGATAGAAGACGCTTCAGATCTCCCTACTGTTTCACTCGGGCTGACCTGGACTTGAAATTAGTCTGTTTCAAGGAACCTTCTATCATTTGAGTGATGTAGGAGAAGTCCAAAAACCCACTTTTATATTTCACAGGAATGAGGGGCGTTCGAAACACATTAAAGAGATTATCAATGCACATAGAAAGTATCTCATCTTGGGGTAGTTCTCAATTCAAGGAGTAATCCATAAATTTCCATCTAAAGATTAAGTATGAGAATCTATCATTATGTTATTGTTTTGAGGTCATGAGATTACTGACTAATATTTTTGTAATTTTGAGTTAAACTGGAATAGGAACAATCCCCAGAGATCCTCCCATCCCATTATTAAGTTAGCTTGCAAAATGATTTACCACACAAAGACTAAACCTTGCAAGGTTCTCACAAAACAACTATTCATTACAGCTTCTTGTTACTTAAGGGTTCCAATCATGGGATCATAGTAAGGATAGGAGTGAATTATATGTTTCTCCAGGTCCCCTGAGCCGTTGAACATTGGGAATATGGGGCTTCTAATATTTAGTGATGGAGGGACATTGCTTACCTAATTGGGGTAAGGTTTCTGTTCTAGTTATATTGTAGCATATCGTCATTCCATTACTTCCATTCATGTTGTCAATAAATCGATGAAATTCATGATCCCTTGAGGCTTGTCCTATTAAACCCAAGCATGAGTGGGTGTAGCAGGGGGAAGATTGGATGTGTTGTAACTACGAGAACATGAGGCATATACCCCATTAGGGGCATCCTTTTTGGATTCTTATGAGTATGTTCCGTTTTCTTACCTAATGGAGGGGAATATTAATATTCTATTGAGATTTGGTTTAGGCAGACTAATGGTCCTGGTGTTGGCTTAAATGAGCCTTCCAACCTTCCATCACCCGTTGGGATGAGCCTATGAGGAAAAAGTACATCTGATGGAAGTGTGTTTGACGCTCCACCTGAGGAACATACCCAGTAGGACAGATCTCTCTTAGTAGCTCAGTGTTGATTTTACTTTGTACTTCTATTTCTACCACCTCTCGAGAGAATCTATCCTTAAGAATGGGTGAATCATCTTCACATGTAGGAGTAGGTGAATCATATGAATTTCTCTTATTATTATCCTTCTTAAGGATTTACATGGGAGGTAATGGAATATTGACTATGGGGGCACCCAAATTTAAAGAATATCATTGGTTTCTGGTGTTAACACCTCTCGGCTTAGTGTGAACCATATAGGGGAGGGAACCCCCTTCTCATTTTTCTTCATTGTTTTTATCATTTCATAAAGGTATAAGGGGATGATGTCCATGATGGTAATCAATGCATACCGCATTTGGGGTGTCTTACTAGGTGCTAAATGGTAGAAGAGATTGTTACATCCTTTGTTGGATCTTGTTCAGCCATTCTGTGATACTCTTCAGGTTTATTAGTGAAGAGTGACTTGAAGGTATCCCAAATATAAACTTGTAGTACCCCTCCATTATGGGGGATATGAGTCATAGGATGGGATGGAATAGGTGACCCCCCTATCCATTGTTATCTCTTGACGAGAGAAGAAAATTGTCAGTTGGGTGTGGATTTGAGGTAAAAATTCCCCTTGCCCTACGTGATAGGGTTTCTCCCATTCTTCTATTAATGGGAATAAATCCATATTTTATGGTCTTATAGGGGATTTTATAGATAAAAATTCCCCCATTCCTATGGGCTAGTGTAGGTTTCGTATTGCGGAAACTACTGCTGCCTTTTCCACTTTCTTGATCTCATGCATTCCTATGCAGGTGTGAACTGGATATGCTATCAGGTCTTTATGTGAATTACTTGATTCTAAGGAAAATATTAGTGGTCTTTGATTGAATTCCCTTATACAGGAAGCATGTTGGATGTTCTCTGAATCCTGGTTCAGGAGGATCATGATGGATTTCTCTCTTTGGGCCTGATGCTTCTGAGACTTACTCTAGGTTGGTTCTCATTGAGCGTTCCACCTTTCTTGAGAAGGGAATTCATTTGATTATGGTATGGTAATGAATAAATTTTAGGATATCACCTATGGTGGGTTTTGATAGATGGGAAGTGGGTTGAAGTGTAGATCTCCATGTTCTCCCCATCCCTAGATATGAACAACATACAGGGTGTCACCGATAAGGAAGTGCGACCTGTGAAGCACATAGAGGCAGGCCATCCCATGGTCTTTTTTTGACATTTCTAATTTCGGTTTCCATGAATATGGAAGGTCTTCTAGGTTTATCTGATGAATAATCTCTCCCATGACATTTTCATGATCTGTATACCCATCACAGAGAAATAAAATTTATTTTAACTAGAGGGGAGTGGTCCAGATATTGAAGAGAATGTTATGAATTCATTCTTCCAATAGCTCTCTTGTTATGTTGAATTGAGAAGTGGTCATGGTCCAATAAATCACTAGTATTTTATCCCTATATAGATTTCTTCTCACAAGAAACACATCTTGTTGTTGTTCCTCCAGTGACTCACCTGGTGGATCCACATTGTTTGACTAGTCCTTAATGATTTCATTAAAAGAGGTGGGGCTGGAAAGATTCATGTTGACATGTGAATGGTATGAGGATGTATCATAAGAGGATTGTGTCCATGTTCCATCCTCTTGATGAGAAAGGAAATCTCTTTTAATGGAGATAATTTACATTATGTCTCACTACATTTTTTAAGAAACTTGGCATATGAGGTATTTTTTACATTTGACCCGATAAGGGGAGGACCTTCTCACCGATGTAAATTTTGACTATAGGGAGTACTATAACAGTTAGTGACATCATGGTGAGGAAAACCATAAAAACTTAGTTTCTATCCATATAGAGGACTTCCGCAGTGTATACCCTAGGGAAGACCATTTGGGTGAACAATAGCAAGGGGATGCCCTTCTTGCTTCTTAGCGTCATTGAGGGGAGGTCCTTCACAATGAAAGATATGATAGTGAGGAATACCATTATAGCTATGAATTCATGGAGAATATGTGTAGTGTAAACTCTAGGGTGGTCCTTCATGATGTAATGCAATTCAGGGTAGACCTTCTCATTGCTTTATGCAACTGCGAGGAGGACCTTCTTAGCTACTGTCATCTTGGCGAGGACTACCATAAAAACATGAAATCCAACTATAGGGAGAAACATATCTATAGCATATACCTTGGGGAGTACCATCATGGTTGATGACATCAAGGGGAGAGCCTTCTTACTGTTTGATTTTCTGGTCAAGGGGAGGGATACCCTGATAGGTATAAGAAGATAGGTTATCATGATTGATTTTTTTCCCACAGAGTAAGCCTCTGTGGGTGCTCAGGGGAGGACCTTCCGTGCTTTAGGTAATGAAAATACAAGAAGGAACTTTGAAACTACTACATACACTACCATAATTTTGCAATGGACTAACATGATCTTGATCTTCTATTGATAAATGTTTAATGGCATCAATAACACCAGCTACTAGAAGAGTAAAATCATGAGTATACTAATCATTTTCCGATTGCCTTTGGGGTATTTCATTTTTTGCAAACTCTAATGGAAAATTGAGGTCGCCTTATATTTGTAAGTACCTTTATTTATGGGAACATATTTTATTGGTTCTCATGATATTTCCAAGATATAATTATGATCATCTTGACTTCTAGTAGGGATATATTCCTACCATGTAGAAACCACCACGCTGGACTGGTGTCCCCGATTTGGAATAAGTATTTTTTCCCAATACGGTTGTGCTTGTATCATGTAACGTGGTCATTGACCCTCCTAGACTAAATCATGGATGCGGGTTTGCTCTGGAATGATTATCTGATTTGGTTAATGAATCACCCCACTAGGGGAGATCGAGTCATGGGTCCAACTCCTTGATTTTTCCACCGACACAATGACATCATGACCCATCTAGAGGATATTGTCTAGGGTTGACTTATGATCTTCCATAATGGACAAGATGTGTTGAGATACGTATTTGGATGGAATGGGTATAAATACCCATTCTGATGTCAGAGTAGGACTTTGTGCCTACTCTTGTCCTCCATGGGTTTCTAGTGTGTACTGTATGTTCTACTATGTCGGGATAGCGGAATGATTCTACATCCAACTATCTTCTTTGGTTGTAACCATATTTGGATGGTGGGGTTTTTATTTGCATGAAGGAATTTACATCTATTCATGTTATTTTTATTGGTCCAACAGGATTTATTTGAATCCGTAGGGATTTAAATTTTCTCATATTTTCTTACCACAATATTTGAATGGTGGGAATTTTTTGGTAGGTATGAATTTTTATCTGCTTGTGGATTTACACTATATTTTACTGGTGGGCTTAATATTCCTCGATAGTGTTATATGAAAGCACATGGTTTGCCGCCCTATTTGGATGGCGGTATTCTTGAACATTGGAGTATATTTTCATATTATTATAATTTCCAATATCTATGTGTGGTTGGACTGGAAAGCACTGGTAGGAATGTGCATTGGCTTGTATTATGCCACCCTCTTTCCATTGTGGGCTTCATATGAGTGAGTGGTGATATGAATCCACTCATAAATTACCACCATATTTCCATGGAATGCTTCCTTCTAATCCACTAGGGTGATAACATGCTTCTAATTATGTATTTTCCTCCGCCGGTATGAATTCCAAGGGGATCGTGTCCTCTGGACTTTAGTAGGTCCCCTAGTATAAGATCCCATTCATAGTGAGGATATTAGGTCATACGTCTCTGGTGGAAACGTCCTCCTGTAGGAGCCCATGAATGGGGTTCTTATACAAATGGGTTGAATTCATTGGTGTCAACTTCATCTACTTCTCTAAGATAAGGGAGGAATTTTTTATTTTTCTCTTGGGATAGGATATCAAAATGATTTGGGAAGGCCAGTGGAGCTATCCTATGTTGGATTGCTGACTGTGGCTAGAGAGGAAACATGATAGATTTTTCCAATTAGAGGGCCTTCCTTATAGCCTCCACAATGGGAAGCACACTATTTTGGGGGAACCCTTTGGTCAAAATGTTTGAAACCTAGTGTTGAAGATGCTGAGTAGACGACAGAGTCCAATTTGTCGGGGACCATGTCACTTGTGCGGATGCTAACGCATGTTTCTATGCAATTTTTCGAGATCCCATTTGGATCTAAGAGATCTTTGTGAAAACTAGAATATATGTAACAAGAACAAACAATGAAACCCCATCAAGGTAACAACTCATGATCACATGCATGATTAGTATTCTTTCTTGACCCTCTTCAATTTGAATGTGAAAGGGGATTAGGGTGGGGATACCCACCACCTTGGTTAAGGATTCACGCAGGGTTCACCATTTTTATTTCATCCTAATTTGTTCCATACTAGGGTGGAAATAATGGGTTGAAATACAGTAGTTGATTTCGTTCTATTATAATGTTTCACTTCAGTTTTACCTTTCCTTTTCATCCCAATTCAGATAACTCTGTGTTTTGGTTGGGACAGATGGTCCCACCGAGATTGGGAGGTATATTATATTTATGTTATAAAGGAGGTGACAAATTTTCATGATTCTAACAAGTGATTGCAGGTTATGTGTGTCTGAAATCATCCCATGTTAGGTATGAGGTCCTTTGATGGTCTATAGTTGGTTTATTCATGGAGGTAGAAACACCCAACGACCCTTGTATCCATGATTCATGGACCTATATTCCAAAGATATGTGCTTTTTTGATGAAAATTTGTCCAATGACACTTATGTAATCCATTGGTTGATAAGATGGGAGTTCAGGCTCATCAAACCCTTTTGGAGGGAATTTTTTATTACTCCAAGACTCTATTATATATTTAAGAAAAGTTCATATGTTCATGAATTATTTTTTCTTTCTCAATGAGTGTGTCCATGAATTACCTCTATCTTGGAAAATAAATCATGGGTATACATGAATCAAGAGCTACTGGGATTAAACAGTTTTAATCTATATGATGAGGTGCTCAGAAGTTTAACATCATCTAGGGGATAAGAGTTGTTTTGATGTTAGGGTCGAACCCATGAGATGGGCCTCCTATGTATCCTCATGAGATGAATTAGATCCCAGGTAGTTTAGTGCCTCTTATAATGACACATCACCATCTATGTTCATGAAAGTTGGACCCATACATACAGATTAATATCATGTGGTAAGGATAGCTAGGTGAAATATTCCTAGTCAAGACTTGGTGTGGGACTTATGCTGAAGTGGCCCAAAGTACTCACAACAGATATGGTATTCTTGGTAGACAGAAACTTACTAGGAATATGTCCTAGGAAACATTAGGGTTTATTTGGGGGTTAGGCTTTCACCTCATGGAATCTTCCATCATATCCCAGTCAATGGGGAATCAAAACTCCATGTAGTTATATTGAACTCGGGACTTATACATTTTTTATGCCCATTTGAGGAGAGATGGTTGGGACTCACACTGAAATGGAGGCCATTCATAAATGAGTGAATTGGGGATTAATCATAAATATAATTCACTTTCTGGGGGACATGATAGGGATTAACCATTTTGAAATGTGTCCCTTTGATCTCGGGCTTTAGATAGGCATCCTACATTTCCTAGTTAGAGTAGTAATCAAAGTTATCAAAGTTCATTATAGGGTTTTGAATTGATAGGGGATTATGAATGGGAGCTTTCCATTTGAAGGCAGAATGATCTCTTATTTCGTGGAAGAGAGGATATGGAGCTCAATCCTAGATAAAGGCTTCTTATATATCCCAATTATTCTGGGAATTAGAGTTCTTATAGTCTATGAATGGGTTTTGTGAATGTTGTATCATCATAGACCTCTAAGACCACGTGATTCATCCTCATTGTGAGAGACAAGAAGATTTGAAAGATTCAACAAAGTAACATTTTATCTTATCCACTGATGGAAATATAGGAGGGAAATAGTGGAAGAGGTTGTGTCCATGAACCAAAAAGAAGAGGGAAAGGGGCTTTGAATCTCAACTGTGTTTATATCTATTGAGGTCATGTCTGGTGAGCTATCTGAAAACATCTTAAGCCTGGTTGGAGAGGAGAGAAAGCCCCACCTTCCATAAAAAGACTAGGGGATTACCTCAGGACGAGTGCCCAGAAATGGGTTCTAGGAAAGGTGATAAGCATTTCTCCTCATCAAAGGGAATGAATGTGTGACCCCTTTGTCTTTTCACTGTCCCTCATTGAATTTAAAATCCAGTCATTACCGTTGATCCCTTAAATGGGAAGGTTTACAACTACATCCAATGGTTAGACGTTGAGTTACCCAGGAAATGTATATTTGAGGACATCCCGAGGGTCCAAACCATTGTGGTAACTGCCTTTGTGACTCTACTTATCTCAGGTATATAGAACCAGAAGGGAACGATGATGCATCTGACAGTCTATTCATATGGATCTGGTGGATTTGGAAGCGTATTTTTCTTGATGTAGGAGGAATGATTAGTATAGTTTCCATAGAGGATTTGACTGGAATGGAAGGTCAAGATTTTATACAGAAGGGGGAAAACCCTAACAAACACCCATTTTTCATACCATTTTATCATTTGGGGTGGGGGCTTCCCCACATAGTGTACTATTATGTGGGTGATGGGGTTGTCTACCTACGGAAGTGGTATACAGACCTGAATGTGATCCACTTCATACCATGGTGGAATGCGGTCTCAGGTTTCATCTAAGTAGCATGGTTCTATGTGGCTAAGGGTATTTTTCTCATAGTGATGCACCACAGGGTTCAATTTACTGAAGGAGATGCATTATTCCTGCGGTTCTCAAGAAGTTCATCCATGAAGGGACTATGGTTTGTGGTTCTCCAATTAGGATTGAGACTAGTTGATTATTATTATGTTTTATTCATTTTATGGTTCATGGTGGGTTTATACATACTAAAAAATGTGTGTGGTTCTGTACTTCGTTGATTTCCTTCATTCGAAATATTCCATTCGTAAACTCCAAGATCTCTTAAAATTCTCCTTTTTCTTCTCAATTCACCTTGACGTCTCTTTTATAGATTGATAGGGAAGCTATATCTATGGTTATATAACCCCTTTTGTGGAAGACCATAGTGGGATCATATAACCCATAGATGAATCAATCTAACAAGGTTTCTTGGTGTTGTAGTTCATAGTGGATGAAATCATCACCTCAATCCCACAAATGATGTGGTTTGTGGGACACTACTAGCCCTTCCTCATCCATGAACTGCTCAGCCCGTGGGGGTAGTATGTGGGGCTTACTTCTCCTTCATGTTTTTTCCGATGACTTGGTTTGTGGCACTTTTTTTTACTATTATATCCCCAAACATCTTCTTTTATTGGCCAACTCTTCATGGGCTAGCATTTCGTAGGTTTTCCATGTACCGCTTTGTTCACAGTCTGTACCTTAGATAGACCTTTCCTAGTAAACAGTACATAGACCATTTTTACTTATTTTCTGAATTTTATTCCTTCAATGTTCCCCTCAAATTTTCATCCCCTCATGCATATCTCTCCATTATCAAGTTTGTGAGAGTATTTTCTTTCCCTTTACGGATTTTTCAAGACTCTAAAGGGGTTTTTAGTATTTTATGTTTTTAGGGTTTTTTTATGTTTTATAAGGGTTTTTGTGTTTTATATGAGTTTAGGTTTTTAAAAAAGTTTTTTAAAAAAATTATTTTTTTAAAGATATTTCTGATTTTTATAATTTTTTTTGTGTTTCAAGGGTGTTTTAAGGTTTTTTTTGGGTTTTAGCGATTTTATATTATTTTTTTATTTTAACAATTTTCTTTGTTTTTATGGTATTAAAGGTTTTAGGGTTTTTAGTTTTTTTGGTTTTTTAGGGGGTTTCACTATTTTTTAGGTTATTAAGGATTTTAGAGTTTTTCATAAATATGAAGTGTTTTTAGTGACTTAGGTTTTTAATGTGTTTTTAGTGTCTTTAGAGATTTTTAGGTGGGGTTTTTAGTATCTTTATTTTTTTTTAAAATTTTGGGTTTTTAGAAATTTTTGTAATTATAGGGATTTTAAGGGGTTTTAGGTTTTAGTGGGTTTTCAGGGGTTATTTTTGGGGTTTTAGAGAATTAGGATTTTTAGGGTTTGTTTGGTGTTTAAGGGTTTTACGGGTCTTTTAGTGTTTATCAGGTTTTTAGGGGCTTTAAGGGTTTTATATTTTTTTTTATGATTTTAGGCTTTTTTATGCTCTTATATTCTTTTGGTATTTTGGGGTTTTATGATTTTTAGGTTTTTACGTTTTTTATGTTTTTTTATTTTTTATGGTTTTTTTGGGTTTTAGGGATTTTTAGAGTTTTTAGGTTTTTTAGGGGTTTAATTGGTTTTAGTTTTTTAGGATATTCACAATCTTTATGCCTTTAGGGTTTTCCGGGGTTTCATGTGTTTTTATGGGTTTTTTGGGTTTTTTGGGGTTTTTTGGGTTTTAGTAGGTTTTTGGATTTATTTGGGGATTTGACGGGTGGGGGTAAATGGTTTTTTGGGAGTTTTATTTTTAGGGGATTTTTATGGTTTTTAGGGGGTTTGAGGCATTTTTTGGGTTTTAGTGGAATTTTTTATTTTTTATAGGGTTTCAAGGTTTTTTTACTTTTAGTTTCTTTTTAAGGTATTTTTTTCCATTTTATGGTTTTTGTTTCTTTTATGTTTTTAGGGGTTGTAGGGTAATTTTGTGTTTTCAGGGTTTTTAGGGGGTTTTTGGTGTTTTTTATATTTATTAGGGTTTTTAGTGTTATTTAGTGTATTTTGTGTCTATAGGGTTTTAGGGTTTTTATTGTTTTGGGGGTTATTTTAGGGTTTTTAGTGTATTATGGTTTTTTTATTAGGTCTTAGAAGTTTTATGGTTTTTTAATTTTTTTGGTATTTTATGGGTTTTAGTGTGTTTTAGGGTTTATTTTGGTTTTTAGGGGTTGTAGGGGTTTCAAGTGGTTTTTCAGTTTTTGTTTTGTTTTAAGGGTATATAGATTTTTAGAGTTTTTACGTTTTGTATAGTTTTTAGTGTTTTTAGTGCTTATAGGGGTATTAGGGTTTTTTGGTATTTGTAGGGTCTTTTAGGGTGTTTTGTGTTTTTATGGGTTTTTATGATTTTTAAGTAATTTTAAGGGATTTTAGGTATTTTAGGTTATTTAGGTTCTTTATGGTTTGTATGTAATTATAGAGTTTTAGGGTATTCAAAGTTTTTTTAGGGTTTTGAGGTTCTTTTAGTGATTTAGGAGTCTTTTGGGGTTTTGGGGTATTGGGGTTCTTAGAGTTTTTGGTTCTTTTGGGGTTTTAGATTTTTTAGGCCCTTTTAGGTTTTTAGGTTTTCAAGTACATTTAGTGTTTTTCGGGATTTTTTGGTTTTTAGGGTCCATTATGGGTTTGGAGGGTTTTATGGTCTTTTGGGTTTTTAGGGACTTTTATGTAATTTTAGATTTTTTTGATGGGTTTTATGGTTTTTTTGGTTTTTTGTGTTCTTTTAGGGTTTTTTGGGGGTTTATGGGTATACTATTTTATGGTGGTTTATGGTTTTTTATTTTTTTAGGGTAATTTAGTATTTTTAGGTTATTTTAGGTATTTTTAGGACTTTTATTGTTCGTTAGGGATTTTTTTGTTTTTAGAGTCTATTAGGGATTTTAGGTTATTTTATGGTCTTTTGAGGTTTAGTGTCTTTTAGGGTTTTAGGGGATTTAGGGTCATTTAAGTTTTTAGTGGATTTAAGGATTTAAAGAGTTTTTAGTGATTTTTGGTTATTTTAGGATATTTATGTTTTCATAAAATTTTGGGGTTATTAGGATTTTTAGGGTTTTATGAATTTTTTGTTTTTATGGTCTTTTAGGTGGATGTTAGGGGTGTTTTGGGTTTTATGAATTAGAGGATATTATGGTGTTTGGGGTTTTATTTGATTTAGGTCCCTTAAGGGGTTTTTATGGCTTTATGGTTATTTATTATTTTATGGTTTTGGGGGGGGGGGTTTAACGTATTTTTTACGATTTTTAATGCTTTAGGGGTTTTCAAATTTTTATGTTTTTTTATCATTTTAGGGTATTTTGAGTTTCAAAGATTTTTTAGTGTTTTAATTATTTTTTTTCATGTTTTTATTATTTGTAGTGGTTTTAATGTTTTTATGGTTTTAAAGGTTTTTTTTGGTTTTATGGTTTTTATGATTTTTAGGGGTTTAAGGGTTCTTCTTGGTATACTATGGGTTTTGGGGGCCTTAAGTGTTTTTAGGGTTTTTACATTTTTTGGGTTTTTATGATTTTTAGGTTTTTAAGGGTTATTAATATTTTTTTGTTTTTAGGGATTTTGAGGGGGTTTTAGAATTTTTTTTGGGTTTAGGTTTTTAGTGTCTTTAGGGTATTTTAATGTTTTTAGATTTTTTCTATGGATTTAAGGGGTTTTATATTATTTGGGGTTTTAGGGGTTTTAGGTAGTTTAGGGTGTTGACAATTTTAGAGTTTTTAGAAATTTTGAGGACCATTTAAGGTTTTTTGGTTTATTTAGGGTATTTAGTGTTTTCTAGAGTGTTTTAGGGGGTTTTATAATTTTTTAGGAGTTTTTTTATGGTTTTCGGTGTGTTAAGTGTTTTAGGGTTTCAAGCTCTTTTATAGAAATTATTGGAGTGTTTAGATTCTTTTAGTTTTTATTTGTTTTTACTTTCTTTTAGGGTATTATAGGGACCTTTAAGGGTTTTAGGATTTATTGATATTTTTAGGGTTTTTGTATATTTTATGTTATGTTTAGGAATTAAGTGTGTTTTTAGTATTTTTTAGGTTTTTTGGGTATTTTTCTATTTTTTTGGGATTTTATGGTTTTCTGGGTGTTCTATGTTTTTTGGGTGATTTTTTTTACTATTTTTAAGGATTTTTTATGTATTTTAGGTTTTTAAGTCCTTTTATGAGTTTTAGAGTTTTTTTAGGTATGAGGGGGTTTTAAAAAATTTATGGTTTTTAGGGTTTTAGAGTTTTAAGGGATTTTTTTTTATTTTTAGTGTTTTTAGGGATTTCAGGATTTTTAGGATCCTTGATGATTTTTTAGTGTATTGGTATTTTCAGGTTTTTATTGTTTTTTTGTTTATCAGGTTTTTATGGGTTTTATGGATTTGAAGGGGTTTATATATTTTTATGGCTTTTAGAGATATTCGGGTTTTTTTCGGGTTTTTAATGGTTTTTAGGTATTTTATCTTTGTTTTAGGTTTTTTTATATTTTTAAGGTTCTTCATGGATTTTTTGGATTTTAGGGTTTTTAGGATGTTTTAGTGCTTTAGTGTTTTTAATGTTTTATGTTTTTTAGTGTTTTTAGTGATTTTAGATGTTTTGGGAATTTTTAGTATTGTTTTAGGGTTTTTTGGGTTTTTAGTGTTTTTAGTGTTTTGGGGTTTATGGGTGTTTTAGGATATTTTATGGGTGTTCTGAGATTCTAACTATTTTTTTTTTGTTTTTGGGGATATTTTTTGTTGTTAAGGTTTTAATGGGTTTTTAGGGTCTTTTATGATTTTATAGGGGCTTTAGGGGGTTTTTGGGTTTTGGGGGTCTTTTAAGAACTAGTGAAGAAAACTTTATTTACGCCGGTTATTTTTCATTTTTTACGTCGGTTTTTAGCCGACGTTAATATGGACAATGTTATAAATAACGTTTTTTATGTCCGTTATTTAAAAACTGACGTAAAAAACATAACATCGCGGTGATAATCACGTCGGTTAATTAATAACCGATGTCAAAAAATGGGGGATGGGGGGGGGGGGTTATCACGTAGGTTATATAATAACCGACGTTATAAACCCATTCGGGGGATGTTTATCACGTAGGATATTAAATAACTGACGTGATAAACCATTTCCCAGGCCTTTTATCAAGTCAGTTGTATAATAACTGATGTGCTAAACCAGTCCGGGGGGGGGGGGGGTTATCACATCAGTTATTAAATAACTGACATGATAAACCATTTCCTAGGCATTTTATCACGTCGGTTATTAAATAACCAACGTGATAAACCATTACACAGGTGTTTATAACATCGGTTATTAAAATAACCGATGTGATAAACCCTTCCCGATTTCATTATCACGTCGATTATAAAATAATCGACGTGGAAGACAATTTTTTTAAAAAAATTCTAATGCAGTCCTCTGCTCTCCCCCAGAAACAACCAGAAACCAAATCAAGATTCCGTACCACAAAAATATAAGTAGATCAAAACAAGAACTAAATCAAAATTACGCATTTACATTGATAACATTTAAAACTTACCCCACTTGATAGCCCCCATCACACCCCTGCACTGCCCCCCGACCCCCTGGACAGCCCCAAACACCCCGAGACAGCCCCAAACACCCTGGGACAGCCCCAAAACACCCCAGGAAACCCCCCCCCCCCTCTGGACTCCCACCACCCCCTGAACAACACCCCTTCACCCCACTTGAGAGCCCCCACCACACCCCTAGACTGCCCCCGACCCCCTGAACATCCACAAACACCCGGGGAAAACCCTCCACCCTCCTGAACAGCACCCCATCACCCCACTTGATAGCCCCCACCACACCCCTGGACAGCCCCAAACACCCCGGGACAACCCCCACCCTCATGTATACCCCCACACCCTGGACAGCCCTCCCCCACCCCATTGAAGCCCCCACCACACCCCTGGACTGTCCCCTGACCCCCTGGACAGCCCCAAACACCACTGGACACCCCCCACCCTCATGTATACCCCCACCCCCTGGACAACACTTCCACACCCCTGGATAGCCCTCCCACACCCCTGAAACAGACCAAAAAGTTACCGGAAACAAACCAAAACCCCCTCACCCCACTAGACAGCCCCAACCACACCCCTGGACACTCCCCCCACACCCCTTGACATCACTAACACCCCCTGGACATCTCCCACCCTCCTGTAGACCCCCACCCCCTGAACAACACTCCCATAACCCTGGACAACCCTCCCACACCCTTGAAACAAACCAAAACGTTTCCAAAAATAGTCCAGAACCCCCTCAACACACTAGACAGCCCCCACCACACCCATGGACTACCCCCCCCATCCCCATGGACACCCTGGACCCCCCACTATACAAACCCCCACACCCCTGGAAACCACCCTCACCCCACAAGACACCCCCACACCCCTGGACACCCCATGGACAGCCTCCCACTTCCCTGGACAGCCCTCCCACACTCCTAGAATCACTCCCACCCCCTATACTGACCCCACCCCACCGGACATCCCTCCTAGACCCCTGGACACCCCCAACCCCACTGAACACCCCCACACCCTTGGAACCCCTCCCCCCATACCAGAATCCATACCAAAAAATCCATCATAAGTAGACCAAAACAAGAAGTAGAAAAAAATTAAACATTTACATATATAACATTCAAAACATACACTATCAACTTAAAAAAACTAAATCCAACCAAAATGACTACCAAATACACAATTACAATGAAAATTTTCAAAATTACATTTTATATTACAAACAACTAAAATTCAATCAAACCTGTAAAAAAAATTGACCACTCCACTTTTAAGTGTTTTATGTCTTCGGAATTATAGGGTTGAGGGTCATCAAAAAGATAAAAATGAAAAGGATAGTATTTAACATGTATAATGAATAAATCAAATTGAAATATTATGGAAAAGTTTAAGAGGAAATCTTACCAGGTCAAAATTCACGAGTGTCCCAGTTGTTATTATATCATACAAAAATCTTAACATATAATATCTGCATTCTATGATGCCTTTTTGTTCATGACAATTCTATTTGAATGAGTGTAAATTCAATACATTATTTTTATATAATAAATAAAAAATTACAAATTATAAATGGATATTTTCCTTCGCATTTACATATTTGATCTTTGCACTCCTTTTCTTTGTGTTTTTTCAAAAGTAGTCCCATGCCCTGTTAGAAAATAAAACGAATGGGGTAAATTTAAAATTCATTATAATATATAAAACTATTGAGAAATTGAAACTTAATTTTCAAATATATTCTTAAAACTTTCCCGCACATCATCATGGATAGAGCATATCCAATAAAGTGATTTCTCCCTTGGGAAAAAAACCCCTAACATCTAATGATCACTGATAAAAGGAAATTTAACGTTAGTGGTTTTTTATGTTAAATGATAATGAACTCTTTGAGAGATATTTGTTTCATACCTCTCACAAAAAGTTGTTAAGACTTACATGGAAACAATTGGCACCACGTTGATGCCCAACTTATCTCCAGTAACAAGCTCCACGATATCAGTTTTAATAATCCCTACACTTATTGCACGTCCACAAACATGAGCTTCCATTGGAAACTCATAATGAACTACCAACAAATTTGAATATCTTGACAATATGTAAAGGCTACTAGAATCTGTATCTGATGTCATATCCATTTGTCTTTGTTGTTGTCTATACATTATTTCTTTACCATTGAAGTATTCTTGTAAAAATAAATAGAAAAATATATTAGTTTTCAAATGATAGAACAACTTTAATAAAAAAATAAAATAAAATATATAACATTCATATATCTATGGAAATGAGTCGAAGAAGTCTGGATGTACAAATTAAAAAATGGTCGATACTATGTCCAACAGTCATCACCTCATCTATAGGTAATGGTACTCGAGCTGATCTATCTATAATATCCTGTACAGTGACCCTCTTATTCTCTACCTCTAATTTTTGATGATGAACTATATCTCCTATAAAATATACCAACCCATATGAAAATATATGATGTTGATGATCATCAATATACAACTCGCAATAAGTAGGAGGCTGCGGCGGAGGAGTAGGATAAAAAATGGGGTCTGAAGGCTGAGGTGGGGGAGTGGGAGCTACTGGCGGAGGTGGAGGATAAATAATGGGGTCTGTAGGGGGAGGTGGAGGAGTGGGAGCTTCAGTATGAAATTGTCTTTGCATGTCTGAAAACATAGACTGTACCGATGCTCTAATATTTTCCTCCATCTTCGCATTAATATTATGAACTTCAGCCTCCAAGGATTCTATTTTTTTTATAAACCCCCTCAACGTTAGAAGTTGAAGAACATGGCAACACTTTAATTACTGAAACACCTGCCGGATATCCTCTTACATAACTAGGATGTTCAGGATTTCCCAATGCTACAGATAAAATATCTTGCCTCCCAGTAGCTGTAAATGCCCATTGTGAACTCTGCTCCTCAAGAGAGTCCTGTATTAATTAATTGAACATTTCTGTAATGATTGAAATTATATGAAAAAATTAGTTAACATAAATAAATAAAATAGATATCTTACAATCATCTCAGCTACGATCTCGATTCTTCTGAAAGATATTTCCCTTTTTTTCCCTTCTTAGATCTCTTCATTTTTTCATGTCTAGATGGAGGGGATGGAGGGGCCACCTCTCCAGAGCTTGAAGACTCATCTCTTAGTTTTTGAAATTTTTCCGCCATCATTTGTTCTTCCAAAAATGCATACCCTCCCTGAGATAAACTATGAGGGTATACATTTTTAGATTGGATCTCTTGATGATATTTCCTTGTTTGCTGTAAATTAAGAATAATAAATCATTAAAAAAACATTAATAGGATCATTTATATAAGAAATCTTATAAAAGTTTACATTGCCTTTACCAAAAATGAATCTTTTCTTATACTTAAAAAAACAGTCTCCATGTGTCTTCATTTATAAAAGGATATATAAGACATGGATTGTCATGACTCCTATGAACATAAATGAAATAAGATGAGAGGGTTGATTTGAAATCCCTCCATCTCCTAGCAGCCAATGATAAACATTTCTTCCTGACTCCTCCAGTGTCAGGAATATCAAATTCCATCTGATAAAGAATAGGTTAAACATATTATATATACTAGAAACATTTAAATAATAGTCAAACAATAGCAAAATATATTACCAAAATCCTCTCCCACAACTGAGAGATTATCGCTTTATCCACACTTATCTAGTCATCATAAAGAATGCTTACTTTTATCTTATCTTGAGTTGCTACAAAACTCTTAAAATCTTTGGCATTTGGACCTCTAGGAATATCATCATCATCAAACTCAACGAGTATCCTCTGATCCTGTGTACGGTCAAGTGCTAATTTTGGTAAATGTGTACACCCACGTTTACCAACCTTTGAACTCTTTGTCGTAATAGGAGCACATGAGGAAGATTAGGTAACATCAAGAGGAGCATGTGAATGTTCCTCCCCCGAGGTATGACCAATATGCTCATCTCCAAAATCATGTGGTTGATCAACTGAATGATCTGTCATTATCTTTCAAATCAAAAAAACAAACATTAGTTCACAAATATACAAATTCAAATATTTTAATACTACTATAATCAGAAAATAGAAAAGTGTACTAATTTACGTAATAGTAAACATTGGTAATATGGTAAGCATGTTAAACAATGGTAAATATGGTCAAGATGGTCAAGATGGTAAACATGGTAAACCTGGTAAACATGGTAAATTAATTATCACTGAACAAAAATAATAGATATATAATTCATGTAATGGTAAACATGATAAAGTAAACTAAACAAACTTAAAACAAAAAAAACTTATACTTATTTTGTTTTAATACATGTTTTAATAAATAAAAAACTTACAATATCTAGAATTTTATGAAAAAAATAAATATAAAAAAGAAATAAACATATGTTACCTGTAATTTTAGGAATGTTCAAATGGATTGTTTTCCCAAATTCCTTCGTCGAGATTGTTCCTTATGGCACAAACCATGTCTTCAATATGATCATCATTATGTTATGTTAATCTTTCACTAGAAGTAGGGATCTCTAATAAATCAACATCTTCATAAAGTTCATCCTAACAAACATATTGTTTTTTCCCTTGTAAAACAACATCCCACTTCATATATGATTAATCTACTACATAGAAAATTTGTTTTTCAAGTGTTTCCATTATAAAATAATTAGTTGTGTCTTCCAATCTATTCAGATTAACAAGTGTCATTCAAAATTCATCGTGTCTGACACTATTGTTACCGATAAACCATTTACAGTTAAAAATAGAAACTTTAATTTTAAAGTAATCAACCTCCCATATGTCTTCAATCACTCCATAATATGCACTTGATGTAGAAATTGGGTTTTTCCCTTAGCACTCAAAAATGCATTGCTTCTACAAACACCAATACACCACTATTCTGAACTACACTTCTGTTGTCCTGAGCTTTTGAATGAGATGTATAGCCATTAAAGTCATAACCAGACCATGTTATCACATTTAAACATGGACCACCCACTATCCATTTTAATGTCTCTGATACAACTGATCTACCAAGAAATGTCTTTTTAAACCATGATAAAAAAGTTTTGTTGTGCTCATTCAAAATCCACATTTCTTTCTTCTTTGGATGACATTGTCTCAACTCATTAATATGCAATGTGATATATGGTTGAGCATTATCTATGTTATTCAAGATGTATGATTTTGACATCTTCATCTATTCAGCTGATAATGATTTGAATTTCAAGTCACAAATCCCCTTTCCCTCATTATTAACTCATTCATGGTGAGATGGAGTCAAACCTATGTGTTGCTTCGCATCCAAGTAGCTTGTAAAAAACTCTGCTACCTCCTCATAAATATACTTTTCAATAATCGAGGCTTCAGGTCGATACTGATTTTTAACATACCCCTTTAATATTTTTGTATACCTTTCAAAAGGATACATCCAATGAAGATATATAGGTCAAAAAAGCTTTATTTCTTGAACTAGATGAATCATTAAATTCACCATTATATCAAAAAAATTTGGAGGAAAATACATTTCCAATTGACAAAGTATAAAAATTGCATCCTTTTCCAAAATGTTCAAAGCATTCACATCAATCGCCTTATTAAAAACTGAATTGAAAAAATAACACAAATTTGGTATAGTCTTTCTTACACGGATGGGAAATATTCCACGCAATGCAACTTGTAGAATTTGTTGCATCATGACGTGAAAATCATGTGATTTCATACCTATCAACTTCAAGTCCTTTAATGAGACAAAATGTTTTACATTTAAAGAATAACCTTGAGGAACTTTGATATCATGAAGAAACTGAAAAAATCTAATTTTCTCCCGCTTTGATAATGTATGACAAGTCGGGGGAAGAAATGTTCATCTTCCTTTAGGAGTGGGAGATAACTTTAAACGTATTCCCATTGGTAGTAAGTCTAATCTTTCATTCAACCCATCTTTTTTCTTTCCTTTAATATAAAACAATGTTCCAATCAAACAATCATAGATATTCTTCTCCATGTACATGACATCAATATTATATTTAACTTCACGATACCTCCAATATGGTAGCTCAAAAAATATTGACCTTTTCTTCCAAATATGTCTATCATTACCAAATTTCTATGTCTTTCCTAATGTCACATTCATGTTTTTCACCCTCTCAAAATACAGATCATGGGATAAAGGTTTTGGAGCAGTATCAAATTCTTGTGAGCCATTTAATGCCATTTTTAGTCTTCTATAAGGGTGATCCATAGGCAAAAACTTTCGATGACCCATGTACACTATTTCCACCAATGATGCAATTGACATTATGACATCTGTTGTTCGCAAATTGGGCATGCTTTATGCCCTTTAACACTGTATCCAAACAAATTTCCATACACTGGGAAGTCATTTATAGTGAACAGAAGAATTGAATGCAGTTGAAAATATTCCATTTTATAAGAGTCATACACCCTAATACCATCAGCCCATAACAGTTTCAAATCATCAATCAACAGTGATAGATAAACATCAATATCATTGTTGAGTTTATTTGGACCATAGATCATTATACACAACATGAAATAATTGTGCTTCATAAACACTTTATGAGAGAGGTTGTAAGTTACCAATAAAATAGGCCATGAACTATGTGTGCTACAGAGGGTTCGGTATGGATTCATTCCATCTGTGCACAACCCTAGTCTGAGATTTCTAATTTTATTTCCAAATGTAGAATACTGCTCATCAATTTTCTTCCATTGTGGACAATCAGCTGGATGTCGTATTTTTCCATCACATACCCGCTCATCAGCATTCCATCTTAACCTTTTTTGCATCATGTGAATTTTCAAATAAACATTTGAAATGATGAATTATAGGAAGATACCAAAATACCTTTGAAGGGATCTTTGTAATCTCTACATCAGCCTGTGATTTTTCTTTCCCCTTATACCATGATGTCCCACATTTAGGACACTTAGAAAAAAAATTCATATTCCATCTTATATATAAGGCAGTCATTCGGACATGTATGTATTTTCTTCTATCCCAATCCCATCAGGCATAATATTTTCTTGGCCTTATAATGTGAATCTGGAAGATCGTTATCTTTTGGAAGAATGTCTTTCATAAATTGTAGCAGCTCCGTAAAACTTATGTCACTCCATCCATGTTTCACGTTCAGGTTAATCAATATTAACACCACCGAAAAAACTGTAAAATCTGTATAACTATGATATAATGGTTTTTCAGTATCACCATATAGATGCACAACTATCGGTTCTATCTCAATTTGTTCTACTACAATATCACGAATCATTTATTCAATTCCAACGGAGTTACCATCTTGATAATCATCATCATCAGTGACATTACATCCAGTTTCACCATGCCAAATCCAAGGGCTATAACTCAGATTAAACCCATTACAAATCAGATGATCTTTTATCTCTCTACTTTTCAACTTCTTCATATTCAAACATTTCAGGCATGGACAGAAAAAAATGTCATTACTTGGAACATTTCGTTTAGAAAATTCAAAAAAGGCATCAACACCTTCCTCATATTCATTGCGCATTCGATGTGCCGTAATCCATCTTCAACTCATTATTACCTATAACAAATATGAAATATATATATATATATTTAAGGTAAGACAAATATATGATTATATGAAAAAAATCATAATTTGAATGTAAAAAAAATTTGAAATATAAAACAAATCTATGCGTATTTAAAAAAATAGGCTTCAATATTATTTTAGAAACAAAATATAGTTAGATATAACAGTTTTAAATTCCATTGAATCAAATAAAACCATGGAGCCTACAGTGGTTGATAGAAAATTGAAGAAAATGGAGTAAACCTGAGAATCAAATCAAATTTATTATAAAAATTCAGATACATAAAATCACAATGTAAATCCAATCATCACGGCACAATCATCATGTCATAATCTTAGAAACCACGATGCAGTAGTCAATCCCAACTGACACTTATCCCCCACCCCCTTGGGCACCCCTGGAAACCACCACCCCTAGTACAGCCCCCACCCCTGGACACCACCCCCACCCCTTGGACACCCCATGGACACCACCATACCCTTGGACAACCCCCCACCCATTCTAGACACCCCCACCCCCTAGACAACCCACACCCCTCTATAAAGCACCCCCACCCCTCCTGGACACCACCTCACACCCCCTACCCCCTTGGAAACCCCCTGGACAGCACCCCACCCCTCTAGATAGCACCTCCACCCCTCCTGGACACCACCCCACCCTATACCCCATTGGACACCACCAACCCTTTGGACAGCACCCCCTGGACAGCCCCCACCCCTCTAGACAGCACCCCCACCCCTCTTAGACACCACACCCCACCCCCTACCCCCTTGGACACCCCCTGGACACCCCCAACCCTCTGGATAGCCACCCCACCCCCTAGACAGCCCCCACCCCTCTAGACAGCACCCCCACCCCTCCTGGACACCACCCATACCTCCTTGGACACCCCCAACCCTTTGGACAACCCCCACCCCCCAGAAAACCCCAAAACCCTCTGGACATGCCCCCACCCCCTTGGACAGCCCCACACACCCACCCACCCCCCTGAACACCCCCCAACCCTCTGGACAGCCTCCACCCCCCGGACAGCCCCCCAAACCCTCTGGACAGGACCCCAACCCCTTGGACAGCCCCACCCCCTAGACAGCCCCCACCCCTCTAGACAGCACCCCCACCCCTCCTAGACACCACCCCCACCCCCTAACACATTGGACACCCCCTGGACAGCTCCCACCCCTCTAGACAGCACCCCCACCCCTCGTGGACACCACCCCCGCCCCCCTACCCCCTTGGACACCCCTAGACACCCTCCAACCCTTTGGACAGCCCCCCCGAACAACCCCCACCCCTCTAGACAGCACACCCCACCCCTCCTGGACACCACCCCCACCCCAACCCCCTTGGACACCCCACTGGACCCCCAACCCTCTGGACATCCCCCATCCCCCGGACAACCTCCCAAACCCTCTGGAGAGTCCCCCACCCCCTTGGACATCCCCCCCACCCACCCCCTTGGACAGCCCACCCACCCCCTTGGACCCCCCCACACCCCTAGACTGCCCCCCCCCCACCTCCATGGACACCCTGGAGAGCCCCCAACCCCCTGGAAAACCACTAAACCTCTTGACATCCCCCCAAAACCATGGGATTTTAACCTCAAGCTACTAGTTTTGGCATATTTAGAGATTTTAACCTAAAGCTACTAGTTTTGGTATCATGCCATTATTCAAAATGAGAACCATGATTTGTATCTTCTACTAGTCTAAAATTATCTATTGTGCAATGAATCGGTTTTTAATATCATATGAAGACTTATAATAGTCCATGAAAATAAGTGACGTAAATAGATTATGGAACAACAAAAAGTGATATCCAAAATAGAAACAACCAAGGATCACAAACATTCCACCATGAAAAACCATATATATACTTATAAAATAAGTCACACTAGTACACAAAATGGGTGTATCACAATGGTTTACATATAAATTGTAGTAATATAGGTGAATGAGATAATTATTTGTCAATGAAAACAAAAATTACCATCAATGTCGGGCATTCGGGAAACAAAAACAAACTAAATAGAAGTAGGTGAGGCTTACGTGAATATTGCAAGTCTAACTAATAGATCTGGGGATAATAAATAAGATGATGATGGCAAAACGAGGTAAGAGGGTTCGAAATTAAAGAATCTTACCTAGTTTAAACAAAAAAATAGCCAAACGTAGATATAGACTATCCGAAAAATAAACAAACGAAATAAAGTCGTGGGAGGCTTACCTTAGTATTTTGAGTTGAGATGATAGATCTTAGGAGAGTAAAGATGATAAACGATGATGTCAAAATGAGTTTAATGCAACGAGATCGACGAGTCGATCAGGGTTTACCGCGTGAGAGAGACGAGTCATCGGACTGTCGATGGAAAAATCGTAAATGATAATCTATGGGGCGTGTTAATTTTTTAAATGTTTTATGACGTCGGTTATTTAATAACCAACGTTATAAACCATTTTTATTACATTTATAATGTCGGTTATTATAATAACAGACGTTATAAATGCATCAGATACAACTTTTTTATGTCGGTTATTTTATAACGGATGTAAAAAAATCCACGTGTTGGTTTTTTAAGTTGGTTATTGAATAACCGACGTAAAAAATACAACATAAATCACAGTTTTTTACTTCGGTTATTTTCTAACCGATGTAAAAAATTCTGCGGGTTTTTTTGTTATGTCGGTTATCAAATAACGGACGTAAAAAGGCCTCAAAAGATGCTTTTTTATGTCGGTTATTTTATAACCGACGTAAAAAATTCCTAGATCCTCGTTTTTTATGTCAGCTAAAAAATAACTGACATAAAAAACACCGCGCTTTGGTTTTTTATGTTGGTTATAAATTAACCGACGTAAAAAATGAACGTGCGCTATTTTAAACGTCGATTAATAAAATAACCGACGTTAAAAATTTAATCACCACATTTTTTACATTGGTTATAAAATAACCGATGTAAAAAACCATGTTTCACAGATTATCACATTAGTTATATATAACCGACGTAAAAAATGGTGACATAAATATCATTTTCTGCACTAGTGAAGGTTTTTGGTGTTTTTATGTGTTTTATGGACATTTAGGGGTTTTTATATTTTCATTTCTTATCGGGTTCTATAGGGTTTTAGGCCTTTTTTATGGTTTTATGGGGGTTTATGGGGGTGTACAGTTTTTTATGATTAGATTTTTAGTGTTTTTAGATGGTATTTGATTTTTCTTATGGTTTTAAGGGGTTTTTAGGGTTTTTAGGGGTTTCAGTATTTTAGAGTTTTTAGTATTTTATCGGTTTCTCAAAGTTTTTAAGGGTAATTTATGTTTGTGATGGTTTTTAGGGTTTTAGAGATATTAATATTTTTAACTTTTTAATTTTTTAGAGGTTTTAATGTTTTTTAGGTTTTAAAGGAATTTTATCATCTTGGGGTTTTTTATTTTTTTATAGGGTTTTTTGTTTAGTTTTTTGTTTTTTTGAGTTTTTTTTGAGTTTTTAGGGGTTTTATGGTTTTAAGGGATTTTACGAGTTTTTATAGCTTTCAAAAATTTTATGTTTTTCATGGTTTTAGAGTTTTAAATGTATTTTAGGGGTTTAATAGGGTTTTATGGGGGTGTAGGGTTTTTGAGGTTTATTAGGGGGTTTTAGGTATTTTAGGGGATTTAATTTTTTTACTGTCTCTAGAGATTTTTAGGATTTTTAGAGTTTATTTTTGGGGTTTTGTGGGGTTTTAGGGCCTTTTTGTGTCTTTTAATGGTTTTTTATGTGTTATAAGGGTTTTTATTATTTTTTTTGGTTTTAGGGTTGTTTTATAGTTTGTAGAGATTTTAGTGTTTTTAAGGGTTTTCATGGTTATTTTATGGATTATTAGGGTTCTTTTAGGGTTTTTATGTTTTTAGAGGGTATTAATGGATTTATAGGTATTTTAGGGGTTTTAGGGGTTTTTATGGTTTTTTAGTTTTTAGTAGTTTTAGGGTTTTACGGGTTTTAAGTGTTTTATTTTATGTTCATGTTTTAATGGTTTCTAGGGGTTTTTTTTGAATTATAGATTTTTAGGTTGTTTAGGGGTGTCATAGTTTTTAGGGTTTTATTGGATTTTCTTATGGGGTTTTGGGGGTGTTTTGGGTTTTTAAAGATTTTTAGAGGTTTAGGGTTTTTAAGGATTTTAGTAGTTTTAGGGATTTTAGTGTTCTTATGGATTTCTTGAGGTTTATAGGGTTTTTAGGGGTTTGGAGGTTTTAGGGTTTTTATGGGGTTTTAGTGCATTTATTTTTTTTATATTTTTTAGTGTTTTTATGTTGTTTTTAGATTCTTTAGGGTTTTATAGGGATGTTTATGTGTTCTTAGGGTTATTATGGTTTTTTTGGTTGTTTGGGTTTTTAGGGTGTTTTAGAGTGTTTCTAGTGTTTTAAGGTTTCTAGGGATTTAGAAGTGGATTTAGGATTTCCTATGTTTTTAGGGCTTTTCTAGGGTTTTTAGTGGGTTTATGGTTTCTAATATTTTTTAGGATGTTTCAGGGTTTTAGGGTCTTTTAGACTTATTATATTGATTTCAGTGTCTTTAAAGGGTTTTTAGGATCTTTTATAATTTTTATATTATTAGTGTCTTTAGTGTTTAAGGGCCTCTTTAAATTTTGAGGGTTTTTAGGGAGTTTTAGGATTTTAATGGGATTTATGTACTTTTAAACGTTTTTTAGAAGGGTTTAGGGTTTCTAAGGTTTTCCAGGGTTTTTATTGTTTTTTGGGTTTTTACGGGGTTGTAGTTTTTTTGGGGGTTTTTAGGGGTTTTGTGGATATTATGGGTTTTAGTGATTTTTATGGGATTTTAGTTTATTTTAGGGGTTTAAAGGATTTTTTTTGTGTTTTTGGGATTTTAGGGTTTTGGTGGTTTTTTGTAATTTTTAGTGGTTCTTTAGTTTTTATTATATTTTGAGGTTATTTAGAGTTTTAGGAAATTTTATAGTTTTTAAGGGTTTATGGTATGGGTAGTTTTTCAGGGTTTTAAATGTTTTAAGGGGTTTTTGGTTTTTAGGGGTTTTAGAGGTTTTATTAGTATTTTGGGTATTTTGGGTTTTAATTGTTTTTATGGTTTATTAGGATTTTTAAGGATTTTGGGTTTTTTGTTGGGATTTTTAGGTTTTTAGGATTCTTATCATTTTTAGTATTTTTCAGGTTTATCATATTTTTTTTAAAAAAAAATTGGGGATTTTTATAGTTTTAATGGTTTTTTGGGTTTTAGGGGTTTTAATGGTTTTGAGTTCATTTATGTTTTTAGGGGTTTTCCTGGATTTTTTTGGTGTTTTATGGTTTTTTTTTGGTTTTATGGTGTTATAGAATATTCTTTGGATTTTATGGGTTTTTATTTCTTTTAGTTTTTCTTTATGATTTCTATGGGTTCTTATGTTTTTCATTTTTTTTGATTTTTTATAGATTTTAGGGTTTTTGGGTTATTGTGGGGTTTTTATTTTATTATGTTCTTCATGGTTTTTAGGGAAGAAGAGGTGTAAGACCAGGCTATTCCTGACCCCCTCAAAATTTATTAAGAGAAAAAGACGCAGCAGACAAGGGAGGGGAGGGGTCAATAACCCACATCCAAAAACCCTTTACAACCAATACACAAAAGACCCAAATCAATAAAGGAAAAAACATAAAAGAGGAAAAAGTCTGTCAACGTTGCCACCAGAATCACAAAGAGGTTCAGTCGCTGCACCAAACCCGAAGTCCGCATCATCACCATATGGATCCCGATCAGCTCCATACCCAGAGGGGGAATCCGATTTAACTGTATCCCATTCAGATGACTCATATTTCTTGAGGAAGTCCGTATAGTACCTCTTGAATCACTTCTTCTCCAGCTTCCTATCCGCTCAATCCTTGGTGAGAGCATCCTCCATAACTTTGGAAGCCTTTGAGGAGGCCCTTATTTCCATTGGTTTTGGAATGTTTGAATAGTCTCTCCTTGCCCTTCTCTTGGCAGGGGAAGCACTCCCCCTCCTCCTGCTATGTAGGACATCATCAGCACTCACCACCTTGGAGCTCCCCTCCTGCCTGGAATCAGCAGCCGCAGGCTCAGAACCTCCTCTTGGATCTGAGTCAGGATGAACTTATCCATCCATCAAGGTCCTCCTCCCCCAATTCTTGGGCGTGTTCGCATCAATGAAGTCGTTACGGTCCCCAAATACAATATCATATTTAACATCCATGTCAATGTTATCGTAGTCAAATATCACCTTCGGTTTGGGCTACTGTTGAATGTCACATCGGTGTTGCTCAATTTCCGAACCGTCCAGAATGATCATCTCATCTAGTTCAACACATGGAGGTAGATTTTCAAAGACCACAAGATCTATTCCCGAACTCTATTGCACCATAGTCCGCTCAGCAGTAGAAGGGCCTACATCACGCAGTTCCTGTTCCAGCAAATGAACAGATGAGATAGCCTTGATATCAGAGACATGCCTCTCCTTTAGGATTTTTTAAGATTCTTTTCGGTCCTTTAGGATTTTTAGGGTAATTTAGTGGATTTTATGGGTCTTAGGGCCTTTTTGGGGGTTTAGTGTCCTTTAGGAGTTTTATGTTTTTTGTGTCCTTTAGGTGGTTTTGAGTCTGTTAGGGTTCTTAGATACTTTTAAGGATTTAAATTCCTTTAGGTCCATTTAGGGTTTTCTACGGTTTTGGGGGTCTTTTAGGGTCTTAAAGGGATTTTTATGATCATATATGGTTTTTAGTGGTTTTAGGGTATTTAAGAAGTTTTTGGTTTTTTTGTGTTTAAGGGTCTTTTAGTGATTTTAATATATTTTATTGGTATTAAGGATGTTTAGGGTTTTTATGGTTTTTAGGGGGTTTTAGGTTTTAGGGTTTTTTAGGTTTTATGGTTTTTTATGGATTTAGGGGTTTAGGGTTTTTAGGGGTTTTAGGGTTCTTTAGGGTATTTAGGGTTTTTAGGGGTTTTGGGGCTTTATTGTTTTTAGGGTTTTTATGGGGTTTTATGGGTTTAAAGGGATTTTAGTATTTCTCATGGTTTATATTTATTATGGGTTTGTAGTTGTTTATAGTTTTTAGGGTTTTTTGTGTCTATTATTGGGTTTAGGGTTATTTAGAGTTTTGAAAGGGGGTTTTTTGTTTTTATGGATTTTAGGGGTTTTAGGTTTTTTAGGGTTTTTGGTTTTATGGTTTTTAGCGTTTTTAATGATTGTTTGAGTTTTTAGGGGTTTTAAAATTGATATAGGTTTTATTTTTTTTATTTTTTCATTGTTTTATGATGTTTTAGTGTTATAGGATTTTTAGGTTTTTTTGGGATTTTAGGGTTTGGAGTTTTTATGGAATTTAGGGTATTTATATTTCCTTGGAGGTGTTTGGGGGTTTACAACTTTTTCAGGGGTTTAGGTTTTTAGGTTAATTTTTTTAGTTTTTACTAGTGATTTTAGGTTTTAGGTTTTTCTTAGGGGTTTTATGGTTTTCATCTGGATTTTAGATTTTTCTAGGTTTTCATGTTTTTTACGGGTTTTAATCCATTTAGGCTTTATTAGGGATTTTAGGGTTTTAGGTTTTTTAAATTTTTTTAGGATTTTTGGTGTGTTTAGGTTTTTTTTCAAATTTTTAAATGTTTTACGGGTTTTTTAGACTTTTAGGTTTTTAGTGGTTTCAGGGTTTTTAGGGTGTTTTAGGGTTTTTAGTGTTTTCAGATTATTTTTGGGTTTTTAGTGTTTTTACGGTGTTTAAGGTTTTTAAAAGGGTATAACAGTATTTTATTGGTTTTTAGGTTTTTATGGTCCTTTAAAGGTTTTATGGGAATATTTAGTGTTTTTGATTTTAGCTATTTTGGATGGTTTTCATATTTTTAAAGATATTATATGAGTTTTTAGAGTTTTATAGGGTTTTGGTGTTATTTTTAGGGTTTTAGGGTTTTTATGATTTTTAGGGGTTTGATGTTTTTTGGGTTTTATGGGGTTTTATGGAATTTTTTAGGGTCATCATATTTCTTAATATTTTAGGGGGTTTGGTGGTTTTTTATGATTTTATTGTTTTTAGGGTTTTTGGAGGGGTTTTGGGTTTTTACGAGATTTAAGTGTTTTCAGATTTGAAGGGTTTATAGGGGAATTTTGTGGTTTTTATGGGTTTTAGTTTTTTTTGTGTTTTTAGGTATTTATGTGTTTTATTGTTCTTTCTTTTTGGGGTTTTTTAGTGTTTTGGGGATTTTTAAAATTTTTAGGTTTTATGGTTTTTACTTTTTAGGGGTATTGGGTAATTTTTATGTATTTAAGTGTATTTTTTTGTTTTTATAGATTTTTAGGTTCATTTAATGTTATTAGGATTTTGGGGTATTCAAGGGAATTTTTTGGTGTTTATGATTTTTAGGATTTTTAATATTTTTAAGGGTCCTTTAGGGGTTTTATGGTTTTTATAGACCTTTAGGGATTTCATTGTTTTAGAGTTTGTAGGTGTTTTTAGGATTTTTAGGTTTTTAGGGACTTTTATGCTGTTTTAGTTTTCTTCGTCTTGCTATGGTTTTTCTAGGTTTTTAGGGGTTTGGGTGTTTTTAGGTTTTCTTGGGGTTGTACGATTTTTTAGGTTTTTTTCGGTTTTTTTGTTTTTAGTGTTTTAGTATTTTTAGGGGTTTAAAGGGTGTTTAAAGAGTTTTATGGTTTTTATGGTTTTTTGGGGGGTTTTGGTTTACATTGTTTTTTGGTTATTTAAGGTTGTTTTAGTGTTTTCTGGTTTTTAGGGGTTTTTAGGATCTTTTAATGTTTTTAGGGTTTTCGTGGTCTTATAGGATTTTTAGGGGTTTTAGGGTCATTTAGGGTTTTAGGTACTTTAATGTTTTATGGGGTTTTGGGTTTTTAAGGATTTTAGAGGGTTTTATTGCTTCCATGATTTTTTAGGGTTTTAGAGTTTTTATGATTTTTAGAATAATTTAGGGTTTTTTGGGTTTTATGCTCCATTATGTTTTGTGAGGGGTTTTTGTGTCCCTTATAGTTTTTAGAACCATTTGGGGTTTTTTTGTTTTCAGGTTCTATTAGAATTTTTCAGGGTGTTTTGGTAATTTTGTTGTGTTTTATGGTACTTTTGGATTTTTTGTGGTTTTAAGACCCGTTAAGGATTTAGGGGTGTTTAGGGTCCTTTGCGGGTTTAGGGGTTTTAGAATAATTTAGTGTATTTCATCATCTTTTAAGGTTTTCTTACATTTTTTTGGCCTTTGGTGTTTTCATTTGGTTTTATGGTCTCTTATGGTTATTATGGTTTTTAGGGTCTCTAGGGGGGTTATGGATTTTGAGAGGTTTAGTGTATTTAGGGGTTTTTAATATTTTATATGGTTTTTCAGGTTTTATTTGTTTTAGGGGTATTATGTTTTTTTGAGGTTTCAAGGGGTTTTAGTGATTCTTGGTGTTTTAAGGGATTTTAGGGATTTTAGGGTTTCAAGGGTAATCAGTGGGGTTTTAGGGATTTTTTTTGATTTTTTATGGGTTTAAATGGTTTTAGAGGTATAGGGTTTTAAGGGTTTTAGGGTTTTTAGTTTTTTTTTGTGTTTTGAGGGATTAAATGGGTTTTAAGGTTTATAGGGTCATTGGGGTTTATTTTGTGTCTTATGGTTTTTAGGTTGTTTAGGGTTTTTTTTGTGTTTTTAGGGTTTTTAGTGTATTTATGGTTTTTAGTTTTTTGGGGTGTTTGGGTCTTTAAGGGTTTTACAAGTTTTAGGGTTTTAATGGTTTCTTACAATTTTAGGTGTTTTTAGATTTCTTATGGTTCTTTTGTTTTTTTAGGATATTTAGGGATTTTTTTAAAGGTTGGGGCCAAAGCCTCAATTTATTATTTAAAGAAAAGAACTCTTTAGAATGGGAATAGGGAGACCCATTACATAGCCCAAATTCCCAAGGCCGTGTGGCTTGAATACAATTCTTGAAAGCCCATTTTTTGGCCCAAAGGACCCCTCGATGAATAGTACTACTACAGTACCCGCTCTGCTATAGTACCTGCTACAGTACAGCCGCCGCTACAGTGTCGCCGCTGCTATAGTACTACTACAGTACTACTACAGTTCCCTAGTACAGTACTGCTACAGTACCCTGGAAATTCGCCCCTACCTGGATTTGATCCTGGGTCTTTTGGATGCCAAGAAGGAGGCTGTACCACTAGGGTACAAGCTCGTTGTCCTATTTAGATATTTTATTGTATTTATAGAATTTTAGGTTTTTAGGGTTTCAGTAATTTTAAATATTTTTATGGGGTTTCAATGGTTTTTATGGTTTTTTATAGATTTTAATGTTTTAAGGTTTGTCTTGGGTTTTTAGTCTTTTTAGGGAATTTTATGGTTTCTAGGATTTTTAGGTGTTTTAGGATTTTTAGTGGTTTCAGAGTTTTCTAGGGGATTTGGGGGTTTTATGGTTTTTTATGGTTCTTTAGGGTTTAGCGGTTTTAGGGTTTTAGAGTTTATTTAGGGTTTTTAGGGTTTTAAAGGGATTTTTTATGGGGGGGGGTTTAGGGGTCTTTGGGTGTTTATGGGTTTTTGGGGGTTTAGGGGTTTGAATGTTTTTAGGGGGTTTTAGAGTTTATTTTGTGTCTTTAGGGGGTTTTGGGGATTTTAGGTTTTTATGTATTTTAAAAGTTTTTATGGTTTTTTAAGTTTTTACGGTTTTTAGGGTTGTTAGTTTATTTAATATTTTAGGGATATTTTAGTGATTTTTAGGGTTATTTTAGTATTTTTAGAATTCCTATGTGTTTTTATGATTTTATATTATTTTTAGGCTAAATATACGTTTTATGGTTTTCATGAGTGTTTAGGGTTTTATAGTGTTTTTATGGTTTTAGGTTTTTTAGGATTTGTGTGGGGTTTAGGGTTTTTTCGAGTTATTAGGGGGTTTTTAGGAATTCACAGACTTTTTAGTGTTTGTACGGTTTTTAATATTTTTTAGGTTTTTTAGAGTTTTTTGGGAATTTTATGGATTTTAGAGTTTTTTTGTGCGTTTTAGGGTTTTGTGATTTTTTTTGAATTTTATGGATTTAGGTTTCTTTTGCTTTTTTATGGTTTTTTATCGTTTTTAAAGGTTTTTAGGGGTTTTCAGGTTTTAGGTTTTTAGTGTTTATAGGGGGCTTGCATATTTTTATTTGTTATTCAGGTTGTTTTACAATTCTTATATGATTTTAGGCTTTTTAGAGGATTTTAAGGTATTTTAGGGTTTATGTTTTTTAAATGGGATTCTGGGTTTTTTACTTTTCTTTAGGGCATTTCTAGTATTTATGGTTGTTTTATAGTTTTGAGGTTTTTTTAGGTATTTTCAATTTTTAGGGATTTTATAGGGGTTTCAGTGCTTTTTGGGGTTTTTAATGATTTTTTGGGACTTTACTGTATTTAGGTTTTAGGTTATTTTTGGGGTTTAGCGGTCTTTTAATGTTTTAGGGGGGTTATAGGGGTTTTGGGGTTTTAAAGGGGTTTTAGGTTATTTTATGGGGTTTTATCGGGTTTTTAGGATTTTATAGGGTTTTAGTGGTTTTAGGTATTTTAGGGTTATTTAGGGTTATTAAAGGGTATTTAATTATTTTTACGACCTTTTAGGCTCCGTTAAGATTTTACAGTTTTAAGGTATTTTATTGTTTTAGGGTTTTCGTCTGGTTTCTTGTTATTTTGGGGGTTTTATGATTTTTACACCTAAACGCCCAAAGGCATTTTATTATTTTATTAATTTGACGAATCCCATTTTATAGGTTTCAGGGTAACCTTTACATAGTCCATACACAAAGAGGTAATACACCTTAATACATGAAAATTTCACGCCCAAGGACCAAATTCCAAACCATAATCCCCATCCAAGCTGATAATAATAATTTTTGAATGGAAACAATCAACCTATGAAGTAGCTCAGCAACTAATTTGAATAGGATGACTACACAAACCTGGTACCCATTGCAAATCCATACCCTCCCAATCATCCAAATTGGATGGAATTTGTAACGATTTTCCCCTTCTCTGACCTCATCTCATATTCCACCTAGGATCTGATCCAAATTATTTTTGGTTGAAGCTGATTTCCCATTATCCCACTATACAGTCGTGAAGTATGTTTCCATGTCTGGAGAAAATGATGACACAAAAGCCACTTCGCTGCACTATCTCTTGAATCGATCATTTTCCTTACTATCAAAACCCACTAAACAACAATGAATTCTGCCTCCTGTATGGATCCACCTGTCATACATCCATTCTTACCCCTACATCGTGTCACTCAATTTCTGATGATGACTATCACATACCCCATGCACCCCACCATCGTCGAGACACCCTCATCCAGACGTAATATCTTCATCTTCCCCATCAACCTACCATAATCAAAACCAAATCTACATGATTCATGAGATACCAATCCTCCATGAACCCTCCCTATAAATGGCTACTGCCATCCCGACATCCCCATCACCATGAACCACTCTGTATGTGTACGCCACCTGAAACCCCATAAATCCCCAACTTTTGAGGATTCCATAGATTGAACTGTGGTTGATATACTATTACATGGTAGCCATAACCACTAGTTTATGACCCCAAATACCATGTTTTTTTGGGTTTTTAATGTTTTAAGTGTGTTTGGGTTCATTAGGTATTTAAAGATTTTAAGGTTTTACTAATTTTTAGTGTTTTATCGTTTAATGGAGTTTTTGTTGTTTTGGAGGGAGTTAATGTTCTTAAGGGTTTTGGGTGTTTTAATAAATTTTTATGATTTATTTTTTTAATTATTTTTTAGGTAATATTATGGATTTTTTTATTTTTTGGTAATTTTTAGGGTTTTATAGTTTTTAGGGGTTTTAATGTATTTAGGTTTTTATGGTTTTATTTGAGTTTATCAGGGTTCTTAAAAGTTTTATAGGATTTTTAGTGTTTTTAGGGATTTAGGGGTTTTGAATATTTAAAGGGTTTTTAGGTTGTTTAATGGTTTTTATGTTTTTAGATGTTATAAGGAAATTTAGGGGTTTTAGGGGGTTTCTATGATATTTTTGGGTGTGGGGGATTTTATGGTGTATTAGGGTTTTCTTTTTTTTTTGTGGTTTTCAGTGTTTTTTAGAATTTTATATTTTCTTGGGTTATTAGGCTTCATTCAGTTTTTTAGGAAATTTTGGTTTTTAGGGGTTTTTAGTGGTCTGGGGGGTTTTAAAGTTTATATGAATTTTAATGGTTTTAGGGGTTTAATTTTTTTTATAATTTTTTTTATAGTCTTTTATCACTTTTATGGTCTTTAGGGTTTTTTAGTGTTTTTAAGGGTTTTAGGGTCTCTTAGGAGTTTTAGGGTCTTTATGGCCTTTTAGGTTTTATAGGGGGTTTGGGGGTTTTAGAGTTTTTTATTAGGGATTAAGTGGTTTTATGGGTTTTAGGGACTTTTAGGGTTTTAGTGGTTTTAGGGTCCCTTAGGGGTTTTAGGTTTTAGGGTTCTTTTGGTTTTATACAATTTTCTAAGAACATTGGGTTTTTAGGGGTTTTAAGATCCATTATGGATTTTATGTCTCTTTATTTGTTTCGACTATTTTAGGGTTTTTGTGTCTTTTAGGATTTTTAGTGTATTTTAAATTTGGTTAATTTTTTTGTGTATTTCATGGTTTTTTAGATTTATAGGGGTTCTCAAGGTGTTTAGAGTTTTATGGTCGTTTTGTGTTTTAGGGTTTATGAGTTATTTTAGGATTTTATAAGGTTTTTGTGTATTTTTTGGTTTTGTAGGGTCTTTTAGTGTTTTTACTATCTTTCAGGGTTTTTAGAGGTTTTAGGTTGTTTTGGGGGTTTTGGGTTATTATTGGTTTTTATGTCTTTATGGGGTTTTTGGGTCCTTTATTGTCTTTATTGTATTTTGTTTTTTTTGGGTTTTAGGATTTTTATTGTTTTTATGGTTTCTAGGGTTTTAAGGGGTTTTAAGGATCTTATGGATTCAAGGATTTTTTAGGGTTTTCAAGGTATTTATGGTTTATGAAGAATTTTATGGGTATTTAAGAATTTTTTGGTTTTTGGTATTTTGGGTCCCCTTAAGGAGTTTTAGAGGGTTTTAAGTTTTAAGAGATCTTTTATGGGGATTTTAGGGGTTTTAAGGGTCTTTAGTGGGTTCTTTGGGGGGGTTTTAAGGTGTTTTAGTTTTTTTGGATTTATGATGTTTGGAGGGGATACAGAGTTTTTAGGTTTATTATGGGTTTTTAGGGTTTTATGGGTTTTATGGTTTTTTAGTTTTAGAGGTTTTGAGGGGATTTTAGTTTGTTTTAGGATTTTTGGATTTTTAAGGGTTTTTCATTTTTTTAGAGGTTTCATGGTTTTTAATGTTTTATATATTTTCTATCATTTTTAAAGGAATTTAATGTTTTTTTGAGATTTTTTATGGTTTAGGAATTTTTAGGGGTTTTAGGATTTTTAGGGATGTTTTTGGATTTTAGGGTTTAAGTGATTTTTAGGATTTTTAGTTGTTTTAAGGGGTTTTGTGGTTTTTAGGAATCCTCGTAACAAAAGTGAGCCTCGGAGAGGCTGCTACCTTCCTCTTAGGTGGGGCTAGGGTTTCCTTCATAGATTCCCCTCCACCCCTCCTCCCCTACTTCAGGGTGTTTTTCTGGTTTGTCGCCATCTATGGGTTGGCGTGGATCGACTTTAGCTCCAACGTTCCTAGTTCAACTCTAGAGTGAATAAGTGGTGCCTGGATTCTGGGACTGGTGTTGGCCCTACATGGCGAAGACTTCAGTTCAGTTCCTGCTTCATCCTTTGGTGTGGCCCGATGGGGAAGACGATTTGGCTCAGGGGGTGGGGGGGATCTATTTGGTTGTTGCATGTTTGGAAGGTTTTTGTCGCTTCACCATTGGTGTAGGTTCCCTACTCCTTCTCGCTATCCCTAGATTCTTATGGTACATGATTTGGACTCCGGTGTGCTCTTCTAGGGTCCTACCTTTCCTGAACTCATTCTCTATGTGGCGTTTTATGGTCTGTGCGTCTTGGATTTTCACAATGGTGAGGATTCTGTGGTGAGGTGTGAGGACATCCAGTCCTAGGTGTCGATGGTCTGGATCTATGCGCCTTGGATGCTTTCCTCTTTGGGTTCCCCTTTGTAGGTGGTTGGGGATTTCTTGAGGATCATGGTAGGGTTGTTTTTTGGTAGTGGATCTGGTGACTAGTGAAGGTCTCATGGTGTATGAGTTTTTTTCTTAGATTCTACATGTGATTTGAATCTCTTTCAGTTGAAAATTTCATGTTAGAAGGGTTGAATTAGATTGATGTTGATGCTTTGACTTGATGACGATGTGTTCATTGGGAGTTGTTTTGTTTTTTTGGTTTTATCAAAAAGGTGGGAAGTTAGAGAAGTTGGACTCGATCACTCAAAACATTGTTAGAGGAGCTAGTGGTTCATCATTGCAGTTCTTTTTGGATTACTTTGTTTGAGAGAGCATGGAGCCAGCCATCAGATCGGGCCTATACATTGACACAAGACACTTACTTTCTAATTTCCTTGCAACATTTGTGTGATTCAATATGATTTTATGTTGGGGAGGTGCTTCTCTAGTTTTCAGTCTCATTTTCACTTTTTAATTCGGGTGTGTTTGTCCTATGTCCATGAAGACCTTTGGGTTTCCCCCTTTTTCACTTAAAATGGGGATTTATCAAAAACACAAATATTTTAAGGCCTTCTGGCGGTTGGATGGATGGGGTTTTTAGGGAATCTATGGTTTTTTGGTTTTCTAGTGATTTTTAGGGTTTTATGGGATTTTAATGTTTTTAGGGGGTTTTACATTTTTATGGGGCAAGTAAGATGTGAGGTTCGGGCTATTCCCCCCCCCCCCCCCAAATTTATTAAAAATAAAAAAGTGACACAGGAAACCAGGGAGGGGAGGGATCAAACGACCCACACCCAAAAACCCTTTACAACCGATGCCAAAACAAGAAAAATCAAAAAACACACAAAGCCAAACAAAGTAGGAAAACAAAAAATCCTCCAACATCACTTCCCATCCAAACAGCACCCAGCAGAACAATTTTCATGAGCCAACTCCTCTTTTCAAATCATATCCACCACCAGAATCACAGAACCACATCCCTTCCACACCTCCTAGATAAGAAGTTACCAAAGTATAGCAGAACACCATCCAGCACCCAGCAACTTCCCACAAAAAAGACTCATAACCAACAACATCAAGCCACCAGCACCAAAATTACCATCCTCCACATCAGCCAACACCTCCACGCCAGTCAGATCCATATCCAGCAGCACAGAACCATCCACATCAGAAACCAAACTAACTTCATCACATTACTGCCAAAAAGTAACCAAAGTGACATCATACTACACCCAGCAGCACAACCAGGGGCATAGAACCACCATCATCCAAGACAAGAACCAGTCCACAACCCAAAAAGCCTTTCTAGAAAACCAGAGACAACAACACATAACGAGCACACAATACCTCATACCAATACTAGAAAACATATCCAACATCGACCCACAACAAAACCATACATCATTACAGAAAATCCCACCAAAACCTTCATCAAGATACACGGGACCAAAAAGACCACTTTGGCACCATAGGAAAGCATAGACCGAAACCAGATCGCAACAAAACACAAACATACCAAGAGTAGTAGCAAGATTCAAGAACATGACTGAGGATCGAACATGAGGCTTCTGCCTAGATAAAAAACAAGAGGATCTGAAAACCCACCAATCCAGATCAAGTGCGTTACCATCAAGATGCAACCATGGCTGCTGCATCCACCAGGAACTGCCCATCGCACTGTATCGATGATGAGGCCAGAGCCCACGCCGCCATTGAATCCCCCTTCACTATTGGGAGCGTTGAAGCCATTGATCCATCTAAGGTGGTCTCATCACTGCATACACAAACTAGAACCGCATATGAATCCCAAAAGGGTTTCCAATCACAAGAGTCCTATTCGCCTCAACTCTAGCCGAAGCAATCCCCCTCCACCGATGAGAAATTTGAAGCCTTTGACCAGCCCGAGGAGGACCCATCTCTCAAAACATGATCCAGAGCCCCGCCTGGTGTCCAAAATGGTTTCTAATATACATAGTGTTGTCTGCATCGTCTTCTGCCAAAGTGATCTGATCTAGAACCACAATGTGCCTCACATCTTCTATGAATTCCGAATCCCAATAACAAGGGAAAAGAAGCAAAGATATGTTTGAAACTGAAGCTAAAGGCCCACGAATTACCAACACTCTGGAAAGGCAAAGCCGCCAGAACAAGAAAACCACAGCGATCTTCGATTTGTAGAGGATGACCAGGTGTTGATACAGTCGTTGCACCTTCCAAACACCAACATGAAACCAGATATACCTTTGTGAATTCAGATCTGAAGCGATCTTTGATATTTTCTTAGCCTTTGACCAGGACGGGGCCAACCAAGGATGCAAGATCTTTTCACCAACACAGTGATGTGAGAAACCGCATCTATCCCTAAAACAAATGATCTACCACGACCGCATCCAAGCCACCAAGATATCAACAATGCTGACAAGGAGCAGCAATGACCCGCCAGGGATAGATAACGACGAAGGAGAACGCAAAGGGAGAGCCCCCGGAGACTTAGCAACCATCTCCTTTAGGGGATTACTTTACATTTTTATGGGTTTTGGAGGTTTTGGGGATTTATGTTTTTATGGGTTTTATGGTTCTTTAATTATTTATGGTTTTTAGGGTTTTTTGAGTTTTTTTAGTGTTTTCATGGTTTTTTAGAGTTTTTTGGGTTTTATTGTTTTTAAGAGTTTTCAGGGGGTTTTTGGGATTTTATGTGTTTTTAAGGGCTTTAGGGGTGTCAGGGTTGTTTAGTGGTTTAAAGGGGGTTTATTGATTTTTTATGATTTTTAGAGGGTGTTTGGGTTTATTTAAGGTTTTTATTATTTTTGGTTTTTTAGTGTCATTGTAGGGTTATTAACGTTTTAATGATTTCTAAAGTTTTCTAGGTTTTTGGGGGTAGTTTTAATGTTTTATAGGATAGTGTTTTTATGGTTTCAACGTTATTTAATTTATTTTAGGGTTCGTTTAGTTTTTTAGGATTTTTACAGGTTTCAATATTATATATAAGAGTTTATGGTATTTAGGTTATTTTTGATTTTATAGGTTCTTTTATGGGTTAATAGGGTTTAATAAGGTTTTTAGGGTTTTAGTTGTTTTCAAGGAATATTTTGTTTTTAAGGTTATTAGGGGTTTTAGGGGTATTAAGAGATTTTATGGGTTCAAGTATTTTTAAGGGGTTTTTACATTTTTAGTGGGTTCTAGTGTTTTCAATGGGGTTTAGGGTTTTGTAGGGTTTTATATTGGTTCTTGGGGTTTTAGGGTTTATTGGACATTTTATGGTATTTAGATTTTTTATAATTTATTTAGTGATTTTAGGGTTGTGTGGATTTTTTGGTTTTTATGGATTTAGGTTTCTTTATGGTTTATATGGTTTTTAGGGTTTTAGAGGTTTTTAGGGGGTTTTCATGGATTTTACTGTTTTTGTGTGTCTAGGTTTTTCGTATATTTAATGGGGTTTTGGGTTGTTTAATGGTTATTAAGAGGTTGAGGGTTAGAGTTTTTTAGGTTTGTAGGGTTATTTGGGGGTTTAATGGGGGGTGGGGGTTGTGATTTTTTTATTTGGGGGTTTATAGGGTTTTTGTTTTATTTAGGTTGTTTAAAGGATTTTTTGGTTATTTTAGGGTTTTGATATGGGTTTTAGTGTGTATAGGGGTTTTAATGATTTTTAAGTTTTTTGGGGTATTAGGTTTTTACTGTATTTTATGGTTATTAGGGGTTTCAGGTAAAATAATGATTCTTATAGGGTTTTTGGGAGTTTTATGTTTTTAACGGGGTTTTGGGTATGTTACGAGTGTTTTATTGGGGTTTGAGGGTTTTTATAATTTTATAGTGTTTTAGGTATTTTATAATTTTAGGGGTTCTTAGTGTTATTTAATGATTTTATAGGTTTAATGATGTTTTAGGGTATTTTAGGGGTTTCAAAGTTTTTAGTGATTTTATGGTATTGAGGGGTTTCAAGGGTTTTTTGGGTGTTATTGTTGTTTTAAGGTTTTAGGGGGTTTATGTTTTAAGATTCTTGGGGTTTCATGGGTTATTTCAAATTTTAAGTATTTTAGGTATTTTAAATTTTTTTTAGGATTTTAGGGGGGGTTGGGTTATTGGGGGGGGGGGGGGGGGGGGTTAAAGGATTTTAAGGGGTTTTAGTGGTTTTAAGTGTTTTAAGGGTTTTATGGGCTTTAATTATTTTTATGGAGTATTAGGATTTTAAGGTTTTTTGGTTTTTTTTGGTTTTTTAGATTTTTTTAGTGTTCTCAAGGTTTTTTTGGTTTTGAGGTGTTTTTATGAGTTTATCGGGGTTTTAAAAAGTTTTTTATGGTTTTTATGGTTTTTAGGGGTTTAGCAGTTTTTAGGGTTTTCAGGGATTTTAGGGTTTTAAGTGTTTTCATGTTTTAATGGATTTAATGTCATTTACTCGGGTTTAAGGGGTTTCTATAGTCTTTAAGTGGTTCTATGGATTTTATTTTCCTTTATGGTTTTCATTGGTTTTTATGTGTATTTAGAGTTTTTTGGATTATTTTAGGATTTTAATGTGTTATTTTTGTTTATTCATATTTTTTAGTGTTTTTATGGAATTTAGTGTTTTTTCAGATGTCTTATGGGTCTCATGGTTTTTATGGACTTTTGGGATTTTTAGGTTTTTAATGATTTTTTTTCCATTTTTAGTTTTTAGATTCTTTTATCTTTTTTATGTTATTAGGGTTTTTATTGTTTTTAAGGTCTCTTAGGGGTTTAGGGAAAAGAAGATGTGAGGCCAGGCTATTCTTGGCCCCCCAAAATTTATTAAAAGAAAAAGATGAAAACAAGGGCGGGGTGGGTTCAAACAACCCAAACCAAAAAACCATGGACCCCCCCCCCCAAGACCCCAAGAGAACCAAATATCCAGAGAGAAAAATGTAGGAACTACAAATCAACGTCTCCATCCCCATATGGGTCCCCATATGCCTCATAACTAGAGGAAGCATCTAACTCCAACGACTCCCATTCAGATGATTCATATTGCATTAGGAAGGCAGTGTAATACTCTTTAAGGTGTTTCTGCTCGACATTTAGGTGCACCTTGATGGACAGACCCCTGCCAGAGGAAACTTCCTTAGTTTTTCAAGAGGCTATCATGGACACAGTCTTTAAAAAGGTCGAATATTCCTTCCCCGGATTCCACATTCGGACGTCTGGAGAGAGCCCTTCAGGATTGTTTCCCTTCCCCTCGGAAGTGGCCACCTTTAGCAAGGACCTCTCCTTGATGATCAATTCCATATTGTGATTCATCCTGATATCAAAATTCTTGAAAAACCTTTGATTAGGGACAAACGAGGCTTTTTGGTTTTGGGAGCACTCAGTAAGGACCCCACACTACGGAACACTAGGGACCATCGAGGAAGAATTATCGAGGAAAGAAGGGAACACCATACCAGCGGGGGCCAGTTGCAGTTCCCACTGCTCCCTAGGCTTCTTGAAATCTTCCCCCTAGCAGGAAGGTATAATCTGCACAATCGCCTACATCACAATTTTCCAATGCGCACCGTCACCAATAGAATTTCCCATGGTGTCTAACATCAGCTCAGTCTCACTGTCATTCTAGGTGGCACTCCATCCGCCATGCCTGGAAGAAATAACCTGCACCTCACTAATCCTCTGTACAGCCAACCTCACAGTCCTAGTATTAGAAATCAAATACCCTAGCCCCTCCTCCCCAGGAAGATTTCTTGATTTCTCCTCATCCACCACAATCTCATCACAGGTATGGACAAGCACCCACAAGTCCATTTTATGTTTCTCAACAGCACAATCCCGGTGCCTAGATGTGTCCAACCTTAGCTCGACTTCATTATCATTTTGGGCCACACTCCCTTTATCACACACAACATCAACGAACATCACCTCAATCCCCTGTATATAAGGCATAATATTCCCATAATCAACCAGTGGATACCCTTTCACCTCCTCCTCTAAATTCATCCCTTCAAAGTTATTGAAAGTTGGAAAATATTCATCTATCTGCTTCATACTACTATAAGAGGAAATATGCATCCCACTAACAGAAACCTTCCTACATAAAGAACTTCCATCATCCAAAAGATTTAAGTATCTCCTCAGTTATTTAATGATATCACTCCCCTTGGGGTCTATATGACACTGAACATCCATTTTCCCTAAACCTTGATCACCTATTACATACCCATGGTCCCCCAGCACAGCCGGAAGACTAGCCCGCACAGTTGTTTTAGGTTTTAGGGACTTTTAGGTTACATTGGGGGATTCTGGGTTTCTAGGATACTTTATGTGTTTTTAGGGTCCTTTAAGGTTTCTAGAATTTTTAGGGATTTTTTTAGGTCTTCAAGGAGTATTATTGTTTTTATTGTACTTAATATTTTTTTATGTTTTTCTGTGTCTTTTATGATTTTTTATTATTTTAGGGGGTTTAGGTTCTTGTAGGGGTTTTTATGTCCTTAAGGGTCTTGAAGGGGTTTTAGGGCCTTTTAGGGGGTTTAGGGTTTTATATGTATTTTATAGGGTTTCATGTTTTAGGGGTTTTTTGCATATTTTCGGGACTTCTAGGATATTTTATTTTTTTAGCTTCTTTTCTAGTTTTAAGGGGGTTTTGGTTTCATTTAGGGGTTTTAGGGGTTTCTATGGTTCTTAGGGTCCTTTATGGGTATTATGATACCTTATAATTTTAATGTGTTTTTGGTTTTTTTTGAATTTAGAAGGGTTTTTAGGATTCTTAAGGGTTTTTAGGTTTTTAAATGTTTTCAAGGGTTTTTATTATTTTTAGGCTTTTATTATTTTTAGGGTCTTTTGGGGTTTTATGTTTTTAGGGGTTTTATGTTTATTTTTTGTTTTTAGTGTTTTTAAGGTTATTATGGGTTTTTAGGTTTTTAGGGTTTGAAGGGTTTTTTAGTTTTTTTTTGGTTTTGGGGATTTATAATTTTTAGGGTTTTTAGGAAATTTTTATGATGATTGTGGATTTTTCAGGGTTTAGAGGCTTTAGGGTTTTTAATGGGTTTTAGGTTATTTTGGGTTTTATGGTTCTATTGTTTTTTTGTTTAAAGAGTTTTCCATGTTTTTATCATTTCATAGATTTTTTAGTTTTTAGGGTGTTTTCGGTTTTACAATTTTTATGTGTTTCAGTGGGTTTTATTTGTGTTTTAGGGTTTTTTGGGTTTTTGGGTTTTCATTGTTTTTAGTTTTTTTAGGCCACCTGTGATTTATTATTGATTTTAGTGGATGAATGGTTTTTTTATTTTTATAACTTGTCAATGGTTTATTATTTTTTAGGATCATAAGGTTTTTTTGGACGTTTTGATAGTTTTTTAGGGTTTTTAGGGTTTTTAGGTGTAATAGAGGTTTTTTGGTTTTATGGTTTTTTAGGGTGTTTTACTATTTTTAGGGTTTTTAGAGTTTTTACGGTTTAAAAGTTTTAATGTTATTTGTGAGTTTTAAGTTGTTTACGGTTATTTTAGGGGTTTTATTGTGTTTTTAGTCTCTTATAGGTTATTAATATTTTTAATGTTATTTTGGGGGGGTTTAGGGTCTTTTGAGATTTTAGGGGGGTTGGTTTTAATGGATTGGGGGGTTAGGTTTTAAGGATTTTATGGTTTTATATAATTGTTGGGTTTTATGGGGATTTTTGGGGTTTTATGGTCTTTGGGGTTTTAAGGTTTTTTATGTTTTTAGTGTCTATTGTTTTTTAGGGTTTTATAGGTATTTATGATTTCTCATAATTTTTATTGCACTTTTTTCGGTTTTTTGTGTTTTTTGTGGATTTATTATTTCATGGTTTTTCTGGGGTGTTTTATGGGTTTTAAAATTTTTTATACTTTTTAGTGTTTCTTGGGTTTTAGGGATTTTAGGGAGTTTGGGGGATTTAGGGTTTTTAGCAGTTTTAGGGTTTTATGGTTTTTAGTGTTTTTTTAGTTTTTAGGGGGTTTTAGGTTTTTCTTTGTGTTTTTTGCGTTATTTAGGATTTTATGGTTTTTAATGTTTTTTATTGATTTAGGTTTATTGTTTTTTAATTTATTTTTGAAGATTTTATGGGTTTCTAGTATTTTATGTTCATTTGAGTTCTTTTAGGATTTTTTAGGTTTTTTACTGTTTTTAGGGTCCTTAAATTTTCTTCAGGGTTTTTAGTGTTTTTTAGTTTCTTTTATGGTTTTAGTGTTTTTAGAGTTTTTAGGGTTATAAATGGCCATTTTTGAGTTTTTAGGGGTTTTAGGTCTGTTTAGGGTTGTTTATCGTATTTAGGGTTTTTAGTGGGTTGTATGGGATTTTAGGTCTTTTAGGGGTTTTATGGGTTTTAAGGCTATTAGGGGTTTTATGGTTTTTAGGATTTGTTATGTGGTTTTAGGGTTTTCTACGGTTTAAAAAGTTTTATTATTTTTTTGGGATTCTAGAGTTTGTTATGTTTTTAGTGGATTTTAGGGGTTTTTAGGATTTTAGTGTTTTTAGGGGTTTAAAATGATTTAATGTTTTTTGGGTTTTTATTGGTTTTTTTTTCTGTTTTAGGGTTTTTATGGTAATTTAGGTTTCTTCATATATTTTAGGGGTTTTATGGTTTTTATGGTTTTTTGGTAGTTTAAATAATGTTAGGGGGTTCAAGGTCTTTTGGGTGTTTTTAGTTTTATTAGGTGTTTTTGGGTTTTCTATAGTTTTTAGGATTTTTAGAGTCATTTGGCTATTAATGATATTTTTGGGGGTTTTAGTGTTTTTATGGTCTTTTAGGGTTTTTTTGTTTTAGGGTTTTTATTTTACTGTTGGGGTTTTTCTGTCCTTTGTGGTTTTAATGGTTTCTGGGGTCCATTAGGGAATTTATGGTTTTTAGATTAGATTATGGGTTTTGTAGGGGTTTTAGTTTACTTAATGATTTTTAGTGTACTTATAGAGTTTTTTTTGATTTTTATAGTCGTTTAGGGGTTTTAGGGTCATTTATTGGTTTATAAGATTTTTTAGGGAACTTCTGGGGTTTAGGGGGTTTAGAGTGTTCTTGGGTATTTAATGGTCTTTTAGGGATTTATTAGTGTTTTTAGGGTTATTTAAGGTTTTCTAAGGGGTTTTAGGTTATTTTAATGTATTTTGGAATTTAGGGACTTTTATGGGGTTTTATAGGTTTAAGGGTTATTTGGTTTTTATGATTTTTCAGGATTTTATATACTTAGGGTGTTTGGGTTTTTTTAGGTTTTTAATTTTTTTTGGATCTTTTACGTTTTTTGTATTTAGGGGTTTTGAGGTACCTTTAAGGTTTTATGTTTGTTTTTGGGGTTTTTATGTTTAAAAGGTTTTTAGGGTTTTTAGTGGATTTAAGGGTCTTTAGGGAGTTTTTAGGGTTTTGAATATTTTTGGTCATTTTAGAGTTATTATTGGGTTTTAGTGTTTTCAGTTTTTTAGGGCATATAAGGCGTTTTTAGTGTTTTTAGGGTTTTGGTGTTTTAAGGGGTATTATTGGTCATTTTTTTGGTTTTGAGGGTTTTTTTTGTTTTTTGGGTTGAAATGTTTTTTTTTTGATTTTAGGGTTTTTGGGATTTTAGGATTTTTATGTGTTTTTATAGTTTTATTCAGTTTTATGGATATTTAGGGGTTTGGGGGTTTTATGATCTTTATATATATATTTTTTGGGTTTAGGGGTTATTAGGATTTTATTTTTTTTACAGTTTAAGGGGGTTTATGTATATTAATTTTTTATAGATTGTTTTTTGTATTTCGGGTTTTAGGGATTTTATAGTTTTTAAAGTTTTACGCTTCTTATGATATTTAAGATTTTTTTAGTTTTTTAGGGTTTTAGTGTTTTCAGGGTTTTTAGGGTCGCTTATGGTTTTTAGGGGTCTTTTTGCAGTTTTTAGGTTTTTAAAAGTGTTTTTATTTTTAGGGGATTTATGTATTTTAAATGAATTTTATAGTTTTTTAGTTTTTCTAAGGGTTTTTATGTATTTTGGTTGTTTTATGGTTTTTAGAGGTTTTAGGGTGCTTAGGGGTTTTATGGAATTTTGGGGTCTCTAGGGTTTATGGTCTTTTTGTTTTTATTATGCCTCTAAGTTTTTTGCTATTTTGAGGGTCTTTTATATTTTTTGGGGGTCTTCAATATCTTTTATCTGTTCTTTTTGGTTGTTAGTATTTTTACTGTTTGAAAATATTTTATGGATTCTTTAAGGGGTTTTATGGTCGTTTTGGGTTTTTAGAAGTTCTATGGGGTTTTAAGGTTTGAGGGGTTTTTAGGGTCTAATATGGTTTTAATGTCATATAAGGTTTCATAGGTGTTTTAGGGTACATTAGAGGTTTTAGTTTCCTTTATCATGCTTTTAGGGTTTTTAGGATTCTTTATGGATTTAGGATTTGTGAGGGGTTTTTATGTCTTTTAGGGTATTAATGGTTTTTATAGTTCTATGGGTTTTGGGGTTTTTAGAGTGTTTAGGGGTTTTATAGGGTTTTAGGGTTTTTAGTTTTTTAGTTTTTTTTGTGTTTTAAAGGGGTTTATTATTATTTTAGGCTTTTAGTATTTTAAGTATTTGTGGGGGGTTTTATGCGGTTCTAGCAGTTTTATTTTCTTTTTTTCATCTTTAAGTGCTCTAAGTGCTTTTAATATTTGAAGGTCTTTTGGAGGTTTTTAGGGATTTTATGGTCATTTAGGATTTTAATATCTTTTAGTGATTTTAGTGAGGCTTAGTAAATTTTAACGTAATTTAGGGTTTTTATGGACTATTAGTGATATTTTTATTTTTTTTCTTACTTAAGGGGTTTTAGGGTTTATGGGTTAGGATTTTTAGGGTCCTTTGAGGATTTTATGGGTTTATGTTCCTTCATTTTTTTGGGTTTTGGGGGTCCTTAGGGTTTTTTACTATTTTTAAGATAGAATTCGGGTTTTAAGTGTTCTTACTACCCTTTAGGTTTTTAGAGCCACTTATGGTTCTTCTTATCATTTTAAGATATTTTAGGTTTCTTAGTATTTTTATGGCCCTTTTAGGTTTGTGGATTTTTTGGGGTCCCTTAGGGGTTTTAAGTTTTATAGATTATCTCTATGTATTTTAAGATCTTTTAGGGTTTACATAGGTTTTTAGGGTCTTTTATTATTTTCTTATATCTTTTTGGTTTATTATGGGTTTTTTGATATTTTGGGACATTTAGGATTTTTAGTGACTTAATAATTTTTAAGGATTTAAGACATTTTAAGTTTTTTGGGTTGTTAGTGAGTTTTACTTTCCATTAGGGCTTCAAGGGTTTTAGGTATTTTAATTATTTTAGGGGTTTAGGGTTATTATGGGTTTCTTATAATTTTTTAGCCTTTAGGGTTTTGGGGTTGTAGGTTTGTTAGGTTTATTTAGGGGTTTCAAGGGTTTTTTTAGCATTATAAGGGTTTTTAGTGTTTTCTTACACTAAATGGGAATTATGGATTATATATATTTGGGGGGGGGGTTAGGGTTTTTGGGTTTTTAAGATTTTTGGGGTTTTATGGTTTTTAGGATTTTTAGAGTTTTTTAGGTTCATTAGGGTTTTAGGGCTCTTTAGGGGTTTTTTGGGTTTTAAAATTTTTCTATATATTTTTAAATGTTTATATGGGTTTTAGGGTCTTTATTATTTGTAGATTTTTTAGGAGATTTTATTATTTTCTATGGGTTTTAGGCTTTCTTGAGGGATCTAGGGTTTTAAGGGTTTTTACAGTGGTTTAGGGTTTGTTATGGTTTTTTTGGGTTTTTGGGTAGTTACGGGTTTTTCGTTTTTTACATTTTTTTATAATTTTGATGGGTTTTATGTGTTTTATTGGTATTTAGGGTTTAATGGTTTTTAGGGTTTTTTGTGGCTTTTTGGGTTTTTAGAGTGTTTAAGTAATTTTAGGGTTTTTAAGGTTCTACAGGATTTTTCGGATATTGTCATTTTTCCCTTCTATGACTTTAAGGGTATTTTAAGGGGTTTTGGGGTTTTTAGGGTTTTTAGGGTTATTAAGGTTATTAGGGTTATTAGAGGGGGTTTATGTTTTTTTGTGTTTAGTTTTTTTTCATGCTTTATGAGTTGTTATGAATTTCATGGATTTTTACAGGTTTTAAAAGTTTTTGTTGGTTTTTTTGTGTTTTGGTGTTTTTATCGATTTTAAGGGGTGTTTAGGTTTTTATGGTTTCTTAGGGTTTTAATAGATATTTATGGTTTTTAGGGGTGTTATGGGTTTTTTGGTTTTTATGACCTTTTAGGTATTCTGAGGGTATTCATGGTTTTTATTGGGTTGTTAGAGAGTTTTTACGATTTTTAGGGGTTTATGTTTTTTTCATTTTTAGGGATCTTAAGTGTTTTTATTGTTCATTGTGGATTTAAAATGTTTTTGTGGTTTAAAGGGTTTTTGGGTTTTTGGTATTTTTTATAGTTTTAATGGTTTTAGGATTTGAAGCGGTTTTTGGTGTCTTTTATGGGTTTTTAGGGTTTTTACATTTTTTTGGATTTTTAGTTTTTTGGTTTTTATGGTTTTATGGGATTTGGGGGTTTAATGTGTTTTATGTTCAATTTATGTTTTTTAGTTTTTAGGGTATTTTAACCATTTTTTGTGTGGTTCGTTTAAGGGTTTTTAGGTATTTTAGTGTCTTTCATGGGTTTTTTTTTGTTTTTTGGGTCTTTAGGGGTTTTATGGGTTTTAGGATTTTTTTTGTTTTTATGGTTTTATTTGGTTTTTTAGTGTTATTAAAAGGTTTTAAGGGATTTTTGGGATTTTTATGCTTTGTAGGTTAGTTTTTAGTTTTTTTGGGTGTTAGTGGTTTTATGGTTTTAGGTGTTTTTTAGGGTTTTAGTGGTTTTGGGGGGGGGTTTATGTTTCTAGAGATTTTATGTGTCTTTTCAGGGTTTTATTGTGGGTTTTTTGGGTTTTTGGAGTTTTTAGAAGTTTTTCGTGTTTTTAGGAGTTATAGGGTATTTTAGTGGTCTTAGGATTTCATTAGGTTTTTAGGTGTTTGTATTTTTTTATTCTTTTTAGGATTTTAGGATTTTTATTGTTTTTAAGGTTTTTTGATTTTATTTTGGGATTTATGAATTTTTATGGTTTTTAGGTTTTTTATGTGTTTTATAGAATTTTAGGGTTTTTTAAAGGTTTAATATTATTTGGGGTCTTTTTAGGGGTTTCAAGTGGTTATAGGATTTTTTTGATTTTGTCTAGTGTTTTAGGGTTAAATTAGGTTTTTATGGTTTTTGTTGGAGTTTTAGGGGTGTTAATGTCTATTTAAGGGTTTTTTAGTTTTCATGGTTTTTAATGTTTTTAGGGTTTTTACTATTTGTAAGAATATGTTAGTGTTTTTTATGGTCTTTATATAATTTTTTGTTTTATGTTTCTATTAGGTTTTTAAGAATTTTTATGGTTATTTTCAGGTTTTTAGTGATTTTTAGGGGTTTTAGGGGTTTTTTTCTATTATGGCTTTTGTAAAAAATTTAGGGTATTATTGGTTTTTATGGTTTTGTTAGGGGTTTTATAATTTTTTAGGATTTTTTACGTCTTATACGGGTTTTAGTGTTATTTAGTATTGTGTAAGGTTTTATGGGTTTTGTAGGGGTTTTATATTTTTTATGGTTTTCTTGGGGTTTTTTGTTTTAATGATATTTTAAAGGTCTTTTAGGGTTTGTGTGGTTTTTTATTGGTTATAGTGTTTTTAGGATTTTTAGGATTTTTTGGTATTTTATTACTTTTATGTAATTAATTCGGTTTTAGTTGTTATATAGCTTTCTATCCTTTTAGGAGGTTTTCCTGGTTTTTATGGTCTTTAATGGTTTTTATGGGTTTTAGGGTTTCAAGGATTGTTAATTTCTTTAGATGTTTTATGGTTTTCTGAATTTTTTTTAGTTTTTAGGGTATATTATTATTCTTATTGGTATTTAATGGTTTTATGATTTTATGGTTTTCATGTTATTTTAGGGTTATTAGTGGTTTTCAGGATTTCTAGGGTTTTGGGATTTTTTGAGTTTTATGGGGTTTTCTGGGTTTTAGGTTTTTAAGAGATTTTATAGGTGTTTAAGAGATTGTTTTTCCTTTTAGGGTTTTTATAGTCTTATATCATGTATTTTATGTTTTAAGGGACTTAAGTGTATTTTTTGGGTTTTAATAGGGTCTTAGGGTGTTTTAGTAATGTTTTTTTTGGGGTTTTAGAGTTTTTAGGGGGGTGGGTTTATTGTTGGGTTTTTAGGTTTTTAGGGTCTTTAGGGTTTTTAGGGAATTATGTTTTTTAGTGTTGTTTAGGGTTTTAGATTTTTTTGGGTTTTAGGGTATTTTTGGTTATTGGGGTGTTTATGGGGTTAAGGTCCTTTAGTGGTTTTTAGGGTTTTGTGGTTCTTAGTGATTTTTTGATTTTTTTAGCTTTTATGGGATCATAATGATTTTTAGTAGTTTTTAGTATTTAAAGATTGTTATATGGTTTAAAATATTTAAGAGTTTTTCTAGGGGGTGTTAGGGTATTTAATGGTTTTTAATGGTTTTTAGAATTTTTAGGGTTTTAATGGGTTTCAGTGTTTTTATTTTTTTTCGATGGTTTTTACAGTTTTCATGATTTTAGGGGTTTGGGGTATTTATTGTTTTTTAGGCTTTCAGAATCTTTATTGTTTTTTAATTTTTAGAGTTTTTGGGTTTTCATTGTTGGGGGGGGGGGGTTAAGTTCATTTAAATTTCTTTGTTATCTTTATATTTTTTTGTCTTTTAGGGTTCTTAAGGTGTTTTAGGGTATTATTTTGTTTTTAATTTTGTCTATGTTTTTCGGGTTTTTATAGTTTTCTTGGTTTTTAGTGGGTTTTTTTGGTTTTTTTGGGGTTTTGGTGTTTTTAATTTTTAAGGGGTTTTGGGTTTTTATGGTATTTTAGGGTTTTAGGTTTTATTATTATTGTTATTATTTGAGGTTATTATGGCCTTCTAACTCTTTTAGGTTATTTAATGGTCTTTTATGGTTTTTCGGGTTTTTTGTTCATAGGGTTTTTAGAATGGTTTATGGGTTTTAGGTTTTCTAATGTTTTGAGCATAATTTATGGTTTTGAGGGTCTTTCAGGTATTTTTAGAGTATTTTAGAGTTTTTATTTGGGTTATATCATTTAGTTTTTATGGGCTTTTAGTGTTTTGCAAGGTTTTTTTGCCTCTCAGTCTATTTAGGGTCCTAATGCTATTAGGGGTTTTTAGGTTCCTTTACGGTTTTTAGGGTTTGTACGCCCTTTATGTTTTTTTGTATTTTTAGGGTCCTTTAATGTAATCAATTTACATTAATTATTTTTAAGGTTTTCATGGTCCTATAGTGTTTTTGACTCTTTGAGGGTTTTTAGGGTGTTTAGTGTCTTTTAGAATTTTTATTTTTTTTAGTGCCATGTTGGGGTTTTAAATTTATTAAGATATTTTTAATATTTTAGGGATTTCACATGTTTTTAGTTTTTCCGGGGTTTGGGGTGTTTATGGTTTTAGTGTCATTAGATTCATGTTATCATTTTTTTGTTTTTTTGTTTTTTTTTGTTTTTTGAGTGTTTTAGGGTGTCTTAATTTTTTAGGATTTTTTAGTTTTTATGGTTTTAGGGTTTTAATAATTTATATTGTTTTAGGGGATTTTGTTTTATTAATATTTTAAGGGTATTTTCATATTTTAGTGGGTTTAAGGTGTTGTATAAGTTTTATAAATTTTAGGGGTTTTGGGTTTTTAGGGTTTTGTGTTTTTTTGATTATTTTCTGGGATTTATAGTTCATTCAGAGTATTTTGTATTTTTTCTTTTATGGGTTTTCATGGTTTTATAGAGGTTTATGATATTTTACTGTTTTTATTATTTTTATGTATTTTTAGGGGTTTTTATGTTTTTAAGGATTCTTAATGTTTTTATATGTTTTGTATTTTTAGGGGTTTTAGGGTTTTAGGATTTTATAGTTTATTTTTTTTATTGGTTTATAGTGTATTTAGGGTTTTTATATTTTTAAGGGTTTAGTAATTTTGTGTGGTTTTCATGGTTTTCATGGTTTTAGGGATTTTAGGGGTTTTATGTGTTCAATGGTTTTTAAGGATTTTTTGGATTTAAATTTATTTTATGGTTTTATGTTTTTAGGGTTTTTTATTTTTTTTAAATGGTTTTAAAGTTTTTTCAAAATTTAAGGGTTTTTAGTATTTTTAGGGGTTTTAGTGTCCTTTATGGGTTTTTCGGGATTTAAGGGTGTTTTAGTGGTTTTCAATTTTTATGAATTTTTTTTTGTTATTTATGGTTTTTATGGGGATTTAGGGGTTTGGGGTTATTTTAGGGATACAAAGGGTTTTTAGTGTATTTTGGTTTTTAGGGGTTTTTTCGGTTTTTTTGATTTTTTTCAGGGTTTTAGAGTTTTATGGGTTTTATGGGTTTGAGGATTTTTAATGTTTAGTATTGTTTTAGGGTTTTGTTAGAGATTTTTGTGTTTTGTTAGGGTTTTTGGTTTTTTTAGGTGTTAGGGTTTTTACTTTTTAGGAGATTTTAATTTTTTAGGGATTTTAGGGGGTTTTATGGTTTTTTATTTTAGGTTTTTTACAGTTTAAATGGTTTTATAGTTTTATGTTTTTATTTTATTATTTTGGGTTTCTGGTATTATTTGTGGTTTTTAGTATTTTAATGGGTATTATCCCTTTTGTGGGTTCATAATGTTTTTAATGTTTGTAGGGTTTTTGGGTGTTTTTATATTTTTAGGTTTTGTAAGGTTTGGAGGGTTTTGTTTTTTATGTTATTTAAGGGTTTTTATGTTTCTTTTAGGGGTTTTATAAAGAATTTATGGTCTTTTAGGGGGTTTTAAGGATTTTATAGTGTTTTATGAAATCTTAAATTTTTAGGGGGTTTTATGGATTTTAATGGGGTTTTAGTGTTTTTATTATTTTTAGAATTTTTGGGTTTTTTGGTTATTTTTGGTTTTATGTTTTATGGACTTTTAGATTTTTTAGCGATTTAAATCGTTTTTAGAATTTAGTGTTTTTAGTGTTTTTAGGGGTTTTGAAGGTTTTTTATAGTGTTTTAGTGTTTTTAGGTTTTTTGGGTTTTTTGGATATTTTGGGTTTTTTGGGTTTTAGTGTTTCTATGGTTGTATGGGGCATTAGGGTTTCCTTATGGTTCTAGGGGTTTTGGGGATTAATAGGGGTTTGAGAGATTTTTTGGTATTTTATTTGGTTTTATGGTGTTTCTGAGATTTTCATGGTTTTTGGGCGTTTTAAGGGGTTTTATGGTTTGGGGGGTTATGGTTTTCGGGGTTTATATGTTTTTAATGTTTTATAGGGATTTTATGGATTCTTAGGTTTTTTTTGTTTAAAGGGTTTTTGGATTTTTTTAGTGTTTTATGGTTAATAGGGTTTTTAGGGGTTTTCAAAGTTTATTTTTGGTTTTTATGGTTTTAAGGGTTTTTTGGATTCTAGGTTATTCATGTTTTTTGTGTAGAATGGATTTTAGGGTATTTTATGGTTTTTATTGTCTTTATAATTATTAGATTTGATTAATGTTTTTAAGGTTTTTTGGGTATTTTTGGGTTGTTATTGGGTTTTTAGGGTTTTTAAAGTTTTTTTGTCATTAATTTATTTTAGGGGTTTCTAGGGATGTTGTTGTTTTTATTGGGTTTTTAGTGGTTTTGTAGGGGTTTGGGGGGTTTAATGGTTATTGAGGATTTTTTGGGTTTTAGGGGTAAATAGGATTTCTAGGGGGTTTAGGAATTTTAATGTTTTTTACCATTTTATGGTCTTTTCATTATTTGTGGGTTTAAGGTAACTTAAAATATTTTTAGGGTTTTTAGGGTTTCTTTGGGGGTTTTAGGTTATTACATTTTTAGTGGTTTTGAAGGTTTTTAGTTTCTTTTAGGGCTTTTAGGGTTTTTTTTGTTTTTCGGTTATTTTTTTGTTTTTGTGTATTTTGTCATTTTGGATTTTTCAGTTCCATGGGTTTTGTTATTATTTTTTGGAGTTTTAGGGTTTGTTAGGGTTTTTAGGGGGGGTTATATTTTTTAGTGTTATATAGGGTCATTTTTCTTATTTTATGATTTTCAGGACCCTTTAATGGTTTTAGGGTTTTTAGGGTCTTTGGATTTTATAAGGTTTTTAGTCTTTTTAAGGGTTTTAATGTATTTTTATCGGTTTAAATTTTAATAGTGTTTTTAGGGGTTTTAGGGGTTTTATGGTTTTTTTTGAAATTTTGGGTTTTTTGGATTTTTTAAGGTTTTTAGTATTATGTAGGGTTTTTTTCCCCTTTTTAGGTTTTTTAGTAATTTACGGGTTTTAGGGTTTTTTGGCGTTTTAACGATTTTTGTGGTTTTTTAGGTTTTTAGGGGGTTTTAGTATTTTAAGGTTATTGGGAGTTTTATGGTTTTAGGGGGTTTTCTAGGGTTTTGGGGTTTTTTTGGTATTTTTATTGTTTTTTTTTGTTTTTAAGGTTTTTAGGTTATTTAGGGGGTTTCAAGGTTGTTAGGTCTTTGGGTTTTTTGGTATTTTTAGACATTGTAGGGTTCATAAGGTCTTTTAATGGTCTTATGATATTTATGGTCTTTTAATGTTTTCAGTGTGTTTATGATATTTTAATGTTTTTACAATTTTAAGGTTTTTTCAGGGTTTATGGGTTTGAAGGTCTTTGGGGTATTTTTAGGATTTTTAGTATCATTTAAGGTTTTTATCGGGGGTGTTATGGTTCATTCCATTTTTTGGGTTTTTAGGTCCATATATGGGGTTTTTAGTGCTGTTGGAGTTCTTTTGGGTTTTTAGGGGTCTTTAGAGATTTTCAAAATTTTCAGTTTCCTTTAGGGTTTATGTTTATATAGTTCTTTGTAGTTTTTAGAGGTTTTAGGGTCTCTTAGTGTTTTTATGGTCTTTTATGGGTTTTAGTGTTTTTAAGGTTATTTAGATTTTTAGGGGTTTAAGATTATTTTGGAGGGTTTTTTGGTATTTTAGGTGTTTGAAGGTTTTTAGTTTCTTTTATGATTTTATTGTATTTTAGTATTTTTGGGGTTTCTAGTTACTTTTAGGGAGGTTGTATAATTTTTATGTTCTAGTAGGGTTTTGGGTTTTTTGGGGTTTTATGGGGTTTTATGGCTTTTAGGGGTTTTATGGGGTATTAGGGTTTTTAGTGGTTTTAAGGGGTTCTAGGATTTTTATGGTTATTAAAGGGTTTTTATTGTTTAAGGGGTTTTTATGGTCTTTATAGTTATCAGTTATTTTAATATTTTTTATATTTTCATGGCTTCTTACGATTATTAGGGATTTTTATAGTTTTTTTAATTTTTAGGGGTTTTGTGTCTTTTATGAGTTTTTAGGGTTTTTATTCATTATTAGGGATTTAAAAGGGTTTTCCTAGGTTTAAGGGATTCATAAATGGGTTTTAGGGTTTTTTATGGTTTTAGGATTCTTTAATGGTTTTTCATGATTTTTAGCGTTTTTTAGGGTTTTAGGGATTTTTAGTGATTTTTGGTTTTTTGGGTGTTTTGTTTTTTTATAGTATTTAGGTTTTTTAGGATCTTTGGATTTCAAGGATAATACGAGTTTTTATTTTTTTATTGTATTGAATATTTTTGGGGTTTTCTAGGGTTTTATGGGGTTTTTATGGTTTTGTAGGGGTTTAAAAGATTTTTTAATGTTGTAGGGGTTCTCTTTTCTTTTTGGGTTTTTAGGGTTGTTTGGATGTTTTAAGGTTTTCTCAGTTATTTGGGGGTTAATATGGGTTTATATATTTTTTATGGATTTGAGGGTGTTTATGGTTTGTATGGCCTTTCAGGGTTTGTAGGAGTTTTTTGTTGCTTTAGGGTTTTTATGTGTTTTAGGGTCCTTTAGGTTCTTTTTTTGGTTTTTTGGGAACTTTAGGGGTTTTTTAGACTTTTAGGGGTTTATAGTGGTATTTTAAGTTATTTTATGGTTTTAATAGGCATTTAGTGGTTTTTATGTCTTAGGGTCTTTTAGGAGTTTTAGGGTCGTCTAGTATTTTTGGGGTATTTAGGTTCTTTTATTTGTTTTTAGAGTTTTAGGGGTTTTTTTGTTTTTTTCGTTTTTTAGTGATTTAGGTTTTTTATGGTTTTTAAAAGTTTTTCATATTTTTATGATTTATAGGTTTTTTATGGTTTTTATGTTTTTTAGTATTTTTTGTAATTTTATGGTGGTTTAGAGGTTTTTAGGGGATTTAAGAGTTTTTAGGGATTTTAGGGCTTTTAATGGGGTTTTAAGGTTTTAAGGGTATTTACTATTTTGTTTGGGTTTTTAGGATTTTAGGGGATTAAAAGTTTATTTACAGTTATTAGGGGATCTAGGTTTGTTACTGGTTGTAAAGGTTTTAGTGTTTTACAGGTTTTCTAGTGTTTTCTGATTTTTTAGGATTTTAGTTATTTTTAGGGTTTTAATAATTTTTATGGTTAGTTGGGTGTTTAGGCGTTTTAAGGTGTTTATGTTTTTACGGGTTTATAGTTTTTGACTATTTAGGGGTTTTAGTGTTTTTCGTGGTTTATTTTTAATTTTTATTTTTATTTTTATTTTTTATGGTATTTAAGTGTTCTAATTCTATTTTTCGGTTTTATAAAATTTTAGGGCCTCTTGGGGTTTTACATGAATTTTAGTGTTTCATGGATTTTATGGTTATTTATAGTTTTTTTAGGTTTTTTATGGAATCAATTTTTTATTAGGGTTGTAATTTGTTTTTTGGGATTTTTAGACTTTTATTATTTTATGGGTTATAGTTTTTAAAGGTTTGGGGGGGGGTTGAGGTTTTAATGGTTTTTAGCAGTTTTTTTCAGACCTTTTAGGTGTTTTGGGGTTTTTAGGGTTTTAGGGTTTTATGTATTTTTTTGGTGTTTTAGGGGTTTTGGGGGATTTTTGTTTTTTTAGGTTGTTATGGTTTTATAGTTTTTTGGGTTCTTACCGTTTATTAGGGGTTTTGGTGGTATTTTAGGGGGGTTAGGGTTTTTAGGGGGATTAAAGGGTTTTTAGGGGAATTTAGTTCTTTGGGTTTGGGGGGGGGGGTGGGGTTGGGTTTTTATAGGGTTTCAAGGATTTTTGGGTATTTTACTCCAATTTTAGGGATTATGAGTTTTTGGGTTTTTTTTTGTTTTTAGGGTTTTTATGGTTTTAGTGTTTTTTTGGAATTTTATAATTTTTAAGTTTTTAGGGTTTTACGGTTTTTATTGGTTTATAGGTTTTTAAGGGGTTTTAGTTTTTTTTGTTTTTTATGCTTATATAATATTTTTAGTGTTTTGGGGGTTTTAGGGTTTTTGGGAATTTTTATATATTTAGTTATATTGTGGTTTTTAGGTTTCCTTAGGGTTTCTAGGGTTTTATGTTTTTAATTATTTTGTATTTTTAGGGTCTTCTATGATGTTTTAGGGGATTTTAGGGTATTATGTTTTTTTGGGATTTTAAGGTTATTAATATTTTTTGGTTTTTTAGAGATTTTAGTGGTCGATGGTTTCAAGGGTTTATTTGTGTTTTTTTGGGTTTTTAGGTTTTTATGTTTTTTTTGGTTTTATGGTTTTTAGTGTTTTTAGAATTTTTATGTGTTTTTTTTGTTTTTATTGTTTTTATGAATTTTAGTGCCTTCAGGGTCGTTTAAGTTTTCATGATTTTTTTAGGGAATTATAATTTTTTTTGGGGTTTAGAGTTTTAATATACCTTTAGGGTATTTGAGGTGTTTTAAGGTTTTTAGGATCTCATTGGTTTTTAGTGTTTTAAGGGTCAGTTAGGGTTGTTATTCTTTTCAAGGCCTTTTATGGGTTTCTGTGTAATAATGGTTTGTTAGTGTTTTTTATGGTTTTTAGGGTTTTTTGGGATTTTAGGGTATTTTAGTATTTTAGTTTTTATGGCCCTGTTGTGTTTTTCTGGGTGTTTTGGTTCTTTTAGGGTTTTTAGGGGTTTTAGGGTCTTTTATTGTTTTTATGGTCTTCTAGGGTTATTAGGGGTTTTTTGGTTTTCAAGGCCTTTTTTGTATTTTATGGATTTTTAGTAGTTTTTACGTTCATTTAGATGTTTAATGGCTTTTTTATTTTAGGGCTTTTTGTGTTTTTTGGTTTTTGGGTTTTATAGGTTTTAGTGATATTAGGGGGTATTATTTTTAAGGATTTTGGGTTCATTTAAGGGTTTTATATGTTCGTGTGGTTTTTAGGGGTTCTGAGTGGTTTCAAGGGTTTTAAGGGATTTTAGGGTTTTAGTTTTTTTAGGGTTTATTGTATTTAGTGTTTTTAAGAATTTTATGGTTTATAGGTATTTTTAATCTTGTAAGGGTTTTTAAGGTGTTTAGAATTTTTTAGGGTCTTAGGAGTTTTTTAGTGCTTTTAATTTTTTCATGTTATTATGGGTTTTATGGTTTTTAATAAATCTTAGGGGTTTAAAAGGGTTTTTTGTGGTTTTCGGTTTTTTGGTGTTTTGGTTTTTTGGTTTTTTTTATTCTTTTTATGTGCTTCATGGAATTTATATATTTTAGTATTTCCATAGATCATTATGGGTTTTAGGGGTATTTGGGGGTTTATTATTTTTTAGGTTTAATGGTTTTTTAGAATTTTTAGGAGTTTATAAGGGTTCTCTGGATTCTTAGGGTTTTTTTGGTGGGGTTTTAGGGTTTTTAATATTTTTTTAGGGTTGTTTGTGGTTTTCAAGGTCTTTTAGGGTTTAAAATGTATTTAGGGTATTTTTAGGTTTTTTTTCTTTTTAGGGAATTTTAGGTAGTTTAATGTTTTTTAGGGTTTTTTATCATTTTATGGTTTTAATTGTATTTTAGGTTTTATTTGGGGGTTTTTGAAATTTTAATGGTATTTAGGGGTTTATGGTTCTTAGGGTTTTTGGATTTTTTGGCATTTTATGGGAAGGTAGCTTACCGATTGGAGCTTCCACCAAATCTCTCTCAAGTTCACGATGTGTTCCATGTATCTCTCCTGAGAAAGTATATACCTGATCCTTCACATGTACTCAGCTCAGAAGTTGTACCGTTGGAGCAAGATCTTTCTTATGAAGAACAACCGATAGAGATTCTGGATCGTAGCGAAAAAGACCTACGAAATGGATTTACGGGATTTTCTAGGTTTTAGGGTGTTTATAGTTTTTATGGTGTTTAGGGTCATAAGGTGTTTTATGGGTTTTAGAGTTTTAGGGGTGTTTTGGGTTTTTAGTGTTTCTAGGGTTCTTAGGATATTTAGAGTTTCTTAAGTTTTTAGGGTTGTTAGTGTTTTTATGGCCTTTTAGGGTTTCTTGCAGATTTTAGGGTTTTATAGATTTTTAGGGTTTTAGGGGTTTTAATGGGGTTTAAGTGATTTAGGGTTTTAAGGGTATTTATGATTTTTAGGTTTTTTCGGGTTTTTTGGGGTTTTAGGGGTTTTAAAGATTTTTTATTCTTTTGATGGATTTTTTGGTTTTTTTAGAGTTTAATTATTTTTAGTGTTTTTTGGGGTTTTAGTGTTTTTAGGTTTTTAATTGGTTTTTTGGTTTTTAGATATTTTTATGTTCCTTTAATATTTTAGTTATTTTAGGCTTTTAAAGGGTATTAGTGTTTATAGTATTTTTTTGGTTCTTGAGGGTTTTTAGTATTTTTAAGGTTTTTTATTTTTTTGGTGTGTGCTTACGAATTTTAATGGTCATTTAGGGTCTTTTAATAGTTTTTATGGTATTTAAGGGGCTTTCTGATAATTTAGTATTTGTTCCTTCTTACTGTTTTTTAGTATTTTTTTGTTTCTATGTTTTTTTTTTGTGTTTTATGTTTTTAAGAATTTTTTAGGTTTTGTTAAGGTTTTATTGGTTTTTATAGATTTTTATATTTTTTTAGAGGTTCATGATTTTAACTGATTTTTAGGATTCTTATCATTTTAAGGGGTTTTTAATATTTTTTTAATTTTTAGGATTTTTTATGGGTTTTCGATGTTTTTTAGGGTTTTAGGGGTTTTTTATTTTATGGTTTTTAGGGGGGTTTTTGGTTTTTTTGGGTATGTTGGTTCTTTGGGGTTTTTGGAGTTTTTTGGGGTTTTATAGGTTTTAAGAGGTTTTTAGGGGTTTAAAAGTTTTTTTGGGGCGTTTAGGGGGTTTATTTATTTTTAGGGTTTCTAGGGTTCTATGGGATTTTTGGGGTTTTTAGAGTTCTTATGGTCTTTGTGGGTTTTATGTTATTTTAGGCAATTTTTTGGTAATATGGGTTATTTGGGTTTTTTAGGATTTTATTGTTTTTTTATTTTACGGTTGTGAGGGATATTTAGTATTTTTTGGTATTTTTTGGTTTTTTGGGGTATTTTGGGTTTTTATGTGTTTCTGTGTTTTTTGGGATTTTTAGGGTTTTCGATTTTTTATGGGTTTTTATGTTAATTAAGGATTTCCTTAGGGTTCATTTTGTTTTAAGGATTGTAAGTGTTTTTAGGGTTTTTTTTGTTATTAGTGTTTTAGGGATTTTTATGGAGTTTTTGAATTTTATGGGTTATTTGGTTTTTAGGATTTTAATGTTTTTATATGTTTTATAATTTTGTTATGCCATTATAGTTTGTATGGTTTTTAGGTATTGTTAGGTTTTTCGTGTTTTTTAGGGCATTATGGGTTTTTAGTTTTTCGGGTGTTTTGGGTGTTTTATGGTTTTTAGGGGTTTTAAGGTTTTTATTGTTTTTAGGGTTTTTACAGTTTTCAGGGCCTTTTAAGGTTTGGGGGGGGGGGGAGGTTATAGGTTTTTTGGGTCTTTTAGGTTTTTTTGGTGTTTTTTAGGTTTTTTTGGGTCTTTTGGGTCGTTTCGTAGTTTTGGGGATTTTTTGGATTAATTTAGGGGCTTTGAGAGCATTTTAGGATATTTAAGGGGTTTTAGTGTTTTTAGGGTTTCTTAGGGGTTTTAGGGTCTTTTAGGGGTTTTTTCTCTACTAGGGGATTTTATAATTTTTATGGTCCATTAGCGGTTTTAGGGTTTTTGTGTTTTTAGGCTCTTTTGGGGTGTTTTATGGTTTTTATGGTCTTTGTGGAGTTTTACAGGTTTTATTGTTTTAAAAGGGTTTTATTGTATTGAATACCTTTTAGGGTTTTAACTAGTTTTTAGGGTTTTGTGTTTTTTTAGCAGTGCTTTGGGTTTTTTAGGGGTTTTAGTGCACTTTAGATGTTTTATGGTCTTTAGGGTTTTTATGGATTATAAAATCAATTGGCTTTTTTTGGAATTTTGAGAGTATTTTATAGTTTTATATAATTTTATGGTATTTTAGAAATGTACTTTTTTAGTTTCTTTTATGGATTTTATGGGTTTTATGGTCTTTTAAGGTTTTTAGGGTTTATGTGTGTTTAGTGTCTTAAGAGACTTTTAGAAATTTTATGGTTTCTTGGAACATTTTTGGATTTTAAGGGTTTTAATGATGATTTATCAATTTTTAGGGTATTTTTGTCTTTTAGGGGTTTTTTTACAGTTTTTTAGGGTTTTTAGGGTTTTTAGAATTTCTATGTATTTTAGAAATTTTTGGGGATTTAGTTTTTTCAGGGGTTCTTAGGGTTTTTAATGTTTTAGGGTTTCTTATGGTTCTTTAGGTTTTTAGGGGGGTTATGTTATTTTATGAATTTTTAGGGACAATTTTATAGTTTTTAGTGTTTCGGTGGTTTATGGGTTTTTAGTGTTTTTTAGTGATTTAGGGTTTTTTTTGGTTTTTAGGTTTTTAGGGTTTCTTAAGGTTATCATGTTTATTTTGGTTTTAGGGGTTTTAAGGTTCGTTTAGTGCTTTTCGGAAATTTTTTCTAGTTTATTATGTTTTTGTTTAGGGGAATTCATGATATTTAGGTGTTTTAAAGGGACTTTAGGTTTCTATGGATTTTACAATTTTTTGGGTTTTAGGGTTCATAGGTTTTTAGGTTTTTAAGGTTTATTCTATATTTTTTAGTATTTTTGGGTTTTAGGGTTTTTTGGGCTTTTAGGGTTGTTATGGTTTTTAAGGTGCTTAATTTTTTTTTGATTTTTAAGAGTTTTATAGGTTTTTATATTTTTTCAGGTTGGGGGCGGGTATTATAGATTTTACTATTTTATGGGTTTTTTTATTTTTTACAGTTTTCATGGGTTTTTGTGGTTTTTGGTGTTTTATATGATTTTTTTGGTTTCAATAAGGGTTTTAGGGTTTTTAAATGGGTTTAACGTTTGTTATATTTTTTAGGGGTTTTTTTGGTTTTAGGGCAAGGAAGATGCAAGGGTCGGGCTATTCCCGAACCCCCCCCCCCCCCCAATTTATTAGAAAGAAAAAAAGAAACACTACAAACTAGGGAGGGGAGGGGTCAAACGACCCACACCCGAAAACACCTTACAACCCACACCAAAAAAAGAAATATCAAAAAAGAAATGAAAAACCAAACAAGCACACCCAGGTCCAAGCAACAATAATCACCATCATCCATCAGCATCCAGCATCCATATGCTCACTACCAAGAAATGACCAGCTTCCAACCTCACACCTACCAGCATCCAACACCTTCTCACCAACTCGAGCCATCACCAGCAACACATAACAATCAGCAGCCGAATCACACAAGAGCCAGCAACCATAATCCATTCTCAGAAGATCCAGCATCCTGCACCTCCTCACCAAGAAAGTCCACCGCAAGCAGCACAGAGCCAATAACACCAAATTCCAACACGCAAAGATCATCACATTCTAGCCAAACAGCATCCAACCATCATACAAATACAAACCAAAAACCAGCGCATTAAACGTCTTCTTGCCAAGAAGATCAACCAACATCATCGCGAACCCAATATCATTCGTAGCTTCTAGCACCTCCTCACCAAGAAGATCCCTCGCCAAAAACTTAGAACAACCAGCACCAAACCCATAACTAGCAGCATTATCGTTCCCTAGCCCTACAGAAAGTAGTAACCAACACCACCAATTCTGGAAAACAAACTCTCTTTCCGCACCATGCAAACCAGCAACGGCAAACATCCTATCTCTCACACCAGTACACACCAAAATCCCCAGCAGCATCAGAAACATTGATAAAACCAGAACCATCTTAACCAGAGACTCAAGAAGACCCCTAACCAATGGGCATGCCCAGCCATCAAGACACTCCACAAGCAGAACAAACCGTAGTAGCAGAACAAGCAAAAATGCACCAAACTGCAGCCACTGGAAAAAACAAGCCACTGATGCACCAGAAAAATGAAGAATCCAATCCTATGGGGAGACTACGTACCAGATTAGAGGCATCATCAGGGATGAAACCAAGCAGCAAAGCACCATGTCAAAGAAAAGCCACCGGAATGTCAAATCTGGAGCCCTGGTTGACTTCACCAACAACCTCGTAGACTTCACCCAGACCACCGGGAAACCATCAACGCCGCCACCACGGAGCAACAATGACAGCGTTTGATGAAGAGGAAGGTCCAGATCTACCAAAGATGAGCTAAAACATTGTGAAAACCAGACCAAGTCATCATCTCCTTTCCCCGTCACAACCCACAAAATCCCACCACCATCAAGCATCTACCTCGTCTTCCACCATCACACCAGGGAAGAAAGCCAAATTCCATCCACATCACAAAGCTTGATCTGGAAGTGATCCACGAAGCCGATGGGAATGGTTCCCAAAGGGTTTTTATAGTTTTTTGGGTTTTTAGTGTGTTTAAGGGGTTTTAGGGTTATTTTTGGGTTTTTATAGGGTTTTTATAGTCATTATTATTTTTAGGGGGTTTAGGGGTTTTAGGTTTTTTATGGTTTTATGAGGTTTTTATAGATTTTAGGGTTATTAGTTGTTATTAGGGGTTTCTAGGGTCTTTTAGGGATTTAGGGGGCTTTTAGTGGTTTGATGGGATTTTATAGTTTTTATGGTGTTTAGGGTTCTTTAGGTTTTTAGTTTTTTTTGCGATTTTTTTTTTGTGTTTTGAGGTTTTTAGCCTATTTATAAGTTTTATGATTTTTAGGGATTTTATTTATTTATGCCTTTTGGGGTTTTTTTTTGTATTTTAGGTTTTTTTTGAACTTTTAAGGTTTTTAGGGATTTTAAGGGTTTTACGTTTTATGGGTTTTTATGGTCTTTATGGGTTTTTGGCTGTTTTTAGGTATTTTTCGTTTTTAGTGTTTTAAGGGGATTTTAGGCGTTTAGGTATTTTTTGGGTTTTAGGTTTTTTTGGGTATTTTAGTGTTTTTGGGGATTGGTGGGTTTTTAGTGTTTTCATGGTGTTTTATGGATTTTATTATTTTTGAGGTTGAAGGTTTTTTAGTTCTTTTTTGGTTTTTTGGGTTTTAGGGGTCTTTGGGGGTCTTTCGGTCTTTTATGTTTTTTGTGTTTTTATGATTTTAGATAATTTTATTGTTTTTATGGATTTTTGGGTCTTTTGGGGTTTTGGGGGGTTTTAGGGTGGTTTGGGATTCTAAGGGACCTGTAGAGGTTTAAGGTCCATTTAATGTTTTTAGGGTTTTAGGGTTTTAAAAGGATTCATGGGGTTTTAAGGATTTAGGGGTTTTTGGGGTTTTTGTGTATTTTTGGACTTTTAGGTTATTTAATGTTTTTTGGGTTTTTATGTTCTTTTATGGTTTTTAGGGGTTTTTAGGGTTTTTAAAAACTAGTAGATTTTTTGATGATTCTATGTTTTTTGGGGTCTTTAATATTTTTAGATTTTTTTAGGTTTTTGTGTATTTTAGGTTTCTTAAGGTTTTTTTGTGTTTTGTGGTTTTTAGGTATTTATATTTTTAGGGGGTTTTAAGGGAGTCTATGGATTTTTGGGTCTTTTTTGGTTTTTTTTATTTTATATTTTTTAACATTTTTACGGACTTTTAATGTTTTTATGATTTATATGGACTTTTCGAGAGTTTTAGGGTATTTAAGGGTTTTTAGTGTTTTTAGAGTTATTTAGGGGTGTTTTTGGTTTTCGGGTATTTAAGGGGGTTTTGGGGGTTTTAAGGATTTTTGGGGGTTTATGGTATTTTAATGTTTTTAAGGTTTCTAAGGTCCTTTAGGGTTTAATATTTTAGGGGTTATAGGAGTTTTTGGTTCCTTTGGGGTGTTTTGGATCCATTATGGGGTTTTAGGGGTGTTAGGGCCCTTTAGAGTTTTTGGTTTTCATAGAGTAATTTGGATGTTTTAGGGTTTTAGGGAAGTTTATGGTTTTTAGGGGATTTAAAAACCCTTTAGTTTTTTAGGTTGCTTTAATGTCTTTCAGGGTTTTTATGGTCCATTAGGATTTTTTCGGGTTTTTAGGTCCATTAATGGGTTTTTGGTGTTTTTAGAATCGTTTAGGGTATTTTATGGTCTTTTTGTTTTTTATTAGGGGTTTAGGGACATTTAGGATTTTCTAAAGGTTTTATGGCCTTTTAATGGGTTTTAGGGTCTTTTATTTTTATTTTGGGATTTTAGTGTTTTAATGGTTTTTAGTACTTCTCAAAATATTCAGGGGGTTTTAGGGTTTGTAGGTTATTTTGGGTTTTTTGTGGTTTATGGATTTTAAGGTTTTTTAGGGGTTTGGGTTTTTTTGGATTTTAGGGGATTTTAGCATCCTTTAAGGGTTTATATAGTTTTGAAGGGTTTGTAGTGTTTTATAGTTTTGATGGTATTTACGATTTTTTAGGGTTTTAAGGGGTTTTTTTGGTTTTAATGTTTCTTACGGTTTTTATAGTTTTTAGGGATTTATAGGGCTTTTAGTATCTTTAGATGTTTTTATAGATTTTCAAAGGATTTTTTTTTTGTTTTAAGGGTTTTTTAGTTTTTAGGGATTTATGATTTTTTTTGGATTTAGGGTTTTTAAGGGGTTTTACATGTTTTTGGTTTTATGGTATTAACTTATTTTTTCTATTTTTAGAGATTAATAGGGTTTTAATTATTTTAGGGATTTTTTTTATTGTTTTTATGGAATTTATAGTGTTTTAGGGTTTTTTGCGGGTTTTGGTTTTTTCTAGGGGTTTTCATGTTTTTAGGTGTTTTTTGGGTTCTTAAGGGTTTGAAGGCTTTTTATTATTTTTAAGGTTATTTTAGAGATTATTTTATTTTTTTTTACAACTTTTTAGAGATTCATATAGTTTTAGGTGGTTTTTTAATTTTGTGGTTTTTTGGGGTTTATAGGTCTTGTTCGTGTTTTATTGGGTTTTTATGGGTTTTTGGGATTTTTTGGTATTTTAGTGTTTTTTATGTTTTGAGAGTTTTTAGTTTTTTAGGGTGTTATAGTTTTTAGTGAGTTATGGTTTTTAGGGATTTTAATAATATTTTTGTTATTATAAGATTTTATAGGAGTTTTATAGTATTTTTGGAGTTTTAGTTTCTTTTAGGGTTTTTAATGATTTCTTGGTTTCTGGGGTTATTATTTTTCTTAGGGATTTTATGGTTGTTCTAGTTCTTAAAGGTTTTAGTGTTTTCTGCGGGGGTTAGAATCATATAGTTTTTTAGGGAATTTAGGGTTTTAGGTTTTATTAGGTGTTTTGGGGTTTTTATGTATTAAGGGTTTTTAGGGTTTTTATGTGTTTTAGGGATTTAGAGTTTTTAATTTTTTTTTGGTTTTCTAGTGTTTTTAGGGATTTTGGATTTATTATTCTATTTATGGATTTTAGGGATTTTAGGGGTTTTATGTTTTTTAATTGGTCAATAATTTTTTTTCCAGTTTTGTAGTGTGTTTTGGAATTTTTCGGTTTTTTGGGTGTTTATACCTCTTCATTGCTTTTTAGGGGTTTTGAGTGTTTTTAGAGTTTTACAGTTTTAGGAGTATTAATGGGGTTTAAGGTTTTAAGTGTGTTTTAGTTTTTTTAGGATTTTTTAGAATTTTATTTTTGTTTTTTTGGATTTATTGGTTCTTATGGTATTTTATGGGTTTTACAATTTTTAGGGATTTAGGATACTTATAGTGTTTTTAAGGACACTTTGGGATTTTTAGGGGTTTTTTGGGTCTTTTATAGTATTTAGGGGTCTTAAGGGTATTATGGTATTTTATATTTATTTATTATTTTTAGGGTTTTAAGGGTTCTAGATTTTTTAGGGGTTTCAGTTTTTTTTGTTTTTAGGGATATTTGGGTTTTTATGGGTTTTCAATGTTTATTTTGCTTTTAAAATTTTATGGTTTTTCATGTTTTAGTGGTTTTAGGGTTTCCGTTGTTTTAAGGTTTTAGGGGTTTTAATTGTTTTTGTAGGTTTTTCATAGCATTCTCAAGGGTTAATAGGGTTTCTAAAAGGTTTAGATATTTTTTTAGTTTTTTAGTGTTTTTTACGGTTTTTAGAGGTTTTTAGGGTTCTGCTAATATATAAATGTTTTTTAGGATTTTTTAGGATTTTATGGTTTTTTAGAATTCATTTGGTTTTAATGGTTTTATGGATTTTTGACGTTCTTATGGGTTTGGAGGGTTTTAGAAGTTTTAATTGGGGTTTAGGTTCTTTAAAAAGTTCTAGTATTTTTAGCATTTTTAGTGGTTTTAAGATTATTTTTAGGTATTTTAACATTTTTGGGAGGTTTATTGGGGTTTTCATGGATTTTCTATGGTTTTTAGGTTTTTTATAATTTTAAGAAGTTATGGGTATGTAGGGTTTATGAATTTTTTTGGGGGGAGGAGTTTGTGGGTTTGTGGAATTCTAGGATTTTTTAAAGGGTTCTATGGCCTTTTCGGGTCTTTTATGGGTTTCTAGGGTTTTAGGGTTTGGTATATTTTATTTAGTTCTTATTTTAGTTTTTGAGTTTTTTGGGTTTTCTTGGGTTTTAGTGGGTTTTATGTTTCTATTATATCTTAAATTTTTCATATTGTTAGGGTTTTAAAGGTTTTTATGGATTTAGGTTTGCTTTTTAGTTTTTAGATATTTTATATTTTTGTTGGTTTTTTTCTTCTCATAGATATTTTTGGGTTATTTTGGTATTTAGGTTTTTAGGGTTTTTATGGATTTATAGAGTTTGTTATAAATTTTATGTTTTTGTTGGTTTTTAGGGTTTTATGGGGATTTATGTGTTTTAATGGGTTTTTTGGGTTTTTTTGTTTTTTTATATCTTAGGATTTTAGGGGGTTTGTGTTGTTTTTTGGATTTTTTTTGTTTTCATAGGGTTTTTAGGTTATTTGAAATTTTTTAGTATTTTATTTGTGTTTGTTAGGATTTTAGAGTGTGTTATAGTTTTTTAAGTTTTAGGGTATTAATTGATTTTTGGGGTTTTTGAGGGATTTTAGGTTTTTAATAGATTTTTATTATTTTAGGTGTTTTAGTGTTTTTATAGATTTGTAGGGGTTTCATAGTATTTTTGGTTTTTATGGTGTTTAGGGTCATTTTGGTTTCTATTTTTTCTAGGGGGTTTATGGGTTTTGTGTTTTTTTGGGTGTTCTATGGTTTTTATGGTGTTGAAGTGTTTTTTTTTGGGTTTTAGGAGTTTTAAGGGTTTTTTGGGGGTTTCTTTGTGTTTTTAGATTTTTTTGGGTTTATAAGTTTTAAAGGATTTTTTCAGTTTTTTTGGTGTTTAAGGGTTTTTCTGGGTCATTTTGGATTTTATAGGGATTTGTTGTATTTTAGGGTTTTATGGGGTTTTAGGGTCATTTAATATTTTTTAATGAGTTTTAGGGTCTTCAGGGGTTTTAAACGGTTTCTGTGGTCATTTAGGGGTGTTTAAGGGTTTAAAAGGGTGTTTTAAGGTTTTTTGAGTATTCAGGGGTGTTTAGGTTTTTTTTTTTGGGGGGGGTTTGGTTTTTATGGGTTTTATGGTATTTTAGGTTCTTATAGGGTTTTTAGGGGTTTTTAGGATTGTTAGGGTTTTAAGGTCTTTGGTGTTTCTTAGTGTTTTTAGGATTTTAGGATTTTGGGAGTTTTAGGGGTTTTAGGGGTTTTAGGGGTTCTTTAGTGATCTTGTGGTTTTTTTGGTTTTTAGGCATGTTTAGTGTTTTTAGGGTTGTAGGGGTTTTTTGGGGTGTTAAATGTTTTTAGTGTTTTGAGTTTTTTGTGGTTTTAATGGGTGTTTTGAGTATTTAGGGTATTGATTATTTTTATGGGTTTTAGGATTTTATGATTTTGAGGGGTTTTTTGCTTTTTGGGGTTTTAGGGGTTTTTATGGAATTAGGGTTTTTAGGTTTTTAGGGTTGTTGGGGTTTTTAATATTCTTAGAGATTTAGGGAATTCCTAGGTTTTTAATGTTTTTAGTGAATCTAGGGGTTGAGGGTTTAAAGGGTTTTTTATATTTTATAGTTTTTTTAGTCTCTTAAGGTTTTAAAGGGTTTCTAGATTTCTTATACACATTGGAAAGGAAATGAAGTTGCTAATGATCTCATCTGATAGACTTAGACACATGTTTTGGGAAGCTAGCAGGGATTGTCACTTGATGGATATTTTTTTTTGAGATGAATCTTGGGATTTAAGAGCGACATGGGAAGCCTATTCTTACAGATTTTTTAGTTACCTCATTACTTATGTATGGAGTGATGATGAGATATATTTCGTAGCCTGAAGGCTAAGTCATAAAGGAATGTTTTTCTTGTGGGGACCCACCATATAGCTGGGTTGTTGATAAGGATGATAACTTTTGTATACATGATGTTTTGGGATTTCTATAGATGTGTAAGAGGAACTAATGTTAGAATATCATGATTCTTGTTGGGTAGTGCATCCTTAAGTCACTGAGATATACTAGGAATTTCAGTACTAGTATTGACGGTCGGGGATGGATAGGTAGATCATGGATTTCCTTACTTGATGTTCCACCTATCAGTAGGTCAAGGTCGAACACCAGAGAACTATAGGCATATTAAATTCATTACCCATTATTTAGTTGAAATGGGTCTACATCACTATATTTTTTTAATGTCTTTACCAAGGTTACCTTAATGAAGTGACCCCATATAGATGATTATAGACAAACTGATGCGGGTCAACTATTTCCTTCCAATCAAGGAGAACTTCTTCGAAAATGAACTTGGAATACTATTTGTCTATGAGATTATAGGACTTGACATAGTTAAACAAACCACTGTATTAGACAAGAATGCTCAAATCACTTCCCGGTTATGGAAAGGGTTATAAAGTTCTCTTAGCTCACAAGCCCTCGTGAGTACAGCATATCACCCTCAAATCGATAGTCCGTCTAAAAACTGATATTGGTAAAAGAGGGAATGTTTTAAGGAAATGGTCCATAATTTTTGGGGCTTTTGGGAAAATAATTTATCTTTGAGTTTTCATGTAATAATAATTTCTTAGTGATTATTAAAAAAAAATATATGAGGTTCTCTACAGTAGGCCTTCCCATTCACCCTGATTTCTTTATTGGGACCCCATCTCATTCAAGAGACATCAAAGTAGGTATAGTTTATTAGGAAATGTATTGATATAGTGCAGTATAGGTATAAATATTATGTCGATCATCACTACTAGACCTTAGAGTTTGAGGTGCGAGATCAGGTGTTCATGAATGTTTCTCTGAGATTTGGTCATCATTGGATTTAGAGGTAAGTGAATCTATCACCTAGATTCTTTGGAAATTTTGAAATTTTGAAGATATTTAGACAAGTGGTTTTTTAGATAACTCTTCCTTAGAGATATAGTGCTATGTATGACATATTTTGTATTTATCAGTTTTTTCATTACTATTCAAAAACATCTCATGGCCTTAAACCTTATGAGGTTGACTTCAATATTTATTCTTCTACTAGGGAGTACCTTGTTATTATTGTTGATCATAGCACAAAATAACTTAAAGGTAGTTCAATTCCTCTATTTCATGTTCTAGGGATGATTAAATGAGTAAATGATGAGACCTAGGAGAGAGAGGATGATATGCATGCTCAATGGATATAATTATTCTTATATGAAGATCAACCACCCTCGCAAATGAAACTTGAGGATGATTTGTTTTGAGGAGTAGAGGGTATAAGATCATGGATATTCAGATAGGTAGAAATATTTATTTAGTATATTTTTGTCACTATAATAAATGTACCAATGGGTTTAAAGGAGTATTTAAGAGACTTTGGGCTCATATATAACCTAGAGTTTTAGATTTTGGAAGAGAATTTTAAGGGAAACAGTTGGTGCAATGATATTGTAACCATACAACTCAATTTTACAACTCAGAAAGCGATGACCACAGTTTTTCAAACCATCCAATAGAGGTTGTGTGAACATAAAAAACTATCAATTAACTTCTCAGTAGAAACAAATTTCTTGTGAAAAATTAGTATGAACCATAAGCCTTGATGAGTAGGGAGTGTATCATGGGAGAGTCCCAGATGCATAGTTTTCAAACCATTTCTCTAATCGTGTGCATGAACCTTGAGATGGGTGTGCACCTAGATAATAGGTTCATGGTGTTCGAAAACTTGTATGTCAAAGCCATGAAATCATTTTAGAAGGATGAAGTGTACTTTTTTTCATCCAACCATTTAACCTTATTTCCTTATTTATCCTCCCTCATTCTTGAATAGTAGATAACTATGGGACCTCTACTATTTCTCTTCCACATAGGATTTGATGAATCTATCTCATCAACATCTGATTCAAGTGTTATTCATTGAGTTAAATCACCCTCGGTAAGTCTAAGATTCCTCTTTATTATTTTCTTATATTCTATTTAAATCTTTATCCTTATTTTCACCTGATCTCATATACCATTTTTAGGGAGTTTTTCTATTTTCTATATTTTCTCTTGTTTGAGCTGAAATTAGAGTCCAATAATGGATATGATTATTATATGGGTATAAGTTAGTTGTTTTAGTAACTTTCCCAAAAAATACCTGATTCCTATATTATGTTTTGTTGTTATGTATTCCAGAACTTCCACGAGTCACCTCTCAAATTCGAAATTAATTAAGTAAATTACAAATGACTTAAATTAGTCACTCGATGTACACAAAATTTATTCTTTGGAGGTTGTCTAACTTGAATAGAACCACTCCCAACTTGGGGTGTGTTGATTATATTCCCATAAACCCTATTCATTGGATTGAAAGTAAACTACCTTTGAGGTATGTTGACTTTTATTTTGATAATGAGATTATTAATTAGAATTAATAGAGATATAGTGTGAGATTGGATAAATATTCCACTTGGATATTTTTTATTTTTATAATTGAATTAATTTTGAAATTATAAGATGAGTAAAATAATTAACATGGTGTGTATATTAATAGGAATGGTTAAATAATTAAATAAAATGTGATGGGTAAAACTGTCGGACTCCTCATATATTAATCATGTTTTAATGATCACAAATACTATTTAGTCTATAAACCATGTCAACTCAATGTAGTCTATTTCACATTAAATGTAAAGTTTCTTAGTAAAATCTATCCAACCCTCTTAAGTGTTATAAAATCATTTTGGTTACTATACACTATTTTTGATTCACTTTATAATGATTTCTCTGACAAATGAATAAGTTTAATTCATTCCATAAATATCACTGCTTATGTCTGAATACATATATTTTCTTAAGTTTGAGACACTGTGAACAAACAGACACTGTGACATCCAGACACCGTGACATCCAGACACCATGACATCCAGACACTGTGAAATCCAGACAACATGACCATGAGACACAGTGACCATGAGACACAGTGACCATGAGACACCAATGCCATAATACACAATGAGCAAGACACTATAAATAAGGCACCATGACATCAAGACATCATGATCAAGACACCGTGAACAAGACTTCGTGAACCAGACACCGTGATATCAAGACACCAGGACCAATCCAGACACTGTGGGAAGGAGACACCGTTTTCATGACATACTGTGTCACCGTTTCTTAATATGTTTTGTCATATTTCAATTTAATCTCTAACGGTCATATTTGAAGACAGTTAATTCACTAAAATAATTAATATTTAAATTGTATGCATTTCATCGACAAGTATGAGGTACGAGGTGAAGAATACATGCAAAATGTCGGCTCAATAACATGCACTCCAAGATAAAAGATTAATGCGGCCTAGAATCAAAAAAAGAGAAGAGTTACACGATACTAAAAAAAAGCTTGTAGTCATGAGAATGACAACAGAATACACATATAGAATTCTTAAAGAATGAATTGTCTCATGCAACTCAACGCTGCTAGAGAACACATGAAGATCAACTAAATCCTAGAATCAAGAAAATCTTCACACTATCAAACATCATGAAGAACACAAGCTAGATCTATCTGACTTGTGATACTCTATTTTCCATACAAGGAATTGATTTCTGCATCTTCCTCATCTCAAAAGTCTAGAGCTGCAAAGACTAACACTCAGAGAATTTCTAAACCTATCTCAATATTTCTTCTATGATGTGCATAATTTTATTAACTTTCGAGAAGTGTGTGTTTCTGTATAACAACACACTCTGTATCCTTCATTAATCTAAAGGATTCAATATATACTTACTCAAACATATTTTACACTTGTGTATACCCACATATAAGTGTGGAAAAGGTCCATGTGTGGCCTGGTTGTTTGTACTCATGAAGAACTATGGAAGAGGTTCCTGTGTGACCTATATAGTCTTGTGTAGTTTTATTAACCCTGATCTAGGGTGTGGATCAAGTTTATTTATTTAACTACTTAGTGGAAGGTGATCACGAATTAGATTTTATTAGGTCTCGACTTGAGACTGAACAACTTGTATTATATCCACTGTACTACTTAATTTAGTCCTCTCTGTTTTACTACTTTACTGTATAATTCAGATATCACTAAATTCACTTTGATAGTTACTCTTGGAAAGAAGTTATAATTGTATTGTCTTAGTAGAATAACTTCAAAAGTAATATTAATAACTGACATTAAGATTACTGAGAACTAATCAATCTTATAAGAGGTCATTTAAATAGTCAAACTCTTATAATAGTATAACCTAGATTAACTGGGCTATATTTAATCCTTTCAGGAAACATTTTTAGAAATACTTTTTAACCTGAAATTTTTATAGATACTCAATTCAACCCCCCTATTAATCTACTCTGACCAACATTTGGTAAAAAATGTTATTTATTAAGACTCTATTTAACCTTATTCAACTGTGATAGTAGTTGTACTTTAAAAATCTATAAATTTTTGTTAATTCAAAATTTCTATCTCTTTCAGAGTATTTCTATATTATGAATAATATATTGGAAGGTGATGCAACCAACATACCCCCATTCTTTAATAGAACCAACTATGATCAATGGAAAATTAATATGAAAAATTCATTTAGAGGGTATGGATTTTGAAATTTGATCTTCCATTATAGATTAATATAAGATTCCTACTACTAATATAATAACATGGGATGAACCTGTCAAAACGTCCTACAATGACAATTGAAAAGATATGAATGCATTATACTTCTCCTTAGGAGATAAGGAATTCAATAGAATTTCTGCTTGTAAAAATACCCATGAAATTTGGGATACCATGTCTGTCTCACATGATGGAACATCTAGTGTAAAATAAACGAGACTTAATACTTATACTATTAAAAATGATGACTTTAAAATGAAACCTGATGAGACCATATATGACATGTATCTTAGGTTCAATGAGAATGTAAACACAATGATTTCTCTTGGAAGAGAAGTCACTACCAAGGAATAGATCCTGATAATTCTTAGATGACTTCTAGATAGATAGATAGGAACCTCTGTCTCAATTAAAGAATCATGCGACATCAGCAAGCTGCCTATAAAAGAACACATTGGGAAACTGATGATGTATTAATAGGAATAGAAAGTCAACAAGGAAGAAGAGGATGAACCAAAAAGTAAATTTTTTGCATTTAAGACCACCACTTCTAAACACAAAGACAAAGAGAAATTGGAAGCTTTTGTAGAAAGTTATAGTAGTGACCAATCATCACCTAATGGTGATAAAGATATGGCTCAATTAGCCATAAGATTCATGAAATTTTACAAGAATAAGAACTTTTCCGAAAGCCTAACTTCAAGGTAAAATATGACCAAAATGAAGATAGAAAAATGAATGGAAAAGAAGTTCAATGACTGATGATATTGTCTTCTATGAATATAAGTGCAAAGGAAATATCAAGGCTAAATGTCTAAATATCAAGTACAAAAATAGATCTGAGGACAAGGACATGAAGTATTAAAAGGCCATGAAAGCATCCTGGCATGCTTCTGAGGACAGTTCAAGTGACTCAAAAACCTCACATGATGAAAAAGCTAACAAATCCAATATGTGTTTTATGACAAACACATATGAGGTAACATTGGACTCTCTTGTAAACAATTCTCACTATTCTAGAGATGATAGTGACTATAAAAATATTACTAATAAAGAAATTTTTGAATACTTTACAAGAGAAAAATTCTCAACTGCTCAAAGTGAACAATGAATTAAAAATGTATAATGAGCAGTTGAATAATGACCTAGAAATGTTTACCAATGGAAAAAATAACCTTAATCAATTTATATGTAAGAAAATTTTCCCTAAATACAAAACTTCCATTGGTTATCAACCTAGAAAAAGAAATAATGGAAGAACAAATTTTGTTTCTAAATCTAGGATATAATGTTTTACTCCTAGTTCTGGACACAAATCAACTAATCCAATTTATAATACACTTTCTAATATTTAATGTTTTTCTAGACCAAATAGAGTTTAATTTTGAAATACTTTACTTAAATATTATATGAAACCTATGAGGATTATATGGGTTCCTAAATAAATCATTAAAAATATTACTTGACCTAAACAAATATGGGTACCAAAATCTATTTTTTCTTAATCATTTTGTAGGAAATATACTTAAAGAGTTCCTATAAAAGTTCATGGTAATTGTACAGTAGATTTTCAAGACACATGACAAGAGACTAATCATTCTTATATAATCTAATAAAAATAGATGGAGGATATGTCCCATTTGGTGACAATTATAAAGGAAAGATCATGGTCCTCAGCTAAATTGGTAACTCTAACTCAGTTTTAATTTCTAAAGTACTGTTAGTTGATGGATTAAAATATAATCTGCTTAGTATCTCACAATTATGTGATGATGGTTTTCAGGTTATATTTAAAAATTATGCTTTCAATGTCTTTAATTTTAAATAAGAATTCATATTTTCTACATTAAGATATAAATACGTTTACTCTGTTAACTTAGACTCCTTAGCTTCTGAAAATGATTCATTCTTAAGTGTATTTCATAAAGAGTCCTAGCTCTGGCATATGATACTAGGACACTGTATTATTCACTCTCTTGGAAAGCTAACTAGTGAAATCTTAGTTAAATACATACCCAAACTTTAGTTTCTAAATAACCAAGTGTGTAATCCCTATCGAAAGGGAAAAAACACAATATTTCCTTTAAACCAAAGAAATAAGTATCAACTTCTCAACCTCTCAAACTGGTTCACATTGATTTTTTTAGACCATCTATTGTTTCTAGGTTAAATGGGAAGAACTATGTTTATGTTCTTTTAGATGACTTTTCTAGATATACTTGGACCTTCTTTATGGCCCACAAAAGTGAGGCCTGCTCTTATTTTACTAAATATTCCAAGTTTGTGGAAAATCATAGAGTACTTAGAATTAAATACTTAAGATGTGATCATGGTCTTGAGTTTGAAAATCATTATTTTGAATCATTTTTCTCAGAAAATGGTTATAGTTGCAATTTCTCTTCCCCTAGAACTCCTCAACAAAATGGTTTTAGAAAGACAAAATAGAACCCTGCAAGAAATTTATAGAACAATACTTAGTGAATATGACCTACTTATTTATTTTTGAGCTGAATCTCTCAATAAAGCATGATACACAATCAATAATGTGTTGATCAGACAAATTCTTAAGAGGAATTATTATGAGTTATAGAACAATAAAAAACCCAAGGTTAACTACTTCAATGTTTTTGGTTGCAAAGTCTATATTTTTAATAATAAGGAAAATCTTGAAAAATTTGCATCCAAGAGTGATGAAGGTATCTTTTTAGGATATTAATTTTCCAGTAAAGCCTATATAGTGTTCAATAAAAGAACTAAATGTGTGGAAAACTCTGTTCATGTCAAATTTTATGAAACATATCCCCATGAGCCAAAAACCATTCAAGAGAATCTATTAGATGATGTATCAAATCTAAAAATTAATTCAAAATCCTCAAACTCTTCTTTGAAAGAACATGTGAAAAATTAAAATTTCTAAAATTCCTTAGACTCAAGTCAGAATGAACCTGAACCTATTGATAAACCAAAAATCACAAGTCCCTCTTTTTCTATAGTTGTTAGAACTCTTAAAAGTCATCCTTTAGATGTTTTTGTAGGAGACCTAGACAAAGGAACTCAAACTAGATCTTCTCTTATATATTAGGATTAACATCAAATATTCTTGCCACAACATGAACCTAAAAACATTAATGACTCTATCAATGATGAATTTTGTGTGATGGATATGCAATAAGAACTTAATCAGTTTTAAAGGAAAAAAGTTTGGAAACTTGTTGAAAGACCTAAGGACACATTCACTATAGGCCCCAAATGGGTGTTTAAAAATAAGGCAGATGAAGCTGGTAACTTAGTCCGAGACATGGATATATTGTTTTCACAAGGCTATAGTCAAGAATAAGTAATTCACTATGAGGATGCCTTTTCACCAGTAGCTAGAGTTGAAGCCAACAGAATCCTTCTTGCTTATGCTGGACATCTGAATTTCAAACTATATCAAATGGATGTTAAGATTACATTCTTAAATGGGTATATAGATGAGGATGTCTTTGTTGAACAATCCCCTGGTTTCACAAATCCCCATTTTCCAAATAATATTTTTATATTATCAAAAGCGTTATATGGTTTAAAACAACCTCCAAGAGCTTGGTATGATAGGCTGAGTACTTTCTTATTTCCAAATGTTTTATAAAAGGAATAGATGATCCTACCTTTTTTATAAAAATAATTTATAATTATGTTTTAGTTATTCAAATATATATAGATGACATTATATTTGGATCTTCAAGAAATTATTTATGTATTGATTGTTCTAAAATGATGAAAAATGAATTTGAAATGAGTTTAATGGGTGAACTAAAATTCTTTCTCGGATTTCAAATCCTTCAAAATAATGATGGTATTATTTTATCTCGAAGTAAATATACTAGAGATCTTATAAAACGTTTTGTATTGGATAACACTAAAATTAGTAACACTCCCATGAGTTCCACTTGTAAGTTTGATCTTGATGAAGAAGAAAAATCTATTGATCAAACCACTTATAGAGGAACGATTGGAAGTTTACTCTACTTAACTGCTTGTTGACCTGACATTATGTTTAGTGTGTGTATGTGGGCTCATTTTCAATAAAATCATAAGTAATGTCATTTAAATGTTGTAAATTAAATTTTCAAATACCTCAAGCAGACACCCAATCTAGGATTGTTCTATCCTACATGACAATCATTTGAATTAGTTAGTTATTCTGATGTTGACTTCGATGGCTGTAAGTTAGATAGAAAAATAACCTCTGGAACATGTCACATTTAGGAAAGTCACTAGTATCATGGTGTAGTAAGAAAAAAAATTATGCTGCATTAACTAATGGAGAAGCTGAATACATAGCTTTCGGCAGTTTTTGTGCACAAATCGTGTAGATGAAACACACATTACTAGATTATGGATATCAATTCACGAATGTACCTATAAATTGTGACAACACAAGTGTTATTAACATATTGAAAAATACTATTTCACATTCTAGGACAAATCATATTGACGTAAGACATCACTTCTTGAGAGATCATTATCAACAGGGTGATATCACTTTAGAATTCATTGGTAATGAGTATTAGCTTGCTGATATATTTACCAAACCATTAAATTCTAGATGAATAGAATACATCATACATGAATTAGGCATGATAAATCTTAAGTAAATGTCTTATTATTTTATTTATTACTATTTTATATCTTACAATTTAATGTTTACTGTCTCAAAGTAAAGTTTATGTTTACTATCTCACCGTAAAGTTCATGTTTACTGTCTCATCGTAAAGTTCATGTTTACTGTCTCACCATAAAGTTCATGTTTTATGTCTCACCGTAAAGTTCATGTTTACTATCTCACCGTAACATTCAGTCACTATCTCACTGTGAAGTTCGATCATTGTCTCCCTGTAAAGAAATGATATTGTATCACCGTAAATATTCTTTATGATTTTTATTCAAAAATTAAAAAATGTATCGTGGTAATTATTCATTTCACCACATTATTTTACCGCGGTTTTACTTTTGCGATGTTTGGTATTCCTAAATGATAAAATAAAGGAAGTGTAACTTGTCCTTCACTCTAGATTTCATCTATTCACTCATTCTGTAACCATTTATAAACCCTTCAATCCTTCTCTCTCTCAAAGCTTTAGTGAATTCCCAGGATAAAACACCCTTTATCTTCGACTCCTGAGAAACGTAGCTCAAAGAAGAAGAAAATCGCACCTATGCTGGTACCCGAAGGTCCTCTAAATCCAAGTCTAGTGAACTGAGTAGTAGTACCTGAGAAATAGGTATCCCATGAGTGGATTTTTTTCAGTAATTGTATGGTTTAATAAGTTTTAAAAGAGAAAGGATGGTTAGAATGGTTTTCGAAGAAAGATAGACCTATCTAGCCTAAGTTTGTGGATCAATTTTATCAGTATGTTTAGTTGTCCTTTGATTCTGAAGATGGTTATGCTGTGAGAAACTAGATAAATGGAAAACAATGCTCATTCTCTACGAGGTTGTGGGTTTCATGCCTTATGATATATCATTAAGGAATCTGTGAGGACCATTAGAGAGGACCTCCACCTTATAGTGAATTCTTTGTTTTGGAAGATGCTTTGAAAAGCTTAACCAGAAATGGCACCAAGAGGGGATACATTACTGCGAAACTAGATGGAGAATCAAGAATCTTATTTCAGTTTATACAGAACATGATTAGTCCCAGAAGAGGTGATTTTGTTACTGAAATATCAGGATTTTTTTTATTCATTTTATGAAAAATGGGATTAAGATCATCCTTTGTAAGTATATCATACACTATATGTGGGAGCTGATCAAAACTACATCCAAGTCAACCTCCCTATTTTATTATTGTCTTAACTCAGCCATGCTTCTTTCCAAAGGTATGGTTAGACCTAATACAGAAGTTATCAAGGATTGTGAGTACTTCCTTTATAAATTCATTATCAAAATGATGAAAATCAATTGGAATAATTGGAAAAGGCATGGGTGGAAGACAATGATAGGATTTATCAAATGTTCAATCTAGTGGAACATAACTCAAGACCAAAAGATAATTCTGATCCTAGTTTAGAACCATATGAGGTTATTGAGTATTCTGAAGAAGAATAAGAAGAGGCTATTTTGCCTCCTAGGGAAACTATTTCTGATAAAGAAGATGGTACTCTTGTCCCTCATGTAGTAAGTGAAAAAGAAGTCTCAGCTTCTAAAGATGTTGTTAATATGGATGATCAACCCGAGGTTGAAACAAAATATGTTGTCAAATAAAATAAAAATAATGCTATGGTAGAGCCTATAGAAGAAGATTTACCTGTTATGCATGAAGCTGAACTTGAGGAACTCCCAGTGGAACAATCCGTTCTTGAAGTCATTTCTTCGGCTGAGGAAAGGCAAGAGCTGGAATTTCAGTTAGATAGACAGGAAATGAGATAGGATCCAAGAGATGGATTTGAGAAATTAGAACAATCCTTTAAGCCTCTGAGTCCTGAGGATGATGAAACTGTTGAGGGGGAGCAAACCCTAAATCTGGAATCTATTGAAGTACCAAACCCGATTGATTCAAGACCTGTAGACACTCGGTATAAATTCCCCAGCTTTTATGATGTCAATGACTCCCAAGAAGTCTTAGTAAAAGGCATTGACCATTCTATTATGTTCCAATTGAAATCTATTTATAATATTTCCCCTGAAAATCAACCTGATCCCATATCTGTCCCTACCTCTGAACCTTCACCAGCACAACCATCATTAGTGAGTAAAGATGATCTCAAATAATTTGGAGCTACCCTTTTATCTGGAGTTAAAAAACTCTTGAATTCTCAACTTTCTCTTGTGACACATCAAATTGAGAATGATGCCTCACTGTTGTTGGAAAAAGGTATTTGGCAGATCCAACTAAAAAATTATTCATGAGATTTAGGAAGTCATAGTTGAAAACAGACTGCTTAGTGATGACGTGGAGACCCTAAGAGGCATGATTGAAGAAATGAAGAAAGATATGAATTCAATATCAGATCTTACTTCTCGTCATGTGGAACCTATTTTTCTTCAAACCCCACAGAATGTTGTCTCTCATATTCAACCTCATTTAGCTTCCTTAGCTGAAAAGGTCACAAAAAGAAACAAAGAAATTGTGAAAAAAATGTGAGAGCTTGTTGTTAATCTTAAAAAACTCACTGATGAGTATACGGGGTGCCTTCAAAAAGTGATAAATCAATTGAAATCTCTTACCTCAGCTGTTAATGCTTATAAGGCATCTAGAAAATCATCTCAACCTTCCCTAGATAATGACCTGCTCAGAAAAGTTGTCAAATAAGAACATCAGATAGTTCGTAGTGGTTTCAATAAAGAATCTCTATCTGATGTTATCAAGAACAATGATAGAGTTCTTGATCTGGTCTACATCTATTCAAAAATTTATAATGATTCTCAACATGAAATTTCTAAGAAAGAGGATTTCTACTTCAACTGGATCTTCTCCAAGACTGACATGACCAATCATTTCAAATATCTTGAAGAAATTTGAGGATTCCTCCTGTTACTCAAGCTTTCGAGACTCAAGTTCAAAATCTCACAGTGTTCACTTGTTTGTTGGATATGTTTATGGAAAACAAGGATGACATTGAGAAAGATTTGTAGTATGGTGGAGATATCATTGTGGATTTTATTAAGCTTCTAAGTCCCTATCTTGATGTTTAGAGTACAACTATTATTGCTCCTATGGATGCACCTCTGAGACCTAGTTTTCCTACATTCACCTCTACCCTAGCCTCCACTTCTATGTCTGTTAGTCAGGAATTGAGTCAGATCATGTATGTGATCCTTGATCAACAACTGCCTTGGTCTTCTACTGCACCTACATTGGACCCCTCTATATTTTACAGCCTTCCTTTACCTTCTATATCAACCACCTCACTGCCTTCTTCTACCACAACCCCAGCTCCTATGGCTTCCTCTTGAACTACTACTTCTAAAGTCAAAGAGAAGACCAGCCCGTGAAGAAGTATTGTGCTTACTATTTTTTTATGGGAATCTTGTTAATTTTGTTTTACTTTTTGTAACACCCTTCTTTTTATCTAATACATTATGCCATTTTCTTGTCCCTTTTGTTTTTCTTTTTCCTGATACTTTTTTGATAATCCCAAAAGGGGGAGAACGGGATAAATATAAGAGACATATAGAAGAAGAGAACACTCACTCTATATATGTTATATACACATTCGAACTATGTTGTTAGAAAAAATATACACTCTAAATATACATGATTTGTGATCATCAAAAAGGGGGAGATTGTTGGACACCTCATGTAGTAATTTTTTTTAATGATCACAAATCCCATTCAGTCTATAAAACATGTCAACTCTAGGTAATCTATTTCACATTAAATGTATAGTTTCTTAGTAAAAGATATCGAAAGCTCTTAAGTGTTATACACTTAGTTTGGTTACTATAAACTATATTTTGATTACCTTTATAATGATTTCTCTAAAAAATGACTAAGTTTAATGCATTCTATATATATCACAGCTTACGTCTCAATACAGATATTTTCTTAAGTCCGAGACACCGTGAATAAGTAGACACCATGACATCCAGACACCGTGACATACAGACATTGTGACTTCCAGACACCGTGACCTCCAGACACTATGATATCCATACATCATGACCATGAGACACCTTGGCCATTAGACACCCTAACCATGAGACACGGTGAACATAAGACACCGTGAAAAAGACATCGTAAACAAGACATCGTGTTCAAGACATCGAGAACAAGACTTTGTGAACCATACACTATGATATCAAGACACTGTGACCAATCCAGACATCGTGTGAAAGAGACATTGTTTCCATGAAATATTGTGACATTGTTTCTTAATATGTTTTTTTATCTTTCAATTTAATCCTTAACGTTCATATTTTAAGACTTTTAATGCATTGACATAATTAATATTTATTTTGTAGACATGTCGTCGACATGTAAGAGGTAAGAGGTGTAGAATACATGAAATCAGTCGACTCAAACACAAGCACTCCAAGATAAAAGAGTAATGAGGCCCTGAAAAAAAAGGGAAGAGTTGCATGATACTGAAAAAACAAGCTGGTGGTCGTGAGCATGAAAACAGAATACACTTAGGGAATTATTAAATAAAAAATTGTCTCATGAAAATCAATGTTTATGGAGAACACACGAAGCTTAACTAAATCCCAGAATCGAGAACATCTTCGCACTGTCAAACATCACGAAGAACACAAGCCGGATCTGTCTGACATGCGACACTCGGTTTTCTATATGAGGACATGATTTCTGCATCTTACTCATCTCAAAAATCCACATATGAAAATACTAACACTCAGAGAACTTCTAAACCTTTCTAAATATTTATGCCTTGATGTGTATGATTTTATTAAATTTTGAGCAGTGTGTGTTTCTGTATAACAACATACTCTTTATCCTCTATAAACTGAAGGATACAATATATCCTTACTAAAATATCTATTTACACTTGTATATACCCACAGATAAGTGTGGAAGAGGTCCCTAAGTTTCCTGGTTGTTTGTACCAATGAAGAACTGTATAAGAGGTCTTTGTGTGACCTGAATAGTCCTGTGTACTATTGTTAACCCCGATCCTGGGTGTGGATAAAGTTTATTTATATAAACTTCTTTGTGTCAGGTGATCAACAAGTGGAGTGGATTTTGTCTCAGCTTTAGAATGAACCACCTGTTTCATATCCACTGTGCTGCTTAATTTAGTGTTCTATGTTATACTGTTTTAATGTATAATTCAGAGATCACTAAATTAACATTGATAGTTACTCTTGGAAAGAAGTTATAATGGTCTTATCTTGGTATAATATCTTCAAAAGTAATATTAATAAACAAAATTAATATCACTGAGAACAAATCAATCTTCTAAGAGGTTATTTAAACATTAAAACTCGTATAATAGTATAACCTTGAATAACTGGGCCGTATTTAATATTTTAGGGAAAATTTTTTGGAAATACTTTTTAATCAGAAATTTTTAGGGATACTCAATTCACCCCCCCTCCCCCCTTCTTGAGTAATATACTCTGACCAACAAAAACCATATCATTTGGACCTTCTTTAATAATAAAGTATACATATAGATACTGTTATTAATAACGCCAAATCATGGATGTATATTGCACCTTGAGATATTATTGGGTTCCATACATAGAATTTCATGGATGGTCTCATTGGAAAAATGAATTCAATTATGCTTCATTATTATTTGGGAATTGTAGTACATGGTACTATTCATCATCATTGGGAACAACTAGACATTACAATCCATTCCCCCATTGAATTAGGATATGTTACATGAAACCACTCGTTATTTTTGGGAACCATTAGATGTGGAGATCCTCACCTCCTAGATTTATGATGTTAGACATGGAACGACAAATCATTTATTTAGATTATCATACATGACTTTCTATATACATGTTTAAATGGTTTTTTTCCTACAACTGAAAAGTAATAATTTACATGGGACTTTATCATCCCTTATAAAATTTTCATTATGTAGGATTCCTTGGTTATGTTCCTAAGGTCCTAAGACTATATTATAAAATGATAATATCTTGGATAAATTATCGCTTAGGTTGAAGCAGGTAGCATCAAACGGGTTTCCCATAAAGAACCCATGTAAACATGGGTAGTGTCTATTTATTTTATTACTTTTATTGTTATTAAATTCACACTATTTCATTGTATGTTCATGAATAAGAAATAATTAGATGATGTTGGTGGTATTCTATTTATTTTTACCCACACTCTATTTGGGTCATCATTTCACACCTGGATTGACTTCAGGGATGCAAATAGGGATAAGGGAAATCAACCAATAATGAATGATTTATTTTTGTGCTAGGATGGGGTATGGGATTAGATGATCAATCTAGTTATATGGATAAAATTATAGTCTAAATATTTTTTTAATTTTTAAATTTTTATAACATAACTTTATTGTAATCTTGATTCAAATTTTTGTATAGACATGACATCATCATTATTTATATCATACTAATTATTAGTTATTTATTTATATGGTTGTATGTTTATAATTTAATTTACCTCTTCATTTATTTCTGGTACTTTTTTATTATTATGATTTGTTTTCTTGTTCATTATCTACTAGAACATGACTATGATAAAAAGGGTATAGCGTTCTCATTATACCATTGTAGACCCTCGCTTCTAGTTGATAGCATCTAGAATACAAGGAGGAATGCTTTAGGCCATGTGATCAATAGGTCAGGTAACCTACGAGTGGATCGCCCCATGACAACATATGTTGTTATTTTTAGGGGTTTTTGGTTTTAATGGATTTTTGGGTTTTTGGTTTTTTAGGGGTTTCATGTATTTTTGGGGGTTTATGGTTTTATTTACTATAGGATCAGTGTTCTTACGAGATTTTGGAGTTTTATGGATTTATCAGTTTTTGTGTTTTTTGGTTTATTGCGTATTTTCTGTTTTTATGGTTTTTAGGGTATTGAAATGGCTTTTAGGTTTTCTAGTGTTTTTAGAGTTTTAGGTTTTTTGTGATTCTAAGAGTTATTTGGGGTTTTTTGGGTTGGGGGGGGGGGTTTAGGGGCTTTAAGATTTTTAAGAAAATTTTAGGTTATTTTAGAGATTTTAAAAGTTTATTTAGGGTCATTTAGGTTTTTTAATTTTTTGTATGGTTTTAGTGATTTTAAGGTTTTTTTAGATTTTTTGGGTATTATGGTCATTCACGGGTGTCTATAGTTTATCGAAATTTAAGGGGTTTAAGGGATTTATAAATATTTAATATCTTCTAGGGTTTTTAGGATTTTTAGTTTTTTTTAGTTTTTTTATTGGTTTCGGGTTTTTAGGGTTTTAAGGATTTTTTTTTCTTTACAGTGTTTTTAGAAATTTTATTTATTTTTTGGGGTTTTTAGAATTTTAGGAATTTTTTAGGATTTTCAATTTTTTGGATTTTAAGTATATATTTGGTTTTATTGTTTTTCAGGAATTTAAAGGTTTTTGAAACTTTTTAGGGATTTTATGATTTTTAGGGTTTTTTAACTGTTTAGGATTTTTAATGATTATTAAGGGGTTTCAGGGTTTTGGGGGCTTTAGAGGTATCTTAAGATTTTTATGGGGTTCAAGAGATTTTATTTTTTTAAGTTCCATTCGGACTTTTTTATGGTATTTTTAGATTTTTTTGGTTTTTAGGTTTTTTTGGGGTTTTTTATTGTTTTCATGGTTTTTAATGTTTTTTGGATTTCTTGGATACATTTTTATACACTTTTAGATTGTTTTTTGGATTTTTAGGGTTTTAGTGTTCTAATGGGGGTTTTGGGGTTTTTTTGTTTGTAGGGTATTATGGTTTTTAGGGTCTTATGTCCTTTTTCAAGGTTTTTTATGTATTTTTAGTGTTTTAGTGTCTTTATAGTTTTTTAAGGTTTATATATTGTTTTAGTGGTTTTTTAAGTTTTTAGGGGTTTTATGTTTTGTTATTGTTTTTAGGGTTTTCTCAGATTTTTAGAATTTTGAGTGTTTTATGGTTTTTAGGGATTTCTAGGTGTTTTATGGTTTTTTGGGATTTCTAGAAAATTTAGGGTTTTAGGGTTTCTAGGTGCTTTAGGTTTTTTAATGATTTTTAGGGTTTTAGGGTTTTTAGGGAAAGGTAGGCATAGGGCCAGGCTATTCTTGACCCCCTCAAATGTTTTTTAAAAAGAAGACACAACATACCAGGGAGGGGCAGAGTCAATCAACTCACAACCATAAGCCCTGAACATCCCCAACTAAACAATGTGCCAAAAAATAAAAACCACAAGAAACAAATAGAAAGCAGACACAAGCAACACAATTAACCAAAGCATCATCACTTCCCATCCAAGTAGTAACCAGCATCCAACATCTCACATCCATGCAATGACCAACATCCAATCTCATATATTCTAGCGTTTAGCACCTTATCACCAAAAAGATCCACTACCAGTAGCACAGAGTCATATAGGGTATTTTTTTTATGTTATTTTTAGTGTCTTTTAGGGATTTTAGGGTCTTTTAATGGTTTTCTATTTTTAGGGTTTTTGAGTATTTTTTCAAATTTTTAGGTATTTTAAAGGTTTTTAGGGTTTTTAGATTTTTTGGTGCCTATATGATTTTTAATTTTTAGGGTTTTAATGGGTTTATGGTGTTTAGGGGTTTTTTATTATTTTTTAGGGGTTTGGAGATTTTGGGGATTTAGGGGTTTTAAGGTTTTTTATGGTTTTTTGGGTTTCTAAGGGTTTTAGGGGCTTTTAAGGCTATTTTTATTTTTTAGGGTTTTCTAAGGTCTTATGTTTTTTTAGGATCATTAATGTCTTTACGGTCTTTTATGATTTTTTAGGATCTTTTACGATGATTTTGGTGCTTTAGGGTCTTTTTTTATGATTTTAGGGTTTTAATGTTTTTAGGGTTTTTTGTAATTTTTATGGTTTTTCGAGCCTTATGGGTATTGTGTTTTTTTATGGTATTTATTTTTTTATGATTTTTTATAGTTTTAAGGGTTTTAAATTTTATGGTTTTACATTATTTTTCGGTGTTTTAGGGTCTTTTGGGGGGTTTAAATGAATTTTTTGGGGTTTAAATTATTTCTATGGGTTTTAGGTTTTTTTTGGGGGGGGGGGGTTGGGATTTTTTTTGGCTCTATAAAGTTTGTATAGGTTTTATTTGTTTTAATGAATTTTTAGTTTTTTTTTAGATTTTATGGTCTTTTAGAGTTTTAGGGTATTTTAGGGTTTAAATATTTGTTAGGGTATTTTAGGGGTTTTAGGGATCTTATGATTTTTAGGGTTTTTAGGGTTTTTGTAGGATTTTGATGTGTTTCTTCAGGTTTAACTATTTTTAAGGGTTTTAGGAATTTCTGGGGTTTTCTTGGGGGGTTTTAGATATTTTAAGGGGTTTAAGGTTTTAGTGTTTTTAAGGATTTAAGGATTATTTAGTTCTTGTTAGGGTTTTTAGGGAGTTTCAATGTTTTAATCATTTTTATAGACTTTTAGTTATTTAGTTTTTTTTGAGTCATTTTGTTGGTTATATCATTTTTTAGGGCCATTTACTGTTTTTAGGGAATTTTAGGGTTTTTAGGGTTCTTATCTATTTTTTGGGACGTTTATAATTTTGTTAGTTCTTTTGGGGGTTTTAGTGTCTTTAGGGTCCTTTAGGTTTTTGGATGATGGGGATAGGGTTTAGGGTGTAGATCTTAGGTTTAAGGTGTGGGGTATATGGTGTATGGTGTTGGTTTTAAGGTATAGGGTGTATGGTATATGGTTTAGGGTGTAGGGTTTTGGGTTTTGGGTGTAGGGAATAGTGTTTATGCTAGAGTTTAAGGTTTAGGGTCTCGGTTATAGGGTTTATGGTGTAGGAAAAGTGACTAGGATGTAGAGTATAATTTTTAAGGTTTTTAGGGTTTTTTTGGTTTTTATGGTTTTTATTTTTTAGAGATTTTTTTCAGGTTTTTACGGGGTTTTACTATTTTTAGGGTGTTTTAGAGTTTTTAGGGTTTTACAGTCTTTTTGAGGGTTTTTATGATATTTATTGTATTTTTGGGTTTTTAAGGGTTTCTACGGGTTTAAGGTTTTATGTTTTTATGATATTTTTTGTTTTTACGAGTTTTAGTGTTTAGTGGTTTTTAGGTTATTTTATAAATGTTTAGGGTTTTAAATGGTTTTTATGGTCTTTTAATGTTTTTTAGGGTTTTATGGCGAATTATGTTTTTTAGGTTGTTTATGAATTTTAGGGGTTTTAGGGTCTTCAAGGGTGTTTTAGGGTTTTAGGTTCGTTTTGGGGTTTTAAGTGTTTTTTTTTGTTTTTTTATGTTTTACGAGTTTTATGGGACTTTAGGTCTTTTAAATATATTAGGGGTTTATGGTGTTTATTTTCTTTTGGTGTTTTTAGGGTTTTTATGGTTTTTATGGGTTTTAGGGTTTTAGTATCTTTTTGGGTTTTAAGGGGTTTTAGGGTTTTTTAGTTTGTTTATTTTATTTTGGATTCTTTAGGAGTTTGGGGGTAGGAATTTTAGGTTCCTTTATGAGTTTTTAGGAAACTATAAGGTTTATCATGGGTTTTATGGTTCTTTAGGAGGTTATGGGGGTTTTTAGGTCGTCTAGGGGTTTTAGGGTCCTCTAAGGTTTTAGGGCCCTTTAATGTTTTAGGGTTTTTAGACTCTTTCATGAGTTGTAGGGGTATTTTTTTGGTCTTTTATTGTTTTTCAGTTTCTTTTAGGTTATTTATGGTTTTAGAGTGTTCACTGTTTTTTAGGGTTTTCATTGTAAATTTGGATTTTTAGGATATATTACTGAATTTTAAGAGTTTTTATTCTTTTTAGGGGTGATATAGGTTTTCTAGGCTCTTAGGGGATTTTGGGTTTTTTGGGTTTTATGTTTTTTGGTTTTTTAATGAATTTACAATTTTTAAGGGTTTTGGGGGTTTTCAAATGTTTTGGGTTTTCTCAAGTCATTCAAAATTGTGTTAGGGTTTTTAATGGTTTTAAGTGGTTTTTATGGTTTTATGTGTTTTGAGTTTTTTTTCAGAGTTTTATAACCTTTTAATCTTTTTAGTTTTTAATTTCTTTTGGATTTTAGGGTTTTAGTTGTTTAGGGTATTTTTCTGTTTTTTTGTTCTTTGAGTATTTTCATAGGCTTATTTAGGCTCTTTTATGTATTTTTTTTGGATTTGGGTGGGGGGTTGGTTTTTAATGTGTACTCATTTGAAAAGGGGTTTTAGGGTTTTTTATGATTTTTTTTTGGATTTTTAGGGGTTTTAGGTTTGTTTTGGGTTTTTAGATATTTTAGGGGTTTTATGGTTGAATGGTTTTAGTGGTTTTGGGGGTATTATGGTTTTTTCAGGTTTTTTGTGGTTTAGGGATTTTATGGTTCTTTTAGTGAATTTAGGGTTTTCAGCATTTCAGTTGGTTTTGTGGTTTTTAGGGGTTGGGGGTAAGTGTTTTTAGTTTTATTTGTAGTTTTAAATGGTTCTAGGTGTTTTAAGGGTTTGGGGGTTATATGTTTTTTAAGGGATTAGTTTTTTTGATTTTGTCTTTTTTTTTGTAATTTTATGTTTTTAGGGGATTTCTGGTTTTAGGTTTTTTAGAGGTTTTAAGTGTTTTCTATGGTTTTTTGAGTGTTTTAGATTTTTTTAGGGTTTCTAGGTTTTTTATAAAATTTTAGGATATTTTAATATTTTTAGTTTATTTTATGGTTTTTAGGGTTTTCTTATTGATTTTTATTATTTTTATGGTCTTTTAGGGTTTTTGGGGTTTCAAAGAGTTTTAGGGGTTATAGGGTGTTTAAGTATTTTATCGTTTTTAGGGGGCTTAGGTTGTTTTTTAGAGTTTTTAGGTTATTTTATGTTTTATTATTTATGTTAGTAGTTTTAGGTGTTTTTTGGGTCCTTTAGGGGTGTACGGTTTTTTTGGGCCCTTGAGGGTTTTTTTGGTTTTTTAGGAATTTTAGATTTTAAGGGCTTTGGGACCATTTGGGTTCTTAGGGTTTTATATTCCTTCTTGAATTTTATGGTTTTTTATGACGTTTATTGGTTTGGGGGATTTTATTTTATTTTTGGGGTTTTAGTGTTTTTTACAGTTCTTATAGTCTTTTATAGTTTTTATGGGAATTTTGTGGCCTTGTATATTTTTAGTGCCTTTATGGGTTTTTTCAGTTTGATGGTCTTTTAAGGTTTTTAGGGCTTTCAAAGTATTTTAGGATTTTTAGGATTTTTAAAAAAAATTAGGGCTTTTAGGGTTTGTAGTGTCTTCTAGGGGTTAAGTGTTTTAGGGGTTTTAAGGGTTGTAAAGGTTTTTTATGATTTTTACGTTGTTTATGGTTTTTCTTCATCTTTATGGTCTTCAATATTTTTAGGGGTTTATTTAGTTTTAATTTTTTTTGTTATTTGTAATTTTTTTCATGTTTTTTGTGTTTTATGTGTTTTTTCAGGTTTTTGTGGGGTTTTACGATTTTTTAGGGTTTTTGGATTTTTTGGGTTGTTATGGTTTTAGGATTGTTTTTGGTTTTTTATCATTTTTATAGATTGTTAGGGTTTTAAGGGGTTTTAGTGTTTTTAGGGTTTCTAAAATTTTAAATGTTTTCTTGGTGGTTTTAGGGTTTTAGGGTTTTAGGGGGGTTTTTGTTTTTAGGGGTTTAATAATTTTAGGTGTATTTAGCGTTTTTAGTGGTTTTGGGGTTTTGGGGTTTTATAAGGGTTTTGAATTATTTCTAGAGTTTTTTATACTTTTAATGGGTTTTTTTGTGTTACTTAGGGTTTTTATATATTTTATAGGGGTTTTAGGGGTTTAATTTGTTTTATGGGTTTTAGGGGGTTTTAGGGTATTCATGTGTTTTCATGGTTTTTAGGGATTTATGGGTTTTTTAGGGTTTTTAAGGATTTTAGAGTTTCTATATTTTTGGGTTTTAGGGTTTGTATTGTTTATATGGTTTTAGGTTTATTAGGTTTTTCACTGTTTTTGGGTGTTTAGGGGTTTTTCAGTATTTTTGGGTTTTAATGTTTGTTGGGGTGAAAATGGTATTTTATGGTTTTCAGGGTTTTATAGGGATATATAGTGTTTTAATGTGTTTTTAGGGTTCTCAGGTATTTTAGGGGGTTTTTGGTTTTTTATAGTCTATAGGGTTTTTAGGTTTTTAGGTTCTTCTAGGGGTTTGATTGTTTTTGGGCGGTTTTTAAGGATTTTGGGGGGGTTTTGGGTTCTTATGGTTTTTAGGATTTGTAGGGGTTGTAAGGGTTTTTAGAGTATTTAGTTTTTCAAAATATTTTTTGTTTTTTATGGTTTTTAGGGTTTTATGGGATGTTAGGGTTTTTTTTATAGATTTTACGGTTTTAGGGTTTGTATGTTTATTTTATATTTTTCTATTATTTTCCCTGATATTTCAAATTTTTTAGTGGTTTTAGGGGTTTTATGGATATTTAGTATTTTTCTGGGATTTTTTAAATTGTTTATGGGTATTTATAACTTTTAGGGGTTTTGATACTTTTATGCTATTTGATATTTTTTAGTGTTTTTATGTTTTTTTACGTTTTTAATGGTTTTTAGGGGTTTTTTGATGATTAGGGTTTCAATGTTTTTGTAGTGTTTTTACATTTTTTATTATTGTTTATTTATTTTTATGTTTTACGGTTTGTAATTGTTTTTAAGGTTTTTTTTGGGTTTTTAGAGGTTTATGTTCTTTATGTTTTTTGTAGGTTTTTTTTGTTTTTAGAGATTTTAGGGGTTTCAGGGTTTCTTATAGATCTTAGGGCCTTTTGTAGATTTATTTATTTTCGGTTCATTTAGTTTTTAGGGTTTTAGGGTATTTTTGAATTTTGTTGTTTTTACGGGTTTAAGTGGTTTTTTTATTTTTATGTTTTTAAGTTGTTTTTATGTTTCTTATCGTTTTTTTGGTTTCTACTATTTTTAGGATTTTTAATTTTTTTGGGTTTTTCGGGTTTCTAGGGATTTTAGGGTTTATAAGGGGGTTTAGTCTATTTTGTTTTGGTGGTGGAGTGGGTTGGGTTTTTAGAGTTTTAGGGGATAAGCGTTTTACGATTTTTATGGGTTTTAGGGGTTTTTAGGAGTTTTAGTGTATTTAGGTTTTTAGTGTTTTTGGTTTTTTGTGTTTTTAATTGTTCTTAGGGTTTTTTATATTTCAAGGGGGGTTTGGTTCTTAAGGTTATAATGGAATTTTGGGTTTTTTGTTTTCAAGGTGTTTTCTAGTTTTAATGATTTTTAGGTTATTTAGTATTTTTCATGTTTTTTGGGTTATTAGGGTTTTTTTATTATAGGATTTTTTTATATTTGTAGAGTTATTTCCAGGTTTTTGTGATTTTAATGGTTTTATGGGTTTCTAAGGTTTTCTAAAATTTTATGGTGTTTAAGGAAATTTTAGAGATTTTTTGGAATTTAGGTGTTTTTAAGACACTTTTAGGGTGTTTACTGGTATAATGGGTTTTTAGGTTCTTATAGTTTTCTATGTTTTTTATGGGTTTTTTGGTTTTAGGGTGTTTTAAAGTGTTTCTAGGGTGTCTAGAGGGGGTTTTGGGTCTTTTGGGGTTCTATAAGGTTATTTATGGTCATTTAGGTTTTTAAGGGGGTTTTAGGGTTTTTACTGTTTTTAGGGATGTTAAGATCTTTTAGGGGTTTTATGGGTTTTTAGTGTTTTTCAGTATTCCCTGCCTTAACTATTTTTATGTGTTTATGGGTTTATGAGTTTTTAGTGTTTTATGGTTTTAAAAAAAAATTTGGTTTTGAAGGGTTTTTTTGATTTTTAGGGTTATTAAGGGTTTTAGGGTTTTTAGGTTTTGTTAGTGATTTTTTGGTTTGTATGTTTTTCTTAGGTTTTTAAGGGTTTTCATGGTTTTTAGAGTATTTTAGGAATTTTTAGGCCTTTTTTGGGTTTTTAATGTCTTTATTGTTTTCATGTTTTTATTATTTTGAGTATTTTTTATGTTTTGTAGTTTATTCATGGTTTTGAGGGTATTTTAGGTTTTGATGGATTTTTAGAGATATTAGGGTTTTCAATGGTTTTGGGGGTTTTCAATGTTATTGAGGTTTTTTAGAGCTGGTTATGATTATAAATATTTTATAGGTTTTTTAAGGGGGTTTAAATGTTTATAGTGTGTTTTTGTGCTTTTTTTTTTGGTTTTTTGGGATTCTAAGGGTTTAATAGTTTTTTGGGTTTTTGAGTAGTTTCTTAGGGTTTTTTCGGTTTTTGGGGTTTCATAAGGTTTTTAGGGGTTTTAGGGGGTTTTAATTTTTTTGGGGGGTTTTTGGGTTTTTTGGGTTATTTATAGATTAAGGGGTTTAGGGATTTTATGGGTTTATAGTGTATTTAATGGTTTTTAGGGTTTTATGAGGTTTTAATGTATTATAATGGTTTTTATGTTTTTAGGGTTTTTGTGGTTTTAGGATTTTTATGGGTTTTAGGGGTTTTAGGTTCTTTATGATTTGGGGGGGGGTAATGTTTTTTTGGGTTTTTTGGGTTTACAGTTTAGGGTGTGGGTTATAGGGTTAAGGGGGAATGATTTAGAGTTTTTGTTATAGGGTATAGGGTATAGGGTTTAGGGTGTATGGTATAAGGTTTAGGGTGTAGGTCTTTTGGTTTAGGGAGTAGGGTATTGGGAATTTGGTGTAGGGTAAAGGGTTTAAGGTTTATTGTATAGGGTTATGGTGTAGATTTTATGGTTTACGATATAGGTTATGGTGTTTAGGGCATAGGGAATAGGGTTTAGGATGTAGGTTTTAGGTTTCACGGTGGATGGTATATGGTTTAGGGTATAAAATTAAGGGGTTAGGGTGTAGAATATTGGATTTAGGGTGTAGGTTTTGAGGTTTAGGTTTTAAGGTATAGGTTTTTGGGTGTAGGGTTTAGGGTTTCAGGTGTAGGGTATATAGTTTAGTGTGTAGGATTTTGGGATTAACGTGGGTTGTATATGGTTGATGGTGTTGGATTTAGGGTTCAGGGTGTAGGTTATAGGCTTTAGGGAGTATGGTTTAGAGTTTATGGTCTAGGGTATTGCATTTCTGTTTTTGGGTTTTGCGTGTAGTGTATAAGGTTTATGATGTTGGGTTTTTTTAGAGTTAAGGTAATTGGGTTTAGGTTGAAGGTTTAGGATTTGGGGTATTTGGTATTGGGTTTTGGGTGTAATATTTATGGTTTATGGTGTAGTGTTTTGGGTATACAATTTAGGGTGTAGGGTATTTTCCTTAGGGTCTAGGGTCTAAGGTATAGGGTTTAGGGTGTGTGGTTTATGGTTTATGGTATAGGGTATCATGTTTAACATGTAGGTTTTATGATTTTGTGTGTATGGTAGGGGTTTAGGTTTCAGGGTTTAGGGTTTAGGGTTTAGTGTATATGGTTTAGGGTGTGGGGTATTGAGTTTAGTATGTAGAGTATTGGGTTTAGGTTATAGGGTATAGGGTTTAGTATGTAGGGTTTAGGGTATAGGATTAGTGTGTAATGTTTAGGGTTTACAGTGTTGGGCAATGAGTTTAGTTCTTAAGTTGTAGGGTATTTGTTTAGAGTTTTTTCAATTTTTATGGTTTTTAGGGTTTTTTTGTTTTTTATGTTTTTATGGGTTTTAGTGTTTTTAGTGTTTTTATTGTTTTTAGTATTTTTTGGTTTTAGGGTTTATAAATATTTTTAAGGATTTTGTATCAATTTTTGTTTTTTTAGGGTTGTAAAGGGTTTTTAGTGTTTTTAGGGGTTTTGAGGAATTAAAGGGGTTTAAGAGTTTTAATGGGTTTTTAATATTTTTAGGGTTTTTCGCAGCCTTTAGGGTTTTTAGTTAATTTTTGTTTTTGTGTGTTTTAGGGTATTAAGATATTTAGCCACATTAGGGGGTCTAGGTTTTTAGGGGTTCAAATGGATTTCTAATGTTTTTTTAGGGTTTTAGAATTTTGTGGTATTTGGGGTTCTAAAGTATTTTTGAAGGGTTTTTTAGAAATTTTAGGTATTTTTTTTTGGATTTTTATGTGTATTTTATGATTTTAGATTTAATTTATTTATTTATTGTTTTGGGGGTGTGTTTTTAGGTTTTTAAGGTGTTTTATTATTTGGGGGGGGGTTAAATGGTTTTGGGGGGTTTTAAAAAATTTAGGGGTTTAGGATTTCTTACTGATTTTTGGTTCTTTTAGGGTTATTATTGTTTTTATGTTCTTTCATGGTTTTATGGGTTTTTATTATTTTGAGGGTTTTAGGGTTTTAGGGTTTTAGGGATTTTTGTTGGTTTTTCAGTGTTTTAGGGGTTTTAGGGGATTTTCAGTTTTTATGAGCTTTTAGGAGTTTTTCATTTTTTAGTATTTTTAATGTTTTCTGGGTTTTTAGGGTTTTAGGGTTTTAGGGGTTTTTTTGTGTTTTTTAGGGTTTATTGTTTTTATGGGGGTTTATTTATTTTTTAATTATTTTAGTTTTTAGGGGTTTAAAGTGTTCTTTTATTATTTTAAAGCGGTTTTTTCAGGTTTTTAGAGGTTCTTTGGGTTTCTATGTTTATTACTGATTTTAGGGTTTTTAGGGGTTATAGGGTTTTTTTTTATTTATTAGGGTTTTTAGGGGTTTTGTTGGTTTTTTGGTATTTTTTAGGTTCCTTAGGGTTTTTGGGTTTTGTTAAGTTTTTAGGGTATTTTGAGTTTTATTTGGATTATTTGGGTTTTTGGGTATTTGGAGTTTTTAGGGTATTTGGTTTTTTCAGGGTTTTTTGTTTTTTTTAGTGGTTTTAAAGTCTTAAAGGGTTTTTAGGGATTTTTAATTTTTGGTATTTTTTGGTTTTTATGGGTTTTTATGGTTTTAAAGGGTTTGAGGTATTTTAGGGACATTTATGGGTTTTATGTTTCTTTATGGTCTTTTAGTATTTTTTGAGTTTTTAGGGCCCTTTTGGGATTTTAGGTTCCTTAAGGGTTTTTATAGTTCTTCCAAGACCTTTAGGAATTTTTGGTTTAAAGGGTCCTTTATGGGATTTAGGGTTTTTAGGGGACTTTTGGGGTTTTAGGGTTTTTACGGTCCTTTAGGTTTTTATAGATTATATGGTCTTTAGGGGTTTTTAAATATTTAGGCTCCTTAAGGTTTTTAGGTTTTTTAAAATATTTTAGGGTTTTTAAGGTATTTTTGTACCTTTAGGGTTTTTAGTGTATTTTATGGTTTCATGGGTTTTAAGTTCTTTTAAGTGTTTTATGGTTTGGCGGGTTTTCCGGGCCTTTTATGATTTTTGTGGGTTTTAAGTTTCTTTTGGTGTTTTTAGGGTCTTTTTACGTGTTTTTATAACCTTTTAATTGTTTTAGGGGTTTTAGGGTTTTTAAGATTTTTACAGTTTCAACGGATCTTAGGGGATTAGAGATTTTATGGGTTTTAGGGTCCTTAAGATTTTTTAGGGGTTTAGGATTTCTATATGGTTTTTAATAAAATATAGTTTTTATGTTTTTTAATATTTTTTATGTTTTTAGGGTTATTAAATTGGTTTAAGGGTTTTTAGAGTTTTTTAGGGTTTTTTTAGGGTCTTCAGTTTTTTAGGGATTTTATGATTTTTTTTGTTTATTATGGTTTTAGGATTTTGGAAGTTTATAGAATTTTTTTTTAGTATTTTGTGTTTTGGGGGGTTTTTGGTTTTTAATGGGATTTAGTATTTTTAAGTTGTTTAGGGGTTTAGGGGGTTTTAGGGGCTTTTTTTTATCATTTTAGGTTTTAGCTTCTTTAGGGTTTTTAACGGTATTTTTGGGTTTTCAAGATTTATTATTTTTTCAGGTTTTTAAGGTATTTTAGTGTTTTCTTAGGTTTTATAAATTTTTTAGTATTATTAGGGGTGGTAGGTTCTTGTATGGTTTTTAATGTTCTTGGGGTTTTATTATTTATATGGTCTTTTAGGTTTACTTAGGGGTTTTAGGGTATTATAGGCAAGGAATATGCAAGGGTCAGTCTATTCCTGCCTCCCCCAAATATATTAAAAAGAAAAAAGGGACACATCAGACAGGGGAGGGGAGGGGTCAATCAACCCACACCCAAAACCCTTAACGACCCAAGACAAAGACCCAAAAAAGAAATGTCAAGAACAAAAAAAGAAAAAACACACAAACAAAGCAGCCACCACCACCATCCAGCATCAACCAGCATCCAGCAGCTCCCAGGGTATTTTAGGGGTTCTAAGGTACGTGTTGAATTTTTAGGGGGGGGGGGGGGGGGGTTGGGTTTTTTTATGTTTTTAAGCATATATATAATCATTTAGTTGATTTTTAGGTTTCTATGGTCTTTTAGAGCTTTTTGAGGTTTTATGGTCCTTTACGGTTTTTAGGGATCTTTAGGATCCTTAAGGGGTTTTAGGGTTTATAGATTTATTTAGGGTTTTTAGACCCCAATAGGGTTTTTAGCATTTTTTACGGTACTTTAGGGGTTCTAGGGTTTTAGGATCCTTTTGGGTTTTTATAGTTTTTGGTGTATCTAATCGTTTTTATGGTTTCTAGGGTCCTATAGGGGATTAAGAGGTTCTTAGAGTCTTTTAGGTGTTTAATGGCATTTTATTGTCTTTTAGGGGTTTTCAAGTTTTTAGTGTCTTTTAGGAGTTTTGGGTTTAAGGGTATTTTAGAGGCTTTGAGGGCCTTTTAGGTTCCATTTGGGTTTTTTTTGGATTTTCATGGGTTTTTAGGTAATTTAAGGGTTTTAGGAATTTAATTATTTTAGGGGTTTTAGGGGTGTATAGGTTTTTAAGAGTTTTATAGGTTTTAAGGGGTTTTGGGTTCTTTAGTTCTTTAGGGTTTTTTAGGGATTGCTAGAAATGCTTCAGTGTTTTTGGGGTTTTTATTGTTTTCAGTGGTTTTAATATTTTTAGAGGTTTTTAAATAATATTTATAGATTTTATAAGTTTTATGTTTTTAGTGAGAGTTAAGGTTAATAGATTGTTTTAGTGTTTTAAGGTTTTTGGTTAATAGATTGTTTTAGTGTTTTAAGGTTTTTTTCTAGATTTTAGGGTTTTATGAGTTTTTTAGGGTTTTAAGAGTTTTTTAGGGTTTTTAGGTTTCTAGGCATTTTCGTATTTTTCATGAATTTTTAGGGGTTTTATGGTTTTTTGTATTTTTATTTTTTAGGATATTTATGGGGTTTTTAGATTGATTAAGTTTTTTTTATGGTTTTGATTTTTTATAGTTTTTAAGGGGTTTAAGGTTTTTAGGGGTTGTAAAGGTGTTTGTGGTTTTTTTTTGTTTTTAGGTTTGTAGGGTTTTATGGGGTTTTCTAGGAGATTTACAATTTTTTATTATTTTTAGGGTTTTTATAGTATTTAATGGTTTTAGGGTCTTTTAGTTCTTTTATAGGGTTATTTTTGGCCCTTTAGTGTTTTTTTGTTTTAATGGGGTCTTTTAGGGTTTTAAGGTGTTTTAAGGTATTTTTAGGGGTTTTAGTGTATTTAGGGATTTTTAGGATTTCGGGGTTTTTAGGATTTTTATGTATTTTTGGAAATCTTATGGTTTTACGGTTTATATGGGTTTGGGCATTTTTATGTCTTTTAAGGATTTTAGGGGTTTTAGGGTTTTTTCAACTTTTTTGTGATTTTTAAGGGTTTTTGGATTTTCATAGGGTTATCTAGGGTTTTCTTTCGTTTTTAGGCGTTTTAGAGTTTTTACATATTTTTCATTATTTTTAATGTTTTTATGGGTTTTAGTTTGTTTTATGGTTTTTATGGTTTTTAGAGGGTCTTAGGTGTTTTTAGATTTTTTCGATTTTTATGGTGTTTTGAGTTGTTTAGGAATTTTCAATGTTTTTAGGGTTTTAGGGACTTTCTTATGTTTTAGCGTTTTCAATTTTTTAGGGTGTTAGTGTTTTCTAGGGTTTTGGGTTTTTTGGGTTTTAGGGTTTTAGGGGTTTTAAGGGTTTTTAGAGTATTTTATAGTGTTTTTAATTTTTTTTGGGTTTGTTGAGTTTTTAGGGGGGTTAGAGGTGTTGAGAGATTATTGGGGAAAGGGAGGTGCGGGGCCAAGATATTATTCTTGGCCCCCCAAAATTTATAAAAGAAGAACGAAGTAGGAAAGGGTGGGTGGGGTCAAACGACCCACACCAAAAAATCCTGAACCCCCCAGACACCAAATCCCAAATGACCCAAAAGATAAAGAGAAGGAAGTAGGAATTACAAATCAACATCTCTATCCCTATAAAGATCCCCATCGGCACCATAACTAGAGGAAGTATCTGACTCAACCGAATCCCATTCAGAAGATTAAAATTTCATAAAGAAGCATGTGTAATACACTCTAATATGTCATTTCTCCATATTCAGCTACACCATTCCTGACCGACCTTCCCTTCCATGACCATATTCCTTATCTTTGCAGGCCTTGGAGGAGGCTCTAGTATAAATTTTCTAGTGAAAGGAAGAATAGTCCCTCTTTTATCTCTGATTCACTGGGGGGGGTTGCTCCAAGCCCTGCCTTCATTCATTTCTGCACATCATCAGCACTCTACACCCTTGGCTTAAGATTCCCATCCTTACTGTAGTCAACAACAGTAAGCTCTACTCAACCTCTCTGACTACCAGGTCCAAAAATAATGTCGTTGTCAGACCGCAGTTTCCTATTCTGAGGACCTAAGTCCAAGCCAAAGTAACCAGGGGAACCCATGAAAGCCTTATACCTCCTTATCCTAGCCAAATTAGCATTCTAGATGTCATCATGATCCTAGAAGATTTCCCCCAAACTTTTAGTTTCATCATCCTCATCCCAAACAAATATCACATCCTATTGCAGGTCTAGCTTCTGTAGGATCTCTTTTTGATGCTTCTAAAAAGTGATTTTCAAAAAATCCAACATTATTTTTTAGAAAACTCAACACAGGGAGTTAGAGTCTCAAACAAAAAAAGGGAAAGGCTCAGATTAGGTTTTTCAAAAATCCTCCCAACTGCACGAAGGTTACTAAACACAGCAGCATCAGCCAACACCTTCTATGGCACTTGCTCATTTGGGAAGGGATTATGATCCACTCCCACTTGCCTCATCCCTTCACAAAAGGTAAGAAGATTTATCTAATGTAGGTCTACAGGGTGTTCAGAATCATCCTTAACCACCACGACCTACAATTCCTAGATCTCAAGACTTCCCTCCTCTTTGCCTACAAAATCATCAGAATCCAACCTCGCAAATAGATTAGAGGTTAAGATCGAGTCTTGTCCCAGGGTTTTCCCTTTCACAACAATGACTAAAGGATTTGGAAATGGATCCCTCTCCATCCCTTCACCAATGAGGCTCGGGTGCTCGATGTCATGCCTAACGAATCAACATACTAATTAAAGTCCACACTTCATCTTCATAAGGAGCCTCAGCCCCCACCTCACTGGAGAAAGGGGGCCACCCACAATTTAAAGGTCATCCTTTAGTAGCTTGCTGATGCATTTTACCATAGCATCAGATTGATTCCCTTCACCACTCTTTTGGGAGGAGGTTCCCCCTTATTCCACCCTATCATCCATATCCACACCCAAGAAGGTATCCCTCAGAGATCCATTCCTTTCCTCAAGCTCAATTTTCAACCCCATCTTCGGAGAGGTAACTCTCTGTTCACTCCCAGCCACAAGATGCTCACCTCTCCTACGTCTGCAATCCCTTTTCAAATGGTCAAGTGTAAAGCAAGATTCATTGTAACTCACCCATGATTCAAACACCAATAGTTTCTTCCACTTAAGCTCCACACCAATTTAAATCCAAACAAAGTCAAACATATCTTTCAAAACATCAAATTCAACACAAACCCTCAGATCAACTGGGTAGTAGAGGGCACTGGTTCTGATATCCATGCACAAAAACCATCCTACCAAATTTTCCAACATTGAAATAATAGACAGGTTTTTAATGGAGAGGGGGAGCTTAGGAACCATCACCCAAATCTCTATCAATGGGGAATCATGATGCAGATGGAAGTAAAATATCCACTAGAAGAGGGAAAATCACGCATCATCACATCTATGTGGAGCAGCAGACTAGGCTTGAAGAAGATCCTCCTCTTAAGAGAAATGAATCAAAATGTGACAGGATTTGACCAATCCAATAGTGGAATGATCCTGAAGATCCTTGTGTTCAAACACAAACCTATCAAAAACATCAACCAGGGGTGCCAATTCAATAACCTTGCTACCAAATGCAGATTATATAGGTAATAGGCCTTGTTAAACTATGCAATCGACAGAGGAAGCATCAGAAGACCTTCGTAAACCCCCGACACCTTAGGGAAAATCCCAATCCATAGAAAAGTCGTAAGTGAGTCAAGATCCTAGAAAGGGATAAAAGTTATGTCTTTATCTGGAATTAGTGAAGGGCCCTCCCCCATAGAGGGGGGATTCCAAGGCGCAGACAACAGCAACGTCTTCAAGCCGGTAGTGGGGAGGTAGAGACGCCATCGCAGGAGAGGATTATCCATCTCTAGGCATTATTGTGGATGTTAGGGTGTTTTAGAGTTCTTGAATTTTTTCAGTGTTTTAAGGGTTAATTTATGTTTTTTTGTGTTTTCAGGGATCGTTAGGGTTTTTATTATTGTTTAGAGGTTTAGGGTTTGAAATATTTTAATGGTTTTTAGGATTTTTATTGGTTTTTAGGTTTCCTTTAGATATTTAGAGGTTTTTATTGGTTATAGGGTTTTTAGTTGTTTTAGGGATTTTAGGGTTTTTGTGTGTTTTAGGTGTTTTAGGGGTTCTAATATGCTTAGGGGTTTTATGATTTTTTTAGTGTTTTAAGAGGATTTAGTGGTTTTAGATTTTTTAGTGTTTTATTTTTTTTATTTTTTGAGGGTTGTTTAAGGTTTTTTGAACTTTATGGGTTCTTAGGGGGTTTCATGATATTTTAGGGGTTTTAGGGTGTTTTATGGGCTAAAAGTGTTTTAGGGGTTTTGGGGTTATTTTTTTGGTTTTATGGTTTTTATGGGATTTGGGGGTTTAAAATTGTTTTAGGTTTTTAAGGTGTTTTAAGGGTATTTAGGGTTTTTATAGGGGTTTAAGTGTATTTTTGTGGTTTAGGGATCACTATAGTTTTTTGGGTTTTAATTTGTTTTTGGATTTTAGGGGGTTTTGGTTTTTTATATTATTTTCAGTTTTTAGTGGGTTTTTTAGTTTTTTAGGAAATTTAAAATTTTTAGTGGTTTTTTAGGTTTTTGGTTGTTTTTTGAGTTTTTAATGGTTTTAGGGTTTTATAGGGTTTTACGGTTTTAATGTTTTCATGTTTTTTAGGTTTTTTATGGGTTTTAGGGTTTTTAAGGTTTTCAGGAATTTTAATGGTTTTAAAAGTTTTTTTGTGTTTTTGTAGGTGTTTTAGGGCATTGAGGGTATTTAGGTTTTTTACTGGGTTCAGTATTTTTTCTTGTTTTTTAGGATTTTTTTTATATTTTTACAGGGTTTTAGGGATTTAGGGTTTTAAGGTTATTTATGGGTTTTTAGGGTGTTTATGTTTTTTGAGCCTTTTATTTATTTTTTGTGGTTTTAGGTACTTTTAGGGAGTTTTAGGATATTTAGAGTATTTACATTATTTTATGGTATTTAATGGTTTTTAGGGTTCTTTGGGTCTTTATAGGGGTTTAGAGGGATTATGGTTTTCTAGGTTTTTATGTTTTTATGTTTTTTTGGGGTTTTAGGGTTTTTATTGAAATTATGGGTTTTAAATTTTTTGTGATTTTTATTATATTAATTTTTTTATGGTTTTCAATGGTTATAGTATTTTTTTGTTTTCAGTATTTTTCTTGTTTTTTACTGTTTATTGTGTTTTATGAATATTTTTGGGGTTTTTATGATTTTTACGGTATTTAGAGTTATATTTGTGTTTTTTCATGGTTTATTTAGATTTTGACGATTTTTTAATGTTTTTAGGGTTTTAGGGATTTTTAATTTAAGGGGTTTTAATATTTTTAGGGCTTTAGAAATTTTAATTGTTTTTATAGTGTTTAATTTTTTAGGGTTGTAAAATTTTTTGGTTGGATTTTTGGGATTTTTGGGTTTTTAGTGTTCATCATGGGTATTTATGTATTTTTATAGGTTTTATGGTTTTCATGTTTTTTATGGTTTTTTGGGATATTAATATTTTATTATGGTTTTTGGGATATTAATATTTTATTATGGTTTTTTGGGGATTAAATGGTTTTTATAGGTTTTAGGTTCTGTTAGGGTTTTAGATTCATTTAGGGGATTGATGCGTTTTATGATCCTTTGGGGTTTTGGGGGTTTTACGATTTTTATAAACTTTTAGGGGTTTATGTTTTTTAGGGTTTTAATGTATTTTTGAGATTTTTAGGGATTTTTAGGATTTTGTAGTGATTTAAAAAGATTTTTAGATTCTTTTGGTTTTTATGGGTTTTTACGTGTTTTAAAATCTTTTTTTAGTTTGTTTTTTGTATTTTTAGGATATTTTATGGTTTTGATTATTTATTGGTTTTTGGGTATTTTGGGGGTTTATGATTTTTAGGGTATTTTGGGGATTAATATGGATTTACAGTTTTTGGGATATTTAGGGTTTTTATGGTTTATTTAGGGTTTTTATAGTTTTTAAGGGTTTTAGGGTTTTTACAGTCTTTTAGAATCTTTAGGGTTTTTATTTTCTTTTTATATATTTTATGGTTTTTTGGTACATTTATGGTTGTTATGTGGTTTATGCATTTAAGGTTTTTTAGGGTTTCCCTTTTTTATGCTTTTTTATATTTTTTAGAATTTTTTGAATGTTTTATTTTTTATATTGTCTTTTTGGGTTTTAATTTATTTTAGGGTTTTTTATAGTTTTTTGTGTGCTCGGTTTTTTTTATTATGAGGGTTTCTAGGGACTTTTTAGTTTTAATGTTTTTTATAGTTTTTAGGGTCTTCTTATAGTTTTTTGGTTTTAATATGATATTTAGGTGTTTTTTTGGGGTTTTAGTGTATTTTTGGGTTTTTAAGGTCTTTCTAGGGTTGTTATATATTCAATAGTCTTCATGGGGGCTCAGAATTATCCCATGACATCTTTATCAATTGTGTTTGCATGGGGTGACATAGCCAATCCTCTTGTACTACCTCCCCTAGTTGAAGGGGGAGGGAAAGGATCCTCATATTCTTTATGGTCTTCCATCTCTGTCCTTTAACCTAATTCACCAGCCCTCAATGTCTCACCAATTTCCTCGAGCATAAAGTTTTCTGAAAAGTTCAGGCATGATTTAATAGTGTTCTTTCAGTCCCAATACCCCCTGGAGTTCATGTAACCTTCCTCATAGTTATAATTTACATTGGTGGACAATTTAGGAAATAATTAACATTTTTTTTACATTTTTACCTCTTCGTTTTCATTTCTTGGGGGTTTCTCAATCAATAGATCATTGGGATTTTAATACAAAAAATTTTTGGATTACTTTTCATCGAAAGATGGCCTCGTCTCTTATTGGGATAATTCTCTACAAGCTTCATCATGTTTTTCTTCTCCCTTTTTCATTTTCCATTTTATTTCCATTTAAAAAATGGTCCTCTATATATGATGATTTTGACATCCTTTCCTAGTATTCCCATCCCATTATAGAATATAGTGTCCCTTAGGTTAATTGGTAAAATGGTGGGCCTATTTCTTTGTTCGTATAATAATACATGTGATCTTTTTAATCTCGTATCTCCTTGGATTTGTGTTGAGGATGATTTATCAAAGGCACCCTTAGAGTTTGTTGATACTGAGATTGAAGGGGAACTCCATTGGAGGTATCAGGTTTTCTATTAGTTTTGGGCCTCCTTCTGTTTATCTTGTATACGGTTGTTCTATGAATCTTCTAAATTTTAGTTTTGGGAGAAGATTACCCCCCTCAAATATATCTCTATTAATCATTTGGATATTGAGGAAACATAATTTAAAAACTATCATTAGAAATGGGTATGATCATGGATTCCGGAACCAAATGTCATGAATGTTTTTTTTTTGCATTTTATGGCATTATCAAGACGATTTAAACTCTAAATTGAAGATATGAAGATAATTTTGGATCAATTTTTTGATTTTCTCATCCTATTATACATACAATTCCATGTTTTCAAGTGAGGGAAATGGAAGGAGGTCGATACGATCGGTGGTGGATATGATGCCTCTACAACCAAGGTAGTATCATGCCTTCTTTCTTAATTATATGAATAATGTTGTTCTAATTCAACAACATCATTGGTGTGGGGGTTTTATTTTCCATGGGATACCCCAATATTGATCTAGCTTCAATATCATTTCACTAATTTGAATATAAATTAAGAGAAGGATTTAGATACCAAAGGATCTCATTAATTAATTTCAAGATGTAAAAGAAAGGTGAATGGGTTAAAAAATAGGTGGATTTTGAGATGAGTGAAAAAGAAACAAACTCCCAACTATCTTTAGAGTATGAACAAGATCACAAGACGTTAATGAACTTCCAGTATAGATTAATGAACAAGAATCAGGGTAACTCTATTTCTAAAAAATTTCCAATTATCAAGGTAAAAGAAATGTAAATTCAAGAAATCCCCAAGTTTATTGAAACCCATGGTCACCAATTTGTTGGGAAAACCGAATAATTGGGATGAAGTGGTAAGGTATGCAGTATTAAAACTTGAAGAAGGTGTTACATAGTACCTTTTCAAGTAGGTCGAGCGAGTCCCAACTCCTTGTGTTGGGATCAAGGAGGATAAATTGAGTATGATTATAGACCCAATACAATTATTGTAAGGGATTTAACTGATGATGGATAATAAAATGAAATAATAGAGTTACTTAACAAAAAAAGGAGATGGTGTTTCTAAAACACTATAAAGAAGAAATTTTGGAGGAGTCCTCCAACATCAAGTTTCCATAGGAATTGGATGATAGAATATTTGAACGGAATCTCCATGCTAGTCTAAATGATAAGAAAAAAATTTTGATCAGCAAACCCGATAAGTTCTGAGACCCTAACATTAACGAGAGGAAAATAAATCTTGAAGAATATATCCAGTCTTGGGAACAGTTGGCCTATCACATTTTTTATTTCATCAAATACGATTAATACATGTATGTAAGGTCTATCAATTGGAGTTTCTTCCAGGTTATGTGTCCAACATCCATCAAATTTTTCTAGAATGGAATATTTATTTATTAAATGGTTTGAGTTGGGGAGGGTTTTTCTCGTTAGGGTTCTCCCTTAACCCTTAAAATCTTTTTTTAAAATTAATAGTTCAAATTTTCATTTTCGGGTCATTCAAGAGTTTTTATTGGTTTTTAGGGGGTGGAGTTATTTTTTTCTTGGGTATTTTTAGGGGTTTTAAGGGTTTTGGGTATTTTATGGGCTTTGGGTTTTTTAGTGATTCAAGATTTTTGGGTTTGGGGGGTTTATTTATTGTTTTTATGGTTTTTCTATATTTTTTTATTTTTTAGTGTTTCTTAGGATTTTCAAGGGTTTTTTTTAGGTTTTTAGGGGTTTTATACTTTTTAAGGTTTTAATGTTTTTTGGTTATTTTATGGTTATTTGGGTCTATTATGTTGTTTTGGGTTTTTAGGATCCTTTCAAGATTTTTTTTGTTTTTTTTTGTTTTTAGGGTCTTTAGGGGTTTTAAAAACAATTTATGGTATTGATGGGGAATTTTAGGGGTTTAAATAATTTTTAGGGCCTTTATGGTTTTTAGGTTTTTTGAGGGTTTTCAGGAATATTTATATTATTTTAGGGTTTAAGAAATATGATTGAAGGTTTAAGATGTATTGTTTAGGGTTTAATGTGTAGGGTATATGGTTTAGGGTGTATAGTTTAATGTTTAGGGTGTAGGGTATATATTTTAGGGTGTAGTGTTTAGGTGTTATGGTGTACGGTTTAGGGTTTAGGGTTTAGGGATTAGGGATTTGTGTTCATGGAATAGAGAATATTATTTATGTTTATATGGGTTTTATGGGGGGTTTAGTTTTCTTAGGATTTATGATGTTTCACTGTTTTTCAGTTTTTAGAGTTTTTTGGGGTTTGGATGTTTTTGGATTTTTTTTTGGTTTTTATATTTTTTATTGTATTTGGGTTTTTTGGTATTTTACTATTTTTGGGGATATGGGTTTTAATATTTTTAGATTTATCGGATTTTGAATGTTTTTATAGGATTTTAGATTTTCTATGGGTTTTAGGATATTTTTTGGTGGTTTTGGTGGTTTTAGGGGATTTTAGGTTTTTCGGTTTTTTAATGTTCTTTGGATTTTTGGATTTTTATGATTTTGGGTTTTTTAAATTTTTATGGGTTTTAAGGATTTCTGGGTTTTAATTGTTTTAGGGTTTTTAGGATTTTTAGGTTTTTTATGGGGGTTATGTTTTTATTAGTTTTTAGGCCTTTTTTATTTTTAGGGTTTTAAAATTATTTTCGGGTTTGTAAGGGGTTTTATGGATTTTAGGGTTCTCTAGTATTTTGTAGGGTTTGGGGATGTTTTAGGGGTTTAAGCGTCCATTAGTGGCTTAGTTTATTTTGAGAAATTATTTGTTTTACTTTGTTTTTGTATCTTTTGGGGTTTTAGAGTCTTTTAATAGTTTTAAAGGGTTTGGGGGGATTTATGTTCTTTTAGGTTTTTAAATCATTTTTTGGTGTTGTATTTTTTTCATAGTCTTTTCAGTGTTTTTAGCTTCATTTATTATTGTTATGATCTTTTATATGGTTTTTGGTATTTTACTGTTTTTTTGGTTTTTTGGGTATTTTAGGGGTCTTATGTTCTTTTTATGTTTTTATGGGTTTAGAAACTTTTTCAGGTTTTCGGGGTTCTTATTATTTTTAGGGATTTTTAGGGTTTTTTTTCATATATTTATGTATTTTAATGAATATTTATGGATTTTAGAGTTTTATAGTGTATTTAGGGCATTTAAGAATTTATGGTTTTTTGGATATTTATGGTCTTTAACGTTTTTTGGGTTTTTATGTTCTTTAGGGATTTTATAGGGTTGTTAGGGTTGTGATATATTTTTTTATTTTAAGAGTCTTTAGGGTTTTTAGGGGCTTTTTGTGTTTTATGGTATGTTAGGGTTTATTAGGTTTTTTTGTTTATTATTTTTTTAATATTTTTTTAGAATTTTTAGAATTTTAATGGGTTTTTAGGGATTTATGTTTTTAGGATTTTTTAGGGGTGTTAGGGTTTTTTCAGTTTTTAGGGTCTTTAGGGTTTTAATGTTTTTCTGATTTTTATGGGTTTTAGGGTTTTTTAGTGTGTTGGGGGGTTTTACAGGTTTTAGGGATATTTAGTGTTTTTAGGAATTTTATTGTTTTTTGGTTTGAGGTGTTTTTAGGGTTTTTATGTGTTTTGGGTTTTTTAGATGTTAGGGGTTATTCAGATGTAGTTTGGCATTTTATGGTTTTTAGGATTTTCTAGGGGTTTAGGGATTTTATAGATTATGTGGGTTTTTTTTTGTTTTTTATTTTTTAAGGGTCTTAGGAGTTTTTATTATTTAATCGGGTTATAGTGGTTTTAGGGGGGTTTATGGTCTTTTAGGGTTTTATAAGGATTTATTGGGTTTTAGTGTCTTTTAGGATTTTTTGGGTTTTAGTGACTTTTTTTTTGTTTTCAGGTTTTTTTTGTTTTTAAGGGATTTTTATGGTTTTTAATTTTTTTGGAGTTTTAGTGATCTTTTTGGGTTTATAGTGTATATATGGGGTTAATTTAGGGGATTTTTTGTTTTATTTTTTTTATAAGGTTTTGTGTTTTTTGGGGGTTTAGTGGTTTTAGGGATTTTTATGGTTATTTAGGTTTTTACAGGGTTTTAAGGATCTTTATGTATTCTTATGGTTTCTATAGTCTTTAGGGGTTTTAAGTGTTTTTATAGTTTTTATGGTTTTTAGGTTTTTTAAGGTCTTTCTAGTGTCTTTTATGTTTTCTACGATTTTAGGGTCTATTACGGGTTCTTCAGTGTTTTTAGGGTTATTTAAGGTTTTTAGGTTTTTATGGTATTTTAGGGTATTGAGGGGTTTGAGGGTGTTTTTCTTGGGATTTTATGGTTTTTATGGGTTTTCAAGATTTTAGGTTTTAAGTATATTTTAGTGTTTTCAGGGGTTTTAATGTCTTTTAGAGTTTAGGATATTGGGTTTAGGGTTTGAGGGGTGTGGTTTATGGTTTACAATATACAGATTAGGATTTAGAGAGTATGGATTATTGTTTAGGGTATATGTTTTATGGTCAAGGGAGTAGGTTTTAGGGTTTAGGGTGTAGGGTATCTGGTTTAGGGTGTTGGTTTTTGAGTTTGAGGTGTAGTTTATAGTGTGTAGGATTTAGGTTTTAGGGATTATGGTGAAGGGAAATGGTTTAGGTTGTAGGGTTTAGGGTTTAGATAGTATGGTATATTGTTTAGGGTATAAGAGATAGGGTTTTGGGAGTAGGGTATAGGGGTTGGGGTGCATGGTATAGGGTTTAGGGTGCATAGTATAGAGTTTATGGTGTTCTTTTTAGGGTTTAGGGTGTAGAGTAAATGATTTAGGGTTTATTTTTTTTAAAAGTTTTTAGGTTTCTTAGGGTTTTAGGGTATTTAAATTTTTTATGATTTATTATTATTTTTATTGTTTTTAGGGGTTTTAGTTTCATTATAGTTTTTAGGTTTTTTTTTATTTTTATGATTTTAAGGAATTTTTTGGATCTTTATGGGGTTTAGGGTTTTTAATGGGTTTTAGGGTTTTTTGGTACATTTGGGTTTTTAGGTTATTTAGGAATTTTGGGTTTTTAGGGATACAAATGTTTAATGCTTTTTAGGTTTTTGGTATTTGTAATGTTTTTAAGGATTTTATGGGTTTTTATAGTTTTAGGTTTTTAGGGAGTTTTTAGAATTTTAATGGTATTGGGGTTTTTAGTGGTTTTAAGGGTTTTTGTTGGTTTTCATGTTTCTATGATTTTTAGGGCAAGGAAGGCTCGAGACCAGGCAAGCCTGGTCCCCCAAAATTAAACCAAAAGAAAGGAGAAACAGAGTGCTACAAGGAGAGGTTACATAACCGGGTGTGCAAATTACCCTTCAAGTCAGAGTCAATGAATGAAGATCAGGGACGCGTGACGACAAAAAACCACAGCGAGCGCCGATCCACAATGACCTATTTAGAGAGAGAATCTGCAGCCACATCCGCCTCCCGATAGGCGTGTGTCATAGTGAGATTCATCCTTTGACACATGGTGAGGCAGTCCATCCACTGGGTGAGAAGCCTCCAGGGAACGCACCTAGATCTGTTTTTTAGGGCGCTCACAGCAAGCATGGAGTCAGACTCAAGCCACAGGAAGCACCACCCAAATCTTACAGCATATTCAATCGCCTTTATCATGGCCCAAAATTCAGCTTCAATGGCACACCCATCACCAATGAAGTGCTGGAAGCATCCTTTGACAAAGGCCGGGTAGGTGCGAAAAACTCCACCGCATCCAGCAGGGCCCGACGCACCAAGGGCCACACCATCCACATTATCCTTGATCCAGGAGGGGAGTAGAGGATCCATTGGATAAACTTGGTAACCATGGGTTTTTTTCCCCTACCAGAGACTCCAAGAGACCGAAGAATAATGATTTCTCTAACATCATTCTCCATATAGATTTTTAGAATACGGGAAGCTGCATAAACAGCCATGTGGATCGTCACAAAACCACTATGAATGGAGAGTCGTTTCTTATTGAAGGCAACTACGTTCCAAGATATCCAGATAAAATAGATAGTGGGTAGAACCACGACCAGAAGGAGGTTGCGGACCTGTTCACTATAATCCCAAGTGACCAGGTCGGCCAAGAGCTCAAAAAGAGGCCTGTCCAAGCCAGCTGGGAACCCAAAAATCTGTTATAGGTAGCCCCAGAGTTCAGCACTGAATCTACATTAGAGGAAGGTGTGCTGAGCATTTTCTTCCACACCAAGACATTGGTGACTAACAGAGGCAAGGATGTGTCCATCTTTCTGTAACCGACCCTACATAGGTAGCCGATTCTTCCAGATTTTCCAGAGAAGGAGATGGCTGGCAGGAGGAATGAAATTCCTCTTGAATTTGGAGACCCATAAATGGGGAGGGGATCCCATGACAATGTTGTACCGACAGTAGTATTTGGCAGTAAGTCGCCCAACTAGGTTGGGTTTTCAGATCAAGATGTCTGAGTCGATGAAGGCATAATTATGGATTTGAAGTCTACTGTTTTAGGGATTTGTTGAGTTTTTAGGGGTTTGTGATTTTTTAGTGTTTTAGCATTTTAGTGTTTTAATGTGTTTTATTGTTTTTATGGGTTTTAGGAATTTTTATGCTTTTTAATGGTTTTTAGGTTTTTAATGATTTTTAGATTCGTTGGATATTTTTAGTGTTTTTAGCGTATTAAGGTTTGTTGGTGTTCTAGGGTCTTTTAAGGTCTTTTTGGTTTTTTAGGGGTTTTATTATTTTTAGTTGTTTTTGTTTTTTTTCATGGGTGTTCAGGGTTTTTAGGTTTTTTTAGTGTAAATATTGTTTTTAGGGTTTATAGGGATTTTATGGTCTTTAGGGGTTTTTTGGTTTTTTGGGGTTTTAAGGGTTTTAAAGGTTTTTAGGGTATATAGTTTTTAAGGGGATTTATGTTTTTGGGGGGTTTTCAGTTTTTGGGATCTTTTATTTTTTAAGGGTTTTAGGTTCATTAGGATTTTTAGGATTGGGGAGGTAGGGTTTTATGGACCTTCAAGATTTTAGGGTTTTTTTATTTTTAGGGTCATATGAGTTTTTTTGGTTTTATAGTCTTTTAGGGGATTAAAGTTATTTCGGTGTTTTTAGGGTTTTAAAAGGTTTTAGTGTATTTTAGGGGGTTTAGGATTTTTAGGGTCTTTTAAGGTATTCTATGGGTTTTACTGTTTCTAGGTTGTTTTCACAGTTTTATGGGTTTTATGTTTTTTAGAGTTTTTAGGGTTTTTATGGACTTCTAGGGGTTTTAGGGATTTAAGGGGTTTTTGGGGGTTTAGGATTTTTATGATATTTTGGTTCTTGAGTGTTTTTTGGATTCTTTTTGGGTTTTATGGTTTTTTGTGTTTTAGGGGTTTTTTAATTTTTTTAGTGTTTTTTGGTATTTTTTGTTTTAAATTGTTTTTAGCGGTTTTTAGGGTTTCATGGTTTGTAAGGTTTTTAGGGTATGTTAGGTCCTAAAAATTACACACTCAATATGGAGGCAATTCCATCAAACTCAATAATGGGTAGAAAGAAACCCGAGAAGAACATTTTAGAATGTTTCAATGGGATGTGACTGTGAAGAACAAATCCCATCACAGACAGTCACTCTGCGTGGTGATCCATTGGTTTGCGAAGAACCGGTGAACTAAATAGTTATTAGGAGGGAGACGGTAAATCCATCACCTGAAAATGAAATTAAAGTCATTTACAGGGGGGTGGTGATTTATTCCACTGAAAATAAATATCCCCTGTGAACTAAGTAGTTTACGGGATGAGGTGGTGTCTCCAGCACCCGCAAATGATGGCCCCTGCTGACTATGTCCTTTGCAGGTTGGGGAACCCTTCGTGGGATTCCACAAAAATAAGGATCGAGGCCAATCACAGACAACTGGAAATGCCAATAGGCAGTACCTCTATTCATGTATAAAATGTCCCCAAGGGGGATCGAAAAAGGAGAGCTCGAAATGGGAATAATCATAGAGAAAAATATAGAGGGTGTGGGAGAAATATCTCCCCCATCTGAAGAACTTCACAGACTCCATTCAGTAAACAATATGTGGGTGGCCCTTCTCGAACTCCAGCTCACAAACTGTATGTGAAAAACCCTCCACAGAAGATAATATGCAGAGGAAGTGTCGTTTGTGGAATGGGGTATTAATTTATGAACCCCATGAATGAATAAAAATTCTTCACAGACGAAAACTTTCTGGCTAATCCTTCATAGACGCTCTTTCATATATGATGCCTCACAAACGATGCTTTGGCGAAAATGATTCACGGAGGATCCTATGCAACCAAATTTTATACAGACATCTTCTTCACAAACTCCCCTTCACGGATGAAACTTCGCGAACACCCCTATATGGACATCTCCTATGCATCCATCCATATGCAGAAAACCCTATGTGATCGTTGGTCCATACCGTGGGGGTTGCACCCCAATACCTGATGAAATGGTCATCTAATGACTGTCGAACACTCAAATTCGCATCCTCCTAGGAGTATGCCACAACAAGAAGGGTGCTACCACTAAGGTAAGCCCATAGCCTTTCTTGCAGGAGGTGACAGTTGCAAAGGAAAAATTGAATATTTCAGACAGGCTATTTACGATGGGGAAGGGTATTTGTGACAGGTTGCATTCCAAACCATTGGGAGGGTATTTGTGATGGGTTGTTGTACCCGTCATAAAAAACCGGTGGCGTTCTTTAGCATTTGCGATGGGGTTTATATCCCTTCGCAAATAGTATATTTCCAGGTGTGTATTTGTGATGGGTCCCATCACAAATACCCTTTTAACCGCCGTCCCTAGTTAATAATGGGGTAGGTATTTGCGACGATATTTGTCGCAAATAATACTATTTGTGACGGGACACCCGTTGCAAAAAATCTTTCCTATATATACCCTCATCCGATTTTTTATCATTCCACTCCTTTCTCTACCCCTCTCCCTCTCTACTCACGTTTTCCCTCTCCAAAATTTTCAATGTTTAAGATTTTACATCAGATCAATATTCAAGTCTTAAATCTAATGAAAGCTTCAGTTTTAAGGTATTTATCTTTTTCGTTTTTTAGTTAATTCATTTTATATTATAGTAGTTATAATTATGGTTAATTAGCCGTAATTAAATTACATTAGAATTAGATCATTTAATTTTTCATTATTTATTGTTACAAATAATTATGTGTGATTGGTAATAATTAGTGTTAATTAATAGTCATTATATTAATTATTGTTAATTAATAGTAATTATTCTTAATTAACAAAATAATTTATAATTATTAACAATTAGTCATAATTAGTAATAATTATCAATAATTAGAAATAATTAGCGATAATTAGTAATAATTAGAAGTAATTAGTAATAATTAGCGATAAATATTAGAAATTATTAACAATTAATAATAATTAGCGGGTATAAGTAATAATTATTGGCAATTAGTAGTAAATTGTAATAATTAGTATTAATTAGTAATAATTCGTAATAATTCGTAATAATTAGCAATAATTAGTAATAATTAGTATTAATTAGTAATAATTTGTTATAATTAGTAATAATTTGTAATAATTTGTAATATATAGAATATTTAGTAATATTTAGTAATATGTAGTAAAAACTAGTAATAATTTGTAATAAATAGTAATAAATAGTAATAATTTGTTATAAATAGTAATAAATATGAATAATTATTAATATTTAGTAATAATTATTAATAATTCGTAATAAATAGTAATAAATTGTCATAGATACTAATAAATACTGATAAATAGTTATAAATTCTAATAATTAGTAATAATAAGATATAATTAGTATCAATTAGTAATAATTAGTAATAATTAGTAATCATTAGTAATAATTAGTAATACTTAGTAATAATTAGTAATAAACATTGATAATAGTAATAATTATTAATAAATAGTAATAATTTGTAATAATAAAAATAATTAGTAATAAATAGTAATAAATACACATAATTAGTAATGAATTTGAATAATTGGTAATAACTTGTTATAAGTAGTAATAATTTGTAATAATTAGTAATAAATAGTAATAATTATTAATAATTAGTAATAATTATAAATAATTAGTACTAATTAGAAACATTTAGTAACAAATATTAATAATTAGTAAAAATTTGTAATAACTAAAATAATTTGTAATAATTATGAAATAATTAGTACTAAATATGAATAATTAGTAATAAATAATAATAATTAGTAATAATAAGTAATAACTTGTAGTAAATAGTAATAAATAGTAATAAATAGTAACAAATACTAATAAATAGTAAAAAATAGTAAATAATAGTTATAAATAGCAATAATTAGTAATAATTAGTAATAATTAGTAATAAATACAAATAGTTAGTAATAATTAGTAGTTTTTAGTAATAATTATTAATAATTGGTCATAATTAGTAATAATTAGTAACAATTAGGAATAATTAGTAATAATTAGTAATAATTAGCAATAATTAGTAATAAAGAATAATAATAATAAGTAATAATTTTTAATACTTTGTAATAAATATGAATAATTTGTAAAAAAAATATGGATAATTAGTAATAAATATCAATTATTAGTAATTATTATTAATAATTTGTAATAATTATTAAGAATTAGTAATAATTTGTAATAATTATTAACATATAGTAATTAATAGTAATATTTATTAATAATTAGTAATAATTATTAATAATGAGTAATAATGAGCAATAATTATTAATAATTATTAATAATTATTAATAATTAGTAATAAATATTAAAAAAATATTAATAATTATTAAAAAATAGTAATTTATAGTAATAATTAATAAAAAATAGTAATACTTAGTAATAACTAGTAATTATTAATAATTATTATTATTAATTGGTAATAATTAGTTATAAATACGAATAATTAGTAAGAAATAGTAATTAATACAAATAATTTGTGATAATTAGTAATAAATATGAATAATTAGTAATAATTAGTAACAATTGGTAATAATTAGTAATTATTACGAATAAATGTTAATAAATATGAATATATAGTAATAAATTTGAATAATTTGTAATAAATAATATTGAATATGAATAATTATAAATATTTGTTAATAATTAGTAATAATTAGTAATAATTAGTAATAATTAGTAATAATTAGTAATAATTAGTAATAATTAGTAATAATTAGTAATAATTAGTAATAATTAGTTATAATTAGTAATAATTACTAATAAATAGTAATAATTAGTAATAAATAGTAATAATTACTAATAATTTGTAATAATTTGTAATAATTATTTATATATAGTAATAATTTGTAATAATTTGTACTAATTAGTAATAAATATGTACAATTTGTAATAATTGGTTATAAATATGAATAATTAATAAAAATTAGTTAAAATTAGTAAAAATTAGTAAAAATTAGTAACAATTAGTAATAGTTAGTAATAATTAATAAAAATTAGTAATAATTAGTAACAATTAGGAAAAAATCAACATAATTTCAATCGGAGTAATAATTACGAATAAATTGGCACAATTTATTGAATATCGGAGACATCTCATTTTCCTGATGACTAATCTCTTTGCAACTTTTTTCCATTGAAATCACTATGAAAAATCTACTTTGACATATGGATATCCATTTTCTTATGCACGAGAATGGAGACCAGGGCGACGAGGTATCACAGCTCTCCATTCTTGGGCATTTGATAATGGATATCCATAAGTTGGTGCAGATTTTTTATACTTATTTCAGTTGGGGAAAGTTGCAAGGTGATGAGTCATCCGAAAAAAGCGTTGCCGCTAGTCCGTTGGAAATTTTGTCACCCATAATTAGTATAAATTTACTATAATCACAAATAATTATTGGTAATTAGTATAATTATTATAAATTAGTGTATATTAGTGTAAATTTTAAAAAATAATATTAATAATTATTCAATAATAGAAATTATTATAAATTTCTTGAAAAGTGAATGTTTTTGTTCTCTTTTTTTGGATAGTGTTATCCCCATATCAAATTATTGTAAAAAAATAATTATTTTATACTTTTAGAGAAATATGGAATACTAATGTTGATAGAAGTCATTATTAGATGATCACACTTGGATAAATAAGTAAAAAAATAAAAATGGTTCTAGTTTAAATATTGTATTTATTGATGGTGTATAATCTTTATTATAATTTTCATTATCAAAACCTGAATCTGTATCGAACGGGAAAATTAAGTGTTCTTGTAAAAAATGTGCTCTAAGAACTTTTGATACATTTGACAATGTTGGGGTCATCTATTGCAGTTTTTCTCAACCAGATTATGTTTTTTAATAAACATGGTGAATGTAGTTCCAGAGAAGATACCAATAATTTGGTTTCGGATGCCCCACAATTTCAAAATTCTGTATATGATGTGGCAGGTCCATCTTTCCAACAAACTAAAACTCTGGATGATATTTTTTTAGCTCTTGAGTTGGAAATATCTCAATTTTATGAGTTGTTGAGGTCCGGTGAGAATTCCTTATATCCTAGTAGCAAGATAGGAAAATTTAAAGTGGTTGAAAATTTTATGGATATTAAATCTGATAATGGAATGTCAAATAGATGTTTTGATCATGTATTCTCTTTGGTTAAAATACTGTTACCTAAATGAAATGTGTTTCTAACAATTTTCTATGAGATTAAGAGGATGGTTCGTAATCTGGGTCTTGGTTATCAGATGATTCATGCATGTTTAAATGATTTCATCTTATATTATGGTAAAAATGAGTCATTGGATAGTTGTCCCACATGTGGAAAATCAAGGTATAAAGAGGCTTAACTAAGTAAGTACTGATTTATTCCTATAAAATAGATGAGATACTTCCCACTTATACCCTGATTGCAGTATTTATTTATGTCTCAAAACACATTGACATTTAGGTCATGGCACAAAACAAATATTTCAACTAGTAGAAGCTTTAATAAAACCTCTGATGGTGATTCATGAATTTTTTTTACCAAGTGCATTCATTTTTTTCTTTAGAACCTCAAAACGTGTGGTTGAGACTTTCTAATGAAGGTTTCTATCCATTTAGTTCTTACAATATTTTGTACTCATGTTGGTTTATCTTTATAACTCCATAAAATTTACCTCTTTTGATGTTGATGATAGAGAAATATATAATTTTGACCTTATTAATTCTAGTACATATGAAAAAGAATATTAATGTTTATATGATACCATTGATTGATGAGTTAAATTCATTGTGGAGTAATGATGTTTGTACACATGATGTTTCTATAAAACAGAATATTCTATCAAAAGATACATTGATGTGGACAATTAGTGACTTCCCAAAATATGTCATGTTATATGGATAGAGTATGGATGATCTAAAATCAGGTCCATACTACATGAGAGATAGAAAAATGTTTATTCTTATCACTGGAAAAAACCCTCATTTTTTCAACTTTCATTAGAGATTCTTTCCAACCAATCATTGTTTTTTGAGGTACAAATATCATTTTTGAACAGGAACAATTAAATGATATGGAACTCAAACAATGATATCAGGTATATATTTAAAATCAACTGCCTATTAATTACCTCCCATCACATTTGGACCAACAATGAACCAAGTGAAAATTGATGGGTTTAGGAAAAAACACAATTGGATAAAATGGATAATTTTTTAGGATATTCCATATTGGTCTTATTTGTTGATCCATCACATTTTGGATTTTATTCATTTTGAGAATAACTATTTTTATAATTTATTTCACATAGTTATGGATATAGTAGCTAAATCCAAAGATTATGTAAAGTCATGATTAGACCATTACCAAATTTACATGTGACCAGAACTTTAACAATTTGAAAATTTCATATCACATATGTTAATGATGAAAAAAGTATCATATACACTATCTAAATAAAATTCATTATTATTTTATCGTTTGATTATATATTGGAGACTTCAAGACAGTTTTGCTTCCAATTTGGGTTGATGTGTCAGTAATGGTCATATTACCATATTATAAAGACATGACTGTCATGTTATAATGGAAATAATTAAGCCGATTAGATTAATAGGTTTGTTTACTTCTTTTATTTGGGATGTGCTAATAGACATATCATATTTTTCTAGGACATTTGTGCGATGAAAATAGACTATGATGCACTAAGAAGACTGCAAGAAGATGTTGTTTTAATTTTATATAAACTAGAAAAAATATTCCCGCCATCTTTCTTTGACTCAATTGAAAATTTGATATTAAATTTTTCACATGAAGAAAAATGGGGAGGTTCAGTACAGTTTGAATGGATGTACCCCTTCGAGATATGTATGTAGAAATTGAATAAAAAAGCTTGTAATAAAGCATCGGTTGAAGGACCTATTTTAGATGCATATTTGCAAGAGAAAATTTATTTTTTTCTTCCTCTCATTATTTTCAATATGAATATACCTCAACACACAACCACATGGTCCATAATGAGGGAAATGTTGATGATGAAATAAGAAATAAATTATATATTTAAATCAGCCTGAACTTGGATTCAGAGGAGTTCATGATTGGTGAATTTTAGATGAGGAACATCAGAAAGCTCATTCATATGTTCTTCTTAACTGTGAAGAAATGACACAATTTGTACTATGATTATTCCTATTACTTATTCTATAATATTCATTATAGTAAAGTACTACTATTTTATTTGTTTGTTATATAATAATCATACCAAGAACCAACTTCCATAAATTACAGCAGGTGCTGTTGAAGAATGTCAGAAAAATAATTTTTCCTACTAGTTTCAAAAACTGGTGACATAGATTATTTATGGTTTAGCATATAAAATCAACTTATTACCTGTTATATTGATATTTTATTACAAATTTTTAGGCATCTCAACATGCTGATTAAATTGATAATCAATTTTGTGTATTGAGTAACCTACCATCTAAAATGGTTAAATCTTATAATTCATATGTGGTGAATTATATTCAATTTCATGCACATGCATATGGGGAATAAAAAAACAATGAATATTGGTTTTTTTAGAGGATATCATCATAGATAAGCTAATGTTTAATTTTATGGAATTTTAGAAAATTTATTGAACTGTTTTATCTCGGACATAATTACATAATGATGTTTATGTGTTAGTGGTTCGATACTGAGAGAGGATTTCATGTTCATTCGATCAATAAAATCATTGATATTAAATATAAAATTCTTCTTGTATTAAATGACATTTTTTTATTGGATCATCAAGATCATCAAATTTATTATGAAAATTATTTTACTACTTCAATAAGGTTGGGTGATTGGTGGAGCATAAAGAAATTGTAATCTTAGGAGAATCTGTTTACTCAAAATAAATGTGGTTTCGTTGAAGTGAAAGGAATTTAAAATTTTCAGGAGACTACTCTAACTACATCCTTTTCATGAAGAGACATGAATATCGATAATGAACCCCCAGTAGTTAAGGGTTGATGGTGATGATGATATCAATGATGTTATAAATGAATTTGAATTGACAAGAGATAATGAAACTCATCTTGAAATTGATGATGTTGAGAAGGAATATGAAAACATTATCATTTTTAGATATTTAGATGATGATTGAAATGTTTAAATTCTAGTTATTAGCATATATAATATATATCTATATATAATAGTTTTTTTATTTGTTTTATAATAATATCCATTTCATGTTTCAGATGGATGGGGATCTATTTCGTCAATTGCAGGAGGTTGATCTACCTTTAGACGACCAGGATGTTGGATCATCTTACCCTCAGACTACTATCATTTCAGGGATGACTCGAAGGGGGTGTGGTCTTTCACTCATGATGATTCTTGGCCCTATCCTAGAGTGACGTCCACATCCTGGCTTTGATCCATGCATGAAAATATATGTTTACATATGTATTTTAGTTAGTTCTAATTATTTTATTTATAATTTTTTTTATTTGTTATTTTTTTCACATCTTTTCACGTATAGCTATTGCACAGGGGAGCACTATGTTGCATAATTATTTTTCTAAATCATGGGTCACATGGGAGCATATTCTCATTGATGTTCAACACCTCATGTTCAATCGTTGGCTAGTATCTAAATGAATTGTATTTATTTTTAATTTTATTTAATTAAAAAATTGATATTATAATTTATTTGTAGGGATTATAGTATCCCATCGACAAGAGAATGAGTAGAGCTATCTAGAAGGCATGGGAGGGGTTTATACGTGCGTGTTGACGTCATTTTTTTGAACAATTTGAGAAGGAAAAAAATGAGGAAAGTAGGGGTGACAGAGTTTGATGAGTCTTGTCACGTCCACCGACCTAATTACATTTCATCTTAGGTTTGTGATGGATTATGTTCACACTAGATTGGTGATCATTTTCAGTGGAGATCATCGGTAGGTTAAATAAACCAGGGGTGATAAGTGGTGACACATCGATCTAGTAGTATTAAATTCATTACGCATAATTAATATATTTTAATTAATTTTTTTAAATAATTTTTATAACTTTAAATGTAAACTATTTATTTTATATTCATATAGGTTGTTGAACAGCCCAATATTATAGAGTTTTACAATTATAAGATTATTTATATTTATTTGGATATAGGAAATATTATAGTTGATCCCCAGAGTCAGATTTTGGTCAGGGTAATTTTGTTTCTGAGTTTTAAAAAACACTGTAGATAATATTTTAACTATTTAAAATTTAAATTTCAATTGAAGGAGTCATATGAGGTTGCAAAATATTAGACACAGACTGAGTGTCAGGTCGAGACCTTGGGATATACCATTTCCCATAGATTAGATGAAGTGTCACGGATGTAGGGGACCTAGTATGGCTTCGAGAAATTCCAAGTTTTTGGTATCGTTTATCAATTGACGCCTGAGAGTTATTATGGGACTGCAATGATATCAGCATCCATCTTGAGAGGAGCTCATGAAGAGTTATCATCATCTGCCGCACATTATCAAGAGAAACTACGAGTTTAGAGTGAGCTTATAGAAAGTATGCATATGGAGCTAGAAGAGCTTTATCGATAGCATCAACATCAGCAAGAGCAGATGCATTGGTTACAGCAGTAGTAGCATGGGAAGGCAATAGAGTACAAGCATCATTTGACTAATGTTTTTGGGATGGAATTCCCTCCACTATCTCCTCCACCTCCCTCATCTCCTCTAGATGACCCCCAGCGACATCAGTTCTTCTAGAATACCCCCAGCGATGTCAGCTCCTCTAGAAGACCCTCCAGTGATATATTTACATTTTATAATAAAACATTTGAATTTTATTTTTTTATAATTTTATACATTTTCATTTCTACATAGTGTGTTTTTTATATTGTTGTGAATATTGTGGTTTTTTTATTTTTTATTATTTTATTACTTTATTACTGTTTTATTTTTTATTATTTTACTAATTTTATTATGTAATTATTATTTTATTAAAATTACTTTTTAATATTTTATTATTATTATTATTATTTTGTTTTTATTTCTTTATATTTTGGTGAATATTGAGGTTTTTATTATTTAATATTTTTTTATTTTTTTATTTTCATTATTCTTATTAATATTAATATTAATATTTTATTATTATAATAATTATTATTATTTATATTATTAATACTATTAATATTAATATTAATATTTTATTATTAATAATATTATTATTATTAATATTAACATTTAATTGTTATTATTATTATTTTATTATAAATATATTATTATTATTTTATTATTATTATTTTTATAATTTAATATTTTTTATTATTAGTAATATTATTTTATCATATTTTATTTAAATTTTTTATTTTATTTTATTTAAGTATGTGTAATGGGATAGTCACAAATAAGTATTTTTAAATACCACAAGTTAGATATTTGCAACAATATTTTCCACCACAGTTTATTTACAATGGGATCCCATCACAAATAATAAAATTTTTAGTAGTTACTACATTCACCTCTTCACCCAATCTAGGGACGTATCTAGATAGATCACCGGACATGATTATCATGGTTACGAAAAACAGAATAGAAGACAAGCACACTCAAACTCACTCCCTTTGGGATCAAAAATCATCTAAAATTTGATGGAGTGAGATAAGTGATATTCATATCCACTACCTCCTCTTGTTTCTTACATTGATCGTGACTCACGTGGTCTTAGAGGTTGGCGGTGATCATCACATCAACATTATCCCAAAGTCATTAAAATGATAATTCTACATAAATATAACCCACAACCTCATTCAATTGGGACTTCTCCATAGATGTAAGCCCCAATTTTGAACCTAAAATGGGACTCCTATTCATTGTAATCCCCAACCATATCTCGACCCAAAATTTAAATCTTCCATGCATAATCCCCAATCATGCTGCCATTAAACTGAGCCACCTCAAAAGTGTGAGCCCCAACAGTAGTGATCTTCATGGGATTTAATTCCCAGCTAACTGGGATATGTAAGAAGCCTCTTTGAGTTCCAAACCCGACACTCAAATCACCCTAATGTTCTATGGGACATATTCAAAGTGGGGCCATATCTACTTGAGAGACCACATTCCTCTCAGGTACCTTGGGTAGCCTCAACATAAGTCCAGCACCATCCTTGAATGGACACCCTTTTTCCTGAGCATCCTTATAGGGTCCTAAAAAATCCGCACAAGGGAAGGAAGATACTCCCTTAAAATCAGTGGAAGACTCTACTTAATAATCATCAACAATTTTGTAAAAATATGAAGAATGTTCAAAAGAAAGGGAGAAGGACCTAACCGATCCGCGTACCAATTCATCATCGATGGTAAGCGGCCGGTTCGGCGAACCGTGCCACCCACAGACGCCATCGTTCACGAAACATAGGTGGAGATCCTACTCGGGCATAAAGAAAATGCCCATAGAAGTGCAACTATAACGATATGTAGATGCGGACCACCGATCTATTGTTCGCAAAATGGAGGTGGAACCCTGCTTGGCTGTGAAGCACACCCATGACCAGGTTGGTTCGCAGGTGAGGTGCATTCAATTTAAACCATGAACCTCAGGTTCACTAAGTAATCCGTAGTCCGGGTTTCCTATCATGGGGCTCCGCAAAAGGTGTCACATGACCATAGATACAACACTTTTTCCCATCTATAAAAGGAAGTCAACAGACATAAGAAAGGGGTGACCAGATTGAGGATCAGATTCTTGTCTATCGGCTTTTATAGAAGGAAGAGGATTCTATGAGCATAGGATTTCACAGACCATGATGTTTTGATTCGAAAACCAACAACAGGTATAATTTTGGGATGAATTGTTAAGAACTGAACAATGCATAAGTAAATTGAAAAACTATGAACATAAAATTGGTAAACCACGAACCATGGCCCATACACAGATGCACTTCCTGTGAACTAGGGATATTATGCCCCTTCTTCGATCCACCACACCGCATAACACCCTCTTACATGGGCGAAGCCCTTAACGTTGCTACTCCTAGCCTCCTCCGCTCGAGCAGACTCTAGTGTAGCGTACCAATTTGGTAGGTGGACCAAACCCAAATATTCATACCACTCTGGTATGCGGGATTCCCCTTAGTCTGCATACCAAAATGGTACGTGGATGTCCTCTACACCTGTGTATCACCTACCTACACGAAGGGAACCATTCCTCACATGGCCATGTGGTGTTCTACGTCCTTTGGTGTTCCCATCCCCCGAGTCAGATAAGGACCTTCCAATTCCGCCCAATCTTCCAGAATCCCCTCAGTAGCCTATCCATCAGTACCAAGACAAGGCATCTCCCAAAGCCACCAGAACGACATGCTAAAACCTTTGGGCACATTAAAGCGCCCTCTTGAGTTCACATACCCATGGTAGGTAGAGACAAAGGGGTTTCCACATCCCTTGAGTGGTTATCTAGAGCACTTCTGGATTCACATACCCACTACAGTGTAGAATCTGATCTCAGGAGTCCCTTTCTTCCTTTCCACTCTTTAGGATTGAGGGATCCCACTCACTTTTCCATTCAAGGAACTCTAGCAGTGAACACTTCTCCCCACCCCTGGAGAGAGTGATAGGTCATCCCACCTGATGTAAGCCCCATTACATCCTCATCGGATGACAATATCATTTCCCCATTCATCCGGGAAGGTTCATAGTTCCATTCCCTCGACCAGGGTCACCCCGGCCTATTCTGTCACGGGATCTCCCTTCCACACCAAAATGGGAGGAGGTGTGTGTGTTGTCAAAAATTTCACATCCTCTTGTTTCTCACATTGAGAATAAATCACATGGGATTAGAGGTTTGAAATGATCACAAGATCACTAACACCCATCTGAACTACAAAGACATTGATCCTTGCCAAGGTAGGGTATATAAGATGCCTCCCTAAGGTCCAACCACAACTTCCATCGGTTCTGACCCCCTTCACATCGGTCCACACCCATTCGAACTATGAGAACTCTGATTCCTGACCAAATCAGGATACCTAGGATGCCTTCCATAAGAACCGAGCTCAAGAGGGTGCCTATTCTAATAAGGTCCACCCAATTATGTTGCCGTCAAATGTGAAACATCCTTTTGAAGTCCCCACATATCCAAAATACGTGGACATTGTTCCTTTCTATGGTAGGGTACGTTGGATTCCTCCCTGAGGTTAAAGCCCAACCTCCATCAGTTTGAACCCCCTTCACATCAGTCCACACCCTTCCGAACTATGTTGAATTTGATCATTTCCAAGGCAGGGTATGTAGGACGCTTCCTTGAGGTTCAAACCCAACTTCTATTTGTTTGGTCCCCCTTCACATAGATCCACACCCATCCGAACTATGTGTATGTGGATCCTTGCTAAGGCGGGCTATGTAGGATGCCTCCTAGAGTTTCAAGCACAACTTCAATCGGTTCTAACCCCCTTCACATCAGTCCACACCCATATAAACTATTATAACTCTAATTCTTGACCAAATCATGATATGTTGGATGCCTTCCAAAATTCCCAAGCACAAAAGGGTACCCATTCAAAGAGGTTCTATGAAATTATGTTCCTGTCAAATGGGTAGATTCTATTTGTAAGCCCCAAATAACTGAACTATGGGGATTATAATTCCTCTCACAAGGATATGTAGGAAGCCTGTATTACAGGTTCGATCCAGATTCTCAAGTCACTCTCTGTCCCCCCTGGATGAAAATAAACTCCCGATCACCTAATTGTAAGGCTTGAGACCAGTGCTCTCTAAAAAAACCCAAACTTCCCTAGAATCGCTAATCCAATGAGGGATGGAAAACCTCATATGAAGACGGTTCCGGATCCCAACGTATACCTGTGGCTTTCAACCCAGGGGTAATCCATGGATACAATTCATGGGGATAATCCAAAGATTCATGAACATATGAAAACATCTTAAATCTATAAGAGAGTCCCGGAATAGGCAATAATTCCCTTCAAAATGGTTCAATGAGACCAACTTCCCATCCTATCGACCAATGTGAGTTCATAAGTGTTGTTGGCCATATCACCCAATGAGTGATTGCCTTTGGAAAGTAGTTCCATGGATCATTGTATACAATAACTATTGGGAATTTCTATCTCCGTGAATAAAGCCATTAGAGACTAGGATAAACCACGGATATAGGGAACCCAATAGAAATAATTAAACATCACCGACTCCCTTTAATTAGACAAGGGAACCGATCACATCCCCTTCGCCAAAAACCAAAAATGGTGAACCTAATGTGAATATTTAACCAGCATGATAGATTTACCTTAATAAAAAATTATACAAAAAAATAAATGGATGATTAATATCTAATGGGACATCTTGTTCTTTCTCCAACAAAAAAAAAGGACCGGGACTTGGGACTTCAACTGAGGTGGTTAAATAATCCCACTTCACGGACCCTTTTGTGCTCAAAAGGAGGGACAAGAAAGGTCATTAATTACACATGGGATTATGAGATGCTACGTTGATGGGTTTTTCTATTTGTACTTTCCAAATGTTTTGACAGGTATGAAGCAGATCGTCCTTAAATCTAATGTCGTTGAAAATGAGTTCACAGACACAAATGATGATCAACATAAAAACAGGGCCTCCCAATCAACAGAGGACCCCATCGCCCACCCCAAGTCTTCAACACTGGGACTCAGATGAACCGATCCAAGAGTACCACTGAAACGGTACTCTCCGGATAGTGGAGGCAGCTATGTACACCATCCAGTGAGCTAAGTCCCATCGGCCGCTTACCCAGAAGCGACCAAGGGAGAAGATCCAGGAAGCCCCTGTAGTCATCTTGAACCATTTAAAGATCATGTACTTGGAACGAGACAATGAATACCTCCCATATTTTAGGGAGGTGGATGAGGTCAATGAGGATGAATTCATACCTACCAGAAATGGGTTCCACTTGAAGTCCCCCACTGGGAGACGTCACCGAAACTATATCATGACCTCGTATCCTCACCCTGAAGAGGATACCACCCCGAGGATCTACGTCCATGCTCCCCGAGATCCAGCCCCTTGGACCGCCCACCTAGGGTGGCAAAAAAAACAACCAGGAATAGGTCATCACTATATTTTATGAGGAATAACTGTGATGCTTAGACACAGAGGCATATCACGGGCAGGCCCATGCGCTTGTCCCCTCTTCCGAAGCCCGCCAACCCAACATGGTGGAATCCTGCGAGTAGACGTACATCCTTATCGTGCCTCGTCATGCCCATCACCCATATAGGATGGAACCTACCCGGTTGACACCTATCCCTTCCCAAGATCATAATTCCCACCAACCAGACATGGTAGAAATTCAGTGCCTGTAGGACCAGCTCCTCGCAAATGCTCTTGGCACCTGCCATCACGATATGGTGGTGATCGACGAGAGGGAATGTCTACCTACCATCATAGACCACCAATTAGATATAATGGGACACCAATATATGTAATTCCAACTCCCTACAGATGAAATTAATGTATTCCACCCTGATTTGGTGGAAAATACAGTATTAAGCTGGATTATCCTAGAATAGGGGCATAATCGCGCACTTTCCCTAACATAGGAGAATCGTCAGTATCCACCGACAACTAGAGAACCGGAACAGGACATTACTACTCAGATAGAGAAATGGGCCCTCATACCCATTCCAACCAAGGATATCTCTCTACATATCCTGGAAATGATGGAGGAGCAGGTATCGATCTCAGATCATATCTTGCAGACTTGCCAGAATGTATTTACATCGGTGGAAACAACAAGGATTGGGGGCCCGTGAGCCCTTCTACCCATTTGAGTTGACACATCCAAGAGATGAGATATGCACCTCAGAGCATATCTACATCCCCACTTCCTCCCAGGAGGGTCGTTGACTATATGCCTCGATACAAGGGAAACTAGATCAATCATACTCAATCGTTCCAACTGGGGGACACTTGTCCATCACAGTGGATGATCCAGGGAAGACATTTATCTTTTCCAAAACCCAATATTTTCGTCGGAATATCCTAAAAAAAATCAAAAGACCCAATTAGGCAAGAACCCAGAGGTAATGACCATTATCAATAGCAGATGGTCCCCGCTGCCCGCAAGAGAGCGCCTTGAACGCGCCGAAGGCAACCGAAAAATGAAGTGTGGGTCCATGACTCTGCTCTACTGGATGTTGGGTTTCTAAATGCTTCCAAACATGTCTCAAAGTATTGGAACCCTACCAACCCATTACCATACTATGGTAGCGGTAGTAGCAGTTGTGAAGGTCCTCCCCACAATGTTGCTACCAACAGCTCTGAAGGTCATCCATAGAGCACCCATGAGGGCATCCCCCATCAGTATATAATGATCGATCACGAGAGTTCCTTTTTTGATGAGAGTCACAAAATCCCTCCACGTGACCAGAAGATCGAGCAGTACGAAGGTCCTCCATTTTCTGTGGTCTGACCTGATGGTTCTTCTCAGGGTATACGCTGCAAACACTCTCTATGTTGTGGGACCACAAATTATGATGGTACCCCTCACCATGATATTTTCAACTGTGAAGGTCCTCTCCATAGTGATGTCTCATCATGATGAGAAGGCCCTCCACATGTCATGTCCGGCCCTGAAGGTCCTCCATACAGGTTACGTTGCAACAATATTTTATGTTTCCATGCATCAAATTATGGTGGAAGTCCTCACCATTCTAATAGAGGAGGTCTACCCTGCTGAGACTTCATGGAATGGGAAGGCCCTCCCATCATTGCGGTACATGTTGAAGGCCCTCCCCATGGTGTTCCCGTCATATATTCTCCCTGCAAAAACTGTGATGGTATTACTCGCCATCACAATAGCTATGATTGTAGTCCTTGCCATCATGGCCTCCATTGCGAAGGTCCTTCACATAATGGCCTTAAGCAATAAGAGGGTCCTCCCCTTATAGCAGTGTGTCCTGAAGGCCCTCCCCAGGATGCACATAGAACTTCAAACCATGATGGTCATCCTCACCATGATGGTCTCCGTTACAAAGGTCATCACTGCAATGACCTTAAGAAACACAAAGGTCCTCCCCTTGCTAAAATCCACTCTGAAGGTCCTCCCCAGGGTATGAACTATAGAATTATTTCTTGCAGTTGGACATCATGCCTCGATGGTAGTCCTCTCCACTACAGCACCAACTACGAAGGTTCTCCCTACGGTGACATATCATACAGACAGGAAGGTCATCCCCCTACTAAATTAAGTACAGAAAATCCCTCTTATGTTGAGAAACTCAGAAGGATGGAATCAAGCATGTAGGATTCCCAGTAAACTATCAATGAAACCCTTCTTCAGTCAAGAGACTGTCGGGGACCACGTTCATCCACTAAGCCAACCCGAAGCCACCCACATAATGGTTCGACCCATACTAGCCCCACTATCTCCGATCATACTGTCAAGGAGAGTCTCAGTTGGGCTAATCAACCAGAGTAATTGCTAGTAGAGGCTCATGCCGCTGTATTGCACCTAAGGAAATGACAGCTAAAGGATGATATACCAGTATTTTTTTGGCCCACGACCACCTCTCAGTTTGACATACCTATATATTTTTTGGAAGAAATCATACATGACATCCTCCCCAATATTTGGAAATCCATTTTCCAGTTGAAATTAAACTACCTACCATAGGAATGGTATTTAGATCATGTCAAGACAATAGGGGTGCTCTCGCATCACATTGACCAGGATGCCATTCCTTCGGTGTGACGACTACGATCAGAGAGGCGCAAAAGGGACCTTGAGTCATCCTGTCTCCATGCACTGCACAAATTGTGTCACCTTATTGATGATGCTCCAATGGGAGTTCATATATGTGGATGGGGAGAACATGGGGCTCTGTATTTCACTCCACTTCCCGTCTAGCAGAAATCATTCGGCGTAAGGTCTTGCAATGCCATCATGTCAATAAAGTATTCAAATGAAGTCCCTATCAGGAGAGCTTGAATATCTGACAAAAACAGGCCTTGAGTAAGTCTCAAAAACATCCGGCATGACGGGATCAATCCATTCACAAAATCCTGAATCAGGCTACCGAAAACATTCAGCAAGCTTCTCGCCTAAGAAATTCCAATTAGTGATCAGTGCTTCCCTCCCCAAAGGGAATTAACTCATAGGTGAACTTGACAACAGGTCCAGGTCACCCTTGAATGGGAGCACGTGAGATCAGGAAGGAAGCGATAGCAGTAGCATCTACCGCAATACGGGACCAACCCCATCATATATGGTTGGGGGAATTTTTAGAAACAAATTCCCCTATAAGACCAGCAAAAATTGGAATAGGTGCGACACCCAAGGAATGGAGCCACCCACAGCCCCCAGGGCTGGGGGTATTTTTATCTCAACAACAACCTCCCCCACGAGAATAAGTATTTTCTCGTTTGGGGAGGGCAGTCAGAAGAGAAGGTTCCTATCCAGTTCCATATTTTGAAACATCATCCCCTCCGAGAGGGAGGCATGTCATAAGGTCAAACCAAGGTTCCATCCGTGTCACCCTTCATCTAGAGACCCAAAGACAATCCTGGGACAGAAGGGGGAAAACCAGTATGACGCACTGAAGGTCCTATTCCTACTTGTAAGATAACACCTCCTCCATCTCGTATTATGCATCTGTCAACATCATGGATGTTAACCCCATGGATGCCATCAAAGATGATACAAATCTAGATGGATCAGGATAAGATGGTTCCATTTAGGATGTGATTCATAATGAGCCGGTAGGCATCCACATCCAGAACTAGAGGGCCGCCCTGAACCTGGCCGCTCTCGAAAATCCACATCCACCTCCCTAGTGAGTTGAAAATAGATAAAGGAACAAAGGCTAGGTTATACTCAACTCATCTCCTTCTCTCAACACAATCAATCCTCTCACGCTCTAAGAGAGGTTCACTCAGCAGGAGGAGGAAATGACAGAATTAAGGTGGATTAACACCGAGCTACTCTAGAGGAACTATCCTGTGAAATACGTTCCTCAAGATGGGTCATAGTATGCACTTCCAGTAAGCACGTCTCAACAACAAGGGTTTGCCCTGACAAACGAAACAAGGTCAGGGCCCCTGACCAGTGTGGCACCTGGCCCATATAACTACCTGAACTTGGATTCAGGATCATACCAAGACTTCCCTCTACTCAGAAAGAAACCGGAGTGAGTACATATAAATCCTATGAAGGTACCATAGATGGAATATGTTATTAGGGTACTAGTTGAGCCAATACCTCAGGAAGTACCCCAGGTTGTAACCTATTGGGATTAGGTCCAACATGATGTAGACCAGGGTCTTTCCAACACCATCGAAGCACTTACAATTCCATTAGAAGCGATGGAAGGTCAGCACGCTTCGATACAGCCAAGGTGAAATCCTTACCCATACTGGGTGAGAAACAAGCCACCTCCCCCAAATTTTGGGAGATGTTTATTCCCTATATTCAATAGCTCATGTGACTAGAAACAATATTTGATGCAATACATGTCTCATTATGACCCTATGATGGGAACTCTGGAACAACAAGAAGCAGTAAAACTCAGATGCTTCATGTGAACCTTACAAGTTCCTACAATTTTGTGGTATACAAGTTTACCTGCTCAGTCAATGAAAGGATGGGAGGATCTTCGGCTATAGTTCCTATTCCAATTCAGCTCAACGTTACCCAAGAAAATGGTTAGAGACCTCACGAATTGAAAACAGAGGGAGAATGAGAGGTTCTCATACTTCATCGCCAGAAGAAAGTGTTAGACCTACTCTCCGAATAAGCCACTACCCTAGGACGATATGCTCACTATATACATCGATAACCAACAAGATGAGCTGCGTACGCCACTCATACTAGAAAAATACACCACCAGATTCTGGGATTTCTCTGTTGTTGCCTAGAGAATCAAAGACTCCCTATAGCAGACTAACCATATGTCCCACATATCCTCACATGATCATGAAAAGAGGGAAAGTCGTGTTGAGGTGTCCACTCTTATGCTCAAGCTATCCCCTGCACCTGCTCCACCACCTAGGCCTCCTCCAAATTTCCAAGTCCCTCCGGCATATCAATGGCTGCCCCCACCCCCAACGAGATGATCAGAGAGGACTGAGGTGAAACAAATTTGAGGACTGAAGAAATAATGTTTACTCATTCTGAGAGGACCAAGTACGAAGCTATTTCATAGCCTCCATGAATTAGAATGTGCTCCACTTACCATAGTCAAGAACTCCTGAAGAAGTCGGCCTCGACAGCGACCAAATTATTTTTCCTACCATCAGATGTTAGGACGCAACATTTAGGAATGTTTCTTCTTCAAATACCTCCTACAAAGGATGGTGGAATCGGGGAAGGTATAGCTAGGAACGTCCCTGGATCATGTTGAATATATTTATACCACTGAACTAGATGAGGGAGAGGAGTAGCAGAAAGTCATTTGAAAAAAGAGACAGAAATTTGATGGATGGATGGCTTGAAAGACTATTAACCAAGCTCATGGAATACTCTGATCTCACTTGCAGTAACCAGTTGTGCCACAAACATATCCTAATGAAACACAACCATTTTCCTCGGCCCCACAACCCTCTACAAGCTGGTCATCTAGGCGCAATCAGATAAGGAAGAAACATGTACAAGAGGTGCAGTCTGTGAGAGGGATAAAGCTAACCTTAACTCTTTCGGTTTTCATACCCTCAGGCTTGATGTAATGGGTTCCAACCCACCAAACGGCACCATTAGAGGCATCCAACATGGTAAATCTATCGTCAAATGAGGAAATAATATTCTGTTCTTTCAATTTTGTCCATTTAATTGAACCATTCTATGAAGAAGTGTATGGTTATGAACCCGAGTTCCCGACACCCTATCTGGGGACTGGAAAGAGAAATCGCAGTGGTAGGGGATACTGAGGCAGACACAATTATTTCCAGAACCCACCCTATGGTTATTCCATATCAACAACTATCAACATTTCAATAACTCGTGGGAGAACCCTTCAACAGACCCAATAGGAGCAAGAATATTTCTCTACCCCTACGAGCATCCACTCTGGCCCCATTATTATGTAGTACCCATCAGAGGAGTAACAAGTGTCTAGCCACCAAGGGTGCATGACTAAACTGACCAGGTAAGGTCCCCATAACACTGGAGCACCATCAACTCTTTCCCCTGTCACCGCTCTCTCCTCATATCATGATCTAGCCCCTAAACTGACCGTTAAAGATATCCCACAAGTGGAGAAGCGCCGACCACTAGAGTAGAAGTATGATATCCTAAAATAGCTAGCCTCAGTACCATCCAATCAATCAATCCTGGAAGCCCGAAGTTTTTTAGTAGACCTCAGGGAGGCACTCATAGAATCCCTACTCAGCCTCAAGGAATTTCAAGCTTATGTCACTGCCATCGTGATATATCGATAAAAGACTAGCCTGTATGAATGTAATGCAGTGATTTCCTTCACCGATCAAGATTAAGATACCTCCATGCAAGGACACATCAAACCCCTATATGCGTCTAGCCTGCTAAATTATGTTGAAGTCTGAAAATTCTTTATCAAAAATGGATTCAGAGTCGACCTTCTCCCACTACGAACACTTCGTAGGTTGGGATACAATGAGGAATACCTGACATCCTCATCCACAACTCTCTTGGGTTATGATAAGAGAGAACAAAATCCAGTGGGAAAATTCAAGCTCAGAACCCATTTTGGTGACCTTGTAGACCATTCAGAGTTCTCGGTGGTTCAGAAAAGCATGTAATTCAATGCCCTGTTAAGAAGGCCATGACTGCATCAACACATGGAAATTATTTCCTCCTACCACCATTGTATCAAATATTGCGTCAATGGACAAGGTCTTACATCGGGTGCTGATAAGTCCCCATTTGAGCTCTTTGAGTTTCATTACATTGATGCTATATTTTACAAGAAAAAGGGGAAGACATCTGCAATTGATGGTATTAATTGGGTCCCTAACCCAAATGGTCAGGAAGTGATTCCTGAAAACCCCCTAAAGAAGCTCGGTGAAGACTATGTGATGCCCATAAACTATGATTGTAGTAGAAATCCATGTCTTGATTCATATTCAGCTGTTATCATGATCTCAGTCGTGACAGCAGAGTCTGACAATGTAGAAGTGTAAGGGTTGGTGTCCTGAGAACCAATTGTTTTGTACCTTGATTATATGAATGTACTCTTATTATATATTGTTCATTGTTCTGCATGACTATAATATAATAATGTCCTGGAATATTTGTTGCATTAATAAGGTCATGGAAGATCCCCACTATGATGAGAACCTTGAAATTCTATAACAATATTATTAAATAAAGTTCTATGGTTGGATGACATACTATGATAGGAAACATAATATACAGACCATCATGTGCGAGTACTCATAAGAAGATGAGACTCTCTCTCATGGAGTTCACACTTGGTAATCTCCAAGATGGGAGATTATGAGAACAGACCCGCCAGTAGCAATTCTGCATGTCTTGGTGTCATCGGACATTGCTATATATGATTGCGTGTAGTGGTCCTTAGATTGGAAGATTATCATTAATTCATGTCATTACTTGCACACTTAGATTTGCTAATAAAAACCATCATGAAGAGAGTTAGCGGGAAGTAGGGTACATTGGGTGCATCACAAATGACATGTTGATAATGGATAAGTTGAGGAAGGATTTTCCCCTAACATAATTATGGAAGTAGATATCTCGGGCCCTTTGATTGAATTAGAACTATCGCACAAATTCCATGGCCATTGTGTCATGACGAGTTTATTTCTAGAAGTAAAAGAATAAGAGATCAAGCATATAGGTTTATGACACTACCCTGAAACCTGCTTTATGAGATATTGATACAAAGGGATTAAATTATACAGTAAGCATTCATATGTGGTGACACATCAATACGGCGTTAACTTCTTTCTCTTGGGTGCTTTGACCCGTTGCTAGACAGTAATCTTGGACTTTAGGTAAGCCCACCTAATGCCAACGATAAATAGGCCTAGAGGGTCACACACTAAGTGTATCCAAGTATCTAAAGTAGAATAAAGATTATTCCCGTACGTGGATTAATAATTATTCAAGGAAGTGTAAATTGTTTTAATGATGGAGGAAGAAGGAAATAAAAAACAAGATATACACACCGTGTATTAATGATTTCACAATGTGTATTTTTTCATGGAAAACAAGTACATGCTGTGTATTAATGATTACATGCCATATAGTTTTCATTTTGTAAAGGAAATGAAAAACAAGTACACGTTTTGTATTAATGATTACATGTCGTTTTGTTTTATGGAAAACAAGTACACGCCGTGTATTAATGACTACAAACCGTGTAGTTTTCCAGTCGGGATTTTGAGGATATAATATTGTTTTATTAAATGATATTTATTATAATCAGTGTTGGCGCATGTCAAGGAATTAATTATTCGACATGGGGTTTTCAATAAGAGTCAATGAAATAAATAAAATGCATAACACATTTATTTATTATCATAACTCTACAACCTAAAACCTGATTATAATTATCCTCACAACACCAACTCTTTTCCTACACCAACAAGAATTATTGTGCACAACAATTATGGAGAATTATTTCAAGGCCGAAAGAACCTCTTCCTCCAAGAACGCTCTCAAGACAGAGAGAGATCCTCTTCCATTAGATCAAGACAATCTAAGGTGGAGAATGCAAGATAAGGTTTCTCTACGCTATCACCCGAAGACTCCTTTGGTGACGTCCAGAGATATGAGGTGCACGTGTGGATCACCGCTAGAGTAAGTCTACCCTTGGCTTCTGCGATGCAACGACGTATCACATCAGAATGTGATCAGAAATATCAACGAAGAAATAACACCAAAGGGTACTTCTTTTCAATTGATTAAATTATTTATAATAAACCTGTAACGATCATACATTGTGGTTCTGGTACATTCCTTTTCTTTGTCTATTTCTATGACTCGGTCGGTGGAGACTGGTGTTTATTATCGTATTGATCCCGTATTGATCATTGTTAATGAAAAAAATCAAAGTGGGAACATCTACCCATGTTCTTTCACTGCACCCGAAACCTTCAATTGGTATCAGAGCGAGGTTACATCATTGATTATAGTTGTTTAATTTTCATTGATAATTTACGCATTTATATTCGATTCAACTCAAGATAAATCATTCTATAAAACTGAATTAATGAGATATGTTCTTCCTCCTTCATTTCTCAATTAACATCAATGAAAAAAACTTTTAAGTTTAATTTTTATTAAATTAAATATGAGGATCTCATCTGGAGGAGCCGCTCTTTCTATCTGTACAACACAAGAATAGACAGTGTGCAGTGAAAACTACATGTCGTGTACTTAGTTTCAACGAACCAGCACTGGTCCGCCAAACCACGCCATGTGAATTGATTACACCTAAGTATTTATTACCTCTTGTTGACCAGAAATGAATGGCACGTGGGAAAAAATATACACGGTGTGTATGTTGAACCAACACGCCATGTAGTCCGATCCGGTCTAGGTGAAACCATGTACAAGGAAAAGTAGTATTCCGCGTATGCAGGATTTCCAGGCCGGTAACCGCATAACATGTACACGCCTTGTTAGATTAATCTACATGTCATGTACTCCAAAATTTCCAAAGTAGAGAAAACACTCCAAAGCCTCGACGTGTACTTTGGATAAAGGGTGAAAAGAAATACACACTGTGTAAATATAAACTACACGCCGTGTACTTTCTAGAAATGGAATTTCACTTGGTTTCCTCCAAAAGTACAAAGACCTATACATGGAATATGGATGAGAAGAATCTCAAGGAAATTCATAAAAGAATTTAAGATTAAAAATTGATTAATTATAAGATCATAATTAATTTAATTCAAGCGTGACTTATCTTAAATAATAGAACGATTAAAATAATTTGAATTCTAAATATGCGTAAATGTCGTTTTATGATATGGATGATCATGATCTGGACCAAAGACCCTTTTTATGTGTGTATGGTTTCATTTAAATTTGTTTAATTTAAATTCATTGGTCTAGGAGCCTTCTTCCAATGAAATGTTGGGCCTGTGTGCCCATGGTTTCTTTATTGTAAACCCCATGTAATGGTGGATCTCCCAAGCTAGAGGAGATGGTTGAAAATCCGAAGCTAAGGTGAAACCAACCCAAGAATATGAAAAGGTAGATAGGTGGGAGCTGTAAAACACGATCCATCGGTTCATGGTGTTTTTCCCTAGGTTAGGGTTAGCTTATCAAAATCGCATGATAAGCTAACCAATATAAGCTCATGATCGTACCATTTTATTTTATTTCTGCCTGATTGCATGGGTTATTTATTATGTATGTGTTGTCGTGATCACATAATTAATGAAATAAAAAACCATGCAAATATTTAATAAAATAAAAACCGGACTATGTGTAAACATTATCAGAACATGGTTAATCACTTAAGCAAGCATCACTTAATATTAACAAGCATATGATAATGATAAAATATGCATAAAGAATAAAATCACTCAAAAACCATATTAAGTCAGACCAAGCCCTCTGTTACTTGATTAAGGGAAAGACTCAATAAAACTATGTGTTTGACCAACCCTTGTTAGGAAACTTACTTTTATAAAGGAAGATCTTATGAAAGTTCATGGTTAACTTATACATTTTACATCAAGAAGAGTATCCATTTCTAGTCTTTTTGTAAAATGGAGGCAACTGTTGAGGAAATACAAGTAAGGATTTCAGGATTGGGGAGTCCACTCAACATATCAAGAAACTACAAGCTCACAGTTAGCAAAGACCTGCCTACATAAATACCTTCAAATAGCTTGACTAACCCTTGTTGGGGTTATGTGAAGGGGAATATGGATCCTTGCCACTAGAATGTCGTAGAAACTAGATATTCAGAGTTCAATGGTGAGGTCCATTGGTACATGATAAAATAGTGGGAGACTTAATAAAATTTATTATATCTCATAAAATGTAATCAATAATGTACTCATAAATATGCTCTTCTAATTTATATAATTAATATGAAAAACTCGTCAACCATCTTTTCTCTGCGATCAATTATAGATAAAGACAATATCATCACTGGCAGTAACTTTCCGGAATGGTTTAGGCACATTCGGGTTATCCTACACCATGAACGAAAGTATTACGTGATTGAGTGCTCACCTCCTAATTCTCCTTCCCAAGGGCCGAGTGATGAAGATTTCTTAGTCTATGATCAACATTTGAGCGAATCACTCAACATTCAATGTTTGATGCTATCATCAATGTCAAGTGAGCTCATGAAGTCTCATGAGGACATTGATTCCTATAGCATGCTCAAGCACCTCTGTGGTCTATACCAGGAGAGAGAAAGACATGAACGGTTGGAGATCTCCAAGGCTCTATTCCAGAGAAAGCTTGGAGAGGGTTCCCCAGCCGGGCCTCATGTAGTCAATCTCATTGGATACATTGAGTGCTTGGAGGTTCTAGGGTTTAAACTCCCTGAATAACTGGGTACCGATATCATTCTTACATCACTCCCCCAGATCTTCTCAAACTTTTTTGTGAACATCAACATGAACAACATTAAGAAGTCTCTGTCTAATCTTCTTATCCTCATTCGCCAAGTGGACAATGACATGAAGAGTGAAAATCCTTCTGTCCTCGTGGTGAATAAAATGAAAGGGAAGGTGAAGAGCTTTAAGCACAAATATTCTTCAATGCCTTCCAAGAAAAGGAAGGTCAATGGGGATGCAAGAGAACAGGAGGTTGTTTGTTTCACATGTGGCAAGAAAGGCCACTCGAAGAAAAACTTCACCCAGCCAAGGAAGCAAGGGGAAGCTTCAGGTGTGTTTATTATCGAATGAAATCTATCTATTTCTACAAATTGGTTATTAGATACTGCTTGTGGTGCTCACATATGTATCCAAATATAGAAACCATGTAGATTTAGAATGATTGATCGAGATGAGGTGGATCTAGAAGAAGCCAACGAAGTCAGACTCGCTGCTGTAGATGTCTGAGACTACCACATCACATTGCCTACTGGGATGGTATTGGTTTTGAAAGGATTTTATTATGTACCCTCTATAACCAAAAACGTTATTTCAGTATCCATATTATATACTGATGGATTCATCTTCATGTTTGGAAGTTGATGTTGCTACTTTTATAAAGACAACATTTATTTTGGCAAGGCACAATTATATAATGGCCTTTATGTGTTATACTACACAAAAAAAGTAATGGAAATCTATGGCAACGTTAATTCACATGACTCATGCCACACCCAACTTTGGCATCACTGGCTAGGTCATGTCAATGAGAAACGTTTGTCAAAATTACATCAAGATGGGTATTTAGATTCTTTCGAACTAAAATCACTTGGTGTATGTCATGCGTGTCTACAAGGAAAAATGACCAAAGCCCCATTTAGTGGGAAAGGTGAAAGGGCTAAAGAGATTCTAGAATTAGTTCAAATAGATGTGTGTGGACCATTTCCAGTTTAAGAAAGGTGTGGGTTCTCATACTTCATAACTTTTACTGATTATTTTAGTAGATATGGATATATTTACTTAATGGGGTATAAGTCAGATTCTTTTGATCGGTTCAAAGTATACAAGAATGAAGTTGAGAACAATCTTGGTAAAAAGATTAAGAAACTCCACTAAAACAGAGGAGGGGAATATATTAATCAGGACATCATTTATTTCTTATGGGTGTTTGGGATTCCATATCAACTCACTCCTCCTTACACACCTCAGTGGAATGGTGTAAGTGAATGGAGGAACCACACCCTGTTGGACATGGTGAGATCAATGATGAGTCATGTGAGTATTCCATTATCCTTTTGGGGATATTCATTACAAACAAGAGCACACATACTAAACCAAGTACCAACTAAATCATTAAATGGTATTCCATACGAGTTATGGAGTGGAAGCAAAGCCATGTTATCGAGTTTACATGTGTGGGGTAGCGAAGCATTTGTTAAGGCCTCTTCAAGTAACAAGATTGCACCCTGAGGCACAAAGTGTATCTTTAAAGGATATCCAAAGGAAACAAGGGGATATTATCTATACAAACCATCATACAAAAAGGTTACAGTGGCAGGACACACCATATTCCTTGAGAGGGAGCACATCTCCAAAAGAGATAGTGAGAGTGAGATAGACTTTGATGAAGTTGAGGCTGAAGATACACATGAGTTAGTACAGGAAAAAATTCCACAAAGCCCAGTTGAAGAACAATCTATTCCAGAGACACAAGAACTATGTAGGAGAACAAGAGAGGTGAGAGAACCATAATGATATGGTTTTCTGGTCACTGATGATGGTGACTCATTATTGGTTGACAATAATGATACTCTTACCTACAAGGATGCAGTTTAAGGCATAGACGTTTCCAAGAGTCAAGAAGTCATGAATTCTGAAATGGATTCCATGTACCAAAACCAAGTCTTTTTTTGGTAGATCCTCCAGTTGATGTAAAGCCTATTGGTAATAAATGGGTATTCAAGAAGAAACTGGACATGGAGGGGCAAGTCAGCACCTATAAGGCACAACTGGTTGCCAAAGGTATTAGACAGCGTTAAGGAATTGACTATGATGAAACCTTTTCACCTGTTATGATGCTAAAATACATCAGAATCCTATTGTTCATTTCAAATTACCATGACTATGACATTTTGAAAATGGATGCCAAAACAACATTCCTTAATGAGAACCTCCAGGAAGATGTCTACATGACACAACCTGAAGGGTATATGACTCCAAAGGATGCCAATAAGGTATGAAAGTTACTGAAATCCATTTATGGATTAACGCATGCATCAAGGTCCTTCATTTGGATGAAGCCGTAACGGAATTTGGCTTTGTTAAGAATGAATGTGAGCCATGTGTCTACAATAGGTTTTGTGGAAGTGCAGTCATTTTCGTAATAGTATATGTTGATGACATATTACTAATTGGAAATTAAGTACCTGTCTTAAAGTCAGTTAAGGAATTGTTAGATAAATGCTTCTCCATGAATGAATTGGTCAAGGAAACTTATATTCTTGGGATCAAGATCCATCGTGATAGATCTAAGAGAATGTTGGGCCTGAGTCAAAGTACATACATTGGCAAGATACTAAAGAGATTTAGTATGCAACAGTCCAAGAGGTTATTGTTTCCAGTGTCACATGGCATTCATCTTTCCAAGAAAATGTGTCCTTTGACACATGAGTAAAGAAAGAAAATGGCAAGGATCCCTTACACATCCACGATTGGGCCAGTCATGTATGATATGCTATGTATAAGGCTAGATGTTGCTTATATATTAAGTACGATAGGAAGATATGAAGCTGATCTAGGAGACTTCCAGGGGATGGAAGTCAAGACTATCCTTAAGTATCTAAGGCATACTAAGGATATTTTCCTGGTTTATGGAGGAGATGAAGAACTAGTCAACAGAGGACATGTAGATGTTAGTTTCTAGACTGATCAAGATGAGATGAAGTTGCGCACTGGATACATCATTAGTTTGAATGGAGGTGCAGTGAGCTGGAAGAGCTCAAAGAAAAGTGTGGTGGTAGATTCTACAGTAGAGTCCAAGTTTATCATAGATTCTGATGCAGCTAACAAAGTAGTATGGATGCGAAGTTTCATCCAAGAGCTGGATGTAGTACATAGTATTAAATATCCCATCTCACTCTATCGTGATAATACTGCAGCAGTGGAACTTGCAAAAGAGCTAAGGTCACATCAGCGGACAAAGCACATATTTTAGAATTATCATCTCTTGAGGGATTTTTCTCAGATAGGTGAAGTTACAATGAGCATTATTTCCACAAAAGACAATGTGGCAGACCCCTTGACTAAATCCTTGACTCATCAGAAACATGATCATCATGTGAGGTCTAGCAAACTAAAATTTGTAGGCAGTTGGATCTAGTCCAAGTATGAGTTTTTAAGGGTTGGTGTCCTGATAACCAACTATTTTTTACTTTGATTAAATGAATTTACTCTTATTATATATTTTTCATTGTTCTGCATGACTATAATATACTAATGTCTTGGAATATATGTTGCATTAATAAGGTCATGGCAGATCCCTGCTATGATGATAACCATGAAATTCTATAACAATATTCTAAAATAATGTTCTATGGTTGGATGACATACTATGATAGGACACATAGTATACATACCGTCATGTGCGAGTACTCATAAGAAGACGAGACTGCCTCCCATGGAGTTCACACTTGGTAATCTCTAAGAAGGGAGATTATGAGAACAAAACCGCCAATAGAAATTCCACATGTCTTGGTGTCATCAGACATTTCTACCTACGAGTGTGTGTAATGGTCCTTAGACAGGAAGATTATCATTAAATCATGTCATGACTCGCACACTCAGGTTTTCTAACAAAAACCATCACAAAGAGAGTTGGCAGGAAGTAGGGTACATTGGGTGCATCACGAATGACATGTTGTTAATGTATACGTAGAGGAAGTATTTGTCCCTTCCATATTTATGAAAGTAGATATATCGGGCCCTTTGATTGAAATATAACTATTGAACAAATTCCACAACCATGGTGTCACGAAGAGTTTATTTCTAGATGTAAAAGAATGACAGATGAAGCATATAGGTTTATGAAACTGCCATGAAACCTGCATGATGAGATATTGAGACAAATGGATTAAATTATACAGTAATCATTCGTATGAGGTGAAACATCAATGCCACGTCAACTTCTTTCTCTTGGGTTCTTTGACCCATTGCTAGACAGTAATATTAGACTTTAGGCAAGCCCGCCTAATGGAAACGAGAAAGAGGCCTAGAGGGTCACACACTAAGTGTATCCAAGTATATCAAGTAGAATAAGGATTATTCTTATATGTGGTTTAATAATTATTCAAGGAAGCCTAAATTGTTTTAATGATAGAGGAAGAAGGAAATGAAAAACAAGATATACACGCCATGTGTTAATGATTACACACCGTGTAGTTTTTCATGGAAAACAAGTACACACTGTGTATTAATGGTTACACACAGTGTAGTTATCATTTTGGAAAGGAAATGAAAAACAAGTACATGTTGTGTATTAATGATTACACGCCGTGTAGTTTTATCAAAAAAAGTACACGCCGTGTATTAATGACTACACACCGTGTAGTTTTCCAGTCGGGATTTTGAGGATATAATATTTTTTTATTAAATGATATTTATTATAATCATTGTGGGCACATGTCAAGAAATTAATTATTAGACATGAGATTTTCAATAAGAGTCAACGAAATAAATAAAACACATAACGCGTTTATTTACTGTCATAACTCTACAACCTCAAACCCGATTATTAATATCCTCACAACCCCAACTCTTTTCCTACACCAACATGAATCATTGTGCGCAACAATTCTGGAGAATTATTTCAAGGCCGAAAGAACCTCTTCCTCCAAGAACACTCTCAAGATGGAGAGAGATCCTCTTCCATCTGATCAAGATGATCTAAGGAGGAAAACACAAGCAAAGGTTTCTCCATGCTATCACCCGGAGATTCCTTTGGCGATATGCAGAGATACGAGGTGCACGTGTGGATCACTGCTAGGGGAAGTCTACCCTTGGATTCTACGACTCAACAATGTATCACATTGGAACGTGACTGGAAATATCAACGAAGAAAGAACACCAAAAGGTACTTTTTTCAATTGATTAAATTAATTATAATCAACCTATAACGATCATACTTTGTGGTTCCGGGACATTCCTTTTCTTTGTCTATTTCTGTGATTCGATCTGTGGAGACTGAAATTTATCGTCGTATTGATCACGGATTGATCATTGTTAATGAAAAAAATCCTAGTGGGCACATCCACCCACGTGCTATCGTTGCACCCAGAACCTTCAAGAATCACCTGCTGGACCTCTATCTGATGAAGAATGCTCGAGAAAGGGTGTCGATGCCCCATCCTTAGAGTCTAAATGTATCCCTTCCGCACTATCTGAAGCGGAATAAGGATAAGACACATTTCACCTCCACACTTCTCCCTCTCTAGAGGTTCCCTCACAACTGATTGAGTTAGATGATGTCGCTTCTACCACAGAACACCCATGAAACATCTTGCCTCCGAGCATTGGAGAGCCAACATCAAGAGATATTTCCCCGTTAGAAGTAGAAGAAGAGGAGGATTTGGGGGAAGAAGAGGAAGAAAACCATAGAGATTCCCCTATTACATTCGAAGAGGGTATCTCTACCACCATTGATGAACTCAGAGAAATAAACATGGGTACCAAAGAATACCCAAGACCCACTCTCATTAGTGTGGCAATTTATTCTGAGGAACAAAGGGTGTATACATCCTTCTTGAAGTAGCATCGATATATTTTTGCCAAGAATTACAAATAAATGCAAGTAATTGATTTTGAGGTGGTGAAGCACCTCTAGGCCTGCCAGAAGATCAATGAGGCTATAAACAAGCTGCCAGAAGGACGCACCCCACATATGCAGCCAAGATAGAGGCTTAAGTAGACAAGCTCATCAAATCAGAATTAATTATGGAGGTCTAATATCCAATCTGGTTGGCCAAAATAGTCCTCATTAAAAAGAGTAATGTATTTATCCACAAGTTCATATATTTTATAGATCATAATCGGCACTACCCGAAAGACAATTTCCCTATCCCGACCACTAAACTTCATATCGATAAGACAACTATATATGAAGCTCTCTCCTTAGTGGATAGTTATTCTAGATATAATAAAATCATATTTTCTTGAGAAGATGAAGAAGACACTTCCTTCAGGTCCCCCCAGGGAGTATTTTTTGACAGAGTCAAGACCTTTGGTCTGAAAAATGCTGGTGCCACATATCAACGTTCCATGCAAGTCATTTCTAAACCATTCTTGGGGATATTCATTGAATGTTATGTTGATGACTTGGTGGTCAAATCATGACAGCACTCAGATCACCTATCAGACCTTGAAACCATCTTTAGAAAACTTCCACAATGTAGATTGAAGATGAACCCCTTGAAATGTGCCTTCGGGGATACCTTAGGGAAATTTCTTAGCTTCTTCATAATCCATCGTGGCATTGAAATTGACCCTGAGAATACAAAGGATATCCTTGGTTTTCCACCTCCCCGAACCCTCACTGAGCAGAGAGGACTCTAAGGACACTTGGACTATATGAGGCATTTTATAGCCAACCTCTTTGGAAAATGTTTACCCTTTACCAGGTCGATGAAAAAATAGTTATCTACCAATGGACATATGATTTCCAAAAGGCATTCGACAGCCTCAAGCAGTACCTCTTGAGTCCACCAGTTCTGATGCTTCCAGTTGTAGGAAGGCCACTTATCTTGTATGTAACAACATTAGAACGGTCACTAGATGCCTTCCTCATACAGAATAATAACACCAGCAGTGAAAACAACCTTTATTATCTCAGTAGAACAATGATCGATGATGAGATCTGATATTCAAATATCGAAAAGAGCTGTTTGGATTTGGTCTTCATTGTCTAGAATTTGCGACATTATCTTCAGCATCCTGAAGTACATCTGATCTCACATAGTAATCTACAGAAGTACATCCTCATCTTTTCAATGTTGACAAGACACCTATCTCGATGGAAAGTCATCATGCAACAGTTTTACATCCTGTTTGTTCCTTATATAGCTATCAAGGGACAAGAAATGGAAGATTTTCTGGCAGATCATCCCTCGATAAATACCACCTCATTAGATGTAGAACTCCTCAACAAATATGTATTCTATGTGCAAAAGGATTCCCGAATGTGGGAAATACACTTTGGTGGCACATCTATAATCCTGACAGGTAAAATAATGGAAGAACCCATGTTTAATAAGGTGGGGTTGGGAGTCAAACCCATATCCTCAAAGTAGGTAGTTTTTTTATATTCCTTCCTCTTGTTATAAGGATGCACAAAAAATGGGGAAGAATACCAAGCCCTCATTCCAGGTCTATAGCTTGCACTCTAGGTGCAGGTGCAACACCTCAGAGTAAAAGGAGACTCAAAAATGGTCATCAAGAATTTTAATGGGGACTATGCCATTAAGAAAGATGAGATGATCCCCCTGTTCGACCAAGTATGAGGATTAATGGTAGATTTCCGCACAGAACTGACATTGACCTATGTTCCCTAGTTTCAAAATGACTAGGCCAATGTGTTAGCCAATGCAGCCATAGCCCTAGCTATCCCAGATCGGGATGAAACAATTATCAGCATTGTTGACCATCGAATGGAGTTTTCGTATATTAAAACTAACATGGAAGAAGCAAATGACTTCATCCCTATCCTTAAGACATATTCTCCTACTATTGGCTGGATGACCCCCATTACGAAGTACCATCAATGGGGACAACATCCATCGGACAGGGCAGGAAGAGAGAAAATATAGAGAAGGGCAGTCAATTTTGTCCTATATGGCGACACAAGCCAGCAGAAGGTCCTCTACAAGTGAAGCTGTAACTGAGTCCTTCTCAATTGCATCGATGAAGAAGAGACCGTTGCTATCATTAACGATGTGCTTTCTATATTGTGTGGAGCACATAAATAAAGACCCAATCGTTCTCATCAGATTCGAAGTCTTGGATATTATTGGCCCACCCTAGCATGGTATTGCACAAACATTACCGCGAAATGCCACTCCTAACAAATTCATGCCAACTTCATTTGTCAGCCCCTAGATCTACTTCACCAATATAAGTACTCTTGGCCATTCGATATCTAGGGAATGGATGTCATGGGACCATATCCTCTCTCCACTGTCAAAAAATTCAAATATATTCTCACAAAGACCAATTTCTTTTCCATGTGGAAAGAAGTTGCACCCCTAAAAGAAGTTGGGGGAAAGAAGAATCGTCAACTTCATGAAAGCCAACATAATCAATAGATTTAGTGTCCCTGATACAATACTAACGGACAACAACAGTCATTTCTACTCTGCCGAATTCGAGAAACTATACCAGGAATATGGTATCAAGACCAACCATTCATCCTGCTACCATGCGACAACCAATGGACATATAGAGGCCTTCAAAACGACCCTATATACCATACTCCAGAAAATTATGGACAAAGACAAGAATTAATGGCCAGAAAAACTCATCCATACCTTGTGGGCCTATCGAACCACAACTCGTATCGCTACCCATGCCACTTCGTACTCATTAGTATACGGAACAGACGCAATCATACCCATTGAGCTCTAATTGCCATCACTTCGCATTTCTATTTGTAATCCAATATCCAATGATGAGCAAGAGGAAAATAGATTTGATGAATTGGAGTGACTAGAAGAGAAGCGGCTGCACAAATTGCACCACCTAGAAGTATATCAAACCAGATTGCACGATCCTTCAATAAAAAGGTTCGTCTTTAGTCTTTCCTAGAAGGAGAATTGGTATTGGTCCTATAGACCATGATGATACCTGGAAAGAAGCCACTGAAGCATGATCCAATGTGGGAGGGACCATATATCATATAAAAGGTCTAATTCAATGAAGAATATGACATGATCTTTATGGATGGGTAGCTCACTGCCACTCCTACAAATGTGTGATTTCTAAAGAATTATTTCATGGAACCATACAAGAAGTTTTCATCCATGTGGCAGGATGTTAAACTGCCAAGCCCAGAATGTCCTTACTGAATGAAAATAAATTGCATAGTAGAGTATCCTTACCACACAATGTTAAACTACATGGTACTTTGTCCCTGTGACATGATAATAAAATGTGTCGCACTGGTCCAAAATCTATGACCCTAAAACAAGTGCCAATAATCCTGGTATTATGACCTCATACTTTCCATGATGTCCCCCTAGGAGGTTTATGCTGGAGGCTTCCATCCTCATTCACATCGGTTCTACTACAAAATTATAGCATGCACACATGTTTGGAGGCGATTACTGTAGGTCCGAGCTCTGTGACCCACAAACTAAGAGAAATATGTCCTTACTGCATGACAATAAATGACATAGTAAATCATTCGAGCTACAAGACGTTAAATTAAAAATTCCCCTCATCCTTATCGCATAGTGTTACCCTGCACGGTACTATGTCCCTACGACATGAAAATAAATTATGTCTCATAGGTCTGAAATTTATGACCCCCAAAATAAGAGAGATATGTCCTAGTTGCATGACTTTAAACTTCATAATGAGATAGTGTCTTTAACTGAGAATACATTGGTCTCTCGGTATTTTTCATCTATTGTGCCTTGTTCAAGGAACTATGAATGGCCTGATTCTTTCCCTCATAGGATACGTAGTTATGCGAGGATTTCTTTATCCTAGCCCAGCTGCAATGAAAAATTTCATCCCACATACCTATAAATTAGATTTGCGCAAGAATCCTCATTGAATTAAAAGGGCCTTGAGAACAATGAATGACTTGATTCCTTCCCTCACTGGATATGTAGCGACACTGGGATTTCTGTTTCATGGCCTAGCCACCCTCGAAAAAAAATGATGACCCCGTCCTTACCACATGACACTCAACTATAAGGCAATCATCCTTTCCACATGATGCTAAACTGTACAGATCCCGTCCTTACCGCATGATGCTAAACTATACAACAATTGTTCTTATCGCACGATCGTAAAATGCATGGTACATGTCATAATCCACTCCAAATACACCTTAAACCATGATTTAAAAACTCCTTGATTGTTTGGATGCATCCTTCCAATGCATCAGACTCCATGACCTGGAGGATTACAGATCTTCATAATCACCCATGGCCATCAGAAGTGGAAGGTCATCAACTTGTAGATTCCTTTGCATGAATATGAATACCATGCCTTTAGAGGCTCTGAATATTGATCTCCCCTAGCCCATTTACCAAAGGCATGTCTTCCGCAGGTGGCACTCTTTCTAAATTTGTATTCTTACCATCCCCAGTGCATCCATATCACATTTCCCGATCCAAAAATTTTCCATAGAATTGGTTTACATTTTTCCCCTTCACATATAGACTTTTCCAAGGTGCCCCTACCTAGTTAGCTTGCATATCCATCCATGGTCACTATGATGGTATGCACCCACGACATAATGCCAAAGTTGTGTTGCTTTAACCTAATGAACAATTGTGATATGGTTGTTTCTCGTATGCTCAGGCACATCTCTCCCCATTCACCAGACTCCGTGTCTTGGGTGATCGTAGATCTTCATAATCATTCAAGGCCATGAGAAGTGGAAGGTCATCGACCTGCGGACACCTTAGCATGACTATGCATAACATGCCCTTATCAGTTCTACATATTGATCTCCCCTAGCCCGTCTACCAAAGGAAAGTATTCCTCAGGCATGAATCTTTAAATCTCTGCATGCTTACAGGCCTCATAGTCCCCATACCACATATCCTGATTGGGGAGACCCAGGATTATATTTTACAATTTCATCCCCCATTTCTGATCAGAGCACACAAGTGCATCCTAATTTGATTATCCCATAGGTAACTGTTGAATCATCCAACATTAGTCTGAACTCCATGACCATTAAACTAAGAGAATATTGTCTTTACTACACGACATTAAACTGCATGGAGTGAATGTGTACCCCATGTGTAGGGAAAATCAACGCAGGGAACTTCCCGAGCTTCAAAGACAACTGCAACATAATATCTCCAACATGGCCATATGTACCATTTCCGTACATCATACTCTGTGACCTGGATAATCAGGGATCCTCATAAACCTCCAAGGCCATTGACCTGTGGACACCTTTGCATGAGTATGCATACCATGCCCTCAGTGGCTCTGCATATGGATCACCCATGGACCGTCTACCCAAGACAAGTCTTCCTAAGGAAAAACTCTTCATACCTCCTTATGCTCAACGACCCTAGAGCCCTCATATCATTCCTCCTAATCAAGGAGGCCCCAGAATCACAATTTACACTATCTTCATCCTTCCCACGTCATGGAAATGTCTGGGTATTCAGACTCGGTTACATTCTAATTAGGAGTGAACCTTACAAAAGTTTCCTTACCTCATGATGATAAACAACATGGAGCGCGTCCTCACTGCATGATTAAAAACTACAAATGAAAAATACCTCTACATTTGGAAATGTTCCCAATTACAAGAATTTATATAAAAAGAAGAAAAAGAAAATGCCCCATGTCTTCACCATATGACAATAAACTACGTAGAGTGCATCCTTTCTGCTTGATGTTAAATTGAATGGTTTTGGAAGAACTCTTCACCAGTTCAGTCAGGAAAGGAGGATTCCCTCTCTTCCTCAGTGTACGGGTTAGACCTGCACAGATCATCACCTCACACCAACGTGGGAGGTATGACATCACCCATTCATGGGATAACTTATCCTAAATTTCTTCTCCTATGTCAAGACACCCTCCTCATGCATCACACTCTGTAACTAGAAATAACTGATCTCCCATAAACTACCCCTGGTGGTCTTGAATTCCAACTTCCATAAAGGTTCCCAACTATTGGGAGAATACAACTATTGACCTAAGGAAAACTTTTCACGAATATGAATACCATTCCCCCAGCGGATCTGCATATTGATAATCCATGGCCCATATTCCGAAGGAATGTCATCCATAGGAAATGCTGCTTTCAAAAAACCTCCTAGACTCTGAGCCCTTATACCCATCGGGGGATTCGAGAACTCTCTGAGCTATAATTTACGTACATTTCCACAGTCACGTCTGAGTATGGTGGGACATTTCTGGATAAATTCCCGAGAACTGGGGAAATCCATTCCATTTTGAAAGAATGTCCCAACTGCATGAAATTAAATTGCATCAACCTCTAACCCTTTTTAATGAAGAAAAAGTGTGTGTAGAAGTGGTCTCATATCTATATCCATGATGGATATGGATTTCCCCAAAACCTTTAGACACCATGTCCCATTTTAACAACCTCTGGTGGTCTTCATGATCCAAACTTCCTTGAAGTTACTCGGCTATGAGAAATTTATCGTAATCGACTTAAGGACACATTTATACGACTATGTATATCATTCCCTCAGTGTATCTACATATTGATCACCCTTGGCCCATCTATGAAAGCCAAGCCTTCCTTAGGCAATTCTCTTTTTACCTCTGTACACCCATATGAATCATATGCCTCGTGACATGCCCCGCATGCTATTCAAACATGAGTGAAAACTTTCCCCCATATACATCTAAATGATATTAAGGCATCCAAAATCAGTAAAAACCTCATCGGGGCCTTCACCCCACCACATCTGGTCAAAGATGTATGACCTAAAACATCAGTAATGATAGTCTGGTTTATAGGTCTTTAAACTTCTCACAGAAACAGGTATGAAACTCACCAGTATGAAAACCCACAAAGGGAGTCTTGGGAAAAATCCAAGTATCAGATCACATGTACTACACCTTGTATGGTCCTAGAAAAACATTGAGCAATAAACACTCAAGGTGCACAATTACCATTAGGTTGAACACCCGTAAAGGGAAGCCTAAGAAAAAACTGATCTATACATGCTAAGTCCACACTAAATGGGCCTAGAAAAAAATTTGGGAATCATGAGAAGGCACACAAATTTTTTAGGGTTTTCTTATGAGACCCTAGAAATAGTCAAACTATGCTCACTGAGCCCCTTGTCTTAGGAAAAAATTGGATCTCCATTCAGTGATCTCAGCTTACTGATTTTAGGTCATGGTTCAAAATTAAAACATACCTAAAGTGATGTTAATAGGAATATGCATATAAGAGTTGATTAAAAGCCAAAAAAAATTATACTAATTTCAGAAGTAATGGAGGAACATCCGAAATTTTGAATCTCTCTAGAGTAAAGGTGGGGGGGGAGTATATGGTGTAATTTGGGACAAATCTATATTAGGGCCCAGTTCGCCCTTTCCAAAATAATGGCAAGTGATTGTCGTGGGTCGTCGATAGTCTTTTCCAAGGAAGTTCTCTCCTCTATTTCATCTTCAAACGTTGGATGCAACTGCTCCAAGATAGCTTTAGGGTCTTGCCCTTTTTTGAATAGCTTCATAAGTCGCACGCAAGGAGGCCAGTTGTCCTCTCAACATGGTGGTGTGGGCTTCACAATCCTGTAGCTATTCCTCCTAGACCTCCACCAAATCACAAGCCTTCACTTCCTTGGCCATCATATGATCGAGTTTTTATGAAATTTCTAGGAATGTCTCCACCTAGTAGTGGGATAAATTGAACCTGGTCATCTTGTCCTCATAGGAGGCAAGGTCTCCTCAGATAATGATAATTTGGTAAATAAGGGTGTGAAGGTGTAGGTAATCAAAGCCACTAGAACCCATCTTAGTAAATAATCACTGCAAATTTTCACCCTCATCGGTGAGATTGGCCATGAGTGTCTCCTTGGAAAGAGAACACAACTGGTGCCATGCCTCTTTGCGCACAACCTAGTGTCTTTCTACAGTATCATCACTTTGATCCTCCTATACTGCTACATATTTATAAGTAGGAAACATCACTATAGGGGTGGAGAGGGACCTAAATCTAGTCATCCAAGGTGGGGGACTCTATTTTCCCACAAATGGCATAGCCACAAGAGTTAGAGGTTGAAAAATAAACACGAATTCTGGGATTTTCATCGATACATGGATGGTACTAGTCCCATGAATATCTCGGGAGATATCCATAGGAGGGGAGACGTCTGAATCACTCCCCATTGAAATGGGTTGCACTAATGAAATACCTCCCAGATTCTTTTGACGATGGATCAAGCACCTTCTCATCATGAGAGTAGGAGACTTAGGTATATCTATCTAGGTTTCTGGAGGAACAGAAGCAGAAGGAATGGTCGTTGCACCTATTGTGACAAAAGGATTGTGTGGTGTTTCTATTGGGGTAGGAACGGGACATGAAATGGTCAAGAGTTTCTTTACTCATTGAACTGGTTCTCTCAGCATCCCCATAAGGTAACAATTGACCAATATTTAGGATACTCCAGCGATATAAAGGTGGTCCATGTCACGGTAGGAATGATGATCTCTCTAGAAGCACCCTCGTGCATCATTATAAGCCAGAATTGACGGAGAACCATAGAATGGCATTATCCCCTTAGTTGACGACTGAAAGAAATGAAATCTATTGAAGCCATCCAAACTACCTGGAAAACTGGTAGGGGAGGTATGGTTCATAGATAAATACTCTATCTACGTGGGTGGTGAGCATCCCGTCCCAAATATTGATGAAGTATGAAAATTACTCAAAAGAACCATCCTTTTAACCTCTTAAGGATCTATGAGGAGTAGGATGTGGTGCGAATGAAAGTAAGAAGTGTCTTTCAACAACCAGACCATGTCAGAAATGGTCAGAGTCCATGGAAGAACAATGGATATGATGAGGAGAGATGGATGAAATTCATAATGGGGAACTCATGTAGTATGTCGATACTCATAATAGGAGAAGTGTTCCTCTATCCACCCATACAAAAATTGGAACGGTTCACTAATAATCTTCAGAGACCTGCCTTCCTGAATCTGCTCGAATAATTCATAAAGTTAGGTGAGGGTAAGAAGGGACAAATTAATAGATCGACCCTCCGGTATCATGACCTCCATCATCAAAGTGCATGACCAAACCTCATTGTATGCATCAAAGGATTGGAAAATCCATCTACTTAAGAACATGGTTAAGAAACCTGCTAGCATATGCTCTAGTGAAGTGACGGCCCGAAGCTCTACCCCCATGAGGCATACTGCCCTTCTTCAAGGGTGGTATAGTATGACCCTGGAGTTTGGTGGGATTGACGGGTTGGGTGAGTTCGACTTGGGCGCACCATTGGCCTAGGACCATTCTTTTGTAAGAATAAACTTATCCATACTTCAAACGGGATGAGGGAAAGTGAATCAAGAGGACGACCCTATAATCCCTCCACCATGACAAGAAAACTTCTCATCAAAGGAGACACATGATTGGTATCATTCCACATGGAAGCTATTGTTAGAAAATCAGCGTACATTTCTCCAAGGATAGGAAGACCTTCAAGCTGGTAGATGTCCCACAAACTGATTCCCACTTCTCCATATAGTAGGTGAAAGGTGTTGGTACTCGAACACCAATGACTCAACAATTCTGGAAGGATTTCACTTAGATATAATATTTCAAACTGAGACACCCAGGCTACCTGGTGCAAGACCACTACCTCCAGCTAGTTAGGGAACTCCAAACAGGTTTGATGCACCATTAACGCCTAGGCCCACTCATCATAGAAGAATCCTTTGGCCTGAAAATCCCACTTAGATCTCCATCAGCCGTTAGGATTTTCTCAGGATATACTGATGTTGGATGGGTATTGTCATACATCTAGTCTCAGGACACCATCATGACACTTATGGTTCCCCTAATTTCATGTTGATCCTCGCATGATGAAGATGTTCTCCTCAATCAGAGTGGTGATGATTTCTCCTACTTGGTAAATGTTGATGTGGTCATGACCTAGAGGTGCCTCTAAATGGATGAAAGGGAGTAAGGGGTCAGGCGATAGTGTAGGTAGTTTAGTAGGAAGACCAAAACCATAGAGCTGAAATTGTATGAATAATGGGTAAGCTAAGAGATCTGGTGTTAGGAAATCCGTTAGAAAGATGTCACAGGGAATGACATGGGATTGAAGATTATAATCGCTATTCCTTGCCATGGAAGCCCTCGTCTTTATCAATCCTACAACATCACGTGGAGGAACAATGTTTTCTTTTAGAATCAGTAAACCATATCAAGGTTTAGTCCAAAGAATAATATTCAAGAAAATTCTAAATATTTGGAAAAGGATCCTCAAAGGGGATGCCCCACACACCGACCCCGGAGTTGGTTTGTGATACCCATATTCTGTAAACTGGTAGTACACAGAAGAGGTCTTCATAATCCTAGCTCACGGAGCGATGTCCCGCATACTGCATACCAATCCCCTATGAGGGTTCTCATAATTTGAGACTTAAATGAAGTTTAAAATGAAAATTTCAATGTTTGAAGGATAATTATAGTCTGTGGACCACTAAACTAGGTAGCGTTTTCCCTACATGCCACCCCATGACTTACTTTTTTTAAAGTTGTTAAATTTTAGTTTGAAAATGGGGGCAAGAGTAGACAAGGATCATTTCATGGAATACAATACTAGTTTGAGGACGAACTGGTTTGTGAAGGAAGCTATAGGCGGAGGCGGTGCACAAAAGAAGGGAAGGAGAGAGCTCTTAACCGAAGGATCTGGTAAAGGAAAAGTTGCATTGACCACTTTATATAGGTGTGGTCCCCCTCAGGGTCCATTTCTCTACTGAAATCCACTCTATTTTCAGGACCACTCCACATCAGAATAGCCTCCTCTTTATTCTAATTAGACCCCATTCCGATGGGGGGCATTCTTAGGGTCTTGAAAAATTTCCCTAAGGGAAGGAAGATACTCCCTTAAATTCAGTGGAAAAATCTACCAAATCTTCATCAATAATTTGGGAAAAATATTAAGAATGTTAAGAAGAAATGGTAAATGACATAATCGGTCCACGTACCGGTTCATTATCGATGGTATGCAGACGGTTCGAAAAACTGCGCCACCCAAGAACATCTTCGTTTGTGAAAAGGTGGCAGAGCTCCTACGCAGGTATGAACCAAATGACCAGAAAAGTGTGGCCGGATCGATACGCAGACACGGACCATGAATGTCATCATTCGTGAAATAGAGACAAAACTCTACGCGGCCGTGAAGCACCCATGAGACCAAGTTGGTTCGCGGGCAAGGTGCATTCAATTTACCCCCAGAACATCAGGTTGACTAAGTCATCCATAAGTATGGATTCCTATCACGGGCCTCTGAAAAAGGTACCGCATGACCATAGATAAAAACATTTCCCCCTTAATAATAGGACATCAAGGGGGAGAACAAAGGGATTGGAGAACTAAGGATCGGATTATTGGCGATCAACTTTTGGAGAAGGAAGAGGATTCTGAGAGCTTAGGATTTCACCGACTGTGAAGTTCTGATTCACGAACCAGAAAAAGGTATAAACTATGGAAGAATTGTTATGAACAGAAGAACAAATAAGTAAATTCATAAACAGCGAACCTATAATTGGTAAGTTTCAAACCATGGATGCTACACGGATTCACATCCCCTGAACTAGGGAGCCTATACCCCTTCTTTGATACAGCACGCCGTGTAGCACCCTCTTACTTAGGGAAATCCCTAACCGGCACTACTCCTAGCTACCACCACTCGATCTGACTCCAACGCCGTGTACCAATTTGGTACGGGAACCAAACTCGAAGCCATGTACCACTCTGGTATGTGGTATTCCCCTCAGTCTATGTTCCTAACTGGTACGCAGACGACCTCTCCACCCGTGTAGCACCTACCTATGCCAAGTGTGAAACTATTCATATTGTTATGTGGTATTCCAAGGACTTTGGTGTTCCCATCCCCCAAGTCAGATAATCCCCTTCCAATTCAGTCCAATATTCCAGAATCCCTTCAGTAGCCTATCCATCGGAACCAAGCCAAGGCCTCTCCCAAAGCCACCAGACTAGCTTGTTGAGGCGGTAGGGTACATATTTGTGCCCTCCTAACTTCACATACCCATGGTACGCAGATACAAAGGGGATTCCCCATCCCATGAGAGGACATCTAAAGAACTTCTGAGTTCACATACACATGGAACTGCAGAGTCCGAGCCTGGGAGCCCTTTTCTGCCTCTCCACTCTTTAGGATTGAGGGATCCCGCTAGATTTTCAATTAAAGGTGCAGTTACGGTGAACACGTCTCCCCTCCCTTCCAATATTATTCCCCATGCCACCCTTTCTGGATGACAATAGCCTTTCCCCCTTCATCTGGGAAGTTTCATTGTTTTGTTCCCTCGCCCACGGTCGCCCCGAGCTCTTCCTCCATGGGCACTCCCTCCCCCACCAACAAGAGAAAAGGTGTGTGCATTGTCTAATCCTTCACATCATATTTTTTCTCACACTGAGAATGAATCACATGGTATTAAAGGTTTGTATGGATTACAAGATAACTAACACCCATCTTAACTATGTCGACCTTGACCCTTTCCGAGGTTGTGTATGTCAGACACCTCCCTGAGGTTCAAGCCTAACTTCCATCGGTTTTGACCCCCTTCATGTCGGTCTACGTGAATCTAAACTATGAGAACTATGATTCTTGAACAAATCAGGATATGTAAGATGCCTTCGAGAAGGCATAAGCTCAAAAGGGTGACCATTTTAATAGGGTCCACCCAATTATGTTCCCATTAAATTGGAAAATTCTATGATTAAAACCCACATATTCAAACTATGTGGATATTTATCCTTGCCAAGGCAGGGTACGTAAGATGCCTCCCTGAGGTTCAAGCCCAACTTGCATCAGTTCCAACCCCCTTCACGTCGGTTCACACCCTTCCGAACTATGTGGACATTGATCCTTTCCAAGGCATGGTATGTAGGATGCCTCCCTGAGGTTCAATCCCAACTACTATCAGTTCCGACCCCCTTCACATCAGTCCACACCCATCCGAACTACATGGACTTTGATGCTTTCCAAGGTAGGGTGTGTTGGATGCCTTCCTGAGGTTTAAGACCAACTTATATCAGTTCTGAACCCCTTTACATTAGTCCACACCCATTTGAACTATGAGAAATCTAATTCCTAACTGAATTGGGATATGTATGATGCCTGCTAGAAGGCCCGATCTCAAATGGGTTTCCATTCTAATAGATTCCACCAAATTTTGTTCCTGTCAAATGGGAAGCTTTCGTGTGTAAGACCCACATAACTGTACTATGTGGATTTTGATTCCACTATCTAGGATACATTGGAAGCCTATATTGCGAGTTCAATATAGACACTTAAGTCACTCTATGTCTCCCTAGATGATAATAAGCTCCAGAGCACCTAATTTTATTGCTTGAGACCAATGTTGTCTAAACGAACATGAACTTCACCAGAATAGCTAATCCAATGAGGGATGGTAATCCTTGGATGTAGACGGTTCTAGATCCCTACGTATACATGTGGATTTCAACCCATGGGTAATATGCGGATACTATGCTTCAGTATAAACCAAATATTTATGAACATATGAACACATCATAAATATATAAGAGAGTCCCAGAATAGGAAATAAATCCCCCCAAAATGGTGTGATGATCCCAATATCCCATCCTCTCGACCAATGTGTGTTCTTATGTGTCATTGTTCATATCACCCAACGATCACCTGCCTTTGGAAAGCATGTCAACGGATCATTGGATACAAGAACCATTGGGCATTTTTGGCTCCACGAATAAACCCATTGGATAATAGATGACGCCACAAAGTTAGGGAACCTAATAGAAATGATTAAACAAAACCGTCTCCCTTTAATCAGACATGGGAACCAATAATGTCCATTTCGTTAGGAAATAATCGTTACCACATTATTTAAAAATAAATGCTCAAGTCCTTATCACAATACATTAAGAGGTGATGTGTCCATTTGAGTGACACTGAACCGTATGGGTTATAATTCATCTCAATAGTATACATAGGAAGACCATTTTATAGGTTAGATCCCAACATCAAAATAACTTTTGTCCCCCTTGGATGAAAATAAACACCCAAGTGTCCCATCATATGGATTAAAACCAGCCTCTTTATAAAAAACAACTAAAAGATCTCAAATTTTTCCACTAAAGGGTAACATTTATGAAGGACCTCAAATACATATAGATCTCCTCATTGATGTAGAACCTTAGATACATACATATGATTCAAAACCTATGTGTTGTTATGATTATTCTTTGCTAAGTGGAAAAACAAAAAACACATAATTGGGGATGAACCAAGGATTCATGAACAAACGAACCATATTTAAATCTATAAGAGATTCCCAAAATTGGAAATAATTCACCACAAAATTGTCTGATGAGCCCAACATCACATCCTCTCGACCAATGTGAGTTCTTAATTGTTGTTCACCATGTTATTTAATGAGCACCTTCTTTGGAAATTCTGCTCATGAATCATGGATATATGAGCTTTTGGACATTTATAGATCCATGAACAAACTCAATAGAGATGCTCAAATACCTTTTATCTTATTTCTATGATTTCACACCATTAAAACCCCTACAATCCACCATTAAAGAAACAAATGCACCCCTGGTCAAAAAAATGGTACGTCCGACAACAATGACTTAACTATGGAACCTACTTTATAAGATAAAATGGATATATGGCATAATACATGTCCGACCATTTTCATTCTAGGTATATACACATCTTTTGGTGAAATAGGTTTTTATGGGGATTTCAAGAATTTTTTAGGGTTGTTAGGAGTTTTTATCATTTGAAGGAGTTTTTGGTGTTTTAGGGGTTTTATGGATTTTTATGGTTTTAAAATAATTTTTGGTCTTTATGGTTTTTATTGTTTGTTTTATTGATTTTAGGGTTTTCAAGATGTCTTAGGGTTTCTTGGGTTTTAGGGGCTTCAAGGTGTTTATGTATTTTATGTTCATTTAGGGGTCTTTTGGGTTTTTACGTTTTCATTGTGTTTTTTACTTAATTTCATAGATTTTATGGGTTTTAGGGTCTTTTAGGGGGTTTTATGACCTTTAGTGTCTTTTATAGTTTTTAGGGGGTTTAGTGTATTTCAGTTATTTTAAGGGGTTTTAGGTATTTTATGGTATTTTAGGGGTTTATGTGATTTTATGTATTTCAATGAATTTTACGTTTTTTACGATTTTCATGAATTTTTAGGGAATTTTATTGTTTTTAGTCTCTTTATGTTTTATTTAGTATTTTTAGGGCATCAAATTTTAGAGTTTTTTGGGTTTTTGATGGTATCTTAGTATTTTTAGGGTTTTAATGTTTTTATGGTTCTTAAATGTTTTTGGGTGTTTTATGGGTATTTAAGGTTTTTAGGGGGTTTGGGGTTTTTATTGTTATAGGGGTTATAAGGGTTTTTTTGAGACATTTGTTGTTTTTGGGAATTTTAGGATTTTTTGGGTCTTTTAGGGTTTTAGGGTTTTTTGGGATGATTATATTTTTTAAGATATTTTATGGTTTTGTGAGTTTTAGGTTATTTTTAGGATCTTTTTGGTTTTTTATGTTTTTATGGTTTTTAGAGCCTTTTAGGGTTCATTTAATGTTTTTAGGGTTTTTAGGATTTTTTATGTTTCTGATATTTTTATGTTCTTTAGGGTTTATATGGTCTCTTTAGGGTTCCATGTATTTTTACGGGTTTTCATATTTTAGGCTTTTTATAATTTTTAGGGTGTTTTTGGGTTTTTGGGTTTTATTTGGTTTTTAGTGTTTTTATGTTTTTCTGATTTTTTTTGGATTTTTAGGACTCGTTTAGGATTTTCGGGTTGTTAGGTATATTTTATGGTTTCTAGGGTTTTTAGGGGTTTTAGGGTTTTTTATTGGTTTCATGGTTCTTTTAAGGCCATTTTTATTTTATTATTTTTAACTGTTCTTTAGGGGTTTTAAAGGTTTTTAGGGTTTTGTTGGATTTTTAGGGTTTTATTGGTTTTTTAGATTTTTTACGCTTTGTTAGGGTTTGTAGGGGTATTTTATTTTTTAGGATTTCAGTTGTTTTAGGTATTTTTAGAGGGTTTTAGGTGTTTTAGGGCCGTCATAATCTATTTTGGGGTTTTATGAGGTTTTGAGGGTGTCTATGTTTTTAGGGTGTAAAGGGTTTTATGGTTTTTATGGATCTTTTTAGGTTTAGGGTGAATGGTATCGGGTTTACTGTGCAGGATATAGGGTTTCGGGTTTCGGGTTTGGGTTGTAGGGTATAGGTCTTAGGGTGTATGTTATAGGGTTTAGGTTTTATGGTATATGGTTTAGGGTTTAGGGTATAGGGTTTAGGGTGTAGGGTAAATGGTTTGGTTTTAGGTTATAGGGATTGGGGTGTAAGATGTAGGGTGTCGGGTTTCAAGTTTCACATTTCATGTTTAGGGTGTAGTGTATAAGTTTTAGGGTTTAGGGTGTTTGGTACAGGGTTTATGGGGAAGGGTTTAGTGTCTAGGTTGTAGGTTTGTGGGTCTAGGGTGTAGGGTATTTGGTTTTGGGTGAAGAGTATGGGGTTTTGGGGGTATATTTTAGGGTTTATAGTTTACAGTAAAGGGTTTAGGGTGTATGGATTAGGGGTTAGGGTGTAGAGTATATGTTTCGGGGTGGGGTTTAGTTTATAAGGTAAAGGGTATATGGTGTGGGGTTTATGGATTAGGGTTTATGTTGTAGGGTATCAGGTTTAGGGTGTGGGTTTAGGATTTAGTGTTTAAGGTTTAGGGTGTATGGTTTATTGTTTCGGTTGATGGGTATTGTATTTACAGTGTAAGGTTTTGGGTTTATGGTGTTGGGTGTAGGGTTTATGGATTATGGTTTAGGTTTTAGGTTTTAGGTTTTAGGGTGTAGTGTATAGGGTTTGGGGTTTAGGGTGTTGGTGTTAAGGTGTGGTGTATAAGATTTAGGGTTTTAGGGTTTTTATAATTTTAAGCATTTTAGTTGTTTTAAGGGGTTTAAGTGTTTTTTTTGTTCTTTTAGGGTTTTTTGTTTGTTTACTGTTTTATTGGTTTTAGGGTTTTTCTTGGTTTTCATGTTATAGGGTTTCTTAGGGTGTGTTGGTGTTTTTTTGGCTGGGGGGTGTAGTGTTTTATTTTCTTTGAGGGATTATTATATTTTTTGGGGGTGTTAATAGTTTTTATGTTTTTAAGGTTTTTATTTGATTTTCCAGAGTTTTATGGGTTTTATGGTTCTTTAATGGGATTTAGGGATTTTTTGTTGTTATGTGTTTTATGGTTTTTAATATTTATAGGTTTATCAGGGGTTTTAGGGTATTTTAAGTATTTTTTGTTTTTTTTTGTTTTTTTAGGTTTCTTATGGTTTGTTATATTTTTAGGTTATTTTGTGTTTTTTAAATCTTTTTTATGTTTTTTGGGTTTTTTGGGTTCATTAGAATTTTTTGGGATTTTTCATATTTTTAGGGTTTTAAGTTTTCATGGTTTTTAGGGTTTTATTATTTTTATGAGTTTTATGATTTTCTATATATTTTAATTTTTATGTGATTTTAGTTATTTTAGTGTTTTAAATATTTTTTTCGTCATTTAGGGTTTTTATATTCTTTAGTTTTTAGGGTCTTTTAGGGGTTGTTGAAAATGGGGGGGGGGGTATGTTGGGGGTTTTTTAGGTTATTTTTATTTTAGGGGGTTTTGATGGTTTTTAGGGTAATAAGGGTATGTGGGTTAGTATTTTAAGGATTCTTGTGATTTTATGGTTTTCAGGTTTTTTAGTGGTTTTCCTATTCTTTTATGGGTTTTCAGGGGTTTGGGGGGGTTACAGTTTTCAGGATTTTTAGGGTTTTAGGGTATTTTTTTTGGGAGTTTTTAAGGGTATTTGTTTTATTTAATTTCTAATGGTATTTTGAGATTTTTATTGGTTTATTCTGTATTTTTAGGTTTTTTGGCTTTTTGGGGTATTGTACTATTGTAGGTTTTCACAGGGGTTTTTATGGTTTTTAGGGTATTTTAATGTTTTCTTGTTTTTAGTTTATTTTAATGTTTTTAGGATATCTTGGTGTTGTTATGTTTTTAGAGTTTTCATGTATTTTGTTGTTTCTAAGGTTTCTAGGCTGTTTTAGGTGGTTTTAGAGTATTTTTGGTCTTTTAGTTTTTTAGGGTTTTTTTTGTAATTCAGGGTCTTTTAGGGTTTTAGGTTCCTTTAGGGTTTTATGATATTAGTGTTTTAAGTGGTTGTTAGAGTTTTTTTTTGTTTTTTGGTTATTTGGTTTTTAATAATTTTTAGGGTTTTAATGTATATTAGGGTTTTGTTATGGTTTTTATGGTTTTTAGGATTTATAGGGGTTTTAAGGTTTTTAGGGTTATTAGGATTTATAATGTTTTTCAGTTTCCATTAATGATTATTATGTTTTATGTAAGTTTTAAGGTTTTATGGGGGATTCAGTGTTTTTTGTTTTTTTTGGCTCTTTTAGATTTTTCTTGGTTTTTTATAGAAATTTAAGGAAATTTATGGTTTTCAAGGTCTTTTAGGGATTTTTCGGTTTTCGATATTTTAGTGGTTTTTATTATCTTTTGGGGTGTTTAGGGTTTTTAGGTTTCCTTAGGGGTTTTAGGGTTTTTAGGTCCCATCTGTGTTTTTAGGGTTTGTAGTTTTCTTTAGGTTTTTTAGGGTCCTCGGGGTTTTAGGGTCCTTTAGTGGTTTTTTGGGTCTTTTAGGGTTTTTATGGTATTTAGGGGTTTTTGGGGTGTTTAAATAATTTTAGGGTTTTATTTATGGCATTTAATAGTCTTTTAGGGGTTTTAATGATTTTAGTTCCTTTTAGGGGTTTAAGTGTATTTAAGATTTTTATGGTATTTTTTGGTTTTTAGGTTCGTTTAGGGGTTTTAGTGTCCTTTGGTGTTTTAGGTTTTTTAGTTTCCATTAGATTTTTTAGTGTGATTTGGGTTTTTAGTGCCCTTCACTATTTTTAGTGTCTTTTAGTTTTCTTATTATTTTCAGGATCTTTAATGGTATTATGATTTTTAGTGTCTTTTAGGGGTTTTAAGTGATTTTGGGTTTTTAGTTGTTTTTATCAATTTTAATAGTTTTAGTGTTTTTTTGGGTTTTTTGGGTTTTAGGGTTTTTATGTTTTTATGAATTTGTGGGGTTTTATGACTATTATGGGGTTTTGGGGTTTTAAGGGGTTTTAAGGGGGTTTTTTAAAGTTTTTATGGGGGTTCAGGGCTTTAGGACATTTAGGGGTTTGTTTGCTTGATGGTTTTAAGGGATTTTGAGGTGTTTTGTGTTTTTAGGGTTTTTAGGGTTTTCAATGGTTTTAGAGTTTTTAGGGATTTTCATGGAATTTTAGTCTATTTTTGGGGTCTTAAGAGTTTTAGGGGATTATAGGGATTTTTATAAATTTTAGGGTTTTGGGTATTTTTTAAGGGTTTTCAGGTTTTTTAGTTTTTTATGGTTCTTAGGTATTTTTATAGTTTTTATGGTTTTAGGGGTTTTAAGTGTTCTAGGGTTTTTAGGGTTTTGGGGGTTTATATGGTTTTTACATTTTTTATGAGTTTTAGGATTTTTAGGGTGCCTAATGGTTACTTAGGGTCTTTGGGGGTTTTATTGGATATTTAGGTTTTTATAGGTTTTAGGGTTTTGATTGGATTTATGATTTTTACAGACTTTTACAGTTTTATAATTTTCAATATATTTTATGGGTTTTTATTTTTTTAATCATTTGTAGTGTTTTTAAGTTTTTATGGGTTTTTACGGATCTATGGTTATATGGGTCTTTAAATATTTTTGTAGTTTTTTTTGGGTTTTTAAGTATTTGATATTTTTTATGGTTTCATAGGGTTTTTATGATTTTTTGGGGGCTTTAAATGATTTTAAATGATTTTACGGGTTTTTAGGGTTTTGGGGTTTTAGGGGGGTTTAAGGGTTTTGAGTTTCTAAGGGGTTTAAATGGTTTTTATTGGTTTTATGGGATTTTTCAGGTTATTTGGGTTTTTAGTGTTTTGGGGTTTTTTTTATTTTTGGGTATTTTAAGGGTATTTAGGGTTTCTAATATTTTTCAGTTTTTTTTTTGCTTTATTGTTTTTAAGAGTTTTTTTTATTTTATTCTTTTTATAATTTTTCAGCCCTTTGAGGGTTTCTTATTATTTTTAGAGGTTCAAGGGTTCTAGGGTTTTTAGATTCATGTTATGGGTTTCAAGGTTATTTTAAGTGTTTTTAGTGGGTTTTGAATTATTTTACAGTTTCTAGGGTTTTTAGCGAATTTATAGGGTTTTTTCAAGTTTTAGGTACATTTAAGGTTTTTATGATTTTAGTTTATTTTAATATTTTTTGCGTTTCTTTAGTGTTTTTTGTGTTTTTAGGGGTTCATAAGGTTTCTCAGGGTTTTGAGGATCCTTTATAGTTATAAGGGTGTTAGAGTTTTCACTGGTAGTTTCTGGTTTTAGTGGTTTTAGTTTTTTAGGGTTTTAGTTTTTTAGTGTTTTTTATTGCTTATGTGTTTTAGGGTTTTATGCTCTTTTAGGGTTTTAAGGGATTTTAAGGGGTTTTAAATCATTTTAATATTTTTAATTATTTTCTAATATTTTTAGAATATTTTTGGGATTTTTTGTTTTTAATTGGGCTTAGGGGTTTTATGGGTATTTAGGGTCTTTTTTGGGGTTTTACTATCTTTTATGCACTTTTAGGGGTTTTAGATTCTCTTGGGGGTTTTCATTTATTATGGTATTTTATGATTTTAGCATCTTCTAAGTTGTTTAGTGTTTTAGTTTCATTTTAGCATCTTTTAGAGTTTTAAGGGTTTTTAGGTTTCAGGGGTTTTTAGTGTTTTTATATAATTTTAGGGTTTTAGAATTTTTATATTTTTAGGTGCTTTATGGATATTTACGGTTCTAATATGGTTTTGTTTTGTTTTGGTTTTTCTATCAATCTATTAGAGTTATATATGGTTTTTGGACCCTTTCGAGATTTTATAGGACTTTAACGCTTTTTAAGATTTTTATTTTTTTTTTGGTTTTAGGGTTTTAATTGTCTATATGGTTTTTAACATTTTTAAACATTTTATTCACATTTTAGGGGTTTTGGGTTTTTTTGGGGTTTTTAAGTATTTTTTTGATTTTTGATTTTTTTAATTTTTTTCGGGCGTTTTCGGGTTTTTAGGTTTTTTGGGGTTGTAGGGTATTTAATTTTTTTAGCGTTTTAAAGGGGAATTAATTTTTTTATGAATCTTGGGTATCTATTGGGCTTATGGGATATTAGGGTTTCTTAGTTGTTTTTATGGTTTTTAGGTTTTTATAGGTCTTTACTATTTTAGGGGTTTATTGTTTTATATTTTGGTATCATGGGTTTTTGGGTTTTTTGGATTTTTAGGGTTATTTGGGTTTTTATGTTTTTATGGGTTTTAGGTTATTTTAGGGTTCTTCTAGTTTTTTAGTTTTTTTATATTTTTTATATGTTTTATGGATTTTATTGTTTTTATGGTTTTTAGGGGGTTTTAGGGTTTTTAGTGTTTTCATGGTTTTTATAGATTTTTAGGGATTTTAGGTATGTTTCGTAGTTTTTGGTTTTTTTATATTTTTTAGAGTTTTATAATTTTTTTATGGTTTTAAGGGTGTTGGGTATTTGAATGTTTTTGGGATATTTTAGGGATTTTAGTGTTATTAGGGGGTCTTAGGGTTTTTGGGTTATTTAGAGGTTACTAAGGTTTTTATGGGGTTTCATGGGTTTTATGTTATTTTAGGGATTTAGTGTTTTTAGGGTTTTTAAGGTGTTTATGATTTTTTTGAAATGTTTTAAGGTATTTTAGGGTTTATTTAAGTATTTATGGTTTTTAATGCTTTTCAAAAAATTTAGGGATTCATAAGGGGTTTTAGGGTCTTAGTGGGTTTTTAGAGGATTTAGTATTTTTTATTGTTTTTTCAAGTTTTTAGGGTTCTTTTAGGGGTTTTAGGGTATTTATTATTTTTTTTGGGTTTTAGAGGGTCTAGATTTTATATTGTTTGTTAGATTTTGTACTGTTTGTAATTTTTTTTGGGTTTTTTTTGAGTTTTTATGATTTTTTTGAGTTTACATATAGGTTATTTGGGTTGTAGAAGTTTTTATTAATTTATCTGGGTATTAACTATTTTTAGGGTTTTTAGAGTTTTCTAGAGTTTTATGGTTTTTAGTAATTTTAGGGTTTTACGATTTTTTATGGTTTTTAGCATTCTTAATGGGTTTTGTGTTTTCAAGATTTATGGTGGTTTAGTATTTTTATGGTTTATAGGATTTTTAGGGATTTATAGGCGTTTTTTTTATTTTTAAGAGTTTTAATATGTTTTAGGAATGTTTTAGGGTTCTAATAGTTTTTAGGATTTTAATGGGTTTTAGAGCGTTTTAATGTATATTATGGTTTTTTAATTTTTTATGGGTTTTAGAGATTTTATGGGTTTCAGGATGTTTAACATGTTTTTTTCATTTAGGGTTTCATAGGGGTTTTAGGGTTTTTAGGGGTTTTATGGTTTTTAGGTACTTTTATGGGTTTTTGGAATCTTTTAGCTTTTATGATTTTTAGGTTCTTTTAGGCTGTTTTGGGGTTTTAGTCACTTTTAATGTTTTAACGGGTTATGATCTTTTGGGGATTGTTTTAAAGGATTTTATTAGGATTTATAGTATTTTTAGGGTTTTTTTGGGTTTTTTGGAGTTTTAAGGGGTTTTATGGATTTTAGTGTTTTAGATATTTTTATGTTCTTTTAGCGGTTTTAGGGTTTTACGATCTTTTAACGATTTTAGGGTTATTATTATTATTTTTGTTTTCCTATGGTATTTTTGGTTTTACAAGTTTTATGGTTTTTTGGTTTCTTGGGAGTTTTTTGGGTTTTAGGGGTTTTTAGGGGATTTAAGATATTTTTGGGGTGTTAGTGTTTTTTTGGTTTCTTGGGTGTTTTTTTGGGCTTTGGGGTTTTTAGGGTTTTTAGGCGGTTTTAGTTATTTTTGGGTTTTCAAGGGTTTTTAGGGGTTTTCCTAGTTTTAATGGTTCTTTTGAGTTTTATGATTTTTTGGGGTTTCAGGATTTTAGGTTATTTTTTTATTTAGGGTTTTAGGGGGTTTATATTTTTAGGGTTTTAGGGTATTAACAAGTTTTTAAGGTTTTTATGGGGTTTAGTTTGTTATATATTTTTATTTTGTGGTTTTAGGGTTTTCTAGTATTTGTATGGGATTTTAGGGTCCTTTGGGTTTTAATAGGGGTTTTAGGGACTTTATGTTTTTAGGGATTTTAGTGTATTTTAGGGTTTTATCTTTTTAAGAGTATTTTAAAATATCATTTGGGTTTTTGGGCCGTTGTGTGGATTATTGGATTTTAGGGGATTTTTGATTTTATTTAGTGTTATTGGGATTTTTAGGTGGTTTTATGGTCTTTTGGAGGTGTTTATGGTCCTTTAGTTGTCTTTTTGGGTTATTTTAGGGACATTTAGGTTTTTTTTGGATTTTTATGGGTTTTAGGGGTTTTTTAAGATTTTTAGCATTTTAGTGTCTCCTAGGGTATTCATTGTTTTTAGGGGTTTTAGGGTTATTTAGCAGTTTTTATGTGTCAAGGGATTTTTAAAGGGTATTTAGTTTTTTAGCGGTCTTGGGTTTTATTTTGTATTTAGGTATCTTTTAGGTTGTTAAGGTAATTTTTGTGTTTTTATAGTTATTTTAGCGTTTTTATGGTTTTTAGGGCAAGGAAGATTCGGAGGTCGGGCTATTCCCAACCCCCCCCCCCCCCAAAATTTATGAAATAAATAAAATACCCAGCAGACAAGGGAGGGGAGGGGTCAAATGACCCACACCCAAAAACCCTTTACAAACACACACCCAAGGACTGCAAAAAAAAAGGAAAATCAAAAGCACACAAAAAAAACCAAAGCAACTCTGACAGCATCCCCCAACCAATCAGCAACCAGCAGTAAAGCAAAAACAGTATCTTCAGCACCTCTCATCCAAGAAGCAACCAGAATCTAGAACCACCATCATCCAACATCACATAACGACCAATATCCAATCATCACAGAACCATCAGCATCAAAAACACAATCCTCCCCTTCACCGCCTCATATTGAAGCATCAGTCATCACCAAGCAGTAACATCTTTCTTCACACCCACCTCCAGGAACACAACCGTAGCACCCAAGAGAAAGACAGCATCCAACACAATTAAACAGTAACTGAAACCAACATCCAACACAACCACCAGCAGTAGCAACATGATTGAAATTTTCCTCACATTCCAGCCAAGAACCAACCAACATTACAGAAGAATGCACCCAGCAACACAACCTGGAGCATAGAGCTGCCATAATCCAGGGAAAGAACAAAAGCACAGAACAACCTAACTTGAAATTCATCAACAAACCGGGGGGAAACTAGCACCCATACCCATCAATGAACCACAACAGCCAACACAACATCCAACGCCACGCAACAGAACCAAAAAAGCAGCATCCACAGCATATCATAGCCAAACCAGCCACCGCACAAAAAACCACCATCCAACATAGCATCCAGAATGAAACAAAACTTGATGATCCCTTCAACATTAGTTTGGGAAGAAACCAAAATGGAGAAGTCAGAAAGACGAACCTGCATTACCTACACAATTCGGTGCAACGCCGATCTGATCTCCGCCTCTTGAACAGATCTGAAAACCCACAACACATAATAAGACACCAAGTCCTCAGAACCATCACCAGGCTGGGAAGACCACCAATGAACCATCCCCAGAACAAATTCGCATGACCTCTCAAAGCCCGGACCTCTCCTAAGCCACTTGATGCCATGTAGTACAAGAAGATTGTAATGTTACGACCCTAGATACCCAAAGTCGGTGCATTATTACATAACATTGGCATGATCACAAAGGATCAAGTCTCGAAAGACCGATTAGTTTAGTAGTCTTGGATACACTAGATATATTCCTAAGTATTACATTACATCATAAGGTAAAAAAACTACAACAACGTCTTATCTTCATATCCCCTCATACTATCCCTGCAGGTCATTCATAAATTACTTTTTCACATCCTGGGAAAAGATAAAACATTGAAAGGGGTGAGCTCATATGCTCAGTAAGGATAACAATATAGCAGAAGCTTTCATAGATAAGCATAAACACTTAAAGAAATTTATAACTAAAACAAAAGCCTTTTAAACTTTAACTTAAACATAATATGGAAAAGATAAAATGAAATAATTCCATTTACATATTCACATGGATATTCTACTAGTCGAACAATCACATGCAATATCAATAACCACTTTCATAATGATGGAATGCATAATGTCAGACTATCATAACCACATAGCCAAGGTCTCGTGCTAAGACTACAAATAAGATTTTGGCAAGGCCTTGTGTTAAGACACTAGTTTGTCTCATGAGACCTACCGATGAATCAAGGAGCTATAGAGGGCTCCACCCATCACTTACTAAGTCCAATGCATTCCTCATATGAAAAGTTTTAAACATAACATAAACATTCATATTAAAACTAGCATACAAAATGCCAATACTTTATCCACAAACCATGAATGGTATAAAAATAGCACATCCACAGTCAAACATAACTCATTCGATACAATATGAAAGATTGTATTGTATCATATTAACCTCAATCGATAATGATGAAGGATATTATCATAGATGAAAATAATCATCAATACAATTAGAGTGAAATATCCCCTTTTTCTTGAAATCATTTAAAAGTCACACTATTTGTCAAGAATCCATTTAAAATAGAATTTAGAATCAAAGTGTCCCATACCACTTTTGAAACTTCTAAAAAGAATTTTGATTTTAAAACTTTAATGTCCATATAAATAAATCCTTAAAACCATTTTTAAAACATGGACATTAATGAGAATGATTTAGAAGAATGAGTCTTTAAAACATTTAAAAATGGTATTTTAGTTAGAGTTTCTAACCAAAAGAGAGACACTTGAATACAAATAAATGAGGTAATAAAAACATTGTAATATCTTGATAATAAAGGGATTCATGATATACTATGTCAATTTACACCACATAAAAGTTATTTGGTGTATAACAACAAATAAGTCTCAATGGAATGTAAATTAAGATGAAATCTCTCATAAAGGTTGTATCTTTAGGTTATGGATAAATCAATGACATAATTATGTGTGAAAAATATAAATACACTAAATATGATTGGATATTCAGTGTAAAACAATAAAAGTACATTCACACATATTCTTGTAAAAACAACACCAATGAATTGGATGTTTATCCCAACAAATCGAGATTGAGTAAGAATTACTCTTATCAAGTTCATACCGATGACTTGAGAATTTATTAATGGAGTGATTATGTGTATAAAAAGTATATCCATAGAAAGGTGAGTGGAATTTATGACATAATCAAATTAATTGTGATTCTACACATAATCTTGGAGTAAAATAATCAATGAAGTATATGTAAAGACGAATGAGTAGAAATTGAAATTCCAAATTCCCTTATTGATTTGGTAACATACAGAACACACGCCCATGAAAGAAGGATCATACTATGATTATGTAAATATAAATGAATTAAATTATATTACACAATTAATACCAAAATGGGTAGTATACACACCACATGTAATAAATAAGTGGTGAATAATGGAATTCTCACGAAATTAAAAGTGAGATAAGAAACCCCTTACATTGTACTTTTTCTTGGTCGAAGGTTGGTTAAAATCCTGTATAATGGTGAAATAATTGTTATTGAATTATAAAAGAATCATTTACATTAATATGATATCATATATGATCTTTTAACATTGATTTGTTATTAATATCTTAGTATTATCGTTGTTTCGGGTGTTAACTTACTCGTTTTCTTCTATATCTTTTGTTAAGTAAGACATTTTGTCATTGATAGGATGTATCTTATTCATATCCAGAATTATATAAAGTCCTTAAACATTATTTTTAAATAATAAAATGATAATTATATTTGAATGTATATGATGGAGAATGAATCTCATCGCATTCATGGAGACGGTAGTCCGTACGTACACACGAGCAACAATTCCTTTCGTTTGATGTTAAAATAATATATAATTGGATGTTATATCATATATACAGAATAATTATCATGTTATATTTATTATTTACATTAATTACACATCATTATTATACCCATCCAAATAATAATTTATTGAATGACAATTACACCACGACGTGGAGACGGTAAGCCGTACGTACGCACGTATGGTGACATGTCATTCAAAGGATGGATAGAATACTAAATATTGTTGTACTATATTTATAATAATATTATAGTATATAGGAGATACTGGATTAATTAATTTATAATGGGAATAACAAAGAAAGAAGAAGTTGAAGAAGAAAAGAATTTGAAAAAGGGTGGTAAAAACATTACCTCTTCTTCGGGTTCTTCCTTTTGATTTGATCAAAAGGGCTCCTTATTATGGATTTCTGGTCAAACTAAGTCCTCTAGGTTGTAGTGAGGGAAGTTTAGAGAGTATTTGGGCAGTTTTTGGACGAACCAAAAGGCTTTTAATGTGTGAAGTAATGAGAAGGGCGAGTGCCCTTTTATAAGAGGGGTGAGGGGCACCATTGGAAAAGCTAAAAATATTATTTTATAATAAATTTATATTCGGTTTATAATGGATCCAAAGTGTATTATTTAATGATTAAGGTGTGTATAGGTCGAAAACCACTCAACCAATAGAATTTAGACAGGTTTGGGTCATTATATTAACCTTATCTTTAAGTATTAACTCTTAGTTAATTAGTTTCACTTTTACAATGTCTCTTTGTATTTTTATATTATATGGTTAATAAACTTACTATAAACATCCAAGAGACCCTTAAGTGGTCTGTTAATGATACAACTATCATGATATATGTCTCTTGGAAGAACCTTATATTTTTAGGAATTTAATATCAATTAATAATATAATATTTGTTTTAAAAACACTTTTATGTCAATTTTGACACTATTCGGTAATTGATTTTTGTGAAACTCATATCAAAATGATTAATTCTAAAATGTCAATTAAATCAATCCTAATATGTAATATAAACCTATAAAATTATTTTAATTCATAAAAAGTCTCATATAATGTTTATTTGGGTATCTACAATATCAATCATTTTAATTGTTCCTTATTAAGGTAATTACTTCATGACCATTGTGTCATAAATAAATTAAATTATTTAATGTCTAAAATTTATAAATAAAATAACATTATTTAGGAAATATTTTTATCTTTCTAATGAATATTTATAGTCGAATTTATCTTTTGTGTAACCCTATATTAAATTAGTTTTAGTAAATAAACATTGATTTTCACTCTTTTTACTCTTCTTTGAATTAAATAATAATAAATGTCCTAATCTATTCCAAGTGGACCTAAATGATAATATTTTATTCCTAAGGTTGTTTTTGGTCGAGATACACTTGTCCAATAGAATTAGGACATGTGTTAGGGTAATATTAATATCATTTTTAACCTTAATTACCCTATTTACTTTTAACCGTGGTAAATAAAAGTAAAAAAGTTACTATTCACAAAAATTATTTTAATCTCAATGAACCACATTTTTACTCCTTGATATTAACCATGTCTCTCGGATTTTCGAAATTCCACTCACAAAAGCGGTAAAATTAAGTTTTATGAAAAATTCAGTTTTTTAACTACCACTTAGTGGTTTCACTATTCATCAAAAAATGAATGTTTCTAGAAAAATACCAAAAATTAGGCCTAAGCTATATTTGATATTATGAATTAAAAAATTATGGATATTTTACCCAATTAAAATCAAATCAATTGAATTAATTAATTTAAAAATTAATTTCCGTAGTCAAAACAAATAGCGTGTTTTTAAGAGATAATAACTATCAAAAGATTGACATTTGTTTATGTCTGGTTTAAATGTGAAATATCATCCAGTGACCAACATTGTATTAAATGGTAAAAATATATTCTAAATATACTTAAAAACCACTCAAATTAAAAATTTATCCCTATTAATTATTTTGATTAAAAAAGTTGTTTTTAATTAAAACTTAGTAATTTTCACTATTCATCAAAATATGAAAGTTATCTGAAAAGTACCAAAATTTCACCATAATCTATTTTCGATATTATGAATCCAAAACTGAAGTCCATTTTGAAAGATAAAATTTATAAAATTTCAAAAAAGTTGGTATTACTATTCATAATGGCTTGTTTGATTGGTTGTGGTGTGTTAGAATCTCGAAGTTGCGTACAACGCACGTCATTGCATTATTCAAAGGGAAACGTACCGTGGAATCTTGGGGTGTAACATTATCCCCTCCTTAAATAAATTGCGTCCTCGCAATTTTTATAAAATTGGGCTTGAGAATATAATGGAATGTCCCACATCGGAAAAAGAGTCAATAAAACTATCACTTTAAAAGAAAGGAAAAGAGGTATAAAGGTCACCCAAGATAAACCATACTAGGATTCCATGTAGGAAAACATGGATATGGACGATAAACTAAGTGTTCAGTTCTGATGGAGAGGGATAGAAAACATGATCAGGAGAAAGTTAACAATAAGAAAATCAAAAACTTGTGTTGGGACAAACGATCCTTAGTCTCCCAGTACGAAAAGTAAACGGACAACATTTTTTGTTTTAATTTACATTACATAAGGAAGAAGAATTTATTTATGATATTTACTATGAACCTAAAGAGATATACTTACTTTTGAAGTAGAGTTTCATTATTTAATAACTTTTTACCACGAACTCATTTTTTTTGAACAATGAGTTTTCAAGAAGACTTGGTCACAATGGAAGAGCTAGAATAAACATCTATATAAATACATGATCCACGTAGGATAAAATATATATTAACCTTTTCTTTAGAGATTAATCAAAACCAAAATGGTTAGTATAATATCTGATGATCCCCCAAATGGATATTCTATTAGATAGAAAAAAACACTAATCTTAATTTCTAAAATTAAACCATCAATACCCCAAAGTTAAATAAATACCATTCGATAATCAATTGTCCTTAAAATCCTTCAATATAATCTAAACTAATATTGAAACCCAAAACTTATAAGAATGTAGTCTTCCATGTTAAATTGTATCTCCAAATGACATTAATTACACTTAAAGTCACATACTTAAAAGTAATTAACCTAATCATTTCCATGAATAACCCAAATCACTATAAATCCACAATAAAAAACATAGATAAAAATCCACCATTACTCCTCAAATTAAATCCCATAATATTCTATTTTCCTTGGGCATATAGTGTTCACAACCCAGTGAACAACTTCCAAAATAACATTTATCACTTAATCACCAAATCATTTTCTTATACTAAGGGTATTCATTTGATAAGATACAAGATCCCAAATCAAATTATTATTGATAAATAAAATCATTTAACTGAAAATAATAGTCACACTAACCAGGGACTTCACGTAGTCCAGTGGTAGGTGATAAATCCCAATCGCACTTTGGTTGTGCGTTCAATTCCCACAGCTTTGTCCGACACGACGGGTTGTCACACGGTCTGCATGTTTTCCTTTTTCAAAAACTATATTTTATAACATTAGCAAAATGAGATAAATTCCTCAAAATAACCATAACATAATTTAACCAAAAATCTTATCTCATACCTTGCATTTTCATCCCAAATTATAATAACTTATAATTACCTCAAACCCAACGATCATATAAAACCAAATGGTTATTTATAACTATATCCACAAGAGAAAAGATAATTCTTCCTCAAATATCATTCTCACATGGAAATCTGTAGGGTTAAAAATACATGAGAAAATTATTCCAAAGTAAACCCATCAACAAGGAGCACAAATACTTTTTAAAAATTTCTCCAACCATTTATTTCCACATAGCTTCTTCTTTGACCAAAAAAATATCCTATAGGATAGGTAATTCCCTCTGGTAATGGCCAGGTCCCCTACATTTATGGCAAATGACTGTAAATGGATTCTTGGGACCATTTTTATCTTCTTCCATAGTACTCTTCATTTTTCTTCGGAAATTCTTCACTTTATGTCCTTACTTCCTGCACATAAAGCATTTCATTGTCCCATTGAGACACTTTCCTGGGTGTATCCTTCCACATTTCCTGCATGCTCCACTGCTGGATCTCTTATCATTCATCACCTTTCTCTTCTTTGTTGAGTCTGAGAATTGGTTAATATATATATTGTTGATCATATTTTTGGAAAATTGATTTGGCATAAAGACGATATCTTTTACGCCTATCAACATTCCATTTTGTTGCTCATTGCCACCACTGTTCCCACCTTGTACATCATTCTCAAAGTCACTATGACTTCCTTGGAATCCTGCCATTGACTAAAACCAGAAGGCATTGTGTGAGTAACAGTAGTCATAAAATCATTTAGAGATTAACATGTCACCATATTCTCAATTTGAAACACATTAGGATTAACGAAGGTCATTTACTCTCATATTATATATAATACTTCAAATCAGTTTGTATAGAAAATGTAAATTATCCTAAGCATATCCCCCGGGAGTGTCGTAACCAAGAGTGCAACAAGGCCCGTTGTCGTGCACCAGTTCCCATTCGAGTCTAGCTCAAAGCGGTGTTTTCAGGTTTTACCCCTAGGTACATCTGTACCAGAGCCACCTCTACCTGCTCGTATCCAGACAGGGATGTATTTCTCGGAAAACTCAAAAAATCTATACAATACCAACATTTTAGGAAGTTCTTCTATACTAATCTTCAAAGTTCATCTTAGGTCTACGTGCTCTAATCAGATTTTATCTAAATCTATCTTCCAAGGTTTGTACTAAACTTCCTCTGATACCAACTGTAACGCCCCGACCCTCGATACCCAGTGTCGGTGCATTATTACATAACATTGGCATGATCACAAAGGATCAAGTCTCGAAAGACCGATTTGTTTAGTAGTCTTGGAAACACTAGATATATTCATAAGTATTACATTACGTCATAAGGTAAAGAAAACTACAACAACATCTTATCTTCATATCCCCTCATACTATCTCTGCAGGTCATTCATAAATTACTTCTTCACATCCTGGGAAAAGATAAAACATTTAAATAGGTGAGATCAGATGCTCAGTAAGGATAACAATATAGTAGAAGCTTTCGTAGATAAGCATAAACACATAAAGTAATTTATAACTAAAACAAAAGCCTTTTAAACTTGAACTTCAACATAATATGGAAAAGATAAAATGAAATAATTCTATTTACATATTCACATGGATATTCTACTAGTCGAACAATCACATGCAATATCAATAACCAATTTCATAATGATGGAATGCATAATGCCAGACTATCATAACCACATAGCCAAGGCCTCGTGCCAAGACTACAAATAAGATTTTGCCAAGGCCTTGTGCCAAGACACTAGTTTGTCTCATGAGACCTACCGATGCATTGAGGAGCTGTAGCGGGCTCCACCCTTCACTTACTAAGTCCAATGCATTCCTCATATGAAAAGTTTTAAACATAACATAAACATTTGTATTAAAACTAGCATACGAAATGTCAATACATTATCCACAAACCATGAATGGTATAAAAATAGCACATCCAAAGTCAAACATAACTCATTCAATACAATATGGAAGATTGTATTGTATCATATTAACCTCAATCGAGAATGATGAAGTATATTAACATAGATGAAAATAATCATCAAAACAATTAGAGTGAAATATTCCATTTTTCTTAAAATCATTTAAAAGTCACACTATTTGTCAAGAATCCATTTAAAATAGATTTTAGAATCAAAGTGTCCCAAACCACATTGAAACTTCTAAAAGGAATTTTTATTTTAAATCTTTAATTTCCATATAAATAAATCCTTAAAACCATTTTTAAAACATGGACATTAATGAGAATGATTTAGAAGAATGAGTTTTTAAAACATTTAAAAAGGGTATTTTAGTTAGAGTTTCTAACCAGAAGAGAGAGACTTTAATACAAATAATTGAAGTAATAAAATCTTTTTAATATCATGAGAATAAATGGATTCATGATATACTATGTCAAAGTACACCACATAAAAGTGATTTGGTGTATAACAACAAAGAAGTCTCAATGGAATGTAAATTAAGATGAAATATATCATAAAGGTTGTATCCTTAGGTTAAAGATAAATAAAAGACATAATTATGTGTGAAAAATATAAATACACTAAATATTATTGGATATTCAGTGTAAAACAATCAAATTACATTCACACATATTCTTGTAAAAACAACACCAATGAATTGGATGTTTATCCCAACAAATCGAGATTGAGTAAAAATTACTCTTATCAAGTTCATACCGATGACTTGAGAATTTATCAATGGAGTGATTATGTGTATCAAAAGTATATCCACAGAAAGGGGAGTCGAATTTATGACATAATCAAATGAATAGTGATTCTACACATAATCTTGGAGTAAAATAATCCATGAAGTATGCGTAAATCCGAATGAGTGGAAATTGAAATTCCAAATTCCCTTATTAATTTGGTAATAGAAAGAACACACAGCCATAAAATAAGGATCATACAATGATGATGTAAATATAAATTAATTAAATTATATTACACAATGAATAAAAACATGGGCAGTACACACACCACATGTAATAAATAAGTGGTGAACAATGGAATTCTCACGGAATTAAAAGTGAGATAAGAAACCCCTTACTTTGTACTTTTTCCTTGGTCGACGGTAGGTTAAACTCTTGCATAATGGTGAAATAATTGTTATTTAATTATACGCGAATCATTTACATTAATATGATATCATATATGATCTTTTAACATTGATTTGTTATTAATATCTTAGTATTATCATTGTTTCAGGTGTTAACTTACTCGTTTTCTTTTATATGTTTTGTTAAGTAACACATGTTTTTCATTGATAGGTTGTATCTTATTCATCCAGAATGATATCAAGTCCTTAAACATTATTTTTAAATAATCAAATAATAATTATACTTGAATGGATACGATGGAGAATGAATCCCATCGCGTTCGTGGAGACGGTAGTCCGTACGTACGCACGAGCGACAATATCATTCTTTTGATGTTAAAATAATATATAATTGGATGGTATATCATATAGACAGAATAATTATCATGTTATATTTATTATTTACATGAATTAAACATCATTATTATACCCATCCAAATAATAATTTATTGAATGACAATTACACCACGACGTGGAGACGGTAAGCCGTACGTACGCACGTATGGTGACATGTCATTCAAAGGATGGATAGAATACTGAATATGGTTGTAATATATTTATAATAATATTAAGGTATATAGGAGATACTGGATTAATTAATTTAGAATGGGAATAACAAAGAAAGAAGAAGTTGAAGAAGAAAAGAATTTGAAAAAGGGTGGTAAAGACATTACCTCTTCTTCGGGTTCTTCCTTTTGATTTTATCAAAAGGGCTCCTTAGGATGGATTTATGATCAAACTAAGGCCTCTAGGTTGTATCTAGGGATGTTTAGAGAGTAGTGGGAAGGGGTTGGATGAACCAAAAGGCTTTGATGGTGTGAAGTAATGAGAAGGGTGAGTGCCCTTTTATAAGAGGGGTGAGGGGCACCTTTGGAAAAGCTAAAAATATTATGTTATAATAAACTCATATTCGGTTTCTAATGGATCCAAAGTTGATTATTTATATTTTAAGGTCGGGATAGGTCAAAAACAACTCAACCAATGGAATTTAGACAGGTTTGGTTCATTATATTAACCTTATCTTTAAGTATTAACTCTTAGTTAACTAGTTTCACTTTTACAATGTCTTTTTGTATTTTCATATTATATGGTTAATAAACTTACTATAAACATCCTAGAGACCCCCAAGTGGTCCATTAATGATACAAATATCATGATATAAGTCTCTTGGAAGAAAATAAGATTTTTAGGAATTTAATATCAATTAATAATATAATATTTGTTTTAAAAACTCTTTTATGTCAATTTTGACACTATTCAATAATTGATTTTTGTTAAACTCATATCAGAATGATTACTTCGAAAAAAGTCAATTAAATCAATCCTAATATGTAATATTAACCTATAAAATTTGTTTAATTCATAAAAAGTCTCAAATTATATTTATTTGGGCATCTACAATATCAATCAATTTAATTTTTCACTATTATGGTAATTACTACATCACCATTGTGTCATAAATAAATTAAATTATTTAATGTCTAAAATTTATAAATAAAATACCATTATGTATTAAATCTTTTTATATTTCTAATAAATATTTATTGTCGAATTCATATTATGTGAAACCCTATATTATATATGTTTTAGTAAATAAACTTTGATTTTAACTGTTTTAACTATTCTTTGAATTAAATAATAATAAATGTCCTAATCTAATCCAAGTGGACCTAAATGATAATATTTTATTCCTAAGATTGTTTGTGTTCGAGATACACTTTTCCAATAGAATTAGGACATTTGTTAGGGTAATATTAATATCATTTGTACCCTTAATTACCCTATATACTTTTAACCGTGGTAAATAAAAGTAAAAAGTTACTATTCACAAAAAATTATTTTCAACTCAATGAACCATATTTTACTCCTTGATATTAACCGTGTCTCTCAGATTTTCGAAATTCCACTCACAGAAGCGCTAAAATCATGTTTTATGAAAAATTCAGTTTTTTAACTACCACTTAGTGGTTTCACTGTTCATCAAAAAATGAATGTTTTCAGAAAAATACCAAAAATTAGGCCTAAGCTATATTTGATATTATGAATTCAAAAATGATGTCTATTTTAACAAATTCAAAACAAATCAATTGAATTAATTAATTTAAAAATAAATTTCCGTCGTTAAAACAAATAGCGTGTTTTTAAGAGATAATAACTATCAAAAGATTGACACTTGTTTATGTCTGGTTTAAATTTGAAATATCATCCAATGACCAACATTGTATTAAATGGTAAAAATATATTCTAAAAATACTTTAAAACCACTCAAATTAATAATTTATCACTATTAATTGTTTCGATTAAAAAAGTTTTTTTTAATTAAAATTTAGTAATTTTCACTATTCATCAAAATATGAATGTTATCCAAAAAGTACCAAAATTTCTCCCTAATCTAATTTCGATATTACGAATCCAAAACAGAAGTCCATTTTGAAAGATAAAATTTATAAAATTTCAAAAAGTAGGTATTACTATTCATAACGGCTAGTTTGATTGGTTGTGGTGTGTTAGAATCTCGAAGTTGCGTACAACACACGTCATTGCATTATTCAAAGGGAAACGTACCGTGGAAGCTTGGGATGTTACAAAGATGTGACGCTGCCTACCTGATCACCTTAAAAAACCAAAAATATATGTCGTAGAAAGGAAGCTAAAACCAAAACCCACACTACCATTGAGCCTCCCTCCACCGCAAGGCCATGACTCTTCATTCAGCATCTAGTACCGCCAAAGTGGATCTGGGCCATGCCCCCAAGGCCAGCGAACCAGATCTCAGAAAATACACCGAAGATCCGCGACGTGAAAGACCAGAGTTAGGCCACTTATCCAAGAAACTACAGATCCGGACGTCGGAGAGGCTGGATATGACCTGATCCTCCATGGTTGACTTCTTCATCAGGGGTTGACGCCAGAGAAAAGAAATTTGCAGGGGCACCACAAACCCTAAAGGAGAATTCCGTGAGAGGAGGGAGCAACGAAGCTGGTAAAGCCGATGCCGGAGAATCCAAAACTGTAGGGAAGGCACCGCCACGCTGTGGAGTCGCAAGAAGAGTCTCCATACTAAGCGAGCACCATAGGATCCGAGAGAAACTGCCGCCATCTACTTTATGGTTTTTATGGGGTTTTTGGGTTCTTTGGGTTTTTATGGGTTTTTGGGGTTTTTGAGTTATAATGTTTTTATGTTTTTTAGGTTTTTACAGGTTTTAAATGGATTTTTAGGATTTTTAGGGGTTTTCGGGTTTGGTAGGGTTGTTATTAGTCTGTCATATTTTTTAGGGTTTTAGGTTTTTACAATATTTATGGTTTTTTGTAAGGTTTTACATATTTTTTTGGGTTTTCAAGATTTTTAAGGGATTTAAGGGGTTTATGGTTTTTAGGGGTTTGAGGAGGTTTATAATTTTTAGGGTATTATTCAGGTATTTAGGGTTTTCAGGAGTTCTAAATGGGTTTTATGGCTTTAGGAAATTTTCATATATTTTGTAGTTTTTAGGGTTTTTAGTGTTTTCGGGGTTTTATATTTGTTTTTTATGTTGTAGGGTATAGGGTTTCAGGTGTTGGTTATAGGTTTTAAAGAGTAGGTTATAGACTTTAGTTTGTGGGTTTTAGGGTTTAGGGTGTTGGGTATAGGTTTTAAGGTGTAGGATTTAGGGTTCAGGATTCAGGGTATTGGCTTTAAGTTGTAGGGTTTAGGATTTTTTTGTAAGGTATAATGATTATGTTTTAGGGTTTTTAGTGTAGGGTTCATAATATAGAGTATTAGGTTTTTGGTGTTAGGTTTTGGGTTTAAGGTTTAGGGTATTGGGTTTAGAAAGTCGGTTTTAGGGTGCAGGGTGTAGAGTATTGGGTTTAGGGTGTATTGTTTACAGTTTAGGGTGTATGGTATGGGGTTTCATGTTTGGGTTATGGGACTTAGTGCTCATGTAATAGGGTTTAGACTATTGGATAAAGAGTGTATAGTGTGGGGTATAGGGTATAGGGTGTAGGTTATAGGGTTTATGGGGTAAGTTAATGGGATTAAGGAGTAGGGTATGTGTTTTTGGGTGTAGTGCTTAGGGATTAGGGTGTCAGATTTAGGATTTAGGGTGTAAGATTTAGGGTTTACTGTGTAGAGAATATTGTTTCAGTTTTAAGGTATAGGATATATATTTTTATGTTCAGCTTTAGGGTGTAAGTTATAGGGTTATAGGTGTAGGGTATAGGTTTTCAGTGTGTCACGTTTTGTGTTTAGGTTTTAGGGTGTCGGCTATCAGGTTTATGAGAGGGGGTTTAGGGTTAACGATGTACGGTGTAGGGTTTGGGGTGTAGGGTATAATGATTAAGGAGTAGGGAAAAGTGTTCGGGGTGTAGGGTATAGGGTGTATCTTATAAGGTACATGGTTTAGGGTGTGGGGTTTAGGGTTTAGTGTGTTGGGTAAATGGTTTAGGGTGTAGGGTTTAGCGTTTCAGGTGTAGGGTGTAGGGTATATGTTATTTATGGGTTTTAGGGGGTTTTTATTTTTTTGGGGTGTTTCAGGGTTTTAGGTTTTTCTTTGAATAGTTTGGGATTTTCATTTTTATGGGTTTTAGGGATTTTAGGGGTTTTCCTAATTTTTATGCGTTTTCAGGGGCTTCTTATGGTTTTTTTGGATTTTAGTTCTTTATTAGGGTTTTTAGTGTTTCAAAGGTTTTTTGGGTTTTGATGATTTTTATTTATTTGAAAATATTTCAACTTTTTATAGTTTTTGGGAGTTTTAGGGTTCTTTTAATAATTTTTAGTTTTTTAGGATATTTAGTTTGTTTTTTTATTTTTTTTATCATTTTTAGGTATTTTTGGGTTTTGAGGGTTTTTGTGTGTTTTTGGGGGTTTACGGTGTTTTGGGGTTTTTAATGGATTTAGGTTTTTTTTGGGACTTATAGGGTTTTTAAAGAGTTTTAGGTTTTTTGAGATTATTAATGTGCACAGGCGGTTTTATGTGTCTTATAGGTATTTAAGTTAATTTTTAGGGTATTTTAGGTAATTTTTTTAGGGTATTTTAGGGGTTTTGAGAATTTTTTTGATTTTTATGGTTTCAAAATAATTTAAGGTTTTAATGTATTGTGGTTTTTAGGGTTTTTTATTTTTTAGGGATTTCTATGTGTTATCTGGGTTTTTTTGGGGGTTTTAGAGTTTGTAATGTTTTTAGTGGTTTAGGTTTTTTTGGGGTCTATTGGGTTTTCAAGGTTTTTGGGTTTTAGGGGTTTTTAGAATTTTTGAGGGTGTTTATAACTTTTTGGGATTTTAATGTTCCATGGTTTTTATGGGTTTTAGGGTATTGTTTGGGGTTTTTTGGGATTTATTAATTATTTTAGCTTTTATGTTTTTACGGTTTTTGGGTTTTGTTAGGTTTTTAAAGGATTTATGTTTTTTGTGCGTTTTAGGGATTTTTATGGTTTAATTTTTAAGGGTTTTTTTATAGTTTTTTGGTTATTTTAATATTTTATTGTTTTTTAGGGTCTTTTAGATTTTTTGGGTCATTAGTGTTTATTTAGTGTTTTTTGGGTCTTTAGGGGTTCTTGGAGATCTTAGGTTTTCTATGGTTTTTTAGGTCATTTAGGGTTTTAAGGTGTTTTATTGGTTATTTAGTGTTTTTATGGATTTTAGGTTTTTTATGGGTGTTATAGGGGTTCTATGTTTCTTTAGGGTATTTTACGGGTTTTGGGCCCTTTAGTGTTGTCTGAAATATTTAGGTTCTTTTAGGTTCTTTTTTTATTTTTAGGGTATTTAGGTTCCTTTTGGGATTTCATGAATTTGTTTAGCCTTTTAGTATTTTTAAGGTATTCTATGGACTTTTATGGTATTTATGGTTTTTGGTGTCTTTTATGGTTTTAGGGTTTTATGTCCTTTTATGGTTTTTGGGGGTTTTATGGTCTTTTAAAGGGGGTTTTAGTTTTTTTATGGTCTTTTAGGATTTTAGTTGTTTAATTGTCATTTTTGGGGTTTTAGGATCCATTTTTATTTTTAGAATTTTTAGGTTTTTATTGGGTTTGGGAGGGGGGTTATGGTTTTTTAGGTTTCATTAAGACTTTTAGTTTTTTAAGGTTTTAGGAATTTTTAGTGTTTTTTGAGTTTTAAGGGGTTTTTTGGGTTTTAAGGGGTTTTAGGGTTTTTTTTGTAATATGTAGTTTTATATGGTTTTTAGGGTTTTGGGTCTTTTTTTATGGTTTTTAGTATTTTTGGGTTTTTAGTGTCTTTTTTGGGGGGTTCTATGTTTTTTGGGTTTTTTAATCTTTTAATGGGGTTTAAGGATTTTTTGGGTCTTGTATATATATTTTGGATATTTAGTTGTTTTCAGGTTTTTAGGTTAACTAAGGGATTTAATAGTTTTTAGGTTTTTTAGAATATTTTATGGGTTTTCCAGTTATCATAGTTTTTAGTGTCTTTAGGGGATATTTTTTTTTAGAGTTTGTAGGTTCCTTTAGTTTATAGGATTTTTAGGGGTATTAGGGGTTTTCATGTTTTTATAGGTTTTTTTATGTCTTTTAATGTTTTAGTAGAATTTATGTTTTTTAGGGATTTTATTATTTTTATAAAATTTCATGTTTTATATTTTCTTCAGAGTCTTTTAGAGTTTTATGAATTTTTTTTTGGGGTTTTAGAATTTTTAGGGTCATTTAGGGACTTTAAGGTATTTTAGGGGGTTTTAGGTTTTTATGGTCCTTTAGGGTTTTAGGGTTTTTAGGTTCATTATGGGATATTTTACAGTTTATAAATACCTTTAGGGGTTTTTGAGTCTTTCATTTTTTTTGAGTTTTAAGGGTATTTTAGGGGTTTTAGTGTTTTCGGGTCCTTTTAGGGGGTTTTGGGGTTTTATGGTCTTTATCTTTTTTATTGTTTTAAGGGTATTTATGATTCCTTATGGATTTTAGGATTTCTTGAAGTCTTTTTGTTTTTTTTTGTGTGCATTTTATGGTCTTTTATAGTTTTATTAGGGTTTTCACTCTCATTTAGGTTTCTAGGGTTTTCCCCTTTTAGGATTTTATATAAATTTTGGTGTTTTTATGATTTTAATAGTATTTTATGGGGGTTTTATGTGTTATTAAAGTCAATTATATATTTTTATGCTTTCTAAGGTATTTACAGTTGATAGGATTTTTAGGGTTTTGATGGTTTTATGGGTTTTAGGGAAATTAGGCTGTTTAGGTGCTTTAGTGGTTTTATGTGTTTTAGGTATTTTAGTGGATTTCACTCTATTATGGTTTTCTAGTGTTTTTAGCAGTTTTAGGGTTATTATGGTTATAGAATGGTTTTTATAGTGTTTGGATTTTTAGGATTTTAATGGTGTTTTAGTGTTTTAATGGGTTTTAGGGGTTTTTAGGGACTTCAAGGTTTTTTATTGGATTTTAGTCATTTTAGGGTTTTTAAGGGTTTAGTATTTTTAGGGTTTAAATGTATTTTTTGGATTTTAAGTGTGTTTGCATGGATTTTTTGGATTTAAGGGTTATTAGGGGTTTATGTGTTCTTAGGGTTTAAATGTTTTTATAGGGTTTTACGGCTTTTTATTTTTTCAGGTTTTTAGGGTTTTTAGGGGTAATATGGTTTTTTTATTAATTTTGTAGTTGTTTTGGGTTTTTTGGTATTTTTTGTGGATTTCAGTTTGGGTGGGATGGGGGTTGAAGTTTTTAGGGGTTTCAAGGATTTTTAGGTATTTTTCATTATTTTTAGTGTTTTATATAGTTTTTAGTGTTTTTTTGGATTTTAGGACATTTACAGTTGTTTATAAATTTAAGGAGTTTTAATGGTTGTATGTTTTTAGGGGTTTTATGGTTTTTAGGTCTTTATGGGGTTTAGTGTTTTAAAGGGTTTTTAGTTTTTTATATTTTTTATGTTTTTTATTGTTTTAGATTTTTTTGGATTTTTCAGGTCATGGGATGCTTATGGCTTTTTAGGGTCTTTTAGGATTGTTATATTGGAATTTAGCATCCTTTTGGATTTTGGGATATTTTTGGGTTTTTAATGGTTTTTAGGGTTTTTCAAGTTTTAGTTTCTTTTATGGGGAATTATGGTTTTTTTAGTTCTTAAGGGTTTCTATGGGTTTAAGAATATTTTTTAATTTTTTTAGTATTTTTAGGGTTTTAGGGACTTTATGGTTTTTTTATTTTAGGTGTTTTTGGGATTTTAGGGGGTTTATGGGGTGTAGGGACTTTTGGGGTTTTTAGGGGTTTTGTTTTCAGTATTCTTAGTATTTATAGAGTTTTTTTAGTTAATAAGGGGATTTTAATGTTTTAAAAGGCTTTTAGGATTTTATGTATATTTAAGAATTTAAAATTCTTTTAGAGTTTTTAGGGGTCTTTAAGGTTTTTATAGTTTTTTTTTGTGTTTTAGGGGTTTTGAATGTTTTTTATAGTGTTTATGGGTTTATAGGATTTTTAGGGTTTTATAGATTGTTTTTTGTTTTTAGATTAATTTCAGGGGTTTCAAAGTTATTAGGGGTTTTAATGGTCTTTATGGTTTTTTAATGTTTTACGGTGTTTTTAGGATTTTTATGGGTTTTATAATTTTTAGTATTTTTAGGGTTTGGGGGTTTTTTATTTTTAGGGGATGTTATGTTTTTATGGTTTTTAAGGGGATTTCAAGTATGTTAGGGTTTTAGTGGATTTTAGGTCCTATTTTATTTTTCAGTATTTTTATGGATTGTTGGGGTTCTAGAGGTATTAAGAGTATTTTAGGGTGTTTTAGGGTTATTTATTAGTTTGTAGTTTTTGGAGTATTTTGGTTGGTTTTAGGTTTTTGGGGTTTTTCATAATCTTTTTATAGGGGTTTTATGTCTTTAGGGTTATATAATATTTATGGTATTTGTGTTTTTTTGGGTTTTATGGTTCTTTTTAGTTTTTTATTTTTTAATTTTTTGGTGTTTTTAGGGGTTGGGTGGTATTTTTGGGTTTTATTAGGATTTTATGAGATTTTAGGTTTTTTAGGGGTTTAGGAGATTTTATGGTTTTTAGTGTTTATGGTGTTTTTTGGGGGTTTGGGATTTTTCATATTTTTAGGGGGTGTTCAGTGTTTTAGGGGTTTCTAAGGGGTTTTAGGAATTTTAGAGTTTTTAGGATGTCATAGAGTTTATATAGTTTTTAGGGAAATTAAAACATTCAGTGTTTTTAGGGGCTTTATAATTTCTATTAATTTTAGTGTTTTTAGGGGTTTTATGGTTTTATGGTTTTCTTGCATGATTAGTTATTTTATTGGTATTTTAGGGTTTTTAAATGTGTTTTTTTGTTTTTTAATATTTTTAGTATTTTAGGGTGTTTGATCATTTTTAGGGGTTTTAGGGACTTTTAGGATTTTTTATGGATTTTTACGGTTTTATGGGATTAGGGTTTCTATGGTGTGTCGGGTGTTTTGGGGGGTTTTAGGTTTTTAGTGGCTTTTAGGATTTCCTGGTTTTTATGGATTTTGGGGGGTTTAGGTTTTGGGGTTTTTTTGAGTTTTTTGGGTTTGGGGGGGTGGTTTCATGGTTTTTAAGGGTTTCCTCAGTTAGTATATTTTTTTTTATTTTTGGTTTTAGGTTTTTTAATAGATTTTAGGGTTTTATTTTTTAAGATATTTAAAATGTTTTTTAGGTTTTTAGGGTTTTCAGTGTTTTTAGGGGGTTTAGGGTTTTTGTGTATTTAGAGCTTTGAGGTTTTTTATGGTTTTTATGGTTTTAATGTTTTTAAGATTATTTAGGGTTTTTGGTTGTTTAAGGGGATTCAGTTCCCTTTTGGTATTTTTATGATTTTTCTGTTATTTTAGTGGTTTTAGGTTTATTTATGGTGTGTTAGGGTATTTTAGGGTTTTATGGTCTTTTAGTGGTTCTTAATGTTATTGGGGGTGTTTTAAGGGTTTTTAGGGAATTAGTGTATTTTTGGGTTTTTATGAGATTTTTAGGTTTTTCTAATGTTTATAGGGATTTTAGTGTTTTTATGGTTTTTAGGTTTTAGGGGTTAGTTTCAACTTCATTCAGGTCGCACCAAGGAAACAAATTGCCTTACAAATTGTAACCAATTGTCCATTTTTATGAAGGGTTTACCATTAGGTTCACCATTTTTGTTTCAACCCAATTCGCTTTGTGTCCCTTTTTGGTGGGAGGGATGGTTGCACCGGGACTGGGTAGTGTGTCCTTTTTTTATGTCACAAAGGAGGTTCCACAGTTGAATTGTCATAGAGGGCGATTATATGGGGCTAAATGTTTTGTGTAATCGACTCTCGTCGGGTAAGATGTTCTCGGATGATTCCTAACAGGTTTATTCGTGGATCCAGAGACACAAAACAACCCATTTTTCAATGATTTATGGCTCTACTTTCCAAAGGTAGATGCTCGTTAGAAGGAAATATGACCAATGGAACTTAAGGACTCCTTCGGTCGAGAGGATAGGAGGACAGGCACATCACACCCTTTTAGGGGGAACTATTTCCTACTTCAGGACTTTCTTATAGATCTATGAAATGTTCAAATGGTCAAGAATCCTTGATTCATTCCCAATAATGTGTCTACAAATTACCCCCAAGTTGCAAAATCAATCATGAATATACATGGATGGGGAATTACTTAGACAATTCTAGTTTAAGCTGTGTTATGAGGTGCTCGGAAGTTTATCATAATCTATGGGGGGCAAAAAGTTATTTACTATTATTATTGAAGCCATAATACGGGCTTCCTACGTATCCTCATTAGAAGAATCAGAACCCATGTAGTTTGGTGCCGCTTAACTAGACACTTCCCCTTTTAAGGTCATGTGACTAGGACCCATCCATGTTGCTTAACGTCATGGGATAAGCACATATAGGCGAAAGGATCCTAGTCAAGATTCGATGTGGGGATTCTTCTAATGTGGCCCATTATTCTCAGAAGAGTTATTATATCTTGGGTGGATATAACCCTACCAGGGATATGGCTCGGGGGGTATTAGGGTTAATTTTGACCTCTAGGGGGCTTCCTATGTATCCCGGCTAGTGGGGAATCATTGTCTGCACAATTCTGTAGGTGTTTGGAATTTATACTTTGAAAATTCCAATTTGAGGAGACATTTTTTGGGCGTATACCCTAGTTATTTGGGTGGAATTATTATTAGGAATAAATTTTAAGGAGAATATCCCCTTGAGTAGAAGCCTAAAGTAGGCATCCTACATATCCTGGTTAGAAATGGAAACAGAGTTCTCATTGTTTAATGTTTGTTGGGGATTATACCATGGAAGAGGCCCTATTTGTGGGGTCATTATAGGGTCTTAGCCTTTGAAAATAATCCCCTTTGAACTCAGGCCTTAGACAGGCATCCTATGTATCCGGTTCAGAATAGGAATCATAGTTCTTATAGTTCATTGTATATTGGTATGGATGTTGTGATCATCATCAACCTCCAATACCACGTGAGTCATGATTAGTTTGAGAAATATGAGGAATCAGTAGATCTAATAAACCGAAAACCTTCCCTTCTTCGTTGATGGAAAAGGAGGAAGACGGCGGAAGAGGCTGTGGCGATGGCTCAATGAGAGGGAGAGGGTATTTGAATGTGATAATATATTCTCATATGTTGATATCCAAGATAGAAAAATCAAATGATTTATCCATACATGTCTCTGGATAGGCCTAAGTGGAGTAATAGTGCCACCTCCCATGAAAAGGTTAGAGATATACCTCAGGAGGAGTTCCTTGAGATGAGTTCTGGGAAAGGGAATAAGCATTTCTCCTCATTAGAGGGAATAGAGGACATGATCCCTTTAACTTGTAATTGTCCCTTATTCAATGTGAAATTTAATGATTACCCTAGATCCAGATAATGGGGAGGTTCACATGAGTATTCCATGGTTGGGCCCTAGGTTACCATGGGAACGTAAAATTAAAGACATTTTGGCGGTCTATACCATTGCTTGTAATACCCCACGTCACTATGCATACCATGGGTATGTAAACTCAGAAGGACATGAAAATCCACCCAATAGTTTTATCATACGAGTCTAGTGGATTTGGAGGAGGCTTTGTCCTGATGCCAATGGACTAGTTAGTGGATGGGTCATGGAGGATGAAATGGAAATGAAAGGAAATGACCATTACTGGAATGTCAAAATACCGAAGGTACCATACTCTTCAAACCATTTGTTCACGCTAGAATGGGTACCCTCCACATGTCATATTGATATGCCGGTAGAGGGCCCGTCTGTGTACCAAGGGGGTAAACAAACCTAGATGTCATCTGCGTACATAGATAGTATGCAGACCTGGATGTGGTCTTCTACCATAGTGGCATATGGCCTTAGGTTCCATCTGTATATGGTGGCACTACACGATGTTGGGTTTCATCCACATAGTGAAGTGGTACGTGGTGCAGGGTTTCATCCGTATAGAGATGCATTGTGAAGTATGACCTATTTAATAAGGTGAATTAATCCTGTGGTTCATGGGAAGAAGATCAGAAAAGGGCATATGGTTCGTGGTTCACCAAATAATGTTATGGAAAATTAATTTTTATTATTATTTACCTTCATTTTATAGAACACGGTGGGTTTATACCTTTTGAAAACCATTCATGGTTTCATATATCTTTGATCATCTGTCTTCAAATTCTTCCGTCAGTAAGCTCCGTGATCCCAAAAAATAATATCCTCTCTCTCAGCTCTGCTAAGGGACCTTTTATAGGGTCCAGAGGATGTTTTATCTATGCGTCATAGAACACATTTTTTGGAAGCCCATACAGAAATTATCTGGCCCATGGATGACTTAGTCAACTGAGGTCTGCATGGCTGAGGTTCACAACGATAGTGGTTTGCGGTGGCAGTAGTCACCACTTCAATCCCTCAAAAGAGTTTCCTTTTTTACAGTATGCCTTTGGATTAGAGTACATTTATGACCCATTTGGATTTGCAGGGGTGCTTCGCGGCGGCATACCGCTCTATCTTGTTTTCTCCAACGACACGGTTCATGGGAGGTTATACATGGGTGTAAATTCTTAACCTTCATTTTTCCAACGTCACCATTTGTGGTGGCTTGATTTACTGTCAATGCCACATGGTCTATAATTTCATCGATTAGCTGGTGGATTGTTAGTTCACGGTTAATTCCATCTGCCTACCACTCCTGGAATTCAGTACACAGACCACACTAAGTCCATTTTGAAATTTAATTTCATTGAACTTCTTCCCAAATTTTCCATCAATCATGCATCTTCTTCCTTCATCAAATTTTTTGGAGTTTTTTTCCATCCATTTATATTGATTTCATGACCCTATAGGGTTTTATTTTTTTTAGGGGTTTTTATGGTTATTAGGATTTTAGGGGTTTTATGGGTTTTTATGAATAGGGGGGTTAGGGTTTTATAGTTTTCTGGAGTTTTAGGGGTTTATATGATACTTTAATGGGGTTTTATGGTTTTTAGGGTTATTTTATGGGGTTTTATAGTTCTTAAGAACATTTTTGGGTTTTAGGGTTTTAGGGATTTTAAGGTTTTTTTGTGGTTTTAAGGTATTTTTATGATTTTAGTGGTTATAAGTGATTTTAGGGATTCTGAAGGGTTTGTATTGTTTTTAGGGGTTTTAGGTTTTTAAAGGTATTTAGGGTTTTAGGGGTTTCATTTTTTTGGGGGGGGGGGGTTTATGGTCTTTAAATATATTTTGTGTTTTTGGGGTTTTTTGGGGTTTAAGGGGGTTTTGGGTTTCTTGGGAATTTAGGATATATTAGGTTTATTAAGATTCATTTAAGAGGTTTTTATATATTAAGGTTTGTAATATTTTAATGGGGTTTGGGGTTTTAGGGTATTTAGATTCTTTTTAGGGTATTTTATGTGATTCAATTCCTTTTTAGGGGTTGATTATTTTTTGGGTTTCTAGTGTCTTTTAGGGGTTTTAATGTTTTTAGGGACCCTTAATATTTATGGTTTTTTGGGTTTTTATGGAGTTTTCGAGTTTTTATGGATTTTAATGGATTTTATGGATTTTAAAGGGGTTTAGGGTATTTATGGCTTTTAGGGATTTTTAGGGTTTTTTTAAGGTTTTTAGTGTTATTAGGGTTTTTATCATTTTTTATAGTTTTATGATTTTTATAGATATTATAATTTTATGGGTTTTTGGGTTTGTTTTTTGATTTTTCAAGTTCCTAAGTATTTTTTGGGTTGTATGGGGTTTTAATATTATTTTATTATTTTTATGGTTTTAGGGTTTTTTTGTTTTTTAGGGTGTTTTTTTGGAGTTTTATGGTTTTTTGGTTTTTTTAGGGTCTTTTATTGGTTTTATGGTGTTTTAGAGTTTTTATGATTTATTCTATTAGATTTTTTTAGGGTTTTCGTTTGTTTATTGTTTCTGGTGATTCAAATGGTTTTATGGACTTTTAGGGGTTTTAATGGGTATTATCAGTTTTAGGTTTTTTACCCTTTTTAGGGGTTTTGGGTTTTAAGTTCATTTATATTTTTCTGGATTTTTTTAGGTTTTTCAAGGTTTTGCTGCAATTTGTTTTATATTTTTTATGGTTTTAGGATTGGTACAGTTTTTAGGGTTTGGTGTGTTTTAGGGTACTAGAGGGTTTTCACGTGATATTCAGTTCTTATGTTCAGTTTTGTGTATTTTTTAGTGTTCATACATATCTATGGTCTTTATATGTTTTTTTTATAATTTTATAGGGATTTTCCTATTTTTAGGGACTTTTATAGTTTTAATGGACTTTAGGGATTCTTGGTATTTTAAAGGGTTTTAGTGTTTTTATGTGTTTTGGTGTTTTTTGGGTTCTTAGGGTTTTTAGAGCTTTATAGGATTTCTAGGTTTTTTGGGTGTTGAATGTTTTTAGGTGTTTTAGTCTTTTTGGGCCTTTTAGGGTTTTTTAATTTTAGGGTGTTATTTTTGGTTTTAAGGGTTTTAAATAGTTTTTAATTTATCTTGTATTTTTAGGATATTTTTTGTGGTTTTTTTATTTTTAGGGTTTTCTTGTATTGTCTGTGTTTTTATCGCATTTTATCATTTTTATGTGTTTGAAATTTTTTGGGCTCTATATGGGGTTTTAGGATATTTTAATGGGGTTTTAGGGTTTTCAGGGTCTTTTATGGTTTTGGATGCTAGGTTTAGTGTTTAATGTGTTGGGTTTAGAACTTATGATATAGTGTATAGGGTTTAGTGAGTAGTATTTAAGGGAACGGGTGTTGGGAATAGGTTATAGGGTGTATAGTTTAGTGCATGGGGTTTAGGGTTTTAGGTGTATGGTATAGGGTTTAGGGTGTAGTGAATAGTGTTTGGGTTTCATGGTACAATGTCCTGGGTTTTTTGGTGTTTTTGTATCATTTTTACAGTTTTCATTTTTTCATGGGTTTTATAGTTTTTAGGGGTTTTAGGGTTTTTATGGGTTTTAGTTTTTTGGGGTTTCAACATTTATAGGGTTTTTTGGGTTTTAAGGGCATTTTTCTTATAATTGTTTTAGGGTTTTTAGTGTTTTTATATTTTAAGGGGGTTTTTGTTTATAAAGGATTTTGTGAAATTAAAGGTTTTTTGGTGTTTTAAGTATTTTTAGGTATTTTATGGATTTTAAGGGTTTCTAACAGGTTTTAGGAGTTTTTAGTGTTTTTTATTTTTTTTGTATTTTTGTGTTTTTGGTGTCGTGTGGTTTTTTTGTTTTTTAGGGTTTTTAGAATTTTTAGGGGTTTTTTGTTTTTTAGTCCTTTTATGTGTATTAAGATGTTTTGTGGGTTTGGTGGGGTTTTAGGGTTTTTTTTTGAGTTTTTGGGATTTTAGATTTTTTATGGTTTTAGAGAATTTTAATGGTTTTTATGTGTTTTGGGGTATTTAGAAGGGTTTTAGTGGTTTTTATGGTCCATTAAGATTTTCTTGTGGCTTATTTATGGTATTTTAGGGTTTTATGTGGGTGAATAGGGTCTTTAAGTTTTTCTGAAGTTTTTTAGAGTCATTTGGATTTTAGGGTATTTTGGTATCTTTTATGTGCTTTTTGGTGTTTTAGTAGTTTTTTAGATTATTAGCGGTTTTATGGTATTTTAGTGTTTTAGGGTTTTAGAGTCTTGTTGTTTTAAAGGTATTTTTAGGATTTTATTTAGTTTTTAGGGTTTTTTTTTTGTATTTTATGGTTTTAGGTATTTTTAGTGCTTTTTGATAATTTTAAGATTTTGGGGGTTTTAGTGTCTTTTAGGGTTTTCAGGGTCTTTTGGGTGTTGTCCTGATTTTAAGGGGGGGGTTAGGAAATTTGGGGGGGGGGGGGGCGTTGTGATTTTATGGTTTTTTTGGGTTTTACAGTTTTATAGGATTTTTAGGGATATTTATTGTTTTATAGTTTACAGGGGTTTCCACTATTTATATTACTTGGGGGGGGGGGGGGTTATTGGGGTTTTCATATTTTTTGGGTTTTGTAGGGTTTTTATTGTTTTTAGGGATATTTACAATTTTTAGGGGTTTATGGGTTTTAGGTTCATTGGGTTCACAATCTTTTATGGGTTTTAGGATCTTTTATCATCTTTCATGGTTCTAGGTCATTTTATTGGTTTTTGTTTTTATGGGTTTTTATGGTTTTAAGGGTTTTTAGGTTTTTCCAATTTTTAGATTTTTTTTATTTTTATGGGTTTTAGGGTTTTTATGGGGTTTAAGTTTTTTAAAGTGTTTAAGTGGTTTAAAGGTAATTTTTAGTGTGTTTTATAATCTTTATCATGTTTTAGGGTCTTTTAGGTGTTTTAGGTTTTCTTTAGGGTCTTTTTGGGATTTTTGGGATTTTAGTGTTTTTAAGGGTGTTTTGATAGTTTAGGGTCTTTTACGGTTTTATAGGGTTTTTAGGGTTTTATAGGGGTTTTCGGGTCTTTTGGGGGTTTTTGGGTCTCATTAAGGGCAAGGAAGGCACGATGCCAGGCTATTCCTGACACCCCCAAAGTTTATTAGAAAAAAGACACAAGGACACTGCAGACAAGGGAGGGGCGAGGTCGATCAACCCACACCCAAAAGCCCTTAACAAACACACACCCAAAGACCGCAAAAAAAAAGAAAAATCAAGAGAAGAAAACACACAACGCCAATCTCACAGTAGCTTCAGCACCTTCTCAGCCAATTCCAGCAGTCGGCAGCACCATCACCCCTTTATCACTTCCCATCCAAGCAGAAACCAGCATCCAAAGCTCATATCCAAGAAGCAGCAACCAATCTCACATGGTCCATCATCCAACACCTTCTCACCAAGAAGCTCCAACATAAGAAGCTCCATCATCCAGCATTAATCAGAAACCAGTAGCTCACAGCCAACCAAAGACCAGTGTCCAAACTCACAAAACCCAGCATCCAGCACCTTCTCACCAAGAAGATCCACCACCGTCAGCACAGAACCATCAGCACCAAATTCATAAAACTCCACTTCATCACTTTGGGATGAAGCAGAAGCTCTACAACACCCACAGGCGAAACAAAGCGCCGCACCACTCAACAGAACCAAGACCCAGCATCCACACAGAACAACAACCAAACCAGCTTCACCACCTCGCAGCAGAACATCAACCATCACCAATCACCATCATCCATAACCAAAGACCATCACTAGCAACAAAACAAAACTGAACCAACCATATCATAGAAGACTATAGGTAATATCCAAACCACAACACCGATGCAACTCTCGCTCTGAATTCCAATCCAAACTCATCCACCTAAGAAACCAGCAGCATCCTCTGACAAACAACGACACCAACACTCCAGCATCAACAATAAAATCATCACCACCTCCAAGGGGGTTAGGGTTTTTAATTTTTAATGTGTTTAGGGTTTATTTACGGGTTTATTTAGGGTTTTATAAGTCTTTAAGATTTTTTATATTTTTTAGTGGTTTTATGTTTTTATTGTTCTTATAGTCATCAGGGTTAGAGTATTTTCTGTGTTTTGTTATTATTTGTTTTTGGATTTTTAGGGGTTTTAGGAGTTTAGGGTTTTAGGATTGTAGGGGTTTTTAAGATATCTTATGTTTTTATGTTTTAGTGTCTTTTGGGGGTTATTTATGGGTTTTAGGGTCTTTTACAATTTTTATGTTTTTTAGGGACATTTAGGGGTTTTAAAGGGTTTTTTCATTTTTTGGTGGTTTTAAGGTTTTCAGTGTTTTTTTATGGGCAGAAAAGGTGTGGGATAAGTCGAAGATGACCCCATAATTTATTAATAAACGTGAAAAATGTAAACTAAAAGGCCTTACAAAGGAGGATTTCATATGCTGGTGTGAGTATCACCCTTCATTTCAGAGTCCACCAATGGCACACGGAAATCCAGCGTCCCAAAAGACCATAACGAGCTTCCTTCTTTAATGGATTTCTTGGAGAGAGCATCCTCGACCCAGTTGGACTCTCTATAGGCATGTGAGATAGTGAATGACAGGGCCTAGGAAGATCAAGGCACTCAACCCATTGTGGGAGAAGTCTCAATGGAACAGATTTTTTCCGTTTCCTAAAATTCTCAACCGCCAATGATGAGTCAGATTCGATCCAAAGCTGATGCCATCCAAAATGGAGTGAATATCTGATCACCTTTATAATAGCCCAAAGTTCTGCCTCATAGGTTGTACCATTACCAATTAAATGGAATAAGAAACCTTTCACGAATCCCAGATTTTTACGAAAGATGCCGCCATAGCCTGAGGGTCCAGGCGAACCCATGGCAGCACCATCCACATTATCCTTCACAAATGCTGCAATCGGGGGAATCCACCGGATGAATTTCAGCACCCTTGGATGCCTACACCTGCCTGAGATTCCAATTTTGTGTAGGACCAGTAATCCATTCATGTCATTGTCCATCTCCCCAATATGAATACCAGCTGCTGCATGAATAGCTCTATGTATATTAATCATTCCTTTATAAAGGAGAGCCTACTTTATTCACGTGAGCCACCGCATTCCGTGCAGACCATATATATGATAGCAGCGCAGCCGACGCCACTGGAAGAATATTTTGAAGCTATTGACATAGGCCTTCTCCCACCACAACATGAAGAAGACCAAACAGATTGTGCTGATTTCCCAGATCAAGGTTAAGTTCAAAGGTGTCCTGGACATGTAGCCATAAATACATCATCAATTTGCAGTGGATGAAAAGATGATCTGCAGTTTCCTCAGCCCGCAAGCATAAATTAAAGCCTGAGACAATCTGACATCCATCCTTCTCTGGTGCTTCATAAAGGGGAAACCTCCCTTTCCATATTTTCTATAACAATATGTGTTTTGTGGGAGGGATGAATGACATTATAAATTTCAAAAGCCATGCCAGAACATTGGAGGTTTCCTAACATTTATGACGATACAACTCCTTTTTATTAAGGAAACCACTTCGGTTTGGCTTCCATATCTGAGCATCAACATCAAAAAATGGGTACCTTTTTATCTTTATTATGATAGAGCTCCAGAGGATTCCATCCATGCCATCAATCTTCTGAACGAGCTAGGCAATGGACATATTATGCATGAATTCAGGTGGTTGCATCATCCAATTTAGTAGGTTGTTCAGCCATTTTGTGGACCAGTAGTTCAGAAAGGAGTGCTTCGAGACAATCAAGTTAGATTTGGAATCATTGTCATTGTAAGATGACATAATAGAGGTCCATATCGAGGATGAAAAATTTACATTGAAACCTCTCATAAGCCTGTATTCAAACCGATCATTGAGAAAGTTGAGACCCTCTTTGCTTGCACCCAACATCTTCCAGAAAATTTTCTTGAGGAGTGATTCATTAAACTTCCTTAGGTCCTTGATTCAAATCCCATCCATGTCAACATGATTTGTACATGTTTTCCAGGCCACTGTGACCAATTTCTTTTCATTTATACAACCCTTCCACATGAAGTTCCTTATTTTCTCTTTCATTCTCTTCAGCATACTGACTGGCCACCTGTACACCGAGAAGGCATGAATTATCGTGGGGGTTATCACCGCGTTGATAAGACATACCCTTCCTTCTTGTGAAAGAGATTTTCCCTTCCACCTGTAAAGCTGAAATAATACCCTTGTTGAGAACAATTCAAAGTGGGAGCATCTGGGCTTTCCCCAAAAGAGGGAAAATCCAAGATACATGACCAACGGTGTACCCTTTTTGACACCAATAAGTTTAGCATATCTTATCTTCCTGGAGTTGGATATCCCTTTGCCAAATATGATGATTGATTTATTCCAGCTGATGGCTTACCCCACAACCTCCTTATAATGATGGAAGAGATTTTTGATTGATGGGAGTGTTCACTAATTAGCCTCCCTAAATAGGAGGATGTCATCATCGTAGGGTAAATGTGATGGTACATAAAGATCTTTACTCGCCTTAATTGGTGTGAAAATGCCATAAATGACTAAGTGAATAAGGAATCAGTTGAGATAATACTTAGTAATGGAAAAGAAGAAACTTGAAAGGGGATCACCTTGCTGGACTCCTCCAGAGCATTGAAAGAATCCTTTGGGGGAGCCAATTATCATCACAAACATCTTGGAACTATCCATGATAGATTGGATAAGCTTGAAGAAAGCATCATAAAATCCATATTTCATAAGGATTGTATAGATAAAACTACATTTGATGGTTTCAAAAGCATTTTATATATCAATCTTTAAAGCAAATCTCCCATACTTCATTTTCCTGCGCATGATTTTAACACTTTCCAAGGTCATGTATATGAAATTTTGTATATTTCATCCAAAAAAAAACCCAAACTGATTCAGGGAGAAAACATCATTGATAATTCTTTCCATTCATAATACAATAATTTTTCGAATGACCTTATGGATGTTGTTTCCTATAGAAATAGGGTGGAAGTCCTTAATATCAATCACATTTTCCATATTAGTAAGCAGGGCAATAAAATTCGAGTTACCACCATGTGGCATTGAGGCATTCCTAAAGTAGTCCTTGATAGAATTAGCCACCTTAGTGTGTAAAATGTCCCAAAAAATCATAAAGAATTTATTACCGAAGCCATCCAGACCCACTATACATTCCATATTGAGTGAGAACAGAGTGTTTTAATCTCCTCTTCATAAGAGACAACAACCATATGTGAGTTTTTGAATCACTAATGCACGGTGTGAATTCATTCAGAAACTAACTTGATGAGGGGATGCTGGAGTCTGTGTAAAGTTCCTGAAAATAATCCACCACCGCACTAGAGATGTCATTCTACTCCATGAAAAGGACACCATTGATTCAGACTGCATTTAGACTCTTCTTTGCCTTTTTTTCTCTTTGATGTAAATGGAATAATTTTGTGTTCTTGTCACCTTCCTTAAGCCATGTAACATTAAATTGGTTCCTCACCAGCCTCTCTTTCAGTAGAAAGAGGTCATCATGCTTTGAAGTAAGATGTAATTCCTCCCACGGAGGCACATCGTGCTATTAGTTAGTGAACTGACAATTTTTCAAGTGGGTTTCAACATTATTAATATCATCATAAAGCCGAGAAAAGTACTCTTTGTTCCATTGTCTTAGCTTATATTTAATGCACTTCTGTTTAGAAATCACTTCAAAGAATGATTTTCCTTGTGTATCAAGGATCCATCCACTCAGAACAATTTCCCTGCAACCAGGAATTGTAAGCCATGAATTACTAAACTTGAACGGTAAGGGGAATGAACTTATAGGATTTTCCTGATACTTTATCATCAGCGGGTTATGGTCTGAGTGAAATTTCAGAATATTATGCCCAGAAATTTCAGCGGGAGCACCACTGTCATTGATTCAAAAGAAACACCTTTCAAGATTACTAGCCTTCCTTCCATTACTTGTGAACCTTCCCCATGTGAATGCATCCCCAGCAATGGGAACATCCAACAGGCTGTAGGAGTCCTAGCAGCAAGAAAATTCATTTGCAGTAGTGCGAGGGAAATGAGGACCAAGCTTCTCCTCATGCCGCAATACTGTGTTAAAGTCCCCCACAATAGCCCATTGACTTGCCACTTGATTTTTGACTATTTGAAAGTCCCTCCAAAGCTCCCACATCTTAATGTATGCACAGGAGGCATAAAAAAGGAGATGAAAGCATCAGATCTATCAAGACTCACTAAGATAGTTATAGAATGAGATAAAACATCCATGGAAAGAAGCTGAACATCATCATGTTTAAGGACCCATAGAGACTCATATACTATGGCACCCCCATTGTGTGCCACAAGTGAGAATTTAAGAGAGGCCCAACTGAACCATTTCCATTTTTTGAAAGTTAGAGATAAATAATCTAAGTGCAGAGTCTATTGGGGGATTCATGGACCCCCGAAAGTTCCAGTAAATAATCATCATTAATATTATCAATGGGGTTTCCACCCTTCTTCTTGGGTGGCTAGCCAATAGGTTTTAGACTAGGTTTGGAAACATTTACCTCATATATCCTTTCACCATCATCATGGATTTGGGCCTCATTAATGTCATCTACCTAGAATTTCCCTGAAAGAGGTGAAAATGTGTTCAAAGAGAACTTTCCCTCATGCATGATCTTTTCATCGGAACTACTTTCTGCACATTTATTCAGGATCACCATAGTGAACACATCAGTTAACACTCTAGGAGAAAAGATAGGGTACTATTCCACTATACGATGGTCAAGATCACCAAACTAGAGAGATGGGGAACCCTGAGGGTTGTCATCAGGTGTAGACTCAATATTTGGGACCATATTAGCATTGGCCTCTGTTAGTAGCAGCAGCTCAGTTTCCCGGCATAGAGGAGAGGGGCGATGTCCCCCTGTCTGATGCTCCCCAACACTGTCAGTCTGGGGTTTTGGTTATTTTAGTGTTTTTGTGGTTTTTATCATCTTTTGGATTCAAGGTATAGGGTTTATGGTTTATGGAATTGGGTTTATGATTTAAAGAGTGGAGGGTAGGATTTAGGGTGTAAGGTTTAAGTATTAGAGAGTTGGGTATACGGTTGAGGGTGTAGGTTTAGGGATTAGGGTGTAGGGTGTATGGTGTTGGATTTTAGGTTATAGGCGTAGGTTATAGGGTTTCTAGTGTAGGGTTTATGTTTTAGGGTGTATGATATAGGGTTTAGAGTGTATGGTTTATTATTTTTATTGTATGGTATAGGGTTTATGGGTTATCATGGGTTTAGGGTTTATTAAGGTTTTTATGATTTTAGGGTTTTTTAAAGATTTTACGTTTTAGGGTTTTTAGAGGTTTTTTAGGATTTTCATGGTTTTTAGGGTTTTTAGTGGTGTTAGGGTTTTTAGGTATTTTTTATGTTTTATGCGTTATTTATGATTTGTAGTGTTTTTAGTTTTAAATGGATTTTAGAGTTTTAGGGTTTTAAAGGGGTTTTAAGGGTTTCATACTATGAACCTACTTTTACTTAAATGACTATTACATAATTTTAAGGATAACAAAATTGGTGTTTTACAAAACCTATTTTAAAAGTTTTATTGTCTATGGAAGATTGGGACCATACATAAACATTACATAATAAAACATAAATATTATTTTATTCTTTCTTCTCTAGGTTCTTATTAGACCTTGAATTATCTTTAGTACAAGTAGTCACTTGAGGATATACATAAAATAAAGGTGTCATATAAATGCCTAATAAGAGGATAGATAATAACATAAAAAATATAACATTGTTTAGAATAATAATAATCATCACAACATAATCATAGGATCTTCAACATAATCAAGAGAGGAATCATTAGATAAAGTCTTGGAATGTGGCATTTCATAAAAATGAAACATCATGCACTAGTGGTAAAGTGACATACATAAATCACTTTATATCATGAGATACATCACATCAACCAATTCATTGGAGTTCTCTACAATTACAGATGCACTCATCACATCATATCTTCAAAATGGGATATATAATTTGAGGCACACCCATCACATCATAACATTTATATTATAATGAATTCCACAAAGAACATATATCAATATTGGACATATAATTAACAAGGAAAGAAATGTGTTTCATTTAATAAAGCATAAATTCATGAATAAAATATTTTGTTCGCAAAATAAAGAGGTAATAATATACGTGGTATACGAATAATCAATTTTTAGTGAAGAAGAAACAATATCAAGAAAAGTAAAATATGGTTTTTTGAATGAATAAATATTTTGAAAATTTTTGAAATTTTGTTATAAAAACAAATTGATAAAATTTATATCTAAGAAAAGATAATATAATGATAAATAATTGATATTTAAAGAAAAATAAATTAATATTCATTCTGAAAATGGGTTGAAAGAGGGGAACCCCAAATAAAGAGAGTTGGGTTCGAGAATTACCCTTAACTTACATCCAAATGATTTCTTCACTTTAATATCATATATTATCACATTAGATTAATTAATTTACAAATAAATAAACTTTTATACTTTAATTTTTTTATTATAGTTTTATTATGTTCATTTATGGTATTTTAGATGAGTTATGTAGTTTAATTTCATGATTCGGGAGTGTTCATATTCCTGGTTTTTAATGATCGGTTTACCTTAATATGAATATGAATGTTTATGTAGAATGGGTATAATTCACCATAACTGAAAATATATTTTATTAGTGAAAATAAAGAGGTTTAAATGGTAATATATATCATTTTTTTAAATGTAATGAGTATTTATTATTAGATAAACAGTTAGTGATAATTGTTTGGTTTAATTTTGGCGGTTTTTGATCACAATGAACACGATTTTTTTCATATAGTATTACATAAATATTTTTGTTCTAGAACATAAAAAGGGTTATAAAATATATTTTAAATTAATTAATAACCTTAATAGTATTTTTAGTAATATAATTGAAATATTTAATGTAAAATTAAAACTCATCATCCACGATGTTGATAAATTGACACATCTTGGGTAATGATGGAATTTTGAGAATAAAAGATAGAGAGAGAGATAGAGAGAGATAGAAATGACATTGATGGTGGATCTTCCATTAAAATTATATCATTATAGTATTTAAAATATACTAGAGTTATCATGAACATTTGGATAGAAGAGTTGAAGACAAAATAAGAAATGAAAAAAAAAATTAAATGAAAAAGGAAGAGGATTTTACCTCTAAATATCTCATCCTTGAGAACCTTCTTAGGGAAATGGATTTGGACTTTTTATAATACCAATGTTTGTTATATTTGGTGGAGGTTCCTGGGAAGATTATTGGGTAGAATAAGGAAAATTATTAAATCTTGGAAGGTGTGAGGAAAATAGGCGGGGATGGTGGTATTTATAGTGTTAGGGATGGGTGTTTTCTCATTATTTTATTCTTTAGTTCAATGTTTTTTCTCAATAATAATAATAGTTTAGGAATTATCACTATATATAATAAAATAATTGAGTATGGTTCTAGATTAAGGTGATTAAATTATCCTTTCATCAACAACGACTAAAAAAATCTTGTATTTAGCATTTATCAAAAATTAGCGTATTTCACTATTAATAAAATATTCATGTGTTTTAGGAAATCCCAAAAATTCACCCTAAAAAACGTTCATTGGGTAGAATTCAAAAATGAAATAAATTTTACGAAAATTATTTTCTAAATATGAGATATTTAATTTTTAAATAAAATCACAATTTACATAAAGATACAAATTTAATAATTATAACTAATTTCATAACAGTTTGAAAAATTACTTAAGGTATAATAATATTTTAAAGAAATCATAAGACAAAAAAATATTAATTTATCAATATATTTTATGAAAACAAAATCTTTTAAATTATTAAATTAATCCTAAAATTGTAATTATATAATTATGTTTAAAAAAATTCCAACACTTAATTAATAATTTTTTTAAAAAAATTTATAGTCACACTATCATAAAATTATACCATACATCCATTTCTAATAGGATTAAATTTTATTTATACTTTCAAGGATGATGTTACTATTCATTTTTTTGGTTTTCTATTCATAATGGTCATATTAATATTCTTAAAGTCAAGTTACCATTTCATCGGTATAGATTCCTTATGTTCTATGAATACTTATTATTTCATTAATTCTTCATTTATAAAGTTTTTTATGGCCTCTAAGTGTTTTTATGTGATTTTATAGGATATGATATTACTATATGAAGGGAGAAATTCCATTAATAAAAGTTTGATTTGTAATATTTCTTGTTGGTTTTAAGGGTTTTTTGGTATTTAGGATTTTTTTTTATTTTTTGGGACTTTTTTATTCTTAGGGGTTTTAGAGTTTTTTGGGGCTGTGTGAATTTGGTGTGTGTGTTTTTATGGTTTTTAGAGTGTTAAGTTTTTCAATATTTTTAGGTATTTTAATGGTTTTTAAAAAGGATCACATGTTTTTAAGGGGTATTTATGATTTTTTTGTGTTTTATTAGGGGATTAGGTATTTTAGGTATTTTTGAGGTTTTATGATTTTCGAGATATTTTTAGGTTTTTATGGTGTTCTTAGGATCTCTTATGGTATTTAGAGGTTAATAGTTTTTAATATTCTTAGTGTTTTTAACGTTTTCAATGTTTATATATATATTTTAATGTTTATAGGGTTCTTAATAATTTTAGGGTGTCTAGGGGGTTTTAGGGTTGTCTAGGATTTTATGTATTTTATTATTTTTAGGGTTTTAGGGGGTTTTAGGGTATTATGGTGTTTTAGGGTATTTTAGGGGTTTTTATGATTTTTAGGGTTTTTACTATTTTTGGGTGCTTTAAAGTCTTTTGGGTTTTTAAATTGTTTTAGGGTTTAAAGGTGTTTTTAGGTTCTTTATTGTTTTTAAGGTTTTTAGGATCTTTTAGCATTTTTAGTGTCTTTTAAGGTATTTTATGGCTTTTGGGAGTCTTATTGTGTTTTTAGAGTTTTTTACAGACTTTTTGGGTTTTAGGGCATTTTAAAGACTTTTATGGGTTTATAGAGTCTTTTAGGGTTTTTACGATTTTTTCGAGCCTTTTATGGTGTATGATTTCATATTGTATTATATGAGTTTTTGTGTTTTAGGGGGTGTTTTATGGTTTTTGTGTCTTTAGTTCTTTAAGGTTTTTATGGGTTTTGTGGTCTTTTAGGGTTTTTGGGGTTATTTTGTTTTTTTGGTTTTTAGGATTTTATGTTTTTTTTTGTGTTTTTTGGCTTTTAACCTTTTTTTGTGTTTTATAATTTTTAAGTATTTTATAGTTTTTAGTGTTTTTAGGGTTTTTAGGTTTTTAGGGTTTTTATGGTGTTTTAGGTTTTTAGGTCTTTAGGGTTTTGTAGGGTTTTTTGATATTTTAGGGGTTTTAAGATATATTTAGGATTTTTCAGATTTTTTGTTATATTTATGTTTTGTAGGGTTTTATGGTCATAGATTATTTTTCAATATTTTGTATTTTAAGGGACTTTTAATGTTTTTAGTGCTTTTATGCCTCTTTATGGTTTTTGGGTTTTTTTGGGTGGGGGGATAGGGTTTCTAGGGTACTTTATTGTTTTAAGGTGATTCATGGCCTGGGGGGGTCAGGGATTTAAGGGGTTTTATTGGTTTTAGGTTTTTTAGGATTGTTTTTAAGGGGTTTAAGATTTTCCCACAATTGTTTTTGGGTTTTAAAGGTTTATTAGAATTTTAGGTTTTCATGGTTTTAGGGGTTTTAGTGTTTTTAGGGGTTTTATGGGATTATGGTTTTTACAATGTTTAAGGGTATTTAGATTCTTTACGGATTTTGTAGTGTATTTTGGGATTTTTTGGTGTTTTAAGGCCTTTTAATGATTTCTATGATTCTTACGGTTTTAAGTAGTTTTAGTGGGCTTTAGAGTTTTTTAGGGTATTATGGGCATTTATGGTTTGTTAGAGTTATTTATGGTTTTGTTATATTTCCAGTTTTTTCAAGGTTTTATGGTTTTTTTGTTTTAAGGGGGTTTTATGTGCTTCTTTTAGTTTTTATAATTTTAGGAGTTTTAGGGGTTTTAGGGCATCACGATATTTTAGGGATTTTTAAGGGTCTTTTTTTTTGTATTTTTAGGGTTTTATAGTAATTTTAGATTTTTATAGTTCTTACAGGCGTTTCAATGTTTTTAGGGGTGTTAGGGGGTTTAGAAAATTTTTGGGGTATTTTGGTTGTTTTTTTGGTTTTTTGTGGGTTTGAGGGGTTTTTGGTGAGTTTTGTGATTTTTATGTTTTTTGGTCTCTTTTAGAATTTTTAGGGTTTTTTAATGTTTTTAGTGGGTTTTAGGGTTTTTAGGGTTTTAGGGGTGTTGAAAAATTGTTCCAATTTAGGTATAAACATGTGAAAAAGGGAAATACCTTAGAAAAAAGAGGAGAAAATACGTAGATGATTTTAAGATTTGAAAAAGGTATGAATTGGAATCTCCCTTGTAGAGCCAAATTACCATCTCCGGTCAAGTACCTTACAAACCGCCAACTAGTGCGCTACCCACTTGCACGACCAAACTAAATTCGTCTAGTGTCCTATTTTGTCTTATAAATAGAAACTTGGGGTCTTCAGTTATACAGACAATTTTTCCTAAAGCCTAATTGCTACTCTGGTTTCCCTAGTTCTTTACCCAAGACATCAAAAACCTCCTAGTTAGTTCTTTAAAAAATAAGGTGAGGGGATTGAAGGAGGAACATATACTTAATTCCATTCAGTGTTTTAATTCCCTAACACTATTGTGCCCAAAGCGACCAAACTCCCCAAATCAACAACACTTGTGCGCCCTCAATTCCGTATATAAAAACTTGAGCGACCCACTTCTGGGAATACCTATGAGGTCTATTGAAGAATTTAACCAAGATTCCCCCAAGTTCTATCCTCTAGGTTGTTCTTCACTTATTGTGACATCAGGTCGCCCAAGCCCACCTGCTCACCCAATACCTACGTGAAAAATACTAGACTGCCCCTCTTTGGTTCACCTCACATCTTCATCCTCTTTGAGACTTTCATGAAGCCTCCTTCAAAGCCATTCCTGACATAACTTCTTCTTCATTGGATCGATTATCTAAAAGGGATCATGTTGAAACCTCCACCAAGACCTCCTGATTTAAAAAACCTTAGGGAAAGGCACACAAGTGTGTCTTCTATTTGTATTTTTAGCTCTCTCGTCATAGGTTTGTCATAATTTTCTAATTGGGAATCTAGGGTTCCTGCAATTTCCATGGAGTTTTATCTCCATGATCACGAGGGCTATTCTCTGATGAACAATGTTGATGATTTCCACGTTTTTAGGATTAGGGTTTGGGATATGTTACTCTCTTGTCGATAAAACTTAAAGCCTTAATTCCTTATTAGGGAAGGTATGGTTCACACCTTTTTTTCTTTTTGAGAAATAAAATGTCTCCCCCTTCTACTGAGATCAATTTTATGCAATCCCTCCTAGAGTTAGACCCTAGTCTTTTGGGCTGTATCCAATGACCTACACTTCTATTTCACATTGAAGGGTTCATTTCTCTACACCCTCATCCACCATCACCTCATCTTCATTAACCATTGGCCCGACCTATTCCATTATTGGAGGATAAAGTGTGTATTTTTTTGAATCTTTCACATCCTCTTATTTCTCAGACTGAGCATGACCCATGAGGGATCATTGATTTTTGATGACTAAAACATCTTCACAATCAACCTCAATTATTGAACAAAGATAACTAGGATTCCCACCATAATTGGGATATGTATGAAGCCTTCAACCATGGCCCAAGATCACTGGAAATCCCCATAATGAGTCCAACCCTAACTCGCTTCATCTAGGCATCATCCTTGGATGTAATCCCTAAATTAAGCCCCCCAAAATCTCCATGAGTTAAGAAATATCTCATGGACCCTGTTATAAGGGAATTCTATTTACAAGTAGGCCCCAATATATTTCTCTCAAAGAGAAATATTCCCCTATGAGACATACCGAACTATGTGGGCTTTGACTCCCATCCATGTGGGATACATAGAAATCCTCCCTAAGGTTAAAATCCAACACTACAAATCAACCCTGTTATTACTAGGCCATGTTCCCAACAAGGGCTAATCCAACCTGGAAACTCATGCCCTTTCCAGGTTCTTTGGACTGGTTACGAAAAGTCCCACACCAAAATTTTACTAAGAATCTTTCGCTTAGATGTCCTTACCAGATGACATTAAGCTACCTGGTTATGTCCTCACCACATGACCATAAAAGGTATGATGTGTCCCATTGATAAGCACCAAACTATAATGGTTCCAATTCCTTTCACGAGGATACGTTGGTAGCCCATTTATGCATATGATCTCAAAATCAAAATAACTTTTATCTACCTGTATGCCCATAAATTTTAGAATTCCCCAATGAGTGGATTGAAAATCATAATCGTCATAACAATGGTTGAATAATATATAATTAGTATATGAGACGATACCATTTATTGAGAACCTCAAATACATATAGATATCTCCATAGATGAAGATCCTTGAATACATATGGATGATTCTGAATTCAATACACGATAAATAATTGTTTGCAATCTAAATGGGAAACCTGCATTATACTTGGTAAATTAATAAGGATTCGGTAACATTTCATAGATCTATAAGAGAGTCTTGGAGTTGGAAATAATTCCCCTGAAAAGGGTGTGATGAGCCCAACCTCACATCCTCTCGACCAATGTGAGTTATTAAGTATCGTAGGTAAAACAAACATAACGAATGCATGCCTTTAGAAATAACGTCCATTTGGATACATATTTGTTGTATATTTCTAGTTACATAAATAAATCTAATGGAAACCATTCAGAAATAGTGATTCCTAGTCCAAACAAATGTTCCAGGGGAAAAAATGTTGAACCTGACTTGAATCCATCTCCTAGATGACATTGTTACCCATCTATTAGACCCCTATGAATTGATAAAATATGTCCAGTCAAGGGAATTAATCACACATGTGTCCATATAAAATATTCTTCTTTTTTGGAGTTCATTGTTTTTATTTTCCATATATAAAGGACTTTTTTTTCAAGAACTCGCTTTATTCCAAATGGAATCCTCCAAATTTGTAACTGTGAATGACTTGGCTGCTGCTCAAGATGAATCACTGTTCGCTCAAAGGACATCATCACCAACTCAGTATTTTCAACACTGGGTCTCCAATGCATTAGTTCAAGAGTACCATCAATACGGTATTATCCCAACCATGGTGGCTGCCCAACATGCCCTCCAAATAAAACTTAACCCTCGCTCGTTTGGTCAATGATGACCATTGATTCAGAAGAAGTTTCCAACCACCATCATTAACCATTTTGAGATGTTATCCATGGAACACAATCACCAATCCCTCCCCTATTCCAAGGATGTAGAACAATATGTTTTCCATGTCCTCATCTAGAAGACACAGGGGTCCCTCCTGAGGTCTCATTCCAAAAATCACTACCTCTAACACTACGTGGTAGCAAACCCTCAACATGATGAGGGTGTTATCTTCGGCTGTCTGGCCTAGGTCCCTCAAACTTGGGCATGCTAGACGAAACAACAGGGACAATAACTAGCCAACAGAGTGTAGGTTACTACCTTTTCCCACTCTAAATAAGTACATGAACCCATCTTGATGTAAAACAGTGAAAGGGAACATACACGTCTCCACCTTAACTTCACCAGCCAACAGACTCCTCGAGAGGCACTTAACCAATCACATCATTCAAATCTGGTGGATTAATATGATCAGTAACATAAAAATTCTTACCATATTTCTGCTATTTTATAGATTCATATAGATAAATTCAAGAAATCCTATCAAACAACTGTAGTGGAAACTTGTAAGTAGAAACATAAACCATCCAGTATCTATCAAGTCTACAAATATTATTCTTTGGAAACACATAGAGAAGTCAGTTGGAAATATCCAATGAACAACTTAGGGTAGAATCAACTCTATACCCACCATACACAAGTATATTCCATATGCGTGGAATGGAAAGGGTGGAAAAGAGATAGTAAATACACCTACTACAGATATGGAATGGACGTATATTACCGTTATAGCCAATGAAGTCACCAAACACATTTTGGAAATGGTGAAAGGGAACACAAAAAATCATGCTCATATCCTAAAAGCTTTCCATGAATATTATAATGGTAACTTCAGTAGTACCAAAGGGAAGAACACATAATTATATCCACATACCTGTGATTACTAATCATCATGCCATACCATAGCAAATATATAACTCTATTTCAGTCCTATAGGTTTATGGGGGCACAATCCCACATATCATACATACAGTTTAATTGGGAACATACAATATTTACAATTTGAGATAATTGGTCTATTCTAATAGCCACTATAAACCATTCACAAAAACCTTCTCATGATAACAACTTTTCCTAGAAAGTGCCCCCAACTATGCATAAGAGTGTTTCTATGAAGAAGTCTCACAAAGCACAGTTGGAGAATCAAGTGTCATTCATTGATCTGCCTCCTCTTAAGTGTAGAGTTCTTGAAGACCTCAGACATTTATTTGTTTTATCTCAAGATCCTACATTCCCATTAAGAAATTATGGGATTAGTACCCCTAATTCTAAAGTTTCTCATCAGAAACATCATCATGAAGGATTACTTCTTGAAAATATCAGTCAATCTAGAGAACTTATCTCTTTATGAGAGCCACATAAACCCTCCTTGCGGCCATAAGACCAAGTTGAATGAGGATTTTTCCCTTTCTATAATCCACCATGGTGATCATCACCATGATGGAATTCACTTCAAAATGACTCTTTTTAGTAGTGTCTTTCATTGTTAAGAAAATTCTCCATCTAGAAATGTAGTGATGTGAAAGCCCATCTATCTTGAGGCACTTGAAAACATAAGGCCATTCATGTCTGATGCCTTGTTAATGGAAGGTGAAATACTTTATTAATCAAAAGACATACCAATGTAATGGTGATTCTACAAACCTCCTCTGGGTCATTTTCCTTCTAAAATAGCATATGATACATAAACTGATCCCATTTTTTATGAGAAAGCAATCAAGAAGTGTCCAATTTGGTCATACCAAGTTAAGAAAACTCTATAAATATATGAGAATGATATGTTGAATATGATAAAACAACTGTATAAGGGTGAAATAGCAGTCATGTTTTGGCCTTTGGAAACCTCCCAATACAACATTCCCAAAATGATGGAGAAGATTTCATTCACGATATCCACCTCAACCTATGGAAGACTCTTCATCAGTTAACAATAAAATTATTACCGTATGATGAATATCTAAGTAATATCAAGGTAATAGAAGGGTTGAAGTGCCAAATTGACTTATAATATTTCTATGATTATCAATATCCAAATATTGAGAGGCAATAGGATTCTCTTCAGTGTGAATGCCTCAATGCATTAAATATGTTGCAAAAATTGATTGTGGAAACCCCATCTAGTGTTTATATAAGAGAATGGAGTGCACATAGAACATTTTATCTCACTGCTCTCCAAAATCATCAAATCCCACCAAATGTGGTCTCATGTAATGTTATTTCCCTAGGTTGGCAAAAACAAAAAAAATCTACTCATTACTGAAGAAATTGTCATCATGAGTAGGTCTCGACTGGGTTTCACCAAAGTTAGGCCCATAGAGGGAAATCTATTGATATTCTTCATCATCAAGAATCTAAAAACAGTGAGCATACTTCCCTCTTACAAGATGTCAGCCATCAGATCACAAAAATTTCTGAAATAGCACAATGGTCTTCTAAAATAGGTGATTTAAGTTGGTGTTAGATAATGCACCAAACCAATGTTCATACCATAATTTGTAAAATCAAAAGTTCAGTTACACTGATATCATCCATAGAAGTTCCAAAAACACCCCATCCAACAAGGATGGGGTTTTTTATCCAAACCATAAGAGTCAAAAAAAAGAGCCCAATGGGTTGAGGAAGAAGAATAAGATAACCCCCAACCTACAGGGCTAGAGGCCATTTCACAACTACAATCCCCTCCTTAGTAGAAGTTAGTTTTCTCCCGATTAAGGAAGAATCCAAAAAGTTAACATGCAACTGAACTACCAAGGATTACATTTAAAATATTGTTTATCAAATAGTTCCTCGTGAACCAACAAATAGGAGAAAAAAGTCTCATTTAGGGTGAAGCTGATGAATATCTCACAAAGATATTGGTAGAATTTCATTAATGAATTATGCGTCGGCGAATATCATTAATTACATTATGGAATATCCTACAAAAAAATGATTTCAGTTAAGAGGAGTTGGAGGACTATGTTAATATTCATAATATGGTACAAACTGATGAAAATAAAGGAGGAGTGAGTACTAGAAATCAGAGGCTTACCAAAAACCTAGATATTCCCTCAAATAATCACCTTCCACCTCTTCAAAAGGCATATAACAAGGGGAAAGGTAAAGTTCAGATCATTTATCACTTTTCCAGTGGAGAAGTTCAATCTATTTAACTTGAAGAATGATTTACACATCAAAATAAAGAGATGAAGGAGTTGATAAGACTCAATGTAGAGTTACTCTATATCAGCATTCCTACAATACATACTCCACAAGAAGATTTGGAGTTTTGAATTCCTGTAGGAGCTCCTCAGAAAAGAGGGTTTTTTTCAACGGCTGATGTCAATAATGAATTCCCTCCATTTGGTACACAACCAAAACATGGTCAATCACATCCTTACAAGCCTCTCCCAATGAGTTATCCATGAAAAATACCAGTAGCACCACCACCAATGGTGTTTCTAGTTGATGCATCAGTTTAGACTACATATGTTGTTCCTATATAAGTCCCAACATATCCATATATTCCTAAAATTCTGATGAATATAATTATGTCATTAACAACTTGATTGGATGATATAGAAGAATGACGTACACCAATAAAACTAGAAAATAAGGCTTACCCTCAGTGGGTAGATCCAATTCCCCCACCACCAAAATTTGTGAATATCATATTTTCAATCCTTAATGGTTTGGGAGATCTAGAGTAGAAATTAAAGAATTTTATGTCCCACTGTAATCCCATGTTGGGGACCTCTCAACAATAAGATGCAGTAAAACTCATATTTTTTGGGAAATCACTACATGTGTAGACCTTTTCCTGCTGTAAGAGTTTGAAGTTTCAATCAATTACTGGATGGGAAGACCTCCATATGAAATTTATTTTCCAATTTAGCCAAACACTGTAGAAGATAATAGTCATTGATATTATGAACTAAAAAAGGGAGAATGAAAAGTTTTCATATTTCATTACATGATGGAAATGATTAAAGTGCTCCTTGAATATACCACTCCCTTAAGATTAGTTTTTAACATTCTTTGTGGAAAATATCTATGATGAGCTGTGCACACCACTAATCCCTATGAAATACACAGGAGGGTTTTAAGACCTTGATTCAATCACCCAACAAGTGGATAATTCTATCACAGAAACCAATGATATATCTCATTTAATCCTATCAGCTCTGGGAAGGATAATTGGAAAGGTTGAGGATACCGTAGTTACACTAAAGTAGACACATATACCCACTTCTACTTTAAATCCATAATTATATAGTAGGGATCTTCCTCCTAAGAATCATGAACAATGACTTCCTCATCAGGATGATAAAAAATATCAAAGATGAAGATTGTTTGAGGAGATAAAGATAAATTTCTACTCTATTAAGAATGAATAGGTTCCCAATTACTTAATTTTATACTAGGAAAAAAGCATAGTTCAACTTCCAAGACCCAAGAAACTAAAAAAGGATATTGGGACCTCCCAAACTACTATCCTTTCCATAAAATGTTGGCACACCCCATCTAGATGTGTTTTTTTAAAATATATTCTGAAAAATATGGTGGAATATGGACAAGTGGAACTAAATATTTTATCATCCCAAGTAGCATGTGTTACTATTACTGATCTAGAGTAGGAAGGTGAATGATAGAAAGTCAAAGGAAATAATGTGTATAATTTTGATGATTTGATGGTTAGGAAAATGATCTATTGAACTCATGCCATTATATGAAAAAATTTGAAACAAAAGGCTATGCATCCTATCACTTATGCTATAATCAAGACATCTTCATCAAAAGATTAGTTCTCTAAAGGCCGATCCTCAAATAAGAGACATGGTCAGATGGATAAAGAGTAGTCAGAATAATAAGAGCTTGTGTCAAGTCTAAATTTGTCTTTGAATTTGGAAAATTTCATTCCTAATTTCTCAAAATAATGGGCACCTCCCCACCAAATGAAACAATAAGAACTGTCATGTCTGGTAGAATATTCATTAGACGAGGGGCTGATCATTAGTTCTATTAATGTTATCCACTTAATCGATCACTATGAAAATGATGATTCTTTTTATGAACCTGAATTCCATGTAATTTATTGGGGAAATATGGGAAGAAGTCATGGTCGAGGATAAATGGGAAGATGTTGGTATTATAGAAGCCATTATTGTAATTACACACATTCTCAAATCATTTACATAGTAGAAACTCATGGGGGAGACCTTCAGCGGGCTTAGAAAGAACAAGGGAACTCCCCCATAGATGACAAGATCTGCCCTGAAATGATCATCTTGGAAGACTAATTAGAGGCTATATAACCACTTTCTCTATAGGTGAGAAGATTTATTTATACTAATCCACCAAGAGAATAAATATTTCCAGCTTCTCCCCCTACACATGGTCCATCTATATCAGGAGCATCAACTTACAAAGAACCTAGAAAACACATCTCCATGCTATAAAATGCATACCTTTGGACCAGAAGTATGATGTTTTGAAGTAACTAGAACAAGTACTATAAAATAAATCCATCCTAGCATTTTTGAATCTATCAAAAGAACTTCTAGAAACACCTATTGAGGCTTTTTCTGGTCCTCAAGAGTTTGAAACAAAGGTTTCTATTGTTGAGGTCTACCATATAGAGAATGATCATAAAAAATGTCTAGTAGTTATATCATTCATGGATAAGGATGAGAATGTTGTTTTACATGTACACACCCATACCTTGTACTTATTTGGAATGGTTAATGATACAAACATTCGATTATCCTTTATTGATAATTTCTTTGGAGTCAACCTCATTCTCATTCATGTACTTCATCAGTTTGGTCTCACTGAATCTGAATTATCTCCCTCCACATTGATGTTGCAATGTTATAAAAAGATTTAACAAGAAACAATAGGAACGAGTTCAATCAGAACTTAGTTTAGGGATACTATATCTAATTCAGATTTTATGGTTGTCTGATAGGACATAACATTCAACATTCTTCTTGGAAGGCCATAGCTACATCAACATGCAGCCATTCCTTCATCATACCACCAATGTATCAAGTATTTATTCAATGGTAAAATTGGGACATTTCACAGTAACAAGGACCTTTTAAAAACTTGTGAATATCAATATATTGAGTCATAGTTCTATCACACAAAGGAAACATGGTCCATGGAAAAAGATATAACAAGAATCAATGCTCTGAACGGTTTAGAAAATATACCTACTAACCATTTCAAGACTATCATTGTAGATTATGTGTTTTTTATCAATCAAATTGAAAGGGAAGAACCAAATCCCAAAACTCATCCAGTGACTTCAACAATGGTAGCTGTGGAAATTGATCCTGATAGTACAGGATAAATTGTTGATTTACAAAACAGTGGTGAAAGCTTAAATGGAGATGTCTTTATTTCATCCACCAAACATCAGTAATTCATTTCTTCATTAGTCAGGCTAGAAGAATCTCTTTGATTAATAGAGAAATACAAGGATGTTGATTCCCAACCCATCATTTCCAATTCAATACTATCAGAAGACCCTTCATAATTAGTAGAATTAGAAATGGTTTCTTCATCTTTAGGATGTCCAAATACCGACTCCTCCCCTAGGTCTGAGTGTCTTTCTTCATCACCTAACCTTCACGAAGAAGTAGAATAAGTGACACATGTGGAATAGTAAGAAGAGGAAGATCTCAGGGACAACCCTCCAATATTCAGTGAAGGTGTCTCCACCACTGTGGATGAGCTTAGAGAAATACATTTGTTTATAGAAGAAGATCCACACCCCACTCTAATTAGTGAGGCCATGAAATCTGAAGATCAAGAGTTGTATACTTCATTTTTAAAGAACACAAAGATGTATTTTATTTGAACTATATATAAATTTTAGGACCTGACCCAGGCATGTCCACTCATAATTTAGAATTTCTAGAAGATCATAGAGAATTTAAGAAGGCAATAAAAATAATTCACCCAATCCATGCCTCCAAAATTGAGAATGAAGTCAAAAATATTATCAAAGATATATTTATCCAAGGGGTGAAATATCCCAAATTGATTGACAATATTGTTCTATTGAAAAATAGTAATAGTAAAATCAAATTTCATTGATTTCATAGATCTTGATAGGTATTGTCCCAAAGATGAATTTCCAGTTCTAATCACAGAACATTTGATTGTTGTAACCGCTAGCTATGAGTCTCTCTCCCTCATGGATGGATACACTAGGTATAAAAAAATCCGAATGGAACCATATGATGAGGAATATTCATATTTTAGAGCCCCTCTAGGAATATTTTACTATTTGGTAATTCTATTTTGCTTGAAGAATGCTCGTGCAGCATATCAACATGCAATGCACCGTATTTTCAAACATTTCTTGGGGAAATTCATTGAATGATATGTGGAAGATTTAGTGGTTATGTCCATAAAATGTTATGATCACTTGTTTGATTTGGAGACCATATTCAAAAAGCTTTGACTACATAATTTTAAGATGAACCCCTTGAAATGTAATTTGAGGATAACCTAGGGGAAATTTCTCAGTTTTTTGTACTCCATCGCAACATCAAAATTTACCATGAGAAGACTAAGGCTATCCTTAGAATGTGTCCTCTAAAAAACATGAAATAATTTATAGTAATTCAAGGAAACTTGGATTATGTCCAGTGCTTCATAGCCAATTTGAAAGGAAAGTGTTTTCCCTTAAAAAAATTGATGAAAAAAGGGGTCACATATCAGTGGACCAATGACAACCAAGATTCATTTGATATCCTCAAGAAATACATATTGATCCCACCAGAATTTATGCCACTTATTGAAGGAATGATTCTCATTATTTATGTGATAAAATTTGCACGATCACTAGGTGCCTTATTTCCACAAAATAATGATACTGAGAATGAAAAGAGCCTTTACTATCTCAATCGAACCATGCCCATCATAGAGACTTGATATTAAGATACTAATAAAAGATTCCTAGCATTAATATTTTTAGTTTATAAATTGAGTAACTATTTAAAGAATCATGAGGTCCACTTGGTATCTTTTAATAACCCGATCAAATTTATCCTTATTCATCCTATGCTTATAGGACATCTGGCATGATTGGTAGTTATTCTGCAATAGTTCAATATACAGTTTGTGCCTCAAAAAGAACTAAAAGTCCAACCTTTGGAGAATTTCCTTATTGAGAACCCACCTATAGAAAGGACATCAATGAATATGAATTTCTACATGAATAAATCTTCTTCATTCAAGAAAGTGCCAAATAAAAGAAATGTACGTTGATTGTTCTTCTATATGTCCAATGGGAAAGAGAATGAAAAAACCTAAAAATAACAAAGTCGGGTTATGAATTGTGCTTATCTCCCTATAATAGGCAATGTTTCCATATTCTATTCTATTATCAGAAAGAGGTACCAACAATGAAGCAAAATATCAATCTCTCATTGACGGCATGGAATTACCACTCTAAGTACTAGTGGACTACCAACGGGTGAAAGGTGATTCGGAATTGTTAATCAAAAAAATAAATGTGTATTACTCCATTTTAAAATAAGAACAAATCCCCCTATGTGATTATGTTCTCAGTTTAATGGTACAATTCCCCTCAGATCCAACATTTTTATACGTCCCGCAGTCACAAAATGACCAAGATCATGCATTGGAAAATGTATCCACAACCTTGGAAGATCCATGTCAGAATGAAATGAACATTAAAATTGCTCATCCACAAGTAGTTTCACATTTTTTTTAAATTATAATCGAGAAAATCAATGTAATCAATCCCATTTCTATGCCATATGGTCATACCATGGGATGGATAACACCCATCATGGAACATCTCAAAAATGGGGTACTTTCTCCAGATAGAATTAAAATAGAATATATTTAGTGAAGAGTAGTAAATTTCACTCGTTATGATGTCCCATATAATTGGAACATCCTTTATAGATGAGGATTCAACAATATTCTTCTAAGATGCATTGATGGTGATGAAGCCGTAAATGTCATGAAAGAAGTACATATAGGAGCCTATGGTGCTCACTGGTCTAGGCATAGACTTTCTGATCAAATATGAGGGCTTGGATACTTTTGGCCTTAGATGAAACAAGATTACACAAATTTCACTAAGAAGTTTTATCCCTACCAGGTTCATTCCAACTTCATTCATCAACCCCCAATGTTTCTCTATATAACTAAACAATCATGTCTATTTTCTATACAAGGAATGGATATAGGAGGAGCCTATCATCTTGATATGACTAAGAAGTTCAAGTATATTATTACTACTACCAATTTATTCTACAAATGGGAGGAAGAAATACCTCTCAAAGAAGTCAGGGCCAAAACATTATTGTCTTTGTCAATGATAATATCATTACTAGATTTGGTGTCCCTCATACCATATTAACAGAAAATGGAACCAATTTCTATTCTTCTGCTTTAAAGAAACTATATTAGGAGAACAATATAAAATCAAACCATTCATCTCACTAACATGCATCAGCCAATGGAAAAATAGAGGCTTCAACAATACCCTATCGAATATACTAAAAAATATGATGTATAAAGACAAAATGTATTATCTCGAAAAAAAAATTCATTCTTTGTGGGATTATCAGACTACTACTCATATTAAAACATGGTCAATCGCATATTTGTTGGTGTACAGTTCTGAAATAGTCCAACCTTTCGAAATTCAATTTCCTTCACTCAGAGTTTCCATCTATGATCATTTGTCTACATATGAATAATATCAAAATATATTTGATGATTCGGAATGATTATACGAAAAGAGATTTCAAATATTTCATGATTTGGATGTCTATCAGAATTGAATAGATTGATATTTTGACAACAAAGATCACCACCTCTCATTTATTTAAGGATAATTGGTATTAGTCTTTAGGGTTCTGATGATACCAGGAATGAAGCCTCCAAATCCTGATCCAAAGTGTGAAGGACCATATTACATACATAAGTTCTACACTAATGGAGCTTATTACCTCATCTCAATGGATGGATAACTTATTACAACTCCAACAAATGAAATATTCATGAATAATTACATTGTGTAATCAAATAGAGTAATGTCCTAGTTTCAAGACATTAAACATCATAACAACCACATTCATCCATTATACATTACATTAAAATGCATAGAAACTTTATCCTTGTCGTATGATGTTAAACTACACAGCATCATTTGTCATCTCTAAATGAAATTAAACTGTATGGTTAATGTATTCTTCATTTTATGTTAAGAAAGCACCCAAGATACCAAAAATTTTCAATACTTATTGTTCTTAAAAAAAAATTTATTTTTCCATGCACAAGTATTACTCACATCATTTCTACTCCTTAGTTATACATGAGTCCCATTTATCCCTTTGTTTGAATCAGATCTGCATAGAGACCCCTTTTCATGAACTACGTATGGCTTGATTCTCATTCTAGTAAGATACATAGAGACACCCTAATATCCAATCTAGGGCCGAACCATGAAAAAAAATTCCCCCATTCCTTGTGTTTATGAGTTAGATCTGCGTAGTGAATACTATTTTCAAGAACTACATGTCACATGATTCTCATTCAAATGGGATATGTAGTGAAACCCAAATATCAAATATTGGGCCCAACAGCAACCATAAGGAAATTTATTTCCCATTTCTCTCTTTTATATGAACCAAATCTATGTAGGGAACACTTATAGAATAAATGGCTTCATCTTCATACCATCTTGTGTCTTAAGTTTAACCATTATTCTAGAATTCATTAAAATCCCATGTCACTCACATCAAACTCAATTTGTGTGGGGAATGATAATTTCAAAAACTATATTTGGATTTATTATAATTTTAATGAGATATGTAGAGACACTTTGATCTCCAATCTTGGGCCCATCCATAAAAAAAATCTTAAATAAAAAAAATACCTCTTCCACATCACATAGCTTGATTTATGTGGGGAACAATATCAAGAACTACATGTGGATTGATTCTTGCTTCAACAAGATATGCAGTGATGCCCTAGATCTATAAATTGTTTCATCCACTATATAATTATCATACACTTATCCTTTACCTGTTATACCTTTTTTTATAAGATACCACTTAACACTCCTTATTTCTCACACCAAGCACAGCTCACATGGTCTTATGAATTTTTAAAGAACTTATCTGAATAAATAAGGCATTTCAATTACTACTTTGGGTTATTTTTTCTCATTGCATGATAATAAACTACATGATATTATTATAAAAAAGATGTGTGTTAAGATTCTAATTTTTTATATGATATGTAGTCATTTCACATTAGTTAACCTTCATCCTCACTATAGGATGTTAAAATTTATGGGAAATGGATTGATTCTCATTTATATGAGATATGTAGTGATGTACAGATTTTCAATCATGGACCCAACTATACCATAATGTAAGAAGCCTCTTCTATACCATGTACGAGTTTGATCTACATGAGGGAATTCAAATTCTATTTATATAAAAGACTATCATTTCTATACCACATGGCTTTAAAACTGTATAGTACCCAAACATCTATGTATGGCTTGATTATCATTCAATTGGGATACGTAGTGAAAAGTAGGACTTCGATCTTAGTTAAAATATGGAATAAAATAAATCTCCCCATATCTCACATACAATTAAAAATACTTGTAGAATCCCTTTATTTTAGGTCCTCTCCTTAGAGATCATACTAAGGAAACAAAAGATATTCCTATTATATATATGAGTCATATCTATGTAAGGGAATCAAAACTCATGTCTAATATTGATTCAAATATTTCTACTATGCATTGAATGTCATCCCTTTCACATTTTACACTCTTAATCTTGAATACTTTCAGATCTTCATAATATTTATTCAGTTTTTGGTGGAAGAGTTTCTAATACCTAAGTACTCTTTTGCATTACTATGCAGTATTTTCCTCTACATGGCCTTACATAAAATATTCCTACATAATAGGCCTTTCATCCAATGGATTCCACTATTTTTCTATGTATAAAATTCTCTAGCTAGCCCTGCATAAATAAATCCCCCATAACGGGTTTATCAAATAGTGGTAAATTCATTATTCGTATAAGCCTCTTCTATCCCCTTCATACTTTGATGATGATACAATGTAAATCATATATTAAAGAGTGCATACATTGTATATTTTTCCTATAACCTATCTCTCGATCTGAAATTTTCCAAGACCACGGTTTACACATATTCTCTCTCTATGTGTTCAAAGCATATTGAAATAACATTTTATCTGGACAGGAAATATCCCCTATATATTCAAGAAACTTTTCTCCATAAACCAAGCTTTTTTATTTGGAAAATTTGAATCTTCATAATCTTTCTTCAGATTTTAGAAATAGAATGTTTGATACCTAAGAAATATTTTTATCAACTATAAAATATGTGTTGTTAGGTGACCTTTCATAATTCGTCCACATAATGGGACTATTAGCTGAAAGATTTCACTTTTTGTCTATGCATCACATTCCTTGGATGACCCTACAAAATAAATACCACATAACAAGTTTCTTTCAAAAAATGGTAACATCATTCGTGTAGAATACTTCTTCTAATTCCATTATCCCTTTTATATATCAATTTTTATATTTGAAAATAAATTAATCATAGTTTATAATTATTACTTTACATACCTGAGTATGGTAATATATTTCCATATAAATTAAAATAAAATTGGATATACATAAACCTCTGTGGTCAAATATAAATAACTTAAAATAAATCCCCTTAATTTCCTTGCCATATGACTTAAAACTAACTAGCCTAATATCCTTGCAACATGACATAAAACTATATAGCATAATGTCTTTACTGCATCACCTAAAACTACATAGAAAAATTTCCTTGTTGCATGACTTAAAATTACACATCATAATGTCCTTACAGCATGACTAAAAACAAAACAACCTAATGTCCTTACTACATGACTTTAAGCTGTATAGTAAAATATCTGAAATCCCCATTCTGACAAATATACCTCCCTTCATACAAAAAATTCATGTAGGAGTGGTTCCTCAATCATGGACTATATCGGCACATATGGACCCTTTTATTCTCAAGTAACTTTCCTTGCAAAATCAACCCACTATGGTCTTAAGACATCCAAAATTTAAACCCCTTTATTTATTAATAATAGAATGTCAGAATTTTTGAGATCTCTTTTTCTTAACAATGCAGTTTATGCCTGTATGTGGCCTTGCCTGAGTCGCTACATAATAGAACTATCAGTAAAAATATTCCTTTGTTTGTCTATGAATCACATTCCCTAGTTGGACCTACATAATACAACCCCCATAATGGGTTTGTCAAATAGCAGTAACATTATTCTCAAAGGATACCTCCTCTATTTTTTAACTTTAAGTTCTAGATTTTTTGACCATATAAAATCATAATCATGACTCCAATTTCCCATTGGAAACATCTAATGAAATTTGGTACTTTCCCCAACTATTAAGCCTTGTTTGGGTTATAATCTCAAAATTCATATTCAAAGATACTCAACCTTAAATAATATCTTTATTAGTCAAAATTTAATGACTTTAAATTTCAAACAAAAAAAGATATAGTACTCACCTGGTTGAAAACCCACAAAGGGAAATCTGGAGAAAAATCGAGTCTTAGCTTGCTAGACATGCGCTCTATATGATCAAGGAAATATCAAGTAATAAAAATTAAAAGTCACAAAGCATGTTATGTTGAAAACAAGAATAGGTAAATCTAAGAAAAAGTCAAATATTAACTACTAAGTCTCCTTAATATTGATTTTAGTAAAAATAAAAAGGGTTCTGTGGTTTGGATGAGGATATAAATAACTATGAAACAAATTTATTTTCATTTATAATTAATAAAAGTCCCTGTGTAACATCAAAAAATATATTTTATCCAATGTAAATCATTAAAGTTCATCTACATAGATTTTTATTTTTTTGATAGCCTCTGGAGCTTCATCATTTACCTGTTGAAGTTCAGTTAGCCGACCAGTCTCATTCTACTTGTCTAGATGAAGTGATTCATTGGTATCTATAATGTATTTTAACCCTCTTTATCAACTTCTTCTATTAACAATTGAAGCTGGTCAAACTACCCTATAATAATATCCATCTCTTGTTGAAGATGTGACACTTGAACATTTTTCTCTTCAACTTGCTTCCTGAGTCCTGTTAGCTTTGAATTATGATTGACCTAAGCTTAGGATAATACTAGTTTTAATTCATCATTACTGTTAAATAGTTTGGATTTTATCATATTTTATCGATGTTTCTTCTCATTCTCCCTTTTCTGAATGGTCTCTTTCACTACAATATAGATTTTACAGTATTCAAAACCACCAAATCCCAATGTAGTGAAAAAATCTAAAAGATGTGGAATTAGTGATGATATTTCCTCAAGAGGCACCTCAAATATTATCTTACATATATTTTACCAGGCCTTGTGAGGTGAAAGGAGAATATCCTTATACAGATCCGGATCTGATTCAGAATCGCTATCATAAGGGGGACATATATTGAAATTAATACACATAATGAAGTACCATGTTCTATTCCTTCCCTAACAGTGGATACATTACTTCCTATTGCTGTTTGCGATGATGCCCATGTTTCTCCTCCCAATCTATCCATTGAAGTGTATAATCCTACGTGATTAATTTAAATCATGATTTACAACAAATTGAAAGCAAGAGGGGGTAAAATCACAATGTTGATAACACTTACATAACAACATATTGGAAACTTGATAAGAATCCTCCTCAAAACATCCATCCTTAGTAGTTTTGGTTAACACTTGTCTTTGTGGGATACCTTCTTGAAATGGCTCATAGTTATCCCGATTAACCATAAGAAGATTTTCCATTTCAAGGTTCACCTGATCCAACACCTTTGCAATAGTGGGATTGACAGGGATATCGATGCATCCTCAAACAATAATCACTGTAGTAGTTTCTGTAGATTGAGGTGGACATCTCAACCAATTATGGTAATAAAATTAGGCATAATAAGATTTAATGAACGAAAAATAAAAAATCACATCCACTTGGTTCTATATAAAGAACTTCACATTCCTCTAAATCAATTGGCATATTAAAATTTTATTATGTATCCTCAAAAGACATCCTGAGATTTATTATAGCTTCCAATTACATCCCAAGTCCTGTATTATTCTCAACCATGATAATTTTTAAAGAGGTTGGTTCATGACCCTCATCCAACAACTTTTGACCCCAAACATCTTCCTCAATGACAACCACATGGTTAGAATCAATCGTCGTAGGATTTTATGGTGCATGTGATGTGATTAAAATATTACATAAATGAATTTATGTTGTTAAAACACATAGTTTATCATGAATAACTTATGACTTAACAGAGGTATCCCCTATCCTAGTCGAAGGAATCAGATTAGTTCCTAGAAAAAATGTTTTTTTACTCTAGTATAGATACCCCTTAAGTCAACAGAGTCACTTCATTGGAAGAAATTTTGTGTTGACTAAAAGTTACCTATGTGATTCCTTGAGTCTCATTATTAATTTATCTAAGTTAAGAAATTGATTAAGTTCCTCAAATTCCAGGAAGTTTAAACACTTTCTACAAATAAGGCTAAAATTAATGCTGTTAGGAATTATTACCACTATTGAGAAAAACTTTGACGATAGTTTTCTTTCTTCAATGTATCTTCTTCTTTGTTTTATTTTTTGAATAGACATACATAATCATCTCAAAAAATAGGTTTTGGATACTGAAATCATCCTACCATATTATCCTCTAGGTTCTGTCTGTCTAGATATATCTCTCCCGATTCATAGGATGATCCTACAGCTCCAAGTGTAGTACCTCTTGAGTTATACAGTGGCGATGGATCTTTAGTTGACTTCTCCATAGTCAATTTCTTTTTAATATGATATTTCCACTGGTCTATAATTCATCTAATAAATTCATATATAAAATAAGAAAATAATATGAGAAAAAGAAAACTTATTTCTTCAAGATTGAAAAAATCGTGCCATTATTTATAAAAAGAGGGGTTAATCCCTTCAGTGGAGCCATGATATATCATTTCCTTCACTCATTTTCTAGTGGGAATTAATTCATTAGTATAATATATGAGCACTTAAAACTCTGAAATATGAATCCTTACTTAATTATGATTATTCTAAAATTGGATATCAGATGAAGCCCCTAGATCTCCTATACTTGGAATATGAAACACTTCACATAAATTTATCCATGTGGTTTTAGCATTAAAAATGAAATAATTTCCATGTTTGAACTAACTTTGGTCATACATATTTACAGTACATTATAGATGGTTTTGAAGATGATCGTGTATTCATAAATCTAACAGGCTTCCCAATTCCTACCGTCATAGATGGTGGGTGTGAAAATGGGACCCACTACTCTTCTGAATGACGACTAATAAATTGTCTCAATACAAATTTAGTTGGTTGTGATGGTTTATCCTACTTGACTGTGGCTGGTGAATTATATCTTGCATGAGGTCACGCTGGTGAACTTGGGGCTTCATTATCCTTACCCTATGACTTGGAGGAAGTAGCATGAGATAATGAAGAAGAACCTTCCAAATGATAGGGTTCCTTCCTACATCTTCTATTTATTCTGAATCAAGATACAAAATTATTTATAAACTCTTTAGGGTATGATTCAACCAAACTCTCTCAATAATAGATAGTCAATCTACTCATTGCATCAATGATAGGTAAATTAAAATATTTTCCTTATCTTATCTATAGTCGTCAGTAACCATATTTGTCAAGACACTATTAGATGTTGTAATAATCTGACATGCACTAAAGGAGATATAATAATATGTTGCAAGAATTTTAATTGGCAAGCAAATCTATAAAGAGAATAGGCCTCATATATGTTTTCCCCATCAAATATGGTGGCCAATACACTATCTATGCAAGCCAACATATACTCCCTTAACTATAGGTCGGTTGACTCATCACAAAAAAATCACCCTGTCTGTGGATTACAATAAGGGAAAATATGGAAACCCATTAACATACTCAACCTTACCTTAATGTCAAAAGGTGTCAAGTAAAAAGATGAAATACAAAAAAATCTAGAAAAAATGTTTAGAATGAACTTTTGAAGATCAGAATCCCACTCTGTACAACATAGGTTCTGAAATGAGATGCAATCCATCCCTATAAAACCTAGAATGGTCATACTATTTTGAAAGGATACTTACCTCCAAGAATATGAAACAAGATCTTATGGAACTTCACTAGAATAGGGGTATCCAAACCCCCCATCTTCCTCTCTGCTAGCTTGTCCACCATAAAAAAAAAGTTCCAGGCCTTACACTACCCTTGGAATCTTGAACCAGAAACAAATATACACTGATCCACATAGCTAGGAAACATTCAAGATGCGTATTTTCATGTATTTTGGAGTTATCATCATACCCCCACTTTTCAAACTCTACTTTCTCTAATGTTGTCCAGAATGTGTCAGGACCACCTCTCTTTTCTTCCTTCAGAAAACATTGCATACGTGTTTAGGTGGGAAATTTATCTTTATTATTCACTAGGAGTATTTCCATCTATTCCTCGTATTGAATATCCCTTATTGTATGAGACATTATCTTGTATTCATTATTGAGTTTGTAAAATATTTTCAATAGATTAAATTATAAGGCTGGTTTCTTTTCTTCATCATTCCATGTCATCTTTGGAGGAATAAATTCATCATACATATCTACAAGTATTTGAGATCCATAAATCATATAGAAATCCCAAAAACTGATGCCTACTTTTCCATGTTTCAAATGGAAGGAATTTGTCTCTGGACTCTATCGACTCAGTAGTTCTATCATAGAATCATCATTTCTATATACCTATGTTTTTCCAACCCATAAAACATCATAAATTCTAGTACCTTTCAAATCATCCATAAATTCTACACATTTTTTACCCACCCAGTATGCCCACATCTATACATGTTTAACAACCCCTCCCAGGAAAAATTACCAAAATTTCTTCCAACCCTTTGATTGATCTATTTGATAATCATTAAAAATGGATGAATATCAATGAGTTTGAAGCTTAGGTGTATGTGAATTAAAATCTTGAGCACATGGGCTATGATGTATGAAATGGGACTTTAACACCATTCCATCGTTAATATATGTGACCATTACTGAAACATTGTCATAAGAAAAATTAGTATGGTAATGAAACAAAGAAACTAAAACATAATTATTTAAATCTGGTATGTTGGCATCCTAGAGATGACCATAACATTAATGCAACCAATAATCACTCCTTGGAAAATTTGGTGATTCTTCTTCAGATAATTTGTCAAATTAGGAAGTGTAGTGTCACAAAAATCAATGTAATCATGCCCAATGATCTCCATCATAATTTTAAATTGATTTTTATATAATTCATTATCAGTTCCAATTAATTTTGGAGCCATTATTTTAGGAGCCATTTAACCTGAAAAGTGATCGAAATTTATTTTTAAGTGAGTTCATTTTTGAAATTTATTGAAAAAAATAAGAAAATTTGGAAAAGGAATTAGGTAACGCAAGTGAAAATATATCATGAAAGGGTGTCTCCCCACATTTGGAGAACAAGTAAACATTTGGTGTGTAAGGGTGTCTCCCCGTGTTTGGAACCCAAGTAAAAAAACATAAAAAAGATGCAAGACCAAAATTTTCAACAAAAACATCTGAATGAAGGGAATTTCATGGAAAAAGATTTATTTATGAGAGCATTTGGTATTTTCCTAGAAGTGAAGTGCCTATATATAGACATAGATTCCAAAATGTGTGTGACTACCTCGCATGCCACTACCTTATGCACCACTACCTTGAGTGACTAATTGACCATTTTTTGTCACATTACATCAACATAAGACCCTAATTTCATTCGGATCCAATCCTAATAGAGGATTTTTTTTGACACTTCATTCCATTTCATTGATGAGAAATGACAAATGGAAATACCTAAGAAAAAAAGGATAAAATATATAGAGGATTTCATGTTTGAAGAAGGTCTAAATTTAAATCACCCTAGTTGTGCAAAATTACCATTAGCATGAAAGTACCTGGCATGCCACCAACTGGAATTCTACGCACTTCCATATCAAAAATCAATTCACCTGGGGTTCTATTTTGTCTTATAAATAGACACTTGTGGGATTCATTTGTATATAAGAATTTCCCCAAAGCACAATTGTTGATCTGGTCACCCTAGTGCTTTTCCAAAGTATTGTGAAACCTCCAATGTTTTTCTTTAACACCTAAAGAGAAAGGATTAAAGTATAATCATAATTCTTATGTCCATTTAGTGTTTTAAATCTATAACACGTGTGTTCCCAAAGCGCCCAACCTCCCTAAATCTAGAACACTTGTGATCCCTCCATTATTTATATAATAACTTGAGAGCCCCATATCTGGGAATACATGTGAGGCCTCTTGAAGTCAAGAACCAAGTTTCAACCAATTCTTATCCTCCAGGTTATTTGTCACTTGAGGTGACATCAGGTCACCCAATCCTACCTATGTGCCTAATACCTCTGTGCTAGAGACTTTAGCGCCCCTCTTTGGCTCACCTATTCTGTTCAACCTCTTCAATACTTTCATGAATCCTCCTTAAAATCTATTCAGGGTTGATATTCTTCTTCGTTGGATCCATTTTCTTAAAGGGATCATGTTGAGACATCAACCAAGACCTCCCGATTTACAAAACCTTCATGACAGGAACAACATCATGTCTCATATTTCGATTTTTATCTCTACGGTTAAAGGTTTCTTATACTTTTCCTATTGGAAATCTAGGGTTCTTTCAATGTATAATGATTTAAATCACTATAGTCATGGGGGATCTTTTCTTAGGAATAATATTTTGGATTTTTCGATTTTGAGGATTAGGGTTTGGGCCATGTTTGTCCATGGACTATAAATCCCAGAGCCTTTGTCCCTTGTAGAGAAGGTATGGTCAAACATGAATTTATGTTTGATAAACAAAAAGTCTCCCTCCACTACCTAGAACAATTTCTATGAATCCCTCCAAGAGTAAGCCCCATGTATTTCTGGCTAGATCCAATGACCTTAACTTCCATTTCAAATTGAAGGGTTCATTTTTCTGTTCCACCATCCACTGTCACTATGGTTTCTTTCATCATAGGCCCAAACACTTCCATCAATAGAGGAGAAAGTGTGTTGTTTGTTGAATATTTCACATCCTCTTGTTTCTCACATTGAGCATGACTCACATGGTCTTAGAAATTTGTGATGATTACAAATTGTTCACAATCCACCTCTCTTCTTGAACTATGAGATCTCTAATTATCACCATAATTGGGATACATAGGAAGCATTCACCCTGGGCCTGAGATCGCTAGACACCCCCCTCAAGAGTCTAACCCTAACTCAATAATCCTAGAATCGAACTTGCATGTAACCCTAAAATTAGGCCCCTCTAAATCTCTATAATTTAAGACATCTCTCATAGACCCTGTTATAAGGGAATCCTTTTTAAGAGTAACACCCAATCTCTCTCTCTCTCTCTCAAAGATCCATATTCTCCTACATGACATACCAATGTACATGGGATTTGAATCCCATCAAGGTGGTATACCTAGAATCCTAACTAAGGTTGAAACCCAACAATCCAAATCATATCTATTCTTCCTGATCCATATTCCCAATAGGGTCTAATCCTACATGTAAAATCATATCCTTTTCAGGTTCCTTGAGTTTAATAGGCATAAGTACCACACAAATCTTTGACTAAGAACCTTCCGCTTAGATTTCCTTACCTCATGACATTAAAATGTATTGGTAGGTCCTTATCAATTGGTAATAAAAGGTATGATGTGTCCAATTAAGCCACACTAAGCTATGAGGTCTCTAATTCCTTTCAAGAGGATACGTAGGTAACCCATTTATGGGTACAATAATAACATAAATTTTTTTTTCTACCAACATGACCATAAATTCTACAGTTCCCCACTCGGTGGCTTAAAAATAAGCATAATTGTAATAATAGTTTATGAATCTCTAAGCAGTATATGAGAGGATACCATTGATGGAGAACCTCGAACACATACAAATATATCTATTAATAAAGTACATAGAATACATAAGGATGATTCTAAATTGCATACATTCTAAATAATTTATTGAAATCTAAAAGGGAAACCAACATTAAACTTTTTAAATTAATAAGGATTCATGAACATATCTTAGATCTATAATAGAGTCCATGAGTAGGCAATAATTATCCCGAAAAGGGTTTGATGAGTGAAACCTCCCATCTACTCGACCAATTTGAGTTCATAAGGATCATAGGTCAATCAAACCTAATGAATTCAATCCTTTGTAAAGCATGACCATTTGGATTCAGAAATATTGGATGTTTCCAGTTCCATAAATAAATCCGATGGAAATTGTTTGGAAGTAGTGATTCCGAATCATAACACACATTCTATAGGAAACAAGGGTTATTTATTGTTTTTAGTGTTTTTTAGGTATTTAGGGTAAATTTAGTGTACTTCTGGATTTTTAGAGTTATATCATGGGTTTTAAATTTCATGTAATTTTTTAGGGTTCTTTTAGTGTTTATTAGGGTTTTATGGTTTTTATTGGGTTTTAATGTTTTTATGGTTTTACGGGGTTTGTAGTGTTTTTAAGAGTTTTAAATAGTTTTTAGTTTTTTCATTATTTTTACATTTTTTGGATTTTTTGTGTTTTTAGGGGTTGTTCAGATTTTTAGGGGTTTTAATATTAATTTAGTGTTTTAGGGGTTTTATGATTTTTAGGTTTTTTAGGCTTATAATGTTTTTTGGGGGTTTTATAGGATTTTTTTGTTTTTATAGGTTTTTTGTGGTTTTGTGTTTTTTTTTATTTTTTGTGGTTTCTTATGTTTTTTATGTTTTAAGGGGTTTTAGGATTTTTAAGCGTTTTAGTGGTTTTATAGAATTTGTTTTTTAGGATTTTTATGTTTTTAGAGGATTTTAGTTTTTTTAATATTTTTGGGGGTTTTTATAGTTTCTTTAGGGTTTTTGGGTTTATTTTTTAGAGTGTAGGGATAGTGTTTAGGGTATATGGTATAGGTATTAGGGTGTAGGGTACTGAGTTTAGATTGTTGTATGTAGGTTTTAGGGTTTAAGGTTTAGGGTGTATGGTAAAGGGTTTAGGTGTATGTATTAAGGAATAGAGTATAGGGTATATGTTTTAGGTCATATGGTTAAGGCTATAGGGGGTAGTGTATAAGGATTTGAGTGTAGGATTTTTGGTTTATGGTGTAGGGTATGGGTTTTGGGCTATATGGTTTAGTGTTTTGGCTATAGGATATAGGGTTTAGGGTATAGGTTTTATGGTGTAGGGTATACAGTTTAGGGTGTAGGGATTAGGGTGAAGGATATATGTCATTGGGTAGAGTGTTTAGGGTTTTGGGTGTAAGGTATTGGTTTTAGAGTGTATGGTTTAGAGTTGAGGGTTTAGAGTGTAGGGTTAAATGGTTAGGGTGTAGGGTATATGGATTAGGGTGTATGTTTTATAGTATAGGGTTTAGGTTATAGGTTTTGGGGTTTTGGGGTTAGGGTGTTGGGATTTGGGTTTAGGGAGTAGGTTTTACAGTGTAAGGTATAGGGGTTAGGCTATGAGGTTTGGGGTTTAGGGTGTTGGGTATATTGTTTAGGGTGTACGATATATGGTTTAGGGTGCAAGGTTTGGGGTTTATAGTGCAAGGTATAGGTTTAGTGTGTTGAGTTTGGGGTTAATGTGTTGGGTATATGTTTTTGGGTGTAGGGTTTAGGGCATAGGGTATATGGTTTAGGGTGTTGGGTTTAGAGTTTTGTGTGTAGGGTAAAGGGTTTCTGATGAAGGGTTTAGTGTTTAGGGTGCCAGTTATAGGGGTTAAGGTATAGGGTTTAGGGTTTAGGGTATATAGTTTAGGGTGTTGGGTGTTGGGTTTATGGGGTAGGGTTTAGGGTGTGGGGTTTGGGGTTTAGGGTATAGGGTTAAGGGTGGAGGGTATAGGTTTTATGGTACATGGTATGAGGTTTAGTGTGTATGGTATACGGTATAGTGTGTATGAATATGATTTAGTGTGTGGGATATAGGGTTCAGGGTGTAAGGTATATGTTTTAGGGTGTAGATTATAGGGTTTTGGGTGTAAGGCTAAGGGTTTAGGTTGTAGTGTACAGAGTATAGGGTTTAGGTTTTAGGTAGTACAATGTAGGGATAAGGATGTTGGGTTAAGAGTGAAATTTGTTGGGTATTAGATTTAGGGACTAGGTTTTGGTTTTTTGGTGTTTGATATAGTGTTTCGGGGGTAGGGGTTAGGGTTTACGATTTAGGGTTTACGGATTAGGGTGTAGGGTATAGGGTTTAAGGTGGAGGTTTCCGGGAGTAGGGTTTAGATTTTAGGGTGGAGGGTATATGGTTTAGGGTGTAGGGTTTTGGGTTTGGTGTGTTGGGTATAGGTTTTAGGGTGGAATGTCTAGTGTTTATGATGTTTGGTATATAGTTTAGGGTGTATGGGTTAGGGTTTAGTGTGTCAGGTATATGGTTTAGGGTATAGGGATTATGGTTATTCTTTTTGGGTATATGTTTTTGGGTGTATGGTTTAGGGTTTATAGTTTAGGGTATATGGTTTTAGGAGCAATGTTTATTGGTTATTTTATAGGGTTTAGGGTGTCAGGTTTAGGGTTTAGGGTTTAGGGTGTATGGTGTGGGGTTTAGGGTGTAGGGTTTAGATTATTGGGTGTAGGGTATCTGGTTTAGTGATTAGTATTTTATGGTTCATTGTGTATGGTATATGGTTTATAGTTTAGGATTTATGGTTTAGGGTATAGGGTATAGGGATTTAGGTGTACAATTTAAGGTTCAGGGTGTAGGATATAGGGTTTAGGTTTTAGGGTTTTGGGTTGAGGGTGAAGGTTTTAGGGTTTAGGGAGTTGGGTATAGTTTTTTTTGTGTAGGTTATAGGGAAACTGTGTTGGGTACATGGTTTAGGGAGTATGGAATTGGGGTTATGGTATTGGTTTTTGGGTTCTTAGTGCAGGGTATAGATTGTTGTGTTTAGGTTAGAAGGTATTAGGTTTACGATGTAGGGAATAAGCTTTACAGTGTACGGTATCGGGTTTTGTGTGGATGGTTTATAGTTTATGTTGTATGGTATAGAGTTTTGGGTGTTGGGTTTATGGTTTATGGTATAGGTTATAGGGTTTATAATGTAGGGTTTTGGGTTTATGATGATGGGTATAAAGTAGTTTGAGTGTGTGGGGTTTAGGGTGTAGGGTTTAGTTGTAGGATCTACGGTTTAAGGTACTGGTTAGAGGGTTCAGTGTGTATGGTTTATGGTTTAGAGCGTATGGTATAGGGTATAGGGTGTTGGGATTATTTTTTAGTGTGGAGGGTATAGTTTTTAGAGTGTATGGTTTAGGTTTTATGGTATAGGTTTAAGGGTATTAGGTTTAGGGTGTATGGTTTTGGGTTATGGTGTATGGTGGAATGGTGTAGGGTATTGGGTATAGGTTTTTGGTTTAGGGTGTAGGGATTTGGGTGTAGGGTATAGAATTTAGGGTGTAGGGGTTACGGTGCATGGTTTAGGGTTTAGTGGTTTTCGGGTTTTAGTGTTTTATGGGTTATTATAGTTTTTTAGGATTTATAGTGTTTTTAGGGTTTTTATAATTTTTAGAGGCTTTTAGAGTTTCATTCTTTTTATTTTGTTTTTTTGGGTTTTCTTATGGTTTTAGGGTTTTTATTTGGGAGGTAGGGTTATTATTTTTAGGGTTTTAAGGGTTTTAAGATATTTTATAAGTTTTAGGGGTTATAGTGTTTTTTATGGTTTATGGTTTTTTAATTCTTTACAGGGGTTTTAGATCTCGTTCAGGTTTTTTGATGGTTTTAGGGATTTTTATGGTTTTACGGGTTTTATTAGAATTTTATTTGGGGATTTTAGGGGTTTTAGTGTTTTATTATTTTATTGTTTTTGGGTTTTTCGGTTTATTATTTTTTATTTGGGTTTTTAATGTTGTTTAAGGTTTTTAGAGATTCAATTTTTTTGGTTTTATGATTTCTTATGGGTTTTTGAGTGGTTTTAGGTAATTTATATGTTTTTATGATTATATGGGGTTTGCCTTTTTGGTTTGTTTTAGATTTTTGTTGGGTCTTTTAATGTTTTTAGGTTTTTAGGGGTTTTAGAGTTATTTAATGTTTTCAAGGTCATTTTGGTTTTTTATTATTTTTATTGTCTTTTTTTTAGGATTATCGTGTCTTTTAAGAATTTATGGTGTGTTTTTTTATGATAGGGTTTTTAGGGTTTTAAGGTTTTTAAAATTTCAAGGGGTTTTATGTGGGTTTTAGTGTGTTTATTATTTTTAGTGGTTTTAGTTTTATTGGGATTTTTTTGGTTTTAGGGTTTTTTTTGGTTTTTGGGTTTTTTGGGTTTAGGGTTTTTATATATTTTAGGGGCTTTTGGTTCTTTATGGGGTTTTAGGGTTTTAGGGGTTTTTTGGTTTTCAAGGATTTTACATGTTTTTGGTATATTATGGGTTTTAGGGTTTTGTGGGTTTTACATGTTTTTAGGGATTTTAGGGTTTTGTATTTTAGTTTTTTATGGGGTTTTAGGGTTTTAGGGTCTTTTGGTGTTTTTGGGGTTTTATCGTATTTATGGTTTTAGGGTCTTCTATTGTTTTCTAGTGTATCAGTGTATTTAAGTATTTTTATATATTTTTAGGGGTTTTAGGGTTTTTTGTGTATTTTACGGGTTGAGGGGGTAGTGTATTTTTAGTTTATTTTTTGGTTTTATGGTATTTTAGTGATTTTGGGGTATTTGGGATTTTGGGGGATTTTATGTTCTTTATGGTTTTTGGTTATTTTTGGATTTTTTTTTTGTTTTTAGGGTCCTTTAGGTTTTTTGGGTGATTTTACGATCCATTATGATTTTTCGGGGCTTTAGGGGTTTGGGGTTTTTTAGGTTTTAGGGGTTTTATGGTTTTTAGTCTTTTTTTGTGGGGGTTATGTTTTTAGGGGTTTTAGGGTTTTAGGGTTTTTTCAACTTCTATGGTTTTTGGTTTTAAGGTTTTGTTGGGTTTTTTATGGTTTTTCCATTTTTATGATTTTTTAATTTTTTATGATTTTATGGTTTTTAGGGTTTCTAGTGTTATTTAATATTTTTAGTGGTTTTATAGTTTTATGGTTTTTAAGGTTTTTTTGGGACTTTTAAAATTTTTAGGGTTTTAAGGGACTTTTATGGTTTTCAGAATTTTTATGGGGTATTATAGGTTTTTTATCTTTTATGGGTTTTAGGGGTTTTTAGGGCCTTTTATGGGTTTTAGGGTTTTTTACAGTCTTTTATGTTTTTTAAGGGTTTAAATTTTTCTTCAGGGGGGCTAGTGATTTTTGGGTTGTTTATGTTCTTTTAGATTATTTTCTGTTTTCTAGGGTTTTATGGCCCTTTAATGTTTCTACTTTTTTAGTTTTAATTATGGGGTTTATTATCAATTATGGTTTATTAGTGTTTTTTAACTTCTTTTATAGGTTTTAGGATCGTTTGGGGTTTTTATGGTAATTTAATGTTTTTAGGTGTTTTTGGCTCTTTTAGGATTTTATGGGGATTTTAAGGCTTTTAATTTATTTGAAGTAAGTTATGGACTTACTTAGATTATTTTATCATATTATATGGGTTTTATTATCTTTTAAGTATTTTAGGGTATTTTTGGGGGGTTTGTTTTTTTAGGGTTTCTTGGGGGTATTAGATCATTTTCGGGGTTTTATGGAACTTTAGGGTTTTCAGAGTGTTGAGGTTTCTTGTGGGATTTTTATTATTTTTATGAAAATTTGGGTTTTTTTGATTTAAGGGTCATTTATGGGTATTTAGGTTCTATTAGAGTTTTTTATGACCCATTTAGGGTTTTGGGTACTTTTAGTATCTCTCTGGGGTTTTATTGGTTTTATGGTCTTTTAGTGTTTTAGTTTTTTAGGGGTTTTTCATTTTTTAGTGTTTTAGGTGTTTTTATGTTTTTTGGGGGTTTAATTTTTTTTTATTTCTTTAATTGTTATAGTGTTTCTAAGGGTTTTTATGGATTTTAGGGGTTCAAGGTTTTTTTGTTTTTAAGGTTATTAATGTTTTAAGGGGGGTTTGAAGTTTTTTATGATTTTTTTGAGTTCATTAAGTGATTATGGGTCTTGAAGATTGTTAGTAATATATAGTGTTTTTGGGGTTTTAAAGGATTTTTATTTGGATTTTATAGTATTTATTAAAGTTTTATATTTATTAGTGTTTTTTCATGCGTTGTATGGGGTATTAGTATTTTAAGCGGTTTCTTGGTGTTTTGTTGTTTAAGAGATTTAAAGGAGTTTTAGAGAGTGTGTGGGGGGGGGGGGGATAATATTATTGTTTGGTTTTTTGGGGTATTAATGTTTTTTGGGGTTCTGGGTTTTTTAGGATTTTTTGGGTTTGGGGGTTTTAATGGTTTTTATGTATTTTTTTGGTTTTTACAGTTATTAGGGTTTTGAGGGTTTTTATGATTTTTAGGTTTTTTGGATATTTTTTGGGTGTTTAAGTGTTTTTAGGGTATTTTAGGGATTTTACAATATTTTAGGGAATTTCATGATCTCTAAGGGTATTTAGTGATTTAGGGTATTGTATGGGTTTGTAGGGTTTCTTGATTTTTTAAATGTGTTTAGGTTTTATAGTGTTTCAATTGTTTGTTTGGTGTTTTAATGGGGTTTTAGTGAATTTCATGTTTTAGTGGTTTATATTTTTTCGTATTTAAGGAATTTTAGTTTTTTAGGGGTTTTACTATTTTTTGGGTTTTAGAGGTTTTTTATGTTTTAATTGTTTTTAGTGTTTTAGGATATTTTAGGTATATTTCTAGTTTTTAAGGAATTCTAGTGTTTTTTAGTGGTTGTTGGGGTTTTATGAGTTTTAGTGGTATTTTAGGGTTTATAGGGTTTTTCATTTTTAGGGGGTTTTATAGGTTTTATTAGGATTACGGGGTTTTTTGATCCTTTTAGAGTCTCTTAGGGTTTTTAGGGTATTAGGGATTTTTAGGGGTTTAGTGTTTTTTAGGAATGTTTTAGGGGGTCTAATTTTTTTAGTCTTTTTAGGGATTTTTGGGATTTTTGGGTTTTAGTATTTTTTTGGTTATTTTAGTGTTTTTAGGGGTTTTCAGGGTTTCATTAGGGTTTTTGGGGTTTTAAAGGTTTTTTGGTTGTTTTAATATTTTTAGGGGGTTTTATCATTATTTGGGTTTTTGTTTTTAATGGTTCTTAGGGTTTTTAGGTGTTTTGGGTGTTTTTATAGTTTTATAGGTTTAAATTTTCTTTTAGGGTTTGGGGATATTTTTAAGGTAATTTAGGGTTTTTAATTATCATTTATTTGTTTTTGTTTTTTGGGGATTTTTATGGTTTTAGGGTTTTAGTGTGTTTTAGGGTCTTTTAAGGGTTTTATGGTTTCTTTGGAATTTTAGGGTCATTTTCTTGTTTTTTAGATCTTTATAGGGTATTATTTTATATTTTGGATATTTTTGGGTCTTTTTATGGCCTTTTGTTTTTTAGGGTTTTAGGGGTTGTTTTGGGTTTTTAGCATTCTATAGAGATTTTGTGGTTTAGGGTTCTTAGGGTTTTTATAGTTTTTAGGGGTTTTAGGGATCTTTTAGGTATTTAGTATTTTAGGATTCTTAAAGTATTTATAGGGTTCTTTTATGGTTTTTTATTAATCTATTAAGGGTTCTGGGGTTTTTAGGAATTTTTTGTTTTGTAAGGTTTTTTGGGGTTTTAGAGGTGTTAGGTGATTTAATTTTTTAATGTCTCTCTTATTGTAGGGGTTTTTATTGTTTTAGGGGAATTAATGGTTTTATTAGGGTTTTTTGCATTTATAGATTTTTTTCTTGTTTTCAGGGTTTTATGTCTTTTTAGGTTTTTAGGGATTTTATTGTTTTTTGGGATTTTAGGATTTTTAATTATTTTAGGTTTTTTGTGTTTTTTTTGGTTTTTATGTATTTTTTATCGTTTTTATGGTTTTTACAGTTTTTAGGGTTTTTAGTTTTTTAGGGGTTTGAGGGATTTCAATATTTTCTTAGTGTTTTTTGGGGTTTCTTTGGGTTTTGGGGTTCTTAGTGTTTTTTTGGATTTTTTTTGTCTTTTTAGTGTTTTTTTATTTTTTTATGGATTTTTAGGGTTTTAGGTGTTTAGGCTTTTTAGGGATTTTAGGGGTATTTAGGTTTTTTAGGGGGTTATTTAGTTTTTAATGGGTTTAAGGGGTTGTTCAATTTTTCAGTCTTTCTAGAAGTTTTGAGCTTTTTTAAATATTATTTTGGAATTTTTATAGTTTAGTGTTTAGTTTTTAGGGTGTAGGGTATACAGTTAGTGTGTATGATACATGGTGTAGGTGTTATGGGATTTTGGTTATAGGGTGTATGGTTTAGGGTTTAGGTTATATGGTATAGGGTTTTGGGTGTAGGGTATAGAGTTTAGGTTGTCAAGAATATGGTTCAGGGTGTAGGGATTATGTTTTAGGGTGTAGGGTATAGGGTCTAAATTGTAGGTATTAGGGTTAAGGATGTAGGGTGTAGGGTTTAAGTTTTAATGTGTAGGTTATAAGGTTTAAGTTGTAGGGTTTAGTGTTTAGAGCATAGGGTATAGGGTATATGTTGTAGGTTTTAGGGTTTAGGGTGGAGGGTATATGGTTAAGGGTGGAGGGTATGGGTTTAAGGGTGGAGGGTATATGGATTGGAGTGAAAGGTATACATTTTACGATGTGGGTTTTAAAGTTTATTGTATTTGTTATAGAGTTTTGGGTGTAGGATTTAGGGTTTTGTGTGTAGGGTATTGGGTTTAGACTGTAGGGTTTAGGGTTTAAGGTCTAGTGTATATGTTTTTGGCTATAGGGTTTCGGGTTTAGTGTTTTCGGTATAGGGTTTAGGGTGTAGGGTTTAGAATTTAGGGTATAAGGTTTTGGGTTAAGGGTTTTGGGTATAGAATATAGGGTATATGGTTTAGTGTTTTGGGTTTAGGGTGTAGGTTATTGGGTTTATGGTGTAGCGTTTAGGTATTATGGTGTATAATATAGGGTTTTGGGTCTAGGGTATAGGGTATATGGTTTAAGGTGTATGGTTCATGGTTCATGGTGTAGTGTTTAGGATTTAGGGGAAATGGTGTATTTCTTAGGGTATAGGGTATAAAGAATGGGATTTAGGGTGCCAGTTTTAGGTTTTACGGTGTAAGGTTATGGAATTTAAGAGTAGGGTTTTGGGTTTTGGGTGTAGCGTATAGGGTATTGGGTTTACGGTATGGGGTTTAGTGTGTATGGTATATGGCTCAGGGAGTTGGGTATGGGATTTAGGTTGTTGGGTATAGAGTATAGGGTGATGGGTTTAGGGTTTAGGGTCTAGGGATTGGGGTTTAGTTTGTAGGGTATAGGGTTTATGGTGCAGGGTTTTGTGTGTAGGGTCTTGGGCTTAAGGTGTTGAGTTTTGGGTTTAGGGTGTAGGGTATATAGTATCAGTTATAGTGATTAGGGTTTATGGTGTAGTCTATAGAGTTTAGGTTTTAAGATTTAGAGTGTAGGATATAGGTTTTAGGGTGTACGATTTAGGGTTTAGGATGTATGGTATATGGTTTATTGTGTTGAGTTTTGGGTTTTCAGTTACGGTATTGGATTAGGGTTTATTCTGTAGGGATTAGGGTATAGGAGTTAGGGTTTATGGTGTAGGGTATAGGGTATAGGGTGTATGGTTTAAGGTTTATGGTGTATGGTTTTGGTTTTAGGGTGCATGATATAAGGTTTAGCATATTTTTATTAAAAAAATGGGGGTTTTTTGGATTTTCATCATGGTTTTTAGGGATTATAGTGTTTTTATGGAATTTATTTATTTATAGGAATTTTTGTGTTTTTAGGGTTTTTGGTGATTTAATGGTATTTTGGTTTTTTATGGTTTTAGGGTTCTTTAGTTTTTTTGGTTTTATATTATTTTTTGTTATTTTTAGGTTTTTAGGTTCTTTTAGGGTGTTTTTGGTTTTTGGGTTTTTAATAATTTTAGGTATTTTTTTATTTATTGTTTTTTAGTATTTTCAACTTTTTTGGTATTTAGGGATTTATGGTCTTAGAGTAGTTTTGGTGTTTTTCAATTTTTAGGATCCTAAGGGGTTTATTTTTGTTTTTAGGGGTTATTAGGGATTTCATATATTTTTTAGGTCTTATTAGGTGTTTTATGGTTTTTAGGTGTCTTTAGGGTTTCCTTAGTGTTTTCTTGTTTTAGGGGTTTCATTGGGGTTTAAGAGTTTTTTAGTTATTTTCAATTTTTTCGGTTTTTTTGGGTTTTGGTGTTTTTTGGGAATTTTTTTTTTCTGTTTTTAGGATTTTTTACGGTTTTTAAGATTTTTATGGTTGGGGGGGGGGTTATAATATTATTTATGATTGTTTTAGGGTTTTAGGATTTTTTTTATATTTCGGGTGTCTATAGGTTTTTATGGGTTTCATGTATTTTAATATTTTTAGGGGCTTTAGGGCTCTTATGGGTTTTAGGTGATTTTTTTGGATATTATGGTTTTAAGGATTTAAGCGTATTTTATGGATTTTATTTTCGTTTTTTATGATTTTTATGGTTTTAGGGTTTTTAGGGTTTTTATATTATTTTTTTGGTTTTTAGGGTTGTCATGCAATTTTTGGGGGGTTTATGAATTTTAGGGTTTTTAATACATTTTTAGGGTTTTAGGGGTTAAAGGAATTTCCTGGGTTTTTGGTATTTATAGGGTTTTTTGGTATTTAGGGTCTTAATGGTTTTAGGGGTTTGGGGGTGGTTTTTGGGGGTTTTAGGGTTTTATTGGTTTTTAGTAGTGTTTAAGAATTTTTATGGTATTCTGTAGTTTTTTGGGTTTTTTCAGGGTTTTAAGGTGTTTTGAAGATTTTTATAGTTTTCCATGTTATTATGGGTTTTTGTAGTTTTAGTAGTTTTAGTCATTTTTTAGGTTTTGATGTTTTTTCGGGTTTTATGGGTTTTTATGCGTCTAAAGGGTTTGAAGTTGTTTTATGGATTTTATGATTTTTTTAGGGTTTTTAGGAGATTGATAGGTTTTTATGTTTATTTGGGGTTTTAAGGGGTTTAATGGGTTTGAGGGTATTTAGGGTCTTTTATGTTTTTAGGTTCTTTTTTGTTTTCATGGATTTTTAGGGACTATAATACTTTTTTATGTTTTATTATTATTTTAGGTTTATTAAGGTAATTTTAGGGTTTTAGTGGTTTTATGGCCTTTTAGGGTGTTTAGTGAATTTTAGGTGGGGTTTTATTGTTCTCTGGGGCCTTTAGAGGTATTAGGGTCTTTAGGGGTTTTGGGGGATTTAATGGCCATTTAGGCTCTTTTAGGTTTTTAGGGACCTTTATGGTTTTTATGGGATTTAGTGTACTTTAGGGTTTTAGGGTTTTTTTTGTTTATTTAGGGGTTTTAGGGTCTTTTATTGGTTTAGGTTACATAAGGGTTTTAGGGTATTTTAGGGTTTTTATGGGTTTTAGGGTCATTTATGGAGGGTTATGTGTTTTAGAATCTTTTAGGGCAATTAAGGGTATTTAATGTTCTTTTAGGGATTTTAGGGATTTATGTGCCTTATAGGGGTTTTTAAGGACTTCCAGGGATTTTAAGGGTTTTTATTTTATTTTTAGGTTATTGGGTTTTTTATGGCCCTTTATGTTTTTAGGGGTTTTATTGTTTTTAGGGTCATTTAGTGTTTTTAATGTTTTTTAGATTCTTTTAGGATTATTATAATTTTTTGGGAATTTGGGGGTTTTAAGGACTTCACGTTTTTAGGGTATTTAGAGACTTTTATGGGTTTATGGTATTTATTTATTTTTAGGGGGTTTTGGGATTTTAGTTTTGTTTAGGGGATTTAGGGGTTTAAGGGTCTATTTGCATTTTTAGGTGTTTTAGGGACTTTTAGGGGTTTCGTTTTTTAGATTTTTAGGGGGTTTTATGGCCTTTTATGGGTTTTTTTACATTTTATAGTTTTAATCATGTTTTAGGGTTTATATGGGTTTAATAGTTTTGAGGGGTTTTATGGTTTTTAGGGGTTTAGGGATTTTAGGGTTTTAAATGGTTTTTATGGATTTTTATGGTTTTAGGGTTTTAGGAGTTTTATGGAATTTTTGTGTTAGAGACTTTTTGGTTCATTAGGGGGTTTTAGAGTATTTATTGATTTTTAGTGTTTTTAGGGATTTTTTCCTGGATTTTTCGGGGTTATAAGGTTTTTATTGTTTTAAGGTGTTTTATGGGTTTTACACTTTTAAGGGTTCTGTGGGATTTCAATTTTTTTTATTATTGTTTTAGAGTTTTAGGGGTTTTAGGATTTTTTAGGGATTTTAGGTTTTTAATGATTTTTTAGTTTTGTTATGGTCTTTATGGATTTTTAGGGTTATAAGGATTTTTAGAGAACTTTTGGGGTTTTATCACAATTAGAAAAAAAGCCTATTCCCGCTGTTCAAAACCATGGCAATAGGTCCCAAAAATGTGGCTAAAGCCTACGACCATAGTTTTGACCAATCGTGGCTGCTATCACCGTGGAAGTAGGTCCCAACCAATATACATGGAATTCAAAACCATGGCAATAGGCCTCCAAACTGGCCACCATGGCGATTGACCTATAGCCACGGTTTTAACAGTGGCAATAGCCTCTGAAAACCGTGGCAATGGCCTAAATATGAAACACAACCAACAATTTTCAATCCATGTACATCCCCTTTACAAACCAGCATACATACCACTACACTGCAAGACACTTCGGGTATATAAATATATATTATGATATATATATTAATATAATAATGGGAATGGCCTCAAAACCATTGCGGTCGGTCTTCCCACCAAACTTTTGGCAGGAAACTTTTTTCCTGCGGAAGGGAAGGAACCCTGTTGACATGGTTTTGGAAACCCGTGGCAATAGGACATTGAAGAATGTGTCCTATAGAAAGGGTTTTAAAACCGTGGCTATAGGCCAAAAAACCATGGCTATAGCCACAACCTATAGCCACATTTTTGAAAACCATGGCAATAGGCCATGGAAAACCAGCCTATATCCATGGATTTAAAACCGTGGCTATAGGAAACAGAACCGTGTCTATAGCCACCTATAGACATGGTTTTAAAACTGTGGCTATAGGTCTGTGGCAGTAGCCACATTTTCTAGTAGTGTATTGTTTTTAGGGTTTTGGGGTTTTTTATTCGGTATAAGGGTTTTAGTTTCATTTAGTGTTTTTGGCCCATTTAGGTACTTTTAAGTTTTTTTTTTGGTTTTTTAAGAACATTTAGTCTTTAGGGTCTTTTTTGAGTTTTTAGGTCTTTTACGGGTGTCTATGGAATTTTTTGCAATTTTTAGGCTTTTTTGGGTTTTTATGTGTTTTAAGGTTTTTATGAGTTTTTAGTGGTGAATATGGCTTTTTGGTATTTTTTGGGTTTTAATGGTTTTTGGTATTTAGGGTTTTTATAGTTTTAAGGTGTTTTTAGGGGTTTTAGAGGTTATATCGGTTTTAGATGTTTTTAGGTTTTATTTGGTTTTTCTGGGTTTAAGGGGTTTTTATGTTTTTTAGGTTTTTTTGGTTCTTAGTGTTTATGGGTTTTTAAGGGTTTTCAAAAGTTTTCAAAAAAATTCAAGGGGTTTTTAGGTTTTTAGGGTTTTAGGATTTTTATAGTTTTTATAATTTTTAAATTTTTTTGTTTTATAATGTTTATAAAGTTTTTAGTGTTTTATGGTTTTTAGGGGTTTTTAGTGGTTTTTAGGGTATTTTTGGGGGTTTAGTTTTTTTGATGGGTTTTAGATGTTTAATGGGTTTCTAGGATTTTTAGGGGATTTTTAGGGTTTTTAGGGTTTTATGTGATTTTTTTTTGGTTTTCATGATTCTTAAATGATTGTTTGTTTCTTATTATTTTAGAGTATTAAAAATTTTACAGTTTTTAGTGTCATTTATGGTTTCAAATTTTTTAGGATATTTAATGATGTTTTGTATATTAGAAATTTTTATTCATTTTAGCGTTTTAGATATTTTAAGTGTTTTTTGAGTTTTATGGATTCAATGATGTTAAGAGTTTTATGGATTTTTTAAGGTTTTATGATTTTTAGGGTTTAATTGTGATTTTAGTTTTTTTACTATTTTTACAATTTATTTGGATATTAGTGTATTTTGGGTTTTATAGTTTTTAGGTATTTTAGGGTTTCTTAATATTTTCAGGATTTTATGGTTTTTAGTGTTTTAAAGGGGTTTTTGGCATTTTAGGGTTTTTTAGTGTTTTTAGGGATTTTATGGTTGTTGGGTTTTGTGTTTTTTATTTTGGGGGGTTTAGGAGTTTATGGTTTCCATGAGTTTCATGGGTATTTTAGTGTTTATATAATATTTGTAGGGCATTTTTGGTGTTTTAGGTTCTGTTATGGGTTTTTGGGTTTTTTGGGGTCCTTAGGGGGTTTTAGTGGTTTTAAGCGTTTTTTCTGGGGGGTTCGGGTTTTTAGTGTTTTTAGAGAGTTGTGTTTTTCATGGTGTTTTGGTGTTTTGTGTCTTTATGGTTTTTTATTTTTTTTATGGTTTTTAATGTTTTTATGGTTTTTTGGGTTTTTAGGTTTTTAGGGTTTTAAGGTTTTTATTGTTTTTTTGGAGATTTTGTGTTTTTGGGGATTTTCAGATTTTTAGGTTTTCATAGGGTTTTAAGGAGGTTTTTGTGGTGTTTTGTATTTTTTTGGTGGTTTTAGTTATTTAAGGGGTCTTAGAGGATTTTTTTTGGTGTTTTAGGGGGTATTTGAGTTTTAAGAGTTTATTTAGTGTTCTAAGATTTTTATTGTTTTTGTTGGGTTTTTTTGTTTTTAGGGGTTTTTTGGTTTAAAGGATTTTCATGTTTTTATGGATTTTTTTTGTTTTTAAGGGTTTTATTATTGTTATTTTTAGGCGTTTTAGGGTTTTTAAGGTTTTTATGATTTTAATGGGATTATGGGTTTTAAAAGTTTCTATGGATTTTTAAGGGTATTAGCAATTTTTGGGAATTTTGGGGTTGTATGTTATTTTGGGTTTTGGGGTCTAGTTTTTTAGGGTCTGGAAGGGTTTTAGAGTTTTTATGGTTATTAGGGGTTTTAGTTTATTTTAATTGTTTAAGGGGTTTTTAGTGTCTGTTGGTATCTTTAGGGGTTTTTAGGATTTTTATGTTTTTTATGTTTTTTAGGGGTTTTAATGTCATTCAGGGATTTTATGGGGTTTATGGCATTTTGGGGTTTTAGGGTGTTTTATAGTTTTTATTTCTTTTTGAAATTTTTAGTGTTTTAGGGTATTTTTGTTATTTTAGGGTTTTTTTTGTTTCTATTACGGTTTTTAGGGGATTAGGGACTTTTGTTCATTTTTACGGTTTTTATGGTCATTTTTGGGTTTTAGGGTTTTGTTGGTTTTAGATTTTTCAGTGTTTCTAGGGGTTTTGAGGTTTTTGGGTTTTTGGGGATTTTTAAAAGTTTCTTGGTTTTTTATGGGTTTTTCTTTTTTATTTTTAGGGGTTTTATGGTTTTAGGGATTTCTAGGTCCTTTAAATTATTAGGGTTTTTATGGTTTTTAGGGTCTTTTAATTTTTTGGGGGGTTTTTGGGTTGTTTTGATCTTTCAGGGGATTTATTGTTTTAATATCAATTAGGGGTTTTATGGTTATCTAGGGTGTTTTAGGAAAATTTATGGGGATTTGGATTTTTAAGGATTTTTATAGATTTTTGTGTCGTTTTTGGGCTATTTGGGCTTTTAGGGTCTATGTTTTCTTAAGTTTTTTAATTTCCTTTTTATTGTTTTGGATACTTCAAGGTTTTACGGGGTTTTAGTGTCTTTTAGTGGTTTTATAGTTTTAAGATTCCATTAGGTCGTCTTTATGGTGTTTCAGAGTATATTTTGGGGTATTTTGGTATTTTATGGTCATTTTGGATTTTATGGGTTTTAGAGGCCTTATGTGGTTTTATTGTTTTTATGGCATTTTAGGGGTTTTATTATTTATAAGGTTTCAGTTTTTTAGTTTTTCTAGTATATTTTTTTGTTTTAGGGGGTCTAGGATATTTTTTTTATTTTGCGTATGATATTTTAGCGGTTTTGGGGATTTTTTAGCGTGTTTGGAATTTAGTTTTTTATGGTTTTAATAGTTTTTATGGGTTTTTTGAGAGATTTTAGAGTTTTCAGGGGTTTTAATGTTTTCTAGGGCTCAATAGGGGTTTTAAGGGTTTGGGGGTTTTAATGGGATTTCTTTCTTTTAATGGTTTTGATAGTTTTTAGGTTTTTGGGACAATTAGTTTTTAGGGTTTTAAGGGATGTTAAATTTTATAGCATTATTTTTTATTTTTTAGGGTTTTTATTTTTTTAATGGTTTTTATTTTTTTTGGGTTTCAGTGATTTTTAGGGGTTCATAAGGGTTTTTATGGATTTTATGGGTTTTAGGTGTTTTTATTCGTTTTAGGGGTTTTCTAGGTGTTTATGAGTCTAAAGGGGATTTTAGGGGTTTTTCATGTTTTTAGGGACATTGAGGGGTTTCATTTAAGTTTTTATGATTTTAGGTTTATATTGTTTCTTTTTAGATTTTTCTTACTATTTTCAATGTTTAAATTGAGTTTTAATTTTCTAAGGGTTTTTTATGGTTTTTAAGATTTTTTTTATCTTTAGGATTTTCATAGTTTTTAAGGTATTTTAGGGTTTTAATGGATATATTTTTAGGGTTTTGGTTTTTGAGTATTTTGTTATATTTCTAGGGGTTTAGTAGTTTTATGATTTCTAGGGTTTTCGGAGTTTCAGGTTAAGGGGGAAGATTATAGGGTTTATGGTGTAGGGTATGGGGTTTATGATGCAGGGTATAGGGTGAATGGTATGGGGTTTTGGGTTTTGGGTTTAGGTTTTATAGTCTACAATATAAGGTTTATTGTGTAGGGTTTAGTGTTTAGGGTTTAGGTTATAGGGGTTAGGGTTTGGGGAATAAGGTTTACGCTGTAAGGTTTAGGGTTTTTGGTGCAGGGTATGGGGTTTACGGTGAAGGGTGTTGGGAATTTTCTATAGGGTATTGTGATTTGGGTTTTGGGTGTAGGGTGTAGGGGTTCTGGTGTAGGTTTTTGGGTTCAGTGTGCAAGGTATAGAGTTTAGGTTGTTGGGTTTAGGGTTTAGGGTGTACGGTATAGTTTTTAGGGTTTAGAGTGCTCGATATATGGTCTATGTTTTAGGGAGGAGGTTATAGGGTTTAGGGTGTATAGTTGAAGTTTTAGGGTGTTGGGTGTAGGATGTATGATTTGGGATGTAGGTTTTAGACCATAGGGTGTAGTATATATTTTTTAAGCTATAGGGTTTAGGGTTTATGGTGAAGGGTATAATATTTAGGGTGTAGGGTATAGTATTTAGGGTTTATGGTAGAGGACTTAGGGTGTGGGGTAAAGGGTTAAGGGTTTTGGGTATAGGTTTTAGTTTTTAGGGTATATGGTATAGGGTTTGGGGTTTTGGTTGGAGGGTATAAGGTTTAATTGTAGCGTTTAGGGTTTGGGTTTAGAATTTGTGGTTTAGGGTGTAGTGTGTTTGGTATAGTGTTAGGGTGTTGGATTTATGGTTTAGTGTATTGGGTATAGTTTTTTTCAGTGTATGATTTATGGTTTACAGTGTAGGTTATAGGGATTAGGTCTAGGGTATAGCATTTGGGGTGTAGTGTATTGGGTTTAGGGTGTAGGGTATTAGGTTTGTGGGGATGAGCATTGGGTTTAGGGTTGAAGGTAATGGTTTTAGGGATTAGGGTGTATGGTACAAAGTTTAGGGTATGGGGTTTGGGGTTTAGAATATTAGGTGTCCGGTTTATAGTAAGGTTATAAGGTTTCGGGTGTTGTTTGTAGGGTATTGGGTTAATGGTGTATGGTTTAGAGTTTAGGGTGTAGTGTATAGGGCGTATGTTGTTATGTTTATGGTTTAGGGTGTAGGATATAGAGTTTATAGTGTATGGTTTAGGGTTTAGAGAGAAGGTTATAAGTTTTACCATGTATGTTTTAAGGTTTAGGGTGTAGGGAGCGTGGTTTTGGGTTTGTGTTGTTGGGTATAGGATTTTGGGTGTAGTGTTTATGGTGAAAGGTATTGGTTTTAGGGTGTAGGGTTTACTTGTTGGGGTTTTTCGAGTTTTTAAGGTTTTAGGGGGTTTAATAGTTTTATGGGTTTTTATGGGTTTTTATGGGTTTTATGTTTTTTGGTTTTTAGGGGATTCATGTGTTTTAGAGATTTTAGGGTTGTATTTTTGTTGTTTTAATGTTTCTATAGATTTTTGTGGGTTTAACAATTTTTGGTGTTTTTTAGTATCTTTTGTTATAGGGAAAGGAAGATGCGAGGGTGAGCTATTCTAGGCCCACCCAAATTTATTAGAATGAAAAAGAGACACAGCAGACAAGGGAGGGGAGGGGTCAAACGACCCACACCCAAAAACCCTTACAACCCAAAACGCAAAAGACCCAAAAAGAAAAATCAAAAACGAGAAAAGAAAAGACCAAAAAAGAAAACAAATTAGTCAACTTCACCACCAAAGTCTAAAACCAAATCCGCATCATCAAAGAAGGAGTCAAAGTCATCCCACCCTGACTCATATTCCTCATTAAGTTTGAGGAGTTTCAGAAACTTCTCCCTGCATTTTTTTTCCAGGGAACGCTGCTGCTCCTGATGATTAACATTGATTTTCTTCTTCACTGCCTTTGATGAGGCCCGGGTAGCCATGGGTCTGGGAAGACTGGAATAATCCCTCTTCACCATCTTCTTTTAGGAGGCATAGGTGGGACCATCACCTTTTACCTGCTCGAACTCATTAGAACGCTTCCCCACCTCGATGGCATGATCTTGTTCTTGATCCGGTATAAAGGAGGCTTCCTAATTTAGGGGGAACTCAAAAAAATCATCATGATGCAGCGAGTTTGGAGCCATTAAGGCAGGTATTTCTGGACTCCCAACGATAGCAACCAGAGGTCCTTTCCCATCCTCCCAAGGCAGTACCCCCCCCCCCAATATCATGAAAGTCCAAACAGACAAGCCAATCAGCCAGGGACTCTTCATGCACCTCCATGGCCAGCCCTATCATTTCCTGCTTTGCAGCAGCTTCTCCCTGTTTGTGATCATCCCCTATTCCATCCCCCTGCCCTTATCCAAACAAATTCTCTTTATTAGGCACTCTTCCCTCATTAGGAACCTCCTACAAAAGATCTGTTCCCCCCTGATCCTCCACTGTCCCATAATGAAGCATGCTAGGGACCACCGTAGGTTCCAGAGAACCCATAAAAAGAGAAGGCGCCCCACCATTCAGGGATAGCTGTAAAAGCCCCTCCCCCTAGGCAGCTTTCCCTCATCCCCCTAGAAATAGGGCACATTTTCCAGTCCCTAAAAAACCCTTTTCCCCTACTCCCCAACACCAACCATGGGCCCAATGATGTCCAGTGGCAGCATATCCTTTCCAGCAATAGGGACTGCACTTCCTCCATCCGACTAACATAAACAATAGCAGCCTGCACCCTGTTCTCCTATGCATCGGTCCTCTCATCCCCATCCATCCTGCTTACTCTGCCATCAACCACGCACCCATCATTATTGAGAACATGAGTCTGTTCACTATCATTTGGGGCCACTCTTCCTCCCTCACTCCCAGCAGCATCAGCCTTAACCTCACTCTGTGTAGAAGACCTCACACACCCAATATCAGCATATGGAGACCCTAGCACCTCTTCCTCAAGCTCCATCCCATCAAAGTGATTCAAAGTTGGAATGACTTCCTTCTTCTGTTTCAAACTATTATCATGGGGAGTAGATACCCCACCACCAGCAACCTTTTTACAAAGAGAACGTCCGGAATCTAAGAGTTTCAAGACTCTCCTCAATCGCTTGAGAACACCACTCACCTTGGGATATTTTTGGAACTGAGCAGCCACATTCTCTAAACTGATATCACCTATTGCAAACCCATGGCCCTCCAGCACATCCAGACTCTCCCTAGCCCCATACTTCCCACTGCCACAAAGAGCCTCCAGGTTCTAAGGGTTTCAATTGATTTTAGGGTTTTTAATAATTTTATGAATTTTCTATTTTTTGGGTATTTTATGGTTTTAAGGGGTTTATGTTTTTTATTATTTCATGGTTTTAAAGGGTTTTCAAGGTTTTTTTTTGGATTTTATGGTTTTTGGTTTTTCAAGGGTTTTATGGATTTATCTGGTTTTTTTCATTTTTTCGGTTTCAAGCATTTTCGTTGGGGTTTGATGTATTTTCATAGAATTCTTAGCATATTCAAGGGTTTTGTTGTGTTTTAGGTCATATTTTCGTTTTTGATTTTTTAGAGATTTTATGAATTTAATGGATTTTTGGGGTTTTAAGGATTTTTGGGGTCTATTAGTGGTCTTTTTGGGTTTTTAATGTTTTTGAGGTTTTTATGGGGTTGTTATAGGTTTTTATTGGTTTTAGGGTTTTTAAGGTTTTTTATATTTTTTTTGTTTTTCTAGTTTTAGGGTTATTTTTTTGGTTTTTGAGTTTTTAGGGATTTTAGGATTTTAAGGGTAATAAGGATTATTTGGGTCTTGGGGGTTTTTAGGGTTTTCATTGGTTTTTGGGATTTTTTTTGTTTTTATGGAGTTCTAATTGCTCATAATGTTTTCATGGTTTTTTATAGTTTTTTTATGGTTTATGGGATTTTAGGGATTTAGAGTTTTAGGTTCTTTCATGGTTTTTGGGTTTTTGGAGTCCTATAGGGTTTATTAAGTTTTATTCAGTTTTAAGTATATTTTTTTGTTTTTATGGATTTTAGGGTTTTTTGGGGTTTTACTGTTTATTTGCGTTTTGAGTATTTCTATGGGTTTTAGTGGGTTTTTTGGTATTTTGGGGTTTTTATGGTTTTTGGGATTTTAGGGATTTTAGGTTTAATTTGTGGGTTTCATTTTTTCAATTTTTTATAAAAATTTGGGTTTTTAATGTTTTTGCGTGTTCTAGAGTTTTTTAGGGTTTCTAGGGGGTTTGGTTATTTAAGTGTGTGTGGGGGGGGGTATGTTTTTTATGTTTTAGGGTCTTTTTTGGGTTTTCTGATGGGTTTTAAGATTTTTAGGGGTTTATGGGTTTTTTATGGTTTTTTTGTTTTTAAGGGATTATAAAGATTCTATTAGGGTTTTTAGTGCCCTTTTGGATTGGGGTTTAGGGTTTTAGTGGCTTTAATGTTTTTATTTTTTTATTAGTTTTAGGTTATTTTTTTGGGTTTCTCGGATGTTTACGTTTTTTAAGTTTTGATGTGTTTTTGGGTCTTTTTTAGTCTGTAGGGTCTTTTAGAAATTTTTATGGTTTTTGGGCCCATTTAAGGTTTTGGGTGGTTTTTTAGGTTTTAGGATTTTTACGGTATATTTAGATTTTTGGGGTTTTTAGGGTATTTTAGTTTTTATTGGAGTTTTTATCTTCCTTTTATGGTCTTTTAAGGGTTTAAGGGGTTTTAGGGTTGTTTATGGGTTTTAGGGTTTTTGTACTCTTGGTGTTTTTAGGTAATTTTACAATTTTTTAAGGTTATAAACATTTTTAGTGCCCTTAGTGGTTTTTAGGGAGTTTTAGCGTCATTGATGAGTTTTAGGGTTTTTTAGGATATTTTATAGTTTTTTTAATGTTTGTAGGGTCTTTTATGGGTTTTAAGATTTGTTAGGGTCTTTTAGGGGTTTTAGGGTATAAGGGTATTTTATGGATTTTAGGGACTTTTAGCATTTTTATAGTTTTTTGGGTTTATATAGTTTCTTTGGGTTTTTAGTGTTTTTAGTGTTTCTGGGTTTTATTGTTTCTTAGTGGGTTTTAAGGCCATTTATAATATTTTCGGGTTGGGGGGGGGTTAGGTTTTTAGGGTTTTATGGTCCTTTATTGTTTTAAGGGTTTTTACGGATTTTATGGGGTTTTGGATTTTTTTAGGGTTTTAATATTTTTTAGGTATTTCAGAGGTTTTTAGGATTTTGAAGGGTTATTATGTTTTTTATTATTTTAGTGATTTTTAGGGTTTTAGGGTCATTTAATGTATTTTAAGTATTTTAGTGTATTTTATGGTTTTATGGGTTTTAGGATTTTAGGGTCTTTGGGTGTTTTAGGGTTTTTTCTCATTTTAGGGGTTTTAAGGATTTTTAGGGTTTATTAGGGTTTAATGTTTTTGATTTTTTCAGGTTTTTGTTGTTGTTTATGGGTTTTATGTGTCTTTTAAGAGTTTTACCATGATTTTACAGTCTTTTAGGGCTTATAGGGTCATTTGGTGGTTTTAGATGTTTTTATCTTTTTTACTATTTTTAGTTTTTTTAGGTTCTTTTATAGTTTTTAGGGGTTATAGGGACTTTAGGGGGATTTATGTTTTAGGGTTTTATGTTTTAAGGGGTTTTAGGTATTTCCTTGTTTATTTTGGTTTTTAGATATATTTCTTTTTTATGTTTTAGGTTTTTTAATATTTTAATGGTTTTTAAGGGTTTTAGGTTTCTCGGGTTTTTTCGAGTTTTGACAGGTTTTTTGGGTTTGGGGGATTTTTTTTCTGATTTTTGGTTTTAGGGTTTTACAGATTTTTATTGTTTTTTTTTCTTATTGTTTTTTATATTTTTATGGGTTCTAATGTTTTATGGTTATTTGGGGCAAGGAAGATGGGAGGGTCGGGCTATTCCCGGCCCCCCCAAATTTATTAGAAAGAAAAAAAAGAGGACACAACAGACAAGGGAGGGGAGGGGTCAAACGACCCACGCCCAAAACCCCTTACAACCCACGCCAAAAAAAGAAAAACCAAGAAAAAAAAGACTCAAGGACCAGACACAACAACAACATCATCACGTCACATCCAGCCAGTACCAGCATCCAACATCACCACATCCAACCATCACAGCAGCACACCAAAAGTAACACATCCAAACCAACCAGCCCTAGCTACCACATCCAACATCACAACCAATCACACCCAGCAGCATCAAACCACAGCACAAGCACCAGAACCAAAAGCATCCATCAACACCTCCCAACAAACAACAACCAGCAAAAAGCAGCACATCAGCAAACTCATCCGCAACAGCAACAAATAACCAAACAAATAACCATATAGCCTCCAGCAGCATCCCCCAAATAACATTAAAACACCAGCAAATAGTGCAGCCTTTCCCCAACCAGCCACCATTAACACCCTTTCCAGCAACCATCATGTTCTTCCCAGGAGGGTCCAGTCTTGCAGCAAGCTCATGATCCAGCATCAACAGTACCTCATAACCAAACCAAGCATCATCACCATAGTGGCCAACAAGAGCACACAAGGCACCTCTAAAGTCCAACATAGCATCCAGAAACCAGTTGAAATCCAGAATTTCGACAGCAGTATGAAAATAAGCGAGTTGAAAACGAACCTTAAAAACCAAGACACAACGGCGAAAGCTTGAACCAACTTGACTCCCCCAGAACCGACTCCCATTGCATTGACCATGGATTTCACGAAGAAGAGAAAAATCCATATCTTCCAAGGAAGAGCCAAATCTCTGAAAGTTCCCATCCAACTCGATGAAAGACTTTCCCAGACTGGATTGCCAAAGCCCGACTCCTTCAAGCACCTTCCGCATCTCCCGCAAGATTACTAGGGTAGGAGACCTCTTGGGAAGAACACCAACCGCAACCTCAGACTTGAAGAGATCCTCGGACCTAGCTTGACAACACTACCAGGGAATCCCTAGACCCCACTGACCCGTCTGTCGACACATCAGATCTAAACGAACAACCCCGAAAGGCTGAAATCCAGATGGGGTCTTGGCTTCCAAGGGACCAGTAGAATCACCACAAACCAGATCGGAAAGATCTGACGAACAGAAGCGCCTCAGGACCCAGGTCAAGAGGTCACTGCCTTTCCCTGAGAAGAAATTCTAGAATCCGTTTCCAGCCAGAAACTGCCTTGTCACCCACAAACGCACTGAGGAGGAAGACCGCACAAACCAAAAACCATCCTCAGCACCCAACCAGAGGAGATCACTAAAGACTCCGAGAAGAGGATTCCCTGAAGATCGTCGTGTCAAGAGGGAGAGACCAGGAGAGAGCGGTGACATTTTCTTCCTCTTAGGGTTATTTGGGGTTTTAAGGGATTTTTTTGGGTTTTGACAGGGTTTTGGGTTTTTAGTGTCTTATGGGGGTTCTAAAAAATTTTAGCTGCTTTTTGGTATTGGTCACTTTTATCATTTTTTTTGTTTTATGATTTTTTGGGTTTTATAGATTTTAGAGTTTTTAGTTTTAAAAAAAAAATTATATATTTTTTTGGATTTTATGATTTTTTATGATTTGTAGTGTATCAAGGGTTTTTAGGGTTTTATGGTTATTAATTATTTGTCGATATGTTAGGAGTTTTAGGTTTCTTAGGGATTTTTTTTTGTTTTTTTAGGGTTCTAATGTTTTGTTGGGGTTTTATTGATTTTAAGGGGATTTAGGTTTAAGGGGTTTTTTTTACAGTTTTTAATTTTTTTTAATATTCTTAGGTTTTTTATCGTTTTTAGGGTTTTTGGGACCTTTTGAGATTTGTGTGTTTTTGAAAATTTTTAGTTTTTTAGTGTTTTTAGGTTTTTATAGTTTTTAGGGACTTTTAAGGGTTTTGGGTCCTTGGTTATTTTAGGTTATTCTTTGTTTTTAGGGTCTTATAAGTTTTTTGGGTCTTTTATGGTTTTAATGATACCTTATTGTTTTTGGGTTTTTAGGGTTTTAATTATGTTTTTTATGTTTTAAGGGTTTTATATTTTTTCAGTTCTTATAGTTATTAGGGTTTTTAAGGGGTTTGGGGGTTTTAGGGTTTTATGGTCTTTAGTAATTAGGGGAGATTTAGGTAGTTAAGGATTTTAATAGTTTTTTTGGTTTTTAGGTTTTGAGGGTTTTTTATTGGGTTTATGTTTTTTATTGGTTTTATTATTTTTTGGTATTTAAGGTTTTAATATTTTTAGGGTTTCATAGGATTTAATTGATTTTTAGGGTTTTAGGAATTTTGGGGTGTTTTAGGGTTTTTTGGGTTTTTTGGGATTTAAGGGGTTTTAGGGTCATTAGGGTATTTAGGAATTTTAGAGTTTTTTATAATTTTTAGCATTTTATGATGCTTTTATGATTTATCTTGTTTTCTAGAGTTTTTATGATTTTTGGTGGTTTGGGTGGATTTTAGGATTTTTTTTGTCACATTTTAAGGGATTTTAGGGTATCTTTTTGGTATTCATGTTTTTAGGGAAGTTTTTTGGTTATCGATTTTTAGGGTTTTTTTGGTTTTTTTGGGTTTTTTAGTGATTTAGTTTTTTAAGGGTTTTAATGGTTTTAATGTGTTTATAGGATTTAAGGAACTTTTGAAACATTTATGGGTCATTACAATTTTTTTGTATGGTATTTTAGGGTTGTACGGTCTTTTAGGGGTTTTAGGGGTTTTCGGTCTTTTAGGGGTTTTTAGGTCTTTTATGGAGTTTTAATGGTTCTAGGGATTTTAGGGGGTTTATAAGTTTTCATTGTTTTTGGGTTTTTAGGTATATTTAGGGTCCTTTAAGGATATTTTTGATTTTTTTGGAGGTTTATAAGTGTTTTGGTGGTTTTCAAAGTTTTAGGGGCTTATTGGTCACTTTAGGGATTTTAGGTGTTATTAGTGGGTTTTTAGGTTTTTTATGGTTTGTAGGGGTTTTATAAGTTTTAGGGATTTTTTATTTTTAGGGGGTTTTTAATTTTCGTTTTTAGTGATTTTATATTTTCTTAGGAATTTTTTTAGTTTTTAGTTGTTTTAGTGTTTTTTGGGTTTTTTATGGTTTTGAGGTTTTGAGGTTCTTTTATAGTTTTTAGGGGTTTTTTAGCATTAGTTTCTTTTAATTTTGTTATGGTTTTTATGGTATTTTATGGTTTTATGGTATTTAGTGATTTTATTAGTTTTTAAATTATTTTGGGGTTTTTATCATATTGGTGTTATTATTGGGTTTTTAAAAACCTTTAGTGTTTTTAGAGGTTTTTGGGTTTTATAGGGATTTTGGGTCATTTAAAGATTTTTTTTAGGATTTTAGGGTTTTTAGTGTTTTTAGGATTTTTATAGGTTGTTAATTTTTTCAGGTTTTTAGCAATTATTTGGTGTTTTTTGGGTGTCTACATATTTTTAGAACTTTAAGGGCTTTTTTGTGTTTTAGGGATTTTAGTGTTTTTGGTGGATTTTTGGTTTTATGGATATTTAATGTGTTTTAGGTTGCTTTATGGTTTTTAGGGATTTTATTGTTTTCTAGGGTTTTCATGTTTTTATGTCTTTTAGGGGTTTTTAGTGTTTTTAAGGTCCCTTAGTATTTTTATGCGTTTTAGTCTCCTTTATTGGTTTTAAGTTTTTTGGTTTTCTTATGGGTTTTAGTATTCATTAGTTTTTTTAGAGTTTAAGGAGTCTTTTAGTGTTTTAGGGTATTTTATGGACTTTTAGAGGTATTGAGGGGTTTTGTAGTCTTTAATTTGTTTTAGGGTCTTTAGTGTTTTCTGTGTTTTAGGGTGTTATAGGGGTTTTAAATATTTTTTTGGGTCTTTATCCTTTTTATATTTTTAGTTCCATTAGGGTTATAGGGTCATTTACGGTAATTTTGGGTTTTATTGTATTTTAGGGTTTTTAGGGTTTTTAGATTTCTTTTCGCGGCTTCATGATTTTATCGTTTTTAGGGATTTTGGGTCTTCTGGGTTTTTAGGGGTGTTTAGGGTCCTTTAGGGGAGTTTAGGGGTTTTAGGGTCCTTCAGGGTTCTTTGGGTGTTTAGGAGTTTTAGTATTTTTTGTGTTTTTAAGGGGCATTAAAGGGTTTTTTGGGTTTTAAATGGTATTATCTCTTTTAGGGTTTTTAGAGTTTTTAAGGGGTGTTTGTGACTTTTGGGATTTTAGTGTTTTTAAGGTCCTTTAAAGGGATTGTTTATGATTTTACTGTAATTTACTATTTTTTTATACTTTTTAGGGGTTTTAAGGTGTATTTCGATTTTTATGGCCTTTATGTTTTTTTTTTATTTTCTAGATTTTTAAGGGTTTTTATGTCGTATTTAAAGGTTATGGGGTTTTTAGGGTTTTTTTGGTGTTTATGGGTTTTAAGGATGTTTTAGGTTCTTATCACGTTTTAGGGTATTTTTGGGTTCTTTATGTTTTTTGGCATCTTTTATGGAATCTATGGTATTTTAGGATCTTTTATTGTTTTAGGGTCATTTAGTGGGTTAAGGATTTTTAGTATTTGAATGTTTTCATGGGTTTTATCATTTTTATGGGTTTTTATATTTTTATGGGTTTTTAGGGGGGTTTTGTTTTTTTGGTTTAAAAAGGGTGTTAGTATTTTTTAGGTTTTTGGGGTTTTGGGGTTTTCCATGGGTTTTAGTGTTTTTAGGGTTTTATGGTTTTTATGAATTTTAGGGGTTTAATGATTTTTAGAGGTTTTTAAGGTTTTAGGGGTTTTAGTGTTTTTTTTTGGTTCTTAGGTTTTTTTTTCAATATTTACGGTTTTAGGGTTTTCTAGGTTTTATGGTTTTTAAGGTATGGGGGTTATGGTTTTGTGTTGATTTCTAGGGGGTTATTGGGTTTAGGGTTTTTAGTGTTTTATTTATTTATTGAAGTATTTTAGTGAATTTTTTATTATTTTGACAGTCTTTGGGTTTTAGGGGTTTTTAGGGGTTTTAGTGGTTTTAGGGATTTCATGTTTTTATAGGTTTTATGGGGGTTTTGGGTTTTTAGGTTTTATAAGGATTTTTAAAGATATTATGGTTTGTATGGTCGAAATAAATAAACAAAGGGAAATAAAATACTCCCACAAATTTGATAAAGGAAAGAGATGCCTGTGGGGATGAAAATATGAGGAGGAGATTGAAGAAATTGAATTTGGCAAAGGACCCAAACTGGTACTGGTACTGGTTACCGGGAAAGGTATGTGAATGATGCAGATAGTAAACCAAGCGGTATACAAACATCATATGAAATACTAGCCTACAAAGCATTGGCCAGTGAACCATGGCGTTCACGAATGAGATGAATGTAGTGAAAGAAGGAACCAAAAACTGTGTCATTGGTGACAAAATGACTAAGAAGTAAGTCCTCGATTACCATCATCACCGACTAATCAATTTGAATATGAGGTTAGGCTAGAAGCATATTTCAAATCGCGTCATATATAGGATTGAGGTGATGATTTCCACCACTGTGAACTGAAGCACCGTGATCCATGGTTGTTCGAGTTTTCTTCGGGTTGGATGATCCTACAAGGGATTCCACTAAAGGTGTCATGTTCCCATTGATACAACTTCCTTGGAACTCTATAAAAGTATGGCCAAGTGAACTGAATAAAAAAAGGGAGAGAAGGAGAAATGAGAAGATTTTGGGGAGAGCTTGGTGTTTACGAAAGGAAGGCTTCAAAGACATATGATCAACGAAGTACGGAACCTCACACAGTTTCCAATAGGTATAAAATAACTATGAACTGTAAAAATAAGTAAACATAATAATAATCAACTGACTTTGAACATAATTGGAGAACCGTGAACCATTGGCCCTTCGCGGATGAACTTCCTATGAACCATAGTCACAGTGCGCCTCCTTTAGTTTAGATAATCGTGCAATGCATTGCTATGCAGACAAGAACCTGTGCCACATAGCACCACATTATGCGAGTGGAACCTGAGACAGTGTACCCCCATGATACATGGTGGCTCGCATCTAGGTCCACATACCACTTCGGTACATAGAAGACCCCTTCACCCATATAACAGTATGCTATACCAGGAATCCCCTATCCTACATGAGACAATGTTACATGAAATGGTGTGTCTTTGGGTATTCCACCATCCAGGTCAAGTCTTTTCCTTCCATTCCCATCACGCCCATCATGGTCGCACTACTAACCAGTCCACCGAAAATAGTCTAAAGCCTCTTTTGATGGCACCATACCTATATGATTAGACCGTCAGGCACATTATAATACCCTTCTAAGTATACATACCTAAGGTAAGCATAGGCGTAAAGGCAGTTCCTACAATGGGTTGGACCCCCAAGAAATCCTCAATTATACGTTTCTGAGTTAACCTAGATTCCAACCATGGGATGATAATGCGTACATCACCATTCTAGGGATCAATGGTAATCAATGGATTTTCCATTCAATGAGGGATAGTGAAAATCCAAAGGGATCAAACCTACTTTACTTTTAGTGGGGAGCAATGCTTCTCCCCTTTCCTATAAGTCATTTCAAGTCACTCCTCATGAGGTAAGTCCCTCGCCTTTTTATGATAGGTGGGCATTTCTCCCTTCTATAGGCCAATTTGGGATGTTTCCCGATATCTCACCAGACATGACTATCCTAGATATCTACATGGGTGAGGGGTGACACATTCAAATCCCCTTTCCCTCTCTCATTGGGATCATAGATGCACTCTCTTCCACTGTCTCCCTCCTCCTTTTCCCTCAAAGGAGATGGGAAAGTGCACATTTTTTGAATATTTTACATCCTCTTGTTTCTCACACTAAGCATGACTCACATGGGCTTAGAGGTTGGTGATGATACACCATTCATACACATAGTCATGAACTACGAGAACTTTGATTCCCAACAAAATAGGGATACATAGGTAGCCTTTATTTTGGCCCAAGATCCATATCATCTCATCCATGATATGAGAGATAATTCCCCCATCAAATAGGAATTTCCTATATGTATGATTTAATCAAGTCACAACCCAATAATTGAACTACAATAACTTTAATTCTTACTCTAATCAGGATTTATTGGATGAAAACCTATGGACCGAGCTCAAGGGACATCCTCCTTAAAAATCAATCCCAATACGAATTCCCCCAGACTCACCGGGGCCTCTTCTTCATGAATAATCCCTGATGTGAGTCTTTCAAGATATGCCTCCTCTAATGAGTAAGCCCCAAACATGTCTTCTCAAATGCGCAGCTCTAATGTTTAAGCCCCAATCATGACCCCTAAAAATGGTTCTTCTCTACTATATAATCCCCAACTTAAACAAAACTATGAGGAATTTTATCCCCAACTAATTAGGATATGTAGGAAGCCTCTTTGGGGTCCAAAGCCAACACCCAAATTTCATTAGTGTTCACTAGGACATATCCCTAGTGGGTCCATATCCACTGAGAAGACCATACCCCTTTTGCGCATCCTAGGCCACTTCGGTGTAAGTCAGAAAAAAAAAATATTGACTAGAAATATTTTTCCTAGATTTCCTTGCCTCACGATGTTAAACTACATCGATGGGTCCTCTTTGATTGACATTAAATGGTGGTGTGTCCAGTTAAGTGTCACCAAAGTACATGGGTTTTGATTCCTCATATGAGTATACATAGGAAGCCCATCTCATGTGTTTAATCCCAATATCAAAGAAACTCTCATCCTCCCTGGATGATAATAAACTCTAGGGTACCTCATCATACGGATAGAACTATAATTTTCTCATTAATTCCTAATCAATGTGTATCCATGTTTGATTTTTGAAAGTTAGGGGTAATTGGAGAACACATGCTTGGGAAAGAAACATGGATTCAAAAACATATGAACATTTCGTAAATCTATAAGAGAATACCGGAGTAGGAATTAATTACCCTCCAAAAGGGTGTGATGAGTCCGACTTCCCATCTTATCGACCAATGGAGTCCTTCAGAGTTGTTGGATAAACATTCATCCAATGAGTTCCTACCTTTGGAAAGAGGGTCCCCGAATCATGGATACCAGGGTTGTTGGGTGTTTTTGGCTCTATAAATAAACATATGGGAGATCATCTGAGGACATCATACACAACACAGTCCAATTTCACACAAACTCAACCACCAAAAATCACCCACATGAACCATTCAACTAAGGAACCTCCTTTTCAGTATAAAAATGTACACAATTTTTAGTCTTGGTGCAATTGTCTCATCGACCAAAAAGGGTCACGATGTGAATGAGGTCAAAATTAAATTTTAAAACTGACATGAAACTATATAATAATAGGCCATCAAATACTACACATCAGGCCATTCCGTCCGCTGTGGTATGGTGTGAATCAAGAAGAATCAAAAATGGTGAACCTCATGTGAATCCTTATCCATGGTGGTGGGTCACCCCACCAAGCCCCTTTCACATTAAAAAGGAAGAGGGTTGAGTTATATTAATAATCATGCATGTGATCATGATATTCTACGTTGATGGGGTTTCTTTGTCTAAACTTGTTACATCGATTTCCAATTTTACAGAGCTCTCTTCCTTCCAAATAGAATCTTAACAAATTTCTCATATGCACATTTCAGCATTCGCACAAATGAAAAGATCTTCAATGGATATGTCTCTTTTTCCTACTCCGCGCATTCAACGCTGGGCTACAAACAAGGAGACTTAAGAGTACCACCAAAGTGGTGCACTCCCCATGGTAGAGGTTGTAAGGTAGTACCTCAAACTAGAAATGTTTTTCCATCTACATCTTCATCCCTGGCCAGCAATCTAGTATAGGACGACTCCACTGGCCATCTCAAATCGCTTCAGGAGCGTTCCCCTATAGTGTCAAAAAATGACTACTTTTTGTATCTTATAGAGGTAGATGAATTAAACACCAATAAATTCATATATGTTGTATCAATACCCTGATCAAGGTCTCCTACCGGAGGAAATCCCCCCCAAGTGGAATACAACCCTATATCCTCACTCAAAAGAAAATATCATGACAAGGGAACCTACTAAAGTATAAGGGACACGAACCCCTTGTGTTGCCCATCAAGGGAATAAAATTTATAATTAGGAATAGGTTATTACCTTGGTTCCCGAGGAGGAGTTCTGCAACAATAACATGGAAACATATCAAGAGAAGGCATATAATTATACCATCATGCTAAAGCTCACCACAAAAATAGGTTGTAAATTTACAAACTGTCCCACTCCTATGAATCCAACCACAAAAATAGGGTGGCACAATAAGTGAAAACACACACTCCTACCAGTACTCATTGGTCCTAGCATGCATAAAGAGTGTAAAATTATAGGTAGATGCAAATCTATTCCAATGCGTAAGAAGCCCGTCATCCAAATGGGATGGAAACCAGCAATTAGCATGTGAAAATTCCTAATAACACACAACAATACATCTATCCAAATAGAGAGGCATACCATGGGTATTCATATAACACTGCTGATACATATGAATCCCACAGTTCAAATAGAGTCACAGTCAAATATGAGCAGAGTCAAATTATTGCAGATGCAAATCAAAATCATGAGGAAAATATAGTGAAAAATGAGTAGATAAAAGTTATTGCTTGAAAATACAAATCCCACCAGCCAAATACGATAGAAATAGGAGAAAATAGCCAAGAGAAGACTCATTCCACCATACCGGCATAGTAAAACTGCAAGTACCCACTAGAAACCCTTGGAGAACTTTAAAAGGAACAAACTCCTTCCCCCAACATCAGAATGGGCATTCATACCTGTTCCGACCAAATACTTATCTCAACACATCATGTCCATGATGGAGGACAAGACTTTGATCCCAAACTATATCCTCCAGAAGTGTCAAGACATCATTGCATTAGCATAAAAAGGAAGGAGTGGGGCCCACAAACTGATCTCCCTAAGATGGTTGATTTATCCAGCAAATCCAATAGTCATCCTGAAGCAAACCTGCATCCCAACTCTAGTTTAGGTTGGTTGATGGCTATATTCTACAATAAAAGGAAACCAGATTGGGAACAATTACATGTTCCAACTAGGGGACATTGGCCCAACATGTTTTCCGCTCCGGGGCAGGCATATATCCCTACCAGTACTCAATATGTTCATCGTCTTATCTCAATGACAACATGGTAACCAATTTGATAGGGTCTCATATATGAAGGTCGTTACCAACACCAGGTAGGGCCAGTTTCCCACAAGATAGTGGAGAAAAACAAAATGCACCAAAGGAAACTAGAAAATGAAAAGCACACTCATGATTCATCTTTGTTGGAAGCTCGCGTTCATGATTCCATAAAATTGATATCGATAAAGGCTCAAGATCCTATTAGTCCATTACCAAATTATTTATGTGGTAGTAGTAGTTTTGAAGGACCTCCTCGCAATGTTTCTACTTGTAGCTCTGATGTTCCTCCCTAGAGTACCCATGGGGGTTTACTCCATGGGCCAGAATGATGGATCACGAGATCCTATCTCCTAATGCGTGTCAGGGTAGCCCTCACTCTGACCAGAATATTATATAGAATGAAGAACTTATCCTTACTATAGTTCACCCTGATGGTCCTCCCTAAGGTATACATTGCATATATGTTTCTCCCTGTAGTCAGATGTTAGGTTGTGATGTTAGTACTTTCCATGATTGTAGTCACTACGAATGCCCTCCCTACAATGACATCAAGAAATGAAAAGGTAACCTCCCTCACTACAGTACATCATGAAGGACCTCCTTGTAATGTACACTACCGATACTCTCCCTATAGCTAGAGCTATAATTGTAGTACTCACCATGATATCAGTCATTGTGAAGGCCCTCCTCTCAATGACACGATGAAATTAAATGACACTCCCCTTGTTATGGTCCTACCTAAAGGTCCTCCCAAGGTATACACCACATAATTCTTCTATATGGATAGAAAATAAGATGCAATCATAGTTATTACCATAATCGAACTAACAGTGAAGGTCCTCCCCATAGTCAAAATTTACATTGGTGAGAAGGACCTCTCCTCGCTGGGTCAAATGCGAGAAATCCCTCATATGCCGATGAGCATTGAGAGAATGGAGTACGACATGTGGGATCTTATCTGTATGGAAAGTGATATCCTTTCTCAACCAGAGTATGGCCCGGGGCCATGCTCATCTTTCAAGACTCCCTCATACCATTCACATGGCAACGATAATCCCTCTAACCTCACTGCTTGGAATGAAATCATTAAGGAGAAGTCAACCTAGGTGGATAAAAAAAAGTTTCCCTTAAAGAACAAAAAAAATATGTGTTGCTTTTGAGAAGACAACCATCTCAGTATGACAAGCTAGAGATGTATTGTACCATGGACACTTCTCAGTTCATCACTCCAAAAGTTTTTTTAGGATAATATATTCATAATTTCTGACTCAATATTTGGAGAAATCTCTTCCAATTAAAAGCAATGTTTTCACCTACGATTGGTATGAAGACCATGTTAATGTCATTCTAGAGATTCACCATCATATCGGCCTAGAATCCCTTCCATCAACATGGAAACCACAATCAGAAAGGTGAAGGGAAGACCTTGTGTTGGCCTGCCATCATGTGTTGTATAAGTTATGAAACCTAATCAACAATTCCCTATATGGTGTTTGTATTTGTGGATGGGTATAATTTTGAGCTCTACACATCACCCCACTTATCATCTAAAAAAACACACCATAGGTTGCATCTTTCAATGTCTTTGTCCCTATAATACAATCAAATAAAGTCTCTACTCGGGAAAGGTGGAACACTCTATAAGAACCAACCTTGAGTAAGTATCAAAAGCATGAGGCCCAAAAATAGAAATACATTGAGAAGGTCCTGAACCTGGCCACCGAGAACATCCATCATGCTTCCTGTCTATGAGAGTCCTATCAACGAGCATTGATCATGTCCTCAGAATCTAGTAATTCACATGCAGATGCAAAATAATCTTCGTCTAACACCCGCATGGGAATGCATGAGATTTATAATTTAAATGGCAATTGAAACCACTGAAATATTGGAACATCACTAGCCTGTAGGGCTGGGAGAATTTTTACCAAAACATTCTCCCATAAGACTAGAAAATCTAGGATAAGGAATGTTAACAAAGGAACATGAAAAACACCATCCCATAGGGCTAGGGAATTTTTACCTCAAATTACCACCTAACGGGCATCTTTCTTATTCTGACTAGGGAGAACAATTGATAGAGTGTTCACCTATTCCATCCCATCTGATGAATTTAATCCCACAAAATGAAGGTGTAATGTAAGGTCATATCAGGGATTCATTCTAGTCACTCTTCACCAAGAAACATGAAGAGTATCATAGAATGGATGAAGATGATCTCACAAAGGATTTAAGAATCTGTCCTACCATTTAACACCTGACACACCACCCTAAATGTGTTATGCATCGGTGAACATCATGGATATCATCCCCAAAATTCTCACAAAATATGATATAAATAACACGGAAATAGGAGAAGAGTGTTCCCTCCAAGAGACGGTCCACACCATGCCTAGAGGGGTGCACAACAGAAACCAAAGAGTTTTCCTAATCATGGGAACCCCTTTAGTCAATCCTCAATTACCTCCCGCACGAATCCACAACAAGGAGAAGAATAAGTGAAAGGTCTATGAACCACCACCACATCCCTATGAAGATGATTCCCCCACTCTTGAAGAGAGATTTTCGTGACAAGAGGAATAAATATAATATCAAAGGTGAATCAATGTAGATATTCTAAGAGAAAGTCTTCCTATTGGGTATGTTCCTCAAGTGGAGCATCAACACATAGTTCCATCATATGTACCTCTGCCTCTCAGGAACCTCTTGATGGATGAAGTAAGGATAGAAAGCTCATTCAAGACATCACTGGGACCATCTATCTACTTGAACCCTATCCCAGTAGGATATAAAGATTTACCTCTATTGGGGAAGTAATCAGAACTGATTTAGGAGAATCTACAAAGGATTCCCCCATCTAGATATCTACCTCAAGATCAAGAAGCACCATATCATCCAATCTTTCCCCCTACTACACCCTCTCATGCTCAAGTTGAAAAAGTCATACATCAAGGTCTCCTAAATTTCATCGAGTTATTAACAAATCAAATAGAAGGAATAGATGAACGATGAACTCTAGTACAATTGAAATGAAATCCTTACCCCGACTCGGTGAGAAACGTACTACCTCTACAAAATTTTAGTAATCCCAAATTTACAATTCTCAATGGATCAGGGGACTTAGAACAACATATATTGAAATAATCATCTTACTATTATCCCATGATTGGAACCCTAGAGAAAAAAAAGATATGAAGATTAAATGCTTTGTAAAAACATTGTATGTTTTAGTCTTCATGTGGTAAATTAGTTTGCAAGCTAACTCAATAACTGGATGGGAAGATCTCCAATGCCATTTCCTATTCCAGTTCATCTCAATGATTCCAATGAAAATAGTTAGTGATCTCATGAACTAAAATCAACTAGAGAACAAGAGAGTCTCCAAATTCATTACTAGATTGAATGGTATGAATTACTCCTTGAATCAGTCATTCCCCAAGATGAGATGATTTCAATATGCATCCATAATATCCAAGATGAGGTGTAAACACCACTTATTCCAGTGAAATATACAAGTGGGTTCAGGGAATTCTCTTCCATCACTCAAAGGGTAGAATTTCCATTGAAACAAACTAATCTCAAGTCCCAATCAGCCCTAATCAGCCCCAATAAAAAGAGAAGGGAGAGATGAAGCAACTTCTTTAATGATTTAGCTACCTCATGCACCAGCACCATCTCTAAGGCCCCCACCAAACTGTGTAGGTCCCTCTGGATATCTGAAACCACCACCACCTTGTCAAGACAAGTAAAGGGAGACCAAAATGAATCAATCCTATGAATTCATTAATAAACTATACTCGTTTCTTTATGATCAAGTCCATGGTTACTTTATATCCTCCACAAATTGAAACTTTATTCTTATAACAGAGCCGTAGAGGGATGATGAAGCTTGTCATGATAACCAACCAGATTAGTATCCCTTCCATTAAATATTAGGGCACAACATCCAAGAATTATTTGTCTTCAAATGCCACCTATAAAAGATTGTTTCCTCTGGAAATGGGGATGACCTCATTGATTTAAGGTTAAAACATTCCAATAGGTTTCTAACAGGTTTGTTCGTAGAACCAAAATCATCCAATGATTCTATATCCATTTGGACCTACTTTCCAATGGTAGGTGCTCATTAGTTGTGAACTGATGAGGCTTAAGAATTTTCATTGGTCGAGAGGATGGGAGGTCGGACTCATTACACCTTTTGAGGGTAATTATTGTCTACTCTAGGACTCTCTTTGTAGATTTAATTTATGTTCGTGAATCCTTATTACATTACCAAGTGTGAAAATGATTTTTCCTTTAGATCTAACAATCAATGATTAGTATGTTTATAGAGTCTCTTTATATGTATTCAAGGTTCTTCATCGATAGAGAATCATCTGTATTTGTTAGATATTCTTGATCAATGGTATCCTTCAACACAGTATATAGAAATATCTTGGTCATTATGATAACTATACTGGTTTTAAAGACACTCAGCGGGGCACTTCAAGTTTATTGTAATTCATAAGGACATGGATTATTTCAGAATTGGGATCGTACCCATAGATGGGCTACCTACGTATCCTTTGTTTTGGAAAAGGAATAAGAACCCATGTAGTTTGAGTAAAGAAGTATGAGGTTTATGCATGATTGATGGCTCAAAGAAAGATGTCATAATTACTTTTACACTCTAAGCTCATGTGAGTCATGCTCGGTGTGAGAAACAAGAGGTATTGGTAAAACTTGACAATTGTGACATGAAAGATGCAATCATAAGAAATGATGTGGGGCTTATGTATGTATGACTGCCCAGATAGATGAAGATTAGGATTTACTTCAGGTAAGAAATTCGGGAACAAGGTCCATAAAGGAATATGTGCTTTATAGAGATTTGGATACTTAACTTAGGACATAATCATGAGAAGGATGACCAAATTAGAGGGGAATTATTATTGGGTTTTATTCTTGAGAAGGAAGTCCAAATCAAAAGTAAATTAAGACTGGATAAGAGAAATTATGACTGGGTCTTACTCCTAAGAAAGAGGCCCATGTTAAAGGGAATTATGACTGGGGCTTACTCCTGAAAAGGAAGCCCAGTTTAAAGGACTTGAGAACTGGGGTTTATTCCTGAGAAGGAGGCCCAGGATAAGGGAATTGGAAATTTGGGGATTACTCCTATGGATGATGCCCATATTTGGGAACATAAAGACTGAGGCTTACTCCTGAAAAGAAAGCCCATGTTTAGGAGATTTGGGTCTTACTCCTAAGGAGGAAGCCCATATCATGGGAATTTGATATTGGGACTTACTCCTGAGAAGGAGGACCATTTTTTAAGGAGACTTGAGACTTAGGACTTATTCCTGAGAAGAAAGCCTAAGTTTATGGAATTTATGAGTGGGGATTACTCCTAAAGAAGATTCCCAATTTAGAGAAATTATGACTGGGGCTTACTCCAGAAAAGGAGGCCCATGTTAAAGACCCTTTAATCTTTAAAGGATGAGGTTGAATGAATGAAATCTCTAACATTATTGATATAAAGATATGTAAATAACTAGGTTTTAAGAGATGTTCTACAAAATTCCTTTCAGATTAGTAAGCCAACAAAGGAACCCTTCCATAGAATGTCTTTGAAGATGATTCTAAAGGCTAAATTTTGAAGATGAGAGGTTGATTTGATGAAAGCAAGAAAATAGGAAGGAGGGGCACCCAAAAAGAGAGGGGCATGCAAGTCCAGCTTTGGCGCGCAAGTTCTGGTCGCGCAAGTGTACTTGCGCCACACATGGGTACTTGTGTGACAGTCAACCCTTAGGGTAATACTTGGATGAGACTTGGCTCAAGCCCTTAGTATTATCCCTAAAGGATTCCAAAAGAGTGGCACACAAGTTTTGTTTAATGAATAAGGTAGTTCCCAAGTGTGTCCATTTCCCTTTAGGGATGGCCACTTAGGTGCACAAGTGTTGATGAATTTCAACACTTAGGCCTTGTTTCCCCTATTTATATCTTCCATTCTAGGTAATAAATTAATTTAGAAGTATTCGGAAGACTTCCAGAAGATACTTGGGTGACTAGATCTCGAATGTGAGTTTCGGAATTTGTACGTCGTGGAATGGGGGCCCACCCGGGGTATTTATTGGCTGCTGAAGACCATGGGCGATAATGAAAGAGGGCGCACAAGGCACCTGTGCGACCACTAGGAGGCGCACAAGTATACTTGCGTGACCTTGGTGAAACTTGCACGACCCAAGTGCAGACAAATCTTTGTTCATGTCGTTGTCAATTGTTGATGTTTCTTCAAAGGATTAATTACTTTGGGTGCAAGGTATTTTCTTTTTTTCCTTCATTTAGACTCTGTGATGGAAAAGATCATCAACAAAAGTCCCCCCTAAAAGTTGGATCTGAAATAAAGAGGATGTGACTCTAAGGTGAAGAAGAAAACCAAGGAATTCTGGCACGTAAGTTTTGAGCGTGAAAATGGTGGCGCGCAAGTTGAGGCGTGCAGGCTGCAGCACTTAGGGGTGCGGCCTGGCCTATAAATATGCGTCCATTCTTGTGCGAAGCCACCAGTCTCAAAATTATTTCTCTCTCCATGCAAGTTGGCTTCTCCATTCAAGTTACTCAGTTTTCTGCTACATACTTTTGTGTCGCGCTGTTGTAGAGGTAGTTGGACTTGCGCGGTGATACCTGCACACCAAAACATTCTTGACACACTTATACTTTCGTGCCAATTTGGTACTTGCGAGCCTTAATTCCTTAGCAATTTTTTTTACTTTTATTCACAAATCTTATGAAAAATCAACTTAAGAGTTAATTATTAATCTTTTGTGCAGAGTAAATGGATCCCATGAGAATCAGAATGGCTGACGAACTGGCTAACAAGCGAATTGATGATATAATGAGCATCGTTGGCCATGATTATTATACTATCTGTGATATTATTCTTCCAGATTTGGCTAAGTACCTGAAGAAATATCATCTTGACTTCCCACAGAGCATTTATCTACCTCTGTATAGTTATGGTCATCTGCAAGAAGTCACCATTCCAGAGGCAAAGAACTATCTTCCACATTCTTGGTTTCAGAATTACACCAACTTTGATTCAGAAAAAATCTCTAGTGGAGGAGAATTTATAAATACTGGAATAGTAGAGAAGGCCTACATAATGCATCATATCCCTTGTACCTCAAATTTGAAACCTCACAAGCTTGAGTTGCAATCACATTGTTATCCCTCAATTTTCCAAAACTCTCAGATGGATCAATCCAAATATGGAAGAAGAGTTGGTACTTTTTCCCTGGAGAAGGTGTGAAGCCAACTTGGATGTGGGCATACTGGGTACGAAAAACCTACGCAGAGTTTGTTTTGGATTTAAAAGGAGCTTAAATATATGAAGTTGTTTGGGAATGGCAAACATATGTTTACAGAAATGATGACTTTGTGCCGGAGATACTCATCCATTGGAGCCCAGAAACCAATTCATTCCATCTGAATCATGTAGAAGTAGGCATCAGTCATTGGGATGTCCACAAGATCTCGGGGGATCCAATTCTCAGTGATATGTATGATGAATTCACCCCCAAGGTGACTTGGAATGATTCCGAGAAGACCCCGGCTTTGGATCGGAAAATTATTGAAAATCATTAACAAGATCAAGAGTTCAGAGACCTCCTTAACTCATTATAGAAAGGATATTCATCCAAAGGATTGGATGAATATGTTTCTTACCAATAAGCAGGAGAAGGAGCCGAAGGAGAAGGGATCAAAGGGGAAGGGGCCCAAGGAGAAGGGGCCCATCTTTACTCATCCAACTACCTGCCCCAAAACAGAGAATAAGGGTGCTCCTGGAACATTTTGGCCAGACTTGGAAGCAGTATAATTTAAGAAATGGGGATATGAAGTGAATCAGAGAATCCTAAAGAAGACTCGTCTGGCGGGAATCTTGGCCTTGTGGCTCAGTGTTTATCTTTTTCCAGTCAGGGAATCGAAGGGAGGCGTCAGGACAGGGAACATCGATGTTGCAACCAAGACGGATAAGGGGAAAATGGTTGGGTTGTATACCCCCATTTTAGCAAATATTCACAGGAGCTTACTCCATGTCTTCATGGGTAAGTATCATTTGATAATAGTGGGACCATTCCATGTTTTATGGGGATGGATCACCACTCACTTCAGGACGTATAATCTACAGAATGGAGTACAGATACCTGGAAGTTCTTTCAGGCCATGAGTGTAGGCATTATATGGAATTTCTCCACTAGCTCTAAATTACTATGACATGAAGGTGAGGCTGAGCATGTATAAGGAATTAAATTTCTTTCCTTATAGAAATCTGCCAACCTGGCGATTTGTTGATGATAGAACAACCAATCAGGAATTAAGGGCATACATGCTGGCCTGCAGAGATGGTGTACTGGTCACCAGGATTGATGGAGATATTATATGGGAGGCCTATGATCCATATAGATTTTCACGTTAATTAAGGTGTTTACAGCAGACTGTTGTATCTCCCCCTGTGCATGTTAGGTCAGAGCAACATCCGATGGTTGCCCGACAAATATGGTTGCTGACATCTAGGGAGAAGACCAGGGCATCATTTGATCTAATAGTTGATAAAGCGATGAGTAACTTGACCACATGGTACGCTGAGAACTGGATAGCATCATACCCTGAAGGGGTACTGAATCACCCGGTTTACCAGGTGGGGAAAAGGAAAAGAACTATAGAGAAAGAAACCCTTCATCTAGAAGGTGATTCTTCTACACCACCCGGAGCTAATTCGCCGGATTCCCAGGATGGGGATGATGAGGCTCCACATGAAGAAAAGTAGCCTTATGCCAGATATAATCCTCCCATCAGAATCAAAAGACCAACTCCATCAACTTCTAGTGAGTTACTTCATTGGGGAACTTTAATCAGCATTACTTTATAGAGAAACAAGTCTTATTTTCTTATTCTCTATTTGTAGTTGCAGGAGCTGGGAAGAAGCTGAAGTCTATGATTGTAGGACCTTCCTTACAGCCTTCTGGTACACATAATAAATATCTATGACCAAAGGCTATCCAAACATGGCATAGTTTATACTGCGATGTTGAAACTACATGGATGGATTTGTGCGAGGGGCTACACCTCCCTGGAATTGGGAATCTTCTGGCCTCCACCGGTATCTGTTTCGAGGATAACCCTGATGCAGTGTGGTCTTACATCAGAGAGCTGGAAATGATCATATATACCACCAATGATTCCATTCCTTTCACCAAGCGGGTGAAGGAAATGATAGATCGTGGAACCACTGAGGGGATTGGTGCTTCCGGAGATGAGGAGCGACACAATTACGTGGCTCCTGAAGATATAAGTCTCTTTCATTATTTTCATTGTAACTCAATTCCAATTATTTATTTGTTACTGAAGGAAATTATTTTCTTTATCGTGCAGATTGCAAAGAAAGGAACTGCAAAGGTTCCTTCTCCATTGTATAGCCCTTGTGGTACTGCCATCAGGGCTACTGAATCTCCTCGCGAGCCGAGTGAAATATCTCCAGGCCAGAAAGCCATGGATGAGGAGTTGGACATGGATTTCCATTCTACAATTTATGTACCTATAAAGGTGACTGTCAACACTACCAAAAAACCAAAGAGACAAAGGAATCTAAGGAATAATGCCACAACTAAATGCTTCATCAGTAGTTGTAAGTCCTTCGGATAATCATGAGTCTTAACCCATGAAAAAGGTTGCTCATACTTTTTGGGATTGTAGGGGCTTCTTCAATTTCCCCTCTGAGGGAAAGGACTGACCCTCCTTTGAGAACCACAAAGGATACTAGTGAACAATCACAAGTTCATGCTGACTTGGCTTCTCCTGGAGAAGAGCCAACGTCGGTTCCCAGTATCCCTCCTGCTGTTGTTTCAAGAAGAAAAGAGCCTGCTTCTGGTAAGTTAACAATGCTTCATAAAATGTTGAATGAAACATCAACTGACTTCCATTCTGTGATACTTTAGGTTCAACCCTTGCACTAGAGTTTTTGTTGTCCATTGCAACTGATGCCTCAATTTTAACTAAAAAAGCTTTCCAAGTTCACAGGCAGCAGGATGAAGGCTATCAAGAAGACATATCGAATGCTACCACTAGTGAGATTAACCAGGATTTTGAGATAACATTGGATGAAAGGATGGAACTTGGCGCATATTTTGAAGAATTTTTAGATCATGTAAAATTACCATGTAATTTAGAAGATTACGGACGCGAGTGTTATCCTTCATCCTATTAAAAAAACAACTTCTTATTACATCTCTGATCATAATCGGTTCAAATATGCAGTTCCATCTGATCAAGCTACTGAACCGCCAATGCCTGATGGGGGTACAGAAAAACCTTCTATTGTAGAGACATTAGCTCAAGTGGAGCATAACCTGGGAGAGCTTCCTAAAACTCGTCTTGAAAATCCTGTTGAAGCTAGGAAAGACGGGGAGGAGCCTTCTCAAGTTACCGATCTACCAGTGGGTAAGGGATAACAATATTTGCGACTGTACTTAACTTGCAAGACAAACAATCAATCTTTTTTGTCCTTTATAACTAACCAAAGATTTCAACTGATTATGCAAGGCCATCAATTTCAGTGGTTAGATCTGAAGGTGAAGCCTCGGCCTCCGCCACAACGGGAATAGAGAGTGAAGAAACACGAGTCAGGGGGGAAGGAGTAGAACATGGAAATTCCTTAAGTGCATTAATCTCAAATTATATTCCCCATGTGACAGTGATGCTGAGTCGAACCCGGATGTACAAAAGGCGCTCCAATTTTCACGACGCAAGGCATGACAGAACATATGGAAGATCGTATCTGAAGTGCCTTTATAAGAGCTGTCATCAAAGATTCCCCGACTGTCATCCCTGTTTGTCATGATGGGACTTGGAGGTTTTGGATATCAAGAGATCCATGCCGCATTGAAACAAGTCATCTTAAGGAGGGAGCAGGAGCAAAAGTGCCGTCAATATTTGACCTGGGTGAGGCTGTCAGTCAACATCAACAAATTTGAGGTTGCGGTGTCCCGAGCTGAGGCTGATTATGCTGCCAAGTTGAAGGAGCTGAAGCATAAGATCAAAGAGAAAGTTGTCCAGCAAATGCACCTTCAGAAACAGTTAGATGCTGTTACTGGGGAACTTGACCATCTTAACAATTCATTGGAAGGAGTTCAAATGAATGGTATGAAATCCATTGCAGATGCTAAGAAATCACTCCATCAAGCTGAAAAGAGTGAAGCTAGTTGAGTGCATGATCTTCAAGTGGATACTGATGAAGCTCGGGATGCTGTAAATCTAATGAATATTTATGTTGATAGCCTTTTGTAATTCTTGGAAAAGAGAAGAGACTCAAATTTGTGGATGTCCTTCTAACTTTTGTGCATCAATGAAGAATACTTTCATCTTCCATCATTTGCACTTTTATTCATTGATACCTACTTTAAATTTTACCTAAGCCAATGGGCCTAGTAAGCATAGTTTAATTTTTTCTAGGATTATTATGAATAACCCTATAAACCTTGAATATTTTTTGCTCAATATTACCTAAAATCAGACAAAATGTATGTTTAGTGAGCTGGGACTCGACTTTTATTCAGAGTTCCCGTGTCTTTTGTGTGCAGTTTAAAGTCATGCATGACAGACATAAAAAGTATAACGTTTAAGGTCGAAATAGCTTTGACCAAATCGATTAGAATTGACTTAATTCCTTGATAATTTATCTGAAAACATATTACCATGTTCAAGTATGGGTGAAAAAATGTAAACAATGACTTAAGAAATTTTGAATCTGAGGAATGATATGAAAACGAGCTAAAAGGAATTATAATAAGTAGTTCCTAAGAATGAGGTTACTGTTATTTAACAAACCTGTTAGGGTGTTTAATTATGCAGGGCCGCCTAGGGGCATTGGATGCATAGTTAAATAATAGTATCTTTTTGATGACCGGTCCGTTTTATAGACTACTTATGCAAGGCCGCCTAAGTGAACGTGCTGCATAGTCAGGCAAAAGAAATCTCAGAAATTTACTTTTCTACTACTAAAAAGCCAGTGGATGTTGATGGAGATTCAAATTTTCCAAATCATAGATTTTGCTGTATGGAGAGAGGTACTTGAATATGGAGAAGATATTTCTAAACAAGATTGTCTAAGAACTGGATGAATGTCACTCCTACGAAGGTCTGACCCAAATGTAGGGAAGGGAAAATATAAACCATATACTTTAATACTTTCAGATCATGAAAAAGAACATGGGACAAATATGTTAAGGATGGCTATTTTTTGCGGATCCCTACATATTGTCGTTAAGACAACTAAGGAAAAAAGAGGTTTTCTTCCCAATAATGAAGTTACCATTATATAACAAACCTGTTAGGGGGTTGAATTATGCAAGGAAACCTACGGGAATTGGCTGCATAGTCAAATAACAGCATCTTTTGGCTGACAAGTCTGTTATGTAGACTGTTTATGCAAGGCCGCCTAAGGGCACATACTGCATAGTCAGGAAAGAGAACTCTCAGAAATTAGAAATTTTTGTGACCAGAAGTCAAGAAAAGGGTTATGTAGATATGGAAGTATTTAAGGTTAGGACTATGACACATAAAAATAGGCATTGTTTAATGCATGTAGAGATACACAGACCAATGCTAGCCATAATCATGTTGTGCCTGGGTCCTGAATTGAGATGCTAGACTTCACTATGTATCCCATAAGGATGGTAATCAAGCCATAAGTAGTTCTTAAAATATAGTTTAACATCATGTGGGATGAAAGTTTGGGAGATCTTAGTTTAGGGTCATAGAGCTCAGACCATAATAATGACTACACCATGTGTGTTTTCATAGGGGGAATTTTCAGCTAGGGAACTGAAAGTGGAATTTGGGGTTAGACCCAAAGATTTGGGGCTGGATTCGAGGGACACTCGAACATTCCTAAGTATCTCATAAATATGGGAATCAATCCCTACGTAGTTCTTGAAATACACTCTTTAAAGTTTTGGTTTGTACAAGTGAAGGGTGAAGGGGACTTTAGTGCAATGATGGTTTGAACCAAAATAAATGGTTCAAGCATTGCCATGTATGCACGTAGTCTTTAAAATATAACATGATTGGAGATCAATGTAAATAATGATTCTCTCTCAGGTGAGGGTATCAAAAAATGTTGTAGTTTATTGTCGTATAGGACAAAATTTTGTACAGTTTAACATCATATAGCGAGGACAAAGGTGAAACAATGTAAAGATATTGATTCTGGGAGTGGCTTCATGAATCAACGTCATATGAGATGGAGGTGAATCGATGTGAAGAAATTTGTTTTGGTCTTGAACCTTAGGAGATTTCCCACATACCCAACCTAGAAGGAAAGGATCAAAGTCTGTGTAGTTCAATTAAATAATGAATTGGTAATAAAGCTGTTCCTGAGGACAACGACCCAAAAAAATGGTGTTGGGACTTATGCATGGTTAGCGGCCCGAAGATGGTGTTATGGTTGAAGTTTACTCTAAGAAAACGTGAGTCATACTCAGTGTGAGAAACAAGAGGTAGAAAAAACCTTAACAATGCACATTTTAACGTCATGTAGGACATGTGAAGGGACTATGCAGTGTAAAGTCATGCATTGAGGACTATTGGTGCTCACAGTTTAGTGTCATGTAGCAGGGACAAAAATACAGTTTAACGTCTTGTAGGACGTATTAATGGACACAGTTTAATGTCATGTTGGATGTGAACACAGTTTTGCATCATGTTGGACAATATGGGTGTTGTAAAGTTTAGCATCCTGTAGCTAAGACAATGGGGACAATACAGTTTACCGCCATGTTGGACGAAAAAGGGGGACTGTGCAGTTTAATGTCATGCAGTAAGGACAAAATAGGACATAGTTTAATGTCTTGCTGGACGTAAGGGACTTCTATACATTTTAACGTCATGTAGCTAGGACGTCATAGTTTAACGTCATGTTGGACGATGGTGCGAATAGTTTAAGGTCATATGCATAAACCAGAGATGATGTAGTTTAACGTCTTGCTGGACATAAGGGACTATGCAGTTTAAAGTATTGCAGCAAGGAAAACATACTTTAACGTCATGTTGGACATTTTGGGTGCTAATAGTTTAAGGTCATATGCATGGACTACACTGATGATGTAGTTTAACGTCTTTCTAGAAGATATGGATGCAAATAGTTTAAGGTCATACACGTGGACCGTGGATGGTGCAGTTTAACTTCTTGCTGGACGATAAGGGTGCAAATTGTTTAAGTTCATATGCTTGGACCGTACTGATTTATTTTGCGTATATAAAATATACTTCATTAGAAATATGGCACTGGTTTGAGTAATGATGATTGATCTATCCATTGGGATTAAAGAATATGCTCCATTGGAGTAGACCTTATGTATTGAATAAGGTCTTTCCCATTTTGGCTCTAGCTTGGGAGGTTTATTTCCTGGTATCATTGGAGTTCTGAGAACCAATACCAATTCTCCCTGAACGAATGAATGAAGATGAACTTTTTTATTGAAATATCGTGTTATTCGATTCTGATAGACTTCCAAATGGTGCAAGGTGCACAATATTTTCCCGTCTAATTTTTCCAATTCATCCAATAAATTTTGAGATTGTTCATCTGTAGATGACTGATCACAAATGGCTACTCTGAGTGAGGGTAACTGAACCTCAATGAGCAAGACTTCCTCTGTTCCATATACCAATGAATATTGAGTTGACCACGTTGCAGTGCGGTTGGTGGTCCGATAAGTCCATAAAGCATGAAAGAGTTTATCAAGCCATGATTTCTTATCTTTATCCACCATCTTTTGAATTATGTTTGAAAGATTCTTGTTGAAAGCTTCTATCAGGACATTGGACGCTGCATGATATTGAGATAAATGATTGGATTTGATGTTTTATTCTTGATACAACTTCCTCACCTCGGATGAACAGAAGTTGGTGCCATTGTCCGTCAATATGGTATGAGGGACACCAAATCTGGTAATGATGTTAGACTTGATGAAGCTAACAATTCTTTTAGAAATGACTTCCTTGAGAGGTATTGCCTCTACCCATTTGGAAAAGAAGTCAGTAACAGTAATAATATACTTGAACTACTTGGTTGTGGCTGAAGGGTAAGGTCCCACCACATCCATTCCCCATGTAGAAAATGGCCATGAGTATTTAGCTGTATGAAGAAACTTTGGGGTTGATGAATAAAACTGGAATGTACTTGGAAATAATGAAATTTCATTGTGAAATCAACACAATCTTGTATCATTGAAGGCGAAAAGTATCCAAGACTTCAGATTTGATCAGATAGTCTATGTCCAGAGTAATGGGAACCACAGACTCCTACATGCACTTATTTTATGACAGCCATTGTTTCTTCACCTTCAATGCATCTGAAGAGAATTCCATCAAATCCTCTTTTGTAGAGAATTTTCTCTAAGTGATTTGGGCTATCATAAAGGGTGAAATTGACCACACATCGCCATATTTGTTCTTTATCACCTATATTAGGTGGAAGTGTTCTATTTTGAAGGTATTCCCTGATTGGTGTCATCCATCCCGTAGTATGACCATATGGTTCAGAGATGGGACTAATTTCATTGATTTCCTCTTTTCTGGTTTGAACATAAGATGAAATTGTATGATGGTGGGAAATACTGATGATTGTCTTGTCTCAATTTGGATCTGCCATAGCTATAGCTATATTAGCCAATGCATCATCTTGGGAATTTTGTGATCGCGGGACATAAGAAAATGTTGGTTTCGAAGGAAATTCCACCATTAACTCCCTGACGTACTCATACAAAGGTATTAACTCTTCTTTTCTGATCGAATAATATCCATTTACTTGTTTGATTACAAGGTCTGAATCACCTTTCACCTTTAAGTGATTCACTTGTTCTAGAAGTGTCAATTCCAATCCTGGGATGAGAGCTTGGTATTCTGCTTCATTGTTTGTATCGCCTCCCAACAATGAGAAGGAATAGGGTAGCACTGCCTTTTCTGTAGAAATGTGCCCAATTCCTAATCCAACTTTTTTGAATTTAGTATCGTCCATTTTCCTCCCTGTTGGACTTCTGGAAGCACCATCAAAGTACATTTCCCATGTTTGAATAATATCTTGAATAAACAAGACATCCTCATTAGGAAGTTCAATATCTGAAGATGTATCTTCTACCGAAGGGTGTTCAGCAAGGAAATCAGCTAGTGCTTGGCCCTTTATCGCCTTCTAAGACACATAATTACTATCAAATTATTGCAAAATTACTTCCCACCTTGCTAGGAATCATGTAAGAATTGGACGACTAAAGATGAATTTGAGAGGGTTATTGCGAGATACTAATTGGACCTCGTGATGTTGTATCTAATGTTTCAACTTCTGAACTGCAATTATTAGTGCTAGGAAGCACTTCTCAATACTTGAATATCGGGTTTCTGCTTCAAGAATAGTCTGACTGAGATAGTAGAGGCTGTTTTCATTCCATGCATCATTCTTCTGAGATACAAAGACACCCATTGATCTCTCTAAAGCTATCACATATAGGATAAGTGGCCTTCCTTCAATAGGTGGCATTAATACTGGTGGACTCCAAAGATACTTCTTGAGAATATCGAATGCTTCTAGAAATTCTTCAGTTCACTGGTAAGTGACTCCCTTCTTCATCAATTTGGTGAAGGGTAGACTTTTGCCTGCCAAATTGGCGATGAAACGCCGAATATAGGCCAAGTGTCCTTGAAGTCCTCTAAATTATTTCAAATTTTGTGGAGGTGACATACCAAGGTTTGATTTTTTCTTCTCAAGATCGACTTCGATACCACGATGGAGTATAAAAAAGCCGATAAATTTTCCTGAGGATACGCCAAAAGCACATTTTAAGGGGTTCATCTTCAAATTATGTTGCTGATGTTTGTGGAATATGAATTTCAAATAAGAAAAGTGATTATAACATTGTTTTTATTTAACTACCGAATTGTCCACATATCATTCAAAAAACATCCCTAAAAAGGGTTTGAAGATACAATGCATGGCACGCTGATATGTTGCGCGTGCATTCTTTAGGCCAAAGGGTAATACCCAATAGCAGAACACACCCTGAGGGGCTTTGAAGGGTGTATAATCTCCATCTTCTGGAGCCATTCAGATTTTATTATATCCAGAATATCCATCCATGAAGGAAAGTGCTTCATATCCAGCTTTTGCATCAATTAAGAGTTCTGTTATTGGTACTGGAAAATCAACTTTTGGACAATGCCGATTAAGATCTCTAAAATCAATGAAAACTCTGATTTTCCCATTCTTCTTTTTCACTGGGACAATATTAGCCAACCATTTGGGATATTGAACTTATCTGATGAGATTAGATTTGATAAGCTTATCCACTTCAGCCTCAATTTTGGAAGCATAGGTTGGGTGTGTTCTTCTAGCGTCTTGTTTGAATCCTCTATGTTCTTTTGGCAAACCCAAATGATGAGTGTAAACATTAGGATCAATCCATGGCATCTCTGTATTGTTCCAAGAAAATATATATCGATTTTTCTTTAAAAATGAAATATACATCTATTTCTCTTCAAGAGTCATGGGTGCACTAATTAAAGTGGGGCATGGATCTTCTTTTGTACCCAAATTTATTTCTCTGAGATCATCCATGGTTGTAGAGATACACTCTTCAAATGCTGGAGGAGAATCCCTAAGATCTTCCTCTTCTTCTTCAACATGTGTTACTTATTCTGTTTCTACTTGCATAGTATATGATGAAGCAGAATTTCCATGATTAGAAGAGATGTTAATATTTGAACATCTTGAAGAAGAAGCTTCCATTCTTGACCCGATTGATGATGAAGGGTCTTCCTTGGGTAATATAGAGGAGATGATGGATTGAGAATCGACATCATCATTCACCTTTGATATTTCCATAATCTATACTCACACATGTGAATGTGGTTACTGGAATCTTTTCCAAACCATATAGAGAATTAACCTTAGTAACCTCCTTTTCTGTGGATTTCTCCTTTCCCTTCATGTGATAGAATTATGCCTCAATGTATTGAGATTCACATGTCTTGAACAGGGCCTTATCCCCATACAATGTCCCAATTTAAAAATCGAAACAATATTTGAGACATTGATGGTATGATGAAGGGATAGATGCATGTTGATGTAGCGAGGGTCTTCCAAGAAATATGTTGAAGGCTGAGTCCTGATCAACAACCATGAAATGTGAATTGGATACAAGATCTCCAAACTGAGTTTTGAGCGTAATCTCACCCAGTGGTTCAAGTTCATTTTTATCATATCCTTGTAACATCAATGTATAAGGAGAAAAATCAGATTCTGTGATGCCCAATTGATGAAGTGTATGAATGGGGATGAGGTTGACTCCTGAACCATTATCAATGAAAGCTCTTCAGACGTATACACCATTGACCTTTCCAAATAAGTACAAAGGTCTAATATGTCAATGCATGACATCATCTTCATCTTCATCTGTGGAAGATATCACTGCATGGAATTCTTCAGGATTATTTTCTACATGGTAGACTTCAGCTGCAACAATTTCAGTTTCAAATTTCCGAAGACTTGACAAAGACTCGATGAGTGCCTCACAAAGATCCTTTGATAAATTCAAAGCATCCAGAATTGATAACATGGCTGGTACTTGGGCCAAGTGTTTAAATATATCATACTTTTGATCCAAAGGTCTGCATTTCCCAACAGGAACATGTGGTTTCGAAGGTGCCTTAGAAGTTGATTATTTGGAAGTTGATGCATCTTGTATTGGGGTAGGAGTTGGTAATACTCTTGGATTTGGATGATTAGACCGAATAGGTCTATTTATTTGCTGAGCGGAAGGAGATGGAACCTCCAAACGATCTTCCAGAAAAATTGTGCTAGTAGTAAGTCTGCTATTGGTGGAAGAATTTTGTTGTTCTTATTGAGCCCGTTGAAGGGCTCTTCCACAAGTTTCTGTTGTATACACAGTTTTAGCAGGGGTAGAATTGGAATAGTGTCCTCTGAAATATCCACAACTTCCCCTGTACCCTGAACCTCTAGAACTCCCTCTGATTCCTTTGTTTGATATAGGGAACTCAGGCTCATCAAACTTGAAACTGTGATTGGAATAAGGATCCGTTAAGTGAATCATGTTAACATAACCGAAGATCAACTCTTCATCCGATGAATACTCTTCCTGATTAGCCATTTTAGGCTATGTAGTTTGGTGGGATGGTGCTCGTGGCTTTGAAGTAGATGACATAAAATCTTTCAGAGTCAAAGACAACTTGGGCATTGACGCGATTTTATCTTCTTATGATTGTTCCTCTTTCATTGAATTATGTCGTTTCTTTGAGGATTTTCCCTCTGATGAAGAGGGTTTTGCTGTTGAATTCATGGCAGAAGACACAATTGGTTTCTTCAATTGTGTTCGCAAAATATCATGAGTTCGATTTATCATTTTTCTGACCATCCAGTCATCATATTTTTGCACATTTTTGTTCTTTACTTCTTCCCACTCGACTTCCTCCTATGGATCTATAGCAGTAACACATGCTACCTGAGCTAAAGAACCTTTCGGTTTGACTTGTCCTGAGTTGACCATTTTTTGCAGGAGGTCCTTGAAAACAAAAAACTCTTGAATGGGATGCCCCAATATCTGATGAAATGGGCAATAGTTTGGATGGTCTTCATCTCCTTCCTTTTTTGGCCTCTTGGGCCTTGGCAATTGAACCAAATTATTTTCCAGAGCTGAAATGAATTAACCAGGAACATGTTCATTTCATAAAGATTAATCTTTTCTTTTTAGATCCTCAAATTGTTTCTGTATTTGACCTCTTTGATCGTATTGACAAAACGTCCTCTGTTGTTGATGCTCAGGAGGTGGAGCCCTTCGGGAAGATGAAGGTTTTGAAGTAGAAGCAGGTACATGTGCTTGTTTAAGCATAACTGTATCAGTATCTACTCTACCCATTCTCCTTTCTGGAGCTGATGGAATTGCACAAGCATTATCCTTAGTCTTTATAAGAGATTCTTAAATCTTTTGAGCAATTGAAGTAAGGTCTCAAAACCCTCAAATGTATTTCATAGGGTTCAATGGCACGCGTAACTCATCACGCAGATTTGCCACACATATTGGCAACAATTCTTCTTGAGGGAGTTCTAAACTCAGGTAATATTTTAATCCCTTCTAGTGAGAAATGAAATCCGAAACCCTTTCATTCTCGCTTTGCTTACAGTTTTTAAGATAAAAAACTGTTGTCTTTGGAAAAGATGAGATGAATTGAAGAAGGAATCATTGACGGATATCCTCCCACCAGGTAATTGACCAGGATTTCAAGCTTGTGTACTAGACAAAAGCATTCCCTTGTAATGACTGTACAAAACACATGAGCTTAACTACTTCTTGTTGCTGAGGGGTTCCCATCATAGGATCACAATGAGAAAAAAATGTGTTATGTGTTGCTCTGGGCCTCCCGAACCATTAAATATTGGGAATGTGGTACTTGAAAATTTGATGGGGGAGGAATTGCATCAACCCATTCAGGATAAGCTCTCTTTTCTGGTTGAATTTGAGCGTGCTTTCCCTCCATAGCTTCCAATCGAGCTGTTAATGACTTAATAGTAGTTATTAAATTTTTTCAGAAACATCCAGTTGAGTTTGGACCTGAGCAAGTGCAATGACTGGAGTTTGGTTAGATGTGGTGGCTGGTACTACAACTGATGGTAGCACCGCAAATTGTTGTTGCACATGACACATAGGATTAGACCTGTGAGGGTGTTCTGGTTGAGGAGGATATTATTGATCCATCTCAGTAGCCGAAACAAATTCCCTTAACTGACTGAATCCAACAAATTTAGGAGGAAGACTACCCTGAATTAGTTCTGCATTCAACCTCCTCAATTCCTTTATTTCTTCCTCCTATTGTGCAAATCATTTCTCTAATGAGAGCGATTGGCCTTCTCCAAAGGAAGGTTATGTAATCTGATTCTTTCCTTTTGCCTTGATGGATACCTTTTGGAGAGGGGGAAGTGTGTTACTTGAAGGAACACACATATTCTGGGTAAGCCTTTGATTTCTTGTACGCACACCTTCTTCATTTGTGTCTTTTCATAAAACTTCTTGAGCAGAAACCTCTTCATATGCTCCCTCTGAGTGGGCCTCATCTAGTGGATAAGTAACAACGGAATTGAAGACATTGATTGATGCATAACTCATTGCATCCCATCTATTGGCATTTCTGCAATATTTTCTTCTTCCACGTCTTTGATGAGACATTACCTTTTGTTGATTTGATCTGTCAGGAATTTCTTGACGAACCGTAATTTGGAGGGAATATCCTGATAATTTGGATTTTCATTCCCCTTGTGGCTTATTCCCTAATCAAAAGAAGACTAAATTTTTCTGAGGGAGAGACAGAGGATTTGAAAAAGTCCCCAACCCTGTGGATTGGGGCTATTGTTCCTACTCAACTCCTCGAATCCTATTTGTTGATTCTGGGGGTTCGGCTAAAAGTGTCCCCAGTCTGGAAAGCTAGGGTGGTTCTTGAGATGCTATATCTGATAATTTCTTGAAATATCTCTTGATCTTATGGACTTTAGTTCAAAAATTGTCTGGAAGCATCAACCTACATCCACTATTATCACCCGGATTAAAAGACTATTGGATGATTTCTGACACTTCTATCACTTGATGATGTGCTTGCTCCAAACGAGAGGCATGTTCAATATTCTCGTTTGCTTGATGGTGGATTAATTCAACAACTTTTTCTCTGTATTCTTGATTTTGATAAGAACTATTTGAGGCATATTCTTGAGCGAGCCTTTGATTACAAACAAAACCAATTGGATGTGGCTGGCCATGGAAAATAACATTGAATGAGACAATTTTCGATGGGCTTTGTTGGATGGAGATTATATTGAAATGTAGTGCTCCATGAACACCACATCCCCTGATATGAATACCAGATGGAGTATTGGAAATTAACTAACACAATCTTCTTAATGCGCCAAGGCATGAACACTGAAGGGCTCTCTGATACTTTTCAGCCTTCGGATACTGAGAAACTGAGAGAGATGCCAAGTCAATTTTGCATTATAACCCTCCTATTATCTTGACCTGATTTTCATATTCATCATAAGATAATATTTTCTTTTTCAAATGACAAAGGGTTTTCCATATGTTGAGATGAATATCATGAATTCCATCTTCCATCAACATCTCTGGAATATCATTCTGAGAATCATCCAAAGGCCAAAACATAACTGGCACTTCACCTTTTGCCAGTTTTTTTCTCATATTCAGTTCTTCATCTTTATCATTCAATGAAAATTCTTCTACCTGATTAGACCAGAGCACGTGCTTCCTTGTTTATTCATCAGATTCAATAAGATCGGTAGAGAATTCACTGATCAAACTAGAAGTTGAACGACCTAGGGGTGGTTTATAGAATGACCTACACCCCGGGATATCTTCTAATTGAGAAAGTATTTCACCTAATAGTGGTAAAGCATCAGACATAACTAGCTTCACATTTGAAATTTCCTCTAGATAAGAGGGATTCCTCATCACTACATTTTCTATTGGAGCATTTTCCAGGCAATGCGAATTATTACTACGAAGAGGACTTTCACAGCTAAATTCATCATCATGGAGAGGACCACCATGGTGGGTTACAACAAAAGATGAAACTTTTTACTCCTTGTTCTTCTGGCCACGCAGAGGGTTACTGTGGCTTTCATCTAAAGATGAAACTTCAATATAGATCGAACAATCATGATGCAAGTATTCATGAGGAAGTGTCTGATGAAGACTTTCAAAATTAATGTTCCCACTATTGGGAACTAAGAGAGTAGAATCTTGAGTTGCAATAGATAATTGTCTGAGTGCATCAAGAACTCCAATATCGAGTAAGGCCTTATTACAGATTGGCCCTTGATTTCTTGACAGTGCTAGACGGGTATTCCTCTTAGACACCTTCTTTCTCACTTTGGGAACCAATTGTTGATGAATGTTGTCATTATGGACAGGTGTATGTGCCTGCTCAAAAGAAATGATCAGGTTAGGATGATTATCTCCACTCAAATTAGGTTTATGCACCTGACTTGGTTGTCCGTATGATATGGGGGAGTGTGCCCCACAACCCTATTGGACTGGAACAGAGGTGTGTTTCTATTCCAGAGTGAAATGTTGATGTGTCACTCCACTAGTAGGGATAGATTTTCATTTCTTCCCCAGTGATGCTGGTGAAGCTGTTATAATATTCTGGAAGGCATCCAGAATATGAGCAGGGATTTTCTTCTGCTCCTTCACCATTGATAGAATATGCTTGGTGACTTCAGCTGCCGGAATGGGAATATATGTCCATTATATGCTTGGAGTAGGTGTGTGTTCATGCTCCTGTCCTCCTTTTCCTATCAGTGAATTCTGACAGTACTCATGTGTGGGGGTAGACAGTTGAGTCTGCCTCTTGTTTGTCATCAGAGCTTTCCAACTGACTTCTCTGAATGATACCAAATGAGACTGTTGGTAGAATTGATCAATACTAGTAGGTTTATGTTCCTGCTGATTTCACTCCACCGAACGTGGTTGATGAACTTCCTTCAATACTAACAGAAGAGACTGCTAGTAGGATTGATGAGTGTAAGCATGTGTTTGTGCCTGTTTACCAGTTGTCAACACAATGGGTTGGCGGGCTTCATCGTATGTAGTCAGACGAGCCTGCTGACTAGATGCTGACTTATAAATAGGTGTACGTTCCTATCTATAGTACTCTGATGGAATTTCCTGAAAAAATCAGCGTGTTGCTGCCAGACAAGTCTGATGGACAATAGAATTAAAACGGACAGGTGTGTGTGCCCGCTCGTTGATTTCCACCAAGTTAGGTTGGTGGACTTCTCCATAAATGGAAGATATGACAACCTGCTCACTGTTGACCAGTCGTTGCCTCTGGTGGTTTTTCATTCCTGTTCGAGTTTGAGGAACCTGAACCGAACGACTGGAGACGACACCCTCATCATGTTGAGGGCGCACTTTCACACGAGTCTGGTGGTGATTATTGATGGGATCCCTCGGGAAGGACTCATGTCTCTTTGAATTAAGGCCCTGAGGGACCTGCTCATTCACCACCTCATGATATGGGAGGTACTTTAGATTGCATTCCTGGGATAATGAATCGAAACGGTTGGAAACGGTGGTTGGAACCACCTACTTCATGATCATTGGTCGTCGCTCTCCGGACAACCAGGGTGAATTATTGACTTGGAGGGCTTGTCGAGCGGCATCCAGAGTAGGAATAGTACCATTTTGATGGTATTCCTTAACTAGTGCATTTGATACCCAGTGTTGAAGATGCTGATTAGGTGATGTCATCCTCAGAGTGGATGACGATCCAGCAGGAGTAGCAGCAGATGCATTCACAGCAGAGGTATTCACAGGTGTGAAGTTAAGAGAAGCCATTTCTGTAATGCAGAAGATCTTGGAAAAGAGTGCCTGTTTGATATAACAGACATAATAAAGATAAGTATGGCCACTACATCTTTTGGATGAGTACATATGTTATTGATTGTTTTGTTGGCCCTCTCATTGAGTTTGAATAGGGGCCTAACAAATAAGTAAAACATTTTATTAACTTGGTTAAGGATTCACATCGGGTTCACCATTTTTGTTTCCTCTAGAAATGGGGATGACCTCGTTGATTTAAGGTTTAAACATTCCAATCGGTTTCTAACGGGTTTGTTCTTAGAACCGGAAACATCCAATGATTCTATATCCATTTGGACCTACTTTCCAAAGGCAGTTGCTCATTAGTTGTGAACTGATGAGGCTTAAGAATTTTCATTGGTCGAGAGGATGGGAGGTCGGAGTTATCATAACTTTTTGAGGGGAATTATTTTCTATTATGGGACTCTCTTTATATATTTAAGTTATGTTCGTGAATCCTTATTACATTACCAAGTTCGAAAATGAGTTTTTCTTTAGATCTGACAATCAATGATTAGTATGTTTAGATAATCTTTTATATGTATTCGAGGTTCTTCATCGATAGAGATTAATCTGTATTTGTTTGAGATTCTTGGTCAATGGTATCCTTCTACACATTATATATAAATCTCTTGGTCATTATGAAAACCATACTAGTTTTAAAGAAACTCAGTGGGGAACTTGAAGTTTATTGTCATTCAGAAGGACATGGATTATTTCAGAATTGGGATCATACCCGCAGATGGGCTACCTATGTATCCTTTGTTTTGGAAAAGGAATCATAACCCACGTAGTTCGAGAAAAGAAGTATGAGGTTTATGAATGATTGATGGCTCAACGAAAGATGTCATAATTACTTTTACACTCTAAGATCACGTAAGTCAGGCTTGGTGTCAGAAACAAGAGGTATTGGTAAAACCTGACAATTGTGCCATGAAAGATGCAATCATAAGAAATGATGTGGGGCTTATATACGTATGATTTCCTAGATATATGAAGATTAGGATTTACTTCCGGGAAGAAATCCGGGAACAAGGTCCATAAAGGTATATGTGCTTTATGGAGATTTGGATACTTAAATTAGGAATTAATCTTGAGAAGGATGCCCAAATTAGAGGGGACTTATGATTGGGTTTTATTCCCAAGAAGGAAGTCCAAATCAAAAGTAAATTAATACTGGTTAACAGAAATTATGACTGGGGATTAATCCAAAGAACATGCTCAGGTTAAAGGGAATTATGACTGGGGCTTACTCGAGAAACGGAATCCCAGTTTAAGGGACTTTAGGACTGGGGTTTATTCCTGAGAAGGAGGCCCAGGTTAAGGGAATTTGAAATTTGGGGCTTACTCTTAAAAAGGATGCCCAAATTTGGGAACTTAAAGACTGGGGCTTACTCTTGAAAAGGAAGACCAGGTTTAAGTGATTTGGGGCTTACTCCTATGCAGGATGCCCATATCTTGGGAATTTGAGATTGGGACTTACTCCTAAGAAGGAGGCCCATTTGTTATGGATACTTGAGACTTAGGAATTATTCCTAAAGAGGAAGCCTAAGTTAATAGAATTTATGAGTGGGGCTTACCCCTATGGAAGATGCCCAATTTAGAGAAATAATGACTGGGGCTTACTTCTGAAAAGGAGGCCCAGGTTAAAGATCCTTTCATATTTAAAGGATGAGATTGAATGAATGAAATCTCTAACCTTAGTGACATAATGATATGTAAATAACTAGGTTTTGAGAGATGTTCCCAATAATTCATTTCAGATAAGGAATCCAACAAAGGAACCATGCCATAAAATGGCATTGAAGATGATTCTGAAGGCTAAATTTTGGAGGGGAGTGTTATATTTGAAGAAATCAAGTGCATAGGTAGGAGGGGAACCCCAAAATAGAGGGGCACGCAAGTCCTTCTTAGGCGCACAAGTGTACTTGCGCGACACATGGGTACTTGCGCGATGGTCAACCCTTAGGGTAATACTTGGGAAAGACTTGGATCAAGCCCTTAGTATTATCCCTAAAGGCTTCCAAAAGAGTGGTGCACATTTTTTTTTTGAATGGATAAGGCGGCGCACAAGTGTGTCCATTTCCCTTAAGCTTTGGCCACTTAGGCGTGCAAGTGTTGATGAGTTTCAACACTTAGGCCTTGTTTCCCCTGTTTAGAGCTTCCATTATAGGTAAGAAATTACCTTAGAAATATTCAAAAGACTTCCAGAAGAGACTTGAGCGACCAGAGATTGAATGTGAGTTTTGGAATTTTTCCATTGTGAAATGGGGGGCCCACCTGGGGTATTTATAGGCTGTTGAAGACCCTGGTCGAGAATCAAAGAGGGCATGCAAGTCACCTGCGCGAACACTAGGCGGCGCGCAAGTATACTTGCGTGACCTTGGTGAAACTTGTGTGACCCAAGTGCAGACGAATATTTGTTCTTGCCTATGTAAATTTTTTAGGTTTCTTCAATGGGTGAATCACTTTGGGTTCAAGGTATTTCCATTTTCATTCATTTAGACTCTGTGATAGAAAGGAGCGTCAACAAAGATGATATATTTTGGGCAGGTCAAGTAGGGACCACCGCTAGCACAAGTGGTGTATGTTTCCACCACTGATCTAGATGAAGAAATGGATTGTAAAAACGTTTTTAAGAAAAAGGAGTAGAATATTTATAGTTGGATGACTCAAAAATAGTCAACCAAAATCGGGGAATACACTAGTAACAATTAAAGAAACCAACCATGCCTCCAACGTCTCCTAATGAAACATAGATGTCATCCTTGGCCCCACAATCCTTCCATGACCAACCACCCAAAAAGTAGTCCAATATGAAGGGTAGAAAGCACATGTATGAATATGAACTTTCAGAAAATCAAAAGATGGATTTGACACTACCATATTTCATGTTTTAGAATATTAAGACAAGAGAACCACTCCCACTAAATGGTATAGCCAAAAGGGGATGATGAGGTTAAGAAATAATCAGAAGAGGAGCAAATTTTTGGCTTTGTTAATGTCATCCATTTGATGGATCCCTTCTCTGGAAAGGAATATGGTTATCAACTGGAGTTACCCTCACCCAATTGGGGGGATGTAGGAAGAAACTGTAGAATCTAGGTATATCAAGGGAGAGACACCCCTGGTAGAAATCAAGCATATGGATGCACCGCCACTCAAACCATCAGTGTTGTAGAAACCCATTGAAGGAACCACCATTGTTTTCAACAGGGATAAGAAAATTCTACTGCTATAATGGGAAGGCAACCCTATCTAATCCTTCTGATATATCCACCAGAGGAAGAACATATAACTAATTTCCCTTGATAGGAGAGAAAAAAATGCCTGATCCAATCCACAATGGATGGATTCTGCTTTTACTCCAATCCCAATGGTCGACCCATCAATATCAAATGACAAATCCTCTAATGCACCGGTGAAAGAGAAAACCCCAACTAGGAAGTGTTGTCCATTAGATAAAATATCTTACATTCTAATGTAGCCAACTTCAGTGCCGGATATGCTCTCTATCATGGATGCACTGAATCTATATGCAGATCTAAGGGAAGCTTTCATGGAAGATTTTCTGAGTCCCTAGGATTTTGAATCTAAAGTAGCCGCCACTGAAATCTACGGAACATAGATCATTCCTACGGAATGTCATGCAGTTATCTACATCAAGAATCAAGATGATGTTGTCTTCATGCAAGGACACATCAAACCCTTCTATGTATTTATCAAAATAAATGGAGTTGATATATTAAAATTTTTCATTAACAATTCATTTGGGGTTAATATCCACCCATTTCCAACACTTCATTAGATGGGTTGTAATGTTGATGATCTTACACCCTACAACACAACCCTATTGGGCTATGACAAAAGTGATCAGAAGATGTTAGGCCAAATCCAGTATGAAAACCAGTTCAGTGACCTCGTAGCTTGCAAATAATTGTAGGTGGTCTGAAAAAATACGGCCTTCAATGCGTTTCTAGGGAGTCCCTGGATACATAAACATGCATAAATCCCCTCATCATACCATCTAGGCTAGAAATATAGAATTAATGGACATAGTGAGACACTGAATTCTAATAAATTAACATTCGAGTCTTGAGAGTCATGCTATTTTGATGAAAGTTTCTATGAACCAAAAGGGAAACAACCCTAAGATGACATAATTGATTGGGTCACCACCCCAAATGGTTTGTAAATGGTTCCCACCGATCCCCTAATACATCTCATAGAAGAATAAATACTTCTCATCAATTATATTGAAAGAAAAAGTACGAATTTGGATGTGTATTTAGACGTCCACATGATTTCAATTATCTCTACTGGGCCAGATGATGTTGAAAAGCTTCTCAACTCCTAAGATAATGGCGGAGAGTCGAATTAAAATGCCCCCAAACCATTAACAAACCCCTGGTAAATCCCTACCTCACCCATTAAGGTGGAATGAAGTGTCTCATCACTCAATGATGATGAGAAAATGATTTTACCCCTCATTGTATCTTCTCTAGAGAAGCCCCTTCTAATGGCTAAGGTAGAGAAGATGGGTTCACCTCCTAGGAACCAAAATGGAAATTCTTCCCTTAACTATGGAGAAATTGTTTCAAAGATTGTTTACCCATCCAAATATGAAGAGTAAAATGATGGGGATGCATAGTAGGAAGAATAATACCAAAGGTGTTCCCCCGTAATTTTAGGAATTAATTTCCACAACCTTTGATGAACTCAAGGAAATCAATTGGGTATGTAAGAAAACCCACAATTTATTATGGTTAGTGAATCCATGATTTCTGAATACCAAGAAGTATATGTCTCTTTCCATAGATATAATTGATATGTTTTATACTAGAATTATACATAAATTCTAGGCCTCAATCCCTAGGTGGACACTAACCACCTAGTCCTACCTGAGGACTATTGTGGTTACAATCAAGCTTTTAGAAGGATGCACTCAACACATAATTCCAAAATAGAGCTTCAAGTAAACAATATCATCATATATAACTTCATTAGGGAGGTCAAAAATCCCATATTTCTACAAAAAAATGTTCCCATAAAGAAAAAAATAGGAATATCATGGTCTACATCTATTTTAGGGACCTCGATTGGCACTAACCGAAATAAAATTTCTCATTCCTAATCATAGAGTTGTTGATCAATAACACTACTCGATATGAGGCTCTCTCTTTCATGGATGAATATTTTGGATATAACCAGATCCAAATGCCCCAAGAAGACAAAGAATAAACCACCATCAGGGCTCCCTGGGTATTTGTTTTTTCTACAAGGTGATTTTTTCAGCTTGAAAAATGTTGGCTCCACATATCTAGTTCCATGAACCACATTTTAAAACCCTTCCTAGTAATGTTCATTGAATGGTATGATAATAATCTGATGGTTAAATAACGACAGTCCTCTATGACTGATCTTGAAACCATATCAATAAACTATGACATCACCGTCTAAAAATGAACCCCATGAAATGTTCTTTTGGTGTTACCTCGAAGAAATTCAAGGGGAACCCACTTATGTTTTATGTAACCACCTTAGAGAGAACCCTGGGCACCTTCCTCGCATAGAGGAATGATGCTGGCAGTGAAAATAGCCTGTATTACCTCATCTAAAACATAATAAATGTTGGTACTCAATATTCTAATAACTAAAAGAGCTACCTTTCCTAAATATTAGTGGTCTAGAAGATAAGGAATTAAATTTAGTACCACAAAGTCCATTGGGTCTTCAGTAGCACCCAGGTCAAGTATATTCTCAGCCATCCACTTTTAATTGGATGTCTGTCATGGTGGGCGATCATCCTGTAATAGTTCAATTTACGGTTTATACCATAGAAAGCCATCAATGTTTAAAAATTAGTAGATTTCTTGGAAGAGAATTTGTCAACAGCGGTGGCCCCATTATATGTTGAGATACCTAAGGAGGAAGAGTTCTCTATTCAAGATAGCCCCAAAATGTGTGAAATTCACTTTGATAGGGCCTCTGGAAGACTGACAAGAAAAAATAATGGAGGAACCTAAGTTAAATAAAGTAGGTTTGGGAATCATACACATATCCCTTGAAAAAGCAGTTCTTCCATATTCCATCCTACTATCAGAAGGATGCATGAACAATGAAGCAGAGTACAAGGCCCACGTTTTGGGCCTAGAATAGGCACTTCAAGCACAATTTGAACACATTAAGATAAAAGGCGACTTAGAAATTGTCCTCAAGAAAGTCAATGATGATAATGATATCAAGAAAGAGTAGATGATCCCTTTTATGAACCATTTTTGAGAATTGATGGAATAATTCCCATCGAATTTGACATTGAATTATGTTCCTTATTTGCATAATGTGTAAGCTAATGCATTAGTAAGTGCAGCCACAACTCTGGATGATCTGAATCGGAATGAAGCAATCATCATTATTTCCCATTGAGGGATGGTCATACCATTCATTCAAGCCGATATAGAAGAAATTAATGAGATCAATCCCATATCTAAGTAGTATGGTCCTACCACCAGATGGATGAATCCCATTTTAGACTATATTGAATAGGGATAACTCCCAAAAAATAGTGGTGGAAGGGAACTAATACAAATAATGGCAGTTAATTTCATGTTATACGAAGGCACAAACTGGTAAAAGGTTCTTTATAAGTGAGGCGTTGATAGAGTCTTTCTAATGTCCATTGATGTAGAAGATACAAATTCCATCCTGAAAGAAGTGCATGCCGGAACTTCTGGGGCACACAGGTTAGCATCCAAACACTGTCATTAAATTTGAAGGCTTTGATACTATTGGCCCAGCATGACTTAGGATTTTTCCAATTTCACCAAAAAGTTTCATTCCTGCCAAGTCCATGCCAATTTCATCCATCAACCCCCATATTTTCTTCACATGGATAATTACTCCTAGAATTTTTCCATATGTGGAATGGGAATCATGGGACCATATCCTCCTACCACGGCTTGACAATTCATGTTTATTCTCAAAGAAATCATCTTCATTTACAAATGGGAAGAATATTCACCCCTTAAAGAAGTCAAAGAAAAAAATATTTATCAGCTTTGTGAAAGTCAATATCATCACCAGGTTTAGTGTCCCTCAAACAATATTGATGGACAACATCACCAATTTATTCTTTATTGAATTGGACAAACACTACCAAGAATATGGTATAAAATCCAACCATTCATCCCGCTATCATGAAGCGGCCAACAGATAGATATAGGATTTCAACAAGAACCTATCCAATATACTTCAAAATATGGTAGATAGGGTTATGGAGTCATGGTCGAACAAGCTCCTCAATTCCCTTTGGGATTATCGGACCACAACACGCATCACCACTCAAGTGACCTCGTACTCTTTAGTATACGGGAAGAAGGTGGTTCTGCCCATTGAAATTGAACTTCAATCACTCTGAGTTGCTGTCTATGATCAAATATCTATAGATGTATAATCCAAACAAAAATTGTTTGATGATATAGAGTGGTTGTATGAGAAAATATATCACACTTTTCACCATTTGGAATTATACCAAAATTGGCTTGCATGAGCCTTCAACAAGATGGTTTTCCTCTAATCTTTCCTCAAAGGAGAAATGGTGTTGGTCCTGAGAACCCAAATGATACTTGAAAAGAAGCCTCGAATGATGGAGCCAAAATGGGAAGGACCATATGTTATAAACAAATTTTACTTTAATGAAGAGTATTCCCTGATTTCAAGGGATGGACAGCTGACCACAACTCCCACCAATGTGAGGTTCTTGAAGAATTACTTTGTGTAATCATGATCGAAGTTGCCTTAGCAAAATAATATTAAACTATATAGCTCTACCTATATCCTTTAAAATGATGTTAATGTATAAGAAATAAATCCTGATTGCATGATAATAAACTCCACGATGAAGTCTTCCACGCTACATGAGGTTAAACTATAGAGAATATTCATCTACAGTGCATGACGTCAAAATTCTCTACATCTTCATCCATGATGCATGACATAAAATTTCACAACATATTAGTCCTAACGGAAAGACGATAAACCACATAGTGATCACTGGGTCCTAAACAATGAATTTTTGTGAATGAATCATATCTGTGCAAGGTAAAGATAAAAAATTCTCCCTCTCCATTTGTATGACCAGAGCCTATGCATGGAGGGAATAATATTGAACTATATATGGATTTATTCCTATTTATCAGTGGGATATGTAGAGACACCTCGACCCTATGTATTGGTCCAAACGTAACATGACATAGAATTCCTCTATTATATTCTTTGTCTCCCCTATACTAAAATGGAACTCCTTGTCACTCTTGGTTTCTCACATTGAGTAAAACTATCATGAGCTTAGGAATACTGGTCAATATTTCCCCTATATAGACAAATCATGGAGGAGTATAATAATCCCATCATCTTTAATTCACAGAATAAAATTTACCCCTCTCTCTATGTATAGGTCTGATTGGTATGAGGATTCCTTAGATCTATATATGGATTGATTCCTTCCCTCGTAGGATACGTAGTGAGTCATGGAGATCATACAATATCCTTTTGGGGATATGAATTGAAAACTGAAGAATAATCATTAAACCAAGTACCAACTAAGGAAGGAGATGAGATTCCCTTTGAGATATGGAGTGGAAAGAAACCCACTTTATCGCATCCTCATGTATGAGGATTCAAGTAATTTATTAAGTATTTCTCAGGCAACAAACAAGCACTCTAAGCATGAGGTGTATCTTTATAGGGTATTGCAAGGAAACAAAGGGTTACTACTAATACAAACCCTCAAAAAAGAAATTGATTGTTTCTAGATAGTACATATTTCTTGAGAGGGATCACATCCTCAAAAAGTATAGTGGGAGCAAGATTGACTTTGATGGATTTTATGCTTAAGGTACACAACAGTTGGTACATAAAAAATTTCCACAGGTCCCTGTGGAAGAGGTAGTTTCTGAAACACAAGTACTTCATAGATGTATAAGTGATGTAAGGGAACTAGAGAGACATAGTTTTCTTGTAAATGAGGATGGTGACTCATTATTGATGGAAGATAATGAACCTATCACTTAAAATGAAGAATTAGATAGCACAAAAGCTACAAGATTGCTGGAATCAATGAATTCTAAGATGGATTCCATGTATCAGAACCAAGTATGGTTTTTGGTCGATGCAACATCTAATGTAAAACCTATTGGGTGTAAATGGGTATTCAAGAAGAAAATATACATGGAAGGTTATTTTAGTCCCTATAATGCAAGGATAGTTTCTAATGGTTCAAAACAAAGTCTTGGAATTGACTATGATAAAACATTTTTGCCAGTTTCCATGTTTAAATCCTTAAAGAATCTTATATGCCAAAGTAGCTTTCCATGACTATGAGATTTGGAAGATGGATGTTAAAACAACATTCATTAATGGGAACCATCAAGAATATGTCTATATGACCCAACCATAAGGTTTTGGGACACAAGGTGATGCTAAAAGGATATGCAAGTTATAGATATCCATTTATGGATTAAAGCAATCATACAGGTCATGGAACATTCGATTCGATGAAGCCACAAGATAATTTGGTTTCATTAATAATGAATGTGAGCCATGGGTTTACTATCGGTTTAATGGGAAAGTAGTCATTATCCTAGTAGTTTATATTGATGACATATTGATTATTGGAAATGAAATACTAGTCTGGCACTCAGTCAAGGACTAGTTGAACAAGTGATTCTCCTTCAAGGACATAGGTGAAGCAACCTACATTCTATGGATCATGATCATTCATGATAGACCCAAGAGGCTTATTATACTAAGTCAAATTACATACATTGACTAGATACTAAATTGATTTATTATATAAGAATCCAAGAGTGGATTGGGTCATGTTTCACATGATATACATCTTTCCAACAAAATTTCTCTCCAGACACAACATTAGAAAGATAGGATGTGTAAGAATACATATGATTTAGTGATAGGATATATCATGTATTCTATGTTATGTACCAAACTTGATGTTTTCTATTCACTGAGCATGGTAGGAAAATATCAAGAAGATCAAGGAGAACAACATTGGACGTTGGTCGAGACTATCCTTAAGTATCTCAAAAGAACTAAGGATATGTTCCCGGTGTATGGAGGATACAAGGAGCTTATCATTAGAGGGTATGATGATACTAGTTTTTAGAATGATTATAATAATCTGAATTCACAATCAAGATATTTTTTTGTATCAATGGAGGAGTTGTGAGCTGGGAGAGTTCAAAGCAGATAGTTTTCACTGATTCTACAGTGGAATTTGAATATATATTAGCTTCTGATGCAGCTAAGGAATCGATCTGGATTAGAAACATTGTTCAAGAGATTAATGTGGTACTTACCAGTAAGGATTCCATTACATTTTGTTGTGATAATACTACAACAGCAACTCTTGCATTGGAGCCAATGTCACATCAATGGAAAAATCACATACTCCAAAAGTATCACCTCTTGACCAATTTCTATAAAAGGGGTGAAGTTTCAATGTTTAGAGTGTCCATTAAAGAGAACATGGAGGACCCCTCGACAAAAGGACTATCTCAACATAAGCATGATTATCATGTGAGAGTTATTATATTGAAAGTTGTTAGTAGTTGGATCTAGTGAAAGTGGGAGTATTTTAGAGTTGTTTCCCTAGAAACCTACATCTTTTTTACTTTATGATAAGCCTATATTCATTGGATGAATATTAGTAAACAACTTATCACATCATGATTTTTCTTCTGCGTTATATAGTATGTGATAATGTCTTTAGGATAGATAACTCACTAAAAGTTTATAGAGGATCCCCACTATGATGAGAGACTAGAATTTCCCTGACACTATAATTTAATATACGTTCTATGGTTGTATGATATCATTTTATGGGACACAAATGATATAGGCTATTAGGGTTGAGGGATCATTAATCTTTGAGGCACCTTCTAATGGTGTGTTCCCTTGGAATTATCCAAGAGGATATTATGAAAACAAGACCCACCAATAAGAAATCCATATTCATAAGTATCATTAGATGTTCCTATCTATAGACATGTGTATTGGTCCTTAGAAGTTATGGTAATTATTAATGGGTATTAAGACTCTCTCAAATATATGTATTGATGAAAACCATGATGGAATATGTTTTCTCTAAGGTAGGATATGTTAGGAGCATCATGAGTAATTCTAAATTAATGAATAATGCGAGAAAGGATTTTTCATTTCTCTAGAAGTAGATATTTTAAACCCTCGATGAAAATGACATAGCTTAAATAAATTCTTAACCATGATGTTCTCTAGGTAAGTTCAATTCTAGGAATTCAATAAATTTCAAATCAATCACATGGGTTAATGGTACTTGCATGCAACCGCTTCATTAGAGATATCAGGGAAAAGGGATTATATTACATGGCAAGTGTTCATATGAGGTGACATGTCATTACGAAATTAAATAATTTCTATTGAGTGCCTTGACCCATTTCTAGATAGTGATATTGGATTTTAGGCAAGCCCACCTAATGCCAATGATAAATATTCCTAGAGGGTCACACACTAAGTGTAGCCAATATATCAGTTAAATAATTTATTATTTAACTAGTTGAATAATTATTATTCTCAGTTGTAGTTTAATTATCATTCAAGTATTCATGATCACATTTATTTCCTCTCTAGTTATTTGATATAATACATTGTGGATGTAATATTTATTTATCGGCAAATAATGTAGTTATATTTATTCGATAAATAAATAGTCATTATTCAAGGCCCGATAAATATTGAGGACGATAGGAGGAAATAGTTATGTGTTTGGTGAGAAAAATATTAAATATTATTTGATTAAATAATTTTTAAATATAACATGAATGTAAATCCAATGTCATGGAAATCATAGCATTGATATTATTATTTGATATGGGGTTTCACATGGAATTATAAAATAAGTAACAACGTTTTTGTTAAATTAATTATTATTACCTAGGGAATTAAATTCCCTATTATGTTATTATTCTCTAATTATGCAAGGGATAATTCCACTAGAAAACCAATGGTTGTTTACACAACATCCATAGAGAAAATATCTCAAGCCTAGATAACTATTCCCTCTCCAAGAACACTATCAAGAATGAGAGAGATCCTCATCCACCAGATCTAGGATAACTCTTTCGAAGTGATTCTCAAGGTGATCAAAGGAAGACTTCGCAAGTGCAAGGATCTTCTATGCTAGCTCCCAGAGAATCCTTTGGAAAAATTCAAAGATATATGGAGGACATGTGGATCACTGCTAGAGGATTTCTATCCTTGGATTCTACAAGGCTATGAAGCCTCACCTAGGACCCATGGTCAAATGCATCGATGACGAAATAATAACCTTGTAGGTAATTCATTTATTTAATTAATTTAACTATAAATAAAATATATCGATCCTCTATTATCGGTTATCTGTTCTCTTCTTTGTCTTTTATCTTTGATTCATTTCTGTGGATACAAGAATTTATCATCATATTAATCCCAGATTAATCATTGGTCATGGTAACTTGAAAATTTGGGTACACACCCATCCTGCACTTTTGCTACGCCTAGAACATACAACACCAGGTGTCAAACTCTATTCTTCGAGTGATATGGGATATACATAATCATCCATGTCCATCAGAAGTGTATGTCTAGTGTCCTATGGACACCTGTTCTTGAATATGAATGCAATTCCCTAGTAGATCTTCATATGTTTCCCACAAAAAAGCCTTTCAACAAAAGGCAAATTCATCCCCAGGACTGGATTTTACTCTTTTATTATTCTTAATAGCTTCTAATCCCCATGCCATTTCTCCTAATACAAGAACACTCAAAACCATGGTTACAATTTCTTTCGTACTCAACTTCAGGACTTGTCAGAACATCATGGATTGATTACCCTCCAGTTATTGGAGGCTTCTACATAAATGTACTAATCACATGACATTTAAACTACACGATAATAGATACTCAGTATTCACCCTTAGGTTAGATAATGACAAAGGGTATTTCCCCTCATGACCTTGCACAAGAAGCTGATCCACATAGGAAAGTTCAACGCACTCCCCACCTCATTGGTGAATCCATATCCAAAAAAATAATACACTATCCATATGCGTGAATCAGATCCGCATAGTAATGAGCCTTAAAATAATTACGTACAACTTTATTCCAATCATCATAGGATATCTAGTGATATTCAAATATCATAATCGGATCCAGTCGTGAATAAAAAATGTCCCATCCCTACATACAAAAGGTTCAAACCAACATAAGGAAAAAACTCATAGGGATAGAATAAAAATGACTCCATTTATTCCTAGTATTTCCAAAACAGTCTAACCTAAAATATCCTTTTTTTCATAATCAGGAACCCCTCCCCACACACCATACTCTTTTTCTAGAAAGTTTTGAATCCCCATAACCATTCTTGGCCATAAAAAATGTATAGCTAGTGTCTTAGGGACACCCTTGTTTGACTGTTCACATTACACACTGATGGATTTACATACATTTACCACAAAAAATGGCCCATCAAAGAAAGGAAATATAAGACCCCAGCCTTAAACATTACTTATTATTGAATTAAATGAATAATTCACATTGAGGATCTTTTCAGGTTTAGAGTTCTAGAGAATTAGGACATAACTATTACATCTCAAAGATTACAAAGTATACACTTCTACTAACTTTCCATAAAATAAAAACTCTTAAAAAGAAACATGTATAGTTCCATGTTTTAGATAGAATGTCTTTCCTTGATCCCATCCTTGACCCTACTCATCTTTACGTCCTGTGGAAAACATTTCAAAAACCTGGGATGAGCATAAAAATCCCAGTAATGGATTCAAAAAGAAAGAGAACTGTTAGTTTTTCAAAAAAACAAGTAAACCAAGAATACTTTATCAAAGTAATACTTTTCACCTTTATGAAGTAGTAAAAAAACACTTCACTGAATAAAAGATCATTACTTACCCCTTTTGTAACCAAAATATTACCATAAAAACCAATATAAAGAACACATAACATATAAAGGTAACTTGGGACATAAACATACTTAAATGGAATAACTATACGGTCGAATTCCACACATATCACTTAATGGAATAGCCATATGGCCGACTTCCATACATAATTAATGGAATATCCATACGACCGTCTTCCATACCCAAAACATTGGAGGTTATAACGTAACCACCCGTTCTGGTATTCACGACACCACCCGTCATATGGTTTATCACGTAGCCACCTGTAAAATTTCCAAGTACCATCATTACACATAAAATATTGAAAATATAAACATTTCAATAATAACATTTCATTTAAAATCACAATAAGTAATTCCAAGATATTGAATTAATCAATCCATTTTCAAAAACCATTTAAAAGAGATTTTTGAATCAAAGTGTCCCATACCACTTTGAAGCTTTTAATGGAATTATAATTTTAAAACATTAATGTCCATATAAATAAATACTGAAAACCATTTTTAAAACATGGACATTAAAGATAAATATTTAGAATAATGAATTTTAAAACATTTAAAATGATATTTTTGTTAAGTGTTTTTAACAAAATGAGAGACTCTTGAATAAAAAATAATTACGGAATTAAATTTAATATGAGCTTTATAATATCATGAGAATAAATGGATTCATGATATAATATGTCAAAGGATAGTATACACACCATAGAAGAGTGAATTTGTTCATAACAACAATGAAGTCTCAAGGGAAATATAAATTTAGATGGAATCCATTATAAAGATGGTATCCTTAAATTAAGGATAAATCTATCACATAATTATGTGTGTGAAATATAAATACACCCAACATAAGTGGATATTATGTGTGTAAAAATCATAGGTCATTCACACATAATCATGGAAAAACAAAACCAATGACATAGATATATAACTCAATGAAATGATATTGAGTTATGATTTTCCATACAAGTTCGTAAGAATTTATCAGTGAGATGATTATGTGTAGAAATAGTATATCTACACAAAGGATTGTGGAAATTACAACATATAGATTACACACATAATCTTGGCATAATAAAATCAATATGTAGAGGTTTAACCCAAGGAATTGTAAGTGGGTTAAGAAGTTCCCTTACAGAAATTCGACAGCCTAACAGCGTCACTTTAAAATTCAGAAAATGAGTTGATGAGAGAGAAAATGGTATTTCATCACTTGGACATAAAATTTAAATAAATAAGGATATATAAGAACATATCCCAACATAATAGTATGTGAATTAAAATACATAACAATAGAAGTCTTTTAAAATGAGGAGGGTGAAAGGTTCCCTTACTGACTTGGGTAACTTTCGAAACGTACACCCCATTGAAGAAGGGTCATACAACGAAAATGTAAATACCCATAAATGAAATTATATTACACAAAGAGTATAATATTGGGAAGTACATACACCACTCAAAGGAAATTGTGGAAAATGTATCATAAATCTCGCGGGACTAAAAGTGAGATGAAAAATACCTTACGAAAACTCGGCAGCCTAACGGCGCCACTTAAAACATCCAAAAAATGGATTGATGAGATAAAATAGGGTCTCTCGTCATATTAAAATAAAATTTACAGAATGAGTAATATAAAATAACATCCCCCAACATAACAAATAGGAGCTTAAAAGAATTTACATAAAGGAGAGTACTTAAAAAGAAAGAGAGAGGTTAGATCTCTTACGAAAATTTGGCAGCCTAACGACGCCACTCAAAACTTCCAAAATGGATTGATGAGAGAAAATAGGGTCTCTCATCATATGAGTATAAAAATTACATCATGATTAATATAAAAGAACATCCCAATCATTATAAATATGAGCTTAAAAGGAATTACATAAAAGAGTGTACTTAAAAAGAAAGAGAGAGGTTAGATCTCTTACAAAAATTCGGCAGCCTAACGCTACCACCCAATACTTCCAAAATGGATTGATGAGAGAAAATAGGGTCTCTAATAATATGAGAATAAAAATTACAGTAGGTATAATATAAAATAACATCCCAATCCTAAGAAAGATGATCTTAAAAGGAATGACATAAAATAGTGTACTTAAAAAAGAAAGAGAGGGGTTGGATCCCTTACATCGGGTCCGACTTGACTCGATCGTTCTTTAACCTCCTGAATAATAAACTTTAGTAAATTTTTAATTGATTAATAACATTTTTAAATTTCATTGTTACTTTTATATAACTTATTACCATGTTATGAACACTATGTAATTATTTAAGTAAATAATGGTCATTTTGTCGATCGTTGCTACTTGAGTCAAAAATAAACTCTTTATAATTACAAGTTTGTTCATGGGGTAACATATAAATTATATCCATAATTATATTCATTATTTATATATCATATATATCATATATATACATTATATACATGCATTTATAATATTACATAACATTTAGAGGTAAGAAATGAAATGCACCGTTCATGGAGACGGTAAGTCGTACGTACGCATGAACGCTACTTCCATATTCATATTTAATGGAATTTATACATAATGATATATAATAGTACTATAATTCCAGTATGGTATCATATATAATATCATCAAATCTATCCTTTATACGTACCACATACGGTATTAACGAATCAAATCACTTTGAGGGGTCGGTAGTCCGCACTTCCTCAAATGAAGATATTGCATTTACCCATAATGGAAACCATAAATTTATGCCATAAATAAAAAATACATAAGATTAAGTAAAATAGAAAAATATTATATATCATATATAAATATAGTGACATCATAATGGCCACCTTTTAAAGTGGTAAAAGAATATTGAACAATCATCGTTTCGTGAGGCAAAAATTCACCATCCACAGAAACAATATGTTCTTTAACCATTAGATATAGGTGTTTGTAAGTGTAGCTAGAATCCATATTATAAAAAAATACTGGTACATTGAATATACTGGTTTTGTTACAAAATAATTGAATAAAAAGAATTTAGGGGGTTGGAGAAGCAAAATAAAATAAAAAACGCAAGTGAATACATTACCTTAAAATCGGGTAACTTCCTTTAGTTTGAAACAAAAGGGTTTCTTGAAGAGATTACTACCTAAGGTAAGGCTTCTAGGATGAGGAGACAGATGTGGAGAGACAAAATGATCAGATCTTGGCCGAGCCAAAGGCTTGAGAGGTGTGGGTAAGGAGGTTGAGGTGGGGCCTTTTATAAGAGGAGAGGAGGGGCACCCTTGGAAAAGTATAAAATGTTACTTTATTTTCAAATGCGTTTCGGATTTTAAAGATCCAAAATTGATTTAAATCAAGTATAAGGTTATAAGAGTTCGAAATCCACCCATCCAATAGGTTTTTGACATGTTTAGGTCTTAGATTTTACATTATCTTTTCATTTTATTGAAATCGTCAAATAATGAGGTAATCATTGCATCATCATGATGTCATAAATAATTTAATTTATTTAATGTCTAAAAATTATAAAACAAAATAATATTATGTAGGAAATCTTTTTATCTTTACACTGACTATTTATAGTAAAAAATATGTCATGTATAACCCCAGGTAAAAATTGTTTTAGTAAAACAATACATGTTTGTGTCATTTTTACTTTTACTTTAAATAAAAGGCATTAATGTCATTATCTTACCCAAGTGGCTCCATGGGGTCCCCAAAATCGACCCATGGGTTGTCCTGGTCGGCCATGACTCATTTAACAGGGTTAGGACAAGTGTCAAGATATTTTCATTTTATTATAATAACATTTTGACCTTAAATCACACTAATTACCTTTAATCGCGATTAATAAAACTTAAAAGTTACTTTTCATAAAAAAATATTTTCATCCCATTGAAACAAATTTTACTTAATAATGAAAATCATTTATATTGGATTTTTGAAATTCAAATCACAGAAGTGGTAATGTTCCATTTAAATGAAAAATCAGTTTTTGTAACTACCACTTTGTGGTTTCACTATTCATCAAAAATTAAGGTTTTTCAGAAAAATATCGAAAATTCACCGTAAGATATATTTGATATTCTGAATTAAAAAATGATGTCTATTTTTCCAAATTTATAACATATAAGTTGCATTAATTAATTTTATAATTAAATCCCGATGTCAAATCAAATAGCGTGTTTTTAAGAAACAATATCTATAAAAAGATTGACACTCGTTTATGTCCAATCTCAAAGTGAAATTAATTACAATGACCACCATTGGATTAAATGGTAAATATATATTCTAATTTCACTTTAAGAACAATTCAAAATATATACTAATCATATAAATTAATTAGATTAAAAATAGGTTTTGAATTAAAATACAACATTTTAACCATTCATTAAAAAATTAACTTTGTTGGAAAAATACAAAAAATTTACACAAAGTAAATTTTGATGTCCCGATTCTAAAAAAGAATTTTATTTTGTCAAATAAAACACATAAAATTGTCAAAAAGTGGATTTAAAAGAGGTTCGCCATCAAAAGGAAGTTAATCGACCTTTTAAAGAATATTAGAATGTTTATGCTTAAAATTGGATTCATTCACATTTTTAACACTCTATCATTTATTGTAGAAAGTAAAAATATTTTAAAAACATATATAATAATTTTTTAGTTAGTTCTATTCATTCCCGTCATTACAACGGCTAGGTGTTAACTACCATATAAAATAAAATTATTTTATTATTAGAGTGCAACGTAAGATTTCAAAGGAACTCGTTGTTGCGTATTGGGTAAGCCATCGAGCATAGAGTTCCCTTTAAATTAATATTAACATTTTATTCACAAATAGGGATAAATATAAAAATGTCATATTCTTTATTTACCTGGGGTGTTACATCCTCCCCCCCTTTTTGGAATTGCGTCCTCACAATTTTAAAATTGGGCATGGAAACATCATTGAAAGTCCCACATTGGAAAAAGAGTCTGTAAAACTGTCACTTTAAAATTAAGGGAGATAAGTACAAAGGTCACCCGAGTTAACCCATACTAGGATTCCAAGTATGAAAATATGGATATGGAGGAAAAAACAAAGGGTCATGTTCTGATGGAGAGTTATAGTAAACATTTTTAGGAGAAAGTTAACCACCAGAAAATCACAAACTTGTGATGGGTTAAATGGTATTTGATTCCCCAGTAGGAAAAATTTACAGACAACATTATTGTTTTAAGTTACTTTTTATTGAGGAATTTATTTATGAGCTTAACTAAAACATAAAAAAACATACTTACTAGTCATGTTGACATTCAACTTTTACTAGATTTCTTACACGAACTCATATTTTCTCCAAAAGATGAGTATTTATGATGACTTGTTCACATTAAGAGAGCTATAATCAACTTCTAGAGAACCACCTAATCCAAAAAAGAGAACTATATACTTCCCATGTCTTTAGACCATAACCAAAACTAAATCTAAAAATGTTAGTATGAGATCAGATAATACCCAAAAAGGATAATCCTTTATAAAAAAATCTATTCTTAATCTCCAAAATATGTCAAACAATACCCAAAGTTCAACAAAGACAATTCAATAAACATCTATCCATAAAATTATTCAAAGTAATAAAAACTAAGACTGAAACCCAAATCTCTGAAACATTTAATCACATAGTCTTCCAAGATAAACCTTAACATTTATCTCCAAATAACATCAGTTACTCTTAAAGTATCAAACTAAAAAGTAATTAACCTAATCACATATCCTCCATGATAGGTTAACAATTTCCATATATAACCAAAAATTGACTTACTCTTGATTCCTAAAATCATCTAACTAAAAATAATTAGTCAAACTAACCAAGGACTTCACGTAGTCCAGTGGTAGGCGATAAATACCAGTTTCACTTTGGTTGTGGGTTCAATTCCCGCAGCTTTGTCCGACGCGACGGGTTGTCACACAGTCTGCGTGTTGTCCTTTTTACAAAACTACATAATTCATAAATCATTCCCCAAAATGAGATAAAATCTTCAAAAATTATCATAAAATATTTTAACATCAAGTTTATCTCATGCCTTTCATTTTCCATCATATCATAGAGTAACCCATAATTACCTAAAAAGTAAGGATCATATAAACCCTAATGGTTACCTTTATAATTTTTACCTGAACATCCACGTTGAGTTGATTCTCTCATACATGAGGCATTAGAGAACTCACCAAGGTTCAAGTGGTTGATCATGACTCCTAATAGTTGGTTAAGAATAACCACATGATTTCTCATTGAATCCCCCATTTCATCCAGTCTCTTAATCAAAGAACCACCACAGTTTCCTTCAAACCCATTTTCACTTTGGTGCCTACTAGATCCATCCATTTACTAAAACCAAAAATTTCAGTGTGAGTATATCAACAAAATCATCACCTACTAATGAAAAACATAATCACTAAGATATACTTACTCATTTGCTTTATCTAAAAACTATGACTCTTTCTGAAATCCTAGCCATTATGGTAATGTCACTTATGCTTATAGAATACCCTAACCTCTAAAGTTATCTAAACCGACCTTTGATACCAACTATAAGGACCCAGCCTTAAAAATTACTTATTATTGAATTAAATGAATAATTCACATTGAGGATATTTTCAGGTTTAGAGTTTTAGATAATTAAAACATAATTATTACATATCAAAGATTACAAAGTATACACTTCTACTAAATTTCCATAAAATAAAAACTCTTAAAAAGAAACATTTCTAGTTCCGTGTTTTAGATATCATGTCTTTCCTTGATCCCATCCTTGCCCCTACTCATCTTTAAGTCCTGTGGAAAACATTTAAAAAACTTGGGATGAGCATAAAAAGCCCAGTAATGGATACACAAAGAAGGAAAACTGTTAGTTTTTCAAAACAACAATTAAACCAAGAATAATTTATCAAAGTAATACTTTTCACCTTTATGAAGTAGTAAAAAAAACACTTCACTGAATAAAAGATCATTACTTACCCCTTTTGTAACCAAAAGATTACCATAAAAACCCATATAAAGAACACATAACATATAAAGGTAACATGAGACATAAACATACTTAAATGGAATAACTATACAGTCAAATTCCACACATATCACTTAATGGAATAGCCATACGGCAGACTTCCATACATACATAATGCAATAGCCATACGTCCGACTTCCATACTCAATGCATTGGAGGTTATAACGTAACCACCCGTCCTGGTATTCCCGACACCACCCGTCATATGGTTTATCATGTAACCACCCATAAAATGTCCAAATACCATCATTACACATAAAATATTGAAAATATAATCATTTCAATAAAAAAATTTCATTTTAAATCACAATAAGTAATTCCAAGATATTGAATTATTCAATCCAATTTCAAAAACCATTTAAAAGAGATTTTTGAATCAAAGTGTCCCATACCACTTTGAAGCTTTTAATGGAATTATAAATTTTAAAAATTAATGTCCATATAAATAAATACTGAAAACCATTTTGAAAACATGGACATTAAAGAAAAATATTTAGAATAATGATTCTTTAAAACATTTAAAATGATATTTTTGTTAAAGAGTTTTTAACAAAATGAGAGACTCTTGAATACAAAATAATTGCGGAATAAAATTTAATCTGATCTTTATAATATCGTGAGAATAAATGGATTCATAATATAATATGTCAAAGGACAGTATACACACCATATAAAAGTGAATTGGTGCATAACAACAATGAAGTCTCAATGGGAATGTAAATTTAGATGAAATCCATTATAAAGATGGTATCCATAAATTAAGGATAAATCTATCAGATAATTATGTGTGAGAAATATAAATACACCCAATATAAGTGGATATTAATTATTAAACAATCATAGGTCATTCACACATAATCTTGGAAAAAAAAACCAATGACATAGATATTTAACTCAATGAAATGAGATTGAGTTATGATTTCCCATACAAGTTCGTAAGAATTTATCAATGAGATGATTATGTGTAGAAATAGTATATCTACAAAAAGGTTTGTGGAAATTACAACATAGAGTTTCCACACATAAAATTGGCATAATAAAATCAAGAAGTAGAGGTTTAACCGAAAGAATTGAAAGTGGGTTAAGAACATCCCTTACAGAAATCCGACAGCCTAATGGCGTCACATTAAAATTCAGAAAATGAGGTGATGAGAGAGAAAATGGTATCTCATCACTTGGACATAAAATTTAAATAAATAAGTATATATAAGAACATATCCCAACATAATAGTATGTGAATTAAAAGACATAACAAAAGAAGTCTTTTAAAAAGAGGAGGGTGAAAGGTTCCCTTACCGACTAGGGTAACCTTCGAAACGTACTCCCCATTGAAGAGGGGTCATAAAATGAATATGTAAATACCCATAAATGAAATTATATTACACAAAGAGTATAATATTTGGCATTACATACACCACTCAAAGGAAATGGTGGAAAATGTAGCATAAATCTCGCGGGACTAAAAGTGAGATGAAAAATCCCTTACGAAAACTCGGCAGCCTAACAGCGCCACTTAAAACTTCCAAAAATGGATTGATGAGATAAAATAGGTTCTGTCATCATATTACAATAAAATTTAATGCAAGAGTAATATAAAAGAACATCCCACAACATAACAAATGGGATCTTAAAAGAAGTGACATAATGGAGAGTGCTTAAAAAGAAAGAGAGAGGTTAGATCTCGTACATAAATTTGGTAGCCTAACGGCGCCACTCAAAACTTCTAAAATGGATTGATGAGAGAAAATAGGGTCTCTAATCATGTGAGCATAAAAATTAATGTATGAGTAATATAAATTAACATCCCAATCATAATAAAGATGATCTTAAAATGAGTGACATAAAAGAGTGTACTTAAAAAGAAAGAGAGAGGTTAGATCTCTTACGAAAATTCGGCAGCCTAACGACGCCACTCAATACTTCCAAAATGGATTGATGAGAGAAAATAAGGTCTCTAATCATATTAGAATAAAACTTATAGTAGTATTAATATAAAAAAAACATCCCAATCATAGGAAATATGAGCTTAAAAGGAATGACATAAAATAGTGTACTTAAAAAGAAAGAGAGGGGTAGGATCCCTTACCTCGGGTCCGACTTGACTCGATCATTCTTTAACATCTTGAATAATAAACTTGATTTAATTTATACTTGATTAAGAACCTTTTTAAAGTTCATTATTCCTTTTATATCACTTATTACCATGTTATGAACACTATGTAATTATTTAAGTTAATAATGGTCGTTTTGTCGATCATTGCTACTTGAGTCAAAAATAATCTCTTTATAATTACAAGTTTGTTCATGGCCTAAAATATCAATTATATCCAGAATTATATTAGTTATGTAGATATCATATATATCATATATATCCATTATATACATGCATTTGTAATATTACATAACATTTAGAGGTAAGAAATGAAATGCACCGTTCATGGAGACGGTAAGTCGTACGTACGCATGAACGCTACTTCCATTTCTATTTCATATTTAATGGAATTTATACATAATGATACATAATATTATTATAATTCCATTATGGTATCATATATAATATCATTAAATCTATCCTTTATACATACCACATATGGTATTAATGAATCTAATCACTTTGAGGGGGCGGTAGTCCGCACTTCCTAAAATGAAGATATCGCCTTTACCCATAATGGAAACCATAAAGGTATGAAATAAATGAAAAATACAAAAGATTAAGTAAAACATAAAAATATTATATATCATATATAAATATAGTGACATCATAATTTCCACCTTTGAATGTGTTAAAATAATATTGAACAATCATCGTTTTGTGAGGCAGAAATTCACCATCCATAGCAACAGTATGTTCTTTAACCATTAAATGTAGGTGTGTGTAAGTTTAGCTCGAATACATCTTATAAAAACATCATAGTATATTTAAGATACTGGTGTTGTTACAAAAGAAATGAATAAAATGAGTTTAGGGGGTTGGAGAAGCAAAATAATACAAAAGAACAGAAGTGAAGACATTACCTAAAAATCGGGTAACTCCCTTTAGTTTGAACCAAAAGGGTTTCTTGAACAGATTAATTCCTAAGGTAAGGATTCTAGGATGAGGAGAGGGATTTGGAGAGACAAAATGACCAGATCTTGGCCAATCCAAAGGCTTGAGAGGTGTGCGTAAGTAGGTAGAGGTGGGGGCCTTTTATAAGAGGAGAGGAGGGGCACTCTTGGAAAAGTATAAAATGTTACTTTATTTTCAAATGTGCTTCGAATTTTAAAGGTCCCACATTGATTTAATTCAAGGATAAGGTAGTAAGAGTTCTAAATCCACCAATACAATAGGTTTTTGACAAGTTTAGGTCTTATATTTTACATTATCTCTTCATTTTATTTAAATCGTTATATAATGAGGTAATCGCTGCATCATCATGATGTCATAAATAATTTACTTTATGTAATGTCTAAAAATTATAAAAAACTACTATGATGTAGAAAATCCTTTTATATTTCCAATGAATATTTATAGTCAAAAATCTGACTTGTATAACCCCATGTAAAAATTGATTTAGTAAAACAATACATGTTTGTGTCATTTTTACTTTTACTTTAAATAAAAGGCATTAATGTCATTATCTTACCCAAGTGGCTCCATGGGGTCCCAAAAATAGACCCATGAGTTGTCTTGGTCTTCCATGAATCATCCAATAGTGTTATGAAAAGTTTCACGATATTTTCATTTTATTATAATGTCATTTTTAAATTAAATCACACTAATTACCTTTAATCGCGATTAATAAAACTTAAAAGATACTTTTCATCAAAAATTATTTTCATCTCATTGAACCACATTTTAATTAATAATGAAAATAATTTATATTGTATTTTTTAAATTCAAATCACAGAAGTGGTAAAGTTCCATTTAAACGAAAAATCAGTTTTTATAACTACCACTTTGTGGTTTCACTATTCATCAAAAATTAAGGTTTTTCAGAAAAATACCAAAAATTCACCCTAAGATATATTTGATATTCTTAATTCTAAAATGATGTCTATTTTACCAAATTTATAAAATATAAGTCTCATTAATTAAATTTATAATTAAATCCCGCTGTCAAATCAAATAGCGTGTTTTTAAGAAATAATATCTATCAAAAGACTGACACTCGTTTATGTCCAATATCAAAGTGATATTAATTCCAATGACCACCATTGGATTAAATGGTAAAAATATATTCTAATTTTACTTTAAAACCAATTCACAAGATAATCTAATCATATAAATAAATTATATTAAAATGAGGTTTTGAATTAAAGTACAACAATTTTCACTATTCATTAAAATGAACATTATCGGAAAAATACCAAAAATTTACACAAAATAAATTTTGATGTCCCGATTCCAAAGAAAAATTTTATTTTGTCAAATATAACACATAAAATTGTCAAAAAGTGGATTTAAAAGAGGTTCTCCATCAAAAGGTGGTTAATCGACCTTTTAAAGAATATTAGAATGTTTACGATTAAAATTGAATTCATTCACATTTTTAATCCTCTAACATTTATTTTAAAAATTGATTTTTTTTGAAAAACATATATAATAATTTTTCAGTTAGTTCTATTCATTCCCGTCATTACAACGGCTAGGTGTTAACTACCATTTAAAATAAAATTATTTTATTATTAGAGTGCAACGTAAGATTTCAAAGGAACTCGTTGTTGCGTATTGGGTAAGCCATCGAGCATAGCATTCCCTTTAAATTAATATTAACATTTTATTCAAAAATAGGGATAAATATAAAAATTTCATATTCTTTATTTACCTGGGGTGTTACAAGAAAACATTTCCTTAAGAGATGATTTTTCAATATCCATATTCTTTTATGACATTGAATTCTCCCTTTATTCCCCATTTTTATAAACCACCCAGATTATGATTAACATATTTTCTCTATTGAATTCCTGATGATAAGGGACATTTCTTATCAATCTAATGTGATAAAAGATGAATCATTTACCCTACGGTAGTTATAGTGAAATTATATTTCACCATAATTATCAGATGTCCCAGATTTACAATGTTAAACTACACCATGCACTATCCCTCCATTGCATAAATAAAATTCATGTAGGATCTATTTCTAAACTAGAACTAATATAAATACCCCCATAAATTCAGACATTTTCCCCTTAACAGGCCACCCACTATGGTCCTCAACAACGAAATAAGTCCAATGATCTATAAAATCTTCACGGGCATTGTTAATGGAAGGACAGTGTCCCGTAGATACATTGGTTTGACTATGAACATTATGACCCAACGACTCTTCATATGTTTCCCAAAAAAGGCCTATTAACCAAAGTTAAATTCATCCCCAAGATAGGGTTTTCATATCTCTCTATGACCCATGGATTCCACGAACCATATTATGTTCTATATATTTAAATCAAAAGTTAGGGTCAAGAAAAACCCCTCATCAATCTGAAAGTTTCTAGGAAATTCTTGGTTAATGAATCCTAAATTGGGGCCCTTTACCTGTAATTCATAGTCAAACTTGTTCGGTCTAAAATATCGGTAATGGTAGTATGTTTGTAAAGACTCTAAAAAGACAATTAAAAGGTCACAACACTCACTAAGGAAAAAACCCTCAAATTTTACCCTAGAAAAAAGTATAGTTCCATCTCACTAATCCTATGTTACTTACGGTTTATGAAAAACATTGAGCGATCAACCAAAATCATCAAGTGACACAAAAAATGTCAGGTACAAAACCCCAAAAGGATGGCCTATGAAAAATTCATGTTATACCATTTAATACCACACTATAAAAGGATTATGAAAAAATTAGGGTTATAATGAAAAAGGCACATTGTTTGTAGGGTTCTCTATGTGGCCCTATAAACAGTCATACTTTGCTCACTGAGCCCTTCATTTTAGGAAAAAATTAAAACAAAACCTTATTATTGCTTTATCCCAGCTTATGACTCATATTGATGTCTAGTTGACATTATAATTTAAAATGATGTTGATCATAAATTATTGATCACGCATGAAGATGATAGAGGAGGAGTATTGGAGGGAAAAAATATTTTCATATCACTGAACAAAGATATGGAGGGCACCAACAACCTGAATCCTCTCTTTATGGGTAGGACATGACTATTAAAAAATATGTTTAGTGGTCTCATAGAGTTGTATCAGTGACTGACTTGAATCTTTAATGGTCTAAAGTATCCTTAGAAAAGTTGAGGTCTTGGCCTCCACACTATCCTGTAATTCCTCCGTCTCTTATGTTTCCTCAAGGCCAACGGTTTCCCCTTATTGCACTCATCATCTCCCCTCAACAAATGTGGCTGAAAAAAAGAGACTATTCTTGTTGGAGGCACTCTAATTACCTGCTCTGTTACTCCACTTTCTGATCATTATTTTCATCTAAGGACATTTGATTCGTGATCTCGCTCTGAAGCCCTGCGATGGCTCCATATTGATCGGCAACTTCGTTTATAAATATTATCCTAGCAACAACAAGATGACCCACAATCACTGTTGTAGAATGATGAGACTCAATAATTTTAGTTTACACCCTGGTAGTAACCACCTATTTCACTAGGTCATTAATACCATGATTATCGAATCCTGTGAACCCCATTACGACAAACTGCTGGTGTAACTTTGGAAACTTCATCGACATGTCGTTTTGTGGTGTTTTAATAATTAACCTCCATATGGTTTCCATTCCCTTTGGTGTCTGGGTTGAAGGATGACCCAAATCACTCAATTAGTATCATAATCACTCCTTGATGAATAAATTTATTCAATAATGAATGTCACTATGGGGGTAGATGAATTTTTGACTTTAGCATGATTGAATTCCTTAGCATCATCATCCCTGATAGTTGCGATTATGGTCAGGATTTTTCATCCACCACAATCTCTAGTGCTTGTAGTTGTGATCCTTAAATTAGAAATAAAAATAATAAAAATCCCTAATCCCTAAAAAAATATAGGGGGAATAAATGAATTAGGCAACAATACTGCAAAACTGACCTCCACCTACTGAAGCATTGATTCCTTAAGCCTATAGGGTGGTATCATCATCCAGTAATGATGGTACTATATCCTCAATAAGAATTTGAGACCCATAGTTATTCATATGTAACTATGGATTGGATTCATAGCCTACCAGAATAGAATCATCTAGGGAAGTCTTCAAGAGATCACTTACTGAGAGCATGATTACAAGGATAATCATCCTAGGGAAATGTGTGATGGTCGACCATAAAATTATTGAAGTCTGGATCATGGCCTCTCCTGTGATTGGACAAAATTTAACAATATCCCATTCAATGTTTTAAAGAGATGGAATTGTAGCCTCCCATATGTTTTCATCCTCCGAGGGAGTACTATTAGATTTCTTGGTTGAGTTATCTGCTTCCAAAGGAATTCTATCCGCAAGGATGGTGTTCATATGGTTTAGAGAAGTTGACTCCCTAGAATTGGGAGTCCCTTCAATGTCATGGGGTGATCATACCTCCTCAACCATCTCATCATCTACTGTCACAGTCTTCCTATCTTCCTCTTTGGTAGTACGATCAGTGAATTCAGTCATGACTTTTGATTTTGAATGTTTGTCCATTGTTGGGAAAAAATCATCTGATCCAGGGTAGCCACAGTTTCTGGTGGTCCATCTTCCTACATGGAAGGGATATGAACTATAGATGAATGGGAAACTGCCTCCAAGTTACTTATTGGTACTACATCAAAATATTCATGAGACAATGGGTTAGAAAGATATAAGTACATGGTATGATAATCAGATAAACTGTTGTTCCATTTACTTGTAATCCCCTTCTTGATATGCATTGATAGTTGATATGCCTTTAGACATTTCTTGGTTTACCATGGGGATGGCTCTCAAGAAGGAACAACAAATGGATTATTGGGAAGAAATTCCTTAGAAGGGTCCATGATGTCTACCTCCATATGTTCATAAGTACCAGGAGAACCTTCCCCAACAACACCCACATCCAAAGGTACACGCTCCCCAGTTACGGTGCCTCTAGGGGAGTATACTGGGGAAGGAACCATTTCCAAAGATTCCTCGGGCTCTTATAAAAGTAAAGTAGAAAAATTTTATAATCTTCACAACAAAGGTAATTAAAGGCATGATTCATAAATCAAAAACCCCCTCCCTCAATATTGATGATCCGTAACAGTTCTGTCATCCATTCCACCTCATTGGTTGTGTAAGGTTTTTTCTTGAGATAATGATGTAATTTTTCCATTTCTATCAGATAATCAACCACCTTATGAATCACTTATTCAGTAGAAATAAATTTGGGGGTGATGGCTCTTCCAAAATCTAGAAGATCAAAGTGTCCTCCTTGAAGAATTATCCAAATGTATTTATTGGAGGAATTCACCCTCAATTCATCCCAGACCCTCCAAGCACTAGGAAAAGAGACTGTAATAGGAATGGACAATGCTAGGGGGTCAGCCTGGGGAAGTGAAGTTGGTTTTATTAGTCATAGTTTCTTATTGGGTACCTCTGCAGTCCCATTACCTTTAGGAGACGAATGTTTACAGGGCCATGGGTTAGAGGAAAGAGCTTCCCCTACCACAGCCATAGTAGGAAAACCAATAGTAGCATCACCCTCTCTATTGGAATCTATTCACAACATAGAATGTACCCGATGAGAGTATTTGGGGAGATCATTTCAGGAATAGTTTAGGGTATCAATGACCTGAAGGTAACAACCTACCCTCTCAATATCACCATCATAAGTGTTTTCAGTAGGTGCATACACATAACCAAGATCAATAAGGGAAACCACCCACTCCTAGAGAAACTACCACAGGGCATGAGGTGAATGATCTTAAAAAGACTATATATTCTTCAAAATATCACATTGCTTCCAGGACACTCAAAAATCAGCATTATGAGGGATGTGTGGTTGGTCTCTAGCGCCAGTCACGATTTCTATTGAGGTCACACCCCAAGGTTTCAATACCTTCCTTAGAGGAGGAACAAAATTATTCTGAATAACTTTTCATTGTTGGGAGTTCCTAGTACCTTCCTTTTACTTCCCCTTCCACTTTTCCTTAGATTCCACGAGAGTTAAAATAGTGGGAACTAGATTTCACAAATGAATGACTATATATGTTTAAATCTAGGTGCCAGCACAACCTTTCATAAGGAATCTCATAGAGCCCTTAGAATTGAAGATCATAACCTTTAATTAGGTGACCTCTTGGGTAAACATTAGCCACAATTGATGGGAAATCATAATATGGTTCTCCTAGCGTGATCTGTTAAGAGTCGGGGGACGAAGAATTTTAATGTAGTTAAAATGACGACTAAATCTACATGGCACATATCCATCATAGATACGTTCCACATAAATACAAGAAACCATGACACCGTCCCTCAATGAAAAGAGGTAACCTCAGTTAACAAAGACTTCTAATTTGTCATTAACGATTGTTAGAGTGTGGAAAGCATAATGATGATAGTTTAAGCGATCATGGAAGATGATTCATGCCATCATCTCTCGATCATTCTTTTCTATATGGTCATTTGGTGCGACCCATTCTGCCAGTATAACCCCTCATGTACTCTGAAGATATAGATAGATAATAGAGTATGGTATTAGTAAGGAATTGATAAATGTGTAGCCTCCCACATGGGATCCAATCCAACAGAAGATAATTTTGAAGGGCCCAATCATCCACTAAGGTTACATTCCTTCACTGATCTGGACCAATAGGTGATATATTTTTTCTAATATAGGAATTCCTAGGATGACACATTTTTTGGTGGCTAGATAAGCCTCTATAACAGAGGTTTTGACTCTTACACTACTATAATCTCTTGTTGGTATGATCATGCCACTGAAAAACATGATCAAGAAGGCCAACAATAGAAAAAAAATATGTTGCATCAATGATGAGTTCCCATCCCCATTCGCTGAACCGACCCTCCACTAAGATGGTCCAGTAGGTTTCTGCTTTCCCTTGAGTTTCCTTGGATGGACATGATCTGGGACTATGCGCATCAGGATTTGGGAAACATTTCATGTAAAAAGCACCAATCCACTTTGATTATGAGATGTCTTGTTTCAGGTAGGGGTTAACATACCCCATACATTTCTCTGCATGAGGAATGAGTATTTTATCCAAAGGAAGATTACTCTCCTCCTCACCCCGGGTTGAAGCAGGGGGTAGAAACTCTTCATACATATCCCCTAAGATGAGGAACCTCAAAATCAGCCGAACATCCCATAGGCAGATGGAAACCTCCCCATGGGCCGAATGGAATATATTGGTGTCTATATTCGACCTTCTCAAAAGACATAAGATGAGGGTATTGTTTTGATGAGTATTAGTCTGGGATACTAATATGACATCATATAGCCCCACAGTCTGTAATTTGACCTATATTTCCACGCAGCTTTGATGAACCCAAAAGGGTCACCCCCACTCTAAACCAAATGAACCCCTAGAACGAATGTCTTGTTTAGAGGACCAGCCATGTTGTTAATTTATTATCCCCCACCTGTAAATTCTATGATAACAATGGGTCGTTTTGTCAGGCAGTCATCGTGCCCCCTCTAAATTCCAAGGGACATAGTTCAATTAGGACCCAATAAAGGTATCCTTCAGTATGAATCATCCTATCAATGAGATGAGAGCATTAGGAATGGTTCTACTGAATATCCAGTTTGTTGGTTGGTTGGCCAAACGTGGCTCTGAGATAGGTGTATCAAAAAACATTCCTAATCTATAAATGGGAAACCTATCTGAGATTGGATATTCCTTTTGACCAATAGAATGTAATTTATCTAAAGAATGATGCAGTGGGCCGATCAGAATTTTTTCATCTGTAGCATTTTCCATATCCTTGTCCCTTTCACAAGCATCCAAAAGGGGAGAATCAAAAATATTAGCAACAACAATGTCATCAATAGCAGCTTGAGGGAGAGCCATTTCGTCCTAAAAAAGAAAGAAGTCCACATAAAGGGTCAGTAAAATTAAAATGATTTGGAAAACCAAAAAAAATGGAAATGAACCAATAATTCTACCCAGGATAAGGATATTTTTACTAAAAACATGGAATGGTTCATAGAATGAATTCCTCATGAATAGACCATATACAAAATTCCCTAAAAGATGTCGACCCGCAATGTGTTGGCTAGCGAATCGATCAGTTCATGGAATGGGAAATCCACGTACTGAGCCTCAATATGTGGATATTAAAAGTACATAGTTCGAATAATTAAAGCCTGATTTGGAAATTTAATGCTCATTTCACCATCTTGTAGTTAATTCCTCAGGACTGGTGAGCCATGTAGCATCTTACTCTGCAGATATTTCAACTTACATTTTAAAATTTCACATTTTGGTTCACATATTCAAAGGAAGATTCTCATCTGAGGGAATTGTGAAGAATAGGCAGTTCGAAGAATGAGTGATGTAGTTCAAAATGAAAAATTTTGTGAAGGAGCTGATACGCAGTAGAAAGGAATTCCAAGAGCACTTTTTGGAGCACTTTTCACTGGGAAACCAAGTAAAAGAAAAATTACCGACCCCCCTATATATTGGTGTGGTCCCCCTAATGGGTTTATATTTCTACCAAAAACTAGATAAGCTAGGGACTTTTTTCTACATTAGAATATCCTCCTTTTCATTTTTACCAAACACCATTCCAATGGGGGGAATTTGTAGGGTTTTGAAAAATATTAAAAGGTAAATAAAATACTCCAAAAAATTTATAAAGGAAAGAGATGCATGTGGGGATAAAAATATGAGGACAATATTGAAGAAATAAAATTTGGAAAAGGATCCAAACTAGTCCATTTACTGGTTTCTGAAAAAGGACTTCAGAAGCCGTACACCAGAAACCAAGTGCTACGTGGATAGTGTAAGAAATGCAAGCTCGTGTATCATTGAATAGAAAACCAATCCATTCATGGATGAAATGAAAGTAGAAAACTAAGGTGTCATGAACCATGTGGTTGGAAATAACATGATGGAGAAGTATGTCATTGCATACCATACTTACAGATTGAGTAGTTCGCAAATGAGGTGGGGATGGAAGCTTCCCACGAACCGCATTGTTCGTAGGATTGATGTGATGATTTCCACCACCACTAACCGCAGCATAATGAAAATCTATTAACTGAGTCATCCATGGGTCAGATGATCCACCATGGGCTTCTATAAAAGGTATTTTGCGCCCATATATACATCATCCCCGTCACTCTAAAAAAGGAACCCCATGGGAACTAAAGAAAAAAAAGAAAAAGCGGAGAGAATGACCAAGGAGATGATTTTGTGGAGATCTTGGAGTTTAAGAATGTAAGGCCTTGAGGAAAAATGTTTGAAAAAATACAGAACCAAAAATAGTTTCTAGCAGGTATAAACCTATAGAAAACCATAAAATGATGTAAACTTATTAATAATCAATTTATTATGAACCTAATTGGTGAACCACAAACCATATGCCCTTTGTGGATAATCTTCCTTCGAATCGAAAGAATAATGTCCCAATTTTAGTTTTTAGAACCACGTGTTTCATGACTACATGAACTAGACCCTGCTTTGATTAACACCATGTTGTGCGATTGGAACCTGAGACCACGTACCCCCACAGTACACAACGAGTCACATCCAAGTCCATGTAACACTTCGGTATGTGGAAGACCCCTTCACCTGCATAGTAGTATGATATGTGCCGAAGCCACTATCCCACATGTGAAAATGTTATGTGGAATGGGGTGTCTTTGGGTTTTCCACATTCTGGTTCAAATCTTGTCCTTCCAATCCTATCACACCCTCCATGGTCCCTCTGCTAGCTATTCCACCAAAAAAGGCCGAATCCTCTTCTGAATCAACCAGACCCATATGATCAAACTATTGGGCACATGAGTGTTCCCTTCTGAGTCTACATACCCAAGGTAAGTAGAGGTGTAAAGGCCATTCCCCCAATGGTTCAGACACCTTGAGACATCCTCAAAAATTCATTCTTGAAGTAACCCAAAGTCCAACCTAGGGATGCAAATGTGAACCTCCCCGTTCTAGGGATCAAGGGTAATCATTAGATTTTTTTCCATTCAACAAGGAACAATGAAAATCCAAAGTTATAATACCAACTTTAAATATGTAAAGGAGAAATTTTTAATCCCTTTCCTAGAAATAATTTCAGGGAAATCCTCCTGAGGTAAGTCCCTATCCATTTTACGACAGGTGGCGTTCTCTCCCCTCTCCTACCCAACATGGGATGTGTCCAAATAGCTCACCAAAGGTGAATATCTTCGATATCCAAATGGGTGAGGGGATTATACCTTCGAAACCAATTTTCCTCTCTTGTTGGGCTTAAATAAATTTCCTTGTCCACCAGCTCCCTCTTTCTTTTCCATCAACAGAGAAGGAAAAGTGCACCTTTTTTGAATTTTTCACATCCCCTTGTTTCTCACACCGAGCATGACTCACATGGTCATAGCGGTTTGTGATGAAATGACATTCACACACCCAGTCCTAAACTATGAAAACCATGATTCCCAACAAAACTGGGATAAGTAGAAATCCTTTATCTAGGCCCGAGCTCTATATCATCTCACCCATGAAATGAGAGATCATGCCCCCTTCAAATGGGTATCTCTTATATGTAAGCCCCAATAAAGTCACAAACGAGTAATTGAAATATGAGAACTCTATTTTCTACTCTAACCAAGATATGTAGGACACCCAGAAAAATACCAGGCTCAAAGGACATCCTCCTTAAATTCAATCCTAATAATAATTTCCCAAGACTCACTAAGGCCTCCTCTTCAGGAATAGTACCCAATGTAACTCTTTTAAGAAAGGCGTCCTCTATGGTGTAAGCCCAAACCACGTGTTCTCAAATTTGTAGCTCCAATGTGTATGCCCCAATAATTCCCCAAAAACCTATTCCTTATCTATGATATAAGCCCCATCTTAAACTTAACTACAATAGATTTGATTACCAACTAATTAAGATATGTAAGAGGCCTCTTTAGGGTCCAAACCCAACACCAAAATCACAAGTCTCCTCTAGGACATATCATCAGTGTGTCTATATCCAACCAGAAGACCATAACCCATTTGAACATCCTGGGCCTCTTCGTTTTATGTCCCAAATGAAATCATGACTAGGAATCATCTTCCTATACATACTTGTTGCACGTTGTTAAACAGAATGGATGGGTCCCCGTCGCATGACCCTAGATGGTGATGTGTCCATTTAAGTGGCAATGAACTCCCTAGGTTTTGATTCCTCTTATTAGGATATGTAAGAATCCGATAGCATGGATTAGATCCCAATTCCGAAGCAACTCCCATCCTCCCAAGATAATGATAAACTCTAGAGTGCATCATCATACTGCATAATCTAGAGTTGTCTGAGTAATTCATAATCCATGCATATCCATGGTTTATTTTGAAGGTCACGGGTAATATTCGAACACATTCTTGGAAAATAACCAATGATTCATGAATATATGAACATTGATTAAATATATAATATGATACATGAGTAGGAAATAATTCCCCCCAAAAGGGTGTGATTAGCCCAACCTCCAATCTTCTCAATCAATGGAGTCCTTAAGTGTCATTGGACAAATTGTCATATAACGAGAACCTGCCTTTGGAAAACAGTTCCATAAATCATAGATACCAGGGCTGTTGGGTGTTTCTGGATCTATGAATAAACCCATTAGAGACCATTAGAGGATATCTTACCCGATGTGGACCAATTTCAGACAGACTCAACCCCCTGAAATCACTCACCCAGACCATTCAACTATGACACCTCTCTTTCAATATAAAAAGGAAACATTGGAAAGTCCGAGTTCAACTGTCTCACTGAACAAAATGGGTCACGACGTGAATCATGTCAAAAATGAAATGGTAAAACTGACATGAAACTCTATAATAGCAGGAAATCATCTACTATGAGTTGGGCCATTCTGTCCTCTGAGGTATGACATGGATCAAGTTGAAACATGGTTTTTAGGGTTTTCAGGGTGAGGGTATTAATTTTTATAGGGTTTTAAGAATTTTATAGTCTTTAAGGTGTATTAAGGTCATTTTTTGGTTTTTAGTTCAATTTGGGGGGTTTTTTTATTTTTGGGTTTTTTAGAGTCTTTTTTGGTTTTTAGATTTTTCATGTTATTTTATGGGTCTTGTAGGGATTAAAATATTTTTTTTGGTATTTTAGGTTTTAAGGGTCTTTTATGATTTTTTGGGTTCTTTGGTTCTTTGGGTCTTTTAGTGGTTTTATGGATTTTATTGTTCTTTAGGGTTTCTAGGGGCCTTTAGGGACTAGTGTATTTATAAAATTTAATGGGTTTTATTGTTTTTAGTGTTTCTTAATGTTTTTTAGGATTTTAATGGGGGTTTATATTTTTAGGGTTTTAGGGGATTTATGAATTTTATGGTTTTATGGATTTTCAGGGTTTATAGGGTCCTTTCGAGGTTTTTAAAGTTTTTAGGATCCTTCATATTCTTTTGCATTTTACGGTCTTTTAGAGAATTTTCTTGTCGTGAAGGGTTTTTAGGATTTTTAGAGTTATTTATATTTTTAATTTTATTTTACTATCATTTATATTTATCTAGCGGTTTTATTTTCTTTTAGTATTTTAATGGTTTTATGTTCTTTTAGGGGTTTAGGGGCTTTTATAGTATTTTAGGGGTTTTTAGGGGTTTTGGGTATTTTAGTGTTTTTAGAGTCTTTGAGTGAATTTTTTGGGTTTTTAGGATTTTTAGGGTCCTTTAGAGGGTTTTATTAGTTTTTATAGTTTTTATGGTATTTATGGATTTAAAGGGTTTTATGGTTTTATGGATTTTATGGGATTTAAGGGTCTTTTAGTGTTTAAAAGGTTTTTTTGGGGGTTTTAGGGTTTTTAAGGTTTTATGGTTGTCAAGGTTTTAAGGGTTTTAATTATTTTTAAGTGTTTTAAGGATTTTAGGGTTTTTAAGAATATTATGATTTTAAATGTCTGTATTGGGTTTTATGTATTTTCATTATTTTAATGGGATAATTAGTGCTTTAATTTTTTTTTTCATGTTTTTTGTTTTTAAGGATTTTTAGGATTTAAATAGTTTTTTGGGTTTTCAAGGATCTTATAGGTTTATTGGTTTTATGGTGTTTATATTGTTTCTAGAGGTTTTAGGGGTTTTAGGTTTTTTATTGTTTTTGTGGTTTTTATGTGTTTTAGTGTTCTTAGGGTTTGTGCGGTTTGTATGGTTTATGGGGGATGTTTTAATTTTCATTCATTTCATTCTTTTAGGTTTTTAACAAGTTTTTATTATTTGTATGGTGTGTAGGGGGTTTTGTGGTTTTTAGGGGTTCCTTAAGATTTTTCCCTTTTTTAATGTTTTATCATTGTTTTTGTGTTTTAGGGTTTTAATGTTTTTAGTTTATTTATGGTTTTAAGGGGTTTTATGTTTTTAGGAGTTTTTTGGTATTTTTTTTGGTTTTGTAGGGTGTTTCACATTTTTAGGTATTATTTATGGTTTTTTGGTTTTATGGTTTTATGTATTTTTTAGTTTTTATGATTTTTTGTTTTTTTAGTCATTTTTCGGTTTTTAGCACTGTTTTTGGGTTTTATAATTTTATGAGTTTTTATGGGATTTAGGGGTTTTGGATGTTTTACGGTATTTAATGTTTTTTTGGTAACTTTTGGGTTTTTAATGTTTTTGGGGTATTTATGGTTTTTAGGATTATTTAGGTGTCTTTAGGATTTTTAATCGGGTTTATTGGTATTTTATGGTTTTATAGTGGTGTTAGTGTCTTCGTGAGTTGTTAGGTTTTTTTTGGTCTTTTGCGGTTTTTATGGGTTTAAGGGTCTTTTGGGGGGGGGGGGGGTTAAGTGTGTTTAGGATTTTTATTGTTTTTATGTTCTTTAGTATTTGTAGTTTTTAATGGGGTTTTATTGTTTTAAGGTCGTTAAGAATTTTATCCTTTCTATGGGTTTTAGGGGGTTTTCAGTTTTTTTGGGGTTCTAGGATTTAATAGGGTTTCCAACATTTTTTGGGATTTTATGATAGTTTTTAGGAGTGTGGGTGGGGGGGGGGGGTTAGGATTCTTTGGGGGGCATTTAGTGTTTAAGTGTTTTTAGAAGATGCTAGGGGTTTTAGTGGTTTTAAGAGTTTTTAGGGGGTTTGATAGTTTTTTTGGTTTTTAGGTTTTTATGTTTTTTATCATTTTTATGGTGTTTTAAGGGTATATTGTGGTTTTTATGGGTTTTATCATTTTTGGGGGTATTGAGGGTTGTTAGAGATTTTGCAGGGTTTTAGTGTATTTAGTGTTTTTTGGGGGTTTTAGGGTTTTTAAGGTTTTTAGGGCCTTTAACTGTTTATAAATTCTTTTGGATTTTTAGGGTCTTTAAGTATCCTTTATAGTTTTTAGGTTCATTCCGGATTTTTTATGGGTATTAGAGTCTTTTAGGATTTTATAGGGTTTATGGTCTTTTATGTTTCTTATGGAATTTTATAATTTTTTTGGGATTTAGGGTATTGTGGGGGTTAGGGATTTTTTAGGTACCTTTAGGGATTTTGGGGTTCTCATTTTTCAATATTATTTTTATGGTCCATTTCAGTTTTTTGGGGTTTTGGGGTTTTAGGGTTTTATGGTTTTTATTTATTTTAGGGCCATTTTAATATTTTTTAGGGTTTTTATTGTTTTAAGGTTTTTAATGGGTTTTAGAGATTTGTAGGGATTTTATATTTTTTAGCGTTTTAGATTTTTTAGGGATTTGATGGTATTGTATGGTTATTGGGTGATTTTATAGTATATTTTGATCACTTTAATGGTTTAGGGTTTTTTTTGGGTGTTTTAGGATTCTTAGGGTTTTTATGGTCTTTGAGGGGTGTTAAGTGTTTTTAGAGTCAGTTAGGTTTTTAGGGTTTTTAGGGGGTTTAGGGTTTTTATAATCATTTTTTCTAATTATTATTTTAGGGTATTTTCATGTTTTTAGTATCTTTTAGGGTTTTTTGGATATTTATGGGTTTTTTAGGGTTTTTAGGAGTTTTTGGGGTCCTTTAGGGTTTGTTTGGGTTTTTAGAGCCATTCATCAATTTTATGGGTTATAGGGCCCTTTATGTTTTTTAGGTTTTTAAGGTACTTAAGGGTTTTCATGTTAATTATGGGTTTTTAGGGACCATTAGGGTTTTATGGATTTTCAGATACTTTTAGGGATTTTAGGGTATTATATCATCTTTGAGGGGTTTCTTTGGATTTTAGGGTCTTTTTGGGTTTTATTAGGGGTTTTAGGTTCTTATATGGGGTTTTAGGGGTTTTAGTGTTTTTTTGGTCCTTAGGGGATTTCAGGTATTTTAGGGTTTTAGGATTTTTTGGGGGATATATATTTTTTACCTATTTTATGGGTTTTAAGGGATTTATAATTTTTAAGTGGTGTTAGGGTTTTGAAGGGGTTTTAGGGTTTTTAGTTTTATTATATATTTTTAGGGGTTTCAATGTTTTTATAGTTTTTTATGGTTTTTAGGTGTGGGGGGGGGGGGAGGGTTACCAATTATTAGGGGTTATAGGGTTGTTAAGTGTTTTCGGAATATATGGTATTTTATTGTTTTTTTTGGGTTTTCGATTTTTATTGATTTTAGGGTTTTCCTAGTTTAATTATTTTAATGATTTTTAGGAGGTTTTATTTTTTTCAAAGGTTATTTTATGGTTTTTGGGTTTTTATATGTTTTAATGTTTTTAGAGGCTTTCATTGATTTTTAGAGGTTTTTAGAATGTTTAGGGTATTTAGGGGTTTTTGTATTTTCTTCATTTATTGTGTTTTTATTGAGTTTTAGGGTATATAGGGATTTAAGTATTTTTAGGGTTTTCATAATTTTTAGTGGGTTTTAATGAATTTATGGTTTTTATGATATTTAAGTGTCTTAGGGGTTTAGGGGGGTTAGGTTTTTATGGTCTTTTTGGTTTTACAGTTTTTTAGATTTTTATGTAGTTTAGCGGTTTTTAGGATCGTTTTGTTTTTATATAGGTTTTAGGGACATTTTTAATCTGTAGGGTTTTATTGGGTATTTTTGGTTTTTATTAGGGGTTTTATTTTTTAGGGGTTTTAGGTTTTTTAGGGGTTTTAGGTTTTTTAGGGGTTTTAGAGTATTTTATGTTTTTAGGGTTTTAAAGTGTTTCATTTGAATTTTTATTGTTTTCTTGAATTTTTATTATTATAAGGGTCTATAGTGTTTTTCATGGTTTATGTGCGTTTTGACTTTTTTTTGTCTTTTAGGTGTTTTGGTATTTTTTAATTTTTATTGGGGTTTTTGGTGTTTTATTGATTTTTAGGGGTTTTAATGATTTTTAGTATTTTTAAGGTTGTTTAAAATATAGGGGTTTCTAAAGGATTTTATAGTTATTAGTGTTTTTAGTGTTTTATGGATATTTATGTGTTTAATGGTTTTTATTTATTTTTTTTAATTGTTTAGGTTATTAAAATTTTTAGGGTGTTTGGGTTTTTTCGGTTTTAGTGTTTTAGGGTCAATCATAGGTTTTTAGGGGTTATTTGTTTTTTATGGTTTTACGATTTATAGGTTTTGGGGGGGGGATGGTATGTTTTTTAGGATATTATAATTTTTTGTGTATTTGGGGTTTTTTGGGTTATTTGGTTTTTTAGTGGTTTTAATGTTTTCTAGAAATTTTAATGTTTTTATGGTTTTAGGGATTTTAGTATTTTTTTGGGTTTTTTTGAGTTTTAAAAGTTTAGGGGTTTTTTTATTATTTTTAGTTGTTTTGATGTTTTTAAATTCTTTTATTGTTTTTAAGTGTTTTTATGTATTTAGAGTTTTTAGGTTTCTTACGGTTTTAGAGGTTTTAGAGTTTCAGTTATTTTTTGGGTTCTTATGCTTTCTTAGGGTTTTTAGGGTCTATTTTGTGGTTTTATTCGGTATAATGGTTACAAAGGTTTGGGTATTTTTGGGTTTACTAGTGTCTCTAGTGTCTCATTGGTTTTTAGGGATTTTTGTATCCTTTGTTGTTTTTAGGTTTGTTTAGGGGTTTAATGGTTTTTAGGCCCCGTAGAGTTTTTTGGTTTTTTTGAGTGTTGAAGGGGTTTTAGGATGTTTTACTATGTTTAGAGTTTTTAGGGGTTTTATAGTTTTTAATTTTTTTAGGTTTTTAGGGTTTGAGGAATTTTATGGGATTTTTGGTTTTTGGTTTTTATGGATTTTGAGGTTTTAAAATGTTTCTTTATAGTTTTTTGGGGTTTAAGGGTTTTTATTATTTTTTACTAATTTTAGGGATTTTGGGGTCTTAGGGGTTTTTTATGGAATTCTATAATTTTTAGGGTCTTATAATTATTTTAGAGTTTTCCTGGGGTCTTTTTGTAATTACTGGGTTTTAAGGGTTTTATGTAAATTTATGGGTTTTTGGGTTTTTAGGGCAATTTAGTGTTTTTTTGGTATTTATATGGTCTTTTTTATTTTTAAGGGGTTTAGGGTTTTTAAGGGTTTTATGATATTTAGGGTCCTTTAGTGTATCCTAGGTTCATTATGTGTATTTTTATTTTTAGGGGAAATTAGGGGTGTTTTGTGGGATTCATAAAATTTTAGCGTTTTTATAGTTTCTAATGCCATTTAGTGTTGTTAGTGTATTTTAAGGGTTTTATGGTTTTTATTGTCTTAAAATTTTTAGGGTTTTAGCATCATTTATTTTTTTATGGGTTTTAGTGACTTTTAGGGTTTATTTTAGGGTATTTTATTATCTTTATATTGATTTTTAGGGTTTTAGTGACTATTATGATTTTTATGTTTTTTATAGTTTTTTAGTTTTTCTAGAGATTTAGGGTATTTAATGGATTTCTATGGGTTTTTGGATCTTTTAAAGGGATTTTATGTTTTTTGGGACTTTTTGGTTTTTAGGGCTTTTATTTTTTTAGCGATGTTAAATGTTTATATGTACTTATTAGGGGTTCTAGGGTATTAGTGTTTTTATGTGATTTAGGTTTTTTGGGTCCCCATTCAGTTTTTATTCTCCTTTAGGATTTTAGGTTTTTTGGTTTTTATTTGTGTTTTTAGGTTTTTAGTGGTTTAGGGTTTTAGGGGTTTTAATGGTTTTTTAAAATTTTAAATAGGTTTTAGTGTCTTTAGTGTTTTTTTGGATTTTCATATTTTCCATGGTTTTCATATTTTCAGGGGTTTGGATGTTTTTAGGATAAATAATGATTTTAGGATAAATAATGTTTTTAGGGGATTTAGGGATTTTAGGTTTTTAAGTGGTTTGTGGTTATTTTGAGTATTTTACAGGTTATGATTTTTATGGTTTTTAGGGTTTTCAAGAATTTTTTGGGGTTTTAGGGTTCATAGAGTTTCTTGTGTTTTTAGGGGATTTGAGTATTTTCTAGGGGTTATGAGGTTTCTAGGGGTTTTAGGTATTTTGGAGTTGTTAGGATTTTTAAGTGTCTCAGTGTTTTTAGGGGTTTTTGGGATTTCAGGGTTGTTAGGGATTTTATGGTTTTTTGGGTTTTTAAGGGTTTGGCGGTTTTGGGGGTTTTAGTTTTTTTAGGATTTTTTCACATTATTCTAGGGTTTTTAGGGGGTTTAGGGTTGTTTTATGGTTTTCAGGGATTAAGGTTTAGGGTTTAGGGTATAGGGTATTTGGAATGGGGTATAGGGTTTATATTGTAGGGTATAGTGTGTGGGATATATGTTTTATCATGTTTAGTTTAGGGTTTTAATTTGTAGGGTATATGGTTTAGGGTATAGGGTTTACGGTTTAGGGTATATGGAATAGGATTTATGGCGTAGGGTTATGGTTGAGTGTGTAGGGTATAGTTTTTAGGATTTATTGTTTAGGGTTTAGGGTGTAGGGTTTAGGGTTTCGGATGTATGGTGTAGGGTTTATGGTGTAGGGTATAGGGTATAGGGTTTAGGGTGTAGTATATAGAGTTTAGTGAGAAGGGTTTAGGGTTTGGTGTGTATGGTTTATGGTTTCGAGTGTATGGTGTAATGTTTAGAGTTTAGGCTGTTGGGTTTAGGTTTTAGGGTTAAGGGTGTATGTTTTTTGGGTTTATAATGCAACGTATAGGATTTAGGGTGTAGGACTCAGGGTTTAGGGTGTAGTTTATATGGTTTTGGGTGTAGGGTATAGGGTTTAGGCTATAGGGTATAGGGTTGGGGTGTAGTGTTTTGGTTTTTGGGTGTATGGTATTTGGTTTAGGGTGTAGTGTTTATGGTTAGGGCTTAGGGAATATGGTTTAGGGGGTATGGTTTAATGTTCAGGGTCTGGGCTATAGGTTTTAGGGTGTAGGGTATAGGGTTTTGGTTCTATGGTATTTGGTTTGTGGTGCAAGGTTTAGGGTTTTTGGTTGGGGGTGCAAGGTATACAGTTTAGGGTTTTGGGTTTGGGGTTTTGGGTTTGGGGTTTAGTGTTTGGGTTTACGGGGTGGGGTTTAGGTTTTAGGGTGCAGGTTATAGTGTTTCAAGGGTACAGTTTGGGGTTTTGGGTTTATAGTGTAGGGCATAAGGTTTATGTTACAGGGTGTATGGTTTATGGTTCAAGGTAATGGATTTAATGTGTATCGTTTAGTGTTTAGGTTCTAGGGTGAAGGGTACATGGTTTTGGGTGTAGGTTTAGAGTTTAGGGTGTAGGGTGTTGGGTTTAGGGTGTATTATATGGGGTGTATGGTATAAAATCTTAAGTATAGGGTTTAGGGTGTAGGATAAAGATTTTAGGGAGTAGGTATAGGATTTATGGTGTAGGGTACATGGAGTTGGGAGTAGGGTATAGGGTTTGAGGTGTAGGGTTTAGGGTGTAATGTATAGGGTATCTGATATAAGGTATAGGGTATAGGGTATAGGATCTAGTGTCTATTGTTTAGGGTGATGGGTATAGGGTTTTCAGTGTATGGTTTTGGGTGTACGGTATATGGTTTATGGTTTGGGGTGTAAATTATAGGGTTTCTAATATTGGGTTTGGTGTGGAGGGTATAGGTTTTTGAGTATAGGTTTTAGTTATTAGGGACTATGGTATATGGTTTTGTGTTTAGGGTTTAGGGTGTAGGGTGTAGGTTATAAGGAATAGGGTGTAGAGATTAGGATTTATAGTGTAGGGTAAAGATATTATGGTGTAGGGTATTGTGTTTCTAGTTTAGGGTTTAGGGTTTAGGGTGTGGGGTTTAGGGTTTCAATTTTATATATTAGGTTGTATGGTATATGGTTTATGTTGTATTGTTTGGGGTTTATGGTGTATGGTATAGGGATTAGATTTTTTATGATATTATCATTTTTCTGGGTTTTGTTAGTGTTTTTTTGGGGGTTTTAGGGTTTTATATTTTTCGGGATTTTAGGATTTTTTTTATTTTTCGTGTTTTTCATATTTTTTATGGGTTTTAGGGTTTTCTATTTTTTTTATGTTTTTTAAAGAGTTTAGGATTTCAATGTGTTTTTGTTGTTGTTATTATGTTTTTTATGATATGTTTGTGTTTTAAGGGTTTTTAGATTTTTAGAGGTTTTTATTTGTTTTTAGGGTTTGTAGGTGTTTTAGGTAATTTTTTTTTGATTTTACGGTTTTTAAGGTTTTTATGGGTTTTAGGTTTTTAGGGTTTTAGGTTTTTTCAGTTGTTATGTATTTTTTTCTTTTTAGAGGTTTTCAAGGGTTTGGAGTTTTAAGGGGTTTTTTGGCATGTTAGGGTTTTTAGTATTATTTGGGGTTTTAAGGGGTTTCATTGTTTTTTTTTATTTTTATGGTTTTCTTATGGGATTTTAGGATTTTTAATTTTTTAAGTGATTTTTGGGATAGCTTAGGTTTTTTGGGTTCTTTTATTTTTCTATAAGGGTTTTATATGTTTTTTAAATTTTACGTTTTTTGGGGTTTTCACTTTTTTAATTTTTTATGGGGTTATATTGTTTCTGGGTATTTATGGATTTTTATGGTGGTTTTAGGGGTTTTAGATTTTTTTATTGATTTAGGGGTTTTTTATTTTTAGTGTATTAATGTGTTTTAATGTTGATTGGTGGTTTTGGGAGTTTTAGTATTTATATGGTCTATAGTATTTTTAGGTATTTTTAGGTTTCTTTGATGCTTAATGGGTTTTAAGAGAATTTCTAGATTTTTATGGGGTTTTAGGTTTTTTTATGTTTTCTTGGGTTTTATTTAATTTTAGGGTCTTTTAGTGTTTTAGGGGTTTTAGGGAATTTTTGGAGGGATTTGGGTGGTTTTATGTTTTCTGTGGTTTTCAAGGTTTTCTGGGTTTTGTAAAGGGTTTTAGGGTATTTATTTTTTTTTAGGTTTTTACAGGGTTTCTATTTTTAGGGGGGGTTGAATTTTTTATGGATTTAGATTAGATAATGCGTTTTTGAAGATTTTAAGTGTTTTTTAGAAATGTTAGGATTTCATGTGTTTTTCAGGCCCTTTTGGGGGTTGTGGGTCATGTTTTTATGGGTTTTTGGTAGTTTTTATGGGTTTTTAGGTGTCTTTTTTTAGGGTTTTTATGTTTTTAGGGGTTATGAATGATTTGTTGGGGATTTAGTAATTTTAGTGTCTTTTAAGGTGTTTTAGAGTTTTTTCTATTTTATGGTCTTCTAAATAATTGTAGGGGTTTTTAGGATTTTTAGGGTGTTTATAGTTTTGTCAGAGTTTTAATTTTTTTAAGTATTTTGGGACATTTTTCAGTTTTTTGGGTGTTTTTGGGTCTTCTATTGGTTTTATGGTTTTAGGCCCCTTTAGGGTTTTTATGAATTATTGGGGTTTTTGGGTTTTTTATCATTATTTAGAGGGGTTTATAGGTTTTAGGGTCCTTTAGTGTTTTTAGGGTTTTAATTTTCTTTAGTTTTGTAGTGTTTTTATTATTTTTAAAGGTTTTAGAATGTTTTTTGGGTTTAGGGTTTTATGGTACATTATAATTTTTTAGGGGTTTTTTGTGTTTTTTGATTTTTTATGTTCTTTTAATAAATTTATGAGGTTTTTATGTTTCTTTTATGATTATTACTAATTTTATCTACTTTTATGTTACTTTAGGGTATTTTTAGAGTTTTTAGATTCTTTTAGGGGATTTAGGAACTAGGGGATTTTAGAATTTTTTATGGTTTTAGGGTGTTTTAGTCATTTTGGTCATTTTATGGGTTTTACAGTCATTAGGGGTTTAAGGGGGTTCTATGATTTTTTTGGTTTTATTAGTGTTTCTTGTGGTTTTAAAGATTTTATGGGTTTTAGAGTTTTTAGGGTTTTAAGAGGTTTTATGGGTTTTAGGGTTTTTAGAGATTTTAGGTGTTTTTTCGGTTTTTAGGAGTTTTTAGAATCCTATAGAATTTTTAGGGATTTTATGGGTTTTAGGTTTTTTGTTTTTTTTTGGTTTTAGAAATTTTATGGCCTTTTATGGATTTAGGGTTTTTTGGGGGTTTCCAAGTTTCTATGGTTGTTAGGTATTTTTTATTTTTTATGTGTTTTTTTTGTTTTTAATGTTTTTAATGGTTTTGGGGTTTAAAATATTATTATGTTTTTTATTTCTTTTAGAGTTTTTAGTGGTTTTTAGTTTATTTTGGTTTTTAGTTCTTTCATTCTCTTTTAATATATATTTTTTGTGTTCAATGGTATTTTAAAATAATATGTGTGTTTTTATATATTTAGGGGTTTTAGGGGGTTTTGGTTCTTTTGGGGTTTAAGGGTGTTTTAAGCTTTTTAATGGGTTTAGGGTTTTTTAGGGATTTTAGGTTTTTTAAGGGTTTAAGGGGTTTTTTAGGGTTTTTAGGGTGTCTAAGTGTTTCAATATTATTTAAGTGTTTTTATAACATTTTTAGTTTCTTTTTGTGTTTTAAGTGTTTTATGGACTTTTTTGGGTTTTAGGGGGTTTTAGGGTCTTTAGGGGGTTTTAATGCCTATTAGGGGATATTTTTTTTTGTTTTTAGGATTTTAAGTGTATTTACGTGTTTTCCTGGGTTTTTAATTTTATTGGGGGTTTTATGGTTTTTATGGGTTTTCTATTTTTAGATGATTGAGGAAATTTTAGGTTTTTTAAGGTTTTTTTTTTCATTTTAGTATTTTTTGGTTTTTAGGGGTTCTTTGGTTTTCAAGGGGTTTTATGGTCTTAGGTACTTTTAGTATTTTAGGGTTTTACGATGTTTTAGGGATTTGTATGTTTTTATTGTGGGTTATTTTGAGTTTTTTGGGAATTTTTATATTTTTGGGGGTTTTGGGTTTTATCGGGTCTTTTAGGGGTTTTATTATGTTTTATGGGGTTTATAAGTCTTTTTGGTATTAGGGTTTTTGGGAGGGTTTTTTGGGTTTTTAGAAGTTTTTTTGTGTTTTTATTATTTTTTGTGTTTTTAGGATTTTTACGGGTTTTTAGATTTATGGTTTATATAGGGGTTTTAGGTTTTTAGGGTTTATTAGTATTGTTATTATTTTTAAATATTTTTTTGTAATTTTTATTATTTCAGGGTGTTCAATATTTCTTAAGGGATTATGTTTTTCTTGTTTTTTAGATATTTTAGGGGTTTTGTATTTTTTTAGGTTTTTAGGGGTTTTTAGGGATTTTAGTGTTTTTGGGGTTGTTTGGAATTTTTTGAGTTTTTAGGTGTTTTTTTAGAGATTTTATGGGTTTTGGGGATTTTAGGGTTTTAGGATTTTTATGGAGGATTCATGGTTTTTATGGTTTTTTAATGTTTTAATGGCGTATGATGGATTTTTTTGTTTTTAGGGGTTTTATGGGTTTTTAGTTTTTTTAGGGTCTTTAATTGATTTAGGTTTATATTGAGTTTCTTAATGTTTATAGGGTCTTTTAGGGTTTTGGTTTTTTGGTTCTTTTATATTTATTATGGTTTTAGGGTCTTTTGTTTTTTTGGTTTTATGGGTATTTTGTTTTTATGTTTTTGATGGTTTTAATAGGTTTTAGGTGGCTTAGTGGTTTAATGATTATAAGGGGTTTTTTGGGGGGAGTTTAGGGTTTTCAGTTCATTATATGTTTTTTATGTGTTTAATTCATTTTTAGTGTTTTTTTGGTTTGGGTGGTTTTAGGGTTTCGGGGGGGGGGGGGGGGGTTGGGGTTTTGGTGTTTTTCAGGGTTTTAGGGACATAGGGTTATATGGGTTTTTATATTTTTAATGTTTTAGAGCGTTTTTAAGAAATTTAAGGGGTTTTGTAGTTATTTTGCATTTTAAAGGTTTTTAGATTTTCTTGGAGGTTTTTGTGTTTTTAGGATTTATGTTTTATTAAGATTATTTAGTGATTTTAGGACTTTAATGGATTTTAAGTGTTTTCTTGTAGGGATTTTTGGGATCTAGGGTAATTTATAGAGTGTTTAGGGTTTTTTGATCTTTATATGATTTTAGAGTGTTTTAGGGGTTTTGTGTTGTTTATGATTTTTAGAGTATTTAGTTTTGTAGGGGTTTTAGGTTTTTTGGGTTTTAGGGGTTCTCTGGGGTGATTAAGTGTTTTGAATGAATTTTAGTGTTTTATTGGGTTTTTTTGTGTCTTTTAAGGTCTTTTGGGGGTTTTATGTGTTTTAAGGTTTTAGGTTCTTTTAGATTTTTTTGAGGTTTAAGATTCTTTATGGTTTTTTTGGGATTATTATAGTTTTTAGTATTTTTGGAATTTTAGAGCCTTAAGGGGTTTTAGGTATTTTTAATGGGTTTTTAGCATTTTTTACTTTTGTTTTGTTTTTGGGTTTTTAATGTTTTTAGGGTTTTCATAGTTATTTTAATGGGGTTTTTGAGTTTTTTTGTTTAAATGGGTTCTAATTTGGTTTTATAAGTTTTATTGCGTTTACATGTATTTAGGGGTTTTGGGGTTTAGGGGGGGGGGGTTTATGTTTTGTAGGGGTTTTTATGGATTTTAATTTTTTTACTATTATTAGGCTGTTTTCTGTTTTCATTACGGTATTTTTACTATTTTAGGGGTTTTAGTGTCTTTTTGGGTGTTAGCTGTTTTAATGGTTTTTATGGGTTTCTAATGTATTTTATCATCTTTTATGGTTTTGATGGGTTTTTAGGGGTTTTAGGGTCGTTTAGGGTTTTTAGCAATTTTAGGGGGTTTTCGTTATTTATGGTCTTTTAGGGATTTAGTGTTTTTCGGGTATTTTATGGTTGTTTAGGGTCTTAGTCATATCTTGTGTTTTATAGTTTTTATGTTCATTTGGGGTTTTTAGTGTCCTGTAGGGTTTCTTTAGGATTTTAGGCTCCTTTATGATTTTGGAGGATTTTGTGGTCATTCAAGGTTTTTTGGATTTGTAGGCTTCATTATGAGTTTTTAAAATCTTTTATGGGTATTACAATATTTTATTGTATTTAAGTGTCTTTTAGTGACTTTGAGGATCTTTTTGGTTGTTTAGGACCTTTTTAGGGTTATTTCGTATTTTAGGAGTCTTCTAAGGATTTTATTGTTTTAGGGTCTTTTGTGGGTTTTTAGATTTTTACAATATTAAGGGGTTTAAGGGTTTTAGTCAGTTTTTATGGGTTTTTCCCTATTTATAGTATTTAAGGATTTATAGTTTTATGATTTTTTTCATTTTTGGTGTTTTTAGAATTTTAGGTGTTTTGGGGTTTTTTTTTTTGGTTTTTTCGATTTTATGGGTTTTTTCTTTTTAATGGTCCTTTAAGGGTTTTAGTGTTTTTGGGTGGTTTAATGTTGTTATTTATTTTTAAATGGGTTTTATGGTTTTAGTGTTTTTTGCAGTTTTTATAGTTTTTATTGGTTTTTATTTTTTTAGGTTTTTAGTATTTTAACATTATTTAAGGGATTTTTTGGGTTTTGTTGGCATTTTAGGGGCCTTTAGTTTTTGTATTGTGTTTATGGTTTTTAGGGGTTTAAATAGTTTAAAGTGTGTTTTATAAGATTTCCTATGTTTTATTTTAGTTTTAAGGGTTTTTGAGTTTTTTAGGTTCTTTTATAGGTTTATGGTGTTTTAAGGACCTTTTAGGGGTTTTAGAGTCTTTAAGGTATTTTACTAGTTTATTGGTTTTTTGGAGTTTTCAATGTTTTTATAATCTTAGTGTTTTTATGGTATTTTGGGGTTTTAGATTTCTTTATGGATATAGGTATTTTTAGGATTTTTATAGATGTTTTTGGTTTTACGATTTTTATGATTTTAGGGTTTTTTATGTTTTTTAGAGTTTATTTGGGATTTTATTGGTTTTAGTGGTTTTAGAGTTTTAAGGGATTTGATGAGTTTTTTATGTTTTTATGGGTTTTGTGGGTTCAAAGAGTTTTTAGTGTTTTTAATGTTTTTGGTGCTCTAGGGTTTTTAGGGTTTTTATAGTTTTTAGGGATTTTTGGGTTTTAGTAGTTTTTGGGATATTTGGATTGTTTTGAGTTTTAAGTTTTTTTCAGTGTTTTTACTAGTTTCTAGATATTTTATGGGTTTCTAGAGTTTTATGGTTTTAGGGGTTTTTTTTGATTTTTTGGGGGTTTTGGATTTTTTGGATTTTTCGTGTTTTTTGAGTTTTAATGTTTTCGGGTTTTTTTGATTTGTTATATTTTTTTTGTATTTATATGGTTTATGGTGGTTTTTTAGTGTATTTAGTGGTTTTTGGTTTAATTAGGTTTTAGGGTTTTTTTATTTTTAGTGGTTTTAGTGGGTTTTTGGTGTTTTATTGTTTTATAATATTTAGTGGTTTTAGGGTTTTTATGTTTTTTAGTGTTGTAGGGATGTTAGAGGTGTTTATGGGTTTTTAGGTTATATTTTATTATTTTTAGGGTTTATATGATTTTAAATGATTTTAGGGTTTTGAGGTTTTTAGGGGTTTAAAGGGTTTGGGGTTTTAGAATTATTTTAGGGGTTTTAGAGTCGTTACAGTTTTTTAGGGTTTTTTTGATTTTTATGGTATTTTAAAGAGTTTTAGGGTCAATAAGGTTTTTAGGGATTTTATTTTCAGTTAGGGGTTTTAGGGTCCTTTAGGGCCCTTTAGGGTTTTTTTTGGTTTTTAGGATCTTTTGTGGTATTATGGGATTTTCGTTTTTTGGGGTTTTTTAGCTTCTTTTACAGTTTTTAGGGTTTTAGTATATATTATGGTGGTTTTAAGATTTTTAAAATCATTTAGGATTTATTTAGGGTTTTAGGGTATTTTAGGGGTTATTAGTGTGTTTTAGGGTCATTTATGTTTTTCAGTGTCTTTATGATTTTATGTGGTTTTTTGGGTTTTAGGGTCTTTAAGGGGTTTCATGGATTTTATGTGGTTCTTATGTTCCTTTAAAATTTTTATGTTATTTTCATAATTTTGTGGATTTTTGCATATTTTAGGTCTTTTTCGTGTTTTTTTGAACATTGGGAATTTTTTATAAAATTTTAATTTTTTTTTGTTTTTAGGGAATTATATAGTGCTCTAGTTGTTTCATGGTTTTTAGTTATGCTTAGGAGTTTTCGGAGTTGTATCGTCTTTTAGGGGTTTTTTTGGGATTTTAGGATTTTTGGACGTGTTTATGGTCATTTAGATTTTGTAGGTTTTTCAGTATTTTAGGGGTATTTTATGATTTTTAGTGTATTTTTTGGGTTTTTTGGGTTTTAGGGTTTTTTGGGTCTTTAGGTGTTTTTTTGGTTTTTTTGGTTTTTTTTAATTTATTTTATGTTTTTAGGTGTTTAAATGTGTATTTATGTTTTTAGTGTTGTTAGGGATTTAGGATTTTTTTTTATTTTAATGTTTTTGGAGATTTTGTGTTTTTTGGTTTTTGTGTTTTTTGTGTTTTGGGGGATTTACAGTGTTCAGATTTTTTAACGTTTTAAGGGATTTTAGTGTTTTTACGTTCTTTAATGTTTTTAGTTTTTTTAGTGTTTAGAAGTTTTTTTTATCATTGTTAATGTTTTTAGGTTTTCATGGTTTTAGGAGTTTTAACAAGATTTAGTGTTTTTCTATTTTTCAATGTCTTAGGGTTTTATAGGGGTTTTGGGTTTTTTTAAGATTTAGGGGTTTTTGGAATTTTTAGGGTTTTTCTAGTTTTTTTATTTTTTGGGGTTTTGGGGGTTTTAATGTTTTTATTTTTTTAGTGTTTCTTTGGGGGTTATGGGTTTTTATGTTTTTTTTGGTTTTAAGGGATTTTAATGTGTTAGGGTTTTTTTGATATTTGGGAGTTTTAGGGTTTTTGTTGAATTTTAGGTGGTGTTTGGATTTTATAGGGATTTTATGGGTTTTCGGGGTTTTAGAAATGTTTTAGGATTTTCATGGAATTTAAGAGGTTTAATGGGGGTTTTGAGGGGTTTAGCGGTTTTTTGATGTTTTTAGGGCCTTTAGGGGTTTTAGGTTTTTTATGTGGGGGTTTTCGGTGTAAGATCCTATGTTTTACAAGTTGGGAATTTTAGAAGGAATTTTAATTTAAACTATTGGATGTGTAAAATCTTTTATAGATATTCATAATGTAATTACAAATTCTATAATTCCTCAAAGTGAGATTTTAGATATAGAATGAAACTCAGAAGGTAGGTTGGTTGTTTTGGGAGCATCTTGGGGGGTTCGGGCCTCAGAGAGAGTGTTTTTTGAAAAGTACATCCTCAGGTGAATAGTTTGATGACACTTAGGCCTAACCATGTGGAGAAACCATGGAACTTATTTTTCATTGGAAGACAGTCTTCAGGAACGATGTGTAAGGTTAGTGAAAATTTTGTTTTTGTATATATTATATCACAAACATGTCGCATAGTTGGTGCACAATATATTAAACTATGCACCATACTGGTGTGAGAGGGGTGTTCCTCATATAGTAGAGTAACATAGTTAGTGAAATATTTTTCCAACCATGAGGGAAAACCAGGAGGCTCATTTAAATTGGGGAAAATTACTATTTTTTCCTCTACATTCTTGAAGTGGGTAAACCCCACTTTTCTTTTTCCCTCTCTCATGTGCATCAAAAAATGTTATCTCCTCTCCTTAACTTCTTCAAACCCCATTAAGGGGATAATCTTAGTGGCCTTATTCGGTGTTTATATGAATGATTTCTCCTCAGGTAACCTATATTTATATTCTCCATCATTAATTTTTAATTTTTTGTTCCTATGTTAGGGATTCAAATATAAATTTCACCATATCATGGTGGAATTAGATACTGGTGATATGTATTTTTTTATTCCAAGGATGTGGGTGACCCAAGAGTCAATTTCCACTTCAACACATTTCATTTCGTTAAGGAATGGTTTGTGCAGTGATTTTCATTATATTTAAATGTTTAATTTAATTATTGCCTATTTTTTTGATGTCATTGATTCGGAATTATGCTCGATTTGAGGTTGGGGATGTTCCATGGGTTGTTGGCAGGCATTAGGCCACAGTTTTGGTGCGACGTGATCAACCAATGAAGTTTTATACATCATTACTTTTTAAATATTTTTTTGTTATAACTTTTTGAAACTAATTAATTAATTATAATATAACTATTATTAATTAACTTCTATTGGATGGCTATGAGATGGGACCTGGTATGTATCTGATGAGCTTGGACGCGCCTTGGTAACTGCTTCTGGCCCTTGGAAAGACTTGGAATTATTCTTTAAGGGTCAGTGGTCTATCATCCCTACCCTAGTGTATCAATGCATGTTTATGGTATTATGTGTATTCTTGGACTGTTCCTAGGAGAGATACATCCTATATAACTTCCTAACAATTAGTTGTTAATTAATTGAATTGGTTAATAGTCATGGATGAATATAAGGGGTCACTAACAAACCATGTGTTCTAGCCTCATAGCTTATCCCATTGTGGTGGATATGTGTCCATTTAAGAAATTGTGTTGGCTCTGAATAACATTAGAGGAGAGACTACACTTGGTGTAGCATGTCATTGTTGTATATGACTAGGTGTACATTCATTATGTAGACCAGACCTGCATTGGATGAGTAGACAATCCTATCCCAACATTGCGCACTGATATGTACCCTGAACCATATCATGATCATTTTTGTTGTGACATGAACCCATGTAGCCAACAATGTTTCATTACCCTTATTAAGATTTCATGATACATGACATCCTGATGTGTTAGGTTTCATCATGAGACTATGAATATGACCAAGGAATCCATGAGGAATTTTTTTGATATGTGTGGACCTTAAGGATCTTTAAAGGTATTCTTATACCATGTGGTAACCTAGAGTACACCAATAGGTGTCCCAATTGTTGAACAACCCTAAGATAGGGAGTTATGGTTTTTGGTAAAGATGATAATGGTTGTCACTTAGAACTTATTCCAAACATGTAAACCTGAGAGGTTGTTCCGATAGTGATGGGTCTAGTAATTCTTACAACCTCACACTATTGTTTATTCTTTCCGTCGGTTACTATTGATGAAACTACCATTCTAGATGTGATTCCTAGAAATCACTCCATGGGGACTATTATGACGTGATTCTATGATGGGATTGCTATCAGGTACTTCACGATATCTGAATTATGATCCTTATTGATAGAATATTTCTAATATTTCAAGTCCCGTTTTTCATGGGGATTCCTCCCTAATAAAGTATTACAAAAGTAGGTTGTTGAGTACATATGAGACCCCTATTACATGACGTGTCAGCCAATAGATTCTTAGAATTCTAGGATATAGGTGATTTCAAAGGATACTAGGTAGGATCACTTCCCTTGAGAAAAAATTCTGATGAGATCCCTACTGATTGATGATGATAACCTTGATAAAATTCCTAGGATACCCCCTAGGGTTGGGTGGACGCACCATTACTACATTGTGCAAACTTGTCTAGGAATGGGTTTTTGAGCCACTTATTGAATGGATGTTGAGTTGTTATCTTGGATCTGAAGATTATTACTTATATATCTCTTAAGGCTCACCCCCTTATGTTTAATTTGATTCTAATTTCATGACTACCTATGAACTAGGACCTAGTAATCTAATATTGGAATGGATTTTATATTGCTTGAGTGAAATGAAATATAGCCATATACCATATTCATAAGTTGTATAGTTGATACCTATAATCCATCCATTTATACGGAAGGAAAACACGTGTGATCTTAGGTTTAGGATACATATCCCCTTGGGGCGATATAGCTTTCTCAATGAAGTTTTCAGAGTTGGCTGAACAAGGTATGGTCAATCCAGATTATAGACCCTATGATCAATGATATTACACACAACATGAGTTGTATGAAATAAAAATCAATGACTTAGTCACTGGATGTCTATATATTAATTATAACTAATATAAGGATCAAATATTGATTATTCTATGTATTTTATCTATTTTTTTGTTGTCTAGGCTGAGCACATTTCATGAGCATGCACTTATGATAACATGCAATAATATAAGATTTATTGTTTAGTTACATTCAGTAGTAAGTTAGTTAGTTATTATTATTATTATAATGAGTATCTCACATATACATACACTACATTTACTGTCTATGTATGAGACCATTTTGGTGGTGACTTTTTTGTGTTTTTTACTCCCACCCTTCTTTGAGCCACCATTACACGAGTGTACCCGAGAAGAAATTCAATTGGTTGCAGCCACACATTGGGTTGAATCCTGAGTATGATCAAGTAGGATGGATCAAATATGTATCTAGATTAAAGTTATGTGGTAAAAAAAAATTATATAGTAGATCCTTTTACTTTTATTTTTTAACATCTATTATTTACTCTTGCATATGTGGTCTGCCTAGTTGGTGATCAGTGTTTTATGTATGACATGTACCAATAGGGATTTTACTAAATTTCATTTTTATTACTAAATTATTTATATTTATCTCTTATTTACTCAAATTATTTTCTATAATATAATTTATTTTTTTCATTTTAACTGTTTATTTACTCTAAAATGATGCCATAGACTCCCCACAAACACACATTAGGCTCTCACTACTAGTCGTTAGCCTCTGACATATGGGGAATCTTATGTGATGACTTGTCTCCAACTAATTATTTATTGTTTATAATGTGAAATAGGTAGGTAAATGGCATTAGGGGGTTTTAGGGGTTTAATAGATTTTAAGGATTTAGGGTGTTTCATGGTTTTTTTTGGGTTTTTTATATTTTTTGGGGTTTGGGGCGGTTTAATGATTTTTAGGTTCTTTTATGGTTTTTTGGGTTTTTAGGTATTTTAGGTGTTTTATGTGTCCATTAGTATCTTAGAGTTTTTACGTTCATATTTTGAGTTTGAAGATTCTAGGTTCTTTTATGAATTTTATTGGGTTTTAGGGTGTTTTAGGGTATTTAGGTTATTTTAGGATTTGTTAGGGTTTTATTTTTATTTGGTTCTTTTAGGGATTTAGGGTTTTTATGGTCATTTAGTTTTTTAGGACACTCTATGACTTTTTTTTTGGGTTTTAATTATTGTTTATGATTTTAGGGGTTTTAGGTTTTCTAGGGGTTTTAGGGTTTTTAGGGGTTTAGAGTGTGTTTTGATTTTTAGGGTTTTTGGTGTTTTTATGGTTTTTATGGTTTTTATGGTTTTTATGAGTTTAATAGTTTTGGGGGGTTTATGGTTCTTCGTATTTTTTTCTTATGGGATTTAGTGGGTTTTTAGGGTTTTTAAAATATTAGGGAATTTTAATGTTGTTAGTGTTTTTAGGGACTTGTAGGTTTTTATTGGTTTTTTAGCATTTTTTGGGTTTTTTATGATCATTTAATTTTTCCAGGAGTTTTAGGGATTTAAATCTTTTTTGGGGTTTTATGATCTTTTAGGGGTTTTTTGGGTTTTCAGGTGTTTGGGTATTTTTTTAGTTTTTAGAGTCCTTTTGGTTTATTAGTGTTTTAGGCATTTTTATCATCATTAAGGGGTTTTGAGTAATTTATGGGGGTTTATGATACTTTTGGGTTTTTATGGATTTTAGGGAACTTTAGGGTTTTTAGGATGTTTTATTTTCTTTTATGGTTTTAGGGATTTTTGGTTCCTTTAGGGGATTTATGATTTTATATTCTTTTAAGTTTATTTTATGATATTTTAAGTTATTTTAGGATTTTCCAAGATTTTTTGCGTCATTTACGAGGTTCATAGGGATTTTAGGGTATTCTAGGGGTTATATGGAATTTTATATCCTTTTGAGGGTTTAGGGATTTTAGGGTCGTTTATGGGTTCTAGTTTTTTATTATATTATAGGATATTTAAGGTTTTTAACTATTTTTATGATTTTTTGAGTTTTTAGGGATATTAAGGATTCTTATTTGTTTTTATGGGTTTAATGGTTTTTAGGATCCTTTAGAGGTTCTAGGGTTTTTAGGGTTTTGTGTTTTAAGGAGTTTTAGAGTTTTTATGTGTTTAAAAGCTACTTATCGGGTTTTATGGTTTTTAGGGTTTTTAATTATTTAGTGCTTTTGGGTTATTATGAATTCAAGGATTTTTAGGGATTTATGGTTTTAGTGTTTTTTGTATTTTTTTGTTTTTTTGGGTTTTTCATACTTTTATTGGTTTTATGGTTTTGTGGTTTAATATGAGTTTCTTAGGGTTTTAGGGGTTTTATATCTATTTAGGGTTTTGGGGGATTTTAGTGTTTTTTGTGTGCTTGTATTTTTTAGTTGTTTTTAAGGTTTTAGGGGTTTTTATGTAATTTTTATTATTTTAGGAGTTCTTAGTATATTTTAGGTGTTTTAGGGGTTTTGGATCTTTTTGTGTCATTTTAAGGGGGGTTAAGGTTTTAGGGGATTCTAGGTTTTTATGGGTTTTTAGGAGTATTGGTTTTTTTATAATGTTTTTTTTTCAGTTTTTAATATTTTTTAATATTTTTAAGATTGTTTGGAGTTTTTTGGTATTTTTAATGCTTTTTAGGGGGTTTATGTGTTTTAAGGTTTTTAGGAGATTCTATGATTTTATGGTTCTTTATGTGTTTTGGGGTTTCTATAATTTTCTTAAAGAAATTATACTTTTAATGATTTTTTACCCAAAAGGCTCGGGGCATGAGTTAAAACCTATGCTCCTCAATATTTATTAATAAAAAGTAAATATTAGGTTATTACATGGGTAAAATGAGTTTGTACCACCAAGAGAAAAAAATAATATAAAAATAAGGTGACCAGAAAAACTGATAAATCATCCTTTGAGGGTGAAAGAGATCAACACAGAATAATGCCCATCAATTTTACATATAACAGAAAAAACTATACAATCATCAAAGCATCAGCCCCAATTCCCAGGTCATTTTCAAATTCTTCTTGAAAAATCCAATTTTCTAAAATAATACTTGTGTTTGTCTAATACAATTGACAACAACTACATAATTTTTCATTATGTAGATTCTTTATGAAAAACCGGATCAAGAAACAATACTTCAGACAATAATTGATGAATGCTTTAACTGAACTTTCAAGTCCAAAATTGAAGACTTAAACTATTCACAATCTAGTTCACGTTTTTCTCCTACAGGTTCATACATTTTCCATATATTTGAGCAAGAAGTGGGTAGTCTATAATACCAGATTAAAGATTCTCATATATCCTGTGTTATCATCAAGTAGTATGAGGGGAATCCATCCACCAGAACATGAAGACTTATGTCACAACCTATAATAAAATTACCGGACCCAAGGCTGTACAAAACTGCAATCAGTGGCTTCACAAGAAAGAAGTGAAAGAATAATTCATACCAATAGAGATCGTGAAGACCAATAGAAATCATCATGAAAATTAAATGGGGAATCTCAAAGAAAAATACTCTGGGGTTGTAGTCTTTTGGATCTTGATTTTATATATTCATCCTAAAAAACAAGAACATGATCCTAATCATCTTGATAAGTTTCACCAAAATCTTGACATAACCATAGCTGGAAGGTATAGGGGAATTTCAACAACTTCTCAAGAGACATTCTTTTTCGAATGAAGGGTATCCAGAAGATATCTGTATGAAGATGTAATTCATCTTGGTGAGTGCTTAATCATTTGATTCTTCATTCGGTCATATTGATTCAAAGATCACACAACATACAAAAAGAATCTGGAAATAGCACAACCACAACAACTCAAGCACAGAATTCAGAACCATATATATGGATCAAATTCATTGTAGAGACTCATCCAGATACATCTATTCCCAAGAAAGTTGTAAAAAATCAAAGTCAGGGTCTCTATCACATTTGGATTCCACCCTATCAAACATCCTCTCTCTGATACTTAAATAGTCATCTATAGTTAAATCCTTGTAAGTATATACTCCAAAGGACTATCTCAATTTTTCCTCAATCCATGGGTAAAATTCATCCATATAACCCTTCTTGATTACATGAGTGCAATTCCTGATCTAAATAGCATCCTCTGACTCCTCTGAATCCAAAGACGATGAGGAATTATCTTCATCCGATGAGGAGGAGGGATCCCCACCAACTTCTGGATGAGGAAGGATCACATGTTTTTCCAATTGAATCCCCAAGGATCTAGTGACAATAGTTCTCTCCAACATAGAATAATCGATACGTTTCTGGGTCTTATTGGAGGGTGGAATAATAAAACCATCTGAGTCAAGAATTGGATTCTTCCCTTTTTTAGCACTCTATTGAAAATACACATCCTCAATTTGACACACATGATCAAGTGCATCTTGATTAGCTTCACTAGAGTCAGATTGCATCTCATGTTTTTCCATCTCAATAGATGTTGTGACTTTTGAGGTAATAAAGGTTGGATGAGTATTATTAATAACATCCACAAAGCCAGAGAAATCACCAACAGTAGGGCACAGAGGATGGGGCTGTTTAGAATGAACAGCCACATCCCTATTTGGTGTGGGCCTCATTGGTTCTCCTTATCCCACACTTCAAGGTTTGGTTATGCATTATTCATCAGCACAGTCTCCTGGGGAGGTTGGGTATCAACATATCCATCAAGGGCCGTAGGTTTTCCTAAGGTCCTTTCAGCATAATCATTAAATTATTCAAAAGCTAATTTCGGCATAACCTTTTCAACCCATACTGACTTGTTACTGGTGAGAGGGTATGGAATAGTTAATTCATTGATTCAATATTTAGAATAATGACCAATATTATGAAATTTATTACAACATGCTGGTAGGTTTTTAAATTTTATCTTGTGTTAAAATATCGACTCACTATCTTGTATCCAAACAATGGATGGAAGAGGTTGAGAGATGTTAGCTTTAGTGAAAACACTCGCAGCTGAGGGTCTGGAAAGAATGTTGGTAGCATAGTCCATTTTATGCGGATGGACAATTTGGTTTGAAATTGGAAAAAGGGATGCTTGTTTGAACAAATTAAGTGGAAGGCCATCAAATCCAAACTATAGTTGGATGATGGGTGGTTCGAAGTTAGGAACAAAATCTGGGGTCCATTTAATAACTTTCATGTGGCATCCCCCAACACCCATGAATTCCTCATCTAGAAACAATAGTAATCATCATCATAAGAAAATCGAAAAACAACATTTGAGGATTTCAACAAGCCAATATAACAATTAACGAACCCAATAGCTTCCAATGTCTTTCTTAAGAAGTTCAAGGAGGGCCTACATTTAAAGAACATACCAATAAGCATGAAACGAAGATTTGAGGAGAGTAGGAGAACCTCATTTAGTGAGAATGATATTGCAGCATGACCTCGATGCCGAAATAATTTGGGTGCAATACAAGGATCAACATTCAGGTATTTATAGGGTATTTATAGTCATTTAGAGGTTTTTAGAATTTTCATGTGTATTTTAGTGCTTTTTAATGTTTTAGGTTCTTTTTTATTTTAAGGGTTTAAAATTATTTTTTGAATATTTAATAGTTTTTAGGGTCATTTAGTGTTGTTAGTGTATTTATGGAATTTTGGGTTTTAAGGGTTTATATTTCTTTTAGGGTTTTTAGTTTTTTTAGTGTTGTTAGGGTTTTTAAGGTATTGATGTGCTTCAGGATTTTCTGTGGTTTTTAGAGTTTTTAGGAATTTTCAGTTTTTTTATGTTTTTTGGGGTTTTTAATGGTTTAAAGGGTTTTTTTAGTATTTGTAGGTTTCATAGTGATTTAGTTTTATTTGGGTATTTATGGATTCCACTACTAGAAAGTCAGGATATACCAACGGTTTCAAACTATTGGTATAGGAAGGTAACCCGTAGGGATGTATGGCATGGGTATAGGCATATACCAACAGTTATCACTAAACCGTTGGTATAGGTCCATGAAAATTGCAGTATACCAATGGTTGTAAACAAAACATTGTTATAGACAGATACAAATAGTTTGTTATCCTTCGGTATATATCCTCAGTAAAAACATTACCAATAGTTATAGAACCTTTGGTATAGAGTTTTTCAAATGGTTTACTAAAACCATTGGTATACAGATGCATTTCAACACTATACCAATGGTTATAAACCATTGGTAAAGGGTTCCTCAAAAATTAAGCATAGAAAGCAACAACCTCCACCCTTCTTTGCATACAAGACCTATAAACTGTAGAAAAAATAGAAAAAAAACTCAATATTGAGTTTTTTAGTTGAATTTAATTCATTACATGGTTTTTTATCCATATGGAATTGTAATGGGAACCTGAACAAAAAAATTTCATTGTAAATTGAACTGCATTAACTACTTAAAGAATGGACAAATAGTTTATCACAATAAAATTATGTTGGATATTATTTAATGGATGTAAATTGGAACTACTAAAAGGCATATAATGTCTATAAATGATGGTAGGACTAATGGCTAGCTCAGGGAATTCTTTGTTTCAAGGTATATTTACATTTCCATGTTGTATGGTAATATTGGTAATTTCCCTAAGGATTTGAAAAATCCTTGAAAATTTCTATGAGGGTGGATCGATATGATGTTAATTTAGTTTTGCATTCAGATTGGGGTAGTACTTAAAGATGCCTAATAGAAAAGATGGTTTAGGATAATAAATATTCTCGTGAGGGGTCATCTAAAGATGATGAGGATTTTGATTCTAATTACTATCTTAATGGATTTTTCATGAAGTAAAGGCATACTAATGGAATAAACCAATTGTTAGGATGTGTTATTTTCTTATAAAATTGTTGAAATATGATAAATACTTATCTATGGGTCTTTTATGTCCCCTTCAATTGTTTAGGGTGATGCAATTACAATAGATTATTTTCCTAGTCCTTCAACTAGTCCGAATAATGGAAAGGGAAACATTAATGAAACTAATATTCCATCAATATTACTATAAATGGAATGGAATTAGATGTAGCTGTATAAGATCAAACATAGAAATCTCTTAAGGATCATAAGACTAATAAAATAAGAAATATTAAGGTAAAAGTAGATTTTCCTTTGGATGATGATAAGGTTCTAAGTCCTAGACATGTTACACAAAAGTATTTTTTAATATCTTAATCATTGTATGTCTACTATAGATCCCCCTAAAGATAAACCTTTTTATAAGTGTAAATTTATCACTATAGACCCAATATACATTGATGGTCATACTAAATCAAATAATTACCTATTATAGATCAATCAAAGTACATCATCTACCAGAATGTTATGACTCTATTGATCCATAGAGGGAAGATTCTAGATATCTTAAATCATTTGTATGTTTTTATCTTGTTATATATTTAGTGGGGACCTCCCCATAAAATATTTTAGCTATTAGTTTATCATTTTATGGTAATTATACTTTATATGAAAAGAGAAATAAAGGTCGGAAAATTTATCACCAAATTATAAACGGTCTTGAGATTTGTGAGAAGGACCAAACACTAACCTCACAGGGAAATATAATGTATAATTTTTTCATTTTCTGTAGATTATGAGAATGGTTGTATTTTTTAGAAGAATATACTTTTTAAAATTAATGGTAGAATCACTACAATATGTGTAGTGTCCTGGCCCAGAATCCATGTTGAGAGAGATTATGAATAAAAATAACACCTACTCATGGGTGTCTTTATGCACATCACATTATTCATTACTAGATATACATATATATCTATTTTTAACAATGTTTGGTTGGAAATACACAATAAATATTCTTAAACAAATAACCACATGCTACATCAAATATTATTCTTTATAATAGTTTATTTCCTATAAATTCACATCATGGGATCATTGGAATGTGAAACATTCAACACTAATCGAAGACACTATATCAATGATCAATGAAAACTATTCTATATGAGGATTTGATAGAACTATATTCAGATAGAGGTATAAAACCAACATAAATAACAAACAATACATGTAAATAAACAAATGAATAGAATTTGGACTTTTATTTTGTCATTATCTTTAAATTTTAGCATAGCCACATCAATCAAACTAAATCAATACCCCCCATCACCTACAATAAACCTCAAAACTACCTATAAGTAGAACATAATTCACTACCAACAAAATAAAAAAACCTACAATGTAATGAATTTTCAATAAAATAATCAACACATTATTATATTGCAATATGAAATATATGTAATCAAAATAGAAAATAGTAAATAATGAAACTAACTACCCACTACAATCAAAACAACAACAAAACATCATCAATGTGCAATGAAATCTACAAAAAATCCTCAAAAAACAAAAACATGCATTAAAACAAATAGAGAATACTCAAATACCAACAAAATAATACATAAATACTGATAACAAAACAAATCAATTTATTCATTTTACCATTGATAACATACATACAAAATATCACACATATATTTAGTCTAAGAAAATCATCATACATCAAATATCAAAATGATTAGTAAAAAATATAATGGATCAATCATTTACTCATCACCATCACTATCATCACTGTCATCATAAGACTCATCCTCATCCTCATCTCTATCCCCATAATCATCCCTTTCTTCATCCCCATCTTCATCCTCAGCCTCATCCTATCAGTTTTCCTTCACATCGGCCTTTTCCTCCCCATAACCATTACCATCACCATATCCATGAACAAAATCATCTTGACCGCCACTAGGACAGCCTCTTGATGCACTATATCAGGAACACATAATTGAAATATAATCATCACAAGAAGATCTGGTCTCTAGTGAAAGTGATGGACATAAAACGTTCATCAGTTTCATAAATTCAGTGTTTTCCCATTCAAACCATTTTTCCACCTATGTGATAATTTTTTGGCATGGTCTTCCCACATCTTAGCCTTTTCCAGTACAGTGGCAATACAACTGGTACATTATGTGGGCCAATACCACATCAGCACTATACTTTTCCCAGGACAGCAACGTACTCTTCCATGGTGCTCATCTCCCAAAACATGATGTAAGTAATCATTTGGCCCAAAACAATCAGGTTCTTGGGCATAAAGGTACTTTAAATTAGCTGGTTTCATATATAAATACATTGTTGATTAAAAAAGTAGATATTAAAATTTTAAATAAACAAATTAAAACTTATATTATTCTGTTTTGTTGTTTTATTAACTACACTTCCATATTTTTTCGTTTTACTTGAGAAAAACAGTTTTTCTCTAGGTACATATCCAATAATATTCAATACCTCCCTCTAATATGAAAATGAATTTAGGAAACCATTATTGATAATAGTTTACTAATAAGGAATTTTATAACTAAAATTATATCAAAACATTATAAATTGAATGAATTGTGAATGAAATAATATAAACTACAAGTCCTAATGAAAAATTATAAACAACTATCATCCCTACTTCCTCTCATGATCTAACATCATAGTACACCCAAAAGTGTGGAGGTAATTTTTAGAATCAATGTCTTTTTTATTTATTCCAGATAATTCCTAAATAAAATTCAATACTACAAAAGAATGTATTAAAGAAAAATATGAAAATTTCCATTTAAATCCATGAAATGTAATTAATACCATAAACCTGGTACTTTCCCCCTGAGTAATCATTTGCGACAATATTCTATCAAAAAATCATCCATGAAAGTTACCACCTCTAACTATGTTCCAACTATAAAATTATAGACAATATAGATCTCATTCTTATAGGATCTCAAAAGCTCACCTAATTCCATTAGACATGATGATCGTGCACCCTCACCATCAAGAAAATTAAAATGAATCTGACACCAAAATATAAATTCATATAAATAAAATAATAACATTACATTAAATACAACATAGTTTTTTACCCATATTTGTTCCCAAGAATTATCTTTGACATCATTTGGAAAGTGTCTCTATGAGAGAGGGCAGACGAGAATGATGTCGGAGTATATGGAAAGCATTGCCAAAATATTCCTACATTTCTACCCTATTTTTAGATCATTGTCATCTTTGTTGTAGTCTAAAATCAACTGCGAGTGGTAGTTCAACACTACACGCATTCATATAGGACCCCGCCTCTTATCAGTAGATCCAACTATTATAGAAGAAAATATATTATATAAATACATGTTATAGTGAAAATAAATTATGGTAATTTTTTTATTAGGGTTATATAATTATACCTGTGGAAGTATGATAAAAAAGCACCACTGGATTCGTAAGCATCAAATGAACATCACCCTGTATAGGTGGAGTGGGTACCAATGTATTCTCTATATGAACAGACTGTGTTAGTGTAGGAGTTGAAAAAGGAATGTAGTAGATCAGAGAGAATTATGTATATGGAAAGGAATATGGAATGGGTGGTTGTCCAAATGCATGATATAGATGAGGAGTGGGAATCATTATCAGATACGATAAATATGGGCCATGAGGTTTGGATTTAATGTCTGTTGAAAACATGGGAGGCCAATATATCCCTTGTTTCCTTAATGAAACTATGGGATTAGAATGTGTGTTAGATAGTATGTCAGTGGGACGGATAGAGTCTAATCAGGTACACTGACTAGAGCAGCTAGCTCTCTTACCACCCCCCTCATACCACCAGCCTGAGTATTGGGACCACTACAAGGCATCCCATCAAATAACTAGATCATATGTGGTAGGTACTGTATAAAAGTTTAAAACAAAATTAATCACAAGACATTATATATTTTTATATATATATATATATTTGAAATTAAATTTTTATAATAGGAACTAATGGAGGAATGACCATCTCAATCATTTAGTGATTGTTGTCGATCATCCTTTTTCTTCACATCTCCTCAATAGGTTTCATTTGATACATTTGAAATCAAATAAGGAAGTAATTAGAAAAGGTTAACTAATGTGTAACCCAATAAATATTGAAAATTCACATTAATTTCACGTTGGATACAAAATATTTTAATCAATATGAAATCATTTTGAATAGTATCAACCTTAAAAACCCAAGTCGAGCTAAACCAGAAGAACTATGAACATATATAGGTGATTATATATATTTTCCAACACAACATGGGGTTCACAATTAACTCTAAAATTGAGCTATTGGAGTCATCACAAGTAAAAAATGGATTGGGGCCAATGGTAGAATGTATGGTGTGCATTCAATGATCAAAAAACTGTCTTGGAATTATTTAAATAATGACACCAAATTTAGGTAAAATATGATATTTGACAGAAAAAACATTTTTCTTCATTGATGAAAAAACATATGGTTCGTCTATAGCAAGTGTGTGGCTCATGTAAATAACATGAAATCCATATCATTATTAAATGATCCATGCATCATCATCAAATTAAACCAATGTAATTTCATCATAGTGACTCAACCATAATAATAATAATTCAATATTATTTTTTTAATGACTCCATAATATGCTACATTTTCAAATAATGTTATATTATCTGATTCACTGGAATAAAAGTATATTGTGGAAGTTATCATAACACCATCATCTTGTGTTATTATGTTCTTTTCTCTTTCAGTGATAATAAATTTTTACCCTTGTATCACAATTGATTTATATTCACAAACTATGATATATGGACCAAAATCCAATGCTCTTATTTCCTCAAAGACAGATCCAGTAGAAAAACTCAATACCTGAATTATAAATGGATATTAAACATAATTAAATAGTGATTTTATTAATTTGTTACATTAATATTTCTACCTTAAATTTGAACCAATAAAAAGTCTTTTTTTCTTTGAAAACATCTCTCCTTCTCAAAGATAAAAATGATTCTTTTTAATTTTCATTTCCCTATGTTCCCTATAGATAAAATTAGATAGATTTTAATAGATATGTTAAAATTACAAGATATGAGATAAGATATACATGTTACATTTACTTACATGATTTATTCATCAAAAAAATCATAGTTTAACAACACTATGTGATGTTCCATCTTTCTCACTTAAAGGCTAAATGCCATCAACATATATGATCTGAGAATTCATCCTTTTTGAGGAAGTGATGGAAAAATAGGTTCAATTTTCTCATAATATTCTTATTCATTTATCATTGGGAAATTTATTCACATAGTAATGTCATAAAAATACATTGGGAGAAATCCACAGAATCTTAATCCTAGTAATGATTCATGATTGATCATTCAAGATAATTCCTCTTCTGGACATAATACATCAATGTGTAAATATTTATTTTACATGGATACATCCAAATAAAAGCAATAGGTTCTCAAAGAAGTATTTTGGTTGGAATATAGATATCCAGATATAGCATGTAATTGAAAAACAATGGAGGAAATATTTTTTGTAACTCATACAAAATTAATGGTGTCTCTACGAAAACAATTTCCAGAAAGACATGGAAAAAATATTAGCAAAATGATCTCCAAACAAATGGAACAACCGAATAACTGACACCCTTAAATTATTGGAAATAATATTATAGATTGTTATTAGAATCAACTCATATAGAATGACCTAATAATCATGAGTCTTTAAATATTTCATATTCAACTCTCTTCTATTGACCTGTTTTGATATTTTTCTTGAATATCCATCAAGAACATTAATAGTCTGTAGAACTTCAAGAAAATGATTTTTCTATAGGTTTCATCACATAAGAAGCAGAGGGAACATTTTATTTATTTTCATGGATATAGAAAGAATGAAATTATAGTCTAATCCACAAATCCACCAAGTTAGGCCAAGATCATAAATAATATTTTATCACTCCATTGATATTTAGAAGAAGAGATATCTAAAATTCACATATATTCTTTTCAGTGTGCATTACCTCTAAGAAATGGCGTAACAAGTTGGTTGACTAATAATGAAACTCAAAGAAGATACTCCTCTTCTTACAACCGTAATAGGTTTAATTAGAAACATTATTATTCTTTATAGATCTCATTTGACCCTTCCTGAATGAAAAAAATGAAACCATGAAATTCATTTAGCTGATCAATCCATACAGTTGATGTAACAGCCCGAGATTTTATGAAAAATATTCTTTTTAATTTTATTAATGTCTTATGTTGTACGCTACACCAAAAGGAGCTTGCATAACACACATCCTTGACTTGCCTTTCATTACACGCAATCGCGACCTTCCACGATAGCATGTGTTGTACGCAACACCGAGTTTCGCTAAACAACGATATGCTATTAAAATATTATTATAACTAGCCGTTATGAATAGTAATAAACACCTTTTAAAATTTTAGAAATTTTATCTCTCAAAATGGACTTAATTTTTGGATTCGGAGTATCGAATTTAGCCTAAGGTGAAATTTTGGTACTTTTCGGATAACTTTCATATTCTGATGAATAGTGAAAATTACTAAATTATAATTAAAAACAACTTTTTTAATCAAAATAATTAATAGTGATAAATTATTAATTTGAGTTGTTTTAAAGTATATTTAGAATATATTTTTACAATTTAATACAATTTTGGTCATTGGATGTAATTTCACATTTAAACCAGACATAAACAAGTGTCAATCTTTTGATAGATATTGTTTCTTAAAAACACGCTATTTGTTTTAACAGCGGGATTTAATTATAAAATTAATTAATGCAACTTCTATGTTATGAATTTGGTAAAATAGACTTCATTTTTTGAATTCGGAATATGAAATATAGTTTAGGATGAAATTTTGGTATTTTTCTGAAAACTTTCAATTTTTGATGAATAGTGAAACCACTAAGTGGTAGGTTAAAAACTGAATTTTGCGTAAAACTTAATTTTACTGCTTCTGTGAATGGAATTTCGAAAATCCGACAGACACGGTTAATATCAAGGACTAAAATGTGGTTCAATGAGATGAAAATAATTTTTGGTGAATAGTAACTTTTTATTTTTTTTACCACGGTTAATAGTAAATAGGGTAACTAAGGGTAAATATGATATTACTATTACCCTAACACATGTCCTAATTCTATTGGATAAGTGTAATTCGACCAAAAACAACCTTATGAATATAATATGACCATTTAGGTCCACTTGGATTAGATTATGACATTTAATATTATTTTATTTAATGAATAGTTAAAATAGTTAAAATCAAAGTTTAATAACTAAAACATTTTTAATATGGGGTTATAAATAAGATAAATTCGACTATAAATATTAATTAGAAAGATAAAAAGATTTCCTACATAATGATATTTTATTTATAATTTTTAGACTTTAAATAAATTAATTTATTTATGACACAACGATGATGCAGTAATTACCCTTTTAAGGAAATATTAACATAATTGATGTTATAAATTCTCAAATGAATGTAATTTGAGACTTTTTATGCATTCCACTAATTTTCTAGGTTACTATGATATATTAGTGTTGAGTTAATCAACTTGGTTCGAACATATAATTCTGTTATTACTTTCACAAAAATCATATATCAAATAGTGTCAAAATTGACACAAAATAGTTTTTAAATCAAATATTATATTATTAATTGTTATTTTATTCCTAAAAATCTATGGTTAGGAAATATTACTTAGATAAGGATATATATATTAATAATAAACAATTTGGGGTTCGTTTGGCATGTTATAGTAAGTGTATTAACCATATAGTGAAAGAAAACAAAAAGACACGGTAAAAGTTAAATTATTTAACTTAGAGTTAAATCTAATTGATAAGGTTAACATAATACCCTAAACTTGTATAAATCCTATTGGTTGATAGTATTTCGACCCATCCCCACTTAAGCTTCGAAATAAGACCCTTTAGAACCATTATAAACCGATTTTGACATTAATATAAAATAATATTTTGTGGTATTCCTAAGGTGCCCCTCTCCTCCCTTATAAAAGGACACCTCCTCCCCCCTCCTCCTCACACCAATTTGAGCACTCATGCTCGGCCAAACTCTTCCAAAATCCATTCTCCACTTCCCTAGAAACATCATAGAGGTTCCGGTCTTCCTCAAAGACCAATTTTAGTGCCCTAAGAGGAGGTCTCAAAGAGGCGCTTCAAAGAAGAGGTAATTTTAGTGCCCTACTGAGCATTTGAGCTCACCCTTTTATGTTTTCTTTTCCCTAGGATATAAAGAAAGGTTTTAGGTATAAAAAAAGTAAGATCTTTATGGGAGATTTTGGTGATCTTTCACCACGATTAGAAGATTATATTCCGAGTTTCCAAAGACACTATACTATTACGATCCTTGTGTGTGTGTTTTTTTTGTTATGTACTAAGTATTCCGCAAATGTAATGTAATGTCCATGTACGTTAAGTTTCGGGTCTCTACAGTTGGTATCAGAGGAAAGGTTTAGTCAACCTTTGGAAACTAGGATGCGAGATCTTTAGTGAGATCCCTAGAGATACTTATAAGGTATGTCTAGGGATCTCCCTAAGGATAAGTATACGTATAGGATACAGTCCTAGAACTACGGTAACGATCATAGAATTTAACCTAAGATGTTAGATATTGAGGATACTCCACCTTTATTATGTTGTTTTCCCTAGAATGATTTTTGCCTCTCACACTATTTTTTTTTTGGGTTTTAGAAAATGGATGGAAACAAGGTGATTCACGATAATGGAGGATATGTTGGACAATGGAATGATATTTTTCCCGAGCAACCAAATGAAATGGGATTTGGATGTCCAAACATCATTATTATGCCGAATCAGCAATCTCATAATATGATTAATAAAGTAAAATTTGGTAAGTTTCCTGACTCGGCTAATAAGAGAAAGATGGAGTTTCATGATGATCATAGAGGAATGAAAGTTCAATTTCCCCTATGTAAATCATGTGGGAAGAGGAATCAAGGAGAATGTTTCAAAGGAACTGGAAGATGCTTTGGGTGTGGAAAAGAAGGACACAAATCCAGTAAGTGCAAAGGAAAAGGTTCAGTTAACACCAGGGATGAGGATAATGGTATTGCTACGACATCAAAAATGGTTAAATGTTTTAAATGTGGAATGTACGGGAATTATTCAAACCAATTCCCTAAGGGAAAGTCTCATGAAGATAATCAGTATGGTCGTATGGGAAGTATTTATGTGGATGATGATGAAGAGACTACAAATGATATGTGAGATGAAAGAATTGTTGAAGCTCGGTCAATGGTTTAAGAATGTAGTGGAATGATTACATGTTTATCATGTGTAATGTTGTATAAGTAATCTCATGGTACTATGGAATAAAGAGACATGTAAGGATTGTTACACTGTTTTCTGATTAATGTTTCCAGTATCCATGAAAGTTTATTCAGATATTTTTGGAATGTAGATGATATGCTCATAATGAAGGAATAATAAGATAATGAGGTATTTGATTGTATTCATGAGCTCATGAATGATATAAGGAGAAGGTTATATCATGGTTTGAGTATATAGAATTTTTGGATTTTGGTATGTGGAAAGAGTTAACTTTTAACTGCATTCATGTTTTCATTAAGGTTCAATGGGTATTCAAGAGAATACATGATTAAGGCCTTTGAATGTTTGGAATGTGACCAATAAGACATATCTTATGATATATGGGGATCAACGACAGTATTAAATATCTGGCAATCGTTTTCACTATATTATGAGAGTGGAATGCAGTATTATGGATAAGCCTAAAGATTAGAATGGATTATGTTGGACATAAGTTAGTATTGTTTAAGGATAGAAGATTTTCGATATTATTGATGGGATGTTATAGTAATATAGTTTTAGAAAAAGGACAACCTGCAGGACGGGCGACAGCCCATCACGTCGGACAAGGCTGTGGGAATCGAACCCACAACCGAAGTGCGACTGGCCTTTATCGCCTACCACTGGCCTACAAGAAGTCCATGTTTAGTAGAAACTAGTTTTATTATATTAATCAGTATGACATATGAAGTATAAGTCCATTTTAGGAACCATATATGATTAATCTCACTATAGATCGACTTATGTATATAATTTTTGCTAACCGTTTGTTTGAGACAGATGGAATGACCCATCATTCTATCACATGATCTGCTAACACTTCACTAAAAACAAATTCAACTTCATTTATTTAAGAGATGAAGTGGAAATTGTTCAAGGCACGAACAACAGTGAGATTGTACCAAAATAAAGTAAGTATTTATTCTAATTCAAATTTTCAACTTTAGGGAAATGATCTTGAAAACCAAAAATATTGTCTTAGTGCCCTTATATCTGATGAATCAGATGGTGCCCTAGATCGTCACAAATTTATGGCTTTGTGATTGCTGGCTTTTCCATAGCCATGTTCTCTACCACTCTCCATCAGAACATGATGGTTAGATTTCTCTTCCATATCCATATTTTCACCTATGTGGAATCCCAGTGATTAGTTTATTTGGGTAACCATTATGTTTCATACTTTTGTTTTTAAAGATTGGTTTTGATATTCCTTTTTACGATGTGGGTTTCTATTAAAGAAACTTTCGAATAGTAAACCATTTATAACCCCGACGAATTTCGAGGGAGAAATTCATTTTAAGGGGGGTAGAATGTAAGAGACCGAGATTTTATGAAAAATATTCTTTTTAATTTTATTAATGTCTTGTGTTGTACGCTACACCAAATGGAGCTTGCACAACACACATCCTTGACTTGCCTTTCATTACACGCAATCGCGACCTTCCACGATAGCGTGTGTTGTACGCAACACCAAGTTTCGCTAAACAACGATATGATATTAAAATATTATTATAACTAGCCGTTATGAATAGTAATACCCACCTTTTAAAATTTTAAAAATTTTATCTCTCAAAATGGACTTCATTTTTGGATTCGGAGTATCGAATTTAGCCTAATGTGAAATTTTGTTACTTTTCGGATAACTTTTATATTCTGATGAATAGTGAAAATTACTAAATTATAATTAAAAACAACTTTTTTAATCAAAATAATTAATAGTGATAAATTATTAATTTGAGTTGTTTTAAAGTATATTTAGAATAAATTTTTACAATTTAATACAATTTTGGTCATTGGATGTAATTTCACATTTAAACCAGACATAAACAAGTGTCAATCTTTTGATAGATATTGTTTCTTAAAAACACGCTATTTGTTTTAACAGCGGGATTTAATTATAAAATTAATTAATGCAACTTCTATGTTATGAATTTGGTAAAATATACTTCATTTTTTGAATTCGGAATATGAAATATAGCTTAGGATGAAATTTTGGTGTTTTTCTAAAAACTTTCAATTTTTTATGAATAGTGAAACCACTAAGTGGTAGGTTAAAAACTGAATTTTGCGTAAAACTTAATTTTACCGCTTCTGTGAATGGAATTTCGAAAATCCGACAGACACGGTTAATATCAAGGACTAAAATGTGGTTCAATTAGATGAAAATATTTTTTGGTGAATAGTAACTGTTTATTTTTTTTACCACGGTTAATAGTAAATAGGGTAACTAAGGGTAAATATGATATTACTATTACCCTAACACATGTCCTAATTCTATTGGATAAGTGTAATTCGACCAAAAACAACCTTATGAATATAATATGACAATTTAGGTCCACTTGGATTAGATTATGACATTTAATATTATTTTATTTAATGAATAGTTAAAATAGTTAAAATCAAAGTTTAATAACTAAAACATTTTTAATATGGGGTTATACATAAGATACATTAGACTATAAATATTAATTAGAAAGCTAAAAAGATTTCCTACATACTGATATTTTATTTATAATTTTTAGACTTTAAATAGATTAATTTATTTATGACACAACGATGATGCAGTAATTACCCTTTTAAGGAAATATTAACATAATTGATGTTATAAATTCTCAAATGAATGTAATTTGAGAATTTTTATGAATTACACTAATTTTCTAGGTTACTATGATATATTAGTGTTGAGTTAATAAACTTGGTTCGAACATATAATTCTGTTATGACTTTCACAAAAATCATATATCAAATAGTGTCAAAATTGACACAAAATAGTTTTTAAATAAAATATTATATTATTAATTGTTATTTTATTCCTAAAAATCTAAGGCTCGGCAAAATGACTTAGACAAGGATATATATATTAATAATAAACAATTTGGGGTTCTTTTGTCATGTTATAGTAAGTGTATTAACCATATAGTGAAATAAAACAAAAAGACACGGTAAAAGTTAAATTATTTAACTTAGAGTTAAATCTAATTGATAAGGTTAAAATAATACCATAAACTTGTCTAAATCCTATTGGATGATATGATTTCGACCCATCCCCACTTAAGCTTCGAAATAAGACCCTTTGGAACCATTATAAACCGATTTTGACATTAATATAAAATAATATTTTGAGGTATTCCTAAGGTGCCCCTCTCCTCCCTTATAAAAGGACACCTCCTCCCCCCTCCTCCTCACACCAATTTGAGCACTCAATCTCGGCCAAACTCTGCCAAAATCCCTTCTCCACTTCCCTAGAAACATCCTAGAGGTTCTGGTCTTCCTCAAAGACCAATTCTAGTGCCCTAAGAGGAGGTCTCAAAGAGGCGCTTCAAAGAAGAGGTAATTACCGTTACCAATTCTTTCATCTTTATTTCTTCTTCCACTTCTTCTTATTAGTTTGTTTCATTATGAAGTAATAACATCAGTATCACTCATATACGGATATGTTATTATAAGTATGAAACAACCCTATTTCACCATCTATCCATCCTACGGAAAAAGAAATCACCGCGCGTGCGTACGTACGGAATACCGTCTCCACGCCGTGGTGTAATCTATTTTCCACCACCACCTTACATGGATGGGTATAATGGTGTAAAGAATAACTATACATAGTTATTACAACATCATATTGATTGTGATATATTGTATAATCCACTCCAATTGAATTCAATATTTATGGAAATGATATCATCGCTCGTGCGTACGTACGGACTACCGTCTCCACGACGCGATGAGATTCATTCTCCATGTTAACCATTTAAGAATGATTATAAAGTATATATAAGAAATAATAATGAAATATATGACATTATAAAGCTACTGAATTTATGTATATATATATATGTATGTCATCTACTTACTTTCATTCAAGACAATAAGGAAAGGAAAACAATGTTCATGCGTACGTACGGACTACCATCTCCATGAACGATGTTTTTCATTTCATTTATCTATCTATTATATATATATATATACTGAATATATATGATATATAAATCATATTTTATATTCTGGAAGTAAGTAAATCATGATATAAGTAATAATAATGTCAAGAACAACAAGTCAAAACACCTACGATAAATGAAACGATTTTACCCAAAACGCTTCTTTAACATGGAATTTACAAAAGAACGGGTAATATAATGTCATAAGTGAACCATATATGATATCATAACAATGAATATGATTCTTTAATAAGTCTATAACATTATTTAAATCATTATACAGGAGGTTCGGACACATACAAAGAAAGTCGGACCTAAGGTAAGGGGAATACCACAATCTCATTCTTTGTCCGAGATTGTTTATACTTTGAAATTTACTAGGGTGTATTTTATCATCCACATCCATGTTTCCTAGATATGTAATATTATTTACATCCACCTACATTTGTTTAAATCCAAATTTACCCTTTGGTGAGTTTTAGTAAAATATATGAAAGGAATCTTTTGTCGTTTTTCGTATGAGGTACTTTTTGACTTTTCCGACAAAAGTACAAGAAGAATGTTTTTTTTAACTTAAACGGAACGAACGGATTTTTATGGTTTTATAAAGCCTTATTTTCATGAAGCTTCCTCCAAAAGATTTCATGAATATTTTCAATAAAATCTCTTTCTTTTAAAATTGCATGATGTTTTGTGAAAATAAATTGATTTTGAAGAAAGGATATTTTCCTCAAGAATTCATTTCAAGTGTTTTATCAAAATTATTTTACATCTAAGATAATAAAGGGTTCTGTTTCTATCCATATTTTTACATTGATTTGACTATGTTGTGATGGAATTATGTATATGAATTACTTTATCTTATATGAATGGTTTTATGATGTCATGTTGTTTAAGAATCCCATTTTTATTACATGGGTTATGAAATGATGTATGATTTATGATTTTGTGGCCCACATAAGAATGGTATAATTATGAGATGGGTGGGACCTATATCTCTCTCCAATGCATTGGGTAAAGATTTTATATCTCATGAGATAGACAGGGCTGGAACGGTAGGTTATACCGGTTCAGTGAAACAGGACTGAAACGAGGGTTACTCGATTCAGAAAGGGACTTTGTCCACTAAGATAGTATTGGCAATGAGTCTTGACTAACAAGAAATTATTCTCTATGATTATGTGTGAATGACACAAAGTTTCATGTTTTAAGTTATGATTATTGTGATTATATTTCACTGCCATGATTTACCCCATGTTATGAAATTATGATCTCTTTTGCAGGTTAAGATTTCCAAAAGTTATGTGCTTATGTATATGATGTGATTGATATTTCTTTTGTTTACCCTTACTGAGAATTTGAGCTCACCCTTTTATGTTTTCTTTTCCCTAGGATATAAAGAAATGTTTTAGGTAAAAAAAAGGAAGATCTTTATGGGAGATTTTGATGATCTTTCACCACGATTAGAAGATTATATTCCGAGTTTCCAAAGACACTAAACTATTACGATCCTTGTGTGTGTGTTTTTTTGTTATGTACTAAGTATTCCGCAAATGTAATGAAATGTCCATGTACGTTATGTTTCGGGTCTCTACAGTTGATGAGGTGGATCATCAGTCTGCATGGTATTTTCCAATCTTCAATAATTATTTCTTTGTGGATGGTCCATTAGAAAGAATTGTAAATGTCTCATAAAACTAAAACTATAATGATATTTTAGTATTTGGGATTATGTATTATTCATACAAATAAGACATGATAGTTTTCAATTCTTGCTCCATATAGACATCATTGTATATACAGAAAAGACATTGATTTTCCACATAATCATAACACACATATAAAATATTTCTCTCTAAGATTCATAATATGTATGCACACCCATATCCCAAAGCATATTTAACTCTTTTATTAAAGGCTTAATGTATATTTTATATAATTTATAGGATCAGAAGGGCCATCTATGAGTATAATTATTAATGTGAATTGTTTTTTCACAAAAACCCATGGGAGAAGGTTTTAAATGTTTATGAAAACTATACTTGTGCTATACGAAGTAACTATTTTCCCAAATGGATTAAAACTCTCTCATGAAAGACCCAGCTTCAAATTACACACGTAAGCTATGAAATCAGAATATTGAGTATCAAACCACTACCATGAAAATACAACTATAAGGTGAACCAACTCATATTTATTCATCTTTCTCATGGTATCATTCCATCAAATTTTTACTGATATTTCATAAAACATGAATAGATTCAGGAGTCTGGGGATTAATGGATAGTGACACATTTCATTCTTCGGCACAAGAGATGGTGTTCCATCATCTTTTCGCTTCCATTGGGATGAACTACATTTAATATAATCATTTCATTAATTAGTTTAATCCTAGAATAAGATATAATATTTCATGTAATAATGAATTTTGTTATTTAAAAATCTATGTTCTTCAACTAACATCCATGCCATATAGTTGTTTGAGGGAATATCTATATCATATATAAGTAAGTCATTCAAGAAGGTAATAATGCAATTTATTGCTGTATAGGAAATAATATATGTTTTTCCCACAAAATAATCAAATTCAAAACTATAGATTTTTAATTTTAACACATTAAAGATATACTAGAGTCATGGAAACACCATTCAATTTTTTCACTCGGCCAACATTATCATTTTTATTAGATGCATCATGTGTGATTTTATTGAAGTATTCTTGGGTCTAGATCCTTTCCTTCTCATGATGAAAAATAAATAGAAACCAGTCTTATAACAAATTATCTAATATAGTTATCTCATTTGGATCGTCGTCATTTTGAGATTCCATTTTCTACCCATTTTGATACCACACATAGTAGTTTTCCTGAAAAAAATATTTTCTTATATGGTAGCTAAAAAACTCATCGATGAACTTTGGTCATACAACACAATTATAACATTCTAAGTGTATGTGATAATTATCTAAAGCATTAACAAATGAAAAATCTAAAAATCTCTCCAAATTATTATGAAAATCGCTTTAGATTCAAACGATTTCATACATCCAACTTCTATCCATTATGAGAAAAAGTTATTATAAGTAATTTTTCCAAATAAATTCATTAACATTGATGTTTATTAGAAAATATATTTAGGTAAATGAGAATTTTTCACTTTATATAAATCCACAACTAAGACACTAATCTATATGAGGATCACAATATGAAATACAACAAAATATAGTATATATGACAAAATATTATATATAGAAAACCATGATATTGAATTCTATTATAAATATAATACAATGATATTGGTTGGTTTTGGTTATTTTATTTGGATTTGGTCGGTGCATGCTTGTTAGGGTTTTATTAAATATTATTCAACACGATTCATTTTTTTATCATTACTAAAAAAATTATTTTTGTTAGGTTCAATTTAGTCAATTTATATTTATTTTAGTTTAGTGTGATGTAGTTTAGTTTTTTCAGGTATACTCATGTCTACTTGGGTCATATCAAGTCATTTAAATTATATTCAGTTGGTTTATTCATGTTGGTTTTGTTAGGATATATATAGGAATTGTTATTTAAATTAAGTTTCTTTATAAAGGGTTGATAAGTTCTGTTCATTTATTTTGAAGAATAGTTCGGTAGGTTTGGTACAATTTATTTTTCATAGGGTCTAATCAATTAATTTAAATTAATTTTATTTAGTGGGTCATCATAATGGAATAAATTGATAGACTATATGAAACATAGTGGATGTTATGGAAAATCATTGTATAAAGACCATATTGGTGGATGATTTCCTTATATCCTAGCCATGAAACATCCCCTATCAGCAATATTTTTTTTCTCTCATTTCACAATAAATAAAATTTAATAAAATGAATAAAAAATAACGTTATCATGTTTAAAAATTATTATAGATCCAAAAAAATTAAATCTTTATTCAAATAATAATATATCAGGTATATATCATTAAATACATTGTCAATCATTATAGCATCACTCCAAAACATATTACACCAACTACTCCCACCATATTATCATGACTCTTGTCATATGTTAGGCTTATAACCTTTTCCCAAAATTTTTTATTTGTGATCCATGTTTATTTGGGTTTGTGCCTCATTGTTCAAAAATTAATGGTTGTAAATATTTTTTACTATATTTTAAAAGTAATGTTTTTATAGTTGATATTTATTTATTTGGGATTATAATTTGATTAGTTAATGTAAGATCATTTTAATTCAATATAATTTAAAACCACTTGGTTCTCTTATTATTTATTATCCTACATACACTATTCACGCATCAAATGTACTTATTGTTTAACCAAGATTGAATTTCCAAACACGACATTGTTTTAACTCTCAAAGTGATATAAGACCCCATTTTGGGACAAGAACCCTCTATGATTTTTAATTCCAATTATAAGCATCCCCCATGACATAACATAATTATGGAACACAAATAGAATAAATATTTATCCGAAATGACTTATATTTTACATTTCTAAGGAGTCTCACATACTCATATTTGAAATCCTATGACATATTGACTCAATGGATTATCACAAAAACCGTAATTCCCTATATGACAATCACAACGAGATTAAAAATGAATATAAGTTTAGAGAAAATTTAAGGGTCCATCCACCATATAAAATATAGAGAATAACCTACCATTATAATGGGATGATTCTCCTTCGATATCCTAGAATAATTAGTGAATATTAAAACCCACAAATATTTGGGGTTTTTTACTACAAAAAAAATAGTACATGAGAAACTATAACAAAATAGATACCCAACATAATAATTGAAAATAAGAGAATAAATATATAGATGGATTAAAAAAACAAGATTAAAAGGAGTTATAAAAAACAAGAATAAGGGTAAATGAATACTCTTTTTACTCATATATTTGGTAGGAATAAAAATTGTTTATGAGGATGAGGTATATCATAAAATATGTTTTTTTTATTTTAAATATGTTTCTAAAAAATTATCATCGAGATACTATATACATAATACACCTCTACCCAGTACATGATGTTCTACTTGGGAGAACCCTTACATTTGGCCCTTTAATTAATTCCGAGTGACCCATTTGCTATTTTATTTTTCAGTACACACACGAAATGGAACTGATATTTTAATATACATCTAAATAATTTTTTATAAAAAGAAAATATTAAAAAGAAACTCTAAGTAAACCATCAAGAAACAACATTATTGATCAAACAAAAAACAGAAAACAAACTTGTCTTTAAATAAATACGAATGAAAAAAGGAAAAATAAATCAAGGTAGAACATATAATGCAGTTAAGCATTACCAAATTAAAGTGGAAGAAAAAAAATATGGTCTGTATTTGGATCCCCAATTAGGAAATTTTTTTATACAATGGTAAGAATAGGGGAGATATCATTTAAGGAAAATAAAAACTAAAAACAAAAAATAAACTAAGGTAGAACATTATAACTAAGTTATAACTTTCAGATTTGAAGTGGAAGAACAAAAATGGATTGAATCAAGATGGATCGACTATTGGGAAGAAGTTTCATAGGCTGGGGAAGAGGGGAGCTACAGTTTAGGGAAACATGTGGGTGGATGGGGATTCTAGAGGGGTATGTGTATTTGGGTGAAAATTTACAAATGGTTTTAAAATATCATTTGGGTAGATTTTGAGTCCTAATGGTTTTATAAACCAATTGGGATACCTTGATATAAAGGGGGACATATCCTAAGGGTTATCTAAAACCATTGGGAAATATGCCTCTAAAGATCCCTATCCCAATAGTTTTTTGAAAATATTGGGTATAGGCCCCCTATACCAATGGTTTTTACAAACCATTGGTATAGGTGCATTTTTATAGATTTTATTTACAGTAGTGTTCGAATTTGTTTATGGGTTTAAATATTTTTAAGGATTTTTTAGTTTTTTTGGTGTTTTTTGGGGGGAATTGGATTTTTAGGGGTTTTAGAATTTTTAAGGTTCTTCATGTTATTAGACGTTTTTAGGGGATTTTATGTGTTTATGTTATTTTTAAGTTTTATATGGTTTTCATTATTTTTTTTGTTTGTTAGGATTCAGAATGATTTTTAAGTATTATTTAGTTCATTTAAGGTTTTTAGGGGTTTTAATAATTTCTGAGGGTTTTTAGATTGTCTTATTAGTTTATTATTTTTTATAGTTTTGGGGTTTTTAGGTTTTTAAAATTTTTATAGTTTTTATGGTATTTAGTATTTTATGATTTTTTGGAGTTTTTGGTTTTTAGTATTTTAGGGTGTTCAAATTGGGTTTTAAGTTACTTTAGGGTTTTATTGTGTTTTTAGTGTCTTCTAGTGTTTAATAGGGGTTTTAGTGGTTTATAAGGGTTTTAGTGTCTTTTGAGGGTTTTATGGTTTTTAGGGTTGGGGGGGGTTTAAGGGTTCTTCATGTTTTTAGTGTTTTTAGTGTTTTTAGGGGTTTTAGTGTTTTAAAGTTTTTAGTTTTTTATATATTATTTTGGGTTTTAGGGGTTTGGGTGTTTTTTGGTTTTCGAGTTTTTTGGGGGGTTTTGTGTTTTTTTTGGTTTTTATGGTTTTCAGCTTATTTTTTTTATTTTTTAGGGTTTTTAATATTTTTTCATCGTTTTGTGGGTTTTTACGATTTTTTGGATTTTTTATGATTTTAATTTTTTTCATAGATTTTTATGGGTTTTAAGGATGTCTACGAGTTTTAATGGTTTTAGGGTGTTTTGGTGGTTTTATAGACTTTCTTAGTTTTTAGAAATTATTATGTATTTTAGTATTTTTACTGTCTTTATTGGGGTTTTAGGATTCATTTATTTGTTTTACGATTTTTATTGATATTAAGTGAAGGATTTCGTGATTTTAGGGGGTTTTAGGGTATTTTAGGGGTTATAAAGTTTGTATGTGCTTTAGGGTATTTTAGGGGATTTTTTGGTTTTATGGATTTTTGGGATTATTTAGAGTTTTTGGGTTTTTTATATTGGTTAGGATTTTTTGTGGGACTTAATTATTTAGTTTATTTAAGTCTAATTTAGTGTTTTTAAAAATTCTAATGGGTTTTAGTGTCTTTAGGAATGTTTTAATATTTTTAGTGTTTTTTTGGAATTTTAGAGTTTTTATTGGGTTTTCTGGTTCTTTTTTTGGTTTTTATGTTTTTACAAGGTTTTTTCTGTTTTGTAGGCTTTAATAGTTTTAGTGTTTTTAGTATTTTAGGGGTTTTTGGTTTTGTTGGGGGGGGGGGTAAGGTCTTTAGTTTTTTTTTAATATTTAGGGTTTTATGGTTTTATGGGTTTTTAGGTATTTTAGGGGTTTTAGGGTTGTTTTTGGATTCCTTAGGGTTTCTTAGGGGTTTTTTGGATTTTTATCTGTTTTTATGGTGTTTGGGTTTATTATGGGTTTTAGAGTTTTTTTTGGGTTTAGGGTGTTTTGGGTTTTAAGGATTTTGGGGTTTATGTTTTTTTGAGTTTTAAATGGGGTTTAGAGTTTTTAAGGTTATTAAGGGGTCTTAGGGGTTTTAGATTTATTTGGGTTTCAAGGGATTTTATGTTTTTTTGTGGGATTTTAGAGTCCTTTTAGTGTTTTTATTGAATTTACATTTTTTTCAATATTATTTTTGGTTTTTTGGGGGTTTTAGGGTATTAGTGTGTTTTATGGTTTTTAGGTTGTCTTGGATTTCTTTTGGGGTTTTTAGTTTTTTATCGTTTTAGGTGGTTTTAGAGTTATTTTGGGTGTTCAATTGTTTTTTGGGTCTTTTAGGGTATTAATAGGTTTATAGAGTCATTTATGGTTTATATAGTTTTAGGGTCTTTTAAGATGTCCTAGGGTTTTTGGGGATTTTTAGTGTTTTAGGATTGTTTGAGTTTTTTGGGTTTTTAGGGTTATTTACTATTTTTAAATTCCTTTAATGGGGTTTTATATAATTTTCTAGTTTGTTTTTTGGGTTTTTAGTGTTTTTCGATTTTTAGGGTTTTTTGAGTAGTTATGGTATTATGGTTTAGTGGTGTTTTATGTTTTTTAGGTTTTTTTAGGGTTATTAGGGTTTTAGAGTATTTAAGAGTTTTTTAGGATTTTTAGGTGAATAAAGTGTTTTTTGGAATTTTTGAGGTTTTATGGTTGTTTTTGGTTTTCATGGTTTTAATATTTTTCATAGTTTTTTATAGTTTTTTTGGTTTTTGGTATTTTGGAGGTATTAAATATATTTTATAGTTATATTTGGGTTTTATAATTTTTTGGGATTTTAGTGTTTTTATTGCCTTTATGGGTTTTTTGGCCTTTATGGGTTTTCATCAGTTTTATGTATTTAGGGGTTTTTTTTGTATTTATTATGTGATTAAAGAAATTTATATTTATTATGCGATTGTATGTTTTTTATAGTTTTTAGGGTCATTAGAGTTTTTAATGTTTTTTACGATTTTGGGGTTTTTAGCATTTTAAGGATTTTTGTGGTTTCTAGGAATTGTAGGATATTTTAGTGTTTTAATATTTTATGGTGGTTTAGAGTTTTCTAGTGGTATTTAGTTATTTTATTTTTTTGGGTTTTTGGGGTTTTGTGTATTTTTTGGGTTTTTGGGGTTTATGGTGTTTTAAACATTTTAAAGATTTTTAGTGCTTTTAGTGTTTTTATAGTCTTTAGGGGATTTGATGTTTTTTTCCTTTTAGTTTTTTAGTAGATTTTAGTAGTTAAAAGTAGTTCTAGTGTTTTAGGGTTTTTCGAAGATTTCATGGTTTTAGTGTTTTTAGGGTCATTTAGTATTTTTAGGCTCTTATAGGGTTTTTGGGTTTTTGGGGTTTCTAGAGTCATTCCATGGTTTTTAGGGTTTTTTTGGAATTTTTGTGTTTTCTGCGGTTTGTATGGCCTTTTAGGGTTGTTTGGGACTTTTAGGGGTTTAAAGGATTTCTAATGTCATTTGGGGTCTTAGGGGTTTTAGTGTTCTTTAGAGATTTTCGGGTTTTAGGATTATTTTATGGGTTTTAGGGTTTTTAGGGTTTTTAGCAGTTTTAGGGGATTTTAGGGCCCTTTAGGGTTTTTTGTGTCCTTTAGGGTTTTAGAGACTTTTGGGGTTTTATGGTTTTTTAGTCTTTTAGTGAATGTTAGGTGTTTTAAGGTTTTAAGGGACGTGTAGGATTTCTATGGGTTTTATGGTCTTTTTGGATATTTATGCATTTTAGGTTGTTTTAGGGTTTTCTGGTTTCTAGGGGTCTTTTAGTACCCTATAGGGTTTTATTATTTTTAGTGTCTTCTAGGTTTTCTATATTTTAGGGTCTTTTCGTGTTGCTTTCTTGGTTTTTTGGTTACTAGGATTTTTAAGTTATTTCAAGTTTTTAGTATTATTTAGGGTTTTTGAGGACTTTTAGGGGTTTTATGTGTTTTTATTGTTTTTGGGGTTTTATTGTTTTAGGGGTTTTAGATTTTTTAAGAGTCTTTATATTTTAATGTTTTTTATATATTTAGGGATTTTAGGATGTTTAGTGACTTTTAAGGGTTTAGTTTTTAGGGGTTCTAGATGTTTTTATGGGTTTTATGGATTTTATGGTTTTTAGGGATTTAAGGGGTATTTATGGGTTTTAGGTGGTTTAAGGGTTTCAATATGGTTTTTTGTATTTTTATGTTTTTTAGGGAGTTTAAGAGTTTATAGGATTCTTTAGAATTTTTAGCGGTTTTAGAGTTTTTAATAACTTTTAGGGGTTTAGGATTTTTGGGGTTTTATGTTTTTTCATGTTTTTTGTTTTTTTTTGGTTTTTTTTATTTTTAGTATTGTTAGTGTTTTTTTGTAGGCTTATTTTTTTTGTGTTTTAGGGGTTTTATTGTTTTAATGGATTTAAGTGTCTTTATATGGGTTTTAGAGTTTTAAGGATTTAAGTGTTTTTGTGATGTTTTAGAGATTTTAGGGTTTTAGGGGTTTTTAAAGTTTACAGGGTTTTTGTTTTATATTGAGGGTTTTTAGTTTTTAGTGTATATAGGGATTTTTTTGGTGTTTTGGGGTCCTATGGGATTATAGGGTTTTGAGGTTTTTAAGGATTTATTATTTTATGTTTTTAGTTGGTTTTAGGGGTTTAAGGGTTTTTATAATTATTTTATGGTTTTCTGGGTTTTTTATAGTTTTGAGTGCTTTGTAGGGTGTTTATGATTGTATGGCTTTTTAGTGTTTTTTGGAGTTTTTGGTTTTTTGGGTTTGAGGGTGTACTAATGTGTTAAGGTGTTTTATGGTTTTCATTTTTTAAGGATTTTTAGGGATTTTATCAGGTTTGTAGGGTTTTGATGGTCTTTATAGTTTTAGGTATTTTTAAGGTCTATTAGTGGTATGAAGGGTTTGAGGGACTTTCAACTATTTTAAGGGGTTTTATGTGGGTAAGGGGTTTTTTTATTTTTAGGTATTTCTTGGTTCTTTTTTATTTTTAGGGATTTTTATATTTTAAGGGTTTTCATTGTTTATGAGGAAGTTTTAAAAACTTTTAGGAATTTTTATGGAAGGGGTGTTATTTTTTTAATGGTTTTAATGTTTTAATAAGTTTTATGGTTTTTTTGTTTTTAGGGTTTTTAGTGGTTATAGGGTTTTTAGGGGGTTTGGGACTGTTTAAGGGTTTATTGTGCCTATTAAGATTTTTAGGGGTTTAGTGTTATTTAGAGTTTCTTATTCTTTTATAGTAGTTTCAGAGTTTTTATGTATTTTTGGGGTGGTCTTAGAGTGTTATGGTTTTATCTAGGAGGTTCTAGGGTTTTATTTTTTTTAAGGTTTTAGGGTCTTTAATGGGTTTAGTATTTTTTAGTATTTTAGGGGGTGTTAGGAGGTTTTAGGGATTGTTTTGGGTTTTTAGGGTCTTTTATGGTTTTAGGATCTTTTATGTTTATTTGGGTTTTAATATCCTTAGATATTTTAGGGTTTTTGGGGTTTTAGGGGTTTTTTGTAGATTTTTAGGGGTTTAGGGTACTTTTGTATTTTTACAGTTTTATTGTTTTTTGGTTTAAAGGGTTTTTAGAGTTTTTTTGTTTTTATGGATTTTTATGGTTTTTGTGGTTTTAGAGAATTTTATGGTATTTTAGTGTTTTAATGTTTCCTTATAGTGTTTTCAGTTTTTAGTGCATTTTGGAGGTTTTTAGGGTTATCATTTTTTAGGGGTTTAAAGGATTTTAATGAATTTTTAGGAATTTTTTAGGTTCATTCTGGTTTTTAGGGTTTTTAGGGTTTTAATGTTTTTTTAGGGTATGTATGAAAATTTTTATTTTAGGATTTTTAGGGGTTTAAATGGATTTTAATGCGTTTTGTGGTTTTTATGGGTTTTAGGGTTTTTTATAATTTTTGTGGGTTTTAGTGTTTTTATGGGTTTTTTGGGGTTTTATGGGACATTAAGTATTTTCTGGTCTTTTGTGGGGTTTCAGTGTTTTATTGGGGTTTTAATAGTTTTGGAGGGTCTTAGTATTATTTTAGAGTTTTTATGGTTTCTTAAATGTTCTAGGGCCTCTTAGGTGTATTAGAGACTTTTAGGGGTTAAGGGTATTTTATGGACTTTTAGGGTGTTGTTCAATTTTTTTAAATTTTTATGATTTTTATGGATTTTATGTTTCTTTTTGAGTTTCTGGATATTTTAATTTTTTATTATTTATGTGAACTTTTATAATTTATTGGTTCTTTTATTAGTTTTAGTATTTTAAGGTAATTTATAGTATATTAGTTTTTTGTGTCCTTTTTGGGTTTTTAGGTTCTTTTCTGGGGTTTTTAGAGTTTTTTTGGGCTTTAGAGTTTAGTGTAAAGTGTGTAGGGTTTATGGTTTTGGGTTTATGGTCTCATGTGTATGGTTAATAGATTAAGGTGCAGGGTTTTCTGTTTAATGTATTTGGTATAGGGTATATGGCTTAGGATGTAGGGTTTAAGGTTTACAGTATAGGGTGTAAAGTGTAGGTTTTCAGATTTCGGTTGTAGGGTATTGGGTTTTAGGGGAATGGTTTCTTGTTTTTGGTGTAGGTTATAGGTATTAGGGTGTAGGGATTGATGTTTAGGGTTTAGGGTATTGGGTTTTGGGTTTTTAGGGCTTTTGGAATTTTTAGTTTTTAAGGTTTTTTTGGAGTTTTAGGGGTTTTAAGGGTGTTTGTTCTTTGATAGTGTTTTTAGGTGTTTTAGAAGAGGTTTAGGGTTTTTAGTTGTTTTAGGATTTTCTTAGGGTTTATTTGGGTTTTAGTGTTTAAAAGGGGGGTTTTTAGTGTTTTTAGGAATTTTATGGGTTTTACGTGTTTTAAGGGATTTTATGGGTTTTTGTGTTTTTTATCGGTATTTATAGTTATTAGTGGTATTAGGGTTTTTAGAGTTTTTAGGGTTCTTATGTGTTATTAGGGTTCTAAGGGTTTTTTGTTGGGATTTTTATTTTTTATGTTTTTTTTGGGTTTTAGGTGTCCTTTTGGGGTTTTAGTGTTTTATGTTTTTAATGGTTTTAGATAATTTTGCTGTTTTTAGTGGTTTTAATGGATTCTTAGTGATTTTTGGGTTTTTATATTTTTATGTGGTTTTAGGGTTTTTAGGGTGTTAAGAGTTATATGGTTTTTAGTTTTTTCTTGGTGTTTTAGTGTTTTTTGGATGTTTTAGCATCTTTTATGGGTTTAAAATGTTTTTATGGGTTTTGGGGTTTTGGTTTTTTATTATTTTAATAGGTTTTTAGTATTTTTAGGTGTTCTATGGGATTTAGAGATTTTTAGGGTTATTTTAGGGTGTTCATGGTTTTAAGGTTCTTTATGGGTTTTGGGGTTTTTGAGTTTTTTTTTGGATTTTTTGGTTTTTAGTATTTTTAGGGGTTTAAAGGTGTTTTAGTGTTTTAGGTGTTTTTAGGCTGTTTTGGTTTTTTTGGGGTTTTTATGGGTTGGAGTATTTTTATGGTTTTAGCGGGTTTCAGGGGTTTCAGGGATATTTTAGGGTTTTTAGGGGGTTTGGGGGTTTTGGTGTATTTATGGTTTTTATGGGCTTTGGGGGATTTTGAAATTTTCAGTGTTTTTTCGGTGCTTTTTTGCATTTTTACAGATTTTTTGGATATTTTTTGGTTTTTGGTGTTTTATAGGTTTTTAAGGAATTAAGGGTTTTTAGGTACTTGTAGGGGTTTTCGAGTGTCTTAATGGTTTTAGGAGTTTAAAGGGTTTTAGGATATTTTTGGATTTTTAGGGATTTATGGTTTTTAGGGGTTTGTAGTTTTTCATGGTTATTTTTAGTGTTTTTAGTGTTTTTTACTATTTTAGGGATTTAGATTTTTTTCAAGTTTTTAATGGATTTTAATTTTTTTGGTTTCCATGGGGTTTTAGGGGTTTTTAGTGTTTTAGAGTTTCTTATGTTTTATTAGTCTTTTTAGTCCTTTTATTTTTCTAGGGTTTTTATAGATTTTAGGGATTTAGAGTTTTCGGGTTCTTTATGTTATTTGGGGTTTTTATTGTTTTTAGGGTTTTATGGTTTTAAGTGTTTTTAATGGTCTTTATTTTTTTATGGGTTTTAGTGTATTTTAGTTTTCAAGGTTTTATAGGGGTTTTATGGGAGGGGTGTTTTAGAATTTTAATGATTTTAGGGTCTTTTCGGGAGTTTAGAGTTTTAGTGTTATTTATTGTCTTTCAGAATTTGTTAGTGTTTTTGTGTCTTTTAGGGGTTTGGGATTTTTAGGGCCTTCTAGGTTTCTTTTGGGGTTCTAGAGTATAACTTATTTTTAGGGGGCTCATGGTCTTTTAGGGTTTTATGTTTTTAGTGTATTTTATTATTATTATTATTTTCCTTTAGGGTTTTTTGGGTTCTTGTTCATTTATCAGGCTTCTTGGTAACTTATGGTATTTTATGTTTTTGTAGGATAATTAGATAAATTTAGGGGTTTTAGGATTTTTTTCGGTATTTTTATATTCCTTTATGGTTTTTTGGGTTTTGAATTTTTTTATGGTTTTCATGGTCCTTTAGAGATTTTTAGAACTTTTGTGTTTTTAAGGTTCTTTTAGTTTTTTAAAGAATATTTTTTAAATCCTTTTTGTTTTTTTATTATATTATGTTCTTATGAGGTTTTGGAGATTTTTAATGTATTTTTGAGTTTTTATGGGTTTTTTGGGTATTTTAGGGTTTATCTGGATTTTTTTGGGACTTTGAGTGTTCTTTGGGAAATTATTGGGTATTTTAGGAGTTTTAATTGTTTTATGGACTTTTTGGTTTTTTAGGTGTTTGTAGGTTATTTTATGGGTTTTAGTGTTTTTATGTCATTTAGGGATTTAGTTATTTATTTAGGGCTTTAGGGGGTTTTAGGGTTTTCAAGGTATTTGGGTTTTTATGGATTTTAGGATTTCTAGGGTTTTAATTGTTTTATGTGTTTTAGGATTTTTATTACCCTATAGGTTTTTTTTAAAATTTTATGTTTTTAGGGGGGTATAGAGTGATTATAAAGGTTTTATGGATTTTAATGTTTTAGGGTTTTAGGGTTTTGGGTTTTTTATCTTTTGTTAGGGATATTTATGGTTTTTAGGGTTACTTATTTTTTTAGTGTTTTTTGGTGTTTTGATGTTTTTATGGTTTTTTCAGGACTTTTTTTCTGATAATAAGGGTTTTTATATTTTTATGTTTACTTTATTTTTTGGGGTTTTAGGGTTTTTAATGCTTTAAGGTGTTTTTAGTGTATTTAAGGTTTCAATTATTTTATAAATTTCAGGGTTTTAAAAGTTTTTGGGATTGTTGTAGTTTATATTTAGGGGACTATTTTATTTTTCAAGTTTTTTTTATTAAGTACTTTTAAGGTTTTTTTGGGTTATATAATTTTTAGGGGTTTAATAATTTTTGGGTTTTAGTGGTATTAAGGGGGTTTATACTTTTTGAGTTTTTTTCTTGTTTTTAAGGGCATTAAGGGCTTTAATGATTTTAAGGGCTTTCAGGTATTTTAGTGTTTTAAGGAATCTTAGGGTTTTAGGGTTTTTATGGGTTTTTGGGGTTTTTGGTTGTTTATGGGTTTCTGGGTTTTGAGGAGTTTTAGGATTTTTTTATGGTTTTTTGGTTTTTAGGGGTTTTTACGGTTTTATGTTTTTTTTGGTTTTTTTTCGGGGTTTTAGGATTTGTAGGTTCTTTTAATGTTTTTTGGCTTTTATATATTTTTATGGTTTTAAGGTCTTTTAAAGTTTTTATGGGTTTTATTTTCTTTTATGGATTTTCAGGGTTTTTTGTTTTTAGGGGATTTAGGGATTTTATGGTTTTTTATGGCCATTTAAGATTCTTTTGGTTTTTATGGTTTTATGGGTTATAGGGGGTTATAGGTTTTTTAGGGAATTTTAGAGTTCTCTAGGTTATTTAGGATCTTTTATGGGTTTTTTGGGTTTAGGTCCTTTTGGGTTTTTTTGTTTTAGGTTCTTTATTGGTTTTTATTGTTTTCAGAGTCTTTCATGATTTCTTTATGTTTTCAGGATTTTTAATTTTTTTTCCGGTTTTTAGTATTTTTAGTAGTTTAGTTTTTTAGTTGGTTATTAGGTTATTAGGGATTTTATCATTTTTAGTGTATTTATGGTATTTTAGGATTTTTGGGGGTTTTATGGATTTTAGGACTTCTTAATGATTTTAGGGGTTTCTAGTGTTTTTAGGCTTTAAATAAATTTTAGGTGTTTAAAGGTTTTTTTTATAACTTTTATGGTTTTTAAGTTTATATGGTTTTTTTTATATTATTTCTTTGGATTTTTAGGGTTTTTAGGTTTTTAGGGGGTTTTGATATGCTTTTGGTTTTTTATTGTTTTAATCTTTTGCAGTGGTGTATATATTTTTGGGGTTTTAAGTGTTTTAGTGTTTTTTATGTTTTTTTGGGAGGTTATGGATTTTAGTACTTTTTTGGGTGTTCGGGTTGTTATGGTGTTTAGGGGATCTAAGTCTACTTTAAATTTTATATGGTTTTATGATATTTTAGTGTTTTTTAGGGGTTTATGTACTTTTAGGGTTTTGGGGGGTGTTTAGGGGTTTCAGGGTGTTCTTAGGATTTTATAGTTTTTTAAGGAATTTAGGGTTTTTATGGGTTTTTATGTGTTTTCAGGGTCTTCAGGGTTTTATTGGTTTTTAGGGGTATCAAAGTTTTTTGGATTTTCAGGTTTTTAATATTTTTTACATTTTTGGGGGGTTATAAGTGTTTTTTGTATTTTTCGTGGTTTTTAGGGGATTTTTTGGTTTTATGATGTTTAAGGGATTTTTTTGGTATTCTAGGATTTTTATTAGCTTTTAGTATATTTAGGTGTTTTTAGTGGTTTTTAGGTGTTTTAAGGGTTTTTGGGATTTTACGGTATTTTTGGTATTTTTGGGTTTCTATAGAATTTTATGGGGTTCTAGGAGTTTTTTTCAGATTTTTTTAGTATTTTTATGTTTTTTTAGGGTTTTAGGTTCTTTTGGGTTTTTAGGTTTCAATGGTATTTTAGGGTGTTCTCTTTGGGTTTTCATATTTAATTATTTTTTATTGTTTTTATGTTTTTTGGGGTTCTCTGTTTATTATATATGATTAGGGTTTTAGGGGTCTAGATGTTTTTTCTCTTTGTGTTTTAGTGTTTTAGTGGGTTTTAAGTTATTATATGTTTTTTAATATTTTGAATGTTATTATTTGTTTTTAAGAACTTTTATGGGGTTTTTAGTGTTATTGTATATTTTAGTGTGTTTTTTGGTATTACGTCGATTTTAGGGGTTTTAGTGGGTTTTTGGTTTTTTATTTTTTCTTTTGTTTTTTAGGGTTTTTGTATTTTTGGGGGCTTTTAAGGTATTTTATATTTTTAATGTTTTCATGTCTTTTAGGGTCTTTTATGGTTTCTATGGTTTTATGGGTAGGGTGTTTAGATTTTTTATTTTTTTCTATGACTTTTTAGGGCTTTTACTATTTAATTATCCTTCGGGGGTTTTCGGGTCCTCTAGGGATTTTAGGGGTTTAAGGTGGGTTTTATTTTTTTATATTACTTTAGGGGTTTGAGGGACTTTTGTAGTTTTTAGGCATTTTTAGGGTCTATTATTGGTTTTTGGGTTTTTGGGTTATTTTAGGGTTATAGGGTTTTTAATGGTTTTAGGTGTTTTTAGATTCATTTAGGTGTTTTAGTGTTTTTTGTGGTTGAGGGGGTTTTTGGGTTTCAGAGGGTTTCATTGGAAATAAATGATTTTATCTATTGGTTTTTAGCAACTTTTTTTAAAACCTCCATTAAATATTTTTATCATCATCAACATCATCATCTCCATCATCATCATGATTATTATTATTATTATTATTTATTTATTTAGAATTAGGTTTTCAAAAACTGCTACTAAATAAGATTATTTAATTTGTTTACTTTTTTTAATTTATCATCAATGAAATATATAAAAATCACTAGGAATTAGCTATTTTCTAAGAAAACCTCCTTGAATGAGTGGTAGTTTTTAAAAAATCATAAATAAGTTAATTGGGAAAATATTTAAGTGTACATATTAAATTATATTTTTTTATTAATAATAATTATTTATCATTTATAATCATTTATTTTATTATAATGTACAATTTTTGTTAATTATAATGTGATGATTATTTATTATTTTTAATTATTAGGTAGTAAATATTTTAAACTTAAATTAATTCTACGACAAGTTGAAATAAGGATCCTACAAAAATTGATCATAACTTTTCATCCAGGTGATGATTTTAGCTCCACAACATGTCAAATTGAAACTTATGAAATAAGATACAATTAAAATTGATAATAATTTTGAATTAATTCATCAGATATAATTTACTACAATTTTAAGAGATGTTGATAATTTAACATTAACATCTGATGATCATAACATTTTCCGAGCTTACCATTTGGGCTCTACCATGTTTTTTAAATAATGGATAAGTTTTCAGCTACATTTTAGGGTGTCTTAATAGGGGTTTTAGGTCATATATAATTTTATTCCATCTATTTACATTCCTATTGATTTGATGGTGCTAAAATGGTTGTGGTTTTTCTTCATAATGATTTATTATATATTGTATATTAGCTTTTATTCCTAAAAAATTGTTTATATTAATTCACAATTTGTATATATTCATCATTATTTATTTAAAATTATATATAATTTTATCTTTTCATGGATCTTTATATTTATTTATGAATATTTTTATTTATTTATATACATTTTTATATATTTATATAGATTTATGGTGATATATTTTTATATTAATAAAAAATTACATATTTGTGTCTATTTATATATTTTCATGTTTCATAAATCTGTTTATATATATATTTATTTAAATTTCATTATATGCATATATATTTATTGAAATTTATAGAAAAATATTGAAATTTATTATTTATTCTATTTATTATTTATTTATTATTAATTTATTTATTACTTATTTATTATATATTGATGTTTTATTTTTTATTAAATTATTATTTAATATTTATTTAATATTATTACATATTATTTATAATTTATTATTAATTTATATCAAATTTGGAGGATGGCCTCTCCGGGGAGGGCTCATGAGCTCATCTATGATGGTGTCTTCGACGATTTCAACGTCTTTCCGAGTTAGGGTTTGATGAAATGGCTATTAAAACTTTTCTAGGATCCACACTCATTGTTGGATGTGAGGTTCATGATAGAGCTCCTCGACCGACTTCGACTATAGTCAACAGTGGATTGATTTATGGTTTCAAGAAGGTTGGAGTTACTGAGATGAATGTATCTGATAGATCTTTGATGGAAAACAAAACTACGATGGTTGTGGGTGATGTGAGAGGTGATTGATGATATTTGGTGATTGTTAATGAACATCATTAGACAACGATTATGTTTTTGCCTGTAGTGGATGAATTTATTCAGATTACAGTGGTTGTGGCTGAAACAACGTATGTTTTCTAATCTGTGAGGGAGAATGATGATATGCACTATTAGTTGGAAGATAAATTTGGTGATTTTTCCATCGTTGTAATAGTGAAATATAATTTGGGTCACCCTAATGGATATTCAATAGTAAATTGATATAGTAATTGGAAATATGCAGGATAGAACCTTTTGGTACTCGAAAGAGGTTCCAACCGAAGGCATTTCACTTCTTCGATGGATTTTTCTCCAAAGCTGGTCGTGAGAAAGGGGGACATTGCGCTTGTTGTTTCCAATATTGAGGTCATCCTTGACAAATTTAATATTTGTGAACACTCAATTATTTATAGACATGTTCGTCCTGGTGGTGAAAAGCTTTGGAAGACAATTGGTTTTCTTTCAAAGTTAGCTTCTATATGGGTTTTTTCAATTGGAGATGCATACCTATGGGTCAAAGATTTTTTCCTATATTTTTTATATCATATAATTTGAAGAGAATATCTTGGGGGATTTGATCAAATGTATAAAATCTATATATGGTCTTCTTTAATGAATGAGATTTTTGAGTTAATCATTTTTCTATAAAAAATATCATGGCTAATGTCTGGATTAAAATAGTTGGTCTTAACTGAATACTTTGGCATCCTGATATTTTTTTAGATATCGCTTCTGCTGAGGGAATTCCAATTAAAATGGATAGGACTGATGAGGTATCAATGTATGGACACTATGCTACGGTCTGGGTAGAAGTGGACATAGGTTCTTTCTGGATTAATAATTTATCCTTTTGGCATTGGATGAAGATATTTCTTTTAAAGTGAAATATGAGAGATTACCTAAATTCTATGTAAACTGTCATGTTATAGGCCATGTCAATGAAAAATGTTGTAAGAATGTATTATGCTCATATTTTTAGTAAAAGGGAATAACGAGGATTCTTGTAGGAAGAAGTAGGGAAGAAAGACAATTAAAAGCAAGGATGTTGGTGCTGAGAGAAGGTAATCCCCTAATAATAGGGGTAATGAAAATATTAATATTGGTTTGGTGGAATATTCTTCTCATTAATTTTCACAAAAAATTCTGGTGGTTACGAGTATTGAGAAAGGGTTAGTTCATGAAATAGAGAAATGTATGTTTTTTAACCTAGTTCAGGGTTAGAGGTGGCCCTAACATTGGTGATTGAGTATAAAGAGCATGAAGAAGTGGTTGAGGGTGGCCTTAAACCATAGGTTACTATGGAAATGGGTATGTTTCTATAGGACTCCACTACTTTACTTGGGAAAATATGTAGTTTTTTTTCTGATCGTGGGAGTCTTTCAAGGATTTAATAATAAATCAATATGTTTCATGAAACCCCAGGAATTCATTGAATGTGGGATGACATAGACAATGATTCTTCAAAAAATTCATGCTATAGTCAGGCTTGGTCTAAAGAAAAAAATGTTGTTTTAGATGTTGAAGGTTTTCCACTAGTTCCTCCTAAGAAAGTGAGACATTGGAAAGACTATTCCTATCTGAAACCAACTATGGTAACTAGGTCTCATAGCCCATTAGAGTATGACTCTGATTGGTATGGTGATTATGTTGCTTCCTATCAGGCTCCTTATGATATTTTATATTGTTCTTTGGTTTCTCTTGGCATGAGGGCATGAATGGTTGTATGACCCCATCCATATTTCTTTTGTATTTTCTTTTTCTTTTTAAAAAAAGGGCTCATCCCTAACCTGTCCAGTTTTTTAAATAATTATTTAATTAATATTTTTTATTAATTAACAATGGAAATATTATTTATTATTTATTATTAATTTAATATTTATTATATATTTAATAATTATTTATTTAAGAAATTATTTATTTTAAATGGATTTATTTTTCATTGTTAATTTATTATTTATTTATTATTAATTTTGTTTCTATATTTATTAGGAATTTTATAATTCTTTATTATTTATTTATTAATTTATTATGTATGTATTATTTATTCATTACTTATTTATTATATACTTATTATATATTTATTGTATATTTATTGTATATTTATTAATTATATATAATATCTATTTTTAGTAATTAACTATTTATTTATCATATATTAATTAATTATTATTTTAATAATATATAAGTTATTAATTATTTATTAATGACTTATTTATTATTTATTTATTATAAATTAATAATTAATTAGTTATTTGTTGATTTATTTATTATTACATATTAATTATTAGAAAATTTTTATTAACATATTATTTATATATTTATTAATGATTTCTTTTTATAAATAAATTATTGATTATTAATTATTTACATTGTATTTTTTTATTATATAATATTTATTATTCATTTATTATTACTTATTATTAGTATTTAATTTAATATATATATATATATATATATATATTAGTATATTTAATTTAATAATTATCTAAATAGTTTGATGTAGTTGTAATCTCATTGTAGAATAACCAGTAGATAATGGGTTTAAATCACACCTAACACATATATATTCATAATTTCTTTATGACATATATGACTTATGGAAGGTAATAAATAAATAAAAATAAATCAATCATAAAAAATAATTAATAAATAAATTCTTATTTATTATTTTTGAAAATAGAAAATAAATAAATTTAACCACTTCTAAATGATTCTATGATTTTTTCATAATCTGCTTCTAAATAATTTTGGCTTCGCTTTTTAATATTTCCTCAAAATGATTAGTGACGCATGATTTAGCAGTGGTTTAAAAAATGATAAATACAAAAAATAATTGCAAAAAAAGATTACATTAGAATGGGTTTTATGGTTTTTATAGTTTTCAGTTTCTTTTAAGAGGTTTTAGAGTTTTTTGAGTTTTTTGGGGTTTTATGGTTCATTTTGGGGTCTTAGACCTTATTTGGGTTTTAGGTTTCTATTGTATTTTTTGGTGTTTTATGATTATTTTATGTTATGTAATGTTTGTTATGGTGTTCAATGTTTTTAGGGTGTTATTGTTTTTTGGTGGTTTTATGGGTTTTTAGGGTTTTATAGAATTTTTATGGTTTTCTTAGATTTTATTTGGATTTTTGGGGGTTTTATAATTTTCTTATGGGTTTTCATGTTTTTTCAGTTTATTAGAGGATTAAGGGATTTAAGGGTTTTATGAATTTGAGGGATTCAGGGTTTGGAAGTTTTTTAAGTTGTTCTTGGGGTTTTAAGGGGGTTTAGGTTTCTTTTAGAGTTTTAAGCTTTTTATTGTGTATGGTATTTAGGGATTTTAGGGTTGTTCTAGTGTTCTAATGTGTTTTAATGGAAATATTATGGTTTTAGGGTGTTTTAGGGTGTTTTATGGTTTTGAGGGGTTTTATGGGGATTTAGGGTTTTTAGGGATTTCAAAATTTTAAGGGTTTTTGGTTTTTTTAGATATTTTTGGGTGTTAAAGGTGTTTTTGGTCTTTTTTGGTTTTATAGGGGTTTAGTGTCTTTTAAGGGGTTTATTGTCTTTATGGTTCGCTTAGGTTTATATTGTATTTAATTGATTTTTAGGGTTTTTAGTGTTTTTTGAAGTTTTTATGGTTTTTCAAGTATGTTAGGAGTTTTATGGGGTTTTAGTGTTTTTTATGAGTGTCTTTTTTGGTTTTTTGGTTTTTATATGGGTTTTATTGTTTTTAGGGGTTTTTAGTATTTTTATGGTTATTTAGTTTTCAGGGGTTTTAGGTATTTTTAGGGCTCATTAGGGGCTTGGAGGGTCTTGAAAACATCAAATGGGAAGTAAAATACTCCCACAAGCACTTTGCAGAAGGAAGAAAATATTTCTACAAGTACAAAAAGGAAAATGGATGCAAGTTGGATTGAAAATTTGAGAAGAAACTTTCATAAATAAAATTTTGAAAAGGGATTTTGGATGAAATCATACCATCTCCTGGAATGGTTCATGGGGTGAATAAATCGTGAACCATCGGTACACAGAAGAACATGTGAGGCCCTGGCCCACGGGGCAATGGACAGCAAACCAAGGACACTGCGAACCATGTTGTCAAAAAATTGAATGGAGAGATGCCACTGCATACCATCACACATAACTATGTACTTCACAGGTGAAGAAATCCAGTGGGTTCAGCAAACCACATCTCGTGAACCATGACCTTGACAAAACATGGTTGACTGAGTATTCCTTGGTTTGAGTTATATCTTCATGGGCTTCCAAAAATGGTTTCACATTACCAAAAATTTTATTTGCCTAGAACCCTATAAAAGGCTTCCAAGGGGAGATAGTAAATGGATCAGATTTATGGGGAGAGCTAGGATTCTACGGAGGAAAGGCTTCAAAGGTGAAAAGTTGGAAAATTACGGAGCTGCGAACGGTTTCTAGTATGTATGAATATGCCGTGAACCATAAAAATTAATAATGCTTAATAATATGGGAAAAAATAGAAATCAAAAAATGTGAACTACAAACCACACTCCCTTCATAGATGAAATTCCTATGAGTGAGACTAATGCTCCTTCTTCAATCCAACATATCGTATAATGGAACCATATTTGGACAAATCCCTACCTGGCGTAGCATTCTGCCTCATCAAGGGACTCCACTACTGCATACCACCATGGTATGTGAATGGAGCCTGAGGTCGTATACCACCCTGATATGCAAATTATATCCTATTCCACGTACCATTTTGGTATGCAGACCACACCCAGATCCACGTACCACTCCGGTATGCGGACAACCCATCAACCTGCATAGAAAATCACTATGTGGATGGTACCCCACCCAACATGAACTAATGGTATACAGAGTGAGGTATCTTTGGGATTTCCACCATCCAGTACCTATAATGCCCTTCTGTCTCCTTCCTATCCTCCAAATCCCCTCCGTAATTCAGTCAGTCGATGTCAACACAAAGCCTCTTCCAAAGCCACCGGACCTGCATGAAGGGACCATTTGGCACATCAGTGCACCCCTCAAGGTCCACCTACCCGTAGTAAGAGGAGTCAATAAGGTAATCTATGCATCGGTATGGGATCGAAGAATTTCCATAATTCTATATTGCCATGGTAGCCTTAAGTCAATCCTTGGGATACTGACGTGAACCTCCCAATTCTTGGGATCAAGGATGATCACTTTATTTTCCATTCAATGAAGGACAATGATCAGTCCATGAATCCTGCTTGATATTCTTTTAGACAAGAAGTGACATTTGTAACACCCCTACCCCTCTAGGTTGGAGCCAGTGCATTACTTGTGATATTGGAATGGTCAGAAATAATGAAAAATCCTGAAGGAATGATCAGTTTAGTATTCTTGAAGAAACTATATACATAGATCTAACTCAAATTACATTGGAAAATGATAAAAAATATAATACATAATAAAAACTAAAAACTGCAACCACATGAACTCAATGAAGGATCACCTCTTCATCACCTATTGAGGGAAAACAATGAAAAGGGTGAGTTCAAATGATCAGTACATGTTACAAATAGCAGAAGACTGAATGCAATAATATGTGAATCATAATCTATCTGACATAATCAATATGGCATGGTGAGTAAATGAGAAACTCAGGCCATTAATATACTGAGAATAAAACTGCATCCATAGATTTTGTCATAGTTAAAACCTCATGGATAGTAAAAAATTATAATGAATAAAGAGAATTAATATTAATTATAAATAATGTATCAAAAACATGAAACCATAACACTGTTAAATTGGATTATTTCAATGGGTATAAACCCATCTGATTTTTGGAAACAAACTCGAAGGGTTTGTCGTCAAGATGATTTGTCTCATGAGACCTACTGATGCATCGAGGGGCTATAGCGGGCCCCACCCACCACTACATGTCCAAATAATTATTTATACATTGATTTAATAAAGGATCAATATGCCTTTTCAATATCTATATAAAGTAGAGTATACAGATTCATCAATATTTTCATAATTAAAATAACCTTCCAAATTACCACCGTATGTAAAATGATATACGGTTTAGACAAAAAACAAATCCATGATATGAGATTATGGATATTTAATATAAATATAATTTCAAATGAAAATTGATCTCAAATGGGCAGTAGGTACACCACATAAGGATTATTAGGTGCACAATAAAAAGTTAGTCACAACAAAATAGTAGTTGAGAGAAAGTCTCTTACCATAATGTAATCGGTCGAATCATATGACCAGAACATAATAACCCTCAAATGAATAATTTAATAACATGAATATAATGAGAACCATGTTATTATATATCAAATGGTAGTACACATATACCAAATACAAGAAATAAGTGGTGAACAATTAAAATCTCAGAGAAATGAAAGTGTGATGAGAAACCCCTTACAAACATTTCGGAATGGTAACAAGTGTTATTACGAGGGCTTAATGAGAGGTAAAGGGTTAGTAAATAATTTATATGTCACAATTTCAGTATCGGTGAGGTGGAAAAACAAACTCCATCATTAGGAATTAAAAATAAAAGGGCAAAACATAGGGGAGATTCTTGAACAAAAGCAACAGAGAGGATCCCTTACCATATGCTTGAAGGTGTTCTTGATTGTTCTTAACAACCTAAAAAATAAAATTTAGATTAATTAATTAACAATTAAAGAACCTAGTCAACATATAATTGATATTTTATGACCTTTTTAGGTTCATTAATGGAATTTTTTATGGTTTAAGAGATTAAATTTTATTGTTTTGGTAGAATTTTCTTCTTTGGTTTTCATGGTCTGTTTACTTTTATTCATGAATGGATGTATGTTTGAAATATGGTTAAACATCCATAATTGTTAATTTAAATAATTAGTTACATTAATGAGATAAAAATTTTCTTATAATGATTCTCGTTATATACCCTGGGGATGACTCATTCGATGATTTAAAATAAATTCTTGGATTTCGCTTGGCGGTTTTGTGCACAATAAACTTGTTTTGTATTATTATTCCATATTATGAATGTGTAAAGATTAAAGAACATTAAAAAAATATAAAGTACATATATTATGACTTGTTTCAACCATTTAAAAGGTTTCATGTCCAGTATTGAAGATATTAATTCAAATTGTAAACCTGCCTTCCTTGAGTGTGATAAATTTACACATTTCGGACAGTGTTTGCATTTGTTGTATAAAAGGAGAGGAAAAGAGAGATTATGATAAAATATTACATTAGAACAATGAAAATATAGTACATGAATGATACTGGAATTATCATAGAATTTGGATGAGAAAATTAGAGAAGGGAGAACAAAATAATGGAAATTTGTAAAAGAAATTGAAAGAAAAGAGAAGGAAGGTTCACTTATTGAGTACTCCACCATGAGAATCTCCTTAAGGCCTTTGTTTTTGGCCATTTAGTGAGACCCAAAGGTCTCGGACGTGGGGAGAGGTCTTGGGAAGAGTATTTGGTAAAAGTTAGGCAAGGATTGAAGCTTGAGTTGTGTGGGAGGAAGAGGAGGTGAGGGGTGGTTTATATAGTGGAGGGGAGAGGAGTTTTCTTAATAATATAATCGTTAATATATTATTCCATCTCAAGACAACCAATAGTGATTATTCCATGATCAAGAAAAATAATATAAGCTTTTTAATTGAAACCAATTGGTCTTAAATCATAAGATCAACATCAATGACTAAATAAATTCCTTATTTATCATTTATCATAAATTATCGCATTTTACAATTCATCAAAAATTTAAGTATTTCAGAAAAATTCCAAAAATTCACCCTAACCATTTTTCAACGTGTAGAATAAAAAAAATAATGTTCATTTCTCAAAAATAATTTTCTAACTATTATTAATTAAATATTTAATTAAAATCATTATGTAATCGAAAAATATAAACACTTAAAATATTCATCTTCATTTTTAAGGTGCCTAAATTCACTTATACACTCCAGGGTATAGATACCATTCATAAAATTCATATAACTATTCATAAGGTTTTGTTACTATTCATAAGTGTAGGCTACTATTCATAAGAGTAGGTTACTATTCACTGAAAATTAAGTTAATTCTATCATCCTCTAAAAAATCTTCTTGAACACAAGTGTGTTTGTTAGATTTTTAAAATTCATATCACAGAGTTAGAAAATTAAAGTTTAATGGAAAGGGTAGGGATATCTCTTATAAGTATCCATGTTTTGTTCCATATAGGCTCAGTGATTCATGAAATATTGGATATAACTAGAATGTATTTAAGAGAAACAAACCATGAAGTGTTTGGGGTGCTACAACATTCCTCCCCTTTCCTAGAACACACTATGGTGAACTCCCAATGAGGTAATCCCCTAGATTTTTGAGAGACGAACCACACAACATTAAATATCATTCCACGTTAAAAGGTTCATTTCTCCATGCCCTCTCCCACCATTGGTTCGACATGGAACCAAGAAAGGGAATTGACACACCAAATGCTCTTTCCCTATCACATTGAGATCATTGTAATTTCCTCTTCCACCTTATTCTTCATTCTTTTAAATAAGTAGAGAAGAGAATGTGCACCATTTTTGAATCTTTCACATCCAATTGTTTGTCACACTGATCTTGACTCACTTGTGCATAGAGGTATGGGATGATATGACATTGGAAAATCCCACAAGAAAACTATGAGAACTCTGATCCCCACCATAATTGGGATACATAGAATGCCTACTTAAGGCCCGATCTCAAAGAGATACCCTTTTTCCAAAGGTTCACCCCAATAATATCCCCAAAAAAGGATCCTATTTAGGATAATTCCTGATTCCATTCTCTCAGACGAGAATCTCCCATGACTAATCCCCAATCAAGGCACAACCCATCACCAAACTATGTGGGGTCTGATTCCCCTCACAAGGATACATAAGAAGCCCATCATGTGGGTCCATCCCCAACATCATACCCCCTTTCATCTCTCCTAGATGATGATAAAATTTAGAGCACCTCATTACACGACATAAGTCAGAATTGTCTCTATAGAATCAAATCCATGTATATCCATGACGGTCCTGCAACGTGGGGGTAACCCACGGATACACTCTTCGGTAATTAACCAAGGACTCATGATCATATGAACATGGATTAAATCTATAAGAGAGTCCGGAAGTACGAAATAATTCCCCCAAAAAGGGTGTTATGAGCCTGACCTCTCATCCTCTAGACCAATGGAGTCCACAATTGTTGTTTGTCGAACCATCTAACAAGTTCCTATCTTTAGAATGCAAGTCGATGAATCATGGTTAAAAGGGCCGTTGGGGGTTTCAGGATTCACGAATGAACCCATTGGAAACCATATGAGGGAGTCATATCTTAAGAGGACCGATTGTATAAAAAATTAACCCCATAAAATTACCCACCATGACAATTCTATTATGGTAACTCCTTGTAATACAAAAACGATAAACTGCCTAGTCCTCATTGGGTCAATCCAATTCCCCCTAATGGATAATGACGTAAATTAGGTAAAAAAAATGGTAAACCCTGCACGAAATTCTCTATAATAACAAAAAAAATTCTTTTCTCCCATCATAAGACCTTGTTTTCCCTAAACACACACCTCAGGTTGAAACAAAAATTCTGAAACCAAAGTTAATTTGCAACCATGGTAGCGGTTTTACCCCACTCAAGCCTTCGCCTTGTAAAAAGGAATAAAGATAAGTCGAATAATAAATTATATATGTGATATAAAGATGATAATCTGAAGGGGTTTTGTTGTGTGTATATGTCATATATATATTAGGTTTCCAAAGAAACCTTCAATCCAAATGAAATCTTAAAAACCAATGCATACATGCACCTCAGCGATCCCATAGGCAGTCGTGGCCTAGATAAATAGAAATACCCCCTCACAAGCCCAACATATTTACTATTGGGTATCTGATATACTGATTATAGAGTACCAAAAAAATTACTCTATCCATAGTGGAAGACACAATACATGCCATTCAATCTGAAAAAGCTCACCTGTCGCTGCCCTAGCCGCGGCTGGTACCCCAGCACAAGGTGGCCTCACTGGTTATCTCCAACTGCTTCGAGAGCATGTCCCCCGTGCGGGACAAAAAGTAACTACCTTATCTTAGGGAGGAGAATGATGTCGATATTGATGACTTCATCCTAGTTATATATGGATCTTAATCATGGTCCCCTACCATATAACATTGCCGCCAACACTAGGCGACCAAGTTTCATTGATTTGAAGAGGATCTCATTCTGGGGGCACCTTCTGATGTCCAAAGGACATGAGCCCCTATGGCCACATGCCAAGATAGGAAAACATATAATCATATGTAGGTAATAACCCTGGTTCTTAAGGATTAAACCCTCTATACAAATGTGAAAACATTCTACAGGAAAGCATATAACACTTCCCCCTCCACCCAATATCACCAAGAATATAAGGTGGAAGCATACTATCATGTGCACATTCCTGCCAGTGATCATTGGTCCCATTGTGCATAAAAGGTGGTGAATTATTAGATGATGAAAATATCTTTATATGCAAGAGGATCCCATCAACCAAATATGATGGATACCATCTATATATAGGCCCCAAAACTTGCTGATGTGTATCAAACCTACCATCAAAATATAGAGGAAAACAAATATGAGCAGAGTAAAATTCCTACAGATCCATAAAAATACCATGATACAAATATAGTGGAAAGAGAGAAGATTTAAATTCTTTCTCATAAATATGAATCCCACCAGTCAAATATGGTGGAAACTGGAGAAGATAACCAGCCACATAATCGTTCCTCTATCCCGACACAATAGAACCGAAAGTATCCACTAACAACCTATAAAGAACCAAAGTAGGAACAAAATCCTTTTCCGACATCAGAATGAGCCTTCATACCCATTAAATCCAAATATGCATCTTAGAAAATCTCACAAATGTTGGAAGAATAGATGTCGATTTCAAACCATATCATACATAAATGTAAAAACGTCATTGAATCAGCAGAAACAGGGAGGAACCAGGCCTATAACCCAGTTTCCTAAAAAAGAAATGACTAATCCGTAAGATTTTTTGGTTTCTCTGGAGTATTTATGCATCCCTGCTCTAGTCTAGTAGGGTTGAAGACAATTTTGCATGATACATGGACAAACAAATTGAAAAATAATACATGTTCCAACTAGGGGGATGTCGGTCCAATGTATTGGTTTCTCCCAGGAAAGCATATATCCCTTTCAAAACTCAATATGTTTGTTGGAATATCTTGGCGCCATTGTGGGAACCAAAAAAATAGGAACCTATATATGAGGGTTGTTGCCAATAGATGATGGCCCCAATTTCCAATAAGAGATCCCCCAATGATGAAATGCTCCAAAGGAAATAAGAAAATGATGAGCATATTCATGATTATTCACTACAAGAAGTTGGTGTTCTCGACAAAATCAAGAATATATAAATATCATATCATGCTAATAATATCCTATTACCTTATTATGGAAGTGGTATTAGCCGTGGAGAAGGCCCTCCTTATAATGTTTCTACCAGAAACTCCGAAGGCCATCCCCAGAGCACCCACATGGGATTAATCTATGGGCCAGGAATGATATATCATGAGATCCTATCTCCTACTGTGTGTCATGGTAGAACTCCCATTGACTAGAATCTCAAACGGTAATAGGTCCCTCCTCTTGACGTCGTCTACCCTGATGGTCCTACCTAGGGTATACACTGTAGATATACTTCTCCTTGTAGTTGGATTCTAATATGTGATGGTAGTCTGAACCATGATAGTAGCCACTAAAATGGCCCTTCCTATAATGTAAGCTTATGTGAAGGCCCTTCCCACAGTAACATCAAGAAACAAGAAGGCCCTCCCACCATTATAGTACATCTTGAAGCCCCTCCCTAGAATGTAGAGTAAATAAATTATCCTTGAATCCAGATATCTTGTTGTGATATTAGTTCTCACCATTAGAGCAGTCATCAAGAAGGTCATCCCCTCAGTGAAATCAAGCAACAAGAAGGCACTCCTCATGATGCATCCCACCTAGAAGGACTTCCCTAGGGTATACGCTATCGAGACATTCCTTACAATCAGACATCAATTTGATTTGATAGCCCTTTCCATTTTAGCATCGATTTTAAAGGCCCTCCCCATAGTCAAAATTCACACTGGAAAGAAGGTCCTCCCATTTTCCAGGACAAATGTAAGGAATCCCTCAAATGTTGAGGTTCTCAGAAAGATGAATCCATACACTCTGTCTATGACAAGTGATATCCTTTATCAAACCGAAGATGGCCTGAGGCCACACTCTTCTTCTGTTCCACCCTCGTGCCGCTCACATATAAATGAGTCTCCAACCATCCCCAATGCTTGGAATTACGTTAAGGATAATTCATGTTGGTAAGACCAATAAGAAGAGTCTCAAAAAGATAAACAACATTTTATGTTGTTCCTAATAATACAACTATCTAAGGAAAACATACTAGTGATATATTGGCATGTGACCACTTCTCAGTTTGACATACCCAGAGAGTTTACAAAAGAATTTACACATAACAGTCACCTAAATATATAGAAAAATCTCTACCAGATAAAGGAAAAGTTCTTACCTTATGAGGGATATGAAGACCATGTCAGAATAATAAGATAACTTCACCGTCTAATTGACATGGAAGCTATCCTATCTTCTTTTTGGACACAATTGGAGAGGGAAAGGAAAGATCTTGAATTTTCCTACCACCATGTGATTCACAAGTTGTGTTTCTTTATCAATGATGCCCCATATGAAGTGAACATTCAGTGATAGAGAGAGCATGGTGATCTAAAATTAACCCAACATCATGTCCACCATAACTAACTTGAAGTGACATCATTCAATGTCATTACCCAAAGGAGAAAAATAGAATTGAATCCCCAATCCGTAAAGGTGGAATGATCAGCAAGAACCATCCATGAGTAAGTTTCAAATGTGTCATGCCAAATGGGAGTAATCCATGGAGAAGCTTCTGATCCTGGCAACCGAGAAAATCTAGTAGGATTCTCGTCAAAGGGAATCCAACCAAAGAGCAATGATCATGTCCATGGAAGAATATAAACCCCCCCCAGAAAATCTTGCTTTAGACTTATCTCTCATTCATGTGGGAGTGCGCGAAATCAAGAATGCGGAAATAATAGCATCTTCCACAACAATACATGAACAACACTAGCCCACACGGCTAGGAAAATTTTTAACTCAAAATGCCCCGGTAAGACCAACAAATCTGGGTCGTAACACATCAAAGAAAAAACATGAGAAACCCCAGCTCGTGGGGCTGGGAGAATTTTTACCTAAAATTAACACACAGAAAATGTCTATCTTTTCATGTCTAGGAATAATGATTAGTAGATAGGACACCCTTTTAGTTTTGTGTTGTGGTTTATACCCCCAGGAAAAAGCCATATTGAGAGGTCAGATAAGGGATCCCTTCAGGTCGATATTTTCCATGAAATCTGTAGAATACCATAGAATGGGATTAGAAAGTCTAAAAAAGGAGGAAAAATCTCTCCTACCATTCTTCACTGGGTACAACTCCCCCAATCTAGTATGAATCAGTTAATATAGTGGATGTCAATCCCACATACCTCACAAGAAATTATATAAATAATTAGGATGCAAGAGAAGATTGTTCCATCCCGATGGAAGTCCACACCAACCCTAAGGGTGTGTATACCCGGAACCAGAGAGCTTCCCTAAATTTGGGTTACCCTCAACCAACCCATCACTACCTCCCTTTTGAATCCCCAACAAGGAGAATAATAAATCCAAGGTATTATATGATCTTCCTCCTCATACTCAAGAAAATGATTCCCTCATGCGTGAGGAAAAATTCACCAAGAAGGAGGAAGAAATGAAATACATCAGGAAAATAAATATAAAGATAAATCAATGAATATATATTTCTGATTGTGTTCCTCAAGAGGGATGTGAATAGATACTACTAGAAGAGGTTCCTCTGCAACATGCAGTCATCTAGTTAAATTAAACTGGGCTGGGATTTTCATCCAATCCAGCACCGTGAAAATCAATTTACTTATATCCAGCATCAAAAAGATATCAAGACTTCCCTTCAATAGGAAAAAATCTAGAACAAATTCATTCAAACCCATCAAGGATACCCTCGACTTGGTATCCACCCCAAATTCTAGCAGTGCCGATATGTCCAGTTTCCCCCCCTTCTGCACCAAACTAAGCTCAAGTCCTACAAAATATGAATGAAGGGCTATTGAATACCATCATGCAATTGAAATATCGATTGTAATCCATAGAAGGATGAGATGATTCCATACAACCAGAATGAAAACATTACCCTGATTGGGTGAGTAATGTTCAACAATCAAAAAAACTTCAAGAACATTTTATTCTCGGTGTTCAATGGTTCTGAAGACCTGAAACAACATCTAATGCACTATGAATCTTTCTGTGACCAGATGATGGGAACCCTAGATCAATATAATGTAGTGAAACTCTGGTAATTTGTGTGAACTCTATAGGGTTCGGCCTTTATGTGGTATATTAGTTTGCTGGCTAACTCAATTATTGGATGGGAGGTTCTCCAGTTCCAGTTCCTGTTCTAGTTCAGCTCGACATTATCAAAAACAATATTGAGTGAGCTCATGAACTATAAATAGTTAGAGAATAAGAGAGTCTCAGACTCCATCTTCATATGTAAAGGCCTGAATTACTCCCTAAACCTAACACTCCCTCAAGATGAAATGCTTACCATGTGTATCGATAATCTCCGTGATTAATTACGGATTCTACACATCCTATTGAAGTACACAAGTGGGATCTAAAACTTCTTTTCCATTCCAAAAAGATAAAAGACTACTTTCAACAAAACAATATTATTTCCTAAGTGGCCCTAGGAAAATGAGAGGGATAATCTAAAGCAGATGTTTTCATCCTTAATCCACCCTTGGTGCCAACTCCAGTAGCAAGGTCTCCACCAAACTGTGCAGGACCTACTAGACACCATAAAACACCCCCACCAAGTCATGATGAGTGAGGGGGTTCCAAAATAAATTAGTTAAAAGAATTAATAAATAAATTATACTCATTTTTATTTGACCAAGTCCATGGATACTTCATAACCTTCATGAATTTAATCTTGCTCCGACTACCAGAGCTAAAGTGAGCCGATGATGTGGGTCTCGATGACCGTCCAAATTATTTTCCCTACCACTAGATACTAGGAAACACCAACCAATATTACTTATTCATTATAGATCTTTTGGAAAAGATGGTAGATTGTGAAAAAGATAAGTTAGGAACTACACCAACAAAAGTTTCGTATGTTTCACCTTAGACCCATGTGAGAATGGGGAGTGGAAAATAGGCACCAACCAAAAGGAGAAAAAATTTGATAGTTGGATGACTGAGAAAACAGTCGTCCAAGCTCATGAAATCCTCCCAGAATAGTTGAGGAAACCAAACATGAACCTAATAGCTCCTGATGCAACACATCCATCATCATCATCCCCACAACCCTCAAAGGGTCAGCCATCTATAAGATGGTCTGATTATAAAGGCCTAAAGAAGTGGGAAAAATATGAACATTCACTAAGACCAAAATCAAACTTGACACTTTAGGACCTCATTCCAGTAGACTTGAAGGCCTGGTCACCACCCTGCCCAATGGGAAAATGAGCCTCGCCCTGCCAAATTGAACCATCAAATGAAGATAGTCTGATAGAATCATTATCAGATCAAGAACTGATCTTCATATCTATTTATTTCATTCACTTAATAGACCCATTCTTTGATGAAGACTATGGATACAAACCCAAATTCCCCACATCCAAACAGAGAGCCGAAGGAAGAGGCTACAAAGGCTGAGGGTTTCTAGGAAGGAGTTGTCATGGAAGGAGTCAATTTCCTAGGAACACCATAACTCAAACCATTAATTTTGTAGAAAATCACAAAGGACCCTCCAGTAGACCCAAATGGAACTAGAGTGTTTATCTACCCATGCTAGAATAAATCCAAGCCCAATCATCTTAGAGTATCTTTCGAAGGAAGAGAAGATGTCTAATATCCCAATGTATGTAGGCCAACCCATCTAGCCAAATCCAAAGAGCATAAGACCACTATCAGTTCTCGTCATAGAGGTTGGCCCATGCACCTATAGGGGTCAATCCCCTAAATAACCTATGAAAGAGCATCCTCAAGAAAGGAATCACCAAAAAATAGAGCAGAAATGTAATATTCTAATGCATCTAGCCTTAGTACCATAAAATTTATCAATCATGGATTCATTGAATCTGTTAGCAGACCTTAGAGAGGGTCTTGTCGAATCATTACAAAGTCCCCAAGAATTCTGGGCTGAAGTAGTAGCTACTGAATTATATCCGATAGAGACCAACCCTAAAGAATGCCATGCAATCATCTCCTTCATAGATAAAGATGAAGGATCCATTATATTGGGACACCTAAAGACATTATATTTTTTTGGAAAGATCAATGGAATTCATGTCCTTAAATTTTTTATCAATAATGGCTCTCGAGTTAACCTCCTCCTACTATAAACACTTCATCAGTTGGTCTATGATTAAGATAGTACAAAACCATACACCACAACTCTACAAGAATATGAAAAAATTGAGCATATGTTTTTAGAAAAATTTAATATTAAAACTTGTCTTGGTGATCTTTTGTTTGATTATGAGTTTATTATAGTATTAAATAATATGGCCTTCAACATCCTCTTGGGGAGGCCCTAGTTGAACCATCACATTGTAATCACCTCATCTACCATCAGTGCATCAAATATTGTTCTAATGGAAAAAACAAGACATTGATGCTAGAAAATCCCAATTCAAATGATGTGAGTCACATTACATCGACTCAGGAATCTATGAACCGAAAGAGAAGCAGTCTTTGGCTGACAACGTTGATTAGATCATCACCCCAAATGGATTGGAAATGGCACTCATTGATCCCCTAAAACATCATGGGGAAGAGTATGTGTTAACCATCAATCAAGTTCAGTGCATAAGTTCAAGATAATACACGGACTCAAACATATTCATGATCTCCATAATGGATTCCTAGTCCAAGGACGCTGAAAAGTGTGTTAGCACCCATGATGATGGTGAGTGCTCAAACAAAAATGCTCTGAGCCCGTCATTGGGGCTCTATATAGTTCCTGTCTTAATCAATATGGAAGAAGATAATGATATATCACAAAAGAAAGTGAGGAAACTCCTCCAACCCTAGTAAATTCTCTTCAGAAAATCCCCCACAGTCATGTAGGAAAAAAGGATCTATTTCAGTTTCTAGAAATCGATGTTGTGATTCCTCTCCCAATGCTAGAGAGTCCATCTCTAGAATAGTCTCTCAATCAGAAGAGGAAGATGATGATGAAGATGATCATGAATAAGAAGAATTATAATATCTCAAAGATCCCCCTCCCGTATTCGTAGAAGGATTCTCGGCCACAATTAATTAACTTTGAGAGATAAACCTAGGCACCAAAGATTGAATGTGACCCACTATGATTAGTGTGGATATGCATTTTGAATATAAAGAGAAATATAATTCCTTCATAAAGTTTAATTGAGTCTTTTTCACCTATAACTACAAAGAAATGCCAGGCATTGATCTTGAGGTCGCCACTCATCACCTAGTTCTACCAAAAAACCATTGTGGTTACAAGAAGCCATCCAGAAGGAGAAATCTGGCACATGCTTCCAAAATAGAGGCTGAATTTAATAAGATAATCAAATCTAACATCATTTGGGAAGTATAATATACAATCTTTATGGAAATAATAGTCTCTATCAAAAATAATAATGGACATATTAGAGTCTACATTGACTTCAGGGACCTCAATCAGTACTTATCAAAAGATGATTTCTTGGTCCCAATCACAAAATTTATGATTGATGTGACCACTAGATATAAGGACCTCTATTTCATGGATGGCTATCAAAGATACAACCATATCTGAATGTCCTAAGAAATGAAGATGCCACTTCATTTAGGGATCCCCTGGGTGTTTTTTTCAGCAATGTGATGCCCTTCAGATTGAAAAATGCCAGCGCTGCATATCAGGGTGCCATGCATATCATTTTTAAGCCCTTCCAAGGAAAATGTTTCGAGTTCTACGTCTACAAATTGGTGGTTAAATCACAAAATCACATGAACCACCTGACAGATCTTGAAACTATCTTAAATAACCTATGACATTATAACCTATACATGAATCCCTTGAAGTGATCTTTCAGCATTACCTCTAGAAAATTCCTCATATTCATTATACACCATCGTGGCCTCAAAGTCAACCCTAACAAAAAAAGTCATCATTGGCATGTCACGAACTTGAAACTTCACTGATTTGATTGGTCTCTAGAGGAACCTATCCTACATTCGACTCTTTATAGACAAGATTACATGTATGTGTCTTCCTTTTTACCAGGATTATGAAGAAAGGGGTTGCATACTAGTGGGATAATTATTATCAAGAAGAATTCAACAATCTAAGAAGGTATCTCCAAATCCCACATGTGCTAATGCTATCAGTTGAGGGAAGACCACTCATTCTGTACGTGACCACCTTAGAATGGTAAGTATGAGATTTCCTCACACAGAATAATGATGATGGTAATAGGAATAGTCTCTATTATCTCAGTCGAATAGTGATCGATGATGAGACTCGATATTCAAATATTGAAAAGAGATTACTAGACTTATTATTTGCGATTTAGAAAATTAGGCATTACCTGCAACACCATGAGGTATATCCTGTATCCTACTGCAACCCACTCAAGTATATCCTCAACCACCCTATTTTAATTGGATGACTATCATGGTGGGAAGTCATCCTATAGTAGTTGTACATATGGTATGTTCCCTAGAAATCCATCAAATTCCATGCATTATTAGACTTCCTAGAAGTGTGCCCCTCGGTAGAAATGACCCCATTCCATACCGAACTTCATGATGAAGATGTATTCGCTGTCCAATAATTCTTCTAGTCATGGGAATTTTAATTCATTGATGAATCCATAATCCTGATAGGGAAAAGGATGGAGGACCCCAAGATCAATATAGTGGGGCTAGGATTTATATTCTTATCTTCATAAAAGGTCGTCTTACCTTACATATTCATTCTTTTATAGGGGTTCACAAATAATGAAGTAGAATACCATGCCTTCTTTGCAGGCCTAGAATTGGCACATCATTCACAAGATGAGTGGACAAAGATAAAAGGTTATTCGAAGCTAGTCATCAATAATGTAAATGGTGACTATGACATTATGTATGAGGTATTGGTTCCCTTGAAAAACCATGCCTGAGAGCTGATGGAAGAATTCCTATTAGAACAAACACTGACATATGTCCCCCAATCACAAAATTCTCAAGATGATGTATTAGAAAATGCATCTATAGCCCTAGGAAATCCAGATTGGGATGAAATAATCATCTTCATTTCCCACCATCTGATGGCCTTATTGTTCATTTAGAATAGTGCAGAAGAAATCGATGAGATTAGCCCTATTTCCAAGCCTTGTGGTAACACCACTTTCTGGATGAATCCCATTAAAAATTACCTCCAGAGGAGGGAACTCCCAACAGATAGGGCTATAAGATAATATATCTAGAGGCAGGCACACAATTATGTTTTTTATGAGGGTGAAAACAAATAAAAGGTTCTCTATAAATGAGGCCTTGATGGAGTCCTTCTTTGGTGCATTGATGGAGAATTGATTTTTGCTGTCATTAAAGATGTTCACACTGAAAATTTTGGACAACACCAGCCAAAATCCATGCTCTCCCATCAAATTCAATGTCTTGGATACTATTATCTCTCTATGATACATGATTGTTCCATATTCTCCAAGATGTTCCATTCCTACCATGTTCATTCCAATTTCATTCACCAACCCCCAGAACATCTTCACATAGATAATAACTCCTGGCCATTTTCCGTACGGGGGATGGATGTCATGGGACCATATACTCCCTCCATATCTAGACAATTCAATTTCATTCTCAAAGAATCTGACTTATTCTCTAAATGGTTTGAAGGTGTACCCCTTAAATAGGTCACGGTAAGAAGCATTGTTAGATTTTTGAAATACAACATCATTACCATAATTGGTGTCCCCCATTAAATACTAATGGAAAATGAAACCAACTTCTGATATGATGAGTTGGACATGTTATAATAGTACCATGGAATCAAATCCAATTGTTTATCCTAATATCATGCAGTGTCCAATGGATGGATAAATGATTTCAATAAGAATCTATCCAACATACTCTAGAAAATGGTAGAAAAAGACAAGAAATCATGGACAAAAAATATTCTCCATAATTTATGGTCTTACTGGTCCACAACCCACACTGCCACCAAAGCAACCCCATACTCATTAGTATACATGATAACGATAGTGATTTCACATAGCAGTTCAAGTGTCATTGCTCCAAATTTCTATTTGTGATCAATTTTTTGTAGATGATAAATCTAAAAAAAAGTTTGATGAGCTAGATAGGATTGATGAGAATAGGATTCACACTTCACGACATTTGAATTATACCAAAATCAAATTTCACGATCCTTCAACAAAAAGGTTCTCCTTTGGTCTTTACTCAATGAAGAAATGGTGTTGGTTCGCATATGCCTAATGATACTAGGAAGAAACCCACAAATCATGAGCAACAATAGGAGGGAAGAAATATCATAACTAAGTTCTACTCCAATGGAAAATATTACTTGATATCAATAGATGGAAAACTCATCCCATATCCCACCAATTCATGGTTTTTGAAGAAATACTTCACAAATAGCAACATGTATGATTTAGATACAAGATGTTAAACTGCATAGCGACATGATCTTCCTAACAACATGATAATAAATTGCATAATAGATTATTCCTTACCAAATGATGTTAAACTACATGTAAGGTATTGTATTCTAGAAATAAATCTATCTTGTATAATCCAAATTCATGAGAGGAAAATATAGAAATAACATCGACCTTTCTTGTGAAAAGGTCAGGCCGACACAGGTAGGGGCCTATAGAACTACGTGTGACCTGATTCATTCCCTTGTAGGATATGTAGCAACACTCTGATCATACATCCTGGTCCTTCCACCATTAATATAACAATTACCCCCCCCCCCTTTATTGTGTAAAGGTCAGACCAACATAGTGAGGGCCTACAGAACTACTTGTGGCTTGATTTCTGCCCTTGCAGGATACGTAGCGATGCTCAGATCCTACATCCTCGTCTAGAAACCATCATTATAGCTAATTCCCTCTCCTCCTTGTGTATGGACCAGACCAATAGGAAGTACACATATATAACTATGTGTGGATTGATTCCCCTTTAGTAGCGAGATACGTAATGACGCCTTGAACACAGATCTTGGTCCAGCCATCAGTATGAAAAACTCCCCTTCCCCATATATATGGACAAGACCTATGCAGGGGAGTTCTTTTCAGAACTATGTGTTTCTTGATTTCTAACATCACATGATATGTAGTAACATCAGGATTCTACATATGGGTCTAGCCACCAATCAAAAAAAATCCATCCTGTTTCCCTACCCATGATCCATAACTCTTCTGGGAACTCCTAGAACTATGTACGAATTTATTTCTATCTCAATGGGATATGAAGGGAGGCATCAATTCAAAGGTCCTGGTCTAGCCACCACACATTTTGAAATGACTCTGGTATATCATCCATTACTTTTACAATGGTAGGAGGAATACTTTTCACTCGTTTTTTGTCACACCGACTATAACTCTTGCAAGATTATGAATGATGGTAAGGGATTCCCTCTATAGATGAGGCATAAAAGTATATGATGAACCATTCACTAATAGAGGATGAAACTAACATGCCCCCTCCTTGCATATATATTGGACCTATATAGAAAAGGGAATGTATAGAAGTACTTGTGGATTGATTCCCACCTAGAAATGGGATACATAGTGACACCAATATTCTATATCCTGGTATTACTGCCAACATTAGATAAAAATTCGCTTCTTCCCTATACACGGGACATACCAGCACAAGGGAATAGGTAATTTAGGACTACGTACAAATTTATTCTTGCCCTTGTAGGATACATGGTGAAATTCGGATTATACTTCCTAGTCTAGCCACTATCCCTAATCAGATCTCTTCCTTTTCACTGTGTATATGTTATACTTGTGTAGAAGAGTCACAATAAAGTCATCAACGCACAATTTTAAACTAAAAATCATCTCAGGAGATGTGTGTGACTTTATTTGTGGTGTTTTGAGAAATATGGTGACACTCAAGCCGAAAGTTCTATGTTTCTCCACATAGAATATGGGGACATGCCCCCAATTTCCCACACATTACATACCATCATATAAAAGATATAATTTTAACTCCTATGGTGAAAATGTTTCAAAATATTATGCCCCCCATAGGTATGAGCTATAACCTTGTGGGGAGTTTCATATTTCACGAATAATCATGGGATGAGTATTTGTTATGCAACCAGGCACACCTTTTCCATTTACCAGAATCCATGACTTAGGAAATCTTGGATCCTCATAATCATCCACGACCATTTTAGATGGATGTCGAATGTCATACGAACACCTCTGTTTGACTATGTACATCATGCCCCAGTGGATCGACATATGTTTCCTACAAAACAACCATCAACTGAAGGCGAATTTTTCTTCAGGAGAGCCCTTTCCTACCAACATACTCCAAATAAATCCCAAGCCTCATTCCATTACTCATGATCTAAGGGACCCTAGGACCATTGTTTAAATTTTATACCCTCATTCATGCCTAGAGTATGACAAAATATCCTAACCATGATCATCTCGTAGTTATTTATGGTATTTATGACAAGTTTTCCACACAATATGATGGTAAAATGTGCGGCCAACATCTTTACCGCATGACTTTAAACTATAAGGCCAAAAGTATCCCAACGACATGACATTAAACATCACTGCTCAATGTCAATGCATAGATTCTTATCTTCACTTGGACTCACCAAAAAAATGCCACTCCCCCATATGTGTGGGCTAAAAATATTGTAAGTAATGTTCATTGGGAATCCTACTTGACATATTTCATCCATAATGAGATGCATGGTGATAATCAAATCCTACAATTCGGACTGAGTCACAGAAAGTATTAAAATGTCTCCTTATCTGCCCAAAAATTGAGTTAAATTAGAGATTCCCCAAAAAATTTCTATTTATAGGGTCACTCAATGGTAATCACATTTACCTTATTTCATGTTAATATTTCTATACATTCACCCCACATGATGATTCATTATGTGGAATTCATCCTTATTAAATGAAATTAAACTGTACAACATTGATCAAAGAATAAAACATTCCCTACCATTGATTATTCCAATCTTATGTGGTGACCTGAAATCGTTGTCATCCCTTGTTTATCACACCGATAATAGCTCACGTGGGATTAGGGACCTCCACAGGGCATCCAACATGGAGTTATGAAAAATCAACCTCGGATTTTGGTCCTTGAATCACAACCCTAAAAGGCATGTTGTGGTTCCCTTCCCTATAATAAGGAACCCGAGGCCCTAACTGAATTACATTAAACTACATGGTACTCCAAATAGAGAAAACATGCCTCACCCTACATATGATCCTGATCTATGTTGGGGATTACTTGATCTCAGGGGTGAATTATAGCCTGGACATTTCTAATGTATCTGGATACACTCCTTCCACACATCAAACTCCATGATTTGAGTAATCATGGATCCCCATAATCCACCTTCGCCATCAGAGGTGGAAGGCAAGTGTCCTACGAAAACAATTGTTTCACTATGAATATCATGCCCCAGTATCTCTGTATATGTTTCATACAAAAAAACCATTAACCAAAAGAAAATCCATCCTCAACAGAGTCCTTTCTTACCTCAGTATGCCTAGCAGCTCCCATACCCCATGATATCCGTCCTGATTCAAGAACCATCAAAGTCATGGTCTAGATTGTCTTTCCTACCCATGTCCTAGATATTTCAGAACATCCTTTCCTGATTTTTCTTTGGTTACTCAAGGGTTATATAAAATAAAGATTCCCCATCCATATTCATGAACTTAATCTGCATATGGGAAAAAAAACAAAATGACCTCACTTATTTATGGGATTCCTGGTGAATTTCTACATGAAATGCTGCCCTTCAAGATCAGTCACACCACCTTTAATGAGACATACATCATGTTTAGAAATGTCTAGATCCTTTTAATCCTTCACAACAAAAAAAAAATAGAAGGATAGTGTCTTGCATACCTCTTTTTTTGACTATGCACATCATGCCTTAGTGGCTCTACATATGTTTCCCACAAAAAAACCATTAGTCAAAGGTAAAGCCATCCTCAAGAGATTCCATTCCTATTTCTATATCCATGTATGAAATTTACATTCCATCTCACTCCCCATATTTGGAAACCCCTTGGATTACATTTTAAGTATTTCCCATTCAATTTCCTGAAGTGGGAAATCTTTTCTAGTTGAACCAATGAATCATTTACTCTCTCTTGTATAGAGTAAAATGATCTCCCATAAATAGTTTCAAGTGTCCTAGTTTTATGACATTAAACTACACCATTCACCAACCCTCATTTACAGAATCCATATTCTTGTGGGATCCGTTTCTTATTCAAAGACGATATAAATTCTATTTTTACTTTTAGACATCACTCCCTTAATAGTCCACCATTGTGGTCTTGAAGCCAAAAAATAGATCCAAAATTCCTATAAATCCCTTAGGCCACCAGAAATGGATGTCTAGTTTCCATCAGGAACCTTTGTTTTACTATGAACATCATTCCTTGGTGGATCTGCATATGTTTCCTACCAAACAACCATCAACTAAGGGAGAATACGTCTTGAATAGTGTCCATTACTACATTCATATGCCTAAAATGGATCTTATTCCCCATATACATCCAAAAATCACAAATTCAGGGTAAATAAAAATATATCATTCATATTTGAAAGTTATTAGGACATTCCCGGTTGAGGAATCCCAAATTGGGTCCCACGCCCCATCAAGTTTGGTTAAATATAATCAACCTAAAACATTAGTAATATGTTTAATTGGTATGTCTATAAACTATTAATATAAAAGACACAATATTATCCATAGTGAAAACACACAAAAGGAACCCCTAAATAAAAGATGAGTACCATCTTGTTAAACCTATACTATATATGGTATAGGAAAAATGTCGAGAAATCAAATATTCAAAAGAAACATAAAGAATTTTGGGTTCAAAACCCATAAAATGAAGCCTAAGAAAAAGTAAAGTTATACCCGCTAAGACCGTACCAAATATACATAGGAAAAAATGGATAATAATGAGAAAATGAACAAATTTTGGGTGTGTGTGTGGGGGGGGGGGGTCATGTAACCTCAGTAATAGACAAACTATGCATCTTTAGTCACATTTATTTGAAAAAAGTTAGAGCATGATTTGGTTATCTCAAGATTACTTATTTCAGATCATGATTTAGGTTGTATGTAATAGAAAAACTGTTCATATGGTCAGTGGTGATTAGATTACATTGCAGGATAGAGATATAGTAGGAGAATTTAATAAAAAATAGTTTAATTCAATTCCCTAATGATATGGAGGGTGTTCACAATCTAGAGCCTCTATTTGTGAGTGAGGAATGTCATTATAAGATACATTTGACAGACTCAAAAATTTGTATAAAAAATTTATTTGACTCCCCAATGGCCTGAAGATGTTTTAACAAGTTCACAGTCTCAGCCTCCGTGCCTGCCCACACTTCATGGCCAGTCCTTTCTCCTTCTTCTACCTAACATCACCCCTCCTCAACAATGACCACCACATAGGACCAATTATACTTAATCCACTATAGATTCTGTCTCTGTTTTTACACTTCCTTATCAATTTATTCCACTAATGAATCATTCTTGGTGGTCTCATTTTTCATCCTCACAACCACTTCATCATGATTTGTAGCTTCATCAATAAATATTTTCATCGCAGCAGCAATATGAGCCGTCGACTATATATCATAATGTTGAGATTAAAGTGTGGAATTTTCTTCCCCAGCATTAAACACCCATCTCATTATATCAAAGATTCCATGATAGTCGAATCTTCCAAATCCTATGTGAAAACATGGTGGTATAATTTGGGAAACTTTGTCTGTATTCTGGTTAATGGAGTTTGAGAAACTAATATCCAAACATTATTACATGCCTTTTGGTGGATGGGATGATGGTCGACCAAGAATTCTTGGTCATTATTCGAGTTACTCCCTAATGATAAAATATGTCCCGAGATGATTTTCATGAGATAGGGACTTGATTCAACAACTACAACATGACTCAACCCCTCAGTATCATTTCCTCTAGTGATTGCAACAGAGGGAAGAGTGGACACGACTACCACAATTTTTAACACTTATGGTTTTGGTGCTGAAAGTAGAGGAAATATTGGTAAACATCCATGACTCCAAAAACAAAAAAGTTCAACTAAACGATTGGATAACTAACCTTAATCTACCTAAGCTTCAATACATCCCACCTCCCCAGCAGTATCAGTGCTCGACAAAAGTGACACCACATATTCAATCAGCGGTTGTACCCCATGATCACTCAAGGAAATCATTGGCCTAAGACCATGCCTGACAAGACCAAAAACCGCTACGGAAACCCCCAAATAGTTTCTCACTGATATCAATCTTTTAGGGATGATCATTCTAGAAAAGGAAACTGGTCTTGAGATTCTGGGGGCTGAGACCAAAAATTATCTTAAAATTGGAGAAAAATGAACAATATCCTGCTCCAAATTTTCGTGAGCATGGACAATAACATCCTCTATTATTGTGACTTCTGCCAAGGTAGATTCGAAAGGTACAGGCAGAGCATCATTATCTAAAGGGACTTCCTATATAGGTGAAATTTCCATTTGATTGGGAATGATTGGTTTCTCAAGACTTGATGTCCCTCCGACGTCCTGTAGTGATTGGGTCTCCTCACTGGTTTCATCCCCTACCATAAATGTTTTCATTTCATTCACCATGGAAACATTCTCAATATGTTCAATTGAGGACTCATCTTATGGGTGTTATTCTATCATTGAGTTATATTTTGTTTGGGGAGGATCAGGCACGCCAAATTTGCCAACAATACCCTCGACCTCTTTGGTTATTCTTATTCTTCTCTGTTGATCGATCAAAATTGCTAGTGGCTCTTCCTCTCCCTTAAAGGGAAAATGATCTATAGATTCTTGAGAAACATCCACCTGGTTACTGATATAATCTAAATTAAAATACACACATAATAGTGAGTCAATATGATAAGGTCACTTCGTCCAAAAAAAAGTGAACATACAATTACTTTTAATTTCCCTCTTGATGAATCTTTAAAGTTAGGATGCCTCTTTAAATTTCTTGATTTTCTGGGAGATGGTTCCTAAATATGATCACCTAGGGGATTAAGAGGAGGAAATTACCTTGAATAGTCTGTGATTACTTCTTCCATATTCTCTCGGACTCAATGATATCCTTCTGTAACACCCCCAAAATCGGAGGGGTACACTCCCCAACTACAATGACCATGGGGGAATGAACTGGGGAAATAACCATTTCACGATACCCTTCAGGATCCTATAAAGTTAACAAATATGAGGCCTTTAGTGTCTCTATAATAAAAGAAATTAAATTCAGGGTTCGTGGATAGAACAACCTCTTCTTCAATGGTCATTGACCATGGGAGTACATCCATCAATGTTACTCAGTCCGACCAGTAATGCCTATATTTGGAGGCATGAAGGAATTTTTACATTTTTTTAGATAAACATCAACCTCATCTCACTCCTATTCGGTAGAAATATAGGTGGGTTTAATGGCTCATCTAAAACATGTATGTTAAGAGCGTCATACTTGAAGTAGTCTCCAAATATCCTAATCAGAAGCATTTTCCCTCAGTTCATCCCAAACCATCCAAGCATCTGGATATGCACCTGTAACTAGGATGTCCACTGTTGGAGGATTGGCACAAAGAAGCAGAGTGGGTATCATCAACCGTAAATGATTCTTGGGTGCTTCTGCAATATTCGGACCCCCAGGAGTCAAACTCTTACAAGACTTTAAATGTTGGTGAGAAACTTCTCCCATTTTAGCCATAATAGGCGAGAAAGAAACATCATTGTCCTTTTCATCAGTTTCTGGTTGAAACATGGTGATTACCCAATGAGATTATTTGTAGAGACTGATCCGGGAATGAGTCAGGGTCTCTATGTCCTCGAGGTAATGACCTACCCTATTAGGATACAAATCGAAATACATGTTAGAAGGTGCTGACACATAACCACTATCGGTGAGGGAAACCACCCTAGTTTGGAGAAACCTCCATAAGACATGATGTGGCTGATCACAAAAGTATTAGTGGCTTTTCAAAATGTCCAATTACCTCCCAGACAATGGGAAATCATCCTCAGGTGGGATGTATGGTTTAATCCTAGTAGAAAATTGGAAGGATCGTTCAACCACCAGTGAAGTCACAAAACTACCTTTCACAACCTTCCTTGGGGGAGAAACGAGGGGCTTTAAAATTAATTTTCTAGGCTAAGAGTTCCAAAAAAATTCCTTTTTCTTCTACTTCTCCATATCCCCGGATACCTTAGAGGTTGTTATAATTGGAACCCGATCTGCTAATTGGATATCTTAATATGATTTTACCCAGGCTTCATCATAGCTTCTGGTGAGGAAGGGTACGGAATCCCCAAAATCTAAAAGTATTACTAGGAACTGGGTTTCCTTCTATGTAAACATGAACCATAGATGGCGTGCTATCATAAGACGTTTCTCTTGATGTTCACTATTGATAGTGGGAGGATACTACATGTGGACACAATTAAATTGACAATTGAATCTGAAATGCACATACCCCTCACAAATAAGATCCCCTTCGATAGAGGTAACCAAGATGCCTTCTCTCAATAAAAAAAGTTTTCTCGGTAAAAAATGTATTCATATTCGTTATTCAAAATAGTACCAGTAGGGTAATCGTATGGATGGTAAGAAAAATGTTAATGGAAATTGATATGGGCCATTAATGTTTGCTCATTTTTTCCAGTATACTCCTCTTTATTATCTTTTGAGGCCCAAGCCATCGACATAACCCCACTGATACTATGAAAATATGGTCAGAGGATGGAATTTGGAATCATCCAGGAATTGATATATGTATAACCTCTTATGTGAGCTCTTATCTTGCCCCAAAAGATTTTGATGGGACCAATCATTTGGTAAGGTGACCTCTCTTCTCTGATCTGGCCTGACAAGTGATAAATTATGTACAACACTAGAATAGATAGATTATGCATCTACCAGTGGCCATCTAAGTGCCTATGACGAATGTTGAGACTCGCAGACCACCATATTCCCATACTGGTAAGATCCTTCCACTCAAAAACATGGCCATGAAGGCTACCAATCAAAATAATCATTAAACATTTGGAATGAGCCACCATCCCCATTCACTAAATTTCCCATATTTCAAGGTAGGACAATACGTACCTGCTCTTGTTCGGGTTTCCTATGTAGGGTAAGCCCTCGATCTGGGGGGATGAGGCTCTAGACCATTTTTCATAACAAAGACACAAAAAAAACTCAATAAAATGAATTTACTGCTTCAAAAAATGGATCGAGATCCTTAAGAAGTTCATTTCTATGAATATTGAGTTTATTGACCAAAGGAGGAGTCCTCTACTCATTTTACCAAGAAGAAGAAGGAGGTAGGAACTCATCACACATGTCAATGAAAATAGGGACTCTTGAAATTAGACAGATGTCCCAAAGGCTAATGTCGACCTCCGCATGGGTCAAATGAAAGTTTCTGGTTTTTGGGCTCCCCAACTCAGGAGTAGTAAAATGAGAGAACTGGGATAATGAGTGTTTGTATGAGACACCCAATAAACCTCATATAGTCCCACAACCTGTAGCTCAAGCCAAAATTCATCGCATCTCTGGAAAACCAAAAAATGCCACCCCAATCTAAGCTAAATGAGCCTCCAGAAGAAATACCCTTATTGGATGACCAATCATGTTATTCGATCGATGTGGCATTCCGCACAATGATTTCATAATAGTGAGTTGCTCAGTCTATATTCTATTGAACCTTTCCTAAGGATCAAGGTGCATATCTCAACAGGGACACCGTGGAGATATCTCTTTGAAGGTATCATACTCTATAAGAGATCACGGCCTTTGGAATGGTGGTTTTATTTATCGAGAAATCGGGTTGAATAGCCTGATTTGGTGCTAGAATTTATGTGTTGGAAAGCAAGAAAAAATCCATAAGTTGGAAGCCTATCTAAAGCTAGACACTCTCTTTGAATCATTTTAAGAATATTTTTAAGAGACTGATGGAATGGGGAAACTAGAGTCTTATCATAAACCGAGTTTGACATGTTCTTCAATCTTCCATCAGTAGCAGAAATAGGGGAAGGATCGACAACCTTGGCAGGAATGATGAAATCAACATCATATTGAGGAAGACTCATCTCATTCTCCATTTACAGAAGATAAAAAAAGATTTATTTGAAATAATATTTTTGAAAGCCAAAAAAAATTCAGAAGGAATTAAAAATAAGGTCCACATGGGACTCCACCTACTGCTCCCATGAATGTTACAAGAAATCCTTTTTCTACGTACTGCATTAGTATGATGATGAAATTTTCTATGTATGACCTTAGTGTGTGGAAGGACCATGACGTGCTGGCCCATGGAGGTTTGTCTAGTGAACTATGTGTTTTTCGGAATGAAGAAACCATGGACCGAGGCCTCTCGATGTAAACATTCAATGTTTACCAAAAGAAATTATATATTTTATTAAAATAAGTTTAAAATATAGTTCCTCAGTTTAATGTTAGGTGTGTGGAATAGGAAAAACACGTAATAATCTCGCTATGATGAAGTTCAAACATTGGATTTAAACCAAACAGTATAGTTCGAAGACTTGAATTTAGTGCGTAGGAAAAAAAGAACTATGAGAAATTCAGTTCACAGAATGTGCGAAATAGTTCGTAGACATGGATTTCACTGAGGAGTCGGTACGCGGAAGCTAAGAAGAGGTTGAGATCTCTTTTCTCATTCAGAAATGGTAAAGGGAAAATGACCTAGGCCCCTATAAATAGGCATGGTTCATCATATTGGGACTACCGATTCTACCACAAACCACTTTAGTTTAGGACTGCTTCTACATCGAAATATTCTTCTCTTTATTCTGACTGGACACCAGTCTGACATGGAGCATTTGTAGGGTCCTGGAAACTTCATGAAGGGAAGTAAATAATCCAACAAGAACTGTTTAGAAGAAAGAAAATATTTCAAAAAGTACAGAAAGTAAAACGGATGCTAATTGGATTGAAATTTTGAGAAGAAACTTGAAGAAATCAAATTTTACAATGGGTTTTAGGTTGACCACATACAATCACCGGGAAAGGTTTTCGGGGATCATAAACCATGGATCATAATTATGCCGAAGAACTTGTGAGGCATTGGCTCAGAACAATATGTCAAGAAAACCCCATATTCCACAAACCATGTCATTGGCATAATGTAATGGAGAAATTCCACCACATACCATCTCGCATAACTAAGTAGTTCACACGTGAAGCAAGCCGGCAGGTTCCACGAACCACATCTCGTGAACCAAAACCTATGCAAACCCCAATTGACTATGTCTTCCATGGGTTGAGATATATATTCATGTGCTTCAAAAAATGGTACCACATTCCCATAGATATGATTTTCTTGTAACCCTATAAAAAGATTCCAAGGGGAGCGAGGAAAAGAATCTTATTTTTGGGGAGAGATGGGATTTTACGGATAGAAGGATTCAAAAGAAAATATTCGGTGAAGTAAAGTGCCACGAATGGTTTCCAATAGGGATAAATATTTATTGAACCATAAAAAGGAATTCATAATAACTTGGGTCAAAAATTAAAACCTAAAAGGTGAACTGTGAACCACACTCCCTTCACAGATGAACTTTCTATGAGCACGACTAACGCCCCTTCATCAATCCAGTGTACCACCTAACATAACCCTATACGGATGAAACCCTACCTAGCGTAGCATTCCACCGCATGGAGGGGCTTCACCGTCGCATACCACCATAGTATAGGAATGAAGCCTAAGTCTGTGTACCACCTAGGTATGCAGATCATATCCCGATCCATGTACCATTACGGTATGAGGATCACACCTAGATTTGCATACCCCTCCGGTACACAGACATCCCATCCACCCACAAAGAAAAAAACTATGCGGAAGGTAACCTATCCCACATGATAAAATGGTTCATGGAGTGAGGTATCTTCATGCTTTCCACTATCTTGTACCAATTATGCCTTTTCATATCCATCACATACTTTGAATACCCTATGCAATCATATCCATAGATGTTATGAAAAATGCCTCTTCCAAATCCACTAGACCCACATGATGGGACCATCGGTCACATTAGTGCACCCCTATGAGTCTAAATACCAATGGTAAGAGGAGTCAAAAAAGTAATCTCCATATCATTATGTGTTCCAAGAATGTTATTAAGTATATATTCCCATGGTATCCCAGAGTCCAACCATGGGATATTTACATGAACCTCTCTATTCTAGGGATCAAGAATGAACACTTTTTTCCATTCAATAAGGAACAATGATTAATCGAAGGAATCATGCTCAATTTTATTTTTTCCAAGAAGTGAAATTCCTCACCTTTTCTAGAACACACCCTAAGGAACTCCCATTGGGGTACACCCCTAGACTTATAAGAGTTGAACCTCACAAATTTCAATGTCATTCCATATTGAAAGGTTCATTTCTTCATTCCCTTACCCACCGACGACATGACATGGGACCAAGTGAGGGAATTGACACATTGAATGACCTTTCCCTCTCCCATTGAGATCATTTCCATGACCTATTCTACCGTCGCCATCCTGATTTTCTATTAGTGGATAAGAGAATGTGTTCCCCTGTTTAATAATTCACATCCTCTTGTTTTTCACACCGATCATGGCTCATGCGATCTTAGAGGTATGTGATGATATGACATTGGAAAAGTCTAAAAATGAACTATGAGAACTCTAATTCCCACCATAACTGGGATATGTAGGAGGCCTAATTAAGCCCCAATCTCAAATAGATATTATTTTTCAAAAGCTTCACCCAACAATATCCCCATAAAATTGGATCATTTTTTTTGAATACGTTCCAATTCGATTCTCTCATATGGGAAACTCCCAAGCATAAGAACCAATCAAGTCATAACCCATCACTGAACTATGTGGTATCTAATTACCCTCACAAGGATACATAGGAATCCCATTATGCGTGTCCAAACCCAACATGAAACCTCCTTTTGTCTCTCCTGGATGATGATAAAATCTAGAGAACCTCATCACACGTCTTAATTTAGCATTGTCTCTGTTTCATCAAATCCATGTATATCCATGATGATCCTACAACTTAGGGGTAACCCATTGATACACTATTCAATAATGAATCAATGATTTAAGAACATATGAACTTGGATTAAATCAATAATATAGTTCTAGAGTAGGAAATAATTCCTCCAAAAGGATGTGATGAGCCTGACCTCCCATCCACTAGACTAATTGATTTTTCATGTGTTATTGGCTGAACCATCCAACAAGTGCATAACTTTGGAATGTAGGTCCATGAATCAGGGATAGAAGGGTCGTTGGTTATTTCTATCTCCATAAATGAACCTATTGGAGAACACCCAAGGAAGTCATATCTTATGAGGACCGATTTTACAAATACCTAACCACCTACAATCACCCACCTGAACCATTAGATTGTGGCGCCTCCTTCTTAATATAAAATGATACACCACACTATCCCAACAAGGTCAATCTAATTCCCCTAAAAGGATAACAATGTGAATTGGGTCGGAAAAAAGGTTAACCCGACGTGAAATTCTCTATAATAGTAGACAAATTATTTCCCCCGTTGGACCATTTTTTCCTCAAATGCTCACCTTGGGACGAATTAGGGCATTAGGAGTTTTTGTGTTTTTACTATTTTTTATGTTTTTTATAGTTTTATGGTCTTATCAGTTTTTATTATTTTCCATGTTTTATGGGGTATAGTGTTTTAGGGTTTTTTCTCATATTTTAGGTCATATACAGGTTTTAAGGGTTTGGGGTTTTAGGGGGGAGGGGTTTATGGTCCCTAAGTGGTTATAGGGTTTTAAGGGCTTCATGGGGTTTTCATGTTTTTAGGTGTTATAGGGGGGTTTTAAGATTTTTATTGTGTTTTAAATTATTTTAAATGCCTTAGGGTTTTTAATGTTTCATTATGGATTTTGATGACTTTTTCATGGGTTTTAGGGGTGTTAGTGGTTTTAGGGGTGTTTAGGTTTTTTTTAATGTTTATAGGGTATTTTAAATTTCTTGGGTTTTTTTTGGGTTTTATGTTTTTTAGTTTTTTAAATATATTTTAGTTTATGTTTATTTAGGTGTTTTAGGCTCAATTAGGGTTTTTATTTTTTTTCTTTTGAATGTGCGTTTGTTTTTTCATGGGTTTTTAGGGTTTTTTGTGTTTTCGTAATTTTGGGGGGTTTCTGGTGTTTTAGTTTTTAGGTTTTTAAGTGTTTAGGTGTGTTGACGCTCCTTTCGTCACAGAATCTAAAGATCGGAAAAGGGGAATATCTGATCTCAAAGTGATTCATCCTTTGAAGAAACATCAAAAATCGACAAAGGGATGAACAAGGAGAACATTGGCCATAGGTCGCGCAAGTTCCCTCATGGTCGCGCAAGTACACTTGCGCGCCGCCTAGTGGTCGTGCAAGTACTTGCGCGGCGCCTTATGGTCGTGCAAGTGACTTGCGCGACCTAAGTGATAACCGCCTGGTAACCGCCCGGTAACCGCCCAGGGTCTTCTTTTGCCTATAAATAGACCCTGTGGGCCCCCCATTCGAGAAGATCTTTTTCCAGAAACTCGGATTGAAGCTCCCGACGCCCAAGTCTCTTCTCAAAGCTTCCGGAACACTTCTAAGGTAATTTCTTACCTAGAACGGAAGATCTAAAGAGAAAAAGGAAGGCCTAAGTGTTGAAACTTATCAAACACTTGCGCGCCTACTTAATTCCTTCAATATAACTTGCGCGTCCCTTCTCTGGAAGAACCTCAAGAGGATGGGAAAGGGTTTTAATAAAGAGTCGCTCAAGCATTTCAATATTGGTTGAAAATCGCGCAAGTACCCTCCATGTCGCGCAAGTATACTTGCGCGACCAATACTTGCGCGCCGCCGCAGGACTTGCGTGCCTTTCAAGACTTGCGCGCCCCTATCTTTTTGGGTGCCCATCTTGCCCATTTTTACCCCTCTTAATCCATTTCACCCTTCCTATTCAAGATTCAGTCTTCAAGATACTCTTCAAAGCCATTTATGGCATGATTTCTTGATTTGACATCCTTATCTGAAAGGAATTCTGTGAAATATCTCTCAAAACCTAGTGATTTAAACATCTTTATGTCACCAAAGATTGAGAGTTCATTCATTCAACCTCATCCTTTAAAATGAGAGAATCTTAACCTGGGTCTCCTTTTCAGGAATAATCCCCAGTTATAAAACCTTTGATCTGGGCATCTTTCTTAAGAATAAGCCCCAATCAAGTCCTTTAAATCTTGGGCATCCTCCTCTGGAGTAAGCCCCAAACCTTAATCCCTAACCTGGGTCTCCTTTTCAGGAATAAGACTCAGTCATAACCTTGGGATTCCTTTTCAGGAGTAAGCCCCAAGTCCCTTAACATAGGCTTCCTTCTCAGGAATAAGTCCTAGTCATAAATCTTGGGCATCCTTCTTAGGAGTAAGCCCCAAGTCTCTTAAAATTTCTCTTAACCAGTCATAAATTACCTTTGATTTGGGTTTCGTTTTCAGGAATAAAACCCAATCATAAGTCCCCTCCTAACTTGGGCATCCTCCTTAGGATTAATCCCCAAGATTAGAGTATTTCAAATCTCCATGAAGCACATATAACTTTGTGGACCCTGTTCATGGATTTTCTCCCTAAAAGTAAATCCTAAACCTTCATTTATCTGGGCAGTCATCCATACATAAGCCCCAAACAAATTCTTATGATTGCATCTTTTATGGCACAATTGTCTAAATTTTACCAATACCTCTTGTTTCTCACAACGAGCATGACTCACGTGAGCTTAGAGTGTAAAAGTAATTATGACATTCATCTTTGAGCCATCAATCATAAACATCATACCCCATTCCTCGAACTACGTGGGTTCTGATTCCTTTTTCAAAACAAAGGATACGTAGGTAGCCCATTTATGGGTTCGATCCCAACATTGAAATAATCTCTGTCCTTCTGAATGACGATAAACTTCAAGTGCCCCACTGAGTGGCTTTAAAACCAGCCTGGTCATCAAAATGACCAAGAGACTTTTATATAAATGTTTTGAAGGATACCATTGACCAAGAATCTCTAAACAAATATAGATGATTCTATATTGATGAAGAACCTCGAATACATATAAAAGATTCTCTAAATTTCTTGCATATTTAATCATTGATTGTTAAAACTAAAGAAAAGCTCATTTTATACTTGGTAATGTAATAAGGATTCACGAACTTAACTTAAATCTATAAAGAGAGTCCCGGAGTAGACAATAATTCCCCTCAAAAAGGTGTGATGAGTCCGACCTCCCATCCTCTCGACCAATGCAAATTCCTAAGCCTCATTAGCCCACAAGCTAATGAGCGCCTGCCTTTGGAAAGTAGGTCCAAACGGATGTGGAATCATTGGATGTTTCTGGTTCTACGAACAAACCCGTTAGAAACCGATCGGAACGTTTGAATCTCCCATCCAGGAGGTCATCCCCGGATTCCGCGCGAAACAAAAAATGGTGAACCCGACGTGAATCCTTAACCAAGTTAAAGTGATGTTCTTCTTATCTGTTAGGCCCTTTGGGACAACAAGACAATCATTGACATATGATCATCCAAAAGATGCAGTAGCCGGATTCATCTTGATTATGTCTGTTACATGGAACAGGCACTCTTTTTTCGAGATCATCTACAAAAATGGCTTTTCTTAAATTCACCCCTGTGAATACTGCTGCTGGGAACACCTCTACTGTGAGGTCTACTGCTGTGAAAACCAATGCTGCTACTCCTGCTGGAACGTCATCCGCTCTGAGGATGACATCCCCAACTCAGCGTCTTCAACGCTGTGTTTCTAATGCACTGGTTAAGGAGTACTGTCGCAACGGTACTATCCCAACTCTGGAGGCCGCTCGTCAAGCCCTCCAAGTTAACAATTCTACCTGGTCGTCCGGACAACGGCGACCAGCAATCAAGAAGCAGACGGTGCTGACTACCGTCTCCAACCGTTTCGGGTCGTTATCCCCGGAACGCAATTTCCATTCACTCCCTTACTCCGAGGAAGTGAATGAGCAGGTCCCGCAGGACCTTAATTCAAAAAGACAGGAGTCCTTCTCAAAGGCTCCCATCAACAATCGCCGCCAGACTCGTGCGGTAGTGCACCCTCAACATGATGAGGGTACCGACTCCAGGCGTTCAGCTCAGGTTCCTCGAACCCGAGCAGGCAAGATGAATCGCCAGAGACGGAATCCGGTTAACAATAGGCAGGTTGTCATCCCTGCCATCTCCGGAGAAGTCCACCAACCTAACTTGGTGGCAAACAACGAGCAGGCATACACACCTGCCCGTTTTAATCCCGTTGTCCAGCAGACTCGTCTGGCAGCATCAAGCCGATCCCGCCAGGCAATTCCGGCGGAGTACCATAGGCAGGAACATACACCTGCTTATACATCAGCAGTTAGTCAGCAGGCTCGTCTGACTACATATGTTGGATCTCGTCAACCGCGTTTGGCGAAGTGTAATCAGCAGGCACATACACCTGCTAATACTAATCAAGCCTACCAACAGTCTCGCTTGGTAGCGCACGGAGAAGTCAGTCGGAAAGCCCCGACGACAAACAGGAGGCAGACTAAACTCTCTGCCTCCACACTTGAGTACTGTCAGGATTCACTGACAGGAAAAGGAGGACAGGAGCAGGCACATACACCTACTCCAAGCCCGGAATGGACGTATATCCCCGTTCCGGCGGCTGAAGTCACCAAACATATTTTGTCAATGGTGAAAGAGCAGAAGCAAATTCCTGCTCATATTCTGGATGCTTGCCAGGATATCATAACAGCTTCAGCATCATCTCAGGGACAGACACATAAATCTATCCCTAGCAGTGGAGTGACACATCAACAATTCACTCCGGAACAGACACACACATCTGTTCCAGTCCAAGAGGGTTGTGGGGCCTACTCCCCCATATCATATGGACAACCAAGTCAGACACATACACCTGATTTGTGCGATGATCGTCAGCCTAACCTGACCATCTTTCCTGATCAGGCACATACACCTGCTCAGAGCAATCACTTTCGTCATCAAGTGGTTTCTAAAGCGAGTAAGAAGGCATCTAAGAAAAAGATCCGCCCAACACAGTCAGGAGATCAAAGGCCAATCTGCAACAAGGCCTTGCTCGATGTCGGAGTTCTTGAAGCCCTCAGACATTTATCTGTCGGAATTCAAGATTCTACTCCCTCAGTTCCCAATAACAGGAACATTAATCCCGAAGGTCTTCAACAGACACTTCCTCATGAAAACTTGCTTCATGAAAATTCGGTCAATCTTGAAGTTTCTTCTTCAGATGAGAGCCACAAGAACCCTCTGTGTGGTCAGAAGGCCAAGGAGCAAGAGATTTCATCTTTTGTTGTAACCCATCATGAAGGTCCTCCTCATGGTGATGAACTTCGCTGCGAAAGTCCTCTCCGCAGTAGTGATTCACATTGTCTCGAAAATTCTTCAGAAGGCAATGTAGTGACGAGAAAGCCCTCCTATCTCGAGGCACTTGCAAACGTAAAACCAGTCATGTCTGAAGTTTTACTATCGGCAGGTGAAACTCTTTCTCCATCAGAAGATAGCTTGGGGTTCAGGTTATTCTCCGAACCTTCCCTGGGTCATTCATCTTCCAGCATGAATAGTGATTCCTCTACCAATCTTGTTGAATCCGATGAAGCAACAAGGAAACACCAACTCTGGTCCAAACAGGTAGAAGAATCTTCATTTAATGATAAAGAGGAAATGCTGAACATGAGAAAAAACTAGAAAAAGGTGAAGTACCAGTCATGTTTTGGCCTTTGGCTGATTCACAGTATGACATTCCAAAGATGTTGACGGATGATGGAATCCATGATATTCGTCTTAACATATGGAAAACTCTTTGTCAATTAAAGAAGATGGTATTATCTTACGATGAATATGAAAATCATCTTAAGATAATAGAAGGGTTACAACGCCAGATTGATTTGGCATCTCTATCAGTCTCTCGGTATCCGAAGGCTGAAAAGCAACAGAGAACCCTTCAACGTTCATGCCTTGGCGCACTAAGAAGATTGCGTCAGTTAATTTCCAATGCTCCATCTAATGTTCATATCAGAGGATGGGGTGTTCACGGAGCACTACATTTCACAGTGCTTTCCGGTCAGCAAAGCCCGCCGAAAATGGTCTCATGCAATGTTATTGCCCATGGCCGGCCATAGTCAATGGGCTTTGTTCATAATCAAAATCTTGCTCGAGATCAAGCTTCAACTAGTTCCTCTCAAAATCAAGTATATAGAGAACAGGTTGTTGAATTGCTCCTACATCAAGCAGGCGAGAATATTGCGCAAGCCTCTCGTCTGGAGCAAACACGTCATCAAATGACAGAAGTTTCGGAAATCATCCAACGGTCTGTTGAACCAGGTGATAAATGTGGATACAGGTTAATGCATCCAGCTAATTTCCGAACTAAGATTCGCAAGATCAAGAGAGATTTTAAAAAGATCTCAGACATAGCATGTCAAGAGACACCCCAGCTTGCCAGACTGGGGACTTCTCTAACCCAACCCTCAGAATCAACGAATGGGATTCGAGGAGTTGAGCGGAAGCAACAGGAACACCCCCAGTCCACCGGACTGGGGACTTTTTCAAATCTTCAATCCCTCCCTCAGAGAAAGTCAGTATTCTCTCGATTAGGGAATAAGCCTCAAGAGGAACGAAGAGCCAAGATGTCAGGAGATTCTCTCCAAGTGACGGTTCTCCAAGAAATTCCTGAGGGATCAAGTCAACGGAATGCCATGTCTTATCATGGACATAGAAGGAGACAATATCACAGAAATGCTGATAGAAAGGATTCCATGCAATATGCATCCATTAATGTCATCACTGCCGTTGCTGCTGATTCACCAGATGAGGCTCAATCAGAGGGATCAGACGAAGAGGTTCCTGCTCAAGAAGTCGCGCACACAGACCTAAATGAAGAAGGTGTGCGCACACGTAATCAAAGGCTTACCCAAAATCTGGGTATTCCTTCAAGTAACCCACTTCCCCCTCTCCGTAAAGGATCCAATAAGGGGAAAGGAAAGAATCAAGTTACATCTCACCCTTCCTCTGAAGGAGGTCAATCGCTCTCATTAGAGCAAAGGTTTGCACAACAGGAGGAAGAGATGAAAGAATTAAAAAGGTTGAATGCAGAACTACTTCAGAGTAGTCTTCTTCTTAAGAATGCCGAAGTCCGACAGCCGAAGGAATTTGTTGTAACTACTGAGATGGATCAGGAATATCCTCCTTTATCAGTACACCCACAGAGGTCTAATCCTACGGGTCAAACGCAACAACGGTTGGCAGCACTACCATTAGTTGCAGCACCAACCTCCACGGCTGTCCAAGATCCATTCATTGCACCTACCCAAAACCAAGTTCAACCTGACGTTTCTCAAAAGTTAATAACTACTATTGAGTCATTAACAGCTCGGTTAGAAACTATGGAAGGGAAACGGGCGCAAGTTCAACCTGAAAAGAAAGTTTACCCTGAATGGGTAGATTCAATTTCTCCTCCATCCAGTTTTGGAAACCCTATTTTCCCTACTTTCAATGGATCAGGTGACCCTGAACAACATTTGACGCATTACGTGTCTTGTTGTGATCCTATGATGGGAACTCCAGAGCAACAAGAAGCAGTGAAACTCAGATGCTTCGTGCGAACCTTGCAAGGACCAGCTTTTGTCTGGTATACAAGCTTGCAATCCCGGTCAGTCATCAGATGGGAGGATCTTCGTCAAAAATTCCTCCTTCAGTTTAGCTCAACTTTGCCAAAAACGACAGTTTTCGATCTTACAAACTGCAAGCAAAGGGAGAATGAAAGAGTCTCTGATTTCATTGCTCGTTGGAAGGGATTAACGTATTCCTTGAGATTATCACTCCCTCAGGAGGAATTGTTGCCAATATGTGTGGCAAATTTGCGTGACGAATTACGCACGCCATTGATCCCTGTGAAATACACAGGAGGGTTTCGAGACCTTACTTCAATCGCTCAACAGATTGAAGATTCCCTTATGCAGGCTAAGGTTAAATCTCGTGTAATTCCATCAGCTCCAGGAAGAAGAATGGGTAAAGCAGAAACTGCTACAGTTATGCTTAAACAGGCACCTGTACCTATTTCTACTTCAAAACCTTCATCTTCTCGAAGGGCTCCACCTCCTGAACGCCAACAACAAAGGCTGTTTCGTCCAAATGATCAAAAAGATCAACGACGAAAACAATTTGAGGATATGAAGAGTAAAACATACTCTTTCCGAAGTGAGCAAGTTCCTGGTTACTTCATTTCAGCTCTGGAAAATAATTTGGTTCAATTACCAGTGCCGAAGAGACCAAACAAGGAAGGAGATGAAGACCTTCCCAATTATTGTCCCTTTCATCAAATGTTGGGACATCCCATCCAGGAGTGTTTTGTCTTTAAAGACCTCCTACAAAAGATGGTCGACTTGGGACAAGTCAAATTGAAGGGTTCTTCAGCTCATATAGCGTGTATTACCGCTACAGATCCAGAGGAAGGAGGCGAGTGGCAGGAAGTCAAAAGCAAAACTACAAAAAAATATGATGATTGGATGGTCAGAAAGACAATCAATCGGACCCATTCCATTTTGCGAACACAATTGAAGAAGCCAATTGTGTCTCCTACAAAAGCTGCAGTAAAGCCTCCATCAAAGGACAAATCCTCAAAAGGGCAGCGCAATTCAAAGAAGAAAGAGGAATCAGGAGAAGATGAGTATGTATCAAAGCCTAAATTGTCTTTGACTCTGGCAGATTTCATGCCATCTACTTCAAAGCAACGGGCACCGTCCCACCAAACGGCACAGCCTAAACAGGCTAACTTGGCAGAGTCTTTATCAGACGAAGAATTGATCTTTGGTTCTGTTAATATGATTCAATTAACAGATTCATATTCCAGTCTTGATGAGCCTGAATTCCCTGTATCAAATAAAGGAACCCGAGGAAGTTCTAGAGGTTCAGGATATAGGGGAAGATGTGGATCTTTCCGAAGCCACTACTCTAATTCTACCCCTGCTAGCACTGTATATGCAGCAGAAACTCGTGGTAGATCCCTTCAGCGAGCTCAAAAAGAACAAGAAAGTTCTTCTGCAAATGGCCAACTCAGCTTCGGCACAGTTATTTTGGAGGACTGATTAAAGGTTCCATCTTCTTTATCTCAGCAAGTAAGTGGATCTAATCAGTCTAATTTTCCAAAACCAAAGATGTTTCCAACTCCAATACAAGATGCATCAGCTTCCAAAGCATCTGCTTCCAAGGTACCTGCTAAATCACATATTCCTATTGGGAAACGCAGGCCTCTAGATCAAAAGTATGATATATTGAAACACTTGGCCCAAGTACCAGACAAATTATCAATTTTGGATGCTTTGAATCTATCAAAAGATCTTCGGGAAGCACTCATCGAAGCTTTGTCAAGTCCTCAGGAGTTTGAAGCTGAAATTGCTGCAGCTGAAATTTATCATATAGAGAATAATCCTGCAGAATGCCATGCAGTGATATCTTTTACTGATAAAGTTGAAGATGATGTTGTGCATGGGCACATAAAACCTTTGTACCTATCTGGCAAAGTCAATGGTATAGATGTTCGAAGATCTTTTATTGACAATGGTTCAGGAGTCAACCTCATGCCCATTCGCACACTTCGTCGATTGGGCCTCACGGAATCTGATTTATCTCCTTCTACCATGATTTTGCAAGGATATGATAAAAATGAACAAGAACCACTGGGAGAAGTTACGCTCAGAACTCAGTTTGGAGATCTTGTTTCCAATTCGGATTTCATGATTGTTGATCAAGACTCAGCTTTCAATATCTTGCTTAGAAGACCCTGGTTACATCAGCATGCAGCTATTCCGTCATCATACCATCAATGTCTCAAATACTGTTTCGATGGTCAAGTTGGAACATTGTATGGTGATAAGGCCCCTTTCAAGACATGTGAGTCTCAATACATTGAGGCGGAATTTTATCACATGAAGAGAAGAGAAAAATCTTCAATGAAGGAAATTACCAAAGTTAATGCTCCATATGGTTTGGAAAAAATTCCAATAAATCCATTTTCACATGTGAGTACAGATTATGTGTTACCTATCTGTCAAATTGACAAAATAGGCCCAAATCAAAATACTCTTATGGAAAGATCCATAATGTCAATTACGGCAATCGATCCAGACAACATGGGAGAAATTGGTAACTTACCAAGCAGTGATGAAGGCATAAGTGGTGACGTTTTCATTTCGTCTGCTGAAATCCAACAAGTCCATACTTCGCTAATCAGGCCAGAAGAAGTTATAGCAACACCAGAGGTGAATATTGATGTCGATTCTCAATCCATCATCTCCTCTTTGATTCCCAAAGAAGACCCTTTTTCATCAATAGGGTCGGAAATGGAAGCTTCTTCTTCAAAATGTGAAAATTTTGACATCTCTTATGATCATGAGAATTTCGTTTTTTCATCTACTTTGCAAGTAGAAACCGAAGAAATAACACATGATGAAGAGGAAGAGGAAGATCTTAGAGATGCTCCTCTAGCATTTGAAGAGGGTATCTCTACCACTGTGGATGAACTCAGAGAAGTAAATCTGGGTACAGAGAAAGATCCACGCCCCACTTTAATTAGTGCGGCCATGAACCATGAAGAACAAGAGATGTATATTTCTTTTCTAAAGAAAAATAAAGATATTTTTGCTTGGAATTATACAGAGATGCCTGGACTTGACCCTGATGTTGCCACCCATCATTTGGGTTTGCCAAAAGAACATCGAGGATTCAAGCAAGCCGCGAGAAGAACACACCCAACCTGTGCTTCCAAAATCGAGGCTGAAGTGGATAAGCTTATCAAAGCTAACTTCATCAGAGAAGTTCAGTATCCCAAATGGTTGGCTAATATTGTCCCAGTAAAGAAAAAGAACGGACAAATTAGGGTTTGCATCGATTTCAGAGATCTTAATCGGTATTGTCCCAAAGATGATTTTCCAGTTCCGATTACAGAACTCTTAATTGATGCGACGGCTGGCTATGAAGTAATTTCTTTCATGGATTGATATTCTGGATATAATCAGATCCGAATGGCCCCAGAAGATGAGGAATATACAGCCTTCAGAGCTCCTCAAGGTGTGTTTTGTTACCGGGTGATGCCCTTTGGTTTAAAGAATGCAGGTGCAACATATCAACGCGCCATGCATCGTATCTTCAAACCTTTTCTAGGGAAATTTGTTGAATGCTATGTAGATGATTTGGTGGTTAAATCCAAACAACGTTTTGATCACTTGGCTGATTTGGAAATCATATTCCACAAGCTTCGACAACATAATTTGAAGATGAACCCCTTAAAATGTGCTTTTGGGGTAACCTCAGGAAAATTCCTCGGCTTTGTTGTACGCCATCGTGGTATTGAAGTCGATCCTGAGAAGACCAAATCAATCCTTGGTATGTCACCTCCTCAGAATTTGAAAGAATTAAGAGGACTTCAAGGACACTTAGCCTATATTCGGCGTTTCATCGCCAATTTGGCAGGCAAAAGTTTACCTTTTACCAAATTATTGAAGAAAGGAGTCACTTACCAGTGGACTGAAGAATGTCAAGAAGCATTTGATGTTCTCAAGAAATACCTCTTAAGTCCACCAGTACTCATGCCACCTGTTGAGGGTAGGCCTCTTATCCTCTATGTGACAGCTTTAGAGCGATCATTGGGTGCCTTTCTCGCTCAAAAGAATGATGCTGGGAATGAAAATAGTCTCTACTATCTTAGTAGAACTATGCTTGAAGCAGAAACCCGGTATTCGAGTATTGAAAAATGCTGCCTAGCATTAATCTTTGCAGTTCAGAAACTGAGACACTACCTGCAACATCACGAGGTCCAATTGGTATCTCGTAATAATCCACTCAAATTCATCCTTAGTCGTCCAATGCTTACAGGACGTCTGGCAAGGTGGGCGGTTATTCTACAGCAGTTCGACATCCAGTATGTGTCTCAAAAGGCAATTAAGGGCCAAGCTCTGGCTGATTTCCTGGCTGAACACCCTTCAGTGGAAGACACATATTCAGATATCGAACTCCCTGATGAGGAAGTTTTTTCTATTCAAGAGAGTCCTCAAACATGTGAAATGTATTTTGATGGTGCTTCTAGAAGTCCAACAGGGAAGAAAATGGAAAATCCTAAATTCAACAAAGTTGGTTTAGGAATTGTGCTCATTTCTCCAGATAAAGCAGTGTTACCTTATTCCTTTTTGTTGTGGGAAGGTGGTACCAATAATGAAGCTGAATACCAAGCTCTCATTGCAGGCTTGGAGTTAGCACTTCAAGCACAAGTGAATCACTTAAAGGTGAAAGGTGATTCAGACCTGGTAATCAAACAAGTCAATGGGGATTATGCCATCAGAAAAGAAGAATTAATCCCTTTGTATGATTACGTCAGAGAGTTAATGTCGGAATTCCCTTCAGAACCGACATTTTCTTATGTCCCAAGATCACAAAATGCTCAAGCTGATGCACTGGCTAATATAGCCACAGCTTTAGCAGATCCAAATCGGGACGAAACAACCATCGGTATTGCCCACCGTCGTGCAATTTCACCTTATGTTCAAGTCAGAACAGAAGAAATTAATGAAATTAGTCCCATTCCTGAACCATATGGTCATACTACAGGATGGATGTCACCTATCAGGGAATACCTTCAAAATGGAACACTTCCACCTGATAGAGCCGAGAGAGAACAAATTCGGCGACGTGTGGTCAATTTTACTCTTTATGATGGTCCAAACCACCTCGAGAAAATTCTCTACAAACGTGGTTTTGATGGAGTTATCTTCAGATGTATTGATGGTGAAGAGACAATGGCTGTCATAAAAGAAGTGCATGCAGGAGTCTGTGGTGCCCACCAGTCTGGACATAGATTTTTTGATCAAATTCGAAGGCTTGGATACTTCTGGCCTTCAATGATACAAGATTGTGTTAATTTCACAAAGAAGTGTCATTCATGCCATGTATATGCCAATTTCCTTCATCAACCTCCAGAGTTGCTTCATACAGCTAAATACTCATGGCCATTTTCCACATGGGGAATGGATGTGGTGGGACCTTACCCTTCAGCTACGGCCAAGCAGTTTAAGTACATTCTTACTGCTACTGATTTATTTTCCAAATGGGCAGAGGCAGTACCTCTCAAAGAAGTCAGTTTTAAATGCATTGTTAGCTTCATCAAGTCTAACATCATTACTAGATTTGGTGTCCCTCATACCATATTGACAGACAATGGCACCAACTTCTGTTCTTCTGAGGTAAAGAGATTGTATCAAGAATACAACATTAAGTCCAACCATTCATCTCGATATCATGCAGCGGCTAATGGCCAGATAGAGACCTTCAACAAGACTCTTTCAAATATACTGCAAAAGATGGTGGATAAAGATAAGAGGTCATGGCCTGATAAACTCTATCATGCTTTATGGGCTTATCGGACTACCACTCGCAATGCAACGCGGTCTACTTTATATTCATTGGTATATGGAACAGAAGAAGTCTTGACAATTGAAGTTCAATTTCCCTCACTCAAAATAGCCATTTGTGATCAGTTATCAACAGATGAGCAATCCCAAAAGCGGTTGAATGAATTGGAACAGTTAGATGAGAAAATATTGTGCACTTTGCACCACTTGGAAATCTATCAGAATCGAATAGCACGAGCTTTTAACAAAAAAGTTCGTCTTCGTTCATTCATTCAGGGAGAATTGGTATTGGTTCTCAGAACACCAATGATACCAAGAAAGAAGCCTCCCAAGCTTGAACCAAAATGAGAAGGACCTTATTCAGTAAATAAGGTCTACTCCAATGGAGCGTATTCTCTGATTTCAATGGATGGAGAACACATCACGACTCCAACTAATGCCAGATTTCTGAAGAAGTATTTTGTATAAACACAAAATATTGTTCCCAGAACCAAGACTCTTACATTTGGTTCATACAGCAATGGTCCAGTATGACCTTAAACTACAACTTCGTCCAACATGACATTAAACTGTGTCACACTTCTGTCCGAGATGAGATTAAACTATAATACGTCCAGCATGACGATAAACTGTACGGTCCATGCATATGACCTTAAACTATTCGCACTTATGTCCCTGCAACATGACACTAAACTGTGCAGCACCAATAGTCCTAACTGCAAGACTTTAAACTGCGTAGTCCCTGATTTTGTCCTACATGACAATAAACTGTATAGAAGTTCCTATATTTTGTCCGAGATGACATTAAACTATATTGTGTCCTAGCAACATGACATTAAACTGTGTGGCACTTTCATCGTCCAACATGACGTTAAACTGTGTCAGTTCCCTTATCGTCCAACATGACGTTAAACTGTCACATTGGTTACTAATATGTCCTACATGACACTAAACTGTATATGTCCGAGATGAAATTAAAATATATTGTGTCCTAGCAACATGACATTAAACTGTGTGGCACTTTCATCGTCCAGCATGACATGAAACTGTAAAAAATCCCCAGAACTGATATCCTCATATTGGTTCACCTTAGTCCTAGCTACATGACTTTAAACTGTACAGCACCAGTTCGTCCTTGCTATATGACGTTAAACTATACAGCAATGGTCCCGTATGACTTTAAACTGCATCATCCCTGGTCCATGTATATGACCATAAACTATTTGAAAATATGTCCATCAAGACGTTAAACTGTGACGTCCTAACTACATGACGCTAAACTGTATAAAAGTCCCTCACGTCCGGAAAGACGTTAAACTATATAATCATCAAAAGTCCAGCATGACATTAAAACTGCACAATCCCCCTTTCGTCCAATATGATGTTAAACTGTATTGTCCCCATCGTCCTAACTACATGACGCTAAACTGTATAGAAAGTCCTTGATATGTCCTACATGACATTAAACTGTACATCGTTAAGGTTGTTATTACCTCTTGTTTCTCACACCGAGTATGACTCGCGTGAGCTTAGAGCGAACATCAACCATAACACTCCCTTTGGGCCACTAACCATGTGTAAGTCCCAACAACATTTTTTTAGATCATTGTCCACAAGAACAAATTGATCATTAATTCATTCTTTAATTGAACTACACAGACTTTGATCCTTGCCCTCCAGGCTGGGTATGTAGGCAACCTCCCAAAGGTTCAAGCCCAAAAACAATCTCTTCACATCAGTTCACCACCATCTCATATGATGATGATTTATGAAACCACCCCTGGAATCAATATCTTTACATTGATTCACTTTCGTCCTTGTTATATGACGTTAAACTATACAACACTTTTGTCCTGTACGACAATAAACTACAATATTCTTTGATTTCCTCATTTGAGAAGGAACCATTATTAACATTGATTCTTTTTTCAATCATGGTTTTCATTTTTTCAAAAGACTACGTACATACATGGTAATGCCTAAACTTTTTATCTTAGGTTAAAACCATCATTGCACTAAAGTCCTCTTTCACCCTTCACATGTACGAACCAAATTTGTACAAAGGGTAGGTCTAGAACTACGTGGACTTGATTCCCATCCTTATGGGATACGTAGGAACATTCGAGTGTCCCTCGAATCCAGTCCCAAGTCTTTTGGGCCTAACCCCAAATTTCACTTTCAGTCCCTTGGCTGAAAAGTCCTCATGAAGACACACACTGTGTATTTATTATTATGGTCCGAATTCTATGACCCTAAACTAAGATTACTCATACTTTCGTCCTGCACGACGTTAAACTACATTTCAAGAACTACGTATGGCTTGATTCTCATTCTTATGAGATACGTAGTGAAGTCCAAGTTTCAATTCAGGACCCAGCCACAACATGATTATGGTTTTCATTGACCTATGTATCTCTATATACATTGGAAAATACCCATCTTTATGTATTATAATCCTAACCTTAAATATTTTCAGATCTTCATAACCCTTTTCATGACTTATAGTCACAAAAATGTCAAACTTCTGAGAATTCTTTTGCCTGACTATGCAGCACATGCCCATAGGTGGCCTTGCATAAACAGTCCACATAACAGACTTGTCAGCCAAGAGATGCTATTTATTTGACCATGCAGCCAATGCCCATAGGTGGCCCTGCATGTTTTCAACCCCCTAACGGGTTTGTTAAATAATAGTAACTTCATTCTTGGGAAGAATGCCTCTTTTGTCCTTATTTTTCTTAAACGACAGTATGTAGGGATCCGCAAAAATAGCCATCCTTAACGTATTTGTCCCATATCCTTTTTCATGATCTGAAAGTATTCAAGTCTATGGTTTATTCTTCTTCCCTACGTTTGGGTCAGACCTTCGTAGGAGTGATATTCATCCAGTTCTTCGATATTCTTGTTTGGAAATATCTTCTCCATATTCAAGTACCTCTTTCCATTCAACAAACTCTATGCTTTAGAAAATTTGAATCTCCATAAACTTTCACTAGCTTTTAGCACTAGGAAAGTAAATTTCTGGGAGTTCTTTTGCCTGACTATGCAGCACGTGCCCATAGGTGGCCTTGCATAAACAGTCCACATAACAGACTTGTCAGCCAAAAGATGTTATTTTATTTGACTATGCAGCCAATGCCCATAGGTGGCCCTGCATATTTCAACCCCCTAACGGGTTTTGTTAAATAATAGTAACTTCATTCTTGGAAACTACTTCTTCTAATGCCTTTTAGCTCTTTTTCATATCATTCCTCAGATTCAAATATTCTTAAGCCATAGTTTACATTTTTTCCCTCATACTTGAGTATGGTAATATGTTTTCAGATAAATTGTCAAGGAATTGAATCCATTTTTTTAATCCATTTTCGGTCAAAGCTATTTCGACCTTAAACATTAGCCCCTTTATGTCCGGCGTGCATGACTTTAAACTGCCCACACAAAAGACAAAGGAACTCTGAATAAAAGTCAAGTTCCAGCACACTTGCGCGCTGCCCTCTGTGCACTGAAGACTTGCGCGCCCCCCTTTTCCTTTGGATGGATTCAATTTCCTCAGAGTCAAATCCTCATTTCTTTCTGGATCCAACTCTGAGGGGGGACTTTTGTTGACGCTCCTTTCGTCACAGAATCTAAAGATCGGAAAAGGGGAATATCTGATCTCAAAGTGATTCATCCTTTGAAGAAACATCAAAAATCGACAAAGGGATGAACAAGGAGAACACTGGCCATAGGTCGCGCAAGTTCCCTCATGGTCGCGCAAGTACACTTGCGCGCCGCCTAGTGGTCGTGCAAGTACTTGCGCGACGCCTTATGGTCGTGCAAGTGACTTGCGCGACCTAAGTGATAACCGCCTGGTAACCGCCCGGTAACCGCCCAGGGTCTTCTTTTGCCTATAAATAGACCCTGTGGGCCCCCCATTCGAGAAGATCTTTTTCCAGAAACTCGGATTGAAGCTCCCGACGCCCAAGTCTCTTCTCAAAGCTTCCGGAACACTTCTAAGGTAATTTCTTACCTAGAACGGAAGATCTAAAGAGAAAAAGGAAGGCCTAAGTGTTGAAACTTATCAAACACTTGCGCGCCTACTTAATTCCTTCAATATAACTTGCGTGTCCCTTCTCTGGAAGAACCTCAAGAGGATGGGAAAGGGTTTTAATAAAGAGTCGCTCAAGCATTTCAATATTGGTTGAAAATCGCGCAAGTACCCTCCATGTCGCGCAAGTATACTTGCGCGACCAATACTTGCGCGCCGCCGCAGGACTTGCGCGCCTTTCAAGACTTGCGCGCCCCTATCTTTTTGGGTGCCCATCTTGCCCATTTTTACCCCTCTTAAGCCATTTCACCCTTCCTATTCAAGATTCAGTCTTCAAGATACTCTTCAAAGCCATTTATGGCATGATTTCTTGATTTGACACCCTTATCTGAAAGGAATTCTGTGAAATATCTCTCAAAACCTAGTGATTTAAACATCTTTATGTCACCAAAGATTGATAGTTCATTCATTCAACCTCATCCTTTAAAATGAGAGAATCTTAACCTGGGTCTCCTTTTCAGGAATAATCCCCAGTTATAAAACCTTTGATCTGGGCATCTTTCTTAAGAATAAGCCCCAATCAAGTCCTTTAAATCTTGGGCATCCTCCTCAGGAGTAAGCCCCAAACCTTAATCCCTAACCTGGGTCTCCTTTTCAGGAATAAGACTCAGTCATAACCTTGGGCTTCCTTTTCAGGAGTAAGCCCCAAGTCCCTTAACCTAGGCTTCCTTCTCAGGAATAAGTCCTAGTCATAAATCTTGGGCATCCTTCTTAGGAGTAAGCCCCAAGTCTCTTAAAATTTCTCTTAACCAGTCATAAATTACCTTTGATTTGGGTTTCCTTTTCAGGAATAAAACCCAATCATAAGTCCCCTCCTAACTTGGGCATCCTCCTTAGGATTAAGCCCCAAGATTAGAGTATTTCAAATCTCCATGAAGCACATATGACTTTGTGGACCCTGTTCATGGATTTTCTCCCTAAAAGTAAATCCTAAACCTTCATCTATCTGGGCAGTCATCCATACATAAGCCCCAAACAAATTCTTATGATTGCATCTTTTATGGCACAATTGTCTAAATTTTACCAATACCTCTTGTTTCTCACAACGAGCATGACTCACGTGAGCTTAGAGTGTAAAAGTAATTATGACATTCATCTTTGAGCCATCAATCATAAACATCATACCCCATTCCTCGAACTACGTGGGTTCTGATTCCTTTTTCAAAACAAAGGATACGTAGGTAGCCCATTTATGGGTTCGATCCCAACATTGAAATAATCTCTGTCCTTCTGAATGACGATAAACTTCAAGTGCCCCACTGAGTGGCTTTAAAACCAGCCTGGTCATCAAAATGACCAAGAGACTTTTATATAAATGTTTTGAAGGATACCATTGACCAAGAATCTCTAAACAAATATAGATGATTCTATATTGATGAAGAACCTCGAATACATATAAAAGATTCTCTAAATTTCTTGCATATTTAATCATTGATTGTTAAAACTAAAGAAAAGCTCATTTTATACTTGGTAATGTAATAAGGATTCACGAACTTAACTTAAATCTATAAAGAGAGTCCCGGAGTAGACAATAATTCCCCTCAAAAAGGTGTGATGAGTCCGACCTCCCATCCTCTCGACCAATGCAAATTCCTAAGCCTCATTTGCCCACAAGCTAATGAGCGCCTGCCTTTGGAAAGTAGGTCCAAACGGATGTGGAATCATTGGATGTTTCCGGTTCTACGAACAAACCCGTTAGAAACTGATCGGAACGTTTGAATCTCCCGTCCAGGAGGTCATCCCCGGATTCCGCGCGAAACAAGGTGTTTTATGGTCTTTTAGGATTTTAGGGTTCTTTAAAATGTTTAAGGATTTAGGGTATTTCTTGGGGTTGAAAGGATGTTTTGGGTTTTTTTGGGTTTTAGTGTATTTTAGTAGTTGTAGGGCCTTTTAGGGCTTTCTAGAGTCTTTTCAATTTTTATGGTTTAAAATAAATGTGGGCCTTTGGTATTTTTAATGATTTTTATTATTTTTATGGGTTTTTTGGTTTTGGGTATTTTGGGTCTTTTAGAGTTTTGAGGATCCTTTAGGTTTTTAGGGGTTTTTTGGTTCATTTAGGGTTTAAGGTTTTTTAGGGTCATTTAGGTGATTTAGGTATTATTGGATCCTTTAGTGGTTTTAGGGAATTTTAGGGGTGTTATAGTATTTTATATGGTTTTCAAGTATTTAAGATTATTTTTGGGGTTTCAGTGTCCTATTATGGTTTTATTATTTTTTGGTACTTTTTTATATTTTCAGATATTTTAGTTTGTTTAGAGCCATTTATGTTTTTTTGGGTTTTTTGGGGTCTTTTATTGTTTTTAGGGGTTTAGATTTTTAAGGATTCCAAGGATTTAATTTAATCGAGGGATTTATGATTTTTATTGGTTTTAAGGGCTTTTGGTATTTTTAATATTTATTGGATTTCTTATGATTTTTAGGGGTTTTAGATTTTTTAGTGTTTTTTGTGTTTTTAATGTCTTCTAAGGATTTTAGTTTTTTTGATTTTGGGTATTCTTCTATCTTTATTGGGTTTTATGTTTTTTTGGTTTTTAGGAACTTTATATTTTTTATGATTTTATGGTTTTTAGGGGTTTTAAGGGTTTTGGGGATTTAAAATTTTTTATGGTATTTGGGGTTTTCCTGGTTTTATTGGTTTTAATGTTTTTGTGTAGTTTTAATAATTTTAAGGGTGTTTTTCAAGTTTTATGTATTTTTAGAAGTTTTTATAGTTTTTATATATTTAGGTGTTTTACATGGGTTATATTGGGTTTTAATGATTTTTAGGAATTTAGGATTTTTAGTGTTTTTAATGGTTTTGGGGTTTTAAGAAATTTTATAGTTTTTAGAGTTTTTAGATTTTTTAGCAATTTAGGTCTTTTGGATGGTTTTAGGGTTTCTAGAGTTGTTAAATGTTTTTAATGTTTTTTTAATGTTGGAGGCGTTTTTTTTGGGTTTTTTGGTATAAAGGGTTTTTAGGGTTTTTGACAGGTTTTATAATCTTTAGGGTAATTAAATATTTTTTGGATTTTTATAGTATTTTTGGGGTCTTATAGTTTTTGGTTTTTTAGTGGGGTTTAATGGTTTTAGTTGTTTAAATGTATTTTTAGGGGTTTTAGGTTTTTTTACTTATTTATGGTTTTTTTGGTATTTGGGTTTTTTAATGTTTTAGGTGTTTTAGTGTTTTTTAGGGGTTTTAGTATTTTTAGGGTTTTTAGGATGTTACAAGGATTTTTAGAGTGTTTATATTTTTCAGGGGTTTTGGGAGTTTTTAGTATTTTTATAGGTTTTATGGGTTTCACATGTTTTTAGTGGGTTTTGGTGATTTTAGAGTTTTTTAAAAAAAATTGGGTTTAATGGGTTTTGTAGGATGTTAAATTTTTTATATTATCAATTTAGGGTTTTAGTTATTTTATTATATTTTATAGGGTTTTAAGGTTTTCTAATGTTTTTAAGGGATTTTAGCGGTTTGAGGTTTTTAATGGTGTAAGGTTTTGATAGGTTCTTAAATGGTTTCATGCTTTTTTAGGTTGTTTTAGGATTTTCATGTATTTTAGCGTATTTATGGGATTTTATATTTTCTTATGGGTTTTTAGGAATTTATGGGCCATTTATGTGGTATTTCATTTATATAGATTTTATATTTTTGAGGGGTTTTAGGGGTTTTAAGAGGTTTTGGGGGTTTAGTGGGGGGTAGGGGGTTTTGGAGGTTTTGGGGTTTTTAGGGATTTTTATGGCTTTTTAGGGTTTTGGGGGGATTTTAGTGTTTTAGGGGTTTTTAGAGTTTTATATTAGGTTCAGGTTTTTTCAATTTAGTTTAGTGGGTTTTGGGGTCCTTGAGGGTGTTTTAATGTTTTTATGATTTTTATGAATTTTTAGGATTTTAACTGTTATTAGGGGTTTTTTGGGTTTTTAGTTTTTTGGGGAATTTTATGGTTACTAATAATGAATTATGTGTTTTAGTGTTTTTTTGTATTTTTTTCCAGGGTTTTAGGGGTTTTATGGTTTTTAGTGGTTTTTAGTGGTTTTTGGTGTCTACATGGTTTTTAATGGGGGTTTGGGGTTTTTTATGGTTTTCCGGGGTTTTAAGGGATTTTAATGTTTCTAGCGTTTTAGTTTGTTTTATAAGGTTTTAGTTTCATTGAGGGATTTTTAGGGGTTTGGGTAATTTTTGGAATGGTAGTAATTTTTGTTTCCTTGTGATTTGTTAGGATGTTTTAGGGGTATTTGGAGTTTTTTTATTTTATAGGGTTGTTAGGTTTATTTGAGTTTGAGGGTTTTAGGGTTATCTATGGGTTTTATGTTTTTCTCATTTTCTATAGTTTTCTTTTTTTATTAATTGTTTTAATTTTTATAGATTTTATAGTTTTTATGGTATCTGTGGGTTTTAGGACTCTTAATGTTTTTTTAGGGTCGTTTATCATTTCTATGGATTTTAGGGTTTTAGGGGATTAGGGTTTTGTGGGTGATTTAGTGTTTTTAGGGCTTTTATGGTTTTCAGTATTTTTAGGGGTTTTAGGGGGTTTAAGGGTCTTCTATGGTTTAAAAAGATTTTATGGTTTTTGGGATTTTAGGATTTTATGGTTCTTAGGGGATTGGGTTTTATGGGTTTCATGATTTAAATGTGTTTTAGAGTTTTAGGTGATTTTTTAGGTTTTTTTAAATATTTTAGTTTTTTTAAACCTTTTATGGTATTTTAGAGATTTGTGGGGTTTTTCTGTATTTTTTGGGGTGTTAGAGATTTGGGGGGAGTTTAGGGAAAGGAAATTGTGAGGCCATGTAATTCCTGACCCCCCCCCCCAATTTATAAAAGTAAAGAAAAGCAGACATGGGCGGATGTGGACAAAGGACCCACACCAAAAGCCCTGAACCCCCACACACCAATGTCCAAAAGACCCAAAAGACAAAAATAAAGAGATAGGAGCTACAAATCGATTTCTACATCCCCCTGAGGAGCTCCATTAGAACCATAACCAGAGAATGAATCTGACTCTCCCAACTCCCATTCAAAAGATTCTTATTTCTTGAGGAAGGAAGAATAATAGTGCTTAAGATCCACATCGGTTGGGCCTTGCTTACCCGGCCTTCCCAGCCATGGGAATTTTCCTTAAATTTACTTGCCTTAGAAGAAGCTCTAGTAGAAATTATCCTAGGAAGGGAGGAATGATACCTCCTTGTTCTCTGCTTCACTGGGGGTTCACAAAGACCCGTCTTCTTGTTTTGAAGCACAAAATCAACACTCAGCACCCTGGGTTTTCTGTTTCCATCTTTTATTTGATCGATAGTAGCAGGCTCAAACACGCCTCCCTAACTACTAGATCCAGGAACATAGTGCAGATTATTCTTACAGGGTCATGAGTTCAAGCCAGTATAAACAGAGAGACCCATCGAAGCCTGCTCCCACCAAATACTAGCCAAATTAGAATACATAGTGTCATCGCGATCCACAAAATTTTCCCCCAACCTTATATGTTCATCATTCTCATCCCAAAGGAAGAGAACCGGTTGTAGGTATTCCTTCCACATGATTCCTTTTTGATGTTTATCAAAGGTGATTTCCGAACAGTCCAACATTATCTTTTCAGACAACTCAACACACGAAGGTAGAGTCTCAAACAGAACAAGAGCAGAGCTTGGATCGGGTTTCTCAACAGTCCTCCAAACTGCAGGAAGGTTATCAGACTGCTTCCTAGGTTGAGGGGCATCAATAGGACTTCCCCCAAGCACAATAGCATCCTCCATCACCGGCTCCATAATTTTCACAGAAGTAAAGGTATTGTGCATCATTCATATTTTCCTCACTCCTTCAAAAAATATAAGTAGATCCAACTCCTAAAGGTTTGAATAATCATCCATAGCCGCCACAACCTATAACTTCTGACATACAAGACCCCCATCCTCATTTCCCATGGAATTCATTCGATCCAAGACCACAAACCAATTAGAGGTTAAGACCAACTCATGTCACAGGAGTTGTCCTTGCATGACTGCTAAAGGATTTGGTAGTGGATCCCTCTCCATCCCTTTGCCAATAAAGATCAGTTTCCCACTTTCATTCTTGACAGGGTCAAATGGAAAATTAGAGGCCACAACCTTGTCTTTATAAGGAGCTTCATAGCCAACCTCAGTAAAGGAATGCGCATCATCCACATGTCCCATGTCACCCATCAGACTATTGAAAATGACCTTTACCTTGGTTTTCCCCTCAACACCCTATCGGGAGGAGGGCCCCCCTTCTTCAACCATAGAAACCTTCCCTATGTCCAACATGGTATCCTGAAAAGTTTTGTTCCATTACTCAAGCAATGTTGTCAACCCCAAAATCGGAGATATGGCCTACTATTCACTCCCATCCATAGGATTGTCACTACCCCTACGTCTGCAATCCCTTTTCACATGGCCAAGCATAAAGAAAGATTCAAAGTAGCTCACCCATGATTCAAACACAACTTGTTGCTTCCACCAAAGATCCTCACCAATTTGAATGCATAAAATATCAACCGGCTCCTTCGAAACATCAATTTTAACATAGATCCTTAGATATTTTGGGTGGAAGAGGGCCCTAGTTCTTCTGTCCAAACAAAAAAACCTTCCAAAAAAATTTCCCCTCATTGAAATAATAGATATGTTTTGAAAGGGTAGGGGTAGATTACGAAACCAAACCCAAATTGCAATCAACGGGAAATCACAATGTAGATAGAATTCAAAGTTCCATAGAAAGAGGGAATAATGAGTAGAATCACATCTATGAAGAGCCGTAGACCAGGCCTAGATAAGATCCTCCTCAGTTGAGAACCAAATAAAAATGTGATTGGAATCGACCAAACCAACAATTGCACGATCCTAGAGATCCAAATGTTCAAACACAAACATGTCAAAAACATTATCCAGGAGATTACAATTCAAGAACCTAGCTACTAGGGTCAGATTATGAAGGGAAGAATCCTTGTTGATCTCTACAATCGACAGTGGAATCTTTGGAAGACCTTCTGGCAAACCAGGCACCATAGGGCCAAGATCAATTCGTTGAAAAGCTTGAAGTGATCCAGGATCCTAGAAAGGGAGGAATCTATATTTATCAACAAGCAGAAAAGGACCCTCCCCCATAGAGGGGGGAGACGAAGGCACAAACATCAGTGATGTCTTAATCCCCGAAATGGAGAGGCAGATTCCCATCCTGGGAGAGGAGCGAATCAGCGATCATGAAGAGAGGAGTTTATGGTTTTTAAGGATTTTTAGTTATTCAATTTTTTTACATTTTTTTAGTTTTTAGGGGTTTTGTGGTTCTTTTAGGGATTTTATTATTTTTAGTGTTATGTAGTGTTTTTATGCTTTTTAATGGTTTTACATTTTTAGGTGTTTTATGGTTTTTTGGATTTTATGGTTTAAAGGATTTTAAGGGTCGTTATGGGTTTTTATGTTTTTAGGGTCATTTAATATTTTATAGTGTTTTAGGTTTTTTATGGTTTTTTATTTTTCTAGTTTTTTTTGGGAAATTAGTGTTTTCTAGGGTTATTCGATGTTGGGAGGTGGTAAATGTTTAATGATATTATGGTTTTTAGAATTTTTAATGTTTTATGGGGTTTTTTAGATTTTATGGTTTTAATGTTTTTAGGGTTTTTAGGAGCATTTATGTTTTAATTTTTTTATTGTTTTTAGGGGATTAGGGTTTTTCGGGTTTTATAGATTTTGAGTTTTTGGTTTTGTAAGGGGTTTTTATGATTTTTAGGATTTTAGGGGATATTATGGGTCTAATTATTTTTTGGTTTTTTTGGTTTTTTTGAAGTTTTATGTGGTTTAGAGGTCTTTTTGGGTTTTTGGTGTCATTATGGCATTTTGGGTTTTTGGGTTTTTTGGGGTTTTGGGGTTTTGGGGTTTAATGGGTTTCTTGGTTTTTTTTGTATTTATTAGAGGTTTTATGTTTTTTAGTGTTTTAGGGGGTTTTGAGGGGATTTAGGGACTATTATGGTTTTTTGTGTTTTTAGGGTATTAGGTTTTTTAGAAAATTTTAATTTTTTTCTTGGTTTTTTAGGATTTTATATTTTTTAGGGTGTTTAGGTATTTTATGATCTTTTAATGTTTTATGGGGTTTTTATGGTCTTTTAGGGTTATTTTTGGTTTTTAGGGTTTTAGGGGGTCTTTATTATTTTATGGACAATTTTGGGTATTTAGGGTCTTTGTATTTTTTAGGGTGTTTTATGTTTTTTAGGGGTTTAAGGATTTTTTGGGGTTTTATGTGGTTTTTATGGTATTTTAGTTTGTTTAGAGGTTTTTAGGATCCTTTAGTTTTTAGGGGTTTTAAGATTCTTTAGGTTTTTAGGGCCATTAATGTTTTATGTTTTTTTGGAGTTTTGACAGTTTTTTAGTGTTTTCAAGGGTTTTTGGGTTTTTATGCTTTTAGTGTTTTTTAATAATTTTGGGGTTTTGAGCGTGTTTTACAATTTTTACTAATTTTTAATGGTTTTATTTAATTTTATGGTTATTAAGGATATAAGGTTTTTAGTGTTTTTCTATTATTTATATGTGTTTTCGGGGATTTTATGATTTTTTGTGTTATTCATGGTCTTTTAGAGTTTGTTAGGTTTTTATGTTTTTAATGGGTTTTAGGAAATTTTATGGTTTTTTTAGGGTTTTATGGAAATTTAGGGGGGGTTTGTGATTTCAGTGTCTTTTAGGGGTGTTAGGGGGTTTGGGGATTTTATGATTTTTTTCTTCATTATGGTCTTTTACAGTTTTTCTATTTTTAGGATCTTTTAGGCTCTTTGGGGGTTTTAGTGTCCATTAGGGGTTTTAAGGTACTTTAGAGATTTTAGGGTTTTTTAGGTTCCTTTATAATTTTGGGTTTTTTAGAGTCATTCAATGTGTTTACAGGGGTTTTAGAGTCCTTTGGATATTTTAGGGGTTTTAGGGTCCTTTACAATTCTAGGGGATTTTAGCATTCTTTAGAGTTTTTAGGGGTTTTAGAGTCTTTTTGGGGTTTTATTGTATTTTATGGTCTATTGGGGCTTTATTAGGTGTTATTAGGTTTTTTATATGATTTTTAGTTTCTTAAGGGGTTTTAAAAAATTTAGGGACTTTAGGGGTTTTAGAATTTTTAGTGGTTTATTTCATTTTAGGTTTTTTGGATTTTCTAAGGTTCTAGAGATTTTAGTATTTTTTTGGATTTTATGTGTTTTAGAATACATTAATGGTTTTAGGTTTTATTAGTGTTTTCATTATTTTTAGGGGTTTTAAAATTTATAGTATTTTTATGGTTTTTTGAATTTTCACGATTTTTATGGGGTTTAGGGGGTTTAGGGGGTTTTATAGTTTTAAAATGTTTTTAGGTTGTTTGTTTTTATTATTATATTTAGGGTTTTTATTGTTTTTTGGTTTTAGGGATTTTAATAATTTTTGAGGTTTTTAGGGGTTTTATGGATTTTAGGGTTTTAATGGTTATTAGTGTTTTTTGGGTTTTTTGAATTTTAAGCGAAGTTTTTTATTTTTTTTTGGAATTTTACAAAATTTTAATATTTTTAGAGTTCTAGAAGGCTATTTAAAATTTTATCTTTTATGGTTTTTAGAGTGGGGGTGGGGTTAAGAATTTTTAGGGGTTTAGGGTTTTTATAGCTTTTTAGTGATTTTCATAGTTTTTATGGGATTTGGGGTTTTATAGTTTGGATTTTATGGTTTTTAGGAATTTAGGGGATTTTAGTATTTTTTAGAGTTAAATAATTGGATTTTTTGAAATTTAGGGGTTTAGGGGTTTTAGGATTACATTAATGTTGGGGGGAGGGTTTAGAGTTTTTTGAGGTCCTAGGTTATTTCGAGGTTTTGGGTTTTTTAAATGGGTTTTTATTATTTTATGGTTTTGGGGGGTTTTAAGGGTTTTCTTTGGTTTTTATGGATTTTTATGATATTTTAGGGTTTTATTAGAGTTCATTGGGGGGTTTTAGTGTTTTGGGAAATTTTATTATTTTAGGGAGTTTTAGGGGATTTTAGGGTTTTTACTGTTTTTAGGATTTTGTAGGGCTTTTAAGAATTTTGGGGTTATTAGGTGTTTTTATTGGTTTCTGTGTTTTGAATATTTTTTTAGTGTTTTAGAGATTTTTCCGGTTTTTCTGGGATTAATGGGGTTTTATGGTTGTTAGAGTTTTTTTGGGTTTTAATGGTTTTTATGGGGTTTTAGTGATTTTTAGGGGTGTTTTGGGTTTTAATGGTTTTTAGTGGTTTTAAGGAATTTTATGGATTTGTGGGGTTTTAAAGACTTTTTAGGGGTTTAGGTATTTTATGGATAATTTTTGGTTTTAGTATTTTAAATGGGGTTTTACAGATTTTTTAGGGTTCTTCATGGATTTTTTTGGATTTATTGCCTTTAGGTATTTTTAGTGGTTTTAGGGTTTTTAGGGTTTTTAGGTTTTAATGGGGTTTTAGGATTTTTAGGATTTTTTCAGTGTTTTAAGGGGTTTTAGAGTTTTTAATAGTTTGTATGTTTTTTAGTTCTTTTAAGGGTTTGAGGGTTAATAGGGTCTTAGGCGGGATTACCATATTTTTAGTTTTTTTTAGTTGTTTTGGTTTTTTTTATTTTTTATTAATTTTTTAGGGGGTTTGGGGTTTCAAGGGTGTTTATGGGGTTTCAGGGTCTTTTATGAGTTTTCTAGGGTGTTTAGGGTCTTTTGAGTGTTTTAGGATCTTTTAGATTCTTTTTAGTTTTTATGGGTTTAGGATATGTAAGGTTTCTAAGGGTTTTATAAATTATTAGGGATTTTCATAGGTTTTAATATTTTTTAGGTTTTGAGGGATATTACGAATCTTTTGGGGTTTTAGTATATTTTAGATATTTTTAATTTTTATGGGGTTTAGGATATGTAAGTTATCTTAGGGTTTTATGAATTATTAAGGATTTTTATTGGTTTTTGTATTTTTTAGGTTTTGAGGGATATTACCAATCATTGGGTGATTTAGTTTTTTATTTTTATTTTTCAAGAATTCATGTTTTAGGGGGTTTATGGTTCATAGGGGTTTTGGGTTTTTATTTTGTTTACGGTTTTTTTTTGGGTTTTAGGGGTTTTAGAGAATTTAGGGTTTTACGGGGGTTTAGTTGTTTTTAGGGTTTTATTCATTTATAGTGATTTTAAGGATTTTCAATGGTTTTTAGGGGTTTTAGAAATTTTTAATTATTTTTTGGGGTTTAGAGTGTTTTTAGGTTTTACGGTTCGTGTAGGGCACTTGTTGTTTGTAGGTTTTTGAAGGGTTTTTTTATTTTTGGTGTGTTTTTAGGATTGTTAGTGTTTTTTAGGTTTTCGGGGTGGGGGATAGGGTTTTTAGTTTTTTTAACATTTTTAGGTGTTTGATGGGTTTTTAGTGGTTTACGGTGTTTTAGGTATTTACAGTTTGTGTAGGGATCTATTGGATTGTTGGGTTTTTAGCGGTTTTTTATTTTTTGGGTTTTTAGGATTGTTAGTGTTATTTTAGATTTTGGTGGTGGGGGTTATTGTTTTTAGTTTTTTAACATTTTTAGGTGTTTTATGGGTTTTATGGGTAATAGGGGATTTAGGGTATTAATGGTTTTAAAAAAATCGGATTTTTAGTGTTTTAGGGGTTTTATGGTCTTTTAGGGTATTATGACCATTTGATGGTTTTACGGATTTTAAGGGTTTTTATGTGTTTTTATAGGTTTTATGGTTTTAGTGACTTTTTTGGGGTTATAGTGTGTTTTAGGCTTCTATGATTTTTGGGGCTTTATTCTTTTGTGGTGTTTTAGAGCATTTTTGGGTTTTAGTGTGTTATGAGGTGTATGGTTATTTATGATTTGTAGGATCGTTCAAGTTTTATAGGGATTTTAGGGGATCAAGGTGTTTTTTTTGGGTTTTTAGTTTTTATAGGGGTTCTCAGGTTTTGAGGTTTTATAGAGTTCTGTAGGTTTTTTAGTGTTTTTGTGTATGTTCAGGAATTTAAGGGGTTTTTATTATTATTAGGATTTTATGGATTTTCATGGTATTATAGTTTTGCAGTTTTTTTGGGGTTTTTAATAGAATCTTAGTGTTTTTTGGATTTTCTTAGGTTTTTAGGTTTTTTGTTGTATTAATGTTTTTCGGGTTTTAAATGTTTTCCAGGTTTCTATAGTTTTTTAGGGGTTTTAGGATTTTTTTAGTGTTTTAATGGTTTTTATTTTTCTTAGTTTTAAGTGTTTTTGGGTTGTTTCGAGTTATTATGGGTTTTAGGGGTTTCAATTTATTTTCATGTGTTTTAGGGTATTTATGGGTTTTATGGTTTTAATTTTCTTTTTCAATTTTGTAGGGTCTTTAGAGTGTTTTTATGGAGTTTTAGTGTTTGAAGGGGTTTTTGGTATTATAAGGGTTTGTATTGCTTTTATTGTCTTTATGGGTTTAATGTTCTTTAAGGTCTTTTTGGGTCTTTTAGAAGGTTTTAGAGATTTTAGGTTATTTTAATGTTTTTATTGTTTTTAGGGTCTTTTAGGGTTGTAAGCGGTTTTAGTGTCTTTTAGTTATGTTTTAGGATTTTAAGGTTTTTCTATGTGTTTCTAGGGGATTAAAGCGTTTTAGGGTTTTTATGGATTTATGAGTTATTAGTGTATTTATGGGTTTTTACAAAATTTTAGGGTTTTTGGGTTTTTTGTGTTGTTATGGTGTTTTAGGTTTTTTTTGTTTTATAGTTTTTAATGTTATTTAGGGTTTTTATTTTTTGGGGGTTTTGGGAGGGTTTATTCATGGTTTTTATGTTTTTATGTATTTTACATGGGTTTTATGGTTTTAGAGTTTAAGGGTTTTGTTGGGTTTTATATTCTTTAGAAGTTTTGGGTTTCTTTGTGTTTTTAGGGGTTTTACCATTATTATAGTTTTTGGGGGATGGGGGAGGGATGGGGGTTTTTGAAGGATTTTTGGATTTTAGGGTTTTTAGTGTTTTTATATTATTAGAGGTTTTAGGGTATTTTGTTGGATTTTTAGTTTCTTTGTGTGTGTACATGGTTTTATGGTTTCGTAGTGTTTAGGGGGGGGGGGTTTGAAAAAAAATTGTGTTTTATGGGTTTTAAGGTCATTTTGGGTTTTTTTTGTTTTTATAGTGTTGCTAGGAGCTTTTAGGGGGGTATTGGTGTTTATGGGTTTTTTGTTTTTTACGGTCTTCTAGGAATTTTAGGGGGTTTTTTGGGTTTTTTGGATCATTTAGGGTTTTGATGGAATTTAGAGTTTTTAATGGTGTTTTAGGGTTTTCAAATGTTTTTAGGGGTTTTAGGGGTTTTTATTTGTTTTATGGATTTTAGAGTTCTCAGTTCCTTTAAGGGTTATTTTGGTTTTTTGGTTTTATATATTTATTTTTGTTTTTAGTGTTAATTGTGAGTTTTTTGTTCTCCTAGGTTTTTTGGGGTTTTATATTTTTCTTTTTCAGGTTTTTTGGTATTTTAAAATTTTTATGGGTTTATAATGTCCTTAATATTTTCTATGGTTTTTAAGGGTTTTGTAATTTTTAGGCTTCTTATGGTATTTTATTGTTTTTAGTATTTTTTCGGTTTATAAATTTTTTAAATGTGTTTAGGGGCTTTTATAATTTTTGGAGATTTTAGGTTTTTTTCAATTTTTAAGGGTTTTTGTGTTTTTAGGGGTTTTAGGGTCATAGTGTTTTGTTGGTGTTTTTTGGTATTTTATAATTTCGTAGGGGTTTAGGTTCTTTTAGGATTTTTTTTGGGAATTTTTTGTTCTTTTGGATTTTTTGTGTGTTTCATCACCTTTTAGTTGTTTTATATACCTTTAGTAGTTTCTATTATTTTTAGGGTCCTTTAGGTTTTTTGTGCTTTAGGGTTCTTTATAGATTTGTAGAGTTTATTAGGGGTTTAGGTCATTCTATAGTCTTTTATGGGTTTTAAATTTTTTATTATTTTTTAAGTATTTTAATGTTTTTAAGGTCTCTTATTGTTTTTAGGGGTTTCAGTATCTTTTAGTGTTTTATTTGGGTTTTCATGGATTCTGTGGTTTAAATGTTTTTTCAAGTCATATAGGGTTTTAAGTGTTTGTTGTTTATTTTAGTTTTTATAATGGTATTTTATAGGTGTTTTAGGGTTTTTAGGGTTTAAAATATTTTTAGGGATCTTTTGGATTTTTATGGATTTTAGGGGTTTTAGGATTTATGGGTATTTTGGTTATTTTTGATTTTTTGGGGTTTTAGGTGTTTTTAGGGTACTTTATGTATTTTAGAGTTTTAGGGGGTTTAGGATCGTTATGGGTTTTACGTTTTTAATTTTTTTAGTGTTTTAGGGTTTTTTCAGGTTTTATAGGTTTAATGGGTTTTAAGGGTTTTTAGGTGTTTGGGTGGGTATTATGATTCTTTAGGGTTTTTTTAGTTTTTTTTCCATTAGGTTTTTTAAGGTTTTAGGTTTTTCATTCTTTTAGGTTTTATAAGGTGGTTTTTTTGTATTTTTATAGTTTTTAAAGGTTTTTAGGGTTTATGTATATTTAGGGTTGTAGTGGTTTTTAGGGTTTTAGGTTTTTATGGTTTTTAGGTTTTTTGAGGATTTAAATGTTTTTTGTGTTTTTTGGGTTTTTTAATTTTATGGTCTCTATTTTCTATTAAAATTTAGGGGTTTTAATAGTGTTTTTGTGTTTAGGGACATTTTGGGAATTTTGGGGTCTTGGGAATTTTTTGGTTTTTTTAGGGTTTGGGGATTTTATTATTTTATAGGGGTTTTAGTGGTGTTTTGGGGGGTTTGGGGGGGTTTTTCTAGGTTTTAGGGATATTTATATATATTTGGTATTTCAGAGTTTTTAGGGTTGTTGAAGTTTTATGATATTTTGGGTTTTAAGGATAAAAGGGTGTTTTAGGGATATTTTTGTGTCTTTAAGGGTTTGTAGGTTTTTGGGGGTATTTCTATTTTTTTAGTGTTTTTAAGGGTTTTAGGGTTTTCATGGTTTTTTTTTACTTTCTAGGTTTTAGGGGGTTTTAGGGGTTTGAAGGGTTTTAATGTTTTTTATGGTTTTAGGGGTTTTTAATATTATTTTAGGGAATTTGATCCTTATGATTTGTTGGGATTTCATAGATTTTTAATGGTTTGTGGGTTTTAGGGTCTTTTATGGGTTTTAGGTTTTTTGGATTTTTAGGGTTTTTAATGATTTTTTTGGGTTTTGGGTGTTTTTGGTTTGTAATTGTTGTAGGATTTTCTAGTGTGTTTAGGGGTTTTTGGATAATTTAGGGCTTCTATTTGATGTTTAGGGTTTTTGGTTTATTTTAGTTTTTAGGGTTTTAGGGTCTTTTAAGGGTGTTTATGATTTTTTAGAGTTCTTTAGAGTTTTTTAGGATTATTAGGAATTAAGGGTTTTACGGGTTTTTAGGATGTTTTAGGGGTTTTGAATAATTTTTAAGGTAGGAGGGTTAGAATTTTTGTGTGTTTTAGAGTTTTTAGTGAAGTTTATGTTTTTAGGTTCTTTCAAGCTTTACTGTTTCTTTATGGGTTTGTAGGGTTATTTTAGGGCTTATTAAGGTTTTTGGGGTTTCTTGGTTTTTAGGGATTTTGGATTTATTATTGGTTTTCTGGGTTATTAGAGGGGTTTTGGAATTTTTAGGGTATTTAGTGTGTTTTACCGATTTATTAGATTTTAGGGGTTTTTGGGTTTTTTGGGGAATTTATTGGTTCTTAGGTATTTTAGTGATTCTGAGGTTTTTATTGTATTTATGGTGTTTTTGGTATTTTAGTAATTTTTAGTGTATTTTAAGATTTTAAGGGATTTTAGTCTCTTAGGAGCTTTAAGATCTTTTAAGGTTTTATTGACATTTTAATATTTTTAGGGTCTTTAGAGATTTTTTTATTTTTGTTGGGTGTTTTATGTTTTTTAGGGTTTTTAGTATTTTCATTAGTTCTCAGGGTTTTTATAGATTTTTTGGATTTTATTTTTTCTAGGTTTTAAGTGTTTTTTGGTATGCTGGGTTCTTTTTGAGGATTCATAGGGTTTTATGAGTTTTTAGGTTTTTAAGGGTTTAGGGGTTTTTATGGGTATTAAAGGGGTTTCAGGGATTTCGTGGTTTTTTATGGGTTTTAAAGTGGGGGGGGGGGGGTTGAGGTTTTATTGTTTTAATGGTTTTTATGGGTTTGAGGGTTTTATAAGGTTTTAGTAACTTTAGTGATTTTTATGAGGGCTTTATAATTATTTGGGGGTTTTTTGGGTTTTTTTTGGGTTTTATGGGTTTTAATGTATTTTTAGTTTTTTAGGGTTTATAGGGGGTTTTAGGGGATTTCATGGTTTTTAGGGTATTAGCATTTGTTTGGTTTTTTGATTTTTTGAGTACATTAGGAGTTTGTAGGATTATTTATGTGTTTGACGTGGTTTAGGACTCTTTAAGAGTTCTATTATAATTTTAGGGTTCTTTTGGGTTTTTAGGTTTTTTGATGTTTTTTAATGTTTTTAGGCATTTTAGGGATTTTAGGGTTTTTAGGATTTTGTTGGAGTTTTTAGGTTTATAGTATTTTTAGTGTGTTTATTGGTTTCAATGTTGCATTATGGGTTTTAAGGGTTCTTAATTGGTATTAATGGTTTTGTGGGTTTTACGTTGTATTATGTATTTAGGGTTTTTAGGATGTTTGGGATTTTATGGGGTGTTAGTGTGTTTAAGGTCTTTTAGGATTTAGGTTCTTTTATGGTTAATACGATCTTTTGGTTATTTTATGTTTTTTAGGTTTTAAGTTATTTTGTTGTGTTATGCTCTTTTAAGGGTTTTTTTTGGGTTTTTGTCACTTTTTAGGGTTTTTTGGTTTTTATTATCTTTTTATATATTATGGAAATTTTAGGGATTATATGGGTTTTTGGTGTTTAGGTTTTTTAAACTTTTTAGGTGTTTTAGGTGTTTTTAGGGTCATTTTATTTTTATAATTTTTAGGGGTTTTAGTTTTTTAGTGGGTTTCTTTTGTCTTTTGGGGTTTTTTTTGGATATTTCCGTATTTTTTACAGTGTTTTGAGTTTTTAGGGTATTTTGGGGGGTTTTGGGTCTTTAGGGTATTTATGATTTTTAGGGTCTATTAGGGGATTTCATGTTAATCATGTTTTTAATAATTTTTATAACTATTTATGTGTTTTATGGGTTTAATGGTTTTAATGGTTTTATAGTTTTAGTAGGTCTTATAGTTTTAATGGTTTTTTGGATTTTTATGGTTTTATAGGGATTTCGGTTTATTAATTTTTAGTGGTTTCTGGGGTTATTAGGGTCTTTAGATTGTTTTACAGTCTTTTATGGGTTTTTGGATATTTTAATGGGGTTTTGTTTTTTAATGATTTAGGGGTTTTAGGATTTTATGGAATTTTAAGGGTTTTTTTATTTTTTGGATTTTTATGATTACTAGGGGTTTTAGGGTATTTTGTGCTTTTACAGTTAAATTTAGGTTTTCATGGATTATTGGGATTTTTGTCATCTTTATATAATTTATTGATTTATAGATTTTTAATGGTTTTTATGGTTTCTAGTTTGTTAGGTATTTTTTGTATATTTAGGGTTTTAATTTTTTTAGGATTTTTAGGGTTTTGTTGTTATTATGTTTTTAAGAGATTTAGGGTATTGTTAGTTCTTAGGGGTTATTGGTACTTTAGTGTTTTATTAATTTTTATTTTATTTTGGGGCTTTATAGATTTTTAATGTTTTAATGTTTTTTAAGTTTTTTTAAGGTTTCAACATTTCATTTAGGGTTTTTTGGTTTTTTGCCAATTTTCAGGTTTAGGGTATTGGGTTTAGTGTTTAAGGTGTAGGGTTTAGTGATGGCATGAGATTTAAGGATTAGGATGTAAGGTTTATTATTTAGGGTGTAGTTTATAGGCTTTAGAGACTGGGGTTTGGGGTTTAGGGTGTAGGGTATGAGGTTTTTAGTTTTGGGTTTTTGGTGTTGGGTATAGGGTTTCAGATTTGGGGATTATGGTTTAGGGTGAAAGGTATGATGTATAAGTATTTTGGGTTTTTTATGGTTATTATGTATTTTAGTGTTGTTTATTGTTCTCTTCTTTCCCTGGGGTTTTTTGGGTTTTTAGAATTTTTTGGTTTTTTTGGGTATTAGGGTGTTTAAGGGTTCTTGTGGATTTTTTGATCTTTATGTTTTTTAGTGTTTTATTAGGGGTTCTTTGGTTTATTTGGGTTTCTTGAGATTTTAGGTGTTTTAAGGGATTTTAGGATTTTTATTGGTTTTAGTTGGTTTATGGGTTTTTTAGTTTTTTATACTTTTTCCAGTTTTATGGAGTTTTTGTGGGTTTTAGGGAGTTTCAATAATTTTGTGTGGTTTGGGGCGATTAGGGTTTTTACGGGTTTTGGGTTTTAAATTCTTTTACAGTTTTCATAGGGTTTTATGGCGTTTTTTGGGATTTTGGGGGGTTAAGGGGGTTTTAGGGTTTAAAGGGTTTTAGAATTTTTAGTGCTTTTAGGATTTTTTACGATTTATATGGTTTTGAATTAATTTAAGGATATTTTTTATGGAATTTTAGTGATTTTAATGGTTTTCTAAATTTTTTAGGGGTTTTATTGTTTTTATGAATTTTTATTGTTTTTGAGGATATATAGGGTTTTAGAGGTTTTTTTATTATTTGGTGCTTTTTAGGGGTTTAGGGAATTTTAGTGTCATTGTGGTTATTTTAAAGCCTTTTGGGGTTTATTGTTGGTTGGGGTTTTATTTGTTTTTAGGGTTCTTTATAGATTTTTTCTATTCTTTTTATTTTTAGTGTTTTTAGTGTTCTTTAGGTTTTTAGGGTTTTAGGATTTCGGGGGGTATTTATGGTTCTTTTGAGGGCTTTTAGTATTCTTTTAGGGTTTAGGTGTTTTTATGGTTATTCAATGGGGTTTTTCATTCTTTTAATTCCTTGTAGGATTTTATTGTATTTTTTGGGTTTTTTTGGAATTTTTAGTTTTCTTGGATTTGTAACAGTTAGGGTTTTAGAGATTTTATGGATTTTAGGGGTTTTAGTGTTTCTATGGTTTCTAATGGTTTTTAAGGATTTAAGGGTTTTTAAGATTTTTTATAGGTTTTAGGGGTATTATGGGTTTTACAGTTTTTAGTGTTTTGTAGGATATTTAATGGGTTTTGTGTATTTAGGGGAGAAGGTAGGTGCATGGCGAGGCTATTCCTGACATCCCCCCAAGTTTATTAAAGGAAAAGAAAAGCAGACAAGGGTGGGGTGGGGCCAATCAGCCCACACTCCAAAATCCCTGGACCCCCTATGACACCGAAACCCCAAAAGACCCAAAAAGCTGGAAGGAAAACAGCGGGAACTACATATCGACATCCTTTCTAAAAGGGTCCCCATGAACACCATAACCAGAGAAAGAATCTGATTCCACCGACTCCCATTCAAAAGATTCATATTTCTTTAAGAAGGCCGTGTAATACTCCCTATGACGTTGTTGTTCCACATTCAGTTGTGCCTTGCTAGACCAACTTCCCTTGCCAGAGTCAACCTCCTTAGCATTGCAAGAGGATCTCGTGTACACTGTCCTCGGAAAAGCCTAGTAGTCCTTACTTGGTTTCCTCTTATAGGGAACTAAATAGACCTCGGCAGATTTGTTTTCATTCCCATAAGGAATGGCCATCTTCAGCCGGGCCCTCTCCTTGATGACCATATTCATGTTCGGATCCGTCCTTCTACGATCCTCCTGGATAAAATGTTCGTTCGGAATGAAGTAGGATTCCTAATTAAGGGAACATACAGTAAGAACCCCACCTTGCAGCACGTTTGGATCCACCGCAGGTTCCTAAGAAGCCAGACAAAGATGGGGCACCCCACTAGCCAGGGCCTGCTGCAAGTGCCCCTCCCCCCTAGGCAGCACGCTTTTATCCCCCTGGATAGAGCACACAGTCTACAGCCCCATAATTTCCCTTATAACCTACTCCCTATCTCCATACAAGGACCCAAGAGTTTCCAGCATCGACTCAGCTTGACCATCATTAAGGACCACACAGCCTCCACTGCACCTAGCATCAATAACTTGCACCTCACTTGGCATCTGTAATGTCAGCCTTACATTCCCAACAGCAGCAAATAGAGACCCTTGCCCCTCATTCTTAGGAGTATTGTTCACCTTCCCCTCATTCACATCAGAATCATCACAATTCTGACTAAGAGCCTGTAACTCCATAATCTCCTTCTCATCAACACCACCTGATTGCCCAGTGATGTCTAATAGTAGCTTATCTTCACAAGCCATCTGGTCCACACTCCCTCCATCCACCTCACCATCATCGGCCAACAACATGCTCTCCTATGCAACAGACCTCTCACTCCCATCAAAAAGCGGGGACCCTTGTACCTCTTGCTCAAGATCCAACCCCTCAAGGCGATTGAAGATTCGGACGAATTCCTGCCTCTACTTTAGAATTCTATCAGAGGAGACTGACTTCCAATCAACAGCAGCCTCCCTGCATAAGGAACTGACAGCATCCAAGAGCTTCAAGTAACTTCTAAATCATTGGGTATTTTAAATTCTTTTTGGGTTTTATTGTTGGTGGGGGTTTTTTGTGTTTTTAGTGTTCTTTATAGATTTTTTCAGTTATTTTATTTTTATCATGTTTTGGGGTTATAATGTTTCTATGGGATTTTAGATTTTTTATGGTTTTTCCCCTCTCATACAGTTTTAAGGGTTTTATGTGGTTTGTGGGATTTGAATCCTTTTTAGGGATATTTACGCCTGTTTTTTGCTTTTAAGGGGTTTTATGAATTTTAAGGGTTTTTTATTTTTTAACTTTTTTTAGGGTTATTAGAGGTTTATGTGTTTTTGGTGTTTTTTTAGTATTTTTATGGTTTTTAAGTGATTAAAGGTTTTTAGGTATTTTATGGATTTTTGTGTTTTTCATGGTTTTTTTATTTTTTGTTCTTTTGGATTTTTAAATTGGTCTTTAGGGTCTGTAGGGTTTTTCTAGATCTTAGGCGTTTTATAGTTTTTAGGATTTTTTAGGATATTATAGTTTTTATGGTTTTAGAGTTTTTAGGGGTTTTTGTGATTTTTTAGTATTCATAGGGTTCTTAATAGTGTTTATGGTTTTTATATATTTTTAAGGGTTTGAGGCGTTTTAGGGTGTTTATGGATTTTTAGGGATTTTATAGTGTTATTATGGTTAATTTATGTTTTTAAGGGTTATTTTTTGGATTTTTGTGGTTTTTTTATTTTGGTGGGGGTAAGGTTTTTTAGGTTTTCCCTGTTTTTATTAGTACCTATGATTTTTATGGGGTTTGTGGTATTTTCAGTGAATAATTGGTTTTGATGGATTTTAATAGTTTATAATATTTTTTATGGTCTTTTAAGGTTTTATCATTTTGATTGTCATTTATTTTTTTAGGGTTTCAGGGTTTTTTATTGTTTTTATGGTCTCTTAGGGTTTTGGGGGTTTGGGGATTGGTGGTTATTTTCAAATGTTTTTGATTTTTTATGGGTTTTTAATATTTGGGTGGGGGTTAATTTTAAATGGTTTATAGTTAAAGGTGTTTTAAGGAATTTTATTGGGATTTATTTTTTTTGGAATTTAATGGTCTTTAGGGATATTAATGTTTTTAGGGATATTTGGGTTTTGGGGGGTTTTAGATTTGTTAGGTTTTTAGTTTTTTTTAGTTTTTTAAGTATTTGAAATTGTTTTTAGGGTTTTTAATGTTTTATGGGGTTTGGGGGGGGGGTTAGGTTTTTTGGTTTTAAGGAGTTCGTAGGGGTTTTACGAATTTATGGTTTTAAGGTATTTTCGAGGGGTTTAAAATGGTTTTTAATATTTTTACATTTTTTATAGTTTTTAGGGGTTTTACATTTTTAGTGTTTTTTTGGCTTTCTTGGGGTTTTAAGTTCATCATTGTTTTTTCTAATATTTTTATTGTTTTTAATTTATTTGTGTATTTTTAGGGTTTTTTATGTTTTTGTAGGACTTTTAGGGGTTTTTAGGGTTTCTAGTGGGTTTTGAAAATTTTAGGGTTTTTATTAATTTTTAGAGTTTGTTATTTTTTCTAGGGTTCTTAGGGGTTTCTATAGTTTTTAGTGATTTTTAAGAATTTTTTGGTTCTTAGGGGTTTTATGTTTTTTATGGGTATTTGGGGTTAATTTTTTTAGTATTTTAGAGGTGTTAATATTTTTAAGAACATTTAAGGTTTTTAGGTGTTTTTATAGTTTTGGGGGGTTTTTGATGTTTCTAGGGACTCTTGGAGTGATTTTTGGTCTTCTAGTTTTTTTGGGGGGTATGGTTTATTATAATTTATAGGGGTTTTAGGGTCAATTTTAGGTTTTCATGGTATTATGGGAATTTTATTATTATTATGGTCCTTTAGGGGTTTTTGGGTTAATTAGTGTTTTTTTTTGTTATTTGGGACGTTTATTGTTTATAGTTTTTAGGGTAGTTTAGGGTTTTTTTATATTTATGGGGTTTTAAGGTCATTTTTTAGGGGTTTTAGGGTCCTTTTGGGTGTTTATAAATTTTAGGTTATTTTGTGATTTTTGGATTTTTTTAGTTTTCTTTAGGGTATTTAGAAACATATGGTTTTATGGATATTTTATGGACCTTTATATTTTTTATATTTTTAGTGTATTTTGGTGGTTTTTAGGTCTTTAATGGTTTTTAGGTATTTTTGGATCTTTTAGGGGTTTTTTGGATTTTTTGGGCCTTTATGGGTTTTAGGTTTTTTAGAGTCTCTTAGGGGTTTTGGCAATTTTTAGTGTATTATAGGGTTTTTTGGGTTTTAGGGTTCTTTATGTTTTTTTTGTAATATTAGGTTTTTTGGAAGTCTAGGTCCCTTTCCCCTTTTTTTAACATTTTTTGGGTTTTATGATTTAAGGGTTGTGTAGTGTTTTTCACTATTGGTGGGGGGGGGTTTGGTTTATAGGGTTTTTAGAGATCTTATTTTTTTCATTATTTTTATGGGGTTGAGGGGTTTTCTTGGGGGATGGGTTATATTTTATAGGTGTTTTAGGTTTTTTTGGTATTTATAAGCTTATTATGGTCTTTATTATTTTCAGGCCTTTAGTATTTTAAGGGGTTTTAGTGTTTTTTGTGGTTTTGTGTATTGTAGGTCTTTGAGAATTTTAATGTTTTTTCAGGTTTTAGGATTTTTATGGGTTTGAGGGTTTTTACGGTTTGGTAGGGTTTTAGGTTTTTAATGGTTTTTAAGGTCTTTCTGTTTTAGGGGAGTTACAAGTTTTTTGGTATTTTAGGTTTTTCATGGTTTGGAGTTTTTTTGGGGTGTTTGTTGTTTATAGGGGGGTTTTAGGAATTTTTATGGTTTTATGGTTTTTTAGTTTTTTTCGTAAGGGTTATAAGGGTTTTTTAAGATTTAGTGTTTTTAGGGTTTTTTTTGGGTTTTTAGGTTCTTTTAGGTTTTTTATGTTTTTAGGTGTTTTAGGGTTGTTGATGATTTCTTGGGGTTTTCTTGTTTTTGTGGGTTTTAGTTGGGTTTTTGTGTTATTTGGATTTTTTTGGGATTTTAGAGTTTTTAGGGATTTTTCATATTTTTAGGTGTTTTCAGGGGGTAGAGTTATTTTAATATTTTTAGATTTCAAATGGAATTTAAGGTTTTTAACATTTTAGGGTTTTTATATATTTTTACTGTTTTAATATTTTTAATGGATTTATGGGGTTTTATGTTTTTTATGGTGTTCAGGGTTGTTTGGGGTGGTTATGAGGTTTAGGGGTCTTTAAGAGCTATTGTAATTTTTTTATTCTTTTAGGGTTTTAGAGGTCTTTTAGGATTTTAGGGTTTTTAGGGTATTTTAGGGTTTTTATGGGTTTATGGTCCTTATTAGTTTTTATGGGTTTTGGTGGGGGGTTCAGGGTTTTAAATTTTTTAAGGGTTTTATGAGTTTTTAGGGGTTTTAGGGTATTTTTCGTTGTTTAAGGGGATTTTTTGGTCCCTTAGGATTTTAGGGGTATTTATGGATTTTAGGGTTTTTTAGAGTCTTAAGGGGTTCTGGGGTTTTTAGGTTTTTTATGGCTTTAAGGGGCTGTTTTGTGTTTTTAGGGTTATTGAGGATTTTTGGGGGGTTTTGTTTTTGAGGCATTTACTATTTTTTAAGGTTCTTAGGTGTTTTTGGTTTTTTATGTGTTTTATGATCTTTAAGGTGTTTATGGGGGTTAGGGGTCTTTAAGGTTTTTTATTTGATTATTAGGTTCTTTTAGAGATTTTAGGGTTATTATAGTTTTTAAGGGTTTTGGGTTTTTTATGTACATAAAGTGTTTGAGGGGTTTTGTTCCTTTTAAAGGCTTTTAGTGTTTTAGTGTTTTTTTATGTTTTTATCACTTTCAGAATGTTTAGGGATATTAATGGGTTTTGAGGTTTTTTTGGTTTTCTAGGTTTTTAGGTATTTTATGGGTTTTTAGGGTTTTTGTGGTTTTAATGGGTTTTAGGGTTTCTAATAGGGTTCTCGTGTTTTTAATGTTTTTAGGGTTATTTAGGTTTTTACAGGTTTTTACAGTTTTTAGGGTCCTTTATTATGGTTTGGATTTTTTTTGTATTTTATTTTTTAGTGTATTATGGGGTATTTATGGTATTTTTTGGGGGGTATTTGAGTTTTTAAGGGTTTTTGGGATTTAAGGTGTTATGTGGTATTTTGAATTTTTTTATGTTTATTTTGGGGGTTTTATGGTTTTGAGTGTCCTTTTTGGGGGTTTTAGGGTATTTTATTGGCCATTATTTTTAAGGTATTTTAGGCATTTTAGGGAAATCCATGGTATTTTATTGTTTTTAGGTTTATTAGGGTCATTTAGGGTTTTAGTTCGGTTTTGTATTTTAGGTAATTTTATGGGTTTTAGAGTGTTTTAGGGTGTTTTAGTGTTTTAAGGGTCGTTTAGGTCATTGAGGGTCCTTTAGGGGGGGTTATAAGGTTTAGGGTCTTTAGGATTTTTGAGCCTTTTAAGATCCATTTCGGCTTAGGGATTTTAATTTTTTTTTGAGTTTTAGGGTATTTTATGGTGTTTTAAGGATTTTGAATAACTTTTATGATTTCTTGGGTATTTTAGGGTTTTCGAGACTTTTAGGTTTTTAGTATTTTTGTGGTTTTTAGGGGTTTTAAGGGTTTAAATAGACTTGTAGGGTTTTTTGGGATCTTTTATTGTCTTTTGGGCCTTTAGTAGGGTTTTAGTCGTTTTAGTAATTTTTTAGGTTTTTAGGGTCATCAGAGTTTTTATGATTTTCATGGTTTAATATGGGTTTTACATGTTTTAAGTGGTTTTAAGGGTTATATTGTTTTCATTGTTTTTATTAGTTTTATGGTCTTCATGTTTTTTATTATTTTTAAGGTCAATTTTTATTTTTTATGATTTTTTGGTGTAATTTTGGTTTTTAGTCTTATTGAGAACAACTGGGAAGTTGGGTTTTCCCAACACTTTTAAACCAATGGTTCAACAGAACCATTGGTATACGGGTCCTTTACCAATGGTTTATTCCAACCATTGGTAAAGTTTGAGTTAGTGAAGTATTTCCCAACGGTTTGAAGAAATTGTTGGGAAATCTGCAAATTATTCTCTCTTAACCAACGATTTGTACAAACCGTTGGTAAAGTCCGGGACTCAGGAAGGCTTTCCTAAGGGTTTCCCTAAACTGCTATCAAAGCTTAGCTTTCCCAACAGTTTTTTAAAACCGCTGGGAATGTTTTCCCCTAAATTTCTAGCAAACCCGATCTCTCAACCACGCGATTGAACCTCTAAAGCTGAGACCTAAAACCTCTATCGCTCAGGAATTTTCCACCAGATCCATCTTTAATCACAAAGTTGTTTTGTTCTACACTTTAAATCTGTAAGTAGTACCTTATGTTTAATGTTTTTCATCTGTTTTTTTGTTTTTTTGTTTTGATTTGTCTAAAACCTGAGGTTCGTGTAGTATGCTACCCAACAATTTCAATTTGATTTGTTTTTTTTGTTCTACTTCATGTGTGAATAAATTTATTTGAATTGAGGGGGTGCAGGTGGTGAGCGGTGCAGTGGGTGGGTGTGCAGTGGGTGGGGGGAAGGGGTGTGCGGGTGGGGGTGTTTAGGTGGGGGTGCAGTGAGTGTAGGGGGCTGTACAGGTGGGGGTGTGTAGTGGGGGGGGGGGGGTATTTGGGGGTGAGGTGGGGGGGGGGGGGGGGTTATACAGGTGGGAGGTGGGGGTGGGTTGTGCATGTGGAGGGGGGGTACTATTCAAGTTGGGGGTGTAGGTAGAGGGGTAGTGTTGTGCAAGTGGGTGGGGGGAGGGGAGTGTGCATGTTGGGGGTGGGCTGGGCTGGGAAGGTGGGAGTCTGTTGTGGGGTAAGGTGGGGGTGGGGTGTACAGGTGGTGGTGGGAGAGGGGGTTGTGCCGGTGGGGGTGGGGGTGGGGGGGCTATGAAAGTAGTGGGTGCAGGTGGGGGTGAGTGTGTAGGTTGGGGGTGGGCTGGTCAGGTGGGAGTATGTTAGGGGGTGAGATGGGGGTGTATACAATACTACAACCTGGGCCTTAATCAGCGCTAAAAACCGGCATTAACAGCGCTAGAAAAGCGCTGTTATTTCTGGCGTAGATAAAGGGGGGGGGTCCCCTTTATCAGCGCTCCGAGAAGCCCTGATAAAGGTGGTCCTTTATCAGCGCTTCTCTTAGCGCTGATAAAGGGCCCCTATATCAGCGCTTCTCGGAGCGCTGATAAAGGACCCCTTTATCAGTGCTTCTTTTAGTGCTGATAAAGGTCTCCTATATCGGCGCTTGATGGAGCGCTGATAAAGGGTTCCTTTATCAGCGCTCCTCTAGCGCTGATAAAGGCCCCATCGCCTGCACCAAAAAAACAGCACCTGCACACCTGCACACCTGAATACCTGCACAAAGTAGCACATGCACACCTGCACACCATAGCACCCGCACCCAATATTTTGACCGAAAACGGTATATACATTTACTTAAGATCATGAATACAAAAAAACGCATTGCTATATACATTTGAAACATTGTTTTACATGGTTAAATTTACAATTATTCAAAAATAGTTATAAACATTCATGTTTCATCCTTTGATATCCGTGATCCTCTCTCGACAGTATTTGTTGCAGAACAAAGCATCCGAACTCAAAGAAAAAAATTCACCTATATAAGAAAACAAATATTATGTTAGTAATGCAATAATGAAAGAAATTAAAACAGTAATATGAAAGAAAACATTAATATGGAAATGTGAAACTAAAATATGAAATTTTAAACTCAAAATTTTTCATTTTCATAACAATGAAAGGGAATAATGTAAAATCAATATGTTTGGCGTATGTCATTGGTGTTGTTTTGCAAAGTCTATCTCAATTTGAAATTGATATCAGACACTTTTAGTCATATCGGTCATGTCGTGCGTCGGATTGAGTTGTGGTCGATTCGTACACGTCACAAATAACTCAGGGATCGTTGTCCTAAATTATCAAAACAATCCGAACGCATTTTATCGGTTTGGCGTATGTCATTGGTGTTGTTTTCCAATGTTTATCTCAATTTGAAACTGATATCAGACACATTTAGCCATACCGGTCACGCCGTGCGTCGGATTGAGGTGTGGTTGATTCGTACACGTCACAAATGACTCGCGGATCGTTGTCATAAAGTATCAAAACAATCCGAACGCATTTTCTCAGTTTGGCATATGTCATTATTGTTGTTTTCCAAAGTTTATCTCAATTTGAAACTGATATCAGACACTTTTATCCATACCAGTCACGTCGTGCGTCGGATTGAGGTGCGATCGATTCGTACACGTCACAAATGACTCATGGATCGTTTTCCTAAAGTATCAAAACAGTCTGAACGCGTTTGCTCGGTTTGAAATATGTCATTGGTGTTGTTTTCCAAAGTTTATCTCAATTTAAAACTGATATCAGACACTTTTAGCCATACCGGTCACACCGTGCATCGGATTGAGGTGCGGTCGATTCGTACACATCACAAATTACTCGCGGATCATTTTCCTAAATTATAAAAACAATATGAACGCATTTTCTCTATTTGGCGTATGTCATTGGTGTTGTTTTCCAAATTTTATCTCAATTTTAAACTGATATCAGACACTTTTAGCCATACCGGTCACACCGTGCGTCGGATTGAGATGCGATCAATTCGTACACATAAAAAATGACTCGCGGATCATTGTCCTAAAGTATCAAAACAATCCGAACGCATTTGCTCAGTTTGGCGTATGTAATTGGTGTTGTTTTCCAAAGTTTATCTCAATTTGAAACTGATATCAGACACTTTTAGCCATACCGGTCACGCCGTGCGTCGGATTGAGGTGCAGTCGATTCGTACACATTACAAATGACTCGCGTATCGTTTTCCTAAAGTATCAAAACAATTTGAACGCGTTTTCTCGGTTTGGTGTATGTCATTGGTGTTGTTTTCCAAAGTTTATCTCAATTTGAAACTGATATCAGACACTTTTAGCCATACCAGTCACACCGTGCGTCGGATTGAAGTTCGGTCAATTCGTACACGTCACAAATGACTCACGGATCGTTTTACTAAAGTATTAAAACAATCCGAATGCATTTGATTGGTTTGGAGTATGTCATTGGTGTTGTTCTCTAAAGTTTATCTCAATTTGAAAATGATATCAGACACTTTTAGCCATACCGGTCACGCCGTGCGTCGGATTGAGGTGCGGTCGATTCGTACACATCACAAATGACTTGCGGATCGTTTTCCTAAAGTATCAAAACAATCCGAATGCATTTTCTCGGTTTGGCGTATGTCATTGGTGTTGTTTTCCAAATTTTATCTCAATTTGAAACTGATATCAGACACTTTTATCCATACCGGTCACGTTGTGCGTTGGATTGAGGTGCGGTCGATTCGTACATGTCACAAATGACTCGCGGATCGTTTTCCTAAAGTATCAGAACAATCCGAACGCATTTGCTCGGTTTGGCGTATGTAATTGGTGTTGTTTTCCAAAGTTTATCTGAATTTGAAACAGATATCAGACACTTTTATCCATACCGGTCACACCGTGCATCGGATTGAGGTGCAGTCGATTGGTACACATCACAAATGACTTGCGGATCATTGTCCTAAAGTATCAAAACAATCTGAATGCATTTTCTCGGTTTTCCGTATGTCATTGGTGTTGTTATCCAAAGTTTATCTCAATTTGAAACTGATATTATAAACTTTTAGCCATACCGGTCACGTCGTGCGTCAGATTGAGGTGCGGTCGATTCGTACACGTCAAAAATGACTCGCGGATCATTATCCTAAAGTATCAAAACAATCCAAACAGGTTTGCTCATGTTGGCGTATGTCATTGTTGTTGTTTTCTAAATTTTATCTCAATTTGAAACTGATATCAGACACTTTTAGCCATACCGATCACGCCATGCGTTGGATTGAGGTTCGGTCGATTCATACACGTCACAAATGACTCACGGATCGTTTTCCTAAAGTATCAAAACAATCCGAACACATTTGTTCGGTTTTCCTTATGTCATTGGTGTTGTTTTCCAAAGTTTATCTCAATTTGAAACTGATATCAGACACTTTTATCCATACCAGTCACGCCGTGTGTCGGATTGAGGTGCGGTCAATTCTTACACGTCACAAATGACTTGCAGATCGTTGTCCTAAAGTATCAAAACAATCCGAATGTGTTTGCTCGGTTTGGAGTATGTCATTGGTGTTGTTTTCAAAAGTTTATCTCAATTTGAAACTGATATCAGACACTTTTAGCCATATCGGTCACGCCGTGCATCGGATTGAGGTGAGGTCGATTCGTACACGTCACAAATGACTCTTGGATCGTTGTCCTAAAGTATCAAAACAATCCGAACGTGTTTGCTCAGTTTCCCGTATGTCATTGGTGTTGTTTTCCAAAGTTTATGTCATTTTCAAACTAAGTAGTAGGAAATCACTAATCTAAGGATATGAATTATAAGGAAAGGAGATCATAGATTCTCAATAAGTGTAAAGTGAGATATCAATGACCATATAAATATAACATAAGTATTAGGAATTCACCTTCATTGTCCTATTTGTTTACATTCTCCCATCAGGTACGATGCCCATTCGTTTCTAAAGACATTTATATCATCTTCTGAATAGGAGTTTTTGAGACAGTCATAGTAGTACTGAAAAAATATAAATACACGAAGGATTAATAATTATTTTAAATAAAGTAGTAATTATTTTCAAAAATACCTCTGTAGGGATGCTAGTTTGTCCATGAAATATGATCTCTTTCATAAATTTACAAACATAATAACCGCAGTCCTTGTCATTTGTTTGTTTCGGACACTGCAGAAACATTGATAAAAATAAGTAATTTGTTTTGATATGTATTTTTATAGTGAAATATAATTATATATACCCAGATACTTCTCCATTTGTAGATCTTGTGGGCATTGTCGTCCTTACGCCCTGGATTCATTCCAGCCTTTAGACGATATTCATACACCGCCCTATCATAACAAAATCCTCATTAAAAGATAATGTAAATTAAATAACTCAATATTTAGTTCTAAAATGTTTGATCTAGTGTATTACAAATTGAAAAACTCCATCATATGGGTTCGGTTAGTTGGATATCCATGCAGTGAATCTAGAAAATAAATCTTCAGAGTATCCAAATTGACTGCAATGAGCATCCAATGTTCCCTAAAAACACAAAAAGAAATAAGTACTGATAGAAATGAAAATACAATTGATATGATTAAAATGTAGAGTTTTACCCTTGCATTGTTGGTATTAAAAAGATCCTGTCAGTCGTAATTCTTCTTTGAAACGTTCTGAGCAGATTTGACATCAATTCAGCCTGAAAATTAGAATCTATTTCTGTTCGTTGTGTAGAAATGGTGTGAGGACTAATGAGTCCAAATTTGTATTCATGGGTAAATCCCTTCAATTGTTTTTCATATATACGCCTGTGAAAAATATGAGATGTATTTATCCATAATTATCAAAGTATCTCAGCTTCTGTAAAATCAAATCATGAAAACATACCTCATGTATACATTTATAACTGAGGCACCTAGCCAGTCGTATGTGATGATCTCAGAAACAGCGTCTGCACTAACGAAATATATTTTTTCCTCTCCGTACATATCTTTTTTACAAACAATTGTATGACTCTTGTCGTCTTTCATTTTCATATCCACATGAGCTTGCAATGATATTAAATGTGGATATAGAACAGGTGGGGTGAACGCGCTCTCAGTTGATCGTTTTGATCGGTTGGTTGATCCAATGTTGGAGCCGCTCTTTTGCTTTAGATTCTCCATTTTATCCTTCTGTAATAACATTCACCAGTTCAGCCATTTTCTAATTTAATGTTAAAGGTTCTGCTTGAAAATTGAACTGGAAATGAATACCTCCTGCTCGATATGTTTTTTTACAAGATTCGACGGCCATGCAACGAATGTTCCCACAACTTTTTCCACCGTATCAATGTCGTCATCATCATTTGGCATGGGTAGCTCGGCGCTCGGCTCATGAGCTACGTTAATAGACACTTTGAAATGACCGGTTGGAAGTGGTCTGGAGTGTAGCGTGTCATTCTGCATATTGAACACCGTAGCCCTCGCTACAAGGCGATGGGTGGGAGTTGACAGATATAAATCACGGTCATTTTCACCCCGCAGAATATCATTACATGAAAGGTATCAGTGTCTGTGATTCACATCTCACAAAAATGAATATTATAACATTGATTACCTCGATTAAGTCAGGTCTTTGAGGTGAATGGGTCGCCTCAAAGCTGGTGAGGGGTGGATCTTCTCGCGGGGGTTGTTCTTGAGTTGTTTGTTCTCTTCTCCTCTCCTCCATCAAACTCGTTAGCATCTTTCCATGAGTTTGGATTAGTTCTTCAAGGGTAGCTACTTTATCTCTCATTACATGCAATTCTTTAGTTTGTTCATCCTCTTATTTTTATTCTGAAAATATGTCCGGGGTGACACCCCAAAACCCACACCTCTGATGCGGCCATACTGTTCTGGCTGTTTCAAGTCCGTTGAAAGTATGTATGCATCCGGTGCGGGTGTTGTTGATTCCTGTGACTATGTCAAATAGAAAATATGAAAAAATAAGTAAGCATCGTTATGTAATAGTGATTTAAAGCAAAACAAGTTTATATTATGTCATACTTACACATGTTTCCCACACTTTTTGTGTGTTTTCATCTATCAGTTTCCCCTCTTTATTAACACGAGCCTCCTTCCATAGCACATGGCATGGAATGGAAGTGACTTGAGATTTTGCTTCATCAATCTTCATATAAATAGAAAAACATGGTTACAATGTTGTTTTATGTCACATAAAATTATTACAGTACTTTTAAAATACATACCAATTGTTTTTCAATTGAAGCGTACCCCAAACTTGCTTTACGGTAGGGGTACTCTGGTTTTGCTGCCCATTCTTTATTTTCAGCACTCAGTTGTTGTTTCATAAATAAAAACCTATCAATCAACGTGATGAATACAAGCAACGTTTCACAACTTGTAACCAAACACAATGTACCGGAAAATTCTATTCTGCACGACGGTTGCAAAACGCATCCCACGTTCCTTAGGATATCAAGTGTGCATAAAGAGGAGGCGGGTGCGGCTTGATTTTCCCTTCGGCATCTTTCAGACGATGTTTCGTTAAAATGGTGCAAAAGCCTCTATGAATCCTTCCTGCCAGTTTGAAAATATATTCTTTGTGCGAAACATCTACTATAAATGCACTCTGAAAGAGATGATGAAGGGTGAGTCAATATTTCAACATTTTATTTTATTTTAATAAATTAAATAGATGATATCGTAATGTTACCGTAATCTCTTCCCACATTAATGTTTTCAACCCGCTGACAACATGGTGCCACGACTCTACGTCAATCGGCACGCGTTGTCGAGTGACGATTACAATGTAGCTACTAAACATGGCTTTTTTGGGGTCTGCATGTTGGCCTAGCTTATTCCACCCCACATCATATTTGATGCATTTTGATCTTGCTTTAAGGATTTTTTTCTAAAACTGTCAAACTACAACGCACCTGTTTTTTTTGTTTCGTTGGGGTTTCATCGCCTACCATTTCCTCGGTTTCTGCAACATCATTATGTTTCTCCGAAGAGCTAGCATCGACACTGACACCAGCTGCAACAGGTTGAGAGACCTGTTGTACGTCAGTAGTGAGACCAGCTGCAACAGGTTGAGAGACATGTTGTCTCTCAGCAGTGGGACCAGCTGCAACAGGTTGAGAGGCGTGTTGTGTCTCGGGATTGGGTGCATCAGCAGGTGAAGAAGTCATTATCTGCAGAACTGGTTTAAAATTTAATTTAGATCACATAAAAGCAACAACGAACAGATAATAACATAATGTAACACAATCTATATTACAATCAAAATCAATAACCTAATTATTGAACTCCCTTTTTTTTAAAGGTTGAAGGGATTTGACCCCTCTATCAACTATCCATATCCCTTCATTGTGGTCTCCTCTGACATACAAAACGTCGTCTACATTGGGACCACTACGAAATGATTGCAAAGTCCCAATGAAAGGGTCATCTTCTGTTGAATTTTCATCTGACCCTTCAGCTGTTTTGGTCAATAACAGAACAATTGACCAGTTTCGGATTGCGGGATCTGGAACATAAAATACTTGCACTGCCTGTGATGCCATTATAAATGGTTCGTCTTTCTCCCCTTCCTTACTGAAATCAACTTTCACGAATCCCAAATCATATATTTTAACAGCACTCCTGTTATCAACCCACTTGCATTGAAATATCGTAACTTTAAATTCCGTATAATCCAACTCCCATATTTGTTTGATGATGCCAAAGTATGAAATATTCACATAAATTGGATTTCTGTCCTTAGCACCGAAAACATGCATCGCTTCAGCCACAAGTGTAACCCCACTATTCTGCATGGTACTGTCTTCATCATGTTCATTAGTTTAAAATGTATAACCATTAACTACATAAGAATTGTAAGATAATGCATAAACACTTGGTCCTCTGGCTAGCCATCGAAGTCGTTCCGAAATTGACTTTGGATTTTCATCTGACTTCTTAAAAATATGAACTTGAAACCATCCTATAAATTGTCGATTATGTGTATCTGATATCCATTTTCAGCCCTTGATGGATTCAAGTGCCTAAGAATTTCATTGTGGATTTCAACATATGGGTCAACGTCGAAACTGTTATGAAAAACATAAAGGTGGGCCTGCTCCTGATCTGTAATATTGATTGTGGCAACCTTTCTTCTAGAAATTCCTTCACCCTCAAGCCGCCCAGTGTGACGAGATTTCGGTAAGCCAATGCCTTCCACACCAGACAAGTATTCGGTACAGAATTCAACGGCTTCATCAACAATATATCACTCTGCAATACAACCCTCTGGCCGACTTCGATTTTTGACATACCCTTTCAAAATCTTCATATACCATTTAATGGGGTACATCCATCTGTAATGTACAGGACCACATAGTCGAATCTCTCTCAACAAGTGGACCATAAAATGAACCATCATATCAAAAAATGAAGGCGAGAAGAACATTTCTAATTAACATAATATGACGAAAATTTCTTTTTCCATAACTGGAAATTTCGCTGGGTCTATAACTTTGCTGCATATAGATTTGAAGAAGAAACACAGTTTCGTTAATGTATGGCGGACATTCTTGGGGAAAATGAAACGTAAACCAATTGGAATGAGATTTGGAATCAAAACATGACAGTCATGTGATTTCAGACATTTTAACATCAAGTCGCTCATTGAAACAAGGTTCCTGATATTTGAGGAATACCCTTCTGGAACCATTACGTCGTTCAATAAGTTGCAAAACTGATATCTCTCCTGCATGGAAAGAGTGTAAGTAGCAGGAGGAAGAAATGTTCATTTTTCACCCTTCACTGGTGCCAACTCTTCTCATAGTCCCATATCAACCATGTCCAACCTAGCCTTAATTCCATCTTTTGTTTTGCCATATGTATTTTGCAACGTGCCGATAACACTGTCAAATACATTTTTTTCTATATGCATAACATTCAATAAAATGTCTTACATACAGACAATTCCAGTATTGTAAGTCAAAAAAAATTGATCTCTTTTTCCAACTAATTTTCTTAAGGTTTTTCGAAGCCGGTTTACCAAAAGTAGTGTCCGCATTTTTAACTTTCTCAAACAATTGATCGCCTGTTAGTGGAGACGGTGTTGTACGTTCTTCTAAACTTCCATCGAATGATGTCTTCCAAGAACGGTACTTATGTCGTCACGGTAGAAATCTACGATGTCCTAGAAACATGGTTTTCGATGAATGTTTCAACCTAATTGATTGTGTACCTTCTTCACAAACGGGACAACCTTGAGTTCCTTTAATGCTATATCCTGACAAATTTCCATAAGCAGGGAAGTCATTTATCATCCCATACAACATGACTCTCAAAGTGAAATCTTCCTTTCTGTAAGCATCATACAATGTAACACCTGAATCCCACAATAATTTCAAATCTTCGATCAATGGAGGTAAATAAACATCAATATCATTACCCGGTTGTTTTGGTCCTGATATAAGCATAGATAACATGATGTATTTTCATTTCATGCATAACCACGGTGGTAAGTTATAATTTAACAACATAACCGGCCATGTACTGTGACTGTTGCTTTGAAAACCAAAAGGATTCACTCCATCTGTAGATAACGCAAGACGAAGGTTTCTCGACTCGTTTCCAAATTCAGGATACTCATGATCGATTCTCTTCCACTGAGGAGATTCTTCCGGGTGATGTAGTATCCCATCTTTAATTCTTGTATCTACATGCCATGTTAATTGTTCTGCAGTCTCCTCACTTCCATATAGGCGTCTAAACCTTGGAATTATTGGAAAGTACCATAAAACTTTAGTAGGACTAGATTCATCTTTCTTGTATCGAGAAGAACCACACTTTGGGCATTCTTTAAGTGATTTTCGGTCCTTGCAAAACAGTATACAGTCATTCGGGCAGGCGTGTATTCTTTCAGAGATCATACCCATAGAGCGTAGCATTCGTTTGGCATCGTATGTTCGGATCGGGAGCTCATTGTCTTCTGGGAGTATGTCATTCAAGAGGGAAAGTAGTTTCGTAAAACTGTCGTCACTCCACCCGTTATCTGCTTTCAAATTATACAGCTTCAGTACGGATGACAATGCTGTATATTTATTGCAACCAGCATACAATGACATCTTTGCAAAACTTTTTAACTTCTCAAACAATTTTGGGCAATCACGAAGTTCATCTTCGAAGGTCCTTGTAATTTTCTCAATACGATCTTCATCATCATTCACATCTGTAATCACATCCTCCATACAGTCATCTTCATTGCTCATGTTTGTAATCATATCAGATGATCCATAAAACGCAGTGTCACCCCAGTCACTACTTACATTCGTTGTTTCCACGTGTTTATTACAACATGTATAACTTTGATCTATTCCATGATAGATCAAGTGTACTTCCAACTCATCTGTACTAATTTGTTTTGAATAACAACTCCATAAACACGGACAAAGGATTTGAGAAGAGTCACATGAATGATCTTTTGCAAACTTGATAAATTCTTTCACACCTTCTTCATACTCTTTTGTCAACCGATTGGCATTCATCCGTTCTTTATTTATATTCGTCCTATTTGGAATCCATAGGATGAGTATATATGTTAGAGGAGAAATGACTTCTCGAACCTTTTCTGGATAACCTATAACTCCTTCCAAGGAAATAATGTGACAATGAAACAATACTTCTTAAACAAAATATGAGGAATTTATAATATTGTAATAAAGACAAAGCTCTCTAAAAACAACCAAAACACCCTCAAGTGTACCTCCATATATGCTAGAGGCTATTGAATATTAGTGAGTGTCTATAGGTCGATATGATGTGCTACATAGCCTCAAGTGTACATAGCCTCGATATGATGTGCTACATAGCCTCAAGTGTACCTCCATATATGCTAGAGGCTATTGACTAGTAGTGAGTGTCTATAGGTGGTATAGTGGGGAGACTATACCCTCTTTAAAATAGTGTGAAACACATAAGTAAATAAGGGAGACATCATATAACATAACAAACTACATATATCAACATCATGAGATAAAATACCAAAACATTTCCCAGGAAATATCATAATGATGTTACATATATAATATACATGGTAGTACATAATAATAAGAACAATTATAGCTATATAAAAAGTAAGAAAAGGGAACAATACCATAAAATAGTACAACCCCTATATATTCTTATGTTTTGGCCTAGATTACTACTCCAAACTCCATCCTAACCATATAATAATTATAAATCATCCTCAGGAAATTCCCCAAACCAATAACCTATGACCAAGGAGCATCTACTCGGGTACCCATGTTTCGTGGATGCTGGAGAAGTGTGTGGTTACAACTTAGTAATCCACTATCAATGGTGTCTAATGAAAACCCAATCATTGATCATAAAGCATAGAGGTGTAGAAGAAATATGTGAAGTGGTAATAATAATAATATTTGAAAATAATAGAAATGTATCATGACTATGGTCTCAAGAGGACATCCTAGGTTGACACTACATACTTCTTCCATATCCATTACCTCTGATCAAGGGGTAAGTATCATGTCTCAACTTGGTTCTAAGGCACTTCATCGAGGAAACCATAATCAAGTAGCCTGAGAGGAATCTATATGGCTCCAACATGAATTCCATCCCAATAATTCTCAAGAAATCCATTCATCTGGTTTGAACATGGGGGACCTCCCATAACAATAGTATACAATAATGATTGAAATACTTGTCCCACAATTGAGTAATTCCATACCAATAATAATCAATATAAATCTATAGAGCTCATCCTTCAGTATTTAATAAGGGACACCCTGAATATTCCATGAAATTAATCTATATCATTAGAAAAATGAATACATTTCCCAAATATAAGTGGGATCCTCCCTATAGAATTAGAAATAATGAATATATATAGAATCCACTATCTTTCTTGATGAATTCCATTAAATTGGACCTCATCAAATCCAAGTAATTTTCCACTCCCTATATTCACATGAGACCCCTGTTGATTCCAAGGCTCATGAATTGAATTCCACACCAATATAAATCCTCAAGAATCCAAATAATTACTCCAAGGAATTCCACACCCATCCTTTTCATATGGAATCCAAGGGACTTCCCATGGAATTTAAATTATAACATTAAATTTCAAAAACACCAAACAATCCATTACATCCAATTAAAATATAAAAAAATTCATCATCTCAATCCATGATTCCTCACTTTAATCCATTTCATATACATACAATTTTAAAACATTAAACTAAGATTTATATTTAATTAATTTTACATTTTTTTTATGATTTAAAAGGCCATGATCATGATTTAATTCAATTCAAAACATCCATTTATAATTTCTATGGCCATACAAATTATATATTCCAAACGGTCATCCTGGAAACCATCAATCAAACTAAACTCATTTACTACCAAGGGCAGCCCCAAACCACCCAAATCAATTCACCCATTTCCAAGGCACTTTCCTAACATACCACATTAATGGTCCCAACATGGATCAAACCAAATGAAAACCCCAAAACATAAGAATCACTAAATAAATCTAATGAAGTAGTGGGAAATCATAAAAACAACCCATAGTCAGGATAAAAACATAACCACAATCCCAAACCACCCATGGAAACTGAAGATTCAACACAATGAATAGTTGACCAAACACTTACCCATTCCAAGCATAATTAATTCATGAAAATTCAATTTGAATCACCTTAAAGAGGAGGACCCGGTGGCAGAGGAGAAGGAGGTGTCAACAGAGGAGGCACCGGAGGCAGCGCAAAGGCAGCGTAGAGGCAGGGCGGAGGCAGGGCGGAGGCAGCAGAGGTAGCATAAGAGGAGGAGGAAGAGGAGGAGGAGGAGGAGGACACGGTGGAGGAGGAGTCAACAGAGTAGGCAGAGGAGGAGGAGGCGTCGATGGAGAAGGAGGGGGATGAGGCCGCAGACTAGGAGGAGGAGGTGGAAGCGACGGTGGAGGAGGAGGAGGACGAGGCCACGGTGGAGGTGGAGGAGGCAGCGGCTGGAGGAGGAGGAGGCGGCAGCCGGAGGAGTAGGAGGCGGCGACCAGAGGAGGAAGAGAAAGGAGGAGAAGGAGGAGGTGGCGACCGCAGTGGAGGAGGAGGCGGCGGAGGAGGAGGTGGCGGAGGAGGAGGCGGCGGAGGAGGCAGCGGCAGAGTAGGAGGTGGCGGTGGCAGCTGTGCAGAGGAGGGCTTCTGCGAGAGCTTGACCGGGTGCAGGGAGGAGGAAGAGGACCCACGGATTTTTAACAAATCCGCGTGAGCCTTTATCAGCACTAGTAAAAAGCACTGATAAAGGGTTTATTTATCATCGCTAAAATGAAAAGCGCTGATAAATACAACCTTTATCAGCGCTTGTTTTAGCGCTAATAAAGTTTACCTTTATCAGCGCTTTACTATTAGTGCTGATAAAGGAAGACGCATGCCTTGCCCAGTTTTGTGGTAGTGATAGGTGGGGGTGGGGGTGGGGGGAGGGGAGTTGTGTTGTGCTGGTGGTGGGGGAAGGTGTAGGTGGGGGTGTGTAGTGGGTGGATGAGAGGGGACTGTGCAGGTGGGGGTTGGGGAGGGGGGTTGTGCCAGGGGAGTCTGCTGAGGGTGAGGTGGGGAGGGGGGTTGTGCAGGTGGGAAGTCATCACTTCCATAGTTCACCAATATGCACTGGGAAGTCATCACATCTAGAGATTTGGATAGGTTTGAGGCCTCTATGGTTTTGGTTCTTGTCTATTCATCTTGATGGGTAAGGCATCAAATTATCTAAAAGTGACATCAACTATATAGGATGAATTATTTCTCCCACAACACATTTTTCTTGATATAATATATCCTTGGAAGGTTTTGGGAGACTTTTAGAATCCAATGCCCCAACATTTTCCCAATTGCAAACTTTATACCATCATGTTATCAAGTCACTAATCATTCCAAATTGGATTTCACTAAAATAAAAGATGATTATAATCCTTAACACCTATATTTTGTTTTTCATAACATGAATGACAACCCAATTAAATTTCATATCTCTCAGTCACACCCCCATGAAAATCCCACCCACCCCCCTGGACACCCCCTACCCCCTGGACAGCCCCTCCACCCTTTTGGAAAGTCCACCCACCCCCTGGACACCATGTACCCCTTGGACAACACCGCCACCCCCGTGGATAGCCCACCCACCCTTGGAAACCACTACCCCACCTGGACAACCCCCAACCTCATGGACAGCCTGCCCACCACCCTGGACACTCCCCCCACCCCCAGACACCCCCACCCCCTAGACACCTCATACCCTCTAGACATCCCCCACACCACCGTGGATCACCGGACCACCCCCCTAGACACCCCTCCCCCTGGATATCCCCGCCCCTTGGACACCTCGTACCTCCCTGGACATCCCCGCCACCCCCATGGATAGCACGCCCCTGATTACACAGAAGCAGATAACTCTGCATTTCCCCCGATTTCCAGATGCCCCCGTGCAGGTGACCCCTAACCTGAGGTGTGTGCTTGGCTTTGGGAACTAATTGGTTAATGAAAGTTATGACCATAGGGGTGCCAAGAATGAGTTATTGAACATGAGTGAATGATTTTTGATGCCTATAACACATAATGGGACCTGAGGCATGTGCCTCTTATATGAGACCTATTGAAAATGAATATAAATAAGTTTTAATTTAATTTTTTCGTACTTGTTATTTGACTAATGGTTTGTAATTCCTTGAAGAAACCATCCAAGGATTCATGTTAAAATATATCTTTTAATTCCATTTGGGAACCCAAGTGGGATCATGATGATTTGGTTTAGAATACCTTGGGAAAATCTACCTTGCATTCATAGTGATTATTGTTGGGGAAGCCTTGGGGAAGTCCCCTTTGGATTCTAAACTAGAGGAATCTATCTTTACATAGGTAGGGAACTCCTTCCTCCCTATAAATCCATTTGATGTCAATCAATTTTTTAGTTCTACACTCAAAATTTGTAAGGCTTAACTTTGTTTTAATGTTTTTCATCTATTATGCTTTGTTTCTATTTTGATTTGTCCTAATCCAGGTCGTGGCTTGTGTGGCATGGCATACCCTATAAGTGTATTTTGATTTGTTTTCTATTTTCCTTTTAAAATTAAAGTATCATGATTATATAAATCAACATGATTTGAAGACTTCATAGCCTCTCCTTTTATGTATTTAGTGAATCACATCGACTAATGGAGGTTCTGCTGAGATGTATCCCCACACAAATATGGTAAATGGTTCTTAGTCATATTTTCTTGAGGTGGTTAATGGATATAAGGATGATCCATGTGAAGGGATTGGGGATGGTGGGGGTAGTGGTGTAGGTGGTTTTTCTTTTTTTAGTGGGGTGATATGGTACTTTCTGTGGACTTTAGTTTCGTGCTCTTAAATGTACTAACATTTCACAATATTTCCATTTTTTATCATCAATAAATTATTTAAAATAGTCTCTTTACACATTCTGCATCTTTCAAGAAATGCCTTCACTTAGAAATATCTTGAAAAATATTCTATCTGTCCTATGGTGTCTTCTTTTATGTGATAAATTAAAAAAATTACAAAACCCATATCATTTCAAATTTAGGCACACATAACTGAATTAGTATATCTTTACATTGTTTTAATTGTTCACTACATCAACTAGTAACTATTTCCTTTATTGTTTACTTAAATATATTTTCGATTAAACTTCAATATTATTGAATTACTTATGACCAAATAAATTATAAAAATTCTTTTTACATATTGGATAGAAGTTGGATGTATGAAACTGATCGGATCTCAAGAAATTTTCAAAACAATTTCGAGAGATTTTTAGATTTTTCATTTAATGATGCTTCAGATAGTGGTCACATACACTTCCCATGTTCTAATTTTGATGTTAGACCTTGGTTGATCTGTGAAGAAGTTAGCTAACATAAAACCAAATATGGTTTTCTAGAAAACTACTATATGTGGTATCACAATAGGGAGAAAATGAAATCTCAATTTGGTGATGAAAAAAATGAAAGGACTAGACTGGAGAATTTGTTAGATGAAAGGTTTCCATTTATTCGTCATCATGAAATTGAAAGGATTTTTACTTAAGAAGACTTCTATATGACGACAGATGATGCATCTAATGAAAATGATAATATGGTCAGTGTGAAAAAAATTAAATGATGCTTCCACCACTCCAGTATATCGATAGTGCGATAAAATGAAAAAGTTGGAATTTTTAATCCGATTGTTTCATGGAAAATATATGTATGGGATTTATAATACAACAATCGATTACATTCTTAAATTATTTAAATAATTTACTTCCAGATGATGCAGATATTCTCTCAAACCACTATATGGCATGGTTGTTAGTTGAGGAACTTGGATTTTGAAGAAATAAAATTCATTCTTGCCTGAAATATTGAAGCTTATTCTGGGAGGAAACCGCTAAACAAAATGATTGTATAAAATGTTTCACATCCTACTTGAAGTGAAAATCTTATGGAACACGATCCCATGTGCCACAAAAAGTAATGTGGAACTTTCTATTGATCCCTAGACTCCAGAATCGTTTTATGTCTGATGAAATATCAATAAAAACGAGATTGCATGATACCGATATAAAGAAGACTAATGATGAGTTGGTTCAACCTACAGATGTATTTTCATGGAAGATATTTGATGCTCGATATCCTAATTTTGTAGCTGACATGCATAATGTGAGGCTGGGTCTTTCATGTGATGGTTTTAATCCGTTTGGGCATATTCTTACTTCACACAACAAATGGCCTGTTTTTATACACACTTATAATCTCCCCCATGGTTGTGTATGAAAAAATCTTTCACATTTATGAGTATACTCATATCTGGACCTTCTGATCCCGACATTGATATTGACTTATACATTCAACCTTTAATAAAATAGTTAAATCTTATTTGGGAAGCGAGTGTATGCACATACGATGCATATATAAAAGACATATTTTAGATGCGTGTTGCGCTTATGTGTATGATCAATGATTTTCCAGATTTTTTAATGATGTCTTGATGTAGCACGAAGGGAAAATTTTCATGTTCTATTTGTATGAAGAATACATGATCCAGAAGACTGAAACATCGTTGTAGTTTCAATTTTCTGGGGAATCAACAATTCATGCCAATGGACCATCCATATATAAATAATCTTCAAATATTTGATAATACCATAATGATTGATGATCCACCTCAGTGTATGTATGGAACTTCTGTGCTTAATGATTTGAAATATTTTAGTTTTTCATTCGGGAAGGGTCAAATGAAATCTAGAAAGAGAAAGAATGTTTCCACTGAAACCCTTTACAATTGGAGGAAGAAGAGTATCTTTTTTGATTTTCCTTATTGGTCAACCAATTTTTTACGTCATTACTTAGATATAATGCACATTGAAAAGAATATATGTGAAAGGATTATTTTAATACTTCTCAATGTTAAGGTAAAGACACAATATGATTTGTGGTCTCGGCTTGACTTGGTGGATTGGGGCATCAGACCAGAATTGCATCTTGTGCGTATCAGTGAAAATAACTAGAATGTTCCACGTGCTTCTTATGCGATCACACCTACAAAAAAAACAATATCTAGAAGTATTAGAGACTATTAGAGTTCCTAATGGATATTAAAGAAATATATCTAAATGGGTCAATAGAAGAGAGTCGAAGCTAAAATCATTGAAGACTCATGATTATCATGTTCTTCTGCATGAGTTTATTCCAATAGAAATCCATCATCTTTTATCCAATAATATAAGGGTGACTATTATTTGTTTGTGCCATTTGTTTAGAGATCTTTGTGCTAAGAATTTTTCCAAGTTTTTCTTGCAAAAAATGTTGACAGATGCCCCATTAATTTCATGTGACTTGTTTAAAATATTTCCTCCATCATTTTTCGCATGCATATTGCATCTGACAGTCCATATTCCCATTGAAATACTTCTTGGAGGACCAGTTTCTTTTCGTTGGATGTATCCAACTGAAAGAAATATGTACACATTAAATTATTATGTCTGAAACATGAATCATCCCGATGGTTCTATCATGAATGATTACTTGGCTCAAGAATTTAGGGATTTATTCTCTGTGTATTTTTCTTATCTTACTACAAGAATGAAGAGAACAATGAGAAATGGAGAAGAATAGTATGATCAAATTGAACCCAATTTATCATCACTTCCTCAAATAGGAGGAATTCATGGATCATATACATTGAAGACATTAAGACTTGAAGAGAGGGAGATGGCACATGAGACAATTTTTTTCAACTGTGATTTGTTCGATGACTACATCAGGTAACTAAATTTAATATGTATATCTTACATATAAATTTTTTAAACTATTTATATTTTTTATCTACAGGGAACATAAAATAATGATAAATAGATATAATAGTTCTTTATCTTTGAGATGGAGGGAGACTTTTCATAGCAGAGAGTTTTCTTCTTGGTTAAAATTGAAGGTAAAAATATTACTGTTTAAAATAATTAAATGAATATTTTATTTTTATATTCATTTATATTGCAGGTATTGAGTTTTCTTGCTGACTATGTCTCTGAGGAAATAAGAGATTTGGATTTTGGTCCTAATACCGTGGTTCATGACTATAAATAAATTGTTATGAACAGGTACAAATTTATTGTCAATGAATGAGAAGAGAACATGAGAACACAACATGAAGGTGGTATGGTTACTGCCACAACAGATTGTTAGGATGGTGAATCAGATATTAGACCGCAATTTGAAAATGTAGGTTATTATGGAGTCATTGAAAAAATAATAATGTTGGATTATTACTCTCATGCATGATTCACGAAGATGAAATTCCATTCATTTGATTTGATGACGATACATGGAACATTTATTGATGATTATGGATTTCAAGTAATTAATATTAATCTCACTCTTGTTACCGAAGAACCATATGTATTGGCATCAATGGCTATACAAGTTTTTTATGTCAAAGACTAACTTCGACCTGAATTTAGTGTCATAGTTGTGGAAATTCTGAGATATATTTATGATGATGGTGATGATGGAATTGACACCATCCCTACTTCCATTAGAACCAATCCATTTATTTCTTTTGATTACTCTAATATCTAAATTGTCAGAGATGACTATGAACCTGAAGTTTTGGTTGGAAATATCTAAAATCATCCATTTATTTCCTCAATTATTTTGTTTTACCTCGAGATGGGTTGTTAAGGTTGGTTGTATTCAAATTTATTTAATATTGATTACAAATATGTTGTATCCGAATTGACCGTTATGTGAATTTTCAATGTTTATTGGTTTACATTTTTATTTGAATTTCATTTTATTATTTGGAATTGAACTGTATTTAAACCTACAAAAGCACAATTTATAACTTGGTGAACATTTCAATGATTCAACTGTGATTTATATAAAATTTATATGACTCTAAGACCTATCTTTAGAATTTTACCAGGTAATGAACATGATGGTTTTTATTCTTCTGCAAAACATGCATTGAAACCAGCATCATCTACCAGAGCTAAAGAAATTAATTTTTTCCCTAATTTTGAAAATTGTTTTTCCACCTATGAATCTGGTAGAATCGATGTTCTATGATTTTAATAGACTGATGACACTTAGTAAATAATCATCCTACTAAAAATTAAATTTCTTTATTACATCATGTATGATTTATTGAATTCAATATATATTCTTTCAAGCTCACCGAAAACAATGGATAGTTAAATTATCCATTAATACCACTATTCCCTCTCATTTTTTAGGTTACAGATTCATTATCCTTTTCTATTTACTTCTATATTTGTTTTCAAATGAAGGAAATGAAACCAATTGAATAGAGGCAACAAAAATAGAATATGGACAACAATTGTCGCATGACTGAGCTGGGCATTCCGCCACTAGTGCCTGCAGTGAGTATTTTATTTCAAATATATTTATATAAATTATATATAATGTAATGTGACTAATTTTTTTAATCATTTTTTCAGGATCCATCTATTAGGAGACAATTATTTGATGAGAAGCCTATTATTGGTCCTAGTACTCAGGGTGTTCATACGAGGGGTGTGGTACGGGAGCTGGACGATCTGGTTGTCATACCCGATTAGACCTTTCCCCTCACACTGACATACCATCCATCCCAAATTCTGATCCTGATGTGCCGTTAATGACACACGGGATATTTAATCCTTCCATGTTTTCACCATGCTTTACATATGACCCTCCTCACCTGTCTGTACCATATTCGATTATGATTCCCACTACCCATACTTCATTTGGACATCCATCCCTACCATCTTATTTTACTACTTCTACGATCTTTCTGGGATTTTATATTCCATCTTCTTTGACTCCTGCTCCACCAGAGTTTCTCCCTACGAAGCATACATTGGGACTCACTCCATCTATTGAGGGGGTTCCTTCATTTTCTATGGATCCCGCAACACCCATTGATCAGACTACTGCAGGTATACTTATACAGCCCTAACAAATTGTTACACCATTATTTATTTTCATTATAACATTTATTGATAAAATATTTATTTTTCTTTCATAACAGATACAATTACTGATAGGAGTCAGGGGATAGGGAGTACACTCATGCGTGTGGTGTGGAACCACTTCATTCAGTTGATGGTGGACTACAATGAGGATAGTCAGATGATTGAAAAATCCGGGCAGCAATGTTAGAGTTTTTTAGTGAGGCTTGGAAAATACTCCAAAATCATTTGTGTCAGCCCGTTCTCATGGAGACATCTGCCAAATTAATTCAATGATAAATCCTGGGTAGAGATATGAGTAAAAAAATTTGTCATATTTAATGCAATATATTAATTTTTGTAATTATATGAATTAATATTTTTTTGTTAGCTGTGGTTTAATTTCCCCGATGGTGAGGGTGCATGGAAAGCATTTCTAAAAAATTTATGAAAGCTTTGGAGTGCTTATAAGCATGATTTGTACATTTACTGGCATTTTAGAGTGGGCACAAAGTTAGAGGCAGTCCCTGTCATGGATGATTGTTCGTTAGAACAGTACCGACAGATGATTACTCATTGGAAAACTAGACAATTTATGGTATTAATCAAAATATAGGTATTTAAATGAAAAATTTCATGTTTTTAGTTAATATTAATTATAGAATTTTATATAGGATGCATCTGTAAGAAATAAACAAACATTGATGCTATGAAATATGTCCACACATTGGGACGTACTATGATTCCAGGTCATGAGAGACATCAGGTATGAAAATTTATAATCTTTCTTCATAACTTGCACTTTCTATTGCTTCCCCCAAAATTTATTTGATTGCTAAAGTTGTTATATAATTTTAGTTTTGAAATTATTGTTTTTTTGGTATCTTATTTCTAATTATGTATTCCTACATTCAATGTCATTTTAGAGGTATAAATTAAATAGAGAAGGACGTGTGCCTCGAGAAAAATTGTTTTGCTCGAATAGAAAGAAGAAAGATGGAAGTGCGGTTAATGAACCGACTCAACAACAGATTGTATGTTTTACTTTGTATATTAAAAATTTTAATCTCTATTTTGTAACATAATAATCTATTTATATTTGTAACAGGCTGCTTTATAGGCCCTTGATTCCCAGAAACCTAACAATTTTGGGCCAAACTATCACTTACATCTGGTGTTGGGAGATTAGCACCCTAGTGGAGTATGCTGCCAACCTGGGAAGAGTATAGTTCAGACAAGGTATTGACCCTTATTAGGTACAAGTTGTAGTGCCACTAAGTTGTAGAAGGTTAAGGCACATGCTGAAAATGCTGAAAAAGGGCCATAGAGACGACATAATAGTCTTCTATGGAAAACACTGCATTTATGAAACTAATGTAAGCTTTACGTCCAACACTTCCACCAGATTCCAGAACTTATTATGATGAATATATTTCATAGATACATTATATATAGGGTGTACCAAGTGGAATTTATAGCGGTGGTCGAGATGATGCCAAGGAGGAGTATGAGGCGGAGGAGGAGGAGGGTGAGGAGGAGGCTGAGTCAGAGAAGGAGGGCGAGGAGGAGGCTGAGGTGGAGGTGGAGGGCGATAAGGAGGCCGAGGCTGAGTACGAGGGAGAGGAGGAGGAGGAGGACGATGATGGGGACAATGATGATAATGAGGGTGAGGTTGAATATGATGGTGATGATAGCGATGGTGATGAGGGACAGATTGATCCGTCATAATTTTAGCTGATATTAATGACCTTTTATGTTTATTAATTTGTTGTGCTAGAATATATGTGTGATTAAGTAGGTCACATTATCTTTATTTTTTTATCTACAAATTATAAAATATGATTTGAGTATTTTCTATGAAATCCCCCTATTTTAATGAAATTTTAATTTTTTAATGGAATTTGTAAAATTGGTGGTCCGATTAGAAGTTGATATAATGAAATTATTTTTTTAACCTTGAAAGAATTTGCATAGAAAATATGTAAATACAATCCCATGAACCCGGGATAGCCCCCCGGACAGCCCCACAGATGGCCCACTCAGACAGCCCCAACCCTCCTCCCTGGACCCCAGAAATCCCCCCAGACAGCCCCCCGAACAACCCCCCCACCCTCCTCCATGGACACTGGACCCCCCCCCCCAGGACAGCCCCTCGGACAACCCCCGACCCTCCTCCCTAGACCCCAGACAACCCCATCCTCCCTGAACCTTGGACAACCCCGCTCCTTTATGGACCCTGGACAGCCCCCCACCCTCCTCTCTAGACCCCGGATATCCCCCCAGACATCCCCATCCCCCACCATCCCTCCTGGACCCTAGATAGCCCCCCTTCCCCCACCCTCCTACCTGGTCCTTGGACATCCCCCACCCTCTTCCCTAGACCCTGAATAGCCCCCACCCTTCTTCAAGGACCCCATAAATCCACTCCACCCTCCTCCCTCTACATGGGACAGCCCCCAAATATCCCCCACCCTCTTCCCTGGACCCCGAACAGCCCCCCCCCCCATACCCTCCTCCTTCCATGCATAACCCCTACCACATATATCCTCATCCTCCACTGGGTACCTCACAGAACTATGTATCACCAACATCATCAAACCAATCACTACATCATAAGGTCACTGATCCCAATCTAAGCTCTCTTCATGATTCACCATAAATCCTAATCTAATTAACATTCCATTATAATTACTTCATTACCAAGCACCGACCACCTACAATTATTTTGTATACAATTTCACTCTTAATTCGGTGTCTCGAATCCCAAGGATCGATGGAGATCCACGATTAATAGCTCTTTGGAGGTTTGGATTGTGTTGATACTTTAGAAAAAGGATCCACGGGTCATTTTTGATACGTATGAGTAAACCCTGCCTCAATCGGAGGCACGTTGTGGCCGGTACCACCGAAAGTGTCTCACCATTATTTGAAATAGACTACATTTTAAGTGATAACAAAAACTGGATTATGGAAAACCAACCAAACGCATTCAAATTGTGTTGCTACTTTAGAAAAAGGATCCATGGGTCATTTTTGACATGTATGAGTCAATCCTGCCTCAATCTGAGGCACGTTGTGGCTGGTATCACTCAAAGTATATCACTTTTATTTGAAATGGAAAACATTTTAAGTGAAAATAACAATTGGCATACGAAAAACCATCCAAACATATTCAGATTGTGTTGATACTTAAGAAAAATGATCCATGGGTCATTTTTGACATATACGAGTCAACCCCAACTCAATATGAGGCACGGTGTGGCCGGTATCACTCGCAGTATCTTTCTTTTGTTTAAAATGGACACCCTTTAAAGTAAAAACAACTGTCATACCGAAAACTAACCAAATGTATTCAGATTGTATTGATACTTTAGAACAAGGGTCAATGGGTCATATGAGACATGTATGAGTAAACCCCACCTCAATATGAGGCACGTTGTGGCTGGTACCACTCAAAGTGTCTCACTTTTATTTGAAATGGACAATATTTTAAGTGTAAACAACAATTGACATACGGAAAACCGAAAAATACTTTCAGATTATGTTAATACTTTAGGACAATGATCCATGGGTCATATGTGATGCGAATGAGTTAACCCTAATTCAATACAAGGCACATTGTGGCCAATATCACTCGAAGTGTCTTTCTTTTGATTGAAATGAACAACATTTTATGTAAAAACAACAATTGGAATACAGAAAACTGACCTAACTTATTCAGATTGTGTTGATAATTTATCACAAGGATACATGGGAAATTTGTGATGTGTACAAGTGAACCCTACCTCAATCCAAGACACATTGTGGCCGGTACGACCCAAAGTGTCTCACCATTATTTGAAATGGACAATATTTTAAGTGAAAAAAACAACTGGCATACAGATAACTGACCTAACACATTCAGATTGTGATGATACTTTAGCACAAGGATCCATGGGTCATTTTTGATGTTTAAGCATTAACCACGCCTCAATCCGAGGAATGGAGTGGCTGGTACCACTCAAAGTTTCTCACTTTTATTTGAAATGGACAACATTTTATGTGAAAACAATAACTGTCATATGGAAAACTAGCCAAACGTATTCGGATTCTGTTGATACTTTAGAAAAATTATCAATGGATCATTTTTGACCTCTAAATGTCAACCTTTAATCAATATGAGGCACGGTTTGGCTTGTACCACTCGTAGTGTCTTTCTTTTGTTTAATATGGACCCCCTTTTAAGTAAAAAACAACATGCATACAGTAAATTTACCAAACGTATTCGGATTGTTTTGATACTTTAGAAAAAGGATCCATGGGTCATATGTGATGTGTACGAGTCAACCTCTCCTCAATTTGAAGCATGGTGTGGCCGGTACCACTCAAAGTGTCTCACATTTATTTGAAATGGACAACATTTTAAGTGAAAACAACAAATGGCATATAGAAAACTGACCAAACGATTTCGGATTCTATTGATACTTTTGGAAAACAATCCATAGGTCATATGTGATATGTATGTGTCAACCCCTCCTCAATATGTAGCACGGTGTAGCCAGTTTCACTTGAAGTGTCTTTCTTTTGTTTGAAATGGACAACATTTTAAGTAAGAAAACTGGCATACGATAATCTGACCTAACACATTTGGATTGTGTTGATACATTAGAACAAGGATACAATGGTCATCTGCGACGTGTAAGAGTCAACCCTACCACAATATGGGGCACGATGTGGCCGGTACCACTCAAAGTGTCTGACCTTACTTTAAATGGACAACATTTTAAGTAAAAACAATAAATGGCATACAGGAAACCGACCTAACTTGTGCTGATACTTTATAAAAATAATCCATGTGTCATTTTTGACGTGTATGAGTCAACACCACCACAATATGAGGCACGGTGTGGCCGGTATCACTCGTAGTGTCTTTCTTTTGTTTAAAATGGAAATCCTTTTAAGTAGAAACAATTGTCATACGGAACACCAAACAAACGTATTCGGATTGTGTTGATACTTTAGCACAAGGATACATGGGTCATTTTTGATGTGTAGGAGTCAATCCTACCTCAATACAAGGCATGGTGTGGCCGGTACCACTCAAATTTTCTCACTTTTATTTTAAATGGACAATATTTTATGTGAAAACAACAACTGGCATACATAAAACCATCCAAATGTATTTGGATTGTGTTGATACTTTTGCGCAATGATGCGAGGGTCATTTTTGACATGTATGAGTAAACGCCGCCTCAATATGAGGAAGGGTGTGTCCATTACCACTCAAAGTGTCACATTTTTATTTCAAATGGAAAACAATTTAAGTGAAAACAACAACGGGCATTTGGAAAACAGACCAAATGCATTTGGATTTTGTTTATACTTTAGGACAACGATCCATGGGTCATTTGTGACGTGTACGAGTCAACCCTACCTCAATTCCTGGAACTGTGTGTCTGGTATCACTTGAAGTGTCTTTCATTTGTTTAAAATAGATACTCTTTTAAGTAAAATCAACTAGAATACAAAAAACCAACCAATTATTTTCAGATTGTGTTGATAATTTATCACAAAGATCTATGTGTCATTTGTGACGTGTACGGGTCAACCCCACCTCAATCTGAGGCATGGGGTGGATGGTACCACTAAAAGTGTCTATTTTTTATTTGAAATGGACAACATTTTAAGTGAAATCAACAACTATCATATGGAAAACCAACCAAACGCATTCAGATTGTCTTGATACTTTAGGGCAGAGATCCATGGGTCTTATGTGATGTGTATGAGTCAACCCCACATCAATATAAGGCATGGTGTTTCCGGTATCACTTGAGGTGTCTTCCTTTTAGTTAAAATAGATAACATTTAAGTGAAAACAACTGGAATACGAAAAACCGACCAAACATATTAATATTGTGTTAATACTTTGACACAAGGATCAATGGTTCAGCCTCACACAATCCACCTCTCATGTGAGGAAATCCTATCCTTATTCTAAAACACAAGACATTTAATACGCCAATCCCATCCTCAAATAATGTGTTCTAGGACCAAACCAAAGTCCCTTTGGGAACCCAATACCCAAGACATAATTTAATATCCATACCCACTACCCAAAATGAGGATTCATCTCACATCACACCTAGGAGACCAAATTACAATGAGCCACATACCCTCTTATTCCAATTGAAAAGTCTATGAAAAACATGTAGGCTATTCTAGTAACCCGTCTCATATGTCAATATTGGTCAATGTTTCCCACTAACACTTCAGGAACCATTAATACATGGATACATTGTCATAAGAGGAATATAAACATCCCATGTGATTCCTATAACTCATCCTAGTTTAAAGCACATGACCACTACCATTATCTATATTATGGGTATCGTGATCCTTGTCCACTCTGCCCAAGTTTTTCTGTTGGTTTTAAGATAGTCAACCCAAGACCATGAGTAAATATCCCATGTGATTATTATAACAAGTATTCCTTTTCTCTTGTGTGTATTGGTGTTATGGTTTGAGTGAGGAGAAAATTATAAATTTTGAATACTATTATGGGTGTTATTTCTTTTCAATTATAAATTTATGAATTCTGGATTTATTGGATTCGTGTTGTATTAGTAATGAATTCTAAATTTTGAATATTGTTATGTGTATTGTATTTTGGATGTATTGGATTTTAATTTTGTATTGGTGTTGTGGTTGTTATTGCATTTCAATTATGGATGTATTGGATTGTGGATGTATTGGATTTTGGATTTTTCTCTTGTGTTGTGGTTTCAGTGAGGAATGAATTTTAAATTTCTAAATTTCTGAATTCTGGATGAATTCTAAACATCCCATGTAGGATTTTGGATTCTAGTTGTATGTGTTCTTGTAGTTCAAGGAGAGTTTCAGGTTGGAGGTGGTTGTTGACTGCTATCGAGTTGTAGCATATGTATACCAACGGTTTTCAAAACCATTATTATAGCCTTTTTATGTATTTTATACCAATAGTTTTGTTATAAACATTGGTAAAAACATCTAGTAAAGGTTTTAAAAAACATAGGTATATCCTTTGGATGTATATTGTACACTATATACCAATGGTTCTAAACCATTGGTATAAGGGTAACATATACCAAAGGTTTGTGAAACTGTTGTTATATCTCTTACTTTAACACATATACCAACAGTTTACATAGAACCGTTAGTATAATCCATTACCCACAACTTACTTGACCACGGTTTAAGAAACCATTGGTAAAGGGTAAAATTCCAGTAGGGAGGGTTTTGTGAGTTTTTAGGGGTTTTAAAGATTTTAGTGTTTTTAGGGATTTTAGGGGATTTAATATTTTATGGATTTATAGTTCTTTGGGGTTTTAAGGTTTCTTATAGTATTATGTTTTTCAGGTGATTTAGGGTTTTTATTATTTAAGGGGCATGGATGATGAGAGGGTCAGGCTATTCCCAACCCCCTCAAAATTTATTAAAGAAAATAAGACACAGCAGACAAGGGAGGGGTGTGGTCAATCAACCCACACCAAAAATCCCATAACAAACACACACCCAAAGACCACAAAAAAAGAATAAACAAAAGAAGAAAAGGCACAATGCCAAACTCACAGCAGATTCAACACCTTCTCAGCCAATTCCGGTAGTCGACAGCTTCATCACCCTTTTATCACTTCCCAAGAAAGTAGAAACCAGCATCCAAGGCTCACAACCAAGCAGTGACCAACATCCAATCTCACATGTTCCTGTATCCAACACCTTCTCACCATGAAGCTCCACCATAAGAAGATTCATCATCCATCATTCACCAGTAACCAGAAGATCACAATAATCCAAAGACCAATGACCAAACTCACAAAAACCAGCATCTAGCACCTTCTCGCCAAGAAGATCGACCACCATCCGCACAGAACCATCAACACCAAAGTCATAAATCCCCCCTTCATCACATTGGGACAAAGCAGCAGCTCCACAACCCCCAAAGGCAGAACAAAGTGCAGCCCCAATCAGCAGAACATATAGCCAGCATCCACATTGAACCACATCCAAACCATCTTCGCCACTACACAGCAGAACAACAACCATCTCCAAGAACCAACATCCATAAGCAAAGACCAGTGTCTGCAACGAATCACAACCAAACCAACCATATCCCAGAAAACTGCAGGTTGCAGCCAAACCACAACACCGAAGCAACTCCCACTCAGAAAACCAAGCCAAAATCATCTTCCTAAGAAACCAACATAAACCTCGGACAAACGATGACACCAAAAAACTAGCATTAACAAAAAAAAATCACCACATCCAAGCCATCCAGCTCTAAACAACTTTCAGCACAAAAAATAGCAACCAGGACATCCGAACCCATCATCTCCCAAGGAATCACAGCTCAACATCCAACAATCAAGGCCATCGGACCGAACCACATCCATCATTCCACACCACATATCAAAATTAACCACAAACCACCAGAAATTGCACATTAAAACTCATCTATCCCATTTCAACATAATCGGATGATTCATAACCGACCTCACAACCAAGAAAAAGGAGGACATGGAATGCAACAAGGTCCAACCATATCTAACATCAACAACATGGAGCGGAGATGAATCTGAGAGATTAGGAAGAGTACACACCTGCATCTACTTAAAGAACTGAGGAAAGGATCAAACCATAACATAAAACAAACCTTCTCCAACACAGGATCAGGAATCAGGGAGCTGAAAGCAGAAAAATCTATCGTTGCCTTTCGCCTTTGAGCCGGAGAAACCCATTGATGACTGTTTTTTCCAAGATCTCCCCCCAAAGTGCAGGGGGCGAGTAGGGATCCGATGCTGACCCACCAGTCAACGTAGTTGCTTGCCAAAGCTGATGGGTAACTATCACCTTTGATACAGAGAATGCAGGCGAGGCCCTCCGTCACTGAAACCCCATTCCGCGACGAGATCTCCCTCCAACAGAATGAGAGGGAAGTGTTCGGAAGAATGCAAAAACCCCTGCCGCCCCATGGGAATGCCAAAGAGCAACTGCCAAACTGAGAGACTCTACATCAGCCTGCCACCACCACAAGCGCCCCCCGCAGGGCCGAGAGGGATGGGGAAAAGGACCATCACCAACATCATGATGGGAACCTGACAGAAACCCTAGAAGCCACCTAGAGGGGGAGAGATCACTAGGAGAGTGCACCACCATCTTTCCTCTGTGGCTTCCATGCTTTTTTAGTATTCATTATTTAAGGGGGTTTTGGGGGTTTTGAGGTTTTTATGGGTTTCTTGGGTTTCAAAGTTTCTAGGTTTTTTTGGTTTTATGTTTTTTGGGTTTTAATGGGTTTTAATAAATTTTTTGGGTCTTTTATGGGTTTTTAGAGTGTTTAGGGTTTTAGGTTATTTATGGGTTTATGGGGGTTTTAGGGTTTTTAGTGTTTTGTGTGTTCATTATGGTTTTTTTTTATTTTCAGTGTTTTTGGATTTTATAGTTTGTAGGGTTTTAGGGTTTCTAGGGTTTTATGGGGTTTTTATGGTTTTCTAGGGAAACATTAGGTTTCCTTAGGGTTTTTTGGGTTTTTAGTTTTTTTGTGTTGTTTTTTTATTGTTTTTAGGGATTTTTGGATTTTCAGGGTTTTTGTGTTTTTAGGGATTTTAATGTTTTTAGGGGGTTTGGGATTTTATTTTTTTAGTGTTTTAATGAATTTTTCATATTTTTATGCGATATTTTTAGAGGTTTTTGGGTTTTTATAATTTCAAGGGATTTTAGGGTCTTTTGGGAGTTTTGGGTTTCTTTGGTTTTAGGGCTATCTTAGGTTTTTCGATTTTTAAGGGGTTTAGGTATTTTTTATGGTTTTAAGGTTTTTATAGTTTTTACCAAGTTTTAAGTGGTTCTAGGGTTTTTTAGAGTTTTATGGGTCTTTTAGAATTTATTTAGGGTTTTTAATGTGTTTTAGGGGTTTTTTGGGTTTTTACACTTTTAGATATTTTATAACTTTTTATCTTTTTAGGGTTTTTAGGTATCATAGTGGGTTTTAAAGTTTTATATTACTTTGGGGTTTTTTGTGGTTTTTGGGATTTATGGGGTTTTTGGGTTTTAGGGGTTTTTAGAGTTTTTTAGGTTTTTTTTGTATTTTTAGGGTTTTATGCGTTTTTTTTGTTTTAGGGTTTTTCGATTTTTTGTGTTTTAATATTTTTATGATTGTTACTGTTTTTAGATTTTTTACGCTTTCTGGGTTTAAGGGTGATTTTTTGTTTTTTGTGATATTATAGTTTTTAATGATTTCATGGGATTTAGGGTTTTTTATTGGTGTTTGGGGTTTTAAGAGCTTATTTTGGATTTTCATGGGTTTAGGGGTTTTAAGGGTTTTTATGTTTTTGCGAGGTGGTTAGGTGTTTTCTGGGTTTTTCGGGTTTTTTTGGTTTTAGGGCTTTTTAGGTTTTTTCTTTTTTGAAGGGGTTTAGGATTTTAGGGTAGTAATGGTTTTTTACTGTTTTTGTGGGGTTTTTGGTATTTTTCGGGGTTTTATGGTGTTTTAAGGATTATAGGGGTTTTATAAGTTCTATTGTCTTTTAGGGTTTTTCTATTTTTTATTATTTCTTCTGGTTTTTAAGGTCTTTTATAGTTATTTGGATTTTTATGGACTTTTATTGTTTTTTTTTGAATTTTCTTGTTTTACAGTTATTCAGAGTTGTTTTATATTTTTAGGGTCATTTAATGTTTTAGGTTTGTTAGGGGTTTTAAAGTTTTTAGGGTTTTTAGGGTGATTTAGCAGTTTTAAGGGTTTCTTTGGGTCATCTTATTTTTTATGCTTTTTAGGGCCCATTAAAAAATTTTGTAATCCTTTTCATTTTTTTGGTTATTAGGGCACTTCATGGGTATTTTTGGGTTTTGGGGGTGTTTTAACGGTCATTTATGATATTTAGGATCTTTTATGGTTTTTAGGGTTTTAAATGGTTTTAATAAATTTTTGGGGTTTTTAGTGTTTTAGGATTTTTTATAGTTTATACGGATTTTTTTAGTAATGGTGTTTTTAGGGTTTTTAGTTTTTTTGTGTTTTTTGGGTCTTTTGGGTTTTTAGAATATTTATGGGTTTTTACAGTTTTTATGGTATTTTAATATTTTATGGTTTTTAGGGTCTTTAGGGTATTTTACAGTTTTTAGGATTTCTGGGGTTTTAGGGTTTTTATCGTATTTTATGGATTCTATGGAAATTTAGTGTTTTTTAGTTAAGATCATTTAGGGTTTTTATGGAGTTTTAGGGGTTTGAAGTGGTTTTTAGGGTCTTTTAGTGTCTTTTATGGGTTTTAGGGTTTATAGCATTTTCTGTGTCTTTTATGGTTTTTAGCTCATTTAGGGATCGTTATTATTTTTATATTTACTTATGGTTTTATGGATTTTATGGTTTTTAGTTATTTTTAGTGGGTTTATAGAGCTTCTAGAGTCTTTTAGGGCTTTTAGGATGTTTTGGGGTCTTTTACGGGGTTTAGGGTTTTAGTTGTTTTTAGGGTTCATTATGGTTTATGGGTTTTAGAGTCATTTAGGGGTTTAGGGTATTTAATGATATTTTTTGGTTTAGAGATTTTAGGGTCTTTATAGGTTTTTATGGTTTTATGATCCTTTATGGGTTTTAGGGTTTTATGGTCTTTTTGAGTTTTTAGCATTTTCAGGTCTTTAGGGGTCTGATAGTTTTTAGTAATTTTTGGGTTTTTGGGTTTTTTTGTTTTTAGAGTTCTTACGGATTACTTAGTTTTTAGTGTTTTTATGTGGTTTTAGGGTTTTTTGGGGTTTTGGGGGCTATTTAAGTGTTTTAGATGGGTTTGAGGTTTTTTTGGATTTAAGGGGTTTTTTGGTGTACTAGGGATATTTAGGGGGTTTATGTATTTTAGAAGGTTTTTTAGTTTCTTATTTATATTTTTATGTTTTATAGGGTTATTATTTTTAATTGTTTTAGATATTTTTTAATTTTTAAAGAGTTTTAGTGTTTTTAGGCTTTTAGTGTTTTTTAGGGTTTTAGTGTTTTTAAGGGTATTTAGGATTTTAGTATTTTTAGAACTTTTAGGGGTTTAAATTGTTTTTATGATTTTTATAACATTTAGGTGCGTTTGGGGTTTAATGGATTTTTATGGTGTATAAATATTTCAAGGGTTTTCGCTAATTTTAGTGTTTTTGGGTTTTTTCGTGTTTTAGTATTTTTAAGGGGTTTATGGATTTTTATTGTTTTAAGGGTTTTTATGGTTTTTATGGATTTTTAAGGATGTTAGTGTTTTCACGGTTTTTAGGGGTTTCTTGAATTTCCTAGGTTTTTCATTATTTTTTAGGGATTTTAGAGATATTTACAGTTTTTATGGGGTATTATGGTTTTTAAGGGTTCTAAAGGGTTTTAGGGGATTTTTTCAGTGTTTGTTTTTTTTTTGGAATTTTTATTGTGTTTTTGGTTTTTAAGGGTCTTAGGTTTTTATGGTTTTTAATATTTTTTAGGGTTCTTGGGGACCTTTTATGAATTCATGGTTTTTTCGTACTTTTTGAGTTTTTACGGTCTTATTGGTTTTTAGGGTATAAATATTTTTTATGGTTTTTTATGTTTTTTAATATTTTTAGGATATTTTGGGATTTTTGGGTTTTGAGGGGGTTTTTTGAGTTTAAACGGCTTTATTGTTTCTATGAATTTTTTGGTGTTTTTTTATTTTAACAGGGTTATAAAGTTTCAGGGGTTTATTATGTTATTATTTGGGATTATGGTTTTTAGTGGGTTTTATGTTTATATATGGTTTTTGGGAGTTATAGGGGATTATGGTATTTTTTGGTTTGGGTGGGGGGGGGTATGAGTTTTTGGGTTTTGGGGTTTTTAAGGGAGTTAGGGTTTCTTAGGGTTTCTAGGTCTTAAGTGTTTTAAGATGTATATGGGGGTTTATGGTCTTTTATGGTTTTGAAAATATTTTTAGGGGTATTTAGTGTTTTTGGGTTTTTTGGGGTCTATTAGTGATTTTTAGGGTTTTGTGGGGCTTTTAGGGCTTTTACCATTATTTCGGGTTTTATAGTATTTTTATTGTTTTTATGGGATTTTAGGGGTTTGATGGGTTTTCAGTTTTTTAGGGAGTTTTAGGGTTTTGGGAGGGGGGTAGGGTTTCTATGGGTTTTAGGGTTTTCAGTCTTATATTTAGGTTTTATTAATTTTCTAATTTTTAGGGTATTTAGGATATATACGGGTTTTAGGGCTTCCTTAGGTGTTTTTAGGGTTTTAGGGTTGAGTATTTTTTAGAGGGTTTTCTGGTTTTTAGGGGTTTTAGTGTTATTATGGGTTTTATGGTTTTTAGGGGATTTAGGAACTTTTATGTTTTTTAGTGTTTTTATCGTTTTAAGAGTCGATATGGGTTTTTTTGGGGGTTTTAAAGGTTTAGATTTTTTTGAGTGTTTATAGTTTTTAGGGTTGTTGGTTTTTTCGGGGTTTTATGGATTTTAGTTTCATTTTAGGGGATAATTTTTTTTAATATTTTTAGGACTTTTAGGGTTTTTTTGTTATAGGTATTTGGGGTTAATTTAGTGGGTTTAGGGTTATTTTAGGTGTTTTAGTGTTCTTTTGGGGTTTTAGTGTTTTTAGTGTTTTTATGGGTTTTTGGGGTTATTTGGATTTTTTTGGGTTTTTATGGTTAACACAGTTTATTTGGGTTTTTATGGATTTTTAGGGTGTTTGGGTTTTCATTGGTTTTTTAAGGTTTTAGGATATTTAAGGTATTTCTGAGTTTTAGTATGGTTTCATAATTTTTTTTTTGAATTCTATTATAAGTTTTTAGAGTTTTTACGAGGTTTGAATGTTCTAGGGGTTTTTTTTTGTAATTTAGGGTTTTAAAAGTTTTTTAGGGGTTTAAAATATTTTTAAGGATTATTATGGTTTGTAGGGATTTTTATGAATTTTAGGGTTTTTTGGTTTTGTTGAGTTTTTAGGGGCTTTTTTGGGGTTCTTTTGACGTTTAGGGGTTTTTAGGTTTATTGTTGATTTTAGGGTGTTTTAGGAGTTTTTTTTTTCATAGGGTGTTTAGGGGTTTTAATGATTTTTATGCTTTTATTGAATTTTTAGTTGGGTTGTGGGGTTGTAGTGTTTGTAGGGTTCTTAGGTGATTTTTATGTATTTCTATAGCGGTTTTATTGTATTTTTGAGTTTAGGATCATTTATGGTGTCATAATGTACTTGTACGGTTTTTAGAATTTTTGGGCCATTTAGGGTTATTATGGTCTTGAAGAGTTTTTTCAGGGTTTTAGGGTCTTTTAGGGGGTTTTAGGGATTTAGGGTCTTTTAGGGGTGTTTTACGATTTTATGGGGATTTATTTGGTTTTGGGGTTTTTAATGATATGTAGGGTTTTTAGTGGTTTTTGGGTATTTTTTGGGGTTTTTAGGTTTTTATGTATTTTAGGTTTTGTAGGTTTTATGGGTATTTGGGGTTTTATATAATCTTTTACTAGTTTTATTGATTTTTTTTGTTTTTTTGGGTTTCGTGGGTTTTTTGGTTTTTAGGGTGTTTATGAGTTTTTCGGGTTTAGGTATTTAATATTTTAGGGTTTTAGGGGGTTTTTATGTTTTTCAGGGGGTTATAGGGGTTTTTAGGTTATGTAGAGTTTTTAACTAGTTTTAGAGTATTTAAGGGGTTTCAGGGTGTTCTATGGGTCTATTGCGGGCTTTAAATATTTTTTAGGTTTTTAACGGGTTTTTATGATTTTTAATGTTTTTAGTGTTTTTATGGGTTTTTGGGTTTTAGGGGTATTAGGGTTTTTATGTTTTTTGTGTTCATATGGGTTTTAGGGTTTTTAGGGGTTTTAGGGTTTATCAGGGATATTTATAAATTTACTATTAATTTTATTGGAATTTTAGGGTGTATATTTTTTAAATGTTTATTAAGGTTTTAAGGTGTTTTTATGGTTTTTAAAGGCATTTAAATTTTTTAGGGTTTTTAGTGTTTTATGGTCTTTTTAGGTTTTCTTTGGTTTTTAGGTTTTTAGGGTTTTTATTGTTTTTTTTAGTTTTCATGTTTTAGGGTTTTTTTATTTTGAAGGGTTTTAGGGGTTTTTATTATTTTATATTGGGGTTTTGAGTGTTTTTTAGATTTTTATGGTCTTTTAGTGTTTTAGGGTTTTTTTGGAAATTTTATTATATTTAGAGTTTTTAAGTTCTTTAAAAAAATTCACTGGTTTTATGGTGTTTAAGGGATTATTTGGGGTTTGAGGTTTTTAAGGTTCATTTAAGGGTTTTAGTGTTTGGGGGTTTTTATGTTCTTTTATTGGTTTTAGGGTATTTGAGGTATTCTAGGGTTTTTAGTGTTTTTTAGTGATTTTAGGGTTTTTATAAGGTTTTTAGGGTCTTTTAGGCGTTTTAGTGTTTTTAGGGAATTTTTGGGTTTTTGGGGTTCATTAAGGTTTTAGGGTTTTAGGACCCTTCATATGTTTATGGTTTTAGGATGCTTTATTCATTTTTAGTGTATTTATGGTTTTTAGGGTTTATTTGTTTACATTAGGGGTTATATATAATTTTAGGTTTTTAAGGTATTTTAGGGTCTTCGGGGGGTGGGAGTTGTTATTTTAGATTATTTTAGGGGTTTTATAGTTTTTTTCGTCCTTTAGGGGGTGTTATGATTTTATTATTTTTAGGGTTTTGTTGGGATTCATAAAGAATTTTATGGGTTTTTAGGTTTTATTTATGTTTTTAGGGTCATTTAGGGTATTTAGGGTATTTAGGATCTTTTAGTTTCTTTAGGGTTTTAGGACATTTTATATGTTTTTAGGTTTTTTAGTGGTTTGGGTCTATGGATGTTTTTAAACATCCTTTAGAGTTTTAGGGGTTTTATGAATTATCTTTATATTTTTAGGGAATTTCATATTTATTAGGTACATATAGTTTTATAGTGTTATTAGGGACCTATATTTTTTTACGAATCTTTAGATTCTTTATCGTATTAGGAGAATTTAAAGGATTTTTATTTTTAGTTTATTTTATGTTTTTAGGGGTTTTAAGGTTATTTATGGGGTTTAGGGGTTTTTAGGGTTTTAAAAAAAATTTGGTTTATACGAGTTTTTGGGATTTGAGGGGATTTAATATTTTTTTGGGGGTTTCTTTTATTGTGGTTTTAGGGGTTATAAGGATTTTTGGGAGTTTTAGGAGGTTCAGTGATTTTAATGGTTTTGTTGGGTTTCTTGGGGTTATTATGGGTTTTAGGGGTGTTTGGGATTTTAGGGGTTGACAAGGTAGTGTTAGGTTTTCTTTGGGGTGTAGGTTTTTTAGGTTTTTAGGATTGGTTTTGGGGTTCTAGGAGTTTTTAGACTTATTTAGGAATATTAGGGGTTTTAACGATTTTTTGTGTATTTATGGTCTTCTAAAGTGTTTTGAGGGTTCTTATATTTTTAGGGTTCTTTTGGGATTTAATTTTTTATTGTGGTTCTTGGGTGATTATGGGTGCATTAGGTAGTTTTAAGGATTTTTGGGGTTTTTTAGGGTGTATACTGGTTTTTGGGGTCTTTTAGGGGTTTTAGGGGATTTTAAGGGTCGTTTAAGAATTTTAGGGTCCTTTAGTGATTTTAGGGTTTATAGGGTCTTTTATGAGATTTTAGGTATTATATATTTTGAAGGGGTTTTTGAGGGTTTTGGTGTTTATTTATTTTTTTGGGGTTTTTAGTTTCTTTATGGTTTTATGTTGTTTTAGGATTTGTAGGGGTCTTCTTATATTTTAGGTATTTTTACAATTTTTAGTCAATTTTTTGGTCTTGAAAACATTGAAATGGGATATAAAATACTCCCAAAAGTTTAAAAAAATATTCGACAGAATATTTCAAGATATATTTTGAAGGAGTCAATTTTGGAAAAGGAAAAATAGTCGTCGAAAACGATAAAACCCATTACAGATTTAGGTGGTGATTTTCACCATCGCGAACTAGTGGCCTTTGTGGACCGAGTCATCCACAAGCTGGGTTATTTCTCATGGGCTTCTAGAAAAAGTGTCATGTAATCCATAGATCTACCCTCCCCAACACTCTATAAGTAGACCCGAGAGGAGCCCAGAAAGAGACCAGATTTCATATGATGGGATGGAATTTTGAGATAGATTTCTGAAGAGATTGACCGCCAAGGAACATAACTCTTCAAATGAATTCCCATAGGAATAAACATTCCACATAGAGGGAAAAAAAAGAAGGAAATATAATTTTTGAAAAACTACAAACCATATCTCCTCCATAGATGAAATTAATAAAAGGTGCTTATCCAATTCCCCTTCATCACTCTAGCACTCTGTGTAGCACAAGGCTATATGGTTGGAACCCTATATCGCACAGCACCACACTCTGTGGATGGAAATCGGTGCCGTGTAGAATCATGCTACATAGATTTAACATGGTCCTCCATAGAAAAACAATATGTGGACCGCATGAAGGTCTGTGTACCATCATGATACGTGGAAGGTCCCTCTACCCACATAGAAACACGAAACGTGGGGAGGCCCCAATCCCGCATAATGAAATGGTTCTTAGAATATGGTACCCTCATCTGTTCCACTCTCTGAATTTTATCATCTCCTTCAATTTCCATCATACCCTCTATATCCCCCCAATTAACTAGTCCAAAGCCACATCTAACTCCAAAAAACATGTATGATAAAACCACTAGGCGCATTAGTGTTTCCTATTGAGTTAACATACCCGTGGTAATCTGGGATGTGTGGCTAATCACTACAACAGATCGGACCCCCAAAATGTCCCTAAGTTTAAACTCCCATGGTAAAACGGGGAATGACCATGGGATACTCACATGTGAATTCATATTCTATAGACTAATGGTAATCACTTAATTTTACCTTATATAAGAGCTAGTTATTAATAAAACATTTCACACTCTCTTTTCCCCTTGATAAAGAATGATGCTTCTCCCATTTTTCCAAAAACCATAAGGGAACTCCTCTTGAGGTAATCCCCTAGCCTTTTTTGTAGGAGGTGTGACTCTTAATACTCTTTTTCTCAGCCTGGGACACATCCGAAAAAACCAACATACATTACTATCCTAGATATCAAAACAAGGGAGGAAATTTGAACAGTCAAAACCATCCCCTCTCCCCATTTGGGCTCTCACCCTTCCCTATTCTTCCGCCTTCCTCCACCTTTTTCATCAACAAAGAAGAAAAGACACGTGGCTTGTTTAATCTTTCTTGTCATCTTATTTCTCACATTGATCATGAATCAGGTGGTCTTAGATGATTATTTTGATTACAACATCCACACAAGATTTCAAAATGAACTATGAGAACCCTGATTCCTACACCAACCAGGATACCTTGGATTCTTATCTGAAGTCCCAAGCTTAGTATGTATTATCCTTAGGATTACGCCTCATATATTCAAACCCAAACCACATCGTGCATATTTAATGCATAAGACCTCAAAATGAACTAAAATAACTCTGATTTCTACTCTTATTAGGATACATGATACATAGGACTCCGACCTAAGGCCTTAGCTCAAGGGACATTCTCTTTGAAGGCCAGTCCCAGTAAAAATTCCCCCTAACTCATTAGGGAATCATCTATAGGAATAATCCCTAATTTAATTATCTCAAATGGAGACTCATCTACATTATAAGACCCAACATATACCTAACTATGTGGGGTTTGATTCCTATCTAACTGGGATATATAGGAAGCCTCTCTGAGGTCCAAACCCGACACCCAAATCACCAAAATGTTCTCATGGTCGTATAACTAGTTGGGTTATATCCACATAGGAGGCCATATCTCTTATGGGAATCATGGGATACTTTTCCATAAGTCCCACATGAAATCTTTACCAAGCATCTTCCACCTAGATGTCCTTACCACATGATGTTAAAATGCATGGATGGGTCGTTGTCACATGGATTTAATATGTGATTTTTTTCCATTAGGGAAAAACCAAACTTCATGTAATATTATTCCTCTTATGATGATATTTGGGAAACCATATTATTGGTTCGATCTTGATATTGATATGATCTATGTACCCCTTGGATGACGATAAATTCTAGAGTGCCTCACCACATGTCTTAAATCATCACTGTCATAGTAAAAGACCGGAGAATAATTAACATGTCTATAAAAGGGTAGCATCGATGAAGAACCTCAAATACAAAAAGATGTCTTCATAAGTAGAGAATCATGGATACATACATATGATTCCATACCCATGTATATTTCTGACATATCTTACAACCTATGGTTAATATGTAGACACATTCTTAGGAATTAACCAAGGATTAACAAACATATGAACATTGTTTATATTAATATGATAGTCTAGGAATAGGAAATAACCCCCCCCCCCTCAAATGGTGTGATGAGCCCAACCTCCTGTCCTCCTAACCAATGAATTCGTTAGGTGTTGTTGTAAAAGTCATTAAAATATTTCCTTCCTTTGGAAATAAGGTCCATGAATCATGGATAAAAGGGTTGTTGGTTTCTTCTGGCTCTATGAATAAACTCGCTGGAGATCATCTGAGGACATCGTACCCGATGTGGGATGATTACAAAAACAGTGAACCCCCTTCAATCACCCACCTGTACCACTCAACTATGGAACCTCCTTCATAATACCAGAAGGATATACATCGCAATCCCGATGTGACCATATCCCCCACCAAAATGGTTCACAATGCGAATTGGGTAAAAAATGATGAACCCGACAAGAATCCTTCACCAAGGTGGAGAGATTCCTGACCTAAATCCACTTTGTCATTCAAAATGGAGAGGGCCATGAGAGGTCATTAATTATACATTTGAACATGAGATTATAATTTAATGGGGTTTTTTGTTTACACTTTACATATATATTTTAGGTGATAGATAGATCTACCTTCAATCAATAAAATCTTGAAATCTTTCTTAGACATGTCCGTATGTGACCACACAGGCGGACAGGTCCCCAATAAAGAACATGAATCCATCACCTTCCCAGTGACTTCAATTTTAGGATTGAAACATGATGATAAAGAATTATAATCACAATGGTACAATACCCATGGTGGAGGCTGCGAGATAGTCCATCCAAACAATGAAACTTCACCTGCCACCTCTTCAGCAGTGGCCAACACTCCAGAACTAGACAAATTTAGATGCCATCTAAAATCATTTTGGTAGCCTTTTCCTGAAACAAGAAAAAAGTAAATCACTTATGTTAGTTAAAAAGATGAGGTTTATACTACCTACTTCATCCGAGAAATATAGATGCCTTACGCATAAACCTATGTCAAAATATGCCTCCACCAACACAGTGAATCCCAATATCCTCATTCTGAGGAAGACACCACACTAAGGGATCATGTTCAAGCCCAATGGACATGGGACCCTTGGGCTGCCTACTAAGGATAAAAAACATACAATTAGAAGAAGGTCATTACCCTTGTACCTAAAGATAAGATTCAACGAACAAAAATGGTGGAATACTTGGGGAATACATATATCCCTATCCCAACTTCTTCTGCCCTCCACGAAAATATAGTTGCAACCTATGAGAAGATGAATATCCCAACCCCCACATATGAATCCCACCACAAAAACATGTTGGATCATTATGAGAAAATGCATATTTCTGCTAATTATTTCTATTCTAGCCACACAACATGTATGGAAAATTCTTGGCAGATGAAAATCTCTATCGATGCCCAAGAATCCCACCATCCAAATATGGTGGAATCTAGAAATATGTAGTAAAAAATACCTATTGATGCACCCATCCATCCTAATAGGGTAGAAAAATATCTGAATTCATACAACAATACCAATGCATATGAACCCCACTAGTCAAATATGGTGTAAATAAATAAGCAGACTTAAATTACTAGCAACCAATATCAAGCCAACCAGTCTAATATGGTGGCAAGAAAATATAAGTAAAGTAAAATTCCGGAATATTACCATCAATACCATGAGACAGGTATAAGGAAAAATGAGTAGAAGTAAACTCTTTCTAGAAAATATAAATCCCACCAGTCAAATATAGTGGAAACTAGAGAACATATCGAGCTTATCCTACTACATGTCGGGGGAAGACTTGTTCCTCTACAATGACATTGGAGAACTGCCAGTACCTAATGGAAACACATGGAGTGCTGGTGTAGGAACAAACTCTTACTTTGACATCATAATTGTAATTTTTACCCGTTCCATCCAAATATGTATCTCAACATATCCTGGAAATGATGGAGGATCCAAAGTTGATTCTAGACCATATCCTTCAAACCTAACAAGACATCATCACGTCTGCCAAAAATGTGAGGACATGGGCCCATGATCACATCTCCTTGAATGGGATGATTCCTCCATAAAATATGATGGTTACTGAATAGAAGACATTCATCACTGATCTAGTCTAAGAGGGTTGATAGATATATTTATTTGTGTAACGAGAACCATATTGAGAACAAACACCCATTTGAACTGGGGAACACCATTCCAATATGGTTTCCACTCTAGGGGAGGCATATATCCATGCCATAAATCAAGATGATCGTTGCCATATGTCGGAGTAATCACAGGAACCAACCAAACATGGAACCATATATGAAGGCCATTACCAATAGTAGGTGGCCCCAGTTTCCCACAATAGAGAACCCAAAAATGAATGGTGGAAAATAAAGATAATATTCCTGATTCTCCTCTACTAAAAGATGGAGTTCTTGATTCCATAATACATTTATAAATAGAGGCTCATGATCATGTCGATCCATTATCAAATTATGGAATATGGTGTAGAAATTACAATGTTCATACTCACAATAATACTATAAAAATATCCTATGGTACTCCATAGAGAACCCATGGGAGCTTACTTCATAAGCCAGAAAAGTTCGATAGTGAGAGCCTATCTCCAGATGTGTGTTATGGTAGCCCTCCCCTTGACTAGAAGATCGAACCGCAAGAAGGTCCTCACCTTACTATCCTCCACCCTGATGATACTCCCTAGGGTATACACTATAGATATTATTCTCCCTATAGTTGGAAATCAATCTATGATGTTAGTACTCTCCATGTTGGTAGTCGTTGTGATGGCCATCCTTGTAGTTTCATTAAGCAATGATAAAGGCCACCCCTCATTACAGTATACCTAGAAGGTCCTCCACATAATGTACCCTACATATATTCTCCCTATATATATATACATCAATCCATAATTTTAGCGCTCTCCATGATGGAATTAATTACAAAGGTCCTCCCTACAATGACAAAAATTTAAAAGAAGGTCCTACCCTTACTGCAGTCCACCCTAAAGGTCCTCCCTAAGGTACACGTCATGGAAAATCTCCCTGCGTTTAGAGACTAAGTTGAGATGGTAGACCTCCGCACCACATCCTCAGTTGTGAAGGTCCTCCCTACAACACAAATTCACACTAGAAAGAAGGTCCTCCCCCCTCCAGTCATAATTCGAGAAAGCCCTCATGTTCTAAGGAACTTGTAAGGACATGATTGGATATGCTAGAAACTCTGTCAATGAAAGGTGACATACATTCTCATCTAGTAGATGGAACAAGGCCAATATCATCCTATGATCCACCCCCAAACCATTCATGCATTAATTAAATCCCAACTAGCCCAGATACTCATGTTGAAATCATCATAAAGCATTCAATTTGGCAACAAAAAGTAGAGGAATACCTAACCAAATAATAACATAATATGTTACTCGTGAGAAGAAAACTATCTAGGGATGACATACCGGTTATATTCTGAACCATAGCCACTTCCCAGTTAAGTATTCCAATAGAGTTGTCATAAGAATTTATTCACAACAATCACCTTAATATTTGGAAAACTCGCTACCATTTGAAACTGAATTTTCTACCCTATGATAGATATTCACACCATGTTAGTATATTGGGGGATCTTCATCGATAAATTGACCTAGAATCCCTTCCATCTACACAATAGCTACAATCAGAAAGGAAAAATAAAAACCTCGAGTTGTATTTCCTCGGTGTGATGTAAAAAATGAATTTCCCCATCACTGATGCTCCATCTTGTGTTCACATTTGTGGGTGTGGAGAACATGGATCTCTAAAAAACATCCCACATATCATTTAAAAAACCCCATTGGAAATAGAATCGTTTAATTTCACAATCCCAATATGGAATCCAGATGAAGTACCAATTCTAGAAAAGTGTCCCGCTTGAAATGAACTGGCCTTGAGTAAGTCTTAAAAGCGTCACGTTGGATGAAAGATATCCATCGATAAACTATTGAACTAGGACGCCAAGAAAATTTAGTCGGATTCTCGCCTAAGGGAATCCTACCAATGAGAATTAATCATGACTGCAGAAACAAATAATTAATGTGCATATCAGGTACTATATCCAACTCATGCCTGAATTGGAATGAGTGAGATCAATAAGGCAATTATTGTAGCATCAACTACCATAGTACAGGAGAAACCCCGACCTGTAGGTCTGGGGTATTATTAACACAAAATGCCCCCATAAGACCAAAAAATCCCTAACGATACACATCAATAGATAAACTGGATAAACCCTAGCCCACAGGGTGGGAGGAATTTTTACCTCAACCAAATGCCCAACAGATGTCAATCTTTTACCACATGATGAAGAAAACAAATAGAGTGTTTAATCATTCTATCCCATATTGCGATTCATGTCCCCCAGGTCATAGTCATACTTCCATCTCATGTCAAGTCTCCCTTCGAGTCACTCTACACCAAGAAACTCGAAGAGGATTCCTAAATCGAAGGAGAAGATTTGAGATGGGATGCAAGGTGCCCACCTACAATTTGGAACCCATAATGCCACATGCAATGCGGTATGCATTGTAAAAAGTTCTGGAATTCATCCCCATATATTTCACTGAAAATATTGAAAATGATGAGGATGCAAGAGAATATGGTTCCCTCCAGGAGTTGATCCACACTGGGCTCGAATATGTCTGTACGAGAAACCAATGAGCCTCCCTAACCTTGGTAACTCATTTATCCAATACATCTTTACCACCTTTCTGAAGCACTGAAAATGAGTAGAATAAAAACAAGGTCATACACGACCCAACACCTCCTCCTCATGAAAACATTCCTCTAATAATTCAGGAGAAATTCGCTCGATAAGAGAAATAAATTAAAGAGATAAGAATAATCAATGATGAGATTTTTCAAGAAACCCATCATACTGGATTTGTTTCTCTTGGATAACTTCAATATACACTCCTGACAGAGGTTCCCCTACCATGAGAGATCCTCCTGTAAAATGAATCATGGCTTGGATGCTCATATAGTATGAAATCAGTACCAATAATCTATTTGGATTTTAAAGTGGGAAAATAACAATATTTCCCACCATTGAGGAATCAACCGTAGAAGATCTAGGAGAATCCACAAAAGACGGCCCCAACTGGGTATCCGCTTCATGTACTAGTAGATCTGGCACACCCAATATTTCCCCCTTGCTATACCCACCCATGATCTAGTCCCACAAGATAGGCATCAAGGTATAAATATTAATATTGAGTCATTAACATGTCATTTAGAACCGATGCAAGGGTGGTGTGATCCGATATAGACAGAATGGAAACCTTAACCTAACTATGTAAGTAATGTTCCGCTGCCACCAAATTTTGGGAACCCCATGTTCCTAATGTTCAATGGATCAGGTGACTTAGAGAACCCCTGATGCACTACTCATTTTACTGTGATGCCATAAAGGGAACCCTAGAGAAACAAGATGTTGTAAAGATCATATTCTTTGTGAAATCTATGCATTGTTAAGCCTTTGTGTGGTACACTAGTTTTGTAGCTAACTCAATAATAAGATGAGAGGATCATCAAAACCATTTACAGTTCCATTTTAGCTTGAAATTTCCAAAAACAATAGTCAGTGACCTCATGAAGTGAAAACAATGAGGGAATGAGATCATTTCAAACATCATTTCAATATTTAAGGGTATGACTTACTCCTTCAACTTGACACTCCCCCAATATGATAATTTGCCAATGTGCATCTAAAACCTCTTTGAGGGTCTATGAACACCACTTATTCTAGTGAAATATAAATGTGTGATCTAGGAATTCTCTGCCATCACTCAATGAATATAATATTCCATGAAACAAACTAATCTCAATGCTCAGGAAGCTCCATCAACCCTAGTAAAAAGTGTAGAAAGTGATGAATCAACTTTTGTCATGCTTAAGCTAACCCCTACACTAGCTCAGACTCCTAGGCCGATACCAAATCATTCTAAGCCCCCGAGACAATATCAACCTACCACTCCTTATCAATATGAGATAATAGGATCCTAGTGAAATCAATTCGTGAAATGGAAGAATAAAATTTACGTGTTCCCAGAAGACAATGACTCTGTCTACTTTGTAGCCTCCATGATTTGCTACATTCTTCAGATTTTGGCTCTGAAGAGAATTGATGAAGCAGGTCTTGATAAATGGCCAGATTACTATCCCTTCCACTAGATACTGGGGAGAAGGATCTAGGAGAGATTTGTCTTCAAGGACCTATTTCAAAGAATGATAGATTCTCGACACGTTCAACTAGGATCACTACTAGTGAAAGTGTCACATGTTTTCACCACTAACCCGAATAAAGGAGGGGAGTGGAAAAAAATTATCAACAAAAGTAATTTTTTTTTGATATTTGGATGACTTGAAAAATAGTCAACTTAGCGCACAACATCCTCCAAGAATAGTTAAAGAAACCCACTATGGCCCCAATAGCCCCTATTGCAACAAAACCAGCATCCTCATCCCTATGATCCTTCAAGGGTTGAGATGATCAAGTGAAATAAGATGAATTATAACCAAGGATAAAGTTGGATTTGAAAAACTAAAATTTCGTTCTAATAGAACGGATGATACGGGAAATGCCCGGCCAAATTGTACAAAGGGAACCACCCCTCCAAACAGCAACCCCAATGGTAGATGATGATGAGGAGTCATCATCAGAAGAGGAGATGATTTTTTGCTCCATCAATGTCATCTACATAATGGACACCTTCTCTGACAATGAATATGGTTATAAACCAGAATTACCCACACTAAATTATGGGTACCAATGAACAAGCCTCAAAATCGAGGGATATTAAGGGAGGTACATCCATGGTAGAAATCAAGATTATAGACACACACTCGATCAAACAATCAGTGTTTCAAAAAATAATTAAAGGACCCTCCATGGGATATAATAGGGATAGAAAAATTATCTTACCCCTATAAAAATCCACAACAATAAAATATTTCTAGAATATACATCATTGGAAGAACATGTGCCTAATTTCTATTATTAGGTGAGTAGACCTATCCATACCAATTCATAAAGGACATAACCTCATTCGGATATGATCCCAAGGGCCATCCCATCATCAAAAAATGTTGAAGACCCTAAATTAAATGTGAAATAGAATACCTAAGATGGTAAGTTCCAATATTTAGATCAGAAATATGATATTTTAAAGTAGTTTTACTTGGTACCATCAATGATATCAATCTTAGATGCACTAAATCTATCATCAGATATAATAGAAGCACTCATTAAATATTTTAGATGTCCCAAAGACTATGAAGTTGAGGGATAAGCCCCTAAATTCTACCAAACATAGACCAATCCTATGTAATTCCACACAATTATCTCCTTTATAGATTAAGATGAAGACACCATTATACAGGGAGACATAAAACCCTTATATGTGCTTGGAAGGAAAAATTGTGTTGATATATGAAAAGTATTAATTGATAATGGTTTTGATGTTAATATCCTCACACTATAGAGACTTCATCGTTTGGGCTTCAAGGATGATGATTTGACACCCTTCATCATGACTCTATTAGGCTATGAAAAAAGTGAGCCGAAGTCATTAGGCCAAATTAAGCTTGAAACCCAATTCGGTGTCATTGTAGCTCACCCATAATTTCTTGTGGTCTAATTTTTTTCCTTCAAAGACCTTATAGGATGGAATGGGTTGCATAATCACATAGAAATACCCTCCTCCTACTATCATTTCATAATACATAGAATTAATGGAAAGATTCGGACATGGATTGCTGATATGACCCCAATCAACCTCTCTGAATCACACTATATTGATGTAGGGTTCTATAAACTGATGGATAAGTGAATTCATATCAATGGTCTTGATTGGATTACCACCCTAAATGGTATGGAATTGGTTTTCTCCAATCCCCTTGATAAGATAAGATAATTATATGTACATTCCATCAATTATATTGAGTTTAAAAGAACAAATTTGGATGGTTATTCAATAGTCCTCATGATTTCGATCATGGTCACTGAGCTTGATAATGTTGAAAAGCTCAGTGACTACTAATGTAATGGTGGGGTTTAGATTAGAATGTCCCTGAACCATTATCAAAACTCCAGAAAATTCCTACCTCACCCACTAAGGCTGTATGAAGTGTCTCTTCACTCAAAGAAGATGTGGAATCCATTTTACCCCTCACTATATATTCTCTAATGAATCCACTATGAAAGGAGCAGGTAGAGGATGCCACTTCTCCTCCCATACAACAAAATTGAGACTCTTCCCTCAACTATGGAATGATCATCTAAATAATTGTTTCCCCATCATAATATGAATAGGAAGATAGTGAGGATGTAGAGGAGGAGGTAAAATACTTATGGGATTCCCCTCAATCATTTGAGGATGGATTATCTACCACCATTATTGAAATGAAGGAAATCAACTGGGGTATGGAAGAAGACACATGACCCACTCTGATTATTTCATCCATGCCTTACAATGATAAATAGATTTAAACTTTTTTCTAAAAAAATAAAGATTTTTTCACCTGGAATAATATATAAATTCCAAGCCTTGATTTAGAGGTGACCACTCAACAAGTGGGTCTTCCAGAAGACCACCGTGGTTACAAGCAAGCTGCAAGAATGATGCACCCAAGACATGATTCCAAAATAGAGGATGAAATTGACAAGATCGGTAGATTCAACTTCATTCAAGAAGTCTAATACCTTATCTGGGTATCCAATATTATCCCAGTCAAAAAGAAAAACTATCATATTAGTGTCTGCGTCAATTTCGGGGATCACAATCGGTATTTCCCGAAAAATGATTTCCTAGTCCCAATCACATGATTTTTTATTAATGAAACTTCTGAATATGAGGCTCTATCTTGCACGGATGGAAATTAAAGTTATAATCAAATATGAATGCCCCGGAAAATGAATAATCCACCACCTTTAGGGATCCCTAGAGAGTGTTTTTCTATAATGTAATGCCTTTTGGTTTGAAAATTGTTGGCACTGCATATCAACGTGTCATGAATAGAATTTTCAAACCCTTCTTTGGTAAAGTTCATCGAATGATATGTTTATGATCTAGTGGTTAAATCAAAACAAATCATGGACCACCTATAAGATCTTGAAACCATATTCAATAAAATTTCACAGTATAGTCTAAAAAAACCCTCTAAAGTTTTCTTTAGGTGTTACCTCAGGAAAATTCCTCAGCTTCATTATACACCACTATGGAATCGAAGTCAACCCTAAGAAGAAGACAACCATCCTTGGCATGTCACCTCGTTGCAACCTCACTGTGTTAAGAGGACATGAAGGAAAGTTTTCATATATTAATCACTTCATATCCAAACTTGCATTAAATTGTTTTCCTTTCACTAGGTTGATGAATAAAGGGGTAACATATCAATGGTTGAAATACTTTCAAGAATAATTTTACAACCGCGTAAAATACCTCTTGATCCAAAAAGTGGTAATGCCACCCTTTGAAGGAAGACCAATTATTTTGTATATGAATGCCTTGGAGGAATAATTTGGTGACTTAATTGCATAGAATAATTATTATAATATAGATAATATCCTCTATTATCTTATCATAACCATGATTGATGCTACTACTTGTTATTTAAATATTGAGAAGAGCTGACCAACCCTAATATTTGGGGTCCAAAAGCTGATACACTATCTAGAACACTATGAGGTCCATTTGATCTATCGTAGAAATCTGCTCAAGTATATTCTCACCCATATGATGCTGATTGGATGTTTTTCATGATGGGTGGTCATTCTGAAGTAGTTTGACATACAATTCATGACTCAGAAATAAATAAAATTCCTGACAATAGAAAACGTTCAATAAGAGCACCCCTCAGAAGATATGACTTCATTTGATACTGAACATCCCAATAAAGAGGTATTATATATTCAAGAGGGTTCCCAGACATGGGAGATGTATTTTGACACCACATCTAGAAGTATGACATAGAAAAATATGGAAGACCCCACTTTTAACAAAGTGGTTTTGGGAGTCATACATATATCTCTAGAAAAGGAAGACCTACCTTACTCCTTACTTCTATCAAAAGGATGTATAAACAATGATGTAGAGTACTAGGCCCTCATTACAGGGCAATATTTGGCACTTCAAGAATAAGAAGAGTATTAAAAGATAAAAGGTGACTTGAAACCGGTCATCAAAGAATTAAATGGTGACTATGGTATAAAAAAGGAGGTTCTAATCCCTTTGACGGACCATGTTAGAGAATGGATGGAATAATTTCCATCACATATGAGTTTAACTCATGCTCCCCACTGCAGAAATGAACAACCTGATGTGTTAGCAAATTCAGCCACAGCTCTATCCAATCCATACCCGGATGATACATTTATCCTTATTTCCCAGCAACTGATGGTTCTACTATTCATTCAGACCAAGGTGGTGGAAATACACAAGATTAGTCCTATCAGTGAACCTTAAAGCCATACCTCCATCTAGATGACTCTAATTGAAAATTACCATCAATTGGGATAACTCCCTCTAGATAGGGTTGGAAGGGAGAAGATTCATAGATGGGAAATCAACTTCATGATTTATGATGGCACAACCCACAAAATGTTCCTTATAAGAGAGTCCTTGAAAGGATCCTCCTTAGGTATATTAATGGGGAAGAGACTGATTTCTTCATGAAAGAAGTACATGTAGGAACTTGTGGAGCACATCAGTCAGCATCCAAGATCTCTCAACAAAAATCTGGAGTCTTGGATACTGATTTCCCATTATGGTGTATGATTGTGGTGAAATCGCCAAAAAAATCCCTTCTTATCAATTTCTATATAATTTTTTGAGAAAACCCCTAGAGTTACTTCACACAAAAAAGTACTTTTAGCCATTTTACATATGGGGAATGGACTTCACGGTACCATATCCTCCTCCTATGGCCAAAATATTTATTCATATTCCCAAAACAACCGAATTATTTTCCAAATGGGTAGAAGGCGCACCCCTCAATGAAGGTACATAAAGATGCATTCCCAGATTTTTGAAATCTAAAATCATCACCATATTTGTTTCCCTCATACAATACTGACGGATAATAGATCCAATTTTTTCTCACTTGAATCGGATAGTCTATGTCAGGAGGATGACATCAAAGAAAACCATTCATCTCACAATAATGCAGTGGCCAATAGTCATATATAGGAATTCAATAAGAATTTATCCAATATTCTCTTGATGATGGTTAACAAAGAAAATAAATCATGACCGGACAAGTTCCTCCATGATCTTTGGGTGTACTGGACCACAAACCACACAGCCACATAAGAAACCATGCACTCATTAGTAGAAATGATAAATGTGGTCCTTCCCATCAATGTTCAACTACTATCCCTCCACGTAGTCATATGTGATCATCTATCTGCAGATGTGCAGTCCTAGAAATGGTTTAATGAGGTAGAGCAGTTGGATGAGAAAATATTGCACACTCTACACCATTTTGATGTTTACCATAATCAGATTGCATGAGCCTTCAATAAATTGGTTTGACATTGGTATTTCGTCGAAGGAGAAATGGTGATGCTACACATAACTCTAAAGATACTTGGATGAATGCTCTAAATTTGGATCCAAAATTGGAAGGGTCAAATATTATGCACAAGGTCTACTTCAATAGAGCATATTATTTAATTTGAATGGATGTACAACTCTACATAGATCCCACCAATGCGAGGATCCAAAATATGTACATGTTATAATCATATAAATTTCATCTTCGCTACAAGACATAAAACTGCATTTTTTATATGCATCCATGCTGTGTAAAATTAAACTGCTTAGTATCATCGTACCTACTACAAAAAGTTAAATTGCATGGTGAACATTGTTTCCTGAACAATGATTTGTTGAACATGAGTCATATCTGTGTGAGATAAATACAAAATTACCTGGTTCCTATAAAAGATTAAAATACAAATGGTAACTCCTTTTCTCCAGAACCATTGGTGGATTGATTCCTACCATGACAGGATATGTAGTGACACCCAGATCATTCTTCATGGTCCCCCTGTCATTCAAAAAAATTTGTGCCCCCTACATATGGGTCAGACCGGGGTAGGGTTGATTCATGAACTATGTGTTTCTTGATTCTTACACAAACATGATATGTAGTGGCACAAGATAATTCATCCTAGTGCATCTGTCATTCAAAAATAGTGTGCCCTACCTATAATGGGTCAGACTGGCACATGGGGAATTCAAAAAATATGTATGGATTTATTTCTACACTCATATGATATGTATATATTCCTTGAACCTATGTCTTGGTCTAACCACCACATGATACAAATCCCCCCATCTATATTCACAAGTCAGACTGGCATGAAGGGTTTTCAAGAACTACATGTTTCATGATTTTTTCCCTCATAGGATATGTATTGTTTCCTAGCTCATTCATCCTGGTCCAACATACACTCCAAAAAACACCCCTTTCTTATGAATGGATCTGACCCACATAAGGAAAGTTTTTTATAGAAATATGTGTGTCTTGATTTCCACACTTGTAGGATATGTAGTGAAACCATGATCATTTATCCTGGTCTATCCACCACTCAAAAAAATTTCCCTCTATACATGGGTTAGACCTCTATAGGGAACATGTTATTAAAACTAAGCTGACTTTGATTCCCAACTAACTAGGATATGTTTGAAACCACACTGAGCATCAATCCCAACACTTCAATGGCCTTATCCTGTTCACATCAGTTCACTCAAATCCTTATCGTATGATGTAAAAATACATGGGATACTAGAACTATGTGTTGATTGATTCCTATCATCATAGGATACTTAGTGACACCTAGATTATATATATTTCCCCAAACCACCATTCTAGAATAAAATGTTTGCCCCCACACATGGATCAGACCAATGTAGGGAACATTTTTTGAGAACTACATGTGGCATGATTTCAACCTTTTTAGGATATGTAGTGATGCCTAGATCCTACATCCTGGTCTTGCCTCCATGGAGAAATAAGCCTCCACCTGCGTATAAGTCAGACATGCGTAGAAAATTCATGATTCATAACCACATGACATTAAACTTCATGGCTAAAGAAGTCCTAACCACATTAACATAAACTGTAAGGCAACTTGTGGAGCACATCAATCAACATCCAAGTTCTCTCAACAAAAATCTGGAGTTTTGGATTCTGATTGGCCATTATGGTGTAGGATTGTGGTGAAATCGAAAAAAAACCATTCTTATCAAGTTCTATATAATTTTATCTGCAAACCCCTAGAGTTACTTCACACAACCAAGAAATTTTAACCATTTTACATATAGGGAATGGACTTCAGGGTACCATATGCTCCTCCTATGGCCAAAAAATTTATGCATATTCCCAAAACAACCAAATTATTTTCCAAATGGGTAGAAGATGCACCCCTCAAAGAAGGTACATAAAGATGCATTCCCATATTTGTGAAATCTAACATCATCACCATATTTTTTTCCCTCATACAATACTGACGGATAATAGATCCAATTTTTTCTCACTTGAATCGGATAGGCTATGTTAGGAGGATGACATCAAAGCAAACCATTCATCTCACAATAATGCAGTGGACAACAGTCATATATAGTAATTCAATAAGAATTTATCCAATATTCTCTTGATGATTGTTAACAAAGAAAAGAAATCATGACCAGACAAGTTCCTCCATGATCTTTGGATGTACCGGACCACAAACCACACCGCCACATAAGAAACCAAGTACTCATTAGTAGACATGATAAATGTGGTCCTTCCCATCAATGTTCAACTACTATCCCTCCACATAGCCATATGTGATCATCTATCTGTAGATGAGCAGTCCTAGAAATGGTTTGATGAGGTAGAGCAGTTGGATGAGAAAATTTTGCACACTCTACACCATTTTGATGTTTACCAGAATCAGATTGAATGAGCCTTCAATATATTGGTCTGACTTTGGTATTTCGTCAAAGGAGAAATGGTTATGGTACAAATAACTCTGAAGATACTTGGATGAATGCTCTAAATTTGGAGCCAAAATTGGAAGGACCAAATATTATGCACAAGGTATACTCCAATAGAGAATATTCCTTAATTTTAATGGATGTACAACTCTCCATAGATCCCAACAATGCGAGGATCCAAAATATGTACATTTTATAATCATATAAATTTCATCTTCGCTACAAGACCTAAAACTGCATATTTTTATATGCATCCATGCTGTGTAAAATTAAACTTCTTAGTATCATCCTCCTTACTACAAAAAGTTAAATTGCATGGTGAACATTGTTTCTTGAACAATGATTTGTTGAACATGAGTCAGATCTGTGTGAGAAAATACAAAATTACATGGTTCTTATATAAGATTCAAATACTAATGGTAACTCCTTTTCTCAAGAACCATGGGTGGATTGATTCCTACCATGACAGGATATGTAGTGACACCCAGATCATTCTTCATGGTCCACCTATCATTTAAAAAAATGTGTGCCCCCTAGATATGGGTCAGACCAGGGTAGGGTTAATTCATGAACTATGTGTTTCTTGATTCTTACACACACATGATATGTAGTGGCACCAGATAATTCATCCTAGTCCATCTGTCATTCAAAAATTGTGTGCCCTCCCTATAATGGGTTGGACTGGTGCATGTGGAATTCAAAGAATATGTACGGGTTTATTTCTACACTCATATGATATTTAGATACTCCTTGACCCTATGTCTTGGTCTAAACACCACATGATACAAATCCCCCCATCCATATGCACAAGTTAGACTGGCATGAAGGGTTTTCAAGAACTACATGTTTCATGATTTTTTCCCTCGTAGGATATGTAGTGATTCCTAGCTCATTCATCCTAGTCCAACATACACTCCAAAAAACACCCCTTTCTTATGAATGTATCTGACCCACATAAAGAATGTTTTTTATAGAAATATGTGTGTCTTGATTCCCTCCCTTGTAGGATATGTAGTGAAACCTGAATCATTCATCCTGGTCTATCCACTACTCAAAAAAGTTCCCTCTATACATGGGTTAGACCGCTATAGGGAACATGTTATTAAGACTATGTGGACTTTGATTCCCAACTAACTAGGATATGTTTGAAACCACACTCAGCATCAATCCCAACACTTCAATCGCCTAATCCTGTTCACATCAGTTCACTCACATCCTTGTCGTATGATGTAAAAATACATGGGATACTTGAACTATGTGTTGATTGATTCCTATCATCATAGGATACTTAGTGACACCTAGATTATATATGTTTCCCCAAACCACCATTCGAAAATAAAACGTTTCCCCCTACACATGGATCAGACCAGTGTAGGGAACATGTTTTTAGAACTACATGTGGCATGATTCCAACCTTTTTAGGATATGTAGTGACGCTTGGATCCTATATCCTGGACTTTCCTCCATGGAGAAATAATTCTCCACCTGCGTATAAGTCAGACATGCATGGAAAATTCATGATTCATAAACACATGACATTAAACTTCATGGCTAAAGAAGTCCTAACCACATTAACATAAACTGTAAGGTATCTTAAGAACTAAATGGGGTTTGATTATCAGTATGAAGAGATAGGTAGTGTCACTTGGTCCTTCCCATGTCTAGCCTCATGAAAAACAAAATGCCTCCATTTCATGCATGAGAATTTAAATCTTGGTGGATGATACAGAAACATGATCCCAACAATAAGGATTAGTTAAATGATCATTCCACCTACATATGAATCTTGTCTATGTAGAGGATATCGTACCTCATAAAAAATCACGGTATGAATATTTATCACTTACCCAGATATCCCATTTTCATACAAAAAACTCCATGCCCTAAGAATTATCGAATCCGCATAATCAGTAATGACTATCGAAAATGGATGGTAAATGTTTTGGAAACACCATGGTTTGATAATACTCACAATGCCATGGAGTCTCTACATATGTTTCCCACTAAAATGGAAAATCATCCAAAGGAAAATTCATCCTCAGGAGAGTCTTTTCCAGCTTTATATTCCCATTGGATCTTATGCCTAACATCATCCCTCCTAATTTGAGGGCTCTCAGAATCATGGTTTACACTTTCTTCCCCCGCTCATGTCTAGGGTGTACTTGGGATATAATGGAACGATTATCCCATATTTACGCGTGATTACTTTTTTATTTTTCCCTAAAACATGACGATAAACTATTCTATCAACATTCTTTCTTCAACACTTAAAACTACATGGACCCATAATAGATATCTCTTTCATGTTGAGTCACCCACGTCCTCACCACATGATGTTAAATAGTTTGGCCAAAAAATGATCTATTTATTGATCCTACCAACCCTATATGGTGGAGTGAAACCCTCAACACACCTTGTTTCCCACACCAAGCATAGCTCATAGGGGATTAGGAATTTCTTTAGGGAATTCCCCTCAGAGACAGGGAAAATCAATCAACAATGACTGATCCTACCAACACAACATTAAAAGGAATATTAGAGTGCCCCTATATTGGGAAACCTATAGTTCTAACTGTATGACATTAGAATGAAAGGTACTAAAAATATATCTAAAATTACCTACTCCCTCACCATGAGCCAAACCTATATAGGGATCCTAATTTTGGGACACTCTAATCTTCCAAAATGTACCTCGTTCTAGTAAGGGTATCAACATTACTCACCCTCCGTCTGAGCTATATCTATGTAGGAGAGTTTTCGACTCTATAGGTTATCATGACCTGAACATTTCTATCATATCTGGACATGTATTTTCCATCTATAAAAATTTATCTCTGGAGAAATTTTTGATCCTCATATTCCTCCTTGACCATCAGATATGGGAGGCCACTATTTTATGGACAACTTTTTTTGACTAAGCACACAATTCCTTGGCAGTGCTACATACGTTTCCCTAAAACATGGAATGTCAGCCAAAGGAAAATTCATCCTAAAGAAAGGTTTTTCATATTATCATAATCTCAATGGAATCCAAGCCCCATATCATCTCTCTTGATCCATGATTACCTAAAACCATGGCTTTTACTTTCCTCCAAAACCATATCACGAACATATTGGAAAACCTTGGCCTCACCATCCTCTATTTAATCAATACTTATACATTAATGTCCTAGTCACATGAAATTAAAAATTCATGATGATTGACAATAAATGTTCACTATTAAGCCCCTAAATGAAGAATAATTTCCTCCCCAATGTCCTTATGGATGAAAAGAATCATCATTAGAACATTCAATGTTGGTCCCACTTCATTGGTAACCCCATGTGCAAACCAAAAAAATGATCCCCATTCATATGCGTGAACTAGATCCTCAAATAGATAATCCTTAAAATAACTATGTTCGGCATGATTCCTATCATAATAGGATATGTAGTGATTCCTGAGTCTCATATTTCGATTCCATCTTGGAATGAAAATTTTCATTCTCTTTCACAAAAAGGGTTATACATGCATGGGGGACCTACTCACACAAGTATGGGAAGCACATATTCACCTATACCCAGCAGAGTTCAGCCTATAATTCCCCCTTTCCATGATCAGGAAACCCTCTTCACATACCATACTCTATGTGTACAATGGTCTAAATCCCCATAACCTTCCATGTCCATCAGAAATAGATGACTAGTGTCCTGGAGACACCTTTGTTTGACTATGCACACAATTCCCCAATGGCTCAACATATATTTCCCACAAATTGTCTTGTAAACCAAAGGAAAATTAGTCCTCATGATAGGATTCTCCTAAATCAGTACGCCCCTATGAAGTTTATGTCTCACCTCATTAACCAGTTTTGGAAACCCCAAAGATTATAGTTTACATCCTTCCTCCCCTCTCATGCCTAAAGGTGATAGAACATTTCTGGTTAGACCATCTTGAGAAATTTATATCGTTTATCCCATGGTTAGAGTATAAAAATTAAAATCCTAAGTCCCAAATGTCCTGTTTGTATGATGTCAAACTACATCATGCTTTGATCCTTCTTTTACACAAGTCAAATTGACGTGGGAGAGGTTTCTAGACCATAACCAATTTAAATTACCCTATTAATTCTAGACATGATTACCCCAACATGCCACCCACTATGGACTTAAAATCACAAAACAATTCTAAATTTTGGTAAATGTTCTAGGCCATTAGATATGGATGTCCAATGTCCTAAAGAAAATATTTTTTGACTATGCACACAATGCCTTGGCGGCTCTGCATCTGTTTCCCACAAAAAACAGCATGTAAACTAACGAAAAATTCATCCCCAAGAGTGTTTTTTCCTATCTATGTATGCCCCATGTCTTCCATGACGCATGTCATATCCCATTATCCAAAAAACACAAGTCAAGGTCATGAGAAATCCCATATCTATGTCTGAAAGTTTTTGGGACATTCTTGGTTGACGAGTCCTAAATTGGGGCCCTCGCCCTAGAAATCATGGTCAATGCATTTTGACCCAAAACATATGTCATAGTAAAATATATTTAACCTAAAAAATATGTAATGGTATTCTAGTTGATAATACAATAAACTACACATGAAAATAGATCATTGATCTGGGTGAAAATTCACAAAGGGAATCTTGGTCAAAAGTCGAGGACTAGCTCTCCAAACCTACACACCGAATAGTTTAGGAAAAATATTGAGCAACAAGATTTTTTTTCAAAAATCAAGATAAAAAAAGCTTATTAGTTCAAAAACCCACAAATTGAAGCCTAAGAAAACATCAAGTTAATCCTTCTTAGTCTACACCATAAAAGGATTACGAAAAAATTGGGGTTACAATAGAAAAGACCCAATGTTTGTACAGTTTTCCATGTAACCCTAGAAACTGTCAAACGACACTTACTGAGTCCCTATGAGAAGAAAACTGATAGAGCATGACTTAATTATTTCTAATTAGTTATCCTAGATTGGAAATCAAATTAACATCCTATTCAAATTACTATTTTAATGTTGACAATTATGATTGATTGACATTGCATGGAGAAAATGGAGGACAATAATTGGAGAGAAACACATCCTTAATCCATTATATGATGATAAGGAGGAAATCCACAACCTGGATTCTCTCCCTGATTTCATAGAAAAGGAAAAATTATAACAAGATAGTTCAAAGGATTACAACAATGCTCGATTATCTATTTCTAATAGATCAATAATTATGTGACATGGTCCATAAAGATATTGCTCTAAAGTAGTCCTTTGAGTAGCTTTAGCTTCAAGAAATGGATGTACTTATTTCATAATGGCTATGAGATCTTTACCCTTTTTATTAATATCTTCAAAACTATTAGTTGTTTATTCTAGTTGTTTCTTCATCTTGGATACATGATATTATCACTCTGATAAATATTTTGTTTTGATAATCAATTGGTAATGAAAATTTTCCTCTTTATTTGTTAGGTGATGTAGATCATTGGAAAGATCATGACAAGTCTTTTTTTGGTGGTGAGATATATTTAACTGAGTAAGGATATCTTCATAAGTGGCTATATTTTCTCGAGATATGAAAATATGGTACACTAGTTGGTGTAGATGTCGGTAGTCGATGTTGACAGAACCCAAGATAGTAAATAACAACCGAAGTCTGTCCTCGTTGTTATAAAACTATAGAAGAGGAGTTTCAGTAACAATATTACTGATTAGAAGCCACAACCATCTCTTCATGGTTCAATGTATCCTAATAATATTGGAACCTTGACTTTTTTTCTTTTTAAAAATATGTATGTAGTAAGGAAATGGAACCATGATAGACAGATCCACCCAAGGCTGGGTTACCCAAGTGGGGAAGCCTTCTTAATCTATAGGAGGATTGATATCTGGAACCATGTTCAAGGGGTTTACTATGACTTCATGTGTACTAAATGACATTCCACTTGGTCCATCTTTGGTAGGACCACATACCATCTCAACCAGAGAGAGAGGCTCTGATTCAGTCTCCACATATATAGGTTGTGAAGAGGAAGTCCCCTCTGAATGCATGCAATGACGGATGGATCCCCTTTGAGAAATAATAATGGAGGGATATGGAATAATTGGAACATGTAAAATTAGACTGGAAGTAGTCAAGGGTCTCTTCATCCATCAAACTGGTCTATAATATATGTCTGTAGGATATCATGTTACCCATTGTTGGGAATATTGCAATGATAAGTATGTAGAGGCCACTATTAGAGGAATAAATAAATTCATGCTAGAGTCCTCCCACATCCTCATCAACCAAAGTTGATGAAGGATTCTTAGGTGATATTCTCTCTTATCCAGGGTAACTGAGAGGAATACGACTCCTTACTGACATCTTTACTTCATAGAAAACCAATAGGGAAAATACGATTCATAGATGTCCATCCTATCTATACAAGTGGTTATGATTTCAACTCGAAGTGCGATGAGATATAAATGTGCTTCCAAATATCTGCACCCATCATCATCTATTATTCAATAAGGAATGGAGTAAGGTGTAGAAGAAAAATATGAAGGATCACTACGTTCATCAATGAAGCTATCAACACACAAAGACATATGATGAAGAGTGGAAATGTTATGTAATGCTGGACGAAAGATAGAATGGGGGTCCATCACGGTGTACTGATACTCGTATTAGGGTAAATGATATGTTATCCAACCATTCAAAAGTTGAAATGGTCCACTGTGATAATGTGGAGGCCTCCCTTTCAATATTTTCCCAAATAAATCCTAAAATCAAAAATGGATGGGGATGGCTAAATTGATGGTTTACACCTCTGCCAGCATGGCTGTAGTCATTAGGGTGAAGACCTAGATACTAGTATAAACATCATGGGAAAGATCCATCATCTCAGGAATATGGGAAAGAAACCTTCTAGTTTTTTCTCAAGAGATATATATATATGGACCTCATAACCCCAAGTGCTTTAGTGACCCACCTCAATGGTCTTATAGTAAGATCCAGTAATGAGACATCACTGCTGGGTCGAATGGTTTTGGTTATGGAAAACTCTTAGTGTATTCATGTTCAACAACAAGAATAGTCCAATATGATCCTAAAATGAAATAATTGAATGAAAATGAAGAGGATGGCCTTGTATCCTTTCTGTTATAGTTACCAATTCCACCGTCAATGGGGATACATGCTCAACTTTCCCCCAAGTATTGACCATTGGTAAAAATTCATCATACATGTCACCAAGGATAGAAATACCCAATATCTGGTAGACTTCCAATAAAAAGATCCCCAATTCACTGTGGGGAAAGTGAAAGGTGTTGGTGCTCAAACACTGGTGGCTAACCAGCTCAGGAAGTATCTCGATCAACGAATAGATAACGAATTGGGAGACACATAGCTCTTGGTATAGGTTGATGCCATCAAGCCATCCAAAGGAATCTAACCAATTCTAATAGACCCAAAATTCCTAGGAACACTTATCATAAAATCATCCTCCAAATCGTAGAGGCCATTTAGAGCTCCACCCTCCATTCAGATTGATTTGTGACAAGTTAACAACAACCAGGTTGTCCTGAATGACTGATTCAGAAGATGTAGTATGATGGAATTTATTTCCCTACATCCACATAGAGACATTTAGAACAAATATTTCATCTTGGTTTGAAAATTTTCAGATTCCTCCAATGTAAAAAATATTTCTTCATTCTTAGTCTTGAGAGTTCTTGAGAGAAATAGTGAAGCTTCTCTAGACAACCGACTATAAAGGGGCTTCATCTTGGAGGCCAAAGTTATAGAGTGGTAACTGATTGGATAAAGGGTAGGCCATGTGCTTTGGTGAGAGAAGGTTCTTAAGAATAACCTAATTAGGAAAGAAATAAGAAAATAATTTTTCTTCAAAATTTTCACCTATATCCACCCTTCTTCTGGTTAAAACCACTGAAAATAGAGAAAGATCCATTAGCATCTTCTATATCAAAAGACCATAAAACAGGCTAGTCCAACAAAAAATTTCAACGGAATCACATTGGAATGCATATAGAATTCTATAAATGATACAGAGAAGGAACTTTACATGGAACGTTAGTTTGTGGAAACTAGTGAGGCACTGGCCCGTGGTGGAATTGGAAAGCAAACTGAATAGTTTTTGGAACAAGCAAGCTACACACCAACCCTCACTATGTGGAAATCCAAACTCCCCATTTGGAAATTTGTTGTTATGTTTGAAAATTAAAAATTTTGTTTTCCGATGCAGGGGAGATGCATATGTACCTCGCTATGCAGAGGATCAAAATCACCATTCGAAGGTTCAAAACTCTATTCGTGGAATGAAAAGGGAAGTTCATGGGTGAATATGGCCACAAAGATGACGGTTCGAGGAAGAAAGTGAGCCAGAGGAAATCAAGAGCACTAAGTTGATAATAAAAATTCGTAAAAGACAAATGACTTTGGCCTCCCTATATATAGACACTTTCCCTCATATGATTCTACCTTTCTATAGAAAATGAGTACATGTCAGGACCACTTTCTATATCAAAATATCCATTTTTCCCGATAAGATTCCATTCATATGGGGGGAATTTTTTGGGCCCTGAAAACATTTCAAGGGGGAAAAAATACTCCTATTAGTTTTAAAAAGGATTAGAATAATGATTTTAATACTAAAGTAGAAGGATTCAATTTTTTCATTAGAAAAATAGAACCATAAAACCCTTTCACAGACTTCCACTTCATGTGGCAGTCAGTGGCTTTGCATGGTGGTCTGTGGATTCACAAAACAACCACGAACCAAATGGTTCGAGGGATGAAGGAAACTGCATAGCCCATGAAAACCACATCGTTGGTCAAATAAGGGATAATAGTTCCTCCCCTGTATACCATCCCCTTGAAATAAATGGTTCATAGAAGAGGGCAAGATAGTAGCATCTAGAAAGAGATATGAGGTCATGGGATTCTGGTGGGGAGTTTCTCCACCACAAACTGCATGCCTTTGATGAAAATTTCATTCATGAGCCGCTTGAGTTTTTGTGGGATTTATAAAAAAGTGTTGTGTGATCTATATATCCAGATTCCCCGACAATCTATAAAGGGACCCTAAGGACAGCTTAGAAAAGGGACTAGATTTCAGAGTATTGGACATACATTTGATATGTATTTCTGATGATATTTATTGATGATACACAAAACTCTTAAGATGAATTCTCACCAATATAAAACCACCTCCTAAAGGAAAAAATAAACATTGAGACATAATAATTGGAAGGATGTGAACCAAATATTCTTCACGGATGAAATTCAAGCAAGTTGTTGAACCAATGTCCATTCTGCACTCCGGCTATTCGCGTAGCACAAATCTACAAAAGTGGAACCCTATGCCATGTAGCGCCATGCTATATAGACTGAACATGGTTCCACATAGCATCATGATGCATAGATAGAACCTGGTCCCAAGTAAAAAATAGTATGCAAATTGCATTCCATTCCATGTACCATTACGGTATGCAGACTGTCCCTCCACCCACATAGAAACACGGTACACAGGGAGGCCCCCATGCCACATGATGAAATGGTATACAGAATGGGATACCCTTAAATATTATATTCTTCATATTTGATCATATGCTTCCTTTTCCTTCATACCCTTCATAGCCCCTCTACGAACCAGTCTAGCGACATCAAGAAAAATACTCTTCTGAATCCACCAGAGCTATATGATAAAACCACTTGGTGCACCAGTGTGCCATTTTGATTTTACATACCCATGGTAAGAGGGGACGTTTGGGTAATACCCACAAGAACTAGAACCCCATGAATGTCCCTATGTTTACATTCCCATTATAACATGGGGTCTGACATTGGGATACTCACATGTACCTCCCTATTCTAGGTACTAAGGGTAATCAATGTATTTTCCCTTCTAGTATAGCTAGTGATAAATAAAAGAGATCACACTCATCTGTCCTCTTTATGACGAATTATTTTAACTCCATTTATCCACAACAGAGATGGGATGTAATCCTAAGGTAATACCCTATACTTTATTATTAGAGGTAGAGATCTTCCCCTTCTTCACATCAGCTCAGGACACATTCAGATAAACCACCAGACATGAATTTCCTGGATATGAAAAATAAGGGGGGAAATTGGAACACTTATTCTCCTATCTATCTCCCTTTGGGATCTCACCCTGGGCACTTCTATTGTTTTCCTCCACCTTTGACATCAACAAAAAAGGAAATACATGTGGCTTGTTGAAACTTTTACGTCTTCTTATTGTCCACACCAAGAATGAATCACATGGTATTAGAGGCTTATAATTACTACAACATCCATACAAGACCTCAAAATGATCTATGAGAACTCTGATTCCTACTCCAACAAGGATATTTAGGATTATTGTGTAATGGCCCGAGAATAGTGGGAATTTTCCTTTGGAGTAATACCTAGATAGACCAATCCAAACAAAATCCGGTAGCATTAATGCATAAGACATCAAAATAAACTATGATAACTCTAATCCCTAAAATGATTGCGATGTGTAGGATACCTACCTGAGTCCCAAGCATGACAGACATTCTCCTTTAAAGTAATTCCCAGTAAACATTACCCCAAACTCACCAGGGAATACTCTTTATGTATAAGCCACGATTTAATTCTAACAAACATGGCCTTATATATAGTATAATCCCCAACTAACACCAAAATATGGAAGATTTGATTCCAAACTAACTGATATACGTAGGAAGAATCTATGCGGTCCAATCTCAACACCAAAATCACCCTCATGTTCTTCAGGACATAATCCCAGTAGGGACATATCAACCTAGCTGTCCATATCTCTTAGGGGAATCTTGGGATACTTATGCGTATGTTTCACATGAAATCTTCACTAGGAATCTTCTACCATGACGTCCTCACTTTGTGATGTTAAACTACATGTATGGGTCCATGTCACACAACCTTATAAGGTGATGTGACTAGTAAAGAAACAAATAACTACTTGTAATTTTATTCCTCTCACGAGGACATGTAGGAAGCCCATATCGTGTCTTCGATCTTGATATAAAAATTATATTCACCCCTAGATTATGATAAACTCTAGAAAACCTAATAACTTGGATTAAATCATCACTGTCTTTGTAAATTACCAAAGAATCGTTAATGTGTTCGTAAATGGGTAATATTGATGAAAAACCTTGGATACACATAGATGTCTTCATCATTAGAGAACCTGAGATACATACAGGTGATTCTGATACTGTGTATATTTATGATTAATTTGGAGACTTAGGGGTAATATGGAGACACATTCGTGGTAATGAACCAAGGATTCACGAACAAATGAACATTTCATAAATCTATAAGAGAGTATTAAAATAGGAAATAATTCCCCCAAAAGTGGGTGATGAGTTGGACCACCCATCCTCCAAACCAATTGAGTCCTTAAGGGTCATTGGAAAAATCATTCAACAGGTACCTACCTTTGGAAATATGGTCCATTAATCATAGATAAAAGGTTTGTTGGGTGTTTATGGCTCTGCATCGTGAATCGGGTCAAAAAATAGGCTTTAGTGTGTTTTAAGTTGTTTTTGTTTTTTTTGTTTCTAGGGGTTTTATGGGTTATATGGGTGTTGGGGTTTTATGTTTTTATGGGTTATAAGATTTGTTTTGGGGATTTTAGGGTTTTTAAAATTATTAGGATAGTAATGGGTTTTAACAGTTTGAGGGTTTTTATGGTTTTCTTAGGTTTTAGTTTTTTTAGGGTTATTTTGGGTTTTGAATTCCTTTTGGAGTTTTTGGGTGATTTAGTGAGATTTATGATTTTTTGGGGTTTCAGGTTTTTTAGGTTGTATATGTGTCTTGTGGAAATTTATGGTATTTAGGTATTTTTAGGGACTTTTAGAGTTTTTAGGGTTTATATGATTTTTTAGGGGATTTGTGATTTTTTAGGTTTTATGGGTTCTTATATTTTTTTTGTTTTTGCATGGGTTTTGGGTTTTGAAAGAGTTTTTGAGGTTTTTTAGTTTCTTTGGGGTTTTATGGGGTTTTAGGGTTTGTGGAGGTCTTTATTTATATTAACCTATTCTAAAAACTTTTAGGTAGTTTTTGGTTTCTTCATTACATTTTATCGGGTTTTCAGGTTTTTAGGGGATTTTAGGGTTATTATTGGTTTATTTAGAGTTTTTATTATTTTAATGGGATTTAAGGGTATCGAGAATATTTAGGGTTTGTAAGTATTTTTTATGGTTTTTAAGGTTTCCATGATTTTTATTAGGGTTTATTGGGATTTTATTCACTTTTAGTTGTTTAAGGGACCTTTTTTGTGTTTTAGGGGGTTTTATGGTTTTTGGGATTTTAATGGTTCCTAAAAGATTTTAGGGGTTTTAGTGTTTGTCAATATTTTTAGTAATTTTTTGGTGTTTTGAGTTTTTATGTTTTATAGGATATTTAATGGTTTTAGTGTTTATGGGATTTAGGTGTTTTTATGTTTTTTATGTGTTTTATGGGTTTCTATTGTTTTTAGGTGTTTTAATGGTTTTTGGTGTTTTTATAATGTTTTAGTGTTTTTATGGTTCTTATATTTCTACAAGGTTTTCTAGGTAAATTATGTGTTTTTAGTTTCATTTTGTATTTTTATATGGGTTTTATGGTTTTTAGGTTCTTTTAGAGGGTTTTGGTATTATTTGTAGTTTTTAGGGATTTTTTGGGGTTTAGGGTTTTTAAAGGTTATTAGGGGATATTAGAGTTTTTTAGGGGTTTAAGGGTTTTTCGGGTTTTGGGGTTTTATTATATTTTAGGGGTATATCAGGGTTTGTAGATGTTTATTGGGATTTCTGGTTTTTAGGGTTTTAGAGCTATAAGGTTTCGTGGGGGTTTTAGGTGTTTTAGGGTGTTTTAGCTATTTTTTGTGATTTTATGCATTTTTATGTGTTTTTAGGTATTTTAGGGGTTTTAGTGGATCTTATGGACTTTTATGACGTTTTAGGTTTTAGGGGGTATTAATAGCTTCTATGGTTTTAGTGTTTTTAAAGTGTTTTAATGGTTTTATAGGATTTTATATGATTTTTGGGTTTTTTATGGTTTTATTGGTTTTTATGATTTTTTATTGTTTTTAGGTATTTTAGGATTATTTTTGGGGTTTTAGGGGTTTAAGGGTTTTTTAGGGTTCTGGGTCTTTTAAGATTGTTTTTGTTTTTTTTTGGGTTTTTTATTGTTGTTTTTGGTGTTTTAATGTTTTAATGAATTTACAAATTTTAAGGGATTTTTAATGTTTTTATGTGTTTTTGTTTTGTAGGATTTTTTAATGTTTTTATGTGCATTTATATTTTTTATGGTGTTTATGTTATTTGGAATCTTTTAGTGTCTTTTTGGGATTTTTTGTGTTTTCTATGGTCTTTTAGGGTTTTGGGGGTTTCTTGGCTCCTTATATGTTTTTAGGGTTATAGCGTATTTTAGGGGTTTTATGGGGATTGATGGGTTAGGGGTATTTCTCGTTTTTTTAATAGATATTAGTGTTTTTAATGTATTATAAGATTTTTGAGCTGTTTTCTATTTTTATAGATTTTCAAGGCTGAATTTTTAGGGTTTTAGGGTTTTTCAGGGGGTTTCAGGGTTTTATAATGTTTTTAGAGGTTTTATAGTGGTATGAATTTTCAGGTTATTATTATTATTATTATTTGGGTTTTAAGGGGTTTCAAGTGTTTTAAAGGGTTTAATGTTTTTAAATTTTTTATTGTTTTTTGGGTTTTATTGGTTTTATGGTATCATTAGTTTTTTTATTTATATTTAGAGTATTTTTTGGATTTTAGGTTTTTAGGTGTTTTATGGGGTTTAAGGGTTTTAGGGGGTTTTAGGGTTTTTAGTTGGTTTAGGAAATTTTGATGGTTTAGAGTTTCTAGTTTATTAAAAGGGTTTTTAACAGTTTTTAGGGATTTAGGGTTTGTTTAGGTTTTTAGGGTTTATAGGTGGGTTTTAGGGATTTCTAGGTTTATTTTCATGTGTTATTGGGTTCTTTTAGGGCATTTAGGTGTCTTTTATTGTTTTTTATGGTTTTTACTATTATAGATTGATTTTTAAGGATTTTGGTTTTTAATGGATTTGATGGTTTTTATTAGAGTTATGTTTGGTTTTTATGGTTTATAGGGGTTTTATGGGTTTTAGGGTTTGTTAGGGTATTTAATGGGTTCTTAGGATTAAATGTTTTTAATTTATTTTAGGGTTTCAGGGGTAGTTTATCGGTTTAAGGGTTTTTTTGGTTTTTAGGGTTTTTATGGTGTTATGGGTATTTATGGTTTTTAGGGTATATAATATCTTTTTAGGGGTTTGGTATATTTATGGTTTTATGGTGTTTTAGGGTAACTTTTTTTAATTTTAGAGTTTTAATGGGTTTTAGTATTTTTATGGGTTTTTGTGGTTTAGGACTCTTTTTAGTGTTTTATGTGGGTTTTTGTGATATTTTATGGTTTTTAGGGTTCATTTAGTGTTTAAAAGAGTTTAGGGTTATTTTAGTGTTTTTTGGTTTTTTTTTATTTTTCTATGGATTTGTAGAATTATAAAGGGTTTAAAAATTTTTTATGTACTTTTACTATTTTTTGTGATTTTTATGGTTTTTAATGGGTTTGAAGGGATTTTATGGGTTTTAGGGTTTTAGTCATTTTAAGGAGTTTTTGGATTTTTTTGTTTTTTATGGCCTTTTAGGGTTTTTTTTTGTTTTTTTGGGTTTTAGTGGTATTATGGTTTTTAGCGTATCCTATGGTTTTTAAGATAATTATGGTATTTTAGGCATTTTAGGTTCTTATAGGTATTTTATAGTTTCTATATTTTAAGGGTTATTTAGGGATTTTAATGTCTTTAGTGTCATTTATGATTTTAAGGAATTTTAGTGGGGTTTTTGTTAGTTTTTGTTTATCTATTATTTCACAGGGTTTTAGGTTGTTTTTAGTTTTTAGAGGGTTTGGGGGGGGGGGGGGGGGGGGGGTTTGGGGGGGGGGGGTTTGGGGGTTCTTTGGTCGCTCTAGTGCTTTTAGGAATTTCATGGGGTTTTTAGGGGTTTGGGGGGTTAATTTGGGGGGGTTAAGGTTATGTGGTTCTTTGGGTTTTTGGTTATTTGGGGATTTTAGGGGGTTTTAGAGTTTTTTTAGATTTTAGGGTTTCTTTTGGGGTTTTATGGGTTTTCATTATTATTAGGTTTGTTTTATAGTATTTAGACTTTTTGGCTAATTGAGTGTTTTTTTCACATATTTTTTAGGGTTTTGGAGTCTTTTGAGTTTTTTTGAGATTTAGTGTATTTTAGGATCTGTTATGGTTTTTAGGGTTTTTAATATTTGAAGGGTTTTATGTGTTTTTTTGGATTTTTTCTGTTTATTAGGTTTTTTTTTGATTTTTAATGATGGTTAAAGTTTTTTTTGTTTTTTGAGTTTTTTATGTTTTTACGGTTTCAATAGTTTCTTATTATTTTTTCTAGTTTTAAGAGTTAAAAGTATTTTAGGGTTTAAAGGTATTTTTAGGGTGTTTCTTTTGGTATTTTGGGATTTTAGATTCTTTGTAGGGTCTTCAATATTTTTTGGGTTTTTTGAGTTTTATGTGTTTTTTTTGATTTTATGTGTTTTTATGGTTGATAATGGGTTTTGAATTTTTCTTTGTATTTTATAAGTTTATAGAGTTATTAGGATTATTTATGTTCTATGGGTTGTTTTAGATTTTTTAGGGGTTTGAGGTGCCTTTAATGTTTTTGGGATATTTTAGTGTTTAATGGGGTTTTAATGATTTAATGGGGTTTTAAGGGTTTTAGGTTTGATGGGGGATTTTTTCGGTTTATAGTTTCTCATTTTGTCAAGAATTTTTATATTTATTTTGGGTTTTATGAATTTGTTTTGGGTTTTTTTGGGTTTTTTGAGGGGTTTAGTGTATTGTTGTTTTTTGGGTTTGTTTTGGGATTTTATGTTTTTAGTGTTTTAGGGATTTTATTGTTTTTAGTTTTTAGGGGTTTCGGGTTTAGGGGGTTGTATGGGTTTTAGGATCATTTAGGTCCTTTTATGGGGTTTAAGGGTCTTTTTAGATTTTTACGATTTTTTGGATTTTAGGGGTTGGGGGGGTTAGGGTTTAAGTATTTTTTTGTATATAGAACTTCAAGATTATTATGTTTTTATAGGTTTTATGTTTTTCTTAGTGTTTTTAATGATTTTAGTGGTTTTAGTGGGGTTTTATGTTTTTTTAGGGGTTTTAGGTATTTTTGCAGATTTAGGGTATTTTTATGGTGTTTTAAGTTCTTTTTGGGTTCTTGGGGTAGAATTAGGGGTTTTAGGCCTTTATGTATTTGAGGGTGAGGGTTGGGTTTTATGTTTTTTACGGTTTTATGGGTTTTAAGGGGTTTTATGGTTTTTGGTTTTGGGGGTTTTGGGGTTTTTTTCTTTAGGGTTTTATTTCAGGTTTTAAAGGGTTTTAGGGGTTTATAGGGATTTTTATGGTTTTTATATAATTTTAGAGTTTTATGGGGTTTTTTGGATTCAAGGTTTTCTATGAATTTTATGTTTTGTATGTTTTTCAAGATTTTAGGTGTTCTTAATATTGTTTAGTGTTTTTATGGTCTTTTAGGTGGGTTAGGTATTCTTAGTCCCTCTATGGATTTTATATTTTTTACATTCTTTTAGGGTTTGTTTCCAACTGAAATGGGGAAAATCGTTTAGGGAAATGGAATTGTTCGATAGAGACTGGTCATTACATACCATTTATATTGTAAATGAGATGCTTAGTTTAAGTCATCCACATCATGTTCATCCCCAAAATTGTTTTCTATTTCCGAATGGTTTCCAACAGGTTTGTTTGTGGAATAGGAAACACCCAGTGGTTATGTATCTATGGGGACTTGATTTCCAAAGGTAGGATCTCGTCAGGTGGTCTGACCTACAATGCTTAAGAACTTGCATTGGTTGATAGGATGGGAGGAAGGTCTCATCAGACCATTTTGGGGGGAATTATTTCATACTATGGGAATCTCTTATAGTTTTAAGATATGTTCAGGAATCATTCATTAATTCCAAAGTATGATGTGGGTCATCCAACATTTGAAATTAATGATTAGATTATGTGGAATTCAGAATCATCTGTATATATGTAAGGTTCCCTATTACTGGAGATATCTATATGTATCCAAGGTTATCCATCAATGGTATCCTATTATATACTTCTTCGATATTCATTTTTTATTATGATGATTCATGTTTTCTAGCCGCACAGTGGGGAACTATGCATTTTATTATTATCTAGGTAGATGAAGGTCAATCTAGAGTTTATTTTCATCCAGGTATATGAAGGTTACTCAGATGTTTATCATCATCCAGGGAGATGGGAGTTATTTGATATTGGGACTGAACCCATAAAAGGTCTTCTAATGTATCCATGTGAAAGGAATCAAAACCCACATAGTTCGATGCCACATAGTACGGCACATCATACCTTTTAAGGTTGTGTGATGGGGACCCAACTATATTGTTTAATGTAATGTGGCAAGGACATCAAGGTGGAAGGTTCATATTCAATTTTTAGTTTGGGACTTACGGTGAAGCATACTAAGGAACCTGAATGGGATATGAGTTTCCATGTTGAATTAGACAATAACGACACAACTTTTTATCAATGTAAATTCCATTCTTATAATTATGTCATATAATCACATTAAATAACAACTCAATGAACTACTTATTACTATGTGAAATTTAAAAAAATATCACTTCTAATCTTTGAATTTCATAAATATGGCATACACAGTTGCGATCAACAAGATTTTTGGAGTCTGATAAGACAAACTTAATTTTTGGCGAATAGTAACAGACCCTTATGAATATTAATGTTACACTTATGAATAGTAATATGACACTTTTTAACAGTAAATTGACCAAGTAAATAGTAACCTACCGATGAAAGTATAAATAAAATTTATCCATCTTATAAGTGACAATATGATAGTGTGGTATTTTTGTAAGTTATAAGGAATTATTTACAATTAATTAATTAATTTCAAAGAAAATTATTTTTCTAAAAGGTATTCATAAATTAAAAATTTTATGTCTTCTAGTTTTAAGATAATTTTTTAAGTCCTTATGTAATTTTTGAAAGCATTATAAAATTAGTTGTAGTTTTAAAATATGTATTTTCCAATTAAATTATAATTTAAATTAAAAATTAAATTATTCATATTCATGAAATTATTTTTTGAAAAATGGATTTTATTTTCGGATTAACACATTGAAAAATATTTAGAGTAATGTTTTGGGATTTTTCTAAAATACTTTAATTTTTATTAATGGAAAAATACTATAATTTACTATATATATAAATTGTATGTTAAATAAACTATTTATTTATTCATGGATGATGTAATCACCTTTATCATGAACTCACATGCACATATTACTGTTTTTGGTCATGGAATCATCACTACATATTTTCTTATGAAAAAATAATAAACTAATTATTACAATACTATAAAAACACTCCTCCCCTCCACTAGAAAAACTGCCCACACTCCCCTATTTTATTAAATCATCTCAATCCTGGTACCTTGCCTATGTTCTTCTCAAATATCTCTCCCAGTTCCTCCACAATTTTTAACAAACCTTGGTCTTCTTAAATGACAAAATCTTCTCCCCTTACAAAGCTCTGAAGGAAGATTAATTCAAGAGGTAAATTCCGGTTTTTGATTATTTTACATTCTTTTCAAGTTCTTTTATTTTTGTTTCAATCCATACCTCTCCTCATGCAAATTTAATGAAAACCAATGTAACTTATATGTTCTAGATTTTTTTTTATTTTAATCAAATAATTTATTATAATGTCTCTTTTACCCTTATTTTATACTAGTAGTAAAAAAACCATTCTGGTTGGGTTAATTTAAAATATTCAAGGTGATGGGTTATCAATTTGCATTTCCATTTTAAATTATGGAAATGAAACCATTAATATTGTTTAACCAGATTATAATATATGGATTATGTATCATATATGGTTCTATAATTTATTTTTTCATTGGATTTTGATTTATAAAACAAAATATGTTTGTTGTGATAAAAAACCTCCAATTAACCCAAAAGGTAATCACTAATATTTTATATAATTAATCAATATCACTCAAAGTAACAAAATTAAATTTAAAACTACGTATCCATATGGATGTTAAATAATAAAATATTACTCCAATTCTCGAAAACTATCCTCATTACATGATTCTACATTCACGTATCTAAGTAAACTGATCATGAAACAAATTGACCTAGAAAATGAAATTAAACCTCTTAACCCATAAAAAAGGCCATGAATAAACATAAAAAGGTTATACTAAATCAATTAAATGTAAAATAGGTCCTATAATTATTAATTAATGAATCTAATTTGATTATACATGTCATTGATATGAAGTTAATAACATATTCAGATTTAATGTAAGGGATTCTACCAGAACCTCTATTATTCCTTCATGTGCCTATTTATATATTTTCCTCCATAAAGTTATATATTTTTTATGTGTGTCTTATAAATTTTTTTTAAATGATAAAAATAATTTCTGAAGGTCCATTCATAATTCTCTTTCAGGGATATACATGTTTTTAAGTGGTTCCCTCTTGAATACTTCTTGAAAATCAAACCCCTTTAATGGAACTTCCTAAATTTGTACCCAATTTCAAGTGAACTTTACCATATGATTTAAGACCCCATTGTTTTTATAAAACCAATGATTTATTATGAAAACATTACTGTATTAATTTTGGTTTTATATAAAATATTATTTAATTTTCTATTTTAAATTCACATTAGTATTTTTTATAAAACTTCACTAAAATGTTTTAATGCTAAAATTTCGTAAATAATCTTCTTACATATTGTCAATTATATTTGACATCACTTACCATGTCATATACTTATTTTTCCTATTGAATGTACATGAATGTTTTATGTCATTTCATTCATGGAAACTTGTATGATACATTCATTTATTATGCTTTATGACCTGATTATGATACCCATTTCTTTCCATGGTACCCTTAGTTTATGCATGATTGATTATGTATGATTATTAATGTAGAAAAAATATTCATGAACTTGTTAATATGGGTGATCCTAGATAGCACTCCAATGCATTGGGTAAAGTTGGGTCTCATGAGATGTTATCTACAATGGTCTTGGCAGTTAGCCTTGACTCATGGAACCATGTGCAACAGTCATGGTGGTCATCCTTGACTTTAGATCCTATATGTGCAACAAGTCTTGAATCATTATAAAGACATGTTGTATTTTTCCGAAACATTACTATGAATTCCTGTTTATGAGACCCCATGTTTATATGTAATGATTTCATATGTTCCATGCCTTTTTATATCATTATGTTATGCCTTATAACCCATGTTCTAAAGCCTTTTTTCTCATGTTTATTCCCTTTCTAGGATTTTTAGATCATCCCTTAGTTAATTTTATCCCCTGGTTATGCAATGAAGATGTATGAGCACAATAGTAGTTAGGATCTCCTTATGAGGACAAAATAAAGAACTATTATTTTTAGTACCATGTCTTTACATTTTATGTACATATTATTCCAAGACACTAGAATTTACAATCCTTGTATTGTAATATGATGTTTTATTATTCTTAAAATCATGTCATGTTATTTATAAAAGTATAGGGTCTCTATAGATGGTATCAGAGTACAAAATAGTTATTTACGGAGATTAGGAGTAGAGAAATTTTGGAAGAACCTTCATGATGAGTCTAATTATAAGAAAACATCCCAAAATATTTGTATGTATAGAGTAAGTGGTTTTTCAAGAAAATACATCTCTGTATAGATACAAAAAAATTAGATGTGGATCTAGCACAAATGTATCTAGGGGTAAAACCCAAAAACACCGCTTTGATCTAGACTCAAATGGGAACCGGTGCATGACACCGGGACTTGCTGCACTCTTGGTTTGACACTCCTAGGGGATATGAAGTGGTAAATTCCTATGCTTGGTATAAACCATTTTTATGGTATTAAAAAAATGACCCCAAAGAATATAAGTTAATAAATAGATCAATGTTAACCAAGATTTAAACATAGGGAATCACATGTTAGGAAATACTTCTTCTTTACAAGTTTATCCTTTTATGTTCATAGATTCCTTTTTATTATTAATAGATAATTATTGAAGACCTTTAATTTAATGTTATTTTTATTACATAGTGGAGGAAAATAGAATAAAACGTTCAAAAAATCAATGTGATACGTAATGTGAATATTGTCCTAATGATATCCCAAATATGATGGGAATGTGTGCTAAAAACATAGTGACATTACTTGCTCAGCTAGCACAAGTTATAAATAATAAATTCAATCATGTGGAACTCCCTCCTCCAAGGAAAGAGAATGTTGTCCTTGAATACCTAATATGACAAAGGCCTCCCATTTTTAGTGGATCTTCGAATACCATCCTCATGGAATAGTGGATTAAATCCATTGAAAAGATATTCTCTATCATTTATCACTCAAAATAAGTGAAATTCGTATATGCATTATATCGTTTTTATGAGGAAGATGATTAGTGGTGGAAACTGATCAAGAATATGAAGTCGAAAGAGGAAATTGACCCCATGGATTAGGAGTAATTAAATAAGATATTTTTTAATAAATATTTTCCAAAAACCCTCTCACTCAAGATAGAAAGAGTGTTCCTCAGAATCAATTAGAAGGAAGATGATTATATCAGGGAATATGAAGAAAACTTCTCAAGGCTTTGAAGATAAACCTTTGGATTTTTCATTAACACCAAAATCAAGGTGGATAACTTCTTTATTGTACTAAAGACGAGTCTATAAAAATCATTGGTTATTCATGACATTGATAGTTATGAAGAGATTGTATGTTGTTCCCTCAAGGTTGAAATAGAGATCAGAGACTCCTAGTGGTCTTGTGTGCCTACAGGAAAAAATAATAAAATGGAGTCTAATATGGGTGGTTCAGAAAGTAAATCCCATAATGGAAGGAAGACTGATCATCAAATAGGTCAAAATTGTGGGAAGAAGAATCCTTGGAATTGTCTATAGAGAAACCAAGAATGGCTTCAAACGTGGAACAATGGGACATATTACAAATAATTTCCTAAGGGATATGAAGAATCCCACTAAGGTGGAAGAATAATGGAAGGATCAGATCAACACTCAGCTTGTCGTGTAGTGTTACAACTGCAAGGACCATGGGCATTATGAAAATAATTTCCCTAAGCCAAGGATTGTCTGAGGCAATCAACAAAAACCTCCAAGGTGGTAAGGAATGTCTTATTCTATCACTACTGTTGAGGTGGAACTAGAAAAAAATTTGGTGGTAGGTACACCAGTTATTAATTCATGAATAGAAAACATACTATTTGATTCTGGTTCTACACATTCTTTCATATCATGAAAGTTTAGTAGAACTATTCAAAAACCACCTCAAAATTGGAAGGTTAAGTTATCTCTGAGAATAGAGAATTAGTAAATTATTTTATGCAAGGATTATAAATCCTCCTCGGCAAATGTTTGTGGACTAAATATTCCATAAAATATTGCCATACATCCTTTAGTGGAGTTTGATGTTATCTTGGGAATAGATTGAATATCCTTATACAATGCCAAAATCAACTTTTAGGAAAAGGATATCACTCTTCACATCCCAAACCATCCTCTAATTATTTTCAAGTGTAATGAGGATGATGAATATCATTTAGAATCATTGTCTCATGTATGGATATTAATTACTTATGATCAATCATGTCTAGATCAAAAGATTGAGACAAAGGAGAGAAACATGTTTGAATATATTCCCATCGAAAGAGATTACACTGATGTATTACATGATGATTTTTCTGGTCTTCCTCATATTCGAGAGGTTGAGTTCTCAATTTAACATATTACTCTATCTATAACTATATTAAAGAAACCTTATAAAATAGACATTGTAGAGCTGGAAGAGCTGAAGAAGAAATTAACGGAGAATCTGAACAATGGTTTTATATGCCCTGAGTGATTTACCATAGGGTGATACGATCCTATTCATTAAGAAGAAGGATGGATCAATGTGACTCAGAATTTATTTTCCTGATCTCAATAAATTCACGATAAAGAACATGTAAACCATGAAACATATAGATGACATGTTTTATCATCTTCATGGGGCTATTAATTTCTCTATGGTGGACCTTTGGTCTGGATATCACCAATTAATGGTGAGGAAGGAAGTTATTCCCAACATATCCTTTCGAACGAAGTATAGACACTATGAATTCATAGTGATTCCCTTTATACACACTAATGATCCAAAAATTATCATGGATTTAATGAATAGAGTCCTTAGAGATTACCTGTACAAATTTATGGTAGTCTTTATTGATGATATTTTGATATACTCCAATAGAAAGGAGGAACATGAAGAGAATTTGAATACTATTCTAAAGAATTTATGATGGGAGAATTTGTATTCAAGGTACAAAAAATTGAGTTCTATATGGAGGACGTATCATTATTGGGGTATGTTATAACCAATAACATGATATCTATGGACCCTTTAAATACAAAAGGAAATTGAAGAGTGGCACTTTCCATCATCTGTAATGGAGATCCGTAGTTTTCTGGGTCTCGGTGAATATTATCGACAATTTTTGAAAAACTCTTCATAATTTTCAAAACTAATGACCAAGGTGACATGTAAGGGAGTAAAGTTTGTCTGGACTCAGGAATGTGAAGATATTTTTAAGGAGTTCAAAAATAGGCTCATCACTGTGCCAGTACTCACACTCCCAACAAGTGGAGAACTCTTCTTTTTGTACAAAGATGATTCAAAGAAGGGATTAGGATGTGTGCTGATGAAAAGTGATAATGTTATATCCTACAAATAAAGGAAACTAAAAATCCATGAGAAAAACTATTATACACATTATTTGTTGTTGGATGTTTTGATCTGTTAATTAAAATTATGGAGGAATTATGTCTATGGGAAGAAGTGTGAGATATATACTGATCATAAGAGTATCAAAAATATATTCATAGAAAATGAGCTTAATATTCACTATAAATGATTTTTATATCTCATTGACTATTATAATAACTCAATCCACTACCATCCTTGTAAGGAAAATAAGGTTGAGGATTCTCTAAGTAGAAAAGATCCTGCATATTTATTAGTGATGAGAATTAAAAAATATGAAATCATCGTAGATTTTTAGAGGATTTACATGGGAGCCCTTATGGTAGGAATATCATAAATCCTTCCTCAAATGATTTCTCAACCATCCCTCATGGAGAAAATAATGTATACTCAAAGAAAAGATGTGAAAATTCAGAAAATGGTGGAAACCACTATAAATGGGAAATCCTCTGAGTTAAAGATTGATGAGGAATGGGTTGTAATATTTGGTTCATGATAATGTGTACCATCTAATCCATAGATAAAGAAAGAGATTTTGATTGATGCACATTGATTAACCATTTTGATTCACCCGGTGAGCACAAAGATGTATCGATATCTTTGAGGGAACTTTTGGTGGGAGAATATGAATAAGGTGATTGTTGAGTATACATCAAAGTGCCAGGTATGTCAACAAGTGAAGGATAAAATTCAAATGTATAACGGTATGATAAAACCACTACCAATACCAATATGGAAGTGGGATAACATCCATTTACTTTTTAAATGGACTTCAAAGGACTGTCCGAAGAAACAACGCTATATAGGTCACTATGGATCTTCTGATATAGACAAATCACTTTATCTTAATTTGAGAGGATTTATAATTAAATCAAACTTCATGGATATATATCAAATAGGTGGTAAGGATTCATGGATTACCACTATATATTTTATCTGGTAGTGTTCTGAGATTTACCTCGATGTTCTAGAAAAGTCTCCATAATTATCTAAATTGAACTGAACTTCAGTACGGCCTATCGTTGACAAACTAATGTCCAATCTGAGAGAATTATATATAAACTAAAAGATATGTTGAGAGAATTTTATATGGACTTTAATGTATTATGGGACTAACATCTCACACTAGTCAAAATTTCCTATAATAATATTTTCCACTCGAGCATCTGAATGGCACCATGTGAAGCCCTTTATGGGAAAAGGTGCAGAACACCGTCTTGTTTGGATGAAGTTGGTGAGAGTAATATTCTATAACCTAAAATGGTCTATGAGATGGTGGAGAAGGTGAATAAAATTTAAAAAACGCAACAAGGAATGCCAATGTCGAAAAATGAGTTATGCAGACAATCATCAACGAGACATTGAGTTTAAAGTTGGAGACAAGGTATTCCTCTACATATCTCTATGGAATATGGTCACGAGGTTTGGGAAGAAAGGAATGCTATGTACCCAGTAAATCGGCCCCTCTGAGATTCTTGATCATGTCAATGTTGTGGCCTATCAAATTGAACTTCCACCTACCATGTCTAATGTAAATGATGTCTTCCATGTATCCCTCTTAAGAAAGTACATACCATATCCTTCACATGTACTATATTTAGAGGTGGTATAGTTTGAGAATGATATTTCTTATGATGAACATACAGTGAATATATTTGATTGTAGAGATAATGTTATATGTAGTAATATTAATCATGTGGTCAAAGTACTGTAGATGAACCATAAGTATGAAATGGAAACATCAGAACAGGAAGAGGAAATGATGGAAAAGTAACCACACCTATTTATGGATTAGAATGTAAAATGATATTTCAAGGGAAAAATTTCATAATAGAGGAAGAATGTAATGAACCAATGTTTTATCAAAGGAAATTACCTTATTATAATTATTCTATATAATCAGATGAAATCAAAACTCAATGAACTGCTAAGTACTATGTGACCTTTAAACATAATATTGTCACTTCAATGATTTGAGTTTTGAAAATATGACATACACAGTTGCGATCAGTAATATGTTTGAAGTCTGATAAGATAAATTTAATTTTTGGTGAATAGTAATAGAACCCTATAATTATAAATGTTACACTTATCAATAGTATTGTTACCCTCATTAATAGTAATATGACCTTATGAATAGTAAAACGCCCAAGTAAATAGTTACCTTACTAATGAAGGTATAAAAAATTATCCATCTTATAAGTGACAATATGACAATGTTGGTGTTTTTTTAAGTCATAAATAAATAATTATAATTAATTAATTAATTTAAAATAAAATTTATTTACCTAAAACATGTTCGTAAATTTAAAAATTTATTTATTCTAGTTTTAAGATAATTTTATATGATCTTATGTAATTATTGAAATCATTTTAAAATCAGTTATAGTTTTAAAATTTGTATTTTTCAAGTAAATTATGATTTTATTTAAAAAATAAATTATTCATATTTATAAAATTATTTTTGAAAATGGATTTCTATTTTGTATTCTACACATTGAAAAATGGTTACGGTGAGTTTTTGAGATTTTTATAAAATACTTGTTTTTTTGATGAATAGTAAAATATGGTAATTTACTATATATATACATTATATGTTGAATACACTATTTATTGAGTAATGGATGATGTAAGAACCTTGGGATCAAACTAACATGAACATATTACTATTTTTGGTCACAAAATCATCACCATTTCTTGCCGTAGGGAAAAATAATAAACAAATGATCAAAATATTAAGAAAACCCTCCTCCCCTCCACTATAAAAACCACCCACATGCCCCTCTTCTCTACACTACTCTCAAGCCTTGTGACTTGAATAAATTCTGATCAAATACCTCCCCAAGATCCTCCCCCAAATCTAGCAACCATTGGTCTCCTCATATTACCAAATCATATTCCCTTAATAGGCTATCAAGGATGATTAATTCAAAAGTAGATTCCCCTTTTTAATTCATTTACATTCATTTCAATTTCCATTGTTTTATTTTCTATAAATAACTCTCTTCATAAAAATGTAATTAAAACTACACTACCTTATATGTACTGGAATTTTTTTTTGATAATCAAATAATTTATTATCATCTATCATTTAATTTATTTTATACTAGTAGTAAAAACACCATCTGAGATGTGTTAATTTACCACATTTCTGGACAATGTGTTTTCAATTTCCATAACCATATTCAATTCTAGTAAAAAATAAATTATTATGGTTGAAAAAGACTATAATATATGAATTATTACTCATCTATGGTTCTTTAATATTTTTTTACACATGGGTTTGATTTATAAAACCTAATATGTTCGCTGTGATAAAAAACTACTGATTAAGCCAAAAGGTTATCACTAAAGTTTTATATAATGATTAAACTTCACTAAAATTAACCATATTAAATTTACAACCATGTAACCATTTGGATTTTCAATAATAAAATATAACTCCGATTCTAGACAACTATTCCCATTTTAATAATTGTCTGTTAATGTGTATAAGTAAACCGATCATGAACCAAACGAACCTGAACAATGAAATTGAACCTCTCAACCCATCAAAAAGTCTACGAAGGAACTTAAAAAGGGTATAATAAATCAATTACAGGTAAAATAGGTTCTATACTTATTAATTAATAAACCTCATTTTTTTGTATAGATCATTAATGTCATGTGGTGAACACCTTCTAACTTAAGGAAAGGGATTATATCCAAACCTCCATTATTCCTTCTAGTTTCTATATATTTATTTTTACACACATGAAGTTATCTATTATTTTTATGTAAAAATTATAAATGTTTTTTACATGCTCCAAACTCATGTATCATGGTCCATTCAAAATTATCTTTCAATGATATACATATTTTTAAGTGGTTCCCTTCACAATACTTCCCAAAAACCAAACCTTTTTAACGGAACTTCCCAAATTTATACCCAATATTTAGGGAACTGTTTCATATGTTTTACAAAATCTCTGTTTTTATAAAAAAATTGTTTTTAGTATCAAAACCATATTGGATCACTTATAGTTTTATATAAATGATTATTCCCCTTTCTATTTTAAAATCATATTAGTATTTTCCATAAAACCACACTAAAATGTTTTAATGCTAAAATTTCTTAAATACTCTTCTTACAGGGGGTCAATTTTGTTTGAAATCACTTACCATGATATATTATAATTTTAACTTATGAACTTCCATGCCTATTTTAATTCCTTTCATTCATGGACAGTTTTATGATACACCCATTCATTATTCTTTATGACATGACTATGATACCCATTTCATTCCATGGGTACCCTTATGTTTATGTATGATTAATTTTGTATTATTATTAATGTGGAAAACATATTAATGAACATGTTAAGGTTGGTGCACCCAGATGTTTCTCCAATGAATTGGGTAAAGTTTATTCTCATGAGACATTATGTGCGACTATCTCAGCGGTTAGCCTTGACTCGTGCTACCATGTGCAACGGTCTTGGTGGATAACCATGACTTGTGATCCTCTATGTGAAAAGAAACTTGAATCACGATAAATCCATGTTCTTTTTCTTTATAATTACTATTAATTCATGATTATAAAAAACCAAATTCACATGTTATGATTCCATATGTTTCTTTCCATTTTATATCATTATGTTATGCCTTCTAACCCATGTGCTAAAGCTTTATTTCTCATGTTTATTCCCTTGTTCAGATTTTTAGTTCCTCCCTTTGTTCATGTTATCACCAGGTTATCCTATGATGATGTATAAGAATAATGGAAGTTAGGATATCCTTATGAATAATCAACAAGCAAATATTATATTTAGTACCATGTTTTAGGTCCCTTGTCTTCCAAGACACTAGACTTTATGATCCTTGGATTGAAGTATGATATTTTATTATGCTTAAAATAATGTAATGTTATGTGTAAATGGTTCGGATAGCTATATAAAACCTATTGGGGATTTGGAATAAACATAATAGGGTTGATTTTGGAGTTGGGTTTGAACCTTAGGAAGGCTTCCTACATATCCTATTTTTATGGAAATCAAACCCCATGTAGTTCGGTAAGTCTTGTAGGGGAGTATATCCCATTGAGAGGATAGGGTGGGGTTTAATCCTAAGAAGGATACCCTTTGTGAAGGGACCATTAGACATATTTTAACTCATGGTAATTTGGTGTCTTAATTTGGGGCTTACTTCTAAGGAGGATTCTTGGATTAAGGGAATTAATATTTGGAGATTACTCATAAGGAGGATGCCCAGTGAGCTCAAGCCCTAGGTGGGTGTCCTACATATCATAGTCAAAGAAGGAATTAGATTTATAATAGTTACATGCTTCAGGTGTATTGTGTCGATTTCATGATCATAAAAAACTTATAATCCCATGTGATTCCTACTTGGTGTGAGAAACAAGAGGAAGCATAATATTTTAAAAACCACACACTTTTCCTCTAACACTGGTGGAAGTGTTTAGGTCTATAGTGTATAAGACTAGGGATATGAAAATTACCTATAATTGATTTACATTAGGAATGATTCAACGGTAAGGAAGGAGTGAATGTGAATGACTTGGAGGTAGAGATAAGAAAGACTACAACCTCTGATATTTAAGGCTAGGGGATTACACTAGGATGGCTTCCCAGAAATTGGTCCTATAGTAGAAGGAGTATATCATTCCATTTTGAATGTAAAAGAGCATGTGATCCTTACCCTCTCTACTAGAAACTATAGGAATCATGTCTCATATATTAGAAGTGGAAGAAATGGTACTATCTCCAAAATCAATGATTGGGTTCTCCTCAACACTGTCCCTGGGATAAGGGTCCTCATGGCCACATATATACAAATCTACATATTCCTTGATGATCCTAACACTCTAGTTGGACAAGTGTGGAAAACATCTAACTGTAAAAATATAAATCCAAATAATATACACTATAGTGTTCCATTTCCCATAGTTTTTAATGTTAGTAGGTCTTGGTGGAGGATTTGATTTGATCCCTCTCAGGCAAGGGAGCCAAAGGAGGAAAGGGCCAGCCACTGATGTCTTTTATGAATGCCCGATGGATGGATCATGCATGAAAGAAGGTAGGAAGAACCATAGAGTTTTGCATAGGGGGTGCTTTGCACAGGTAGGCCTTGGAGAAGAGATAACAGCTTGGGATATAGAACACCTAGGTGACTACACTTGTCCAAGACCTTTTCTGAACCTTCAAGGGCCTCTATAGGTGTCCCAAAGGTAAGTCATGTTAGTAACTGGTTAAATAAGGGGACCTTGTGCTGGCATTTTTTGATTAGGGGTTGGGAGAATTCATCATTAGGTTTTTTTACTTAAAACAATTTTAGGACTTATGTTTTTCTATTCCCCATTAATTACCTATTCTTTAGGTGTTAGAGAACTACCTTGATGGTTTCACAATAATTGAGCGAAGCACTAGGGAGACCAGAACAACAATTGGTCTTTGGAAAAATTCTTCTATACTAATAAAGACCCCAAGGGCCTATATGAAGAAAAATATGGGACCCTGGGTAAAGGTGTAATTTCATTCAAGTGGGAGGTTTGTAGGGGCTTATGCACTGATGGTGCTTGTGGGTACCATGGTTGAATTTCTCTTTGGGAATTTGTGGTTGTTTGATTTATTCATCTATTTTATCCTATTTTTTATATAGACTATTCCATTGTATACTTTTCATCTAGGTTATAAAAATGGAGTCTCAACAAAATACCACCATCAGGATTTGATCTGGTCAAAGAAAGAGGGTCTAATCCTGAGTTAATGGGATGAAAAGGATATATGAGTCACATAAGATTTTGTGGTTAGTTTTCCTCTCTGGTATGTTATTGATATTTCATAAGACTTCACATGATAATGACTATCTTATATTTCTCTAAAACATTAGGTTCATATTATGAACCATATAATCCTTCGACGACTGATACTAAACCTGTGATTGTCACCGAGGAGGTTTTTCAGGGTCTCAAGTCATTAGAGGAGGGTTATGAACCAACCAATCCATGTGTTCCCATGGGTGATTTTAACACGGGTGTAGGGATTTCAATAAAATAAATGATAAATCATGGAATTCCTTTTAACAAAATACTAGAACATGTTAATATTACTACCACTTTAAAATAATTTGGGGCACAATATAATGAATCAAACTTACATGAGTCTTTATTTTTAGTCCAATTAACATTTTTTCTGGATTTCATTATCTATAGTGGTTAGAATATGTAACTCCATCCATGGAAACTGTTACAATTATGGTGCATGATGATGGTGTATAAATCAATCTCAATCCAAGTATTGAGGGAGTGCCTACTCATGTGGATCTTAAAATGGTAAGTATTTCTAAACATCATCAGGGAAATCTTGGGATGACCTAGGAGAGTGCCCCTCATGAAGAGGTGTCCGCCCAGACTACTAATTCTAGGAATTTTGGGGAGGAATCCTCCTTGTTTCTGACTTATTAGTGGGCAAGGATCACTAAATATTGTGACTGTGCCCCACACATTCTATTATTTTGAAGTTATCAAAGATTTTAATTTGTCATATAGGATTTTTATCATCCATGGTTAGGTTTGAGGGATAATCTTATGCATCATCTCAACTAGCATCAAAAGCCAAGGTAGACACTATTAATGAGGGAGAAAAACAAGTCACTTATTTGAGTGAAATGATTCTAAAGTACATATCTCCTTATGAAAGTGACTCTAAATTAGATTTGGAGCTATAAAATTCCTTCAAAATCGTATGTCTCAATGTTTGGTAGAACATATGGAAAATAATATTTGAGACACCCCTTGAGTATTTTTCCTTCTTGATTTCAATGGCTTCCAACTTTGATTAGCCTTTTGGGATTTAGTGGGTTTTATTACCGTACATTATGAATTGCGGTGAAGGAGACTATTCATCAGTGAGAATAGGAGAATAAGATTCAGAAAGACCTTACAATGGTCAAACTTTTCACCACCATTGAGGGTTTTTAATCTATACTATCTAATTTGAAGGCCACCCACAACACAAATTGGGTGGGATATAAATACAAGATCATGGAGAAGTCCATTAAAGTGTCACTTTTACTGTATAAATTGGATGCTAGTCAGGGATAACTCTAAAAAATCCATCCTTCATTAAGAGAATCCCAATATATGGGGAAACTAACATTTTAGCTACCAAGGAATCACTTCTTCATGATATGGAGACTAATGTTGGCTGACTAACTAAGCTTCAACAAGAAGTTTAGGGGGCTCTTAAGGTTATTAAATAGAAAACGATTTATGTTGAAGGAAACTTGTAATATATGATAGAGAGACTCCATTTTGTGGATTTTCATCTAATTTTTCTCTATTAATTAAATGAATTTTATTTCTGATCATATATATCTTTATCCATAAATTCCTCCTATAATAAAAAATTTAAAACTGATTTCCATAGAATTACATCCTCATATCGGCTAATAATAACTAAAATGATAGGGATGGGGGCTCTATAACTTTTACTTGAACCAAGGGGCTTAGTGAGATAGTTTGAATGTTTCTAGGGTCAAATGGAAAACCCTACAATCTTTGTGTCTGTTGTGTCATCTTCCTAATTTCTCTCATAAGATCAATATGAATGGGACATAGTGGGTGATACTTGGATTTTTTAGGCCTCCCCTTTTATATTTTTATCCTTACAAGATTTGTGACTTATAAATTTTTATTGAACTATATTTTTCTTAATCCATATAGAGTCTATGTTTAGAGAACTCAGACTCAACTTTTTTCCAGGGTTCCATTTGTGGTCTTTCTACCAATTGATTACTATGTATCTTTTTGCAGGAATATTAATTTCATGCATGTTGGACTAATAAAGCTAATATTTTAGGTCAAATAGATTTTACTATGAATTTTGAAATGATTTATTAGAAAAGACTTGATAGTTAGGAAAATTTCAATATTATTCATATAATTTCGAGGGGAATCATCATCAATGATTTTTTTATGTTTTCCTAACATAAAACATGAAATATGGGAATATAAGAGGAATGTATTGAAAAAGAAGTTACCTATAATTGAAAAACCCATTGTGGGGTTTGTTTTATGGAAGGCTAACTAGGGCATGTAATGCATAGTCATGTAGTGGTATCCTAAGGCTAAGAAGACCATTATGTGGGGGAATTATGAAATTCCAATTAGGGGATGTAAAATTTTTTTAGGTAAAGGAGTTCCAAATAATTATGATATTCTATTACTAATAAACAAATGATGTTTAATATTTGGATATCTCAAGACCACAATTGGTGGATTTTCCATGATAGATGTTCGATAATAAAGGAATCATCTGTACTAACATAGGACATCAATAAGAATCTAGTAAAATAGGTATTTTATATGTGAAGGATTTTACATTTTGTAAGGTAATAAATGATAGGGGGGAAGGATTATTTTCTAAAAAAGGTTGAAGTTATCATGTAGTTTAATTTCTTATGAATTAGACATTATGCTATATAGTTTAAATGCATGAAATAAGGACAATAGGTTGTTCAGTTTAACATCACATCGTAAGGGAATTGGGATTTTTGGTTTAAAGTAATTCAACAAGGAAATTTTGTTGAATAGTTAAAAGTCACACAACAAGTATACTAGGATATTCTTTTTACAGTCAGGTGGAAAGAACGTTATGTTATGTATTTTAATGTCATGTAGTAAGTACATTTTTTTCTGTAGTTTAATGTCATTAAAGAAGAGCATTATGTTTTTTAGTTCAAATTCATGCAACAAGGAAGTTAGTGGGATATATTTTAGGATATTTGGATTTGACTGAATGTTTGATGATTCGTTTATTTTTGTTAATCCTTCTGGAAATGTTGTACCATGTTTAGGTATGGAAGGATAAAATTATATGTTGTTATTTTTGGATTCCTTAATTTGAAGGATGGTACGGGAAAAAGGGATTATGACATTAGAATAGGTCCCTCTTGAGACCAAAGTTCCAAATAATTGATTAAACTGTTATGAGGGATGTTTTATACAAGGCCAACTAGGGCACATACTGCATAGTCAACAATCGGATCCTTTGGTTGATAAAATTCTTATGAGGGTTGTTTTATGCAATTCCAACTAGGAAATTTACTTCATGGTTAGGCAACAGAGCTCTTAGGAATTCCGACATTGAATTGTAAAAAATTGGTGAAAGTTTTTGCAGATTCACACACTTCCAAGCACAATGTTTTGTTTCTAGAGAAAATTGAATGAATATGGAAGAGGTATACCATGTAATGATTTTCAAAGAATTTGGGAATTAGGTTCTCTATGCATCTCTGGCTCAAGCATAGAAAATATGGTGTTTTTAGTTTTAGGTCATATGACTACGACCAAAATATTATGAAAACAATGGATGGTACATTGTCAAATGGCCCAATATTATTCTAGTATGCTTTGAACTTATGATGGGGGAAATATAAACCATGGCCCTGGATACTTTTTGTTTGGTAGAAGGGATATGGGAAAAATATTCAGTGGATGACCGCTAATTTAAATTGAGGGTTCCATCATACCATCATCAAAAGTAAAAAGGAACAAAAGAGGCTTCTACTAAGGGAGAAATTGTGACTAATTTAAAAACTCATTATGAGGGATGATTTTGCAAGTCCAATTGGGGCACATAATGCATAGCCAAACAGTGGCATACATAGGATGACAAGACCGTTATGGGAGAATTTTATGAAAAGGAAACTAGGGCACGTACTGTACGGTCAGGAAAATGAGATCTTAGGTTATAGACAATATGCCAATAAAATTCGAGGAAAGGTTATGAAGATCAAAATTTATTCTTGATCAGGGGTGTGACATGAGAAAAGGGGCATTGTTCAATGCATAATGGAAGCATTTCACTGATACTGGCCATGAGTTTGGAGTCTGTTGCACAAATTTGACACAAATATTGAAGTGGGTCATCTCACGTTTCCTTAGTGGACTCTCTAAATAACGGACCCAAAATAATATATTCTTCATTGATTTTGACTGTATACCGGGGGAGGGGGAATTTTCTTTTACCCCATGGATGGGGATAGGGATTACGACCTAAATTTCAGTACATATCTAAATGAGATAAGAATCAAGAAACACAGTGTTCTTGATAGTATTCCTATGAAAATATGATCCATAATTATAATGTAGAGGGGATTTGTGATTTAATCATGACTGGACTCGAGATTAGAGATCTAGGTGCCACTATGTATCTCAATAGGATGAGAATCAATCCACATGTAATTTTTTAAAAAAATTCCCCACACCAATTTGATTTTGATGTGGGGGAAGGGGACTTTTGTTAACTTCTATACTAATGGTTGGGCCTAAAATATTATGTCTATGTATTACCATGCATCTCATTTTAATTAAAATCGAGGAATAAGCCATGGAAGCATTATCTACATAGATTTGATTCATGCATGAGGAAAATGAAAAGAGATTTCAATTTTTCAATACCTTAACTATTACTAGGATTAGAGATTTAGGCGTCGCTACATATCTTACTAGGGAACGAATAAATCCTCATGTAGTTCTTGGACACCCATGATGTTTAACATCGTGAAATATGGATGAAGATTGGAAGACATGAAAGGTTATACATATTGTGGCTGGACTGAAAATGGAGATCTGAGAATCACTATGTATCTTTCTAAGGAAATAATCAATCCACAAGTTGTTCTTAATAAAGTTCCTTGTTTAGGTCTAATCTATACATAGTAAGTGGGGGATTTTGTTTTAAAACAAGTATGGCTTGACTCGAGATTGGATATTTGGGAGTAAGAACATATCTTATTGGAATTAAATTCAAACCACACATAGTTCTTGATAAAGTAACTCATTAAGGTCTGATCCATACATAGGGAGTGGGATATTTTTAAAAAAAATTGTGGTTCGACCCAAGACTGGATATCTGGGTGTCACTTTGTATCTCATTTGAATGATAATCAATCCACACATAGTTCTTGTTATATTATCCCCACACAAACTAATGTTTTATGTGAGGAAGCATGATTTAATATTTTTTAGATATTTTCTAGAAGAATGGTTGGGATCATGAAAAAAATGGAATAAGAATCAAGCCATGTGTTCTAGAGGAGTTCCCAGTACTGATTTTATTCATGCACAGAGAAAATGGAAATTATTTCTTCATATTCAAGGTCAGGCTTGAGATTGGGGATTTGGGAATCATTGGATATCTCATTGGAATGAGAATAAATCCACATGTAGTTCTTGATAGTTATTACCCATATATGTATTATCCAAACACAAGGAGAAATGGGGTTCAAGTCCCACTAGGGAGTGGCAATAATGTGAATGAGGTTTACACTTGGAATATACTCATCTTTTGAGGGACTACATAGAGTGTATAATCATGGTATCTTGGGGGGTTTCTTATTTTTAAATAATGTAGAAGTTATCAACATAGTTTAATTTCATGTGGTGAGTACAAATAGGGAAATGCAGTTTGACGTCCTTTAGCTAGGGCCTAATATTGTACACTTTATCATCACACACCAAGGATAATGATACTACATAGCTTAACATCATGTATCATGGATACAAATTGTGCTATAAAATTTAAAATCCTCCAAATAAGAAGAACTCTATGCGATTACACAATGTAATTCATCAAGAACCATTCATTAGTTGGACTTGTAGTGAGTTATAAATCCATTGAGATTAAGGAATATGTTCCATTAGAGTGTACATTATGTATGGAGTAAGGTTCTCTCAATTTTGGATCATGGTTAGGAGGCTTCATTTCTAGTATCATTGGATTCCTGAGGACCAATACCAATTCTCCCTAGAGGAATGAGCAGAGGCATATTTCTTGTTAAATGTTCGTGCTATCTAAGTCTGATAAACTTCCAAGTGATGTAAGGTATAAAATATCCTTTCATCTGATCACTCCAATTTATCTAGTCATTTCAGTTTATTTTTATATATACATAGCTAGTTGGAAATGTTAAAACAAAGTGATGGAAACAGAACCTAAATGGGGAAGACATCTTCTATTCCATACACCAATGAGTATGGGGTTTCCCACATTGTAGTACGAGTTGTAGTCCAATATGCTTATGAGGCATGCAAGAGCTTGTCAGGAAAACATTTATTATCTTAATTCACCATTTCTAGTGTATGTTCAATAGGGTCTTGTTTAAAGCCTCTATTTTTCCGTGGGCTACTGCATGATAGCGGGATGAATGGTTGGATTTGATATTTCATTTGTGATGAAGATTATCCACCATAGAAGAATATAAATTGGTCTATTTTTTCATAAATAAGGTATGAGGGACACAATATTTGATAATAATATTAGATTTTACATAGCTAATAATTATTTTTCCTAGTACATCTTTGAGGGGTATTTCATCATCCCATTTTGAGAAGAAATCAGCAACCGTAAGGATTTACATGAACATATTAGCCATAGCTAGAGGATATGGTCCAATAACATCCATTACCCATGTGGAAAATAGATAAAAGTTTTGGCTATATACAACAAATCTAGGTGTTGATGGATGAAATTTGCATGCACTTAGAAGAGAAGAAACATCTTAGTGAGTTTTTTGAAATCATGTGTCATTGAAGGAAAAAAGTATCCGAGGATTCATATTTGATCTGAGAGCTTATACCCAAATTCGTGGGCACCATAGGCTCCCACATATACTTATTTTAAAATAATCACACTCTCTTCCCCATCAACAGATATGATAAGGATTATAGAAAAGAATCACTTTTAGTGGAATTTCTGGTGATTTGGGCCATCATAAAGAGTGAAATTAGATACTCATTACAAGATATACTCTTTTCCAACCCTATCCAATGGATGTACTTCATCTTTGATATATTCCATCATGGGTTCAATTAATACCATTATAGGATGGTATGTATTAGGGATGGGGACGATTTCATTTATTTACTATATTATAATTTGAACAAATGTGAAACCATGTGTCTATGGGAAATAATGATGATTGATTCATCTAGGTTTTGATCCGTCGAAGATGTAGATGAATTTTACAACACTTTTGTATAGGCATTCTGTGATCATGGAATGCATGTCAATATTGGATCTAAGTGAAATTTCTCCATTAACTCTTAGACATAATCAAAAAGAAATAATTATTACTCTTTGTTTATGAAATAATCCCCCTTGAACTACTTGATTATCAATTCCGAATCACCCTTAACTGCTATGTGACTCAATGGTACTTTGATTTCCAATTCCAGGCCTATAATGAGAGACTGATATTCTTCCCCATTATTTGTACCACCTTCAGATAACAGGAAGGAGTATGGAAACACTACCTTTTTCTAGGGATATGAGCACAATTCTCAACCTGAATTTGTTGTGCTTAGGGTCTTCCATTCTCTTCCACATTGGAATCCTGGTAGAACATTCAAAATACATTTCCCAAGTTCAAGAGCTATTAGGAATTAAGAAAATTTCTTAATTAAGAAGTTCATTATTTAATGACATCACTTATATTGAAGTGTTCTTAGCAAGGATGTATGTCCATTCCTGATCTTTTAGTTTTTTATGAGGGAAAAACTATATATCCAACTGTTACAGGATAAATTCCCACCATTCCAGACATCATATCATCATATGATGACTAAGGATAAATTTGAGTTTGTTATTGTGATAAATTAAGTGAATATCATGTTACTATAAGTAGTGCCTCAACTTCTGATCATCAAATATTAATGCTAGGTAGAACTTCTCAATATCTAAATAGTGATTATCAGCATAAAGCATGATTTTACTGAGATAATAAAGGTTGTTTTCATTCTTATTGCTAGTATTTTTTATTAGAAAGGAACATAGTGATCATTTTAGGTCCATCACGTATATAATGAGGTGTTTTCATTCAATAGGTGAAATAAGTATCAATGGGATTAAGAGGTATTTGTTGAGGGAATCAAATAATTCTTGACATTGATTAGTACACTAATAATTGAACCCCTTATTTGTCAATTTAGTGATGGGTAAACACTTTCCTATCAGACTGGCTACGAAACATCAAATGTAGGAAAAGTGTCCTTGAAGTCCTCTAAATGCTTTCAAATTTTTGAGGAGGTGAAATTCTAATGATAGATTTAGTCTTCTCAGGATCAAATCAATACCACTATCGTGTATGATAAAACAAATAATTTTTTTTGAGGTTACCTCAAAAGCACATTTCAAGGGGTTCATATTGATATTATGTTGTTGAATCATAATGAATATTTTTTAGGTTATCCAAATGATCAGAATGTTTTCGAGATTTGACCAATAGATCAAAAACATAAAATTAAACAAACCCTCACTAAAGAGGTTTTAAGATTTGATTCATAGCATGTCGGTATGTTGCACCAGCATTCTTCAAGACAAATGGAATTTCCAGATAATGGAATAATCCTTGAGTGGTTCTGAAGTCTATGGATTCTTAATCTCTTGGGGCCATCTAGATTTAATTGTATCTAGAATATCCTCCTAAAAGATAGGGCTTGATGATTAGCTATTGCATCAATCCGAAGTTTTGAAGTTGGAACCAGTAAGTATCTTTGGGATCATAACAATTTAGATCTATAAAGTCAATGGAAACTACAATTATATTGTTCTTATTTCTCAAAAGGAAAATATTTTATATCCATTTTGGGTATTTTACCTCTCAAATAAAATCATTTTCGATGAGTTTGTCCACTTCAGGCTCAATTTTTGAGTTGTGGGTCAGGTGCGTCCTCCTTGCTTCCTACTTGTTTCCCCTATAATTTTCGGGAAAAACCAAGTGATGTGTGGCCACCGCAGGATCAAGGCTTGGAATCTCTATGTAATTCGAGGGAAACAAATCTCGGTGCTTCGTTAGGTATGAGGTGCATACCTCTGGTTCTTCAAGAGTCATTTATGCACTAATTAGAGTGGGGCGTGGATAATCTTTTGTACCCAAATTTATTTCTATGAGTTCTTCAATAATAGTAGATTTGACTTCCTCAATTACAATAGGGTAGTCCATTAGATATTATTTTAATCACCCCAACCCTATTTAACCAGACTCGGTGCATTATTACATAACATTGGCATGATACAAGGAATAATGATTTGAAAGACCGATTAGTTTAGTTGCCTTGGAAGTACTAGATAAATACATAAGTGTTACATTACATTATATGATAAAAACAACAACAATATTTTTTACCCATTGAACACATTTATAACTTTTATCCTATACCTACAGGTCAAACATAAAATAATTCTTCACATCCTGGAGAAAGTAAAACCTAGAAAGGCTTGAGCTCAGATGCTCAGTAAGGATAACAATATAAGAGAATCATTCTTAAATAAGAATAAACATATAGAACAATGTATAAGACTAAAACAAAAGCCTTTTAAAATTAAAATAAAACATAATATGGTAAAGGTAAATAAAATAATTCCATTTACTTATTCACATGGATATTCTACTTATCGTATAATCACATGTAATATCAAAAGATAATTTAATAATGGTGGAATGCATAATTCCAGACATCATAACCACATAGTCAAGGCCTTGTGCCAAGACTACAAAAATGATTTTGTCAAGGCCTTGTCCCAAGATAGTATTTTTTCTTATGAGACCTACCGATGCATCATGGAGATATAGTGGGCTCCACCCATCAATTACTAAGTCCAATGCATTTATCATCTGAAAAGGTTGAAACATAACATAAAAATTCATATTAAAACTAGAATATGAAATGTTAATACATAAACTATTAACCATGAATGGTATAAAAATAACACATCCATGGTAAGACACATCAAAAAAATATCAATACAATATGGAAGAATGAATCACAATAAATCAACTTCAAATAAGTGTAAAATATATCACAGGATGTTGACATAGATGAAATAAAATATATTTGAGAAAAATATATCTTTCTATTTTGAAAACTTTTAAAAGTCACATAATTATAAAAGAAAACATTTATTTTAAAAATATTCTTGTAATATTTTAAGGGAAGATTTAATTTTGATATAATGACGGTGAATAACTGCACCCTCCATATAAGATAAAAAACATTATTACCTTAATTTTTCGAAAAGGTCATAAGGGACCATGTTCAAAAAATGAGAGAAATATTATTTTCAAACCATTTTATAAAAAGTCAAACAAGGGTATAAATGAATTTTAACAATAGTCTAGTAAATAGTAATAATGTTTTGAAATAAATTTTTAAGAAACACGAATGTGGATGATAAAGACGTCCCGTAGATACTTGTGTAAAAACAACCTCGGATAATAATGAGATTGTGAAATTAACCATTATTTTGTACTTTTCCTTGGTTGAGGGTAAACTATCCATATGTATTATAGATAACTCATTTTTATTAAATTATACAAGGAAAACATACATAAATATGATATCATATATTATCTTCTAATATTTCATTGTTAATAATATTTTTGCAGTATCATTGTTTCGGGTGTTGTGTTATTTGTTTCCCTTTTTATGTTTTGTTATGTAAGTCATGTCTGTTATGGAGAGGATGTATTTGATTCATATCCAGAATTTTATTATGTTATTAAATGTTATCTTTAATAGTCAAATGAAAATTATTCTCTAATGGTTATGATGTGGAATGAATCTCGTCACGTTCGTGGAGATGGTAATCCATATGTACGCACAAACGCTACTATAATTTAATTTTTTTTAAAGGAAAGAAAACCAAATGATAAAAAGGTATATTATTATTCCATTATAATATAATATTTTATAAATGTTACATATGTACATTAACACCATCCTATATATGTTCCATGTATGTTAAGAATAAGAAATATCACATTGAGGGAACGGTAGTCCGCACTTCCTCAAATAAAATTATTGTATATATAAAACATTAATAAAATAATGTCATGCTATAAAAGATAATTATAGAATCTTATAGAAAAATAAATATCATAAATATCATATATATCATATATAATTACAGTTCCATCATAATGTCCATCATAAGAGGTGGTAGTATAAGATTGAAAAATCATCGTTTCGTGAGTCAGTAGTTCTCCGTCCACAGAAATATATTTTAGAGGAGATGTTACCTTTAAATATATTTATATTTAAAATGAATATTTATAGATGAATATATAACTTACATAACCCCATGTAAAAAATGTTTTACTAAAAGATATATGTTTAAGTCATTTTTGTCTTTACATTAAATTAATTAATATAAAGTGTCATTATCACTCTCAAGTGGCTCCATGGGGTCCCAAAAACGACCCAGGGATGTCCATGGTCTGACATGTATCATTCAATAGGGTTAGGACATGTGTTAGTGTAATTTAATATTATTATAATATTATTTTTTCCCTTATTTATAGGATTTATACCTTTAACCATGGTAAATAAAATATTTACCGAAATAATTATTCCTAATGTCTAAAAATAAAATATACCTATTTATAAAATTTAGACATCTGAATTCCAAATATAGAATCCATTTTTCTAAATTAAAAACACATAAGTGCCTGAAATTAATTTAAAATTATTTCTCATTGTCGAAACAAAAAATGTTTTTTAATAAATAATAATTATCAAAAGATTGACACTTGTTTATGTCCAGTTTAAATGTAAAATTACATCCAATGACCTAAATTAAATTAAATGATAAAAATAAAATTTACCAATAAAAATTATTTCGATTAAAAAAAAATTAATTAAATTTTTGTATTTTTCAATATTCATCAAAAATTGAATGTTTTTAGAAGAGTACCAAAAGTTCACTCTAAGATAATTTTGATATTCAAAACCTAAAAATGAATTGTATTTGAGAGAAAAAATTTATAAAATTTCAAAAAGTAGGTATTACTATTCATAACGACTAGTTCGGTTTGTCGTGGTTTGTTAGAATCTCAAAGTTGTGTATAGCACAAGCTATTACATTATTCAAAGGGAAATATACCATGGAAGCTTGGGGTGTTACATTCTCACTCCTTAAAATAATTTCATTCTCAAAATTTCTAGAATACTATTTCATAAAAATATTCGGGTAGTTCTTAATGATATGTTCCTCAGGTTCCCACGTTTCCTCTTTCATCTTATGATTTCTCTATAGAACATTCACTAGATGAGTCATTCTATTTCTCAACACTTGTTCTCTCATATCAAGAATTCTAATAGGCCCTTCGCAATAAGACAGATCGATTTCCGGTTCTATTTCTTCGTTGGTGAGTACATGCATTGGGTCATGCATGTATTTACTCAATAGTGATATGTGGAACACAGTATGAACTTTGAGAGACTTAGCGTCATTGCCAAATGATAAGCTAAAACTTCAATTAATTCTAGAATTTTGAAAGGTCCAATATACCTGGGAAGTAATTTTCCTTTCTTGCCGAATCGTATAACACCCTTCCATGGAGATTCCTTCAAGAAAACCTGATCTCCTAATTGAAATTTCAATTATTTCCTTCAGTTATCGGCATAGATCGTTTTCCTACTTTTTGATTTTTTGATGTGGGTTTGGATAACCTTAACCTTTTCCATTGTTTCCTCCACATGTTCTAGGCCTACATGTTTTCTTTCACCAATATCATCCCAACAAGTTGGTTTATGACATATCTTTCCATATAACTCTTCATATGATGCCATTTGAATACTTGAATGTAATATATTGTTATTGGAAAATTCTACTAGAGGTAAATATTGATCCCACATACCTTTAAAGTCAAGTTAGAAAGATCACAACATGTATTATAATGTTTTAATAGTTAGTTTTGATTGTCCATCAGTTTGAGGGTGGTACACAGTGCTCAAACGAAGTTTAGTATCCAAGTCCTTCTGAAGACTTCCATAATCTTAATGTAAAACCAGGATCACAGTCAGAAATAATTGATAGGGATACTCCATGAAGTCTTAAAACTTCATTAATATATATTCATGTCAAATGTTCAAGTTGTAAATGTTCTCTTATAGCAATAAAATGAGCTGACGTGGTTATATGAGCAACAATGACCCATATTGCATCAATAATTCTAGGAGTATTTGGTAGCCCCATGAAAAAGTCCATCATAATATCATCCCATTTCCAATCAGGTATGGGAAAAGGTTTCATGACTCATCTAGGATGTTGTCTTCCAACTTTCACTTATTGAAAAACCATACATCTTGACACATAATCAGCAATATATCTCTTTATGTTGTCCCACAAAAAATGTTCCTCCAACTCTCCATAAATCTTAGTTGTTGACCACAGCTGTTTTGATAATATCAATTATGTTTTAATATGTGTTTATTATATTATGTTTACAAAAACATAAAAATAATCATTGGAATATGTTAATCAGTGTTTATCTATGTCTATACATGCTTTGAAATAATTCTAACTCAATCTAGATATGTTTTGCATAAAACAGCTACTGATAGAGTAAGTCCACTGGTATGCACAAAAGCTACCGATAAGGATATGTACATCGGTACAAAAGTATAAGAATATGGATAAGGTCATCAGTATGCATATAGTCACCGTTACACCAGAGCTACCAATATAATAAATCTTCCAGTATGCACAAGTCGACTGATATAGACCTACCAATAGAGTAAGTCCACTAGTATACACATAGTTACCAATACAAGCTACCAATACAAACATACAGACATACAACTACCGATATGAAGTCCACCGATACAGACAGACACCGAAAAACTGCTACTGATACATGTTTGCTGATATAGATAGATGGCTACAACTACAAATTCTACCGATACAAGAATTCCACCAGTACAAAAGAGCTACTGATAACAGGAGCTACCGATGGAAAGAGCTACCAATACAGAGAGACAATGTTATACAGAGTAATAGATACCGATACAAGACATACTAACTCAAGTCCACCGTTACAATCTCACTGATACTAAGAGCTACAGATGGAAACTAGTCACTATATCTCTAAACTCTTTCTATTTGTTTATTTAGCAACGGTCATATTTGATATTTTTAATGCATATGCTATTAATTCATGATAGTTTTTGTCATGTCAGGGAACCGTACCTCGTACCTACAGAAGCAATCATGCTTTTTGTCGGACCACATGAGCTATAAAAGGAATAAAAAAAGCATCACATTAAAGGGTGTGTAAAAGAACTGAAAATGCTACTGAGTGTGGTGATATACTATGTTACAAATTTGACACCAAAATAACATATCCACCAGAGCTTAAAGAAGAGAAGAACTTTTGTTGGAAGATGGGAGACATTGTTGTGCTGCAAACCTACTGCAACCTCGAGCAAAACATGAATATAAGGAAGTCAAGTAATAGAACTATGACACTCAATTTCTCAGACAAAATAAGAGACATACTCAAACAACATCTGCTCAATCCAAAAGGAGTCCATAGCTTCACTCAAAACACATAGAGCATTCTAAACTCATCTGTATTTGTTTATCTCTATTGTGTTTCGTTTATTTACATTTTGAGCAGTGTGTGTGCTCTTTATTTTTAGGAACAATGTGTATCTTGTGCTGAACTGGATGATTTATAAATCCCCACTTAATCATTCCCTTACTCTCTTGAATCCCACTATGGATAGTGGTAGAGGTCAAGTGTGACCTGGATATCCTATGTGATGTTGTTGTTTGTTTTCCCAAGTAGAAATGTGGTAGAGGTCTTAGTACATGGACTGTCTTTTTACTATTGTTAACCCAGATCGAGGGTGTGGATCAAAGTTTATATAAACTTTTTTGAGAATAATATGTCTCGACAAGAGACTGAACCACTTGGTTAAAACTGTTGGGCTTGTTTATTTTGTTTTAAACTATACTGAATATTACATTACTAAGTACTTTAAATTAAAATCTATTTTAAAATAACTCTAATAGTTAAACTATCAAGTGTTTCTATTTATTGTAAATAATTAGGTTAGTTTCAAAAGGTAATCTAATCTTTAGATTAGATTAACTGAGAACAAATCAATCTCTTGAGAACCTAACTAACCCTTTACTGTATTAAAAATTCACTATAGTTTAGCTTGTTATTTATTTTGGGGGATTTTAATAGAATTTTTTTTAACAGAAATTTTTAGTTGGAACTCAATTCACCCCTCTCTTGAGTGTCCACTCTGACCAACATTTGTTATCGAAGGAATGTTTATTAATTAAGGTTTTACAAATACTCTATTTTTTAACTGTGATTTTAGTTGTATATTAATGATCATAAATTTTTGTTAGTTCTAAATTTTATCTCTTTAAATATATTTTCTAAAATCTAATTATGGATAATAGATTATAAGGTGTTGCTACCAACAAGCCACCTTTCATTAATGGTGTCAATTATGCCCAATGGAAACTAAAAATGAAAATTCATTTAGAAAGTATGGGATTTGATATCTGGACTGCTATAGAGACTCTGTATTAGATTCCAGAAACTGAAAGAACTACTTGGGATAAACCTACAAAAATTGCTTACAATATAAATTTCAAATCCATGAATGCTCTGTACTGTGCTTTAGGAGATGAATAATTTAATCAAATATCTACTTGTAAAATTGCTTATGAAATTTTGGATACTATGGCTATTTCCCATGAAGGAACAACCAATGTTAAGGAAATGAGATTGAATACCTACACTATTAAGTATGATAATTTTAAAATGATGTCTGATGAAACTATTTCTGACATGTATCCCAGGTTCAATTAAAATGTAAATACAATGAGCTCACTTGGAAATGTTTTTCCTGCAAAAGAGCAGATCATGAGGATACTTAGATGTCTGCCAGAAACATGGAGAGGCACATCAGCCTCCATAAGAGAATCGTGTGACATAACTTAACTACTTGTTAAGGATCTAATTGGTAAGTTGTTGTTGTATGAAGAAGAGATAAAGGTAAACAATAAAGAAGATGATGAACCAAAGAGGAAGTCAGTGGAATTTAAGTCTACTGCCTCAAAGAGAGAGGACTAGGATAAAGTTTACATACCTACTAAAAGCTCAAAAAGTGGAGGTTCAGATTCTGATAGTGATGAAGAGATGGCTCAAATATCTAGTAGATTCAAGAAATTCTACAAGAAGAAGAATTTTTTTAGAAAACCAAATTATAAAGGTATGTATGACCAACAATGTAATTGGATTAATATTGGAATAAAGTTGATAAGGATGATGAGATGGTGTGTTAATAATGCAAGAGGAAAGGACATGTGAAGGATGACTGTCCAAAATTAAAATACATGAAGAAATATGAGTACAATAAAAAAAATACAAGAAAGATATGAAAGAAACCCAGCGTGCTTCAGAAGATAGTTCAAGTGATTCTGATTCCACTCAGGACGAATAATCTCAAAAAGATAATATGTGTTTCATGACAAACACATCAGAGAGAACATTGGATACTCCAGATTAAAATTCTTATTCTTATGGAGATGACTCTGATTCTGAAAACATGTCTAGTGAAGAGTTATTTGAATACTGTAATATGTTATAAGATACTTGTAATTAGATAAAGGATAAGTACAAGTCATTAAAGAAACAGAATGCCTTGACTAGTAATGTTGAATATGATATTAGTATAGAAAAGGAAAAGAATGATCAACTATTAAAGGAGAATAATGAACTTAAATTTTCCAATGAGAAACTTAGAAAATATTTAGAGAAGTTCACAAATGTAAAGTACACTCTTACACAAATTATAGGAAAACAAGTAGCACCAAAGTATACTACTGGTTTAGACTATTAACCTGGACAGAGGCACCTTGTTAAGAATAGATTTATTCAAAAATCTGGACAGTATGCTGCAAATTCTAGATCTAGAAATTCTTATGTCTAAACCGGCTATTCACATAGTTATAGATCAAACAATGTTTATCTTTCAGAATCTGTTGAATCTATTGATTATATAAGAACCATTAGACAAATTTGGGTACCAAAAGTTTTGCTTGCTATCCTTTCTGGGCCCATGAATATCTGGTACCAAAATCATTTTCTATTTAAACCTATTTTTTAGAAAACATGATTGAAGAGATCCTATAAGAAGATATGGTACTTGGACCGTGGATGTTCAAGACACATGACATGAGATTTTTCATGTCTCAAAATCTTAATCAAAGTTGATGGAGGACATGTCACATTTGGTGATAATTCAAAAGGAAAAATCATCTGCTTAGGCCAGATTGGTAACACAGATTCAGTTTTAATTTCTAAAGTATTATTTGTTGATGAATTAAAATAAAACCTGTTAATCATTTCTCAGTTGTGTGATGATGGTTTAAATTTTAAATTTGAAAATGATGCTTGTAATTTTTTTAATTCTAAAAATGTTTTGGTATTTTCTCCCTTAAGAAATGAAAATGTTTATGCTGTAGATTTAAATTCCTTAGCCAAACAAAAGGTTATTTGATTAAATTATTTTCATAGAGAGTCTAGGATATGGTAGAGAAGATTAGGAAACAACAATGTTCATTCACTTAAGAAACTGACTAAGAAAAATTTAGTTAGAGAACTACCTCATCTAAAATTCCCAACAGACAAAGTTTTAATCCCTGTCAAAATGGATATCAACATAAAGTTTCATTCAAATTAATGAAAGAAGTTCCAACTTCTCAACCTCTCGAGTTGGTTCACATCGACTTGTTTGGACCTTCTAGAGTTTCAACTTTGAATGTGAAGCACTATGTCTATGTCTTAGTAGATGACTTTTCTAGATATACATGGGTTACATTTTCTTGCTCACAAAAGTAAAACTTGTTCCTATTAAATGAAATATTACATGTCTATAGAAAACCTTAGTGGATATAAGATTAAGACCGCGAAAAGTGATCACGAACTTGAGTTTGGAAATCATGATTTTGAAACCTATTTCTCACATAATGGCTACAATAATAATTTATCTACCACTATGACACCTCAACAAAATGATGTAGTAGAAAGAAGTAGTAGAACCCTTCAAGAAATTTCCAGAACTATACTTAATGAGAATGAACTACATGATTATTTCTGGGCTGAAGCTGTAAATACAGCTTGTTATATTATAAATAGAGTCTTGATTAGACCTATTATCAAGAATACCCCTTATGAACTATGAAATAATAGGAATCCTGAAGTGATTTACTTCAGAGTTTTTGGTTGAAAAGTCTTTATACTTAATACTATGGATAATATTGACAAGTTTTCTTCTAAAAGTGATCATGGAATCTTTCTAGGCTACTCTATAACCAGTACATCTTATAGAGTCTTTTATAAAAGAACCAAATGTGTGGATGAATATGTTGATGTCAAATTTGATGAAACTGATCCTCATGAACCTAAGTCTTCTCTTGAAAATCTTGAAAAAGATCTATATATTGTAGAACTTAATGATAAAATCAGTGAACCTGTTTTAAAGACAACCAGTTCTGAAAATATTCCAAAATCTATTTTTGGTGAACCCGAGCATAGAGAAGAAACCGAAATTTCTTGTCCTGCATTTACTAGACCAACTAGGATTCTAAAGAATAGTCCTTTAGATGTTGTTGTAGGTAATCTTGATATAGGGACATAGACTTGAGCTTCTCTAAGAAATCAGGTTGAACATCAGGCCATTATTTTATAGTTAGAACCTAAAAATATCAGTGATGCAATCAATGATGAATTTTGGGTAATGGGTATGAAAGAGGAATTAAATCAATTTGAAAGAAACAATGTCTGGGAATTAGTTGAAAGACCTAAGGACACTTTGACCATAGGCACCAAATGGGTTTTTAGGAATAAAGTTGACGGATCAGGAAACATAGTTAGAAACAAGGCATGGTTAGTTTCACAAGGGTATAGTCAAGAGGAAGGAATAGACTATAAGGAAACTTTTCCACCTGTAGCTAGATTAGAAGCATTTAGGATTCTACTTGCCTATTCTGCTCATTTGAATTTCAAGTTATATCAAATGGATGTTGAAATTGATTTTCTAAATGGTTTAATAATTGAAGATATTTATGTTGAACAACCACATAGATTTACTAATCCTCATTTTCCAAATCAAATTTTTGATCTTTCTAAAGCATTATATGGTTTAAAACAAGCTCCATGAGCTTCGTATGATAGGCTAAGCAAGTTTCTTATTTAAAAAGGTTTTTCTAAAGGGATTTATGATCCATCTCGCTTTATTAAAAGAATTTCCAAAGATGTTTTGATAGTGAAAATCTATGTTGATGATATTATTTTTGGATCTTCTAAAAATACCTTGTGTATTGATTTTTCAAAGAGTTTGAAAAATGAATTTGATATGAATTTAATGGGAGAAATCAAATATTTTAATGTATTTCAAGTTTTTCAAAATGAAAATGGTATTATTTTAAATCAAAGTAAATATACCAAGGATCTTTTAAAACATTTTGGTTTAGATAGTATTAAAGAAAGTGATACACATATGAGTATAAGTTATAATATGGATGGTGATGAAATTGGAAAACCAGTGGACCAAAACAACTACAGAGGTATGATTGGATGTTTACTTTATCTTACTTCTAGTTGACCTGATATTATGTATGGTGTGTGTATAAGTGAAATATTTCAAGATAATCCAAAAGAGTCTCACTTTCTTGATGTTAAAATAATTTTCAAATATCTTAAACATACTACTAACATATGATTATTTTATCCAAAATGACAATAATTCGATTTAATAAGTTATTCAGATACTGACTTTGCTGGTTTCAAGTTAGATAGAAAGAGCACTTCTAGAACATTTCATATTCTAGGTATGTCCCTAATATCATGGTGTAGTAAAAAGCAGAACTTTGTTGCATTGTCTACAGTTGAAGCAGAATATATTGTTGCTGGTAGTTGCTGTGCACAAATTCTGTCAATGAAACATACATTATTGGACTACGAATATTAGTTTATACATGTATCTATAAACTGTTATAATACTAGTGTGATCAATATTTCTAATAATCCTTTGTCTCACACTAGGACTAAGAACATTGATGTAAGGCACCATTTTTTGAGAGACCATTACCAAAAATGTGATATTACTATTGAATTTATAGGTACTAAACATCAATTGGCTGACATAATCACCAAAACTTTATGTTCAGATATGTCAAATTACATTAGGCATGAGTTAGGAATGATAAACTTTGTAGAAACCAAACCTCACCGTTAGCCAAACCTCACCATTAGAAACCTCTCTGTTAGAAACCTCACCATTAGAAACCTCACTGATATACCTCATTGTTAGTAAACCACATTGATATACCTCACTGTTAGTGAACCTCACTAATATACCTCACAGTTAGTGAACCTCACCGATATACCTCACCGATAGGAATACTCACCGGTACATCTTACCATTAGTTTGCGTTGTTTTTAAACATTGAATCTTTAGCTGTGAGAATCTATATCGTTTGTATTATATTTATTATGTTTTATTTATTTTTTGATTCCTAAATGATAAAACATAAGTCTTGACCTCTCTCAATCCAGCTCAAACCCTTTACCTTCAATCCTTAGCTTCCAAACCTCCGTTTCTCTCAAACCAAAAGCCTCGCGATTCGCAGAATGGCAAGAGTGAAGAGACCTTTAGTCAGTGAAAAGGATGATGAGCCAAATTCCAAAATACTCAAAGGAGATTCCACTAGTTGTAGTGAAGTGAATAAACCTATAAATCCGCAACTCATCCGAAGGGAAATTGTAGTTGAGAACAATCTATGCGAGGATTGTTTAATAACCAGTAAGTCTTTTTTTCTGGAAGTACTGGATGATCAAAAAAGGGTAGAATGCTTCTCGAATAAAAATGGTCCATATTATCCGAAGCTGGTAAAATAATTCTATGAGTATGTGTGCTTTGAGAAATCTGAAAAGAATAACAAGATGATATCAGTAGTGAATGGAAAGATAACATCTTTTTCTTCTATTGAGTGGGCTGAGTGCCTGAGAATTCCACATGAAAGAGAGTTTGGGTATTTCGTGAAATCATTACCTACTACTAGTAAAATATGTGAATATGAATCTTATTTGGAAGAATTAATAAGAGATGACACACCTAGAAAAGTAGTTGCTATAGAAATGGATGGAGAGAATCGGTTACTGTTCAAGTTCATCCAACATGTGCTAACTCCAAAAAGAGGGGACTTTGCATATCTGAAATACCAAGATATTTATATGTTGAATTTGCTAAGGCATGGTGTCAAGGTAAATTTGGGTAGGCTTTTGATGATTCAAATTGAAGATATGATGAGTCCAAAGTAAAAAAATAATGCTCTATTATTTGCAAAGCTAATTTCAGTTATGATCAAAGTGAAGGGATTAGTTGAGTCTTAGGATGAGACCGCGGTGGTAAGGAACAATTTTGGCATCACAAGCACTATTTTTAAATACATGAAGATTAATTGGAATCCTTGGAAAAGATAAGGGGTCAATGATTAAGGGAAGATATATGATAAGTTTAATCTTGTGGATCATTCTTCTGGTCCTAAGGATGTGAGGGATCTAGGTCTGGGATCTGATGAAGAGGAACCTCAATATAGTGATGATATTGAAGAAGAGGATATCTCTATAGCTGATGGAAGGGATCCGGACTTGACTCCAAGTTCGGTTGCTGAAGTTGTATCATATGGAAAGGAAAATATGTTGGGAGTAAGCAATGAAAAAGCCCCTCTTGATGAGTAAGACCAGCCTATTCTAGAAAATGAGGAAGAAGAAGAATATGAAACTGAAGCATCTGTTTCTGCCTGCTTGTGTCTCAGTCCACTGATTAGGAACTCCTCAATACCTACTGAGTAAATTGATGAAGTAGATAGACATGCACGTATTATTAAGGATCCTCTTGCTATTGAATTGGAAATGGTTGTGGAGAATTCTTCTAAGTAAGACTGAGCTGCTGAGGATTCTATTTCTATACAGGAGAATTCTTCCATTGCGGGGGTGCATTCTACCAGATTTGGGAATTTTTCAGTAGATTTTGAGATTAAAGACTGGGCAGAAGACCCAGGGTTTGTAGTTTATGGGTCAGACTATCCTAATTCTGAAGATGAGGCACCCATCAATAGACCACAAGTTACCTATGATATCCTTTTTGAGTTTTTACCTAAGGATGTGGTAAGAAAAAATGACGTAGACCAGTTGAAGTCTGATCTTAAGACCTCATTTGTGGAAGAGGTAAGAATAATGGAAACCTAATTGATATCATCCATTCAATCTGTTATGAATGAATCTATGTCTATTGTGGTGTCCGAAGGAGCACCTGTAGTTGTGCATGACAATCTGGTTACTAAGGTTGATCTTGAATCTTTAACGGCTGAATTGAAGGAGACATGGACTACATCTATTGCAGACTTAAAGAGCTTCTTTATTGAAGAGTGGAGCAAAATGAAAAAAATCATTTGAACTCTCTCTTTGATGTACTGTTTCAACCACTATGATAGAGATGATGAATGAGATAAGAGTATGTTATACTCAGATTCAGAGCTGGATAGGAGCTGTTGTTTCTTTGAAGCAGTCTGTTGCTTCCTTAACTACCTTGAGTAGTTCTCAAGATCAAATGAATGCTGATATCAATTACATTAAAGTTGTAGTAAGGAAATTTGTAGATTTCTTTGAAGATTTTAAGAAGTCTGTCAAGGAGAATGTGGGAACCCAGGTTTTGGTTTTCTAGAAGTCGATAAGCAACTTGACCCAATCATTCAAGGAGATTGTAGCATTAACTGTTAAACCTCTTGCTTCATCCAGTGCTTCAGTAGATTTTGATCAATTTAGATCTGTGCTGAAATAGGATCTTGTTCAGGCTAGTACCAGTAGCTCAGCTGATTCTCAAGTACTTTTTAACTCAAATATATCAGAAAATTTGTTCAGGAGTATATGAGAGATGCTACTACAACCCCAAAAGACATCAAGGATAAGATTGATCTCTACATTCAGAAAGTTTACACTAAGCATCAGTTGAACAACCATTTCAATATTATGTTAGAGAACATGAACCTACCTCCAGTCACTCAAGCTTTCAAATAACAAGTGAGAAAGCTCAGGGAGTTGACTGAAGATCTAGAAAAGTTTATAGAGAACAAGGATGACTTTATCTCTTCTATGGAGATAGGAGGAGGAATCATAATGGAATTTAGGAATCTGTTGCTTCCATTTTTGCATTTATAAAGTACCCCAATCATTGCACTTCCATATTTTCCTGCCTCTTCTTAGTCTGACTCCATTCCTCAGATGACTCCAATCCAAGAAATTAGGATCCTCACATATATGATCACACAGAGAGCTACCCACTACAGGCCAGGAACAATCTATGTTTCTCAACCTCCAGTAGTGCTTTCTGTAATTGATTAGTGGATAGGAACATTGATAGGAATCACTTGTGTTATTTTTGGTTCAGTTCTGTACTTCTATGTATTTTTTGCCTCAAGTAATATATGAATGCTTTCATTCTCTCTTACTTTCTGTTCCTTATCTCATATTTTCTTTCCTATTTTTTGCTAATCACAAAGGGGGAGAAATAACATAAAGGGGGAGAAATAATATAAAGGGGGAGAAATAATATATATGAGGGAGAAATAAATGAGCATAATATAGCTTAATTTACATAAGGGAGAGAAATATGGGAAATATGATCACAATACAATTTTACCATTATACAATTATACCTCTGGTAAATTTGTTTTATATAGTTGTTTCATACCTCTGATATATTTGTATTATAATTCTAGTACATTTATACCTCTGATAAAAATTCATTTAATATTATATCCTCTGATACATTACTAATTATTTTGGATTATAATACGATAATTTGTGATTATCAAAAAGGGGGAGATTGTTGACCTCACCTATTTGGATATTCTCAATTATGTTTTAATATGTGTTTATTAAATTATGTTGTAAAAAATATCAAAATAATCATTGGAATATGTCAATAAATTTTTATCTAAGTCTATAAATGCTTTGAAATAATTCTAACTCAATCTGGATATGTTTTACATAAAACAAAAACTGATAGAGTAAGTCCACCGGTATGCACAACAGCTACCGATAAGGCTAAGTACACAGGTACAAAACTCCATGATCCTTTCTAGTTAAATAATATTCCACCTTATTTACCTTCCTTCGGTGGTAGTTTATGGTGCAATCTAAATCCTTGATTATTTCGATCCATCTACTTCACCTCATGCTGAGTTCTTTTTTGTGATAAAATAAACTTCAAACTCCTACGATCGGTATAAATCTCACATTTTTCACCATAGAGATAGTATCTCCATATCTTCAGTGAAATTATTACAGCTGCTATGTCAGGATCATGAGTGGTATAGTTTTGTTCATCAAATTTTAGCTATCATGATGCATAGTCAATAACTCTATCATTCTACATATGACAGTACCAAGTCTTTTCTTTGATGCATCACTATAAATAAAAAACCCATCATTCCTTGATGGTTGAGTCAAGATAGTGGCATTGACTAATCATCTCTTCAGTTCTTCAAAACATTATTCAATCTCTTTTGTCCAAAAATATTTAACCCCTTTACATGTGAGCTTGATTTATGGGCTAGCCAATCAGGAAAACTTTTAGATGAACCTACGATAATAACCTGCTAAATCAATAAAACCGTGTACCTCAGTTATAATTGTTGGTGCTGGCAACTCTTGGATTTCCTTGGTATTTGAAGGATCAATCGATATTTTATCCTTAGAGACAATATGGTCAATAAATGAAATCACTTGAAGCTATAATTTACACTTCCTAAACATCCCTTATAATTCATTTTTTATAAGAGTATTTAGAATAGTGTGCATGTGATTTTCATGATCTTTGTAGCTTTTGGAGTATACCGATATATCATCAGTAAATACCACTACAAATTCACCAAGATATTCATTGAGAACTATGTTCATTAGATCTATAAAGGTAGAGGGTCATTGTCTTTCCAAAAGGAATTACTGTAAATTCGTAATGCCCATAACTTGTTTGAAATGATGTTTTCATAATGCCTTCCTTCTTCACGCACAACTAATGATATCCAAATCAAAGGTCAATCTTTGAAAAATATTGAACTCCAAGATGTTGATCAAATAAATCATAAGTCCAAGGTAGTGGATACTTTTTCTTTATTGTTATTGAATTGATCTCCCTGTAGTCAATGCACAAACTTATAGATCTATCTTTCTTCTTAACAAAATGATCAGGGTCTCCCCATGGAGGAACACTATGGTGAATAGATACTTTATTACTCTACTCCTCCTGATGTTTCTTTAGATCCACTAATTTCATAGTGGACATTCTATAAGGGGTCTTCAATATGAGCCTTGAACCTGTAATCAAATCAATAGAAACCTCAATTTTTTATTTTGGAGGATGTCCAGGTAAATCCTCTCAAAATACATCAACATATTATTGTACAATAGGTACATTCTATAATTGAACATTTCTTTCCACACCCATAGTTATTTAATTATCTTTCTCCCCAATAATTGAATTTAGTAGATCTACAAGGGTTGATCTAGATATGAATCATATGATGAATTTTCTACTCTAAAGATAATTTATTCTTTATCATCATAAAAAATTGTAACCTCTTTCTTCTTACAATAAATTTTTTCATCATGGTCCAAAAGAAAATCCCTACTGAGGATTATATAAAATTCAATCATGGGTATGATGATGTGATCAGCAGATAAAGAAAATTTCTATACCCAAATTGGGACTGATTAGAAAAACTTTGTTGCAATGATACTCCCCTTAGGTGTTTTGACTAATAACTCCCTTGTTAAATGAAATTGGAAATATATAATTTTCATAGAAAAATGGAATGATATAAAACAATTAGATGATCCAGAATAAAATAAAGCATTGGCTACACTTGAGGAAACCATTAAATTACCTACCCCCACGTCTTTTAGAGCTTCCACCTCAGTAGTAGTGATTGTATAAACTTGGTCATTCTCCCTTGTCCTTTTCTGAGGTAATTTTCCCTAGCGCTTAGAACATTCATTGGCATAATTCCCCATTTCTCTATAATTTTAGCATTCATCATTGAAAAAATATTTCTTTCCTTTAAAATTAAAAGCTTGGTGACATTTTTCACCACACCTGTAATAGACTCTCATTCCCTTCAGGAATTTACCAGGGTGTTTATAACCACATTTACCATAGGAAGGATATTCAATTTTTCCCTTCTTTCCCTCATTTCCATTTCTAGAGTGTTCAACAGATCTCTTATTCTCTTGCTTTGCTATAATTTCTTAAGACTAAGATAATTCCTTTTCTTTCTTAATAGCACATGAGACAATATCTTCTTATGATGAGAAGGATTGTGAGAATAATACTCGATGGAGAAATGGTTTTAACCCATAAAATAATCAACCAATCTTACCTTTTGGGTTATGTATATAATCTGCAGGATGCCCTTCTAACCTTGTAAAGTTATCCTCATACTTTGCGACATTGTCATCCTCCTTTTGGAATAGACTCAGATATTATCTTTCCATATCTGCTCAATGGTCATCAGGAAAGTATTTTTCTAAGAAAAGATCTCTAAAATCCTTCCATTCCACATTCGATACTTCTTCATCCTACTTTGTGTTTTGAATTAATGACCACCATTGATCGGCATCTCCCGTGAGGTGATAAAATTCGATGACGACATTTTCATTTTTGCTACATCCCAAAGAATGAAATATTTTCTCTAAGGATCTTATCCATTGCTCAGATACAAATGAATTTTTATTCCCATTTAATATGTGTGGTTGTAGACTCATGAAGCGTTCTAACAATTATCTTTCGTGTTGTGGATCAGGGAGCTCCATACAAGTACGGTTATTATTCATAACCTGAATGAGTTGTCCTAGTATGGTGATAAGATGATCAGAACTATTTGCATCACCATCTCTAATATAATTATCTTGATTAGTATGGAAATACCTACATGGATTACGTGCGTTTATATAGTTTCCATTCCTTCCACTAGATGATTTTTCGAAACAATGGCATACACTAGATTAGTTTATGAATCACAATACATAACACATAACTTAAATTGAATAGTTTATGGATATTATCCATAATAATAAAATGTTTTCTTTGAGGAGGTATATACTCAAAAATAGTTTATATTGTTTTTTAAATAAATTGTGAATTATCCTAAAAATATTCCCCAGGAGTGTCATAACCAAGAGTGCAGCAAGGCCCACTATCGTGTCCCATGATACCCCAGGTCAAGCCTGAAATTCCTTGTCGGACTTTTCACTCCTAGGTATATCTATGCCAGAGCTGCCTCTACCTTCTCTAAACGAGACATGGAATTATTTCTTGGAAAACACCCAAAAATCTCTACATTACCAAAATTCTAGGAAGTTTTTCTATGTCAATATTCAAAGTCTATCATAGGGTAATGTTATCTAATCAGAGTTTTTCTAAATCTAGATTCAAATGTTTGTACTAAACTTTATTCAGTACCAACTGTAACACCCCACCCAAGATACCCATAGTCAGTGAATTTTTACATAACACTGGCATGATACAAGGAATCATGTCCTGAATGACAGATTAGTTTAGTATCCTTGGAATTACTATATACATACATAAGTTTTACATTACATCATGAGATAAAAACCAAAAAAACATTTTGTCTCCTTTGAACACACTTATATCTCTTAGCCCATCCCATCAGGCCAACCATAAAACACTTCTTCACATCATGGAAATAATAAAACATGGAATGGTGTGAGCTCAGATGCGCAGTAAGGATAACAATATAGCATAAACTTTCATAAATAAGAATAATCATTTAAATAAATGTATAAGACTAAATCAAAAGCCTTTTAAAAATAAAATTCAGCACAATATGGCCAAGATAAATCAAATAATTCCAATTACTTATTCACATGGATATTCTACTAGTCGAATAATCCCATGTAATTTTAATAGCTAATTTTAGAATTATGGAATTATAATGTTGGACATCATAACCACATGGTCAGGGCCTCATGCCGAGACAACAAATAAGATTTTGTCAAGGCCTTGTTCTAAGACCCTAGTTTGTCTCATTAGACCTACCTATGCATCAAGGATCTATATAGGGCACCACCCATCACTTAATAATTCTAATGCATTCATCATATGAAAAGGTTGAAACATAACATAAACATTGGTATTAAAACATGCATACAAAATGTTAATAATTTAACTATAAACCATGAATGGTATAAAAATAACACATCCATAGTAAAACATATCAAAAAACCTTAAATACAATATGGAATATTGTATCACAATAAATCAACTACAAATAAGAGTAAAATCCATTAAAGGATATTGACATAGATGAAATAAAAACTGTTTGAGAGAAATATCTATTTCTATTTTGAAATAATTTAAAAGTCACATAATTATAAAATAAAACATTTATTTTGAAAATATTTTTATAATCTTGTAATGGAAGCTTCAATGGCGTTATAATGGTGGAAAATATCTGCACCCTTCATATAAGTTAAAAAAACATTCTAACCTTAATTTGTAGAAACAGTCATAAAGTACCTTGTTTGGAAAATGACGGAAAGATTCCCCTGATTTTTTTTATAAAAGTCAAAGAAGAGTATAAATGAATTTATCCAATAGTATAGGATATAATAAAAAGGTTTTGAAATAAATTTTTATGAAACAAGGATGTGGATGTAAAAGAGGTCTCAGTATATTCTTACGTAATAACAACCTCAGATAACAACAAGATTGTGAAATTAACCCTTACCTTGTACTTTTTATTGGTTGAGGGTACATTAACATACTATATAATTCTAAAATTATCGTTTTTAAATTATAAAATAACTACATACATAAATATTATATCATAAATGATCTTCTAATATTTCTTCGTTAACAATATTTTAGCTGTATCAGTGTTTCCGGTGTTAACTGATTTGGTTTTCTTTTATATGTTTTGTTATGTGAATCATGTTTTTTATGGATAGGGTGTATTTCATTCATATCCAGAATGATATTATGTTCTTATATATTATTTTTAATAATAAAATGGATTTTTATTCTTGAATGGTTACGATGGGGAATGAATCTCATCACGTTCGTGGAGATGGTAATCCGTACGTACGCACAAACACAACTTCCATTTCTTTTTTTTTATTTTAAAAGAAAAGAAAACCAAATGGAACATTGGTATATTATTATTCCAGTATAATATAATATTTTATATATGTTACATATGATCATTAACACCATCCTTTATATGCTCCATGTATGGTATGAACGAGTCATATCACTTTGTGGGGGAGGTAGTCCGCACTTCCTCAAATGAAATTACCATATATATATAACAATAAAAGAATAATGTTATGTTGTAAAAGAGAATTAAAGAATCTTACTGATAATATAAATATTATATATATCATATATATTTACAGTTTCATCATAATGGACACCATAAGAGGTGGTTTTAGAAGATTGAACAATCATCATTTCGTGAGGTAGTAGTTCATCGTCCATAGAAACATTATGTTTTATACCCATTAGACGGAGTTGTGGGTAAGTTTAGTTCATATAATTCAAAACAAAAATAGTATATTTATGATACTTGTGTTGTTATAAAATAAAGGAATAAGGAGAGTTTAAGGGGTTGGAGAAGTAAAATAAAAGAAAAGAACTGAAGAGGAGATGTTACCTTTAAATCGCGTAAATCCATTTGGTTTGAACCAAAAGGATTCATTTAAGTACCTATTTACTAAGGTAAGGATTATGAAATGAAGCGATGTATATAGGAAGAATTTTTTTTATGAGTTTGAATGAGCCAAGGGGCTTGAGAGGTGTGAATAATGCGTTAGAGTTTAGGGCTTTTTATAAGGGGGTGAAGTGGCTCTTTATGAATGTTTGAAAATATTATTTTATTATATAATAATTTTCGGTTTCTGAATGTCCATAACTCATTAATGTATAATATAAGATGGATAATGTTCGAAATAAAATAATCTAATAATAATAGGACTGGTTTTGGATATTTTTTTTAATTTTTAAAATCACATTTATTTAAATCATTCATTAATGAGGTAAACACTCCATCGTTATTCTATTATAAATAATTTTATTTATTTGATGTTTAAAAATTATAAAAAAAATACAATGATATAGTAAATAGTTTTATATTTCAATTTAATATTTATAATCGAAGAGATAACTTGTATAACCCCTTGTAAAAATTGTTTTACTAAAAGATATAAGTTTATGTCATTTTTGCCTTTACATTAAATTAATAAATTTTAAGTGTCACTATCAATCTCAAGTGGCACCATGGGATCCCAAAATTAACCCATGGATATCCATGGTCGAAAATGTATCAATAAATAGGGTTATGAAATGTGTTTTGGTAATTTAATATTATTATAATATTAATTTTTACCCCTATTTACCATATTTACCTCTTTAACCATGGTAAATAAAATAATGACCAAATTAATTATTCATAATGTATAAAAATAAAAGTAACCAATTTACATAATTTGGACCTTCGGATTTGAAATATGGAATCCATTTTTCCAAATTCAAAACACAGAAGTGGAATAAATTAATTTAAAATTAATTCCCATTGTCAAAACAAAAGGTGTGTTTTTATGAAATAATTACTATCAAAAGATTGACACATGTTTATGCCCAGTTTAATTGTGAAATTACATCTAATAACTGAAATTATATTAAATGGTAAAAAGATAATGTTACTTAAATACCATTCAAATGTATAATTTAACACCATTAATTATTTCAATTAAAAAGGTTGTTTTTAATCCAAATTTATTATTTTTCACTTTTCATCTTAAATTGAAAGTTTTCATAAGAGTAATAAAAATTCACCCGACGATTATTTTGATATTACATATCAAACAAATTAAGTCCATTTTGAAAAAAAAATTATAAAAATTCAAAAAGTGGGTATTAATATTTTTAACAGCTAGTTTGATTGGTCGTGGTGTGTTAGAATCTCGAAATTGCATACAACGCATGCTATTGCATTATCTAAAGGGAAACATACCATAGAATCTTGGGGTGTAACATTCTTCTTCTTCCTATTCGTCATTTTCCACTATTTTTTCTTCTTCATGGGGGGGGGATGATAAAACATGTTCCTTAGAGGGAAGATGGAAATCATTGTTCGATTATCCATATAATGTGGTAATCATTTCAGGATCACTTTCTCACAAGAAGCCTTCATTGAGTTATGAATGAGAAATGAGGGACTGATAATGAGTCTCTTCAATTTATCCAGTATTCATGAAGGATTTTTCTATTTTGGATGGTAGAACCAGGCTTTTGTGAATCTCAGGGGGTAAAATGAATACATTTTCATTCAATCTTTCTTTATCATTTGGATAGTTTGTAACATCATCAGTGGTATTAGGCTCAAATATCCTGAATACCATTACAGAATTTTCTGAATGAATTCATATATTCTAGACCAACATTTAAATTTGATTAATAGGTAATACATATTCAGCAATGATATTCTCTAAAGGGTTAGTTGGGATCTTCTCCATTCCAATTGAAGCATTGATTCGAGCAACATCATTAGAAATTGATTGTTTCCCTTCATTGTGAATGAAACCTACAACAATGTATAGTGTCTATCAAGATTTTAATGGGTCCTTTTCGCCATTAAATTTCCTAATTTTACCATTGATAGAATATTTGAGACATTGGTGATATGATGAAGGAATGTCTTCAGGCTAATATAGCGATGGTTTTATGATAATATCATTGGAAACTATGTCCCACTAGAACACCATGCACCCTTTGATGAAAACATGTTCCCATAACTGAGTTCTGAGTATGATCTAACCAATAGGCTCTTTCTCATTCTATCATCTCCCAATAACATCTGAGTGGACGGAGAAAATTGAGATTCACTAAAACCCATTGGATGATGTGTCCCAACCGGGATGAGATTAACTTATAAGCCATTATCAATAAAGGATTGTCGGATATCAATTTCATTTAACCATCTGGATATATATATATAAGGTTTTAAAGTTTCCTTGTATGAAAACATCCTCATCTTGTTCCGTGAATAAGATGATCACATGAAATTCCCCAAGATCATTCTTTTTATGATATACCGCGGTACCAACGACCTCAACATCAAATTCTTTTGGGATTGATGATGCCTCAATGAGTGCTTCTAAAAGGTCCTTTCATAGAATAAGAGACTCCAGGATTGATAACATAGTCGGTGCAAGGGATAATTGTTTCAAGATGCCATATTTTTGGTTCGAAGGTATGCACATTTAGGAAATGAAGATTCTCTTTTTAGGCACTTTAGAAGATAATGTTCCTGATGTGAATGGACTGTCTCTTGTAGAAGGAGCTAGAAGTGCTTATGTTCTTGGTGGATTAAGAAATATAGCTCTACATACCTTCTAAAGAGGTGGCAGTGTATCTTCAAACCAATTTTCAAAGATAATAATGTCATGTAAAACCCTATCTTGTGTGGAGGAAGAACTCCATTGTTCCAGTTGATCATGTAGGAAAAAATTTCCATGAGTTTGGGCTGTGTAGATGGTTCAAGTGGGGGATTGGTTAAATTAGTGTCTCCTAGCACAACTATGTGTTCCATTATATCCTTGAACCTGATGAAAACTTCCCCCAATTCCCCAATAAAGTATAGGGAACTCGGTTCATAATAAGAATCTTTTTGTGAGAGGGGATCTGTTAAGAGGATAACATTAATGGAACCGAAGATCAACACCATATCTAATTAATATTATTCCTGGGGGGGGAATTTTCACACCATTTCATGAGGTGGTTCCTTTGATTTTGAAATGTTTGGTATTAAATCCTCAATGGTCAAGGGAAAATTTTCCTTTGGCACAAGATCATTTTCATCTTCTTGATCCATATCCTTCTAGCCATGTATCTTCTTTGACAATGGGCCTTCATATGATTTGGCTTTTGATGAAGCTAGATTTTCTATAGCAGAAGCAAAAGAAGGAACAATCCATTGTTCCAACTATATTAATATAATTGACTGAGATTGGTTGATGGTTTTTATGACCATCCATTCACTGAACATCTGTGTACTCTTGATTTTATTTTCATGCCATTTTCCTTCCTCTTATAGACTAGTAATAGAAACATATGATACATGGGATGGTAAATTTTTTAGTTTCACTTGCTCAGAATCCACCATATATTTTTGGGAGGTCCTTGAAAAATAAAAAAAATCTAAGATGGGATGCCCCAACATTTGATGGAAGGTGGAATTGTTTAGGATATCTTAGTATCCTTCTTTTTTAGGCTTCATGGGATTTTGAAACTAGACTAATATGTTTTCCAAATATGAGATGAAGTATCTAGGGACTTGGTTATTTAGAAAATAATAGACCACTTTTTATCACCTCAAACTATTTTTTCCTATGATATCATTTATCATCTTAATGAGGCGGGCATTACAATTGATGCTCAGGAGGTGGATCCCTCTAATATGGTGTAGGATTTGAGGTACGAGAGGATACATGGGCCTGATTAAGTGTAACTTTAGCAACCTATAATTTTTTTCTCCTTCCTTGAGTTGATGGAATTACTCAGGACCTATTTTTGGTCTCTATGATGGAGTTTTGCAGTTGTTGAATTTTTTTTGGCTCGATCTGGAATCCATCCATTGTATTTCAATGGTATTACTGACTTGTAAAACTCATGATAGAAATTTTTCTACACAGATAGAAAACAATTCTTTTTTATGGAGGGATAGGTTTAAGGAGTAAGTCAGTCCTTTCCATTGAGTAATAAAACATGAGACACTTTCATTCTCCATCAATTTTCATTTTGTAAGATCAGATACTATTTTTTTCTATAGTTTCAAACTAAACTAGAAGAGGAACTTCTAATGAAGTTCATCCCATCTTATGATTTATTCGGACTCCAAACTCGTGTACCATACAATGGATGGTCCCTATAATAATTAAACAAATCATATGAGTTTCACTACATCCTTCTGTTCTAGGGTCCCCATCATAGGATCACAGTTAGAGAATAAACACATCATGTGCTACTCTGAATCTCTAAAGCCATTGAAAATTAGAAATGCAATATTCTAAAAGTTTGGTGGAGGAGGGGTGGGAGCCAACTGTTCTTCGTAAGCCTTATTTATTGGATGTAATAGCACACTCCATCCTTCTAGGGATTACAATTGATTCATTAATAACTCAATGGTGTACATAGGAATTCGAGGAATATATGGCTGAACTGGGAAATGAATAGATCTGATAGCAGGAGCCTAAATGGGTGTGGCGACTGATAGGACCCCAAGTGGTGATACTGCTGATATCTTCCATAGGTAACCAATAGTGGATGACCTATAAGTGTGTGCCTGATCATGTTCTGTATGTGTAAACAATATAGGGAATTACTGATCTTCTATTGTGCGATTCAAATATATTGGTGGTAGATTTCCCAAATTGAGAAGATGTTCCCTGTTTGCTTCATTTGTTGTGGAAAATCATCTTGGTTGAGGTGTGTCGACTAGAAGTGTTAGTTGATGGTATACTTGTGAAGCATATCTAGAAGGAAGGCTACCATGGAGTAACTCTACATTGAGTATTCTCAACTCTCTCATTTCCTCTTCTTATTGAGAAAATATATCTACTAGAGAAAGGGATTGGACGTCTTTGGGGGGAAGGTGACAAATGGTATGACCAATGAATTTTTCCTTATTATGTTCCATTCAAGTATGTAGAGGTGGATTAATTTAGGGGATGCCCATATTTTGGATGTACCTCTGGTTTCGGGTACACACACACCCTATATTTGTTTCAATTTTGACCATCGTCTGAATATGAACCTATTATTCTTCAAAAACTTATAAATTAGTATTATGTTCTATAGGATATTAAATTACGATTTTGATGAAATTCAAATATGCATAGTGTAGCTTAGTCATTCCGTTGAATTTCTGCATGATTGCCTTCTTCTACACCCTCCATGAGACCTTGTCCTCTTCTTTGTCAGTTCGCCTAGAATTGTTTGATGGATAGTGACCCAGAAATAATTCCCAAACAGTTTAGTCATACATATTACATGTAAATGTACTGAATCATGGTATGGGAAAAATTTAGTGGATTCACTTCCATATACATTCCCTAATCATAAAAAGACAGATTCCCACTGAAGAGGGGATTGTTGAGTTGAAAAATCCCCCATATCTATGGGTTGGGGTTGTTACTTATCTATACTAATAACTCATGAAGCATGGATGGTTGATCCTGAGGGTGGGGTTAAAAAAAATCCCTCAGCCCTATGGGATGGTATTATTCCCAAACTGATGTGGTTGATATTACTATTGATTCACTTTTTTTACAAATTCTGGTCCGAACATGGGTTGGGTGCATTATCCAACACTCAAATAAGTTTCCCATTTTAGAAGACTATTGTGATATTTCAAAAATTTTCTCAATCTGATAGCTGAATTCCTCTAAATGGGATGCCCAATGGATGTTATCAGATGCATGAAATAGAGTATCTCAACATCTTTCCCTCTTTTAGCCTGAAGATAATGACATTATATTAGAGAATATTCTTATTGATCCAATCATTTGTCATTAAAATATTACATTTTTTGTAACTTCCCTAAGGTAATTACATTTCATTATACCACCTTTAGAGTGATTTTTTGGATTTTGAGCACAGTGAAATGAAAATATCTATGTACACCCAACCCTCTTATATAAACACCTTATGAGGTATCTTGGATCATCTTTTGCAACCTCATTAATGAATCAGGGTATGCATATTGAAATGATTCTTGCTGTTTCTTGATCTTTAGATGCCAAGAATCTAGGAGATATGTTATGTTAATTTGGCATTGTTACTCTTATATTACCTTGACGTGAGTTTGATACACGTCATAGGGTAATACCTTTTCGATTAAGTGTTGAAGAGTTTTCTATATGATGAGGTGGATTTCATGCATACAATATTCCTCCAACACCTCAAGAATAATATACTGATAGGTGGATAAAATCAAAAACATGTTTGGTATTCCATATTTATCTAGGTGCTTCGGTATTTATGACATAACTTCTACATCTTTAAGAAGAGGTTCCTTAACATGGTCCGACATGAGTGGATTGTTCTTTATTGTTTTACCACATGCAATGGTATTGGATAAGATTTACTCAACTATATTGGAAGAAAAACGACCCAATGATTGTTCAGATAATGACATTCTCCTTGGTATTTCTTCTGGTTTTCACCTTCCCGAGACAAGGCATCAAGCATGGATGGCCTTGAATTTACAAGCACATCACGATAAGATGGAATTCTCATCACCATATTATCAATTGTTGTATTATTTTTACAATCTGAAACACTATTACCGAGAGAAATTTTGCAGTGAATGTCATCACGGAATGATCACCCATGGTGGATTATATCAAGGGGATGATCGAATTTCTACTTAGACTTCTGAAAAAAATAGAGGGGTTTCAAGTCTCTCATCAAACGATATGATCTCAAGATCAAATAAATTGACTCCATGATACCAGCCTTTATTGTTAGGTGTATGATGAGTACCTTCATAATTACTAGTAATTCTAATGTTATTTGGTAATGGGAGGGTATAATCTTGACCCACAGTATATAAATGATGAGTGATCCAAGAACATCGACATCCAGTAAACCCTGGTCATAGATCGACTCTTGATTCTTCAATAAGGTTTGATGAGACTTCTTCATAATTTTATTCTTACAAGAGATTGGGGACATTTTTTGGGATAAGTGATTTTCATGGAAAGGTGTTTGTTTCTGCCTTGGAGTCCCCACTAGAATAGGTTGATTTCCTCCTATTAGAGTGGGTGTATATTCTTGATCATTTTATCCATATAATATGGGGGAGTTTTCCCCATGACCCACCTGGATGAGAGAAGCGGTATTTATTTGGTCTAGGGTGTTATAATTATAAGACATCACATTTTTGGAGACATATTTATTTGTCTGTCCCTTGGTCACTATTGTCGTCATTGATATGATATCCTATAAAGTGTATAGGATATGATATGGGATTTTCATCTTCCCATTTACCATTTTTCATATGTGAATAATGAATTTAGCTAACGAAACATGGATATATTCCCAATTTGTATTTAGAGTAGGTGTATGTGCCTACTCATATACCCCCATTACTATCAATGGATATTGAAAGTACTCATGTGCAGAGGTATAGAGTTGATTCTTCCCTCCACTTGTTTCTAGGAATTTCTGAATTACATCTTTGTTTTCTACTAGACAAGGCTACTGTTATTCATGATAAATGGTGGAAGGTATGTGTGACTACTCACTTTTTACTACCAAAAATGGTTTGTATAATTATTTGAGTGCTTCTAGAAGAGTCTTCATACTTGGTTGGTGTGTGCAGGTTGGTGTATATTCCAGCTTTTATGTTGCAACATATTTGGTTGGTAGGGATTATTAAAATGCTTCCATACAAGTCTTCTGGATGGATGAATGAAGGAAAGATAGTGTATGTTCCTGCTCTCTATTTTCCAAAGAAATGGGTTGGTGGGATTCTTCGGATGGGTAAATGTTGTGAACATACTGCCTTTTTCTTGTTTTTTTCCTAGATGGTCTTCTTGTATACCTGGGTCTAATGGACCTGAGCCAGACAACTAAAGGTGAAACCCTCATCATGTTGAAGGTCAAATTCTGAATGGTGTTGGTGGCTGTTATTACTAGATGGGGCCCTTGAAAAAGATTGATATGTCTTCTGGACAAGGCAATATGCTACCTCTTCATCCACTGTCCTGAAAATATGGTAGGGAGTGATTTTTTTGTTTGAGGTATAATCTCCTGAAAGGGTTTAATATGGAGGATGGAATATTCCTCTTTAGGACCACTGGTCGACATTGACCCAACTATTGGAAGTGTTGGTTGAGCTAGGAGGTCTATTGGGTGGCCACTAAGGTCAATATCGTACCATTTTAATGGTACTCTCAGACAAATGATTTTGATACCCAACACTGATGAAAATAATTCTGTGATGACTCCCTTCGCATGGACGAAGATCTGGCCTCAATAGTAGGTGGGTAATTCATTTGTGAAAACATGAAGGAGGTCACTGGATCGAATGTAGTTCTTGGAAGGAATTGCATGTATATATGAAAAACAAAATTAACAAAATATGGAAAAATTGCCTCTTTCTTGAGTGAAAACATGCATGATTGATTGTCTTGTTTGATCCTACATAATTATGAGAGTAGATAGGGCTGAACAGGTGGGTTATATTATCATTATGGTTAAGTATAAATTTCAGTTTCACCATTTTTAGTTTCTGATGGAAATGGGGAAAATATTTAAGAGAAATAGAATGGTTCGATGGAGACTAGTCAGTACATCCCTTTTTAAAATTTTAAGGAGATTATATAGTTTAATTCATCCACATTCTTTTCATCCCCAAAACTATTAGATATTTTCGAATGGTTTCCAACAAGTTTGTTCATGGATCCAAAACACCCATTGGTTCTATATCAAGGGTGACCTACATTCCATAAGAAGTTTCACGTCAAGTGTTTTGACCTACTATGCTTAATAACTTGCATTGGTCGAGATTATGGGAGGTTGGGCTCATCACACCCCTTTTAGGGGAATTATTACGTACTATAGGACTCTCTTATAGATTTATGATATTTTCATGAATCCTTCATTAATTCCCAAGTATCATATGGGTCATCCAAAATTATCAATCAATTATTAAAATGTTTGGAATTCAGAATCATCTCTATATGTTCTAGGTTCTTCATTGACAAATATATCTATATGTATTTGAGGTTCTCAATAAATGGTATCATATCATATACTACTTATATATTCCTTGGTGGTTATTATGATTATGACAGTTTTCTATCCACATAGTGGGGCAGTCGGGAGTTTATTTTTATCCAGGTAGATGAAGGATACACTAAATTTTATCATCATCTATGGAGGCATAAATTATTTTATGTTGGTATCAAACCCATAAATGGGATTATTATGTATCCTCGTACAATGAATCAAAACCCACATAGTTCAGTGATGATTAATGGGGAATATCAAGCCTTTTAATGTCATGGGTTGAGGACCCAGTTGTATAGTTTAACTTCTTTTAGCAAGGAAATCTAGGTGGAAGATGTCTAGTTAATGTTTAGCCTGGTATTTATCCTAAAGCATCATAAAGAACCTAGAAGGGATACGATTTTTCATGTTTAATTAGTCTCTATTGGCGATATGGACAAAAAAAAGAAGGTTGATTTAGGATTTGGGTTTGAACCTTAAGGAGGCTTCCTATATATCCCATTTGGATGGGAATCAAATCCCAGATAGTTTGAAAAGTATCATAGGGGAGTATGGACCATTTATGGGATAGGATAGGGTTTACTCCTGAGAACGATACCCTCTATGAAGGGACCATGATGGATATTTAATCTCATGGTAATTTGGGGTCTTAATTTTTATCTTACTCATAAGGAGGTTTCTCATATTAATGGAACTATGATTTGGTGCTTAATATTGAGTAGGATGCACAGTGAGCTCGGGCTCAAGGTGGTCATCCTACATATCACTAGTAAATAAGGAATTATAGATCTCAAAGTTTATTCCTATAGGTTTTTTGTGTGGATTTCATGATAATCACTAAACTCTAAGGCCATGTAAGACATTATTGATTCAAGAAAAAAATGGAGTAGAAGATTTGAAAAAACCACACACTTTTCTTCCTTCATTAGTGGTAGTGACCAGAGCTATGGTGGAAGAGGATGGTGCTATGGTGGAAGAGGTCGGGGCTTCAAAAATTCCCTATCTTCGCTTTACAGTAGTCGCGAGTCCAAGGTAAGGATGGAATGAAGGTGAATGATTTGGAGGTAGAGATGATCAAGACTATATCCTATTACAGGTAAGGCTAGGGGCTTAAACCAGGATGGCTACCCTGAAATTTGTTCAACAGTAAAAGGAGGATCTCATTTCATTTTTAATGGAAACACTAGTGTGATCCTTTAACACTCTACTAGATATAAGAGGCTTCATGTGTCAGTGATGATAAGGGATAAACATTGTCCTAGTCCTAGAATCGGATACAGGGAACTCCTAAACACTGTCTTTTGGGTGAGGTTCCTCTTGATCATAGATATACAAATCTAATGACACTGTGAGGATCCTAACCCTCTAGAAGGACATATATGAGAAACCTATGAATATATAAATAAAAATCCAAATGATATACACTCTAGTGTTCCTTTTCAAATGGTTTTGTATGTCATGATGTCCTAGGGGAGGATTTGATTTTACCCCTCTCAAGAAAAAGGAGCTAAAGGAGGAAAGGGACACCCATTGATGGCTTTGAATAAGGCTCGATGGATGGATTGAACATGCCAGAAGGTAGGGAGAACTAATGAGAATCATGCAGGGAGTGATCCATGCGGGTAGCCTTGTGTGAACAAATAACACCTTGGTCGATGGACTACCTAGAAGACAAAATTTGGTCGAGACCATTATAAAACCATCAAGGGTATCTACAGGTCTTCCCAGAGGCAGGCAGTGTAGGTCTATGGTTAAAGAAGGGGACCTAATTCTAATATTAGTTGATTAGGGGTTGGGAGAGTTCCTCATGAATGTGTTTGTTTACTTTAAACCCAAGAATGAATTATGTTCACCGATTCTCTATTAATTCCCTCTTATTTAGGTGTTAGAGAACTACCTATAAGGATTATATGGACTTGAGAAAAGAAATAGGGAAACTTGAACAACAATTTGGATTAAAGAAAATTCATATATACAAATGAAGAACCCAAGGGATTATTTATATGAAAAATACCATAGTTTGAGGTTTCATTTTGTGCAAGTGGGTGTCATGTAGGGGTTTGTGCGTTGACGATTCTTGCGGTATATTGGGAAAACTACCCCTTGGGTCTTTGCAATTATTGGATTTATTCAACTATTTTCACCTTTTTACAAGGCCTTTCACTTTGATGACTTTTCATCTATATGATAAAATGTATTGTAAATAATGGTTTCATGAGTTTTTAATGTATTTTATTTTTTAGGGATTCTTAAGGACTTTAGGGTCTTTTAGACATTTTATGTTCTTTTAGAGTTTTGGGTTTTTTGGGGTTTAGGGATTTTAATTGATTTTTAGGTATTTAAAGGGTTTTTATGTTTTTCAGTGGGTTTATATGGTTTTATGTATTTTTAATGTTTTTCTGGGGGGTGTTAGGGATTTTAGGGTTTTTGGGGTTTTAGTGTATTTTTGGGATTTTAGTTTTTAGCGGTTGTAGGGTTTTTATTGCCTTTTAGGGTTTCTAAATTTTTTTGGGTTTTTAATGGTTTAGGGGATTTTAGGGTTTCTTTTCAGGGTTTCAATTTTATTTTAGTGGTTTTAATATATTTTATTGGTTTTAGATTTATTTTATGTTTTTTTGGGATTATTGGTCTTTTATGGGTTTTTTGAGGTTTTTTAGGTTTTATGGTGGGTTTTTTAGGTTTTAGAGGTTTTTTGGGTTTTATGGTTTTTAGATATTTTTAAGGGTTTTTATGGTTTTGTATGTTTTACTAGGGTTTTAGGGCATTTAGGGTCTTATTTTATTTATGGTTTTTAGAGATTTTATTATTATTATAGGGTTTTATAGTTTTTTTGGTTTCTATTGGGATTTTAGGGGTTTTATTGTTTTTCAGGTATTTAGGGGGTTTCATTGTTTTTAAAGTGTTTTTCAAGATTTAAACGTTTTTGGTAGTTCTTAATGGTATTAGGGGTTTTTTGTTTTTAGGTTTGATAATGATTTTTATAGTTTGTAGAGATTTTAGGGATTTATGATTTTTAAGGGTTTAAGATTTAGGGTGTAGGGTATAAGTTTTAGAATGTATCAGCATTTTATGTATTTAGGGTTTAGGGAAAATGGTATAGGGTTTAGGGTTTAAGGTATAGGTTTTAGAATGTATCAAATTTTTTAGGTTCTTAGGGATTAGGGACAATGATATAGGGTTTAGGGTGTAGGGTATCTTGTTTAGGGTGTAGGATTTAGGCTTTAGGGTATAGCGTATAGGGTTTAGGCTGAATGGTATAATGGTCATGGTGTAGGGTTTAGCGTTTAGGGCGAAGTGTTTAGGTTTTAGAGTTTAGGGTTTAGGTTATAGGCAGTAGTATTTAGGGTCTAGGTTTTAGGGTTTGTGGCTTGGGTTTTAAAGAGTTTTAGGTGTTTTTTAGGGATTTAGGGGTTTTATGGTTTTTATTATTTTAGGGGGTTTAAGGGAATTTTATTTTTTTTTGGGTTTTATTAGGGGGTTTAGTGTTTTTTTCATATTGTTTAATGGTTTAGGGGATTTATGGTTTTTATGGGATTGTGGGGTATTGATTTTTTTAGGGTTTCTAGGATTTAATGGTTTTTGGATTTTTAGGGGATTTTCGTGTTTTTTTTGTTATGGTTGGAGTTTTAGGAAATTTATGGATTTTTAGTGGATTTTAGGTTTTATTAGGCTCATAGGGGATTTTGGGTTTTTTTTTGGGTTTTCGGATCTTTTATTTTGGGGGGGGGGGATTTTGGGTTTTTAGTTTTTTATGGTATTTAGGGTTCTTTTGGGGGGTTGGGGACTTTAAGGGTTTCAAGTCCCTTTTGAGGTTTTGTGGGGTTTTAGGGTCTTTTAGTGGTTTTGGGTCCCTTTAAGGCATTGTAAGGTTTTTAAGTATTTTAGCATCCTATATGTTTTTAGGGTTATTTAGGTTTATTTATGATTTTTGTTTCTTTTGGGATTTAAAAATATTTTTGTGTCATTTAGGGGTTTAAATGTTTATAGAGTCTGTTGGATTTTTATATTAATTTAAGGATTTTGGAAATTTTATTGTTCTATAATTGTTTTATGATTTTTAGTTTCTTTTTGACGGTTTTTCTGATTTTTTAAGATGCTTTAGGCTTTTAAGTGTTTTTACGGTCTTATATGGGCCTTTAGATTTTATGGGTATTTTAGGGTTTTGGGGGTTTTTAGAGACATTTATGGTGTTTAAGGTCTTATTGGTATTTAGTTTTTTTTGGATTTTACTATATTTTAAGGAATTATGTTTTTTTGTGGTTTTATGAATTTTAAGGGGTTTTTTGGGTTTGATGTTTTCATGGGTTTTTAGGGTTTATGTTTTTCATGGGATTTCAGTTTTTAGGGGATTTAAGTTTTTTAGGGGTTTTATTATTTTTATAGTGATTTAAGTATTTTTGGAGTATTAATGGTTATTAAAGGTTTAAAATATTTTTGGAGCATTAGGTTTTTTTTGTTCATTGGTTTTTCATTGTGTTTTAGGTTTTTTTGGGGTTATTTAGTTGTTAGTGTTTTATAGTTTTTAAAATTATTTAATGATTTTAGCTTTATTATGGTTTTTAATATTATTATGGGGTTTTAGTGTTTCTATGGATTTTTATGGTTTTAGGGGTTTATGTTTTTTAGGGGTTTTTAGGTTATAATTTTATTATGGGTTCTTATATTTTTTAGGGTATTTATGGTTTTGGGGAGTTTTATTAGTTTTTATAGTGTTTTAGAGATTTTATGGATTTTAGGGGTTTGGGTGTTTTGCAGATTTCCATACCATTTTTAAGGTTTTTAGTGTTTTTGTGGTTTTAGGAGTTATTTTAGTGTTTTTAATGTTTTTAGGATCATTTTAGTGTGTTAGTGTTTTTAGTGATTTTTACTCTTTTTAGAGTTTATAGGTATTTTAGGATTTTAATGGTTTTAGGGTTATTGATGAGGTTTTAGGGTTTTCATGTTTTTTTTTGAGTTTTATGGTTTCTAGAGTTTTTAGTGTGTTTGAGGGGTTTTAGGGTGTTTTGATATTTTTATACTATTGTCAGGGTTGTTATAGGGTTTTAAGGGTTTTACAATCTTTTAGGGGGTTTTAAAAGGGTTATTAGGGTTTTAAGGGTTTTAAGGGTACTTATTATTTTTAGGGTTTTTAGGTCCATTATGTTGTTTTAGGTATTTTAGGGTTTTATTGGTTTTTAAGGGTTTCGTATTTCATAGGTTTTTATGTTTTTTAGGTTTTTGATGGATTTCATGGATTTTAAGGTTTTTAGTGATTTTTAGGATTTCAATAGAATATAGGGGTTTTTAGGTATTTTGAGGATTTTTAGTATTATTATTTATTTAAGTGGTTTAAAGGTATTTCTTGGGTTTTTCTATATTTTTTTAGTTTTTTGGAGGTTTTGGTGTTTCTGTGATTTTTTAAATTTTACATGTTTTTGGGTTTTTAACGGGTTATATGATATTTAGGGTTTGAGGGGTTTTATGGATTTCAGGGTATTTAGGGGTTTTATTGGTTTTAGGGTTTTAAGTGTCTTCTTAGGGTTCTGGGGGTTTTAGGTAGTTTTGTATTTTTAGGGGTTTAATGAGTATTTTAGCGTCTTTTAGAAATTTTGCAGTTTTGTGATGTTTTATGTTTTTTTCGGTTCTAGGTTTGTAATGGTATTTATGGGTTTTATTTTTATTTTTGTGTTTTTATTTTGTTTTTATGTTTTATTAAGGGTTTTTGGGGTTTTAGGATCTTTTCATGTTTGCAGAGTTTCTATTTCTTTATGGGTTTTTAGGGGTTTTGTGGTTTTAGGGTTTTTTATGATTTTTAAGGGCTTTTGTGTTTTTAGTTGTTTTAGGGTCTTTTAGGGGTTTGGGGGATTATAAATAATTTATGGGTTTGTTTTTGTGTTTTTCAGTGTAGGTTTTTATGAGTAATTTATATTTTTTAGGTTTATATGGGTTTTAAGGGGTTATAAATGTTTTTTTTGAGTTTTTATGTTTTTATTTACAGTTTTTAGGGTTTTTGGGTTATAAGATTTCTTGTTTTTTAGAATATTTTATAGTTTTTAGAGTTGTGGGTGTTATAGGGTTTTTAGGGTTTTTTATGATTTTATGGGTTCTTTATGGTTATATTATTTTTTAAAGTCTCTGTATTCTATTAAATTTGTTATATTTTTTATCATTTAAAGGGGTTTAGGGGGATTTAACGGGTTTTAGGTATTTGATGAGTTTTTAGTATTTTAAGGGTTTTATGTTTCTTTAAGGATTTTAAAGGATTTTATGGTTTTATGAATTTGAGGGATTTTATGGTTTTTAGGGATTTATGTTCTTTTGGCGTTTTTATGATTTTAGGGGGTTTTAAAATTTATTATTGTTTTTAGGGTTTTAATGGGTTTTAGTTATTTATGGGGTATTTAGGTATTTCAGGGTTTTTATTAGTTTTTAGAGGTTTTATGAGTTTTTTGGTTTTGAATATTTATAAGAGTTTTTTTGGTTTTTTGGGGTTTTAGTGTTTATTAGGGATTTATATGTTTTTGGTTTTTAGTGGGTTTTATGGTTTTCTAGAATGTTTAGGTCTTTATGGTGGTTTTAACGTTTTATTAGTGTTTTTATAAATTTTTTTGTTTTCTGGGTTTTTAATGATTTTAGTGGTTTTATAAGATTTTAGTGTTTTTAGTGTTTTTAGGGGTGTTTTGGAGTTTTAAGGGTTTTAAGTAATTTTTTCATGTTTTAGGGTTTTTTTGGGTTTTCTAGGGGTTTTGGGTTTTTATGTTTGAGGGGTTTTTAGGGATTTTTATGTTTTAGGGGGTTTTAGGGATTTTTGGGTGTATTAGGTTTTAAGGGGTTTCATTTTTTTAGTTTCCTAGGGTTTTTACGTTTTTAGGGGTTTAAGGGTTGTTAATGTTTTTAGCATATTTTTTTGGGTTTTTTCTAGTTTTTAGGAGCATTAAATGTTTTTTTTGGGTTTTCTTGATGTTTAGGGTTTTTTGGATATTTATGTGTTTTGAGGGTTTTTATGTTCTTTGTGGGATTTTTGTGTTTTTAGGACCATTATGGGGTTTAAAGGGTTTTTAGAGTCTTTTATGGGTTTTAGGGGTATATAGGGTACTATAGGGGTTTTTAGAGACCTTTATGAGTTTTGGGTTCTTGGGGATCATTAAGGGGTTTTAGAAGGTTTTAGGGCCTTTTGAGGTTTTGGGGTTTTTAGGGCCTTTTAGGGGTTTTTGAGATTTTAGGTTATTTATATGTTTTTAGAAAAATCAACGTTTTTATTGATTTTTACGAATTTTTCATTTTTTTTCTTTTAGGTTTTTGGGGTTATTGAGGTTGCAATGGATTTTATTGTTTTTAGGGGATTTATGGTACTTTATGGTTTTTAGGGATATTTAGTGTTTAAAGGGTTTAATGGGTTTATAGGTTTGTAAAGGGAGTTTAATAGTAGTTTAGGGGTTATATGGTTATCAGGTTTTTAGTGTTATAAGGGGGTTAAAGGGTTTTTGTGGGTTTTATTGTTTTTATTCGGTTTTGGGGTTTAAGGGTTTTAATGTGATTTGTGGTTTTTATAGTTATTAGGGGTATTTTATGATTTTTACAGTTTTTAGGGTTTTATATAGTTTTTAAAGATTTTTATGTTTTTAGTATTTTTATGTTTTAGAGTTGTATGCTAGATTTGTAGGGTTTTGTTGGGTTATGAAGGGTTTTTAGAATTATTTTGATATTTAGTGTTAACTTAGGGTTTTTATGGGTTTCTTTTTCATTTTATGGGTTTTAGTGTTTTTAGGGTTTTTTGAGATTTTTGGTTTTTTAAGGGTTCATAGGGTTTTTAAATGATTTAGGGTTTCTTGGGGTTTTATGTTTTTATAAACAGGAAAGTCAATCAGAGGCAACCCTCTGACTATTTATTAAATAAAAGAAAACCAGTAAGCCAGTACACCAGGGTGACGTCATAAATACAGATCAAATCAGCCTGACCCAACACCACCCCATGATATATTTCATCCTCTTCAGTAGCTAATTCCCATTCCGAGCTGTCATAATGTCGCAGGACCTTGGAGTACATCCTTCTAAGGTTTAACTTCTCCAAAGAGAGAAATTCCTTAGAAGACCGCGCAGCCCGGCCTTCCCCACCAATGGCAGACCTGGCAGCCATTGGCTTTGGCAGATAAGAATAGTCCCTCCTCGGCCTTCTTCGTGGTGTGGCAGTCATCACTTCCTCATTCCCAGGCTCCTTACTTTTCTCACCCCGGACAACATCGTTGTAGGAAGCCCAGACCATTCCACCTTCAATTTCTTCATCACTCTCAAGACAATCCCCACACTTTCCAGAAATGTGTACTGCACGGTAACTTTCCTCCATACCCTGTTCCTGCTGAGATTGAGTGTTCTAGTCAAGTATGTCAAGACACTGCGGATTATCCACAAACTCACAACCAATATTTGTCCTCTGTTCCACAAGAGAACCGTCCGCAACAACCTCCTATGAAATGCTTCCATTAGCATTGACTGAAGCATCGGTCTCAGTGATAGAGGCCTTCCCATTCTCCAACACCTGCAGAAAAAACCCAGTAGAACCAAACCAGTCCAGCACTATGTCATCCATCAGCAAACCATCAAAGCGGTTGCTGAGCTCCAGATCATCCCCCTGCTTCCAAGACTGGGGCTGCAGTGCAGTTGTAATCTCCATCTTCACACCATTCCCAGCTTCAACCTGTTGTGCAGACCTAAAATCATCAAGTGACTCCTTATCTATCGCCTCCTCCATAGTACATGCGCTACTGGTGACAGCATCCTCCAAGGCAGCACCCTTTAAAGTTTGGCCAGCACTATCAGAACCCCTCCACAAATTCTCTTGAGCACCCTCCGGGGAGGCCACATTCTCCTCAGAATTAACCGGATGACATGCACCAGTCTCAACCAAAGACCTTGACTCAAGTCCAATATCACATTTCAATCTGTCAAACACTTGAAAATCTGATGGGTTCAAAGGCTCCTTCACTGTCTTCAGACCACTAGCAGTGCCCGACACATCATCACACTGAGCCTGCAACAACCCCTTCATTGTGAGTCCATCAGATTGTTCTTCACACTTCTGGCCTTAATAACACACAGAGTCTAGTCGATCCCCCTGCCCAGATGATGCTTCATCTTTGGAAAACACAGCCACTTCCCCTGGGCCGGCTTTCAGAGCCCACTGAGCCTTCAACAACCCCTTCACTGTAAGGGTTTTTTGGATTTTTTTGGTTTTTTATGGTTTTTATGGTTTAGGTATTAGGGTGTAGGTTATATGGATTATGGTTTAGGGTACATGGTTTAGGTTGTAGGGTTTATGTTTTATGGAATTTGGTATACGGTTTATGCTATATGTGATAGGTTTTAGGGTGTAGGATATTTTATTTAGAGTATAGCATATAAGGTTTAGGGTGTAGGGTATAGGGTTTAGAGAGTAGGGTGTAATTTTAAGGGTGTAGGGTTTACGATTTCTGTTGAATCACTTAGGTTTTAGGGAGTAGGGTATAATATTTTGGGTCAAGCATATAGGGCTTAGGGGTTTGTATGATTCTTTTAAGTATTTTTGAGTGTTTAAGATACTATAATCTTTTTAGGTTTCTTTTTGGTTTTTAGAGTTTTGTAGGGGTTTTTTGGTTTAAGGAATTTTTAGGGGTTTTACTTCTTTTTTAGTTTTAATGGTTTTAGGGTTTTTAATGTTTTTATACATTTGGGTGTTTTAGTAGTATTTGGGTTTTTTGAAATTGTTTATTGGTTTTAGGGTTTGTTAGGGTTTTATGAGTTTTAGATATTTTTGTGATATTGAGCGATTTTATAGGTTTTCACGGTCTTTAGGTTTTTTAGCGTTTTATGTGTTTTAAGGATTTTAAGGTTTCTTAGTATTTGATAGGTTTTTATGGGTTTTAGGGTTTTAATGTTTTTAGGGTTTTAATTATTTTAAGGTTTTTTTATTTTTGAGGTTTTTATGGTGTTTTAGATGTTTTAGTGTTTTAAGGGGTTTTAGGGGTTTTTTGGTTTTTAGAGTGTTTTAGGGGTTTTCAGTGTTTTTTATTATTTTTATGTGTTTTTACGGTTTTCATGGTCTGGGGGAAGGATTTTTGTCAATTTGGGGGGGGGGGTGGGTTGGACTTTTACGGTTTCTATGGGTTTTTAAGGTTGTTAAATATTTACTGTTTTATGGTATTGTGGGATTTTAGGGTTTTGGGGTTTTTAGGGTTTTAAAAGTTTTTTTAGTGTTTTATGGTTTTAATTTCAATAGGGTGTTTTTTGTTTTATTGTATATTTAGTGGTTTGAATTCTTTTTAGTGGTTTTTATGTTTTCTTTAGTTTTTAGGGTTTTGGGGGGATTTCATGGGTTTTAAGTGTTTTTGTATATTGGGGGGAGGGGGGTTGGGATTTTTATTGTTTGTAATATTTTCTGAGTATTTTTTGGGGTTTTAGGTTCCTTTATGGGATTTGGGTTTTATTATGGGTTTCTTATGGATTTTAGGGTCTTTTGGGGTTATCGAATTTTTTCATATTTTTAAGATTTTTTTTTTGTTTTTTGATGTTTTAGGGGTTCTATGGTTAATTTAGGGGTATATATTTTAAAGGGTGTAAGTCTTTTAAAAGTTTTTTAGGGTTTTGGTGTTTTTATTCTTTTACTGGTTCTAGGTTTTTTATATTTTAAGGTATTTTATGGGGTTTATGGTTTTTTGTGGGTTTTAGTGGTTTAGAAGTTGTTTTTGGGGGTTTAAAAGGTTTTATAATTTTAGGATTGTTTAGGGGTTTTATAGGTTTTATGTATTTATAAGTGTTTTAAATGTTTTTCTAGGTGTTTGGATGGTTTTTACAAAATTTCATGTTTTAGGTTCTTTTGGTTTTTTATAATTTTTATTTTTTAGTGTTTTTGGGTTTTTTTGGGATTTTTAGCCCGTATTTGGGGTTTTAGGTGTTTTAGGGTTTCATGGGTTTTGTAGGGTTTTAAGAGTTTTATGGGTTTTTTGGGGGTTTTTGGTTATATGGGTTTTCAGTGTTTTAATAGTTTTTTTGGGTTATTAGGGGGTTTCAGGTTTTTTTATTTTTATCATTTTATGGATTTTTAGGGATTTTACGGGTTTTAGGATATTCTGTGGGTTTTAATTATTCTTAGGTTTTTAGTGTTTATAGGGTCATTAAAATTTTTAGGGTTATTAGTTTTTTAACATTTATATGAATTTTTTATTGTTTTTATGGTTTTTTAGTTTTTTCTATTATTTTAGTGTTTTTTAATAGTTTTTAGTGATTTTGGGTTTTAGGGTTTATGGTCTTTATAGGGGTTTTGGGATTTTAGGTTTTTCAGAGTTTTTAGGGGTTTTTAAGGTTAAAGGGGCTTTATAATTTTCTTAGGGGTTTCTAGGGTTTAGGGGTTTTGGTAGTGTTTTTAGGGATATTTAGTTTTTGTAAGGATTTAATGATTTTAGGGGTTTAAGGTAATTTTTTTCATATTTTTATGGTGTTTTTAGGGGTTGGTTGAGGTATTTAGGGGTTTTCAAGTTTTTAGATTTTTTTGGGATTTTAGGTTTGTCTTAGGGTCTTTGGGTTTTTATAGTGATTAGGCGATTTATGTCGTTTTAGGGATTTAACGTGTTTCGATAATTTAAGAGTTTTTTGGGGGTTTTAGTGTTTTAGGGTTTTAAGTGGTTTTTAGGGTTTCTAAATGTTTTTTTCTAGGTTTTAGGGTCTTTTATGGTTTTTAGAGTCTTTTATGGATTTTGGTTTTTTAGGGTTTTTTAGATTCTAGATCATTTTTCAACGTTTAGGGGTTTTATGTGTTTTTTGCTTTAGGGGTTTCAGGATTGATTGGGGTTTAAGGGTATTTTTAAGGTTTCTTGGGTTTTTAGATATTTTATATATTTTAGGGGTTTTAGATGTTTATAGGGGTTTTAGTTATTTTATATATTTTTTTGATTTTAAGGGGTTATATGGATTTTTATGGATTTTATGTTTTTTAGGTTTTATAGGTTTTTTAGGTATTATAGGTATTTTTTGTTTTTTAGTGTTTGGGGGGTTTTATGGTTATGTGTGTTTTTATGGTTTCTATTTGTTTTTTGATTTTTAGTTTTCTACAATTTTTAGGATTTTAGGTTTTTATGGTTTTTTGGTTTTTTAGGGTTTTAGTGTATTATTTAGTTATAGGGACATTTATGGTTTTAGAGGAATGGTATTGTTTTGGGGTATTTAGTGTTTTTAGGGTTTTCGGGATTTTTATAATTTTAGGGGATGTTAAGGTTTTTAGTGTTTTTAGCAGTTTTTAGTAATTTTAAGTGTTATTAGGGGTGTTTATGGATTTTAGGGTATTTTAGTGTATTTTACTATTTTAGGGGATTTATATTTATTGTTATTATTTTTTGGTTTTATGGTTTTAGTGGTTTTTGGGATTCAATGTTTTTAAGGATTTTTAGTGTTTTCGTGGTTTTGGGGGGTTTATAAGATTTTATGTATTTTAGTGTTTCATTATGTTTTAAGGGTTTTAAGTTATTTTAGGGTTTTATGTTTTTTATGGATTTTATAGTTTTAATTTCATGTAATACATTTAGTGTTCTTTTGGTTGTTTAGGGTTTTTAGGTTGTTTTTGGGTTTTATACTTTTTAAGGGTTTAGGGGTTTTTTGGGTATTATGGTTTTTATGTTCTTTTAGGGTTATGTGGTTTTGAGTATTTTTTGGGTTTTATTGGTTTTTTGGGGTTCTTAGTGTATTTTATGTGTTTTATGATATTTGGGGTTCCTTCAAGGATTTAGGGTTATTTTGGGTTGCCTGGGTTTTTTACCTTTAGGTTTTTTATGGTTTTAAGGATCCTATTGATTCTTTTGGGGTCCTTTATTGGTTTTAGGGGTTTTTGAGTTTATTTTTGGTTTTCAAGTTGTTTTGGGATCACTTAGGGTTTTTAGTATTTTTTTGGTTTTTTGTTTCCTTTATGGTTTTTTGCGTTTTTGGGGTTTTAGGGTCCCTTTGGGTTTTTAGTATTTGTTGGGTCTTTATGGATATTTGTTGTTAAAAGGTAATTTTTGGGTTTTTGGGTTTCTAGAGTATTTTAGATTTTAGGGTATTTTAGGGTCTTTTCGGGGTTTTGGGTTTTTATTATATTATAGCTTATTTTCGGTATTTTATTGTAATAAAGTATTTTTAGGGGTTTGTAGGGTCTTTTAAAGGTTTTTAGGATGTTAAGTTCTTTTATTGTTTTAGGGAATTAGAGAACATTAGGGTTTTTAGGATCTTTTATGTGATTTTATGGTTTTTATTTCCTTTTAGGGGGTTATGGGGTGTTTACTAGTTTTTAGGATTTCTGGGTTTTTTGAGAATTTTAGTGGTTTTTGGGTTTTTAGTATTTTTAGAAATATTAGGGGATTTGTGGAGTTTAGGTTTTTTGGGGTCCCTTATGTTGTTTTTAGATATTTTAGTGTTTTTATGTGTTTAAAAGGTTTTTATATTTCTTATGGATTTAATGGAAATTTTATTTTTTGGGCTTTTAATGGTTTTTAGGGTTTTAGCTTTTTTAAGTTTTTTTAGGTTTTTTTGGTCTTACGGTATATTAGGGTTTTTAAGACTATTCAATATTTTTTATGGAGTTTGTGTTGTATATATTATTCACGTTTTTAGGGTTTTTAGTAGTTCTAGTGTGTTTATTATATTTATAGGTTTAAGGGTTTTTAAGGATTTTGGGGTTTTTTTTATGGATTTTAGGGCTTCTCTATTTTTTAGGGGATTAAATAATTTTTAGTGTTTTAGGGGTTTAAGGGTTTTGTGTTTTAAAGTTTTTATGGGCTTTTTCAAGGTTTAAAGGGTTTTTATTGCTTTTATAGTTTTCTTATTTTATGGGGTTATAATGTTTTTAGGGTTTTCTTTGGATTTAGGGGTTTTTTGTTGTTAGTATTTTTATGTTTTTTAAGGATTTTAGGGTTTTAGGGTTTTTATTGTTGTTTAGGGTAATCGGGATTATTTAGGTCATATTGGGTTTTTTTTTATTTTTTAGGGTTTTTAATTTTATTTAGTAACTTTAATATTTTTAGGGTTTTTAGGGGTTTTAAGGGTTTTCAAGGTTTTGTAGTATTTTCATGAATTTTTTTTATTTTTTGTATGTTTTTTATTATTTGTAGGGACATTTTGGGTTTATGGTTTTTTACGGTTTGTAATTGTTTAAAGCTATTTTAGGGTTTTTAACATTTTTAGTGTCTTTATGGGTTTTTTAGGGATTTTTAATTTCATATGATTTTTTTCTATTTTTGGGGATTTTTGGGTTTTGGGGTCTTTAGTGCGTTTAAGGGGGTTTTAGGGTATTTTTGGGGTTTATAGGGTTTCAAGTTCTTTTAGGGATTTTATTTTTTTTCAGGGGCTCTATGGGTTTTTTGGTTTTTATCGAGTTTTTATGGTTTCTATGGGTTTTCTATTTTTTATGTTTTTAATAGTTTTAGGGGTTTAGGGTCTTTATTGTTTTTTGGTGTTTTTTGGTTTTTTAGGGGTTTTAGGGTTATTTTAGGGTTTATGGTTCTTATGGTTTTTCGTTTTTTCAAAGGTTTTAAGGTATTTTGGGTGTTTTGGGTGTTTAATGGGTTTTTAGTTGTTTAGGGTTTTGGGTGTTTTTGAGTTTTTGAATGGTTATTTAGCGTGTTTATGGGTTTAAAGGGCCCTTTTCAATTTTTATCAACTTTTTTATGGTCTTGTAGGGGGTTTTAGGGTATTTAATGGGGTTTTATTTCTTTTAGGGTATTTGGGGTGTTAATGTTTTTATGACATTTTAGGAGTTTCTTGGTGTTTTAGGGGGTTTAGGTTTTTTAGGGGTTCGTAGGGCTTTATGGGGTATAGGGTTTTTTTGGTTTAAGGCATATTTAATTATTTTATTATTTTTAATTGTTTCAGAGTATTTATGGTTTTCTTAGGGGTTTTATATATTTTTTGTCCTTTTTTATTTTAGGGTTTTTAGGCTATTTTAGGGGTTTTTATGTTTTTCTAATGTTTTTAGTGTGTTATGGGTTTTAGGGTCCATTATTTTTTGGGGGGCTTTTGGGTTTTCCGTATTTTAGTGTTTTTAAGTGGTTTATAGGATTTTAGGTATTTTTTAGTGGTTTTATGGTATTTGAAGGGATGTCTGTGAGTTTATGATCTTTTTTTTTGTATTAGGGACTTTAATTACCGTGAAGGTTTTTAGGGGTTTTAGGTCCTTTTAGGTTCTTTTAGGATTTTTTATTTTTATTTTTTATGGTTTTTAGTGTCATTTAGGCTTTCTTAGGATCCTTTAGGGGTTTTAGGGTTCTATAATGTTTTTAGGGTCCTTTTGGGTGTTAGGGGTTTTAGAGTCAATTAGAGGTTTTAGGTCATTTTATGGTCTTTTAGGGATTTAGTGTCTTTGAGGGATTTTGGGGGTTTTATTGTCTTTTAGTAGTTTTATGGTATTTAGAGTAATTAGAGTTTTATGTATTTTTACGGACATTTATGTGTATTTATGTGGTTTTTAAAGTTTATAGTCTTAGGGTGTTTATGGAATTTATGATTTTTAATATCCTTTACCAGTTTAGGTTTTTACGGGTTTTCAATGGTTATAATGTTTTTAGTGGTTTTAGGGATTTATGGTTTTTATGGGTTCTTAGTATTTTTATTGGTTTTTGGGTTTTATGCATTTTAAGGGTTTGTAGGGTTATTTGGATTTTTAGAGGTTGTTAAGGTTTTTCAGTTTTTAGGGTTTTTTGTTTTTAGATTTTAAGGGAGTTTTTAGTGTTTTAGAAATTTTAGGGTATTTATGGTCTTTATGGTCTTTATGGTTTTTGGGTTTTTTATGGCTTTTAGTATATTTTATGGTTTATAGATTTTTTTGGGTCTTTTATGTTTTTAGGAGTTTTAGGTGTTTTAAGCCCTTTTAGGGAATTTTTAGAATTTTAGGGGTTTTATGGAATTTAATGATTTTTAGGGATTTATTTTTTTATGTGGGTTTTATTGTATTTTATGGTTTTTTGGTTATTTTGAGTGTTAGTGGAAATTGTGGTTTTTAGGGGTTTTCAAGGATTTTACATTCTTTTATAATTTTTAGGGTCTTTTAGGGTTTTTATGTGTTTTTAGGGATTTTAGTGGTTTTATGGTTTTTAGGGTTTTAGGGTTACTAGTTTTTTGCAGATTTTTTTAATTCTAAGAGTTTTTAGGGTCTTTCAGTGGTTTTTAGGTTTATGGGTTTCAAATATTTTAGGATCTTTTATGGTTTTTAGTGGGTTTTAGGTTTTTAGGTTTTTTTGAGTTTTTATGGTCTTTTTAGGTTTTTAGTGTTTTTTATTATACTTCAGATTGTTTATGTTTTTAAGTAATTTTAGTTATTTTAGGGCCTTTCATGGATTTTTTTATGTATTAGGGTCTTTTAGTGCCGTTTGGGTATTTTATGGTTTTTTAGGGTTTTCAGGGTTTTAGGGTTTTAGGGTTATTAGGGTTTTTAGGTATTTTATTTTCTATTTGGATTTTTATGGTTTATAGGGTACTTTATGGGTGTTTTGGATTTTGGGTTCCAATAGGGGTTTTATAGTCTTATATGATATTTATGTTATTTTATCATCTTTTAGGATCTTTAGTGATTTTTAGTTTCTTTTATGATTTTTAGGGGTTTTATAAAGTTTAAGTGTTTTAGGGATTGTTATGAATTTTTGGGTCGTTTAGGGGTGTTTAGGGTTTTTAGTCTATTTTATCATTTTTAGGGTTTTGTGATTCTATTAGGGTTTTAGGGTCTTTTAGGGTTTCATGGGTGTTTTAGGGGTTTTAAGGACTTTATGGGTGTTTAGGGTTTGTAGGAATTTTATGCTTTGTAGGGGTTTTAGGGATTTTTTTGGTTTCTAGTGGTTTTTTGGTTCTTTAGGGGATTTTAGGGTTTTTAGTGTATTTGTGTTTTAATGAATTTCATGGGTTTTGGGGATTATAGGTTTTATTGGGGTTTTTGAGTTTTTTTGGGGTTTTGGGTTTTTTGGATGGTTTTAGAGGTTTTAGTGTTTGGAGGATCTTTTAGGGATCTTAAGTGTTGGGGGGGGGGGGGGTTAAAAGGGTAACTACGATTTTTAGGTTTTTTAGGGGTTTATGGATTTTTAGAGTTTTTTAGAGATTTAGTGTTGTTTAAGGTTTTATTCATTATAATGGGTTTTTATCATTTATGGTTTTTAGGATATTTTATGGTTATTAGGGTTTTAGTGGGTTTTAGGTGTTTTAGTGGGTTTTAAAGGTTTTTTGGGTTCTATGCTTTTTTGGGGTTTTATGTTTAACAAAATTTAATGGGTTTAATGGGGTTTTTAGGTTTTTAGGATTTTTACAGGGGTTCTAGTTTTGTTTAGGGATTTTTAGGTTTCTTCAGTTTTAGGGAATATATGGGTTTATAGGGAATTATGAGTTTTAGGAGTTTAGGGTCTTTTAGTGTTTTTATGTTTTCTAAGGTTTTTTGGATTTTTGGGTGGTGTTTAGGTTTTTTAGGATGTTTTAATTTTTTTAGGGGTTTTAGGTTTTAATGATACTTTGAAAAGGTTTCTAAAATGTTTTATATTTGTTGTCAACATACTTTTTATGAACCTTTTTTTAGACAAGATTTAGAATGTTTGTTAAGAAATGTTTTTATGAAAGATTATTAAGAATGTTATTTATGATATTTATATAGAAAGTAAGGGTGTTTGGTTGTTTAAATGACTCTTTTTAGAAAATTTTATTACTAATTCATATGAGGGTATGAAATTCCAAAAATATTCTAATATCATGAAACTTTATAATCCAAGCATATGTATACAAACTTATAAAAATGTGATATTTCAAAGAAGCATATTAATTGTATTTCCAAAAAAAATATTTATAGAAAAAATCATTTGAGGTAATGTTCTTGACATAGCTATCTAGATAAAAGTTGTTCAAATCTATAAATTATTGATTCATCAGATGTAGACGAACAGACATAAACTGTTAAAAAAGTAATATAAGTAGTTTTTTTATGTTGAGCTTGAAAGAATATAAGAACCCTAAAAATGAGAATTTGGGATTTGAGTTTTATTTCGTGAAAAATAAAATTGAGGAAAATAAATTTCACATGAGTTTTATTAAAAGTTATAGTTTTTACTAGATAGATTTGTTGCATGTGACAGATATATTTAAAATTTACAACAATGTAGTTAACCATATTCTATGGGTCAGTAGAAATGGATAATGAAAAATTGGTTTTTATAAACATGGTTTTTATAATCTTCAAATTGAATATGTTTGTTATATTATGGTTGGAGTTTAACAGTATAAATTACTCTAACTTATAAATCAAATTGATTGAGTCCATTGGATGAAGATAAATTAGAATAACTTTCTATAGATGGATGATCATTGAAAAAAATAAAAATATTTCATCATATGGATGTTTTTGAGAAGTTTTTTTTTGAGTAAAGATTACCCTTATGCATAATGACCAGATGAATCCATAAAAAATATTGGTATGAACCAAGAATATTAGATAGATAGAACTGGATAGAGAGTTATTAAATAAGTTCCAATCTAACATTCAACTAGATGGGGTTTTTTGAGATTTTTAAAAAAATTTATAAATTCCATAATAATGATAATGTTGTGTTGTTTTGTGATTTGTTTATTATCTTTCCAAAATTCAAGGAAATTTGGTTGAGTTCCTAAAACTATGATATTAAGCATATTTGAGGAAATATTGGTCAGTAGATAAATTGGGAAGCTTTAAAAACGTTCCTAAATATTAAATGATAGTTTGAATTAATACATGTGAATTTAATTTAAGTTGGATGAATTAGTTTTTTGGAATTTCCGTGATCAGGAATGTGAAGTATTTTTCTCATATTTACAACTTTGGTAGAATATATATAAATGGGGATATATGTACAATACATGATGTTTTTAAGAAAACTTGTAAACCCTAAAAAATGGATAAAAAATTATAGAGTTTCCATCAGTGAGAGTTTCCAATTGATATTTACTTTTCACTAAGGAAAAGTACCATATAGATATTTTTATCAGAGCATCTAATCAAATTTTCAATTCTAAGATTCAAAAAGAGAGAATCAGATATATTTTCCATACAAAATATGAGGATAAATAGCTTTAATAATCCTACCGATCTAAAGTTATAAATTAAGCACATTTTTATTGAGAGTCACATGATGTTCATTCACTAAAAATAGAATAGAGCCCACCAAATATGTAATTTTTTATAGAGAAAAATAAACATATGTATCATATGAACCTAGTGGGAGAATATTTACAATGACTCACATATTTTATTATGTAACTGTTTTTTTGGAAAAACATTAAAAACTGACGGTAGTTAGTATATTCATACTTAACATCAAATAGAATAAGTCTAATAAGAGTTGGATCAAACTTTTAAGGACTTATTTATAATAATTAATATCCATGTACCAATAGGAGTCACCATGGAAATGATGTAGGTTCTCACATTGAGGATGAACCTTTAAAATTGTACATGTATTTTTTACTTTCTTATCTTCCCATGCTAGTGATATTTTTTTAAAATTTTGTTATGGAAAAAAATATAACATGTTTCATTCGTTAAATTTCATAATTTTTTAAATATTTAAAAATATAACCACTGATCACCCCTTGTTGTTCAACAACCATACAACACATCCGGTGGTATCATAGAAAAGGTTCTCTTTTCGAATCCAAATTGTGAAAAATGTCAATTTATTCCACAGTATAGGTATTGAAATATTTTGTAGAAAAACATATAATGGTTGGAAATTTGTAATAATACCCAACAAACTGTCACTTAGACAAGAGGTTATTGATGCAGCAATAATTGGGTGTCAACCAATTATAAAAAATACTACCTTGACTTTTTAGAACAAGAGAAATATTGTGGATAATTGTTAAGTAAGAAATTATATTAATATGTCTCTATCAGAAAATGTTTTCAAAAAATTTAATGGGTTTCATAACAGCCTAATAAATTTTGGAAAAGATCAAATTTATGTTCAAGGAAAACACCAATGTGATGGAAGAAAGTTAAGAAATATAGGGATGAAATTTGGAAGATATAAGAATGAGTGATGATTAAACTAATGAGGAGTATTTCCCCAGAGTTAATGATGTCTTGTATAACAACATAGGATTTGGATATGTGTTGGAATATTATACAACTATTATGAAACTCATGATAAACATTCCAAACATGTTTTACTCTAACATTTATTCCATATAATATAAATATGATTTATCTCTTGATAAAATATATAACATTATTGTTTACTTTTGGATGAGGAAAGCTATAACATTCAGAAAAAAAGATCAATGATAAAACACCCATTGAATCCATGAGAAAGATGAAAATCAATGATATTATGAATGTTAAACTCTATTATTTTAAAGAAAAGGAAGATAATTAAATGAATTAAGAGTTAAGGTCTCTTAATTAAAAAAATCACAAAGAGGTTGGGGGAGTATAGAGGAAAACTCATACTAATTTTTTTTCTAGATCAAATTGGGTATTTTTATGAATGTTGAACTCTATTATTTTGTCTATGTACTCCCTTACATAGACACGGGTTGAGACACTGCCTATTTTCACTAGTAGGAAACAAGGTCAAGAGACATGGTGTGTGACCCCTACTACATGCCATATACTCATTTATACAAGGATTTGAAATATTTAACTTTATATCATGGAAAAGATCCATTAGGATTCATTACCTATATCGATTCCCTGAAGATTTGTATAGAATAATTTCCTCCTCCTATGACTATGATCCCTCTAGAAGGACATCATGGATAGAGTCATCAGAATCCCTCAGATATTCTTGAAGTGAGATATCCTATTCATATCCGTGCCATAGGTGGAGTTCTTGGTGTCATAATTTCCAACACTACATGGGTGTTGATCCCAAAATTAACAGGTAAATCTATATTGAGTTATATGTATCACCCCCTGGAATTGGTAGTGATCCTAATATATGTATCATATTCTCTTAGGAATATCAATGGGTTCTTCCTCATGAAAATATCAGATAAGAAGTACCTATTAGATGGACTACATCAGTAATATCATAATGAAGAGTGTGTTCTCTTGGATGACTACTTCGTGGAATCTTTGATATAGAATCCAAGGATGGTATAATATAGTTATAACATACCCTTAGATTGTGTGTCTTTTGTTGAGTATATCTAGATATAATTGTTATATGTGTTATAGTCATATAATGTTGTAGAGATGATTGTATTTTCCTTTTTTTATGATTTTTTTTGTTTTGGGTGTCCTACTGAGTAATGTTATACTCACCCCTTCACAACCTTTTCCCGTATGTGTCAGGTCTTGTGGAGATGATCAAATTTTTGACATAGTCCTTGGTGGAATAAGACTAGACGGTGATCGGTGAGACCCGACAGATTGATGTGTGTTCATATAGATTTTTGACATCAGTCATAGCACTTGATTTCATGTAAGAATTGTGTTTTCATACTGTTTTTAGTGGGATTGTATTTGGTCGTGTTTACATTTTTTTACTTACCATCGTACTCTAGTTACAGGATTTAGATGTATTCTTGCATGGTTGTTTAATTTTTTAAAATTTCATAATTGTATTGGCTTGGAGATGTGTGATTGTGTATAGGTGCATAGGATAATGCCTCACATGTCAGTGATATGCCTACTCGCTGCTAGTTTCCAGCCCTTGGCCTGCTGAAGGTGGGATTGGGGAGTCACGGAACTGGCCCCACTGGGATGAGTGATGAAAAAGTGGTATCATGGGGGGTCAGTTCTACTTTAGGACTAGGAGTCTATGATATTGGTTTCGGGAAATCTGTTATGTGTTTCAAGTTCATATTTTAGGCTAGGGACTCTAATGTTGGTTTAGTAGATGGAATATCCATACATTAGTACTCTAATCACCTTTTTTTCAACTCGATAGAAGAGAACACTAGTTTAAGGTAAAAACAATGGTACATGCATCATATAGGCCTGGGTTATGGTTTCCATGTCCTTCTTTAGTCATCTCTCCATATATACTCATTGACCATGGTAAATCTTTTTCATTCCAAGATTCTTCCATGATGTATGCTAGTTCGGATCCTGTATGATGATCATGATGATAACCACCTCAGGGATGAAGCATCTATACATAGACCAGTTCTCAAGAAGTAACCTCCAGGTGGTGCAATAACCTTATCTCCACCTATAGAGAAGCATTTGGTACCTCCATTACCAATGGATAAGGTGTGCAAGATGACCGTTCTTCAGGATTTTCATCAACATTGATCACTCATGATTCAATGTGAGCCCAAACAACATGTGGTTAAGGATTGGGTTGAAGTGGTGTCCTGAGTTTTACTTATATTCAGGACAGTAGTAGATTAGATGGTTGTCCTATAAACAAGCCATATTTATGGATTAGTATGGTGATAGTTGGGTTTTGTTTCCCAGTCGTACTATAATGTGACTATTTCTTGGATATAGTTCAATGTATTTCCATATAGGAGTTCTCACAAGCTATACTGAGATATATGTTAATCTTAGAACATTCGCAGCTCCAAAATGGTAGTAGGAAATTAACCATGTATTCATCGAGCTTTACCATCCTTTCTAGGTACTCGATGTATATTGTTCATGATTAGTTCTTCTGGGCTAGGAATATCATGCAAGTTCTGTGTAGAGACATATAATACAATGTTATCCTTTATTCCAATTCTAAAAATGATGGTGTTCTTGAGGGATATTTGGTGTTTCATAGTTTTTTTGCCGATTAGATGCAGCTGATAGTTTTCTCAATTGGTAAATCAAGAGTAGAGACAATGGTAAAAGGAATTTTACAATAGTTTTGGGGAATTTTATGTGATATAAGTTTTGGTAGGAGGTCCCAAAACAGATAATCTATAGTTTAGGGGTCACAATGTGGGTCTAGTAAGCCAAAAGAGAGGCGGTGCTACTAATGTGACGATAGGGGAAAACTCACCCAAGGTTGTCTAACCTGCCGTATAACTAATAGAGAGTCCATGGATAGGCCACCGAGGCAGAGACAATACAAATATCAAGTAGTATTGTAGGATGGAATAAGTGTCAGAGGTGTAAGGAAAGCTGTAAGAGGTGGTTGAGGTTTTTACATGTTACCACCACCATCCCCAGGTGGTCCAAGCCAGGCTCATGGAGGTAGAGGATAACGGTGGGGAAAACTGTTGGTGGTCAAATCTTATAACATAGAGGATCCAATAGTGATACAAGGTATGATTTTTGTCTTTTATACCTTATCTACAATATTGATAGACACAATTTATTGTCATTCCATTCTTGCCACATACCTTGTACGAGACATAGAGATTCCAGTTGAACATTTAGCTTGACCCTTATGCTTGGATAGTCCTAATGGGGATATCTTAGTGACCACGCACTTGTGCCGACAGTGTGACATAACTCATGGAGGTGAGAGATTCTATTGGAATCTCTTTGTGTTAGCGTCAAGGCCATAAGAGTTCATTCATGGAATAGATTATTTATCTATAGTTCATTCCTAGATTGACTATTTTAGGTGAAGGGTGTGGTGTGTCCAATGTGATAGAATGAGGTTCTACTTTTCCTGTGATAAGAAAACCCACAATGTGAAAGATAGAATCGTATATAATAGGGTGTATCCGATGAATCCTCAGTTGGTTAGCCTAACCCTTGGTGCTTTAGATGTTATAAGTTCCTAGTTTTCTTCTTTAATGGAGAAGTATGAGGAAGTCTTCCCAAATGTTATTCTAGGTTTTCTTCACTACCATGATATAGGCTTATGCATTTATCTATATCCCAAAATAGAATAGATATATATTCCAACTTTTCAGATGGATCCCATAGAACATCATGTGTTGAGAGTGCAATTTGAGTAACTGCATAGGAAATGATATTTTTTATCCATTGTTTCACCTTGGGAATCCCCAGTTTTGTTTTCCAAAAATGGATATGGGAGATTGAGGTTGTGTGAGGTCTACCTGTTCGTGAACTAGGTGAATATAAAGAACATTTATCTACTATAGATTATCAATGACCTCTTTGATCATTTGATGGGGGAAATATATTTATCGAAGGTTGACCTCATATCAGGATACCACCAGTTAAGAGCATGGGATGAGGATATAAAAAAGTCATCATTCAGATATCTCAACCATCACTATGAGTACTTAGTGATTCACTTTGAAAAAAAACACCAGATTATCATTAATGGGACTCATGAAAGATATTTTTCAGACTTATATAGACCGGTTTGTGGGGTTATACATTTATTATATACTTGTGTACTTAGTGTCTAAGGGAGAGGTCATGAGACACTTCAAGATAGTTATGGAAAAAATCCTAGAGAACCATCTTTATAAAAAGATATCAGAGTTCTAGTTATGCATTTAGGCGGTCCACATTCTAGGACATGTGATCTCAGTTTATGGAGTGTAATTGGACCCATCCATAATCGAGGTAGTGTTATCTCAGGAGCTACCTAAGATTGTAATGGAGGTTCCTAGATTCCTTGGTATGGAATCCTTTTACCGGAGATTCATATCTGATTTCTCTATGATATCATCACCAATAATATTTTTTACTCAAAAGGGACAACATTTCTTGTGGACAGAGAGGTTCCAGGTTGATTTTCAATAGTTGAGTCAGAGTTTGTTGAGTGCTCTCATCTTGTGATTTTTAGAGGAGGGTGTCGAGTATGTAGTGTCTACGATGAATCATTAACTATCCTTGGTTGTATTTTGATAAATACGAAAGGAGTGATTTATTATGGTTCACACCAGTTGAGATCACATGAGTAGAACCACATGTACAAAAATCATAATCTAGTAGTGATAGTCTTCACTTTGAGGATTTGGAAACACTCATTATGAGAGAGAAGTTTATCATCTACTCTAATCAGAAGAGTCTAAAGTATATCTTCTATCTAAACGATATCAACATGAGAAAGTTGATATGGTTATATTTACTCCAATATTATTAAATCAAAATTATCTATAATTCTATGAAGTGGGATATGTTATCATATTCTCTCAGCAGGAGATTTTGTTCATAGTTTCTGAATGAGGTGTTAGAGAAGTTTGCCTCATAAATGTTTTCTTTTGTGGATGGATATGAAGTAGCATACCCAATATCGATGATTGTTCCCCATATTCCCTTTCAGTGTGTTTGGGAGGCACGACTTTGGGCTAAATATTGTGACACCCTATCTACTAGGATATCCGAAGGGCATGCACCAAATGGATGTTATAAAGTTGGAGAGAATGTCATTATTTTTAGAGGATGCACATGGCACTAGTGACTTTGTAGGAGTAGGTTCTAGGAGAGTTCCCTAAATCTTATTTGTAGGTACATGTAGTTGTGAAAATGATATACTAAGACCTTTTACATTGGTTCGGGTGGTCTGGGATAAAGAAAGGAGTTACTGAGTATGTCTATCTCTACCTTACTTATCATCAACTGATTGCAGAGCACCATGTTCTAGTGGGTTTAGATTAACCCCCTGAAGTTCCAGAGTGTATGTGATATGGGATATCTGTGTATTTAATTATGGGATTTCCATGTATGTCTATGAGAATGATTTTATATATGTGGTCGTAGACTGAATCACTGTATCGGCCCACTTCCCAGCTACACGAGAGTATAGTTTAGTAGAGAGCATGGTATGCCTATATTTTTTGGACATATAGAAACACCATTGAGTTCCATCAAGAATTGTTTTATAACATGATTTTTAATTTAAATCCCATTTGTGGAAGGGATTAAAGGAGGTGTTTGGGACCCAGTTATGTTGTAGCACATCGTTTCACCCCAGAAATGATGGCTAGGCAGAGCACAATATTTAGGTTTTGGAAGACATGCAACAAGATTTCATATTGGACATAGGTCATAGTTGGGAGTATCACCAACCACTAGTAGAGTTTTAATAAAAAATCATCTACCATTCCACAATTGTTATGGAACCACTAGATTCTTTGTTTAGACGACCATATTGGCCACCACTTTTCTCGACAGACCTAGGAGAATTGGCACTCATGGGCTTGGAGTTTTTGATAGATACAATAGAGAAGGTGTAGGTCATCCATGAGTGGATTAAGACTTCACATATCCATTATAATTATTATATTTATAGGTGACAAAGGCATTTGGATTTCTAGGATAGAGACCATGTGTTCCAATGGGTTTTACCTCAATCTGGGTTATAGAGTTTTGGTTGGGAAGGTAAGCTATCTCTGAGGATAATCATCCATTTCTACATACTATGTAGAGATGGAAATTTGTCTTAACACTTAGATCATCCTCTATAGTTAGAATGGGTACATGAAATATTCCACATGTAACAGATGAAGATGTATGTTCATGACACATCTCATGTTATTGACTAGGATAAGTTGTACATCAAGGATGTAGTGACCTTTACTGAGTATTCGATGGAGATTGAGGATTTTTAGGGGAGTACACATTATAGAAAATAGACTTCTTTTAATGTATTTTTGGTGGTAGCACAAGAATCTTCAAGAGTGAACATGGGAGTGGGAGTCTCAGATTCATTCTTAGTACCCACTTCTTTTTTAGTTTCCCTTGTTTTGGTCTTTTGGGTTATAAATCCCAAATGTGGGGAGAATTTGATATCTCTTATTTTATATGTATTATATTTGTATATTATATGGATGACTTTTGATACAATGAGATATGACGACATGCGATTCTGAGGCACATTGGGAACATAATAAATGTTCGAGAAGTAGTAAATATATTAAATAGAACACAGACTCAGTTTTCCTAAAAATATGGACAAAATAATAAATGGTTTAATAGGTCAAAAATATGATGGAACTATTGTGTTAAGAATGTTTTTTTACTATATGTGCAACTTAACATTATTCTGTGTGGTACTTTTTGGAAAAGTCATCACGGGCGTGGAAATGATTAAAATGATTAAATAAATTATTTTATTTCAATTTTTGTTGATATAATGACTAACACATATTTTAATATATAGTTATGTAATAATTCAAGGGTTATATACATAAATCTGATGGACATGGAGGGACCATTGGAAAATTATATTTGGATAATGATGATGAGATCATGGATCAGTTGTTGACGCACCTCAGATTTGAAGTATTTAACCAAAGAACATGGCACAAATTATTTATTCATCAACAATCGATATGAATCATGGTAGGTCATATGTTTTTATTTAATTATTCTACATTATTTATTTATATGATTAATTATAATCAATCAATGAACAAATTGATCTGGGTTATAACTATTATGCGAGATGAGTTTATTAAGTGGGGTTTTCATGTGATATTTTTTTTGTTATTTGATTACATCAATTATTGTTCTAATGGTGAAAAATAGAGTTTAACAAGAACATTGATCAAGTTCCATCCGAAAATATGATATTTTTCTATTATCCCCTCATTCATCATTTTGTGTGGGTGTTCTGCATTTGGCCCATGACGTTTTTTATCCCAATCAATCAATAATGTCACACAAGTGTCTTTTACCAATGATCTCCTATCGTATACATAGGATTAACACAGCAAAAAAATTATTTCACGATGGATAAAAATGATTTAAATGACGGTGGATACCATATTTCATGTTTTTCAGTGTTCTTTGGTTCTTAATGAAGAATTCTGATTTTATCCATTTCCTTGGTGAATTGGATTTTCAAAATATCATTGAAGGAAATGGAGATGCTCAGTAAATTTAGATCCATGAATACCAAAGAGATTGAGGCTATATTCCAAGGTGGATGTAGAGTGGGTGCATACATAAGGAAGAACATAGTTTTTTGGAAATATCCGAACATCAGGGTTTGTAATCTAGGATTGCATGGCGTGTGGGCCCCCCTGAGTGGTGCATTCAGTTTTAGGTAAGAGAAAAGTATCACATGTTATGTGGCTAGGTATACATGGAATGTGGTCCCTCCCTAGTGAAATCGGTGTATACCTCGAAGGGTACACTGACATGATGGGGAGTACACAGACAATATACATGATGTGTACTCCCCTACACAGACATGAGTTGAGGCATTAGATGTTTACATAGGTAGGACTCGGGGTCAAGGGAGATATAAGGTGACCCCTACTACACACTATGTACTCTTTTATACATGGATTATAAATCTTTTCCTTAGTATCATGGACAAGATTCGTTAGGGTTCGTTCCCCTTATCACTTCCTTGAAGGTTGGTGTTGAATTATTTCCTACTCCTAGGATTACGATCCCTTCAGCAAGAATTCTTAATAGAGTAATTTGAATCAATCAGAGAGGATAAATGTGAGGTCCCCTTTTCATCTTAGTTTCCTAGGTGTATTTCATAGTATCATGCTGACCAAAAAAATACATAGGACACGATCCTCTATATAGTGGGTTAATCTGTACTGAGTTTTTGGTTTCACCCAATGAACTTTGTAGTTATCCCCACATATGTATCATATTCTCTTCATACTATCGGTGTATTCCTCTTAATGATGATACCAAACAATCAGTACCTCTCAAATGGACATTATCACTACTATCAGATTCTATAGTGTGTTCTCTTGGATGAGTGCTTTATGGAATATTCAAACTAGAATATGAGGCTAGTGTTATATTGTAGTGACTTACCTATCGAATATGTGTATTTTTTGAGTGAATCTTAATATTCTTGTTATATGTTATATAGAAATATACATGTTTATAGACGACTGTATGTTTATTTTTTTGTATGCTTTGTGGTTTTTGGGTTTCCAACCAAGTGTTGTTATACTCACCCATGCATAGGCTTTTCTCAAACATGAAGTGTCTTGTATAGATGATCAACCTTTTGGAAAATTCCATGGTGGGCCAAGTCTAGATGGTTCATCATGATATCAGACATACATAGGTGTGTTCTTGTAGCTTTTCGACAATAGTACCATCACATACATTCAATTTGGACTTGTGTTTTCAGAATCATGGGGGTGGGATTTTATTTGAAACTGTTTACTTTATTTTACTTCCCATCATAATCTACATAAAATATTTAGATATATTCATGGTTGTTTAGTTTTTTCACATTTAATCTTGGTATAGGCTTGGAAATTTGTGTGTCTTTACATGTACTTATTCATAGGCCTCCCATGTTAGCGATAAGGCCACTCAGTGCCATATCCCAGCCCTTAGCCTATTATAGGTTGGAATGAGGAGTCACAGAATAGGCCCCACAGAGACATGTCATGATAGTTATTTAAGGTATCTTAGTGGATTGTGGTATTTTATTGTTTTAAGGATATTTTAGGATTCTAGTGTTTTAAGGTGTTTTAGGTTTTTTTGGGTTTTTAGATTTTTTGTGGTTTCAGTGTTTTAGAGAGATTTAGTGTTTTTCTTTGTTTTTAGGTATTTTTATAGTCATAGGGGTTTTTATGGTTTTTAGGGATTTGTGGATTTTTTGGGATTTTAACTGTTTTAGGTTTTTTAAGGGTTTTATGATTTGGATTTTTAATGGTTTTTTTTGTGGTTTTAGTGTATTAAAACAATTTTTTATGGTTTCTTTGGTTTCTTAAGGGTTTTTTATGGGATTGATGATTTTTAAGGGATTTAGGGTTTTTATTTCTTTAGGGTAATCAATATTTTAGGGTTTATAGGTTATTTTAGGGACATTATGGATTTTTGGGCCTTTTATGGATTTTTATTGGGTTTTTTGGTTTTGAATTTTGTTCAATGTATTTACTATTTTTATGATTATTAGAGGTTTTAGATGCTTTCATGGGTCTGTAGTGTTTTTAGGGTATTTTAGGGTGTTTTTTATCTTTCAGTGGGTTTCTAAATTTTTTGGGGTTTTTTGGGGTTTTGGGATTTATGGTCCATTATGGTTTTTTTATTTAAGATCCATTAGGGTTTTAGGTTATTTAAATTTATGTTATTGTTTTTATAGTCTTTTAGTGGTTTTAGGGTCATTTAGGGGGTTTTAGTGTTTTATTTTATTTTATCAGGTTTTATGGTTTTTAAGGTCTTTTATGTTTTTAGTATTTCTATGGTACATTGTGTTTTTAGATTATTTTTGGGTTTTTGATGTATTTTTTAGCTTATTTGGAATTTTTTGGTTTTTTGGGTCTTTTCAAATTTTATTTTTTTAGGTTATTTTAGTGGGGTTTCAGTGTTTTTAGGGGTTTTAAGGGTTTATATGGTTTTTAGGTATTTAAGTGTATTTAGAGTATTTCAAGTATTTTAATGTTTTTTGGTGTTTAAGGGTTTTAGGGTTGTCTGGAATTTTAGTGGCTTTACGGTTTTTCGAGGCATTTTTGGTTTTTATGTTCAATGGTGTTTTAGAGTATTATTATGTTATTTAGGTATTTTATTGTTATTACGGGTTTTAAGGTTATTAGGGTTTTTAGGATTTTAATGGATTTAATTTTTTTAGTTTCTATAGTTGTCGGGGGGGGGGGGGGGTAGTGATTTTATTGGGGTTTGATGGTTCTTAATGGGTTTAATTTTTTAGGGATTTTTTGGATTTTAGGGGGTATAGGGTTTTTTGGTGTTTTATCATGATTTACATATTTTTAGGGGTTCTAATGGGTTGTATGGTTTTATGGTATTTTATTGTTTTTTTAGGTTTTAGGGTTTATAGGGATATTTAGTGTTTTAAAGTATTTTTATGACGTTTTATAATTATAAGGTATTTTTTGTTTTTTAGTATTTATAGTGATTTTATGGTTTTTATCATTTTAGTATTTTTAGTATTTTTTATGGGTTTTATAGTTTCTTATTTATTTTAGGATGTATGTTTTTTTATGGTTTTAGGATTTTATGATGTGGTGGTTTGTATTTTTAGGGGACTTAAGGGTTTTTTGTTTTTATGGATCTGAGGTTGTTTTGGGGATTTTTTTTGTTTTTAGGGATATCTAGTTGTTTTTCGGGATTTTATGTTTTGTGAAGGGTGTATTGTTTTTTGGGTTTTTAGTTACTTTAGTAATTTAGGGTATTTTATATATTTCAGGTTTTTTATGGTTTCTAGGGTTTTTTTGTATATTTAATGTGTTTTTTGTTTTTATTTATTTTAGGTTATTTTGTTGTTTTATGTGTATTAAGGGTTTTATAGTTTTTTTATTTTTAGGGGGTTTAAGAGTTTTTAGGATTTTTTAGGGTTTTAGGTTTTTAGGGGGTTTTATATATTTTAGGGGTTTTATGGTTCTTATCAGGTTTTAGATTTTTAGGTGATTTTAGGGGTTTTTGAGGGTTTTCAAGGATTTTAAGGGATTTTTATGGTTTGAAAGGGGAGTGTTAGGGATTTTTCTATGGGGTTTAGGGTTTTTATGTTTTTATGAATGTTATGGGATTTATTTATTTTATTAGTTTTAGTGGTTTTAATGTTTTTATAGTGATTTAGAGTTTATATGATTTTTAGAGTGTTTTGGGGGTTTTCAGTTTTTTGATTTTTAAGCATGATTTTATTTTTAGTAGATATTATGTTTTTTTGGATTTTTCGTGTGTTTAATGGTTTTTAGGGTCCTTTTGGTTTCTTATAGGGTTTTTGGGGGTTTTAGGGTCTTTTATGGTTTAGGGTTTTTAGTGTATTCAGTGTTTTTCAGGTCTTGGGGGATGATTTGGGTTTTTAGGGTTTTATATAGTTTTTATATTTCTTTTTTAGTCTTATGTTTTTTATTGATTTATGTTTGGGGTTCAAATTTTTTTGGGTTTTTGGGTTTTTATGGGTTCTACGGTTTTTTGAGGTTTTTAAGATATTTTTGGATTTTATTGTGGTTTTAACCTTATTTAGGGTTTATTATTGGGTTTTAGGGTTTTTAGGTATTTATATTGTGTTTATGGTTCTTATAATATTTATGCTTTTAGGGTTTTAATGGATTTTTTGGGTTTTTAGGACTGTTTCAGTGTTTTTAGAGTATTATTATATATTTTTATGTTTTTAGGTATTTATATTATTTTATGTTTTTTGAGTGTTTTTAGGGTTTTTAGTGTTTTGAAGTGGATATTTTGGATTTTAGGGTTTTTAATATTTTCAAGTATTTTTAGGGTATTTTACGGGTTTCAAGGTGTTTTTAGTATTTATGGTATTCAGGGTTTTTAGGTTTTTATTGGATTTTAGGATTTTTAGGGTTTTTGTGTCTTTAGTTTGTTTGAAATATTTAAAGGAGTTTCAGAGGATTCAAGGTTGTGTTAGATGTTTTAGTGTTTTTATGAGTTTTAGAGTTTTTAGGGTGCTGAAGTGTTTTTAGGGACTTTTTTTGGTTTTATTGTGTTTTTTGGGTTTTTTGGGTTTTAGGGTCTTCTATGGGTTTTGGGGTCATTTAAGTGGTTTTTTGTTTTTGGGATTTTAGGATTTTAAGGTTTTTAGGTGGTTTAAGGGTTTTTTTATATTAGTGATTTCTTAGTTTTTTGGGATTTTTAGGGTTACTATGAATTTTTTGTGTTTTTTTGGGAATTTTAAATGTTTTAGGTTTTTTTCTTTTAGGGGTTTTTTTTTCTTTAGTGTATTTTAGGAAATTTAACGGATTTTTAGAGTTTTTGGGATTTAGAGGGTTTGAGGTGTTCCACTATTTGTGTTGGGTTTTAGTGGATTTTGGTGTTTGAAGGTATTACGTGTTTTTTTGGGTTTTATGCATTTTTCTGTGTTTATGGGTTTTTTTGGGTATTAGGTTCATTTTCGGGGTTTTAGTATATTTATGGGATTTAATTCTGTTTAGGTTTTGGAGTATTATATTATGTTTTTTGGGATTTTATATTTTTTAGTGTAGTAGTTGGTTTTTATCTTTGTTTTTAATTTTTAGGGGGTTTTGGGTAATTTTTGGGGTGATTAAGTATTTTTGGGATTTTTAGGGTTTTAGGGTGTTTATGGGGTTTTAGGATCTTTGATGGTTTTTAGGGGTTCAGTTCATTTAGGATTTTTAAGTCTTTTGAGGGTTTCAAGGTCTTTTGGGGTTTTCAGGTCATTTATGTTATTCAGGGGTTTTAGTGACTTTTAGGGTTTTTTGGGTTCTAGGTTTTTAGTCTTTTATGTTTTTATATTTTTAGGATTTTTGTGGGGTTTTAGGGTTGTTTATGGTTCTTATTGAGTTTTATGGTTTTTATTGTTTTTGTTTTTTTGGGATTCTAAAAGATATTTTAGAGGTTTTGTTTTTTTGGTTTTGAGGGGGTTTAATGATTTCTATAGGGTTTTGGGGGTGTTTTCATGTCTTTTGGTGTTTTTCGGGTTTTAGGGGTATTATTTGTATTTTTATCGTTTTTAGGGGTTTTTATGATTATATTTAGCATTTTATGGGTTATTAGGTTATTTTTGGAGGGTTTTATTGTCTTTTAGGGGTTTTATGGTTTTTAGTGTTATCATTTTTTACTGATTTAAGGTATTTAAGGGGATTTTTAGTGTTTTCTAAAAGGTTATAGTGTTTTTAGGTTAGTTTAGAGGGTTTATATGGTTTTTTTGTTTTTCAGTTTCTTAGTGGTTTTATAGTTTTGGTGGGGATTTAAGGAATTTAGAGTCGTTTTAATGTTCTTATTGTTTTTAGGGTTTTGTGGGGGTTGAATGTTTTTGGGGGGTTTTATGATTCATTTTTGGGTTTTAGGGCTCTTTTTGGGTTGTTGGATTATTTAAGGGGTTTCAGGTTCTTCAAAGGGTATTTGGGGGGTTTTAGGGTTTTAGAGTTTTATAAATTTTTTTGTAGTGTTTATGGTTATGCAGGGTTTTTATGGATATGTAAGGGGTATAGGGTTTATTAGATGTTTTAAGGTTTCTTAGGGATTTTTACAATTTTTATGGGTTTTAGGGGTTTTAGGAGCAGTAATATTTTTAGGGTATAAATTTTTTTAAAGGATTTAATTGTTTTTTTGGATTTTAGAGTTTTCTATGGTTTCTATCGTCTTTTAGGGGTTTTAAGGGGTTTTGTGGTTTTAGATATTTTGTGGTTTTTAATTTCATTTTATGTTTTTACGGTTTTTAGGGGTTTTAAGACTATTTATGTGATGATTTAAGTTTATTTTTGTGTTTTTAGTGTTTTTAGGGTTTTAAGGGTTGTTTTCGGGTTTTTATGGTTTTGTAGGGGTTTTAGTGGGTTTTAAGGTTTTGATATTTTTTAAAGATTTTTATGGGTTTTAGGGTTTTTATGTCTTTAGTGGGTTTAATGTTTTTTTTGGATTTGATAGAATTTAAAGGGTTTCAGGGTCTTATGTTGTTTTAATGTTCTTTCTTTGGGTTTAGTGTTTTAGGGTTTTTTATTTTTCTTTTATGGGTATCATAGACATTTAGGGGTTTCAGTGTTCTTTTAGGGGTTTTATTGTTTTAGGGTATTAGGTATATAGGTTCTATTAGGGTCCCTTAAGATTTTATTGTTTTTTAGTTTATAGGGTTTTTGGGGGATATATAGTTTTTAGGGTTTACTAGGGGTTTGGGGGGTATGGGTTTTACTGGTTTTTGGGGGTTTTTGGCATTTGTGGGTTTTAATGTGTTTTTTTGGATTTTAGGTTTTAAATAATTATTTAGTTTTTAAGGGGGTTTTAGTGTATTTTTTATTTATTTTAGGTTTTTTGGGGTTTTTTTGTTTTATTGGTCTTTTTATGTGTTTTGGGTGTTTTAGTGGCTTTTAGATTATTTTTGGGGTTTTAGGGTCTTTTGTGGTCTAATATGATTTTAGGTGTTTTATGGTTTTTAGAATTTTTTGGCATGATTTTTAGGGTTCTAAGAGTTTTTAAGGGTTTTATGTTTTTTTTTGGTTTTTAGTTTTTTATGGTTTTTAGAGGTTTTAATGGATTTTGGTATTTTATGGTATTTCTATGGTGTATTAGGGTCTCTTAGGATCTTTAGGATATTTTAATGGTTCTGGTGGGTTTTAGGGGTTTTAATTTTCATAAGGGTGTTTATTGTTTTTAGGTTTTTAGGGGTTTTAATATTCATAAGGGCATTTAGTGTTTTTAGGTTTGTAGGGGTTTTAGGGTCTTCTGGTGTTTTAAGAAAAATTTATGTGTTTTTACAAGGGTATTCTAGTTTTTAGGGTTTTTTGGTGTTTTTTGGTTTTGTTAGGGGATTAAGATAAATTTATGGATTTTTAGGTTTTAGTGTATTTTAATGCTTCCAAAGATTGTTAGGGAATAGATTGTCTATGGTTTTAGGGGTTTCCATGGTTTTGGGTTTTTTGTATTTTTATAGTTTTTTGGGGTTTAATGGTTTTTTGGGTCGTCTGGTTATTTTGGGTGCTTTAGGGTTTTTAGGATTTTTAGGATTCTTTAGGGTTTTCAATTGTATTTTTCGTTTTCCTATTTTTATGGTTTTCATGGTTTTTTGGTGTATTTTAGGGTATTTAGGATCTTTTATGGTAATATAGGGTTTATATGTTCTTTAATGGTTTTTATGGTATTTAGGGTTTTTAAGAATTTTTATTGTTTTATTTATGATTATTAGAGTTTTATATTTTGAAGGGTTTATGTATTATTAGGGGTTTAGGGTATTTATAGTGTTTTTTTGTTTTTTTTATTATTTTGGATTTTTGGGTTATTTTGGGTTTTATGGGTTTTTATGGTTTATGAGTTTTTAGAGTTTTTAGGTTTTTAAGGATTTAAAGGGGTTTTATAGTCTTTTTTAGGTTTTTTAGATTATAGGGTCTTTTAGTTTTTAAATCGTTTTTTGAGTTTTTAGAGTTTTTAGGTGTTGTAATGGGTTTGTTAATATTTTTAGTATTTTTCTTGGTTTTTAGGGTACTAAGGGTTTTTTGGTTTTTAAGGGAATTTTGAGTGTTTTATGGTAATTTAATGGGTTTTCGGGGTTTGAGGGTTGTTTAATAGTTTTTAGGTTTTACGGTTTTATGGGTTTTAATGATTTTTTATGGGGTTAAGGGGAAAGAAGGTTTCAGACCAAGCAAGATGCCTGGTCCCTCAAAATTTATTGACTAAAGGTTAAATTCAATTAATTACAAAGGTGAATTATACATTCGGGTATGAGTGACACCCTTCATGTCCGATTCCACATAGGACGCACAAAAATGTGGGGTAACGAAAGACCACAGTGAGCAGCTCCCTTCAATAGCCTTCTTAGAAAGCACATCAACCACCATATTGACCTCCCTATATGCTTGAGTGATCATAAGGACCAGGTTTTTGGAAATACTAAGACATTAAATCAATTGGGAGAGGAGCCTCCATGTAAACTTTCTTGAATTTGTGCGAAAAGCCTTCATGAAAACGTTGAATCAGATTTGATCCAGAGATGCCTCCACCCTAACCGATTCGCAAACTAGACCACCTTGATAATAGACCAAAGCTTTGCCTCATAGGCACAACCATTACCAATTAAGTGATATAAAATACCATTGACAAGTCCTCAATATGTACAGAAAATTACACCACACCCTGAAGGACCTGGGGCACCCGCCGCAGCACTATCCACATTGACTTTAAACCATGACAGGATTGGTGGAATCCATTGAATGAACTTCATCACCAATGGGTTTTTCTCCTACTACAGGCACCACTAGTGGGGAGAATGATGAGATCATTTAAATAATTATTCATCGTACCTGTTTGAATGCACACAACCATCGGAACATCACTATGCATGGAAAGAATACCCTCATGAAGGGAGCTAGTCATATTTCAGAACATAACAGAGTTCCTCACGGCCCATAAAAAGGCCACATTTGCTGCCGATGCCGCAAGGAGGAGTCTGTGGAGCTGCTTACTACACTTAATTTCTGTGATAAATCACATCATCACACCAAATGTTATTCCCAAGGGAAGCTGGATTCCAAACACATTTTTTATATATCGCCACTTGTCATATGAAAGCTTGGAGTCAAGAAACAAATGTTGCACATATTCAACAACCTGTAGACAAAAGCCGCATGCCGACTAGATTTGGCATGCCAATGATAGTTTCATAGTCAATGTAGGTGTAACATTGAATATGAGAAATGTCAGAGTTGAGGGGATTTATATACTTTATGGGTTTTTAATGTCTTTAGGGGTTTTTGGGTTTTAAGGGTTATTTTAGGGGTTTTGGATTTAAGGGTCATTTTTTGTTTTTATTGTTATTTTGGTGCTTTATGATTTTTTAGGTTTTATTGGGTTGTTAAGGATTTCTAGGTTTTGTAGGTTTTTGGGGTTTGTAGTTTTTTTAGTTTTTAATGGTTTGTTAGGGTTTTTTATGGGGTTTTAGGGGTTTTTAAATTTATAAATGGGAGTTCAGTTTTAAGGGTTTTTTGGTGGCTTATAGGAGGTTATAGGGGTTTTGTTGGTTTTTAGTTGGGTTTTTAGGGTTTATCAAGGTTTTCATATAGTCTTTAAGTTTTCCATATGTTTTAGGGGGTTTTAGGGTGTTTCGGGTTTTTTTATTGTTTTTGTTTTTTATATTTTTTTTATGATATAGTGTTTTTTGTGTTTTAGTAATTTTTTATAGATTTTAGTGGTTTTTTGGTTTTTTGGGTATTAAATGTAATTTGGGATTTTTATGGTTTGGATGGTTTTTTGAATTTTTAATGTTTTTTTGGTTTTTAAAGGGTTTTTATGTTTTTAATTATTTTTTGGGATTTTAAGGTGTTTAGGATTTTAAGGATTATGTTATAGGGTGTAGGGTATGTGGTTTGTTGTGTATCAAATGTTATAGGGGTTTTAGGGCCATTTAGGGAATAATATTTCGGATATAGCTTCAAGGGAGTAGGTTATAGGGTTTTGGGTGAAGGTTATAAGGTTTAGGGTGTAGGTTATAGGGTTTATGGAATATATTTTACGGTTTTGGTTATAGGGTATAGTGTTTAGTGTACATGGATTAATGTTTAGTGTGAAGGGTATATGGTTTAGGCTGTAGGGTTTAGGGTTTAGGGTGTAGGGTATAGGGTTTTGGGTGTATGGTTTGGGGTTTAGGGTGTAGGGTATAGGGTCTAAGGTGTAGGATCTAGGGTTTATGGAGTAGGGTATATAGTTTAGGGTGAAGCATTTAGGATAGAGGTTATAGGGTTTTTGGTGTAGGTTTTTGGGTTTGCAGTGTATGGTATAGGGTTTGGGGTGTAGGGTTTATAGTTTAAGGTTCATGGTATTGGGTTTATGGTGTGTTCTGTAGGATTTATGGAGTAGTTTATAGGGTTTATAGTATAGGGTATAGGGTTTGGGGATTATAGTTTATGGTTTATGGTGGAGGGTTTTGGGTTTATGGTGTAGGGTGTCTGGTGTAGGGTGTAGGGTTGAGGGTTTTTTAGTGTAGGGTATATTGTTTAAGATGTATGGTATCAGGTTTAGGGTGTGGGTTCTAAGGTTGAGAGTATTGGTTATAGGGTTTAAGGTGTTGGATTTAGGGTTCATGGTGTAGGGTATAGGGTTTGTTGTGTAATGATTAGGGGTAATAGTGTAGGGTATATGGATTATAGTGTGGGGTTTAATGTTTAGGGTGTAGGGTATAGTGTTTAGTTTGTAAGGTTTAGGGTTTAGGGTGTAGAGTATTGTGTCTAGAGTAAATTATTTAGGGTTTATGGTGTATGATATACATTTTAGGGTGTAGCATATAGAGATTTAACTGTAGGTTATATGGTTTGGGGTGTACAATATAAGGTTTACGGTGTAGGGTTTGGGGTTTAGGTTATAGGTTTTTGGGTGTAATGATTTGGGTTTGGTTGTAGGGTTGAAGGATAAGGGTTTATGATATATGGATTAGGATTTAGTAATTACAGTTTAGAGTGTAGAGTATAGGGATTATTGTGTCGGTATAATGGTTTTGGGTTAAGCGTTTAGGGTTTAGGTTATATTATTTGGGGTTAAATGTTTAGGGTTTAAGGTTGAGGGTTTTGTGTTTAGGTTTTAAGTTATAGGGTCTATGCATTAGTGTGAAGGGTATAGGGTTTAGGGTGTAGGGTATAGTGTTTGGGTTGTAGGGTTTACAGATTATAGTGAAGTATTTAGGGTTTAGGTTGTCGGGTATATGGTTTAGGATGTAGGGTATGATGTTTCGGGTTAAGGGTATAGGTTTTAGTGTGCATGGTTTTGGTTTTTGGGTATAGGGTATAGGGTTTAAGGTGTTCAGTTTAGGGTTTTGGTGTAGGGTATACAATTTTGGGTGTAGGGTTTAGGAATTATGGTGTAGGGTATAGAGTTTATGATTTAGAGTTTAGGGTGTAGTGTATAGGGTTTAGTGTGTAGGATTTAGGATTTATAGTGTTGGGTATAGGGTTCAGCGTGTTGGGTGTAGGGTGTAGCGTGTATGGTTTTGGGAATCCCTGTTCTTGGGGTTTTATGTTCTTTTATGTGTTTTATCATTTTTAGTGTTTTTTGAAATTTCAGTGTTTTTAATATTTATATAGTTTTGGGGGGTTTTACAATTATTGTGGGGTTTTAGTGTTTTTAGGTGTTTTAAGGTTATTTTAGGGTCTTACGTATTTTTTGTTATTATGAATTTTAACGTTTTTATGGGTTTTAGGTTATTATGTTTTTTTGTGGATTTATGGTAATTTAGGTTTTAAAGTGTTTTATATTTTTTGAGTTTATTTAATGTTTTTAGGGTGTTTTATGGTTTTATGGTATTTAGGGGGTTTTTAGGATTTTGATTTTTTTAGTGGATTTTGGGTTTTTAGGATCTTTTAATGTTTTATGGGTTTTTAGTATTATATATAGGATTTTAATGGTGTTTTAAAATTTTAAGGGTTTTAAATGTTTTATGGGGTCATACCTTTTTAAGGGGTTTTTATAATTTTAGGGGTCTTAGGATTTTAAAGGTTTTTACATGTTAGTTTTCAATGGGTGTTTAGGGTTTATAGTGTTTTAAGGGTAATTTGGATCATTTACAAGTTGGGGGGGGGGTGTTTGTTTGTTTTTCCAGATTAGGGTCTATAAGGGACTTTTAGAGTTTTTAGGGTCTTTTAGGGGTTTTATTGTTTTTTTGTGTTTTAATTGTTTTTAGGGGGTTTAGGTTTTTGGGGTTTTTTATTTTTTTGGGTATTATAATTATTTTTGGGTTTTGGGGGTTTTTAAACATTTAATTGGATTTTTGTATTTTGTTTTTATTTTTTTAGGGTATTAGGGGATTTAATAGTTTTTAGGGATTTTTATGGTTTTAGGGATATTATGGACTTCTATGGGAAAGGAAGGCACACACTCAGGGGTTTTTTCTGGACTTCTTTGGGGTTTTAAGAGATTTTAGGGTTTTTTATGGTTTTAGGGTTTTTGTGGTTTTTGGGTTTTTGTGGTTTTTAATATGATTTATGGTTTTAAGGGTTTATTAGTGTTTTTTAGACTTTTCAAGAATTTTTTATGGTTTTTATAGTTTTTATGGTTTTTAAGAGACTATAAGTTTTTTAGGTATTTTTGGGGTTTTAAGGTGGGTTTTGGGTTATCAGGGTTTTAGGGGATATTTTGGTTTTAAGGGGTTTTAGTTTTGTTATATTATTTTAACGGGTTTTAGGGTTTTTAGGTGGGGGGGGGGGGGGTAGGGTTTTTTGGGGTTTTAGGGGGTTCTTGGGTTTTTTTGTGGTATTTATCGTTTTTATAGTTTTATTATTTTTTTAGAGATTTTACGGTATTTTTGTGAATTGGGGTTTTTAGGGGTTTTGGTGTTTTGGGGATTTTTGGGGTATTTAGTGTTTTAGGAGTTTTATTGGTTTTAATTTTATTTTACGGTGTTATGGTGTTTACGATGATTAGGGTTTTATGGTTATAGGGGTTTTTGGGTATTTTAAGGGTTTAGTGTTTTCAATAAATATTGAGAAATTTTTGTGGTTATAGTATTTGTAGGGAGTTTTGTGTGTTTTTATGGGTTTTTAGGGGTTTATGGGGTTTACTAGTGTCTTTAATAATTTTTTTTTGTGTTTTTTGAGGTTTTGATGTTTTATAAAATTTTTTAGTTTTAAGGGTTTTTAATTTTTTTGGCGGTTTTGGGAATTTTTAGGGTTTCTGGGTTTTTAAGGGTATTAGGATTTTTAGGGGTTTTAAGGCTATTGGGGATTTTAATGTTTTAATAGTGTACTCAATTTTTAGAGTTTATTAGGGGATTTATTGGGTTTAATAGGTTTATAGGTTTTAGGGATTCCATAGGGCTTTAAGCTTTTCAGTGTTTTTTTTTATTTTCATTGTTTTAGGGTATTTATTTGTTTTAGTTTTTTAAGGTTTTTAAGTGTATTTTTATTTGTAAGGGGTTTTAGGGTTGTTAATTTTATTATGGGTTTTTTGGTTTTTATGGTTTTTATGGGGTTTTCATGTTTTTAGGGTTCAAAGGGTTTTTTGATTTTAGGGTTCTTTTAGATTATTTATCATTTTAATGGTTTCTTAGGTTTTTTCTATTTTTTAAGATTTTATTAAAATTTTAAGGGTCTTTAGGGTTATAATGATTTTTTATGTTTTAGTGGGTTTTAATGTTTTTAATATTTTTAGGGTTTTAAACATTTTAATGGGTTTTACCATGTATAAGGGTTTTAATGGGACTTTTAAGGATTTTAAGGGTTTTAGTGTCTTATAGGGGGTTTAGGGTTTTGGGGTCCTTATTGGTTTTTATTGTTTTATGGTTTCTATGGTTTTTATTGGTTTTATAGGGTTTTTGGTATTTTGGGGTGTTTAATTGGTTTTTAGGGGTTTTAGGTTTTTTAAGATTATTGTGGGTTTTTGGGTTTTCTTGAGGTTTTAATGTTTTTATATGTTTTTTTGGGGTTTTTATCTTTGTTAGGTTTTTAGTGTTTCTTGGGACTTATTCGGTATTTATTGTTTTAGGATTTTCTGCTGTGTTTTGGGTTTGTTTTATTATTATTGAGTTTTCAAGGGTTTTTATTGATTTTTGGGATTTTAGGGTTTTTAGTAAATTTTAGGGTTTTTATAGTTTTATGAGGTTTTACGGTTTATAGTTATGTAGGGTCCTGAAAAATCCGCAAATAAAATTTTACCCAAATCCCCCATAGAATTGGGGCAAATAATCAAATAAAGGACCGGTCCGAGAACTGGTCCCATGGAAGCACAACATGGCTAGGCCCCGCGAGGCACCCCCTCCGCAAACCATTGTCATTCGCGAAATAGAGGAGAAGAGCCTCTGTGGTCATGAGGCAGGATGGGCGCCAGTCCGGTTCACCATCACGAACCGCCCCCAACACGGACCACGTCGACCGGTTCAAGCCGCACCCGCTGTCATTCGCAGAATAGAGGCGGAACCCTCGGCAGCCGTGGAGCACTCCCTATGTTCGCCTTGCGGAGGGGGGGAAGCGTTCAATACCCACCGCAAATCACGGATTGACCTAGTCAGCTGTGAACCGGGTATTTTGTTATGGGCCTCCGCAAAAGGTGCTGTGTGGCCACAGATACATCCCTTTCCCCACTCTATAAAAGGAGACCAAATGGGAAAGAAAAAGGGATTGGAGAACTGGAATCGGATTCGAAGGGATTGAAGATTCGGAAAAAGATCAGTTGAAGGAAGGCTTAGGATTTTTCAAACAGTGAAATTCCGATCCACGAACCACAATAGGTATATGAATTAACAAGGAGTTGGAAAACACATAATATTTTGGTGAACCGCGAACCTAAAATAAAAAAAAAGGAGAACTGCGAACCACACCCCCTCCACGGATGACTTCCCTGCGGACCAGGGAGTTTATGCCTCTTTTCCCATCCGTCGCACCGCGTAGCACTCTCCTATGCGGGCGAAGCCCCAACCAACGAGCCTCTGATCAGCACCGCCCTTGGCCACCATTGCCCGCTTGTAACCCTCTACGAACCACCCTGGTTCACGGATTGAACCCAAAGCCGCGAACCACCCTGGTTTGCAGGATGCCAATCAGTACGCGGACCACCATGGTTTGCGGACGACTTCTCCATCCGCGTGGCACTTCCCCACGCGAAGGGCGCCAACACCCATACCTCTTTGTGGCTCATCAAATACTTCGGTGTTCTCATTTCATGAGCTGGGTAAAATCCTTCCGATCCAGCCAAGTCCTCCGCAAATCCCTCATTGGCCTATTCATCGGCCCCGAGATGAGGCCTCCTCCAGAGCCACTAGATCCATGTGGTGTACCTTTCAGGTGAATCAGCGCGCCATTTTGAGTTCACATACCCACGGTACATAGAGGCAAAGTGGTTTCCCTAACCCTTGAGCAGATTCCCGAAGGATTCCTGGGTTCACATTCCCACGGTAATGTGGAGTCTGAGCTCCTGAATCCTCTTTCTGCCCCTCCACATTTTCAGGGTTCCTTGGCGATGGTAAAATAGCCATCACAAGGAAGCCCTCATGCACTGTAAGAGAAGATATGGGCACCGGAGCACCCCCTTTCCCTCTCCCACTGGGCTTTGTCACCCCGGGAATCCATCCCAGAGTAATCCCCAACCTTCTGGGCCTCCTCAGAGTGTAAGCCCCAATTCATTACCTTAGTCTGCCCCCATTCCTAAGCCCCACTCCGCTTCTCATGGATGGAACTTTCACAACGTGATCCTCTAGTCCATGTTGCCTCTTGTTTCTCACACCGAGCATGACTCATGTGGGATTAGAGTATGCATCGACCATGAAATCCTCTGGTGGGCCTCCTAATAGTGTAAGCCCCAATCCATCACCATGGGCCTCCTCAGAGTGTAATTCCCAATCCATCACCTTGGGACTCCTGAGAGTGTATGCCTCAATCCATCATTATGGGCCTCCTTAGAGTGTAAGCCCCAATCCATCATTCTCGGCTACCCTAGAGCATAATCCCCAATCCATAAGCAAACGACGGGGAATTTGATCTATGCCAAAGCATGGTACGTAGAAAGCCTCCACAAGGTTCAAGCCCACCACTTGGTCGTTTCTTCACGTCGAGTTCCACCCTCGTCCAGCATGACGTTAAACTGTATATGCGAACTACGTGGAATTTGATCCCTACCTCCAAAGTAGGGTATATAGGAAGCCTCCCTGAGGTTCAAGCCCAACAACCGGTCGATCCGATCGTCTCCACATCAGTTCACCATGCCATTCCCAGTGCCGCCTCAAGAGAGTTCCAACCCTTCGGGGTCATTAATTCAACGATGGATGGTAAACATTGGGCATGAATGATTCTGACCCCCTGCGTCCATTTTACCGTCTCCCACAAAGGTTAAATCCAAGGATACTATGTTTGGGTATAAAACAAAGATTCGCGGACATATGAATACATCTTAAATCTATAAGATATTCCCAGAAGATGCAATAATTCCCCCCCCCAAAGGGTGTGATGAGCCTGACTTCCCATCCTCTCGACCAATGTGAGTTCTTAAGATTCGTTGTCCAGATCATCCGGCGAACTCCTACCGTTGGAAAGAAGGACCATCAATCATTGGATATGGAGTCATTGGGCATTTCATTCTGGTTTTCGGCCACGAAATGCCCAACAGCTCCATATCCAATGATTGATGGACCTGCTTTTCAAAGGCAGGCATTCGCCAGATGATCTGGCCAGCGACTCTTAAGAACTCATATTGGTCGAGAGGATGGGAAGTCGGGCTCATCACATCCTTTTTGGGGGGGGGGGGAATTATTGCCTGTTCCGAGACTCTCTTATAGATTTAAGACATATTCATATGTTCGCGAATCTTCAGTTTATACCAAAACATAGTATCCACAGATTTAACCTTGGTGGGAAATGGTCAACTGGACGTAGGGGGTCGAAATCATTTATGCCCAAGGTTTACCATCCCTCGTTGAATTAATGACCCCGAAGGGTTGGAACTCGCTTGAGGTGGCACAAGTAGAGGTGTAGTGTACCGATGTGGAGATGATTGGATCAACCGGCTCTTGGGATTGAACCTCAGGGAGGCTTCCTACGTACCCTCATTAGGAAGCAGGGATCAAAGTCCACATAGTTCAGATATATAATTTAACGTCATGCTGGAAGAGGGTGGAACTCAACATGAAGAAACGACCGAGTGGTGGGCTTGAACCTCATGGAGGCTTCCTACGTCCATGATTTGGAATGGATCAAATTCCCCGTATTTATCTTATGGCATGGGGCTTACGCTCTGGGGAATCCCGGAATGATGGATTGGGGATTACACTTTAAGGAGGCCCAGAATGATGGATTGGGGCTTACACTCTGAGGAGGCCCATAGGAGGATGCCATGGTCGATGCTTACTCTAATCCCACGTGATTCATGCTCAGTGTGAGAAACAAGAGGTAGCATAGACCAGAGGATCACGTCGCCAAAGGTGCGTCCATGAGAAGAAGAGTGAGGCTTATGCATGAGGGCGGCCCAAGGTGATGAATTGGGGCTTATACTCTTAGGAGGCCCAGAAGGTTGGGGCTTACTCTGAGATGGATGCCCAGGGCGACAAAGCCCAGCGGGAGAGGGAAAGGGGGTGCTCCTGTGCCCATCTCATGTCATACAGTGCATGAGGTCTTCCTTCTTATGGCTATTTTACCGTCTCCGAGGATCCCTAAACAAGTGGAGGGGAATAAAGGGGATTCCTGAGCTCAGACTCCACATTACTGTGGGAATGTGAACCCAATAATGCTTTGGGAATCTACTCAAGTGTCGGGGCAACCCCTTTGCCTCTCCCACTAGGCTTTGTTGCCCCAGGAGTCCATCTTGGAGTAAGCCCCGACCATCTGGTCCTCCTCAGAGTGTATGCCCAAATTCATCACCCCGGGCCACCCTCATGTGTAAGCCCCACTCCGCTTCTCACGGACGCACCTTTCGTGATGTGATCCTCTGGTCCCTGCTGCCTCTTGTTTCTCACACCGAGCATGACTCACGTGGTCTTAGAGTAAGCATCAACCATGAAATCCTTATATGGGCCTCCTTAGAGTGTAGGCCCCAATCCATCATTCTGGGCCTCCTTAGAGTGTACTCTCCAATCCATCATTCTGGGCTGCCTCTGAGCGTAAGCCCCACGCCATAAGAAAACTACGGGGACTTTGATCCATGAAATAGCATGGTACGTTGGAATCCTCCATGAGGTTCAAGCCCACCACTCAATAATTTCTTCACGTCGAGTTCCACCCTCGTCCAGTATGTTGTTAAACTGTATATCCGAACTACGTGGACTTTGATCCCTGCTTCCTAAGTAGGGTATGTAGGAAGCTTCCTTGAGGTTCAAGCCCAACAGCTAGTTGATCCGATCATCTCCACATCGGTTCACCGCGCTGCTCCAGGTGCCGCCTCAAGCGAGTTCCAACACTTCGGGGTCATTAATTCAACGAGAGATGGTAAACCATGGGCATAAATGATTCTGACCCCCTACGTCCAGTTGACCGGTTCCCACCATGGTTAAATCCGTGGATACTATGTTTGGGTATAAACCAAAGATTATCGAACATATGAATACATCATAAATCTATAAGAGAGTCCCGAAAAAGGTAATAATACCCCCCCCAAAAGGTGTGATGCGCCCGACTTCCCATCCTCTCGACCAATGTGAGTTTTTAAAAGTCGCAAGCCAGATCATCCGACGAATTCCTGCCTTTGGAAAGCAGGTCCATCAATCATTGGATATGGAGTCGTTGGGTGTTTCGAGGCCGAAAACCAGAATGAAACAAAAAATGGTGAACCTGATGTGAATATTTAACCAAACATGATGGATTTAACTTAATCCCACCCTGTTCCCCCTCATGCACTAAGGGAGGGCCAAGCAAGTTCATTAATTAGGCATGGGATTATGAGATGCTTCTTTGACGGGTTTGCTGCTTGTATTTGATAAAATGCTTTGCAGGTACCACTTGTAGAACTCCCTTAGATCCAATGGCATCACAAAGGAACTCACAAGTGTGCACTTCGAACAATGGAAGGATGAGACTTCCTCAACAACGTAGGACCCCGTCACCCTCCCAGCGTCCTCAATGCTGGGTTTCAGATGCGCTGATCTGAGAGTACCACGTGAATGGTACTCTCCCAATGGTGGAGGCGGACATGCATGCCCTCCAATCAGTCAAGATTCACCAGTCTCCTGGCCAGTAGCGACCGCAAAGGAGGATCCAGACAGCCCATGTCGCTATCTCCAACTGTTTCAGAAGTCTATCCCCGAAACGGGACAATGCATACCTCCCTTATCTCAGGGAGCTGGATGAGGTCGACGTTGAGGAATTCATCCCCACCGAACGGTGGTTTTTCTCCAAGGCCCCCACCGGCAGACGTCATCGTGGTCACGCCACGACTCGACATCCTCATGCCGAGGAGGATGTCTCCCCAAGGATTCAGGCCCATGCTCCCCGAGCTTCGGCCCCTCGGACCACCCGATGAGGGCGGAAGACATACAATAGGGGACCGTTCATCACCCTGGTCCCTGAGGAGGAGCTCCGCTACCCATCCACAGAGATGTACCACGAACAAGCACCTACACCTGTTCGATCATCCCAATCCCGCCATCCAGACATGGCGGCGTTGTACGAGCTGGCGCACATCCCCACCGAGCTCCCTCAAGCCCATCGCTCACACAGGATGGAACTTACCAGGCATGCACCTCTCCCTGCCTAGGGTCGTGAGGCCCACCAGCTTGACGTGGTGGTGACCAAGCACCTGTAGGACCAGCTCCTGGAAGTTGCTTCAGACGCCCGCCATCTTGATATGGTGGCGATCAACAAAGCCTGCCACCCAGATGTGGTGGAAAATCATAGGCGGGCACGTATCCCCGCCAAAAAAGGCCACCAACTCGATACGGCGGGAAGTCAATATATGCAGGGCCTACTCCCTGCGGATGCAAGTAAAGTCCGCCACCCCGATGTGGCAGAAAACGGAGAGAGAAACTGGTGTATCCCAGTACAGGGGAAGATTCGTTCACCTACCCCGACACAAGAGAATTGTCAGTACCCACTGACCACTGGAGGACTCGAAAACGATATTCCTACTCTGATACCAGAATGGGCCTTCATACCCGTCCTGGTCAAAGATTTCTCTCTACATATCCTGGCAATGATGGAGGAGCAGGTATCGATCCCAGATCATATCTTGCAGACATGCCATAATGTAATTGCATCAGCAGCAACAACATGGTCTCGAGCCCGTGAGCCCATCTCCCCAATTGAGGCAACTCACCTAATAAACAAGATAGATTCCTCGGAGTAGATCTGCATCCTTGCTTCTACCGAGGAGGGTTGCTGGCTATATTCCACGACACAAGGGCAACCGGATCGAGCAACTTCACTCGTTCTAATTGGAGAACACCCTTCCATCATGGTGGATGCATCAGAGCAGGCATATATCCCTGCTAAAAGTCAAGATGTTCGTCGGCATATCCTGGCAGCATCACGGGACCAAATTAGACAGGGACCCAAAGGAGGTGAAGGTCGTCATCAATAGAACATGGTCCCCACTGTCCACAAAAGAGCGCCCCGAACGCTCCAAAAGTAATCGGAAAATAAAGAGTGGGTTCATGACTCTGATCTGCTAGAATCTGGGGTTACCGATGCCGCTAAGAACACATCAAAGGCTCAAAACCCTTCCCACCCACTACCTTATTATGGGAGCGGTAGTAGAAGTTTGCGAAGGTCCTCCCCGTAATGGTGCTACCAGCAGCTCTGAAGGTCCTCCCCATAGAACCAGTGGGGGATTCCCCCACGGGAATATAATGATCGATCATGAGAGCTCCTCTTTCGAAGCGAGTCACGGAAACCCTCCATGCGACCAGAAGATCGAGCAGCAAGAAGGTCCTCCACTTTCTTCGGTCCAACATGAAGGTCCTCCCCGGGGTATACACTACAATCACTCTCCATGTAGTGGGACCACATATTGTGATGGTAGTCTTCACTATCATAGTCGCAACTACAGAGGCCCTCCCCATAGTGATGTCTCATCAAAACAAGAAGGCCCTCCCCTGGTTGTGGCCTACCCTGAAGGTCCTCCCCAGGGGTCACGCTGCAACGGAACTCCACGTAGCCGGGCATAAAATCATGGTGGTAGTCTTCACCACCCTGATAACGGAGGTCATCCCCTTAGGGACATCAAGCAATGAGAAGGCCCTCCTCTCATTGAGGTACATTCTAGAGGCACTCTCCAAGATGTATCCCGTAGATATTCTCCCTGCGGCAGCAGTAATGGTAGTCCTCACCATTTCCACAGGTGTGATGGCAGTCCTCACCACCATGGCCGCCATTGTGAAGGTCCTCCCTGCAATGGCCCCAAGCAACAAGAAGGTCCTCCCCTTGTCGCAGCGTGTCCTGAAGGTCCCCCCCCCCAGGATGCGCGCCGAACGTCAATCCATGATGGTCATCCTCACCATAATGGAAGTTGTTGTGAAGGTCCTCCCCATAACGACGCTACATAGCAAGAAGGTCCTCCCCTTGCTGCAATATGCCTTGGAGGTCCTCCCGAGGGTGTGCACTGCAAAATTCCTCTATGTAGTGAAGCATCAAGCAGTAATGGGAGTCCTTGCCATTACGACCTCCATTACGAAGGTCCTCCCCGCAATGACATACTATTTTGACAGGAAGGCCCTCCCCCTTCCGAAGAAAGCACCGAAAGGCCCTCGTATGCCGAGGAACATAGAAGGACGTGATCAATCATGTCAGATTCCTAGATTTTCGCTAACAACGCCCTTCTTCGATCATGCAACAGTCTTGGTCTACGTTAAACTTTTGAATCGCCTCGGAATCTCCCACATAATGACTCATCACCTACCGATACCACTGCATCCAACTATAGTAAGTGCCTTAGTTGTGCTGACCAGGTAGAGGAATCACCAGCAGAGGAGTATGAAAATATGCTGCACCTGAGGAAATGACTGGCCAGGAATGATATACCAGTTATGTTTTGGCCCACGGGCACCTCTCAGTACGACATACCCATGGAGTTGTCAGAAGAATGCATGTACGAAATCCACCATAATATATAGATGACCCTTCGTTGGCTGAAATCGATCTTCCTACCCTATGAAGGGTATATAGACCATGTCAAGACAATAGGGGACCTCCTGCATCACATCAACTTGGAGGCCATTTCCTCGACGCGACAACAACGCCCCGAGAGGCGCAAAGGGAATATGGAGGCAGCTTGCCTCTGTGCACTACATGAGATGCGCCGCCTCATCGGTGATGCTCCGACGGGAGTCCACATCAGGGGATGGGGGGTAACATAGAGCTCTTCATTTCACTCCGCTCCCCACCCACAAAAACCCGTTCGGCTTGGTATCTTGCAACTTCGTGACGTCAAGACGGCAATCAGGTGGACCCCCTATTCAGGAAAGGAAACACACCCAACAAATTCGGGCCATGAGTAAGTCCCAGAAGCATCAGGCCCGGTGGGAAAAATCCATTCAAAAACTCCTGAATCATGCCACCGAGAGCATCCAGAAGACCTCTCGCCTAAGAAAGGCCAATCAGCGATCTTCGCCTGCCTCCCTAGAAGGGACCGATCTACATGTGAATTCGGCACCAGATCCGGTTCACCCCCGGATGGGGGAACACGAGATCAGGCATGTCGCGATAGCCGCAACCACTGCCGCAATATAGGGTCAACCCCATCCTATAGGGCTGGGGGAATTTTTAACAAAACATTCCCCTGTAAGACCAATAAAACTGGGAAGAGACTCAATGTACAAGGAACGAGGCCAACCCCATCCCTCAGGGCGGGGGGCATTATTAAGCCCTCAAAAACAATCTCCTCCATGAGAATCAGTATTATCTCATCTCAGGAGGATAGTCAAAAGAGGAGGTTCTCGTCCTATCATGTCATTTGAATCATCATCCCCTCCGAGAGGAAGGCTCACCGTAAGGTTGCATAAAAAAACACTCTGCGTCACCCTTCGTCAAAAACTCCGAGGGCAATCTAAGTTCATGAAAGGGAAGTCCTGCAGAAGATGCGGGAGATCCTCTTCTTATTTGGAAGATGACGTCCCCTCCACCCCACAATATGAGATCATCAACGCCATTGAGGCTAACCCCGTAGGTGACACTGGAGAAAATGCAAATCCGGACGGATCGGGAGACGACGGTTCCGATCAGGCTGCAGCTCACAACGAACCCCCAGGCGTGCACACCAGGAACCTGAGGGTCACCTTAAATATGGACGCCCCTTCAGCTAACCTCCCTCTGCCCGCCCAACGAGCTTGCAACAATAATAAGAATAAAGGAATGGTTTCCATTAACTCGTCCCCTTCTCTCGATAAAAAAGACCCACTCACGCTCGAAGAGAGGTTCGCTCGACATGATAAAGAGCTGAAAGAATTGAGGCGGCTTAACGCCGATATGCTCCAGAGGAACCACCTTATTTAAAGTGTGTCCCAAGAAGAGCCACGTCATGCAATCCCAGCAAGTGCACCTCAAAGGCTGAGGCTTGCCCCGGAAAACGAAGCACAATCAGGGCTCCTGCCCAATGAGGCGCCTAGTTCGTCCAACTACCTAAACATGGATGATGAATACTAGGATTTCCCTCCACTTAGGGGGAAACCAGAGTAAGTACGCCTGAACCCTCCGAGGGTACCCCGAATGGAATATGCACCCTTGGTGCCGGCCAATCCGGATCCTCAGGCAATGCCTTGGGCTACGCCTGCCCAGGACTGGGCCCAAAAGGATGTAAACCAGGGACTCACCAACACCATTGAGGAAATGACAGCTTGATTGGAATTGATGGAAGGTCGACACGCTATGATACATCTGAAATGAAAACCCTACCTAGACTGGGTGACCAACACACCACCTCCACCCAATTTTGGGAGCCCTGTATTCCCCATCTTCAATGGGGCAGGCGATCCGGAGTAGCATTTGATGCACTACGCGTCCTATTGAGACCCTATGATTGGGACTCTGGAATAACAAGAAGCAGTGAAACTCATATTCTTCGTACAGACCTTGCAAGGATCCGCCTTCATCTAGTATATGAGTCTGTCGGCCCAGTCGATAAAGAGTTGGGAGGACCTCCAGCAGCAGTTCCTGTTCCACTTCAGCTCAATGCTACCTAAAACTACAGTCAGCGATCTCATGAATTGCAAGAATAGGGAGAACAAGAGGGTCTTAGATTTCATTGCCAGATGGAAAGGTCTGACCTATTTTCTGAATAAGCCAATGCCTCAAGATGAGATGTTATCCATATGCATCGATAATCTTAGAGATGATCTGCAAACACCGCACATACCGGTGGAGTGCACCACTAGCTTCCGCCATCTCTCAGCCATTACCCAGAGAATTGAGGACTCCCTGCAGTGGACTAATTTAAAGACCCGAATATCCTCACAGGCTTCTGCAAAAAGAGCTCCTAGAGCTGAAGCATCCATTTTCACACTCATGTCGGCCCCTTTGCCCGCTCCACCACTCCACCCTCCACCAAATCGTCAAGGTCCCCCTACATATCAGCAGCCACCCCCACCTAAACGGGATGATAAGAGAAAACCGAAGTGGAACTAGTTTGAGGAATGAAGAGAAAAAGTATACTCGTTTAGAGACAATCATGTCTATGGCTACATCATTGCCGCTATGAACTGGAACATGCTCCGCCTCCCAGAGCCAAGGAAACCTGAAGAAGTCGGCCGCGATGACAGGACAGATTACTTCCCCTACCATCAGATGTTGGGGAACAATATCCGAGAATGCTTCATCTTCAAAGACCTCCTGCAGAGGATGGTAGATTCCGGACAAGTTGAGCTGTGACCACCCCCATCACATGTGGCATGTATCTCTACCACCGACTCCGACAAAGAGGAGGGGTGGTAGAAAGTCACCAGGAAGAATGGGCATAAATTTGACAACAGGATGACTCGGAAGACTATGAACCGAGCCCAGGGCATACTCTAGGATCAACTACAGTAGCCGGTGTTGCCACCAACATCCCCTGGAGCCGCAGAGCCGACAACATCGGCCTCAAAACCATCCACGAGCCGGCCATCCGGGCCTAATCTAAGGAGGAAACAATCACAAGAGGAGAATTCTGTGATGAGGACAAAGTTAGTCTCAGCCCTGGAAGATTTCATTCCCACGAATTTGGCACCATAGGAACCGACCCACCAAACGACACCATCAGAGACAACTGACCAGGTTGAATTTCTAGAGTATGAAGAGATAATTTTTAGTTTTATCAATGTCATCCATCTCATGGAATCATTCCCTGACGAAGGGTATGATTACGAACCCATGTTCCATGCACGAGGAACTGGGAGGAGGAACCACAGAGGAATGGGATACCAGGGGAGGCGCAGCCATGGCCAAAACAACCCTACGGTTGGACAATGGCCTAGACCGTCAATATTGCAGAAACCCATGGGAGAGCCCTTCAAGGGACTCAGAAGGAGAGGGAATGCCCCTCCACTTACACAAACAGCCACTCTAGCCCTATTTTTCTGTGATACCAACCAGAGGAGAAGCAAGTGTCTGGTCACCTAGTGCACACAAACAGACCGGCCAGGCCATGTCCTTAAAACGCAGGAACACCATCAACATCGATCCCCACGGCCGGTCCCTCCTCGTCAAATGATACAGCTCCCAAAGCACCCGCTAATACTCTCTTGCCAATGGAGAAGCATCGACCGCTGGAGAAAAAATACGATATCCTTAAGCAGCTAGCATCAGTAACAGCCAAGTTATCAATCCTGGATACCCTGGGTTTGTCAGATGACCTTAGGGAGGCGCTTATCAAAGCTTTGATCACCCCCCAGGAATTTCAAGCCGAGGTAGCTGCCACCGAGATTTACCGGACAAAGACTGGCCCGGCTGAATGCAGTGCGGTGATTTCCTTCACCGATCAGGATGAAGATTCCATCATGCAAGGACACATCAGACCACTATATGTGTCCGGCACACTGAATGGTATTGAGATCTGAAAATTATTTATAGGCAATGGCTCTGGAGTTAACCTCCTTCTCCTACGGACACTCCGTAAGTTGGGCTATAGTGAGGACGATCTAATTCCCTCATCCACTAATTTTTTGGGTAACGACAAGAGTGAGCAGAAACCAATGGGACAGATTAAGCTAAAGACCAATTTTGGTGACCTGGTAGCCTACACGGAATTCCTGGTGGTCTGGTAGAGCACAACATTCAATGCCCTGTTGGTAAGGCCATGACTCCATAAGCACATGGTCGTTCCTTCATCCTACCACCAGTGTATCAAGTATTGCGTCAATGGACAAAGAAGAATGTTTCACGTAGACAAGGCCCCTTTTGAGCTCTCCGAGTCACATTACATCGACGCCGAGTTCTATGAGAAAAAGAATAATAAGCCTTTGGTTGACGACGTCAACTAGATCCCCGCTCCGAATGGACTAGAAATGGTTCCTAACGACCCCCTTATGAGGCTTGGCAGAGATTATGTCATGCCCATCAACCACATGGAAGGTAGGAGTTCAAGTCCATATACACACTCGGATGTCCTCATGAATTTAGCCATAATGGCCGAGTATGAAAATGTGGGAGATCCCACTGACCCTCAAACGAGGGATGAAAACTTGAGCAAGGGCACCCATGACACCTCACCTCCATACATCCAAGAGATCGTGTCAGGATCTCTGTCCTCGTTGGTTCAAGAAGATGAGGATTTATAAGAATGAGAGGGGGAAGATCTCAGGGATGCACCTCCCGCATTGGAGGAAGGTATCTCCACCACTATAGACGAACACAGGGAAATAAATCTGGGTACTGAGGAAGACCCGAGGCCCACTTTCATTAGTGCGGCCATGTCTCCTGAGGAACACGAGGTATATACCTCCTTCCTAATGAAAAACTAGGATTTCTTCACCTAGAATTACATGGAAATGCTAGGACTCAATCCCGAGGTAGCGACACATCACCTGGGTCTTCCAGAAGACCATCGGGGCTACAAACATGCCACTAGAAGGACACACCCCTCACATGCTGCCAAGATAGAGGTTGAAGTCGATAAGATCATTAAAGCAGTCTTCATCTGGGAGGTCCAGTACCCCATCTAGTTGGCCAACATCGTCCCTTTCAAGAAAAAGAATAAGAAAATCCACGTCTGCATTGACTTCAGAGACCTTAATTGGCATTGTTCAAAAGATGACTTCCCGGATCCAATCACCGAGTTGTTAATTGATGCAACGGCCGGGTATGAGGCTCTATCCTTCATGGATGGATATTCAGGATATAATCAAATATGGATGGCCCAGGGAGATGAAGAAGCCACTACCTTCAGGGCCCCTCAAGGGGTATTCTGTTTCAGGGTCATGCCCTTTGGTCTCAAGAATGCTGGCTCCACGTATCAGTGTGTCATGCATTGGATCTTTAAGTCGTTCCTGGGGAAATTTGTTGAATGTTACATGGATGACCTAGTGGTCAAGTCCAGACAGCGCTCGGATCACCTGTCATACCATGAGACCGTATTTAACAAGCTCGGATAGCATCGCTTGAAGATGAACCCCTTGAAATGTGCCTTTGAGGTTACCTCATGGAAATTCCTTGGCATCGTTGTACACCATCGTGGCATTGAAGATGACCCTGAGAAGATGAAGGCTATCCTGAGCCTGCCACCTCCTCAAAATCTCACTGAGTTGAGGGGATTCCAAGGAAACCTAGCCTATTTAGGCGGTTCATGGCCAACTTGGCAGGAAAATGCTTTCCCTTCACCAGGTTGATGAAGAAGGGGGTCACGTACCAATGGAAAAATGACTACCAAGAGGCGTTCGACAGCATGAAGAAATACCTCTTAAGCCCACTGGTGATCATGCCCCCGGTCGAAGGAAGTCCCCTCATTCTATATGTGACGGCCCTAGAATGTTCATTGGGATCCTTCCTCGCACAGATGAACGACATCGGCAGTGAAAACAGTCTCTATTACCTCAGTCGAACCATGATTGATGTAGAGACTCGATAATAAAATATGGAGAAGAGCTGTCTAGCCTTGGTCTTCGCGGTTCAAAAGCTGAGACATTATCTGCAGCATCACGAAGTCCATTTGATATCGCAGAGTAACCCGCTCAAGTACATCCTCAGCCGCTTGATGTTAACTGGACGCCTATCCCAGTGGGCAGTCATCCTGCAACAGTTCGAAATCCGGTTCGTGCCTCAAAAATCCATCAATGGCCAGGCATTAGCAGACTTTCTGGAAGAGAAACCTTCAACAGGGACCACTGCACCAGACGCTGAACTACCTGATGAAGAAATCTTCTCGGTTCAAGAGGATTTCCCAGCATGGGAAATGTACTTTGGCGGTGCGTCCTGAAGCCCCACCGGGAAGAGGATGGGGGATTCCAGATTCAACAAAGTGGGTCTGGGGATAATACTCGTGTCCCCGGAAAAGGCATTTGTGCCATATTCCTTCCTCCTGTCAGAGGGATGTACAAACAATGAAGCGGAATATCAAGCTCTCATTGCAGGCCGTGAGCTCGCACTCCAGGCACAAGTACAACACCTTATGGTAGAAGGCGACTTAGAGCTGTTAATCAAGAAAGTCAATGGTGACTATGCTATTAAAAATGAGGAGCTGGTCCCCTTGTTTGGCCATGTACGAGGTCTAATGGCTGAGTTCTCCACAGAACCAACATTGACTTATATTCCCCGGTCTTAGAACGCTCTGGCTGATGCATTAGTCAACGCGGCCACAACCCTAGCTGACCCAAACTGGGATGAAACATTCATCAGTATTGCTCACCGTCGAATGGTATTTCCATTTGTTCAAGCTAAGATGGAAGAAATCCATGAAGTCAGTCCTATCCCCAAGCCATATGCTCCTACCACCGGCTAGATGATCCCAATCGAGAACTACCTTCAACGGGGAGAGCTTCCATCAAACAAGGATGAACGAGAGAAAATATGGAGAAGGGCAATCAATTTTGACCTATATGGCGGCGTGGGTCAGTAAGAGGTCCTCTTAAAACGAGGCCTCGATGGAGTGCTCCACAGATTCAGTGACGAAAAATAAACTGATGTCGTCATGACTGAAGTACATGCAGGAGCATGTAGAGCACATCAACCGGGGACCAAACTTTCCCATCAGGTTCAAAGGCTTGTGTACTACTAGCCCACAGTGGCACGAGACTGTGAGCATTTTATAGAAAAATTCCAATCGGGCCAGATTCATGCCAACTTCATACACCAGCCCCCAGAGTTACTTCATCAAGATAAGTACTCATGCCCATTTGTCGTCTGGGGGATGGACGTCGTGGGACCATATCCTCCCTCCACGGCCAAACAGCTGATGTATATTCTCACGGCAACTGAATTCTTTTACAAATGGGCAGAATCCATACCCCTTAAGGAAGTCGGGGAATGAAATATTGTCTACTTCGTGAAGACCAATATCATCGACAGATTTGGTTTCCCTCATTGCACACTGACGGACAACGGTACCAATTTCTGCTCTGCTAAGTTGGAAAAGCTATACCTCGAGTATGCTATCAAGGATAACCACTCATCTCACTACCATGAAGTGGCCAATGAACAGATATAAGCTTTCAACAAGAACCTATCCAAAATCCTCCATAAAATGAGGGACAAAGACAAGAAGTCATTTCCGAATAAACTCCTCCATGCATTGTGGGCTTATCGAACCACAATCTGCGCCGCTACTCAGTCTACCCCATACTCATTGGTGTACGGTGCAGAGGAGGTCCTGTCCATTGAACTCCAACTTCCCTCACATCGTGTTGCCATCTGTGATCAATTATCCGATGATGAGCAGTCATAAAAGTTGTTAGGTGAATTGGAACAGCTAGAGGAGAAGTGGATGCACACTCTGCACCACCTGGAAGTGTGCGAGAACCGGATCACATGAGCCTTCAACAAAAAGTTCCGCCTCCGGTCATTCCTGAAAGAAGAATTAGTGCTGGTCCACTGGACCCCAATGATACCCGACAAGATGCCTCCAAAGATGGAGCCCAAGTGGGAGGGACCATATTTTGTACAGAAGGTCTACTCCAACGGAGCATATGCCCTGATCTCCATGGACGGGAAATTCACCACGGCTCCTACCAATGCGAGATTACTAAAGAAGTATTTTGTATAGAGACCAATAAGTATTCATGGCCTCACCGCATGACATTAAACTGCATGGAGTTCATCCTTACCGCACAACGATAAACTGCACAGATGAAGAAAAAAAAGGAGGTGTACTCATTGTCCGAGTTGCATGACATTAAAATGCCAATCACCCAACAATCCAAACTCTATGACCATAAACTAAGAGTATTTCGTCCTCACTGCATTACGTTAAACTGCACGGACAAGGTGATTTAAAATGCGCGCTTCCCCTGTGTATGGACCAGACCTGCATAGAGTGTATCGTCATTCGTAGAACTACGTGAGGCTTGATTCCTGCCCTCACAGAATACATAGTGACGCCAGAGTTCCACACCATGGCCCGACCACCTCAAAATGAAAAATAAAAACACCCATTCCCCCGAGTATAGACCAGACTTGCACGGGGTGTATTCACGTCCTCACCGCATGACGTTAAACTGCATGGAGTCCGTCCTTACCGCACGACACTAAACTGCATAGATAAAAAGAGTTAAGAATGACCCTTCTTCCATGTATGTACCAGACCTGCACGTGGTGTACTCATTGTCCTAAGCACATGATGTTAAACAGTATGGACTCCATCCTCACCGCATGATGTTAAACTGCATGGATTACAGAGAACTACGTACGGCTTGATTCCTTCCCTCACAGGATACGTAACGACGCCAGGATCCCCAGTCCTGGCCTAGCCCCCTGAATAAAAGAAAAAATTGCCTTCTTTCCCCCCGTGTATGGACCATAACTGCACGGGGTGTACTCATCGTCCTGACCACATGACATTAAACTGTATGGACTCCGTCCTCACTGCATGACGTTAAACTGCACAGATTCCAGAGAACTACATACAAATTGATTCCTGCCCTCACATGATACGTAGCGACGCCAGGATCCCTAGTCCTGGCCCAACCCCCTGAATAAAAGATAAAAAATTCTTTCTTTCCCCCGTTTATGGACCAAACCTGTATGGGGCATACTTATTCTAGAGAACTACATACGACTTGATTCCTTCCCTCGCAGGATACGTAGCGATGCCAGGATCCCCAGTCCTGGCCCAGCCCCTTGAAAAAAATGCCCCCCCCCCTCGTGTGCGAACCATACCGACACAGGGTGTACTTATCGTCCTTACTGCACAACGTTAAACTGCACGGACAATGATGTTAAAAACTCCCCCTTCCCCCATATAAGGACCAAACCTGCACTGGGTGTATATCTTCGTCCTTAACGAATGACAATAAAATGCATGGACTTCATCCTCCCCGCATGACGCTAAACTGCACAGACATCATCGTGACCCACCCAAGACACATGGAAATACAAGAAGGAGATACTCTTTGCACATTTGGATGCATCCTCTCCAAACATCAGACTCCACGACACGAATAATCATGGATCTTCATAACCACTCATGTCCATCGGAAGTGGAAAGTCATCGACCCATGGACAGCTTTGGACAACTATGTATACCATTCCATCAATGGCTCTTCATATTGATATCCCCTGGCCCATCAAAAAAAGGCAAGATTTCCAAAGGCAACACTCTTCCTAGCTCCGTACGCTTACCGGCCTCTGAGCCCCCATACCATACCTCCTGATCTAGAAGTTTATGGTGAAGTGGTTTACAAGTTCATTCTCCTTTTCACATACAAAGGTTTTTCCAGGGTATCCCTATATGGCTAGCCTAAGTGTCTATCAGTGGTTCACATAGAGACCTGCATCAACAAACATCAAGCCAGGACTAGGCTACTTTGACTCAACGGACAATTGCGGTGAAGATGTTTCTTGTATACCCGGACACCATTATCTCCACGTGCCAAAATCTTCACATTAATCAATCACGGATTTTCATAATAATTCATGGCCATCAGAAGTGGAAAGTTATCAACCCAGGGAAACCTTTGTACGACTATGCATACCATGACCTCTGAGGCTCTGCATAAAGATAGCCCCTGGCTCGTCCATCAAAGGTAAGATTTCCTTGGGCAGTACTCCTCCTAGCCCCGTACACCGATCGGCATCAGAGCCCCCACACCATACCTATTGATCCAGGAAAGCTTAAAGTTTATGTTTATGACCTTTATCCCCTGCCTTGTTCCAAGTATATCAGAACATGTTGACTTAGTTATCCTTCGAGTGACTGCAGCAATAGTCACCCAATGGTCCAAGCTCTATGACCGATAAACTAGGAGTACCTCGTCCTTACCGTATGACGTGAAACTACATGGAATGAAGGTACACTCCCACGAAAAAAAAGAAAACATCAGCGCAGGGGGATCTTTGGAACTCAACAAGAAAATAGGGACAGATATCCCTGACATGTATAGACATTCCCCAGCCAAATGACAGTCTTCGTGGCCCAGATAATTGCGGATCCTCATAACCATTCATGGCCATCGGAAGTGGAGAGTGATCGACCCGTGGAAACCTTTGTACGACTATGCATATCATTCCCTCAGCGGCTCTGCATAATGATAGCCCCTGGCTCATCAATCAAAGGCAAAATTTCCACAGGTGATTCTCTTCCTAGCTCCATATGCTTACCGGCCTCAGAGCCAACATATCACCTTTCCTGATCCATGAAGCCCAGGAACCATGATTTTCACCAATCAATCCCCCCCACGTCTAGGTTATGTTGAGGTATTCAAGCCCAGTTACATTCTGATGAAAAGAAGCCTTTACAAAAATACCCCCAGTATTCACTGCATGACGTTAAACTGCATAGAAACCTTCAAAAAAGTCCTCGTCCTCACTGCATGGCATTAAACTACACAACAACCTTCAAAAATGCCTCTCGTTCTTGCCGCATGATGCTAAAATACACGGATTATGTCCCTACCACATGACGATAAACTACACGGTTATACTCGTCATGGGTTCAATGAGAAATAGAGGCATTTCTCCATCTTTTAGTGCACGGGTCAGACTTTCACAAACCACCGCCTCTCACCAGCGTGAGAAATAATTACATCACCCATTCTCAGGAAGATTAGTCAAGATATTTCCCCCATATTCAGGAACCCTCTCATCATAAACCATACTCTGTACTCAGAAAAAAAGCCGAAATCTCTTAAGCCAACCCTGGTGGTCCCAAATCTCAACTTCCCTTAAGTTTTTCGGGTATCAGAATTGGATAGTCATTGACTTAAGAACACCTTTGTACAACTATGCATACCATGCCCTCAGCGGCTCTTCATATTGATCACCCATGGCCTCTCTACCAGAGGCCAAATTTCATTAGGCAATGCTTCTCTCCATACTCCTCTTGGCCTTTGAGCCCCCATTTCTATCCCGGGATTCAGAAAAACTCTAAGCTACCATTTACCAACATCTTCCACAATCCTACCTGAATGCGGAAGAACATCTTTGAAAAGATTACAGAGAACCAAGAGAAGTCGTTCCATTTTAAATGATGTCCCAGCTGCATGACCTTAAACTGCGCCAAGCCTCAACCATCCCCTAAAGTAACTAAAATTCGTAGGAAAGGGGTCTTCCGACCGCCCTCTGGATTAGTAAAAATTCTCTTAAAACCCTATCAGATGAAACATTCATTTTCTTGGCCACCCATTATGGTTACCATAAGAAGGACTTCCATGAAGTCCCCTAGCCTTTAGAAATGGATAAGTGTTTGACTTAATGACGCCTTTGTCTGACTATGCATCCCATTCCCTCAGCGGCTTTGCATATTGATCACCCCTGGCCCATCTACCTAAGGAAAGTTTTCCTTAGCCAATTCTCTTCCTACCTCTGTACACTGACACGACTCCCATGCCTTGAGGAATTCCCTCCATGCTGCTCAAATTTAAACATGCCCCCCCCACATGCGTCTGAAGGGTATTAATACATCTTTTAATCAATTGAACCCCATTGGGGCCCTCACACCACCTTATTTGGTCAAAGATGTCCGACCTAAAACATCAATAGTGATAGTCTTGATGGAGGGACTTTAAAACGCTCACAAAAGAAAGAGGCAGAAAGCCTGTTAGGCCAAATACCCGAAAATGGAGACCTATGTAAAAGCCGGGTTACACCCGCTGGGTCCACACTAAATGGGCCCAGGAAAAATCAGGGCATTAAAAAGAAAATACCAAATGTTTGTGGGGTTTTACTATAAAACCCTAGAAATATTCGAATTGTGCTCGCTGAGTCCCTTGCCTCAAGAAAAAATTTAGATCATTGTCCAATCACTCGTCGATTTTAAGGACCACTCTACATCAGAATGGCCTCCACTTCATTCTGATAGGACCCCATTCTGATGGGGTGCATTTTTAGGGTCCTGAAAAATACGCAAAGGAAATTTTACCCAAATACCCCAAAGAATTGGGGAAAATAATCAATGAAAGGACCGGTCTGTGAACCGGTCCAATGGAAGCGCAACATGGCCAGGCCCCGCGAGGCACCCCCTCCTCAAACCATTTTCGTTCACTAAATGGAAGCAAAGAGCCTTCGCGGTCATGAGGCAGGATGGGCGCCAGTCCGGTTCACCATCACGAACTACCCCAACCATGGAACACGTCGACCGATTCAAGCCGCACCCACTGTTGTTCGTGGAATAGAGGCGGAACCCTCCGCAGTCTCAGAGAACTCCCAGAGTTCGCCTCACGGAGGGGGGGGGAAGCGTTCAATACCCACCACAAATCACATATTGACAAAGTCAGCTGTGAACTAGGTATTTGGTTATGGGCCTCCACAAAAGGTGCCGCGTGGCCACAGATACATCCCTTTCCCCACTCTATAAAAGGATACCAAGGGGAAAAGAAAAAGGGATCAGAGAATTGGAATTGGATTCGGAGGGATTGGAGATTCGGAAGGAGATCGGTTGAAGGAAGACTTCGGATCTGCAAACATCGAAATTCCCATCCGCGAACCACAAAAGGTATATGAATTAAAAAGGATTTGGAAAACACATAATAATTTGGTTAACCACGAACCTAAAATAACAAAAAAAAGGAGAACCGCGAACCATACCCCCTCCGCAGATGACTTCCCCATGGACCAGGGAGTTTATGCCTCTTTTCCCATCTGCCACACTGCGTAGCACTCTACTATGCGGGCAAAGCCCCAACCGACGAGCCTCCGACCGGTGCTGCCCTTGGCCGCCGATGCCCACCTGGAACCCTCCATGATCCACTCTGGTTCGCAGATTTAACCTGAAGCCGCGAACCACCATGGTTCGCGGGACACCAATCAGTCCGTAGACCACCCTGGTTCGCGGACGGCTTCCCCAGCCGCGTCGCACTTCCCCATGTGAAGGGAGCCACCACCCATACCTCTTGGTGGCTGGTGAAATACTTTGGTGTTCTCATTTCCCGAGCCGGGTAAAATACATCAGATCCATCCATGTCCTCCACGACTCCCTCATTGTCCTATTCATCGGCCCCGAGCCGAGGCCTCCGCCAGAACCACCGAATCCATGTGGTGTAACTTTTTGGAGCATTAATACGCCATTTTGAGTTCACATACCCACGGTAAATAGAGGCAGAGGGGTTTCCCCGAACCTTGAACAGATTCCCGAAGCATTCTTGGGTTCACATTCCCAATGTAATGTGGAGTCTGAGCTCAGGAATCTCATTTCTACCCCTTCACTTGTTCAGGGTTCCTTGGAGATGGTAAAATAGCCATCATAAGGAAGCCCTCATGCAATTAAAGAGAGGATATGAGAACATGATCACCCCCTTTCCCACTCCCACTGGGCTTTGTCACCCCAGGTGTCCATCTCGGAGTATGCCCCGATCTTCTGGGCCACCACAGAGTGTAAGCCCCAATTCATCACCCTGGGCCACCCTCATGCATAAGCCCCACTCCACTTCTCACGGACTCACCTTTCACAACGTGATCCTATGGTCCTTGCTGCCGCTTGATTCTCACACCGATCATGAATCACGTGGTCTTAGTGTAAGCATGGACCATGACATCCTCCTATGGGCCTCCTCAGAGTGTTAGCCCCAATCCATCACCATGGGTCTCCTCAGAGTGTAAGCCCCAATCCATCATTCTGGGCCTCCTCAGAGTGTAAGCCCCAATCCATCATTATGGGCTACCCCAGAGCGTAATCCCCAAGCCATAAGCGAACTATGAGGACTTTGATCCATGCCAAAGCATGGTACGTAGGAAGACTCCACGAGATTCAAGCCCACCACTTAGTAGTTTCTTCATGTCAAGTTCCACCCTTGTCCAGCATGACGTTAAACTATATATGTGAAATACAAGTACTTTGATCCCTACCTCCTAAGTAGGGTACGTATGAAGCCTCCTTGAGGTTCAAGCCCAACTGCCGGTCGATCCGATCATCTCCACATCGGTTCACCACACCACTCCTAGTGCCGCCTCAAGCAAGTTCCAACCCTTCATGGTCATTAATTCTACAAGGAATGGTAAACCTTGGGCATAAATGATTATGAACCCCTGCGTCCATTTGACCATTGCCCACCAAGGTTAAATCCATGGATACTATGTTAGGGTATAAACCAAAGATCCACGAACATATGGATAAGTCTTAAATCTATAAGAGAGTCCCATAATAAGCAATAATTCCCCCCAAAAAGGGTTTGATGAGCCCAACTTCCAATCCCCTCGACCAATGTGAGTTCTTAAGAGTCGATGGCCAGATCATTCGGCGAATGCCTACATTAGGAAAGAAAGTCCATTAATCATTGGATATAGAGCCGTCGGGTGTTTCGTTGCTGAAAACAAGAACGAAACAAGTTCTTTATGGGTTTTTTTGATCTTTTTTGGGGGTGTGGATTAGAGTTTGGGGTTAGGGTTCTATGGTTTTTAGTTGTTTTTAGGGTTTGGGGAGGGGGTTAGAGTTTTCAGGTTTTTATATATTTTTACGGTTTTAAAAGGATTTGGGGTTTTTTTGTTTGTAAGTATTTTTTATGGGTTTCAAGTGTTTTTTTTGTTTTGTGTTCTTTTAATAATTTTAGTGGTTTTCGTGGGATTTTTTCTGGTTTTCAGGTTTATTTATATTTTTTTGGGATATATGGGTTTTAAGGGTTTTAGGGTTTTAATTATTTTAATGGGGTTCAATGGTTTTTATTCCTTGAAGGGTTTTTTGGGTTTTTTGTTATTTTCATGTTTTTTTGGTTTTTATTGTTTTTTTGGTTTTTAGGGTTTTCAAATGTTTTAATGGGCTGTTATGGTCTTTTAATGTTTTTATAGGTTCTAGTTTTATTTATGTTATATTTAATGTTTTTAGGGTGTTTTAAGATTTTTTAAATGATTTTAGTAATATTATAATTTTTAAGGGTTTTATGTTCTTTGGGGGTTTTAAGGAACACTTTGTGTTTTTAGTGACCTTATGTTTTCATAGGGTTTTATAGGGTCCTTTAGGGGTTTTTAAGTTTTTATGGTTTTAGGGTTTTAACGGATTTGAGGTCCTTAAGGTGGTTTTAGAGATTTCAGTGTTTTAAGGATATTTAGTTGTTATAAATATTTTTATGGGTTTTAAGTGTTTTGGGGAATTTTTAGTGTAATTAATGGTCTCTATATTTTAGGGGGGTTTTGGTTTTAGGGTTTCTAGGGTTTTATGGTTTTTAGGAGTATAAGGATTTTGTGTTTTAAGTGTTTTTAATGGGTTTTTATGGTCTTTGAGAAGTTTTGGTGTTTTTAGGGAGATTAATGGATTAATATGTTTTAATGGGTTTGAGAGTTTTTATAATATATTTTGGGTTTTAGGGACATTTATTTTTTCTATATGGGTTTTTCTATTTTTGGTTCTTTAAGGGGTTTGGGGGGTAGGTTAGGGCCTTTAGTGCTTATACTATGTTTCGGGGTTCTTATATTTTTTTATGGTTTTAGGATTTTTACATTTATAGTGATTTTTATATATTTTTATGGTTTTAGGGGTTTTGGGAAATTTTTGGTTTTAGAGGTTTTTTGGGTTTTTTGGGTTTTTGGTTATTAAGGGATTTCATAGTTTTTCTGGATTTTTATGGTTTTTTGTGTTTTTAATGTTTTATGGATTTTTCGGGTATTAATTATTTTAAATTATTTTAGGGTTTTATAGTGTTTATTGATTTTTTGGGGTTTTGATTGTTTTCAAGGATTTTTGGATAATTTTATGTATTTAATGTTCTTGTGGTTTTGAGGACTATAAATTTTTAGTGGGTGTTTAATTTTTTCAGTACTTCTATGAGTTTTATGGGTTTTAAGGTTTTTTAGTTTTATAGAATAGTTTTAGGGGTTTTGTGGTTTATTATAATTATTTTAGTGATTTCTAGGGTTGGTTTTGTGTAATTTAGGGTTGTTAGGGGTTCTAGGTATCTTAGGAGTTTAGGGTTTATCGGATGTGTATGGTTTTTATAAGGTCCTTTAGGGGTTTTTAATTTTATTATGTAATATTAATGGTTTTGAGATATTTTCCAATTTTTTAGGGTTTTAAGGGTCTTTTAGGCATTGGGAGGGTTATTTACGATTTTAGGGGTTTTAGGGTTTTTAGGGGTTTATGTTTTTTTAAATGTTTTAGGATTTTATAGATTTTAGGGGTTTTAAGATTCTATAAAAGTTTTTGTCATATTTATGTTATTTAGGGGGTTTAGGGATTAAATATTCTTTATGTTTTTTTGGATTTGTAGGATTTTAGCGGTTTTCTGGATTTTTTAGGGTTTCTATGGTATTTAGGTTTTTTTCTTTTTTTTCGTGTTATTGGGTTTTTTAGGGTTTTTAGAGTTTTATATTTTTTAGGGGTCTTATGGGGTATTCAATATTTTATGGTTTTTATATATTCTTAATGTTGTAAAGGGTTTTTTTGGGTCTATTGGTTTTTCTATTTTTAGAGTTTTTAAGGATTTTATGGTTTTAAGGGTATTTTAGGGGTAAGGAATTTGCGAGGCCTGCCATTCTTGACCCCCCAAAATTTATAAAAGAAAATCAAAGCAGACAAGGGAAGGTGGGGTCAAATTACCCACACCAAAAGCCCTGACCCCCCCCCCCCCACACCAATGTCCAAAATACAAAAAACGATTAGGGTATTTTAGGGGTTTTAGGGTATATGTAATGTTTTTAGGATTTTCAAGGTTTTTAGTTTTTAGAATATTTTATAGGATTTTAGGGTGTTCTAGGTGTGGGGGTTGTTTTTAGGCTTTTTTAGGGGTATTATATAGGGGTTTTGGGTTTCTTATGGTTTTAGTGTTATTATGATTTTTAGACAGTTTTGGAATTTTAATGTTTTATGTTTTTTAGTGTCTCCTTTCAATTTTATTATTTTTTATGTTTAAGGGCATGGTTTTTTGGGTTTTTAGAGGTTCGAGGTTTTTTTAGGTTTTTTTGGGTTTTAATAAATTTTAAGGTGTTATAGGAATATTTTAAATGTTTTAGGGGTTTTAGGTTTTTTTAGGTGTTTAGGATTATTTTACATTTTTAATGTTTTTAATTTCTTTTGGGTTATAGGGCTTTAATGGTTTTTAGGGATGTTTATGTTTTTTAGGTTTTTAGGGTTTTTAATGATTTAATTTTTTTTAAAGGGTTTTTTAGTTTCTTAGGATTAAATGGGTTTTAAAGTTTTTGGGGATTTTAGTGGTTTTTTTATTTTACAGATTTTTAGGGTTCTTAAGGTATTTTTGTTTTTTAGGTGTTTTCAGCGGTTTTTATGGTTTTTAGGGTTATTACATTTTATTGTGGTCATTTATGTTTTTTGGGGCATTAACGAGTTTTATATTATTTAAGTAATTTTAGGGTTTTCTAAGGAGTTTTAGTGTCTTCTGTGTTTTTAGATTTTTTAGGGACCTTTTAGGGTTTTAGAGTTTTTAGATTCTTTTTTGTGTAATTTGGATTTTTACTGCCTTTCGAGGTTTTAAGGTCTTTTATGATATTTTTAAGGGTTTTATTGTTGTGATGTTTTTGGGTATTTCGATGTTCTTTGGGTTTTAAGGATTTTTAGGTTTTTGCAATTTTTAGGTCATTTTTAGGATATTAGGTAATTTAACCGATTTGAGGGGGGTTTTGGGGTTTTGGTGGTTTTTAGGTTTTTAATGGGGTTTTAGTTTTTAGGTATTTTTACAAGATTTATGTTTTTCAATAGTTTATTAGGGTTTTAGAATTGTTTAAATTTTTTCAGACATTTTTAGGTATTTTTATTATTATTTTATGGGGTTTAAGGTTTTTAGGGTTTTTCGGGTCTTTAGAGGTTTTTTGGGCTATTATGGTTCTTTTATGTTTGTAGGTTATTTTAGGTATTTATAAGGTCTTTTATGGGTTTTTGTGTTTTTATGGGTTTTGAGGGTTTTTGGTGTTTTTGGCATACTCAGTGTTTGGGGGTAGTGTTTTTAGTGTCTCTAGTGGTTTTATTGTTTTTATGTTGTTTTGGGATATTTTTTGTTTTAAGGGGTTTTTTAGGGATTTTTAGTTTTTAGATATTATATGTTTTTTGTTTATTTATTTATTTTTTAATGTCATTTATGATCATTATAATTTTTAGGGTGTTTAGGCTTTTAAGAGTTTTAGGCTTTTAAGGGTTTTTGGGATTTTTAGGATCTTTTTGTTCTTTATTGGGTTTTATGTTCATTTATGGTGTTTTTTGTTTTTAAGGTGTTTTGAGGATATTTATGGGTTTTTGGGGTTTTTAATTTTTTATGGTTTTTATGATTTTTAGGGGTTCTATGGTTTGGGGGTGTTTTTGGGTTTCTTAATGCTTTTAGGGACTTTTAAGGGGTTTATGTGGTTTTTATATTTTCAGGTATTTTTAAAATTTTATAGTTTTTAGAGTCTCTAATGGTTTTATGTTTTTCTTATTTTTAATATTTTTAGGGTTTTTAGGGATTTAAAGGGGTTTTAGGGACATTTAGTTTTTCATGGGTTAGTGGTTATTTGTGTGTTTTTGTATCTCTAATGGGTTTTGAGATTTTTAGGGGTTTGTGGGGTTTTCTCAGGTATTATAGGATTTTTATTGTTTTCATTGGATTTTATTCTCTTCTAGGGGTTTAATGGTTCTTTTAGGGTATATGAAATATGATTTAGGGTTCAAGTATAGATTTTAGTGTTTCAGGAGTATGTTTTAGGGTTTAGGTTATGAGGTTTATGGTTTAGACTGTAGAGTATAGAGTTTGCGGTGTAGGGGTTGGGGTCTAGTGTTTAGGGTTTAGGTTTTATGGTGTAGGTTTTTTGATTTAGGTTGTAGGGTATTGGTTTTTAGATATATTGTTTTGGGTTTTGGGTGTAGGGTATAGGGTTTTATTATTACGGATTACGGTGTAGGGTTTGGGGTTACTGGTTTGTAGGGGGTTTTATGGGGGTTAGGGGGGTTTTGTGGCTTATGAGTGTTTTTAGTGGTTCTAGGGGGTATGCGTATTTAGTGTTTTTTGGGATATTAGGTTGTTTGGGAGGGGGTAGGGTATTATGGGATTTTAGTGTTTTGAGGGTTTTTAGAATTGGGTGAGGTATATTTTTTAAGGTTTTTATTATTATAGGGGGTTTAGATTTCATTGAGGATATAATGGTTTTTTGGGGGGTAGGTATTTTATAGGGTTTTAGGATTATTATATTTTTCTATGTTTTTTAGTATTTTGTAGTGATCTATTTGGTTTTTTAGTAATTTTATGGGTTTTTTAAGGTATTTAGGGTCTTAGTGGTTTTAGCGGTTTTACATTTTTTTTATGTTTTTATTTTATTATTGTTTTTAGGGATGTTAGGATTTATGTTTTTTGGGACTTTTAAGGTAGTTTATGTTATTTTAGTGTTTTTAATGGTTTGAGGGTTCTTTGTGTTTTAGGGTGTTTAGGGTTTTTATGGGATATAGTGTTTTTAGTATTTTTAGGGTTATTTTGGGTTTTCAGGTTTTCACCATAATTTTTGGAAGTTCATTATTTTTAGCGGTTTTATGCGTTTTAGGATATTTTGGGGTTTTAGGGTCTTTTAGGGTTTTATAGGGTTGTTTTGGTATTTTAGGGTATTTATGTTCCTTTATGATTTTTAAGGGTTTTAGGTTCTTTTAGGGTTTTTAGGGTCCTTTAAGGTTTTAATGATTTTTAGAGTCTTTTATAGAGTCTTAGGTTCTTTAGGTATTTGAGGGATTTTAGTGTCTTTTAGGGGTTTTAAGGTATTTTGAGTGTTTTTAGGAATTTTCTAGGGTTTTTTTTGTTTATTAGTGTTTTTAGATCCTTTTAGTGATTTTATGGATTTTTAGACTCCATTTAGGGTTTTTAATATTTTTAGGTTCTTTTATGGTTTTTAGATCTTTTATGGTATTTTAGTGGTTTCTTGGGTTTTTTTTTGTTTTTAGTATGTTTAGGGGTTTCTAGGGGTTGTTAGGGTTATTAGTATTTTTATGTTCCTTTATTGTTTTTATGATTATGTAGATATTTTTTGGTTTTTCTAGTTTTTAGGGTTTTAATGGTCTTTGAGAGTTTTTATGGCTCTTTAGGAGATTTAGGTGTTTTAATGGATATTTTAGTGTTTTTTAGTGATTTTTTATTTTTAGGGTTCTTGGGTTTTTAGAATATTTTAATTTTTGGGTATTTTATAGATTTTTTAGGTCTTTTAAATCATTTTAGAGGATTTAAGAAAATTTAGGGTATTTAGGGATTCTAAGGGTTTTATGGGATTCTTAGATTTCATTATGGTTTTCAATGGTTTCTAGGGTTTTCATTGATATTTATATATTTTAATAGTTTATATAGTTTTTTTGCGGTTTATCGGTTTTTTATGGTTTTTATGGTTTTTGTGCATTGTAGGGTTTTAAATATTTTTAGGGTTTTAATGATTTTCAAGGATTTTAATAGCTTTTAGTTCTTTTATCGTGTTTAGGGATTTTTTGGGTTTCTAGAATTTATTTGGGTTTTCGTGGGTTTTAGGGTTATTAGGGGTTTGAAGGGTTTTCTAGGATATTTAGTTATTTTTAGGGTTTATTTTTTTTAGTTATTTTTATGTACTTTTAGTATCTCTTAGTTTTTAAAGGTTTTAGGGGTTTTTAAGCTATTTAAGGGTTTTAGGGTTTTTAGGACATTTAAGGATTTACGGGGTCTGTAGGGGAATTTATGTTTTTTTGGCAATTATTTGTGGTTTTAGGGTTTCTCTAGACTTCTTGGGTTTTTAAAGGTTTTAGGTGTTTTAGGTTTTCTAATGTTTTTATTGGTTTTTAGTGTTTTAGTGCTTTTAGGTTATTTTTTGTTTTAGAGGTTTTCAAGGATTATTAGGTATTCTAGTGTTTTAGGTGTTTTAGGTTTTTAGAGTTTTTGTAGGTATTTTGGATTTTAAGAGATATCCGAGGTTATTAAGGGTTATTCTTGGTATTTTGTAATTTTTAGTGGTTTTAGTGGTGTTTAGGTAATTTTAGGGGTTTTAGAGATTTTATTTTTTGAGGTTTTTATGGTTTTGAGGGGTTTTAAGGGTTTTTTGTGTATTTTGTGGTTTTTAGTGTTTTTAGGATCTTTTTCAGATTTTTGGGATTTTTAATATATTTAGGGTATTAGTTTTTTTAGGGATTTAGGTTTTTCATACAGTTTTTATTTTATTTCTAGGGTTTTGGTGATTTTAGGGTTATTTTGGTTTTTCAGTTATTTTGGGTTTTTCTAATTTTTTTAGGGTTTTTAGGTTTTTTAGGGTTTTTTGGTTTTAAAAATTTTACAGAGTTTTGAGTGTTTTTATATTTTTATAATATAGTAGGGTTTTATGGTTTTTTAGGTTTTTAATTTTATGGGGTTCATTTAGTGTTTTTAGGGTCCTTTTAGTGTTTTATAGGTTTTAGGGTTTCGTAGGATTTTTACAGTTTTTATGGTTTTTATGTTTTTTATGGATTTTTTGGGTTTTTTTGATTTGTAGGGTTTTAAGGGGTTCTATGGGATTTTAGGTGTTTTAGAATATTTTTTTTTGTGTTTTTGGTTTTCATAGTGTTTTATGGTTTTTTATAGATTTTAGAGGTTTTTAGTGTTTTTTGTTTATTAGGGGGTTTTGGGTTTTTAGAGTTTATAGGGATTTAAATAGTATTTACGGATTCATTGGGATTTTTGGATTTTTGAGGGGTTTTAGGTATTCAGGGTTAAATTTTTTTTCATATTATTTTGGGTTTCTTAGGTTTTTAGGGTTCTTATGGTTTAGGTTTTAGGGTTTAGGGGGTAGGGTGCAGAGTTTTTGTAACACCCCAAGATTTCATAGTGTGTTATTTCTTCAAAATAATTCAATAACTTGCACTACACGCAACACTGAGTTCAATCACACCATGACTTACAAAAAAAAAGCCATTCAAAAGAGGTTATGAATAGTATTATCTAAATTTTAAACTTTATATAATCCTTATAATTTTAGAATCCATATTATGAGTTTCTTAGATATAATGCAAGAACAAATTCATTTTCAGTATTGCACTTTTATCAACTTTTAATAGTGAACCCTTTTTAAATACAATATTTTAAACTTTTTGACTAAATGAGGACATCAAAAATTTAAAATGAAACATCCCAAGCTTCCACGGTACACTTTCTTTGAATAATACAGTAGCGTGTGTTGTACGCAACCTTGAGTTTTAACACACACCACAACCAATAAAACTAGCCATTATGAATAGTAATACCTACTTTTTAAAATTATATATATTTTATATTTTAAAATGGACTTCATCTTTGGATTCGGAATATCGAATTTATCCTAAGGTGAAATTTTGGTACATTTCGGATAACTTTCATATTTTGATGAATAGTGAAAATTACTAAATTTTAATTAAAAACAACTTTTTTAATCAAAATAATTAATAGTGATAAATTATGAATTTGAGTGGTTTTAAAGTATATTTAGAATATATTTTTACCATTCAATTTAATGTTTATCATTGGACATAATTTTACAATTAAACCGAACATAAACAAGTGTCAATCTTTTGATAGTTATTCTCTCTTAAAAACACGTTTTTTGTTTTGACAGCGGGAATTAATTTTAAATTAATTTCTGCCACTTCTATGTTTTGAATTTAGGAAAATGGATTCCATATTTGGAATCAGGATGTCCAAATTATGTAAATAGGTAACTTTTATTTTTACACATTTTGAATAATTACTGCGGTAAATATTTTATTTACCATGGTTAAAGGGTAAATCCGGTAAATAAGGGTTAAAAAATAATATTATAATAATACAAAATTACCCTAAAACGTGTCCTAACCTTATTGGTGGACACATACCCGACCATGGGAATCCTTGGGTCAATTTGGGGACCCCTTGGAGCCACTTGTATGTGGTAGGGACACATTATATTAATAAAGTTAAAATAAAAATAAAAATGGCATAAGCTTACATCTTTTAGAAGAACAATTTTTACATAGGGTTATACATGTTGGATTTTCGATTATAAATATTCATTAGAAAGATAAAAAGACTTCCTACATGATTATATTTTATTTATAATTTTTAGACATCAAATAATTTAAATTATTAATGACACAATAATGATGCAATGTTTACCTCATTAATAAATCATTTAAATAAATAAGATTATAATGATTAAAATATTATCTAAAACCTGTCAAATTCTTATTGGTTGATGTTATTTAGAATATGAGTCATCTTATCTTCGACCTCAATGATTTTTGGACCATTATAAACCGAATATAATTATATTATAAAGTAATACTTTCACTCTTTCCTAAAGAGCCCCTCCTCTCCCTTATAAAAGGAGACCACTTCTACTCATTCCTCACACCTCTCAAGCCACTTGGATCGTCCAAACTCTGCCCAACTAAGCTCCCCACATCCCTCTCCTCCTCCTTGAAGCTTTCCCTTAGGCAGAAAGCATTTCAAGAAGTCCTTTGGTTCCAACCAAAGTGAGTTACCTAAATTAAAGGTAACGATTTCTCTTAAATTATTTTCCATTATTTTGCTTCTCCAACCCCCAAACTCTTTTTATTTCCTTTCTTTTGTAACAAAAACAGTATCCTAAATATTATAGGATGTTTTTATAAGAAGGATTCAAACTACACATACACACAACTCCATCTAATGGATGATGAACATAATGTTTCTGTGGATGGCAAACTAACGCCTCACGAAACGATGATTGTTCAAATACATCTTACCGCCTCTCATGGTGGCCATTATGATGGCACTGTAATTAAATATGATATTAATGATATATATTTTATATATAAGCTTCTGTAATTCCATTTTAGTTCATACCATTATTCGTTTCATGTTGTATATACATACGATAATTTCATTTGAGGAAGTGCGGACTACCGCCCCCTTAAAATGATATGACTCGTTCATACCACACATGGAACATATAAAGGATAGTGTTAATGAACTTAAGTAACATATATAAAATATTATATTATACTGGAATAGTAATATACCTATGTATCATTTGGATTCAATTCTTTTTAAAAATTAAATGGAAGTAGCGTTCGTGCGTACGTACGGACTACCGTCTCCACGAACGCGGTGAGATCCATCCTCCATCGTATCCATTCAAGTATTATTCTCATTTTAGGGTTAAAAATAATGTTAATATCATTCTGATTATGAATAAGATTTAATCTATCCATTACAAACATGTCTTACGTAACCAAACATTTAAGAAGAACGAATCGATTATCACCTGAAAACGACGATAATACTAAGATATTATTAATAAAGCAATGTTAAAAGATCATATATGATATCATATTAATGTATATGATTATTGTATAATTTAATAACAATTATTTCACCATTATACAGGAGGTTAACCTACCCCAACAAAGTAAAATTACAAGGTAAGGGTTATTTCACAATCTCTTCATTATCTGAGGTTGTTTATACGTAATAATCTACTGGGATCTCGTTATCATCCACATCCATGTTTCTTCAAAATGTATTTCAAAACATTTTTAATATTTAAAAGAATATGGGTTAAAGTCATTTATACCCTTGTTTGACTTTTTATAAGAGGTTTATAAGGGAATCTTTCCGTCGTTTTCCAAACAAGGTGCTTTTTAACCTTTTCGACAGAATTAAGATAAGAATGTTTTTTTTAACTTATACGGCGGGTGCGGTTATTTTCCGCCGTTATAAAATCGTCAAAGCTTCCCTTACAAGCTTATAAGAATATTTTCAAGAAAATGTTTTATTTTATATGACTCTTAAATGATTTCAAAAACAGAAAGAGATATTTCTCTAAAAATTGTTTTGATTTCATCTATGTCAACATCCTTCGACGGATTTTACGCTTATTTGAAGATTGATTTATTATGATACAAAACTTCTATATTGTATTGAAGGTTTTGTGATATGTTTGAATGTGGATGTGCTATTTTTATACCATTCATAGTTTATGCTGAAATTATTGACATTTCGTATGCTAGTTTTAATACGAATGTTTATGTTATGTTTAAACCTTTTCATATGGGAATGCATTGGACTTAATATGTGACGGGTGGAGCCCGCTATAGCTCCTCGATGCATCGGTAGGTCTCATGAGACAAACTAGTGTCTTGGCACAAGGCCTTGACAAAATCTTATTTGTAGTCTTGGCACGAGGCCTTGGCTATGTGGTTATGATAGTCTGGCATTATGCATTCCAACATTATGAAAGTGGTTATTGATATTGCATGTGATTATTCGATTAGTAGAATATCCATGTGAATAAGTAAATGGCATTATTTCATTTTTTTTTTCCATACTATGTTGAAGTTCAATTTTAAAAGGATTTTGTTTTAGTAATTCATTGCCTTAAATGTTTATGCTTATTTTGAATGTTCCGCTATATTGTTATCCTTACTGGGCATTTGAGCTCACCCCCTTTTCTATGTTTTATTTTTCCCAGGTAGTGAAGAAGTAAATTATGAATGACTTGCAGGGATATTATGAGGGGTTAATAGTGTGGATATGAAGACTTTGTTGTTGTAGTAGTTTTTCACTTTGAAATGTAATGTAAAACTTTATGATTATATCTAGTGTTTCCAAGGCTACTAAACCAATCGGTCTTTCGGGATTTGATCTTTCTTGTGATCATGCCAATGTTATGTAATTAATGCACCGACTCCTGGTAGCTGGGGTTAGGGCGTTACAGTTGGTATCAGAGGAAGTTTAGTACAAACCTTGGAAGCTAGATTTAGATAAACTCTGATTAGAGCACGTAGACCTAAGATGAACTTTGAGGATTAGTATAGAAGAACTTCCTAGAATTTTGGTATTGTAGAGATTTTGTGAGTTTTCCGAGCAATACATCCCTGTCTGGATACGAGCAGGTAGAGGCGGCTCTGGCACAGATGTACCTAGGGGTAAAACCCGAAAACACCGCTTTGAGCTAGACTCGAACGGGAACTGGTGCACGACAACGGGCCTTGCTGCACTCTTGGTTACGACACTCCCGGGGGATATGATTAGGATAACTCTCATTTTCTTTACAAATCATTATGAAGGGTTTATGAGTATATACTTCCTCAAAGAAAACATTTTTATGATTATGGATTATATCCATAAATAGTTCAATTTATGTTAAGTGTTTTATAAGTATGGGATTATGTATTTTGATTCATAAACTGATCTAGTTTATGCCATTGTTTAGAAATGGCGCCCAGTAGAAGGAATGAGAACTCCAGAAATACACATGATTCAAAGAGAAGGAAGGATCATATCTTTAATGGTCTTAAGCTAGAATTTATAAGAGAAATAGTATCCCATGTATTATCATCATATGAAGAAATAATATCATGTGTTGATAAGATATGTAAAGAGTTTACTGAGTCCTATGGCTTTGAAGGGAAGCAAGAGAAGAAAAGGATGGAAGAGAGAAAGATGGATAAAGGGAAGAGGGAAAAGAAGAATTTTCCCATATGTGGTAATTGTGGAAAGAAACACCCTGGAACTTGCCTGAAAGGAATGGGAGTTTGTTATAAGTGTGGAGGAAAAGGGCACAAAGTACGTGACTGCAAGGGTGAGAAAATGGTTTCAAATGTACAATGCTTCATTTGCAAGGAGTTTGGACACTACGCGAACCTATGCCCCAGTCATCAGACTATGCCACAAATGATGCTATTGGATAATAATCAAGTTATGATACTACCACAGATGAAGAGGAATGATTAGAGTTCTTATGTTGATTATGTCAATTGATTGTTGTATCAACAATGTACTTGTTATAATAATTATGGAGTATATAAGGATTGTACTGCAGTACTATTTCATTAAGGACTTGAGATTGTGTGGAACAAAGAAAAGTGAATCAATAGCAGGATAAATTTTTGGAAAATATATGTTTGAGAGAATGATAAACCATAATATAGTTCTGATACCGAAGTAGTGATTTTGGAATAATACATGATTGTTTGGGATAAATTATATTGGATATTCTTAACTACCTTCGAACTGATTAATGATTTGTATATTCCATCATTTTTGGGGTTTAAAACATTTTTGGATTAATGAAGTATATCCAGCTTTCTATATGGAATAAGGGAGCATGGATGTAATCAATAAGGAATATGGTAATTCAGGATGTTTCGGTGTATTAAAAGAATACATGATGAAGGTATTCATATGCTATTACGGGGTAAAAAGGTTCTACATTATGTTTACCTTACTTATAAATGTTGGACTGTGAGTTTGGATAGAAGTATTTTGGATAGTTCTAGTTTGGATTATTTTGGATTGCCATAAAAGGACAACCCGGAGGTCGGGCGGCAACCCGTCGCGTCCGGCAAGGCTGCGAGACTTGAACCCGCAACCGAAGGGCGACAAGGGTGTATCACCTACCACTGGCCCACGAGATGTCCTGGATTAAATAATGTAGTTTTTATTAAATGATCTTTTAGATGAATTATAAATTCGTTTATTTTGGAACCCTATATGAATAGTGTAAATAGAATTGTTTTTTTACATTCTATTATCTTTTAGAGTGAAATATGAGTTTGTGGTAGAAATTTATTAATGGATAAAACTCTAATTATAAAGTAAGTATATCTCCATATGATCTTTGCCAATCTCATAAAAAAATTCCTCAATATTAAGAAAAGAAAATTAGAACAAAAATGTTTTCCTAGATGGTACCTTAAATCATCACTAATTTATGGCTTTGGGATTGTTAGCCTTTTCATAGCCATGTTCTCTACCACTCTCCATCAGATAATTGATGGTTAGATTTTTCTTCCATATCCATATTTTACTACATGGAACCCTAGTATGTGTTCTTTTCGGTAATCTTCATACTTTCCACTCTTTATTTTAATTAGAGGCCTTGTTAATTCATTTTTCGATGTGGGATTTCAACTAAGATATTTTGAAACGTCAAAAATGTGTTATCCCAATACCCTATATTTTGTTGAACTGATGGTACTTCAAATCATAATAGATTGATGAGTTTAAGGACCTCAATTTTATACTTTTTGTGATTGATGACCTCAATCACTACCTATAAATATTTACGTTTTTCCTCCAATTATATGTCTCTAATTGCCACCAATGTTCTCCTAATCAAGATCATAATATGGTGGTGACCCTTTCATTTCTCTTTTCCTCATATTAAGACTAAATTTTAGTAACCCAATTTCCCATGTGGGTTTTCCCACAAATATATTCTCTATTTTCAACCTTTTATTTTCGAAGAACAATTTCAAATTGCGAGGACGCAATTTATTGAAGGAGGGGAGAATGTAACACCCCAAGATTTCATAGTGTGTTATTTCTTCAAAATAATTCAATAACTTGCACTACACGCAACACTGAGTTCAATCACACCATGACTTACAAAAAAAAGCCATTCAAAAGAGGTTATGAATAGTATTATCTAAATTTTAAACTTTATATAATCCTTATAATTTTAGAATCCATATTATGAGTTTCTTAGATATAATGCAAGAACAAATTCATTTTCAGTATTGAACTTTTATCAACTTTTAATAGTGAACCCTTTTTAAATACAATATTTTAAACTTTTTTACTAAATGGGGACATCAAAAATTTAAAATGAAACATCCCAAGCTTCCACGGTACACTTTCTTCGAATAATACAGTAGCGTGTGTTGTACGCAACCTTGAGTTTTAACACACACCACAACCAATAAAACTAGCCGTTATGAATAGTAATACCTACTTTTTAAAATTATATATATTTTATATTTTAAAATGGACTTCATCTTTGGATTCGGAATATCGAATTTATCCTAAGGTGAAATTTTGGTACATTTCGGATAACTTTCATATTTTGATGAATAGTGAAAATTACTAAATTTTAATTAAAAACAACTTTTTTAATCAAAATAATTAATAGTGATAAATTATGAATTTGAGTGGTTTTAAAGTATATTTAGAATATATTTTTACCATTCAATTTAATGTTTATCATTGGACATAATTTTACAATTAAACCGAACATAAACAAGTGTCAATCTTTTGATAGTTATTATCTCTTAAAAACACGCTTTTTGTTTTGACAGCGGGAATTAATTTTAAATTAATTTCTGCCACTTCTGTGTTTTGAATTTAGGAAAATGGATTCCATATATGGAATCAGGATGTCCAAATTATGTAAATAGGTAACTTTTATTTTTACACATTTTGAATAATTACTGCGGTAAATATTTTATTTACCATGGTTAAAGGGTAAATCCGGTAAATAAGGGTTAAAAAATAATATTATAATAATACAAAATTACCCTAAAACGTGTCCTAACCTTATTGGTGGACACATACCCGACCATGGGCATCCTTGGGTCAATTTGGGGACCCCTTGGAGCCACTTGTATGTGGTAGGGACACATTATATTAATAAAGTTAAAATAAAAATAAAAATGGCATAAGCTTACATCTTTTAGAAGAACAATTTTTACATAGGGTTATACATGTTGGATTTTCGATTATAAATATTCATTAGAAAGATAAAAAGATTTCCTACATGATTATATTTTATTTATAATTTATAGACCTCAAATAATTTAAATTATTAATGACACAATAATGATGCAATGTTTACCTCATTAATAAATCATTTAAATAAATAAGATTATAATGATTAAAATATTATCTAAAACCTGTCCAATTCTTATTGGTTGATGTTATTTAGAATATGAGTCATCTTATCTTTGACCTCAATGATTTTTGGACCATTATAAACCGAATATAATTATATTATAAAGTAATACTTTCACTCTTTCCTAAAGAGCCCCTCCTCTCCCTTATAAAAGGAGACCACTTCTACTCATTCCTCACACCTCTCAAGCCACTTGGCTCGTCCAAAATCTGCCCAACTAAGCTCCCCACATCCCTCTCCTACTCTTTGAAGCTTTCTCTTAGGCAGAAATCATTTCAAGAAGTCCTTTGGTTCCAACCAAAGTGAGTTACCTAAATTAAAGGTAACGATTTCTCTTAAATTATTTTCCTTTATTTTGCTTCTCCAACCCCCAAACTCTTTTTATTTCCTTTCTTTTGTAACAAAACCAGTATCCTAAATATACTAGGATGTTTTTATAAGAAGTATTCAAACTACACATACACACAAATCCATCTAATGGATGATGAACATAATGTTTCTGTGGATGGCAAACTAACGCCTCACGAAACGATGATTGTTCAAATACATCTTTCCGCCTCTCATGGTGGCCATTATGATGGCACTGTAATTAAATATGATATTAATGATATATATTTTATATATAAGCTTCTGTAATTCCATTTTATTTCATACCATTATTCGTTTCATGTTGTATATACATACGATAATTTCATTTGAGGAAGTGCGGACTACCGCCCCCTTAAAATGATATGACTCGTTCATACCACACATGGAACGTATAAAGGATGGTGTTAATGAACTTAAGTAACATATATAAAATATTATATTATACTGGAATAGTAATATACCTATGTATCATTTGGATTCAATTCTTTTTAAAAATTAAATGGAAGTAGCGTTCGTGCGTACGTACGGACTACCGTCTCCACGAACGCGGTGAGATCCATCCTCCATCGTATCCATTAAAGTATTATTCTCATTTTAGGGTTAAAAATAATGTTAATATCATTCTGATTATGAATAAGATTTAATCTATCCATTACAAACATGTCTTACGTAACCAAACATTTAAGAAGAACGAATCGATTATCACCTGAAAACGACGATAATACTAAGATATTATTAATAAAGAAATGTTAAAAGATCATATATGATATCATATTAATGTATATGATTATTGTATAATTTAATAACAATTATTTCACCATTATACAGGAGGTTAACCTACCCCAACAAAGGAAAAGTAAAAGGTAAGGGTTATTTCACAATCTCTTCATTATCCGAGGTTGTTTATACGTAATAATCTACTGGGATCTCATTATCATCCACATCCATGTTTCTTCAAAATGTATTTCAAAACATTTTTAATATTTAAAAGAATATGGGTTAACGTCATTTATACCCTTGTTTGACTTTTTATAAGAGGTTTATAAGGGAATCTTTCTGTCATTTTCCAAACAAGGTGCTTTTTAACCTTTTCGACAGAATTAAGATAAGAATGTTTTTTTTAACTTATACGGCGGGTGCGGTTATTTTCCGCCGTTATAAAATCGTCAAAGCTTCCCTTACAAGCTTATAAGAATATTTTCAAGAAAATGTTTTATTTTATATGACTCTTAAATGATTTCAAAAACAGAAAGAGATATTTCTCTAAAAAGTGTTTTGATTTCATCTATGTCAACATCCTTCGACGGATTTTACGCTTATTTGAAGATTGATTTATTATGATACAAAACTTCTATATTGTATTGAAGGTTTTGTGATATGTTTGACTATGGATGTGCTATTTTTATACCATTCATAGTTTATGCTGAAATTATTGACATTTCGTATGCTAGTTTTAATACGAATGTTTATGTTATGTTTAAACCTTTTCATATGGGAATGCATTGGACTTAATATGTGACGGGTGGAGCCCGCTATAGCTCCTCGATGCATCGGTAGGTCTCATGAGACAAACTAGTGTCTTGGCACAAGGCCTTGACAAAATCTTATTTGTAGTCTTGGCACGAGGCCTTGGCTATGTGGTTATGATAGTCTGGCATTATGCATTTCAACATTATGAAAGTGGTTATTGATATTGCATGTGATTATTCGATTAGTAGAATATCCATGTGAATAAGTAAATGGCATTATTTCATTTTTATTTTTCCATACTATGTTGAAGTTCAATTTTAATAGGATTTTGTTTTAGTAATTCATTGCCTTAAATGTTTATGCTTATTTTGAATGTTCCGCTATATTGTTATCCTTACTGGGCATTTGAGCTCACCCCCTTTTCTATGTTTTATTTTTCCCAGGTAGTGAAGAAGTAAATTATGAATGACTTGCAGGGATATTATGAGGGGTTAATAGTGTGGATATGAAGACTTTGTTGTTGTAGTAGTTTTTCACTTTGAAATGTAATGTAAAACTTTATGATTATATCTAGTGTTTCCAAGGATACTAAACCAATCGGTCTTTCGGGATTTGATCTTTCTTGTGATCATGCCAATGTTATGTAATTAATGCACCGACTCTGGGTAGCTGGGGTCGGGGCGTTACAGTTGGTATCAGAGGAAGTTTAGTACAAACTTTGGAAGCTAGATTTAGATAAACTCTGATTAGAGCACGTAGACCTAAGATGAACTTTGAGGATTAGTATAGAAGAACTTCCTAGAATTTTGGTATTGTAGAGATTTTGTGAGTTTTCCGAGCAATACATCTATGTCTGGATACGAGCAGGTAGAGGCGGCTCTGGCACAGATGTACCTAGGGGTAAAACCCGAAAACACCGCTTTGAGCTAGACTCGAACGGGAACTGGTGCACGACAACGGGCCTTGCTGCACTCTTGGTTACGACACTCCCGGGGGATATGCTTAGGATAACTCTCATTTTCTTTACAAATCATTATGAAGGGTTTATGAGTATATACTTTCTCAAAGAAAACATTTTTATGATTATGGATTATATCCATAAATAGTTCAATTTATGTTAAGTGTTTTATAAGTATGGGATTATGTATTTTGATTCATAAACTGATCTAGTTTATGCCATTGTTTAGAAATGGCGGCCAGTAGAAGGAATGAGAACTCCAGAAATACACATGATTCAAAGAGAAGGAAGGATCATATCTTTAATGGTCTTAAGCTAGAATTTATAAGAGAAATAGTATCCCATGTATTATCATCATATGAAGAAATAATATCATGTGTTGATAAGATATGTAAAGAGTTTACTGAGTCCTATGGCTTTGAAGGGAAGCAAGAGAAGAAAAGGATGGAAGAGAGAAAGATGGATAAAGGGAAGAGGGAAAAGAAGAATTTTCCCATATGTGGTAATTGTGGAAAGAAACACCCTGGAACTTGCCTGAAAGGAATGGGAGTTTGTTATAAGTGTGGAGGAAAAGGGCACAAAGTATGTGACTGCAAGGGTGAGAAAATGGTTTCAAATGTACAATGCTTCATTTGCAAGGAGTTTGGACACTACGCGAACCTATTCCCCAGTCATCAGACTATGCCGCAAATGATGCTATTGTATAATAATCAAGTTATGATACTACCACAGATGAAGAGGAATGATTAGAGTTCTTATGTTGATTATGTCAATTGAGTGTTGTATCAACAATGTACTTGTTATAATAATTATGGAGTATATAAGGATTGTACTGCAGTACTATTTCATTAAGGACTTGAGATTGTGTGGAACAAAGAAAAGTGACTCAATAGTAGGATAAATTTTTGGAAAATATATGTTTGAGAGAATGATAAACCATAATATAGTTCTGATACCGAAGTAGTGATTTTGGAATAATACATGATTGTTTGGGATAAATTATATTGGATATTCTTAACTACCTTCGAACTGATTAATGATTTGTATATTCCATCATTTTTGGGGTTTAAAACATTTTTGGATTAATGAAGTATATCCAGCTTTCTATATGGAATAAGGGAGCATGAATGTAATCAATAAGGAATATGGTAATTCAGGATGTTTCGGTGTATTAAAAGAATACATGATGAAGGTATTCATATGCTATTACGGGGTAAAAAGGTTCTACATTATGTTTACCTTACTTATAAATGTTGGACTGTGAGTTTGGATAGAAGTATTTTGTATAGTTCTAGTTTGGATTATTTTGGATTTCCATAAAAGGACAACCCGGAGGTCGGGCGGCAACCCGTCGCGTCCGGCAAGGCTGCGAGACTTGAATCCGCAACCGAAGGGCGACAAGGGTGTATCACCTACCACTGGCCCACGAGATGTCCTGGATTAAATAATGTAGTTTTTATTAAATGATCTTTTAGATGAATTATAAATTCGTTTATTTTGGAACCCTATATGAATAGTGTAAATAGAATTTTTTTTTACATTCTATTATCTTTTAGAGTGAAAGATGAGTTTGTGGTAGAAATTTATTAATGGATAAAACTCTAATTATAAAGTAAGTATATCTCCATATGATCTTTGCCAATCTCATAAAAAAATTCCTCAATATTAAGAAAAGAAAATTAGAACAAAAATGTTTTCCTAGATGGTACCTTAAATCATCACTAATTTATGGCTTTGGGATTGTTAGCCTTTTCATAGCCATGTTCTCTACCACTCTCCATCAGATAATTGATGGTTAGATTTTTCTTCCATATCCATATTTTACTACATGGAACCCTAGTATGTGTTCTTTTCGGTAATCTTCATACTTTCCACTCTTTATTTTAAATAGAGGCCTCATTAATTCATTTTTCGATGTGGGATTTCAACTAAGATATTTTGAAACGTCAAAAATGTGTTATCCCAATACCCTATATTTTGTTGAACCGATGGTACTTCAAATCATAATAGATTGATGAGTTTAAGGACCTCAATTTTATACTTTTTTTGATTGATGACCTCAATCACTACCTATAAATATTTACGTTTTTCCTCCAATTATATGTCTCTAATTGCCACCAATGTTCTCATAATCAAGATCATAATATGGTGGTGACCCTTTCATTTCTCTTTTCCTCATATTAAGACTAAATTTTAGTAACCCAATTTCCGATGTGGGTTTTCCCACAAATATATTCTCTATTTTCAACCTTTTATTTTCTAAGAACAATTTCAAATTGCGAGGACGCAATTTATTGAAGGAGGGGAGAATGTAACACCCCAAGATTTCATAGTGTGTTATTTCTTCAAAATAATTCAATAACTTGCACTACACGCAACACTGAGTTCAATCACACCATGACTTACAAAAAAAAAGCCATTCAAAAGAGGTTATGAATAGTATTATCTAAATTTTAAACTTTATATAATCCTTATAATTTTAGAATCCATATTATGAGTTTCTTAGATATAATGCAAGAACAAATTCATTTTCAGTATTGCACTTTTATCAACTTTTAATAGTGAACCCTTTTTAAATACAATATTTTAAACTTTTTGACTAAATGGGGACATAAAAAATTTAAAATGAAACATCTCAAGCTTCCACGGTACACTTTCTTCGAATAATACAGTAGCGTGTGTTGTACGCAACCTTGAGTTTTAACACACACCACAACCAATAAAACTAGCCGTTATGAATAGTAATACCTACCTTTTAAAATTATATATATTTTATATTTTAAAATGGACTTCATATTTGGATTCGGAATATCGAATTTATCCTAAGGTGAAATTTTGGTACATTTCGGATAACTTTCATATTTTGATGAATAGTGAAAATTACTAAATTTTAATTAAAAACAACTTTTTTAATCAAAATAATTAATAGTGATAAATTATAAATTTGAGTGGTTTTAAAGTATATTTAGAATATATTTTTACCATTCAATTTAATGTTTATCATTGGACATAATTTTACAATTAAACCGAACATAAACAAGTGTCAATCTTTTGATAGTTATTATCTCTTAAAAACACGCTTTTTGTTTTGACAGCGGGAATTAATTTTAAATTAATTTCTGCCACTTCTGTGTTTTGAATTTAGGAAAATGGATTCCATATTTGGAATCAGGATGTCCAAATTATGTAAATAGGTAACTTTTATTTTTACACATTTTGAATAATTACTGCGGTAAATATTTTATTTACCATGGTTAAAGGGTAAATCCGGTAAATAAGGGTTAAAAATAATATTATAATAATACAAAATTACCCTAAAACGTGTCCTAACCTTATTGGTGGACACATACCCGACCATGGGCATCCTTGGGTCAATTTGGGGACCCCTTGGAGCCACTTGTATGTGGTAGGGACACATTATATTAATAAAGTTAAAATAAAAATAAAAATGGCATAAGCTTACATCTTTTAGAAGAACAATTTTTACATAGGGTTATACATGTTTGATTTTAGATTATAAATATTCATTAGAAAGATAAAAAGATTTCCTACATGATTATATTTTATTTATAATTTTTAGACATCAAATAATTTAAATTATTAATGACACAATAATGATACAATGTTTACCTCATTAATAAATCATTTAAATAAATAAGATTATAATGATTAAAATATTATCTAAAACCTGTACAATTCTTATTGGTTGATGTTATTTAGAATATTAGTCATCTTATCTTCGACCTCAATGATTTTTGGACCATTATAAACCGAATATAATTATATTATAAAGTAATACTTTCACTCTTTCCTAAAGAGCCCCTCCTCTCCCTTATAAAAGGAGACCACTTCTACTCATTCCTCACACCTCTCAAGCCACTTGGCTCGTCCAAACTCTGCCCAAATAAGCTCCCCACATCCCTCTCCTCCTCCTTAAAGCTTTACCTTAGGCAGAAATCATTTCAAGAAGTCCTTTGGTTCCAACCAAAGTGAGTTACCTAAATTAAAGGTAACGATTTCTCTTAAATTATTTTCCTTTATTTTGCTTCTCCAACCCCCAAACTCTTTTTATTTCCTTTCTTTTGTAACAACACCAGTATCCTAAATATACTAGGATGTTTTTATAAGAAGGATTCAAAATACACATACACACAACTCCATCTAATGTATGATGAACATAATGTTTCTGTGGATGGAAAACTAACACCTCACGAAACGATGATTGTTCAAATACATCTTACCGCCTATCATGGTGGCCATTATGATGGCACTGTAATTAAATATGATATTAATGATATATATTTTATATATAAGCTTCTGTAATTCCATTTTATTTCATACCATTATTCGTTTCATGTTGTATATACATACGATAATTTCATTTGAGGAAGTGCGGACTACCGCCCCCTTAAAATGATATGACTCGTTCATACCACACACAGAACGTATAAAGGATGGTGTTAATGAACTTAAGTAACATATATAAAATATTATATTATACTGGAATAGTAATATACCTATGTATCATTTGGATTCAATTCTTTTTAAAAATTAAATGGAAGTAGCGTTCGTGCGTACGTACGGACTACCGTCTCCACGAACGCGGTGAGATCCATCCTCCATCGTATCCATTCAAGTCTTATTCTCATTTTAGGGTTAAAAATAATGTTAATATCATTCTTATTATGAATAAGATTTAATCTATCCATTACAAACATGTCTTACGTAACCAAACATTTAAGAAGAACGAATCGATTATCACCTGAAAACGACGATAATACTAAGATATTATTAATAAAGCAATGTTAAAAGATCATATATGATATCATATTAATGTATATGATTCTTGTATAATTTAATAACAATTATTTCACCATTATACAGGAGGTTAACCTACCCCAACAAAGGAAAAGTACAAGGTAAGGGTTATTTCACAATCTCTTCATTATCCGAGGTTGTTTATACGTAATAATCTACTGGGATCTCGTTATCATCCACATCCATGTTTCTTCAAAATGTATTTCAAAACATTTTTAATATTTAAAAGAATATGGGTTAAAGTCATTTATACCCTTGTTTGACTTTTTATAAGAGGTTTATAAGGGAATCTTTTCGTCATTTTCCAAACAAGGTGCTTTTTAACCTTTTCGACAGAATTAAGATAAGAATGTTTTTTTTAACTTATACGGCGGGTGCGGTTATTTTCCGCCGTTATAAAATCGTCAAAGCTTCCCTTACAAGCTTATAAGAATATTTTCAAGAAAATGTTTTATTTTATATGACTCTCAAATGAATTCAAAAACAGAAAGAGATATTTCTCTAAAAAGTGTTTTGATTTCATCTATGTCAACATCCTTCGACGGATTTTACGCTTATTTGAAGATTGATTTATTATGATACAAAACTTCTATATTGTATTGAAGGTTTTGTGATATGTTTGACTGTGGATGTGCTATTTTTATACCATTCATAGTTTATGCTGAAATTATTGACATTTCGTATGCTAGTTTTAATACGAATGTTTATGTTATGTTTAAACCTTTTCATATGGGAATGCATTGGACTTAATATGTGACGGGTGGAGCCCTCTATAGCTCCTCGATGCATCGGTAGGTCTCATGAGACAAACTAGTGTCTTGGCACAAGGCCTTGACAAAATCTTATTTGTAGTCTTGGCACGAGGCCTTGGCTATGTGGTTATGATAGTCTGGCATTATGCATTCCAACATTATGAAAGTGGTTATTGATATTGCATGTGATTATTCGATTAGTAGAATATCCATGTGAATAAGTAAATGGCATTATTTCATTTTTTTTTGCCATACTATGTTGAAGTTCAATTTTAAAAGGCTTTTGTTTTAGTAATTCATTGCCTTAAATGTTTATGCTTATTTTGAATGTTCCGCTATATTGTTATCCTTACTGGGCATTTGAGCTCACCCCCTTTTGTATGTTTTATTTTTCCCAGGTAGTGAAGAAGTAAATTATGAATGACTTGCAGGGATATTATGAGGGGTTAATAGTGTGGATATGAAGACTTTGTTGTTGTAGTAGTTTTTCACTTTGAAATGTAATGTAAAACTTTATGATTATATCTAGTGTTTCCAAGGCTACTAAACCAATCGGTCTTTCGGGATTTGATCTTTCTTGTGATCATGCCAATGTTATGTAATTAATGCACCGACTCTGGGTAGCTGGGGTCGGGGCGTTACAGTTTTGGGTTTAGGGAATAGATTTTATGGTGCTGGGTATAGGGTTTATGGTGTAGAGTTTTATATTTTGGGGTTAGGAAATAGGTTTTTGGGTGTATGGTATAGGGATTAGGGATTATGGTAATGGGTTTAGTGTTTTTTATTTATGATTTACATGTTATGATATTGGGTTTATGTTGGATGGTTTTATGTTTAGTGTGTAGGGTATAGAGTTTATGGTGTATGTTTTGGGTTTTATGGTTTAGGGAGGAGGGTATAACATTTACGGTGTAGGGTTTAGGGTTTATGGTGGAGGGTATAGGGTTTAGGGTGTAGTTTGTGGGGTTTAGAGTGTCGGGTATAAGATTTCAGGTGTAGGGTTTATCGTGCATGGTATAGGGTGTAGGGTGTAGGGTGTGGGGTGTAGGGTATGGGGTTCATTGTTTAGGATCTAGGGTTTAGGTTTTAGTTCATCTGGTTTTGGGTATTGGATTTGGGATGTAGGGTATTGGATTTAGTGTGTTGGGTTATATTTTAGGGTGATGTGTATAGTATTTAGGGTGTGGGGTTTAGTGTTTAGGGTATAGGGTGTTTGGTGTTGGGTTTAAGGTTTAGGGAGTAGGGTTCAAGGTTTTGGGATTTTTGTTTATGGTGAACAATATAGGATTTCGGGTGTGGGGTATAGGGTTTGTGGGGTATGGTATAGAGTTTAGGGAGTAGGGTTTAGGATGTTGGTTTTACTCTTTTGGGTGCATGGTACAATGTTTATGGTGTAGGTTTTTGGGTTTTGTGTTTAGGGTTTATGCTGTATGGTTTACGGTTTTGGGTATTGGTTTTAGGGTGTATTTTTTAGGGTTTAAGGTGGAGGTTATATGGATTAGGGTGTGGGGTTTACGGTTTAGGGTGTAGGGTATATGGTTTATGGTGTTGGAAATATGGTTTAGGGTGTTAGGTACAGATTTTAAGTTATAAGGTTTAGGGTTTAGGGTTTATGGGTTAGGGTATTGGGTTTAGGTATTAGGTTTTAGGGTTTATATTTGAGTGTTTAGGGTGTAGGTTATTGGTTATAGGTTGTATGGTTTATGGTTTCTTTTGTACGGTATAGTATTTAGTGTTAATGATTTAGTTTCTAGGGTGTAGGGTAATGGGTAATGGGTAAAGGGTGTAGGGTGCATGGTTTTGGGACTAGGGTATAGGTTTTAGGGTGTAGGGTCTTTAGTAAAGGGTGTCGGGTATAGTGTTTACATGATGGGGTTTAGTGTTTATGGTCGAGGTATATGCTATTTTGGGTATTAGTGAGAACTGATGGTACCACCATGTCATGTGAACAATTTATTTTCAGGAAGATATTCATTTCCATAGTCTTAAATCACCACCTCAATGTTGCAAATGAATTAGGGGTTTTAGGGTATTTTCAGGGGGTTTTAGGGGTTTTATGTTTTTAGGGGTTTTGGGATTTCTTAGTATTTTATGGTTTATATAGGCTTCTAATATTTTAAGGATTTTTATTTTTATACCGTTTTTAGAGTTTTTAGGGGTTTTTTACTTTTATGAATTTCTTTTTGGGTTTTTATGGTTAAGGGGGTTAGGTTTTAGGGGGTATAAATATTTTTTTATTTTTTCTTGTATTTTTTAGGTTATTTGGTGAGTTTAATAGATTGTTAGGGTTCTTAAGGGATTTTGGGGTTTTAGGAGTATTTATGTTTTTTTGGTATTTAGGAGGTGGGTTAGGGTTTTATTTGGGTGGGGGGGTTAAATGTTTTGTTGTGTTTTTAGGTGTTTGGGGGGTTTTAGAGGGTTTAGGTGTTTTATGGTTTTTAGTTTTTTTTAATTTTTCGGTCTTTTATGGATTTATGGTTTTTAGGTTTGGGGGGGGGGGGGGTTAGTGTTTCTATAATATTTATTTTTTACGGGATTTTATAGTTTATCATAGATTTTTAATTGTTTTTTATGATTTTTATGTTTTTTCAGGTATCATGGTTTTTTTCCGATTTTTTAGGATTTTTTGACATTTTAAAGTTATATTATAGATTTTTAGAGTTTTTATGGTTTTAGGATATTTAGTATTTTTGGTGTTTTAGGTTTTTGATGTTTCTAGGGGTTTCTATGGTTTTAAGGAATTTTTAGGTTTCTATGGATGATTATGATTTTTCTAGTGTTTTTAATTTTTTTTGGGCTTTTTGGGTTTTTAGGGAATCAATGGTTTTTATGGTTTTTAGGGGATATATGTATTTTATGTCTTTATATATTTTTTATGGTTTTTTTGTGTTTTATGAACATTTAGCGTTTTACGGGTTTATAATTATCACTATTTGTAGGGTTTTAGTTTTTTAAAGCACTTTTAGGGTTCTTGGGCATTTTAGGGGTTTTAGTGATTTTTTTGGTTTTTGGGGGGGTTTTTTTTGTTTTAATGTTCATTTAGAGTTTTTAGGTGTTTTTGGATTTTACTATTTTTATGATTTTTAAACATTCTACATTTTTTATGTTTTAGAGGGTGGTTTGGGATGTGGTGGGAGGGTTGTATAGGTTTTTGGGGCTTTATGTTTTAGGAGTTTACATTATTTTTTTAAGGTGTTTTTGGGGTTTTTGGATTTTTCAGGGTTTTTTAGGGGGCTTAGTAAATTGTATGGGATTTTAGTGTGTTTTTATGTTTGTTATGGTTTTTATTGTTTTTATTTCTTTAGGGTTTCTTATGGGTTTTTTGAGTTTTAAGGGATTTTCAAGAATTTGGAATTTTGAATTTTGGGGTTTTTAGGGTCTTCTAGGATTTGAGTTTTAATTTTTTTTTACATTTTAACGTATTTTAATGTTATTAGGGTGTTTTAGGGTCATTTATTTTTTAATATTTTTATTGGTAATATGTTGTTTTATATTTTGTAGGGGTTGTTTGGGTTTGAAGGGTTTAAGAGTTTTAGGGAAATTTAGGGTTTTTAGGGTGTTTCTGAGTTTTTTTGGTTCTTACCGTTTTTTAGGGTTATTTATGGATTTTAATTTATTTTTGGGGTTTTTAGACATTTCATGTTCCTTCGGCCATTTAGTGGTTTTTAGTTTCTTTTAGGGTTTTTTGATTTTTTAGTGTCATTTAGACCTTTTAATTTCATATAGGGGTTTTAAGATCCTTTTGTGTTTCTATGGTATTTTGGGTTTTTATGGTATTATTATGGTTCTTTAGGTTTCTTTAGGGTCTTTAGATTCTTTTAGGGTTTTTAGGGTATTTTAGGTTCTTTAGTTTTTTTAGGGTTTTTAGTTCCCTTTAGAGTTTTATGGATTATTCAGTTATTTAATGTTTTCTAGTGTTTTTAGTGTATGGTAGGGTTATTAGGATCTTTAGGGGGTTTGGGGTTTTTTGGATCTTTTATGAAATTTTTGGGTTTTTACTGTTTTTTTGGGTTTTCAGTGTTTACTGTCTTTTGGGGTATTTTCCTTAATTAAGTATTCTCTTACTTTTTTAATGTTTTTAGGTCCTTTAGGGTTTTAAGGCTTTTCAGGGTGGTGAGTTTTTATATGTTTTTGGGTTCTTGGGGGTTTTGGGTTTTATTTGTTTTTAAGGGGCTTAGAATTTTTTTAGGATTTATTGTTTTGAATGTTTTTTTTATTTTTATGTATAATATGGGTTTTTAGGATTTCTATAGATTTTAAGGGTTTTTTGGTGTCTTAGGGTTTTTATTGTTTGTTTGTGTTATATATATATTTTTTTTGAATTTTTTATTTTGTTAGGGGTTTTGGGGTTTTTTGAGTTTCTTAGAGTTTTTATGATTTTTATGATTTTTTATTTTTTTTAGGTTTTTTAGAACGTTTTAGGATTTTCCTGTATTTGTGGGGGTTTTTTGTTTTTAGAGGTTTTAGTTGTTTTTAGGGGTTTAGGGGTATAGGTTTTTAGGGGTATTATGGTTTATAATATTTTTAAAGGATTACGGTTTTAGGGTTTTTATTATTTTAGGGACTTTTGTACTTTTTTGGGGTTTTAGTGTGTTTAAGAGTTTTTTAAAAGCATTTAAGGGTTTTATTATTTTTTTATGTTTTTTAGTTTTTGGGGGCTTTTAGTTTTTTATGATTTTATAGGATTATGGTTTTTATGGGTTTTTGTGATTTTTAGGGGTTTAAAGGGATTTGGGGTTTTTTTGATTTTATTTTCATTTTATGGTTTTTAGGGTTTTATGGAATTTATAGTTTCTTCTCATTTTTAGGGGTGTTATGGTTTCATCAAGGTTTTTAGGGTGTATTGGTTATATTTATAACTTTTTAGGGTTTTTGGATAATGAAAATTTTTATGGGGTTTTTTGGATTTTTGGGGTTTTATGGCTTTTAGGGATTTTTTTGTTTCCAAAGATTTTTAAGGTTTTTGGGGTTTTTAGGATTTTTATATTTTAGGGTTTTATAGTGTTTTTTGTTTTACAGTTTTAGGGGTTTTATATTTTTTTAGGGTTTTTATAGTTTTTTGTGTTTTTTGGGGGGTGTTAGAGTTTTTAGGGTTTTACTGGTTTTATGGAATTTTAGGGTTTTAGTGTTTTTATAGAGTTTTAGGATTTTTTTCGGTTTTGTGGCTTTAAAGGAATTTTATGTGTTTTGGGGTTTTTATGGGTTTTAGGGTTTTTAGATTTTTTTAGGTTTTGAGAGTTTTATTATAGTTTTTGGGGGTTTGGGGGGATATTGGGTTGTGGGGGATTTTAATGGTTTTCAGGGGTTTTAGTTTTTGGGGTTTTTGCGTGCTTTAGGGGTTTTAAGGGTTTTTGTTGTTTTCTGTTTGTTATGGATATTAGGGGTTTTTAGGTTTTTAGGGTTTTAAGGTTATTTAAGTATCTTGATGGTTTTTGGGGTTTTTAGGGATTTTAGGTTTTTTCATATTTTTAGGGTTGTTAGGGGTTTCAGGGCCATTTTTAGGTATTTATAGTTTTTTTATAGTTTTTAGAGGTTTTTTTGGAATTTCCTGTGTTTAGGGTTCTTATGGGGTTTAACGGGGTATCCGGGTTTTAATGGGTTTTAGGAATTTTTAGGGGATTTATATCATTTTTAGACCTGTTTGGGATTTTTGTTTTCTTTAAGGGGTTTTAGGGATTTATGGGTTTTTTATGATATTTTAAATTTATTGAGATTTTAGGGGTTCTCTGGCTTTTATGGTTTTTGAATGTTCTAAGGATTATATAGGGTTTTATGGATTATATTATGTCTTTTTGGTTTTAGGGTCTTTTGGGTTTTAGGGTCTTTTGGGTTTTTTGGTCTTTCAGATTTTAGGATATTTATGGGTTTAGGGATTTATTTATGGTTATATATATTTTAGGTGTTTTAAAGATTTTAATGTAAGTCGACAATTTTTTGGTGTTTTATGGGGTTTTAGGGTTTGGGGGTTTTAGGTTTTCTAAAGGGTTATATTAATTTTGTGGTGTTTTAGTTTTTTTTCTAGTTTTTATATGTTATTAAAGTTTTTATTTATTTTTAGATGTTTTATGGGGATTTGGGGTATTTAAGTATTTTTACGATTTTTAGGGTTTTTTAGTGTTTTATGGGATTTTGTGAATTTTTCGGGTTTTTAGGGTTTTAGGCCTTTTATAGTTTTTAGGGTTTTAGGGATTTAATGGATTTTATAGATTTAGGGATTTAAAGGAATTTTGTGCATTTTAATTTTTTTGGTTAATTGTGGAGTTTTACGGTTTTTATTGGTTTTCAATGCTGTTAAATTTTTTCAGACTTTTGGTTGTCTTTCATGGGTTTTCTCTGATTTTAGTGGTTTGATGGATTTTTACATGTTTTTATGATTTTATATATATAGGTTCATTTAGGGATTTTAGTGGCTTTTTGATATTTTATGATTTAATGGGATTTTAGGGTTTTTAGGGTCTTTAATGGGTTTTGGGGTTTTTTGAGTTTTTGATGTTTTTTTGTGTTTTAAGGGTTTTTAGGTTCTTTTAGGGTACTTTTGGGATTTTTTGGGTTTTTTTGGGATTTAAGGATTCTGAGGGTTCTAGTATTATTTGGGTTTTTATGGTTTTAGGATTTTTAGTTTTTTAGAGTTTTTTGAGTTTTTATATGGTTTTTAGGGTTTTTAGGTTTTTTTGGGTTTGTAGGATTTTTTAGGATTTTTAAATTTTTTGTGGGTTATATGTTTTTTTTGGAGTTTTATGCGGTTTGAGGGGTTTTATTTTTTTAGTTTATTTTGGGGTTCAATTGTTTTATCATATTTATGGATTTCTAATGTCAAAATATATAGTGTTCTTAGGGTCTTTTACGGTTTTTACGATTTTATGGTTGAAGATTTTTAAATTTTTTTGGGGTTCTTAGGATTTTTGAGATTCATTTATAGGTTTTTTGGATTTTAGGGTCATTATGTTTTTAAGGGGTTTTAGATTTTTTAAGGTTTTTTTGTGTCTTTTTTGTTTTTGAGGGGTTTTATTGTGTTTTATATTTTTTAATGGATTTTAAGGGTTTTAGTGTGTTCTAACAGTTTTAAGAGTTTTTAGTGCCTTTTAGGGTTTTAATGGATTTTTTTATCCTTTGGGGGGTTTAGGTTCCTTTAGTGTTTTAGGGTGTTGTACGGTCCTTTAGAGTATTAGAGTGTTTTAGGGTTATTTATGTTGTGTTTTGGTTTTTAGGCTTCTTTAGGGTTTTAGTGTTATATAGTGTATTTTTGGGGTATTATGGTATTTTATGGTGTTTATGGCTTTCAATGTTTTTAGGGTCTTTTTGTGATTTTAGGGGTTTCATGATATTTTAATATTTTTAGGGTTTGTAGGCACATGTTTGGGTTGTAGTGTTTTTAAGGTTTTTAGGGGGTTAGGGTTTTAAATGTTTTTAGTGTTTTTAATTTTTTAGGGGTTTTTCAAGTTTTTCAGGGATTAATGGGTTTCTTGGGTCTTTATGGTTTTAAGGGGGGTTTTGGTTTTTAAGGATTAAAAGGTATTTTGGATTTTTCAGTAGTTTTTTGTTGGTTAGGTTTTTTTGTGGAATTATGGGGTTCGAATGTTTGTTGGGGGGTTTTATGGGTTTAAAGGGGGTTTATAGGTCAATATGTTTTTAAGTGTATTATGGTTTTTATGTTTTTATGGTTTTAATGGATTTTTAGGGTTTTAGTGTTTTTAGGGTTTCTAGGCATACAGGTTTTTATGGGGTTTTTGGTTTTTATTTTTTAAGGTTTTTAGGGTTTTCATGGATTTTTGAGTTTTTTAAGGTTTTTGGTGTTTTAGGGTTTTTAGTATTTTTATGGTTTAAAGGGATTTTAGAGTTTTTTTTAGTTTTTATGATTTTAGGTATTTTCAAGATATTTTAAGGTTTTGGGTTTTATTTCTTTTAATGGGTATTTATTATTTTTATGGCATTTTTAGGGTTTTTGTGTTTTTAGTGGTTGTGGTGTTTTTTAGAGTTTTTAGGATTTTAAGGATTTTTTCGGGGTTTTTAAAATTTTTTATTTTTTTAGGGCTTTTTTGGGGTTTTTAGGATTTTGATGGGGTGTTAGGGGTTTTTGTATATTTTTAATGATTTCTATCATTTTAGTGAATTTAGGGGTTTTATGTTTTTTAGTGTCTTTATGTCTTTAGGGTTATTAGGGGGTTTTCATTGTTATTTTGGTTTTTATTATTTTAAAGTAATTTTAGGGTATTTCATTCGTGTTTTTAGCTTATTGTTATTATTATTTTATTATTTTTAGGGAATTTTTTGATTGTTATGGTTTTTGGTGTTTTAAGGTTACTTTGGGTTATTAGGGGTTTTAGGTTTTTTATGGTTCATTAGGGTTTTTACGGATTTACGTAGTTTTGGGGGTTTTAGGGTTATTATTGATTTTTTTGGGTTTTAGGGGTTTTAGCAGATATTTGGAATTTAGTGTTTTTAGGGGTTTAAGGATTTTCCTTGGGTTTTAGGTGTTTTTTTCGTTTGTAATGCTTTTATGGTTTTATTATGGGGATTTTGGGTTTTTAGGGGTTTTAGGGACTTATATTCCTAGGTTTATTAGGGATTATCAGTTTTAGGGTGTTTAAGGGGGTATATGGTCTTTTAAATTTTTGGGATTTTTAATATATTTTTTGGGGTTTTATTGGATTTTAGGGTTTCAAGGCCATTTAGACATTTTTTCAGTTTAAAAGGGTTTCAAGGGTTTTAGTGGTTTTAAGTGTCTTATGGTTTTATGGGGTTTCAGTGTGTATAGATGTTGTATTGTTTTTTGGGGTTTTATGGTTTTTAGAGACATTAAGGTTTTTAGGTACTTTTAGGGTTTTCAGGGTTTTCAAGGGATTAGGGTTTTTTCATTTTTATGTATTTATGGTTTTCATTGGGTTTTTAGGGATTTAAGGGGTTTTAGGGGGTTTAGTGTTTTGAGGTATTTTAGGGTTTTAGTGTTTTTAAGGGTTTCCGGGTTTTTAGTGTTGTTATGGAATTTAAGGTTTTTTAGAGTTTTCAAGGGTTTTTAGGATATTTTGGTTTTTATGTTTTTAAAGGGCAAAGAAGATTCGAGGGTCGGGCTATTCCCGACCCCCCCCCCCAATTTATTAGTAAAGAAAAGGAGACACATCAGACAAGGGTGGGGAGGGGTCAAACGACACACACCTGAAAACCCCTTACAAAACACGCAAAAGAAAAGAAAAAAAAAGACACACAAAATGAGAAAAGAAAGAAAATCAAAAGCAAAACCAATAGCATCTCCCAGCCAACCCGCAGCCAACATCCAGCACAGGGTCTACCAGCCATCTCCACCATCATCATCATAATCTGCACCAGGGGGGTCTCCCTCGGCACCATAACCAGAGGCCACATCAGTGTCTACTGACTCCCATTCCGAAGAATCATATTGCTTCAAAAAGTTGGTGTAGTATTCCCTTAACTTCACCTGCTCCACATTCAACTGCTTTTTAGCAGACCTCCCCGCCTTACCAGAGGAGTTCATCGAAGCCTTGTTGGAAGCCCTCGTAGAAACTGTTCTTGGAATGGAGGAGTAGTCCTTCCTTGGCCTCATTACTTTCAGAGAAGTGGTGCAAAGATCACCATGATTCCCCTGGACAAGTATAACAGAGCCCTCCAAGTTGAGAAAACAAGAGGTGGGAGGTGAAATACACTCCCTGGACAGGCCCCCAGAAAAATTCTCTTTCCCAGCGAGTATGGCATTGTCCTTTAAAATCTGGGCCATGTTGGATTTCATCCTAGAGCAATCATCCGAGACACTCTCCTAGAGCATCGAGCACTCGGATTCCATTCCCTCCTACAAAATAGAGTGCTGCAAAGCCAGGTCTTTTAGAACCAAACGTTTGGAGTTCTCATCCACACTTTCCCTAATCATCACATCTTCAACAAAATTAACATCATTTGCTCCGAAGGAAAAGAGCACCTCCAAAGCATCTGCTGTGATTGGAACAGGTTCAATGGATTCTGAAGCGTTCAACAAAGACCTATTGAGGATACCCCCATTACCCTCAACCTGAGCAGCATTCACACCATTATCAGTCTTCACACCAGCCCTCGCCTTATGCTCCTATTCACCGGCATTATCAAAGCACCCAAAAGTTCTCAAAATCATCTCGGCTTCACTAGAAAACTGCTTCACACTCCCTCCCCCCTGCCCAGTAGCAGGCACATTAGCCAGAACCTGAGAAGGAGACTTTGTTCTCCCAGCATCAGCCACTAGAGGGTTCTGGGACACGCTCCTTCCACCATGCCCAGCAGCATCTGCATGCACCTTATTCTGTATCTGTTCAGTAGACATCTCGCCTCCCGCATTGTCCAGGGGCCCCTGCACCTCCTCCTCAAGCTCCAGCCCAGCAGAGGCCTCCATTCCAAGAGAACTTATAGCATTTGGAAACTGCATATCACTCCTCAAGCGCTACCAGATATCATGTACCTTGGGTTCCGGTTGGCACTGGATGGCCATTTTCCCAAGCGCAACTGGAGGACAAGCATGCACAATCTGTGAGTTCAGTGGTCCAGAACCCAAACCAGGAGTGAATTCCACCCCCTCAGCAAGAGTCCTCTCACTCCCAGTTGAAAAATCCATAAGAACCTCCTTGTCATAGACCTCGACCCGAGCCTGACCCCCTCCATCAACCTATATCAAAACATACCCAACCGTGATAGCCTCCTGTTCCTCAGAAGCAGCATGACTCGTAGGGTATTCAGCGACACCAGTATCTGGTGCCAAAAATCCCATATTGGGTGAGCCCCCGACCTCTATCTTAGAAAATGATGATGGAGCCACCACAGGCGGCCAAAGCACAGAGGGGCCACTTCCACGTCGGCACACATATGTAGTGTGGCCTAACTTGCAGCAAGTCGAGCAGAAGAAGACCCAGGATTCAAAACAAACCTGATGTTGCCACCAGAGTTCATCTTCAATCTCGGCACAGACCAAATTGACCGGGGGTTTGGACACATCCACCTCTATGAAAATCTGTGGCGCAAAGGGATGACATGGAGTGCTCATCCGCGCATCCATACATAGAAATCGTCCAACAAGATTACCTATGACCTGTAGGATAGTTGGATTCTGGAAGTGGAGCGCAAGTCCAGGAAGAGTTACCCACAAAGCTGCACTTGGGGGATCACGATTTAAGTGGAAATCATAGCTTCATAGGAACAAGTAAAACCAAAAACCAGAAACAATCCCTTCCTCCACGACCCAGGCCGAGATCAAATCATCCTCATTCCCAAATCGCACCAAAAAGTGTCGAGCATCAAGTAACCCTACAAAAGCTCTTTCACGGCGATTCCATGAAGAGGAAAAAAACCTATCAAAAACTTCGATAAGAGGCTGAATCCTCCCAAAACGAACCATCAGCATCAAATCCAGAAGATCATAGGCTGAAGAAAGATATTGATCAGAAATCAAAACAGAGGGCACACCGTTCTGGCACTGAGGGACTTTCGGGCAAAGCGCTATCTCAAGAAAAAGAGGAGGAACTCCTGCTCTACTTGTAGGGGGATCCCAGCTGCCACCCCTCTAATCCCAGGGAGGGGAAGTACCACCGCATCCATCAATTATGTTGACGTCGTCTTCAAGGGAGTCGAGAATCACCATCGCGAAAGAGAGAGAGATGGAGCAGTGCCATTTTTCCTAGCTCTCTCAAATGTGTTATCTGTTTAGGGGGTATAGAGGCGGCCTTACCCCACCCCCTGTCGCACGTCCCCAGCTAGGCCCAAGGTTGCCAACCTTGGGCTTGGGCCAGTTCCCTCGCAGTCGAGGGGGACAATAGGATCGCTGGCATATGGTGCACGTTGCCTTTGCGAGGACTCGAACCTCGAACCTCAACGACGGGACGCCACCGCCTTGAACCAACTCACCCATCCCCCGCGGGCTTATGTTTTTAAAGGATTTTAAGGTGTTTTAGGAATTTTATGTTTTTTAGGGGGTTTCAAGGGTTTTTTGGGGTTTTAGGTATTTTAATCAATTTTCAGAATTTTTAAGTCATTCTAGTGTATTCTTGGGTGTTTTAGGGTTTTTTTGTTCTTTGGGGATTTTATGGGGATTTAGGGTTTTACAGAGTTCTACCATTTTTTATATTTTTTATTATATTTATGGTTTTTAGGGGTTTTAGTGTTTCAGGGGTTTTATGGTATTTGTGGTTTTTCTTTTTAGGTTATTTTTAGGTTATTAGGGTTTTATGTGTTTTAGGGTTATTTTAGGGGTTTTATAGTTATTTTATAATTTTTATGGATTTTTATGGTTTCTAAGGTTTTATTGGGGTTTTATGGGGTTTTAGGTTATTTTATGGTTTTTATGGTTGTTTTGGGTTTTTTTGGGTTTTTATAGTTTTTTTGGTTTATAAGTGTTTTTTGGTTTTTATAGTTTTTATGTTATTTAGGATTTTGTAGGGTTTTGGTGTTTTTAGGATTTTTCATGGTTTTCAATAGGTTTTTAGAGTTTTTTGTATTTTTGTTTTGTTTTTATTAGTTATAGTTAGTGTTTTTAGTTTCTTGGGATTTTCTTATTGTATTTTTTGGGGTTTAGGGGTTTTAATAACTTTATGGGTTTTTAGTGATATTAGGTATTTTTAGGATTTGAGGGAGTCAGTGGTTTTAAATGTTTTTAGGGTTCTTTTTGATTTTAAGATTTTTTATTTATTTTAATGTTATTTTGTTGTTTTGAGGGTTTTTATTGTATTGTGGTTGTTTTAGGGCTCTTCTATTTTTTTATTTTTCAAGGGTTTTAGGGTTTTTAGGGGGCTTAAGTTCTTTTCTGGGGGTTTAGGTGATTTTTTGGAACTTGTAGTGGTTATTATGGGTTTTGGGACTTTTATGGGTTTTAATGTGATTTTATGTCTTTTAGGAGTTATTAAGGTCTTTTAGGGGTTTGTTTTGGTATTTTTGATGTTTTTATTTGTATTTTTGGTCCTCCAGAATTTATTGAGTTTTAGGGGTGTGAAGGGTTATAGAGTGTTTTTGGGGTTTTTGGGGTTTTTAGGGGTTTTATGTTTTTTTAGTGTTTTTAGGATTATTATGATTTTTTGGAGTTTTAGGTTTTATATGTTTATTAATGTATTTCAGTGTATTAGGGTTCTATACCCTGAAAGTCAGTCTGAGGCTAACACTCGACCATTTATTAAATTAAAAGAAATGTTCAGTACAGAAGAACACCAACCCAAAAACAACAACTAGAACCCAACAGAACCATACCCATCGTGACACCCATGATCGAAATATTCCTCCGCAGTGATTGATTCCCATTCCGAGCTTTCATAATACTTCAGAACATTGCCATAATTCCTCCTCAAATTCAACCGCACCAATGAAATAAATTCATTAGGAGATTGCATAACTTTACTTAGACCTGCCCTGCCTCCCTTTGTTCTCGATGACCTCATGGACATCGGCTTTGGAAAAGTGGAGTAATCCTTCCTCGACCGCCGTCGTGGTGAGGCAGTCCTCGCCTCATGGTTCTCAACCTCCACCTGGACAATGTTGCTATACGAGGGCTGCAGCAATCCACCATTATTTTCATTATCACTCTCAGAGACCTCCCCGCATTTCCCATGAATAACCACATTTTTATAATATAAAAACTAATTCTGCTGAAGCTGAGTGTTAGCATCAATTAATGCTAAGTATTGCGGCTGTTCAAATATTTCATGATCTTCATACAACACCATCTTCCTTTCTTCATTTGCATCAATAGCCACTTGAGGTCCATTCTCCGCATTGGCACCAGATTTTCCTGGGTTAGTCACCTCTACATCCTCTTGTTCCAAACCATGAAAACAATTGCTTATAGGAAATGTAATGAGGAACACTCCATAATCTTTATTCTAGCCACTTTTCTCTACACATCCCTCCGAAGCCCCCACAAAAGATCCATCCTGCACTGCAAGACCTGTTTTCTCCTCTGCCATCAGTTGCACCCCCTCAACCCGACTTCTAATAGCCTGGTCATTACTTCCAGCCTGCTAATCCCCCACTTCCTTACTTAGATCCAGATTATCCTCCACCTCTTGAAGATTTTCAGCAATATCCTGGACCATACCAGTATTAACCCACTCACTCACTGCCACTGCACTGCAATTTTCCAAGCCATCATTCATCCCAACTTGTAGAACACCACCATTCTATGCAACCCCTGCAATTTCAGTAGCTCTTGGAGGGCATTCCAAGTCATGTATCAACCTATTGAATATTTCAGTGACCCTCGGTTTTGGAGGCATCACTCCTGCCTGCTTTTTCATAGTCGCAACACCTACAGGACAATAAATTCTGCACTTTCAACACCCCAAAACCCATCCTTGCAAATAATCCTTGGCGACTTTCTACATCCAACAATGGGACCAACGTCGGGGCCAACTGAGTCCCGAGACACCTGGACAGATGAAGTGGTCTGATTTCCCCTTTTCCCATCACCTGGGGTAGCCTCACCACCTGTCGAAGGGACAACAATTGCCACATCTGGAAGATGAACAGGTTGGACACCCCCAACCTTCTTGCGACAACCAGAATCATCGTGACCATGTCTGTGGCAACAGGAACAGAAGGGAGTCCAACATTCATAAACAATAGACTGAGCATACCTGTATTCATTTTCAACAAAAATCCAGACAATCTCCGGTGGAACTCTTGAAAGATACTTTTCAATACAGATTCTCTCAGTCATCAGATGCGTCATCGATGCCGTCCTTTGATCACTACATATGAACCGCCCAATGGAATTTCTAATTGATCTCAGCAACCCATGGTTCTGGAACGGAAGGGGAAGACTAGGTAGTTGGATATATATCGCCAAATTGGTTGATTTGTGATTCATATGAGCATCAAAAGACCACCGAAGAAGATGGAAACAAGAACCAGAGAATGATTTCCTATTTCGAGACCAAACCCTACCCAAGTCTTCTTTATTAGAAATGATAATGATAAATTGCCACAGCCCTAGAATACCTACCAGTGTACGAGGCTTCAAACCCCATTCTACATTGATGGCCTTGTCAAAATCCTCCACAAGTGGATGCCACCGCACGGATCTCACAATCAGAGCTGTGGAGAGTAACGACGATGCTTCAGAGAATTACGACACTATAACTGAAACAACAAGCTGACCTCAGATGCAGCTGGGTTTCTACGGAGCAACTTAGATCTCAAAGAAGAAACCCACATCAGACGAGGACTGAAATAGACCATGATTACTCGATTTCACAGGTCCAGAAACAAGATTAGGAGGCTGAGGTCCCCCTTGTCCATGGGAGGAGGGGTCGCGACGATCGCCATCACCACAGGGTTAGGGAATCTTCATCGGGAGCCTGCGCGAGAGAGCCCCCCTCTTCCCTTAGGGTTCTATATATTTTTAGTATTCTTAAAGCATTCATGGTATTTCTGGATTTCGGGTTTTTTTGTGTTTTAAGGTATTTGTGGGGTTTTAGTGTTTTTAGAGTTTTTAGAGGTTTGTTTATATGTTAGGTTTATAGGGTATTAGGGTTTTTCTGGTTTTAAAGTGTTTTATTATTCCTTTAGGTTTTTGTGCTTTTGAGGTTTTTTAAGATTTTAGTTTTATTAGTGTTTTTTAGTGTTTTATGGGGTTTTTTGGCATTTAGGTATTTTATAGATTTTTAAGGATTTTAGGGCTTAAGGGTTTTTAGTAGTTTTGAGTCTTTTAGGGCAAGGAAGGCTCATGTCTAGGATATTCCTAACCCCCATAAAATTTATTGGAGAAAAAGAAATCGTAGACAAGGGAGGGGTGGGGTCAATCGACCCACACCCAAAAACTCGAAACACCCACAAAAAAACCAAAAACACCAAAAAAGAAACAATAACAAGAGGAAACCAACAATACTAAGGCCAAAGACGACATCTCCATCACCTCCCCACAAATCAGCAACCAACATCCATCAACTCAAATCCTAGCTTCCAACTCCTCTTATCCAACCGTCTCCCTACTATTCACAATTCAGTTTCCTGCATTTAGAAATGAAAAAAATGCCTTACCACCTCCCAGCCAGGAATTAACAAGCAAGAAGTTGCACCATTTCCAGTATCCAACACCTCCTCACCAAGAAGATCCACCGCCAGTAACCCAAAACCACCAGCACCAAACTCATATACATCAGCTCTATCACATCTCATACAATCATCCAGAAGCATCCAACACCTCCATTTCCAAAAACCTGCAACTCCTCCATCACTCACTATACATGAAGCCACAAAAAACCAATATCTTGCATTGACACACACAAATTTCCTCAAAATCATCAAAATCATTGAAAAAACAGGAACCATCTCAACCAAAAACTCAATCAGAATACCCCTAACCAGATGACAAGCCCAACCAATTAACCAATAAACCAGAAAAATAATCCATAATAGAAGATTATTCATGAACCAAAAAAAGAGTAGAAAGCTGAATCCACGAGCCACTAACACCCTAGAAACAAAGAAAAATCGTAGAATCAACATCGTAGAAGAGGAAACTAATATATTTGAAGCATCATCGGATAAGACGCCACTGAATAGAACCGAGGAAACAAATCAGAAGAGGTGGCCGACCATTGATGAGGAAAAAACCCATTCTACCATTGAAACCATCTTCGACACTAAAACCCTCGACACTACTGACCCGTATGTGGAAACCCTAACTCTACGAACTCAATCCCAATCTTCGGGTGATGTCTGATTGGGATTCCAATTGCCAAAGTTCCTCCTGTTTTATGAATTTCATGTTTTTACTTAATTTTAACATTTTTAGGGTTTTTAGGTTCTTTTATAAAATTTTACTTATTTTTATGGTTTTTATGGTCTTTTGGGTTTTTTGGTAATTTTATGCGTTTTCAAGTATTTTTGTTATTTTAGGGTTTTATGGTTTTGGGTCTTTCAGGGTTTTTGAATGGTTTTTTGGAATTTTAGGGTCTATTTGTATTTTTAGGGTTTTTAGGAGCCTTTTTTGGGGTTTTAGGGTTTTCTAGGGTCCTTCATGTTTTTTAGGGTTTTAAGGACCTTTAAGGGTTTTTAGGGTTTTTAGGATCCTTTTAATTTTTTGGGGTTATTTTGGGTATTTTGGGTTTTTAATGGGTTTTAAGGTCCTTTTATTGTTTTTTGTGATGTATTTTTTTTTAGGGTTTTTAGTGTCCTTTTGGGATTTTATTGTCTTATTGGATTTCTAGGATTTTTTGGTTATTTAAGGGATATTTTGATTTTTTGGGTCTTTTAGTGTTTTTTTGATTTATAGGGTCTTTTAGGCCTCTTTATATTTTTAACATATTTTAGATTTATTTTAGGGTTTAGGTGTTTTTTATGGGTTTAAGTTGTTTTTATGATTTTTAGTTTTTTTAGGTTTTTTTAGAGTTTTAGCATATTTAGGGGTTTTAATGAATTATAGGGTTTTTAGTTTTTTTAAATTCCTTCATGATTTTTTTTGGAATTTTTGGATTTTTAGGTTCTTCAGTATTTTTAGGGTATTTTTAAGGTATTTATTGTGTTTAAGAATTTTTAGGTGTTTAATGGTTTTTATGGTTTTTATGGTATTTAGAGGCTATTAGGGGTTTTAAGGGTTTTTATGTTTTTATAATTTTTTTGTGTTTTTTTGTTATTTTATGATTTTAGGGATTTTAGGGTTTAAAATGTTTTTAGGGGTTTTAGTGAATTTACGTATTTATAGGGTTTCTTGGTTTATAGGGGTTTTAGGATTTTAGGTGTTTTTGGATTTTTATAGGGCTGTTAGGATTTTTCAGGGTTTTTAGGGTTTTGAGGTTTTTATGAATTTTTAGGGGTTTTATGTGTTTTTAGAATTTTTATGGTTCTTATGATTTTTTTTAGATTTTATGGGGGTTTGGGTTGTTATTGTATTTAGTGGTATTTTAGGGTTTTTTGTAGGGTATTTAAGGTATTTTAATGGTTTTCATTTTTCTCGGTACATTTAGGTGTTTTTAGGTCTTTAGGGTTTTTATGACCTTTTAGGGGGTTTTCCCTTTTTAGATGTTTTAGGGGTTTGAAGGGGCTTTATTGTATTGAAAAGAATTAGGGTTTCATGTTTTTTTTGTTTCATGGGGGGATTTATGGTTTTTAGGGTGCTTTAGTTTTTATGGTTTTTAGGGGCTAATGGGGGTTTAAAGGGGTTTAGGGTCTTTAAAAGTTTGTTTGGGTTGTAGGATCTTCTATGTTTTTAGTGGTTTTCAGTGTTTTTAGTGAATTTTTGTGTTTTTAGGTGTTTTAGGCACATTTAATGATTGTTTAGGGTTTAATGGTATTTTGGGGTTTTAGTGGGTTTTAAGGTTTTTAGGTGCTTTTTATTGTTTTTAGGATTTTTTAGTGTTTTTTAGGATTTTTAGGTGTTTTTGGGTTTTTGGGGCCCCTTAGGCATTTTAAGGGTTGTTTAGGCTCCTTCATGGTTTTATTATCCTGTAGTGTTCTTTAGGGGGTTTTTTTGTTTTTTAGGGTCTTTTAGGAATTTTTATTTCGGGGGGGGGGGTTGTTCCTTTAGGGTTTTAGGGTTTTATATACTTTTTGTGTATTTTTTGTTATTTTATGCTCTTTTCTGGATTTTGAGATCTTTTTTGTGTTTTTTTTGTTTTTAGGAATTTAGGAACTTTTCATGATAGTTTATGGGTTTTAGGGTCTTTTAGGGACACCAATGGTTTTTTTTTGGGGGGGGGGGGGTTAGGGCCCTTTAATAATTATAGGGATTTTATGGGTTTTTACAATTTTTATATTTTGTAGTGTTTTTAGGGTATTTTAGGGGTATTTTGGTTTTTTAGAGGTTTTTATGTTTTTTTCAGGGGATTTAGTGTCTTTTGTGTTTTAATGAATTTAGGATAATTTATTGTTTTTTAGGAATTTAGGTTTTTTATATATTTTTAGGGGTTTTATAGTTTTATGGGGTTTAGGGTTCATAAAGGTTTTTGGGAGTTTTGGGAGTTTTGGGTTTTTAATGGTTTTATGGTTTTACAGTATTTTAATGTTTTTAGGGTTCTTAATGTTTTTAGGGGTTTTAAAATTTTAATAGGGTTTTATTGTTTTTATTATATTTAGGGTTTTTAGGATTCTAATAGTTTTTTATGGATTTTATGGGTTTATAAGGCTTTCAATTTTTTCAATGTTTTATAGATTCCTTTAACTGTTTTAGGGGTATTTAGGGTTTTTAAGGTTTCTTTATTATATTTTCAGTTTTGGGTTTTTATTGGTTTTTAAGAAGTTTTTGGGGGTTTTAGGGTTTTAGGGTTTTTAGGGGGTTTTAGGGGTTTTACTATATTTTGGGATTTTAAGGTTTAAGGTTTTTTTATTAATTTTAGCGTTTTTTACATTTTCATGGTTTTTAGGATTGTTTTGGTGTTTTAACAGTTTTTTAAGGTTTAGAGTGTAGGGTTTAGTGATTAGGGTGTGGGGTAAGGGGTTTATTGTTTATTGTTTAGGGTTTAGGGTGTCGAGTTTAGGGAATAGGGTGTAGGGTTGGGGGTTTATGTTGCAGGATATAGGGTTTAGGGCGTAGGGTTTTGGGTTTACGGTGTAGGTTTTAGGGTTTAGGTTGTACGATATAGGGTTTTCAGTGTAGGTTATAGGTTTTAAGGTGAATGGTATATGATTTTGGGTTTAAATTATATCATCTAGGATTTAGGTTTTAGGGTTTAGTGATTAAGGTTTAGGGTGTAGTTTTTAGAGTTTTGGGTGTAGGGTTTATGGTTAATGATGTAAGGTATAAGATTTAGGGTTTAGTGTAATGGTTTTAGTGTGTAGGTTATAGTGTTTATGGTGTACAGTTTACGGATTATGGTGTAGGGTATTGGGTGTACAGTTTAGTGTTTAGTGTGTAAGGTTTAGGGTTTAGGGTTTATGGTACAATGTAAAGGGTGTAGTTCTTAGTGTATTGGTTATAGGGATTTTTGAGTCGAGTTTAGTGTTTAGGATGTTGGGTATAGGGTTTTGATTGTATGATTTTGGGTTTATGTTATACAGTATCAATTTTAAAGTGTGGGGTTTGTGGTTTTTGGAGTATGGTACATGGTTTAGGGTGTATGTATTAGATTTTAGGGAGTAGGGAAAATGGTTGTGTGTGTAAGGATTCAGGATTTGGGTGTATGGTATATGGCTTATGGTGTAGGTTTTAATATTTTTCATTTAGGGTGTAAAATGTAGGGTTTAGGATGTATGATTTAAGGTTTAGTATTTTTTATGGTCATTGGGGTTTTAGATATTTTTAGGGTTTTATGTTTTTAGGTTATTTGGCAGATTTTAGGGTTATTTAGGGGTTTTATATTTTCTGTGGGTTTTCAAGAGTTGTTTTATATTTAATATCAATTTTAGGGTTTTTGTAGATATTTTTTGTTCTATGGGTTTTATTCTTTTTCAATATTTTTAGGGATTTAAAATTTCTATTTTTCTTTGGTGTTTTAGAGGTTTTAATGATTTTATTATAGTGTTTTTGGTTTTTTGGGATTTTAGGTAGTTTTTATGGTTTTAGGGGATTTAGGTATTTTTGGGGTTTAGGGGGTTTTAATGTTTTTTTCTTTTTTGGGTTTTTATTGATTTTTGGGGGGTTTTTTCATTTTGTTGTGTTTTTAGGGATTACTGGGGTTTATTATATTTTTCAAGGGTTTTAATTGGATCTTAGTGTTTTAATATTTTTATGGTTTATTTTAATTTTGATAGGTTTTTAAGGGAATTACTTTTTTTTAGTTTTTTTGGTAGTTTTATGGATTTTGGGGTTGTTTTGGGGTTTTCAGGGGTTTTAAAGGTGTTAGGGTGTTATGGGGGTCCTTTAGTGTTTTTAGAGTTTTATGGTTTTTAGATATTTTAATCTTTTAAGAGATTTTTCATAAATTTTTGGGTTGTTAGCAATTTTTTGGGTGTTTAAGGGGTTTTATGTCTTTTTAAGCATTTTTTTATTTTTTGGGACTTTTAGGGTTTTAGGGTTTTAGGGCCTCTTAGGGTTTTTAGGATTTTTTGTTGTTTTAATATGTTTTATGATTTAGTAGAGTTTTTGGATATTTTTATAGGTTTTAGAAGGTTTAGAGGATTATAGGTTTTTTACAACATTTTATTTCTTTTAGGGTTTATTTTTTGTATTGTTAGTAGTTTTAGTGATATTTAGTGGTTTTTAAGGTTTTTAGTGGGTTTTAGGGTTTTTACGGTTTTAATGGTTTTTAGGGGGTTTTAGGTATTTTAGGTGTTTGAAGTATTTTTTAGGGTTTCTAGGGTTTCTATGGGGATTTAATGATTTTGGGATTTTATAGGGATTTGATGGGTCTTTGGTTGTTTTAGGGGGGTCTAGTTGGTTTTTAGGGTTATTATATTGTGTAGTTTTTTTGTTTTTTGGGGTATTATGGGGTTTTTTTAATCTTATGTGGGGATTTTAAGGTTTAAGGGTTTATATTGGGTGTTTAGGGTTTCAAGGTGTTTCTCATGATTTTATACATTTTAGTTTTTAGGGTATTTTAAAAAATTTAGGGTTTTTTATGTATCCTAGTGTTTTTAAGGTCTTTACATTTTTTATAGTCTTTTATAGTTTTTAAGGGTTTTAGGCTTGTTTAGGGTATTTATGTTTTTGGTACATTTAGGGTTTTATGGGGTTTTATGGTATATGTATTTTATTAGGTTTTTAGGGACTTTAGGGTTTTAATGGGTTTTAGGGTCTTTTGGGTATTTACAGTTTTTTGGGCCCTTTAGGGAATTTACGGTTTTAATAGTCCTTAAGGGTTTATAGGTTCCTTTATGGTTTTAGTTTATTTATAGTCCTTCATGTTTTTATGGGATGTTATGGTCCTTTATAGTTTATATAGTTTTAGGGTCTTTTGGTATTTTAATGTATTTTTAGGTTTCTTTGGGGTTGTCATATTTTTTAGGGTTTTAGTGTTATTTAGGGGGTTTATCATCATTTATGTATTTTAGGGTATTTTATGGTATGTAACTATTTTAGGGGTTTTTATTTTATTTATGGTTTTATGGTATTAAGGGTATTTTTTGGTTATAGTGTGTTTTATGGGTTTTTGGGATTTTTTTGTGTCTGGTAGTGTCGTTTGAGGTTTTAGGTTTTTAGGGACTTTTAGAGGGTTTTTGGGTGTTTTAAGATATTGATGTTTTTATGTTGTATGTGGATTTAGTATTTTCATGGGTTTTAGGGGTTTTAGGGTTTTTTGAACATTAGGGCTATTTATCATTTTTAGTTTCTTCAATGTTTTATTGGTCATTAGAGTTTTAGGAAATATTTGTTTTTTATTTTTTTAGGGTTTTTATGTGTTTTTAGGGGATTTAAAGTATTATGGGGTTTTAGGAGTTTTCAAGGGATATTTATTTGGGTTGTTAGGTGTTTTAAAGTTCATTATAGTTTTTATGTTTTTTATTTTCTTTGAATTTCTAGGGTTTTCAATTATTTTTAGGGTTTTTAGGAATTTTTTGGGTGTTTTTATTGTTTTAAAAGATTTTAGGTTTTTAGTGGTTTAAGGGTTTTTAGGGTTTTTATGGTTTTGGGGTTTTTAGTTTTTTAGGGGGATTATGTCTTGGGGGGTACTTTAAGGTTTTTTTGGGTTTTACTGAATTTTTGTGTTTTTGGGGTTTTGGGGTTTTTTGGGTTTTTTGGAGTTTTTAGGGTTTTCATGGATTTTCAAGGCATATTATTATTAATATTTTGTTATTTTAGTATTATTGTGTGTTTTATTGGGTTTTTTATATGTATATTGGATTACAGGTATTTTTATGGTTTTAGGGTTATTTAGTGTTTCATGGGTTTTCATGGGTTCATCTTTTTTAGGGTTTTCTGGGGGTTTGGAGATTTTTGGGTGTTTGTAGGGTTATTTAGGGTCTTTTAAGGGTTTTTTTGGGTTTTTTTGGTTTTTGGAATTTTAGGGGTTTTAGGATATTTTAGGGGTTTTTTTTGGTTTTTTAATTTCCTTGTATCTTAATGTTTTTTAGGTTTTTAGAGTTATTTAGTGTTTTCACGTTTTATTTTTTGGTTTTTAGGGGTTTTATGTGTTTTTAGGTTTTTTAGTGTTTTTTAGGATGATTACACTATTTATGGAGTTTATTATTTTTAGGGGGTTTTATGGTTTTCATTGTTTTTCTGTGTTTTTATTGGTTTTCGAGATTTTAGTTGTTTTTAAATTTGTAAATTTTTTTGAGGAATTTGGGGTGTTTTAAGGGTTTTGAAGGTTTTAGGGGGGTGGGGTGGTTTCATGGTTTTTAGGATATTTTGAGTTTTTTTATCATTTTTGTGTTTCTTGGGGTTTAAATTATTTTTTTCTATTTTTAAGATTTTATAGGATTTTAAGGGGGTTTGGGTTTTTAGTGGTTTTAGGATTTTCTTTGGGTTTAATTTATTTTTAGGGGGTATCATGGTTTTCCAGGTTTTTAGGGTTTGTAAAGATGTTTATGGTATTTAGGGTTTTAAGGTTTTTTGGCATATTTGTTGGTTTTGTAGTGTTATTTGTTTTTTTTGGGTTTTTTGGGGTTTTAGGATTTTTGTGGATGATTTATTCCTTTTTAGGCGTTTTTTGGTTTTCGGGTTCTTATGTTTATCATAGGGTTATTTTATGGTTTTGAGGATTTTTTGGGGTTTTACTATTTTTCAGGTTTTTAGTGTTTTAATGGTTTTTATGTTTTCTATGGTTTTATTATGGTTAAAGGGTTTTCTGTTTTTCATAAGGTTATTTAGGGTTATATAGGGGATTTATATGATTTAAGATGTTTAATAATTTTTTTTGATTTTTGTGATTTTGATTTTTGTAGGTTTTTAGGGGTTTTATTTATTTTAGGGTATTTATGGTTGTCAAGGTTTTGGGTAATTTTTATTTGTTTTTACGTGTATTATTGAGTTTTTGGATCTTTCAGCGATTATCGGGGTTTATATCTTTTTTAAGGGGCTTTAGGAATTTTTAGTGGGATTAATGTTTTTTGGTTTTTAGGGTATTTGGGGTTTTACACGATTTTATGTGTGTGTTTTTAGGTTGTATTGGCATCTTAGTGTCTTTAGAGATTTTAGGGGTTTTAGGGTCTTTATGTTTTTTTATGGTTTTGTTGTCATAAAGGTTCTATATTACAGGGTTTAGGGTTTAGGGTGTTGGGTATAGTGTTTAGGGTATTTGGTTTATGGTTTAGGGTGTAGGGGTTTGGGGTTAAGGTTTAGGGTTTATGGTTTATGGTGTAGGGTAGAAGGCTTATGGTGTTGGGTAATAGGTTTAGGGTATGGGGTATAGGGTTTAGTGTCTTGTGTATATGGTTTGGGGTTTAAGGTTTAGGTTTTAGGGTGTAGGTTATAGGGTTTAGGATTTATGGGGTTATTTGGGTGTATGGAATAGGGTTTCAGGTGTATGGTTTAGGGTGTGTGGTATAGGGTTTATGGTGTAGGGTTTAGGGTTTTAGGTGTGCGTAATAGTGCTCAGGGTGTAGGGTATAGGGTATACGGGGTAGGGTTTTTGGTATAGGGTAGATAGTTTTTGTGTTTTGATGTTTTTTGGGGGGTTTATGGTTTTCAGGGGTTTTCAGCATTTTTATGTTTTTTAAGTGGTTTTGGATATTTTTATATTTAGGATTTTTAGTTTTTTTCTAGTTTTTTAGGCATTTTTATTGTTTTTATATATTTTTTTTGATTTTTGGGTTTATTACAGTATTAGGGATTTTTTTAGGGGGTTTATTGGTTTTTGGTGGGTTTTAGTGGTTTTTAGGGTTTTACAGTTTTTATAAGGTTTTTAGGGGTTTTAGGGTTAGTAAGATTTCTTATGGTTTTAAGGGTTTGGTGGTTTTTTAGGGGTTTTCAATTTTTTATATTTTATATTAGGGTTTATATTTTATTCCATTTTTATGGTCTTTTATGTTTTAAACATTTTTAGGGTGTTTAGGGTTTTTAGGGTTTTCCAGTTTTATTAATTGTTTTTGTGGTTTTTGTGGTTTTTATGGTTTCAAAGTATTTTTAGGGGTTTTAGGATACATGATGTGATTTAGGGTATTTATTGGTCTGTTAGGGTAATTTAGGATATTTTAGTGTATTTTAGGTTTTTTTAAGGACTTTTATGGGTTTTAGGGCCTTTAACAGACTTTTTGGGTTTTTAGGATCTTTTAGGCTTTTCAGGTATTAAATGTTTTTTTGGGGGGTGGGGATTTTGGTTTTTTTGTGTTTTAGTATTTTTAGGTTTTAAGCATTTTTTTAGTTTTTATTGATTTTAGGGGTTTTAGGGTTTTAGGGTATAAGGTTTATGGTGTAGGGTTTAGGGCTTTGGGTTGATGAGTTAGGTTATAGGGTTTATAGTGTATAGAGTATGGTTTAGGGTGTTGGATATATGTTTTGGGGTGTAGGGTCTAGTGTTTAGTGTGTAGGGTATATGGTTTAGGGTGTACGGTTTAGGGTATAGGGTTTAGGGTCTTGGGTTTAGGGTCTAGGGTATAGGGTATAGGGTTCAAGGTGTAGTGTTTAGGATTTAGGGCGTAGGGTTTACAGTTTAGGGTTTTGGGTGTAGGGTATAGGGTATAGGGTTTAGGGGGTTGGGTATAGGGTTTAGGGTGTACATTATTGGGTTAATGGGGTCAGTTTTAGGATTTAGTGTTTAGTTTATTGGGTATATGTTTTTGGGTATTGGGTTTACGATGTAGTGTATAGGGTTTAATGTGTAATGTTTATGGTTTAGAGTGTATGTTATAGGGATTATGATGTAGGTTTTTGGATTTGGGTAGTTATATTCTTGGGTTTATTGTGTACTATTTAGGGTTTAGGGTGTAGGGTATAGGGTTTATAGTATAGTGTTTTGAGTTTAGGGTTTTATTCTAGGATTTAGGCGTTAGGATTTTGGATTTATGGTGTAGGCTGTAGGGTTTAGAGTGTAGGCTTTAGGGAGTAGGTTATATCATTTATTGTCTAGGGTTTAGTGTTTAGGTTGTAGGGTATAGGGTTTATGGTGCATGGTTTTATGTTTTGAGGGAAGTGTAAATGGTTAATCGTGTATAGTTTTGTGTTTGGGTTGTAGGGTATATAGTATAGGGTGTAGTGTTTAGGGTTTAGAGTGTAGTGTCTATAGGTTAGGGAAAATGGTATAGGGTTTTGTCTGTAAGGTTTACTATGTACGGTGTAATGTGTAGGGTATGGGGTTTATTGGTTTTACGGTTTATTAGGGTTTTTATGGTTTTATTCGTTTTAAAGTATTTTTATGATTTTAATGGCTTTTAGTGTTTTTTAGAGTTTTGGGGATTTGTGGGTTGTAATAGGATTTTTTGGTCCTTATACATTTTGTAGTTTTTAGTTTTTTAGATGATTGGGGGGTTTTAGTGGTTTTTCTTATTTTTAGGGGGTTGGGGAGTTTATATTTATTGGGTTTTAGGGTATTAAGGGCTTTTAACAGAATTTAGGTTATTAGGATTTTTTTTATGTTTTTGAGTTTTTAGTTTTTTTTGGTTTAGTAGTTTTATGGGTTTTATTGTATTTCAGTTTTTAGGGGGGTTTCAGGGTTTTTCAGAATTTATTAGTGTTTTTTGGGGTATTATGTTCTTATGGTTTTAGGGTTGTTTTGTGGTACTAGGGTTTTATGGGTTTTTAGGGACTGCAGATATTTTTTGGATTTTAAGGCTTTTTAGGTTTCCATGGGTTTTATGGTTTTAGGGTTTTAGGGTTTTTAGGGTTTTTATAGTTTTAGGGGTTTAAGGGGTTTTTATTGTTTTTAGGGTGTTTTAGGGGATTAATGGGTATTTAGGATTTCTATATTTGTTTTAGGGTCATTTAGTCATTTTAGGGTTTTGAGGGTCTTTTAGGGGTTTTAGGATTTTTACTATTTTTAGGGTTTTTAGAGTACTTAGGTTTTTATGGGTTTTTGTGTTTTTATGGGTTTTAATTTTATTGGGGACTTTAGGGTTTCATAGGGATTTTATGATTCTTTAGTTTTTAAGGTTTTTATGGGTTTTAAGGGTTTTTTGGTTTTGGGGGGATTTATTGTTTTATGGGGGATTTCAGGTATGTTTTTCTTTTTTAGAGTTTTTAAGGGGTTTAGTGGGTTTTACCTTTTTTTGGGGTATTTATTGTTTCATGAGTTTATTAGGGTTTTTTAATTTTTTGTATTTGTTGGTTTTTTATTTTATTTTAGCTTGTTTTTTGGGATGTAGGATTTTTTGGGGTTTTAGGTTTTAGTGTCTTATGGGGTTTTCAATTTTTTTGGGTCCTTTAGTATTTTATGGGGTTTTGGAGTTTCAGGTGATTTTAGGTGTTTTAGGGTCCTTTATATATTTTTAGTGATTCAGTATCGTATATGATTTTATGGACCTCTAGAGTTTTTGGGGGTTTGGGGTATAATAGGGTTTTTATGGAATTTAGAGTGATTTAGGGGTTTTACGAATTTTATGGATTTTAGTGTCCTTTAGGAATTTTATGATTTTTTCTTGCGACTTAGGATTTTTTAGGTTTTATGGTTCAATTATAGGTTTTAGGGGGTTTTAGAATTTTTTTTGGGTTTTATTATATTTGATAGTTATTAAGGTATGATATTTTCTTTTATGGGTTTTATGGATTTTAGGAGTTTTAGGGTTTTGTTTGGTTTTTAGGGTCTTTAGTTGTTTATAGTGTTTTAGGGTGATTTGGCGATATTTATATTTTTTTCGGTATTTATGGATTTTTACTATTTTAGGGTGTTTTATGATTTTAGTGTATTTAGTGTTCTTAGTAGTTTTAGGAGTTTTTAAGTGGGTTTAATTTTTTTCAGGTTTTTGTAGGTTTCAATGGTTTTGTGATAATTGTTAGGGTTTTTTGAGAGTTTTTATGGTTTTTATGGTAGGTATCAGGGTTTTATGGGTTCTTAGTTTATTTAGGGTTTTTAGAGTCATATTAGTGTTTTTAGATTTTTTAGGGGTTTGTGGTTTTTTTAGAATTTTTAGGGGTCAAATTTTAAGGAATTTAATGGTTTTATTAATTATAATGGGTTTTTTGGGTTATTTGGTTTTTAAGGCTTTTAGGTTTTTTCCATGTTTTTAGGGGATTTTTTTTTTTTATTTTTTTCTAGTTTTTTATCCTTTTTGGAGATTTAATGGGTTTTTAGGGTTCTCAGTGATTTGTGGGGTTTAGTGGTTTAATGTTTTTTAGGGTTTTGTTGTTTATTTTGTCTTTAGGGTTTTATATTTTTTTAGTGTTTTATAGATTTTTTGGCCTTGGGGGGGGGGGGTTAAGGTTATTCAAGGGTTTTATTGGTTTTATGGCGTTTAAGGGGGTTTTAGAGAATTTTTTTGGGTTTTATGGTTTTATGTCGTTTTAATGGTTTTTAAGGGATTATTTTTTTTGAGATTTTTAGAGTTTTTAAAATGAATAAAGGGTTTTTATGATTGTTAAGGGGTTTTATGGGTTTTAGATTCATTTAGGGATTTTATGGTTTTAATGGGTCTTTGTTTTTTGGTTGTTTTAAATGTTTTATATGATTATTTATTATATTTTAGTGGATTTTATGGTTTTTATGAGTTTTCCGATTTTTAGTGTTTTAGGGTTTTTTAGGATATTTTCGAGAATTTTAGGGTTATTTTGTGGTTTTAGTGTTTTAATGGGACTATGTTTTTAAGGGTTTTATGGGTTTTAGTGATTTTATGGATATTTTCTTTGGTTTTAGGTGGATTCTTATAGTCTTAATTGGTTTTCATGGTTTTTAATGATTTATTGTATTTTTTGGGGCTTTTAGGGAGTTTAATGGGTTTTATGGATTTTAATGGTTTTATGGTATTTTTGGTATTTGAAGGGTTTTCATGGATTTTAGGGGTTGTTAACGTTTTTAGAGTTTTTATATTTTGTTAGGGTTCTCATGTTTTTAAAAGTTTTAATGGGTTTTAGGTACTATTAGGTGTTTTAAGTGGATTTTGGGTTTCTAGGTATTTTAAGGTTATAGGGGTTTTAGGGATTTAATGGATATTATGTGCTTCTAGTTTTTAATGGTATTATGGTTTTTAGTGTTTTTCATGTTCTTAGGGATTTTATGATTTTTGGTGTTTTAATGGGGTTTCAGGTTTTTAGTAGTTTTGATAGTGTTTAGTTGTATTTATAGGGGTTTCATAGTTTTTTGGGTATTGTTGGGTTTTTAGGATTTTCAAGGTTTCTTAATTTTTAGAGAGGGTTTTAGGGATTCTAGGTTTCATTTAAAATTTTTATGGTATTAGAGATTTTTTGGGTTTTATTGCTATTTTGAGGTTTTTATGGTGTTTTTGATTTTATTACTATTTTTTGGGTTTTATGGTTTAAAGGGGTATCAAGGGTTTGGGGGGGGGGGTTAGGTGGTTTTTTCGGTTTTCTGGGTTTTACATTTTTAAAGATTTTTAGGGCATTAGATTTTTTAATGGATTAAGGGTTTTTATGGTTTCCTAGGTTGTTTTTTGGTGTTTTAGTGTTTTTATGGGTTTTAGGTTTTTATTATTATTTTGATTTGTGTTTTATTTGTCTGTTAAGATTTATATTGTTTTTTACTATGTTTCTGTGGTTTCATCTTTTTAATGGTTTAATGGTTTTTATGTTTTTTCAAGATTTTAGGGTATTAGTGGATTTAATATATTTATGGTTTTCAGGGGTTTTAGATTTTTTTAGTTTTTATGGTGTTTAAGGGTTTTTATTGGTCTATTGGTGTTTTTATTGTGGTTTTAGGTTCTTTTATTGTTTTATGGGTTTACAATATTTTTGGTTTTAGGGTCTTTTGGCCTTTTAGGTTATATTTTGGTTCTTTATAGTTTTTAGGGTTTTTCTGATTTTAATCGGTTTTATGGTTTTTAGTGTTTTTATAATTCCTTATGGTTTTATTGTATTTTTGTGGTTTTAAGGCTTTTTAAGGATATTAATGTTTTTAGCGTTTTTTTTTGGTTTCTATGTTTTTTACAACTTTTAAGGGATTTAAGATTTTTTGGGGTGTTTTATTTTAATAGATTTAGGTGTTTTATAGGTTTTTAGGCGTATTTATGGTTCATTAGTTCTTAGTGTATTTTTTTGGTTTTTAGGTTTTTTACAGTTTTTATTGTTTTTAGGGTGGAAGGGTTAGTGTTTTTAGGGGTTTCTAGAATGTTTAGGTATTTTAAGGGTTATTAGTCCTTTCCTGGTTATTGGTGTTCTTTAGAGGTTTTATTATTTTTAATTGGATTTAAAGGTTTTTGGGTTCTTAGGGGTTTAAAGGGATTTTCGGGGTTTTAGGGGTTTTAAGATTTTAATGGATTTTATGTTTTTAGGATTTGTATGGTTTTAAGGTTTTTTATATTTGATTATGGGGTTTTAGAGTTTTATGATTGTTTAGAGGTGTTTAAGGTTTTAGGGGTTATATGATATTTTGGATTATTTTATGGTCTGTTGGAATTTTTTCCTTTATTTCTTAGGGTCCATTAGGGGTTATTTGGTTTTAAGGGTTATTTAGGGTTTTAGTTTTTTAAATGTGCTATAGGGTTATTTTGTTTTTTTGAGATTTTATGTTTTCCAAGTGTTTTTATGATTTTTTAGTTCTTGTATTGTTTTTTTATTTTTATGGGTTTTATGGTTTTACATGGTTTTTATGGGTGGTTTAAGGGGTTTTAGAGTTTTAGGGGTTTTATGGTTTTTCAGATTTTTAGGGATTTGTTTTGTGTTTTGTGTTTTTGATTTTGGGTGTATGTTATTGTTTTATGGTGTAGGGTATAAGGTTTAGGGTGTAGGGAATAGGGTTTAGAGTGTAGGGTATGGGTATTATAGTGAAGGACATAATGTTTAGGGTGACAGTTTAGGTTTTAGGGTGTAGGATATAGGATATATTGTACATGGTATAATGTTTAGCGTCTTTGGTATATGATTTAGGGTTCATCATTTAATGTTTAGGGTGTAGGTTATAGGATTTAGGTTGTAGTTTCTAGGGGTTCTGGGTGTAGGGTTTAGGGTTTAGGATATAGGGAGTAGGGTTTAAGGTGAATGGTTTAGGGTTTAGAATTTTGGTTTTAGGGTTGAGGTTGTATGGTATATGTTTTAGGGTGTAGGCTATATGGTTTTGGGCATATGATATAGGGTTTATGTTATAGGTTTTAGTGTGTATGGTGAAGGGTATAGGGTATAAGGCGTTGGGATTAGTGTTTAGGGAGTTGGTAATTTGATTTGGGTGTAGGATTTACTGTATAGGGTGTATGAAATAGGGTATAGGGTTTAGGGTTTTCAATTTAGGCTACAAGGTATAGGGATGATGGGTTAGGGGTTAGGGTGTCGGGTATATGGTGTACAGTGTAGGTTTTAGGGAGTATGGTATATGGTTTAGTGTGAATTGTTTTGGGTTTGTGGTGTAGGGTTTAGGGTTTTGGGTGTAGGGTTTAGGATTTAGGGAGTAGTTCATAGTGTTTGGGGTGTAGGGTTTAAGGTGTAGTTTATGGGGTATAGGGTATAGGGAATAAATTATTGGTTTTATGGTCAGGGTAGAGTGTTTAGGGTGTTGGGTTATGGGTGCAGTGTATAGGTTTTAGTGTGTAGCCTTTAGGGTGATGAGATTTTTTTGCACTTGGGTTGTGTGGAATAGGGTCTAAGGGAAGAATTTAGGGTTTACGGTGTATGGTATACGGTTTATGGTGTAGCGTGAAAGGTTTAGCGTGTGTCGTATATTATTTAGGGTCTTTCGTTTTGGGTTTAGATTGTATGGTATAGGGTATAGGTTTTAGAGTATATGGTATAGGGTGTTGGGTATAGGGTTTAGGGTATATGGAATATGGTGTTGGGTATAGGGTTTAGGGTGTAGGGTTTAGGGTTTACAGTGTAGGGTAAAGTGTTGAAGGTTTCGGGTAAAGGGTTTAGTGTATATGGAATAGGGTTTTGGGTGTATGTATTATGGTTTAGGGTGTAAGGTTTAGGATTTTGGGTGTAGGGTATGTGGTTTAGGGTGTAGGTCATAAGTATTACAGTGTAGGATATAGGGTTTATGGTTTAGGGTTTATGGTTTGGGGGTAGGGTTTTTGGGTTAGGGTGTTTTGTTTAGGGTTTAGGCTGTATGGTATAAGTATTCATGTGTAGAGTTTTGGGTTTGTGGATTTGGGTTTATTGTTTATGGTGTAGGGTTTAGGGTTTATGGTGTAGGGTATAGTATTTAGGGTGAATGGTATGAGGTACATGGTATATGGTTTAGGGTTTTTAATCGTTTTAGGGATATTAAGTGATTATGAAGTTTTAGGGGTTTTAAGTGGTTATTTGTTTAAGGGGTTTAGTGATTTTACATTTTTTTATGATTTTTAGGGTTTTTAATGTTTTAAAGGATTTTATGTTTTTATGATTTTTATGGATTTTTGGGTTTTAAGGTTATCTAGTGTTTTTATGGGTTTTTAATGTTTTATTTTTTTAATGTTTTTAGGATTCGTAGGGGTGTTCAGGATTTTTATGGTATTTGAAAGTTTTTATTTAGAGTTTTAATGGATTTAGGGCTATGTCAGGTTTTTTGAGTATTTAGGTGTTTTAATGTTTTTTTGGGTTCTTACAGTTTTAGTGTTTTTTTAATTTTGTATTGTGTTTTCTTGGTTTATAGTTTTTTAATGTTTTAAGAGTTTTTAGTGGGGTTTTGTTATTTTCTAGGGGTTTAGGGTTTATTTAGCGTTTTATTGATGTTTGGTGGTTTTCAGGTTTATTAGAGGCCTTTTTGGGGTTTTTGGGGTTTTGGGGGGTTATTAGGGGTTATACAGTATTTTAGGTATTTTATTATTTTTTATCATAATTTAATTTTTTAAGCTATGAGGGTATGTTAGGGGTTTTATTTTTTAGGGGTATAGGGACATTTAGTCGTTTTAAGGTATTTTGGGTATTTTAGGGTTTCTAAGGGTTTTAGAACCCTTACGGTTTTTATTGTTTTGGGGGGTTTTACAGTTTTATAGGTTCTATTGTTTTTTGGGGTTTTTGGTATTTTTTGTTTTTAGGTTTTTTTAGATTTTATGAGTATTTAGGGGTTTTTATTATTTTCATAGTTTTTAGGGATTTTTATCGGGTTATATCATTTTTAGGGTTTTTAGAGGGTTTTATGTTTCGTAGGGTTTTAGGAGGATTTATGGTTTTTTAGAATTGTTTTATTGATTTTATAGATTATTTAAGTTTATTTAGGGGTTTTATGGGTTTTTATAGTTTTTTGAGTCTCTTAGGGTTTTTATTGTTTTGGGGTTGTTTTAGGGTTTTTAAAAGTCAATTAGGGTGTTTTGGGTTTTTAGGGACTTTTGTTGTTGTTAATATTTTTAGGGTCTCTTAGGGTTTTTATAATTTCCCCCCATTAGTATTTTAGGGGTTTTCCAATCCCTTTATGGATTTGAGGGTATTCTACTGTCTTTTAGGATCATTTGGCATTTGTAGTCTATTTTAGGGTTTTAGGGAATTTAATTGTTTTTATGATATTTTAGGATTCTCATTGTTTTTTGGTCTTGGGGGGTTTTCGGTTTTTTAGTGTCATTTAGTAATTTTTAGGGTTCTTTAAGATATTTTAGTGTTTTATGGGTTTTATGGGATTTGAAGTTTTATTGGATTTTTTGGGGTTTAAGGTTTTCTGGGTACTTAGGTTTCTAGGATTTTAAGGTCCTTGAGGGGTTTTTAGGATTTTATGGGATTTACGGTTTTTAGTATTTTACAGATTTTTAGGTTTTTTGGGTGTTTTGGGGTTTTGGGGTTTTATGGTTTTTAATGGTTTTATGGGGTTTTAGGGTTTTAATTTTTGTATGATTTTTTAATGTTTTAGGGTTTTAATGGGGTTTTAATCTATTTATTGTCACCATTATATTTATAGATTTTATGGTTTTTAGTGTTTCTGGGGTTTTTGATGTTTTTTTTGTTTTTAAGGCTTTAATAGTTTCTTACGGGTCTTTAGGGTTTTTATGGTTTTTAGGGTTTTTGTGGAGTTTTAAAGTTTTTATAATTTTTTGGGTTTTATGGTTTATTGTGTTTAGGGGGTTTGGGGTGTTTTAGGGTTTTACGTTTTTTTAGTATTTTTGTGGTTTCAAGTTTATTAAAGATTTTGGGGTTTTAGGTATTTTAGGGATTAATTCATTTTATGGTTTTTTGTTTTTTTTTGTGTGTGTTTTTTTAGGTCTGTTTCGGGTTTTCGAGGTTTCTAGTGTTTTTTTTTGGTTTTTTTGGGGTTTTGGGGTTTGTCATGTATTTTTTGGGGTCTGAGATGTTCAATGGATTTTTTTGATTTAGGGGGATTCATTTTTTATTTCTTTTCATGACTTCATAGTTGTTTTAAGGTTTTTTACTATTTTTAGAGATTTGTTTTGAGTTTTACGGTTTATAGGGTTTTTACTATTATTGGTGTTTTTAGAATTTTTAAGGGGTTTAGGTGTTTTAGGAAATTTATATTTTTATTGTTATATGTGGGTTATTATAGGTTTATATGATTATTTAGTATTTTTATGGTTTTTTTGTCTTTTTTGGATTTTTAAGTGTTTTAGGCTCTTTTAGGGATTTTAGGGGTCTTAAAGATTTCAAGGGTCTTTTAGGGCTTTTATAGGCTTCTCTTTTAAGGGTTATAGGTACTTATAGGATTTAGGATTTTTTAGGTTTTTTGAGTATTTAGGTTCTTTTAAGGGTTTATGTATTTTAGTGGTTTAGGTATTTTAATGATTTTGAGGGTTTTTAGTGGTTTTATGAGCTTCAAGGTTTTTAGGGTTTTAGGGTTTTTTTGTCTTTTTAGGGGTTTTAGGGTTCTAGGGTATTTATTTGTTTACTATATTTATAATGTTTTTTAGGCCTTTGTTAGTGTTTTTATGGGGTTTATTGGTATTCATCATTTTTATTGTTTTTTATAGTTTTGAGGTTTTCAAAGTACTTCAGGGGGTTTAGAGATTTTTTGTGTTTTTGGGGCTTTTAGGGGTTCTTTTTTATTGGTTTTATGAGTGTTCAGGATTTTAGGGAGTTTTAATGGTTTTAATGGTTTGATAGGTTGATTCAGTGTTTTTTGTGGTTTTTCTTGTTTTTAGTGGTTTTTGAAGTATTTAGATATTTAGGGGTTTTATGGTTTTGTGATTTTTTAAGATTTTTAGTGTTTTTTGGTGTTTTAGGTTTTTGGGTTATTTTGAAATATTTAGGGTTTTATGGTTTTATGTTTTTTTGGGTTTTTGGGGTTCTTAGTGTTTTAAGGTGTTTAGGGTTATTTTAGTGTTTTATGATTTTTAAGGGTATTTGGGGTTTTTGAGTTTTTATGGGTTTTTAGGATTTTGGGATATTTTTGTCTTTTTTGTGGGGTTTTTTTGGTTCTCAGATTTGTATGGGGTTTAGGGGGTTTATGATTTTTGGATATTTCTCTGGGTCATTAGGTTTATAATACGGTTTTTATGATTTTTTGGTTATTAGAGTATTTAATGTTTTTAATAGATTTTATAGGTTTTAGGGGTTTTATGTTTTTATGTGTTTTATAGTTTTATGGGATTTTGGGGGTTTTAGGTTGTTTATGGATTTTTAGTTTGTTTTAGGTATTATTTCATATTTGTGGTATTTATGGATTTTTATGGTTTTTAGGGTTTTTAGGTATTTGTGGGTTTCTAGTGTATTAAGGATTTTTTAGGATTTTATGGTTTTTAGGTGGTTTTAGTGTTTTTATAATGTTTTATGGTTTTTAGGTGTTTTAGGGAATTTAAAGGGGTTTTATGGGCCTTTTATGGGTTTTTAGCATTTTAGGTTATTTTATTGTTTTATGGTTTTTGGGGCCTTTTAGGTTTTTTAGTGATTTTAGGGTCTTTAAGGGGTTTAAATAGAATTTTTTGGGTTGTTATGGTTTTTATAAATTTTAGTGTTTCAAGCGTTTTTAGGGTGTTGTAGGGTATTTTATTATTTATGGTTATAATATTTTTTTGTGTTTTAATGGTTTTGGGTTTTTATGGATTTTTTGTGATTTTTAGGGAGTTCATGGATTTTTTAGGGGTGTTTAGGGGGTTTTGGGTTTTAGTGTTTTTTAATTTTTTATGTATTTTTGGTTATTAGGTTTTACAAATGCATTTTAGGTATTTTATTGGTTTTTTAGGTTTTTAGTTATTCATGGATTTTACAGTTTTTAGGGGTATTAGTATTTTTATGATTTTTAAGGTTTTTGGGTATTTAGTGGTTTTATGTTTTTGGGGGTTTTAGTTTTTAAGGTGTTTATGGGTTTTATGGTATTTTTGGGTTTTAATAGTGTAATTTTTTTTGGGTTTTAGGGAATTTAGGAGGTTATATATATTTTTTTTGGTTGTATAGGGTATTCATATAGTTTTCTTAGAATTTTTAGGGGTTTTTATGTTTTCTAGTGTTTTAATGGGGTATTTTGATTATTTATTGTTTTTTTTGTTTTGGGGGGATTTTATGGGGTTTAGGGTTTTTGGTGTTTACAAGGCTCTGAGGCATTTTCCATTTTTTCTGGGTATTTAAGGGGGTTTATGATATCTTTGATCATTTTAGTTTTTTTAGGTTTTTAGGGTTTTTAAATTTTTATGGGTTTTTAGGCTTTTAGGGGGGTTTAGGGTTTTTAGGGGTTTTAGGATTTTTCATATTTTTTTCTTGTTTTTAGTATTTTTTTTGGATTTCTTATAGTTCTTCCGGTATTTTTGAGTTTTTGGTTTTTCGTGTTCTTTATGATTAAGGGGTTTTAGTGCATTTTAGAGTTTTTTAGGATTGTACGGGTATTATGAGTTATTACAGATATTAGGTATTTCAGAGTTATTTTATGGTTTTTTTTTGTTTTGTGATGTGTTTGTGGGGTTTATAAGGGGTTTATGATTTTTAGTGTATCTTAGGGTATTTAAGAGTTTTCAGGATTTATTCAGTTTTATGGTTTTTAATAGTTTTTAGGGGTTTCTGGGTTGTTAGGGGTTTTTAGTGTTTTAGGGTTTTTTAAGGGATATAAGTTTATTTGGCATTGATGATTTTATGGGGTTTTTGGGTTATTTTGAGTCTTTTATAATTTCTAAGCGGTTTCAGGGTCTTAGATTTTGTTTTCGGGGTTTTAGCATTTTAATGATTTTAAGGGTTATTTATAGTGTTTATGGTTTTTAGTTTATTTATGATTTTTTTATCTTTTTATGTTTTTTAGTGTTTTTAGGTCTTTGATGATTTTTATGTTTCTTCTAGGGGCTATTATAGATTTTAGTTTCTTAAATAGTATTTGGGGATTAGGTACATTGAGGGTTTTTAGGGGGTTTAAGGTATTTTTTTAGGTTTAAGAGACTTATTATGTTTTTATGATTTTTAGGTTGTTTAGGGTTTCCAACGGTCCATAATATTTTTATGGTTTTAGCGTTTTTATGGGGTTCTTCATGGGTTTTAGATATTTTTAGTGTTTTAGGGGTTTTAGGGTATTTTATGGACTTTTTAGGGATTTTTTATGTTTCCCTTTGGGTTTTAAATGTTTATAGTGTTTCTGTTGTTTTCAATCATTTTAGGGTTTTAGTATTTATTATTATTTTGGGTATTTTATGTTATTTAGGGTTTTTTGGGGGGTTTTTGTTTCTTTTGGGGGTTTTAATGATTATAAGGGATTTTAAGGGTTTTTAGAATTTTAGCGGGGTTTAGGGTTTTCTGGGTTTCTCAGGGGTTTCAGGGTTCTTTCTAGTTTTAGGGATTTCTTGGATTTAAGTAATTTTTGAGTGTTGTTCAGGGTTTATGGGTTTCCTGGGATTTTTTAGTGTTTTATATTTTTTAATATTTTATGTATTATTTTTGTATTTTTATTGTGTTTAGGGATTTTTGGAATTTTACTTCTTCTAGGGTTTTAGTCTTATATTAGGTATTATATATTTTTTGGTGTTTTTCAGGGGGTTTTGAGGTATTTGGGTTTTCTAGTGTTTAAATGGGTTGTGGATTTTTTTTAGGATTTTAAGGGGGTTTGGGCATTTTGGGGGTTTTTCTGTTTTTAGGTTTTTTATTTTTCTTGTTTTAGGGGGTGTAGAGGCTTTTTGTATTTTTGGGGATTTAAGGGTTTATGATTTTTTATGATTTTAACGGGTTCTCGGTTTTTAGTTTTTAGGGGATTCAGGGTTGATAGGGGTTTTGAGATATTTAGTGTTTTGGGGGTTTTAGTGTTTTTAGGGGTTTTCAAGATTAATAAATTGTTTTTAGTTTTTTAGGGTTTTAACATATCAATGCTTTTAGGTGTTTTAGCATCTTAAAATGTTTTTATCTATTTTTTGATTTTAGGGGTTTTAGTGTGTTAGTGTTTTTACAGTTTTAGTGTCTTTAAATGGTTTTATGATCTTTAGGGGGGGTAGGTTTTTTAGGGTTTTTAGATTATTTAGTACCCATTCGAGTTTTAGGGATTGTGGGATTCTTTAGAGGGATTAAGGGTTTTTATCATCCATTAAGTGTTTTAAGGGTTTTATGGACCATTAAGGTTTTAGGTTTTTCTTTTTTGTTTTAGGGTTTTTATAGTTTTTAGGGTTTTAGGGGTTTCAATGTTTTTTTGGTTTTAGGGTTTTTTATGTTTTTTTGGTTTTTATGTTTTTAAGGGTTCTTAAATTTTTATACTGTTTTAAACTGATTTAGGGTCTTTTAGGGTTATTAAGAATTTTTGGATTTTTAGGGTATTTAGGTTTTTATTTATTTTTAGGGTTTTTTGGTTTTCATTTTTAAGGGTTTTTGGTGTTTTTGGGATTTTCTAAGTTTTTAGGTTTTAGGGGTTTTTAGGTGTTTTTATGATTTTGTGGGGATTTTAGGGTTTTTTGAGTTTATAATATTTTTTAGGGATATTATGGATTTTTAAGGACATTTAGTGATTTTTAAGGTTTTTATGTTATTTAAGGTTATCCTTTTTAAGGATTTTTGCGGTTTTTAATGTGATTGAGGGTTTTATAGTTTTTAGGGTCTTTAGGGTTTTTTGGTTTTTTGGGTTTTTGGGGTTTTGGGGGGTTAAAATGATTTTTCATGTTTCTATGGCCTTTTGGGGATATAGGTTCTTCTATGATTTATAGTACATTTTATGGTGTTTTGTGCTGTTTATTATATTAAATGGGATTTAATGACTTTTAATGATTTTAGGATTTTTATGGTTTCTAGGGTTTTTTGGTTTTTTGGTTTTTAGGGTTTTTATTTTCCGTAAGGATGCTTTAGGGTTTTTATGGTCCTATAGAGGATATAGTGTTTTTATTGTTTTATGGATTTTTTAAAAAAATTTAGTATTTTTAGGGTTTTTAGTATTCAAATATTTTGGGTTTAGGGATTTGTAAGGGTTTTCATGGGTTTAGTGTAATTAACGTTTTTTGGTTTTTAGGGTTTTTTAGTGTTTTTTGGATTTTTTGGGATTTAATGTGTTTTAAGGTAATTTTGGAGTTTTGGTATTTGTGTGGTTTTAATTTTTTTATGGGTATTTTGTGTTTTTTAGAATTTTTAGGGAATTTATCATATTTTAGGGGATTTAAGGCGTTTAAAGGGTTTAGGGGGTTTAATATTGTTTTTCATTTTTAATGGTTTTCATGGTTTTTTGGAGTGCTTTCAAGGTTTTGAGGTATTGATGAATTTTTTGAGGTTTTAGGGTTTTTGTATTTTTTGGAATTTGATGCTTTTAAGGATTTTAGTATTTTTTAGAATTTTCTAAATTATTTATTATTTTATGGGTTTTAAGTATTTTTTTTGGGGACTTTTAGAATTTTTTGGGTTTTCATCGTTTTTTATGGTTTTTAGTGTCTTTTAATTTTTTTAGAATTTATTACTGAATTTTATTTTTATGGTATTTTTAGGGGTTTTTTCCTTTTTAGAGTATTTTAGGGTTTTTTGGGGTTTTAGGGTCATTTAGGGTTTTATGAAATTTTTATGCCTTTTTGGGTTTTTAAGATTTTTATTATTTTTATGATCTTTTAGGATTATTTAAGTTTTTTAGTTCGCACTAGAGTTTTTATGTTGATTTAGGGGTTTTATGGACCATTAGGGTTTTAGGTTCCTTTAGTATTTTTAGGTTACACTATGATGTTTAGGGTTTTTCTTTTTTATGGGTTTTAGGGCTTTTTTTTGGTATTTTTGATATTTGGGGTTTTTTGGGTTTTTATAGATTTCTAGGTTTTTTAATATTTTTTGGTTTTTTATTTTTAGGGGTTTTAGGTATTTTAGGGGGATTAGGTATTTTAGGGGTTTTAAGGTGTTTCAGGAATTTTATGGGTTTTGGGGTTTTAAGGTTTTTATGGGTTTTTGTGGTCTTATTGTATTTTGGGATTTTACCTTCATTTAGGTGTTTTAGGGTTTTAATGGTTTTTTGTATTTCAATGTTATTTGGGTCTTTTAATGTTTTTATATTTTCTTACAATAATTTAAGGTATTCAAAAAAAATTATACTGTCTTTTATGGTATGTTGTATTTTTTTGTTTTTTAAGATATTTTTGGGCTTTTAGTATTTTTTTCTATTTTTTTGTGTTTTTAGGGATTTTTTAGGGTTTTCACAGTTTCTTAGTGTTTTTAGTGTCCAATAGGAATCATTAGGGTTTTTTGGGGGCTATTAGATTATGGGTGTTTTAAGGTTATTTAGGGTTCTATTGTTTTCAGTTAATTTAGGGTTCTATAGTTTTTTATAGTCCATTCGGGTTTTCAGGTTTTTCATTTCCTTAGGGGGTTTAAGAGTTTTTATGGTATTCTATGGGTTTAATTTTTTTTGCGACTTTTAGGGTTTTTTAGGATTATCATATATTTGTGGTTTTTAGTGTTTTAGGGTATTTTATGGGGTTTCTGGTTTTTATCATCTTCTAGGGGGTTTTCAGATCTTTAATGTATTTTAGGTGTTATTTTGGGGTTTTATAGGAATTTTTATGTTTTTTGGTGTTTTTTTGTTATAGGGCTTTTTAGGGGTTTTATGTATTTTTATGTTTATTTAGGGTTTTAAGGTGTTTTCAGTGATTTAGTATTTTATGGTTTTTAGGGGGTTTTTGGGATTTCATTTCTCTTTAGGGGAATTGGTGATAATTAAGGGTTTTATAGTTTTTTTGGGGTTTATGTGATTATAATGATTTTTATGATTTTAATGGGTTTTAGGGTATTTAATAGATTTTGGGGTGTTTTTGGTTTTTAGGGTTTTAGTGTTTTTATGTCTTTAGGGATTTAGGGGATTTTAGGGTTTAAGGGTTTTTATTATTTTATGGATTATAGGTTTCTTTAGGGTTTTAAGGATCTTTGGGGATCATAAGGGGTTTTATGGTTTGTAATGTTTATGGGATTTTTTTGGTTTTTATAGGTTTAAATGGTTTTTAGGATTTTTATTATTTTTCATGGTTTTAGGGGTTTTATGTTATTTAGGGATTTTAATGGTTTTATTAATTTTATTGATTTTTTCTTTGTTTTTGGGATTTCAGAGTTATCAGGGGTTTTTTTGGTTTTTGTGGTTTTTGGGGTTTTTGTGGGATTTTTATGGGTTTTGGGTTTCTACGTGTTTTTAGGGATTTTAGGTGTTTTATGGGGGTTTATTTTATTATGGGATGTAATAGTTTTTAGGGGTTTTGATGGTTTTTGGGTTTTTTTTAATATTTTCATGTATTTTAGTGGTTTGAGGTTTTTAATGGTGTTTAGAGTGTTTAATATTTTCCGATATTTAGGGGTTTAGGGTTGTTAATGTTTTAGCATTTTAGTGTTTTTAAGGGTTTTAGGAATTTAGTGTTTTAGTGGTTTTAATGGTTTTGAGGTGTTTTTAGGGTCTCTTAGTGTTTGACAGTTTTTAGGGATTTAGGGATTTTTATGGGTTTAAAAGGATTTTAGGGGTTTTAGGGTGATAGTAGTTTTTATTAGTTTTAAGTTTTTTAGGGTTTTAGGGTTTTTATTGATTTAGAGGGTTTTGGGTTTTTTTTTGGTATTTTTGGGTTTTTGGGGCTTGTATGGTTTTTTGAGTGTTTTATGGATTATTAGAGATTTTTTGGGTTTTTTATAGGATTCATGGTATTTTATGATTTTCGGGGTTTTTTTGGGTCTTTTAGTGTTTTTATGTATTTTTATGGTTTTGGGTCCTTTAATAACATTTTTTGGGGTTTGAGGTTCTTTATGGGTTTTTGTATTCATTTTTACCCTTTAGGGGTTTTGGTTTTTTTAGAGTTTTTAGGGACTTTTTGGTATTTTAGGGTATTTTACGGAATTTATTATATCTTTGAGGGGTTTTGGGTCTTTTGGGTTGTAGGGTTTTCGATTATTTTAGGGGTTTTCAAGACTTTTAGGGTGTTAAGGGTTTTTATTTTTTAGGGTTTAAGGGTTTTATTGGGTTTATAAGGTTTTTTATTGTTTTAATGGTTTTTAGGGTTTTTAGGTGTTTGGGGTTTTTAGGGTACATTAGGGGTTTTTTGGATTATTATTATTATTTTGTTTTAAGTGGTTTTTAGGGGTATAATTTTTTTATTTGTTTTTTGGGGTTTTAATGGGTTTTTAGGATTTTTTTAACAGCTTTTGTATTTTTAATTGTTTTTAGGGTTTTAATTTTTCTTTGTTTTTTTCAAGGATTTAGGGGCTTTTAGAGTTTTTCTAGGGGTTTAGGGTCTCTTACAGTTTTAGGGTCTTTTGGTATTTAATTATTTTTAATGGTTTGTAGGGTCTTTTTGTATTTTTCTAGGGGTATAAAGGTATTTTATGGTTTTTATGGATTTATGGTCTTTTAGGGGTTTTTGGTGTTTTTTGGGGTTTTTGGTATATTGGGCATTAGGGTTTTATGGGTTTAAGGAGTTTTAGGGGTTCAATTAGTTTTTTGGGTTTTAATTATTTTTAGGTTTTTTAGAGTTTTCAGTGATATTTTAGGGATTTCTATGTTTTTTAGGTATTTCCATAGTTTTAGTGTTTTAGAGATTTTTGTGGTTTTAGTGTCTTTTATGGTTTTATATCATTTCTGGATTTTAGGGGTTTTAGGGTTTTTAAGATTTATATGCTTTTTATGGGCATTTATGGTTTTTAGAATTTTTATGGTTTTAAGGTTGATTTAGTGGTTTTAGGGTGTTTAGGTTCTTTACTGGGTTTAGGGTGTTTATGGGTTGTAAGTATTTTCTTATGGTTTTTGTGTTATCTAAGGTTGAAATGTTTTTTATAGTTTTAGGTGGTTTTACGGGTTTGGTGGATTTTTTGGGGGTTTAAGGTTTTTTAAAAGTTTTAGGGGTTTTAGTGGATTCTTAAGATTTTTAGTGTTTTAAGGGTTTTTAGTTTCCTCTGTGTTTTTAGGATTTTTAGTGTTTTTATGGTTTTAGGGTTTTATATTTTTCAGGGATTTTTATGTTTTTAGGGTTCTTTTTGGGTTTTAGGGATTTATAGGTTTTGTATGGTTTTATATATTTTTTAGGGATTTGTTAGGGTTTTATATAATTCTTATGTGTTTTATGGGTTTTTAGGTACTTATGGTTTTAAATAGTTTTTAGGGTTATTTTGGTTTTTTTGTTATTATATAATGTTTAGGGATTTTCTTGAATTTTTAGGGGTTATGAAGGTTTTGATAGGGGTATTTTTGGGTTTTATGTGTTTCTAATGGTTTTCATGGGTTTTCGTGTTTTATGAATTTTTTTTTGTTTTAACGGGTTTTTAGTGTTTTATGGATTGTAGTGTTTTTAACATTTTTCAGAGTTTTTTAAGGATTTTTATTATTTTTTTAGGGTTTTTAGGGGTTCAGGTTTAGGGTGTGTGTTATATGGTTTAGGGTTTAAGGTATAAGGTTTAGGTTGTAGGGTACAGGGTTTAGAGTATATGGTATATGGTATATGGTGTATGGTTTAGGTTTTAGGGTGGGGGGTATAGGGTTTCGGGTGTAGATTTTACGTTTTATTGTGTAGGGTATTCGATTTAGATTATAGGGTTTATGGTTTATGTTTGAGGGTATAGGGATAAGGGTGTAGGGTTCAGTGAATAGGGTATATATTTTTGGATGTAATGTTTAGGGTTTATGTTATAGGGTTTAGGGTTTAGGTTCTAGGGTTTAGGGTTTGAATTAGAGGGTGTTATTTATAGAGTGTTGGGTTTAGGGTTTATGGTGAATGGATTATGGTGAAGGGATTATGGTTTAGGGTGTAGGGTTTATGTTTTTGTTTCATGTAATAGTGTTTTAGGTGTAGGGTTTTCAGTTTTGGGTGTAAGGTATAAAGTTTAGGGTGTAAGGTTTATTTTTTAGGGTGTAGGGTATAAGGTTTATGGTATTGGGTTTATGGTTTAGGGTGTAAGGTATATGGTTTCAGGAGTAGGGTTTAGGGTTTATACGGTTGGGTTTATGGTGTACGATGATGGGTTTATGGTTTAGTCTATAGGGTATAGGGTTTAGTGTGTAGGTTTTAGGGTTTAGGGAGTAGGGTATATGGTTCATGATGTAGGGTTTATGGTTTACGGTGTAGGGTACATGATATAGGACTTACTATTTAGGGTTTAGGGGGTAGGGTATTGGTTTTAGGGTTCATGGTGTATGATTTAGGGTGTAGGGTATATGGTTTATGGTCTAGGGTTTAGGGTTAAGGTGTAGAGTTTAGGGATTGAGGTTCAGGGTTTTGGGTTTTATTGTAGGGTTTAAGGTCAAGTTAAAATGGTTTAGGGTGTAGGGAATAGGGTTTAGGGTGATGATCTAGGGTTTAGTGTGTTGGACTTATGGTTTATGGTGTATTATATAGGGTTCATGGTGTAGGGTTTAGAGTTTATGGTGTAGGGTACATGGTCTAGGGTTTTGGGTTTAGGTTTTACGGTGTAGGGTATGGGGATTAGGATTTAGGGTATATGGTGTATAGCGTAGGATTTTGGATTTATGGTATAGGGTATAGGGTGAGTAATATAGGGTTTAATATATTGGATATTAGGTTTATTATGTTTGGTATAGGTTTTATGGTGTAGTTTTTATGGTTTAGGGTTTATTGTATAAGGCTTGGGTGTAGGTTTTTGGGTATTAGTGTGTAGGGTAAAGGGCTTAGGGTGTAGGGTTTAGAGTCTATGTTGGTGTTTTGGTGTTTATAGTGTAGATTTTAGGATTTTGGATTTAGGATGTATGGTGTGGGGTTTCTTGTGTAATGTGTAATGTGTAGGGTATATGCTATAGGGTGTAGGTACTAGAGTTTAAGGGGTTGAGTATAGGGTTTAGGGTGTGTGATTTAGGGTACATGGTGTTGGGTCTTACGGTATTGGATTTTGGGTGTAGGGTATTTTGTTTAGGGTGTAAGGTTTATCATTTAGGACGTAGGATATAGAGTTTTGGATTTAGGGTATAGGGTTTACAGTTTTGTGTGTAGGGTTTATGGTTTTGGAAGTTGGATTTTGGTTTTAGTGTGTATGGTACAATGTGCAGGGTTTTTTTTTGTTTTTATGTATTTTAGTAATTATTTGGTTTTTTGGGGTTGTTAGTGCCTTCTGGGGGTTTTATGGTTTCTAGGGGTTTTGGAGTCTTGTGTTTTTTTGTGTTTTAGCTGTTTTCAGTGTTTTTAAATTGTTATTTAGTGGGTTTTTTTGGGTTTTATGGGTTTTTATGGTTTTTAGGGGTTTTTTGGTCAAAAAGACTTTCAAGGGTTTAAGGTGTTTTAGTGTTTTTATGATTTTTATAGTTTTTAGGGTTTCTTATGGATTTTATGGTTTATAAGGTTTTCAGGGGTTTTTATAGATTTTTATTTTTTTTAGGGTTTCTAGGGTTTTCTATGATTTAAGGTTTTTATGGTTCATTTAGGTTTTTATTGTTTTTTGGGGTTTTTAGATTGGGGGGGGGGTGAGTTTTTTCATATTAAGGTGTCGTAGTATTTATAATGTAATTTATGGAAACATTAGTGTTTTTAGGTTTTTTAGTATTTTTAGTGAGTTTTTGGGTGTTTATGGTGAAAAAGGTTCATAGTTTGTATCCACAAAAAACATTAAAGAAAACTAAAACATACAGTTACGAGGAGGGTTTACAATTCCGAGAGTGTATCTCATCCTTCATATCAGAGTCCACATATAGAATAAAAAATATAGGGAAACAAAAGACCACAACGAGCTCTGTTTCTCAATTTCCTTTTTGGAGAGTGCATCTACCACCACATTGGCCTCTCTATAGAAATGAGTGACCCATAGTCAAAGAGTTTTATAGATATTGAGGCATTCAATCCAATTTTGTAAGAGTCTCAATGGGACTTACCTAGATTTTTTTAGGGTGTCCACCATTAGCATCAAGTCAGAATCAATCCAATGAGAGTTTCACCTAAATTAGGAAAAAAAACTTAAGATGCATCATCATGGCCCACAACACTAAATTGTACGCACATCTGTCTCCAATAAAATGGTAAAAGAAACCTTTGAAAAAACACCTACAGGTGTAGAGGACCAAACCACACCCCAAGGGGCCATGATCACCGGACACCACACCATCCACATTGACCTTTATCTATGATTGGATCAGGGGAATTCATTAGATAAATTTCAACAATTGTGGCTTCTTCCCCATACCATATACTCCATGTTCATGAAATAAAGTCATATTGTTAAATTTATTTTCCATAGAACCTATTTTAAGACGGGTTTCTCCAGGGACCTACTTTTGAATCGTCATCACTCCACCATGAATCTAGTTAGGTTGGTGGTAAAATTACATTGCATTTCGAGCGGCCCAAATATATTGAATGGTCACTACCACACCTGCAAGTAGCTATTGTGAAATTGGTCACTATATTTCAGCTTCACCATGCAATGAATGAATTTAAATATCACCGCATTTATGCCACACATCAAGCTGAAACGTTTTTGGATGTTTATAGGTTTTAGGGTTTTTTTAGTTTTTATAGGGTATGTGGTTTTTCGGGATTTTGGGATTTTGGATTTCTAGGATGTTTAATGAATTTAAAGGGTATTTTAAGGGTTTATATATTTTTAGGTTATGTTAATAATTTTTAGGTTTTTACGGATCATTTATGGGGATTTCAATTTTTAGATTCATTTTGGGGTTTTGGGGGTTTACGTGTTCTAAGGGAAAGTATGTGCAGGGATAGGCTAGTCCTGACCCCCCAGATTTATAAGCAAAAGAGATGTGGAAAAAATGGAGGGGAAAAGTCCAATGACTCATACTCAAAGATAGTACCAAAAGAGAAAACAATTAAAGAAAATATATATCAAAAGAGAAATCCTCCCCAGCATCCCCATATGGGTCTCCGTCAGCACCATATCCTGAAGACCCATATGGCTCTACCATTTCCCACTCTGCCGCAAATTTCCAAGAATTTTACATCTCAACAGCAAGCCTGGTATATATTTACTTATGCCTCTTAGAATCATTCGACATAGAGGCCTTAGAGGAGACTCTGGTAGCAATCAGATTCGAGAGAGTTGAGTATTCACTTTTTGGACTCCTCCATGGGGCAGGGGAGAGTTCTCCACAGTCCACCTTTCAACATTGAGCATTCCATAAGCAGTCATCGACCTAGTCTTGGAAATACCATCTTTCCCATGTTCAGTAGAACCATGATCAGTCCCATCTTTCTGGCTACTAGATCCGAGTGTAGGTGTACTGAAATCCCTCAGCTTCCTCTTCCGTGGGAATGAATTCATGCCATCAGAACCAGGGCCACCCATTAAATCCTTCTCCCTCATTATCCATGTCTTGTTAGCATTGATCATGGAATCATGGTACAAAAATATTTCATCAAGCCTTGATTCTTCATCATCATCAGCCCAAACAAAGTGCACGTACTACTTAAGATCTGGATCCTAGAGTATTTCCTTTTGATGCTGATCAAATGACATTTCTGTTTAGTCCAGAATTATATTTTCATACCACTCGACACACGGGCGGTAAGGTCTCATACTGAACCAGACCAAGGATTTTATTCTCTTCAATTATTCTTCTCAGAAATAAAGTTTCAGACAAGTCCTTCTGATCCTCAATAGACTAAGAGCATTCAGCCGGGCTGGCCCGAGTCTCAGTAACAGCAACCGAAACCTCACCCTGCTCCGGTACTTGTTCAAAAAGAGGTAGAAAATGATCTACCTACATTTTCCCCATTCATTCACATAAGGTGAGTGGATAATCCCCCTGAATAACCACATGGATTCTATTTTCATCATTTTCAACTTCATCCTGCATCACTAACTGGTCCTGCATCTATTGACTCAACCCCTCCATGTCCACATTCTCTACAAAATCCAACCCAACAAAACAGTTGGAGGTTAAAACAACATAAAGTGATGAATTTTGTATCTTCTACTCCCTCTCCATCCCTAGGAAAGTGAGACTATGTACCACAACCTGGGGTTCTAAAGACTACACATCATCATCCCTAGAAGCTTCAACATGCACCTCTCGATATACATTCGTCTCCCAACATACCATACCATCATAAATAGTTTCCATAGGTCCCATCTCCCCCATGTGAATTGAAGTTGTAGAATCAACCAACCTTTGTAATGGTAGATCGTTATCCACCTCCGCAACCTCATCAAGAGCCTCACCCCCCCCCCCATTATGCTGGAGGAAGGGACGTCACCCACAAATCCTAAGTCATCCCTAAAACACTTGAAAAAATCATTTACCTTATCATCTGAAAGGTTTCCAACTATATCCTTCCTTGAAGAGATGACCTCTTCTTCCACCCTAACATCTATCTTTTCACCCAAAAGAGAATCCTTAAGAGTTCTCAACCTTTCCTCAAAATTAAATGCCAACTCCATCCCCAGAGATCTATCTCACTATTCAGTCCTTACTATAACACACTCACTTACCCTATGCCAACATTCACTTCCTCCATGATCAAGAGTCAAGAAGGAATCATTGAATCTCACCCATGATTCGAACACCATAGGTTTTTTCCATCAGAGTTAATCACTAATAGAAATACAAACAAAATCAACTGTATCCTTCGAAATATCAACTTCAACACATACCCTTAGGAAAACTAGGTGACAAAGATCCCTAGTTCTACTATCTATGCAAAAGAACTGTCCAACCATATTCCCCAACATTGAGATAATAGTCAGTGTTTGGGGAATTTTAGGGTCTTTTATGGTATTTGGGGTCTTTTTTTGGTTTTTAGGATGCTTCATGGTTTTAGAGTTTTTAGGGTTTTTATTATCGTTTTTGGTTTTTAGGTTTTTAAATTACCTTTTGGGTTTTATGGTCTATTTTCTATTTTAGGAGTTTTAGAGCCCATTAGGGGGTTTTGGAGTTTTAGTAACTTTTAGGGTTTTAGGTTTTTTAAGGTTTTATGGGGTTTTTATTTTTTTTATGATTTATTAGTTTTAAGGGTGTTTTATGTTATTTTATTGGGTTTAAGTGTTTTTTTTTGTTTTGGTGAAATTGTGTGTTTTTTTGGTGTATTTAAAATTTTTAATCATTTTTATTGTCTTTTAGGTGGTTTACGGACTACTACGGGATTTGGGTTGGGGTTTTGGTTTTAAGAGACCATAAGGGGTTTATGGTTTTTAGGGTTTTTAGGGGGTTTCCTACCTATGTTTGGGTTTTAAATGGTTTTTAATATTTTTAGTGTTTTTAATGATTTAAAGCTATAGAGGGATTTTATCGGGGTTTTAGGGGTTTTATATATATATATTTAGGGTTTTTAGAGTTTTTTGTGTTTTAGGATATTTGTTTCTAATTTTTTAGGGGGGTTTATAAATTTTATGGGTTTAGGTGGTTTTTTGTTTTGTTAGTTTTTTCATTGTTTTTATGGGGTATTATGGATTTAAGGGTTTTGTGGGTTTTAAGGGGTCTTATTTGGTTTTTAGGGGTTTTAGGGTTTTCTTGTTGTTTAGGTTTTTAGGTTTGTTTTATGGGTTTTATCGTTTTTTATATTATTCGAGTTTTAGATTTTTCATTATTTTGATGGGATTTAGTGTTTTTTTTGGGTTTAAGGGGTTTTTACTATCTTTTAGGGTTTTTAGGGATTTTATGGATTTTAGGATTTTTTTTGTTAATTAGGGTTTTTGGGTTTTTTGGGTTTTTAGGGACTTTTAGGGTTTTTAAGACTTTTACAAGGGGTTTTGGTTTTAAGGTTTTTTAGCTTTTTCCCAAGTTATTAGGGGTTTTCTCTGAGTTCTTGGAAGTTTAATTGGATTTAGTGTTTTTAGGGGTTTAAGGGGTTTTACAGGTTTTATGAGTTTTTAGGGGGATTTAGGTATTTTACTTACTTTGAAGGTTTTGTATAGTTTTAATGATTTAAGGGTGTGTACCTTTATTTTAGTGTTTTAGAGGTTTTATGGATTTTTGGTGACTTATATGGTTTTAGGGTTCTTTGGTTTCTAAGTGATTTTTAGGGGTTTAGTGGTTTTAGTGTTTTATTGGTGTATTTTTATGTTTAAGTTGTTCCAAGTATTTTTAGGGATTTTAGGGTTTTCATGGGTGTTTTAGGGGGTTTAGTATATTTAGTGTTTTATGGTTTTATTATTGATATGGATATTAGAGATTTTAGGGTTTTTAGGGGTTTTTATAGTTGTTAGGATTTTAGGTGTTTTTTAAGTTTTAATATGTGCTTATGGTTTTTTTGGGTTTTATGGTGTTTTATGTTTTTGTGTTTTTAAATGTTTTTAGGGTGTTTAATGGGTTCTAGGAGTATTTTAGAGTTTTTAGGGTTTTATGGTCATTAATTTTTTATTGTGCTTTTAGGGATTTTAGGGGTTTTATGGATATTTGTATATTTTGCGTTGTTTTGGGTTTTTAAGGTCCTTTATGGTGTTTTATTGTTTTTAGGGATTTTAAGGGGTTTTGCAGGATTTAAGTGATTTTATAAATTTTTTATGGTTTTTATGGATTTTACGGTTTTAGGGCTTTTCAGGATTTTAGTGTTTTTATAGATTTATAGATGTTATAGGGTTATTAGGGTTTTTAGGGTTTTATTGTTTTCATAGGGTTTTAATATTTTTGAGTTTTTTTAACGGATTTTTGGGATTTTAAGTCCTTTTAGGGTTATTTTAGGGTTTTAGGGTTTTAGGGGCTTTAAAAGTTTTTTAGGATTTTCCATGTTTTTAGTATTTTTTATATCTTTAAAATTTGTGGGATTTTTCGGGGTTTTAGGAATTCTGTTATGATGGGGTTTTAAATTCTTAGTTGGTTTTAAGGGATTTAACGGTTTTATGGATTTTAGGGGTTTTTAGGGGTTTTAAATTATTAGTTTTTTTGGGTTTTTATGGGTTTTAAGGGTTTTTATGATTTTTAGGGATTTATGATTTTTAGGGACGTTCATGTGTGTTTTAGGGGTTTTTTGGGCCTTTTAGGTTTTAAGGGTTTTTATGTATTTTAGGGTTTTAGAGTTTTTAGGGTCATATGAAATTTTAGGATTTTATGGTCTTTTATGATCTTTTATTGTTCAGTAAAAAAATGAATTATACAGACACAAATTTAGTTTTATAATGATATAAATGTTCTTAAAATTGAGTGATTATAATAGATATTATCTTTTATAATTTTAATTATATGTACCAATAGTTTTTTCTATCAAAAAAATATCTATTAATATTAATTTCCTAATACCAAAAAAACATTACTAATAATTAAATATATAGTTATTAATTATTCTTACCTATAAACCCTTTACCGTTAAAGAGATGTTTTAAAATAAATTATTCGATAGTAATTTTTTTATCAACAACTGAATATATACATATACATAAATTATTTAGAATAAAAAATCATTACTCAATAAAAATATATGAGTACATGATTAATTAATATATTAATAATTTAACAATATTTAATGAAGAAATAATTAATATTATAAAATATTTATATTTGAAGTATTTTTTAGAAAAAATTTGAAGGTTTCAGAAATATTATATTCTTATTACATGATAGACTTTATTATATTTATTAAAAAAATTGTACTCCATTAAAAACCCTATTTGACATGATTTTTTTCATCAACTAAGTGTTCATATCCCCCGAATTGATGCCATAATGTCTTCTTTCCATCCTTTTTGGAGACCATGAAACCGTATCATTGAGGGGCATGATGATTCAATTACAGGTGGGTTCTGAGTAGAGTGGTTCAATACTATGTGGAAAATAGTTCATCTTTGTACCCTTTTATTTGATCAACTACTTTCTCTCAAGCTACCGAAAGGTTAGATCGAGGTAGGGTGGTTATTAATTGTTGTTTTTGGAATGTAATAATTAAACTTTCTGGTCAATTATCCACTAATTATATATCATAGGAATAGGATGTAATAGTTTTATGAATATTCTAATGAATTAAGGTGTGATATCTAGAGCCTCCATCTGTATTTGAGTAGGATACATTATCCATATATATATATATATATCTTATACTAGTTACATCTCTATAGTAATCCGACATAAATACTTTGGAACAATATAAATATTTCAATGTTATATTTTCATTTCATTTAAGTCTCATGGAATATATTTTCTTAGTATTGTGGGACTATCATTTTCATATGAAGTTATGGACATAGCCTAATGCTGAAGTCAAATAATATGATGCCTAAAATTTACAAAACAATTTAAATTTAAGACTTAGTTTTATGATTTATATTTTTTTGGTTTACGATTCTATTAATGGATGAACATTCTACACAATTTAATTTCTCTTATCATTAACCATTCATTTTGTAATTGAAAATTGAACATAATTATCACCAAATTATTATTTCTTTCTTTTACCCTTAGATGAGTCATTTTTTATCATTCATGTAAAAATTTAGTTTTTTATTATCAGTGAAAATCGTTTCTCTTTAGTTTTGGTTCCATTGTGGGGGGAAAACTACTGATATATTCCATGGTATGTCAAGAGGTAGGGCTACAACTTTTATATTTTCTCCAAAGCGGGATAAGACTGTCTGAATGCCGAAACGCGTCCTGCAAGTGGATTGATGAAATCTGTGTTCCCAAAACCACCTCCCACATTTCCTATAAAAGGGCACCTTGGGCTCCTCATTTGCAAGTTCGGCCAAGGAGTGAAGTGCTGCCAATTTGGAGTCCTAGAAGAGTCTCCTAATCACCTTGGAGGTTCTGGAGGCCCCTATCCTCATAGGGAGATCAACAAGGAAGAAGGAGTTCCACCCGAGCTTCCTCCTCCTCCCGATGTCGAGCTAAAAGTTGGGTGTTCGTTGTGAGGGAGCTACACACATGCCAAGGAAGTTCCGATGCATAAATTAGCTACTGGTTTGGAGTAATTTGGGTGTTTAAACATTTCATTCCATGTATCTTATTTTATTTCAGATTTGAATTCTTGATTTGATGCATGTGAGTGTTATGCTCTTAATTTCTAACTGATCGGTGTGAGGTTTTGAGTGCGTGACTTGTGTTGTTCCGATTGGACATCACAAGAATCCTTTTCATACCCACCTTATTGAGATTTCAATATTCTTTGGAAGCTCTTATTCCATGCATAAGTACTGGACCTTTACAATACGATTGTTATGTCATGGTTTGGTCCGTAAAGTATTGAAATAAAAGCTTAGGAATTAATCGGGATTCCAATTAACTCCAACCAAAGAATTACTCTAAACCCAAGATGAATCTCTATGAACAATGAACTTGATATGTGTGTAGTGAAATCACATCGACCCTTTTATCTCATATTTCTCAAAATCCACTTGGTCACTCATCTTTTAATCTATTTCAACTAAGTCATTGTTTTAAGCTGTTTTCAAAACCACCCCTCTCTTAGACATTTTTATCAAAAATACACACTCTAAACCTACCAACGCTCCTTGAGAGACGACCTAGGGTTTACCCTAGACTATAAATCAACCTTAAAAATATAATCAATTTGACGTGTCACGACATCACGGTCAAATTTTGGCGCCGTTGCCGGGGAGCGCTTTGGTTTTTTGTGCGTGTTTTTGATAAATTTTTTTTTATTTATAATTTTTGTGAATATTTGTTTGTTTTATCTTCTACCTTTGAATTTGTTTTTGTGTTCTAATTTATTTATTGTTTAGGTTCATTGTATGACGCGTTCTACTCCGGGAGACCTACAAACTTTTGAACCCGAACCGGAGAGGATCCTACATCAACGAAACCGAGACATACAAGACCACACTTTGAAGGAGGAGACATCAAATCTTAAAATTCTTCTTGATCCTTCTTCTTCTTATGAAACCAAAGTTAAAATTGAACATAACTTGTATAACATGGATGAAAATAATAGAACACTAAAAGAACTAACCTCACCTGATGTTGATATCCAACCCACTTACATTCAATTACAAGGTGAGGCACCCAATTTTGAACTAAAATCTGGTTTAATTCATTTATTACCAAGATTTCATGGACTGCCTGGAGAAGATCCACATAAGCATTTAAAAGAATTTCATACTGTGTGTTCAACCTTAAAACCTGCTAATGTGGATGAAGAACAAGTGAAGCTTAGGGCATTCCCATTTTCATTAGAAGACACTGCAAAAGATTGGTTATACTATGTCAATTCACCAATTAGGGGCTGGGCAGACATGAAACGCCTTTTTCTTGAAAAATACTTCCTAGCCTCTCGAACTGCAACTATAAGGAAAGAAATATGTGGTATAAGACAATCTCAGGGGGAAACATTACATGAATATTGGGAACGCTTTAAAAGGTTATGTTCAATTTGCCCACACCACCAAATAAGTGATCAACTTTTAATTCAATATTTTTATGAAGGTTTGATTCCTATTGATCGAAATATGATTGATGCTACTGCAGGTGGTGCATTGGTAGATAAGACCCCAATCGCTGCAAGAACCCTCATTGAGAACATGGCACAGAACACTCAACAATTCGGTACACGGTCCAGTGTTCCCATTCGAGGTGTCCATGAGGTGCAAAGTACTGAGTTTGAGAAGAAGGTGGACACGAAGTTCGAAGAGGTAAGTACCCTTCTGCGACAACTAGCTCTCTCCCAAGGGAAATATCAATCTCCTCCTCCCATCCATTGTGGAATCTGCTCTTCTGACACCCACTATTCTGACCAATGCCCCCAATTGAGAGAAACCTCTGAAAGTTGTGAGGCAATATTTCCAGGACGCCCCTTTAACCAACCCTTTAGGCAAGAACCATACTATCCATCCAACCAAGGTTGGAAGGACAACCAAGCTTATAGGCAAGGGGGGTATTCAAACCAACCTCAACATCAATGGAACCAACAAGGTCAGAGTAGTCATCCACCACCACCCAGAAGTCCTCAACCACCCCAAAGGCCATTCCAACCACCTCCTCCAAAAACCGATCCTAGCCTAGAAGATATGATGAAACAAATGGCTTCCAATAATCTCCAATTCCAACAAACCACCCAAGCAGCCATACAAGACCTAAAGACCCAACTAGGACAACTTGCCAACTCGGTGGGGGAAATCCAAAGTCATGGGTCGGGTAAACTACCATCTCAACCAGTAGTAAACCCTAGGGATAAAGGAAATGTTAGTGCAATCACCCTTAGGAGTGGGACACAACTCAAAAGCCAAATGACCCCTCCATTAGAGTCCTCCCATCCAAAGGAAACCACCATCCCAACTGCTGAAAATGGTCCAAGAGAAGAAAACCCTTTTCCTGAGAGAAGCTCCTCCAAAGGAAAGACTGTGGTTGTTGATGAGCCACCTATCCCAACCATTCCTCTTCCATTTCCTCAAAGGGCTGCCCAACCTAGGAAACAAAAAGAAACCGAACTTGATAAAGAAATCTTGGAAACTTTCAAGAAAGTACAGGTTAACATTCCTTTGATTGATGCTGTGAAGCAAATTCCAAGATATGCCAAGTTTCTGAAGGAGATGTGTACACACCGAAGGAGGCTTCGTGGTGATGAGAAGGTGAGCCTGGGGAGGAATGTTTCAGCATTGATAGAGTCATCACTTCCTACCAAGTGCAATGATCCTGGGACATTCTCGATTCCATGCACCATAGGGGAGTATTCGTGTTCCAATGCTATGCTTGATTTGGGTGCTTCTATTAATGTGATGCCTCACTCTATTTACTCTTCATTGCAGGTCGGTGAACTGAAGCCCACTGGTATTGTCGTTCAACTAGCAAATCGGAGTACGGCACACCCCTCTGGTGTGCTAGAGGATGTTCTTGTGAGGGTGCAAAATTTAATTTTTCCTGCTGATTTTTACGTGCTTAAAATGGAAGATGATAGGATGAATGGACATGCCCCAATTATATTGGGGAGACCTTTCTTGAAAACCGCCAAAACCATAATTAATGTCCATAATGGTACATTATCTATGGAGTTTGGAGGTAATATTGTCCACTTCAATATCCTTGATGCCATGAAGCACCCCTCAGAAGAACACTCCTCTCTCTTTTTCAATTCAATTGATGTTCTCCCTTCCCCTGAACCAACTTATTTTCATTCACCTGATCCCCTTTCTGAGTTTTCTTCATTGATTGAAATGTTAGGTAATGAATCATGCATTGATTGTTGTAGCGGTTTAGAGAAATGTCATGCATGTTTGTTAATTGATGATTTCTTGAACACAGAGGATCACATGACCATCGATAATACTGCTAAGCTTGTAAAAGCTCATTCCTCATCTGAGGATGTTACCATTGATCAGTTAGATGAGATCAGTGACTTCTCACTTTCACACACACTTCTGTCAATCCAAAATCCCCCAGAATTGGAACTAAAACAACTGCCTCAAGATTTAAAATACTCATATCTTGAGAATGGAAACAAGTTGCCCGTCATCATTGCTAGTTCACTCCCTCCTGAGCATGAATTGCGACTGCTTGATCTTTTGAGGAAGTATAAACAAGCTTTGGGATGGACACTTGCTGACATTCCTGGCATTAGCCCATCAATTTGTACACATCATATTTTATTAAATGATGATGCTAAACCAGTGAGGCAGTCACAACGACGACTGAACCCAAACCTACTTGATGTTGTTAAAAAAGAAGTAACAAAATTGTTGGCTGCTGGAATCATTTACCCTATCTCTGACAGCCAATGGGTCAGTCCTGTTCAAGTAGTTCCTAAAAAAACTGGCCTTACTGTAGTTAAAAATGAAAATAATGAATTGGTTCCAACTCGTGTGAAGAATAGTTGGCGTGTCTGTATAGACTATCGCCGACTAAACCAACACACTAGGAAGGACCATTTCCCATTGCCATTCATTGACCAGATGCTAGAGAGGCTAGCAGGGAAGTCCCATTACTGTTTCCTTGATGGGTATTCTGGATACTTTCAGATCCATATTGCCCCTGAGGATCAGGAAAAGACAACCTTTACATGCCCCTTTGGTACATTTGCTTATAGAAGGATGCCATTTGGTCTGTGCAATGCTCCAGGTACTTTCCAACGATGTATGGTTAGTATTTTTTCGGATTACTTGGAGAATTGCATGGAGGTTTTTATGGATGATTTTACTGTTTATGGATCCTCTTTTGATGAATGTTTAAGTAGTCTTGGTTCTGTCCTACGTCGCTGTATTGAAAAGAATCTTGTATTAAATTATGAGAAATGCCATTTCATGGTGCGACAAGGCATAGTTTTGGGACATGTCATTTCTGGGGAAGGAATCCAAGTGGACAAATCAAAAGTAGATATAATTTCCTCCCTACCATTCCCTAAAAATGTTCGGGATGTGCGGTCTTTCCTGGGTCATGCTGGATTTTATCGTCGTTTCATTCGTGACTTTAGTAAAATTGCACTCCCCCTCTCCCGATTACTCCAAAAAGAAAAAGAATTTGATTTTGATAAAAAATGTGAGGAAGCTTTCAATAAGTTAAAATGGAGTCTCACGTCACCCCCGGTAATCCAACCACCCCGGTGGGATTTACCATTTGAGCTCATGTGTGACGCCTCTAACTATGCAGTTGGGGCAGTCTTGTCACAAAAGGTCGATCGAGCTCCACATGTCATTGCCTATGCCTCATGTACTTTGGACCCTGCCCAAGCAAACTACACCACCACTGAAAAAGAATTTCTTTCCATTGTGATTGCCTTGGGTAAATTCAGGCCATACCTTATAGGGTCCAAAGTCGTTGTGTTCTCAGACCATGCAGCCCTCCGATATCTCCTAAAGAAACCAGAAGCCAAACCACGTCTCATTCGCTGGATGCTCCTCCTTCAAGAATTTGATCTAGAAATTAGGGATAAAAAAGGAGCAGAGAATGTGGTTGCTGACCATATCAGTAGGATTCTCCCACCCTCGGACATTGACTCATCCCCTTGTATTCCCATAAATGAATTGTTTCCTGATGAGAAATTGTACCGAGTGCAAGATGTTATTCCTTGGTATGCTGAAATTGTAAATTATTTGGTAGCGTCTTGCATTCCTGCTGATTTCACCAAAAACCAGGCCGACCGTCTAAAACATGAGTCTCGTTGGTACATTTGGGATGACCCCTACCTCTGGCGCACATGTAGTGATCAAGTTATTAGGCGTTGTGTTCCCGATAGTGAGTTTCAATCTGTCCTTAGGTTCTGCCACACACTTGCTTGTGGGGGCCACTTTGGTCCCCAACGGACTGCTCGCAAGGTCTTAGATTCTGGTCTCTTTTGGCCCACATTGTTTAGGGATGCCCATGAATTCTGTAAATCTTGTCCTCGGTGTCAAAGAATAGGGAATGTCTCTAAAAGAAATGAGATGCCCCAACAACCCTTACTCTTCCATGACATTTTTGATGTTTGGGGCATTGACTTTATGGGACCATTCCCCAATTCATTTGGGAACGTTTACATTCTTCTGGCAGTGGATTATGTTTCAAAGTGGGTAGAGGCACGAGCCACGAGGACAGATGATTCCAAGACAGTTGTGGAATTTTTGAGAACCCAAATATTCTGTAGGTTTGGATTACCTAGGTTTATCATCAGTGATCAGGGTTCTCATTTCTGCAACCGCACAATGCAATCTCTTTTGCGCAGGTACGGGGTTGGGCATCGAGTGTCTACTGCTTATCACCCACAAACAAATGGTCAAGCTGAAGTATCAAATAGAGAGGTAAAACAGATTCTTGAGAAAACAGTTCAGCCAAACAGAAAAGACTGGAGTCTTAGACTCGATGATTCGTTATGGGCTTACCGTACTGCATTCAAAACTCCAATTGGCATGTCACCATATCGGCTAGTTTTTGGGAAGAGTTGTCACCTCCCTGTTGAGGTATTCAAAGGAAGTTGCAGATTCAGGAGTTGGAGGAAATGAGAAGAGATTCATATGAGAACTCCCGAATTTATAAAGAGCGAACCAAGGCTGCCCACGACCGTCTCATCCTTCATCGTCAATTCCAAATTGGCCAGAAGGTCCTCCTCTACAATGCAAGGCTGAAGTTGCACCCAGGTAAGCTTCGTTCCCGTTGGTTTGGACCTTACATTGTTACTAATGTCTCTCCATTTGGTGTTGTCCAGGTTCAAAATGAAGACACCAAGCAAACCTTCACTGTCAATGGGCAGCGGCTGAAGCACTTCCATGAAGCCATTCCGGAGTCCCCAATGGAGGAACTCCATGTTCAAGAAGCGGTCTATGAATAACACTCACCAGGTTTTATCCTTCCTTCACACAGTCTCTTTTATTGTAGTGAGGACACTGCATTCTCTAGGTGTGGGGGGGTGGATACATTCCTGGGTTAGTTAGAATTTTTCACCATTTTCTCCTTTTGTTTTCTCTTTTTGGCCTTCTTTATGGTATTTTTATTTTTCCCCATCAACAATTTCGAAATTCCATGATGTGGCGACCATAAAATGGGGAAAGTAAAAATACCATAACGAAGGCTAAAAAGAATATTTGTATGAATTTAACATCAGGGAGTGATTTTTAGTGAATTGGTTTTCTGTCAATGATATAAATGGTCGTATCTATGTGAAACCTTTGAGATGATTGATGCCCATTGTGTGAGTAGTTTTTGAGAAAACTATGTCGCTAATATCTCCAAAAAAAAAAAAAAATTTGCACCAAACCACAAAGTGTGATTATTTCTTACTTAATATAAGGTAAATATATGTTGGGTTAATATTTTTCAGCTTTAAATGATATTTCCATACGTTCGTTACTTATCCGATCTATTTCATTACTGTACCAGATTGACCTATGCGTGTGTACCTAATGTCCGACTGTTGTACGCCCTCAAAAAAAAAAAAATTGTTGTGTCTTGGGCAGGTCAAAAACCACTCATCCTCAACCTTTGATCTTGTTATAACTATTGCAATTAGTGTCGTGAGGAGATCAAACAAGGGTTGAGAGATGAGTGTGAGATTTGTTCCAATTGCAACTTCAAAAAAATGAGGGGAGTGATGAAATGTGCAACATATGGGGATATCTAGGTCGGGAGCTTATGGTTTGACTTCTGGGAATGCTTAAATGAGTGGGTCTTGAAATATGATTGCAAAGGATGTAGGACAGGTTCGGTGAGAAAATCATTTAAGCTGAAAAATGTTAAAATAACATATATTTATTAGATATCAAGTGGAAAGAATAGCATGGAATGGTTTTCACACACACACATGGATATTTAGTGTCATGGTTTACTTCTGAATTCCTTTCTCAAATGGGTATCATGAATCTTTTTGAATTTCACTATGATATGATTTATGAGACATCTTTTTCTATTTTCACTAGGAAGAACTCCTTGGTGTGGTTCGTGCATTGATCACTTTACTTTAAATAAAATTTACTCAAATGATAAATCTTTATGATGTTGGATATATATATATATATATGAATAATTGTATTTGAATATGTGACTTTGCCCAGGAGTGCAAATGTTTAGGTGTGGGGGTGTGATCGTACCACGATTCACTGTTTCATTTTCACCCTTACACTGCTGTGCTAAACATATTTTGTATTAAAAAATTATAAAAATATTATCAAATTGTACTTCATGTTTGATTCAATAATTTAGTGTTTATCACTATTAAATAGGGCAATGATACTTGTTTTGAAAATTACAATGTAGGTGGAGGTGATTTGGAGGGCTCTTGATGAAGTGAAAGAAAACTGGGCCAAAAATTGAATGGATCCATGGACATCTGTCCACTGTTTTGAATAGTACACAAAATCCGTGCATCCAAATGGGCTGAAATTTTGTGGGCCTGTCCAAAATTCAATATTCTACATTTCCTATTAAGGAACCCAATCCTGATTCGGAGAGAATGGGGCCCATCCGAACTGATCTGTCCGAGCCACCGAATTTGGACCAAGTCAAATTCGGTGTTCTGTATTTTATCAATATCTCGAGCATAATTGTCAAAACGGTGCCAAACTTTCGGTGGAGACAGTCAAGAGGTAGGGCTACAACTTTTATATTTTCTCCAAAGCGGGATAAGACTGTCTGAATGCCGAAACGCGTCCTGCAAGTGGATTGATGAAATCTGTGTTCCCAAAACCACCTCCCACATTTCCTATAAAAGGGCACCTTGGGCTCCTCATTTGCAAGTTCGGCCAAGGAGTGAAGTGCTGCCAATTTGGAGTCCTAGAAGAGTCTCCTAATCACCTTGGAGGTTCTGGAGGCCCCTATCCTCATAGGGAGATCAACAAGGAAGAAGGAGTTCCACCCGAGCTTCCTCCTCCTCCCGATGTCGAGCTAAAAGTTGGGTGTTCGTTGTGAGGGAGCTACACACATGCCAAGGAAGTTCCGATGCATAAATTAGCTACTGGTTTGGAGTAATTTGGGTGTTTAAACATTTCATTCCATGTATCTTATTTTATTTCAGATTTGAATTCTTGATTTGATGCATGTGAGTGTTATGCTCTTAATTTCTAACCGATCGGTGTGAGGTTTTGAGTGCGTGACTTGTGTTGTTCCGATTGGACATCACAAGAATCCTTTTCATACCCACCTTATTGAGATTTCAATATTCTTTGGAAGCTCTTCTTCCATGCATAAGTACTGGACCTTTACAATACGATTGTTATGTCAAGGTTTGGTCCGTAAAGTATTGAAATAAAAGCTTAGGAATTAATCGGGATTCCAATTAACTCCAACCAAAGAATTACTCTAAACCCAAGATGAATCTCTATGAACAATGAACTTGATATGTGTGTAGTGAAATCACATCGACCCTTTTATCTCATATTTCTCAAAATCCACTTGGTCAATCATCTTTTAATCTATTTCAACTAAGTCATTGTTTTAAGCTGTTTTCAAAACCACCCCTCTCTTAGACATTTTTATCAAAAATACACACTCTAAACCTACCAACGCTCCTTGAGAGACGACCTAGGGTTTACCCTAGACTATAAATCAACCTTAAAAATATAATCAATTTGACGTGTCACGACATCACGGTCAAATTTTTGGCGCCGTTGCCGGGGATATTAGCGACATAGTTTTCTCAAGGGTAAACCCTAGGTCGTCTCTCAAGGAGCGTTGGTAGGTTTAGAGTGTGTATTTTTGATAAAAATGTCTAAGAGAGGGGTGGTTTTGAAAACAGCTTAAAACAATGACTTAGTTGAAATAGATTAAAAGATGATTGACCAAGTGGATTTTGAGAAATATGAGATAAAAGGGTCGATGTGATTTCACTACACACATATCAAGTTCATTGTTCATAGAGATTCATCTTGGGTTTAGAGTAATTCTTTGGTTGGAGTTAATTGGAATCCCGATTAATTCCTAAGCTTTTATTTCAATACTTTACGGACCAAACCTTGACATAACAATCGTATTGTAAAGGTCCAGTACTTATGCATGGAAGAAGAGCTTCCAAAGAATATTGAAATCTCAATAAGGTGGGTATGAAAAGGATTCTTGTGATGTCCAATCGGAACAACACAAGTCACGCACTCAAAACCTCACACCGATCGGTTAGAAATTAAGAGCATAACACTCACATGCATCAAATCAAGAATTCAAATCTGAAATAAAATAAGATACATGGAATGAAATGTTTAAACACCCAAATTACTCCAAACCAGTAGCTAATTTATGCATCGGAACTTCCTTGGCATGTGTGTAGCTCCCTCACAACGAACACCCAACTTTTAGCTCGACATCGGGAGGAGGAGGAAGCTCGGGTGGAACTCCTTCTTCCTTGTTGATCTCCCTATGAGGATAGGGGCCTCCAGAACCTCCAAGGTGATTAGGAGACTCTTCTAGGACTCCAAATTGGCAGCACTTCACTCCTTGGCCGAACTTGCAAATGAGGAGCCCAAGGTGCCCTTTTATAGGAAATGTGGGAGGTGGTTTTGGGAACACAGATTTCATCAATCCACTTGCAGGACGCGTTTCGGCATTCAGACAGTCTTATCCCGCTTTGGAGAAAATATAAAAGTTGTAGCCCTACCTCTTGACTGTCTCCACCGAAAGTTTGGCACCGTTTTGACAATTATGCTCGAGATATTGATAAAATACAGAACACCGAATTTGACTTGGTCCAAATTCGGTGGCTCGGACAGATCAGTTCGGATGGGCCCCATTCTCTCCGAATCAGGATTGGGTTCCTTAATAGGAAATGTAGAATATTGAATTTTGGACAGGCCCACAAAATTTCAGCCCATTTGGATGCACGGATTTTGTGTACTATTCAAAACAGTGGACAGATGTCCATGGATCCATTCAATTTTTGGCCCAGTTTTCTTTCACTTCATCAAGAGCCCTCCAAATCACCTCCACCTACATTGTAATTTTCAAAACAAGTATCATTGCCCTATTTAATAGTGATAAACACTAAATTATTGAATCAAACATGAAGTACAATTTGATAATATTTTTATAATTTTTTAATACAAAATATGTTTAGCACAGCAGTGTAAGGGTGAAAATGAAACAGTGAATCGTGGTACGATCAGTATGCCATTGATTCCTAGTTTCTCTTGAATTGTAATTAATTTGGTCCTATTATTCAAACTCCAAAAATAAATCTCCACCTCTCATTCTAAATTTTAATATTCTAGGGGAGCTTGTTCTTAAGTTTTCCTCTATACTATTTATGGAAATCAGAGAAGCACATGATCTCTTATAGAACATAGCATATGGGAATGGACTGGAAATATTTCTCTTTATGGTAAGATGATTGTAGATTATTTTTATTATAGGTAAATATAGGAACTAATTCTCCCCATTCATATGGTTTTCATGATATTTTATTCTATACCAATTCTCTATGGTAGTAACGAGGTCGATGTAAATGTCCATACAGAGAAAAAAATAGGATAATTTAAATAGAAGAATGTTGTTTTGGATGAAAGTTTTTTTAGTCGGATGCTAAAACAATAGGAAACCTATTTAGGTATGGTATCTATTGATCATTGTGACACTTATGAATTGTATAATATAGTTTTCTTTCTATTTTCTTTCTATTTTTTTTAATTCCATCATTTATTCTTATAAAAAATGTTTTTAGTTGGTTAATATGTTGTTTTTCGAATTTTTTGGTGAATTTTATTTTACATGGAACCTTTATTCTTGTTTTTTGATTCATATTCAAAGAATATAAATATTACCTTTTCCAACCCTTATGTTTTATATTACATCATTATTTTCAAACTGTATAATTTTTTTGAATGTTTAGTACATTTTATGGCAGGTCAATTTATTTATTTTTCTGAATCAATCAATCATTCCATATAAATAATATAAAATTCTAAAAATAACATTTTATAAAAATGTTTCACAAAATTTATGGATGTGATGTGATATTTCCTTATGTTAAAATTAATATAGAAATTAAAAGGTTTTATAATAAAAAATATTTTTGGAATGAAAAATAGTAATAGACTATCTAATGAAGTGAATGAAAATAGTTCCAAAACAACCTTTTGGGAATTAAGAAGAATTTGTAGTTGAGGGAGTCCTCTCCATAGTACTACACCCTGAAACCAATTAAAATTCTTCATAAATTATAATCTAAATAAATCAAAAAAAATACCCATTCCATCGAAAGAGAAAAATATAAATCCATGAAAAAATGGACCATAAAAAACTACTCTTGTATGTTTTTATTCTCATCCTTCCTTCTTGAGTAATTTTTTGATACTAGATCAAAAAATCCTTATAAAAGTGTATTTGATTTCTAACTAATGTCACTTATTTGTTTTTAAAACATTTCACCCTTGCGAAATAGTCCTCTTCTTGATTTATATGCTTTTGTTTCATCACATGACATGGTCTTATAAGAGTTTTTTGTTGACAACTGCTTATGCAAAACTCTATAGATTATGAGAACCTAATGATAGAGAAATTCAATCACGCTTTCCTAGTTTCTAGATAATAAATTATCTATTTTTTTGGAATCAAATGAAGTTAAATAATATGATAGTTTCTCTTTATCATACATTTTTTCTCAATGATCACCTAATGATGAAATTTTTGTGATATATTTAATGAAAATTAGAATATGATGTGTTGAAACATTTATGATGGTATAATTAATAAGATCTAATAATTCAATTTTCCAATGTTTATATTCAAGTAAATGGTAATGAAGATCTAGAACGTGGATAAAAGGATTTCAAAATTTATAGTGATGATAATTATATGATGATTTCATATGAAAATGAATGATTTATGTTTCTACTAAAATGTTTCATATCACAAAATTTTTAATTATTTGGATTTATGTTTATGTTTTTCTTAGTTAGGCGTTCATTTTTTATATGTATTATATTGAAATTAAATTTTTAAAAATTTGTAGGATGGTAAGAGGAAGGATCAGGATAATAAGAAATAAGGCTATAGTGGTAATTGAATATAATGGGATGGTTTGAAAATGTGTATTGAGTTTCTATTTATTAGAAATAGTGGGGCTATTTTTTGTAATTGTTTTTACCTTAACTTGTCATGAACCGCCTTCACCAAAAGGAGGGAAGGGTCGGCAGATTTCTAGTCCCTTCCTTCTTTAAGTTGAATGAGAGATAATGACCCCCAAGACACGCCTTCAATAGGTCCCGGAGTGGCGACTAGCACCAAGGGTATTGAAATTTCTCACAAATGGAAGACATTACACCTTTTTGTTTTATAAGATCGAGAGATGAGATGATGAAACTCAAAAACACCAAGGTAAAAGAAAAGTAAAGCAAAAAGTAAACCATTCCCACATGCATGTTCCAAAAGTAAAGCCACAAGTACAAAAGGTGACTACAAGGTATGTACCAAAGAGGAAAAGCAAAAACTACAACTGCCCCAAAGGTCCGAGCTAGTAAGGTCCTGTGTGATCCCCGAAGTCCTCCTGGAAACCTGAAAGTAGTTTTATATACGTAGGGTGAGCATACAAGTACACTCAGTAGGGAAAACCAAAGACTCTCTGCACAAGTGGGGGAACGTACTAAAGTTCCGTGAGAAAAAAAAGTTAATCCAAACACCTAACAAGGTAAACTATCCACCCAAGCCTCACCAAGGTACACTCCCCAAATAACGCAAGTCAAGTAATATATATAATAAGAACACATCGATGTTTGGGTACCCTACGCCACTTTCCCACTAGATATTGAGACATCCTATGCATCGAACCAATCCCGCCATTCTCACCGCAGTCCCACTGCCACACCCGCCCGCACACACCTGGGCCACAACCACACGCAGTCCCACTGCCGAAATCCCGCCCGCACACACCTGGGCCCCAACCGCACGCAGTCCCACTACTGAATCCCGCCCGCACACACCTGGGCCACAACTGTCAAATGTAACCACGCCAGCAAACACCTAGGATAGAACAACCACCACCATGCCCGAAGACACCTGGGCTAAAGGATCCACTGCCACGCCTGAAGACACCTAGGCCTCATCCCAAAGAAGCTTGGGAAACCACCTGCCGCACACACCTGGCCAACCACCACACTACCCCGCCCGAAGGTTCTTGGGATAATAATGGACTTCAGGCCATCACAGCCTGCCCGAAGATTCTTGGGCTTTCCGGGAAAGGGAGCAGAAAAAGAGCTAATAACCAGCCACTAAGAATAGTGTTGGGAAAAACACCCTCCCCCATGAAATGGGGGTGTTCGGCACTAATTTCTCAACTTGGGTGGGGTGTGAATAAGAAACACAAAGCTACAAGTATATATATATATAGGTAACAAGCACTCACCCAAAGCTAGGTTTTTCTTCAGACAGCCTACAGTTCACAATAGCACTCATGTCTGAGTCACGACTCATGCTAATAACCCATTTGTCCCATTCTTATTTCACGTTTAGTGTTAATGTTTAAGTTTAAGAACTACCGAGAAACTAGTAGTCATAGGCATTAGTCCAGGAAAGTAAACAGTAAAACATCAACCAAAACGTCCACACCCGATTCTCAACAACAAAGGATTCCACCCTAATTCGTGATATAAACAAGTAACCACCGGGACTTAAAACTCATAAACACCGAAGCCACACCAACATGGGATCTCATACCCAGTTTCATAACCATTGAAAGGATAAAAGAACAGGGGATACCATCCCCTCCCACATCTCCAGCAATCGAATCGTAAGAGAAAACCACCAAAACAATGCCACCAGCACTAAGCAAGGCCAAGCCTGTATTTTTAGATTTCAAAGATTTTACACGTTCCATGATTTCAATTCCATTTCGATCGGGGTTAGCACAGAAGGGATTGATCCTGGTGCTTTCAATTTATTCAGCCGGATATACATAATTAACCAATTACTTTTCATAGCAGGAGTTTACAACCACAACAAGCCATTTAAAACATCAGCAGGGGTTCATTAGTGCACAAACAACGACCACCAACGACCTCGATTTTCAGGAGGCATAAGCCAGCACAACTCAACAAGATGGTCATAGAAGAAACATCATCAAAATGTAAGACAACATCAATGATCACACCCCCCTCTTTTTTATAGAATTCATTCATTATCTTTAATTAGGTCTAGTTTATCCAATTCTACAGGATCAAAAGCACGCCCACCCCGCATGATACACAAAAGAGAGAGGCAAAGGAGATATTCCCTACTTGTTGATAGATGATCGACATTTAGGCCGGGGCGCGGAACTTTACAGATAACGATGCGGTGCACCCGATGAACCAGAAGCTGTTTGTGAAAAGCCACTATCGAGGAAAGGAGAAACCACGACTAACCCTTAGTTTATAAGAGCCGAGGATAGTTGAGGTGAAAACGCGAAACCGCGTAAGGCGTGGGGGTCGTGGGTTGACCACGCGGCTCCACTAGTCATTAAAAAAGGTCGAGTGGTTTAAGCCAACTCATGAATTGATTAAGTATTTAATTAAAACGCTTATGCACATTACGTGTCTTTAAAACACGCTCAAACTGGTCAAAATAGTGTTTAAAACCCTATTTGTGCAAAAGGGAGCGCTACTGGAAACAACATGATAAGGCCGGGTGACGCCGATCAGTCTCACCGATCGGTCGCGCCGATCGGTCTCACCTATCGGTCTCACCGATCGGTCTCACCGTTCGGTCACGCTGATCGATCTCACCGATCGGTCTCACCGAGACACCACTCTTTTAGGACCCGGATTTTGGAAAAGGGAAGGACCAAGAGCACATCAGATACCTCTCAGAATATTCTCATCCTCGAGAATTTAAACAACCGAGAAGGGAATGGCGGGTCCGAACAACCACCCCAAAAGATACCTCTCAAGAGTGAACCTCATCGTTAACTAAGAACATCTTCCTGTCTCAAACCAAGAAACATAACATGCCAAACTGCACAGGCATGTGGGTTGGGGAGTCTCCTCCCCCATGTCAAGATATTATCTGCTTTGGGCAGCACTGACTCGCCCGCACAGGTTTAATCGCATCCACCTTAATGCATCTTGATTAGGGGTCGGGTTCTCTCCTTCCCCATAGTCGGGGCTTTTCACACACAAACAGAGGAAAGAAAACCAGCACATTTCATAGCCAAAAGAAAAAATGTTCTACCACAACAGGTACAACAAGGAACAAAACTCAAAACAACTCCGGGTACTGGGTACGCATCTATTCTTCCCTCTCCCTCGTACTCTCCACAAGCCCACCATGTCTCCACAACACACAAACCAAGGAGATGGTTTGCCCGCGAAGCACCTTTTATTTGCGATCCTCGATCCCCACTGGTCTCTCCACAAAGGTCACGTCGTCCTCGATGTCCATCTCACCCCAATCAAGGATGTGTGAATCATCGTGCAGATATTGACGGAGCTGGGACACATGAAAGACATCATGTTTCCTTAGTAGTGGCGGCGGTAATGCTAGCTGGTAAGCCACTTCACCGACCCTCTGCAACACTTGGAAGGGTCCGATGAATCTGGGAGAAAGCTTAATCCCTTTGCCGAACCTCCGCGACCCACGCTGAGGGGAGAACTTCAAGAACACGTGGTCCCCAACCTCAAACTCCAAGGGCCTCCTTCTGGTATCATCATACGACTTCTGTCGGTCATGGGCCGCCTTCATCCTTTCCCGTATGAGCTGAACCTTCTATGTCGTGTTCTGCACCACCTCCGGGCCTAGGATGTCTACCTCTTCAAACCCTGGTACATCTTGGAAACTCATGTGGGTACCGCCAGGGGTGAGTTGTGGAACTCACTGAGAACCTTTCCGCGCATCGCCTTCGGGACAAACAACCTTTTCTGGAAAATCATCTTGTTCTGAACATCCTTTGTCCATCCTTCCGGAGCATTGCCCTGGTCAACTTGGTCATGCATCACTTCACACTCTAGGTCTCCCCACTGAGACTCCTCCACTTTCTAAAACAGGGATGATTGCACTGTCATCTGATATAGGCAGCCTCTGCCGCTATCCATCTTCGCATCCAGGTGTAAGGCAGCCAACTCCTCCATTGCCTTCCAGGCGTCCTCTAACTCTCGGACCGCATCCTTCTGTGTCCTCCTGCTCAAGGCATCGGCCACCACATTGTCCTTGCCCTCAGTATAAGAGATCTCAAAGTCATAATCCTAGAGGAACTCCACCCATCTCCACTGTCACAAGTTTAAGTCCCGCTGGGAGAAGATATACCTCACGCTTTTGTGATCCATGAAGACCACAAAGAGTTCCCCAATGAGGTAGTGCCACCATAACTTTAGCACAAAAATGACCACTACGGGTTCCAGGTCGTGGGTGGTGTAATTACGCTCATGGACACGCAGCTGCCTGGACCCATAAGAGATCACCCGTTGTCGCTACATAAACATGCATCCCAGGACCTATCCAGATGCATCATAGAACACCTCATAAGCCGCCCCTTCTTCTGGTAATCTCAGCACTGGGGCACTGACCAACTTCTCCTTCAGATACCTGAAGGCTGACTGGCACTGTTCACTCCATACGAAAGCCTGGTCCTTCTTGGTCAGAGCCGTCAAAGGGGCTGCTACTCAGGAGAAGTTGGGTACGAATCTCTAGTAGTAACCTACCAGCCCAAGGAAACTACGGACCTCTGCCACATTCTTGGGTGCTTCCTAAGAAAAAACCGCCGCAACTTTTGGTGGGTCCACCGCTACCCCCTGCTCGGACACCACGTGCTAGAGGAAGTGCACTTCTCGTGTTCAGAACTTGCATTTTGACAACTTCCCATAGAGCTGGTGCTATCGGAGGACCTCCAAAACTATCCTCAGGTGCTCTGCATGGTCCTATTCGGACCTCGAATAGATCAGGATATCGTCGATGAACACAACCATGAACCGATCCAAGTACTCCCGGAAGATGGAGTTCGTAAGCCCCATGAACACAGCTGGGCCATTTGTAACACTGAAGGGCATGTCTATGAACTCAAAGTGTCTATACCTGCACCTGAACGTTGTCTTTGGGATGTCGCTCTCTTTCACCCTCAGCTGGTGGTACCCAGACCACAGGTCGATCTTCGGGAACCATCCTGCCCCTTTCAGCTGGTCGAAAAGATCATATATCCTTGGAAGAGGGTAGCGATTATTGATCGTCACCTGATTCAGCCTCCTGTAGTCTATCCACAACCTAATACCACCATATGCCTTCTTTTCAAACAAGAACATAGCACCCCACAATGACGCACTCAGACGAACATAACCCCTCTTCATCAGATCGTCAATCTGTATCCGCAACTCCTGTAGCTCCGAAGGTGCCATCCGGTAAGGATCCATCGAGATTGGACGAGCGCCGGGCTGCAGGTCTATCGAGAACTCGATATCACGTCGAGGGGGTAGAGTCATCACCTCCTGAGTAAAGATGTCCATAAACTCACGGATGTTCTCTGGCACTTCAACCATTTCAGCATCTACTGATTCCACTGTCATCTCAGTCAACAAGGAGAGGAGAGGTTCCTCTCTCCTATTTCCCTTCGGACTGCTCCGCTCACTGGTGAAGGTAAGACGACGGCTGTCCAATTCTGTGAACACCACCCTTCTTCGAAAACAGTCGATGACGGAACACACAGAAAATAGCCATTCGATGCCTCGGATGACATCGTATGGCTGAATATGTATCAGAAGAAGATCCCTAACCGACTGATGTGGCCCTAACATCAGTCTGCATCCCCGAAAAACGAACAACAAGTCGGTCTGACCTCCAACTGGTGTACTCAACACCAGGGGTACTGGAAGTCTCTCAACATCTAGACCCAAGGCATGGGCTAGACTGGGTGAAACAAAGGAGTGCGAAGCTCCGGTATCGAACAAAGCATAATCAAGAGTGCTAAACAGACTGATCGTACATCGAACAACCTTTGGCCCTGCTGGAACAGCTGCCTCTGCAGCGTGCAACTATCCACGCCCAGCTGCCCTGCCCCTCGGATATCGGCCACCTCCCCGACCACACCTTGGTCGAGGTCCCTGTGGAGCTCCCTGAGGTCGGCCTCCTCCTCCTACGTCTGCCCTCGGAGGATCGGGAGCTCGTTATCCCTACTGCTGCTGCTGGAAAGGTCTGGCTGGAAGCTGCTGCTGGGGCGGGTGCTGGGGATGACTGCCACTACTTTACTGAACCCGGTCGGGGAACTGACTCCAGATATTCCCAGGGCTCCCACAGATGAAGCACCACGGTCTCGGGCCCGAAGGAAAAGGGCGAGGGCCGGGGGATCGAAACTGAAACTGCTGCGACCTACTCCCTGCGGGTCGGAACCTAGAGGGTCCTGCTGCTGGAGGTCTGGCGCTGACGGCCTTCCCCTTCGATGGTCACAGCTGGATCCCCTCTCTCCACAGTCCTCCTAGAGCATGCATCCTCTCCACCACTTCGACCTTCTTCTGGACCTCCATGTACGTCTGTAGGGTAAAGGGGGTAACAACATACTGAAGGGAGGGTTGGAGTGCCTCCTCTAAATGTATTGCCTAAGACTCCTCGTCGGGAAAGGGGTCCGGAGAAAAACATAGGAGGTCCTTGAACTTGATCCCTAGCTCCCTAACGGACAAACTCCCCTACAGGAGGGAGTGTAGTTCCTACCACTTTTCTGCCTTCATCGTTGGGGAGAGGAATTCCGCCCGGAACTCCCTCTCAAAATCCACCCAAGCCACCTCAGACTCTTTTCTCTCCCCCAGGTAAAGCATCCACCACTAACGTGCTGCTCCCCGCATCTGGCTAACTACCAGAGGAACCCAGTACTCAGTCGGGGCCCGAATCAGGCCGAAGGCTATAAATAGCTCTTCTAGCCAGCCTTCCGTCTTCATATTGGAGGTGATGTCCTCATACTTCTTGAGGGCCTGTCGCTGGAAGGCTCGAAGAGTCTTCTGCCACTGGTCATCCTCTTCCTCTCGATCAGCTATCTGCCGATCAGCCAAAGTAGTCTTCGGGGCCTCGATCGCCTATACCACACATGGTCTCCTTCCAGGTGCCATAACTGCAAGGTTAAAAAGGAATGCCTAATTCCAAGTAGTGCAGAATATCATTATTAAAACTTCTTAAAATTTAATTTATTCCCAATTCCCGAGACATCCCAGAAACACAAGAACACAAGTCATTATGATGCATGTACCTTTCCTAGGGTCTCTACCCTGCAATTAGTGTGGACTCACTTGGTCGTTCGGTAGGTCAAGAGTCCTTGCATCGGATCACGGGGGGCCCTAAAATCATGTGTCCTAGCCGGTCTTCCCTGGCCTAATTCACGCGCCAAGGTCACCCAACGCTATTGCCTTACCATCCCATGCAATCCTCACTATGCCTAACTCCAGACTCCATCATATCTCTCAACCATCACCTCTGATACCATTCTATCACGACCCGCCTTCACCAAAAGGAGGGAAGGGTCAGAAGATTTCTAGGTCCTTCCTTCTTTAAGTTGAAGGAGAGATAATGACCCCTGAGACCCGCCTTCAATAGGTCCCGAAGTGGCGACTAGCACCAAGGGTATAGAAATTTCTCACAAATGGATGGAATTAACCCTTTTTGTTTTATAAGATCAAGAGATGAGATGATGAAACTCAACAACACCAAGGTAAAAGAAAAGTAAAGCCAGAAATAAAACATTCCCACATGCATGTTCCAAAAGTAAAGCCACAAGTACAAAAGGTGACTACAAGGTAAGTACCAAAGAGGAAAAGCAACAACTGCAACTGCCCCAAAGGTCCGAGCTAGTAAGGTCCTTCGTGATCCCCGAAGTCCTCCTAGAAACCTGAAAGCAGTTTTATATACCTAGGGTGAGCATACAAGTACACTCAGTAGGGAAAACCAAAGACTCTCGTGCAAAAGTGGGGGAACGTACTAAAGTCCCGTGAGAAAAAAAGAGTAAACCAAACACCTAACAAGGTAAACTATCCACCCAAGCCTCACCAAGGTACACTCCCCAAATAACACAAGTCAAGTAATATATATTATAAGAGCACATAGATGTTTGGGTACCCCACTCCACTTTCCCACTGGTTATTGAGACATCCTACGCATCAGACCAATCCCTCCATTCTCACCGCAGTCCCACTGCCACACCCTCTTGCACACACCTGGCCCACAACCATACGCAGTCCCACTGCCAAAATCCCGCCCGCACACACCTGGGACTCAACTGCATGTAGTCCCATTGCTGAATCCCGCCCACACACACATGGGCCACAACCGTCACATGTAACCACACCTGCAAACACCTAGGCCAGAAAAACCACCACCATGCCCGAAAACACCTGGGATAAAGGATTCACTGCCATGCCCAAAGACACCTGGGCCTCATCCCGAAGACACTTGGGAAACCACCTGCCGCACACACCTGGCCAACCACCACACTACCCCGCCCGAAGGTTCTTGTTCTAATAATGGACTTCAGGCCATCAGAGCCTACCTGAAGATACTTGGGATATCAGGGAAAGGGAGTAGAAAAGGAGCTAATAACCAGCCACTAAAAATAGTGTTGGGAAAAACACTCTCCCCCATGAAATGGGGGTGTTCGGCACTAAGTGCTCAACTTGGGTGGGGCGCGAATAAGAAACACAAAGCTACAAGTATATATATAGGTAACAAGAACTCACCCAAAGCTAGGTTTTTCTTCAGACAGCCTACAGATCACAACAGTACTCATTTTGGAGTCACGACTCATGCTAACAACCCATTTGTCCCATTCATATTTCACGTTCAGTGTTAATGTTTAAGTTTATGCACTACAGGGAAACTAGTAGGCATATGCATGAGTCCAGGAAAGTAAACAGTCAAACACCAACCAAAATATCCACACCCGGTTCTCAACAACAGTGGATTCCACCCCAATTCGTGATATAAACAAGTAACCACAGGGTCTTAAAACTCAGAAACACCGAATCCACACCAACAGGGGATCCCATCCCCAGTTTCATAACCACTGAAATAATAAAATAACAGGGGATACCATCCCCTCCCACATCTCCATCAATCGGATCTTAAGAGAAAACCACCAAAACGATGCCACCAGCACTAAGAAAGTCCAAGCTTGTATTTTCAGATTTAAAAGATTTTACACGTTCCATGATTTCAATTTCATTTCTAATGGGGTTAGCACAAAAGGGATTGATCCTGGTGCTTTCAATTTATTTATCCAGATATACGTAATTAACTAATTACTTTTCACAGCAGGAGTTTACAACCACAACAAGACAGTTAAAACATCAGCAGGGGTTCATTAGTGCACAAACAATGACCTCCAACGGACTCGATTTTCTGGAGGCATAAGCCATCACAACTCAACAAGATGGTCATATAAGAAACAACATCAAAATTTAAGACAACATCAATGATCATAACCCCCCTATTTCTTTATAGAATTTGTTCATTATCTTTAATTAGGTCTGGTTTATCCAATTCTACAGGATCAAAAGCACGCCCACCCCGCATGATACACAAAAGAGAGAGGAAAAGGAGAAATTCCCTACTTGTTGATAGATGATCGACGTTTAGGCTGGGGTCGCGGAACTTTACAGATAACAATGCGGCACGCCCGATGCACCAAAAGCTGTTTGTGAAAATCCACGATCGAGGAAAGGAGAAACCACGGCTAACCCTTAGTTTATTAGAGCAGAGGACGGTTGAGGTAAAAACGCGAAACCGCATAAGGCGCGAGGGTCGTGGGTTGACCACGTGGCTCTACTCATCATTAAAAAAATCATGGGTGGCTTAAGCTAACTCATGAATTGATTAAGTATTTAATTAAAACTCTTATGCACGTTACGGTTCTTTAAAACACGCTCAAACAGGTCAAAATAGTTTTTAAAACCCTATTTGCGCAAAAGGGAGCTCTATTGGAAACAACTTGACAAGGTCGGGTGATGCCGATCGGTCTCTCCGATCGGTCGCGCCGATCGGTCTCACCGATCGGTCTCACCGTTCGGTCACGCCAATCGGTCGCACCGATCGGTCTCACCGATCGGTCTCACCGATTGGTCTCACCAATCGGTCTCACCGATCGGTCTCACCGTTCGGTCACGCCTATCGGTCACACCGATCGGTCTCACCGAGAGGCCACTCATTTAGGACCCAGATTTTGGGAAAGGGAAGGATCAAGAGAGTCGGGGTCATCACATAACTAGAGGAGGATCCATCCTTAGCCACACGGAGTGTTCCTCATGGGATTTCTTTTCTGTTATATTTCAGTATAGAATGTTTTATCTTATAGATGTCGATAAAGATAATTGTATTAGATTTTTGATAGTTTCATATTTCTTTTATTCCCAGTCATATCATATTCAGATACCCATGATGATTATTTCATTACTATAATAACTTGATCAACATTCATTGAACTTTTTTAGTGGAAAATACTAATTTATAAGATAAATATACTATTTTATTGTAGATTGATACCATTGAATAAGTATGGATAATAGGAACGATAGGAGATATAAACCTTGTTGAAAATATCAATACATGCATGGTTGGTGATGGAAATGTGTGGCCGATTACCCAAAAAATTCATATCATATATGAAAATTGTGTAGATTATTTGGTTTCAATAGAAGTAGACCTATATGTTCTTATTCCTGGACACATTAGATGGAATTTTTATGTTCTCATTAAAACAGTTATCAAACTAGGTTTTGTCAATGCCTTCATATGCCTCTCGAACATTTTTTTCTTATTTTAAATTTTAACATTATATTCTTATTAATAGGAACTATTTTATCATGAATTAAGGGATATATAAGAAACAAAAAGATATTGTATTAGATTATATGGGATTAACATGTATTATAAATATGTTATGTATATATAGGGTGTATACTGTCAACATATATTTAATTAATAAATAAAATTATGTTTTTCTTTGAATAATTTTAATCCATTTTATTGAGGTAAAAATAATTAAAATTAATTAATATAAAGGAATAAATATATCTTAGCAAATATAAAAGTTAATTTTGTTTAACGTATGCATGATTTTGTTAAAATTTCCTAATTATAAGTTTTCTATGATATCTTATTTGAAGTGTTTCATATCCCACTATGATAGGATGGTGAAGACACCCATGAATTTTAATAATCAATGGATAGAAAATCATAAGGATTAGATATTTAATGGTATGTGTTTAATTTTTTATCGTAATTACATATATTGGGTAATAAATTAAGAAACATTAACCTTACATATCCAACCACACAATGTTGTATATAGTGTGTGATGAATGTCATCACTAGGTCCACTATACCTCTTATTTGAGGTGGAAAGTTGTATCTATAATAGGTCCCTATGGAATGGAAAAAAAAATTATCCATATAAGATATTTCTATTCAAGTTCACATGACACTATGCACCCAAGTCATTGGCATGAAGCTTCATATTATATTTTTGGAATACATTTTATATTTGTCAAATGAAATGTTTCTATTATTGTTATAATATTGTGCATATGAGTTCTTATCAACATGTATATGGTTATTTTTATGGATGTTTTAAATTTACCTCTAATTATAAACCACCTTAAATATTTCTTGATTTCTTATGGAACTCAAAGGTTGTTATATATTTTGAAATTTCGTTCAACAATCAGTACATTAAATCAGTATGAATGGATACAACTAATAGAGGATGAGAGATATCAAGATGAAATTCTATAAGAGTGAAATATAGATTCTCATCACTTTCATGAATTGGTATTTTTCTTCTTGTATTTAATTTCTTCCTAGTAAGAATAATTAATAATTCATCCTTCAACAATAAGATCACAACTTTGAGTGAGGACCACACTAGACAACTTATTTCTTATGGGGCCTCACAGGGTTATATTTATACTGGGAGAATAGAATCTCACAGTAGTGATTTTTCCCATTTCCATCAAAGTAGAATTACAAAAAAATAAGGATATCCAATCACCAAAATGAAGAATTGAGTTGGTTTTGTGAGTTAGATCGTATGCCAAGGGCCTATAGATGAGATATTCACATGAGTGTGGTTGTTTAACTTTTCTAGTAATGATGGTTTGTTCTGGTACAGTTTCTTCCATATTAAAAAAATTTATTTCTTATTCTATAATTTTTCAATAAACTTATCAGAGTGTTTTTGTGACATTCAATGACAATTGTTTGTCGAAAAAACTTAACAAATATTGCTTATTTTTAACTTCTTATAGTGGAATGTAGTTTATAAATTTTAAATAACCTTTCGTTGGTGTCATGTTTCTTTTTGAGGTAGTTTTAAATAATTTGTTTATTTTTCTCACTTCATTTCTACATTAGTGAAACATAATTTATAGTTTATATTGGGTCATGGTCTTACGTAGACTTTTATAACTCAAAAATTGTTATAAATATTTATACAATTTTAATCTATATTATAAATGGATATTTTCATGCTGTGTTAGTGAGGTACTCTTGTTACTTGTTATATTACATCAATTTAGTAGTGAAATTTACTTCTTATAACATATTATTTTTCCCCATGATGTACCCAGTTATATCAATAATATCTGTAATCATTCCATGATTCACTATAATGTATTTCATATAATTAAACTATATTTAATCGTGTTTAGTTTTAACTATATAGATATAAAATTTTAGTTTATTGAAATATATTTATAAACGAAATATTAAATATTTTCTATGTGGAGTTTTTTTATGTTTTGTGTAGCCTTCATGAGGGCCATTTATGTTATTGTATGGTGAATAGGTTCTTTTGTACTTTTCTATTATTACATAAAACACAAAAATTTATGAGTTTGAGTAGTATAATTGGATTAATAATCTATATTTTTTTGATATATTTTAATTTATTGCATTATGTACAATTTTGTATTAGAAGATACCATAATTATTCTGGATTTCATACCCATTTTTATACTTCTTGTTCGTCATATAATAATTGAAATGTAGGAAATATTTTCCCTAAGTATCCCTTGATAGTCTTGTGCATTTTGAGTTTGAGGTTGGATTTTTCTAGTTTTTCATCAAACACACTATAATTTTTTAGTTTTGTCAATAGTGAAGAACATGGACTTGATTTTGGGTTTACAGTGAAGGTTTCATCATCTATTTTGTTGATACCTCTCTAGTGTGCATATGTTCGGCATATTATGATGAATCTGTTGCTCAATATTTTCTCTAGATTAGTTTCTGGAAGTCAAAACTTGTGACTCAACTTCTTACTGTGTATTAATAAAAAAGTATTCATCAAAATTACATGACTAGAATTATTATTTGTGATGTGTCTGCAAAAACATCATCTATTGTTTCTTGCATATTGAAGGTTCTAAAAATGGAGATGTAGACTATCCTAGCACATGGTGAATATGGGATGATACATTGGTTTTTTCTTCTTCTGTTGGTGTTTGTTTTACTGATATGTTGTCACTATTTTTTAAAAAGTATACAATTTATAAAAAAATTAATTTTATAACTAGATAAGAATAAATCCAAGATCTATTTGACACTATTAAAAAGATTATACTTTACCTATATCACACACAGAATTGTCCCATGCTATGATTCATTGACTAATATAATTAGTCCATTATAATAGACATGTGACTATAGTTATTACTGTTATTACAGTGTAGATTATATACAACTTTTTGGTGTTAGTGTGAGATTAATTATTAATATATTCAAAACAAATTAATTATAAAATAGATATTTTTTTGATATGATCAGTTACTTTTATCAAATTACCTATGAAATTGGGGATAACATACTTCATGCTGTCATTGTAAGTGTTCTTGCTAATTTTACAAGTATGAATACTTCAATATTCAGTGTGATTGTTCTAAAATATTACACATGAATATATGTTATAAAAAATGACATATATTTATTTATGTACTTATTTGTATGGAGTGATTTAACTAATTGATTTTGTGATTTTGGACCAACTACATGACTTCTTAATGATACATTTGAAAATAAATGTATGAATATATATATATATATATATATTATCACTTTGTTCATGATATTCTTACTTTATATTTTAAAATAATTATCCCAACACTTTCTAAATGAAATTTTAAATATTTATATTTTATTAAATATATATGGATGATATGATTGCAATTTAGGATTATATATAATTACATTTTCATTAAGATTAGTTACATTGTTTCTTTTTGTATCATGGAGCATGCAATATTAGTTAAGTATACAAGAATTTTATAGGAATAAATAAAAAATTATTAATTTTACCATATTTATGAATATTCTATTTTTTTGCATCAATATTAAATTGGTTTATTTCAATATTCATGGATAAGTATTGTAAAACAAGAACTGTGATAGAATGACAACACTAATTTTTCTGGTATTATTTCCCCATTAGTTCCAATGTTATAATGATATGTCTCAAGATCTATATAAATAAATTAGAATAAGTGGGAGACTATTCCAAGTAATTATCTTTTTTTAGTTTTAGATGTTTTCAAGTATTTTCATCTTTTATCGGTGGGACTTTTTTGAAATGTATTGAGAGCAGCACAAGTGAAAGATGTTGTGTTGGAGACAAGTTATTTATAATTATTGATAGCGTTTCATTTAATTACGTTATATGTAATTTATCTTGATGTTTTAAATTGTTCAAACATGTTTTTTGTAACTTCAAATAAATATTGGAGTTGAACATGTTCTTAAATTATATTTGATCATTTTATTTGAAATAAAGTCCTAGTTTGTGGGAGTTATATATAATATTTTTTTATAATCATTTTATTAAAAATATATTATATACTACAATCATAATATATATAATACATTATTTTATAATAAAGTATTGAAACACCCACACAAAATATTTTATTAAAAATACAATTGTTAAATAGATACTAGTTGTTGGAATTATTTACAAAAGTTGATAACAATATTTTCAACAGATAAATCAATTATAGGAACATGTTGACAAACATTTTCAATAACACATATATTATATGTTGGTGTTATTATAATTTCATAATAACTATTCTATCCATGTCATTAAAAATTAGAGGCAAAGTTATTAAAAATAATTTAGTAATGGGAACATGTCAATTAGGAATTCAAATTAACAATATAAAATATATCTTTACTGATATATATTCTCATTATGGAAAAATTAATATATTTTATAGTGTTTTTAAGTTGTTTTATGTTTTTACTGGTTTTAATTTTTTTTATGGTTTATAAGGTCTTTTTAGTGTCTTAGTAACGTTTTTTGTGTTTTATTTTTTTTATTATCTTTAGGGTATATTTGGGGTTTTATGGATTTTTTGCTATTATGGATTTTTGAGATTTGTGGTGGGTTGGGGTAATAGTGTTTTAGGGTTTTTAAGGATTTATTGGGTTTTATGGGTTTCTAGAGTTCTAGGGTTTTCATATGTTTCTAGGATTTCTTTAGGGTTTTTGAGGCGTTTTAGGGTCTTTTAGGGTGTTTTGGTGTTTTTGGGTCTTTTAGGGTCTTTTATGGATATAGGTAATTTTAATGTTATTATGTTTTTTAGGGGGTTTAGGGTATTTTATGGTTTTTAATGGGTTTTTATGTTTTTAATGGGTTTTAATATTTTTTTGTCTTTTTTGGGTTTGTTTGTTTTTTCTATGGGATTTAGTGTTTTATTAGTTTTTATTGGATTTATGGTTTTTACGTTTTTAGGTATTTTAGTGTTTTTTAGGAACTTTTATGGGGTTTAAGGTCTTTTAGGGTTTTTAGGGGTCTGATAGGGTATTATTTTATTTTTTGGGGGTTTTTGTTTTGGTTTGTAGGTTTTAAGGGTTTCTAGGGCTTTAAAACATTTTAATGGTTTTGGGGGTGTCTATGTTTTATAGCCCTTTTATGGTCTTTTGGGGGTTTTATATCATTTTTAGGTTTTTTTGGGTTTATTTTGATATTTTGGTTTTTTTATTATTTTTAGGGTTTTGGGGGGTTTACCGTTTTTACATTTTTATGATTTTTAGGAATGTTATGGTTTTCATAGTTTTAAGGTTTTCGGGTTTTTAGGACATTTATTTGTTTATGGGTTTTTAGGTCTTTTATGGATTTTAAATGTTTTATGGGTTTTTTATGTTTTTAGGGTATTAAGGATTTTTAGGGGTTTTAGGGGGTTTGGGACTTTTGAGTTTTAAGTTATATTAGGGTTCTACAGGGGGTTTTAAGTGTTTTTGTGTCCTTTACGGTTTGATGTTCTTTTAGGGATTTTAGATGATTTTAGGTTATTTGAGATGTTTTTTAAAATTTTAGGATAATTTTGGTGTTTTTTGGTTCTTTTAGTGTATTTTGGTCTAATTTTTTAGGGTATAGAGTTTAATGTTAAAGTTGTTCATTTTGTGGTTTAAGATGTTGGTCTTATGGTATAGGGTATTGAGATTATAGTTTAGTGATTAGGGGTTAGAGTTTTGGGTTTCAGGTTTGGGGTTTGGGGTTTAGGGTTTAGGGTTTAGGGTTTAGGGAGTGGGTTTAGGATTTAGGGTTTAGGGTTTATAGAGTGGGGTTTTGGGTGTAGGGTATAAGGCATATGGTTTTGGGTGTGGGATTTATGGTTTAGGGTGTAGTGTATAGGGTTTATGGTGTATGGTTTTGGGATTAGGTTATAAGGTATATGGTTTATTATTTTAGATCTTTTCACTATTCTATATGGTTTATGGTGTATGGTTTTGGGTTTAGGTTATAAGGTATATGGTTTTTTTCTTCGGTTTTTTATTATTTTATATGGTTTATGGTGTATGGTATATAGTTTAGGGTGTAGGGTTTAGAGTTTATGGTCTAGGGTATAGGGTCTTGGGTGTTGGGTTTATGTTTTAGGGTTTAGTGTATGTGGATTAGGATTTAGGGTATAAGGTATTTAGTGTAGGGTTTTGGATATATTTTATAGGTTATAGGGTCTATGGTATAGGGTTTAATTTTTTGGATATAAGCTTTATTATGTATGGTATAGGTTTTTTGGTGTAGTTTTTAGGGTTTAGGGTGTATTGTATAAGGATTGGGGTGTTGGGTATTGGGTTTTGGGGTGTAGGGTAGAGGGTTTAGGGTGTAGGGTTTTGAGTTTATGTTGGTGGTATGGGGTTTATAGTGTAGAGTTTAGGGTTTTGGATTTATGGTATATGGAGCGAGGTTTCGTGTGTAAGGTGTAGGGTGTAGGGTATATGGTATAGGGTGTAGGTATTAGGGTTTAACCTGTATAGTATAGGTTTTAGGGTGTGGGATTTAGGGAACATGGTGTTTGGTCTTATGATATTGGATTTAGGGTGTAGGGTATTAGTTTTAGGTTGTTGGTTTTATCATTTAGGGTGTAGGATATAGGGTTTGGGATTTATAGTGTATGGTTTATGGTTTTGGGTGTAGGGTCTAAGGTTTAGGGAGTAGGATTTATGTTTTAGGGTGTAAGGTACAGTGTGTAGGGTTCTTTATTGTATTTATGTATTTTATTAATTTCTTGGTTTCATGGGGGTTTTTAGTGACTTCTGGGGGTTTTAGGGTTTCTAGGGGTTATATCGTTTTATGGGTTTTTGGGAATTAGGTGTTTTTTAGTGTTTTCAAAGGGTTATTTAGTGGTTTTTAGGGTTTTTTGTGGGTTTATGGCTTTTAGTGGTTTTATGGTTTAAAGGTTTTTCATGTTTTTGAGGTGTTTTAGTGTTTTTATGTTTTTAGAGTTTTTTGGGTTCTTTTAGGGATTTTATGGTTTTAAGGGTTTTTTATAGATTTTATGTTTTTATGGTTTCTAGCATTTTATATGATTTAAGGTTTTTATGGTTCATTTTGGTTTTTAAATTTTTAATGTTTTTTTTTTGTTTTTAGATTTTAATTTTTGGGTGGGGTTGAGTTTTTTCATATTAAGTGGTGCAAGTATTTATAAATGAATTTAGGGTAATTTTTGTCTTTTTGGTTTTTTTTATTATTTTAACTCAGTTTTTTGGTGTTTAGGGTGAAAACGGTTCAGTGTTGGTATCCCCACCAAACATTAAGGAAATCTAAAATAGGAAGTTACAAGGAGGGTTTACACTTATGATATTTTTTCTCACCCTTCATATTAGAGTCCACATATGGAATAAAAAATGATGCGGAAACAAAAGACCACAACGAGCTCCGTTACTCAATTTCCTTTTTGGAGAGTGCATCTACCACCACATTGGCCGATCTATAGACATGAGTGATCGAGAGACAAAGAGTCTAAAATATATTGAGGAATTCAATCCAATTTGGTAGGAGGCTCAATTGGACTTCCCTTGATTTTTTTATTGACAGCATCCACCACTAGCATCGAGTCAGACTCAATCCAATCATAGTTCCACCTAAATTGAGTAACAAACTTAATCGGCATCATCATGGCCCAAAAATCATCTTTAGAAGCACATCTGTATAAAATAAAATCATAATATAAACCTTTGAAAAAACACGTACAGGTGTAGAGGACCCCACCACACCCCGAGGGGCCAGGTTCACTGAACGTTGCACCATCCACATTGACCTTTATCTATGATTGGTTTGGGGGAATTCATTAGATAAATTTCAACACATGTGGATTCTTCCCCCCTTCCATCAGCTCCATGTGCATGAAATAAATTCATATCATTAAATTTATTTTCTATACAACATGTTTGAAGATAGGACACTGCATGGATCCCCTTGTGAATCATCACCACTCCACCATGAAATGAGTGAGGTTGGCGGTTAAAGTCCATTGCATTTCCAAAAGCCCAAATATTGTGAATGGTCACTGCCACACCAACAATCAGCAGGTTTTGAACCTCTTCACTTCATTTTAGCTTCACTAGGCCACATATGAATTGAAATATCACCCATTTAATGCCACACTTCAAGCCAAAACAATTTTGGGTGTTTAGGGGTTTTATGGGTTATTACTTTTTTTAGGGTTTGGGGTTTTTCTGGTTTTTTTGGGATTTGGATATCTAGGATGTATAATGAATTTAAAAGGAATTTTAGGGGTTTTATATATTTTTAGGTTATGCTAGGAATTTTTAGGTTTTTAAGGATCATTTATGGGTTTTCAATTTTATGATTCTTTTTTGGGTTTTGGGGGTTTAGTTTTTCTATGGGAAAGTAGGTGTAGGGATAGGATAGTCCACACCCCCTAGATTTATAAGCGAAAGAGACTTGGAAACAATGGAGGGGAAAATTCAAATGACTCATACACAAATATAGTCCCAACAATAGAAAATAATGAAAGAAACCACATATCAAAATGTTCATCCTCCCCAGCATCCCCATAGGGGTCTTCGTGAGCACCATATCATGAAGACGAATCTGACTCTACCGTCTCCCACTCCGCTGCAGCTTTCTTGTCATTTTCTATATCAATAGAAAGGATAGTATATATTTCTATAAGACTGTTCTAGTCTACAGACCTACAGGCCTTGGACGAGGCTCTGGTAGAAATTGGATTAGGGAGAGTAGAGTAGTCCCTTCTTGGCCTCCTCCTCCATGGGCCAGGGGAGAGTGCTCCAGAGTCCACATTCCTACCTTGAAGCATGCCATCATCACTCATCTCCTTAGTCCTAGAAATACCATCCTTCCCATGCTCAGCACCACCATGAAAGGCCCCATATTTCTAGCCATCAGATCTGAGTATAAGTGTACTGAAATCCCTCAGCTTCATCTTCCATGGGAATGAATTCAGTCCAACAGAACCGGGGACACCCATAAAATACGTATCCCTCCTTATCCGTTCCATGTTATAATTGATCATGGAATCACGGTCTAAAAAGATTTCATCAATACTTGATGCTTCATCATCATCATCCTAAAAAAACATAAATGTCTTGCTTTTGATCTGGATACTAGAGGATGTCCTTTTGATGCCGCTCAAATGAAATTTCTATTTAGTCCAGTATTATATTTTTCGACCTGTCAACACATGGGGGTATGGTCTAGTATAGAACCAGATCAAGGCTCTTATTCTCTTCATTACTCCTACTCAATAATGATGTTTTGGACAGGTCCTCCTGATCCACAATAGACTAAAATCCTTCAGCCAGTATGTCCCCAATCTCAGTTATACCAGCCTACACCTCAACCTACTCCAGAATATGCTCAAAAAGAGGTAAAAAATTCTCCACATATGTTCACCACATTCCTTCACATAAGGTTATTGGAGCCTCCCCCTGTAGAACCACATGGATTCTATTTTCATCTTTTTTCACTTCAACCTACAACACTCCCAGGTCCTGCATCTTCTGACTCAACCCCTAATTGTCCACAGTCTCCAAAACATCCAACCCAGAAAAATAGATGGATGTTGAAACAACAATAAAAGATGAATTTAGTATCATCTCCTCCCTCTACATCCCTATGTAGGTGAGACCAGGTACCACATTTAGGGATTCCAAAGATTTCTCACATTCATCCCTAGAAGGTACAACATGCACCTCGCGATGTATATTCTTCTCCCACCTAACCTTACCATCATCCACCATTTCCACAAGTCCCATTTCCCCAAATTGAATGGATTTTTTAGAAGAAACAATCATTTGTTGTGTTAGATCATTATCCACCTCTCCAACCTCATCAATAGCCTCACCCCCTCCCTAATCACTTGGGAGGAAGGGATATCACCTGAAAGACCTAATTCACCCCTCAAAAAATTGAAAATTTCATTTATCATAGCCTCTGAATGGTTTCCCACTATTTCATACATTGAGGAGAGGCCCTCTTCTTCCACGCTAACATCCCCCTTTGCACCCGAAAGATCATCCTCTAGAGTTCCTAGCCTTTACTCAAAATCAAATGCCAACTCTATCCTCATAGAGATAGCTCAATGTTTAGTCCCTTCTACAACACACTCTCCGCCCCTATGCCTACAATCACTTCCTCCATGACCAAGAGTCAAGAAAGAATCGTAGAATCTCACCCATGATTCGAACACCATAGGTTTCATCAATTATAGTTCCTCACCAATGTAAATCCAAACAAATTCAACCGGCTCCTTCAGAACATTGACTTCAACATAGACCCTTGGGGAAACTGGGTGACAATGAGCCCTAGTTCTACTATCCATGCAAAAGAATTGTCCATCCATTTTCCCATTCATTTTGACAATAGATAAATTTAAGGTTATATTAGATTCTTTTAGATTATTATGGGTCTTTTTTTGTTTTTAGGGTGCTTCATGGTTTTAGGTATTTTAGGGGTTTTATTGCCTTTTTTGATTTTTAGGTTTTTAAAAACCCCTTTTGGGTTTTATGTTCTTTTATCTATTTTATGATTTTTAGGGACCTTTATGGGTTTTTTGGTTTTTAGGTTTTTTAATGGTTTATGGGATTTTTATAATTTTAAAAATTTTGTAGTTTTTAGGGGGATTTAGATTATTTTACGTCTTTATGTGTTTTTGGGTTTTAGTATCTTTTAGATGTTTAAGAGAAATTCTGTGTTTTGTGGTCTATTTAAATTTTTTTAATAATTTTTGGGTATTTTAAGTGGCTTATGGACTTTTATGGGTTTTGGTGTGGGGTTGTGGTTTTTGGGTACATAAGAGGTTTATGGTTTTTAGGGTTTATAGGGGGTTTTCTACGTGTTTTTGGGCTTTAAAGGGTTTTTACTATTTTTAGTGTTTTTAATGTTTTAATGGTGTAGAGAGATTTTATTTGGGTTTTAGGGTTTTTATGTTTTTTAGGGTTTTTAGAGTTTTTGTGTTTTATGATATTTTTTGTGTCTAATGTGTTTTTAGGGGAGTTTTGAGATTTTAGGGTTTTAGGGGGGGTTTTGGGTTCTTAGGTTTTCATTGTTTTAGGGAGTGTTATGGTTTTTATGGGTTTTGTGGATCTTAAGGGGTTATATTTGGTTTTAGGTTTTCTATGCTTTTATTGTTGTTTAGGTTTTTACGTTTGTTTTTGGGTTTTATGGTTTTTTATTTTAATTGTGTTTTAGGATTCTTTAATGTTTTTATGGGGTTCTTTGGGTTTTTGGGTTTCTTAATAGGTTTTTAGTGTCTTCTAGGGTTTTCTGGTGTTTTATGGATTTTATGGAATTTAGGTTTTTTTGGGTCATTAGGGTTTTTGGGTTTTTGGTTTTTAGGGCCTTTTAGGGTTTTTAAGCCATTTAGGGGGTTTTCAGTTTTTACGGTATTTTAGTTTTTATCCAATCTTTTAGGGGGTTTCTCTGAGTTCTTCGGATTTAAATGGGATATAGTGTTTTTAGGGGTTTACAGGGTCTTATGGGTTTTAACAGTTTTTAGGGGTCTTCAGGTAATTTACATACATTGAAGGTTTTTTATAGTTTTAATGGTTTAAGGGTGTTTACGGTTATTGAAGGGTTTTTGATGTTTTATGTATTTTTGGTGACTTTTATGGTATTAGGGGGTTTCGGTGTTTAATGGATTTTTCGGGGGTTTATGGTTTTAGTGTTTTTTTGGTTTATTTTTGTTTTTAGGTTGTTCCAAGTATTTTTATGGATTTTAGGGTTTTGATAGGGTTTTTAGGAAATTTTAGTATATTTATTGTTTTTTTTTGGTTTTATTGTTTTTTTTGGTTTTTTAGAGTTTTTAGGATTTTAGGTGTTTTAGTGTTGTTTGGTTTTTAAGAGTTTTTTGTGTTTAATATGTGTTTAAGGTTTTCTTGGGTTTTAGGGTGTTTTATGTTTTTATGTTTTTAAATTTTCTTTAGGGTGTTTAATGGTTTTTTGGTGTATTTTAGGGTTTTTAGGGTTTTAGGGTCATTATTTGTTTTTAGTACTTTTATGTATTTTAGGGGGTTTAGGGATATTTGTATTTTTTGGGTTGTTTTGGGTTTTTGTGGTCCTTTTATGGTGTTTTATGGTTTTTAGGGATTTTAATGGGTTTTACGAGTTTTAAGGGATTTTATATAATTTTTATAGTTTTTATGTATTTTACGGTTTTAGGGGTTTTTCAGATTTTATTGTTTTTATAGATTTATAGGGATTTTAAGGTTATTATAGTTTTTAGGGGTTTATGTTTTTTATAGGGTTTTCTTATTTTTTGAGGGTTTTAAAGGATTTTTGGGGTTTTTGGTTTTTTAGAGTTTTAGGGGTTTTTAAGGAATTTAATTGTTTTTTAGGATTTTCTGATTTTTTAGTATTTTTTATGTTTTTAAGAATTTTGGGATTTCTAGGGGTTTTAAGGTTTATTTTTTTATGGGTTTTTAGGGTCTTAGTTGGTTTTAAGTGATCTGAGGGCTTGATTGTTTTTTGGGGGTTTAAGAGGTTTTAATGTTTTAGTTTTGTTGGGTTTTTATGGTTTTTTAGAGTTTTTATGATTTTTATGGATTTATGTTTTTTAGAGACTTTCATGGATGTTTTAGGATTTTTAGGGACTTTTAGGTTTTATGGGTTGTTATGTTTTTTAGTGTTTAAGAGTTTTTAGGGTGCTATGAAATTTTTGGTTTTTAAGGTCTTTTAAGGTGTTTTATTGTTCACTAAAAATATGACTTATACAAACACAAATTTAGTTTTAGATAATATAATTGTTTCTAAAATTGAGTGATTCTGATATATATAATCTTTTTAAGTGTTAATTATATATACCAATACTTGTTTCTATAAAAAATCATATCTATTGATATTAACTTCCCAATACCAAAAAATACTTTACTAATAATTAAATATATAGTCATTTATCATTCTTACTTACAAACCCTTTACCATTAAAAAAATTTACAATAAATTATTCAATAGTAATTTTTTTTATCAATAAGTGAATATATAAATATACATAAATTATTTAGTATCAAAAAATCATTCTTCAATAAAAATATATGAATACATGATTAATTAATATATTAATAATATAATAATATCTAATGAAGAAATAATTAATACTATAAATTTTTTTTATGTATAGTTGAGAATAATTTTAAGTGTTTTAGAAATATTATATTCTTATTACATGATAAATTTTATTATATTTATTAAAAAAATTGGGCTCTATTAAAAACCCTATGTCGGCTGTTTTTTTCACCAATAGAGTGTTTATATCCCCCAAATTGATGCCATCATGTCCTGTTTTAATCCTTTATAGAGGCTATTAAACCCTATCATTGTGGGGCCAGATGATTCAATTCCAGGTGGGTTCTGGGTAGAATGGTTCAATCATATGTGGAAAATAGATCCTCTTTGTACCCTTTTATCTGATCCACTACTTTCTCTCAAGCTGCCGAAAGGTTAGATCAAGGTGGGGTGGTTATTGATTAATGTTCTTGGAATTGAATAATTGAGCTTTACGGTCAATTATCCACTAATTATATATCATAGGAATTGGAGGTGATAATTTGATGAAAATTATGATGAATTAATGTGTAATAGCCAGAGCCTCCATCTGACTTTGGGTAGGTTACTTTATCCATATATATCTTCTACTAGTTTCATCACTATAGTAGTTCTACATAAATACTTTGTAACAATATAAATATTTCGATGTTATATTTCCCATTCCTTTATATTTCATGGAATATTTTTTTTATTATTGTGAAACTATCATTTTCAAATGAGGGCATGAACGTCGCCTAATACTATAGACAAAATAATGTAATGCCTAAAATTTACAAAATAACTTAAATTTATGACTAAATTTTATGATTTATATTTTTTGGATTATGATTCTATTAATGGATGGAAATTCCACACAATTTAATTTCTCTTATCATTACCCATTCAATATGTAATTGAAAATAGAACATAATTATCATGAAATTATTATTTATTAATTTTACCCTTATAGGAATCTTTTTTTTATCATTGTTGTTAAAATTTATTTTTTAATTATCTGTGAAAATTGTTTCGCTTCATTTTTTGTTCCATTGTATTGGGAAAACAACTGATATATTCCTTGGTATGCCATGGTTTCCTAGTTTCTCTTGAACTGCCATTCATTTGGTATCATTATTCAACCTCTAAAAATAAATCTCCACCTCTAATTTTAAGTTTTAACAATCTAGAGGAACTTGTCCTTAAGTTTTCCTCTGTAATATTTATTGGAATCAGACAAGAACATGATCTCTTATAGAACCTAGAATATGGGAATGGTCTAGAAATTTTTCTCTCTATGGTAACATGATTGTGAATTCTTTTTATTATGGGTAACTATCGGAACTAATTGGCCACATTCGTATGGTTTTCATTATATTGTATTCTAAACCTATTTTCTATGGTAGATACGAGGTCGATGTAAATGATTAAGAAAAGAAAACAATACCATAATATAAATTGAAGTATGTTGTTTTGGATGAAAAAGATCTGAGTAGGATGCTAAAATAACAGGAAATCAATTTCGTTATTGTCTCTACTGCTCATTTTGATAGTTATGAACTCTATAATCTAATATATTTTTTTCTATTTTTTAACTATTTTTTAATTCATCATCTATTCTTTGGAAAAAAAATTTATTTTTTGGTTAATATGTTGTGTATTCAGCTTTTTTGGTGAATTTTATTTTACCTAGAAGCATTGTTCACGTTTCCGGATTCATATTCAAAGAATATAAATATACCCTTTTCAAACACTTTTGTTTTATATTACATCATCATTTTGAAAATATATAATTTTTTTGACTGTTTAACACGTTTTTTGACCAGTCAATTTATATATTTTTCTGAATCAATCAATCATTACATATGAAGTAATGTAAAATTCGAAAAATAACATTTTTTAAAGATGTTTCCTAAAATTTATGGAGGGGATGTGATATTTCCTTATATTAAAATTAATAGGTAAATTCATAGGTTTCAGAATAAAAAATATTTTTGGAAAGTGAAATTATAACACACTATCTAATGTAGTGTATAAAAATAGTTCCAAAACAATATTTTGGGAAAGAAGAAGAAGTAGTAGTTGAGGGAATTCTTTCCAGAGTACTACACCCTGAAAACAATGAATATCCTATATAAATTCTAAGCTAAATAAATCAACAAAATTCCCATTCCATCAAAATGGATACAATATAAATTCATGAGAAAATATAAAATAAAAAAACTACCCCTGTATGTTGTTATTCTCACCCTTCATTCTAGAGTATTTTTTTGAGACTAGATCATAAAAGAGACTAGAAAGGTATATTTTATTTCTAACTAATGTCAATGGTATTTTTTAAAAACATTTACCCCTTGCAATATATTCCCTTTATTGGTCAATAAGCTTTTGTTTAACCACTTGGCACGGTCTTGTACACGTTTTTTTTGTTAACATCTATGTATGGAGAACTCTCCAATTTATGAGACCCTAATGATAGAGAAATTCAATCACACTTTCTTAGTTTCTAGATAATAAAATAACAATTTTTGGGAATCAAATGATGTTAAATAATATGATAGTTTCTCTTTAACTTACATGTTTCTTCAATGATCCCCTAATTATGAAATTTTTCTGATATATTTCATGAAAATTGGAAAATGATGTATTGAAACTTTTAAGACGGTATAATTAATAGAAGCTCATAATTCAATATTCCAATTTTTATATTCATGTAAATGATAATTAAGATCTACAACATGGCTAAAAGGATTACTAAATTTATAGTGATGATATTTATATTATGAATTCAAATGGAAATGAATGATTTATGTTTCTACTAAAATGTTTCATATCACAAAATTTTTAATTATTTTGATTGATATTTATGTTTTTCATAGTTAGGTGTTCCTATTTTATATGTATTATATTTATTTTTTTTAAAATTTAGAGGATGGTAATAGGAAGGATCATGCTAATAAGAAATAGGGCTAGGGTTGTAATTGAATTTAATAGGATGGTTTGATAAGTTGTATAGAGTTTCTATTTATTAGACTGAGTGGGGTTATTTTTTGTAATTTGTTTTACCTTAACTAAAGGAGGATCAATCCTTTTCCTCATGGAGTATTCCTAGGGGGATCTCTTTTCAGTTATATTTCAATATTGAAAATTATATAATGTAGATGTCGAAAAAGTTAATTGGATTGGATTTTTGATAGTTTCATATATTTTTTACTTCCAGTCATATCATATTCAGATTCCCCATGATGATTATTTCATTCCTATAATAACTTGATCAACATTCATTCAACATTTTTAATTAAAAATACTACTTTAGAAGAGAAATAGAATAATTTATCGTAGACTCATACCATATAATAGGAATGTAAAGTAGGAACCATTGGAGAGATTACCCATGTAGAAAATATTGATTGATGCATGGTTATTGATTGAAATGTGTGGCTGATTACCCACAAAATTCATATCATATATGAAGATTGTGTAAGAATAATAGTTTTCTATAGTTGTATACCAATATGGTACTAATCATGGACACATAATTTGGAATTTTTATGTTTTCACTAAAACTGTTATCAAACTAGGGTTTTTCAATGCATTCATATGCCTCTCAATCATTTTTTCCATATTTTAACTTTTAGCATTCTATTCTTATTAGGAGGGTTTATTTTCTCATTAATTAAAGGATATATAAGAAATAAAAATATGTTGTATTAGATTATATGGTATTAACTTGTGTTCTACATATGTTAGGTATGTATAGGGTTTGTATTGTCAACATATATTTAATTCATAAATTTAATTATGGTTTTTGTTGAAATGTGATCATCTATTTGGGGGTTCTACTAAATAATAATCTATATAGGATCTATTCCCTAATGTTACAATTTGGTTAAACTATAGTGTCACAAGGACTCAACTATATCCAAAAAGTTGTTCTACTTGGTACATAGAGGATCCATTCAAAATTTGATGGAGTGTTAAAATATACTGTCCTGAGGACCATCATTTTATATGATAGGGTATTTATAGTCGACCGATCAGGGACTAGCTCCGAAGGTAATGGGAGATTCCAATCAAGAGGTATAGGACTTGAATTGTGATGTTACTTGACACTTTAACTATAGTGTCATAAAGTCTCCTTCTATATCTAATAGGGGATTTTACGTGGTATATGGTTGAACCACTTCTACGATGATTGGGAGGGTTAGTCTATCGGTCTCTAGTGATCCTATGCCTAATCCTTATAATCATTAGGTGTCAACTCAATAAGTTTCATTCCTAAAACATCTCCTGCCATATCCCAAAATCCAAATATAATTGTAAAATTTTATTTGACATAAGAAAACATATAGGATAGGCTACTCGTAGTCCAACTTCTGAGTTCAAACCAAAGGGATATGAGATATTGACTTTCCTCAAGAGGAACCAAGTGGTACACAGTGAGTGATGAGACCCAAATGGAATGTGGCCTCACTCCATAACATATCCATGTTCTTTTAGAAACACATATTTCCAATTATGTAGGTATAGATATATAGGTCCTCCCATGCACTCATAGTCCCACCTGGGTTTTTGGCTATGTCTGTGTGTCCATCCAGTGTCAGTGTATCCATAACGTGTCCACATACTAGACACATTGTGAGTACTAGGTTGTGTATATTTACTCCAACACATTGTGTGACTCTGGCCATGAATTTTCATATGGGGTACTACCTGTGTTCCCCACCACATAGCTCACCCCCTGTAAAAGAAGTACCTTGATTGGAGGAGGGATTCATGTCATGTCATCCTTATAATTTTCCAAAACCCTTACCTATATAGAATATGTTATAAATACCATGTTTTCATTAAGATACATGATGTATTATACAATTTTTTGTAGTTATAGTACCAGTTTTTTATATATTATCATATCCACATCCCCAATTCTAGATCTAACCTCAATGGGTTCAAATATAGCCAGCATACCTCCCAAAATTGAAGGGGAGTCTCTCAATTAATTGATTTAGATAGTTGTTTTTATGATACTGTGTTCGGATTTCATCTACATGACCTGAAATCCTTCATTGTTCTTCCCATTTTTTCCCAGATAATAATTTTATACAACAAATTAAAATATTAATCACCTCCAACCCACAACACATCTATTTACATCCCTGATTCAACATTCCATTCATCATGTGTGGAATTGTCGTAGTTCTGAGGGTATGATCATGTTTGTTGATGCCTTGAAGTACTGAACCTGAACTAAAAATATCCATCAGTAAATAATGTGAATAAATTTATGGATAATGTGAAAAAATGTTTAACCATGTATTCAAATAATTCATATAAAACCATCAAGAAAATGATATCCCAGGTTAGACAGAAATTGGATAATCAATTACACTGGAACATATGTCCATGAAAAGCTTCAAAATTTGGCAAAGATCATAATAAAGTTATTCTAGGACAATCATTTTTATCTAAAAATTAATAAAAAATGAATTAATGTTTCCTACATGGATAGTGAATCATTCTAAATCAAAGAAAGTGATCACCAATGAATGGGAGAAGTTGTTCCGTTCACTCTGCTTTGATATTCTATAATCCAAGAAAATATGTCATCGGATGTTGATTCACCAATGGATATATGGGAAGAACAAACACTTGATGGTCCTACGTTTATTAGGTTATTCCTTGTAAAATCACCATAAAGGTATTCTTATAGGATTCCGATTATAAGTAATAAATTATTTAATTTAATTAATTAACAAACATAATACACCGACAATGGGTGAGATATTTAAAAACCCCACAATGACCCATTTTATGGCACACAAAGGGTAAAAAATGAATTCCATACTCAACCATGGTCTCAGATTTATGATATGAACTACCATTTAATATAAATACAATTTTTATGAGATTGTGCATGAGTAATAAAATATATATTTACAATTATTATAAAATTAATTTTGGTCACACTAATCATAGGGATCTCACACTATCTAAGAGAATAAACACACACACACAGACACAGACACTGATATATATATATATATATATATATATATATATATATTAATTTCATACAAGGATAAAGCTGAGATTCTACCTAATTATCCAAATCATGCATTTCATCCCAAAAATTTAAAAAATTAAATAAAGAACAATGGATATTGAGACTGAATTTGGGTTTCCACTCCTAGGATCCCTCTATCATTTTCCCATGATGCTACAACACATAAACCCATAGAATGTTCCATCAATACTAGTTCCTCTATATTTTATCCTTGATCACCCTCAGGTTATATATAAAGGTTGCTTGATCATCGATGTCCAGATCTCCCTAGTTAGTGATGTGTGTGGGGTCATGTACGTATCTCATCAGTTGCTACACAAAGAATATGTCGTGCATCCAATATAAAAATTTATGTAAGGAGAGGATTTAAGAAACCATATGAAGCCACTAAATGATCTTGAAAGACCCAATGATCATCACGGATTTCCTTCATCCCCTATTGAATCTCTTAAATCTTTGTCATGGGGATACACATAAGATAAACGTAATCTCCCTGCTAAAATTAAATTTCAAATGAAGGTTATATTTTTATGATTTATGATTTTTCTAATACATAATCATCCACTCACAGATTTCCTAGACATTTTCCATCATCACATGTACCAACTATAGAACCAAAAGTGATGTATTTCTAATCTCTCTCTGGTAGAAGGATGACTTGTAGGGTCTCCCATACAGGTCCTCAAAAGGTTTAATAACTATATCAAACCTTATTTTTCATTCATTACTATTAAATAATTTTAATGATAAAAAACATAAAGGAATTACACATTCATCATAAAAATGTTTGATTTTATGGAAAAATTAGGACCATATATAATATTTACAATATAAATCATAAACATTTATTTAATTCCTTCTTCTCTAAATTCTTATTGGACCATGAATTCTCCTCAATACATTTAGTCACATCGGGATATACAACAAATGGGTGAGCTAAAATCATAGTATAAGTTATATAATAACATGAAATAATATGAAATGGTGTAAGAATAATCATAATGTCATCATCGTAATCACCAGTGGAAGAAATAGATAAAGGCATGGAATGGGAACATGTATAAAAATTAAACAACATGTCTTTATATTCAATTACAATGTATAGTTGTGAACAACAATAGAGTCATGTTCACAAATATTTCAATGTTATAATGTGTTAACAAAAATTACCCAATAAATTGGAGTGATATATAAGTTTGAGCACACTCATCACATAAGAATAGTTACATTGTACTCTATAATTCTAGGTGCACCTATCACATCGTAGCATTTACATTATCATGCATGCCAAAGTGAACATACAAAGATATTAGACAAAAAATAACCAAGGGAATGGAATGGTTTTAAATTATTAAATAATACATTCATAAAATATTGGTTCCCAAATTAAATATGAATTAACATACCTGATATAATAATCATCAACCTTGAGAGAAGAAGAAACAATCTTGAGACGTTGATGACGTCTTTTTTTGTAAGAATACTTATTTGGGAAAACATTTTATTTGTTATCAAATTATTTTGAAAATATGTATACCCTAGAAAAGTTATGATAATGATGAGGAAATGATATTTTAGAAATATCATATTGAAAATGGGGTGAAAGAGGGAAACCCTAAAGAAAGAGATTTGGGTTTGAGAATTCCCATTACATTATGTCTGAACTCTTTCTCCTATTTAATATCATTGAAAATAAAATAAAATTTATTAATTAATAAATTTTGACCCATTTATATATGAATTATATGAATTATTGTTTTATTCAGTTTACTTATGTATTTTATATGGATAATTTATTTTAATTTCATCTTTTGGGGTGTTCATTTTTTTAGTTTTCATGATCGTTTCAATAGTATACATGAATTAATGTTCATGTAAAATGTAGAAAATTATCTTGAATTCTTATTATTTTTATCTAATGATATTAAATAAGTTTAAATGATATAAAAACGAATTTGGTTATATAGTATTATGATGAATTATTGGATTAAATATAATGATGACCATTTTAGGGTTAATTTTGGCATGTTTTTACCACAATAAAGAAATCTTGATTTATTATTCTGTATCATTTATATATGATATTTAAATACATAAATAGGGTATAAAAATAAATTTTTTTCAACCATTATATTGGTTTTAAAAACATTTATTAATGTGTTAGAGGAAAATGACAGTGTATCCCACATGATGTTGGTAAATTGACAGATCACATGTGACAATTTCATTTTTAGAATAAGAGAGAGAGAGAGAGCAAGAAGTTTGAAGATAGAACCACCATTAACAAGATAGAATACCAGTGTATCAATCATATTGGGTTTATTATGAAATTTTTATAATATATAGTGTGGAGAATAAAATAAATGTTTTGAAATTGAAATGAAATTAAAAGAAAGGGGTAAGGATTTTTCATCTTAGATTTGTCCTCTTTGAGAACCTCCTTAGGGAAATGTTTTAGGTATTTCAATGAGTCAAAAGGCACATGGACATGGGGGAGGGGATTTGGGATATTACTATTTTGAATTTCAAAAGTTCTCAATGCTTGAGAGTTGTGAGGATAAGAGGGGGTGAGTTGGGGTAATAATAGAAGAGGAGAGTGGTGTTTTCTAATTATTTTATATATTTGTTTATTATTTTAGTTTAAGACTATGAGTAATTTGAGAATTATCACTAAATATATAAAAATAATGAATTAAGGATCAATATTTTTAGCTTACATCATCCTTAGAACATTAATGAATCTCTAATTCAGGTATTTATCTTTTATTGAAAATTATAATAATTTACTATTCAATAAAACTTCTAGTAGTTTAGAAAAATACAAAAAATTCAACCTAATAATTTTACAATATGTAGAATTTTAAAACGAACTCAATTTTATGAAAATAATTTTTAAAATATGAGTAATTGAAATTCTAATTAATATCATCATTTAGTAGGAAAATACATATTATTACATTTTAACTAATTTCATACGGATCTAAAAAATTTGTTAATGGATCAAAATATAATTGTAAAATCACAATACATTGAAATATTAATTTATGAACACATTTTATGAATATAAATGTTTATAGAATTTTTAAATTAATTATAAAAGTGAAATTAAATATTTTTGGCATACAAAAATTCAAAAAATTAATTAATAATTTTAGAAAAGTTGTTTACATTGAATATTATATAATTATAACATACATTCATTTATAAGATGTATACTGCTTATTTATAATTTCACGGGTGAGAATACATTTCATTTGGCTAGTTTACTATTCATAATGTTTATATTACAACTCCGGAGGCCATATTAGTATTTCATTGGTATTGGTTCCTTATCTTTGATAAATAATTATTATTTCATTATTTATTCTTTTATAAAACATTTATTATGGTATTTTAGTGATATAATGTGATTTATACTGTATAACGTTACTATAAGAAGGGAGAAATTACATTGATAAAATTTTGGGTTTTTACATTCTTCTCTCTTTTGAAATTACACCCTCGAAATTTTATTTTTTATAAATGTGTGAGGGAACATCTACATTATCTCATACTCTAACTCCTAAGTTACATCTTCATACATGTGGTTCTTCCACAATAATCTAACAACATGGTTTATCTTATTGTATAGAACCTTATCTTTGTTCCAGAATCTTTATTAGCTACTTCTAATAAGAGAGATCATATTCCAACTGTAACATCTCTCAGTCTAGTATAAGTGTGGGATCTGGTTTGTATTCTTCATGAGTGATATGTCCAAAACATCATGATCATAAACCATATTCGGTGGATTTATAAGACGATAGGACACGAATCCTATGAGATCTATGATTTAAAAGGGTCTAGTTTACTATGGGATATGCAACCCATTATATCTAAACCACATGAATCTCTTCCATGGTGATATTCCAAAGAAGAATTTATCTCCAATGTCAAACTCCATTTCCATTCGATGACTGATGACATAGATCTTTTCTAACTCTAAGACAATTTGATATCTTTTTGGATTTCTTGAACCTTATTTTCATAACTTTCTGAAGATCAAGTCCAAGTAGCTTTCTTTATCCAACATCATCCCAGATGGTTGGAGGTCTACATCACATTCCATATAGAGCTTCTTATGGTTTCATATAGATACTGGAGTGTAAGTTATTGTTATCTGAGAACTCAACTAACATGATATGTTGATAAAATCCACTGTTGAATTCTAAAGATCATTGTATTAAAATATCTTGGAGTGTCTTAATAGTCTTTTCAGATTTTCCTTCTATTTGGGGTGATATGCCATAATAAAATTAAATTTAATACTCCTTGAAATTTAATGACACGTCTATAATTTGTATTTTAATATGCGATCATGATCAGATGAAATAAAGAGTGAAACCCCATGTTCTCTTACTACTTCCTCCATATATATCTTGATAATTTTTCGAGCGAGAGGTATTTCCAAATAGTGATAAATTGGGAAGTCATGGTGATTCAGTTTACCACAACACATATCACATTATTTTACTGAGATCTCTTATGTTGTCCCATGATAAAGTCCATAGTGATATTTTCCCATTTCCACATGGGTATAATCAAAGGATTAATCTTCACTTTTGAGTTCTATCGCTTTGCTTTAACATTATGCCTTCTAAAGCCTGTTAGACCAAGACCTCATATTTTTTAAATTTTTTAAATTTCTAAATATTTCTATCCATGATTTTTTTATTGAGCTGGTTTGGGTTGAATTTTAATATTTTCAAGAAAATTGGGGACCTACATATTGGTATCCTACACTCAAGAATAACCATGTGACAACCATTTGTAAATAGTCTTTCATTTGTCAGTTCCATTTGACATGGTCGGAGCATGGTTTTCTCAACCTTGTGTCTGCATGTAGGAAACCATGTGAGGGAGCCTAACATATGTAGTGGCCAGTGCATGGTCTGGTAAAACATGAACAAACAGTGTGGGCATCACATCTTAAAAAAATAAAAATAAATAAAAATAAAATATCAAAATAAAATAAAATTTAATCAAGAGTTTTAATAATAATATTAATAATTATTATATTTATTGTTATGAAATTTTGTTATTATTATTATTATGTTTGGTTTTCAATATATTTTCCTTATAATTAATTTCATCATTTCATTACATTATTTATTTTTTCATTTTACATATATTTTCTTTATCACCTTATCGATGCACCCTCTTACTCCCCCACCCCATCTCTTACTATGTGTGACGGACCCCCACCCTCTTGGATCCCTCTTTTATCGCTGATTAACCATCATTTCATTTCAGAATCTATCTAAAACTATGAGGTATGTCTTTCTCCCAACTGCTTCCTCTTCTATTAAGCCAATATAGGTCTCCCCATCACCCAGTGTTTCTCGGCTAAAACCCTATGTTGGGTTTGATCCTTTTTTATGTGTTTCTTCTGATGTTAGGTTGTGAGAAAGGCCTATTGGGCCCTAATTTTGCATCATCTAAAAACCTCCACTGAAGGCGAGGAAGTTTGGGTTAATTCAGTCCTCTCTCTTCTTTTTTAGGTAAGATTATTCCTCTGTTCATATGTTTACTCTTTTTATAATTTGGGGTTTTTTTCTTTATGGGTTTTTGGTGATTTAATATGAGCTGTTGGGTCATCGATATGGTGTTTCGAGCATACAATGGGGTTTGTGGGGAATCTTACGATTTCAGGAAGGCTTGAACACACACACATAGGTACATGTGAGTGATTATATATATATATATATATATATATATATATATATTTCATACTTGTACATTTTCATTCATGGTGGGGGTAATATGAACATTTTATTTAGGGAATATATATATATATATATATAATAATGTATATCTGTGGAAGTTTAGGGAATGTTTTTCAATATCATCAAGAGTCTAAGCATCTCGGTTTTTTCTACTTCTTATTTGTGGTAGGTTCCCTTAGGCCGTACCTTTAAATTGAAATAGGTAATTATTTAACTACTTTAAAATTTTATTTATAATTATGTAGTGTTTATATACTTTGTGATAAGGTAGTGGTTTCTAGAAATATTTTTATTTATTTTTTAACATAATTTATCCAATCTTGCAGGATGAGTTTTTTTATACTAAAATGTGTCTTCAACCTTATTTGGAATTAGTTATGTATTAGTAGTTATTAATCAGATTTAAATGATAAATATTAAAAACTTATTTCCATAATGTTTTATAGTGTGTAATAAGTATTTCTAATGGTTTTCATCTATTAAATCGCATTTTCATTTTTTTTTCTACATGTGTGGTGTTGTGGTTGTGTAATTGATCTTTTAAATGGTTTAAAAACATACAGGCCTTGAGAAATAGTGTTCTTTTTAAAAATAGATATTTCTTGTAATGTAGTGAATCCTATTCAGAGTTTAATAATTGAAATTGGAATTTTAAATATTCATAGAAATGGTTTTGGAAATATTATGAAGTGTATTTTTTGGAAGATAAGTATTTGATTAAGTGTGTTATCTAAAACACAACTTGTTTGGCACCTTGATGTGTAGTGAAAAAATTAAATGGCATGAAGGAATGTTTGTTACCTTTTTAGGTGTGTTGAGATATTTTAAATGGAAATTTAAGTGTTTTTAATTTTGTTTTAGAAATGGTTTGAAATATTTTTATGATATATTAGAGTGATTTTATTAATGGTATGGTTGACATGTTATTACATTTTGGTTGTAAAATTTGGTTTTGAAAGTATGAACTCTAGATTGGAAATAAAATGTTCTCTATGAAATGGTTTAAAAGTTCATGTGATGTGATTTCTATGTTTTCACTTGTGATTGGTTAGTTATATTGTGGGAAAACCTAATGTTGATTTCCGTAATTGGGTTATTGTATATATAGTGTCCATGTATGGTGTAGGCATGTGCGATGACCATCCGTAAGGTGACTCACACATGAAATGTACCCCTACACTCAAAGAATATTACTATCTTGAATTTCTTGTGAAACTTTTAAAGGGATGAGTTATGGTTGTTGATCATCCTCGATTAGATGAGTAATTACCCCTAGATTTGGTGTTAGGATAGGAATTATGTGCCACCGGATTGGTCAGATGAGGGAAGCTAGTTGGTTATATACTTATGAGAATCACAATACTCAAGAAGGTGTTTATGAACCGAGTACATCCCAGGATCACTCTAGGGATGTTTAATAAACTCCCATGAATACATACATATATGTTTCTATTTTATTTTGGGGAACTTTTGGTTGTGTCATCTTAGGAAACATTTTAATTTTTTTAATATTAATGTAAATGTTCTATAAATTTTTGGTTTCTATAATTATTAATTGGGATGAATTTTGTTTTGGTAACTATATTGGAATGGGAAATGAAAATGAGTTTTCATAAAAATAGCACCACCTTACTGATTTTGATATATGAGTTAAAACACTAATTTTTACATGTTCTATTTTCAATATTAAAGAAGTGGTTCCAATTTAGAGGTGGGGAATCAGGCATGGTTTATCTAGGTAATTTCTATTGAGAATCTTGGTGATCATTATTACTATATCATTTTAGTTATAGATCTCTCTTGTGTGGGTCTCTCTTGGAGAAAGCGTGGTTCCATATTTGGTGTGGAACCACAAGATCACTTGATAGAATGATTCACTATGGAATACTATTATTTTTCCAATATTAGTGGTTAATTATTTTTTTTAATTTATATTTATTTATTTATCTTCTATTTATTGGATAATTCATTTTAAAATTCATTATATTGATTCCGAGATAAATTTTCTATCCAATGGAGATTGAGAACGCCCTTTATGACTTGTCACAGATCAACTCTGGTGACCGTTACATGGTTAACCTAGGCTGGTTCATAAAAAATGGTATCATAAGGAGCCCTTGTTATTTGGGGTGTCAGGTATATTGTGAATCGGACTGTTAGGACTCGAGTGGTAGGTATGTGAAGACATTCATGAACACTTTCTCATTTTGATCCTCAAGTTTACAAGGGTAGTAACTATTTTGAGTTTTCGGTTTTCATTTTTCTTAATAGGGGATGACCAAGGGATTGAGTTTTTGTTTCATAATGAACTTACATGGAATAGAGAAACATGTTGAGCTCATGTGCACGGTTTAATATGCTTTTACTGGTTTAATAGTAGGCACTGTAGCAGGTAATGTAGCAGGTAGTGTAGTAGTTACTATAGTAGTTACTGTACCAGGTAGTATTTAGTACTGTAGCAGCCGAAACTATTCACCTTGGGCCACTGGTTTGGGATTGTAGTCCTTAAGGACATTGGGCCACCCATGACCTTCTAGTAAGTAAGGATTTCGGGCCACCTCCTGGACATCGTGCCCCCTAAAGGCCCTCATGGACACCTGATTTGTAGTTTCACACACATATTCTACTAGGAACCACTCCAGTGGAGGAAAGAGCAGGGCACATCCACCAGAGTAGGGATAATCGAACATTGAATTAATGAGAGGTTATGGCATTTTCCATTGGTACTGTGCCTGTGCACCCCTTCACATGAACATGCTAGCTGAAAAGTCATGCAAAAGTTTGAGAGCAGATCACGATGAAGATGCTGGGGAGGAGCAGTTTCAAGTAGTCATAGTCTATTTTATTTTATTAAGACCTACATGTCATGTAATATATCCAAGCCTATGGGGGCCTTGTAAGGGTTCCCCCTCATCCCATGAAAAGGGGTTATCATAAAATTAATAAAAAAAGACGCCCTTCAGGACATTCAGTCAGTGTAACCCTGTTTTGTAAAACATGAATGATTTCCTTCTCTTGTTTTGTTCTATCACTTTTATGTTTCTATTCTTGGTAATATTGAACTATGGTGTGCACACGACCTTGAGGATTCATGCCACTAAGACGTCCTACAATTGTATTCTAGATACTAGGTGATGATCTGAAATGAGAAATGGTAGATTAAGGACTACCAACATATCCTCCGATCTTGCATGTCTTAGATGTAGCTAAATAACGGAATCATATGCTAATACACAGTTCAGTGAAGGCTCTATGAGTATGATTCTGACTTTTCAGAGACAACCACATTTTGAAATGATATGGAATAGTTGACATGGTTGTACCATCAAAAACATCCTCCCACATTCTGAAGGGATGGAGGACCACAGGATGAAAATGCATGGATAAAGGACATGCTTTCCATCTTCGATGATCTGGATATGCCTCTAGAGAAGTGGGAGAAGCTTCCAAATTAGGTGCTATGTGGTTCCTCCATGATATGGTGGGATTTTTCTCACTGGATGGATGTAATTGGGACATGGCTTGGGGATAGTTTGAGAGGAACTACTATGATTACTTCTTCCCCAAGACATTGAGGGATGACCAATCCTTGGAGTTCTTTAATTTGGATCCTGGCACTCTTTTAGTGATACATTATTCTTTTCTATTTACATAGCTTTAGGTCATTACATCTATTTTGGTAGGTGATGAGTTTTAATTGACTAGGATATTTGAGGATGGTCTTAGGTATGACATCCAGTCATATGTGACTGTTTTTAGGATGAATTCAGTGACTTATATAGTAAATCCTAAGTAGGTTTATAAGCGAAATGTGAGGGAGTTTGGAGATGTGAGACATAGTGGTTCAACATCTCGGGGTGGTAATCCTTTGTATGATAGTAGGAAGTGATTAATGGAGCATTCACAGGATGTTTCTTTAGGTAGCCATATGAGGTGGTACCAGTGCGGGATGAGTGGGCACTTGAGACCTCAGTTCCTGAGAGACCTAATTGAGTGCTGATATTGTGGAAATATGAGTCATCTTTAGAATTTTATCTAGTTTTCCTCATCCAAAGATGGTGAGAGGGAATATGTTATGACTCTAAATTTAAAATAAGTACCCATAGTTTCTCAGGATTTAGGGAATTTGGGTTCTTCAGGACATGTAGCTGGTAGTGGATGTGGATGAAAAACAATAGGTTTTTTGTGACATCAGGGTGGATAAGTTTAGGGTAGCCAGGAATGGTCAAGGGGTTTTGGTATATGTCATAATATTGTGATGGAACAAACCCAATATGATCATGATCCTATACCCTCTATATTTATACACTCTATAGTTATACGTATGATTATAATTTCCCTAATTTTAGATTTTTCTCTTTATTATATAGGGGATTCCCATTGTCTTATAACTATTGTCATCGTGGAGAGCCTGAGGCTCTTCATCATTACAAATAATGATTTTATGACTTTAGACACCCCTTTAACGATTAGGATGGCTATTGTACGTCTGTGCAAGGAGATCCCTCTTGAGGTTAGTGCGTGTCACTTTTTATGGGACCTCTATGTCATAAGCATTACTGGTTTCAATGTTATTTTCAAAATGGACTGGTTGGTCTCCTTTTAGGCCATTGTTGACTACTATCGTTGTAGGGTGAGTTTCACATCACAAGAGGGGGGGGGGGATTTTATACACAAGGCTGAATGGGATGTTCGGGAGAGTAGATATGGACGTGAGCATCCAGGGTTATGACGAATTACATCATAGATTTCTAGTTTATATCTAGATGACTAGAGGACTTGACACAAGGACATTCCTCCTATGGTGGAACATTTCATATATGTATCTAAAGAAAAAATTTCAGGTTTACCTATAGAAAGAGAGGTATATTTCTCTATTGATATTTTTCCAACAGCAGCAACGATGTCCATTTATCCTTATAAGATAGATACACCAAAGATACATGTCCTCAAGAACAAATTAGAGGAGTTGTAGGGGAATGGTTTCATCTGACCCAATACTGCTCCTTAAGTTTTTTCATGCATGTTTTGTGACGAAAGTGAATGGTACCCTTAGAATTTGGGTTGATTATCAAATGATGAACCGACTAACTATCATTAATTGATATCCCTTGCTGAGGATTGATGATCTCCTTGATCAGATTCAAGGAACCCAGGTGTCCTCTAAGACTGATTTGAGATTCAGTTCTCATCAGTTTTGTGTTAGACCATTAAATATACCTATTACAACATTTTGGAGTGGGAATGGTCTATATGATTATTTGGGATTTCTTTTTTATCTAACGAAAGTAGTCAAAGTTTTCATGGAACTAATGAAATGAGTGATCCATCCTTAGATTCTTTTATGGTGTTTTCTCGGATGATATCTTTGGGTACTCTCACACTCGACATGACTTTGTATTCCATCTTGATATCATATTGTGTACACTAATAGAGCATCAGTTATATTCCAAACTCTCAAAATGACCCTTTTTGATGGACCATAATCACTTATTGGGTTATGTAATCCTTGAGAAAAAAGTATTAGTAGACCGAGAGAATGGGATAATAGTAGTTTCCTAGTCGAAGATAAAGACGGTCTTTAAATTATGAAGTTTTCTGGGGACAGAGGATTACTAAATGCTCGATATACAAGACTTTTCAAACATAACAACACAAATGATATGTAAAAAAAAGAAGTTTGTAAAGTACTTTTGGATATATTCATATGATTCAGACTTTCAAGAGATAAAATAGAGATTGAATTCTGCACTAATACTAGTTTTTCAGGAACTGGGTAATAGATTCACCATTTACTATGAAGCATCAGGTATTGGTATAGGAGAAGTTATTATACATATGGAAGGAGTCATTTCATACAGGTCTCGATAGTTGAGTCCATATGAAAAGAATTACTCAATGCATGATCTCTAGGTAGCTGAAATTGTGCATTCTTTACAATGATGGAGACATTATCTTTTCAGAGATCATTTTTTGGTATAGACTGGCTAAAAAAGCCTCATGTATATCTTTACTCAAAATTATCTAAATTTGAGACAACAAAGGATGGTTTTGTACATTCAGTCTTTTGACATGGAGCTTGCCAACATGATTTTGAAGGGTAATGAATTGGCTGATGTGTTAAGCAGAAGGACTCAGATATAGGCATTTCATGGGGCCATCAATTAGTGGTGGCATATGGATATGTTCTCTGAGATTCATTTGGATATGCTCCTCAAACATGGGAATATATTTCTTTCACCTATAGATGTTACCTATACTCTACTGGATCGAGGTCGAATGAGGCATCTATCAGATTCTGATGTCCAAGTCCTATGAGAGAGTGTGTTAGGAAAGGAACATACTCTTGGGTGGACTATAGGCGAGAAAGAGGTTTTTCCTTTTCATGGGTGTGTATGGGTGTTAGTAGACATATATTAGGATATGTTGTGATATTTTCATTCCTTAGTATGGGTAGATCATCCTGGTGTTTCCAAGACATATCGAGATCTACATCATTAGTAATTGTGGCTTGGCATGAAGGCAGATGATGCTAGTTTTCATGATATGTTCCACCTTTCAGTAGGTGAAGGTGGGGAATTAGTAATTGACTTGTTTATTTTGGAAGTTACTGATTATTAAGTCAAAGTGTATGGATGTCGTGATGTATTTCATGACTGGTTTACCGAAGTCACATAGAAGAAATGATTTTTTATGGATTTTTGTTGACTGACACATGAAGGTTTTTCATTTCATTCCGATCCAGGAAACATTTAGTGTTGATGACCTTAGAAAGTTGTATGTCTGAGAGATTATACATTTTCATGGGGTTCCACAATCTACCGTTTTAGACAGGGATTCCTGATTTACGTATCATGTATAGTAGGGAATACACAGGGCATTAGGTATATAGGTACATCTATGTACAACTTACCAACCCTATATATATGGCCTTTCCTAGTGCTTGATTCTGGTTATAGAGGAAATGTTTTGAGAATGTGTCATGGATTTTGAGGGCTCTTATGAGAGACACATACCCATGGGGGTTTATTCCAACAAAAATTGTTTTCATTAAATGATTCATGTGGAATCTTATAAGGATCTTTACATAAGGTCATACCGATCGCCCCTATGTTGGATAGAGGTAAGAGAGGAAGTTATGGTGGGACCTCGTCTTGTCCAGGAGCTGACAGAGCAAGTGGGATTGATTTGGAAGAGGTTGAATACTACACAGTCTTTGTAGAAATAATATTCTGATCGAAGGAGACAATCATTGGATTAAGATGTTGACGATTATTTTTTCATACGTTTCACAATGTGGTTGGGTCAAAATATGATTAGGAGATAGGGGAATCATTCACCAAGATATATCAGGCTATTTGAGGTTTTTATGTGAGTTGGGATAGATGCTTATATGTTTCAGTTACCTCATTAGTATTGGGTTATGTACCACATATTTCATTTTTCATAGATATGGTGTTAATTTTCAGACCCATATCATGATTTTTAATCAAAGGTGGTTGAGTTTGAGGTGGATTCATCCTTCTAGGAGCACACTATTCAGATTGTGGATCACATCACGAAGGTTCTAAGTGGCTAGTATGTTCCTCTTGTATAGGTGTTATAGCAGTATGGCCAAGTGAAGGATGAGACTTGGGAGAGGGAGGCTAACATACAATCAAAGTGTGTGGATTTGTTTGTAGATTCTTCTTCACCTTCCTTGAAAGAAAAATTTAAGGTTGAATTTTTTTAATAAAGGATTTTTGAAGGAACTCGGATCTTTATTCTAGGTTTGTATCCTGATTTTGGAATCTTTTGTGGAAAATGAAATAATAAGGTTTTTCTATGTATGTTGTGTACTATATATTACACATTTTGTACCTATTTTCCACATACAGTCGTGTATTGGTTGTGTAGTGACTGAGTACATGGTTATGTGATGACCTGGCTAACCCGCTTAAGTTTGGAGATGGTTGAGGCTAATACATAATGTGTACATCAAATGATCATGTCATGTAATTTTATTTTTATTTGATAGATCAATCTGGGGTGACATCGTTTTTCCGGATACATCTTATTCCCCACTTTGTTTATACAGAAGAGTGAAAAAATGGACAAAAAACTCTGAACCCTCCTGATTCTCTATCCAAGACGAAATAGAGACTTCATTGGGTGCATTGGAATCCCAACAATGAGTTCTCAAAATGCCTATATCCCTTCTTCATAATTATTTCTCTATCATGAGTTATTAAATGTTGGGATTTTTTCACATTTTTTATATCTACGTAGATCTAGGACAATTCAAGGGCCAACGTTCAAGTATATCAATCGTGAGACATCAAGGTAGCTATTTTGTGCATTTCATTGTTCATAATTGGATTATATATGTTAAAATTTCCACATATCCATGTTTTTAGTATTTTATATTTTGAATTTAACCATACTTATTTCCTACAATGGTTTTACGGATTGCTAAGGGGTCATCTATTAAGCATAAGGATAGATACATTGTTTATAGGACACCCCATAGTTGTAGTTTCCCTTGATTGACTATTTTTGGACATTTGGTCTAGAATTCCTATTAGGTGTACCTTTTTTTCTATGCCATAGATGATTAAGATGGTTTTGATTGATTATACGAAATGTATGTGGTTTTATTTGTGAATTTTTATCCATGTAGTAGTTCTAGATTACATGCACTGCTTTGATATGATATGCATGAGGTTTATTCAAAGGACAATGAGAGCCTTGGATTATGAAAACTATGGGGGTTTCCATTTTTATGTATAGCAGACCATGAGAACCTTGGTGAAGATATTGATCCAGGGCTATTTGTTGAGTCAATAAGGTTTCATTATAGCTTTTCCATTTTTCTATGTTTTAAAATTCAAAAACACTCTATATTAAGGAAAATTATATTTTTCCCTTAACATTAACATAACAAAAAAATTCCATCCTCATGAAAATATAACCATTACCTATTTTTTCATTGTTCATTTTATAGTTTCTATAAATCTAACTTTTTTATTTATAAAGGGTGAAATTCGTTTTCATATTGAATACCTTATAATCCTATCAATCCATAGTTTCAGAGCATTCTATTTTTAGGATATGATTTCAGGTTCCGAATTCAGACCCCGAGGTATTTAAAATTCAAACTCCGAATTCTCTAAAATTCAGACTCCAAGTACTAGGATGTTAAAACTCATAATAATCTGAAATTTACACTCAAAATTATCTAAAACCTAGACTCTGAATTCTCTGAAATTCAGACTCTAAATTTTCTGAAATTATGACTTCTAATTCCTCATAATTCAAACTCCAAATTCCTCATAATTCTTGCTCTGAAATCTTCAGAATTTGGACTTCAAATTCCTCAGAATTCAAAATCTGAATTCCTCAGAATTCAGACTCGGAATTCCTCAATATTATAACTCTGAATTCCTCCAAATTCAGTCTCCCAATTCTGTACAATTCAGACTCCGAATTCTTTATAATTCCAACTCCAAATACATCATTATTCAGACTCCTAATTCCATAGAATTTAGAATCTGAATTAATTGGAATTAAAACTCTGAAATCTATATAATTGAGGTTCCAAATTGATGGGAAAATAGAATCTGATTATCAATAGTTTATAGTATTTAAGTGTTTACATTCTTAAACTCAAAACTTTAATTTTTCCTTTAGACTCCAAAAAATAGATTTGGTTAAGAAACCTTATTTTTATTACACATGTTTTAGTAATGAAATGATGTTGTACATTCTGTTTCTAACAAACTGATGTTTGAGTGACACATGTAAAGGTCCCTCCGAGATTCATGGAAAAATATGACAGTTGGAGGAGGGAGCAGACCATTGGATAAATGCCTATAAATAGGAGCTCATTTGAACGACTGACTGAATGTTAACTTTTTATTTAAGACGTGATAATTACAATCCCATGTTATAGAGGGTGAATGTGGTGAAGACCTAGGGAATCACCTTTGGCAATGAGCTTACAATCATTCGGTAAGGAACCCAGGTTGATGTAAAGAATCAAACTTTCCTCAAACGTGCCTTTGTTGGAAAGCACATCAGCTGCACCATTCCCCTCCCCCCACGTGTGAAGAATGGGAGTGCCTGGATTAAGAAAGAACCTCCATTTCCTGATGATATACATTAACTCCCATGGTACCTTGCCATTTTACTGTAGCATTCCAACCAATACAGCTGAGTCAGACTCCAATTCTGATGTCTCAAGATTTAAATTTCTGCAAAGCGATAAACCGGAGGCCATGGCACACGCCTCAGCTCCTAACGATGTGCCCTCACCATAGAAAGCACTGAAGGATAGAAGAACTGATAACCTGTTGTCCCTAATAATGTCGCCCCCTCTCATTACTCCTTCCATATAGGAGCCATCCACATTTAGTTTAAATCCGGAATGAGGGGCCTTCCAGCATACCCACTGCCCCTACTGCACCACTGGTCTGAGAATGCAAGTCGTGGGAACAATCTTCCTAAAAACAACTGTATTTGTCCCCCCTTTAACGAGTGAGCCCATCTCCGCCACCAACATATTGACACAAATTTGGAGATCATTTGAAGGAGATAATTACCAATCGATCACTCTAGAGATTGCATGCTGCTGAAGTGATTTCTAGAGAGAGATACTCTCATGCCTTGTGCCTACTTAACATCTTGTTCAGATTTCTTCATGCGACTTCGATTATTGCTGTGTAAAATTGAGGACTTTAGGGCATAGGAATACACAGGTTCAAGATACATTGAAGTTTGAGGTCTTGTGTGGATAACAAGATAGATTCTGATATTCCTATCAACGACTTACGTTGTTATGGGTAAGAGAGACATTCATGAAAGTATAAATCAAGGGACCTTTATCCAAGGTTGTTGGATACCCTACTCTTTGGGTTAAAAGATTTCACCCTTGTTACTTGTTTTTTTTTCATGTATATTTTTTTATTTATTTTGATAATGGAAGAAAGTATAACATTCTTATACTTTATTGTTCTTTTATGAACTTTGAATAATAATATTCTATACGCTTTAAGGTAAAATATTTTCCTTGTAAACATTCCTTAAGTTTTATTTCCAAAACCATATTTCCAGAACCTAGAAGATTTTTAAAACTATGTGGTCATGTGATTTAACCTTTTTCAACATTGTTAAACATAGTTTTCCTTATGGTTAAAAAGGTTAGTTTTTAAACATACAATTCATCCACCTCCTGTAATTGAGAATCTACATTTATATTTTGATCCAACAATTGGTATCAGAGTAGGTTTTTGAAATAATTATATTCAAATATATGTTTTCATGCTCATTTTTTTATTTTTCTAAATATTTTCATTTCCTTGGATTCTTATCCTTGTTTACAATTTTTTACTATTAACATGTTTCTGTGAAATTATATTTTCTTTTAGATGGGCTGAATGAATGTCAGTTCGATTGAGTATAAAAATCCTACTAGACCACCTATATTTCATGGAAAAGAGTATGAATATTGGAGAGATCATGTGATGAATTTTGTTATTAATATTGGAGTTGACAACTTCGTTATGCATATTAGAGATTATAAGATTCCTGATAAGGAAGTCAGATCTTTTAATAACCAATAAAAGTTATAATATCAACTAAATTACAAGGAACACAATACATTGTTGTCTTCCATGATGAGGAATATATATAGTCATATTTATTCTGATCAATATTCAAATTTTATTTGGAATAAATTGAAGGTTACTCATTTTGGTACATCTAAGATTATATTAACTAGAATATCTATGCTTAGATCAAGAATTTCATGGATTTCTATTCCCTTATTGTGAACTAGTGTGCAAGGTACAATATTGGTTTATGACTGTTGATAAATTTTAAAAATCAATGGGTGAAAAAATATTAAATGATGAGGAACTTGTGGAAAATATTATATATATCATGCCTAATGTGTGGGAATCTAAGTGGACAACAATTGTTGAGAATAGGAAAGTATCACAAATTACTCTTGATGAGATTTTTTGACCTCTTCTTCAACATGAGACAAGAATGAAAATAGATGATGATATGAATAAGGAGAGGAATGGAAATGTAAGTGTAGCCTTTACTTATACTAAAGCCAAGAATCCTGAAAGGGTTATAAGAAACAAGTCAAAGAATGTCACTGTTTTATGTGAATCTAGAGAAATTGAACACTCTGAGAATTAGAGAGATAATCTTGCTCGAAGGATGAAAAAGATAGTTGGAAAGAAATACATTCAGTATAGGTTTAAGAAGAAAGAAAGAAAGGATATGAGAGACTCAAAAGTCACATGTAATGAATTCAAAAGTCCAGCACATATAAGCCCAAATTCTCCTATGCTTAAGAAAAAGTATAGAAAGAAAAGGAATTCAGATAGGATTAAAATAAAGTACTACAAAGCTAAAGAGAAATATGTTTTGAAATCCTATGACCCATTGAGTGCCAGTGGTGGTGAATATTATAATGAATCCCCAGAGTATGAATCTTTTTCTCAAAAAAATCTTGGTCCACTATCCAAATTAACCATTAAAAATAATTTTTAATGGCTAAAGTACACAATGCTAAATAAATAACTAATGTATCTTTCAATGAAAATTGTAGTGATAATAAATATTATGAATCATCAGATGAATAATCCTCATCTTCTGATGTTAATATATTACCTACTTTTAAAGAATTATCTAGGATTTCAAAACTTCTTAAGAATGAAAATTCTAATGTCACGAAAAATCTTGATAAGGAAAATTATAGAAATATTTTTCTTACTAATGAAATATCAGATCATTATAAATATATTGATAAAAAAAATATGATTTGGAAAGTATTTCCAAAAACAAAGAAGATTTTAATTTAGAGAGGGTAAAATTTCTTAGGATCATGAAAATATAATTTCTATAAAAAATATTTTAGATACTAACTATAGTGATGAAACTAATGTTTTTTAGGATAAAAACTTAGTTATTAGACTAAAGTCAGAAATATTTTCCTTAAGGAAATATTTTTCAAACATTACCTTAGGTAAGGAAAAAATTAATAATATGTATTCCCAAATTCAACCTCTAAGGAATAATTCTAGATTTGGTTATACTCATTCTAAACTATTTTTTAGTAATAATTATTTTGTTCTTTAATGTGCTCCATTCTGCACAAAATGTCAGTGTGGTGGACAATAGGTGAAAAACCTTTAAACAAAACACAGTCTTTAGGTTCCCATTAAGATTATTTTTCTATGAAAATATGAATACCTTAAATTTTGTTTTTTAAAGCTTCAAGATACATCAATTTTTGGGTTTCAAAAGTCTAACACTCTTATCTTCAGGAAAATAATGATAGTACCAACAGAAATACATGTTACATGGATAGTGGATGTTTCCCGGACAAAACTAGTAAATATTTTTTTTGAAAATATTATTATGTTGAAAGAAGGAATAGTATCTTTTGGAGATAATTCTAAGATATAAATTATTGGTATAGTTAACTTTGATCTTCTTGAAAAAACATTGATTTCGAATGTTTTTTTTGTTAAAGGTCTTAAGAAGAACTTTATTAGCATAATTAAATTATATGATGAATGTTATCTTGTAAATATTAGGAATTATAAGTTCATAGTACACCATTCTAAGGAATAGTTTTTCTCCCCATAGGAAAGTGATTGTATATACACTAAACATTGATGACCATAGGAGCTAGGACCTACCTTGCCTTAGTGCAATGGAAGACTAATCATAATTATTGAATAGAAGGTTAGGAAATTGTAACCTTAGGAACATATGTGAACTCTCTAAGAAAATACATGTTAAGGATCTACTAGAGCATAGATATTATTATTCAAAATATTGTGATATTATTCAATATAGAAGGTAACATAAATCTTGTTTTAAATCAATTGGTGATGTCTCAACATCTATTTCATTACATTTGTTACATATGGATCTTTTTTGTCTATCAAAAACTAGAAGCATTAGAGTAAAATACTATGTGTCTGTCGTAGTTGATGATTACATATGATTTACATGGGGTTATTTTCTAGGAATAAAATCTAAAGAATTTTTTTATTTCAATATTTTTAGAGACCATGTTAAAAATGAAGACAACCTTCCATTGATAACTATTCATAGTTATCAGGTAGGAGAATTTACAAATTCTGTTTTTGAAACTTTTTGTAGTAGAAATGGCATTACTCATAACTTCGCAGCAATAAGAACTCATAAAAATGGTGTTTTGAAACAAGAAAATGAATTCTTCAAGAGATAACAAGAACCACGTTGAGTGAATATTCAGCAAGAAAACATTTCTAGGCTCATTCTATAAGTACTACTTGTTGAACATTAAATCATGTTTTAATTAGATATTTTCTTAATAAAATACCTTATGAGTTATGGAATGGTAGAATACCTAGAATTTTCCACTTCACGATATTTGGATGCAAATTATTCATTCTGAATAAAAAATATAATTTACATAAAATCCCACCCAAATCTGATGAAGGAATTTTCTTTGGCTATACTAAAACTTCTAAGGGATATAGATTTTTTAATAAAAATACGTGTACTTTTGAAGAAATAATACATGTTAAATATGATGAAACTGATCCTTTTGTTTTTAAACACCCTCAACCTACATCTACGTATGTGTTTTCAAAAACAGATTATCAACCCTTGATAGAATATCCTTCTGATAAGGATATTGCACAAGAATATGTTTTTTAATCATTTACCCCAAAAGATTTCCTACTGTATGTTGATGAACATGTTTTACAAAACCCAAATCAGTTGTTTATTAAGAATAATCCCAGTGATAGTATCATTGTTGATGTAAATAAACCTGTAAGGAGTAGATTTTCCTTAGTATATGAAGTAGAACATCTAGCATTTCTTTCTCAATAAGAAAAAAATCACTGATGAAGCATTAGGTGATGATGAATGGATAAAACACTACTAAAACTTTTACTTAACCCAAAGATTTCAAACCATTTGGATAAACCCAAAAACTGTTGGGATATGTTATCCCAACAGTTAGGGAAACTATTTCCATGGTCGGCATTGTAGTATCCCTTTACCAATAGTTTTATAGAAACCATTTGAATTTGTTTGTCTACACATACCCTATTCCAACGGTTCCAGAAAAACCATTATAAAATATAAATACCAATGGTTTATTAAACGTTGGTGTACAAACTGCCTAGAATCTTATTCCAACATTTACATAATCCATTGGCATATGTTTTAAGCAATGGTCTAGTAAAAATGTTTCATTAGGCAGTGAGTTTTACATGAATTTACCAATGGTTTTTCAAATCATTGGTACATCACAGCCCCTCTGTACTGATCACAACCTATCCTAGCATTCCCTCTATACAGATTGCAGTTCCCCTCACTGAAGTTCCCATTCAGGATTCAAGTATCACTGAGAGGGGGACGGGGTGAATCAGTGATATCTTTTTATTTTTATGTTTCCTTCTTTTTGAAATAACCTTCACCTCATGTTAAATAGTTTCTTCCCTATTGAACACATACAACAATTAGAACAAAAAATTTACAAGGTTTACTACTCAATAAGAGTAGCTACGTCCTTGGTATGGTATGGAAAGAATCAAGTACCACTGAATCCACTAGAAAACAATCCTTTGGTGGGGAATACAATGAGTAGGATATACCCTTACACTCATGTAGCACTTTGAAAACAATCCAATAGTACATGTGCTCCCACATAGCACAAATAGGGTAATGTAATTATTCTGTACATATTAAGGAACTTTCACAAATAAAATCATTCAAAACAATTATTCACCTTCCTACTAAGAAGCTGGTAATAACCTCCTAGTGCAAACAGCTTGCGCGCCTCCCCACTTGCGCGCCTCCCTGCTTGCGCGCCACCTACATGCGTGCCTACTCAATACATGCGTGCCACCATTGAGCATAGATCACAAATTTCACGCCACCTTTGTCTTATACACAACCCACTTCTTGATAGAACCTCCCTGCTTTCGCACCTCTAGAAACCTACACGACAAGACTTGCGTGACCAAACTTGCACGGCAAAACTTGCACGACACCCTACTTACGAACCATACAAATAACCCTCAGCTTGCGTGCAACTTCAGCATGCTCACCTCCCTATGCTACTTGCGTGATCAGAGAACCCTCTTTTAATTTCTCTCTTAGAGATAAAATTATCTATTAAGTGTTGAGCATAAAAAAATGAGGAGGCAAGTCGTCTATTTATAGGAATTTTTGTGACTTGCACGCCACATACACTTGCACGCCGTTCCTAATTTCCCGCCGCTCCATCACTTGCGTACCTCTCCATCAATTGTGTGCCATTTTATCACTAGAAGGACTCTTTCTTTCCTTTGTCATATTTTGATATGATGATTGTTGGACTCCTCATGTGTTAATCATGTATTAATGATCTCAAATCTTATTAATATTAATTAATCTAGATCTTCATTGCACATCTTGCTAATTCTCTTCAATCTCTATAATAAATACTCATCATGTTTTAATAATAACAAATCTTATCGATGTTAATTACTCTCTTTATTATTTACAAGTCTCATGCATGATCACAAATTTCACATATATTATCAAGCCTTTATGTTTACGATTCACGTTCTCTTACTCTCTAATGGTTAAACTTAACTCATATTCTGCATATTACGGTCTAAGTCTAAATAAAGATATTTTCTTAAGTATGGACTCACCATGAAGGACTCACCATGACCCAGACACCATGACCCAGACACCGTGGCCCAGACACCGGGACCCAGACACAGTGACCCAGACACAGTGAAGTACTCACCATGACCCAGACACCGTGAACCTCATACCGTGAAGCTCATACCGTGAAACTCATACAGTGGACCTCATACCATGAAGATCATACCATGAAGCTCATACCGTGAAGAAGACACCGTTTACTTAATCACTGTGACACCGTTTCTTAACTTTTTGTCAATATTATTTAAATAATACTATCAATCATATTTGATGTTTTTAATGCAATTAATGTTATTTAATGATAGTTGTTGGCATATCAGGAAACCGTATCTCATACCTATGAAAAGGGAATCATTCCTACGGCCAGAACGTGTGGAATATATGGAAGATTAAGATGCAGTACACAAGGAGATGAAGCATACAAAAAAACTGGTAAATAAAAGAAAAGTGTGAATATACAATGAGAAGAACTTACATACACCCGAGAGCATGATGATGAACAAGAATATCAATCCTGAGTAAGAAAGAGATTTCCAGACCATCAAAGAACTCTCATGAATGCAATCCAACACCACTGAAGAAGACACAACGAATCAAGAGATAATTCTCATTCCTGTAGAAGACAAGCTGACTATGACACTCCGTTTTTCAACAGAAAATCTAGAGAAGGACTCAGAAGCATTCTTGTTGAATATAACATGTCCAGAGATGCATTGATAATCACTAGAGCTTTCTATACTCTTATCTGTTCTCTCTATGTGATTTATTTATTATCTTTCGAGCAGTGTGGTGTACTTTGTATTTCTTATACACACACTATCTCCCCCACTGAACTGGAGGATATCAAAATCCTCAAACCACAATTGTTTACTCTTTTTTATCCACGTCAACTGTGGAAGAGGTCCTTGTGTGGGCTGGTCTATTTGTTTCCCATGAAGAACAGTGGTAGAGGTCCCTGCGTGGCCTGGACAGTTTTGTAAACTGTTGTTAACCCGGATCCAGGGTGTGGATCAAATTTTATATAAATTTGAGAGAACTAAGTCTCCGCTTGAGACTAAACCTCTTGTTATATTTGTTGTTCATCGTTATTTGAAGTTTATAGTATACTACATATATCTCATTTATTCCGCTGCTATTACTTTGAAATACAAAACTATTTTAAAGATACTTTGATAGTTAAATTAGAAAGTGTTTAGACATATTGTAAATCAGTATGTTAGTTTCAAAAGTCAGTTTTATCTTGTGGTTTAATTAACTGAGACCTAATAAATCTTTGAGAAGCTATGTGAACATTTAAAATCTGTATAAATTTACTACAGTTTAACTTGTTTTATAAATTGGGGGATTTTAAATAGACAGTATTTTAACAGAAATTTTTATTGGAACTCAATTCACCCCCCTCTTGAGAATCGACTCCGATGAACATTTGGTATCAGAGGAATTGTTTTTGTTTAAGTACTTTTGAAATACTCGGTATTTCAACTGTGATTTTAGTTTCATCTTTAATGATCTTAAATTTCTGTTAGTTCTAAATTCTAGCTCTTTAAATAATCACTCTAAAATATTGCTATGGACAATAGACTAGAGGGTGCTGCTACTAACATGCCACCATTCTTCAATGGTACAAACTATGATCAGTGGAAACTTAAAATGAAAATTCATTTAGAAAGAATGGGTTTTGATATCTGGACTACTATAGAATATCTATATAAACTTCCAGAAACTCAAAGAATAACTTGGGGGGAACCTACAAAGACTACCTACAATAATAATTGTAAATCTATGAATGCCCTGTACTGTGCTCTAGGAGATGAGGAGTTTAATAGAATTTCTTCTTGAAAAACTACTTTTGAAATTTGGGATACTTTGGGTGTTTCTCATGAGGGAACAACCATTGTTAAAGAATTGTGATTGAATACTTATACTATTAAATATGATAATTTTAAAATGAAGACTGATGAACCTATTTCTGATATGTATCTCATGTTCAATGAGATAGTCAATACTATGAATTCACTTGGAAAGGCTGTTCTAGTAAAGGAACAAATGATGAGAATCTTGAGATGTTTACCAGATCGATGGAGAGGCACATCTGTTTCAATCAGAAATTTATGTGACATTGCTGCTCTACCTGTAAAAGAACTCATTGGTAATCTCATGATGGAGGAGAAAGAACTCAAGGTGAATAAAGAGGAAGATGATGAACCTAATAGAAAATATGTGGCTTTCAAGACTAATGCTTCAAAGAGTAAGGATAAAGATAAAGCTCAAATACAAACTGATAGTTCAACCAGTGAATATTCAGACTCTGATAGTGATGCTAAAATGGCTCAGATAGCAAGAAGGATTAAGAAATTTTATAGGAAGAAGACGTTTTTCAGAAAATCAAATTACAAAGTTAAGGATGACAACAAGGGACACTGGAAAAAGGATTGGAAGAAATATGACAAATCTGATGAAGTTGTTTTCTATGAGTGCAAAAGAAAAGGACATATAAAAGAAGACTGTACAAAGCTGAAATACAAGAAGAAGTATGAGTATAAAGATAATAATTATAAGAAAGACATGAAGCCTACACGGAGTGCATCTGAGGATAGCTATAGTGAATCTGAAGCTTCTGAGACTGAAAACAGAAATAAGGCAAACATGTGTTTTATGACATATACTTCTCAGGTAACATCTGAAACTCCTGCTTTAAATTCATATTATTCTGGAGATGATTCTGATTCTGAAAATATGCCAAAATATGAACTGTTTGAATACTGTGATATGTTGGAAGAAACCTGTAATGAGATGAAATACAAATATAAAGGTTTAAAGAAATAGTATGCTTTAAATGTTAAACAAAAATCTAATCTTGACATAGAAATGGAAAATAATGCTCTGTTTCATAAAGAAAACATTGAACTGAAAATGCCTAATGAGCAACTTAGGAAGGACTTAGAAAAATTCACCAATGGAAAAGATACTGTAACTCAAATTCTAGGAACGAAAGTTTCACCAAAATATACTACTGGAATAGGCTACAAACCTGGACAAAGACAGATTACCATGAATAGATTTATTCCTAACTCTAGATAGAATACTGCTAGTTCTAGTTCTAGACATTTATATGATTCAACTAGTTATTCACTTAGTTATAAATCCAATAGATTTTATCTTTCAAAATCTATTGATTCTATAAATTATATAAGACCCATAAGACATATTTGGGTACCTAAAGTTTATTGGATAACCTGTCTGGACCTAAGAAGATCTGGGTACCAAAATCATTTCCTATCTAAATCTGTTTTGTAGGAAACCCGATTGAAGAGTTCCCACAAGAAGGCATGGTATCTGGACATTGGATGTTCAATACATATGTTTGGTGATTATTCATGCTTCAAAAGATTAATAAAGGTTTATGGAGGTCATGTCACATTTGGTGATAATTCTAAAGGAAAGATCATCAGCCTAGGAAAAATTGGTAACACTGATTCAGTTTTAATTTCCAAAGATTTATTTGTTGATGGACTAAAATATAATCTGTTAAGTATTTCTCAATTATGTGATGATGGTTTTAATGTTAAATTTGAAAATTATTCTTATAATGTTGTTAATTCTAAAAACGTTTTAGTCTTTTCTACTCTCAAAAATGAAAATGATTATGCTATTGATTTAAATTCCTTAGCTAAGAAAAATGTTACCTATCTAAATGATTTTCACAAAGAGTCTTGGTTATGGCATAGAAGACTAGGACACTGCAATTTACACTCACTTAGAAAACTAAATAGGAAGAACTTGGATAGATACTTACCTAAACTTGAGTTTCAAAATGACAATGTTTGTAATCCCTATCAAAAGGGAAAGCAACATAAAGTTTCTTTTAAATCAAAGAAAGAAGTTCCAAATTCTCAACCTCTCGAGTTGGTTCACATGGATTTGTTTGCACCATCTAGAGTTTCTATCTTAAATGGGAATCCCTATGTCTATGTCCTAGTAGATGAATTTTCTAGATATACCTGGGTATACTTCATACCTCACAAAAGTGAAGCTTGTTCTTACTTTTTTAAATACTCCAAATCTGTAGAAAATATTAGTGGACTAAAGATTAAAACCCTAAGAAGTTATCATGGCCGTGAGTTTGAGAATCACGAGTTTGAATCCTACTACTCACACAATGGTTATTGTCACAATTTCTCTGCCCCTAGGACACCTCAGCAAAATGGTGTAGTATAAAGGAGAAATAGAACCCTGCAAGAAATTTCTAGAACTATGCTTAATGAATATGACCTGCCTATTTACTTTTGGGATGAAGCTGTCAATAATTATTTTTATATTATTGATAGAGTCTTAATAAAACTTGTTCTTAAGAAAACCCCATATGAGTTGTGGAAAAATAGAAAACCTAGATTTATTTACTTCAGAGTCTTTGGCTGCAAAGTTTGTGTTCTCAATACAAAAGATAATCTTGATAAGTTTGATTCTAAGAGTGATGAAGGAATATTTTTAGGATTTTTTTAACCAGTAAAATCCAATAAAGTCTTTAAAAAGAGAAACAAGTGTGTGGAAGAATCTATTCACATCAAATTTGATGAAACTGATCCACATGAGCCTAAAACCTCTCTTGAAAATCATGAAGAAGATTTATCTGTTCTGGACCTTAATGAAAAATCTAATGAACCTGCTATAAAGACAACCAGTTCTAGACATATTCCAGAATCTGTTCCTAGTGAACCTGAACCCAGAGAAGAACCTAAAATTTCTAGTCCTACCTTTACTAGATCAACTAGAATTCTAAAGAATCAACCTTTAGATGATGTTGTAAGAAATCGCGATAGAGGGACACATACTAGAGATTCTCTTAGAAATAAGGTTGAACATCAAGCCTTCTTGTCACATCTTGAACCTAAAAACATTGATGATGCTATTAATGATGAATTTTGGGTAATTTCTATGCAAGAATAACTCAATCAATTTGAAAGAAATAAAGTTCAGAATCTTGTTGAAAGGCCTAAGTACACTTTCACAATAGGCACTAAATGGGTGTTTAGAAACAAAGTAGATGAATCCGGAAACATAGTTAGAAATAAAGCTAGGCTAGTTTCACAAGGCTATAGACAAGAAGCAGGTATTGACTATGAGGAGAATTTTTCTCCAGTACCCAGATTAGAAGCTATTAGGATTTTACTTGCCTATACTGCTCATCTAAATTTAAAACTATATCAAATGGATGTCAAGAGTGCATTCTTGAATGGATATATTAATGAGGATGTTTTTGTTGAATGACCACCTAGATTTTCGAACCCTCATTTTCCAAATCATATTTTCAAATTATCAAAAGCTTTATATGATTTAAAGCAAGCTCCAAGAGCTTGGTATGATAGATAATGTACTTTTCTAATTTCTAAAGGTTTTACAAAAGGAATATCTCATCCTACTCTGTTTATAAAACGAATTTGTAAAGATGTTTTAGTTGTAAAAATTTATGTAAATGATATTATTTTTGGATCTTGAAAAACTACATTATGTACTGATTTTTCTAAAATAATGCAAAGTGAATTTGAAATGAGTTTAATGGGTGAACATAAATTCTTTCTTGGATTTCAAATCATTCAAAATGATGATGGAATTATTTTAACTCAAAGTAAATATACTAGAGATATTTTAAAACTTTTTGGATTGGATAGCACAAAAAGTAGTGACACTCCCATGAGTACCACCTGTAAGATGGATCTTGATGAAAATGGTAAATCTGTTGATCAAACCACTTATAGAGGAATGATTGGAAGTCTACTCTACCTAACTGCTAGTCGTCCTGACATTATGTTTAGTGTGTGTATGTGTGATCATTTTCAAGAAAACCTTAAAGAGTCACATTTAAATGTTGTAAAGAGAATTTTAAAATACCTCAAGCATACTCCCAATTTAGGACTGTTCTATCCCAAAGGACAATCATTTGAATTAGTTAGTTATTCTGATCCTGATTTTGCTGGATGTAAGCTAGATAGAAAAAGCACCTCTGGAACATGTCACCTTTTAGGAAATTCACTAGTATCATTGTGTAGTAAGAAACAAAATTCTATTGCATTATGTACTGCAGAAGCTGAATACATAGCTGCTGGCAGTATTTGTGCACAAATTTTGTGGATGAAACACACATTACTAGACTATGGATATCAATTCAGACATGTCCCAATAAATATTGACAAAAAAAGTTCTATTAAAATTTATAAAAATCATGTTTCTGATTCTAGGACAAAACATATTGATGTAAGACATCACTTTTTGAGGGATCATTATCAAAAAGGTGATATCACTTTGGAATTCATTGGTACTGAATATCAACTTGTTGATATATTCACTAAACCATTAAATTCTGAAAGATTAGACTAAATCATACAAGATCTTGGTATGATTAATCATAATTAAAAATATTATCTTAATGTTTAATACTTTACTATATTTTACTTTACGGTTTCATGGTCACTGTTTTTAAGTTACTGTTTTATGTTCACGGTCTCACCGTCAAGACCTTATGCTCACGGTCTGTCTACTCACTGTCTCACCCTGACTAAACAGAATACTCACTGTCTCATCGTGATGACTACCAACTGTCTCGCCATGATGACTAGTTTTCATGACACCGTAATGCCTACTCACGGTCTCACCGTGAAGATTATTTATATTTTTTTAACCCGTATCGTATAATTTTTATTTTACCGCAATTTGAATTCCCGCGTTTTTGTTTTTATGACGTTTGACATTCCCAAATGATAAAACATAAGGGTTTCATTCGATTCCTTACCCTAAATCTCTCTTGAACATTCTCTTCCCTCTTTCCCGAACCTTCAGTGGATGCCAAGGATGAATCATTCATCTTCACCTTCGTCTGAGAAGCGCCACACTATGAAAGAGAATAGGATACCGAGGATAGCTCTCGAAGGACCTCTAAACCCAAACCTGGTAAGCCAAAAAGTTTTACCTGAAAAAGAGGTTTGTACAGAGTGGTTGTTGTCTCGCAGATATTTAGTTTTGAATGTTTTAAGAGAAAAAAGGATGGCTTGGATGGTTCACTGGCCAGAATAGACCGATCTACCCGAGATTGGTATCTCAATTTTATCAGTATGTGAAGTTTTTGTTTGAGTTTGGAGAAATTTTTATAGCGAAAAGATGTATAAATGGTCAAAAGAGCTCTTTCTCAACGATGTTGTGGGCTGTATGACTAGGGATTCCCAATGAAGGTGTTTGTGAGGATTACCAGAGAGACCCTCCTCCAAAAACCGACATCTTTGACCTGGAAACTGCTTTGGAAAACTTGACTGAAATGGCACCAAGCGAAGGGCCATAGTTGCTGAATTAGATGGGGAGACTAGACTTCTATTCAAATTTGTTCAAAATTTGATTAGCCGGAGTAAAGGAGATTTTTATGTGATGAAGTATCAGGATGTTTTCCTGATTCATCTTCTAAAGAATGGACATAAGATCAACCTATGCAAGTATGTTATCAATCATATCTGTGAGCTGATCAATGTCACTTCCAAATCCACATCCTTGTTTTACTTAAGGATGATTTCTGCTATGCTGGTTTCCAAAGGGATGGTTGGACCGATTGAAGAAAAGTTAGAGGACCTTGATTTCTGCCTATCCATGCCTATCATTAGAAAGATGACGATTAGCTAGAACCCCTGGAAGAAGCAGTCGGTTAAGGATAATGATCAAGTGTATAAAAAGATTAATCCTATTGACTATCCAAGAAGGCCTAAAAATCTATCTGATCTTGTTTGGGAACCAGATGAAGTGGCTGAGTATTCAGAATAAGAATAAGAAGAGGAATTAACAAATGAAGTATCTCCAATAGAAGAGGTTGAAATACCACCAATGGAAACAACTCCTATTGAAAAATAATGGACTGTTGTCCTTGCTGTTATCCCTACTGAAACACCTCAATAAGAGGAAGTTGGTGTTAGTTTGAGAGAAGTGGAAGCTTCTGTTCCTAGTGTGGATGTAAGTCCAGAACCTCATCCTAATGCTGCAAGGAAGTTGGTTTTTCCTGATTCAGAACATCAAGTAACCTTAGAGGAAGATGCTACTGAAGAGGATTTTCTGTTGAAAAAGAAGCAAGTCTGGACGTTCAACCAGTAGAACAATCCGTTCCTGAGATAATTCCCTCTGCTGAAGAGAGGATGGAAATTGCCTTCCAGTTAGAAAGGAAATAGTTTGCTGAGGAGATCAGGGATGATCCTATGGATCTTTTTCATGTTCCTGAGCCTCAATATTCTGAAAGTGAAGCACAATATGAGGGGGAGGAACCTCAAAACCTTGAGATTACAGAAGTTGGATCTGCTGAAGCTTCTCAACCTGCTGTCTCATACTCTGTGCACACCCGTTTTGTTTTCCCAAGCTTTTATGATGTGATTGAGTCAGAGAAAGTGTCTATAACTGGAATGGATCTTTCTTCTCTGTTTCAAGTGAAGTCTATCTCTCATCCAGAACCAGAACCAGAGGCCCAACCTCAATCCGATTCATAATCTGAGTATGAAGATGACTCTGAACCTCAACCAGAATCTGAACCACTAACTTTACCTACACCCTTACCCGAGAATCACTCCTTTGTGACCAAAGAGGATCTGAATGTTTTTGGAGAAACATTGTTAGCTAGAGTTGAGAAAATTGTCTCCACTCAACCTCGTCCAGTGACTCAGTTAAGTCAAGAAGATGCATCAATTATTTTGGAAAAATTTATATTGCATATTCAACCAAGGATGATCCGAGAAATTCAAGAAGTCAGAGTTGAGAATAAGCTTCTGAGTGCTGATGTGGAAAATCTAAAAAATATGATATCAAGTTAGCAGAATGACTTATCTTTGAGATCTGAGGTAGCTTCTGTTTCTGCTCCTGCACCTATTGCTGCTTCTCCTGAGCCATCTGATTCCCTCCTTGCTAGGGAAATTGTGTATGATGTTCATCCATACCTCCTTTATTTTGATGGAATGATTGTAAAAAGGCACACTAAGATGCTGGAACGCATGAGAGATCTTGTGGATAATCTGAATAAGCTTACAGATGAATACACTGGATGCCTGCAAAAAGTGTTGAAACAGCTCAAAGTTCTAACCGAAGTTGTCAAGGCTTCACCTGATACTGGCCTTCAGTGGCTTGGATCTATCTTCTTTGTCATAAGTGGTTAAGAACAGTGATAGAGCATTGGACTTGGTTAGGATTCACTCTGAGATATCCAATGATGCTCGACAAGAGATCACCAATAAAATAGATCTTTATCTCTCACGGATTTTCTCTAAAAGTGATATGAAAGATCACTTTAGATATCTTGTTGAAAATTTTAGAATCCCTCCGGTGACTCAGGATTTTGAAGCCCATGTTCAGAAACATACAGAGTTCACCAGATTGTTGGACAAGTTTATGGAGAATAAGGATGATTTTGAAAAGGCTATGAAATATGGTAGTGAAATCATTACTGATTTCATCAATCTTTTGAAGCTGTATATTCATGTGCAGAGTACTTCTATAGTTGCTCCAGCTGCTACACCCCTTAGACCTAGATTACTTGCCTTAGCCTCAACTGCCATGTCAGTCAGCCAAGCTCTTTCTCAGATCTGACCAGTCATTCTTGACCAACCTAAGCCTAGATCTTCTACTACTCCCACTTTGGCTCCATCTGTTTTTGAAGGTCTACCCTTACCCTCTTTGTCTACTTCATCTATGCCTTCTTCTACTTCAGCACCAGCTCCTACTGCTGATAAAGTCAACGAAAAGATGGATCCCTAAAAAGTCTAGAGACTATTTTCTTTTTGATGGGATGTCATTTCATGTTTACAGTTTGTACTTATCCTGTATGTTGTATTCTGAACCCTTTGTTTAATGAAAAATGCTGAGTTTCATTTAATTTTCTCTACCTTTTGATAATCCCAAAAGGGGGAGAAAAATCTACAAGTATAAATGGGGGAGAAAAACTACAAGTGTCAGTTCTATAATATTTTTTTCTATGCTAGTATCTTTAATGTTACATGTCATTTATATTCTGCCTATATCTGATTTGTGATCATCAAAAAGGGGGATATTGTTGCAATCCTCATGTGTTAATCATGTTTTAATGATCACAAATCTTATTACTGTTAATTAATCTCGATCTTCATTGCACATCTTACTAATGCTCTTCAATATCTATAATAACTACTCATCATGTTTTAATAATAACAAATCTTATGGATGTTAATTACTCTCTTTATTATTTACAAGTCTCATGTATGATCACAAATCTCACATATATTATCAAGCCTTTATGTTTATGATTCATGTTATCTTACTCTCTAATGGTTAAACTTAATTCATATTCTGCATATTACTTTCTAAGTCTAAATACAGATATTTGTCTAAGTATGGACTCACTGTGAAGGAATCACCGTGACCCAGACACCGTGACCTAGACACCGTGAACCTCATACCATGAAGCTTATACCGTGAATCTCATACCATGAAGCTCATACCCTGAAGCTCATACCGTGAAGCTCATACTGTGATGCTCATACCGTGAAGCTCATACCGTGAAGAAGACACTATTTACTTAATCACTGTGACACAGTTTCTTAACTTTTTGTCAATATTATTTAAATAATACTAATGGTCATATTTGATGTTTTTAATGCAATTAATGTTATTTAATGATAGTTGTTGGCATGTTAGGAAACAATATCTTGTACCTATGAAAAGGGAATAATTCCTACTGCCAGAATGTGTAGAATATAAGGAAGATTAAGATGTAGTACACGGGGAGATAAAGCATACATAAAAAGAGGTAAAGAAAAGATAAGTGTGAATATACAACGAGAAGAACTTACATACACCCGAGAGCACGGTGCTGAACAAGAAGATCAATCCTGAGCAAGAAAGAGATTTCCAGACCTTCAAATAACTCTCATGAATGCAATCCAACACCACTGAAGAACACACGAAGAATCAAGAGATCATTCTCATTCCTGTAGAAGACAAGCTGACTATGAAACTCTGTTTTTCAACAGAAAAACGAGAGAAGGACTCAGAAGCATTCCTGCTGACTCCAACGAGTCTAGAGCTACATTGATAATCACTAGAGCTTTCTAAACTCTTATCTGTTCTCTCTAAGTGATTTATTTATTAGCTTTCGAGCAGTGTGATGTACTCTTTATTTCTTATACACACACTGTCTTCTGCACTAAACTGGAGGATATCAAAATACTCAAACCACAATTTTTTACTCTTATTTACCCACGTCAACTGTGGAAGAGGTCCTTGTGTGGCCTGGTTTATTTTTTCCCCCGAATAACAGTGGTAGATGTCCCTGCGTGGCCTGGACAGTTTTGTAAACCGTTATTAACCCCGATCCAGGGTGTGGATCAAATTTTATATAAATTTAAGAGGAATAAGTCTCGGCTTGAGACTGAACCTCTTGTTATATCTGATGTGCATCGTTAGTTTAAGTTTATAGTATACTACATATATCTCATTTATTCTGATGTTATTAATTTGAAATACAAAACTATTTTAAAGCTACTTTAATAGTTTAATTAGCAAGTGTTTAGACATATTGTAAATCAGTAGGTTAGTTTCAATTGTTAGTTTGATCTTGTTGTTAAATTAACTGAGACCTAACCAATCTTTGAGAAGATAAGTGAACATTTACAATCTGTATAAATTCACTATAGTTTAACTTGTTTTATAAATTGGGGGATTTTAAATAGAAAATATTTTAACAGAAATTTTAATTGGAACCCAATTAACCCCCCCTCTTGAGTATCCACTCCGACCAACATTGATGATGTTGGAATATGACATTCATGTAATATACACTTGTGCTCCACTAATACTTGCACACCACACTTGCGCACCACTTATACTTTCATGCCACTTTTTGACTTGCACGCCAATCCTTAACATGTGCGCCACTTTATTTACATGGTCATATTTTGATGTGATTATCTTGAAATATGTCTTGTGCGCAACAAACACTTGCATGCCAATACTTGCGTGCAAGTACTTGTGCACCACTCTTGACTTGCGCTCCATTTTCTTTCATTTTCCAAAAATCACTTCTTTACTCTCTCTAATCTTCATAAGGATTTCATCACAAGATCTCCAAATTTATGATATTTGTGATATACAAATTAGAAAAGCATTGTCTGATTTCAGGTCTTTTTACAATGTGAATTGATTTATCTTCTTTGATAACAAAATAAAACACCTTGCAAAGGTTAAATATTCAAACTACCTTCTCCATTCAACTTGGTCCCAACAATCTCCCCCTTTGGATTTTTTTGTCAACCAAGATTCATAAATCACTGATCTTTATAACCTTATGATATTGATTACTTATCAAAAATTCTAAGCCTATGTGAGCTAACTCATTTTAGGAAAGAATAATTATTGATATCCAAAACCATGTTGTCCAAAGGTAGTGACTATGAAATCTCATTATTATATATCCTCATCCTTCTTCAGAACATCTTTTAGAATATCTTTCAAGCTTCTACTTCACATCTTCAGCATTCATGGAATACAAATTTTTTTCCTACAACCACTCCAAAAAACAGTTAGAATAGTTCACACACATATGACTACACCTGTTTCCTCAACCTAGGATGAGTTGTTTGAACTTCATCATCATCACTTGAGATTTATGTGTCCGATTTCTCTTCAATGGTAGGATAAACACATTCTGTAGCATTATCAAAATCATTAACACAAGCTTCTCTATCATGCTCAACTTCCACATCAACATATGACTGCTTTTCTTTCTCAACATTTTCAACAACTTTTATATCTTAAGGATCAGTAATTCTACATGCTTCATTGTTGATACATCTATATCATCTTTTTTCAAGAGAAAATCCAAGAAAAATTCCATCATCTCCACTTTGATCAAACTTTCCAAGGTTTCCACTTTTATTCTTTATAATGCATGGACTCCTAAATACTCTTAAATGTTTCAGACTTGGAGTATTTTCATAGAACATTTTATATCGATTCATATATAATTTTGGACAATAGAACCATCAATTCTGAATATAAACAGCAGTGCTCATAGCCTACCTCCAATAATAATGAGAAAGATGATGTTCATGTAACATAGTTCTCCCCTTTTCGACCAGACATCGATTATTTCTTTCAACAACCCCATTTTGTTGATGTGTGTATGGTGGACTTAATTATTTCCGAATTCCATGTTTCTAAAGGTAAATTTCAAACTCTTCTTTATTATAATCATCACCATTATCAGTTCTCAACTTCTTCGCTAAATACTCACATTCCTTTTCTACTTTCCTCCTGAAACTCTTAAACATTTTCATATCATCTGACTTATGTCTCATGTACCAAACACAAGTAAAGCGAGTACAGTCATCGATGAATGTAATGAAGTAATTATCTCTATTTTTTTATTTCTTTCTCATTGGTCCACATATATCAGGATGTATGAGTTCCAAGGGTTGTTTTGAACGAATTCCAACTCTCTTATGAAAAGAGTTTGTAATCTTCCCTTTTTCACAGATAGTGTAGCACCAATCTCTTCTTCTTGATAAATCAGGAATATCTTGGAAAATATCTCGTGTTGATAACTTACACATGTTTGTATGACATGTATGTCCTTTCCTTTTATACCATAACTTATTTTCATCCACCATGCCTATTTAACAAGAATTTTGTACTTCACCAACTTGGAACAAGTTTCCTTTTGTACGTTGGCCTCTTGTAACTATATTTCCATCATTTTTACATTTCAAAATGAACCCATCTTTTATATATATAACTTTTTTCCCCTCATCATAGAGTTGTGAAACACTCAGAAGATTATCTTTCAACCCATCAACATATAATGTTTTCTTAGATTTCAATTTCTTTTTTTCTGATGATGGCTGATCCAACAACTTTGATTCTTAGAAATTCATCATTTCAAAATGTAATAGTTCCTTCATAGAAATCTTTCACATTCTTCAGAAAAGTTTTCTCTCTAGTCATATGAGAAGAAAAACCACTATCAAGAATCCATGGACATTCTCCTTTTGAATATTTCAAAGTAGTTTCGACAACAAGTGATTTTTGTTCTTCCTTTTCCTTGACTTTCTATTGTTCTTCCTCCAATTTCCTAGCCAGTTCAATATGTTCAAGCTAGAAAACCATGCACTCTTTATTTTAGGATTTATCAGACCCATACCTTTTATATTTTAAAAAATCTGTATTTTGAGAATTATTAAGAATATTTTGTCGCTCTGGTAACACACTAAGACATACCTTGGCAAGATATCTCGGTTGATCACATCTTTCACAAATAGTTTCTAGCTGTTGCAACCTATTCAGAACTTTCACACTAGTCATCTCAAATATCTTCTAAAATTTATTTGGAGACTTTCTATTTTGAAAGGATTGAATCCCCCTCAATCATTTTCTTTTAAAACTGGTGTAATAGTAGTAATATTTTTGGATTAATGAACACATATATTCCATGTGTCTAAATCCACCATAATACCAACAATACCCATAGAAAGAATATTTGCCTCTAAAACATCTATACTAACTCAATTTGTGAACACGTTTCTCAACAACCTTCTTAATAGAACTATGTCGACCATCAACCTTCATGTTTACATTTATAACGCCCTTTCTCATTTCAGATTTAATATCACCAGAAGTATTATAAGTCTTTCTTGAAATATGATTTTTATGCGCTTCGGATTTTTCATCATTGATGACTTTGACCACATACATGGTCTTTCCAGCCTTGTTCAAATCAGAACCAGTTCTGCCTTTAATTTCTACATTTGAGGGTAAATTTTTGGGGTCCTTGTTTGGTTCATTCTTACTGGAACATTCACCAAATTCTATGATAGAAATTTTGAAACTAATATTCATTTCATTAGCTTTATAAAGTTTCTATTGGACATGTTCCAACTCTTCTTCTTCTTCCTTCAACTTTACCTCAAGATGATCATTACGATTCTTGGTATTTTCAAGAGAATTTTTCAGATCATCAATCTCTTTTCCCATCTTTATTGTTACATCAGTAAAACCATATTGATTGTTTAATGTGGAATTTTCATTTATCAGCTAGTTATTTCCCTTCTTAATCCTTCTGATCTTCACCATGCATTTTTTCAAATCTTCTTTTAGATGATATTTATGTTGAGTTTCTTCTTCTTCTTAACTGTAGCTCTCGTACTCTTCATTATTTACTACAGAAATAAAGGTATTCTTGTAATGCCCCGAAATTTTATGAAAAATATTCTTTTAATTTCATTAATTTCTTGTGTTGTATTCTACACCAAGATTACCTTGTGCTATACGCAACACTGTATTAGCTTGCAGTACACGCAACACTATTCTTGGATCGTGATACACACAATTTTGATAATAGTTATTCTACGCAACATTGAGTATATATATATATTCAATGTATAAATGAAATATGGTTGGATTCTATTATAAGAATCAACGAAGGATTCTTTCACAACACGCAAACCTGACTTGGCTTGCATTACACGCAGACACGACCTTCCTCGATAGCGTGTGTTGTACGCAATACCGGGTTTTAATAAACAATGATATATTATTCTAATATTATCATGAACTAGCCATTATGAATAGTATTAACTAAATTTTGAATTTTATAACATTATTGTTCATCTTACACATTTTCTTGAACATGGTATAAGAACAAAATAAATTTTTCGGGTAAAATAAGTATTTTTAAAAAAATGCAGTTTTGCCGCCTTTTGATGGCGCACCCACATTAAATCTAGTTTATGACATGTTAATATGTTCAATTTGAAAAAATAAAATTCTTCTTTTGAATCAGGATTTAAAAATTTACATTAGATAAATTTTTGATAATTTTCTGATAACTTTCATATTTTAATGAATAGTAAAAACACGCTATATTTTAATTAAAAACAACTTTTTTCATCATAATATCTGATGTGGTTAATTATAATATTGAATGGTTTTAAAGTATAAATAGAATATATTTTTACCATTTGATATAATGTATGTCATTTGCATTGATTTTACCTTGAATTCGTAGGTTAAAACAATTCAATCTTTTGCAATGTTTTAAAGAAAAACTCGTTTTCTTTCGAAAATGGGATTAATTTTAATTTAATTTCTGCATCTTTTGTGTGTTGAATTTGGAAAAATGGATTCCATATTTGGAATCAGTGGGTCCAAATTATGTTAATAAGCTACTTTTTATTTTTGGGCATTGTGAATAGTAACTAGGGTAAATTTTATTTACTATAGTTAAAGGTAAATTGGGTAATTAAGGGTAAATATAAGATTATAAAATTACCCTAACACTTGAAAAAATCCTATTTGATGGCTAAAATTAGACCCATATAACATAAGGGTCGGATTAGATTCATTTTATGGACTTTTTTCCATGAAAATAATTTAATTATTATTAAAACCAAAGAATGTGACAACATGTCACTTTCTTAAATCTTATAAGTATAACAATTTTAGTTTATTGATAAACATCATGAAACTTCGAACAAGAATAGTCTCCAAAAAGCTAATACAATTATCTACATCAGAGGAATTTATTTATAATTTTTAGGGATTAAATAATTATCATTTATTATGAAACAAAGATGATGCAGTAATTGTCTTATTAATGAAATATTGACATAATTGATGTTATAAATGCCCAAATAAATGTAATTTGAGACTTTTTATGACTTACATTAATTTTATAGGTTAATATGACATGTTATTGTTTATATAAGTAAATTTTTTTGAAATTATCATTCTGTTATGAATTTCATAAAAATCATCTACCAAATAGTGTCAAAATTGACATAAATTAGTTTTTAAAACAAATATTATATTATTAATTGTTATTTAATTCCTAAAAATCTAAGGTTCGGCCAAATGACTTAGATAAGGATATATATATTAATAATAAACAACTTGGGGTTCGTTTGGCTTGTTATGGTAAGTTTAATAACCATATAGTGTAAGAAAACAAAAAGACACGATAAAAGTTAAATTATTTAACATAGAGTTAAATCTAATTGATAAGGTTAAAATAATAAACTAAACTTGTCTAAATCCTATTGGATGAGAGTATTTCTACCCATCCCCACTTTATCTTCGAAATAAGACCCTTTGGAACCATTATAAACCTAATTTGACCTTAATATAAAATAATATTTTGAGATTTTCCTAAGGTGCCCCTCTCCTCCCTTATAAAAGGGCACCTCCTCCCCCTTTTCCTCACACCACTTTGAGCCTTCACGCTCAGCCAACCCCTGCCAAAACCTCTTCTCCACTTCCATAGTATCACCCTATAGGTCCTGGTCTTCTTAATAGACTATCCTTAGTTCTTTAAGTGTAGGTTAAGAAAAGGCGCGTCAAAAAGAGGAGGTTCAGACACTTACGAAGAAAATCGGACTTAAGGTAAGGGAAATATCACAATCTCATTTTTATCCGAGATTTTTTATACTTTGGTATTTACTGGGGTGTATTTTATCATCCACATCCTTGTTTACTCAATATGTAATATTATTTCCATCCACCTACAATTTTTTAAATTCAATTTTAACCTTCGGTGTGTTTTTAGTAAAGTATATGAAAGGAATCCTTTGTCGTTTTTCGTACGAGGTACTTTTTGACTTTTCCGAAAAAAAATACGAGAATAATGTTTTTTATAAATTATACAGCATGAATGGATTTTTAAAACATTATTTCCAAGAAGCTTCCTTTACAAGTTTTCAAGTTTATTTTTAATAAACTTCTTTTAGTTTAAAATTGTATGACATGTTAAGAAAGGAAAAATGTTTTTGAAGTAGAAAGGATATTTTCCTCAAGAATGAAGTTCAAGTGTTTTATAAATATTATTTTCCATCTAAGATAATAAAGGGTTCTGTTTCTATCCCTATTTTTACATTTATTTGACTATGTTGTGATGGAATTATGTTTATGAATTCCTTTATCTTATATGAATTGTTTTATGATGTCACGATGGTTAAGATTCCCATTTTTATTACATGGGTTATGCTATGATATATGATTTATGATTTTGTGGCACACATAAGAATGGTATCATTATGAGATGGGTGGGACCTATATCTCCCTCCAATTCATTGGGTAAAGATTTTATATCTCATGAGATAGACATGGATGGAACGGTAGGTTATACCGGTTCAGTGAAACAGGACTGAAACGAGGAATGAACTCGGTTTAGAAAGGGACTTTGTCCACTAAGATAGTCTTGGAAATGAGTCCTGACTAACAAGAAATGATTTTCTATGATTATTTGTGTATTCCAAAATGTTTCATGTTTTAAGTTATGATTATTGGGATTACATTTCACTACTATGATTTATCCCATGTTATGAAATTATGATCTTTTTTGCAGGTTAAGATTTCCAAAAGATATGTTCTTATGAATATGACGTGATTGATATTTCTTTTGTTTACCCTTACTGAGCATTTGAGCTCACCCTTTTATGTTTTCTTTTCCCCAGGACATAAATAAAGGATTTAGGTTTAGAAAAAAAAGATCTTTATGGGAGATGTTGAAGATCGTTCACCACGATTAGAAGATTATATTCCGAGTTTCCAAAGACACTAAACTATTACGGTCCTTGTGTGTGTGTTTTTGTTATGTACTAAGTATTCCGCAAAAGTAATGTAATGTCCATGTACATCAGGCTTCGGGTCTCTACAGTTGGTATTAGGGGAAAGGTTTAGTCAACCTTTGGAAACTAGGATGTGAGAACGTTAGTGAGATCCCTAGAGATATTTCTAAGGTATGTCTAGGGATGTCTCTAAGGATAAGTATACATATAGGATATAGTCCTAGAACTATGGTAATGATCATAGAATTTAACCTAAGATGTTAGATATTGAGGGTACTCCCCCATTACTATTTTTTCCCTAGCATGATTCTGGCCTCTCACACTATTCTTTTTGGGTTTTAGAAAATGGCTGGAAACAGGAAGATTCACGATAATCGAGGGTATAATGGATAGTGGAATGATATTATTCATGAGCAACCAAATGAAACTAGATTTGGAAGTCCAAACATCATTATTATTCTGAATCAGCAATCTCATAATATGATCAATAAACTCAAATTTGGTTAGTTTCCTGACTTGGATAATAAGATAAAGTTGGAGTTTCATGATGATCATAGTGGAAAGAAAGTTCAATTTCCCCTATGTAAATCATGTGGGAAGAGGCATCAAGGAGAATTTTTCAAAGGAACTGGAAGATGATTTGGGTGTGGAAAAGAAGGACACAAATCCATTAAGTGAAAAAGAAAAGGTTCAGTTAACACCAGGGATGAGGATAATGGTATTGCTACGACATCAACAATGGTTAAATGTTTTAAATGTGGAATGTACAGGCATTATGCAAACCAATTCCCTAAGGGAAAGTCTCATGAAGAGAATCAATATGGTCATATGGGTAGTATTTATGTTTATGATGATGAAGAGACTACAAATGATATGTGAGATGAAAGACTTGTTGAAGCTCGGTCAATGGTTTCAGAATGTAGTGGAATGATTACATGTTTATCATGTGTAATGTTGTATAAGTAATCTCATGGTACTATGGAATAAAGAGACATCTAAGGATTGTTACACTGTTGTCTTTCCTTGAGTTTTGAAAGTGTATGATTAATGGTACTAGTATCAATGAAATGTTATTAAGATATTTTTGGAATGTAGATGATATGCACATAATGAATGGATAAGGAGAAAATTAAATGTTTGATTGTATTCATGAGCTCATGACTGATATAAGGAGAAGGTTATGAAATGGATTGAGTATATAGAATTTTTGGATTTTGGTATGTGGAAAGAGTTATCTTTTGACAACACTCATGTTTTCACTAAGATTCAATGGGTATTCATTTTTCAAGAGATTACATGATTACAGTATTCACATGACTGGAATGTGACGAACATGATATATGAGGGATAAATGATGGAATTCACGTTATCATTTTCTCTATACTATGAGCTTGGACCGAAGTATTTTAGATAGGCCTAAAGATTGGAATGGATTATGTTGGACAAAAGTTAGTATTGTTTAAGGATAAAACTTTTTTTGATATTGTTGATGGGATGTTATAATAATGTAGTTTTAGAAAAAGGACAACCTGCAGGATGTGCGACAACCCATCGCGTCAGACAAGGCTGTGGGAATCGAATCCACAACCGAAGTGCGACTGGCCTTTATCTCCTTCCACTGGCCTACAGGAAGTCCCTGTTTAGTAGAAACTAGTTTTATTATATTAAGCAGTATGATATATGAAGTATAAGTCCATTTTAGGAACCATATATGATTAATCTCACTATAGATGGACTTATGTATTTTTTGATAACTTTTCTAACCTTTTGTTTGAAACAGATGGAATGACCCATCATTCTATCACATGATCTGTTAACACATCACGAATGACAAATTCAACTTCATTTATTTAAGAGATGAAGTGGAAATTGTCCAAAGAACAACCAACAGTGTGACTATACCGAAATCACGAAAGTGTTTCTTCTAATTCCAATTTCATCAACATTAGGGAAACGATCTTGAAAACCAAAAATGTTGTCCCAGTGATCTTATGTCTGTTGAATCAGATGGTACCCTAGATCATCACAAATTTATGGCTTTATGATTGTTGACTTTTTCATAGCCATGTTCTCTACCACTCTCCATCAGAACTTGATGGTTAGATTTTTCTTCCATATCCTTATTTTCACCTATGTTCTCCTACGTGGAAACCCAGTGATGAGTTAATTTGGGTAACCGTTACATTTCATACTTTAGTTTTTAAAGCCATATTTTGGTATTCCTTTTTACGATGTGGGTTTCTATTAAACAAACTTTCGAGTAGTAAACCATTTATAACCCCAAAGAATTTCGATGGCGATATTAATTTTAAGGGGGGTAGAATGTAACGCCCCGAAATTTTATGAAAAATATTCTTTCAAATTCATTAATGTCTTGTGTTGTATTCTACACCAATATTACCTTGCGCTATACGCAACACTGTATTAGCTTGCAGTATATGCAACACTATTCTTGGATCGTGTTACACACAATTTTGATAATAGTTATTCTACGCAACATTGAGTATATATATATATATATTCAATGTATAAATGAAATATGGTTGGATTCTGTCATTAGAAACAACGAAGGATTCTTTCACAACACGCAACCCTGACTTGGCTTGCATTACACGCAATCATGACCTTCCTTGATAGCGTGTGTTGTACGCAATACCGGGTTTTAATAAACAATGATATATTATTATAATATTATCGTGAACTAGCCGTTATGAATATTATTAACTAAATTTTGAATTTTATTACATTATTGTTCATCTTACACATTTTCGAGAACATGGTATAAGAACAAAATAAATTTTTTGGGTAAAATAAATATTTTTAAAAAAAATACAGTTTTGCCGCCTTTTGATGGCGCACCCACTTTAAATCTATTTTTTGACATGTTTATATGTTAAATTTGACAAAATAAAATTCTTATTTTGAATCAGGATATAAAAATTTACATTAGATAATGTTTTGATATTTTTCCGATAACCTTCATATTTTAATGAATAGTAAAAACACGCTATATTTTAATTAACAACAACATTTTTCATCGTAATATCTTATGTGGTAAAATTATAATATTTAATGGTTTTAAAGTATAAATTGAATATATTTTTACCATTTAATATAATTTATGTCATTATCATTGATTTTACCTTGAATTCGTAGTTTAAAACAATTCAATCTTTTCCAATGTTTTAAAGAAAAACCCGTTTTCTTTCGACAATGGGATTAATTTTAATTTAATTTCTGCATCTTTTTTGTGTTGAATTTGGAAAAATGGATTCCATATTTGGAATCAGTGGGTCCAAAATATGTTAATAAGCTACGTTTTATTTTTGGGCATTGTGAATAGTAACTACGGTAAATTTTATTTACTATAGTTAAAGGTAAATCGGGTAATTAAGGGTAAATATAAGATTATAAAATTACCCTAACACTTGGAAAAATCCTATTGGATGGCTAAAAGTAGACCCATATAACCTAAGGGTCGGATTAGATTCATTTTATGGACTTTTTTCCATGAAAATAATTTAATTATTTTTAAGACCAAAGAATGTGAAAACATGTCACTTTCTTAAATATTATAAGTATAATAATTTTAATTTAGTGATAAAAGTCATGAAACTTCGAACATGAATAGTCTACAACAATATAATACAATTATCTACATCATAGGAATTTATTTTGTATTTTTATGGATTAAATAATTATCATTTATTATGACACAAAGATGATGCAGTAATTGTCTTATTAATGAATTATTGACATAATTGATGTTATAAATTCCCAAATAAACGTAATTTGAGACTTTTTATGACTTACATTAATTTTATAGGTTAGTATGACATGTTATTATTGATATAAGTAACTTGGTTTGAACGTATCATTCTGTTATGAATTTCATAAAAATCATGTACCAAATAGTGTCAAAATTGACATAAATTAGTTTTTAAAACAAATATTATATTATTAATTGTTATTTAATTCCTAAAAATATAAGGTTCGGCCAAATGACTTATATAAGGATAGATATATTAATAATAAACAACTTGGGGTTCGTTTGGATTGTTATGGTAAGTTTATTAACCATATAGTGTAAGAAAACAAAAAGACACAGTAAAAGATAAATTATTTAACTTAGAGTTAAATCTAATTAATAAGGTTAAAATAATAAACTAAACTTGTCTAAATCCTATTGTATGAGAGGATTTAGACCCATACCCACTTTATCTTCGAAATAAGACCCTTTGGAGCCATTAAAACCTAATTTGACCTTAATATAAAATAATATTTTGATATTTTCTTAAGGTGCCCCTCTCCTCCCTTATAAAAGGGCACCTCCTCCCCCTTTTCCTCACACCACTTTGAGCCTTCAAGCTCGGCCAACCCCTGCCAAAATCTCTTCTCCACTTTCATAGTATCATCCTAGAGGTCCTGGTCTTCTTAAAAGACCATCCTTAGTTCTTAATTGGAGGTTTAGAAAAGGCGCGTCAAAAAGAGGAGGTTCGGACACTTACGAAGAAAATCAGACTTAAGGTAAGGGAAATATCACAATCTCATTTTTATCCGAGATTTTTTATACTTTGGTATTTACTGGGGTGTATTTTATCATCCACATCCATGTTTATTCAATATGTAATATTATTTCCATCCACCTACAATTGTTTAAATTCAATTTTACCATTCGGTGAGTTTTTAGTAAAGTATATGAAAGGAATCCTTTTTCATTTTTCATATGAGGTACTTTTTGACTTTTCCAACAAAAGTATGAGAATAATGTTTTTTTAACTTATACGGCATGAATGTATTTTTAAAACATTATTTCCAAGAAGCTTCCTTTACAAGTTTTCAAGTTTATTTTTAATCAACTTCTTTTAGTTTAAAATTGTATGACATGTTAAGAAAGGAAAAATGTTTTTGGAGTAGAAAGAATATTTTACTCAAGAATGAAGTTCAAGTGTTTTATCAAAATTATTTTCCATCTAAGATAATAAAGGGTTCTGTTTCTATCCCTATTTTTACATTTATTTGACTATGATGTCATGGAATTATGTTAATGAATTCATTTATCTTATATGAATTGTTTTATGATGTCACGATGTTTAAGATTCCCATTTTTATCACACGGGTTATGCTATGATGTATGATTTGTGATTTTTTTGCACACATAAGAATGGTATAATTATGAGATGGGTGGGACCTATATCTCCCTCCAATGCATTGGGTAAAGATTTTATATCTCATGAGATAGACATGGCTGGAACGGTAGGTTATACCGGTTCAGTGAAACATGACTGAAATGAGGAATGAACTCGGTTCAGAAAGAGACTTTGTCCACTAAGATAGTCTTGGAAATGAGTCTTGACTGACAAGAAATGTTTCTCTATGATTATGTGTGTATGACACAAAGTTTCTTGTTTTAAGTTATGAATATTGGGATTACATTTCACTACTATGATTTATCCCATGTTTTGAAATTATGATCTTTTTTGCAGGTTAAGATTTCCAAAAAAATATGTTCTTATGAATATGACGTGATTGATAATTCTTTTGTTTACCCTTACTGAGCATTTGAGCTCACACTTTTATGTTTTCTTTTCCCCAGGACATAAAGAAAGGATTTAGGTTTAGAAAAAAAAAGAACTTTATGGGAGACGTTAAAGATATTTCACCAAGATTAGAAGATTATATTCCGAGTTTCCAAAGACACTAAACTATTACGGTCCTTATGTGTGTGTTTTTGTTATGTACTAAGTATTCTGCAAAAGTAATGTAATGTCCATTTACATCAGGCTTCGGGTCTCTACAATTCTCTCTAGATTTTTCAGTAAATAATTTCTCTGATTCATCTTCGCTATCTTCTTCATCATCATCTTTAGATAAAAAGCTTATTATTTTTTATTTGAAGAGCTTTTTATCCTTACCATTTGAAAAATATTTATCTTTGTCAGCTTGTTTTTTCCACAACCTTTTTGGCCTTCTGTTATCATCATCACTGTCTTCTTCTTTATTCTTTTGAGGAATGTTATCCAAAATGTGACCAACGGATCCAAACTCAAAACATTTGAAGGGAAGTTTACCCTTTTATTTCTCTGTACCTCTTTTCACATTCTTAGAAAACAAGGATAAAATTTTATCAATATTTTTATGTACATCGTCTTCAGAATCAGATTCACCATCATCATCTTCAATAAGAGTCTTCTTTTACTTCTCTCTATTTTTTCCTTGAATGAAATTTCTCTTTCAACTTTTGTTTTTCCCTTCATATTCTTATCTCTTCTCGTCTCATAAGTAATGAGAGTTCTATGAAAATCATACAAAGATAATGTTTCAGGGTCTCTATCTTCCAATGAAGACACTTTACCATCAAACGTTTCAGGAAGAATTCTCAATATCTATTTGAAAACTGTAGAATCCACCAACATTTCACCAAGACATCTGATTGTACTGACAATATCATTTATCCTGGTAAATAAATACCCAACAGATTCTGATTCTCCCATTTTCAAATCATTATACATCAGTCTCCAGATTTGTAGTTTAGCCTTCTTCTCTTTTGTATTTCCTTCATAGATGTTCTTAAGTTTGTCCTAGATTCCATTGGTTGTAGAAACACCTTTCACTCTTAAAAATTCACTCAAAGAAAGAGTTGAGAGTAACACATTTTTAGATCTTCCATTATTCTCAAGGTTCTTCTTATCGACAAGAGTAAGTGTAACCTTTTCATTAATGAAAATAAATCCATCCGTTGTAGTTTCAATAACTTCATCTCCAAGAGACATAAGATAAGGAATCATTATTTCCTTATAGATGTGATAGTGTTTTCCATCATAAATATGAATCCCCTTACTGTTCACGCAATTTAGATTCTCCATCACAACTTATCTTCAACCACTTCTGCAAAGAATAAGCGAAGGGAACATCAGCTCTGATACCAATTGAAGTTCCCAGTTAGGATCCAAGTATCATTGAGAGGGGGAGGGGGTGAATCAGTGATATCTATTTATTTTTATGTTTCCTACTTTTTGAAAGAACTTTCGACTCCTGTTAAAGAGTTTCTTCCCTGCTGAACACACACAACCACAGGAACACAAGATTTACAAGGTTCACTACTCAATAATAGTAGCTACATCCTTCGTATGGTATGAAAACAATCTAATGCGACAAAATCCCCTAGAAAATAATACTTTAATTTGGAATACAACATGTATGATATACCCTTAAACTCGTGAAGCACTTTGAAAACAATCCAATAGTGTTTGTGCTCCCTCTTAGCACAAATAGGTTAATGTAATGATTCTGTGTATCTTAATGAACTTTCACAACTCAAATCTTTCAAAACAATTCTTCATTGTCTTACCCAGAAGTCGGTAAGAACCTCCTGGTGCCAATATCTTGCATGTCACTCCCTGATTGTGCACCTCCCTACTTGCACGCCACCTGCTTGCGCACCTACTCAATACTTGCGTGCCACCATTGAGCATAGCTCACAACTTTCACACCACCATTTTCTTATATTCAACCCATTTCTTGAAATCACCTCCCTACTTGCATGCCTCTGGAAACCTGTGTGACAAGACTTGCATGACAAAAATTGTGCGGGAAAACATGCACGGAAAAACTTGTACGACACTCTACTTGCATGCCTTATAAATATCCCTCAACTTGAGTGCCACTTCTGCTTGCGTGCTTCCATCTTCTACTTGCACGATAAGAGCACCCTCTACTACTTACGTGCTCAGAGCTCATATTTTTTCTTAGGTTTTGAGCATACAAAAAATGAGGAGGCTAGTCCTCTATTTATATGCATTTTGGTGACTTTCTCACCACATAAACTTGCGCGCCGTTCCTACTTGCGCACCGCTCCATCACTTGCACGCCTCTCCATCACTTGAGCACCATTCCATCTCTAGCATGAAACTTTCTTTCCGTTGTCATATTTTGATATGATGATGTCAGAATATGACTTGCGCACAACATACACTTGCGCACCACTTATACTTGTGTGACATTGTTTTACTTGCGCACCAATCTTTAACTTGCACGCCACTTTATTTCCTTTGTCATATTTTTATTTGATAATCGTGAAATATATCTTGCGCGCAACATACACTTGTGCGCCAATACTGGTGAGAAAATACTTGTGCTCCACTCTTGACTTGCGCGACACTTTCTTTCCTTTAACAAAAATCACTTCTTTTCTCTCCATACTCTTTATAAGGCTTACATAACAAGTTATCCAAACATATGATATTTGTGAAATATAAATCAGCAAAGCATCATCTAGTTTTAGGTATTTTTATAATGTTAATTGATTTATATTCATTGATAACAAAATACAACACTCTGTAAAGGGTAACTCTTCAAACTTCCTTCTCCTTCCAACTTGGTCCCAACAATCACTGATTCCAGAACTAGTACTGCCTAATTCTAGCACTAGTACCACCTTGTAAAATAACATACCACACAATTAAAAGGTCAACAAACAAGTATAATGGTAGCTTATTTCCGATCCATTGAGAATATTGAGTTATGATCTTATTGTTTCCCATTTTAGTAAAAGTCTTAAAAATTATAATAGACACATTGAAAATGTCAATAATCCTGTAAATTATATCAACATTATCAAAATAGGAGTCATTAGTGCTCCTTGAACTATACTGATCACAGTTTGGATAAAAACCCACAACCCCCATGACTGAACAAGATGGACCCTCTGCAATTACATGCAATGTAGCTTGCCCTCTATATTGCAGCTTCCAACAGCCTCCAACAGCCTCCAACGGCCTCCAAAAACCTTCCCTCTATACAATACAATGTACAGAATTATAACCAAAAATTGAAATTACATTGAAGATAATAAAATGTACAGAATTCAATCCTTCAATTGCAATGTGACCCCTTTACATTTAAAATAGGTTCAATTTCCATTTATTAGTTTCATAAAAATATTTTAATTCCCATAAAAATTGTGAATATTTAGATTCACATACCTAATAATCCTAATTATCATTTCACAGTTCATTATATCATTATTACATCATGTAGTTATTCCAACTGCATGACAGAGAACATCATAAAGGAAATCTTACCAAGTTCAAAACACAACCCAAGACCAATATCATATCCCTAGTCTAATCAATGTTAATGTTATCAAAAAAATAAAATAGTTCTTGATAGTGGCCAAGAATATATCAGCTCATCACTAGAATGTGAAAGAAGATTTAGTTATAGTGTTCCTCCCCATGCCAATATAAAAATCGATCATGGGTGATCTTCTCATGCTACATGCTGTGAAAAAAATCCTTATAAAATTAGATCAAATTTATAATGAGTATATAATTTGAAGAATATATAATTCTAAATTATTTTCCTTTTATACAATACTTAATATACCATAAGTAAAATTAATTTCCTACTTAATGAAATGAAAAGATAACTAATTATCCAATGAAACCCTCACATATCTCCTACACATTCAGAATTCAGAAACTACCTGTAGGTGTAACACATAGTTCAAAAGTTAATTAAATACATAAAAATTCAATTCAGAATTCAATTAAAAATTCAAAATTCAATTTAAAATTCAAAATTCAACCACCCTACCCAAAAATGTCTCAGAGAAAATGGTAGAAAACAATTTGAAGAGTTAACTCCTTACACTGTATAATAACCTCTAACCACACCCCTAATTATGTACCAATTTTCATAACTGCATCTAAGGTTTACATAGACTAACCAATGGAATTGGATAATATAGAAAAATAAAATGAATAGAACCAACTGTATTAATCAAAATACAGAAATGACAGATGACACAAGAATTGTTCATATAAATGTAGACATTTCAACAAATTGAATGGTATTATTATACTCCACAATAGAGATATTACATTACCCTCTTCCCTGGTCTCTATATTGGCTCCCTTATAGTTATCCATTATAGTGATACCACTACTCCTATGTTGGGGTTCCATACCCCCTGACCCATCCTGAGTGACTAATAGAACTCCATAAACTTATCTACTTAGGGTTATGAGAGAATCTCCCAGTAGTTGGTTCCTACCATGATCCAATTTCAATGATCAACTGTTAATTTCTCCTATAGAACTTCTATATAGAACCCATATTATCAAACAATTGGTACCCCACTATGTGAAAGGGAAACTAAAATAGCTTATGTTCAACCCTGCAATTCATAATAAAAGTAATCACACTGATGTCATGATATTGTGGTCTACAACACAAGTTGATCTGACCACTGCATCCTTGTTGGAAATCCTAATATCAACTTATTGACACCTAATGAAACATATTTCTTTTGCCTCGGGGCCTCCAATGGGTTATGTTTAGTGATGATATCATCATTCATCAAATAAAAAATCTCACAAAAAGGTAATTAACTTGTGAAATGATATCATAATGAATCCCATGCTGAAAAAATGTCACCCTAGCTATATCATCTCCTTCCATTGAAAGGGGAAAATATTTCAGGTCTATGAAGTAACCTTCCAGATCCATTAAAGACATCATCCTATGTATAATTTTTTTAAAGTCCCAACTCATTCCATTTTTCAAAATAAGAAGATAAAAGCGACTCATATATTTCTCCTCGAATTCATTATTTTTTAGATATTCATTGATTCTAATGGGAATCCTAAATAGGTTGGAGTAAAATATAGTATGACAAAACCAATGGTGTGTAAATAATTCTTGAATGAATTTAAATTTCATGTAATAGTATGATATTGATTTTCATGAATTCATTAATTTAATATTCATCATCAAATTATCCTTCCAACACTCGAGCTCTAGGTTGACACCCGGGGTATGCCAAAAATTCTGTAGTAGTATTTATGTATGAAAAACTAATTAATGTAAAAAACCATAAATTTAAAATAAAACAAGGATAAATTAACTCATGATCATATTTAAGTCTCCATTATCAATAAAAATTACTCTATAATGATAAATCACAAAAAAACACAACCTAAAATGATACATGTCTTGAGAAAGACTCTCAAGGCTTATGAGCCACTAACCCTTGATAGTCAAAAATCAACTTTTCCCTATCACCATAATGTATGAGGACCATATTATATATATATTTATGATTACTATGATGGTTTATATTGGTTCTCATTATAGCCTAGGAATGTCAATATACTTTTTATATGACAAGTGATCATAGGATGTCACTATATAAATATAGTCGATGCATAAGTACAAACACTATTTTTGGTAAGATATAAACATGTATATATCATACTGTATGCATGTAATGGTAATCAATGTACATAGATGAGTTTGTTCTAGGTTACCCATTCACTACACCACACATTCTTATGGAACGCACACTGAATGGAACCCTAAAACACATTTCTTTCTATTTAAACATAAAGTGATTTCATGTAATTTACATTGAATAACAAGGGTTGTAAAGAAACAAAATCATGAACTGTGACAACCAATCATGGGACATAAAGGTTTCTTCTAGTTTACAAAATTCAAATGTAGGGTCAGCCTCAAGGTCAAATGGGAAGAATTAAAATCAATATATGGTGTCAATCATTTTAATATGGCTTAATATCATCATGAATTAATAAGACATAAGATAACATAATAATATTTTTTCATACACATACTTATTTCGAGAAATAGTGGATGGGAAATAATGATACAAAATAAGATATTAGCCATATAAGGAATATGAAACATGAAATTGGTCAATTGGGTCATTTCATAAATATCAATAATCACATTACATGATGAAAGTATCCATGAATCGACATCATGATTAAGAAATCATATGGATAATAAATTTTAGGAAACCTTAAGTTGATGTAAGAATTTGAATTTAAAAAATGCCTGACTATTTATCTAATTTAAAAAAAATATTTCCTATAAATCAATTAAAAACACATTTTTCCTACTATATGTTCTTTTATTAAGGTTATTAAGAAACAACAATTACCTTTGTGTCACATAATTGGAGAATGAAGCAAATATAACTGGCTTGGTATTGATGCTGATTTTAAATTCTACTCGATCGGGCTGAATGGTCTCTTTCTTCTTCTTTCCATCTCTATGACACTTATTTGTATTGAATTCTAGATTTTTTGATTTATTTAATTTAGGAAACAATAATTAAATGGATGACCATATTTTGATGAAGCATTTGTCCACCATCTCTTCTTGTTTCTCCTGGACTTAAAATGTTGTGATAAAACTATGAATTATAATAAAATAACATAATATTTTAGTCTTATAAGTTCTTCTTTAAAATTTTCATCATTCCCCATAAATTTCTCCTCCTCCACAACTTTTTATACTTTTTCAATAAATTTAAACTCTGTAATGACTTCTTGAATTGCACCATCTTTTTTCTCTACTATTTAAAAACATATAAAATCAATTTTCATGATGGAATCAGCTATTTTTAGGGATTCATCACCCATTGATTCATCCCCCTTCCCCTTTTTTAGTGTTTTGATGGTTTATTGTATTTCAGAAACTATTTCTTCTTCAATTTTTGGACAATCATCTTCCTTGAAGAATTTAGTTAGTTCACTGGTGTCCAATTCCCTATCCACTTCTTCATCTTTTTGGACCTATTTAAATACACATATATCTTCATCATTTGAATTTTTCACCATTCTCAGCCACCATATCATTGATTTATTTATTCATTTTCCATTCTTATTATTCATGTTAGTGCTTGGGAGATTCCATTTATTTTTCTTCTGATGACTTTTGAAGGGAGGGTTCATTTTCTTATTTAGGATTCAAAGGTTTATCTTTTCGATAAATATCAGTAAATGTGAAACATTTTTAATCCTCTTCAATCTTATTTTCACCCAGAACCTTCAATTCATAAACCTCCTTCATTTCACCCTTTTTTAAATCCATACATTTGAATGTAACCACTAATTAATCACAATGGAATCAAAATACATAAAATATTGGGATAGTTTATTGGTCAAATAAACTTTCTCTTTAAGTCATTTCTAATGTTTTTCCATCCTCATGTCCAAAATTTAATTAGTCTTTTTGATCAATTCCATAATTATTTCATGTGAATCCATTTCATGAGGTACATGAAAGGCGGGTCAATATTGATGGTACTACTCATCCCTAGATCATTTGGAATTTAGGGTCACTATAACCATACAAATATGATCTGTATTAGGCTACTCTTTATTGTGACGATAAATCAGAATTTTGTGTTACTGATTAGGTGGACTCTTTTTGGTATCATACTTACTCCAATGAAGATTTAGCATAGCAAACCTACCCCCTACCCTATACTAAACAGACCCCCATGCCCACTACCTTAAAACTAATCCCTTGGACCTATTTGGGCCATATTACCACTAACCCCTAGTCCCTGCCATAACCTCCACCCCCAGACCTAAACCCCAACCTAAACCTACCCCCATGCCGACCTAAAACTAACCTAACCCTAGACCCCAAAACATAACCCTACCTCTACCCCCCCTAAACCTAACACCAACCCCTTATCCCTAACCCCTACCCGTCCCCTTGGCCATAACCCCCCCCCCCCCCCGACCCCATTCAAAACCCCCTTAGCCCTAGCCCTTTCCCCTACCTCTAATCCAAATCCTCTCATGGAAAAGCCACTACCCATAGTCCTGACCCTCTCCTTTTATTTAGGTATGAACAATGAAAACATGTCAATAAACCGTAAATTTAAAATAATCCTTGGATAAAATAACTCATTATCATATTTAAGTATTTAATATTAATCAAAATTATTCTATAAAGATAAATCAACACAAAACCAAAACCTATAATGAAATATTTCTTGTGTTGGGATCATAATAAATAGTGTGTAAAAAAAATAATATTGGAGAAAAATCAAATGAATAAAAGTTTAAATAAATGGAGGCAGAAAAGATAATTCAATTACAACATACAGATTTGAGGTGGAAGAACAAAAATTACTTGAATCGAAGACAGATCACCATCTAGGAAGTAAGGTTCATAGGTCAGAGAAATCTCATTTAGGGAAAAATGTTTGAGATGGGTTCTGGAGGAAGTGCGCTCGGGAATTATGGTTGGCATCGTGGAGAGATCCATTTTGGAGAAAGTGAGCTCATGATAGAGGAAGTGAGCTCCCCATGTAGGGTTAGTTATTGGGAAGTAGGGTTGGAGGATAGATCTCATTGGAGGATGAGATCTTATTTAGCAGAGACATCTGTTAGAGGAGGAGAGATTCTATTCTATGGAGGAAGTGGGATCACAGGTTTGTTCTCATGAAGTAGTGTTCGACGGAAGAGAGATTCTATTCGATGGAGTGGAGATCTATTCAAAAGTTAGTGGAGAGATCTATTTGATGATGGGTTTGATAGAGGAGAGATTATTTTTGTGGGGAAGGAATGTATTTGGGGAATTTTCCTAATGGTTCTTAAAAACCGTAGGGAAATATTGGATAACCAGCTATTAACAATGATGTTTTTAAACTGTTGGTAAAATTACTCCTAATCTCCAACGGGTTTTGCAAAACCGTTCGTAAAAGTCACCATATTTTCCCTTGTACCAATGGTTTCATTAAACCGTTTCTATAGGTTACATAATCCAATGGGTTATTTAAACCATTCGTATGGAGGTGTTGGTATAGGTGGAGATTCCACCAGTGAAAGTCATGCAGGATGATCTAAACGAATTTTAAAGGAATAATGTCTAGACTGTGGTAGAATGTCCAAAGGAAAGATCTATTATTGGAGAAAAATGGGTCTTCAAAAATATGTGTGATGAAAATGGAATCATAGTAAGAAATAAAGCTATATTAGTTGTTAGAGGCTATAATCAACAAGAAGTAATAGACTATGAAGAAACCTATTCTCCAATAGCTATAATTGAATCTATTTGTATTCTACATGCCTTTGTAGCATTCTTTAATTTCAAACTTATTCAAATGGATGTTTAATGTGATTTCCTTAATTGTTATGTTCAAGAGGGTGTTTTTGTTGAAAAACCTCATGGTTTGGAAGAAACAAAACTTCCTGATCATGTTTTCAAACTTACCAAGGATTTATAAGGACTAAAGCAAGCCCCTAGAGCCTGGTATGATAGAATTACATGATTTTGATACAAAAAAATTACATTAAGGGAAATTCTGATCCAACCCTTTTTATAAATAAGGATAAGAAAAAAAATTTATTGTTCAAATTTATCATGATGACATTATATTTTGTTGAAATCTTCAATATTTAACTGATTCATTTGATAATCTAATGAAATCTGTGTTCCAAATGAGTATGACGGGTGAGTTAACATTTTTACTTGGTTTTAAAATTTCTCAAAAATAATAAGGAATTTATATATCTCAAGAGAAGTATATTAAACCTCATATTAAATGATAAGGATATGAAAACACTAAATGTATTAGTACTCCCATTAATACCTCAAATTCAGATGATCTTGATGAAGCTGAAAAACCAGTAGATCAAACATCATTTAGAGGTTTGATAAGATGTTTAATATTCTTAACAGGTAGTTATACAAACTTAATGTTTTCAGTGATCTTATGTTCAAGGTAGCAATATAATCCTAAGGAATCTCATATAAAGAAGTTAAAATTATTTTTTTCTACTTAAAAAAAATGTATTTAAGACTATTTTATTCTTCTTGAAATGATTTTGTTTTAAAAAGATTTTTGGATGCTGACACTGGTGGATATAGAATGGATAGAAAAAGTAAATTTTTAACTTGTCATTTCTTAAGATATTAATTAGTTTCTTGGTAAAGAAAAAAAGAAACACTCTGTAGCACTTTCCACTGTTGAAGCTAAATAAGTAGTTGCTGGAAGTTGTTGTGCTCAAGTGTTGTGGATGAAACACACACTCACAGACTATGGTATGAATTTTACCAAAAAAAATAACGTGTGATAATAATAGTGCCATTTACTTATGTAAAAATCCTGCAAATCACTCTCGTTAAAAACACATAGATATTGGGCATTATTTTCTTAGGGATCACACACAAAAAGAATATATCATTCTTTTATTTATCGCAACACAATATCAACTTGATGATATTTTCAAAAAATCATTACCCTCTGATAGATTTGAATTTATTAAATAGAAGTTAAGAATGATAAACGTAAGGTAATCTTTTGTATTTACTACTTGTTGAAACATATATCTTTACAATAAGAAACTCTTTATCATAGGGGAAGTACATATGTGTAACACCCCAAGCTTCCATGGTACACTCCTCTTTGAATAATAGAGCAGCGTGTGTTGTACGCAACCTCGAGTTCTAACACACCGCGACCAATAAAAGTAGCAGTTATGAATAGTAATAACCACTTTTTGAAATTATATATATATTTTACATTTCAAAATGTACTTCATTTTTGGATTCGAAATATCGAAATTAGCCTATGTTGAATTTTTGGTATTTTTCTGAGAACTTCCAAATTTTTATGAATAGTGAACAATACTTAAAAACAACTTTTTTAATCAAAATAATTTATAGTGATAACTTATACTATTGAGTGGTTTTAAAGTATAATTAGAATATATTTTTACTATTTTATCCAATGGTGGTCATTAGAATTAATTTAACATTGAAATTGGACATAAACAATTGTCAATCTTTTGATATATGTTGTTTCTTAAAAACACGCTATTTGTTGTGACAAAGAGAATTAATTATAAAATTAATTAATGGAACTTATATGTTTGGAATTTTTTAAAATAGATATAATTTATGAATTCGGAATATCAATTATAGCTAAGGGTGAAATTTTTGCACTATTCTGAAAAACTCCAATTTTGATGAATTGTGAAACCACTAAGTGGTAGTTAAAAAACTGATTTTTCGTTTAAATAAAATATTACCACTTCTGTGATTTGGTTTTCAAAAATCTGACATACATGGTTGTCATTAGGAAGTAAAATGTGGTTCAATGGGATTAAAATAATTTTTTTGGTGAATTGTAACTTTTAAGTTTAATTAATCGCGATTAAAGGTAATTAATGAAATTTAAGTGAAAAATGATATTATAAAATATGAAAATACCTTTACACTTGTCCTACCTCTATTGGATGAGTCATGGAAGACCAATAAAATCCATGGGTCAACTTGGGGACCCCATGGAGCCACTTTGGTAGGAAAATTACATAAATAACTTTTATTTAAAGTTAAAATAAAAATGTCACAAACATAAGTTGTTTTACTAAAACAATTTTTAAATGGGGTTATACGAGTCATAGTTTTGACTATAAATATTCATTGGAAAGATAAAAGGATTTCCTACATCATTATATTTTTTTTATAATTTTTATACATTAAATAAATTAAATTATTTATGACACCATGATGATACACCGATTACCTCATTAATTAACGATTTAAATAAAATGAAAAGATAATTTAAACTACAGGGCTTACACTTGTCAAAAACCTATTGGATGAGTATATTTCGAACCCTTATCACCTTATCCTCGAAATATATAAGTTTGGGACCTTTAAAATCAGAAACGGATTATATAATAAAGTAACATTTCATTACCTTCCAAAAGTGCCCCTCCTCTCCACTTATAAAAGGCCCCCACCACTACCACCTTACTCACACTATCAAAGCCTTTTGGCTCGGCCAAAATCTGCCCAAATACTCTCTAAACTTCCCTAACTTACTCCTATAAGCCTCACTTTGGGAATAATTCTTCCCAAGGAAGCCTTTGTCTCAAATCAAAAGAGTTACCCGATTTTAAGGTAATGTCTTCTCTTATGTTATTTTGTTTTATTTTTCTTATCCAACCCCATAAACTCTTTTTATTCATATCTTTATAACAAAACCAGTATCCTAAATGTACTAGGATGTTTTTATGAGAAGTATTCGAGCTACACTTACACACACCTACATCTAATGGTTAAAGAACATACTGTTTCTGTGCATGGAGAATTTCTGTCTCACGAAACGATGATCGTTCAATACTCATATAACACCTTCAATGGTGGCCATTAAGATGTAACTCTATTTATATATGATATATAATATGTTTATGTTTTACTTATGGTTCTGTATTTTCAATTTATGGCATACCTTTCTTATTTCCATTATGGGTAAATGCGATATTTTCATTTTAGGAAGTGCGGAATACTGCCCCCACAAAGTGATTTGAATCGTTAATGCCATATGTGGGATGTATAAAGGATGGAGTAAATGATATTATATATGATATTATATTGGAATTATAATATACCTTTATATCATTATGATTTCATTAAATACGAAATAGAAATGAAAGTAGTGTTCATGTGTACGTACGACTTACCGTCTCCATGAACGGTGCATTTCATTTCTTACCTCTAAACGTTTTGGAATATTATAAATGCATATATATACTGGATATATATTAGATATATGATATCTATATCATGAATATAATTCTGGATATAATGGATATTTCACCACATGAACAACTTGTAATTATAAGAAGTTTATTTTTTACTCAAGTACCAAAGATCTACAAAACGACCATTATTAACTTAAATAAATACATAATGTTCATAACATGGAAATAAGTGAAATAAAAGGAATAAAAAACTTGAAAAATGATCTTATGCAATTATAAATTAACTCTAGTTTATTATTCAGGATGTTAAAGAACGGTCGAGTCAAGACAGGAAGCAAGGTAAAGGAACTTCTTAACCCAATTTCCATTCTTTGGGTTAATCTCCTACTTTCAAATTATGTCTCGATATTATTATGTCCTACCTTGTATTTTTACTTTATTTATGTGTAATTATAGTGAATACACATAATAGATCTATTTTATTTTAAAAATGATCTTTGTAAGGGACTTCGTCTCAATCTCCATTCATTGAGGCATATTTTGTTTTATACACAATTTTCCTTTATATGGTGTATAAAACCCTTTGACTTTTACTTTTACTCAAAAAGGAATCTTTTTATATGAAGCGTTTTTACTAAACGACAAAAGGAATGTTTTGTCTTACGTATGCGGCGACAACGACTTCTCCACGGCCGTGACCATTATTTGAGTTTCAGCTTCCTCTAAAAGCCATAACTTTTTTTAATGAAAAATAAATACAAAGTTTTTACTTTATTTTATTTTGGTATTGAAAATAGTTTTGAAAGTGTTTTTATTATGTCAATGTGTTGTATTGATATCTTGTGATTGAAATGGGGAAATGTTATGTTTACTTTATGCATGTTTTATGTGATACGATTATGTTATGGTTTATGATATGTTTAAACCTATTCATATGAGGAATGCATTGGACGTAATAAGTGACAGGTGGAGCCCGCTACAGATCCTCGATGCATTGGCAGGTCTCATGAGACAAACTAGTGTCTTGGCACGAGGCTTTGAAAAAATCTTATTTGTGGTCTTGGCACGAGGCCTTGGCTACGTGGTTATGATAGTCTGGCATTATGCATTCCATCATTATGAAAGTGGTTATTGATATTGCATGTGATTATTCGACCATTAGAATATCCATGTGAATAAGTAAATGGCATTATCTCATTTTACCTTTCCCATATTATGTTGAAGTTCAAGTTTAAAAGGCTTTTCTTTTAGTCGTACATTGCCTTAAATGTTTATGTTTATTTATGAAAGCTTCCGCTATATTGTTATCCTTACTGAGCATCTGAGCTCAACCCTTTCAATGTTTTAACTTTTCCAGGATGTGATGAAGTATTATAGGAATGACCTACAGTGATAGTCTGAAGGGGATATGAGTTTGGAAAATGGAGACTATGTTATTGTAGTTTTTCACTTTGTGATGTAATGTAACATTTATGAATGTATCTAGTGTTTCCAAGGCTCCTAAACTAATTGGACTTTCGAGACTTGATCTTTTGTGATCATGCCAATGCTACGCAATAAAGAACCAACTCTGGGTAACTGGGGTCGGGGCATTACAGTTGGTATCAGAGGAAGTTTCATACTAACCTTGGAAGCTAGATTTAGATAAACTCGGATTAGAGCACATAGCCCGAAGATAGACTTTAAGGATTAATATAGAAGAACTTCCTAGAATTTTGGTATTATAGAGATTTTGTGAGTTTTCCGAGAAATACATCCCTGTATGGATACGAGCAGGTAGAGGCGGATCTGGAACAGATGTACCTAGGGGTAAAACCCGAAAACACCGCTTTGAGCTAGACTCGAATGGGAACTGGTGCACGAAAATGAGCCTTTCTGCACTCTTGGTTACGACACTCCCGGGGGATATGCTTAGGATAATTCTCGTTTTCTTTACAAACCACTATGAAGGGTTATGAGTATATACTTCCTCAAAGAATACATTTTTATGATTATGGATTATATCCATAAATAGTTCAATTTCTGTTAAGTATTTTACAAGTATGGAATTGTGTATTTTGATTCGTAAACTAATCTAGTTTATGCCATTATTTAGAAATGGTGCATAGTGGAAGGAATGGAAACTGTATCAATGCACGCACTCCATGTAGGAATTTCCATCCTTCTCAAGATAATTATAGTGGATCTGGAGATACAACTGGTGATGATCAACTTATTACCATACTGGGACAACTCACTCAGGTTATGAATAATAACCTTACTCGTATGGAGCACCATGATCCGCAACGTGGAGGATCAATGTTATACCGCTTCACGAGGCAACAACTGCCAACATTTAATGGGGGTAAAAATCCATTAGTAGCTGAGCAATGGATAAACTCCTTAGAGAAAATATTCCAAGCCTTGGGGAGTAGCGAAAGGGAGAAGGTTGTCATGGCAGTCTACCACCTCACTGGAGATGCCGATCAATGGTGGTCATTGATTCAAAATACAAAGGAAGATGAATAAGAATCAAGTATGGAATGGAGAGAGTTCAAAGGTATTTTCTTAGAAAAATACTTTCCACATGATAATCAAGCAGATATGGAAAGGCAATTTCTGAGTCTGAGATAAAAGGAGGATGAGAATGTTGCAAAGTATGAGGATAACTTTACAAGGTTAGCGAGGCATGCAGAAGATTATATACGTAACCCAAGAAGTAAGATTGATCATTTCTTTGATGGGTTAAAACTATTTCTCCGTCGAGAATTAGTCTCACAAACCTTCTCGTCGTACGAAGATATTATCTCGTGTGCTATCAAGATAAAAAAGGAATTCTCTAAGTCTTATGACAACAAAGTAAAGCAAGAGAAGAAGATAACGGTAAAACAAGAGGCGGATAAAGGGAAAAAGGGAAAGAAGGATTTTATATTATGTAATAATTGTGGGAAGAATCACCCTAATGCTTGCCTAAAAGGAATGGGAGTTCGTTATAAATGTGGAGAAAAATGTCCCCAAGCCCGTGATTGCAAGGGAAAGAAAGAGGCTATCAATGTTGAATGCTACAATTGTAGGGAAATGGGGCATTATGCAAATGAATGTCCTAAGCGTCAGGGAAACGTACCTCAGAAAAGGAAAGGGATCAAGGACAATCTTAGACTGTTACTACAGTTGAAGTGGAATAATTAATGTATTTGTGCTTTTGGAAACAAGTATTATATTCCGGTTATAAGAATAATATGATATATATATAAGGATTGTACTGCAGTACATGTTGATTTCATTAAGGTTTTAATATGATGAAGGTAATCATATTTTTGTATGTGACAATAAGAGAAACTTTACCTTGTTTGAGGAATCTGAGGATACAATTGATTTTGAAATATAGAGACCTTTTAGAGAAAGTCTGGACAGAGGTATTTTGGATAACTATAAAGGTTGGAATGGATTAAGTTGAACCTTGGATAGTATTCTTTTAGGTTAAAAAATTTCTGAAGATTTTTTTTGGAATATTATAATACTATATTTTTAGGAAAAGGACAACCTGCAGGTCAGGGGATAACCCGTCGCATCGGACAAAGCTGTAGGAATCGAACCCACAACCATAGTGCGACATGCCTTTATTACCTACCACTAGCCTACAGGAAGTCCCTGGTTATTACAAAATAGTTTTCCTAATCTAAATGGTAAGTGTTAAAATTTGGAACCTTATAAAATTAGGATAAATATAATATTTTTGAGTTCTATTACCTTTTAGAGTGAAAGATAGAGGTGTGGTAAAAATTTATTAAACAATGAAAGTCTACATAACAAGTATGTATATTCCCTTACGTTCTGAGCAAATCTCCAAAATAAATTCCTCATCTTTATAAAAGGTAACTTAAAACAAAAACGTTGCCTATTAACTTTTCCAACTGGGGATTCAGTGACCGTTTAACCAATCACAAGTTTGTGATTTTCTTATGGTTAACTTTCTCCTAATCCAGTCTTCTACAACTCTCCATCAGACCTTGATGGTTTGTTTTTCTTCCATATCCATATTTTCATAGAATCCTAGTATGGGCTATCTCGGGTGACCGTTGTACTTGTCTTTCTTTCTTTTAAAGTTATATTTTTATTAACCTTATTTCTGATGTGGGTTTTACACAAAGGTATTTTCTACTTTCAACAATTTATTTTCAAAGAAAAATTTCAAATTTCGTGGACACAATTTATTGAAGGAGGGGAGAATGTAACACCCAAAGCTTCCATGGTATGCTCCTCTTTGAATAATAGAGCAGCGTGTGTTATACGCAACCTTGAGTTCCAACACACCGCGACCAATAAAAGTAGCAGTTATGAATAGTAATAACCACTTTTTGAAATTATATATATATTTTACATTTCAAAATGGACTTAATTTTTGGATTTGAAATATCGAAATTAGCCTATGTTGAATTTTTGGTATTTTTCTGAGAACTTCCAAATTTTTATGAATAGTGAAAAATACTTAAAAACAACTTTTTTAATCAAAATAATTTATAGTGATAACTTATAATACTGAGTGGGTTTAAATTATAATTAGAATATATTTTTACTATTTTATCCAATGGTGGTCATTATAATTAATTTATCATTGAAATTGGGAATAAACAATTTTGAATCTTTTGATATATATTGTTTCTTAAAAACACGCTATTTGTTGTGACAGCGGGAATTAATTATAAAATTAATTAATTATACTTATATGTTTGGAATTTTGTAAAATAGACATCATTTTTGAATTCGGAATACCAATTATAGCTAAGGGTGAAATCTTGGCACTATTCTGAAAAACTCCAATTTTTGATGAATAGTGAAACCACTAAGTGGTAGTTAAAAAACTGATTTTTCGTTTAATTGAAATATTACCACTTCTGTGATTTGATTTTAAAAAATCTGACATACATGGTTTTCATTAGGAAGTAAAATGTGGTTCAATGGGATTAAAATAATATTTTGGTGAATAGTAACTTTTAAGTTTAATTAATCACGATTAAAGGTAATTATTGAAATTTAAGGTAAAATTGATATTATAAAAATATGAAAATACCTTTACACTTGTCCTACCTCTATTGGATGAGTCATAGCCGACCATGAAAATCCATGGGTCAACTTGGGGTCCACATGGAGCCACTTTGGTAGGAAAATGACATAAATAACTTTTATTTAATGTTAAAATAAAAATGTCACAAACATGAGTTGTTTTACTAAAACAATTTTTTAATGGGGTTATAAAAGTAATATATTTGACTATAAATATTCATTGGAAATCTAAAAGGATTTCCTACATCATGATATTTTTTTTATAATTTTTAGACATTAAATAAATTAAATTATTTATGACACCATGATGATGCAGCGATTACCTCATTAATTAACGATTTAAATAAAATGAAAAGATAATGTAAAATCCAAGGCTTAAATTTGTCAAAAACCTATTGGATGAGTAGAGTTCGAACCCTTATCACCTTACCCTCGAATTATATAAGTTTAGGACCTTTAAAATCCGAAACTCATTATATAATATAGTAATATTTCATTACTTTCCAAAAGTGACCCTCCTCTCCACTTATAAAAGGCCCCCACCACTACCACCTTACTCACACTTTCAAAGCCTTTTGGCTCGGCCAACCTCTGCCCAAATACTCTCCCAAATTCTCTCCCTTACTCCTAGAAGCCTCACTTTGGGCAGAATTCTTCCCAGGGAAGCCTTTGGCTCAAATCAAAAGAGTTACCCGATTTTAAGGTAATGTCTTCTCTTATGTTGTTTTGTTTTATTTTTCTTATCCAACCCCCTAAACTCATTTTATTCATTTATTTTGTAAAAAAACCAGTATCCTCAATATACTAGGATGTTTTTATGAGAATTATTAGAGCTACACTTACACACACCTACATCTAATGGTTAAAGAACATTATGTTTCTGTGGATGATGAATTTCTGCCGCACGAAACGATGAGTGTACAACACTTATATAACACCTTAAAAGGTGTCCATTAAAATGTCACTATATTTATATATGATATATAATATGTTTATGTTTTACTTAAGGTTCTGTATTTTTCATTTATGACATACCTTTCTTATTTCCATTATGGGCAAACGCGATATTTTCATTTTAGGAAGTGCGGACTACCGCCCCCTCAAAGTGATTTGAATCATTAATGGAATATGTGGGATGTATAAAGGATGGAGTAAATGATATTATATATGATATTATTCTGGAATTATTATATACCTTTATATCATTATTATTTCATTAAATACAAAATAGAAATGAAAGTAGCGTTCATGCGTACGTACGGCTTACCGTCTCCATGAACGGTGCATTTCATTTCTAACCTCTAGACGTTGTGGAATATTATAAACGCATGTATATACTGGATATATATGAGAAATATGATATCTATATCATGAATATAATTATGGATATAATGTATATTTCACCACATGAACAAATTTTAATTATAAGAAGTATATTTTTGACTCGAGTACCAATGATCTACAAAATGACCGTTATTAACTTAAATAAATACATAATGTTCATAACATGGTAATAAGTGGTATAAAAGGAATAAAAAACTTGAAAAGGGTTCTTAGGAAATTATAAATTAACTGTAGTTTATTATTCAGGAGGTTAAAGAACGGTCGAGTCAAGACAGGACGCACGGCAAGGGAACTTCTTAACCCAATTTCCATTCTTTGGGTTAATCTCCTACTTTAAAATTATGTCATGATATTATTATGTCCTACCTTGTATTTGTACTTTATTTATGTGTACTTATATTGAATACACATAATAGATCTATTTTATTTTAAAAATGATCTTTGTAAGGTACTTCGTCTCAATCTCCTTTCATTGAGGCATATTTTGTTTTATACACAATTTTCCTTTATACGGTGTATAAAACCCTTTGAATTTTACTTTTATTAAAAAAGGAATCTCTTCATATGAAGCGTTTTTACTAAACGACAAAAGGAATGTTTTGTCTTATGTATGCGGCGATAACGACTTCTCCACCGCCGTGACCATTATTTGAGTTTCAGCTTCCTCTACAAGCCATAACTTTTTTTTAATGAAAAATAAATACAATGTTTTAACTTTCTTTTATTTTGGTATTGAAAATGGTTTTGAAAGTGTTTTTATTATATCAATGTGTTGTATTGATATATTGTGATTGAAATGTTGAAATTATATGTTTCCTTTATGTATTTTTTATGTGATACGATTATGTTATGGTTTTTGATATGTTTAAACCTATTCATATGAGGAATGCATTGGACATAATAAGCGATGGGTGGAGCCCGCTACAGCTCCTCGATGCATCGACAGGTCTCATGAGACAAACTAGTGTCTTGGGACGAGGCCTTGACAAAATCTTATTTGTGGTCTTGGCACGAGGCCTTGGCTACGTGGTTATGATAGTCTGGCATTATGCATTCTATCATTATGAAAGTGGTTATTGATATTGCATGTGATTATTCGACCAGTAAAATATCCATGTGAATATGTAAATGGCGTTATCTCATTTTAATTTTGCCATATTATGTTGAAGTTCAAGTTTAAAAGGCTTTTGTTTTAGTCGTACATTTCCTTAAATGTTTATGTTTATTTATGAAAGCATCCGCTATATTGTTATCCTTACTGAGCATCTGAGCTCACCCCTTTCAATGTTTTAATTTTTCCAGGATGTGATGAAGTATTATAGGAATGACCTGCCGGGATAGTCTGAAGGGGATATGAGTGTGGAAAATGGAGACTATGTTATTGTAGTTTTTCACTTTGTGATGTAATGTAAAATTTATGAATGTATCTAGTGTTTCCAAGGCTACTAAACTAATCGGTCTTTCGAGACATGATCTTTTGTGATCATGCCAATGCTATGCAATAAAGCACCAACTCTGGGTAACTGGGGTCGGGGCGTTGCAATATGTTTGATTGTCAAGTTTTTTATAGTCAAAACATTTCAGTGTCAAAATTTTTCATAGTCAAAATTTATCATAGTCAAAAAATTTCAATGTAAAAATTTTCATAATCAAATATTTTAATAATAAAATGTTTTCTTTATAATTTTTCTTAATTTAAAGTTCTTTAATAAGAATCTTCCTCATTATGAATAATCCTCCGAACAATCCGGAATGTATGTTGTCTTTCTTAATTTTTCAAAATCATATTTTTACATGTTGGTATTTTTATCATGTTTATGAAACTTTTTCACATTCACTTTTTCATAAATCTGAATGTTTAATCTAAAAACCTCAAAAGATTGTAACCTACCATAATCCTTCTTCAGTTGTCATCTGAACTATCAGATCTGATCAAGAGTATTTCAACCGTTTGATCAATAAAAGAAGTTAAATCATCACCTCAAACGCCTATATAAGGACCACCCTATGTTTTTACAACACCGACCTTCAAAGCCTTCACATGCTGATGTTATACCTCCATACTTAAGGTCATTTAAAATTTTTAGCTTTTTTGTACTTCTGAATGTCTGATGAAGCCTCTCCTCAGAAATAAATGTCGACTGTAAAGGAAATTTGAGAATGTCAGATAAACCGAGAATGGTTGGTCAATCTGAAATTATATGCTAAGTATGACTCTATAATTTCAAGGAATATTAAGCTAAATGCCTAGGAGAGACTATGTATATCGAAATCAAAGTCACAGATCCAGTCTATCTAGAATCTTTGACTATATTTTAGGAGTCAACAAGTTTTTTCAATGATGGAAGGAGAGATAAGTTTTCTTCCAAGAGATAAGGGAAGAATTATTCTCTTTATTATAGTATGTTAATAAGTTTGATTGGAATTACTTATGAAGGAGAAGAACATTTTTGTACTCACAATTTACCATATGTTTCGGGATAATTTGATAAGGATAATTATCTAGTTTATCTTGGTTTGAAAGGAGTGATGACTCTGAAGATTGTTCATCTGTCTACAAACCTTCAGTTTTTGTGTTTTGGGTCCAAGATTTTATCATTCCGAGAAATGGGTATAAGGAAACCCTAAAGAAAAGTGATATCTATATTTTAGACTTCTTGGTAAAACTCGGGATGATAATCATGTTAATTACATCATGGTTTCATTTGAGAATATGAATAATGGAAATTTGAAATCTCAAATTCTCATTTATATGGATATAATCATGAAAATTATAGTTCATTTCCTTGATTCATTTAAAATTACCTATAGTTCTATGCCAAGGAATTTCAAGGTAATTGTATTGAGTGATGATACTCTAAATAGGTTGAAGGTTGTCACTAATAGTCCATTCAGAGATTTATTTGACTTGAAATAAGCCAAAATTGAATCCCTTTAAAAGAAACTAGAAGTGGATAAGACACCCAAGAAGGGTGGAAGGGAGAGGAAGGAAAAAGAACCAGAAGATAATGGAGAAACTCCTGCGGCTAAGGAAACCCAATCTACACCTCCATAGACAAAGAAGAAAAAGACTTACCCTGATGAATTAGTGGCTAAATAGAGAGAAGACAAGAAGAACATGAAATAAGGGGAGACTATTTTTGTCTTTGATCCGACTGAGGCAAAAACCATGAAGTTGAAGTCTACCAAGAAACTTGAGAAGCAAGAAAATCAAAAGAAGAAAAGAAAGAAAAGGTCTAATGCTATGGTAGTACAATATCTTCCTACGGAAGGTGAAAAATCCTCTGATCAACTTCAGGTAACAGAATCATTTTTTTAATAATCACTCCCTATGTCTCTGTAAAAAAAAGTTGTGATTCTAGAACCACATAAAGAATAAGAAATAGTTGAAGAGGAAGAACTGGTAGAAGAAGGAGATGAAGAAGGTAGTTTAGATATAGAAGATATGATAAGGAAAGTGGATGATTATCTTGAGAAGGAGAGTCCTTTTGAGAAACTTTTAATCCAGTCTTCTGAATATGAGTCTTCAAAACATGCTACTACAGGAAAATATTACAAGGGTTAGAAAGAAGTAAAAAACCCATCTGAAGATGAAAGTAGAAATCATGATTTCATTCATCCAAAATATCAAGTGGATGATTATGAGAAAGAAGAAGTTGATGAAGATAAGATTGTTCAGTTATTATATAGCGAGCATAAATCACCCAAAACATAAGACATTATTCTAAGAGATGATAAGGGAAAAATGTTGGTAGTCGATAAACCTGGAAAATATGAGATGAAAAAGATAGAACATAGTGCTGCGTCGAAGAGGAAAGATGATGAGTTAGAAAAATAATCCTCAAAAACTAAACACTCAGATCCAGAATCGTCCCCTCTTGGACATGATTTTTATGTTTAGTTTTTGAAAAATCTGGTTGGAACTATTCATTTATTTCCAAAAATATATTCAAGATGGTAGATGCTTCAACATTTGATAAAACAGAATTCAGATTAATTTTCCATGGTTTTGGATAAATGGATTAGACTTGATGAATATTTCAAATATTTTCTCGTTAGTTATGAGGCTCAAAAAGGATTTGTAAAAAGATTACAAGCTGGTCAAGAAAGATAGTTAAAAATCACAGACTCATTAATGAATTTCATGATAATGTCAAGGATGCATTTGACACGGAATATGGGAAGATCAAGGACATTTCTAATAGTTTTGAGGAAAATATAAGTATCTAATAGACTACTAGGTTGTAGAATGTTAAGGATCTGAATGGGAAGATTAATTTAGTGGGTGTGAATTAGAAGAGGTAAAGGGATCTCAGAATCGAATTTGAAGAAAATATTTTTATTAAAGATGATGTCTTGTTGGTTCTGGAAGATATTCTAAAGGCCTAGTAAGAAATGATAAATTCCCAAGAGAAGAAAAGTAATGATCCAGATTAGTTTCTCAAGCGTATTGTTGAAGATCACAAGGAGATAAAGAGGCTGAAAACAATTGTCAAGATGTTGATGCCGAAGGAGAAAGAAGAATAATTTTTTTCAAATTTTGAACTTTAGGTGAATTTATTCCTTATACAAATTATTTTAATCTTAATGAAATTTTGGTTGTTCTCTTAATATTGGGTTGTTTAGTACTAATTTTTCATGAACCATTTTTTCCTATTCCATCTATTCCTTTTAAAAAATCACAACGGGGGAGATTGGAATGATAAAAAGAATACTAAGAATGAAGATACTTTCTAAGTAAGTTGGAGTTCAACTATGTGGAAGTTCATATAGAAGAAGATTTTCATATGAATGATAATGTAAAATCACATTCAAGAAATCATGAATACTATACCTAGGGATTTCAAAACCTAAAGGGGAATTAGTCATATTCACTATAATTCATATGTAAAGGAAGATAAGTTTTTTTATTTTCATAAAGAAAAACTCTAAGTCCATATATTTTTTTTATAAGGATGGTTGTGTTTTCCAAAAAGGGGGAGATTTTTGGGTCAGTAATATTTCCTTATGACTTTTCTGTTCCACTATATTTTGAAAATCACAAACACACTATCATAAATAAAATAATATTTTCCCTAAGCCTTATCCTAATAAGAAAATTTTTCCGTCCTCAAGAAAATTTTACCTTTACTTATTTTTCCTTTGTTCATTTTATAGTTTCTATAAATCTAACTATTTTATTTCTGAAGGTTGAAGTTCAATTTCACAGTGAAAAACTCAGAATCCTATAAATCCATAGTTTTAGAGCATTATATTTTCAGGATCTGATTTTAGGTTCCAAATTCATACTCTAAATTCTCAGAAATTCACAGTCCGAATTTTTGGAGATTCAGACTCTGAATTCTTTAAAATTCAGACTCCAAATTCATTGAAATTCATGCTCTGAATTATCTAAAATTCTGACTCCGAATTATCTATAATTCAAACTCCGAATTCTATAATATTCAGACTTAATAATTATTTGAAATTCAGACTCCAAATTCCTCAGACTTAGGACATCGAATTCCATAGAATCCTTACACCAAATTACTTAGAATTTAGACTCTAAATTCATTAGAATTCAGACTCTGAATTCTCAATAATTCATACTTTGAATTCCTTATAATTTAAACTCTGAATTACATAGAATTCATTATTTGAATTTATTGGAATTCAGACTATGAATTCATTGGTAATCAAACTACGAAATCTATAGAATTCAGGTTCTGAATTCCTTGGAAAACAGAATCTGAATATCCATGGATTATAGTCTTCAGTGTTTACTTGTATAAACTCTGAACTTTTATATTTCCTTATACACTGAAAAAGAGATATGGTTATGAAACCTAATTTTCCTTAAAATTGTTTTAGTTATGAAATGAAGTAACATATTATATTTCTAACTAACTGTTGTTTGAGTGAAACATGTAAAGGTCCCTCTAAGATTCAAGGAAAAATATCACTATTGGAGGTGGGAGACGACCTTTGGAAAATTCCTATAAATAGGAGATCATTTGAACGAGCTCATTACCAACCAATCACTATATATATTTCATGATGCAATAGTGATTTATAGATAGAGAGACTCTCATGCCTTCTGTGTATTGAACATATTATTCTGTATGCTTCATGTGACTCTGATTGTTTTTGTGTACAATTGAGGACTTCCGGGGATTGGAAGATAAAGGTGCCGACTACATTGAGGTTTGAGGGCTTGGGAGGATAGCAAGAAATTTTCTGATATTCCTATAGAGGGATTACCCTAGTGTGGGTAAGAAATACTTTCTTGAATGTATAAATCAAGGGACCTTTATCCACAGGTGTTGGATACCATCCTCTTTGGGTAAAAATATTTCATACATGTTACTTGTTTTTTTCATGTTTATTTTATACTGTATTTTGATAATGGATGAAATTATAATATTATTATAATTTTTTGTTCATTGATGTACTCTAATTAATAATATTCTATACACTTTAAGGTATAATCATTTTCTTGTAAACTTTCGTTATGTTTCATTTCTGAAACTATATTTCCCAAACCTAGCCAGTTTGTAGAACTAAGAGGTCTTGTGAATTTACCTGGTTCAAATTTGTTAAACATAGTAATTATTAAGGTTAATTTTTTTAACTTAAAATTCACCCCCTCTTGTAATTGAACATCTAAAGTCATATTTTCATCATATAGTATTGACAGTGTGAGCTACCATGTGGTTGTTTGTGTTTTGTTTATGCAATGTTGTCCTAAGGGTATTGACTGTGAGAGCTACCCCTGAGGTCATGTATAAGTTATTGATTTTATATTGAACTAGAGGTATTTATAGGGAGATCTACCCATTTGGTCATTATTTAATGAATCAATGCTATTTTTATCCCAAGGTGTTAGACAATGAAAGCTTTCCCAGAGGATTGTTTATGAAGTATTGAATGATTGTGATGAGTCTACCACGCCAAAGCACAAGCTTGGCATCATTCTTAATTGTTTGTATAGATGGACTTCTAAGAAATTTGTTTTTTTACTATTAAATAGGGAAAATAGATATTGGACTATATCCTAATATTAAATTATTAGTAGGATGAACAATAAATTTAAATGAATGTAATTGAAAACGTCAGGATTGTTTAATTTTTATTAATTCCTTGTTTATTGAGTCATTTCTCCTTAATTAATTCGAAATATAGATTCACTGATAGTTGGGCACATATCTTTTGGTGGTTTCTTACTAGGATTCATCTCACATCCTATTTGGGTCAGGATTTTGGTCCCAATAAAATTATATGGTTGTATGTATAGAAAAGGGAAATTTCCCTTCGTCATCAGGTTCTTGATTTCTATTGGAGCTGGAGAGCATGGGACCAAGCGGAGGCCTCCGATGCTATTGGATTTTTTTGTTTATTTTGTATTGGTTTTATGTTTTCTTCCAGTATTTTTACTTGTTTGGTTGTTTTCTTAGATATATATTCCATGCACATACATATATATATTGTGTCTTCTATAATATTTACTTTCAGTCTTTTGCTGTTTATTTCTATTTGGTATTACTACTTCTGTTATTGCTTTCTATTTGTTAGACACTATTTATACTCTTCTAATGAGGTCATAGTTTTCCCATTATCATACCTTTTCCCTTTCTGATATTCATAATTCTTTGGCATTTGTGGAAATGCGCTTGAAGTCATGTGACCAATCGGGTACGGGGAACCTTTGGGCGGCACCCATACCAAAGACGTTAACCATGGATTGTTTTGAGAAATTAATGGAAACGTTATTGAGAATTTTAAATTTTAATAAAATATTAAATGATAATTTAGTTTAGAATGAATGTTTTTGATAGAGAAATGATATGTGTGACACATAATGTTCCTTATGGACTTTCACATATGTGTGTGTGTAGGGAAAGTGCATGTTGGAAAGTATGTGTGGATAATATATACGGATGTGGGGAAAACACATAAATGACGACTCATGGGATACCATTGGGGATTATTTGAAAATCACTGATTGATATGGTTTTCCCAAGACTTTTCTTTGAATGAAAATGGTTTCTGATAAAATGATGATTTTATTTATAATGTTTTTTAGTTTTAAAGGGAAAAATCTAAGGGTGTTTTAAATTTTTATATTGATGTGAAAGAATAATTTTTGAAATGGAAAATGATTTTTTATTTCCAAATGGAATTAAATTTATATTTTGGTGCATTTTTAAAATTGTTATTTTCAAAAGAGGATTGCTAGCTCGTTTTTAGATGTTTTTATGGTTTTATTTTCATTGATATTTTGTCCACCATGAATTTTATTTTCGATGTGTTGGATAATAAGCGTGGTATTTTGTTGGAAATATAATTATTGGTTGATCTTTAGTTGAGTGAATATGTGGTTTTGTATTCTTTTTTATTTGGAGTATGTATCTTTGAAAGGTACCAGATATTTCTTGTGTCTTTTGGTCTTTGGCCTTTCCTAGACTCCAAGGGGAGTGGTGGGATTGAGCTTGTTTTAGTTGTTTTTTATTTTCTATGGTGATCTAAATTTTTTAGAGGTAATGGAGAGGCTCTAGGAAGTTAAAATAACCATTAGAAACTCTCGATGTGGTGATGGTTCATGTTATTTTGGTTTTGTTTATAGGTTTAACATTGAACCAATGGAGGTTGGTCATCCGAGTATCACTACAATTTGAAGTTTCATGCGGAGTGTTCTAGACCAGTTTCACCTAGTGATGTGTGACAAATAAGGTAAAGTGGGGGAATTTTACAGGACATATGGTTGTTTATAATGAAAAGTAGATGATTAAGGATCATATTGACCATATTAGTGATCTATTCCCCTATTCATTAGATTTAGTATTATAAGATTAGTTTAGTAAGTTAGTGGTTGAGGCATTTTTGGATGAGTTGGTTATAGAAATGTAGGTAGATTGAAGTTCATTTTTTTCCTTGGTACATGTGACGGTTCCCCATCTGGTGGAGGGTATATTATATAGGAACTTGTCCTTAATAAGTCTCTCTTGTGGGTCCGATAAATTAATTCACCTGGTCGAATGCTTGTGTGATTCTATTGTGGATTGTTCAGGCATTTGAATGCTATCTTGTGAAAATCATCCTACTGCATGTTGATTATGTGGCCATCTGAGACACGTAGTGAAGTTTTTGAAATGGAATCACTTAAATGTGGATGTCTTGTCCAAAGGAAATATGCTCTTGAATTATAGAAATAATATGCTTCAAGACATCATTGATCAAATAATTGGTCTCAGATTTATGCACTTCTTGAAGTTAGTAATCACATGGATTGTGTGGGACATTGGTCTAACTTTTTACATTAATTATGGAATGGGATCATTAAGGGCTATGGTGCAGCATATTCAGTCTTTGATGGTTTTTTGGTTGTAAAATGTTTAGAGGCATCGTTTCCTCATTGTGATATCTTTTGGATTGTTCCCTCCTTGCATTGAATGGTTGGGTGGCCTTGGGTATTTTTAAACCTCCATTGCCATAATCATTCATTATGATTGATAACTTTTGAAAAATTCTCTCTTCATGGATAATGTTTAGATTTCAGTTGTTTTATACATAGAGACTCATGGTTCCTATGAAGGTGAAAATGTCATGGTTTGGTTCAACTCTCACATTTGGGTTTTTTGTCAGGACCCCCTTATAGTGGAGTATGGTCTGTGTGAAGATTATTGGGTTGTCCTTGTTTGGGGTTCTCTCTTCTATTCACATTGGTAGTCCTAGATTGGTCCAGTGCTTGGAATTCCGATGTTATTCTAAGCCGATGAGTTCTTAATTGGTGGGAAGACCATCCATTGATCATTTTGTGTTTTTTTCAATGGTTGGTACTAGAAGATTACATGTGGTGGGGAGAACTATCCCTCACAAATCATGGTTCATCTCATTGCGGGTTCAATTAAGGATGGTTGGGTCTGACTAATAGAATTAAATAGAACACAAAGTTTATTTATTTTTTGACCTTATTCAACTTCAAGCTTGAGTTTGATTATCCATTTTACTGGGTGACTTTCTGGGGGCATAATTTTTTTGATTTTAAGAGAATTATAACACCCTGACCTTAAAAAAATTATTTTATTTATTTTAATTATTTCAATCCATGATTTTGTTTTGGGGTGGGTCTTGGTTGACTTTAAATATTTTCTAGCAAAATGGGGTTTTTCACATGGACCGCACATGATTAAGAATAACTACACGAAAACCATCTGTGAGGGTATGTCATCAGTAAGTGATATTTGGAATATTTAGATCATGGTTTTCTCATCCTTCTATCTTGGTGTAGGGAACTGTTCAAGGGTGATGGACCTAGGCAGCATCCATTGCACGGTCTAGTAAACCGTGTGCAAACTATGCAGGATGCTCGTGTTGAAAAATAAAATAAAATTCAATGAAAATAAAATATGTAAATAATAAAAATAGAAAATAGTCAAAATAATTATAATAATGATTATTATGTTAGGATTTTAATCTATTTTCAGTTTTCATTATTTTTCTTTTTCATTATTTTTCATTTTTGTTCTTTTTTAATTTTATTAAATTTTTATTTATCCCATGCTACATGTATTGCGCTACACCAAATCTCCTTATACTTTGATGTATAAAGGATAAACCCCATAGGTATCCCTCCTTTGATTATTGATTGACAACTGTTTATTCACAGAATCTCTCTAAAGGTTTGAGTAATGACATTATTCCTTCTATTTTTTATTCAGTTAGGCGGATTTAGGTTTCCCCATCACCCAGTTTACCTTGTCTAAAACCCTAGGATGGGGTCGATTCAATTTTCATTGTTTATTCTGATGTTATGTTTCGTGGAAGGTCAATTGGGACCTGTTTGTGTGAGTTCTGGAAACCACCGTTGAAAGCAAGGCTAGTTGTGTTGATTCAGTCCACCATTATTGTATTGAGGTAAGATTATTTCTCTATTCTTATTGTTCTTAGTTTCATAAATTTTTTATTTTGTGGTTAATGAGTGGTTAGTTATTTACATTGAGGTTGTGGGTCTTATTCATGGTGTTTTTAGCTTCTAAGGGAGTTTATAGTGCATTTAACGATTCCAAGAAGGCATACAGACACAAACATAGGTACGTACGTATGTATATATATATATATACTCATTGTAATTATTCCATCATTTATTAGGGAATATATCCATTTTATATAGGTTATAAGTATATAATAATATATGTTTTTGAATGTTTGAGTAATTTTTTATCAAAATATTCGAGATCTGAAGCATCTCAACTTGGTCCACATCTATTTTTGAGGTATGTTCTGTACGCCTATTCCATTAATTTGAAATTAATAATTGTTTCAATTCATTTATTTTTATTATATTTATGTATTATTTATATTCACTGGGAACTGTTTGGTCTTCTTAGAGATAAGTATTATTTTTTTAACAAGTTTATCAATGCTTGCAGCCTGGGTTTTTAGTTATTGAAATGTGTCTTCAACCTTCTTTGGATGTAGTGATTTATTTCTATTGCTTAATTGGTTTTAAAGGATAAATATTTAAAATTGGGTTCCATAATGGTTGTTAGTGTGTAATATGTTTTTTCAACGGGTTTCTTTTATTTATTCATATTTTAAGAATTCCCTTAAATGTGTCGTTCCTTGGATGTTTAATTGTGTTTTTAAAATGTTTTTGATGTTATGTGTGTTGATAAAATAGTGTTTTTTTAAATTGAAAATATCATGTAATGTAGTGAAGCGTGTTTTCCATTTCACATTTGAAAATGGTGTTTTATACATTCTTAGAAGTGAATCTATAAATGTTGTGAAGTGTATTTTGTCGAAGATAAAGGCTTTGGTTATGTGTGATATTTAAAAATTAACCTGTTGGGCACCTTGATGTATAGTTTTTTCCTTAAATGACACGATGGCCTATTTGGTACGTTTTTTGGTGTGTTTTGTATTTTTATACTTGAATTAGATGCGGTGTTTAATTTTGTTTTATCAATGGTTAGAAATATTTTTCTAATATATTTGAGTGATTTTATTAATGATATGGTTGAGAACTTGGGTCATTTAGGAAGTGAAATTTGTTTATGAATGTTTGAATTTTTTATTGGAATCTTAAGGTAATATGTGAAATGGTTTAATAGTTCAAGTGATGTGATGGCCTAGTTAGATCTTGGGATTCATTTTCTATATGAAGAGAACACATATTAGGGATTTCCTTATACAGGTTATCGTATAGGTAGTGTTAATGTATGGGGTAGTCAAGTGTAGTGAAAACATATAAGGTGATCCATGTGTGTGAGGAAATTTTAATTACATAGTAAATTATTATAATGTGTTTCCTAGTGGTATTTTAGAGGATTGATTGTAGGTCTCTGATCATCCTAGATTAGACAGGTTATCACCCCCGGTATTTGTTGTTAGTGTAGGCAAGTTGTGTCATAGGATTGGTCAGTTGAAGGCAGCAAGTTGGTTTTAAATATAGGAGCATCACAATACACCAGTTGGTGGTTCTGAACTGAGTACATCCCAGGATATATTTAGGGATAATTATAAAATGACCACGATTACATAATTATACATTCTGGATATATTATGTGGAACTTTTGTTTGTTTCATCAAATGGATCCTTAAATATAGTTTTTATATTAGAGTACTTGTACTAGAACTAGATTTTTTTTAGAATTATTATATTTAAATTCCTTATGTTTTGGGAGTTATTTTGGAATGTGAAATAAAAATGATTTATTCTTAAAAATAGAAAATAATTAATTATTTTGATAAAATAGCGAAAAATATTATTTTTACATGTCCTATTTTCAAACAAGAATGAATGGATTTCAATTTAAACGTGGGTAATCAGACATGGTTAATTAGTGGGATTCCTATTGAGAATATTCATACTCAGTCATACCCTATCTTTTATGTTTTAGGTTCTTCAAGTGTGGTCCACTAATGGAGAGAGCATGGTTCCATGATTTTTTGGTGACCCAAAAAGTCACTTGTAGGTATGTTTTGATGTGAAACTCTGTTATTTTTCTTCTATTAGTGTTTTTTTATTTTTTTATTTAAATTTAAATTTTTTCCTTTTTTATGGGCCATTTAATTCATAAATTATTTAATTCGATGACAGACACTAGTTACAAGCCCATGGGGATCCAGAATGCCCTTCAAACCTTGACACGAATCGGCTTGGGTGACTTGTTCGGGGTCAACCCGGGCTAGTCTGTGACATAGCACCTTGGGATAAACTCTGTAATATCCTTCATCATGTTGTACCACTATAATTTTTCTATGATATCCTAATACATCTTGGTACTATTAGGATTGATAGAACAATTTGAGATATGTGAATATTCTAATAGATCCTTCATTATCAAATATTGTGAAGTCACATCGAGCCTCATTCCAAACTGAGCCACTCCATCATCCTTGATATAGATCTATTATAGTCTTGATTCCATTACTGAATTCATCATCTTTTGTAACACTAGATAATTCATTTGTGTATCCATAATCTTATCATGGATAAATGGAGGAGAAACCATATGGGAATGGTTTTATATACTCCATACCATTATGATTTCAATTCCACACTTTATATGACCTTGAAGAAAGGTTCATTCTCAATCCACAACATGGATAGAGTATCAGGTTGTAATATAATAAGGTCATCAGCTACATTGTTTACCTAACAAGGATAAATATTAATAGAGGAATCATAGTCCAAGATTTCCTCTAATTGTCTCTGTTGTCTCATGTTGAGTTACTTTTGAGTGAATATATACTTTAGGTTATTGTGATCGGTATATATGTCACACTTCACACCATAGAGGTAGTTCCACTATATTTTCAAGTCTAAAAACATATATTATATCTATAGATCATGTGTTAGGTAGTTTTGATCACTATCTTCAAATATCATTTGGTTTAAGCCATCACATTACCATTTTTCATGAGAACACCACCCAATCCATTGTTTCAAAAATTACCGTATACAAAAAAAATCTTCACTTTTAGCTAATGTGAGTACAAGTGAAGTGATCATCCTTCTATTTATCTCCATGATTCATCCTCAAATTCTTTCATCCATAAATTCATTACCCATTTCCTTGTTAACATTGTTAATGTGCTTGAATATCATGATAAATAACTCCAAAAACATCGATATTACCCAACAAATCTATGAAAACAACCTATCATTATGACACTATATGTTCTTTACCATTCCTAAATTTCCTTTGTTTTTAAGGGAACACATATGTTCCCTCACTTTTTATCACAAGTCCAAATAATGTGACATTTTTTTCAAAAAGTTATCACCTGTTGAACTTGACATACAAATTCTCCTTGCTTAATGTATCTAACGCAACCATTAGATGTTCTTAATGTTCCTCATTAATATTAGAGTATATGAAAATATCGTCAATAAAAAACTATAAAAATTTGTAAAGGACATGTATAAAAACAAGATTCATTATATGCATTAATATTTTAGGTGAATTATTATGTCCAAAGGGAATCACAAGAAACTCATAGTGACCATACCATGTATAGAATTAAATCTTATAAATATATTCCTTCTTATCCTTTAGCTAATGATATATATAATATAAATACATCTTTTAGAAGTATTGGTATCCAGATATTTGATCAAACAATTCATCAATCATTGAAAAAGGATAATTGTTCATTATGTTATTCTTATTAAGTTCCCTATAATCGATACATAGCCAGATTGAACCATCCTTCTTCATGACATAGAGCACCATTTCACCCAAGGTCATGCACTAGGGCATATGAATACATTGTAAAAATTATATTGTAGTTTATTCTTTAACTACTCTGATTCAATAGGATCCATCCTAAAAGGAAACATTGCGATAAGAGTAGCTCCGAGTATGATTTCCATTGAGAACTCTACATAAAGATATAGTGAATGTCTAGGAAGACATTAAAAAATTTGTCACTATATTCCTTAAAAATGGAAATTTCAACAAGTTTGATACATTAAATTGATTCATCCAATTAGTCATGTTATTATTCTTTATAGGGAATCAACTCCCACACAATTAAATAATTTTTCAAAGGAGATTTATGACATTCCAGGCATTATCCGAAGAGCATGGGATGGTTCAGAATGTGAAAAATGTTTTTTTTCATGATAGTTTATATATTCTCTATATAATGAGAGCCAATCCATTCCCATTATAGAGTCGAATTTGTCTAAGGAAAGTATTAAGAGATTTACAAGAAGAATCATCCCAAATAATCCAACGTGAGAATAATCCATCACATTGGTATAAATGATTTCAACACATGGTGTTTTCTTCCAATATCTCAACTTCAAGGGTTTGGGGAGTAAATTAAATTGTTCTAGAAAGCATAAAATATATAAATTAATTTATAGAACCAGAATCAACTAATAATTTTTCAATTCTTTAGTGAATATGATGTTTCCTTAACTATCGTAGTTTTCTTGCTCCACTTTAACCGTAGTGATGGCATAATCCTTGAAATTCAAATTCATTTTTGGTGGTTTTTGACGCTAATTAAACTCATACAGTCATGTTTTATTTTGAATGATTTCATTATTCCCTTTCTCCATATATTTGTATCATCATTCCATGGGAAGTCCTCTCATATCCTCCACTACATTTTCCTTCTTCCTCATGCCTTTTATAAATTCATGAGCTTGGGTTAATTATCTCACACCATTGAAGCTATTCTGCATCCCTTTGAGATAGTTCCCCTGATGATTCTTCCCACTTTTTTTCACGTGGTTGGTTCATTTTTATTTTCACCTTTACCATTAGATCATTCAGCTGGAAACTCCATCTTTTGTTTCATAAAATGATATCCATGGGATCGTTTCCCAAACTCCATTTTAAGATTAAGATCACACCTATCAAATTCATCATAAATCCGAATGCCACGAATTTCTAAATCCTTACATATGTGTGGTATTAATCCACTAATTAATTTATATATTTTTCTTTCATTATTGATAGCAATGAAATAAGCATACCGTGAAAAGCATGTGAAATTTTATTCCTTATCCATGATAAATTCTCCATCCCATTTCTTCACCTCTATAAATTCTCCCTCCATATTTGTATAAATATATCATGGGAAATTCTTGTTATGAATCATTATGTTAATGTCTTCCCACTCTATCTCTTCAATTTATTCGTTTGACATTATTTTCATAATCAAAGACCACCATTGATTAAACACTCCATCTAAACGGTAATGTGATAGATTCAGCTTCATCAACAAAAAAAATTGAATCATATAATGTTACATATCAATAGGTTGGAACCTATATATTGTGAAACCTTGATCAGAAGATCCACTAAACATCGATGGACATTTTCGAATTAAAAAATCATTATATAGTTTCTCCGTCTTGGGTGATGGAATACGTTTCAGATTATTCAAGTTATTATTCATAAAATGAGATTGAATTTTATGAATCATCATGAAATTTTGAACTCCACCACCTAAGGAATTGGGGAAGTTGTTTCGGAAATAACATTATTGTCCCTCACATAGGATTTTTATTGGTTTAATTGGGTTCCCACCAATTTATTAAATAAATATATCATAGAAATAAATACAGGTAAATAGTCATCTGTAATTAATCCATTTTTGAAATTAACTCCAATAGAATGTCATATGGGATCCCTATCTTTATAAAATCTTCTTGTGTAATTATATATACATAGTCTCATGATAACGATTTTATCTATGTTTCTCTAATAGTAATTCCTAAATTAACAAAATTATGCTCTGATACCAACTATAGCGACCCTTCTTCTTCTTAGATCACTACTAAATCATTTTAATGATAAACCACACAAAATAATTACATGATTAGGATTCAAAGAATTATTTTCATTGGAAAATATAGAGTATAAATTACATTTAAAAATAAATTCAAATCATTTATTTAATTCCTTCTTCTTTAGCTTCTTATTGGCCCATGAATTTTACTTAATACACACAGTCACCTACCTATATAAAACAAATAATGGTGTGATCTAAAAGCTTAGTAAGAGGATAGATGAAATTTGAAACAATATAACATGTGTTGAGAATAATCACATCATCATCATCATCATCATGAGATAAAGCATTATATTATGCCATGGAACATAGAAATTCATTAAAATGAAACCACTTATCATAGTGGTCAATTACCACACATAGATATAAAAAATGACATAATCATGTTCACACATATTTCACATTTCTGATGAGATAAATCAGAATACCAAATTCATTGAATCACTATATAATTCTAGGAACACCCTTCACATCACATCATAACATTTACATTATGCTCTATAATTATGAGTACACCCATCATATCATAACAATTACCTTATCATGGATGTAACATAAAACTTATATCAATCAGGTAAATAAAATTAACCACATAATTAAATTGGTTTCATTTCATAAACAATTACTTAATAAAAAATTGGTTCCCAAATAAAATAGGTAATAACCTATTTATACAAGAATCATCAACCTTGAGTGAAGAAGAAACAATCTAATGAACTAAATGTTCTGTTTTTTTAATGTCGATTACTGTTGGAAGTAATATATTTTCTATAAACTAAATTACAAAACATGTATATCCCTGAAAAGGTTATATGATTTTGAAGAAATAATTTTCATTAATATCCATTCTTAAAAAGGGGTTCCAAAGGGAAACTCTCTAGAACGAGTGTTGGATTCAAGAATTACCCTTAACCTATGTCCATGCAATTTTTTTCAATTTAATATCAGGGATAATAAATTTAAATTCATTATTAAACTAATAAAAACCCTTTATATATTAATTACCTTATTTATAGTTCTATTATGTTCAATTATGTACTTTTAAATATGTTATACAGTTTAATACATTCGAGAGTGTTCATTTTTTTTGTTTTAATGATCAGTTCAATTGTATATATTAATTGAAGTTCATGTTAAATGTGGATAAATATATATATAATTGTTATTAAATGTTATTAATGAACATATATAATCATAAAATATTTTATAAATAAAGTTTTTTTATGGTATGAGGATAAACCATTAAATAAAAGTTAATATTGATCGTTTTCATTTAATTTTTTATGGTTTTTTCGATAATAATAATAATTTCATTTTGTTTTATCATTTTTTTATTTTGTATATATGCTATTTCAAAACATAAATTGGGTTGTAACATCAATATTATAATATTTTAACGTAGTATAAATTTTTTATGAACATTCGTGAAGGTGTAATGTGAATATGAATATGTATCACCAACAATGTTAGTAAATTGAGATATCAAAGATAATGATTATATTTTAAGAATAAGAATGAGAGAGAAAGAATATTGATGATGGGTAACCCATTTAAATGATCTAATAATATTATATCAAATTTACTAGAGTTATAATTTAATTTGTAAAAGATATGTTTAAGATAAGAGAATAAATGAAATGAAATAGAAAATAAATTAAAAGAAAAAGGATGTGGATTTTACCTCATGTATTTATCCTCATGAGAACCACCTTAGAGAAAAGGGTTTTCATATTTTAATGATACCAAGGGAATATAGATGAGTGGGTACATGATTATTAAGTTTATTTTTTATATTTTGGGCAAGGTTAAATGCTTGGTAGTTTTGATGTGATGAGGTGATGAAAGGTAGTATTTATAGGAGAGAAGATGGGTGTTTTATCATAATTATATTAATTAGTTTTTTATTTTGTCTGAAGACTATGAATTTTCTTTGAAAATAATCACTAAATATATAAAAATAATTAAATATATTTCATGATTTAGGTCTTATAACAGCCTTAAATCACCTATGAATCAAGAATTCATGTATTCTGCTTTTATTATAAATTATCATATTGAACTATTCATAAAGATGATTTAGTATTTTAGAAAAATACCAAAAAATAAACCTAAAAATTTCTCAAAATGTAGAATTCCAAATTTAACTACATTTTATAAAAATAATTTTCTAAATTTGAATAATTCATTATTTAATTATTGTCCTCATTTACATGGAAAATACAGATTTTAATGTTATAACTAATTTTATAACACATTAAAAAATTAATTAAGGTCTCATACACTTACAATAAAATCATAATAAAAAAATATTCAATTATTAGTACATTTTATTACGAAAATTATTAAATTAATCCTAAAATTTTAATTAAATATTTATAACTTGAAAAATTTCCAACACATAATTAATAATTTTTAAAACATTTATTCACATAGAATATGATATAATTATACCATACATTAATTTATATGATGCCTAAAAATTATTTATAATTTCATGTGTGATTATACTATTCATTTTTTGGATATGCTATTCATAAGGGTTATATTAAAAATCATAAGGTCAAGTTAATATTTTATCATTATTGGTTTCTTTACATATAGAAATACTTCTTATTTCATTAATTCTTCATTTAAAATGATTTAATTAGTGTATCTAAGTTACATTATGTGATTTATACTATAAAAAATAACTATAAGAACGGACAAATTCTATTTATAAATGTTGGGTCATCATAATACCAACAATTGATTGGTTGTTGATGTTGTACCAAAACTATACCATGTTAAAGTGACCCCTCAACTATAGCTAAGATCTAAAATATAGGCCCATAGAATGTCCACCAACAACTGGATGGTGAACATTGTTTTCCCATCTATCTGGGATGAAATGTTGTACCAATCCATATCTAGGTCATGAATTATTCTTGTAGGTCTCTCTCATATGATGACATATTTCTTAAATCATGATCAATGAAAATATTCAATAGATCCCCATTGAGATGAATAATCTCACATACATACATCATCCTTAAACACTCCACCAAACTCTACTACCAGATTGCATGGAAGTGGTTCGATATCGTGAGTTGGTGAACTATAAAATAGATGCCATCATGGAGATTTTTTCATGGAATCAATGTCACATTTCCAATGGATCTGTTATCCCACATCAACACTAGGAACACAAATAGATTCAACAAACCTACTAGAACTGAGGGATCAACCTTAAAATACTGATAGATGAGGAACCATGTGATGAACAAAAAAACAATCCATATCAAAATGAACCAAAAAAATATTCCAAAAATTTATTTTTACATCTTCTCCACTATAGTATTTATAGAAAAATTAGAGGTGTATATCTATCACGTCACCTCCTCCAGTATCATGGCTAGAACCACCATATATCCCTAATAAAACATCATATTACTACATCATTCATAATATCTATATGGTGGATATTGTAATGTTATATGCTCATGGATGAAATGATAGTAAATATCTCCCAGATAGGGCACACTCACATTCTAGATAGGTATAATAGTTAACACCATTGAATGGAGAATATTTGTACCCTCCTGCTTTATAAGGGTTGGCTACCAGAAGTCATCTGCCGAGAAGAATCCGGCATCAAGTTTATTTGGGACGTACTACTCTGGTAATCTACTAATATTTTTTCATTTCAGGGATTATAGACTACCGAAAACTCCTAATAATGTATGAATTTTAACTAAAACCAATTTATCTATTTTAGATCACTCTATGTGAATACATACATAAGTCTCTTATGGTCTAGATAAACAACAAAGCACTCCCCCTAAATATAGTGCCTCCACATACTTTGGGTGAGGACTACAACTACCATATCTAGGTCATGATTCAAACTATTATCCTAATGGGGTTTTAACTGGATCTCCCCATATGAGATAACTTCTTACCATAAAATTAACATGCAGCTGAGCCCAGCTCATGAGGTATCTTAATAAAATAAATAATCCACACAATTCTATGGCAGTTTCAAGACAGGATAGCTAATAAGTATCACCATCAACTATTTAAAGAACCTATATATGTACTTAGTTCCTGAAAAAGTACTCATTTTCCACATTAGGGAGCTCAACTGGGCTTCAATACTGGATGAGTGTTCCATAAACCTTATGTAGTACCCCTCCCGGATTAGAACACTTTTCACATCTAACAAGATCATGTGTGGCTCCCAATGAAGAATTCCATCTATAATTATTATGTATATAGCTCAACTATGCTCATAGATAACGTACCCCTTATGTTAAAACCTATGAATCTATAATTGGAACATCACGAGCTTCCCAATAATATGGTGCTCTCTATGAAAATCGAAAATCATCCTCATTTAATCTTCATATTTGTCCTCTGATTTATAATAAATGAGTATGACATTGATAAATAAAAAAACAAACCAATCCATGTAAAGATGGATGTTTATTTTTATAAAATCCATAAACATTCCCATGGGTGACTTCATCACACCCAAGGTAATAACTAGGATATAATATTTCATGTGGTGGATCTTAATGCTTTCTTTGGGATATTAGCCCTATGAACCCTAAAATTCTTGTTTCTGGACCTAATATTTATCTTCAAGAACCATAACACAAATGAAAACTACTCAAAATGGTTTTAAATCCTTACGAAGGGGTAATTGTATTGTATCGTGTCCTGGATTAGGTGATTACAATCTATAAAATTATGCAAGCTCCCATTTATCATTTTTTGGAATAATACTAGAACTACCCATGGGGAAACATTGGTCCTTATTAACCTATTCCCTTGAAGGACCTTCAACTATAACAACAACTGTCAGAGTTCGGTAGGGGATATCTGATAGTCCACATAAGATATCAGTGTGATCATGTGATGAAATTAGATACAAAACTCTCTCTCCTTCCACAGTGCTAGTTCCAGTATGTCCTTGATAAATTCATATACATAGTCACCCACAATTTATGGAAACCAAATACTTGAAGATATTGTTTCACTATGAGAAATATTCTATAATTGATGGGTGATGAGATGAAGCCTCTTTCTTAGAGAACACAATAATCCAGCCATGATATCCTTCTCAACCATAAAGGTTAATATCATAACATCAGTGAGAAGGCATAATAATTGTTTGGAGTGAAATAAAAACTATAATTAGATCTTGGAAAACCAATACATACACAATATTATGTAATATTGTTTCATTATGATGAAAAATGGTTCTATGTGAACCTCTTTCCACTAGTAAATTACACACACTACTAATTTGTAAATGATATATAAGAAGTGTTCCTACTAAGATCCCCAAGATGATGTTGTTGAGAAAGTGCCTCAACTGGAATATCCATCTAACACACTCAGAGTATAGATTTGAAGGAATGAATGAAACATGTGTCTATTAACACTGAAAAAGGAGAAGGAAACAAACATAACATATCTCTAATCTTCTAATTAATCACATTATCATAATCCTCCATTGTTAGCACCAGCCTATATCCTCAGATTCCATCACTTTTTTTCATTTGTGGACCTCATGGTTATGTTGGTGGAATGATCTCATAGTTCCATACACCAACCATTTCTCCCCCTTCTCCAATGCCATATAATTTTTTAAAGGGCCATGATTCCATCAACTGGGTGATACCTGATAAAGGTGTTCTATTTTCCATGGTGGTTTGTCAGCTACAAGCATGCACCCCTCAGCATATCTGTTTTTGTGTTCTTGTGCCATGTGACCTTAGTCATCATAAGCATAAAACCTATCCTATATAGGCTTTCTGGGTCCTATGTGCTTCCCCTGACCATGTGCACAAGCCTAATCATGCCGAGGTATCTTGCATTGGTGTCTTTCATCTAGAGCCAAATAGTTCTTATAGATGACTCAACCATGTCTCATCCATTTCCACCTCTAGCTACCGAGTGTACCTATAATAAGAATCTCTCTGCCAGTAGTGCTTGAACCTGCACCATGGAATTAGTGGGGATTCATAAGGGAGACACACTATCATGTATCCCTCCACTTATTTTTTTCTCAATCTTATATGCCCAGAAGTAGCTATCCTAGATCAGGGAATGGGTGTATTGTGTGCAGTCTATGAACCAAAATACATAATCATCCACTATCCTCCATCCCCAATGTTCCATAAAGGCACAATAATTCAAAATGAGCATAATAAATATGGGTAGTACTCCTCACAGTCTAGCTTCTCGATGTCAGGACATGAGGGCATAAAATCATTTTACATCCAGTTAATAAGACATCCCCAGTACCTAGTTAATCCATTGAAAATGCAACATATTGTTAAAAACACCCAATCCATCATTTTTTTTAAGTATGAATATACATAACCCTGACTTTAAGCAATCCACTACTATCATTGGATCAAGATCTCCATGGAATCTTAGTGGTCTCAAAAACTAAGAAATCTGAGTGTGTTTATCCTGTAAATATTTTCCACCTATTCGGCTAGTATGATCATCTACTCAATAGTTATAGGTACTTCTACCCTTCCAACTAGAAGCGTATTCTCGTAGTATATATAATGAAATGAGGCCTCATCACTCATTGGATCATCATCATGATCCGAAACAGATACCAGGATTGGAAATCATCATAGATGAATCTAGAAAGTTTACTCTAACCATACCATTATTAAATTAGAATATATATTTATCCACAACAAATTTAATTCCAAATAAAGAACTAAATTATAAGACTCAATTTTATATCATGAATTTTCCATCAATTGCTATAACTAATTTATCAGTATCTTTATTTTATAATTAGGTAGTCAAGGTCCTAGTGAATGGATATGTTGGCTTCGTTTCCCATCACTAGATTCCTTGAATTGAGAGATACATGTGAAACACATTGATATGGTTTTCCTAAATCGATACCTAAATACACTTATGGTAACTCCATCTTTATAAATTATGGGTAATGAAATTCTCTAATACCAATTTGAGAAAATCCCACCTTGACTGGGGCATGAGCCGTAAATACCATATGCCCACCTCCATTGGCCAAGGGGTGAGACAAGTATCGAAATAAATAAAATAAACGCGATTCCTTTTCCTGATGTAACTATACATTCACAACTTACCTACTCTATTCATAAATACAAAGAATAATAATAATATGTTACACCATTTAAATTTAATCCAAACAAGAAAACCATATATGATGTAAAAAAGTATGACAATGGAATGTAAAAAAGGAAAGGGAACAAATTCACACCCAAAAAGATTTATTTCTTAATATGAAAAAACTAGAAATAAAACTAAGGAGATATCCCAGCTCTTGATCTCCAATATACAACCACAATACATAGCCTCATGCACCATGTATCCTTAAGATCTTCTAAAACAACCGTTGATCAACTTTCGTCTGCATAAGACATGGTGCGTGAAGCAAAATCCCACCAATATGTGAGTATATCGATTCCTCGTAGGAGACCTAAAAATATTTTTAGGGGATATGTAAGAGACACAATATGAAAATAAAGATCATAGAAAATAAAATGGATGAAACTCAACCCAAATCAAGAGAACAGGAAATGTCCTACAAGTACAAGGCTCTCAACATGGTGTGTAGATGGATTACATGAGGAGTGATTTTCACCCATATAAAGATAGTAACATCACCCAACCATGAGAATTCACATAGAGAAATCATGCGTCATACCTTGGGTGTCTTCTCATCCCATTAAGTCATGGTTTAAAACTAGAAAGGTATATATAAATAAGTATATATATATATACTTTTAGAAAAAGAATCACAATGAGAGAGTATCGGTGTCTCTGCCACATAGTATAACCAAGGAAAAGAGTCCCCTTCGCTGTCAAAATATCATTAATTATTCCTACAATATCAAGACTCTACCCAGAACTAGACATTCAGTAGTCTACACCTCACCATTGTGTCACATACTTGAGGTTCATAATCTTCTTGTAGAGGACACATTCCATAGTTTGGATTGTGGATACACTCTATAAGTATCCATATAACTCACTCCCAAATTCATCTGGGGGTTCCACTCTAATGGTCAAGGACCCATGCCCTATATAGATAAACGTTTTCCTCTCTGGTGTCATGAGTGAACATTCCATATCCATGGGGGGGGGGGGGGGGTCTTCGTGGTAGATTGAGTACCCACACCCATGAAAATGGGGGATCCAATCTAGAGTCATGATGACCCACTCCCTATTTGATATGGGGTTCGACTTAGTAGATAGTGGTTCTACACCCAATTTGATGTGGGGGTCTACTATATATGTTAAAGACCCATGCCGTAGTGAAACAAAGTGGTTAAACTATAGTTTAATGAGTTCATGAACCCTATCTAATAAAGGGGATCAAATATATTGACAGAGGAACCATGCAAAATCAGATAGGGGTTCGACTCTATAGGTCACTAGTGATCCTGTTCTCGATTGCAATCATTATAGGGCATCAATTCAATAAGTGTTAGGCCATGAAAATATAACATTATAACACAAAATCCATGCTTGGGGGAACTATTAATTTCTATGGGGAAAAAACATTGGATGGGATACTGGATATACAAAATCCAAATTCAAATTAAGGAGATATGATATCTTGATGTTCCCTTAAAAAAACCATGGGGTACACATGGAATGTGGTCCCACTCTATAACCATTCTATATCACTATAGGTTAAAATATCTCCAATGATGTAAGGATACATGACATGTAGGGGATATACATAGTGTCAAAATGTAATAGGTTTCCCTCCTATGTCCATTTATCCAACCACATCATCATCATATATTTATTTATTAAAAATGAAGTGAAGAAGAAGAAGAAACATAGGAAAAAACAGCCCATGCAGGATCCTAAGGGAGCCATAACAAGTGCAGTCTGAGGGCATCCCCACTAATAATATCTTCCCCTCTGGCACTAGAAAATTTTCATTCTATAAATAGGAGATGTTGTGACTAGTTCCGGTTAATGATGATATATACTCTGCAGCATTGTTTCCTTTACACAATGTATGTACGACTTTGATGTTTCAATTTAGCATACCTCTTCATTTTCTAGTGGTATGTGAGATTGAACATAGGGTAGGGACCTTACCACCCACACAGTTATGGAAGATCAAGAAGTAAATTTACATCTCCTAGAGGGAGATATTAGACTGTAGGTAGAGAGATATGCCCGTGAACAACGCATTGGACTCTGCTTGGAGGGCGGAACTACTTTTCTAGTCAGCATTGAACGCCAGAATTACTGCAACTCATGAGTCACAGACAACACCACATCCCTTAATGATCCCTGATCTATATGGACTGTCACTTTTGACATTCAATCCCATGACATGTTGAATACAATAGACCCTTGAAGTTATCGGACCCTTGGAGACCTGGTGATCCATAATATTTGATGGGAGGAGTTGATAATGAGATGGAGGATCACACCATGTTTTGTATAACTTAAGAATGTACATCAGGATGATCCACATTCTAGAAATGATGGAAATTCCTAAAATTTGGATAATGTCAAAATGTTGCTTGTTCCTCGCCTGCTAGAGGCACCAATAACCAACATGAAGAACAACTGCCCGGGACACCATCTCTGAGCCACTATATCCCGATCCTTGAAACCACCTATCCAGGAATGGATTTTCAGCCATGATATTAAAAAAACACTGATAAGATCTCTGAAAAAACTCCAGACCTCTCTCTCTCATCCACCTTCAAATAAAATATGATCTTAATTCTCCTCTTTGTGATCTTTACCACAACAATACATGGAAGGTAAGCTGATACCACACCTTTTGATGTTATAGTCAGAGCGTATAGAATTGTTACTTATTCTATATGAGAGAATGATGTATTTGGTATGAATTTTTCTAATCCGCATCATGTCGTTCCATATGTTAGGAGAATTATGAGAAGTCTAAATTGTCTAAAAATCCCTGGAAGAGAAGGCCACCGAACATGATGGGGGTGAAAAAGAACCTGTCATACATTTAATTAAGTTCAATTTTATCAAATATATCTTTATGATCCTTATCCATAACAACCTGTATTAAGGGATGATGTAGAGAATCCTCCTTGAATGATATTTTAGTGGCATGACACTCTGGGAAGCCGATGATGGAGCCTTCCCAATTCTAGTTCCAGAAAGATATTTCTCCATCTTCATTGATCAAACATGATAAGGGCTGGAGATCATGAATGAGAGGTAGAATAATGGCCCAATAGGGGGGAACATGCATTGCATTTCTATCATAGCACTCATGCCATCTACCCACAATTTCCTTCCCCCAAAGCATATGATCCTCTTTAACATCCCATGCCAATTTAACATGAATGCATTGGAGGGTGTCCTCCATGTTCCAAACATTGATACCAACCTACTTCACATGTCTTTCAATAATACTATAGGACACCCAATGAAATTTTCCTTCCACAAGAGAATCCCTTATGAAATTGGAAATGATCTTTTAAATATTAAAAATGAATCCTTTCGGTATAGAGATATAAGAAATAATGTGGATCATAGTAGCCAACATCACACTATTGACCAAAGAAACACAACCTCCAAAGGATAGGTATCAACCTTTCCAATTTCCAACATTATACGAGATCTTACTATAATGACCTGAAAATTCCGTGGATTTTTTTATAACACGGGAATTTTACGAGTCCGTAGTTTCTGAAGGCACTTGATTTCGAGGCCCGGTGTGCCCGGAATCAATTTCTGACGTTTTGATTGTTACATTCATTAAACGTACGAGCGAGATGTTATATCTTTTGAACAGGTGCTTGAAATTGATATCTGAGGACACTGATGAACTCGCAGTTCCAGTATTCGATTAAGGAGACCTTTACCATAGTTGCGTTTTATCGAGGATGGAAGTTCATTTTTGGGGATTCTTGATAAATTAAATAAAAATTATGCGTGAAATAATTTTATTTAAGAGGTGGTTTAATCCCCCAAGGGGAAGTTGGAGGTGGGGACCACCCCCACATAACCCCCATTTGGAGGATATTATGTGGTGGGACCCACATGAGCATCAAACTCCTCAACTCCCTTTGAACTCCCCTTTAACTCTTTGAACCTCTAATAAAGGAGGATGAAACTGTCCCTTTAATTATTTTGGAGCCTCTTCACCTCTTCCCTCCAATTTATTGATCCAACCAATGTTTTTAATTAATGGATGTAACTAATTTAATTTGACTCTTTTTGAAATCATTAAGACAATATTTTAATAATTTGTGTTATTTTATTTTTATGTTAGTTGGCACATATTACCATGGTGGAACGTTGGATAATTAGAGAGAGAGTGATATTCCCCTCAAAGAAGATGAAGAACATATCTAATGACCTCCATCCGCATTAAATAAGTAGACGCAACCCACCAAGAACGTTGCCAACAATGACGCTTCTTCCTCAGATGCACCCTGATGTCAACGAAACGACGCTGTCGTCAACGAACAAACATCAAATCAAGGTAGGGGCATTGTAATGTTTTTAAGTTTGATTTATACTCTTCTTTCCTCATCGTGTGTTGTGCTCTTGATACAGAATGTTAGCTGCATAATGAGGAGGGTTCGGATCACATGAACACGGTCCAACCCACCCCCCCTTTTTGTTGTTGTTCTCTTTGTCTTGATGTTAGTGGCGAAGTCGAAAGGGCACGGTGTCGTCGCACGACGCTGAAGAAGAACTGTGGCAGACGAAAGGTGGATGCAGCCATTCAGGCTATGGCGGACGGATGAGGCAACGGTGCCATCGACTGGAAGCGGCGGTGCCTGCGACCGGAGGTGGCGGCGGTAGCGGCCAGCACGCTCCGGCCGTGTGGAGGGACTGGTGGCCACTCGGGCCGCCCGGACTGCAGAACAACGGGACGACCGATCCGGCATGTCCACATGTACGAGTTGTGGTGCACGAAGGCGCCACATGGAGGGATACTGGGGCCTGCATCCGCGGGCCGCTCGGCTGAAAGAACTGGCCAATAGCTTGCCGACTGGATGGGAGAACCGGCCGGCCATGTGCCGGCTAGGCTGGAGAACTGTGGTGCCCACAAGAAACATGTGGGAAGAACTGGGGCCCGTAGCACATGCCGCGTGCATCGGGCCAAACTGACCAGCTACAACTGGTCGGGAAAAGGAGGAGGAGGCGCTGCTTGGCTCCGCCAGGCTGGGCCACAGCGTGAGCCGGGTCCACAGGTGGGCCACGCCCCACCAGGATAGGTCGACCCCTAGCTGGGTCGGACACGCCAAGCCGGGTTAGTCCGACCCGCCCGCCCACTAAGCTTGATGGGCTGGGCCTATCTTCGCATAAATATAAATATCTCCAAGACTGCACATCTGACTGACGCGCTGTCTGTGGCACTGGTACCCTCACGACAAGGAGGTCCTTTTGGAATACTCTATGTGAGTTTTGGAAAAATTTGAAAAATGGCCTGGTTGGATCGAGCATAAAATCCAATCAGGCCCCTTTAACAGAAATGCCAATAACTTTCCGACTGGGTGTCTGATTGATGAACCATCAGTCGCGTTGAGTTCCTTTTGATAAGATGGAACTACAGAATACATCAACTTTGGACTTTGTGATAGTTGATGTATTGAAACTTCTCTCAAGGAGTGGACCCTCCCGGAATTGAGTGTGATGTGTGCGGGAACCCTAGGGCTGGGTAATACTATGAGGACTACTGTACCAGAATCCTCCGTGGGTTTGAAAGTGATGAATACTGAACCAAAATACTCTGTGGGTTCGACAGCTATGACTACTGTACTAGGATCCTCCATGTTTTTGATAGTTCTGACTTATGTTCCTGTATCCTATGTGGGTCTGACAAAATAGCTGGTCATTTATCCTGTGTGGGTCCGACAGCTTAGCTGCTCCTATATCCTGTGTGGGTCGGACAACTTAGATGAATCAGTGACTACATCTAATCATCTCTTTCACTCTATGAAATAAGTATATCTGTTTGAGCTGAGTTTTGACAATCAATCATTTTTCTTCGAGGTTATTGACTTTAATTCATGTGTGGACTGGGTTGTGCTTAGGCTCGAGAGTTAAAGCCAAACTATGATTGGTGACTTTAGTATATGAATGGGCATATACCTATGTAAGGTTGGTTGATAATTCGGGAGTGTATCTTTTTTTTTGGGTTATCCTTGTTGGATATTGTGATTCCTTGAGGGTCTTGGGGTCCCTACTTAGTATTGTTATACTCACCCCTGCACAGGCTATGCCTGCACTTCGTTGTGGTTGTTGTGGATGAAGGACCTCGCTGATTAAGGTAGAGAGTTGTAGAGCTGGACGATACTTGGAGGTGGACCACATGGCGAGACGTACACAGAGTGGATGGATAGACCTAGGGTGCTAAGGAGGCCATATGTACCCACCCTTCTGGTGGGATTCCCAAAGGATGACTCATTAGTTTCTATTTTACCTTTCTGTAGTTATACAAGTTTTACGGTTGTTTTTACTTTACTGTTGGGCTTGTATTTCCAGCCCCTTTCCTTTTAGCACTTTCTTTTGTATACAGTTTTACTTAGTGTTTACTTCCACTTTCATACTCTATTGTTTTTGTTTACTTATTAGAGGCAATGCCTTCCCTTTTTATCGGGAATTACGCCTTTGGTTCTTATCACTAGCCCCTGGCCTGTGGAAGACGGGCTTGGGGTAGTCACGTCATGGGCCCCGAGGACGGGTCATGACAAATTGGTATTATAGGAGTCGGTTCTACCACAAAACATGAACTCTGATTCTTTTAGCGACAATAGTGTTTAGTATTTTGGGTGTGGCTATTAGTTTAGGGAAACCGATGTTGGTGCGGTAGCCGACGTATCCATACACTAGGACTCTGACTTTTGATATCGGACTCAGTGCACAAAAACACTGATTGTGTGTGTTTCCTTTGAAAACATTTTCTTCATGATTACATTGTGTCAGCTCCCTAGGTATACTATTGTAATCATGGAACACCTTTTTCTTTTCAGGATGGCCCCACGATGGCATCTAGCTAGGGTTATAAGTTTCATATGAGATGGTAGCCCACCGAGTGATGAGGCATCGATGCAGGGCCCAATCACAGCGGAGGTACCTGCGGTACCACTACCCACTGGGCCTCTGATACCAGCAGATCCAGCAGAAGAGAGTGCACACCGCCTGAGTGCGTTGCATGAGTTCCAGTACCAGAGGCCACCCAGGTTCCAGGGAGAGACGGACCCATATGTATCTGAGGATTGGATGGAGGCTATTGTGAGAGTTTTCAGATAGGTATGGACACCAGTCAACATTAAGGTGATCCTTGTCGCGAGTCTCCCACATGAAACAGCAGGAAGATGGTGGAGCCTGATGCTCCAGGTGAAGGACGAGACATAATTACTCTATAAATAATTCGAGAGTCTATACCAATTAGAGTTTGTTCTAGCCACCCTTCGTGCGGTGCAGATTCAGTTGTTACTTCATCTGCAGTAGGGCATCATGACAATAGCTTAGTACTCAGTGAGGATCACCGACCTCTTTCCCTACTCCACGAATATGGTATGGGACCCATTCTTCAGAGCTCGGACCATTTAGTAGGCACTCATTCATGAGATAAGGGCTTTGATGATCCCCCTCATCATCCCGACACAGGCAGGGGTGCTGGATTGAGCCCTTTTAGTGGAGAGTTTTCTTGCTGAGCAGTCACCAGCGGTGAGACCCACCATAGGGAGACACGTAGTGGAGTCTTCTACTACCGTAAGTAGAAAAATGATGTAGAGGTCAAAGTGGACCATTACATTAGGTGGGTGACCCCAGGATACAGGTTCGGCTATGCAGGGAACACGAGACAGAGCCAGTTGTATAAAGAGTAGGCAGTACTATGCATGCTGGGGCTAGGCCACATGGCTCGTGACTGCCCGACCCACCATGCAGATGACCAGAAGACAGTAGAGGGACCTCCCAGGTAGATGTTCGACTGTGGTGGTCCTCTAGGAGTAGGTGAATGTGGTATTGGAGCTGGACGAGCAGCAGGTGGTGGATGACATTTTGAGGCCCTACCACCACCACCACCAGGAGGTCCACCCCGACTACAGGGAGCAGGTAGACATCTACGGGCTTAGCTTCAGGCTGTCGAGGCCTACGACCACGGTGCACCAATGATAATTATAGGTACTATATGTGTCTAATCCACCATTTCGACAGTAATTATAGACACATATGTGAGTCATTATTTAATTTACACTTCCCTTGATCAGAGCTTGGAGATTCCAACGAAGCTGTTGGCTCGATACTTACGGCTAGAGACTCCTACAGGAGAAGAATCGATGATTACACACTGGTTCTGGAAGTATGAGCTTACTCTAGGAGGAGAGGGCTTCGGCTGGGATCTTCTAGTAGCGGCGTTGAGGCCTTACGACGTCATCTTGGGTATGGACTTGTTATCCACAGTTCATGCTCATATTGACTGTATTAGGCACAAAGTGTGGTGTATCCGCAAGGATGGGACCAGGTTCACCTTCACCAGAGAGAAGGGAGCCTTTAAAACACATGATAGAATTTCATAGAGGAGAGGGCATCCCATCACACATCAGTTGGCTAGTCTCATCCTCGAAGCAATTGATGTGCGGAGTTCATGTTTTCATGTTGTGGTAGATTAGTACACGGATGTTTTCCCTGACGACGTTCTTGAACTACCTCCTCGCAGAGAGGTATACTTATACATTGTCATGTACCCTGGGACGTCACTGTAACGACCTAGTATTTTGAATAAATCTTGTTTCCTAATTTTGTGTGTTGTTTTATTTTATTTTTATACTAAACAAAAATGTTTCATTTGATAACATGAGTATAATTAAAATGAGACCGTTGGGTTTTGACTGTTATATGACCATTGGTCAACATGACCGCTGTAAACTAAACGTTTCGATTATTTTCTCTAAATACAAGAAATCTTGGTTAATTAATATAGAAAGAAGATTCGATGGCCTCACCCAGTAGTCTTGGACCGATCGAAGCCCATCTAACAGAACTTGGGAAAAAGGTGGCACCACTGGGCTTTGCTCTGGACCGAACCCAAGCTGAACTTCATCGTATGAAGCTAGAACGGGATAGCCTTCACGAGAAGTTCAAACTGATAGAAATTAATACTCGTGCGATGTTGGCCGAGCCTCCCTCAGATTCTCTCATCTTATCACACCTCACACTTAGGTCCAATGCTGGTGTGATAAGGGTCTACGTAAGGAGACCGTAACTGCCTTGTGTAATCTTTTGTTTTAAATAAATATTTTGATTTATTCTTATGATGAAGTTTATGAATTTTCAAATGTCCGGATAAACATAGTATGCATAATTTTGATGAAATTTAGAAAAAGGATATTTTAAAAATGTTTAGGTAAACCTTAAATAATTAAAAATGTGTAATGATTTTCAAAAAACGATCTTCTACAATTATGTTCAGTACAAAATTTAGAGTCTAATAAGATCAACATAATTTTTGATGAATAGTAAATTATGAATAGTGATTTTATGCTTAGGATTAGTAATGTGACCAAATGGATTAGTAATCTCACTTAAAGAAATTATTAAAATAAGCTAGGCACTTTGATTAAGTAATGTGATTCAATAAAATGGTTAAATAACGGTTTCATAAATTATTATTCAAGTATTAGTTTTTTCAGATAAAAAGTGTTTTTTAATTAAAAATTTAATTAAAAATATTTAGAAAATTATTTTTTATAAAATGGACTTCATTTTTGAAGTCAGAGCATCGATATTATGTTAAGGTAATTTTTGGGGATTTTTCTGAAAAAAATGAATTTTTGATGAATAGTGTTTTAAATTAAAAATTTAATTAAAAATATTTAGAAAATTATTTTTATAAAATGGATTTTATTTTTGAAATCAGATCATTGATATTTGGTTAAGGTGAAATTTTGGGATTATTCTGAGAAAGTTGAATTTTCGATGAATAGTGAAAATACAGTTTTTAAGTTACGAGTGTTTAATGACATCATTAAATGATTTATTAAGTATGTAATCAATATGGTAGAATTATGAATAGTAAGATAAGTTATGAGGTGTCCCAAGTGGACAATACCATGGGCAAATACCATGGGCAAGCCCATGGTTTTTCCAAAACCACAAATGAGGTGTCCCTTGGCCATTAATGCCTTGTCCCCTCACTTTCCCTATAAATACCAAGCCATCCTTTCATCCATTCGACTCCCCACTCTTCCCAAACTAAGTTCTGGTCTCATAACCTCCCAAGGTGTCCTCCAAAGGTTCCCCCAAGCTCTCAAGGTCCCAAACTTTGAGTTTTAAGAGTTACGTTTTAAGGTAAGGGATCCGATCTCTCTCTTTTTTTTCAAGAAATCTCTTTTCTGTAATTTATTTTATGCTCCATGTTCTTATGTTAAAAGGTGTTCTTTTATACTCCTCTTACTTCCCTTTTCATTTTCACATAATGAGAGATCCCCTCTTACTCTCATTATTTCGTTTTATGATGTTTTAAGTGGTGCCGTTAGGCTGCCGAAATTTTTGTAACCGATTCTTTCTCCCTTCTCATTTTTCAAGATCTATTTTCATGTAAAGTATTTCAAGTTATTTTTTATTATGTTGGGGTATGATCTATAAATTTATCATACTGATATTTAATTATCATATTATGAGATACCCCATTTTATCTCTTCAATTCAGTATTTTGAAGTTTAAGTGGCGTCGTTAGGCTGCTGAATTTTTAAGTGGTCCTTGCACCTTTCACCTTTTTCAAAGTTCTAATTCCATGTAAAGTTTTGCAAGTTAATTTTTATTATGTTGGGGTATGATCTATAAATATATCATAATGAAATTTTATGTTCATATGAAGAGAGACTCTATTTGATCTCATCAATTCATTTTTGTTGATGTTTAAGTGACGCCGTTAGGCAGCTGAATTTCCAAGGGGTTCTTTCACCCTTCTCGTTTTCAAGATCTATTTTCATGTCAAGTCTTTCATGTTCATTTATATTATGTTGGGGTATGATCTCTATATCTATAATACTGATCATTTATGTTCAAATGATGAGAGACCTTATTTGATCTCGTCAATCCATTTTTGGATGTTTTAAGTGACGTTGTTAGGCTGCCGAATTCTCATAAGAGAAATCTTATTTTTGTCTTCCTTTCATGTTCTTCATTTCATATGGTATATCATTAAAATTTCATTAACATGTTCTTAAATACATTATATTCTGTTCCCATACTGTTTTATGTCTCATTTTTTAGTGGGTGACCCATGTCCCCTCTCTTTTCTATGTTTTCTAAAACCTTGTAACATAGCTGTTATGCTGTAGAATTTTCGTCTCAAAATGCCTCTCTCTTTTTTTTCAAAATTATTTTATGTTATTAAGTGAATATTGAAAGCTCTTATTTCTACAGGGGTATTCACATATATATGAAAATGTTCTATTTTAAATTCTGGGATTTACATACATGAAACCTGCTTTCCCTTTCCGTGGGTTTAAAGTGACATAATGATCATGTCATTAAAGCAGTTTTTAAAACGTTATGATTATGAAATGAAACTCATTTATTTTATTCTATATTGGTTATTTATGAAGTTATTGATGATGATATATTTGGATCACATGATAATAAATACATGTAAAGGGTGTGCCCAGATAGCGCTCCAATGCATTGGGTAAAGACTTAATCTCTAGAGATGTCTTTTTAGACTGATACCTTGGTGAATAACCTTGGTAATTTTTAATGACACCATGGGGATAGACCTTGGTGAAATGAAATGATTGTCAATATTAAATTTTGTAGCCATATCTTCAAGTTATAAAAAATGTTATTTTTATTATGATATTCCACATGATTCTTTCTCATGCCTTAAAGTCCTTTTTCATGACATAGTTGATGTATCTCAAGTTCCATGTTAAATGTTTCTCTTGTTTCCCTTACTGGGCCTTCTCCTCACCCTTTCTTTTGATGTATGTCCCCAGGTTATGTGATGCAGTAATGAACCTAGTATGAACATGAGGAGAAGCCTTTTAAGTGTTTAAGAAGAATGTTTTATGTTTTCATGTTTTAAGATCCTGGTTTCCAAGACACTAAACCTTAAAGATCCTCTGTTTTGTAAAATGTAATGCGAGTTTATGTGATAAAAAGGCAGGATGCTATAGTTGGTATCAAAGGACGGTTTAGTTATTTGTGGAAATTAGGATACGAAAACTCTAGGAAGAACCCTATAGAAAAGTTTAAATATAGGAAATATTCTTGGTATTTTGGTGATTATTGAGTAAGGGGTTTCCAAGAAAATACATCCCTGTCTGGATACGAGCAGGTAGAGGTGGCTCTGGCACAGATGTACATAGGGGTAAAACCCGAAAACACCGCTTTGAGCTAGACTCAAACAGGAACTGGTACACGACAATGGGCCTTGCTTCACTCTTGGTTACGACACTCCCGGGGGATATGCTTTGGTAAATTCATAAGCTTAGTATGAATCATTGTTAAAGGAACAAAGATAAAATAAAATAAATATTCACATAAGAATATATGATCATGGATAACCTAGATGGGAACCTAGGGGATCAAAAGTTAGGGTATACTTTTCTTCTACAAGTTATACTTATATTCTTTCAGTTCCTTTTCATGATTATTGGCTAAGTACTTAAGCCCCTAATTATGCTTTCTCTTCCTAGTTAATGGTGGGAAATGGAAGAACATGTCCCAACAACCAATGTGATAGGAAATGCGACGATTGCCGTATTAATATGACAGGGATGATTAGGGGATTAAAAGATGATTATTATTTTGGAAGACGTCCACTATTTTGGGGACCCTATATGATCGAGGTAAATATATTACTATGATATTTTCATTGAGGAGTAAGTTTGACTTCTATTTTGAAGAATCGATGAAGTAAAGGTGGACTTATAGTAATTTAGGTTACTTATGGGAATGATTAACCTATCTTGAGTAAAATATGTTTAGGTTATCTACTTTTGTTATAAGATGTTAGGAGTGGTTGATGTTGTTTGGAGATGAACAATGAAGTTTATTTTGGAAGACTATGTTATCAAATCCTTCTTGTATTTGGGTTTCAATATTAGTTTGGTTTATTTTGAGGAATTTTAAGGACCGTTATTTATGGAATGGTATATGATGAACTTTGGGTAGTACCATGGAACTTTGAAGATTTAAAAGTAGTTTCCATTCCCATGGGATTCTTTCTTTTTGAAGAGTTGTTTTACCTTAACCTTTCTGTTTTTGGGATAATGTTTAATGATTGAAGAAATAGATAGTTAATATTTGATGGATTATGTTATTCTATAGAAGATGATTCTTGTGCTTTTTATGAGACCAAGTGTTTTTGAATTCTCATCATTTGGGGAAAAGAATAGTGTTGGTAGGGACTTATTAAAGGATGAAACTCTACTTGAAGGTAGGTATATTTTCTTATGTTTTCGTTCTATGTAGTAAATGAATTCCTCAAAATTATGAAAAGGAACGTAAAACAGAAACGTTTTTGGTTTACGTTTCCTACTAGGTAATCAAAGACCGTTTACACACATCATATGTTTGGGATTTTCTTAGGGTTAACTTTATCCTAATCATGTTTTCTATCACTCTCCCTGATAACGTGACCCTCATTTTTTCCTCCATGTCCATGTTTTCCTACATGGGATCCTAGTATGGGTTAACTCGGGTGACCTTTGTACTTCCCTTTCTTTCTTTTAAAGTAATAGTTTTACTGACTCCTTTTCCGATGTGGGGCTTTCAATAAAATTTCAAAACCCAATTTTAAAAATTGCGAGAATGCAATATCTTAAGGGGGGAAGATTGTAACAACCCAGAATTTTGAATAAATCTTGTTTCCTAATTTTGTGTGTGTTTTTATTTTATTTTTATATTCAACAAAAATGTTTCATTTGATAACATGAATATAATTAAAATGAGACCGTCGGGTTTTGACTGTTATATGACCATTGACCAATATGACCATTGTAAACTAAATGTTTTGATTATTTTCTCTAAATACAAGTAATCTTGGTTAATTAATAAAGAAAGAAGACATGATGGCCTCACCCAGTAGTCTTGGACCGATCGAAGCCCATCTAACAGAACTTGGGAAGGAGGTAGCACCACTCGGCTTTGCTCTGGACCAAACCCAAGCTGAACTTCATCGTATGAAGCTAGAACGGGATTGCCTTTGCGAGAAGTTCAAACTGATAGAAATTACTACTTGTTCAATGTTAGCCGAGCCTCCCTAAGATTCTCTCACCTTAGCACACCTCACACATAGGTCCTATGCTAGTGTGATAAGGGGCTATGAAAGGAGACTGTAACTGCGTTGTATAATCCTTTATTTTAAATAAATATTTTGATTTCTTCTTATGATGAAGTTTATGAATTTTCAAATGTCCGGATAAACATAGTATGCATAATTTTGATGAATTTTAGAAAAAGGAAATTTTAATAATGTTTAGGTAAACCTTAAATAATTAAATTTTTTTAATGATTTTCAAAAAATGATCTTCTACAATTATGTTCAGTACGAAATTTAGAGTCTAATAAGATCAACTTAATTTTTGATGAATAGTAAATTATGAATAGTGATTTTATGCTTAGGATTAGTAATGTGACCAAATGTATTAGTAATCTCACTTAAAGAAAGTATTAAAATAACCTAGGCACTTTGATTAAGTAACGTGATTCAATAAAATGGTTAAATAACGGTTTCATAAATTATTATTCAAGTATTAGTTTTTTCAGATGAATAGTGTTTTTTAATTAAAAATTTAATTAAAAATATTTAGAAAATTATTTTTATGAAATGGAATTCATTTTTGAACTCAGAGCATCGATATTATGTTAAGGTAATTTTTGGGGATTTTTCTGAAAAAAATGAATTTTCAATGAATAGTGTTTTTTAATTAAAAAATTAATTAAAAATATTTAGAAAATTATTTTTATAAAATGGATTTCATTTTTGAAATCAGTGCATTGATATTTTGTTAAGGTGAAGTTTTGGGATTATTATGAGAAAGTTGAATTTTCGATGAATAGTTGAAAATACAGTTTTTAAGTTACGGGTGTTTAATGCCATCATTAAATGATGTATTAAGTATGTAATCAATATGGTCGACATATTAATAGTAAGATAAGGTATGAGGTGTCCCAAGTGGCCAATACCATGGGAAAATACCATGGGCAAGCCCATGGTTTTTCCAAAACCACTAATGAGGTGTCCCTTGGCCATTAATGCCTTGTCCCCTCACTTTCCCTATAAATACCAAGCCATCGTCTCATCCATTCGACTCCCCACTCTTACCCAACGAAGTTATGGTCTCATTACCTCCCAAGGAGTCCTCCGAAGGTGCCCCCAAGCCCTCAAGGTCCCAACCTTTGAGTTTTAAGAGTTATGTTTTAAGGTAAGGGATCTGATCTCTCTCTTTCTTTTCAAGAAATCTCTTTTATGTAATTTATTTTATGCTGCATGTTCTTATGTTAAAGGGTGTTATTTTATACTCCTCTTACTGCCCTTTTCATGTTCACATAATTAGAGATCCCCTCTTACTCTCATTATTTCGTTTTATGAAGTTTTAAGTGGCGCCGTTAGGCTGCCGAAATTTTTGTAACAGATTCTTTCTCCCTTCTCATTTTTCAAGATCTATTTTCATGTAAATTATTTCAAGTTCCTTTTTATTATGTTGGGGTATGATCTCTAAATTTATCATACTGATATTTTATGATCATATGATGAGAGACCCCATTTGATCTCTTCAATTCAGTATTTTGAAGTTTAAGTGGCGTCGTTAGGCTGCTGAATTTTTAAGTGGCCCTTGCACCTTTCTCCCTTTTCAAAGTTCTAATTCCATGTCAAGTCTTGAAAGTTACTTTTTATTATGTTGGGGTATGATATCTAAATATATCATACTGATCTTTTATTTTCATATGATGAGATACCATATTTGATCTCATCAATTCATTTTTGTTGATGTTTAAGTGACGCCGTTAGGCTGCGGAATTTCTAAAGGGTTCTTTCACCCTTCTCGTTTTCAAGATCTATTTTCATGTAAAGTCTTTCAAGTTACTTTTTATTATGTTGGGGTATGATCTCTATATCTATCATACTGATAATTTATGTTCATATGATGGGAGACCCTATTTGATCTTGTCAATCAATTTTTGGAAGTTTTAAGTGACGCCGTTAGGCTGCCAAATTCTCATAAGAGAAATCTTATTTTTTTCTTTCTTTCATGTTCTTCGTTTCATATGGTATATCATTAAAATTTCATTAACATGTTCTTAAATACTTTATATTCTGTTCCCATACTATTTTATGTCTCATTTTTGAGTGGGTGACCCATGTCCCCTCTCTTTTCAATGTTTTCTAAAACCTTGTAACATAGACGTTATGCTGTAGAATTTTCGTCTCAAATTGCCTCTCTCTTTTTTTTCAAATTTTTTTATATTATTAAGTGAATACTCAAAGCTATTATTTCTACAGGGGTATTCACATATATATCAAAATGTTCTATTTTAAATTCTGGGATTTACATACATGAATCCCACTTTCCCTTTCCGTGGGTTTAATGTGACATAATGATCATGTCATTAAAGCAGTTTTTAAAACATTATGATTATGAAATGAAACCCATTTATTTTATGCTATATGGGTTATTTATGAAGTAATTGATGATGATATATGTGGATCACATGATAATAAAGACATTTCAAGGGTGCGCCCTGATAGAGCTCCAATGCATTGGGTAAATACATAATCTTTAGAGATGACTTTTTAGACTGATAACTTGGTGAATAACCTTGGTAATTTTTAATGACACCATGGGGATGGACCTTGGTGAAACAAAATGATTGTCAATATTAAATGTTGTATCCACATATTCAAGTTATAAAAAATGTTATTTTTATTATGATATTCCACATGATTATTTCTCGTGCCTTAATGTTCTTTTTCATGACATAGTTGATGTATCTCAAGTTCACATGTTAAATGTTTCTCTTGTTTCCCTTACTGGGCCTTCTGCTCACCCTTTCTTTTGATGTATGTCCCCAGGTTATGAGATGCAGTAATAAACCTAGGATGAACATGAGGAGAAGCCTTCCAAGTGTTTAAGAATTATATTTTATGTTTTCATGTTTTAAGTTACTAGTTTCCAAGACACTAAACCTTAAAGATCATCGGTTTTGTAAAATTTAATGAGAGTTTATGTGATAAAAAGGCGGGATGCTATAGTCACCGATATCTACTCCAGCATATTGGATGGATCCCACTGAGCTTCGTGAGCTGCAGGTACAACTGGAGGACTTATAGGAGAAGGAATTTATTTGACTCAATTATTCACCCTGGGCATCTCCGATTTTGTTTACCAAGAAGGTAGATGTGAGCATGAAACTATGTGTGGACTACCTTCGCCTGAATCAGGAGAACATGATGAAAATTTATCCACTCTTGAGGATAGATGACCTCTTTTATCATCTCAAGGGATCACGATGTTTCTCGAAGATTGATCTTTGGTTAGGCTATCCCCAGCTTAGTGTTCAAGATGAGGATGTGCAAAAGAAACCTTAATGTGTTGGTATGGCCACTAAAAGTTTATGGTTATGCCCTGAGGAAAAACCAACACTCCAGAAGTGTTCATGAGTCTCATGAACAAGATATTCCTGCCTTACCTCAATCGCTTTTTTGTAGGTATCATCAACGACATTCTGATTTACTCGACTACAGAGGAGGAGCACACCTACCATTTACAGGTAGTACTGGACAAGCTCCGAGAGCACCAGATTTATTGTAATCTCTTGAAGTGCCAATTCTGGATTCAAGAGGTTCACTTCTTGGGACACGTCATATCGGAGGTTGGAGTTTCAGTGGATCCAGTGAATATCGAGGTAGTACTTTCTTAGGATCCACCCAGGAGTTTGACGGAGGTACAAAGATTTCTGAGACTGGCTGGGTTCTATCATAGATTTGGCCCAGAGTTCTCCAAAGTTGCAGCACCACTTTCAGCATTGGTGAAGAAGTGGAAACCCTTCATGTGGTTAGAGAGATTCCAGAAGATTTTTTCGAAGATGAGGTAGAGGTTGACCAGTGCGCCCATCATGATGCTACTGGAGGAGGGCGTTGGGTACGTAGTTTACTGCAACACATCAGGGACCAAACCTGGGTGTGTCCTGATGCCGGAGAGCGCATTGATCTCTTATGGTTCACTATAGTTGAGAAAACATGAGCAGAACTATGCTACCCATGACCTGGAGTTAGCATGAGTGGTCTTTTCCTTGAAGATGTGGCGGCACTATCTGGTGGGTGAGCATTTTATAGTCTACTCTGACCACCAGAGTCTCAGGTACATCTTCTCACAGAAGGACTAGAACCTAAGAAAACGAAAATGGATCGAGTTTCTCCCGGACTATAAATTCGAGATAGTCTATACTCCTGGGAAGGGGAACGTTGTAGTAGATGCTCTCAGTAGTAGATCAGGCATGGAGCTATAAGGAGAGGCAACAGAGCAGCTGGCCGCATTGCATATATCCATTGTTGATAGAGATGGAGCAGCCTCTCTGCAGTCTCTCACAGTCACTCCACCACTTCTTCAGCGAGTCAGAGAGGCACAGTGTGGGGACATTGACTGTGAGACATGATGTACTCAGATATCATTAGAGCATGCACTTGATGTATTTTCTGAAGGTGGGGAGCATGTCATCCTCTTTAGAGGACGTACCATGGTACCATTTTCACTATAGGAGGAGGTGTTTAGGGAGTTACACCCTTCCCCTATAGCGTTATATCCAGGAGAGGTGAAGATGTATCAGAACCTTAGATAACAACACTGGTGGCCAGGTATGAAGAAGGCTGTAGCAGAGTTTGTCTCACGATGCCTAAATTTTTATCAATTGAAGGTGGATAACAAGGTTCCAGTATCCTTGGTTCAGCCCTTAGAGGTTCCAGAGTGGAATTGGGACAAAATATCCATGTATTTCGTGATGGGCCTACCACCTACATCTAGAGGACATGACTCTGTATGGGTTATTCTCAACCGAATCACCAAGTTGGCCCACTTCCTACCGATCAAAGAGCATGGCCTCAGTAGAGAGCTTGGTATGCTTATACGTACATGAGAGTGTATGACTTCATGCTGTTCCATTGACGATCGTTTCTGATTGAGATGCTCGTTTCACTTCCTGACTATGGAAGGGGTTGTAGGAGGATTTCAGGATGCATCTTCGGTTGAGCACTAACTTCCATCCTTAGACGGATGGCCAGACTGAGAGAATCATTCAAAATATTGAGTACATGCTCCGTACATGTGTCCCCAACTTTTATCATAGCTGGGAGGATCACTTACCCTTGGTAGAGTTTTCATATAACAAAAGCGACCACTAAACCATCGGGATGACACCTTACGAGGAAGTTTACGGATGACCTTGCAGATCACCTCTATGCAGGACTGACCCATGGAAGTCAGCACTTGTAGGACCAGAGATGGTTTAGGATGTGATGGAGGAGGTGCAGTTCACCTTGGAGCGGATGAAGACTGCACAATGTAGACCAAAGTCCTATGCTGATAGGAGACAGAGACCACTGGAGTTCGAGGATGGAAACCACGTCTTCTTATGGGTTTCACCTCGATGAGTTCGGTGAAGATTTTTCCGAGGCAGCAAGTTGTCTTTGCAATTCATTGGACCATTCCATTTCCTCAGTAGAGTTGGTGAGGTGGCTTACCGCCTGGCCCTTCCACCTCAGTTGCACCGGGTGCATGACGTCTTCCACGTATCTCAGCTGAGGAGATTTGTGCACGACCCATCCCACATCATCAACCATGGGAAGATAGACATCGATGATGGGGTGACATTCACGGAGGTTCAGTGGAGATTGAGTATCAATAGGATGGGGTCCTACATGGATGGTCGACTCCTCTGGTGCACATTCGCTAGAAGCACCGGAACCTCCAGGACATCATGTGGGAGTGACAGCCTCAGATGCATGCTCAATACCCCCATTTGTTCCCTTAATGTGTGTTGTAGCTTACTGGAATGTAAAGACATGAGGTGGGGAGAATGTAAAGAGCTAAAAATTCCTTGGATTTTTTTAATAACTAGGGATTTTAGGAGTCCGCGGTTTCTGACAATAGTTGATTCCGAGGCCCGGTGTGCCCGGAATCAATTTATGAAGTTTTTTTTAGGTACGTTCAGTAAACATACGAGCGAGGTTTTATATTATTTGAACCGATGATCAGAATTGATATCTGACAACACTGATGAACTCAGAACACCGATATTCACTTAAGGAGACCATTACCGCAATTATGTTTTATCGAGGATGGAAGTTAAATTTTGGGGATTCTTAAAAAATTAAATAAAAATTATGTGTGACATAATTTTAATTAAGTGGAGGTTTAATCCTCCAAGGGAAATTTGGAGGTGGGGCCCTCTCCCACATAACCTCCAATGGGAGGATATTATGTGGTGGGGCCCACACGAGAATCAAACTCCTCAACTCCCCTTCAACTCCCCTTTAACTCATTGAATCCCCAATTAAGGAGGATGAAACTCTCCCTTTAAATATTTTGGAGCCTCATCACCTGCTCCCTCCAATTTAATGAGCCAACCCACCTTTTTAATTAATGGATGTAACTTAATGAATTTGAATCTTTTTGAATTCATTAAGGCATTCTTTTAATAAGTTGTTTTGTTGTATTTTTATGTTGGTTGGCACATATTAACCTGGTGGAACTTTGGATAATTAGAGAGAGAGTGTTCTTCCCCTGAACAACACAAAGAACGTCTCCAAAAACCTCCATCTGCATTAAAGGAGTAGACGCCGCCCGTGAAGAATGTTTCCCACAATGACACTTCTTCCTCGGACGCACCCCGACGTCAATGAAACGACGTCGTCGTCAATGAACAACCATTGAATCAAGGTTGGGGAAATTGGACTGTTTTTTCACATGAGTTATACTCCTCTTTCCTCATCTTGTGTTGTGCACTTGATGCCGAATGATAGAAAGTAACGAGGAGATTTCGGACCGCATGAACAGGGTCCGACCCTCCCCCCCTTTTTTTGTTGTTCTCACTGTCTTGATGTTCGAGGTGGAGTTGATAGGGCGTGGTACCGTCACACCGATCTGAAGAAGAACCGCAACGAACGAAAGGGGCGTGCAACCATGCAGGTCACGGCGGATGGAAGAGGCGGCGACACAGGCGACCAGATGCGGCAGTTGAAGTGGCGGCCGTGTGCTGACAGCGTGGAGGGACCGGCAGCCATTTAGGCTGCTCGGTCCACAGAAAAAACAGTCGGCCGATGCGGCCGGTCTGCTTGTAGAAGCCGTGGTGCACGAAGGTGCCGTGTGGAGGGAGACTGCCGCCCGCATCCGTGGGCCGCTCGGCTGGAAGAACCGGCCAGCCGCTTGCCAGATGGGCTGGAGAACCGAGGCACCCTCAGGTGCTGCATGGAGGAGGACGCGACCCGCATCCACAGGACACTCGGCTGGGAAAACTGACATGCTGTGTTTTAGGAGGGCTGGAGAACCGCGGTTCCCGCAAGCGCCACATGGGAAGAACGGAGGCCCGCAGCGTGGGCCGCGTGCGCCGGGACGAACCGGCCGGCTACGGCCGGCCGGGCAGAGGAAGAGGCGGCGCCGCTTGGCGCCCCCGGGCGAACAAGACCGTCCCACAGCACGGGCTGGGATCGCAGGTGGGCCACGCCCCACTGGGCTGTTCTGACCTCTAGCCGGGTCAGACCCGTCGAGCCGGGTTGGGCTGACTCGCCATCCCACTGATCTTGACAGGTTGGGCCTATCTTCACTTAAATACAAATATCTCTTAGACCGCACATCCTATTGATGTGTCGTCTGTGGCAATAGGACCCTCGCGAAGAGGCGTTCATTTTAGAATGATGTATGTGAGTTTTGGAAAAAATTGAAAAATAGCTAGGTTGGATCGAGCGTAAAATCCAATCGGTCCCCATGAACGAAAACCCCAATAACTCTTAGACCGTGCATCCGATTAACACGTCGTCTGTCACATTGAGTTCATTTTGATGAGTCAAAACATCGGGATACCTCAACCCAGAACGTCATCATAGTTGATGTATCAGAACATGGATCGAGGAGTGGACACTCAGCGTGCTGTGTGCGGGAACCATAGGGCGAGCTGCGACTGTGATGAATACTATACCGAAAACCTCTGTGGGTTCGACATCGATGACTACTGAACTGCAATCATCAGTGGGTTCGACAATGATGACTACTATACCGGGATCCTTAGTGGGTCCGACAGTTCTGACTTCTGTTCCTGTATCCTATGTGGGTCCGACAAAATAGCTGGTCATGTATTCTGTGTGGGTCCGACAGCTTAGCTGCTCCTATATCCTATGTGGGTCTGACAGCTTAGATGAATTAGTGACTACATCTAATCATATCTTTCACTCTACGAGAGAAGTATACCTTTGTGATATGAGTCTTGACTTTCAATCATTTATCATCGAGGTGATTGAGTTTACTTCCTCTGTGGACTACATTGTTCTTGGGCTCGAGAGTTGTAGCAGAACTATGATTGGTGATGTAGGTATATGTATGAGCATATACCTATGTAAGAATGTTTGTTACTTTATGATTGTATCTTTCATTGTGGCTTATCCTTGTTGAATATTGTGAGACCTTGAGGGTGTCGGGGTCCCTACAGAGTATCGTTATACTCACCCTTCCACGGGATATGCCCGCACTTCATTGTGTTGGTTGCAGGCGACAATCAATGCTATTTGAGGCAGAGAGTTGTAGAGCTGGAAGGTACCCAGAGGAGGACCCCTTGGAGAGACGTACGCAGAGTGGACGAACAGACCTAGGGTGTTGAGGAGGACATCTGTACCCACTCTTAAGGTGGGATTCCCGGAGGTTGACTCTGTAGTTGTTGTTTTACCATTCTGTAGTTGTACTAGTTTAACAGTTGTTTGTACATTACTATTGGTCTTGTATTTCTTGCCCCTATCCTTTCAGAACTTTCTTTTGTATATATTTTTACGTAGTTTTTACATCCAATTGTGTACTCTGTTGTTTTTTTACTTATTAAAGGAAATTCCTTCCCTTTTGGCCGGGAATTATGCCTTGGGTGCTAGTCGCCAACCCCTGGCCTATGGAAGTCGGGTTTGGGGTAGTCAGGGCACGAGCCTCGAGGATGGGTCAGGACACTTACTGAAAATGTGTTCGAACTCACTAATGTTAATCCTTATATAAAATATATAAGCACTGAGGTATACAATAATAAATTTTCATCTTTTCATATCAAACGTGTTGCACTGGGAAGGGACACGCCTGGAATTACATATTCTGGATATGTAAAGGGTTGTCTTCCCCATTACAATGACTTGACCACTCTAGTGACAGTATTATTCTAAAAAATTATTGATTTTGTGCATCAATTTCTTGTTGGTATTAAATAAAATTATGTTATCATCATCAAACATGAGATGGGATATAGAGATATAAAACATCTTTATATAGTTTTTAAGATTATCACCACAATGTACAGTTTTGTTGATGAGCTAACTTAGGATGTCCTTTGAGAGAATGAAGACATGGTATATGGCATGTAAGTTGGATACATGTTTTTACAACCATAGGAATTTCAAAATACCTTCATACCATAACATTTGGACTACACCAAGTTTGTTCAATATGATACACATCATGTAGTCGTGTTTTTCACAGAATATATAATATATATATATAGGATTCCTGATAAAAACCCCATTGATTTGGATCTCACCTCCACACCTAGAAAAATAGAAGGGGAATAATTTGATTCATTGACTTTAGACATTACTTCCAATAAATTGGATTTCAATTTCATTGAAACGAACAACTTCTCTTCCATATGCCTCCTTTCAATATAATATCATCATTTCAAACTAGAAATAAAAAAATAAATCACCTATAATCTAGAACACCACTTTTTTAAATTCTTGATTCATAATTTCGTTCATTTTAGATAGGGTTTTCATGATTCTGGGGGCCTGATTAGGTTTTGTACGACCCAACAATGTCGAACTGGGACTATGAGGTCCAATTGGCGAAGAAGGTGATGAAATCAAGTTATAAATTCACAATCATGAATTTTTTAACCAAATTGAAAATAATTATTTTCTAGTGACCATGAATAGGGATATTCAGGGTCATACATATTTTAATAATTGACTAAACCTATACATGTTCGTATAACAAGGTTAAAAAAATTGACACATATATGAAATTGGATGATTTTATTCAATAATATTATTAAAAAACAGTGGAAAACTAGAATTGAATATTACTAACTATATATTTGATCATTATTCACTGAATAATACACTATCTAATGAATATAAGAAGAAATTTCATTCATTACACTCTTATACAATCTGATATAGTTATATTAACTGTCAGATGTCAATATGCCAGTAGAAGGATTGGAAGAAGAATCTCTTGAAGGTCGTAGGGTTATGAGGCTAAGCATTGGAAAATCTTCATAGTTGTATTCTTATTTGGTTGTTATGTTAAATAAATAAATAAAACATATTAGTTTAATTAATTAATTATGCAAATGCACTGCCAACAGGTGAGATATCTAAATGCCCCCTGATGACCCATTTTAAGTGATCCCTAGGGTAAAATTTGAGTTGTAGACTCAACTATGGTGTCATATATATGATCTAACATCCAAATAACATTTATCCAACATTCATTAATAATAATAAGACACGTATAATAAAATATATTTAATATTTTTATAAAATTAATATTAGGGACATCCGGATCCTAAATTTCACACCCTCACAACACTTGGTTTTGGAAGCATATATATAAAAAAATATTACAAAATTATACAATGAAAAAACATTATTGTCACGGCCCGTCCTAGTGGGGCCCGAGCCACAAGTCCCCAAGCCCGCCTCCAATAGGCCAGGGGCTGGTGACTAGCACCGAGTAGGCATGCTACTAACATGGGAGGCATTTCCTATAAACCAGTACGCACACACACACACATCTCCAAGCCCAAAAAGCTGAAAAGTAAAGATTAATAAAATGAAAAGATGCATGCATACACTAAAACCCATCCAACAGAGTATGACATGAAAGTAAAGTACAAGAAAGCAAATCCCAGGGCCAAAAGTACAAGCCCACCAAAAAAGAGTTCGTAACAAATTCCAACCTGTATAGAAAGGTGTTGGAACTGCAGTCTGTAGCCGTAGGAACACAACTCGGCCTGTTGAATCTCACTAAGTACTGTCCAGTCCTGGTCCGCCTAGAATCCTGTCGAAGTCTCGCTCATCTACACAAGACACGACATGTGCTGGCAATGCCCGTGCGGGGTTGAGTATAACAATACCCATTAGGACACCCGAAAAACACAAAGTAAATACAACAAGGGAAATAACACAAAGGAATGATACAGTCATCTTTACACAGTATATGTCTACCGAACCTATAACAAGAATATCCAGATATACTCATACACAAACGACCATCGCGATACCACTACTAGGATCTAGCTTTGAGATTCCACTAAGCATGTAAATGGGTGAATACACTCTTAGGTCTGAAGAGAGATATACAATGTACTTTTTCTAGGAGAACACACTCAACGATTACCTTGAGAATGTGATGCTTAGATGAGGATAAGAACCAAGTCATTGGGTGATTCCGACAACTCAGTCTGAGCTATCCCGCTAAGAAGAGGATCGGCGCCCGGGTAAAGTTTTTCACATCAATACTAATAACTCGATCTAGGGTTCTCGAATGAATAGAGGATCTGGATCTAAGTCACACATAGGGGTTCCAATGACTATATTCAGGAAGTCCTGCTGAAGGGATCATACTCGTGTATAAAGGAAATGATACCAGAACCTTCAGGGAAAAGACAAAGGGTACGAACCCAAAGAAAACTAGTCCAAGTCACAGAAGACAAGTGGATCAATCCATGAAGAATTGGTTACAGGGTGTGTAGTATGGATACACGCTGTTTTCTTTGACCCTGGGTACTACCAATGTATATGGCCCGTGTCATCTGTCCAAGCTCTGTAAAACTAAACTACACGCCCTATAGAATAATCACATGTCGTGTTCCTTGACTCCGGGTACTGCCCGTGTAAACGGCCTGTGTCATTTGGATTGGCGGATAGAAAGCAACTACACGACGTGTATAAGAGTCACACATCATGTCCGACCACCTGGGGCTCGCTCCGTGTACGATGGCCATGTGCCCGTACACGGCCTATGTCTGTGTCTGTGTCACCTGCCCGTGTACCAGTACACAGGGTATCCCATGTATCTGGCCAAGTCTTGCCGGGGAATGGTATACACACTGTGTCCTTGGACATGTACCCAACCTGTGTCTGTGTACTCCTGGAGTACACACCAGGTGATCTTCCAATGAACACACACCGTGTAGCCCATACTACACGGCGTGTAGTTGGGATTTTTTCAAGAAGCGTCGTCATCCTCCTCATGTCGCGGCTGAACCTCTAGATCCTCATTTTCTCATCTGTTCTTCCCGTTACTCCAAGGATTGGTTCTCTTCTTTATACGAACAATGAAACAGGTGTTTTCGGCGGTTAAATCGGATCATAAACCTGGAACGATCCATCCGAAGAAAAATGGCCAAAAACTCATATCTCTTGATCCGCCCTGAATCATCCATTGAAACCGTTGTCGCACCTCTGTGACATCACTCCGGGGTTGGATATACAATTTGGGATCGTTGTGTCATAGAACAGATGCAGAACAATCCGTTGTTCATCACCCCGTGAAGAACGCGAAGAAGAGAAAGGGGAGAAATCCAATGAATCAAATTTGAGGAACAAACCTCTGCCATTGTTCGTCATGGCATTGATATGCTCCCATTAATAGGATTAAATGGAGAAGAAAAATCAACAACAAAATATCAACATGGATTCAATCTTCTAAAATCCCTGCAAAATCCCATCCCACAAGAATGATCGATCTGCGGACTATTCTGTTTGTGGATTAGCTCGCATTCATCGTAGAAATCAATAACAGGGAAGAAATCACAAACAAACATCCTATATGGATCTACGATGTTCGTTTGTGAAGATTTGGTCATCGCGTTATCGTCGCCGCATTGGGAGGTTTTCTCCAGAGCCTCCAGAGCCACCAAGGGTTTCAGGGTTATGAGGTTTGTAACCCTAGACCCTTGCACCAGCCATTAATTAAAAAGGCAAGGGATATATGTTGCAGCAGATTTAAAATATGTGGCTGAAAAATAAAATATTTTTATTTAAATATTTTATTACTCTTACGTCCCAAAAACAGGATTTCACCACCAACCTATTCCGGCCGATGTTAGGCCTCGCCTAAGGTAAAATTGTTGTTCTGAACACAACGGTTCCCTCGAATTTTTGATCCGAGCAACCGTTTAGTAGTTATTCCACTTTTTCAAGAAAACTGCATGCGTACATAATTTAATTATTAAATTAAATTCAAACACTTTTTCCGGGATCCCCGATCCTCGAAACTGCACGTCGTCTCAGAGCCTGGTCTTGAATTAATTCCCATATAATATTAAAATAATACATGAAAAAATCCGGGACATTACATCACACCCATCTTAGGGATTTTACATCCCCGAAAATCCAAAACAAAGGCTACTAAAAAATATGTGGGTACCGAACTTGAATCTGAGCCTTTAGCTCCCATGTGCTCTCCTGGAGATTCCCGTGCTGCCACCAGACACACACCAAGGAAATAGCTCACCCACGAAGTATCTTCTCATGCCGATCCTTGATCTCCACTGGGTACTCTACAAAGGTCTCTCCATCATCGATGTCCAGCTCGCCCCAGTCGATAACGTGTGATGGTCATGCACGTACCTCCGTAGCTGCGACGCATGGAAGACGTTGTGTACCCAGTCCATCTAAGGAGGTAGAGCCAAGTGATACGCCACCTCGCCAACTCTACTTAGAATCTGAAAAGGGCCAACAAACCTCAAGGATAGCTTGTTGCCTTAGCATAAGACTTTTGCGGACTGTGTTCAGTCTTCATCCGCTCCGGGATGACATGCACCTTCTCTGTAGTAGATCTCACCATCTCTGGGCCCATGAGTGCTGAATCTACTGGATCAGTCCAGCAAAGTGGTGACCTACAATGTCGCCTGTATAGAGCCTCGAATGGTGCCATACTAAGAGTGGAATGATATCTATTGTTGTAAGAAAATTCCACCAGTGGTAGGTGATCCTACCTTCTACGACTGAAGTCAAGTATGGAAGATCGAAGCATATCCTCCAGAACATCGATGGTCTACTCTGTCTGACCATCAGTCTGAGGACTAAACACTGTACTCAAGCATAACTGAGTCCCAAAATCTTCCTTCCATACCTTACACAATCGAGATGTGAAATGAGAATCACGATCTGAGACGATCGTGGATGGAACACCATGATGTATAACTATCTCCTGCAGGTAGAGGCGTCCCAATCTCTCTACCAAACTCTGCTCCCGTATGGATATGAAGTGGGCCGACTTGGTGAGTCGATTGATGATCACCCAGATGGAATCATGTCCCTTGGTCTTACTTGGTAAACCGGTCACAAAGTCCATCTCTATCCCGTACAACTTCCACTCTGGCACCTCAAGGGGCTGAGTCAAACCTGATGGTACCTAGTGCTCAGACTTTACTTGCTGACAAGTAAGGCAGCGAGAAACAAACTCTGCCACACTCTTATTTATTCCTGGCCACCAGAACTAACGTCGGAGGTCGTGATACATATTTTACATGCCTGGATGCACTGCCAAAGGAGATGTATGGAACTCCTATAAAACCTCCTCCCGGAACGTCACCGGTACTATTGTGTGCCCTCTGAAATGAACAACGTGCTCCCCACCTTGTGAAAATCCATCAGAAGCATCACATGTGGATATCTGAGAACGTAGAGTCTCACATATTGCATCCTCGCACTGTGCTTCCCTGTCTCGCTGCAAGAGTGGAGGGTTAACAACCATCGACTGAAGGTAAGCTCCTTCATCTCCATCCACGAAGGATAACTTTAAGGAGGCCAACTACCTCGTTGCCTCATCCTGCAACAGTGAACTGGATTTCCTACTAAGAGCATCTACCACCACTTTCCGCCTGCCAAGAGTACAAAAGATCTCAATGTCGTAATACTGGAGGAACTAAATTCATCACCTCTATCTCATGTTCAGGTCCTTCTACGAAAAGATATATCCGAGACTCTAGTGATCAGAGTAGATGGTAAACTGCTTGCCCATCTGGTAGTGTTGCCACATCTTCAATGTGAAGACTAACACTGCCAAATCAAGATCATGGGTCGCGTAGTTCTACTCGTGTGGCCTCAACTGACGTGAGCCATAGGCAATCACAACTTGCCTTTGCATCTGGACACAACCATGCCTGGTTCCTGTTGCGTTTCAGAACAGTATGTACTTCACACCCTCCTCCGATAATCTCATAATCTGGGCGCTCATCAGACTCTGTCACAACTACTGGAAAGCCTGCTAGAATCTCTTGGTCCACACAAAAGGCTGCCCCTTTCGGGTCAAAGCTGTCATGGGTGAAAAAATCCTGGAGAAATCAAGGATGAATCTACGATAGTAGCTTGCCAACCCAAGGAAACTCCGCACCTCCGTCACGCTCCGGGGTGGCTCCCAAGCTAGAACTACCTCCACCTTTGTTGGGTCCACTGCTACACCATCTGCCGAGATAATGTGTCCCAGAATGTAGACCACCTATAACGAGAACTGACACTTAAATATTTTCCCATACAACTGGTGCTCTCGGAGTGTGTCTAGAAACATCATTAGGTGTCTCATGTGCTCCTCCTAGGACGCAGAGTACACAAGGATATCGTCGATGAAGTCCACTAACAAACGGTATAGATATGGCTAAATGATCTGGTTCATGAGTCCCATGAACACTGCTGGGGCGTTCGTCACACTGAAGGGAATCACCAAGTACTCATAGTGACCATAGCGACATCAGAACGCCATCTTCGGTATATCCTCATCCCGTACACACAACTGGTGATAGCCAGATCATAGATCATCCTTCGAGAACCATCGTTCCCCTCTCAACTAGCCGAAGAGGTCATCGATCCTCGGTAGTGGATACCAGTTCTTCACGGTCACCTGATTCAAGCACCGGTAATCCACACATAGACTCAAGCAACCGTCTACCTTCTTGGAAAACAGCACTGGGGCCGCCCAGGGTGAAACGATGGGTCACACAAAGCCCTTCTTCTATAAGACTTCTATCTTCACCCTCATCTCACGATGCTCTGAAGGATCCATCCGTTATACTGATGTTGATATCGGTGTCGTCCCGGGTTGCAACTCAATGCAAAATTTATATCTCCCGATGGGGAGGTAGTCTGAGGACATCCTCTAGAAAGACGTCCTCATACTCAGCCAAGACTGCTGGAAACTGGAAACTTGTGACATCTACTACGCCAAGGGAAAGGCTATCCAACTGATAGGATATCGGTTGCACCCTCCTATTCCCAAGTTTATCCTGCGCTTCCTGGGTCTCTCTTTCACCGAAAAATGAGAACCTCATTCCATCACTACGGACACACCACACCCTTCGCCTAAAATAGTCGATCTAGGAATGAACTGTGGATAACCAATCCATACCAAGAATGACATCGTAAGGCCTCAACGCTACCACCAAGATGATCCAACCGAAACTCTCACCTCCAAGGGTCAGGTCACACTATCTACAGAGGTGTGTGATCTTTGAATCTTCTCCAGTCGATGTTTCTAAGAATAAGGGTCGAGTCAACGGCTCAACTAGAATCTCACGGTCTGGAAAAAGATAAGAAGCCAGAAAGGAATGACTAGCTCATGTGTCTGTCAATACGGCAAACAAAGTAGAAAAGACACAGATAATACCTCTAATCATTCTAGGAGTACCTGGGTCATAAGCCTCTGCTGCCTGCAGCTATCCGTGCCTCTGTCCACCAGCTCCATGAGCCTGGGGTGGACCTCCTAAGGGTGGTGGTGGTAAAAGGTCAAAACGCCGACCACCTCTAGAAGCTCTCCCAGATCCCCTACCACGTCCTCCACCCCATAGATCTGTCTACTCCACACGTTGCCTCTACCTCGGTGGTCCATCCACCGCTCCCGTGTCAGTAGTACAGAAGGTCGAACAATCTCGAGCAAGATGTCCCCTAACATCACATGAGTAGCATTTCCTCACCCAAGGCTGGCTGGATGCACCTTGTGAACCCTGTAGGGTAGATTCGCTATCGCGGGATCTCCTCTGGAAATGTCACCCATGCCTGGGTCCCTAACGTCGGCTCCCTGCTGCCGAGGTCTCTGCTCTAGCTCACCCACTACTGACAACTTCCGGATGTCTCTGCTCTGACAAGAAGCTCTCGACCACCAAAGCCCACTCCAGAACCCCATAATAAGTATGATTTCTCATCGGGATAATTATAGCTCAGATATCTCTGTTCCAGCCCCGCTGGAATGTCTGAGCTCAGAAGTACTGATCTCAGACCATATCCATTGAGTACCGCGAGAGGTTGGTTATCCTTGACGAATAGTCTGCCACCATCATGGTTCCCTGTTAAAGCTGAAGAAGCTTCTGTATGCGTACCGCTCCAAGGTAACCAGTGAAAACTCCCCTATGAAGAGACGCTCGAACATCGACCATGCAAGTGTCACCTCGTCATGGGTCTGGACAACCATACTCCACCATTGTCCTACCGAGCCCTGCAGAAGGCTCGCTGCCAGGATCACAATATGGTCTGCTGGTGTCCTGACCAAACAAGAAACTATGGTAACTGCCTCAAGCCAGTCCTCTACTGCCTGAGGGTCAGGCTCGCCTCGAAACCTGAGGGGTCACTATCTGGGAAACTCATGGAGTGCGCTCATCCTAAACTCCTCATCCATATGTCCAACAGGCACTAAACACTTCTCTATAGGTGGTGGGATAACTGGCACACCACCTGACAATAAAACTGGGGGATCCAGTCCCTGTATCGAGGCTTCATTGTAGAGACCCGAAGCTTAACGTACATGGACATGGCATTACTTTAGCGGAATACTTAGTACATAACAAACACACACACACACAAGGACCGTAATAGTTTAGTGTCTTTGGAAACTCAGAATATAATCTTCTAATCATGGTGAAAGATCTTTATCATCTCCCATAAAGATCTTTTTTTTCTACCTAAAACCTTTATTTATATCCTGGGGAAAAGAAAACATAAAAGGGTGAGCTCAAATGCTCAGTAAGGGAAACCAAAAGAAATATAAATCACATCATATACATAAGAACATAGCATTTGGAAATCTTAACCTGTAAAAGAAATCATAATTTCATAACATGGGATAAATCATAGTAGTGAAATGTAATCCCAATAATCATAACATAAAACATGAAACTTTGCGGCGTACACACATAATCATAGAGAATCATTTCTTATTAGTCAAGACTCATTTCCAAGACTATCTTAGTGGACAAAGTCCATTTCTGAACCGATTTCACTCCTCGTTTCAGTCCTGTTTCACTGAACCAGTTTAACCCTCCATTCCAGCCATGTATATCTCATGAGATATAAAATTTTTACCCAATGCATTGGAGGTAGATATAGGTACCACCCATCTCATAATGATACCATTCTTATGTGTGCCACAAAATCATAAATCATACTTCATTGCATAACTCATGTAATAAAAATGGGATTCTTAATCAACATGACATCATAAAACAATTCATATAAGATAAAAGAATTCATAAAAATAATTCCATCACAACATAATCAAATCAATGTAATAATAGGGATAGAAATAGAACCCTATATTATCTTAGATGGAAAATAATTTTGATAAAACACTTGAACTCCATTCTTGAGGAAAATATCCTTTCTACTTCAAAAACACTTTTCCTTTCTTAACATGTCATACAATTCTAAACTAAAAGAAGTTGATTAAAAATAAACATGAAAAATGTAAAGGAAACTTCTTTGAAATAATTTTTTCAAAAAAATCCATTCATTCCATATAAGTTAAAAGAAAACATTCTTCTCGTACTTTTTTCGGAAAAGTCAAAAGTACCTCGTACGAAAAACGACAAAAGATTCCTTTCATATCTTTTACTAAAAACTCACCGAAGGGTAAAATTTGATATAAACTATTGTATAATGATTTAAATATTTAATATTGAGGAAGCATGGATTTGGATGATAAAATACACCCTAGTAAATTGCAAATTATAAACAATCTCGGATAAAAATGAGATTGTGATATTTCCCTTACCTTAGGTCCGACTAGCTTCATAAGTGTCCGAACCTCCTGTATAATGATTTAAATAATGTCATTGACTTATTAAAGGATCATATTAATTGTTATTATATCATATATCGGTCACATATGACTTATATTACCCGTTCTTTTGTAAATTCATGTTGAAGCTGCATTTTGGGTAAAATCATCTCATTTGTCGTTCATGTTTTAACTTGTAATTATTCATATGATTACTTAGATCATGATTACATAAATCCATAATGTAAAACATGATTTATATATATATATATTCAGAATATACATATATATAATGGATCGATAAATGGAATGAAATACACCATTCATGGAGACGGTAGGTCGTACGTACGCATGAACGCTGTTTTCGTTTCCTTATTGAATTGAGTAGAATTAAGTAGATGACATAAATATATATACATAAATCCAGTAGTATTATTATGTCATATATTTCATTATTACTTATTATATATACTTTATACTCATTCATGAATGGTTAAAGTGGAGAATGAATCTCATCGCGTCGTGGAGACGGTAGTCCGTACGTACACACGAGCGATGATATCGTTCTCATGATGGTTGAATTGTATTAGAGTGTATGTATACTATTTCAGAATCAATATATCTTTACAATAATAATATATAGTTATTATTTACACCATTATACCCATCCAAGTAAGGTGGTGGTGGAAAATAGATTACACCACGGCGTGGAGACGGTATTCCGTACGTACGCACACGCGGTGATTTCATTTTCCGTAGGATGGATAGATGGTGAAATAGGGTTGTTTTATACTTATAATAAAATATCAGAATATGAGTGATACTGATGTTATTACTTCATGATGAAACAGCAAAAGAAGAAGAAGTGGAAGAAGAAATAAAGATGAAAGAATCGGTAATGGGCATTACCTCTTCTTTGAAGTGCTTCTTTGAGACCTCCTTTTAGGGCACTAAAATTGGTCTTTGAAGAATACCAGGACCTCAAGGATGTTTCTAGGGAAGTGTAGAAGAGAATTGTTCAGGGGTTGGCCGAGCATGAATGCTCAAAGTGGTGTGAGGAAGAGAGGGAGGAGGTGCCCATTTATAAGGGAGGAGAGGGGAACCTTTGGAATAACTAAAACTATTATTTTATTATAAAGCCAAATTCGGTTTTAAATAGATCCAAATTTATTTATTTAGAATCTAAGGTGGGGATGGTTCGAAATCATCTCGTAAAATATAATTTAGACATGTTTAGGTTCCTATTTTAACCTTATCATTTAGATTTAACATTTAGTTAAATAATTTTACTTTTACCGTGTCTTCTTGTGTTCTTACACTATAAGGTTAATAAACATACTATAACAAGCCAAACGAACCCCAAGTGGTTTATTATTAATATATATAAACGTATCTAAGTAATTTGGCCGATCCATTTATTTTTAGGAGTAAAATAACAATTAATAATATAATATTTGTTTTAAAAACTATTTTATGTCAATTTTGACACTATTTAGTAATTGATTTTTTAGAAAGTCATAACAGAATTACTAGTTCAAAAAAAAGTTAATTATATAAATAATAACATGTCATATTAACATATAAAATTAGTTTAATTCATAAAAAGTCCCAAATTATATTTATTTGGGAATTTATAATATCAATTACTCTAATTTTTCACTATTATGGTAATTACTGCATCGTCATTGTGTCATAATTAAATTAAATTATTTAATGTCTAAAAATTATAAATAAAATATCATTATGTAGGAACTATTATTAGATTTCTAATGAATATTTATAATCTAATTTATCTTATGTATAACCCTATATTAAAAATTGTTTATTAAATAAACATTGATTTTAACTCTTTTAACTCTTCTTTGAATTAAATAATAATAAATGTCCTTATCTAATCCTAGTGGGCCTAAATGGTCATATTTTATTCCTATGGTTGTTTTTGGTCGAATTAAACTTATCCAATAGAATTAGGACATGTGTTAGGGTAATAATAATATCATTTTTACCCTTAATTACCCTATTTACATTTAATCGTGCTAAAAAAAGTAAAAAGTTACTATTCACCAAAAATTATTTTCATCTCATTGAACCACATTTTACTTACTGACATCATCCGTGTTTCTCAGATTTTTTAAATTCCACTCACAGAAGCGGTAAAATTATGTTTTATGAAAAATTCATTTTTTTAAACTACCACATAGTGGTTTCATTATTCATCAAAAAATGAAAGATTTCAGAAAAATACCAAAAATTAGGCCTAAGCTATATTTGATATTATGAACTCAAAAATGATGTCTATTTTACCAAATTAAAAACATATCAGTTGCATTAATTATTTTAAAAATTAATTCCCGTTGTCAAAACAAATAGCGTGTTTTTAAAAGATAATAATTATCAAAAGATTTACACTTGTTTATGTCTGGTTTAAATGTGAAATTACATCCAATGAAGAAAATTGTATTAAATTGTAAAAATATATTCTAAATATACTTTAAAACCACTCAAAATAATAATTTATCACTATTAATTATTTTGATTAAAAAAGATGTTTTTAATTAAAATTTAATAATTTTCACTATTCATCGGAATATGAAAGTTATCCGAAAAGTACCAAAATTTCACCCTAAGCTAATTTTGATATTCCGAATCCAAAAATGAAGTCCATTTTGAAAAATAAAATTTACAAAATTTCAAAAAGTGGTTATTACTATTTATAACAGCTAGTTTTAATAATATTTTAATAGCATATCGTTGTTTAGTGAAACTCGGTATTGCGTACTACACACAATATCGAGGAAGGTCGTGATTGCATGTAACGCAAGGCAAGTCAAGGATGTGTGTTGTGAAAGCTCCTTTTGGTGTAGTGTACAACACATGACATTAATCAAATTAAAAAGAATATTTTTCATAAAATTTTGGGGTGTTACATTCTACCCCCCTTAAAATGAATTTCTCCCTTGAAATTCGTCGGGGTTATAAATGGTTTACCATTCGAAAGTTTCTTTAATAGAAACCCACATCGTAAAAAGGAATACCAAAACCAATATTTAAAAACAAATGTATGAAACGTAATGGTTACCCAAATAAACTAATCACTGGGTTTCCACATAGGTGAAAATATGGATATGGAAGAGAAATCTAACCATCGTGTTCTGATGGAGAGTGGTAAAGAACATGGCTATGGAAAAGCCAGCAATCACAAAGCCATAAATTTTTGACGATCTAAGGTACCATCTGATTCATCATATATAAGAGAACTAGGAGAACATTTTTGGTTTTCAAGATCATTTCCCTAATGTTGATTAAATTGGAATTAGAAGAAGTACTTTCGTGATTAGGGTATAGTCTCACCGTTGGTTGTTCTTTGGACAATTTCTACTTCATATCTTAATGAAATAAAGTTGAATTTGTCATTCGTGAAGTGTTAGCAGATCCTGTGATAGAATGATTGGTCATTCCATCTGTCTCAAACAAAAGTTTAGCAAACGTTATAAGTCCGTCTTATGGTTAGATTAATCATACATGGTTCCAAAAATGAACTTATACTTCATATATCATACTGCATAATAAAATAAAACTAGTTTCTACTAACCAGGGACTTCCTGTAGGCCATTGGTAGGTGATAAAGGCTAGTTGCACTTCGGTTGAGGGTTCAATTCCCACAGCCTTGTCCGACGCGATGGGCTGCCACATGTCCTGCAGGTTGTCCTTTTTTCTAAAACTATATTGCTCTAACATCCCATCAATAATATCGAAAAAACTTCTATCCTTAACAATACTAACTTATGTCCAACATAATCCATTCCAATCTTTAGGCTTATCCATAATACTGCAGTCCACTCTCATAATATAGTGAAAACGATTACCAGAGATTTCATATAACAAGCATGTTAATACCATCGTTAATCCCCATATATCATAAGATATGTCTTGTTGGTCACATTCCAAATATTCTAATGCCTTAATCATGTATTCTCTTGAAAAATGAATTCCCATTGAATCTTAGTAAAAACATGAGGGCTGTCAAAAGTTAACTCATTCCACATACCAAAAACCCAAAATTCTATATACTCAAACCATGATATAACTATTTCCTTATATCAGTCATGAGCTCATGAATACTATCAAATATTTAATTTTATCCTTATCCCTTCATTATGCGCATATCATCTACATTCCAAAAATTTCTGAATAACCTTTCATGGATAGTGGTACCATTAATCATACACTTTCAAAACCCAAGGAAAGACAACAGTGTAACAATCCTTAGATGTCTCTTTATTCCATAGTACCATGAGATTACTTATACAACATTACACATGATAAAAATGGAATCATTCTACTACATTCTTAAACCATTGACCGAGCTTTAACAATTCTTTCATCTCACATATCATTTGTAGTCTCTTCATCATCATCAACATAAATACTACCCATACGACAATACTGATTCTCTTCATGATACATTCCCTTAAGGAATTGGTTTTCATAATGCCTGTACATTCCACATTTAAAACATTTAACCATTTTTGATGTCGTAGCAATACCATTATCCTCATCCCTGGTGTTAACTAAACCTTTTCCTTTTCACTTACTGGCTTTGTGTCCTTCTTTTCCACACCCAAATCATCTTCTAGTTCCTTTGAAACAATCTCCCTGATGCCTCTTCCCACATGATTTACATGAGGGAAATTGAACTTTCATTCCTCTATGATCATCATGAAACTCCATCTTTCTCTTATTATTTGAGTCGGGAAACTTACCAAAGTTGAGATTATTGATCATATTATGAGATTACTGATTAGGAATAATAACAATGTTTGGACTTCCAAATCCCGTTTCATTTGGTTTCTCATGAAGAAAATCATTCCATTGCCTATCATATCCTCCATTATCGTGAATCTTCTTGTTTCCAGCCATTTTCTAAAACCCAAAAAGAATAGTGTGAGAGGCAAAAATCATGCTAGGGAAAACAACAGAGTAAAGGGAGATTATCCTCAATATCTAACATCATAGGTTAAATTCTATGATCATTATCATAGTTCTAGGACTATATCTTATATGTATACTTATCCTCAGGGACATACATAGTCATACCTTAGAAATATCTCTAGGGATCTCACTAACGTTTTCGCATACTAGTTTCCAAACGTTGACTAAACCTTTCCTCTGATACCAACTGTAGAGACACGAAGCTTAACATACATGGAAATTACATTACTTTTGTGGAATACATAGTACATAACAAAAACACACACAAGGATCGTAATAGTTTAGTGTCTTTGGAAACTCTGAATATAATCTTCTAATCATGGTGAAAGATCTTCAACATCTCCCATAAAGATCTTCTTTTTTTCTACCTAAAACCTTTCTTTATATCCTGGGGAAAAGAAAACACAAAAGGGTGAGCTCAAATGCTCAGTAAGGGTAAAAAAAAGAAATATCAATCACATCATATACATAAGAACATAGCTTTTGGAAATCTTAACCTGTAAAAGAAATCATAATTTCATAACATGGGATAAATCATAGTAGTGAAATGTAATCCTAATAATCATAACTTAAAACATGAAACACTGTGGCATAAACACATAATCATAGAGAATCATTTCTTATTAGTCAAGGCTCATTTCCAAGACTATCTTAGTGGACAAAGTCCATTTCTGAACCGAGTTCACTCCTCGTTTCAGTCCTATTTCACTGAACCGGTTTAACCCTCCGTTCCAGCCATGTCTATCTCATCAGATATAAAATCTTTACCCAATTCATTGGAGGGAGATATAGGTCCGACCCATCTCATAATGATACTATTCTTATGTGTGCCACAAAATCATAAATCATACATCATTGTATAACTCATGTAATAAAAATGGGATTCTTAAACAACATGACATCATAAAACAATTCATATAAGATAAAAGAATTCATAAAAATAATTCCATCACAACATAATCAAATCAATGTAATAATAGGGATAGAAATAGAACCCTATATTTTCTTAGATGGAAAATAATTTTGATTAAACACTTGAACTTCATTCTTGAGGAAAATATACTTTCTACTTCAAAAACACTTTTCCTTTCTTAACATGTCATACAATTCTAAACATAAAGAAGTTGATTAAAAATAAACTTGAAAACTTTTAAAGGAAACTTCTTGGAAATAATGTTTTAAAAAAAATCCATTCATGCCATATAAGTTAAAAGAAAACATTCTTCTCGTACTTTTGTCGGAAAAGTCAAAAAGTACCTCGTACGAAAAACGAAAAAATATTCCCTTCATATATTTTTCTAAAAACACACCGAAGGGTAAAATTGGATATAGACTATTTTAGAATGATGAAAATATTACATAATGAAGAAACATGGATGTGGATGATAAAATACACCCCAATAAATTCTAAATTATAAACAATCCCGAAAAAAATGAGATTGTGATATTTCCCTTAACTTAGGTCCGACTTGCTTCGTAAGTGTCCGAACCTCTTGTATAATGATTTAAATAACGTCATTGACTTATTACAGAATCATATTCATTGTTATTATATCATATATGGGTCACTTATGACTTCATATTACCCGTTCTTTTGTAAATTAATGTTGAAGTAGCGTTTTGGGTAAAATCGTCTCATTTGTCGTTCGTGTTTTAACTTGTAATTATTCATATGATTACTTAGATCATGATTACTTAAATCCATAATGTAAAAAATGATTTATATATATATTCAGAATATACATATATATAATGGATCGATAAATGGAAATAAATACACTGTTCATGGAAACGGTAGGTCGTACGTACGCATGAACGCTGTTTTCTTTCCTTATTGAATTGAGTGGAATTAAGTAGATGAAATAAATATATATATACATAAATCCAGTAGTATTATTATGTAATATATTTCAAGACTACTTTTTATAAATACTTTATAATCAATCATGAATGGTTAAAGTGGAGAATGAATCTCATCGCGTCGTGGAGACGGTAGTCCGTACGTACGCACGAGCGATGATATCGTTCTCATGATCGTTGAATTGTATTGGAGTTTATGTATACTATTTCAGAATCAATATCACTTTAAAATAATAATATATAGTTATTATGTACACCATTATACCCATCCAAGTAAGGTGGTGGTGGAAAATAGATTACACCACGGCGTGGAGACGGTATTCCGTACGTACGCACGCGCGGTGATTTCATTTTCCGTAGGATGGATAGATGGTGGAATAGGGTTGGTTAATACTTATAATAAAATATCAGTATATGAGTGATACTTATGTTATTACTTCATGATGAAACAACTAAATAAGATGAAGTGGAAAAAGAAATAAAGTTGAAAGAATCGGTAACGGGCATTACCTCTTCTTTGAAGTGCATCTTTGAGACCTCCTTTTAGGGCACTAAAATTGGTAATAGATGAATACCAGGACCTCTATGATGTTTCTAGGGAAGTTTAGAAGAGAATTATGCAGGGGTTGGCCGAGCTTGAAGGCTCAAAGTGGTGTGAGGAAGAGAGGGAGGAGGTGCCCTTTTATAAGGGAGGAGAGGGGCACCTTTGGAATAACTAAAACTATTATTTTATTATAAAGCCAAATTCGGTTTTAAATAGCTCCAAATTGATTTATTTCTAAGATAAGGTGGGGATGGGTCAAAATCCTCTCATCCAATAGAATTTAAACAAGTTTAGGTTCCTATTTTAACCTTATCATTTAGATTTAACATTAAGTTAAATAATTTTACTTTTACCGTGTCTTCTTGTCTTCTTACACTATAAGGTTAATAAACTTACAATAACAAGCCAACGACCCCAAGTTGTTTATTATTAACACATATAAAATTATCTAAGTCATTTGGCCAAACCTTATATTTTTACGAGTAAAATAACAATTAATAATATAATATTTTTTTTAAAAACTATTTTATGTCAATTTTGACACTATTTAGTAATTGATTTTTTTGAAAATCATAACAGATTACTAGTTCGAAAAGAGTTCATTAAAGCAATAATAAAATGTCATATTAACATATAAATTTAGTTTAATTCATAAAAAAGTCTCAAATTATATTTATTTGGGTATTTATAATATCAATTACTCTAATTTTTCACTATTATGGTAATTACTGCATCATCATTGTGTCATAATTAAATTAACTAATTTAATGTATAAAAATTATAAATAAAATATAATTATGTATTAAATCGTAATAGCTTTATAATTAATATTTATAATCGAATTTATCTTATGTATAACCCTATAAGAAAAATTGTTTAGTAAATAAACATTGATTTTAACTCTTTTAACTCTTCTTTGAATTAAATAATAATAAATGTCCTAATCTAATCCAAGTGGGCCTAAATGGTCATATTTTATTCGTAAGGTTGTTTTTGGTCGAGTTACACTTATCCAATAGAATTAGGACATGTGTTAGGGTAATAATAATATCATTTTTACCCTTACTTACTCTATTTACTTTTAATCGTGGTAAAAAAAGTAAAAAGTTACTATTTACCAAAAATTATTTTCATCTCATTGAACCACATTTTACATACTGACATCAACTGTGTCTCTCGGATTTTTGAAATTCCACTCACAGAAGCGGTAAAATTAAGTTTTATGAAAAATTCATTTTTTTAAACTACCACTTAGTGGTTTCACTATTCATCAAAAAATGAAAGATTCCAGAAAAATACCAAAAATTAGGCCTAAGCTATATTTGATATTATGAACTCAAAAAATGATGTCTATTTTACCAAATTCAAAACATATCAGTTGCATTAATTAATTTAAAAATTAATTCCCGTCGTCAAAACAAATAGCGTGTTTTTAAAAGATAATAACTATCAAACGATTTACACTTGTTTATGTCTGGTTTAAATGTGAAATTACATCCAATGAAAAACATTATATTAAATTGTAAAAATATATTCCAAATATACTTTAAAACCACTCAAATTAATAATTTATCACTATTAATTATTTTGATTAAAAAAATTATTTTTAATTAAAATTTAATAATTTTCACTATTCATCAGAATATGAAAGTTATCTGAAAAGTACCAAAATTTCACCCTAAGCTAATTTCTATATTCCGAATCCAAAAATGAAGTCCATTCTTAAAAATAAAATTTACAAAATTTCAAAAAGTGGTTATTACTATTTATAACAGCTAGTTTTAAAAATATTTTAATAGCATATCATTGTTTAGTGAAACTCGGTATTGCGTACTACACACGCTATCGAGGAAGGTCGTGATTGCGTGTAATTCAAGGAAAGTCAAGGATGTGTGTTGTGTAAGCTCCTTTTGGTTTAGCGTACAACACAAGACATTAATTAAATTAAAAAGAATATTTTTCATAAAATCTCGGGGTGTTACATTCATCACTGAGGGGGTCATCCTCGTGATCAAGCAGCTGGATCCTAGAGGGTGCGCGTCGCGGAGGCATCCTGTAAAGAAATAAGACGAATCTTAGTCAGTGAGTATATCTGGAGAGCTGACTCAAGAAGGACATGGAAACCACAACCCATTCCAATAAAATGCATGTACTATTATTTTCCCCTTCAACGAGAGTTCTCATGTTCCGAGTCGAAAAGCAAGTTATCAGAGTCCTGGTGTATGGATACGTCGGCTGCTCGCACAAACAATGGATTACCTAGCTTGAAATATAAACTTGAAACACTTAACACTATTTCCCCAAACCAACTCACAGACTCTCCGTACTATGGTAAAACCGACCACCTTTGATTCCACTCTTTCATGACCCGTCCTAGTGGGGCCCGAGCAACAACTCCCCAAGCCCGCCTCCAATAGGCCAGGGGATGGTGACTAGCACCGAGTAGGCATGCTACTAACATGGGAGGCATTGCCTATAAACCTGTACGTACGCACACACTTCTCCAAGCCCACAAAGATGAAAAGTAAAAACTACTAAAAGGAAAAGATGCATGCATACTCTAAAACCCAACCAACAGATTACGATAGGAATGTAAAGTAAAAGAAAGTAAAACCCTGGGGAAAAAGTACAAGCCCACCAAAAGAGTGTCTGTAACAAATTCCAACCTATAAAGAAAGGTGTTGGGACCACAGTTTGTAGCTATAGGAACACACCTCGGCCTGTCGAATCTCACTGAGTACCGTCCGGTCCTGGTCTGCCTAGAATCCTGTCAAAGGCTTGCTCGTCTGCAAAAGACACGACACATGCGTGCAAAGACCGTGCATGGGTGAGTATAACAATACCCAGTAGGACACCTCGAAACCACAAAGTAAATACAACAAGGGATATACCACAGATGAAATATACAGTCAGCTCTACACAGAATATGTCTACCGAACATATAACAAGAATATTCAGATATACTCATACACAAACGACCATCGCGATACCACCACTAGGATCTAGCTAGAAGATTCCACTAAGCATGTAACTGAAAGAACACACTTCTAGGTCTGAAGAGAGAGATACGAAGTACCCGTTCCGAGAGAACACACTCCACAAGTACCTTGAGAACACGATGCTCAGATGAGGATCACAACCATGTCATAGGGTGATTCTGACAACTCAGTCTGAGCTAACCCACTAAGAAGAGGATTGGCACCTGGGTAAAGTTGGTCACGTCGATACTAAGAACTCTACATAGGGTTTCAGGAATGAATAGAGGATCTCTCTCTATGTCTCACAGAGGGGATTCCAACAACTCTATTCAGGAACACCTGCTGAAGGGATCATAATCCTGTATAAAGGAAATGATACCAGAACCTTTAGGGAAAAGACCAAGGGTACGAACCCTAAGAAAACTAGTCCAAGTCACAGAAGACAAGTGGCTCAAGCCTTGAAGAATTGGTTACACGACGTGTAGTATGGCTACACGCCGAGTTCGTTGGCCCCAGGTACTTCCCGTTTAAATGGCATATGTCATCTGTCCAAGTTGTGTAAAACTAAGCTACACGATGTGTAGAAGAATCACACACTATGTCCGAGCACCTAGGTCTCACTCTGTGTACACTGTCCATGTACCCGTACATGACCTCTGTCCATGTCCGTGTCACCTGCCCATGTACCAGTACACGGGGTATCCCGTGTATCTGGCCGGGTCTGGTAGGGGAAGGGTATACATGCCGTGTCCTTGGTCGCGTACCCAACCCATGTCCGTGTTCTCCCAGAGTACACGCTAGGTGATTCGCCGACGAACACATGCCATGTATCCCATACTACACGGCGTGTAGTCAGGATTTTTTCCAGAAGCGTCGTCTTCCTCCTCGTGTCGCGGCTAAATCTCCGGATCCTCGTTTTCTCATCCGTTCTCCTTGTTACTCCATGTATTGGTTCGCTTCATCATACGAACACTGAAACGAGTGTTTTCGGTGCTTAAATCAGATCATAAACCTAGAACTATCCATCCAAAGAAAATTGGCCGAAAACTCATATATCTCGATCCACTCCGAATCGTCTACAGAAACCGTCGTCACACCTCCGTGACATCACTCCGGGGTTGGATCTACCATTTGGGATCGTTGCCTCATAGAACAGAAGCGTAACAATCTGTTTTTAATCGCCCCACGAAGAACGCGAAGAACGTGAAGAAGAGAAAGGGGAAAAATTCAATGAAATTTTTTTGAGGAACGAACCTCCATCGTCGTCTGTCATGGCATTGATCTGCTCCCGTTAATAGGATTAAACGGAGCAAGAAAATCAACAACAAAAGATCAACATGGATTCAATCTCCTAAAATCCCTGCAAAAGTCCAACCGACAAGAACGATCGATCCACGGACTAATCTGTTCGTGGATCAGCCCGCGTTCATCGTAGATATCAAGAACGGGGAAGAAATCACAAAAAAACATCCTACTTGGATCCGTGGCATTTTTTGGAGAAGATTCGATCGCCGTGTCGTCGTCACCACGTTGGGAGGTTTTATCCAGAGCCTCCAGAGTCGCCAAGGGTTTTAGGGTTATGAGTTTTGTAACCATGGACCCTTGCACCAGCCTTTAATTAAAAAGGAAAGGGATATCAGTTGTAGCCGATTTAAAAGATGTCACTGCAGAATAAAATATTTTAATTTAAATATTTTACTACTCTTACGTTCCAAAAACTGGATTTCACCACCAACCTGTGCCGACCGATGTTAGGCCTCGCCTAAGGTAAAATAGCTATTCTGAACGCAACGGTGCCCTCATATTTCTGATCTGAGCATCCCTTTAGTATTTAATCCAATTTTTCAGGAAAACCGCACACATGCATAATTTAATTATTAAATAAAATTCAAACACTTTTTCTAGGCTCACCGGGCCTTGGAACTGCCCATCATCTCAGAGCCTGGTCTTGAATTAATTCCCATATAATATTATAAAAATACATGGAAAAATCCAGGACATTACCATTATACCTACATTTAGACATAAATTATACCTTAAAAATAAAAATTCTTTTGATACATTAACTCCATTTATATCATGGAGGTGGTATGTCATACATATGCATGAGTAACAATTCCATTTTGCAACAATAATTATGAAATGTAGGTAAGTGTCATTTTATCGATATATAAAGACAAAAAAATACTACATGTGATATTATATATCTAATACTATATGTATTTCTCATAATAATATGGGGTGAATAAACACAATTACATCTATTTGATGGAGGTGGTAGTCAACACTTACACACGAACTACATTATAATTTTTCATTGAGTGGTAAGGTAATAATGTAAATAAAATATTATCTTCTAATAATATTAAATATGTCATTAATATCTTATATATATATATATATATATATATATATATTAAATCCTACGTTATAAACATTATTTATAAAATTTTATGGAAAATGAATTACATTAGTTCGTGAGGTGGTAGTCATTCATACACATGACCAGTTGTTTTCTTTCTCATTTCATAAAAGTGGATATAGATATAGGATGTTCCATTAATAGAAGAACACATAAATATATGAATTATACTAGATTTATTATATAATAATGGTTAAAAATTATGTTACTATTTTATATTATTTAATAATACCAAGACATGTGGTTGAATGTAATACCACATATTTGGAAAGTCTCCTTTGATGAACAATATAAGATTCCTTTTATTTTTACCACGATTCAATAAATACCGATAAAATTGAGGAAATAAAGTTTTAATGGAATTATGTCATATATTGGTTGAATAAATTAGTTTTTACATGTTATCTAAATGTATGAAGAAAATACATTTTATTTGAGAGGGGAGGGGCACTCTTGGAATATCAGAAAATATTAAATTAATATAAAAAAAAAATTAAATTTCAAGTATCTCCGAAATGGTTTATTGAAAATATATAAGGATTATATATAGAAATAATCTGAAAAATTCAAAATTATTATATTTTATGTCACAATTTTACTGTTAAATTTTCTACTAACCCCTTATTGACCCCTTTCACACTAACCATTCAAACAATAATTTTACTCTTTGAGTGTCAATGCTGTTAATATAAATGAAAAATGGTCAAAAAAATGAATTATAGTTTATATTATAGATATATACTAAATAATAGGATTAATCTAATATTTTTAGTACTTTTATATCATTTAATAAAATTTTAGCTATCATAATATATAATTTAAATAAATTTATAGAACTATTTATTACCATGATATTAATAACATCCTGAAAAATAGTAATTTTTAATTAAAAAAATATTTTAATAAATCTCATAAATTTCTCGAAATTCTATTGTTTTTTTGGATCACATAGATTATCTAATATAATATTACTTTAATTTCATTTAATACCATTTATTTGTTTTATTTTAGTAATTAGTCAATTAATGCATTGTCTTTTTGTAAATATTTAAAGTAAAAAATTATTTACTATAAATTTATAATAAATTAAAATGGTGAAGGTAATTAATATATATATATATATAATTATATTTATTAAAAAACTTATCATCCGGTTATCCCTATGTTATTGATATTATTGTTTTTAAAAGCTTGATCGTGATTTTTTTAATTGTTATTAAGAAAATATTATAATGGTTATAGTCCTATGAAAATAGAAAACATATTCTATATAAAAAAATCATGGATGATTAATGAAAAAAATAGTGTTAGAAAATAAAATCAATTCATGTGTTATTGTTATAATATATAATTAATTATCATTTTTCAACACTTAGTTACCCAATTTATTGATTATCATGGAAACAAATATTACTATGGTTACTATTTATAATGGCTATATATAAATAGAACATATTGAGAAACATTTTATTTTTTAATTGAAAATATTTAAATCACTTTTCAATATTCATAACATAAAATAGGAATATTTTAATTTAAAAAAACTTGAAATATGAAACAAATAAAATCTTTTCAAAAAATGTCATTTTTATGTTTAAAATTATTTTATACTGAATTCAAGAGAAATTTTATATTCAAAAACCTTAATTGGATTATTGGAAATCAAAATGAAAAAATTAAAATTTAAAACTAAACCGAAATATATGTTGGAATTAAAAATTATACAAATGAAAACTCATCTTCAATAAAAATTAGTATTTTTAATATTCATTAAATAATAAAACATTTTACGTAATATCTAAAATTTTCACGAAAGGATAATTTTGATCTTTTTATTTAAAAAATGATATTTATTAAATAGAATAAAATTTTAATAAACATTACATATTAATTATATTATTTTCTCCCAAAAATAAATCCAAAACATTTTTGAAGAAAAGATAGTTTTGAAGAATTTTTTTACTAAAACATGATTAATTATTTCTTATTTATTAATTAATAAAATTTTAGTGCTTAATATATATATATATATAAAGTTATTTAACCATATTCATTTTCATTAAAATAATAGAAATATTATAATGATAAAATTTAATTAATAATATTTCATAGTTCCTTTACGCTCGATGTTATATATTTTCTATTTTATCAAAAATAGTTTTTTTAATTAGGATATTATATTTTCATCTATTTATGAATTTTTTTAATCTCAATTAGATGTTGTTTTTAAATTTTTTTACTTTTAAAAATAACTTTGTTAAAAATCCACATCATAAAATAGGTAAATAAAACATCCACTTGAAAAGAGTGAAAATTGAAGTATGTAGGTCTTCTCAAAACCCCCATAATTAGTTCTTCAGGTATGAAAACATTGGTCTAAATTTAAATCATGGACATCCATTAAAAAACAAATTCTGGATGAATTATAGAGAGTGATATCAAACATGTTCTTTATAATGTTAATCATTACATAACGGTACATCGATGAAGTGTTAAAATGACATTTATTTCTCTATAGGAAAATAAAAATAATAAAATTTTCCATTTAAGATTATTTTCCATGGGTTTAGGAATTAATTTATAAAATTCATTTGACATAAAAAAATAAAAATTTTCAGCATAAGGTAAGTTAATTCCCAAAATGATTAAACCATTATACGAAGAAATACAACATTAACCTCTCTAACACTACTAAAATTCCAAAATCTACCAAAATCATTCCATAAAAAAATATTCATAAAATTAATCAAATTATTCAATAATGATATTGAATCCCAAAAATCAAAATTATGTGATCACATATTATTCTACGGTAAAATGAAAATTTATCTCCAAATAACATCAATCACACTTAATATATCATACCATCAAGTATATTACCTAATCATAAAACTGATAAGTTATGATAATAACTTCCATAAATGAATTGAATCATTATAAATCCATCATACATTCTATTAAAAATATAAATAAATATTTAATCTCTAACGAAATTCCCCTATGAATCTATTTAAATTAATTAAATAATGATCACAGAATAGTTAACTTCTTCCAAAATAACATTAATCACCAATTCATTCATTAATTTATTCCTTATCAATACAATAAAAAATAATTTCCCAAAATGAAATTAATACTTATCTATTAAAATATTTACATAAAAAACAATTTCATATCGAATAGTACATTATATAGACTAATGGTAGAAACTGGACCCTTTTCTCCCTTTAGTTGTATGATGTATCCCTACGACCATTCATAATATGATGGTTTATCACCCAACTTGTTAGTTTTCATTTTCATCATACTACATTTATATAATTCATATAAAAAACTCAAGAATATGAAGATCATACATGAAATAAAATTAATAATCTAAGATCATATAAATCCAAAAGGAAAAAATACTATTAAACATATTTCCACAAAATAGATGAATCATTCATCCAAAAATAATTTTTTCACATGTTAAAAATAAGTTATTCTTATACCTCAAACCTATACCAAATGATAATAAATTTATATTAAATAAATATCTTCTCATAAAACCAAAAATGGGTGTCAATTCCTTAGACTTTATAATTGACCTTCAACATTCCACTACATCATAACTATTGAATCAATATATGTAATTATTTTAATCATTATATGTTATTTATAGAAAATTATCACTCATTTTATTCAATAATACTTTTCTTACGAAAATAAATATTATTAAATTCATAATAATATATAATATCAATACATAAGATAAGATATAATTCATGACATTCATATGTTATTGGTAGTTCCATTAACATCAATAATTTTGGAATTAAGAATTAATAAAAATTAATCTAAATAGTATTACTGAACCCATTCTTTATAATTCACCCAATTTAATGAATTTTCAAATTTTCAAAACACCACACATTAAAAAAAATGCAATGGATTACATGGGTAGAACATTATTCTTCTTCATGGTGTAAACTGAACACTTCATTTTTCATTGAAGTATTATTTCATTATACCTTCATTTACCAAATGAAAAATATCCTCCCACTCATTTAATATATTTTCCATATTTATTTTTCCCACATTCATGACATGTAATTCAATGAATCTTTTAACCTTTATTTAATTTCACACCTCATTTTTTTGGATCATTACATCTCTTGTTTTTTGATGAGTCGAGAAACTCACCTACATTCATTTTGTTAATAATAACTTTTTATAAATGGTTAATAATAACCAAACATTAATTCAAGAGAACTCCTATTTCATTTTATTTCCCATTCATTCAACTAATTTTTTTCCTTCACATGCATTGTTCATTTTTGGAATGATAGATCCATCCATTTATGAAAACCTAAAGCGGTTAATGTAAGAATATAAAAAAAATAATAATAAACCATTTTATTAGATGATAAGCTCTATGATATACTTATCCATGTATTAATTAATTAAACTATATATATATAATAAAAAAAATTAACCCTAACATACTATCCATATTAGTGATTTAAGACTATTAAATTATTCAAAAATAACATCATAAACTAAAAAAATTATATAAACACATCTTTATTAAAAAATTAATTACCTTTCTATAATAATTAGATATAATAGTGTCTTTAGAATAGGGTTAAATTCCTCAAACTCCCAAAGATTATTTTGTATAAATTTTTTAAAGGGTTATTTCATAAATCATAAAAAATATATATGTTACAAAACTGGATATATCCATTTAGTATCCATTTTTTCCATTAAAATAACTTTTATGAATAATAATTTTTTTTTCATGAAAAAACATTAAGAATTACAACATGAATTATTTCTTTCCTATAACCATCCTCAATCCCAATGGAAAATTTTTTAAAAGTAGGGAAGATCCAAAAAAATATATATCAGACATAACAAAGATAATATTATATCATTAATATCTGAATACATATAAAAATATTTCATTAAAAAAACATTGGACTCTAAATAATCATATTCACACCCATGAAATTAACTTCCGCTAACAAATAATTTCATAAAAAATTTCAAAATAAATATATAGGAAAAAAGTAAAACTCATAATGTTATTTTTGGGATTATTGAAAACACATAATATCTTATTTCATAATGGTATTCATTTCAACCTTATGATGTAATATATTAATTTTTTTAAAATTATAAAACCATAATTTCAGGAAAACACAAAAAAAATCATTGATAAAACTTTTAGGTAACTTGAGGAATTAATTTCATTAAATTCATATATACACATAGAATAAAAATAATAGTTATAGTTGTAATTTTCACTGTAGTCACAATAGAAATATCCATCATGGTTATACTTATAGTAAACATCACAATATATTCCCATAAACTCTAAGAAGAAACTGATTCAATAAACATTATCCCTCTAAATAATTCAATTTAGAGCATAATGGGATCAGAATACATGGTTTTATAATATAACCACTATTTATCATATAAAACAACAATAAAAATGGAAATATTAACACATAAAATCCTTCATAATAAAAACGATTTTTTCACCAATTAGAAAGAATTTTTTAATATTAATATATCCATATTATTCAAAATAAAATTTTCAAAAATAAAATACTTATATGAAATGGAAATATGATATTTTATTCAATTAATAGTGGAATATTATAATTAAAATCAAAAATTAAATAATGATTTTGGGAATGATAAACGTAATTTTCCATTGTATTCATTAAAAATGTACATTCCTTTTTTGTTTATTTATGTATGTTAAATTATTGTTTAAAATATTCCATTTGAAAAAAAAATAAAGGAAGTATTAAATAAACTTATTATTTCCTGTATAAATAACATATATCTATATAAATTTATGATTAGAATAATTTTAATATTATAGATATGGATGAAAAAGAATGTTTTAGTGAAAACATTAAAAGTTAATTTTAAAAATAATATCACTTACATTGAGTCTGAAATGTAATGTATGTTTTTCTAGTCCTGCATAATAAATATTGTATAATAATTTATATAATTTTTGACATTTATCATTTTTATTATTCGTTTTATGTTATAATATTTATTTCTATATTTAATTATTTAATAAATATATTTGATTTCGGTTCTTCTCAATATATTTTATTCATAAGTCTAAGAGAGATTTTGGAAGTCAAATAATGTAATATATGTCATTATTCTAGCATATATAGTATAATAATAATTTCATAATTATTATTTTTATACACCAAATATACCATTAAACTAAAATAGGAATGATGCTAATGAAAAATGAAATGCCTAATAATCGTGAAGATAGTAGGTCATATGAATACAAAAGTAACTATTCATTTTTTGAATGATGATTTTAGAAAGAATTTAAGTATCAATTTATAAAAAAAATATTTATTATAATATCATATATATCAAATTATCTTTTTATGTATAAATATATATCACCAATGTGATTTGATAAAGAAAAATGAATCACACCGCTTTATGGAGGTGGTTGTCCACCAGTACACAGAAATAGTGTTATCATTTTTCAGTGAATGGAATTGTAAGAATGTAAGTGATATATTATCTTTTAATAATGGTAAATATTTCAAAAATATAATACTTATAATCAATAATTATAACTATTCTGTATAGACGTTGATGGAATTCAAATTACATCGATTCATGAGGTTGTACACAATAATGATGTTTTTGTTTCCCATTTGATGGAATATAAGATGTGTATTGGTTTTGAAACTAAAATAAAAAGACATTATTATATGTAATATTATTGTTTTATTATATAATAATAATTAATTATGATTTTATGTGTGGTGGATGATTAAATAGACCTAAAACTTCTCGATAAAACTATACCTTTTTTTGGAACATCCCATTTGATTAACACCATTTCTTACTATGTCATGTATTTTGACTATACCAAGATCTATAGATTTATGATATTTATTTTAGAATGTTATTTGGGAAGATGTATTATTAAAAAAAAGTGTATTGATGTTTTATGTAAAGGGAGAAGATATAAAATTTTATAAGAGAGGGGATGTGCACTAATAGAATCTCTCAAAATATTTAATTAAATAAAATTAATTTCTAATTATAAATTGATCAGAAATTTTTAATAATAATATGTTTTATAATGGATAAAAATTCTATAATTAAAAATTATATATGTTTCATTTCACATTTCCAACCTTATCATTTTACTTTTACTACGCTATAACCCAATTCATACTTACCATGAAAACAAGAATTTTTATTCATTGAGGGTCAATATAGATACAATAAATAAAAAAAACAACATAAATAAAGTAAGGTTGATATTATTGATTTTTTCATAATAAATATTAGGAATATAACTTTTTTTGGAATTTTATATCATTTAATAAGGTATTATTTTTCATAATATCTAATTAATTTTATTTTTTAAATTTATTCATTACCTTTATTTTAATAACAGCTTAAAAATCAACTAAAGTTTAAAAAAATATTTTTATACATAATATTCATGACTTTTTCATCAATTTTTTTGTATTGAATTATTTTTCTCAAATTATATTACTTTTAAACTTTTTCATAACATTTTTAATTTTTCAACTAATAAAATAATAATTGTGCCAGGATTTTGAAAGTATTTAAGATAATTATATATTTTATAAAAAATAATAATAAAATACATTGATGATGATAAATAATTAATAATAAAAAATAATATTTATAATAAAACATATATTCTAGTTAACTGTATGTTAAAATTATTACAGATATTAAAAACAAGAGTGTGACATTTTTTACATTTCTTTAAATAAAATATTACAAAGGAAATATTAACTTAAAAATTTAAAAAAGTCCATATAAAATAATATATAATTATTATGAATGACATGAAGACAATAAATAAAATTTACTAATGTGTCAAGGTAATATAATAATAATTATGATTTTATTTTTAACCATTAATAACCTGATTTACCCTCTAACATGGTAATAAAATATTTTATGGTTACTTTTTATAATGAAAAAAAATTGTTAAAAATATAAATATTGATTCCTAATATGGAAAGAAAATTTCAAGATGGAAACATAGATGTGTAAAATTTTTGTTTGATATTAATCCAAAAAATGAATTTCAAAATAGTTTTTTTGAAAAATTCACTTTTAATTATAAAATGTTTTTATACTAAATTCATGTATTTTTTTAAAAAATTAAAATATTATTATATTAAAATATAAAAATTAATAATGTTTTAATAATTAAAAAAATAATTTTAATTCAAAAAAATTAAATGAAAACAAATTTTCAATCAAAATTAGTTTTTTCACTATTAATTGATAAATAAAAAATTTCAAAAAATATAAAAATTTAACAATAGGAAAAATTTGATAAGTTTATTTAAGAATGATATTTATTTTATCAAATACAGTTTATCAAATTTCTAGAAAATAGGTGAATTATTCTCTCAAAATATTTATTATAAATCATTTATGAATTAATTATGTCTTTGAATAATTTTTTTTCATAAACTTGACTTTTTATTCCATAATAATTAATCATGAAATTTATATTGAATATAATATTTATATACATAGTTATATAAAAAATTATTTATTACTATTCATACCCTCTAATTTAATGTCTAGGTTTTAACCATCTAATTTAAATTTAAATATTGGGTTGTTCGTTTTTTGTTGTTGTTATGTATTTGGTATGCTATCAAAGATATCCATTATTAAGAGAATCCCAAGATATTAAAAAACCAACCATATTCATTGGAAAATGTTGAGATCATCTTTTGTAAAAATATACATTTAACAATTTTGTTATATATATATATGTCATAGGTTTTTCCAAGAGGTACTCATACTAAATACTGTAGGTTGTGATTATCATTTCTAACTCTAGATCATAAGTCAGGTAAATTTTATCATATATATTCAAATTTATTTATTGAATAAAATTTTTATTTATTATCTTCTATGAGTACAGAACCGATGAATTTATATGTTTCATCACTATATATATTGAATCCCTCCATAATTGATGGTACTTTAATTATAGGCATGATAACTAGCTTTTTATTCAACTCCATAAAGCTCTCTTCAAATTCATTTTTTGGAAAAATAATATTCTATTTTGGTTTACCCAATTCTATGGGTTTTAAGATCAACTATCCATCTCACACCCATTCATACCCACCCCTATTTAAAAATATCTCTCATATCCCATTTAGGATAAACCAGTGACACTAATGTCATTATTCAAAGATTTACCCCACTAATCTATGTAATGATATTTACATATGTTTATACTATGTTATTTTTAGAAATCATTCAATATAATACAAACATATATATTAACAAACATATAAATTAATTATTATGTCAATATTAAAATATATTTATAAATTAATATATATATAAGTATGTTTATATTAATTTATATGCGGATATTAATAAAAATATTAATCCACATGTATTTATATTTACTTATGTATATACTACATTATATATATATTTATGTATTTAAATTCTATGTTAACATAAAAATATACATATATATTTTTACAACATTATTTTTAATATATATATATACATTTATATATACATATATATATATATATTGATATACAAATAATTAATATATATATATATATTTCATGTTCATGTATATATATAACAGATAAATATAAAAACTTTTAAATATTTTAAAAATTATTTATTTTATAGATATTTATTTATATACATAATATGTAAATATATATAAACATATTTAATATATATATACACACATACATAAAATTTCATATATTTATCTACTAAGATATATTGAATATATAGATATAAATACAAATATTTCTATATTAAATTATATTTATATATTAATTATAATTTTACTATGTCAATATACATATATATTCATATATTAATGTATATATATAATATTATACTTATATTTATAATAATGAATTTGCATATATTTATATATTAATTAATATTTTAATATATAGAGATATATATATATTAACATATGATTATATATATATAAATTTATATGTATAATTTTGTTTTAATTAGCTATATTTTAAAAAATGAGTATAAATAAAATTATCTACATTTTAAAATGTCTAAAATTTTACAACATTCTAAAATGTTAAAAAATTAAATATATTTATTTATTAAATCATGGATAAATAATCTATGTTTTTATAAAAACACATAACAATTATAACTTTACATTCTTTAAGAAAACATGGATAACTAATTTTTTTGGTTCATTTTTGAAATAAATGACTAAAAATTACTGCTAATTTGATTGTTTTTATGGAGGAATATTTACAAATATCCTCCACTTTCACCTTCAATTAATAATTTCTAATTATAATATCAGTTTTTAATAAAACTAGGCCCCATGTAGCTGAGTTAACAAGTCCTCAATTCATAGTAGAGCATATATGGGCCTTTTAATTATCTTTTTGTGTTTATAAAAAAACAATATAGACACTAAATGAACTATCCTTTATCTTAATGAAGTTGTCCAAGGAACCCTATGGAGAAGCATTTGGGAATATAAAACCCATGTCAAAATGTGGATGTAGTTTTCTCTTCATCTCTACATATTCAATGAGGGATATTATATTACAAATCAATGATATGGGATGTGATCCAAAAAAAAATTCAATATATTTATCAACCTCTTGATCTAGTGGATGACCAAACAACTTTTCTAGGTGTATATCAAGATATTCCATTAAAATTTGAAATTATTCAAAAAACACTCTAATTTATCCACAATTATTTGAGCTAGAAAGTATTAATCATAGGAAAATATTATCTATTTGTTTAGAATTAGTTTTCATTTTTGTTTCATAATTATCAATTCACTTTTTTGATATTTGAGGTTGGTTTGTGATATGAATGTGATTTCCCTCTCTAATTTTTTATCTTCCAGCTATAAAAAAAACTAGTCCATTCACAATATAGCATAAAATTTTACATGAATGATCCTAACTGGGTTTTATGAAATATTCATCCTGTATACATTAACTATAGAAGAGTAATATTCTTGAGATGAAACAACTGAACCACTTGATTTTTTCAGAATTTATGATACCACCTTTTGTCTGGTTTTTGATTGAATAATTCCAGAGTACTCCCATGAAATGAATAAATGATAGGATTGAAAATAAAATTGGAAAATAACTATTATTAAATGAATAATAACTATAATTTTCATCATTTTCTTTTTTATACTCTACCTTTTTTTAGTCATATCATAATCTATTTTTTATTCCATTGGGTATTGAGGTGTTGATAACCATTTATCATTAAAGACCCTTAGATTATTTCATTGAAGTATATAATGTATGTGGTACTCGTTGTTGAAAAAATTATGCATGGGTGGGGGATTGAGGGTATCCTTATAATAATTCAATATATTGACTGTCTTATTCATGACCCTTAAACACTCATTAAAATCATTCCATTCTTTTTAAAATTGGCAGTATATCCCCATTCTGTTAAGGTAACTAGCATGGTGCTTCTTACCTCGTTTTTAAAATGTGGGCAATTGAATCATATTCCCTTCTTATAGAATATTTATTGATCCAATTGATTTAAACATTATTATTATGTTTAATCTCTTGTCATAGGAGACCACTAGAATTCCAGGATCTTCATCTCCACCATAAGGGAACAACAGAATATTTCTCTATATCTCTCTAATAATAGAATATATAAATATGTTTATAGAATTTTTTATTACACTTAATATGTATTAATCCAATCTATTTTGGTCAATGGTAATGGTAGAGGAAAATCATAAATTCTTTAGGATGTTTGGATCATATGACCCAATATAATAATCATTCCATCGGTTCAACACAATAAATTTCTTCTCCATTTTAGTAAGGAGTGTTTCATGAAAATATTGACTGAAAAATATTTCATTTTATTTTTCATATTCAATTATGTTTATGGAATATGTGGTCTTGGTATTGTTCATATGCGTCGACCAATAATAGGTATTTCCTTATAAATATTAAATATATAGGATCACCTTATCTTTCATTGAGAATTAGAGTATGGAAAAAATTTCTCAATAGTGTTTATCCATTACATTTTGATTAAAAAGCCGATATTTCCATCAAAATATTGTGGTTATTATCACATAAAGTGGTTAACTATAACTTAAAACTTTTTTAGTGGTTTTTATAACTCCACATGGTTTCATTTATAATTCAATACATGAGATAATTGAGAGAGGACCATCATAATATTTAAAAATTGTGATCACTACATATTAGACATCTCATTTTGGAAATTATAACATTGAACATCACCCTGGGTGTTGACATGATTTCTTATATTGGAAGACATTTTAAGATAAATGTATAATAGTTGAAGAGAAAACATGAATTAATAACAATATATTAGGATTATAATGAAAATTGGAAGAATAAATTACAAGTTATTCTATCCTTGTGGATTCCCAAGGATAGATCATGGTTATTAATGGTAAATATTGGGTTTGGTTTTCTAACCTAATCATAAAAAATATAAAAAAATGCTCTATTACCAACTAAAATTATCCACATATCATATAATTTTTGTTACATCATTTTAGAAAAAATATCAATATAATACATCTATAAATATAAACGGATAACATCATTGTTGAATTATCTACATCATAAAACATCTTCAAAATAAAAAAAAAATTAATTTTTGTCTACAAAAATAAATTATACTAGATATGATCATACTCTTAATACTACATGATATATCTTGGGTACATATATAATAGAAAGTTTGATCCATAAATCGTTGCAATTTTATAACAATATTAACATGTAATGATACATCGAGAGAGCGAATGATGAAACCATTGAATCAATAACATATTTACCATAAAACATCAAATAAATTTAGAGGATTAGATTAAAATATTATAAGTGTGTGGTAGACATGAGAGCCCATTAAATATTTCACAAAAATATGTCATGTAATTATAAGTATATGTTAAGAAACATAGCCAATACATTATAACATTTATGATGAGGTAAACTGAGAATATCTTTTTCATAATAGTATTGATGAGGAATAATAAACATGTACCACATATAAATTTTTGGAAAATGGATTACATCATACGACCCATGGATAGTGATTTCATGATATATTAATAATTACACTATTTATTTGGAGGAAATATAATTCATGGACCACCCATAATAAAATTATATCAATCATATGTATTTCTATATAAAATTAACCTACATTATGAATAAACATTAATTAAACAAATGGAATATTAATGCATAATAATATGTTAATATTTATTTAACCACTATGGTATCAAGTTGGATCATCTTAATATAAGATACTATGTCATTTTAGTCATTCAATTTTAAACCGAAGAACATTGTTTGTGAAAATAAATTCTAGATTGATAAAAAATATTAATAAATGTAGATGAATAATATGGGATGTCAAATTCTTTTATTTAACATTTTCGGAATGAGAAAAAAAACAATAAAATGGAAGATATAATATAGTTTCCAAAATAATATAAAGAAACCTATATAATTAATGATAAAACTATGACGCTTTTATTTCAAAATATAAATGATATTACAAAATTTATAAGAATGTAATAAAATAATAATTTAATAAAAAAATAGATATATTTTAGAATATTACCTTCTAATATTTATGTGTAATAAATTAATGGAAAAATAAGAATGAAAATATAATGGAATGAATATCCCTAAAAAATGTATAATTTGAGTGAATAAATATATTGAAGTGAATATATTAGAATATTATAAAGAATAATTTAGTGAAATAAATGTTTATAGAGAGTATATCTTTAAAAATAAAAATGTATAGTCAATTATTTATTCCTCACGTACGGAATTTCCAAAAAATATCCTGTAATATCTTCTATAGTCAATTAGTTTTCATTAATTTCTTTCATTTGAATATTCTTCACAATAATAATATATCTTATAATACGTTCTCATATTTTATTTATAATTAAATTAATTATAATTTATATAAAGGTGTTAAATGTTATTTTATTCATGGATGTAAAATTGCATTTACATAGACATAATTCTCTATGTATTGTAATTGTGAATACAGATCCACTAAATGAAATTGCATAAAATATTGTACTTCATTCTACACACCATTACCCAAATTTCATGTTTTGAACACTAAAAATACATTTTTGGTAGTTCTATAGAAGTTCCCATTTATTAGGGGTCTGAAAAAAGAATTCCCAGATCCCTAATATAAAATGTACAATACAAGAGATAACCAACTATTTCATATCTAGATATAGACAATAATAGTGGGTAATATAGTATTGTAGTATTTATCGACAAAGTATTGTAGAATAATAGAGTTTACTGATAGGGGTACTGTATATTTGTGAACATAATATACAAAGTGGACAAATTTTGTAAATCAAGGAATTGTAGTAACAATTTATACTATAACATCGTTTTCTTTTTTATTTCATTTCAGGAATTTGTTTTTTTTGTTTATGAGAAGTTATTTTCTGTAGTTTGTTGTGGCTTCTTATTCATATACATTGATTTGGGGATTATTATTGAACAATATAAATATCTATGTTTACATTATTATTCGACTTATTTTTATTCCATTTTCATGTTTATAAAACAATTTTTTGGAATTTTCATTCATCAGTTCGCTTGACATTTCCATTACAGATTTAAATATATCTTGAGTTTTTAATATTAAAGTCATATATATCAAACTTAACATGTTTATCGAAGGTAGAAAGGTTATGTTTTTTCATTTTCAATGACATAACAACATTTAATAGGGTATTATAATCATGTATCATAATTTTATGAAAAAAATATATATTTCACATTTGGGTGTTAAACCAATAGAGATTCAAAATACTATTTGTGAGGTACTCGAAATTCATTATATTATAGTTGTACACCTTATGCTAGTAATGAACATAATTCTCTATATAATAGAGGATTATGATATGCATGGTTAGCGGAAATATCTCTTGAATACATATGATAATTCATATTTTTAGAATATACTATTCATGTTATGATAGTTATTCAATCTAAATAAAAATTAATAGAATCTTATTTCTGATCACTAAAACAGATTCAAAAATAATTTTAAATTAGTATATATTGGTTGGAATTATTATATATGGTGAGGCACATTCACTTATTCTACTAGCTTTATTAACCAATAGTTTGGATGCTTCTGTAATAACACTGAATAATTCTCAATATAGTATACTGGTAAAGTAGAATGATTTGTGAAATATATTCCACAATGATTGTTTTTAGATAAGAGATTTAAGAAAATTTATGGTTCATCTATATAAAATTATGAAAGGGGATTATACATGAAGTGATATAATTGTAATGAATGATCAAAATAGAGAGGAAAATCCAAGATAAAGAAAAATGTTTCGGCTCTTAGTAGCTAGAGTGGTGTTAAAAAAAGATATTTCACAATGGAGTGCAATGAAAAATTGAATTAACTAAACTATAATATAGGAACCACATAAGTTATAGAAATTGATGTTTTTTTTCCGAGTGTGAATAATACTTTGTGGTCTTGTATTTTAGACTTAATGGTATCCATACATTCGGTATAATGGAATGCATTATAAATAGTTATGTTATTGGGAATTTCTGAATGGTTCAACATTCATATGAAAAGGCTTTAAATTTTTTTTGAATGTTTGATTCATAGACTGAAACTAATGAAAGGTTTTTTCTAATTTTTGGAAAATGTGAGATATATTTCTAAATTAATAAGAAATATAATTTATATTAGTTCTCCTGATGATTCATTTTTTGACATAATATTCAGTAGAGGTGTATGGAAAAGACCAAATGAGTTGTAGTTATAGATCAAAAAGTATACAATTTAACTTAGTTGAACATGATATAAAATTACATGGAAGTGGTTGTGAAAAATAAATATATTATGGATTTATTACTATATAATTATATATTAGTCAATATGCATGAGATATGGATGCATGTTCTAGTAAAATAATGGATTCTATCATAGATAAAATTGATGGTTATTATCCATTATTAAAGTTTTATTTTTTTGGAATAAAATTAATTTATCTTTTATAAAAGGTGGATGGACACTGAAAGATAGAAATATTTACTTGGTACATATTGATATTTTGGGACATAAACTAATACATTCCGAATTAGGGTCAATATATTATTTCAAATTTATTGATTAATCCAAAAAATATATGGGATTACTTTTTGAATAGGTAATATAATTTACATACCATGTTTGAAAAGTGTAAAAAATTAGTGTTTAATGAGTGTATATTGAATATGAAATGATTTAATTATGATAATAGAGGAGATATGGTTGAAAGTAAGTCTACAAATTAGAGGATAATATTTGAATTCTAGGAGAGAAGTATCCATAAGGTACACCTCAGTAGATTGGTCTCTAATGAGAGGTTGAATATAGAATTAAATTAACATTCCAAGAATACGAGACTTCTTTTGGGGTTACCCACAACATTTTATATAGAGATAGTTAGTGGGTCAATATATCACATTAATAGGGTTCAATTTTTACCAACAAAAGAATTTCTACATAAGGATATGCCAACCAGAAAGAATGGAGTAATTTCACATTTTTGAAGTCATTATTTAATTTGAATATGTTTATATAGATTCTAATTCATGGACTAAATTTTATGAAATATATAACACATCCTAATTAATTGGATAAATTATCAATAAGTTTACATACTATTTAATATATGATGATTATAGGAAGATCATATGAATCAACCATGTGATATTTAATTAAGATGACTTATAAAATAATAATATTGAAATTGAAAATGATTTTGGAAATAAAGAATCGGGTTTCCTGGGGGATGTTGAACTTGAATCTATATTGGAACATTTGATTACTTTATTAGTGAGGGATATATCACAAATGGATTTAAGATGATTAACTATGGTGAAAAACGTATGGATAGGAATTCATTATCTATTCATAATAATTTTTTGACCAACAGTGGAGATCATAAATTCATTGAAGATAAAATACAATTTAAAGTGACTGGATAGTGGGACTAGGAATTTTTTATTTCATACATACATTTCATTGGATATTAATAATTTAAAATAATTAAAGTTGTCATTTTAGAGAAATTGATGTACATGTTCAAGGAATAAAATGATCGTAAGAAGATATATATGAAAAGGTTAGTGGGGAATTATTTTCAATAGAAGGAATAGATAGATTAAAAAAATTATCACTGATTGTGATGCATAACACTATCATGGTAATCATAGTATTATTATGATAAATGATATATATCTTGAGTAAAATGATCATAAAGGCATATTTCTATTTTGAAGATATAGATGAGAGAATTTAATTGGATTTGCAAGAGGGTTCTGTTTAGCTTGGAAAGGAAGAAAATATGGGTAAAATGGGAAATATAGTTAGAAGAGTTAATGTTGGTACTCTGGAATTGGAATAATAATTTTCTTTATTTATGAGTAATGATTCTTATAAATTGTGTGTGATGGATCAATTATGAAATTTAAATCCTTTAGTAATGAATACATGATTACACATATTTAATTGGATGAAATAATCATGAAATATCATGTAGAAATATGTTTATTGAGTTACAAGGAGAAACAATTATGGAATTTCATATGGAATATCGTGGAGATGCCAATAAGTCTTTATTGATAAATATCAACTGATACCATCATCAGTAACCATGATATAATTTCAGGATTACTACATTGAGAATTTTTTTATGATTTCTTAATGTGGTGGGAAACCCTAAATCTATATCCCTTGATTGAAATTTAATATTAACAAAGCTGTACGCACCAGATATAAAATAAGTGGTTGTGTATATAGAAAACAATTTATAATGAATCAGCTATGGGATGCATGAAGTATTCCTTTGTATATACCTGAATATATATTTTTTATATAGTGCTACTTGTGGGTATGAAAATTTATAACTCTATAATGGGTTATATGAAAGATGTGAGGTACATATTGACTATTTAAATGAAATTCAATAAATAGAAATATTATTTGTGAAAGGAAAATCAATTTATATTTTTAAATGTTACCATGGGGTTGATTTTAATGGTGGGATGGGTGCCACATTTTTTGGTTTTACTTGTGAAGGATTTATAGTATGCTATATATCACAACTACTAGTGGTGGTGGTGTTAGATATATTATAGGTCGAGTACATTAGTGTATCATCATTTAAGAGGGATATGGTTATGTAGAATATTTTATTAGAGGAGATTTATTGAAATATAGATAGAATATTTTATTGAATTTGGATATTGAGAGGGATATAAATATTTCAGATATCCCAACGTTTCATTAGGGTATAATGAATTGTTTTGGGTGTACCACATTATCATATTCATAATATTGAATGGTATGCTAAAATTAAAAAATTTTATGGTGTAAATTGTTTTTCAAAAAAGTTATAAAAATATGATTATGATTCAGAAATAGATCCATTAGTAGACCATTTATTGTTAATAATTGATGTGTAGAGAATGAGATGACAAGTATGGAAAAAAATTATAGGGACATGATAGGGAAATAAGTTGTCCTATTATAAATAACCATCTTGAAATTAAATTTTCAATGGTATGGATTATAGTATCTTATAATTTGTTATCTTGAAATTTGTGAATTAACGGTAAATTCCCCATTTATGAGTGAAGATGAGGAGGGGAAAGGATTAGTTTTGTTTTAGAAGATATACACATCAAAGGATGTATGTTTTTTAGATTATATTACATGTGGGATATTAGGGAAATGGTGGGTCATGTTCCATTACCTAACTTTGAGCCAAATTATAGTGCTTATAAAATACACTAGCTCAAAACACTCATGGTTCGACCACTATATCATGGTTTCATGGAATTATAAGGTTAATTACATTAGAAATTCAGGTCTTAGTAAAAAAATATACCTCAAATAAAAAACATTGATTCATTTGATTATACCCTATAGGATAGGTGGATTTATCCTCAATAATGAAACAATCCCCTCGAATGTGTATCATGTACCATAATACTATATCGATACATTTTATTAGGGTGAATATAATAAATGATGAGTAATACTGAGAAAAATATAGATCGGAATTAATAAAAGAGTCCTCTTATGCACATATCGAATGGAATTCATAAATATAGACAAGTAATTTTGATCAATAATCCCTTCGATAAAACTCTATAACCTAAAATCTAAAGCATGATAACTCTTATTATCATAGTATGAGAATTTTTGGACCATCCTCCAAGATCCCTAAATGGTCATGGATAATGGAAAAAAATAATCCTAACTTCTATTATTGTTTGAAACAAACACATGAAAAATGGTATTTATTGTAATATTACCAAACATATTATCACTCAGTAAACAATGACTCTACATACTCACTCTCAGCTTCATCATGTAGAAAACTAGTAATAACTACCTAGATTTTCATAGAGCCTCTATCTAAAGATCATAAAAGGATTCCCAAAATCCCAATTTTCATGAATGATGTAGTCCTCCCAAAAAATAGTTACTTATTAATTTATTACATGAGAAAGTATCACATTAGAAGATTCAATGTGAAATATATATACCCAATTGAAAATACTATCACCCATTGGTTCCATGGCTATATTAGTTAGGTTTTTGATCAATGATTTATGAAATAACATAAATTATAGTGGTATATAAAATTATTTTCATGTCATTATAAATGTTAAGTCTATATGAGCCTTTCCCACCAAATGGATCCAAAATTAGATAATAATTTTGAATTAAATGATAAAAAATTTAAAACCATAAATCTTATTGAATAATTAATTTTTTTCAAAAGTCTATACGAAACAATCAACTATTTCATTCCAATTAATTCAATTCAACCACCCACATAAGATACTCATAGAAATTCATTGATCCAAAATTCATGCTCAATTCCAAAATGAAGACTTTATTTCCAAAACAAATTATTTATCATCATAATCACATAATCGACATTCTTTATTAGGAATAACTAGTTTTATTTTCAATGAATATAAAAAAACTCAAATATTTTTTCAATCTAAGATAAAAAATATATTCTAAAAAATATAATAAACGAATTAAATATGATATCCATCATCTTTTTTTAAAAGTGATAGAAAAGTCATTGGTTCATCTAAAATATGTTTAAAAAATACTATAAACACAAATAAAATATCCTAAAAGTTAATTATCATGATTTATGGGATGTTTTCTAATGAAATTCAAAAATTATCATTATTAAAAACTCATATCTTCAATTATTATGGTAGAATAATATATATATATATATATATGGGATAAAAAAACATAATAAGATGTGATGGAATGGATCAAAATGCACAAGAGCTAAGTTGAGATTACTATTATGTGGATGATCAATATCTTATTTATAATTGTTAGATTATATTACACCTCCTTTGAGGATAAATCATATTATGTGAAATATGACATAAAACACTAATTTTAATTAGTTAGGATACTATAAGAAAATAATATTGTAGAAAGGATGAAAAAGGTTTTGAATACCAATGAGTAAACATTACTCAATAATAGTTTCTTTTCAAGGAACTCTTGGGAAGATGTGGAAAAAGTGAAATTTTACAATCAAATTACGGAATTTTTATGTATCAAATAGAAAAGAATATGTTATGAGATCTTTTATAGGCAGAAAAAACCGGTAAAATAGTTTTTGTATATTGGTGGATGTCATTTATTGAACAATGATGATGGTACATATAAGGCCCCGACCTTAAACATTACTTAATCTTGAGTTATTTCAATAATACACATTGAGTATCTTTTGAGGATTAGAGTTTTAGAGAATTAGATCAGAAATAATGCATTACATTCAACATTTAAACAATTTGGTTACATAAAAGGTAGTATTCATTTTTTCCATCAACGGAAACATATTTAAAATTAAACATGGATTATTTCTTGACACGTCCTGGACACTATCATCATATCACGTACCTTTCTCTTCACATGTGAAAAACATTTCAAAAACTTGGGATGGGCCTAAAAAGCTCAGTAAGGGGTATAGAAATATATAAAGGAAATATTAGTACATGTATACATAAGAATCAATGAAATCATACATTACTCATAAAACATAACCACGTTAACATACCTCATGAAATCATAAGATTTATGAATAACTCATAGAAATCATAAGACATAAAGGTAACTTGAGGCATTCATAACATTATTACATAGGGAGTAACCCTCATGGTTAAATTTGGAATACCCATCACAGTATATTTCTTAAATCAATTCGGAAAAACCTTAACGTTTAACCCCTTCGCGTTACCCAATGCATTGGAGAGCTATATCGGGCTCACCCGCCCTTAGTTTATCACAGAACCACCCGTCTTCATAAAAAATTCCCAAGAACCATAATATAATCATATAACATAACTAAATAATAAAGGAAAGATAAAATTCCCACATTGCGACAATAATATAACATATTAATATATTGAAATAATTAATCCATTCTAAAAACGATTTTCAAAACCATTTAAAACATTTAATAAATAGATTTTTGAATCAAAGTGTCCCATACCACCTTAAATATTTTAAAATTTTAAACCATTAATATCCATATAAATAAATCCTTAAATCCATGTTTAAAACATGGATATTAATGATAAATATTTATTAAAACATTTAAAATGATATTTTAGTTAAACGGTTTTTAACAAAAAGTGAGACACTTGAATACAGTAATCGAGGAATAACGTTTAATCAGAAGATTATAATATCATGATAATAAAGGGATTCATGATATAATATTCCAAATGATAGTATATACACCATATAAGAGTGAATTGGTGCATAACAACAATGAAGTCTCAATAGAAATGTAAAATGAGAAGAAATCCCTTATAAAAAAGGTATCCTTAAATTAAGGATAAATCAATCTGACAATTATGTGTGAAAAATATAAATAAACCCAATATAAGTGGATATTAAGTGTAAAACAATACAAGTACATTCACAGACATTCAAAGGATGACATATTCATTAACTACATGTTGAACCCAAAGAAATCAAAATTGGATTAAGAAGTTCCCTTGGTAAAATTCGAGAGCCAAACGACGTCACTTTAAAATTCAGAAAATTAGTAGCTGAGAGAGAAAATGTTATCTAATAACATGGACATAAAATTTACATCAATAGATATATATAAGAAAATATCCCAACCTAAAAAATATTTAAATTAAAAGACATAACAAAATAAGTCTTTTAAAAAGAGGAGGGTGAAAGGTTCCCTTACCGATTTGGGTAACATTCGAAACGTACACCCCATGAAAGAAGTACTATAAAACATTGATGTAAATAATCATAAATGAAATTAAATTACACAAAGTTTAGAATAATGGGAAGTATATATATCACTCAAAGAAAATGGTGGCAAATGTAGCGTAAATCTCACGGGAATAAAAGTGAGATGAAAAACCCTTTTACGAAAACTCGGCAGCCTAACGGCACCACATAAAACATCCAAAAAATGGACTGATGAAATAACATATATTCTCTCATCATATGAACATAGAAATTACAGTATTTGGAATATAAAAGAACATCCCCCAACTAATAAAGGGGAGCTTAAAAGAAACTACATAAAAGAGAGTACTTAAAAAGAAAGAGAGAGGTAGGATCCCTTACCTGAAGTCCGACTTGACTTATTCATTTATTTACATTCATAAATAATAATCTTTGGTCAATTTATAATTTCTTAAGGACATACGTTAAATTTTATTATTCAATTAATATCATATATTATCATGTTATAATAATTAGTTAATTATGTGAGTTCATATCATACGTTTGGTTGATGTTCGGTACATGAGTCAAAAATGATCTTGTTTGAAACGAATTGTCACTGTACTTGTATGTACATCATATCCAGAATAGTATTAATGATGTATATATCATATATATATTGTATATATTCGTTTTATACTTATTCCATAATATTTAGAAATAAAAAGAAATGAAATGCACCATTCATGGAGACGGTAGGTCGTACGTACGCATGAACGCTACTTTCATGGCTTTTGCACATTAATGGAATTAAAACTAAATGAGAGATATATACATATTATAATTACAGTATAATATATATGTTATATTGGTCACATATGTTAATTAATTAAATTCTTTATACATTCCATGTACTGCATGAACGAGTCACATCACGTGAGGGGGCGGTGGTCCACTCTTCCTCGTATGAAATTATCGCATTTGCACAACATGAAAAGCATAATGGTATGTTTTAAATATAAAATATATAAGAATATAGGAGACCTAAATACCATATATATCATATATAAAAAGCAGTGGCATCATAATGGCCACCATGAAGGGTGTTAAGAGAAGATTGAACAATCATCATTTCGTGAGGCAGTAATTCACCATCCACATAAACATAATGTTCTTTAACCATTAGATGGAGGTGTGTGTAAGTGTAACACGACTCATTCACATAAAAACATCCTAATATATTGAATATACTAGTGTTGTTACAAAGTAAAGGACTAAAAATAGTTTAGGGGGATTGGAGAAACAAAATAAAACAAAAGAACACAAGTGAAGACATTACATTTAAATCAGGTAACTTCTCTTGGTTTACACCAAAAGGGTTTCTTGAAGAGCTTTTTGAAAAAGTTAAGGCTCCTAGAATGAAGAGAGGGATTTGGAGAGATAAAATGAGAATATTTTGGTCGAGCCAAAGGCTTGAGAGGTATGGGTAAGGGGTAGAGGTGGGGGCCTTTTATAAGAGGGAGGATTGGCACTCTTAGAATTTCTTGAAAAGTAACTTTATTATAAAATAATTTTCGAATATTAAAGGTACCACAATTTTATGTTTCTTGGATAAGGTGATAAGGGTTCGAAATCCTCCCATCCAATAGGTCTTTGATAAGTGTAAGTCTTATATTTTACCTTAACTTCTCATTTTATTTAAATCGTTCATTAATGAGGTAATCGTTTCATGATCATGGTGTCATAAATAAATTAATTTATTTAATGTCTAAAAATTATAAAAAAAATACTATGATGTATGAAATCGTTTCAGATTTCTAATAAATATTTATAGTCAATATTATGACTTGTATAACCCCATGTAAAAATTGTTTTAGTAAAATAATACATGTTTGTGACATTTTTATTTTAACTTTAAATAAAATGTTATTAATGTCCTTTTCCTACCAAAGTGGCTCCATGGTGTCCCCAAGTTGACCCATGGATTTTCTTGGTCGTCCATGACTCATCAAATAAGGGTAATACATGTGTCAAGGTCATTTAATATTATTATAACATTATCTTTACCTTAAATTACACTAATTACCTTTAATCGCGATTAATAAAACTTAAAAGTTACTATTCACCACAATATTATTTTAATCCCATTGAACCACATTTTACATCATAATGAAAACCATGTATGTCATATTTTTGAAAATAAAATCACAGAAGTGGTAAAGTTTCATTTAAACTAAAAATCAGTTTTTTCACTACCACCTAGTGGTTTCAATATTCATCAAAAATTGATGTTTTTCAGAAAAATACAAAAAATTCACCCTAAGATATATTTGATAATCCGAATTCAAAAATGATTTATATTTTAAAAAATTAAAAACATAAAATTTTCATTAATTAATTTAATAATTAATTCCCGCTGTCAGAACAAATAGTGTATTTTTAGGAAATAATATATATTAAAAGATTGACACTAGTTTAAGTCCAATTTTAAAGTGAAATTAATTCCAATGACCACCATTGGATTAAATGGTAATAATATATTCTAATTGAAATTTAAAAACAATTCAAAAGATGATCTAATCATATAAATAATTTATAATAAAAAGAGGTTTTGAATTAAAATACAACATTTTCACTAAAACTGATCTTTATCAGAAAAATAACAAAAAATTACACAAAGTAAATTTTGATGTCCAGATTCTAAAGAAGGATTGTATTTTTCCAGATGTAACCTATAAAATCTTCAGAAGTATATTTAAAAATGGTTCTCCATTAAAAGGTGGTTAATCGTCCTTTTAAAGAACATTAGAAGATTTATGCTTAAAATTGGATTCATTTTCATTTTATGCCTCTAACATTTATTGGAAAAATGTAAAAATATTTGACACAAAAATATAATAATTTTGTAGTTAGTTCTATTAATTCCCTCCATTACAATGGATAGGCGATTGTACCATTTAAAATAATACTATTTTATTATTAGAGTGCAACGTAAGATTTCAAATAAACTCATTGTTGTGTATTGAGTACGCCATCGAGCATAGCGTTCCCTTTAAATTAATATTAACATTTTATTCAAAAATATGGATAAATATGAAAAATTAATATTCTTTATTTACCTGAGATGTTACATCCTTTCCCCTTTTTGAAATTACATCCTCGCAATTTTTAAAAATGGGTTTGGAAAAGTCATTGAAAACCCCACATCGGAAAATGAGTAAATTAAACTGTCACCTTAAAAGAAATAAAGGGAATAAAAAAGGCCCCTCAAGTTAACTCATAAAAAGATTACATGTAGAAAAACATGGACAGGGAAGAAAAAACAAACGTTCATGTTCTGAGGGAGAGTGATAGAAAACATGTTTAGGAGAAAGTTAACCACCAGAAGATCACAAACTGGTGATGGGTTAAACGGTATTTGATTCCCCGGTAGGAAAAGTTAACAGACAACATTTTTGTAAGTTACTTTTCAATGAGGAATTTATTTATGAGCCTATCTAAATCATAAGGAAACATACGTACTTGTCGTGTAGACTCTCATATCCTACTATATTTCTTACACAAACTCATATTTTCTCCAAAAGAGGGGTATTTAGGATGACTTGCTCACATTAAGAGAGCTATAATCAACTTCTATAGTATCACCTAATCCACAAAAGAGAAATATATATTTCCCATGTCTTTAAACCTTATCCAAAACCAAAATTGTTAGAACAAGATCTGATAATCCACAAATGGATAATCCTTTATAAAAAAGAAAATCTATTCTTAATCTCGAAAATTTGTCCAACAAAACCAAAAGTTCAATGAAGACCATTCAATAAACAATTTATCCATAAAATTATTCAATGTAGACCAAAATAAGATTGAAACACAAATATTTGATGGATTTAATCACAAAGTCTTCCAAGGTAAAAATTAACATTTATCTCTAAATAACATCAGTTGCACATAAATTATCATATTGAAAAGTAATTAACCTAATCACATATCCTCCATGATAGGTTAATAATTTCCATAGATAACCCAAAATCTACTTAATATTGATTCATAAAATCATCTAACTATAAAGAATTAGTCAAACTAACAAGGGACTTCACGTAGTCCAGTGGTAGGTGATAAATACCAGTCACACTTTGGTTGTGGGTTCGATTCCCGCAGCTTTGTCCGACGCGATGGGTTGTCACACAGTCTACGTGTTATCCTTTTTCCAAAACTATATAATTCTTAAAACATTCCCCAAAACGATATAAGATCTTCAAAAATAATCATAAAATATTTTAACCTCAAGTTTATCTCATGCCTTTAATTTTCCATCATAACATACAGTAACCCATAATTACCTCAAAATTAAGGATCATATAAACCCTAATGGTTACCTTTATAATTATCACCTGAACATCCACATCGAGTTGGTTTTCCCGTACAAGATGCATTTGAGAACTCACCAAGGTTCAAGTGGTTGATCATGACTCCTAATAGTTGATTTAGAATAACCACAAGATTTCTCATTGAATCCCCCATTTCATCTGGTCTCTTAAACAGAGAACCACCACAGTTTCCTTCAAACCCATTGTCACTTTGGTGCATACTAGATCCATCCATTTACTAAAACCAAAAATGTCAGCGTGAGTATATCAATAAAATCATCATGTACTACAGAGGAAGATAAACACTAATATATACTTATCAAAGTTATCTCAAACTTATTACTACATTCAAAAATAACAATGACTTTATCTAATATAATAACAATTGTTGTAAGACAAAACTTGTAACTTATGCTTAAACAACACTCTAACCTCTAAAGTTATCTAAACTGACCTTTGATACCAACTATAAAGCCCCGGCCTTAAACATTACTTAATCTTGAGTTATTTAATGAATACACATTGAGGATCTTTTCAGGTTTAGAGTTTTAGAGAATTAGGTCAAAAATCATGCATTACATTCCACATTTAATCAAAGTGGTTACATAAAAGATAACATTCATTTTTCCCATCAACAGAAACAAATTTAAAATAAGACATGGATTCTTTCTTGACACTTCTTTGACACTATCATCATATCATGTACCTTTCCCTTGACCTATGAAGAACATTTTGAAAACTTGGGATGAGCACAAAAAGCTCAGTAAGGGATATAGAAATACAGAAATGAAATATTAGTACATGTATACATAAGAATCAATGAAATCATACATTACTCATAAAACATAAGCATGTTAACATACCTCATGAAATAATAATATGTATGAATAACTCATAGAAGTCATAAGAAATAAAGGTAACTTGAGGAATTCATAACATTCTTACGTAGGGAGTAACCCTCATGGTTACGTTTGGAATACCCATCATAGTATATTCCCGAAATCTCTTCTGAGAAACCTTAACGTTTTACCCATTCGCATTACCCAATCAATTGGAGATCTATATTTGGCTCATCCGCCCTTAGTTTATCACGGAACCACCCGTCTTCATAACCAATGCCCAAGAACCATAACACAATCATAACACATAACGTAAGAATAAAGGAAATATAAAATTCCCACATTGTAATATCAATATAAAATATTAATATTTTGAAATAATGAATCCATTCTAAAAACCATTTTCAAAACCATTTAAAACATTTAATAATGATATTTTGAATCAAAGTGTCCCATACCAACTTGAATATTTTAACATTTTAAAAAATTAAAATCCGTATAAATAAATCCTTAAAATCATTTTTAAAACATGAATATTAATGATAAATATTTATTAAAACATTTAAAATGATATTTTAGTTAAAGGGTTTTTAACCAAATGAGGATACTTGAATACAATAATTGAGGAATAAGATTTAATCAGAACTTTATAATATCATGAGAATAAAGGGATTCATCATATAATATTCCAAAGGATAGTATATACACCATATAATATTTAATTGGTGCATAACAACAATGAAGTCTCAATAGAAATGTAAAATGAGATTAAATCCCTTATAAAGAAGGTATCCTTAAATTAAGGATAAATAAATCTCATAAATATGTGTGAAAAATATAAATACACCCAATATAAGTGGATATTAAGTGTAAAAAATCAAAGTTCATTCACACATATTCAAAGGATGACATATTCAATAAATACATGCTGAACCAAAAGAAATCGAAATTGGGTTAAGAAGTTCCCCTGATAAAATTCGACAGCCTAACAACCTCACTTTAAAATTCATAAAATTAGTTGATGAGATAGAAAATGGTATCTCATCACTTGAAAATAAAATTTACATCAATAAGGATATATAATAACATATCCCAACATAAAAATATGTATATTAAAATACATAACAAAATAAGTCTTTTAAAAAGAGGAGGGTGAAATGTTCCCTTACCGATTTGGGTATCTTTCGAAACGTACACCCCATAAAGAAGGACTATACAACATTTATTTAAATACTCATAAATGAAATTATATTGCACAAAGAGTTGAATAATGGGAATTATATATACGACTCAAAAGAAATGGTGGAAAATGTAGAATAAATCTCACAGGAATAAAAGTGAGATGAAAACCCCCTTACAAAAACTCGGCAGCCTAACAGAACCACTTAAAACATCCAAAAAACTGGTTTGATGAAATAAAATAGGGTCTCTCATTATATGAACATAGAATTATAGTAATAGGAATATAAAATAACATCCCCTAACTAATAAATAGGAGCTTAAAAGAAACAACATAAAAGATAGTATTTATAAAGAAAGAGAGAGGTAGGACCCCTTACCTCAAGTCCGACTTGTCTTGTTCATTTCTTTATATTCTTGAATAATAAACTTTGGTCAATTTATAATTACATAAGGAAATACTTTAATGTTTAGTATTAAATTAATATCCTATATTATCATGCTATAATAATTAGTTAATTATGTGAGTTCATATCATACGTTTTGTCGATGTTCGGTACATGAGTCAAATATGATCTTGTTTGAAAAGAATTGTCACTGTAGTTGTATGTACATCATATAAAAAATAGTATTTATGATTTAAATATCATATATATCTAGTATATATTCGTTTTATACTTATTCCATATTATTTGGTGATAAAAAGAAATGAAATGCACAGTTTATGGGGATTGTAGGCCGTACGTACGCATGAACGCTACTTTCATTTCTTTAGCACATTAATGGAATTAAAACTAGATGAGAGAGATATATATATATATTATAATTAAATTATAATATAAATGTTATATAGGTCACATATGTTCATTAATTTCATTCTTCATACATTCCATATATTTTATGAACGAGGCACATCACTTGAGGTGGCGGTAGTCCACACTTCCCCGTATTAAATTATCGCATTTGCACAACATGAAAAGCATAAAGGTATGTTTTAAATATAAAATATATAAGCATATAGAAAAAATAAATACCATATATATCATATATAAAAAACATAGACATCATAATTTCCACCATTAATGGTGTTAAGAGAAGATTGAACAATCATTGTTTCTTGAGGCAGTAATTCGCCATCCACATAAACAGTATGTTCTTTAACCATTAGATGGAGGTGTGTGTAAATTTAGCCTGAATCCTTCACATAAAAAAAATCCTAGTATATTGAATATACTGGTGTTGTTTCAAAATAAAGGAATAAAAAGAGTTTAGGGGGTTGGAGAAGCAAAATAAAACAAAATAACACAAGTGAAGACATTACCTTTAAATCGGGTAACTCCTATTGGTTTGAACAAAAATGGTTTATTGAAGAGCTTTCTTCAAAAGTTAATGATCCTATGATGAAGAGAGGGATGTGGGGAGATAAAATGAGTAGACATTGGTCGAGCCAAAGGCTTGAGGGGTGTGGGTAAGGGGGTAGAGGTGGGGGCCTTTTATAAGAGGGAGGAGGGGCACTCTTGGAATGTCTTGAAAAGATACATTATTGTAAAATAATATTAGGAAATTAAAGGTCCCAAAATTATATATTTCTAGGATAATGTGATAAGGGTTCGAAATCCTCCCATCCAATAGTTTTTTGAAAATTTAATGTTTTAGATTTTACCTTATCTTCTCATTTATTTAATTCATTTATTAATGAGGTAATCAGTGCGTCATTATGGTGTCATAAATAAATTATTTTATTTAATGCCTAAAAAATATAAAAAACTACTATGATGTAGGAAATATTTTTATCTTTCTAATGAATATTTATAGTCAAAATTATGTCTTTTATAAACCTATGTAAAAATTGTTTTAATAAAAAAATACATGTTTGTGACAATTTTATTTTAACTTTAAATAAAAAGTTATTAATGTCATTTTCCTACCAATGTGGCTCCATGGTGTCCCCATGTTAATCCATGGATTTTATTGGTCGGCCATGACTCATCCAATATGGGTAGGACATGTGTCAAAGTCATTTCATATTATTATAACATTATCATTACCTTAAATTATACTAATTACCTTTAATCGTGATTAATAAAACTTAAAAGTTACGATTCACCAAAAAAATTTTTTCATCCCATTGAACCACATTTTACATCCTAATGACAACCATTTATGTCGTATTTTTGAAATTCAAATCACATAAGTGTTAAATTTTCATTTAAACTAAAAATCAGTTTTTTAACTACAACTTAGTGGTTTCACTATTCATCAAAAATTGAAGTCTTCCATAAAAATACCAAAAATTCACCCTAAGATATATTTGATATTCCATTTTCAAAAATGATGTCTAATTTACAAAATTCAAAACATAAAAGTTCAATTAATTAATTTAATAAATAACTCCCGCTGTCAAAACAAATAGCGTGATTTTAAGAAACAATATCTATTAAAAGATTGACACTAGTTTAAGTCCAATTTCAAAGTGAAATTAATTCCAATGAACAAAATTGGATTAAATGGTAAAAATATATTATAATTTCACTTTAGAACGAATTAAAAATATGATCAATTCATATAATAAAATTAGATCAAAAATAGGTTTTGAATTAAAATACATCATTTTCACTAAAACTTATCTTTATCAGAAAAATAACAACAAATTACAAAAAGTAAATTTTGATGTCCAGATTCTAAAGAAGGATTTTATTTTCTCAAATGTAACATATAAAATCATCAAAAGTATATTTAAAAAGGCTTCTCCATCAAAAGGCGGTTAACCGAACTTTTAAATAATATTAGAAGATTTATGCTTAAAATTGGATTCATTTGCATTTTAAGCCGCTAACATTTATTGGAAAAAAGAAAAAATATTTGACACACAAATATAATAATTTTGTAGTTAGTTATTTTCATTCCCGCCATTACAATGGCTAGTTGTTAACAACAATTTAAAATAATTTTATTTTATTATTAGAGTGCAATGTAAGATTTCAAAGAAACTCATTATTGTGTATTGGGTACACCATTGAGCATAATATTCCTTTTAAATTAATATTAACATTTTATTCACAAATATGGATAAATATGAAAAATTAATATTCTTTATTTACCTTGGATGTTACAGTACACTTCATAATTATTAATATTTAACGAACGAATGATTATTTGTTGTTTTTAAACATGGAATAATGTTTAAAAGTTTCTTAATAAGAGTCTTAAAAATTATTGGGAGAATTAATATCAAATTTATTGATGAAAATAATGAAGTCAAATCTATAAATTGTTTTTGAATTAAATAAAACGAGATATAGGAGATCTTGATGAAAATTTTAATGAACCTTGAATAACATCTCATGAAAATGACTCAATGGATAAACTACATGATTAAAAATATATAAAAATAACCATTTATTTAATTATGAAAAACAAAGATGAAATTAATAAATCAATAAATGTGTTTGATAAGGATTATCTATCAAAAATTAAATGAATGATGGATGTCAATACAAATTCGATTATCGTACGTAGTTTCAAAATCATAAGTAGAATAAATAAAGATGAATCTAGGGTCATGCAATTTAATTAAGGGTAAAACAAAGATATAAATATACCTTGATAGCTTAATAAATGTTTGATTGATCTCAATATATTTTGAAGAATTTTGGGTTTTAAAAAAAATATGTTGATAATGAGAACATAAACCAAAATAACTGTATGTTGGTATGAAATGTCTATTTTGAAATAGAAGGCAATGATGTGTAAAGGAAATTCACATTGGTGGGTATAATTGATTTTATTAGAAAATTCTAAAAGTTTTCTATTCAAAGGGGCAAATGATATATTAAATATATATGAATATGGTATTCTTGAATGGTGTTCTTAATAGTGTGGTCTATATTGAATGTCCAATAAACTTTTAGATTAGAAATTTTTGTGAAATACATGATATAAAATAAGGACTTATATAGTTAAAAAAGTAAAAATTAACCTTTTATGTATCTTTTTATTTATATTTTATGATGAAATAGTTGATGACAATTCTTTTTGATCACATATACCATGAAAAATAATTTATGGAATAGTGGTTAATAGTACATTTTTACATTGAGGATATCATATTTGGTTGATGAAAGATAAAATTCAGTGAGGGTTTTTATAAAATGATTAGATCAGAGTATGGGATATTGAATATTTATAAACATCATTTTATCCAACCATAAAATACATGCACAATAGTACAATAAACAAGATTTACTATTACATATCGAGGTTAATCACTCCTCCAAAATCCAAAGGAATATTTAAAATAGATATAAAATACATTAAAATGTTATTTACAATCCAATGTAAATTTACTTTATAATACCACATCATATGACACCCTTATATTAATATAAAATACCATATTTTTATTTATAGCATGTTCAATGGAATAAAAAAATGATGATCTGAGATACTTAGTAATGGTATAGACGATATATCAATAAAATCTATATAGGTGACTCTAAATAATATCATAAAAGAGTAAAAATAAAATGTTTATATAATTATTATAACGTAATCATATAATCATACCTCTAAAAATCATAACCATGTAAATTAAGATGAATCATAACATTAATATGTGTCATAACATAGGTATGTATAATGATGAAAGAAATTCTGAACATACCAAAACATTATAAATAATATCCAATCTATTGTATTACTACCTATACCATCATCCCATTGTGAAAAAAATGTGCTCTATGAAATAGTTTAATTAAATAACCACTACTTCCCCATATTATTACTTCTCCAGAGATATAAGTGTAACACAATTCATTCAAGGAAATAAAATTTTATGGAATTCATCAATAATAATAAACCATACATATGTGTTCCACATGAACATTTAAATAAATCATAACAACTTATAATTGTTAATCAATAAATATAATATTTGTTGAATAAAAATTTTATCCTTATATAAAAATTATTCATCTTGTGAAAGAATGTATATTATTTCATTGATTCATATCCCTAGTGAGAAAAAATAAATAATGGATGTTCAAATAGATATGAAACCTCTACAATAATATGATGAAATTTTTTATACATTAATTTAATATATGTTTTTATTTCTGGAATTTTTTTTGAAAATAAATAATTATAAATCAACGGCTTCAAAATAAATGATAAATTAAATAAAAAATATATTAAATAACCTTGAAAAAATGAGATTTTACATTCAAATGCAAACTGAATAAAATAGTGGTAAAAAAAAATATGTGATAAATATATTAGAAATAAGGAAAAATTATTCCTTTCCAAATTTTAAAAGAAATCCAAATAAAAAAAGGTGACATTAATAAATAATAAAATAAGAGAAAATCACATTCAAGAAATAGTATAATGACTATGGACCTAAAGGCGAAGGATTACCCACCTAAATGATATAGATAAACACAATTCCTTTTAAAATTGTCAAATTTTTAATATAAATTAAAGAGTGAGTAAAATTTGAAGATACATATAAATCCAACAAATTAATAAATGATAATAGGTAAAAGTATTTATATTGAATGTTCATATAAATTATCTAAATTGAATTTTAGGAATCGATAATCTCCAAAATTATCTATAATAAATGTAAACAAATAATTAGCCTATTTTTATCAGAATTTAAATATATAATTTTATTTTAGTAATTTATATCCTTTTTTAAACAAATATTTATTAGTTTTATTGTATTTCAATCATCATATTTTAGAAGTTTTGATTATTTTTCATTATTTTTGGAATTGTGATTTTATTCATTATTATATGTTACTATGTTAATCATTAAAAAATTATTAATGGAAGTGGAATCCAAATATTTTAATTATTATAAATTCCCATATTTATTTTTTGGGTAATACTTATATAGCCTATATAATGGAATTCACAAAATCTTCATATCAGATAACATTTCTGAAATCATTTAGATAATTTATAATGATATTTGACACGGTTTCCAAAATTTCATAACTAGAATATCAAATGTAATTAATAATTGATATCCTATTTTTGTAGTATTGAAGTATTAAAAATCATCCATGATGTAATTAAGAAAGTTGGTATAGCATAGTTCATATAGGTAGTTGACCTAATCTAAATAAGTATATAGCATACAAATGAAAGTGTAATAGTTAATAGATATTTTATCATAATATCAGTTTTACATAAGAATAATTATTTTCCAACATATCATTATTATATTTTATGGGTTTTATGATGAATTTATATCAGATGTTAAGTAAAAAAATCATTAAGAATAACATAGTTACAATGATGGAGTCAATTTTTCCAGTAAACAATTCCTTAAATAAATGGTAATGGAATCTGTCATTTGAACTACTTCTTCCCAATGTGATATATCAATTTATTGATGTAAGAATAAGTATGTTAGAAATATTAAAATATTCTATGGAGTTTTTTTTGATTGGTAAACAATATATCCTTATATCGATTAGTTGAGTAGCATGTTTTTAATATATCCTTACATATTGGTTGTGGAAAGTCATATTAATATGACCAGGATCCCATAATGGTAAAATTAAATGGGGGAGAACATTATATTCACTATAGACATTTATTTTTATTTCATTAGTTTTACATATCATATTTTCATATATAATATTTTCTTTTTAAGAATATCGACATCATTCAGTATTTACTCGAGTAACATATTTTTTCACAAAAAAAGGAAATTAATCCCCGGCCAATTTTTCACTATAATTTAAAAATTTATTTTATCAAATTCAAACGATAAATATATGAAATTTATCTTATAAATAACAACACATAATACTATTTTAATCAAATTTATATTGAATAAAAACCATTTTATATATAATTAGTATTTATATTTAACATATCAACATAACATATTTTTGTAATAGATGTCCAATTGTTATTATAAATTATAAATTTAGGATTTATAAATCGTTATTAATTTCTATTAAAAGGTTATTTTCTTATTATACCACTTTTACTATACCCATTCGTTATATGTATTCTAGACGGTTATATATTATTTCAATGGTGAAATAATAATCCCATTTCCTATTTAAACTCTTATATACAAATTTATAAACTTCTCTAAAATTATTTTAATCAATTATGATATTCATATCCCAAAATTTATATCATATTTATAATATTTTTCACTATTTTAATAGTTATAAATGGTGATATGATCTTAAAGCAGTACTGTTGGATAAATATTTCAATTTCATGTTTTTTTATTTGACGTTTGATTACTTATATAAATTTATTAATTATTGATTACATTACTCTCTCAGAGTTAATCAATATTTCTAATTTTTCATATCTTATTATTATAAAATAAACATTTTTCAATTTTTTTCATGTTTCATTTGAATAATGTTATTCAATATATTCATACATTAAAAAATTGGGTTACAGTTCTCCACTATTAATATAAAAAAAATTCAGAGTGAAGATATCATGTGTAGTTGGCTTAAATTAATATTCCATTAAAATTTTTGGTTAAAAATATTTAAAGAGAAAAATCCACCACATTTAAAAAAAATCAGTTAACAAAAAAATGTATAAATACAACATTGGACTTTTGAATGGTTTCTAAAGTACCAATCACAACATAGGTCAAATACTCAAGAAAATACATAAAATTTAAAAAAAATTATAATCTTATAGAACAAAAAAAAATAAAACACTATTTTATATTAACTATAATTGATATAATTATTTTAGAAAATCGATGAAATTAAAAGATCCATTTGAATTTTATGAAACAAAATAGATAAAGTAAACATTAGAAATTTTAACAAGGGATTCGGTCTCAAGCAGAGACAGAATCCCCAATAATTTTCAATAACATACTTACATGTAATTTATTATTAAATAAACGAATCCACAACCTCTATTGGGTTTTATGAACAATAATCCACGAGAATTTCCCAGATTAGTGCCTCTACAAAAGATATACATGGGATAAAAATTATACCTTATTAGAGAATACCACTTTTATAATTATTCAAGTGAATAAAAATAAATGATTTGAATGAGAGTATTCTGTAGACAAAATTTATTAGATGAAGATATTTTATAAAACAAAAAATATATATACAGACACATATTTCAAAATAAAATCTAAAATGAAAATAGAAATATGTTATTAGTGGAATCATGATGTTGCTCAATTAGAATACCATTTCTTGTATAGATTCCTGGAATTCGTTTTTTAGAGAATATTGGACAAGTTTCACAACTATATTTTAAATAGAGTGTTTTAGATTATTCATTTTGTCAAAGATAAACATCTGTAAGATCCTGTAATATTCTCTTCTTGAAGGATTTTTTCATTTTCTCATATAGGCACATCTTCACACTAAAATATTTTCTTATTAAAATGATATTTATCCAAATGTATTCATTTGTGAGTAATAAAAAAATATTAAATTCATTTTCACTAATATTAAATACTTAAATAATATTTATTTTATATTTTAAAACCATTATAATCATGTTTGATACATAAATATTTCTTCACATATTTCACAGTTAGTTGATCACATGGAAACATGCCCTTGTTAGTTGATATGATATGTGGTCATGTTTAGCTCATCACATCAAATAGTTGGTTTATTTTCACATGCCATAGGATCAAGAAGTAATTTAGTAATATAATTTCTTCATGTGTTCACTAAAGTAATATACCATTTACTATGTGTAAAAATGAAAAAAAATTATTCATAACTAGGAAGAGTAACTTGTCTTATTTATACGTTAGATAGTTTTCTTGATGTAGTTTAATCACTGATTCATGTGGAGCTGAATATGGTAGGATTTTTATATATATATTAACGGGGTCTTAATTTTTGGTATTCTAACACATAATGTGTGTTTAATTCATATTAAACCAACATTTTTCTTAAATTACTTTTTATAACATTTTACAAACAGATGATCTTTAAACTCTAGTGTCATAGAAATATGGTGCATAATAAATGAAAACATATAAAAATATATTAACCCACATGAAAAGATTATTTAAATATTCATCCGATGAAAAACTACTGCAGATCATAAGCTTGAGAAATAAATCAAATTAATCGATGAGAATAAGGCTGTGTAAGGAAAACAAGTGAAACAAGTTACCTGTTATGTTGAGAGATATCAATAAGATCATAGGGAATTTCAAAATTGTATGATAAAGAGTCATATAATAATAGTATTAACATGATACCTAAATTGAACATGTTTCCACCACATTTTAATTATACATTCATAAGCATACCACTATGGTCTATCCCTAATGTGTTATTAAATTTACCAAGGTTATTTACCAAGGTATCATAAAAATTGTCATCTCTAGAGATTAATTTATTTACCCACTGTATTGTAGTGTTATCATGGATAACAATAAATATGTATTTATTCACATGTGAGAAACATATATTTTAATAGTAAATTACATAAGCATCCCAAATATAATAAAAAAGGTTTTCATATCAATATCATGGCGGTTTTTAAAAAGGACTTAGAAAATTGATTATTATATCATTTATAACCCACAGAAAGGGAATTAGAGATTTAAGTTACTCAATATCAACAAAAAAATGACATTTTTATGAATTTATGAATTACATAGGAAATGAAATAGGTTTGTGTATTCACATAAATAAAATAAGATAATTTCTTGGGAAAAAAGAGAGATATTTTGAGATCAAAATTATACCGCATAACGACTATGTGACATCACTTTAGAAAAAATTAAAAAACAAAGGGTAAAAAGGTAAAAAATTAAAAATATATTCATAATAGAGTATAAGGATAGAATATTATGGATATAAGAACATGGGAACGAAATTTTCATAACATACCACAGAAAAGGGAATTTGAATGAAAAAAGTAAAGTTACGAATTCCCTTACAAAAATTATGTTGCCTAACGACTTCCCTTAAAACTTCAGAAATAAATTTGATGAGATAGAATAGGGTATCTCATAATTTTTATATAAAATGGAGTGATATAATGAAATATAATAACATACCCCAAGATATAAAAATAAAAATTAAATGACATTATATAAAATAATAATTGGCTAAAAGGGGAGGGTGAAAGGTTCCCTTACATTGAGCAGTAACTTCATAAACTCACAGGTTGTAATCATGGGGGGATTGAGGGCACCATGGGAGGACTCCTGGGGAGGTAAAAATACTATATAATCATTTATTAGTAATTTTGAATGAATAGAATGAATGAATTTGTTGGTATTTATAGAAAATTTGAGGGAATATTTTATAAATTTCCATGCGACACATCATTAGTGGTATTTGCAAAACCCTATGATTTTCCAAGGTTTTGACCACATGGGGAACATAATTTAATATTTTATTATAAATTATTTTAATATCCTTTAAAATTATATATTACATCATTATGATTTCCTAAAACACACTAAAATATCAAAAACATTATTTTTTTCTATTCACCGAATGACAAAATGTTTTATAAAAATAACATAAATTCACTCTAAGCTAATATCGGTATTCAGAATTAAAAAATCATCATTTTATGAAAATTAGTGTCTAAATATGTGACATTTAATTTTTATGTACAATCCCTATTTACTTGAAAAATAGTAATACTTAACTAAAAATTTCAAAACCAGTTATTTATATATGATATTATATTATTTTACCATTCAAGATGTATAAATTATAATTGTACTTAATTAAGTGACATTACCATTCCTTTTATCATATAACTATTAATAAGGGTAATATTTCTATTCATAAATCATTATTCACCAATTTTTTTTGATCTTATCAGACTCTAAATTTATTACCGCTCATAAAATTATATGTTTGTTTTTTGAATATAATTTGACATTATCAATTATTTAAATTATTAAAAATATTTTAAATTACTATTTTTTAATATACATCAAGAATATATAACTTCTAAAAATTCATTATATATTTATTTTTACATTTTAAAATCCATAATTTTACCATAATAAGAAATAAAAATAGTATTTATAAAAAAGGATTACACAAAGTAAACACGACCTCATTATATAGCTGCTCATAAAACCTTTATAGGACCAAAGAGTAATGTGTAAAATAGTTACAAAATCATGGGAAGGCTTGGAAAAAATTTCCCAAGTGGTGATTTATATCATCTTGAACTTCTCTGGAAGGTGATTACGTTCATGATTAACATTTTGATTCTCATATTGGGCTTGGATCAGAGTGAAGCCCAGTGAGGCTACCTTCTTCCTGAACTCTAATAGATGGTCTTTGTATGGCCTCAGAATATTGGATGACGCCATCGAATCTTATTTTTTAACAATTTAAAATGATCATCTGTATTTATAAACAATAATCATAACATTAAGAGTATATTTTCTAATGTTAATATTGACCAACTGTCATATAATATTCGAAACCCGAGAGTATCATTTTAATTATAATCAGTTAATTTATAGAATGTTTCCATTTTTATGTAAAAAATAAAATAACACACAAATTGAAGAAAAAATAATATTCAAAATTTTGAGTCGTTACATTATTAACCCCTTAAGAATATACACAAAATTTTTAACTCATACCCCTTGAAAAGAGAATGTGTTGGTACTTCTTCCTCTAATACTATTCGGGTTCCCATGTGTTTTTTTCATTTTTAGTAACTGCACAACACTTTAACATGGTGAGTAGACTTATTACATTGTTCCTTGTCTACATAATCAAATATGGAATCCCGATACTCCTCATAAACGAGGTTATGTTACTGTTGTACCACCTATGGATTTAGTATATGTTAAGGGTCAGGTATGTACTTCCTCAAGAGGCATACATGGAAGACATAATGATCTAGTTGTATATTTAGAGGAAGTGAAAGGTGATATGACACTAATGCTACACAATCAAGGATTTCATAGGGTCCAATATATATGGGGATGAGTTTCCCTTTCTTCCCAAACCTCAGGAATATCTTCTAATGTGAAATTAGAATAAATAATTTGACACTAACATCTAACTCCCAGTCCGATCGACGATTGTCCACATTGCTCTATTTTCTATTCTGTGTATCTTTAATGTGTTTCTTGATGAAATGAACATTTTCTGTCATCTCTTTCACAAGATAAGGCCTAAGAATAATTATCTCACTAGATTCATTCCAACTAGTATTCTTTCTAAATATCTTCCCATATAGAGCTTTATAGATTCCCATTTGAATGCTTGATTGAAAGTTGATGTCATAAGAGAACACAACTAATTGGAGATGTTGATCCCATGCTCCCTTAAATTCCACTTAGCATGTTCTCTCCATGTCCTATAGTGTTTGAAAAGTCTTTTCATATTGGCCATTAGTTTGTGGGTGATAGGCCGTACATGAATTCAATACAGTACCCAAATCATGTTGATGACTTCTCAAGAATTTTGATGTGAACCTTGCATCATGATCAGGTTTGATAGATAGTGGAACTACATAAAACCATACCTCTTCCTTCATGTAAATCCTGGAAAGTTGACCAACATAAAATTTTCCCAAATAGATATAAAATGCTTAGAATTTGGGAGACAATCCACTATAACCCATATCACATTGTTTCCTTTGGAATTTATTGGGAGACCAGTGACTATGTACATGGTGATATTTCACCACTTTCATGATGGTATGGGAAGTGGTTTTAATACCCCTTTAGGAAGTTGTCACACTATCTTCACTTAATGACATGCCATACATTGTGTAATTTAGTCAACAATATTCAATATTATATTATCCTACCAATAATCATCATGAAGGTCCATATATATTTCCATTCTTCAAAGATGTATAGATAAATTATAGATATAGGATTAATCCATCAACTCCTTCTTTATTTCTAGAATATATCAAACACATAGTCTTGTACGATATTTTTCTACACCTTCTTGATCAGTATTGAACTTATGAAACTTTACATACTTAATATCCACAAACTACTTCTCTAAATAAGAATATCCTTTTGGAGAATTCTTGATATTTTCTAGTATAGATTGTTGAGAAGTCATTTTGGATTGGGTTGCTGATGTCCCTTCCCATATAATTCCAATGTCCATATTCCCTAGGTCGTGGATCAAGGGATCTATTTTAATCCTCATCATAGATAGAAAAACATGGTATTTCTTACATAATTCATCATTGACAGTTTTTACTCTTCCAGGAAGATAACTAATTGAACAATTAGTCTTTAAGAAGTTACAACCATCTCCTATGTCTCTTGTTTAATTCATTTTGTGAGAAAATATACTTCAAACATTGATGGTAAAGGTGTATATCACATTTCAATCCATTAAGATTGTGCCTCTATATCTTCAGATCAAAAACAACCGTAGCCAGCTCATGATAATGTGTAGGTCATTTTTCTCATGAGTCTTTAACTGTCGTGATGCATAAGCAATAACCTTGTCATTTTGTATGAAGACACACCCATTCCATTTTAGAGATGCACCTATAAAAATAAGTAATCCTTATTCACTTGAGGGAAGACTCAACACTAGTGCAGTAATCAACATCTTTTTCATATATTGGAATATTTCCTCACACTATTTTTTCCAGATGAACATAACCCATTATCAAGTTACCATAGATAGTGGATTAGAATGTCATGATTTTTTTCATGAACCTCTTATTATATCCCACTAATCCAAAGAAACTATAAATCTCTATTATTCTTGTCGGCTAAGGGAACTCCTCTACCCCCATTTTCTTTGCATGTTCAATTGTGATTCTTTTATTGGGAATAATGTTCCCCATGAATGAAACATGTTGTAAAAAAAATTCACATTTATTGAAATATAAAAAAGTTTTCTCCTTCTATAGAGTTTCTAATATAAACCCTTTATGATCTTCATGATCCTCATGAATATTTGAATATATTATAATATCATTAATAATAACTCCGTCAAAGTTATCACTGTAGTCCTTAAAAACTCTATTCATCAAATACATAAAAATAGTAGCTGTGTTACAAAGTCTGAAGTTCATAACAACAAACTCATAATTACTGTATCAGGATCAGATGGAGTTTTTTTGGAATATATTCCTTAATCACCCTTAATTTATGATAACCGGTTTGAATATAAGTAAGGGAGAAGAATTTAGTTCCATGAAGTTTTTCAAATAAGTCATCCATTCATTGAAGTGGGTATTTTTTCTTCATCGTGATCTCGTTTAGTTATCTATAATCAATGCATAGCTTCATATATCCATCCTTATTCTTCACAAAGAGAATAGGTGCTCCCCACAGAGACAGACTATGTCATATAAACTCCTTCTCTTCATGATCTTTGATTTGATACTTTAATTCCTCCAGCTCCACATTTTCCATCCTATATGGGGTCTTTGATTTCAGATGATATCCATGTATGAGTTCAATAGATAACTCTACCTCTCTTTCTGGGGGAGTTTCATGTAACTTTTCAGTAAATACTTCAATGTATTCCAAGATGATGGGGACATTTTCTCTACATATACTCTCATTACCCTCTTCTTCTTCACCTAAAAACTGTATATAGTAGGCTATAGGAGGTTCTTATAGGGAAAAAGTAGTTCAGGAAATCTATCATTTGAAGAAAATTTATGTTTTCCATTCATGACTACATAGATTTTCATACTTTGGAATTTGATCAGAACACAAAAAATTAATATCCATTCCATCCCTATTATAATGACTAATTCACTCATGGGAATGACTATGATATTTGGGATTAGACGATGCTCATTAAAGTAAATACTAGAGTTTCTACACACTAATTATGATTCGTTAATCCCACCAGGGCACTTGAATTATAACTATACATTTATAAATTCATGGGATTATTGTAAATTATTTGAAAACATGGATGAAATAATAGTATTCATAGAAATATAATAAAAAAATGTTTGTGGTAACTTTGAGAGAATAAGAGGAGTACCTACCACAAAATCATTTGATGCATCAATATCAACTTTAGTGATCGAAAAAGAAGAACCATGCTCGCTTAGCCTATGATAAGACTGATGGTGATTCCACTTCACTTCCCTTGGTTTCGACCAAAGATTATAAATGTTACCAAGAAATCCACACTAGAATAACTGGACGTCAGGTAGGGCCTGCACCATCATCCAATTGTCGTTAGTGTTTCAGAGTTGAGTATTTAACTCACTAAGACTATTCCACAAGATATAGCCATCTCTTCTACACTTTTAGCAATACCCTCTCCAATGTAGGTTATTTCCTGAATGCTTCATCCAACATTTATTACACGTGGGATGTTATACATTCTTTTATCCTCTTCCTTGATCAAATATCATCTGAAATCATGGCTCCGTTGATATCTTCTTGTCATTAGATTTATGAGACCATTTCATCTCACCGTACTTTGGTTCCACTTTCATAACACTCCGCCCGATCTCCATATAGTTATTATAGTCACTATTGGATAGATTTTTCAAAAAATGTGGTCTTAGTTTACTAAAAAATCTATAATCCTTCCCATTAGATCTCTGAAAAACATTGAGGTGTAATGAAAAATTATTTTGAAGTTCATATCTTTTCTTCCAACATATTCATCAACTTTTTCATTAGTTCGAGAAACTCATCCTACATTTTTGTTCTCATTTAATGAGGGAGATACTTATTGAAAAATATCACTCAAAACTCTTGCTACTCTATAGATTGAACCTCCACTCTTGGACTCATGTTTTTATCAGTTCCCTCCACTGATTATCTTGTCCCTCTTAGCTATAAATATCCAAGGTGACATTTAGTTATTCTGAATAGTAGAGAAAAAAATAGATCCGATCGACAGAGCTGATAAACTATTTAGAAATAATTGGGGCGGTATATCCACAGAAGTTTGGTGGGCGTTGATAGATAAAGGACTAAACAAAAATATGTTCCCTTCATTGGGAAATCAGCCTCTCAGCTTGATTCAATTTATTTCCCATAAATTGAGTTAGTTGGTTCATCATTCTAATGAATGTTTCTATTCCGGCTTCTATCTGAGGGGCGTCATCCCATGGTCTATTGTGGTCACCATTTTCATGGTTCATACTATTTCAATCAATTTTCTAAATGAATATAACCTTAGTGAGAGTCATATTATATTTATAAATCTTTTAACTATAAAATATTTTACTATTTATTAAAACTGCATGCTTAAACATATAATTCTACAACAACAATTATATTTCTCTAAAAATACTTCATAATGATTCATAAAAATGATGTGATTAAACAAACTTATCCTCATGAAGTGTAAATATCATAGTGTATCAAGGTCTGTTGTAATTCACCAGTTCCCATTTGATTCAATATGAATGTGCTATTTTCGAGTTTTACACCTTGATATATCTATTCAAGAGCCACTTCCAATTGTTCATATCCAGAAAATGATTTATTTTTTCAGAAACAACTTACATAATACTTCACAAATATACCATGATGTTTTACTATATTTAAATTTTCCATAAGATTCTTCCTGAGGATTTAATACCATAATATCCACAAATAACTAAAATATCCATTGATACCAAATATTTCATCATTCCTTTTATTACATAACTTTTAATTTCATTTTATAGGTATAGGATCTTTAAATTATAGTGTCTTGGAAATGATGTACATAATACATGAAAATACATAAAAATAATTTAATACTATTGAAATGATTCTTCAAAAGTGAAACATAAGAATAATTAGTACTCTCACAACCAAGATATATACATCAATTGAATGGGTGGAGATAAGGCTCGATAAGGAAAACAAGTGGAAAAACTTAAATGTGAACTTGAGTGATATCAATAAAAACATAGGGAATATCATAATGGTATGAAAAAGAGTCGTATAATAAATATAATAATAATAACATGAAACATAACATGAAAATGTGGCTAAATTTTTTAAATTAGACATTCATAAGCAAAACACCATGGTACATCCCGAAAGTGTCACAAACATTACCATGGTTATTCAACAAGGTATCATAAAACTTGTCGTCTCTAGAGATTAATTCCATTACCCAATGTATTTGAGTGCTATTAGAGAGAACCCTTAATAGGACATTATTTTTATGTTATACAAATAGATAATAATAATTAAATTCATAAATAACCCAAATTGAATAAACGAAATGGGTTTTATATCAAAATCATATCATTTTTTAAAAATTTCATAAAAAACATGATCATTGTGAAATTTATAACCAACATAAAGGGAATTACGGTTTTTATGTATGTGAATTCCAGAATAAAATATATCATTCTAATGACATCATGAATATAATATAAATTGAAATATTTTTTGGTATTTAAATAATTAAAATAATACTATTTATTGAGAAAAAAATATATTTTGTGATGAATATTCTGTTGTATAACGACTATACAACAAGGTTTTAGAAAACATTAAAAGAGGGGGAACATAGGTAATCAATTCATAAGAGAGTTGTGATATAGTATAAGGATATAATAATATGTATATATGAACATGGAATATAAATTTTCAACATATACAACATAAAAGATAATTGGAATGATACAATTAGAAGTTAAGAATTCCCTTTTGAAAATTCGGCAGCCTAACGGTGCCGCATAAAAATTCAGAAAATAATTTGAGGATTTAGGAACGGGTCTTCGGTCATTTGGACCTAAAATGCACAAAAATAAGTATATAAAATAATATATCCCATCATTATAAAATTCAAAATGAAAGAGATAACATAAAATCAGTTTTGACTAAAAGAGTAGGGTGAAAGATTCACTTCCATAGATGACTAACATAAATAAACAAAAAGTATGGAAAATTTAGGGGATTTATGTCACCTTGGGAGGAGTCCTTAAGAGATTAAAATACCATATAGTCATTGTGCAGGAATTTATAACGTATGTAATGAAAGGATTTTTTGGTATTTCGAGGAAAAGTGATGGAATATATTATTAATTTCCAAGCGACACCTCATTAGTGGTATATTCAAAACCATGGGCTTAACCATGTTGTTTTTCCAAATTTTGGCCGCCTTTTACACCTCATATAATATTTTAATCTAGATAAGTATAACAGACATTGAAATTACATATTACATCATTTTGATGTCATAAAATTCACCAAAAACTCAAAATTGTATTTGTACTATTCTTTGAAAAACCAAACATTTTATAAAAATCTCAGAAATTAACCAAAACCTAATATATATATTCTGAATTAAAAAATGAATTCCATTTTTATGAAAATAATTTTCTTAATATGAGATATTTATTTTTTATATAAAACCACAATTTACATTAAAAATTCCAAATATATAACAATTAATTTCTGAAACAGTTATTTACTTACGCTATTATATTATATAGCCATTAAAGAAGTCTAAATTATATTTGTAATTAATTAATTGTGGTTAATATTTTAATTGGTAATATTAATATTAATATGTTTAATATTACTATTCATAATTTACCATTCACCAAAAATCATGTTGATCTTATCAGAATATAAATTTCTTATTGATCACAACTATACATGTATGTTCTTTGAAAATCATTTAACATTATTAATTATTTAATAATAAAATATATTTTAAAATAAAATTATTTCCATATTCATCAATTAAATGAAACATCTAAAAATTCATCCTATATTTATTTTTCCATTTTAAATTAAAAAATTGTACCACAAGAAGAAATATAAATTTTATTTATACAAAAGGATTAACAAAATAACTAAGCCCTTGTAACATATCCCCTTATAATACCTACATAAGACATATGAGTTGGGATTGGAATAGTGATATAATATTGGGGAAGCTCCAAAAACATTGTACGAGTGGTGGTTTCTATCATCTTGAACTTCTCTCAAAGTCGATTGTCTTGAAGCATAACATGTTGATGATTATCTTGCGATTGTTCTCGAGAAAATCCCCATGATGATATCTCTTTCCCAAGATCTGACAGATGGGATTTATTCAACCCGTGTATATTGGATGAGTCCATCGAATCTTATTTCGGTATTAATTAACCATGACCAGTTGTATTTATAAACAATAATCATAACATTATGAGTATAGTATATAATCTCCATATAGACCAATGGTCATATAAAAGTAGAAACTGAATGGTATCATTTTAATTATATTCTCATAATTAGTAAAAGAAAATATTTTTTTATTACAAAACAAAATAAGACAAAAATTCATGAAACAAATATTTTTAAAAATATCGTATCATTACAGTTCATGACTAATAAATTTTTTATCATACGGTTCATTGAAATATGTTTTTACAAGTACTCCTATGATATATAAAGTGTTGTAAGGTGATGAGGTTACAAGACCCTCACACAGTATGGTGTCATGGAATGCTAAATAATTATATAAAATTTGATGTTTCTTATAGAAAACACACACTAAGAAAACATTTAATTAATTAATAACAATATAAACAATATTTGAGATCATTAAAATAAAGATTTTTTGGTCTAAGAAAAAAAATATCAAACACAAAATTTCATTTATTGGTTAAAATTCATCATTTTTATATTATTATATTTCATGTTTTAGTTACCATTTTACAAAAAAAATTATCATTTCTCTAAATAACATTATAATGGTTTTTTAGTATTTTAATTCATTACATTATATATATAACCATGTTTATCATATTTTTCTCTTTATAAGATATATAAATTTATATATTTAAAACCATTAATTTAGGTACATGTGGTTAATCTACTATATACTGCCTCAAATTATATACATGTAACATATCATGAACATTTGATATTTTTTTGGATGTTATAGGTTATAGGCTATAATCCCCAGGTGATCAAGGGAATTTAAGGGGTTATTTTTTTGGTTCAAATTTATATTCATCCCAAAATAAAAAATATATATTGTATATTGATATTTAATAGAATAATCTATTTCTAACGTCATAAAAAATATTATCTATAATTATTAGTATAACTCCGCTATCATTATTGTGTTGTATTATCATTTCATTTAATGGTTGTAATGATTTATGAAATTCCCAGGCTAACTTACAATTCAAATAATCATAGTACTCTATCATCATAAAACCATGTTTTATTATGGAATATATTTCATACATATCCTCAAATTTTATAATATAAATACATGAATGCAAAATTTTATTTTATGAGAACTCTACATGAGTAAGATATTTATATGAACCTCTTCTAAAATATATAACAAAATATCTATGTATATTATAGTGGGTTTGAATGGCCCTTTTATATTAACCATCAATTTGAGAATAGTATGTTGTACTAAATCTTATCTCTGAATTCAATTACATTTTAATACTTCTCCAAAACCATGAGGAAAAACATTGACCTAGTTATGATATAATTGAATGTTGTACATTATCTATCGTAACACTTATATAATATCTATCATTTCAAAATAATTGAGGAAAAATATTATCAATTATTAATGAAATGTTCTACTAATGAAGCTCAATTAAATATATTGTGTTTTCACTAGTTATAAAACACCATGTATCTTGTTTTTGATTGAATATTTTCAAATAAAAAAATGATATTAATTAATGCTAAAAAAGAAATTAATATAGGAATTTATCTGTTATTAAATGAAAAAAAATTATTATTTTGACCATCTAGTTTTAATTATATACCTTAGTGGTAGACATATCATATTATATTACCTTTTCCATTTGCTATAGATTTTTTATCACAATTTATCATCAACGATGATTATATTATAGTATTTAGGATTAAAGTACATATATTCCATGTTGTTGAATCCTTGAACTATGTATGGGTTATTTAGATGAAATTTATTTTCATATGTCATATTGATTATATTTTTTAACACCCTTAAAAACTCATTTTAATTATTCCATACTTTTTCACAATTTTAGTTTAACGTTGTTGCAATGAGGTAGATTCCATGGTGCATATTACCCCACCATTAACATGTGAGTAATTGAATAATTATCCCTTCATGAGTATTATCTATTGATTCAATGGATTTAATAATTATTATATTTTCTAACATCCTATCAAATGATCCAACAAGAATTATCTGGTCTTCAACCCCACTACAACAAGACATCATGCTATATTATTATATATATATATGTCTATAATTGGTAATTATTTTTATATACTTGTTTTTAGTCCACTAAATATTTGTTCAACTAGAATTTTTTGATCGATGATAATGATAGAGGAATTCCTTACAAGACTTTTTATGTTTGGATCATATTTCCCTATATAATCATCCCCTCTTTGCATGATCCCAATAAATTTATTACCTGTTTCAGTGAGGAGTGTATTTTGAAAATATTTATTGAAAATATTTTGTTCTATATTTCACATTCCATTGCATAGATATCATCCTTGGTCTTAGTATTCTCAATATCCTTCAACCATTTATAGGTTCTTCCTTTTGAACATTAAATAGTCACGATCACTTTCTCTATATTACAAAATTAGAGTATGGATAATATTTTCACGTTTATACATTACATTTTGATTCAATGTTATGAGGATCCACCATAATTTGGTGGTCGTTGTCACATAATGTGTTTACCTACAACTTGTTACTTATATATAAGATTCAATAACTCCACATTGTAACATTTCTTATACATAACATTATTCAATTGAGTGTGGACAAAAATAATAATTAAAATTCTTCTCCCCATATATTACAAGTCTAATTTTGGAATATAATTACATTTAAGATCACATTATAGTTTTAATGATTTCATATATTTAAATACATTTACAAAAAATGGATACAAATGTGTGAGAAAACAATAACTAATTATAATATATGTGAGATTTTATGGTCATTTTAATAATAAATCGCATGCTATATTATATTTATGGATTAAGAAGAAATAATCTCAGATATCTTGCGAGAATTTCCTCATTCATTTTTTAACCTAGTCCCCAAAAATAACTAGACATGTGCTCTAATCCCATCTAATATTATATTTATCTCATATACATTTTGATACATCATTTTAGCATAAATATCAACATTATACTCCTATATATATGAAGAGATAACATCATTGTTTTATGATTTACCACATAAAACATCTCTAAAATAAAAAAACAAACTCTTATTCCCATATTAATTGATTTTACTAGTGATCATCAAAATATTATAAATACATGGGAAATCATTATTACCAATATAATAGAAAGGGTGATCCACAAATATATGTAATTATTTTAGTGAGAGAAATGTGTAATGATACATAACGAGAGTAAATGATCAATCCATGGAAACAATAAATTATTAACATTAAACATCACATAAAATCACGAACATATTCCATGTAATTTTAAACATTTATCAAGTATAATAGCCAATACATATTAACGTTGTATATGAGGTTAACTTCACTTATCCAAATCATAATATTATTGATGAGGATAAATAATCCAAGATCACACATAACATTATGGAAAAGGATTACATTATATGGCCCATGTAGCGTGATTTTATGAGATTTTAATCATTAACCAATTGTGTTGAGGATATATAATTCTTTAAACACCCATATAAAAAATAAAAAAAGCATAAATAATACACATAGAAAACAAAAATACAGAAATATTAAAAATGAATTAAACACTTGAACATGTAATAAGTAATTTAATAAGTCAATAAGTTTTTAACCACTTATGTATCATGTAGGATCCAATTTAAATAACAGGATAAATTAAAGCACACAATCAATGTTAATAAAGGGATCATTATTTTATAAAAATATATCTCAATGTGAATGAATAATATTAAGAAAATATGAGGAAGAATCTCTGATGTCATACACTTTTATTGAACCCTAATAGAATGGGAAAAAGACATTAAGAGAGACAAGAGATTATATTTTCCATAAAACTATGAAAACCCCAATATATTTATCGATAAAAAATAAGGATTTTATTAATAAATAATAATGAAAATACAACCTTTATTAGTGTGTAATAAAAGAATATTTTTTTTGGGAAATAATAATATAATTTGAATATAACCCATTTTATATTTATAAAGATTAAGTAAATGTAAAAAATAGAAACATCATATAATGGAAATTATGTCCCCCTAAAAAAGAATAATTTAAAAGAATAAATTGTTTAAATTGAATATATAATAATATTATATATAGGAAGATAGGGAAATAGACATTGATAAAGAAAATGTCATTAAAAGTGGGAATATGTATGAAATTAACTCTTTCCTAAAGTCTTAACATTCTAAAAAATTTCCACTAAAATCTTCGATAATAATTCAATATTAATTAATAAAATTATTTACAATATTTTCCAATTTAATTATGTCTCCTATAATACATTATCTAGTTTTATTATTTATTATATTAATATAATTCATTTATATATTTCAATGATCTTTGATTCGTGGTTTCTTAACTTCTATGACATATCCATTATAGACTACATATAGGAATAGTGAAGACTGGCCCTCTAAATGAATTTGTAGAAAATTATAGCACCTCATTCTACAAGCCAGTCCAAAAAATTCATGGTTGGAACTCTACAATGTGGTAGTTGGTTTTACTGTGGAAGTGACCATTGGTTAAGAGTCTGATGGAAGAATTCCCTCGTCCCAAATATTAAATGTACTATAAAATATCTATCCAACTATATCATAACAAGACAATGATAATAAAATTGGGAACTATAAAAACAAAGTGTTTATCAACATTGGATTGCTACATCAAGGAATTTCCTGACAGTGTAACTATATATTAATGGAATCTACTACACAGGGGAAAAATATTGTGGATTTGGTCAATATATAAACATAGTACAGTATAACATTACTCTCATTTTTTGAGTTCATTCGATGATATTTTTTTTTGTGTTTATGCCGTATTATTTTCAATAGAATTCAATGAATTTTTTTATTCTCATCCATATGTGTGATTATTTTTCTTAAAAAATTTAAATATATATGTTTACATTAATTTTCTTCTTATTCTTAATTAATTTTTTTGTTTTAGACCTAATTTTGAAATTTATTTCATTATATCTCTTAATAATTCCATAAAAACATCTACTAGATAATGATTTTTGAATATTGAGGTCATATATATCGAATATAACATGGTTATGGTGGAATATAAGGTGATGTTAAATAATTTAGATAGATATAACAACATTTAATAGGGTTTTCCAATTGATTACTATCTTTTTCCAAAAAATGATACACATTCCTCTTTTGAGTGCCCAACCAATAGAGATATTGAATATAAAGTGGAAGGTACTCGATCTTTATGATACTCGAGTATTTCATATTATGTTAGAAAATAACCTAATGTTCAACATCAAATAATATAATTAGATTCATTGGTAGAAGAAAACATTCATAGGTAAGTATGAGAATACCTAAGTATTGATTATAGTGTACATTTTACAACAATTATTCAATCTAAATAATATTTAATAAAATATTGTTTCAAATAACCTAAACAGATTCACCATAATTAGAATTTAGTTTATATTTGTTGGAATTATTCTAAAGATGAATCATGTTCTCTAGTTTTATATATCAACACATTATTTTCTTACATTACTATTTGATTATTATAAAGATAAAAAACAAAATAATATTACACCATGAGGATCTTGAAGTTTACTATCTTGGGAAAACTAGGACCAACCATAAAATTTAAAACATCAAGCATAATTGTATTTTTAATTACTTATTCTATAGATTATTATTTCTTCTTTACCTATCTATAGTACATGTAGTCACCTGAGGATATACATAACATATTTTTAGCAAAATGTCCAGCAAGAGGATAAATAAGAACAATATAGCATGGGGTGAGCACAATCATAACATATTCATTAAAATCATGGGATGAAACATTAATAGAATACTTGAAATGTGGAAATTAATAATAAAGAAACAAAATTTCTTTATGGTCATCTACTAAATATTTTATTGAACAAATCTAGAATCATGTTCACACATCACTTCACTTTAACACATGAATTTAATCCCTTTCCCCAATGCATTGGAGCGATGTATAATTCGAGGTGCACCCGTCACATTATAACATTATAATTATTATGCATGCCACATAGATCATATATAAAAAATTAACACAAATAAAAAATTTAAGGAAATTGGTTTCACCTCATAAAAACACATTAAAGTACATTTGGGTTTCAATAGAAATGTGGAATTACATATTTTATATAAACCCATCAACCTTGAGTAAGAAATAAAACGTGTATTTTGAAAGAAAATTTCTTTTGGAAAGAATTTTTCTAACATAATCTCTAATGTGAAACATTTATATCCCTAAAAGGTACAATAATTATGAATAAATAATTTCTAAGGAGTGATAATTCCGTAAATGGGGTTAAAGAGGAAGAAGTCGAAGAAAGAAAGTTGGGTTTCAGAATTTACCCATACCTTGTATCTAAACACTTTCTTCACCATACTATCATGTATAACCACATAAAAATCATTGAGTAAAAATTTAATAACATTTTGTTCTTGAATATGGTTCACTATGGTGTCATTATGTTATTTGTTTGTCATTTTGATGAATTATAGAGTTTAAATACATTGTTCGTAAATGTTTGTTTTTATGATTATCTTGAGCAGTTCACCTGTTTTCATTAATGGATTATTGTGTAGATCACGGATAAAAATCGAAAACCTATATTTCATTTTATTAATGATATTAATGGAGTTTAAAAGATATTACAATTAATATATATTTTATACCATGTGCATGAATTATTAAATAATAATTTAATGTTGACTCTTTGGGTTAATTTGGGCCACTATGACCACAACGAACATGTTTTATTTAATCATATTATAATATGAAAAGAATTTAGATATAGAAAATTAGATATGATATAATAAATATAATATAATCTGGTTCAATCGTATATTTTTTTTCATGACCAAATCTGATTGCGGTAATGGAAAAAATAAAACATGTCGTTATTGAAGGTGATAAATTAACACCTCGCGAACAATGTTTTGTTATTTAAAATAAAAAGAAGAGGATAAAGGGGATGGAAGATATATTAAACCATTAGTATCATAAAATTCATGTATATGTGAGATAATATAGTTACCATATCATGTGGATGAGGATAATAGGGGAGATATTAAAAAAAGAACATGAAATTGAAAGGAAATTAAAAGAAAAGACAAGGAGAGAAAAATTACATCTTGAATACTCATCTTGAGATTCTCATTAAGGAACCTAGGATTGGTTTTGTATGGGTCCAGAAGCCCTTGGACGTGGGGATGGGGGTATGGATGTTTTTTGTATAGAGCTTAGAAAATTATTGAATCTTGAGAGGTGTGAGGAAATTAGGGTGTATAGTGTGATATTTATACTAGTGGGGAAGGGGTTTTCTCAATATTATATTCATTAATTTATTATTTATCCACCATAGAAGGAATAATGAGTATTATATGAATAAATAAAATATTATTATCCTCTAAATCCAAACCATATGTTCATAAATCTTCAAGAAATCACCAATGACACTATAATTCATGAACTTAAATTATTTTCTAAATTATTTTAGTTCACTATTCATAAAAAATTCAAGATCATCACAAATATACAAAAAATTCCCCATAACCATTATTCATGGTTTTGAATCCAAAAATAAAGTCTATTTTTTTAAAATAATTTATAATATAGAATTAATTTAATTTTTAATTAAAATGACAATCTACTTGAAAGATGCAGAATTTAAATTTATAATTGATTTCATAATTCCTCCAAAAATTATATAAGATATTATAAAATTATCATAAAACCACAAGATATAGAATTTTTAATTTATTAAAATATTTTATGAAAAATAAATTTTCATTTAAATTAATTAAATAATTATAATTAATTATTTATGAATTACAAAATACAAATTCTTTTAATATGGTCAATATATCACTTATAAGATGCCAATTTTTTTAAACAATCATTGGTATGGTTTCAATTATTTTGGATGATGTTCAATTCATATGGGTAGGTTAATATTCATAATGGTATGTCACTATTCATAAAAAAAATTAGTTTTTCCTATCAGACACCAAACATCATACTGATTGCAACCGTGTATGTCCGATTTTCAATATTCAAAACACAAAAGTGGAAAAATTCTATTTAAAGGTCAGATAGTAGTTCATTTTAGAATGATGTGGAATTGTGTATCCTAATTTTATTATAATTTATGGCATGATTATTGGAAGGTAAATCCATTGATAAAACATTGGGTCATTATATTCTTCCCCCTCAGGAAATTTGACCCTCGAAACATTATTTTAAATAAATAGGTGAGGGTACTTCTCCTTCATCACTTCATCCAGTTCCCAAGATTCTTCATCAGGCTTTTGGGTCCTCTAAAACACATTGACAAGGGGAGTTGTCTTGTTGCGTTGAACATTACCCCTCCGGTCCATAATCATCATTAGCTTCTCCTCATAAGAGAGATCTCATGCTCGTTGTACCACATTCATGTTCAGTACATGTGAAGGATATGTTATGCTCTTCCTCATGAGTGATACGTGAAAAACATTAGGAACATGATACATATCAATGGAATTGAAATTTTATAGGCCAAGTATCTTATGTGGTGAAGGATATCAATGGGAGAAATGTACCTTAAGCTTACCATCCATTTCATTCCAAACTGCATGGCTCACTGGTGTGGTGATATTCAATGAAATACTTTATCTCCAATATCGAACTCCAAGTACCTTCAACAGTGGCCAACATATCTCTTCTACTGAATCAAAGATATTTTTCATGTTTTTGTATGACATGAACCTTCTCTGTCATCTATTTCACAATATCGAGTCCAAGTTTCTTTCTTTTTCCATCTTCTTCCCAATAGGTTGGAGTTCTACATCACTCTCCATACAAAGATTCATATGGAGACATATAAATACACGAGTAGAAGATATTTTTGTATGATAAATCATCCAATGGGAGATAATAATCCCATCCACCATTGAATTTTAAATATTAGGCTCTTAGCATGTCTTCAAGTTTTTGAATAGTCCTTTCAGATTGGCCATCAGTTTGGGTGTGATAGGTCTGGCTGAAATTTAATTCAGTACTCAAAGTATGATAAAGGATCCTAAATAATTTAGAAGTGAATTTTGGATCAAGATCAAGGAAAATCTATGGTAGAACACCATACAAAATAAAAAATTACTTCACATATATATTTTAATGTTTTTCATGCGATTGATCTTCCAGAATAGTGATAAAATGGGCAGTCTTGATGAGAATTTCAACCAAAACCCAGATCATATTATTTCCCTTAAATGTCTTCAAGAGACCCATGAAAATGAAATTAGTGAAATTTTCCCATTTACACATGGTTATTGGTGATGGTTGCATCACCCCTTTGGACTTTTGTCTCTCTACATAATCTTGCTGACAAACCCAGAACATTGATATATATTCAGCATTCTATTTCTTTATGTTGTCCGGCAAGAAGTGTTATAAGATATCACAGTACATAATGGTACTACCAGGTTAGATAGATAATGTTGAGATATGTGCATTATCCAATATCTCCATCTCTATTACGGGTTATTAAGGCACACAAGGCCACATTCAAAACCTAATCAAACCATCGTCTTTGATATAGAACATGTGAAGCTTCCCTTCTGTTACTTCATTCTTCTTCTTTTGTAACTTCAAATCACCCCTTCGTACCACCTTAATAATCTCTTGGAATTAGGGTTGTGAAATCATTTGGTAAAGGTAGGATGTATCCCCTACCCTTATGATTTCAAAATACATCCTTTTCATATCAAATAAGATAGGCTCTTTCTCAATTCGTAGCATGGATCAAGTAGCAGGTTTTTTTCTGCTTAGAACATCATCTACCTTTTTTCCATTCCACAATGAATTTTAATAGAGAAATCATAATCCTTGATAGATCTAACCATATGATTTGATACACAACGAGCTCTATTTTGTGAATATATACTTTAATATCATGTGGTCATTTGATATGTCACACTTCTCACCATAAAGGTAGTGCCGCCCGATTTTTAAGGAAACAATCAATACTTCCAACTCTAGATCACACGTCAGGTAGTTCAACTTATGGATCTTCAACTGTTCCAAGGAATAGAATATCACATTATCATTTTTCAGGAGTACGCAACCCGATGCTTTCTTTGAATCATTACTTTTTATCAGAATAGGTTCTTCACTTTTTGGTAATCTGCATACCAGTGTAGTGAATAGAAATCCATTTGGCAACATGAATATTCCCACACATTTTTTTTCCATATATACTTTACCCCTTTCCTTGTTATCATAGTTAGTGGGCCTGAAAATCCTGAGAAAGTTCTCAGAAAATGTAAGTAATACCCAACTAATCCAAGAAAACGTTAGATTTTTGTAACACTATAGGGCTTGTTCCATTCGACAATCACCATTTATTTTTAAGGGTCCACATAAAATCCCTCAATTGTGATCACATGTCCCAAGAACATGAATTTCATCATAAAAAATTCAAACTTCCGAATCTTGGTGTCCAACTTTTCTATTCTCAATGTCACCAACACTAGTATTATATGTTCTTCATGTTTCTATTTGTTTTTGGAGTAGATGAGAATATAATCGATAAAAACTACCACAAATTGGGTGAGTTAATGACTAATGACTCTATTAATAAATTCCATTAAGATTTTAGGGGCATTATTAAGTCCAAATGGCATCACCAGAAACTGATAGAGACCATACCTTGTATGGAAGGTAGTATTTCAAATATATTCTTTCTTCACCATTAGAAAATGATATCCAAAATGAATATCCAACTTTGAGAACTATTGAGACCATCTTAATTGATCGACCATGGCATCAATCCTTATAAGAGGATACTGGTTCATTATGCTGATCTTTATGAGTTCTCGATAATCTATTCACAACCGCATTGTTCCATCCTTCTTCTTTACAAAGAGCACCGGGGCACCCCAAGGTGATGCACTAGGGATTATGAATCTTTAGTCTAAATGATATTGTAGATACTTAATTAACTCCTCCAGTTCGATAGGAGCCATCCTATAGGGACACAATGTGATAAGATCAGATCTAGGTATGAGTTCAATGGAGAACTCTACCTCATGATCTGGTTTAAGTCCAGGTAACTCTTTAGTAAATAAGTCACCATATTCTCTCATGATAGTAATTTCTAGAATTTGGGCACATTACTTTGATTAAACCATTTGGGAGAGGTATGCTACTTCATAAGGCTTCATCACCCATGCCGTTGAAGGATTTTTCAAATGACATTCATGATCATCTTTCCATTGGTAGAGGATCATGTGATGGTTTGGAATATGAAATGATAGTTCATTTTCCCAACAGTTTGTATGTTATCTTTATAATGATATCCAATCCATTCCCATTATAGCACCAAATTCCACCATGGAAAATATTATGAGACTCACTTGATGAGTCTAACCACATAAACCATTAAGAGAAGTGTAAACAATTAGGGTTGAAATGATTGCAACAATTTATGTTTTTATTGATCTCTCTACTTCACTATTTTGGGGCATCAATTATGTAGTTCTAGAAATCTTGAATGATACAAAGGTATTAATTGAACCTGAATCAAATAAGAAAAAAAATACATTCTTGATTAAATATGAATTGTACCTTATATAACTTCTTTATAATTTTCTACATCTGCAGTAGTGATGGAATAAGCCTTCCCTTATTCCATTGTCTTTGTTGGCTACTGGCTCTGATTAAACTCATGAAATCGATGTTTAGTGCACTAGATTGCATAGTTCCCTTTCAACCTACAATTGTAGAATTGAACCATTGGTGGGACTACCCTTTCTTCAATAAAATTATCCTTCATTCCCACATATTTTTGAAACTCTTGAGCATGGTGGACTTCTTTCCCACTCATAAAGCATTTCCCAGTTCCATTAAGGAAATTTCCATGAGGCAACTTCCCAAATTTTGGGCTTCTGGGTAATTGAGTTTTCTTCCCATAGTTATAATTAGATCCTAGAGTGTGAAACTACACATTTCATTCCATATCACCATATTCATGGGACCAATCTCCATACTCTATCTCCACATTGAGAGAAAACCTAACAAATTATTCATAACTTTGAAAACCACAAATGGAAAGAGCCTTTCGACGGTGTGGTTTTAATCCTCTAAAGAATCTAACAATTTTTATAGAATTTTTGATAACTAAACCTAAAGGGTACCTTTAAAGCCTTGGGAAACACTATTCATAGGTTGTGACATATTATACTTCTTTGGTCATGAGCTCTATGATTTATATCTCCATCTTCATGTGAAGAACTCTTGGGAAATACTTGTTTTGAAAATTGATCATAAATTATTCTCATTCCATATCTTCAATTTCATCCCTTAGTATTGTGTTCTTAACCAAATACCACCATTGATCAGAATCTCCATATAGATGATAAATGGATAATATGACCTTCTCCATTTCAGAACATTGATGCATATAAAATATCATCTATGTGGAGTTGACCCACTGTTCTGCAACTAGTGGATTAAAAGATCTACTAAACATTGGTGGTCATTGCCGCATAAAACACTCGAATGATAGTTTCTCACTCTTCAGTGAAGGATGATGCTTCCCATTATTCTATTTATTATTCATAACCTGTGATAGTTGGGTAAGCATCGCTATGATGTTTTGAACTCTACCTCCCAAATCCTTTTTGATGTCATTCAGGCAATTGTTGTATTGGACCTCACATGGGTTGTTGGCTTGGTTTCTCCTAGTTCCCTCCAGTATCTAGAATATAAATGTTAGAACAAAACATTAGTATGTATTTCATGAATAACTTATTAATTTTTACGATTTACACTGAAATAATAACTTATGGGATCCCTATATAAATCTTATTGTGCGCATATCTATACATATTCTCATGATAGAGGTTTTCACTATGTTTCACTAATCCTATTTCCCAAATTAAATAAACCTTTCCTCTAATAAAAAATATGGAGACCCTAAATATTATTAAATTAATTTTACAACATTATAATTATAATGTAAATAATAGTATTATACCATGAGGATCCATAGGTTTATTGTTTAGGGAAAACAAGGACTATACAAAAATTTTATAGCATCAAGAAGAAAAATTTACTTAATTCCTTCTTCCCTAAATTCTTATTGACACATGAAATCTCTTTAGTACATTTAGTCACTTGACTATATACATCAAATGGGTTGAGATATAATCCCATTGACATGATATATAAGAACAATATAGTATTGGGTTAGCATAATCATAACATCATCATCAAAATAATGAGAGAAATCATTAATAAAAGACATGAAATATGGAAATGAAAAAAATGAAACATAATTTCTTAGTGGAAATATACCACACATTGTTTTAAAAAAATATAGAATCATTTTCACAAATCATTTCACTTTAACTCATGAAATTCATCACATTACCTAATGTATAGGAGCACCGTATAATTCTAGGTGCACCTGTCACATCATAACATTATCATTATCATGCATGAATCATAGATCATATAACACAAATGAACCTAAAAAACATGAAAAGGAATGGGTATATTCTCATAAAAACACATTCATAAATTTTGGTGTCCCATAATAATGTGGTAACAACAAACTTGATACAAGAACCATCATCCTTGTGTGAGAAGTAACTCTATTTGGGTTCACCCATCATAACATGTTGATGAATTATGTGTTCCACAGAATCTAAATAAATCAAAAGGAATAACATATTAATTTCCTATAGAAGGTAAATGGGTTTAATAATAATTCATCATTCCATAATCATAGAAAATTTCATAATGAAGGAATTTAAAAAACAAGAACAAGGAATATATTAACCAATAAAAGGAAGGGAATATATTATAATTATATTTTTTACATACATATATACAGAATGTATAACAATTTATTTTCCTTATATAGAGATATAACATGAGTTATAGATCTAAGGCTCATAACCAAATGTAAATGGTCATTCAGAGATATCCCTTACCTTTAGGCCAGTTAATCACGCATTTTTTATCTACAAAAATAATATAATTATTTTAAATATTTACATTCATAGGAACAATTTAATGTTTTTTCTTTTTTTATTATCATTTTATATTAAACTACATAATCATTTAGGTTATTATCGTACGATTTTCCAATCATTGACTCTTATTTCTAATAACACTATAGAAAGTGTACTACGATCAAAGATACTATAATTTAATCTTATCCAAAATAATAAAAATGAAATAATTATTATTTTTATGCATAAATTATACATTGAATAATCCACGATGAAATATGGTTATGAAAAATAATCCATCATACCATCATTGAGATGGTAGGTTGTACGTATGCACGACTAACATTCCCATTTGACAGTGATCATAATGCAATAAAAATAGGTGTTGTTTTATATTTCCACCATGATCACTATATTAAAAATATGATATTATTCATTCAAATAAACATTCATATGCCATGTATGTGATGTAGAAAAAAAATTAATTACATCGCTTTCTGATGTTGTGGCCCTCAATACACACAAAAGATGTCATCAATTTTCAAGGGATTGTAATTTAGTAAGATATATTATATATTAAAATTAAATATTGATTAATATTTTATTAATATCGTATATAAACATTAAATCCATAATCAATAATATCTACGATAAATGGAAATGGAAAATGAAATAAATCTGTATGTGAGGGAGAACATCATCAGACCTGGGTATGAACATTTGATATCCAATTTGGTAGAACTCTGTACATATGTATTTTAAATAATTAACAAAATAGAATCATATTATATGGAGATATTATTGTAATTATATTAAAACTATTGAGTAATATTTTATGGTGGTGGAATATATAATAATATACAATTCTCAGTGAAGAACAATACCTCTTCATTAGACCACATATTTCATATTATACCTAAATCCGCCATATATTGTATTTCAAATTAAACCAAGGTCTATGGGACATAGGGAGGGAAGTAAGGGATTTTGGTTGGGACTTGCCAAACCAATATAATTTTTAGGCCTATAAATGAGAGGATAGGAGGATACATTTTATATGTTTGAAGGAGTGGACTTTTGGAAAATACCCAACATAATAATGTTTTAAAAAAGTTACTATCTTTATCTCTTTGGTTTAATCCCTCGGAAAATCTATGTTTACATTGGTCGTCATAACATATTTTTTTTATATTATTTATATTCATTATAAAAAAATACATTATATATATTATATAATAATAGATTTATTATTAAAAATATATAACCATATTTATCAACATAAATTCCCTAATGTAAAAAAATTTAATTTAAAATGAATCTATCAAAAAATTTCATAACCCATTTCAAATGTATTTTTCAAGAAAAAATATGATATTTCATTAAATATATGACTAGTAATCATAATTATATGGTTTATAAATTCCTTTAAATATATATATAATATATAAATTTAATTTAAATAAATTACTTCTAGGGATTATTTTAATTAATTTAAAAGGCGATAATTTATGCCTTTAAGATCACATTGTAAGAAATGGCATTTTAAGAATAAAAATATTATATTACAAAAATACAGAAATGTGATTATTCAAAGGAAATTAATTAGATTAAAATAAATAAAATGGTTAAAATTTATCTTTAATAATTATTAAAAAATATTTAATTAACAATTAATTTACAATATTTGAGGGAAAGAATTGATTGTTTCTTAAAATATAGTAATTTTAACTAATCACTAAATAATAAGTTATTTCATACACATCTTAAACATCCACACTATGTAAATATATATATGAAAATTTAAAAAAATATTTTAATTTTACTATATAATATTTTAAAATGTTCAATAAATTAATTATAATATTTATTTCATAAATAAATAAAAAATAATTTTTATGGAAACCAATTTATTGTAAAATTTCATTATTTAACTTTGAGTGCTAATTTTATGAGAATAAATCAATAATTTAAAATCATTCAGGACATTTATATATATTTCATAAATTATTCTGTAAAATTAATTCCATAAATTTTACATCTAAGTTATAAATATAAAAAATAATAATAGTTTATTTATGTTTGGTGTTTTGTGTCTCACACACTATCTAGAATAGTTATCCATTAATAAATTAATGTGTTACATTCTCCACATCCCACACCCAAATTAATTTCTACCCAAAAATTTATTATTACATAATATGGTTCTAATATGCGTTAGAAATTATACACCATGAATTCATCTAGTTCATAGGTTTCGTCTTCTTATGTATGAATCATTAAAATAACATTTATCAAGAGAGTTTCCTAGTGGTGTAAAAAATTATCTCTATTGAGATAGATCATCATAAAATACATCATATAAGAGAGTTAATTTTACAACTATAAAAGATCTAAATTTAATACATGTGAGGGATATGGTATGTAATTTCCTAAGATTGGTACATGGAATATCTATGTACTAGAGAAATGGTAGGATGAAGTGCTAGTTGATTATCCACAGATCAGATGTGATCTAAAATCTCAAAGGGGTTGATGTTCCTTAGATGAAGCATTCCCTTATCCCAAAATCTAATGAAACTCCTCCATGTAGATAAGTGAAAATACCCTATATTCCAAACCTCAAACTCCATGTCTCATTGATGAAAATCAAAATTTCTCTTCTATTTATGGTAAGAACTCGTGATGTGTTGTTAAATGTTCTTGACATTTCATAACATCTCTTAATCCATTTCACATGCCAATAAATTTTTTACGTGAACTTCTCCATAAAAACATGTCTTCTAAAAATCAATAAATAATTGGATTTATGTATATAGATTTTTATGGTTAAATAGAAACTATTATCATGAGATAACTATACTAGAGAAATATATTTACCCCACCTTCCCAAAAATTCCATAAAAGATTATATCAACATGTATTCTTGTATCAGAATATTATTATCAACTTTTATTATTATATCAGAATATTATTACCATATTAATTAACAGAACCACATTGTATCTTCTAACAATATTAACATACATTATATGGGGGATCCTCTAAGTGGCATTAGTGGGATCTTTTTTATTGATCTAGGGATTCACTACGGTCCATATTCCCTTCTCGTTTCCACTGCGTCTCAATGTGGCATGGGGTAAGTGTCTTCAGCATGACATCTTCATGTCTTAGTGATGATCTACTCGGCGCGTCTTCTCAGAGATGGCTCAGGAGAAGGACCTATTTGACATCTTGGAAAGTCGGTTCGGTGATGGTAGTTCTAGCTTCGTCTCCTCTTGAATGCTCTGGCGTGGATCCAAACAGTTTTTTGGCCTGGCGTTGGTGTGGAAGTAGCCTTGACCGAGGCTATGGCATGTGGTTTCTTCCAGTTCTCCAACTGGAATATTCCAGGAGCGACTCCCACGGTAAAGCGAGGCCCTGGCCAGGTGAGTGGCAAGGAGGGGGAAGGTTCTTTTCTCTGGTTTCAGGCATCTTGTGTATGTTTTTGAAGGTTGTTAGTTTTGGTTTGATGTTTTTTGTGGTGCTGGCAATGGTCGAGGATGCAATGAATACACATGATGATTTCCATCGATGGGGTTTTCGGACGAGGCATGGATGCTTTTGATTGCTGCGTGAGATGAATTTGTGGTTCTGTGGTTCTTTTTTTCTGGTTATTTTGGCGATTCTGCTGGTTATTTGGTGATATTCCGGTGATGATGATGAGTTATGCTGAGGGTTCCTCCCTCATTAGAATCTATGTGTGGTGTTTTTGTGTTGTTGAGGGTATAACAATGCTGGTTGAATGGTTTTTTTTCCAATGTACTAGGCTGTGGCGGAGATGGTGGTTTTTCGCCGATGGTACGACTTACATTGCAAGGGTGTGTCTCGTGGTGGTGTTCATCCCAAGATGACTTGGTACTCGTGTTTGAAATGATGGAATGGTTTTTGATTTTTGAATTTGGATGGTTGAATATGTGGTTGGCGTGTTTGTTTGTATTTTGGATTAGTTTCTGTATGGTTACCCATAACCCATAAACCGACGTTGAGAAAATGAAAAAAAGGAATTCCAGTATATTAATTATCCATCGTTTTTGGGGAGATAAGACAAACTAATGAAAAAAACATTATTATGATTATATTCGAGACTCTTCTCAAATATAGATGTAAACATAGAATTGTAGACAAATATAATCAACAATGGTATTTCATGCAACATCCACACCTATTAAATGAATATCCATTTAGGTTGATTAATTGAGAATTTATCACTCATTGGAATGAAGTGGGGAGTCATTTTATAATGATCCACCACAACCGATATGGAATAGATTCCCCTTTATTTCAATGTAACACATATAAAATATATATAATAGTGTTTTCAAACTACATTATAGGTATGGGAGGTGGTTACATCATCACCATTGAATATTTCCTTTCAACTTTCACTTATAGACAAACTAGACAATATTATGTATATTCAATGATATCTTGAATCATATTATAAAACTAATAATTATCTTAGTGACATTAATATATCATCATGCTCCCCTGGTGGTTGGATAAGGATGAGCTATTTGAATCATTTAACAACTGTTTCTTAATTTACAAATTTTTGGATACACAAAATCATGGAAAAAATCATATTACCCATTATTAATCATTATTTAACACCTATAATTTCCCTTTTTTATAATGCTTATACATACTATTAAATTTCTACATAAAATATTTGAGTATCCAATATATTCTCTAAAATTGATGGTTGGGAAATCAATTGTAAAAACAAATGATGATATTATTTCCTTCTTGATTCCCATGTCCATCCTTTACAAGTAAAGGGTGTCTAGATCCTTCTAAATTTTTATTAGTGAATAGGGTATCAAATCCTTTCTATTTAAGAAATCTTCCACATTATTTTGTTTCACAAGGCAGAAATGGATTAATAATTTATATTTCTTTTTCAACTCAAAATATCATAATTAGAACATATTAGTCTCTTTCTATGTGAATACATTTTTAATGTTTTTTTATTATTATATATTTCACTCTCTACACAATATAGATAACTTATCAAGATTTTAAAATCAAATATCACTTTTTCCAACTCCATATCATTTTTTTTGTATTTTTCTTCTAATGCAATTTCAACTCTCCTGTGGTTTAGGCTATAATATTCTCATTGTTCGTCAATAAAAAACCAAATACTTTCTTTGAAGCATCATTGTAGACCAAAAAGAGTTTCCTACTAGAGGAGTAAATGAGTACTAGTGTAGTGATAATCGTATTTTTCAACTCATTAAATATATCTTCATTTAGCTTAGTCCAAGAAAATCACAATCCTTAAATTTTTTTTTAACTATATGGTTTGAGAGTCATGTGAATTTTTTCACAATTATCATCAATACCTAGCTCATCCAATGAATAATGGATCATTGTTATAAATTCTGGTCCACTCAAGTACTCATTTTCCATTTTTTAATATGGGTCTACATATATCCAATTACTGGTTATAATAATCTACAATCATGACACTTTATTCACCCATAAGTCAAATTTACTATATTTTTCTAAATATTCTCTTTTCATCAGTCATTAATCATAATATTCAATTTATCGTCATTTAAAAATATTACCATAAATTGATTTTGGTATACTCTAAAGGCTCTATTCATTTTTTTCATAAATATTTATTTTTTATTAGTGAGTTTGAAATAAATCACATTAAAATCAATGTTTTATTCCCATTTATGAAAGGTTGTATTGTGAATATATTAATTCTTTACATTTAGCTCGTGACATCTTGATAGAAGGCCCAACATAGAGAAATACTAGGATCTATATAGTTGATCGAACAAGTTTTTTGTACATTGGATTGGTAATTTTTCATTATCATGATTTTTTTCATTTCACAGTAGTTAATACAGAGTCATAATGAAACATAATTCTTCTTGATGATAAGGAATCACACCACTCACAATGATGCACTAATTTATAGATGAACACTATACAACTTTTATAATAACTACTTTATCAACAATTCAAAATCATTGGTGTCCATTTGGTAAGGATTATAGTATATGTAAAGATGTATATGTATATAATATATTGATAAATGAACCTCTTGATCATGATGATGCCTATGAAATTATTAAAGGAATATATTAACATAATCCATGAAATGGGTAATTTCTTAATGAATGATTCTATCAATTGTATCAATAATTTGTGCTAGATATGATTTTTCAAATGTAAATAATATCCACACATGAATATTATTTTCATGGGGGGATTTGTCCTAAATCTTAAATGTTTATATAATATGAGGATGTCATAGGGATATAAACATTGATATGGCTCTATTGAATAATGATTATAGATTTATATATGGATAAAATAATCTTTCCCAAAATAGAATAATAATCCAAAAAAATAAAACAACATTATATTTTCAAGATTTTTTATTAAAAAAAATTGAATATGGAATGTTATATACATGGGATGCAACCATTTATCCCTTTTATATTGTAAAATTTTATAAATCAAGATATATTAAGGGGGTGTTTAAATAGGTCTTCAAAATAACAATGATATGAAATAATAAATAGATCCATAATAAATTAGTATGGTTTCTATTATTTATTGAATTACTATCATACCTTTCACCATATCATTGTCGGGATCCACCTCATCATTTTTGAAACAATATGATCTTCCATTCACTCAAGGACATTGATGTTATTATAATCGATTGTCTTTAATAACCCACAAATTAAAGAATTTTCTTATATAATTCCCTATTTCATTACATTTAAAATAAAGAACCATATGATGAGTATTGATCTAAACCTTATTTTCAAATTATACGTTTGTGGGATTCATCATTTACTTTTTTCAATGATTATCTTGATGCCTCTGTTTTCTAAATTTGAGCATCTCTCAGTTCCCATAACATAGTTTCTAGGATTATTCTTCCTAGAAATTTAAAAAGTATGATATTGGATTTTCTTTCATCCATGGGATTTATTTATTTATTATCTTAAATATAACCCCATTTTATATTTTTTGTCTCCTATACAATGAGACCAATAGGATCAATAGATCATCATATCTACATTGAGGTCACAATAGAAATTTTTTATAGTTACCAATTTCAGGAATTCGTAATTGTTTTTTTAGATATAGATTTAAACAACTAAATAAATTTTAGAAAACATATTCAATGTTGATGAAGGAACTGGATTCATATTGTAAAAAACATCGAGTGATTTCCTTATGCGCCCTAATAGACCCATATTAATATTTTTTCAAATTTAGGAACACCCTCTCCATTTTATGATAGTGTGTTTGGGGAGAATAATTATTGAGAAATATTTTCTTGAATCTTTCCTATCCCATGGAATCAAAATCCTTTATAGACATTTTGTTCAGGATTATTTTCCTCAACTTATCGAATTCTCTCTCAATATTATAAATGGTCATCACAAATATATATTTCTATTGGAATTGGATGATAGAATATTCCTTATAATTAAAGTTAATCTAGTGTTCCATAATAAGGGGATCATAGGATACATTAACGGTAGAAGGCCCTTTTTAAAAATATTTACAAGTGCAACAGACTAATATTTAAGAAGAGGATTGTGTTTTAAATGATTCAAGATATTATTAAAATCATGTGCTATATGATCAAGTACTAACATGAAGTTCACATATCCCTCTCCCATATTAACAAGAATATTATTAGGTAATTAATAAAATTTCCTTCCAATTTGGATTTTGGTATGATTTCACTGATTTATATCCATTAACTAAAAATGAAAAAACCAAAATATAATTAATTAAAAAAGAAGAAAAAAATTTAGAATAAAATGTAATAAAATATATGTTAGAATTATATTCTAACAAGTGACTCATTATATGTAGATATATGAAATAAATGTTAATGTTTATGGTTAGTTTTTTTGGCCTGATATTTTTTAAGCCCTTCCTAAGGGTATAAAAATGTGTCTGAATTTACAAGGCATATTCCCAAGGAGGGTTAATCTATGTGTGAACCAATCCTTTTTTCATTCGCTATACGATGAATGAGTCTAGATAAATATTCCCATCGAGGATTAATTTCCCTAAGGTATGATTATTATAGAGCCATGTCAACGTAAAGTGTCAGGAAAGAGATGCAATTTCTTGAAAAATAGTCTCCCTATCATCCATATGTATTCCAAGATATATTTCATCAACTATAATAATCCTTAAAAATTCCTTTATGATTTTCAATAATAATTTCACATATTAATTTATGATGACTAAAAAACTAGTAATATGATACTAAATATAGTGGACATAGATTTGTTTACATACTATCAAATGATTTTAACATAATTGTCCACTAATTAGGACCGAGATCACGAGACTTAGTTTCTTTGGAATAATTTTATTTTAATTAATTAAACAGAAACTGATAAATTAAATCCTAATTTAATTTATTATAATGGTATATTACATAAATTTTATAATAAAAATCTTCAGAGGATAATATTGGGATTACATCAACGAAATGAAGGGGCTAAAAACCAATTTAGGTATTAACGGTGATTAAGAAACACAACATGTGAGTAAAATGTAAAAATTGATAACATAAAATAGAAGGATCATGAGTAATCTCATCGAAACATAATATAAAAAAAGTTATAATAATTTCATTATAATATATGAAATTTTCAATCTACATGTATCATGGCATAATCATGTTTTAAGCATAACTCCCATAAAAATATATCTTGGTGGAGAAAGTACCATAATCGATTAGTTTTACTCCCTCATATTATATAGGATGCCTCATGAAACTAATAATTTTCCCAATCTATTTCATCACTATCTGGGAACAGAAATTATAACATGATCATGATTTCCATGTTCCAAAATAGGAAATAAATCCTATGTAATACATAAGAATTAACTATGGAATGAAAATGGGTTTCATAATCAATCATTATATCACATTAAAAGTAAGTTTCATACTAAATGAATTTGAGATATGTGAATAAGGAATGTATTACCCCTAAAAGGTATGGGATAATATGCTATGCATATATTTCAAAGTTCTGTATTGAATTTAGAAGCTTTACATGCCATTAAAGAAAATCTAATGTGATTTAGAGGTAGAATGGTCATAACCTAATGGAATGTGTGGTTTAGTCATATTTCATACCTCAAGATCCATTCACCACACATGTTATTTATCATTGTTTATAATAAACATATATTACATATTTAATCTCCTAATAACAATTATCATGTTTAATATTATTTTTATTTATTATCATGATTTAATAAATTACTTAATCATTTATGTTCATGTTGGGTTTTTTATAATGTTTCGATCATTTTTCCATAATAAATTTGGAATGTTGAAAATGGTAAGAGACATTATTATTTCATCACATCAAAAATAATAACCAAGAAATTAATATCATTTTTATACATAATATATTCTTTAAAATATCAATAATTAAAGAGAGTTATGAAAAATTTACCACATAATATTCACGAAGATGGTAGGTCATACATAAATAACAATAAAATATCTATTTTTCAATTGTTATGATTTTAAAAAGGTAAGTGTTATTTTATATTTCATGAATTATAATCATAAAATGAAAATTTTATTATTTAAACAAATATACTTATATATATAATTCATGTGAGATAGTAATAAAAAATGAATTGCAACAATTTGTGAGGATGTATTTCATCATAAACGTGAATAGTGTGATCATTATTCAATAGACGGCATTGTAAGAAGTTATATGATATACTTATTTTTAAAAATTATTAATATTTAATTATAATAATTTATAAATATTAAATCCATCATCTTGAACACTCATTAGAGAATATTTTGGAAGGATAATTACATCTTTTTCCAACAGGGTAGTCTATTGTCCACATGAATAATGACTTTATTTCCCATTTCATAGAAGTGGAAAGGGATTTTGGAAATTAATTTAACATTATAGAATATCATTATATTCAATATATGGATGTTATATTATTATCTTTATTTATAAATATTCGAAGTAATTGTAAAAATAAATTAAATAATGATGCTTGATTAAGAAAGATACTACGTTTTAGGACCACCAATTTAAGAATATATCTTAATCTTACCTAGACTCGCTTTATGATCAAAAAATGGAATCTAGGATGTTGGAGTTGATTTAATGAAGGTAAATTGTTCAGTTTTAGGTGAATCCAAATGTATTTTGAAGGGAGGAATTGAAAGAAGAGTATGTTGCCTTTTATATGTGAGAGGGTGGTGCTTTTATAAATATATAAAACTATTCAATAATGGGATGTCAATATCAACAAAATATCCGATAAAAATTGAAAAATATATATTACATGGGTGATTTGCCTCTTAAAAACCTCCACCATTCCAAAATAATAATTAATAAAAATGTTTCCCCCTTTACCTTTTTAGTGTATCCACCCGGTAAATTAGTTTTAATATAAACAATCATAACATATTTTTATTATTTTTAATACTCATTAAGATGAAAATTTAATTTAACCATATTAAATAATAAAAATTATTGGGATTTAAATTATGGAAATGATCTTATCATGTTCAATTATTATAATTTTGGACATTCAATTTAAAATTTGACCCACTAAAAGTTTTAGAAAATGGTATTTTACAAAATGTAAATTTCTAGCGTAAGATGATCTTATATTAACTATATAATTTATAATAATTATTATGTGAAAAAATTTATATCAATTGATATATATTATATAAATTTCGATTAAATATTTCTGATTTATGGGTAAATATAATTAATCAAAACAAATATAAGTTATGCTCATAAAAATAGTGTGTAGATACCATTGTTTTTTAGCATTAAAAACAAATTACCAAAATCATGATGATTGATTACTAATATTAAATTTATTAGATTATTTTAAATAAAATATTTAATATTTCTTGTTAATTATATATCCATAATATTTTTGTAATTTTAACATACATTATTTAATGAAAATAAATGGCAGTATTTGAAAATTTGGTAATATTCCATATCTATGGAAAATTTTATCTTTTTAGAAGTATACAAAAAAAATTCCAAAAAATAAATATAATAATTTAAAGTGAAAAATAATTTTAACTTTACAAAATAATATTTCTAAATGTTTCATACAATAATTATAATAATTTTTATCCATAATAAATAAAATACAATTTTGATGAAAATATTATTTTTGTGGAATAAAATATATTCATCAGTCAATGAATATTTATTTCTAGATAATTTATCCTTAAATTAATATTTAGGATGAAATATATGTGTATATGTATCATAATGTATTTAATAATATTCATTCATTTTAATTTAATGTATATTTTATAATAGTCATAAATTATCATGGTTCGTTTAGGCCTAGAATGGTGTATTATAGACACTCTAAAAAATGGATATCACTTTTGAAACATAATATTTTTACATACATAATTTGGAATTTAATTCCCCCACCATGATTAAAATTCAACCCCTCTAGTAAATAAATAATTTAAATTCATTCAGGAATTTTCAACACATTTAGAATCTTGATCTTACAAAATTTATCATATTATATAATTTTAATATGATATATTTAAATATGGATTTAATTTTATCAAAAAAAATTTATAAGTGAAATAAATTGATTCAATATGGGTGTGTGAAACACAATGAATAATTATTTTTAGATAATTGAAGAATTTATGAATAAAAATTATTTTATAAAAAATAAATTATAACATTGATTCCATTGGAATTAATTGTAGTATTTTTTATCCAAGGATAATAATTTTATATTAATCAAATTATAAAATGAACTATACCCTATGAAAAGTTTTAATAAATTAGAAAAACAGGAAATTTCATTAAATGAAATAAACACATTACGTCGATTTTTGGAATGTAAATCATAGATTTATAGGATCTCAATTATATTTTCAAACTCATTATATATATTATATATATATATATATATTATATTTTAATTGATTAAATAAAAATAAGTAATTTTTATTTTCTAATAATGTCATAAAAGTTACACTAATAATTAAATCTATATTCGTTACTATTAACCAAAAGATCCACCATTATAGAGAAATTACAACACATATCCTTAAGATAGTTTTGGTATTATGATACAAAAAATGATATACTTCTAATCTAAATCAATTTATAAAATATATAAATTTATCTTTTAAATTAAAATAAAAATATCTTGTAAAATATTGATTACAGAAAAGGGACCATTTAAAACAATATGTTTTCTTGATTTTATTGTTCCTATAAATATTAATTAAAATTTATAATTGTTTCATAACATATAATGAATAATTTTATATTTGAATAAATTTTTTATATATATTTCAGAATGTGGTTAGTCAAATTCATACATGTCAACTCAATGGATAAGTTAAATGACAATATTTGTAGAATAATATTTCTATAGTATATCACTTCTATTTTAATAACAGTGGTTCATCTGGTACATGAAATTAATAACATTACTATTTAATTTAGAATTAAATATTTAATTATCTATGTGTAATATTAGTTATTCATGTAATAAAATTACAATAATGTTCGTGTATGTAGAAAAACCAACCAAAAAAATAAAGTGTTACAATTTTTGAAGGACTAATAACATGTTATTATGTATTGATGATATAAAATTTATATAATATTAATGGTTTCAAAAACATTTTTTAAATTTATAACATAAATTAAAGAATATTTATTTGAATAAGAAAAATGAAATATAAATGTATGGAATTGTTAATTAAAAAGATTCTCAGTAAGATCGTTTTAGGAGGATAAATTCTATAATGGCTATTTATTATACATATTATTATGATGGAAAAGTAAACATTATAGAATAGTTATTTTTTAAAAAAAATTCACATTTATTAAAAAAATATCATTATTTTTATCCATTTGATGTAGTGATGAAAAAGGAAATTTGACCTTCATAGATGGAATAGTTCTTACATAAACAGATGAATGGTTTTCAATTTTTTATGAATGGAAATGGGTAGATAATAATTGTCAGATTAAAATAATAACAATTAAGTAAATTATTTATATTAATATATTTTTTGGATGGATATATATAATTTTTATGAGGATTAAAAAGAATGAAACCTGAAATAACTGGTTTAAGAAAATTACTGCCTCCTTTGATACCCCCTATACATCACTCCTTCAACCATATTAGATTGGTATTGTGGTAATAAAATAACCTCCATGACATGGGTAATGGGTTTTTAATTTATTTTGGAATATATTCATTGATGTAAAGTAAACAAAGTTAGGGAAAAAGTGATGGGGGTCTTAGTATTGGTGAGAGGACTGAAACCATTCTAAATACTACTTTAATTATATTAATATTAATGTAATTCTAATGTAAAATGGGATCCATAGAAACCCAGTCATGAATATTGGATAGTATTGGTTAATTTTAACATATAGAATAAAATTATAGGTATGATTTTACCATTTTTGTGTCTTTTTCTATAAGAAACATTATTGAACCATTAGATAAAATACTTTTTTTCATATATTTCAACACATACATCCCAATGAACATTTTATGTTTATGCTATTAGATAAATAAGAAGCTTTTTACACAAAAAAAATATTATATTTAAAAATACTAACCATTTTCTTACAAAAAATATTATTTATAAACACACACATTCTTTAGTAAAGGTAACACCCATAATTCGAACTCTGACTTCATTAATGTTCATACTCGTCCATAATCCAGGTGACAGGATTGGAATAGGTGGGTCTAATAGTAAAAAGTATTAAGGGAAATGAAATATATGCAAGATATTAGTCTATTTTTAAATATAAATATTCTATAATAATGACTTACATGTTTATAAAAAACATTTGAGATCAAATATATATTTACATTTCATTAATATAACATAATTTCATAATATATTTCACAAAATATTTCATATGAAATCATAAATTAAAATAAAATCATACCAATTTCATTGAAAAATATAATAGTGATGTATTCCTTTCCATGGAAAAATACTTTCTCCTTTTTTATATAAAAGATAGAAACATTCCTTAAAAATAAAAATTCATTTTTTTCTATTTAAAATGAAATATTATTCATTATAAACCCTTATTAGAATATTATATTCATAAATTGTGAAATTTTACTTATCTTATCTACATAAATATAATGTATGTTGGAATTATATTTTAATACCCGATGAATTATTGATATGTTTCTTTTTAAATAATTTAAATAGCTTACATTGTATGCAACATTGAGTTCAAGCGTACAATGATCAGTCAAATTAACCATTTAAAAATATTTATGAATATTATTAACCATATTATTAATTTATATTCATAAAAATAGAATTAATTTTTGATTTCATTATAAAAAAATTTGCATATGGTGAGATTTTTTAAATTTTTAGAAATGTTTTACTTTTTTGATGAATAGTGATAAAAAGCATTGTAGTTAAAAATTTACTTTTTCACATACTTTTTATATATATAAAATATATGGTTATTTTAAAAATATATAAATTATACATATATTAATTCAAATTAGGTTACTAGAATCAATATTTTATTTAAATTATATATATATATATATATGTTTTTTTATCTGTTGAATGTATCTTTTGCCCAACGTCTGACCACATCTGCGTGAGTAGCATTAAACATAATTTTAATGCATTTATTAATGGAATTTAGCAAAAAAGAAAATATATTGTTTTAATTATTATTTAATTATTGGTCTAATAGAAATTAATTAATTTTTTTAATAGTAACATTTGTAAAAATTTTATTTATTTTCTGCATTTTAGGGAAAATTGGGTAATAAAATGTTTAAATAATATAATAAAATTTAAAAGATATCCTAACACAATTACTTATTTCAATATATAATAGGGTTTCAATGAAATTAAAATTTAGGATATAGTAATGATATTTTTAAACCTGTCGAGAATGAATAATACTTTTATTATATTTATTTAAAGAGAAGATAAACATTTCATACTCATACTTTTAATAAATATATCATTTTTAATATAGGGTTATACATAAGATAAATTATACTATAATTATTAATTTTAAATATAATAAAATTATTTTCATCATGATATTTTATAGTATATTTTTTGAGAATAAATAATTAAATTAATGGATTATATAATAATGATCCAATAATTTTCAAGATAATGGAAATATCAAATAACTATTTTTGAAATATTAATATAAAATTAATTTAACACAATTAATGAAAAAAATAATTTTATATATAACTTATGAACTAAATAGAGTTATTGTAATTTCTATTTTGAAATTATTATTTTTTTATGATTTTTTTTAAAATAAATTATAAATAGTATCAAAATATTCTAAAATGATACTTATAAATAACTAATATTTTATAAAATGATATAAAATTTATAGAAATCAATAATTATTCCAATACGAAAAGTGTTATGATGTTAATTACATCATAAATAAACAAATCTTGGTTATCTTTCTATTTAATAATTGCAATATTAACCCTATGATGTAAAAGGACTTGTAGTGAAGGAAAAAAGATAAAATGAATAACTATTGGTTAAATCCAAATGATATTGTCACTATTGTGAACTAATAATGTGTAAATATAATTTTTTAAGAGGATGTTGACCCATCATAATATTACCTATAACTAACTGAAAATTTGTGCTATTTTAAATCTAATACCATTTAATAATATATTAATACTTTTGTGGTTTCCAAAAGAGACCTTATCCTCTATTATAAAAGAGAACATCTCGTTCTATTTTATTCTATCATATAAATCTCAATGTATCTACCAAAACATATAAAATTCACTGTAAAATTATTTCATTAATCCAAGAGTCCATACATTGGGAAAAAATCCAACCTATGGAGTGAATTTGTGCAGACCAAAAGAAGACACTCGAAGAACATGTAATTTGTTTACCAAATCCGAAGTTATTTCTTTATTATACATCATTTTCCTAAATCTGTTACATTATAAATTAACAAATATAGAATGTAATATATTCTTAGACATTTATATGAATTATTTACAATGATATTTTTCCTTTTACCCATCCTATGAAAACAAATATCACTTTATGTGCATACATATGGCTTACCCTCTCCACACTTTGTGTAAACTATTTTTCATCCATCCATTATTTTATGGGTATAAAAATTAATATAAATAATTTAAAAAATAATTATAAAATGATTTAGTTTATGTATAATTAATTTTCTATTCAACTTCTTACCAATTTACAATTAATGGATTGATATTGATGTGTGTGCGTTCATATGGCATATAATACACATGATATAATGAGATTCATCATCAATGTTAAACATTCAATAATTATTATAATATATATATATATATAATAAGTGTGAAATATATTAAAAATTATTTGTAATCTAATATATATATATATATATATTATGTCATTTACATTCTTCCTTTAAATACGATAAGAAAATGGAAATAGTGATCATGCGTATATAAGACCTATGATCATCATGATTGGTGTATTATTTTAAATATACCTATCAGTTATATATATACATATATATATGCTTATGTATAGAATATATATGATATATAAATCAGGTATTACATTTTAGATGTAATCAAATCATTATATATATAATAATATCAAGAATGAAAAGTCCAAACAAGTATAATAAACAAGCCGTTATTACCCAAAACAATGCTTTCTCTTTGAATTATTTATAAACATGTAATATAATGTCCTAAATGAATCATATATGATATAATAAATATGGATATGATTATATTAGAACTTAAAAAAGATTTATACATTATACTAGATGTTAACACACCCTCAACTAATGGAATGTCTAATGTAAGGGTTAATTTCACAATTTTATTATTATCCAAGATTAATTGTAAATAAGTATTTAATGGGAAATATTTATAAATCATGTTCATGTTTCTTAAAAAAATAATTTCAAAAAGAATATTTTTAAGGTTTTATGTAAGAACTCTTTCACTAAAATATCCTTTAAAATTTTTCGTATATTTATTCTTTGAAATCATTCTCATTCATGTAAATGTTTTCGAATGGGGTTATCAAGATTTATTTAAAAGGACATGAATATTTTTGAATAATAATTTTAGAATTTATATAAAATGTTACAAAGTTTTATTGAACAATTCTATTTTATAAAATCTTATTAAATATGTTTTTTCTATAAATACATGTGTTTTGAATAAATGATTTTATTTTAAAAATGTTATTTTATAGTAGAACTTTTTAACAATTTTAATATATTATTTTCATATCTATTAACATATTTTGATGGATTTTATACTTAATTCAGATTGATTATTTATGATACAATCTACCATATTTTAATGAATGTATTAATAAATGTTTGGTTGTGTATATGCTATTTTAATACCATTCATGGTATATGAATAATGTAATAATATTTCAAATTTTTGTTTTATTATGATTTTTATTCGTTAGGATTTCCCTTTTCAAATAATGAATTTATTTTACATTGTTTGTGATGGTTCGTGATTGATGTATCCCCTTAATGCATCTATATTTCTCATATAATGAAACAGTTTGGGTTTCTACCTATTATTGTATGGTCTCGGTACGAGTTGTTAACTATATGGTAAATATGTCTGAAAATATGCATTCCCTCGTTATGAGATTACTTATTGATATTACATGTTATTATTCAACTAGTACAATAACCATGTAAATTTTTAAATGGAATTATTTTATTTATTAATGGAATCTTATTATTATGATTATGTTAAAAATGCTTTAATTTCTGTTGTATACCTTTCCTTAAAATTTTATGATTTTTAATTATAGATTCCACTCAATTTTGTACAATTACTAATCATTTGATCTCACACCATTATTATTTTTTACATTCCCAGTATAACAATATTTTTATTATAAATGACATGTATGGTAAATACACAAGAATAATGAAATTAAAAAAGGACATTATATGTTGTATTTCTTGTTTTGAATTGTAATGTAATGTTCATGTATGAGACTAATATCCAAGATAGATAAACTAATAATTACATCAGGATTAGATTCATTTTAATCATGAAAATGTATTAAACAAATTCACTACTTCTAGTATTCTTTGGTTGGGATGTTACAATTAGTATCAAATGATTTTTAATAGAAACCATGGAAACAAGATTTAGACATCAATGATTATAAAACATTACCATTTGAGTGATTTTAAGAAAAAATAAATTTATAAAATATCATCATTTTGATTTGGTAATGGATAACAAAATTTATACCTAGGGTCTAATATATTGAGAGAATGATGGAATCATTTTGAGATAATATAAATGATTATTCATGAATATATCCATTTGAATATTGATTCTCAATTTTTTCTTTTATTTTGGGTTAATAGTTTGAATCAGTATGGCTATACAAGAAATGATTATACTAATGATAATGAAGTGAATAAAAAAGGAATATTAAATAAAAGGATTTATTATGGATTGAGATGATGAATCATAGTTAATCGTTTGTGAAAAAATTTGAATGACTAAAGTTAATGTTTCTTTAGATTCAAGAATTATTACAACAATGGTTTTATGGTTATACGATTCATGAAATATATAAGGATTGTACTATAGTACAACTTCATAAAGTATTTGTAATCATGAATCATTTCCACAATGTTTTTTATGTTATAAAGGTATTTTCCAATATGATCTACATTTTTTGGGGAATCTAATGTTATGATTGATTTTTGAAATTTAGAGACCATTTTAGGCTATTAATTTAGAGATATGTATTTTGGGGACTTCTTAAGGTTGGAATGGAGTATGTTAAACATTATATATTATTGTTTCATGGTAATGTATGATTTATTGGATAATTTATGAAAATATTTTTGGTTTATGTAAATATTTACAGGATTAAGAAAATACTTGTGGTCCTTTATATTTATCAAAAGTGCTTCAGGAATGAAAAAATCATTTTAAATGTTCATTTTCAGGTGTAAGGGTTGAAGTGAAAAAGATCAAGACATTACCATATGCTGATATTATTATTATTACATTGGAAGAAATCAATTATGTTCTTGTGAGAATAGTAAAAAAATTCATCAAAAATATGTAAAATATTTTGAAAAAAATGTTATCTTAGTATTCTTTATGATGAATCAAATTCTTCCTTAGATCAGTATATATTTATATCTTTGTGATTGTTAAATTTAACCTTATCATGTTATCTATCACTATCCATAATAACATGATGGTTAAAGTTTTATTTTATGTCCATGTTTTCAAACATGGAGCCCCAGTCTGTGTAATCTATAGTAACTTTCGTACTTTGCTTTCTTTAAATTAAATTAGAACATTTATCAACCCTTGTTTTGATGTAGGATTTCAATAAAGTAATTTTGAATACTAAAAAAATATTTATGTTATAATAATTATAAAATTGGAATGATGAATGTTATTGAATGATGGGAGATTTCAACACCATAATATTTCAAGGTACATTAATTTTTAAATAAAATCAAAAGCATGTGTTGTACGCAACACCGAGTTCAGACGCACTGTGATCTGCAAATAAGTCATTTTAAGAAGAATTTTGGAATAATATTAACCAACTTATGAAATTTATTTTTTTAAATGGAGACAAAATATTGATTTCAGAGTATCAAAATTATCTTAGAGTGAATTATTGGTATTTTTCTGAAAAGTTTCATTTTTTCAATGAATATTGAAAAATACTACAATGTTGTTAAAAATGATAACTTCATTTAAATACTTATTATATGATAAATTTATATTTAAGTTCATAGTATATTAATAAGACATATATTAGTAAATAATATTTTATTGAAATTATTTTTTATTTAAATTATATATAAGAACTGATCAATATTTTAAAAGTCTATTTTACCAACCTTCTAGCCACTTATGTAGGATTATCATTAAATTTAATCTTTCTGATTATGTGATTAGAATTTTGAAAAAATGAAATAAATGTTAGTATTTTGTATAGTTTATTTGTCTAATAGGGACAACAATTTTTTGTGAATAGTATATTTTGTAAATTTTTATTTATTTACCACATATAAAGATAAATAGAGTAATTAATTTTAAAAATAAATTTATAATATTTAAAATTTTCCCTTAAACAATTCATAATTTTATTCGATAAGTGGGTTTAGAATAAACTTTACCATATTCTAAAATTATGGTCATTTTATGCCACTTGGGTATAAATAATACTTTTATTTTATTTTAATTAAGGAAAAGTTAAAAATGACACACTCATAATTTTAATAAATAAATATATTTCAATATTGGGTTATACATAATATGAATTTTTAAATAAATATTCATTTTAAATATAATAAATTTATCATCATCATGATATTTTATTTTTAATTTTAAGAGGATAAATTAGTTATTTAAAGGCATTAATAATAATGATGCAGTAATTTTCTAGTGAATGGAAATAGCAAATAAAAGATTTTAAAAAATTTAAAATAAATAAAATTTAAGATAATTAATGAAAAAATGAATTATATAGATAATATATACATGTTATAGAAACATTAAATTTTTTATTTCGATGTTATCATGTTGTTTCGATATTTTAAAGAAATAATAAATATTATCAAAATTGAATAAAATAATATATTAAAAAATGATTTTTTACTAATAGATATAAAATTATTACGAATATAAAAATCAATAAAATGACTTTTATAATTTTATTTAAAACATAAATTATTAAATTGGGGTTTTTTTAGTTTTATTATTTCAATATTATCCCTATAGGGTAAAAAGACATGTCGTCATAGTGTGAGTAAAATTGTTTAATTGTGGGATTAAGCCAATAGAAAATGTTAATATTATGACCTAAAATGTATTGAAATAATAGGTTGAGAGGATTAAAAACATACTCATCATATCCTCAATATAACTCTATTGGGATATATTTTATATCGTAAACTAATTTATATTAAATGAATAGTTTTGAAGTTTCCAAAAGTGCCCCTCCACTCCCTTATAAAAGGGAACATCTCCTTATCTTTTATTAACACCTATAAATACCATTATCTCTGACAAAACATTCATATTTATCTATCAATCATACCTAAACTCATACTATAGTGTATAATTTTCGTATAAATATAACCTATGTAGTTCTTTTTGGAAAATCAATTATATACACTTAAAGTCGTAAATGTTTACCAACCCTTTAAACGTTATTTTCTTCTTATACATCCTTTTACTAATATGTTTCCTTACTAATGTTATAAATTACTAATTTATTATATGGTGATATGTTTTTATGATAATAGAATAACCTTATTCCTCCTTTTACTCATCGTACGAAAACAAATATCACCATGAGTTTGTACATAAGGCTTACCATATCAACGTCATGGTGTAAACTATTTTCCTCTATTATTTATATTAATTGGTATAATGATGAATATAAATTATTTAAATAATAACTAAGAAATTAGTTTTTTATAATTCAATGTCCATCCAATTCTTTACGACATTACCATTAATGGAATGATATCGTAACTCATGCATGCATACATTTTACAGTCTCAACTAGGCGATGAGATTATTACTCCACATTATCCATTGAAAAATTATTATATAAATATATATAATGAATATCTATGAAATATATGCGATACTAATTCCACTAAAAAAATATATACATTAATTTATTTTACATGATTCTATTCAACATGATAAGAAAAATGAAACAACGTCCATGCGTACATATGGTCTACCATCTCCATGAATGATGTATTCAATTCCACACATCTATCTATTACATATATTTATGTACTGAATTTTCATGATATATAAATAATTTATTACATTATAAATTTAAATCATGATCTATGTAATAATATCAAAAATAAAAAGTCAAAACATGTACGACAAACGAAGTATTTATTACCAGAAATATTGCTTTAACTTGTAATTGTTTATAAAAAAGTAATATAATGTCATAAGTGAATCATATATGATAACAGAAGTATGGATATTTTTATAGTTTAATTTAATAACATTATTTATCCATTATACAAGGGGTAATGAAATCTCAAATAAAGGAATGTTCAAGGTAAGGGTTAATTTCTCAATCTCGTTATTTTTTGAGATTGTTTAAATATAACTACTTATAGGGAAATATTTATCATATATGTCCATGTTTCATAAGAATATTTTCAAATATAGTTTTTTACTCTTTAATGTTATATCTCTTTAAATAAAACATCATTCTAATTTTTTTGTGATTTATTCTTCTAAATCATTCTCATTCATGTCTATGTTTTTTAAACGGGTTTTATGGATTTATTTAAAAGGAAATGAATATATTAAAATTATTATGTTATAAATTATAATAAATGTTCAAAGTGGTATGTGATACATTGATTCATAAATATATATTTCAATTTCGTCTTTTATATATTTTCAGCTTCTAAATAAATTATTTAAATGAAAAATTGGTTACTTTATCTAGAAATCCTTATTGATTTATGAGATTATTTTCATATATATCAAATAAATTTTTTGGATTTTGGGTTTAATTGTGGTTGATTTCTTATGATAAAATATATCATATATAACATAAGTGTTTAACATATGTTTTATTAGGTATGTTCTACTTTGAATCAATTTATAATCTATGGATATTGTATTATATTTAATATGTTATTTTTAATAGGAATGTTTATGTTGGTTATGATTTCCCCTTTTCATATTGGGAATGAATTAGACATTTTATTTGATTAGATGAGCCTACTATATCCCCTCGATTTATTAGAAGGTATCATGAGACAAATTAGTGTGTGTTTTTACCCATTTTTGGATGATCGTAGAATTAGGCCTTGACGTTATCGTTATGTTGTCTGGAATTATTCATTCCCTTATTATTAGATTAGTTATTGATATTACAATGGATTATATTACTAGTAGACTATACATGTGAATGATTAAATGTTATTATTTAATTTATTCTGGCCATATTATTCCAATTAATATGTTTAAATTTCATGTGTTTTAGTTTTATACCTTTCCATAAAATTTTATAGTCATTTATGATAGCTTCCCATATATTATTTACCCTCAATAAGAATCTGAGATCACCCCTTAATTATATTTTACTTTACCAAGATGAAAATATGTGTTTTATTATCGATATTTTTCATTATGCTAGGACTATAATTAAAGATAACCAAACATGATGTACTTGGATATTATATTTCATTTACTGAATACTTAATACAAGACACCTACAAATTCCCAATGACCATATTAGTTTATTGTATTTGGAAACTCGGAATAAAATCTTCTAATTATGGTGAAATATCATCAACATATTTAATATATTTCTTCACCACTTTTTCTACATAAAACCATTATTTATATAAAGTATACAATAAAACAGAAAATGGGTGAGCTCAAATTCTCAGTAAGGGTATATAAGTCCCCAAAGGTAGACATTATATAATCTTGAATTTAGTTAATAGTTCACATTGAGAATCTTTTCAGGTTTAGATATTTAGAGAATCAGGTCGTAAATATTACTTTACATTTAGAAAATTTTCAAAGTAGACACTTCTACTATATCAATTTTTTTTCACAAAATAAAAACCCTTAAAAAAATCAACATTTATATGTCCAAGTTTTAGAAAACATGAATTTACCATGATTCCATATTTGACCCTGTTAGTCTTTATCTCAGGTTGAAAAGATTAAAAAACATGTGATGAGAATAAAAATCTCAATAAGGGATGGAAATATGGAATGAAAACATTTGTAAAAGAATATATACAAATCAATGAAATCATACTCTTCAATATTAAAACATAATCTCTTTAACATACCTCACAATGTCATATGATTTATGAAAAACACATTGAAATCATAAATCATAAAGGTAACTTGTGGAATCCATACCATACTTACATTTTAGAATTCACATCTACAAAGGGAGTTACACTTGGAATAACCATCAATGTATATTCTCTAAATATCTTAGGAAAAACATTAACATTTACCCCTGTCACATTACCCAATGCATTAGAGAGTTAACTCGAGCTCACTCTCCCTAGGTTTATCACTGAACCACTCGTATAGATAAACCATGACCAATAACAATAACATATTCATAATACATAAATAAAGAATTAAATAAAGTTAAATTTCCAAAGTGAAATAAAAATATATCATTTCAATAGATTTATATAATTAATTCATTGCTAAACCATTTTCAAAACCATTTAAAAAATTTATGAAAGTGATTTTTGAATCAATGTCTCCCATACCACTTTAAAAATTTTGATTCAAATTTTAATTTCAAAACATTCATGCCCATATTAATAAATACATAAAATATTTTTTAAAACATGGAAACTAATGAGAATGATTTAGAATAATAAATATTTAGAACATTTAACATGATATTTTAGTTAAAGTGTACCTAATCCAAATGAGAGATCCTGGAATTAAAATAATTGAGAAATAAAATTAATCAAAGTTTATAATATCATGAAAAAAAGGATATTCATGATATAATTTCTCAATGTGCAGTATATACATAATAAAAAATTTCATTGGCGTATAACAAAAAATAAGTCTCAATGAAATGTAAATCGAGACAATGTCCCTTGGAAAGATCATATCCTTGTATTAAAATCAAATCAATGAAATAATTATTTTTGACAAATATAAATACAGCCAATATAAATGGATATTATGTGTAAAAAATTCATAGGCCATTCAATCATATTCATAGCAGGACATAATCAAGAAGTGTATGTTTAACCCAATGAACTAAAATTGGGTTAAGAAGATATCTTACAGAAATTCGACAGTCTAACATCATCGCTTTAAAATTTAGAAAATGAGTTAATGAGAGAGAAAATGGTATCTCATAAAATGGAAATAAAATTTTCAGAAATATGGATATAGAAGAATATATCCCAACATAAGATAAATTATATTAAAATAAATGACATAAAATAAGTCTCTGCCTAAAAGAGTAAGGTGAAAGGTACCCTTACAGATTTGGTAACGTGAAAAACAAACACTCCATGATAGAAGGAGAATAAAATTAAGATGTAAATTCCCATAAATTAAGGTATATTACAAAAAGAATAAAATAATTCCAATATATACACTACATAAAAAGACCTAGTGGAAAATATGGCATGAATCTAATGGGAAAAAATGATATATGAAAACCCCTTAAATCAAGTCCGACTTGTGTTGTATGTTCTTTATTATTACAAAACTAATATAAATAAGATAAATTTTACTTGATTAAGAATTTTTTTCATGTTTAAATTTTATTTTAGATCACTTATTACATTTTTTAAACAATTATTTAATTATTAGTGTTTATATAGGACATTTGGTCGATGTTCAGAACGTGCGTCAAAAATGAACATGTTATTATTTCAAATTACCCATGCGGTAAAAATTTTATTATCTCCAAGATTATACGCATGATTTAGATATCATAAATATCATAAATATCTAATATATATGTTTTTATAATGGTACATAAAATTTATAGATAGGGAATGAAATTCACCATTCATAGAGACGGTAAGTCGTACGTACGCATGAATGCTACTTTCATTTATATTTCATATTTATGGAATGAAAACATAATTATACAGAGGTATATTATAATTATAGTATAATATAATATATAATATCATTATATTAGTCATTTATATATTACACATATGTCATGAATGAGTGATATCACTTGAAGGGGTGGTAGAACACACTTCCTCAAATGAAATTATCACGTTTACCTATTATAGAAACCATAAAGGTATGATATAAATGAAAAATACAGAAGTCTATATGTAATATAAATATAATATATGTTACATATAAATACATTTACATATTAATGGCCACCATAAGTGGTGGTAGGATATAATTTAACAATCATCGTGTCATGAGGTAGTAGTTCTTCATCTATAGAAACAGTATGTTTTTATCAATTAGATGGAGTTCTGTGGATGTGCGGTTCTAATCAGGATCATTAAAAATCTAGTATATTTTAGATACTATTTTTTTATGATGTAATGGAATAAATAAATATTACGGTGTTGGAGAATGGAAATAAAAGAAAAGAACATGAGAGAATTTGTTACCATTAAATTGGGTAACTCTCTTTGGTTTGATCCAAAAGGATCCTTAAAGTGCCTTCTTCCTAAGGTAAGGATCGTAGTAGAAACAAAGGTATGTTAGGATCTTCTCGGATCAATGTTTGGGTAATACAAGAGGATTTATATGTGTGGTTAATGCGTCAAAGTTGGTGTATTTTCAAAAGTGGGAGGAGGGGCACTTTAGTAATGTTGGAAAATATTATTTTATTATAAAATGAATTTCTATTTAAAATGGTCCCCGACTCATTTAATTCGAATATAAGGTACATATAAGTTGAAATAATATAATACAATAATAATTAGACATGTTTCAGATATTTTTTTATCATTATCATTTTTATTTAACCTATTGTTATCTTATATATCTTTTACCATGTCCTCTTATATATTCATACTATATGGTTAATATATTTACAATAAAATGCCAAGAGACCCAAAATGGATAAATAATGAAATTTATAAAATAATATATGTCATTTGGCTGAATCATATCATTTTTAAGACTATTTTATCATTTAATTAAATATTAATTAATTTAAAAACTCTTTTATGTCAATTTTAATACTATTCATATCTTGAATTTTTAAAAAATCAAAACCAACATGATTATTTCATAATAACATTATTACAATAAAATATGAAAATTAATAATAATCCTTAAAATTAGTGGATTTCATAAAATGGATAAAAATAATTTTATTTTAATATTTATGATATCAGAAATTTGATTCCTTTATTAATGAAGCAATTACTGTATCATCTTTCTGTCATAATTAAATTTATTTATTTAATATATAAAAAATATAAATAAAACACAATGATATAGGACATTTCTTTAATATTTTAAATTAGTATTTTTAGTTGAATATATCTGTTACATGACCCCATATAAAATTGTTTTTCTAAAAGATATATGTTTTTTTATTTTTGTCAATACTCGAAATTAATTAATATAAAGTGTCATTTTCACTTACAAGTTTCTCTATGGTGTCCCAGGAATCAACCCAAGGTTTCCCATGTCTGTACATGTATCAACTAATACAATTTGTAGACATGTTATGGAAATTTAATATTATTATAATATTAGTTGTTTACCCTAATTTACCAAATCTACTATTTAACCATGGTAAAAAATATATTTACTCAAGTAAATATTCATAATGTATAAAAATAAAAGTTACCAATTTAAAAAAAATTTACCTCCTACTTCCAAATATAGAATCAATTATTAAAAATTTAGAACACATAAGTAGTATAAATTAAATTAAAATTAATTTCCATTGTCAAAACAAAAACCATATTTTTATGAAATGATAACTATGAAAAAATTTAGCTTTTTTAAATCTAATTTAAGAGTGAAATTACATAAAATTACCTAAATTGTATTAAATGGTGAAAATATAATACAATTATATTTTAAAAAAAATAAAAGACCAATATAAATATTTAAATAAATTTTATTAAAAGGCATTTTTGAATTAAAATGCAGTATTTTTCACTCTTCATTAAAAAAATGAACATTATTAGAAAAATACAAAAATATTGTACAAAGTAAATTTTGAATTCTCATTTATAAATAAAAATACTATTTAGTCAAATAAAACATATATATGTGACAAAAAATATATTCAAAAAGTTTTCTCCAACAAAAGGAGGTAATACTACCTTTAAAAAATATTAGATCATTTTATCATAAAATTGGATTCATTCTCTTTTTAAGAGTATACTTTTTATTGGTTAAATGTAGAAACATTTATCAAACATGTATAATCATATTGAAGTTTGCTCTGTTCATTACCACCAATATAATGTCTTGGAGTTTACTATCATTTAATGTAATACTATATTATTATTTTCCCGTATAAATTAGCTTATTATGTAACCTCATATTTCGAAGAAACACATTGTTGCGTGTCATGTATTCCATTGAACATAACATCCCATTTAATGTAAAATTAATATTTAATTCAAAAATATTAATAAATATGAAAATTTAATAATATTTATTTTCTTGGGATGTTATATCCTTCACCCTTTTAGAAATTTCATCCTCGCTATTATAAAATTGGGCTCGAAAACTTCATTGAAATCCCCACATCAGAAAAAGAGTCAATTAAAATATCACTTAAAAAGAAAAAAAAATTAAAGTACAAAGGCCACCTGAGGTTTCTACTCCATATCCATGGAAACATGGATATGTAGGAGAAAATAAGTTTCATGTTCTGATGGAGAGTGATAGAAAACATGACCAGGACAAAGATAACCACCAGAAAACCCCAAACATGGGATAGGTTAAACGGTATTCGATTCCGCAATAGGAAATGTAAAAAGACAATGTTTATGTTTTCAGATAACCCTCATAATGTTGAAGAATTTATTTATGAGATTGAATAATAACATAAAAAAATATACTTACTTTTCAAGTAGAGTTTCAGTGTTTAATAATTTTCTACCAATACTCATATTTTATCCAAACAATGAGTATTAAAGATGACTTGGTCACACCTGAAGCACTGGAATCAACTTCTAGAGAATCAAATGATCTAAAAAATATTAATTATATATTTTTTCTTATCATTATAAACTATCCAAAACCAAAATTTTTAGTATGAGATCAGATAATCCCTAAAAATGATAATCCGTTATAAAAAAATCTTCTCTTAATCTTAAAAATTTAAAAAACAATATAAATATTCAATAAAGACCATTCAATAAAAAAATGGTCTTCAAATTATTCAAAATAACCCAAACTATGATTGAAACCCAATAACTAGAAGGATTTAATCACTTAGTCTTCCATAGTAAATCATAACATTTATCATCAAATAACATCTGGTACTCTTAAAGTCTCATATTGAAAAGTAATCAACGTAAACACATATTGCCTATGATAGGTTATTCAATTACCTAAATTACCCAAATTTCTATATTCCCACAATAAAAAAAATGGATCCTTCCAAAATTAAATTATACCATTACTCCCCAAATGAAACCTCAAATCATTCTATTTTTTTAGGCATAGAGTATTTTTAAAAGAGAAAACTTATTCTAAAGTAACCATTGTCACCTAATAACTAAATCATTTTTCTATAAAATTTATATCCATTTGATGAAACAAAATTTCCCAACATCATTTTATCCTTCATACATAACATAAATTAACTAAAATAATAATACATAGTAACCATAGACTTTACATAGGCCAATGGTAAGCGACAAATCCCAATCGCACTTTAGTTGTGTGTTCGATTCCAACAGATTTGTCCAACGCGATTGGTTGTCACACAGTCTGCGTGTTTTCCTTTTTTAAAAACTATATAATTTTATAACATTTCAAAAAATGGGTTAAATTCTTAAAAAATAACCATAACATATTTTAACCACAAAAGTTCTCATTATATCTCCCATTTCATTTGGATTCTCATTAAGAAAACCACTACAATTTCTCTTTCACATCTATTGTTATGTTGGATACTGCTAGATCCAACCATTTACTAAAACCAAAAAGGTCAATGTTAGTATATCAGTAAAATAAACATATAATATCCTATAATAAGGGTAAACAGTAAGATATAATTATTCATGTTATCATAAACCCATAGATATTATCTAAAATTATTATGAATCTCTTAAATATTCTACCCATTATGGTTACATCACATATGCTTAAATAACACCCTAACCTTTAAAGTTATCTAAACTGACATTCGATAAAAACTATAAGGCCCCCCCTTTAACATTAAATATTCTTGAATCAAGACAACAATTCAAAATGAGGATCATTTTTGCTGTATATTTTTTGATAATAAGGCTCTAACTATTAAAAAACATTTAAAAATATCAATGTATACACTTATTTACTATCCAATTATTTTCCCAAAATAAAAACTCTTAAAAAATGAAACATGTCTACATCCATGTTTTAGATAGCATGACATTTAATTTATCACATCCTTGACCCAATTCATCTTTAAGTCCTGTGGAAAAAATTTAAAAACATGGGATGAGTATAAAAATATCAGTAAGTGATATCAAATCTGGAAAGAAAAAATTATTTAGGGAATATATACAAATCAAGGAAATAATACATTTCAATCCAAAAAACTATCTCTTTAAAATAACTCACAAAATCATATGATTTATAAATAACATAGGGAAATCATAAATCGTTATGGTAACTTTTGGAATCCATAATATACATACTTTTTAGCTTTCACAGATACATAGAGAGTTACACTTAGAATACCCCTCACAGTATATTCCCTAAATATCATAAGAGAAACATTATGGTTTACCTATGTCACGTTACCCAATGTATTGGAGAGCTATCAGGGGCTCACCTACCCTAGGTATATCATGGAACCACCAGTATACGTAAAAAATGGCCAATACTCATAACATATTAATAACACATAAAATGAGAATAAAGGAAAGATAAAATTTTGACATTTCAAACATAATATATCATTTCACGATATTTACATAATCATTTATTTATTAAACCATTTTAAAAACCATTTAAAAAATATAATAAAGAGATTTCAGAATCAATGTTTCCCATACCACATTAATGCTTTTAGATGAAATTTAAATTTCAAAACACTCATGTCCATATAATAAATCATTAAAATCATTTTTAAAACATGGACATTAATGATAAATATTTACAAGAATAAATCATTAGAACAAATAAAATGATATTTTAGTTAAGGAAATCCTAATCCAAATGAGATATGTTTGAATAAAAGTAATTAAAGAATAACATTAATCAATGCTTATAATATAATGAGAATAAGAAGATTCTGGATATAATATGTCACGAACCCTCCCCACAAAGTGTACCCCTCCTGGGCCGGCAATGTGAGAAGGGAGATAATGACCCCCGAGTCCCGCCTCCAGTAGGCCCCGGGTTGGCGACTAGCACCGATGGTATAATACACACACAAATGGGAGGCATTACCCTCTAAGAGAACACATGCAGAAGAGAGAGATAGAATAGACTCCAACATAGAACTGAGATATAAAAGGAAACCAAGTACATATATGAAATGTCATGGAAAAGTACTACAACTGAAACGTGGAAAACTCAATGTACCAAAAAGAAAGTGAAACGACAGCGACCACAAGCCCGAACAACTCCTCCTCCAACCGCAAGCTAGTAGTAACCAGCTTGATCTACAACCTGCTCCAAGTTACCTGAAAAATAGTTTATATGTACATAGGTTGAGTATAACAGTATACTCAGTAGGATCCTCCCCAAGACTCTCGTGCAAAAGTAAAGAAAGCATGCTAAAGACCAGTGAACAACAAGTGAAACTAACTCGTTACCTAAACAGGTATACTAAGTTCCCATCCTCACCATGGCTACTCTCACCAAGTAACACATATAAGAATATAGCATATAGCATAGAATATCAAGGGTACCCCGCTACTACTTCCCCACTGGTTTGCCTCTTTTCCCCAACGACATACGTCATGTGCATCTCTCTCCAAAGGCTTGCCCGCAGACACCTGGGCTAAGCTCCACAATCTACACCTCGTGCACCACATAGGCTTGCTCGCAGACACATGGGCGAAGCACCACACCGTCCTCACAACCAAAGGTAACCAGGTAGTTTCTGGGAGCCACCACAGCTCGCATAATGTGTATCATACGTCGGGTATAATACCTCAAGCCATTATAGCCCATACTCCGAGTAAGGATCCTCAAGCCATCATAGCCTATACACATTACACCTATAGTATCCCATAGGATACTATATCCAGAATATATGTGTGTGAATAACCACAAGTAATTATAGCCCTCTACACACATATTTGGGGTAACTGACCATTGTGCCTCATGGCACAAGTATCTACCAAGAGAAGAGAGCGGGACCAAAGGGGGTAGTTAGCCATTCAACCTCCCATCAGAATGTTGGGGAAAACACCCCCCAGGGCTCAGAATACCCGGGGTGTCAGTTGCCCTTACCGACAGGGTGGAGTAGCGTATAGAAACACAAAAAGTACAGAATATATATAACTCATAACCAAACTATGGGCATTACCTAGTCATAGGCACAACTACAGCTAACGCCTCTCAGACTCCAGACTGCTACTTCTAAGACTAGGCATCCTATAAGCAAACAACCATTTGAAGATCTTTATTAGATTACTCCATTCTCATTTTATCAGTTCCACTGTACATTAATTAATTCATTAAACATTAATTAACCATGAACAGTGGAACTGATAAAATGAGAATGGAGTAATCTAATAAAGCTCTTCAAATGGTTGTGTGCTTATAGGATGCCTAGTCTTAGAAGTAGCAGCCTGGAGTCTGAGAGACGTTAGCTGCAGTTGTTCCTATGAATAGGTAATGCCCATAGTGTGGTTATGAGTTATATATATTCTGTACCTTTTGTGTTTCTATACGCTACTCCACCCTGTCGGTAAGGGAAACTGACACCCCGGGGATTCTGAGCCCTGGGGGGGGGGGTGTTTTCCCCAACATTCTAATGGGAGGTTGAATGGATGACTACCCCCTTTGGTCCCGCTCTCTTCTCTTGGTAGATACTTGTTCCATGAGGCACATCGGTTAGTTACCCCATATATGTGTGTAGAGGGCTGTAATGACTTGTGGTTATTCACACACATATATTCTGTATATAGTATCCTATGAGCTACTATAGGTGTAATGTGTATAGGCTATGATGGCTTGAGGATCCTTACTCGGAGTATGGGCGGTAATGGCTTGAGGTATTATACCCGACATATGATACACGTTATGCGAGCTGTGGTGGATCCCAGAAACTACCTGGTTACCTTTGGTTGTGAGGACGGTGTGGTGCTTCGCCCATGTGTCTGCGAGCAAGCCTATGTGGTGCACGAGGTGTAGATTGTGGAGCTTAGCCCAGGTGTCCACGGACAAGCCTTTGGAGAGAGATGCACAGGACGTATGTCGTAGGGGCAAAGCGGCAAACCAGTGGGGAAGTAGTAGCGGGGTACCCTTGATATTCTATGCTATATGATATATTCTTGTATGTGTTACTTGGTGAGAGTATCCATGGTGAGGTTGGGAACTTAGTATACCTGTTTAGGTAACGATTTAGTTTCACTTGTTGTTCACTGGGATTTAGCATGCTTTCTTTACTTTTGCACGAGGGCCTTGGGGAGGATCCTACTGAGTATATGTGTATACTCAACCTATGTACATATAAACTGTTTTTCAGGTCACTTGGAGCAAGTTGGAGATCATGCTGGTTACTACTAGCTTGCGGTTGGAGGAGGAGCTGTTCGGGCTTGTGGTCGCTGCCGTTTCACTTTCTTTTGGGTAATTTGAGTTTTCCACCTTTCAGTTGTAGTACTTTTGCATGACATATCATATATGTACTTGGTTTCCTTTTATATCTCAGTTCTAAGTTGGAGTTGATTAGAGTCTATTCTATCTCTCTCTTCTGCATGTGTTCTCTTAGAGGGTAATGCCTCCCATTTGTGTGTGTATTATACCCTCAGTGCTAGTCGCCAACCCGAGGCCTACTGGAAGTGGGACTCGGGGGTCATTATCTCCCTTCTCACATTGCCGGCCCAGGAGGGGTACACTTTGTGGGGAGGGGGTCGTGACAGAGTGGTATCAGAGGTCTGGTTGAGGGATAGGATGGAGTTTGGAGTTAGGCACAGGTGAGGATGCATGGGATGGTAGGGCAATGGTGTCATTCATGTTTAGAAAGTGGGGTAAACACCGGAGAGTGGCAGAGACATAGGTGTTTAGGGCCCCCTATGATCTGTTGCACGGAACTTTAAGCTTACGATGGCTACTATACAAAGTGATACGGGTTGCAGAGTAGAGACCTAGGAAAGGATCATGCATCATTATTCATTGCGCTTGTTTTTGAATGGGTAGACCTTGGGATAGGTAACCAAAAATAAATAAAACAAAACAATTAATTAATTAATGTTGAGTCTTCCATATTCCAGGCTTAGGAGCTCTAACAGTTGTTATTTTGCAGGTATGGCTCCAGGTCGACATCCTCGTCAGGTTTGCCCAGAAGATGCCCATCAGGCTGTTCCAGAAGATCGCCACTGAGTAGAGGTTGACGAAGATGACACTTGGAGGAAGACACTTAGAGAGTTTCAGCGCCAGAGTCTACAGAAGTACGAGGGCTCCGTTTCAGATGCAGTCACAGAAGACTGGTTGGAGGAGATCGAGATAGGCTTCATTTCGATTCGTGCTCGGAAGGAACACTGGGTGTCCTTGGTTGTGATGATGCTGCGTGGAGCAGCGAGGCAGTGGTGGTTCTTGTTCCTCGGTGATCATGAGGAGTCAGCGATCTCGTGGGAGGAGTTTCGAGACAGGTTTAGAGTCGAGATTATTTCATTGACTGTGAAGGTGTCCAGTCGCCAGGAGCTTCTCACCCTTCGGCAAGGGAGCTCCAGTGTTCGAGAGTTTGGAATCCATTTCAGGAACCTTCTACGATATGCTTCAGACCTGTTACCAGATGATGAGGCCAGGGCGAGGCATTTCGAGGAGGCTTTGCATCCAGGTATCCAGCGCCAGGTCACCCCTTTTATGCTGAAGACATATCTTGAGGTGCTGGAGAGGGAAGAGGTTGTTGAGAGGACTTTTTCTAGGAATGGATCGTCACAAGAGGGGAATCTTCATGATTCCTCACGAAGCAGAGCTGTCGTCCGGGGTTCCCGGTTTTCAGGACAGAAGAGTTTCCGTTCACCTGGGGGTAGGTCCCAGCCCTTCCCATCTCGTTTCTCCGGAGGCAGCAACTCTCAGACCTATGCCAAGGGATCAGGCGCTTGTTTTTCTTGTGGTGGTCGTGGTCATCAGTAGCGGGAGTGCCCGACTTTTCAGAACAGTCATCGTGCACCGGGCGCTCCACTCCAGGTTCCTCCGTTGAGGCAGTTCCAGCCGAGGCAGCAGTAGCAGGTTGCACCAGTTTTAGATCACCAAAGGGTAGATGGAGCAGGTAGAGGACAGCCCCATGATGCTCCCCGTCCTCAGAGAGTAGAGCGCGGCCGTGGTGGTGGTCGTCACCAGGGTCAGAGAGGCCGTGGAGGAGGTCATGGTCAGCTTCATGCTCTAGCGTTACCAGCCCCAGGTGAGCCAGATGTCGTTCTAGGTACCCATTTCTTGTTTTATACCTTGGTGTATGACTTGTTTGATTTAGGAGGAACACACTCCTTCATATCACATACCCTTGTCCATGCTTTGGGACTTGAGGTAGAGAGGCTTCCAGTGCCCTTGGCATTGACTACGTCAGTTGGAGGTCGAGCTGACTTGTTTGAAGTATGTAGAGACTGTGAGCTAGTGTTGGGGAAACACCGCTCTTGGGGAGATTTCCTATGTTTGCGAATACAAACATATGATGTCATACTTGGCATGGATTGGTTGTATTCGGGGCAGGCTGTTGTGGATTGCTACAGGAAGAAGGTCGTTTTCTTTGATGAAGATGGAGAGAAAGTGGTGTTTGTTGGTGGGAGAGATCCTCAGATGAGTCATAGACGAGTTCCATTCTTATCATCTATGATGGCTGGGATGACGTTGAGTTCTTCAGAGGTTCAACAGTTGGCGTTTCCTAGGGTCGTAGAGGAGTACCCTGACGTCTTTCTAGAAGAGGTTGTATCCTTACCCCCTCGACGAGAGATCGAGTTTGGGATCGAGCTACAGCCAGGAGCGTCTCCTATCTCTATGTCTCCGTATAGGATGTCCCCTTCTGAGTTACGAGAGCTACGTATTCAGCTCGACGGTCTGTTGCAGTGTGGTTTTGTTCGGCCAAGTGTGTCACCGTGGGGTGCACCAGTTTTGTTTGTGAAAAAGGCTGATGGCAGTTTGCGGTTGTGCGTCGATTATCGTCGGTTAAACAAAGTGACAATAAAGAACCGCTATCATCTCTCGCGGATTGATGACCTATTCGATCAACTGAAGGGTGAAATTTGGTTCTCAAAGATAGACTTGCGGTCAGGATATCATCATATGCGTGTAAAGGATGAGGATATCCCGAAGACTGCTTTCCGCTGTCATCATGGGCATTATGAGTTTCTTGTAATGCCATTCGGGGTGAAGAATGCTCCAGCTGTTTTCATGGGGTTGATGAATTTTGTGTTCCGTGAATTCCTGGACAAGTTTTTTATGGTTTTCATCGACGACATCCTTGTGTACTCCACATCTGAAGAGGAGCATACAAAGCATCTACGAGCCGTTTTGGGAGTTCTTCTCCAACATCAGTTGTTTGGGAAGTTGTCCAAGTGTGAGTTCTGGGCTCGAGAAGTTCGTTTCTTGGGACATGTTGTGTCCCAACAGGGAATAGCTGTGGATCCTTCGAAGATAGAAGCAGTGGTGTCTTGGCCAGCCCCCAAGACCGTGTCAGAGGTGCGAAGTTTCCTTGGTCTCATAGGCTATTATAGGAGGTTTTTAGCTAATTTCTCCCGAGTTGCGACTCCTCTGACAGCTTTGACCTAGAATGATCAAGCGTTCATATGGACTCATCAGTGTCAGACAGCATTCAAGTATCTAATGGAGAAGTTGGTAAGTTCTCCCGTACTTTGTCTTCAAGCGGGGGGAGTCTAGTTTGATGTTTCCTGTGATGCTTCACATCTGGGGCTAGGCTGTGTTCTCATGCAGCAGAGGTCAGTTGTTTCTTATGGGTCTCGGCAGTTGCGTCCCCATGAATGCAACTATGCCCCCCATGATCTTGAGTTGGCAGCCGTGGTGTTTTCTATAAAGTTGTGGAGACATTACCTCATTGGTGAGCACTTTGTGGTTTTCACCGATCATAAGATTTTGAGGTATGTTTTCTCCCAACGTGACTTGAACTTGAGGCAGCGTTGGTGGATGGAGTTCTTGCAAGAATATGACTTTGAAATATCGTATACACCTGGAAAAGGTAATGTTGTAGCTGACGCACTAAGCCGAAAGATATGTAATGATGTTGTGCGTGAATCTGGTGATTCTTGGAGAGTGATGGAAGAGCTATCATCTTTGCATCTTGATATGGGAGAAGTTGGGGGTAGAGGTTGTCTTTTCCAGACGACGATGTAGTCATCCCTGATGCAGAAGGTGGAAGAGTCTCAGTTGGGTGACCTAGAGGTGGAAGTTTGGAGAGACAGAGTTGTATGTGGTGATTCCCCTGATGGTTGGTTGGAGGATGAACAACACCAAGTGTTGTGTCATGGAAGGCTTTTTGTTCCCTTGGCGATGCGCGAGACGATTCTCCGAGAGTTCCATAGTTCACCCTTGGTGGTACATCCTGGTGTGATGAAGATGTACCGATCCTTGAGGAGTCAGTTTTGGTGGCCTGGGCTGAAGCGTACAGTTGCAGAATGTGTGTCTCGATGTTTAGTCTGCCAGAAGGTGAAGGCCAAACACCGTGTTCCTGGTGGTCTTCTCCAGCACTTAGAGATTCCTCAGTGGAAGTGGGAGGACATCTCAATGGACATTGTTACAGGTTTACCTCGAGCTCCGGGAGGACATGATACTATATGGGTGGTAGTGGATCGTCTAACAAAATCATCCCACTTCATAGCGATCAAGGAGTCGAGCTCAGTGGAAGTTTTGTCGAGGTAGTATCTGGAGGAGGTGGTGAGCCTTCACAGAGTTCCTAAGACGATCATTTCTGATCGAGATCCTCGTTTTACCTCCAGGGTGTGGAGATGTCTCCAGCATGCTTTTGGTTCTCAATTATTCCTTAGCACTGCTTTTCATCCTCAAACAGATGGTCAGACAGAGCAAACCATCCATACTCTTGAAGACATGTTGCGCTCTTGTGTTCGTGATTTTGGAGGTTCATGTGTGAAGCACTTACCCTTGGTAGAGTTTGATTAAAATAATAGTTTTCACTATACCATCGGTATGGCGCCGTTTGAAGCCTTGTATGTCCGGCCATGCCGTTCTCCGTTGTGCTGGACTGGGGTCGGAGAGTCAGCAATTCTCGGACCAGAACTAGTGCAGAATACAACAGAGATGGTTCAGGTGATTCGTGAGAGGATGAAGACAGCACAGGATCATCAGAAATCATATGCTGATCAAAGAAGGAGACAGTTAGAGTTTAATGTTGGGGATCATGTGTTTCTAAAGGTGACTCCCCGTCGTGGGAAGCGAAGGTTTGGTTGTGGAAGAAAGCATTCTCCCCGGTTTGTTGGGCCTTTCGAGGTGTTAGCTCATGTTGGAGCTGTGGCGTATCGAGTAGAACTTCCCCCTCAGATGAGTCAGATACATGATGTTTTCCATGTATCACAGCTCCGTCATTATCTTCATGATGAATCTCATGTTATCGATTGAGGAGAGATCGATATTAACGATGATGCAACCTTCGAAGAGCGACCTGTGGAGATCCAAGACCACAAGGATAAGGTGTTGCGTGGGCATTCTATCCCCTCAGTTCGAGTCTTGTGGCGACATAGTGGCATGGAGGAGAGTACCTGGGAGCGTGAGTCACAGATACGTGCTCAGTACCCAGAGTTGTTTAATGTTTAACTCTTTCCATGTAATGACGTTTCCTTTATGGTTAGACCTTTTATGTTTTATTTATGTACCTTTGATGTGATGTTATGTTTGAATTGTTTGGTTATGGATTATTTGTTTCCATACTCTCGGATGTCGTAGTTTTGTTCCAGCTTTTGAACAACTCATGGTGGTTTTCCCCTGAGAGGTATCTTATGGGGTGGTAGTTCGGACCCCTCTTTTCTTCTGGGTTGGTTTTTAATTCTCGAGGACGAGAATGTTTTGAGAGGTATCTAATGAAATGGCCCGGACCTCCCTGGTCCATTACTTTGTGAAAATGTGGTGTTGGAGGTGTTCCGGGAGGTCAAGGTGACTTAGCCCCCAGCTGCTGCCTACCGGAAGCTCGGTCTACCGGTAGCTGCTGATTACCGGTAGCTCGGTCTATCGGTAGCTGCTGCCTACCGGTAGCTCGGTCTACCGGTAGCTACTGATTACTGGTAGCTCGGTCTACCGGTAGCTTCTGATTACCGGTAGCTCGGTCTACCGGTAGCTACTTATTACTGGTAGTTCGGTCTACTGGTAGCTACTGCTTACCGGTAGCTCGGTCTACCGGTAGCCGCATCCTACCGGTAGCTGGGTTTACCGGTAGCCACGACGTACTGATAGCTCGGTATACTGGTAGTCGCAGTCCAGCCGTAGCTCGGCTAACACTTTTCCAAATTTCTAGTTCAGTGAACAGTGTTTCTATCGGTGAGGTTCAATCGGTGGACTTCTATCGGTGAGGTTCAGTGAACAGTGTTTCTATCGGTGAGGTTCAGTGAATAGTGTTTCTATCGGTGAGGTTCAGTGAATAGTGTTTCTATCGGTGAGGTTCAGTGAATAGTGTTTCTATTGGTGAGGTTCTATCAGTGGACTTCTATCAGTGAGGTTTAGTGAATAGTGTTTCTGTCGGTGAGGTTCTATCGGTGGACTTCTATCGGTGAGGTTCAGTGAACAGTGTTTCTATCGGTGAGGTTCAGTGAACAGTGTTTCTATCGGTGAGGTTCAATGAATAGTGTTTCTATCGGTGAGGTTCTATCGGTAGACTTCTTTCGGTGAGGTTCAATGAACAGTGTTTCTATCGGTGAGGTTCAGTGAATAGTGTTTCTATCGGTGAGGTTCTATCGGTGGACTTCTATCAGTAGACTTGAACCGTGTTTCTATCGGTGAGGTTCTATCGGTGGACTTCTATCGGTAGATTTGTACAGTGTTTCCAGATTCCTAAGAGCTACCGATTCCATACACTGCCAAATTTCACGAATGAACAGTGTTTCCAGACTTCATGAGAGCTACCGATTCCATACTTTACCAAATTTTGAGTATGTGAGCAGTGTTTCCAGCCTCGTAAATTTGACGTTTTCATTGATGTAAAATACTTTTAAAACCTTATTTTAAGGACTTTAAGGACAATTCAAAGGACATATATCCTATATTAATTATTCCTAATGCCGGGATGTTTTTACTTGGTCAAACCGCGTGGGTTAATGCGATCCGTTTTTAATGGAGAATAAATCGGATCTTAAACCGTCGCCTCTGTAATTTATTTTTTTAAAGGGAACGAGATATCATTCTTCGTTGTTCTTCCTCCTGGTTCTCATCTAGAAGACACTAGACCCTTTCAATCATTCTCGTAGGAGTTTCACAATCAAACGTTACTCAGATCAGTTCCGCTCTGTTGATGTAACCAAGTTGTGTTGATCGTTCTTCCATATAAGGTATGTTTAATCATCGTTCCTTCAGGGATCGCCCTCTCTTGTTCTTCCTTCCATATTGGCATGTAATCTCCATGGTTCTAATGGGTTTTCTTGGGGTTGGTTGGTACTGTCGTACCGTGGCATCCTCCGGTGGATGCAGCTGTCGTGAGGAGAAGAGGACTGTGACCCGTTGCGTGGATAAAGGACGTCAAGAACTCTTCGAGGTAGGGAATTCATGGCTTCTCTAATTGTGTATGTGCAATCGTAGAATTAGCATGATTTAGTCCTCTGGATCACAATGAAATTTACCTAATTAAATACTTGAACCGGATTAAAATAATTGGTTGATCGCATGTTGTTGCTTTGTACTGTGATAACGGTTTGCCTCATGTTTTCCTAGATAGAGTGATATCTATGTTTTCCTCTAATTAGTTTCTCGTTCATGATGGAAATTGATAAAGAACATAAAGCCGTAATTATTTGTTAAATAATTGGCTAAAGATAAAGAGGCATGTTAATGAATCTGTTAATTCAATATGGATTAAAGAACTATTAGTTCGATAATTTCAAAAGGGTTCTGAGTTACTCGCTTTCTTGTAAGGCTGAATGCCTTGTGGTTTGGAGCTCTGAGTGCTCATCTTGTATGAAGGATGAATGCCTTGTTAAAGGTCCGAGAGCCCATTTTGTGATCTTTAATTTCCTACTGCTTGTGATTTGATGTGAGCCTGGATGGCTGTTGTGATATGTGGAGGCATGGGGACTTGTGGTTGTGGCAGCGGATGACGCCTAGTGTGGCGAGATGCATCGGTTTATGCATGTGGGTGTCGGGGAGGACACCAAGGATGATGGTATGAGATGAATGTGATGGTTTGATGTTGGTGGTTTGGTTTGGTTTTTTATCTGCATTACTTTTCCCCACTTCTCAAGGCAGCTAGTTTTACTTACCCTCTTTCCGAAGGAGGCGAAGACACGCGGGGTATGGCACGTGCTTTCCGTGTTTAGCCTCCCGATGGAGGATGGGTCTATGCTCTTGCTATAGGCGGCAAAGACTCGACGGGTAGTATATATATACTCACCGTGTTGAGCCCTTTGTGTTTAGTTGCATAGGATGCTTTTCTAGAATGCATGTGAATATGGGGAAGGTAATTCCATAATGAAAGTTTGTTTAAATGGTGATAATCCACGGGGATGGAGAAACTGGAATTTAATAGTGATGTGAATCCTAAAAAAGGAACAGTTCTTGAATGTGATTCCAATTTAGTTTAATGTGGTAAATTGTTCATGGTTAATTAATTTTTAATGAATTAATTAACGTACAGTGTAACTGATAAAATGAGAATGGAGTAATCTAATAAAGCTCTTCAAATGGTTCTCTGCTTATAGGATGCATAGTCTTAGAAGTAGCAGCCTGGAGTCTGAGAGACGTTAGATGTAGTTGTGCCTATGACTAGGTAATGCCCATAGTGTGGTTATGAGTTATATATATTCTGTACTTTTTGTGTTTCTATATGCTACTCCACCCTGTCGGTAAGGGCAACTGACACCCCGGGGATTCTGAGCCCTGGGGGGGTGTTTTCCCCAACATTCTGATGGGAGGTTGAATGGCTGACTACCCCCTTTGGTCCCGCTCTCTTCTCTTGGTAGATACTTGTGCCATGAGGCACAACGGTTAGTTACCCCATATATGTGTGTAGAGGGATGTAATGTCTTGTGGTTATTCACACACATATATTCTGGATATAGTATCCTATGGGCTACTATAGGTGTAATGTGTATAGGCTATGATGGCTTGAGGATCCTTACTCGGAGTATGGGCTGTAATGGCTTGAGGTATTATACCCGACGTATGATACACGTTATGCGAGCTGTGGTGGCTCCCATAAAATACCTGGTTACCTTTGGTTGTGAGGACGGTGTGGTGCTTTGCCCATGTGTCTGCGAGCAAGCCTATGTGGTGCACGAGGTGCAGATTGTGGAGCTTAGCCCAGGTGTCTACTGGCAAGCCTTTGGAGAGAGATGCACAGGACGTATGTCGTTGGGGCAAAGCGGCAAACCAGTGGGGAAGTAGTAGCGGGGTACCCTTGATATTCTATTCTATATGCTATATTATTGTATGTGTTACTTGGTGAGAGTAGCCATGGTGAGGTTGGGAACTTAGTATACCTGTTTAGGTAACGAGTTAGTTTCACTTGTTGTTCACTGGGCTTTAGCATGCTTTCTTTACTTTTGCACGAGAGGATTGGGGAGGATCCTACTGAGTATACTGTTATACTCAACCTATGTACATATAAACTGTTTTTCAGGTCACATGGAGAAGGTTGGAGATCAAGCTGGTTACTACTAGCTTGCTGTTGGAGGAGGAGCTGTTCGGGCTTGTGGTCGCTGCCGTTTCACTTTCTTTTGGGTACTTTGAGTTTTCCACCTTTCAGTTGTAGTACTTTTGCATGACATTTCATATATGTACTTGGTTTCCTTTTATATCTCAGTTCTAAGTTGGAGTTTATTGGAGTCTATTCTATCTCTCTCTTCTGCATGTGTTCTCTTAGAGGGAAATGCCTCCCATTTGTGTGTTTATTATACCCTCGATGCTAGTCGCCAACCTGGGGCCTACTGGAGGCGGGACTCGGGGGTCATTATCTCCCTTCTCACATTGCCGGCCCATGAGGGGTACACTTTGTGGGGAGGGGGTCGTGACATAATATTTCCAAGGTAATTATATACACCCTATAAATGTTATTGGTGTATAACAACAAATTATTCTCAATGGAATGTAAATTGAGACTACGCCCTTTAGAAAAATCATATCTATATATTACGGGGAAATTAATGAAATAATTATTTTTAGAAAATAATAATACACCCAATATAAGTGGATATTATGTGTAAAACATTCATAGATCTTTCACTCATATTCATAGAATGACATAATCAATAAGTATAAGTTTAAACAAAATAATTGAAATTCGGTTAAGATGTTCTCTTACAGAAATTCGACAATCTAACGTCGTCGCATTACAATTTAGAAAATGAGTTGATAAGAGAGAAAATGGTCTCTCATAACATGGTAATAACATTTACAGCAATATGGATATATATGAACATATCCCAACATAAGAAAAATTAAATTAAAATAAATGACATAAAAGTAGTCTCTGACTAAAAGAGTACGGTGAAAGGTTCCATTACCGATATGGTAACTTACAAAACATGCACTCAATTAAAGAATGAGAATAAAATTAAGATGTAAATGAACATAAATTAAATTATATTACACAAATAATACAATCATGGTTAGTACATACACCACACAAAAGAAAATAGTGTCAAATATATCATGAAACTCACGAGAATAAAATGTGGAATGAAAACTCTTTACCACATATCAGACTTTCCTTGTATGTTCCTTGTTCGTCCTAAATAATAAATATAAGTGAATTTATATTTGTTTGAGAAAAATTTTCAAGTTTATTAATCGTTTCACATCACATTTACCCTTGCTATAACAATTAGTTAATTCATTGAGTTCATATCGATCATTTTCTCATTGTTCAGAACATGCATAAAAAATAAAAATTTTATAATTACAAATTATCCATGGGGTCAAAATTATATTATATTTATATTGATATTAATGATTTTGATATCATATATATCATATATATCATATAAATCTAATATATATGTATTTATTATAGTGCATAACATTTGGAGAGGGGAAATGAAATTCACTGTTCGTGGAGACGGTAAGCCGCACCTACACATGAATACTACTTTCATTTCAATTTCATATTTAATGGAATGAAAATGTAACGATACATATTTATATCATAATTATATTATAAAATCATATATAATTTCATTAATTCATTATTTTAAATGTTCCACGTATGGAATGAATGAGTAATATTACTTTGAGGGGCGGTAGTCCACACTTCCACAAATTAAATTATCGGGATTACCCATTATGGAAACCATAAATGTATGATATCAATTAAAAATAAAGAAGTATATATATAATATAAATATAATATATATCACATATAAATACTATTAAATCTTAATGTCCACCAAAAGAGGCGGTAGGATATAACTGAATAGTCATCGTTTCGGGAGACATTAGTTTACCATCCACAAAAATAGTATGTTTATATCCACTGGATAGAAGTGTGTGGATATGTAGTTATAATAATAATCATAAAAACCATGTATATTTAAGATACTTTCTTTGTTATAAAATAATTTAATAAAGATAATTTATGGGGTTGGAGAAAGAAAAAAACATGGGAGAATATGTTACATATAAATCGGGTAACTCTTTTTTGTTTGAACCAAATGGATTTCATGTAGTACCATACTCAAAAGATAAGTATTCTAGGATGAAAATAGGGATGTTGGGAGCTTCTTGGAGCATATTTTGGACTAGAAAAGGGGCTTGAGAGGTGTGAGTAATGGGTCAGATATGTTGGATTTTTATAAGGAGGATGTGATCTTTTAGAAGGTTTGAAAATATAATATTATTATAAACTGAATATTGATATAAATAGGTCCCCAACTAATTTAATTTAAATATAAGGTAAATATATATCTAAATAAAATCATCCAATAATAATTGGAAATGTTTTGTATTTTTTTAATCCTTATCTTTTTTTTATTTAACCCATTATTAACCTATTTAACTTTTACTATGTTCTCTTATATATTCGTACTATATGATTAATATATTTAATAGGAAATTCCAAATGATCCAAAATGGATCATTAAAGGCATTTTTAAAAACATATATGTCATTTTGAAGAATCATAGTTTTTAAGAATATTTTAAAATTTAATAAAATATTGATTGATTTAAAAACACATTTATGTCAATATTAATACTATTCATAGCATGAGTATTTTAAAAAAACAAACTAACATGACTACTTTGAAAAACCTTCATTAATTCAAAGATAAAAACTCATAACTATCTATAAAATACATGTATTGAATTAAAAGGTTCAAAATTAATATATTTTTATATTTATAAAATCACTTATGTGATTCCTTTAATAATGAAGCAATTATTGCATCACCATTGTGCCCAAATTAAATTTATTTATTTAATGTCTAAAAATTTTAAATAAAATAACTTGATGTATAAAATAATTTTATCTCTAAAAATAGTATTTTATTATCGAATAAATCACTTATATGACCCTCTATACATTTGTTTACTAAAAGATGTATGTTTATGTTATATTTGTCCTCACTTTAAATTAAATAATATAAAGTATGATTTTCACTTACAAGTGGCTCCATGGGGTCCCAAAAATCGACCCAAGGATGCCCATGGTCGAACATGTTTCATCAAATAGTATTAGGAGACATGTTAGGGTAATTTAATATTATAATAATAATATTTGTTTACCCTTATTTATCAGATTTACCGTTTAACCATGGTAAAAACATTTACTGAAGTAAATATTCATAAGTTAAAAAAGAAAGATAACAATTTATAAAATTTTCACCTCCTAATTCAAAATATAGAATTAATTTTTCAAATTCAAAATACAGAAGTGGATGAAATTAATTTTAAATTAAATCCTGTTGAAAAAACAAAATGCGTGTTTTTAAGAAATAATAACTATCCAAATATTTACCATTGTTTATGTCCAATTTAAGAGGGAAATTATTTTTGATGACCTAAATTGGATTAAATGGTAAAAATATAATCCAATTACACTTTAAAATCAATTTATTGAAAAATATAACAATATAAAATTATATATTAAAAGGAATTTTTGAATTAAAATACCGTATTTATCTCTTTTCATTAAAAAATGTACATTATCAGAAAAATACAAAAATTTCATCCAGAGTAATTTTTGATGTCCTAATTCTGAATAAGAATATTATTTTGTCAAATAGATCATCTAAAATTGGCAAAAACTAGATTAAAAAACAGTTCTCTATTAAAAGGTGTTAAAACTACCTTTTAAAAATATTAGAGTATTTATGCTTAAAATTGGAATCATTATAATTTTAAGCCTCTAAATTTTATTATAAAAGTTTAATAACATTTAAAAAAAATGTATAATCATATTTTAGTTAAATTTTATGATTCCCACCAATAAAATGGTATGAAGTTAACTAAAATTTAAATAATATTATATTAATATTTTTCAGTATGACTCAGCATTTTATACAACAATAGATTTCAGAGAAACCGATTCTTGCGTGTTAGTTATTCCATTGAAAATAACATCCCATTTATTGTAAAATTAATATTTAATTTATAGATATTCATAGATATGAGAATTTCATATTCTTTATTTACCAGGGATGTTACAGGGTAAATATAGAGAACATAAAACAAACTAAAATCATTTGAACCTAAAAACTTTAATATAATGTTTAAAGATCATAATCATGGGTCATGATATATATAATTGTAGTACATAAGGCATGGATCATAAAGTAACATTAACCATGATATAATGGAATTTTCAAAAGGAATTTTTTTATAAAATATTATTCACATAATATGATTTCCATAGTAGCCATGGAATTGATGCTAAGACCATATTATTGGAACAAGTCCATTACCGAACCGAGTTTACATTCCATTCCAGCCATGTATTACTGAGTTGGATTTACTTTACATTCAAACCATGTATATAAAATAATGTATAATTCTTTACCAAATGAATTTGAGGGATATATAGGTCCTACACATATCATAATGAAATCATACTCACATGCGCCATAAAACATAAATCATTCATCATAGCGTAACTTAAGAAATAAAATGGAATTCTTAAATATCATATCATCAAAACATAATGAATATAAGATAAATTATATTTATAAAACTAATTCCATCATAAAATCAATAAAATTAAAGTAAAAATAGGGATATAATAATAAACATGTCTCATCTTTTATGGAAAATAATTTTGATAAAACACTTGAACTTTCATCTTGAGGAAAAACTCCTTTCTTAATAAAAAATGTCTATTTTCTCAAAATGAATTGTAGTTTTAAAAGATAATAATTTAGTTGAAAAAAAACATGAAATATTGTAGAGAAATCCTAGTGAAAAAATGTCCTCATGAAACCCTAAAAAACCATTGATGTCATATAAATTAAAAAAACATTCTCCTCATACTTTTTCTGAAAATGTCAAAAAAACTATCACATATGGTAAACAGAAGAAATAATCATTCCATTAAATATAGTAAAAGTCATAAATGGGTAAAAATGAGTTTAAAAATACATGCAATAATATTAAACATCTTATGAATATGTATATAGAAAACATGGACATGGATGAAAAATATAATCCCAGTAAATACTTATGTATAATCAATCTCGGATGAAAATGATATTTCAAAATTATCTCTTACCTTTGGTCTGATTTCTTCCGTATTTGACAGAAACTCTTGTATAGTGGGATTAATTAAAATATTAACTGGTAATAAAACCATAATAATATTGATTATATCATGTATGATTCATGTCTGGCTTTATATTAACCGTTAATTTTTCAATTCCATATTAAAGAAACGTTGTGGGTAACAATCGTTTTATTTATCGTACATGTTTTGAATTGTTATTAATGAAATTGTTATTTATATCATGATTTATTACTTCAAAAAATAAATTATTTATTTATATATCCTATATATTATTTATATTAATATATATATATATATATAATAGATAGATAAAATAAATTGAATACAATGTTCATGGAGAGAGTATGTCATACATACACATGAACACTGTTTTCGTTTCCTTATTGAACTGAATAAATGAATGTATATGGAATATATATATATTTATATATATATAAATTTAAATCGATTTGAATTTTTATGTTATATATTACATAATTATTTATTATGTATTATTTGTAATCCTTCTTGAATTGTTAACATGGAGAATTAATCTCATCGCATCATGGAGACAGTAAGTCGAACGTACGCACGAGTGACGATATCATTCCCATAATTAATTAATGGTATTTAGGTGGATGGTTTATAATATTTCATAATTATTATCAGGTTATAATATTCATATTTAGTTAGTATTTTCAATATTATTCCAATCCAAGTATAGTGGTGGTGAAAAACATATTACACGACGACATGAAGACTGTAAGTCGTACGTACACATGCACGATGATTTCATTTTTTTAGGATGGATAGAAGGTGAAATATGATTATTCAATATTTATAATATCATATCAGTATATAAGTGATACTATTGTTATTACATTATAATGAAACAACTAATTTTTAGGATGTATAATAAGAATGAAATTTGAAATAATCAGTTGAAGAGATTACCTCTTATTCGACGTGCCTCCTTTAAATTATTTCTTACAGCATTAGTGTTTTTATTTTGAGTAGACCAGAACATATAGAATGTAAGTAGAAAAGTTAAAAATAGAAATTTATAGGTTTTGGGATAACTTCAAGGATCAAAATGGACTGAACTGGGGAAGGAAGACATGAAGTTTTATATGAGAGGAGGGGTCCTTTAAGAAACCGTCAAAATATTTTTTTTATAAATTTAATTTTGATAAAAAGTGGGAAAAAATTATTTAATATGAAGATAATATGATTTTATTTTTAATACCAATCATCCAATATTTTTTAGGCATATTTTGAATATTTTTTTATCCTTATCTTATTTGATTTTCCCTTATTTTACCCTTTTTAATCCTAAAGTGATATAATGTAATTTACACATTATGGGATAATTTAATTACCATATCTAGAAAAAAGACCCAATAAATTTTATTTAGGACACGTCTGGAATTATAATAACCATTTTGATGATTATTTTATTTTTAGTTGTTTAATATCTTTTAATAAACTATTCTAGGTTTTATGTTATTACTTATGTCAATTTTGGACACTATTAATACTTGATATTTTTTAAAAAAACATAACAACTTGATTCCTTCAATCAAAAGGAATTATATCATCCCAAATATGTCAAATTAGTCCATAAAATTGTTTTATGGCATGAAAATGTTAAAATTATATTTATTTTAGTATTTATAAATTTATTTATTTGAATATTTAATTAATGACATATTCACGACATCATAAATGTTTCATAAATAAAAATATTTTTCCAATGTATAAAAATTATTAATAAAATAACCCGATTTAGGGAATAATTGTATCTTTATGATTATTATCTATATACTTATTGATCAGTTATATAACCATTTATTAAAATAAATTAATTAAAATATATATGTTTATATTATAATTATCTATACATTAAAATAATTCTCATAAAATGTCATTTTCACATCCAAGTGAATCCATGGGGTCCCAAAATATTCCCAAGGATTACCATGGTCTAAAATATATAATCCAATAGTATTAAGACATTTGTTAGGGTAGTTTATTATTATTATAATATTATCTTTTACCCTTATTCACCATATTTACCCTTCTAAAAATAAGAAATAATGTAATTACTGAAGTTATTATTCATAATGTCGAAAAATAAAAGGTACCTATTTACATAACATAAACCCTATGATTAAAAATATGGAATTCATTTTTCCATATTTAGAATAAAAAATCTATAGTGATTAATTTAATCTTAATTCTCGTAGTCAAAATGAAAAAAGTATGTTTCTAAGAAGTAATTACTATCAAAAGATTAAAATGTGTTTATATCCAATTTAAAAATGAAATTACTTCCAATGGACCAAATTGGATTATGTTATAAAAATATAATTCAATTACACATTGAAAAAAATTAAAAATACAATCTAACCATATAAATAAATTAGATGAAAAGGTTGTTTGAATTAAAAAGCAGTATTTTTCACCATTCCTTAAAATATTCAATTTATTTTTAAAATAACAAAAAATATTAAAAAATAAATCTTTATGTCCCGATTAAAAATAATAATTTTATATTGTAATATTAAACTAATAAAAGATTCAAAAACTGTATTTTAAATTGGTTCCCCGTCAAAGGTGGTAAAACAACATTTTTTGACAAATACTTCTTTTATCCAAAAAATTGATTTTATTCTAGTATCATGTTTTAGAAAATGTATGGTAGGGATTATAATGTTATAGAAAATTCAAAATTTTGTTTATAGTATTCATATTTCCTAGTTTATATCCCATTGAATAAAACTATTTTAACAATATATCGTTGTTCAGTGAAACATGGTAGGGAAAACCACACAAGCTATCAGGGAAGGTTGCTCTTGCGTATGACATAAGCTATGTCAATTTTGGGTGAAGTGAAAGATTAATTTGTTTTTTCATATAATATAATAAAAACATATTTCATTTATACATTGATCAAAATCTATAATCAATGTTACATGAAATTAATTATATCAAAGGAAGATGAATTCATGTGAAACACAAGCCATGAATAGTGTTTTGCATACTACATTCAAAAACAGTATTGCATACTGTGCAATCTAATATTGGTTTTGAGTAAAACACATTCCATCTAAAACATTAAAATAATATATCTCATTAAATCTTGTGGTGTTACATTCTAACACACTTAAAATGATTTTCTCCCTTGAAATTCTTCGGTGTTATAAATGATTTTTTACTTGAAAGTATATTTCATGGAAACCCACATTCTAAAAATCAATACTAAAACATCAATTTAAAAATAAATGTTAGATATATATTGGTTACCCAATGGAACTCAACACTGGTTTTCCACATAGGAGAACCTAGGTGGTATGTTAAAACAAGGATATTTATTAGAAATAAACCATCATCTTTTGATGGATAGTGATAGAGAATAAGAATTGGAGAAATTAAACTACCTGAAAGCCATAAATCAATGATGATTTAAGGGACCATATGATTCAATAGATAATAAGGTTCTAGGATAAGTTTTATGGTTTTGAGATCTTTTTTCTAACGCGGATAAATTTTTACATGAGGATAAATACATACATGATTTCAGTAAAATCTCACCATTAGTCATTCCCTAAAAAATTTGTACTTCATCTTTTATTTATAGAAATGAAGTTGACTTTTTCATTATTGAACTGTTAGAGGATCATGGGATAGAATGATAGGCCATTCCATTTTTATCAACAAAACGATTAGAATATGTTATCAAATATTAATAAGTCAACAATAGTTCGGTAATAAATTAATATAACAATCTTCAATCATAATATAACATATACAATCCATAAAAGGATAACATTACAATCCTTCCAACGAATGAAAGTAAAAAAATAATAGATTGAGGTGAATGAAATCGACATAATATTGGTCTCACACATCTCATTTTCCAGTTCTTTGTTTTCACATTCCAATAATTTCAATACATTAATCATGTATTCTCTTTAAACATGATATTTACATGAATTTTCATAGATCCTTAGTGAAATCATGTATTCATTTAAAATTAACTCCTTCCACACACCAATAAACCAATAATCCTATATACTCAAACCATTATATCAATATTTACATTTATCTATCAGGATATCATTAATACTTTCAAACATAACATTATATCCTTATCCTATCATTATGATCATATCTTGTGATTTAAACATTTTTAATAACTTTTCATGGTTACTTGTGCCATTAAACAAATACATTCAAATAATTATGTAAAAAATAGTGTAACAATCCTTATAGGTTTCTTTATAACATTGTACCATATATTATTCCACTATATTCTCAAATCGTTGACTGAGTTTCATTATTTTATTTCTCAACAATTTTTATATCTCAAATATCAGTTATAGTTTCTTCACCATCATCAATACAAAAACTACCCAGACCACCATTCTGATTCACTTTATGATATTTTCCCTTAGTACATCAATTTTTATAATGACTGTAAATCACACATTTGAAACATCTAACCATTGTTGATGTCTTGGCAATACCATTATCACTGTCCATTGTGTTAACATAACCTTTTCCTTTGAAATCAATGGATTTTTTTTCGTTCTTTTTCATACCCAATTCATCATCACATTATATTGAAACATTCTCTTTAATGCCTCTCCACACATGATTAAATGAGAAAAATTGGACTTTAATTCCTCTATGATCACCATGAAACTCCATATTTAACTTATTATTTGCATAAGAAACACACCAAAGTTGAGATTGTTGATGAAATTATGAGATTTAAAATTAGGAAAAATAATCATGTTTCTCCTTCCAAAACCCATTTATTTTTTTTCTCATGATGAATATAATTCCATTATACATTATATCCTCTATTAACATGAATCCTCATTCTTTTGGCCATTTTATAAAACCCAAAAAGAATAGTGTGAGAGGAAAAAAATAATATTAGGAAAACAACATAATCATGGGGGGAGTACATTAAATCTTTATCATAATAGGTTTAATACAAGTTTATTCATGATATTTATCATTATACTAGCATTTTAACCGATACTTATACATATCCTTAGGGAAAAACCTATACATGCCTTATAAATATATCTAGGTATATCATTAATGTTTTCACATCCTAGTTTCCAAAGGTTGACTAAACCATCGCTCTAATACCAACTATAGAGGCCTGAGCATGATGTAAATGGACATCACATTTCTTTTGCAGAATACTTAATACATGACACAAACAGACGCCCAAATATCGTATTTGTTTTGTGTCATTGGAAAATCAAAACAAAATCTTCTAGTTATAATGAATATTCTTCAACATATCCTTTAAATATCATCACCTTCTTATTAATACCCAATACATTTCTTCATATCCAGGGGAGAAGAAAACATGGAAAGGGTGAGACAAAATTCTCATTAAGGGTGAACATAGAGAACATAAAATAAACAACTAACATTTTATGGTAAAAACATTAACATCTTGTTTAAGCATAAAAAATATTGAGCGATGAGATAAATCATTGAAGTATGTAAGACAAGGATAATAATGGAACATTAACCCTGATACAATAGAATTGACATAAAAAATTTAATTATGTCAAACTAATAAGAACATAATATTATTTCTATTATAGCCAAGGAATTTCCTCAAAAACCATAGTACTGGAAAAAATTCCACTACTAAAGCAGGTTTACATGGAATTCCAACCATGTATTATAAAATCATATTTACATACCAGTCCAGCCATGTATATCTCATGTGATATAAATCATTACCCAATGAATTAGATGGAGATATTGGTACCACCAATCTCATAATTAAATTATTTCACACATTCCACAAAATATAAATCATTCATCATAGCATAACCTATTAAATAAAATTGGATTCTTTAACATCATTTCATCATTACATAATCTATATAAGATAAATGGAATTCCTAAAAATAATTTATCATAATATAAGTCAAATAAATTTAATAATAGGAATGTATTAATAAACCCATGTTATCTTAGATGGAAAATAATTTATATAAAACACTTGAACCATGTTATTGATGAAAATATACTTTCTTATTTATAAAAATTTTATTTAATCGAAATACTATGAAATTTTAAAAGAAAATATTGTAGTTGAAAATAAACTTGAAATAGTGTAGAGGAATTTTTTTGGATGTAAGGCATCGTGAAACCATAAATATCCATTAAATCAATATAAGTTAAACAAAAACATTCTCCCTGTACTTTTTCCAGAAAAGTTAAATAAAGTTCCTCTTATGGTAAATAAATTAAAGATTACATCTATACTATGTAATTAATTTTTTTTTGGGAAAAATCGCTTTAAACATAGATGGAATAATATTAAACCTTTTATGAAAATATTTTTTTAAATCATGGACATGGATGATAAATCTAACCCCAGAAAACACTTATCTATAACAAATCCCATATAAAATGATATTACAAAATTGTCCCTTACCTAAGGTCAAATTTCATCCGTATGTCTTTGAAACATTTAAATAGTGAGTTTACACATATTATTATCTTGTATAAGGACCACAATAATATTGATGATATCATATATGATTCACCTACGACATTATATTACTCATTAAATTGTCAATTCCTTGTTAATGAATCTATTTAGGTAAAAATAGTTTTATTTATCATACATTTATTGAATTATTATTCTTGAAATTATTACTCATATCATGATTTACATAATACAAAAATGTAAAATATTATTTATGTATCATATATATTATGTATGTAAATATATATATATATAATAGATAAATAAATTAAATAGAATACACCGTTAATGGTGATGGTAGACTGTACGTACAAATAAATGTTGTTTCTATTTACTTATAGAATTGAATGTATGTAAGTAAATGACATATATATATATATATAGTAGAATTATTATTTAACATATTTTTTGTTATTTATTATTTATACATTAAAGTCATTCTTTAATTTTTAACAAGGAGAATGAATCTCATCATGTCGTGGAGATGGTAAGTCGCCTGAATGCACGAGCGACAATATCATTCCCATAATTGTAGAATGTTATTGAAGTGGATGGTTTATAATATCTCAGAATTATTATTATGTTATAATAATCATATATAGTGTTTATTTCAACAATTATACCCATCTATGTATGGTGGTGGTGGATAACAGATTACACTACGATATGGAGGCATTAAACGGAATGTATGGACGTGATGTGATTTCGATTTTTCTTATGACGGATAAAAGGTGAAATATGGTTGTTATATATTTATAACAAAATATTTTTATATGAGTGATAATTATTCCATTACATTATAAAAAAAGAAATAATGAAGATGAAGTAGAAGATGAAATAAATCTGAAAGAATTGGTAGGAGAGATTATCTCTTCCTCGACTTACCTCCTTTACCTTTCTTCTTAGGTAATTATAATTGGCCTTTTGAGAAGACAAGAACCTATAGAATGTAACAATGGAAGTTTATTAGGGAAATTTCAGGGTGTGACCAATATTTAAGGATCAAAATGGATTGAAGAGAATATGTACAAGATGCCCTTTTATAAGAGTGGAGGGGTACCTTAGGAAACACTCAAAATATTATTTTCTTATAAAATCATTATCAACTAAAAGTAGTCTAGAACATATTTAATTAAAATATATGGTGATTTTTGATCAAATAACCATAATACATTAATGGTTATAAATTTTTTGAATATTTTTTTCTCCTTATCTTTTTGGTTTAACCCTTATTTTATCATTTTTCAATCATAATGTCATATCAATTTATTTACACATTGTTGATTAATGTAATTACCATATAATGTCAAATGACCCATAAATATTTATTTATGACCTTTTTTGACATATATTATCCATTTGGATAAATTTTATATTTTTTCTGACTTAATATAATTTATTAAATAATTGTATTTTTTATGTTATGAATTATGTAAATTTTGGACACTATTCAAACATGACTTCTTCTTAAAAATTAATAACCTAAATCATTAGATAAAAAGGAAATTATTTATCCATAATATGTCAATGTCATCAATAAAATTTGTGGATGGCATCAAAATTTTCAATTTTTTTATTTTAATATTTATAAACTCATTTATTCAAATCATTCATTCATGAGATAATCACTACATCATAATTATGTCATAAATAAATATATTTATATAAGGTATAAAAATTATAAATGAAATATGGTGATGTAGGAAGTAATTTAATCATTATAATTACTATATATATATATTTGAGTTTTATAACTCTATATTAATATCTATTTAGTAAAATATATATTTTTATGTTATAATTATCTTTACATTAAATTAATTTCTATAAAATGTCATTTTCACATCAATGGGAATCCATGGGTTACCAAAATAGACCCAATGATACCCATGGTTGGAATTATATCATCTAATAAAAATTATGAAATGTGTTATGGTAGTTTAATATTATTATAAAAAAAATTTGACTCTTATTTACCATATTTACCCTTTTAGCCATAATGAATAAAATAATTACTGAAGTTACTATTCATTATACCTAAAAATAAATGGAATCTATTTATAGTATTTGAACCTTTTTATTCAAAATATGGAATCCATTTTTCCTAAATAAAAACACAGAAGCTGCAGAAATTAGATTAAAATTAATTTCCACTATCAAAACCAAAAAAGTGTGTTTTTAAAAATTATTAACTATTAATAGATTGACATGTGTGTTTGTCGAATTTAAATGAGAAATTACATCCAATGACAAACATTGGATTAAATGATAAAAATATAATCCAATTGGACTTTAAATACAATTAAATATATAATATAACTATTTAAATAAATTAGATGAAATTTCTATTTGGAATTAAAATGCATTATTTTTCAGTATTCATTAAAATATTTATTTTATTAGAAAAATTCAAAAAATTATAAAAAATGTAAATTGGTATATCTCTCTTATAAAAAAAAGTTTATTTGGTAAAATTTATCTTATAATATTGTAAATACTAGATTTTTAATTGATGTTCCATCAAAAGGCGGTAAAACTAGATTTTTTGAAAAATACTTTATATGAAAAATTGATTTTTTTTCTCATATCATGTTCTAGAAAATGTGTCTGAGGCATTATAATGTTATGTAAAACTAAATATGTTGTTAATACTATTAATAATTTCATGTTTACATGCTATTAATTAATAATATTGTATTAATATATTGTATTTTAGTAAAACAATGTATGACATAAAACACAATCTATTGAGGATGGTCACCTTTGTGTGTGACACAAGACAAGTTTGTGTTTCATGTATTAAATTCTTCCTTTTGTGATGTGTATAATATAATAAAAACATAATTCATTTATACATTAAAATAAATATACACTTAGTGTTACATGGAATGAATTTTATCAAAGTAACATGAAATTGTGTGCAATAGAATACACAAACAGTGTTGCATATACTGCAACCTAATACGGTGTTTCTATAGAGAAATATAATCATGGTGTAGCATAAAACAAAAGTTATTAAATATATTAAAATAATATATCTCATAAAATCTTAGGGTGTTACAATAATAGAATTATAAAAGGTGTATTTCTGTTTTATTTGTTTTTTCGAATTGAAATGTAATGTTGATGCATGTAATTTAATTTTTAAGAATGAAAAATTGTTCAGAACTTTGGGATTTGGTTCCATGTAATCATGAAAATTTATTAAAATTACCTACCATCATTGTGATTTTGTGGTCATGAAGTTTAAAAAATAACAGGATAATTCCCACTTCTTTTGAGAGTCACTAATCACCGGTAAACTTCATCACATTACTAAACACATTGGAGGGCTATATCGGGATCACCAGTCATAAAATATTTTTCAAGATAATAATTCCATAATTTTGAATTTATACTAAATATAACAAGAATAAAATAAAAATAACTTTCAATTTGAAAAATCATTTAAATGGAAGTCAATCCCTTAAGAAATAACATTATCAATTATCTCCTAGAAATTGGATAAAATTATTATTTCAATAGAAATATTTTTTGTTAAGAATTATTACTAGATTTTAAATAAAACATTATTAATTGGAAGTCAATTTTAACTAATATTTAAATATTTATAGAGAATAATGGCCAAAAATTTTGAAAAATTTGGTCATTTATTATATGTGAAGATTTTTTTCCCTTTTGAAGAAAGTGTAAAATAACATGTATAGAAAATTTGGTAGAGTTTTCTTAATCCATTATAAATTATTTATAAATATTAAAAAATGATAATTATTAACCATATAATCATAAATAACTACAGTAATTTTTCATTTAATAGAACCTAAAAATCAAATAAAATGATTTGGAAGGAATAAATCAAAATAAGATTTTAAAAAAGAATGTCCATTTCATTGAGTCATAAATACTTCCATTTTTATTTATAACCTTGAGGAAAGTAATATTATATTTGTTATGAAATTTATTGTAAACCATTTTAGATGAAATTATATTTTGATTATTCCCATTATTTTATTTCTTACTATGTATAATTTAGTTTATAAAATGGTTGATTTAATGGTAGATGTTTTCAAGATGTTAATTTTATATGTCCCAGAAATCTTTTGTATATTTAATAAGGTCAAAGATACCATGGTTGGAAAAAATATAGAATAATAATAAAAATAATAAATATTTTATATTATAAACATATTTTTATGACCACCCCAAGAAGGATTATGTAGAAAGTAAAATATGACATATCATAGAGGTGATATTCCACAAAAAATAAGTGAAATATTTCTATTTTCTACCAAATGGAAATGAAATAAGGTATTTAATAATTAAATTTTACGTAATAACAATTATTTTATAAGTTTAATATATATTCATTAGTACCACCCTTATGAACAACCGTGTGTGGAAATAATAAAAAAAATATCACTTTGTAGAGGTGGTATTTCACACATATGCAGGAGCACTGTGATCATTATCTAATAGGTGGAAAGGTTAAGAGGGTAAGAAATATATTCTCAATACATAATAATAATAATTTCATTACAATATTATATTTTAATTCATTATATCTTTATAGTGATGTATATTAAGCAGATACAGAAAATGAAATACATCACTTCCGGATGGTTATTGTTCATAGGTATCAAGATGCATTGTTTTATTTTACCATAGGATAGTAAAGTGATATAAATGAATTGTAATATAAATATAGAAAAAAATTTAGTTCTGAAATTATAATAATTCCATAATGTTATAGTGATTATAATATATTCTTATGTAGAATAATAAATAATCATAAAATATGTCATTTTGGACTTATAATTCATCCTCAGATATATCCCTTTGGATTACACCTTATGAGTTATAGGATTTGAATTTTGATAAGATCATGAAATCTAGAGAATGGTATGTATAGTTCATAAAGGATCTAGTTTGGGAATAACTGATATTAGTGTCTCAAAAGGAGTAAATATGATTATAGGAAGTCCCCTTTTATATTTGAGGAGAGTTGGAATACTTTATATACATTAATCTTTTAGATATATTAAATATATTTTCCATATTTAGGAAAAAATTAAATATTATAAAATAAATTTTATTTTATGAAATAAATTCAATCAACCAACAAATATTATCTATGTTTTAGAGAAATGGGAAAAGTTATCTCTTAGTTTAACCACCCACCCCTCATTAAACCTTTTATCCTTTATAGGAGTGATAAATTTTTACAATGGAATCAATTCAATATGATCATAAATGATATTTAATAAATAAAACAAAATTTAAAATTTGTATTCAAATATTAAATAATTTTTTTAAAAAATATTTTTTAGTAGAAGAATTTAATTTCAAAACATGTACGTAAATACAGTGATTTTTTTTAAAGAAATTAATTTTTAATAATAACAATATTTTCATACAAAAAAATAAATAATATTGTATAATATTGAATTATTCATTTTATGTAGAATTATTGTTGAATTATTTATATTTAAAATAAATCCTTAACAAAATGGTACATTTAAATTACCTGAAAATAAATGACATTTTTTAAACAATTATTTCTATTATTCAGTCACAAAACAATATTTTTAGAAAGAAGATAAAAAAATAACCACAAGATAAACCTACTATTATTAATCCATAAATGATTATTATTTTATTAATCTAAAAATGTAAAATTTTTGTATTCAATTACAAAAAAACTTAATTAGGAAAATCAGCATGTTTATAATAATAAAAGTATATTTTCAGCTGAAAAATCAAATAAAGTAATCGTATTATATAGTAATATATAAAATACAGTTGTATAAATTAATAAAAAAATAAATTGGGTTATATTATCATTATATGGGATATCACAATTTTCTCCATTTTTAACAATTGGTTCATCACAATGTTATTCTTTAATTTAAAAAATATTGTATTTTTCTTTACTATATTAATTTGATTCCTAGGGTAGAATCGTAAATCACTTAGTTTACTCATAAAAATATTCTCATTACAATTTTTTATTCAATAAAACCTTCTCAATATGTTCATTAATCTAAACTAGTCATTCCATATAAGAGAGATTGTCATCCATCTATACCACGTGAGAGCTCTAAAAATGAAATGTATGATGTATGTACTTGCTTAAGAAAATAATCCAAGAACACATCATATTTATGGGATAAACATAGAGGTAACGTTACCTGATTAGAAAATTGCATAAAAATACTCTTAATTTCATTAGGTGTAAGGAATTATGGTCTCTACTTTTACTTTTTACTGAAAAATGATACACCATTCAAGGATGTATTTTATAAAATATGGGTTCTTTGACCTCAATTGAAAAGTCATTAATCTGGTAATCTATATAATTAATTTTTATGAAATTTGCTTCCCTCTTGTGTCAATGAATCATTTTTACAACTCAAATATATTTTCTAATAATTTTATTCCCAATAATTTCCTCTCATTGAATTCATCATAAAAAGTCAGAGTCTAATGTCAACATCCATATATTTCCTAAAAATATGATATAGAAATATTAGAATTAAACCTATTACTATTATAAAATTAAAACAAATATAGATGTTATTCCAAATATATCAGTTAATATAATGGTAAATCTCAAATATTATCCCTTAAATTCTGATTAAATCTTCAATCATTACATAAAATTATGGATGAAAACTATTAATCAATTTATTTTTGTACTTTGGGTATTCTATAGTCCTCTAAAAATAATTTAAAAAAAATTGGGATCATCATTTGATAGAATAGAGCAGGGAACTTCATGTGACATGAGTATCTCCATCCAATAAATTCTATAAAGATGATCCAAATACATGGTGTCTTGATTATGTAGAAAATGAACTGATTCAAACTAAATTTAAAAAATAATAGTAATTTCATTTTGAACACAAGTTTTATATTGTAATTCCCCCATTAAATCCATGAATATAACATCTTGTTTCTATTATATCACTAAAAGAGATTAATATTCCACTTATATAGCTTCCATAAAACATTAATCATATGGAATGTTAATCATTTCATAAAAAAATTATAAATTTGTCCTGTTTTACCAGTCCACCAATAATATACATGTTGAACTCTATACATATATTTACATCCTTACTAAAATAACATGGTTCTGAGAAAAACAAAATTTTTCTATCTTTAATATTGAAAAATTCAAAACAAAAAAACTATTTCCAAATCTGATAGAAACTTCATCACCAATATTAGATTCAATAATATTAAAATTTATAATAAATAAACTATATAACTAAAACAAGGATATTCATTTTCCCCATTCATTATTATTGATAAACATTATTTCACTAATACCTAATCCAAAAAAGAGTGGTTTTAGGCATACATAATATGTAGATGAAAAATTGTTACATAATTGGATAAAGGATTAATTTCTAAATGAAAAATAGAAAATGATGCATTATCTTTCTTACTCATGTTTTTAGCTACCTTTTTCATTACCTTTATGTCAATTAATTATAAAATCCTAATTTTTATCCAATTCTATCCATATTCGACACCTAATGTTTAACTCTTTTGGATTTAATACATTGTCTAATATTTTGTGATTAGTATATATTTCACATTAACCCACATATGTAATGCCTGAAAATTCTTATTGAAAAAACTAATTTATCCCTATCAATAACATGTGTATGATAATTCTACTCAAGTTGTTTCTATTATCGCTTTGCATATGCGATGACCCTTTCATTCTGGATCAAGAAACATCCAAGGCCCTTTAGATAAGAATAATTGTAAACAAAAAATCACCATTTATATATAACAAGGATAACACAATTTTATTGATAAGACATTTTTTCGAATTGTTAAATAAAATTAATCACATTCATTTTTGTGAATTTATTTAAATCCCTTTATAGTTAACTTGTTTAGTGAGAAAGATAACCTATAACCATTTTCAAGAAACCGTTAGTATGAATGCTCAAATCCAAGAAAACATCAATTATATTTCACATTTTTTGTTCTATTCCAATATTCTACCATTTTAGTCTTATAAAGTTCCAAATTTATGCCATATTTAGATACAATATTAGTACTCCACCCGTGCAATGCACGGAACGAGAAAATAATTATTATTATTAAGAATAGAATATTGTTTATAAAAAAATATTGTTATTTGTACAAGTTACCCTGTAATAGTTATGATTATTAATTTGTAATCATATAGTATTGGTACATATAAATGGAATATAAGGGGATAAATTCTAGAGACATAAAAATAATATTTGAAAATATAAGGGATACAGGAAAAATATTTTCGGTTTTTGGAGGAAGTTTTCAAAGAATTTCCAAATGCATTCATATCATTCATATCTTCTATTATGAGAAGAGGATTAATTTGAATATAAAATGTCAGAACCCAATAATTAATTTCACAATAGTCTATGAACTACATGTTTGTAGATGTTTTTGAGATAATAGATTTCTGTGAAGCGTTCAAGGACCAAAGGGTTGTTGTAATATATCTTCAAATTCATTGTGCAGAAAATGAATTCTGTAGATGAAAATAAAATTATATAGATTAATTATTAATGAATAATTAATTATGAAAATTAAATGTAACAATTAAACAAAACAATGTAGTACTAATAATAATTACTGTTCTACAAATGCACAATATACTGGAAAGTAACAAACTCGAAAAAAAAATTAAACATGATATTGAAAAGCTGTATTATATGGATTTTTTCAGCAGTATATGAAGATGGATTGTTTGTAAAGTATAAAAATAGGAAACAATAATGAAAATAGGTATAACACATGGTGTTTTTGTACATCATTGAAAAAATAGGTTCTACAAAATGATGAGTTAGAAAACATGTAAAATAAATGTCATCAATTTAATACGTCCTATCAATCAAACAGATCATTGTCACATGTCAGTGGCATAATATTTGATACATCCAAAAAATTTAGTAGAACATTGAATTAGTAGATGAAACATACTAACAATGAACCCCAACATAGTCTAATAAAACTGATTGTTTTTTATACTCATCATTGGAGATGTTTAAATTCCAAAATAGTGACTAATATGGTGTTTATATATTAAATACCAAGATAGTGTTTTTTACAGCATGAAAACAGTAAATTGAATTGATAGATGGCAACAACCATGTTGTTTTTGTGCAGTATAAAAATTTAAGAAATGTAGAATGAACATATAGATAACAAGATAATGAAATGGATGAATGATTTCTATTGAACAACCTAAATTTCAATTATTGTTTCCATATAGTACGGAATGTAAATATAATTTAACTGCAAATAAGAATTCAAAAAATAGTAATGAAAAAAATAGACAGTGAACATGTGTGTTTACCATATCTTTGCAGCATCACATTTTAGTATGTTTTTTTCACTTTTCCTATTTACATTTCCCTTCGTTCTGCTGTGTAATTCAGTATATTGAATCATTGTAGCCTCTTTGTCTCAACCTATTTGGACAGTATCTTTATGTTCATCCTCATTATCAAAATTACATGACAGATTTTTGTACATATAAAATACTGTTAGAAGATTTGAAGTTAGAATATGCAGGAATTGAAATCATCAAAACACATATCAGAAAATAACAACGAAATATAAAACATGAAAATTGGAATGATAAATTTTAATAATTGAGACATGATAGTAGGTATAGATAGGCGATTTTCAATGAAAAAATGGTGATAAATTAAATGGCAGCATTATTTTTTGGTTAGTTTTATGAGTGCGGATACAATACAATAAAATTTGGAAACTCATGTTACTAAAATTGTGGCAGATCTGTGAGTTTTTTCTGAAGAGGAGCACCACACGAAAAGGTTGGAATTGCAATATAGTCGACCACTATAGTAGTAAACAAATTGAAAAATTTGTAATATAGTCCACCGCTGCAGTAGTAAAAAAATTGAAAAATTATAAATTTGGAAACTTGTTTTACCGGAAACAAACATGTCATATCAGAAAATGGGAAATATTTTTTACAGTGTATTAGTAAACTATAATATGAGTAGATATAAAAATGGATATTTTTTACAGTGTATTAGTACACTATAATATGAGTAGATATAAAAGTTGATATAGAATTAATGAAAATCTTGCAGATAATATTGACAAATGAATTCATTGAAGAAGAATTCTAATAGTTTCCAATAGAGCAGAAGAAATGAATGATATGTGATAATAAGAGGATATTTATATGACATGGAAATATTATGTATTATTTGTTCAAATGATTTTATAATAATATTTGTGAATTAAAATAGAAAAAACATACCTGGGAGGAAGAAATATTTGTATTTATTGCAACATAGCCATATTTAGTGTTGAAAACACCTCCTAATGATCCAGTGCTTTCATGTTCTTATCCTGCAAGGAAAAAATGAATAATACAATAATGTTGTCTGTTTTATAATTAGTTTAAATGGACAAAATAATTACAATATTACATTGCTATGGTCAATCATAATGCTAAATTGGGAAGATTCACAAAAAAAATTCCTATGAAAATGGAAACTAATTCAAATCCATAAAAATATTAAGTACATATAGAATATGAAAATACATATAAGTGCATAAAATTTCAAAAAACCAAATATTTACTTACTATATCATTTTCATCATCACTACGTGTTCTGAACTAATTTGCATGCATTGTGACTAAATGACACTAATCCATACATCCCATTTCAATGAAATGTGAGAAAAACTGTAGTTAAAAATATCATAAAACCCTTCATTATGTAAATATAGATACAGGTTTTATAGAATATAAAAATTAAATAAAGGATGAAAATATATCAGCATGAAATATCCATCAAATGTTTGATGGGAGTCAGTAGTAAAAAACTCATTATAATGGAATATGAGTTTTAAAAATGATCTAAGTGGGTAGTCAATACATAAAAAACATGGTAGCCTAATAATATATTAATGAAAGGGACTTGAGCATTTGTAAAATTTTAATAATCGAAATTCATAATTCTGATGATTAAATTAGATTCCATATAGAGTAGGAGGTAAAAAAATTAACAGAATTTGCTGTAATAGGTTGTGTCATAACCCCTAATCAAAATGTCTTTCATATTCACAAAATGACTGTCCACAATAACCTGAAACAATAACATTAATCCCATCTAAATAATGGATTCATTCAAATCATGATAATAGGAGATGGAATGCTCCAACATAATAATTATGAGGTATGTACTAATGATTCATAAATACAAGGGAATACAGTAAACCACATCTTATAAAGTGATAATTTTAATATAATTGAAAGAATGAAAAACATGACTGCAAGTATAATATTTTTTTGATATTACCTTCAAAAGCATAATTCTATACCCGTATTTGTGACATTAAATTATGATCTCCAGAACCATTAATGTAAAACGAAGAAATCAAAGATTCAATTAAAAATAAATGGCATAAAACAGATGATGAGAAATGTAATAATATGCATTGTCAATAATCACAAATTTGAACCCAATGAAATTTAATATGATGCGGAATATTGTGAATCATAAGGAAAATAATTGCATTCTGAAATCACCTTATTTTTTCCTTGACCAATGATATTTTCATACATGATATTCATTATTTGAATATTTTAAAAATTAAAATGGTGTAATATAGATGTAATAAAAAAATTACGGAAGGGACGCAGTAACCTGGAAGGATAACTCAAATTCCCTCTTAAGAACAGATTTATTCAATTCAAGATGTTCGTGGAAAGATAATATCCTGAAGACTGATTATGAGGTGTGAAAAGAAGATTCAAAAGTACATGGAAATGAAGTGTAAACAATATGTTATAAAATAAAAATTGTAAAAAATGGCATGAGTAAAGAACCTAATTAGGAGTATTAGTTAATCAGGGACATTATCTCTAAAAACATCATGCATGAATGTCTGAAATTTATGTAAATCTATTGAACCCTGATAGAATCAATTGATAATAAATGATTCAGCTTCATGAAACAATATGACAAAATGTACGATGAATAATGAAAAAATAATCACTGATAGTACTTAAAAATTCAATGATTGTTAATTTAGAAATTAAGAAGGAATCACACTTCATCATGGATAGCTAATAAATTTACCATAGATTGTGTTCTTAATTGAAATAGTACCTTGATAACATACTCTTATTTGATATGCCTAACCCCAGGGTCATACCTACAACAGGTTAGTAAAAAATGGTTAGAAGCAATTTCATAACACATTAACAAAATTAGATATTAATGCTTTGAAAACTCATTGGAAACATAAATAACTAATGATTAATGGAGAAGTAATAATATTGAACAAAAATTGAATACTTTTATACCAGAATGGGTTATAGTTACGTTGAAAAAGATTCAATTGTTGATTCCTTCACAATATCTACACCAATCTTAGAAGCTAGCTTTAGTAATAAAGAAGAAGTTAATGGGTGCATAGAGTCTTATAAATTTACCCATGTCCACATTATAATAATGTAACATTATTCACATGGAAATGATGGATTTATGAATGAAGTGAACCTCATGAAATCATATGTATTGTATTGTAATATGGAAATTTTTTCTGAATAGAGTGAAATGAATAACTTAAAAGCTACAAATATGTCACAATGTACACATAAACAAAAAATACTTCATTCACGATGCACCTACAATAGGATGACAATCAAAGAAATATGAACCATGTAAATGAATATGATTAAGGCCATCATAGTCAAACAAGTTCCTTGGTTTTAAGTAGAGACCTGAATAAAAAATGCAAATAATTAATTTAAAAACAGATTTATTAAACTCAAGATGTTCATGGAAAGATAATATCAAGAAGTCTGATTATGAGGTGTGTAAAGGTGAGTCAAAAGTAAATGAAAATGAATTGTAAACTGTATGTTATAAAATAAAAATTGTAAAAAAAAAGGCATGAAAAAAGAACCTAATGAAGAGTATTAGTCATTCAGTGACGTTATCTCAAAAAACATCATGCATGAATGACTGAATATTATGAAAATATCTTGAACCTTGTCAGAAAAAATTGAGAATAAATGATTCAACTTAATGAAACAATAAGACAAAATAGACGATGAATAATAGAAAAATAATCACTGATTGTAATTAAAAATTCAATAATTGTTAATTTAAAAATAAAGAATAAATCACAATTCATCATGGATAGATAATAAATTTACCATCGATTGTGTTTAGAATTGAAACAGCACCTTGATTACATAATCTTATTTGATACCCCTAACCCAAGGGTCATACCTACAACAGGTTAGTATAAAATGGTTAAAACAGATTTCATAACACATTAATTAACAAAATTAGATATTAATGCTTCGAAAACTCATTGGAAACATTAATAACTAATGATTAATGGGGAAGTAAAAATATTGAACGCAAATTGAATACATAGTGTAATAGAATGGGTTGTAGTTACAGTGAAAAAGATTCAATTGTTGATTCCTTCAAAATATCTATATTATTATTAGAAGCTAGAGTAAGTAATAAAGAATCATTTAATTGGTGCACAGAAGTCTTATAAATTTACCAAAGAATTCATTATAATAATGTAACATTATACATATGGAAATGACGAATATCTGAATGATGTGAACCTCATGAAAGCATATGTATTGTATTATAATATCAAAATTTTTTCTAAATAGAGTTAAATAAATAACTTATTAGGTATAAATATGTCACAATGTAAACATGAACAAAAAAACACCTTATGCAGGATGCACCTGCAATAGGATGAGAGTCGAAAAAATAAGAACCATGTAAAAGAACTTGATGAAGGCCATCATAGTCAAACAAGTTCCCAGGTTTGAAGTAGAGACATGAATAAAAAATGAAAATAATTAATTTAAAAAACACGTTCAAAAAACTTATAGGTAATCTGGAATATCTGATATAGTTTATAATATTAATTTTAATGAAAATAATTATTTTAAAAATAAAAGCAATCACTTTTCAGTATTACCTTGCTATTTCATACATTTAATAAAAAATTCAAATTATATGATTCCAGGAATGATAGTGGAAAAATTGAATGTTGAATGGAATCAATTACACATACTGACTATGAAGTAGAATTTGATGCGTTGTGGAATCAGTTACACATACCAACCCTTAAAATAATTTCTAATTGCAAATCATGTACAACATCAAATCGTGTCCAACTACAAACTAATTGTCTGAGTAAATTGTGTTTAATCACGATGGACAGAAGGGTGAAAACATTTATGGAACCCGAAGAATATACATATTGCATATTTTTGATGAGGTGGTATAGCAGATGTGTCCGAGGAGGTGTAGCTGAGTGGAGACAGGGACACAACGACTGCCTGAGATGAATATTAGGCAGCGACGAGGAGCAGGTGAAGATGGGGATTTGGAGGAGATGCGGATCAGGCAGAGATTTGAAGCAGGCAGAGATGCAGAGATAGAAGAGACAGGGAGCAGGATGTGACGTTGAGACACCGAGCAGGAGAAGAAGGGGAGTAGGCGGAGACATGGAGCAAGTGGAGATCGGGAGCAGACAGAGACTGATTGCGAATGCACGAGCAGAGGATACAGTAAATACAGAGGAGTAGGAGAAGGAGGCTGCGGGAGAAGGGGGAGGAAGCTGTGGGAGAAGGAAGATGCAGGACGGAGCTACAGTGGAACCCTAGGAAAGGAAAGCCACATTGCGAGCAGGCGACGAAATTGGGAGGTGGTTAATCCCAATTAGTAGTGGGTTCTAGGTAGAGAAAGTAGTTGGAAAATAGGAAATGGTGTGACATGAATGTAGGAATGGGTGAAACATCAGCAGGAATTAAGCCTAATTTAGTATAGATAATATATGTCCACAGAAGAAAATCAATTTTAATGAAAATTCACATTTACTAAATTTTTCAGGCAATCTTATTTGTTTTTAATATTTCAGAAAAATACTTAGATTGTTCTCAAGATTTTCAAATTTTTTATAATAACCCAAAATATCATCCATAAAAACAAAAAAAAATATATCTTAATACTCATGAAAAAATCTATTAATTTGATCAATAAATAAATTGTGTGCATTAGAAAACCTAAAGAGAATAACAAAATCCCCATAATTTACAAACCTAATCACTAATTTCAATGTTCAATTTTTGTATCAATTTAATTTTAGTTTATGGTAAACAGGCATGACGTAAATCATTATAAAATACTACACTACATGGAACTAATAATAAAATTCATCTATATGAGTAAAATGAATGGTTTCCTTAATATTAATATTATTTAGTGTGTCATAATCAAATACAATGTCTCATTGAATCTTCGATATTTTAACAAATAAAATAGGTGCGCCCTAAGGTGGAGTGCTAGGTACGTTGTATTCCTTCTAATAAAACTCAACTAAATTATTTTTCTTATTATAAAATTTATAGTAACAGTATTTGATAAGAAGGTTTTTGAATTTTTGTGGAATCAAGAACTAATTAAATAGTGAATTAATCCACTACATCAGGAATATGTATAGAAAAATCATTAGTAAATATATCTACATATTCATTTACCACTAGAACAATCAAAAAAATTAATGGTTTTTATTTATTCAATAATATGTCTATGAAAACATAAACTTCAATATTTAACTATTTTGTATACAGCAGGATATTTAAAAAATTAATGAACTCATTATTATATAAAAATTGAAATTCAGTCTAACTATTGAATATTATTTCAATAGCTCAATAATTTATTGAACCATATTAAAATAAAATCCAAATCATAATTGAAATAATATCAAACCCCAAAAATAAATAATAAAAGTATATTTTATTGAAAACCCCTTATATATTTGATTTTGGGAAGGTTCCCAAAAATCTATAATTATTTAATACTTTAGTAATAGATTTTTACTAAAAAATTATCATTATCTCTTGATGTTATACTTCTATTTTACTATAATATTTCAAATAAATAAATTAATGTGTAGATCATGAGTTAAAAAATACATTGATACACTTAATGTAAAAAAATTATGAACTCGTCCCCACGTAATTTGATGGAATAACAATATAAAAATACTTTTTCTTAACATTATTCATACTATACATGTGATAATTGACCTTTATAAAATTACTTAGACATGAATTACCATAAGTTTCTGTCAAATAAAAAAATTAACACAATCTTTTCATCCCCAGTTTGACAAATACAATTACTCTTTTCTAGACAGTCATGAGACAAGTTTCATAGATTACAATATTAAAAAAATTTCAATGAGAAAAAAATAAAATGCCTAGAATTAACCGTACCACAATTATCATAATTCAAAAGATAATTTTTTTTACCTTTGTGATTTTTTCTGAATTATTACCCATTTGCTTCCTCGTAGATCACTTGTTATCCTTATTGCTGTAAAATTCAATAAAATAAATCTTTAATTTCTCGACACACACAACACATTTCTCATAACATTATATTTAAAAGTAAATAGTTCAATTTATAAACATTGTATCAATATGTACTAAAATATAAAATTCTTAAAATAATGGTCTTCAATGAAATTTGGTTCTTACCAAGACAATCATGTAAAATTTGTATCGTAAGTTACAATAGTGCCCTCTTTATTTTTCTTTAACATTAAAAATTTCATTTCCATTATCTATAAAATAATTTAAGGAAAATATTTTTCAGTGAGAATATATTTAAATATCATTCATTCGACGTCAATATTTTTTTTATTTTACCACATTGTTCTTAATCATAAACCATAATGGAAAAAAATCACCTTAAAAAATATAAATATAAAGGGATAAATTAGTATGTTTCTATCATTCTAAAACATAATATATATTATCCAATGTGTTAACCTATACAATAATATTAAATGTATATGAGGATATACAAAATGTAATAGGGTAGTATTTCGAGAAATTATCTACTATCTATATATTCTTATATGGAGAATATGTTTACTCTATTATATTGGTACCTCCATTAATAGCATGTTTTTTCATATTTGACCTCGATAAGAAATATTATTTATTCTAATTTCTACCATTCTAGGAAGCTAGTTTATAAGGATTTTATCATCTATATTTCATTTTACTTCAACTACCTTGAATTCTATATTGTAAATCATTCTTATAAAACATATATTTAATAAATCATTGTGGTGATCTTCAAAAGAGGTCTAATGATAATATAACTATAAATTAGAATCTTGGTAGAGTATATTTTAAAAAAATATTGACATTTATAGTTATGTATCCCCTTTTTATGATACTAACTATAAAAATGTGAAAAGGAACATACCAAAAATTAAGTGAATTATGTAATATATAAAATTAATCTCACTATTGTTACCTTTTATGGTTTAGAGTTTTTGAGAATTTTGAATTTAGTTACAATAAAAATTGTACATTTTTACATAGTTATTATTTTTCCCAAACAAAATGATTTGTATAAGGACACACATGGTTCATTTAATCCTTCCCAAATAACAATTTATCAAATTTCATGACATATAAAAAAACAAGAAGGAAAACATTTTTTAGAATATTTATTTGTCAATCATTATAATGAATTAACAATAAATTAGTGAATTTTTTTCACACTATATTTATTAGTTTATTATTAAAAAAAATTTAGTTATTAAACCATAATACCGTTTTATATGTAATAAATACCCTTCAATACATAATTAATGAAATGGGTATAGAAAAATTATTTTATTAGATTATAATATCACTTATGTTAAAAAAATATAATACATATGTTTCTAAATATTTTATGTTCATTATTTTGGATCCTAAATATATATCGTTACAATAAAAAAGTTCACATACTTTACTTCATCACTATATCATGATGAAGTCCTAAAATTGATAATATTTGAAAAAAAATTCTCTCTCACAATTCACCCAAATATCAACTATTTCCGTTAAAGCCAATGATTTACAATAGGATAATTTTACCATATTGATATGAAAAATGATATTAGTTTAAAAAAATTAAATTTATAAAATTAATAACATTATATTTTAAATTTAAATTAAAAAATAAATCTATTTTATATAAAAAATGAAATCATAACCATTTAGTGTTATTAATATCATATCATATCAATTATTAATATAATAAATGTTTATATTTCTGTTTATATATTGAAATAATCATCTTCCAAAAAAATAAAAATTTAATTTAATAGGATAAAATATATGTCATTATAAAAATAATTCAATGAAAAAACTATTTTATGAATAATTAATATTAATTATGTATTCTATAGTTATAAGAATATTCAATTTATTATCATAAGTTTACTTACAAGAGAATATTTTATTTTTATAATTTTATTAATAATTTTTATAAATTTTTTTGTGGACCATTTGAGTTTCACATTGTGTTTAAATCAAGTCATTTAATATTGTATTTTTAAAAGGATATATAAATATTTAAATAGTGCGTGTAACATCCCCCCTTAAAACAATTGTAGCATTGTAATTTTATACTTTGTTCAATGGAGAGGTAAATAGTTTATACAATAATTTTAAATATAGATCACTAGATGTTAAAATCTATATTCTGAGGTATTATTCTCTATTATACTCTAGGTCAGGTCGATTAATTATAAACAAATGACCCAAAACATATCTATGTATGTTTTATTATATTATCCATGTAAATATTTTAAAAATTGATTTCCATAAATGTTTAAAATATTATATTCCCAAATAATCATTTTATAATATATATTTGAAAAATACTCTCTTACATATTTTCCATAACATCATAGGATATGGTTTGACATTATTTTTTCGAGATATGGTTCTATTTTTTGATAATAATAAAATATTGAGAAAAATATAAAGACAAATGTCCCTCTAATTTCACCATCATTTATAGCTAAAATAGCAATAGAAGCTTTCTATACGTAACCCATTGTAAAAACATCAGAAATTCACCTATGTCATTTTATAAAACGTGTAAGATGAGATAATAGAGTTTTCAATACATGTTCAAACATTTCTGATGTTCCATCATGATATAAAAAAATATAAGTGGATTGGGATATATTGTAATGGTTATTTCATGTAAATTTAATATTTTAGATTTTTTTGAACAACCATATTTAGATTCAGAATTTATTATTGTCATTGAATCTTATGAAATATAAGTGAGGATTGTTTCTGACTAACAAAAAGCTTTTAGGAGAAAAAAATTTACCCTAATGAAGGATATTATTAAGTAAAAAATTATAAAATATTATTCAATGATTAAATTAATGTTTAAAAATAATTTTCAATATTAAACGTTTCATGTCATTATTTTATAATTTATCCAATCAAAAGGATTTTATGGTTTCAATATAAATTGTCCGTGGTCATTTTAATTATTCTATTTAATATAATTATATAATGAATTGAAAAATTTCATAAAAACATATTCAACTCCATAATTATTGAATCTAAAAATAATCTTAAATATCCTTTGCATATCCCTCATGAGTATCAAACTAGGTTTATAGTCCAGAACAGTTTTTATGAATTAGATGAATATTATGTTAATTAATATAAAAAATATTTTCAGGGATTTTCACCCCAAGGTGTATTTGTTTCAAATATTTTCTCTACTATTTTATATATAGAAGGGGATTTTTTTCTAGGAAACTAAACACTCATTACATTAAAACCCGGTTATGATATATTATTGTACATATATTAATACAAATTGTTTTTATAATGTTTTATCATTTTAATTTCTAATAAAAAAAATTGATCAAAATTAGTGTTATTATATCATAAAATCATGATAACCCTTTATCATAACTTCATATACATAAAATAATAAAATAAAACATAATTTTATCTATACAACTGATTAAATCTCACTGAAAATATAATTATTATTTTCATAAATATGCTTCACAGTTAATCAAATATTAAACATAATGGTTTCATATACCTGAGTGTGTTCTCTATTTTCTAATAGGGGCCTCTGAGCGGCGTCTCCTTCCCATTCCGGGGCGACTAGGGTATTCCTCATCATCGTGCTCCTTCCCTCTTTGGCTACCGCTGAATCCTGAGCCCTCTTCATCGGGTTCGCCTCAGCGCTTTGGAGGTGCTACGCGGCTGATCTCAACGCGACGACGACGACGAATCTTTGATGTTTGACGACAGAGCCGGTTTGGTCTTGGGAGGGGAGGTCTTCACATCCTGGTTTTTCTGATTTTTCATAATGGTTGAAGGTTCCATCTCTGTGATGGATGCGCTAGGGTTTCTCCCTCTAGTTGTGGTTTTTGCTTCGGACCCCTCTGTGCTCCCTGCGGTGGTACCGTGGCTTCTTCTCCTGCTGTGGATTTTCGCTTTGGGCTGCCGTGGTTGCTGATTCAGAGTTGCGGGTGTAAGACCGTGTTTTCGCCGGCATAATCTCCAAAGAGCTCCAGGTTTGTTCTCAGCAGTTTCGTCGATCCTATGGGGAGGTCTCAGCTTCTTCTGGTTGCCACTATCCCACTTTGGTTGAGTTGTTTGAGGATCATAAGTGACATTTCCCAGCGATTGGGTTGAAGACTTGGATTTTCTGGTCCATTTTTCGGTGGTTCTAAGATGTTTGTGAAATCTCTGTTATTTTCCATGTTTTCTGGTTTATTTGGAAACGACGGACGCCGGTGAAGCTCGCCGGCGCTCCGGTGAAGCTCGTCGGCGCTCCGGTGATGTGGTGCTCGAGGCGGTGCAGGCTCACGGCTTGAGGGTTTGGTGATGATGGTGAATAGCGTGATGGGGACGTCAGTCCAACAGACGAGGTGCTCCGGAATGCATGATGGTGGATGGCGATGGGATTGAATGTTGAGGGTTCTCGTGGCTCGAGGTTTCCTCAGGTCCTGTAATTTTAATTTTGAATTGAGCAGTTTTGGTTAGCGCTTACAGAAAAAGCGGGTTTATTAAAAATCCAAAAAAGTGAATTTTCAGTCATATACCTAAAAAACCTATTGAATATAATAATCATCCCTCAAAATACCGTTATTCATCATAAAAATAAATCATTTAATACCTATGTAGGATATAAATATACTTTTTACCTCATTATCACCATATGTGTAAAATATTTTTATGGTCTTTAAAACAAATAAATAATCATTAATTGATAATATCTTATCCTCTAATGTTTTTAAAACCTTCTCTTATACCAACAAGATTTCCTTGGTACCAAACTCATCTAATGGAAATTTATTCTACTACAATGAGAACTTATTTTTTATCAATAATTATTTAAAATAAAATAAAAATTTATCAACAAGGGATAATATTACATAAAAATAATAAATAATAATACTCTTCAAAACCTAGGGAAATCGAAACATAGAAAGGGTGAGATTAAATTACCAGTAAGGGTAAACATAGATTTATAAAATAAATATTCATAAGGTCACATAATATGGTCATTGTGTTATGATAAAATAATCTTTGTAAATGAACACAACATTATAAATTCACACAAGAAAACATTATTCATAAATCATGATTCATTGTTTAAATCGTTTACATAATATATTGAAACATTCCTATGAGTGAACAACTGATGTTCTATATGGAATAAACTATTTATCATGTAAAACACTAAAAATAACTTAAATAAAATAAAATCATGATGATATAATTGGTCATTGTATACATCACATTTATTCACTCACATTTACCTTTAATGGAATAACATAAGATAATTTAATTCTAAAATCACATCTCTAGAGAATAAATCATTAGAAAAATCATTAACATATCATATTATAGGTATTTGGGTCAAAAATTATAATTTCCAAGAACCATTATATGAAAAAAAACACATATACGATCTTATTACCATTATAAAATCTATAAAAAATCACTAATCATTAATTTATTAATAAACACGTGGAAAATAAATGAGTTTCCTTATACTTTCTATTAATCACTATCATATCCCATCCAGAGAAATAATTTAGATACTATCATTAAGAAATATCACTATTATTGAATTATAAATAACAACAGATGTTTATATAGAATATAAATACAATTATAAAATAATTGAAAATATGTTTTGAAAAAAAAAATTAAAATAAATTTTTCCAAAACATTTAAAAAATGATATATTCCAAAAAACAATCGAAAGATTATTTTCCTTGAAAATTAATTGATATAGGGATATGAATATTTATATTATATAACTATTATAAAATTTATAATACATGATCCACCGATAAATTAAAAGAATAAAATATTTTCTCATTTTTTAAAGAAATATAAAACGAACTCACATGAAATATTTCAGAATGAATTATTTAAAAACCTTTGTAATGAAAGGAAAATATAGATAAATATTATATTATACAAGAACATAAATTTGTATAATAAAATTCTTAAAATAATGTTGACAAGGATTAGAACATTAGTCATAACACCTCAAGGCCATTGAAGAACCTTTTTTAAACATACCGCATAAAATATTTTAAAAATATTAATTGATTAAAATTTAAAAAATAAAAGTGAATTTAAATAAAAAGAATAAAATATAAATGTTATTTAATATTTATTATAATAATTGTATAGATAATATATATTAATAGATGTTAATAGTATGAAACATGTCTCAATGATGGAAAATTAAGATGAAAAATATTTATGAATTTTGTAAACTTTCTATAAAATACTCAGGAAGAAGTGGATATGAAGTAAAATTGTATATCACATTAATAGCTATATAATCATTATGTATAATTAATAATATTTAATATGTAGTCAATATATAAAAAACATGTATATAACATTTAATTGTTTTCAAGGAAAACAAATTTGTAATGTGAACCATTATCGTTTTTATAACAATTGAATGAAAATACATTGAAAGAAAAAAAATTATTTAGTTACGTATATACCATAAAGTAAATAATACAATTGAATCATGGTATATTGAATCAAAATAACTCTATAAAATAGGAAACATGGTTAACAATATGAAACACAACTCAATGAATATAAATTGAGACAATGAAACCCCTACTACCTTGAAAACTTTTGAATCAAATCTCATTTAAGTAAATTTTATATTTATTAATGAATCACTTAAAATTCATCAAAATAATTATAATATATATTCATGGAATGTACACTCACCACCTAAAATAAAACAATTTTTGAATATGAATTGAATCTCAGGGAAGGGAAATTTTAAATAGACACCCTTACATCCGACATCTGTTTGGTCTGACAATCTCTATCTTCCATAAATAATAAATGTAAGTTTATTAGCCATATAAATAAGAAAATTATTTATAATTATTTAATTTACATAATCCATTTATAATTACTTATTATTCATATATTATTATCATTTTTTTTATTATCATTCAGTTGCTAATAGTTCTGTTTCCCTTACATGCTCTGGTTTGATTGTTTTGGCCCTTGACTACTTTTCATGTTTCAATCATATATATAATTCAAAATATAATATAATTCAATATTTTTTCCCATAACCATTTAATGGGTCATATAATTATATATCTCATGGAATTAAATAATATTACCTTTACTAGTGAATATCCAACAAATTGAAAAATTCAATTTTTGTTTATATATAATTTAGAATATATATATATACACCAAAGATTAGAAAATAAAATAAATTTTTTGTTATTATATATCATTAACATTATTTATTATTTATTAGTCATTCATGAGAAACAAATTACAACAATGTTCATATCGTTGTAAAACCCAACCAAAACAATAACATGATATATTGGTTGAATGAGTTAGGATGTCACGACCCGACCTCGGGGCCCGTGCCGTGACTACCCCAAGCCCGCCTTCCATAGGCCAGGGGCTGGCGACTAGCACCAAGGCGTAAAATCCCAGTAAACAGGGAAGGCATTGCCTTTATAAGTAACAACCACACAGAGTCAGCAAGCGGAAAGTAAAGTGCAGAAAGTAAAAGGGGCCGGAAATACAAGCCCAACTATAAAGTACAACTGAAAAAGTATAGTACAGCAACAGAAGAAAAGACGGCGGCCTCGTGTCGTCCACTGGCAATCCCACCTGAAAGGTGGGTACAGATAGCCTCCAGGCTCCTCGGGTCCCACGTCCGCTCCGAGCACGTCCCGCCCAGTGGTCCACCTCCAGGTACCGTCCTGCTCCACGCCCCAACCGTGATCAACGCTGTCCGTTGTCTGCAACCAACACAACAAGGTGCGGGCATAGCCCGTGCAGGGGTGAGTACAAACTACTCAGTAAGGACCCCGAGACCCCCGAAGGGCTCCCGAAATCCACAAAGGATATAGCACAAAAGAAAAAAATGCAATCACGAAGTAACATCTGACTCGACTTAGGTATATGCCCATACATATACCTAAGTCCCCAATTCCAGCTCTGCTCACGAGCTCAAGAACAACTCAATCCACAAAGGAAAGCAAGACTCAAATCCACAAGGAGAGTAAACAGTAAAATCCACATAGGATAGTTCAACACAATCAACAAAGGAGAGTAACATACGATTCAGCTCAACCAGGTATACTTTTTCAGATGACGTCAAAGATGATCACTGATCCATCTAAGTCGTCGGACCCACGAAGGATCGATAGGTACTAACCCCCGCAAAAGACCCACTCAGGATCGGGCTCACACAGAACCTGTAGGCAGTGGCTCACACAGAACCGGTAGTAAGGACCCACGTAGGATCGGGCTCACACAGAACCTGTAGCACTGATCCACGTGGGATCGCTGAGTGCAGTAGTCGACGCAGTCCACTGAGGATCTCTGCACAGTCGTCGCCGCAGTCCACGAAGGATCTCTGCTCTGCCGTCGTCGCAGTCCACGGAGGATCTCCGCTCTGCCGTCGTCGCAGTCCACGGAGGATCTATGCTCTGTCGTCGTCTCAGTCCACGGAGGATCTATGCTCTGTCGTCGTCGTCACAGCCAGCGCTAGGGTTCCCGCACAAAGCGAGCTCGTTAGGAGGGTCCGCTCCACGAGCCGAGAGTCTGATACATCAACTGACACGTAGTCCGAAGTCGATGTATCCAAAAGTTCCGTATCGACAACAGGATCTCAACGCAACAGACGGCGCGTCAATCGGACGCCCGGTCTGAGAGTTATTGGCATTTTCGTCCCAGGGGCCCGGTTGGTTTTCAGGGCAAAACCAACCCGACCGTACTCCGCCTGTATCCGATCCTCGGGCGGAGTATGCCAAAAGTTCCGTCTCACTTAGAGGAAACTACCACAGCTGACGGTACGTCGATCGGACGTCCGTAGCTCAAGTTATGAGCGTTTCCGCTCCGAGGGCCCGGTTGGTTTCGTGTACGAACCAACCCGGCCGAACCCAAAGTCTTCCGAAACCTTGAGTATAATATACCGAAACGACTGTCTCGATCCAAGGATCGCGTAGCCGCTGACGGTTCGTCAATCGGAGGTCCCAGGCCCATGATATGGGCGAAAGACCGAAGAGGGCCCGAAACGGGGGTTCTGGGCCCGGGGCGACCCGGCCCGAACCCCCCCTTGGGTCGGCCCGAACTGGGTCCGCCCGACCCGGCCCGACCCGGCTAGGCCGGGTCCGGTCCGGCCTGGGCGCGGCCCGGCTGACCGGACCGGCCGGCTCGGCTTCGGCCGAGCGGCCGAGTGAGCCGTCGCGGGTTTGACCCGCGGCTTTGGAGAAACGCGGCCCGCGCGGGCCGCGTGCTGGGTGGCCGGACCGCGGACGCGGTCCGGCGGTTCGCCGCCGCCGCGGTTCGGCCGCGGCGGACTCCTCCGGCGGCGCGCCGGGCGCCGCCGCCTCCGGTCGCCGGCGCCGCCGCCACCTTCCGCGGGCCGCCGGAGTTGCTCCGGTGGCCCGTTTTGCCTCCCGTCTGCGCCGATGCTCCTCCCGGGGGCCGATCTCCACTGCGGGATCAACAGATCGCCCCTGCCGCGCGGTTCGTCGTCGTCCGCCATATCCGCAAAACAAAAGAGATCGGCGGAGGGTTGTCGGGTCTTGTTCGTTAGACCCGCACCCTCCGCGTTAGTCATAATCAACGGGAGGGAAGGCTACAACAATTTTTAATCAAAGATAAAAATTGTTCACTCCTTTTTCATTTAAACGGCATTTCAATTTTTGATTAATTGAAATTATTCATGCCGGTTCTTTATTCAAAAGAAATAAGAACACGGGAATGAATCATCAAGAAAAAAATAAACCCCTACCTTGTCGTCGTCGTCGGACGAGAGGTCGTCGCGGAATTGCTCGTCGCGGAAGAAGGGGGATCGTCGCGTCATCGCGGTATCCGGCGTCGCGTCGCCAATCTCCGGATCAAGATCAAACGGATTTAATTAATTTAAATCCGTTGATATCGAAATTAAAAAGGGAGAATTCAAACGATTCGTTTCTCACCTTAGTTTCCGAACGAAGATCGGCGGCGGAGGAAGGGGCGTCGCCGAAGAACGTCGCGGGTAAGGCTCGTCGACGTCGCAGATCTCGGTGTGCGTCGTCGAATTCCGGTCGCCGGTGTTCTTCGCGTTCTTCGCATTCTTCGCGTTCTTCGCGTTCTTCGCGGGGAGATGAAGAAACAAGGATCCTCTCAAATCCTTTCAAAGGATTTTTAGGTTGGTCTTATTTTATAAACATGCCAACAAACGCAAAAGCGTAAGTAACGACCCATCAGTTCGTTGAATTAATTAAACGAGCGAAACAGCCCATTTAATTCACGAAATAAACCGCCCAATTAAATGGTCTGTTAAGAATTAAAGAAAACGCGTCGGTTGACTTTTCAGTTACTTTGACGGGTTTTCGCGGGTGCGTTACTTAGCGAAAGAAACGGCGGGGCTCGTGCGGGCCCTGCCTCACAAATATCCTACCAAGGGGGTAGGATATTTCTGGATAGCATCTTATCCAGTTCAACTCAGTTCAAGCCGCCTTTAAGTGGCTTCAAGTGGCTTCCAAGCAGCTTAAGTGAAATAAAATAAAGTTGTCGAACAAACTTTATTTTATTTCTGACTTAATGCCGCAAAATTTAAAAACCACGTCTGAGCAAACGCAACTCCAGAAGAGGCGTTTCTAAGCAAATACCGGTGCTGCGATTTCATCGGTGCCCTCAGAATTCGATTCCGGGCACCGGTTCAAAAGATAGAAAAACCCGCTCGTCCGTTCACTGAACGTACCCGAGCCAAACTTCGGAAATTGATTCCGGGCACACCGGGCCTCGGAATCAGGTGCCGTCTGAAGCTGCGCTCTTGTAAAATTCCAAAGAAAATTAAAAAAAAATTCCTTGAAATTTGCGGGTCTTTACATTACTCCCACCTCAGGGCTTTACGTCCCCGTAAAGATACATCAAAACTAGGGGAACAAATGGGGGTACTGAGCACGCATCTGAGCCTCCCGCTCCCAAGTGCTCTCCTGGAGGTTCCCGTGCTGCCATCTGACGCGCACAAGAGGAATCGACCGCCCACGTAGGACCCACTCCTGTCGATCCTCGATCTCCACTGGGACCTCCGCAAAAGTCGCCCCATCGTCCACGTCCAGCTCCCCAAAGTCGATGATGTGCGTCGGGTCGTGCACGTATCTCCTCAGCTGAGACACGTGAAAGATGTCGTGCACCCGGTGCAACTGAGGTGGTAGAGCCAGGCGATAAGCCACCTCTCCTATCCTGCTGAGGACCTGGAAAGGCCCGATGAAGCGTGGAGACAACTTGCCGCCTCGGCCAAATCTCCGTAAACCACGTCGAGGTGAGACACGCAAAAATACGTGGTCGCCATCCTCGAACTCTAGTGGCCTCCGCCTCCTGTCAGCATATGACTTCTGCCGGCTCTGAGCTGTCCTCATCCTCTCCTGGATGATCTGGACCTTCTCTATCGTGGCTCAGACCATCTCTGGTCCCACGAGTGCTGACTCCCCAGGGTCTGTCCAGCACAACGGTGATCTGCAGGGTCTGTCGTACAACGCCTCGTATGGTGCCATCCCGATGGTGGAGTGGTAGCTGTTGTTGTACGCGAACTCCACCAAGGGTAGGTGGTCCTCCCAGCTGCGACCAAAGTCGAGAACACATGCACGGAGCATGTCCTCGATTGTCTGTATGGTCCTCTCCGTCTGACCATCCGTCTGAGGGTGGAAGGCTGTGCTCAGATGGAGCCGCGTCCCGAACGCCTCCTGCAACCCCTTCCAAAGCCGGGAAGTGAAACGAGCATCTCGATTGGAGACGATAGACGATGGCACACCGTGAAGCCGTACGATCTCCTGGACGTAAAGACGTCCCAAGCTCTCCACTGAGCCCTGCTCTCTAATGGGTAAGAAGTGTGCCGACTTGGTGAGTCGGTCGACAATCACCCAAATGGAGTCGTGACCTCTGGAAGTGCGTGGAAGTCCAGTCACAAAGTCCATAGATATGCCATCCCACTTCCACTCCGGGACCTCCAAGGGCTGTACCAAGCCTCCTGGTACCTGATGCTCTGCCTTCACCTGCTGGCAGGTGAGGCATCGTGAAACGAACTCTGCCACAGCTTTCTTCATGCCCGGCCACCAGTGCTGTCGTCTGAGATCCTGGTACATCTTCGCCACTCCGGGATGCACCGCCAAGGGAGAAGTGTGAAACTCTCTCAACACCTCCTCTCGTAAAGCGACTGGTACGAAGGTACGTCCTCTGAAAAGGATGTCGTGCTCTGCTCCAAGGGAGAAGCCATCAGGCGCCTGACCTGAGGATATCAGTGCACGCCGGGTCTCACAGTCAGCGTCCTCACGCTGAGCCTCTCTGACCCACTGTAGAAGTGGAGGAGAGACTGTGAGAGACTGAAGAAAGGCTGCTCCGTCTCTATCCACGAAGGATATCTGTAAGGAGGCTAGCTGCTCTGTCGCCTCCTCAAGTAGCTGAATGCCCGTCCTCCTGCTGAGGGCATCAGCTACCACGTTACCCTTCCCAGGAGTATAGACTATCTCAAAGTCATAGTCCTGGAGGAACTCAAGCCATCTCCGCTGTCTCAGGTTCAGGTCCTTCTGAGAGAAGATATACTTGAGACTCTGGTGGTCAGAAAAGACTGTGAAGCGCTCGCCCATCAGATAGTGCCGCCAAGTCTTCAGAGCGAAGACCACTGCTGCTAACTCCAGGTCATGAGTGGAGTAGTTCTGCTCATGCGGCCACAACTGACGTGATCTGTAGGCGATCACGGCCCGCTCCTGCATCAGGACGCATCCGAGTCCAGTCCCTGATGCATCGCAGTAAACTACGTATCCAACTCCCTCCTCAGGCAACCTCAAGATAGGTGCGCTGGTCAATCTCCGTCTCAGCTCCTGGAAGCTCTGCTGACATCTGTCTGACCATACGAAGGGTTTCCCCTTCTTCGTCAATGCTGAGAGTGGTGCCGCAACTCTGGAGAAGTCTGGCACGAATCTCCGATAGTATCCGGCTAGGCCCAAGAAGCTCCGCACCTCCGTCACGCTCCTGGGTGGCTCCCAAGCTAGCACTGCCTCGATCTTCGCGGGATCCACTGCAACTCCCGCCTCAGAGATGACGTGCCCCAAGAAATGGACCTCACGTAACCAGAACTGGCATTTTGAGAGCTTGCCATAAAGCTGGTGCTCTCGGAGTGTGTCTAGCACAACTCGCAGGTGGTAGGCATGCTCCTCCTCAGTCGTCGAGTATACTAAAATGTCGTCAATGAAGACCACGACAAATCGGTCGAGGTATGGCTGGAAGATCCTGTTCATGAGGCTCATGAACACTACTGGAGCATTGGTTACGCCGAACGGCATAACCAAGAACTCATAATGGCCATACCGACACCTGAAGGCCGTCTTCTGCACGTCCTCGTCCCGAACTCTGAGCTGATGATAGCCTGACCGGAGGTCTATCTTCGAGAACCACCGCGCTCCCTTGAGCTGATCGAAGAGGTCATCAATCCGTGGCAGCGGATACTTGTGCCTCACTGTCACCTGGTTCAGGCGACGATAGTCGACACATAGTCGCAAGCTCCCGTCCGCCTTCTTGGCGAACAAAATCGGGGAAGCCCAGGGTGAAACACTGGGTCGGATAAACCCCTTGCTCTGCAAGTCCTCCAACTGTACCCGCAGCTCCCGAAGCTCGGCGGGGGCCATCCGATATGCTGGAGTAGATATCGGGGCTGTCCCGGGGTACAAGTCGATGTAAAAGTCTACCTCTCTACGAGGAGGTAGCCTTGGAACGTCGTCGGGAAAGACGTCCACGTACTGGTCCACCACTGCAGGAAAAGCTGGACTCCACACGTCCACTGCTCCTAGGATGAGGCTAGCCAACTGATGAGAGATGGGCTGCACTCTCCTCCGCGGAAGTCCATCCTGTGCTGCAAAGGTTCCCTTCTCGCCGGTGAAGGTAAACCTGCTCCCGTCGGTGCGAACACATCGCACCTTGCGCCTAAAACAGTCGATCTGGGCATGAACCGTGGATAGCCAATCCATGCCCAAGATGACGTCGTAAGGCCTCGACGCCGCTACAAGGAGATCCCAGCCGAAGCTCTCGCCTCCTAGAGTAAGATCACACTGCCGGCACCAGTGCGTAATCGTCGAGTCTGCTCCCGTAGGAGTCTCTAGCCAGTCCTCGGCGGCCTGGGGGTCCGCCTCACCGCGAAACCTGGGTGGTCGCTGGCTCTGAAACTCATGCAGTGCCCTAAGGCGACGTGCATCGTCAGCGTCTGGTACTGGTAGCATCGGTGGCTCGGCGGGTAAAGCTACCGCCGGTGCCACTGCTGGCAAAGGGCCCTGCACCGAGGCCTCGTCGCTCGGTGGGCTGCCGTCGCGCCCTACACTCGGAACCCTAGCTGGCTGTCGTCGCGGGGCCATCCTGAAAAGGAGAACAAGAGCACCATAGTCAGAACAGTATACCCGGTGAGCTGGCACAAGTAATCACAAGGAAAACATGAGACTTTCATGAAGCAGATCAGTATACCTGGTGAGCTGACACAAGCAATCACAAAGAAACTTGAAACACACATGCAATAAATGTTTTCATGCATTAAGTCGGAAATCAGGAGTCAGGGTCCTGGTGTACGGATACGTCGGCCGCCGCACCAACACTGGGCTCCCTGAACTGATAACCACACTCAATACACTAAACACTATTGCTTCATATGGAAAGAAAAGACGATCAGAGTCTGCGGTAGAACCGACCAACTCTGATACCAATTTGTCACGACCCGACCTCGGGGCCCGTGCCGTGACTACCCCAAGCCCGCCTTCCATAGGCCAGGGGCTGGCGACTAGCACCAAGGCGTAAAATCCCAGTAAACAGGGAAGGCATTGCCTTTATAAGTAACAACCACACAGAGTCAGCAAGCGGAAAGTAAAGTGCAGAAAGTAAAGGGGGCCGGAAATACAAGCCCAACTGTAAAGTACAACTGAAAAAGTATAGTACAGCAACAGAAGAAAAGACGGCGGCCTCGTGTCGTCCACTGGCAATCCCACCTGAAGGGTGGGTACAGATAGCCTCCAGGCTCCTCGGGTCCCACGTCCGCTCCGAGCACGTCCCGCCCAGTGGTCCACCTCCAAGTACCGTCCTGCTCCACGCCCCAACCGTGATCAACGCTGTCCGTCGTCTGCAACCAATACAACAAGGTGCGGGCATAGCCCGTGCAGGGGTGAGTACAAGCTACTCAGTAAGGACCCCGAGACCCCCGAAGGTCTCCCGAAATCCACAAAGGATATAGCACAAAAGAAAAAAATGCAATCACGAAGTAACATCTGACTCGACTTAGGTATATGCCCATACCTATACCTACGTCCCCAATTCCAGCTCTACTCACGAGCTCAAGAACAACTCAATCCACAAAGGAAAGCAAGACTCAAATCCACAAGGAGAGTAAACAGTAAAATCCACATAGGATAGTTCAACACAATCCACAAAGGAGAGTAACATACGATTCAGCTCAACCAGGTACACTTTTTCAGATGACGTCAAAGATGATCACTGATCCATCTAAGTCGTCGGACCCACGAAGGATCGATAGGTACTAACCCCCGCAAAAGACCCACTCAGGATCGGGCTCACACAGAACCTGTAGGCAGTGGCTCACACAGAACCGGTAGTAAGGACCCACGTAGGATCGGGCTCACACAGAACCTGTAGCACTGATCCACGTGGGATCGCTGAGTGCAGTAGTCGACGCAGTCCACTGAGGATCTCTGCACAGTCGTCGCCGCAGTCCACGAAGGATCTCTGCTCTGCCGTCGTCGCAGTCCACGGAGGATCTCCGCTCTGCCGTCGTCGCAGTCCACGGAGGATCTATGCTCTGTCGTCGTCGCAGTCCACGGAGGATCTATGCTCTGTCGTCGTCGTCACAGCCAGCGCTAGGGTTCCCGCACAAAGCGAGCTCGTTAGGAGGGTCCGCTCCACGAGCCGAGAGGCTGATACATCAACTGACACGTAGTCCGAAGTCGATGTATCCAAAAGTTCCGTATCGACAACAGGATCTCAACGCAACAGACGGCGCGTCAATCGGACGCCCGGTCTGAGAGTTATTGGCATTTTCGTCCCAGGGGCCCGGTTGGTTTTCAGGGCAAAATCAACCCGACCGTACTCCGCCTGTATCCGATCCTCGGGCGGAGTATGCCAAAAGTTCCGTCTCACTTAGAGGAAACTACCACAGCTGACGGTACGTCGATCGGAAGTCCGTAGCTCAAGTTATGAGCGTTTCCGCTCCGAGGGCCCGGTTGGTTTCGTGTACGAACCAACCCGGCCGAACCCAAAGTCTTCCGAAACCTTGAGTATAATATACCGAAACGACCGTCTCGATCCAAGGATCGCGTAGCCGCTGACGGTTCGTCAATCGGAGGTCCCAGGCCCAAGATATGGGCGAAAGACCGAAGAGGGCCCGAAACGGGGGTTCTGGGCCCGGGGCGACCCGGCCCGACCCGGCTAGGCCGGGTCCGGTCCGGCCTGGGCGCGGCCCGGCCGACCGGACCGGCCGGCTCGGCTTCGGCCGAGCGGCCGAGTGAGCCGCCGCGGGTTTGACCCGCGGCTTTGGAGAAACGCGGCCCGCGCGGGCCGCGTGCTGGGTGGCCGGACCGCGGACGCAGTCCGGCGGTTCGCCGCCGCCGCGGTTCGGCCGCGGCGGACTCCTCCGGCGGCGCGCCGGGCGCCGCCGCCTCCGGTCGCCGCCGCCGCCGCGCCGGCGCCCCTTGCCGCCGCCACCTTCCGCGGGCCGCCGGAGTTGCTCCGGTGGCCCGTTTTGCCTCCCGTCTGCGCCGATGCTCCTCCCGGGGGCCGATCTCCACTGCGGGATCAACAGATCGCCCCTGCCGCGCGGTTCGTCGTCGTCCGCCATATCCGCACAACAAAAGAGATCGGCGGAGGGTTGCCGGGTCTTGTTCGTTAGACCCGCACCCTCCGCGTTAGTCATAATCAACGGGAGGGAAGGCTACAACAATTTTTAATCAAAGATAAAAATTGTTGACTCCTTTTTCTTTTAAACGGCATTTCAATTTTTGATTAATTGAAATTATTCATGCCGGTTCTTTATTCAAAAGAAATAAGAACACGGGAATGAATCATCAAGAAAAAAATAAACCCCTACCTTGTCGTCGTCGTCGGACGAGAGGTCGTCGCGGAATTGCTCGTCGCGGAAGAAGGGGGATCGTCGCGTCGTCGCGGTATCCGGCGTCGCGTCGCCAATCTCCGGATCAAGATCAAACGGATTTAATTAATTTAAATCCGTTGATATCGAAATTAAAAAGGGAGAATTCAAACGATTCGTTTCTCACATTAGTTGCCGAACGAAGATCGGCTGCGGAGGAAGGGGCGTCGCCGAAGAACGTCGCGGGTAAGGCTCGTCGACGTCGCAGATCTCGGTGTGCGTCGTCGAATTCCGGTCGCCGGCGTTCTTCGCGTTCTTCGCGTTCTTCGCGTTCTTCGCGGGGAGATGAAGAAACAAGGATCCTCTCAAATCCTTTCAAAGGATTTTTAGGTTGGTCTTATTTTATAAACATGCCAACAAACGCAAAAGCGTAAGTAACGACCCATCAGTTCGTTGAATTAATTCAACGAGCGAAACAGCCCATTTAATTCACGAAATAAACCGCCCAATTAAATGGTCTGTTAAGAATTAAAGAAAACGCGTCGGTTGACTTTTCAGTTACTTTGACCGGTTTTCGCGGGTGCGTTACTTAGCGAAAGAAACGGCGGGGCTCGTGCGGGCCCTGCCTCACAAATATCCTACCAAGGGGGTAGGATATTTCTGGATAGCATCCTATCCAGTTCAACTCAGTTCAAGCCGCCTTTAAGTGGCTTCAAGTGGCTTCCAAGCAGCTTAAGTGAAATAAAATAAAGTTGTCGAACAAACTTTATTTTATTTCTGACTTAAAGCCGCAAAATTTAAAAACCACGTCTGAGCAAACGCAACTCCGGAAGAGGCGTTTCTAAGCAAACACCGGTGCTGCGATTTCATCGGTGCCCTCAGAATTCGATTCCGGGCACCGGTTCAAAAGATAGAAAAACCCGCTCGTCCGTTCACTGAACGTACCCGAGCCAAACTTCGGAAATTGATTCCGGGCACACCGGGCCTCGGAATCAGGTGCCGTCTGAAGCTGCGCTCTTGTAAAATTCCAAAGAAAATTAAAAAAAAATTTCCTTGAAATTTGCGGGTCTTTACATAGGACATGATATTGTATAAGGATAATATAAATTTTATCAAAGTTTAATGGTATCAATAATATTTTGTATATTGATAAATTTATTTTAATGGAGATTAATGAATAATATTAATGAAATATAAATTTATCAAGTTGTTAATTAAAATTTTTCTTGGTATGATCGTTAAAGTTGGTCAAATTTTATTATGACCATTTATTTTCTAGATTATAAATTAATACATAATATTACAATTCCAAAGACATAATATTTTTTTTAATATCATATTCAATAGATAAATAAATATATGATTATCCATCCATGGAATGTGTCGATGAAAAATGAAATAATTCATTAACTGAGGTGGTACTCCACCAATACACAGAAAATAAGTATTAATTTTCCAAGGGATGGAAAGGGGGACATGAATTTTTCCAAATAACATAATTAAATTTCACTAATATAATAATATTTTTTTTCATAATCTATGTTTTTTTACATAATCTATATAATAGGTTAATAAAAAATGAATAATTAACTAACACAATTAAGACAATAGAATCTTCCTTTGATATGTAGTTTAATATCATACCATAAATCATCTAATATTGGTCTTTTGGTATGTACAACGTCAAGAGACAACCCACAGTATCCTATATTCAATGGTTAATTTATTAAATTAGTTATATATATAATGGATGTTATTCCAGTTGACTAAATATATTATCATTCTTGGAATACTAGATAAAAAATGGAAATATATATTCTATTTAAAAATATTAAATAATGCATAATTTTTTTAAATACAAGTATTCCCTTTAAAAAATTCATAATACACATATAGAAATCCTTTGTAAGGGAAAAAAGAAATTAGTGTTCTATAAAGAACATTATTTGAGTGTTTATAGTGAAATAAATCAAGAAATGATAATATATAATCATATGGATATGTAAATAACTGAAACCCATGAAAATTAATCAATAACATGATGCTGATGAATAATATGGAATGAATATCCGATGATGAAAATAATTTTTATATAAATAGTAACATATTCATGATACTCATTGATATTCTAAATAATTAATATATAAAATTGTAATAATTAACTAATATTATAATATGGGAGTTAATAATTTTGGACACCATCACCATACCATGAATTCTACAGACCAATACATCTTACATAAATGGGTAATGCCTCGGCCAAAAACCCATTATATGTTTTCATATGAGGGATACCAATGAACCATTGAGATATAGAGGGACCATCCCATCGAATACAAAGTTAAAACCATTCCTCATATGAAATGGGAGAGACAATAAAAATGAAAATTTTTCATATAAAAATTAGAATGATAATAATTAATAATTTCCATAATAAAAAACATATTTATAAACCATCCATAGTAATATAAAGTATGGTTTCAAAATAATTTGTACCCAATCAATTTGATCGGAAAAAAAATAGACAAATAATAGTTCTTATATCATTAAATCATATTTTTAATAGGGAATTAGTAAACTATGTTTTATTTTCATTTATGAATAAAAATACCATAACAGGGACATTAAATCCTTTTTGAAGAAAATAATCATTTCACATTGAATGTTTATTTGAAAAATATATATAAAACATATATAAAAATAATTCATTGAAATGAATCATGGATATAATTAAAATAATTTTAAATTAATTTCAAGTTCATGATCTTGGGAAAATTATTTTTTTGTTGATTATGTTAAAACAAATATTCTATTCTAAATTTTATATAAAAATTCAAAAATTAGATTTTTGGAAAATTATATGAGTAATGATTTTAAAACATTTTCTAAAAATAATAATCATATGTAAAAATAACTTCTAATAATATTTTAAGATCATTATAAGTAATCTCGAAAACATTTTAAAAAATATAGATTATGAAGTGGAATGATTTTCAGCTAAAAAGAAAAATAAAGTCATATTTTCATCAAAATATTTTCACTTGAATTTTATGTAGAAGAGATTGGGAATCTATAATATTACTAGAAACATTAATGAATAACTGTAAGATTATAATATATATATATATGTGTGTGTGTGTGTGTGGTTTAAAATAGAAATATCAAAGAATTACCCAATGGATACAATGAAATAAACAATCCTGAATAATGTGGAGATTGTGAAATAAACACATACCACTTTGGTAACATTTGAATCATAATTGAAATGAAATAAATGAAACAAAATGGGGATTTAAATACTAATATGTTTAATTTATTCATGATATCAACTTACATTATGGTTGTATATACACCAAAAAAAATTAAATATGTGTTGAATATGGAATATGTCTCACTGATGTAAAAGTAAGATGATAAACACTTACAATTATATTATTATTAAATTGAGAAGTAATAAATGAATTTATTGTATGTATAAAAACAAAATAAAAATAAAAAAGTTTAAATGTTTTAAATCATAAACAAAATTTATTGCACATGTAATCATATAATATCAAACATAATGAAGAATAAATATAACTAAAAGAAAATAATTTGAGTAATGAAATCTGTTACCTCAGGTAATATTTCTTTTATAAATGTATAAAAAAAATATAATAAAAATATAATTATTATAAATATTTTATAGTTCCATAAAAAATAATCTATATAATATGTTATTTTCTTAAAACTTTTTATCATATGTGAATTAGAAATTATTTATTAAAAATACTATCATGGGAAGTAACTACTTTGTTTTTCACATATGTTTTGAATCAATATTTTTATTCCATTTAATTTGATAATATATAAATTATAAAAATAATTTTAATCTTGATATAAATATAAAATATAATTACTATATAATTATTTATAATAATTAAAAAAAATAGAAGCAAAAAATTGTGGTACATGTTTAATGGTGATAGTATGTCAAACATATGCCAAACCTTTGTATTAATTTTATGATTGATTAAAATAAGGAGGGTACAATAATATTTAACATTTATATAATTATTATAATATCATATATATATATATATATATTCACCAAATATATTCTTGTTAACATCTATTTTAAAAAACATGAAAAACATTTCACATCGATATATGATGGAGACAGTCCACACGTATGCATGACTGGCACCATAGATTTCCCAATTATTTTAAGGTAAGAGGGTAGATGTGATATTTTAAATAAAAAAGATTAATAATATAATAAATAATATATATATATATATATTAATTCCATCATTTTTTCTACATGTGAAAGGTGGTGATTGAAAATGAATTAATTTGGTTCGTGAGACGGTAGTTCATCGTACACATGATAAATAGTTTCATTTACCATTTAATGTAAGGGGGTTTTTATATGGGATTAAATTAACAAAATACCATCTTATTATATGGTATATATATTTTTTAATTTATAAGTACATTTTATATAATTATTTGAATAAATAAAAAACTCATGGTTTAGAACTACACCTTTTCAAAGAGAAACAACTTTAGGTTTATTACTAAATCATTCCAATATCTGTTTTCTAATAAAAATGTTCTCCATGTTATGGGTATGGATGAAATTAAGGTTTTTCTTATATGTTTTCATAATAAATTTGTTTTTGAGTGCAGAGATGAGAGGAGAGGGGTGCCAAACTAAAAGTGGGGGGGGGGGGTGAAACACTTTGAATTTTTGAAATAAATAAATTTTAATCATGTTTTTTACATACCATAAGGATATAATTTAAAAAATATGTAATAATAGAATAATTAAATTTCCTATTTAATTATTTGAATTAGATAGTTATTTTAATTGTAAAAATATAATGTATTTTTCAATCATAAAAAAATTATTGTAAAAGAACACTTTTTTAAACTATTTTATTTAAAAGATTAAATTCCCAATATTATAATATGAATTTCATAAAATAAATATATAATTATCAATTCGGATATGAATAGTTATCTTTTTATAAATTTTTGTATATTTTGGAGAATAATGATTGTTCTTGGAATTGAGAAAACCCCTATTTATAACAAAATTATTTTATTTCTAAGTAAATTTATTAATCTAAATGACCATATATGTATTGAATTTTTTTAATGTAACCCAAGTATTTTTTTAATTATATATTATTTACTTTATTAATTTTAATCAAATTTATCGTTGTTTTTGGAGTATGTTTTTCAATAAAAATGTGGTTATCTGAAAATTCAATTAAAATAAATAATGTTTTCCTATTATATTAATTAAAATAATACATAATGTGGAATGTTATAAAGTAAAAATATATATTATATATAGTAAAAATATTAATTTTTTTATTAAATGATTATTAGTAGTCATGGGATTAATAATGAATCATATATTTCTCAAAATTACTCATATTAAAAATTTGTTTTCAATTCACGCTTGTAGACTTAATTGAAATTTTTTTTTCAAAATATATCAATTATATTTTGGAAAAATGACTCAATGTTAGCAATAAATATAATAAATAATTTATATTTCGTTAAAACTAGTTCTTTACAAAACATATTAGTGAATGAAATTAACATTGATTAAGGAAATTAGCGTTAAAATGAGTTTTATTTGTGGTTATACATTAAGTGAATGTGAAAAAATGAACTAGAAAAAACAATTAAACCCATGTTATGGAAATTTTATGGCCATATGTTGATCACATACCTTATATGATAGATAATTTACATTTAGTGGGAAATATTTAGGAGGAAAAAATGTGGGTGCAATTCTCGCATTCAATACATAAAAATTATGACACTCTCTTGACTTATAAAGGACACCTAGTCTCTAACTATCTTCACAGCTTCATAACCAATTTGATCAGATAATTATTCCCCTAATAAAATATTAATATACCTACATTTATCATATAATCCTTAATTTACTATAAAATTCAAACAAGTAAATAAAATTATGAAAACCCAAAAGAAGATACCTGAAAAATAGATAATGCTCATCAACGAGTGTTTTTGATTTATTTCCTCCTCCACCCCCGTAAAACGTTCATATAACAAGACTATATAATAATATACATACCCTAAATATACATATATGTTTTTATGTTAGGTTTAAAACCTACACACACACACACCCATCAAATGGTTTTGAAATCATAATTATTATGTATGGATGACTACCGCCTCACGAAAAAATGTCATTTATTTTTTTATTAACACCTCTCATAGCTGTGTAAAATGATAGATATAAAGTTTATAGATTATATTTATAAAATTTTTATTCATATTTATTCATTATATCATTTATATATATTTTATATTTCACTCTATAATGAATATGATAACATCGTTCGTGAGTACGAAGGACTACCGCCTCGTGAAACAATGTGAATCATTATTAGATACTAATCATTATTTAAATATAATATATTCTGTTATTTTTTACCTTTTTAAAAACATAAACAGTGGATATGTCGTTTGTGGACGTGTGGACTACAACCTCCTTAAAGAGATGTGACTATATTTTTCATAACCACATTATGATAGTTATATATATCATTATATATAATTATATATACTTTAATTTATTATATACTTGTAATTATATAATTATAAAATATTACATATCTAATTTTTATTATGATCATTGAAAAATAAAAAAGTAACTCTTGTTTATGTATGCCCAACTGTGTCCATGATCATATCCTTAGTTCAACAATTAATACAATTTTTCATGATTGAATTTAAATGTATCAATATTTATAAATATAATATTTATGTCATAATTATTATTTTTTATATGCTAAAATAATGTAATCATTTATCGTAGTAAATATACAAATGTCATTTTTGATATGTAATCTGAATATGGCCAAACCTTCTAACTAAAAAATACTAAACTAACTAAATGTTCTTCACATGATGGGTAATGTAAAGGATAAATTCTAGTTTAAATTAATATAGTTTTCATGGGAAAAATATTTTTTATTATAAAATTTTTTATATAGTTAAAATTTGATACTAAAAGAAAATATTCATTATATGGTTTAGTAATGCACGAGTTATAGCCTTGTTCTCTAAAACACAAAACAAGGAATGATCCTGAAAGTGAAAGATTGAAAATTATTCAAAAATAATTATTTTATAGTGTTTTAGGAAGGGTAATTATTACCAAAAAAGAAAATTGTATATCCTTAGATGATATAAGTTATAAATAAGTATACATAATAGTAATTTTCTTATTTTTAGGTCATTTTAACCCTTATATTCGTAGTTTTACTGCAGGTAAAACTCTTTTAACAATAATAATGATAATTAATTTTTCACAATTCTTAATATTACTTATGACCAATAATTAATCTTGTATTATTATATAATATTAATTATTATGATTCCAAATATAAAATTCTGGTTTCAATATTCATTCCATTGATACGGTAGAATTTAATATAATGTTAAAAAACTGATGGAACGAAAAAACTACATTCTAATGAAAATATTTTATATTGAAATGGAATATATAATTTATAACAATGATCTAAATTGGAGTAATAATTACATAAATGAATTAATTTTACTTTTAATTTTTTTTATAAAAATATATAAATTTGTAAATGATTTAAATATAAATTTATTTTTCAATAAATATCTGCAGTTTTTAGTATTTCTAAAATACTGTTTATTTAATGAAATTATATAAATTTCACTCTTTTGTTTTTATTGAATGATTATTTAAATTTTATTTCATTTGTTCATATAAAATTTATAAATTAAGAAAAAATTTATAATACAACGTTATTAAATAATAGGGTCAAACCACTTCATAGAAAAATATTATTTTCAAGCATTAAAATTATTTTATTATTAAATCATTCTGTGAAAAAATATTATATGAATGGAATTTTTTATTAAATATATAATATATTTTTTCAATCAGTTATAAATAGAGAATATATTAATTTATGGAGCTCAAAAAACACTACACAAATAAAAATAGTTTTTCAAAAAAATATTTATTTTACATTCGAATGATTTTTATATTCATTTCTAATAAATTTTAAAATATTTAATTTAATGTATAAATTTTTAAAAATATTTTTATATGAATATATATATTCATATTCATACCTTAAAATTTAATGAATACGTAATAATTGCCATATTTTAATATTATATTTCAATGGCCATTTAAGATCGGTGTTGCAATATATACACGCTATTGAACACAATGTTCTTCATTTAAAATATCTAGTTTGTGTGTAATAGTTTATCAAAGAGGATACAATTAATTATATGAAAATTATCATAATTAATTGGGGTGTTACATTCTTACCTCTGGGGAAAATTGTGTCTACTCAATTAAATCATTCTATTTGAAATCAAGGGTTTCAAATCAGTGAATATATTTTGTATGAAGCCCACATAATAAAAGATTAAATAAAACCTCCACTTAAAATATGTAATATTGAAATATGTTTGTCATATAGAGTAACCCATAACTAGGATTCACAGTAGGAAAATATTAATGGGACATGTAATAAAATACTATATTATTATAAATATTTACAGAGATGATTGATGAAAAGAATGTTAATGATCATTAAAAACATAAAACCACCAAACCATGAACTAGTGATGTGTGAAAATGACCATTTGATTCATTTTAAATGAAGTTAAATTTCTAACATCATTATTTCATTATTATTTTTCTAAATTTTTGGGATTATTTTATAATTATGATAGAGAACTCCTAAAAATAAACATATATGATATCTTTTAATCCTAAAACCGATTTATTGCTTTGGTTGTTCTTCAATAAACATTCACATTTTTTCGTAGTCCATTAAATGAACATCCAATTATTATGTTTTTATTCCTATAGAAAATAAATTTACTTTTCCTAAATAATAAGATCTATAAAATAGTGGAAAGTGATTTTTTATGTCACAAATTATTTACTAAAAACTAAGAATGGTTAGAAAAATATATTCCATATGATCAATTATTTTATAAATTTAAAAATAAAAACAAAATTTTCATCTTAATGCATTCTATAAGTATTTATCCCAATTACCCACCGGTTTGTATCTCGGAAAATATAATAGGATTATTCCCAACTAAACCATTATATTAAATCTAATTATTATATATGTATCTCAGGATAATAAAACATTTCCTAGAATATAATTAATCAACCTAAAATCATAAAATGTAAATAATATTTGATCATTTTAATACTTATCTAATAAATGATGTTATTAATACCAATATCTTGTTAACTAGTGCATCATGTATTCTCCTGGAAGTCATTGTACCCTTTCCATCCATCAGTTATGGGTTCAAGTCATTTTGCCTTTTTAGATGTGATGGGTTGTCACATATAATTTGGATTGTAATTTCTTGTAAGGCTATATAAATATAATTCATATAATGTTACTAAAAATATGATGAACATATAAAAGTAATTTTGATCATCAAATGAATTTTTAACCACTATGGTACTCTATATTGGTATTTTTAAATATGATATTCTTTATTTAAGATCATTTCATTAACATAAATGAATATATAAACCCAAAAGGTAAATTATAAATATAAATTGTAATGAAATTGTTCCTAAAGTTATGTTTTTAAATTAAACCCATAGCAATCCCAAATGTTATATTATGATAAACGTCCCCCAAAATAATCATAATAATATTGAAAATCCATCACATTAATCCTAAAAATAGGTTTCTAAGACATAAAACATATGATCGACCATATTCTGAATATCCCATTATGTTATACATAACTCTTATTTTAATCGAAGTTGAAGACTTATATTCATCCCAAAATTAACTCATCTCTATTTGTTGCATGATTGTTAAAACCAAATTTTTTATGATAATTTTTTTAACATAATTCATAGATCCTAATTTATAAATACATCATCTCATTAATATAAATTATAGGTATAACATATTATCTTTTTTGGTATATAATCTATATTAAAAATATATAATAGAACACACATAATTCATAGGTTCACTTAATTTAATAAAAAAACAAAAATAGATCTATAGGGTGATATTTATTTCTCTCTATATAACAACTCACTTTTGTACAATAATTTATTTCTATATTCCCTTCCTTTAAAAATATAAATAATTTTTATATTCTTTTCAGATATTATTAATTATATCTCTTTCCATATTTTAAAAATGATGGAAACTGATTTTTTCACTTTATGATCTCCACTATCTCATGTCATAGTATACTGCATCTTTATCTTATATGGTCTGTATCAACATTTTTGTATATGTATGTTGTTAATCAATGTCATGAAAATTAAGTATTCATAACCAAGATTTCTTTTCTCCATTAATTATTCAATTTTTCTCTAATAATCACCGTATTTCTCATAAAATTCAAGTATTTAATGATTCCTCATTGTCTAATCCATTAAATAAATCCAAATATATTATATAAGAAATAATATGTATAGTTATAAACCACATAATAATTTATATTATGTCTAAATCATGACCACTTCTATTCAATATAAGGTTCCTTATGACTAAGATAATCCATTTAATTTCATCATCTATTAAAATATTCCTTGACGTTTTGTAAATAAAATTTGAATTTTCCAAAGTATATCCCCTGAGAGGGTTAAACAATGCTTGAAAAAATGCTCATTTTAATGCACCATTTGACGATCTTATAAAATCCACATGAACCCATTTTTGATTTAATTAACCTAGGTACAACTATGTAAAATCCACATCCTATTGTATTATCTAGACAATGATTTATTTTAAGGAAATATTCATTATCTATTCCTTTGTATTTTTTTTATTTAATCCTTTATACAGATTTATATTTAAATAAACTCATAAGGTTATGTTCCTTAGAATATTCTTGTCAAAATAAAGTTCTCATGGTTTATAAAAATATTTCTCTTATACCAACTATAAATACTAAAAACCTTATAGCACAATGTCTCTCATCACCTTATTTCATTGTTTCTATATACAATAATTCACATTCCAAAATATATAATTGATTAGTAGTCTTTTAAAATAGATAAATTAATAATAATCAAAATGTATTTGAATATATAAAATACGATATGGATTTTGATGCGAAGTAACCATTATTTCGTTATTGATATCCCTACACATCAATCATAATACACCTCCTACCATAAAAAGGAAATAAAACATAAGAAAAGTGTAATTTATAAATGTCACTAAGGGTATTAGTATAGTGGAATAAAACATTAAAAACAATACATAATCAATATGAAAAGTTAAATTACTATAATAAATTCCATATAATTAATAACCTGAACATGAAAAATAATATTGGAAGAATAACTTATGAAAAAATAATACCATATAAATAGTCACATATTATATAAATGTATCTATGAATATTAAAACTAATAGAATAATCACATTGATATAAATAAGAATCACATAATTTTGGAATTAACAATTTCAAACATTATAACTATACATTAATGGAATCATTCCAAAATATATTACATAAATAGGTATGAAATATTTCTAAATCCCAATCTAGTATATATCTTGATTGGTATTGATGCACAACGGTTTTATAACATGATTCGACCATTACATAATGTGTCCAATGCATTCAATATATGAAATGGTAGAACATTAATAAATTTAAACATTATTATGGAAATTTTTGTTATGGAATTTCAATAATTTCTCCGTTCCCCAAACATATTCATAAACAATCAAAAATAATAATACAAATGGTATAATAATATTTTATCTCTATTCAAAGGTATCATAAACCATACAGAGAAATAATAATTATGATATCATTAGAATATATTTTAAATTGATCATATGATAAATGAGTTTTATTGACATTTATAAATAAAAAACCATATAAATAATATTAAAACATTTCATAATAAAATATCCACCTCTCATTGAAAATAACTTTTAGAACCTAAAAATGTATAAAATATTAGGAATGACATTTTATTTGAAAAAAATGATAGAAAATAAAAATGTATTATTACAATAATTTTTTTGTCCTAAATGAGGCGAAGTTCTTTTTATACTGGGTATATTAAACTAAAAATTACATTCAAATTTTTATAAGAATAGTTAAAAAGTAATTTAAATGGAAAATGATATGAAAATTAATTTTTTAAAATATGTTAAAAATAAAATCATGGGTAAAAAAGACATTTAAAAATTGGATATTATTAAAAAAAATTATTGAACTTCTTTTGGAAACATGGATTGTGAAGGGAAAATATTTTTTACAAAAGAGAGAAATAATGTAGAATTTTGATGAAAATCTTTTCTGAGTCATATTTATTATAAAAGAGAGTATATTGGTATGGTTAATTTAAAAGAACATTAATAACCAGATGGGATGAAAATATATTGGATAAAAATATAGAACAAATAATAATTCTCCTAAGGGAGACATAAACATACCCACATAGAAAAACAATGAATATTGAAATAATATCTTATAACTTTGGTAACTTTTGAACTATAATCCAAATCAAAGAAATAATATAAAATTAAACATTAAATTAAATCTATATAAATAGATTAAGGATATAATTTATCTATGTGTAATTATATATCCCTAAAACATATAATATGTGGTGAATATTGTATATATCTCATGAATGTAAAATTGACATGAGAAACCCTTATAATGAACTTGTTATTGAAGTGATAATTAATAAAATAGTTGATTAGTATGAATAAATAAAAATTAAAATATAATATGTGTAAATTAAACATAAAATAATAAAAATTCATTACACACATAATCCAATAATGATAATGTAAATAAATAATAATACAAATAAATGATATGAAATTGAGTTATGAAATCCCTTACCCATGAAATATTTTTATTTTAGGTGTCTAAAACTCATGTATAATAAATAATTATTTATTTTAAATATATTAAAATCAAAAAATCAAAAAATCATATGATATATTAATTTTTGAAAACATTTTATTACATTTTATTATATTTTTTTAAAAAAACCCTATTCCTTGTGATAGTTGCCCCGTTGTTCATGTATATTTTGGTTGTATAGTTTAACTCCATGTAATTATATCATGGTTTCATAGACTCCATAATGATATAAATTATATAAATATAATACATTTTCATTATGTAATTATTCATAATAAGACATACAATTTAGGGGTAGAATATTTTGTTACACCATTCAAGGAGAGAGTTGGTTGTATGTACAAATGAATATTGTTTTCATTTTTCAATTATATAATAAAAGAAATTTAAATAATATTAAACATACCCAATCTAGAAAGACAATGAATATTGAAATAATATCTTATAATCTTGTTAACTTTTGAACTATAAGCCAAATGAAAGAAATAATATAAATTTTAACATTAAATTAAATATATATAAATAGATTAATGAAATAATTTATCTGTGTAATTATATATGTAACGCCCCGACCCCAGTTACCTAGAGTCAGTGCATTATTACATAACATTGGCATGATCACAAGAAAGACCAGATCTCAAAAGACCGATTGGTTTAGTAGCCTTGGAAACACTAGATTTATTCATAAAGTTTTACATTACATCATAAAGAGAAAAACTACTACAACATATTTCTTCATATTCCACATTCATATCCCCACATACTATCCCTACAGGTTATTCATAAATTACTTCTTCACATCTTGGGAAAAACAAAACATTGAAAGTGGTGAGCTCAAATGCCCAGTAAGGATAACTATATAGCAGAAACTTTCGTAAATAAGAATAAACATTTAAGGAAATATATAACTAAAAAAAAGCCTTTTGAACTTGAACATAGACATAGTATGGAAAAAATAAAATGAAATAATTCCATTTACTTATTCACATGGATATTCTACTAATCGAATAATCACATGCAATATCAATAACCACTTTCATAATGATGGAATGCATAATGCCAGACTATCATAACCACATAGCCAAGGCATTGTGCCAAGACTACAAATAATATTTTGTCAAGGCCTTGTGCCAAGAAACTAGTTTGTCTCATGAGACCTACCGATGCATCGAGGAGCTATAGCGGGCTCCACCCATCACATATTAAGTCTAATGCATTCCCATATGAAAAGGTTTAAACATAACACAAACATTTGTATTAAAACTAGCATACTAAATGTAAATACTTCATCCATAAACCATGAATGGTATAACACATCCACATTCAAACATATCACAAAACCTTCAATACAATATAGAAGTTTTTTTCCATAATAAATCAACTTCAAATAAGCGTAAAATCCATCAAAGTATGTTTAAATAGATGAAATCAATACTCTTTTTAGAGAAATTTCTCTTTTATTTTGAAATCCATTAAGAGTCATATATTTCTAAAATAAAACATTTTCTTTGAAATTATTCATATAAGATTGTAAGGGAAGATTCGAAGATTTTATAACGGCTGAAAATAGACACACCCACCGTATAAGTTAAAAAAACATTCTTACCTTAATTCTGTCGAAAAGGTTAAAAGAGCACCTTGTTTGGAAAACTATTGAAAGATTCCTTTATAAACCACTTATAATAAGTCAAAAAAGGGTATAAATGACTTTAAACCATATTCTTGTAAATAGTAAAAATGTTTTGAAATACATTTTTAAGAAACATGGATGTGGATGATAAAGAGATCCCAGTAGATTATTACGTATAAACAACCTCAAATAATGAAGAGATTGCAAAATAAACCCTTACCTTGTACTTTTCCTTTGTTAGGGGTAGGATAACCTCTTCTATAATGGTGAAATAATTGTTATTAAATTATACTAGAATCATATATATTAGTATGATATCATATATGATCTTTTATCATTGATTTGTTAATAATATCTTATTATTATCGTTGTTTCGGGTGTTAGCTTACTTATTTTCTTTTATATGTTTTGTTACGTAAGCCGTGTTTTTCATGGATAGGTTGTATCTTAATCATATCTAGAATGATATCAAGTCCTTATATACTATAATTAATCATCAAATGTGAATTAGACATTAATGGATATGATGGATAATGAATCTTATCACGTTCGTGGAGACGGTGTCCGTATGTACACACGAGCGACAATATCATTCTTTTGATATTAAAATAATATATAATTGGATGGTATATCATATATAAATAATCATTATCATGTTATACTTATTATTTTCATGAATTACACATCATTTTTATACCCATCCAAATAATAATTTATTGAATAACAATTACACCACGACGTGGAGACGGTAAGCTGTACGTACGCACGTATGGTGACATGTCACTCAACGGATGGATATAACCCTGAATATGGTTGTACCATATTTATAATAATATTACAGTATATAGGAGATACTGGATTCATATTTTAGAATGGTAAAAACAAATAAAGAAGAAGTGGAAGAAGAAATGAATTTGAAAAAGGGTGGTGAAAACATTACCTCTTCTTCGGGTTCTTCCTTTTGATTTGATCAAAAGGGATCCTTAAGTTGGATTTCTGACTAAAAGAAGGCCTCTAGGATTAATTTAGGGAAGTTGAGAGAGAATTTGGTCAGAGGCTGGCCGAACCAAAAGGCTTTGAAGGTGTGAATTAATGGGAAGGAGGAGTTCCCTTTTATAAGAGGGGTGAGGGGCACCTTTGGAAAAGCTAGAAATATTATTTTATAATAAATTAATATTAGGTTCCTAATGGTCCTAAAGTGGATTAATTAAATGTTAATATGGGGATGTGTCGAAAACCACTCAACCAATAAAATATAGACAGGTTTGGGTTACTATATTAACCTTATCATTAAGTATTAACTTTTAGTTAATTAGTTTCACTTTTACAATGTGTCTTTGTATTTTGATATTATATGGTTAATCAACTTACTATATATATCCAAGAGACCCCCAAGTGGCCCATTTATGATACAACTATCAGGATATAAGTCTATTGGACAAACTTTAGATTTTTAGAAATTTAATATCAATTAATAATATAATATTTGTTTTAAAAACACTTATATGTCAATTTTGACACTATTCAATAATTTATTTTTGTGAAAATCATAACAGAATGATTACATCAAAATAAGTTACTTAAGTTAATCCTAACGTGTAATATTATCCTAGAAAATTAGTGTAATTCATTAAAAGTCTCAAATTACATTTATTTGGGTATTTATAATATCAATTATTTTAATGTTTCACTATTATGGTAATTAATTTATCATCATTGTGTCATAAATAAATTAAATTATATAATATCTAAAAATTATAAATAAAATATTATTATGTTTTAAATACATTTATCTTTCTAATTAATATTTACAATTGAATTTATCTTATGTATAACCCTCTATTAAAAATGTTATGGTAAATAAACTTTGATTTTAACTCCTTTAACTCTTCTTTGAATTAAATAATAATAAATGTCCTAATCTAATCCAAGTGGACCTAAATGATGATATTTTATTCCTAAGGTTGTTTTTGGTCGAGATACACTTGTGCAATAGAATTAATACATGTGTTAGGGTAATATTAATATCATTTTTACCCTTAATTACCCTATTTACTTTTAACCGTGGTAAATAAAAATAAAAGGTTACTATTCACCGAAAATCATTTTCATCTCATTGAACCACATTTTACCCCCTGATATTAATCGTGTATCTCGTATTTTCAAAATTCAAAACATAGAATTGGTAAAATTATGTTTTACGAAAAATTTAGTTTTTTAACTACCACTTAGTAGTTTTACTATTCATCAAGAATTGATGTTTTTCAGAACAATGCCAAAATTTTACCCTAAGCTATAATTGATATCCTGAATTAAAAAATGATGTCTATTTTACAAAATTCCAAACATAAAAGTTGCGTTAATTAATTTTATTATTAATTCCCGCTTTCACAACAAATAGCGTGTTTTTAAGAAACAATATATATCAAAAGATTGACAATTGTTTATGTCCAATCTCAAAGTGAAATTAATTATAATGAACACCATTGGATAAAATGGTAAAAATATATTCTAATTATACTTTAAAACCACTAAATAATATAATTTATCACTATAAATTATTTTGATTAAAAAAATTGTTTTTAAGTATTTTTCACTATTCACAAAAATTGGAAGTTCTAAAAAAATACCAAAAATTCAACTTAGGATAATTTCGATATTCTGAATCCAAAAATGAAGTTCATTTTGAAATATAAAATATATATAATGTCAAAAATTAGGTATTACTATTCATAATGGCTAGTTTGATCGGTTGTGTGTGTTAGGACTCGATGTTGTGTACAACACACATTATTACATTATTCAAAGGGAAACGTACTGTAGAAGCTTGAGGTGTTAAATTCTCCCCTCCTTCAAATAAATTCGTCCTCGAAATTTCTAGAATACCACCTCATGAAAAATACTCGGGTGGTTCTTCATCATAAGTTCCTCGGGTTCCCACATTACCTCTTCTATCTTATGGTTTCTCCACAAGACTTTTACCAGACGAGTCGTCCGGTTTCTCAGCACTTGTTCTCTCGTATCAAGAATCATGGCAGGCTCTTCGCAATAAGATAGATCGGGTTCTCATTCTAATTCCTCATAGGTGAGTACATGTGTTGGGTCATGCATATATTTCTTCAATAGAGATACGTGGAACACATCGTGAACTTTGGAGAGACTTGGCGGCATTGCCAATCGGTAAGCTACAACACCTATTCGTTCTTGAATTTCAAAAGGTCCGATGTACTTGGTACTCAATTTACATTTCTCACGCAAATGTATGACTCCCTTCCATGGAGATAACTTCAGGAAAACATGATCATCGAATTGAAATTTCAAATCCTTCCTTCGATTATCGGCATAGCTCTTCTGCCTACTTTGAGCTGCTTTGATGTGATTTTGGATTACCTTCACCTTTTCCATCGTTTCCTCCACCAGTTCTGGGCCTACAAGTTTTCTTTCACCAACGTCATCCCAACAGGTTCGTGTGCGACATCTATTTCCGTATAATGCTTCATATGGTGCCACATGAATACTCGAATGGAATCTATTTTTATAGGAAAATTCTACCAGAGGTAAATATTGATCCCACATACCCTGAAAGTCAAGTGAGCAGGATCTCAACATGTCTTCTAAGGTTTGAATAGTTCGTTCTGATTGTCCATCTGTTTGAGGGTGGTAGGCAGTTCCCAAATGAAGTTCAGTATCCAAGGCTTTCTGAAGACTTTTCCAGAATCATGAAGTAAAACGGGGATCACGATCAGAAAAAATCGATAGGGGTACTCCATGAAGTCTCACAACTTTATTAACATATAGTCTTGCTAGACGTTCCAGTGGTAGATCTTCTCTTATAGAAAGAAAATGTGCTGACTTGGTAAGACGATCAACAATGACCCATATTGCATCATTTCTTCTAGGAGTCTTTGGTATCCCCATGACAAAGTCTATCATAATATTGTCCCATTTCTACTCTGATATGGGAAGAGGTTGCATGACTCCTCTAGGCTGTTTCCTTCCAACTTTCACTTGTTGACAAACCATACATCTTGAAACAAAATCTGCAATCTCCCCCTTCATGTTGTCCCACAAAAAATGTTCCTTCAAATCTCTATACATTTTGGTTCTCCCAGGGTGTATAGAGAAATTGGAACTATGAGCGTCATCCAGCAATTCCCTTTTTAGATCAGGTATATCGGTAACACAAAGTCTCTTCCCAAATTTCAAAATTCCATCTTCATACACAAAGTCTCTCAATCTCACATCATTCATAGCTGTAATCTTCTTTTTAAATTCTTCATCATCGGTCTGAGAACTCTTAATTCTTTCTAGTAAAGATGGTTTGACAACCATTTGATAAAGAATTGATGTTTCACCTTCCTTGGTTATTCCCATGTCCATCATCACTGGATCCATGAAAATTGGATCCCTTTAAATTCTCATATTGTTCAAAATTCCATGATCTTTTCTACTCAAAGCATCTTCCACTTTGTTTGCCTTCCCTAGGTGGTAGTGTATCATGAAATCATAATCCTTGATTAATTCAAGCCATCTCCTTTGACTCATGTTGAGTTATTTTTGTGAGAAAATATCTTTCAAACTATTGTGATCAGTAGAAATATCACATTTGCCACCATAGAGGTAGTGCCTCCATATCTTCAAAGCAAAGATCACAGCTGCTAACTCGAGATCATGAGTAGGATAGTTTTGCTCATGAATTTTCAACAGTCGTTACGCATAGGCAATAACCCTATCATTCTGCATAAGCACGCAACAAAGTCCTTTCTTCGATGCATCACTACAAATAACGAACCCATCATTCCCCGATGGTAGAGTCAATATATGAGCATTGACAAATCTTCTCTTCAGTTCTTCAAAAAATTCTTCACAATCTTTTTTCCAAACAAATTTAACCCCTTTATGTGTGAGCTTCGATAATGGGTTTTCCAACCGGGAAAAATTCTTGACGAAACGTCGATAATAACCTGCCAAACCAATAAAACTGCATACCTCAGTTATACTCGTAGGTTCTGGCCATTCTTGGATTTCCTTGGTCTTAGAAGGATCAACAAAGTTTCCATCTTTAGAGATAATATGGCCAAGAAAATAAATCTCATGAAGCCATAATTCACACTTGCTAAACTTCCCATATAATTCATGTCTTCTCAGAGCCTTCAGGATAATGAGAAAGAGATTTTCATTATCTTCATATCTTTTGGAGTGTACCAAGATATCACCAATAAATACCACCAAAAATTCATCGAGATATTCCTTGATAACTCTATTCATCAGATCCATGAATAGAGAGGGTGAATTAGTCAATCCAAAAGGCATTACAGTAAACTCGTAATGCACATATCTAGTTCGAAATGCTGTCTTCGGAATGTATTCCTTCTTTACACACGAATGATGGTATCCATATCGATGGTCAATCTTTGAAAAGTATTGAGATCCACGTAGTTGGTGAAATAAATCATCAATGCGAGTTAGGGGATACTTGTTCTTTAATGTTATGGCGTTGATCTCCCTATATTTGATACATAACCTCAGAGATCCATCTTTCTTTTTAACAAAAAGAACAGGGGATCCCCATGGAGAAACACTAGGGTGAATAAATCCCTTATTACTCAATTCCTCTAGTTGTTTATTTATTTCAACTAATTCTACAGTGGCCATTCCATAAGGGGTCTTCGATATAGGCCTTGATCCAGGAATTAAATCAATGGAAAACTCAACTTCTCGTTCTGGAGGATGTCCAGGTAAATCTACCGAAAATACATCTACATATTCGTCACAATAGGTACATACTCTATTTGAACATTCCTTTCCCCACCCACAGTAATTTCATTCTCTTCCTCCCCAATAATTGAATTTAGTTGAGCTACTGGGGGTGGATCTAGATAAGAATTAGGTGGTGATGATTCTTCTCTAAAGATATGGTGTTCCTTATCATCATCATCATCAAAAATCGTAACCTCATTCTTCTTACAAAAAATCTTCGCATCATAGTCCGATATCTAATCCATATCGAGGATTATATCAAACTCAATCATAGGTATGACGATGAGATCAGCAGATAAAGAACATTTATGTGCTCTAATGGGGGCTGATTCACAAAACTGCATTGCAATGATACTTCCATTATGAGTTTTAACTGACAACTCCCTTGTTAAATCAAATTGGAAATATCTAATTTTCTAAGAAAACTGGGAAGATATGAAACAATGTGATGATCCTGAATCAAATAATGCATTTTCTAAACTTGAGGAAACCATTAAATTACCTGCCACTACGACTTTCAGAGCTTCTACCTCAGCAGTAGTGATAGAACATGCTTGTCCATGATCCCTTGGCGTTTTCTGAGGTAATTCCCCCTGACGCTTAGGAAATTCATTTTCATATTATCCCATCTCCCTGCAATTGTATCATTGAACATTGGTAGCTTCTTTCTTCCATTTGCATTCACGAGCTTGGTGGCCTTTTTCACCACACTTGTAATAGACACACATTCCCTTTAAGCAAGTACCGGGGTGTTTCATCCCATATTTACCACAGGATGGATAATCAAACATTCCCTTTTCCCCTTATTTCCATTCCCAGATTGATCAGTAGATCTCTTCTTATCTTGCTTTGCATTAAAGTCATAAGACTTAGGGAATTCATTTTCTGTCTTGATAGCAAATGAGCCAATGTCTTCATACGACGAGAAGGATTGTGAGGCTAATGATCAACTGAGAAATGGTTTTAACCCATCAAAGAAATGATCAATCTACCTTCTTGGGTTACGTATATAATCTCCAGCATACCTTTCTAACCTTGTAAAGTTAGCCTCATACTTTGTGACATTCTCATCCTTATTTTGTCTCAGACTTAGAAATTGTTTTTCCATATATGCTTGATCGTCACGAGGAAAGTATTTTTCTAAAATCAGATCTTTGAACATCCTCCATTACATATTTTATACTTCATCATCTTCCTACGTGTTTTGAATCAATGATCTCCATTGATCAGCATCTCCAGTGAGGCGATAAACTCCCATGATAACTTTTTCCCTTTCACTACTCCCCAAAGCCTGAAATATTTTCTCTAGGGAACTTATCCATTTCTCAGCTACTAATGGATTTGAAATCCCATTGAACGTTGGTGGTTTCTACCTCAGGAAGAGATCTAGCATTGATCCTCCACGCTTCGGATCAGGGTGTTCTATACGGGTAAGGTTATTATTCATAACCAGAGTGAGTTATCCCAGTATGGTGATTAGCTGATCGGAACCAGTTGCATCACCAGCTCCACTATAATTATCTTGAACAGGAGGGCAATCCCTACATGGAGTGCGTGCATTGATACAGCTTCCATTTCTTCTACTAGGCTCCATTTATAAACAAAGGCATAATATAGATCAGTTTATGAATCAAAATACATAATTCAATACTTATAAAACACTTATCATAAATTGAACTATTTATGGATATAATCCATAATCATAAAAATGTTTTCATTGAGGAAGTATATACTTATAAACCCTTCATATTGATTTGTAATGAAAATGAGAGTTATCCAAAGAATATCCCCCGGGAGTGTCGTAACCAAGAGTGCATCAAGGCCCATTGTCATGCACCAGTTCCCGTTTGAGTCTATCTCAAAGCGGTGTTTTCTGGTTTTACCCCTAGGTACATTTGTGCCAGAGCTGCCTCTACCTGCTCTTATCCAGAAAGGGATGTATTGCTCGGAAAACTCACAAAATTTCTACAATTCCAAAATTCTAGGATGTTATTATATACTAATCCTCAAATTCCATCTTAGGTCTATGTGCTCTAATCAGAGATTATCTATATTTAGTTTCCAAGGATTGTAATAAACTTCATATAATACCTACTGTAACACCCCTACCCCAGTTACCCAGAGTCGGTGCATTATTACATAACATTAGCATGATCATAAGAAAGATCAAATCTCGAATGACTGATTGGTTTAGTAGCGTTGGAAACACTAGATATATTCATAAAGTTTTACATTACATCAAAAAGTGAAAAACTACTACAACATATTTCTTCATAGTCCACATTCATATCCCCACATACTATCCCTGTAGGTCATTCATAAATTACTTCTTCACATCCTGGGAAAAATAAAACATTGAAAGGGGTGAGCTCAAATGACCAAAAAGGATAACAATATAGCGGAAACATTCGTAAATAAGAATAAACATTTAAGGCAATATATAACTAAAAAAATCCTTTTAAACTTGAACTTAAACATAGTATGGCAAAAATAAAATGAAATAATTCCATTTACTTATTCACATGGATATTCTATTAATCGAATAATCACATGCAATATCAATAACAACTTTCATAATGATGGAATTCATAATCTGATACTATCATAACCACATAGCTGAGGCCTCGTTCCAAGACTACAAATTATATTTTTTCAAGTCCATGTTCCAAGACACTAGTTTGTCTCATGAGACCTACCGATGCATCGAGGAGTTATAGCGGGCTCCAACCATCACATAATAAGTCCAATGCATTCGCATATGAAAAGGTTTAAACATAACATAAACATTTGTATTAAAACAAGCATACGAAATGTAAATACTTCATCCATAAACCCTGAATGTTATAACACGTCCACATTCAAACATATAAAAAAAACTTTAATACAATATAGAAGTTTTGTTTCATAATAAATCAACTTCAAATAAGTGTAAAATCCATCAAAGGATGTTGACATAGATGAAATCAAAACTCTTTTTAGAGAAATATATCTTTTATTTTGAAATCATTTAAGAGTCATATATTTCTAAAATAAAACATTTTATTTGAAAATATTCTTATAAGATTGTAAGGGAAGCTTTGAAGGTTTTATAACGGCGGAAAATAGCCACACCCACTGTATATGTTAAAAAAAACATTCTTACCTTAATTTTGTCGAAAATGTTAAAAAAGCACCTTGTTTGGAAAACGACCGAAAGAGTCTTTTGAAAGCCAATTATAAAAATTCAAACAAGGGTATAAATGACTTTAACCCATATTATTATAAATAGTAAAAATGTTTTCAAATGAATTTTTAAGAAACATGGATGTGGATGATAAAGAGATCCCAGTAGATTATTATGTATAAACAACCTCAGATAATGAAGAGATTGTGAAATAAACCCTTACCTTGTACTTTTCCTTGGTTCGGGGTAGGTTAACCTCCTGTATAATGGTGAAATAATTGTTATTAAATTATACAAGAATCATATATATTAATATGATATCATATATGATCTTTTATCATTGATTTGTTAATAATATCTTAGTATTATCGTTGTTTTGGGTGTTAACTTACTCGTTTTATTTTATATGTTTTGTTATGTAAGACGTGTTTGTCATGGATAGGTTGTATCTTAATCATATCCAGAATGATATCAAGTCGTTAGATATTATTATTAATCATCAAATGAGAATTATACTAGAATGGATATGATGGAGAATGGATCTTATCACGTTCGTGGAGACGGTAGTCCGTATGTACGTACAAGCGACAATATCATTCTTTTGATATTAAAATAATATATAATTGGTTGGTATATCATAAATAAAGAATAATTATAATGTTATATTTATTATTTACATGAGTTACAAATCATTATTATAGCCATCCAAATAATAATTTATTGAATAACAATTACACCATGACATGGAGACGGTAAGCCGTACGTACGCACGTATGGTGGCATGTCATTCAAAGGATAGATATAATACTGAATATGGTTGTACCATATTTATAATAATATTATAGTATATAGAAGATACTGGATTCATTATTTTAGAATGGGAATAACTAAGAAAGAATAAGTGGAAGAAGAATGGAACTTGAAAAAGGGTGGTGAAATCATTACCTCTTCTTCGAGTTCTTCCTTTTGATTTGATCAAAAGGGCTCTTAGGTTGGCTTTTTGACTAAAGGAAGGCATCTAAGATGAAGTGAGGGATGTTGAGAGAGTATTTGGGCAGAGTTTGGGCGAGCCAAAATTCTTTGAAGGTGTGAGTTAATGAGAAGGGAGAGTGCCCTTTTATAAGAGGGGTGAGGGGCACCTTTGGAAAAGCTAGAAATATTATTTTATAATAAATTCATCTTCAGTTTATAATGGCTCCAAAGTAGATTATTTAAATATTAAGGTGGGGATGAGTCGAAAACCACTCAACCAATAGAATTTAGACAGGTTTGGGTTAATATATTAACCTTATCATTAAGTATTAACTCTTAGTTAATTAGTTTCACTTTTACAATGTGTCTTTGTATTTTTATATTATATGGTTAATAAACTTACTATATACATCCAAGAGACCCCCAAGTAGTCCATTAATGATACACCTATCATGATATAAGTCTCGTGGCCTATCCTTATATTTTTAGGAATTTAATATCAATTAATAATATAATATTTGTTTTAAAAACTCTTTTATGTCAATTTTGACACTATTCAATAATTGATTTCTGTGAAAATCATAACAGAATGATTACATCCACAAAAAAGTAACTTAAGTCAATAAGAACATGTCATATTATCCAATAAAATTATTTTAATTCATTAATGGTCTGAAATTACTTTTATTTGGGTATTTATAATATCAATTTATTTTCATTTTTCACTATTATGGTAATTACTGCATCATCATTATGTCATAAATAAATTAAATTATTTAATATCTAAAAATTATAAATAAAACATCATTATGTAGGAAATACTATTAGATTTATAGTGAATATTTATAATCTAATTTATCTTATGTATAACCCTATATTAAAAATGTTTTAGTAAATAAACATTGATTTTAACTCTTTTAACTCTTCTTTGAATTATACAATAATAAATGTCCTAATCTAATCCAAGTGGACCTAAATGATAATTTTTATTCCTAAGGTTGTTTTTGGTCGAGATAAACTTGTCCAATAGAATTAGGAAATGTGTTAGGGTAATATTAATATCATTTTTACCCTTAATTACCCTATTTACTTTTAACCGTGGTAAATAAAAATAAAAAGCTACTATTCACCAAAAATTATTTTCATCTCATTGAACCACATTTTACTCCTTGATATCAACCATACCTCTAGGAATTTCAAAATTTCAATCATAGAAGTGGTAAAATTATGTTTTATGAAAAACCCTTTTTTTAAATACCACTTAGTAGTTTCACTATTCATAAAAAATTGATGTTTTTCAGAACAATGCCAAAATTTCACCCTAATATATAATTGATATTCTGAATTAAAAAATGATGTCTATTTTACAAAATTCCAAACATAAAAGTTGCGTTAATTAATTTTATAATTAATTCCCGCTGTCACAACAAATAGCGTGTTTTTAAGAAACAATATATATCAAAATATTGACTATTGTTTATGTCCAATTTCAAAGTGAAATTAATTATAATTAACACCATTGAATAAAATGGTAAAAACATATTATAATTATACTTTAAAACCACTAAATAATATAATTTATCACTATAAATTATTTTGATTAAAAAAGTTGCTTTCAAGTATTTTTCACTATTCATAAAAATTGGAAGTTCTCAGAAAAATACCAATAATTCAACTTAGTATAATTTCGATATTCTGAATCCAATAATTAAGTTTATTTTGAAATATAAAATATATATAATGCCAAAGAGTATGTATTACTATTCATAACGGCTAGTTTGATCGGTTGTGGTGTGTTTTAGAACTTGATGTTGCGTACAACACACGCTATTACATTATTCAAAGGGAAACGTACCGTAGAGGTTTGGGGAGTTACAAAATATGCCGCAAACATATAATATGTGGTGGATAATGTATATATCTCATGAATGTAAAATTGACATGAGAAACCCTTATAATGAACAAGTTATTGAAGTGATAATTAATAAAATAGTTGATTAGTATAAATATATTAAAATTAAAATATAATATGTGTCTATTAAACATAAAATAATAAAAATTCATTACACACATAATCCTATAATGATAATGTAAATAAATATTAATACAAATCAATGATATGAAATTGAGTTATGAAATCCCTTACCAATGACATATTTTTATTTTATGTGTCTAAAACTCATGTATAATAAATAATTATTTATTTTAAATATATTAAAATCAAAATATCTTATATATTATATGATATATTATTTTTTGAAAACATTTTAGGACTTTTTATTATATTTTTTTTAAAAACCCTATTCCTTGTGATAGTTTCCCCGTTGTTCATGTATATTTTGGTGGTCTAGTTTAACTCCATGTAATTATATCATGGTTTCATAGAATCCATAATGATATAAATTATATAAATATAATATATTTTCATTATGTAATTATACATAATAAGACATGCAATTTAGGGGTAGAATAATTTGTTACACCGTTCAAGGATACAGTTGGTTGTATGTACAAATGAACATTGTTTTCATTTTTCAATTATATAATAAAATAAATTTAAATAATATTAAACATTTAAAATTTATTATTATATAATATATATGTCATATATATTCTTTGTATATGTAATTATTAACATAAATTTCAAAATTAAAGGATATTATAATTCAAATAACCTCAAGAAGGAGGATGTCCACAAAAACACTTGAGTGGAGTTATGGCTTCTCGATGGATGAGGTGTTAAGAGGGTAGATTTGATATTGTAATTTCATAATTTTTGTTGTTTAATTAAGATAATTCTTATATATATATATTTATATATTAAATATGTAATTATATCTATCCCTGAGAGGTGGCCAAGGAAAACATATTAGATCAATTCATGAGGCAATAGTTTATTGTACACATGCTTAATGATTTAATTTACCATTTTATAGAAAGTGATATAGAAATATTTCATTAAAATATAAAAAAGAATCCCTATATATTAGATATATGTTTTGTTTTTATCATTTTATTTATAAATTTAATGGAGATAATGGAAGAGATAAAATAAAAATGAATGGGAATTACTATTCCTATTCCTTATACAACATCATTAATATTATACCTAATGCATCTGTAGATGATTTTATGTTAAAAATAATTAATATACGTATTGGGGGAGGGATTTATTTAAGGTATTATGTAGTAATTTTCCAAGCTAAGGTGTGTTTTGAGTGGAAGAGGAGAGGATAAGGGTTTCTGTTTTAAATGTGAGAGGGAGGAAATAGTTGGAATTTTTCAAAAGGATAAATCATACCATTATTTTATAACATTCCATTTGATATTCGGTGGATTATAAATGAACCCTACAATATATACGTTTTACATATATCCACAAAATATGAATTGGATATATTTTTATTTTATTATAACCCTTATCTTCATTGTTTATCCCCTCATTAAATCTGTTTTAAACTTCACAATGTTTAAAAAACAGTGTTATTACGGTTCATTATGACCAAAATTTCAGTTGATCATATTATATAATATTAATTAATGTAATTTTAAATATTAAATAAATTTTTAATAAATTATATTCATTGAATTTGTTTATTTTAATTTAATTCTATACCATAAAACACAATTAAAAAATTATTTTCCAAAGGATACATTTTCATAAGAAAAAAATATTTATATATAAATTGAGCATATCATTGATAAAAATGGCCTAAATTGGATCAATAATGATATAACTGAACAATTTTTTTAAAACTGTTTATAAAAAATATTACATTTTAATTCTTTAAACTGAATGTCAGGTTTTAAAAAAACTATAATTTTTAATTCTTCATTGAAAATTAATATTTTCAGAAAATTGTTAAAAAACATGTACAATATAATTTTGACCTGAATATTTTGTAAAAATTATGTTCATTTTTTAAAATATTTTTTAAATAAGTAAAAAAAATTATTTTAAAATTTGTGTAGAAAACACTTCAAAACTATTTTTTAGAAAAAATAATATTCCCAATCATAAAACTAAATGATTATATCATGAAAATAATAAAATATTTGGTCAATGATAAAACATTTGAATGGATATATATTATATAAATTTCATTTAAATAATTCACTATTAGTGACTAATTTAATTTATTAACATAGACAAAAGTTCAAACATACAACAATTTTTTTGGAATGTACTTAAATTAATTTCAAATGAATTTTATTTTTATTGAAAATATTTCGGTATTTAATATATTTATTTTACAAATGTTGAAATTTATATTTTTCATAATTATATATTTATATTCAATCCAATAAATTTAACTTCTTAGTATTAATGTTCATATCAATATATTATTTTCCCAGTCCATTTAAGATCTTTGTTTCATGTTATGTATGATATCAAACACAATGTTCATATTTTCAAATCAGTAGTTATTATATATCTCACTTTATGAAATATTTTAAAAAAATTTAAAATAAATTTATATTAAATTTATCTAGATATAAAAATTGTACCACCATAACATGGATAAGGTTGTTGGTAATTGGGTTTGATAGATATTAATCAATATAATGGTCTTAATGTTTGTGAAAAAAGTTGGGTGGTGGAGGTAACCTTTTATAAGTTAGAGGAGTGTCCCCTTATAAATAATATTTAATTTAAAACAATATAATGTTTTTCTTAAAGATAAAGTGGTTCCATGAAAACACAAATTTCAATATAGGATATGATTAATGAAATACACACATCCAATCAAATTATTGATTGTATTTTGGATATTTTTGACCTTATCACAAAATATTTACATTTTTATTATGTTTATGCATTAAAATGGTGACTAAATTTCACCATGAAAACTTAATTTTAGGATTAAAAATTATTTGGAACTTCTTAAATAATATTAATTTAATAATTAAAAATATGGACACAATTTTATAGTTTTAAATGTTTTAATGGTTGTTATAATATATGTTAATATACATATAAGAAACACAATAAATATAGTTTTTATAAACAAAATCAATTTTCATGAATATGAATGAATTCACACAAATATTTTATATTGTATTAATTCTCAAGACAGTTATATAATTATTATTAAAAAATGAGATTTATTCTATTATAAAACAAATCCAATATTGAACTAATTAGTGTAAATACTTAATTAATTAAATGGATCAATAATGCTACATTATTAGATTAATATAAAACTATGGTTATAATATGAAAAACATAGGTTTCTAAATTCATCACAATTGTTTTATGTTATCTATTTTACTTCATAAAAATATATTTTTACAAAAAAAAAATGTTTCAAGAAAAATCAACTCATTCCAATAACATGATGATTTCAAAACTGTGAATGTATTTATAAAAAATACAATTTTTATCATTTACCTCAAAAAGCTATTTCATAAAATGAAAAAATGTAACAATAAGATAATTTTGACATGTTAATATTAATGATAAAATTAATTTCATCTAATTAAAATTTGAAATTGGTAAAATTTATATTTTTAATTACGAAACCAAAATTCTATTTTATTAGGATAATGACATTTCAAATATTAAATGTAATTTATCTCAGATAATATCTATTAATAATTAAAATAATGTTAATATTTTTGTTAATATTTTTAAATATTATATATAATAATACTACTATATTAAAATCAGATAAGGTGGTTTATTAAGATGAAATACACAACACATTAAAAAAAATATTTTGAAAACTAAATAATTATTAGTGTTAATACATGTCAATTTTTCATCCTCTAAATGTATTCCCATTTTGTGGATTACAAAAAAAATGTACTCAAGGAGTCATTCCAAATAAAATTTTCGTAATAATTTTTTTGCAAATATCTTATATCTCATTATTGATTTATGTTTTGTGTAAAAATATATTTTACATTTTATTTATGCAAATGGTAATTATATATTGAATGTTTTGTGCGTTCAAACCGTAATCCATGATCAAATATAGGGATATCATATTTTTCATATTAAACCCATTATATGGGAATATATAAATTATTCCCTTATTATATATATATATATTTCAGAAATTTGTTAATATTGATAATGATTTTAAATATTTAATGATAGAAATTACAACTACTAGTTCTAAAATAATATCTGTAATTTTTCTCATGGAAATTTAATCATAAACATGCATAACCTACTATTTTTTTATTTTTCAAAATAATGAACCAAAATTATTTAAATGCATCACTAAATATCACAATCCCTTCTCCACTATAGGATAATTTGAGTACACCGAAATGACTAATCTCTTCTTAATATTCCCATTGTTTTCTTCATATTCATTCTTCCATATAAATTTTAATCTCTTAATGATTATCTTTAATAGTTGATTATAAAATAATGATACATTTTCTATAAACCATAAATAATTTTTAGATAATATGTGATATCTATATATCTTATCTATAGTTTTTGTGTTTGGGAATTCTTTAATCACCTCAATATTTTAAATATCTATCGATAAATAATATCATGTGATTACATGTCCCAAGAATAATATGTTCTACATACATAATGTATACCGTATAAATTCAATTTAAAACATCTACTTTATTTTGTTCTTAAAAACTGACCCCAAAATAACTTAATGTTTATCAATTATCATTTAATATATAATAATGTCATCTAGAAATACTTCCATGAATTTTTCAGTATAATATTTATTGGAACTATTCATTCTATCCATATAGATATACGTAGAATTAGAATGTAATAAATAATCACTATAAATTAATAGTTTCAATATATTATTCTAAATGGTGTATTAGACATATCCTTCATTTTCTAGAATAATTTATGTTATCCATATTGATATTCAAGACTATATAATTATTTAGAAACTCAGATTTTATTGAATATGTAATCATTATAATGTAGTGAATAAATTTTATTGGTTATGATCTTGTTAAGATCACAATAATCAATTGAAAAACACATCATTCCATAATTGTTATTATATAGAGGATGGGTTCACTACATGATGAAGAAATTAAAGGTATAAAACCCTTCAATAAATTTCTATATTTTCCCTATATCAATTCTTCTTATCAAATTAGTGAAAATATATATAGACTCATTGATATTGGTATATCACTATGTTTTAGGTAATTAAAAACTCAACCAGATAGTCAAAAGGAATATTAGGAATCTAATTGAGGAAAATATTAACATATACCGCCATTTTCAAAACATCATCAATGTTGAGTTTCTCCCCGATCATTAGATCCATGAATCACTCATTATTTAAATAATATCAGTTGTATAGAAAAGTTAGTTCATTATCATATATGGATAAAAATGGGAATATTTAGAATATGAAATTTTATTCCATTAAACTAAAAAATTAACATGGCATATATTTATACATATTAAATCTCATATAAATATGAAATTAAATTTTATAATTCGATTAATAACTATATTTTAAGAATTAAATTTTGAAAAATATAAATTTGTAGAGGGTTGTATACATTTTATGAAGTCATCACAACACCAAATTTTTGTAGTTATACTTTAATATCTAATCATTAGGGTGGATAATTAATTAGTATAGATATAAATAAAGATACTAAAGAATATATAAAACTAGAATCAAACAAATAATTTCCATTTATTTAGTGTATGGGAAGTATAGCATTCATCAAATGGTTTTTATGAACATTTTTTGTGGTTTAGATGAAATATAAATTCCCTCTATATTTTTTATTTTAATTTTATATACATTGATTGTAATCATTAACCCTTGTACTAGTTAAATGAATAATATAATGAAAAAATTACATATAATTTACTCCTTAATGTATGAGTGGTTTATTATATGGGACATTAATATCTTTAATTATGTGAATTATAATATTAAAATATCCTTGACATTCATGTACCTGATGGTGCTTCTATCTACACATTAACTATTTTACCCTCTGGTGAAATCTCCTCAGTTCTTTTTCCCGTATTTTTTCATATGAGTGTTAAATATTCATTCCTCAATGATATTTATCATCAAAATACATTTTGAAGTTATTTTATCAGAATCATTGATTCAAATGAGAATTCTGAATTTTCATTTTAACTTTTAAATCATAATAATGCTTCTCCATAGATTCCAAAATTACCATATAGATTAATTTTTTTGGATACTATGTTTTATGGCACTGAATAAATGATGCATTTTAATTTAACGATCAATTATAGTACTAGATATGTTCTGTTCATGTATATTAATGAAATAATTATAGGTACTAATGGTAAGAAAAACGTTATAAAAAATAGGCATTAAACCATACATAATATAGCGCCTTTAATCAATAGCCCACTTCATTTCATTCAAAAAAGATCCATTACGATTAGAGTTTTACATAATTAGATAAAAAAATTACATAACAACACATATTACGACATTTGGACTCATTTAATAAGAATTTATTTTCCATAAATATAAATTTTTTCATGAAACATATTTTAATTTTATAATAAATGTTAATGAATTTCACTTTAAATACATATTTTTTCTTACACATCCTTAAATAGTGTGAAAACATATAAAAATGTTATATTTTTAGAAAAATATCAATAAAGGTCATATATTAAAGAAATTTCTAATCTACTGAGAAATAGAAAAATATATATATATTATAGATTTTATCAACATATTATTTATTAATGTGAATCAAATCATCACCTCATAAATAAAACATGATTCTTAAAAAAATAAAAACATTAAACCCCCATTAAAATTAACAGAAATATTTTAATAAAACATAGTGTATAGAAATAATAGAGAATTGTATTCCTAAAGCATGGTATAATAATTTAAAAATTATTGTATCATAGATAAACACATAGGGAAAATATTCATATTTAACTCCCTTTTTATTTTAATTAATGATATGGAAAATTACCCATTGCGTTGGAGAGATATATCGGGATCAACCATCATATATGTTTTATCGGGACTACCCCATCATATAAGATGTTTTAGGATTACCAGTCAACATCTATAACTATAAGGTTTCAAATTATAAATATATAATTTTTTTCTATCACCATTTTATTCTAAAACACATGAAAAATTCTATTAAACAAATATGAAAAGAAATTTTGAATCTTAAAAAACCACTTCCTCATAAAACCCCATTTTCAAAAATAAATTTCCTTGAAGAAAAAAGAAAAACTATTTTTTATGTTGTTGAAATCATTGAATATTTTAAAGGATAAAAAATATGAAATAATTGTTAAAGAGGTGAGAAAATATTTCTATGTCGTATATGATAAAATAAAACATAGTATTTTTCTTTTGTATAGAATTTCATCATATTCCATATAAAATACATAGATATATTAATTTTTAATGAAAATTTATATACTTTAAAAGAGTAATATAATTTAATTTTTAAATTATTATTATCTATATAAATACATCAATAAAATATTATTAAAATCAATAAAATTAACTAAAATAGATTATAATATAAAAAAATAAAACATTAAAAATGAGGATTTAAGTTAAAGTGTCCCTTACCTATTGTATGAATCACTATATACATCCTTTATAATCACATATAATAATTTTATTCTAATAATAAAAATTATTATAAATTATTTTATTTTTTTCAACATATTATTTTATTCATTTCCTTGTTATATTCAATTGATTATTTATTTATGTTAATGTTGAAAATTCTGACGATATTCGACTCATATTTCCAATATGAATTTGGTAGTTTTAATATAGATATTGAGTTCATTATTCCATAATATCTATAACAATAATCATATAGTAGTTTCAATTTTTAAAAATCAATTACACATTGAAACCCAACCATGAAATATGGTTGTGAAGAATGAAATAGGTAACAATCATGAGACAGTATGTCATAACTATTCCTAAGAACCATGTTATATTTTCAAATAGCATAAGTGAAATAAGTAAGTATCGTTTAGTATATATATTTTGAGTATTATATCTCAAATTTCATAAGATATGTTTAAATATAAATAGATATACATTCCTTAGAATTTGGTGATGAAAATCAAATCATGCCTCTTCATGGAGCTGGTCATCCGAACCTAAATGAGAACAACCTTATAATTCATAACAATATAGAAAGGAAAGTAAGTAGATGGAGTTTTATCATTCAATAATGTTAATTATGTCATTAATTGAATATAAAAATAAATAAATAAATATATATATAATAAAAAACATTATTATATCCTTCCATTAGAGGAGATGGTAGAAAATGAATTAAAATGGTTCACAAGATTATAGATTTCTATACACATGAATGACTATTTTGTTTCCCAATTTATAGAAGGAAAAACAGATATAAGTTATAACATTAACATTAAAAATTGAAAAAATATTTAAGTTACAAATTTTATTATTTTTTAAGAGTAATGAATATTTTATGTATGTATAGGAAGAAATGAAAAGAAAAATCATTATAAATGACTATATTTATTCTTACTAAAACTATTATAATTTATACCTAAATCATTCTTATATTTTTTTGATAAAAAATGCCATCTTAGAAATTTGGAGAAATTTTAAAAAAATGGGTCCATGTTATTACTGAATTAGAAAGAGTATCTTTAGGCTTTAATTTGGTAGAATATTGGGTATACATTTATATGTGTATGTGAGAAAAAAACTAATTTTTAAAAAATATTATTCTATTTAAATATATTAAAGAATAAAATGGCCTTAAATGTAATTTTTTTGAATATTAGATGCCATAGAGTTAACATATTTCTAAAAAATAAAATATATAAATGTTTTATGTAATTTTTTCTCATATCTATGTAGTTTATCCCCTTGATAAAAATGTTTTATCATTAATCTGACCAATGTTTTTTTTATATTTTTACTATTAATTATGTTGAAAAATTATGTATACCTTATTCCCTAGATTTAGTTATGTTAATTAAAAATACATAATTGATATTTATAAATTAAATTTACATAATTTGAAGAGTTTAATTAAAAATTAATGCCCCATATCATGATGAAAAATGGATTTTCAGAAAAATTCCATTTTTAGTAAAATTACGTTTTATTCCAAATTCATGTATAATGTTGAATACAATAACAATAATTGGATAATTGATAGTATAAATGAACTAAATTTAATTTTTACCCATTCTGAAAAAAAATTACTACTTTTAATATTCATGAAATAATAATATATTTTTTTCTAAAAAAATCATTATTTTTCACTATTCATTTAAATTATATTTTTTTGAAAAATATAATTCTTAATGTAAGATGATTTTTACATAGTGAATTAAAAAATTTATTTTATTTTTTTAACTAAAAATTCTATTATTAGGAAATAAATATATTAAATAAAATATTATAATGTAGAAAATTCTAATTCGGTTAGAAATAATATGTCAATATTTATAATGAAAGAATAAATGATATTCATAAATTGAATATATATCTCTAAAATATAATTAATTAATATTAATAATAAAATGGAATGATTAAAATTAAAACAAAATGGGTCTTTACAATATCCCATCATTTTATAAGTTGGGTTCTCTCAATATTATTCATTACTTAATCTTGTTGGGATATATTTTTTCATATCATTTTTTGATTCCCATGATTCTTATTCAAAAATTTCTTTTTTATATAAAACATAAACCTATTAAATCTCTATATTCAATGAAACATAATCTATTTGTTGTAGAATCATAATATTTTGTTCCCCATTAGATATGTTATATTTTAATTTAACAGTTTTTTTTCAAAAAATTCGAGATTTATCAAACATGTGTTTTATATTCCAAAAAGATAAATTGGAAATATAATTGAGATAATCCCATTCTTAAGGCCACTAGGTATGAAAATAATACAACATTCTCCAAGATTTCATATGTTCTAACAAAACATAGACATATCTTACCCATTATATCAAACCACATAACAAATTTAAATGGGAAAACATTAAAAAAACATAATCAATTATCATGAAAGAATCTTATGTCCCCAAAATATACCCATAAAATTTAGGCACTATCTTATTAGTCATCAAATTTTATGGAATCATATTCACCTACTACACAATTTATTATACCAACTATTGAAAAAAGTAAATAATTTTTCATACATTATCCCATGAATCTAAAGTATAACATTAATTTCTATATAATTTCCCCAAAGGTTTCATATGTATATTAAAATTAAACTATTATTTTATGAAGACAAATCCAACTAATTTTGTTTTACATAATTACAGTTTAATCCATTTAACAAGACCGTAGAATGTATTTCATTATACTAATTGTTATCTCTAAATTTCCATAAAACTATAAATTAATAGAGGAACATCAATTTATTTCAATACTCATTTAATTCTACTAGCCTTTCCAAAAATTAGTTTTCCAATTGTGACCATTTTCATATAAAATGAAGAGAGGAATTCTATATAACCTAAAAATATCCTTAAGGTAAATTGAATAATTTTTATCTAATGATATTTTATATCAAATGGGAAGGAAGTGTAAATATTAAGTTTGTTGAGAAATAGAAATACAAATCACTTTATTAGCTAAACAAGTATGTGAAGATCCCCCCTTTAAATCTATTTATACATTTTCTCATTTGAATAATAATAAAAGACAAGGATGAAACATATTCTTCCGTAATTTTTTTCCTCCTTTAACCTGTTGATAAGTAAAAAATTTCATGGTAAAGTATGTACTATATCATATCATTCCATCCTCCCAATAATAATCTTGAATGTATTTATAGATCATTGTTTTCTAGGGTGAATAGAAAATGGAGAAATATAATCAGCATTCAATAATTATCTCTTCAACTAAGATTACCAAGGAACACATGATCTTTTTAAAAATATAATAACATATACTATATATACATCAAACTCTATAAACATAATCTTATAAAAATATATATATTTTATATATAACATGATAGTACTTATGAGCATTCATAATTATTTCTAATATTAAATACTACTCTAAAACATAGAAATAAATATAGGAAGTTCATTAATTTACACATTCTAGGAAATCATTAATCCACTCATTAACTGAACTATTATGTTCCAAAAATAACATGGATAATGTTTAATTATAATTTCATATAATATAATTTTATGTACTATTTGTTTTCAAATAAGGATATGAATCAGGTAGTCAAAATTATTTTTTATATCCAGCCATCTTCTTTTCCACATACACAAAACATTTAAAAAGAATATATATATATATATAATATAAATATAAATAGTTCACATGTTGCACCATATAAATTAGTCCTCTAAAATAGAAAGAATAAAACCCTTATAATCTAATTCGTGTTCTCGTAGAAGACAATTTATTTTATGAGGATTAATATTTTATATCATAGAAAATTATGTGATAATACTAAATCCAACAAAAAGAAATCAATTTAATGAATAATGATTTTATATAAAATAATATACATATATATAGGTTAGATTAAATATATAATCATTCAATATTAATCTCTTATATTCCTAGAAATTAACATTGCAGACTTTTCCGGAGATGAATTTTACTCCTTTATAATGTAAATTATTTGATGTTATAAATATATGAGTAATGTTTTTAACAAATAATAAGATGTTAGCTTCTAGAAATTGAAATCTAAAAATATATATAACATTTATATTTCATTTCCATTCATGAAAAACATTTTTCTTTGGAGGGTAAAATCTTTTCTATCATTACAAATAATATTTGCAGGAGACAAGTTTTTTTGAAACAAATAGGGACACTTCATAATTTTTCCAAATATATTGTTTTAATTTAGTATTTGAAAAAAAATCCTCACACAACTTTCCAAGTTCTTGTGAATTTTAAAATATACTTGTATATCACCAATAAAACAAACAATAAATTATCAAAAATATTTATGGAAAACATTATTCATAATATCCATCCATACAGATGGTTCATTGCTCAACACAAAGTGAATAAACATAAAATAGTAATACACATTTCCCTTCCAAAATTATATCTTTAGAATATCATCCTATATTAGTATTTCAAAGACCTTTAAATTTCAAGGGAAATTTTTTCTTAGTTTTCTTTTGGATTTTACGAGAATGCAGTTTCTAACGGCACTTGATTCCGAGGCCCTGTGTGCCCAGAATCAATTTCTGAAGTTTAGCTCGGGTACGTTCAGTGAACGAACGAGCGAGATTTCCTAACTTTTGAACCAGTTCTTGGAATCGGAATCCGAGGGCACCGATGAAACCCCAACACCGGTAATTTCTTAGGAAAACCTTTTCTGGAGTTGCATTTTCTCGGGTGAGGTTATTAAAAAAATGGTTAACTAAAGAATGAAATAAAAATTTGTGCTACAATTTTTTTTTCTATTCTAAGTAGTTTTAACCTATGAATGGACGTTGGAGTGGGGCCCACTACATCCTAACTCCATTTGGTAGGATAATAGTGAGGTGGGTCCCACACGAGCCCCACCCCTTCAAATCCCTTAAAACCTCCCACGTGCATTTATTTGTGTAACACACCCACACCCCCGTTTTTAAATGACAAGTCAACTCTCAAAATTATTTGTATTATTAAAGGCTCTTTAATTATGTCAATTAATTGAATATGATCTTTTAAATTACGAAAACGGTTGGATTAAGTAATAAAATAAGGCAAAGCCATAATTTATTATTGTTAGATCATTTTGTGGAGATATTTGGAGAGGAGAACTCAAGTCTTGGAGATCTTCATCTTCCTCGGTGAAGAACGCGAAGAACACCGACACACTTCTCGATCTTCTTTCTACGTCAAAGAGAGGTGAACACTGAATCCTTCATCGAGCATGCACCGACGTTGTATATGGAGCCTCGTTCCACCACCCCATCTTCCACGATGCCATCTTCCGCGACATAGTCTTCCGCGATGGCGTCTTCTGCGCCACTGTTTTTTCACGATGACCATCATTCGACAACTCCTTGAGGTAGGGGTTTGAGATCCAATTTAATGGATTAAATGTTTTCTTGCTTTGTCGAAGTTATTTTATTTTTGGCCGCCTGTTAACATTATAACGGGAGGAGGTCGGACATCACGAACATGGATGACCCTCCTCCCCCTTTGATTTTGTACTTGTCGCGGCATGAACAAAGGCATTGCGGTTCAACAACACCGCACAGAAACAAAGAGGAACGTGGTGAAGAAGAGAGGCGTCGTCGCGCCGCGCTGTTGAGGCCGAAAGAAGTCGCAGATGGAGTCGGGCCGCGGAAAAGGGGCGCGGTGCCATCACGCCGCACCGGAGAACCTTGAGGAGGCCGCGTCCGGAGAGGGGCCGCGACAGAGCGGCGCTGCGCCGATGCACCGCGCCGGTCGAACCAAGGCCGCGTCCTTTAGCCGTGGCGGAGCAAGGGAGGGCGGCCGGAGCCACCGACCACTGCTGTTCTGGAGGGCGGGACCAACCGGTCCTGCATGGTGCACTGGCCTGCCGTTACAGCCGCTAGATCCGGAAAGATCGGGGGTTTGACCCCCAGTCAGCATAGCTGGGCGGACCCCCCACTGGTCCGCCTGTTTGTTAAAGGGGGTGGCGGTCCCCCCCTTCTGCGATCACGCGGCGCGCGGTGCCTGGGCTGGCCTGGACCAGCCGCACTAGTGGGATCAGCAGTGCCGGGCCGGGCCGCCTATGCTGGGCCGGGCCACCCATGCCAGGTCGTGCCACGCCAGCTGGGCCGGGCGGGGCCGTGCCTTGAGGGGACGGACCCAGACCCAGGTCGGGTCGCCCTGTTTGGGCCGACCCAGGGCGTCTTGGGTCGGGTCGGTCCGGGCCCAAAACCCCCTAAAACCGGACTAGTTCTTTTAAATTACTATAACTTGGGCTATAGACCTCCAATTGATGCACCGTTAGTTGAGATTCGATATTTGTATTGAGATAGTCGTTTCGGTATATTACACTCAAGGCTTCAGAGAACTTTGTGTACGACTAAGTTGGTTCGAACACGAATCCAACCAGGCCCTCAAAGTGGAAACACATATAACATGAGCTCCGGACGTCCTATTGACGTGCCATCAACTTTGTTGGATTCCTCCTAGTGATACAGACCTTTTGGATTCTTCTTCTTGAGGTTTGGACATAGTTGGAGTGGGGTCGTGTTGGTTTTGACTTAAAAACCATCTGGGCCCCTGCAACGAAAAAGCCAATAACTCTCTGACCGAGCGTCCGATTGATGCACCGTCTGTCGCGTTGAGTTCCTTTTTCCAAGATGAAACTTTGGGATACATCATCTCTGGAATACGTGTCAATTGATCTATCGACCCCTTGGCTCGTGGAGCCGACCCTCCCAGTAACGTGCTTGCTGTGTGCAGGAACCCTAGAGCTGGCTGCGACTGCGATGACGATGACAACTGCCATGAAATCCTCCATGGGTTCAACAGCGACGATGACGGCACTGGAATCCTCCATGGGTTCAGCAGCGATGACGAACATACTGAAATCCTCTGTGGGTTCAATGGTGATGACTACTGTTCTTGTATCCTACGTGGGTCCGGCAGTACTACTGTTCTTGTATCATACGTGGGTCCGACAGTATTTGACTTTGTGCTTGTATCCTACATGGGTTCGGCAGAGTAGTTGGTCATGTATCCTACGTGGGTCCAACAGCTTAGCCGGTATAGTATCCTACGTGGGTCCCATCTTAGATGAATCAGTGGCTACACCTGATCATCTCTATCACCTTACGAAGAAGTACACCTGTGTGAGTTGAGTCTTGAATTTCAATCATTTTATTCGATATGATTGACTTGCTTTCCTATGTAGATTGAGTTATTCTTTCCTGTGTGGATTGGGTTATACTATCCTATGTGGACATGATCGAACTTGGGCTCAGATGTTGGAGCCGAACTGGAATTAATGACTTAGGCATATGTATGGGCATATACCTAAGTAGAGTTGGTTGTTACTTTGTGATTGTATCTTTCCTTTGTGGATTATCCTTTTTGGATTCTAAGAGACCTTCGAGGGTCTCGAGGTCCATAATGTGTAGCATATACTCACCCCTGCATGGGCTATGCCCGCACTACGTTGTGTTGGATGCAGACGTTGGACAACGCTGATCATGGTTGTGGCATGTGAGCAAGGCGGTACCTGGAGGCGGACCACTGGGCGGAACGTACACGGAGCAGACAGGTGGACCAGAGGAGCTGAAGAGGACGCTATCTGTACCCACCCTTCTGGTGGGACTTCCAGTGGACGGCTCGACGTTGCTGCTTTACTTTTCAGTTGCGGTACTTTTTTTCTAGTTGTACTCTTCTTTCAGTTTGGGTTTGTATTCTGGCCCATTTACATTCCACACTTACTATTGTACTCAGTTTACTTAGTGTTTACTTTTGCTAGATTTTTCTGTGGTGTTTGTTTACTTTTTAAAGGAAATGCCTTCCCCTTTACGTTAGGTTTTATGCCTTTGTGCTAGTCCCCAGCCCCTGGCCTATGGAAGGCGGGCTTGGGGTAGTCACGACACTGGTCCCGAGGATGGGTCATGACAAATATAGACTCATGGTATCATAACATGAGATGAATCTTTTGGAAAAAAAATTTCTCCCTAGTGCTGATCAAAGAAATTGTACATCTAAGTAAAAGGATACTATTTGTTAACGATGATTATATTAAAGGATCTCTAATTAATGAAAAATATCCTTGAAACATATTTCTTTTTAAAGAATAAGATAAGATATCCGCATGGGGATGTTATTGTTTTAATTAAACATTTATCATAAAAATATGGCATATACATATTCAATTCCAAATGTTTTACTTGATCCCTTTGATAAAGAGATTTTAAAATAATCATATAATTAAGAACTATGTAAATAATAAACTCAATATCCCGAGTAGGAATATAACTACAAAAAATAATAAGAATTATATCCATATATTTTTTCATTATGGAAACATTATTAATCTATTTTTTTATTTTTTACAACATTATCCAAATAACATTCTCTTCCATAAGTATTCAATTTACCAAATTTTTGATATGTTATAAAAGGTTTTAAATCATTGAACATAACATTATAAACACATAAAACATTATTTACATGATAAAAAAATGTTAATCCCAACTCTAAATACTAAAGAACTTTATTATTGGTTGTAAAAATAAGATTTCATGAATGATCAACCCACTAATAAAAATAAAAATATTAATATAAATCTTGGTGTCATTAATTCTTCCCCCAAGAGTTTTCACTAAATGTTCTATTTTATTTCAATGAGTTGATATTCCCATATTACATTACCATTTCATTGAAATTATGGAATATAATGATCCATATTCAAATAATGAATTATAAAAATTATAATAAATAAGATACACACATGTCACCGCATCCTTAGATAACCAAACCTCAACCATAGTAGAATCAACTAATTTTTTCGCCCCATTTTCCATTTCGATACAGAAGATTTATAGAGTATGTAACAAACCTAGAACACACATTTTCATAGTTCTCTAACTCAAAAAAAATAAAACATGTAACCATTGATTGGATATATATTTCACTATTCTTGGATTATATATGACTCTTTCCATTAATGTGGTGATCCTTATATCCAAAAATACCAAAATTTTATGATATTCCAGATCCTAAGAAACATTGAATAAAATAGTTTTTACCACGCTTATAACAGGTTAGGGGATTGCCTAAAAATATCTTCATTCATTTATTCTGTAATTATTACCACATTGACAACATATTACTCTCTCAACATTATGGTACATAAGAACCATCAATCTCTGTCTCAAAGTTTCCTTCACGACAAAAAACATTCTAAAAAATTTCAAATTAGCATCATGATAATTATTTTTCTTAAACATGGATTAAATCATGAGTAAAATATTTAAATATTAAAATCATGGTCTTGAATAAAATTTAATGTGTACCTCAACAATCTTATTGAATTTTCTTCGTTCATGGATACTAAATCATTATGTTTCTTCAAATACAATTATTTTCTCTCTATACGGAGTCAAACTATCTTAGGTAAATATTTATCAAGGGAACATTTATTAAATGTATTCTATAAAATACAATGAAGATATTATAACTACATTATTATTATCCAACAACCACCATCCTTCATATTTACCTTCAAAACAATAAATTGAATGAGTTTCACATTATTGTTTTTAAAATTAAATTACATGAAATATATTTTATAAATCATGGATCCATCATTAAGATGCCACTAGATTAGGCATTTAAAAAAATAATGGGAGTTGATTCATGAAAAGATCACATATTTATATGTTCATATAGTGTAATTCAGGATTCATGATACCATAAACGGAACCACTAATTATATCCTATATCAAATTATCCATCACTGCAATATATTACTCATTTCCACATCTAACCATTCCGAGATGTTGATTTTGAATGGAATTAACTTCTTCATATAATACGACTTTTACTTACCCATTTTTAATGAAAAAACCTATTCTAAATATATGTAATAAATAAATAAATAAGATAATCTTTAAATTTTTTATCATAAGAACCATTATGTGTTATCTATCTAAGTTATTATATTAAATTTACCATAACCTTTAATGATATCCAAACATTTTCTTAGCTTCCAACAATATGGAACTAATATGAAAATTAAATTATTAGTGCATTTGGACTTAATTTCACTTGATTTATTTCTCAAAGTTTATTTAGTTTTTGAGTTTTAGAAAATTTGATCTATACATGTACATAAAAACTTCATTTTATTATAATGTTGACATATTCACTCAGTATCCATTTATACTATAATATAAAACTTTTAAAATCAACCATGTGTTCTTTTAATGAAAAACAATAAAGATATACACCATTAATTCATCTTTATTTATTATCTCCCTTAAGACATATGTATAAAAATCTAAATATGGGGAATGACTACAAATAGATGAGTAAGAGACATAAAATTTGGAAAAATGTTATTGTACTAAAATACTTGAAAAAAATAAATTTTTTACCATTATCAAAATATTAGGTTTAGAATGAAATAAATAATAAACACATAAAAATATTCCATTTTTTCATCAAAGAAACACTTTAATAATAATATAAAAAAATAGAATCCATTTTTGGAATCATAAATGGTGTCATCTTAGAGTATTATATTCTTAATTAATTTTTAATCCCGCATCAAAAAAACTACTAGAAACTAGTCCTATTCCATTGGACTTATAAAAATGTTTTGGACAAAACTATTGTTATTAGTGACATATAATGATTTTATACTAACAGTTTCGCCAGAACCATTAGTATATGTATCATAGAGAGGCCATATACTAATTGTTTTGGACAAACTGTTTGTATAGGTGAAATATATAACAACTATTATTGTAAAACTGTCAATATAGCTTCTATAATAATACCACGTACCAATGGTTATGGGAAACCAATTGATATATGTCATTGTTTTACCAATAGTGTATCCAAAACCACTGTTATAAATTCAATATTAAGACCCTATACAAATATTTTTTGAAAATACATTGGTATATGTCATATATATACCAATGGTTTGTCAAAAACCATTGGTATATCTACCATAATTATCCAAAAGACCAACGATTTTTGAAAAAACCATTAGTTTAGGTCCCAAAAATCAAAATACCTATAAAAACGGTTTTCTAAACCATTGGTATGGGAATTTGTATTTTTATGTATTATTATGAAAAATAAAATTTAATACATCAAAATTTAAATTACCATTCAAAATAATTATATATATATATATATTAATGTTATGTAATTTTATTCTAGATTAGTGGTTATGTCGTTGAAGAATAAGTCATAGGTGTTAGGATCCAAAATAGAAAAGCCTTTTTTTTAAATTACCTATGGAAATGGTTTCTAAAAACCATTAGTATTTGTATATATCGATATAAGATTAACCTAAAGTCCTCTAAACTATTGGAATAGCTTATAACAGCAGCTTGGTGGTGGGGGCTATAGTAATGGTTCTAAAATGTTCATATAAGATTTTACATCTTTGAAATAACTCTAACAAAATTAAATCTATTAAATAACACATTCTAGTTCGATGCCTACTCAATTCCATTGAAGAAATGGAAAATTACCTAATGAATTAGATATATATATATTTATCCCACTAATCTTATATTCTTTATCAGGATCACCCATCAAATAGGTTGTATCTGTATCACCCATAATACGTGTTGTATCAAGATAACTCATAATTATATATAATTATTGTGTACCTTATAATGAAAAAAATATTGCTTCACATTTTAAATATAAAACCATTGAAATTAACTCCATTAAACCTATAAGAAAAACTATCTTTTATATAAATATATCAATTATTTTAAAATATATACTAAAAATAATAATTCTCAGAAAAAGGGGAGAAATGTTTACATTTGAATAAATAATGTATGATTTAAAATTATGAAACAACTAAAATAAATGAAACAATAACTGGAAGATGAGGTGATGTTGTGTACATTAAAATATAACATTCATTTCTTATTTAGTAAGGAACATCCAAATGTTACGTATAATATATTTAAATAAGATTCCATTTGGAAATTGTTTTCTGAAATTTAAAAGAGTTATAAAATTTAACATATATTTCATTTATTTCCTAATAAATAAATTCATAAAATAGTTTTAATAATAATTACATGGATATTTTTTTTTAAAAATAAATTCACAAATCATATTAAAATAGCTTTTTGGTTAATGTTTCCCTTACCGTGAGTCTGAATCATCACCATGTTCCTTATATTTATAAATATTAAAATTATTATATTTATTTTGTTCATTAAAAACATTTTTATATTTTATTATCCCATTTATTTTATTTATTTCAATTTTATATTCTATTTCATAATCATTCATGTTCATAAAAAATGTGTTCACGATATTCTTCTCATAAACCAAAATGACATTTGTAGAATAAATATGATCAAAGATGAAATTTTTTGTAATCTATTGAATAATAATCATGATATAATTAAATTTTTTTATATAAATAAATATTTTATAATCTACCTTTAATAATTTTTATTAATAAATAATTAAGTTACAATCATGGAGATTTTTGGCCGTACGTACGTAGGATTAATGTTCTAATTTCTCAAAGAGAATAAGGGAAGGTAGGTATGTATCGTATTTTATTTATATAATTATTGTTATATAATAAATATCATAGTATTTTTTTAAAGACAATTATATACACTATAAATTTGATCTGCTGATGAAAAATAAATCACCTCATTTTGTGGAGGTGGTAGTCCACAAATAAGCACAATGAACATAAATCAATTTTCACTTGATGGAATTTAAATAATTTTTTAATACATTATCCTAAAATAATGTTATTTATTTCTTAAATATCATATATTTCCATAAAAAACATCCTTATAAATTTCCATGAATAGTGATAAAATTAAATGAATTATTTCTGTTCATTAGGTGGTAGTCCTTTATACAGACGAATGAAGGTTTTGTTTCAATAATCATTTTATTGGATATGAATATAGGTTATGTGATAAAAATAAAAATATATTATTAAATGGGAGATAATGTTTTTATTTTCATTATCATTTTTAAATAGTAATTTAAGGATGTAGAAGAATAAAAAAAATTAAAAATATCATTTAAGAACTATAACTCATATACTAACTACCTCTTTAAGTTTATAGATAAATCATTTATATTTCCTTCTTATCAATATGGCCAATAGATAATATAGGGATATGTTAGGAATGGATTTCCATAGGTATTTTATTATCCAAAATTCACTTGAGGTGAGTGTTCGAGAGGCCATGGGTTGTCCATTGATAATAGGGGGAGGGGACACAATATGAATTTTATAAAAAATTAAAATATATTAATATATTATTAAATAAAAATAGATAAAAAAATGGTAGACTTAAAAATAATATGTGATATATTGTTTAAATGTGTCAATAAAATTTAATTTTGAAAATTATTTAGGTTATTTTAATGCTTTTATATTTACATTAACTGCTAGTAAACCTATTTTATCTTTAATCATAGTAACATCTATTTACAGTTTTTTACTTTTCAAAATGACCAAAAATTAATTTAAACATATTAATTAAAATTAATTATTATTATTATTCATAAAATTGAATCCATTTTATTAAATTAAATTCATAGATGTTCATGAATTTAATTTAAAGTAAATAATGAAAAATGAATTGAAGAATAATTTTTTCATAATAATTCCCTAATATGAATACAAAATATATTATACCATATTTAATTATAAGGGTGATTCCAAACACATTAATTAAATTATAAATAATATCAAAAAATAGTTTTACTTTTATTATTTTTTAAAAAAATTATTATTTTCGATGCTTGAAACAATAACTTAATTTTTAATATATTTCTTGTTTTTCACATAATTCACTGAAAAATAAAAATTCTAACAAAATTATAAATAATCAAACCTATGATAATTTTATAATTATTAATTAAGAAATTAATTTCATTTTCTAAAATTGAAATTATATTATATATAAATAATTATTTTAAATAATTCAATATAATGTATAAAATGAAAATATTCATATGAATGAAAAATTTTATATATTGACTGAAAATTACAAAATATTTATTAAATTGTAATAAATATATTCATTTTAATTAATTAATATTAATAAGAGATAAAATATATTTAACATAACATTACCCCGGTATTTATAGAAATTTTGTTTCAGATCGATTAATTAACATCCCAATTTAATGCAATGAGTTAGGTAAAATTTTTACTAAAACATATTTTCATTAAATATTCTAATTATGTATAGTATATTAATTCCATTATTCATTTTTCCTTATGTGAGTCCAAAATGGTTCTTATTCACGATTGAGATGATATGTTATTAAAGCAAACTTCTTATACTTTTAACTATAAACTATTGAAAATATCATATTTAAAAAAAATTTCAATTTCTCAAGAACTAATGGATTTTAATACCAACTAATGGATAGTGATTTTTAAAAAAATAAGGATTTAATTTTTATTGATTATTTTTAGGTGAATATAATTTGTAAAAGGCTTTCAGGCTGTTTCTCATGGATTGAGATAACTTGGTGAGAATATTTAAGATAACTTTTACACAGTCTATCATTCTGTTTAATTTTCTTTTTCAAGGACCCTGATGTTGTTAATCACATTAACGTTGTTAATATTCCTTATAGTTCAATCCATAAACTAAGGAAAAAAAATTTATTCTAGTAAATGGATAATAGTATATTGATTAAACAATGTTATTATTTTGAAATTAAATCCTAATATTTTATTACATATGAAACATTTATTTAATCTTATGAAACATCACATTCAACATATATAACTTATCATACAACCAAGGTGAATTTGTGTTTTTGGATATTATTATTCATATCAAAATAAAAGAAAATAAAAAATACCCTTTTAGATACCAGCTGATATGACCCAATTGTGTCATACAATCATAACACAATATTATAATTTATAATCCAATATAATTTATTACATATTACTTCAATAAATCAAATTGGTGCTACATTTAGAGAATAGATAGATGAATGTAATATTTTAAGGACAAATTTTCATTTTTTAAATAATTTAAAAAAACCACACTTACTTATAGAAATTTTATTTATTATAAACTTCTTCATATTATGGGAAAAGGAAACATGAGAAAATATGTTTTCATATCCTCGAATTCCATAATTTTTTTAAAATTATTTAGGAATATTTTTAGACCATGAACTGAGACGACATGCGATTATGAGGCCCAGGTGCCTGATTGAGCCCTCAAAAAATGTTATATTTTAAGTATCAAGGGTGATAATTTTCCCTGAAAATCTTGAATAACTCATAAAAATGTGTCCAGATCATAAATATAAGGGCACCATTGTGCTCATCATGGCGGGTTTACACTAAGAGTGACTTAGGTTTGGTTAGGGCGGGCCTGTAGTGAGAAAATCTAGAAATGGAACAACATTGAATAAAATTATTTAATAAAATTATTTTATTTTTAAAATCCTTATAACTCATAGAAAATTAATCATATTTAAAATCCAAGACAACCATTGAGTTAATGGGGGTATTCTTTCCTTAGGCAGAGGACAACAATGGCCGGTGTGGGGCAATAGTGGAAAGTAGTTTTTGGCAGTAAATAAAATAATTGAATAAAGATTATTTTATTTTCAAATCCTCACATCTAATAAACTATAACTCTTATTAGATATCCTAGATAACCATTGAGTTTCTGGGGGTTCTTTTCCTTAGGTATGATCCAAATATCAGCCGGTGTGGGCTGGCTATTAATGTTTGAATTAGGGATGTAATAATAAATAATTTAATTTAAATAAATATTATTTTATATTCAAATCCTCATAACTCAAAAAAAGTTGAATTGATTACACAATTGAGACCGCCATAATTTTATTAATGATATTTTCTCTTTAATAAGGGTCTAACCTCGACTAGCACAGGTAAAGGGAAAGTGTACATTTTCAAATGTTTTAAGAAAAATTAATATAAACATACATTTTTTATTTCATTTGAAATTTTTTCATTAAGATGTAGTGAAAATCCAACCATTTCATTCTATAAATAAAACCATGAAAAGACACCGCAACACAAATTAGCAGAAATTTTTCTTCCTAAATGATACAATGTATCATCGATGACTAATTGTAATAGAAATGATGTGACATGTTCTCTCTATTTAGTGGGATAAGAGGAATTAGGGATCATAGAGGGATCTTGAAAATCACTCTGAATCTCTATAGGATCACCTTTTTTTAACGAATAATGACGAATGATGATCAGAATCACCATTGAGCACTCCCCCTCCTCTTTGAGAGATCTTGCCCTCGATGATGGATCAATCACATTCGTGGATGGATCGCCTTCAGCGATGAAGACTTCCTCTGACCGAACCTGTTATTCAATTAGGGGTTTAAATCTGTGTGATTATTTTTCACCTGTTTTCCCTTATAAATGAAGAACAAAGACCAAGTCACTTACATGTTGATCCAATAAAGACCTCATCTGGTGGGACTAAGGATAAATATTCCAGGTTTATGTTGGGGATTAAAAATAATAGTGATTGAATTATGCTTCATGAAGCTACTGAAAAGAACACATCTAGGAAAAATGAACAAATGACCGGATTTATCATTGGGTGTTCTATATGATCACTTCTCTCCCCATATTGTTCATCACCGGTATACCCATTAGGTAAGATAATGTTTTTTAATTAGGTTTGGAGTGTGATTATTTTCTCGATGTAATGGAATGGCATTTTTTAGGCCATGGATATCAAGGTAATGCCTGGAGGACCATAATGGTGATTTCAGCACATTAATCGGACCACCACAAAAATAGTGGAGACCCGTGATGGGAGGGCCTCTAGCAGCGGCGTGTGACAGTGTTGATGATGGATCATGTTAGCGCAACAACTTAGCAGTAGATGGCATTGGCATGATGGATGAAGGAGGCAGGGATCCATAGTTGTGAAGTCATGGGTGGTGATGAGGGCCCTCACTATGGAAGAGAATAGCTAATCAGGAGAGACGCGGCGTAGCGAAATGTCATCAGGTGGCGGCAAGCGGCCAATGGACCACTTGCGGAGGACTCAGCAAGACCAAGGCCATCTATGTAGTGTTGGATACCACGGGTTGATGTTTTGGAGGAGGGGGATGCAGTACTATCAAGCCGCGTCCGTGGAGCAAGGATGCGGTGTCTACTGCTTCTCAGATGGATCATATCAGCCCAAAAGCCAAACGCGACATCGATACTGGATGGTGGAAAAAACTAGGCTATACGGAGATTCGAGATTGAGGAAAAGTGTCCCACTATTGCGGTCCAGGCCAGATAAGAAACATTTCCACTGTGTAGACCGACTGAAAACAAACCATTCAGACATTTTCAGACCAACTTGTTGGGCGACCAGATGGGCTGGACCCACAACTAAACCTGGGCAGGTCCAACAAGGCCCAATGGGCCTAGCCAATGTGCCATCTAAAACCCAACCGGGTCTGTTTTGTTTTGACAAACCGACTCGTGTTATTCAGTATCCCTAGGACCCGTTTTTCCAAACATGTAGGCCCAGGCCCGGATGCAACCAACCCTAGTTTACTAAAACAATGATATTTTTCAGACTGGGCATCTGGTTGATGAGCCATCTAGGGATTTCAGTCCCTTTCAACAACACAGTCCTTTGTGTATACTCTAGGTGAATTATCAAGGAATTTCAGATAAAACCAATGGCATGAAGAGTAGACTCTCCCAAAATCAAGCACATAGGAGGGAGGGATTCACATGTCATGATGTGACATGAAGGATATGATGAGAGGATTTTAGTGGTCCTATTGACTAGAAGAAAAATTGGGTAAAACATACAATCTGACCTTAGTGGTCCAATATTTGAGTGAACCTTAGTGGCCTATCAAATGAGTGTAGCTCAGTGGTTCAGTAGATGAGGGGACCATAGAGGTCAAATGGAACAGTGAACCTTAGTGGTCCAGTAGGCCAGGGGACATCATTGGTACAACATTTAAGTAGACCTCAGTTTCCATCAGATGAGGGGACCTCAGTGGTCTAGAGATTGATCAATCCACAGTGGTCTTGGAGAAGAACAGACCTTAGTGGTCCAACAGAAGAGCAGACGTCACTAGTCTAGCATGAGAGCAAGCCTCATTGGTCTAGTAGACGATCGTACCTTAGTGGTCTAGAATCTGAACAGAGTGGTCTAACAATCGATCATACCTCATTGGTCCAAAATACATGTACACCATAGTGGTACACCAGTAGAGAACACCACATTAGTCTAGTAGATGAATGAAAATTGAAAACTCGTTTGGGATGAGTCCCTCAGTATTACATAATGATTCATCTCTATAAATGATAATCATATTTTCTATACATTGAGTTATTCCTATTGTGAGTAGTCTTTATTTTTGGTCTTCTCACTGTGGTTTTTCATTTGTGTTGTGTGGCCCTATTGAGTAATGTGTTAATCACCCCTGAACGGGTTCACCAACACGCGTTGTGTCCCATGAAAGGGATCAAATATTTTAAAAAAACCTTGGTGGTATGGGACCAATGGGTGCTCAGTGATACCGGATAGACCGGAGTACTTCTATGGCTACAAGCATCATAACTTCACCTACCCTTCAGGTAGGGTCTTGAGCAGATGGACAGTGGTAGTTATACCTGCATTTTTTTGGGATTCTTTTTTGTCCACTTTGTACATTCAATTTGTATTGTACTCTCAGTAGTTGTCTCATTGACATTTGTGGTTTAAATTTTGTTTACATTCCAATGATTGATCTTTGTGAATGTGTAATGTTTTAATGACAATGAATTCTTATTTTTGGATATTCCTAATCAGTGCTAGTCGTCACCCCCTGGCACATGGAAGGTGGGCTTGGGGTAGTCACAACAGGGGCTCTAGGAATGGTTTGTGAAAAAGATATATCCGATGAGGTCAATTCTACCTTCATAAACCAAACACAATGAGTTTGGATTTGGTAAATAGTGTTTTGTTTTTTAACACAGGCATTCAGGCCAGGGAATCCAGTGTTTATGCGATGACCAATATATCCAAACACTAGGACCCGAAATTATTCTTCTCGACTCAGTACATGAAAAAACTAGTAGCAGGTAATAAAATGGTACTTGAATCATATAGTACTAGGTTGGGTGTTACATGATCTTATTTAGTCATCACACCAGGTATTCTCTATAGATAATGGTAGATCTTTTTTTATTTCAAAATTCTTACACATAGATATCCAACAAAGATTCTACCGCGTGATCATAAGGAAGAAATTTAGGGTGACAAGATTCTTATATGTGTTCATACTAGAGGAATCACCAACGAGTGGTGTACCAGCTATTCCACAAAATGTGGAGTAGCACAAGGTAATCATAGTATTTGAGAATGAGAATCACGGGCTATACATGTTTCAATAGATTCAGCAACACATACCCCACATGATCTTAGGCGATCTCAATTCATAGGTGGTTAAGGACTCAATTGCGGTACGGATAGGGAAATCAGTATAGTCAGGGATCTATTAGAGCAGATGGATGTCCCGATATTGATCTTTCTACATGGAATAATAGGGAAATTATGGGGTTTTTATTACACGATATTCTAATGAGGTGAAATTTCTGCTGATAGAGATTGGGGAAATATCTTAGAGAAGTGGATAATTCAATAAAATATGAAATGTATTTGATTTTCTGCGCATTATTTTTAAATATTATATGGAATTATTATGAGAACAGTCAAGGAGACAACACATCATTATGAGGCCTAGTGATCCTAGAATGGTCGTATGAACTTTTTTTTATGTTAAGTGAGTCGACACATGTGTGCAGTTGTGGCGGTTCTTGAATGGATTCCTGGATTAAAAATTTTATTGCACCGTTGCTTTTGAAATGACGACTTTTCCAAAGAACGGGTGTAACCTCGACCAGAACGGGTCAAAGGAAATAGTTAATTTTTGGACATTTTTAGTAAAATAAAATAAATTCACGATGTTTATTTTTTAATGGGATACATCCATTGCAGAGAATCGACGAGGCAACTGTTTCATTAATTAATTTCATTCCATAACGACTCCGAAAATGAAACACTGACTCATTAATAATACAACATAACAGAATGTTGAAACATGATCCCCTTTTTATGGGTTAATTTTATGTTGTTCATTGGAAAAGGTTGATAGAAAACTATGGAGAAATCATTGGTAGTTTATAGAGAACACTCGGTGATGAACGAAGGCGAATCGAAGCTATGAATCATTGCGCAAAAAATGTTGAAGGATCTTGGTGATGATGGAAGAGTGACCCCTTTGTCAGTAATTGATCCCTTCATGAGGTAGGGGTTGTTATTTTGATTTCTTCCTTCCCTGTTTTTGAATTTAAATGATGAACACATATCAACCACGAACATGTTGATCCGCAGATTTGTACGTTCTTGTGGGAGGGTTTTTATTTGGATAATTTCAGGGAATTGATCCATGTTGAATTGTTTTTTATTCTAATCCATTAAATCCTACAAAAAGGATCAGATCAATATTGTCACGTATGACGGTCGAGGTTTGTATATTGATTTACTTATTTTCTTTCATCCCCATATCTTTTCTCCACGTGTTCTTCACGATCTTTGTGGGGTGATGAACAATGGATCGTAACGCATCTTTTTTGCGATGCAACGATCCCAAATTGTAGTTCTAAAATCACAACGATCTTGTATAGGTGTGAAAATGATAGCAGATGACAGATCAGACCAGGCCGGGAAGGTCCGTTCTTCGAGCGTTCTTCGTGCGGGTGGATCATTACACATTTTCAAAGCCGATTGCAGGTCTAAATCCATTATAATCGGCTACATGGTGTTGGGGTGACCAAAACCTGTGAGTTTTATGATGATCAGATGGCCAGATCGACAAATAGGTAGCATAGAAGGCCCAATGGAAAAATTTTGTGATTCTGGAAATTTTTAGAATACACGACATGTGTCTTGATGAACACCCCATGTGGACCATCTTAGTGGAATATGGGATTTTTAGTTTCAAACAGGTGTCACATGGCCTGTGACCCTTGTCACACGGTTTGTTGGACCTTCCCCGTCGCTCAGTGTGTAACTTTGGAAATACAAAATAACGGGAAGACTACACGGCTATGAGACACATCGTGGACATCCTACCCGGAATGGCTAAGACAACTACGCAGGACTCAGCGTGTATCCATGGGATACACAGACATGAGATGGAGTGAATGGTCGTGTACTCCACCACATGGCCAGGAGAGGCCAGTAACGTGGGGCACCCCATGTACCAATCACACGGGTTGGCATACACGGGTTGAGGCCGTGTACGGGCACATAGCCAGCGTACATCGAGCGAAACCTAGATACCTGGACAAAACATGTATTAATCATTGCAACACGTGTAGTATCGTTTTACACAACCATCCTTACTACATGGGCCGTTGTACACATGCAGTTCCCAAGGTTAGAATACATGGCGTGTGACATTTTTACACAGCATGCACTTTTTGGAAAATGGCATGGTCTTCTTGTCCACCGTATCATGGGAATGTTTCGTTTGGGTTAGTTCCTCCTTTTCTCATTCCCATGAAGTTCATGTATCATTTAATTCTACAGGAGTATGATCCCTTGAGAATGAATTTATATGATAGAGTCATGAATCCCTCCAAGAGGCCCGGAGCAAGATCTTCTATCCATTATTGACCCCAGGTAAGGTTAGGCATCGACATGACTAACTCCACCCGACGTTGATAATATACCTAGAAGGTGATTCCGGATGAGTCATGGTACCCTCCAAGGCCCTAGTAGTGATCCTCATCTATGTATCGTGATCATTCCCACTCTGGAGTGTATCTCACATAATGTGTGTATCTATCTCTCGTGAATTTTCCCAATGAACAGTACTTCTCCGACGAACTTCATCAGAGCTATCAGACACGCGGAGTGAGTTCTCTCGGAATGATTACTTCATGGAATCTTCAAACTGCATCCTCAGTAGGGGTATGCGGTTGTGTGACTTTCCTATAGACCGTGGGTCTGGGTTTTTAGTATATCTGGATTGTTTTTCTCTTGAAATATGTTTTTTAGACATATACCATTATAGAGGTAACTATAAATTTATTGTTTGTATTGGTTTGTGGTCTTTGAGGTCACATACTGATTATTGTTATACTAACCCCTACACAGTCTTTACTCGCATGTGTTGTGCCTTATGCAGATGAGATTCCTTTTGTCAGATTCCAGGGCAGACTAGGACAAGACCGAGCATTCTGAGTTCCTCACTAGCTGAGGTGTTCCTATGGCTAAGAGTAATAGTCACATTTCCACTTGGTGTTACAGGTTATACTTTTTTAGATTTAAAACTCTTCTTTTGGTGTGATTGTATTCTGGCCTAGTTTACATTCAGCACTTAACATTCCATTGTACTCTGTTGGTTGGGTTTAGTTTTAAGCATTCATTTTTTTTTCTTACTGGTTTTTACATTTCAGAATTTGAAGGCTTGGAAATGTGTGTGTGGGGGTGTATAGTTTCTCAGGTAATGCCTCTCATGGTAGTTATATTCCTACTCGGTGCTAGTCACCATCCATTGGCCTATTGAAGGTAGGCTTGGGGAGTCACGGTGTGGGCCCCACTGGGACAGGTTGTGACATAGTGGTATCAAAGGTGGTCGGTTCTACCTTAGGACAAAGAGTCTGTGAGATTGGTTTGGGGAAACAGTGTTAACTATTTTGAGTTCGGATTTCAAGCCAGAGATGCTAGTGTTGGGGCGGGCACCTAATGTGTCCATACACAAGGACTCTGATGACCTGATTTTCGACTCAGTACATAGAAAATGTAGTTGTAAGGATGTAAAATAATGGTACATTCATCATATAGAAATGGGTTGTGTTTTCCATGTCATTCGAGTCAGCTATCCAAATGTACTCATGGTACATCTTTTTTCCTTAATGGATGCCTCCATGATACATACATGCTAGTATTCAGTAGTACTTCCATGAGGATGACCCCCTCAGCGACACGTCTTAGATACAGGGAGCAGTTCCCATGGTGTTTCCACTAGCTGGTGCACCTGCTATGCCACCACCAGTGGAGCATCCCATGGTACCTGTAGTACAGACCGACAAGAGCCTATTCTTAGTGTTCTCCATGAGTTCTAGAGACAGATACCCCTCAGGTTTTTAGGCGAGCCTGACCCTCAGGCGGCTGAATTTTGGCTTGAGGAGGTGACCAGAGTTTTCTATCTAGTGAGGACACCAACGGACCAAATGGTGATCCTAGGAGCGAGCCTTCTTCAGGGTTCGGCGAGACGATGGTGGAGTCTAACCACGCAGACTCACAATGAAGAGACTCCATTGTGGACATAGTTTGAGTGACTATTTAGGGAGGAGTTCCCACTAGTTACGATGATAACATTGCGAATCCAAGTGCTTCTTCAGCTCCAGTAGGGCTGTTTGATGGTAGATGACTATTCATCGTGGTTTACCAACCCCAGTAGGTACTCAATGGATATGGTCATGGATTAGTACATTAGATCTGATAACTTCTAGCGAGGCCTACAATGAGATATTAAAGCTAGTTCCATTCCTATATGCATTTCAACTTAAGCTGGAGTGCTCGAGTGGGCCTTGGTGATCGAGAGATTCTTGGAAGAGTAGAGACATATGCAAGAAGTCAGTAGTAGGAAAACTGGTTTGGAGAATTCACTAACGGTGAGCCGACGTTGGAAACAGGGATCATGACATGGGATATGTCAGAGGAGGTCCCAATATAGGGAGTGGATAGTCTAGGGCTCTTAGGCTAGATCCAGTCATCCTAGGGAGAAGTGGTGCTAATCGTGCAGCGAAAGGGGACATCTCGCTAGGGATTGTCTGACCCATCATAAAACTGATAGGGAAATCGTGGATAGAAAACCGAGGTAGAGGCAGAGAGTGGATCAGACAGACCTGCCAGGTGGTGGATGTGGAAAAGGAGCAGGGGCAACTACATGTGGGGGAATCCGCATTGATTTAATTTCACCACCACCCCAAAAGGTCCTCAATAGGCTCAGGGTTCTAGGTGATAGGGGAGGGGACATCTACATACAGTTGAGGAGTATGACCCAGGGACACCAGGGATGATCTGAGATATGATCTGTGTCTTCCCTAACTTAGTTGTCTTACTTATAGACACAAGATATAGTCATTCCTTCATCTCAACATGTCTTGTTTAGAACCTTGAGATTCTTGTTGAACCATTGACTTGATCCTTATGCATGGAGCCACCTATGGGAGGAGACTCAATGATCACGAACCTTTGCAGATAGTGTGATATTACCCTTGGAGGGGAGAGTTTCATTTGTAACTTCTTGGAGTTAGCGTCGAGGCCTTACGATGTCATTCTCAATATGGATTGGTTATCATTTCTCCATGCCCATATTGATTGTTTTAGGCAATGAGTGTAGTGTTTCTATAGTAATGGGATAACGTTTTCTTTTGTCAGAGAAAAGAAGACCCAGGCAGCACAGGACGGTCTCATGCATAAGAGGGTGTAGCCGATCACTCACGAGTTATCTAACCATGGCCTCAGAGTATTAGATGTTATGAGCTGTCAGTTCCCTGTAGTAATGGCAGAGTACGAGGATGTATTTCTCGAATATGTTCTAGTGGTACCTCCCCATCAATAAATAAAATTTTTCATCGGCTTACACCCAAATATGGAATCTATTTCCTCATATGAATATAGGATGATGCCTGTAGAGCTTCACTATATGAGGGTGCAATTGAAGGATTTGAAGAGCAAGGGTTTTTTAAGACCCAACATTTCACCCTGGGCAGCCCCAGTCTTGTTTTCCAAGATGGCATGTGGGAGATTGAGGATTGGCATAGAATACCAACGTCTAAATCAGGTGAAAGTGAAGAACATGTATCCACTTCGAAGAATCGATGACCTCTTTGATCAATTAAGTGGGTCACAATGGTTCAAAAAGGTTAACCTTCAATCAAGTTATCACCAGTTATGAGTATGATATGACTATATACCAAATATAGATTTCAGATGCCGCTACAATAATTATGAGTATTTTGTGATGCCTATAAGCAAGACAAATTCCACTGAAGTGTTCATGGGATTTATGAACTGATCTTACAGCTGTACTTGGACCAGTTCATAGTGGTCTTCATCGATGAAATCCTTGTGTACTCAGCGTTAGAGGAGGAGCATGCGAGACACCTGTGGATGGTTCGAGATGTACTACGAGAGAACTAGATTTATAGGAAGCTCTTGAAGTTCCAGTTCTCGATTCAGGAGGTCTACATTCTAAGACAGGTCATCTCCATAGATGGAGTAGCTGTGGACCCAGCCAAGGTGGAGGAAGTGTTAGCATGAAAGCCACCTCAGAGTGTGGTGGAGGTTTGAAGCTTCCTTTGATTGGTAGGATATTACAGGTTATTCATTCTTGATTTCTCCCAAATATCAACATTGATGAAAAACCTTTATTAAAAAGTGGAAACCCTTTGTGTGGACAGAAAAGTTCCAGCATTCTTTTGAACAATTGATAAAGATTTTTATGTGAACCCCAATTTTGATATTGCTGGAGGATGGTGTCGAGTATGTAGTTTTCTGCGATGCATCAAGAACCGGGCTTGGATATGTACTGATGCAGAGATAGGTAGTGATTTCTTATGGTTCACACTAGCATTGTCAACATTAGAAGAACTATGTGATCCACGATCTCGAGTTGGCAGTGGTAGTCTTCGCATTGAATATGTGGCAATACCACCTTATGGGAGAGAATTTAATCATCTACTCTGACCATAAGAGGCTCAAGTACATCTTCTCACAAGAAGGATCAAAATATGAGATAGAGGAATTGGTTAGAGTTCCTCCAAGACTATGATTTTGAGATCATCTATACTTCTGGGAAGGGGAACAAGGTGGAAGATTCTCTTAGCAGAAAGTTGAGCACACAGTTGTTGAGTGAGGCGAAAAAGAAATTAGCAACGTTGTAGTTGTCCTTTGTAGACAGAGATGATGCGGTTTACCTAATGTTGATGGTTGTCACCTCTCCACTATTATAGCGAGTTAGGGAGGAACAGCCTGGGGAAGTTTACTATGAGGCATTATGTACTCAGTTATCAACATGACTCGCTCTTGATGGATATTCTCAAGGTGAGGAGAATGTACATCTTCTTAGAGGACACACTTTCATACCCTTGGGATTCAGAGTAGTGGTCCTGAGGGTGTTTCATACATCCCCCATGGCGGTAATTCCTCGGTTGTCAATGATGTACCAGGATCATCGACGATAGTTCTGGTGGCCAGGCATGAAGAAGTCAATAGAAGAGTTAGTTTCTCGACGCCTTACATAGCAGAAGGTGAAGGCTAGGCACCATGTTCTAGCAGGATTAGATCACCCCTGGAGGATCCAGAGTGGATGTGGGATGGAATATCAATGGGCTTCGTGACAATATTACCATGAATGTCCATGTTGCATGATTCCATCTAAGTGATCATTGACTAACTCACAATTTCGGCCCACTTCCTAGCTATAAGGGAGCAGTGGTCTATAGAGAGCTCGGGACGCCTCTATGTGCTAGAGTGAGTTCATCTACATGGATTCCCTTCGACAATAGTCTTGGATCGAATGCCTGTTTCACATCCTGGTTGTGTAAGAGATTGTAGGAGGATTTTGGGAATCAGCTACGCATGAGAATGACGTTCCATCACTAGACAGATGGTTAGACGTAGGGGACCATTTAGGTTCTGGAGGATATGTTGCGAGCCTATATCATTGAATTTGGTCACTTTTGGGAGGATCACCTACCACTTGTGGAGTTTGTGTACAACAACAGCTACCACTCCACCATTGGTATGGCACCTTTCGAGGATTTATATGTGAGACCATGTCGGTCAATGTTTTGCTGGACCGACCCCAGAGAGTCAACACTCATGGGTCCAGAGTTAGTTTGAGCTACCACAGAGAAGGTGCAGATCATCCGGGATTAGATGAAGACTGCATAGAACTGGAATAGGTCTTATGCTGACAGACGATGGAGACCTCATGATTTCAATGATGGAGGCCACACGTTTCTTCAGGTCTCACCTAGACATCGGTTAAGGAGATTTGGCTGGGGTGGATAGCTATCTCTGAGGTTCATCGAGCCATTCCAGATTCTGTGAAAAGTTGACGAGGTGGGGTACTGCCTAGCTCTACTGCCACAATTACATCGGGTACAACATGTCTGCCAAGTGTCACATCTGAGGAGGTAGGTTAATGACCCATCACATTTCATCGAATGGGGAGAGATGGACATCTATGATGGAGTGGCCTATGCTGAGTACCCATTGGAGATTGAGGATCGGTAGGATATGATCCTTCATGGGAGATCGATTCCTAGGGTGCGCTTATGGTGTGAGAACGTGAATCTTCATGAGAGCATGTGGGAGTGGGAGGCTCAGATACGTGCCCAGTACCAACATCATTTTGAGTGGCCTTGTTTTTGGATTTTTGAGGACGTAATTCCTCAAGGTGGGAAAAATGTAATGTCTTTGATTTTCCGTGTATTATTTCTAAATATTATATGGAATTATTACAAGACCATGCATGGAGAAGACACATCATTCTGAGGCTTGGTGAGCCCATAATGTTAGTTTTAACTTTATTTAAGTTAAGTGAGTTTCCACATGTGTGCATTTGTGGAAGTTTTTGAACGGATGCCCAAATTAAAAATATGGAAGAAGCCTTGTGTCTGGGACTATGAATTTAAATACTGATGGGTATAAATGTGACCCGTATGGGTCGAGGGAAAATGTTAATTTTCAGTTGTTTTTAGTAAAACAAAATAAAATAAATTCGCAATGTTTATTTAATTTAATTTGGAAACATCTGCTGCAGCGCAATGACGAGGCAGTTGTTTCATTAATTAAATTCATTCCATAATAAATCTGAAATAAAAATGGTATCTCATTAATACTAAATCATAACAGAATTCTGAAATGTGTTCCCTCTTTTCATGGGTTAATCGTATGTTTCTCATTGGCAGTGGTTGAGAGAAAACTCTAGAGAAATCCTTACAGCATTGGAGAGAACTCATGATGAAGAACAACAAAAAATAGTAGCGGTAAATCATTATGCCAACATAGTTGAAGGATCTGTACAATGACGGAAATGAGACCTCCTCGTTAGTGATCAATACCTTAATGAGGTAGGGGTTGTTCATTTTATTTCTTCCTTCCCCGTTTTTTGAAATTAAAAGACGAACACAGATCAACCGTGAATATGTTGATCCACATATTCCTATGTTCTTTCCGGAGAGTTTTTATTTGGATAATTTTGGGGAATTGATCCATGTTGAATTGGAGTTTGATTCTTCTCTGTTAAATCCTACTAATGGGTATAGATCAACAGTGTGGCAAACGAAGGTGGAGGTTCATTCCTCAATTTACATATTGACATTATCCCCCGTTTCTTTTCTCCATGCATTCTTTGCATTCTTTGTGGGGCGAGGAACAACAGATATTTTCACATCCATTTAGTGACACAACGATCCCAAATTAAATATCCTACATCACAATGGTCTAGCGGAGGTGCGATGATGATATTAGATGACAGATCGGACCGGATCGGGAAGGACCATTCTTCAAGAGTTTTTCGTGCGGGTGGATCATTATAGGTTTTTGGATCCTATAGGAGGTCCAAAACCATTGGAATCAGCTACGTGGTGTCGAGGTGAACAATACCCATAGTTTTATGGCAATCAGATGGCCGGATCGATAAACATGCAGAACAAAAGGCGCAACGACGGAAGTCCGCAATTCTGGAAATTTTCAGAATACGCGGCATGTGTCCCGAAGAACATGTTGTGTGGAGAGGCTTAGTGGAGGCTAGGGTTTCGGGCATCAGATAGGTATCACACAGTGTGTGACCCCTGTCACACAACAGTTTGGACCTTCTCTGATGCACAACATGTATTCTTGGAAATACACAGGCATATAAAGACAACACGGCTTCGAGACACGGCGTGTACACACTACGGGGCATGGTAGAGGAAACTACGCAAGACATTGCATGTATCCATGGGATACAAAGACCCGAGGTGGAGTACACGACCGTTTACTTCCCCACATGGCCAAGCGAGGCCAGTAATGTGGGTCACCCCGTTTACCGATCACCCAAGTTGGCATACATGGGTTGAGGCCATAAACGGGCACATGGCCAGCATACACGGAGCAGACCGCAAATACCTTGACACAACATGTAATCATCTTTACACGCTGTGTAGTTTCTTTTTTTCATGAGCAGACTTACAACACAAGATATTATACAAAGGCGGTACCTGAGGTCAGAATACACGGCGTGTGACATTTCTACACGCCCTGTAATTTTTTTAAAATTGATTGGTCTTCTTGTCCACTTTATCATGGGCATGTTTCATTTGGGTTAGTGCCCATTTTTCTCATTCCCCTAAAGGTTAGGAATATTTTTCTTCTACAGAAGTATGACCCCTTCTATTAGACTTTCTATGATTGAGTCAGGCATCCCTCTGAGGAGCCTAGAGCGAGATCCTCTATCCATTCTTGACCCTAGGTAGAGTCAAGAATCGACGTGATGAACTCCACCTGGAATCGACCCTCTACCTAGAAAGTGATTCCAGGTGAGTTGAGGTATCTAACAAGGCCCTGACAGTGATCCTCATCTGTGTATCGTGATCCTTCCCACTCAAGAGTGTGTCTCCCATAATGAGTGTACCTATCTATCGTGTCTTTTCCCAATGAACAATACTTCTCATATGGACATCATTAGAGAAATCAGACTCGTGGAGTGCATTCTCCCGGAATGAGTCATTTTTGTAATCTTCAAACTGAATCCCTAGTGGGGGTATGCAGTTGTGTGACTTGCCACTAGACTGCGGGCCTGGGTTTTGAGTATATCTAGATTGTGTTTCTCTTGCGATATGTTCTTGTAGACATATACTGTATAGAACTGAATGTACCTTTACTTTTTAATTTATTTGTGGTTCTCGAGGTCTCTTACTGAGTATTGTTATACTCACCCCTGCATGGGTTTTCCCGCATGTGTTGTGTCTTGTGAAGATGAGCAATTTTTATACAGAGTCCATGGTGTACTCAGATTTGACCGAGCTTTCTGAGTTCCTCACCGGCAAAGGTGTTCCAACGGCCATGAGATGTAGTCCAAATAATTATTTGTGTTACAGGTTGGACTTTGTAGTTTTTAGACTCTTATATTTTGTTGGCTTGTATTCTAGCCTAGTTTAGTTTCAGCACATTACATTATGTAGTACTCTGTTGGTTGGGTTTTGTTGTATGCATGCATTTCTTTCCATAGTGGTTTTTACATTTCATCATTTGTGGGATTGGAGATGTGTGTCTGTGCATTAGTTCCTAGGATACTCCACCCATGTTAGTGATATGCCTACTTGGTGCTAGTCACCAGCCCCTGGCCTATTGGAGGTGGGTTACGGGAGTCACGATGTGGGCTCCACTGGGACGGGTCATGAAAAAATATAAGGGCTAGGACTTCCTATGAGCTTCTACGACATTAGAAGGATGCAACACAGGTATATGAGTATTTATTGAGGTGTGCTGACCATTATAGGTACTTGATGAATAAGAAACATCTAGTACTTCAGGACTCAGACCTTCGAGATGGATGTGTTTAGGGGAATCTGAGAAATTACTATTCCTTTGTAAATTCCTTGTTATTTTAGGGTGATAGAGAGAACCTTTTTGGTTGAAAGTACATCAGATGAGTAGAATCAACTAGTGGATGTCAGCAGTGGGAAATAAGGAAGACAACATCAGTCTCAAAGACATGGACATGTGAGAAATTCTGATAAGAGGTTGCAAGAAATAGGGTCTATTCCAGATGGCTCATAGGGTGATTACAGTAGGACTAGACAATGGTAATTATTTCCAAGAGACTATCAAGGAAATATATCAAGAGATTGTCCAAACCATCGTGCTGATAGTGAAATTGTGGATGGGATACTTGGGCAGAGACAATGGAGGGAACATATTAATCTACATGGAAGAAGATGTGGTAGAGGATCTAAGAGAGAAGTAGGAGGTTGTATACATCTAGGCATGTTAAAACCACCGGAACAATGGGGTCCACAAGAAGCTTAGGTAGCTAGATGAAAGAGGAAGGGGGTAGCTGCATGCGACCATCCTTACCCACATATTAGTGGATGTTTGGAGATTTCAGTTCTATAATGTGGTGGATGAGTACAGATATAACATTCTTGTGGATGTTCCAAGACTACCGACCCACATAAAATTATATTTTTGCATTGATCTATACCTTGGGGTGGCACTAATATCAACCCCTTCACATCGGATGGATCCCACAGAGATATGGGATGAGGGGGTACAGTTGGAGGACTTGGAGAGGAAGGAGTTTGTAAGGCCCAACATTTCACCTTGACTAGAACCATTTTTGTTTTCCAAGAAGAAGGATAGAATCATGAGATTATTCATAGACATACGGTTCATAAACCAAGTGATCGTGAATAAAAAGTATCATCTAGTGATGATTAATGACCTCTTTGATCAGTTGGAGGGACTGATATGGTTCTCAAACATAGACCTCAGGAAATGATATCCCCAACTTCAAGTATGAGATTGAGACATCTAAAAGATTGATTTTAGATGTCTATATGGCCCTATGAGTACTCAGTGATGAAATTGGGCATGATGAATGCCCTAGCAATGTTCATGGGTGTAACGAACTAGGATATCCAACCATATATATACTGGTTTGTTGCGGTCTTTATTGATGAAATATTAGTGTATTCATTGTCTAAGGAGAAACATATGATAGACCTATGGATGGTTCGAGACACAATCTGAGAGAACCATCTTTATGGAAAAATCTCAAAGTGTGCGTTATGGATACAAATGGTCAACTTCCTCAAACATGTCATCTCATAGGATTGATTTTGTGGTGGATCCAAAATGATCGAGGTGGTTCTTTCTTGGGAGCCACCCAAGAGAGTTACAGAGGTTTAGGGTTTTGTTGAGTTGGCTGGTACTATTAAAGATTTGTTAATTAATTATATAGAGTGGAATCACCAAATAATTAATTGAAAAATCAGGAAAACCACTTTGTGTGGACAAAAATAAACCAATGGTGCTTTTAACAGCTCAAAAAGAGCATGTTCAGTGCTTCAATCTTGAGGCTACTATAGGAGGGAACAAACTGCGTTGTGTTCTACAACACATCAGGATCCGTGAAAGGTTGTTCCATGATGTTAGGGATTGAGTTGATTACTTATAGAGAACACCAATTGAGACCACATGAGAAGAACTATGTGAGTCATGACCCTGAGTTAGTAGCCGTGTTCTTCTCATTATGGAGGTGGTGAAACTACATTGAGGGAAAATTATTCATTTTCTACTCTTTCCATAAGAGTCTCAAGTATATCTTTTCTCAAAATGATATGAATCTGAAACACTGATGTTTTCTATTGTTCTTCTAGGAATTTTAATTCAACATAGTCTATAATCTAGGGAGAGGGAACGTGGGGGTAGATTATCTTAGTAAGAGATTGAGTTCAAAACCATTGAGCAAGGCCTCAGAGTAGTTGGCCACACTTCAAATATCCTTTGTGGATAGAGAGGAGACATATTTTCTTCAATAGTTTGTAATTTACCTTCTACTCTTGCAACTTTTTAGGGAGGATAAAATTAGAGATGGCATTTTCAAATATACACGTGCCCATATATCCACAAGGCATGCCCCTATAGGATATTGGAAAAGGTTGGAGCACATTCTAATTTTTAGAGGATACGCAGTTGTAGCAGTGACACCTAGAGTAGAGAGGTATATTGTGGTATGTTTGTTGGGTGGAAAGTCAGACATAGGGAAAATGGAATGGGTTGAAGATGGGAATATATATAGAGGAAAAATGTTGAGTGCATGTATGAATCAGTTCCATGGGTTCTTCTATATCTTTCTAGGGGTACCAGGAAGGAAGTTGGAAGGGATAGAGATGGACTTCATGAAAGGTTTACCACATACATCCAGGATACATGATAACATATGGGTTATCAATGACTGACTGACTGAGTTAACCCAATTTCTAACTACTAATGAGAAGATATTAGTATTGGGATTGAGATACCTCTTCATGCAGGGGATATATACATGGATCATCACATGTAATTGACTTGAGAGAGCTATACATTGATGATGGGGTGACATTCACAGAGTACTTGGTGGAGATAGTTGATCAATATGACATGATCCTTTGCAAATGGTAGATTCCTTAGGTGTGTGTTCATTGGTAGCACATGAATCTCTTGGAGAGCATGTGGGAGTGGGATACTCAGATTCATGCTCAGTATGACATTTTTTCAGATTATCAAATTTTATAGCTTATGTGGATGTAAATACAAAAAGGTGGGGGTATTTTAGTGTCTTGGAATTCAATTTATGTTATTTCCTAAGTTTTATGGGATTTTCTTATAGACCCAGAACTGAGATGATGTGTAACTCCGAGGCCCGGAGTGCCCAGAATGATCCATCAAAAAATGTTTTGTTTTAAATATTACATGTGAGTGGTTTTCCTGAATAATGTGTAATAACACCTAAATGGGGTCCCAGATCAGAAATATGTGGGTACCACTACATTGAGTATGGCTGGAATTCATTTGGTGTGACTTATGTTTAATCGATGTGGCCCTCCTGTGAGAAAACACAAAAATGGAGTAACCGTAAATAAAATAAATAAATAAATAAAATTAATTTTCTAATCTTTATAACTCACAAACGGTGACTCAGATTCAAAAAATGATATCAACATTGAAGTCAAGAGGGTATGATTTCTTTAGGCAGATCCGAACATTTTCTAGTGTGGGACAATAGTGGAATGTTTTTTTGGTTGTAAATTAAAAAATTAAATAAAGATTATTTTATTTTAAAAAATTATAATGTATAAATAGTAACTTAGATTGGTAATATGAGAGTACCATTGAGCTCGTGAGGGTGTGCTTCCCTTAGGCAAATCCTAACATCAGCTGTCATGGGCTAATTGCGAATGTTAGTTTTTGGGAAGTAATAGTAAATACAATAATTTAAATGAAAATTATTTTATTTTTGAATCCCATAACTCAAAATGGTAACTCATATTAATAACCTGACACCACTGTGGTGTTCGTAATGAGATGTTCTCTTTATGAGGTGCCTAACCTTGACCGATGCAGGTTAAAGGAAAAAGTTAATTTTTTTGACTTTTAATTGGAAAATAAAATAAAATAAATTAGTTTATTTTATTCAGAATTGTTTCGCAGTGACACATCAACGAGAAGTCTGTTTCATTCCATAAATTAAACCGTGCAATGGAGCTGCAACACAAATGGTCGAAATATTGTTTCCTAAATGAAATCTCTTAAAGAATGTGAATTAGCATAACAGAAATGATGTGATGAATTTCCTCCATTAAATGGGATAACATGAATTGGGAATGAGAAAGGGATCTAGAAAATAACTATAAACTTATGGGGGATCACAATTTACAAATGGCGAATGACTAATCAATATTTTCAAAAACATTTAGCTTGCCCCTCATCTTCAAGAGGTCTCTCCCTCAATAATCGTTAGAGGACAATTGTAGAGGAATCACCTTCAATTATGAATTCTTCCTTTTATTGAATCTATTCTCTTATTAGGGGTTTAAAAATGTGCGATTATTGTTCCATTGTTCATCCCTTGAAAATGAAGAACAGAGATCAACTCACAAACTAGATGATTCTTGGATGTCTTCTTCTTCTCGGATTGAGGATAAATAATGCAGGTTGATGATGGGGATTATATATCATAGTGATTGAATTATGCTTCATTACCCCACTAAAAAGAAAAAATATGGTCCCTATGACCAAAAGCCAAGATTGTTCATTGGGTGTTCATTTTGATCCCCTCTCTCCCCATATTATTCTTCACCAATAGACCGAAGAGACCAGATGTCGTTTTTTAGAGGATTAAAATGTGACTGGACCCCCGGAGTGATGGGAAGGATTTCTTGTGGCCATAGAAATAAAATAAATGTCCCGAGGATTGAAACAATGCTTTCAGAAAATAAATTGAAACACCAAACCAATAGCGAAGACCCATGGATGGAGGGTCACTTGTAGTGTAACACGGTGTCATGGTATCCCTACATCCGTGGCTGGAAGCTCGATTGTCGGCTACAACATGGCTGCGATTGGAGATAAGGGCCGCAACGGGGGTAGGTCGCCACAAAGTAGGGGAAATGCGGTGCAGCGTTGTATCCCCATGTGGTGCCCTGTAGTCAACGGACCATGTGTGGTAGACGCAGTCAACCCTATGTAGTTTTTTAGAATCATAGGTAATTGATTAATGCTGCTGTGGAGGGGGACATGGCATTGTCAAGTTGTGTCGATGGAGAAGGTATGTCTTGCCTGCCGATTCCTGGGTGGATCAGACCGGTCCAGGATAGAGTAACATGCCCGACAGGCTATTGGCCGGGCTAGTGGATTGAACCATAATACTGTATGACCCAGGAAAGAGGGGAATCAGCCTTCCATTAGGGGCCAATTTTGATTGGTAACCGGTCCGCTTTGCATCCCATCTAAAAATTAACTGGCCCAAATACGTTAGACCATGTTGGGGAATTCAGACCGGCTTGCTGGGCGACATAGCAGGCTAGACAGACAACCAAACCAGGCCAGGTTTAGCAAGTCCCAATTGACCTAGACAATGGGCTTTACAGAACTGTGTTGGTTTAGGACAACCAAACTGGATTGGGCCATGCGGGACCCCCCGAGTTTGGTTGGTCAGTCTGACCAAGTCGGATGTGGACCGAATGCAATAGAACACTGTTTACTCGAACACTAATCTCTTTTATACTGGCCATCCAATTGAAGAATCGTCTACATCATTGGAACCATAGTGATGTGAATTTTCTTTGGGTGTACTCTATGTGATATTCTATGGTAGTAGAGATATGAATGATGGCTTGAAGAGTAGATTCTCCTAGAATAAATATTTCTAGAGAGTGGGAATCTAAGGGATATATGTGACATGAAGGATATGATGAGAAGAACATAGTGGTAACATAGACGAGCAATACTTAGTGGTCCAAGGGATGAGTAGAGTGTAGTGGTCTAACATCTGATTAGACCACAATGGTCTAGCAGGAGAGCAGACAACATTGGTCCAGGAGACGAGCAGACCTCTGTGGTCCAGCAACTGAGCAGACCATAGTGGTCTGGCAGATGAGTGAACCTCAGTGGTCCAGTACAAGAGCAGACCACAGTGCTTTAGTGGACAAGGGGACCCCAGTGGTCTAGCAGACGAGCAAAAGATATTGGTCCAGTAGCTGAGCATACCTCAAGGGTCATGCATGCGATGGGAAATCAATGGTCTTATAGACGAGCGAACCTAAATGGTCCAATAGCCATGTAGACCTTATTGGTCCAAAATACAATAATAACTAACTGATACATTAGCCGAGCAGACCTCAATGGTCCAGCATCCGAGCAGACCTCAATGGTCTAGTAGTATACTAGTCCACTGTCACGAATCGGGACCACGTCTCCATCAGACCCGGTGTCCGACCTAGCCCACGACATGACACGAAAGGAGTTCTCGATCCCCACAGGATAGAATTATTTCATGGGTATCAAAATAGTGAAAGGGAACAATTTAGCAGAAATGAGATACATAAATCATTCATCAATAAGGATAAGATGAAACTGAATAAAAACTATGAAACAATCATGCACTTTAACAAAAAATAAACATAAGGGTCTATATCCCAAACAAATAACTAAAAAGAAACGTCTACAATAGAAAATAGAACTCTGACTCAATCCTCCTAACAAAAATAGAAGCCACATCAGTGACACCATTCAAGAGAATACCAACTACAACCTTAACCACCAGCACTGCACATGAATTCACAGCGTGGAATACACAAGGAACATGGTCTACATACACCCAAAGGTGTATGCAGGGTGTAAGGGAAATACCTAGTTGGAAGTCACCCAATAAAAAGATTTCATGCCACAACAACTAAGAGATAATTTAAAATGATTATTTAAAACTATATTTTTAAAATGCTTTCTTTTTAAGGAAATGATTTAATAGATGAAAGTAAAAAAGGAAAGAGCACTGAATGAAAAACCATTGCACAAATACTACTTTAAAATGGAAGATAAAATTCATAAAAAACATGCACATATCCAAGTGGTCTTTATATACCGATGGAAGGCACCACATCATGAATTGTAGAGCAATGTGGGATAATCTCGTAATGTAGCTAGTATGTGTGATGCGCTAGAGGCATAGAACCTCGGTGTAAACGTGTAATACACAACAATCAATGCTTGTGTGCATGATCCATTTGTAAGGAAACACATCCATAAACTAGTGTTTTAAAATCATAACAAAAGTTTAGTTAATGTTCTAACGTCAATTGTACTAGATGAATCCAGGAAAAACCACTCATGTGTCATCTAGCGTAGTAGTCCTAATCCGCCCACCTTGGTACCCAAGGTTTTCCATTGTCCTCAATCAGGTTCCACATTCAAATAAAATATCACCTTCCCATAACACAAACTGAACAAGACATTACGCACAAAATCCACCACCTGCATACCGGAAAACCATTTCCAAAAGACACTCACACCAAGATACCTTTTCAAAATATGTTTGTCATTACATAATCATTTCACAAGTCCACATTTGTCAACACTCAGGGAAGAACACAATCAATTTTCACAACTTAGACAACATTAATAAATAAAACAAATAGGGACAACATAATAAGCATACTCAATTCCAAGGTGAAATGTAAATTTAGACATGTTGATTAACAAATTACCCATAAAACTAGTTTTGATTCACTTTCTCTATTAAATTCACAGTTTTCAGCATTTTGAAAACACCACCAAGTGATGAATAGATGGTTTACACTAAAAACATGCCTCATTTTATATAAATATGCTAATTAAAAAACAATCACATAAACAAATCATCCAAAACACAACTTTCGTGCCATACAAATAAATCAATAAATCGTTTAAACTATTTGTTTAATCAATTCAAGATAAACCATGAAAACAATACACCAAAAGCCAATTTATCTCACATATGAATGTCCCTTTTTAACTAAATACTCAATGTAACAATATAAAAACATTTTAACATTATTCAAACAATTTTCAATTTAATTTCAAATGTGTACAACAATGAAATACACTCAAAGTGACTCATTTTTCCATAAAATCCCCATGTAAATATACACACACCTTGAAGAATTTAAAAACACATTTTTCACATACTAAAAACCCCAAAACTATTTTTTCCATGTTTCGCATGCCAAACACCGCTTAAATAAACCATTTCTCAATTTATAAAACAACTCAATAAAATTCCACAAGACCTCACTTCAATGCAGACATGTTTTTCCCTGAAAACCACATTTAAAAATTACTCACACCTCCCAACCCTTATGAATCTACATTTTAACCCCAAAAACAATTGATGAAAATCATTTTGAAATTACCCTAGCAAAAACAAAATGAAATGCAGAACCATTTCTAAAAAAATGTAATTTTATCACACATAGAAGTAAAAAATATTCATAAATCATGTTTCAAACAACATATAAAACACTACCATGATGTAGTAGGGGGTTATATAAAAAAACTCCACAATTAATGTAAACATTTCTCATAAAAATAAAATGCACATCCTAACCTTTTCTAAATAAAATTCGAATTACAAAAAAATCTTATTAATTATTTACAAAATAGGAAAACAAAGCCAACATGCCCAAAATAATTCGTTAACCATTGGAAATACATAGATAAGCATACAAAACAGAAATACCCTTGAAAAAATAGTTTTTTCCATCAAAAAACCCCTAAAACCCAATTTGAAAGCATTGCACTAAAACAACACAATACACTACCACTTCCTTAAATCAAAAAATTATTTCGTACTAAAAAACACTAACAATATTAAAAATATCATTCACACCACAAAATAAAACCAAGAAACACATTTATAAATTCATATTAGCATAATAAATTTATCCAATGGTACTAGGTCATGAAACCACCTACCATGGCGTATCAGACTTCACAAACATGGTGTGCAATGATCGTCCCTAGCCAATCGCACCTCAAATGAACCCAATGGAGAACCCTATACAAGAAATGGAACCAAAAAAACTCAAAATCAAAATTTAAATTGAACTCTATAGCCACTTCACAATCGAACCTCAAAGAAAAGGTAGTAAACTCAACCAATGGGGGTGGCAATCACCGGATAGGGGCTTCTCCTGAAGGGAAAAAGAGGCCACCGATCATGGGGGTTTGCTGTCAAGCTATGGCTGGCCTATAGAGGGAGACAACAGATGGTCTGAAGGATAACAAGGGGGGCAGGGGTACGTGTGGGTCTGAGTAGTGGACAAGGTGAGAGGGAGTGGGGGAGAAGGGTTGGATATAGCAGGGGGCACCAAGAAAAGGTTGGGGCGTGACAGGCTAGTCGGGAGATAGGCATGGGTTCGACGATTGGTCCTCACAGGTAGGGGCGCGAGGCGGGTGGTCCGGTGTGGGAGGGGTGCATGACGATGAGAAGATGGTGGAGAGGGGTGTGATGTGACGGGGAGAAAGGGAGGGGTTGGGGTAAATCCATAACCAATGGGATAAAATGAAATAAATAAATAAAATAAAACTAAAAAAAGTCAAAAAACAAAACTAATAATAGTAATAATAGTAATAATAAGAATAGAATCATAATTATACTATTAATATCATTCTCAATAATGATAAAATTATTATCATTATCACAATGATATTCATTATATTTTTAACACCTCTTCTTTTATTTTATATTTATTTTAACACTCATTTAACTATAATACTTTATCATTAATTCATTTTATTTAATTATTTGAAGAATGTGTTGGTTAAACGGTGGCCCTGAAAAAGTTGGACAGCTTGGCAATTATAAATTTCCCAAAAAAACTCATTTATCAGAAAAAAACTAAATTCCACTGGGACATAGCCCAAACCTCAACTAAAATTTTTTAATACAAATTAAATAATATAAATAAATAGAAACATAATATAATATTAACAATAATAATTATTATTACAATGTTAATAACAACTTCATTATTATTTTCATTTTTTTTATTCTTAACACGATTAATAATAATATTAATATTAATATTCTCAAACATTATTATTATCATTATAATAGTCCATTAAAATTTATTAAACTTCTTGTTTTTATTTTATCCTCATTTTACTATTCTTTAAATTTTATTTATCTTCCAAGAACATCAATAAGACCATGTGTTAAAGCGAGCGAGGTCACATAGTGACTCGGGCGAGGCCCGCATCTTTGACCGCGATGTGATGGATGTTGTTAATGACAAAACATGCATTTCTGAATGAGAACTCAAATATTTTAAGTCAAGATCCAACACAGACAACGAAATTCCAAAAAATTTAATTAAATAATAAATTTAAAAACGATGGGTGTGACAAATATCCCCACCATAGTCCTTTCCATCGCTGGAAAGACACAAATTGGGATGAACCCCAACATAGAAAGTGAAACACCCTTAAGGATTGAAAAGGATCCCCATGAAAAATAATTGAAAAGAAGAAAAAACACTATGCTTAGAGAAAGTGTTATAAATGACAGCCTCATGAAAGCCCTACAAGACTATTCACTATATATCACCTACCCCAAAGATTTGGAACACCTCTATATGATTGATCGAGGGATAGAACTCTTGCACACATGGAAACCAACTTCACAAACCGAAACAAGACTGGGGAAAGAGATACGAGACTGGGAAACCACCACTGGGTGACCGAAAAGGGGAGGCCAGAGCTGACTCCCCATCATGGAAATAGTCTATCATTGACTTACTCTAGAGTCAATTGTGGGAGACCCATCATGGGTCACCCCACTATAATAACTAATAGAAGGTACAAAACATTAAAAAATTTCTACGGTGACCAAACACCCAACCAAATGGGTGGGTAAGAGAGGACCCAACTACTAGGGCATCAAAACCACAGCCAAAGGCAAACCAACATCTCCACATCACTAGACGAACAACATTCCAATTGAGACCAAAAATAACCAAACAAACTCCATAAGGACTGTTAAAAGTGATTTAATCTTGTGGGACACAACCACCTGGACATTAAGGTAATGAGACGACCACACCTCCTCATAGCCAATGGAAAACCTCATGCACCCAGATGGGTCGTTTGAAATAGAATAGCTATAGGAAACTATTTAAGCTACTTAGAATTTTAACACTGATGGATAATGTAAATTCATGGTCCCATACACTCTCTGGGTTCCTGAAAACATTCCAAATTCACTCCGAGGCATATGGCTAGTTCCCTAATGTTTGAAGAATCTCCGACCTCACAGTAAGATATTGAAGACTCTCGAACGGAGATTCTCCATCCTCGGTTCTATATAAAACCACAATACATTCAGGAAAACACCAACAAACACAACACACCACCCATCCACCAATTATTTAAAACACCAAATAATGTTTTATTAAAAACCAGATTTTCATGAATTCAAAGCAAAGGGACGAGGAACAATTAAAGAAGAGACTATTGTCGGTGGGTGACCACGACATATAGTTGGTGTCCATACACCAATCACACCACTTCTACAAAGAGTATTCTAGGAATGTGTCCCCAACCCCTCATGGATTCCATACCATGCGAGCACACTAGGACCACTTACCCTACTCCCTTTTAATTTCACCTAAACAATATGAACCACATGGAAAAATGACTTAGAAAACCCAACACTTATCCAGGTAACTCGAGTCCCTCCATAAGGTGTGTTGGCCATGAACCATGCTCATAGCTATAATGTCGATTTCTGACACCCTTAACATTGATATATCTTAACTCTATCCCAAAGGAAGATGACCTAAAATAGAAAACAACCCATTGATACAATTTTTTCATGAGCCAGGCTTGGACGCCATCTGACCCAGCACCTATCCCGGTCAGCGTCATGACCCGATGTGTATTCCCAGTATCTAAAGGCTTGCACATGTGTCTGGGTATCAAAATAGTTAAAGGTTATGATTACTCAAAATTAGTTAAATAAAACATTCAACAAGATGGATAAGTTGAAATTGAAAAAAAATATCATACAAACATTCCCATAAACTAAAATCAAAATTAAGGGTCTATAACCTAAAACATTATCTAAATGTAAATTAAAATAATAGAAACTAGAACACTAACTCAAACCACCCAGCAAAAAGAGAGGCCACATCAGCACCACCCTACAAGAGAAGCCCGAATGCAACCTACACCACCATCATTGATCCCAATGTCACTACCTGAAATACACAAAGAACAAGGTCTACATACACCCAATGGTGTATGTACGGTGTGAGAGAAAGGCCCAGAAGGAATTTAACCAATTAAATTATTCAATGGAACAACAACTAAGAGATAATTTGACATGCTTATTTAAAACTATACATTTAAATGTCATTGTTATTACGGAAAACATTTGAAAGATAAAAGTGAAAATTAAAGAGCACTGAAAGAAAGAACATTTCACAAATACTACTTTAAAATTGAAGAGAAAATTCATAAAGAACATGCACATACATGAGTGGTCCCTCGTATGCCGACAGAAGGCACCACATCATGAATAGTAGAGCATTGCAGGTAAATCCCTTAAAGTATCTAGAATGGGTTGTGTACTAGAGACATCATACCTCATGCTAAATGTGGATTATGACCCACAATAAGCATTGCTCTCATGAACGATCCCCTAATATGGAAACACATCCTTAACATATTGGTCTCCAATAATTTCAAAACCTTATTTAGAGTTGTAACGTCAATCAAACCAGTTAAAACTGGGATGAACCAATCATGTGTTATCTAGTATACTAGCCCTAATCCACCCACCTTGGTAACGAGGGTTTTCCATTATGCTCAATCATGATCCACAATCACATAAAAATCATATTCACATATCACCAACTGAATAAGACGTTACTCACAAAATCTACCACCTGCATACCCAAACACCTTTTAAAAAACACACGTACACCACGATACATTTTCAATATATATTTTTCGTTACTTAATCATCTCACAAGTCCCCATTTGGAAACACTCAGGGAAGAACATTATAAATTTTCACAACATGGAATGCATTACTAAATAATATAAATAGGTTCAACATAATAAACATACATAATTATATATAGGAAATTAATTTCTAGAAACTTGTATAACATATTATCCTCAAAACTAGTTTCGCGCCATTTGATCAATTAAATGAACTGTTTTCACCATTTAGAAAACACCACCAAGCGATGCAATGCAGGTTTACACTAAAAACCTATCTCATTTTATATAAATATAAAACATTGAAACCAAATTCATAGGCCAATCTTCAAAAACACAACTTTCACGCCATCTAAATAAATCAACAAATCCTTTATAATTTTTTTTAAATCATTTCAAGATAAACTAGGAATCTATTACACCAAAATCCACTTTATCCCATATAAGGACATCAATTTAAAACAAAATACTCAAGGTAACAATATCAAAACATTTTTACATTATTCATGCAAATTTTAATTTAATTTCAAATGTGAACTATAAGGAATCACACCCAAAGTGAATAATTTATCATCAAAAATACCTATTTAAATATACAAACACCTCAATGAATTTGAATACACATTGTTCTCATAACATACTACCCCAAAATCCATTCAACCATGTTTCGCATCCAAAACACCACTTTAATAAAAAAAATTCAATTTGTTAAACATCTCAACCACATTCCATAACACCTCACTTCAAAGAACACATGTTTTTACATGAAAAACCCATTTTAAATTCACTCACACCTTTCAACACTTATAAATCCTCATATTCACCCCAAAAACAATTTTTCAAACTCCTTTGTAAAATAACACAACAAGACCAAAATAAAACAAGAAACCATTTCCAAAAAGAAAATAAAACTTCATCACACACGCATGTCAAAATATTTATAAAGCAGATTTCAAAAAACCTATAAAACACTACCAAGATGAATTGCTGGTTTAAATAATAAAAATGCCCCAATTAATGTAGACTTGGATATTAAAAATCAAATTCATATCCTATGCTTTCCAAAATATAATTCGCATAACAACACAATATAATAAATTATACCTATAATTGCAAAACAAAGCCGACAAGCCCAAAATAATTCTATAATCACTGTAAATCCACACTTAAGAATACACAACTCAAATACAAATAAACAACTCTTTAATCCATCCAAAAACCACTACTAAACACATTGAAACCATTGCACAAAGACAACACAAAAATTTCCATTTCTTTAAATGAAAATTTTATTTCTGACTAACAAACACACTAACCATTTTAAAAACATCATTCAAAACACAAAATGAAACCAAGAAACACATTTATAAATTAAATTATTCATAATTAAATTATCCAATGATCTAGGGCATGGAATCACATACCTTGGTGAAGCAGACTTCACAGATATGGTACAAAAATACCATCGCACGCCAACCGCACCTCAAACAATCCAAAAAAGAAAACACTAAATAAGAAATAGAACCTAAAAAACTCAAAATCAAACCATAAATTGAACCTTATACCCACTGAACAACTGAAAATCGAGTATAAAAGAGTTAGATAAATAGATAGGGGTGGTTTTCACTAGACCATGGCTTCACCGGAAGGGAAAAAGGAGGCCACCAACAATGGGGGTTTTCTATTGTGCGATAACTATCCAGGTGAGGTCACCAGTGGCTGGTCCAAAGAATGGTCGAGGGTGGTCGTCAGTGGGCGTTCGTTCGAGTCTGAGCAGGACAAAGGGTGTGAGGAAGATGGGGGAGAAGGACCAGATAGAGCAGGGGAGCCAGGAAGACGGTGGGGGCATGACGGGATCGCCAGGAGAGAGGCAGAGTCACAATAGTGGGACCTCACCGGAAGGGAGGTTGGGGCGTGAGGTGGGTGGTCCGGCATGGGGGGGGGGGTGCAGTGCAACAAAAGGGGGGGTGCCGTAATGGGGAGAAAGGGAGGGGTTGGGGAAGAAACCCAAACCCAAGGGAGAAAATAAAATAAATAAATAAAAATAAAACAAAAAATAAGGATAAAAAGCAAAATAGTAATAGTAATGATAATAATAATAACAATATGAATAAATTATACTAATAATAACATTCTAAATAATAATAACAATATTATCTATATTAAAACGAAATTAAATAAATTTTTAACACTTATTATTATATTTTATTTTTATTTTACCACTCATTTAATTATATTACTTTTTCATTAATTCATTTTATTTAATTATTTGAACAATGGGTGGGTCACACGGTAGCGCAGGTGATGTCGCACGGCTTCGCAATTATGCTTCTTTTGTGCATCACATACGTTCAAGCCCTGAAAACATGTTTATCAACCAAAACAAAAAATTCATCCAAGACATAGCCCACACCTCGATGGAACATTTTGAAAACCAATAAAATAATATAAAAAAAGTAACTTAATATAATATGAATAATATTAATAATTATTCAAATATTAATAATAAATTAATTTTTTTATTTTATATTCATAATACTATTATTAATAATATTATTAATATTCTCAAACAAATATTATTATCATTAAAATAGTCCCTTAAATTTTATTACACTTATCATTTTAATTTAATTTTCATTTTACTATTCATCAAATTATATTTATCGGCCTTGAGCATCAAGCGGACCACAGGTTGAATCATGCGAGGTCACGCGGTGACTCGAGGGAGGCTATGCGGCTATGAATGTGGTGGGTTTAACATTGTCAAGTCCAAAACATCCATTTTTGAATGAGGACTCACAAATTTTAAATCGATCCCCAAACTAGACTACACAATGCCTAGATAATTAATTAAATTAATAATTTTAAAGTGAAGGGTGTGACAACCTCAGTGTTCTAGTAGATGAATGAACCTCATCGATTCATCATGGATGATTTAATCAGATGTATAAGATGACTTACCTCTAAGATGGTTGTTCATTCATTCTACACGTTAAGTTATACCTGGTGTGAGCTCTCTTGTAATGTGGTTTTAAATTTTGGTCATTCATTTTTGGTTTGGGTTTTCTGCTGACTATTGAGTTATTCAACCCTTTATGGGTTTCTCTCGCATGTTTCATGGCTCCTGCAAGCGATAAATTCTTCGATGAAGACGTTGGTGGGCTGGGACCTAGTGGCGCTTAGTGAGACAGGGTAGACAAGCGTACTTCTATGTCTACTTACGGTTACCCTTCACCTACCTTTAAATTAAGGTCTCAAGTGGATCTATCGTTGCATCTTTACATTCCCATGTGGTTTTTGGTATGTATTATATCCCTTTGTAATTATAGTTTGTATTATACACTCATTAGTTGTCTTAGTGATAGTTGTGGTTTTATTTATGTTTACTTTTCGCATTTTGAGCTTTATTCGTGTGTACATGACAAATAGAAATTATTTCCCTTTTAAAGATATTCATACCTATTTCTATTCATCATCCAGTAAGCTATGCGAGGAGGGCTATGGGTAGTCATGACATTTTCCATGGGGGACAGGTCATAAATTATGTGGTTAGAAACTCTATAAGGGTAAAATATAAGATATATCAATCAAATCAACATTTTTTATTTAATTTAAGATGAAAAAGGGGTAATCATAAAAGTACCGTACATTACTGAGATGACAATGAAAAAATCATACAAAAATGAATTAAATCTAGTAAACATAAAATTAATAATAATATAATGTAATATAATAGCATTGAAATATGAAATTACATAATAAATGTAAAACATGTAGAAGTATAGAAAAATATATATTATGTTAAGGCATATAAACAATATCATCACCATGTTTCGAAAAGATATATCACATACCAAAATATAGGGATATAAAAGTCTTGACCACACCCATCATATAACAGAAAACAATACATATGAATCCCAATGGAAGATTAAAAAAATCTATTAAAACATATCATAGTTATCCCATGAAAATAAAACACATTATATTAAAAAAAATTATAAAATAAAATATTTTCATCAATAAAAATAATGTGGATGATTTAACCCAAACATATCTTGATTAAAAATTGAAAAATGTTAAAGGATATTGATAAAGATTAAATTTCCATGAACAGATCATAAGAAAATTAATTAAAATATGATAAAATCATATTTCTTTTTGAGAAAACATTATAACAAATAACTCCAAATCCAATTTTATATAGAATAACATAAAATAAAATAAAATTCTCATGATGAAACATGAAATGTTTAAAATGAATCATTATAATGAAAACCAACTAATATGTTAGTATACAAAACCTGAGTGAAAAATAATAAAGTAATTTTGATGTAAATATTTAATTAAAATATTAATATGCAATCCAATCCCAGAAATAAAATTATTTAATCAATAATTTAGATAAATTGAATGAAATTTATTATAGAATATAAATAATGAAGACGACGAGAATAAAATTTCCAATTTTCAAGTAATGTATAATTAAAAAAACACAATAAAATTTTATTTGGGTTAAATATTAATAAAAGGGTGGGGAAATGATCGAAAATACATTTAAATACATTAAATCACCTAGGAGGAGAAGAATTGGATTTCAAAAGAAATATTATATAAATTATTCTCATAAATGATTAAATACTGATAAACTAATATAATATTACCTATTTTAAGATCCTATCTAATAACTGTATTGATATCTAATTTTTTTATTTTATACCAATTTTTGGCACATATATTATTTATTATATTTTATTTTCATCATAAAATGATTTTTGTTTTAATTGTATCATACTTGTTAAAGTTGAATATTTTTTATCTCAATTTTATATTCTATTTTTCATTCAAATATTTTTCAAGGAAGATGATTATGAGATGGATTTTTCAAAAATACCTCACAAATAAGATTTTACTACCATTAAATATAAAATATTTCGTACCCTAGGGTCGATCTAATGAGGAGACTGCTCACACATACCATTTTTTTTATCTATATTGAAATATAGAATTTAATAGTGTAATAAAATACTAAAATAATATGGGTTGTAAAATATTAATGATAAATAATTATATAAATGGAATATAAATATCAAATTAAAAACATCATTAATGTAAAATAAAATAATATTAGTGAATAATAAAGAATTAATTATGATTGAGAGTTCATGAAGATGCTATCACTATTCAATAAAAAATTAATTATCAAAATTATACTCAAATTTGGCATCAATCCAATCACAAAACAGCCTCCCATTTAACTGTTATTATACCACAATGACTCTACTCATGACACGAATAATCACTAACATTATATCCTCAATTTCACTATATCTTTTATTCATTATTACGATGACAATAAAGAAGAATAAAAATGATTTGGAAGAATAATAAAATTTTAGTAAATGCTAGGTAAACCCCATGGAAAATCCATATTTATCACTTATTGAATTCATATATTAAAATAAATAGATTAAATTGAAGTAAAATTTACTCAAAAAATCCACAATCCCCCTTAAAACAACAACAAGGGCTAGTTCACTATTTTAATAGATATATGATGTGTCATAGTGGTAAAAAATTAAAGTTAAAATGAAATAAAAGATATAAAGAGAGAATAAAATATATCAACCAATTAAAACATTATTAAGACAACATATTCCCAAATTCGAATAATAATTGTTAAAAAACGTCAAAACCTTTTCATTTAATTGGAGGTGGGAATTTATGGGTATTAGAGGGGATGGTTTTAGTCCAAAAAATGTTACTCTAAATGTCCCCATTTTTCACACCCAATAAATATACAAATATTGGTAGGTGATAATATTGGAATATTTTATCATTTACATAATCTATCTAGGAATAATATATGAGCTCCATCAGACTTGTGTAAAATGAGTTAGAATAGATTTACTATTAAAATATTTTTTTTCCATGGTATTATTGGAATTGGAAATATTCAATTTCTAAAGAATTTATGACCATGATCGAGGCTGAATAATTCAGTGAAATAGTTAAATAAAATATTCCACATATTTTTCAAGTGTTCTATTTGAATTTAAATAGTAATTTAGAAACACTATTTTGAGATATGGTCCCATATATATGTTTTTAGAAAAGGGTATAGATTATGAGGATCGACTTGTGAGATTTATTTAGTCTTCATAATTCTAATTTTTGATCTTCCTTATTTTTGAAGAACTTTTTCCCATAAACCCTATTATAATTTAAAAATAGAATTTAAAACAGTTGAAAATTTTATATTATTTAGTGGATAAAATACTAAATACATATAAAAAAACATGAATTAAAAAATAAATCAATATTCACAATTAGGATCATCATATTAACAAATAATAAATTTTTTACAATTAACCCTAAAATGTGATATTTTTTAGAGAAAAATATTTAACATAAGATTACATTATGTTAAAATAGTTGTTTTATAAATCCATCACTCATTAAAATATTAATTAAGGGAAGTCTTCAAATATTCAAATCAAAATCCAAACCAAATTAAAACTGAAATAATTTCAAAGATATTCTCCAAAATTGAATTTCAACTTGGGTGGTCCATGAAAAATAATTTTGTTTTATTATATATTATCACATATAAATTCATTGAACCTAAAAAATATGTGCATGACCCAGTCACACCATCCTTACAATAAAATTAATCTCAATCTTCACTAAAGTGAAATGAATGATAGAATTAAGATAATACCTATAATGTATGTGTATCATCATAGAGATGTGAAAATTGTCATATCTCCAAATCAAGATATATAATAATATTATTAATCATGAGGTAATTTTTATTATGAGTTATGTGTCTATGGGTTAGTAGGTAAAAAAATTATTAAGTGTGGCATTAAAAATTTGACTGCGAACTCTTAAATACAATCACCGAAATTTTTAGTTGATTGCCCAAAAATATTTCACCGAATTAACATTTTAAGGAGAAAAAAACCATTTCTGACATGGGCCATGAGTCAAAAGTCAACACAACAAATTATATCATCTTAATTACCACATTTCATTTTTAATATTATTTTAAATTTTTTATGGTGAATGAGATAGAAATATTATATAATAAACTAAAGGAAACCATGGAATAAGAATTCAGAAATATATACATAATGGATAATTCAATCATATATCCACTATCTTCTTTTTTTATTTTATATATTTTTATGGAGAACAAGATGATTTAATTGAATCAAAATTTATTAAAGAAACTCATATTTTTAATCAAATTCCCATAAAATTATTAGACACATCACACCACCGTATAATGTATTTAATCTAAAAGAAAAAATATGAAAATCCCTACCCCACACATAAACATTAAATATTAATGAAACAAATTACAAGTATTCTGATAGATAGGGATAAAATTATTTTAAGGTGGCTTAGAAGTATAAGAACATTCATTGATTTTAAAAGATATTAATGTTTAAATATAATGGTGGGTCTCATTTTAAAATATGGATTTCCAAAAAACTAGTTCAATATCATCAAAATGTTTTAATATACTACATATCATTGAATCTAAATAAAAAAATAATAGTTTTAACACAGAATCCATATTTCTCTCTTTAATGTATTGGTATTAAAAATAATATGTAATAATGTTATATAATACCTCATGGGATGGGAAAAATAATTTTTTTAGAGATTTTTAGACCTGTATTAAAAAAATATTAACTTCTAAAAATTATTCAATATAAAAATCATAAAACAATATTTCCATCCAAATAATTAATTAAAATATATTTTTTCAAAAAGCATAAAAAATAACTGCAAATCAATACAATTATGGAAGAATAAAATTAATTTTCATTGAAGCTCAATGTTCCAAAAAAATGAAAAATTAAAATTAAAATACAACAACACTCATAAGTAGAATGACACTCCACTGACACATAAGATCATACTACTCATAATTTAAAGTCAAAATAATAAACATGAAAGGCTGGAGTAACCATAAAGAATTAAATATTCAACCTTAATTTATTTTCTTGTGGAATATTTCAGATAAATCATACTTACCTCTACTTAGTCCTATAATTTAATATCAAAAAACATAAAAATGAAAAAAATGTGAAAAGGAAAATAATATAGAACATGGTTTGTCCCCCCAAAGTGGGTTCTAGGTTTTTATTAAAACTATTCATGTAGTTGAAACAAATTATCAATAAGGAAATGGTGGTGAGGGTTTTAAAAATATACACCACCACATTTTATTTCTACCAACACTTATAAGATTGTTCCAAGAGTTGGAACCAACATTGAGATGAAAAAATGTTTCATCCCCATAATGAGAAAAAAAGATAAATTGAGTAAAATGGGGAATGTAAAAATTATATAGTGGTCCTCATTGTCAAATACAAATGTTCCATCATCTATGTGATATGAATGTTGATGTAACAATAGAATTCTAATCTTCCATTGCCCTGTATTGTTTTCTTATTAATCTTATTCAAATTATACAAAGTCTTCTCCCCATTAGTGTCAACTTCAAAAAAATCATCATCAATCCCTAGGGAATTAATGGGTGATAATTTTCTAAATTAAAACTATGGGATTTAGTTTTTTTATATTACTGTAAAATCAGATAATAGAGAATTAAATCTCATTCCCACTCTTTTCAACTTATCAACTTCATGTATTGTCTCTTCTTGCTAGGAATAAATGATGATTGAATTTGGTTTGATAAATAAGGGTTATAAAATATTATTTTAACATCCTTAATTAATTTTATAAATGTTGGAATAATAATTTCCTTTTTCAGATCAACCTCCTCTTGATGGAACTCTAGAAATTACTATGAAAATTCATTGAGCTTTATGGCCAATGCTACTGGAATGGATTTCTCACATTATTTCTTTATGTCCATTATGAGATCCTTGAATTAATATTTATAAAAAATTTAATTATAAAACCTTAAAAATTATATTTCTAATATCCCAATTCTATCGATCATTGAATTAGTGGTTTCATCATCAATGAATCTTGTTTTTTATTTTTTATATATTTTAATTTCTAATTTTTTTAAACAGTATTAAAAAAATTATGGTCTCCCTAAAAATTGAGATAAAATAATGATATGTAATTTTGATGAGTTTGTCACCAATAAATTTTTACAAACAAATAATTAACCATTGTGTGTATGTTTAAGTTGATCTCTTGAGGAGACTACCCAAAAACCCAATGTTTATATTTTAACTATTTTAAAAAAATATACTATTGTAATTAGTTACTAATAAAATGGAGGGGGGGGGGTATGTGTGTTATATTAATATATAAACGAAAATGAAAAAAAAATCAAAAAAATAAGGATGTTAATACATAAGTATTTTAGATAAGGTGAAAGAGGTTTTTATTCCCAATAGTTCAAAGTGATGATATCAATGTACATTAAAATATTAAATCTCACAATTTTACAAAACGATATGATTAACCCTACCACTCAAAATCATCCATTATTATTTTATATTACCCCAAAATGATAATATATAAGTATGATAAAACTCTGTTACATTAGTTCCACAATTTTAGCCCAGTGTATTTGCTACATTATTGTGATGATAGAGATGGGTAAAAATTAATGAAAATAAGAATTAAAATTAAAGACATTTGGATGAACCCTAAATCCAAAAGGTTCAACCAATACCACAATTATAAAATTAAAATAAATATTATACATTAAATAAAAAAATTTCACTCCAAATATCAAACAAAAAAGAGATATGTGTCCATATTCAGAGAGATTATAAGAAGCAAACTAGTGGAAACTTAAAATGAAATAGAATGTATGATGACAAATTAAAATAGAATAAACTTTTATACCATTATTAGAATATCATAAACCAAAATTATACTAAAAATTAATTACAAATAACCAACACATGACACAAAGGTGGATGTGTACAATTATATGCATGAGAGGGGATGAATCTAGATCAAAAAATATTCTAATGAATGTCTTCAATATTTTGGAATGCTAAACTATATAATTTGGGATTGTATTAAACTATAATGTCCTTGGTATATATATCCTTTATCAACCCACAATATTCTATCACAATTATCATCATTTATTTATAGTTTTAGTGGCTTTACAATGATAATATTTAATTTCAGGGAGACTATTAATAGTCAAATGTTCCAAATTTCCAGGAAACTATGACCATCAGCAATGTTGAATATATAAACGTAATTGTCAAATGAAAATATTACACATATTTTTTTAATTATCCATATCAAATTTTAAATTATATAGGCTACCCATTTATATTATATGGGCCCATATTCAAAATACAGTTAATTTGGGAACAAATTTAAATTCACAAAATATGAGAATTATTTGTGCTTAATAATGTTGGATTTGAAATCTTCTATTTCTTGATGAAATATACCCCATCGAAACTATAATCGTAATAAATATTTTCTTCATATTTTTTAGTAAATAAGAAGTAATATATGAAATACAGAACTGATTTAAAAATAAATGAATTATATATTTAGTGTGTTCTTTAAATTGAGATCAAACTATAAATAAAACCAAAAATTATAAAAATTACCATTACAATATTAAATTGATTGGATTAAATAACTGAATTAAATAATAAAATATGAGAAACTATAAATTTAAGTATAAGAATTATAATATTATAATGATTTATAAATTCCAAAATTAATTGACTAAAAGGTACATATATAGTTAAAAATATTGGGATTCACAATGGGTATAGTCAGTGAAACATTATAAATAAAAGAAATATAATTATAATTATAATTAATCGGTTGGAGGTAGTGAATAGAAAATGATATTTATTTGAATTGTTTTCTTTCCCATTCTTATATAGTGTATAGAGGATATTGATTTGGTTTATATAATTGGAAATATTCATTTGAATCAAGATATTTTCATGATTTTTGAATGGGATATGAATTTCATTCTATTTAATCAATTAATCTCTATAGAAAAAAACCATTTTATACTACACGGATAGAATTATGTATTTTTTATTAATGTGTTCCCTATATATTATTTTTTTAGTATTTTTGGATTAAAAAACCATGTATAATGTGGATTATTCCAGATGTTCACCTTCTATTTTAGTGTAAATATTTTAATGTCCACTTTTTTATTGGTAACTTTCATTAATATTTTTTACTCTCAAACTGATATAGAAGTTCCTATGTTATAATGATAACCTTAAGATACTATGATTTTAATTTTGAACATAGTCTCTGTGGTCCAGCTATATCATATTAACCATACATAGTTGTTGCATATCTATCAAGTTTTGGGTTCTCACATGCCTTGACACATATTCTCAAGAAGTTACTTCACATAGTGATATCAAGTATGTGGGATCATGATTACATATTCACTGATAGGAACACCACATTTTTTGGTTGCCACTGAATGTTCCAATCTTCGAACATGTGTATCGGTATCCTGATTTAACATCATTATCAATGTGTTCCATTTGAAAACATAAATTGAGTTAATGAATAAACAATGTAAATTAACAATTCTTGAGGTAGGTTTCATTGGATGCATCATTAGTGGTGTAACATTTTTTGAATGGTCATGATAGAATTTGTTACATCTGAGTTGAGGATGTTATATATTGGGAAAACATTATTAGGATGGTAATACCTTTATAAATCATATTCCAAGGTATTCAAAGGTATGCATTTCATGTTAGTTTAATAAATAATAATGTATGGATAGTTGATGAATGAAATTCAGGTCATGAATTATGATATATAAGAAGACAAAGAGATTATGTTACATAGTGTGGGTTCATTTGATGGTTTTAGATTCTATAATTATTATGTATCACTTTAGTGGCCTTGATAGGTTGATAAAATCTAATATTTAACTATTAATACTATTTACATCAATTAATATAAAGACATAGAGGGTCTCAAACAATATACAACTTCATGATTCATCCATATTATGGTGAATATTATTATTGGACATGGTGAACCCCACCACAGTGTCTGACACTTTTGAGTAATTAATCATTGATGAATCAATAAATTCATTTTCATCGAGTATAGAATTATTGTGTTGAATTTATTTTTTAAAATAATTGACAATATATTTATTTAAATATTATAAAAATATGATATGAATGAATATAATTTTAATATTAATGGTTTGTTTTATATTAATGAAAATTTAAAATCATGTTAAATGACTTTTTTTTCATGTAATGTTTTTAATATATATTACATGTGTGTTATATAAAATAAATAATATTTTTTATTGAGTTATTTTATCATAACTATTTATTATTTTTTCTTTTTTGGGTATTTTAGTTTTGAGCAATGGGGAATCCTTTAGGATTATTGGTACAACATAATATATAAGAAAGAGGAGAATCTCATCCAAACAACTATTTATTCCTTTGTAATGATAAGTTATCTCTCCTCCTAAAAACTAGAGTGATAAAGTATCCATCCAAGGGACTGATTCAATAATTCCATGGACATATCATATAGACAGGAACAAGGTAATCATTATGACACCGTATGATTATTTGATGCTTCAAGATATCAACTAGAATTAAAAAACAATTACCATGTAGATTATTGAATACATAACATATGATCTAGAGTGGTTCCTCATTAGACCCTTCATCCAATGGTCACTCACAGTGAGTTGTAGTTAATCATACTTCATTTCAAACATGGAATCTAGAAATTTATAATTTACTTTCTTCGATTAAATCACATGATATCCAATGACATCTATTTAGGATCAGATCATTGAATATTTCAGGTTTAATCATTCTGGTGGTAAAAAAATTTAATCACTGGATCACGTACTCACATTGCGTTCCCTAGTACAAACAATATGTATCAGTGTGATCGTTCATTTTTTTTGTCAAGAAGTATTTAATTTTCATTAAATTAATTAGATGGTTTATATTTGGTCCAAAATTAATTAACTATGTGGTGATATATTTTAATAGAAAGCCAATATTTCCATTCAAAATTTATAATAAGTTTAATTTGAATCATTTTTTGATGTTATAATTTTATATTTTTTTTATCTAACTATGTTAGAAGTGGCCATTCAAGTGACCTCTCATATTGTGGCCAATATCCATACTAATTATGATAACTTCAACAATACATTACAAAGCCTATATTTTCCAAAATGTTGTGGAAAATTGTATCTCAAATTTCTAACTATAATAGGTTCATGGTAAAAATGAAAAATTATAATCATGGGTGTATATAATGCCTTAAAGGGTGGATTTTAAAATTTAATGGGGACTAATTTGGTGGCCAACTATTTGTTCAGAAGTCAAAAGGGGTTAATATAGAAATGTAATAGCTTCATGTGAAAACTATAGGATTTACCCCCATACTATATAAGAAAGCCTTCTGTTTTGATGCATAGAAGAGCCACTCCCACACCCCGCCAGTTCCCAATCCTACCTTAATAGTGCCTCCGCCTCAACAAATTGTGTGCCGATTATTCACTCTTGATAGAGTCATGTCTCCCCAATCATTATTGTTTCATTAATCGTTTCCCACCTTTCATCAAGGACAATCATGCTTCCAGCCACCATTAAGCCTCCTAGAAACACAAAAACTATCATCTAAAAGTCATGAAATTTTTTGAGAGTCCCCTTGATCGAATACCTGCTCGCCATTTTGTGTCGCTTCACTAGGCCAGTCTGACCAATGAATACCATAGTTGTAAGAAAACCATACATAGTGATGCATTTTCCACCACTATCCACCATCGAAATCCTTATTCTATCTAGATAGAGCCGATGCTGGCACCCTCTCTTCCATGTTTCACGGACTACCTTTATCTCACTGCACCCCTCCATCCATATTATGTGTGAGGTCAATGCTCTCACCATATGGTTACCCTCCTATTATAGGCAGCATCAAGTCTCCTTAGACACGATTCTTCCATAATTGTATATAGGTTGTTCCTCCTGACCTGATACAGGTCAGGGCTGGATGGATCAGCATTGAGAACCCCAGTTCAAGGTCAGCCCGAACTACATTGGTCTTGTTAAGGTTCGTCATGACTGAGAATATTATCTTAAATTTTAAAAAAATTAACTTTTATAATTTTGGATTATAAAATTTATAAATTTAATATTCTGAAAAAATATTTTAATTTTTATTAAATTAAATTAATTGATTAATTTTAATTTTTGGAATCAAAATTATATTAATGGTTTGATTAAATAGAAATAAATTATTTTCATTTAAATAGTTTAAATGATCTTAGTAATAAATTTATTACATTTACATATTTTCATTTATTTAATTTGTTGGTAGTATAGTCTTTATCAACGACCATGCATGTCTATTTTATTTAATTTTTCATTACCTTCATGTGATGTCTATAATTAGAACTTAGTTTAATATGGTCTGCACATCATCTTTTTTTATGTTTATAAGGGTCTAAAATCCAAGTTAAAAGTGAAATATCTATATTTTTCCCTCCTGTTAACCCTAACCGGTGTGTCAAGACATTTTTATTTTGATGATAATGTTATAAGTCATGGAAAAATCCATTTTATGGGGTAATATAGACGATAAGTGGAAAAACTATTTGACGGACTAGTTGCATCATGATTTAAGAAAAAACTCAATCATTATACCCATAGGACATGGTTGATCCACTTATTTCAAATAGATCAACCAATATTTAAAGCTCAAGACAATTCGGGTATTGTAATTCTATTATGAATTTTTTATTATTTTATATGTTTTCATGGTAGTAGGACATACATAAAATAATAAATAATAAAATAAATAATGATTCCAAGAATTTTTTTTGATTACTATTTATTTGTGTGAAATTCAACATAGAATAATAAAATTAATAAAAACATATTATATTCATCTATAATTTTTAATAACCCTCTCATTAATATTATGTTGAAAATGCCATCCACTATTTGAGTTTAGAAAAACTGAGAGTACAACATGTTATTCATCCAAATAAAATGTACAGTGATGAAATTGATGTTTTTCTATTACTTTTTATTAGTTATAAAGAAATTATAGAATTATAAAATTAATAAATATATATTAAATCCATCCATAATATTTAAAAACCCTCACATTAATATTATATTAAAAATTCCATCCACAATATGAATTTAGAAAAACCAAGTGTACATCACGATCTTCATCAAAATTTGAATGTTTATCCTTCTACGAATGAGTTACTTTGGGTGTTATGGGTTGTATTTACTATATTTCGTTAGAAATATGTAGTCAAATCCACCATGATTTAAATTTAGATGTATGTGTCAATTAAATCAAATTATTTTATAAGTATTCTATGAACATATCAAGAAGTCATCGGTTTATTCTATTGGACAATTAAAATCTTAATTTGAATTATATGAGTAGTGGTGTATCCAAATCTTATAAAATATGAGGGTATGTTTCAAGGATCATTTCCAATATAATACTTTAGTGGTAGTGTTTTGTAATTCTAGTATAGAGGGATTATAGAGTTTAATAAATGAGTGGGATACATTTATTGATATAATTAAATGATTAATAAAGATGAAATTGATAATTGGGATAAAATTATAACATTCTAGATTTTTTATTTTTTAAATTTCATGAAATACCACATGTAAACTATGTTATTATTTAATGAATAAAATTCCAAAACTAAAACAAGATACCAATTGGGGTATATGCACATGCACAAAGTACTAAATATGAAATTAAATATGCTAGTATCCCCAATGGATATACAGACTCTGCATGATGAGTGGGTGATAATAATGTTTATAGAAGACCCATCTATGAATATTGTGATGGTTATGTCTTAATTATATCATCATATTCTAATGATAATTGTGAATACAACATCAAAACATAGATGATTTCAAATTTTCTCTCATCCCTAATGTGATTTTATGGAAATAGTGAAGACGATATAAGAATATATGATTACTACACTGGATATGTGAATGTTAAATGATGTATCCTGTTATTTTAGTAAATTCCATTTTTATATCATTTTCACCCACATATTCCAGTTTATTTTATGATATCAAAATGAACAATACAAAGAAAATTCTTCATTAACAATCGGCTAAAGTTATCTAAAAAATTACTATTAAATATGGATAAATAATTTGTTCTTATAGAAGATAAGTTTAATTGTAATGAGAAATCGAGAAATGTTAACTACGTCATCAAATGATTCTACACTACATTATAAAAATATAAGGATTTTTTCGTGATGTTATTTTAATTTCATATCATGAAATACAATATATTGAAGTATGAATGTAATGAATTTTTGAGGTATTAAGATAATATGATCCCTGTGTGTGAAATGATATTTCAAGGAATAATTGATAAGATCAATAAATTTTTCACTACGTGTTCAGTTTGGTGACAAGGCTCGTGAATGCTAAGAAAAGAGTCCTGTAAAAAGTGGAATAATTAATAGGCCTTTAATGGTAATGTGATTTATATCCAATGAGTTATGTCATAATGAAAACATGTATTCAACATTATTTTTTCATTTTGAAAACCATATTGATAAAAAAACATAATGTAATGAAAAATATATTTTTTACTACATCGGTTGATGTTGGACCATCAAAATATGTGGTGGAATGTATAATACTTTTTTAATCAAATATTTACAATTTCATGGATGAATCTAAGTAATCATATTGTTTAATTATTGATAAATATAAAATTAAAACTAGAATATTCCCACATAAAAATAATATTGAACTTTTTGTGATAACTCGATGAAACAATTTTAAATAATCAAATATACTTAGGAATCTCTCTGTTGTTACTTTTTGAATTTTATATCCTAAAAATACTTATTGATCATCCCATAGTGTTGATTGTTATCATTATGGATAGGGAAAGGAATTTATTTTATAATTATAATATATATTAAAGAGATAATAATGTTATATTCAATGACTTATTAACATTTATAATTTACTAAGAAGTAGTGAAATTGATGAGGGATTATTGTGATTGTTACCAATATCATATTGTTAACAAGAAAATTCATTTTTCCCAAATTTGGGATGTTATAATTGAGACAAAATACAAATAAGTATTTTTTTAATGAATTTTATATATTTTTTCTGTATCAAGTGATTGATTTAACTATTTAATTATTGCTTAATTCTATTTATATTTTGAAACTCTCTAATCGAATCACTCAAGTGGAATATGTGTTATTAAAAAAATAAAATTTAAGAATTTCCAAATATATTTTTCATTCATACTAAATCTTTACCGTCATTTGAAATATTTTTTTAAAATAAATATTGAATAATGTGTTTTTTAATTGATTATAAGGACGTGAATAACTTCACAGTAATGTAAATGTATCATCATCATATTATTAGTGAATTGTTTGATTAGCTCCCGAACTCTTGGAATTTTTTATAATAATTATCTATGATTTATGTACCATTATATATTGGTAAAGGAGGATTAAATATCAAATAAAAATTTTTGAACTAGAAACATGTATTTTGAGTTTGTTGTTCTTCCCGTTGGGTTGTCTAATGCACCTTCTATATTTAAAGACCATATAAATTGAGTTTTCCGTGAGTTCAGGGAGAAGTTGTTTGTTGTTTTTATTGAAGATATTTTGGAATGTTCAATAATATATGAGGTTCATTAAAAAAATAAGGCTTGTTTTGAATACCAAAAATGGAAATAAACTATATGAAAAATTTTGTATGTGTGGGTTTTGGATGAAAAAAAATTGTTCTTTATACATATTATTTCAAATATGGAATAAATTTTTAACTTTTTAAATTAAATGATATAAAACATTGGATAAGATAGAAAACTATCACAATGATTCTTATATTTCTTCTTTTTCATTGTTATTATAGAAATATTATAGAAAACATTGAATTTTTGTCCAAAATTATGACTAATTTAACATAAAAATTAGTTAAATTCATCTAGAATAATGAATATGATGATTTTAATGGGAACTAAAACAAATGTTGTTTAACAATCTAGTTTTGTTCCTATCTCCTAGAAATAGATAATTTTCCATCTATAAAGATTATTCATTGATCTAAATTGGTTGTGTCTTGATGATGAATAATCAGTTAACTTATCTTGCATCTTATCAGTGGTAACCTCAGGAGAAAAATTACACAATCCATGTTTTCGAATAATGTACTATGGTTATTTTTTAATAAATTATATGCATCATTTAAATTGGATAAAATGTATAATAAACACAAATAAAAAATATTAATATATATATTCACATAAATGTAACTGAAAATGAGATTTAAAATATTCAGAGCAATAATCATGGATTGTGATTTAATTATTATTTACCATTCTATAAATGAAAAAAATTGAATCTTTCTTTCTGTAAAAAAATAAAGATACATACTAACCATTATATGCTTGGAACAAGACCCATTGGTTCCTGATTTGTTAAATTTTGGACTAGTTTTTGTGAATGTAGGGATATCCTCATTTTTATTTCATGTTTTATTTTTGTTCAATTTGGTAGCAAAAAATAATAATGCTGAGAAGATAGATAATGATCTACATGGGATGTTATAATAAGTTAACAAGGATTGTTTTCCATGTTTTGAATTTTCATAAATAACGTTTTATCATATTTTTAAAATGATTTTGTGTGGACTATGATTCACATTTAAAAAGATAATTTTTGAGTAAAGATTTCAATTCCCCATTTTCTATTGATCCTAGAAGTACTATTATATATAGATACCTTCAGAATATTTTCAAGTGTAATGTAATTAAAAATGGTATTTTTAAATTTTCTCTAAAATGTGTTAAGTGTAATTTTGTTAAATAAGTAAAAAATCACCGAATGAAATTCTTTAATCTTTTCCCATGCCATAGTGGAAATGGGAAAATATATCCATCTATTTATTGTAGTTATTTCCAAGGAAATCAATAGGGTTAAAACTTATTAGGGATATTATTGATCAATTAACAAAATCTTCACATTTTATTCCCATTCAAGATACAATGTGCATAGATCAAATTTTTCGAATAGTATCTAAAATGTACTATTAAACCTGATAGTGTTCCTATTCCCATTATATCAAACCAATATTTTATTATGACATATAATTATTAACAAGGAATTTAGAATTATGTGGGTAAATAAATGAATTTATGTATATCCTTTAATACATAGTCTGATGGATATATCAGTAGATCAACATTGACCATGGGTGATATAAATAATTCTTGTCTTAGGGATTACAAAGGATGTTGGGATATACATATTTATATTGATTAATTTTCATATAAGAATAGTTTTCAATTCAGTGTATATATTTAATATTTTGTAAAATTATATAGACATTAGTTTAATTTAATATCTTCTTAAGATGGGTTATGATAAATAATGTTTATGTGACTATAGTTGGTAGGGAAATTGGTTGATAAGGTGTAGTTTAATCAGCAATAAATGAGTAATATTTTGAAATAAGAAGAAATGTTTTGTTGATAACTAGAGTAAATTCCATTCTATTTATGATGTTAATAATGACTTTCTGAAATTATTTTAATGGAGAAGTGATAATAATTTTGGTAATAATTGGAAATTGTGTTTTTGGCTCAATGTAACATTTTAAATCTTAGATAAATTGGGATTCATTTTCAAAAAGTTGACCTTGCCTCTATGTTTATCAACTATACAAAAAAAATTTATAGATAATAATATTAAGGAAAATTTTTCTATATGCATATAATTTTTTTATCCCTTGAACATATTTGTTTTAATAAAACCATTTTATGTTGGAATACCTTTTTATTATTATTGACTATAGAGAAAAAGAGTTGGGGAATATGGTGATTCCCCATGTTATGGGTTTATGGAAATCAAAATGGTTCAAGAGAAATCGTGGTTATTTGAAAATGATATGAGGGAACGATATACCCACATGTGTAATATGTGAATAAACTTATGGTTACACAATTTCGAAAATGGGTATTAATTTAACAACCATGCTAAAGAGAGAATAAATCAATTTCAATTTTTAAAAATGAATTTTATAGTTATATTCATTTTCAAATACACTGAAACAAAAAATTCAAATTATGTATTGAATATGACATGGTGTAGTATACTTAATCATTATATTTTTAACCCTACCTAATTTCATTGTAATCATCTTTATATTTTATTTTATTATAATTTTATTTAGTGGTTTGAAAAAAAGATTTTATAGAAAACTCTTGTAAGGTTCCTAATTTTATCCATTTATAATTAATTAAAAACACAAAATTAGAAAGGATTAAAATTAAATTTATTGAAAAATTATAAATAAAATTTAATTTAATTTACCACATTAATTATCACTTTTCATAGAGTTCATATAAAATCAAATTTGTCTTGAAAGATACACTACATGAAACCACAATTGTTCGTCACATATATGAGATTAATTTTTAATTTAATTATGAAAATAATGTGAATTTAATGTTATAAAATGGAGTTAATATGCCAAATAAAAATAATATATATTATAAAATAATTTTAATAAAAACATTTCGTTATATTTTATATTGAAAACAAAAAAAACATTTACCCTGACTATGGGAAAAACAGATTCATCAGGTGTTAAACTAAAACGTTAGGGGTTAAAATGTACCAAGAACTTTTATAACGTGTATTTTATGAAAATATACTAAAATTATGATGTATAATTCTTAATAATGGTCCATTTTTGATCCATTTGAATTTTTAAAAATAGTGTTACATGTTTTTCATTTAAAAAAAACGTGTCACTCAAAATAGGTATAAAAGGCCACCCACTCTCCTCTAAAACTCAAAAATTGAAATCGCTAATAATTTTGAAAGTACTACCCAAATATATTATTTATTTCCATTACCAAAACCTATATTACTTCTTTTATCATTAATCCAATATATTAATTCTTTTCGTGCTTACTAAAGGATTTTTTATGATGAAGACATATTGTGCTTAACAGAGCATTTTTATATTAGTTATTCTACCACCTCCATAAAAAAAATCGTATGTTTTTATTATATGACAATAAATTATATCCCGTATAGTAATATTTCTTATTTTCTAATTCTATACACTATATGTGTCTTATATTCAGTCAAATGGGATAATAAATCATTCTTCATGTGTATGGAGGACTACCGCGTTGCGAGATATTGCCATTCGTTTTTCCATCATCTCCTATAATAGATTGTTTTACTAATTGGATGAAGGTTTATATAAAATATATTTAAAATATTTTTTATTTTGGAGTTATTATATCAAAACAACATTTTAATTTACTTTTTTTAGGTTATACGACAACATCATTTTTATATACGAGGAACTACCCCCTCACAAAGTGGTGTGAATAATTTTTCACTAAATATTTAAATAGAATTTAATCAGTATTTTTTAAAAAAATATTTCTAATCTAAATTACATAATAATGATATTAATTATATATTTATCATTCTAGAATTATTATATAAAATACTATTTATTACACTAAAAATGACATCATCGATCATGTGTATATGTGGACTACCACCTCCACGAAGCAATGTAACTGATTTTCATCACTAAATTACATTGATGATATATATATATATATATATGTAAATTAAAATAAATAATATAGTATTTATTATATTATTATAATTTTAAATGAAAAAATATTACATACCTTCTTTATATAAATATCATTGAAAAAAGGAAATGTTCCTCAGGTGTAGGTATGACATACCGTGTCAATTATTATAATGTTGTTAATTTTATAAACCCATCATTCATTATTGTTTTTAAAAATAAAATTTACTTATAAAAATTATAACTATATCCTTATTATTTAAATGAATACATTCAATAATTTCCTTATTGACCATAGTCAACCCACCATTGACCTTTATGGTTATATAATCCAAATATAATCAAAACATATGACCTAAAAATAATTTATTATTTAATAGAATATAAAAATGTATTAATTGAAAAAATATATATTAAAATTGATAAATATACTTAAGAATTTGAATAATTTATATATGTTTCTTATTCTAGTGATAAATAATATATGTAGTGTGCTAAACATAATGTAAAAGACTTAGTCTCGATTTCCATTCATTGAGGCATGTTTTTTTATATACTTGTATTTTTTGTGAGGTTTGTATAGACCCCCCATTAATATGTTATATAATGACTTAATATAATCAAATTATATTTAATGTTTTTTAAATTTTACCGTTTCATAGATACTATGATTCCAATGTTTCCAAAGTGGTCTGGGGTATTTCATTAAAAATCCACTTTCAATATTTTCCCACAAACGCTCTTTTTTATCCATTTACATGTTTTAATGTGATATTAAGAAATAAATTATATAGTAATGATAGTTTTATAATGTGGATTTTTTTCTTTGAATTGATTTTTTTCAAAATATAATCTTTGTAAAAAAATATTACTTTTTTACACATTAGAACATGTATTTATTATTTTATCATACACAACAACAATGACTTTTCATGTAATTTGTAACTATTATTTGAGATTAAAATTCCTCTAAATTATTTCATGTTTTATTCAATTAAAAAACATTTTTAAGGGAATATTGGAATTTCAATTTTGTTTGTAAAAGAAAATGGAATATTTATTGAAAATGGTTTTCTAAAATAAAAGGTCATTTTGATATCAGAAATGGTTTTTCATGTGAGTTTAAATTATTTGTTCAAGGGTTTTATATTAAAAACAGAAATTATAAAAAAAACTATTTCTTTATTTGGTAATTGATCAATATACTTGAGAAATGGGTTCTCGTAGATATCTCTGAGTGATCCCCATATATCATATATGATGGGTGTTCTTAGATAGGTCCATGTGATCCTGATATATATTATATGATGGGTGATCCCATATATCTCTTAAATGAAATGAGTAATATTTTTTGTCTTACCAGGACATAATTATGGAGTGACTAGATGGTTTATCCAATTGATTAAACTGAGATCTATTTTTTTTACATGGGTATAATACGGGTCATGAATGTGATTCTCTGTGTTTTAGAAAATGGTTTTATATAATTATTATAGGATGTAATTATTTTATTTAATAAAAAATTGTTTTTATCTAAAATATATTTATTTAATTCTATCAATGAAATTTGAGATAAACCTAAACCATTTAATTTGTTTTCATGTTTTTTCCTAGACTAATGAACTTCTTCTTTTTATGTATCGTTTTAAGATTCATTGTCATCATAACAAATTTATAATGTTTTAAAAGTATTTATGGATGACTAATTGAACTAAAGATATCATATTTAAATATGTGAATATTATAAATTAAAATAAATGATGTTTTATTTCAAAAGATTTATATTGATTGATAAATGGAAACTGATTAGAAATGTCAAATTTGTATATATATATATGGGGTTTTATGTTATATTAATGACATAAATCTCTAAAAACATAATTTTAATAGATATTTTAGAGTGGAATAATGTTATTTCTACTATAAATACACTATATTATGTAATTTTTATGCTAAGGTCTATATATTTTTATTCATGTACAAAATAGTAATTTTCATACTATGTAGTGAAGCTCATAGGGATTCATATAATATAAGAATGTTCTATGATAGAATGTTCTTGACTAATGAGTACATAAAGGCCATGCTTGGAGAGTTTGTTAGTGTACACTAGGGAAAGATCATTTGGTGCAATTATATCATTGTCAAGTAAAATATTATGACTTGGAGAGTTCACTCTAATAATATCTCCACCGATATGGCTATCAATTATATGGGTATTCCAATTGCATCAAGATGTTAATAATTTCGTCGAACCAATGAGGATACCTTAATCCAAATATTCATTCAATTTTATTGTTAAATACATGTCAAGAATATTCTCGGTTAATTTATTGACTTCTCGTCAGGTGTTGAGAAGAAAGATGATTTTTTTCTATCTGGTTTAGAGGAGATGTATCCAATCATGATGAAACCACCAATTCTACTATCCCCTATACATGTTTATTTTTATTTTGACGATAGGAAAAAACACAAGCCACAATTATTTACATACCCTTTACTATGGTTTGGACTTCCAAAATAGAGGTATCATTATTAAGTTGGTAATCCTTAAATGATGGTGTGACAAGTGTCCTTCACTCATGACTAATTATATTCACATCCACAAATGTGAAACATTACAATCCTTACAATCTGGTTCATAGGTTAGCTGGTCTCCACCTCATCCGGGCATTAAACCTAATACAGATGGAACTCTTGTTCAGGTCTTTGTGAGGGGTAAGATAGTGATCTGTATCCTCATTGTTTTTTGTACATGGGCATCAATTAATATTATGAGAATCAATACACTTTGATGGATGAGGCAGGGGACATTCTCAATTTGTTTGATTAGTGCATCCTTGGGATTATTCCCTTGTAAATATTGGATACTAACTATAATTTTATTCGGAGTTAACATAAGGGAGTCTCCCCTACTCATTGTAAAATAACGTAAATCAACCAAAAATGTTGGACACTCCTCTCTACCAGCATCAATATTGTCCATATATAATAATAGGATAATAATCTTGTCTACCACATGGCCTCTAGGGATTCTAAAACACTTTCTCTGATGATTTCTAGTTTTCTTGGTTCTCTCCCCTAGGCAGTACGTAGGTGGCTATAGGGGATTCTATTGGCCTCTATTTCTTCAGAACCATATGATCTAGTGTTCCTTGTTTTCCCCCTCTCAATATTTTATTGCTCCTTTAAATAATAAAAGAATTAATTTTATTGAATGGAATTTTTTTGAACCATATAATCTATATTTTGAATCTCATGATGTGGAAATAATGTTCGCCACTTGAATGGATACCAGGAATAGTGGATCCAGGTGAAATAGTTTGCAACGGATCTTAATCTTGGTCTGTTCACAATTCAAATGAACAATTCACACCATCAATGTTACTTTAGAGGGATTCATATAAAACCTACCACACTATCAATTTTAAAATAATCCATATGAATCCTATAAAACAGAAGGTGAACATTGTATCTTATATATGGTCTTTTGAATCCCATTATAAAGGTATTGATCCCTATGTACCAATGTTTAATCTACAGTGATCTGAGGTGAGTTTCCCATCCCCTCTTAGTAGTCCATCTATAATTCAACTTCACTCCATAAATAATTTAATTACATGTTATGATAATTGACCTCATTTTTTAAAATAGAGTTATGTCTATTATTTTTTCTGTGGTTTTTTCTTGGTGTTCTTGGAGGGTTTTAGTTTCATTTAGGAAAAACTAATCAGAGTTATACGTTTTTATTCTAATATCGGTTGTATAACATTGAAATTAATGATGCATGGATTTTTTTTCTTAATCAACTATTTTATATTAAATTTTAGGGTTTTTATTATTTATCTCTTTCAATGAGGGAGAAATTAACCATAATATTAAATCAATTGGATTAATGAAGTAAATGGATTATGATTGTTGTGATTTCATTTTTTTCCACAAAAAAAATGGTTTCCCTCCTAATTTACTAAATATTGTTCATTCTATGTTATTATTTTCTTTTAAAGTTTGTTATTATTAGGTTATAATGAAAAATATTATGAGAGTTTTAAATAATGTAATTCTGAAATTGATTATATGGTTAATGAATTAAATATGTATGTTTTTGTAAACCATTATTCTCATAGTTTATAGAAATCATGTAATTATTGATGAATTTTAAGTAAAATTTTCAACCAAACGTAAAAGGAGTGAGATTACTAACATGAAGATATAAATTCTTATTGATTTTGTTAATATATATGGTGGTTAATTAAATTTTCTATTCCTTTAGGTCTGATGAAACTAGAATTTATGTTGGAAGGAATGATTAAATAATTTATTGACATCAATACTAGGTGACTTAGTTTTCTTGTGGTTGTTACCTATGATAAATGAATTAGTTAATAAAATATTTTTAAAGAACCACTTTTATACTAAAGATATGTTTCAATGGTCAAGAGAGCTCATTTTTATGTGATGTATGGATAACTTGTTTTTGGGGTTCGGTAGATATTGATTTCATTTAAGGATTGGAATCGTTTTTGTGTACTATATTACCAATTGTCCCAATTTTTCTCGATAAATGTTTTATTTTTATGTGATCCAATTTATTTTCTATTTTTTAAGACTGGTGTTGTTGTTGTATTGGAGAGATATGGTATTTGAGCACATGTTTGTAGTATTTGTTGATATATATAAATGATTATTCACAGTGATATGCATGGGGACATAAATGGAATTGTTAGTGATAGAAATAGAATTGAAGTAATAGTTAGATGGTGGGATTTCCTATATTATTTCTAAAATATAGATGTTTGATTAATAATTTTATACTTAAAACATAAGAGGGTTGGTTTTATTTTTTATCAACATTATATTCCCCACATCTTGATATAGTTATTGTGCTTGGTTACTCTTCTATTTTATATTCTAATATGATGTTTTCATGAGCACCTAGAATTATGGAATGATGATGGTTAATAAATTATTTAAAATCTGAGGTTAATTTTTTAATGTAATGTAAATGATGAAATTATTGACGATCCATGGAATTGATTTTATTATTCCTTAAGGTAATGTGATTTAGTTGGTGGGTAATGAAATGTGAATGGAAAAATTTAAATTAATGGTTAATATATTAATTGAGATATTGTTGAATGTAGTAATGAAGTAAATAATTAAATTAATTCCCCTATTTTTCGAGAGTTCTTATAATAAATCTACTTATTATCTGTGGTAATCGGGTTTTCGAGAGATGATAGTTGTAGTTTACCCTATGTTCTTGTTAAATACCATATTGGGGTAACGACAAATATTATATAATATTTGTGATTTTTAATGCTACACAACATATGTTTTAGGTAGAATTAAATCATATGGAATCTAGGAGGATGTTTTCCCCAACATCAAGGATAGTGATGAATTGATGGCTAACAACCCCCTCTGACCATGTTATCTTCTCCTTAAGGGGGTGCAATTCTGTTGGTGGGTAATTAAATATGAATGGAATAATTTCAATTAATAGATAATGAATTAATTTTGGTAATGTTAAATGTCATAATTAACGAAATAATTAAACTAATTATCATATTTTGTGGGAGTTCTTATAGGATATTTATTTAATATCAATTTTAATATGGTTATCGATAGATTTTAGTTGTATTTTAGCCTAAATAAATGTTATATCCCATAGTGTGGTTATGACCAAAATTATATCTTATAATTTTTGTGATTTTGTATACAACAAAAGAATTTTTTTAGGGAGAATGAAACCCAGTGGAATTTGGGAGGGTGATTTCCCCCAACATCCTAGTTGGTAGGGAATTGAAAGCTAACCACACATATGACTCTATTCTATTCTACTATTAACATTGAGTTCTTGTATAAAAAGTGGTAGTTTTCTTCAATTATGTGTGTAGAGGGTTATAATGGATAATTTTTATATTATTCACATGTATTGATAGGTATTGTACTCTATCAATTATTATAGTTATAACATGTTTTGTTTGTGATGTCTTGAGGTATAATAGACAACATATGAGTTTTTATGGATCCAGGAAACAAATCGGATATTATATGAAGACATTCCCTTGAATGGATTGATAATGTGATGCCTGGGGTGAATTAAATTTTATGATCAATTAATTTGATGCATGTGTTCATTGTTTGATAAATTAGTCATGGACCTTTCTTGTTATCTTTTTTAGAAAGCGATGCCTTAGGACATGGGATATTGGGGCATATCGACAAATTTATGGGAATGTTGTGACAACCCATGACATTTATTAACATTATTTCATGATTAATTACCTAAGTCACACAATATATAAACCCATAAGATCTTAACACCTTGTTTATTAGTTAAATTATATACATAACATAACAAAAAAGAATAGTACAATTTCATTAATTAAAAACACTATAACATGCCATTATATTCTGTGGATCATTAAAATATCTTTGGGATGAACTGCATTTATAAATATGAAAGTGGTAATCTATAAATCCTCATAAGAGAAAACCTACATCATAACACGATGACAGTAATAAATTTTATTCATTATAAATATTAAGATATTATATGATGTATGAAAATCATAATCATGAATAATGGGTCCTAATATAACATGATAACAATAAAGAAATATATGAATGTGTAAAAAATTGGGAATCATAAATATTATTAAAGGATAACCACAAATAAATAATAACATAGTGTTATTAGGATGTTCTCCCAAGAAAATTAAATGAAATGTGATGACATAAAAACATTACCCAATACATTGGAGTTCTATATTGTAAAAACTCTCTTAATGATAGAAGAAATCATTTCAATTTTTATTAATCTGATTTATATAGTTATATTCATTATAAAAATATTTTTTATTTTTCAAGTGAATTTAGGTTTTAAATATGATTTTATGTAAAAAAAAATTATTCATTAGTTATATCTTACCAAATAAATTTCTTTTTATTTAACTTCATATTTAATGTTATTTTAAGTTTATATTTGGTTTTAAAATTTTATTTTTCAAAAATTAACTATTTTGAAGTGCATAATGTTAATCTACTCTATTAAATTGAAAAATCCTAACATGAAGAAATGATTTAATAGAAATTTATATATTATATAATCATTAATATTAATTAAATTTCATTCAATGATTATTATTTCTCATATAGTTCATATAAAATCAAATTTTTCATGAAAATAAACTCCTTGATGACCTGGTATTCATCACATTAGTATGTTTATTATTAAAATAAAATTTTCCAATTGTATGAATGGAATTTGGTAAAAGTAGGTCCCTATTTGGATCACAGTCATTTATATTATCTAATAATATGATGTAAATTTTTTCCATACTGAATAATGAAAAAAATAAAAAATATTTTACCATAGATCATGTTAAAATGGATTTGCTATGTTATAAACCCAAAATATAAGTGTTAAAATGTCCTAAAACATGTATAAAATCTATATTATGTTAATATTTTGAACATATAATTTATAAGGATCAATAATGATTTATTAGAGATACTTTGGGAAAATTAAAATTGTGTTTACACATTTTTCATTAAAACAATTCAAGTGTGCCGCTAAACCTACTTATGAAAGACCACTGGCTTCTTCTAATATTCACACATTCAGAGCTATTTTTATTTCCCAATCACTACAAAAATATATTTCTTAATTCCATCAACATGACCTATAATCCTTATATTTATCAAAAATCAATAATAATTTCGATTTTGGTTCTAATATAAGAATGATTTCTAAAGAAGAGAATGATAAAAAATGAGTTTTATGAATCAAACATGAGATAAACAATATTATCTCAATTTAATTTAATTGATTAATTTTTTTAAGAAACTATAATCTTTTATAATATGTATATAAATACCCTTTTACAAGTTATATCAATAATTTATCATTTGTAACGATATTTCATGTTTTGGTTAATGTTATTCTTTAATGGAGACAACATTTCAAATGTTTCCAATTTGGTAAGGGACTTCTCTTTAAAAAATAAATTATGTTTTCGATCAAACTCAAATTTTCATCTCAATAAATTTCGTAAAAAAAATTTATATAATTGAATTTTATGGAAATGAAATTTTTATAATGTAATTTCTTTCCTTTTACTGAATGTTTTTTCAAAAAATGATTTATTTAATTCAATGTTATACTTTCATTTAAAATGTCAAAAGCAATGTGTTCCTTTAATTTAAATGGAAAAAATTACTTTTCCTAACACCGAAACCAATATTCTATGATTTTATTTCTTTAAAAGTTTCATTTATTCTTCAAATAAAATCATTCATTCCCTTTTTTTGAGTGTTTTGATAATGAAATTTTATTCTAAAATGAAATGGTTATTTTGGTAATGAAAATGGGTTTTTAATATAAAAGGAAATTTTTTGTATTGAAATTTTATTTTAAAATAAAAATATATCTTGATATCCAATCGTGACTTCTATATGAGTTTAAGATAGTTTTTCCAGTGTTTATGAGGAAAATGTGGAAAAATAAAATGATTTATTCTTGATATTGTACATGATCATTATACATGAGAAATGGGTGCACCCAATTATCTATGGGTGAGTTTGATGTATCTTATAATATTATTGTTTCAAAATACCATTGAGAATGATATATATAGATAATAAAATTGTAATTCCAATATACTTCTCCAATACATTTTTTAATATTAATTATCATAAAATGTAATTTGTAGGGACTTGTCAGATGATTTCATTGATGGTTTCAATTGGGATCATGTCATTTATAGAATGAGATAAAAATATATAAGATTGTGATTCCCTATGTTTTGATAAGTGTATTTGATTTTATTGATATGGTTTTTAATGATATTTATTTAGAAAACAATTGTGTGTATGTTTCATAAAATAAATATTTAATACATTCACTCGAAGAACATTAAGATAATGACAATATATTTAATTAGGATTCATGTTTTTCAGTGGACTAATGGACTTTATAATTTTTATATACATTAATGAGATGTTTTGTTCTTATAACATTTCATAAAAAAATTTCTACTAGATTTAATGATAAGTAAGGAGAATGAAAAATGTAATTTTTAATGTCATCAATATTTTCCATGAATATAAATGATGCTTTTAATGTTCTATATTATAAAAAATGGATTCAAATTAGATGTGTATACTTTATATATATAGGTTTCTAATGTAATATTTTTGATATATATCTCAAAATATCTGAACCTAACAGATAATTCATAATGGAAGAAAGAGTAATCAATTATAAAGACACTATAATTTGTATTTTTTAATTTTAGGACATTATGGTTGATATTCGAGAAAGGATATATAACAATAATGCATAAGATAATTGAAGTATAACTTCCATGGAATATTTTACTTCATGGTTTTATTGAAATGATATATAATTTTAATATTCCCCTGTTTCTTTGCGTAAAAAGTGTATGTTAAAAATGGTTTTCCATAATGGAAATTTTTAACCTATAGTTTTAATGAATCAAGAAGAAAAAGTACTACCAAATAAAAATTCCAAGATGGTTGGAAATGGAATAGACATGTTTTTCTATTAATGGATATATTGACATAAGCAATAAATAGTGTTGGTATAAATGCTAGTTAGTGTGATTATCTAATAATGAATAAAATGTCAGTAGTAGAGAATTTCAAGACACAAAATCCCCCCTTTTTGGTTAATCATAAGCCCTTATGGTTGGTTAGGTATGGATAAATTTCCCAATGAAGATATTTGATGTTGTGGGATGTTCATAATTTCAAAAGTTAAACAACAACAGTTATAGTGTTAATGGTGATGCAGGTTAATGGTGGTGTTGGGTTAAGAATATAACCGATAAATGTGATCTTGATTATAGGTAATGGGACATGATTAAGAATAATTTTCTTGATTAATATTTTAAAATGATTTTTTGGATATTAATAGTGAAACAATTTCTAGAAATGAGGGAAAAAATAATTGTTTGGAAGCTAAATTTGAAGCGCACTTAACAATATTAGGAAAATTTGAGATGGATTATTTTTTATAATGGTTGAAAAATTAATTGAATTTACTCAATGATCAAACAATTATATCAAATAACATTTTCCACTTTATAATTCTAATGTTATGAAAATATGATTTGTTGTGAATAAAATTTTGGAATAGATTTTGTTAACATGTATATTTCTCAAGGTTACTACAATAAGAAAATGTCAATGTTTTAGACTATAACATCCATGGTAATTATAGAAAAAAATATATTCATATTTTTTAATATTTTGGGAATATATAGTAATTTTACTTAAAAATTACACTATGAATAATATTGTACCCAACAACAATGATTTTTCTAGAATATTATGTTGCATTGAAGACTGGGTGATATAAGAAAATAATATACTATTAATTATGTTATGTTTAGTTGTTGTTATATCATAGATGTTATAATGGTAGAAAAAAAATTATATTAATGGAATTATGTATATTTTATTTAAATTTTCTTATATAATGATTCATTTTATACCAAATCAATTAGGAAATTAAATAAAATCCAATTGATTATAAGGGATTTTTTATTTGAAAGACTATTAAAATGAGAGTAATCCTGTTTATTAAATAATAATATAGTTAACGTAAATTATATTAATTAAATATAAACTCCACATGTTGTTTAATATTCACCTAATAGTTTTTTTAAACATGATATAAGATCAAAATCAATTTTTTTTATAAAAGTATTAACATTCAGAAAAGGCAGGTTTAACGACTTTTGATGGATAACCAATTTTAAATCCAGTTTTTTGACACTTTTATAAGTTTTTTTTTACAAAATAATTTTTTTTACAGATTTGGAACATCAAAATTTGTTTTCTTTTGTGAATTTTGGGTATTTTTCTGATAAAATAATTATTGTAATTAATATTGAGAAATATTGAGTTTTAATTTAAAACATCCTTTTATTCAAATTTATTTCTACTATTAGATAACCTTTATAATAGGTTTCAATTTATATATAGATTATATTTATAATTTAATACATTTTTGGTTCTTATAAATAATTTTATCTTATAATTAGATAAAAAATATTTCAAACATATGAATATTTCATTTTAAAGTTCTTATTTGGAGTTTTTCCATTGAAATTAATTTTAAATATAATTACCCCAATTCCATAAATTGTATTAGATAAATGAAACCCATAATTAGACAAATTAGTTCTAAATTATGTAGTATACATAATTTTATTTTTAGATATAATAAATATTATTATGGTATAAAAATTATTTACCGTAGTAAAAGTAAAACATAGACATGGTTAAAATTATAAGTTTAAAAATAAACATAACTAAGAACTACATCATTTAATGGGTTATTTAGGTGTGGATCAACCATAAAAAGATTATAAAACATTAATTATAGTCCACAATTTTGGATTTTAATTCCACCTTTATATGGTTTTCTTTTAATATAAAATAATCAATAACTTAATCACTTGAACCGACCTCACCTCAATTATAAAAAGCAACCCTCACCTCCCCATTTCCATCAACAAATATTAACAGCTCCCCAAATATCTTCCCAAAACTCTCCTCATCACTATCTGCAAGTTTAATTGTGTCTGGTCTAAAAAAAATACAAAATACAAGGTCTTTAAGGGTTATTAAATGAGGTAATATTCATGAGGTGATTTTTTAAAAGTACATCTCATGATTAATTATCTTTTTCTATAGTCTATTAACCTAATTAATCCATTAATGCTTGATAACACAAGAATAATTTATATACTATTGTTTTATGTTTCATAATGAATAACTCATATCATTTTCATTTCTCACCTCTAATTATTTAATGAAATGAAATTGTTTTCCATGTTATAACAGTTAATTTCCCCCGTGAATAACGTTGTTTTCTTCTTCCATTACAATCTTTATGGATTATATTAAAACCAATACTTAGGATAAATAATATTATAATATGTATATTATAAACTATTTAATATTCGGGAAATTCTATATTAAACAAACATTTATGATTTCTAATTCATGGTTATATGATAACTTTGATTGGGGAAGTGGACTACCGCCTCCTCCAAATGATGTGATTCATTCACAAATCACACGCAATGTATTAAATATAGTTTGATTAATAATTAAATAAATAAATTATATATTAATTCTAATGTAATGATACTATGTATGTATATATATTTATATACTTTTCATTTAATGTTCATTCTTTGGATACGAAGGGAAGAATAGTATTAATGTGTACGTACGGACTACCATCTCTAAGAATAATTTTTTTAGTTTGTATTATATTATTATTATTTTATATATAATTATTATGTAATATATTTATGTCATGATTCATATATTGGATAAGGTGGTCTTAGGACCACATAAACTATTGACATTATACCAAGATCATTTTCGACTCATGAACCGAATATCGACATATAATCTGATATTTACTTAAATAAATAGGTAATTGTTATAACAATGTAACAATTTATATAAAAGGAAAACTAAATATGAAAAATGATATCAATAATTTATAAATTATCCTACATTTAATATATTGTAAGATAAATATAACACATGATGAACCAGGCTTGAGGTAAGGGACTGAATGTCAATCTCTTTTTATTGTGGCATTTCTTGATAACATGGGCCTCTGTTATTTCATTAGTCTATATAATACAAATATAAAATATCATATGCATTTTGTATCTATAGTTATGTTAATTTAGGTTTTAGAAAATGTATTAATTCATGGTGATTATGATTAAAATTTTCAATGTGGAAAGTGACACCTCAAACATTTAATTACATAATTATAAAAACATTTCATTATCATATTAATTCATATAATATTAATGTCAATATAAATGGAACATAAATGATATTTTATGTCTAATTTTTTATCAATTCCAGAAGTAAATTTTTTATATGACGTGTTTTACTTTTTTACAAAATAACAAAAGGTATGTATTTTTAATGTATGCGGTGACCATGAATTCTCCATCTCTATAACATTTAATTGATATTTGGATTCTTTTATAAGACAAAACGTTTAGATAAAGGAAAGTAAATCCATTATTAACTTTTGGGGGTTTTTGGTAATGATTTTTTAATGTGGATTGACTATTTTAGTATCTTAAAATGAGTTCTTGTTATCATAAATGAAACTTTATGAATAAGAAGTTGATAAATTAAATCATTTATATGTTATGATTCTATTATTGTACATAGTTATTTGATGGGTGGTTACATGATAAACCAAAATGAGTGGTTTTTTGGTAAACAAACATTGGGTAATTCTATGATAAAAAATATATTTGTGGTTACCTTATAACATCTAATGCATTGGGTATGGAAGTCAGTATTATTGATATTCCATTTAGTTTCTTTTAAGATGGAGGCAAGTCCACTCTTATTAAAATTAATTAAAAGATAAGAATTGAAGAGGGAAAATGGGAAAACAAGGTAAATCCCAAAATGAGAGAATAAGGCAAATGGAAAAACTGAAACTATTTGTTTAACTTTTTCACCAGTAGTTTTTATAGTCTCATTTATTCTTAGTGAAGTGCATTCAACTATGCTCTTCCATGACCTTGGCTTCAGCCTCTCAATCTTCCCCTAATTTAAATCACCCTACTTAACAGATATTGATGCTTTTAATAAAAAATCTCAGCATTAGTGCATTCAAGGTTAAAGGATATCCTGTTTTCTTTCATTGCATTTGTTAGAAGAGTCATTTTTTTCATTAACGACATAATTAATTATATCTCAACTATATTATCCAGATCCAAAGTCTTATAATTATTTTTCTCATCAGGAAAGATCAGAATTGAGCCCTGCATGTCACTGGTATCCAAGATATTATTATTACATGAAGAATCACTATCACCAGCAATGGACTTCCCAACCACCATTGGGGTAACAACCGAAGGTTGTGTCTTCTTGCAGTAGATAAGTTGGAATCTTTCAGAATCTACCACTAGAATTGAAGTAGTATAACAAGATGTAGATATGACTGGAAAATCTGGATCTAAAAAATGCATAACTTTCGATCACTACAGGTATCCATCTTTTTTCTGTGAGAGATGATGATCCATCTCAAGTTGGACTTCTTACTCTCTAACATTCTATGTATTTGAGTCATCATATTTAAGAGTAAAGAATGATTATTGTGAAACCACACATTTTCCTTTTCTATAAGAATCTATATTTGGAACATTCTCCCTTTTCCCACAAATTTCATCCCAAGATTTCCTCTTATTTTTAGAGGTGGAGGCATATGCAAGAGGCGAGTCACATGGGTGATCACCAATCCCATCAACCAGATGATTCAATATCTCCTTATGAGCCGTACCCTGTGGCTCTTTATTCTTCTCAGAAAATTCAATAGAAATACCTTGACCGTCAATAATCATGAAAAGATCTTTTCCATTCTCATGATACAATTGAGGAATTTCAATTTTCTATGTGAAGGAATTCTTGCTCTTCCTGAGACAATTACTCACATCATGACCATGCAAAGTAGAGAAGGTGAAAACAATGGATCACCGACAAGATGATATGTAATTACCAATAACATTGAAGTCCTTTAATAATTTTAGAATTTTTTCATAAACTATATTCAGCATAATAATATCATCATCAATTGGGAGCATTACCTTGTCAACAAGAGTCGAACCCAGCTCAACCTCAACCAAGAACCTGGAAATGTGACCAAATCGAGTTATCTTCATTTACGTATCAATTTTAATTATAATGCCAATAGATAATGAAATATTATACAATATTTTGGGATGCTAGATTATCCAATTTAGCCCATAAACTGTATCCCAAATTTGAGTGGTAGTGTTACCAACCACCAAGGGATTGAATTTCATATCTCATTCACACAAGTGATAAATTCTAGGTTTGAGGGAGATTGAGACAAAACCACAGCCTCAGATATTCCAATCATCAGTGGGGAAAAGAATATGAATGTATCCCCTACCATGGGAGACACACTTCGATAATGAGAAAACCCAAATCAAATAAATCAGTTCTTTGAGTTCATCAAATTTCAGATTTTGAGAACCTTTAGGAAGAAAAATTTGAGAAATAATTGAGAACTCACCCATTTTGAGTTGTTCTAAAACTGCAGCAGGATCAACATTGATGTGCTCAACATTTCCTTTTATTCGAATGGCAGAATCAATCCCACTTTTGTGATGGTCAAAGGAGATTTTAGTAGATATACCCATCTCAGGGGCACCATTGCTCTACTCGAGCAGTTCACCACCCACATTAGACACCACTACTCATGGATTTCAATTGTCAGCAGCCACCAATGCAGCCTCCCCGATAACTCCACCTACATCAGCTGTAGCAGCAAAACCAATTGCATCATATGCATTAGACTTTATCTCCATGTTCACACCGCTCATGTCGTCCTTCTCCGTCATCATGCTATCCTTTCCATTCACCACCACTCTAGCCGCATTTCTAACTCCTCCAAAAAGAGGTGCTTCAGAAGCAAGAATCCTCGCGTGAACATCATCTGACCTCATTTCCACTCCATACACGTCAGGCGCACCCGATGCTTCTGAGTTCTTTACAAATACTATGGACGCCTCAACTTTGCATGTGTCATTCGCGCCATCTGAAACCATCCTCACTGCTGAATAAATATTCACCTCTGCTGAAGATCTATAATCTAGTACATTCTCCTATCCATTATTGTTGCGATAACAATCGAACCTACCTCGTGGGAAGAATGAATCAGCCGATTTCTCCTCCATTGCAAAACCCTAATTCATGAATCCTTTAGAGAGAGAATCCCACCCACACCGCCTCTCCATCCATGGCTATTCCATTTAGTGCTATTTGTGGAATTCGACTATATAGTTATTACATATAATTGAGATTATGTACCAAATTACCATTATATGTATTATATTGATTTCAATATGTTTTAAGATAAAATTTTTAATATAAAAAAATTATATAATGAACTTATATAAAATATTGTGTGTTTAATATATCTTAATGGTGAAAAGTATCACTTTATGACAATGTATTAATAGTTTACATGTTTTCACTAAACTAATAGATTTTCTTCATTGTATATCACTTATTTAGATTTTTATTCCCATACCATGTTTAAAAAAATATGATTTAGAAAAGATTAAAATCAGCGATGGGATCAAAGAAATGTTATGATGTATAGACATGAAATGAAACCATGTTTCATTTAATTTTTTTTTGTTTTATTAATAAATTGATAGTGAATAAATGTGCCTAATTTAAATATTTATTTTTTTATCTATGAGTTATGGTCTAATTCCTTATATCTATAAACATGAAAAATACTCAATGTGAATTAAATTAAAAAAATTTCATAGCTCAAGATTAAGTAATGAATAAGGTAGGGGCCTTATTGTTGGTATTCGAGGGAGGTTTTGAAAACTGTAGTTTTTGGGTTATATTTAATCATAAATTAAAAGTATTAAATAACCACAATTTTTATCATAATAATACAACTCCTAGTTCATTTAGATAAATTTAATGTGTTTGAGAATACATGATTAAGTATATCTTAGTGTTTCTATTAATCATAAGATAGTACCTAAATATTTTATTTATATATTCACACAATCATATTTTGTTTCAGTAAATGGCTATATCCAAGTGTCACCAATGTAATGATGGATGCGAAGGAAAATTTGGTGGTCATATGAATATGAAACTAAATGAAATATGAGCTTCAACGAGAACTCTCATGGTTATTCAAAACCAACTATTAGGAGTCATGAATTACCAGTTATTCCATAGGGTGATTTCAAATGAATAATATATGTTTGAAATGAATCCATGTTGATTTTCAGGTAATAATAATAATGATTACTATATTCGATGACATATATGTCAAATATGTGGAATGAAACACCTTGGAAAATTTATTTCTGGTTTGGGAAGATGTTATATATGTGGAAATGAAGTTCATAAATCAATAACCTACCAAGGAAAAATTAATCATTCAATTGACTAATAAAAGGGAAAGTGGTTATTCCTTAATTGTCTATAGAATTTTTTAAATTTGGGGAGTATGGTAATTCTGAAAATAAATTTCCTATGAAGAATATTTGAAAATAGGATTTATAGGTATGTAAAAATATATATTTAGAAATACCAAATGTAATTCCAATCCAAAATGAAATATCTAGAAATTACATATAAAAGATATGTATTATTTCATGTCTCTTGTTTTGACATTATTAATTCATATGACATGATTCATGTTTTTATTTCTAAAAAAGATGTATTAATGAAGAACGTGGAACAACATCATTAAATGACCATGAAGAACACTAAATAATTAAAAAGTATATATATATATGATACAAGGGTTACAATGGATTTCTGGATGATTATACATTTAATGATTTATGGCTCTTCAGAAGATGGGATTACTTGGGAAGACATTATTATATTATTTTTAACCCTAATATTTATTATATTAAAATTTGATATGACACGTAATTATCTATTCTTATGCATAAATAATTATAATTTTATGGATAAACATTAGGGTTTATATGATCTTTTATTTTGAGGAAATTAAGGGTATTTCAAATTTTTTTTCAAAATGATCGATATGGGATAAATTTTGAGGTTAAATCATGTTATGGTCATTTTTGAGTATTTTTTCTAATTTTGGGATGTTATTAGAATTATATAACATTAAATGAAATGGTAACCCATATGATGGGTAAAAGCTGGCCACATCTTCCATGTTTGTGATAATCGAACTTGCAACTGATTGGAGTCAAGGGTGAATGTGCTACTCTTGGCCTACATGATGTGCAAGGTTAATGTTGAATTTCATTTTAGTTAAATGATTACATGGAATTAGAATAATATTATTTTTGGAACATATTTTTTCATAAATATATATCATCAGTATTGGAAAATGAGTTGGGAATTATGTAATAAAAGTTTTTTTAGAGCATGTTCACAATTTTGGGAATATTATATAAATAAGGTAAATTTAATACTATGTGATTTTATTCGATGAGTTACATTTAATTATTATTTTTTAAGAGTATCTAATTTCTATTATGGAATAATAGAGATTTGGGTTATTTATGGAAATGATGAACCTATCATGGAGAATATGTTATTAGGTTAATTATTATTTTTGTGTATAAGACATTAAGGTAGGTTGATGTTATCTTGAGATAAATGTAATCATTCTTATTGGAAGACTATATGATAAAATCCGTCTATATTTTTTGTTTTGATATTTTTTTGGATTATTTTAGGAATGTTTACATATTTTCATTTAATGAATAGTCTATGTTTAAAATTGGGTTTAAAAATTTAATTTTAGATATTAGATGTTTTTTTTCTTCATCAAATGGTTTATAATTTTTGGAAAATTATTTTATATTAAACAAAAAATATTGGATTTAGTTATTGGAAGATGACAGGATAAATATGTATTTACTCTAATGTGTATTATTTAATCCTATATAAGTTGATTCTAGTTATTTATATATGAAAAATTCAACATGAATAGTCATTGTTTAGAGAAAAAATGAGTTTTTTTTTGTTTAATTATAATAGAGGATAAATGTCGACCTTTCATGTAATTAAATTTTTTATTCTCCTATTATATGTAGTAAAATAATTCCAAAACTCCATGAAAATGATTTTAGAAAAAAAATTATCAGTTTAATTTTCCTACTATAAAATTAATGACTGTATTTCCCATCACAAGATTGTGGTTTTATGATTTTTCACTTTGTAATAATAATGATATCTAATACTATATTTCAGAACATAACATTTCTTTTTTCTTCCATATCCATTTTTTTCTAACATGGAATTTTAGTATGATTTATCTTGGATGAGAATTTTACTTCACTTTCTTCCTTTTAAATTTAATGTTTCATTGGATCATTTTCCTGATTTATAATGTCAATGATGTAATTATGATAAGTGAAACCTTGGTTACTGAGCCCAAATATAAAATTATGTGATTGTGATTTCCAAAAGGGAGAACCTTCTAACATCATAGGTAATTATAGAAAAGTATTTTTCATATTTTTTAATATTTATTAATTAGAGAGTAATTTTACATAAAAAGGTATTCTATGTATGATAGTGTACCCGACACACAATAATGGGTTTCATCAATGACTTACGTTACAGACATGACTGAGTTATACTAAAAAATAATATATTATTAATATTATTTTTATATGATGTAGGTATTGAGTAGCCGTAATAATGGATAGAATGAATGTTATTAACTGAATTAGGGAAATATGGTTTACACATGTTTTTATAATTATTTATTGGTTACAAAATTAAATATGAAGTTATTTAAAAACAAATTAAATATAAAGGTATTGTTTTTATGAGAAACTATTTCAATGGGAATAATTTTGTTTTCAAAAAAATAATAACACTCTGGCTGAATTAATTTAATGAAATAAAAACTCAATATGTTGTTTAATTTTCAACTCATATGATCTCTAGAAATGATATGCAAATAAAATATAATTTATTCCTAATTGGAGTATTTAAAAAAATCATATTTTCCGTCTTTCAATAGAGAACCAATTTTAAATATAATTTTGAAAATATTTTAAGTCATATTTAAAAAAATAAACTAATTATTTATAATAATTATATCAAAATTCTCTTTTTTAATAATTTTTGGAATTTTTTCTGATCAAATTCACACTTTAATGAATAGGGAGAAATACAGTGTTTAAATTCAAAATTTTGTTTTCATATGATTTATTTAAATAATTATAATATTCTTTTAAAAAATTAAAATCATATTTAGATTATTATTTTTTTAATTTTGGAATCCAATTTTGGTCATTATAATTAATTTCAAAATGAATTACAGTTTAAAAACTTTTTAAACATTTGAACTTTTCAGTTTAAAAACACACATTTTAGAATTGTCTAAAGAATTAATTTAATATAAAATATTTACTATTCTTTTAATTTAATCTAGTAAAATGCATTCAATTTTTATAATAATATAGTACAAATTAATTTTCAAGTTCAAATTCATTTTAATATATAAAAAATAGTTAACATGGACAAAATTATTTAACATATCAAACATAAAATTCACACAAGGGATAAAATTAAATGATAAAATATTAACAAACCAAAAAAATGAAATTAAATGGTGGTTGATGTTTGTATTGTCCCTAGATATAATATAAAACATTATTTAATAGAAAAATGACATGTAAATTATTAACACCACTCTATGTCTAACGTTTATTTTAATGAAATCTAAAAATTAATCACTTAAAACCACTAATCAGGATAAATAAATAACAACTCTCACTAAATAATTTCGTCCCACAAAGCCTTGTAACCCAAAAAATATAGGAAGAAACACATATTTTTAACCACAACGACATCCCACTGTTGCTCGTATCACCAAAAGGACAAATCCATGTTCCCCATCTGTCTTTTGTGGAGGGGATATGGAAGTTTACGTTCCCACTCAGTTCTCGGATTCGGTGACCCATCCATGACCTAGGCGGCCATGGTCGCCGCCTCCTCCCCACCCCAGCCATTTGAAGATGGGTGTGATCTTCCCCCACATCAAAAAATCCTCCTTCCTTTTCCCCCTTTTCCAGTCTCTCTTCCCTTACCCCATTTTCTAAAATCTTCATTTACCCTTAGGATCATGATCTTCACGATGGCTACCCTCATATTGAGATTTCGACCTCGGACATTACCGATGCATATGATCTTCTATTATATAACCTAGTTTCTCAGTTCTCCTCACTTAATCCACCAATTAATATCTACGACATATTATTTTTCCAATCATGGTGCTTCTAGAATGAGTGACTGTCAATCTCATTGATAAGCGGAACATCATGATTCAATTATCCTATTCCGAAGATCTGATCACTCTGTGGCCCAGAGATCCCCAATCATACAACGGGTAACACATACATTTGTATAAATGGTCTTTTAACATCATATGGAATGGGATTCCCTGACAACGGCTTTATGGGTATGCTTTCCTGAGTTCCCTCTCCCATTTCAGAATTCTTTAATTATTCAAATTTATAGGAACCTGGGGGGCACATTTATTATTCAGATTGAATAACCAACTATGATTTTCACCCGATCTATCCTCGCATATGCATTAAAGTCAATGTTTCAAGACCCCTAGTATAATGGATTTGAATTTTGTTGGGTGAGGAATTTTGTTGAAAAAAACTGTGGTATTTGAATCTTGGATGCAGTTATGTTCGGCTTGCCTTCTTCATAGGAACATGTCTCTTCATTTTGGTGAAGTAGAAAGGCACGCCAAGGGGGATCAGTCGGTGGACATTTGTTAGGATTGGCTAGGACTATGGAAATTATTGTTTCTAATGAAGGTGGTTATCAGTTAGGGGTTGTGTGCTCTAACTCTCCTATTCTCGGGGCGCAATATAAAGAAGTTGTGGTTCCCCAGAAGGCGTCTCAATTTTTTCAGGTTAACCAAAGAGTGAATGATAATTTTCACCATCTGAAATGCAATTTGGTTGTTGTATGCTCAAATGAGGGTATCGTTGTGCCCCTGGGTGACAGAAGGATTTTTGATCTTGAGAGTTTTGGGGTTAGAATAAATACATGACCAAAATAGGAAGAAGTTTGGTATGAAGTGATGGATTTTCACCTTGATAATTTTCAAGTACTGTAGATAGACACACCAAATATAATCAATGATGTTGTCGTGATTGCTGTAGTTTGTGAGGAACAAAATAATCATGGGGACTCCTTTTGTCTGGAAATAGAGGACACCTCAATAAATTTCCAATTTATGGGTCACTGACTTGAATAGCATAGAGTCTCAAACAATTCCAACCTGGGCACAAAACTAAAATCTCTTATGCTGAGAAGGATAAATATGTGGGATCAACATTGAATTCTCAAAACCAGTTTTAAGTGTTAATACAATAAATTGAAATCTACTGTTCAAAAGAGGAATTGGGAGGTGTGGAGTTCATCCTTGGAGAGGACCCCCAAGTTGGTTTGGAAGCTTCTAAAGAGAAAAAGATGAGGATAGGGAATCCGATGTGTCCATGGACATGGAAATTATGGAGGTCTATCTAAGATACTCTCTCTTGAAGGGATATGACATTTCCATAGACTAGGATATCTAAATTATGAAAACCCAGAGGGTGAAACACCGAAAGGATTACTCAACCGTTCCTAGTCTTTCCTTTACTAGATCCACATGCAAGGTTAAAATTCCCCAGAAGGCTCCAACAAGTGTAGGTATCTCCTCCATGAGCAGTTACAAAGGTTACATAAAGCTTTAGGATGTTGACACCCCCAATGGATTACTGTCTGTAGGTTGCGATCTAGGTACCCCTTGTGTAAGGGCCACTGGGCAGCAGTGCAAGTCAGCCTCGAAGGAAGACCCATAGAAAATGTAACCCTTGGTGTTGGAACAGATGGATTTCCTTATACACTCAGATGAAGAAATGGAAAAGGAAACTATGGATATTATGACCTTGAAGAAGATAGAACAATTGATTCATGTAATCATTACAAAGGAGCAAGGAGAGTAAATTGATAAGAAGGGCTATATTCATCTTATATGATTCTTCAATGGAAGTATTAATAAGAAGGAATATCGGAAATCATGGGACAACATGTTCATATAATATGAAGTAATGTTAAGGGACTACCCGAACTCTTAGGTAAATTCGTTTCCAGGTATAATGTTTTGGTAGATGGGTTCCAATAATCTCAAGCTATTCTTTAACAAATCTATTGTTTCTTTGGTGCTGAAACTGGTAAGTAGTGAGGGTTATCACTTTCCCCTTAAAAGTGTTTGAAAATAATAAATTACATTTGTGGAAGAGGGGATAAAGAAGAGGTAATTTTACCAATGTAACAATTTTGATTTCTTTTCTTTTTCTACTTTACCCACACCATATTCATCCATCAGTCCATGATAACTCCATATTATGTTCATAAATTATTCTATATATCTATAGTAATATAACATATCCATTTCATGTTTTAGATATTATTATTCAATAAAAACAAAATCGTTTTCCATGTTATCTATGTTAATCTCCACTATGAATAATGTTTTTTTAATTCTCAATTTCCTCTTTCATGGATGGTTTTAAAAAAATAGCAGGCAAAATAATATTTAAATATTTATAATATTACTTATTTAATATTATTTTAAACTTATATTTTTTATAACATCATTCTTTTGAAAAAAAAATGATAACTTCGATTTTGGATGTGTGGATTACAGCCTCTTCATTATTGATGTCATTCATTCGCACATCTCGTGGAATGTATTAAGGTTTGTTTTAGTAAAAATGAATGATATAAATGAAATATAAAAGCTAATGTGACAAAATTATATACTTAAACATATTTACATACATTTCATTTAATGACTGTTATTTGAATACCACATGAAATACAAAAATATCATTCATGTGTATGTACAACCTACAATCTCCAAGAATGGTGTTGATAGTTTGTATTAAAATATTCATATAAATTATTATATAATTAATATACAAGATATTTATATAATTTTTTATATTATATAGATGATGGACATATGTTCAAATGGAATATTGGCATCATACCAAATTAATTTGTTACTCAAGAAACGAATATCGACAAAACATCCGATTTGAACATAAATAATTGTGAAATTATTATGACATGGTAATAAGTCATATAAAGAGAATAATAAATATTAAAATGGTTCTAAATCATGTATAAATAAACCCTAGTTTATTATTCATGTTTATTAGTAATATAAGTGATGAATCATTCTTGAGGTAAGGGACTTCGTCTCAATCTACTTTTATTGAGGCATTTATAAATATTTTATTTTTTTATTATTTTATTAGGTGTATATACAACCACAATGATATTTCGTATCCATATTTTAAATATTTTAATTTTAATTTAAGATTTTTAGTCGTATAAATTCATGGATATTAATATTTCTATTTTCAATGTTTATGGTACATTTTAAACATTCAAATATTTAATTATCAAATCTATTATTCATGATACTATATCACATATTTTATATAGGGAGATAAAAGGATTATAAAGGAAATTTTATGTCTATTTTATAAATTATTTAAAAAGTAATCATTTTTATGATGTGTTTTACATTCTTTATAGAATGAAAAAATGAATAATTGTTAACCTATGTGGAGACAACGACATCTCTATCATCTTATCTATTATTGGATATTTGTAATCCTCTATAAACATTAATATTTTTTATATAGGAAGATAAATTTCATATTCATATTTGGGGATTTTTGTTAGTAAAAATATTTTTGAAAGTGGATTTACTATTGGATTCTCTTGAAAAGATTTCAAGTGATAGAAAATGAAATTTAATGAGTGAAATGATCATAATTATTATAGTTTATGGGTTATGATTATTTAACTGTTCTTGGACACTTGATGAGTGGTTATGTGATAAAAATAGTTGTGTGGTAAAATTATAAACCAAATACTTGTAGTACGATGATAATGAAAGGACCTTTGGTAACATTATAACAACTAATACATTTTTATGGAATTCAGTTTTATGACTATTCCATTTACTGACATATGTGAAGTCGACCGTATGGTTATTCCATTTAATAATGATTATGTTCTAAGTTACATTTATATCTTATATATTTCATTATATAGGTATAATGGTAATTTTATAACTATAAAAGGGTAATAAATAAGATTATATATAGTGAAGTGTATTTACTACATCTTTATGGTGAAAAGTAATATTGTATGATAATGTATTAATGGTTTACATGTTTTCACAAGAATAATAGTTTTCTTTATTTTTTTTCATGTACTGTGATTTTCATGATAATCACAATTTTAAAAAAAATCAATGAATTTAATGAAGAAAATATTCATGTATGGGATCAAGGGATAGTTATGTAGTCTAAACCTGATATGAAACCATGTAACTTTGTTAACGTTTAATGTTTTATAAAAAAATGGATAGTGGGTTAAAGTGTCTACTTTTTGATATTTTAGTTTTTATCTTTGATTTATTGACTAATTCAATAAGGATATAAAAATAAATGGATCCCAATTGTGAAATAAAGTAAAATTATTGACATAACTCAATATTAAGTATTTTTTAAACATGGGGATGAATATAGACAATTTAATAATCTAAAAATATGTTTTTGGAACATTAAAATCCATAGAGTTTATGACACATGAGACCTGAAAATTTATACTAAATTTAAAATTTTGACTAAATTAAATATAACTTATAGAATTCAATGCACATGACTTTGAGTTGATGAGTGACATATGAAACAATGTGTTTCTTCAATGGGTTGTGCTACACACAAGAACAAGTTTTAATGAAAAAATATTTAATATTAAAATAATTGTATTTAATATAATAATATATTAAATATTTGTTGTGAAAATTTTTAACTAACATATGAAAATATATGGTTTACACAAAGAAGACATTAATTTAAATTAATTAGAAATTAATATGAGAACCAACATAATATAAAAAAATATTTCTAAAGAAGACGATTTTTATGCACATACATCTCTTTTTACCCAAATAAATTAAATTAATTTAAATTAGTTTGTGATATTAAGGTAATCGATATATATATACAGATTATATAATTTACATACTTTTTTTTATATTAAACTAATACATATAATAACTATACAATATGAATTGATCAAAATTTATTCATAAAAATCTATTTAATTATAAAGGAATTTTTACGACATTTTAATGGAAAAAAATTTTAAAACCAATTTTAGTAACATTTAGATATTATATATTTCAAAATAATTATCATATATGAGGTTGAAAGATAAAAATTAGCTTATAGTGAATAATTGTTATTTTTTATGAAGAATCATTTTTAATGAATATTTAAAAATATTGATGTTTAGTTCCACTATTATTTTACATATAATTTATTTAGAATATTAATTTATATATTACATTTTATTGAAACTTTAATATTATCATATTTATATAAAATAATAATATTTCTATAATTTAATAATTTTCATTATCAAGTTGATAATAAAAACATAACAATCTTTCAGACATTTTTATAATAAAGTCCCACATTATCGTCCAATCTTTGGTATGAAATTTAAATTAATTAATTTAACATTAGTGAAATTAATATATATTTATTTATTAAAAATTTGGAATAAAAATTATTTATAATATATAATATGGTCAATATCTATTACCATTAATTTTTGTGAAAGTATTTAAAATTATTTTCATCTATTAAGGAGACATTAAGCTAATAAATGTGTAAACCTTAATCTTATCAGCACAAATGACATAGAAACATTTCCAAAACCAATATAAGTCCACTATTTTGTTCATTAACCTTCAAATCATGAGTTTGGAATATTTTTATGTCTTTATTTGGTTAAACTCATTGGTACACCTAACTTTTGAAAATAAAATATCAAGATAATCATTTTCTTCCGTGATTATGGCCACCACCTCTCCAACATCTACAAACTCTCATTATATAGTGTTTCCACCAATAACTTCACAAATTTCCTCTAATAATCACTCCCCTAATACTAGAATCATGTTATTGGGATTAAATAAATAAATGGAATTCCTTTTGTGGATTACAAAATGAGTTACCTCATGAAATGATAATATATTTCCTTATATTCATTAGTTTTTTTCAATTGCACAGTCTTGAAAATATTATTATACAAATATTATTTAATAACACATGTTTACTAAATATAAAATATTTTTTTGTCTGTGTTTTTTATGTAAAATTACACACAAATCCATCTAATCGTTAACGAAAATGTTATTTATGTGATTGAAGAATTACCGCCACAAGAAACTATGATAGTTCATTTTTCCATTACCACCTCTAATGGTTGAAATTATTATGTAACATAAGTTTATATATGTTATATATGATATTAATTAATTATTTAAGAAACTTTACTTATTTTAATTCATAAATCATTATAATTTTCACAATGTGTTAAAACGTTTACATAGTTTAGGGAAGTGTGGACTACGCCCCTCAAAGCAATGTGATTTTTTCACAAGATTCATCTTATGTATAAATTAATGTTTTAATTAAAAATATGAGACATACATATAATATATTTGATAGTAATGTAATAATTACATCTTTGGAAATTTAATATATACCATTTAACTTATTACACTTTCACATAGTTAAAAAGTGAAAACATTGTTCGTGGACCTGGGGATTGTCGCCTCCTAAACACGATGTGATTATTTTAAATTAATAAAAATTATATATATATAAAGATAAGATTAAATAATATGGTATTTATGATATACTGATATATATGTTATATTGATGTGACATACCTTTTTTCTACAATTGTCTTCGAAAAATGGGAACGTTACTCAGGTGTACGTACAACCTACCATCTCCATGAATGTAACATCACATCATTTTTCAAAACAATACATAATGATTGATTTTAAAAGTAATTTTTTTATTAATATATCAATTATGTCATTATTATTAATATTTATATGTTTTGTAATGAACCCTTCCACCATAGTTGACCTATCAACATTATTTTTGACATATAAACTAAATATTCCCAAAACACATGACATTAATTTAATTGATTTGGGAGTTTTAAAAAACATGGTAACAAGTGAAAGTACTGATACACAATAAAAGATTATAAATAATGTAGAAAACTATTATAAGTTTATTATTCAGTATATAAATAAACATCAGAAATGTTAGACTCAGGGTAAGGGATTCAGGTCTCACTTTTGCTTTTGTAAGGCATATGCCATAATCACTACTGATTTGTTTTAGTGGGGTATATACAAAAAATATTAATATATTATATCATATATTCATTTATCTTAATATTTTCAACTATTAATGTTTTATATTATTACTTATTATTATTTCCATTCAAATGGTACCATTATTATATGGGAATTTTTGATTCATTTACTTTCTATTGAGACTTATCTTCTATTATGATCCAATACATTTTTAATTGGTGTATATATTACCTATTTATGTGTTATATAAGGAGTTTACATACCCTAATAATATTATATTTTTCATGTAATATTTTTTCTTTCATGGGGATTGTGAATTAAAAGCTTGAATGTGGTATGGGACAATTTGTAATGTTTAAGGATTATTCTCCTAATGAATTTTCCTAATGATTTTATGTTCAATGTCACTTTTTTTTTATTGTTAACATTATCAAAAATATAAATTTTTTTAATCAATTTTCAATGTAAAGTTTCTTAAATATACATATTCTCAAACAATGTATATTATTATTTCATTAATTATATACTATTTTAATATAGTGTATACTTTGACAGCTATTTTATTATATGGGAAATGTTTTATAATTCCATGTTCTTTATTCAATATGGATATTTGAAATTAAAATTATTTATTTCGACTATTTTATATGAGTAATACATTCTACATATAATTAAGGTAGGATCCTAGAAATTATATAGTTCCTCGATGCACTGATAAATTCCCATGAGACAAAGTAGCAACCCCAATAATAATAGTTTTAACTGAATTGTAAATGTTCTTGATGGTATATGTATTTCTATGTGTGAGTCATAAAATCAATTAAAAAATAAATTAAATTAATTAGATTAAATTATTATTCATCCATGAGGTTTTTCATTGGCATATCTATGGATACATTTCATTTTAGTTCATTGATTGAATATCATGTGTTTTTGGTTTTCACATTTCCATAGTTATTTTTCCTCATCTAGTTATTTTAATTTCATTTGTTCCTAGTTACAAACATTCCATTTTTTCTGAAATAATTTCTCAATTTTTGATTTCATGGTATGTATATTCAATTATTTACCATTCTATAATTATTACTCTCATTGATTGATTATTTCTTATGTTATATATTACACATACTAAGCATTTGAGAGCACCCTTATTATGATTTTTTCTTAATAATCCATGAAGTATTCTATGCAATTTATGCATGCATTTACTATATGGAATAGAGTTATACTTGAATTTTTTTTAAGAAGAAAAAAATTATATTTCAATTTATGTATTAATTTTTAATTCAAGATACATTTATCTTTCTGGTGTTCCCGAACAACTAAACTCATCATTCCTTTGGTATATGATTCATTATAATCCTTGAAATGAAATTAATACTTGACAATATATGTAAGACATTTGGTGCTGGGTCTCTACATAAAATATGGATGAAATCATCTTATAATTATAGAGGTAATCCCCCTAATTGATACATGGGAGGAATAAAATCAACCAATGATTGAATGTGTCTAGAAATTTTATCCATTGTGTTTTTTTGTCAAAAACGTCATGAATATTTTGAATCATTTCATATGAATTAAAATAATAGTGTCTCAAATATCTATCCAATGGTGAGGTGTTTCACATTAAATGAGTTGGTTCATAATGCGAAAATGGGTCTAATGATAAATTCATTTGATGAAAATCATAAATATTAGAAATAGAATGGTTTATAAAATTATTTTTCTACTACAATAGATAATGTTGGAATGTCAAATGAGTTGGTTAAAGGTCTAACAGTAGTCTATTTGAATTAATATAATCCCGTTTGGACTCTCAATCATAAAATTCATTCATTTCATAAAAATATGTACATAAAATTTGAATATATATAATGATTATTTCATTTCAAACATTTAAATTTAAAAACTTTTGAAGAATACATAATACATTTCAAAAAAACAGTCCACAAAAATTGTATTAGTTTACTGCATTTGGTAACGTAAAATATTCTTCTAACTCAGTTCAAAGTGTTCAAATTTTCTCCCACTGATCACCCCTTTAGTAATTCTACATTAAAATAATTTTTATAACATTGGGATGGAAAACATAAGATAGGGGTGACCATAAATTATGAATATGGGTAAATAAAAGAAATTTTTATTCATACAATGAATATAATGACAAAAGAACATTATCATATCATTATAAGATGATATACTACATATCAAAGATCATAATCACAAAACATGACATAATCAAAAGTATTTCATAAGAAATGAATCCAAATATAATAAGGAACATAAGACATGAATTCATAAAATATGAATATGATATAGAATTGTGGCGTACACATCAAAAAATAAACTTGTGAACATTTCTCTGTAGAAACATGTTTACACATTAAGTTGAGGACATGAAATCTGACCCATGAAGACAATTATAGACATGCAACGAGTTCCACTCATAATGATTTGAACGTGAAACCAGGTCCAAGCATAAAATTTTGAAAATTTAATCGAGTTCAAACATAATTTAGGGGTAAAAAACCATGTTCATGCATAAAATTGGGATCAAATAAATAGTTTCACTCATCACTTATGAAAACATTAAAAGGTTAAATAATTACATTGTGAACATGTAATTAGGTTCAAGAATAAACATGTTGAAATGTGACTAGGTCCAAAAATAACATGGGGGACATGTAATCTGGTTTATAGATAAAATTTATACTCAGGATTCATCCATAGATACCCCTAAATTGGATGAAGATAGTGGTCCCACCAATCTATTAAAAACATCTCCCCTAAATTCTCCACAAAATAAATGTTTCATAATATCCTGATCCATAAAAATTGATATTTTTAACAAACATCAAATCATAGCACATGGAATTAAATGGGCATCATTAACATTTCATCACATCATAACATATTAAAATAGATAACATTCAGAATCAATAAATGAAATCCAAACCCTTTAAAATAAGTGGGTTTCAAAAGCATAAAACAAACATAAGAGTATTTAGTTTCAAAATCATATAAACTTTGAATGTGAAATAGATTTCATAAACACCATTCCATAAAAACATGATCCAATGAAAGAAAGAATATGAATATAAACATTGAATCCTTTCCCCATTAAAGAATTATTAATGCTAATGGATTTCATATTAGATGGGAACTAATTTTGAAAGACCATTTAAAAACATTTATTGAAGAAAATATCTTTTCATCTTTGAAAAATAATTTTTAAAACATAAAAAATTTTCAAACCCATTTTCCATAAAATAAACATTAATACGTATAATGAAATAATGAAAACAATTTTAAAATCCATTTTCCTAATAAATAAAAAATAAGTATGAATACTTTTTAAAATTCATTATTCCTATATGAAATATAGAATAAACTTCAAAACAGTTTGAAATTTTTTTTGAGTAAGAACTTATAAAAAAGATTTAAATACATCTGAAAATATTTTACCATGAAAATCAATAAAATTAGATTAAAAAATTTTAAAAATCATTTTAATTTAAATTAATTTTAAAACAAAAAAATTAATATTGAAAATGTTTTGAAAACCATTTTAGAAAATAATATTTTTAATGAATAATGATATTCGATCAAAGGGTGAGGTAATGTCACACTTTCATAAAAACACATTCTATATCAGTTTTTGTACCAAAGAGTTCAAAAGTGGAACCAATAATGTAAATATATTGAATAAAATAGGGTATTTAAACTCATTATTGTTCTTATGGTATGTATATCATGATATCCTCAAATGAAAAATAATTATAAATAATCATGAAATCGATGAGACTATTTCAATAATGTATTTCCACTTGGTAACATTGAACCATAATACCCATGAAATAAAATGAATTTAAATGAATATTAAATTTCATGAAAATATTTATATTTATGTTTTATCATGTGAAATTTAGTACATACACCATATATAAAAATATTGGTTCATAACATGACATGTGTATCAAATGAGTCAGTTTTAGAAAAAATAACTTTACAAATTTGGGAACATTTGAAACATAAACCCCATGATCGAAATATCATAGATGGTAAATGTAAATACACATAATTTTAATTATAATAATCATAGTTTACATCCATTGGAAGTATAAACATGACACAAAATGATTGGGTGCTGAATAAATCATGTATCTCATGGGAATAAAAAGTGGGATGTAATTATTTTATCTCATGTATTGACTCTCTTCGTACTCATATAAAAGTCCTATTAAATAAATTTAAGTTTATTATACAAATATTTCATTATTAAATTATAATATTTAATACCATACATGTAATTTTATTACATTTTATTACCCTATTTTTGACAATTCTATAAAAAGGTTCTTCTTCGGGTAATAACTTCATTGGTTTTCTCATTGGAATTAATTTGTTATAAACTTTGTCATTATACTTATATTATGACTTACATAATTTAAAACATGATATAAATATCATTTATATTAATTATTTTTTTCATAACAATCTATATAAAATAGATTTATGAAATGTAATACCCAGTCAAAGGAGATGGTAAGCAGTACGTACACACGAATGTTGTTTCTATATTTATTGTTTAATTGAAAGAAAGAAATAAAATGAAATATATTTATATATTTGTATATATATATATAACATAATTACAGTAGAATAAAAATTATATACAGATAATAAAATTTATCACTATTTATCATTTATACATTCTATTTAATGTGTGATCAAATCACATCGCTTTTAGAAGGTGGTAGTCCACACTTACCCAAATGAAATTATCTTATTTACACTAGATAGAGAGTATAAATTTATTTGATGTAAAAATATTAAATAAGATATAATAAATAAACAGTACAATATATATATAAACATAGTTTCAATCATAACGACCAATGTGATATGAGTTAAAGAAAGAACGAACAATCAACATTATGTGAGGTGGTAGTTATCTGTACATAGACAAATTATACTTTTTACTGATTATATGGAAGTGTGTGTATGTGAAGGATAATACATTATCATAGAATCATCCTTGTATATTTTTATACTAGTTTTTTGTTCATAATAGAATATATATAGTTGGGGTGGTGGAGAATGAAAATAAAAGAAAGTGCATGAGGGAGGGGGTTACCTCTTAATCATGTAACTTCATTTGTTTTTCACGATTGAGATTCCATTGAGGTTATCTAGAAAAAAATGATAATATAAGTATGTTATGGTTTATTGGATACTAATTGGGAAGAGTTTTGATCATTAATTTGGATTGAGAGGTTTCAGGAAAGGGCAGAGTGCTTCTCTTTTAATAGTAGAGGGGGAGTGGAACATTGGTAAATACTAAAGGGAATTCAATAATGGGTGGTATAATTTTCCAAATGTTTGTCTGAAATGGAAACACAATGCAATAATGTAAAATTATGGTTGATGAAAATCTTCACAAAAAAAACTAAATTCATTTTAGTAATTTGGTACCTTAAAATATATGATCTCCAATTTTACTCTTTCGGTTTTTATTAAATAATCTAGTATTGTAAACTAAATAATATATGATTTATGACTAAAAATAAATATTTATTATATAAAATGAATACAATGATTTATAAATATTATCCCAATTTAAAAAATAATAATCTCATGTGTTTTGGAATGTAATTTCGAATCAATCTCATGTGTTTCACAAAACATTACTTAAACCCAAAACATGTTAACAATGTTTTTAATATAAATGGATAAACATGTTAATTATAAAATATAAATTGGGAAATTAATAAAAAAATATTCAATATTTTTAACATGGAATAATCACATGGATTAATATTGTATTTTTATTAATTTTAAATCTTTTAAAATATCACGTACTATAAAATAAAAATAATGTAAATTATGACATTGTTTATTCAATTTTAGAATATTAAAATAATATTGGAATTAAAATATATTATTTTTAAGGATGTGGGTAATAAAATATTAATCATAAAAAATAAATAATATAATATAATTCAATCAATTTACATCACTTTCAATATTTATAGTATCATTTATTTTTGATAATTATTAACTAAATATAATCTACTTTGGCATATCATTTTATGTTACTAAATATACCCTAAAAATTATTCATAAATTATCATGATAATAACAACCCATTTATATTTTAAAAGGACTTGTATAACCTAAAATATGATTTTTTAATATTTCTCAAATTTTTAGATGTAAAATAAAGGAATATTTATTCTTCGTATTTTTTCAAACATAACACATTATATAGAGAACATAGATTTATTAATACCCATATTACACATAAAATTTAAACCATCATGTTATACGGTCGAATTATTGACAAAAAATGTATTTTCGAAAATATTCCAGTTTGTTTTGGTCCTTATGATTAAGATCCAATCTGTAGTAAAGCTTAATCTAACCATAATCACTATGATTAATTTGGATAAATTTCACTAAAATTTCTAGTACAAAAATATATTGATCTACCAAGAAAAAATAATATCATAATGAATAAAAAATGTATATCTTTTTTTTCAAAATTCAAATAAAAAATGTGTGAGAATTACATTTAACACTATTCATGCATACATGTTGAGAAAATATGCTTTTAATGTAAGAATGTTAAAAATTTAGATAAATTAGTTATAAATAATTTCAATATAAAAATGACTCTAATGAACAACATTGAATTAATATATTTAGATCTAATATATTTTGAATTGAAAACCCAAATAAGTATATAAATTAACATTAATAATATTTTAAATTAAAAGGTAGTTTTAACTAAAATTCACTATTTTTATCAATTAATCAAAAATTATGTTTCACAGAAAAATCTAAAAACATCAATCTGAGATAATTTTTACATTTTGAATTAATAAATAATCTTATTTTAGAGAAATAAATTTCTTAAAAATTCTAAATTTAGTTTTATTATTTTTTATACAAGGACATCAAAATGAGTTCTTTTGAGAAATTAGTACTTAAAAACAAAAAAGTCATTATAAAAATTTATTTTACTCATAATCAATATATTGTATTTGTAATGACCCAACAACAGTTACCTGGAGTCCATGACTTATTTCATTACATTGGTATAATTACAATAATTTCATATCCTGAATGAACTACATTGTTGAGTAGTATTGGGAAACTAGATACATATATATGTTCAACAATACTGCTTGAAATGAAATATAATATGTACTTTTATTTTTTTGGAAACATCCCTAACTCCTTGATTTCCCAAGATGGTCATTCATAATTTGCTTCTTCACATACTTTGAAAATAAAACATAAGAAAGGGGATATCTTATATATTTGTAAGGGTAAGTAATACAATGGAATATATAATAAAAAAACATTATTCATTGTGGATAAATAAAAACACATTCATTTAAAAATGAACTTGAACTTAATATTATTGGAATAAGGGATGAATAATTAATTCCATAATAAAGAATAATTATATGTACACATATTTTCAACTAACATTATGAACTATCAATTACTTGTTCCAAAATTATGGAAATGCATAATTCCAGAATTTATGAAAAATATTATCCAGGCCTTATCCAAGACATCTAAAAATGATTATGTCCTCAGCCAAAACCATATCTAAAAAAATAGGAAAGGACTCATCCAAGTCTATAAATGTTTTGTCTTGTGAGACCTATTGATGAATCAAGGGGACATAATAGGACCGATCCATCATTTAATATATACAATGTATTCCTCATAAGAATGGGTATAAACATAAACAATATTTATATTCATATTGGAACTAATATATCAAATTTAAATAACCTTTCTCAAACATTCTCACTTACAATTGTAAGTAATATGGTGAATTGTTTCATTAAAGAACATCCTTTGTGAATATAATATTACAAAATTCAATTAAATATGGATGATGATATCCTAAATTATTAGTCCCAATTATTAATAATTTTATAAAAGAGTGTTTATTTTGATAAAAATACTCTTATAAAATCATCAAGTAATTTGTGATATAAACACTATTTTACATTGAAATGATGAGTTATTTAGGAAAAATATTTTTATAAAACAAGATATGAAATAATATAGTTTTCTCATTATAAATGGAGTGATTTTATAAAAATAATGGTGTCTATAAATAGGTTATCGAGTGTACTTGAACATATTTTAGAATTCGAGAAGTTCTCTTGAATGGGGCATGTATTTCGGGAATAACTTTTTAATGATCAAATTAAAGTATGTAAATTTCCAAAAAAGAAAGAAGGGTTATTGTTGGTAAACAAATATTGAACATTAAAAAATATTTTATATGTATTAAATAATAATAAATTAGAATTTAATTGGGGTATGTATACAATAGTAGTAACCCGAATAAAAATGGATGCTCTGGTAGAAAATTTGCACCTTATGTTCAAATGAATTCAGCACATGACCATAAGGTCCTGCATAATAAATTTAAATCCATTAATAAGAATTTCAATAAATAATTTCCCAAAAACATATATTTGAAAGGAACTATATAATGTAGATGAAGTCTTTATACCATTAACAGTTCCCACTCAAAATTTAATATATATTCATTGGGTTGGTGATGTGATAACCTTATAATTTGTTTGATATGAATAATTAGATCGAACCTAATCCAGATATAACATATATAATACAAATGTGAATGATAATTGTACCTTTCACTATAGAACATGGAACATAAACACAATGAATAGTAATTTCATATGTTTTTAATTTTCCCCTTGAAATATTATGTGGTATATTAGATCAAATTTGGTGGCATTTGTTGGAATAGATTTACATATCATTATAATTAACGTACTATATATTTTAGGCCTCTCTATTAATATTCCATTCATGAGAGTGATGAAATTACTCTCCACACATGAAGAAAACACCTATTCCATTCAACCATGTGACATTGTGTTTCCTTCCATAAGTATCACATTTTTTAACATCTCTGATTTCTTCATCCCCTTATACATTTTAACCCAGTTTTCATCTTTTTCAATTTTTTCATTCAATTCTGTAAGACATAGTGAATTATTTCACTGTCATGATAACAAGTGATAATATATTTTCTTGTGATGATAATTTTTTAGAGAGTATTTACCTCTTAATTATATGATTTATCCTAACAAATAAACTATCAAACACAGACTTTTGATTTTGTAAGTAGTCCGCAACATGACTCACTATCCTTTTAATACAGATTCATAATTAATAACCCTTAACTATTTTTTTTCTTATTAATAATTTTATATCAATACACTCTAATTTTCTATGTTGAAAATATTTATCCAAGAAAATTACCTTAAATTACATCCAATAAATGAACTGTATTTCCAATTTGACATTATTATTTTAAATTAATGACCACCACTGATTTTAATCTCCTGTTAAATGATATAATTATATTAAAACAATATCAATTTCATTAATTCCAAAAGAAAAAATTATATTTTCTATGTATCTTATCCATATCTCAAATACATATTTGTTGTTGAATTTGTTGAATGGTGGAGGTTTTTGTCAAATGAAATGGTCCAACATTGTTACACAGTATTACCTATCAACAAACTACTCTACATAGTCATTTTTATTAATCGTAACCTTAGTATGTTACAAAACTAATGATATATTTTGATTACAACAAAATATATATCCTTATCAATCATAAATATATTTCCACGAAGGAAATTATAAACATGAATTATATGACTTGATTATTTTACATTCATAGCACTTGGAATCGTTTATATAAATTAAATACTGTAGATTAGATCATAAAATTTTGTTTCATAATTTATAAATCTTACTTTTTTTAAACAATAATATTATCTGAAAATTTATTCATATATAATATCATAATAATAATCATAAAATTAATAATAATATATTTAAACAATTAAAAAATATCACATAATTGATAATGGTATGTAAAGACACTAAAGAATAAAAATAGAATTCCCACTAGGTGTGTCTATCCTTGTGGGAAATATGTGACCTCACTCCATATTCATTGATGATGATTGAGAAATACTGAATCCACACCATTTAGAGTTATTACACATAGGTGTATTTGAGCCATAGTTTCATCCTCTTTTTTGTGTCTATATAGGGATGTGTTTTCATGGAATCTACACATTATCTAACTTATCAAAACATAAAGATATTATTATAGGTATAATTATCCCTAGAGCATGTCACATTTCATAGTTCTCTATTATATATATTTTTTAAATCTCTCTCTAATGGATTATACGATACGTATATCTAATTCCAATTGTATAGACCCCAACATGAGTATCCCAATGTTAGTTAGTACAATATAACATTGGTTCAATAAACAAGTGATCATGTATAGAGGGATCAAATAGTTTAGTTGTAAGGGAAAACTAGATACTTGTTGCAATATTACATTTCATTGGAAAACATAAAATAAAATATTGTGTTTTTAGAACATCAATATTTACTCAAGAGTAACCATTAGTACCAATCATAGTACACCTACAAGAATCATGGGAAAATGAAACATAAAAAATGTGTGAGATCATATTAAACTAAAGGAAATAAATGAAATGGAAGATATCATAGAATAAAAAAGTCATGAATAATTTTATTGCAATACATGATAATAAAACAAATTACATATAAATACTCTCATACACATGAATCTTATTCTTTTATATTATAAATATAATCACATCAACATCACTAAATAATATCATAATGATGGTATTTAGAATATGGTATATCGTCAAATTATTATCAAGGCCTCGGCCAATACATCATACATAAATGTGTATGACCTTGGCCAATTACCCGAATATTTTTTCATCATGAGATATTTTAGTGCATTAATGTGTTGTGTTATTTTTGGCACCAATTTTCACATAATAATCCTAATTCTTTAACCATATAAATATTATATAAACTGAATCATTATTCTATAATAATCAATAACTATCATTATCAGAAAAACTAGAATCTGGAATATCAATACATTCTTTAGTAAAAATGGTCATAATACATCCCAACAAATATATTGGAGGGATGTATTAAAATATAAACACATTAATTCCTAATATTCATCAAAACAATAAAAAAATGAAAATACAATTAAAGTATCAATCTAATTATTTTTGAGAAAAATCCACTTTTCAATTTTAAATTACATACCTAAAATCTAAAAAATTACAAACTATTTATAAAATCATTACCTAGGAAATAAATAAATAAAATTTTATGATAATTATCAAATAATTTTATTCCATGGAGGTTGAGAAAATAATATTTTTTGGGTATATTAGGAAATGATTCAGTTTACCCAATTGGTAAAATGTGATTATTTTGGAAAATGATAAGGGGATTCCTTTTTAATTTTTTTTTTGAATTCTAGAAATGGATGAATATTTATTTATGAAATCATTATATAATATAAAAAACGTCCTGAATTTTTTTTAATTATAACATGTGCATGTAAGAAAAATAATCCCGACTGAATATAAAATAATGTTTTTTTTCTATGATGGCATTATTTTGGTCTACAGAGTACTTCAATATAGGAATATGAAGGAATATATTTTATTTTTCAAAAATAAAACTACGAGAAGAAAAAAATTGTTTTCATATATAAATATTCATATTATTATCCTAATGGAGACTTCAAAATAAATATCCAATGAAGATGAAATCATGAAATAAATCCTTACCTCTAGTCTCTTATTGTCTTGTACACATTAAAAATCATACATAATAAATATATATTTACTATAAATTTATTACCAAATAATATACACACATAAAATTCCATTTAAAATTCTATTATAATTTATCATTATCATTTTATTATCAACACCTCCTAGAATTAGACATTCAGGTGAAAATTAACCCTCTTATAAGAATATTTGGTTTGATGTTTATGATGACTACAATGTGGTCATCATTTCTTCATATATAAAATAAAAATAATCAACTATGTATTATATTTATTTTTTATGTAAACTTTTTTAAATAATCAAATAAATCGGTGATGAAAATTTAGTTATTTTACTTTGTGGAGATGACAGTTTGTACATACACACGAGTAAGGATTCATATTTTTAATTGTTGGAATGAAATTAAAATAAGTAATAATTGAATGATAAAAATTTTAATGATAGTATAAATATCATTTTATTAATTAAATATTTAATAATAACCATCCATGTAAAATGGTGATGAAAATTCAATTACACCGCTATTTGGAGAGATGGATAGTCATACATGTGAAGGAGTGTTGTTTTCACTTTATATAGAACATATAGAAGGTGGATAATTTTATGCATTATAAAACTAATAATTAAGTATATATAGTATTATAAATTTAATATTTTAAAATGTATGAAATTTATTTATAAATTTTAGTATAAGAAATAAAATGAAATCCCTTAATTTAGATAATTACATATTCTTTGAAGAATATCCATTATATATATTCTTACAGACCCTAGTGATTTTATTTCGAAGGGACCATAACTTGTAAATCTTATATAATGATTTATATAATATAAAATGTTTAATAATTTTTCAGCCAAAGTGCTCATGAGTGTTATAAAATACATCAGAGGAGGTTCCCTTTTGTATGTGAGGGGAGCAGAACCATTTGAAATAGTTACAATATAAAATTAATATAAAATAAAATTCATGATAAAGTAGAAAAATTGATATATTTAAAATATAGTATGAATTTAATTCTAATTACTCTAATATATTAATTTTTATAAATTTTTTTTACATAATATGAATTTGTTAACCGTTGTCAAACATGTTAACAATTATCATGATGAAATTTTTTTCACACTATATAGGTAAATAATGTTACAATAAAATGATATGTGACTTAGAAGTGGATATTGATTAATATTATAGAATATATGAAATTAAATTTTTTTTAAGGATAATATTTTTTTTAATTTTAATTCATTTAATAAATTATTCTTTTTATATAAGAATCCATTAAAAAAAATTTAGATACCATTCACATTGTATGGATTTAAGTAAATATTGATTGAAATAGAATTATAATATAAAACATAAACATATTACTATTATTTTTTATATTATAGAAAAATCCTTAATCAAATTAAATCATAAATATTTTTAACTATTATTAATTTTAAAAACATATTATTATTTTTTCTTTTTCATCAATAAGTATTTTACCAATGCTATGTTTGAATTTATAGTAATTATAAAATAACTAAATATAATAATAAAATAATATGATAAAAAATTGATAAATGTTTTAAATAACCACTTGTAATAAAACATTAACTATTTTATTCCCTATGATGAAATATTAGAGATATAAAAAAGGAGTTCCATTTTTCATTTTATTAACTTAAAATAATATTTAGATATTTTTCAAAGTTGAATTGAACCAATTTTCTGTATCATAAAATTTTGGATGAGTCTTGTAGAAATAAACTCATAAAATTTAAATAATTTATTTTTAGATATATTTTTAAATTCTTATCACATTATTTTAAATCATAATTACATAAATTACCCATACTGATGTGACAAATATTTACGATGGTTACTATTGATAATTACATTTTTAAAGTAGATTATTTACTAAATTTAAACAAATAGTTTACAAATATTTCATCTATATTGATGATTAAATTCACAAAAGTGGAAAAATTATCATTTTAAAATAAGTTCATCAATCCCAATGAAATCTATTTTTCGAAAAATGGTTATTTTTCATAAAACATGATATATTATAACCTCATTATTATTAAACAAAATTATATAAATGTTAAAAAAATTGTTGACAATATTATATTTAAATATAATTAAAATAAATATATAAAATTATTTATTTATTTAATTTTGATAAAAACACATTTCACACATAAAAATATTTTTTTTGAAATAATAGCTCTTTTACTATCAATTTTTTTAAATTTCAATTCAATTCATAACCAAATATTTCTTCTTATTTATGTGTAAAAAATATTTTCTAATAATTTAGTTATCCCTATTCAATCATTAAAATCATGTGTCTATTTTAAAGAATTCAAATTATGGAATAATATTTGAAAAATATATCATGATTAGTTAAAACACAGTACCACTTGTAATGAAAGAATTCAATTGAATTAAATTTATTTACAGGGAAATATATCATCAAATATAATGGTGTTACAACCTATTACACTGACTGATTACTCATTTATCATATGTTTGTGGGGTAGTACCTCCTCTACCATCATAATGGATATGGGGCACCCATGCCCTGACTAGTCTATTGTCATGGGAGTTATAAACCTAAAAAACAATGATAATTACATTAGAAACCTATCATCATCTTACAATCAATAATGGGATAATCCAACTTCTACAATATCACGTTTTATTGGAGAAATCATAGTATGTACACCATCACATTTCATATATAAAAAAACATAGAATGGACTACTTTATTGACAAAATCTAAGCTCGATTGAAGATCCATGTCTCTTAGACAATTTTGGTATAGGTACATGATTTTTTTCTAAGTTATGTGGAACATATCCCTCACATAGTCACCTTTAATTTTATTTTGATATTATTTTTCATGTAGAATTATAGATAGAAAAAATTTGTAGAAGTGTAATCAATTTTATGGATTGACAGGGGTACATAATGTGTACCCCAGCTTCCCATGTTGGGATCTACATAGGTTACACGAAATGAATCCATGGTGAAAAAAGTGTGTAGCCACTCAGGTTTCCATCCATGTTACTACCTTTACATATTGACTAGGTTAGAAAAGGGTCACGTGACATGTGGTTTGGCTACATAACATGTGATACTATACTCTTCAAGTACCATATCTTGGACCACACCTGTATTATTCATTGTGTATTTTAAGGAAATACATGCCTTTAGTTGGGAAATTTATATAAGTTGTATCTTCCTTGAAAATAATCATAAAAAAACTTATTTCACTAAAAATATTTACTATATACTCATCATCTTCTATGATAGATTTCAATCCATTTATATTAGACCAATTATAGACATTGATCACTTGAAGACAGAATCACCATTGTTTTTCATGCTCTATTACAAGTGTAAAAATGTCTCCCCTAGTTATCCTTACTATAAGGCCCCTACCATAAACCTTACTTAATTATGAGTTATTACAAGATTACACATTGAGGATCATTTCATGTTTAGATTTTTAGAGAATTATATCATAAAACATGCATTACATTCCACATTTAAACAAAGTGGTTAGATAAAAGATAATATTCATTTTTCCCATCAAAGGAAACATATTTAAAATAAAACATGGATTCTTTCGTGACACTTCCTTGACACTATCATCATATAATGTACCCTTCCCTTGACCTATGAAAAAATTTTCAAAAAACATGGGATGAGCATAAAAAGCTTAGTAAGGGATATAAAAATATGGAAAGGAAACATGAGTACATGTATACACAAGAATCAATGAAATCATACTCTACTAATAAAACATAAGCACTTTAACATACCTCATCAAATCATTAATAAATCATTGAAATCATAAGAAATAAAGGTAACTTGAGGAATTCATAACATTCTTACGTAGGGAGTAACCCTTTTGGTTACATTCGGAATACCCATCACAATATATTCCCTAAATCTCTTAGGCTAAACCTCAACGTTTAACCCCTTTGCGTTACCCAATGCATTGGAGAGCTATATCGGGATAACCCTCCCTTAGTTTATCACGGAACCACCCATCTTCATAATAATTCCCAAGAACCACAACATAATCGTATCACATAAAACATGCATAAAAGAAACATAACATTTCCAACTTTCAATCACAAGATATCAATACAACACATTGATATAAAAACATTATGAAAACCATTTTCAATACCAAAATAAAAGAAAAGTAAAACATGGTATTTATTTTTCTTTTAAAAAGAAGGTATGGCTTTTAGAGGAATCCAAAACTCAAATAATGGTCATGACGGCGGAGAAGTCGTTGTCGCCGCATACGTATGACAAAAACATTCCCTTTTGTCATCTAGTAAAGAGCTTCATATAAATAATATTCCTTTTGGATAAACTTAAAAGTCAAAGGGGTGTATACACCGTATAAAAGAAGGTTGTGTATAAAACAAAATATGCCTCAATGAATGGAGATTGAGACGAAGTTGCTTATAAAGATCATTTTTAAATGAAATAGATCTATTATGTGTATTCACTATAAGTACACATAATGAAAGTACAAATACATGATAGGAAAAAATAATATCATGACATAATTTGAAAGTAGGATATTAACCCAAAGAACGAAAATTGTGTTAAGAAGTTCCCTTACCACGGGTCCGACATGACTCGATCATTCTTTAAAGTCACGAATAATAAACTTGAGTTAATTTCTACTTTTTTAAGAACCTTTTTCAAGTTAATTATTACTTGTATATCACTTATTACCATGTTATAAACATTATGTAATCATTTAAGATAATAATTTTTGTTTTTTCGATATTTGGTTCTAAAGTCGAATGTGGACTTCGTACAATTACATGTTGTTCGTGTGGCCAAAGATTCATTATACCCAGAATGATATTCATGATTTGGATATCATATATATCATATATATCCAGCATAAACATGTATTTATAATATTACATTATCATTTATAGGTAAGAGATGAAATGCACCGTTCATGGAGACGGTAAGCCGTACGTACGCATGAACGCTACTTTCATTTCTATGTCATATTAATGGAATTAAAACTAAATGAGAGGTATTATATTTTAATTACATAATTATATTCATCATTTAGATGTATCATACATCATACATATCCATTATATATATGTACTTATAATAGTACATTACATTTGGGGATAGAAAATGAAATGCACCATTCATGGAGACGGTAAGTCGTTCGTACGCATGAACGCTAATTTCATTTCTATCTCATACTTTAATGGAAATAAATAATAATGATATTAAGGTATATTATAATTACAGTATAACATCATATATAATAACTTTAAATCTATCCTTTATACGTCCCACATATGGCATTAAAGAATCAAATCACTTTGAGGGGACTGTAGTCCGCACTTCCTAAAATGAAGATATCGCGTTTAACCATAATAAAAACCATAAAGGTATGAAATAATTGAAAAATACTGAAGCTTAAGGAAAACATAAACATATTATATATCATATATAAATATAGTGACATCTTAATGGCCACATTTGAAGGTGTTATATGAGTTTTGACCAATCATCGTTTCGTGAGGCAGAAATTCGCCATCCACAGAAACAGTATGATCGTAAACCATTGGATGTAGGTGTGTGTAAGTGTAGCTCAAATGATTCTTATAAAAAAATCCTAGTATATTTAAGATACTGGAGTTGTTACAAAATAAATGAATAAAAAGAGTTTAGGGGGTTGGAGAAGGAAAATAAAACAAAAGGACTCAAGTGAAGACATTACCTTAAAATCGGGTAACTCCCTTTGGTTTGAGCTCAAAGGCTTCCTTGGGAAGACTTATTCCCAAGGTGAGGCTTATAAGAGTTAGATAGTGATGTGGAGAGACAATATAGATAGGTTTTGGCCGATCCAAAGGCTTGAGAGGTGTGGGTATGGAGGTAGAGGTGGGGGCCTTTTATAAGAGGAGAGGAGGGGCACTCTTTGAAAGTAAGGAAATGTTACTTTATTTTAAAAAGAGTATCAGATTTAAAAGGTCCCACATTGATATAATTAGAGGATAAGGTGATAAGGGAACTAAATATACCCATAAAATATGTTTTTAAAATGTTTAGGTCCTAGATTTTACATTATCTTTTCATTTTATTTAATTCGTTAAATAATGAGGTAATCGATGCATCATCATGATGTCATAAATAATTTAATTTATTTAATGTATAAAAATTATTAAAAAACTATCGTGATGTAGGAAATCATTTTATCTTTCTAATTAATATTTATAGTCAAAAATATTACTTGTATAACCCAACTTCAATTTTTTTTTGTAAAACAATTCTTATTTTTGACATTTTTACATTAACATTAAATAAAAAGATATTAAAGTCATTGTCCTTCCAAAGTGGCTCCATGCGGTCCCCAAGATGACCCATGGATTTTCTTGGTCGGCCATGACACATCCAATAAGGTTAGGACATGTTTCTAGGACATTTTATATTATTAAAACATCATTCTTAACTTAAATTACACTAATTACCTCTAATCGCGATTAAAAACTTAAAAGTTACTATTCACCAAAAAATTATTTTAATCCCATTGAACCACATTTTTATTCTTAATAAAAATGATGTATGCAGGATTTTTCAAATTCAAAACACAGAGGTGGTAAAATTTTATTTAATCGAAAAATCAGTTTTTAAGTACCACATCGTGGTTTCACTATTCCTCAAAAATTGATGTTTTTCAAAAAATACCAAAACTTCGCCCTAAGCTATATTAGATATTCCGAATTCCAAAATGATGTCTATTTTAAAAAATTAAAAACATATAAGTTTCATTAATTAATTTAATAATTAATTCCCGCTGTCAGAGCAAATAGCGTGTTTTTTATGAAACAATAAGTATCAAAAGATTGACAGTAGTTTAAGTCCAATTTCAAAGTGAAATTAATTACAACGACAACTATTGGATTAAATGGTAAAAATATATTCTAATTGAACTTTAAAACCAATTCAAAAGACAATCTAATCATATAAATAAATTATATTAAAAAGCAGTTTTGATGTAAAATGCAGTATATTTCACTATTCATTAAAAAAATGAACATTGTTAGAAAAATACCAAAAAAATATCCAATGTAAATTTAAATGTCCCAATCATAAATAATAAGTTTATTTTGACAAATAGATCTTATAAAATTGTCAAAACGTTGATTTCAAAATGGTTTTCCATAAAAAAGGTAGTAAAACAATCTTTTAAAAATATTATTGCATTTCATGCTTAAGATTGGATTTATTCTCATTTTAAGCCTCTAAAACACTATCTAATTAATTAGTAGACATAGATAAAAATATCTATTACTCATTACTTACTTGGTATGTTACATCCTTCCCCCCTTTAGAAAATTGTGTCCCCGCAATTTATTTACTTATCGAATAAGTGCGGGTATTTATCCCTCATTGCATTTTCATATTCCCATGTTGCCTCTTCAATCATGTGGTTTTTCCACAAAACCATTACCTGATTAATCAACTTATTTCGTAACACTTTCCCCCTATGGTCAAGAATCTAGACCAGTTGTTCCTCATAAGATAGGTTCTCTTCCAGCGGAACTACCTCTGGACTCAAAACATGAGTTGGATCTGGAATATAAATTCTCAACATCGAAACATAAAAAACATTGTGTACCTGAGATAAACTCGGAGGTAAAGCCACTCGGTAAGCAACTGATCCAACTCCCTCTAGAATTTCTTATGGTTGGATGAACCTTGGACTCAGCTTTCCTTTCTTACCAAATCGCATCACACTTTTCCATAGTGAGACTTTGAGAAAAACATGATCACCTACCTCAAAAGAGAGATCCTTACTCCTGTTGTCTACATAACTCTTCTACCTGTTCTGAGTTATTCTCATGTGTTTCTATATCAGTTGAACTTTTTCTGCCAACTCTCCTACCAATTCTGGTCCCATCAGCTTCCTTTTACCCACTTCATCCTAAAAAGTTGGAGTTCGACACCGCTTCCCATATAATTCCCCAAATGGTGCCATCTGTATACTGGAATGAAAAATTTTATTATAAGAAAACTCAATCAAAGAATTATTTTGGTCCCAACATCCCTGATAATCTATCGAACAAGCACGTAGCATATCTTCCAAAGTCTGGATCGTTCGTTCTGACTGCCCATCTGATTGAGGATGAAAAGCTGTACTAAATTTTAATTGAGTACCCAACGACTTCTGAAGGTCTTTCCAAATGTTAGAAGTGAACCTGGAATCATAGTCAGATACAATGGAGAGAGGAACTCCATGTAACCTGACTATCTCTTTATGATACAAACAGGAAAGTTGATCTAGGGAAAAATTATCTCGTATGGAAAGGAAATGAGCAGATTTAGTCAAGAGATCAACAATAACCCAGATTGCATTATTAACTCAAGGTGTCTTCGGCAATCCCCCAACAAAGTCCATTGATATTTTTTCCAATTTCCACTCTAGCACTGGTAAAGGCTGAAACATCCCTATCGGTAACTGCCACTCTGCTTTAACCTATTGATATGTCAAACACTTCATAGTAAAATCAGCAATATCCCTTTTCATTCCATCCCACCAGTAATACTCCCGTAGATCTCTATACATCTTAGTACTGCCAGGATGAACTGAAAACGGAGAACTATGAGCTTCACATAACAACTCTCTCTTCAACTGTGAATCACAAGGCACACACAATCTCTTCCCAAATCTCAAAACGCAATCAATATCAATATTGAAATCAGGCAACTTACCTTTCTGAACCATCTCTACCTTTTTCTGCAACTCACTGTCTTGCTTCTGTGCTTGCATGATTCTGTCTGATAGAGAAGATTTCACTGATACCTAAAACAAAAAAGAAGGACATCCTGCACCAAAAACTTCTATACAAAATTTCATCAAATCCTTAACCGAAGGATCACGTTCAAAACACAACATTGTTAATGAAGCATTACTTTTTCGACTCAAACCATTAGCCACTTTATATGCTTTTCCCGGATGGTAATGGATTGTAAAATCCTAATCCGTGATTAATTCTAGACATATCCTCTGTATCACGTTTAATTCATTCTGAGTGAATATATACTTTAAAGTTTTGTGATCAGTATATATTTCACACTTTACTCCATACAAAACGATGCCTCCAAATTTTTAAAATAAAAACTACATAAGCAAATTCCAAATCATGTGTGGGGTAATTTACCTCATGATTTTTCAACTGTCGTGAATCATAAGCAATTACCTAATCATTCTGCATTAGGACACAACCATTTCCTTTCAATGAAGCATCATTGTAGATAACAAACTCACCATTCCTATAAGGAAGTTCCAAAACTGGATCATTCACCAATCTTCTTTTCAACTCCTTCAGTAGTAACCTGAGTGAACTGAGCCATTGCTGCAACAAACTGTTTAGTTCTGATTCTGACCATCTCAGGATACTAATTTGAAAGGACATTTCCCTCTGTATGACTTCCCAGAAAATCTGTTCTGTTTCCTCTATGAAAAACCATTCTTAACAAACATTTCTCAGATGAAGCAACATGGTAATCTTCAAATGCTATATCATTTCAAAATAAAATATTTTTGGATAATCATTTAATAGAATTCTAACTCCTAAAGTTATCTAAACCGACCTCTGATACCAACTATAAGGCCTCAGGCTTAAACCTTACTTAATCTTGAGTTATTACAAGACTACACATTGAGGATCTTTTCAGGTTTAGAGTTTTAGAGAATTAGATCATAAAACTTGCATTACATTCCACATTTAAACAAAGTGGTTACATAAAAGATATCATTCATTTTTCCCATCAACGGAAACATATTTAAAATAAAACATGGATTCTTTCTTGACACTTCCTTGACACTATCATCATATCATGTACCATTCCCTTGACCTATGAAAAAGATTTCAAAAAACATGGGATAAGAATAAAAAGCTTAGTAAGGGATATAAAAATATGGAAAGGAAACATGAGTACATGTATACACAAGAGTCAATGAAATCATACTCTACTCATAAAACATAATCACTTTAACACACCTCATCAAATAATGAATAAATCAAAGAAATCATAAGACATATGGGTAACTTGAGGCATTCATAACATTCTTACGTAGGGAGTAACCCTCTTGGTTACATTTGAAATACCCATCACAGTATATTCCCTAAATCTCTCTAGAGAAACCTCAATGTTTAACCCCTTCGCGTTACCCAATGTATTAGAGAGCTATATCGGGCTCACCCGCCCTTTTTTTATCATGGAAACCACCCATCTTAATAATAATGCCCAAGAACCACAACATAATCGTATCACATAAAACTTGCATAAAAGAAACATAAAACTTCCACCTTTCAATCACAAGATATCAATACAACAAATTGATATAAAAAAATTATGAAAACCATTTTCAATACCAAAATAAATGAAAAGTAAAACATGGTATTTATTTTTCTTTTAAAAAGAAGGTATAGCTTGTAGAGGAAGCCGAAACTCAAATAATGGTCACGACGGTGGAGAAATATTTGTCACCGCATACGTACGACAAAAACATTCGCTTTTGTCGTTTAGTACAATGCTTCATATAAAAAAGTTTCCTTTTGGATAAACGTAAAAGTCAAAGGGGTTTATACACCATATAAAAGAAGGTTGTGTATAAAACAAAATATGCCTCGATGAATAGAGATTGAGACGAAGTCCCTTAAAAAGGTAATTTTTAAATAAAGTAGATTTATTATGTGTATTCACTATAAGTACACATAAGGAAAGTAAAAATACAAGATTGGAAATAATAATATAATGAGATAATTTTAAAGTAGGAGATTAACCCAAAGAACGAAAATTGTGTTAAGAAGTTCCCTTACCTCGGGTCCGACTTGACTCGATCGTTCTTTAACGTCCTGAATAATAAACTTGAGTTAATTTCAACTTTCATAAGAACCATTTTCAAGTTAATTGTTACTTTTATATCACTTATTACCATGTTATAAAAATTATGTAATCATTTATGTTAATAATGTTTGTTTTGTCGATATTTGGTTCTTATGTCGAAAGTGGACTTCTTATAATTACATGTTGTTCGTGTGGTCAATGGTTCATTATATCCAGAATGATATTCATGATTTGGATATCATATATGTAATATATATCCAGATTATACATGTATTTATAATATTACATAATCAATTATAGGTAAGAAATGAAATGCACAGTTCATGGAGACGGTAAGCCGTACGTACGCATGAACGCTACTTTCATTTCTATTTCATATTAATGGAATTAAAACTAAATGAGAGGTATGTATATTTTAATTCCTGAATTATATTCATCATTTAGATGTAACATACATCATACATATCCATTATATATATGTACATATAATAGTACATTACATTTGGGGATAAGAAATGAAATGCACCATTCATGGAGACGGTAAGTCGTACGTACGCATGAACGCTAATTTCATTTCTATCTCATACTTTAGTGGAAATAAATAATAATTATATAATGTTATATTATAATTCCTATATAAAATCATATATAATAACTTTAAATCCATCGTTTATATGTCCCATATATGGCATTAACGAATCAAATCACTTTGAGGTGGCGGTAGTCCGCACTTCCTAAAACGAAGATATCGCGTTTACCCAAAATGGAAACCATAATGGTATGACATAAATGAAAAATACAGAAGCTTTTGGAAAACATAAACATATTATATATCATATATAAATATAGTGACATATTAATGGACACCTTTGAAAGTGTTATATGAATGTTGAACAATCATCATTTCGTGAGGCAGAAATTTGCCATCCACAGAAACAATATGTTCTTTAACCATTGGATGTAGGTGTGTGTATGTGTAGCTCGAATGATTCTTATAAAAACATCCTATTATATTGAAGATACTGGATTTGTTACAAAAGAAATTAATAAAAAGAGTTTAGGGGGTTGGAGAAGCAAAATAAAACAAAAGGACTCAAGTGATGACAATACCTAAAAATTGAGTAACTCCTTTTTGTTTGAGATAAAAGGATTCCATGGGAAGAATTTTCCCAATGTGAGACTTATAAGAGTTATAGAGGGATGTGGAGAGACAAAATGGACAGGGTTTGTCCGAGCCAAATGCTTGAGAGGTGTGGGTAAGGAGGTAGAGGTGGGGGCCATTTATAAGAGGAGAGGAGGGGCACTCTTGGAAAGTAAAGAAATGTTACTTTATTGTAAAATGGGTTTCGGATTTAAAAGGACCCAAATTTATATATTTAGAGTATAAGGTGATAAGGGTTCGATATATACACATAAAATATGTTTTTTACTAGTTTAGGTCTTATATTTTACATTATATTTTCATTTTATTTAAATCGTTAAATAATGAGTTAATCGATGCATCATCATGATGTCATAAATAAGTTAATTTATTTAATGTCTAAAAATTATAAACAAAATATCATGATTTAGGAAATATTTTTATATTTCTAATGAATATTTCTAGTAAAACATATGACTTGTATAACCCCACTTAAAAATTGTTTTAGTAAAACAATTCATGTTTGTGACATTTTTACATTAACATTAAATAAAAAGATATTAATGTCATTTGCCTTCCAAAGTGGCTCCATGGGGTCCCCAAGATGACCCATGAATTGTCTTTGTCGGTCATGACACATCAAATAAGGGTAGGACATTTTTCTAGGTCATTTTATATTATTAAAACAGTATTCATACTTTAAATTACACAAATTACCTCAAATCGTGATTAAAAACTTAAAAGTTACTATTCAAAAAATAATTATTTTAATCCAATTGAACCAAAATTTTATTCTTAATGACAACCATGTATGTCATATTTTTGAAATTCAAAACACAGAGGTGGTAAAATTTCATTTAAACAAAAAATGAGTTTTTTAAGTACCACTTAGTGGTTTCACTATTCATAAAAAATTGTAGTTTTTCAGAAAAATACCAAAACATCACCCTAAGCTATATTTGATATTCCGTTTTCAAAAATGATTTCTATTTAAAAAAAATCAATACATATAATTTGCATTAATTAATTTAATAATTAATTCCCCGTTGTCAGAGCAAATAGCGTGTTTTTTATGAAACAATAAGTATCAAAAGATTGACACTAGTTTAAGTCCAATTTCAAAGTGAAATTAATTACAACAACCACTATTGGATTAAATGGGAAAAATATATTATAATTGAACTTTAAAACCAATTCAAAAGATATTCTAATCATATAAATAAATTAGATTAAAAAGTAGTTTTGATATAAAATGCAGTATTTTTCACTATTCATTAAAAAAATGTAAATTGTCAGAAAAATACCAAAACAATATCCAATGTAAATTTCAATGTACCAATCATAAATTAGAAGTTTATTTTGACAAATAGATCTTATAAAATTGTCAAAAGTTTGATGTAAAAATGGTCTTCCATCAAAAAGGCAGTAAAACAATCTTTTAAAAATATTAGTGTATTCCATGCTTAAGATTGGATATATTCTCATTTTAAGCATCTAAAACACTATCTAATTCATTAGTTGAAATAGATAAAAATATATATCATTAATTACATACTTGGGATGTTACACTTATGTATATTTCATGGGTGATATTACAACACTGCTTAAGATTCCACTTCAATGTTATGATACATTTTTTCTAACTCACATAAATGATTAATTGATAAATTTGAATAACATGCAATGAGTTTGACTGTGGGTATGGTAAAATAACTAGCCCAAAATTAATGATAGTCGGTGAATAAAAAAACATGTAGAATTCTAAAAAACCATAACTTTATATTATTTATTATTTTTTTGAAATATTATAGCATAGTTAATATAAAATAATATAATAAAACCATCGATTAAAATCAATTCTATGAAATAAATAATGTTGAAAAATATTTCTCAGAAAAAAGTATGTTAACAAGGACATGAAATATATACACATGAATTCAACATTGAAGGGACTTATCTATGTTCAAAAAAAATCAAGAATATATAAAATAAATTAATAAAAAAATATCTACCTTGATTTAGGATCGGTCATCAGTGAATAAACCTCTAATATGCAATAAAAATTATTAATACTGATGTAGTTGTCACTGATTTTAGATTCAAGGTTCATATAAAAATCCTCTCATTACAGAGCTATCCAATATATTTTAAAGGTTTAGGAATATAAACATGGATATTATCAAAAACATTGAAAATATATATGTAATCTTATTGTCAAAAAATAAAATTCAACATTTATGTATTTAACTAATTCACTATTTAATATGTCTGTTACTGTGCACTATTGCAGGACATGATGAAAAGAAACTTATGTTGTGCCTATGGTGAAAACTACATTCCGTACCCATATGTAGTCTCGTTTTCCCAAAATTAAACTATATTAATGAAATACAATATTATATATGAATTATAGGTGTGGTTTCATTAAAATAAAAAAAAATATTTTAAAAACTCAATTCCAGGTCCCATCGACACTTAATATTTATGAAAACTCTACAAATAAAATCCCAATAATCTTTATTTTATTTTAATTATATAATAATAAAAACTAGAGTTGTTATAATCTCACCACCATCATTTATTTTCATCCAAAAAATAAATATATTCTCAAAAATGGTAGGTTACTAATCTCTCTTCTGGTTTCCATGTGCCCAAAACTATGCTACAAATGAATGTGAATAACGAGAATATCTCACCCATGAAGGGTATTCCCAAGAAAATTTTAAAAAAATTATTGATAAATTGAGGTGGTAGATACATACATATTATTGACCACTAAATATTTAATTATTTAAGATTGATTGTTCACATATCTAAAAAATGTGACATATGGAATAATCCACGAACTTGATCTATTTGTGGGAGAAATGGTTGGTGGATTGAAACCTCACCTACCTTTCACATTATTTGGTACAAACCACTGTATCTTGGAGATTTTTGTCCTTTTTTTAAATTCCCCAATGAGATGAAATATTCAGGAACCAGTCTCCCTCCCCAAAATTTATGGGTATTCATCACTAGTCTACATATGAATTATGTTGGCCCTGAGTTTTAATTTTATAATCCTCTACCATCTTTACATTCCTTATCACCTATTACCAAAACCCCAACCATATAAGTGTTGACTCACTAATACCTTTAGAATATAAGTTTAATGTGTATGTTCTCCCATTAATAACCTTGAATGGTGTCATACCAAGGGTGGAGTGATGAATTTGTTCTATAAAAACTCCAATTTGGGAAAATGACCCTTCTAGCATTGACCAATGTCTATCCTAAAAGCCTAAATCATGTAATCAATTATTTTAATAGTCTAATTGACCTTTCCATCTATCTAGGAGTTTAATATTATACTCTTCTATAACTGGGTCCAAAAAACATTATCAAATCAACTCTATAATCTGTATATAATGTGAGAATCGTGAATAGATGCAATCATTGTGGATAATATACGAAGTCATATGATCACCTACATATAAAAGTATCTCATTATTTTTAGTGAACTCTGAACTCTAATGGAATGCATGTGGGACCATATGGAATGTGAGTTAATATTCACCCATATTGTGTCATAAAACCCCCACCCATTAGACTTTCCCTATCAATATATAAATCTATATAACATCATACATTCACATTGGAACCATAGGGGTTGGTCCAATACCAGTAGAAACTTGTGATCTACCTTGACCTACATATAGGTAAAACAGCATGAGATAAACATGATGAAACTAATTTTAATCCATTTACCCCAAAAAGTTTTCCAAAAGTTACTTATATATCATTTTCATCCAATTATATACCCACCATTAAGGATTAATAAAAGTCCATCAGCACCTCCTCACACAGCAAAACTTACAACATCATTAATATTCAAAAGTGGATAATGTTCACTATAATATTAAATAATCAATCAAGTGCATATCCAATGAGTAATTGGCCCATAAAAAATATAAAAATCATAATTTTTTATTTCATTATTAATATTTTTTGTAGGGGATTGTTCATTAATACCTATTAAAGTTTAATTGCTCTTACCTCATCCACGAAGGACAATAACAATTAACTACATAGCACTAATCCCACATATAACAACTGGGAATGTTGTTTCTTATAGAGAGAATAAGAAAAAAGTTATAGTTCATCATATTTAAAAATTCAATGTAGTCCTTGTCCTATAAGAACTCCTACCATTTTCTCGGACTTTAATTGAGATCTCGAAAAGTGAAAATATACCCGAGAATCTAATTGATATGATAAAAAATGATCATATAATATAGTGTCATCATGTATTAGTATTAAATACTATAGTTACCATATCTAAATCATGGTTAATTTAATCCTTATCATTGGTATTATATATGTATAATTATAAGTAATCATGGTCTGCCTCAACATTTACACATATCGAATCGTCGGTTTAGAGGCATTTGAGAACATAAAATAATCAAACCCTCCTCTAAATATCTAAAAACTGGATTGAATTTTGACCTCTTGTACAACATCATAATATAACTATGGTTTTTCTAAAACAAAAAAATGGTTTCCCTATTCTTTTAAATTCATTCAAGGGAGATACCATTATAAATAACATTCTTATAAACCACTAGTAATTTCATACCATCCAAGTAAAATTCAGATCCTTAATCACAGACTTAGGTGCTTCTCATGCTTGCACTATATCAATCTTCACCGAGTCTACGACCACTCCATCCATTGAGATACTTGTTCAATGAATTAGACCACTATAATATTGAACTTAAACTTTGATATATTTCTATATTGTTCATTATATCCATGTATATCATGGACCATCCTCAAATTTCTTCCATGCTCATCCTCTGATGATGAATTAATAGGACTTCGTTGATAACTAAGAATAAAAATTGATAATGGAAATGTTAGAATATTTGGTTCAAAATTACCGTGAATACTACAGAATTGTTCTTTAGTCAAAGAGGCATCACCACGAAATCATAGTTTCCATAGAGATACCAAAATTAGATATGTTTTATATCATCCAGACATAATAGTAATTTGGTGATATCCTAACCTAAGGACGATCTTCAATAAAAAAAATTTACTATAAAGATAGTAAAAGTTATTTTAGTTCTTAAATAATTGTAATAATTATTGATTCTTACTATATTTTGGTGGGGATAGAAAATGAAAAATCTTAATATCTTATAGGTTATCTTGGAAAATAATATGGAATCTGCCTTGGGTGGGGTAATTGGGTCTAATGAATCCATTTCTTTGAAAATCCTATAACTATAACATATACTATAAAATCAATAAAAGAGATATATAATGTTATATAAAACATATTTTAATTATCATGGGGTGTAATTTAATGGAAAAATATACCTTATGATGAAGAGTTAGATGTGGTACATCTTTAGAGAACACATCTAAGTCACCCTCCATTGTTGTAAAAATCTAAACATCAATGATGTCTTTTGTATCATGAGTAATACTAGAAAATTGAAATGAAATATTTTCAAACATCTTATAAATGTTCAGGGTATATCCATCCTAGATTTACATTTAAAAAATGAATGGAAATATAAATCCATCAACCTATTTTCATCTTACACTCTGACCGAAAAAATCAATGTGCAAACAGTTTATTAATAGAGAGTCCAAACTAATAAAAAAATCATATGAACTCATTGTATCAATAATGGAACCTCACATGAACCTATAGAATTATAAATCCATGTCACATAGATTATAGATAATATTTATTTATTAATATCCCCTTATATTAATCTCCTTATATAAGGGTATTTTGAGTGTCTTTATGGGAATATATAGTTCTAATGAAGGGATATATAAAGGAGGTAATTCTTTATCCTTGGGACTAACGAAATAGATGATAAGGTGTGAAATATAAAGATTTTTCCTAGAAATATTTCATATTTTTAGACCATAATCCTAAACTACCCACATCCATGATCTCTAGCTCTATGAATATGGTATGTCTCACTTGGTTGTAGCTATATAAATAATTTCTAACACCAAATTCAAGTAGATCCTATTACTCATTACACACTAGATAATCTTAAATGAATCCTCCATAAGGATACACTTGACAACCTGTAGTAGTTCCCTGACCACATCATTGTTTCTATGTTGTAATCCCATCCATGGTTTATCATCCCTCTATGACACAATGGGTCATGAAATACCTTGAAATATTGCCTCTCCTATCATAGGAAAATAATTTCATATCCCATAAATGTTTGGATTCTTTATATTATCCATTACTTTTTTATCATATGGTTTTATTCTGAGCATGGATATTCTTCATAACCTTAAGTTTTAATGCTTGAAAACTCCTATAAGCGGTTTATAGTTTTACCTAATGATGTCAATAACATAATCTAGCTACCCAGAACTCCAATATTAGGAAACCATATACCACCAAAGTCCAAAATAGTACTCTGTTATATGTCAAAATTCATAGAGGAACAACTATAACTCAGATATCATAGAAAAAAATTTCATTAACATTTTCTCTTATAAGAACACATCATGAAATTTTTTTATGGAGTTCCACATGATACTAGTGAACCCTGAATCAAACTAAAAAATTATCATAATTCCCTAATACATCAAGAATATCTCCTAAATATGAATCACATATAGTTTATCTAGATAATATTCCTCCATGAATAGGTTATTTTCCTAATTATATAATATAATCACCTCATCCTAAGTATGAAAGGCTAAACACCACTAACATATTTCATCAATATTATGTAGAATACCCTACTGGATAACCATATGGTTAGAAAGGGTCAAAACCATTATGAAAACATAGAAAAATTACTCTAGAAAGTTCTATATCACCTGAAGGTCAATGTTTCCCAACAACATGGGTTGTAGGTGGGAAATTGTATTTACTTATTTAAATTTAATAACAATTTTATATATTGTGATTCATTATATAGTATTTAAAATTTTCCATAAATGACTCCCTTGATGATATGACCACACATGTGGTCTTTATAGAAAATGTTAGAAAGGATATTTTAGATAAAAAAATTTAAAATACCTAAAACCGAGGTCATGTATGATAATACTCACTAGTTGTATTAGTAATAAAAGTGTTCACATGTTCATAGGATTCTCCAATGGGGGATGTTTATGAAAAATAAATAATATTTAGAAGTCAAATTTCATGATATTCATGTGATGACGGAGGACAATATCAGTGATTTGGTATAGTTTTTCTTAGAAATGCAAAGAAAACGTGGAACAGTCGACTCAACTCTTTCTTATCTTTACCCTATATCCCCTCATTTAGAGCTTCCTAGATATTGTGAATAATTTGTTCGTGATCCCCAATATATTGTTTCATTTGGGATGATATTTTATAAAGGCGGTACAATTTCTCATCAATAGATGGAGATAGATCATCATAGGTTCCTTGTATAAGATATTGAAGATAGATCATAAAAAATAACATGTCCAAAAGATGAGGTGAGTAATGTTAGAAAAATTTATTAGCCTATTAATATTTTTTCCATCTGGGCTTGATCGAAATATTAGAAAAGATGTATGTTTATATTTTATCTTTTATTTAATTGTTATGGTAAATATGTTTTCTTATTTAAAGTTTTATATACCTTTCTATCTATATACATGAATAATTTAGGTGTAAAGAATTACTATATACACATCTGAACAGAAATTTTTTTATGTGTTTAGATATAGATTCTACTAGTATTGTATGATTTTTAACATATTAAATTTTTTTACTGGATGTATATAATATTGAAATTTATTCATTTTCTTTTTCACGTACAATGGCTTTGAGTATTATCAAAAATTATTATCCATTGTGTATCGATGTGGTTCAAATTTTTCCTTTGTTGGTTGATTAAAAAAATTATTTTCATTTAATGTATTGAAATTTTTTAAATATTGTTTTCTTATATTAGGCATCATTAATTATTTTTTACATAACATGGTATGAATTATGTATAATTATTTATGGACCCAAAATTTATTTCACCTCTTGCTACGATAATGACTAATTTAGAAAGAATATTTTATATTGGTGCAAGTTTTTTGAATAATGAAATTATTCAGTTGAAGATGTTTCTATCTCTTTAAGAGTGTAAAATAGATTCCCAAAACAGTATTATATATCTCTTAATATAATTAAAAATCATATTACATTTTCATATATATTTTTATTCATTGTATGGTAGGTGTTTTTTGTGTATGGGAGAAGACATTATACTGACAGTGATCTATAATTGAGAGAAAATATTGAGAAGTAATTAAACACTAATGTGTAAATATTTTTATAATTATTTATATTTTAATGAAAAAAAATTATTTCATTCATATTATTTTATAATAGGGTTTATAATTTCATTAAAAACATAATAATAAAGAAAAGAGACAAGATATAAATTTTACAATCTACTTTTAATTTTAATTACATGTTTCTAAAATTTCTATATATTATGTTATTTTTTAAATTAATATTAATTTGGAATATAATTTTAATCAAAAATAAAGTTTAATTGAATTTGGATGCTATGATTTAAGATCTATGTATGAAATAATTTCAACTATGATAGTTATGATGTTCTAGAAAGATAGAATTCATTATAATGTTTTCATTAATATTTTAATTATTTTATTTAAAATTGAAGTAAAATTTTTTCATTTTTATTTATATATATTTTGACGACCCATTTTCATATAGTTAACATGATTATTGACAAAATTTAATGTGAGAATAATTTTATAGGTTTGATTTATTTTTTAATTTTTAATATATTTTAAGTTTAATGATTTATTTTCTGGGCCAATTTCGGGATTTTTATTCAAGATGTTATGATTCCTTTCCTGGTAGTTTTTTCCCTTTTCAATTATGTACATGACAAATCAAAATGAAATTATTAAATATAATTTTTATACATTTCATTTATTTTTAAAATATCTTTTTCGTAAAAAATTCTCACATCGGTTACTCGATAATTGATATGAAAACACATAGGGTAATTGGTTTTTAACATTGGTTAATAAATAATCAACACGAAAATCATTAAAAAAATATCTATTAGTAATATAATTCTTAATTAGTTGATGTCAAAAAATTATCTACAATGTCACCTTCTATAATGGAACATAATATGTTATCTGAGAAAAATAAGGAAAAATGGGTTTTCCACTAGCGACATGTTGTTATAATTTACCATCCATAACCCATCATAATTATTTATCAAAGTACCAAATGATATAGACCCTGTTCCACCAGATTAGGGGGTGATTTGGTCAACTTTTAGGAACCTCAACCCACAAATCACACTTCATGTCTTTACTGCCTTGGGTTTCCACGAACATTCCATGTCCCTTGGAATGGAAAAGAGAGATCCCTATTTTACAATACGAGAAATAAATAAGGTCTTTGACATGCAAATTGGATACATCTTTTCCCCTCATGAATGTATTTCTAATTATGGTTATCCTATAATCATTGTGGCATAACTCATCACCTTAGGATGTTCTAGTTTATCCCCTACATGATTATCCCAAATCATTTATCATGACATGAGAACATTAGTCCCCAATTTACAACATTTTCATCTCCCACTCAAAAGGATGTTGGAGAAATCAGGACAATGGGTTTTCTAATTTTTCCATTGTGTAACATTAAATCCATACCATGTCCACATTAGTTATGAACATACAATGCATTCACTTTGGTAAAATATGTATGACCTTAGAAATTATTCATTCATTATAGAAATGACAAGTCCTTAAAAACCCAGTGAAGGAGACATAAAACTTGTCATAATGATATCATGAAAAGGGATGTCTGAGTAAAAGTAAATACTCTTATCACTAAACTCTTTTTCTTCATATTTTTGGAAAAATCTATAGCATAAATGAATTAGTCATGAAGCTTATAAGTCCCATTTTTTTGGCCCAGGTAATGGACATTCCATTATCACTCAACCTTTTACTGCACGAAAATATTGGATTAATTATTTTTTAAACAAATCATCAGGATAACATGGTCAATTGGAATAAATATAACTTTTAGGGTGCTGGAACCCTTATTCAATTGTAAATATTCCATATTACACCTTTAAGACTTTGAAGTTTGTGATGACATGTCATATTCCTCGAGTGGATACACTTATCTTGTGAATCCATGGAACATGGGATTCCTTACTCTTGGTTCATCGCTATAAATACCCAGTAAGATTGACTTGTACCTCTAAATAGACTCAATGATCCTGGGAAGCCCCCCTTAAATCCAAGAGATATTGTCCAAACCATGCGGAACATTACAAGTTTTTTCATTTCCCATGGCTTCCCTATACCCACTAGTTCTCACCTCTAGTTAACTCGTAAATTCCTACAAGATGATTTATAAAACCTATAAAAATAATATTCATGTGGACCTGAAATACCCTATGTTGCATCACCTTTTGTTGTACCCTTTCTCAATGTATAAATGCTGCAATCTATTTCCAACTAAGTTGATGGTCCACACCACAAGACCAAAAACCACATAGAATGGGTCCCAATCTTCCAACCCTATTGAAAAACTAATCTACTATTCTAGAAACCAACGTGTAATTGTTTCATAGTTCCTTGAAGAATGTGTTCGTGTCTTAAGAATCATTGATTCTAGGCAGTTTCCATTAGATTTTTTCATGAAAACGTAAACAACCAACCGTTATTTATCTAAAATGGAAATTCTTTCCAATGGTAGGAGTTTATTATGTTTGAACGTTACAATACCTATGAACATGAATAGGTTGATAAGATGGGAGGTCAGAATCATCACACACTTTTACTGGGAATTATTGTTAATCCTGAAATCTCTTTGTAAATTTAATATATTTTCATGAATCCTTATTAATTCTCCAATTATGACATAAGTTTCCTTTGAAATTTGCAATCAAATATTAACATGTGTAAAATTTAGATTCATCTGAATCCAATAGAGGTTCTCCATCTACGGTATCCTCTTATATAATATTTATAGATTATTTTAATCATCATTATGATGATAATAGTTTTTAATACTCCCAGTGGGGAACTCAAAAATTTATTGTCGTCCAGGGAGAAGAAGGTTAGTTTTTATATTGGGATCATAACCATAAAATTGGATACCAACATATCATAGTGAATGGAATCAGAATCTTTGTAGTTGGGTGCCAATTAATGGGACACATCATACCTTTTACGGTCATAGGATAAGGACTTTCCATATAGTTCAATTCCATGAGGTATGGACATCTAAGAAAACTATGTTTAGTCAATGTTTTGGTGTTGGGATTATGCCTATGAATCCCAAGGAACATGGAGAGTATTTGGTTTTCCGTGTAATATTAGACGCTGTTTGGAATATAACCCATGGAGAGAAAGGTTGACTCGATGATTTGGGTTTAAAACTCATCGAGGCTTTCTACATATCCCATTTGTATGGGAATCAATACCCATACAGTTTGATGAGACTCTTAAGAGTGTATAGTCCTTTGAGAGAAATGATTTTTGGATTACTTCCTGAAAAATATCCCATGGTGATTTGGGGGTTTAATTTGGGGTTTATACCTAAAGAGGATGCCCATATTATGTTAATTAGGGTTGAATTCTTGAAGAGTATATCCAATTAGCTCAGGACTAGAGAAGGATTCCTATGTATCCTAGTTTGTATAAGAATAATATTTCTCATAGTTCATGTGGTTGTGAAAATATTTTGTTCATGAAATATCTCTAAACTCTCATGATTCAAGCTCGATGTGAGAAAAAAGAGGATTTCAAAGTTTCACAAAAAGTCCCACACTTTTCCTCTTCCGCTAGTTGAAGAGTGGGTTCCTATGCTTGTGACGATGGACAAGGGAAAGGCGACAAGCCTTCCCTCTATTCACTTAACAATGTACCAAGTTACAATAAAAGGAATGAGGGATGGTGGTTATGGTATTACAGCAAGATTGTTGCCATAAATTTGATCATTGTAGGTGAGGGATACATTTCATTAAGTTGAATGGAAAATAAAGCATGAACATTACCTTCCCTAATAAAGATCTGAGGTTATGGATCTTTTGTCAAGGGAGAGGTCCAAACCCAAAAAATAATCTTCCAAACCAGAAACATTCCCACATTATTCCTTGGGGAAAGGTTTATGTGAATGCAGATATAAAATCACACCGATGTTCCCTGAATCATGACCCCATTGTGAAATAAATGTGGGAGACCTATGAATATGGAAATACAAACCCATGTAGAAGATACATAGATGTTTCTTTCCCAAAGTTTTAGTAAGTCATGAGGCTTTGGGGTGAGATTCAACTTAGTCCCTTTCAGATAAGGTTACCATGGATGGAGATACCCTACCATGAATGGCCTTATATAGTTTATTTAAGTTGGTATATATCCATTATACCATGTACTGCTGCGTAGGTATCTCAGGCAAGTGTTTCACGTAGGTACCCCCACGTCGATGCACTGAGCTACAATGCCATGCAGCTATACCGTGATGGTGTGTTGCACAGGTGTATGTGATGACTGAAGAATTTGTTTCACATGGGGGAACAAGTCTGTGTAAAAATTTTAAAAATAAATATAGAACATACTTATCTCATTAAATTATCTCTTCTAACATTTTTTAGAGAGCTACTTGAGACATATTGATGGATCTGGGAAAATAGGCTACGCATTGGGAGCATCATGGAGTCTTTCAAATTATTTAATCTTTGTATTGGGAATACCAACAGTCTTATTTATAGGCAGGGATGGGGCCTGTATGAAGAGAATTTTTCAGTGTAGGTCCTCTGTGTAGGTCCTCTATATAGGTCAGCTATGTAGGGGTATTGAAAATTTATTTCCGCATAGGTATACTACGTAGGTCTTCCATGCAGGTCTATCATTCAGGACTTCCATGTAGGTCTCCTTCATAGGTCTTCATGCAATTCATTGGAGTTTTTGTATTTCCTTTGAATTCATTAATACTCACTTTAGGATTTTGGAATATCCATGGCTATCTTCATAGTCTTTTTTTATTCCTAAGTAGTGTCCAACCCCCCCCCCCCCCCCATCATGATTGAATCTGATTATAAAGGGGGTCGAGTAATGATGTAAAATTTCATCGAAAAGACTTTGGGTTAGATGATTTATCGAGAATGTTTTCCATAGAGCTACATCGCATAGAATTTTGCGTAGGGTTTTTAATCAGGCATGTCACCGAGATCTGTGGATGGCTATAAATAGGTTTTATCCCTCACAATTTTCTTCATCCTTTCTTCCAAATTTTTCAGCTTTCGTTGCATAGATCTTTAAACTAGCCTGAACCTGTTGTGCCCTCACATAGTCTCCTTGATATTTTATAATTGTATAACTACTTTATCAATGGATCTATGTGGAAGGAATTCATCGTAGGAGTAATGATACATCCCTTGTTGAAGTACCTATGCGACACACCTCATCGAAGAACGTATGCTAACAGTTTACTTTTCCAAAATTTTTATTTCCTTTTCGTTTAAGTTGAAATTTAATTTTTCACAAGTGATAATTAAAACCTCATAGGGGGATTATCGTATTTATATTTTAAGTAAAATGGATCATTTGATAACCTATACTAAATAAGATAAGGCTCATCTAAATGATATGATGAAGATAGTCTTACCAGGTAATTATGACTTTGTTGAAAGTACTCTTCCTAGAATATAGAAAGGTTTAATTCCATATCAACATGAATACCCACCAAATATTTACCTAAACCTGTATGGGAATGAGATTTTTCAAGATTCCCATGTTCCATATATTAATATGTAGATCCCAAAGAATTGGGTTCTTCAATTATGCAACAATAACTGCATGAATATTAGTGCAAGAGGTGTGCCAGTTCATGAAGGAACAATCCCTATTGGTTGCATCCTGAATTAAATTGTATGTACTCTTGGTATGGAGGATCATGTTGTATAGACATAGCCACATTTATATGATTCAACATTTCATCCTTCTCATACAGATATATCTAATGGTTGGAAGGAAGACTGGGATCTTCATTCTAGAGGAGGTGTGAAAACTGAATGGATGTGCGAATTTTGGGTGCGCCAGACTTGTGTAGAATTTAGGAAATATCTATCAAATGTTTATATTTGTGACTCTATCTAGATGAGGAAAAATTAATTTTGTAAAATTATTTCATTATTGAATTGTGGATCCGGTGGAATCCATAATCAAATTATTTCCATTTTATGCATGGCAAAGTTGGCATTAGTTTATGGGATATCAACTAAATATTTGGGGTTCCCATTAATGGGGAAATGTATAATGATATTATTCCTCCATTTAATCATGTGGTGATGTTACTAGAACACCACCATTGGATCATGAATTATTCAAAATAGCAAATAAATTAACCAATGTCCAGAAAGATATTTATTATAGGGTTTGGATGGAAGCCTTTTTAGAACCAACAATAGGGAATGCTCCCTCATGTGGACGTCCTACTATTTGTTCTTATGCAAAGAACTGGGGGTTTTTAAGAAAATATTGGCCTACATTGGTAAGAGGTGGCTATATTAACTCAAGATATAATGTGAAATATGATATTGATTCCAATAAACAATTTGTTTCCTTCTTTTAAATGTGACTAAGAATTTACTTGCATCCCGTTCCTGAGACCGGATTCCTTGTAATTCCAGGGACATGTTTTATTGAATCTAAATTGGTAAAGGGAGAGTATATTGGGTTAGTAAATCCTGTATTGGAAATAATTAATATTCCATTCTACATTTATATAGTTGAAAGGCTACATATATGATTGTAGGGTTTTTCCAAGTGTTGTGGGGTTATATTGAATCACACTTTTCTTTGTACTCATTGTTGAATTTAGTATGAGTTCTCAATGGTCGATTCACTCCATTTTATAAAATGTTTCTGGTATTTATCCTTAGAAAATTATACCTGATGTAGTGCTAAAGGAATTAAATGTATATGGAGAATTCAGCTTCTTTCGATTTGGTAACTCACCAACTAGAACATTTATTTATCATGGTAATAAAAAGAATTATGATATATAGTCTTATATGATGGAATTCAAGGATGGTGTATATTCAACCAGGATTGATGGTTAAATTATCTGTGAGGCTTACATCACTTATCATTTTGAACGTCAGTTCAGATGACTTCAACAATCAAATATTTTTCATCCCACACACATTAGTCATGAGAAACACCCAATGGTAGCGAGACCATTATGGATTCTAACTAATTTAGAGGAATCCAAATTGTCAATAAGGCTACCTCCATAAAATGAGTCAATTGGATTGGAAGGTAGATATTCCAAAGCCTGAGCTTCATTATATCCTCAAGGAACCTTGACAAAATGATTATATCAAGTGGTAGCTACAACAACCGTTGTGCATCGAAATCATGGTAAGAAGTCCAGGGACAGAGATGATGTTGAAGTTTTACACGTTTTAGATACTTCAAAACATCCCTGTATGAGATATACTAGGATGAAAAGAGATAGAGAAGAAATTCCTCTAATTCCAAGGAGATCTAGTCTCTACCATTATAAATAGATTCCTACCCCATCAGTTGAATATTCGAATGATGAAGGGAGGTCTAAAGAGGATAACCTGTCAGATGGTGTTGAATCTCCTCCAATACCATCCATAAGAAAATCTATTTATGTTTGACCTCTAACAATTCACCATTTGAAGATTGTTTCTCATGATCTTATGGATGAATGGGAATTCCTATAGCACAAAATTCGAATACCGGATGTGGGTGACATTAAGGCACCTTCTAATTATAATCCGGATAAAAACCAGTCAAATTTAAATGAGTATATTTCCGAGTTGGAGTCTTTTATATATGAAACTGGTGAACAAATCCTTGCCTTTAAATGATTATCTCACATTAGGGACATAAAAATCCATTAGGTGGTAATTAATGAGCCCATCAAGGAGTTGGATATTTATGTTAAAACTGATTTCGTATTTTCCATTTGTTTTTTCTCAATTATCCTTTATCATTCATCAACATTAATCTTGATGAAATGCATTTTTTTCATCTTGAATTCTTGGAAGGAAGTTTCGGACAAGTTCTTGGATCACCAAAATATAGGTCTGTAGACTCTCCCATAGACGCATCAAATGATCCTCCTAGGTCTCCAAAACATTCTCTAGGAGAGTGAATCATGACATGGGTAATGGCAACAGATAATCCTCTTCCATTACTTCAAGTTTCTCTTGTTATGAGGAGTGTTTAAATTTCTCCTCAACTTTATGAAAATAAATTCAAGAGAGCAATGAGATTGGTCCGATGTTTTATCCAAGAGTGTAATTATTTATATATTCCTTAGGAAATTATAATTTTTTCAGTAAAATTGTAATCACATTTATCATCTCAAAAAATATGAATCCATATCATATCTAAAGGGACTAATAGCTAGTTCATCAAGACCAGAGAGGGAAACCCGAGGAGAAACCCATGTTAATGTTTATGGATCAACTAAATTAGCAGATAAATAATAAAAAGATATAGTTTAACCTTCTCCTGGATCTACTGAGAGAGAGAAAATCCATGGTAAGATGAAATACATTTCTCATGAATATTAAAATCATTGAAAATATTATTCTTTTAAATACAACATTGATTAGTTACCTTTTTTAATAGTTCTTGGAATAACCAATGTTGATATTCCAATCTCTCCATAAGAATGGAATGAATACCCAGGCAATCTGAGATAAATACTGATGTTGTCCCAGACTTGGAATGAATTGATTATGCTACACCAATTGATGAACCAACGAAATAGAATGTTAGTGGATCCAATAGGGGTATTAACCAATATTTATTGGATACCATGGTGAAGATTATATAACATTCAAAGCCGAATACACTGTAATGATGGAAGCTATGAATCCAAATATTGATATTCTAGGGTTTATAATAGATTTTGGGGATTTGTAAAAGGATTTTAAAGGACCTGAGTTCATGTTATTTCACTTTCCATTCATAATTGTTCTTCTTTTTCTTGATACTTCACATCAAATTTCACTATATGCGGATTTATCTAAAGAAAATGATACAAAGGTTCTTCGGGAATAGGTCATTCCACTCTATTTGTCTTTCTCTGATGTAGGGGAAATACCTACTGAGAACCCCACATTGAGAGATGTTATAGTTTAGAGACCCGAAACTTGACGTACATGGACATTACATTACTTTTGCGGAATACATAGTACATAACAAAAACACACACACAAGGATCGTAATAGTTTAGAGTCTTTGGAAACTCGGAATATAATCTTCTAATCGTGGTGAAAGATCTTCAACATCTCCCATAAAGATCTTCCTTTTTTTACCTAAAACCTTTATTTATATCCTAGGGAAAAGAAAACATAAAAGGGTGAGCTCAAATGCTCAGTAAGGGTAAACAAAAGAAATATCAATCACATCATATTCATAAGAACATAACATTTTGGAAATCATAACCTGTAAAAGAGAGCATAATTTCATAACATGGGATAAATCTTAGTAGTGAAATGAAATCCCAATAATCATAACATAAAACATGAAACTTTTTGGCATACACACATAATCATAGAGAATCATATCTTATTAGTCAAGACTTATTGCCAAGACTATTCTAGTGGAAAAAGTCCATTTCTGAACCGAGTCACCCTCGTTTCAGTCCTGTTCCACTGAACCGATATAACCAACCGTTCCAGCCATGTCTATCTCATGAGATATAAAATCTTTACCTAATGCATTGTAGGGAGATATAGGTCCCACCCATCTCATAATGATACCATTCTTATGTGTGCCACAAAATCATAAACCATACATCACAGCATAACCCTTGTAATAAAAATGGGAATCTTAAGCATCGTGACATCATAAAACAATTCATATAAGATAAAGGAATTCATAAAAATAATTACATCACAACATAATCAAATAAATGTAATAATAGGGATAAAAACAGAACCCTTTATTATCTTAGATGGAAAATAATTTTGATAAAACACTTGAACTCCATTCTTGAGGAAAATATCATTTCTACTTCAAAAACATTTTCCATTCTTAACATGTCATACAATTTTAAACTAAAAGAATCTGATTAAAAATAAACATGAAAAATTTTAAAGTAATATTCTTGGAAATAATTTTTTAAAAATCCATTCATTCTGTATAATTTAAAAAAAACATTCTTCTCATACTTTTGTCGGAAAAGTCAAAAAGTACCTCGTACGAAAAACGACAAAATATTCCTTTCATATCTTTTACTAAAACCCACCAAAGGGTAAAAATGGATTTAAAAAAATTGTATATGTATGGAAATAATATTAAATATCGAGGAAACATGGATGTGGATGATAAAATACACCCCAGTAAATACCAAAGTATAAACAATCTTGGAAAAAATGAGATTGTGATATTTTCCCTTACCTTAAGTCCGATTTGCTTCGTAAGTGTCTGAACCTACTGTATAATGATTTAAATAATGTCATTAACTTATTAAAGAATCATATTCATTGTTATGATATTATATATGGTTCACTTATGACTTTATATTACCCGTTCTTTTGTAAATTCCATGTTAAAGAAGCGTTTTGGGTAAAATTGTTTCATTTATCTTAGGTGTTTGGACTTGTTGTTCTTGAAATTATTATTACTTATATCATGATTTACTTACTTCAATAATGTAAAATATGATTTATATATCATATATATTCATTATATATATATATATAATAGATAGATAAATGAAATGAAACACACCGTTCATGGAGACGGTAGTCCGTACGTACACATGAACGTTGTTTTCCTTTCCTTATTGTCTTGAATGGAAGTAATTAGATGAAATACATATATACATAAATCAAGTAGCTTTATAATTTCATATATTTCATTATTATTGCTTATATATACTTTATAATCATTCTTAAATGGTTAACATGGAGAATGAATCTCATCACGTCGTGGAGACGGTAGTCCGTACGTACGCACGAGCGATGATATCGTCTCATGATCGTGAACATGTGTTGAAGTGTATGTATAATATTTCAGTATCAATATCAATTTATTATAATCATATATAGTTACTCATTACACCATTATACCCATCCAATTAAGGTGGTGGCAGAAAATAGATTACACGACGGCGTGGAGACGGTATTCCGTATGTACGTACGTGCGATGATTTCTTTTTCCGTAGGATGGATAGATGGTGAAATAGGGGTTTTCATACTTATAATAACATATCAGTATATGAGTGATACTGATGTTATTACTTCATAATGAAACAACCTAAGAAGAAGAAGTGAAAGAAGAAATAAAGATGAAAGAATTGGTAACAGACATTACCTCTTCTTTGAAGTGCTTCTTTGAGACCTCCTTTTAGGGCACTAAAATGGGTCTTTGAAGAAGACTATAACCTCTAGGATGTTTCTATGGAAGTGGAGAAGAGAATTTGGCAGGGTTTGGCCGAGCATGAAGGCTCAAAGTTGTGTGAGGAAGAGAGGGTGGAGGTGCCCTTTTATAGGGGAGGAGAGGGGCTCCTTTGGAAAAACTAAAAATATTATTTTATTATAAAGTCAAGTTCGGTTTTAAATAGCCCAAAATTGATTTATTTCAAGGCTAAGGTGTGGATGGGTCGAAATACTCTCATCCAATAGAATTGAGACAAGTTTAGGTTCCTATTTTAACCTTATCATTTAGATTTAACATTAAGTTAAATAATTTTACTTTTACCGTGTCTTCTTGTGTTCTTACACTATAAGGTTAATAAACGTACTATAAGAAGCCAAACGAACCCCAATTTGTTTATTATTAATATATATGACCTTATCTAAGTCAATTGGCCGAACCGTAGATCTTTAGGAATACAATAACAATTAATAATATAATATTTGTTTTAAAAACTATTTAATGTCAATTTTGACACTATTTAGTAATTGATTTTTTTGAAAATCATAACAGAATGATAAGTTCGAAAAAAGTTAATTAAATCAATACTAACATGTCATATTAACCTATAAAATTAGTGGAAATCATAAAAAGTCTCAAATTATATTTATTTGGTTATTTATAACATCAATTATGTCAATATTTCATTAATAAGATAATTAATCCATCATCGTTGTGTCATAAATAAATTAAATTATATAATGTCTAAAAATTACAAATAAAATACCATTATGTAGGAAATATTTTTATCTTTCTAATTAATATTTATAGTCTAATTTATGATATGTATAACCCCATATTAAAAATGTTTTAGTAAATATAATTTGATTTTAACTCTTTTAACCCTTCTTTAAATAAATTAATAATAAATGTCTTAATCTAATCCAAGTGGGCTTAATGGTCATATTTTATTCCTAATATTGTTTTTGGTCTAATTACACTTCTCTAATAGAATTAGGACATGTGTTAGGGTAATAATAATATCATTTCTACCCTTAATTACCCTATTTACTTGTAACCGTGGTAAAAAAAAGTAAAAAGTTACTATTCACCAAAAAAATATTTTCATCTCATTGAACCACATTTTACTTACTGACATCAACCGTGTCTCTCGGATTTTTGAAATTTCACTCACAGAAGTGGTTTTTATGAACAATTCAGTTTTTTTAACTACCACTTAGTGGTTTCACTATTCATCAAAAATTGAAAGTTTTCAGAAAAATACCAAAAATTAGGACTAAGCTTTATTTGATATTATGAACTCAAAAATGAGGTCTATTTTACCAAATTCAAGACATATCAGTTGTATTAACTAATTTAAAAATTAATTCCATCATCAAAACAAATAACGTGTTTTTAAAAGATAATAACTATCAAAAGATTGAAACATGTTTATAACTGGTTTAAATGTGAAATTACATCCAATGACCATCATTGTATTAAATTGTACAAATATATTATAAATATACTTTAAAACCACTAAAATTAAAAATTTATCACTATTAATTATTTCGATTGAAAAATTTGTTTTTAATTAAAATTTAGTAATTTCCAATATTCATCAAAATATGAAAGTTATCCGAAAATTACCAAAATTTCACCCTAAGCTAATTTCGATATTCCGAATCCAAAAATGAAGTCCATTTTGAAAATTAAAATTTACAAAATTTCAAAAAGTGGTTATTACTATTCATAACGGCTAGTTTTAATAATATTTTAATAGCATATCGTTGTTTAGTGAAACTCGGTATTGCGTACTACACATGCTATCAAGGAAGGTCGTGATTGCGTGTAATGAAAGGCAAGTCAAGGATTCTTGTTGTGAAAGATCCTTTTGGTGTAGCGTACAATAGAAGACATTAATGGAATTAAAAAGAATATTTTTCATAAAATCTCGGGGTGTTACATTCTACCCCCCTTAAAATGAATTTCGCCCTCGAAATTCATTGGGGTTATAAATGGTTTACTATTCGAAAGTTTCTTTAATCGAAAACCACATCGTAAAAAGGAATACCAAAACCAATCTTTAAAAACAAAAGTATGAAACATAACGGTTACCCAAATTAACTAATCACTGGGTTTCCACATAGGTGAAAATATGGATATGGAAGAGAAATCTAACCATCATGTTCTGATGCAGAGTGGTAGAGAACATGGCTATGTAAAAGATAGCAATCACAAAGCCATAAATTTGTGACAATCTAAGGTACCATCTGATTCATCAGATATAAGTGCACTAAGACAACATTTTTTGATTTCAAGATCATTTCCCTAAAGTTGATGAAATTGGAATTAGAAGAAATACTTTCGTGATTTTGGTATAGTCTCACCGTTTTTAGTTCTTTGGACAATTTCCACTTCATATCTTAAAGAAATTAAGTTGAATTTTTCATTCGTGATGTGTTAACAGATCATGTGATAGAATGATGGGTCATTCCATCCCTTTCAAACAAAAGGTTAGCAAAAGTTATAAGTCCATCTTATGGTTAATCGTATATGGTTCCAAAAAAGAACTTATACTTCATATATCATACCGCTAAATAAAATAAAACAAGTTTCTACAAACTAGGGACTTCCTGTAGGCCAATGGTAGGCGATAAAGGCCAGTCGCACTTCGGTTGTGGGTTCGATTCCAACAGCCTTGTCCGACGCGATGGGCTGTCTCCCGTCCTGCAGGTTGTTCTTTTTCTAAAACTATATTACTATAACATCCCATCAATTATATCGAAAAAACTTTTATCCTTAAACAATAGTAACTTATGTCCATCCTATTCCATTCTAATCTTTAGGCTTGTCCATAATACTGCAGTCCACTCTCATAATATATTGAAAATGATTACCAGAGATTTAATACCATCGTTGGTCCCCATATACCATAAGATATTTTTTGTTGGTCACATTCCAAACATTCAAAGGCCTCAATCATGTGTTCTCTTGAATACCCATTAAACCTTTGTGAAATCATGATTGCAGTTAAAAGTTAACACTTTCCACATACCAAAATCCTCAAAATTCTATATACTCAAACCATGATATCAGTTAGTCCTTATATCAGTCATGAGCTCATGAATACTGTCAAATATTTCATTTTCTCATTTCCCTTCATTATGTGCATATCATTCTTTTTCCAAATATATCTCAATCACTTTCCATGGTTACTGGTACCATAAAATTATTGAAAACCACAATATACCAATACATAAATATTCCAATATTCCACGATACTATATACAACACTATTTTGGAATCCCATTACGTAAACACTTAATCATTCCACCACATCGTTGTCATATTCAAAATCTCCAATAGTGATCACATGTGACTTCCCTTTGTCCTTTGCCTTAAGTGGTTGCTCTTGTTGATCATCACTAACCCTTGGATTTGGGCATTTATTAACATAATGCCCCATTTCCTTTCACTTGAAGCATTGAAGTGTTGGTGGTGCGTTCTCTGTAGTCTTTGCATTATTCACATCATTAGAAACCCTTTTTCCATTACTTCGATACTCAGCTGCTCGATGACCTTCTTTTCCACACTTAAAACATTTTCTAGTCCCTTTAAGATAATCTCCACCATGCTTCTTTCCACACTTTGAGCATAAGGAAACATTCATCTTCTTTTCACCATTATTCTGAGATTTCTCCTTGAACTCCATCTTTCGTTTCTTGTCAAAACCATGAGATGGATATGTAACACTAACTTCCATTACTACCATGATAGCACAACGCAAAATTTCTTCATAGCTACTGAAGTCTTTTATAGCTAATGCCCTTCGAAGACTTGGTTTTAAGCCACTGAAAAATCGATCAACTTTACTTTCAGGTTGGATGATAATGCCAGATGCATACCTTGCAAGTCTTGTAAAATTCGCTTCGTATATACCAACAGATTCATCATCCTTCTGCTTCATCTCAAGAAACTCCTTTCCCATCTTTGTTCAAAAAATACGAGGGAAGTACTTACTGAAAAAAAAAGTTCTTGAACTCGTCCCATTCCATGGACTCAATTTCATCTCTTGGCCTCGTATTCTTGATAAGATTCCACCATTGATCAGCTTCGCCTTCCAAACGATATAATGATAAGATGAATTTATCATGTTCAGAACATTGAAGAACTGAAAATATCTTTTCAGTGGTACTGATCCATTTATCAGCAACAAGTGGATCGGTAGACCCACTGAAAGAAGGTGGATGTTGCATCATGAAGGAATCAATGGAATATTGTTCCCTTCTCTACTCATTTGGAAGTCCAGAATGATTCATAACTTGTGTAAGTATAGAAATACGATTTTTCACTCCATCTCCCATAACACTTGTTTGTTCAGGAGGACAATCATTTCATTGTCCCTTACATTGATCAACACGGTTCCTTCGGGCTCCAGCCATCATCTAAAACCCATAAAGAATAGTGTGAGAGGAAAAAATCATGCTAGAGAAAAGAACATAATAAAGGGGGAGTACCCTCAATATCTAACATCTTAGGTTAAACTATAAGATCGTTAGCACAATTATAGTACTATAACCTATACGTATACTTAACCTTAGAGACATCCCTAGACATACCTTAGAAATATCTATAGAGATCTCACTAAAGTTCTTCCATCCTAGTTTCCAAAGGTTGACTAAACCATTCCTCTGATACCAACTGTAGAGACCCGAAACATGACGTACATGGACATTACATTACTTTTGCAGAATACTTAGTACATAACAAAAACACACACACAAGGATCATAATAGTTTAGTGTCTTTGGAAACTCGGAATATAATCTTCTAATTGTGGTGAAATATCTTCAACATCTCCCATAAAGATCTTCCTTTTTTTACCTAAAACCATTCTTTATATCCTGGGGAAAAGAAAACATAAAAGGGTGAGCTCAAATGCTCAGTAAGGGTAAACAAAATAAATATCAATCACATCATATTCATAAGAACATAACATTTTGGAAATCTTAACCTGCAAAAGAGAGCATAATTTCATAACATGGGATAAATCTTAGTAGTGAAATGAAATCCCAATAATCATAACTTAAAACCTGAAACTTTGTGGAATACACACATAATCATAGAGAATCATATCTTATTAGTCAAGACTCATTTCCAAGACTATCTTAGTGGACAATGTCCCTTTCTGAACCAAGTCACCCTCGTTTCAGTCATGTTTTACCGAACCGGTATAACCTACCGTTCCAGCCATGTCTATCTCATGAGATATAAAATATTTACCCAATGCATTGGAGGGAGATATAGGTCCCACCCATCTGATAAGGATACCATTCTTATGTGTTCCACAAAATCATAAACCATACATCATAGCATAACCCATGTAATAAAAATGGGAATCTTAAGCATCGTGACATCATAAAACAATTCATATAAGATAAAGGAATTCAGAAAAATAATTCCATCACAACATAATCAAATAAATGTAATAATAGGGTTAAAAACAGAACCCTTTATTATCTTAGATGGAAAATAATTTTGATAAAACACTTGAACTCCATTCTTGAGGAAAATATCCTTTCTACTTCAAAAATATTTTCCTTTCTTAACATGTCATACAATTTTAAACTAAAAGAAGTTGATTAAAAATAAACATGAAAACTTTTAAAGTAATATTCTTGGAAATAATGTTTTAAAAATCCATTCATTCCGTATAAGTTAAAAAAACATTCTTCTCGTACTTTTGTCGAAAAAGTCAAAAAGTACCTCGTACGAAAAAGAGTAAAGATTCCTTTCATATCTTTTACTAAAACTCACCAAAGGGTAAAAATGGATTTAAAAAAATTGTATTTGGATGGAAATAATATTAAATATTGAGTAAACATGGATGTGTATGATAAAATACACCCCAGTAAATTCCAAAGTATAAACAATCTCGGAAAAAAAATGAGATTGTGATATTTTCCCTTACCTTAAGTCCGATTTGCTTCGTAAGTGTCCGAACCTCCTGTATAATGATATAAATAATGTCATTAACTTATTACAGAATCATATTCATTGTTATGATATCATATATGGTTCACATATGACTTTATATTACCCGTTCTTTTTTAAATTCCAAGTTAAAGAAGCGTTTTGGGTAAAACTGTTTCATTTATCATAGGTGTTTGGACTTGTTGTTCTTGAAATTATTATTACTTATATCATGATTTACTTACTTTCAGAATATAAAATATTATTTATATATCATATATATTCAGTATATATATATATATATAATAGATAGATAAATGAAATGAAACACACCGTTCCTGGAGACGGTAGTCCGTACGTACGCATGACCGCTGTTTTCCTTTCCTTATTGTCTTGAATGGACGTAAGTAGATGACATACATATATACATAAATCAAGTAGCTTTATAATGTCATATATTTCATTATTATTGCTTATATATACTTTATAATCATTCTTAAATGGTTAACATGGAGAATGAATCTCATCACTTCGTGGAGACGGTAGTCCGTACGTACGCACGAGCGATGATATCGTTCTCATGATCGTGAACTTGTGTTGAAGTGTATGTATACTATTTCAGTATCAATATCACTTTATAATAATCATATATAGTTACTCATTACACCATTATACCCATCCAATTAAGGTGGTGGCGGAAAATAGATTACACCACGGCGTGGAGACGGTATTCCGTACGTACGCACGCACGATGATTTCTTTTTCCGTAGGATGGATAGATGGTGAAATAGAGTTGTTTCATACTTATAATAAGATATCGGTATATGAGTGATACTGATGTTATTACTTCATAATGAAATAACCTATGAAGAAGAAGTGGAAGAAGAAATAAAGATGAAAGAATCGGTAACAGACATTACCTCTTCTTTGAAGTGCTTCTTTGAAACCTCCTTTTAGGGCACTAAAATGGGTCTTTGAAGAAGACCAGAACCTCTAGGATGTTTTTAGGGAAGTGGGGAAGAGAATTTGGCAGGGGTTGGCCGATCATGAAGTCTCAATGTTGTGTGAGGAAGAGAGGGAGGAGGTGCCCTTTTATAAGGGAGGAGAGGGGCTCCTTTGGAAAAACTAAAAATATTATTTTCTTATAAAGTTAAGTTCGGTTTTATATAGCTCCAAATTAATTTATTTCATAGCTAAGGTGGGGATGGGTCGAAATACTCTCATCCAATAGAATTTAGACAAGTTTAGGTTCCTATTTTTACCTTATCATTTATATTTAACATTAAGTTAAATAATTTTACTTTTACTGTGTCTTCTTGTGTTCTTACACTATAAGGTTAATAAACTTACTATAAGAAGCCAAAGGAACCCCAAGTTGTTTATTATTAATATATATAACATTATCTAAGTCGTTTGGCTGAACCTTAGATTTTTTGGAATAAAATAACAATTAATAATATAATATTTTTTTTAAAAACTATTTTATGTCAATTTTGACACTATTTAGTAATTGATATTTGTGAAAATCATAACAGAATGATAAGTTCTAACAAAGTTAATTATATCAATACTAAAATGTCATATTAACCTATAAAATTAGTGTAATTCATAAAAACTCTCATATTATATTTATTTTGGTATTTATAACATCAATTATGTAAATATTTCATTAATAAGATAATTACTTCATCATCGTTGTGTCATAAATAAATTAAAATATTTAATGTCTAAAAATTACAATTAAAAAACCATTATGTAGGAAATTTATTTATCTTTCTAATTAATATTTATAGTAGAATTTATCTTATGTATAACACCATATTAAAAATGTTTTAGTAAATATACTTTGATTATAACTCTTTTAACCCTTCTTTAAATAAATTAATAATAAATGTCCTAATCTAATCCAAGTGGGCCTAAATGGTCATATTGTATTCCTATGTTTGTATTTGGTCGAATTACACTTGTCCAATAGAATTAGGACATGTGTTAAGGTAATAATAATATCATTTTTACCCTTAATTACCCTATTTACTTTTAACCGTGGTAAAAAAAGTAAAAAGTTACTATTCACCAAAAAATTATTTTCATCTCATTCAACCATATTTTACTTACTGACATCAACCGTGTTTCTCGGATTTTTGAAATTCCACTCACAGAAGCGGTAAAATTATGTTTTATGAACAATTCAGTTTGTTTAACTACCACTTAGTGGTTTCACTATTCATCAAAAATTGAAAGTTTTCAGAAAAATTCCAAAAATTAGGCCTAAGCTATATTTGATATTATGAACTCAAAAATGATGTCTGTTTTACCAAATTCAAAAAATATCAGTTGCATTAACTAATTTAAAAATTAATTCCCGTCGTCAAAACATATAGCGTGTTTTTAAGAGATAATAACTATCAAAAGATTGAAACTTGTTTATAACTGGTTTAAATGTGAAATTACATACAATGACCATCATTGTATTAAATTGTAAAAATATATTACAAATGATCTTTAAAACCACTAAAATTAATAATTTATCACTATTAATTATTTCGATTGAAAAAGTTGTTTTTAATTAAAATTTAGTAATTTCCACTATTCATCAAAATATGAAAGTTATCCGAAAATTACGAAAATTTCACCCTAAGCTAATTTCGGTATTCCGAATCCAACAATGAAGTCCATTTTGAAAAATAAAATTTACAAAATTTTAAAAAGTGGTTATTACTATTCATAACGGCTAGTTTTAATAATATTTTAATAGCATATCGTTGTTTAGTGAAACTCGGTATTGCATACTGCACACGCTATCAAGGAAGGTCGCGATTGCGTGTAATGAAAGGCATGTCAAGGATGCATGTTGTGAAATCTACATTTGGTGTAGCGTACAACACAAGACATTAATGAAATTAAAAGAATATTTTTCATAAAATCTCAGGGTGTTACATATAGTTCCTCCAACTCTTATAAATGGTAATACTCATGAGAATTCACTAATTAGAGTGGGGCGTGGATCTTTTTAAGTAACCTGAATTATTTACTTATGCTCATCAATAGTGGTAGACAAAACTTATTTAAATGTTGGAGGTGTATCCATGTGTTCATTGTCATCTTATTCATCCTCAATAGTTTTCAATTATTCTGTTTCTACCAGCATAACAAATGATGAAGAAAAACATTCTGATTTATTGAATGAATTACTATTTGAACTCCCTAAAGAAGAGGCCACAATTTCTGAACCTACTAATGATGAATGGAATTCCCAGGGTAATAAATAGGGGATAATGGATTTAAAATCAACATCCTTGTCTTCCTCTAGAATTTCTATAACTTTTTCTAATATGATTGATGATGTATAGTCTTACAGAAATTTAGTGGATGAAATAATTACATATCAAATTGATGTTACAGACGATTAGTCGATTTCCACAATTGTCAATATGGATGTTACTGAGAGAATTCTTGGATATGAGTTTAAAATTTCAATTTGATTGATAGGTAAAAAATATTCTGTACTCAAATGTATAAATTTGATTTTTGGGATCTTTTCCACGCCATTCGGAGCATTGATTATGGTTACATCATTTGTTAAAGACCTCACTCCCTTCAGGTGATAATATCCTACCTCAATGTATTGAGATTTAGTCATTTTGAATGGATATTTGTCACCATACAATGTCTTTATTTGAAAATTAAAATATTATTTGGGAAACTGATGGTATGACGAAGTTATGGCTTCATGTTTATGTAGCCAAGGCCTATAAAGTCAAAATGATTAAGGATGTGTCCTGGCAAACATCAATGAAATCTGAATGAGGCAGAAGATCCCAGAACTGTGTTCTGAGTAGAACCTCACCTAAAGGTTCTTTCTCATTAATGTCATATCCTTCAAAGTTAATGTGGAAAGAGATAAGTCATATTCTGAAAGGCCAAATCGATGAAGTGTATGAAAGGGAATGATATTGACTACTAGGCTGTTATTAATGAAGGCTCATCAGATGTCTATGTCATTGACCTTTCGAGATAGATATTGGGGCATGATATGTCCATTAACATCACATTATTCATCTTTATCTAAAAAATATATGACTTCATGGCATTTTTCTGGATTGTTCTCAATATGGTAAAACTCAGTAGTAGAAACTACAATTTTATACTTTTGAGGCCTTGAAAACACCTCAACAAGTTCTTCTTGAAGGTCTTTTGACAGATTCAAGGAATCTAAATTTGAAAAATTGTCCGATACATGGGAGAACTATTTCAAAACATCGTACTTTTGGTCCAAATTACATTATTTCCTAGCATGGAGATGTATTTCTATAGGTACCTTAGATGTTGATGCTCCTGGTGTGGATGAACCCTGTGTTGGAGTAGAAACTGGAAATACTCCTTGATTTGTAAGATTAAATTAACTAAGTCTATCTATCCGCTGAGAGGATAATGGTGTGACCATTAATCAGTCACCCAAAATAACCATTTAAGGACTGAATCTCTCATACCTGGAAGAATCTCCTTATTCTTGTTGATCCCACTAAAGGGCTCTCCCATGAGTTTCTGTCGCATATACGGTTCGAGTAGGGTAGAGTTAAAATAGTGGCTTCTAGAATTCCTAGGTCTTCCCCTATATCCTCGACCATGTAATCATCCTTTAGTTCCCAAGTTAGTTATTTGTATCCCAATATCACTATTACACGAATCACCATTGGAATAAGGACTCATTAAGTGGATAATGCTAATGGGACCAAAGATCAATTCATCATCAGATGAATAATCTTCCTCATAAGTTGGTTTTGGTTATGCCATTGGGTGTGGTGGTGCCTAATATTTTGAATAATATGGAATGAAATCTTCTAGTGAAAAAGAAATTTTTTTTCTTTGATAGAAGCTCATCTTCTTATGACTACTCTTTTCCCTTCTGATCACATCACTTATTTGAGGATTTACCTTTTGATGAAGGAGGTTTGGCTGTGGAAAGAGTGGTGGAAGACACAATCAGTTGGTTCAACTATGTTTATAGAATAACATGATTTCAGTTGAAAAATTTATTGATCATCAAATCATCATTTTTATTCACATTTTGTACTTTTGACTTACTTCGATTTTCTTTCTTCCTCTGGATCAGTAGCAGTAACACATTCTATGTGAGCTGACAAACTTTTTTGTTTCACTTGTCTAGAGTCTACAATTTTTTGCAAGAGGTCCTTGAAGCAAAACACTCTTGAATGTGATTCCACAACATATAGTGAATGGAAAAATTATTCGGAAGATCTTTATCTCTTTATTTTTTAGCTTCTTTGGCCTTGGAAACTGCCCCAAATTATTTTCTAGTGCCAAGATGAAGTTACCGGGAACATGTTCACTCTAGAGAAAATATTTTTTTTTTTAACTCCTCTAACTACTTATGCCATTAATCTCTTTGACTATCTTGATGAGGCTCTTGTTTTTGGTGATGCGTGGTAGGCAGAGCCCTTTGATATGATGAAGGTTTAAAAGTTGACGTTGGTGCCGGTTCATGCTTAAGAGTCAATGTAGAAACCTTTTCATTACCTTTTCTCCTCTCTGTAGATGATGTAATTACATGAGATTTAGATTTACTATCCATAATGTATTACCCAATATGTTGATCAATTGAATAATTTTATAAAATCCCTCATGTGTATTTCCATGTAATCAGTGTTGTCCGTAACTCGTCACATAGATTTTCCACCAAAATTTGAAGCAACCCGCCTTATGGGAGTGTTAGATTTACACTATATGTTGATCCATTACATTGAGCAATTAAATCTAAAAATATTTCATTTTCCCTTTCATTGCAATTTGTATGATAAAAAATTTTCATTTTCATCATCATTGAGATGAATTGAAGAAGGAATTTCTGATAGAGATCTACCAATAAAGTAATTGATGTAGATCGCAAAGTTGTATAACATTCAAAAGTTAGTCCCTATAATGATTGAAAATACACCTGATCTTTTCTGCTTATTGTTGTTGAGGAGTCCTTATCATGGGATCACAACGTGAAAAGGAATGTGTTATATGTTGTTCTGGATCTAATGAACCATAATGATTGGATGTGTAGTATTCACAAAATTTGTTGGGGGAGGAATCATATCCACCCATTCAGGGTAAGCATTCTTTTCAACCTAAACTGGCCCACACCATTCTTCTATAGCATCCAATCTAGTCTTTAATTCCTCATTTGTGTTCATTAGATCTTGGGGAATATCCAGATGTGGTGGGACCTATACAGGTACAAAATTTGGATCATGAACTTGTGGAACAATCGAAAAAACCAGTAGTGGGGATACTGGTATTTTCCATTGATAAACTAAAGGAACATGCCTATAAGGATGTATTTGATCCTGCCTTGGCTATGTACCCAATGGAGGGAATTCATTATCTACATATTTAGTTACCGCATGTTCTCTTTATTGAGAAGATCCTACAGGATGTGCATGTTGAGTATCTACCTGACGAGTATGTCTACCGAAAATTCTTCATCAAAGAATTTCTGTATTGAATATTTTAACCTCTTTAATATACTTTTCTTACTGTGAAAATCTCTATTCAAGTGAAATATATTGACCATATCTAGTGGAAAAGTGAGATGCATTCTGAAATTTACATTTCCCATTGTTAGATGCCTTTCATAGGGGTGGGGGTTGGTTATCAGAATGCATAACTAGATTCTAGGTAGGCCTCTTATTTCAGGTATGCACACCATCTTCATTTTCTTCAGTGTGTACCATATTATAGATAAGAACATCATCTCTTGATTCCCTTGAACTATAATCATTTTTTAGAGGATTTACTGCAAATGAGTTAATTAAATTTACTGATTAATAATATATTGATAGAATTATGTCACTATCTTTGAATGATCATCTGCTTCTGTATCTTCAACAAGACTCTTCTCTCATATATGATGGATTCTCAGAAGCTGTTTGATATAAAACAACCTGAATGGAATACCTGAATTGTTAGTAGTGCACATTCTTTGTGTCTTCTTCCCTAATCAGGGGGAAAATGACTTCCGTTGAGGATGGGTTGAAGATGTGAAAAATCTCCCAGCTCTGTAGGCTGGAGTAGTTCATGTTGTTAATCATCAATCCTTTGAACTTTGTTTAATTAATTTGAAGGTTGAATTAAACAAGATTCCATCCCTGCAAGCTGTGGTGGCTCTTACTCTATTATGGATGAGATTTGCGCAGATGCTCTTATGATTTTGTGAATTTTGGTTTGGACATTAGCAGGGTGCATTATCTAAACACCACTAAAATTACCTACTTTAGAATATCATTGTCCTATTTCATGGATTTTAATTATATGATGGTTGACATCCTCTAAGAAGGATTCCTTCTCAAGATTCTCGGATGTTTTATGGAAAAGTAACTCAACAAATTGATTTCTTTGGGACTAACTCTGATGAGAGTTAGTCGATGACTCTTCTTTCATGTACATTTGAATTCATACAAAAATCATTTGATTGTATCTGATTGTGGGCAATATAATTTCATGATTCCACTATTCATTGTATTTGAAAATTCTAGGGTGTAGTGGAATGAAATTCCCCTTGTGCACCTCATCCATTGATATGAACACTAGATGGGTAATTAGAAAACAACTGGTGTAACCTCTTTAAAAAATTTCGGCATTCATTTTGAATTTTCCATTTCTACTTTTCATCCTTTGGATGCTTCGAAACTGATGGAGATTCCAATTCAATTTGGCATTGTAAACTTTCTAGTACAGTTACATGATATTGATATTCATCATATAGTAATACTTTTTTTCAAATGATGAAGAGTCTTCAATATGATGAGGTAGATATGATTATTGCAATCTTCTAAAATCAATTCTAGAATATTACATTGTGAAACTTCTAAATTCTATAACATGACTAGTATTTATCCATTATCCAATTGTTTCCTCATGATTTACATATCTTTATCATATTTCACAGGAGGTTTCTCCACTTGGTCTAACCCAAGTGTACACACTATATTATAAGACAACTGACCAAAGCGAGGTTCAAAGAATGACTATTCCCTTAAGATGTCTTCTAGTTGAGAATGTATTTCCCCTTTAAATTAAAAGGAATCAGACTTGACTATTGGAATGTGCCTCGAGATTAGAGGGCATTATCATCATTACATTATCAATTATAAAATTATATTTATAATGTCAAATATTACTGCAGAGAAAACTTTTGTAGAAAATGACATCACATGGATGACCACCATGGTGGATTACATCAAGAGATAAATCCTCTTTCTCCCTGGTCTTTTGGCTACACAGAGATTTGTTGTGGCTTACATAAGTAGATAAGATCTTTGGATTAACTGAATTTTCATGAAGCAAGCCATCGGGATGAAGTGTCTGATGGGGATCTTTTGAATTACTTATACTACCCCCATAAATTTGAAATGATAGGGTATGAACTTTTTCTGCAATAGATAAATGTTTAAGGGCATCAAGAACTCTAGCATTAATAGGAGAGAAATTACAGCATGACTCTTGATTTTCCAACTGAGTTTGGAGAGACTTATTCTTGGTTATTCTCTTACACTTAATCGGCGCCCCATGCTTGGAAAATTGGAAATCATGGGAAAGTGTATGTTCCTTCCTTGGAGTGGTCACCAGAATGGATATATTACCTCTAATTGCGAAGGTTGTTTGTTTCTGAACCAGTTGTCCATATGATATGGAGGAGTCTACCCCATGACCCTCATAGACTAGAACAAATGTGTGTATCTACTATGGGATGGCAAGTTGATGTGTCATTCCAAGGGTGGGGGCATATTTATTTTCCTATTCCCCTTGTAGTACTGATGTAGTTTTTATAATATCCTTGAACGCTTCTAGAATATGTGTAGGAATTTGTGTCTGAAATTTCACTATTGATAAGATATGTTTGTTGACATCAGCGGTCAAAACGGTAATATACATCTATTTTTTATTTGGATTTGGTGTATGTTCTTAATATTTTCCTCATTTTCCTATCAATGGGTATTAACAATACTCGTGTGTGATGGATGAGAGTTGAGTGTGCCCCACATTTGTCATCGGAGCGTTCTGACTAACTTCTATAGGTGTTGTCATGTGTTTCTATTGGAATGCATGATGAACATTAGAAGGTGTAAATTCCATCAAGTTTTTTTCTGTCAAGAATGGTTGATGAGTATCCATTAATACTAATAGATGATACAATTGGAACAATTCCTTATTGTAATTAGTTCTATGTTCATGTTTACTATTTTCTCCACATTGGATAGTAAGGCATTTTTAAATGCAGTCAGACGTGCTTGCTGACTGGATGATAATTTTTAAACAGGTGTATGTGCCTATTCACGGTACTCCACCATATTTTTCAGGTGAGATTTGTGGGTGGCTACCAGATGAGTATGATGGGCTGCAGAATTAGGATGGAAGGGTGAGTGTGTGCGCTCGTTATTCATCATCTATTTAGGATGATGCAACTATACGGAGGGGGAATAGGTGAGAACCCCATCCTTGTTGACCAAATTTTTTTCCAAGTGGTTCTTTTTGCATTCTTGGGTCCTTGAGACATATTTGGAATGTCCATAGGCAACCCCCCCATCATGTTGGGGGTTGATGACCACATTATTCTGTTGGCGGTGATTGAAGGTGGGAGTCCTCCGGAATGACCCCTACATCATTTGAATTGAGGCCCTGAGTGACCTCTTTACCCACCTACCAATATAATGTGAGAGACTATTTTTTTTGTGTTCTATGGATTAGGAACCAAAACGGTTGAAAATGGTGGTTAGAAATGTCTTCTTCTTAAATATCATTCATTGTTGTCTGTACGATCGATGATTTTTATTAACCTATATAGCCTATCGGGCAGCCTCCATGGTTGGGATAATTTCATGATGACGGTACTCCACCACCATCTTGCGGGTGACCCATCGTTAAAGACACTGGGTAGGTGATGGATACCTTCCCATGAATGAGGATCCAGCTATAGCAGTAGTCAGGAAGTTCATCGATGTCATTTGGAAAAAATATGTTATGGAATAAATGGAATTCTAAGAAAAACATGAAAACAACTATAAAATTAATTAAAGATGCATATTTTAAATAGATACATGCATGATCGATTATTTTTTTATGTCCATCCATTATCAATTGATAGGGGCATGAAAGATGGGTAAAATTATTAACATGGTTAAGGATTCACGTCAGAATCACCATTTTTTTCATATTTCCTAGAAGTATGAGTTCCAATCCTATGAATCAATGCATCCAGGTGGATTCCATTGGGCTTATTCAGGTAACTCAAAACACACAAATGTTCTTTTTCCAAAAGGGACCTGCTTTCCAAAGGCAGGAATTTGTTATGTTTGAACTTTACGTTACTTAAGAACACACATTGGGAGAGAGGATGTGGGCTCAGACTCATCCACCATTTTTTGAGGATTTATTGTCTACTATGGGACTCTCATTATATATTTATGATATATTCATGAATAATTATTAATTCACCTATTATAACATATGTTTCCTATGGAATTTTCAATCACTTAATAACATCTATAAAATTTAGAATCAGCTATATGAATTCAAAGTTTACCATAAATGGTATCCACTCATACTCTATTTAGATATTATTTTAATCATTGTTATGATGATACTATTTGTTAGGAAACTCAGTGGGGTTATTTGGAATTTATTATTATCCGTGGAGATGAAGGATTGTTTTTATGTTGGTATCGTACCCAAAAAGTGGGAATCCAATGTATCCCAGTGAAAGGAATGAGAATCCATGTAGTTCAGTGCCACATAATGGGACATATCATCCCTTTAAGGCCATCTAATAAGGAACTAGCTGTACAGTTTAATGTCATATGGTAAGGATATCTATGTGAAAGGTGATTAGTCTATGTTGGGTGTGAGACTTATGCCTAAGCAGCCCAAAAAATATGGAAAGTATAAAAGTTTCCAAGTGTGATTAGGCCCTTTTAATAATATGGAACACGGTGAATGGGGTTGATTTGAAGTGTTGTTTTTGAACCTCATGGAGGATTTCTACATATCCTATGTGGATATGAATCAAGGACCACACAATTCGATGTGTTTTATCAGAGAGTATAGTCTTTTGAGAGAAATTTGTATTGGATAAAATCCTGAAAAGAATACCATGGTGATTTGGGAGTTCAATTTGGGATTTATTCCTAAGAAGGGTTCCCAGATTAAGAAAATTTATAGTTGGATTCATGAAGAGGATATCAAGTGAGCTCAGTCTCTGAGAAGGCTTCCTATGTATCCTGTTATGAACATGAATCATAGCTCTCGTAGTCCATGTGGCTATGAAAATGTTTTGATCCTGAAAAATCTCTAATCTCACGTGAGGCATTCTCAGTTTGAGAAACAAGGGGATATCAAATATTCATCAAAATCACCCACACATTTCTTCCTCTACTGGTGTAAGAGGGAGTACGAATAGTAGTGATGGTGGATGAGGGTGAGGCGATGATCCTTCCCTCTATTCACATTACATTAGATAAGGGTCCAGTTAAAGAAATAAGGGATAAGGGTTATGGGCTTACACTATTATGGATGCCCAAAAATCGATCCATGTAGGGGTGGAATCTTTTCATTCTATTGAATGGAAAATCAATCATGATCATTACCTTCCCTACAAGAGATCTGAGGTTCTGTCTCTTTGAGAAAGGAGAGGTCAGGATCCAAACCATAATCATCCAATCCAAGAAATTGCCAACATTGTTCCTGGAAGAATGGTCCATGTGAATGTTGTTATAAGAACCCACAAAATGTTTCATAAATACAGACCCCATTGTGAAACAACTGAGGGAAATATATCACTACGGAAATACCAACCCAAGAAGGAAACATGTAGATGCGACTTTCCCAAATGTATTATAAGTCATGATATTTTGGGAGAGGTGTCAACATAGTCCCTTTCAGATAATGGAACCATGTATGGAGATTGCCTACCCTGAATGGCTTTAAATATTGTATTTAAGTTGGTATTTATTCTTTATACCATGTTCTGCCACATAGGTACTTCACACAAGTGCGCCGCATTGGTAGCCTTCATTGATGCGCCGCACAGCTGTACCGCACAGGTGTGCCCCGTAGTTGTGCCTCACAGGTGTATGTTATGACTGAAGAATTCGTTTCTCAAGGGGGGATGATGTCTATATAGAAATTGTAAAAATACATTCATAACATGCTTATCCCATTTAATTATCACTTCTCTCATGTTTTAGAGAGATGTCGGTGATGAATTGAGGGATTAAGGCAAAATAGATATGAAATGGGGGATTCAAGGAGTTATTAAACCATTTTATTCCATGAAATGAGAATCCCAAGAGTCATATTTAAAGGCATGGATATAGCTTGGTCAGAGGTAAGTTGTCCATGCGAGTCCTCCGCGTAGGTCCTCTACGTAGGTCAGACGTGTAGGGTTAAAGAAAATATACTTCCACAGAGGTATGTCATGCATGTCTTCTGTGTAGGTTATCTGCATTGCTCTTTGGAGGGTTTGGCTTTCCATTGAATTCATCAATCCTCACTTTGGGATTTTTAAACTGATTGTTTTTTATTTATGTCTTTCAATCATTTCTAGGTTAATACTAAGTTGTCATTAATTTTAAAAAATGGTATAAGATTTTAAATTATTATAGATCCTTATTGAGAATTAATTTAGTTATATAAAACCTTTATAAATGATTGTTTTGTTTAAAAAACGTTTATATGATGTAATATGATTCATTAATTATTATTTTGTATTATCAAAGGGATTGAGATCATAAAATATAAGAGTACAAATTTCCATACATGTTTCATGTATTGTTGTATTTTATTTTCAAATATTTTAAATTATTTTTCAAACAATATCCTAGATAGATCAATAAAATTTCAAAAGTAGAAACTTCTTCCTTAGTAATTAAAATTTAAATACTCCATGATATATTTTTTAGTTAAAAATTATTGAGGATATTGTGATTACCTGTAATGAAATACTTTTATGTGGGTTAATTATTCTAATAATATATCAATCATAGAAAGGTTTAATTAAATTTTTTATTTATAAATTTTCTTTGACATATGTTGATTAATTGGCCAGTCTATTCTGTTTCTATAATCAGTGAAAATATTTAAGTGTTGATGAGTGATATAGAATGAAATCAAGATATTTTTTCACTCATATACTGTTGATGTATCTTCTTTATTGTATATAATATATATATTTTAATAACATTTCCCACATACTATGAATTTATATTTAACACCCTGATCCAAATCACTATATATGAGATGGGGTACAACATGAATTGAGGAATTCTTCCCATATGTTAATGGATACTGACTACTAGAAAGGGTCAAATGTAGATTCTAGGGAGACTATACTGACAATAAGAATGTGTTGTAACATAAAAATTAAAAAAAATATCAAAATATACATTCATATTATAAGAATTATAATTATTAAATAATTGATAAAAACTAAATGGAGATACAATATAATCGAATAGTAATTCTCGAATATTACATCATTGATTTCCCACTGTGTTGATCAGATACACATAATAGAAAATAAATAAGGGATAAAAATGATTTTCATCCCCATCCAAACCTCAAATACTCTATGAATCCAATATCATAGGGATCTACCCAACTAAATGATCAAACATAGGTTTATTGCCAACCCACACTTGAAAAAATAGAGGGTCAGTCATGTAGAATGATTCCATTTCTACCTGATCAACTGGGAGCACAACTCTATAGGGAAAGAGAAATCAGTTATTTTACCAAAAAAATAAAATTTCTGTACATGCACGTGATAAACTCATAATAAATTGATATTAAATATAAAAAATTTCAAATTGAATGTATATTCAATAATGATCAAATAATCAGCAATCAGTGATATATTGAGTGGTTGTTTACATACCATGATTCAATGAACCCCTTGTCCCATCATCTTTAGATTCATATTTTGAACATATAAAAGAGACATTAAGGTTATATAATTGGCCATAAGTTTACCATATTTTCCCCATAGAATCCACAAGGCTAACTAGTCACTAGTCAACCCATAAATCCATTATTCCCTCACACTCACTTGCTTTAGTCTATAGGGTAATCATACCCGCGCACCATGTCCTGAGTTGAAACTCTAAACACCATCATGCACTACTATCACCTCCTAAGTTCGGAAAAATTTCCTTCATTCCACTAGGTTAGTCCTCCATTATCCATTATCTAACTTGGTCATATCTTCATGTCACATGTATTATTAGAACACAACCACCTCTAGGGACTTCGAGGGATGATGGGTGCACCAGTAAAATTTGAATTAAAAATGAAACAACAATATGGAATATAATAAACCTTTGATAGAATAATTATGTCACATACAAGGGAAGAAAATTATAAAAATAATGAATATTTTTATCCATTTATATAATGATGTGACTAAACATGAAATATGGTCTCATGGATGGAACAAGCACACACACTTGATAAATCATCGAACATGGTCTCATGAGACACACATACACTTGTGATTAAGAATAAAACATGGTCTCATGAGATATACATGAACACACATGTGAAGAGTCCTACACCATTAATTTTTGTATCAGGCCAATGTGAAATGGTCCATCATGGCCATATGCACATTGTTTTGTTCTTTAGCTATATTTCCATAAATTATCTAATCGACTTCTTTCATTTAATATACTAAAGATTACATATATCTAAATAAAATATTTTTGAATTTAATCTCGTCCACCGAATAATGATAACCTTATACCACATGAAAATATATCATGTGTAATACCATGGGGTAGAGTACATGTGACCACTTACCTCAACCTGGATCCAACTCCCTTGATGTAATTCCCATCTTCTTTTTTCGAGTCATCCAATTTTATTCAACCTCCGTCGATCACCAAGAGGTTATAAAACATTCTAGAGAATTCCAAATTAATTTTATATATCTAAATAATAATAACATAAATGATTAAAATAAATCATATATCTAAATTTTAAAGGAACACTTCCTGAATGACTTATTGAAAATCAATGTGTAACCAGAAACAAAACCATCCTCCCAAGGAAGGCCGATAACACTCCAATGAAATATATCTATATAAAATCACTATTATGAACAATAAATAATGTGGAATATTTAAGATAGATGGAAAATTTTATAAAATTAAATTATTATCATTATGACATTTTATACAAGAAACATACCTTATATGAAACATCATTCAAAGTAATTCATCCACACATAGAACACTCCCAATCATAATATAGGAAAAATCCCCAATTCTATTATATGAAAAAATTACTTATTTAACTGAATTTAACCAAATAAAATATAAGAGATCTCGTTGGGACATAACATTAATGAAACAGAGATCATTGATACATGTACATCATTATAGGACATTATTGAGCCATACGTTTCTAAATACCCATTGTTCTTATACAATTTCATCTGGAAGAAGTGAAATTTAATTCAATTAGATGATTTTAATGAAGCCAATAATCAATATATGAATAATTTTGTCATGAAAAATAAGTTTATAATATTGTTTACTCAATAAAGGAACACGATGGTTAAGATGTACCAACATGGATAATATATGATGAATGAAAAAAATAATCCACCAACACATGAGGAAGAAGGGATTTATGATCATTGAATAAGGGAGGAGCTTGGACAGATTCTCTAAAGTAACCAACCTAGATCAATATTGTATCAAGGGGAAATAATATAGGGATTAAATGATATTTGTACATCCAAAGTTAAATTAAAAATATTAGCAAGGTCTAATAATCATGAAGGGTTCTCGTTGTCCAAAAAGACAAAATGTTTATTAATTAAGACCTTCCAAGTGTGAGACATTGGATTTCTTGTTAGGGTATATTGATAATTAATTTGGTTATTGGACAAAAAGGGTAAAAATTCTTCATAGATGGTCAGTCCTTCTAGGTTGTAAGACCACAACCCACCCACTAGATAGTTAGTGGCTTCAATAGAAGAACATGCTACTATAGGCATTCTCCCTTGAAAACCTAAGCTATGAGACATTTATCACCTCTTGAAGACATTCAAATAAGTATAATATCATTTCATCAAAGAATTATAAAAATGAGTTATCCACTAGATGAAATATTAAAATTCACTCAAAAAAATAACCCATGATGAAACGATTCCCTAGAATCATTACACCACCATGAAAATATTGTTTTAGAAGTTTTGGTAATATCTAAATCTATCCTTCAAATAGTCCATAATCATTATTCAAAAGGATCTCTCCATGTTCCTTTTTTTACTTCCAAATCACCACCTCATGGTCCTTTTTAATCGTGAATTCCTATATCACTATTACTATAATATTCAATGAAGAAACCATAGAAATTGTGCTAAAATATCACTATACCCCAACATCGATTCCACAATCACAGTATATTTCTATATTCACACACCATGGTGTATTCAATAGTTACTCCTAAATAATCATTGTTCTCCCCACCATAGGTATTTCCATAAAAAAATATTTTTAAATTCCAATTTACCACCCTGTGTAGTTCAGTTCTATCTCACATGATCAAGTAAAAATCACATTTTAAAATTGACACCCATTCCTTGTTTTTTGATCCAAGTTGAACCACTGAGTTTATTTACAAATCATAACCCACACATTCTGACTTTTTTTAAAGGAATCTATCAATCCTTAGACATATTTTTCATAAATGATATTATGTGGTAATTTTGGTTTAAATCCAAATCATTTAATTACACGAAGAAACACTATCTAGTACTATTCTATCATCCCTTACATGAAATAATATGGTCTAACTACCGACACAACCAGATGTTACGAATAATAATTCCTTTAGTCTTGAAGGAATCAATAAATCAATTATAAATCCTTATTTAATCCCAAATTAAATTTAGGGGATTTCACCAATTAGTTCACCAACCACACATACCATCAATAAACCTCTAGACATGCACTAATGAACCACAAAACAAACTCACTAATAGATTTCACGGAAAAAAACATTATCATTAATTGCCACATATATTTTCTATACATTTTCATATTTGAAAATGAATTACTGGAATTAATCACCCATATAGATTCTCTTGTTCCAATTTTATGTTAATCTATTGTTGTCCAATGTACATTATACAACCAGTCTAATGCATTATTATTCCCCTTTCTACAAGAGAGACATTGTAGTAATGAATAGATCAATTTTCCAAAAAAAATCCATGTTGACACATCACTTTCCTCAAAATAGAGTTATTTAACATGAGTTGGTGATATTAGATATAGACTGGCATTCCACTTCTGTAGTTACTACTCTACAATGTGTCAGCTCTATCTAACTGACCACCCTCCACACTCAGTTTAATCATCAAGTATCTCCTTCATGCTTACATTAACCACATGATCAACAGTAACTCTATTATTCACTATAGAAATATATGAATTTGATTATATTCCCATTTCCATCCAAAGGAATAACTAATACTAAATGGAATATGTTCTTAAAAGAATATACCACCCAACCCAAGCCATAAAACGAGAGTATTATCACTCAATTTAATCTATTTTACAATGTTTTTAGGAATCATTATTGATATTTCATTGAAACTTTTTAGGGATATTAACATGAATATATATTGTTTATTAATGAAGTCCACCCCTCAGGAACTAACCTTGAATAACCGTTAACATAGACACATTTCCAATAGTGTTACACTATAAAATAATAGGAACCAACCTACATTTATCCAGAGTCCTATTCCCAAGACCACATGATATTTCTACAAAAATGATACATTATAATTATAAGGGTTACAACATGTGTAACATCATCTACGAACAACACCACTGACATTCCATGTTGGTTTTTTCGTTATACTGTCTTTGTCAAGGCTAAAGATGCTTACTTCAATTAAAAAGTATGAAAATAGGTGCTACATGTATTTCCTGAAATATGATATGGTTGGAACCATAAATTAACAGAAACTCTCTAATGGATACTCACAGAAGTTTCGTCTTATGGTAGCTAATGACTGATTATGACCATAAAAAGTTCGGTGTATCATCAATGAATAGAAGGAAAACATCATTATCACTGTGAGTATATCTGTTGTCTCCAGGTGAACCACACCACAGTCTCACATGTACTACTATCATATCTTGACATTCAAAGTGTATCATCAAAATAAAATTTCTAAATGAAATCATATATAATAACCCAAAATATGTTTTTTATAATAAGGTAGGAAATTCCTCTATTCTCAAAAATGTCTCATGCAAGTAGTATTTATGACATGTAATTACTATGTGATGAATATGATGCATGAGATGGCTCTTTATGATATAGAAAATATTCAAATACATATAAAATAAAGAACCTTATAAATATATTTGTGCCACACAATGTTATATAACATAATAATAACATTAAAAACCAATAACATAAATCCCCTTACCAGGAAACCTAAATTTTTTTCGAGAAAGTTGTTTAAAAAGGACAAGAACAAGTTTCATCACCAGCTCAAAAAATTATTTATTATCCTATATATAATCTTAAAAAATTTGGAAAATATATTTCCACTCTCATTTTGTTTTTTAACACCCCTATTCGAATTTGTGGGTCCATTTTAGAGTAACACAATACCTTAGGTTCACCTCCCTATATTTTAGTGGCTGCTGACTAGTAGTGGGGGGTGTAAAGTGGATCATGGGGAGATTACACCATCAAACAATGTGCTCAATAAAAAATTAATAATCAAACATGTAAAAATATAATATTATATTACACATAACCAATAAATATACCATATTTAATGGATTGATTTTTGATCTTAAAACACAATTATTTAATCTGAAATACAAGGACCTTGATCATCCACCTGGTAGATCACATACACAAGATAGAAAAAAATTCAATTAAAAATAGGCTATGAACCAAACACTAAGACTTATCACCACCCTATATCCATAGTTTTTTTTTGAGTAATCATGTTCAATGGTCAATCCCATTTCTATTCCTAACATTTACCTTCAACAACAGATGGATTTTTAGTTACCTAAAATCCATGGTTGCATGAGAAATGCATGAGAATAAATGAGTAGGAAACCACCAATGTGGTTTAATACATACTAGATAAATGAAACATAAATTCATGTTATATGTTCAAAAAAAATTAAATTTTAAATACCGAAAATACATATACATAACATATCACCACTAATCCTAAAGTATTTAATAAACACCCATATGTTGAGTGGTCGTTTACATTGAAAGATTATTTGATCCCATGTTTGTACCTACTTTTTCTCAATGACAAAAAAGTATTAAAAAATGAATCATGAAATTGAGTGGACGAGAATTTCATCATATATACTCCATAACATTTATGAGGATAATGATTCTTATGGTAATCCACAAGGTCATCATGTTTCACCTTTTTTATGGGAATGGAAACAAGTACATCATTGATGAACAATCCCTTAGGATAGGCCATAATCCCATCATATCCCAAAATTTCTTCCTATTTTAGATCTCCAAAGTCCATCAGGCAACATTGTCCCTACATGGGTGTGGCTACAAAGCCATCATACCCTATCATTTAACTCAATATTATCATCATGTCAGCTATATGATATAAAAAATCTATCTTTATAGGTAATTGAATCCACAAACACCCCTTATTTCATATTGGTACCAAAAATAGAAAAAAAGACGATATATAAAAATAGAGTCTATAAATTATTTCAACACATTCAATGTCACAAAAATAATAATGAGAATGATTATTCATTTCTATATATCAACACATGTGGTCAAACTATAAAAATGGTATCACATTTTATACATGGAAATATATATGGTCAAGCATTGAACATGGTCATATATGTTACAAATGTACACACATGTGATCAAGAATAAAAAATGGTCATACGATCGAAACATAAACACACATATGATAAACCATAATCTATTGGAGGTTGAATTTAGGCCAGTTTTCAAGTGTCAATTATGCCCCTATGGATTTTTTTGTTTAATAGTCATTAACCCTTTAATTAGTTAGAAACATTATTTTAATTAAATAGTTAATCATTACATGTATTTCAAAGAACAATTGTAAATTTTAGTTCATCAACCAAATTTCCGAACCTTATTCTATATTCCAGAAAAATATTTGTAATTTCATGGAATATAATATATTGAATTTAGACAACTAAATCATAGAGTTGACCCTAAAAAAGTAAGGACTGGTTTCATTATTCAAATTTTATGAGTCCGTTTAGACTCCATTGATTGCTATTAGGATCTAAATAATTCCATAGAATTCCAAATTAATTAAGAATAACTAAAATATTAATAATTAAGTGACTCAATAAAATTTATAACTATGAGAAAATAGAATAATTTTTAAATTCTTTATCAGATATCGTTGCCTATAGAGAACCATAACTAACCACCCGTGGATGGTCTTTAAAAATATTTCGATAGAATTCTATGAAATTTATTCTCTTGAAAATAAATTAAAAACTAAAATTAAATATATCTAAATTGATATGTATTTGAATGTTGAATAGGATTCTAGAATATAGCTACAACATTAACCAATAGTGTTCTGGCACGCTTCATGCACTCTTGATTCAAATTCATCCAATTTCCCCAAATTAATTCAATAATAATATGGGTTATTTAACTCAATTCTAATAAAACCCAAATAAAAATAAAAAAGGTACATAATTTCAATGATACTCCAAAAAAATTCATGAACTCATCATCATGGGATATCCTCTAAAAATATTGATCTAAAGTCCCATGGTTCTAGAATAATTCCATCATTAACTAGTTTATTATTCATCCAATTGCCTTACCAATATCAAGACAAATATTAATATATAACCAATATGATCAATAGTAAGAGGTGTTTATGACAAATGGGACACCAAAGTAATATAAGTGACATGAAATTCATAGTAGAATCATCCGTGATGACTGGAATAATGATTCACCACCACATGAAGAAAAAGTGATCCATGATCGATGATTAATGAATGACATTTACAAGATTTGATAATAGATCTCACATTGTTTGACCATGGGTAAATGGTAAAAATTTTATGGAGTATTAGAGAGTATTATTATTGAATGGATATCAAAATATGAGAAAGGCCTAATGATTTTAAGGTAGCCTCAGTGCCCAACAAAATATAATCATCATTAATTGAGTGTAGCCTAGTGTTCCACATAATCTTGTATATTGGGGTCCACAAGCTGACTAGGGGCCATCATTCACCCTATGAGTCTTGTTGGGATGCAAAGCAACTATATTCCCACTAGCTAGTTGGATACTACAACAACATACATGTTTTCTCTAGGCCCCCTTCATTGATATTATATGCTCTAAGTCACCCACTGAATTTCCTTTCAATCGTAAAAACACATCTTCAAGATGTTCAGATAGGTAGAACCATAACTCTTCACATGGTTCACCGAACGACCGTTCCACTAGATGATAATTCTAAATCTTTTAAAATATATATACAACCCGTAATGACTTTTTCCCTCAATTTATATTTCCAATATTTTACCAAATTAAATGGAATAATTTCAGTAATTCAGATGTGTTTTTTTATTAGTTTATATTTTATATTTATATAGAAAAGTCATTTTTTCAGAATAATTTAATTAAAATAAATATAAATAATATTATTTTAAATAAAAAATAAAAAAATGTAAAAATAAATTTAATAAAAATAAAAATAAATTAGATATGTTGGATTTTGTTAGAGAAAAGAAAGATGACTATTTTCCATTATGGAATTATAATAATATAAAACAGGATGTGTTATCATGGAATTATAATAATATAAAATTTAATAAAAAAATAAAAAATTGAATATATTTTATATAGATGGACGTTTTTTAGGAAAAATTAACATATTGGATTTTATTTTTTCTACAAGATGTACCGAAATATGAGGATATAAATTGGATGGATGCATTGGGGAGAAAATGGATGGTTAAACAAATTTTTAAATAAAAGATGATTAAAATTAAATAAATAATTTTGTAAATTTGGTTTTGGTTATTATAGAATTATTTGATTAATAGTTGGAATAGTGTGGTTCTAATAGCTTATTTTAATGAATGAAATCTAATAAATTATTTTATAAAAAAATTATTTTTTATTAATTTATTATTCTAAATAACATCTAAGACAGATTATAATTCAAAAGTAAAAAGTATATTTATTTATAAATTTATTTTTTAAATTATTTAACATCATTTTTTATAAAATATAAGGTTTCATGAATAGTAACGAGTTTTCATCCTACATGGATACTGTAATAGTTTGGAGTTTGGCATGTGTTTTAATATAAATAAATACTATGCTTCATATAATGTCTTAATCCTAATAAAAATGTAAAATAAACCATGATATATATTAAATAAATGTGAAATATCATTATGATATGACAAGAATATTAATACCTCATGTAAATAAAAAATGGTTACAATGATTTATTCCGTACATGTTACTATTACTGTTATTAAATATTTTATGTGTCATAATAAGAATAAATATAGTAAATTTAAATAAAAGAAGTTAAATATGTAAACATAATGGTTTTTGAATAAAATATTTTAATCACAAAAATATATTTTTCAATGAAATTTTATTATATGAATTGATTATTTTTATTTAATTTATCAGATTAATGTATTATTATAATATAATACTAATGTTTCAATCAAATCAACCCTCTATAAATTAGTAATTTTTAAGAAATAATTTTAAGAACCCATGATTTTTAAACAGTTACTTCATAGTAAAAATAGTTATGCATCATATTTGATGTTTAAATATAAATGTTAAATTTATAAATAATAGAATTTTAATTTAATAAAATGATAAAAATTTATTTATACCTTTATGATTATCATTATATTGACTTTTTCTTTATTTTTCAAAAAAATAATTTTTAGGAGGAGATTACAAAATACACTTCTAACAAACATTATAACATTTTTATATCATCGTGATAAAATAATGTTTTTAATTAATATAAAACCATTTTCCAATAAATTATTTATTTATGTCGTTATATAATGCATTTAAATTTATATTTTAAATTTATAAACCTCTTATTGACATTTTGGGACCTATATTATTTTTTATTAAAATAATTAGTTATTATTGTTTATTTTCCATTAATTAAGTATTTGAATGATTCTATTGGGTTTTAGATTAGTTTGAAAATAAAATAACCCTAATTTATTTGATGATAATCCCTTATATATCTTGTCAATAATGTAATTGGTCACGACCCATCCCTCGGGTCCCATACCATGACTATCCCAAGCCCACCTCCCAATGGCCTGGGGATAGCGGCTAGCATTGAAGGACTTATCCAACAAGTTAGAGGCATTTCCTTATGTATCGTTATGCACATACACACACAATGTCATGAACCTAGTCGGGACGCCATCCAAACTGACACCCGACCCGGCCCGCGGAAAGGCCCGAAGGGCGTTCCTAATCCCCATGGGCTGGAACAAGTGCCCGGGTATCAAAATAATTTTTGGAAAGATCTACCTGAGTAAACAAATATAAATCAGCCAACAAAATAAACCAAACAAAAGTAAAAGTTGCATCCAAACAAGTCTTTAACTAAAAACATATTTTTATGTAACATGTAAAACCAAAACCCAAACAACATTAAGAGTAAGGGTACCAAAAACCAACCTATGAACTATCTCCAGACGTGAGGATACCACCCTCAAGCCACCACCACAATGCCATGTAAAGAGGCCTACTAATGACTTGAACCACTACTCCCAAATGCTGGACCATTACTTGTATCATACATAAACAAATCTAGTTACAACCAAGGGTGTAAGTAGGGTGTGATCAATCACCCAGAAGGATATGACCACGAAAATATTCCATGAACAATTATTAAAATACAATACATTTGTAATGATATATAAAATAAAGGAAGAAATTGTTAACCACGTTAGTGAAAATGGATTTCATTAAATCTACATTAAAGAAAACCAGTTTAAAGTAAACACATGTTTGGGCAGAAACTCAATTGACATATCATGTATCATTTATGTGTTCAAGGTAATCGATAACACTAATGGATGGGAGGGGACCTATGGGAACTAAAAATAGGTGGGACCCTAGAACGTCGTGTCTTGGTGAAACGTGTCTTAGAAGGCCACGACTATCAGATAACATGGATTAGAAGTCCATGACCCTCAGAAAACATGGCTTAGAAGGCCACATCCCTTAGTCATCATATATTTAGTTAGTTTTGCAATTGATAATCCTACCAGTGAAACCAGGACGATTCATCTCCGGAACACTAGCTCACTGGTCCTAGTCCCCCCACCTAACACCCCGACATCCCTCCTTGTGCTCAGCAAAAATTCAAAGTTCACATAACATGTCACCTGCACACTGGTATAATTTTTGAAAACCACACACACACCAAAAATATTTAATACATAAACTACACTACTTATGTATAGAATTAAACAAGATACATAACACAATTAAATTACTTTCATAATTAAGAAAATCACTAAGAAAATTTATTAAATAGTTCCAAATATGTCACAAAAGTTTGAAAGGGAAAAATGTAACTAAAAACCCATTTTTAAAATAAAACATTTCCTGACACACACTAAAATATAAACCACTTCATCTGCAATTCCTAACTCAGACACTACACAGTTTACAAACAATAATAAATAGTCCAATGAGATTTTTCACAACAAAATTCACCAGAATCACTTAAACATAACTCTGACTAAATAAATGCACAATAAAACTCATACAAAGAGAATTCCGTATTATGTAAACAAATAGAAAACAACACTAAATTAATTATATAAGCAAGTGAATGATTGAAAATTAACACTCGGGTGTGGAACCACCTACCAATGTGTTGCAAGAATCACCCAATTGGTGAGAAAAATCCACCACAACTAATGCACCTCAAACAAAATCAAATGCACCCGAAAACAAGGCACACCACAGATGCATCAGAGTTGAATTAGACTCAAACTAAATTCAATTAGAAGCATCATCAAAAATGAAATAATGAATAACTGGTGTATTCCGCAACAATGGTGAGGGCTTAGGAAGATCTGTCAAAGGTTGACGAAGGCTATCCAGATGGGGAAACGTGGTGCAAGGCTTTGGCTGGCCAAGCAGGAGGAGGGTTTCACGGCTGTCCGAAATAGATGGAGGGGTAGCGAAGGGGATCAGACAAGCGGGAATCAAACTGAGTGTGCAAGAGGTAAATGGAAGTGTGGCCGACAGCCTGTTGGAAGTAGCAAATAGGGCGGCCGAACGAGAGGAGCACCAGGGGGCGGTCGCAGAGGAGGACAACTAGGAAAAAGGGAGGTGAGGCTTGGGAGATCAGGATAAGGGGGAAGCGCAACAGGGTGTGAGGCCAGTCTGGTGAGAGGAGAGAAGGCGCAACGACGACGTAGGGTTTGGGGGAGGGTTTTTTGCAACACAAAGGGGGGAAGATGAACAATAGCCCGTGAGAGAGAGAGGGAGGAAAAGAGGGAGGAAAAATAGAATAAATGAAATTAGAAAAGAATGGATAAAAAGGAGAAGGAAATAAATAAAAAAATGGAATAAAAAGAAAATTAATGAAGGGATAAGATAAATTAAGAATAAGGAGATGGGTAAAAATAAAAATAAATTTTGACCTAAGAAAGAAAATATAACATAAACTAATCACAATAATATTAATAATAATAATGGTTTTAATGAATAAAATTGTGTGTTTATATTTTTAATGATAAAAAGGTCCACCCGCACACCAGGCAGGCTATAGGTCTTCACCCGTGCCCTACCCACTCATCAGGCATTGTCAAGGCAATGTTCATTTATTTGCGCCAAAAGTGCACACTAATATCGTGCACAACCTTCTTTACAGTGAACAAATTATTAAAAGTCAACTAAACTTACTAGATAAGAGCAAAAATTAAAAACATACCATGATGCGAGGTCCAGGTGTGACACACAATACCACATCTCAAATAGATGGAATGGAAACCATGCATGCCACTAAAAAATCCACTTAGTAAATGTAAATGTAGTAAGCCAATGCACCAGAATAGAAACCCAAAAAAATAACAATAAAAAAGTACAAAAGATATATATATGACATTTGGAGAAGACCCCACCTAAAGGTTAAGTAATGAGTGGTTGTTGGAAGCTATGGACGTATGTCTGGCCTATCATATCTCACTAGACACTTCCTGGTCTTTGCCACATAATTCTCTGTCAATGTTCGTATCGACTGCACTAGTCACAACATGTGCGGGCAAAGCCTATGCAGTGGTGAGTAACAAAATAGTAATTAAGGATCCCAAAACACCGGGGAAATTCCACACTGTAAATTATACATATGTAAATGTCAGCTCACACAGGTATAATCTGAATAATTAATTGAAAAAATTTCAGTCGTAAATTGAACACATTGGATGTTGAGGTAATCATCCCTGATGAGTACCATGGGTCTTCTAGGTTACATAGATCCACTCACCACTATGGGATTGATGGGTGCCACATAGCATATTCCCACATAATCAATCATATTTGGACCATATAGGTTTTCTAATAGATTATCCAAATTGGGTCGCTTGTATCAGATCCACACAAGGTCTTTTATAGCTAATACACAAAGGGTTTCTTATAGCTGATCCACATAGGGTCGCTTATAACTGATCCATAGAGGGTTGTTTGTATCTGATCTACATAGGGTCACATGTAGCTGATCCACAATGTTTCTCATGTAGCTGGTACATATAGGTATGTTTATAATAAATTCTTATGGTGTAATTTAGACCCACTCGTCAGTAGTCTTAGGGTATTAGCTAGTCAGAGGATTCCTACACGTATTGTGCATGATACATAAAGAATCCATCCTCAAGACAATCGTCGTATTTCAACGTACATGTATGTTTCCATAGATTATTTCAAAAGAACCTTCTTTTCATGTGGGTTCCAACATTGGAAACGAATATCCAATCGGATGCCCATTCAGAAATATATTGGTGTTTTAGTAAATAGGGGTCTAGTTGATTATGTCTAGTCCATCTTAGTCAGATAGACCATGCCAACCTGGCATAGGGGTCAGACATGCCATGGCCTATCTTCCCAACCCGAACCGACCCAATTTAGGTCTGGTTCGTCCTTGCATGTCTTGGACACTTGGACAGGTCCATTTGACCTTGATGGAGTTACCACGGTTCGACAGTCGGTCCAGCCCACTGAGTCTCCTAATGATCAGGTTCCAAATGGCCCTCCTTGCCATAGTCGGGCTGACTCATTCCCATCCCAAGATGCATAGTGGCCAGGATTTATGCCTTTGGCATGGCCCTAAAAATCAGTCTGGCTTGAGTTCCGTCCCGGGCCACCTGGCGGCCCGATTCACACCACCCCTAGCCTGCCCTACATGGTGGGTCGTTCAATTCTACCACGATCACCCACTAGGCATCTAGTTCGAGTGCATAGAGGAATCCAGAGTAGGCCACCCCATGTCTCGCACATGTTCCCCAATGTACTACATGCTAGCATGCCACAGTTAGCATGAAGCCCATAGAAAATGCATCTACCAGCCGTCGACATGCTGTCGAAGCCCCCCTACTGCACCAGCACTGCCCTAGATGGCCCTGACCTCCGCCTCAGTGCGCTGTCATAGTGCTCTGCCACCCTCCCGAAGCTGCTACCATGGGCCCCCACCGTCGGTCACTGGTAGGGAATTTCACGGACCACCAAGTCCGCTCTAGAGGTCTGATCCCCAAACATCATGTGCCTCCGAGCTCCTTCAGTATCGTTTTACCTGTTGCAGCCTCAAAATCACCCCATCATATATTTAGAGTTTTAGCCACGAAGAACTAATCACTGCCAAGGATAGTGGAATCAGGGACTTGTTCGTGTCTAGCTGATTCCCCCACGACAATGTTTTTAAAACATTAGAAGAGTGGGGTTCAATATTTTATCAAAATTCTACCCTCGAAGAAAAAAACTAGAGATAAAACAACTTTGGACATGAAAAAATGACCCGCAGCTCAACCAATTAATGGGTAGTTAAATGTTCATTATTTTAGAGAGAGTAAAAGGGAATAGAAAATAAGAAAGTAAACCCCTATATGGAGAAGACTCAATCAGTGTAATAACTCACGGTTGATGGTGATCCGACTACAGGGATTCACAATCTACTTGAACCAGTTAAAGATCGTCGATCTCCATTCCCAGGACTATCCATCAAGGGCGTCTTCACTGTATTCTGATTCTATGACATTTTTCATTGGAGAATATTCCTTCCTCATTAGTCATAAGAATTTATATATCTAAATTTGTATCTCCAACCCCATCAACTATTTAAATGAGAGAAATGTTTCACAAAAATTTTTCTACACTGAGTCACTTCATCGTTACATTGTTTCATTTTTTTACCTCTTCAATAAAATAACCTTTTTATGTTTATTTTATTTTTTATTAAATGTTATGAAAACTATCTTTTCTGGTGGACCCTCATTTGTCGATGTATTTTATTTTATAAATGGAACCCTAAATTTTGAGTTCAATGGTGCCTTCATATTTTTCATTTGTCTCCTAATTTAAATGATAGATAAGAAAACTAACACGTTTAATTTAATTAAATTTAAAATAGATTGGGAAATAATTATCTATTATCCTAGTCTAATAATTACATTCCACCTCATATACTGGTCTTAATATATTCCCATATTATTCAAAAAAAATAACATGAAATTATAGGACATTACATTACCCCCACCCTTAGGTCATTACTTCCTCATAAACCAAAAAAGGGATAAACAAAAAAATGAGTGTACTGAGCACCAATATGATCCTCCCACTCCAGTAAGCTCTCTAAGTGATTCCCATACATCCAAAGAACCTATAGTAGAGAATTAGACTACCCCCAAAGGTCCTACTCCTGTTGATTTTCTATCTACACCAGGAACTCCACAAATGTTTCCCCTTCATCAATGTCCAGGTCACCCTAGTCGATAACGTGTGGTGGATCATGCACATACCTCCTTAGCTGAAACATATGGAAAAAAAATTCACCTACTGAATCAGTGGGTGAAGATCTATGTGGTATGACACCCCACCAAATCTGCTCAATATAATAAAGGTTCCATGATTATAGGAGATATCTTTTTCATAGGACAAAAATCATTAATCTCCGTTGGGGTGAGCCCCAAAGAAACACATGGCCTCCCTCCAAGAACTCCATGGGCCTCCATCTCCTTTCTGAAAAATAATTCTTCCAGATCTGTATAGTCCTCATACTCTCCTATAAGATCTCTACCTTCTCAGTGTTAGCCCTTACCAACTCTAAAACCATGAGTGTTGAGTTTCCAGGGTATGCCCATCATAGAGGTGATCTATAATGATTCCCATAAAGTGGATTGAATGGTGTCATAAAAATTGTGTAGTGATATATGTTTTTGTACCCAAACTCCACTAGAGGCATGTGGTCTTTCCAGCTATCACAAAAATCCATGATACAAACATTGTGCATGTCCCCAGACACCTGAATAGTCTTCCCTGTCTAACTGTTCATCTTGGAATGGAAATCCATTCTAATGTGTAGCTATGTCCAAAAAACCTCATGTAATCCCTTCCAAAATTGGGTTGTAATGTTTAAATCATGATCTGAGAGTATCATAGATTAGAGTCCATGGATTCAAGCAATCTCTTACACATAGATGCATCCAAATCTCTCTACAGATCCCTGTTCCTGAATGTGTAAGAAGTGGTCAGATGTGGTGAGTCGTTCAATGATCACTTAGATGGTATCGATCCCCTAGATGTATGTGGATAGCCAGTCACAAAGACCATAGATATTACATCCCACTTTCAATTAGGTACCTCAATGTGTTTTTTGAAACCTAATAGGACCTGGTGCTTAGTCTTCACTTTTTTACTAGTGAGGCATATCGAGATAAAACATGACACTGCATTCTCCATCCCTGGCCACCAGTACTGGCATTAGAGGTTCTGGTACACCTTTTCCATACAATGATGTACCACAAAAGGGATGTATGAAACTCCCTCAACACATAATCCAGTAACAACACTAGTATAATTGGCCGTCCTCAAAAAACGATTATGTACTCCAAACCTATCGAATATCAGTTAGGGCAATGCCCTGTAGACATCTTGGTACATGTGGTCTTACAACTAGAATCTCCATGTTTCACCTCTCGGACATTTGGTATGAGTGTAGGGGGAACCACCATCAACAAAAGATAAGCTACCTCATCTCTGACAATAAAGGATATCTGAAGATAGGCCAAATTATCCGAAGACTCATTCACTAGTGGTGAACTCAATCTCTTATTGAGTGTATCATCCACCATGTTCCCCTTCCCAAGAGTACAGACTATCTCGAAGTCATAGTACTGGAGGAACTCTATCCAAAACTGTTTTCTTAGGATCACATAGATTAGAGAAAAAAAATATTTGAGACTCTTGTGCTAATAATTGATGATAAATTTTACTCCCATAATGTAGTTTCGCCACATCATCAGTGCGAATAATACTAATGCCAACTCATGGACATGAGTCGCATAGTTTTTCCCATGTGATCTGAACATTAAAGATCCATAAGAAATCAATGCTTGTCCCTGCATTAGGACTCAAAATTCTTGGTTCCTGATGCATCACAATACTCCACATAGTCAGTGCCATCTTCTAATAGCGTCATGATATGAGCAATCATCAAGATCTGCCTCGGCTGCTGAGAGATTTGTTTGAATCCTTTGTTCCACATGATGGTTTTTTCTTTATTTTTCAACACTATAATGGTTGAGAACACTGTAGATATTTCATTTAAAAACATATCATTGTACCTAGATTTCCAAAGGAAGCACCAAAACCTTGTAACTCCCTTGTGTGGATCCCAAGCACGAACCACACTGAGCATTACTGGACCCACTGCAAATCCATCCTATGAGACGACATGTCCGTGGATCTGTATCTTTTCTATCTAGAACTCTCATATCGTTATATTTTTGAATAGATGATGATCTCGATGTGGTTCCAGAACAATCCTCATGTGTATCGCATTCTCCTCCTTTATCACTGAATACACTAAGATGTCATCAATGAAGACCACTATAATACGATCTATGTATATATATTTGATCCTATTAATGTGTACCATGAAAACATATGGGGAGCTGGTCATGCCAAACTACATCTCTATGTACCCTTAGTGTCCATTGATACATCTGAATGTGGTGTTAAAATTTTCCATATATCTTACTTGAAGCTGGTGATATCATGATCTTTGGTCTATCTTTGAGGAAAATTTCATTCCATTTAGTTGATAGAAGATGTCATCAATCCATGGTTGAAGATACTTATTCTTCACAGTCACTTGGTTTAGGAGTTGAAAGTCCATGCATAACATCATTCTTCTTTCTTCCATATTAGAATAAACACAGAGGTTTCCTATAGTGAAACACTGGGCCATAAAAACCCAATACTGTAAAAATCCCCCGACTGTACTCCCAGTACACGGAGCTCTATAAGAGCCATTCGGTATGAATTTGTAGATATCTGTGTCTTATAGGGTTACAGATCAATGCATATGGCTACACCTATGTGAGTAAGTAGTCCTGGAACATCCTCTATAAAGACGTCCTTTTACTCTTCCATCACTATAGGGTACTGAAGACCATAAACATCTACAAATACCCCCATCTACTATCCTAAATCTCCCTAGGCCTAGTGTGTAACACATTAGGGTATTAGTTGTAAGATTTATAAATGTATACCACCTTGTGCTGCTCTCCTAGATCATATTCCATGTCTCCCACCAAGTAGAAGGCTCATGGCTAGAACCACCATCTGGACAAGTTGCCTCCTCACTAAGAGGAAGACTCACATAACCGCCTCCCGCCAATATTCAACAACCTAAGGATCTATTTCTCCACTGAACATGGGAAGTATCTATCTCAATATGTCGTGTATTTCACTTAGCCTATGATATTCCATTATTTTTAGAACCAGTAGTAACTAATGACTAATAGGAAATGATATCACATGGACAATGTCCAAAGGTTCTATCTCAGGAAATGGTCCACAAACAGAAACCACATCATAGTGTGGACCATCCTTGTGGTCACACACTAGAATCCTAGCTAGCTTTCCACATAGAGGAACCATGAAATAGACCAAGATGAATCAAAAGTAATAGATTTTACATGGTGAGATGAATCAGACTCCAAATCATCATGGGATAAAAATTCAAAGATGCATGGAACAAGTGTTTTCTAGTACCAGGTCGGAAAAAAGAATTCACGGTACTGCTGTATGGATACATTGACCATCTTACCAATATGGGACTCCCTAGCCCGAAATCTGAACATGAAACACATAACAAATTTCTACATCAAATTAATAGAATGTGACCTCCTCTGATTCCACTTTGTAAATAACCATCCCTCGGGGCCCAATCTGTGACTTCCCCATGACCGCCTCCCTAATTCCAAGGGGTGGGGACTAGAACTGAATATATTATCCCATGAATAGGAGGAATTTTCCTGAGTTCCTATATGCATGCACACACACACAACCCTGTCCCAAATAGCTGGATAAGAAAACATGCATGCCACAAACAAACCACTGAGTAATGGAACAAGATATAAGTAAAATGGGAAAGAATACAAACCCAGTAAGTGACCAATTAAAAATAGGAATGTAAAAATAGATCTATGTAAGACATCCCCAGAATACCCAACCAAAAGGGAAGGCATGTAGTGGCTATGATAATATACGGAAGTAGGTCTTGCCTATTTTATCCCACTAGGAACCACCCTGTAATGGGCCACTGAGGTCTCTGTCAGAGTTCCTGTTTTCTAAATTGGACACAACACATGCGAGCAAAGCCCGTGAAGGGGAGAGTAACAAAATAATTAGTATATATCCTGAAAAAAAAAGTAATAGACCAAAAGGAATGTATATATTAGGTACGTCCCACTCAAGCATGAATAATTTAAAGTTATTGAATAAAAACTATCATTAGTACAAGAAACACATTTGACTATTGAGGTACTAATATCTGATGAGAAAAATGGGTCTAATGGGGAAAAATAGTTCCTCCCCACTGTGGGACTAGTTCATCATTCAGAGCTTCTTCGTATATAGGCAATCAAATATGTTCCACACAGGGCCACTTATAGCTGATCCATATAGGGTCAAAAATTGCTGATCCACATGGTCTTTTGTAGCTAATCCACACAGGGTCACTTATAGTTGATCCACACAGGGTTGCATGTAAATTATTTACACAGGGTAACTTCTAGATGATGAAAACATGGTCTCTTGTAGATTTTCCACACATTTTCACTTATCATCTATACATATATGGACATTTAGACTCGTTCGTTATCAGTCTTCAAGTCATAGACATCCATAGGATTTCCTCACGTAGAATGCTTGATTTTGGGGGAATCCACTCCTCAATACATTTTCTAAATTTCTACATCAATGAAACCCTCCTTAGTGAAATTCAAAAGAACCATCTCATCGCTAGGGTTCTAGCGTCATAAAAGGATCCCCAATCAGATGCCCAGTTTGAATGATATTGGAGTTCTTCAATACATAGGTCGGTTGTGTCCGGGCCTAGTCCATACTGGTTGGGATGATCCGACAAATACATCCCAAGGGCCCTACAAGACCTGGCCCGGTTTTCCCAACCCTACCCGACCATATTCTAGTCTAGGCCACCCCGGTCCATCCTGGCCACTGGGTCATGCCCATTGGGCCTTGATTGACCTGACCCTGTCTGCCCATTGGTTAAGCCTTCCTGTTGACCCAGTCACCCAATTCAACATGGTCCGACCTGCAAATGGTAGGTTAGTTCCTTCCTAGCCCAGGCTTCTCTATGGCCCAGTCCCCAACCCTACCCCCACCCCTGGGATCTCCAACATAGCCGGCGAGTTTCCTTAATTCCATATTCTCGAAAGGCATCATGTACCAGCACACACAACTAAGAGGATCTAGTCTCCCCTTATCCCACACACTGTCCCCATTGGACCACGTTTCAGTGCACCATGGGCCACTCCAGTAACATGGTCGGGTGGCCACATCTCCTCCTCCAATAATCAGACCGCTTCTAATGACCCCTACCACATTGTTGTGGCCCCATCTAGTTGCGACATCAACCTCGACACACCACCACCCGCCTGTGACACCCGTCGTCGACATTAGTGCTCTATCAAGGCCTTCCGCAGACCATAAGATCTTCCACAATGGTCTTTTCCCTAATCCACATGCACCTCTGGGAAACATGGGGACTATCATCCCTCTTGTGGCCTCTAATATCACTTCGTTATCAATTCAGAGGTGTGACCATGATGAGCACTCGAACACCCATTGAAAGAGGAATCAAGGCCATGTTTGTGTAGTCCTGATTCTTCAGCCTTAGAGATTTTAAATCATGGGAAGAGGGATGTTCATGATTCGATCAACAATATAAGCCCAAATAAAAAACCCAAATATAAATCACCCTCGCACATGAACAATTGACCTGTAGATCATCTTGTTAATGAGACGATCAACATTCAGTTTTTTAGAAAGAAGAACATGGGAAACCAAATAACAATGTAATCCACTACCTGTAGAAGCCTCAATCAGTGGAAAGTCTCATAACAGATGAATATTCATCCGTGGGTTTTCACGATCTGCTCGAAGTCATTGGAATTATTCAATCTTTGTTCCTGAGTTTGATCTTCAAGGGTGTTGTCACCAATTTCTGATTAGCCAGTTTTTTCCTTTGGATAAAATTACATTCTTACTCGGCAGTGGAATTTCAATATCCAAATCTATTTCTCCAACCTCTTAATAGCATTAAGAAAGAGAAACGTGTCGCAACATGTATGTTAAACTAAGCCACCAAAGTATTTTTTTTTTGATTTTTGATATATTTTTTCAGTTACACTTCAATTAATGAGTTGTTACGCTGTTTTATTCAAGGAATTAATGAATCATCCATTAGGTGTGTCACAATGAGACATCTTTTGAATACAATATAATTTTTGTTTTATTTAACTTTTCATAAAATGATTCAATGGTATATTTTCCTGTCGACCCTCTCCAATCATTATTATGTTCTTTCTGAATGAATCACGATATTCCAAGATCAGTAGTGCTCTCAAATTTTTGATCTAAGCACCGGTATAAATATTATAAAATCGGACTAAGACATTTATTTAAATAAACAACAAAATAGATGACAAATAACATTTTCTCCATACTATGCCTCAAAATAATGTTCCATATCCGATTCTGGTATCAAAATAGTACCATATAATTTAAAAAAATTACACAGAATTTTGTGAGATTATAGTATTTTTAATCTTTTCCCCAAATAATTATTTTAATAGTTGCAATGCATTTTTCTGAAAATCCATTTGTGGCGCTATGTGTACATTTGATAAATTTTTTTTATCACATTTAGAAACTATATTTAATAAAAAATTATTTAAAAATATTAATTATCATATGAAAAAATATATAGTAAGTTCAATTTCCGTTTAACTCATAAAAATAAGATATAAAGTTAAAAAATTGTCATTGCATTAACAATTAATATGAGGTAATAGTGTTAAGTTAGTTTGTGAATTCTCAAAGTATCATTAAATGGTTGTATGTGGGCATTCATTACCATTACTTATCTATTTATCAATAATTATCACTTTTATCTGAACGTACCTTTCATATATCATTTCTTTTTATATTATGAAGTGAATATTTAAGAAAATGACTCCTATCTCACATATAAAAGACCCCATCAACGCATCACTTCTTCTCACTCTATAATCCTATTAAATATACCAATATCAGCCAAAACCCCGTATATAATCAATAATATTTGTACTATATGTTCTTGACTCATAATATACCACCTTTCATGTTAGTTATTAAATTAAAAAACTTTTATTCACAATGAGTAAGGTAAGATCTCAAAATCACCCCTTTTCAATTATATTCCATTTATTCTTCTTTTACCTGCAAAAAATATATTATAGACATCATAATATAATTAAACGGGTATAGATTGTATAATTAAATGTTATTATGTAATTCAAAGAAAATTACCATCCTTCCTCCCATCTAGTCAAAAAATAAAAATGTCACCCATATTATGGTGGGTTCATAAACACCGTGGATGATATATTTTAGTTTTTACCACCAACATACATGGATGATTATACAAATGTATATAGTGATTAAATATAAAATTTATTCCCTGATTAAAAATTATATGAATATAAATTATACATTTTATTAATGATAATAAAAATATAATATCCTAGTGATTTTAATAGACATAATGCAGTGTCACAACTACAAACCTATCCTTTATCAGTACTGTTAATTATCAATTATTGATGTAAACACTCATAAATGGAATATTAATCAGTGCAAAGAAATAGATGAAAAATTTAACAATTTATTTGTACTTTTATTTTAGCACTGATAAAAAAACCATTATCAACACAATAATTTTAGCACAAATAAGGTGTATTAATTATCAACACATTAATTGTAGAACTGAAAAAGGATATCAGTTATCTGCGCTATGTTACTAGTGATGATAAAGGATACACATTAGTCGCACAATATGTTCAGCACTGATAAAAATTTATTTCATCAACAAATTTTTAGCGCTGATAAAATGAAGAAATTAAACAAATAAAAAATTTAAAAACAAGATTATTAAAAAATATTAAAGATTATATTTGTTAAATTGTTATATTTAAAAATGAATTGACTGATAATACATTATTAAATATTAAATTTTCCATAATTAGATATTTATGATAATTAATGTTATTAAATTTTATATATTAAATATATAGATATATATTAAGGTATATAAATTTGATAATATATTATAATATATTTACGAGCATCACATTAAATTTTCATATATTAATTGAATAATGTTATATAATAAAAAAATAATTCGAATTAAAATTTTTGACTAAATTCGTAGTACTCGACAAACAACTGAATGTCATTTTATTTTTTAATTTAATATAGATAAAATATGAGTTATATTGATTTCACATATATTTATAATTAATTTTGTTTTATATAAAATTTTCACACACACAAAACTTATCAATTTTATAAAATGTACTTCTATTATTAAGTTATTGAATTTCATTCATTTTGTGCATATATTCATGAACTAAAAATTAGGTATTCATTAATAATGTTAAACATATATTTGTAAAAAAATTATAAAGAATTGTATTTATAAATAAATATTTTTATATATGTACATTGACTATATTTATACAATTATATATTAAAAATATCAAATAAAGGAATAGGGTTTTAATGTATTTTTATAATAATAAATATATAAATATGTATATTTAAATAATTATTAAATTTATAATATATGTTATTAAATTATAAATATATTTAATATATTTATATATATGTTTATGTTTTAAATATATATATATATACATGTATAATTATATAAATATATATAATGATATAAATAAATTTTTTTTAAATTTTTTCCAAAAAATATAAATAAATAAATAAAATATTATAATAAATATATTGTTGAAAATGAATATATTTCCAAAATTTATATTTTTATATATTAATTGAGTATTTAAAAATATTTTACATTTTTTATTTATAATTACAATTATAAATCCTTTGAAAATGATTTTGTAATAAGCGCTAAAAAAAGAATCTTCATCAGCATGTTATTCATGCTGATAAACATGTGGATTTATTAGTGTCAAAGAAAGTGTTGATAAATGATCATTTACTAGTGTTATTAGTTTGGTGTTAAAAAAGGGATCTTTATTATAGCCTATTGTAATGTGCTACTAAATGTGTCATGGAGTATTTGAAAAACCCTAACCAGTTGTGAACTTGTCGTGATATAGAAGTTTCCACATAAGCCACCTATTGCTTGTGCTTTTACTTGGTGATTCAAAGGTTGAATCACACAACTTTTCTACCTCTGAACAACTCTCCTGACATTCAAAGAGGGACTCAAATTTTCATCAACCAAGCGATGAAGTCCTTTCAATATTCTAATTAAATTTTGGTTTTTTTTAATCTTCTATAATTTTTTTATGATATGTTGTTACGATATGTTGCTTATGATTTGTTTGGGATATATTATTTAGGGAATTTTTTTGGTCAGTTGTTTGTCTTGAGTACATATCTGTGATCCGTTTTTATATCTGTCATTCAATCGTGGGTTTAATCATTTTTATTCTTCTACTATGAATTATATCATCTTAAAAAATAATTATTTCATATATGTATATAAATGTTTCGAAATATTCATGTATATTGTTGTTTATAGACTATATATTTGAGGCACATTAGTGGTTCCATAATTATTATATATATGTTGAAACCTTTCTTGGACACCATAGTGGACATGCAAATTTAGATGATCTTTTTCGAGAACCACGTCAGTGGAGTTATTTATGTTCCTCCATTAGTTATATATATCATAGGATCTATTTCCTCTTAGAATTCACTATGGTCCATAGTTATATTATAGAGAAGACTTATAGAGGTTATCCCAAAATATTAACATGAGGATTTATCACATAAATCATTAACTTTTTGAAACAGTAAGACCCCATTAGTTCATGTTATGTTTGAATATAAGGGTTTTTTTATCCATTTTGAAATTCTTATATACCATTTATGAGTGACTTTTTATACTGGCATGAAATTCTTGTATTTCTATATAGATATTTTATCATTTATTTCCATAGTTGTTTGTCTAACAATTATGTCTATATCGGATAATGATGATTTTAGGTATAATTTTCAATTGAAACAAAGGGTCATGCTTCAATTTTATTCATCTTTTTGTACAAATTGTTTATATTTAGGAGGGGGTCCACCTCCAATAGATTATTTTTACACCCAATTTTTAAACTATTCTTTAGTGGATTTGAGTTTTATTAGAGGTCATAAAAAGATTTAACCTTGTTTTTTTTTGGGTAATTTCGGTATGGGTCAATACATTATCCATCATTCTATTTACAAATATAATGTATAGGGATAATATCATTTATTATCGTCCATTATCTCCCTCTATTTTTACAAATTCCAACATCCCTTATTGTTGGATTTGGAGTATCTTGGCGATTAGATATTCAAGTTGAAATAATCCATATTTTCCTTATTAGATTTTTTATAACATTCACTTTTGATAATGAATATATTATGCATATTTATTTATATACTATATAAAATTAATCGATTAAGAACATTATAGTATTGATATGAACTAAAAATGGATTTACGAAAATCTGTTTAATAAAAAATATGAATATGGAGTTAAAGAGTTCTTCATGTTTTCAAGAGAGAATGGGGACAAACCTTCTAAAAAACAATATCCATGTTTACATAGTTGTTATTCAAGAAAAATTAGCACGAATGAATTGGAAGAAATTTTAATTTCTCATGCAATAGATAAATTCTATAAATGTTGGACTAATCACAGGGAAAACAGAATGTGGACATCGAATGGGATGATACAATAGTTTATTAGTCCTTTGATATGAATACCATTGTAAAAGATTATGGATATTACATTAATGAAATAAAAATGGTAATTCAAGATGACCTTCATGATTTTCCTACGTTTTTTGAGGAGTTAAATAATTATTCTATGAAGCCATTATATATTGTCTGTACAAAATAATTTGAATTTTTAGAATTATTGATGTTATATATTTTTAAAGCTAGAAACTGATTGGGTGACACAAGATTTACCGAACTACATGGTCTTCTGAAAGGTATTCTACTAGAATAAAATGAACTATAATACTAAATATATGATGCTTACTAAATGTTAAAAACAATTGGAATGATATCTATAAAATAAATTTTTTTCCAAATGATTTAATATTGTTTTTAAATGACTATGAATTACTCACCAACTTCCACGTGTGTGGCACATATCGATAAATGATAAATAAATAAAGTCCATCAAAATCTGTATAGTACAGTCCGATAAATCAATGGATTAGAAAAATATATGGATGACAGAAAACCTAAAGAAAATTAACCTGGAATGTAGATAAGTGAATTATATATGTGATCCTACATCATCCAACAGATTCACCTAATTGGAAAACAATTGATTACGAGTTTCTTGGAATTAGAGACGGGACAAGAAACAATATTCATTCATTATCTAAATATGGAATAAATCCTTTTACTATACGGATTTTTATGCATTGTATATGGTCTATAATTTTGGTAAATTATAACTTTACTCCATGGTTATGGATGAAGCACAAATACAGTATGTTGTCTCTACTTATATCTGAAAAAAACGTGATATGTATTTTGATGTCTATTTTGCGCCGTTGATTGAAGATCTAAAATTTATGTGTCATATAGGTGTTATAATGTATGATTCTCCTAGAATTTCTTAATTCACATTTAGGGCCATGTAGTATGGAATTATAAATGACTTCCCCACATATGAAAATTTATCAGGAAATAACATTAACGACATGTTGGGGTATCCCATTTCTAAAAAACACACATACTTAGTTTGGTTGAAACATTCCTCTAGGAATTTGTTTTTAGGAAATAATTTTTTTACCTCGATGACATATATAAGGATCCTTGAAGACAACATTTTATGGGAATATTTTTCAAGTTAAAACACACTCTCGAGAAATTGATGATCAACTATATAATAAATTAAAAAAATTAGACTATTTTCGATAATTTTTTTTGGAAAACATTAAAATTTCAGTTTGGAATACGAGATCCATATTTAATGAATTTTCATATTTTAATTGGTTTTTTTCAAAAACATTATTTATGTCTTGCAAATTGAAAAAAAATATTTGAAAATTTTATTGGAATATTACTAAATGATCATAAAAATGAAAGATGGAATAAAATCAAGGTAGGAATTTATTGAAATTGGGATAATGGAAAAGTTGTCACTAGTGAAGGGTAAAAGTTATATTTTTCTTCCTCCAGTAGCTTAAAATCTATCCATATATGAAAAATTGAAAATTTCACATTATTTATGACTTTGTAATGATCCAAAGGGGAATTAATCAAATATAATGAATATTGTTTCAATGAATATTTTAAATTTCGATGGACTAAAATCACATGAAATTCATATTTGGATTAAAGATTTAATTAATGTGGATTTCTATTGAATTCAACCTCAAATAGTATAACATTCATAAACCTAACATCAATTCTTTTACAAAGCCAAATGTAGTAAATTTGTAGACTTAGTGATGATTCCAATCATGGATAAGGAGATTTCAATCGTATTATTTGAATTAGAAATGCTCTTCCCACCATCATTATTTGATATAATGGTCCACTTTATGGTTCCTTTAGTTAGAGTTTTTCAAATAGGTTGTGTTTTCTATATCAGATTGATAAACTTCATTGAATGGGATAATATTATTTTGAAAGGGTATGTCCTGAATCATAGTCGTCTATAAGGTTGTATGGAAGAACGATATTATTTTTAAGAAGTAATATAATTTTGTACTTATTACCTATTACTTATTTAAATCATCAGTCTACCTATGTTTTATCAAAACGTACACCTTTTGGGATAATGGATTTTTGGATGTGATGTTGTAACAATTATCTTGACAGAGTTGGAGAAATAACATCTTAACATATTATATTATAGTGATCATGTTGATCATACATTGATTCTGATAATGATATTTATATATATTTGAATACTTCAATGGAAGAATTATCGATATTTGATAAAAAATAAATAGTTTATAGGATGGTTTAGAGATCAAATGATAAAGTAGTTATCATAAAATCCAAATTCAATTTCATAAAAAAATAAATGGCTAGCCTAAGGACCAAATGAAAATGTTATATCTTACACTGGGGTTTTCATCAATGGATTCATGTTTTATATAATAGAAAGTTACGATTATAGTATGATGTAAGAATGTGGTGTAACATTTTTTTCTGATGTGATGAACATATCTGGTTCCACGGATAGAAATACAACTTATAAAAATATGTCATAGTTTGATATTATTGAATAGATATGAGTTTTATTATTAAACATTTCAAGTGATTATTTTTTGTTGAAAATTGGTTGAAAACATCAATGGAGTAAATGTATATAAAAGGAATTTGGGAAGTTGAATTGTAGTGTGTAAGGGGATAGAGGCAAGATGTTCATAATGTCATCACAAGAGGGTCATGCATTTTATATCACTGTTCCAACAAACAAGAACTGGGTGATTTTCCAACCGGCGACTAAAACATATGTTGATTCAGATGAAAATTCAATAATGTATTACCCTTTCATTTGTTCATTACATTTAGTTCACGTTTCTCCAACAATAGACAATGTCATTTAAGTTAATGTGGACCACGAAGAGGACATTGGGATTTTCGAAAGAGGAACCAAATCCATGAAACCTATAAAATGGAAGAGAGTTCAATGAGAAGGTAAAATTGTGTTTTGATATATTATATATTTCCTCATAATATTACTTGTTCTATACTTTATTAACATAATATAAATTTAATGTTTTACAACCCATGCATAAAACATATTCTATACACGGTGAGGTTACCAATTTTGTGGAAGAACAAACTATAATTAAGGAATACAATTAGATATATCCAATGGTAATGTTAGGAGATGATTTTTATAATTTTACTAAAATTTTTATAATGAAATGTTTATTTAATTTTCATCAATCCTTGTACTGTTTGTTTATTTTATAATATTTATATCCATGTGACATTCCTTTTTATGAAGAGAAATGATGTTGTGTCTTCTTAATAACAGTGGTAATCTTTATTTTTTCATAGTAAAATCATTATCAATAGAATTAATGTATTGTTTCATATTTATGTTTAATTAATTTTTTTGTATTACTCACATAATAATTAATTTCATATATTTTTAGATTTTATTATTCAATTTTTGGGTGCTATATCAAACATTCCTAATCCTTCTCCCTTTAAAACATTTCACCCCCGCATTAGAGCATTTATCATTTTTTTTCAAGATACCTCTAATACATTTAGAGGAAGAATAATTACACTACATAAACACGATTACAAATGTAATCCTTATTTATTAATAGTAAATTCATTTTCCATAGAATTAATAATTTTACATAAGTATTTTATTTATATTACTCACGTATTAATTTTTTTCTTATACATGTGGGTTATTTTTGTTTGAGTTGGGGTGCTCTGTCTAACATTAATGCTCTTTATCCCTTAAAACCTTTTCCCCATTTCGTGGCCCATTAGTTAATTTCATTCAAGTTACCTCCACTTCCATTGCATGAATTGAAATGAAGTTGAATATTTTTAATTATAGAGTTTATCATTATTTTTTTACATTAATTTTATTTTCCATGGAATTAATTTGTTGATTCATTTGTATGTTTAATTTAATTTTTTAGTATTAATTATATGATAAATTTATTCTTATATTGTTGTATTATTTTTTTTGATTTGGGGTTTCTTTGTAAAGAATTTATGATACTTCATCATTAATAAATTTTTACCAATGGAGCGGTTCATTTATAACTTTGTTTCATGTTACCTCCACTTCCTTCGTAGTAAGTGTAACGACGCTACCTCCACTTAATTATGTAGGTAATATTGATGAGATAATAGTAATATAATTGTCCATAAAACTAATGTATTAATTCATATTTATGTTTAATTTACTTATTTTTAGTAATAATCATATAATAGTTGTCTTCATATATAGGAGGATTCTTTTGTTCGAGTTTGGATGCTACTTCCATCATTATTCCCATTCTACACCAAAACATCAATAGAATTCTTCCCTCTCAAAACCATTCACTCTAATAGTGTTGAAATTTGTCACTTCTTTTTAAGAACCCATCACTACTCAATAACATATGTAATCATGATATTTTAATAGTAAAAGTATTTTCTATAGAATTAATACATTATTTCATATTTGTGATTAAATTATTATTTTTAGTATATCTCATAAAAATTCTTTTCTTATATAGTTTAATTATTTTTTTCGTGTTGACGTGGTTTGATCGAAACCACACATGAAATGTCAGAAATTAGACAAATAAATTCAGTATAAATCATTGTAAAAATGATATTTAAGATTGTTTTTAAATTTATGTAATAATTTTTTTTAGTTAATTGTATAATCGTATGATTTAATTCTATATATTATAGTTTATTTTCCTGATATTAGTGTTGTACATTTCATTTCATTTAAATAATGTATTCGGACTTGTTATTTTTGATATCTCATGTGTTTATGGTGCTATAATGTACTATTAAAACTCATTATAGTGGTACTGTAGTTTGTTGTAATAGCATACTGCAGTGTGTCCCACTATCAGTGCATTTAAAAGTGGTAATAAAAGAATCAGTATCAATGCTTCCAAAAAGTACTGATAATAGTTTCATTTAGTAGTGATAAATTAAAGCACTGATAAAAGAACAATTTATAAATTTTTTTAGTGATGATAATTTACCTAGTATTTTAATGTCTCTCACATTGTTGGCACATTTCATGTGCTGATAAAATATATTTGTAGTGCTGCTAAATGATAGTTTTCTAGTCGTGCATACTGATACATCATTCATAAATTTAATCTATTTTTGGAAAATTTAATAAGATGTGTGATTTTTTTTGGTACTATAATGATAAGTAATATATAACTATATACTTTTGGATATTATGAACTTATGAACGAGTAATCATTACTGAAACCGTTACACCAAGACAGATAAAGAACATTTAAAACTATAAATACCCATGATCAATAATAAAAAAAATAGTCAACAGTTTATCAATAAATTACTAATAAATATCATTAAAAAAGATTAAAAATAGGAAATTTTTTTTTAAACATAATATTAATGTGCATAAGTTTATTATACAAATGGATATTGCAGGTCTAGCTATAAGAGAATCCAATGTAAGGGTTTTGAACCACATTTTAAATTTTATATGAAATATTTCAAATTATATAACTATTCATATTTTTAATGATATAATTAATATCCATTCACTTATTTCATCCTAAATCACATTTTATTCATTTTATGTAAATGTCTATTTAACTCTTTATTTTAATATTCCATTGAATTTTTATTATAGTCATTAGTGGATTCCTAACTAAATTTTATTTCATTGATTTATGTCCCTCAATCATTAATTATGTCATTAAAATATTATTTGAATTATAACATTTGAATGATTCATATTGTAATTACCCATGACTTCTGTAATTTGTTTTATATTTTATGAAATATATTCATTTATATATTCTTACAACACATTTTTTTCCTAGTAAGGGTTTTTTTTCTAAGTAACCACTCATTTAATATATTGAAATTATATTCCAATTTATCTCATATATATGTATAATTGATGTTATAGAATGATTAACAAACTATTTTACTATCATTTATAATGTATTTATGGTATCATTCTCATTATTGTAAAATTATAGTTCACAAAACGCATTTATTGTAAGTGTTTTCTTTCAAATCTCATATTGAATTGAATATTTTTTATGGCTTATAATTCATCAAGGATAATTGTATGACCATTAAATAATAACATTTACATACTTGAAATTTAATCAATTTTTTTTAAATACATTTAATATAAATGATTGCATTAGTTACACGGAACAACGAGTTTTAATGAACATCATTGTATTATTAAAATATTATTATTTAATCATGTTTTATATACCCTAACTATTAAATTTAGAGGTATGAATAGTAATATATTTATTTTGAAAACAATTTATAATTATATATATATAACATATTTTTTAAAAGGAATTTATTTTTTAAAAAATGACTAAATATTCATAGAAAAATACATATTTCATAAATAATATTTTATTTTTGTGAAAAAATAATACAAGTATATTATTAAAATTTTAAGAAATTTATTTTAAAGTTAAATCTATATTTTTTAATTCATCATGTGAAAATAATATTAGAGATAATTCTTTATAATTTTCTAAAATTATTTAATTTTTAATGAATAGTGATAAATAAATATTTTTATTAAAACTTGTATTTCTATATATATAATTTTACAAGTTCAATTTTATTTTAAAATGGTTTTAAATGTATAATAATCACAATTATAAATTTATTAATTAATTTTAATTCACTGGATTCAATTTTATGCTACAATATGATATAAAAAATTATAATTATGAAAGCATTTCATTGGATAATAGTGTTTTCATCTTTTTTGTTGGTTCAGTTTTCTATTAAATTCATCCAATTATATAAATATATTTTAATAAAATGTATTCTATATTTTGGATAATAATTACCAGTGTTATATAATAAGGGAAACATAATTTTTGGAAAAGCCTCAATGAAAACCATATCTACCCTCAAAATACTATTTGCACATAATATGGAGGTGGTTGGATAGACAATAAGTGGGATAAAATCGATTGTTTTATGGTGATGAAATTTCAATTGGAAAATAGAATATAATTAATATATAAGACTTGAATTTAATATGGAATTTATTCACTTCATATTTCTTGGTATCACATTATTTTGGGGAAAATTGAGGAGGCAACACTTTCAAGGAATTGGAATGGAAATCAAAAATCAATTGTCTATGTGGAAAGGAAAATAAATGTATAATTTTTGAAGGGTATTCCTTGTTAAATGAATGATTACATTTATATTTTCTTCCATACCTTTGAGTAGGTGTCTAAGAGGCCTCATCAATGAGAATTAATTCACAATCATGAATTTTAAATGGACTAGGTCTATGTATAAAGGGAAGTTGGTTACTATTTATTGAAAGGAATGTATCAAACCTATTGATATGGGAGGCCTCATTGTTAAGGATCTTCATATATGTAATGATGGTCTCATTGAGAAACACACTTGGAACCACTTATCCCCAAATTCCAATGATTTCTTGTCAAACAGGTTCAAAATGAAATGAATAGAGGGGTACTCAAACTAAATTTACTCATTTTTTATCCCAATCAAACACTCCTTTAATAATATTATGAATAGTGAAATGTTGCTTGTCCCTTGGTAAACTAATATGAATTGTTAGAGGTTAACAAGGATGGAAAACACTCCTTTTAATAGTATTAATATTCATCATGGTAGGTAAAAAATGACCATCGATGATTGAATGTTGCATTCAATCATCAGTGATTTTATTCCCTCATAGATTATGAGGGAAATGTTGAATTTTAATTTAATGGATATTGATACTCTCATTTATAATCACAACACAAATGTAAAATCGAATACTAAATATCACTACATGAAACAATGTGATGTATTAAGTATGGTAAGATCATGGATGATTATTTTAATGGTTCATTAAATTCAACCTTCCAGGTTACCTTTAAAATGTATAATATTGATGGATAGATAAACTAAACATGATCAACTCAGATATAGTTTCCAACACATTATTTCACTTTGTTTTATGTATTTGATGGCTGAAGAGAGAACTCGACATATCTTCATGGGTTGTGAGTTTCCATGAATTCTTTGGAGATATGTATTCATCAAGTTCCATGAAAAGCATGTCCTCAATATGAATATTGAGTAACACTTGACCTACAATAGTAATAATAGTCACATTGACTAGATTCAAAAATTTATCTAGACTTAAATATCTGTGATTATTTGTAATACCTCAAGTACACTGAATGCACAATTATTTTATAACCATAAACCACCATCCCATGTCAGTGTGCATTCATTAAAAAGGTAGGTGTATGTGGTTTCAATGGTGAAAATTGGGACCCATCACCATTGTATTAGTGGGAAACAGTTTATGTGATGGTTCTAGGAAACTAGAACACCCTAAGGAGGGAGGGGTGAATCAGGGTGTCATCTTATTCTTCTAATGTGATGGATCTTATTATCACATTGGTAAGAAATCATTAAAAAATTATGTTAAATAGTTTAGTAATAAACTATTCACATTAAAAGTACCAACACAATAATTTTACTTGGTTCACCACTAAGTGGTAGTCTAAGTAGCACACACCGAATGATTCTTTATCACTTCTTAAGTCCAATGATATTAAATAATTTTGGAGTAAAAATGATTCAAAATAGTCACTATATATGAGGCACACTTCCTTTACAATTTTTTAGCAATAACACACTAGATCCCTCAGATAACTTCCATAGACTCCCCTTAGCCTACTTCTTTGTGAGGTGTATAACTCAGCTTATCGACATGAGTGACGATTCAATGGATTGTAATTAAATACAATTTCCCTAACATTGAAAGAGACCCTTTTTTCCAAAAATTATTTATCTGATTCAGACTAAAATCCTTGTTTACTGGAAAATTGATGTTCAAAAAATACCTTTTGATAAGCTCCTTCTGGAATCTCCCTTCATGAATGTCCATTCCCATCAAGAAAAAAACTTACTTCGCGAAGAACCATTCCTTCATAAACCAAAATACTTCCTAATGGTCACAATGGGAGAGTTTTAAACACTACCATCGAGATTCACAATATAATCAAAAGTATTCATATAAGTCATGACATAGACATTTAGGTATGTGAATGCTTGCATTGAAAGTTAGATTCCTGAAAAAAAATCATAGAGCCTTCCTATTTTCAAAAAATCAAAGTGAATATTATTTTCTCATAAATTTTATGTCTGAAATGATGAGGGGTAAAGGATTGAATTTTTTTCAAAGCTCAACATTTTTTTTTGGATTTTCCAGAAATTTCCAAAATTTTATTGTGGCTATCCTCTCTCCACAAAGCTCCATATAAATTTTACAATATCTATTCTCATCATAATCACATAGGATTCCATCAAAACCATTCCCAGATCACATTTTAATCACAATGGTTTCTATCAATGGCCATGAAGCTCCAATTTTTATTATCTCCCCATGTGGTTTTTTTAAACATTGTAGATAATTTCAATGAATAGTAAAAAACAAATATTGATGAAATAGCTCATCCAAAACCAACCTTTTTCTACACATGAAATGCTCAATGTAGAAACCATATGATAATAATGTATTGGATTCCCATCTCTTTGAATGATTTAAATATATCCAAGTATTCTTAGACTATTTTCTCATAACACAATATTAATTTTACCACACTCATTCTCCCCCATTGAAACTCAATTAATATCTCATGTAATAAACAAAATTCATAAAAAAATTCATTTTTATCCATTATACATTCTATATTTGTTATACTATTGAATTTATCCATTCTCCCACATTGGAAATAAACAAAAAAACCAAAATATTGATTTTAGATCTTAAAGAATACTCTTTAGGGATCCTATCCCCCGTATAAAATTTCATGACTATCACAAACATGTTAAAATTGATATTAAAAGTGGGGAAAAGTGAAATTTTTATGACCTCCTCATGAACTGCGAGGTGGATGAACACCGAGGTTCAACAGATTCTTCTAAAACACATGTGTTGAAAATGGCATGGTTAGTATTTCAGCCACTTGATCATCAGTTCCAAAATGATAAATTTATATAATTAAATGTTCAATATTTTCCTTCATAATGTGATATTATATTTTGAATGTGTTTTATATGATATTGGTGAACATGATTCATTATAAGATCAAGTTTTTGTTTGTTATCATATTGACTCAACATTTACAATTTTACCTCATCACCAATATCATAATGTTAATGATTTATCCAATGTAGCTTAGTTCAAGTAATTGTAGATGAGATAATCATATCTTGATAAGTACTATGATAAGTACATTCTTGTTCCTTAGTCAATAAACCCAAAAATTTCATTCCAATAAATAATGACCAAACAATTATGGACTTACAACAATATCTTCATAATATTAAGAATCATAAAATGATGACCATTCACTATCTATTCCTATGGAAAAGTATATTCCATAATTGGTCATACCATAATGTAACTAATATTTCTTTTCACTGACTCTATATGTTCTTCCATATGATTACTTTGATATCTAGTGGCTAATAATACTGTGATGACAATATCTTTTCATGTTTTTGTTATTTACAAAAATATTTTGATGATTATCTTGTACATTGTGGGTGCAATATAATCTTCAGTATCATGCTTTCTACTTTTTTACAATATCTGATCTGAGTCAACATTGGTTTGGAGTCATGCATATTGAATTTATTCAGCAAAACTTTTGCATATAATTTCTAACATATACTGTTGTATTCATTCATCTAAATCATTTTCATCCCTAACAAATGAGTGATTACACCAATCATAGACATTTCAAAATTCAGATTTCATGTGATTGGAAAATCGATTCACTAATCTCTACCTGCTCCTTTTTTTTGAAATGATGCTTATTTAGATACAAATCAGGTCGAGAATACCGTGATTAGGGATGTACTATAAACAATATCTATTTATGTAATCTATAGACCATTTCGTAATTATTTCCAATAATACATCTTACTGGTTTCTCTATGTTGAACTATTATTTAAGAAAACCATTAATGAATTTGTTTTTACATCAAGAAGTTATACTTTGTATCTTTTCTGAATTGATATTGTATGAAAAATTATGATTAATTACATTCTCGCAACTAGGGAATGTGTCTCATCAACATAAACACCTTTAATATGTGAATATACATTATTGATTCTTCAAATGAAGATGGTTCCACAATATGTAGGAAGATATAAATTTCATCATCCCTAATTCCTCTTCTCTTTGTGGGAGCTGTCTAATTTCTATTCTATTTGATTAATCACTTTCTGCTCTTCTGTTTCTTATGTGAGGTTCATATAATGTTTCTTTATCTATATTATCTACCTATATTTCTTCTTCTGATACATTTACATTGTGTTGACAAAGAATATTTTAGAATCCTTCCACTATTTTAGTATTCGAATCTGTCTCATGACCTCTATACATTCTACTTCAAATAAACAGATCTTCATGAAATATCTAGAATATTCATGTTAGATAAAAATTGAAATAATGATTATAGAATCTTATTCATTCTTCTTACATTTTCTATCACACAAGGAAAATGATTATCAACATCTTTATAATGGTGTATATCATAGTGAATTAATTTTAATAATTTTATGTATGGAGAGTAAACCATAATGGGTAGTTAACTTGTGACATTACACATCAAAAAACAATCAAAACCTCCCCAATCATGATCTTCATGATCAATTGATCTATTAGATTCCATATATATGGTTAATACATGATGGTACCATCTTTACCCTTTTTTTCTAGAATATAAAAACATTACCTTCATCATAAAAATGACCCCCATCATATATGTATTTGTAAATCCAATTAGGGAATCATTCAATGATGGTGACTTCTACGAATTGGATAGCAATAACTGACATCCCTCTCTACTTTTCATGTTCTCCCCTGAAAACTAGGATCACCATCAATTACTTGAAATATAAGTACACATAAAAAACAAAAATGTTTAGTGATGTAATATGTATCCTCCTAACTTTTTTCAATATGAACAGAACGATTGAGATGATCTTCTCAACCATGTTTCTCCATTCAAAAAAGTCTTCATTATTTCATGTCTATACACATGTTATGATATATGTAATTTTGGCACAGATATCTTCACATTCTCTTATTCTTGATGTAGAGAATTTATCTTCTTAACTATCATCATGGATTATATATTCTTACTTCTAATAAGAAATTGTTAGTTTTCTTGTATTACAATTAAACAATTGTTAGAAATGTGACCATATTTAATTCTCTCTCAAACATAAATTCAATAACACATGAGTTTCCATTTTTTCAAACTCTGATACAATATGTATTAATTATTCAGATGCTTTTATATTCGTTTTTTTCACTATCCTTGGAATATAAATCTTTTTGTTTCCTTGTTCTTTTGAAATATTATGGAAAAATAACCATCATGTAATTCAGAACTCTTCCTGCATGTTTGGATCTTCCAAATGGATTCTTCTAAGTGTTCTCTATGTTTTGAGACCATTATAATGTAGTACACATAATATTATGGAACATAAAAACTAGGGACATATCACTATTATTCATTATTACCTTTTTGGGATTATTTTTTTCAGTAAATTATTCTAATATATTCCCAAGGTATCATTTCATACTTAACAAGCTCTGTTGGTGTTTTTTTCTTGTTAACAATGAATTCATGTTGAGAAAAACATTTATCAACCATGTGACCACTAGAATTTCATAAATCACAGATGTCATCAAGCATTAAAAATCAGTTTCCATTAAAAAAAATGCTTTTGTACAAGTGGATGTTTCATCATTAAATATTGATTACAATCTCATGAGATTATCTTATTTTGTGATGTTAAATTTTGAGTTTTGTACCAAAAATTTAATGCAGAATTTCTAATATCTATCATAGCAACACAACTTCCCCACATGTCTATATTTTCCTGTATAAGTCTATTTGTTATTCTTTATGACATGATGTGCTCTCAATGGGTAACCAACTTCCATTACCTTTTTCATATACACCTAGGTCATGCTGCAAGATTTATTATCTTCTTTTATCATCAGTAATTTTCCAGTATTTGACATACAACATTCAATCTTCACGAAAATAGGTTTAGAGGGACTAACATGAGTTTGTTTAGATTTTACCTTTTTATACTCATATTCTTTTGATAGACCGTTATAAGATGTCATGAACATCTTATCATATGTTGTTGTTCAATAAGATTTATAGTCCTGAATTTATCAATGAGTAGAAGCAAAATATATTTCATTATTTTGAAAAGTATCAATATATGTATTCTCAGGACTGATCAACTTGTATAAAAAAAATTGGCATTTATCATTGAGAATGATTTTGATATCTTCAATTATAATCATCTTGTATTCACAATAATTATTCATTGTAACAACTTTTTCATCATGTAAAACCACTTTTTTATGAATCAATTAGTCCAGTTACATGATCATCCCTTATATTTTAACCAATTGTATACCCTTGACATATGTGATATTGTTCAATTGGACTTCTTGAATGAGGTTGTTTCTTCAAGATCTTTTTTGAATCCCTTTTTTCTTTATCTATTTTTTGGTATTTCATGGAAAATATTTCATTTTACATATTCATTTAGTAAAATGATTCTACCTTTCGAGAGAGATTTAAACATTCAATATTTTTTCCTTCTATGAACATTTCCATAGAATCAGCTTCTCCTTCTAGATGGGTGAATTCCTCCTACAAAAATTGAAGTATTCTACAAAAAAATATGACTATTTCATTGGGAATATAATGATGATATTTTCATAGTTATTCATTTTAATCTGAGGTTGTCTATTTATCAACATTGGTACATTATCTATGATCTTTTTCAAGGAAAACATCCAAAGTTTCTGACATACACCAACTGGTCATTGGAAATTTATTATTTACATGAGTTGTAAATGTTTTCCTTCTCTTTGGTATAAACTGAATATACCTATTTTTTAATTTTCAAGCATGATATATCTTAATATTTAGGGAGGAATGGATAATTAGATACTATATCTTCTTTAGGTAAAAGGGAATTCTTCAGCTACCTTTTCTCTATATTGTCAATGTTCTTCATGGTCGGTCATGATAGGGACATCTACTCAGAGTCAAATAGTCTTCATCAAAGCAATAATTTATTATTGACTAAGGAATGAAATCCATATCTGAAATAGATAATATCTTCACTCTAGATTATCCAACATATGTGAACCTCCCTATGATACCACATGTAGGACCCCAGAACACCTTGAGTTGGGAGGGGTGAATCATGGAGTCAACATTTTCATCTAATGTCTTAGATCTTCATCCCATTTTGGTAGGAACTTGTTAAAACTGTCATTTCAAATATTTTGGTAATAAATCATTTACATGACAAGTGAAAACACATAAATTTTATTTGGTTCAACACTATGGTCTTGTCTATAGAGCATACACCAATAGTGTGCCGGTCTTGGCTAGTGTCCACTAATAATAACTATATGTGGAGTAAAAATGATTTGAAACAACCTTTCTACGTCAGGATCATATTCATTACCATGTTTTAGTGATAAAACATTGTGTCCCATGGACCACTTATATAGACTATCCATAGACCATTTCTTTAAGATATTTCTAGCTCAGTTAATCCACAAGAATTTCACTTCAATGAATTGGAATCAATGCCGTTTTCCATGACATAGAAAGAGACTCTACTTTCACTAAATTCTTGTGTTGATGCACACATATATCCATATTAACTGAAAACATGAGGATTGAAGACTACCTTTTGTGAAGCTCCTTCTCGATGCTCCCTTCGTGAGGATACCTTTCCTTTGCGGAACAAACTACCTTCATGAAGCACCCCTGACATTGTGGAACAAACTCCTTCACGAAGATCACAATGTAAACACTGTAAAAAATGTAATTGTGAAGTACCCTTTAATCAAAATCATTTGCATCAATAAATAATTAGTCTTTTCATGATGATCAAGCTCAAATTGAATGATTTATTTGATAACTGAGATCATGGAGATTTCATGTCTTCTCAAATCATAGTGATTCACCTTTTCTATATAATTTTCCATCTCAAATAAAGTGTTGTAGCCTCATATTTGTTGGCTCGGATGTTTGCAATGCTCCACCTACTCATTTTGGATTTTCCAAATCATTAAAAAACAGCTTCATGAGGCTCCTAACATCATGAAAAATCAATGAAATTTTCATATCATGATGGTCGTCCTAATAAAAGAGAATTCCATCAAAATGATTTGCAATGCTTTTCTTAATCACAGAGAATTCTGTTATTGGACATGAAGAAAAAACTCAATGATTTGTGGAGAAAATCATCTCTATTTTTGATGAAAATCAAAATCTTAAACTGCACCCTTGAAATTCATAAGGCCTTCACATAACACAACTCGAGTATCCCACCATCTCCAAACTCAGACCATTTTCATATTTTTATTATGAATTCATGATAAACCAATATTCTTGTTGAAATAAATCCTCAAAATTTTAGAATCAAAAAATTGGTAGAACACTGAGAAATGACCCAAATATAATAAATAATTTCTTCTTGAATGGTATAATCCCTTTTCATTGAAACTCTATGATATTCCATGTGATTATTGATAACTAACAGAACCCATACATCATTCCTAGTAATGAGTGGCCTTGGTTCTAATAAAGGCATTGTGTGTAAAGTAGGCCTAGAAATCCCCTTGTTTTCAATACTTTATGTTGGAATCCACTAATTATATCATTGATAAAGGTAAATGTTAATGGGGTTTCCAACAACATGTCTGGATCCTCGAGTTGTGGAGGTAACTTCAAAAACCATGATGGATTTGTTAAAGGCCTCTTTTATCATTATATTGAATTTGGAAGCCATTGTGGTGCACTGTGGTGGGATATAATCAATGTTATCATATATTGTTTCCACTATGGTTGGACATCCATTTAGGTTGAATCTGAATTAAAAATTCATATTATGGATTTGAAGGATAGAACCAGGAATACCCTATAGAATCATAACATTATTTGGTTGATTGTATTCATCATGATAATCATATTAATTTGTTTATTTCACATAATTTTAGAGAATCAAATCAGGATAGTGATTCTTTTTCTAAAAGGGTGATTATGAAATTTTTCTCAACATTTACCATCAACAATCTTGACTATAATAATTCAATGGTGGATACAAACATGAAATGAGTGACGTACTCATGTTTCTGTAAAACAGCTTGTAATTCCTGGCCTTTCATGTTTACTTTTTTTAATATCATTCATAGGCCCATATTTTTACAGGTCTTGGATTTAGTGGGAAATTTATTTATTTTTTAATAGTAAACATTTTATAATTTAATTAATGTGATTAAGGATAAATTTTTTAACATGGGATAAACTAAAAATATAACGGTTAAAATGGCCAAAAAACAGGTTCGGTTCATGTTTTCTAGCCTTGTATAGACTATATATCTTCTAATGATCAATAATAAATCATTTCGGAGCCATTTTTAGGTGTAAATATGTGAGTATCATTTTATTTTTATAAATTTCAAGTGTGTCCTCTCCCCACATATTAACGGAACTCCAGCTCCTCCTCTTTTCACACATCAAAATCCTTTTAGTTTAAAAATACAAAAATATATATCTTCCTTACATAAATGCACATGTCTTAGAAGAATTATTTATATTAAGAAACCATCATATAAATTCTTTTTGATAATCTAACGAGGTTATCTAAAGAAGTGGTATCATTATTAGATTATCATTTTTGTTTTATTTATAATACCACTCAATTAAATGGGTTTATTAATTATGATGATTTAAAGGAATCAATATATCACATATACTGATATTTTATTTTGATAATTTACTCACCTATATACATCTACAACATCATCAAATGGGAAATGAAATCATTGATCATGTGTATGGTGTGCTACGGCCTCACAAACAGATAAAATACAATTTTAATCATCACCTCTAATAGAATATTATGGAAATTTATTTAATACTAATATATGATATATAGGAAATATTTATACATATAAAATTATAATATCAAATCAACCTTATTATCTTCAAATCCGTTGGAAAATGTTATTGTCGCTAGTGTCTACGTGTGGAATACCACCACCGCGAAGTGATATAATTATTTTTTCGTTTTATATGGATATGTATAGAAATATGGATAGATTTATTGAATATATGATATATATATAAACTAAAAGGAATCATTAATTGTGAAAAATTATTTTTTATTATCTTTTTCTATTTATTGTGGAAATGAAAACAACATTCATGCAAATATATGAACTTCTATATCTAGGAACGGTGTATCTAACTTTCTATCTATAAATTTTATGGGTTATTATACATAAATATAATATGAATATATATGATATTTATATAATGGTTACCATCTTGGAAATTATGGAACCATGATCAATGTTTAATGACATAAAATATCAAAGCAAAACATATATGATAAGTGAATTAATTATTACACGGAAGTTGATTTTAACTGGGATTAGTTAATAAATGTGTAAAAAAAGACATAAGTATTTCATATATAGTAATATATATGTACGTTTGGTTTTATAATATATTTATAATAATCCTATAGTTATTATATGGGAGTTTTCTACATATATAGAGAAATTTTAGACATTAGATAAGGCATTTTCATCTAACATTTATTTATGTGGGACACATGACATAAAAAAACTATTTTTCTGTGTGTTATGAAAACTGATGATGAATTTATTTTATGATTCATATGATAAAATGTGTTTTAAATTCATATAAAACATATTTATTTCAATGTTGGCGCTTATGATTTAGATAATACAAATGTGGAAATGGTTTTATGTAACAATCACATTTTTTTTTGTAGTTATTTATTATTATGATTAGATTATCCAAAATTATGATAAATCTATCAAGAAACTCATGAATGTTATTATAAAATAGTTATATATATAAATTTCATATTTTCCTTCAATTTTCATATCTTTTTTTAATCAACAACAATTTTTTTAATGAAAAATAACATCACTTCTCTCTTCAATCGAAAATCCATTTTCATACATGTCCATGTTTTCGAAAAATGTTTAAAAGAATATTATTTAAATTATCCAAGGATGTATTAAATCATTTTTAACCTTTTTAATTTTTAGAAATGTTTTAAATTAATCTTATTGTAATTTTTAAAAAAATTCTCTTTTAGTGTTTCATGATACATGTGATCAGACTCTTTTTTACTATATGTGACATGAACTATATTTTATGCTATCATGATCAATCATGGATTTAATGAATCATTTACAACATTTAATGGTTATTTTAAAATAGTATTTCTCCTTAATATTTGTGCAATTTTTTTATTTTTAAATATTATTTTGTAAATAAAAAATATATTCCTCAAAAAATGTTCCTAGTGATACTTTAAAATAATATTCCTTCTAATATGACATACTATCATGTTACATAAGCATTATAGTGGATATTATCCTATGATACCATCCTTATTATTTATCCTGATGGTGCATGATTTTGATAAATATATGATTATGGATGTCATTCCTTTTCTATGGGTTATGTTTTTGAAATAAGTTTCTTTTGGAGTGGTTATGCTATGATGAAATGAATTTGAAACCCATTTATTTCATGGGTCTTCTAATGATTAAATGTCTATGAATAGAATATATGTTATATGTGATAATATGGGATAAATGTTTTATGATCTTATGGAATACAAATCTATGATATTCATTATGTAATGTGTGGCCACTAAATTTTATTGATTATCAATGAGTAAGTTATGGTTTAAATCATAGTATATAAACTAGAATATAATGGGGTGTGAACCCATTGTGGTGAGGGTGTCTATCAACTATGAATGTTTTGGGAGTGAACCTAGAAATCTATGATGATTTGATCAGTGAACCTTGAAAGGTCATGAATTTTAATACGAGGTATGGCTTATTTATTTTTAATTTCCAACTCTTATTTTTATACTAATATATCACATATAATATTTAAATTTTTTTTTGAAATTACATGGGACTCGTTTGAAGCCCACAACTCAATTTTTTATATAAAAAAACAAAGGTGCGTGATTAGTGAAAGGTTAGTAGTAACCATGTATCTCCATTTTCAATATTTATAAGAGAAATATCATGGTTATTAATCCATGAAATGGAGGTTGTATGGTCATTTAAAAAACAATAAAAGAGTTTCAAAGGGTACCCTCGTGGGTAGATAGACATAGGTTGTGACTTTGCACAATTAGCACATAGATTCCCCAAATCAATCATTAAAATTGTGAACCCTTTAAAAAGTGTGAAATTAACTAAATTTACCTCTATATATTTTACCTACCACTTATATTTTTCTTCCTTCCATGAAAATCCCCTTCTTATCCTATAGGAAGCTATACCTCTCAACCTAGTATTTTTGATAACATCCTTGTTTGTGCTTGATATAATTATTTGTTCATCACATTGGATATTTATTATATATTTTTATATTTATTCAATTTTTTCCATAATATATTGAGTTAATGATTGATAATAAATGGAGAGAGTACAAATCATCTAAGGTATGTGGTCTATATTAATTTCCTACAATTTTGGGTATTTATAGGTTTTCCCATTGTGTTGTACTCGAGAATTTATAGATGTTTCTCATTAAATTAATCAATATTTAAATTTATTAGTTAAACTATGATATAAACATGTTATTACACACTTATTAATGGTTTTAGGTTTTCAAATTAAACCCAAAAAACAATGGCGGTGGGTTTATTATATTGTTTTGATTATTCCACCATTTTGGTGAATTGAGATTTTCAATTATCCATGGGATACATAAATAAAATGAATGAATTTTTAATGGATTAAAACCTCCTATAACACTTTTTTAATTATGAATGAATGAGGTTATTAAATGGAACAAATAAGAGTTATGGAATTAAATGTATAGTAAATAATTATATCTAAAATATTGTATTTGACTAGTTTAGTGGTATGAATACTTAAATATCCCACATTCTTATAAATTGTGTGTGAATTAATTAAATAATTGAATAGTATTTATTCAATTTATAATGTAATTAACATTAACATGAAACCTTAAAAAGTTCCTCAATTAATTTTAAGGAATTAATTAAAGGAAAAGACACTAACATGGACTATATCCTTGTCGATTGTACAAGAAATATATAATGAATTGATAATGATAAATTCAATTGATAAAGGAAATGGATAGTAACAGGGTACCTTAATTAAATTTATAAATTATTTTGATCTTGAATGACATGGTGTTTCCCCTATTTGTTGTGTCATGGTATGGAACTGATTACCCACCAGAATATTTTATATTTTATTCCCTGGACTATTACCTTAGATCCTTCTTTCATGGGATACCACATACATGATATTTAGGTTGACAACATTCCATTACCAATTTTAATATAGATGAACTCTTTGGAAATGAAGAGGTTGCCTCAACCATGTTCCCTCGACTTCTAGCCCACATAGGTTGACATTACACCCTATTTTTTTATATGAGCTTCATAGACTCAATGAGGATTCTATGCTAACCGACAATATGTACGAGCACTCATATGTCTGATTCAAATAAAATAAATGTATATCATGGTTTCTTGACACTCGATATGTCATAGTATATCATAAGTGATTCATTATTATTATATTGAGATATAAAATATTTACGGAATTAGTTGATCATAGTATTACCTAAAATATTTAGGCTATACTTGTTATAAATTAATTGTATTTTTAATTATTATAAATGTAAACAATTATAGAACATAAGAACAAACTAAATTAATAGTAGACACCATTTTTGGTGGCCTAATAAGTATATATGACACCATATTCAGGTCACAGATGTGTATCTGGATAGATATCATTATTCTAGGTTTGTAAAATGGCTAAGGCCCAATTCTAGTTACCCAATTTCTTATGCAAGGATGGAACACAGGGGAAGATGATCAATGATATACCCATGATGCAAGTGGATATATATATTAGGTATTTAATGATTTTTTTAAGTAAATTTTAAATTCATGTCTCCCTATATCCCATATATCATCCATTTTTCTTTATCACACTGACTTGGGAATAATATTATATTTAAAATTGGATATTTTTCGAATACTTTATTTATATCTGTTGGATGGATTACTTATTTGGATACTAGTTATTTAATATTCTTATATTTTGCATTGATATTATATTATCATTGTTCTTCACTATGATGATGAGGTCATACTCTCTGCAAAATACAATCACATACCATAACATTTACATTGAAGAATATATCATACTTGGAGGAACTCACATGCCATGTGATCGATTAGGTCAGTAACTACTATCATGTGATTTGTAGCAGGATGTCCCAAAGTAGTATCAAATAACTCATTTCCTATTGAATTACAATATGATTTGTTATATGGATTATATGAATGTGTTATAATTTGGTGAGGATCTTATGCCTATATGGTTGTAACCGACAAAATGGGAAAATACAAATTACCTATGAAAGGGAATTTTTTTAATTATTATCATTAATTTTTTATTGATTTTACCATTGGGTGATAAAAATTATTTATAGAGCTTATTATCATTGTTGAATAACATTAACCGTAGACTCTTATTGGATGGAAGTGTTTGTCATGGAACACTGTAGGAACAAGGAATATCACATTCCAGGCATATTCTATTCTATACAGGATTCATTACATGATTGTCTAATTATGTTCCATATATATCTCTATACAATTCTATTTTGATTTTTTTTCATGTTTATAGGTATTCAACTCATTAATAGCATGCCTTGTTCTAGTTAAGAAATATGATTAATTATTAAATTATTTTCATCAACCTAAATATTTTTTTCTCATATTGATGATGGTTCTCTATAATTAACCAATTATGAAATGTTAGATCTATAGGAAATTGGTTTAATGGGATGAAAAATCCTTTGTTTTAAAAAAAATGGGTTCTAAAAACAATTTATAAAGGGAATGTTCCACTATAAATTCAAAATGGTAACTTATATAATCAGATCATCATTTAAGAACCTATTTTATTCTGAAGTCGAACAAAAAACATTGGTCATAGTTACATGTCGTTATAACCAAAACATAAAAGTCATAGTAATTTATATAATTGTCGTGGTCATTCATCTATCTAGACCATTACATATATAAATAAATATTAACATTGGATTATAAAATTCTAAATGAAATGGTTTCCATTAAATGGTTATTCCAATTTAATCTTATAGGATGTTTTCCTCAGTAAATTAAAATTGACACACTGTATACCAGAATCGCTTATATGAAATTGGAAACATGAACTTGACCAGACATTATTATTGGACTGTAGTTAGAGACTATTATAAATCATTTTGATCTTATTCCAATAATACCTAAATATTGATAAAGAAGAGGGGAGGGACATTTCTATAGCAATTCTGGTACTTTTCCACTATTTATGCCTATGATTTATATCATTATTAAATCATTATGTTATGATTATTTTCACAATTATAACAATATTAAATAATGATATACTGAATTTGTTCCCTATAAGGGTGCTTATGACCATGGTCTAGAGGTGGTTGGCCCTGATCCACCAGTATTACCTCATGTTGTTCCATTTTTGGAACCAACCTTTATGCTTGACCAGGTCACATATGACCAGTTTTGAGAGGAATTCATATGGATCATGCACACCATGCAGGGAGTCCTGTGAACATACCCCTATATGGTAGAGTTGATATGATATTTTCAGTCATTGATTCCACCATTTTTTTGGTAGGATGGTAGTCTATAATATTAGATTCATGGCTAGATCACATGTTTGATATTTTATTACCATCCTCAGCCGCCTATTGAAAGGATAGTGAATATCACTGTTTATATTCTACGAGATTCTTCTATGAGATATTGGGAAATTTTTATCCAATAAGATCTTCAATTAGATATGTCATCAGAATAATTATATATAGACAACAATGATTATTTCATTCCTGAGATGCAGAGGGATGATATAGACAGAAAGTTTACACACCGGTAGTAGGGTGCATTATAAGTCATTGAATTCCATTATTATTTCTTATATCTCTATTATTTAATCCTGATTATTTTAGGTGATGATTTGTCAAGGGTTATGAGAATTGAGGGTGGTCTCATGAATCACATCCGATCATAGGTTAATGTAGTTCATTTGATCGTTGTCACTAAGATATTAAACCAGACCATGAATATTTATGGTAATATGAGAGGAGTTCTCTGGGCGAGAAAATCTTGTTTGACTCCTAAACCTAGAACCTAAATTTTATAATGGATATAAGTGATACATGGATCTTCCTTCATGAGGTGGGTGTAGTTAGATCATTTTAACGGGTATCCTTGCAATTTATCAGCAATGTTGTAATCGGTTCCATACGGATCACAAATACAATATAGCCACAGGGTAGTGTAGGGTTTGTTGTAGAATAAGGGGTATTGAGTGGTTTTGTATTTTATTTACACCTATGTGTCATGGAATAGGAATGTAATAATATCCCCCATCAAGTGAAGGATTATAAACTTCACACTATCTATGGAGATGGATCTTTACCGGTCGTGTAGTCCAAGAAAGCGGTCATGGTTGAGGGAGAAAGACCTATGTTTTTAGTGCCATTAATGTAGGCCTATCTAGGCCTGTCAAGACATATCTCAGTGCTTCTTACAAGGATAGATGTATGTAGTTAAAAAATAACCCTACGAATCAAAGTTATTTTCCTTCTTTTGATATAGGTATAGTCTTTTTATCATCTACTATAGTTTCTTCTTTATTTTATATAGGTTACTGAAAATAAATTATATCTATTTTTATTATGTAGATCCTTAGGCTTGAGATTAAGTATTTATATGGAACAATTAAATTCTATATCCTGCTGGGAATTAAATAAAAAAAATTACCCCAGTGCATGGAATCCCCCCTTGATGTGGGATGTTATCATTATGTATGGGACCTCTTCACCATGAGAAAGCGTTATTTGAAATCTTTATTTTTATGAAATTATTACTTCTATATCATTATTATATTTATTATATCACTATATCATATCCATAAATTAACTAGAGAGTGATATTTATATTTGAAATGGTGAATGGTGTGTCTATGAAAATCGAGCTAGACCTGAACATACGGGATTGGAGGTGTGAAAGCATAGATATCAAGCCATCATATGGATGATCAAGGAACATTTTAGTCTAATTTTCTCTTATATTAGTTCATTATTGGAATTTTTTTCTTCAAGTAATTTGTAGAATACATTCATAGGGTGAGGTATAATTTACTATTGAGATAGTTCTAAGAGCATCATCGTTATCAATTCCTCATTATAATATGACTACTACTATGTTGTAATAGATAAAGAGGCACCTAGAGACATTGAATATAAGGGTTTTATATAACATTGTACATCCCTATGTTGTTAACAAATCCCTCTCACTAATTTTTCATAATGTAGCTTCACGATTTTTCTGGATTATCATTGGTTAAACTAGGATACGATTAAGAAAGAGAATCGAATTCCACATATAGATGACCTCTTCAATGAGCTATAAGTAGAAAGTGTTTTCTCAAAGATCTATTTGAGGCTCGAATACCATCAGTTTCATATTAGAGAATAAAATATATTGTGTAATGAATTATGTATTAGATATGGATTCTATGATTATTTGGTCGTATTATTATGTCTTATGAACAAAAAACAGTAGTATTTAGGGATAGGATGATTCATGCTTCCCACCCATATCAAGAATCAGTTTTGGTGGTCTTCATTGATAATATATTGTAGTACCGACATTCTTGACATGATAATTACCAATATCATGTTATGGTTTTGAGAATAGTAACTTAGCACTGGATATTTATTAAGCTCACTAAACACCACTTTTTTTAAGTTTCACTTCTCGAGTCACATCATCTCATAGATATGAGTATGAGGTGATCCATATAAGGTGATATCCATAGTTTTCCAAGAGAATACTAATAATTACATTGATATATTGTGTTCCATAGGGTAGGTTGGATATTATCGATTCTTTATATTGTATTTATCTAATTTTTTTGCACCATTCAAAGGATTTACTATGAGGTGTTTAATTTTTACAAGGTATGAAGCATGTGATAAAAAATTTTAGGAGAATAAATAGAGGTTAACTCCATTGTTGATCATGATTTTACATGAGCCTGGTAGAGGCTATATAATTTCTAGTTATGAAACCTTCATCATGATTGGATCTATTCTACTACAGGGAGATCAAGTAGTGGTGTATGAATCTTATTATATGAGGCCTCTTGAGAGTAACCACCTAATGAAAAATCTCAAGATAGAAGTTGTCATTCATGTCATTAATTGTTGGATGGTCTATATTTTAGGATAGTGTTTTTTGGTGTACAAATACCAAATAATACATATGTATATATTTAAAAAATGTGACTTGAATCTCAGGAAACAAATATGGGTTGAATTAATATAGTAACTTGAAATTTTTCTTGCATGTATTCATTGTAATGGAAATGTTCTTACTAATTCCCAAAGTTAGAAGAACCATAATTAAGAAGTCCCAGAAGCCAGTAATGATTGGAAGCTAGTGGATCTATTTTCTAAGATGCACCTAGATTTATAGATGAATCATGGGAATAATATTAATACAAATTTATCAATGACCTCTTAATTTTTGGTAGAGTGAAGATAATGCATCTTTCGGATACCAATGTATTGATCATATGGGAAAGCATTTCATATGTAGACCCAGCACGAGGTTGGATAATTGATGGTGATGAGGTATTATGCATATATGGATGTTTATAGGTTCCAACATTCATATGAGAGAAATAATTGGGATAGTATCATGCCTCTTTTTTGGTGGTATAAACTATAGTAAAAAATTTGTAATAAGATTAATGGATCCAGTGGTTGTAGCCTGGTGTTAAAATGGGGATAACTTTTTTTGTTACATGGTCTTCCACATGACAATAGGTGATGGTGGAACACTATATTACAAAATTCATTTTATTTTCTTTTAACATTATGGAGTGTAAATGGGATGAAATCTTTGTGGATTCTGTGATGGGATTACCAATGTCACATTATTATTGTAACATGATTATGGGTGATAATTGAAAAATTAACAAGGTTTCTCACATAGTATATATTCGAGACACCTGATCAGGGGAAAAATTAATAATTCTATATGATAGAGAGATTATAGAACCTCACAGAGATGTATTTACTATCATATCAAATAGATATTTTCATATTACAACATTGTTCTGAATTGGGTTGAAGAGGACTACGGGTTTACATGTTCTATTAAGTGAATCCTATCACCCATAGCCTAAAATTAAGTCTAAGGTTACAATAATGGTTTTGAAGGATATGCACTATTCATGGGTCTGGTATTTTTGTGAATCTTGGGAGAAACACCTATCACTTACCAAAACCTCTTATAGTATCATATTTCAAGAGAATATACTAATGGATCCTTTTGATTCCTGACATATTAGGTCATGTTCTTCACTTCTATGTTGGATAGTGGAATAAGATTTAGTACTAATAGGATATTTTCACATTCAATATACTTCAGTGTTTTGTGGATTATCAAGAAGCATATGGGTACAACATTATCAAGGAAGATGTGTTACATTGATCGATACTTCTATACCCTACAATTCATGGTGGGTGACATTTTTCTATCATGTATCGCCAAGATTAACGCATAAAATAATTTAAATATAGGGTAATATTTGTCCTCAACTTGTTGGGACCCTAGAGATTTTGGGCGGGGTCAGGTCGGTATACTATAAGTGGTAATTACCTCAGAGGTAATGATTCATGAATGATGTTATTCAAGTATCTAATATTTTCCACCATTTTTCAGATCCATCAAACTTTTTTCATCCTAGAGAGACAAAGATAGATAAAGATGAATCCTTTTATAGGAATCCTATATGTATGTTAGATTGGTGTATGAATTCTTTCTGAGGTAGTTCAATTCACATAGTATGATTTTTATGCCATCATAGTTGTGTACATGATGAGAGATGAAAATATATCCTAGTGTACATACTCAAGGGATGGAATTAATCTCATTTGATGTTTTACCCCAAAAATAATAGAAAATCAGGGACATGTTATTTTAAAGAGGGAATATTATAAGACCAAAGGATTTATTATGAGGAATATATTCATTAAATTTTATTTTAAAAACATCTTATTATTCTCATGGGTGACCTAAAATATTTATGAAAGGGTTTGGGATCATCCGGGACAATTTCTTAGACAAATGTTCTAGTTTTTTAAGGAACATTCTAAGAAGCAAATTTGTCACATAGTTCATAGTAATTTTTTGGATTAACTTTGTGTAATTATAAGTTGTGGATCATGGATGATGAACCATTTGAGAGAGTTTTTATTTCCATGAAAAATTAATAGGGGATTTATATAGGGGACCTTCATAGGAATCATACAATTTGAAAAACCACGCATCTATCATGTATGGGCAGTGTAGAGACCCAAATCTGGATGTATATAGATATTACATTTCTTTTGTCGAAATACTTAATACATAACAAAATCAGACACACATGGACCGTAATAGTTTAGATTCATTGGATACTTTGAACGTAATCTTCTAATCGTGGTGAAAGATCTTTCACATCTCCCAAAAAAATCTTCCACTTTTTCTTTCCTTATCTAAAACCTTTCTTTTAATCCTGGGGGAAAATAAAACATAAAAAGGGTGAGCTCAAATTCTCAGTAAGGGTAATCATGGATAAAATAAAACATACCATATACATTTGAACTTAAAAAACGTAATGTTTAAACATTAAAATCTTGAGCAACGACATAAAACATGGAATTTCATAAGTCATAGATCATAATGGAACATAAATCATGTTAAAATAGCATGGGAATAAAACATGTAATTGTGGAATCCATTAAGCACATGTAATGATATCCATAGTAGCCAAGGCATTGCTTCCAAGACTATCTTAGTGGACAAAGTCCCTTTATGAATCTTGTTCACTCCTTGTTTCAATCCTGTAACACTGAACCTGATTAACTTTCTGTTCCAGCCATGTCTATCTCATGAGATATAAATCATTAACCAATGCATTGGAGGGAGATATAGGTCCCACCCATCACATAATGAAATCATTATTACTTGTGCCACAAAATAAACATACATAACCCAATAAATAAAATGGGGTTCATAAACATCATCCCATCATCACATAATCCATATAAAAGAAATGGATATCATTTCATAATAATAAAAGTGAAACCATGTAAATCATAGAGACATGATATTTTAAACATACACAGTTGAAATAATGTCATCTTAGATGAAAAATCGTTTTGATAAAACACTTGAAATGAATTCTTGAGGAAAATATCCTTTCTTCTTCAAAATCATTTTTTTACAAAATGTCGTACAATTTTAAAAGAAATGTATTTTTTTGAAAATAGTCATGAAATATTTTGGAGGAAGCTTTATGAAATTAAGGCTTTATAAAACCGTAAAAATCCTTTAATGCCGTATAAGTTAAAAATAACATTCTTCTCGTACTTTTGTCAGAAAAGTCAAAAAGTACCTCGTAACGTAAACAAAAGAAAGATTCCTTACATACCATGTAGTAAAAGATAAAATGGTAAAATGTACATTAAACATACATAAAAACAATTTTAGAAAACATGGACTTGGATGATAACAATAACCCCAGTAAATACTTACATATAAGCAATCTCGGATAAAAAAATGAGATTTTCAAAATTATCCCTTACCTTAGGTCTGATATGCATCATACATATCCGAACCTACTATATAATGATTTAAATAATGTCATTGACTTATTAAAGAATAATATTCATTGTTATGATATCATATATGATTCACTTATGACTTTATATTACCCGTTCTTTTGTAAATTCCATGTTAAAGCAGGGTTTTGGGTAAAATCATTTCATTTATCGTATGTGTTTCGACTTGTCGTTCTAGATATTATTACTTATATCAAGATTTACATAATTAAAAAATGTGAAACATGATTTATATATATTATATATTCATCATATACATATATATATATTATAGATCGATAAATTGAATGAAAGACAGCATTCATGGAGACGGTAGGTCGTACGTACGCATGAACGTTGTTTTTGTTTCCTTATTGAATTGAATGAAACTAAATAGATTACATATATATATATACATAAATACAGAAGCATTATTATTTCATATAGTTAATTATTATTCATTATATAAACATTATGATCATTCATGTGTGGTTAACATGGAGAATGAATCTCATCGCGTCGTGGAGACGGTAGTCCGTGCGTACGCAAGAGTGATGATATCATTCCCATAATTATTGAATAGAATTGGAGTGGATGGTATAATATATCAGAATTAGTATGATGTTATAATAACCATATATATTTATTCTTTACACCATTATACCCATCCATGTAAGGTGTTGGTGGAAAAACAGATTTCACCATGGCGCAGAGACGGTATTCTGTACGTACGTACGCATGGTGATTTCATTTTCCATAGGATGGATATATGGTGAAATAGGGTGGTTTCATACTTATAATAACATATCCGTATATGAGTGATACTAATTTATTACTTCATAATGAAACAACTAAAGAAGAATAAGTGGAAGAAGAAATAAAGTTGGAAGAATCTATAACGGACCTTACCTCTTCTTTGAAGCGCCTCTTTGAGACCTCCTCTTAGGGCACTAACATTGGTCTTTGAAGAATACCAGGACCTCTAGGATGTATCTAGGGAAGTGGAGAAGATAATTTTTCAGGGGTTGGCAGAGCATGAAGGCTCAATGTGGTGTGAGGAAGAGAGGGAGGAGGTTCCCTTTTATAAGGGAGGAGAGGGGCACCTTAGGAAAAACTAAAAACATTATTTTATTATAAAGTCATATTCGGTTTTTAATAGCTCAAAATTGATTTATTTTGAAGATAATGTGGGGATGGGTCGAAATACTCTCATATAATATAATTTAGGCAAGTTTAGGGTAATATTTTAACCTTACAATTTAGATTTAACTTTAAGTTAGATAATTTAACTTTTACCGTGTCTTCTTGTTTGCTTACACTATAAGGTTAATAAACTTACTATAAAAAGCCAAATGAACCACATGTTGTTAATTATTAATATATATATTTTTATATAAGTCCTTTGGACGACCATTATATTTTTAGGAATAAAATAACAAGTAATATTACAATATTTGTTTTAAAAACTATTTAATGTCAATTTTGACACTATTTGGTAATTGATTTTTGTGAAACTCATAACATCAAGATTAGTTCTAAATAAGTTATTTAAATAAATAATAACATGGAATATTAAGATATAAAAATATTGTAATTCATTAAAAGTATAAAATTACATTTATTTGGGTATTTATAACATCAATTATGTCAATATTTCATTAATAATATAATTACTGCATCAACATTGTGTCATAAATAAATTATATTATCTAATGTTGAAAAATTATAAATAAAATACCATTATGTAGGAAATAGTTTTAACTTTCTAATTAATATTTATAGTCGAATTTATATTATGTATAACCCTATATTAAAAAATAATTTTCTTATTAAACATTGATTTTAACTATTTTAATCCTTCTTTAAATAAATTAATATTAAATGTCCTCATTTAATCCAAGTGGGTCTAAATGGTCATATTTTTTTCCTAAGGTTGTTTTTGGTCGAATTACACTTATCCAATAGAATTAGGACATGTTTTAGGGTAATAATAATATCATTTTTACCCTTAATTATCCTATTTAATTGTAACTGTGGTAAATAAAAGTAAAAAGTTATTATTCACCAAAAAAATATTTTCATCTCACTGAAGCACATTTTCGTCCTTTAAATTAACCATGTCCTTCGGATTTTCGAAATTCCACTCAAATAAGTGGTAAAATTATGTTTTATGAAAAATTCAGTTGTTTAACTACCACTTAGTGGTTTCACTATTCATCGAAAAATGAAAGTTTTCAGAAAAATACCAAAAAATAGGCCTGAGCTATATTTCATATTACAAATTCAAAAATGATGTCTATTTTACCAAATTAAAAACATATCAGTTGCATTAATTAATTTAAAAATTAATTCTCATCGTCAAAACAAATAGCGTGTTTTTAAGAGATAATAACTATCATAAGATTGACACTTGTTTATGTCCGGTTTAAATGTTAAATTACATCTAATGAACAAAATTATATTAAATGGTAAAAATATATTCTAAATATACTTTAAAACCACTCAAATTAATAATTTATCACTATTAATTATTTCGATTAAAATAGTTGATTTTAATTAAAATTTAGTAATTTTCACTATTCATCATAATATGAAAGTTATCCGAAAAGTACCAAAATTTCACCCTAAGCTAATTTCGATATTCTGAATTCAAAAATTAAGTCTATTTTGAAAGATAAAATTTAAAAAATTTCAAAAAGTGGGTATTACTATTCATAATGGCTAGTTCATAATAATATTATAATAATATCTCGTTTAGTAAAACTCGGTATTGCGTACTACACACGCTATCGAGGAAGGTCTTTCTTACGTGTAATTCAAGCCAAGTCAGGGACGCGTGTTGTGCATGCTCCTTTTCGTGTAGCATACCACACAATACATTAATGAAATTAAAATGAATATTTTTCATAAAATCTCAGGGTGTTACATTCTACCCCCCTTAAAATGAATTTCGCCCTAGAAATTCGTTGGGGTTATAAATGGTTTACTACTCGAAAGTTTCATTTATAGAAACCCACATCGTAAAAAGTAATACCAAAACATGGATTTAAAAACTATAGTATGAAACGTAACAGTTACCCAAAATAACTCATCACTGGGTTTTCACGTAGGAGAACATAAGTGAAAATATGGATATGAAAGAAAATTCTAACCATCAAGTTCTGATGGAGAGTGGTAGAGAACATGGATATGAAAAATACAACAATCAAAAAGCCATAAATTTGTGATGATCTAGGGTACCATCTGATTCATCGGATATAAGGGCACTAGGAAAACATTTTTTGTTTTCAAGATCATTTCCCTAAAGTTGAAGAATTTGAATTAGAAAAAATACTTTCTTTATTTTGGTACAATTTCACTGTTGTTCGTGCGTTGAAGAATTTCCACTTCATCTCTTAAAGAAATGAAGTTGAATTTGTTATTCGTGAAGTGTTAGCAGATTATGTGATTGAATGATGGGTCATTCCATCTGTCTCAAACAAAAGGTTAGAAAAAGTTATTAAATATACATAAGTCGATTTATAGTGAGATTAATCGTATATGGTTCCTAAAATGGACTTATACTTCATATATCATACTAATTAATATAATAAAACTAGTTTCTAATAAACTGGGACTTCTTATAGGCTAGTTGTAGGTGATAAAGGCTATTCACACTTCGGTTGTGGGTTCGATTCCCACAGCCTTGTCCGATGTGATGGGCTGCCGCTCGTCCTACAACTTGTCCTTTTTCTAAAACTACATTACTATAACATCCAATCATTAATATCTAAAAACGTTCTATCCTTAAACAATACTATCTTATTTCCAACATAATCCATTCCAATCTTTATCTAAAATACTTCGGTCCAAGCTCGTAGTATAAAGAAAACGATTACTTGAAATGTCATCAACCAACCATCATTTATCCCCCATTATCTTGTTGGTCACATTCCAATCATGTGAATACCATAATCATGCATTCTCTTTAAAAATGAATACCCATTAAACCTTAGTGAAAAAACGAATGATTTAAAAAGTTAACTCCTTCCAAATAAAAAAATCCAAAAATTCTATATACTCAAACCATGATATAACCTTCTCCTTATATCAGTAATGAGCTCATGAATACTATTAAACATTTAATTTTCTTCTTATCCCTTCATTATGCGCATATCATCTACTTTCCAAAAATACTTGTACCATTCATCACACACTTTCAAAACATAAGGAAAGAAAAAAGTGTAACAATCCATAGATGTCTCTTTATTCCATAGTACCATGAGATTACTTATACAACATTACACTTGATAAACATATAATCATTCCACTACCTTCTTAAACCACTGACCGAGCTTCAACAATTCTATCATATCACATATCATTTGCAGTCTCTTCATCATCATAAACATAAATATTACCTATACAACCATACTGATTCTCTTCATGAGACTTTCCCTTAGGAAATTGGTTTTCATAATGCCCGTACATTCCACATTTAAAACATTTAACCACTGTTGATGTCGTAGCAATACCATTATCCTCATCCATGGTGTTAAATGAACCTTTTCCTTTGCACTTACTGGCTTTATGTCCTTCTTTTCCACACCCAAATCATCTTCTAGTTCCTTTGAAAAATTCTCCTTGATGCCTCTTCCCACATGATTTACATAGGGGAAAATTAACTTTCTTTCCTCTATGATCATCATGAAACTCCATCTTTCTCTTATTAGCTGAGTTAGGAAACTTACAAAATTTGAGTTTATTGATCTTATTATGAGATTTTTGATTTAGCATAATAATGATTTTTGGACTTCCAAATACCATTTCATTTGGTTTCTCATGAAGAATATCATTCCATTGTCCATCATATCCTCTGTTATCGTGAATCATCTTGTTTCCAGCCATTTTCTAAAACCCAAAAAAATAGCGTGAGAGGAAAAAATCATAATAAAGGGGGATTAAATTCAATATCTAACATCTTAGGTTTAATATAATATCGTTACCATAATTCTAGGACTATAACCTATACTTATACTTAACCTTAGGGACATCCCTAGACATACCTTATAAATATATCTATGGATCTTAATAAAGTTTTTGCATCCTAGTTTCCAGAGGTTGACTAAACCTTTCCTCTGATACCAACTATAGAGACCCGAAGCTTGACGTACATAGATATTAAATTTCTTTTGAGGATATACTTAATACAATAAAAAATCATACACACAAGGACCGTAATAGTTTAGTGTCTTTGGAAACTTGGAATGTAATCTTCTAATCGTGGTGAAATATCTTCAACATCTTCCATAATGATCTTCAAATTTTTGTTTACTTACCTAAAATCATTATTTTAATACTGGGGGAAAATAAAACATAAAAAGGGTGAGCTCAAATGCTCAGTAAGGGTAATCGTGGATAAAATAAAACATACCATATACATTTTAACTTTTAAAAAAACATAATATTTAAACATCAAAATCATGAGCAACGACATAAAACATGGAAGTACATAAGGCATAGATCATAATGGAACATAAATCATTATAAAATAGCATGGTAATAAAACTTGTAATTGTGGCATCCATTAACCACATGTAATGATTTCCATAGTAGCCAAGGCATTGCTGCCAAGACCATCATAGTGGATAAAGTCCCTTTCTGAATCGAGTACACTCCTCGTTTCAGTCCTGTAACACTGAATCAGATTAACTTACTGTTCCAACCATGTCTATCTCATGAGATATAAATCTTTACCCAATGCATTGGAGGGAAATATATGTCCCACCCATATCATAATGAAATCATTCTTACTTGTACCACAAAATAAACATACATAACCCAATAAATAAAATGGGTTTCATAAACATCATCCCATCATCACATAATCCATAAAAAAGAAATGGATATCATTTCATAATAATAAAATTGAAACCATGTAAATCATAGAGATATGATATTTGAAACATACACATATGAAATAATGTCATCTTAGATGTAAAATGGTTTTGATAAAACACTTGAAATTAATTTTTGAGGAAAATAGCCTTTTTTCTTCAAAATCATTTTCTTTTTACAAAATGTCGTGGAATTTTAAAAGAAAAGGATTTTGTTGAAAATATTCATGAAATATTTTGGAGGAATATTTATGAAAATAAGGCTTTATAAAACCGTAAAAATCTTTAATTGCTGTATAGGATAAAAATAACATTCTTCTCGTACTTTTGTTAAAAAAGTCAAAAAGTACCTCGTAATGTAAACAAAAGAAATATTCCTTAGATACCATGTAATAAAAGATAAAATCGGTAAAATGTAAATTAAACATAAATAAAAACAATTTTATAAAACATGGACTTTGATGATAACAATAACCCCAGTAAATACTTACGTATAAGCAATCTCAGATAAAAAAATGAGATTTGCAAAATTATCCCTTACCTTAGGTCCGATATGCTTCATACTTATCTGATCCTCCTATATAATTATTTAATTAATGTCATTGACTTATTACATAATCATATTCATTGTTATGATATCATATATGTTTCACTTAGGAATTTATATTATCCGTTCTTTTGTAAATTCCATGTTAAAACAGTGTTTTGGGTAAAATCATTTCATTTATCGTACGTGTTTCAACTTGTTGTTCTTGATATTATTTCTTATATATAGATTTACGTAATTATAGAATGTAAAACATGATTTATATATAATATATATTCATCATATACATATATATATTATAGATCGATAAAAGGAATGAAATACACTGTTCATGGAGACGGTAGGCCGTACGTACGCATGAACATTGTTTTTGTTTCCTTATTGAATTGAATGAAACTAAATAGATGACATATATATATAAATTAATACAGTAGACTTATTATTTCATATATTTAATCATTATTCATTATATAATCTTTATTATCATTCATGTATGGTTAACATGGAGAATGAATCTCACCGCATCGTGAGACGGTAGTCTGTATGTATGCACGAGCGATGACATCATTCCCATAATTATTGAATAGAATTGAAGTGGATGGTATAATATATCAGAATTAGTATTATCTTATAATAACCGTATATAGTTATTATTTACACCATTATACCCATCCATGTAAGGTGTTGGTGGAAAAACAGATTTCACCACGGCCTGGAGACGGTATTCCTTACGTACGCACGCGTGGTGATTTCATTTTTCGTAGGATGGATAGATGGTGAAATAGGGTTCTTTCATTATTATAATAACATATCAGTATGCGATTGATACTGATGTTATTACGGCATAATGAAAAAACTAAATAAGAATACGTGGAAGAAGAAATAAAGTTGAAAGATTCGGTAAGGGACATTACCTCTTCTTTGAAGCGCCTCTTTGAGACCTTCTCTCAAGGCACTAACATTGGTCTTTGAAGAAGACCAGGACCTCAAGGATGTTTCTAGGGAAGTGGAGAAGAGAATTTTTCAGGGGTTGGCTGAGCTTGAAGGCTAAAAGTGGTTTGAGTAAGAGAGGGAGGAGGTTCCCTTTATAAGGGAGGAGAGGGGCACCTTTGGAAAAACTAAAAATATTATTTTATTATAAAGTCATATTCGGTTATTAATAGCTCAAAATTGATTTATTTAGAAGCTAAGGTGTGGATGGGTCGAAATCCTCTCATACAATAGAATTTAGACAAGTTTATTGTTTTATTTTAACCATATCATTTAGATTTAACTTTAAGTTAGATAATTTAACTTTTACCGTGTTTTCTTGTTTTCTTACACTATAAGGATAATAAACTTAATATAACAAGCCAAATGAACCCCAAGTTGTTTATTATTAATACATGTAACCTTATCATAGTACTTTGGCCGAACCATATATTTTTAGGAATAAAATAAAAATTAATAATACAATATTTGTTTTAAAAACTATTTTATGTCAATTTTGACACTATTTTGTAATTGATTTTTGTGAAACTCATAATAGCAAGATTAGTTTGAAAGGTTAATTAAATAAATACTAACATGTTATATTAACATATAAAATTATTGGAATTCATAAAAAGTCACAAATTAAATTTATTTGGGTATTTATAACATCAATTATGTCAATATTTCATTAATAATATAATTACTGCATCATTATTTTGTCATAAATAAATTAAATTATTTAATGTCTAAAAATTATATATAAAATACCATTATGTAGGAAATAGTTTTATCCTTCTAATAAATATTTATAGTAGAATTTATCTTATGTATATCCCTATATTAAAAATGTTTTACTTATTAAACATTGATTTTAACTATTTTAACCCTTCTTTAAATAAACTAATATTAAATGTCCTAATCCAATCCAAGTGGTCCTAAATGGTCATATTTTCTTCCTAAGGTTGTTTCGGGTCGAATTACACATATAAAATAGAATTAGGACATGTGTTAGGGTAAAAATAATATCATTTGTACCCTTAATTATCCTATTTACTTTTAACCGTGGTAAATAAAAGTAAAAATTTACTATTCACCAAAAAATATTTTCATCTCATTGAACCACATTTTAGGTCTTGATATTAACCGTGTCTCTCAGATTTTATAAATTTCACTCACAGAAGTCGTAAAAATATGTTTTATTAAAAATTATGTTTTTTAACTACCACTTAGTGGTTTCACTATTCATCAAAAAATGTAAGTTTCCAGAAAAATACCAAAAATTAGGCCTAAGATATATTTGATTTTATGAATTAAAAATTGATGTCTATTTTCCCAAATTCAAAACATATCAGTTTCATTAATTAATTTAAAAATTAATTCTCATCGTCAAAACAAGTTGCGTGTTTTTAAGAGATTATAACTATCAGAAGATTGACACTTGTTTATGTCGGTTTAAATGTGAAATTACATCCAATGACCAAAATTGTATTAAATGGTAAAAATATATTCTAAATATTCTTTAAAACCACTCAAATTAATAATTTATCACTATTAATTATTTCGATTAAAAAAGTTGTTTTTAATTAAAATTTAGTAATTTTCACTATTCATCAGAATATGAAAGTTATCTGAAAAGTACCAAAATTTCACCCCATGCTAATTTCAATATTCCGAATCCAAAAATGAAGTCTATTTTGAATGATAAAATTTATAAGATTTAAGAAATTGGGTATTACTATTCATAATTTCTAGTTCATAAAAATATTATAATAATATCTCGTTTAGTGAAACTCGGTATTGCGTACTACACATGCTATCGAGGAAGGACTTTATTGCGTGTAATGCAAGACAAGTCAGGGATGCGTGTTGTGCAAGCTCTTTTTGGTGTATCATACAACACAATACATTAATTAAATTAAAAATAATATTTTCCCTAAAATCTCGGGGTGTTACAGGCAGTGTCACTTAGGATGTTAGTGTGCACGGTCAATGTATGGTTTGGCCATACTTTTTTGTCAAATAATTCTACCATTATGTATTGGGAAATTAACGAATTTACCCTATATCTATTTAATTTATCCAAACTCCCTTCATTTCCATCCCACATGTAGGATCATTTTTTTCCTATTAGATGATATCCCACTTAACCTATGCCTGGATACAACTTCCACATTTGATCTTAAAATAACTTCTCACCAAACATGTTGGATTCATATCTCAAAATGTTTTAATTTAATCAATATCTTCCAATATATAACAAGTAAAAGAATGATAATGGATGAGGTTATTATTATGCATACAATTATTGTTGTATATACCTATTCTTTTAAGGATAGGTATTATATAGGCCATGATGTTGTGTCACAAGTTGGACCTTCAAACTATTTCACCTTAAATTAAAAAATATTTTAATGTATTTCCAAAATAATGGTATAAACATGTTATTAGGAAATATTGTAGGTTTCTAAATTTTACCTAAACCAATTTAGCAGTGAGATTGTTCTATTTTTATTTTTATTTTAACTCCTCAAAAGAGTTGATATCTCTAATTAATAATTGATGATGTATATAAATAGAATTAATTATTAAAGGTTAAAATCCACTTCTAGTAACATTAAATTAATGACTGAAATATGTAATAAAATGAACTAAATTGGATCTTTAAAATGAAATGTAAAATCTCAAGGATTATCCAAAAAAATATAATTGGTTAATGTAGTGTCATGGACACTAACCTGAACCTTGTTCTTATCGAATGTGTGAGAATTGATAACAATATTGGTTATGATGAATTTAATTGATAATGGTAAAGGACACCAACAGGACCAATTGACCCCAGTTATAAATCCTTCAATCGAATTCATTAATATCCTGGCCACTAACATGGCCTCATTACTATACAATTAAACATGAAATTGATAATATAATGATTGTTATATATTTAGTTGATAATGGGAATGGATAATAACATGGTACCTTAAATCATTATATAATATACATTGATAATAGATGGCACAGTATGGCCCTGATGTGAGGTATCATGGTATGGAACTAACGACCCACATGAATATTATATATTAGATACCTTAGATGATTACCATGGTTCTATATTTCTTGGGATCTCTAGAACTTCCTCCTTGGGATCCAACCAAGTCATTATCGATCATACTATGAATGAGATATATGGAATCATATAGGGTTCCTCGGCCCTGAGGCCTATGATATATGCCTATGTAGGCTTATAATACATTGATTTTACTGTGGATGATCTCTATGGACTCGAATAGGATTCCTTAGTCATTGTACTTAGGCCCAAGACATCATAGTTCTAATACATGATAATATTGATTATATTGTCGTTTCATAAGTCATGATATTTCATAGTAGGCTATAGACTATTCCTTATTATATTAACAATTATTCATTATATATGGACTTTGTTGGTCACAACATGTACTCATTGATTTTCGTTGTACTAGCTACTCATTTATAGTGTTATTTCGTGTAATAGATGCACACTATAACATCTTATAAAAATATACTAGATTCAATATCAACATTTTTGGTGGTGGACTACTAAGTATATCTCACACCCCATTTGAGTCTTTGATTGGAAATCAACCAAACATCATGATTATAGGTATGGATTAATGGAAGGGTACTTTTCAGGACAACTGATTTCTTATACAAGGAATATGTATGCTGATTGATGAATAATCATATTCTCCTGATGCAAGTGGATATAATGTTTGTCTCTTTTATCATTTTAGTATAGAATGTTTTATATGAATGTTTCCCTATTTTCCATGTACTACCCCTTTTTATCACCTTAATTGAGCATCATTTTCTATAAGAAAATTGATAGGTAACATTTAACTTATTTATCATGGTTTTATGATTTACTTATTTTATTTTTTGATATTTATTATTCATCCACTATTTATTTATATTATATTATGGATATGATTCACATAGATCATGAGGATATTGTTTCCTTGTCATACTATCACATAAACTCAGTGCTAGTCAGTAGCCTCTAGCATGTATAAGGGCATGCTTGAATCCATGAGATATGCATGTTTAGTAACTGTTAATGAGTGAGAGGAATCGAGATATCAAAAACCCATTCCAATTTTATAGTATTATAAGTAAGCCTTAACTACTAAAGAAATTATTTTTTATTCATATATGAAAACAAAAAAACATTGTCTTAGCTTATGTTATTCTGAAATGTATTATATCCATTGATTCCTTTTTTATATATGTCTTATGATCTACCATGGTTTATTCCATGTTGTTTTTTTATCAATGATGTATAGAGTATGAATTTCAAATGTTATTATCATATTTTCATAACATTATTCTCATGTTATATTGATATAATCCTTTCTTACCCATTCTAGGAATCTGAACCCACCATTTCCATGGTTTCATTTCCACTGGTTATGAAGAAATTAATTATCATCAAAAGTTATTTATTGAAATATAAATGGAACCAGAAAACAATAATGAAAATAACACCCCACCACACTCCATGGACTACCATCTAAGGAGGCCTGAAATTGTGATGCTCAAGAAGATACCAATTAATGATTTTAACCTCCTTGGCCTTCATATTATCTATAGTATGCCAACATACATCCATTAATACATTGAAATAAAAGTAAGAAATGTGATCCACAACTGTGTTCCCCTCCTTACAGTTATGAAGGTTATGAGTTCTGCTATTAAGTATTCCATTACACATTCTATTAAAATAGTAGCTAATCGACCTAGGAGATCTCCTATACACTTTCATGGAGTTGTGAACAATACAAGAGTCCCTTGTATATTCCATGATATCCAAACCCTTTTTCTCGCATAATCTATGCCCAATGAGACATGCCAAAGCCTCTAATTGTAAGGAGGATCCCTGAACCTACCTGACCTAGAACAAAAAATAGACCAACCCAATACCATCGCTCATAACCCCTCCACCATACATTTTCCCCAGGACACAAGATCAAGCCATATTCAATTTTAAACCTCACAAGGGTGGTCCCTAGTAGACCTAATTACTTTCCCTTGTACTAGAAAAAAGAGCATTGCTGGATCTTACATTGATGTTAATTGGAGAGGGATCCTAATTCTAGTTCCCCACAACATTGTCCAAGTCAATTAGAATATCCCTAGCTCACACAACAATACCATGATCCACCAAAGAGATGCCTTCAAATATCACCATGTTCTGTGCCTTCCAGATACACCATGAATCTGTAAACATCACCACAGAGTGAGCCCAAATTTTTGGGCCTCCTACCTCGGAGCCATGGTACCATCTATCAAGAAAGGGGAGATTAGAGACAACTGTAGTAAGGACCATAGTGATGTCTCCAAATATATTCCACACATAGCGTTCTCAAACAATATCAAAGAATATGTTGTTAGTTCTCTCCACACTGTGTGCCTTACAACACATGAATCTAAAATCATACAGTATACCACAACATTGGATATTATCTCAGTCGAGACAGGCCAATTCATGATCCTCAATGTGATAAAATTGATCATTATGGGAATACTACTCAAACAAATTACCTCATTCCAAGTGTGAGATTGGCCATACTCACGTAAGATACACTGGAATACTTGGATGAGAATAAATCCAATAGAGAAGGGGCGAAAATACATTTGTCCAGCTCCGAATTCAGCTCAGTGATATTGAACTGTTCCTGCAGCTCCTTATCCAAAATCAATTCGATGATAAAGGGGAAAAGGCTATCTTCCTACAATAAAGGATATGTGACCAAGAAACTATGAATTCCTAGAACATCACCACACTAGTTCTAATGCCAGAATGAGGGGTCTCATATCCCGCTCATCTTGGGCGAGTGAGGGGTGGAGAACGGTGATGAGGGACCGATCAATGACCAAAGAGATAATGTGTGACCCTCATAATTTTCAAAAGGGCCCAGGGTGTAACTGTGTGTGGTATTCCCCCAATTAGTACATTGTTCCAGTACACTCCACGCATGCTTTGCATGCCTGTAGTTTAGACTATCCTCTATACTACTCATGTTAATACCAGCCTCACTCACTGGATTCTCCATCCTACTCAAGCGTAGCCATTGGCTCGTACCTTCAAATAATGGATCCCAAGTGAAACATGGGAGGATCATTTCAATATTATCGATGAAAACCTTCTTTAACCTGATTCAAAAATATCCATGAATTGGAGAATCCACAAGAACGTTGTTAAATAGATCTATCTTTCCACCAAAAGACATAAAAATATTATTTTATTTCTGAACTATATCAGTGATCCTTGAAAAGAGGGGTCAACGTCACAAATTCACAACCATCCAGACGAAATGGGGTTCCCTAGATAGTCCATAAGTAAATTATTAATATGCATTCTGATGTCCCTACTAATTGTAACAACTCGCTCGGTGGTGCACCAATTGGAATTGAAGAAATTACTCTTTCGTTTTTTTAATGATCTGGCCACTCCAGTGACAATAATCCAACAACAATTTTTTATGCTACATATGTATTTTCTCATAGAATTTATAAAGATGATGGTATCATCATCGAAAATGATGTGGGAAATAGCTAACACCATCATCTGATGATGATAAGGTAGGATGTATCCTTGGATAATCCTTCTGCGGAGTAGATGACACAGGACGTCTTGATTATGGATAATCATTCTTGGTGAGATAGGGTCCCCATTACTGGGATCATGATTATATTTCAAGAATACTTAAGATTTTCTCATAAAATTCACTGACAAACATGAAGATATAAAATAACAAAAAAGTATATCAATTTTTCAAGAATTGAGACCAATAATTACAAAAACATTATTGATAATTATCCATTCATCCAGATCATAGGACGTGTTTATATAAATCATGATTATCATGTTTGAGTCGATGGTCCTGAAATTGATGTCGTTGACCATCTCTTAAGAAAGGGCAATGGCCTCATTTATCGATCGACCATTGATAAATCATCGTTGTTCCAAGCACTCCCACCAAGGAATATAGGTAGCCAACATTGATTTATGAATGCTAGACAAGATTTTTTAAGGGACATTACATGTTATCATAAGACGATAATGAGAGATCAAGGTGGGTTCTTATTCATAGAAAGAAACAGAATGGTTTTGGAACATTCAACGCATGGGAATCTTACCTCGAAAGAAGTCTTGGATAGAATCATAAAGATCATCCATCCTAATGTACCAAGAATACATATATAATGATCCTTTGTACCCATCTAGCCCCATGAGGCTCTCAGGATTCTGGTTCATGAAAGAATCATCAATCTCTTGATCGCCTGGCTTAACACCTAGTGCTTCATTTTCCTGTTTAATATAGAATACATGAATCACATCCGATACATATGATTTCTTTATGGGATACCAGTTGGGGAAGCATTTTTTCATACCATCCAGAAACTCATAAAAATAATCATTGCCCATACTACCCACCACATCCCTATCCTCTATAAATTATCCATCCTCATACATGATATTTGTGTTCATCAGCCTTTTCCTCTCCAAAATGCATGCACAAGAGAAATCAATGTTTTTGTATCCTTCATATAACCATTTTATCCTATCCCCCACCCTATCTAGATTCCACTACCTCAGGACCATGTCAGCCATAAGATCATTCCTCTCTAATAGATCCTCTGAGACCCATTAATCCCAGGCCTCCTCCAACTGACCCTTGAGGTGTTCAACATCCCTCTTGGTAGCCTCAAAATTACCATCAATATGGGGGAAATATTTATTCCAGGAATTAAGATTAATTTTATAACGTAATAGTCAGTTGTGAAACAATAACCACATGTGGTATTGGGATGGTTCGTCCCAGATGGATATAACGAGGTCATGATATCGCAAAATGGTAGACAAATAATGGGTAAATCAGAACCTCTTTGGAGGATTCTGATATGAATAAGTATAAAAAATTAGAGGGGAGTGGTTTGAAATACCCCCAACTAAATGAGTAACCCTGGTACTAGAATAAATAAAAATGTCTTGCATGTTTGCAAGGCATCGATCCCAACGACACCACCGGTGATAATTCCCCCGTAGGTTATTGCACTAAGTGAATTTGTTGACCACGAAGCCAAGATCATAGATCCATATTGCGGCTATAAAATGAGTAGTTTCAATGCTTTATTTCCTGGGGAATAGATCCCTACCCATCAATTCCACTAGTTTCTCCACAAAAATAATGTCACCTACTATGATACATGGTTTAGGTCAAGGGTTGACCATCCAAAGACTCTCTCATAGTGTCTCCTTTATGTGGTGACCACAACTCCCCTAAAAAAAAGTCAAAATGAATTTTGAAATACATTGGGAGACCATGACTATGATATAATGGTCTCCTTATTGAACTCTTCCCACATTGCAAAACATGTGCCATTAAATGTAAATATGACTTTTTATATGATCATATAGAATGCTACCATGAATTATATACTTTCTAGTGGACTCCTCGATTATAGAGGGCTGGTAATTTTGTTAAATGATAGACATAATCATATCCTTGTGGTTGGAGATAATTGAGGCTAGAATGTCATATTTGACCTGAGCACCATTTCCCTGAGCGATCCATATGATCATAGGATTCATTTAAATGACAGTGTCATGGGACGAAATCCATAAATGGTTGTGTTATCAATGTGGGAAAATGAGCTCACATTCTTGTTCTTGGATTTGGAACCAGTGCACACTCTTGGCTCCCCGTATAGTTGGTTAGCTGGAGTTGAAGTAAGAACCTGAGAACTAATGCCTCACATTCTCTGATTACATTGTAAATATTTAGATCCTCTCTTATTGGGACCCAAAACACAGAGGGAAGAGTATTCTATATGATTTGAGTAATGTAACATTGCACGGGTAAAGTTCAATTCCCCATATGTCACCTCTGTAGACTGAAGAACCTCGAAAATGAACCATTTAGTACCACAGTGTCACTTTCTGAGTTACAAGAGACAAGGAATGCCAAGGTCATTGGGTCCTAGAGAAGGGTAAGCAGGTTTTTCCCCACCTCCAAACTACCTACTATAAATGATTGCATGGATATTCAGAGAATAAAAAAATTTTACATATAGAAGGAAATCCTAGTGTGAAAAAAGGAATAAGATCCCTGCACATTACTGATCCATCCCTATGTATTCGGCCTATAGGATGTTCAATATCCGTATATGATAGTAGAGGAAAAGGATCCATGAAGATCTCCTGGTCCAATATCAAGACCCCTTCAGGTGTAAACTATGGGTCTATGAGCCCAATACATCCACCACCCACATCCATTCAAGAGCCATCATTGCACTGTCAAAGAAAAAAATCACAGAATGTACCTATAGATGATAATGTGAGGAAATAATGGGGAATATGGGGTGTGAAATACCTGAACATGTGAATGGATTACACAACATGAAAATCAAGTTTATTTGTAAGGGGATGGAAAATATTGTTATCAAAACAGATTCATGGATTCGAGGTAGGTAAGCCCCATCATGATCTATCAAAGGAACATAGAAAACTCCCAATGGAGTCCCTAATCAACATGAGAAATCCTCTATTTTGGAAGTGAAGTGACAATCTCGTAAGGCTGATCCAGAATTAACCCTTTGGGCTTTCCTTTCCTTTGTGAGCCTATAAGGACCACCTTGATAATCAAAAACTCCAAAATCTTTTGGTATTATGATTCTTTCACAAAGTTAGATGGATTTCCTCCTCCAAGAGATTTGAAAATAATGAGAGAGAACATGTGAAAATATGATATATGTAATGGCTACCAAAGAATGAAGAATGAAAACCATTATTGGTAGATAGCTAGTGGTGTTTTGGTGGCTCCAAAGTGGGCCACCAGGGTCCATATTAAGTAGTGAATTCCCTCCATGAATGTGGACTCAAAAACATGTATCTGAACATGATTCCACTCCCTTGACAACCACATCAATGCCAAAAAGTTCTCTTGAAAGGAGGGAGGGAGGGGACGCTGAGATGAGCCACAAAGATCATCCTCAAGCAATATGACAATGCTAGAGGAGAAGGGAGGTATGTGAGAAAGAATAGGGTGTATGTCCTGTGAAGCAAGAAGATCCATACCCAAAATGCAACATGACCCCATAACCAGAACTGATAGAGGGAACCCAGTTAGAAAATCCAATTAACTAAAATCAAACACTGTAAGGTCCAATGATATCATTAGAGGCTAGGCAGACCTCAACAGTTGGGAGAACATAGTGAGAGAAGATTTATATTACTTATGAACCAGATGTTGATGTTTCTAGTTTTCTAGAGGCACTAAGCTGATGGAGTTCTTGTTTGTATCTTTATTCAATGTAATGATAATTCATCTATTCTAATGTGATATTGACATACTAACAGTGTGTGTCACTATATATATAATATGAACAAGGTTTAGATAATATTAAAAATATTGGATTGTAACAAATTTGTGAGAATAATAAGTATAATTCTATGTATTGGAATATATCCTAGAATTTTAATGAAATATAGTATGAGATTTGTTTAAAAAATTAGACCATAATCTAGGTACTCTAAGCGGATGTGGCTTTGGTACTGTTTTACAAAGTTGTAATAAGATTGAAAGGGTCAAATTAGGATTTTAAGTGTTCATGATTTAGCGCATTACAATGGATCCTTATTCACACTAGTTTTAACCATTTGAGTTGATATTTTTTGGAATTGAAAAACTCCTTTTAAACCATCTTAACTGATTATAATAAATGATTATCGTGGGTGAATTCTGTTAAACCTATGATATATAGATTGAAAATAATGAGTCATGATTTCAACATATTATAAAACACTATTCTCCATTATTTGGTTTATCCAAAATGATTATTACTTCTTACAAAATTATTTTGAATTTTATTCAATGATTTATTCTTGATAGAATTATTCTAATTTTTAATGTGATGAATAATTTAATGAATTTCTTACTAATAATAAAATACTAATGAGAGATTGAATGAAAATTATCATTTTCATTATCACAGAAATTTCTCAATATATGAATCATCATGAACTTACTAATGTGTAAAGGATGGAGTTGAGTCCTTCATGATACAACATCAATCATATTTTTGTTTTTCATCCTTTAATTTCTAATAAATGTATCTATACTATTGAAAATGATATTTTTTCATTCCCCGATGTTTAGATCATGAAAAATTAATTTTGGTTGTCTTTTATTTTGAAGGATAATATGATCAATTTTGGAATATTATATACAACATGAGAGAAACAAGATTAAATTGAATCTAAGGAGTGGGATGAGTTTAGAGGATTAGTTTTTAATATGTACTTACCTTGTATTTTTAATATAAATATTATGAAATAATTTCTTGATCAAAATTGGATGGACAACAAACCTGTTGGAACCTATGATGAAAATTGTACATGAATTGTAATGTAAGATTCTAATATCATATTCCAAACTGAACATAATTTTGAATGAATCATTATTGGAATAAAATAATGTCTTTAAAGGGAATTGGTCAAATGGTCTTCTGTAGAAATAATGAAATCATTTGATGTTATATCATGTTTGAAATGGATATTGGATTTACCCATCAATATAATGGTTTTGGTTGGAAATGGAAAATTTAATTTAATGGCATCTCTAAAATGTAGGGAGATAAGAATATGAGTTTTCTATAATTATCAATGTGTAGAAGGAAACATGGTCAAATATTTCCTTTGGATTTTGGGAAATTTTTTATATCTTGAAGTTAATTTTATTAGGTAACTGAATTAATATGCAATGGGAAGAAGTTATAAAATGATTTGAATAGAGATAAATATCTATACAATAAAAAACTTAGAATCTACTTTTTAACATTCATGGAGTATGGTTCTTGTGATATCTACCACAAAAATATGATGTTTAAATAGTAAGGTCGATGTTAGAAACCTCGTAATCTGAAAAAATGGGAAATATAATGTAATCAATAATTCTTATAAGAGGGTTGATAGTGATGTGCGGAACAGTATAAATAACATCCACTCTATAATTTCTAATGCATTATTTGATTTTGGTTTTACCGACTATTTTATATATGAATTATTTCACAAAGATATCAAGATAATATCCCAATGATTATCTAGTTATTTATAAGTCAAATCTCCTAATGGTATGATGATCACATCTCATGGGTAAAAATATTCCCATGTTGGATTTTGTTGTAATGTGCTTTATAGTAATAACATTATTATCCAATTAGTTGTATTTTATGTTATCATAGACATGGATTATTTATCTCTAGGTAAATACCACATCAATTTTCAAGAAATAGAATTAATATTTGATATTCCAAGACATCCTATGGCCACATAATATTTTTTGATAAGTATGAACATATTTGGGAAATTAAATCTATTATATGGGTCTTTATCACAAATCAATGGGGTGTTTGTCTCAAATGGTTGGTGATCAACCGGACATAAATGATAAGACAATTGTGCAGTATTTTATATAGGTCTCTTCTGAAGAGTTTTCTAGATATTGACCGAAAAGGTAATTTTAGTTCATAATATAACCCATACATGGATCTACACATATTTCAATAAATTCTTATAAAATATCCCAGATTGAGTCACTATATTTAAATAAAAAACTTCAAATTAATCTTTAAAAGTTATTTATTAATCAAACTAGGCCACCACTGTAATTATATATTTTTTAAAAGAAGAAATATGAATCTGTATAACATTAAATTGATTAATGAGAACATAGTGAGATCGCCATCAATAAAATGTATAGTCTACCTCGTATTGATGAACTATTTGATCAACTATATGGAGAACAATACTTTTAAATGATTAAAAAACATTTTATAAATCATCAATTGTGTGTCAAAAAATTATATACTCATGACTAAATTCTATATTGAGAATAAATAATATGAATATATTCTGATTCTACTTGGTCATACTAATTTCTTACTAACTTCACAGATTCAATGAAAAGATTCATTATAGATTGACTTGATCAGTTTGTGGTCGTATTTATAGATTTTATACTAATATATTATTAGATAAAGGAAATGAAATAAGATCAAATTAATATTATTCTAAAGGCCAAATGGAATGATAAATTTTATGAAAATTTTATAATGGGCGAATTTTAGCAACAATGGGTTTCAATTTTTGGGTCATAATATCTCCGGAGAGGGTATATCTATGGATCCATAAATGTTGGAAGTTATTAAAAATTGTCCCTCACCCACTATTATTACAGTCATCTGATGATTTATTAGTTTTTGATGTTTTTATTGATGATTTTTAATAGTTTATCATGGTTATCCAATACACTTTCCACGATAACTAATAGGGTATCCAGGTTCATTTATATTGATTAATGTGAGAAAAAATTCAAGAAAGTAATGGTAATGTTAGTTAATGAACCATTTACTATACATTCCCTATAATGTATACATTCTTGTAATATATAGTGTCACATTGAAGATGAGACTAGGATGCATCCTCAAGCATAATGTCATGGTTTTAGATTATACCTCTCGAAAACTGAAGGTTCCTGGAAAAAATGACCCAACACTTGATTTGGATTTATCTATGAAAATTTATTCATTAAAGATATTGATCCCTTATCCTTATCATAAAATTTTGGATATATTTACAGATCATAATTGATTAAATATATATTCACCTAAGAAGATTTGAGCACGCAGTATTGAATATGGTTAGATAATTACTAATGATTATGAATTCTCGCTACATCACCACCATGGAAAAAGATAAAAGGATGTCGATTCATTGGGTGAGATGGATCATGGTAGATTATCAATGATATTGGTAAATAAAGATAAATTATTTTGGTATTTACAATGGATGGGACTTGAAATCATGTAGGAGTAGGGAAAATCAAATATTTCAAAAATGATTGATCAACAATCTATATAAGTGAGGATTAAAGAGTCATATATGGAAGATATATAGCTACAAAAGATGTAAAGAAATTATCATGTTATCAATCATGATTATAAATTAATTATATGGTTTAGGAAAAATGTATGTCTTCCATACATTTAATATTTGATGAATAAAATTTTAGTGGAGGCTTCTAGTTTTTCATTATAAATACTTCATGGTAGTGTGAATATATTTTAAGATATGAAAGAGTATTTCTCGTGTGTTGGAGTAAAGATAGATATTGAATATTTTGTATCAATATTCTTGGGATATCTTCATGTTAATTATGGGTGTCCAAATTTTAAGGAGGTTTTAAAACCCTTACCTTTTTTAGAATGTAAATGTGAAAGAATCACCTTGTATTCGGTATTTGGAATCCCCAAAACATATAATGGAATCAATGATATATGGTATTTAGTTGATATAATTAAAAAATAAGCACACATAATAACTAATAGAGAATCATTATATTTGGATCATCCTAATTGTATATATATTAAGTAATTGGTACGAATTTAGGGGCACAATATTCTATTGTATCTGATCTAGATCTGAGGTTTACCTTTACGTTATAGTGATTTTTTTATCAGGATTTGAATAATGATTTTATTTTCATCTCAACATATCATCAATTAAATATGGTTTGTATAAGAGAACAATTAAAACCCTATTGTAAATGTAGATATCCTATTGTAAGGATTTTAATGGTGGTTGGTATCAACAAATAACTATAGGATAGAATTCAAACAACAAAACATTTCACTCATGTCTTAAGTTGGATATTATGAGTAACTCTATTGAATGAAGTGTATAACTCAAACATTATGCGATATAGATAGACAAGGAAACATATTTTGACCTTATTTAACTAATTAAATTGTATAAAAAGTTTTATCTATTCAAAAGTACATCATGGAATCACCATGTCGATAAAAAAGTAATGATGATAATTGACAGTGTGATGTAGAGATTTAATTTTGTTAGAATGATTTTCTGTGAAATTATCTATGGAAAATGGTTATGAAATTTATGAAAACGGGAATTTATATCCCAATTTATATTTTCCATATTTACATTATTGATTTATTGTGGATTTTTTTTCACCTGGTGCTTCCACTGATCCTCTCTCAAGTCTATGATGTGTTTAATTTATCATTACTAAGGTAGTACATTCGTAATCATACTCTTATACTGAAATTTGGGGTTTTAACAGTGGATCATGACCATTTATATAGAGAGAAATCAGTGGATATTATAGATCATGGAGATAATGTTATTCAAAACAATTTGACTTATCGGGATACGGTTTTGTGGTGAAACCATGAATTTAGAGAAGCTATATGGGAACCTGAGTTTGTAATGAAGATGATGTATCCATAGTTGTTTGTATCGAAGAAATATAATTTCAAAGGAAAAAATAATTTTAATGAGGGTAGAATTTAACACCTTATGATTTTATGAAATATTTTATTTCAAATAAATTTAATTTCATTGGTATCTTGTGTTACACACAACACTAAGTTTTAATAAATATCATTATTCTTTAAAAATATTATTTTGTAAACATTATTTTTATAACATTTCTTTTAAATATGGTTTTATGTATAGGAATGGTTTTTATAAAAAAAATTATAATTTTTTGATTTAAATATAACACATTTATAATAAATGCCTCAATTATTATTAATGTATTTATATTCTTTGAAAATACATTTTTTCTAAAAAATAATTTTTTTAACTATTTTTTTGAAAAATAATTAATGTAAATATTTATTCTTTTAGAAATTTTATTTTAAAAATAATATAAATTTTTGAAATCAAAATTTCCAAATTATCTTCGAGAAAGTTCTTGAAAAATTTCTTAAAATATTAAATTTTCGATGAATAGTTAAAATAAATATTTTTTCTATAATATGCAATTTCTTTTGAAAAATTTATATAGTCAATTATTGTTTAAAATGATTCTAAAATTATAATTACTTAAATAATATTTTTATTAATCCAATTTATTAACTTAGAATAAATTTTATATTAAAATTTTATAAACAATATTTTAATTCTTATAAAACGGTTTCTTTGGAAAACCACCTTTTCTAGGCCTCTACATATTTAATATTTTATTAATTTCATCCAATTTAATTAATTACATTTAATGAAATTTATTATATATTTTTAATTATAATAATTTATAATATAAAATAAGGAAAACATTAACTGTATGAATAGTGAATTGTAAAAATAGTAATGATTAATCATTGTGGTTATGGTTAAAACAAATTTACCAGGGATAAACTAAAAATAGAATGTTTAAAATGACCTAAAACCCTATCCATTAAATATTTTATAACCATGTTTTGAGCCTATATTTCTTAATGATCTATAATTATGCATTTTAATCATTCTAGTATGCATAAAATTTTGGTATAATATTTTATTGTATATGATTCCAAGTGTATACCATTTAAGAGAAATTTATGTGAAAATCAAGGGAGGCTATCTGAAGAAGATATATAATTTTAAATCATTCATTTATATTATTTATTATTATGCATTCATAATATATTAATCTAATATGCCGATATAAAAACCCCACTATATACCATAAACATCGATTTTATATGTGACCTTTATAATGTATATTTTTATCCTCCTCCATGAAATTGGAAATGAAACCTTAGATTTTGTGTACGATGGATTACCACCTTGCAAACTGATGTAATTTTTTTCCATCACCACATTTCACAGTGGGAGATGATAATATGTGTAATTTTTATGTATTCTTTTTAGTATATATTTTTAGTTGTTGAATTATAATATCAAATTTACATTATTTTCCTTCTAGTCTTGTGGAAAATGTTAACGTAGCATGTGGGTCTGTATGGACCACCTCCTCTAGGAAGCGATGTTATTTCTTTTTCAATTTATTTAGACATGGATGATAATAAATACATATTTAATAAATATATATTATTATTTTATATAAAATAAAATTTACAATGGTGAAATATAATTTATGATTAATTCATTCTATCCTTATAGAAAATGGGAACAACATTCATATGAACATATATCCTACCATATCCATGAATGGTGTAATTAATTTAATATCTCTATATTTTAAGTATTTCTCCAAATTCATTTATAATGAGTATATAAGATATTTATATAATTTTTAAAAATAATTTTTTTATTGATCCATCTTTTATGTGAAATTAATGAAATTATAATATCAAATATACATGAGAAATGATGTATTTATTACCCAAAACATGATTTTAAGAAAGAATTATTTATTAATTGGTAATAAAATGTCATACTTAAACAACATAATTTTTCATATAAATGATAATGGTTTTATAATATGATTATAATAATTATATATTTAATATAAATAAGGATTTAATGTGTATAGAGAAATTTTATATATTATGTAAGTGGTTTTTTGTCTCTTTTATTTATATGGTAAACATGCCTCATACACCAGTAGATTATTTAGTGAGGTGCATATAGTTCCTCTAAATTTATTTTTTTATCATTGTCGTAAAAAAATTGGATAGAAATATCCTTATACGGTTATTTGTTTTGGTGGCATATTTTTCAAAAGATTAAAATGTGATAATGTTTTTATGATATAATCTCATTGTTACCTTTATATTGTTTTTATGTTTCTAAATATTCAAAAGTTATATTATGTTTTATGTATTATTTATCTTCCATATACATTTTTTCATATTTTTTTTAATTTTTTTTTTCAATTATATAATGATTTTTAATGAAATTTTTATATGTGTTATAATTATTAATGAATAATTTAAAAGGAATTATATTATAATTTTTTTAATAAGACAATATTATCCTCCTCTATGGAAAGTGATAATATTTTTATGGTATAATCTAATTTTTACCATTATAATTTTTTTATGTTTCTAAAGATACATAAGTGATAATGTGTTTTTATGTATTCTATTTCTTACTTGTACATTTTTTCATAAAATGTTTCGATTTTTTTTACTATTATATAATTATTTTTAAATAAAATTTTTACATGTGTTATAATTTTTATTGAATAATTTAAAAGGAATACTATTTCGATTTTTTTAACAAGACATTATTATTTTTTAATTAAAATTTAAATAGAATCTTTTTTTAAAATCAAAAAATTGAACAAATTTTCTATCTATCATGAAGTATCAAAAATTTTAAGATCAAATTTCATGTCTTGAGGGTTAATTAAAAAAATCGTTAATATTTTCTTAATATTTATATTTTAAAATAGTGATTCCTAATAAGAGAGGATATTTTCTTCAAAAAATGTATGTAGTTATATTTTAAAATATTTTTCATCTAAGATGATATCATTTCATGTTACAAAATATTTACTAGTGATATGATCCAATGCTACAATAATTATCATTTATATGTATGGTTTATGCTTATGAAAATAATAATCCTATAGATCCCATTAAATTTTCATTGGTTATGTTCACAAAAACAATTTATTTTCCACATGTTATGGTATGAAGAAATGATGAAATGTATTTGAAAGATATTAATTTTATATGAGTCATGGTATGATGAAATTTTTACAAAACCCATTTAATTTTCATGGTTATGATATGATAAACGTTTTCTGATCTTGTAGAACACATCTATATGATTTTCATTATGTGATTTGGGGGCCTTGAATTATATATACCTCATATAGATCCAGTAATGATTGATATCTTGTGAGATAGACAATACTGGAATGGGTATCAAACCTAATCCAATAAAGTAAAATATCCATTATGATAGTATTTGGAGTTAGCCATGACTACTATAATGGTTTTAGATGTAAACCCATTCCACTATGATATCCTCACCAGTAATCGATTACTATTTAGAAAATCATTTCATTTGATTTTTTTAATTACTTTGATCTCTCTATTAAAGAAATTTCTTTCTCTCATGGATTATGTTAATTGATTCATTTATGAATCATGTCTTTTGTATATAAAACATTTATTTTACATCATATGTTTTTTGTATATAATATTAAATGTAATGTATTAATATGTTATTATAATTCTCTCAAATCTTAATGATCTTCTTTTTTTAGTATCTACCTTGTTTACCATTAACGAGTGTGTAAAATTACCCTTTAATATGGATCCATTATGAAGTTTATTAAAAATATTATTATGTGTGATGTGTCTAATAGCATTTCTAGTTATTAAGAAAATACTTGGAGATTATTGCAATCCGGCCCAAACTGGGGCTCGAGCCACAAATACCCTAATCCCACCTATATATTCCATTGGGTGGTGACAGGTTTTGAATGCCAAAATAAACATTGTGAGGTATTTTCAAAAATAAATTGTACGCACACACCCATAAACCACCTCGGTGAAACAGTGCAGAGATATATAAATATGGAAACTAAAATGATTTAATACTTCGTTCCCAAAACTGTTAGTAGGGAATTTATTGAATGTTTAGAAAACATGAGAAACTCAAACACACCAAAAAAACGTAAAAATATTCAAATATTATTAGAAGGTGGGGTCCACTATTAATAAAAACTATAGGAAAACACCTCGGTCTTGATCTGGTAAAAAAAGGTTGTTCTATCTTAATAATAACATCTTTAATCGATCCCTCGATTGACTTCCTTGAATGGACCATGATCTCGACATGACACAACACATGTAGAAAAATCCAATAAGATGGAGTGTATAAGAATACTCAGTAGGTACCCCAATATCCACAATAAAAAGGGACCAAATGAATTTTGACAGTTTGCTCAACTTACCTAGAGGTAACTCTATCAAGAGAGAAAATCATGATTGATAAATCCTCGGTTGTACCTGACTAGTCATCTAAGTTAAAACAAGAGAAGACAAAGGACCAAGTAAAAACTATATCCAAAAGCTCAACAAAGAAGGTAGTAACATCATTGATGTACATAGGGGGTAACATGGTGAGAAGATGAACCACATGTTGAATAGTTTCCACCCCTAGAAGAAGTGTGTGTTCATCTGACCATGATAATGTAAACACATAAAGATTGTGGCATACATCATGAATATTCCTTTACCAGGAAAATTTATTTATAAAAAATTAAAGTTAGGGAATGGATGAAGTATGTATACTCAGCCTATAGAGTTTGTCAACCCCAAACATGGAAACACAATATTGTATCCTAGAAACAACCATCATTACTCATATAAAAATCCGTGTCTCCAGAGGTTTCGTCCTCATAGCCCACAATAGTGTTATACTTTCAGATCTAAAGGATACCCTATACCAAGAGAAAAAACCACAAGAGCATATCAATCCTTGATGGGACCCATATGATACATAAAATTCCTCAAGAACAACTCTACAGTTTATAATGGCATGTCCGAGAGAGTATGTTTCGTTTGGAACAACCTACTTTGACCAACTCTAGTGCTCATCACCAAAGGTCCTACAAAAACTAAAATATTCCATGTCCAAAGATATATAAAATGAAATGAAGATTCCCTTTCCTCACTACTACACATTTTTGATAGAGAACTACATTAGACTATGCATCATGTTCATCTACCCCATGATATAGAAATGTAGGGACCCGAACATCACCACTTCTTTATAGTCGAGGGATTACTTTCTCCAAACCAACCCAAAAACCCTCTACAACTCATGTATAGATTTTATAACACATTACTCAAACAAGGGAAACTATATCCAATCTATTAATCACTCACAGGTAGTACAAGGGATTCCTCTTTGTAACTGTACTCAACAGCTATGAGAACTCCATCTCAAATGGATGACCCTAAACTTTATTCTATATATAAATGGGGGATTACATCTCCATGATGAACCCCACCCTATAAAGATAGAGGAGTACTAATCTAATATAATGATTAAAATGGGTGACCCACACCGTGGAATGATAGGTGAGTATCGACCCCAGAGTATAGTACTTCCTCCTTTGTTTATAGGGGAGTTCCAACAATAAAAAACACTAATGGATGACATGTTCTTGGGAATGATATGGGAGTTTCAACTCTATGGATAGAGGAACCACTCCATAACCTAATAGGGGAGCACCCACTCAACAGATACATCATATATGTTGAGGCCACTTTCTGGTAAGAAAAAAAGTTTTTAATAAAATCATAGAGAACTAAAACCCTTGTCTAATAGGGTTGTACCTACTATATATGGCGCATCAGTATAGATGGTATAAGGACTGGAATGATAGGGGATCACTAAATCCAAATACGTGTACAATACTGAAACCCAAAACCTAATCCATTAGGGTAGTACCACCCTTATAATATCTACTCAAATATATAAAACCGACAGCCACAATTTCCGGAGTCCCATCTCTACCAAAGTAGAGAGGTATGGGAAACACCTACCCTCATTAAATTTGGAAGTAATTGTCCATATATCTCTCTTACAAAGTACACTAATATCCAACATCAATTGAGTATTGATACAAAAACATCTTTCTAAAAAAACATATGCTCGTATCTCATAGGCTTAAATAGATGCCACTATTGAATTATATGTGGTAAAAAAACTCACTAAAGGATTATCTGAAGAATGAATACAAGAAACATATAATATGATTTGAAAAAGAAATAGTCTTAAGAAGATTCCCATGGATTATACACCATTAACTAGGGTCTAAAAGGTATGTGATCCCATCTGAGAACCTACTAGTGTATCTTTTATACAATATTTTCAAACCCATGAAGGGGTACACAACATGTAGATAAGGTAAACATTGTATCTAGATTCACCCAACACCTGGCCATGTGGTTTACCCATGCCTATTTACCAAAACCCATGACTATGTACTTTTTTCTTGTAGTTTTACATGTCTATATAGTTTCACATCGATCCCCAAGAAATGTCCAACGGCCAGACAGATTGGGGTAATACATGGTGTGTAAACATGGTACATGGCGTATATGACCCAAATATTGTCTTCCCTATATAGGAATGGATTCACAGAGTATGTCAATGGACTAAAAACCGTTTAGATGGTAATTCCCATTAGGAATCACCGGTAAAAATTTTGGATTCACCCTGGTCTAACCTAAAATCACAAAGATCGTCATTGAAGTGATCATCAATAGTAGTAACTGGGATCCAAAACCAAATAAAAAATAATAACAAATGGGGATCAGGAAGAAACATAAAATAAAGTACATTGAGAAAAAAATACCATGGATTTCGGTGATGAATTATGCATGATTCATGATTCATCTTGTTTTAATGATGTTGTCCATCAGAAATAGAGATCGCCAACACCTTGATGATTCAATGCTAATAGGTCACTTTCATTTACTATATGGGGATAAGAGAGAAGGAGTGGATCCAGATATAGAGTCCTACTCCCAACATGAGAGGGAGAAATTGAGTTAGATGGTTTTTGATTATTTAATTAACTATATAATAATATAATTAATTAATCCATGACTTAACACATAATAATTCCAACTCCTACCAAAACTCTTAATGTGGGCAAAATTATGTCACCACTACTGTCAAAAAGATATATTGAACTCAACTATTGTTTCTAAATTCTTATTTCATAAATCCCTCATGTGTTATTCACATTTTATTTGAAAGGGCTGTGTGTGAGAAAATATATATAATATTTTCAGAATCACTATATCGAGACTCTTCGGGAAGTAGAATCCCATGACGACTTAATGACTAGTATTGAGAATACAATCAAGAAAATTCAAAAGTCTTACAGTTCAAAAATAGAGTATCAACATCACTACATCATTCAAATAATATCGAAAAAAATGATATTCCCAAGGATAAAAGCTAATATCTATACTAGAAATCCAACACTAGGGAGCTCTCCACGGGTTCTTGTTCTACTTTGAAGAACACACTTAGGGGAAAAACCAAGTCCGAACCACACATACATCCAACTCCAACCATGTCAACATTGTGTAATAATTTATCACATGTCTACTCAACTATGATGGGTGGAAAAGAATCATGTTCCACGGTCCATATATAGTCACGGGGTCTAGTGGTACACCAGCTCACTAACCTAACATAGATATGGATGGAACCCCATTGTTCACATCCACCCTTGGATGAACTATACCACAATCTACCCATGAATCTTCTGTTTAAGGTGATATCAAACATATGAGGGTACCATCAAATGAAATAATGATTATCAAGAGAAAACATTAGTACTTAACATACCTTTCATAATTGAATCTCTAGCTACAACACAACTCACCAAGGCAGAAATAAGAACACACCCATTAATGGAATCCTAACTGAGTATGGATCATATAACTGTAAATCCACTCAGTGGAAACATCATATGGGATAACACTACAGATCATTTATAATATGGGCTCTCTAAAACACAACCTCTACCTAAATATAAAAGTGAAATGATATTTTTTCCCTCATCTCGATACTATCATCTGTCATTGGAATTGACTTTCCCATATATATTTTGTATGGTAATTAAATTGTTTCTTAGTTGGGAAAGAATACCTTTTCCTTATGAGCCCAAAGCTACCTAAAAATACATCATTTACCTCATCGAATATCTTATGTAATTAGCTATTTAGTGGGGAATTTGGGTAATAACATATAATAAATGGATTCCTACATGTTCAGCATTGTATTACTAGGCCCTCTTTTATGAACACCATCATGTTATGTGGCCCCAAAACACACAAGTCAAATAGGCTCAACTACCTCACCATTATACTATCCTCAATGGGTGGAACTGACTCTCCTGTACGAGTTTTTGTGTGTCTCAAAAAATATTTCTAGTGTGGGATTTATATCTCTTTATCTTGTCTTTAAAGCTACATTTAACAACCCCAAAATAGTGTTGCATCGACTCACCTCTTCACCATGGTTAAACCATAAGAAAATGACCAAAATAAAAAAGTGTTCCTCACTAATGTGTCTAAAAATTATATATATCTTGAATTAAAATGGACATAGAGAGAAACTTTATCTACTCTTGTAACTTCTGGGCGAAGGGCCCCTATGGAATTCATATATTCGTTCTCTTGTCCTCCATCCCCATGAACCTGGCATGGACCACCTCTTGGTGGTGGTGGAACACCTCGACGCATCATCCACCTCTTTCTTCTATCCCATCACCTCTTCCACATCATTCATCCTATAGAAATCTCTGCTCCATGAGCTTCCTCTTCCATGCAGGTTTATCAATCAGATCCCTACGAGTAGCATTTCATGTCAGATAATCTCTTGATGATGTCACAGAACATCATAATAATAACAATGTATCTCGTGTGTGTAACATAATCCCCGACATTGATCCTGCACTATAGGCCCACATGGAAATGACTAGGCTATGGTATGCCTCCTACATAGTGACCCCTCATTTTGTATCATCCGGCTATTACAGATACATCAGTCTCATGACCACCACCACATGTCAAATCCCCTTTATCCCTTATCAAATAAGGATTCAATGATCAGAGATCTCTCTAGTACCCCTATATTAAAGGGAAGCCAGAGGGATACATCAAATTCTCTTAATTATATGCAGAGTCCCTTCTTGATGTTATGATCTCTAATGAATGGGTCACAAACCATATCCTTGGAGTAATGTGGATGGTCTTCAAATCACTCTGAGTACTCTGACCCAATGATGATACCCATATGATGCAGTAGAAAATCATTGATATTCACTATTTTCAATATAGCTGCGTTGAACTCTTCCCTAAAGAGTCAATCGAGCTATATCCATGTGAGTAACCCCTCGTTTTTTTACATTGTCACTAAAATACACCACCACCTTAATGAACCATGTAGATTGCTGGATGCCAGGACCTTTAAATAATTGGGAAACATCCTCAGAAGGTCAAATACTTGTGTGACAGCCTCGATCCAGTAAACTAATTCATGGAGATTTGGATCACCATGGTACCAAAATGTTCACCACCTAGATGAATCATGAAATCCACTCTTCATTTTCACATCCACATCCATAATTGTTGACACAACCATTCTCTCAATGGGTGGTGGAACGTCTAACAGACCACAAAGAGGTGAAACCTCAGAACCAGTTCCCTACACTGAATCCTCACCATGTGGTAGATTTTCGTCAAAATCACTCCATAAAAAACTGTTTATCTGTCTTCACAGAAGGAATATTAAAATATAATCAATACACATAATTTTTAAAGGGAATATCTCAGCATTTGGTTCCATAAGGAAAATAAAATCCAAAATCCATTCATATATTAGAAATGTACCATTAATTTCCCCTACAACCATCGAACTAATGTACCAATACTAAAAGAAGGTTATTAGAGTCCTAGTTTCTGAATTCATCAGCTGTTGCAATATCACTAGTACAAATATACTAGGAGATTGACTAGAAAAACATTGACAATATTTCCATAATACCCTACCAAATACATTTTGATGGAACATCCAAAAAATGTACCATGGATCGAACAACATTTGATACCAATCATTCATGACCGGACACAAGATGAGGCTCGATTCCTAACTACCCCACTCCCATCACCATGGGCTATGGGTGGTGACATGCACCGAAGGAATATCTAAACCCGGGAAGGATTTCCCTAAATAACTTTTATGTATGAACCCACACTAACCTTGATGCAACAATGTAGAGATATAAAATGATGGAAACTAAAATACATGCATACATATATCCTAAACAATAGAGAATTTTTTTTCTATAAGTGTATAAAAACGAAAACCCACACTCCCACCAAAATAAAAATATAACAGAATCCAAAATTCTCAGAAGTGGAGGATCACTGTCAAATTTAACTATCAAAAAAATCCTTGGTCCTAATATAGTAAAAACCTCAGTCAGTCTAGAACATTATGTTCCACCTACCTAAAGCCCTTTTTGGAATCCATCAAAATGTATGTGGTATTTAAAAGACACAACACATTTGTGAAAAGACCGTGTAGTAGTGAATATAGAATAACATAATAGGAACCCCAAAACCAAAAAGAAAATTGAATAAATTGAAAGGTGACAGTCTGCACTACTTATATAAAGGGAACCCGTTCAGGAGAGAATCACTATATCAAACAATCCTCAACTGTACATGACTGGTTATCTAATTCAAAAGCATCCCAAATAAGAGGGTAAGGAAAAACATTATCCCAAAACTTAGCCAAATATGAAGAAACATTATCCATGCACAGAATTTTTGACATGGATAGTAGATGAACTACACATTAAATATTTTACACTCCATGAAGGAGAGTGAGCTCATCTAACCATGTGAAGAAAAACCAGAAAAGAACGTTTCATTCCCCATGCGTCTTCCCCTTTCATAGAAAGAGAGTAACCAACAACAAATGTGAGGGTACAGAAGAAGTATGTATACTCTCCCCACAAGGGGTGTTAACCAAAAATGTGAAAACCCCATAGGGGATCCTTGAAATAACAAGATATAATCATCTCAGAATCCAAGTCACGCATGGTTCTGAACACATAAGTAGAAACATGATTATACTCGAGGATCTAAAGTCCATCCAAAACTAGGAGGAAACACTCTACCTTATCCACCATCTTTGTTATCGACCATTTGATATGTAAAATCCATAAATATCCACTCTACCATTTATAATGGTTTGTCTGAGAGAACGTTCTCCGTTAAGGATAACATAATAGGTCCAGATATAGTTCCAAAAATCATGGGTATTATGGTCTCTAAGATGCGCCCTATAAAAGGATTAATAAACAAATCTGGGGGGGCCCTTTCATCACAAAAAAATGCAGTAGAGGGAGAACTAATCAAAACTATGAATCATCTATATCCTCTCTATGACAGAGTTAGAAGGGGGGACCCACACTACATAACTACCGTAGATTTAAGGATTACTAGCTCTTAACCAACATGTGAAACCTCTGTTTCTGCTTAATTAAGTGTCTGAAACCTCATTTCATCGAGGGATCAGTAACTCCTAACAAATTATCACTCATATCTAGTTGAGGGTTCTACTCCTTTTAAATTTACTCATCAGTTGAAGGAACTCCAACGCTAATGAATGACCCAATCCTCACTTCTACTAAGAGTGGAGGTAGTAAAACTCTATGAGGAATCAAAACCTGTTTTGATAGGGGAGTAATACTCAACAGATATAATACCCACACCCATTATGTAGGGATTACCACTCTAGGGCTAGTGGACTCTCACCATGGAACAATAGGGGAGTTCTCCTTTATTTTTCCAATAATAATGGGGACCTAGGAACTAGAATGATAGTGGAGTACCAATCCCAGGATTGAAGACCCTAACCCGTCTAAAACAAGATAGTACCAACTATATACTAATTACACATATGGGGGAATCATTTCTTGTAATTACTAGGGATTTTCAAATCCAATGATAAATGGCCCAATCCCAAGCTCGATATGGGACTACCCTCTCTTCCTATACATCACATGATGAAAACCCACACCCCGGTACTGCTATGGAGTATTGATTCCACGGATAGAGAACATACATTTGGGTCCAACGGGTGATTAATTACTATATCTAGCAAACAATAATGGAGGGGTCACACCCTTTCTTGGTTGGGGTGCTCTAAATCAAACTACTCATATGATATGGGTACCCAAGCCCTAAACCTTTAGGGGAGTACCAACTCCAAAAGATCAATCCAAAGGTATATAACTCATTCCCAAAATGAAGGGAGTCCCATCTCTACCAAATTAAAGGGGAAACATAATACCATACCATGATTCAACATGGGTGAACTAGTCATATACTCTCTCTTATAAACAACGATGTGCTCCAACATCAGTTAAGTACTAATATATATGAGTATTAATTGAAGAATGACCCATCATATCTCATAGCCTGAAAAAGAAGATCACCATAACATTCTATAATGAAAACCACTCATGAAAACAAATAATAATCCTGAAGCAGAGTCCCCGAGAACGAGATACCAATACCAAAAAATATATCAGAATGATTTATGGGGAATACATGATGTTCACTAAGGACCTCACAGTGTTTTGGAACACCCATGCACCTAGTCGTGTTTCTAATCGACCCATTGTTACATCCAATGTTGCGGTACAAGGTGCCTAGAGAAGGTACTTGTAATTTTCCCTTACACCCAACCATTGCTCTGGGGTTTACTCGTGCACCTGTATAGAACCATGTACCCATGTAATTTTTATGTGTAGTTGTACACGTAAATTTTCCTTTATAGGGCTCCCCAAGACATGCCCCATCAACCCTCTGATTGGTGTACTACATGGATTGTAAAACTGATACACGAAATTTGTTCCCCAAATATCATCTTCTGTGAATTGGAAGGGAAACATGGAATGTGTCACAAGACTAAATGATGTTTAGATGGTAATTACAGTTGGTAATATCCTTAAAAACACCCGATTCATATAGGTTTCACCTAAAACCCATAGATCAAACTAGAAATAATCATATTATTAGTAGTTGGGCTCTTAAATCATTTAACAAATAATTATGAAGGGTGATAGAGAAAAAAATAAAAACACCTTCCACAAGGGTGAAATGACAAAGGTTTCTGTGAAGAATGACACACGGTTTACACTGCTGTTGAATTTTATGATGATCTCGTCAGATATGGAGAATAAATGCACCATTATTTTTCGATTCCAACTCATTTATATTATCTCCAATGGGAGGAAAGGAGAGGAGGATATGAATCTTCATTTCTTGTATCTTGTGACAAATAATAATAGGGGAAAGTATTAGGTTTATGTATATAATTATTAATAAAATTATCATTTAATTAATTAATCCACTACATAATGGCCCTTCATCCCACCAATGACCAAAAATCATGGTACCGTTAACATTATGTTATTTCTAGAGTAAACATGGTACTATAAAACAAGAAATGGCCTCTGAATCCTTATCTCGGACTCCACTCATTAGTTACACACATTTTAAAAGAAAATAATATTTCACAAAAAAATATACTTAATATTTTCAATATCGCCGCGTCAAGGCTCTCTTGGCCCTATATTCCCAAACTGTTTTAGTTCCTATCTTTGAAAATATTCATAAGATTATTCAAATTTCTTATAGGTCAAAAACCGAGTCTCTTTAGAGATTATGTAGTTCATATGTGACCTAGTTGTTTATGTATCCATGTTTCCAAAGGCAATGGACATATATGATTCTGGTGATCACAATTATATTATATAAATATTATATATCTATTTAGATGGTATACAAGTCTATGAAAATTTTGGTTCATTGTTAATAATTAATCAATATTAATCTCATCTAGTATATCATGGGGATTAGATGTCATTGTACTTTCTAACTTCCTGTTAGTTCATAATTCAACCAAAATCTTTATTATAAGTGAATTTAGCCTTGTATCATCTTTATGGACATAAATATTTCTTTTAAATATACTTATTCATTAAATTTCATCAATAATTTTCTTCTATCTAATTCAGTGATTTTGTGAAATAATTTTCTATTACCAATAATGTTCTTCAAAAAAATAAAATTAATATTTTTAATTTTTTCCTTTGGGAAATATTTTAATAATATTTTTTACAAGTGTGAAAAGAAGCAAACTTTTAATGTTTTCTGAATGAATTCCATTACATTATTTATTAACTATTATTTTTGAAGAATATTTCTCTTTAATTTTTCATTGTTTTCTAACTAATATATATTCAAATTATTTTTAATATTTTTTATATTTAAAAATAATGGATATTTGATTAGAAGAATAAATAATGGTATTTATTAATAGTGATGTATAACATTAACTTCAAATGGACATTTAATATATTTAACTCCATTTATTTTCAATATTCATAATATTTAATTATTTTAAAAGTTTTTTTTAAATCTATATTTCCATTATTTAGGACTGTAAATTTTAATTTACTTATAATCTTGTATTTATATAAATGTTAAAAAAATTAAAATTTGTTTTATTATTTAACATTGTTTCTCTTCTAAAACATCGACAGATGTGTGTCCTTTATAGTTATTCTTATATAACCCAATAAAAAATATTATGATTCTTTTAATTTCTGATATTGAACTTATGGAATTAGATGATATAATTCTGGATCTCTTTTATGTGATACCATTTAAATGTTTTAGTAACCCATATTCAATAAAAGTGTTTCTAAACTATGTTAATATCCTTTAATAATTATTATGATTCACTGTACGTGTGAATTTCTTATAAAATTATTAATATTTTATTTGGAAGGAATCTGATTCCATTTTGAGGAAGTATTTATGAAACATTTTTCTTTATTAGAGGTTAAATATATAATTAAAAAATTATGATTTTTTCATGTGTTCCATATATAATCATGTATATATTGTGATTTGATGGGTGGGATAAGAATTATATATCCCTTGAATACATATTTAAATTTTTTATATCTAAAATTATAAAATTAATGGGGTGTTGGAGAAACCCAATCCACGATGAGAATTTTTCCACAATGTTATTTTTTCTATGGAGGGAGCCATTACTTAACATTATAATGTCATTATTTATTCTGATTCCATTTTTTTAAAATGTAAATATCCTAAGATATTTATTTCATTATTCCTAAATCCATATTTAATGATTCATGAATTATGATTTATACATTATTTGGTATGATTTACGTGTGAGGTGTTCTTATACCCTGATTTCATTCTCTTACCAATGTGTTTCTCTTTTTCTCAATTATGATCTTAAATAGTTATGATTTATGATTACCCTTACTGGGAGTTTGAGAAACCCACTTTTATTTTTCAATTCCCACGAGTTATGAATAATGGTATTACGTTTGAAATATCTTGATTTGTACCATGTGTAATGTATATTTTGTGTAATGTTAAACACTTAAAGTAAAACAAAAAATCCCTATTTTAGTGATAAAAATGTAGAATTAATGGGAATGAAAAGAGTTTTATTTGATAATGATTTTTCACTTTTCTCTAAAACTCTAAACCTAAAAATGAATCAATTATTTAACCAACTAAATTGATGTAATGACTCATCCATCTATGTTCCATTCCATTGGCAAATTCATGTGTCTCAGGTGTTCCAGGAGGCCAATTTGACTTATCCCTAAAACATTTCCCAATTTCTAGTTCTACGAACAGTACGATAGTTGCCTTAGGAGATCAGTTCAATGGTAGCATTACGCGAATAGTGCAATGGTAGCCTTATGTGAATTGTGTCATCAGTAGGCTTATGTGAATTGTGCCAATGGTGAGGTCCAATGGTAACCTCTCTTGCATTTTTCAAATTTCAGGTTCATGAACAATGTTTCCAGAATGGTGAGGTTCCAACTGTAATCTCTTTCCTTATCCAGATTTCATGTTCATGAACAGTGTTTCCAGAACATTGAGGTTCCAATGGTAGCCTCTTTCCTTTACCAAATTTTGAGTTCATGAATAGCATTCCCAGAAGGGTGAGGTTTCAACGGTGAGGTTCATGAACAGTTTATCCAAAAGGGTGAGGTTCCAACAGTGAGGTTTCAATGGTGAGGTTTATGAACAGGGTTTCCTGAATACTAAGGTTGCAACTATTAGGTTTCAATGGTGAGCTTCCAATTGTAAGGTTTCAACGGCGAGGTCCATGAACAGTGTTTCCAGAACAGTGGGGTTTCAATGGTGAGTTTCATTAATATTGTTTCTAGAATTGTGAGGTTCTAATGGTGAGGTTTCAACAGTGAGGATCATGAATAGTGTTTTTCCTTTTCCAAATTTCGAGTTCATGAATAGCGTTTCTAGCTTCCTATAGTTTCCCCCTTTTACATTTCCTTTGATGTAAAATTATTTTAATTCCTTTTTAAGGACTCTAATACCGATTCAAAGGCCATAACTCCTATATTAATTTCCCTATGTCTCAGGATGCTTTTACTAGGTCCAAATGAATGGTTCAATGCAATACTCTTTTAATGGAAAATTCAGTGTATCTTAAACAAATTCCCCATTAAATATTCTATAGAGACGATATATCTTCCTCCCAAGTTCTTTCTCCTTTTTATCAGGTGTGAGATGCTCGAACCTTCCATTCCTTCATGTAGGAGTTTTGCAATCAATCTTTCCTCCTTTGATGGGTTCCCCTCTGTTATTGATTCAACCTAGTAGTATCGATAATCTTCACTATTAGGTATGATCTATCATCATTCATTTTGTTTCATCTCCTTATTTTTCTCCATTCCGTTTTATGTAATGTTATCTCCATGTTCCTAATATAATTTTCATGGGTGTTGACCGGTGAGGTAGTGTCTTTGCATCCTCGATTGGATACAGTTGACACGGGGGGGAGGTGATCATAACCCATTGTGCAGGTCGTTCTCATATAAAGAATGTCAAGAACCATTTGAGTTAGGGGATTCATTGCTTCTCTTTTCTTTTACATGGAACTATATAGTTAGCATGTTTTTTTCTAATGGATCACAATGTAATTGAAATAATAAATATTTGAACCGGGTAAATAAATTGATATCGATTATATTTTATAGCCTATTGTTTTGATATATTGTGTTATATCTATGCATGATTTGTTAATTTATTCTTTTTAATGGAAATTGGTAAATAACATCTAGCCAAAATTAATTGATTATTGTTTGGTGAAAGAAAAAGTGGCATGTAAATGAATCTTGATCTTCTTGTTATAATTTTTTGTTAATAAAATTGGTGTAGGAAGGACATTTAATTATTTTTGATAGCTTAAATTTATGGTTTCCCAATTTTAGAACCTACATATAATAAATCAGTTAATCCGAGGTGGATTAAATAATATGTTGTTGGTAAAAGAAAATTTTTTGTAGGGCTCTGAGTTACCTTATTTATTTTTTAATGTCCATGATCTTAATTGATACGATGTTTGTTTTCCTATTTCTTGTGTTGTGATGTGAGCCTGGATAGCTGTTGTAATATCTAGAGTGGTGAGATGCATCGGTTTATGTATGTGGATGTTGAGGAGGACACTGAGGATGATGAAACAGGTTGGATGTGAATGTTTAGATGCTTGCATATTATTATTGGTTGTTTTTATGCTTTACATTTTCAACTTCTCAATGTAGCTAGTTTTTCATAACCTCCTTCCAGAATTAGTGAAGACGCGTGGGGTATGCGACATGTTTTCTGGGTTTATCATCCCGAGGGTGGATGGGTCTGTTCTCTTGGTATAGGTGGCAGAGAATTGACGGGTAGTTCATCTAATCATCATTTTAAGTCCATCATGTTTAGTAGCATTGAATATCTTTCTAGAATTCCTGGGAATATGGGAAACTAATGATGTAAATAAATGATTGAATAAATGATGTTAACCCATGCGGTTGGGTATTTCTGGGGAATAATGTTGAGGATGCAATTTAATGGAAATGATAACTTTGGGTGTGATGATAATGAAATATAATGTATAAATTATTTATGGATAGTTAATGTTAAAATAATTAATTAACCTAAAAAGAAATTGATAAAAATGGAATGGTGTAATGTAATAATGATATTTAAATGGTAGTGTGCTTACAAGATACGTTGTCTTTGAAGTGGAAGCTAGGAGAATGATAGAAGTTGGCTATAGTGGAGTCTAAGACAAGTATATTCCCATATTTTGGTTGTGGGATATATTATATTCTGTACATTTTGAGTTTTTATATGCTACTCCACCCTGTCAGTTAGGGAAACTAACACCCTGTGGATTATGAGCTCTAGGGGGCATCATTTGCCCATCATTCTGGTGAGAGGATGGATGCCTAACTACCCCATTTGGCCCTGCTCTCTTCTCTGGGTAGTTACTTTTGCTGGTAGGCATAGTGGTTAGTTTTCCAGAAATATGTGTGTAGAGGTCTGTAATGGATTGTGTTCATTCATACACATATATTCGGGGATATTGTTTTTTATGGACTACTATAGGAAAACATGTATATTATATGATGGAATGAAGATATTTACTCCGTGTATGGGCTGCAATGGCTTGATGTATAACTCACGGCATATGATACATGTTATACGAGATGTGGTGGTTCTTTGAAACTACTTGGTTACTTTATTAATCAGAATTGGAGTCTTTGTTGCATGAGGTACATGTTGTGGTGCTTTTCTGAGGTGTTTGTGGGAAAGAATCTTTAGATAGAGATGTTTAGAATGTGTTTCATTGGGGAAAGGCAGCAAACTTGTGGGGAAGTAGTAGTGGGGTACCCTTGATATTAATTTTTATATTATATACTCTTGTATGAGTTACTTGGTGAGAGTAGCCATGGTGAGGCTAGAAACATAGTATACCTGTTTAGGTGATGAGTTTTTTCACTTGTTTCTCACTGTGCTTTAGCATGATTTCATTACATTTTCACCAGAGGCTCTGGGGATGATCCTACTAAGTATAAATACATAATCATTCTATATATATATATAAACATTTTTCAGGTCACTTAGAGAAGGTTAGGGATCATGCAAATTTCTACTAGCTTGGGGTTTCATGAGCAGTTTGGGCATTGTTGTCACTATTGTTTTCACATTTTATGGTACTTATAGTTCTCCACTTTATATTGTAGTTGTTTTTTGTGGCATTACATATGTGTACATGGGATTTAATTTATATTTTTATCTTAGTTGGAGAAATTTTGTGTCTATTTTATCTCTCTATTTTTCATGTGTTCTCATAGAGGGTAATGCCTCCCATATGTGTGTTTACTATACCCTCGGTTCTAGTCACCAACTCAGATCCTACTAGAGGCAGGAATCGGGGGTCATTGTCTCCCTTCTCACATTTCTGGCCCATGAGGGTTACACCTTGTGGGGAGGGGGTCATGGCATAGTGGTATTAGAGGTAGGTTGAGGGATAGGATGGAGTTTGGAGGTAGAAACAAGTGAGGTCTCATGGGTTGGTGGGGAAATAGTGTCAGTCATGTTTATTGAGTGATGTAAACACTAGAGACTGATTGAGACATATGCATTTAGGACCTCATATGATCTGTTGTATGGAAATTTAAGTTTACAATGTCTACAAAACGAGGTGATATTAGTTGTAGGGTAGAGACCAAGGATAAGATCATGCATCATAATTTCTTGTTCATGTGTTTCAATGGGTATACCTTGGAATAACATAAACTAAAATCAATAAAATAAAAAAATAGATTAATTATTGTTGAGTCTTCTGTATTATAGTTTTAGGAGATCTAACTATTTTTTATTTTAGAGGTATGGCTCCAGGTCAACGTCCTCAACAATATCACATATAATATTTCTAGAAGGTTGTGCTGGCAGATCACCGTAGGGTAGAGGTTGACGATGACGATAATTGGAGGATGACACTCCGAGAGTTTTTGCACAAGATTCTGCAGACGTGCAAGGGCTCTATTTCAGATACAGTTAAGGAAGACTTGTAAGAGGAGGTCGAGATAGGTTTTAGTTCGATCTGTGCTCAGAAAGAGCTATGGATTTCCTTGGTTGTGAAGATGCTACATAGATCAGTGAGGTTGTGGTGGTTCTAGTTTTTCAAGGATTTTGAGGAGTCAAAGATCTCCTGGGAGGAGTTCCAAGACATGTTTAGATTGGAGTGTCTCTCTTCGACCGCGAAGGTGTCCAGTCTCTAGAAGCTTTGTACCCATCGAATGGTGATCTCCAATGGGAGAGATGTTAGACTCTATTGAAGTAACCATTCCAATATGCTTCAGACCTATTTCTAGATGAGGAGGCTAGGGTGAGGAATTTCGAGGAGGTTTTGTGTCCAGAGATCTAGTGCCCAGTCACCCCATTTAGGCTGAAGACATATCTTGAAGTGTTGTCAAGGGAAGAGGATGTCAAGCGGACATTGACAAGAAATGAATCATCAAAAGAGGAGAGTCACCATGATTCCTCACAAAGCTGATCTGTGGTCTTGGGTTCTCGGTTTACAAGGAAGAATTTTTTCTATTCAGTCAGGGGTATGTCGAAGCCCTCCATATCTTGTTTCTTTGGAGGGAGAAACTCTCTAGATTATGCCATGGGATCATGTGATTTTTCTTCTTATGTTTGTTGATTTCATTAGTAGCTAGAGTGCCTGACCTTTTTGAGAAGTCATCGTGAACTAGGAACTCTGCTCCAGGATCCTCCACTGAGGCAGTTCTAACCAAGGCAGCAGCAGCTGCTCACAGCAGCATTGGATCAGTAGAGGGTACATGGGGCAAGGAGAGGAAAACATCGTGATTCTCCCCAACCTCAATGAGAAGAGCGTGGCTATAGTGGTGTTCCTCATTAGGGATATAGAGGCTATATTGGATGTCGTGGTCTCCTTCTTGCTTCAGCGTTGCCATCTCCAAGAGAGCCAAACATCGTTCAAGGAACCCTTGTGTTGTTGTCAACCATGGTTTGTGCCTTTTTTGATTTAGAAGTTACACAATCCTTTATATCACATACCCTTGTCTATGCCTTGGGACTTGAGGTATAGGGGCTTCTGGTGACCTTGGCATTGACTACGGTTGTTGGAGGTCGAGCCGACTAGTTGGATGTTTGTAGAGATTGTGAGCTAGTGTTGCGGAAGCACCACTTTTGGGGAGATTTCATATGTTTACAAATACAAACATATGATGTCATCCTCTACATGGATTGGTTGTATTCGGTGTAGTCTATCCTGGATTTCTTCAGGAGGCAGATATTGATCTTCGATTGTGATGGAGAACCAGTGCTGTTAGTTGAAGAGAGAGATCCTCAGATAGGTCAGAGGCGTGTTACGTCCTTATCATTCATGATGGATGAGCTGATGTTGAGTTCTTCATAGGATCAACAGTTTTCATTTCCTAGGGTTGTAGAAGGGTACCATGATGACTTTACAGAAGAGGTTGTAACATTACACCCTTGATGAGAGATCAATTTGTGGGATTGAGATACAACCAATAGAATCTCTTATATCTATTTCTACATATATGATAGACCCTTTTATGTTTTGAGAGTTACGTATAAAGTGTGACGATATATTATAGTGTGGTTTTGTTTGGCCAAGTGTGCCCCATTCGATGCACCAATATTGTTCGTGAACAAAGATGAGGATATATTTTGGTTGTGTGTGGATTATCATCACTTAAAAAAAGTGACAGTGAAGAATCTATAACCTCTTCCATGTATTGATGATTTATACAATCTTATTAAGTGTGAAAGTTCATTCCCAATGATCGAATTGCAGTCAGGATGTCATTTGATTCTTATAAAGTATGATTATATCCCGAAGAATACTTTCCATTGTTGTCATGGGAATTATGAGTTCATTGAAATGTCATTCGGAATGAAAAATTATCCATCTGTGTTCATGGGATTGATGAACACAGTGTTTTGTGAGTTCCTAGACAAGTTTTTGCTGGTTTTCATTGATGAAATCCTGGAGTAATCTATATTTGAGGAGGAGCATATAGAGCATCTACATGCCATTTTGGGAGTTCTTCGTCAACACCATCTATTTGGGATGTTTTTGAAGTGTGTGTTTTGGGATCGATATGTCCATTTCATGGGGAATGTGGTGTCCCAGAAGGGAGTAGTTGTGGATCCATCAATGATAAAAGTACTTCTGCCTTGGGATGCCCCCTAGATAGTGTCAGAGGTGAGATGTTTCCATGGTCTCACAGTCTACTACAGGATGTTTTTATCTTATTTCCCTTGAGTTGTAACTCCACTGAAATCATTGATTAGGAAGGATCGAGAATTCATATGGACGGATCAGTTTAATGCAGCTTTCGAGTATCTAAAGGAGAAGTTAGTAAGTGCTCCCAATTATTTGTCTTTTAGTGGAGGGAGTTCAGTTTGATGTTTTATGAAATGCTTTGCATATGTGGTTATGTTGGGTTCTGATGCAGTAGAGATCAGTGGTTTCTTATGGGTCTCGGAAGTTGCATCCCTCAGAACGTAACTATTCCACCCATGATCTTGAGTTGACAGTAGAGTGGATTTCTCTGATGTTTTAGAGACATTATCGCATTGGTGAGGTCTTTGTGGTTTTCACTGATCTTAAGAGTTTGAGGAATGTTTTCTCCCATAGTGACTTGAACATATGAGAATGACAGTGGATGGAGTTATTACAGGATTACGACATAGAAATACCATATACACCTGCAGACGGAAATTTTGTAGATGATGTATTGAGTCAGATGTCTCATAGTGATGCAGTGTGTGAATATGGTGACTCCTGGAATGTAATGGAAAAACATTCATCATTAAATGTTGATATGGGTGATTTTGGGGGAAGCGGTTGCCTTTTTTAGATGATGGTGCGGTAATCTGTGGTGCAGTAGGTGGAAGTGTCCCATTTGTTGGATCCAGAGGGGGTTTGCAGAGACGAAGTTGTTTGTTGTGAGGTCCTGGATGGTTGGTATGAGGAAGAAAAACACCGAGTGTTTTATCATGGAAGGATATTTGTTCCTTTGTCCATGAGAGATAATGTTCTCAAAGAGTTCCATGGTTCTTCTTTAACAGTGCATCCTGGAGTGACAAAGATTTACCGAGCCTTGAGGATCTAGTTTTGGTGGCCTAGGTTGAAGCGTGTGGTTGTGGAGTTTCTGTCTCACCCTTTGGTCTGCCAGAAGGTGAAGGCCAAACAATATGCTCCTCATGGTCTTGTCTAGCCATTTTATGTTCCTCAATGGAAGTGGGTGGACATCTCAATGGTCATTGTTACTTGTTTACCTTGAGCTTAGGGAAGACATGATGCTATTTGGGTGGTAGTGGATCAGTTAACAAAATTCTCCTACTTCATAGCAATCAAGGAGTCATGATCTGTGGATGTTTTGTTGAGGCAGTGTCTGGAGGAGGTTCTGAATCTTCATGGAGTTACAAGGATAGTCATTTTCAATCAATATCCTAATTTTACCTCTTGGGTGTGGGGATTTATCCAGTATGATTTTAGTTCTCAGCTATGCCTTAGCACATATTTTCAGCCTCAGACGGATGTTCAGACAGAGCGGACATTCTAGACTCTTGAAGATAAGTTACAGACATGTGTCCTAGATTATGGAGGTTCATGGATGAGGAACTTACCCTTGGTGGAGTTTGCATAAGATAATATTTTTCACTCCACCATCGGCATGGAGTGAATTGGAGACATGTATGGATGACCTTTCTGTTTTTCATTGTGATGGAATGGGGTCTTAGAGTCAACAATTCTCAGAACAGAACTAGTGGATAATACAACAGAGACAGTTCATGTGATTCGTGAGAGTATGAAGTCATCACATGATTGTCAAAAATTATGTTTCGATCAAAGGAGGAGACCCTTAGAGTTTGATGTTGGGTATCACATGTTTCTGAAGGTGACTCCCATCATTGGAAGCGATGGTTTGGTCATGGGATTAAGCTTTCTCTCATATTTGAGGGGCCTTTAAAGGTGATAGGTAATGTTGGAGCAGTGGCAGATTGAGTAGCACTCCCCTGCAGATGAGACAGCTACACGATGTTCTTCATGTTTCACAGATACTTCATTATATTCATGATGACTCTCACGTCATCAATTGGGGAGACATCAATGATGATGATGATGAGACCTTCTAAGAGCGGCCTATGGAGATCCTAGACGGCAAATGTAATGTGTTGTGTTGGCATTCTATCCCCATATTTTGTGTTTTGTGAAGACACAGTGATGTAGAAGAGAGTACATGGGAACACGAGTCACATATATGTGTTCAGTGACTAGAGTTGATTGATTATTAACTCTTTTCATGTAACGACGTTCAAAAAATGTTTTAAGGACATTGTTGGTTTTGAGATGGATTTTTTGGTTTTTTGTGGCATTCTCTATTTTGAGAGGTATCACTATGGGTGGTTGTTCAGAATTATTTTTTGTTCCATTTTAGGTTGGTTTTGAATTCTCGAAGACGAAAATGTTTTGAGAGGTATCTGATGTATTGGCACAAAACTCTTTGGTTCATTCCTTTGAGAAAATCTATTGTCAGAGGTGATTTAGGAGGTCAATGTGACCTATCCCCAACACATTTCCAAATTTCTAGTTCTATAAACATTATGAAGGTAGCCTTAGGTGAACAGTACAATGGTAGCCTTAGTTGAATAGTGCAATGATAGCTTTATGTGAACTGTGTCATAGTTAGGCTTATTTTAACAGTTCCAAATGTTAAGGTCCAATTGAAACATCTCTTTCCTTTTCCAAATTTTTAGTTAATGATCATTGTTTCTAGAGTAGTGTATTTTCAACGGTAAAATATTTCAATATTCCAATTTCATGTTCAAGAACAGTGTTTCCCGAATAGGGGGGTTCCATAGGTAGCCTCTATCCTTTTCCAAATTTTGAGTTCATGAATAGTATTTCCAGAATGGTGAGGTTCCAACAATGAAGTTCATGAACAATGTTTCCAAAAAGGTGAGGTTCTAAATGGCGATGTTTCAATGGTGAAGTTCATGAAAATTTGTTTCCAGAATGGTGTGGTTCCAATAGTGATGTTTCAATATTGAGGATCATGAACAGTGTTACTAGAATAATGAGGTTCCAATGGTGAGGTTTTAACAGTGTGGTTCATGAATCGTGGTTGCATATCGGTGAGGATTCAACAGTGTGGTTTCAGCATTGAGGATCATGAACAGTGTTTTGAGAATGGTGACGTTCCAACAGTGACGTTCATGAAATGTATTTCCATAACGGTGAGGTTCAAATGGTGAGGTTTCAACAGTGACATTAATAAATGGTGTTACTAAAATGTTGTTGTCCCAATGTTTTGGTTTTAACAGTGTGGTTTATGAACAATGTTATTCCTTTTCCATATTTTGAGTTCATGAACAGTGTTTCCAGCTTCATTTAGATTCTCCCTTTTAACATTTCCATTTATGTAAAATAATTTTAAATCCTCATTTTAAGGAAATTAATATTGATTCAATGGACATACCTCCTATATTAATTTCCCTAATGCTCAAGATTCTTCTACTATATCAAACTTTGTTGTCTAATGCGGTCCACTTTTAAGGAAAAATCCAGCGTATTTTAAACCAATGTACATTAAATCTTCTAAAGTGATGAAATATATTCATCCCTAGTTCTTTCTCATTGTTCTCAGGTGTGACATGCTCGAACCATCTATTCCTTCCCAAAGGATTTGTGTGATCAAGCTTTCAACCTAGGATTGGTTCCCCACTCTTTTGGATGCATCGAAGTAGTATCAACCAATCTTCTATATATGGTATGATCTATCATCATTCTATTGGGTTCATCTCATTTTGTTTCTCCATGACCTTTTATGGAATTCTATCTCTATGTTCCTAATAAACTTTTCATGGGTGTTGACTGGTGTGGTGGTGTCTTTGCAACCTCAGTTGGATACAATTGTTATGGGGGAGGATATCATAACCCGTTGTGTGGATCATTTTCATATAAATAATGTCAAGAACCATTTGAGGTAGAGGATTCATTGCATCTATTTTATTTTATTTGGTACTGTATAATTAGTATGTTTTATCCCAATGGATCCCAATGGAATTTACATAATAAACATTTGAACCAGATAAACAAATGGATATCGATCATATATTATTGCCTCTTTTTTGTTATATAGTGATATATCTACGCTTTCTTTGTTTTAATTTGGTTATTTATGGAAATAGGTAAAAAAAATAAAGATGTAATTAATTGATAATTGTTTGGCTAAAGATAAAGAGGAATGTAAAAGAATAAGGTTCTTCTTGTTTGAATTTTATGTTAATCAAATTGGTGTAGTAAGCATGTTTAATAATTTGTGTCAGCTTACTATTTATGTTTCCTGAATTAGGGACCTACGAATAATAAATTGGTAAATCCAAGATCGATTAATTAAATTGTTATTTGATAAATGATAATTCTTTTTAGTGTTCTAAGTTAACCTATTTCCTATTTAAGGGCATAGTTCCCAATTAATATGATGTTTGTATTCCTACTGCTTGTGTTGTGATGTGAGCCTAGATATCTGTTGCGATATGTGGGGCTAAGGAGGCCTACTAGTTGTGACTACAGTTGATGCCAAGAGTGGCGAGATGCATCAGTTTATGCGTGTGGGTGTCGGGGTGGTCACCAGTGTTGATGAAACGGGTTGGATGTGAATGTTTGGAGGCTTGTTGATTCTTATTATTTGTTTATCTACTTTACATTCCACACTACTCAGGGAATATGGTTTTACATACCCTCCATCCAAAAGGGGAAAAGGCACATGGGGCATGCTACGTGATTTCCATGTTTAGCTTCCAGATGATGGATGGGTCTGTGATCTGTCTATATACAGTAAAAATCTGATGGGTAGTTCATCTACTCACTATGTTGATCCCATTATGTTTAGTTGCATATAATGTTTTTATAGAATTCATGTAAATATGGGAATTTAATGATGTAAATAAATGATTGAATAAATTATGTTATCCCATGGGGTTAGAGCTTGGTATGGATTAATGACTACCCCCTTTGGCCCTGCTCTCTTCTCATGGTAGTTCCTTGAGTTCATAGGCAGATGGGATAGTTTTTACCATATATGTGTGCAGAGGGTTGTAATGGATTTTGGTTATTCAAACATATACATTCTAGATATAGATTCATATGGATTACTATAGGTGTAACATGTATAGGTTTTGATGGATTTAGGATCCCTACTCAATGTATGGGATGTAATGGCTTGTGGTATAATACCCAATTTTTGATACATGTTATACGAGCTATGGTGGCTCCAAAAAACTACCAGGTTACTTGCATACATGGACGTGGTGGTTTTGATGCCGGAGGTGCATGTTGTGGTGCTTTTCCCATGTGTGTGTATGAAAGCCTTTTTAGAGAGCGATTCTTAGGACGTGCAACGTTAGGGAAAATCACCAAAACAGTGGGGAAGTAGTACCAGGGGACCCCTGATATTATTTATTATATTATATACTCTTGTATGAGTTACATGGTGAGAGCATTCCTAGTGAGGCTGGGAACAAAATATACCTGTTTAGGTGATGAGTTAGTTTCACTTCTTGTTCACTGTAATTTAGCATTATTTCTTTACTTTTGCATGAGAGGCTATGGGGTGGATATTACTAAGTGTACTGTTATAGTCAACCTATGTATATATAAACTATTTTTCATGTCCCTTGGATCAGGTTGGAGATTAGGCTGGTTTCCACTAGCTTTTGGTTGTAGTAGCTGTTTGGGCTTCATGGTCACTATTGTTTTCACTTTCTATTGGGTACATGCAGTTTTCCCCTTTCAGTTGTAGCAGTTTTGCATGACATTACATATGTGTACATGGGAATTCATTTATATTGTTTAATGTGTTGGATTTTGATGGTGTATATCTTACCTTTCTCTTTTCCATGTGTTCCATTAGAGGGTAATGCCTCCCATTTGTTTGTTTACTATACCCTTGGTGCCAGTCTCCATCCCGGGTTCTACTAGAGGTGGGACACGGGGTTTCATTATCTCCCTTCTAACATTATCTGACTAGGAGGGGTACACATTTTCGTGAGAGGGTCATGACAATATATGTTATTCAAGTTGCAATTATGGATGTTTGTGTCTATGCTGATTATTTTGGTATAAAATATAATATGAGAGAATATGTTTTTATCACCAAATTTGGGGGTGTGGTTTAGGATGGACCTAGTAAGTATCATATTTAGTATGCATATAATTTCCTTTAGAACCAAAACCCATAGTTTTGTTCTGGGGTATCTCAAATATGATCAAAAATTTTTAAATAATGCCCAACTGATTCCTTAGAAAAAAATGATAATAAAAATAAAGAAGATTTTATGGATATTTATAAATAAAATAATAAAAATAATAAGAAATCTAATTTTTTTACGATATGGATAAATGAAAACTCACATAGTTATCAAATATCATTTATAGTTTTAACCAAAACATATATTATAGTACCCTTAGATTGAGGTTTCCTTTGTAGTCATATAGATGAAATAAAAATGAAAAATAATTATATTCAAATGGATAATCATTAAAAAGGAAAAACTAGACATTATAATAGAGGGATATTCAAATTTCCTAGGAATAAGAAATAAATAAAAATATTATTATAAATGTTTTTTTGTAGAGATAAAGTGTCCTTTCATATAGGGGATAAATAGTCCATTCCCTGTTACTTTATTGGCATCATATAAATTTTCTAAACACAAATTCAATGTAATCTTACACTACATTCAATAATTATTTCATACATCAAAAATTAATTTGGTTTGAAACTTCATAATTTATCATGGCCTAATGAAATGACTTTAATTTTTCAATGGGTTATCAATTCGTGATTTTTATGTATAGGTTATGTGATCATCAAAGAATAATCTAAAATAAACAACAATGGATATTTACAAATACATCATTAATAATATTTAAATTATTTAATATAATTTATTTTGGGAAATATTTTTTTTGTATGAATATAATTTTTATTATTTCAATTATATATATTATTAAAAAAACATGTTTTGTTTTATTTTTATTTGGAATTTGATTTAGGATCATATCAATCGATGCGATCAGATATGATGTACTATATTTGGAATCCAAGGTAATTTTAATAATAATTCTATTTGAAGTTGAATTAAATTATTTTAAATCAAATTGATGTGATTGTATGATTAATATTTTATAAAATTACAAAATTGGTTTATAATATTTTTATAATAAAATTAATGATAAATAAATTTTTTATTTTGTGTTCAAATGAAATTATATTTTGATCTTAAAGGTTTTTGTAATATATATATATATGAATATCTAGTTGGTTACACTCTAAATAAGACTCATTGATCTTAATTATTTTATCGGTATTTATTTCAATTTCATTATTTATATTAAATATTTAATAGTTCATTTTATATTTAATCCCTATTTAATATTCTAAAAATCCAATTGAAAATTATTTTAATATCATTAATAAATTTATTTTAATTTTGTTATTTAATTTATTAAATTATTTATATATTAAATTATAATGAATTTTTCAATATAATAAATAATTTATTTTTGGTAATAATAAATAATATATTTTTAAATATAAATTAATTATTTTTTTATGATTATGACATTGGGACAATAATTTTTGAATGTAAATTTGGCATTCTTTCATGATTTTTAAAGGAAATAAGTGATTGATATTGTTCAGCAATGTTATAACTACAATTTTATAATAGATACCAATGAAATGGACAATATACATTTAGATGAATCAACATAAAATCAAATAAAGTAACAATGTGTGTCTAGATGTTTCCAAAGAATATAATTAAAATATATTCAATCCCAATTTACAATATTTGGTTAAATAAATTTCTATAATAATGAATTCAAATTTCAATAAATATTAATTGACATAGCCACGAATACAATTCAACCTCGATATTATGAATATCTAAAAGGATAAAAATATATTTTATCCAAATATTAATAATACATGGATCAATTGAATTTTTTTAAGTTATTTGGAGAGATGATTGTGTTTTTCTATTATTCCATTCGGAGAAAAATTATCATTACCTTTAAATGGATACATTCACCAAGAGAAATTTAGGTAATTGGAAATGTCCTATATCAATTGATTATTAAAATTTTTAATTATTAAATAAATATATAGGAACTATAGAAATATTTTTTATAAAATATTATATAATAGTTGTATAATAATTCTCATAAAATTAAACAAATAAATATATGGATTTTTTAATAGGTTCTAATACCATAAAAATAACTACATCTTGCACGTGGTCACATCGATTTCTTCGAGACATAATTTTTTATTATAAATTATTTTTATGAAATTAATTTTTTGATTGATTTCTTATATTTTATCTTTAATTTCATTTTTACTCTATGTGAATGTTTTGTTAAAATATATCAATAATCATTCAATGTTTTTTTTCAACTCATTTCTTCCTATGTGGAACTACTAAAGACATTTTAAATTAGAATTTGTAAGCTTCTAGTACTACTACTATGCATGATCGATATTTTGAAGTCACCTTGTTGTATACAATGTAAACATGTGTTATTAATATGCATGAAAAATATTTTTTGATAATTATAATGGAATAGGTAGTCGTTTAGACATGAGCCTATTTTATAGATTCAATTTTAATATTATTTACATAATAGTTGGGGCTTCTTTTTAGTAATTTTTATATTTTTTTTATTTTAAAAAATGATTTATCAAATATTTATTATGAATTTTTTTATTATATGTACTCTATTATCTCTAGTTACATGTTTATCATTATATGATTATTTTTTCAAACTCAAAAAAAATTCAAAAGATTATACATATTAAAATATATTTAACTCTATATTTTTTATTTCATATAATAAATATCTATAAAACCCAAAAAATCAATAAATCATTATTTTAAATCATTATTTCGATTTTATTATAGGGGATTGAGAGTGATTTTATGTATTTAATTTGGTTTTATTTAGATTGGAAATACTCACTTTAGTACCATTTGAGGATCATTTTGGACAATATTTGGTATCAGTTTTGTTGGTATGTTTGTTTATTATTTAATTTTATTCATCATATTTTTCAATGGAATTATATTTTTTTTGTATGGCTGAATCATTTATAATACAATTCCATGGTACAAATATTTCAAAATATTTCAATAAAACTAACAAACATTATATGGAAGATTTAAATAAATACCATTATGAAATTATAATCTTATGTATTCTGTTTAAAATTAGAGAACTGTTTGAGAAATATAATGATCATAGAATGAATTATAGTGACCCAAATGTATTATTATTACAATAAATTTAGTTTCATGAAAACTATTAATTTTTTACTTTACAAAGATTAATTCAATTGGGTCACTACATTCAATTTTTCATATGGTATTATGTATTCTATTATTATTTACTAAAAGGGAAAATTTTTTCATATAAATATTCTCTAATTAACATATAACCAACCATTATAAATTTATGATGAAAATTTATGAATCTATTTAATAAATGTGTTATATGTTCAATGAGATTACCGATAACATGATTTATATTAGAAAAACTATAAAAAGATCATCCGACATAACATGAATCATAACTAGACTTACACTAACTGATACTAAATTCCCCTAAATCTCTAGTGGTTATACACCAGTGTATGAAGAAAAATATTTTTTAGGGTATGTTGTTTCCTATCCTTTTGATTTGGAATCAACCCTCCATAACATAAAAAATGTTAAAGAATGTTTTATAAATCCCAAATTTGAACAACATTCAACGTTGATGTATTTAAAACTAAAAAGAAATCTCAAAATGACCATGAAAAATATCATAACCCATATACATAAATGTCCTTTTTAATATAATGTCCTATAATAAATGAACACAATAGGAAAAAATCTAGCAGAGGTATTTTTAAATTATGGAACTTTCTTTAGTGTATGGAAGGAAAACTAATAGCTTTTATTTAAAAAAGAATAAACCAAAGAAAAATAAATGAATATAATAGGTATAATACATGTCACCAAACACAAATATATATATTAAATATTTTTAAATATATCAATATTGATTATTTATAATACCATCTAGCCATTTTGGAAAAACATCTCTAGATCATGGCCCCAAACAAGAGTTCACTAAATGCAACGACATAACCTATGCCTCTTGTAAACAATGTATATATTCCTCACCCATACTCTCCAACCAATTTCTATAAGATATTTTATCTAACATTGTAATCTATTTAGGACACATTTCCCTTCCTCCATCCAGTTCAATACTGATTCTTTTGATATCTGTCTTTTCCTATGTTTTAAGAATATGGATAAAATATAATTTATTCATAGAAAATACTATTTGTCTACCAAAATGTGTTACTTTTAATGTATTCAGCATATTTTTAGGTCACATTATGCCTTCTTCTAAAAATATATTACTATAATATTTTGAAAAATATTCCAATAATCTAAGTCCCACTAAGATTGAATACATACAAAAAATTCCTTAGACTATAACATTGTCCAGCTTATATGTCAGATTTTAAAATTTATCAACCATACATTGATCCAAAAATCCATCTTTCGAAAACATTTGGATAATGTGATACATGAAATGAAAATGTTTTTACCTAGATTTTATATTTCAGTTTTTTATAAGATATACCCTTTCTTGGATATCGTTGAATAATGTTCTACTATAATATATTTTCCCATTCTACTATAAAACCCCTTTTGTTAAATCAATTACTCAATAGATTCTACTTTTCCAAAAACATTTCATAAATTTTAGATATCCGAACTGTTGGTATTACCTCCTAAATTCTACCTGCAATCATTCATTTGAAATTGAGTACATGGATTCTAGTACATTTTTAATTTACAACGTCTACTCTAAAGAATGAATTTAAAAAAAATGAGTCACATTATTCATCTTAAAACTAAGTGACATTTACTCCAAACTATTGCAATATTAGGGCATCCACATCACTTCTTCCTTGTTTTATCTCCCTAAATTTTCCTTTAACTGATGACACCTCACACTATATACATACTTTCCTTCATTATACAAACCATTAAATAAATAAATATTATTAATTCCAATTCTTATTAAACCTTTTCTACGTTTTGAATAACAGCTCTTATTTTTAGTGACTTAAACACAAATAATTTAATTTTTTTCTCAGGTTTTTTCTCCCAATATTAGAATATCTCATTCCAAATCATTCAAAAAATTATAGATATGCTCTAATAGATAAACAAACAATGTTATAGACCTCAATCCACTACCATACCTCATACAATACATATTATTTATGGAAAAAGTATATTTCATATTATACATTCTATGAAAAAAAATACTCTGAATCCTTAATCTGGTCAGTCTTTGGACCCATAAAAAGAAAATCATAAACATAGAGAAAATTTATGATGAAATTACGATAACTAAACACATCCAAATAAGAAAAAAGTTAAAATCACTCAAGAAAAATTCACTCCCCTATATAAATTAATTGATATTTTATATTAATTAAATGGTTGAATATTTTATCCTAAGAAAACATTTTTGGGATAACATTGTAGATATTTTGTTCTACTTTATAATAAACCCTATTACTACTATATTAATATTTGATCCTCTGAATCAAAAAAATGTATTACATAGTCAGATATGACTAATAAATATAATTATTTTCCCAAGATACCATCCTTATTATCATTCTTTCATCGGGATTTGATAGAGTGGAATGAGTTTTCCTCATCACATTAGCATTTCAATACTCCCTAATGCACACAATGGTTCCCCCATCGATAGATTAGTATGGTCCTACGTTCCAATGGTTGGAGGTCATCTACATTTTGAGGCCCAAACTATCTTAGGGACTCACATTGGTTGATAGGATGCGAGGTCACGCTCATCAAATCCTTTTTGGGGGAATTTATTTCTAATACGGATCTCTCATAGAGATTTAATAAATGTTTGTGAATATCTCTCTAATCCCTATATGGGACCAAGTACACTAAAAATAGTTATTTCACAATTCAATTTGATGTAAAAAATATCCTGATTCATCTATATTTATCTAAGGTTCTCCATCATTTTCTGATTGTGAGTAATCACTTATGTTCAGAAGTCACATGACAAAATGCATTGGTCTAGAAGCCCATGTGTAGAGGCGGTTGATATTATGATGATGGGATTGAGGCACTGTGAGTAATCATACATATCCATGTTACTATAATAATTAAAACCCACATTGTTTAGTTGGATTTTGGACTTACACATTGAGTATACCTTATTTATGATGCCTAATGAGGATCTTGTTGCATCCCCCTAAGCCCGTGTAATCCATTTTTACTATGATAAAAAAGATGCATTTCATGATAATCCTTATGGAATGTAGATATGGGATATTAATATTAGGTTATTACTTAATATATTCTATATGAATCTTAAGATGTTAATGATGCATCCTGTGAATCCCAGTTTTGGAGGGAATTAGATTCCTTATAGTTTTTTCAGGCTGGGGAAAACAGACTAGGTCTTCCCTATTTATTATGCCCAATGAGTTGATCATTTCATCACCTTAAACTGTATGATCAATGATCATTTTTTTGGAACAATAGGTAGTAAATGATTATCTTCATGCATTGTGGATGTGGGATCTACATTTTTGGGCAGTCCATGTGATATTTTATATGTATCTAGATCAATTAATATGGATTCCAAAATTTCATGGTTATGGAGGGAATTATAGTTATTTTAGTTCCTTAGGTATTGATCATATAAACTTCAAATACCCTATTTGTGATTCATAATGAGGCTCATGTTGCATCCACCTACACCCACATGAGCCATGCTAATTTTGAGAAAAAAGATGGAGTGCATGATCAAACTCGCGACATGTAGAAGTGGGATCATAATATTTGGGAGATCCAAGAGATATTTGATATGGAACATGAGCCTTTAAAGTTGTTTCCTACATATCCTAGTAATGATTGGAATCAGTTTCCCCGTAGTTATTAATGGTTGTGGCTCACACACTAAGGCTACCATATTTATGAATGACCCTTAAAATCTAGAAGGTGTCTCACAATCCTATCTGTATACCCTGGGATTCATCAGGTGACCAAGATAGACAGATATGGGGAAGTTTTTAGATCCTTGGTGGTGTGTTCCATGGGGTTTTTCATGTCTTGTCTGACACATAGGGTGACATCATGACTCTAGACTAGCATTTCTTAGGAGTGTTCCATGTCATGAATGACTTGTGTAGGAGACACAAAATGATCGTGATGACATGTCCATAGGTGTCGCAAGTCTCAAATGACTCATTCATTGGGGCGATCTATGAGATATAGGTCATCATGTAGAAATGTGCTGATGATTCATGGCTTATGTGAGAATGTTCTATCATATGAGTTAGGAGATGCACCTGAAGGACATCACATGTCTTGGGTGAAAAATCCAATGTGTTCACAGGATCCTGGTAGTGCTCACAGAAGTATTTCAAGGCTTCTCTTGACATTTCCGAAGTGATTGGTATATCTCAAATGATATGGCGACGGGATATCATGTGATCTATGTGGTGTGTTTTGGCACAATCACATGACTTTATAAGGAAAAAATGAATCCCACATTGGTATTCAATTGCCTAAATTATTTTACTTTTGTAATTCAAATCCTATATTTTTCACTTGTATTCCAAATTCTATGTATTGGTTCAGTGTCAGATTGTTTGGGTCCCATGGTATCTATATGACATGTGATGTGGATATAGTGTGTCTCTCAAGGAGTCCTTTGTGTGATCCTTGGTTGATAATGCTAAAGACATTATTCTTTTGGCATGACTTCTCTACCAATCTACCAGTGTATTACATAGATTAATGTTGGTCGATCATGTGATCAGATGATTTCCGATGCATGGGATCTAATCGAAGACAGGGGTATTCCCATCTGTAAAATCAATTGATTGACCCAAAATTATTATCCATCTGACCAAAACCTTTTTTCGAATTTGAGTACCGAATTAATATGCATAGTCAACTGTGTACTCGTCAGTTTTTGCAGGGCATCTAGGGTGAGTCTAGACTGGTGTCGACACGAGTTCTGGCATTACACTGTTTCATGAGACTCAACATTGCACCACATTTGGTGTGACACCTGTTTTCTAATGGTCTTAGGTTCATCATTACTTTATTATATTATTACTGATTATTCCCTACCCTCACCTTGAAGGGATTTCAGGCCATCATATCGACATGCAAAAGGGTCTTCTCAAGATCCAAGTGCCTGTTAGAGTTCACATGTGAGTCATTGAATGCCCTATCTCATGGTCTCTTGGACCATGCGAAGGGTATTCAAGATGCATCGCATGACCTACAGAAAAAGAGAACCCTAATCCCCCCTTTTCATCTCCTTCATTTATTGTGACGAGTTTTTGTGCTCATAAATGATTGCATGCATGGAACTTAGGATATTTCCTATATTTTTTATAGACTAGTCTTGTGACCGATATGGGACATATGGTGATACATGATTATTTCATGTAAAAATATATCTATTTTTCCTTAGAGAACCACAAGGTATCCTAAACATCTTCTAGGTATTTGTTGTGGTGAATGTGGAAATCCTGATGGATCTCACAAGATGAGGCGGTCGTGACACTAAGATCTTGCGGGGGCTCATGTGTTGCTCAATGTACTTATCATATGACATTCAAGGACCATGGAAAGGCTCACCGACTCCCATTTGATCCCCTCTGTTTTATTTGGAATGGTTTGTGAGATACATGAGTTTGACTAAGAAATATCCATGATTTTTACTCAATTTTCCGGTGGTGTCTCACATGAACAATATGGATTATTTGAGATCACACGTATTATTCCCAAATCTATACATTTGAACATAGAACACTATAGATTTATCTGGTTGTTCCCATGTGATATGGATAATGAGATGAATGGTCTCTTTATGATGAACCAGATTGGTCAGGGTGCATCACATGGCTTCAGCGGTGCATCACATGTCCTCCAGTAACCAGAGAACCCTCATGACTCCTCCTCATTATCTCCTTAATTATTTGTGAAAATGAATTCATGGTCTTGTGATACAAACTAGACATCATATAGGTATATTATTCTTTTAAATGATAGTTGGACTTTGATATTTGTTTCTACTATGGGTATCCACCTTGGTATGCCCCTTCCCTTGATTTTCAAGGGATTTTAGACAGTTTTTCTGGCATGTTTCAATGAAAAATTTCACAACCATGGGTGATGCTCATTTGGCCTTCTCCGTTCAGTCATTGGAATGATTAGTCACATGATATGGTGGGTTTCTATGGTGTTTCCGCAGGATAATTGCTATGAATAGATCCTTCACATAACATTGAGGTTGTCACACGATCAAATGTTTTTTAGGGGATCCAAAAGTCTCCATCCATCTTCATCTATCTTTCTATCATGTGAATGATAATACCCATGTTTAGGTATTTCAACCACTATGCTTTCATTTGGTGGGTTTTAAAAAATTACCCCCCTTAGTGGCGACATTTGATGGGGATAAGGACTCACTCATAAGGACAACTAGATGACCTCTAGAGTCCTTGGTGGTGTCATAATTTAGCTCATTCACATGATTTTTCATTCACTATTTGGCCTTTATTATTCCGCGAGTTTCATATATATAGGGGGTGGAGAGAGTTTCTTTCCACAGGCTAACTTCTTCTTTAGAGAGCTCCCACTACTACCCTATCAAAAGTATTCATAGAGAACCATGATAGAAATCCCATTCGATGAGTATTCATCACAAGTCACGACCATGATACCTTCTCTTACACAATATTGTTTTTTTCTCAAACACTCATTTATCTCACCCTCTGAATAGATTTCAGTAATTTCATGGACATAAGTAGATGTCATGAGGACTCCATGTTTTTTTCCAGCTCGAACACTTGATCAGTTTATGTGACCATTTATAGGTCACATGATTGTGAGTCTTCAAGGAGGTCATGAAATGATCTTGGGGCCTTTCAGTGGTTATGGGACCCATGATTCATCTGGTTTTCATTGTGGTTCATGAGCTTCTTGATGTAGTTTGTGAACCCTTGGATTAGTCATGCGATGCAGATGACATCATTGAGACATTTTCATGCCTTTACTTCTATCAATACATTATATTTGTTCGTCTGAAATGTTCATCTTACTTAACTTTTAGATGGATTCCGATTCTGCCAATCAGCACACAACACTTCAATAAGGGATGAAATATTAGATATTCCTCACTGTTAATCTATTGTGGGGAGCATCAATCCCACTTTTCATTGTTTGGGTGGGTCATATAATCAGGTCTTACTAAATCATATGGGGTAGAAATTTCTGATCTACCCCATTTTCGACTATCTACCGCTCAATGGGTTTGGTCTTACTAATTAATTCTATATCCCTCTTCCAAATTCACCGTCTATACCATTATTAGATCCAAAGGGATCAAAACACCTTATACGATAATATTTCCCCTAGAAGACACTTTATTATAATGGGATACCATGAGGGTAGTTATTTGATGACATTCATGCAGGTGATCATTTATTGGAATAAACGTATATATGATTGGGATATCTATATGTATTATTCAATAATATGAAAATCAGCCTTTGGTTGAATGTATGGGTGGATCTTTAGTAGGGACTTACGACCGAGGGGGATGTTTCGGATATGATTGGGGAACTATCATCTGGGCCTAGTACATTGCTTCTAAATGTCACAAGGATCTACATGTGATTGGGATGTATGAAGATATCTACATATTACAAACATTGAAATAATATTAAATGAACTTCATGATGGTGTTACTCGTCTATTGGAACCCCAAAATGAACACCTTACACCTCACACAAGCTGATGTAGGACTAATCCATCGAGATATATAGTTTGTTTTTGGTGGTCCCATACTTGGAGGAATGTATGATGATTTGTTCCCCCACCCAAGTATGTTTGGAATGATGTGACCAAGACTCCTCCTTTGAATCATAAACATACCATGTTCAGTGATAAAACCCACCAATAAGTGGGTTTTCATATGGAGGATATTTTCTTTCAAATATGGTTTGATTAATTTTTTTAACAAACTGGTCTATATCCAGCAATTATGAATCCATGTTCTGGGATTACCATGGTCTCCCATGGTGCGACTTATGATTACTGGCCCATAGTTGAAGGTAATAAGAATAATTATTTGGGAAATAATTTCATCCTCTTTATTTAATGGTTGTTTCAAATATAGGGCTTATTTTCAAAGTACATAATTGGGTACATTCTCCTGATAAAAGAAAAGTGGGGGCGGAAGTTTCTCCACTTTCGAAATAGAGTCTATGATAACTAGAGTGGAATATGTAGGTTTTGTGGTCTTGGTACTTTTGATGATATATCGCTTTCTCCATATTGTTTACAATTTTGAAGATCTTCACTAGATTTTGGGCCTCCTCCATTTGATATGGGGTTGGATGTGGCCTCATCTGGGCAGTTACGAGATGTTAAAACACCGAGGAAACCTCATTATAGTTTTCATAACACATCTTCATTTTATCAATTGTGTTAGACACATTCTATATAAGTATAGTTAAATTTGGGATTTTTTCAAACAACATGACTGTTTCACTTTCAGGACAAATGATCCCATGCCTTCAATATGAATTTTTGACAATGGCATGACTAACCATTGAGAGAGTGAACATATGATATCCCTTCACGAGGGGTCTTTTTTCACTCACATTGAAGGGGACCTTATCTATGTGTGTTATGAAACATGATGGTTCAGCCACCAATTATTAGGGGTAAAATAAGGTGTCTTAGAGCATTCTAGGATAGATTTTAGGGGCACCTGTTGTATTAACATCAATTCTGGTTAATGTTCACTAGGGAGGATTCTGGTGTATATGTGCACCTTAGTCCTTTTGATGTAGCAATTGGCCTATCAGAAAACTATGAAGATACTTGGATATGTTCGTATCCCAACTGGCTACTATCTATGTTTGTTAGTTACAAAAATCATTCAGTAGTTTCTGTATGTAAACATAAAAATTGGAATACGTTGGGCTAAAATAGGTCGTAATCCCTAATAGCACGTTCAAAGAGAGTATAGTGGTTACAATTACCTATAGATCCATCTACTATAGTGGGTATGAGTAGTCCACATTCCTTGATGTTACCAATCATGCCTCAAATAGTGGGATATTTATTTGGAAAGGTATTCTATGGATTCTGTTTATAATAATCATATTTACTCAGAGGTTTTATTGAATGTAATTATTTACATTACATTCCACATGGTATTACCTTTGATGATCACCCCATTGAAGTGATGAACTTACACGCGATAATTGACACATTTTTTTGTGATCCCACTAGGTCAACTATTTTTTTATTCTCAAGTACAAAATTAGGACCATTCTGTATCTCTTCAGATTCGGGCAGACAGTCATGGTTAGCCTATCACTGAGGAAGTGGGGAGTTTTGGTTTATGATGGACATTTATATGCTTTGATTTCATTGAAATCATGCTAGAAGCCATTATAAAAATGGATGTAGGAAGAGGCTACTGATAAGTTCCTGGCTCTATGGTCCCTCAAATATAGCCCTCAAGGAACTATTATGGGAGAGGAGATCGATGATAATAAGGGGACTGATGATGAAGGCCTCACAATCAAATCGTCACGATAAATGCAAGGATTGTGCTGCTAATGCAGTGCCCCTAAAGTTAACTGCATGTAAAGCCCCTTCTTCGAAAAGGAAGAAGAATAAGAAGAAGAGTCAATCTATATCATCATACCCTTATTTTCATGAATTCTTCAATACGCAGGGTATTCTACTACAATCATTCTATTAAAATATATCCCGAAATAGTGTTTATGATTTGTTCACAATGTGTATGACCTCACCATTACCATTTGGTGGAGAATTCTACCATTTTAGGGGATACACGTTAGAATTTAATGTCACCTGTAGATCCACCACTACCAGACCTGGTACACCAAAAAACATGTACGCCCATAGGGCCCATGAAACCAAATATTTTTATTTTGACACACACTTTTCAAACTATTCCTTCCATTCCAGAGTTGAATGAGGAAATCTTCGAGGGCATTGATATTGGTAGTTACTCTTTGGTTATACAGTACATCATATAAGTGGGGTTTGAGGAAGGTAACTACTTTTTCTGTGATGGATTCCTTTTTCCCCATCCGTTGTATCCCCCCTGACATGATCTTCATTTCTCCCTATTTTAAATGTGGTAGTCAATGCTCTACTAAAAACCACGTTCTGGTGGTATCATAAAACCCGTCATCATAGGAGGAATTTGCATCCAATATCGTGGATGGTATTGATGTGGGTCATGTTGCCGATGATGAGGATGACTGAAAAATTGCACCTTAGTCATGAATGGTGTCAACTGGTGGTGAAACATGATTCATTCCTAAACTAACCTATTCTTCAACCTTCTATTATAGTGCCTTTACCTAGAAATTCTATGGATTTGGTGTAGGTCCCATTAGGAATCCCTCTAACTGAGTCTACCAATGATGAGACTGTTTCTTTTCCATCATCATCCAATACTATGGGCATTGACATACCGTTATGAGATATCTTCCCTGAATATGTTTTGATTTTGATGGTAGGCCTAGATCATGGAACTGAGCCTCTAATGTTCTACCAGTCGATTCAATGATAAATTGAGAGAGATATTTCAACCATGGTGTTGGACACCCCATTGGATAGTTTGAAGGACTAATTAGGTCATATTTGTTTCATGTTTCCTTCCCCTTACAATAATTGATTTTATTACTATACTCATAATTCATGGGGGAATGAGGTAATTATTGTACTTGAAAAAAGAAGTGACATTGAATTGAGGGTGGTAGCTACTAAGGCAACATCTTAGAAAAAACAACACTGGTGTGATGTAGTGGATGAATATATTCAACGAGCAATGGAGGCTACTGCTCACTAGGATGCGATCAATGATGGGGATGTTCATATCGATCGTCTCTATTATGATATTGGTCACATTCAAAAATATATTTCCCAGTTTTATAATTCTCACTATTCATTAGAAAACACCATTTTTTAATATAAAGGGCTTCTAGATGCAGCATAGAATGCCTATATGGATGTCGTTGCCTGAGCCGAGGACTTGCAGGGAATTACAGAGGAAACAACTGTGTATTTTGGTCAGATCTCATGATTTATATCTCTACTAGAACAAAGACATGATGATTCAAAATACATGGGCAAGAACATGTTATACTGGAAGAATAATTCTACAATTACATTTTGATCAATATTAGGGGCTCACGTGTTTGGAGATCCCCTATTTTATATGGATTTGAATAAATAAGTTGTTGGTTTTCCTATAAAAAACACTCATATTATTTTCCTTTACATATGATGTGAAGGAAATTGAGTTCTTTTGATACATCATGAATTAATTATGATGTCCAAAATTTTCTTTATGGTGGAAGAGCACGAATTCTGAGCATATGGGAAAATTATCAGATATTGTGATATATATCAAATTACAGGGTTTTTCATATCTTTTGAGAGAATATTGAGCATGATATGTCCATATAAAAACACTCACAACAACTATACCATACATAAGTTTTGATCCTTTTAGATTAGAAAAAAAAATTATTTTTTTTAGCGTCTTTTAGTTGATACCATATATTTTTTAGTTTAGGTTTTTAGCTCACACCATCTATTTCTTCTATTTAGGGCCTTCTTCCTTTGAAAATCTATTGCTTTAGTTTTTGGTTTTTTAACTCAGACCATTGGGATTCCATGTAGTTTATAGTCCTACTACCATGAATATTGGTGTTCTATGTAGTTTAACTTCATACATCTATTAATTTTTGTGTGACATTTACTTTATTGTCTTACCACTAGGACTTTTATTGAATATAATGTTGGAAAACCAATGGTGACTCAAAACACTATAGGGTGTTAAGATCTGTCATGTTGTTTTCAGGTCTAACATGGACTGGCTTTTATTTACTTTCAAGGAAGATATGCCATTATTTGTTGGGTTAAATCACTTACACATTGAATAATATCCACAAAAATCGGGTCTCCACTATTTTCTATTGGATAATAATGATTCATGTGGTGTAAATAGTTGAGGTTGAAGTTCTAGGGAAGTTAGGCCATCCTAGATAGTTGGGATGTGGCTGATGAAAATCAAAACCTAGAAATTTAAACGAATTTATATAGGATGGGATATAAAAGTTAGGTATTTCTATTAACATTATTAGGGATTCATATTCATCCATGGTGTCATTGAGGCTCACAAGGATTATGATGCCCTTTATAACAGACCTAGATGTTTATGGTTGGTGGGTCTGAGACATTTCATCAATATAATTGACATGTAGAGAGATCTCTATTTCATTCTAAGGGATTTAAATATTTATAAAGTCTCAATCATCAAGATGTAAAAAATAGATATGGAAGTATGGATATCTAGGAATGGTACAGTTACCATATGTCTACTTATCTCTTAATTGAAAATCCTTAGCCCTATGCCTTATGTTTTTGAATCACGAGGTGTGCGCCATAAAAATGATCAAGAATGAATGGCCATATTCCGGAATTGGTAATTGGTACAGAACATGGTGATGCAATGTTAATGGTTTCATATCCACTTAGATATTATAATACAGAGACTGTAAATCGTAGTCCAAACAAATTAGGTTATGGGGATGGTATGGGAAATTCATATCGGTTAACCTAAAACAAAATAGATTATGGGTTTCACCTTTGTGATTCCAGTCTCATAAAAATTAAAAATCCTTTTAAACCGGGCACATATGTCTCTGTTTGGTGCGTCTTATCACTCGCACCAATAACATCAACATGTAGAGAAATATATTTTCTTTTTAGGTTAAATGAATGATTATAGGTGGAGTGAGAAATTTTAGATCATGTAGTTAGATATATATACAGTATATCATCCAAGAAGTGTTCGAGTAGCCTAAAAATTGGTTCTCCACCTTTCATAAATATTCTTGTCGTGATGATATGTAACAAATCATTTCTCTTATTTTCTCTTCGACTAAAGGGTCCAATGAGCATATCATGTATTTTACTAGGTCTACATAATAGATCCTATGATATTTATTCCTTTTTTATTTGTTCACTATTTTATCGTAATCTATGGAAATGAATATTTTAGCTAGAGGTGACTCAACTTTTTCTTAGATATCCCTTTTTTTGTTTTCGGCCTGACATGTTTTGTGTCTCTTTTGTTTGTAGTTTACGGTATTGTTATTTGGACCACTATGTGATATGGATTAAGGTCATACAAATTTGACTAATGTGTGAGTAGTTTAAGATCATTCCACTAGGACCGGTTTTGGGGGATGTTATAGAAGAAGATTATTAGGATAACAAGGGTCAATAGTACCCCAACATCCTTCTGTGATAGTGGTGGAAAAGTTTTAAATCATGGATCAAGCACTCATGTCCAGATTGACGATATGGGATGGTCATTTAGGGTTAACCTATGACACAATATCGTTCTTAGTTCCACCATATTTATGTAAGGTTCACAAGAATATAAAATCCCTTTACACTGGGCCAAGATATCACAAGTTGTTGGATCTGGGCCCTCAAATCAATAACATTTAAATTTTATTAATATCTTTTCATATTTATGGGAGGGGGAATGTTTTCAATGACATGAGATGCTTGAGACATTAAGTGTGGAACATGGATGGATCTTCATAGGAAAATAATGTAATAACTCTATTCTCTTATTGTATATGCTAAGGCTCCTGTGGTCCTTTGATTAGTAGGGGTTATGGATGATTACCCACACAATTTATCATCAGGTAGTTGTACACATTTCTATGAAGTTTAATGTCTTGCTATGAAGACTTTCTTCCATGAAATTTAATGATATGTGGTAAGGATGGCAGTGGAATGATGCCAATTAATAGGAAATAATGAGGTCTGTGAAATATTGGGGTTGAACCATAGGGGGTTTCCAACAAATCCCATCTAGTTGTGAATCAATTTCTATGAAGTTATTTAAGAACCATGTAGTTTAACATCATCCAATGAGGATATAAGTTCTAACGTTTTTTACTACCCTATGTCTAGGAAACTAGAGTGATAATATCCCTAATAATAATGCTCATTATGTGGTGGGATAGACTTGATGTGAATGGGGAAAAATGGGTCCACACCACATAATGTGCAATTTCGAATAGGCCATGGGCCAAGAGGCCAAAAATGGTTTGTAATGATTTCTTGTGCATTAGGATGGACCCAAAGAAAAAATGTCCCCGAATCCTATATATCTTATGAGGGAAGGAATCAATCCACACATAGTTAATGGTAATCCATGAGTTATAATGTCTTATAGAGTGGACAATGGTAGAACTGATGTGAATGAGGTCCAAGGATATCCACACCATTCCATGCTATTTAATGTTGAGTGGTATGGACGAAGGGTTCCAACACAACATTTTATGATGTGGATATTAAAAAATGGGTATAGTTTCCCAAAGGGGATGCATGTGGTACAGTAAAAAAAATATTCATGACTGTCGAACAAATACACCCAAACAACGCAATGAATCCATAAAGGGGAATCATGCCATGTGGCCACAAAAGGTTAAAGGGGACTGGGGATGGACTTGAGGAAAAATGAACGGTCATTACTACATATCACATGAGGATGGGAATCCAGAAACATTCAATTTTTGATATTCCATTTGATTAACATCTTGTGGGGAGGACGAACTTCACCCAATGTGAATGGGATAGATGCTATTTTTGTGTGAAATTTTATGTCACGTTGTAAGGACATTTGGATCAATCGATGTAAAAGGAAGACAATTATATGGCTGAGACCAAACATTGGGATTCTGGTGTAACTATGTATTTCATTGATAATTATAATTATTCCACATGTAGTTCGTGAAATTTTGTCCTGGTAGGAGGCCAACATAAGGGATCGTGTTCCTCTCAGACAAGGTTCACATGAGTAGACAATTTCTGGTTTTGTAGGGGAAATAGAATATGTGGTTTAACATGATTGTGTGAGGATTCATGGAATACCCTTTATTAACTTATTTTTAGGATGATAATGGGTTGATCCCTAGACATCAAACCCTATTATTTGTAGGGAAACCATTGTCAAAATTCTTAATCCCGCATGAGATTTGGTCAGTACGAGATACAATGAATGAAAAGAACACCTCAAATTACACATATGAATGGAGAATAAAATGGTGGAATTTTATGTCACATGGTGGATGATCTAAGAAATAAGATCAATGCATCCCTAAATATATGGTAATGATGAGAATCAGGTCATACGTAGTTCTAGTGATATGTTGTTTTCATACATCATCCAGAGTGGCCTTATCAGCACATTTTATTGTCTTGTGCGAGACATTCCCTATAGATTATTGTCATTTTAAAATTATTAATGTGGTACATAAACGAATGTTGATTCCTTATTGCTAATGATTATGAATAGTATTTCTTAAAAAATATCACCTTGGTGGGTGGTTTGACTTGCTCCCCACCCATGGCGACCAACTAATATGCTCTTTATTATAGACCTTATGTATGGCATATATCCCCCTCCCACTTGGGGTTCAAACTACATGGGATTATATCATAGTATTATCATTGTTCTAAGATGTAGAACCAATTCTCCATGAAGTAACAAATGCTGGTAATCCTTTTTATTTAAGTCATTTTATATTTATTTTAGGGGGGATGATTAGGTTGTGAAGTGTTCACACCCTCTTCTCATCTAGATTTTCCAAATAAACTAGTTTATTTAGATTTTTCATCTTCTAAGAGTTTCTTACAAATGGATATTTGGAGCGAGGGTAGCTAGAACTCTATGGGTAGCACCACCTCAGTCACTTACACCAATATATATGGTGTTTCTTTTGTAGCATTATGCATAGTGGTATGGTAGGCCTATTATGAATGGGATATATTGTCCGACTAGGGCTTCCTATCTTTTTTCATCTCCATCTAGAGTATATTTAATACATTCTTAATAAAATCCTTTTTATATATATTTTTCTCTTCATGATAGAATTATGAGTGAGTGGATCCTATGTTATACTTAGGATATGAATTATTCAACTCTGAATAACTGAAGTTGGTGTTGTTTTCCATCAATATAATTTGATGGAATTCAAAATAGGTGATGAAGTGGGACTTTATCATGTTGAGGATATTATTCTTCCTGAATTCCTTCAGGGGTGTCACCTCATCCAATTCGGAGAATAATTTGGTATCAAAAAGTATGTACTTGAACTACATGGATATGGTCGGTAGATATGGACCTACTAAATCCATTCCCCAAATGTAGAATAGACACATGAATTTAGTTGTGGGAATTAATTCTAGCGGGTGATGGATGTTGTTTGTAAGAATCTAAATTGAATGATGTTTTGTGGTAAATTCCATGTAATCATGTATCATTGTTTTCATATAATACCAAATTCTTTTGATCTAGTGGGAATGCCTAATTCTAGTTTGGTTGGAATTTCTAGAGCCCATACGGACATCTTCCATGAATTCTGAAATTTATCCTCATACATTACATCTATGGATAATTCTTTAAATTCCATGTTGTTATAGGATTTTCTAATCATTTGGATCACCCTAAAAGGTGTAGTTTTTCACTCAACACAAGAAATATTCATTTCCAACTTGATCCATTAGGATATCTCCATCCAGATGATAGCTAATTATGGGACTCATCCATCCAGAGGTGGTCTCTGGATCAACATATTCTGCGGTGGCATTGATATGATTGATTTCATTCATATCACACATGATGGTTGATGAGACGATTCTTCAATTTGTTATGCGGATGGTTTATTCTACTTGATTAGGGTCATCCAAGACTGTTGCTTCATTATCTAGTGGGTCATCACGAGCATTCTGTGATCAAGGGATATAATAAAATGATTGATAAAAGGTTAATTTTTCCATCATCCACATACATAGACATTGAGAGGGGATTGCTATTAATATTAGATGTAATATTTAAAATTTATCGCTTTATCACAATCTCTTAGTCCCCTTTAATTTTTAGTAGAAAATGTGAAACTATAATACATGTTACATCCGATTGATGAGGGATTGGTAATCAGTGTCAATGTTCATGCGTCCCTCAGATAGTGTGAATGAGTAGGGCATAACTGCTTTATCATGGGAGACAAATATGACCCTAGGAAAACCCAATTGAGCTTTATGTTCCCAATTCATATGCTTATAGGAATCGGGAATGTCTGATGAAATTACATACCCCATGTCTGGGGAGTGTCGTAGGACAAGAAAACAACTTCATATGGGTTTTCAGTGTCCTCCAATTCATTTTCCAGAGATGGTTGTTCTCCAAGGAAGTATACAGGGCTTTCCCTTTTATTAAATTCTAGGAATCAAGAAAGATGTAAAATTATCTTAGGATGACCCCTACTAATCCAAAAACCTTTTCCACATATGAAGGATAAGGATGTACCTTAGAGTGTCTATACGAGAGACCTGGTGGATCTGATGGTGCTTCATGTAATGATACAACTTTTGTAATGTTTTGATGATCTCAAGGAGGTACTTTTTGAAATAAGAATATATTTTCTCGATACCGAAAATTGTTTAGATAATGATATTGATATTATTCTCTCTCCCTGCATCATTCATTTGGGCATGGGGGTGCCCGGTGAGTGTTCCATTGTGGCCACATATACGACGAGTTGTGTCCCCTCTATCAGAGGCATCAAAATAGGTGGGGGAAGAAGATACATCATGATATTTTTTATGTATTTTGGAAATCATCATCGGATTGGTAGAATACTCCCTTCTTCATAAGCCTCTTGAAGGGGAGGGATTTGTCATCCATTTTAGATATGAACCACTAAATGTAGGAAGGTGCCCTTGGAGTCAACCATAATACCACATTGGCTTACCACAATACCACATTGGCTTACCCAATATCCATGGAACTTATTGGCTGTTACCACAAAATTGGACTTCGGTAGAATTATCTTCAGACTATGATGTCACAATTTTGAAAATTTTTCATATTGAGGCTTGAAGTGATCTCCTCACTGTGGGGATTTCATGACTAGGTCGTCAATATAACACTATACTATCATCCCCAAGAAAATATTAAAGATGTGATGCATGGAATGAAGATATGTGGTGATGGAATTATTTAATATGATGTGAATGGCCTGGTAGGAGAAGATACCCTGGGGTGACCTGAAGATGGTGGACACTTTATTCATAGAGGCCATTTTGATCTAATTATTACCCAACTACCCATCTATGAATGAAATGGATTGTAAGATATCTGTTTTTTCGATCTGGAGTTCCATGATTGGAAATGAAAAATTGTCCTTCAGGAAATGCCGAATAAGGTATTAGAAATCAATATAGACCATGATCTGCCCATTCTTTTTCATTATGGGGAGAATGTTGGCAAGACATTTGGAGTATTTTACATCTTGAAGGATGTTGTCTTTGATCAAAATGTGGACCACTAACTATATATTTGAGGAATGTTAGGGGTGAAATATTCAGGAAACCTACTTGACGCCTTAATTGTCTTTGGGTAATCAATAATGGTGTGTAGATTTATCTAGATTCAATAAAGGAAATTCAGTAAAGTTACCTAAAAACATATCATCAATGTTTCAGGAATTTGATCTATATCTCCTGGACCTGGGGAGGCATGGAGGTGCTATTCAATGGAGGGAATGGATCATTGTTGTCTGAAATATTATATGTTGGAAGTCATTTATAGTGGTGGAAACAACATCCTTGAATTGTGGAAGGGTGTTTCTAAGATCATCCTCATATTAATGTATTCTTGAATTGATGTGGAAAACTTCGGGTGAGTATTAATGTTAGGTAGAATCTATATCAATATCTAGGTATGGGGTATTTTCAAGAGAAATCTCATCAAATATTTTCATATGGGTTGGGGTAGAGAGATGATGAGGGTGACTATTATTGGGGATAAGATAGGGTTGGACCTTTGAGACTAGGCCCACTACTTTGACCGTGTTTATGGGGAGAATGTCTTCCTCAACAAACATTCTCTAAAGATTTATAGGGTTGATCTACAAGACATTGGGGGATACAATCTATACAACATCATCCGTTATTCACTATTTCCCTCCCAAATTATAAAATAATGACTCAATATACATGGATAAAAATGTTTTGAAGGGGGAATTGTCACAGTGGAGTATGTCGACCTATCCTTTGATGGGGTAATTCTAAAAGTTATGGAATGATAGTGGGACTACCGAGTGGCTATAGAGCCAGGTCCTTCCAAGAAACACAATGTATGCAGTGTCTTGTTGGATAACCATGAACTCAACATTATAAATGAGGTACCCAAATTGGGCTTATATCTTAATATTTTTTTGCTGATATTTCTCAAACTTATCATACCCCTATATGTTCAGCTTTGTATGGGATATGTCCTATTATTTATACCCAAAAATTCAAAGGTTTTTGGATGGGATTTCACTTATCCAATATCCATTATCTATCAACACAATTTTGATTTTGACATTATTGAGCATGCCCGAGATTTATAAGGGTATAATGTGTCCTATGATGGTCTCTTCATGGTCTTGATTAGTGAATTAAATGATGACCTTATAGCCTTTCACAATGTTACTTACTGATAATCCTCAGATTTAGTGACTTAGATCTCATATTACCATGGGATTCAGAGGGATTCAACAAGTTCCCCCAAAATTTCATTGGAATGAGAATGTGCTTCAAGGATTGAGGGCTTGTTTTGGACCATGGAATGTTGTTTGAATGCATCATACTTCTGTGCTCGAGGTCAAAGAATCCGGGTATGGGGCTTCTCTAAGGCATTTGGATGAGGAGCTAGAGTGACTAAGGTCGATGGACCTGGGGCCTAAGTAATGGTTGAGGGAATATCCACCTCCAGTGTCATAGGTAACACCATCCTATTCTATGGAATATATTGATCAGGTTGAACCGCTTTTAAACTATCTGGAAATAAAATCTGTTTTAAGAAGATATTGGAGGGCTCTAAGGCACCTCCCAACCACCTTTGAGCCCAGTAGAGTGCATAAAAATGAGCCTTGGTAGTATATGAGTCCTCTCTAGGGATGAGACTAGGATACTAAATCTTTCCATAAATGTGTTCTCTAATGTATCCTTCAATTCAACACTTGCAGCCTCTTGTTCCCATGTTATATGTAGTAGAACCATATATGGGGGTATACACATCATCGTAGATGGTTGTCATTAAGTGTATCAGGTTGAAAAAACTGAATATGACTCCTTCACCTGATGAATATTTATTTTGGGTGGGCAGTTCTCATGCAATAGATGTTTCAGTGATGAATTATATGTATGTTTAAGCCTTAATTAGAGGTGAATATGAATCTTCCTTCTCAATTTATTCATGCATCTTGTGGTCATTCCCACCATTGATAGGTACATCAGGCTTAAGTTTTGGAGAGGTGGAGCTATTGTGTGTTTTTAAAAATATTTCAAGAGGGTCCCATGGGGTCGATCAAATATTTTATGTGTCATCCCATTTCTAAAATTATATAGTTTCATGGTTGGAATTTTCGGAAATCCTTCTTCTTCCTTTTACTAATCAATGGTTATGAAATCCACTTGTTCTGGATAATCGTCAAATGTCGCATTTTGAAAGTCGATCATACCTAGAAGGACGTTCGTAAAGTCAAAAATGTTATAAATTTTATAACATATATTTCTATAGATGGAGCGGTAATCGGGATGGATATTGAGAATGAATTCATAGGGATATCTGGGTTATGGAAGTGTTAGTAAATTGTTTTTCATGGATGAAATGGAGTATCTATGGAATTTCCCATTTTAGAATAAGTACGCCATATTCATCCCTTCCTAGAATACCGTGGGGACCTTTTTTCTTTTAACATGTGGCTGAGGGTGATTCTGTGGTTTCCTTTGGTTAGAAGGTGGTGTTGGGATGTTTGGAAAATGACAAGGTGTTTGGGAAGTTGTGGGATTTAGGGTGATATATGAAATTTAAAATTTTCATGATTTTTTCGTTGCAATGTGAGCACGAGCCCAGACGTGGACCTAGTTCATTGGATAGTTTTTTCAATATTCTGTGTTGTTTCAGAGAATTCTCATAACACACCTAGATATGACATAGGGATTAGGGGTGTCTACTACTCATCCTAATTATTTAATGTTCATACATCCAATAGTTGTTCATGAAAGAGAGTGATGTTGAGTGAATAGGTCATACCCTATCACCATGTTATAAAGTCAACCACCCAGTCATTATCGTGATTCTTTCAGGTCATCATGTTGATGATTTTTATCTTCTTAAGTGTTGATATTAATTAGTAATGGAACTAACATATAAGGTCTTCCCATCAAATCATAGACCCTAAAGGTAGAATTCAATAATATACAAATGATGGAACTATCAATGTCTTTGAAAAACATCACTTTGGCCCTTTCGTACTCATATCGAGATCCCATCGTCAGCTCTTATCGAGACACAATGTTTCTATGATGTTTTTTAGGAACCCCTACACCATTAAAGGTGGAAAATGTCGGATTTCAAAAATTTTGTGTGCGGGGTGGATCATCTATATATTCAGGTAATGGATTACTCTTATGTTACACTGGAACACTTCTCTATTCCCTAGAATCCATCTGAGTAGCAATGGATTCAATTGAAGTGAGTAGCTCTGGGGGAACTACCATTTGAGTCACATTGTGTTTGTAATGATTTGGTGGGGGATGATGAGGTGGTCCAAAATTCATCTCTCTTTATTCCTATAAGTATCCTACGACTTAAGAGTTACCCCAGAATAGTAGAGGTTGTCACCACCATAGATTGATGTCTAATTCATTTCTCACTTCCTTTTTTATGTGGATTGGTTTTATATACCCAAATACAATATAATATCTTAATGATTCCCTAGATGTTGGTCATCCATGAGATGGGGAATATCTTCTTCTAGTTAGTGATGATACCCAATGGGAATATTTCTTGTCAGTAGCTCCACATTGAGTGGTAAGAGAACTTATATCTCACTCCCATATTGTGAGAATTTATCTTCCAATGATGGAAACAAAATCAGGGTTGCTTATTTCCCATTATCTATAAATGAGTTCCACTAAGGAGGTGGAAAATCATTATTTTGTGGTGCCAAATTTTAGATCATGTTTTGATTCTCGGGGTGAGCACCCTCATTTGGTGTGCCGAAATCACCGTCCTTTTGAGGTACATATTCTATGTTGTGAAACTATGAATCTGGATCACTATAAATTTATGAAATTTTAATATTGACAGAATTCAATGTGGAATATCAAGAAATGGTGGTTGTTCCATTACGTTCCACTTGTAAAGAAGGATCTTCAATGATTTCATTAGGGTCGGTAACCAATCAATTTTCCTTGTATAGCTATTTAATCGTGAGTCTCAGTGGGGCCAGATTTTATTCCCCATAAAACCCTCTCCCCTTGTTTAATGAATTGTGAACTTGTGGGATTTTTTATTCAGGTTTCTCTAATGAGCGTCGACCAATAGAGGGTTGTATTGTGATAGGATAAAATAGGGGTATGCCGACTGTTGATCTTTTCCTCCCAACATGGTGTCTACTGATTCATTCTATGGTGCTGATGATTATAAAAAATGACCTCATCCATATGAGTTGGGGTTGATCTAGAATCATTGATGATGTCCCCCATTTCATTGTAGGGGATGATGAATTTGGAGGATCTGATTGAGATATAAGTTACCCCAACCTTATAGGAATTGGTTTGACAGTGACTGTTGTAAACACATCGTAAATTTTCTTATGAAATTATGACCCGAGAAGTGGAGGAATTATAAAATATTTTCCTTGCCCAAGGGGAAAGTCCACACCTATATGATTTCCATAAATCATACTAATATGGTCTCTATGATTTGGCGCAATTGTGATTATGTTAGAGATGAGTGCGATGGTAGACGATGATGTGGATCACTCATTATGGGTAGTTGTCTGGGAGATCACCAATTTTATATCTGTGTCCATAATGTCCAATTACATTATTGATGGGTTAAATTGGATGTCTTCTTGGTTATCTTTTCTCCCAGTCTATGATGTATGGGAATTATTGGGGTAGGGTAATTTTATTTTATCGACCAACTAGTTCAAACATTCCCTGGCCCTCTGATTTATATATAAGCAATAACATTCTAGGATTCTAAATTCCATGGGTTGTACTATTCGAGTGGAGTGACTATATAGAATTCTCCTTGTTGTACTAATCCTTGAATTTGGATGCATGGATTGGCATTGGAGATAAACATCCAAAGATTCATGATGTAATGGCGTTAAGCTTGTTGAAAATTTATGCTCTGATTTTTTTCGGTTTTGGTTCCCGATACCTGGAGATAATAGATATGTAGAGCTTGAAATAGAGTCTTATGATGGTATGGAGGTGACACTCATATGATAGAAATGGGATATGTCGATCCTTTAGTCACTGAAAAGTGTCCAAAAAATTCAAGCACAGTTATGAAATGCACACCTTTTCTAGAATGTCAAGGATCTCATAGATGGAAGTAGCAAGGGGAAAAAACATAATGGGGTTTCTATTTATAGCTAACTCTCTGCATATGACAATTTCAACATCTTCATCATCATACATACATGCCTTCATCCAATCATACCATAGAAGACGACTCTGATGATCACCTACTAATGGGGGTGGAGTGTTGCTGGATGATGATGGGGAACTATATATAGTTGTTTCTGATGTTTTGAGAACTTCTTCATTTGAATGTGTCATTATATGGTTCACATATTTTTATAGAGGTGTCTTAAAAAAGGGACGAATTCCATGACCATGGGATATATCATCATGAAGAGGTTGAACAAAATGGGTTTCAGGAGTTGAGTCCCTCTGATCCATATCCATATTACCTTGAGGAGTAATATCGCAGTAATGAACATCTCATGAATCCTCATATATTGAAGAGTTGATTAACCTTATTGGCTTGAAGAGTGTGTCTCAATCAACTTCAAGGAAACATGAATTGCGCATATTATAAAATAGAGTCATTTTCGACATTATTGTTGGAACATTTTAGCATTTCGTTTGTGGTGGTGCGGAGATATGGTCATGTTGTATAGTTGTGGACAAAATTTTCATATTACCGCATGGTAATTTTGGGATATGAGAGAAATAATGAGAATATTTTTTAACATGTTGACGTGATGCATCATTTTTTATATGGATATGATCTTATTATTAGGCATGTGACAATATCACATGGTTAGCCTCATTTGGATCAATAATATACACCTAGTCTGAATATGAATTCCCCATCGGAATATGCCATTGGACCTCTGTAATGGGTGAGTAAATATGAGACTCATCCTATATTAAATTGTAATGATGATGGAATTTCTTTTCATTGGAATAAGATTGAATTTGTTTCATTCTTCTATGTCCTACTAGAATATTTGAGGCAGGTGTACATATAGGAATATGGTCTTATCCCGAGGCTCGTGCCACTCTCACCTATTTAGCCTTAGATAGAACAGGGATATGGTCCTGATCATTATCCTTCAGATCCTGATGCAACAATTCTTAAATATCCATGTTCCCCTATCTTGAGGCATATGGCTCTATTACCTAGTTGGCCCCAGATGGAATGGGATTTTGATCTCAGTTTGACGCCTCTCCCATCATTGGGATATGTTGATAATCCTCCCAAGTGTGATTCAGAATGTATGCATGTTACAATACAAAAACATGATCATGATGATCATAGTGTATAGTTTTCGTAACTATATAGATAGGACTATGCACTTGTTGCTTAATATGCAAAGGTCTAGAATACAATGGCAGAGTTCTATAACTATTAGTATAATATATTAACGCTTTTACAATGTGTGTAAATGAATATAATCATAAAATTCCTCCGATTCCATAACCTATTGACATATTTATTCTATTGATATGGGGATATGCAACCACTAATTTCCTCAATGTTCCATTGAGATATGATGATAATCCTTCCAGTGAGGATACAGAATGTGTGCATGTTCCAATAAAACCATTTTATCATTATGATCATATTGTTCTGTCTTCCAAGATACATTGATAGAAGCATTCTATTGTATCTTAATATTCAATAGATCTGGAATATAATGGCTTTGTTCTTTAGATATTAGTAATATTTATTAACACCTTTCCATATGTGTGAATGAATATAAGCCTTCATGTCCTCCATTTCCATAACTTGTTGATGGATGTCTTCTATTGAAGTGGGAATATGGAATGAAAACTATCCTCTATGTTCTGTCAAGACATTCCCATGGTAATTATTCATGGTATTATTTGTATGCTCGTCCCCTATGTTTATTGTAGGAATATAGCCACAGACATGTTCAAGGCGATACTGTATATGAGAACAATGGATGGTACATACCAAAGAATGTTGGAGGGAATTTTTGGATGGGGAAATGATATTTCACCCCATATGGGGGTCCAGTTTCTTCTTCCTTCGATGAGCATTTCTTGATGTATCCCGTGAATGGTCCTCTTAGATGGTTTTCTGTCGAATTGTTCCCTTACCCAGTGGCTGATATGTACCAGTAGGGTGATACTAGCGACAACTCTTAACATGAATCCTCCTCAATCATAACTGGACTTTTAAATAGCCATATATGGCATCCTGATTTACCTTCATTAGGTATAGAATATTGTTGTTTTCACACTCCAGTGATAGGATCCGAAAGGGATTGGTCGTTATAATGGGGCCACTGGCCAAGCGATGACATTCGTTGAGAAAAGTGGACTCACTAGTTACGGTTGTTAATGAATATCATGAGCAGATTCTATAGTAAGTATCATGAAGTATTAGTAATACACCTGAATCAACATGTTTGCAACAATCAACTATATCTGTTTGGTAAGAGAAAATACATTACAACCCGTGCGGGTCATGATAATAGATGATGTTCCAAAATGTATGTAGGAAGTGGAATACATTTTTCTCATATTTGTAGTAAGAAAACATTGATACAACATTGAACAAGGTAACCATTTAGTGCCATGTCATAGGAATGATAATGCTCAATCATTATGCATGGTTAGTACTATTTTCATGTATTACATTTTTTCCCTTTCTACATGTGTGGGCTCATCAACAGGAGGATAGACTTATATGAATCCCGGTTTTAGGTCATCTAAGTGATTTTAATTATATATAATTTACAATGAAAAGTTGTCATGTAGGTTCACATCTAGCCTATAAATTATTTCCACATGTTAGGGGCAAGAAACAAGGCTCAATGAATTATTACCTAGTTGTTTTGTTATTTCAGTGATTCAAGGCCGGTTCATCAATTTTTTCATCATTATTTCATTGCATGGAATGTGTTTTACTCATCACATTACCATTTCACATTTTCATATAAATCCAAAGGCTTCCCCCATTTGTAGCTGAGTATAGACTTGCATTCCAAAGGATGAAGATCAATTGGGTTTTGAGGACCAAAATCTCTTAGGGACTCACATTGGTTGAGAATATGGGAGGTCGGGCTCATCCTACCCCTTTGAGGCGAGTTGTTTCTTACTTAGAGACTAACTTATTGATTTAAGAATGGTTCTAGAATCTCTCCCTAGTCATGATAAAATCTAGTATACTCTAAAAATGGCTATGGGCCAATTTTTATTTATGTATAACAGATCAGGATTCATCTATATGTTACTAAAGTATTCCTTCATTTTTTTATAGTGGGAAATTTCTTTTGTGATGAAGTCACATGACCTAATGCTTCATGATATGCCCACATGTGTGGATGCGGTTGATATTTCGATATTGTTGTTGATCCATTATGATTAATCCTATGTATCTTGGTTATTGGAGGAATCAAAAGCAATATAGTTATTTTAATGTTGGGACATACACATTGATGATTTCTTATTTATGATGCATAATGTCGTCCTTTATTGCATACCCTAAACTGATGTGATCCATGCTTGTTGTGAGAAAAAATAAGGAGTGCATGATCATAGTTTAGTCTTGTCGACATGGGATAGTCATATTTGGGAAGTCCTTCGGATATTTTATATAGATCATGAGCCTCTAAGAGGGAATTATATGTATCACAGTTATAGTGGGAATCAAGGACCACGTAGTTCATTATGGTTGTGGAATACTCATTGAGGATGCCCTATTTATGATGGGTAATGAGGGGCATGTTACATCACCTAGGACCACATATTCCATGATCATTGTGACAAACAACAGGTACGACATGATAAACCCCATGGCATGTGAATGTGGGATCTACATATTTGGGAAATCCATGGTATATTTGATTTGGATCTAGAGCCTTTAAGAAGGTGTCTTACATATCATGATTAAGGAGGGAATCAGATTCCAAATAGTTTATTAAGTTTTGGTCTTATTCATAGAGTCTTCCCTATTTATGATGCCTACTGAGGTTCTAATTACATCCCCATAAGGCCATTCAATCCATGAGCATTGTGAGAAATATTATGTAGTGCATGATGAAAGTCATGGAAGGTGGATGTGGGATCCAAATATTGGGAAAAACGTAAGATATTTGATATGGAGCTCGATCCATTAAGTAGGACTCCAACAAATCATATTTATGGTGGGAATATGAGTCCTCATACTTTATTAAGGATAGGGAATACACACTAAGACTACACAATTTAGGAATGATCCTTCATATCTGGTAGGTGTATCATGATCCTCTTATCATACTTTGGGAGCCACCATGTTAGCTGAATCAACACATATGGGGGTTTCATGAGAGATATGGTGGCCCGGTCCAGGGGTGGCACATGTCAGGGCCAACACCTTGTAGAGACATCAAGAGTCTAGGTAGACATGTGTTGAGGGTGTTACTTTTCAAGGATGACTAGTCTAGGAGACACTGAAAGACTATGACGACATGTCCAGTGGTGTTGCAGGTGTCATATGAATCATTGGGGGGGGGGGGTTACATTGGGTCATCATGTCCTAATATGTTGATGAGACTCTGCTGAAAAGTGTAAGCACTGTAATATGTGTTAGGAGATTCATTAGAAAGTCATCTCATGTCTATGGTGAAAAACCTACAAGGTTTTTGGGTATGGGTGGTGCTCATGTCGGTTCTCATTATCTATCATGACATGTGTGGAGATTTTCTCATTTCACAAAAGACATGATGAAGGGACGTTAAGAGATCTATTTGGGGTGTCTTGGAAAATTAATTTATCATCAGATGGTAGTCACGAAGCCCATAGAGTTCCGCAATCATGTCCCCTTTTCAAATTTTTAACATTTAATCCTTGTTTTTTCCATTTTATTGAGATTTCCTTATCAAGTTTCACTGTCAGTTTGATTGGGAATCACATAATACCGATGAGATGTAATGTGGTCATCCCATGTCTCTACATGTGTCCTTTGAGTTATATTTGAATGATCAGGTGAAGAACTTTACTCTTGGTCCATGATAGCTCTGATGGTCCACCAATGTATTACCATTAAAAATGTTGGTCGATCACACAATCAGATTTTTTAGAAGCCCTAGATCATATCTCCCATGTGAACAACCTTTATAATCCATTCAATCGATCGACTACAACCAATTAACCAACCTAAAAAAACCCTTTTTCCGAGATGGAGTAGATAATTTATAAGTGTAATAATCCTAATACTCAATGATTTTTTGGGAATCTAGAATGAGTATAAGTTGGAATTGACATAGGGTTTCTCGTAATTCAGTTTATTGAGACTATACGATCGACCGCTTTTGTGGAACTGGTTATTTTTCATCCATTATGGGCCCATCCACACTTTATTTTATTATTGATGATTATTGAAAACTAACACCCTGAAGTTCTACCAATCTGTTATGTCTACATGTCCATGGTACACCGTGATATGAATGTTCGTATTGGAGGGAACCCATGAGTCCTTTAAGTCTTATAATAGGGTCTCTTGGTTCGTACCAAGGGAGCGCCGGATGCGTTGCGTGTCCATCAGTAACCAAAAACTATACATGCCTCACCCTTTAACATATCCATCATTTTATGAAATCTAAGTTTGTATTCATGCACGATTTCATATATGGAATGGAGGGTATTTCCTATATTTTTTCATTGATAATTCATGTCTCCCATAAGGGTCACATATTGAGGTGTGAATATTACATAGAAAAACCTATTTGTTTATCCTTAGAGCACTGCAGGTTTTCATGGACATGCACTAGTAGTTTCACATGCTGAAACTAACTTTCTAGAAGGTCCTTGTGAGGTGAGTCCAGTGTGGTACATAGTTCTCATAGTGTCTCACGAGTTTCTTTGGGTGCACATTGAATGTATTTCAGGTACTTTAGACACAACTCCCCTCTTCCTTTTTGATCCACATTTTATTAATTGATAATTTTTGGGAGGTTCATGAGTTATCTTGGGTAATATCAATGTTTTTTTACAATATTTAACAGTGGTGTCTCATGTGAACAACTTGAATTATGAGTGTTCTCATGTATTATTTCAAAAACTCTGTATTTTTCCTTAGAATGATACATATTTTATTAGAGGTTCCATGTGATGGAGATGGAAATATGAAGGGGATTCGTGAGATTCACAAGATAGGTCATGGTTTGTCACATGTCTTCTTTGGTTCACCACATGTCCTCCAATAACCATGGACCACTCTCCCCTCTTCATGTATATCTCCATCATTCTTTGTGATGAAGGCCCAAAGTGTAGAGACCTAAAACTTGATGTACATGGACATTACATTACTTTTTCGGAATACTTAGTACATAACAAAAACACACACATAAGGATCGTAATAGTTTAGTATCTTTGGAAACACGGAATATAATCTTCTAATTGTGGTGAAAGATCTTCAACATATCCCATAAAGATCTTCCTTTTTTTACCTTAAACCTTTCTCTATATCCTGGGGAAAAGAAAACATAAAAGGGCGAGCTCAAATTCTCAGTAAGGGTAAACAAAAGAAATATCAATCACGTCATATTCATAAGATCATAACATTTTGGAAATCTTAACCAGCAAAAGAGAGCATAATTTCATAACATGGGATAAATCTTAGTAGTGAAATGAAATCCCAATAATCATAACATAAAACATGAAACTTTGTGGCATACATACATAATCATAGAGAATCATATCTTATTATTCAAAACTCATTTCCAAGACTATCTTAGTGGACAAAGTCCCTTTCTGAACCGAGTCACCCTCGTTTCAATCCTGTTTCACTGAACTGGTATAACCTACCATTCCAGCCATGTCTATCTCATGAGATATAAAATCATTACCCAATGCATTGGAGGGAGATATAGGTCCCACCGATCTCATAATGATACCATTCTTATGTTTGCCACAAAATAATAAACCATACATCATAGCATAAGCCATTTATAAAAATGGGATTCTTAAACATCGTGACATCATAAAACAATTCATATAAGATAAATGAATTCATAAAAATAATTCCATCAAAACATAATCAAATCAATGTAATAATAGGGATAAAAACATAACCCTTTATTTTCTTAGATGGAAAATAATTTTGTTAAAACACTTAAACTCCATTCTTGAGGAAAATATCCTTTCTACTTCAAAAACACTTTTCCTTTCTTAACATGTCATTCAATTCTAACCTAAAAGAATTTGATTAAAAATAAACTTGAAAACTTTTAAAGGAAGCTTCTTGGAAATAATGTTTTAAAAATCCATTCATTCCATATAAGTTAAAAAAAACATTCTTCTCGTACTTTTGTCGGAAAAGTCAAAAAGTACCTCGTACGAAATACGACAAAATATTCCTTTCATATCTTTTACTAAAAACTCACCGAAGGGTAAAATTAGATTTAAAAAATTGTAGGTGGATGGAAATAATATTACATATTGAGGAAACATGGATGTGGATGATAAAATACACCCCAGTAAATACCAAAGTATAAACAATCTCGGATAAAATGAGATTGTGATATTTTCCATTACCTTAGGTCCGATTTTCTTCGTAGGTGTTCGAACCTCCAGTATAATGATTTACATAATGTCATTGACTTATTCCAGAATCATACGCATTGTTATGATATCATATATGGTTCACTTATGACTTTATATTTCCCTTTCTTTTGTAAATTCTATGTTAAAGAGCATTTTGGATAAAATTGTTTCATTTGTCGTCCGTGTTTTGACTTGTAATTATTCATATGATTGCTTAGATCATAATTACTTAATTCCAGAATATAAAAAATTATTTATATATAATATATATTCAGAATATACATATATATAATAAATTAGTAAATGGAAAGAATTACACCGTTCATGGAGACGGTAGGCCCTACGTACGCATGAACGCTGTTTTCGTTTCCTTATTGAGTTGAATGGAATTAAGTAGATGACATACATATATACATAAATCCAGTAGCTTTATAATGTCATATATTTCATTATTATTTCTTATATATACTTTAAAATCATTCTTAAATGGTTAACATGGAGAATGAATCTCATCGCATCATGGAGACGGTAGTCCGTACGTACGCACGAGCGATGATATCATTTCCATAATTATTGAATTGAATTGGAGTGGATGATACAATATATCAGAATAAATATGATGTTATAATAACTATGTATAATTATTCTTTACACCATTATACCCATCCATGTAAGGTGGTGGTGGAAAATAGATTACACCACGGCGTGGAGACAGTATTCCGTACATACGCACGCGCGATGATTTCTTTTTCCGTAGGATGGATACATGGTGAAATAGGTTTGTTTCATACTTATAATAACATATCAGTATATGAGTGATACTGATGTTATTACTTCATAATGAAACAACCTAAGAAGAAGAAGTGGAAGAAGAAATAAAGATGAAATAATCGGTAACGGACATTACCTCTTCTTTGAAGTGCTTCTTTGAGACCTTCTTTTAAGGCACAAAAATGGGTCTTTGAAGAAGACCAGAACCTATAGGATGTTTACAGGGAAGTGGAGAAGATAATTTGGCAGTGGTTGGCCGAGCTTGAAGTCTCAATGTTGTGTGAGGAAGAGAGGGAGGAGGTGCCCTTTTATAATGGAGGAGAGGGGCTCCTTTGGAAAAACTAAAAATATTATTTTATTATAAAGTCAAGTTCGGTTTTAAATAGCTCCAAATTGATTTATTTTGAGTATAAGGTGGGGATGTGTCTAAATCCTCTCATCCAATAGAATTTAGACAAGTTTAGGTTCCTATTTTAACCTTATCATTTAGATTTAACATTAAGTTAAATAATTTTACTTTTACCGTGTCTTCTTGTGTTCTTACACTATAAGGTTAATAAACTTACTATAAGAAGCCAAACTAACACCAAGTTGTTTATTATTAATATATATAACCCTATATAAGTCATTTGGCCGAACCTTTGATTTTTAGGAATAAAATAACAATTAATAATATAATATTTGTTTTAAAAACTATTTTATGTCAATTTTGAAACTATTTAGTAATTGATTTTTGTGAAAATCATAACAGAATGATAAGTTCTAAAAAATTTAATTAACTCAATAATAAAATGTCATATTAACCTAGAAAATTAGTTTAATTCATAAAAAGTCTCAAATTATATTTATTTGGGTATTTATAACATCAATTATGCCAATATTTCATTAATAAGATAACTACTTCATCATCGTTGTGTCATAAATAAATTATATTATTTAATGTCTAAAAATTACAAATAAAATACCATTATGTAGGAAATTTATTTATCTTTCTAATGAATATATATAGTAGAATTTATCTTATGAATAACACCATATTAAAAATATTTTAGTAAATATACTTTGATTTTAACTCTTTTAACCCTTTTTTAAATAAATTAATAATAAATGTCCTAATCTAATCCAAGTGGGACTAAATGGTCATATTTTATTCCTAAGTTTGTTTTTGGTTGAATTAAACATGTCCAATAGAATTAGGACATGTGTTAGGGTAATAATAATATCATTTCTACCCTTAATTACCCTATTTACTTTTAACCGTGGTAAAAAAAGTAAAAAGTTACTATTCACCAAAAAATTATTTTCATCTCATTAAACCACATTTTTCTTACTGACATCAACCGTGTTTCTCGGATTTTTGAAATTCCACTCACAGAAGCGGTAAAATTAAGTTTTATGAACAATTCAGTTTTTTTAACTACCACTTAGTGGTTTCACTATTCATCAAAAATTGAACGTTTTCAGAAAAATACCAAAAATTAGGCCTATGCTATATTTGATATTATGAACTTAAAAATGATGTCTATTTTACCAAATTCAAAACATATCAGTTGCATTAACTAATTTAAAAATTAATTCCCGTCGTCAAAACAAATCGCCTGTTTTTTAGAGATAATAACTATCAAAAGATTGAAACTTGTTTATAATTGGTTTAAATGTGAAATTACATCCAATGACCATAATTTTATTAAATTGTAAAAATATATTCTAAATATACTTTAAACCCACTAAAATTAATAATTTATCACTATTAATTATTTCGATTTAAAAAGTTGTTTTTAATTAAAATTTAGTAATTTCCACTATTCATCAAAATATGAAAGTTATCCAAAAATTACCAAAATTTCACCCCAAGCTAATTTCGATATTCCGAATCCAGAAATGAAGTCCATTTTGAAAAATAAAATTTACCAAATTTCAAAAAGTGGTTATTACTATTCATAATGGCTAGTTTTAATAATATTTTAATAGCATATCGTTGTTTAGTGAAACTCAGTATTGCGTACTACACACGCTATCAAGGAAGATCGCGATTGTGTGTAATGAAAGGAATGTCAAGGATGCGTTTTGTGCAAGATCCTTTTGGTGTAGCATACAACACAAGACATTAATGAAATTAAAAAGAATATTTTTCATAAAATCACGGGGTGTTACATTCTACCCCCCTTAAAATGAATTTCACCCTCGAAATTCGTCGGGGTTATAAATGGTTTACTATTAGAAAGTATCTTTAATCAAAACCCACATCTTAAAAAGGAATACCAAATCCAATCTTTAAATACAAAAGTATGAAATGTAACGGTTACCCAAATAAACTAATCACTGGGTTTCCACATAGGTGAAAATATGGATATGGAAGAGAAATCTAACCATCATGTTCTGATGGAGAGTGGTAGAGAACATGGCTATGGAAAAGCTAGCAATCACAAAGCCATAAATTTGTGATGATCTAACTTACCATCTGATTCATCAGATATAAGAGCACAAAGACAACATTATTGGTTTTCAAGATCATTTCCCTAAAGTTGAAGAAATTGGAATTAGAAGAAATACTTTCGTGATTTTGGTATAGTCTCACCGTTTTTCCTTCTTTGGACAATTTCCACTTCATATCATAAAGAAATGAAGTTGAATTTTTCATTCTTGATGTGTTGACAGATCATGTGATAGAATGATGGGTCATTCCACCTCTTTCAAACAAAAGGTTAGCAAAAGTTATAAGTCCATCTTATGGTTAATCGTATATGGTTCCAAAAATGAACTTATAATTCATATATCATACCTCTTAATAAAATAAAACTAGTTTCTAATAACCAGGGACTTCTTGTAGGCCAGTGGTAGGCGATAAAGGCCAGTCGCACTTCGGTTGTGGGTTCTATTCCCACAGCCTTCTCCGACGCGATGGGCAATCGCCCGTCCTGCAGGTTTTCCTTTTTCTAATTCTATATTACTATAACAAACCATCAATAATATCGAAAAAACTTTTATCCTTAAACAATACTAACTTATGTCCAACATAGTCCATTCTAATCTTTAGGCTTATCCATAATACTGCAGTCCACTCTCATAATATAGTGAAAATGATTACAAGAGATTTAATACCATCGTTGATACCCATATATCATAAGATATGTCTTGTATGTCACATTCCAAACATTCAAAGGCCTTAATCATGCGTTCTCTTGAATACCCATTGAACCTTTGTGAAAAAATGAATGCAGTTAAAAGTTAACACTTTCCACATACCAAAATCCTCAAAATTCTATATACTCAAACCATGATATCACTTAGTCCTTATATCAGTCATGAGCTCATGAATACTGTCAAATATTTCATTTTCACGTTTTCCCTTCATTATGCAAATATCATTCTTTTTCCAAAAATATCTCAATCACATTCCATGGTTACTGGTACCATAAAATTATTGAAAACCACAATAGACCAATACATAAATATTCCAATATTCCACGATACTATATACAACACTATTTTGGAATCCCATTACATAAACACTTAATCATTCCACCACATCGTTTTCATATTCAACATCGCCAATAGTGTTCGCATGTGACTTCCATTTGTCCTTTGCCTTAAGTGGTTTCTCATGTTGATCATCACTAACCCTTGGAATAGGGCATTTATTAGCATAATGCCCCATTTCCTTGCACTTGAAGCATTGAAGTGTCGGTGGTGCATTATCTGCAGTCTTTTCTTTATTTACATCATTAGAAACCCTTTTTCCATTACTTCGACACTCAGCTGCTCGATGACCTTCTTTTCCACACTTAAAACATTTTCTAGTCCCTTTAAGACAATATCCACCATGCTTCTTTCAATACTTTGAGAATAAGGAAACATTCATCTTCTTTTCACCATTATTGTGAGATTTCTCCTTGAACTCCATCTTTCGTTTCTTGTCAAAACCATGAGATGGATATGTAACACCAACATTCATTTCTACCTTGATAGCACAACGCACAATTTCTTCATAGCTACGGAAGTCTCTTATAGCTAATGCCCTTCGAAGACTTGGTTTTAAGCCACTGAATAATCTATCAACTTTACTTTCAGGTTGGATGATAATGCCAGATGCATACCTTCCAAGTCTTGTAAAATTCGCTTCGTATATACCAACAGATTCATCATCCTTCTGCTTCAGCTCAAGAAACTCCTATTCCATCTTTGTTCAAATAATACGAGGTAAGTACATACTGAAAAACAAGTTCTTGAAATCGTCCCATTCCATGGACTCAATTTCATCTCTTGGCTTCGTATTCTTGATAAGATTCCACCATTGATCAGCTCCACCTTCCAAATGATATACTGCTAAGATGACTTTATCATGTTCAGAACATTGAAGAACTGAAAATATCTTTTCAGTGGTACTGATCCATTGTTCAGCAAAAAGTGGATCGGAAGACCCACTGAAAGAAGGTGGACGTTGCCTCATGAAGGACTCAATAGAATATTGTTCCCTTCTCTGCTCATTTGGAAGTACAGAATGATTCATAGCTTGTGTAAGTATAGCAATAAGATTTTTCTCTCCATCTCCCATAACACTTGTTTGTTCAGGAGGACAATCATTGCATTGTCTGTTACATTGATCAACACAGTTCCTTCGGGCTCCATCCATCATCTAAAACCCAAAAAGAATAGTGTGAGAGGAAAAAATCATGCTAGGGAAAACAAAATAATAAAGGGGGAGAACCCTCAATATCTAACATCTTAGGTTAAATTCAAAGATCGTTAGTGCAATGCTAGGACTATAAACTATACGTATACTTAACCTTAGAGACATCCCTAGACATACCGTAGAAATATCTCTAGGGATCTCACTAAAGTTCTCGCATCCTAGTTTCCAAAGGTTGAGTAAACCTTTCTTTTGATACCAACTGTAGAGACCTGAAACATGACGTACATGGACATTACATTACTTTTTCGGAATACTTAGTACATAACAAAAACACACACACAAGGATCGTGATAGTTTAGTGTCTTTGGGAACTCAAAATATAATATTTTAATCGTGGTGAAAGATCTTCAATATCTCTCATAAAGATCTTCCTTTTTTTACCTAAAACCTTTCTTTATATCCTGGGGAAAAGAAAACATAAAAGGGTGAGCTCAAATGCTCAGTAAGGGTAAACAAAAGAAATATAAATCACATCATATTCATAAGAACATAACATTTTGGAAATATTAACCTGTAAAAGAGAGCATAATTTCATAACATGGGATAAATATTAGTAGTGAAATGAAATCCCAATAATCATAACTTAAAACATGAATCTTTGTGGCATACACACATAATCATAGATAATAATATCTTATTAGTCAAGACTCATTTCCAAGACTATCTTAGTGGAAAAAGTCCATTTCTGAACCGAGTCACCCTCATTTGAGTCCTGTTTCACTGAACCGGTATAACCTACCGTTCCATCCATGTCTATCTCATGAGATATAAAATCTTTACCCAATTCCTTGGAGGGAGATATAGGTCCCACCCATCTCATAATTATACCATTCTTATGTGTACCACAAAATCATAAACCATACATCATAGCATAACCCATGTAATAAAAATGGGATTCTTAAACATCGTGACATCATAAAACAATTAATATAAGATAAAGGAATTCATAAAAATAATTCCATCACAACATAATCAAATCGATGTAATAAGAGGGATAAAAACAGAACCCTTTATTATCTTAGATGGAAAATAATTTTGATAAAACACTTGAACTCCATTCTTGAGGAAAATATCCTTTCTACTTCAAAAACACTTTTCCTTTCTTAACATGTCATTCAATTATAAACTAAAAGAATTTGATTAGAAATATACTTGAAAACATTTAAATGAAGCTTCTTGGAAATAATGTTTTAAAAATCCATTCATGCCGTATAAGTTAAAAAAAACATTCTTCTCGTACTTTTGTCGGAAAAGTCAAAAAGTACCTCGTACGAAAAACGACAAAATATTCCTTTCATATCTTTTAATAAAAACTCACCAAAGGGTAAAATTAGATTTAAACAATTATAGGTGGATGGAAATAATATTACATATTGAGGAAACATGGATGTGGAAGATAAAATACACCTCAGTAAAAACCAAAGTATAAACAATCTCACATTAAATGAGATTGTGATATTTTCCCTTACCTTAGGTCCGATTTTCTACGTAGGTGTCTGAACCTCCTATATAATGATTTAAATAATGTCATTGACTTATTCCAGAATCATACTCATTGTTATGATATCATATATGGTTCACTTATGACTTTATATTACCCCTTCTTTTGTAAAATCTATGTTAAAGAGCATTTTGGGTAAAATTGTTTCATTTGTCGTCCTTGTTTTGACTTGTAATTATTCATATGATTTCTTAGATCATAATTACTTAATTCAAGAATATAAAACATTATTTATATATAATATATATTCAGAATATACATATATATAATAAATTAGTAAATGGAAAGAAATACACCGTTCATGGAGACGGTAGGCCGTACGTACGCATGAACGCTGTTTTCGTTTCCTTATTGAGTTGAATGTAATTATGTAGATGAAATACATATATAAATAAATCCAGTAGCTTTATAATGTCATATATTTTATTATTAATTCATATATATACTTTATAATTATTCTTAAATGGTTAACATGGAGAATGAATCTCATCGCGTCGTGGAGACGGTAGTCCGTACGTACGCACGAGCGATGATATCGTTTCCATAATTATTGAATTGAATTGGAGTGGATGATACAATATATCAGAATAAATATGATGTTATAATAACTATGTATAGTTATTCTTTACACCATTATACCCATCCATGTAAGGTGGTGGTGGAAAATAGATTACACCATGGCGTGGAGACGATATTCCGTACGTACGCACGCGCGGTGATTTATTTTTCCGTAGGATGGATAGATGGTGAAATAGGGTTGTTTCATACTTATAATAACATATCATTATATGTGTGATACTGATGTTATTACTTCATAATGAAACCACCTAAGAAGAATAAGTGGAAGAAGAAATAAATATGAAAGAATCCGTAACGGACATTACCTCTTCTTTGAAGTGCTTCTTTGAGACCTCCTTTTAGGGCACTAAAATGGGTCTTTGAAGAAGACCAGAACCACTAGAATGTTTCTATGGAAGTGGAGAAGAGAATTTGGCAGGGGTTGTCTGAGCTTGAAGGCTCAATGTTTTGTGAGGAAGAGAGGGAGGAGGTGCCCTTTTATAAGGGAGGAGAGGGGCTCCTTTGGAAAAACTAAATATATTATTTTATTATAAAGTCATGTTCGGTTTTAAATAGTTCCAAATTGATTTATTTCGAGGCTAAGGTGGGGATGGGTCAAAATACCCTCATCCAATTGAATTTAGACAAGTTTATGTTCCTATTTTATCCTTATCATTTAGATTTAACATTAAGTTAAATAATTTTACTTTTACCGTGTCTTCTTGTGTTCTTACACTATAAGGTTAATAAACTTACTATAAGAAGCCAAACGAACCCCAATTTGTTTATTATTAATATATATAACCTTATCTAAGTCATTTGGCCGAGCCTTAGATTTTTAGGAATAAAATAACAATTAATAATATAATATTTGTTTTAAAAACTATTTTATGTCAATTTTGACACTATTTAGTAATCGATTTTTGTGAAACTCATAACAGAATGATAAGTTCGAAAAAAGTTAATTAAATAAATAATAACATGTCATATTAACCTATAAAATTAGTTTAACTCATAAAAAGTATCAAATTATATTTATTTGGGTATTTATAACATCACTTATGTCAATATTTCATTAATAAGATAATTACTGCATCATCGTTGTGTCATAAATAAATTAAATTAAATAATGTCTAAAAATTTCAAATAAAATAACATTATGTAGGAAATCGTTTTACCTTTCTAATGAATATTTATAGTCGAATTTATCTTATGTATAACCCCATATTAGAAATGATTTAGTAAATATACTTTGATTTTAACTCTTTTAACCCTTCTTTAAATAAATTAATAATAAATGTCCTAATCTAATCCATGTGGGCCTAAATGGTCATATTTTACTCTTAAATTTGTTTTTGGTCGAATTACACTTGTCCAATAGAATTATGACATTGTTAGGGTAATAATAATATCATTTCTACCCTTAATTACCCTACTTACTTTTAACCGTGGTTAAAAAAAGTAAAAAGTTACTATTCACCAAAAAATTATTTTCATCTCATTGAACCACATTTTACATACTCACATCAACCGTGTCTCTTGGATTTTTTAAATTCCACTCACAGAAGCGGTAAAATTATGTTTTATGAACAATTCAGTTTTTTTAACTACCACTTAGTGGTTTCACTATCCATCAAAAGTTGAAAGTTTTCAGAAAAATACCAAAAATTAGGCCTAAGCTATATTTGATATTATGAACTCAAAAATGATGTCTATTTTACCAAATTCAAAACATATCAGTTGCATTAACTAATTTAAAAATTAATTCCCGTCGTCAAAACAAATAGCGTGTTTTTAGAGATAATAACTATCAAAAGATTGAAACTTGTTTATAACTGGTTTAAATGTGAAATTACATCCAATGACCATCATTGCATTAAATTGAAAAAATATATTCTAATTATACTTTAAAACCACTAAAATTAATAATTTATCACTATTAATTATTTCGATTGAAAATGTTGTTTTTAATTAAAATTTAGTAATTTCCACTATTCATCAAAATATGAAAGTTATCCAAAAATTAACAAAATTTCACCCCAAGATAATTTCGATATTCCGAATCCAAAAATGAAGTCCATTTTGAAAAATAAAATTTACAAAATTTCAAAAAGTGGTTATTACTATTCATAACGGCTAGTTTTAATAATATTTTAATAGCATATCGTTGTTTAGTGAAACTCGGTATTGCGTACTACACACGCTATCAAGGAAGGTCATGATTGCGTGTAATGAAAGGAAAGTCAAGGATGTGTTTTGTGCAAGCTCCTTTTGGTGTAGCGTTCAACACAAGACATTAATGAAATTAAAAAGAATATTTTTCATAAAATATCGGGGTGTTACACAATGGACTCGCTAGATTTCTTGGACACCATATATTAATTTTATTCATCACAATGATGCTTTGGTGGGTGGTATTTCGGAATACTAGGGGTCCCTTCCTTTGGATATCTCATTCGATTATATTTGGGGGATTTCAGATGGTTTTTCAAGAACATTCCAATGAAAAACTATAGAGCCTCAATGGACGCTCATTCAACCTTCATAGTTTAGACATTGGTGAGCAAGGGAGCTTGCTGAGGAGGGTTTCATGGGACATTATATAACCTAAGTTCCATTATAGAGACTTTATGTGACCTTGAGGTGGTCACTTGATTTCTGGCCTTTTCATGTATCCAGAAGTCATCTACAATCCTGTTCTCCTTTTCTTTCATGGGAAATATAATATTCATGTTCATGTATTTCTTCATTTGATATTTTTTTGTTGGTTTTCATTTTGTTGGAATCAAAAAACATATGAATTGTGAAATTATTTAGAATTGGATAAATTATTTTTGAGAAATTGACTCCATTATTATTTTCAAATACCTTAAAAAATCATTTCATTGTACCTATTCGTAGGATATTTCTCTTTTTGAATCTAATAGACCTGCATATTCTGTAGCTCACATTTCCTAATAGGAATTTATTTTAACTCCCTTAATATGAAAACATGCATTGATTCAATCTCCCCATTCATCTCTAAATCCCATTGTTTGGATCTGGTATTACTTTTTTAACTCTTTTGAGCTCTCAGGTTATCCAAAAAACCAGGAGAATAAGGGGGTACACATGACATATGATCTTATTCACTATGAAAATATCATAGGAATGCATATTTAAATCAACATAATACAATTATCTTTCTAGAAGAACTATATTCAAATATTCTTTATTCGTAACATTACCCAAATATATATGGTCCTTAATTATTTCAGTATATCAATCCATAGTGACACCAATAGAATCGAACATCAATAAGAATATTTACCTTCCAAATTTTAATGTCTCCAATGAAATTTCTTAATCCTTGAAATAACCAAATATTGTAAATTTATTTTGAGATGAACATTGACATGGATCATTTTATTATTCTTCCCAATTTTATTCCAATTTTAATCCATTCATAAGAGATTTATATTGAAGAGGTTCTTTTATCTTTTAGGTTCATTTCATAATTAAATATTCCAAAGCTGGTGCATTATATCCATCTTGTCTCATTCCATGGAATCAATGTGGATATAGGTGAAACATTTTTATAATTAAAGGTGTAATATTCCAATCATTATTCTAGAATACATAGCCTCTATAATATCATTCCATGACCAGATAGATGGAATTTAATTCCCAAGATAGTCCACATAGTTCAATTCCACCAAAAAAAACTCTTTTGGTAAACTAGTATGCAAGATAATGATCATATCCATCTCATTCAGTATCCAAATTATTATTTTATAACATCATTTTATTCTATTGTTCTTGGTCAAATATTATGAAACCGTAATCTTTTCTAAAAATATAATATTAAGACCAATATTCCTCCTTACTCTTCACTATAACAATATGTCATGAATTTTAAATTTGTTTGGGAGTCCTTTGTAATTATATATTTGTATCACTAAAATTTTACCTAATTCGTAGAATTTTATTGGGAAATAAAATCCACACATTCCTTGTCACATAATCAATGCAGTCTAACAGTGCAGTGATCCTTTTTGAGAATAAATGGGTTTATGATATATACCTCCATATAAAACATCTCTAACATCTGATTGTTTGATGGTGTACGTTATATATTGTAAGTCACTATACACTACGTCCTAAGGATTAAAATCATTCTTATTCTATACTCCATGCATCTTATTTCCAGTTTTCCTTTTTCATCTTGGATATAAATCCCCTTCTCACATATAAGATAGAAACATTTATTCCATAACGTCATAGATCCGAATTTTGATTGTTCTACATGTAATTATCTTGATTTTTGAATCAGATAAAATATACCATCCTTCAAAAAATTGAATATTATGATGGAATTTGAAGTGATTTTCCTCATTACAACATTGTACAAAAACCTTCTTTCACTATTATAAAACTGATGTTAGGTTCTTCAAAAACTGTGGTATATTCCACACCCCAAGATAATCCAGCAAGAATCTCTTTATTAATTTTAATAAAATATCAACCTTACCAACAATATAAAAAAAATACCACCAACTATGTTAATCATAATAAATCTTCTTGAATTGCAATTTTACATGAATCCCTACTCCGATGTTGATTTAATATAATCACATGATTTAGTAATCTATGACTCAATTAAAATAGAAATTCTCACCATTAAATAAATCATATATTCTATATTGGTATAAATAGATAAATATTCAAAATAATATCTTATAAAATAGATAGTTTAAAAATTATAATTTTTTACATTGCCTATGTTCCAAATATTAAAACATATGGTTTGGGGTCCATCAAAACACCTTGACTATATTCCCATCATTAAATATTTTTTTCTAACCATTCCACTTACTATATTTTCCTAAAAAATCCTTATTAATGTATTTTCCTTTATTAAATTAGACCTATATCTATGGAATATATTCATTTTGAATCAAATTATGGACAACCACAAATTCCATGTCAATTATAAAAATAGAATTTATCAATGAAGTAACCATAATAACCATGATTATGGAAAAAAAGATTGAATGGTAAACACCCAGAAAACCCATATGAAAATTTAACACATATTGTCTAAATAAATTTGAATAAAATTGAATTAAATGACTTTTTTATCATTGACTTTCCTTATGAAATATTCATGAATAAAATTTATATCACCAAAAAATACATAGATATTTTCTTCTCATACATGTGGGAAAATTTAATAATCAACTCATTAGTGGTATTCACTTCCTAGATATTGAATTCCACATTCTTTTCTAGAATCATCCAAACTACACCATGTGACTTCAAATAAATTTATTCATATTCATCAATTGAAATCACTTATTTTATGAATACCTTTAAGAAAATATTTTTCTCACCTAATAATATATTTTATTCGATCAATTTCTCCTAGAATATAATATTTGATCAACATATACCATACATTCTATAAAGGTTTTTAAAAATATAATATCAATTATAAGACACATCATGTGAAACTGAAATCAAATTCCACGGATCTCCAAGAATGAAATATAAAAATATACTTAATAAAAAATGAATAAACATAGAAAAACATGTCAACAATTAATGTAATAAGCATTAAAACCTTTTTTCATTATCTGATGGGTTTAATAAATATCACCAAATTAAAAAAACAAAATGATCCTACCTCTTGAGGTATCTATGGACTATGCTAAATCATACAATGTTCTGATGGGATTCACCTTTTCTCCATGATATATTATTACCATTAATGTAATGGATAAAGAGGGAAAACATATTTTGGGATCAATTGGGGTTTGACCATGAAACAAATATATACACCAAAAATCCATCACATTGAAATGTTTATATAATCCACAGGTACACTCCTTGGGTATTCACATTTTCTCACACATTATAAAGGAATGAGAAAATAATACATTAGTCAATTCATATATGGTATACATAAAAAAATTCTGAATTGTTTCATCACATATAATGCTTCTGTAAAGTATATTTTCGGTTGAACAAGAATCCGAACAATAAAAGTTTTCATAAGATATATATAATGATATAGTCATTTATGAATGAAAATTTCAACTTTCATACAGATATTTATATTAATATACTTATATAAGGATTTTAGGTATATCTTCTTTAAACTCCCACACTCATTACAACCTCGTATTATTTTTGAAATATCACCTTATATTGTATCATATAAAATAAATTATGAAACAACATCCAATATGCTTTTGGATATCATAAAAAAACATGGAATGATATAATCAACATCACCTTATATCACATCATATGAAGTACCTTGTGAATACTAATCCTATACTCTTTGAGAATAAATCTAAAACACTTATAAAGTAACTCATAGAGTCAAAATCAATCCCCAATTATTTTTCCACAATTTCCGACTCTATGGGCCTTTGCAACATTGAAAACAAAAATGAATATATATATATATATATATATATATATATATATATAAGCAAAGCACAACCTCTAGTAATGAATCAACAATACTCAATCAATAAATGCATATGGTGTAATATCAATCAAACACATGTATCACTAATACTTTGTCCACTAGTATGCATCATATACATACATATATTCTCATATTTTCCATTGGATAAAGACATCCAATTACCATGGGAAAAAACATTCCAATCCAATATAGTTACCTCATATGTTATTTATTATTAGAGTATAGTCTGATTTTATTAATGAATATATTACATGTCCTACATCCTTCGATATTTGAATATCACAAAACCCATTTATATAGGTAAATAATTTCTATTTCTGGATTCACACTCTAAAATATATCTAAAATGTGGACACAAATATCATACACATCATAGAACAGATCAAAACCCACCTTGGTTAAGCTATATCTTGCATCATGATCAACAACACACCCAACCACCCCTGAATTTTCTAAGTCAATATGTAGACACTGTTAAGTATTGTATAATATTATAAAATTTATCACTCTATTTATCTCAACAATAATTAGTTTGGGGAATCAAATATGATCCATGTACACCTTTTATAAAAAATTTATTTATATGAAACATTATATGGTACACATTGTAGGTCACCCATCACACACAAAGAATACACTTTTTTTATTACCCCTCAAGATCATACAATGTAAATAAATACAAGACTCGTACTCATGTTAAAAATAAAATATACTCATAACCATTAATACTTAATAAATAATATCAGTTATGGATAAAATATTTTTTATACATTGAGATTTAAACTAATATTACACTTCAAAAAATTTATATCATTATATATATATATATATATATATGTAGAAAACAGCATCGAATTATAAATTGGAGGTCTAAATAAATATGATACATTTTCTTATTATTAATCTCATTATAATCATATAATAAAACCAATTAAACAATAATTTTATCATATCATATATGAAAAAAATTCCTGATCGGCCATATGTTTTCTACACTTTGTAGGTTTTGTTAACATATTTCATTTTATGTAGTCCATGCCACATATCTATGTGATAATATAATAAAACTATCCCACTAATGTATTTAGCGAGAAACATCTATAAATTAAGAAGGTTTTAATAATGATGATATTTAGGAATCATAATCTAAACAGTTCATCTTATTAAACATACTTAATCTTCATAACATCTAAACATAAAATTTGATGACATCAACATTTTGTATCTACTTTTAACACCATATGAGTTCATCATAATCATCATATTTGGAACTATATTCTATAAAATTAATCCATTAATCAATGTATCAAAATATAATATCATTTACTGGACCTCATAAACACTTTTTGGATAATTTATAATAACACATTAACATATTATTATTAATATTATTATCACTTATTAGTTAGTTTTTTAATTCATTAAATTTAATGGTACTCCAACTATCCTCATATAAAAGATACTATCTACATAATATCATTCCAAGAAACACAATCCCATTTTTTTATGAAATGACATGTATTTTCCATCAATATGAATATTAAACAAATAACACAATTATATAACATTGTATATGGTATTCTATGTGTCTGTAACACTTTACCTTTAACATAAGCCTTTATTATAATATATTACTGATTGGTGGTGGAATCAAATTCCCATACATTATAATAAATAATTTCACAAAACATTTTCTAAGATAAAATCACTTATGTAAATATTATTCTTAAAAATTATATATAAATTTATGAATATTATTGTTGATAATGGAATATAGTAGTGACTAACATTTAACAAAATGTATAATTTAAAATTTTATCAATGGGATAAACCATTATAAACTTTAAAAAAAATAAAATCTAATTATAAACCCTTTTATAATTTTCATCATTAATATTTGATACATTCAATATGTTTAAATATAATAATTTTATATTCATTTCAAAAAAATTCATACAAAATCTTTATATTCTTTCCAATGTGAACGATTTCCCATTTTTCATTGCATGAAATTTATATTTCAAATATATAATATTTTATGCATTAAAATTAATAAAAAATCTATTAATATTATGTAAAATTTTTACTTAATTCAAATATTATATAATTAATAAATTTTTAATCATTTATCATATGAATCTTAAAAATAACATGTATGTGGTTAAAAACATCCAAATACGTCCCCATTTTATTTTAATCAATTCAAAAATAATAATTATGATGAATTAATATTTTTAATATAAAAATATATATTATTACATTATTTTACAAATTATAAACCTTTATAAATTATTTCTTATGATTTCAAAATAAGAACTATTATTTTAATATAATATAAATTATCATATAATTTAGAAAAATATATTTTAAATGTTAAAATTTAATATTTGGGAATAAAAAATTTCATATAAATTCATGAGATAAATTACATAAAATTATTAATTTTTTAATTTTTTAATCTTCAATAAATAAAAATATCCCAAATTGACATTTATAAAGATTTAAATAAAAAATTTATACAATATATACAATTTTATAAGTTTAAAATATTTTTTATGTTTTTTTGAAACATTTAAAATTACCCTTATGAATTTGAGTATTTTAACATAAGAGAAAATATTTATACCCTTACCACTATTTTCTAGAAGAAATTTCATAATGTTAAGTACCATTATAATTTTACACAGCTTAAAAATAAATAAATTTTTAAGGGTACTAGCTTTATAAAACGTGGTCATGTACGGGTTTTACCTTTACATAAAAGACACTAAAAAATGGTATATCATGTCATAAACTTATTTGGATTCCTTATACTACAGTGTAAGGGAACTTAAATTACTTAAAATATTTGTCAAAATTAAATAAATTGGTTACCCTTACACATACCTTCTGTGTACAGGTATTGTGTGCAAGTAAAATATCATGGTCCCAACCCAAACCAATAGGTCCCTGACCACAACTCCCCAAAAATTCCTCTAATAGACCATGGGATGATTGCTATCATAGATAAATAATATCACCAATATGGGACACCTTATCATATGGTACATGTATTAATGCTCCCACAAATTCTTCTATGAAACTGTTCAATGATATAAAATGCTAGAAACTAAAAATCCTGGCCTATATCTATCCGAAACTAGAATAAAAAATAATTAACGAAAGTTTATAAAGGTAAAAACATGTGGCCAATATAGGAAAACATTAAAAGTATACATATTTATCTAAAGGGAGGATCAATGTCAAATGAAGCTTCTATAAAAAATTTTAGCCTAACTCTGGTATACTGCTCAGACTTCCTAACTCGATATGCTCTATATTCATCAGACCATTATGTTACATCGTCGAAGGGTCTATGGTCATCACAAGACACTACACATGTGAGAAAATCCAGTGCACTATTGAGTATAAAAATACTATTTAAGTTCCCCAAAACACCCAAAAGAAAAGGCGGGAATTATCATAAAAAATTCGGTTTGTCCCATCTAGAGGGAACCCAATCGAGGGAGAAAATCCATCTCAACCCAACCTCATCTAACAAAGACAATTCTTCTGAAAAAAAATGTTGTGTCATAAATGATTTGACAACACTGTAATGAAAAACTAGAAAAACAACCAAACATAATCAAATCATGAACCATGTTTCATGAGGTTCTAAAATCATAGAAAACGGTACAATTTTTCCCAAGGCTTGAAAGGTAACACATGAAAAGGATAAAACACTCTCTTTTTTCAGGAATCCCTTATTGCTCCCGTCTAAGAGATATTATCCATCGGGAAAAAACCATTTGGTTCAACTCTAGTTCCTTCCTCATGAAGTCCAACAATGCTAACATGTTCCCAGTACAATGCTATAAAAACCATATAGAGAGCCCCACCCCACGCTACATTTCAAAGTTGGGGAAAAAGTTCTCCAAACTATGAACCACATTCATCCTCTGAAAATAGATAAAATGGTGTGACCCAAACCTTGCCACTACCCCACAGTCATGATATTACTTTCTTCTAAACCAACTCGTGAAGCCTCTTTCACCAATGTATAGATTATCTCATACATAGTCTATCGTTGAAGCACTAAATCCAAACCACGTATCACATGTAACTTTTTCCGGGCCCCCTCCTCATACAATTCCTTACAGATGAGGGATCACAACTCTTATATTGGACATTCTCCCTACCACTTTGTGGGAGTACTAATCCGTATATGAGGACCCACACCCTTGCACGATAGTGGAGTAAAACACAAAGGATAGAGTAATTTTACCCTGGTAAGACATGGGAATGCTACTCAAACATCTCTGTTTCTATGCGGGACATGTGACCTAACACGATAAAGGAGTACTGAGAACAAGATATAGGATATACCCATGGTACAATAGGGGAGTACCATCTCTTTCAGAACAACACGTAAAGAGGGCCGACACCCAAAATCGATATTGGAGTTTATATCCTATGGATTGAGGACATGTACTATAACATAATCGTGGATTGACAACTATATCTATAAGTCTCGTCTAGAGGACCTCCTTGAGGACATGGAAGAGGTGTAATGACTCTGAAGATATACTACATGCACCCTGGTCCAATATGGGAGTACCTACTCTATATGGCCAATGTGAATGAAGGGTTCATGCCCTGGCATAGTAGGGGAGTGCCGTCCAACCCTATAGACATCAAAGGGAACAAACACCCTAATCCGTTATAGGATTACCAACTCATAAAGAACTATCTAATTGGAATAAAATAACCCTTTACCACAATTTATGGAGCCCCATATCAAAAAAAATGTAGATAGTTAAGGGAAACTCGTGCCCTGATGTCATAAGAGAGTACCAATGCTAGTTTCTCTCTCAACGAACCACACCAATATTAAGAATCGATTTAGCTTCTCTTGGAATGTGTCTTGATATGTAAATTAAACCCTATTAATATCTGTCTAAAATGTAGGAAAGAATCCTGTTTTACATGGAAAAACAATTATAATAGGATTCTCACAAGCCTAAATCATAGTTCTATAGAAGGAATTATAGAAGTTGGAATATCTCAAAATGATCTCAGGGAGTACATGGAATGAAATACATTACACACGACATGTGAAACCAATTGAGAACCTAGATATGTATTATATCTATATGATTTTTCAACCCATATACGGGTACAAGAAATTAAAATTCGACTCACATAGTGTCCTACTACACCTAGGACATGGTCGTGCTCGTCCTCAAAATGGCTCGGCCAACTGTGTCCCTTATACCACATAAATACCACTGTAACAACCGATATTTTATGAGAAATATTTTGTTTTATTGTTATATGCATCACCAAAGGAATATTTCACTACACACAACACAGTCTTGGCTTGTGTTACACGCAAGAGCAACCTTCCGCGATAGCTTGTGTTGTACGCAATACCGAGTTTCACTAAACACCGATATGTTATTAAAATACTATATTAACTAGCCATTATGAATAGTAATACCCACTTTTTGATATTTTATAAATATTATCTTTCAAAATGGACTTCATTTTTGGATTTGGAATATCAAAATTAGCCTAGGGTAAATTTTTGGTATTTTTCTGAAAACTTTCATCTTTTGATTACTAGTGAAAACACTAAGTTATTGGTTAAAACCGACTTTTTATTTAAATAATAATTTTTATTTAAATTTATTTTAGGTCAACATATATTCATAATACCTATACAATTTCAATCTAATTAATTTTAATAATTTTATAATAATATAGATAAATACAAATTTTATTGAACTATTTATCGTCTTTTACCCACCTCCTAGGAGCATTTGAAATTGTACATAAAACATAATTTTACCACTTTTGTGAGTTGAATTTTGAAAATTCGAGAGACACAGTTATTATCAAGGAGTAAAATTTGGTTCTATAAGATAAAAATAATTATTGGTGAATAGTAATTTATTAGTTTTATATACCACGGTTAAAAGTAAATAGGGTAATTAAGGGTAAAAATTATTTTATTATTAACCTAATACTTATCCTCATTCTATTGGATATGTTTAATTCGACCAATAATAACCTTATGAATAACATATGACCATTTAGGTCCACATGGATTAGATTATGACACTTATTATTTATTTATTTAAAGAATAGTTAAAAGAGTTAAAATCAAAGTTTAATAACTAAAACATTTTTAATGTAGAGTTATAAATAAGATAAATTCTTCTATAAATATTTATTAGAAAGATACCAATATTTCCTACATAATGGTGTTTTATTTATATTTTTTAGACATTAAATTATTTAATTTATTTATGACACAATGATGATGCAGTAATTAACGTATTAATGAAATATTAACATAATTGATATTATAAATACCCAAATACATGTAATTTGAGACTTTTTGTGAATTAAAATAATTTTATAGGTTAATATGACATGTTAGTATTGATTTAATGAACTATTATAGAACTAATCATGTTGTTATGATTTTCACCAAAATCAATTACCAAATAGTGTAAAAATTGACATCAATTAGTTTTTAAAACAAATATTATATTATTAGTTGTTAATTTATTTCTAAAAATCTGTGGTTCAGCCAAATGACTTAGATAAGGTTATATATATTAATAATTAACCACTTTGGGTTCGTTTGGATTTTTATTGTAAGTTTATTAACCATATATTTTAAGAAAACAAGAAGACACGGTAAAAGTCAAATTATTTGACATAGAGTTAAATCTAAATGATAAGGTTAAAATAGTAACCTAAACTTGTATAAAACCTATTGGATGAGAGGATGTAGACCCATAACCACCTTAGATTTTAAATAAATCAATTTGGACATATTAAGAACCGAATATGACTTTATTATAAAATAATATTTTATGTTTTTCCTAAGGTGCCCCTCTCCTCCCTTATAAAATGGAACCTCCTCCCTCTCTTATTTACACAATTTAGAGCCTTCAAGCACTTCCAACCCCTGACACTACCCTTATCAACATCCCTAGAAATATAATAGAGGTTCCGGTATTCTTCTACATCATATTCTTTAATTGATTCATTATTATGTAATAAAATCTGTATCACTCATATACTGATATGTTATTATACATATGAAACAACCCTATTTCACCTTCTTTCCATCCTACGAAAAACAAAATCACCGCACGTGAGTACGTACGGAATAACGTCTCCACGTCGTGGTGTAATCTATTTTGCACCACCACCTTACATGGATGAGTATAATGGTGTAATGAATAACTAAATATTATTATTTTAAATTGATTTTTATTATGAAATAGTATACATACACTTCAATACAATTCCACAATCATGGGAATGATATCATCGCTCGTGCGTACGTACGACCTACCGTCTCCATGATGTGATGCGACTCGTTCTACATGATCTTCATTGAATAATGATAATATAGACGAATTGAATGAATAGATATGATATATATAATACTAATAAACTTCTTTAAATGATTTATCTATAACCTTAAAAGAATAATTAGAATTTATTCAACAAAACAGACATTAGAACATAAAGCAACGAACACCTGAATAAAAAGTACCAATGAAATATTACTAATAAGAAGCTAAGAATATGACCATATATGATATCATAACAACTATTATGATTCTGTAATAATTCAATGACATTATTTAAATCATTATACAGGAGGTTCAGACACTAAAAATGCATATCGAACCTAAGGTAAGAGAAAATCTTGCAATCTCATTTTTATCCGAGATTGTCTATACTTTAGAATTTACTGGGGGATATTTATCATCCACATCCATGTTTCCCCAATATGTAATATTATTTCTATCTTCCAACAATTGTTTAAATCCAATTTTACTCATTGGTGAGTTTTTAGTAAAAGATATGAAAGGAATCTTTTTCCATTTTTAGTATGAGGTACTTTTTGACTTTTCTAGCCAAAGTATGAGAAAAATGTTTTTTTAAATTTTACCGCATGATTGGATTTTTATAATTTCATAAAACATTATTTCAATGAAGCTTCCTTTAATAGTTTTCACATTTATTTTTAATCAACTTCTTTTAGATTAAAATAGTATGACATGTTAAGAAAGGAAAAAATTGATGTAGAAAGGATATTTTCCTCAAAAATTGAGTACATGCGTTTTATCAAAATTATTTTCCATCTAAGATAATAAAGGGTTATGTTAATATCCCTATTTTCACATTTATTTGATTATGTTATGATGGATTTACTTTTATGATGTCCTTTTATTTCATATGGATAATGTTATGATGACATGATGTTTAAGAATCCCATTTTTATTACATGGGTTACACTATGATGTATAATTTGTGATTTTGTGGCATACATAAGAATGGTATAATTATGAGATGGGTGGGACCTATATCCCTCCCCAATGCATTGGGTAATGATTTATATATCCTGAGATAGACATGGCTGGAATGGAAGGTTAATCTGGTTCAGTGATACATGACTGAAACGACGAGTGAACTCGGTTCAGAAATGGACTTTGTCCCGCTAGGATAGTCTTGGAAATGAGTCATGACTACTAAGAAATGATTATCTATGATTATGTGTGTATTCCTCAATGTTTCATGTTTTATTTTACAATTATTTGGATTACAATTCACTACCATCATTTATCCCATGTTATGATATTATGATTTCTTTTGCAAGTTATTATTTTCAAAATGTTATGTTATTATGAATATAATATGATTGATATTTACTTTGTTTACCCTTACTGAATATTTGAGCTCACACATTCATATGTTTTATTTTTCCTAGGCCAGGAATAAGGGTATTAAGTAAGATATACCTTAAGGGACTATAGATATGATAAATGGGAGACATTGTAGATGATTTATTAACCAGTTGTTTATGTTTCCCATTTTTAAAGACAATATACCTATACGGTCCGTTCATGGTTTTGTTATATGTTGTAATAAGTGTGCATCAATTTTGATGTAATAACAATGTATGTAAATTATGGGTCCTTATAGTTGGTATCAGAGGAAATTTATAGTCAACCATTGGAAACAAGGATGTGAAAGCCTTAGTAAGAACCCAAAGGATATTTCTAAGCATAGAACACAATCGTAGTGTTTTAGAAATGGCCACGAGTAACCTATGATAAGACCTAAAGTGTGAAACGTTATTCTTGATTATGTGGTTTTCCTATTATGATTAGTGTTTCTCACACTATTCTTCTTTGTTTTAGTCAGTGGATGGAACCCGAATGAACCGTGTTAATGCTGAATGTGATGAGAAATGAAATGATTGTCCCCCTGAGAAACCAAACATTATGGGGGATGGAATAAAAAATCTTGTAGCCATGCTCACACAACGTTCTCAAGATATGAATCATTCTAGACTTCCAAACGAGAAGAAAAAGGAGCAACATTCTGTTGAATCCTTCATGATGCAGCGTCCACCTTCATTCAGCGGGTCTTCTGATCCATTAGTGGCTGAAAAATGGATCAGTAACACTGAAAAGCTATTTTTAGTTCTACAATGTTCTGAACATGATGACGTCTTCATAGTAGTATATTGTTTGCAAGGTGAACCTGATCAATAGTGGGATCTTATCAAGAATACAAGGCCCCAAGATGAAATTGAATCCATGAAATGGGACAATTTCAAGAACTTTTTTTTCAATAAGTACTTCCCTCATATTCATTAATCAAAGATGGATAAGGAGTTTCTAGAACAAAAGAAAATTGATGATGAGTCTGTTGGTACCTACGAAATAAATTTTACAAGACTTGCATGGTACGCTTCTGGAATTATTATCCAACATGAGAGTAAGTTCGATCAATTTTTTAGTGGCTTAAAACCAAGTCTTTGAAGGGAGTTAGCCAAAAGAGACTTCAATAGCTATGAGGAAATTGTTCGATGTGATCTCATGGTTGATATGGAGATTGGAGTAACCCATCAATCATATGGGATTTATAAGAAGAGGAAAATGGAATTCAAAGGAAAATCTAAAGACCACACTAAAAATAAGATGAGTTTTCCCTTATGATCAAAGTGTGGAAAGAAACATAGAGGGAATTGTCTTCAAGGGACAAGTAAATGTTTCAAATGTGGAAAAGAAGTTCATCGGGCTTTTGAATGTTGAAATGATGGGAAGAAGATGTCTAGTGATGTGAATAAAGAAAAGGCTACACAGAATGCACCTCCTACACTTCAATGTTACAAGTGCAAGGAAATGTGGAATTATGCTAATCAATGCATTAATCGAAGATTTTTTGATGAAGATCGATCTCAACAAACTCTTAAGGTCATAGACAAAGGAAAGTCACAAGCAATTTCTATAGGCGATGTGGAGTATGATAACGAAGTGGTGAAAGGTACACTTACCATCTACTCTAAAGTATAAAATTTTTTATTTGATTCTGGATCCACCCACTCTTTTATTTATGAAGAATTTTCTAAGGGTATCACTATGTTACCTCAGCAATTAGATATTGAGTTAGCTGTGACTACCCCTAATGGAACAATAGTCGCATCAATAGTTTACAATTCTTCTTCGATTGAAGTTTGTGGGAAAGTGCTTCCTACAAATCATGTGATCCTTCCTATAGTGGAATTTTATGTGATTCTTAGAATGGATTGGCTTTCTTTATAAGGATCTCATATCAATTTCCAATGAAGGGAAATCACATATAATATTCCCGATCAAATCTAATATCATTTATCATTGCAAGGATTCATATAACCTTCTAGTGGAAATTTCTTCCATCTTATGGGTCTTAATTCCAATAAATGATGGTTATTTATCTCAAATGGTTGGATAGAAACTCACAATTAAGAATATACCCATTTTATGAGAGTTTGATGATGTCTTTCTGGAAGAATTTCCAGGTCTTCTACCAAATCGTGAAATTGAGTTTTCAATTAAACTCATACCGGGTGCTATGCCTATTTCAAAGTCACTATATAGAATGACCCCAATTGCAATGTAGGAATTGAAGAAGAAACTCCAAGACAATCTTGATTAAGGATTCATATTCCCTATTGTGACACCTTGGGGATAATCTGTTCTCTTTGTTAAGAAAAAAGATGGATCAATGAGACTTTTTATTGAATATCGAGAACATAACAGGATCACTATCAAGAGAAAATATCATCTCCCACGCATTGATGACTTATTTGGCAAAAAACATGGAGCTCAATACATTTCCAAGATTGATATTCATTAAGGGTATCATCAATTAAGGGTAAAAAGGAAGATATACCAAAGACGACTTTCCATACAAGGTATGGACACTATGAATTTATAGTGATGCCATTTGGTCTTACTAATGCCCCTACTATCTTCATGGATCTAATGAATAGAGTCTTTAGAAACTATCTTTATCAGTTTGTGGTAGTCTTTATAGATGATATTCTTGTCTATTCAAAGAGAATGGAAGTACATGAAGATCACATGAGAATTGTATTAAATACCCTAATAAAGGAGAAGATTTATGCTAAATTTACCAAGTGAGAATTTTGGATTTAAAATGTTTCATTTTTTGGTCACATAATCTCAAAAGAGGGGATATCTGTGGTTCCATCAAAAATAGAGGTTATCGAAAGATGGTCGAGACCAAAAAAAGAAACTGAGATCCAAATTTTTCTTGGTCTGGTTGGATATTATCGTCATTTTGTGAAATATTTTTCAGGGTTATCTAATCCACACCCCAGGTTGACTCGAAAATGAGTTATGTTCGTTTGGATGGAGGAGTGTGAAGAGAATTTCTAAGAGTTAAAATGAAGGTTATCCAGTGTGAATGTGCTCACACTATCGTGTAGTGGAGAATGGTTTGTGATCTACAATGATGCATCCAAGAAGGGACTTGGGTGTGTTCTTATGGAAAATGATACGGTGATAGATTATGCCACACGATAGTTGAAAATCCCTAAGAAAAATTTCACAAATCATGATTTGGAGTTAGCCGCGGTAATATTTGCATTATAAATATGGAGGCATTATCTTTATGGTGAAAGGTGTCATATTTATACTGATCATAAAATTTTAATGTATATTTTCACACAAAAGGAGTTGAATATGCACCAATGAAGATGGTTGGAGTTTATTAAGGACTATGACACCCTGGGAAAGAAAACAAGGTGGAAGATGCATTAAACCGACAAAACCAGCTAGCATATCCACGATGAAGATAAAAAAAGATACAATATTTTTGGATTTACAAAGGATGTATCTTGGAATTATAATAGAAGGTGAAAAATATTATATTTCTCAAATGAATGTTCAACCATCTATACATGTGAAGATTAAATAGGCACAGAAAGAAGATGTAGAGTTATAAAAGAAGGGGAGAAATGTTCCTGAATTCTAAAATGATTGTGATGAAATAATAAGGTCTAGGAATATGTTTTCTATTCCTCCCATCCCAGAATTAATGAACAAAATATTGGATGAAGCTCATAGTTCTTCAATCTCTATTCTCCCTATAAGCACGAAGATGTATAGGGACCTGAAATAGTACTTCTGGTGGGATGACATGAAAAGAGATGTTTCTGAATATGTCTCTCGATGCTTGGTTTGTCAACAAGTTAATGGTGAGAGACATAAGTCTAAGGGGATGTTACAACCATTACCCATACCAGAATGGAAATGGGAAAACATCACTATAGACTTTTTCCCTGGGCTTCCTAAAACATCCAAAGTCAATAATGCTATCTGGGTTATAGTTGATCGTCTTATGAAGTCTGCACACTTCATTACTATTAGAGAAGATTTCTCTCTGGATCAGCATTCCATGATATATGTAAAGGAAGTGGTAATATTGAATGGAGTACCACTTTCCATTGTATTTGATCAGCATCCGAGGTTTACCTTGATGTTCTGGCAAAGTCTTCAGTATACTTTAGATACAGAGTTGAGTTTCAGCACTTCTTATCATCCTCAGAAAGAAGGAAAGTCTGAGAGAACAATTCAAACTCTAGAGGATATGTTAAGTGCTTTCTCTATATATTAAAAAGTTTGTTGGGATCAAAACCTACCTCTGGTGGAATTTTCTTATAATAATAGCTTTCACTCCAGTATTCAGATGGCTCATTATGAAGCTCTCTATGGAAAGAAATGCAGGACTCCTACTTGTTGGGATGAAGTTTCGGAATGAAACCTATTAGGACCTCATCTTATTGATGAGATGGCATAAAAGGTAAGATCTATTCAACAACACATAAGATCATCTCAATGTCGAAAAAAAGTTATGCCAACAATGAAAGAGAAGACCTTGAGTTTTAAGTGGGTGATAAAGTGTTCTTACGAATATCTCATTGGAAGGGAGTAATGAGATTAGTAATGAAGGGAAAGCTGAGCCCTAGGTATATCAGTCATTTTGAAATACTGGATCATGTTGGGAAGGTAGCTTACTGATTGGCGCTTCCACCTAATCTCTCTCAAGTTCATGATGTGTTCCATGTATCTCTCATAAGAATGTACATACCCAATCCTTCACATGTACTCAGCTCTGAAGTTGTACCGCTGGAGCAAGACCTTTCTTATGAAGAACAGCCGATAAAGATTATGGATCATAGTGAAATAGTCTTACAGAATAAGACCAATTTCTTGGGGAATGTTTTATGGAGGAACCACCAATTATAAGAATCTACCTCGGAACTTGAGGATATGATGCGGGAGAGGTATCCTCATCTGTTTGTTACAAAGTGACAAATCTTGAGGGCGAAATTTATTTTAAGGGGGGTTGAATGTAACACCCGAGGTTTTATGAGAAATATTTTAATTTTATGTTATATGAATCAAAAAATGAATATTTCACTACACAAAACAATGTCTTGGCTTGCGTTACACGCAAGAGAAACCTTCCTCGATATCTTGTGTTGTATGCAATACCGAGTTCCGCTAAACAACGATATGTTATTAAAATATTATATTAACTAGCTGTTATGAATAGTAATACCCACTTTTTTAAATATTATAAATATTATCATTCAAAATGAACTTCATTTTTTGATTCGGAATATCGAAGTTAGCCTAGGGTGAATTTTTGGTATTTTTCTGAAAACATTCAATTTTTCAAGAAGAGTGAAAACCCTGAGTTATTGGTTAAAAACAACATTTTATTTAAATAGTCATTTTTTATTTAAATTTATTTTAGGTCAAAATAGATACATAATACTTATATATGTTCAATGTAATTCATTGGAGTAATTTTATTACAATATAGATACATAAAAATTTTATTGAACTTTTTACCGTCTTTTATCCACCTCCTAAGTGCATTTGCAATTGTACATAAAACATAATTTTACTGCTTCTGTGAGTTGAATTTCGAAATTCCAAGAGACACAGTTAATATCAAGGAGTAAAATGTGGTTCAATGAGATTAAAATTAGTTTTTTTGTGAATAGTATTTTTTACTTTAATTTACCACGGTTAAAAGTAAATAGGGTAATTAAGTGTAAATATCATATTCTTATTACCCTAAAACATGTCCTAATTCTATTGGATAAGTTTATTTCGACAAGAAACAACCTTAGGAATAATATAAGTCCATTTAGGTCCACTTGGATTAGATTAGGACACTTATTATTATTTTATTTATAGAAGAGTTAAAAGAGTTAAAATCAAAGTTTAATAACTAAAACATTTTTAATATAGGGTTATATATAAGATATAATGGACCATAAATATTCATTAGAAATCTAAAAATATTTCCTAAATAATATTATTTTATTTATAATTTGTAGACATTAAATAAGTTAATTTACTTATGACACAATGATGATGCATTGATTACCTTATTAATGAAATATTAACATAATTTCTATTATAAATACCCAAATACAAGTAATTTGAGAATTATTTTAATTAAACTAATTTTATAGGTTAATATGACATGTTAGTATGGATTTAATTAACTTTGTTCGAACTAATAATGCTGTGATGATTTTCACAAAAACCAATTTCCAAAAAGTGTCAAAATTGAGATAAAATAGTTTTTAAAACAAATATTATATTATTAATTGATATTTTATTTCTAAAAATCTTTGGTTCGGAAAAATGATTTGTATAAGGTTATATATATTAATTATAATCCACTTGGGGTTCGTTTGGCTGGTTATAGTATGTTTATTAAACATATAGTGTAAGAAAACAAGAAGACATGGTAAAAGTCAAATTATTTAACTTAGAGTTAAATCTAAATGATAAGGTTAAAATAGTAACATAAATTTGAATAAAACCTATTTTTTGAAATTATTTCAACCCATGCCCACCTTATATTCAAAATATATAAATTTTGAGCTATTAAAAACCGAATATGACTTTATTATAAAATAATAATTTAAGTTTTTCCTAAGGTGCCCCTCTCCTCCCTTATAAAAGGGCACATCCTCCCTCTGCTCTTTACACAATTTAGAGCCTCCATTCTCATCCAACCCCTGCCCATTCCCCGTATAAACATCCCTTGAAATATAATTGAGGTTATGGTCTTTTTCAAAGACCAATTTGAGTTCCTTAAAAGGAGGTTTCAAAGAGGCGTGTCCAAGAATAGGTAATATCCATTATCGATTCTTTCAAATTTATTTCTTCTTATACTTCCTCTTATTTAGTTGTTTCATTATGAAGTAATAAAATCAGTATCACTCATATACTGATATGTTATTATAAATATTAAACAACCCTATTTATCCTTATATCCATCCTATGGAAAACGAAATCTCTGCGCGTGCGTACGTACGAAATACCGTCTCCACGCCGTGGTGTAATATATTTTCCACCACCACCTTACCTGGATGGGTATAATGGTGTAAATAATAACTATATATTATTATTGAAAATTGATATTGATTATGAAATAGTATACATACACTTCAATAAAATTCCACGATCATGGGAACGATATCATCACTCGTGCGTACTTACGGCATACCGTCTCCACGATGTGATGCGACTCATTCTACATGATCTTCATTGAATAATGAATATATAAATGAATTGAATGAATAAAAATGATATACATAATACTAATAACATTATTTAAATTATTTATATATAAAATAAATATAATAATAATAATTTATTCAAAAAAACATGCATAAGAACATAAAGCAATGAACAACCGAATAACAGGTAGTAGTGAAATATTACTAATAAGAAGCTAAGAATATTACCATATATGATATAATAACAATGATTATGATTCTTTAATAAGTAAATGACTTTATTTAAATCAATATATAGGATTTTCTGACACGTACAAATCATATCAGACCTAATGTAAGGGGAAATCTCAAAATCTCATTTTTATGTGAGATTGATTATACATTAGAATTTACTGTGTAATATTTATCATCCACATCATGTTTCCTCAATATGTAATATTATTTATATCATCCTACAATTGTTTAAATCCAATTTTACTCATTGGTGATTTTTTAGTAAAATATATGAATGGAATCAATTTTTTTGTAGTACGAGGTACTTTTTGACTTTTTCGGCCAAAGTACAAGAAATAGGATTTTTAACATATACGGCATGAATGGATTTTCATGGTTTCATAGAAAATTAGTTCCATTAATCTTCCATTACAAGTTTTCTAGTTTATATTTAATCAACTTATATTAGTTTAAGATAGTTTGACATGTTACGAAAGGAAAACTGTTTTTGATGTAGAAAGGATATTTTCCTCAAGAATGGGGTTCAAGAATTTTATCAAAATTATTTTCCATCTAAGATAATATAGGGTTATGTTTCTATCCCTATTTTTACATTGATTTGATTATGTTATGATGGAATTATTTTTTTGATGTCCTTTTATCTTATATGGATTATGTTATGGTGGCATGATGTTTATGAATCCCATTTTTATTACATGGGTTATGCTATGATGTATGATTTATGATTTTGTGGCACACTTAAGAATGGTAAAATTATTAGATGGGTGGGACCTATATCTCCCTCAAATGCATAGGGTAATGATTTATATCTCATGATATTGACATGGATGGAACGGTAGGTAATTCTAGTTCAGTGATACAGGACTGAAACGAGGAGTGAACCCGGTTCTGAAATGGACTTTGTCCGCTAGGATAGTCTTGAAAATGAGTCTTGACTACTAAGAAATGATTCTCTATTATTATATGTGTATTCCACAAAGATTAATGTTTTATGTTATGATTATTGGGATTACATTTCACTACCATGATTTATCCCATGTTATTATATTATGATCTCTTTTGGAGGTTAATATTTTCAAAATGTTATGTTCTTATGAATATGATATGATTGATATTTCACTTGTTTACCCTTACTGAGCATTTGAGCTCACACTTTTGTATGTTTTCTTTTCCCCAGGTTAAGAAGAAGGGTATTATTTAATATATTCCAAAAGGGACTCCAGATATGATAAAATAAAAGGGAGACAATATAGATGATTTATGAATCAGTTGTTTATGTTTCCCAGTTTCTAAAGACACTATACCTATGCGGTCTTTTCATGGTTTTGTTGTATTTTTTAATAAGTGTGCTTCAATTTTGAAGTAATAACAATGTATGTAATGTATGGGTTGTTATACCCACACTACATGGTGTGTTCAGGATAAATGATACCATGTAAATGTAGGTTTTCTTTTTTATGTATCAAACCCTAGGTCTATTTACGTTGGATGTGTACTTTTACACAACCATGTACATTTACACGGCTAAATGTGGACATGTTCTCTAGACACATGGGTTCGGGACACTACACGATGTGTAGACCCAAAAATTCATCTTCACCAAATACGAATGACTATAAGGAATGTCTCTTTGGACCACACTCCACCTGGATTGTAATTAATGAAATGAATTACATTTGAAAAATCCTTTCTCATTTCTTTTTACCTAGAAAACTACAGATCTACCTAGCTGGGATCTCTAGAAATTATATTTGGTCTAGACAACTATATGAAAATAAGGGGTTCAACACCATAAAATCAAATCCTTCTATAAAATATAGGAGAAACATCAAGTTATCAGGTGTATAACAATACCTAGATCATACTTTTCATAGATCTGTTGTGTATCAGTGTCAAAAAATGAGATCTTAAACACCATGTAGCATGGATTCAACATAGGTTCATCATATCAAAAGGGATAGGATAGGTGTTTTCGCAATGTTTTGTGTTTATCATGAGTGGTAGAGAAGACGGATTGGGAGGAATTTAAATAATTAATTAAATTTTTATGTAATTAAAAATTCCACCGTATAAACATAAAAGTTGAAGGGACTCATCCCCCACATAGCAAAACGATTCTCTTTGGGTGGCACTGAATCAACCTCATTGGTTTTCTCGAAAAGAAATGACTCACAGTGGGGAATGAATCCATTTTATTTGTTAGTCCAATGTTAGGCCAAAATTTTCAACATCTTCTTTAAGCATCTGAGTTACATTGTGATTGCAAGAACACAATGTTTCTCCAAAAATTATTCAGTTTCTAAAAAACTCAATTGGGTCTAAGCAGGTAAACTATAAAAACCACTAATAAGATTAGCAATCCAAAAACACTCATTTTTGATGGACTAATAGACTTGACTTTTATACTATCATATTTTTGTGTCACATGATATCCCTCATGGGTTTTCTTGTGTATCAAAATTCATCACTATGGGGGGAGGCCAAATCATTCATCTACATTAAATTATATTTTTATCAACACCGACACCGAGTTTACCAACAACCCTACATCACCATAAAAAAACCTCAAGAATGTATTGGAGGGAAAAGCATAGCTAAAAACATTTTATAATAATTGATATTGAATTTTTTATAATGGATAGAGAGCATACCTCTATTAATCATCAGAGCGTAAAATTTATATGCTTCAATGACAAACATCGTCCATTTCCTGTATCCTCCACCTCTATAATAATTTCATGGACCACCTAAGGGTGGTGGTGGAAGAACATCAAAATCATAAAACCTCATGCTGATATCCTAAATCTTCTACCTCAACCTCAATATTATGGGAATCCCCATTCCAAACGTTTCCTCCATCAAGAAATCCCATCGTTCTAATCCCTCTCAGCTTCCTGACGTATCGAACACTCTCAAGAAATATGACTTAAGTCATAAAACACATAATAGTTTCCATCGTACAACTAACCTAATTCATGGAGTTTCTCATTCGCTACATGATCATTATATTAATATTATGAATGTGAATTCCTATTAAGTCATGATCCAATCATCTACCCTCTACTAGATACTGTTGATGCATCTACCTCAAAATCACCAATGTGGATCAAAACTACATGCCCCTATTCCATGATTTTTTCTTTGATAAAAGCTTTCTCCAGTACCACAAAACTATAAGGATGGTATATGGAGACCACACTTGATCATTTTTCTTCTGTGGATCCCATGGTCATAGTTATGCTCATTGAAGATCATGTCTCAAACTGTATAGGGGAAGTATGGCGACTGGTCATTCAACGTCCAAGAATACTCTACCAAAGTCTTCCTACCATGCAGAATCTATAGATTCTCCTGGATATGAACTGACCATATCTTTTTGGATTGAAATATTCACTACTTAGTTTCCGAATCTATACATATGTGATCATCACAACATCATGGGACTCCATTACTAAACTCCACCATGGCTCGGTCGAACCATGAATAAGGATCATCGCTTGGAGCTCCATTATATCTAGAGGATTATTCACAAGGTGGAAAACATGTATTACTTCCTTGATCTCGTAATAAACCACCTAGGAGTTTAGATAACCCTTGAACCGCAGTGGTCACTTCCACTAGATCTCATGAAGTGTATTCAACTATTGTGTATCCTTAACCTGGATTACTGGTGAAACCATATGATCAACAGGTGGGATCACAATAGGCTAAAAACTCATAAGAACAAAATTTGAATTAGTTACATACACTGAATCCACATCATGGGTAATATTGTCACCACAATCCCATATTGGAACCATATCATTCTATTGTTTAAGAGGGATCCATAAATACAATCAAGCTGCCCCAAAGTCACAGTGTTTATCTAGGTAGATGAATCAAGAAGGAAATGTAAAAAACCCATCCCAAAATGATTCATGAACAACTATTTCCATGTGGTCGGTGTCATAATATATCCTATTCAAAAATAATTCTACCATACCTCCAATGAATAGATATGTTGGAAAATACACCAACACTATGACCTTTAACCTGAGATCTAGACTCAAAACATCCAATCATTATCTATATGCAACCCAAACTAGGTTCAAAAAACTAAAAACCCAATGTGGAAACATGTGGGGATGATAAATAGTCCAATGAGCTATATTTTCATATGGGTGGTCCCTCAGGGACATTACCATGTGTCTGCAAGGATCCTATTGGTGCCTTGGTGTTTAGGACCTGATGGCTATGTTATGGAGGGGTTTATGTGCTATTAATGGGGTGTAGTTGTAACATTGTTATGATATCACAAACCCAACCTCATGTTTTGTGGCACTACCTATTTTGAGATATAGGATACATAGTGAGGATGTTGTGCTATAAAGGGGGGTGGATGTAAACCCCAAAATGTTAAAGGGGATAAATGGATAAATTATATGACACATGTCAATAAGGCTCGCCTTTCTTTTTGAGAGAATACATGATTAAAATTCAGTTGAATGACTTTATTGTCATGAAGTATTGATTATGATGGGTGACCCTTCCGGATGATTCTTATAGTGTTTTTTAGTGGAGAAAATGTACACTGGAGGTAACAAGTGTTGGAATGTTGGGAATTAATTATTCAGGTGACCCATTCAGGCACAATGGTGGTCCCTTTCAACAGGACCACATTTCATTATAGAAATAGATGGTATCAATCAGGATAGGACCCTAGGGACTTGTTAAGGCATGGTTTGTGTGAATCAATTAGTGCATAATTGTCACATAGATATCATATAAGGAACTCATTCCAACATGTGGTCACAATACTGGGGTTTAGATGCAGGGTACAAAATGAGGACGTTGTGCTCTATTATGGGTGAATGTGACACCCTATAATAAAAAAGGGATACTTGAATAAATGATATATCTATGTTAACAAGGTTATTTTTTTGGGAGACTACATGATTAGAACTCCACAATTAATCATTCTTGTCTTGGATTAGTGATCAAGATGGGTGAATTTCAGGGATGTTTTTCATGGTGTGTGTGAGTGAGGAAAAACATTGTATAATGTAAATGTGTTGTCCTATGGGTATAGTCTTTAGTCAGATGACCTGTTTGGGAACATGGGTATTCCCTAGGGATGAGACCACATGTCTTTAGGGAAACTAGTTGTATATAGATGGATATGACCCAACATCCCAATTAAGATTGGATTTATGTACTGTTAGTAGGACCCATTATCACATTCATATAACTTTCCATTAAACCTATAAAACCAATATTACCATTTTGTAAAAAATTTATTTAGTATATTTTATTACTTTTAAACATCCTTTAAATACCTTGTTTACTCTTACATAACCATTTTTTGAAATGATATGTCCTGGGTTTCTATAACATTACCAGTCATGTATAGGTAACATCCCAAATACACTTATATCACACTTTTATGAAAACCATTTGAGTAAAGATTAAAATGAAAAATACCTCTACATTAATCATTCACATAATGGTAAGTCTCTATAATGACTTCTTGTGTAAGGGTAATTCCATTGTTAAACTTGTTCTTCCAAGTCACATTATAGTAAATCCTTGTTTACCTTTACACAGAATAGTTGTGTATGGATGAGATAATTTTTCATATATTCATATAACATTAAAAAATAAAACATTGATTTGAGTTTAATCTTCATTTCATTGAATTTTTTCAAATTTCTTGGTCATGGAACAACATTGATACGACAATATGTTCTTTTATGAATATAATAACACTTATTATACATAGTGTAAATTATTAAAAAATAGTTTTTAGGATATTCATTTAAGAAATCTGAAACTATGTATATAACATCAAAATTAATTAATATTTTATAACATGTTTACCATTCATAGAATATCCAGTGAAACCTTTTATCTCATTCATATGAGTTCGATAACGATCAGGAAAATCGAAAAAAACAATCATGACCCAATAAGTTTTAGTGGGATCATATTAAATCAATTGGAATTTATATGGGATTCACATTATCTCCATGGTTTGGAAGTAGTTAATATGAAAAGTAGAAATATGGAATGGATCTTTAGATATCCATGAAGGTTAGTCGAAGAAAAAAGTACATTAAAAAAACTGACATCACTTATTAGCAATTTTTAAATCCACAAAACACTCCATGGGCACTCACATTTACTCATAAATAATAAACACATTATTAAATGACTCTTACACTAGTTTAGGTATTGTATATAAAAATTCAAATCCAAGAACATTCATCATATTAAACACTTCAACAAATTATTTCCATGTGGCTTATCAAAATTATGAACAATATATGTTTTCATAGGATGTATATAATGTGATACCATTTTATGTATGAAAATCAGAATTTAAATTTAGGGAATTATATATATAAGGATTTTGGGAATATATCCTTCACCTTATTCTAAAACCATCCTCCTAAAATTCTCCACCCCACAATGTAGGAAATTATAAAAGGATCAAGAACCCACTTTTGGAAGACTCTAACAAGTCAATGATAATGTATGAGAAACTAAAAGATATGAATCTATATTTAGGTTGTGTATATACTAATCTATATTACCATGCTCATATAATACTTTTTGTGCCATATCTCTTTATTTGGATGGGGCCCTCCAGATCCTGAAAACACAAAACAAATGTTTTGTAACTCCTAAAATGGAATGAATCCAAAAGGTTTTGAATCCTAAATATTGATGACATTACAGCCCATTCATTCATAATATCACAATCATGAACAATGACCATATGAATACAATGACGAATAAGAAACAAAATCAGTAAAGAATTTATTTAAATTTAGTAATTATAAGGTTTTTATAATTTTTGTACTCCATGGGAATGACATTGTAACATTTTATTTATAAGAGAAAATATAAAATAAGTTCAAAAAAATTAATAATTTTTGTAAAGGTGACTCCATCAAAATATTTATAATCAAACTCAATATAATATAACTGGTTCAGTTGATTCCACTAATATCTTGTCTTTGGGGATGAAAATTTCTAAATCATGGACAATAATTGTATCCTAATAAATGAACTATATTGACCGCATTACCTAGTAAACTATGCATGAATTCATAATTAAACCCATCTTATTATTTTTAAAGAAGTTATTTTCTCTACTATTACAGACCCCGATGATTTCATTTCCCATATTCTATAGAATTCCAAATAAAAAATATGAATTAAATCAATTCAGAGCTTTATACCACTTACTAGAAAAATAGGTTCTCTATAGCCAATCCAAATATATAGAAGTGTATATCCACCAAAAATCATATAATTTTTCTAAATAAAAACAATTAAAATTATTAAAAAGACCTCCCTAAATGAGATTAATATCATAATTGTTTAAACATGTCATGCATATAACACATTACCAAATGGATGTTCCAATAAAATATTAAATATAATTATTAAGATGATTTTATGAGTAAAAGTACTAACTGGGCACTAAATGGGAACTAAATATACCATTATTGGGGCTCCTAACACCTCTAAATAGATGATTTGTCCCTATAAAAAAACTATTCCATGCATTTGAATCAAAACAAGTGAAACATCTAGTGATATTCTAGAACACAAAATATACATAGAGAAATATGTTCTATTATGTAAACATATATTTTGTCATTATATTAGTATAGTCAATATTTTACCACATTAAAATTATTACTTATTTAGGGAAACAATATAAAAGTTTTCAAAAATATTTTGTCATGTTTTTAAAATTAATTTTCTTTATTTATTATTATAATTACTATTTTTTATATTTTTCTTGTACTCATTCAGTTTATATGAGTTATGGGTTTTAATGGGTATAATGAAAGACCTTCACATTTAATGAATTATTATCTGTATTGGATTTATTGTAGAATGTTCAGGGTGAGATTTTGTTGTTTCTTCTTGGTTAATTGAATTATGTTCTATCGTAAAATGAAATAGGTATTAGATATTATAGTGTGATATCATGATTTATATAACCCATTTTTAGTAACATTGATTCTCATGGATTCTAGATGATAATATCTATTTTATTGAGTTTATATTATATTTTTTATAATCATTTATTTATTACTAACTATGAATTTCATAGTAGGATTACCATAAATATAATTTTCTCTCATAATTTTTGTGGGTGTGTACGTTATCCCTTGAGGTATTATTTATTTAAACAGTCAACACTATATATTTTTAGATACAATTTATCATGAATCTATCTCCCACCAGAACACATCATTTTTAATACACATTTTATGTAAGATCCTTTAGGGAATATCCTACAAAGAATTTTTCACACTCCACACATGTGAACTTTTTTTTGTGTCTAATTTTTAATATATTTTCATGTTTGTCATGATATTTCACACGTTTAAATATATGTAGACTTATATAGTAACAAAAGGTTGAAAAAATAGATATATTCAATTAATTTATCAAATATATTATAATATATTGATAAAAAAAGGTTTTAAGGTGTTTATATTGTCCAATTGGGTTAATATATTTTCTTCCATTAAATTTATTTTATTTTATAAACACATTTTAATGGTTTTATTTTATTGTGGTGTATTTATATAGTTTTTTAGTTTCTACGTAATTAAATATCATATTTTTTATTTTTTATTTTTTATTTAAAGTGGGTTGTTTAGGTGATATCATTCCACCTATAACAGAGTCATCCCTCACTAGTTGAGAAAAAATTACGACTATTTAGGTAATTCTAGTTTTTTTTAATATCTAATGATTTTATGGGATACATTATATGTTAGTGGGTGTCTAGTTTTTCTTTGGGGAAATTTAGATTTATTTATTCAAAAAATCACGATGTTGAAGAATCAAATATTATGAATCTTGTAAATATTACCTAAAAATTTGGGTAAAAGAAGTAAAGTAATTCAAGATTCTTTTGTATTTTAATGTTGATTATAATAGTGATTGCATGAATTATTTTAATGCAGAAAAAGATAACTGATCATAGAATAATGATAATGATGAACCTAGGAATAAAAATATTATATTTAAATACACCCCTAAAGTAAATATATTTATGAAATAAATCATTATAGATATGAATATAAGGATGATAATTATAAATAAATTTATTACACAACAATAAGATTAAAATTATTATCGAAATAAAATAAATTTTTAATGATTATTCATCTAAAAAGAAAATATTATAATATGTAATACTAGATTGAGGATAGATATTCATGTGAACCAGACTACTATGATTATTAAAAAAGTGTGAATAAAATTGGATCAACAAAAGATAAATAACTTGTACAAAAAGTATAAAATTAATTTTTCAATGAATGACATGATGGTTTGCACATGGAGTTTGATTTATGATATTTTTACTGATTTAAATAAATGTTGTTTTCATTTTAATTGACCGAATTGTTTTAACCAATAATGTTTCCCTAATTGGAACACTATAAGACCATAAGTAAATTTTTGATAACTATGTGATGGAGATAACAACCAAGGTATTATAAAAATTAAGAAGAGATTTTTTTGACCCTATAAACTATATGATAAGATATAAACAATCAGTGGTTCACAAAAAATATCCCAAGATAAATCATATGCAAAAAACTATTCCATAAGAGTATATCCAATAAAATTGGATAAAAAGGTCTAGATAAATGACTAGTTGTCACTAAATCGATCCTAACCCATGAGTACCTCCCCTCATGACAATATGTCACCTCCATCTATACCCACTGAATATAACCATGATCTGGGAGAGTGGTATTCTATCAATAAATTATATTTTTTATGGAAACTATAGTGATATATATTCATTAGGAATAAAGATCATGGATAATAATATGGGAAAATTTATTATAATGGATCTAATTACCAAATTACACCTATTAAAAAACCACGATTCTAACAGCATGAAAGAACCCTGAATAGAAAGATAGAGGAAGCAAAATACATCCCCATGGAGACTCCAAATGAATTTAATTCATATGGTGGTTGAAAGAGAATTATTGTAAAAGATATATTAATATTTCCAGATATTATGACATTTTATTCCATATATAATTTCACCCCCAATGGTTTCCCTGGATAATGGATTCACGTAAATAGTGGGCTGAATTTCTATTCACAGTCCAAGGAGTGCAATAAATGAGAAATCACCTTTAGGTCTTTCACTGGGTGTCCATTTGAATCAATTTAGCTAATTGGTAGAACCTTAAGGAATACAGGGATTCTACCAAACTAAAAAATATAGTCGGTTCCCTCCACTAGCTAGCTTGTTGCCTCATTCTACAACCAACAAGAAAAGACATCATTCCCACTTATGTAATCCTCTAAAACTAAAACAAATGTTTGATCAAATATCAAAACCTTATTATATATACTATAGTGCGATAATTCACTAATCCATTAAATAATTTTATCCCCAAAAATGGTTCAACATAATGATCTAAAAATGGGATATGGTTATTTTTTATCATTGAGGAATCATGATCCCATGTATACTAAATGACCTTATGATAATTCCATCTCATAAAAAACAATTAGATTTTCCTTCCATGTAACACATTATTTTTTCAGTCCACTATCTGAATATCCCTTCAATACAATGATGTTTTGAGTTAAATATCAACATCATACCACTAAATATTAATAGGAATGATCAGTTTGATATATCTTCAATTTGGAATCGAGGAACATCACATGCGTAGTTTTAAAATTTGCAACTATGTCCAATAGATAAATAATATTCATAATTTTATCTACCAAAAAATGTCTAATATAGCTTGTGTGAACATTTCTTGCTTGCACAAACATCTATGTCCTAATATAAGAGAATATATAAAGAAACCCTAAGATCATACCTAAAACTCTAATGGAAAATGATTTTGATCGATAAAGGATTTATAGATACTATATGATTTTTGTATTAATATCATTATAATTTGAATTTTATTCATCATCTCATGAATGATACTACTTATAATTAATTACTGTTATCTATCCTCATCCCAACATAGTTGTTATTGGAAAGGAATTCTATACAATTCCTCAAATATGATCATCCTATTCAATTCCTAATAACTATTTTTATATATAAATTCCACTAAATACTTAAGATTTTATCAATATCCAATAATGTTATGATTGAATAACTGAATCATGTCATCAGGAATAGGGATATATTCCTTAATTTCTTTATTCATATATGGATGATATTTCATTCTAAAATTCAATTGACAATCTATCACTTATAACAATCCCCCCCCAAATTCTAGATGAGATGAAATGGTATTCACCAAAAATGATATTTTATGTCACAAACTAATGTTTGAAAATATCTTGCATATAGAGGTACAAAATATCCTCTTCCATCAATGAATCTTTAGAAGGTAGTAATTACAATGATTTCATGATTCTATAAATAACCACCCATATACAATCCTTAACTCTAAGAGTATAATGTATCCAGATCAAAACATACATGGATATATCATCCATTAATTCATTTGAGTGGGTGAAGGTTTTAAAAATCCATTATGCCTCTAATGATCCTCCTTAATTCAATGACACATAAAGCACCAACAACATATATCCCCAATTGACGGTCTCTTCACAGCCACAAAAAATGAAATATTTGTTCATGATTTATCTTAGTATCTCAAAGGTTCATAGAACAATTGGATTACTGTCAAATGTTGGTTAACTATTTTCTCTAGATCATCAAAAAATTATACTAATTTTGAATTGAAACAATATATCGAGAGAATGATACCTCTCACCAGTGGTATCCCAACCATTAATATCCTTGTAACACCACTAAAACTCAACATACACCACTTATCCATGTTGAATATGATTAATCATAATTGATATAACATAAAAAGATGTTGCTAAAAGCTTTATATTATCTATCCCTTTATTCAAGTTCCACTCAGCAAACAACCTTGTAATGAACCAATCTTGCCCTGATTCCTTCAATTCATATGTTGATAATTATCAACTCAATGATTTTGTGGCCAAATTTATTATCCTTAAAGAGATTTAGATTTCAAAATAAAATGTATTTTTTTACTCCACCAAATTTCTCTCTCTCATGTCCAAATACCTATTGTAGAAGATATGATTAATTTTTTTTCCGGTTTGAATACTATTTAAATATACCAAATAGAGGTAGTGGATCCATGTCTTTTGAGTGTGAGTCACTTCTACCAACAAAAGATCATTAATGGGATAGTTATGATCATGAGGATGTATCCAAAAACTGAAATAATCTACTATGTTTCCCCCATGCATCACAACACAACCCAAGTCCATATCTAAGGAAGTGTAGTAATCATCTTAACCCAAACAGAACTCAAAAATAATCACGAATAGATATAAATTCAATATCAAATTAAACACCTCAAAATATATCTAGAATTTATGCATCTGGAAAATATTAATTACCTTATGGTTTACCATATCAAAAGAGAAGCGAACACGATGATGTCCCAAACAAATCACTAGAAATAAGAAGATAATCCAATGAATCCCTTGATCCCAAACACATTTTTTTCTTAGAATAAATACATCACAACATGATCTTTCATAGAAACCATTAGGGAGACCTTCGTACAAACCACATGGGAATAAATATCACCACTTATTTATAAAACCGAAATTATAAAAGCGTCCTATGTGGATGATGATCTTTCATGATTACAGGGATGATATCAAATATCATATAATATTCCTCCCCCATCCAGGAATAAAAAAAAGATATTATCTATAAAAATAACCATGATATTTCTCATGAACTGATGGAAGCTCCAACTATATTTCACATAAACATAGAATGATCATTAGTAAGTCCAAAAAAATTTGGACAAACACTCATAATACCCATACCTACTCCATAATGTCATTAGACATATAGATAATGGTTACCAATAACATATAATTTTTAAAAAACTAATTGTCTTTAATTATATGATTAGAAATATCATAAATATTAGGATATGTTATTTTTTATTAATAATTACTAGGTACAATTCATTTGTAATCATGAAGAATTTAGGTTCTACAATAATCCTTCTTTGCAAATAGAACTACAGATTCCAAAGAAGAAATGGTAGGCCAAACAAATATCGTCTCCCTTTGATCTTCATGATGAACCCTAACTATCTAAATTCAATATCTATCTTGAATTTCCAAGGTAAAGAGATGGGCCTCATCCATATAATAAATTATATAGAAAAATCGACTTCTCCCTAAGGTGTTAACCCATGAAAATCATCTGGAAAAACATCAAGATACTCACATAACACCATCGAAAGAGGGCCTCTAATTTGTTGTTAAAAAATATGAATCATCGACGAAAAATATAACAATATCTTCTTGGTACTTGAAACAATGGGACATTATCTCCCCAATATAGGATTTGTCTCAACATGGAAGACATGAGAGAATCCATCAGATGAATATAATGGTACCCGATGAATATAATATTTTTCCCAATATAATGAATAGTCTTAGTTTATGTGACCGTAAATAGTAATAATAGAATATGAGTTCAAACCAAGTGGCCTCGTATCACTTATGGTGTAAGAAATAGTGTATTTTAACGATACTTTGATTATATGTTATTTTAGCATATTTCACTATTCACAAGAAAATTAATTAATTTCTGAAAAAATCCCAAAAATTTACCCCAAATATTTTTCGAAGAGTAGAATTCAAAAATGAAGTCCATTTTTCGAAAATAAATTTCTAAATATTGTTTAATTAATTGTTAAATAAAAGTATTCTTAATTCAAAAATTAACAACTCTAATTCTATAACAACTTCTATATCACGATGAAAAATTAAACCAGATGTTATTATATTAAATCCTTAAGATAATAAAATAATAATAAAATTTAATATTCATCATTGTAATATTACTATTCATAAGGGTATGTTACTATTCACCAAAAAAACATGTTGGTTCAAATAGACTCCAAATTACTTACTGAACAAAATTTTGGATAACAGTTTCATGAAATTCAATACATAGAAGTGGAAAAGTTATGTTTTAAAGGCTAGTTAAAAATATATACTTAAGGCAAGGTTCCATGAATTTTTATTTATTTTTAGAAAAACATGGGGTGTTACATTATTATGACAACTGGGTCTAGGTAACAGCACAACCACCCCACCTTAACATGGATGTCAGGTCCTGGCCCACCAGGTACCACCAGTTGCCCCAGAGACATGCGGGCCCACCCTAGGGTCCACCCACATGCCTGAATGGGACATCTGAAAAATGAAAGTACCCACAAGCCAACAAATGTCATTTCCTATGATTTTTTCCTCAGTCACACACACTAGGAATCTTCCCAGAAGTTCACCCATCCTAGCCTCTACTCCAGCCCAAACACGCTTAAATGTAGAGTTCTAATGAGATAGTATCTTGAAAAGGAATGTGAAACTTGTTGACATGAGTCATATCATTTAGTAATTTTATTCATTTATCACTTGGGGGTGTTACAATCACCCCCCTTTAGAGCAAAACGTCCCCGTTGTAGGCCCTACATCTCAACTCGGGCTACACACAACACTTAAGGCTAGGTACCACCTTTGTTATGAACTATAAGAACCTGGCCTTATTACATACATAAACTTGAATTTATCCAGGAAAACACTTCCTTTTGCACTGATGATATTTTAAATATTATATATTTATAGAATTAGGATAATTAATTCATAACATTACACATTATTACAGAGTGAATACCATAAAAACTGTTTCAATTTTTTTCACAATATAAAACATTAAAACATAAAACAAGACTCCTTGAAAATTTTTCAACATTTTACATGGATTCCTTTCTTGTCTTACACATCCATTAACCTATGAAAATCAATTAAAATATTGGGAAGGGCACAAAATATCATAAAGGGATGAAAATGAAGGTAAGAGCACATAAGTCCATGAATACTCATTATGTATGAAAACATTTTCAAAAGACATGCTTGTCACTCATATATAATTACTTCCTGTTACATGATATTTAAAAAATATCCACACAAACATGATAACATAAATATAATCATAATGTTATCTTGGGGTATTACTTACATAATCTTGTAACCATTCTTGGCTACCTTATAATTTGTAACCTCACAGCTACCTTACCTTGTGTAACCATCGTAGTTACATTTGGAGTAACCATACAGTTGACCTCCAACTTACTCATAACAAAATAATTGTAGGGAAATATAGGTCCCATACTTCATCATAAATAATTCTCAAGAACCAAAACATAATCATACAACTTGATTAATTCCACAAAATCATTACTTTGGAATTTCGTATGAATGAATTAAAAAAAGGCTTTTTAATGAAAAGCCTCTTATAAATATAATACAATTGAATAGAGACTTAAAATTGTAGATGGATTATGTATATATACTGTAAATACACATAATGAAACATAATATAAATAGAACCCATCACACAGACAATTTAAATAGTTCATAAATAATGATGTACAAGGTTAACCCAAAGAGTGGAAATCGGGTTAAGAATTACCTTACCTTGGGTTTTTTCTTACATAAAACATGTTTTAACCTCCTATATAATGGTTAAAATAGTGTTATTAATATTTTATATAAACATTTTCAAGTTTATAAAATCTTATATGATCATTTCATAACATCATTTCACCCTTTAATTGTTATTATTTTTCCCCTTACACTGTTTTAGGGTGAGTTCTTTACATGAATTCCATGATTGGTTCATGATGGATGTTCTTGTAGATTAGAAGTGAAATTAAAGAATTGGGAATGTGATGTTATTTAAATATATCCAGTAACATTAATTTTACAATTTATCTTTTTGAATTATTACGTGAGGATTATTAATATGTTAGAACATTAATGATGTTCGTTTAGATCATTTTAGTGGTTCTTTGATAAAAATGACCTCATATCATTTTATAAAATAAAACCACGACTGAAAAAGAATTCCAGAACCAAATATTAGACATAATACAGATATTAAAACCTGGTTGAACAATAGAAATGGTTTAATGACCATACATGAAACATTTAATAAAAATTGAAATCACATCGTCCACGATGTTGGTAATTCGACACATCAGATACATTGTTTTAATTCCTTGAATAAGAGATATAGGAGGATAATAATGATGATGAATTTTACATGAACATGGGAAGATAAAGAATATAAATGATTATGGATACTTCATTCCTCTTGGATAAGAGGGGGTGAGGAAAGAAGAAAAAATAATCATGAAATAAAAGAAAACATTAGAAAATTCACACGAAAATTCAGCAGCCTAACGACGTCTCTAAAAATTTCATAAAAAATATTTTGATTTAAGAAAGGGAATATCTCATCAATTATAAATTATATGGACATTAATAGGGGATATTTAATCAAATATCTCGACATAATAACAAGTAAAAGGAATATAATAACCAAAAAAATGAAAATAATGAAAATAAAAGGGGATATTTACCTCCTGATCTCTTCTCCTCGAGATCCTTATTAAGGGATTCAATTTTGGTATTTTGGTGATACCAGTAGCTCTAGGAAGTGGGTAAGATCCTTTGGAGGAGTATTGGGTAGAACATAGGCATGGATAAAGGCTTGAGAGGTGCGGGAAGAAGAGGGGAGTGACGGTGGTATTTATAGTGGAGGAGAGGGGGTATTTTTCATTATTTTAATCATATTTATAATATTATTGCTCAAGATTGTGAATAGTCTTAGTTCATATGACCTAAAATTGTAATAATTTAATGTGAGTTATAACCAAGTGTCCTTGCATCACTTATGATGTCATAAATAGTGTATTTTACTGATATTTTGATTATACGGTATTTTATCGTATTTAACTATTCACTCAAATTTAATGAATTTCAGAAAAAATCCCAAAAATTTACCCCAACTATTTTTCGACAAGTGGAATTCCAAAATGAAGTCCATTTTTTGAAAATAAATTTTTAAATATTATTAAATTAATTTTTAAATATTATTAAATTAATTTTTAAATAAAATAATTCATAATTAAAAAATTAACAACTCTAATTCTATAACAACTTCTATATCACAATGAAAAATTAACCCAGATGTTATTATATTAAATCCTTAAGAAAATAAAAGGATAATAAAATGTACTATTCATTAGGGTCATATTACTATTAATATTACTATTCATAACGGTATGTTACTATTCACCAAAAACAAGTTGGTTCCAATAAAATCTAAATAACATACTGAACACAATTGTAGATGATAGTTTCTTGAAATTCAAAACAAAGAAGTGGAAAAGTTATGTTTGAAAAGATAGTTATAAATATCTACTTAAAACAAAGTTCCATGAATTTCTATTTATTTTTAGAAAAAAATGGGGTGTTACATTAATGTGACAACTGGGTCCCAGTGACAGCACAACCACCCAGCCTAAACATGGTCATCAGGTCTTGGCCCACCAAGTACCACCAGTTTCCCTGCAGACATGTAGGGCCCACCCACATGCCCAAACGAGTCATATGACTAATGAAAGTCCCCATAGGCTAACACATGTCCTTTACAGTGTGTTTTTTCTTCCCTCACACACACACAAGGAAACTTCCCAGATGGTCACCCCTCAGATAGGCGCTTGAAAAAGAAGGTGCACATTGTTGACATATGACATATCATTTAGTCATTTTAACCATTTATCACTTGGGGGTGTTACAAATAGATATGTGATTTTTAAATTATTAGTAAAAGATCTTCAAGAACAATAAATCATAAATGAAAATTAACGTGGAACTCTAAGATAAAAAGTTATTAAAAATATAATTTCATTTGATACTAATAAACCTGATTCTACCTATTAACAACTAGGACTGGATGACATGTAATTTTTCATAATGATTTTTTCATATGTAAAATTATTATTACTATTTAATTATTATTTAGTATTTAATATTATCATTACATAATATTAAAATTTATCCAGAATATGTTATATAATTTAATAGATGGTATATATTCAATGTTAAAATTATTTTATATTATTTGGTTATCACATTTTTATTGTTAATATAATATTAAATGTTATCTAAAATTAATTTCAATCAGATAATGGTGTTTAATTATTTTATTTAACCATTATTAAATAATTTTTATTTTTTTTAAAAAATGATAAAGGGAAAATAATTATTTTCAAATTATATTTTATGAGACAGATCCACATGTAAATATAAAAATTAAAATTATCCTTAAAATGAAATTTCTAATGAGAACACAAATAAAATGCCTCTGTCTAATGCCTTTTAGTATAATTTAGTTAAAAATGAAAAACCATTGTGTATAAACACCATCTAAACCAAGATTTGGGCTTGAAAAATCCAAGTACATGAATACTTAGAATAAAACAACGTGTTGGAATGAGTGAAAAGGTATCATATTTATGTTTTCTTGATGTATACAATATTTTATCTATGAAAAAATATTATACTGAATAACTTGTCCAAGCTATTTCAGGGAACTATTTTTAGTTGAATTCATATAGAACACTGATAAATGATGTTAAAATTGAATGTGTACGGGTGTCAGCATCTCACCACAATATATAATTTTTATTAAGTTTTTTAAAACAAAACGAGGAATTTATTTCATGGAGGGAGAAAAAAATAGACCCCAACGCATCATGGAAGATGAAAATCCTACAATAAAAAGAAATGGTAAGAAATTCTAGGGTGTGAAATAATATTCATCGATGATTAACACTTTATGTCCATGATTTCTTCAACTATATTAAAAATATATAAAATATATTGCTTTATCATTTTTATAATAATAAGACATATGAGAAACATCAAAATGGTGTTAATAGATTAGTAATATTAAGATAAATTTGATAAAATAGATAAAAATGATGAATCCGACACCACCACTATAAAGGGGGAATTTTGGGACCCACATATAGTCAGACCATTGAGAATTTCATTTGATTCCACTATAAAAGGACTAATAGTATAATATGGAGTGATAAAGGAAGAATATATGATCCTTATTAATCCAAAAGAAGCTACAACTTCCATAAAATTATAAGAGTTATGATTGTATCATGGAGTTCACCATGATTGGGGTTAATAACAAGAGATACTTCTCTAAACGTGTTGGAATAATATTAGAGGACACTAAAACCATTCGAATTTCATCCCATCATTATAATATAAATTCATTGAAAACCCACATTTTAAAACAATGTATTCTATCTTAAGCCAAATAAAGGACTTTATAATGATTTCATATATCCCAATATGGTTTCATATTAAAAATCTGTTTTGATATTCGAGTTATTACTCTCAGTGTTATTAGGTTTATTTCTAATTTTTAAAGAGCCAATAATGTATTATGGGTTATAGTGATACCAACCTATTTGTCTAATTATAATTTCCTACTCAATTGTACATATTCTAAACATCATCCTTATCTCCCTAAATAAGTCACGAAAACCATTCACTACTAACAGAATGTGTGATGCTTTAAGAATGAGGGAAAAAATAAAAATAACACAAAAATAATAATACTAGTAAAATTTGAAAAATAACTATTAAAATAATTAAAAAATTAAAAATATCCCATAAAACATTAAAATTAAATAATCCTATGAAAATAAGAGAATATAGAGGTCATAAAATCAGGTCATGTTCTCCATTAATCCTCATAAAAGATTTAGATGTCCACTTCTAGTGTAATATTATGACTTTAGAAGTATATTATTATTGTCACTTATCTCCTTCCTAAATAACATATAATATAATTACCTCTTCTAAGTGAGGACCACATATTCATTCTTATATTCTTGTTAATATAATATTATCTTGAAATGTTTTCTCTTGATTTTTTTATTAATCCATGAGGTTGGGGAAGTGAATTGGATCTTTCTATGTGGTTTTTTTGTTGGTTGGTATCCCATTTATTTTTTTATATGATTATATAACATAATGTATAATAACCATTATATTACTTATATACTATAATTATAATCATACTACACATATATTTATTGTGATGGATATACCTTATTTTTCAATAAATATCCATGATGATTCATATTTTCCTTCCAAAATGTGTTTGTAGACCATATAAAATTCAATTTTCATTAATTAATATTATCCTTTATAGTAGTTAAAATCTTTAAATAATCTTATTTAACATTATTATAAATTCTATACTCATATAAGAGATCAATTCAACCATCTTTGGCATCCACATTGATTTAATGTTTTCATAATCAGTGACATTGGATTATTTAGTATCACGGGTGGTGATGAGGTTTTTTCACAATCTCAAGAAGAATCCTTTACACTATTATTGTATTATCTTAAGAAAAAAAACTGATTTCCATTGATATTATTATTTAATTGGTTTCACATTCTATTTCTGATTTCTTATCATATTCTTAATTTCATTTAATGGATCAATTACTCACATGAAAACATAGAGAATTATATATGAATGGTAAAATATAAATATCATATTTTTTAATCCAATCACTATTTTCCAAATGAACATATCATGTTTAATACAAAATAATTTTCTATATATTTTCATTGTGTTTTCCAATAAATATGAATGAGTAATACTAATGATATGTCTCTGAGTTGGATACATTGTGTTATAGATCCCTTGAGTTACATCAGGGTATGTGATTAGAAATTACCATATCCTATGATTTCTAATTTTCTTCAACTAATTCAGTATCACAACATATGGTATTTCTTATTAATTATTATTAATGAATGATCGTTGAAATTTCTCACAAATTTCATCTTCGTCCATATCCATTTGTTATATCATTATAAATTAATCATATTAATATGTTGTAATATAAATAATAATAATTTAAAAAAATAATTAAATTTATTAAATACTAAATCTTATATAATGTAAATGATACACCGTATAAATATTCTATATGAAATATAATTTTTATAAAAATATTTTTATAAACAAATATAAAATAATATATCTTTTAAGAGAAAATTATATAAAATTTAAAAAAATTTATATATTAGAGAAAATCAGATTTTTCTAAACATTAAGTAATCATATATATATATATATAATAAATGACATGAATTAGGTATTAAAACTCATATTTATAAAAAACAATATAAAATACTACAATAATATCATCAATGATATATAGGTATGTTGCCATGAAATCAACATAAAAAATGCTTGTAATTAATAAAAAACAGTATAAAAATTCTAAATTCATATTCCCAATAAAACAAACCATGATTTTTCTCCAGAATTATCCTCAACATTAGTAAAAATGAATTCAATTTAGTACATGGTCAATCATCATATTATTTAAAAAAATTTGATAATGTCTTTTATTGAAATGTTCATATTAATATGATGAACTATTTTATTCCATCATCCCTATAATGAATTTAACAAAATTGAGTAAATGTTACTCCACACAAACCTTCCACATCAATTGATTAAATAAAAATAAGATTCCAATTCTTTATTTGAGAAAGAAACATCCTTATTGCTCACTCTCTCATATGATTTTGAATTATCACGACCAACCCAAATATTTTATTTTTATTTTAGTTTCATTTTTAATATTTTTTTGGAATATAAATAATTCATGATTGATTTTAGAAAATCATGAACTAAATCATTCAAATTAACATGATCCTATAATTTATTTTTAATAAGCTAGACGTGGATGAAATATTAGAAAGTTTGATCTATGACAACATATTAATCACACTAATTATAATTCTATATTTCTTATTTTTTATATAATTTTTTACTCAAAAATTCTCATAAATATATGAAAACATTAAACTAGGTTTGTTACATTTCTCATATTACACAAATAAATTTCCATGATTGTTTAAATTTTAAACAAATAATTGAAATTAATTTTTTTATAAACAATCATCAAATCATCTAGAATACAATTTCATAATCAAATACGTTATAATAAATTATAAATTCATTCATGACCATTTAGTTTGATGTTTTAAATGAACATCATCTAAAAAGAATAATTATAACTTATCATAATAAGACTATATAACATGCTAGTAATTTAAACAAGGTATAATTGGGTACTTATAATACCATTCCTTAAAATTTTGAGTCAAAAAGTCACATTATCCTTGGATTTGAAAATAAAAATACTATCATATAGAGTTTTTATGTAACATAATGTTTTTTTCACTTATTTTGGTTCTGTAATATTAATTTCCTTTTATTTATGATTAGTTGAGAAACATCCATTTACAAGATAACTAGAAATTATCATGTACAATACAATGGTTAGTTGAATCTAATACATTGTAAGATTATTTTTGAATGAAACATATGAATCGTATTTCGATAAAACTACATACCAACCTCAAGATCTCATTATTTTATAATTAGAGATTGTAACAACATCGATAAAAATTTGAAATAAGGAATCATTGAAAATAATACACTAAATACACTCAAATTAATATAATTGTTTTGTTTTCATACATCCTCTCATTTTTATGAGCATTTACTCTTTCAGTATTATTTTACTGTATCCTAAGATTAATTAATTGGAGAGGATTTCATTATAAGGCTTTATATTTTTTTGCGTTCATTTTTATTTTTTGTGCTAGTGGATATTTTTGGTTTTTAATTTTTTTTTCTAATAATTTTGATTTAGGGGAATCTAGTTCAATGATGGAACGTTTCATCCAAACGGGTTACATGAAAATGATTAATTATAGACATTCTTCTATTTATTATATCAAATGGGACTATAAATTAGTACTTCATATTTCAATCTAGCTATTTTATGTAAAAGATGTTCCTTGTATCCATTGATACCATACATCAATTTATAATCTATAATATATTTTGTTTTAATATTAATTGATATCATTAATAAAGTATCAATTTGTAATTATTTTCTTTTAGGTTATTTGAATTATTATTTTTGGTTAATTTATAGTGTATGACTTTTCCCCATCAGATAATATTTTTTAATGATATTATCATTTTCACTAATTTTTATTTTATTAATTATTTTTTAATTATTAAAATATTATTTTAAATTGTAATTATTACCATATTTTGAATCTTTCTATTTTCGTATCTATTAGTTTCTATGGATTTTACTAATTATTCTCATATTGGCCATAATTTACTTTCTTTTGATAAATTGAATAGATGTGATGGAAAAACATAATATTCTTCATTAGAATATAATTCACCCCCATCACCTCTTCTAGTTAGCTGTATTCCTTATATATTAGAAAAAAATATTTATGACACTAATGTTTACAGGAAAAAAAATCCTGTGGAAAATTACAATAAACCCATAACATCTAATAATTTTAAACACATTAATCAAAATATTTGTATATCCTATATCACGTGATAAAAAATTACACTTCTTATTTTACCCATCTAATAAAAATTAAAAAAATTCCTGATATATGGTGTACATTCATTTTTCATAGAAATAAGACCAATTTTTTATTCATGGAAATCTATAAATTTTTATTAAATGGTTGGAAATTGTCATGTTTTATAAAATAATTTTTTATCATAAAATACCCTATAGTAACTTGTCAATGTTTTCCTTTTTATATTAATGGTAAATAATCTTATTAAGATACACATTAATCATATGTTTTCATTATTTTGAATAAAATTTACAAAGACTCTTTACAAATCACATAATAATTATACCCTTATTAGATCGTGCAATTTATCCCATCCACATTTCATGCCACATTGCATCTTAGAGTAATAATAATTAATTATAAATAACAAAAATATTAATTTAAAACCAAAAAATTTACCTTGTTAATTCAATCTAATAAAAATTTCCAAATCATCATCAGGGTCAATGATCAATCATTCCATTTTCTCACCGACAATAAAGTGTTAGCCGCACACATGGTTTTAAAAAATTAGTATCTCAATGCCAAAGGTTTAAATGGTTATAAAGGATGTTAATGAATGTGGGTTTATAAAATTCATAAGGATAAATATTTATTTAGTAAATTAGTTTAGTGATTCTGTATGATATCATATGACTCACATACATTAGAAATTGATAGAGAATTTATGGAGTTGTTGCAGACCACACACATCATGAACAATGATGAAGATATCAATGTTAGAGATCCAAATTAGTGTGTAACATAATTATATCATATCGAAACAATTTTACAAATTTCAATAAGGACATTAGAAGAGGATTACAGTTAAAACCATATGATTTCACTAAAGGAAAGAGAGGCATGCTAATCTTGGATCCTCGGATTGAATAATGCATCAATGAACCAAAGAGAGATTTTAGAGAATCCTTGTGATCCATAGAGAAAAATAAATATTTAATAATTTCATAATATAACAAAAAAACGAATTAAAAAGAGTTCATTGCACATTTCAGGTAAAAAAGACAACACTATCTCTTAACTCGTCGGTCTATACCAACACCAGCAGGTGGATGGTGGTACCATCCAATAATATTGTTTGACATGTATCCCAACTAGTTGGACATTTGTTTTCTATTAGGTGGAAAATGGATATATTATAGGATACCCATGAAACCCATATCCCACCGGCCGACCAGTGGGACACATTCTCTAACTATTTCGACTCTAGTATATTTAATTAGCGACTAAATCGGGAACATCTGGCCCAATATTCTTCAGTTTCTCCAAACATGTGAACCACTATGATCTTTTTTCATCTCCCACTATATTTAATTCACATATCCCACTAATCCTCTAAAAAAATTTCTTAATACATTAATGATACTCTAAATCATAGGATTATATATTACATAACACATAAATTGTTTTAAATATTAACATATAGAGGAATTATCCTAAGAAAAAAGACTCGATATTACTGACCCAAAACTACATAACACATTTTCCTTGAGCTCTGCTCCTAAGAATCTCTATGGGGTATTTGTGAAAAAATCATTTCACGGTTACCACATAACAAAATCCAACTTCTATTTGTCCTCCTAAACTCTCCCATGCTTCCACTTCACTCACACAAGAGTCAGAGTATTCTCTCATAGATTCTTCTCTCTATGGCCCATGATGCGTATCATATTATCTATAAATGAAAAAAAACATGAATCTCAACATTCCGAATAACAAACAATATATAATGGTTAGTGTGATATATTTGAATATGTGACATGTGGAAAACAATTTTCATTAAACTATAGAATTGTGGAATATCCAATTTTTTTATCACAAAACTTATTCTCTCTACTATGTAAAATAACCCAATAAACTTGGGGGATAACATTCCACTATTAATGATATTATATTTCTATATCCTAGGTGAAAAACCAAGAAAATAATATTACTAACCAATAACTAATGAGTATATCTCTTATGGTCTGGGTAAAATTTCTTTTGGATCTGTATGGTTACCAACTACATTCTCATCAATTGGACATGGTTTTATGTCTCCTCCATTAGATTGGGTCTATCAAGAACTAACTCTCATTCCTCTATCAAATATATAGGAAAAACACAGACTTCAATGTAATTCATCAAAAGGATCCATTTGGACCGGGTCTATGAATATTTCATTATAAGATAACACCATGAGTGCCATATATTATTTCCATGAACCACTAAAATCTAAAACAATGGATAACAATTATCCTCTAGAATATGAATATTTTGGTTAGCTAAATAACTTAAATTTGAAGATATGTATGTGTTATTATAAGTATATTATAGACTATTTATTATCTAAAGAAATGATTCTTATAGTTAAGGAAATGGTTCATATGATTTAAGGATTTCCTATATCTGGATGTTTTGAATCTTGGACGGATTGGGTGACGCAAATGGATAGATAAAGGTTAGTTCTAAATTTTCAGACCATAATGGGTGATACATATTTCATTTGACCATGTTAGGGAGGAAACATTACCACACAAAAAACTCTCAAGATGTTTTGTAGGCCAACCTCACTGTGTGAATGAAGTTTTTTAAGCAATGTACAAACCGTGTAAGGGGTGTGCCAGATTGATAATGATGGTACAATATTGGAGACTAATTTGGATAATCATTTAATCAAACCATGTTGCTTTAAAAAATAATGGAAATGAATGAATTTAGACTAATTTATTTATTTTTAAATCCCTTAAATTTCATTCGACATTTACATATAAACCTACTCTCATTTTAATCTCCATTTCCTCTCACCATTGACTTTGATTAATCTTCTCCACCTGGTGACTAATTCATGTGTCATTCAACTCACAAGATCCACCAAAACATGATTATTATTCATTTTAGTTATTTTTTTCTTTTTTTATTATCCCATATTGATTGTTATTTGAATGAGATATTATCTTCCCAATTTTATGATATTTTTCTAATTCTCTGATTTCTCCCATTATAGTACGGATTAGAAGAATTTACTAGATGATGAGTAAATAAACAAGACAAGTTATGTGGTCTCAGACTTTTAAGAAATATTTTGTGTGTTTATATAATTTATTCACTATTCCACACACCAAAAATTCTTAATTTTTCTCCTAAAATTGAAAAATACATACATTAATTGTTTAATTATTATTATAGACATGATATGACACCAAATTAATTTCTAATAAGGTAATAACCTCAACTTTAACAACCCATTTGGTGTGTATGATTGTATTACTTAATGAATTATGTTTTAAATGTGACTATAACACCACTATGGTGTGTTTAGATTAGCGTAGTCTAGAGAAATATTATAAATTAGTTATTGAAAATATGTATTAGAATGTTTTATACACCATGATATCTTCTTATTACATATCAATTTTGTAGATTAAATCATGAATTATGGGAATAATTGATTGTTTTATAATATTTATCCTAGAATTTAATTGGAAGTAATGTGATTTTATCATGCTTATGATATGTAATGAACAAGATCGTCTATATTGTATTTGAAAATTATGGAAATGACGTTCTTGATTGTTTACATAGAATTTATGAATATGATGTTCCATACTTTTAATTGTGATTAAAGGACATGATGTTACTCCTAGTTTATTTTGAATTACCGGACATGATGTTATATATTGATTATTCATAAATAATGTAGATAACATTCAATAATATTTAGTTGTATTCAGTGTACATGCTATTACACATTTATAATTTTTAATTAAGGTCCATGGTGTTACATATTAATTATGCCAAATTAATGGAAATTGAACTCTTAATTATTGTAATATACTAAATGTCCAGAGAAATTTTGGACTAGTCTGATGTAGGAAGCAACAGATTAGAGTACAGTGTAAAACCCATGTTGGAACGAGTTTTATTTAGTTCATTTACTAAGTTCTATTTTTTTACATAACCACTACCTAAATATATATTAAAAAAATTTATAGTATATTACATTGTTGATAGTGACCTATAAGGTTATACTAACACCATATTCTGGCTACTATTTAGTACCTGAATAGACATCATGGATGTGGGTAGTGACAATGATAGGTTCCCTTCTCTAGATGCCTAATTTTCTATAACATTGTGGAGTATGTAATAAGAGGATAGATCTATTGAAAAATATTATAATAGAGATACAATTTGGAATATTTCGTATTTGGTATATCATGATTTTAATATTCCATCTAATCTTTTTCACCATTGCATCCCCTATTGTTTATTGCATCATGACATGACAAAATATTGTATTTGTTTCTAGATAATGTTTTTTATACCTTATTAATATGATCACTAGATTTGTATCATTTTTATGCATATTTAGTTATTATATCAATATCTTCCACTCTAATAATTATGGTATAGTCTCCACATTGTATCATCATAGACTCACACAACAATTTGGTAGCCGCATTCATACAGTGGGGAGCACTAGAGGCCATGTGGAAAACCCAGCTCAGTTACTCATTAATGATCTATGTTTGGGACTTTTCATGGGTAACAAATTGGTTTTTTCCTTTTTCTTATGGTTTTTGGATCGGTAGACATGAATTGATAAAATATTATTATTGGATAAAAAGCGTATTTCATAATTTAGTTAACCCACATACAATAAACAAGCTAAATTACCTAGGATAGGAATTGGTTATATCTATTATGACTATTATAGTTTTATTAATTTAATACTTTGGTGAAACAATTGTATTTTGGGGTTTATTATCATTATAGAGCTTCTATTACCCATGTATTGGAATTATAAGGCAATATTTGTCTCATGCATCCATATAGGAACCTATGGATATAAATTTCATGCACATTCCATGAGATATATATATTATTGTTATCATTACCTACAACATGTTGCAGTTCCCTGATTTCTATATTTATATATAGTAAGAGCTTTTCATGTTGGGATGGATTAAAAATAATTGGCTATTAACCCTCTTTACATTAACATAAATGTTGTTTTCTGACATACAATGATGATGATACCATACTTAACTGATTATCCTATTTTTCACCCATATAATATGAGAAATATTGTTTGAAATGTTAGTTGTATATGAATAAATGGTTACATACCACAATTTATAAAGATTTTATTTTTATAAAATTGTAATGGTGATCTATATATTATAATCCTTGTAATTGGATTTTTATATTCTGATATGGGATGTAATGGTCATGTTTCAGATACATGTAGCACCGATTATATCATTTACATCAGAGGACAATACAATTTGGAAAAATATATCATCTAACTAAACAATGATGTATATGGATTTGAACTTGTTCATTAAATTAAAATTAAAATTAATATCAATCATTAAATGGGGTTTCCAATTTCATCATAATGGTTGTTTTATGCAATAACCATCAATTGACAATCCATTTAATAAAACTCTTAATGTAAGACTCAAAAATTTAATAAATTGATGGCCTTTTTTGTATGTATTTTGTAGGGACTCTTGGATATGATCTAATTTTACATATCATATCCCTTTTTTTATGATATATTATATTACTAAATCTCATTATTATACATGCATTTTGGAATTAGTGATGTATGGATCAATGACAACCTTAGTTTTAAAGACATGATGGTATTGATGATGATGCTCTGGATGTGGTGGGCCGTTGGCCCCAAAGACTAAATCATATAGTCAAAGTTTTGATCCTATTATATGTCATGATATGTTAACCATTTAATATTTAGATATTTTGTAATAGCTAGTATAGTTTATATCGGGAGCTTCACCAGCAACCCCTTCCACAAAATATATGACTTAAGATTTACAATATCAGAAACCTCCAACTTTTTTAGAGTAAGGTAGTAAACATGATTTTATGTTATAGTTTGAGGATATTCTATATATTTTATATCCTCTTTATACAACTAATTATTATTAGTTAATTTTGGTATATATATACTTCTGGGATCTTCCTATAGGCGGGGGATGTTATCACATAGAAAGATATACATCAGGTTATGGTCTAGACATGTTTCCTTACTACATTAAATGATAATTTATATTCTATTAATTTCATATTTTTTTTAAAATAGGGAGTTTAGGCACCTATAGATGGTCACTATATCTGTTATGTACTATTCAACTCACTATATAGAGTTACAATGATTCACACCAATTCTTCCAGGGGATGAGGTGTTCATGTAAATGAAATTTGATTGTTGACATAGGTGTGAAATAAGATCACATTTGAATATATTTTGGTTAACTATTATATCTACAATATTAAACCATTCCCTCATCACTTATAAAAATATAAGGGAAGCTAATAGAGTGGACCATATTGGTTCTGAAACTAGGGCATGAAGTAATGCGACACGTAGTAGGAAACATCACATAGAGGGTTCTTATTAGGGCGACGATGGTCAATGTATCTGAACCAATAGCCAGTAATTGTGCCACCAATATAGGAATTTAGGTCACACAAATAATCAATTTTACAGAGGAACCATGGAGCACTATTTCTATTTGAGAACTGGGAATCAATCATTAAATTTTTTAACATTACCATTTATAAATTATTGGAGTGGATATAAAACATCACCACCTTTTGGAGGATTAGTGTATCACCGCTAGTTAGGAAGAATTCATACTACATTCTATTTAGGCTGAATAAGTTCTAATCTTTATTGGGTCAATAAAATGACTATAAATCACCAACATAGTTCACCTAACTTATCACACCCTGTTTCCCATGTCATTGTTTTGGTCCGGTTCATTGGAAGTCCTGATTTTTTTCTATGTCTTAGGTGAGATTAATTTTGAGTTTTTAATTGTAACATATATACATAATCATCTATATATGGGTGCCTAAATTCTTTTTTTGGCAATTTTTTTAGAAAGTGCGGTTACATCATGATTGGGGCCAAACCATGAGCCCCTTTCCTGATTTAAAAACATATCATTTATTTTTTAACTCCATAATATTTTATCAATTTTGATTCATTACACTTATTATTTTTCCTACCCTACCATATTAAAGCCTACATATCCTTTTGTACCCATTAATAATTAATAATCATGGTGAATATGGTTTATCTATTCACCTGTTGGACCAGCCCATGGGCCCACTTCTGGTTTTTTAAAAATAATTTGTTTCATTAATATATTCTTTATTTTTTTACTTTTATTGGTTATTCCACCTCCCACATGAGCCCAATATACCTAGTCACACACCCATTTTCGATTTTAACTATTTGGAGATTATACTAGTCGTGTATTAGGGATAAACATCTCAACATTCTGGAAATCATCAATATTTTCTATGGTAAATTGTCTCTTTCATAAAACATTCAATTTTCAATCTTTCTACCCCATATCAAATTTCCATGGTTCTTCCAGACCAAAAGAGAACTTGCAACATTTTCCAAGACACTAACTTTCCTCTAATGGTGAAGATCTAAGGGAAAATGAGGAGTCCATTAGACTCCAAGATGATATTCAATCTCTATTCTTCTCCCTCTTCATTCTCCTATAATTTCATTTTCTACTCTCACCTAGTATTTAATGACCTAGGGTTATATTTTGGAATGATTTTTTATGGAGTTTTCGTTCATTTATGGTGGGTCTTCATAGATCTAGTTTGTTGGGAGTTGCAGTGAGTGATTTTGGGTGTGTGTTTCCTTTCCGCCACAAATTTTACGTAGGATATCTTCTAAAAATTCATTTATCATTTATGTTTAATAATTATCATGATTTTATAAAATAATTAATATGATATGTGCTACTGTGAAACCTTGGTTTTTAATTTTTTGGGAGAAAATTATGTTTTATGTCTTATTTTGTTGAAAATATATAGTTGTTTTGGTCTGAATGTGCACTCCTCTTATTTGATAATTTATTCCATGAACTTTTTCACCTAGTTAGTGGTATTTGGAATAATTTTCAGTATATTGAATGAATTTATGGAATTCAAATGTCATTTTATCCCTTTTCAAGGGCTTAAAAGATGTTTTTTTGTTAAAAACTGCATTCTATGTGTTTGGTAAATTGCATGGTTGGCTTTTCTGTGTCTAGTGAAATTTAAAATGTTTTGTTTGAATTTATAAATACATTTTCAGCATGAAAAATATTATTTTGGGATCCTTTTATGGCTTTCCAATGTGGATATGGTTTTATAAATAAATAGGTTTTGGTTTATAACATGTTTCGGCCCGAGTTGCCCGAAAATGGCCCATTTGTCATCCTTATGAAAATGGTCATGTGTTCAATATGTAAACATCATGTTTTAAGGGATTTATGAAAGTGGTTTGATACATTAAATTGTGTATACACACATATTTATTAACATTGAAATGTGTACCTTTGGAAGACGTTTGTTTTGATAAATGCTTAACAGCCCATTAGAAAACATTGTGAAAAAATGGTGAAATTGTTTATTATGAAAACATCATGTGGATGTTTCACATGCCATTTTTTATTAATAAGATGGATGAGACTTCCTTACTGAGTAATACTTGTGATCTATTATGATATTGGCATGGGTTGGACTCTTTATTTTTTTGATTAATGGAAGGAGATCGGTCCTTCGAGTGACTCGGGGTGATATCTGTTTAGAATTATCATTATATATATTTTGAGATTGGATGCTAAGATGGAATCAATTGGTACACCCCCTTTGTATATACAAGAGAAATGGGAACCTTCCATATTGAGAGAACATTATTTGAATGATTTCAACACTGGTAGTGGATAGATAGACTAGTGTCCCATAGAATGTGGAAATATTTTGAGTTTATTACTATGGGATTAGGCCCATTGGTCTGTCCTGAGTTAGGGTGGCTGGGAGATTGAGCGTTTTGATTTTTGTTGTGACTGGAATGCCAATGATGTTGGAGTCTCCTTAATTAGTCTGTTCTAGTTTGTTCTTGATCTCCATGGTTCACTAATATCTATTGGATTTCTGTTGCCTGTAGTCATGAATATGATTCTTGTATATATATTTACATTTCCCTTGTTGTGCAATTACTATTATTACTTTTTGTGGATTGTTTTTCATAGAATTTGGCGGTCTATTTTTTATGAGGTTTATGAAAATGGAATTAAAATTTAAGTGTTTTATCATCTTATGAAAATCTGAAAATGTAAACATCACTTTCCCCTGTAAAAGTTTATTGGCATGAGAGTTGAATGAATCTGGTTTTGGAAAGGAATAAGGGCAATGTCTTCTACTTTGTTTTGATTATCCTTGTAAAATACAATAGTTTCATATATTTTAGTTCAAAATTGAAATTTATTTTTTTTATTTTAATGTACTTTCATTGGTAATACATTATCGGGCTATCTTACAAAGTTTTAATACTCATTCCTATAGTTATTTTCTATTTTTATCCCTTATGCAGGTTTCAGATTTTGTTTGATCGAATTGAGAGGCATGTGATTTTTTTGTTGGGGAGTGAAAAGTGTGTTCACATGGAGTTATTTCCTCATCATTTTTGTTCTGTTTAGTTGTATCATTCAGTTTTTATCTTAGTTTTGTTGTATACAAGATGGTTAATTAACATTTTTATATAAATGTGATTAGGCTGTCCATTTCTCTTTACTATTTTTTTAGTTTTTATGTTTGGGTGTAATCATTGCTTTTTCTTCTATATAGAATACCAATGTTCTTGTCATCGTCCCGAGAGAATCAGGAATGCCTATCATGACTTGTCGTGGGCTAGCCTAGGTGACCAATTCAGGGTCGATTTGGGATGGTTCATGACAAAATAATATCAATGGTAGGTTAGCTATTAGCGGAAATTTATTTACAAAGATCCATTTGATATTTCGGGATTTAAAGGTAGATTTAGTGAAATTATTGGGACTCAAGGGGTCGGTTTGATAAGAGCATCATGAAATCTTGCGCATTCCATTTCTTAGGTGGGAAGGGGATGTCCGGTCTTATTAGTGTCATTGGTTATTTTGATTGATTTTTTTCAGGATATGTAATGGGGAGATGGACTAATGATATTTGTGAGCTCGTTGGGCATGTGAAGCCATGTGGAGCCTAAGGCATGGTACTATGAAGTCATTTTGTGTTGGTGGTGTATTTGACATGTCGCGGCCAACCATATGATCAAGTCACCCACAAAAACTAGATCCCTTTTGTGGGTCTCTTGGGCATTTCTTGAATTATGAAATTTATTATCAAAATCTTCTGTGAGAATTATGAAAGTGGGTTTTAAAGGAATTCTTGGTTGTTGAAAAGTAGAAAATAGGTTTTTCATATTTAATATGATAATGTTTTTGGAATGATGTGTTTTTTAAACAAATCTTAGAGATAAAGAGGAAATGATTTAGCGGGATTGGATTTTCATTAATCTAAACATATGTTTTGTAGAAATTATATGTTTGGAAAGAATGGAATATACTAATGTAATTATGAACCTTTTTTTAAAATGTGGTGTTTTGGGCAGATGAAAAGTGTTTTAATTTGATGAATTGAATATAGAAATATGGCATTAAGAAGCTGCTATTTTTCTAGAAAGGGGTTTTGGCCTTTGTTGTTGTCTAATTATAAAAAGATACCTTGCTGAACATATTTAAAATGGAAATGGTATTTTTATAATTAAATAGTTGTTTTTTTATTTTCTATTAAAATAAATGTATTTTTTTTAATAAAATGGTTCCAGATGAAGCATAGTATGTCTTGTGAAATCTGAAAATCATTTTTTATTTAGTTGTTAACGTGTCTATGGAAGGTACATGATTATTTTTGTAATGATGATGTTTTTTTCCTTCGGTGTTTTCATGGGTTCTCACATGCAATGTTTTGTCGATATATGGATGAATGGTCGGTTTGGAATAGTTTTGAGACCTCGTGTTGGCATGTAAATGTTCATGTGAGTGCGACATGATGAAAGACCATTGGTGAATGTGAAAAATCTACCAAGTTAGTTTATTTTTTCAAAAGTGTTTTGAGTTGAAATGATTGTGGTGTTTGTTATAAATAAACAGTTATATGGATGTTTTATCCTATGTCTTAGAAGTTCTTTCTATTTGGAATGGTTCTTTATGATTTTGAAGTCATACTATTGTTTCATCTTGAGATACGATATTGTTGGTGGCTCGTTTTGGGGGTAATGTTCAATGGGATTCTAAAGATGTGTTGGATGTTATGATGTAGACATGGATGGTTCTACGTTGGAAATCATTCCAGTTCTTCAAACTAAGGATTTTTATCAAATGTTAATTCCACCTATTAAAGTGATTCCTCTGAATCTTTGTTGAAATAGATATCTAATTCAGATTTATTAAATGTGGCATCCCTTTATGGTGATTTTATCTATTTTACTAGTTATGGTCGATGATGTTTAGTGGGTGATTTTGGGTTCCTTATTCATTCTGCTCCTTGTTTGGATTGATAAAAAATAGTGTTGTGTATCACCAAGTTCATGTTTGGGTAAAAGTGTGTTGTTGAGGAAGAGAGTATCATGGTGTATCTTGATATTTTTTTATTCCTTGGACTGTTATGTTTTATTGTGTGGAACTAATGGATGGAGTAAATGTTTGGGATTATCAAATCCTAAATATGTAGCAATAGATGCTTCATCCATCAGTGCTCCAGCCATAGATATTGATGTGAAGATAGAGTGTATTCAAGAGTCATATTATTATGGGTAGTATTTCTAATCCCATAACTCTACAATTTCAGTGATGTAGTTCCTTTGTTTCATTTATGGTTTCAATGGCCCAATGATTGGGTCCTCCTCCCTCCCCATCCTAATTAGTGGGGGTATGGATCCATGAAGAGGGTGTGGCATGTTCATTCCTACTCTATTAGAGAGTTGGTGGCTTAAATGTTCATATTGAGATCATCTCAACATGGGATGGTAGGATGTTTCAAGAGAATTTTGGTGGGATGTTGTGAGTGAAGCATAATTTCTGCTCATGTTTAATTCATGTTTGTTCATTTCTAGTTCGTTCTTAATGATGGAGAGACCCAACATGGGTCTAGTGGATTTTCATATTAAGATCTTTTCTAGTGCTTTTTGTTTATTAATGGTGGGGATTCAATTTATGACTCCCTAGAATTGTTGGTTTTCCTGAGTTATCATTGGTTTGGATGATCGTCATGTTAATTGGGAGAAGGCCCCACAATCTGGTACTTAATTTTGTTGTGTAGGTTGTGACACGATCCATCGGTTGATTCTCAAGAAGTGGTTGTGCGTTGGTGTTTTTTTGAGGAAATAGTCTTAAGATCATTTAATTATTAATGATATTTCCATTGCATGAGAGGCTGGAAAATATTTTTGAGGAATCCTTAGGTGTTGATCTTTCATCTAGAAAGAATTATGTCTTTCCGGGGGCAGAAAGCTTTAATAGTGGAGAGAATTGTTAAACCCAAGTTTTCATTTCATTATTTTAATCCAGTTCATTGGTAATCCCAATCCATTTTATGTGTCTTGAGTGAGATTAATTTTGAGTTTTGAAGTTTCAGATATATCTAATCATCCATATTTGGGTGCCTCAATTATTTTTTTATAATGTTTTTAGAAATGTTGTTTACTCCATGATTCGGGAAATACAATGAGCCCATTTCCCGATTTTAAATACATATTTTTTTATTTTAGAACTCTATAATTTTTACATTTTTGACTCATTAAACATCAAAATTTTCCACCACAGAAATATTCATGCCTACATATCCTTTTCGACCCATTATGAATTTATAAACATGTTGAATTTCGGTTATCTATTCTAGTGGTGGGCCATCTCGTAGGCCCAATTCGTGTTTTAAAATAATTATTTGTTTATTTTATTTCGATTTTTTACATTTTTCATTTACTCCACCTCCCACTTGATCCCAACATACCTAGGCGCACACCCATTTTTATATTAAATCATTGTAGCTCACTGTAGCTGAGTATTACGGTGAAACATCTAAAAATTCTTGAAATCATCCATATTTTCTATGGTAAATTGTATATTTCATAAATCCATCATATTTTACTATATTTACCCCAAATCAAATTTCCATGGTTCTTCCCGAACTAAGGAGCATATCTAAGATGTTACAAGACATTACTGTTCCTTTAATGGCGCATATATAAGGGAATATAAAGAGTCATTTAGTTTCCATGGTGACATTTCATCTCCTTTCATCTCCCTCTTCCATCTCCTTCCATTTTATTTTGGTATCCTATTATACCATGGTCATTCAAGACCTAGGGTACTATTTTGTAGTGATTTTTTATGGGGGTTTGGTTCGTTTAGTCATGGTATTCATAGATCTATAGTGTTGGGAACTACAACAAGTGATTTCTGGTGTGCGTTTCCTTTACGCCACAGATTTGAGGAAGGATATCCCTTTCACATTCCTTTATCATTTACGTTTCATCATTATAATGAATTTATATCAATATTTATATGATATTTATTGCTTTTAAACCTTGGTTTTAATGTTTCTGGGTGCAACATATGTTTTATGCCTTATTTTGATAAAAAAATATACTTGTTTTGTTATAAATGGGCACTCCACTGCGTTGATAAATTATTCCATGAGCTTTCAAACCTGGTTTATGTTATTTGGAATATGTTTCAGTAGCTTGAATAAATCTGTGTCCTAAAATTTCTTTTTTATCCATTTTCACATGTTTAAAATAAGTTGATTTGTTAAAGAGTGCATGATATGTGTTCTGTAAATTGCCATGTTGGATTTTTTGTGTGTAGTGAAATTTAAAATGATTTGTTTGGATTTATAAATACATTAAAATCATGAAAAATGATATTTTTTAATTATTTTATGGATTTTCAATGTGAATTTGGTTTTACAAATTAATGGGTTTTGGATTATAACATGTTTTGGCCTGAGATGCTATAAAATTGCCCGCATGGCATCCTTATTAAATGGTCTTGTTATGAATATGTAACCTTCATGTTTTAATGGATTTATGAATTTTTTTTGCTACTATATATGGTCTGTATACACATTTTATTAATATTTAAATGTGTACCTTTGGAAAACGTTTTTTTTAGAATCACTTAAGGGACCATTTTGCAACATTGTGAAAAAATGGTGAAATTGTTTATTATGAAAAACGTCTGTGGATTTTTCTCATGCATTGCTTGTATGTATATAATCGATGGGTCCTCCTTACTATGAATACTTGTGATCTATTATGTGAGTGCATTGGGATGGACTCTTGAGGTTCTTTTTGATTAATGTCATGAAATGTGTCCTTGGAGTGACTCGGGGTGATGTCTGTTGTAAATTAACATTATAAATATATTTTCATTGGATGCTAGGATGGCATTGATTGGAATACCCCCTTTTTATAAAAATGATACATGGGAACCTATAATATTTGGATAACATTCTATGAATTATTTATACACTAGTAGTTGATGGACTGACCAGTGTCCCATAGTAGGTGGATATATTTTGGGTTTCTTACAATGGGATTGGGCCCCTCATTCTGTCCTGAGTTAGGGTGGCCGGGAATTTGGGTGTTTTGATTTTCATTGTGTGTCGAATGACAACAAGGATAGAGTCTCATGTATTAGTATGTTCAGGTTTATTCATGTTTATATAGGTTTACCCATACATATTGGCTTTCAGTTTCTTGTATTGATGAATCTGAAGCGTGTATAAATATTTATATTTCCCTTGTAGCAGGATTACTATTATGACATATTGTGTATTGTTATTCTCAGATTGTGGTTGCCTTTTTTTGATGAGATTTTTGAAAATGGTTTTCAAAATAAGGTATTTTATCCTCTTGTAAAAATCTGGAAATGTAAACATCACTTTACCCTAGAAAATGATTTTGGAACTCTGGTTGAATGAATCTAATTTTGGAAAGGAATATAGAAAATGACTTGTAATTGTTTTTTAGTATCATTGTAGAAAACCATAATTTTATATATTGTAGTTAAAACATGAGATTTTTTATTATTTTCTTTTAAATGATATGCATTGGGAATAGGTTATCGGGCCAACCTATAGAGTTTTTATACTAACGCCTATAGTTCATTTTTGTTTTTATCCATTGTGCAGATTTCTACCTATGTTCGATCTCATTAAGAGAAATTGGATTTTTTTTTGGAGGGTGACTTGTGTGGTTTCATGGAGTTATTTGGTAATCAATTTGATTCAGTTTAGTTGTATCATTCAATTTTTCTCCCAGTTTTGTTGTATACATGATGACTAATTCATATTTTTATATTAATGTGTTTGTGCTCTCCATTTATATTTGCAGTTGTTTTATTGTTTTTTCATGGGAGAAATCGTTCCCTTGTATACTATATTTATTCCCCTGGTGCTTGTTGCTGTCCTAGAAGGATCAGGAATGCCTCTTGAGACATGTCACGGTCTGGCCTAGGTGACCAGTTCTAGGTTGACTTTGGCTGGTTCATGACATAAAGAGGGTAGTCATGTGTTTTCTTAAAAGAATTTAACTGGATAGATATATGAAACAAAACATACACTTCAAGAGAAATTTTTTGGGTTATATTCTGTTCAAGAGAAGATTTTTTCTAGTCTCTATGATAAAACAAAATTTTATTGAATATTTTATTGATAACAAATGACATGAATTCCAATAAACATTTGTATATATGTTTATTTGTGTAATATTTTATATTAGGTCATCCTTTTATAAATTTGATGAAAAATTATCATTTTCTTATTTAATGAGAATTGTAGCATTTTTGATATACCTTTTATATTGGGAATTTTGTAGTCATAAAATTTTATAAAAAAATTACTCATTTAATTTTATAAAACATCCATTGATATCATCTATTCATTATCATGAATATAATTGGAGTAAATGGGCTATCAATTCAAATATAAATTGAACTCACTAGATTGGACAAAAAATAACCATTTTTGGAAATTTATTCTATATTTGAGCATATAATGTAATATAATATGGAAATTAGAAATATTTCAAATATACAACCAAAATATCTTTATTTAAGGATAACTGGTTCACAGGATTGTGTGGTAAACAAGGCACTGAATGTTGGACTTATATATTTGGATGAATGTCCCCATTCACACATGTATCCTCTTGTAACCCCAACAAACCCTACAATTTTGAAATATGTTTTTTATCATTTTGTGTGGGGGGTCATGAATTCTGAAAAGTGTGGTAGAGTTTAATTGGTTTTAGACCATTTAACTAAGAATGTCAAGAGGCATATATATTGAAGAAAATATCTCTTCATTGAAGCCTTCTAATTTTTATTTACATTGTAATTCTTCTGTTTTCATGAACAAATTCTTAGGAACTATTATATTTCTTATATTTTATTAAATTAGTAACTTATTTAATTTAATTCATTGGTATGGAAGTAAACAGTAGAATGTTGATTAGTATATACCATTGCAAAACATTTTATCATTCAAAAACCTTCTATGATGACAACATCACCCACTAAAGAGTAGTTTCTCTATGTAATCAATATAATTATCACAATATTCATTATTATTTTTGAATTAATGGTATACCATAATTAATATTATATGATCTAAGAGAATTTTTTTTAACATAAATGAACCAAATCATGTAGTTGAATAATTGACACAAAACATGTGGGGATGATATATGTGTTAATTGATAGAGCGCAATTAAAATCTGTAAAATGAAACAATATAAATTAAATTTTGAGAGATTAAATAATAAACATAAAATCAAATATCATACACTTAATGAATTTATATGGTCACTAATTCACTACCAACCATGAGACAAAATTTTAATGAATATCAAAGAAGGGTTCTACGATTTCATGATCTAAACCTAGTACAGGGTTTAACTAATTTCATTTTTGTTGTAAAGTTATGAATTGCAATGTTATGGGTTAAAAAATTATGGGATCATAATTAAGTAGATATTATGTTAAATAATATTTATTTATATTTATTTTATGTTTTATAGATATATATAATAAAACTTAAAACATTATTTTCTAAACAATATCCTCTAGTTTATTTATTTTAATCGCATTTTAAAAACACAAACAATAGAATAAAACTATCTTCCACGATACATGTTATTGATTTATAAATATCAAACTAACCCTTACCTAGTAATTTTATGTTATTCATTTATTTTAACTATATTTTCATAAGAATATTATGATTTTGTTTCAATTATTTCCTCTTTGAGAGACAACGATGGTCTTCCACACTACTATAGCTATGTACCCAAATAATACATATCATTTTAGAGCTCCCATGATATAACATACCAAATATGTGATTATTGAAAGAAGAAAATAAAATAATTCACCCAATAAGAGTTATTGTTTTATTTTTCATCTCAATATATTCTTCTCTTCTTTCATCTTGCATTCCCATTTTTAAATTTATTATTATTTTTATCCTTTTTTTCTTCCATCATCTCAAATTAATTTTATTTTGGTACACTTCTTTTCTTTTCATTTTTCATAGATATATGGAAAAAACCAATTCCCAATGATCTTTGAGATATTGACCCTAATATTGAACATAAATATATTTAGAAGATGGGAAACAAATATAAAAAATTGTAATCAAGGTACACCAAATTTTAGAAGAGTGCATAAGGTAGTTCCTTCTTATTTTAAAAATACACTAATTGAAACTATGTTTGAAAAATTAAACAATATGGAGAGAAATAGTTCTTTGTCTCATAAGACATCCATTACAAAAAATACACGTTATTGTCGAATTATCATGAAAATAGACAAGCCAACTAATTATTACGCAAATAAAAAGAGATATTGGCTTGCGTGGTAGTATTCTATGCAAGACCATATAAAAAACCACATATCTAGAATATGTATTATTCCTTTTCTCAAACATACAACAAATTAATTAAAGATCGATAAGAAATTATTAATGGATCTGGACAACAACAAAGGGAACCTCTTCAAAATATCTTCTAACAGCCTCCACCTTTCCAAAAAGATAGTTAACAACCCCAATGGATATTGTAATCCCAAGAATCAATACATCAAAACCCTAAAGTTAATTCTCAACCAAAGGAATATTCTAATAATGATGAACTTTCGAAAAATATTGATCTCATTAAATAGAACGATCTTAATATTTAGGGTTCAATGTTTTGGGAGTTAAAGACACAAATGAGCCAAAAGTTCCACTGCCCTCAATGGACTGGCTAGTGATAACTCCCTAAATCATCATTTCCAACCTACTATAAATCTCATTGAGAAATTTTCTTGATATCTCATTGATAGGTAGAATAAAATTTAATGATAAATATACACCAATAATTCAACAAGGATTCACCTTAACCCCAAAAAATCTCCATTCCAATCTAGTAGATGGGTAGGTAAATGAGAAAGTAAATTGTAAGAAAATAATTGAATATGTTCCTCTTAAACCCCTTTAATTTCTATATAATGATGTAAATACACAATTTTTGATTAATAGGAAATGGAAAAAGTGGATTTAGAGACATTAAAACATGTTGATATCAATATCCCAATACATTAATAAATCAATCAATTTCAAATATATTCCATGTTTTTGGAATAATTGTGTATAAATGGAAACAAGGGGATCAACCATGGGAGGAATGTATCAATAATCATCACAAAAAACATGGTGATTCATACAAAGTAAAAGGATCTCAGGGCATTCATCTTTCCAAGAAACCAAGGGGGTTTCATTGATTTCATTCGTAATGTTATTTGGGTGCCTTCATTAATGTCATTACACCATCTATTTTCTTATCCACTTTGGATGATGAGGAAAAGCTGACAGGGGTGGTAGTAAAACTCGTGAATAAGGATATAACATATCTAATGGGTGTCATTAATGATATCCATTTTAGTTTAAGGAATATTATTTTACTAATAGATTACTACATGTTTTATATAGAGTATGTCCAGTTATGTTCTCATGCTCTCATCATTCTTGAAAGACCATTCCTATGAACATAAAATAAAAACATAAATGTCCATGAGAGTAATCAATATATTTAATTGGGGGAAGATATTGAATGATTTAATATTTTAGAATCCATAATGTAACCATCATAAGACCATTTTAACTCCTTTATCCCTATTTTAACGAATATTGTGAGGATTCTACAAGTAATGTTTTTCAATATTCATTAAATGTTGATGATTCCATTATTTGAGATATCTTGAGAAATGGTTCTTCAATAGTGGATTAAAATACTTCCATGCCTATTTCTCAGGGTTAAAATACATTCATTTATAATTATTTTTTTGATTATTTTTCTAATTCTGGTCATGTACTTTATAATTTTCACAATGCAATTGATTTTTAAGATGTATTTGTTGAACTATTAACTGATTTTGATGTTCTGTATTCAGTCCCAAAAATTCAATGTGAAAATATATCAGTTCCCACTTCATTTTTATCAGTATATAACCCATTAAAAACATAACTGAAATCATTTAAACTAAACATAAACATTCATACCATTTTAATTAGGAAAAATTTCTTATCAAAATTTATAAAAATATCATTCCTGAATAAAAAACATAAATTTTAAATCATTTAATGTTGAATATTAGTCAAATTCAGTGGAACTTAGATAGAATACCATTTATAATCCCCTAATTTTGAATCAAATTTATTAGTTTGAAGGATTTGGAAATACTAGTTAGGAAATGACAAATTATAAATAACCCTAAACTATTATATGTCATGAAAAAAGAGGTAGAAATGTTTCTTTATGTAGGTATCATTTACCCCAAATATGGTTCATAGTGGGTCAGTACAATCTCTGTGATATTCCAGAAAACTAGGTTCACTATTATAATGAATTAAAATGACAATTTATCTCTTATGTGAGTAAAAATAGTTGTCGAGTGTGCGTAGTGTATAGTAAATTTTATCAGTCCACTCGTATGGTCCATTTCCTACTTCAATTCATTAATTATATTCATGAGAGATATGAATTTAAGACACACTATTACTTCTTGAATGGATTAGGTAGCTGCTTTTAGGTTCCCATTACATAATAGGACTAGGAGAAGATGTCATTCACATACCGATTCATTACATTCTGTTACCATATGATTCCATTTGAATGTGTGACTCCCAAAGTACATTTCAAAATCTTATTGTGAGAATATTATTTTTGATTTAATAGATTCCTAAATGGAGGTATTTATGGATTTTTTTATATTTAGGGTTCAATATTAGATGGGTGTCTCTTGATTATGGGTAATTCTCTGCCTCGATGCATTAAAAAAACTATGGTTTTGATCACTGAGAAATTCATATCATTGTAGAGAAAGTAATTTACAATGTAATGTAGTGTCACACGATAGAATAGAGATTTAAATACCTAGGTAAGACAACATTTATCCAATAAATATCAGATACATGTGTGTTATGATCAATCATTACTCAGATATATTGGTTTTTATTTATGCTTTATCGGAAATTTTAATAAGATCACTCTACCATTATCACAATTGGTTGAAGTCGATATTGCATTATTTTTTATGATACTTGTTGTGTATCAATTGTTTATCTAAATAAGTGTTTGAACACTCCCTCAATCATAAAACCCTCAATGGGAGACATACCAGTTTAGATTACATGTCATTATTTAATCATCACAGTTGGATCAATATTATATTAGAGGATGGAAGGGTTGTCACATGTGATTACTTATTTTTCATGGATTTTGGATTATGTACAATTAGATTATAATAAATTATAATATGACGTTATTATTGTAATATTCTATTTTGAGACACATAGATCTTATTTATTGTGATTTAATGTGTTTTATCTCTAAACATGTATCATTATGTCACCTCTTAATGAATCTATATAAAAAATCAAAAATTATTTATTAGAATATCCTTTTTCAAAAGTTTTACATCAATATGAAAGATAATAAGTGGTAAATAAACTTTTTGTACAAAAGATTAGTATGATCAATCAAATATTGGGATATCATATTCAGAACTAGTACCACATCTGGAAACATTCTCATATGAGAATATCTGTTTCATATCTTTTAAGATTACATGGTATAAAGATTTAGTAAACCACTTGGTTTCCATTAAAATTTTGGAAAACCTAATGAAACATAATTTTTAAAAATATACGTGTGATTCTATTTGGAATTTTTGTGAGGATCATAAATTTTGTATGTTTATATTGACCATGTCATTTGGATATGTGTTCCTATAATGATTCTGATTCTATTTTCCATTTCTTCATACACATTCTAATTTTGGACACTTGAGACACCAATGAGTTACTATGGAGGGATTAGTCTTAAAATTATATTAGGATACATTTTTTCATGATTCCCATGTGTTTTTCATTTAATTCTGTCATTTCCAACACACTAGAATCATTTCGAGGAGACATGAGATTCCATAACATTGCATATTATTTTTGCAGTTTTATTTATTTATGAGGTATTGATTTTAATTTTCTATTTCTAATATCATTTGTTTTATTATTCATTATTTTCGTTGTTTTTTGTTAATAAATGTAAGGTAACCATGTACACAAGGAATGATGATTCTCATTTTGTAGTTGATTTTTCAAGTATCAAACATTCTGTTGGATTGGTTTAATAAAGGCTATATTCAGCAACCAATGGAAAAACATTTCCAATTGAAAATTGGATTCCCTCATTTGGATGAATGGGGTGAAACATAAGATATATATTCCATACCACCATAAACAAATGTCCAGGATAAGTTTTCCTTAGGGAGTTCCAATTTTTTTGGAGAAAACTAGAAAGTTGAAAATGAAGGATTAGAGGAAGATCTAGGATGTCACACTTTGGGATGATAGGATGAAATACAATACCTTCATCTGTATGTCCCCATTTCATATTATTTTTGGTGGAATAAATCCATATCCATAATGATGTGAAACATCGTTAATATTGGGATATAATGACATGAAAAATTGTTTTATACCAAGATGAAGATCAAAGGATGTTGTAAATTCAAGTTCATGATGAGATAATATTTCCATAAAAGGAGGACTAAGTACTCTACCAGGAAATTTAAATGAATATCATTAATGAATGATCAAAAAAATCAGAGCCTCATGTATAAGACAATCCCCATCTCTATAGCTCATGAATGAAACAAAGTTATGGTATGTTGTTTTCCATATGGTTAGATCCTTATGTTGTATCTACATTATTCCATTATAGAATATTATAGATCACTCAAGAGGATAAATAAAGGGTATTTTTAGTTTATTCTAAGTGGTTTATGTAGTATATAAAATGATTCCGCACACATACAGTTAATGCCTTCACACTTCATAATCCCATCATCACTTAAAATTATTAGGTTATTGCTAAACCTTTCGCATTTATATTAATTTTCCGATTTAAAATTATTTATTTCATGTTCATTTAACATCATGTAGGTTCACATTAAGTAGAATAAAATATTTTTTATGTGGGTGAATTGATAATTTTTTTTGGGAATATTCTTTAGGATTTTCGTTTTTGTCTGTATGTGTTTTGTTCTAATTAAAAAAAAATAAAAAACATCTAGGATGATCATTTATATGTGTAACATATGAGAAACTCATGCCTTCAATATTCATCTGTATTAGTATAAGTATATCCAAGATATCATCATCAATGGTTTATTTTCATAAAAATAGACATCATCAATGATACAATTGGTTGTGTTATCATAAAACATTTTATTTTTAACATCATTAGTTATGATATATGTTAATGGTAAATATAGTCATTGATTTTTAATCACAAATTTTATCACAATAATGAATTTTGAAAATTTTCAAAACTAAATTTTATGTATATCCATGGTATTTAAATTTTTTTATTTTATATCAATAGTTGATTCATACATTCAATTCATTTCTGATTATCTTTATAATTGAACTGAATTGATATATGCATGTGTACCTGATATCCCAAAGCATTACACCCTCCATAAAATAAAAAAATGTATAATTGGAAATGAAATATATAATATATTAATAAATAAAAGAGTTATGAATATTATATCATGTGGGGATATCTAGGTATGGATCTAATGTATTTACATTAATGAAATACTAAGTCAGTGGGTCCTAAAATTTGATTGTAATGGATTGTCGAATATGTTAAGTGGAGTTAAATCAACTAAGAGGTAATGTTTTACATGACATGAATATAATGAACGAAGGCTGGAGAAATGATCTTCAAATGGTTGGCACACACACAATGTGGAAATTGGGGCATAGTATACCCATCTTGTTTTTCTCTATTATTAGTGATGTTAATATTAATGAAAAAAATTTCATTCTATTTATGAGACAATGTCATAAATACTTATGGAGACTGAAATTTGATGATATTCTTAATTGGGAAGTATTTCCTAAATCGAATGAGATATATCAACATTCATATTTTGTCAAATTATCTGGATTACAGGATTTGAGGTTTTTCCTTGGAGTAAAAAAGTGTATGTGTGTGGGAGTTGATAAAAAAAATTAGTTGAATATTTTATTGAAAATAAATGAAATAATTATGTCACATTATTATAAATATGTTTATATTTGGAATATTTTTTATTAGATATTTCATTTGAAAATTTTATTAAAATTCAATTTTCCCATTAAAGTGAATTATAGTATTCCAGACACAAATAATTTTACATAAATTATTTTAAATATAAAATATCTATTTGAAAATATTTTCACATAATTCTATAAAAAATATATTTAGGTATTCTAAGATTGAGCATAAATTTTATTGATATAAATGTAAAAACAATCAAATCTATAATAGACTCTTGAGATTAGACACAACATCAGCATTTATGGCATATATTGAACATATAGAATTACAATGGGAACAAATTTTTATATTAGATAGAGAACTAAATTACATTAAAATAATCCATCAAGAATTATAGCTGGTTCATGTGTTTTGTTGGCCCAAAAGGTACTGAAATTTGGATTAAAATATTTTACCAAATTTACCAATCCACACTTGTAATCTCTTGTAACTCTAGCCTCCATGGTAATTTATTAATATGTATTGTACAAATGTAAAAGGTTTTTATTATAATTAAAATATTAATGTAAGATGATAATTAGCTTTACTCCATTTATATAGGTAATTAAAGAGAGAAAAATATTGAATAAAGGATCCCTTAATCTATGCCTTCTTCTTCTTCTTCACATAGTAATGCTTGTGTTTTCATGATTAACTTCTTAGTATATATTACATTTCTTTTTATTCAATATCCATCCTATTTAATTTATATAAATTGTTTGGAATATAATACTATACTATTCATTTGGTTATACCCTTTCTAATCCTTGATGCATGAAAAAAATTTCTATGATGACTACACCACCCATGTAAGAGTCATCTTTCTCTATAATTGATATAATTATCACCTTATACGTTCATATATTTTAAATAAATTATATACATCAATTAACATAATATGATCTATTAATTGATTTTTTAACATAATTTAATCTATGTATGTAATTCATAAGGTAACGCAAAACTTGTGAGGTTATGAATAGTGTGAATTGTGAGAGCGCAATCATTATCGGTAGAATAACAAATATGGGATCAATCATCAAAGTTAAAAAATAATACATAAACATAATTAATTATTACTTCCAGTATAGATATGAGACCTCATACACAACTAACCATGATCTATCCATGGAATGGAAATAAAATAATGGTATTATCACTGCATGTTTGGAAGTTATGCTATGATTTAATTTGTTTCCTCTTAATGGTAAATTTAACTCCAATATGGTTAATGAGATTAAAAATGAGAGGAACATAATAAATATTAGTGTAATTTAAATTATAATGATTAATATTTAATATAAAAAGGTCAAGTGGGGTCGATTAATATATTTAAAAATATTTTTAAAAAAACATACCATCGTTTTTTTTCTCAATATCATTTAAAAAAATACAAAAAAAAAACTAATATCTCGTACCAACATATTTAATAATTCAGTATAGAAATCAAAAAAACCACCCAATATATAACAGCTTTGTACTCATTTACCTTTATTTTCATAATACATTTATGATGTTTTTTAATTGATTCAACTTTATGTGACAACGTTGTCCAATCACTCTACTACGACTATGTACCAAGAAATAAGACATAATTTGAGACTACCTATGGAATAACCTTTATCACTTCTCTAGTATATTCCTTATATTATATAGTCTCTTAATATTCATTAATTATTTTGATAATTATTGAAATTTTTCGGTTGATATTGAATATATTTTATGAGTGATGACTCTCATTGAACCAATAATAATTCAATTGGAGAGTTTACACTAAATTTAGGAATTACCCATTCAGATAGGTGGTTATTTCTTCGTGTGGAACAATTTCATTCTATAAATGAATGTATTTCACTGAATTCACGGAGTGAAATAGTAAGTAACATATCAGACATAATTTTATTTCGGTCACCAAAGGGTGTCCGTAAAATAACCAGAGGGTGGAAGCTATATTCGAAAAGTAGTATTGAATGACCAGAATAAGCCAAGGTCAACTTGAGCATCCTGGGTTGGGCTGATTTACATACAAGATTGAGAGTCTTTTTCAAAGTGATCAGGGAACAGTTCAAAATGATATCACACTTATGTTGGATCATTACTATGATGTTTTCAAATATGAATTATCTAGGATACCTCCTAATATAGAGATAGAGTATACCATTGATTTAGTTTTAGGAGAAACAATAGTACATGAACATCCTTGTAGGATAGATCATATTGAACTCCAAACACTAAAAACACATATGAAGAAATTAATAGAAAAAGGGTATATAGAACCGTGAACCACACCATGTAGATCATATTTCATTTTAAACATGAAGGAAGATTGTACCGAGGTTTTCTCGATGATTAATTTGAAATTAGGATATCATACATTACTTGTTATATCCTTATATAGACCACATATATTATTTAAAATTAGATGTGTACGGTATAAATTTTTTTAAATTCATTTGGTCACATGAATGATCAAGTACATTTTAGGTCTATGATGAATCTGTATTTTAAACCATATGTGGGTTCTGTCATTATAATGTTTACAAATGATATCCCATTTTATACTTATACTTGATTAGATAATTTAAAACATATTAACATCATATGGATGAAACAAAGAGAGTATAGGTTTTATGATAAATTATTAATATTATAATTCTATATTGATAATTTTTATTTCTTGGGTCACATCATCTCATATGAATGATTATTTGTAGACATAGATAAAGTGAAATTCATAGTTTCTTAGGATCACCCAATAATATATTTGAAATAAAATGTTTATTGGGGCTAGCTAGATATTATAAGATATTTATTTAGTATTTTCCACATAAATAATCACCACATACAAGATTTACTAAGAGTTTTATAAGGATCAAATGTTTATAATCTTATGAGAAATCATTTCAGGAGTTGAATAAAAGACTTACATAATTTATGATCATAAATATACCTGATCCTAGATATGGATATACATTTTATTTTGATGAATTGGGAATTTGTATAAGATCTATTTATAATCCACCAAAATGAGTCATAGAAAACATGCCTAGTCATTTGAGTCCTTATGAGTGAAATTACAAATTTCATGTTCTCTAACTAGCTGTGTTCATTTAACCATTGTGTTATTTGAGGCACTATTTATTAAGAGAATGTTTTTATTTATCCATGGGTCAAAAAATCATTAAATTGATATTCAAATATCATGCCATTAAATTTATACAATAAAGGTGGGTTGAATAACTACACTCTTTTTATTTCTATAATTCATATAAATCATGTAATTGAAATGTTGTGGCAGATACTATAAGCCAAAAGGCTCAGAGGAATGTAGATTAGGGGGCCAATATCAATTGAAAATTGAGGGATCTATTTCCATACATGCATCATCTGATAAATGATAATCCTAGGATCATGTTATTATAGTATTTTTAATGACTTATTCACTTATATTAAAAGTGACGATGAGACATACTTCTGATATATATGGCATAATACTATGGGAAATTGTAACAGATGGGGATGTTCCACCTAGTTGTGTTGTTTCCAAAGAGTATATCATACATACACATTTACATGATTAGATACTCATAGAAACATGATAGGATTTTATGTGAGTATATTTTCCCATTTCATGGGTAGTACATTCTAGTTATACCAAGATATATCAAGAGTTACATCCACAATATTGGGGGGTAGGGATAAAATGTGAGATCATGGGTCTCATTACTCAGTGTACCACATGTTAGTATATGAAGGTGTATGACCATAAACTTACATAGATTATATAGGTATTTAAAAATATGTAGTGGAAATTCTATGACATCAATTTTTATTCTTTGATGGGTTTACCTATGTACCCTAGTCACAGTGAGATCATATTGTTGATCGTCGACAAGATGACGAAGGTTGATCATTTATTACATGTCAGGGAGACCTTCTTAGTGGATGATATATGTATGATATGAGTCAGATAGATTATATACCATATTGGAGTTATAAAAATTATAGTATTTCATATATATTCTTGTTTTCAACCATGAGTTTGTATGGGTTTTATAGTTCTCTAGTTTCGTAGGTGTTTTTGACCACAAACTACCAGCCCTAGTCCAGTGGTCAATTTGAGAGGACTATACAAGTGTCAGAAGTCATTATATGGTCATTAATCGTTGATTATAATGGTTCTTGGGTGATTCATTTACTTCTATCAGAGATAACATATAATAATAGTTTTAATGTGACAATAAAAATGGATTCTAATGAGGACCTATACGTTTATCCTGGTTGATCAAAAATATTATTGTTATAGGTAGGAGAAAAATGGTATTGGTGCCACATATCATTCAAGAAACAATAGAGAAGGAATATCTTTTTAATAAGCACGTGGCTAAAACATTGTCAATGAGAATGACTTACTCCAACCTTCCCAATCAACAACATGAGATTGAGGTGGGAGATTAGCTCTTCTTTTCTATTTTTGGTAGATTGGAGAATCTAAATATTTGAATACAATGTAAATTATCAAATAGATTCATTAGACCATTTGTGGTTTTGGATTGGGGTATACTAGTGGATTATCAGATTACACTACCTCAAAGATAGAAGGATATGCAAGATGTGTTTTATGGTTCTAAGTTATTCCACTTTAATTCAAACCCATCTCGTATTCTTTATGTTAATGTGGTGGAGTTGGATTATGATTATTCATATAAGTTTCATCCTATATGTGTCATTGTTAAAAGGAAAAATACTATGTGTGGGAGGATAGTTCCTCAAGTTCACGTGTTATGGAAGAATGTTTTTTTACAGGATGAGACCTAGGGGTGAGAGGCCAATATATGTTCATAGTTCCTAGAATTTTTATCATATTCTGAACAAACACATCTATAAGTGAAACATATGGTTGAAAATTTTTAAGTGGGGAGGATGTATTATATCAACTATTTAGAGATAGTTGAATTTATTTAGACTTGATTAATCCTCATTTGTAATCAATGTAAATGTATGTAAGATAATATTGAAGGTTTCATATAATAATTGGCTCACTCGAAGCCTGAAGGTCATAGTTGTTTAATCACATTGTGAGGCACATAGATAGAACATATTAATTTATAACCATGTGGATCGACCATGTGGTATATATGGGATAATTATTTATTCCATTATTAGTGTGAGAAATAGTAGATGACCCTGAAAAAATATTTAGAGACGTTCCAGAGGTGAACCACATTTTTTTAACATAGTTTCTAAAAAAATATGAAACCCTTGCAAGGGAGTGTGACACTTAGAATGTGGTTGAAGATGGTTTGCACAAGGTTTAACAAAAAATGGGACCTGATTAGAAGATCCTTAATACTTATGTAAATTATTGAATTACAACTAATTAATTTATCATTTTCTACCCAATTTTTCAGTACTTATTCACATTACAGCCTCCCAAAATTTAAAATCTATCGTTCCTCTAAACCATTGATTTGGTCAACTTCCTTCATCCAATGTCTTCATCAAGAATCATACATCTTGTCAGACCCACCTCTGCAGGACTATGATTACTCTTGTTTAATTTACCATTCTGTATTATAGTAATACATACTATTTCAATAAAAGAAAACATGCCCTATATTTTCATAATATCATTATTTATTAGATTTCAACCATTATAGCCTAGATTAGAGGCTTATACTGAATGATGGGTATACTACCAAGTTAATTTATGTGGTCTCACACTCTTGCCTAAAATTTATGGTGTTAATATTATTTCATTGTTGTTCTGCACACAGAACATTCTCGACATTTCTTGTGAAATTGATAAAAAATTAAATTAAATGTATAAAACTTGATATGGCCATGATATGATATTCATAGTTGGATGTTGATGACCATTCCCTAAACTGCCCCATGGGTGTGATTATGTAAATTCCATAATGAATTTTGTTTTTTTGTGAACAAAAACATTTCTATATTGTGTTTGGATTGGCATAGGCTAGTGAAATTTTACAAATTATATAATGAAATGATTTTGTGGTAAGTTTTACACACATTGACCTCTTCTATTAATTAGAATAGGTTTGGATTGAATTATTTAATAAAATTAATAATAGTGAAAGTAATACTCTTTATCATTGAATGTAATTTTTTATGGATGAGATTACAACATACTTACCTTTTATAATAGAATGGACATTACTTTTCATATTTGAGATTTATAGAAACAATGTTTAGAATAGATCGATTGGGATTTTTTGACATGATGTTAGTTACATTAAATATTTTTTAATGGACATTTCCTTATATAATGTAAATTTGAAAATAATGGACACCACATTCATTAATGTTTATTTATTTCAAATGGTCGTGACATTAAATACTGTATAGTTATAATAAATCGACATGACATTCCAAACTTTTTATTTGTATTCATGGTACATAGAAATCCTTATTGAATATTCCTAATTAATCGAAATTATTCTGATTATTTTTTAAAAATATAAAAAATATAAACTTTTTGTATTGGTTGGTAGACGTTATCATCGGACATGTGTCACATGTTGAAACTGATCCAAAACTTGTTTTAATTAGTCAGCTAACTCCATTTAAAATTTGTTTACTATATAATGACCTATGATATATTTATTTACTAGATAGTCCTAGACACTATTTAGGGTGGCATATTGTGTTATGTTCACACCTTGTTCGGGTTTCCATTTGGTACCCTGATAGACTTCACAGATGCAGATTGGGACAACAGGAAAAGCCCTTCTATGGATCCATGAGCGTAATTGTAGTGAATATGGAATGAAGGATCATTTGACATTTAAATGATATAATATTACAATTATTAATGTAATTTTATTGTTGTTATAGTAACATGATTGACGGGGAGATTAATTTGATTGTTGGGAATAGTAACATGATCCTTGGAATAGTAACTTGATGTCAAAGTAATAAAATTTTATATAATTGCGATCATTCATGGTCAATTTAATTTAATTAGAAATTTTATAATTTCATAAAAAAACATCATTATTACGAACTAAAAAAAGAATATTTTTATTATACTATATTTTAATTTATATCGTAATAATCAATAAATATATTTTAAAAATTAAAAATATCGATGTTAAATAATTATATATATAAAAATAATTTCATTTTTATATTCAAAAAATCTAAATTTTATGTGGGTTATTTTGTTTGTTAATTTTACAAAATTATTCAATTTCTACATTAATAGAAAAAATACTACTTTTAAAATGGTGCATATTTTATTATATATTAGTGATTAATTAATGATATAATAAATAATAAATTATATTTCCCCAAAATAATTTAATTAAGATAAATAGGTCATTTAAAAACAATGCACATAAATTCAAAAAAAATGTATCTTCTAAAATATAATGTTGAAATTATTCCATTAAAATTACATTTTTTTCTCTTTTCAAATGACCTATTTAATAAACTAAGAAATTTGGATTATAAATAAACATACATTTATGAATAAAATTTGAATTATTAATATATTATTCATAATTTCAAAATATCAAAATTGAGAGGTTATCTTTGGATATAATATATTATTCTAAATTTTATCTTTAATACATTCCACTCCTCATGTATAAATAACCCCTCCCAAATTCCTAAAAAACCACATCAATTATAAGAAGTAAAGATAATATTCTTCCCTAATAATATCTATTATATTCATTAGAATACATAAGGAAGATCAGTAATAATAATAATTCTAGCATCCGCCAATTTTAGTTTCATAAAAATGAAGAAACAATGAGAATTTAGTATGTTTTCATCAACTTCTCTATAATTTTACACTCCTATCCCTATTCATGTAATTTATTTCCCAGTAAAATATTTAAATATTTATATAAATTAGGTTATAAATATATTCAAAATTTTATCCTTCAAAAATTACAATTTTCCCACCATATTTATAATTAATTATTCCCTTCCTTCTCTTTTGACAATATCCCATGAATAGTCAATTAGCTTTATAATAAGAGATTTAGAACTCTATAACCATCCTTACATTCATATGAAGATTGTATGAAATTTATATAATATATAAATTTCTAATAATAAATATTCTATGATAATGTAATATATTTATATTATGTATAAATTTCCTTGAACTAAAATAGAAAGATCAAAACAATATGGGATAATTTAATGAATACATCATATCAAAACAATTTATAATTGAAAAATCATATTATGAAACAGAATTCAATAATTATAGTGAATCAGTAGTGACCAAAATTAAGATGATAAAATTATATTTACCCATTTTAATAAACTAAATTTCATCATTTACGATGTCTAAAATCGATTAAATAAAAAATGTTTATTGTTTAAGGGACTCTACAACCCAAAATCCCTCCTTTTGGAATTATTTCATCCTTCATGATTTTTATATAGATTTTATTATAATATAACTAAAATTTACATCCAAAACCCATTAACTTTTCCCATGATATACATGTTTCTACACTTGAAAAAAAATTCTAATCGTGTTACAAATATTTTTCAAAAAGATAATAATTTCTAAAAAATTCACATTTACTCCTCTTGAGTTGTTTCTCATCCACTCAAGAATGACGACGTTTGATGAAAATATATGATTTATCTTATTCATTTTGAAAACAAAATTTTAACTCAGGTAATTATTCTTAAATTTTTTTTATGAAATATATTAATTTACAATTGTAGTTTTCACGACAATGATTGTTTTACATTATATGTATGATTCATGATTATGAAATTTTATGATATGTCAGGTGGGCCCAAAATTCTATATCCCTAAAATTATTTTATAAGGTGATATATTACATTATATTATGTGTAGTAAACATGAAAAATGATTCTATAGTTTTTCTATAGTTATGGTGCTATGATTTAATAACACATGTTTTGTGCTAATATTATCCTAGAATTTATCAATACTATTTGTGGTGTTTGAACGCTTTGTTATGATGTTTCAATATTATGAAATTTCCAAAATCCATGTCATTATCAAATTATTTTCTTCATGATTATCAAGATGATTACATTCTTATGATTATATGGTTTTGATTTCTCTCTCTCCCATGTACTATAGATTCGTGTATCATATTGCTCCCCATAGTATAATTTTAACTCACACATATCTTTTATGTATATCCTCTAGTGATTTCATATAATTAGGTGAATGTGATTGATTTTTATAAGATAATGAAGATGAATTTAAATAATTTATTTAAAATTTTAAATTGATTTATGGTAGTAATTTCCATAAGATAATAACCATTTGGATCTAGCATTGTATTTTTATTATGTTCTTTATCATAATTTTGAATTATTAGTCATGTAAATTAATTTTGGATTCTATAGTTTGTAATATAGAAATTATTAGTTAATATGAGAGTTAGGATTATAAACTTTTAGTGAAAACCATAAGGATATGTTCAAACATAAATAAATATCCAATGTTTTTGGTAAAGTATATGATTGTGTGTTTTATTTTAAATAAAATCCATGTTTGGATAATAAAACTACATGAATCATTGGAATTATTACTCATAAATGTAATAACCCTGGATATGACAGATTGAGAATTCAACTAGTTGGAAATGGTTCATGAAGGATATTATTTTCTAAAACCCATGGTTTTCTATATCAAGGGATATGCTTAGATTAATCGCAATACCTATACAAATCATTAAGAAAGATAAATAAATTTATTAATTATTCTACATAGAGATATATATGAAGTAAATTATATGATCCTAGAAGAATAATTTTTAGAAAAAGGAAAAAAATAATGATCCAATAAGATATGAATTTTAACTAATTTGTTCATAAATAAATATCTAATCATTCTTTGAAAAATTAAGTCTATTCAGATGTTTTCAATTTCATAAAATGGAGAGAACAAGGAGAAATTGGATCAGAAAAACATGTGAGGTGAAATGCAATTATTTCTAAAATGAAATCCCATAAATCATGGGAGATATAGTTCCAAACATCTTGGATATTACTACCCTTTTGACTCAAGCTATGAGAAATAAGAAAAACCATGTGGAAAATCAACCTTTACCAGAGAATGATGACTTATTCGTTTAGTCATTTATGTTGAAAGGACCATCAATGTTTAGTGGACCATAAAATTTAAATTCATAGAACTAATAGTTTTCCAAATGTAGAAGATATTTTCAATGATAAACTATTTTTAGATGGATAAATTCACCCTCTCAATATATGATTAGATGAAGTGATTGATCAAAAGTAGGAATTCATAATGAATTCCAAGATAAAATATGAAATGTGATAAATGATAGTGAAGTATTTATGAAGTAGTCTTTTGACAAGTATTTTCCTTAAACATTTTGAACAACGATAGTGTGTGACTTCCTAGAGAGTATGTGAAGGTGGGTGAATCTATTATGGATCACAAATGAAAATTCACGAGGCATTAATGATATTACATGGTGTTTGTTATAAATAATGATAGAAAAATAGATATATATTTTAGTTTTTTAAAACTGAAACATAGAAATGATCTATCTCTCCATGGAATCTAGAGCTAAAAAGAATTAATTTGATGTGAATTTAAATTAGATTTGATGTTTGGAGATTGGTCCAATGGTTATGAATATAAGAACCAAAAGAAATATTCTCAATCAAGGGGATCAATTAAAAGAACGAAATAAGATGAAAATACACACATATAAAATATTTGGGTAGAAGAATCATGGGATTTTCCTTAAAAATTATAGTGAAATGATTCAATTGTATTAATGATGTCCACCAAGATCATTAATCCCAAAGATAATTGAGGAATTCATCCGTCGTGATGGGGTAAATGAAGGAGCTTCCCAATAAACCACCCACTTTTTATTGCTTCAACATTAGAGAGTATGGTAACTATGAACTGCAGTACACTACACTATGTATCATCCTGGGTAATCAAAATTAGTATCCACTATAGAAAATGTAGATTTAGAAATTTGATCTCATAACCACTGCTATAGGGGATCATGGAATTGAATTATATTCATTCAATAATGCCAAATGTTTTATTTGATTCCAATTCTATTCAATCATATTTATTATAGAAGTTTTCTGGAATTATTGAATAACAAAAAAAAACTTAATGTAGAAATTTTAATAAAAAAATATAGTGGTCTGATAAAAAAAATTGAATTATTGTTCTCTTTTACTATTGGTGTCTATAGATGGATTCTTCTAAATAATCTTACAATACTTACATTGGTGATAGTTTTTGATAAATTGGGAATGGATTGGATTCCATTATATATAGTTCACATAAACTATTGGTAAAATGGAAATATATATGTTTATTATGACTCATATGATGATCCTATACAAATAAAATGATATCATGAATATACATTGGATAATACATCAATGTTTTGGGTTATGATTCCATGTAATGAATCATACCTTTCCATAATGATTTATTAAAGTCAAGTATGAACCTTTAAGATATTCCCATTGTGATGGGGTATATTTATACATTTCATATTGTATAACCCATAATTTCCTCATATTTTGAGGAAGAGTTATCAATAGAGATTATACATAATGACATGGTTAATTCAAAATTCATATATATGATGAGTTCAATCGAACTGTAGGAGTTGAATAATCAACTCCAAAAGTATTTCAAAAATGGTTTGATATTCTAAGTGCATAACCTTCTAGTGTACTAGTTCACATTCACATAAAAAGACTCATCAATATGGATATGTATTAATTACAGATATTTCAAGAATATTATTATAAAGAGAATATATCCCCTAAGTGGATTTATGAATTTTTTCATCTACTTCTCTATGATTAGTACATATCAAATGAGGATCTTCATTTTGGATATCATCCGTTAATGTTGAAGATAAAATATATTCAAAACATATAAATATTTATGAGATATTGACATGATGATTTCCTATTGATTCCCTTTATAATTAAAAATTCCCCTTAAATATTCATTGATTTGAGGAATAGATACATTTGGGAAAACATTGAAAAAAATTAGCCTTCATTCTTGATATTCTCATTTACTCTAGGATGAATAAGGAAAATAAAGTGTATCTAATGACTGTGTTAGTGAAATTATTAAAAGATAAAATTTATGACAAATTAAGAATTTGTGACATTTAGATATAAGAAATGACATTATTGGGGAATCTGATCATATGATATAAAATATGTTAGTACCTTATATGGAAAAAATTAATGAATGGTCCAAACACTAATGTTTGACATAAATTTATAGTCTTCATGTCTTAAGTAGGTACTTCTGACAATTTGTGGGAAAATTTTCGTCAGTATATCGCCCACTCACTATGATAAAATATAAAGGGGTGATTTATGTCATGTTGAAAAAATGTAAGGAAATATTTAAGGAGATGAAGAAGAGGCTAATCACTTTGCATGTACTAACACTACCATCATGTAGAGATGGTTTAATGATATGTAGTCATTATTCAATGAAACTACTGGGTTTTGAGTCACAAATACTGGTAAATTTATAACTTATGTAACATGATATTTTAATATATATGACTAAAACTTCAAAAATCATGATCTTGAGTTAGTATATATTATATTCATTCTGGATATTCGGTTTCACTTCCTCTATGTTAAATATTTTGACATAAATATCGATCACAAATGAATAAAGTATATATTCACACAAAAATTGATAAATATACATAGATGAATATGGTTAAATGTTATCATGGACTAAAATTACTCTATTCAATACCACCATTATAGTTACCTGAGAATATTATTCAGAAATATTAAATATTATTAGATGGAGATACAATACATTACAAAAACAAATTCTTGAGTACCATAATACTTTTGTACCTTTGGATACGAGGTATAGAATCTTGTAATATGGTGAGTTATATTAAATTCATCCAACAATGATATTCCTATTTAGTACTATTCATGGAAATACACAATATAATACATTTTTTCTATGGTGAAAAAACATAAGAAATACTGTACTCATAGGATTGTTGAGGGAAATAATTGTTGTTTCCATATAAAATGATTATATGGGTATAAAAAATGATAATATCATTTGTAAATCATAGCCTATATATCATATATCAAAAACATGTTTAATGGGATAAATCATTGTTGTTCTTAATACATGTATTAGTATGGAATGGAATTACATGATCCATGAGGACATAACATTGGAATATGGCATTGTTATTTATAATAAATAGTATCATATAACATTTTGATCAAGTATAAATACATTAATGTTCACTCATTAAGTTAAGGTAATGAAATAAAGAACTCGAATAAACATAAAATGACATAAAACTATGTCCACATATAACATTATCGACATGATAAAAGGGTCATGCATAACACTGTGAATATTTAATAACTTTATTTAAAAATAATTTGAACATGTAATAGGGTTTACTAATAACATTTTGAATATTTAAATAGATTCATGCTTCTGACTATGAATATGCAATCTGGTTCACACATATAATATTTACATATGACTTATAAATTTTTATCAAATTCATTGGAAGATGATATAAGAACCCCATGTCACATAATTAAAATTACACTTATGTATTCTACAAAATCAATAAAAATAATCATATATTAACTCATGAAATAAAATGTGTTTAATAATCATTTCATCATATCATGACATATATAATATATATAAATTTTATAATCATTTCATTATTTAATCGTTTTATAATCCATGGAAAAATTTAGGAATTTTATAAGAATTTGATCATGGTTTAACCTATGGAAGAGAAATGGGGTTTATAATAATCTTATCATTTTAAACCATTAATTTAAAGAATAATAATGGTGTTATTTAATCATATACTAATAAAATCACCTGTTATATCAAAGTATGTCATCTGATATGGATAATGGTTTTGAAAGATCACTTAGAACATTTATTGAGGAGAAAAACATTTTCATTGAAAATAACTTTTCTTGGAAATTAATAAAATGCTAAAATCCATTAATTTGAAAATTACCTTTATGACTTATAATGAAATTTTTAGATGAAATAATAGTCCTGATTATGGGAAATTCTATATACAACGTACACATTAAAAAAATATTCCATTAACATTTTTGGTAAAATCCAAATGTACATTATTTGGATAAAATGGAAGGGTAAATTTTTATAATTTTTTTAAACTCTAAACACCCGTAAAAATAAAAGTAATGAATATTTTTGATTCTTAAAAAAAATAAAATATTGTTTTAAAAAATCTGGGTTTTGAATAAAAACCAATTTTCAACAGAAGAGATAAATAAAAATGATTTATATTAGAATCTTATTTTGAACTGATGAGTACATAAAGAGAGGAAAATTAATTGAAAAAAATTATTCTAAATAAATAAACATAGCATATGTAAATTTAAATGTTTATTAATATATGGATCATAATGTTCTAACATAGAAATCATAATCACAAACAATATAGAAGATATATTAGATTGAATTAAAATATCATTACCACTTTAGTATCTTTAAATTGTAAGCACCTTAAAATAATGAAATTAAATGAAAATTCAAATATAATTATAATAAAAAATAAAAGACATTTCATGTAAAATGATATATATATTCAACTTATAAAATAATTTTTGTTCATTACACAATATATGTATTATAGAAAGAAAATTAAGATAATAATATTATACTAATTTGGTAACTTTTGAATCATAAACCCAGGATAGAGAGATCTTAAAATGGATACATAAATAACAATAATTTTAATTATTATTATCATAAAATATATTCATGTTTATTATATACACTACTAAAAATAAATAGGTGACAAATATTGTATATGTCTGAAAGAAGTAAACAAGTGAGATAAAAACCGCATGTCACTTTAGTAATATTTTATATCATAAGAGAAAATAAATATTAAAAATAAATAAAAAATTTAATGTCATTAATTTAATTTTGTTAAATAAGAAATATTTAAGTGTTTTAGAATACACACCCCCCTAAAATATATGATGTGTGCATTTTCAAATTTCACCCATAAATAAATGGGAGACTGGATATCTCTTAACTTAAGTATCAAATTCATTTGTACACATTTGATTCTCCTATTTAATAAATATAATATTATGATACATATATTTTATAACAATAATTATATATATTATACCATATATAATTTACATATGATCAATTATTACCCTTTTATTAACAATTCATCAAAAAAATCATGTTTTAGGTAATCATCAATTTTTTTCATATATACTTTGATATATTATTATTGACCTCTAAATTTGATCATGGTTTCAAAAATATCCAGAATAATATTCATGAAATTATGATAAAATTAAATAATAAATTATATTTTGAATACTAGTCATTAAATATGTGTCGAATAAATGAATTATGTTTAGAATAGGGCGATGATGGTTCGTACTTAGTCATACGTAACGTTTCCTTTTTTCAATGATCATTATGAAAATTAATTAAGTAATATTATTATTTTTACTGAATGATAATAATATAATAAATACCATATTATATATTTAGTTATACTAATAAATATCATCAATGTAGTGTGGTGATATAAAGACAGTCACATCACTTTGTATAAGTTGTAGTCCACAAATACATGACTATATTTATTATCTTTGAGTGAGTGAAAATATACAAAAAATGATATATTAACATTTTAGAATGATAAAAAAGTCATTCATATCAGAATATTTTAATGTATATCATGTATATTTTTTAAATTTATCCTTATTATCTTCCTTTAAGATATTAGTGAAAAAAATAACATCGCATCATGGGGAGGCTGTTTATCATTCACATGAGTGACATTATTGTTTCCACAACAGAAGGAAAATTAAAAAGGAATATATGATATAATTAAGAATTAGGTATTATTTTTTAAAAATTATCATATATATACTTTATATCTATCACAATACTTAATTCTGATATGTGGTAATATAATAAACAAATGACATTAGTTTTTGAGGATGTAGTCTATTATACCCCCAAAAGATGATTTCATATCCCATTTTGTGAATGATGTGATAGTTTCAGGTCATTAATGTAACATAAAAAACAACAACATATAAAATATAATGTCGTTTTTATATCATCATTGTTTAATAATAATCAAATTTTGTTGACGAACAAATAAAATGAAAATACTTCTTAAAGAATGTAACCTCTTCATCAGGTAACCTCCTTAAGAGTTCACCAAAAACCCTCCTTGGTAGGATATATGATAAAATTAATATAATATGATATAATGGTATTTGAAATGTTTTTTTGGGCTAGTATTGATTAAACACAATGCTTTTAAAGTTGTGAATATGAGAGGAGAGGTGTTGGAATTTTATAAGTGAGGTATGTAATAAACATGAAATGTTATGAAAAAAATATGTAATCACATTATTATCATTTACATTTCATAAAAATATATTATTATACGAACATGGTAAATATATGGTTTCAATTTCTCTATTGAAAATATTTTATACTATTATTTAGGTTATTAAAATAATTATGTTTTTTGTTTTACCTGTGAGTAAACATGTATTTTACATTAAGCATGGTAATTATATTTTATATTAATATTTTTTTTAAAAATATGATTAAATTATTAGGAAATATATATTACACTAATTGAAAATATGGAATCCAATTTTCAAATTCATTTAACATAATTGGATGATTTTAATTAAAAATTAATCCTCTAATGGTTATGAAAAATCATTTTTTTAAAAAGAACATGTTCAAAACAAAAAAAAAAGAGTATATATAAAAATTAAATATTGTTTGAAAAAACACCTTAAGGCGGAGTCTTGGTATGTATTTTGTGTGATTTTGTTTGTTGAAAAATATTGATGAGGTCGAATTTGTATGTATGGTGATTACAAAATGATTAATTTATGGTGGTGTAGTTTCATGGTGTTTTCCCATTTTTGGGCCTCAAAATCTAGAGGTTGGTTTTTGGGAAATGTAACATTTTCTAGTAGGAATGAATGTGACATAGACAATGAATCAGGGTTTATTGATTGTAATGTAGGTACACCGGAACGGTTCATTGAATGTAACTAGTATTTATACCATGTAGGTGGAATGGTTCACGAAGTGAAGGAGGTTCTCGGGATGGCCTATGGTTCCTGGAAGGAAAATGGTTCTGGGAAAGGATTGTCATTATAGGAAATGAGACAATGTTTTATCCACCATAAAGCATAAAACATTTTATATGGACCATGAAAAAAAAATGATTTTCGGGACGATTTTGGTTTATAATTGGATCATAAAATATGGCGAAATCTATACCACATTGATGATTTCATTATTATTGTTTTAGCATATTTTGTGGATATATTTTCCTCTACAATAACCTCTAATTCCATCATTATTTAGAATTAGTTTCATAAGAAAATGCCTTTACTCTAGGAATTCATCCATGTCCAAAATTGGTTCATAATGAGGATTCCATGATGGGTAAAGTAGTGCACTGAAAAAATTCCATGAAAGGTTGTTTGTGGATATTTGTAGTCTACAACGGATGAAGGTGTTTTGTTGATGAATCACTCCTTGGAAGAAATAATTCAAAAAAATTAAAGGTGGTTCGTAGGAGTGTTATTTGGAAGTGGTACAATGATGTTGTAGAATGAAGATGTTCATAATGATGGTATGTAGAGGTGGTACACAATAGAGAATGTTGAGGTAGTTCATGGAAGAAGTTATTTGTCAAGCATACCCATTTCACATTTTGATGTGAAATAATAGTGGTTCACGGAGGACTTAAGGAATCTTGAAGAAAATCAAGTCTGTATCATGAATGTAATTTCTAACAACTAAAAGTAAATGGAAGAGTGTATTGTATCTACAATTGAAAATTGGACTACAATAGACCATGTACCAATAGTTTTGGGTGCATTATATCAGGAAAATTAATGGACCTACAAATCCTAAAACTATGAGTGGATCCCATCCAAAAGTCGTGAGAAAAGGAACTGGAAGACATGGATCCTTTCCACCAGTATAGAGTCAGTGAATGATATATAGGGAGCGACCCTTGGGAATTTTGTGAGTAGATCATAAAATCATTTAAAAGTCGGTGAGCCTTAGCATAGATGTGATCTAGACCAACGCTTTTAATTATTAGTGAGCGTTAGTGGATTTGGTACATCAGTACATCATTATTGTATGCTCCTTGGATGTATCCTAGTGAGGGTCAACTTAGTAAAATCACAATGTCCTATGCAATATTACTTTATGTTAACGAATTTCCAATGGATAAAGTTATTATTTCATTTTTCATAATGATAATACGATATCTGAAGTGGTTGTAGCTTTAATCTATCATAGTCGGACTCACCCCCTCTTAGGGTATTTGACCTAGTTGACCAATCAATTTTTTTTTCCAATTTCATATATTAGATTAATGGATATATAATTGAACTATTTGAAACATAAATATTTTCAAAAATATAAATTAATTTTTTAAATAACATAAACTTAATAGAACTTTTCAAATAAAATTCAGTATCATCACTATTCATCAAAAAATAAATCATTCCAGAAAATTATAATAATTTTACCCTAATATTATTATTATATGATAATTTAAAAATTTTATATTATTTTATAAAATCTATTTTCCAAAAAATGTCAACATACAATTCTATTAATGTCAAAAAAAAATTCAGATAACATATTTTTGAAAAATTGTATTCTCGAAACATATAATATCTTTATTGAATAGTTAATTACCTTTTATAAATATGCTTTCCTTATAAAAATTAAACATACATAATTTTTAAAAATTATGTTTTAATATTAATATCATGATGTTTATTGGATACTTTATAAATGTCATGTTTGAATAATATTAATAATACAAAGTCATTTTGATAAAACATAATGTTTCATTGAATGCAAGATCAACTCAACAATGTGTTTAATGCTAGATTGCCATTTTGTTTCATGTAATTTGATTTATTCAATAAGTTTAATTTATTCAAAAATAATAACTCATAAAACACAGAATGTTAAATTCTACCACCTTAACATTCATCAGTATGATACAAAAAAAGGTTGATACTTCTACCTCATCAATTCCATATCTTCATGAATAACTTCATGAGACATGGTGTTTTTCCTAAAATCTTTTAACATGTGAGTGTATAGTTTCTCTGTAATTTACTTATACAATCTATAATAACCACTGGATTGACCTCATTATAAGTATCATTCTCCAGAAGTATGAACTATGTATTCAGTATATGTGATGTATCATTTATGTACATCCTTTGGAGAGATACCTAGATAATATAGTGTTGCTGAAGGATAATTGGTGGAATATTCAAATCTTAATATACTATTTCAAAATGATCAAGTATATAAATTTGACATATCTATATATGGTGTAGTTTTCCCTTTATTCATCCAAGGAGAAATTAATGGAAATAACTTGTAACTAAATTTAAATTGTATATCACCTCAATGATTATTTACATAAAAATTATATCGACTTTTTTTATTCTATTAAGTGTTTTTGAATACATATAAAATTATTTATCATTTCATTAGATATCTTAGATCCTAATTAATTTATCACTGAATCTTCATTCCTCTAAGTTGGAGTTATACACTTTATTCTTTAATGATATTTATAAGTATCCATATTATCATCAAGTGAAATATATTGTCTTAAGGAAACTCAAAAAAGGAAGTTGTTTATTCCAATATCCTTTGAGATCCATAGAATTAGATATTTTCATATCCTCTAGGTTTTTAATTGTTCTATTAGTCTAACCATCTATCTGATGTCGATACACAGTACTGAAACTCAAATATGTATCAAGAGATAACTGAACATTTTTCCATAACACTAAGGTAAAATTAAGTTCCAAATCAGATACAATTAAATGTGACACTCGATCAATTATTTACAACTCTATAATGTACATTCTAATGATAATATCTTAATAGAAAAATTAACTGATAAAAATGATGTTTGCTGACATTATAAGTTGATTGAATACAACACATAATTACCTCAAAAACCAAGATAAGATAATCTAGAATGGTTAATAGTACCTTTAATCATATTCCCAAAAACATTAAAGGCATTCTCTCTAAACCATCTTTTCCACTCAATTATAAATAAATTTATTTTATTAAAATAAATGGCTCTTAAAATATCCTTAATATTGATAATTACCCATTACATAAAACCTTAAAAATGTTTTCAATGACTTTCATCTTATGATCATTCTTAAACTCATAAATCCTATAATGTATCGATAGCACTTATATTAATCATACATGGAGACATATGCACATCAAAGTATACATTCTCCTATAATATTATATATATGACCTCATCATATAAAAATAATTTTCCATGTAATATTGGGTTCACCCTTTTTGTCATAAAATATTATGTTTGATATCTTTATTCCAGAATCCATATAAAGGGAGATAATCACATGAAATTAAACTAATGGATGAATTGTAATACTTTTGTATGGATCATTCGTAAAAAATAAAATTTTAACTTCACAACTAATGAGGGGACGAAAATTTGTCCCAAATTATCATGATTCACTTAATCATTTATGATTTTATTATATTTCCCATTGTCCTTTTCCATTATATTTTTTATAGCATATCATCCACATTATCCCTCAATTTGGGGATTTGATTTGCATAAACATAAAAAATACATGCAATTGGAACAATAAATTTTAGGTGTTAAATAATATTGATCCCCTCGTATATATTCATTTCATTCACTATCATCTTAGAACTATTTATACATTTTTTTTCTCAATGGAAAGATTCAACACACCAGAAACACCATCTTATTAATTTTAGTAACTCACCTAAGTGATCTTTATTATACTTGGGGAATGTAAGAGTCTATACCATTTTATTCCATCCTTCTGAAATATCATTGGAATTTTTATAAAACCTTATAATCATTTTATTATGACCCCAACCATGAGGGTTTCTAACATCTATTTCCTCTTTCAGTGGACATTGAAAATTTTCATCGTAGCATACATTTCTCTTTAAGGATAATTCCATTCTGATATTTTTTTAATCCTCTGGAGAATCTATCATCGATACGTTCGGTATGAATGATAAATCCCGAATTGTAATTCTAATGACATGAAAAATTTGATAAATATGTACCAATATATTCATCATCATTCTTATTATGCTAGATGAAATCATTCTCCATTTTTGTATGAATAATACCATGAATGTAATTTATAAAATAATATTTTAACCTCATCCCACATCATAGATTAAATTTCTTCTCATTGCGTCATATTATTATTCATATTATACCATTTATCTTCGTTATAGTAGAAATATTATATATAGAAAATAAATTTCCAATCACAAACACTAGAGAATGGAAAATATCATTTTAGTGGTAATAACCCACTTCTCAGAAACTAGAGGATCATCAAAACCATTGAATGATATAGGGTGTTATAAGATTAAGAACCCAATATAATTTTTCCCTCCCATTTTTATTTGGGTGTTGATAATGACTCACAGCTTCAGAATGTTGTGTGAGTATAACAATCATTTTTTTCTTTTTTATCTCCTATAAAATTGTCTAATCATGTGGAAAATAATTTAATTATATATTTAATTGATCATAATTATAGTTCTTTTAGGTTCTACCTGTTAACTAAAATAAAAAATCATTGAGGGGAACCACATAATCATGATAAATTACATATACAGTGTCTAAATGAGGACACAATGTTTTTAAACGATGCCACCAAGCGATTATACAATGTACTTTATAGACATATTATATTTTAATCCTTAAATATTGTTTATTAGGAGATTAATAATTAAAAATGAATATCCCATCGGTGTTTCAAATTAGGTGTTCAATGAGGCTTGTTGTTGTTCACCATGCAGCGATCGAGTCCAGCTCAATTCCCCCTTTTCAGAGTTATATCCCCTTGGTACACCTATGACATAGCCACATCCACTTAGGCATCCAGGAAGGGATGATACTAAATGGAATCCAATTTCTCAATCCATTAAATAAATTGCAACAAATTTTTCTATCCTTTGACTCCTCATTAGACATATCCATATATAAATCACTGGAAATTTCCTTCGAAATATCTTTTGGTATTTCACTAATTTTTTATCATAAAAGTTTGTAATGGATAAAAAAACCATTCTTCTAATACAACCTATTGTAGGCTTGGAGAATCGTGCATAGATAATAAATCTTTTTATATGAATATTAAATACAATAAAAAACACATAATTATGGATCGTAATAGATTAGTTCATTGGGATGATAGTGAATAAATATTATAATTTTGTGATACATCATTAATATTTCTTACCATGGTCATCCCATTTAGTACTTTTCATTGACATACCCTACATAAAACCATTATTTGTAACATTGGGAAAGGTAACTTTCGAATTGGTGTGCTCAATTTATTAGTATTGGTTAACATGGGCTATATCCATATAACATGATTATATAGGTATTATAAAATTAGAATAACATTTTAAAACCTTACCCTCTATATCATGGATCATAAACACGAGTCATGACATACATCATGGAAGAAAAAAATAAATAATCATAATGGAATAATAAAACCCCATCCATAACAAAAATAAAATTGAATAAACACCTTTTTTGTGCAATACACATCAGATTATAATTTTATGAACATAACAAAATAGAAACAGGTTCAACAATTAATTTATGTACATGATATCAAGACCTCACATATACTTATTCACATGAAAATAGTTCCAAGATTAACATCGTGTACATGAAATAATGTACAACCCATAACAATATTTATATATACTTGGGTTCACAAATAACATTGTGAAAATGTAATTGTATTCATGCATAACATTGTGAACATGTATTATAGTTCATGCTTAACATTGTGAACATGTAATAAAGTTCATGAATAGAATATTTACTCATGATGTTATTAATATTTTCTAAATGATTCATAGGGAGATATAGGTATCAACCAAAACACAATGAAAATCATATATATGTGTACCACAAGAAAAAAACATTCATCATATCATAACCAATGAATTTAAATTGATTTTATAAACATTTCAACGTATCCAAATATGGGGATATGAGACTGGATTCAAAATCATTTTATCATTTCACTATATAATAATATATACACAAATAGGCTAATTTTATTAAAATTTTAGCCTAGAATAACCCATGGAATATAATTATGTTTCATAAAAATATTTTTAGCATTAAACATTAAGAGAAATAATTATAGTGGTATCCTTGGTTCATGGTACTAACAAATCAAATATTTCAAGAATTTAAATCATCATATATGTATAATTATTTTGAAATATCCCTTGGAACATTTCATGAGGAAAATAAATTTATCATTAAAATTTATTTTTAAAAAATTTTACATTATAAAAATATATTAATTTTAAAATTACTATAATGAATTATAAAGGAGTCAGCAATGAAAAAAATGGTCATTATGGTGTTAATTTTCTCTCATTATATACATGTTTAAATGAAAAATACTTTCACATTTTTAGTAATACATGACAAGAAATTACTTGGAAAATTACATGAAGATTATTTTCAAAACAATTTTTTAAAATTCTAACATGGTTAAAATTTTAATTAATAATTAAATAATAAATAATAAACACAAGTTTTTTTAGAAAATATTAAAAAACATGGTTTTGGGGGAAAAAGTATTTTGATAGATATATTATAATATTTTATCGTCATAAACATAATCATACACAATCCTATTAAACTATTAGATTTTAAAATAAAATCATTTCCACATCGGTTACATTAGATTTTGAATCCCATAAAATAATAAATTTTAATTAAAAAGAAAATAAAATTAGACTAAACAATTTTATTATATGACATGAAAATTTTATTTTATACATTTTTCATAAAATTTTATCGGTGTATAAAATAAATTATATCTCAATAAAGTAATATATAGACTTAAATATATTATCAATTTGAAAATATATTAACTATAAACCCTATGAAAGAGTTATCATAAAATTTCTATTAAAATAATAATAATTTTCAAAAGAATAATCAAAAAATAAATCTGTTTCCATGCATCACATAAAAAACATATTTCGTGAATATAATAGTTGTCTCACAAAAGAAAAAAGTGAGACAAAAATCCCATACATATTTAATGATATTTTGGATCAAAAGCCCCAATAAAGAATGACATAAAATTAACATTTAAATATAATAATAATAATTATATTCATGATATGAAATTTTAATTTGGAAGTATATACTACACATAAAAGTTAATTTTTATATGTCTCGAATAAATAAGTGAGAGACTAAAAATCCTAAACCATAAGTCTCTATTTCATTGAACAAACTCGAAACTCCGTTATATTAAATATAATTTTATTTTAAATCTATTTTATAACCATATATATTATACTATATAAGATTTACATATGACCATTGATTACCCTTTAATTAACAATTCAATGCTAAAACCAGGTTTCGTGTAACAACTGCATAGTTTTTTAGTATATGTTTTGATTTATTATTATAACTTATCTTACAAGTGTCATGATTCTATCATCTCCCAAAAATAATAATCAATAAATAATTATCAAATATATATATAAATCATAATTTAATAAAAATGATTTTTGATTATTTTCATATATAAAGTATGTTATGACTGTGAAGATGGTAGGTCATACAAACACATGAGTAAATTTTCTATTCTCAAATGATCATTATGGAATGACAGTCAGTGATATTTTTACCTTAAAAAATGATCACAATATCATTAATACCATAAAATATCATTAAATATACTTATACATATCTTCCATGTGGTTATATGATGAATAGAGAGTCACGTTGCTTTGCGAGGTGGTAGTCCATATATACACGAACGACGCTATCATAATTCAATAAGTCAAAATTAGAGAATAAATGATATATCATCATATAATAGTGATAAGTTTTTCATTAATATCAAAAATTTTCATTTATATCATTTATATTAAATAAAATTTTAGTTATCATAGTCTTTGCATTCCATTAGTGAAAATATATCACATTGCTTTATGAGGTCGAAGTATGCAATACATATGAGTGACGTTGTCACATCCCCTATGGATGTGAAAGAAAAATGGTATAAAATATAAATGAATATGAATATATAATTATATCATAAATATCATGTATATACTTTTGAATAATCTGATATAATAGGATATAGTTATAGGTAATGAAATTATAAAAAATCTAATTATATTAGTGATATTGATGTTCATATATCAGTTTGCATTAAAAATAATTTATGGTGGTGGATGATGAAATAAAAAGAAATTTCACTAATGAACATCAATGGATCTTTAGGTAACCACAATTTAGTTTCACTAAAATCCTTCCTAGGATGAATTTGTGACCATAATAAGGATTATTGGATGACATGAGAGATGTTTTGATTTTATTTGGTTCATTATATGCCATACCAAAAGGGTTTAAATTTATGAATTTATGAGGTAATTTGGTGTCCTTTTATATGGGTAGTCAGTGTCACACTTCAAATTTTTTAAAATAAAAAGGTGTACCCAAATTTTTCATTTTTTCGATTTCTCAAAAATGGATTATTATCAATAATTATGCATTATTCGGTTGAATTATTTTCTTAAAATATAATTTAGAAAATGATTTATTTTATTTTAACTCTTTTCTTATTAATTCACCCCATGGTAAACAAATTTTTACCTCAACTATGGTAATTAATATTTTTTTATTATTTTTTTTCTAAAAAATTTTAGTTGAAATTAATATATATTATTATTTAATTTTATTAAAAATATATATTCATATTTTTATTTTAAATTCAACTAATTGGAAAATTTTAATTTAAAATTATTTAATAATAGGCGGAAAGAAATAAGTTTATCAAAAAAACGTTCAAAATTATATAATGTTTTTATATAAAAACTAAATATTAAAATCTTTATAATGAACTAAATTGTATTAATATATTTATAATTGAAATAATTTTACATTAAATCCATATTAATATATAATTAAACTTTATATATAATTAAAAAAACATTCAATTAAATTTAATAATTGTTCACTATTAATCAAATAATTTATCATTCCCAAAAAACTATAAAAATTTTACCTGAATATATTTTTTAAATAATTATATAAAAAATATTATTTTATCAAACAAATTTATAAAAGGTCAAAAATTAATTTTATGGTTTTTCACAAAAACATATTTTAGAAAAACATCTTGGGAAATAATAATTTTTAAAATGTATAAATGCATTATTGAAAAAGTAAGTACTCTTTAATAAACATGTTATATTTATATAAAACCAAAAAATTAATATGTTAAAATTAATTTTAATTATTTATATATATGTGGTTAATGGATAAGTTATAATATCCATGTTTGAATAATATTAATAATACATCATGGTTTTGTTAAAACTCAGTTTCACTAGTAACACATAATAGGCACAATATTTTGTGAAACACAAGATTAACTCAATGTTTCATGTAACACAATATTTCAAAAAAAATTAATTTATTTGAACAAACAATTATTCATCAAAATTCTATTTGTTATACTAATGGAATGAAAAATAATGTAGGTGGTTATATTATAAAGAAAGAAACTAGTACAGTATCCATGATATGTATTTAGAAAGACCATATATCCATGGATATGTAAATGATTTATCTATAAATGAGATTATAAATGAATACATCCTATCATTATCGGTTGATTACTCAACCATATATCTAAGGGAAGATCAATGAGGCATAAAGTGATGATCTATATCATTAATAAATGATAGAGGTAGTAATGGAGGGGTAGCTTCAAGAATTCTATATCACTAAAGGCTATTTCATTTGGTTTGGAACTAGATTTTTTGTTCCTACATAATTAATGATAAATAATGCAGTACTAGATAATCCTCATATATAATCATTATCCACTAATTTTTGAAGTTACATGATTTATAGTGTTCTTTGGGAGCACATATAAGAGGAAATCATGATTAATGGGATAGGTGGGTACTATGGAAAGTGATTGTAATTTCATCATGTTAATGTATAGTGAAACTTTATAAAGGTATAAAGAAACTACGTATCATACCTACATCTAATTTGTATAACATCACAATGTACTTTTTTATTGGTATTAAAAAGGTATCCTATGTAAATAATATTATAAGGGTTGTACAAGATTGACTCACCAAGACTGCTCACTTCATTGATATTATGAATGATTTATCACATGAAAAAATAAATAATATATATATATATATAAACTAATGATGTTTCATTAGGAAACACCTTATTTTATTTTTTGTCTTCTTCCATGGTTCAATTATAAATATAATATAATTATTATAAATTATTTGATTAATGAATTTATTTTCTATATGTAATATCTCCCCAAAAATTATTTCTAATTAGAATAGACCATTTATAAACTCAAGGACATGTTGTGAGCCTACTCAATGGAATGTAAAGATGAATGGTGTCAACACCTCCGATTGGATTAGTTCTCATACAATAATAGCATCCAATGAAGTATCCGAATGGATCTATATTAATCATTATATGAGAAGCGATGTTGAGCACTTAATTATTGGAATGATGTTAGAAAAAAAATATACATGGACCTTATATTATTAAAGATGTGATAAAAATTGTTCAATATGTACAAAAATATATAGAATCTACTCAGATTCATAAGAAGATCATTGTTGACAGCCCTTGATGGGACATTGAGTTAGATTATGGAGAAAAAGATTTCTTTTAATATCACCAGGGAAGAGATTCATGTGTTTTGGAATGAAAGGGAAGCATAAATCTTAGTACATTATCCCCTTTGAGAACATTGATAGCATATTACCAAAGACCTATCAACTAGAATATTCACCAAACACCAATGATGCACATGATGTGATCTATGCATATTGCATCAGTATGTATATATTGGAAAACTTACATGTAATGAATTAGATTGTGGTACAAATATAGAGTTACATCTATTCAGAGTAACTTCTGTTAAAGATATGATACCATAATGAAAACATTTTTTGCAATAAAGAACAAAACCTTATTTAAGTGTTGGAGATGAACCAAAAATATTATGAGGTGACATAGGAACCAGATGAATCGATGAAACAGATGTTCCCTTTACAATTTACAATCGTGATTAAAATTTGAAATTTTTGTGGTTACATTTCCAAAGGGGGTGTGGGAGAATGTCATGACACTTATTTTAAATAGGATTTATGTTTCCTGAATAAATATGTGTTATATTATATTCTATATTTTATTATTAATAAAAATTATTGAAACCAACAATGTTATATTTCATTAATAGATATCATTGCATTATCCCACAACTAATCGAATGAAAATATAAAAAAATACAATGATAAATAATAGAAAATGAAAATAGTATAATAATAATATTTGGGTCCTTAAAATCTATTATAATAATAACACCCATAAAAACACTATGGAAAGGAAACCTAATATTAATAAACCAATTGAAATCATCATAAAATATAATCTATAACCTTAGGTGGAATTTAATATAATGTGTAATGAAGGAAAAAATTGTTCTTTATATGTGGTAATATGACCATAAGAATATTAATAAGGCCATTAGAATAGTAACCTGACTATTGGTAATAGTAAACCAAATTTTTGGAATAATAACATGATAATTGGAATAGTGTTTTCATCTCGATTTAATAAAAATTTAAATAAATAATATATATCATGTCTAATTTATAAAAAAAATTTAACTATTATAATTCCTTAAAATAAAACAAAATATAAAAAATTTAATACAAATATTTGAAAATTTTATAGATACCTTATTTTAATAAATTTTATAAAAATATTTATTTTGATTTTAAAATTTTAAATTACCTAATATTTTTTTCAGAAAATTAAATTTAATTTGTTATACTCATTTATAAATTTTCTAAGTGTTCTTTTTTTTGTTTTTTTTTTCAAAATACATAAATTTTTACGAGAATAATGAAAATATCGTTTTAAAAATACCACTTGTTTTTTGATATAATGTTGAATAAATGATGAATTAATAAAAACCTAAACTGGTTATTTTTTCACAAAATCAATTAAGATAAATGGTACAATAAAAAATAGTAAACATAATTTCCATACCTAAAATCAATTTCAAATATTTTTAATTGAAAAATTATTCCATTAAAGTCACATTTCTTCTATTTTTTAACTTTTATTTTTATTAATATAATAAATTCACTTATTAAAGGTATTTAAAGTCTAAAATATATTATGTATATAAGGTTCTCACTATTAATTATATACTTATTTCATGGTTTGACAATGATATATTATTTTATTCAATATGTTATCTTTATAATAAAACTCTCCTCAAGTATAAATATCCAAACCCCCCTCTCTTGAAAAAATAATTCCCTTCATCTTAACAAATCCAATGTTCTACCCACATACCCTCCATTAAGAGAAATATAATACGTAGTTAAATTTAAAATTGAACAAATCTAAGCAATAAATGAGTTTAGATCCAGAGAAAAGAAACAACACTGAGAAAGGATAATGTTTTCATCAAGTCTACTATCATATTCTTATTCTCTTTCTATTTTCCCCCATTCATTTAAAAAAATTTCCATTATTAATTATGAATTAATTTATAATTATATTATAAATGATATCATACTGAAATTATAATATTTAAAAAATAATGTAATATTAAAAGTATCTTTCACTTCATTTGACAATGCCTCCTCAATGACCGATTAATCATCTATGAACACATTGCCAACAATCAAACCACCACTACCTTAATGGATGAATAATATAAAATTCATATAATATATTAATATTTAATTCATGTTAGTCTATGTTTAGAAAATTAATATTACTTTTTTATAAATTAACATGAACAAAAATATCAAAATTGAAATAATATGTTATAATTTAAAAAAAAAGATATCAGAAAAAGTTACATTTTACAAAGAGTATTTTAAAAAATCCTCAAAAAATTATAATGTATTAGTATTAACATAAATGAACATAATAAAATTTTAGTTCACTGTTTTAATAATCATGTTTCACTCTTCCTGTAGTAAAAAACGACACATAGTGAGATATAAGGTAAGGGATTCTCAAAACCAAAGTCCATCATTTTTGGTTATATTCTCTTTCAAAATATTTATTTATGGATATTTTCTAATTTTTATTAAATTTTACTTCCTCTATCTATTCCTTATTTTTGGGATATATTTGTTTTTATCATTTCAAAATGTTTTATAATCTAATTGTGTTGATTTTTTAGAGAATTAATTAATATCAAGAACATCACATTGAAACCCCTTGATTTGATTATTATAGACTCAAGAATGATAAATTTTTATGAAAAAATAAAATTACTCTTATTTATTTTAGAAACACAAAGTATATCCACGTAATTATAATTGTAAAATCTATTATGAAAATCATTCCTTTCGAACTATTTATTTCTATACTATGATTTATTTATGTTATATGGGGCATACATGATTATGAGAATTTTAATATGTTAAGGGTGGGATAAATTATATAGGCCTGCAATGCATTGGTAATGGTAATATATCTCATTAGATTATATGTATTTTTCATGAACATGATTTAGGAATTGTTTACAATTATGATGTTCATATTTATAGACATATTTTACATGTGAACATGATGATAGGTTTGTTCACTACTATTTGAGGTATTAGCCACCATGTAAGGATGTTTTTTTATTCATATCATACGTTAAATTTAATTACAAATTTCCCCCCATATATGATCCTAATCATAAAATATTATATTGTTTTCTAGTCTCACCCATTTAATATGTCTCATGTCCATTATTCCTACTTATACAAGGATTAGATATCACCACATTGTTTGATATATATCCTCATGTGATTACATGAACTAAGGGGAATGATAGATATTTTAGGAGTATAATGATTAATTATTTCAATATTTTTTACCTTGTATTATATAATTTTTTTTATTTCCATAATTTTCATTAGTTACTAATCCATTATATCATAGATTTTATAACTATAACATTTTTGTATAAAAAATAATTTAAAATCATTGTAAGTAAAATATAAGAGATTATATGTGTCTAGACCACTTTGAGTTTGAATCAAAATTCCTCATATTACATGATATAATACTCAAAAGGCTTATGTAATGTGTGGATTGGTGTTGAGTTCAACCTACTCTTCATATACAATATATAAATTTTTTATTCATTTTACTAGAGAGTCTTTCCCCCTTTAATGGTATTCTTGAATATCGGTCCCAAATGAGGGGAGAATCCCTAGATAAAACACCGATAATATCCTAATAATCCAAGAAAGCACTAAAACTCAAAATCGTTCCTTTTACACTAATATGAGGCCTCAAAATTAACCTTCCCTGGTTCTTTTGATACTCAAACATCTGAGATGATGTTACACAAGAGATGTAGTCTATAAATATTAATACAATATTTAAATTTCATGGTGTTTAGTTAATTATGTCTCTGTATTCTTATAATAATGTCATGATGTTTGACCTAATTTTTTATAGAATGTTTTTACTCAACGTTATCATCAATGAAAATCACCAGAAACTTATCAAAAAATTGATAGATGATCAAATTCATCAAGTACATGAAAACTACTATTGTGTTTATCTAACTAAACAAAATCACAATGAACTCACACAATTCATACCCATTCAAGAATTTGGTCTTGGGCAATTTGATCAGTCTCACCATAAATAAAGGGTAACCTATATTCAAGTGAATATAGGAAGAAATCTGGGAACCTCTTATTTAATTAAAAAGATATTTTAGGAATTTAAGGGGAAAAAATTTATTAACCACCATCTAGTTCATTCTCTATTAAAACACATATAAGAAGATATTACAATCAACCAAATTGTAAACAATAATTGATTATCCCCATGGTTAAGAAAAAAAAAATTATCAAACATTTAACTTCTAGATATTCCAAATATAATATAAAATCCTGAAGCACCATTGGATTCAACCTGTAAAGTGAAATAAAAATTGGTTTAGCTCTTTAATTAACACAATAGTGAACTGAGTCTACCACTTTGGTGGTAAGATAGAGAAATCACTAGGAATTACATCCAAAAAATTTTCAACTATTATACAAAATGTGATATACATCATCACATTATTATCCTGAAGAGGTCATGGGTGTTATGTTGTGTGAAAATATAATCAGATTTGAAATGGTCTTGTATGACTAACCTGAGGATCCCAATCACCCAAGAGAATTTAGATTCTACCTTATAGATATAGAAATGAATCTCTCTTATGTTACAAGCTAATATGATCCTGATATAGTAAAGGTCAATACATATAGATAATCAAGTCAAAACCAATCTTTTCTATCACAAATAGCTCCCAAAAGATATGACAACCACTAATTTCAAGAGAACAGCAATTATAACATCTAATAAAATTTTATCATACCATTAATGGTGTGGCTATGGTCACAACCCCATTAAATATCTCTATATCCGTATCTAACAGATTAGAAAATTGGGTAGATATTTATGAATAATATTATGGTGTATAAAAACATATGAAAGTGTAGATCGCACAAGAATAACACCTCTGATTATAGAATCTCATACATCCATAAAATTCAAATTATACATTATAACATGCATCTATCTCTCCACATTACCATTTTCTCCATTATGACACCCTTACGATAATCCCTTAATATGATACTACTACTACCATATCATGTTACAAAATCCCCTTCCCTAAACTGAGCATCTAGTAGAAAATTAGATATATATATATAATGGGAGCTAACTGAGTCATTCCAATACATTGATGTCTGTATTGATCTCCTACCACTACTTGACTATTTCCCACTCATATAGAACAACTATACATGGCCCGTCATGCCATATGCACAACATTATATTGTAGGAAAAGTTAACTAGAAGTTACTATGGCCATCCCTTCAACATTGAATTTACTACACTAGGTCACGGTCTTGAGATGATATTTTATTACCCCAATTTCTCTTAATTATAAATCATTGGTTGAAAATTTAATATCAAAACATCATTCTGCACGATGAAAAACTCCTATATTATTTTATTGAGACAGTATGCCCACTACTTAGGTCCTACCTTATGTTCTCATCTATTATGATATCTAGATTCATCATGTTATTAACCATTATTGGGAAACGTTAAATCTCATTTTACGTTATCTCATAACAAAACATATAAATGATGTGATTCATCCTTGAAATATCATCTGATATTAAAGGTGTAGATGAGCGATACATGTTACTAAAATATCTATCATAGTCTATCATAGAAATTCTCCCCTACATCAAGTGTATGAACTCCAAATACCCCTCATAGATCCTTATAGTTGGATATAAGTTACATAGGAACTTTAACATGAAGTACTTATTAGATGGATCCTCATTCTATACAGAAGACTCTATGATGTCTTATAAGCACTTAGCTAGTCCCCGTACAATGTTAGAAGAGAGTTTGGTCATCAAATATGTAGGTTTATAAAGGTTCTTGAATATAATGTTGACTAAGATGATCTAAAACCCAACTAACTTGGGTCCATCCTCCCTAGTTAATGTGGTCAAATGTTATTGTTGTAACAATCATGTTAGATACATCATTGAACATGTGGAATGATCTGTCTCCCATTCCATGGATCACATGACCCAACAAAAACTATCTTGAAGCTGATCATCCATATTATTCCATAGATATGTAGAAATATCTGGATTAGATGCATTAGGTGTTATTTATTGAGCACACTTCTAAATCTAAATCCGAAGATAATGAGTATTCATTTTCCCTAAAAGGTTAAAAACACACCGTAGAATATATTATATAAAATAAAATAATAAACATGAGTTCATGAAATCTTCAAAGAATGTATGTAATGAAGTTAAAATAAATTTTTTCTAAAAAAAGTATATTATCATGACATAAGAGTTCCATTAATATATTTTTATAAATATAATAAAGGTATTACATTTCATACTTATATAGTTAGATATAATATATGTGATATAAATTACTCTAACAAGAACAATTCATGTCAATATATTCTCTTATGTTCCTATCATGATGCATGTATACTCTCCTTATTCCATTTTCTATAGATAGAGTATTATTTTTAATAATATTTTATAGTTATTTCAATGAATTAAACCCTACAAGTTTATTAATTTGAGCTAATTTTAATAAATTTTTTATTTGTAATTGGTTTTTGGAATAAATTTTATAATTTTGTAATTCTGAAATAATAAAATATTTTAATATCTTCGGTATTTTGAGAATAATATTTACAGATTTGATCAAATTGAACACATACTTTTTTTGAATTATTATTTCTATGGGATAAAACCTTATCTTCAAGAATTAGAGGTAATTGTGACATCTGAATACTTGGAAAAATAAATCAGTGTTACAAATTTTTCAATGTAGTAGAGTGGATCCCACATTCTCAAATTAAAATTATCTCAGACTACACAACTCCAATTGCAGAGGTTCCATCGTTATTTAAATGAGGACCCATAGCCATGGTTACTAATTAAATCTCTTGGAGTTAGTAAAACATTAAATTTTCTTATTATTACTCATCATTGAATGGAGATTTATAGAATCATCATGCAGAAAATATGTGACCCCCTAATTATTTAAAACCTATTCATATTATTTTATTTATTATTTTCTCTCCATTCTACTAAATAAAATCTCTTCATATGATGGATTTGATCAACATTATGAATGAAATATCATAAAATTGAGATGGATATTGGAATATTTCACACTCTGGATTGAGATGTGTCCTCAACCATGATTTTAGGAGGATATGGAATTGAGATTTCTATATGAAATTTTGATTACATATTACTAATTAATGGAATATTAAACCATAAATAAGACCCCATAATTTAATTGTCAAAAGTAATATAAAGAAATATAAGGTGACTTATGGACACCATGAACCGATACAATAATTCAATGTTTTTTCATTATTAATATCAATATGCCATTTCATTATTATATTTTTTGAAATTTATTTTTCGTATAAATTTAATTGACTTCATCAAATAATAAAAAAGTAGTTTAAATGAGATAGAATGAATATGTGAATAACTGAGAATGATCCTCTAGTGAGATTACACTGGTCAACCACCATGACACATTAGAAAACTATATTCTATATTCATTTCCCAAACCCTATGATAGGGTGATTAGGTCATGTTGTTTTATCTTATTCTAATGATATCTTAGTTATATTTTATCAATTCATATAATACTAAGTCGATTCAAGAGATATTTTATGATTTATTTCTCTCACTCCCATGGTCAAATTGTGATGGTGAGATGAAAACATATCAATATATATTATTTATTCCTACAGTCCTACTATGTGTTATAGTGTTTCATTGAATAACATCTATTAACACAAGAAATAAATGACGAGGTCTTATTTATCATAAACAATCAATAATGTCCACTAACCATGCCAAAAGTGTTGATGATCATCAATTAATTCAACTCAAGAACTATATCTATTTAATTATATATAATCCTAATATTATATGAGTGTGACAAAACTAATTTTCTAAAAAAAATCCATAAGAGTGTCAAAAATTAAATATGATCGTACAAGATAAAAAAACTGCTATTTGAAATTGATAGTAACTTCACAATAGAGAATGAATTTAAATTTGATAAATTGAAATAAATTAAGCATTAAAAAATAGAATATCAACACTTACCAAATTAATTATATGTTATTGTTGATCATGTTTTGTGTAATTGAGAATAATGATGAAGAAGAATGAGTAAATAATCCATGAAGAGGAAAATAGCCAAAAAGAAAATATAAAAATTTATCCTCTAGAATATTTCATCCAAATAATTTTCTCGTGTTACGTCCACAAAATGGAAAAATCATCTGATGTGTATTTATTATAAGAATCTAGAAATTGATTTCTCTATTTACTCTCCAAATATTATTGTAATTGGCCACATATGATCGATTTTATGACATAATGAATGAGTCAAACATTTTTTCTGAGGATCCCATAAACAATCCTTTAATTCTAAGAATTCAATGGATTCTATAATGAGTGAATAACTCCACAAAATATAATTATGATACATTAATGTCTGTACAATTTAAAATTCATTTGGAATTTCCTCAATTCAATGTGTGTATTCCAGTATTTTTATAAGGCCTCGACCTTAAACCTTACTTAATATTGAATTAAATGAATAATTCACATTGAGGATCTTTTCATGTTTAGAGTTTTAGTGAATTAGGACATAACTATTACATCTCAAAAGATTACAAAGTAGACACTTCAACAAAGATTCTATAGAATAAAAAATATTAAAAAGAAACATGTCTAGTTCTATGTTTTATATAGCATGACTTTCCCTTGATCCAATCCTTGACCCTATTCCACAGTAAGTCCTGTGAAAAACATTTCAAAAAAACATGGGGTGACCATAAAAAGTTCATTAAGGGATACACAAAGAATGAAAACTGTTAGTTTATCAAAACAACAAGTAAACCATGTATACTTTATCAAAGTAATACTTTTCACCTTTATGAAGTAGTAAAAACTCTTCAATGAATAAAAGATCGTTACTTACACTTTTTTAACCAAAATATTACCATAAAACCCATATAAAGACCACATAACATATAAATGTAACTTGGGACATAAACATACTTAAATGGAATAACCATACGGTCGACTTACACACATGTCACTTAATGGAATAGCCATACGGCTGACTTCCATACCCAATGCATTGGAGGTTATAACGTAACCACCCATCCTAGTATTCACGGCACCACCCGTCATATGGTTTATCACATAACCACCTGTCAAATGTCCAAGTACCATTATAAAATCACAAGACATAAAACAAATATAATGGAAAGAAAACATTTCCACACATTTATCACAATATATCACGTATATATATTGAAACAAAAAATCCATTATAAAAACCATTTTCAATACCAAAATACATAAAGTAGTATATGGTATTAATTTCATTTTAAAAACATTACGGCTTGTTGAGGAAGCCAAAGACCAAATAATACTCGCGGCGGAGGAAAAGGTCGTTGTCACCGCGTACGTTAAAAGAAACATTCCATTTTTTCATTTAGTAATACGCTTTGTATAAAAATATTCCTTTTGTATAAAAGTAAAATTCAAAGGGGTTTATACACTGTATAAAAGAAAGTTGGGAATAAAACGAAATATGCCTCAATGAAAGGAGATTGAGACGAAGTCCCTTGCATCGGGTCCGACTTGACTCGATCGTTCCTTAACGTCCTGAATAATAAACTTGAGTTAATTTCTACATGCTTAAGAACCTTATTCAATTTCATTATTACTTTTATATCACATATTACCATGTTATAAACATTATTTAATCATTTATGTTAATAATGCTTGATTTGTTGATATTTGGTTCCTAAGTCGAAAGTGGACTCCTTACAATTACATGTTGTTCGTGTGGTCAAAGGTTCATTATATCTAGAATGATATTAATGATTTGGATATCATATATATCATATATATCCATCATATACATGTATTTATAATATTACATAATCATTTATAGGTAAGAAATGAAATGCACCGTTCATAGAGACGGTAAGCCGTACGTACGCATGAACGCTACTTTCATTTCTATGTCATATTAATCGAATTAAAACTAAATGAGAGTTATGTATATTTTAATTCCAGAATTATATTCATCATTTAGATGTAACATACATCATATATAATAACTTTAAATCCATCCTTTATACGTCCCACATATGGCATTAACGAATCGAATCACTTTGAGGGGGTGGTAGTTCGCACTTCCTAAAATGAAGATATCGCGTATACCCATAATGGAAGCTATAAAGGTGTGCCATAAATGAAAAAAATACAGAAGATTAAGGAAGAAATAAAAATATTATATATCATATATAAATATAGTGGCATCTTAATGGCCACCTTTGAAGGTGTTGGAAGAATATTGAACAATCATCGTTTCGTGAGACAGAAATTCGCCATCCACAGAAACAGTATGTTCTTTATCAATTAGATGTAGGTGTGTGTATGTGTAGCTTGAATTATTATTATAACAAAATCCTAGTATAGTAAAGATACTGGATTTGTTACAAAATAAATGAATAAAATGAGTTTAGGGGGTTGGAGAAGCAAAATAAAACAGAAGAACACAAGAGGAAACACTACCTTTAAATCGGGTAACTCTTTTTGATGTGAGCTCAAAGGCTTCCATGGGAATTCTTATTCCCAAAGTGAGGCTTCATGGAGTAATATAGGGATGTGTAGAGACATAATGGGTAGGGTTTTGCCGAGCCAAAGGCTTTGTAAGTGTGGGTAAGGTGGTAGAGGTGGGGGCCTTTTATAAGAGGAGAGGAGAGGCACTCTTGGAAAGTAAAGAAATGTTACTTTATTTTAAAATAAGTTTCATATTTAAAAGGTCCCACATTGATATAATTCTAGGATAAGGTGATAAGGATTTGAAATATACCCATCCAATAGGTTTTTGACAAGTGTACGTCTTATAATTTACATTATCTTTTCATTTTATTTAAATCGTTAAATAATGAGGTAATCGCTGCATCATCATGGTGTCAGAAATAATTTACTTTATTTAATGTCTAAAAATTATAAAAAAAATTAATGATGTTGGAAATCTTTTTATCTTTATAATGAATATATATAGTCAAAAATACGACTTGTATAACCCCATTTAATTTTTTTAGTAAATCAACTCATGTTTGTGACATTTTTACGTTAACATTAAATAAAAAGATATTAATGTCATTTTCCTTCCATAGTGGCTCCATGGGGTCCCCATGTTGACCCATGGATTTCATTGGTCGACCATGACACATCCAATAAGGTTTGAACATGTGTCAAGTTCATTTGATATTATTAAAACATTATTCTTACCTTAAACTACACTAATTACCTCTAATCGTGATTAAAACTTAAAAGTTACTATTCACCAAAAAAATGTAATCCCATTGAACCAAATTTTACTTCATAATGATAACCATGTATGTTGGATTTTTTAAATTAAAAACACAGAGGTGGTAAAATTTCATTTAAATGAAAAATCAGTTTTTTTAAGTACCACTTAGTGGTTTCACTATTCATCAAAAATTGATGTTTTTCAAAAAAATACTAAAACATCACCCTAAGATATACATGATATTCAGAATTCAAAAATTATGTCTATTTTACAAAATCAGAAACATATAAGTTGTACTGATTAATTTAATAATTATTTCCCGCTGTCAGAGAAAATTGCGTGTTTTTATGAAACAATAAGTATCAAAAGATTGACACTAGATTATGTCTGATTTCAATGTGAAATTAATTCCAATGACCACTGTTGGATTAGATGGTAAAAATATATTCTAATTTAACTATAAAACCATTTTAAAAGATAATCTAACCATATAACTAAATTAGATGAAAACACAGTTTTGATGTAAAATGCAGTATTTTTTACTATTTATTAAAAATGAACATCATCGGAAAAATACCAAAAATTTACACAAAGTAAATTTTGATGTCCCTATTCTAAAGAAGAATTTTATTTGGTCCAATAGAATGTATAAGAGTGAACAAAACTATATTTAATTAAGATTCTCCATCAAAAGTTCCTAAGTGGACCTTTAGTGTATATTAGATTATCTATGCCTAAAATTGAATTATTTTCTTATTTTAAGCCTTTATAATTTATTGGATAAATGTAAAAACATTTAACATACATATATAATCATATTTTAGTTATTTCTAGTCATTCCCGCTAATACAACAACTATGTGTTAACTACCATTTAAAATAATATTATTTTTTTACTAGTGTGTAACGTAAGATTTCAATGAAACTCTTTCTTGCGTATCAGGTAAAATATCGAAAATAGCAACCCCTTAAAAGTAAAATTAATATTTAATTCATAAATATTAATAAATATGAAAAGGATTTATTCTTTATTTACCTGGGATGTTACATCCTTCCCCCCTTTTGGGAATTGCGTCCTCGCAATTTTATTCACTTATCAAAATAAGTGGGGGTATTTATACCTCATAGCATTTTCAGATTCCCATGTTTCCTCTTCAACCATATGGTTTTTCTACAAAACCTTTACCTGGTGAATTGCCTTATTTCGCAAAACCTGCTCTCTTCGGTCAAGAATCTGGACTGGTTGTTCTTCATAAGAGAGATTCCCTTCCTACTGAACTACCTCTGGGCTCAAAACATAAGATGGGTCTGGCATATACTTTCTCAACATCGAAACAATAAGAAAATTGTGTACCTGAGATAAACTCAGAAGTAATGCCACTCTGTATGCAACTAATCCAACTCTCTCCAGAATTTCATTTGGTCCAATGAACCTTGGACTCAGCTTTCCTTTCTTACCAAATCACATCACACTTTTCCATGGAGAAACCTTGATAAAAACATGATCACCTACCTCGAAAGATAGATCCTTCCTCTGGTTATCCGCATAACTTTTCTGTCTACTCTGAGTTGTTCTCATGTGTTTCTGAATCAACTGAACTTTTTCTTCCATCTCTTCTACCAATTCTGGTCCGATCAGCTTCCTTTCACCTACTTCATACCATAAATATAGATTTCGACACCGCTTCCCATATAACACCTCAAACGGTGCCATCTGTATAATAGAATGAAAACTGTTATTATATGAAAACTAAACCAAAAAAAGATGTTGGTCCCAACTTCCCTGATAATCCATAGAACAAGATCGTAGCATATCCTCCAAGGTCTGAATTTTTCATTCTGACTGGCCATCTCATTGCGGATGAAAAGATGTACTAATATTTAATTCAGTACCCAACGTCTTCTGAAGGCCTCTCCAAAAGTTAGAAGTAAACATGGGATCACGATCAGATACAATGGAAATGGGAACTCCATGCAACCTTACTATATCTTTAAGATACAATCGAGAAAGTTGATCTAGAGAGAAAGTATCTCGAAAAGGAAGGAAATGTGCAGATTTAGTCAAGCGATAAAAAATAACCCAAATTGAATTATTACCTCGATATGTCTTTTGAAATCCCACTACAAAGTCCATGGATATGTTTTCCCATTTCCACTCTTGCACTGGTAAAGGTTGAAGCATCCCTTTCGGTAACTGCCGCTCTCATTTAACCTACTGACAAGTCAAACACTTCACAGTAAAATCAGCAATATATCTTTTCATTCCATCCCACCAGTAATACTCCCGCAGATCTATGTACATCATAGTACTACCAGGATGAACTGAAAACGGGGAACTATGATCCTCACATAACAACTCATTCTTCAACTGTGAATCACCAGGCACACATAATCTCTTCCCAAACCTCAAAACACAATCATTATCAATGTTAAATTCAGGAAACTTACCCCTCTGAACCAGCTCTACCTTTTTCTGAAACCCACTGTCTTTCTTCTACGCTTGCATAATTCTGTCTAATAGGGATGATCTCACTGATACTTTTTCGACTCAAAGAATCAGCCACTTTATTTTCTTTTCCCGGATGGTAATGAATTATACAATCATAATCCTTGATTAATTCCAGCTATCTCCGCAGTCTCATGTTTAATTCATTCTGACTGAATATATACTTTAAACTTTTGTGATCAGTATATATTTCTCACTTTACTCCATACAAATGATGCCTCTAAATTTTTAGAGCAAAAACAACAGCAGATAATTCCAAGTCACGTGTAGGGTAATTTACCTCATGAGTTTTCAACTGACGTGAAGCATATGCAATTACCTGATCATTATGCATAAGAACATAGCCAAGTCCCTTCAACGAAGCATCACTGTATATAACAAACTCACCATTCCTAAAAGGACGTGCCAAAACAGGAGTGTTCACCAATCTTCTTTTCAACTCCTTCGGTATTAACCTGATTCAACTGAGCCATCACTGCAACAAACTGTTTAGTTTTGATTCTGAACATCTCAGGATACTAATTTGAAAGGTCATCTCCCTCTGTATGCCTTCCCAGAATAGTTTTTCTATTTCCTCTATGAAAAACCATTCTTAACAACGAAATATCTTAGGCAAAGCAACATGGTAATCTCTAAATTCTATATCATTTCAATTTGACCAAAAAAAGTATTTATTTTTTGATAATCATTTAATATAATTCTAACTCCTAATGTTATATAAACCTACCTTTGATACCAACTATAAGGCCTCGGCCTTAAACATTACTTAATATTGAATTAAATGAATAATTCACATTGAGGATATTTTCAGGTTTAGTGTTTTAGAGAATTAGGACATAACTATTACATCTCAAAAGATTACAAAGTAGACAATTCTACTAAGTTTCCATAGAATAAAAACTCTTAAAAAGAAATATGTCTAGTTCCATGTTTTATATATCATGAATTTCCCTTGATCCAATCCTTGACCCTATTCCACAGTAAGTCTGATGAAAAACATTTCAAAAAAACTTAGGGTGAGCATAAAAAGCTTAGTAAGGGATACATAAATAATGAAAAATGTTAGTTTATCAAAACAAAAAGTAAACCGTGTATACTTTATCAAAGTAATACTTTTAAATTTTATGAAGTAGTAAAAAATCTTCACTGAATAAAAGATCACTACTTATCCTTTTGTAAGCAAAGGATTACCATAAAACCCATATAAATATCACATAACATATAAATGTAACTTGGGACATAAACGTACTTAAATGGAATAACCATACGGTCGACTTCCACACATATCACCTAATGGAATAGCCATACGGCCGACATCCATACCCAATGCATTGGAGGTTATAACATAACCACCCGTCCTGGTATTCATGGCACCACCCGTGATATGGTTTATCACATAACCACTCGTCAAATGTCCAAGTACCATTATAAAATCATAAGACATAAAACAAATATAATGGAAAGAAAACATTTCCACACTTTGATCACAATATATCACTTAAATATATTGACATAACAAATCCATTATAAAAACCATTTTCAATACCAAAATACATAAATGAGTATATGGTATTTATTTCATTTTAAAAACATTAAGGATTCTTGAGGAAGCCAATGACCAAATAAAACTCACATCGGCAGAAAAGGTCTTTGTCACCGCGTACGTTAAAAGAAACATTCCTTTTTGTCATTTAGTAAAACGCTTCATAGAAAAAGGTTCCTTTTGTATAAAAGGAAAAGTCAAAGGGGTTTATACACCGTATAAAAGAAAGTTGTGTATAAAATTAAATATGCTTCAATGAATGGAGATTGAGACGAAGTCCCTTACCTCGGGTCCGACATTACTCGATCGTTCTATAACGTCCTGAATAATAAACTTGAGTTAATTTATACTTGCTTAAGAACCTTCTTCAAGTACATTATTACTTTTATATCACTTATTACCAAGTTATAAACATTATGTAATCATTTATGTTAATAATGTTTGTTTTGTTGATATTTGGTTCTTAAGTCGAAAGTGGACTCCTTACAAGTACATTTTGTTCGTGTGGTCAAAGGTTCATTATATCTAGAATGATATTCATGATTTGGATATCATATATATCATATATATCCAGAATATACAAGTATTTATAATATTAAATAATCATTTAGAGGTATGAAATGAGATGCACCATTCATGGAGACGGTAAGCCGTACGTACGCATGAATGCTACTTTCATTTCTATGTCATATTAATGGAATTAAAACTAAATGAGATGTATGTATATTTTAATTCCCAAATTATATTCATAATTTATATGTAACATACATCATATATAATAACTTTAAATCAATCCTTTATATGTCCCACATATGGCATTAACGAATCAAATCACTTTGAGGGGGCGGTAGTCTGCACGTCCTAAAATGAAGATATCGCATATACCCATAATGGAAGCCATAAAGGTGTGCCATAAATGAAAAAATTCAGAATCTTAAGGAAGAAATAAACATATTATATATCATATATAAATATAGTGACATCTTAATGTCCACCATTGAAGGTTTTGGAAGAATATTGAACAATCATCGTATCGTGAGGCAGAAATTCACCATCCGCAGAAACAGTATGTTCTGTAACCATTAGATGTAGGTGTGTGTAATTGTAGCTCGAATTATTATTATAAAAACATCCTAGTATATTGAAGATACTGGAGTTTTTACAAAAGAAATTAATGAAAAGAGTTTAGGGGGTTGGAGAAGCAAAATAAAACAAAATAACATAAGAGAAAACACTAACATTAAATCGGGTAACTCTTTTTGATTTGAGCTCAAAGACTTCCTTGGGAAGAATTCTGCCCAATGTGAGGCTTCGAGGAGTAATAGAGGGATGTGGAGAGACAAAATGGTCAGGGTTTGGCCGGGAAAAAGGCTTCGGAAGTGTGGGTAAGGTGGTAGAGGTGGGGGCCTTTTATAATAGGAGAGGAGGGGCACTCTAGGAAAGTAAAGAAATGTTACTTTATTTTAAAATGAGTTTCGGATTTAAAAGGTCCCACATTGATATAATTCTAGGATAAAGTGATAAGGGTTCTAAATATACCCATCCAATAGGTTTTTGACAAGTATAGGTCTTATAATTTACAATATATTTTCATTTTATTTTAATCATTAAATAATGTGGTAATCGCTACATCATCATGGTGTCAGAAATAATTTACTTTATATAATGTCTAAAAATTATAAAAAAAAATTAATGATGTATTAAATCTATTTAACTTTTTAATTAATATTTATAGTCAAAAATATGACTTGTATAACCCCATTTAAAAATTGTTTTAGTAAAACAACTCATGTTTGTGACATTTTTACTTTAACATTAAATAAAAAGACATTAATGTCATTTTCCTTCCAAAGTGGATCAATGGGGTCCCCAAGTTGAAACATGGATTGTCTTGGTCGGTCATTACACACCCAATAAGGGTAGGACACGTGTCAAGTTCATTTCATATTATTAAAACATTATTATTACCTTAAACTACACTAATTACCTCTACTCGCGATTAAAACATAAAAGTTACTATTCAACAAAAAATTATTTTAATAACATTAAACCAAATTTTACTTCTTAATGAAAACCATGTATGTCGGATTTTTGAAATTCAAAACACAAAGGTGGTAAAATTTCATTTAAACGAATATCAGTTTTTTTAAGTACAACTTAGTGGTTTCACTATTCATCAAAAATTGAACTTTTTCAGAAAAATACCAAAACTTCACCCTAAGTTATATTTGATATTCCGAATTCAAAAATGATGTCTATTTTAAAAAATTCGAAACATATAAGTTGTATTTATTAATTTAATAACTAATTCCTGCTGTTAGAGAAAATAACATGATTTTATGAAACAATAAGTATCAAAATATTGGCACAAGTTTAAGTCCGATTTCAAAGTGAAATTAATTCCAACGACCGCTATTGGATTAAATGGTAAAAATATATTATAATTGAACTTTAAAACCATTTCAAAAGATAATATAACCATATAATTAAATTAGATGAAAAATCAGTTTTGATGTAAAATGCAGTATTTTTCACTATTCATTAAAAATGAACTTTATCGGAAAAATACCAAAAATTTACAGAAAGTAAATTTTGATTTCCCTATTATAAAGAAAAAATTTATTTGGTCCAATAGAATGTATAAGAGTGACCAACCTATATTTAATGAAGTTTCTCCATCAAAAGGTGATAAGTGGACCTTTAGTGAATATTGGAGTACCTATGCCTAAAATTGATTTCTTTCCTTATTTTAAGCCTTTATCCATTATTGGATAAATGTAAAAATAGTTAACATACATATATAATAATATTTTAGTTATTTCTATTCATCCCTGCTAATACAACAGCTATGTGTTAACTACCATTTAAAATAATATTATTTTATTACTAGTGTGCAACGTAACATTTCAATGAGACTCTTTGTTGTGTATCGGGTACGGTATCGAACATAGTAACCCCTTTAAAGTAAAATTAATATTTAATTCGTAAATATTAAAGGGATTTATTTTTTATTTACTTGGGATGTTACAATATTCCTCATTCTTTGATTTTGGATACACTCTATAAACTAGAATGACTTATAATATTGATTGATTTTTTTGCCTTTAGAATTTATAATTGGATCTAGGTGTATAAGAGAATGTATTATCCTATGAACATATTAATCCTAAAAAAATAATCACTTCAATTTTAATTATTTTATTAAAATTTTATCTCATAATATTAATGTCACAAAAATCCATTGAAAATTTAGAATTATGAAATATTCATATTTTACCTCAAAACCCATCGTAAAAACAAAACTGATTCAAATAAGATAAATTTGAAAAAAAAATATTGTCATTAAATCATTTAATACATATAAAAATCATAAAAATATTTTCTCTATAAATTCCCCCAGACTAAAAAATGTACTATTGGACAGGTATTCATTATAATTAAATCAATGAATATTCAAAACACAGACCCATGAGTTCAAAAAAAAATTCAATAAGAAAAAAAGTTATCATGCCTCTTAGAAAACATTATTCCATGTTCTTAGTTCAAATATTTCAATATATTTCCAATTTATTTATCATCCCATACATAAGAAATAATTACTTAACATTAAATTTCTCTCATCTCAAATATTTAATGTTTCCAATAGTGATTTTCTCATCCAAACCCTTGCAAGAGTCACTATAGAGTAAATAAATTCTTACATAAGCAAAATATTTGATTTAAGAATAGGTGATTATCATGATAAATTTGATGGTTTGATCTATGACTTTTTTTTGTAGGATTTAGAGGTAAAAATTCATGTGGTCCAATATGGAGGGCATGATATTTTTTGTGGAAAATTTAAAATTTGTAATTTTCACTCAATTATGTTCTCGTACTCATTTTTCATTAACCCAATTTAGCTCCAAAATAATATCAAAATTTGTTTCATGAAATTAAAAAAAATTCATAAATTATTTTTCTTTATCACAAAAACAAAATTCCAAAAGCCCTTTTATTTTTCTAAATTCTCTAGATATGAATAAAAATATTTCCCCTTTAGATGGTCCGGAAAGGCACTTATTCTTTTATAATGACAATACTAGAAGTGCACAAATTTTAATAGAATTAAATTTTCTATAGTAAAATCATATCTTAAAATGTTTCCCCCCCTAAAAGTATATCCAAATGAGATTGAGAAACAACAGACATATTCCCTTCACATTGTATTGATATGGAAAACATTTCTTATAATGGGGTTAAAATAATAGTATATTCTTGGATACAAAGGGATAATATAATTCAATTTAAAAGGTATTCATGAATTTAAGAGTATTATTATATAAAGGGGATAGAATCCAAAAAAATCCTTCATCATTTAAATCACATGTACCTCAATCCATCAATTTACAAATAAGAATAAATCGAATTATATAAAAATAAAGTGTGGATTGGTTACCTCAATATGTGAGGTAATGGTAAATTATGAAAATAAATAGTTTATAATTATTATATAGCTGTTATTTATATTATAATGATAATGAATTATTGAATGGGATTCCAAAATAATTGAAATTTTTATGTATTCGAAAATGATTTAAACATGAAACACATTAATTTCATGCATTTTTAATCCCATTTTAAGGAAATAAATTTCTTATCTCATATAAATGGGTTATAAAAAATAGAAAATATAATATTTTCATCTCATAAGTTTCAAGAACACCAATAAAATTAAAAAATAAAGATACACAAATTTGAATATGGATTATTTTTTTTAAAAAGGAAATGAAATAAATACATGAAAATACTAAAATTCAAAGGTTCCCTCCCCCACATATAATCTATATAGTGTCCAAAATTCATTCAAGAGGATTTTAACAAATAAGAATATTTTAAATTGAATCATATCAATAATTAAATTGTTATGGAGTGGTACGACCTAATGGATTTTGTTGATAAATATGTTGGAGGACTATAATCTTCTCCACTGGCTCTGATAGAAATTTTACATGGAATTTCATCATAGTGTGTGCCTTAATAGTGATATGATCCTACTCTTCATCATTCATTATATTCAAAAAAACGAAATATATTCATTAATATGTATAAATGTACCCTCCCATATATAACAACTTTTACCTAGCGTAAGGATGATTATTTAGTTGAATAACAACATTGTGTCTCTAGGATGGAAGTATTTAGGTTCAATCATTTTTTCATGATCCACTCTTGTTCTATATTCGTAAATCCTAAAATATTAAAAATCATACCTTCTGATTACATCCAGATCCATAAACTGTAATATTCTCTCATTTCTAGTATTTGTATTATCCAAATTCATCTTTATGACAACCAAATATTCCTTAATTTTCAATTCCACATGATGGTGACATATTTTCCCATAAATAAACCTATATGAACTCATTCATATTGAATTTTTTGTATATTTTCATGTAATCAAATAATGTTTCATCAAACCATGGGCTCTAATCATTTATATTTGGTTTAATACTATTTTCCAAAATTATTTTTATTTCCCCATTAACCAATTTAGCTTGACCATTAGATGTTTAATTATATAGAGTAGATGGTTAATGATGTACCCCATACTTCATCATAAAATATTAAATTATCCTATTAGAAAAGTGATTCTATTGACCACTGATGATGTATATTGTCACTCAAACCCTAAAAAAATATGATATCCACAAAAATAACAAACATTATTATCATCCTTTGTCAAGGTGCAACTTGATTCCACCGTTTTTGAGACATAACCAACTATAATAAAGATATAATAATTTCTATTTGATTTTGTGAAATAGATCATAAAATATATCCTTTAGTGTTCAAAAATCTCACATGAAATTGTGGATTTATAGGCATATATTGTCTCAGTGAAATATTTCTAGAAAACTAACCATTTTCACACCTATTAAAAAATTCATTTCAATATTTAAAAATTTTAGACCAATAAACCTAAGACTAAATAATCATACTTAATCTCCAATGTGGTCCAATGTGGCCTCTATATGATAATGTGTGAGAAAATAAATGATATATTCAATTTCACGTAATTAAAATGACTTCTTTTCACATGATCATAAAATATATTCCAATGTAATGGATCATCCCAAATGTAATATTAGAATTGAAATTATATTTTTTTGAATTTTTTCATAATAAAATGATATGGGACCTACTATGAAACCAGATAATTTATCATGTCAACATACCAAGGCACTAATCCTTCAATTATTAACAAATTCTCTCATTGAATTTGATCATAACATGGTTCATTGTCCATAATTTCCGATTCAGTAGTGTTGGGATGTTTATATAAGTGATACCCAACTCGGTGTTTAGTTCCCACAAGGTATTTAATTTATATTTTGAACTAATGAAATAGTATAATCCATCCCACTAGCTTATTTTTAGCATACACTTTATTCATTATGTACATATGATATTCATGATTAGAAAACACAGTGACAATAATACCTAGAAAATATAATCTAAATTTTTATAATGGAATGAAAAAAAACTAAAAACAAAATATATGTGGTTGTGTAATTGAATAGGGATGAATTTAAGAATATCTAGTCCTATAATATAACATACAATCTTCCATTAATTCACTATGAAAGGAATCATCCAAATTAAATTTGTAAGTATTAAAATGATTCTTGAATGGTTCTTCACAATTTAGTTATTTCATTACAAGTGGTCTAATCAGTCTCATATTAAACACATCAATAGTGTCCATACATGAACCATTGAAATAAAAATCATTCTCTTTCAAAATTAATCTAGATATAGAGAGAGAAGTTTTGGCGATATCACAAATAATCCCCCTGTATAATCCTTCATGTCTTTAAATATATACAACATGTTTTACACAAGTCGGTTATATAAATGAATTTATATCTACATTTTTTGCTTATCGATATTAATACCTTTATGAGAAATGAAATTTCAAAGGAAAATTCCTCTCTCAACCCTGAAATTAAATATTTTAAATTTTTAAATAATACACTATTGAATGAATGTTTTCAAAACCTTTTTAATATTTTTCAAACCATGGTCAAAATTATCTACAAAAAAATAAACAAATCATATATGAAAAAGTCCAAAAAATGATCAATGTGTTCATAAAATATAGTTATCATTCCCATTTGAAATATATATAAATAAATACATATATCAAATTGGATAATTTTTATGAAAAATTATTTTAGGGAAAATATAAATAATCATATCTTGATCTTCAAGAGATATATGTGCCTAGAAATAACACAAAAATCTATCAAAAAATCAATAGCGTGTTCTCCCTTCCAATATCTCTAACATTTGATCAAAATGGTATTCGGAAATTATCTTTCTAGGTTACCAAATTCATTTTCCTAAAATCTACTCACACCCCAAGAAACTTTTAATTCTCAAGGAATTAATTGATTATATTAATTCCTAATAGTGGTTTTTCATTTTTCTAGAACTACATGAATGGGGATAACCCATTGGGAATTCTAAATGGGGAAGATGTTCTCATCTTCATATAGCTTCACAATGTCCTTCATGGAACATACATGATTCATAAATTGGATTAGTATAAAAAATACGATACAGTAAAAGGAGTGAGTGATCATCTGATAGGTACATCATGGATTCAAAATTATTGACATGGATATTGTTATATCTAAACAATATGGGGTGTTTACATTTATGGTAAATGATGATAGATTTGGAAATATTTAAGAGTTGTCTCACCAAAATTATGGGTTTGTGAGATGGGATCCAGTCATCTTCTATATTTAAAACATATAATTTAGTTGTGAATAATATATCATGGACATTCACAAGGACATATTCCAAAACTCCTACTAAGAAAACTCTAGTTCTATTTGGATGTAGGACCGACACAATATTGGTATTTGTGTATTCCAGATGAAAATAAGTGTATAAATAATGAGTTAAGTCATTAATTTAAGAACATATATCACTAAATTATTAGAGAAATCTGAATATCAAATGGTACATGGAATGTAAAACGTCCATGAATATTGACATTTGGTTGGAAACTGTGGTCAGAGAAGTGAATAGAAACATCATATAATGATGATTTTATCATTCCATTGAATATATTTATTAATGGTGAAATTATACTTTAATAAAATTTCATATAATTTAATTTTTTGAGGGCTCCAATCAGAGGGTATTATTATTCCTGACCTGAAAGGTGTTCATACTTTCCATTTGAAGTTATTATGCTATAAATCTATTTTAATCAAAAATCCTTGATAGGTATTTTGTATGTAATGCTTTCATAACCCATTCTTTACATTGATATTGTGTTAATTTTTTATTCTCCATTTCCATATCATCCTCCTCATTCTTTATATATCTTTTGTGAATTTTCAATGAATTTTCATAATTTCCAACATTATTATCCTTCAACACTGGTCATATGGTTTCATGTTCAGGTGCAGCTACTATTGGGATTTATTTTATTGTTCTTGTTTTTATTTTTCTAAAAATATCCATTGGTATTTAGATTATCCATGGTGGAAGTTTACATGGATTTTATTATTGGAATTCCATTGGAATGTTGATATTTTGGACATTCCTTTTTCAGTGTCTTTGTGCACCTCAATCTTAGATTATTGTAGTTGGTTTTGTATTGAATGATGTGAATTGATTTATCATCATTATCACAGTGTCTAGAATATGGGTGGTTCAAATCAAATCGATTGGTTTGACTATTTTTAGGGTTTTTGGAATGACAGAGGGTTCTAATATTACTTGAGTTCGTTGGGAGGTTGATTGGGATGTTGGATTAGATGGAATAGTTTCACATGTTTGAGTTAGTTTTCATATCCATCGTTGTCTTGGAGTTTATATGTCTAATTCTTATAAATATTTATTTGATTAATGGTCGTATAATATATTTAAGTCCCCTATCTCTTTATAAACTTGTCATTATAATGAGTGATGAAGAACATGAACCACGTAACTGGGATGAATATTTTTGTTCATTTGCATGAGTTACAACTATTTGATAAAATACGACAAAAAGATTGCACGAATAATAATAAAATTTTTTAGAGACCCATTGTTTATCATTGTAATACATTGAAATATTTTTATATATATATCTATAGTTTGGTGCTGAGACAACATGAAAATCTCAGGCCCGGTGTTCTAGGAATTAATTTTATAAAAATAGTAAATATATTTTATACTCTCCAGGAAAATAAAAATAGATAAATATAAAAAAATGCATGGAACAGAAATATGAGGGAATAGTTGAGTCAATAATGAACCCTTTACCATTGGCAGGGAAGAACGTTTGTCGACACGTGACATCTATTGGAAAAGTCACCAAAGGGAAAAATTGAAAATAAAATAAATACAAATAATTAATATAACTCTAATGATTAATAAAATAACATCTTAATGGGGACTCGTATTTGAAATATTATACCACTTATGAGTATGGAATGTGGTTTTTTCCACGTCGTAAAATAAAATGAGGGGGCATGAAGGTTCCATACCTTACAATCATTAGAGGTTTCAAGCATTTTTCTATAAATATATATTAAATGGAATAAGATTAGAGATAACCCCTAATCGATCCCTCTATTTACCACCAAACCCTCTATATCGTCCATTCATAATCAAATAATGTATTTTCTTTTTCCGAGCCTCGAAAAATAGAATCAGGTCCATGATAAGCACGTCAACAACGATAAGCAGATCAATCGACGAAATGTTTATGTTGTTTTCCGCACCCCAATTTCCATTATTGATTTATTCATGATTTAGTCATTAAAATATTTTTTGTGATAATCAAGTAGATTATCAAACCAACATGGCCATCATCTGATCCCCATTTTGAATCCCTCATTTGTTTTTTTGTCATCATTCTTCACTCTGTTGAAACATTGACGAATCGTGAAATGGATGAAGGTGTTCTAGAGCCTTTACATTGAGGATCCCAAAAAAAATCTACCTTCCATAATCTGACCAATATAGTGGTCCTAGTAAACTATTGAGAGAGAAAACATCATGACTCATGCTTGATAGGCGGCCGACAGTGATGCAATGTAGGTGGGAAGGATTTGGTTGGTGTCGTGGTTGGTTGGCGAGCTGTGTATAGGGGGTTAGAAGAGAGATTAATTGGGTGGAGGTAGAACTAATAGTAGGTATAGTGAGATGGGTTTTGACGTGGTAGTGTTCTAGGGGACATCATTGTGGCTGGGGCTACCTAGTGGTATTAGGATTTTAGGAGCTTTATCATGTCCATGCAGAAGGCGAGGTGGGGTTACAACGCATGACCCCATTCGACAATAGCCCGCACGACGCGTGCCGCAGTTTTGACGAGGGGAACAATCTTATCAGCCCAAAGTTCAAGGATGTGGGACACCCATACAATATTCTACACTAGTGGATGGGTTAGAGTAAAGTAGAGCAGGCCAGTCGGGGTGGGTTGGCCAAGTTGGAGGGGACGGACCAAATTGGGCTTGACTGGCCCAAATTGGGACAAGACCCTTTAGTTTCCCATTTATCCAAAATGGAGCATCCAACTGAAACACTGTTTAAAAGAATGAGTCCATGTATTTTAGAATTTTATATTTAGACCAATTTTAGAATTTTATGAGTCGATTTCATGGAATAGTTCCAATAAACATCAACGGTTAATAATAATAATAATAATATTATTATTATTATTTTGTGTTCTTGTTTCAGACGTGGCACCAACATGTGGTGACTGGTTGATTCTCCATCCTTTATGTATTTTTTCTAGTCATAAGGTGAACATTTCATGATTAATTTTAGGTGTTTAAAATAATGTCGAAGTGCAGGTGCCATGGTGACTATTTCACATGCATTTATGTGAACTGAAACTTTTTCACCGGGTATCCGTTTTGGATGAGCGGCCAATGGATCCCATGTGTCTTTCAAGATTATTTCAATTATGGGATCCATATAATTAATTATATGATATAAGTGTGTGTCCCACAAGATTCCATTCAATCATAGTGCAGTGTCACACAAAAATTCCATAAGATGTTCGTTTAGGGCGAGTGAATTGTCTTCCTCACGTGTTTTTCTACAAGAATCCCAATGATGTGATTGGTTTAGATGTGTGGAGTATTATTTGTGATATCATTAAATGTGGAAACCTAAAATTATTATTAGTTGAAGATCCTTTTTATGTGTTTGAAGAGAATCCACCATAGCGATGGTCAGGCTGTGATATATATGGCACAATAGTAGAACCCTCCAACAGGGTTGGGCATGGGTCTCGACCTTTCTAGACTGGAGCCCTTCAGTAGAGCTGGGACAAGGTCCTCAACTTTAGGATTGTCTTTTTTACTATGTAATATTGGAGAGATTTAATTGGACTTCACATTGGACTCATGATTAATAATGGCAATTTCTCTATCATGGTACTTCCTTTTAACGCGCCATAAAACCGTGTGGGCGAGAAAAACCTGCCCGAAGCATATAGTATCAAGTTGTGCTGTTCAAGCCCCCATGACTTATAGTTCAGGGAAGAAATGAGGAATGTTGGGTAGTGATTGGGATTACTTCTGGGATTGTCATAAAATATCACCATGTGCTATATTGAAAGATGTATATCCCATTAATCTCTCATTTGGTATTCATTGATTATGTGTATATATACCCAATTGATGTACAAAATCCTTGGGTTCTAGTTACCCTACATCTTGGGGAGGTGGATGTGCAAGGGTTTTTCAATTTTCTTTCAGTGTCTAGATTATAATGGTTGGAAATTTATACTCTCTTACTATAGGTAGAAAAGACTCGATGAGATGTCAACCTTTTCATAGATTCTATCTCTTTATGTTTGAATGATATTACATATCTATATTATTTGGGGGAGTTTCACTCATCTGCTATACATTATTCTATATGTTTATACTTTCATTCCTCTTGTATCTCTTTCTACTCCCCCTTTGTTGGAGGCATCCTACTTGGTATGTTTGTACTCACCCTGTATGGTCTTCGATAGCATGTCTCATGCCTTATGTAGAAAACACACAGTTTTGATCATGTATTTCAAGGATCAGGGGGAGACCATATCTTGGACCATGTACGATGGTCACATCCTATGTATAAGGTGTCAAGATTCATTAGTAACTTCACTTTTAGTTTTATGTACTATTGGGGCACTTTTAGATGAGTGTGTATTTTCCCCTTTTTCCTTTCATCTTACCATACTATATCTAAACTTTTTAGTGGTCCCTGCACTTTTGGATTATTTTTTTCTGAAATTTCATCTATTATTTCATTCCCTCTATAGTTTTTAATTATGTAGGATATGTGTGTGTGTATGGGCACATTGAAAAGGTATTCCCGAGTATGTTGTGAATTTAGTGATAGTGTCCACCCCTTAACCTATGGAATTGGGCATGGTGTAGTTGTGTCTTGAACAACAGTATGGGTCGAGTTAGGAAAAATGGTTTCATAAGTTGTCCATACCATTGGAAATTGCTCGGACATTTCCCAAAAAAATTTATTGGTTAGGTTTATGGAAATAATGTCGACATGTATTGGAAGTTACTGTCATGCTAGGGAGTCTAGTGATGGTGAGGCGTCCATTGTTTCCATTAACAATTACCATGATTATTCGATTAAGGACATATCATGGGTTGACATTTGTTTCATGGAACATTTTTACATGCATGATATAGGATTGATTCATTCACTATTGTAGAGGAGTCAGGTTCCATTTTTTGTTTTTCTGGTCATATATGTATTCTAATATGAATGTGGTACACACTAATTACTCATTTTATTCCTCAAAAATATCACCAATCCATGATACTTACACCAATTCTTGACAATGAACTCTCAAGAGAAGAGGCCTCGGTATATGGACCATAAAGTTATCCCCTTCCACCAAGTGGTTCAGTAGTGCAACCTCCACCTATAGAGAAGTAATTTATATTGGAGGCTCATGCTAGGGAAGAGAAAAAACTGGGAATGCTTCGTTAGTTACACTTCTAGAGGATCTTGATGTTTCGTGGTGATATTTACCCTCAGGTTGTAGAGGACTAGTTGGAGTCAGTGGTATACCTCTTCATGGTTGTGCAGAAACCAATACACCAAATGGTGTATCTGGTAATGATCCATTTTAATGACATGATTGGGAGATGGTAGTCTTTATTTAACTAGATACATGAATATTCATCAATCACATGGGAAGAGTTCAATAAACTATTTGTTGATGAGTACTTCCACTTATCCTTGCACTCTATTAGGATTTAGGGGATTTTTGAGGGGTATCATGGAGCCATGATAGCTTTGTCAAATGAGTCATGGTTTACATAACATACATGATACTCCCAATATACGATCAATGGAGGTTATTTCTATACATGGATATTAGATCAAGGTCTATTCCAAGAGATTTGTGCCAAATTAGTTCCCATTTCAATACATACCTATATCAGGTTACTGGGAAATGTGATTTTGATTCCGAGTCTCCAATTGGAGAGGCTCCTAGTTTTCAATCATGGTAGCGGTCTCTTTAGACTTTACATTCCCACAGTAATTAGAAGACATCAGGTTGTAGGTCCTCAGTGCATGAGATCATTACATGATGATACTAATCCACGTGGTTAGGCATGACCAGGAGAATTCATATCACCATGTTAACATAGTGGGGCCAATGTTTTCAAACTGACAAGTGATGTCACATGGTGAGAGACTACCTCACCTGATGAGTTGAGCATCTCATGAAGGCAACTGGTTGACCACCACAATATTAAGAGCACCGGGACAAGGGGGTCCTCAGGGAGGAGATTCTAGGAGAGGAGTAGGAGAAGTAGGAGGACCAGGTAGTGGGAGACAACTCAATGATATCTTCCCACCACCACAACCATCCATCCCATGTCAGGCTCCAGGAGTTGGTGGATGGGGTCATGGATAGGTTGTGTCAATGGATGTATGTGATCATCTAGTGCATGAGATGATCCAAGGTATAATATGGGTTTATTCAACTATTGCTTCAGTATTATTATACACAGGATATAGTCACTCTTATATCTCTCTTCTCATTGTACATTAGATAGATCTCACAGTATATGAACTATCATAGATTTTCATTATTGAGGTTTCTATGAGAAGATATTCTTCTGTATAATGTATTTTTCAACAATGAAAGCTTTTATTTTATGTGAAATGGTCATGTTGGACCTACTGGTCATCATTATGGATCCTACAACGTCAACTTGGACATGGATTGGAATTACATGGTGTGAGACCATATTGACTGTCGCCACAGGGTAGTTAGATTCATGCACACTAATGGGGGAAGATTTCATCTTTCTTGGTTAAGGTTGGCTCATAGAAGTGCATAGAAGTGATGTGAGAAATAGACTACAACCATTTCCCATTATTTATATAGCATTAACCTTGGTGAAAAATAAACATAAGGAACATTAATAGTGATATAACCCTTTCTTAAATAACTATTACATTATTATAAATAGAAACAACATAATTGAATTACACCATGAGGATTCAGATATTTATTTCCTTGGGAAAAGTAGGACCAACCATATCATTTACAACATCAAACAGAAACATTTATTTAATTCCTTCTTACTATCTTTTTATTGTCACTTGACCTCTCTATAGTACATATCGACAAATGAGTATATAAATCAAAAAAGGGGTGACCTAGAATACCAGTAAAAGGATTGATATGAACAATATAACAGTAGGTGAGAATAATCATAACAAACACAAATTATTAAGAACAAGAGAGGATTCATTAATAAAAGACTATAAATGTGGCAACACATAATAATTAAACATCATGCCATTGTGGTCAATACCCACACATAGTTGGGAGAAAAGATAAAATCATGTTCACACATAATTTTTATTTAACTCATGAGGTTTATATCAATACCCAATACATTGGGGCACTGTATAATATTAGGCACACCTGTCAAATTTAAACATTCATATTGTGCTATATAATTCTCAGTACACTCGTCACATCATACCAGTACCATTATCATGAATTCCACATAGAACATATATAAAAATGAATGTATCTATCCCAATGTAAAATATTGGTTTTTATCACATGATAACACATTCATAAACATTGGGTTCCCAATAAAAAGTGGGAATAACCTAATTGATTCAGTAACCATCAACCTTGAGTGAGAAATAAAAGTTGTGTTTTGGAATGAAGAGTTCATTTGGAAAACATTTGTTTGAAATAAACTATAATGGAAACATAAATATCCCCAGAAAAGTATGATAATGATGAAAATATATTTGATGTAATGGCTATAATAAAAAATGGATTGAAAGAGGGAGTACCTAAAGAAAGAATGTAGGGTCCGAGAATTTCCCCATACATTTTATCCAAATGGATTTATCTCTTTAATGTTTTGTATAACCACATTAGAATAATTAATTTACAATTACAGAACATTTTTTATTTGAATATAGTTTTCTATGGTGTCATTATGTTATTTTAGGGGCATTTTCATGTGTTATATGTTTTAAATCCATTGTATGGGAATGTTCGTTTTTATGGTTTTCTAGAATATTTCACTCGTATTCATATATGGATGATCTTTTAGAACATGAATAATCATGAAGAAATGATATAACATGTGATTAATTATATTCTATTAGAATATAAGATCTTATAATTTATTGTGTTATATAACATGTTGATGAATAATTAGTTCAAAATTAATGATGATCGTATGGGTTAATTCAAGAGAATTTTCGACCACAATGAACTTGTTTTTTTAATAATTTCATAATATGTACATATGTTAGTTCCATTTCATAAAATTTGATATAATACATATAATATAATCTGGTTCAAACATAATAATAGTTTCATGGCCAGATATGTAGCCGGTAATAGAATTTGAAAACATGTTTTTTTGATGCTGATAAATTTACACCTGACGAACAACAATTTCATTTCAAAAATAAAAAGAATAGGGGTAGGAGTTGGTTGTAATATTGTCACATTAGTATCATGAAACTGTAGTATATATGATTTAATGAAGTTAAGATATAATTTTAATTTGGATAGGTGGGGAGATATTATGAAAAGAATATGAAATTGAATGTAAATTAAAGGAAAAGAGAGAGGAAAATTACCTACTGAATCCTCCTCTTGAGATCCTCGTCAAGGAACCTGTGATTTTTCTATTGAAGAGATCAGAAGCACTTGGACAGGGAATAGGGTCCAGGTAAAATAATTGGTCATATTATAGTCAAGTCTTGAATCTTGAGAGGTGTGAGGAAATGAGGTTGCGAAAGGTTGTATTTATAGTGGAGGACAAAGGTGTTTTCTTAATATTTTACTCATTATTCTTAATAATTTCTACCAAGAGAAAAAATTATGATTAATAAATGAAAATTAAAGGTAAATATGGCTTGAGAGTTTTATATATTTTATATTACATCACTTGTGATTTCAAGAATATATTATTTAAATTATAATGTATTTTTATGGTAAATTAATGTATTTTACTATTCCACAAAAATACATGTATTTCAAAAAAACCCCAAAAATTTACCCTAAATTTCTATTGTGATGTGCAGAACACAAAAATGATGTCCATTTTTCAAAAATAATTTTCTATATATGACTAATTTGATTTTTATTTAAAATAACCATTTACATTAAAAAACAGCTTTAAAAACAATTGTTTGCATATTCCAAAACATAGGTACAACATGCATTCACATAAATAACTCATATATACTAACATAGGCGAGGATACAATTCATAATGGTATATCACTATTTAACACATTAAAATTAATATTCACATGGGTATATTACTATTTACCAAAAAAAATTCTCTCGTTGAACTCCCATCATCTTACTAATCACAACCGTGTACGTCAGATTTTTGAAATTCAAAAAATAGAAGTAGAAATTTTTTTTAATGGTCAAATAGTATTTAGTATCATTATCTGTAATTGTGTTCTAAAATGAGATTATAATATATGGAATAATTATAAGAAAGTAATTTCAATGATATAAATTTGGGTCCCTACATTCTTCACCCCATATAAAATTTTGAACTCAACATTTCATTTTACACAAACAGGCGAGGGGACATCTCCTTCAACGCCTCCTTAAGATCCCATGTTTCTTCATTAAAATTATTGTTACTCCACAACACATTGAGAAAGTGATATGTATTTTTTTCATATAATCTTATCTCTATAGTATAGAATCACTACTGGATGCTTCTCATATGAGAGACAATCTTCTAGGTGAACCAACTCTGAGTCCAGTAAATGTGAGGGATCTGGTATGTACCTCCTCAAGAGTGACAGATGAAACTCATCATGAACATGAGCTATATTATGTACAAGGTCAAGCCTATAGTTCATGGATTCAATGTAGTGATGGATATCAATGGGTCCAATGTACCTTGGGATTAAAATACCTTTCTTTCCAAAGCAAATGAATCCCTTTCATTATGATATTTTATGGAATAAATTATCCCCATTTTCGATCTACAAGTACATTTGACAGTTTTGAGCATAGCTATTTTTCCGACTCTGAGAAGCATTGATTAGTTTCTGGATGACTTTAACCTTCTCTCTCATCACTTGAACATGATATGGTCCATGTAGCTTTATTACTCTAACTTCATCCCAAAAAGTAGGATTTCTACCTCGATTTCCACACATAACTTCATATAGATCCATCAGAATACTCTATTTGAAGCTTTTTTTGTATGAGAAGTCAACAAATGGGATATACTGATCCCATCCACCTTTTAATTTTAATGAACATGCTATTAGCATGTCTTCAATCACTTGATAATTCTATCATATTGGCCATCAATTTAGGGGTGATAGGTCGTGATGAAATTAAATTCAGTACTCAAGGAATGTTGAAGACTTCTCTAGATTTTTGATGTTACCCATGGATCAAGATAAAGGAAAATCGAGAGTAGAATGTCAAATCATCACACAAAAACCTTTATATATATGAATTCATGTTATTTATGCAATAGGTCTTCCTAAATATCAATAAATTGGACATTCATGGTGAGTTGGTCCACCACAACCCATATCAAATTATTTCCCTTCGACATCTTTATGATACCCGTGACAAAGTCCATAGTGACATTCTCTAATTTCCACATGGGAATAGGCAATTGCTGCATCAAGCCTTTGATCATTGTTTGTTCTACATTTATTTGTTGTCATACCAAGCACCTTGATATATATTCCACAGTATCATATTTCATGTTATCCCACCACAATTGTTCATGGAGATCTCAGTATATATTTTTTCTACTAGGATAGAAAGAAAATCTGGAGCTATCTGCATCATCCAATAGCTATTTTTTTACCATTGGTGATGAAGGGACATAAAGATGCCTTCCAAAATGAATCACACCTTCATCATCGATATAGAAGTCTTACATGTTCCCTATACTACATTCAACTTCATTTGTAATAATGGATCATTTTTTTGTTCCTCCTTAATCATATATTGGATTTATAGATATTCCATCATTTGGGAAAGGTAGTATGTATCCCCTAACCTTATTATTTCTAAATGCATCCTTTGTATATCCATAAAGATCATGTCTTTCTCAATCTATAACATGTATAGAGTAGTAGGTTCTTTTCTTTTTAGATCATCAAGAACCTTGTTCTTCATTCTAGGATGATAGTGAGTAGAGAAATCATAATGCTTTATTATCTCTAAACAACTCTATTGATGCATGTTGATCTCCACTTGTGTGAATATATAATTAATGCTTTTTTGGTCGGTGTATATGTCACACTTCTCACCATGAGGGTAGTGCCACAAAATTTTCAAAGCAAAAAATCATGGCTGCCAACTCTAGATCATGTGTCAGGTAGTTCTACTCATTTATCATCAACTACATTTAGGTGTATGCTATCACATTATCATTTTTCATGACTACTCAACCCAAGAAATTATTTGAAGCATCACTATATATCAAAAAACATTCTCCACATCTTGGTAGTGTGATTATAGGTGTGGTGTTCAGCTTTCTCAATATCTCCTTGAAGCTTTCCTCATAGTCTTCCTTTTAAACATACTTTAACCATTTCATTGTTAAAATAGTCATTGGGGAAGATAATCATGAGAAATTTCTTTAAAAACATGAGAAGTTCATAGCTAATGCATGAAAACAATGGTTTTCTGCGACACTAGATGAGATGTTCCATTCTTCAATCACCATTGTTCTTGAAGCATCTACAGAAATTCCCTCACTTGGGATCACATATACCAAGAACATGAAATTATTAATAAAAAATTCAGACTCTCTAAACATGGTGTACAATGTCTCTTTGTATAGACCCGACCTCCTAGTGCCCAGATCTGGTACCCATGAGACATGATGTTCTAGAATTTATTAAATTACATTACAATACATTTATATAAACACATCATGTCCCAAGATATAGAGGCTCATAAGGTGCAGGTTCTGGGAAAACCAGCTGCATTCTGAAACATTATCGGAGACATGACTGATACCTGAAAAATTTTCATTAAAAACATATGACGAGCATTTAAATACTGAGTATGGGGTTTTGAAATTACTTAATACAGAATTTATAAACTACCTTTGAAAATAATTTTACATAAAATAATTCTTAAAAGAAAACATCATGACATTTCAATGGTTGACATTAAATAATTAACATTACATACACAAGAAGTTGATCATTTAAATGAAAGCTATTAGACGAAAAACGTAAGCATGTTTTTATAAAATTACATGAATTCTACTGAGTAAAATAAGAATAACATGCTTGGTATGAAGAAACTACTGATCATGAACATTATCAGAGTTGTGCATAAATAATTTCACTACAAATTATTAAAATGAACATTATAACATGATAAATGTAATGCTAACATTTGCCTTAAAATTTCTGGAAAGGTAAACTGATCATGCATTATCACTGTCTCATAGGTAATGGTTTTATAACAAAGGGTATTTCTCTAGTCAAAATAATCATTTGATGGGTCATACTCTTAAAACATAATGAAGAACTTCTAAATTGTTGGACTCATGCGGACTATGCCATGGCCTCGTTCCATGACATGTGGGTAGAAACCCAAGCTGATAGTTGGAAAAAAACTCAAAGTTTTTGTCACCTACTGATTGTTAAAGAGAACTATCTATTCATCGAGGATCATACTTTTACCAATCTCTAACTCATAGGTATTACTTTTACCAGTCCCTAACCTGGTGGTCTTTCTTTTAACTGGAACCCAACCTGGCAGTCCAATACATTCCTTATATGTCAATATGGTCTAATACCCATGGTTTCCTATACCACTTTGGGAAATTGAGTTATTAGTTCATTACCATGATATGTCATATGCATGAATTATGTACAATAATAAATTAAATGAGTAATAAATACATTATATGACAGATACCATTAAAAATATGGAATAATTAATCAATAGCAGGCATGGTTTAGTAAACACTATTTTCCCACAAGATAATTACTACAACACGTTTAATGGTTGGGTTTGATACAGGAGGTGTTAAATGATAATTATTTAAAATTCCTATAAATGATAATGAAACTCTTAAAGAAAATACTAGACTTTGATTAATGTGATAAAAACGTCATTGAACATGCAATTAAACCATAACCAGATTGACCACTAATATTCATCACAGTAGGTTATCATAAAATAATAAATGGTTACCACATGATAACATAAAAATATAGTCCTCCAATGTAAATTTAAATCGAGCCAAAGTACATTCTGTTACTTCATAAACTACATCAAGGGTATATGTTAGAATGAATAATTTATTTAAACAAGTTCATTAGTGTATACTCATAAAGAAAATACATATAGGCGTGGAAAGCATTAAAATCTTACGTGCATCAAAATATCAACTAATTAATAATAATTATTCTTGAAAACGGGTTTTTGGAAATTAAACTTATAAATAAATTTAACAATTTATTTTGTGGAAACCAAACCACAGAGGTTTTATTATAAATTTGTGTGAAACCACAAATACATAAATTTTTAAAAACTAATGTTTTAAACTATTACATAATTACACAAAAACCAAAAATCCTAATTCACATCTAAAATTTTATTTAAGGGTGGTTAATCCTCAAATTAAACTCATAGTTTGATTTTCATTATGATACATTCACATATATGAATATAATTACATACCCAAAGTTTATCAAAGTGAATTGGCATGTTAAAAACAGATTCAAACAATCCTTATGTATTACAACTCCTAGTTACATATACTGATTCATTTTGGAATTCATAAAAACAGATTTGGTTTGGGGATTATATATATATATATAAATATATACCCGATTATACATATATGTATATAATATGATTTTCTTAATAAAAACCATAGAAGGTAAACCCTTTTATATATTATACTTGTACGATCCTTAGAAACACATCAATAACCCAATTTTCAAATCCTTAAAATAATGAAGAGTTTTTTTAATATATATATATATACAAAAATGTATATGAAGAATATATATATATATATATATATATATGTTCAGTAAAATAATACCTAATGGAAATAATATTTCATAAAAAAATAACCTAACCAACCCAAACATCCATTTTTTAGAAGGAGCATAGGAAGATCCAGAACTAAAAACTAACATATTAAAATATATTTGTATATAACCTGTATACGTATAACTATAAAAAAAGTGTTTGATTTAATAATCATAGCAAGGTAATCCCTTAAATTGGCTTGAGGAGGAAGAGATGTTCAGGAGACACTAGAAACTTGGAATGCTTTGAGGAGATCCACTGGTGGTTGAGTGCATGAACCGAGGGGTTCTCCGGATGCCTCGGTGAAGTTTTTTTATATAAATAAACCCATGAAGAGTATTTTAAAACAAGGATAGAGGAAAACCAGGGGATATGTGGCCTAAAAGTCATATTTGAGGAATCTGTGAGTGAGTGGAGGGTCCGGTGAGTGTAGAAAAATGGGGAAAGGTGAGTAGGCCATTGGTCTGGGACATGCCACAGAGAAGAAGACAACGAGGGGAGCTAAGGAAATGGTTGGACGACTAAGATTAGGCCAGAACAGATCGAATAGCTGCAGCGCTGTGGGGAAATAGTCGATCATTTAAAAAGAATTGGATTGTCGGGATTATGTTCTGTGGTTGATTGGATGGAATGGAAATGATGCGATGTGTTACTAAGGATCATACACGTATATTATATAAACGGGTTTACCTTGTATGGTTTTCTTTAAGAAAATACTATTATATACATATATGTATAATCAGGTATACAGAATTTTTTCAGACACTTTAGTGTTATGTTCTTAAATAAGGAGTTTTGTGTTTTATCTTTTATATTCTGTTAGGTTAAAAGGAGAAAACATTAATGGAATTAAACACACATTTTCTATTTATAAGGTTTTGAAATATTCAGGGTGTTACATTATTTCCCCCTTTAATGAATTACGTCCTCGCAATTCTATTCATAAAAAAAAAGAAAACCCCCAGATGATCATCATCACCAAAATGGTAGATTTGGCTCGATCAATGGAATACCTAGGTTGGTACCCAGTTCTTCTGCTTCACTAGCCCAGATACACTTTGAGCAGTATGTCTTGAACTCTTGCTCAGGTGTTCTACACACAAGATTCCATAGGGAGGCTAGTTTGGTAATAATGTCGGGGATGTTCGAGTGGACATATTCTCTAGTAATCAGCAGAACTATATCCCGCTCATGATATTCCATTAGAACCATGCGATTAAAAATTATGAGGTTTATAATCTGGAATATGAAGGTTGCTCTGCAGTTCCCATCTTGGGAAGATACTAGAAAACATGCTCTAGAAGAATAATTTTGTGCCAGAGTGAAACATGAAAAAAGACCTTCAAAGTATCTCCCCCTCCGCCTCTAATAATGGAGTTGGGTTGTGGTGATGAGGTGGAATACATGGTCATCCCCTTAACAGGAACGAAGTATTTCCTGGATGTTGGAAAAATCAAATATTAGTTTGCATGATCCTCGCAGATAGAGGAAAGAGAGATAGTCCACGTTGCACGTCCTGATTAAGATTTCCTCCAATATTTCATCATGTAGGGATGAGATATTTGTTTGTCCATCCATGTGAAAATACATTCATGAGAATTCCCTTAATAGATCAGGTAATGTAGAGACTGGAAAGGAAAACAGATAATTTTTCAATAACACATAATTTTATACATCAGTTCCTGAGTCTACCATACAAAATCCTACTGACTCGCTGACACAGCCTCCCTGACATCCTTAGTGATTCCCTTACTCAAATACTCTAGGATTTAGCAACTAAAAAGTAATTGAACATAAAGAAACTAGGTTATACATTTACAAAGCCCATCTCTGTAAGTAGTTCGCTGATGTCCTCAACTCTATTCCTAGGGTGGTTCCCAGTTCCTCGATATCTCTTTTCCAGACACACCCTGGGCAGGTGGGGTGAAACTCCCGCATAAAAAAATTGGTTTCCAGATAGAGTCATGAGCGGTGTAAAGCTCAGTGATATAAAGATTAACATAGTTTCTACAGATTCGTTTTACTACCTCAAAGTCAAGGGGTTTGATGTGAAAGAGTCTCCCGTAAAGACTGAAACACCAGACATGAAAAATATAGGTTGCACAGAGATTTCCCTCGTCTACAACTTCTTGGAAAACCCTTTTATCTTGATATTTTGAAGATAGGGTAAAACATAGGAAATGACTTTTATAATATTTCCCCTACGTGTATTGCACGAAATTTGTGCATAAGTTATATGATAGTAAACATGAATTGATCCTTGGAAGATTCAAAGGATATTGAGTTTTTCGACAATTGGTAATGAAGCTTGCAGGATAGTAGAAGGTTTCCAAAGGGTTTATAGTCTTACATACATGACTTTATGATTATAGTCTCAAGGATTTAAGTGGGAAGGGGAAAAAGACATTTTATTGATCTTTCGTCTATCATCTAAAAATTACAATACAATTACACTGTAATGCTTAGTAATATAATTATACTACCTTGTTTTCCAAAGTTATCTGATCCTATCCTCTGATACCAACTGTAAAGACCCAGCCTTTGAGTGCCCGGTGTAACACCCCGAGATTTTATGAAAAATATTCTTTTAAATTTCATTAATATCTTGTGTTGTACGCTACACCAAAAGGAGCTTTCAAAACATGCATCCTTGACTTGCCTTTAATTAAACGCAATCGCGACCTTCCTCGATAGCGTGTGTTGTACGCAATACCGAGTTTCACTAAACAACGATATGCTATTAAAATATTATTAAAACTAGCCATTATGAATAGTAATAACAACTTTTTGAAATTTAGTAAATTTTATTTTTCAAAATGGACTTCATTTTTGGATTCGGAATATCGAAATCAGCTTAGGGTGAAATTTTGGTACTTTCGGATAACATTCATATTCTGATGAATAGTGAAAATTATTAAATATTAATTAAAAACAACTTTTTTAATCAAAATAATTAATAGTGATAAATTATTAATTTGAGTGGTTTTAAAGTATATTTAGAATATATTTTTACAATTTAATACAATGTTTTTCATTGGATGTAATTTCACATTTAAACCAGACATAAACATGTGTAAATCTTTTGATGGTTATTATCTTTAAAAACACACTATTTGTTTTAACGACGGGAATTAATTTTTAAATTAATTAATGCAACTGATATGTTTTGAATTTGGTAAAATATTCATCATTTTTGAGTTCGTAATATCAAATATATCTTAGGCCTAATTTTTGGTATTTTTTTGGAATCTATCATTTTTTGATGAATAGTGAAACCACTAAGTGGTAGTTTAAAAAAATGAATTTTGAATAAAACTTAATTTTACCACTTCTGTGAGTGGAATTTCAAAAATTTGACAGACACGGTTGATGTCAGTAAGTAAAATGTGGTTCAATGAGATGAAAATAATTTTTGGTGAATAGTAACTGTTTACTTTTTTTTACCACGATTAAAAGTAAATAGGGTAATTAAGGGTAAAAATGATATTATTATTACCCTAACACATGTCCTAATTCTATTGGATAAGTGTAATTCGTCCAAAAAAAACCTTATGAATAAAATATGACCATTTAGGCCCACTTGGATTAGATTAGGACATTTATTATTATTTAATTCAAAGAAGAGTTAAAAGAGTTAAAATCAATGTTTATTTACTAAACAATTTTTAATATAGGGTTATACATAAGATAAATTCGATTGTAAATATTCATTAGAAAGATAATAAGATTTCCTACATAATGATATTTTATAATTACGACACAATGATGATGCAGTAATTACCATAATAGTGAAAAATTGGAGTAATTGATATTATAAATACCCAAATAAATATAATTTGAGACTTTTTATGAATTAAACTAATTTTATATGTTAATATGACATGTTATTATTGATTTAATTAAGTTTTTTCGAACTAGTAATTCTGTTATGATTTTAAAAAAAATCAATTACTAAATAGTGTCAGGATTGACATAAAATATTTTTTTTAAAAAAATTATATTAGTAATTGTTATTTTACTCCTAAAAATCTAAGGTTCGTCCAAATGGCTTAGATAAGGTTATATATATTAATAATAAACAACTTGGGGTTCATTTGGCTTGTTATAGTATGTTTATTAACCTTATAGTGTAAGAACACAAGAAGACACGGTAAAAGTAAAATTATTTAACTTAATGCTAAATCTAAATGATAAGGTTAAAATAGGAACCTAAACTTGTCTAAATTCTATTGTATGAGATTATTTCGACCCATCCCCACCTTAGCTTCGAAATAAATCAATTTTGAGCTATTAAAACCGAATTTGGATTTATAATAAAATAATAGTTTTAGTTATTCCAAAGGTACCCCTCTCCTCCCTTATAAAAGGGCACATCCTCCCTCTCTTCCTCCCACCACTTTGAGCCTTCAAGCTCGGCCAAACCCTGGAAAATTATCTTCTCCACTTCCCTAGAAACATCCTAGAGGTCCTGTTATTCTTCAAAGACGAATTTTAGTGCCCTAAAATGAGGTCTAAAAGAACACTTCAAAGAAGAGGTCATGTCTGTTACCGATTCTTTCATCTTTATTTCTTCTTCCACTTCTTTTTCTTTAGTTGTTTAATCATGAAGTAATAACAACAGTATCACTCATATACTGATATGTTATTATAAGTATGAAACAACCCTATTTCACCATCTATCCATCCTACGGAAAATGAAATCGCCGTGCGTGGGTACGTAAGGAATACCGTCTCCACGACGCGATGAGATACATTCTCCACTTTAACCATTCATGAATGATTATAAAGTATATATAATAAGTAATCATGAAATATATGACATAATAATACTGCTGGATTTATGTATATATATATTTATGTCATCTACTTAATTCCACTCAATTCAATAAGGAAACGAAAATAGCGTTCATGCGTACGTACGACCTACCATCTCCATGAACGATGTATTTCTTTCCATTTATCGGTCCATTATATATATGTAAATTCTGAATATATATATAAATCATGTTTTACATTATGAATGTAAGTAATCATGATCTATGTAATCATATGAATAATTACAAGTTAAAACACGAACGATAAATGAGACGATTTTACCCAAAACGCTACTTCAAGATGAATTTACAAAAGAATGGGTAATATAAAGTCATAAGTGACCCATATATGATATAATAACAATTAATATGATTCTGTAATAAGTCAATGAAATTATTTAAATAATTATACAATAGTTTCGGAAACTTACGAACCAGTCTGACCTAAGGTAAGGGATAATTTTGCAAATCTCATTTTTATCCGAGATTGTCTATACTTTGAAATTCACTGGGGTGTATTTTATCATCCACATCCATGTTTCCTCAATATTTAATGTTATTTCCGTCCACCTACAATTTATTTAAATCCAATTTTACCCTTCGGTGAGTTTTTTGTAAAAGATATGAAAGGAATCTTTTGTTGTTTTTCATATGATGTACTTTTTGACTTTTCCGACAAAAGTACGAGAAGAATGTTTTTTTAACTTATACTACATGAATGGATTTTTAAAACATTATTTCTAAGAAGCTTCCTTTACAAGTTTTCAAGTTTATTTTTAATCAACTTCTTTTAGTTTAAAATTGTATGACATGTTAAGAAAGGGAAAATGTTTTTGATGTAGAAAGGATATTTTCCATAAGAATGGAGTTCAAGTGTTTTATCAGAATTATTTTCCATATAAGATAATAAAGGGTTATATTTCTATCCCTATTATTACATTGATTTGATTATGTTGTGATGGAATTATTTTAATTAATTCCTTTATCTTATATGAATTGTTTTATGATGTCACGATGTTTAAGATTCTCATTTTTATTACATGGGTTATGCTATGATGTATGTTTTATGATTTTGTGGCACACATAAGAATGATATCATTATGAGATGGGTGGGACCTATATCTCCCTCCAATGCATTGGGTAAAGATTTTATATCTCATGAGATAGACATGGCTGGAACGGAGGGCAAAACCGGTTCAGTGAAACAGGACAGAAACGAGGAGTGAACTCGGTTCAAAAATTGACTTTGACCACTAAGATAGTCTTGGAAATGAGTCTTGACTAATAAAAATTCATTATCTATGATTATGTGTGTACTCCACAATGTTTCATGTTTAATGTTATGTTTATCGGGATTACATTTCACTACTATGATTTATCCCATGTTATAAAATTATGATTTCTTTTGCAGGTTATGATTTCCAAAATCTATGTTATTATGTATATGATGTGATTGATATTTCTTTTGTTTACCCTTACTGAGCATTTAAGATCACCCTTTTATGTTTTCTTTTCCCTAGGATATAAAGATAGGTTTTAGGTAGAAAGAAAAGAAGATCATTATGGTAGATGTTGAAGATCTGTCACCACGATTAGACGATTATATTCCGAGTTTCCAAAGACACTAAACTGTTACGGTCCTTATGTGTGTGTTTTTGTTATGTACTAAGTATTCGGAAAAAGTAATGTAATGTCCATGTACGTTAAGCTTCGGGTCTCTACAGTTGGTATCAGAGGAAAGGTTTACTCAACCTTTGGAAACTAGGATGCGAAAACGTTAGTGAGATCCCTAGAGATATTTCTAAGGTATGTCTAGGGATGTCCCTAAGGATAGGTATACGTATAGGATATAGTCCTAGAACTATGGTAATGATCATAGAATTTAACCTATGATGTTAGATATTGAGGATAATCTTCCTTTACTCTGTTGTTTTCACTAGCATGATTTTTCCTCTCACACTATTCTTTTTGGGTTTTAGAAAATGGCTGGAAACTGGAAGATTCATGATAATGGAGGATATGATAGATAATGGAATGATTTTCTTCATGAGAAACCAAATGAAACGGTATTTGGAAGTCCAAACATCGTTATTATTCCTAATCATCCTTATCATAATATGATCAATAATCTCAACTTTGTTAAGTTTCCCGACTCAAATAATAAGAGATAGATGGAGTTTCATGATGATCATAGAGGAAAGAAAGTTCAATTTCCCTCATTTAAATCTTGTGGGAAGAGGCATCAAGGAGATTGTTTCAAAGGAACTAGAAGATGCTTTGGGTGTGGAAAAGAAGGACACAAAGCCAGTAAGTTCAAAGGAAAATGTTCAGTTAACACCAGGGATGGTGATAATGGTATTACTACGACATCAACAATGGTTAAACGTTTTAAATGTTGAATGTACGGGCATTATGAAAACCAATTCCTTAAGGGAAAGTCTCATGAAGAGAATCAGTATGATATATGAAGTATAAGTTTATTTTTGGAACCATATATGATTAATCTAACCATAATATGGGCTTATAACGTTTGCTAAACTTTTGTTTGAGATAGATGGAATGACCCATCATTCTATCACAGGATCTGCTAACACTTCACGAATGACAAATTCAACTTCATTTCTTTAAGAGATGAAGTGTAAATTGTCCAAAGAACGACCAATGGTGAGACTATACCAAAATCACAAATGTATTTCTTCTAATTCCAATTTCATCAACATTCGGGAAATGATCTTGAAAACCAAAAATGTTGTCCTAGTGCTCTTATATATGATGAATCAGATGGTACCTTAGATCGTCACAAATTTATGGCTTTGTGATTGTTGGTTTTCCATAGCCATGTTCTTTACCACTCTCCATCAGAACATGATGGTTAGATTTCTCTTCCATATCCATATTTTTACCTACGTGGAATCCCATTGATTAGTTTATTTGGGTAACCGTAAAGTTTCATACTTTTGTTTTTAAATATTAGTTTTGGTATTCCTTTTTACGAGGTGGGTTTCTATTAAAGAAACTTTCGAATGGTAAACCATTTATAACCCCGACGAATTTCGAGGGGGAAATTCATTTTAATGGGGGTAGAATGTAACACCCCGAGATTTTATGAAAAATATTCTTTTTAATTTCATTAATGTCTTCTGTTGTATGCTACACCAAAAGGAGATTTCACAACGCGCATCCTTGACTTTCCTTGCATTACATGCAATCGTGACCTTCCTCGATAGCGTGTGTAGTACGCAATACTGAGTTTCACTAACCAACGATATGCTAGAAAAATATTATTAAAACTAGCCGTTATGAATAGTAATAACCATTTTTTTAAATTTTGTAAATTTTATTTTTCAAAATGGACTTCATTTTTGGATTTAGAATATCGAAATTAACTTAGGGTGAAATTTTGGTACTTTTCGGATAACTTTCATATTCTGATGAATAGTGAAAATTATTAAATTTTAATTAAAAACAACTTTTTTAATCAAAATAATTAATAATGATAATTTATTAATTTGAGTCGTTTTAAAGTATATTTAGAATATATTTTTACAATTTAATACAATGTTTTTCATTGGATGTAATTTCACATTTAAACCAGACATAAACAAGTGTAAATCTTTTGATAGTTATTATCTTTTAAAAACACGCTATTTGTTTTGAAGACGGGAAATAATTTTTAAATTAATTAATGAAACTGATATGTTTTGAATTTGGTAAAATAGAAATCATTTTTGATTTCATAATATCAAATATAGCTTAGCCCTAATTTTTGGTATTTTTCTGGAATCTTTCATTTTTTGATGAATAGTGAAACCACTAAGTGGTAGTTTAAAAAAATGAATTTTTCATAAAACTTAATTTTACCTCTTTTGTGAGTGGAATTTCAAAAATCCTAGAGACACGGTTGATGTCTGTAAGTAAAATGTGGCTCAATGAGATGAAAATAATTTTTGGTGAATAGTAACTTTTTACTTTTTTTTACCACGATTAAAAGTAAATAGGGTAATTAAGGGTAAAAATGATATTATTATTACCCTAACACATGTCCTAATTGTATTGGATAAGTGTAATTCGACCAAAAACTACCTTAGGAATAAAATATGACCATTTAGGCCCACTTGAATTAGATTAGGACATTTATTATTATTTAATTCAAAGAAGAGTTAAAAGAGTTAAAATCAATGTTTATTTACAAAATAATTTTTAATATAGGGTTATACATAAGATTAATTCGATTGTAAATATTCATTAGAAAGCTAATAATACTTTCTAAATAATGATATTTTATAATTTTGACACAATGATGATGCAGTAATTACCATAACAGTGAAAAATTAGAGTAATTGATATTATAAATACCCAAATAAATATAATTTGAGAATTTTTATGAATTACACTAATTTTATATGTTAATATGACATGTTATTATTGATTTAATTAACTTTTTTCGAACTAGTAATTCTGTTATGATTTTCAAAAAAATTAATTACTAAATAGTGTCAAAATTGACATAAAACAGTTTTTAAAACAAATATTATATTATTAATTGTTATTTTACTCCTAAAAATATAAGGTTCGACCAAATGACTTAGATAAGGTTATATATATTAATAATAAACAACTTGGGGTTCGGTTGTCTTGTTATAGTAATCTTATTAACCTTATAGTGTAAGAACACAAGAAGACACGGTAAAAGACAAATTATTTAACTTAATATTAAATCTAAATGATATGGTTAAAATAGGAACCTAAACTTGTCTAAATTATATTGGATGAGAGTATTTAGACCCATCCCCACCTTAGAATCGAAATAAATCAATTTGGAGCTATTTAAAACCGAATTTGGCTTTGTAATAAAATAATAGTTTTAGTTATTCCAAAGGTGCCCCTCTCCTCCCTTATAAAAAGGCGCCTCCTCCCTATCTTCCTCACACCACTTTGAGCCTTCAAGCATGGCCAACCCCTGAAAAATTCTCTTCTCCACTTCCCTAGAAACATCCTAGAGGTCCTGGTTTTCTTCAAACACCAATTATAGTGCCCTAAAAGGAGGTCTCAAAGAAGCACTTCAAAGAAGAGGTAATGCCCGTTACCGATTCATTCATCTTTATTTCTTTTTCCACTTCTTCTTATTTAGTTCGTTCATCATGAAGTAATAAAATCAGTATCACTAATATTCTGATATGTTATTATAAGTATGAAACAACCCTATTTCACCATCTATCCATCCTACGGAAAATGAAATCACCGCGCGTGCGTATGTACGGAATACCGTCTCCACGCCGTGGTGTAATCTATTTTCCACCACAACCATAATTGGACGGGTATAATGGTGTACATAATAACTATATATGATTATTGTAAAGTTATATTGATTCTGAAATAGTATACATACACTCCAATACAATTCAACGATCATGAGAACGATATCATCGCTCGTGCGTACGTACAGACTACCGTCTCCATGACACGATGAGATTCATTATCCACTTTAACCATTCATGAATGATTATAAAGTATTAATAATAAGTAATCATGAAATATATGACATAATAATACTACTGGATTTATGTATATATATATTTATATAATCTACTTAATTCCACTCAATTCAATAAGGAAACGAAAACAGCGTTCATGCGTATGTACGATCTACCGTCTCCATGAACGGTATATTTCATTCCATTTATCAATCCATTATATATATGTATATTCTGAATATATATATATATATCATGTTTTACATTATGTATTTAAGTAATCATGATCTAAGTAATCATATGAATAATTACAAGTTAAAACACGAACGACAAATGAGAAGATTTTACCCAAAACGCTACTTCAACATGAATTTACAAAAGAACGGGTAATATAAATTCATAAGTGACCCATATATGATATAATAACAATGAATATGATTCTGTAATAAGTCAATGACATTATTTAAATCATTATACAGGAGGTTCGGACACTTATGAAGCAAGTCGGATATAATGTAAGGGATAACTTTGCAAATCTCATTTTTATCCGAGATTGTCTATACGTTGAAATTCACTGGGGTGTATTTTATCATCTACATCCATGTTTCCTGAATATTTAATGTTATTTCCGTCCAACAACAATTTTTTAAATCCAATTTTACCCTTCGGTGAGTTTTTAGTAAAAGGTATGAAAGGAATCTTTTGTCATTTTTCGTACGAGGTACTTTTTCACTTTTCCGAAAAAAGTACGAGAAGAATGTTTTTTATCATATTCGGCATGAATGGATTTTTAAAACATTATTTACAAGAAGCTTCCTTTACAAGTTTTCAAGTTTATTTTTAATAAACATCTTTTAGTTTAAAATTGTATCACATGTTAAGAAAGGAAAAATATTTTTGAAGTAGAAAGGATATTTTCCTCAAGACTGTAGTTCAAGTGTTTTATCAAAATTATTTTCCATCTAAGATAATAAAGGGTTCTATTTATATCCCTATTATTACATTGATTTGATTATGTTGTGATGGAATTATTTTAATGAATTCCTTTATCTTATATGAATTGTTTTATGATGTCACGATGTTTAAGATTCCCATTTTTTTTACATGGGTTATGCTATGATGTATGTTTTATGATTTTGTGGCACACATAAGAAAGGTATCATTATGAGATGGGTGGGACCTATATCTCCTTCCAATGCGTTGGGTAAAGATTTTATATCTCATGAGATAGACATGGCTAGAACGGAGGGTTAAACTAGTTCAGTGAAGCGGGACTGAAATGAGGAGTGAACTCAGTTCAGAAATGGACTTTGTCCACTAAGATAGTCTTGCCAATGAGTTTTGACTAATAAGAAATGATTCTCTATGATTATGTGTATACGCCACAAAGTTTCATGTTTTAAGTTATGATTATTGGGATTACATTTCACTACTATGATTTATCCCATGTTATGAAATTATGAATTCTTTTATAGGTTATGATTTCCAAAAGCTATGTTCTTATGTATATGATGTGATTGATATTTCTTTTTTTTTTACCCTTACTGAGCATTTGAGCTCACCCTTTTATGTTTTCTTTTACCCAAGATATAGAAAAAGGTTTTAGGTAGAAAAAAAAAGAAGATCATTATGGGAGATGTTGAAGATCTTTCACCACGATTAGAAGATTATATTCCGAGTTTCCAAAGACACTAAACTATTAAGGTCCTTGTGTGTGTGTTTTTGTTATGTACTAAGTATTCCGCAAAAGTAATGTAATGTCCATGTACGTTAAGCTTCGGGTCTCTACACCCAGATTCTGTGCCCATGAGACATGATATTCAAGAATTTATTACATTACATTACAATACATTTATATAAACACATCACGCCCCAAGATATAGTGGCTCATAAGGTTCAGGTTCTTGGAAAACCAGCTGCATTCTGAAACTTTATCAGAGACACGACTGATATCTGAAAAAGTTTCATTAAAAACGTAGGGTGAGCATTTAAATACTCAGTAAGGGGTTTTGAAATTACATAATACAGTATTTAAAAACGAACTTTTAAAATACTTATACTTAAAATAATTTTTTCAAGGAAAACATCCTGACATTACAAAGGATGACATTAAAGAATTAACATTTCATACACAAACAGTTGAACATTTAAATGAAAGCTACTAGATGAACAAAGTAAGAATGTTTGTATAAAAGTTCATGACGTTTACTGAGTAAAATAAGCATAACATTAAAGTTATGCAAAAACTACTGAGCATGAACATTATCAGAGTTGTGCATAAACAATTTCACTACAAATTATAAAAATGCACATTATAACATCATAAATTTAATGCTAACATTTGCATTAAAAATTATGGAAAGGTAAAATGATCAAGGCTTATCATTTTCTCATAGGTAATGGTTCTATAACCAAGGATATTTCACTAGTAGAAATAATCTCTTGATTGGTCTTATTCTTAAAACATAATGAAGAAATTATGAATTTTTGGACTCATGCTGACTGTTCCAAGGCCTTGTTCCCTAACCTGTGCATAGAAAACCAAGCTGATAGTCAGAAACAAACTCAAAGGGTTTGTCTCCTACTTATTGTCTCAAGAGAACTACCGATGCATCACCGGGCTTATTTTTTCCTGTCTCCAACCTGGAGGGCTTACTTTTACCAGTCCCTAACCTGGAGGGATTTCATTTAACCAGACCCCAACCCGGCAGTCCAATACATTCATCATATGTCAATATGGTCTAATACCCATGGTGTCCCAAACCACATTGGGTAATTTAGTTATTTGGTCATTACCATGATATGTCATTTTCTTCCATTATGTACAATAATATATAAAATGAGTAATGAATACATGATATGATAGATAGCATTGAAAATATTGAATAATTAATCAATCGAAGTCATGGTTTAGTAAACACTATATGCCCACAGGATAATTACTACAACATTTTATATTATAGGGTTTTCCACAGGATGTGTTAAATGATAATTATTTAAAATTTCTATACATGAAAATAAAATTCTTAATGAAAATACTAGAATTTGATTATTGTGATAAACATGCCATTGAACTTGAAATTAAACCATAACCAGATTGACCACTGACATTCATCACGGCATGTTATCATAAAATAATAACTAGTTACCACATGATTTCATAAATTCTTAGTCCTCCAATGTAAATTTAAATCAAGCCAGAGTACATTCTTTAACATCATAAACTACATCAAGTGTATATGTTAGAATTCTTACTTTATTTAAAAAAGTTCATTAGTGTATACTCATTAACAAAATACATATAGGTTTGGCAAGCATTAAAATATTACATGCATCAAAACATCAACTAAGTCATAATAATTGTACTTGAAAACGGGGTTTTGGAAATTAAACTTATAAATACAATAAATCATTTATTATGTGCAAACCAAACCATATGAGGTTTATTATAAATATGTGTGAAACAACAAATACATAAATTTATAAAAAATATGGTTTTAAACAATAATGTAATTACACTAAAACCCAAAATCCTAATTCACATCTAAAATGTTATTTAAGGGTGGATATTCATCACTTAAAACTCATAGTTTGATTTTCACTATGATACATTCACATATATGCATATAATTACATAGGAAAATTTTATCAAAGGGAATTGACATGTTAAAAATAGATTCAAACGATCCTTATGTATACACAACTCCTAGTTACATATACTGATTCATTTTGTAATTCTTAAAAACAGATTTGGTTTGGGGATTATAGATATATATATATATACTAATATACCCGATTATACATATATTTATATAATAAGTTTTTCCTAATGAAAACCATACCAGGTTAACCCTTTTATATATTATACTTGTATAATCCTTAGTAACACATCAATAACCAATTTTTGAAAACCTTAAAATAATGAAGAGTGTTATATGTATATACATATACAAAACTGTATATGCAGAATACATATATATATATATAGGTTGAGTAAAATAAATCCTAACTGAAATAATCTTTCTTTAAAAATAACATAAAGAAACCAAACATCCTGTTTTTAGGAGCATAGGTAGATCCATAACTGAAAACTAACATATTAAAATATATATGTATATAACTCGTATACATATAGCTATAAAAAAGTGTTTTCTTTAATAATCATAGCAAGGTAATACCTTACATTATCTTGAAGAGGAGGAGATTTTCGGGAGATGACAAGAACATGGAATGCTTTGAGGAGATCCACTGGTGGTTGAGTCTAAGAACCGAAGGTTTCTCCAGATGCCTCAGTGAAGTTTTTTTATATAAATAAACCCATGTAGTGTATTTTTAAACAAGACGAGTGAAAAAACATGACCCAAGTTGCCTAAAAGTCATCCTTGAGGAATTCGTGTGTGAGTGGAGGGTCCGATTAGTGTAGAAAAACGGGGAAAGGGGAGTAGTCCACTGGTCTGGGACACGCCGCAGAGAAGAAGAAGAAGAGGGGAGCTGAGGAAATGGGAGGACAACTGAGATTAGGTGGGGCCATATCGAATGGCTGCGGTGCGTTGGGGAAACGATCGATCATTTAAAAAGAACTAGAAGGTCGGGATTATGTTTCGCGGTTGATCGGATGACATAGAAATGATGCAGAATTTTAAAAAACTGCGGACTACTAGGATTAGATCATGTAGGATTGAACGGTTCCCAAAAATGCAGTGATAAACCATGTTTGATTTATGGTTTAACCCAGGATTGGTTTCGATGGTAGAGATCGTGTGTTGATAGATCTAATAGCCAAGATCTCGTTTTGGCTGAAAAAATTATTCCCACATCGAAACGAACCAAGATTTGGGCACGACATATAATCCTCAACACTCCCGCTTCATGGAAATAACACACGCACACACACCACATGGCCTTATACAAGGTCCCCTCACGGGCTACGGCCCTCCTTTACACCCTGTGCACCATGAGCCTTAGACACGGGCATGTGCGTGCGCGCTGGTACCTAGCGCGAGCTATGCTCGGCTCAAACTCTCCTCTTAGAATGCACTCGGGACACTAAGACACCCATGGTCACCACCTTTGGTGTAGGGGACTGGCCTTGACCGTGAGGGCTTGGCCTCAAGGATACCCTCGGATGGCCAGTCCCCTTATATTTTTTTTAAAAAAATTTGATAAACATTTACATTTGAAAACAATATGTATATCTATTTAAACATATATGTTATTTAAAACAACTAGTAACTATAAACATAAGATAAAAAAATTAATGAAAACATTAACAATTGAATTCATTCCTATGAAACCATTCAAAAGTGTAATGGTTTTCTAAAACTAGGATTCATAGTATAAAATACTTCTATGTTGAAGGCATAGTTTCATTTAGTTAAAAATATAACATTACAGTATCAAAAATACATCTCCATAATACTTATTAAATGTATATAGGTTACATACATATAAAATACCCTCTTTAGGAGTCATAATCATTATATTATTTAATGGATATTTTAAATTACTAGGTTTTGAACTATATAAATAAACATTATGGTTTGTGAAAACAACTAGGTTCATAAAAGTATTCTTTTATTTTAAAAATATGAAATTTAAAGACATAATCTCAAAAAATAAAAAAAATTATAAAAGCATTATATAAACCTAGTTTTTATAAAAATATAAAATTCATTAATTTTAAAAACCATTTAACCAACGGTCCTTGAATTTAAACACTCAACAACTACATAAAAATGTAACGGTCAAATTGGAGTCCGATAAAAATTGGTCTCGGGGTGTCATAAACTCAAGGTGATTGATGAAGAAGAAGAAATAGAGGATGGTTCAAATTCATCCCTTTAGTTCTTAGTGAGGTTTTGGTGGATTCTGCCATTATTATGATTGTTTTGATGGATTATAAAGAACCCTATCGTCTTCTCAGGGTTATCATTGTTTCAAGTGGTCTTCCTATAATCTTAAATGGGGTTTTAATTGGTATATATGGTTATTGAGCTTTCCTTGAAAACTCAGAATTCTGTAAGACACTTCGGTGTTATGTTCTTAAATAAAGAGTTTTGTGTTTTATATTTTATATTCTATTTAGTTAAAAGGAGAAAACATTAATGGCATTAAACACACATTTTCTATTTATATGGTTTAGAAATTTTCATGGGGTTACATCCTTTCTCATTGTATCCAACAGAAGTCATAAATGTTCTTCATGTTACTCATTTCTCATAGAGTATATGAGAATATCATTGATAAACATTATCAAATAGTTGTCAAGGTAATGTCCAAAGATTATATTCATCCAATCCATAATGATTGCAGGAGAATTTGTAATTATAAAGGGCATCACCAGAAACTCATTGTGCCCATACCTTGTATAGAAGGCAGTCATTTGAATATAATCCTTCTACACCTTAAACCTATGATATCCAGAATGAAGATCAACAATGCAGATGTTCTAGGTTCTTATTAATTGATTGAACAAGTCATACATCCTTGGAAGAGGATACTTGTTTTTAAAGTGATTTTTTGACATCCTCATAATCGATACACAACTGAATTGTTCCATCCTTATTCTTCACAAATATAACCCACACACCCCAAGGTGACGCACTAGGTTATACGAAACCTTTGATCAATTTCTCTTGAAGCTTATTCTTTAACTCAACATATTTTATTGGATCCATTTTATAGGGATACATTCGAATAGTAGTAGCTCCAGGAATTAGTTCTAATGAGAACTCTACCTCACGATCTGGGGAATTTATGGGTAACTCTTTGGGAAATACATTACTATCTTCCATCACTATGGGAATTTACATAACATTGGAACATTACTTTGACTCAACCATTTGTGTGAGTTATGCTTTTTCATAAGAAAATCAAAACCAACATGGTTGAAGAACATTTCAATGGAGATTCATGATCTACCTTGAATTTTTATAAGTTTATGGAATGGTTCATAATATAAAAAGATATTTCTTTTTTCCCAATAGTTGATACAAGCACTATATAATGAGAGTCAATCCATTCCCATTATAGCATTGAATTTCACCAAGGGATATATTATGAAATTTTCTTGAACAATCATCCCACATACGCCAATAGGAGAAGACTCAAACAAATAGGATGGAATTATTACACCACACGGTGTTTTTATAGATATATCTAATTCATGGTTTTAGGGATTTGATTCTATAGTTCTTGAAAACATGTAATATATAATGGAATTCATAAAACAAGAGTAAAATAAGAATCTTTCAATTATTTATTAAATTGAGAGTGTACCATGTACAACTCCATTACCTTTATCCACTGATCCAGTAGCGATTGAATAATCATTCTCTTGTTCCTTTGGAATTTGTGGCTGCTAAGAGTGATAACCCTCAAGAAGAAAAGGTTTAGTGCACTGGCATGCATTGTGCCCTTTCTCCCAAGAGTTGTAGCATTGAACCACGAGTGGTTCTCACCTTTCATAGACTACAATATCTGTCCTTATGATTTCTTTTCGACACTACTGGTCATGGTGTCATTCTTTCTCATAGTTGAAGAATTTACCCATCCTTTTGTGGCAGTTCCAATGATGCAACATTCCACATTTTTGGCATACACGTCATTGAGTTGTCTTCCCACCTTTATCCTTAGATCTTCCGGCTTGAAACTCCATATTTTGTTTCATATGAATATAGTCATGGGAAAATTTTAAAAACACCATCTCCACATTGATAGAACACTGATCAAATTCTTGATAACTCAAAACATTTGAAATTGTAAGATCCTTTTGAAGGTGTAGTTTTAATACTCTAAAAAACCTAACAATTTTACTATCACTATTCATAACGAAACCCAATGTTTACCTTTCATGCCTTGAGTAATTATCTTCATAAGTTGTGTCAGATTCTCCATGTTTCTTCTTCATCTATATGAATTATATATCCATCATCATGGAAAGAGTTATTAGGAAATACATGTTAAGAAACATTATATTAAATTCTTCTCATTCCATATCATCAATTTCCTCACTTGTATTGGGGTTTTTAATCAAATCACATCATTTATCGACATATCCATCATGAAGATAAAATACTAGTGTCACCTTCTCTATCCTAGAACATAGTAAAAAAAGAAACTATCTCCGCCATGGAGATGAACCCTTATTATACAACTAGTGGATCATATGATCTAGTAAACATTGGTGGTCATTTCCACATAAAAAACAGAACAACCAGTTTCTCCCTCAATGGTGAAGGAGGATGTTCCCCCTTATTCTGTTTATTGTTCAAAACCTAAGATAGTTGGGTAAGAAACTCCATGATGTTTTGAACTCCACTTCCCAATGCACTGGGGATTTCATTTAAGAAATCTTTTCATTGGACCTCACATGTGTTGTTGGACTAGTTTCTCTTGGATCCTACCATTCCATAAATTATAAAAGGTTATACCATAACATATGTCAACAAGTCATGAATTAATAACATATTAATTTTTACAATTTTTTCATAAAAAATAAAATTTGGTATCCCTATGTAACGCGTCGAGTGTGCATATTTGTACTTAGTCTCATAATAGAGGTTTTCTCTTGGGTTTACTACTCTTAATTATCAAATTAACTAAACCTTGCTTATGATAACAACTAAGGTGACCCAGAATTTTAATACATTAATATTAAATTATTATAATGATAAAAATAATAATAATATTACTCCATGATGATAAAGAGGATTATTGTCTTAGGTAAATCTTGTACAAAACATAAAATTTAAGTAATGAAACATAAAAATTTATTTAATTATTTATTCTATAGCTTCTGATTGGCACTTGACATCTCTTTAGTACATGTAGTCACGTAAGGATATACATTAAAATGAGGGAGATCTAAAATCATAGTAATAGTATAGTGATGGACACGTAACATTGGATGAGCATAATCCTGACATTTGGAATGGATCATGAACATGATAGGAAGCATTGATAAAAGATTGGAATGTGGAAATGCATAAAAACAAAACATCATGTCATAGTGGTCATATATCCCCTATTGTTGTGAAACAATATTACATCATGTTGACACATCATTTCAATATAACTCATTAGGTTCATAACATTAGTCAATACATTGGAGCACTATATAATTCCATGAACACCTATCATATTTAAACACTAATGTTGCGCTATATAATTCTGAGCGCATCCGTCACATCATAAAAATATCATTATCATGAAAGCCAAATGGAATATATATATAAAATAAACATATCTAGGCCATGTAAGGGAATGGGTTTCATCTCATTATAACACATTCATAAACATTGGGATCCCAAAAGAATGTGTGAATAACAAACATGATATAGTAACCATCAACCATGAGTGAGAAATAAGATGTGTGTTTTTGAAAGAAGCGTTCTTTTGGAAACCATTTGTTTGAAATAAAAACTAGTAAAAAATTGTTATATCACATAATAGGTATGATAATTATGAAAAAATGATTTTTAAGGATAGAAAATACCAAAAATGGATTAAAATATGGATAAACTATAGAATTAAATTTGCGTTCATGAATTTCCCCTTACTTTATATCCGATTTATTTAATCATGTCAATGTCCTCTATAAATACATTAGATTAATTAATTAAAAATTAAAGAACCTTTTTTAAATTAATATGGTTCATGATGATTTCATTAGGTTATTTTTTGGGCCATTAGATGAGTTATATGGTTTAAATATATTGTATAGGAATATTCATTTTTAGGGTTTTCTTGAACGGTTCAATTGTATAAATAAATAAATGTCCATGTAAAACATGGGTAAAAATAAAGAATTAATGTTACATATTATTTATGATATTAGAGGAGATTAAATGTTCTTATAAATAATTTTTTTATTTTCCGTGTGGATGAATAATCTGATAAAATTTAATTATGATCATTTGGGTAAATTCCGGAGAATTTTCGACCACAACGAACTTGTTTTTTTATAATTTATTAATATGTACATAATTTAGTTCCAAAACATAAATAGGATATAATACATAAAATATAATCTGGTTAAACCATAAAAATGTTTTCATGAACATATATGAATGCTGTAATGGTAAGAGAAACATGTCATTCTTTAAGGTGATAAATTAACACCCCACAAACAACATTTTCTTTTCAAAAAAAAGAAGATAAGAAGGGGTTATTTGATATATTGTACCATTAATGTCAAAACATTCCAATATATCTGAGGTACTAGAGTTAACATACAATTTATATGAGGATATTTGGGGATATATTTATTAATGAACATGAAATTTAAAGGAAATTAATCGAAATGGGATTGAGGGAAATTACCTCATGAATCATCCTCTTGAGTTTCTTAGTAAAGAACCTAGAATTAGTATTTTGATGAGACTAGAATATCATTAAAGTGGGTGATAGAATAGGAAATATTTTTGGGAAGAGATTAAATAGGGTTTGATGCTTGATATTTGTGAGGAAATGAGGGTGGGAAGTATGGTATTTAAAATGGACGGGTGAAGGGTTTTCTTAATAATTTAATCATTTGATTATTATTTTCTACCAAGATATAACGTTGTGGTTATTCCATGTACAAGAATCAGAAATAGGTCATGTGAGGTCCATATTTTTTTGATTACATCAGTTATAATGTCATGAATAGTGGATTTATATTATAATGTATTCGTATGGAAAATTTATGTATTTTACTTTTCACAAAAATTCTAGTATTTCAGAAAAATCCATAAAATTTACCCTAACCATTTGATGATGTGTATAATCAAAAAATTATTTCCAGTTTTCAAAAATAATTTTCTGTATATTATTATTTTATTTTTTAATTATAACCATAACTTACAAGAAAACTATTTTTTTAAAAACATTTGTTTACTTATTACAAAACATAGGTACATCATGCTTTTATATATATCACACATATATACTATCATTGGTGAGGTTACTATTCATAAGGGTATATCAATATTAATATGGGAAAAATTATAATTAATAACGGTATATTACATTTCACGAAAAAAATATTTTGTCTTATCAGACTCTAAACATCTTACTGATCGCAACCGTGTGTGTCAGATTATCGAAATTCAAAACATAGTTGAGGAAAAATTATGTTTAATGGTCACATTGTATTTAGTATCATTATAGGTCATTTTTCATCCTAATGAGATTACACTAAATGGAATAATTGTAATAATGTAATTACATTGATAAAACATTAGTTCGTTATATTCTTCCCCCCTTATGACATTTCTCCATCAAAATATTGTTTTACATAGACAGGTGAGGGTACGTATCATTCGTAAAATCCTCTAGTTCCCAAGGTTCTTATTCAAAATTATGGTTCCTCCCAAACATATTGAAAAGGTGGGTTGTCTTGTTGTGTAGAACCAAATCTCTTTAGTCCAAAATCTGTAATGGCTGCTCCTCATAAGTGATATCATATTATAGTTTCACCACCTCTTAGTTCAGTAAATGTGAGGTATCTAGAATGTAATTACTCAGGAGTGATAAATGAAACACGTCATGAACATGAGACATATTAGGTTGAAGTGTAAGCTAATATGATATGAATTCCATGATGTTAATGATCTCAAAGTGTCCAATGTAATGTGGTCTTATCATTCCTTTATTTCTAAACTACATGACCCTCTTCCAAGGTGATATTTGAAGGAAGATGTTATCCCCAACTCCTAACTCCAAGTCCCATCGATGGTTGTCAACATAGGTATTTTTCTGCCATAAGGAAACATTGATGTGGTTTTGTATGACTTGAACCTTCTCTTTCATATATTGAACAAGATCGACACTATGTATCTTTATTTATCTATCTTCATCCAAATAGGTTCTATTTATACATCACTTTCCATATAAAACATCATATGGAGCCATCTGAATACTCAATTAGAATCTATTGTAGTATAATAAATCAACTAATGGGAGATGATGATCCCATTAACCATTTATTTCTAATGAATATGATCTTATCATTTCATCAAGCATCAGAATAGTTATTTTAGATTGGCCATCAGTTTGGGGATCATAAGCCTTGCTGAAAGTCAATTTAGTAATCATGTAATGTTTAAGACTTATCAAAAGTTTTTTTGGGAACCTTGGATCACGATCAGTGACAATAAATATTGGTACACCAAGTAGTCTCAACACTTCCATCACATATATATTTTCATGTTTTTCAAGTGAGTGATATTCCTGAATAGCGATAAAATGGGCAGTCTTAGTGTGTTAGTCAACCAAAACTCTTATCTCATTATTTTTCTTTGACGTTTTTGAGTGACCTGTAAAAAACTACAGTGACATTTTCAATTTCTACATGGGTATAGGCAATGGCTTCATCAACCATTTGATCTTTTTTCACTCTTCCTTATCATGGTGACATACAAATCACCATGAGATATATTTCGCAATCTCCATTTTCATGATATCCCAGAGGAGGTGTTCATGGATATCTCAGTACATCATGGTTGTAACACAACAGGTAAATAAAAAATAATAAATTTTCATATTTATTAATATTTTTGAACTAAATATTAATTTTCTTTTAAAGGGGTTGCTATGTTTGATTGCGTACTTGATACGCAACAACGAGTTTCATTGAAATCTTACATTGCACAGTAGTAATAAAATAATAATATTTTAAATGGTAGTTAACACACAGCTGTTGTATTGGCGGGAATGGATAGAAATAACTAAAATATGATTATATATGTTTTTTAAATGTTTTTACATTTATCTAATAAAAGATAAAGGCTTGAAATACGGAAAGAATTCAATTTTAGGCATATATACCGTAATTTTCACTAAAGGTTCACTTATCGCCTTTTGACGGCGAACATTCATTAAATATAGTTATGTTCACTCTTATACATTCTATTAGACCAAATAAAACTCTTCTTTAGAAACGGGACATCAAAATTTACTTTTTGTAATTTTTTGGTATTTTTCCGATAAAGTACATTTTTTTAATGAATAGTTTAAAATGTTGTATTTTAATTCAAAACCACTTTTTAATCAAATTTATTTATATGATAATACTATATTTTGAATTGGGTTTAAAGTGAAATTAGAATATATTTTTACCATTAAATCCAAAATTGGTCATTGGAATTAATTTCAGTTTGAAATCGGACTTAAACTACTGTCAATCTTTTGATACTTATTGTTTCATAAAAACACGCTATTTGCTCTGACAACGGGAATTAATTATTAAATTAATTAATGCAACTTATATTTTTTGAATTTTGTAAAATGAACTTCATTTTTGAATTCAGAATATCAAATATAGATTTGGGTGAAGTTTTGGTATTTTTCCAAAAAACTTCAATTTTTGATGAATAGTGAAACCACTAAGTGGTACATATAAAAACTGATTTTTCGTTTAAATGAAATTTCACCACCTCTGTGTTTTGATTTTCAAAAATAAGACATACATGGTTTTCATTAAGAAGTAAAATATGGTTCAATGGGATTAAAATACTTTTTTGGTGAATAGTAACTTTTAAGTTTTTAATCGCGATTAGAGGTAATTAGTGTAGTTTAAGGTAAAAATAATGTTTTAATAATATAGAATGACCTAGAAACATGTCCTACCCTTATTGGATATTTCATGGACGACCAATAAAATCCATGGGTCAACTTGGGGACCCCATGGAGCCACTTTGGAAGGAAAATAACATTAATATCTTTTTTATTTAATGTTAAAGTAAAAATGTCACAAACATGAGTTGTTTTACTAAAACAATTTTTAAATGTGGTTATACATGCCAGATTTTTACTATATATATTAATTAGAAATAAAAGAATATTTCCTACATCATGATATTTATTTATAATTTTTAGACATTAAATAAATTAAATTATTTGTGGCACCATGATGATGCAGCGATTACCTCATTATTTAACAATTTAAATAAAATGAAAAGATAATGTAAAATCGAAGACCTACACTTGTCAAAAACCTATTGGTTGGGTATAGTTCGAACCCTTATCACCTTATCCTCGAATTATATCAATTCTGGACCTTTTAAATCCGAAACGCATTTTAAAATAAAGTAACATTTCTTTACATTCCAAGAGTGCCCCTCCTCTCCTCTTATAAAAGGCCCCCACCTCTACCACCTTACCCACACTTCCAAAGCCTTTGGCTCAGCAAACCCCTTCCCATTTTGTCTCTACAAATCTCTTATCAACTCTTAGAAGCCTCCCTTTGGGCAGAAGTCTTCCCAAGGAAGCCTTTGAGCTCAAATATAAGAGAGTTACCCGATTTTAAGGTAATGTATTCTGTTGTGTCCTTTTGTTTTATTTTGATTCTCCAACCCCCTAAACTCTTTTTATTCATTTATTTTGTAACAAATCCAGTATCTTAAATATAATATGATGTTGTTATAATAATCTTTCGAGCTACACTTACACACACCAACATCTAATGGTTAAAGAACATACTGTTTCTGTGGATGACGAATTTCTGCCTCACGAAACGATGATTGTTCAATAATCTTCCAACACCTTCAAAGGTGGCCATTAAGATGTCACTATATTTATATATGATATAAAATATGTTTATGTCTTCCTTAAGCTTCCATATTTTTCATTTATGGCACACCTTCATGGCTTCTGTTATGGGTATACGCGATATATCTTCATTTTAGGATGTGCGGACTACCGCCCCTCAAAGTGATTTGATTCGTTAATGCCATATGTGGGATGTATAAAAGATTGATTTAAAGTTATTATATATGATTTATGTTACATATAAATGATGAATATAATTCTGGAATTAAAATATACATACCTCTCATTTACTTTTAATTCCATTAATATGACAATGAAATGAAAGTAGCGTTCATGCATTCATACGGATTACCATCTCCATGAACGGTGTATTTCATTTCTTACCTCTAAATGAATATTTAATATTATAAATACATGTATATTCTGGATATATATGATTTATATGATACCCAAATCATGAATATCATTCTGGATATAATGAACCTTGGACCACACGAACAAAATGTAACTGTAAGAAGTTCACTTTTGACTCAAGTACCGAATATCGACAAACGACCGTTATCAACTTCAGTGACTAAAAAATGTTCATAACATGGTAATAAGTGATATAAAAGGAATAATGATGTTGAAAAAGGTTCTTAATCAACTATAAAATAACTCAAGTTTATTATTCAGGACGTTAAAGAATGACTGAGTCAAGTCGGACCCGAGGTACGGGACTACGTCTCAATCTGCATTCATTGAGGCATATTTTTTTATACACCACATTATTTAATACGGTGTATAAACCCCTTTTAATTTTACGTTTATTCCAAAGGAATCTTTTTATACGAAGCGTTTTACTAAACAACAAAAGGGAATGTTTTTTGCGTACGTATGCGGCGACAACGACTTCTCCGCCGCCGCGAGTATTATTTGGTCTTTGGATTCCTCAACAAGCCGTAATGTTTTTAAAATGAAATAAATACCATATAATATTTTATTTATTTTGGAATTGAAAATGGTTTTTATAATGTATATGTTATGTCAATATATTTAAGTGATATATTGTGATCAATGTGTGGAAATGTTTTCATTCCATTATATTTGTTTTATGTCTTATGATTTTATAATGGTCCTTGGACATTTGACGGGTGATTATGTGATAAACCATAAGACGGGCGGTGCTGGGAATACCAAGATGGGTGGATACGTTATAACCAACAATGCATTGGGTATGGAAGTCAGCCGTATGGCTATTCCATTAAGTGATATGTCTTGAAGTCGATTGTATGGTTATTCCATTTAAGTATGTTTATGTCCCAAGTAACCTTTATATGTTATGTGTTCTTTATATGGGTTTATGGTAATCTTTTGGTTACAAAAAGGCTATGTAATGATCTTTTATTCAGTGAATAGTTTTTACTACTTTATAAAGGTGAAAAGTATTACTTTCATAAAGTATACATGGTTTACTTGTTGTTTTGAAAAAATAACAGGTTTCATTCTTTGTGTATCCCTTATTGAGATTTTTATTCTCACCCCAAGTGTTTTTGAAATGTTTTTCACAGGACTTAATGTGGAATAGGGTCAAGGATGGGATCAAGGGAAAGTCATGCTATATAAAACATGGAACTAGACATGTTTCTTTTTAATAGTTTTTTATTCTATGGAAACTTAGTAGAAGTGTCTACATTTTAATCTTTTGAGATGTAATAGTTATGTTCTATTTCTCTAAAACTCTAAACCTAAAAAGATACTCAATGTGAATTATTCATTTAATTCAATATTAAGTAATGTTTATGGCCGGGGCCTTATATTTGGTATCAGAGGTCAGTTTAGATAACTTTTGGAGTTAGAAAATTGTTAAATTATCAGTTAATTTATGGTATGATTGAAATGATATAGCATTTAAAGATTACCATGTTGATTCGCCTAAGATATTTCTGTGTTAAGAATGGGTTTTCATAGAGGAAATGGAAATTATTTTCTAGGAAGGCTTACAGAGGGAAATGACCTTTCAAATCAGTATCCTGAGATGGTTAGAATCAGAAATAAACAGTTTGTTGTTGTGATGACTCAGTTGAATCAGGTGATAAATGGTGGTTTTGTTTATTGATGATATTTTGGTGTTTTCTAAAAGTAAAGAGGAGAATGAAAGTCAATTAAGGTTTATTTTTCCAACCTTTAATGAAAAGAAACTATATAGAAAATTTAGCAAGGGTGAGTTTTGGTTACAACAAATTTCTTTCCTTGGTCACATTGTTTCAAAAAATGGCATAACTGTTGATCCTGCTAAAACAAAAGTTGTTGAAGAATGGAAAAGACACACAAATGTAACCGAGATCCATAGTTTTCTTGGTTTGGCAGGTTACTACTGAAGGATGGTTGAAATTTATTCATTATTATCTAGTCCAATGACTAAGCTAACTCGGAAGGGTGTTAGGATTATCTGGACAAAAGAATGTGATGATTGTTTTATGGAGTTGAAAAAAAGATTGGTGAATGATCCAGTTTTGGCACTTCCTTCAAGGAATGGTGAGTTTGTTATCTATAGTGATGCTTCATTGAATGGACTAGTCTGTGTACTTATGCAGAATGATCAGGTAATTGCATATGCTTCACGTCAGTTGAAAACTCATGAGGTAAATTACCCTATACATGATTTGGAATTAGCTGCTGTTGTTTTTGCTCTAAAAATTTGGAGGCATCATTTGTATGGAGTAAAGTGTGAAATATATAATGATCACAAAAGTTTAAAGTATATATTCACTCAGAAAGAATTGAACATGAGACAGAGGAGATGGATAGAATTAATCATGGATTATGATTGTACAATTCATTACCATCCGGGAAAAGAAAATAAAGTGGTTGATGCTTTGAGTCAAAAAAGTAATGCTTCATTAACAATGTTGGGTTTGGAACGTGATCCTTTGGTTATGGATTTGATGAACTTTGGAATAGAAGTTGTTGGTGTAGGATGTTCTTCTGTTTTGTTGTAGGTATCAGTTAAATCTTCTATATCAGATAGAATTAAGAAAGCACAGAAGCAAGACAATGAGTTGTAGAAATACGTAGAGCTGGTTCAGAAGGGTAAGTATCCTGAATGCAATATTGATAATGATTGTGTTTTGAGTTTTGGGAAGGGATTGTGTGTGCCTTGTGATTCACAGTTGAAGAGAGAGTTGTTATGTGAAACTCATAGTGCTCTGTTTTCAGTTCATCCAGGAATTACTACGATGTATAGAGATCTTTAGGAGTGTTACTGGTGGGATGGAATGAAAAAGGATATTGCTGATTTTACTGGGAAGTGTTTGACTTGTCAGCAGGTTAAAGCAGAGCAGAAGTTGCCGAAAGGGATTCTTTAGCCATTACCAGTGCCAGAGTGGAAATGGGAAAATATATCCACGAACTATGTTGTGGGATTGCCGAAGACACCTCGAGGTAATAATGCAATCTGGGTTATTGTTGATCGCTTGACTAAATATGCTAATTTCCTTGCCATAAGAGATAATTTTTCACTAGATCAACTTTCCTATTTGTATCTTTAAGAGATATTCAGGTTACATGTATTTCCTCTCTCCATTGTATCTGACCGTGATCCCAGGTTCACTTCTAGCTTTTGGAAAGGCCTTCAGAAGTCGTTGGGTACTGAATTAAATTTTAGTACATCTTTTCATCTGCAATCAGATAGGAAGTCAGAACTAACAATTTTGACCTTGGAGGATATTCTATGTGCTTTTTTGATTGATTATTAGGGAAGTTGGGACCAACATATTTCATTGGTTGAGTTTTCATATAATAACAGTTTTCATTCTAGTATACAGATGGCACCGTTTGAGGCATTATATTGGAAGCGGTGTCGAACTTCAGCTTTCTAGGATGATGTGGGTAAAAGGAAGCTGATGGGACTAGAATTTTAAGAAGAGATGGCAGAAAAAGTTTAGTTGATTCAGAAACACATGAGAACAGCTCAAAGCCGGCAGAAGAGTTATGCAGATAACCGGAGGAAGGATCTATCTTTTGCGGTAGGTGATCATGTTTTTCTCAAGGTTTCTCTATGGAAAAGTGTGATGCGATTTGGTATGAAAGGAAAGCTGAGTCCAAGGTTCATTGGACCATATGAAATTCTAGAGAAAGTTGGATCAGTTTCTTACCAAGTGGATTTACCTCCGAGTTTATCTAAGGTACCCAATGTTTTTCATATTTCGATGTTGAGAAAGTATATGCCAGATTAATCTCATGTTTTGAGCCCAGGGGTAGTTCTGTTGGAAGAGAATCTCTCTTATGAAGAACAACCAGTCCAGATTCTTGACCTAAGATAGCACGTGTTGTGAAATAAGTTAATTTACAAGGTAAAGGTTTTTTGGAAAAACCATATGGTTGAAGAGGCAACGTGGGAATATGAAAATGCTATGACGGATTAATACCCCCCACTTATTTTGATATGTGAATAAAATTTTGAGGACGCAATTTCCAAAAGGGGGGAAGGATGTAACATCCCAGGTAAATAAAGATTAATAATTTTCAAATTTATTAATATTTACAAATTAAATTTTAATTTTACTTTAAATGGGTTGCTATGTTCTATGGCGTACCTGATACACAACAAAGAGTTTCATTGAAATCTTATGTTGCACACTAGTAATAAAATAATATTATTTTAAATGGTAGTTAACACATAGCCATTGTATTCGCGAGAATGGATAGAAATAACTAAAATATGATTATTTATGTTTTTTAAATGTTTTTAAATTTATCTAATAAAAGATAATGTCTTAAAATATGGAAAGAATTCAATTTTAGGCATATGTACCGTAATTTTCACTAAAGGTTCAGTTATCGCCTTCTGATGGGGAACCGTCATTAAATATAGTATTGTTCACTCATATACATTATATTGGACCAAATAAAACTCTTCTTTAGAATCGGGACATCAAAATTTACTTTGTGTAAATTTTTGGTATTTTTCTGATAAAGTTCATTTTTTTAATGAATAGTGTAAAATGTTGTATTTTAATTCAAAACTTCCTTTTAATATAATTTATTTGTATGATTAGATTATCTTTTGAATTATTTTTGAAATGAAATTAGAATATATTTTTACCATTAAATCCAATAGTGGTCGTTGGAATTAATTTCACTTTGAAATCGGACTTAAACTAGTGTCAATCTTTCGATACTTATTGTTTCATAAAAACTCACTATTTGCTTTGACAACGGGTATTAATTATTAAATTAATTAATGAAACGTATGTGTTTTGAATTTTTTAAAATGGAATTCATTTTTGAATTTGGAATATCAAATATATCTTAGGGTGAAGTTTTGGTATTTTTCTGAAAAACATCAATTTTTGATGAATAGTGAAACCACTAAGTGGTACTTATAAAAACTGATTTTTCGTTTAAATGAAATTTTACCACCTCTGTGTTTTGAATTTCAAAAATCCGACATACATGGTTTTCATTAATAAGTAAAATGTGGTTCAATGGGATTAAAATAATTTTTTGGTGAATAGTAATTTTTAAGTTTTTAATCGCGATTAGAGGTAATTAGTGTAGTTTAAGGTAAAAATAATGTTTTAATAATATGGAATTACCTAGAAACATGTTCTACCCTTATTGGATATGTCATGTCAGACCAAGAAAATACATGGGTCAACTTGGGGACCCCATGGAGCCACTTTGGAAGGAAAATAACATTAATATCTTTTTATTTAATGTTAAAGTAAAAATTTCACAAACATGAGTTGTTTTAATAAAACAATTTTTAAATGGGGTTATAAAAGTCATATTTTTGACTATAAATATTCATTAGAAAGATAAAAAGATTTTATACATCATGAAATTTTTTTATAACTTTTTGACATTAAATAAATTAAATTATTTATGGAACCATGATGATACTGCGATTACCTAATTATTTAACTATTTAAATAAAATGAAAAGATAATGTAAAATCTAAGACCTACACTTGTCAGAAACATATTTTCTGGATATATTTAGAACCCTTATCACCTTATACTCTAATTTAATCAATTTGGGACCTTTTAAATAGGAATATAATTTTAAAATAATGTAACATTGCTTTACATTCCAAGACTGCCCCCCTCTCCTCTTATAAAAGCCCCCCACCTCTACCACCTTACCCACACATCCAAAGCCCTTTTCTCGGCCACACACTGCCCATTTTGTCTCTCCACATCCCTCTATAACTCTTAGAAGCCTCAATTTGGGCAGAATCCTTCCCAAGAGAGCCTTTGGGATCAAATCTAAGAGAGTTACCCGATTTTAAGGTAATGTCTTCACTTGTGTCCTTTTGTTTTATTTTGCTTCTCCAACCCCATAAACTCATTTTATTCATTTTTTGTAACAACTCCAGTATATTAAATATACTATGATGTTTTTATAATAATCTTTAGAGCTACAATTACACACACATACATCTAATGGTTAAAGAACATACGATTTCCGTGGATGGAGAATTTCTGCCTCACGAAACGATGATTGTTTAATATTCATGAAACACCTTCAACGTTGGCCATTAATATGTCACTATATTTATATATGATATATAATATGTTTATGTCTTCATTAAGCTTCTGTATTTTTAATTTATGGCACACCTTCATGGCTTCCATTATGGGTATATGCAATATCATCATTTTAGGAAGTGCGGACTAACGCCCCCTCAAAGTGATTTGAATCATTAATTCCAAATGTGGGACGTATAAAGGATGTATTTAAAGTCCTTATATATTATTTATGTTACATATAAATGATGAATATAATTCTGGAATTAAAATATACATATGTCTCATTTTGTTTTAATTCCATTAATATGACAAAGAAATGAAAGTAGCGTTCATGCGTACGTACGGCTTACCGTCACCATGAATGGTGCATTTCATTTCTTACCTCTAAATGATTAAGTAATATTATGAATACATGTATATGATGGATATATGTGATATATATGATATCCAAATCATGAATATCATTCTTGGATATAATGAAGCTTTGACCACACGAACAACATGTAATTGTAATAAGTTCACTTTTGAATCAAGTACCAAATATCGACAAACGACTGTTATCAACTTAAATGACAAAATAATGTTCATAAAATGGTAATAAGTGATATAAAAGAAATAATGAACTTGAAAAAGGTTCTTAATAAAGTATAAATTAACTCAAGTTTATTATTCAGGACGTTAAAGAACGATCTAGTCAAGTCGGACCCGAGGTAAGGGACATCGTCTCAATCTCCTTTCATTGAGGCATATTTTTGTTTTATAAACCACTTTCATTAATACGGTGTATAAACCCCTTTGAATTTTACATTTATTCAAAATGAATCTTTTTATACGAAGCGTTTTACTAAATGACAATAGGGAATGTTTTTGTCAAATGTATGCGGCGACAACGACTTCTCCGCCGCCGCGAGTATTATTTGGTCTTTGGCTTCCTCAACAAGCCGTGATGTTTTTAAAATGAAATAAATACCATATACTCTTTTATATATTTTTCTAATGAAAATGGTTTTTATAATTGATATGTTATGTCAATATAATTAAGTGATATATTGTGATCAAAGTGTGAAAATGTTTTCATTCCATTATATTTGTTTTATGTCTTATGATATTATAATGTTACTTGGACATTTGACGGGTGGTTACATGAAAAACCATATGACGGGTGGTGTTGTGAATACCAGGATGGATGGTTACGTTATAACCTCCAATGAATTGGGTATGGAAGTCGGTCGTACGACTATTCCATTAAGTAATATGTGGGGAAGTCGACCATATGGTTATTCCATTTAAATGTTTTTATGTCCCACGTTACCATTATATGTTATGTGTTATTTATATGGGTTTTATGGTAATATTTTGGTTACAAAAAGGGTAAGTAATGATCTTTTATTTAGTGAAGAGTTTTTACTACTTCATAAAGGTGAAAAGTATTACTTTGATAATGTATACATGGTTTACTTGTTGTTTTGAAAAACTAAGAGCTTTCATTATTTGTGTATCCCTTACTGAGGTTTTTATGCTCACCCCAAGTTTTTTTGAAATTTTTTTCACAGGAATTAATGTGGAATAAGGTCAAGGATGGGATCAAGGGAAAGACATGCTATATAAAACATGGAACTAGACATGTTTCTTTTTAAGAGTTTTTTAATCAATGGAATCTTTTTAGAAGTGTCTACTTTGTAATCATTTGAGATGTAATAGTTATTTTCTAATTCTATAAAACTCTAAACCTGAAAATAAACTCAATGTGAATTATTCATTTAATTAAATATTAAGTAAGGTTTAAGGTCGGGGCATTATAATGGTTCTACTAGGATGGATAGAGAGTGTTGAGCTATCTATATTTTCTGACAACTCCTTCTTTATCCTGGGTGATGAAGGGACACAAAGCTGCATTCCAAACCAAATCACACCTTCATCATCGATATATAAATATTTCAACCTAACCTTTTTTACTGCATTCACCTTATTTTGAAACTCCAAATCATCCCTTTGTACCGCCTTAATCATATCGTGGATTGATGGTTGTGCAAAAATTTGAGAAAGTTAGGATGAATACATTTCCATTATAATTTCCAAATTAATCATTTTCATTTGAAAAAAGATTGTTTCATTATCAATAGGTAACATGGATAGTGTAGCAGGTTCTTTGGTGCCTAGAGCATTAGCAACCTTGTTTTCCTTTCTAGGATGATAGTGATTAGAGAAATCACAATCCTTTATTTTCTCTAACCATCTCCTTTGATGAATGTTGAGATCCTATTGTGTGTATATAATCATTATGCTATTTTGGTTAGTGTATATGTCACACTTCACACCATATAGGTAGATCTGCTATATTTTTAAGGCATAAATCATAGCTTCTATCTCTAAATCATGTATCGGGTAGTTTTCCTCATGGATAAACAACTACAGAGAGGAGTGGGATATCATATTATCATTTTTCATGAGTACACAACCCAAGACTTTCTTTATAACATCACTATATATCACAAAACATTCTCCACTTATCTGTAGTGTGAGAGTAGGTGTTGTGATCAGCCATATCTTTAGCTCCTTGAAGTTTCCCTCACATTCTTTTGTCCAAACGTTGTTTATCCATTTCCGTCTAAACATAGTTAATATGATTGATAATCATGTGAAATTTCTCAGAAAACATCACTAGTACCCAACAAATCAATGAAAATAGCATATTTCTACGAGACTAGAGGGTCTGTTCCATTCTTCAATAGCCTTTCATTTTTAAGGGTCCATAGAAATTCCCTCTCTTATGATCACATGTCCCCATAACGTGACTTTCTTCATCCAAAAGTCACAATTTCTGAACATGGTGTAAAAATTTTAAATTTTCAATGTTTTCAACACAAGTCATATATGTTCTTCATGTTCTTCATTTCTCTTGGAGTATATGAGATTATCCTCGATAAACACTTCTGCAAATATTCCAAGGTAATGTCCAAACACTCTATTCATCAAATCCATGAAGATTGTCAGAGAATTAGTATGTCCAAAGTGCAACACAAGAAAATCATAGTTCCCATACCTTTAATGGAAGACAACCATTTGAATATCTTCCTTCTTCACCTTAAACTGATGATATCCAAAAAGATGATCCACGTTGGAGATGCATTTATATCCCCTTAACTGATCGAACAAGTCATCAATCCAGGGAAGAATACAATTTTTCATTATGCTGAACATGTTTAGTTCCCAATAATCGATACTCAGTCGCATTCTTATATCATTCTTATTAACAAAGAGCACTAGGACACACCAAGTTGATGTACTAGGGAATATGAACCCTTTGTACAAATGCTCTAGAAGATGTTTATTTAACTCCTATAGTTTTATTGGAGTCATTATATAGGGATACATTGATATACACTACTGTAAATTTAGGCTATATCCACAGTTTCAAACCATGGATATAAGTCCCAGAATCATGGATATATGTTATAGAAATGGTTCAATGAAACATGTCAGGTAATGGCGTGGATATAGGGCAAGACCTATAGCCACGATTTGAAACCGTGTCTAAAGCCCTATATCCACGGTTTGAACCGTGGCTATAACTCTATAGCCATGGTTTGAAACCGTGGATATAGGGTATTTCCATGGATTGAAACCATGGAAAAACATTAAGCCGCACAAATCCTATAACCACGATTCAAAATCATGGCTATATAGCTTTAGCCACGGTTTAAAACTGTGGCTCTAGGTCTACATGCACATTTTAAAACCGTGGCTCAAGGGACAGACATTTCTTAAAAAAACCCATAGCCCCTGAACATCCCCCCTGGACAGCCACTCATGCACCCTCGGATATCCCCCTTGCACCCACGGACAACCCCCTTTCACACCCCCATACATCCCCCTTGAACCCCCCTAGAAAGCCCACATGCCCCCTGGATACCCCCCATGCCCCCCTGGACAGCCACCTTGCACTCCCCCTGGACAGCCCTTGCACCCCCTTGGACAGCCCTTGCACCCACCCCCCTCGACAGCAATTGCACCCCCTTGGACAGCCCCCCCTACACCCCCATGCCCCCCTAGACAACCCCATTTAACCCCCTGGACAACCCCCTTTCCCCCTCCACCCACTCTTATAGGAGCCCACCACCCAACCCCTCCCTGTAGCCCCCCTAGCAGACCCCCTGGACATCACCCTTGCCCCCCACCCCCACTCCTATAGTACACCCTCCCTGCACCCCCCCCCCCTCGAGAAGACCCCCCATAACACCCCCATCCCACCTTGCACACCCTCCCTAGACAGCCCCCTTACAGACCCCTGGACAGGCCTTGCACCCCATAGGACAACCCCCCTTGGACAGCCCCTTGCACCCCCCTGGACAGCCACCTCCACCCCCATACCCTTCTTGGACAACCCCCTCGAACCCCCCAACATCTGCAGTAGCCCACAACCCCACCCCTCCCTACAGCCCCCCCCCCCGGGAGATGAGTGGAGAAGACCCTTGAGAAACTGCCAAACTTATTTATTCCAAGAAAATCTCGAATTTCTGGAAAGTACGTTAAAAAATCATTGATGAGGTATGCATTTTTCTCATCCCTGTTAATGACCGAATAAAATCTAATATTAAGGGGGAGATATTTAATTAATCAATTACAATAAGTTGAGGAAATTTGAGATCTTAAGGCTTATTTCTAAAACCTACTACATGTACCTGAATGTTTTCAACATGTGTATTGAGATGAGTGCAAGATCACAGGTTGTAAATATGGAAGGTAGGTTGTTTCATGCCAATATGCAGGTGATAAATGGCTTGAAATATAGTTGGAGTACCCAAGCATATTGATGATACAATTAGGAGCTGGACAGCTTAGAAGGGATTTGGAAGTTCCCATGGTTGTTGAGAAGGAATATGAATTTCTCAAGCAAAGGTGTTAGTATGCGAATCTTAAAGCCCCCCCCCAATGAACCCCTATCCCTAAATCCCCCCTTCCCACCTTAGACCGACCCCACTCACCCCCCACTAGACAGACCCCCACCTCCTGGACACTCCCCTCCCTCCTGGAAACCCCCCTGGACAGACCCCCTCCTAGACACCCCCTCTCTCCTGGACAAAACCCCATGGACAACCCCACCCAGATAGCAGCCCCCGCTGGACCCCCCCCCCCCCCCCCCCTCATGGACGCCCCCTCCCTACTATACAACCCCCCTAGACAACCCCACCCAGACAGAAGCCCCCCGGACAACAGCCCCCCCTCCACCCCCCTGAAAAGACCCCCCCCCCCCCTCATGGAAACCCACCTAGACAGACCACCCCAGGACAACCCCACCGGGACAACATCCCCTCCCTTCTAGACAAGCATTTCACCGCCCCTTCTGGAAACCCCCCTCTTGAACACCCCCTCCCTCCTAGAATTCCCCCTCCCTCCCGGAAACCCCCTTGGACCACCCCACCTAGACAGCAGCCCCCCTCCATGAAACCCTATATTTTTGTGCTTCCTTTGGGTACATTGAGGGGTTTTGGTGCTGGATTTATCCGTTGGAAAGGGATAGGAATGTAGAGTGAATTTTTTGGATGGTTCTCAGGTTGTGTGTGTCATGCAGGCAATGTTCTTGTGGGGGTTCTTGTTGCTATTATGGTGTTGGGTGGGTGTGGGATGTTTATAGTGCAAGGATCATGTGTAGACGATGCCTGATTTAAGTGTGTGGGGATGATTCTAGAGGGGATTCTAGTGTGGTGCGGATAGAGTCACATGTTATTATTCTAGGTTCAGATGTAGAGGATAAGGTTCATGGTGTGGGTGGTTCAAGCATGGATTTCTAGTTTTTGGTTGATTGGTTTCTTTTTGGGTTGTGGTTTTCCTGCTACTTGGATACATGTAGGGGATTTCTTGTGGATGGTTGAGGTTGAGTTTGTGGTTGACTGGTTGGGAATTCTTTTTGTGTCTGGTCTTTTTCATATGGTGATGTTAGGATATTGTTGTCCTGATTCATTCAGTGGTTTAATGTGGTGGTCCAGTGCTATGATATTTTTGAATGTTTCCTTGGATTCAAGGTTCATGAAGTAGTAGGTGGTTCTAGTTGCGTATGGACTAGTGATGTTGTTCCTAGAGGAAGGTTTTATTTATTGGATGGGTTCTTTGTAGTATCCTTTTCTGTTGCAGTATCTATTCTAGTGTGAGTTTCTAGGAGGGTTGGGTTTTGTTTAGTGTTGGGTGGGATGACTGTAATTATTGGTGTTTAGGGAAGCGGTGTTGTGGTTGGGTGGTAGGTGGATGGTTTTTGGTTTTTTAAGGGTACAATAAGGAGGGTTTGATTGATGGTTTTTATTGTAGGTGAGTTGAGTGGTTTTTTTTAAGGATTATGTGATTCTGAAACTATTAACTTTTGGTGAAGAATACCAACAATGATTGGGTGATATTTCATAGGAGGGGTGAGGGATTTTAGGAACTTCACCTTCAGTACAAATTCAAGAAGAAGATAATTGAATGTCCATAATAGATTTCATTGTTCAATAAAAGAGAAAAATGATTAGATACAAAATCTCTAATATAGAACCTAAAATATATTTCCTCAATCTATAGAATAACATTTGGTGTAAACATAATTTGAGTCCATTTTAATATGGAATATTCATAGGAACAAAGCTATATTTTATGGTACTATAGATCTTTTACAAAACATAGTGGTTTCAGTATCTAGTGAAACTTCTCAACCATAGAACAGAGAATATAAAGAAGATTTTATTATCAATCATGATGAAAATAAGAATCAAAGGTCTTTTACTGAAGAACAAGTTAAAGACAATGATAAAAGAAATCATCAAGATCAACTAGTAGTCTTTGACTCTAAAATGATAGTCTAAATCCAATCAATTTCAATCATAAATGATTACATAGACCCAGAACTGTTTATTCATACTGATATTAAAGTGGATTTTGATACAACATTCTTTTCCTCTATTTAGAAAATTGGAGATTAATCTTATCCCACCGTTGATAGAGGGAAATCATCTAAATAAAAACAAGAAAAATATTTTGATTCATTGAATACATAATCGATGGATTTCTTGATCATTTTAAGAAGCTATGAGAATAAAATTCACGTTCTCAGAGTGAATTAAAGGCTTTAATAAAATCATTTGATGATTTAAGAAATTAAACTATTCATGGAGATGAGATTGAATTGGTACAGACTCATATTACTAATCTATGAGATAATAAAATTACAATAAGTGATTTTGTTTTTTTATAAATGGATGACCAGTTTGGAAAGATCAATGAAGATTATATTTCTAAAATAGATTTTATATATTTAAAAAGATATTTTTGGAGTCACATTGAATATTTTAGATGTTGTTCTAATCAATCTATAACCTCAAAATATACAACTCAAACCTCGTTAAATTTAGTCATAAGGGTTTAACCCAATATAGTTGTCATGAATAGTTTCAATGATATATTTATACTCTTTAGTGTGACATTATAAAACTCAATGTGCTAAAAGAAAATCAACAATATCTTATTGAAGAGATAACTTTATGAAATCCTACCATCATCAATCGTCTCAGTCTATTTGGATCATTGATTTAAATGTTTTTATGTTCAGAAGAAACATTTTAGGAATTTATGAATGTAAATTTGATTGAATGTTTAATGATTTGTCCTATAGCAGGGCCAAATCACAGCATTACCACGGTGTGACCGCGGCATGTTGGCCAGGTCTAGCGACATCTGCGAGGCATCATCTTACAACCCGGAGCGAAGGGAGTAGGAGGAGGTAGGGCAACATTCTGGTCGTCGCCCTGCCAGTAAAAATTGTGATTAGTCAGTCTTAACATTGATCACAAGACTCATGGAATACTATCACTGTGAACTATCGTGGGTTGTCATCCTGGAGCAGGGCCAAATCAAGGTGTGACTGTGGAGGGACCATGGCCTGACTACGGCAGGACCGCGCCGTGACCGCGGTGTGACCGTGGCGTGACCACGGCGTGACCGTGGCGTGACCATGGCGGGACCGCGGCATGACCGCGATGTGACCCCGATGTGACCGCCGCATGACCACGGCGTGACCGTGGCATGTTGTCCCTGTCCAGCGACATCCTTGGGGTAGCATCATTCATCCAGGATCGAAGGGAGCAGGAGGAGGTGGGGAAACATTCCGGCCGTCGCCCCGCCGACATAAATTGTGATTAGTCAGTCTCAACATTGATCACAAGACTCTTTGGATAAGATCACTGCGAACCGCCGTGGGGTGTCGTCATGAAGCCGGGCCAAATCATGACGTGATCGTGGCGTGACTTCGCCTTGACTGTAGCGTGACCTCAGCATGACCGCGGCGTGACCGTGGGGTGACCGTGGCGTGACTGCGGTGTAACCGCAGCGTGATCGCGGCGTGTCGGCCCGGTCTAGCGACATCCACGATGAAGCATCATCCAACCAGGAGCAAAGGGAGCGGAAGGAGTCGAGGAAACATTCTGGTTATCGCCCCACCGACAGAAATTGTTATTATTCAGTCTCAACATTGATCACAAGACTCGTGGAATAATGTCACTATGAACCACCACGGGGTGTCGTCCTGGAGTAGGTCCAAATAACAGTATTATCACGGCATGACCGCGGCATGACCGGGACGTGACCACGGCGTGACCGCGACGTGACTACGTCGTGTTGGCCCTGTCTAGTGACATCCGCGGGGCAACATCATCTATCCAGGAGCGAAGGGAGCGGGAAGAGGCATATGAAATACTTAAACCAAATCTAAACATGATAAAAATAACTATAACTAGTCTTTGGTTTAGAAGACAGCGCACCTCCGTTGGAGGGGTTTTATTATAAAATCAGGGCATTGCATTATCTCAAAATTTATTTAATTATATTTAATATTTATTCGGAAACTCATTAAGCACAAATCAAATGCAATAATTTAAGAAACTAGATCATCATAACTATCACTATGAGTGTTCTCAAACAGCGCACCTCCGTTGGAGGGGTTTTAATATAAAAACATGACTTGATCAAATGAAACAATTATATAAAAGAACACATATTCAATATATGGAATTCAATATATGGAATTCAATATAATTGACTAGAATAAATAAAGAAGATAAATTCAATTTAAAGCATTCTTGAATTTAAGAGGCTAGAAGAGGGATCCTACCTCAATGTGGAACCAAACCATCCACTTCGGCTTTTGGAGCATTCTCACTAAAATTTGTTGCTCCCCCACAGGGTATACACACCTTCACACATTAAATGTATTTTACAGAAACCTTCAAATTAAATTGGCAATGTCTCTCATAAAATTTAAGGAGGATAGTGTAAAACATAAAAATCACTGGAAAAAAAGTAGAAACCTGAACCTGGATGTTTGTTTATGCTTCCAACAACAGTATGATTTGACCATTCAACAGGTTCATGAGATGTTATCCAGCTTTTTTCGTGCCCATAAAATACAAGAAAATTGTTATTAAATAGTAAAATAACTAAAGGAAATTAAAGAAAAGAAAAGGGAATGGAATTTTTAGGTTTCAAACCTCGAGCAGGGGCTGTTGTTAACCTGTCCACAGCTGGACAGTTCCAACAATTTATGTCCACTACTGTCGAGACTCGAAGCGTAACGTACATGGACATTAAATTAATTTTGCGGAATATGTAGTACATAACAAAAACACACACACAAGGATTGTAATAGTTTAGTGTCTTTGGAAACTCGGAATATAATCTTCTAATCGTGGTGAATGATCTTCAACATCTCCCATGAAGATCTTCCCTTTTTTTTACCTAAAACCTTTCTTTATATCCTGGGGAAATGAAAACATAAAAGGGTGAGCTCAAATGCTCAGTAAGGGTAAACAAAATAAATATCAATAACATCATATTCATAAGAACATAACATTTTGGAAATCTTAACCTGCAAAAGAGAGCATAATTTCATAACATGGGATAAATCATAGTAGTGAAATGGAATACCAATAATCATAACTTAAAACATGAAACTTTGTGTCATTCACACATAATCATAGAGAATCATTTCTTATTAGTCAAGACTCATTGCCAAGACTATCTTAGTGGACAAAGTCCATTTCTGAACCGAGTCACCCTCGTTTCAGTCCTGTTTCACTGAACTGGTATAACCTACCATTCCAGCCATGTCTATCTCATTAGATATAAAATCATTACCCAATGCATTGGAGGGAGATATAGGTCCCACACATCTCATAATGATACAATTATTATGTGTGCAACAAAATCATAAATCATGCATCATTGCATAAGCCATGTAATAAAAATGGGAATCTCAAAATCATGACATCATAAAACAATTCATATAGGATAAAGAAATTCATAAAAATATTTTTATCAAAACATAATCAAATCCATGTAATAATAGGGATAGAAATAGAACCCTTTATTATCATAGATGGAAAATAATTTTGATAAAACACTTGAACTCCATTCTTGAGGAAAATATCCTTTCTACTTAAAAAATACTTTTCCTTTCTTAACATGTCATTCAATTATAAACTAAAAGAAGTTGATTAAAAATAAACTTGAAAACTTGTAAAGGAAGCTTCTTGGAAATAATGTTTTAAAATTCCATTCATGCCGTATATGTTAAAAAAAACATTCTTCATACTTTTGTCGAAAAAGTCAAAAAGTACCTCGTACGAAAAACGACAAAAGCTTCCTTTCGTATCCTTTACTAAAAACTCACCGAAGGGTAAAATTGGATTTAAACAATTTTAGGTGGACGGAAATAATATTATATATTTAGGAAACATGGATGTGGATGATAAAATACAACCCAGTAAATGCTAAAGTATAAACAATCTCGGATAAAAATGAGATTGTGATATTTCCCTTACCTTATGTCCAATATGCTTTGTACGTATGCGAACCTCCTGTATAATGATTTAAATAATGTCATTAACTTATTACATATTCATATTCATTTTTATGATATCATATATGGTTCACTTATGGCTATATATTACCCGTTCTTTTGTAAATTCCATGATAAAGTCGCGTTTTGGGTAAAATTGTTTCAATTATCGTAGGTGTTTGGACTTGTTGTTCTTGACATTATTATTACTTATATTATGATTTACATACTTCCAGAATATAAAACATGATTTATATATCATATATATTCAGTATATATATATATATATATAATAGATATATAAATGAAATGAAACACACCATTCATGGAGACGGTAGTCCGTACGTACGCATGAACGCTGTTTTCCTTTCCTTGTTGTCTTGAATGGAAGTAAGTAGATGACATATATATATATATAAATCCAGTATATTTAACATGTCATATATTTCATTATTATTAATTATATATACTTTATAATCATTCATGAATGGTTAATGTGGAGAATGAATCTCATCGCGTCGTGGAGACGGTAGTCCGTACGTACGCACGAGCGATGATATCGTTCTCATGATGGTGGAATTATATTGGAGTTTTTGTATACTATTAAAGAATTAATATCACTTTATAATAGTCATATATAGTCATTATTTACACCATTATACCCATCCATGTAAGGTGGTGGTGGAAAATAGAATACACCACGGCGTGGATACGGTATTCCGTACGTACGCACGCGCGGTGATTTCGTTTTCCGTAGGATGGATAGATGGTTAAATAAGGTTGTTTAATACTTATAATAAAATATCAGTATATGATTTATACTGATAAAATTACTTAATAATGAAAAAACCTATGAAGAAGATGTGGAAGAAGAAATAAAGTTGAAAGAATCGGTAACAGACATTACCTCTACTTTGAAGTGCTTCTTTGAGACCTCCTTTTATGGCACTAAAAAAGTTCTTTTAAGAAGACCAGAACCTCTAGGATGTTTCTAGGGAATTGGAGAGGATAAATTGGCAGGGGTTGGCCGAGCTTGAATGCTCAAAGTGGTGTGAGGAAGAGGGGGAGGAGGTGCCCTTTTGTAAGGGAGGAGAGGGGTACCTTTGGAATAAGTAAAACTATTATTTTATTATAATGTCAAATTAGGTTTTAAAAAGCTAAAAATTGATTTATTTAAAATATAAGGTGGGTATGGGTCTAAATAATCTCATCCAATATAATTTATACAAGGTTAGGTTCCTATTTTAACCTTATCATTTAGATTTATCATTAAGTTAAATAATTTTACTTTTACTGTGTCTTCTTGTGTTCTTACACTATAAGGTTAATAAACTTACTATAACAAGACAAAAGAACCCCAAGTTGTTTATTATATATATTTATATAACCTTATCTAAGTCAGTTGGCCGAAAATTAGATTTTTATGAATAAAATAACAATTAATAATATAATATTTGTTTTAAAAACTATTTTATGTCAATTTTGACACTATTTAGTAATTGATTTTTGTGATAATCATAACAGAATTATTAGTTCTAAAAAATTTAATTAAATAAATACTAACATGTCATATTAACCTATAAAATTAGTGAAATTCATAAAAAGTCTCAAATTACATTTATTTGGGTATTTATAACATCAATTATGTCAATATTTCATTAATAAGATAATTACTGCATCATCATTTTGTCATAAATAAATTACATTATTTAATGTCTAAAAATTACAAATAAAATACCATTATGTAGGAAATCCTTTTAGCTTACTAATGTGTATTTATAGTCTAATTTATCTTATGTATAACACTATATTAATAATTATTTACTTATTAAACTTTGATTTTAACTATTTTAACCCTTCTTTAAATAAATTAATAATAAATATCCTAATCTAATCCAAGTGGGCCTAAATGATCATATTTTCTTCATAAGGTTGTTTTTGGTCGAATTACACTTATCCAATAGAATTAGGACATGTGTTGGGGTAATAATAATAACATTTTTACCCTTAATTACCCTATTTACTTTTAATCGTGGTAAAAAAAGTAAAAAGTTACTATTCACCAAAAATTATTTTCATATCATTGAACCACATTTTACTTACTGACATCAACCGTGTCTATCTGATTTTTGAAATTCCACTCATAGAAGCGGTAAAATTATGTTTTATGAAAAATTATTTTTTTTAACTACCACTTAGTGGTTTCACTATTCATAAAAAAAAATGAAAGTTTCCAGAAAAATACCAAAAACTAGGCCTAAGCTATATTTGATATTATGGACTCAAAAATGATGCCATTTTACCAAATTCAAAACATATCAGTTGTATTAATTAATTTAAAAATTAATTCTCATCATCAAAACAAATAGTGTGTTCTTAAGAGATAATAACTATCAAAAGATTGACACTTGTTTATGTCTGGTTTAAATGTAGAATTACATCCAATGACCAACATTGTATTAAATTGTAAAAATAAATTCTAAATATAATTTAAAAAAAATCAAATAAATAAGTTATCACTTTTAATTATTTCTACTAAAAAAGTTTTTTTTAATTAAAATTTAGTAATTTTCACTATTCATCAGAATATGAAAGTTATCCGAAAAGTTCCAAAATTTCACCTTAGGAAAAATTCGATACTCCGAATCTAAAAATAGAGTCCATTTTGAGAGATAAAATTTCTAAAATTATAAAAGGTCGTTATTACTATTCATAACGACTAGTTTTAATAATATTTTAATAGCATATCGTTGTTTAGTGAAACTCGGTATTACGTACAACACACGCTATCGAGGAAGGTCTTGATTTCGTGTAATGAAAGGCAAGTCAAGGATGCGTTTTGGGGAAGCTACTTTTGGTTTAGCATACATCACAGGACATTAATGAAATTAAAAAGAATATTTTTCATAAAATCTCGGGGTGTTACAACTACCCCTTCCCCCTGCCACCAGCCCCTTGCCCCCTACCCCCTACCCCCTTCCCCCCTGCACCCTCCACCCTACCCCCTGCCCCTGCCCCCCTCCACCCAGCCCCCTAGCCTGCCCAGCCCCCCTGCACCCCCCTGCCCCCCCTTCCCCCCTCCCCCTGCCCCCTTCCGCCAGCCCCCCTCCACCCAGCCCCCTCCACCCTGCCCCACTCCACCCAGCCCCCTAGCCTGCACGCCCCCTGCACCCCCACCCCCTCCATCTATTCCCAGTTGCTAAATAATGTTTTTGTATTAAGTACAATTCATTTATGAACATAATTTTCCTATGATACTAAATATTTATATCCAAGAATGTTTTATTATGTTATGTATCTTAAAAATTCTTTAGTAGACATGTACAAATAGGTTGGTTTTATAAATAATGACATCCCAATGTCACTTAACATGGTTTTACAAGAATATGATAACATATACCAATATAAGCACAATAAATTATTGAGTAAATATCATTGTATACATTAAAATTCCTACACCTGAGGAATATGGAACTTTCTCCATGTATTAGCACTCTTCTTCCATTGTGAGTTCTTGTGCCTATGTCAAGATGAAGTGCAAAATGGGTAGTCACTGTTTGTAGTATATTAATTACCAACATTTTGATGATACTATTGATATGTTACTTTTGGGTTATTACTAAATCTACATTTTTATTATATATTTCTATACTTATCCACAATAACTTCTCTAATTTCTTTGGAATTTTCATCTCAAAACCTCCAAAAAGTTATCCATAGATTCCTAAATCATTAAATCATCTAGTCCAAGTAGAAACATGTAATTGAAATACAATATAAAATTTATGAAGGTACCATTATCACATTTATTTCAGTAGATGTAATTATCTCTATTGCAACTATCAAAGCCTTCATCAGTGATAAATGATTCATATTTCTGATTCCACTATCATGGTACATGATTTATTCTATAAAAGATTTTATACAATATACAAAGCAAGTCATGGATCCCAATTGATGGTACACATATTGGTATCTTCATGTTGATTTATTCCTTTAACTCACCATGAAGCAATGTTGCCTTGATGTACACCAAATCTAGAAGCATATTTTCCAATTCCACCATAATTATAATTCTTTAGATGATATAATGCTTATATTTAGTGAGAATATTTCCAAAAAAATAAACTTTTTCATTCTACTAAAAACACATTATTACCATCCATAATTTTTATCATTTATAAAAATCATTCTATTAATTAATTTAGTAAACCCACTTATTTCCATGTTCCTTTTTACCCACTTAAAATTCAACCATATCTAATTTTTTAACATCAAAGAAGACATCTCTTTATTCATTGAATATTAGAATTATTTGAATAAAAAATCATAGCTTAATTTGTATTTTCATGTTTCTATTCATTCAATAGAAGTATATAATTCATTTAAGCCCCATACCTTTGAACCAGTCTCCTGGTTTTGGTTGATCTCATCAACTGAATCATATTTTCTAAACTAATTGACTTAGTTCTTCCTACATGTATACACCACAACATCTACCAAACACTAACATCATTATATGGTAGAATACAATGTATAATCCAAGAATAAAATTTACATCTAAAATGTACCTTAATATCAATATCATAAAAACCATCACGACCCTCATCATATCCTTCAGAAACAAAAACATTGGAATCTCTTCTTCTTAGACCACTATCATCTTCAACATCCGCATTGGCATATGCACCTAAATTAATGTCAGGAGTAGAAGAATCCTCATAAACCGATCACAAATAAATGAGAATACGTTTAATTAATGAAAACATAAAAAGCTTATCACTAAAATCAACAAATCAATCCAGATTTATTTTACTCACAGAAAATCATACAAAATGTGAAAATATAGAAATGCCAAGGATTTTAATGGAATTTTAGGGAATAAAACAATGAATTACATATAAATAATTATGAAATTTCTAATTCGATCACTCCCACATACTTATTTTATTGAACTCCAAGGCAATGAATTGTATATTGGACTTCATAAAAAATGAGAAAAACCTAATGAATATGAAGTTCACAGCCCTATCAACTCATCCAACAAAAAAATTTCAGATAGTTTAAACTGTATAAACCTACGCCATCATTTGGCTATAACAATTCCTATTAATATAGTTTCAGAACACCTAGATCTCTGTAAGAACTCCTTTATTTCCCGAATCTATTTATATAAATGTACACAACCTTGGAATTTTTTTGATTTAGTTTCTCTTCTTTCTACTATTTGGGGACTTCATGACATCAAATGCGGTTTGTTAGGAAGAGGTTTTTTTCACTTTTTGTTTCCATCTATTGAATTGAAGGGTAAAGCATGGAGCTTCGGTTCCATAAATTTGAAGCCAAGAACCCTTAAGATCCATGAATGGAAGCTAAATTTTAGTCTCTATGAAATTAAAGACACTTTTTCCTAGGTTTGGATAAAGATTTATGGTTTAAATTGGGTTTTGTGGGATTTTGAAATTCTTTATGACATCGCCTATGCGATAGGCATTCTAATCCGGATGGATTTGGCTACTGAAAATGTTAGCTATGAACATTTTTCCAGAATTGTAGTTGAGGTAGATTTAAGTTCTACCATGGTTGATAAGGTAGTTCTATCCACACCACAAGATGAAATTAATCTTCGTATTGGGTATGAAAAGTTGCCTTTGTATTTTGAAGTCTGCTATATGATTTTACAGTCAAGGTCCAACATTTGTTCCAATATTTTTTTTACATGATGCATGTTGAAGGGGAATGATGAGGCTCATTTTAGAAGAACAGAATTTAATAAATTTCCCCAAGGGACTGATGTCCAATCTTTGAAACAAGCTGCAAATCAGATTTCTCACAGCTCTCACAATAGACTCCTAATCTTTGAATATGTTCAGACAATGTCTCAGACTGAACATCTGATGAAGGATCATAGTAAAAGACCCATGTTGGAATCCACATATGTCATCCTGAATGATGCAGAGCCACCTGCTTTTCAGTTGATTGATTGACCCGATGTCACTTAGGCTGATTTAGTAGAAGAAAGTGACTCACCTTAAGTGGGAATGTCTTTCAACGATGTGCTGATTAAAGACATGAACTAAGATCAAAATGATACAGAATCTGTTGATAGTTAAATATAGATAGAGTTTCTAGAACAAAGTGTGGATGATAAAAGAATTATTCATGAGCAAACTAATTTTTCTTCAAAATAAAGAAATGTGAAGCACATGTTAGAGACAACGACCTCAAGTAAGGTTAAGAATAAAAACACAAACAAGGTATCCAAGGAAGTGACTACTGAAAATGGCAATGCAAAAGTCCCATTACCTACTATGTATAAGGAATTAGTGAAAAAGGATGATGTTGCTAGACCTTAAATGGACTTACAGCAAACACAAGGTGTCTTTAAAAAAATCATGTCTCCCGAAACCTGCTCCTACAGTGGGAAGTGGAGTTAAAAAATTCCCCGCAACTGATAGGGCACTGCATGTTCCTATAAATATGCATGTCTTGAGTTTGAGAATTAACCCTCTCATGGTGGGAAGTGATGTGAATCACTCTAATGCTGAATTTGGACCCAAACTGGTGCCCAACGCTCACCCTGATTGTACTCTTGTTGGAACTTCCATAAGAGTTCATGGCATAGATGTTCAAACCACTTGTGTGGCATCTTTGTTTCCCATCGATGATCAGTTACTAGAGAAGTTTAAGATACCCATCATAATGGAAGGGGTGATTCCCACCCAAAGTCATCCATCTCAGAGTGGAATGAATCTGTGGATGAGAATCCAGCCTGATATCGATATGATGAAAGTGTTAACTCCTGCTCGAGAGGTGGAAAATCTTACTCTAAAAAAGGGTTCCCTTCCAGACCCCATCTCTTTTTTGGGTGTTTCTAAGCCAATTGGACAAACACATAGTGTGACATATTCTACTACAATGCATTCTCGAGCAAGAGAGGCACAAACACCGATAAAGGATGCTGAACTATTGAGATCAAAGGTTTATGCCTCTCTTACAAGCTGAGCCCTGCCTCAATCATCGAGGACCCGGACAAACAGAAATGTTGGTACTCATAACACTTTTAAAACCCTTTCCTCACTTAGCAGTGATGATGATGGTAATAAAAGTGACCGAGTGAATAAAGATGAAACCATAAAGACTGATGCTATTGTGGAGAACCTTGATGATGCTGATGGTGAAGGTCCATGGATACAAGCCAGGAAAGGGGGGAGAGGTCAGAACTCCCGTGGTAGGGGTGGATGACTTCCTTTTCAAAGCATGAATACCTGTTCTAAAATGTGCTGATGTGTTTTTAAGTGTTGTATTATTGTATTTCCTATGAACCTTCTTCTTTTTCATTATAATTTTAAAAAAGAGTCCTTTGTGCTTCTTATTAATATAGAGATTATAGTCAACTACTCTCATAAACCTAAACAAATTGAGCATTTTCAAGCCTTGAGTTCCAATCAATGTGTACTTGTTTTAATCCACAAAAACCATTCCTAAAAATGCACAATTTATTATCATAATAATTTATTTGAAATCCACATAGTTGAACAATTTAAACTTCCTTAAAAAACTCCAATGTGAAAATAATACTTTTTATTATATACATTAGATATACCATGATTTTCTCAACATAAATATGGTAAGAAACAATTTGATAACCTCAATACAATAAATTGGTGAAAATATTTTACCTAACACCACCGTACCAATCAATGAATATCCCTTTCACAAAATTCTGACTATGAATTTTATAACTTCTCTATTTTTATTAAGCATATTTATAAATACATGTTTCGTTAATAAGATATTTTCATCTATTGTTTGTGGAACAAATTTCTACGTGTAATTATTTTATGTCAAATTTAACTCTTCATTCATATCATTAATCCAATTTTAATCATTGGATGCTTAATCAAATATTTTTTTCTCAAATAAATAAAAGAGGTCATTTATTTTAATTCTATATGTCCTCCTTGTTTATACTACATCATATATGTCTCCCAAAATGTTCTCGTCGTCAGTATGATTAGTTCTAGTAAATCTTTTAGGTGTAATTGAAATCTTTATTTCTTTTTCATTCTCATATTAATCAAAAAATTATATGATGGAGTCATCACTACCCCTAAGAGACTCTCTAGGCTCTCGTAAAGATTCACTTTTCTCTACATTATCTTCAAGGCTCCTGTCACAGATTCCATTTTCTTTCCTATCCATTATTACATATTTTATTCCCATAATTTTAATGACAATATTATTAATAAAATCTATAATCCTTTATTCTTAAGGAATATATATGAAATATAACATAATCGTGTTATTTATATACTTTTCTTTATTCCCTTCCATGTTAACAATATAGTACATACTACTAATGATTCATAAATACTTCAATGTTGGTTTCCTTTTATACCATAGATCAGAAGGAACCTTTTTTATACCTTATAATACCACTAAAGATCACCATAGTTTGTGTTATATTATTGATAGATCTACTATACCTCCCAACCACCCCATTCTATTATGGTGTCTACATTACAGTAGCTTGTTGAGAATTATCATACTTCTCTAGATACTTCTTAACTAAATAATAAGTGAATAAAATTCCATTATTATAACATGGAACATTTATATTCATTCCAAGTCATGGTGTGAATCTAAGGTTAAATTTTCAACCATATAAACCTATCATTGTAGATCAATGAATTAAACTCTTGAAACATGGTGAAATTCTTAGGTTTGGGCCTCCACCAACTAGACTACCATCAAGCCTTGTCGCCAGCTTTGACATAACCATGATTTAACACATTTGGATCATCAAAACCATCCCAAGTCCGAAAACTAGTGCGATTACCTCATTTGGATCATTATTTGATCAATCCCATGTAATGATTTACATAAGAACCAATTAATTTTAAAATCTAATGAAACTGTGGATCTTTACTATTTCCACTCAACCCAAATGCCCATGTTCAGACTCTGAGCTCCAAGAAAAACCAACTCAATTTAGGTACTCATTGGGTCATTGGAACCTAATTTCCATTTGAATTACCTACCTATTGGTCTCCCAAAACCAGGAATATATCCTCATGGGTTTATATTTCCCATGACTGATGTCACCCTATACACTATAGGATAACCCTTGTCACAACATCACTTGATCAAAATCGTAGCACCACAACCCACATCCTGTCTTTAACCAAACATGATGACCAGATTCATCCAAAAACCATGCACTCCTAAGAGATAACCAAAAAACTACTCAATACCCATTCTCGGTGCATGATAATTCCATTCATGGCATGTGATGAGTTTTCTAGAAAAATAAGAATATCACCTACCACGCCATCCATTGGGGCAGTCACCGCCACGTGGATTTACTTAAAATTGATCCACAAGAAACACCTCGAAGATAAAAATCTAAATCTATATACCACTTCTCCCAAGCCATTATCAAATCACCCTTGGAAACACCTTTCCTTAACCAAAATATGGTATAACCATACCCAATATATTTCCAAAGAGCCCTTTTTCATAGGGAACTTCCTCCATTTCATTTGAAGCCATGGGATACCTCACCTATGAGAATCTCGCTAAAATTTCCATCAATCCTCTACCATCAGTCGACTAACACTGGATAAATAATACACATCATCCGTGCATGAATTGTTTTTGATTACAGAACTTATGTCAAATTCAATAGGTGTATGATCTTGTACCACCCAATTGCAACCCATCTCACAGCTCTGGAACTCACGTCACAACTAAACTAGGATCACATGCCTAATTAAAAAGATGACCATTCCTCTTGGATGTTAGTTCCACGAAACCCAAGATTAGAATAAATTGAACCACTGATCTAGAGAAGGGAAAACATGAGACCTAAATACCACGTTGGATCCAAAAATCATAAAATACCTGGCAAGGAAAGGAGTGCAGTAGGCAGGAATTTCACATGAGAAATTGAAGAAGGGTGTATTTTTCTAGGGTCCCCTGAATGGGGCCAATGATAAATCACGGGAGGAGGATGCAAAGGTAGGACATGGTTTCACTGAGAAATCAAGAATGTGGGGCCGCTGTATTAGAGGAGAAGAATCGGGGGTGGCCGCATGGACGGAGGATCCCGAGAGGTGGAGTGGTCACGTTTGAGCCGGTCGGGGCAGCGTCAAATCCGTGTTGGGGTAGCGTCTGAGAAGGAGAATAGCGGTGAAGTGGGTTTTCACAATCAGAGGCCCGTCGTCAGAGGAGGTGGGGAGTCCGCGTCGGAGCAGCGACGATGGGGAAGTGGAGTGGCCGTGCTGGAGGAGGACGATTGTGGGGAGGTTGGGTGGCCCGTCAGAGGAGGAGTATTGCGAAACTTCGGGGAGAAGAGTAACGAGGAGGAGTGGAGTTATGAGGAGGGGTGCGAGAGGGTTATGGTAAATTGAAAAGTGGGGATGGTTTAATTACCATGGAGAGTGAAATTGTCGTGGATGTAAATAGGATATAGCCACGTTTCTTATTGTCCATGGGGATAGCTCCATATCTATAGCTCTATATTCTATTAGTGATAAAAGTATCTTCATGTAATTTTTCAATTGAGAAATCTAACTCACGATCCTGGGGAATCCAGATAACTACTCGGGAAATACATCATAGTGTTCACTCATGATGGGAATTTCTAGAAGGATGTCACATTCCTTTGAATCAACCATTTGGGCAAGGTATTCATTACAATAGAGAATCAAAACGCACTTAGCTAGTGGATTATTCAATGGATATTCACGATCTTCCTTCAATTTGTATAGTATCATAGTAATATTTGGAAGATGAAAGTATATTTCCTTTTATCGACAGTATATACGTGATCTAAAAAACCAGATTCAATCTATTCCAATTGTATTATCGAATTCCATCATGGGATGTATTAGAAGATTTTCTGGAAGAATATTCCCAAATATTCCAATAGTAGACGATTCAAACAAGTGGGTTTCAATGATTGCACTACATGGAGTTTTTACAGATATCAATAGTTCACTGTTTCGGGGATTGGATTCTAATGTTCTGGAAAACATGAATGATATAAAGGAGTGTGTAGAATCAGAATCAAATAAGACTTTTTCCATTAATGAGTTAATAAGAATTGTAATTTGTACGACTTCATTATTTTACTCCACTTATATATCATTAATGGCATAAACCATCCATTTTTCCATTGTATTAGGTGGATGATGATGTTGATTACCCTTGAGAACTAGTTTTTTAGTGCACTGGATTGTATAATTCCATTTCTTCATACAGTTTTTGCATTGAACCATGTGTGGTTCTCCCCATTATTCCACTAAAAGGTCTTTACCTTTGATGTATTATCTACACTCTTTGGAATGGTGTGCTTATTTCCTACACTTTATGAATTTACCCATCCATTTGAGGTAGTTCCCATAAGGCAACATCCCACATTTTTTTCATGTGGTTCATCGAGTTTTCTTCCCACCATTATAATTATATCCTCTAGCTTGAAACTCCATCTTTCATTTCATATAACTGTAATTTTGGGACAATTCACAAAAATCCATCTCTACTTTGAGAGCACAATGAAATACATTACCAGAACATCGAAAGTCTCAACCTTCTAGAGCCTTTTGAAGGTTTGTTTTTAATCTACTAACGAATCTATCAATTTTTCTATCACTATTGATAACAAAAACAGATGGGTACCTCGCAATACTTGTGAAATTCAGATCATAGGTTGTGACATATTTTATAACATTTTTATTGAGCTCTATGAATACTCTCTCCATCTTTTTGAGAAGTGTTATTCAAAAATACTTGTTAATAAATTTTATCTTAATGTCTATTTATTCCGTCTCTTTAATTTTGTCACTTGGCATGGTGTTCATATTCAACTCCCACTATTGGTCGACCTCTCTATCTGAATGATAAATGAAAAGTGTCACCTTTTCCTTCTAAGAACAATTAAGCACATAATAGATCATCTCTATCTAGTTGACCTACTATTACGAAAAAAGTTGACTGGATAATCTAGTAAACATTAGTGGTCGTTGCCACATAAAACAATTGACAACCAGTCATTCCCACATCGGGGAAGGAGGACGTTCCCCATTATTCTGGTTATTGTTCATAACCTGAGATATTTGGGTAAGAATATCCTTGATGGTTTGAACTCCACCTCCCAAATAACTGGGGATTTATTTTGGTAAATCAGTGCATTGGTCCTCTCACGGAACATTTTCTTAGTTTCTCCCGATTCTCACTACACTCTAAAATTGGAAATGATAGAACAAAACATAAGTCAACAAGTCATGAAATAATAACTTACTCATTTCTATAGTTTTTAATAAAATAATATGTTGTGGGATACCTAGGTAATGCTTCTTCTGTGAATATTTTTAATTAGTATCATTATAGATGTTTTCTTGAGTATTTACTAATCCAAATTCCAACATTAACTAAAGCTTTCCTCTGATACCAACTATAGAGACCCAGCCTTTTATTACATTTCTTTTACATTATTCTAATGATAAAGAACATAATTGTATTACACCGCATGGATCCAGATGTTCAGTGTCATGGAAATACTAAAACCAAATATATCATTTACACCATCAAATAGAAACTTTTATTTAATTATTTTCCCTTATCTTCGTATTGTCACATGGCCTCTCCATAGTACTTGTAGCCTCTTGATGATATACATCTCAAATAGGTGAGTTAAAATCCTAATAAGAATATATATATGAAAAATATAATAATGGGTGTGCATATTCATGAAATAGGTAAAGGATCCTGAACATGAGAAGAAGCATTAATAAAAGACTTTAAATGTGGCAATTCATAAAAATGAGACATCATGTCTTAGTGGTCATAATCCATAGATAATTGTGAAAAAAATATAGTATCATGTTCACACATCATTTTACATTAACTCATGTGTTTCATCACTTTACCTAATGCATTAGAGAACTGTATAATTCTGGGTTCACCCATCACATTTAAACATTCATATCGTGCTATATAATTCTGGGTGAACCCGTTAAAACATAACATTATCATTATCACACATTCCACAATGAAAAAATATAAAAATTAACATATCTAACCCATGTAATGTAATGAGTTTAATCTCATATTAACACATTCTTAATCATTGTGTTCTCAAAAGAAGTTGGGAATAACATACATGATACAATAACCATGAACCTTGAGTGAGAAATAAATGGTGTGTTTTTTAGAATACTGTTATTTCGGAAAAAAATTGATTGATATAAACTTTAGTGGAAAATATTTATAACCAATAAAAATAATAATGATTAAAAAATTATATTTATCATGTGGCTATACCAAAAATGGATTGAAATAGGGAGAACCCAAAGAAAGAAAGTCGGGCACAAGAATTTCACATTGGCTTGTATCTAAATGCTTTCATCAGTTTAATGTCTTATATAAAAAAATTAGATACATTAATTAAAAATTTAAGTACCATATGTACATGAATATGGTTAATTATGGTTTCTGTAGGTTATTTTATGGGCCTTTGGATGAGTTATGGGTTTAAATCAATTGTTTGTGAATGTTTTTTATGGTTTTCTGGAACGGTTCAATTGTATTCAGAAATAGAAGTTCATATAGAACACGGGTAAACATACAAGAATTAAATTACATATTATTAATGATATTATTAGATTTAAAATGATATTATGATGAATTATTTTAGATACCATGTGGATGAATCAATAATTAAAATTTAATGATGATCGCTTGGGTTAATTAGAGTGATTTTTCGACCTCAATGAACTTGTTTTGTTTAATCATTTAGTAATTTGTACATATTTTATGTCCAGATAATAAAATAGGATATAATACATATAATATAATCAGGTTATAACATAAAAATGGTTTCCTAACCATATCTTAAAGTGGTAGTGGAAAAAAGAAAACATGTCGTTCTTTTAGTTGATATAATAACACCTCATGAACAACGTTTTCTTTTAAAAAATAAAAATAACAATAGAAGGGGTTGGATGATATATTGTACCATTAGTATCATAACATTCCAGTATATGTGAGGTACTATAGTTAACATACAATGTGTATTCAGATATTTCAGGATATATTAAGTAAAGAACTCAAAATTGAATGGAAATTAACGGAAAATATAGAGAGGGAAATTACCTCTTCAATACTCTTCTTGAGATCCTCCATAATGAACCTAGGCATGGTCTTTTGATGAGACCAAAAGTACATAGACGTGGGATAAGATCCATAGATTATTCATGGGTAGATATTAGGTAGGGATTGATGATTTAAGGTTGTGAGGAAATGTGGGTGTGAAATGTGGTATTTATAGTGGATGAGAGAGGGGGTTTCTTAATATTTTATTTTTTTGATTATTACTTTCTACCAAGATAAGAAATAATGATGATTATTTTACCATGAAAAATATATAGGGCATGTGAGTTCTCTATTGGGATTTTTACATCACTTGTGATGTCAGAAATAATGGATTTACATTATAATGTATTTTTTTGGTAAAGTAATGTATTTTACAATACACAAATAAATCATGTATTTCCTAAAAACCCCAAAAATTTACCCATAATATTTTTTGACCCATATAATATAAAAATTAATTCTATATTTTAAAAATAATTATCTCAATATGATTAATTTAATTTTTCATTAATACATTAATTTACTTGAAAAACTAGTTTTAAAACATTTGTTTACATTTTCCAAAACATTGGTACATCATGATTTCACTTAAATCCCGCATATATACAAGCATTGGTGAGGTTACTATTCATAATGGTATATCACTATTCATAATGGAAACATTAAAATTCATAAGGTTATATTACTATTAACCAACAATTATGATCGTCTTATCGGACTTCCTACATCATACTGATCACAACCATGTTTGTCATATTTTAGAAATCCAAAACACAGAAGTGGAAAATGTATTTTTAATGGTCACATAGTATATATAATCATTATATTTAATTGTTCTTCCTAATGTCATAATACTATTGGGAATAATTATAAGAATTTAATTCCATTGATAAAACTTTTGGTCAATACCAACTTGGTTTCTTTTATTGTTTATGATTAAATGGATGTCTTCCCCGAAGATGTTCTGAGACTACCATTGAAGAGACTCTTAGAGTTTGGATTTTATTTTGAACTAGGGACTACCCTAGTATATTTTAAGGCATATCATATTATACCCACCAATTATTAAGATCAATTTTTATAGTTGGAGGACCATAGTGTGAAGGGTTTTTATTAGACCCAATGTGTCCCCATGGGTAGCTCTAGTTTTTTAATTAAGAAGGAAGACGAGATTTCATGAAATTTTGTCGATTATCATCACGTGAACAAGTCCATGATAAATAAAAACATCCCCTTATTAAGGATCAAAATCTTATTCAACTTGTTGCGCAGTGAGACAATGTTCTCTATGGCTGACCTTAGATATTGAAACCACTAGCTATGGGTTCTCGAGGCTGATATTAACAAGATGGCCTTTGGATGTCTCTATGGGAATTACAAGTTCTTATTAATCTCCTTGGGTGTGATGAAAAACCTTTATGGTTTCCTTTCATTTGTGAACTAGGTCTTCTAGAGAAACATGGTCTAGTTTTGGTTGTCATCATAGATGACATACTCCTTTACTCAACGTTAGAGGAAGATCATATAGAGCACTTGTTTATGGAACTTGATTTGCTTCGAGAGGACCCTTTTTTTGGAATGATCACAAAGTATTAGTTTTGGATACATGAGTATCCAATTTTGGGGCATCTGATCTCTGAAGAGGGTTTAGATATGTATCATGTAATGATTAAGGCAATGATTTCATGGGATCCACACATGAATTAATTTTAGTTGTGGAGATTTCATGGTTTGTCTGGATACTACTAATGATTTTTGGTAGACTTATATAGGGTTTCAGTCCCTTTGACATCTCTAACATGGACAAGACATCCATTTTCATGGTCTGAATAGTGTGATAATTCCTTCGAGATAGTGAGGAATAGGTTGATGAGTACTATGATTCTGATACCACCATATGACCGAAATGATTTCATAGTATATTATGATGCCTTATGACTTGGTAATGGATTCATATTAATGATACTATATAAAATCATTGCGTATGGGTCCATGCAGTTGAGACCCCATGAGAAGAAAAATTTAACCCACGACATGGAGCTTGAAGCGGTAGTCTTAACTCTATGGATGTAGAGACACTACCTCCTTGGAGAGTGCTTTGTGGTGTACTCATACCACCAGAGTATCAGGAATATATTTTCCCATAGATATCTAAATCTGAGACAGAGACACCAATTGGAGTTATCATAGAACAAAAACTATGAGATACTCTATACCCAAGGGAATGGAAATGTTGTATCAAGTTCCCTTAATAAGAAGTCCCAACCATTCATAGTGGAGAATGATTCCAAGAAGTTCTCCTCCTAGTAGCTAACCATGTTGGATCAGGAGGGTATTGATTTTCTACAGTCATTGGTGTTGAATCCATTGAGACATGTGAATGTGTGAAAGTCCTAGCTAGTAGATATAAAATGTGATATTCTTGATGGCTATATATCCACAGGTGACACAAATGAAGGGTATTTTGGAGGGAATCTTGAGATTTTGTTCGAGGGATGAATATGGATACCTGTTTCAATTAGGGAGGAGGTGATATGGTAGTTCCATTCTTCTACATTATTTTTACATTCCAGTGTGGGGGAAATGTGCATGGATCATTAGTGGTAGATTTGGTGTTCTAACATGAGATTAATTTTTTCTATGTTTTTCTAAATAATCCCTACATTTCATTATTTGACGTGTGAGCATCAGATTACAATAGGTTTGATGTAGCCTCTTAACATCCTAGATTGTATGTGGAATGGAACATAATTGGAAATCATCATTGGGATTCACAACATAGTGAAGGGTCATGATGCCATTCGAGTGATTGTTGACTAAATCACCAATTCATTTCACTTCTATGCTATTACAGTGTTGAGTTTAGTAGATAATTTTTGAATTCTGATCTTATGAGAGATCGTCCACCTTCATGGGGTACCCTTGTAGTTTTCTCTAATTATAACATATGGTTTATGTCATGATTTTAGAGAGGCATGTTACTGAAATTTATGACCGTATATAGGCTTGGTGAGGTTTAATATGACCTTTACCTACCCCCACAACTAGAGCTGGTTCATGAAGTCTTCCACATGGCACAGTTGAGTCAATACATGCATGTTCTTATTCATGTCAATGATTGGAGAGAGATAGAAATTGATGATGGAACCACCATTATAGATCATGCATTGGCGATCGAGGATTGACATGAGTAAACCATATAAGGATGGGCCATCCAATTGGTTTGTGTGCTCTGGTTTCACAGAAACGTGTAGGAGAGTTCTTCTAAATAAGAGAGTTAGAGGTGGTCTTAGTATCCCGAGTTGTTTTCCTAGATTTTTCTTTTTTAGGTACATAATTAATTAAATAGGGAATAATGTAGAGACCCAATTTTCAACATGAAATAATTTAAAATATTTCTATATATTTTTATAGATTCGAGATCTATGATGATGTGAAATTCCAAGGCTCAAGATGCCCCAAATTATTTTTATGAAAATAGTAAGTATATTTTATACTCTGCATGAAATGGAAATTGGTTAACTCATAAAAGTAATATTAGATTATAAATATTATGTCATGAATGAGTCTGGATTGTACCATTAATCCTATGTGGGGCATAACCATTGTTACTATACGACTTCTGTGAGAAAAGTCATCCAGCGAAAAATTGTAAAAATAATAAATAAAAATAATTATTTTACCTCATATAGAGAATCATAAAACATTCAATAAAGGATTCAAATTAAAAATTTAAGACCACCATTGAGTTCAAAATGGGTTGTTATTGCTAGGTTAGACATAAAATTTGAGCCTGTGTAGGTTTCAGACTTCATGACCGTGGGCTGGTTCTAATATTTTTCAATAAATATTAATTTATGGGATAATGAATATGGTATTCCCCTTATAAATATATATCTCCACGAAAACATATATATCACCCATTATTCATTAAATCTATGTTTTCCATTATTTTATACATAAAAAATTGAAATAGAAGTATGTCGAGTGGGTCAATATTGATAAATGGATCAATTGATGTTAGATTCATGCTCTTTTTTCACCGTTATTTCAAATATTAATTTCATCATGAATTCATCATCAAATTATATTTTTTAGTATCAATGAAATGAAAAATGCACACTTCAATCATCTGATCCCTATGGTGAAAACCTATTTTGGTGATTTATTATCCGTTAAACAAATTTAAACATCTCTACATTGAAACATCAATGAATTGTTAAGCGAATGACGACGTTATGAATCCCTCGACACGAGGATTCCAAAACAATTTCAATTTCAATTTTTTTAACAACTAAGTGGTCCTCATGGTATGTGGAAGGAATCAATAGTTTTGTTCCATCTAGGGTAGTTGTTGACGATGGTGTGGGGTGGAACATCGAGAGGTGGCAGCCGATGTAGTTGGCTGGTGAGTGGAGAAGGCGTAGGTTGATGGGGAGTTGAGGTGGGTGGAGGCAGAACCATGGGTGGTCTTGTGAATTTGAGGATGATGTGGAACTGTTTTGGGTGAGGTTGTTCTGTCTGTGGTTTTCCATATGTGTCATGATGGAAGAGCCACGTCGCGACCATGTTGGAGGTGAGGAAGGGTTGAAGCGCACCACCCCAACATGCAGTGACCCACATGATGTGGGTCATCCTGTATATGATGGAACATAGTCGGTCAGTTAGAGAGATATTGAGGTGATCAAAACATCTTGTATGCCAGGCCAGTGGATGTTCTTGAGTGAAGTGGACTGGGATGGCTGGGGTTGGTAGCCCTAGGTTGTGGGGTCTAGCCTGATTCTGTCGGATCATCCCAAATTTGGAAAAGACCTGTTAAATTACCAGTTCTCATAATTTTGGAATTTGATTGACATGATGTCTATGTACACTAATACCTCTCCTAAAGAAAAATTATTTTAGACTATATTGGTAAATTTAATACTTGGTTTCTTGGCTCGGCTCCATGAAATGTCTGAGTATATAATAGTAATAATATTATTATTATTTGAAATTCTTATTTCGGATGTGGATCCTATATCCAATGTCGATTAACATGACGTATGTGTCCATTCAGCCCCCTTCATTGGGAAAAAAAATTCAAGATGGATTTTCGGTGTCTAAACTAATGTTGATGTATGGGCCCCAAGGGGATTGGTTTTCATGATTTGCAGTGAAGTGAATCTTTTTCACCGGTTATTGGTTTTGGATGATCAAGTAGTCAATACCGTGTTTTTTTGAGAGGATTTCAATATTATGATCCATATAGTTAATTCCATGACTATGGAGTGGGACCTAATATATGAATTTCATGAAGAGTGCAGCATTATAGAAAATTTCCATCGTATGTCAGTTTGGGGTGAGTGAATAGTATACATCGCGTTTTTTCTGCAAGGATCACAATGGTATGATTCATCAGGAAGTGAAGATCCATATTATTGATCTTATTAAATGTTGATGTGTGAAAGTAATATCATTGTCTATCACGACTCGTCCTCGGGCCCCATGTCATGACTACCCCAAGCCCGCATTCCATAGGCCAGGGGCTGGCGACTAGCACCAAAGGCGTAAATCCCGATAATAAGGGAAGTAATTTCCATTATAAAAGTAAAAAACACAACAGAGTACACAACTAATGTATGAACTAATTAAAATGAGTACAAAAGTAAGTGATGAAGGATAAATGGGCCAGTGTACAAACCCAACTAAAAGTATAGTACAACAGAAAGCTATCAAAACTCTACAATAGTAAAACAACAGCCAATGAGTCATCCTATGGGAATCCCACCTGAAGGGTGAGTACTGATAGAATCCTCAGCAGCTCAAGTCCATTTGTCCTCTCCTTGTACATGTCAACAAGTGTTCCACCTCTAGGTACCATCCAGCTCAACAAATATCCACCTCGATCAATATTGTCCGTCGTCTGCAACCTACACAACGTAGTACAGGCAAAGCCCGTGCATGGGTGAGTATACATTACTTAGTAGGGACCTCGAGACCCCCAAAGGTCTCTCAAAAATCCACAAATGATAAACCATAGAATATAGATACAAACACGAAGTACCAACCAACCCTACTTAGGTATATTCTAATACATATACCGATGTTATCAACCACATCACGTCTCCAACCCTCGAACCCAAATACAACCCAGTCCACACAGGAAGGAAGTCAATTACATCGATGATAATGATTGGAATTCAAGACTCAAATCAAATAGGTATATGTCTCACGTATAGCGATAGAGATGTTCATATGTAGTCACAGATTCATCTAAGATGTTGAACCCACACAGGATACAAGAACAGCTAAGCTGTCAGACCCAGATAGGATACAAGACTAGATACTCTACCGGACCCACATAGGATACAAGTACACATGTCAATACTTCCGGACCCACACAGTATACAAGAACAATAGTCCTCTCCTTCAAACCCACAAGGGATTCCATTACGGTATTCATCGTTGTCGAAACCATGGAGGATTCCAGTACAATAGTCGTCGTTGTCAAACCCACGGAGGATTCCAGTACCGTAGTCGACGCAGTCAGAGCTAGCTCTAGGGTTCCTGCACATAGCACACTCGATTCTGGGATGGTCCACTCCTCGAGGAAAGGGTTCGATACATCTACTATCACGAATTCTATAGTTGATGTATCTTAAAGTTCTGTCTCTTCAAAAGGATTTCAATGTGACAAACGGTGCGTCAATCAAATGTCCGGTCTGAGAGTTATAGGCTTTTCCGTTCTATGGGCCCGGTTGGAAATACGCTCGTTCAAAACCCATCCATTTTCCAATGTCGTCCAAAAATCACTTAGAGTATCTCAAAAGGACTGCCACATCACAAGGGTCCCTGTGTCATAGATGGTGTGTCGATCAGATGTGTGGTCTTCAAGATATTAACATTTAAGTAGAAAGGGGGCCGACCCATCAAGCCCAGTGGGCTGACGGTTCTGGTCAACCCGGTTTTGGCGGGTCCAACTCGGCAGAGGTTCGGACCGGCCCGATGAGTCGCGCTGCCTGGCCCGACCGTGCATGGCCTGGAGGGCTGAGCGGTCCGAGAGGGGGGTGTAGGTGTGGCCCCCCGCTTTCCTGAAATAGCGGCACCAAGCGGCGCGGACCTCCCAACCGGCTGGATGAAGCCGTTTGGACTTTCGGGCACAAGAGGCCCCCTCAGGCTGGCCACGGATCTAATGCGTGGCACCTTCGGGTGTTGTATCTCCTTCACACTAATGGTCGACGAGTCGGCGGGACCGCTGCCAATGCGGCCCGCAGAATTCGGGCTGTGGTCCTCCACAACGCAGTGCCCTTGTGGCACAATAAATTCTTTGGTCTGGTCAAGCGGCTCACGGTTACGGGATGTGGTTCCTCCGCAAGTGGCCGGCGCATGGTCTCCACCTTCGATCGTCGCTACTTCCCGTTGTGAAACAAAAATCAAGAACAACAGAGGGTTTTCGGTCCGTGTTCATTCGGTCAGCACCCTCCGTGTTAGGCGGTAACATATGGTCAAGATTATTTCAAACAAAAAACAACACAATAGAAATAATTTATACATATATAAATTATACAAATCTCTTACCTTTCAAAAGACATCGCACTTCGTCGAGCGGCAGAAGATGAGCGTCGCGGTAGAACGGTATCATCCTGTCAACGACGGTGGAATATTCAACGTCGTAGGCGACGTAAACTCCTTGATGTCGAGGTTCGTTTGAGGATGAAGTGTCATTGGAAGGAGTCCTTCGCATTCTTCATTGTGGATGTTCTTCATTGAAGAACATTGTTCTTCGTCGAAGAAGGATCACCTCTCTTTTAAATTCTCCAGAGCCTTTCCCCAAAAGTGATTTTCCAATTCAAAATAAATAAAGAGGCTCTCCAATTAATATAATTTTCATGAAATTTAATTTAATTTGAGAGATTTGCCTAATAATTAATGTAGGCATCAATTATATGAGTTGAAAAAATTAATGGGAAGAGGTAGGTGGAAAGGCTCCACTATTAATGAGGAGTTGACAAAGTAAACAACAGAGAATTAATGGGGAGTTGAGCGGAGGTGGATGAGTTTGGGTTCATGTGGGTCCCACCTCACTAAATCATCTCAGTGGAGGTCATGTGGGGTGTGGGATCACCCTTAACTCCCTCTTGTTGGATATAACTACCAAAACTAAATAAAATTGTGTACAAAAATTTTATTTAATTTATTCTAAATCCTTAAAAATTAACATTCAATCCTTAAAAAACGCAATTGCAGTAATTTTCCCCTTTTGCAAATATCGGCGCTGCGAGTTCATCGGTGGCCTCATATTTCAATTCTGAGCACCAGTTCAAAAGATATAAAATCATGCACGTACGATTACTGAACATACCCAAACAAAAATTCAAAAATTGAATCCGGGCACACTGGGCCTCGGAATAAAGTGCCTTCGGAAACCGCAGACATATAAAATTCTAAAGTATTCAAAAAAATCTTGAAATTTCTGGGTCTTTACATTACTCCCATCTCAGAGCTTTACATCCCCTTAAATCCACAACACACACTAGAGGAAAAAATGGGGGTACTGAGCATGCATCTGTGCCTCCCGCTCCCAACTACTCTTCGGGAGGTTCACGTGCTGCCAACGAACACGCACCAGGGGAATCGACCATCGACGTAGGAACCGTTCATATCTATCCTCGATATCCACCGAGACCACATTGAATGTCTCCTCGTCATCGATGTCCATCTACCCATGGTCGATGATGTGGGTCAGGTCGTGCACGTATCTCCTCAGCTGAGATAGGTAGAAGATGACGTGCACCCGATGCAACTGAGGTGGAAGGGCCAGGCGGTAGGCTACCCCACCTACTTTGTTGAGGACCTAGAAAGGTCTGATGAATCGTGGAGATAACTTTATGCCCTGGACAAATCTGTGTATATCTCATCGAGGTGAGACCCTTAAAAAAACGTGGCCACCATCCTCGAACTCCAGTGGTCTTCGCCTCCTATCAGCATAGGACTTCTATCTACTCTATGCATTCATCATTCGCTCTTGGATGATCTTCACCTTCTCCATCGTAGCCTGCACCATCTCTGGCCCTACTACTGCTGACTCCCCTGGGTATGTCCATCACAAATGACATATGCAAGGTCGGTCATACATTTCCTCATAAGGTGCCATCCCGATGGTGGAGTGATAGCTATTTTAGTACGCAAACTCCACCAATGATAAGTGATCCTCCCAGCTGCGACCAAAGTCGAGGACATATGCACAGTGCATGTCCTCGAGAGTCTGAATGGCCCTCTCAGTCTTATCATCTATCTGAGAATGTAAGGTGGTTCTAAGATGAAGTTGCGTCCCAAAATCCTCCTGTAACCCCTTCCAAAGCTAGGATGTAAAGCGTGCGTCCCGATCATAGATGATCTTCTATGGAACACCATGAATCCATATGATCTCTTGTACTTAGATGCATCCCAAGCTCACTACTGAGCCCTGCTCTCCGATTGGTAGGAATTGGGCTGACTTGGTGAGTCAGTCTATGATCACCCAGATAGAGTCGTGTCCTATGGATGTATGTGGAAGCCCCATCACGAAATCAATGGAGATCCAGTTACACTTCCACTCTGGGACCTCTAAGGGTTGTACCAAGACTACTGCTACCTGGTGCTCCGCCTTCACTTACTGACAATTGAGGCATCTTGAAATGAACTCCGCTACAACATTATTCATACCCGGCCACCCGTGCTATCTTCTGAGGTCCTGATACATATTCCCCACTCCTGGATGTACCTCTAGAGGGGGTGTGTGGAACCCCCTCAACACCTCCTCCTGTAGTGCACCTGGTACCCGCGTACGTCCCCTGAAGAGGATTATGTGCTCCCCTCCTTCAGAAAATCCATATGGTCCCAGCCATGAGGTTATCTAAGAACATTGTGTCTCGTAGTCAGCGTCTCCTCACTGTGCCTCTCAAACTCGCTGATGAAGTGGAGGAGTGACTGTTAGAGACTAAAGAAAGGATACTCCATATGTGTCCACAAAGGATATCTGCAACACAGCATGCTGCTCTGTCGCCTCTCCTAGTAGTTGAATGCCTGATTTCCTGGTGAGAGCATCAGCTAAAACTTCCCCTTTCTGAGGAGTAAATTCTATCTCAAAGAAATAGTCCTGGAGGAACTCGAGCCATTTCCACTATCTCAGGTTCAGGTCCTTCTATGAGAAGATGTACCTGAGACTCTGGTGGTCATAGTATACTATAAAGCCCTCACCCATCAGACAGTGCCACCACATCTTCTAGGCGAAAACCACTGCTGTTAACTCCAGGTCATGGGTAGCGTAGTTCTGCTCAAGCTATCTCAACTACCACAAAACATATGCAATCTCCACACACTTTTTCATTAGGACACACTTGATTCTGGTCTCTAAGGCGTCACTATAAACTACGTACCCAACACCCTCCTCTGGTAGCCTCAAGATGGGCGCACTGGTCATTCACCGTCTCAGCTCTTAAATGCTCTTCCGACATCAATTTGACCACATGAATGGTTTCCCCTTCTTTTACAATGATTAAAGAAGTGTGGAAACTCTGGAGAATTCTGACACAAACCTCCGATAGTAACCAGCCAGTCCCAGGAAACTCCATACCTCTGTCATGCTCCTGGGTGGCTCCCAAGAAAGTACAGTCTCGATCTTCTCTGGATCCACTACTACTCCCACCTATGAGAACATGTGTCCTAAAAAGTGAACCTCTTGAATCTATAACATTCACTTCGAGAGCTTACCATAATGACGGTGCTCTCGGAGGGTTTCCAATATAACCCACAAGTGGTAGGCGTGCTCCTCCTTAGTAGTCGAGTAAATCAGTACTTTGTCGATGAAGACTACGGAAAAACAATCGAGGTAAGGTTGGAAGATCCTGTTCATGAGACTCATGAACACTGATAGAGCATTGGCTAAGCTGAAGGGAATAACCACGAACTCTTAGTGGCTATAATGACACCTGAAGGACATCTTCTGCACATCCTCGTCTCGAACTCTGAGCTGGTGATAGCCTGATTTGATATCTATCTTCGAGAACCATCGTGCAACCTTGAGCTGATTGAAGAGGTCGTCAATCCTAGAAAGTGGGTAATTTTTCCTTACGGTCACCGGATTCAAGCTACGGTAGTCGGCACACAGTCTCAAGTTCCCATCTATCTTCTTGGAAAACAAAATCGGAGAAGCCCATAGTGAAACATTGGGTCGGATGAATCCCTTTCCATGCAAGTCCTCCATCTGTACCCGCAGCTCACAATGCTCTTTGGGAGCCATCTAATGTTCTGGAGTAGATATTGGTGCTATCCTAGGGTACAGGTCAATGTAGAATTCTACTTCTCTACGAGGAGGTAGTCCTGCAACGTAGTTAGGAAAAATGTCCGTGTAATGATCCACCATAATAGGAAAACTCAAACAACTCAGATCATCTGCTTCAAGGATGAGACTACACAAATGATGTCTGATCGGCTGCCTTCTACTCTGTGTAAGACCATCATGCGCTGAAAACACTCTCCTCTAACCGGGGAAGGTGAAACTTCTCCCATCCATGCAGACACACCGCACTTTGGGCCTAACACGGTCGATCTGAGCATGAAGTTATCACCTCCTAGAGTAAGCTCACATTACTGGCACCAGTGTGTCATCATCGAGTCTACTCCCGTAGGAGTATCTAGTAGTAAGGATTGAGCCAACGGCTCTGTCAAAACATCTGAGATCCAAACAAGGGTGGAAACAATAAAAGAATGACTCGTACCTGTGTCTATAAGAACTACATCAAGGGTGGAGTAGACACAGATAGTACCTGAAATCATCTCAGGTGCACCGTGGTCATAGGCCTCAACTTCCTAGAGTTGTGCCCGCCTCTGTCTGCCAGCTCCCTCTGGTCGGGATGGATCTACTTTTGGTTGTGGTGGTAGAGGCTCGAAACATCGTCCACCAACCGCTGCTCGGCTAGCTCCTATGCCTCTTCCACACTCTCCCTGTGGACCACCATGGTCAAATATCTTCCTCTACATGGGAGGTCCCTCTTCTGTCTGCTACTCATCTACATGGATGGTTGGGCAGTCACGAGCCATGTGGCCATGCCCACCACATGCATAGAACTTCTTGTTCCTCAAAAGGATGGCTTTGTTTCGTGTGCCGCGTATAACCGAACATGTATCTTGAGGGCGCCCACCTAATGGACTGGTCCACTTAGACCCCTGTGACATCCGTCTATTGCCGGCTGAAGAAGACTCCACTACCTGTCACCCAGTGGTGGGCCCCGTCGTTGGTGACTGCTCAGCGAGAAATCTCTCCATAAGAAGGGCTAGCTCAAGTACCCCTTTCTGTGTCAGGATATTGAGGGGAAATGTCGAAGCTAGGATCTTGTGCCTCAGTCCATTCTCGAAGGTCCGGGCCCTGAAGAAAGTGTCTCATACCATATCTATGGAGTAGCGTGAGAGTTCTGTAAACCTCATTTAGTATTGAGCTACTGACATGCTGCCTTGCTGCAGATGTTGTAACTGTAGAATCCGCACCGCACGAAGGGTGTCTAGAACAAACTTAGAGAATAAGAGACTCTCGAAGTCCGTCCCGAGTAAAGATTCCTCGTCAGGCACATGGAGCATCAGTATCCACCATCTGCCTGCTGCTTCATGCATGATACTCGCAATAAGGATCACCATAAGGTCGCTGGTGTCCCTACCAATTTGAAGACTCTAACGATAGCCTCCATCCAATCCTCATCTTCCTGGGTGTATGTCTCCCCACAGAACATGGGTGGCCTCTATCGCTGGAACTCATGCAACGCACTCAGACAGTGTGCACACTATGCTGCTGGGGCTGGTGGTATCGGTGGCCCAGCGGGTAGTGTTACCCCTAGTGCCTCTACTGTGATGGGGCTCTACACTGAGACCTTGTCGCTCGGTGGACTGCCATCTCCCTCGTAACTCAGAACCCTATATGGCTACCTTCGTGGGGCCATCCTGAAAATAAACAGGTGCGCCACGGTCAAAAAAGTATACCTGGTGTGCTGACATAAAGTAATCACAAAGATAACATTTCAAGGGAAACACACACGCAACCAGTGTTTTCATTCACTGAGTCGGAAATCAGATGTCAGGGTCCTCGTGTATTGATACGTCGGCAGCCACACCATCACTGGACTCCCTAGACTGAAAACCACACTCAATACTCTTAACATTATTGCTTCATAGAATGAATGATCAGATTCATGAGTTCCACGGTTGAACCGACTCCTCTGATACCAATTTTTCATGACCCATCATCGAGGCATGTGCTGTGACTACCCCAAGCCCGCCTTCCATAGGCCAGGGGCTGGAGACTAGCACCAAATGCGTAAATCCCGATAAAAGGGAAGTTATTTCCTTTATAAATGCATACAACACAACAGAGTACACAAATTAAGTAAGAACTAAATAAATGAAGTACAAAAGTAAGTGCTGAAAGATAAGTGGACCAATATACAAACCCAATTGAAATTACATTACATCAGAAAGCTAGAACAACTGCAGTATAGTAAAACAACAACCACTGATTCTTCCTCTGAGAATCCCACATGAATGGTGGGTAATGATGGCCTCCTTAGCACCTAAAGTCTATCTGTCCACTCCGTGTACGTATCTCTATGTGGTCAACCTCCGGATATCATCCATTTCAAGATGTCTCCACCTCGATCAGTGTTTTCCGTCATCTTCAACCAACACAACATTGTGCAGGCAAAGCCCGTACAGGGGTGAGTATATGTTACTCAGTAGGGACCACGAGACCCCTAAATGTCTCCCCAAAATCAACAAAGGATATACCACAGAAGAGAGATAAAACACGAAGTACCAACCAACCCTACTTTTGTATATTCCCATACATATACCTCTATTATCAACCACAGTATGGCTCGAAACCTCGAGCCCAAATAAAACCTAGTCCACACAGAAAATAAGTCAATCACATCAATGATAATGATTGAAAATCAAGACTCAACTCACACATGTATACATCTTACATAGAGCGATAGAGATGATCAGATGTAGTCATTTATTCATCTAAGTTGTCAGACCCACACATGATACAAGACCAGCTAAGTTGTCGGTCCCACACAAGATAAAATACCAGCAACTCTGCCGGCCCCACATAGGATACAAATACAAAGGTCAATACTACCAGACCCACACATGATACAAGAATAGCAGTCATAGACGTAAAACCCATGGAGGATTCTAGTACGGTAGTCATCGCTGTTGAACGCAGGTAGGATTCCAGTATAGTATTCATCACATTCGAACCCACAAAGGATTCTAGTATAGTGGTCGACGCAGTCGCAGCCAGCTCTAGGGTTCCTGCACACTGCACGCTCGATTCATCGAGGGTCCTCTCCTCAAGTAAAGGGGTCGATAAAACAACTATTACGAGTTATAGATTTGATGTATCCCGATGTTTTGCCTCATCAATAAGAACCTAACGTGATAGACGGTGCGTCAATTCGACACATGGTATGAGAGTCAATGGATTTTCCGTTCCAGGGGCCTAGTTGGAAATATGATCATTCCAAACCCGGCCATTTTCCAAAGCCGTCCAAAACTCACATAGAGTATTGAAATGGGACCGCCATAATACGATGGTCCTAGGTCCCCAAACGGAACATTGATCAGACACGTGGTCTCAAATATTTTAAAATTTAAGTGGAAACAAGCCCGACCCGTCATGCCCAGTGTGCCGACCCGGTTTTGGTGGCTCCAACCCGGAAGAAGGTCAGACTGGCCTGATGAGGTGTGCGGCTCGGCCCGGAGGGGTGCAACCTACCCTAGAGGGGCTCGGAGCGGTGTGGCATAGCCCAGCGCGGCCCAGTACGGTGTGGCCCAGCCCGGTCAAGCAAGGCATGGCCCAGATGCTCGCGCCTCAGACGGCTGGCTAAGTGGCTGGGGGGGGGGGTCGCGTGACCCCCTACTTTACCAAACCTGAGGCGCCAACTGGAAGTGCCCACCCAACCAGCCGGACGAATCCGATCAACCATCCTGGCATAAGCGGCGCGCTCGGGTGGGCAACAAACCTACTGCGCTGCACCTTCTGGTGCTGAGGCTCCTTCACCCGTCCAGCTGACGATCCAGCCGGTCTGCCGCTGAAGCGGCCCGCGGATTTTGGGTCATGGTACTCCGCACTGAGGCACCCTTGTGGCACCACGATTTCTTTGTTCTGGCCGAGTGGCCCATGGTTGTGGGCCGTGGTTCCTCTGTACATGGCCGGTGCAAGGCCGCCGGCTTCGATCGTCGCCGTTTCATATTGCGAATCAAAAATCAAGAACAACGGATGATCGTCGGGCCATGATCGTTCGGCCCACACCCTTCACGTTAGGCAGTAACATATGGACATGATTATTCCAAAGAGAAAACAACACAATCCAGATAATTTATTCATTTATAAATTATACAAAACCCCTACCTCACAAAAGATATTGCATGTCGTCGAGCAGCGGAAGATGAGCGTCGTGCTAGAATGGTGTCGTCCTATCAATGATGGCAGAAGAGTCATTGTCGTTGGTGACATAGACTCCTTGACGTCGAGGTGCATCCGAGAAAGAAGCATCATTGGAGGAAGTCCGTCACGTTCTTCGTCGGGGATGTTCTTTGTTGAAGAACGGTGTTCTTCGTCGAAGAAGGATCAACTCTCTTTTAAATTCTCCAGAGCCTTTCCCCAAAAGTGATTTTCCAATGGAAAATAAATAAAGAGGCTCTCCAATTAATAAAATTGGCATGCAATGAAATTTAATTGGAGAGTGTTTCCGAATAATTAATGTATACATTAATTATACGAGTTGATAAAATTAATGGGAAGAGGGAGGTGGAAATTCTCCACTATTAATGAGGAGTTTTCAAATTAAACAGCATGGAATTAATGGGGAGTTGAGGGGAGGTGGAAGGGTTCGGGATCGCATGGGTTCCACCACACTAAATCCTCCCAGGGGAGGTTAAGTGGGGTGTGGGACCCCCATTAACTCCCTCTTTTATGTTATAACGACCAAAACTAAAGTAAATTGTGTGAAAAAAATTTATTTAATTTATTCAAAATCCCAAAAAAATTAACATTCAACACGCATAAAATAAAATTGCGGTAAAGGACTCTTTAAGTGAATACCGGTGTTGTGAGTTCATTGGTGCCCTCAGATTTCAATTCTGAGCAATGGTACAAAATATAAAAAAACCAGCACGTATGTTTACTAAACGTACCCAAAAAGACATCAGAAATTGATTGAAAGCACAACGGTCCTCAGAATCATGTTTCTCCAAAAACCACGGACTCATAAAATACAAAAGTATTTAAAAAAATATCCTTGAAATTTCAAGGTCTTTATAGTGTCAGAACCTTTCGACATGTTTTATGATAATCCACGACAATAGTGGTCAGCGGACCACATCAGTGACACTAGAGTAGAACACTCTAGTCATATTTGGCTCGGGTCCTAAACCTTCATAGAGTGGATAATTTTAGTAGCATGTGAATGGGTCATCGAACATCCTATAGTGGAACACTTCCTCTAGAATGGGAATGGGACCACGACAGTTTTTTCTAGAGGAATCCTCCACCCATGGAGGCATTGATTCTTAACATTATCTTATTGGAACCCTCCAACCAGGCTGAGCATGATTCCTCATACTTTAGATGACCTTTTTTCTAAGAATCAACAGAAATACATACATGGACGTCACATTAGACTTAAGTGTAAGAGGTGATTTTTCACCACTTAGATGTATCATTGTGATGTGACCTAAAACCATGTGGGTGATACAGACCTACCCAAAGAAGATAGTATTGAGGTGCTGTGTTAGAGACCCTTTGACTAGCACATCAGGGATATAATGAGGAATATTGGGTATCACTTGTTGTGACATCTGTGACTATTGGAGAGACTTTTTCTATAATTATATGTAATATGGAGATCCCCATACACAATTATTTTAGATTTTCATGACTGAGCCTACATATATATGCCCCCTATTGTAGTACCCACTTCATGGGTTAAAGTTACTCACCATCTAAGAGATTTGAATTTGTGTTGTGTATGTCACATTATTTTAGTGTCTATCTTATAATGATTAAATGATTATATTGTACTTCAATAGGTTTTAAAAACTCAATGAGAATATCACCTTTTAACAGTTTTGACCTCCTTATGTTTGGATGAGTTTTCATCACTCTCTTGTTGGGTTGAGTTGCACTCTTTAACTATACATTATTATATCTGATGTACATCCTCTCCTATTGCATATATTTATACTCCAACTTATTCTTGAGGCATCCTAATGGGTATGTTTATAATCACCATTGTATGGGATTTTCCCACATGTATTATGCCTTATGATGATGATGCACAGGTTTTATCGTGAATTTGGAAATGCTTGGTGATACAATGGATTAGACAGTGTGCGGTGGTCACAACATGGGTTTTAAGAGTAGGTCATCTTGAGTATATTTACATTCAGTTTTCTATCTAGTTGGGACAATTTTTTGTTGGTCATGTATTTTCTCCTTATTACATTCAAAATACCTTACCTTATGCATACTTTTTAGTGGTCCACACATTTATTGTTTATCTTTTTGCAGAATTTGAAACTTTTATTCCTTCCCACTGCACTTTTTCATTGAGTTTTTTATGTGTGTGTTTTGATAAGAACATCAGAAAATTACTCCTCAAGTTTTTTATGCCTTTTGTGCTGGTCTCCACACCCTAGCCTATGTATATAGCCATGGGATAGTTACGGCTCATGCTCTGGTTTGGGTTGGGTCCTGACATATTGAAATGTAATTAAAAATCATATGGTTACATAGGTTCTATATGTATTTTTATTTTGAATGAACAGTTGAGGTTCAGAAAAATCATATTTGTTTGATAGGGATTAATATCCATGATTTGAAAATCAGAGTGAACAGAAAAATGGTAACATAAATAAAATAGCTTTATTCCCTTAATGTTTTCTGATAATATTTTTCAAATTTGTGTAAATGTTATTTACAATTATGGAGAAAATTAAATAAATGGTTCATTTTTTATTTATTTCATTTATATTAAAAAAATCTATTCTTTTATGTGGGACTGTTTTAATATATCCTTCACAATATTTCTGTTTTTTACACACCCCTGTTATAGGTCATGGTAAAAGAAAATTTTATTTCATAATGCATCATAGTGGATGACTGGGGGAATCTATATTGAGGGTCATTTTTAGTTGTTGATATAATTATTCAATCTCACCTAATATAATTTATAGGGTCATTATTATTCAGTCAATAAATGTAATAATCATTATATGTTATATGGAATGATAAAACATAAACTAACATGAATTGACATAATGATATTAGTAGTGAATGAACATGGCCTTTTTGTTTGGTTCATGTGTTCCAACATTCAACTTCATAGTTTTTAGATTTTGTTTGATAATTTAGCATTGATATCTATTATATGAAATACTATTCTCTTATTTACTGGTTTGAAATATTAAATAACATTTACATTCTCAATTATAACTTTTCATGTAATCTAGGTTAATGAAACACCACAATCTAGAGTGTGACATTTTCTATGACCAAGTTGCATTATATGTCATTTCATCAACTAAATAGATCAATTCCAACATATTAATATTATATATCCAATATAATGGTGGAAAATGATTTAATAAAACAATAGAATTGTGTCTGAGATTAGTGTTATGGTGAACGATGAACACACCCATGCATATCACTCTTTATCATAAAAGTAGTAATAAAACATAAGAATTTAAGTGTATAATAAATGAAAACACAACTTACCTCCCCTAGGCCATGCCATGGGTTAACCCCTCCTTTTTGATGGTAAGAGGTAATGGTGGAAGGATAATGAAAAATAACAAAATATTTTAATTAAAAATAACTAGGATGAGAAAAAGGGAAGATGAAAAACATGCATGAAATCACTAAATAAAAATAGAATAGGAAGATGAAAATAATTAGAATAAGATAGAGATAAATAAGAATTGTGTATAGAAGAATATATAAATATAAAAAATCTTGAAATATATTTTATTTATAATAAATAAATTTAAATTATGTGTATAATAATAAAAAATTAAAAAAAAGAATGAAAATAAAAATAAAACATGAAAGGAAATAGGTGCAATATATTCCCCCCCAGAATCAATCAACCAAAATATAGATCATGTTATTCCCTACAAGTGGTTGTATCCTACTTTGGATGCTTTCTATATGTTTCATAATATTTCTTTTTATGTTTACCCACAAAATTTCAAAGTAATTTGACATGTATAATAAATGTTATGAAATAGTGAATGAGTCTCAAATTTTCTGTATGGGAATTCCAAAAAATATTCCACAAGGATTATACTTTAATGGCGACCATAAAGAGTGAATAACTCCATGAAATTTGATTTTGAATATTAAAAATGAGTACTTTTTAAAATAAATATATAATATCCTCAATTATATATTGTTAAAAATAGTTATTCTTAATTTTCTTAGGTGGGATCCTCTCTTTCGTCCAGAAATATATTTAACATTGACTGATTTTTTAAGTCCCTCATTTGTTTGAATTTTCTACGGTTCAAGAACAGAATATTATATGCCAATATAAAATTAATTAAAAAAAGTTAATATAATTATATCTTTTTTTAATGTTATGATCGAAATATCAAACAGATTAAAACCAGTTAAAATTATGGAATTATGAAATTTTCAAATTTTATCCCAAAACAAAACATAAATCCAAAATTGATACAAATATGTTCAAATTGATAAATTTTGATATTTTTAATTATTTATATACATATAAATAATTATTATATTATTAACTTTATTAACTCCCCCAAACATAATCCTTGCATATACGAAAGACTAAATTCTCAATAATGAATTCAAGATGAACTAGTGTAACCAATATTCAAATTCCAATGAAATAAAATAAACAAAATATTAATGTCCTAATATATATATATATATATAATATATATATAAATTTAATATTTAAATTATCAAAGAGAATATTAATTTTTTCATTTCACTTTCCCCATTTAGAAAAAATGGTTTAACATTATATTTCAATATTTCTATCTTTATAATTTATTTTTATCAGATATTCCAAATCATGATTTACCTTGGTTTTTTATTTTTTATCTTATAACTGATGATAAAAATTAAATTAGATTTATTATCATATCATGAGAACATGTTATTTATCTATAGTCATTTAAAGGAACTACATTATCAATTTAAAAAATATAAAATGACCATTAATAATTAGGAATTTCAATAAAGGTTCAACTGAATATTGGAATTATTTGTATTGCATATGATGATTTAAAAATTAGGTTCCAAATAACAGGCTTATATATTATGTATAATTCCTGATATAATAAATAATAGTTTAATAAAGTCTTCCCCTTTAAAGTAGAAACTCCAACATCACTTAAGCTATCCATGAAAAGTCCATGAATAATGATAATAATGTTCACCTTCATTAATTTTTTCATAGTTTTATACATTTTTTCTTTTTAAAAGTTTATTTTTTATATAATAATAATTTAAAAAGATTTTTTAAAAATAAACCAGAAATCAAAAACAAAACCACATATGATAAAAATCACAGATCCATTTGTTGTGATATTTCAGTCATTTATGTCACAACCCATTATTCTTTTTCAACATTTTTTTAAAGAAGGTAAAATAATTATATACATTAAATTAACCATAAACATTTTGTTATTACCAAAACATCACCCCATACATTTTTCTCATAATAAATTTCATCCCTTCGATCATGAATCTCTTGAGCCCCTACACATAAACATTAAAATATGATACATTTTATATGATGAGTATAGGAATAGATCCAAATAGAATGAAACATGGATCATACATAATGAGTTAAATTAAGGTATCTATTGAAAAATATTGTATTGATGAAAATATGTTCTCAAGGATAAGGTATTTTCAATCTATGCATTTATAATTTTTACTGTTTTTCTTTATAAGCATGGATTTGAAAAATACAAATGAAAAATATTGTAGGTGACATGTCCATGATCACTCAAGAAATATTCTAAAGATAAATGGGATATATATGGTATATAAATCATCTGAGGATTAAGAAAAATTATTTTTATAATTACTCATGGAATGAAATATAATATAACATCAATTAACAAGAATTTTAGAAATTCATAGCATGAAAAATGATAGGAAAGGTATATTTAAATGAATCAATACATTCCCTCAAATCATGAGTAATTATTTTAGTATCCATTATTCATATTAATCATTCATTTATTTATTCAACTCATTCAATATCATTAACATTGAAATATAGAACATGGAAAAATATTAGTCCTAAGAAACTCATTTCTTCTTGATAATTCATGTAAAGCATAAATCCATATGTGGGAGTGAAATTTATATTTTAAATATCAAATCATATTAGTGTAAGAAAAGTTAAGATGATTAAACGGTAACCATTATAAGTGTACTCTCTATCCCATGAAGCTTAGTACACATCCATATATGTTTTATGGGATTCGTTTTTCCATCATGGTGCTACAAAAGTAAGTTTATCAATTATGCATAGTGAACATATCATTTATGTTTAAATAGTTATGAGGGAGTGGGATATATAATGAACTAGTACTAAGAATGAAATAGAAATCTAATTTACATGAAATTATAAAAATGGATAAAACATTTTATGATCCCCCTTGTGGGACCTAAAATTTTACTACATACAAAGTGAAATACTAACTATTATCCAATGTCAGAAAGTGGATAGAAATTCTTAGACTTGAACCAATTGCTTTGGATTTTCCTATATTGTACTTAATTATTTTTGGTGATGAATGATCCATGGATTGAGTATACTAGATCCATCCCCTATTATAATAATTTATATCTTCATGTAGAGGGTAGGAGAGAGTACGGATCATCATCTTTCTTTTTTTTACCCGTGAAAATTTCCTATTGATTTTATATTATTGGATTAATGAGATCCCTTATAGTGTGAGTAGCCTTTGTAATTATTTCCACTAAATAATCTATTTGGATATATTCTATGTATTTCTAAAATGAATCTAAACCAAAATAATGGAACTCTTTGTGGTTATCTATATGTGTTGGTTAGGTTTCATCATCATCACTTAATGAAAACCATGGAATTAATGAATCTAAAAATTCAATACCATAATGAGTAATACTCAAATAAGATTGAATAAAATAAAAAAATATAGAGTTAAAATAAATAGCATATCCTTGAGTAGAGTTGGGTATAATATCTTTTTCTGGGGTAAGTACATCATGAATTTGGATATCAGGGGATGGATGTGTTACTCAAGATTATCCATATTTTCTTCAAATTATTCCATTTGGTTGGTTTCCTCCTCTTTATTGGAATGAGTGAAATGAATAAGTAATATATATTATACATTTCATGGAGAAGGGAGATAATTTGGAACATCAAACTCATCCTAGAATTCAGCTATATATTTTTTATCTCACACAGGTAGATCAACAATAAATACTTATACAACTTCAATCTACTGAATCTTATCACAGTCATCTGGCATCTAATCCTTTATATGTTTGGGATGTGTATTCTCCTCAATAATTTCTTCAACATCATATATGTTATTAGATTAACTGGTGAAAACAAATGGAATATATTCCTTCTCCTCTACAGTTTCTTTCTCAGGTACCAATTACATAATCAATGCAATACCATATTCAAATTATTTTTCATATTTTCTTTCAGTTTTTCAACGATTTCTCTACGTTCTTACATCTCGGATATATTATAACAGTCTTGATTTCATTCATATTTTTTGGTTTTCCCATTGAGTAATAAACCCATTCATAATAAACTTATTTTTAATAGATCATGGGAAATCAAATTGTTTGGGTTTTTAACAACAACAATCAAAATAAATCATCAATGTGAAAATATAAAATGATATGAAAATATTGATTGGATCCCTAGTAACGGTTCCGATTTTAATGCATTACTATAATGGGGCATGGCATGTAATTTTTTTATATTACCTACATATAGTCTATTGATTATCCTTAGGTAGTATCCAATAAAACGAGTGGTCACAAAAGAGTATTCCACATTTAAATATAAATAAAATGGTGTGTTTTTGAAAATCATTAGTTTTGAAAAAAAATGAAACGAAACAATAGAAATAAATATTCATAATTATTAAAAAATAATTGGAAACTGAGGTGATTGAAATTTATTTTATGATAAGGGGGATCAATTTGGGGTAGGATTACCAATTAAAATGCTATCCTAGTTTGATTTTATATAATCTTCTTATGATAATTTGATTTAAGAGAGATTCCATTATAAATTATTACAACTTTGTGGTCAAATGGTTATAGCGAGTAATAAACATACCAATTTATTAAAGTGGTGGGATCCACCCTATTAGCCATAAATATTTATATCATTGAATTATTTTTTCAGGCCTTTAGATATTCTAATTATATGTGGCTCTAGAAGAGATATTTGTATACCACTACTATATGAATCTTAAAAAACAATCACATCTATTGGATCTATTTTCTAAATTTTATTCTCTAGATATCAATGTTATTAAAATATATTAAAATTACATATTTTATAAATTTTCTCATTTTATCTCAAAACACTTCATAAATGAAATATTGATGCAAAAATTATCAAATTGGTAAATTGGTAAGGATTAAATTAATCAATAACATATTACAGTGATGAAAATATTAAATCTATCATATCCCATGAGAAAAATATCAATTAATATTAACATTACACGACATGTGAATCAGTGAAGGAAAAATTACAAAACAACTATAAAAAGGGAACATGAAGAATGGAAGTCACATCCCTCGGTACTTGGGTCCCCCCTCATGGATTAGCTACATCCATCGATGAGCTCATTACCAGGCCTCTTCGCATACTATTTTCTTTTATAGCTTCCCCAAATAGTTGAAAATATTAATTAAGTACTATAATACCACTTTTTAACATCCCCTACCTGGCTCTCCATCACATGGTCGAGTCTGATGGTTATGATACATGTTGTGTGACTCCTTGCATTCCAGAGACATCTGACATGTAAAAAGGGTGTATGGAATATATAAGGGATTATATTCTCTCTATTACAGAGGTTTAATAAAAATGTATATAAGATAATAAAAACTATTTAACCAACCAGAATATATGTAAAATTACCAACTCAATCTACAATAATGTAAATAACCAAAATCCAAATAACAATAGTAAACCTTATAATGTCATATTTTATTCCCATATAAATGAAATAATTATGTTATTAATGTAACAACTGAAAAAGTATCCATAATAAAATTTCCAATTCCATGATATGAATCAGATTCTTGCTCCCATATCCATTCTCCAAATACCATCATAAAAAGTAATCAATCATGTATAATTACCCTTTCTATTTTCTATATTTGCATCGCTGAAATCTAATAAGGTTCAAAAATGTGGATTGAAAAATGTGTGAGAAAATATTCATAGGCTAACACTCATGGTTTCCAAAAAAATATATTCTAAATAAATTGTGCCTGAAATGATGTGTTATATTGGTCCATTAATTTATAAAATAATGAAAAATATCAAATATCCTCCCAAAACCTCAAGCTCTGGGTCGAAAAATGATATCAAGACTACCTATTTTGGCATGATATATAGTGTATCTATTTGGTGGTGTATATTAATTCCCAGAATAAATCTCCCACCCAATTGGTGGATTCTCCCCCCAGCTATAATAATAAATAATATATGTCATGTAACAATAAATTCTTCCCTTGACCATAAATAATGGGTTCCATAAACATTTACATGATAAATCCACTTATGTGTTCTCATGGTGCTGAACCCATTCCTAGAGATAAGTAAATAATCATACTAGACCCCTTAAAAATTGTAATGATGGAAGCACTAACTTATTATTTTGGTGAAAGAACATGCAAATAGAAATGCAACAATATCATAATGGATTGCATGTGAATTACCCTATTGGAGCTTCTTGTTTCTTCCCATTGAACAACACCATACTAATTAGAATATATCAATTAAATACAAAAAATGATTTGATATCCAAATAATAACAAACTCGCAATATGAAAAACAAGATAAAATAAGTAATATTACTATAATTCATAAGATTCATTTATTTCAATAAATAAATCCCATCATTTCATATTAAAAATTAACACATTAACAATAAAAATTCCTTCTCTCATATTAATCAACTAACATTACCATCCACAAAACCATTACACATTTTTGTCATCATTATATTTACCAAATTAATATTACAGAACAAATAATCATATATATTTAAAATTCTATGAATGATATGAAAAAATAAACCTTAAAAATCAAATACAAAAACATTTCAAAATCCTCATAAGATTCTAAGTTCAAACATTCCATGTTCAAACAAAATATCAAGGTTTTGAACACCACATAGGTGGTTGAAAGACTAGAATCAATGCCAAAAGACACAAAATATCATTAGGGAGATCTATGAGAATTGTTTCATGAAATTTAATCGGGTTCCTATGTATTTATATTATGGTCATGGTGGTATATTATGATCTCATAGGATCCACATATTTCTGAAATAAATATGGGCTTTAGAGATTTTTTCTTGACCAAACACATCAAAAATGGTGAAAACATTATCCGAGTTTGAGTGATGGATACATTTCTAACAAAAATATCTCATATAAACATCATTTGACACATTACTTCAAGTTTAGAGGATGAGTAATATATGTTGGAATAAGATTATTTCCCTGAATGAAATAGAGGCATAATAAATTTTAATGACCAGATCAATTAAAGTACAAATGAATCCAAGTGAACAGTTTTACGGTACTTTATATCCTTCGATATCCTTCAAAATTCATTTATAATATAATATCGTTGGGCTTTTATTTTAAAAGAAGTTAAATTGGTGTACTATATCATAAAAATTCCACTTCAACCATTGTTTCGCCATCATAGCCCAATGCAGCAGGGTAGTGATTCAAGGAACCCCAATGTATGGACACTGGGTTCCCATGGGTGGCTATTAGATCTTATTTTAGAGACCCTAACTTCGTAGATCCCATGGGCTAGATTGTGGCTCTCACCAACTTACTGGTGGACTACACTATTTGGCAAGTAGTTCTATAGTTTTTCAAACCATATAAACCACCACTAGTTTTTGTAATCCTCCCCTAGTAAGGCTTCTATATTCCCTCCTAAACCAGTAACACAGTGTCATATACAATGAATAGGGATCAATAAACATGGATTTAATATCCCAATAAGATATTAATATGTTTGAAAAAAATAATATTTTCTCTGGAATGATGGGATCCAACACATTTTTTGATTCTACCTATAGAGTTTCAAACATAAATCAAGATATTCAAATTTTAAATTTTTTTATAACATCATTTATAAATTGAAGTGTCGATTTATGAAGTATAATACACTGAATACATTCTAATTAATCTACTGTGATGTTTTTGGTATCATTTAAATACCATGAGAGTTTTTATTCTCATTGTTGTATTTTAATATGTGTTTTGAGACATCCTATGGTGAGGATTTCATTATAATGATATTAATTTTTCTTTTAGTAATTTTTTTATTTGGATATTATGTAATCACCGATCTTTTGGTTTATGATGGATGTTCTTTTCTAGTCATTTTGATCGAGGTGGTTATAGGGATTTTAATTTGTGCTTCTTCTGATCATATTATTTGATGAATTATAGGTGTTGGATTATTTTTTATTATTTTATTGAATAATATACATGGGTTATGATTCCTTTTACCATCCAAATTAATTAATTAAAGGTTTCATTTTATGATTACGGATAACTATTCTTAGGGTATAAACCACATATTATTTTTTTGTTTAATGTGAAGGGATCCATTACAATATGTCAATTAGTCGTAGAATCATTTAGAGTATTTTTTTTTGATACCATATTTAATTTGATGAATCTATATTGTGTATATATATTTCATCAAATAGTTTTTCTCTGAATATTCATTCTTAATTTGTAATTTAGTACATCCAATTTAATTATCGATCCATTAATATCAGTTTTTCTTAATATCGTAGTTAGGCTTTTTCTATCATCTAGAATTCTAATATTATTTACATTCACAACATACAATGACGTTGATCAGATGTTACTTAATTCTGATCAACTGAATAATCAAGAGGGAGGAAAATTATTATTCATTATTTTTACCCTCCCCCTCTTGTAGTTAAAAAAGTATATTTTTTTCTAAGAATATATGGAAAACGTAATATAAATTAGATATTTATTGAAAATAAATAATTGATATGAATAAATAATAAGTATAAATTAAAAAAATCATGGAAAATAATAAATGGTAAATAGATGAAACACCCAAAATTTATAGTTTATAACCTTATTTTTGTTGTTGGTTTGGGAATCATATTCCTCCATTGATTGTAGGGTATTATAAATGAGATGAAGGGATTAGTTGTTTTTTCATATTATTCAAAATTAAAATAAATAAACATGACACTGAATAATAAAATAGGATTTATGTAAGGTAAATAAATATCCTAAAATATTTTTCTCTCCCAAGATTCATATGATTTTGAAGAAGAAACGACTGACATCTATTACAGTGGAAACAATTTTAATGAAATGTAAAATTAATTTTACCTCTAAACTGAACTACGTCCTATTCAAACAAAATATGAAAAAAACAATGGATTCATAAATATTCTCACTCAAGAAACCTGGTTGACTTATAAATGATTCAACAATACCATATAAGAGTTCATGTCAACACACTCTTAAGACAATAAAATTATAACTCATATTAGTGTTGTGTCTATTTCCACTATGTAATTAGTTGGTATTGTAGTTTTTGATATCATGTTGTGCTTTTATTAGTTATCTGATTTCAAAAAACACCCAATGGTTATAGTGGCATAATATCTTGGTATTTGTGTATACTTCCTCTCACACTAAAACACTACCACATTATAATAACCCATCGATTACCTAAAGAAATTGACAAATTTAACAAAATGAGATAATAGAAAATTTAGTTCACCAATAGTGAAAAAACACGATAAATTTTATTATAAAATAATATAATAATTTATAAAATATAAAAAATCATAGACAATAGATACTAAAAAATTAATAAAATTAATGAAAAATATAGTTTTGAAATTCCAATAATCAGATCGTTCACACATTCACTATATTGTGGATGTAATCCTCTAAAGTAATCATGTATTGATTTATGTCTCATATTAGTATCAACTAACTCCTTTCACATTCTAATTATCTTTCTAGATATATTATTATATATTACCTTCTTCATTCTTTTATAACTCTTTAAATAATATCATCTCTAAATATTTTCATTGGTGGTATAGAATAGTTTTTGTGAAAATTGAAATTCAGAGGATCATACTATGTGAATTGTTTAGTACCAAATGTCCCTTCCTTCTTAGATATGATTGGGAATCATAGAGTTTAATTCCAATATTCCTCTCCTCCTCCTCCGTCTATAATAATTATTTATGTTTTTTTACTAATTATGGATTTACTATATTTTATCAGCAATTTAGTAGAGTGATTCCTTTCACCCCTGGGTATGTTTAGGTAAGACATGTTGAAATCAGTTTATTAAAAAACATGATCTCTTCAACTATTACACCACTCAGTCATTTATTCCTTAAACTTAATTTATATTATTTAAATATTAGTGATGATTGAGTATTTTTATCTAATGAATAAAATACCTGAATAGTATGGTTCAATATAATTATTATAGTTTTAAAATATATTTATATCCTAAATAGGGATATAGCTCTCACTAGATCAACCAACATATATTACTCTATGATTTAAGTTTACCATAATTGGTGACTATTTAATCGTTGTAATCACAAGTGGTATAAAGATTATTTCACTTATGATGTTGGAATCATAGGATATGATATGGTGTTATTATGTGTAATGGAACCTTATTTCCTATAATTTTTGGATACCCACAATGTCATAATATTTTATTATTTATTTTTATAGGTTATTATTTACTTTCACAATAATATTCCATATATAACAAAATAGATCATCATGTTCACATGGTGAAATCTATATATTATTCAATATAAACTAATTTTATGTATTAATACACACATATTAAATGATGTAGAATTTTATTCGACATTTATTTTTTCAACACTTGACATTTGATATGTTTATGTCGTTCTATTATATGTTTATCATAGTAGAATCCACTATGTTATTCCCCTCATAAGTTGTATCTCTCACAAACACATATATTTATTTCCAAAAAATATTCATTTTCGTTATGCAATTGTTTAATCAATGTATACTTCATTTATTTTTCAATGAAAAGGAATAATAATTTTCTTTTGTATCCCATTTATTCTTATTATTTATTCATCCATTATTGATTTTTAATAAAATAAAAAAATACGATAGAAATTCAACATTCATAGATTAATTAAATAATTGAATTTAAAAAATAATTAATATTACATAAGTTAAATGATATACAACCTAAATATTCAGTAAATATATAAATTAAATAAAAATTAATTTAAAAATTACATTAAAATTATAAAAATAATTACAAGAAATTATCTTTTACACACACATATATATATATATATATATGTGATTATATGAAATTATAATCAATCAAAATAAAATAATTAAATCCAATAATTAACTCAAATTTGATTTTAAAATACAAATTTCCAAAATAATACTATATATAAACCTAAAATGAAAAAATAAATGATATATAATAAATTTTGGAATGAAATATACCTAGATCAAACAAATAAATGATAAATAAATTTTTAAAAAATTTCATTTTTCATATCAATTTAATATATAGTCAATAGTTATTTCTTATTTTTAAATAAGAAATAAATAAAAAAGGATTTCATATAGAAATTATACATTGGGATGACCATATATTGAATTAGTCATAAAATAAATAAAAAATATTTAAAAAGAACCAATAGTTCAAACATATCCCAATAAATCAAATAAACATCCAAACATTTAATAAAAACATATAGCATCATTATATAATACAATGCACTTTTAAATGAATTAAATGTATAATCAGAATTCAATAATAAATATATCATAATAAAATATAAAATTCAATTAACACCAATTCCCATGATATGAATTTTTATTTCTATGTTCCACCATCCATATATAAATATGACTATTTTGGTATGCCTATTTATGTACGATTAATTATATTTTCCAGACCATTGTCAAATCCAAGTCATTGGGAATATCCTCTCAAACCTGAGTGATATAAAATAACAGATACGTACATACACACAATATGTGTATATATAGATATTGAGTATAAGACTTTTAAAATTCTTCCACTAATTTTATAAATTCATATTCATAAACTAAGGAGAATATAAAATTTATTTTTTAATGATTATAGTGGTATTTTTGTTAAACTTATTTTCCATTAAATAATTTCAAAACATCTATATTCTATATAAGTAATAATAAAAAAATACGTGAACACTTCTTATAGAAGATCAAAACATCATGTTGATACAAAAATGATAAAAAATGATAACATATGACCTGACTCAAATAAATGGATTCATTCTCATAAAAATAAATACAACATATGAAACAATATTTTGTATCTTTTCCTAAAAGGGTGATCCCACAATTTAATGAGTAATAATGACTAGGGGTTCTCATAAGTCAAAGATTAATCATAAAAAAATTAATAATCATGGTGTAATCCATGCTAGTCGAACACTAATAGTAAACATCATTTTGGAAAACTACATCTTCCTTGATGTTTCAAAATAGGAAATAATAAAATATTATATGAAATATCTTGCGTAGATCAATCATACAGACTCATATATAAACATCATAAAAACATAAATATCTATCCATTATATTATATAAATTATAAGGATAAATTTGATTATATTTTGGGAATCAAAATATGATTTAATGAACCAAATATTTTGTATATATATTTGTTGGTTTAAAAAAATATAGCATTCAATTGGCTGTGATGATGAAAATATCATGCCCACCAAGATGAGATGTGTCTTATTATATATAAAGGTGTTTCATTCAAGATAAATAATACACTAATAATATCTTCATGTTTCACATGAGTACTCAGATATTCAAAGTTTAAGAACCATAATATTACTCCATATCCTTTGATGTGGAGTAGAGAACATTCCCTCAGAATAATCTATTTATTTCATCAATTTTTGGAGAAAAAATATCTCTAATCCTTAGTTAATATTATATATCCTATGAAATCCTCTATTAACCTTATAAAACGCACATATTGAGTAAACTAAATATCCATAGACGTACATAATTTTACAATAATAAATTTGAGTGTTTATGGTGTCGTAAAAACTCCAAAATAAAAATTTATAGTAGATTGAAATTTGAATATTATAAATAATTTTTTTAAAATTCAATTCCCATGAATTGATCTATGGGTACAATGAATGTGAATTCCATGTATTTCATCATGCCAGGTATACCAACCCTTGTGACCTAACTCACACACTCTGGCTCACATTCCCTATTATATGTATATGGCCTCATGTGTCTAGACCAAAAGTTGGGTAACTAATGTGGTTTAGAGTGGTTATCACCCATGGATGGACACAAGGCCTAGGTATTACCTATAAAAGTAATCCAATACCACCCTTTATTTTTCATACCAAGTACCTCTTGTCGGAAAAACATGGAAAGAGAACACCTAATGTCATGAAGAAAATCCTACACTACCAAACCACTAGGTTCTACTAAAGGTAAGTTTCAATTAAAAAAGATTAGGTAATGTTATAGTGTTGTGCACAAGTATCATATAGGAAATCTATTCACCCAATCACCATATTAATTCATAGTCATACTTAATGGGGATCAAATTTTCTTATGCCATGGCATCAAACCCACATGTTCATAGGATTCCTTGGTAGAGTTCATATTCCCATGGTCAGTTTCATAACCAATATTTAGGGACATACCAAAGCCTCCATAATTTTAGTGACACCCAAACCTCATAGATTATAATGGTTCCCACTCACATTCATTCCCAGTCATTGGGATCATGTAGATGCTACTCTTGTCGGGTGATTATTCACCAATTAAATAGAGTCACGCATAATATATAGAGACATAACCTAGCCTTCTTTATGTTATTCACTCCCAAAAAAAATGGATTATCCAGTCCTCACTCACCTTGATCACCTAAATTGGAACCTACTCTCCATGGTTATATACTTAGGTTCACACTCTCCCAGGTTGTCTTCCTAGGATACACTTCACTTAGGCATCTTATCTTGCTACTAATTCTTCCTTGACTCTAGCCTATTCAATAGATAGCCAAACCATTTAAAAATATTATTACATGAAATTTACTATAAAATTTTAATTTATACAACCCAAAGATCATGAGGGCTTGTTTATTTATAGGACTCGGTACATAACACATCAAAATGAAAATAAAAAATGAAATCATTATTTGTAATCTATATAGTGATCTCTTAAATCTGTTTCCCTGGAAGGAATACATTGGATAACATCTGGAATTCATAAAAAAGGGGTTATTTATAAATCAAAACAAGGGAGTAAACATTATAATAAGTAAATACATGATATCATAAAAGAGATGGCTCTTGAATAATCGCATGGGACCACAATTTGTAAAAAAATATTTCATGAGATCATGGAAACATATGAAATGTGGAAACAATATATAACAAGGAATAATCATATATCGAGAGTAACTACAAATAAAACAGCACAATGGGATATAGTTCCAAAATGTATTAGGTTTACTCCCTAATAACATACATAATGTATGATAAGACAAAAACATTTCCCCCTGAATTAGGGTTCTATATGGTTTCACCCATCGTCACATGGTCATGGTTATGATTAAAAAAAATGAAATTATTCATAAGGAAAAATAAGAACAATTACCACTAAAAGAAATTGGGTTAATTAGTAATACATTATGACATAATCAATCAAAATTTAATAAAGGGGAAAATTTAGAAATGAACATAAGGAATGTATTAATGCAAAAAAAGAATAAATAATGAGATAGTTTCATATATAAAATATAGATATAAATAATTTAATATTATGACATAACATCCATTTCTTTCATCGTTTATGAAAGTATCTTCAAAAGATTTCATAAAATTTTTGTTTGATGAAAATAACCTCCTACCATTGAAATCGATTCAATATAAACCAAAAAAATCATAATATTATATATATAATTTTTTTTGAAAATATACACGGGTACATATAACTACGTCCTAAAATTATTTAGTTTTCATGATGGTCATGAATGTTTTCATATTGTATATATTAAAAGAAATAATTCTTTCACAATTTTAACAAAATCTAAATGTACCTTTTTTGAAAATAAAACAATGAGTCATAGTAAAACATTTTACAAAATTTATAAAATGAGGTAAAATATATTTAAAAAATAATTTTATAATATTATAAAATTAAAAATATTTAATAAAAATATAGACATGAAAGAGAAATATTAAACATTTAAAAAAAGATACATAATCCATATTAATTAAAAACATCATTCATGATGTTTATTTATTATATAATGGAGGAAATTTAAACAAAATATTTAATATGCATTCCTTAGATGAGGAAAATAAATTTGATTTTTTAATTAAAATAATTTTACTTTCCTTAACCCAAAGGTATCATGAAAAAATATAATCTTGAAAAAATATGAGATTTTTATATAAATACTTTTCCATAACGATAACATTCACATCAATAGTAATTGGAATACATACAATGATACGGAATTTTATATCCCATTAATTAAATTATGTAATATTTTTAATTTCATTCATGATGCTATAGTTAAACAATATAATGAAATCAAGGTTCCTCATAAGAAACATGCCTCAATAAAGATTTTGAGGAAATGAAAATGATTGTAATGATCATAAATTTTAATGTTATCATTATTCCATGAAGTGATTATGTTAACATATCTAAATAAAAAAATGTTTAAATACATAGAAAAAAGTTATAGATTCATTATCAAATAATCATTTCATACAAAAGTCAAATAAGTAGAAGTATTACACAATGAATGGAAATTGAGTTATGAGACACCTTACTGCTTGGAAGAATTAAAAAAACACATGGTTGAAGTAAAAATAATTATAAATTATGAATTATGAATTATATAATTTTTAAATTTTTTAGATATATTCCATATAAAATAAATTTGATGCATAAAATTAAATTACGGCTAAATAAAGGGATATTGAGATAAATTCTCCCAATATAGGTCTCAATAATAATCTCTATTATCAAAATCATGAATAATAAAATAATTTTATTTATTTATTTTCATAAGAGAAATTTTAATGTTCATTATTATTTTTATACTATTTATTACAATTTTTTATATAATTACATAATCATTTAATATCATGTTATAATTCTGACGATATTTGGAACATAAATCTAAAATTACATAGGTAATTTGATTATGAACAAATATGAGTGTTAAATAAATAAAAAAAAATTAAAGAAATAACAATCAATTCTATACATAAATTATAATTTTAAACCCATATAGTAATGAAGGTTAAGTAAAGAAGAACTATGTTACCATCATGATGATGATAGGTCATACGTACTCATGAGTAACGTTTTCATTTTTCAACACTCATTATTGAAAGAATGTAGGTATTACTATATCTTTATAGAATTATAATAATATTATAAATATAAAATTATTTCTTTTAAAAAAACATATATATACCATCTATGTGATGCAGTGATGATAAATGAATCACATAACTTCCTGGAGGTGGTAGTCCACATTTATGCTGGAAAGATATTATCATATTTTAGTGAATGAAACGATAAGAAAATAGATGATCATTTATATTTTAAAAAAGATAAATATGTTATGAATAGAATATATATATATATATATATTAATTATATCATTATAACCATTAGTGAGAGGTGGTGATGGAAAATGAATTACATTAGTTCACAATGTAGTAGTCTTCCCTACACCCAAATGATGGATTAGATTATCATTTGATTGTTGTTGAACAAGTGTGTTGGTTATATAATTGACATTATAAAAATATAATTATATGTGATATACTATTTTATACATTAAATTAATTTTTAATAATATTTATATGACATATAATAATAAATAAAATAAAAATGTTTGGTTTAGAACAATGTATATTATTTGGATAGCCGCTTAAGGTTTACACCAAAATATTTCATAGGATAGTTTACATTTCAAAAAGGCCTCTTAAAATTGGGGATGGATGTAACATGTTATTTGGGTGTGTAATGGAGTAACAAAATGTATTTTTAAGTGTGATTAAAAGTGGAGAGGCAATACCCTTTTAATAGTGAGGGGAGGGGAACTCTTGTAATTCCATTAAATGTTAAATCTGTATAAATTTACATTTATAAAAAAAAAGACCCAAAAAGAAATATTTATAAAAAAACATATTATTTATATATGAACTATAATCTAATAAAATTTGGAAATGTTTTAAAATATTTTTTAACTATTATAATTTTTTAACTGAAGTTAACCCTTTTTGACAAGTGCACTGATTGTAATTTGTTTTACACTTTAGAGGTAAAAATAGTTACCATAAAAGGAAAATTAGTCCATTAATGGACTATAGTAGAAATATTCAATCATATTCCAATAACATGGATAAATATATATTTTTTTAAATTTTTTTTAATTATTTAATAAATTTTTAATTATTATAAAATAATAGTAATGTAAATCTTCACACTATTCATTTAATTTGACATTAAATACACAAATAAAAGTGAAAATTTGAATATATGATCTTTTTAAAAATCTATATAACATGTCATATATATATATATTAATGTTTCACTATAAATAACATAAAAATAACACTTTTACTGTTTTAAAACTATTTTATTTAATTATTCTATTAATTGAATAAATATTATATTAGTGTTGTGAAAAAATTTAAGATAATTATTTAATTAATAGAAAATAAAAGTAAATTACTATGAAAAAATATTTTATCTTTCAATAGGAAATTATGAACCAAACATATCCTCTATTTAAATCAAATTAAAAAATTCATAGGTTATAAAACAATGACAATGATACTTTACACTTTTTTTACATAAATAAAATAATAAAATAATATAAAATAAATATGGAAACAAGATTCCATATTTTCTAATCATTGATGGGCATATGATAACTTCGCTCAGCTATTAGGATAACAGGAAGGGTCAGGGTCATTTTCTAATAATTATCATATTACATTCAACAGTAATTATATGAGTTACCCTTAATATAGTGAAATTTTTTTATTATGGTTTTTATTCATAGTTACAAAAAATAAAATTTTTATATTAAAAAAACATATACTTAATTATTCAATTATGGAATAAAGTTTTCAATAATAATTTTCAATATGTTATAAAAATCAATATATTATTAAAACATAAAACATATTGAAAATAAGTTTGTTATGAAAAATCCATTTTATGTATGAAAATATTTTTACACAAAATTAAAATATTAAATTAATTCAAATATCTATAATTGGATTTTTTTTTACCCATATAATGTATTAAAATATAAAAACAATTCCAAAATGAAATTTTACATTTTAAATATGTTATAATAAAATATAGTTTTCATTAAAAATCTGAATTATTCACTAATCATATAATTATAAAACATTTCATAAAAATATAAAAATTTCGACAAAGGTTAATTTAAATATACTTATTTAAAAATTTTATCATTTTATCAAATAATATTTTAAAAAGATCTATAGATTAATTATAATATTTTTTATGAAAAAATGACTACTAAAAAATGATTTCTTATTTCATTAGAATTAATTAAAACATTTGGATTAACTAAAATCAATCCATACATTTTTCATATTGTGGTAAACAATATTTATATACTTCAATTTAAAAATTATGTTATATTAGTAAAATTTCTATTATAATATTTCATGGTTCATTTAATCTAGATGATTCATATCGTATATGATACTGAACATAGTTTTATTTTTAAAATATCACATACTGACATTCCCCCCTCAAACAAATTTAATCTTTATTATTTTAACCTAATCTTGCGAATATAGGGTTTTAACGTTTAAATATACCATTATGGAAATTACACACCATAAAAATAGCTAATAAAACTCCCCCTTAATATGAGGGATATAGGAATACAACTGTCATAAAAAAACTATGATTCCAAATAGTATAAAAAATGGGAATTGATAATATAGACATGGAGTAGAAAAATAGTTCTAAAGAAAAAATATATAGTGATAGAGAACAAAGTCAAGATAAAGTTAATGATAAAAAATCTATAAATCAATAATTCTTGAAATTACCATTGATACATCTGAAAAGATTCTAATAGGATATCATTATTGTTCATTTAAAATTCATTACATATAGTTATGAAATTCATTTACCATATATAATATGAACATAAATAAAAATAATTACATGAAATTTATAATATCATCATTTAATAAATTTTCACTACAATATAATCTTTTTATCGTGTCGATGAGTATTCATTGTGAGTTTTTTCATGCATGAAAGAGTAACATATACTTACAAAAAATCACAAAATCCACAACAGGATAAAAAAATTTCACCAAAATTTATAATTTAATCAAAATGGTTATCTGAAGTTAAGAAAATATCCAGAATGAATAATCTATTTTCAGTAATAATTTCAATAATTCAACCAATGGTTCAACTGAGACCTTTCCACAACCCTACATCCTATATTACGTCAGCAACTACAATGACATAGATTAATATAACAAAAAACATTATCTTATACCAAAAATAATAGATCCCCAAAATTTAATTTTATTTACCACATATAATAATTTATGTTAATAATAATTGTTTTATATAAATCATTCTAATAAAACCTCTCTTAAAATTACATTAATCACATTAATATCACAATTTCAAAATGATTTTATCATTTAATATCCATCCTAAAATAAATTTAATATTTATCATTCAATTATTTATATTAAAAAATAATATTCTGCCCAAATTTCATGTACGTCAGTATTTGTAAATTGACCATTTCCCCTAATTGGTTTTGGGTTCACGCCTCGTGACCTTACTGGGTACAATGAATTGTTTTTCATCCATCAGAATTTCCATTTTCTAAAACCATATTAATATTATTTATATATGACTCCCAAATATTTTATTCTAGTTATTAAAATATCATTAATAACAAATAACTATTATACCACAATATTTTTATAAAATGTTTTAAAAAAATTAATAATATCAATCAATTATTATTAATTGAACATAAAAAAAGCATAAACACTAATTGTTACCAAAACATTAAAATTATATCAACAAAATGTAATGATTCTCTTAATAAAATATCATTTTTTTACTAAAACCCATAATAAGAAAATATTTATATTAAATTAATGACAAAAAAATACACTTAACCGTCATAGAATTATGTAGATTAAATCCTAAAAATTTGTATTTATCCTTTCAAATGAGGATAAATATTATACATATGAACCAAAGACAGTTTTGGATTATCCCATATCAGTAAAGAATATACTTGATTTCTATAGGGTTTTTTAACTCATTCATCAAAATAGTTCATAATGAAAATTTAAATTAACCCTTGAATATTCCAAGGAGTGTCAAAAAAGTGTGATGTAAGTTCACACATTCAGCTTAATATAATGGTTATTGAGATATACTAAAACAAATCATCTGAGGGTATTACCCCAATATTAAAATGTTCCATGACAATGATGAATTTTAGTATACACAAAGTGATGTAAAACTAGGATAACCACATAGTATATTCCTTAACAAAATGTTAGGATGTCATCGTATACCTATATTTTCCACATGATTTTTTAATATATTATCTAATTATAATACCCAAAAATTACTAGACCTTAATCTAATACCAAATATAGAAACCCAATATTTTTAATAATTTTATTAAATTATTTTTAATATAAAAATACAATAATTTCAACCCAAAGATCACATATCATAGTGTATATAACATAATATAAACATAAAACATCAATAAGAAATTAAAACATAAAATATTTATTTTAATTCGTCTTAACGAGATCTTAAATCCCAATGATCGACTAAAAATTAATATTATAATTTGGGTAACACATAAATATATGGGGTGATCTATAAATCTTATTGTTAGAGTAAACATGACAATGAAGAAAAAAATTATATGATAAAAGATAAGTCTCGTGAATAACCCCATGCGCTTATACCAAACAACATATGTTATTTTAAGATCATACAATTTTATGTAATGTTAAAGAAACATATAAAATGGTATAACCATAAGACATGTCTTACTATTAATATAACATCACATTGTGGGAAAATTACCATATTGTAATAAGTTTACCTATTAATACAATACATAATTTCTCATGAGATAAAACATTACCAAATTTTTTGGATAAATAATTTTGAGTACCCATCATACCATATTCATGGTTATGTTCTATAGAAAAGGTAATAAATTATAATGAATAATCATAATAATTACCCTTTTATGTAAATGGGTTTCATAATCATTCTTTATATCATATTTAAATAAAAATTCATGAAGAAGAAAATTGTGAAATAAACACAATGAATGTATTTCTCCTTAAACGAAAGGTATAATGAGATAGGTATACATATAATAGACACATATAAAATATTTATAAGTAATTCATAACATCAAATGTTGTTTTCATTAATGATAATGTCTCAAAAATATCACATGGAATAGTTCCTAAGGAAAATACACTTTTCAATTTGAAATACCTTGAATAAAATCTAAACAATTACCCAAAATTATAGAAAATATTTCATTTAAAAAACCATGGAAAATTATATTTTAATATTAAAATAATTGAGTATTTATGGCTTTGGTGAATTTTATTTACTCCTTATAATTAAAAAATGAAACATTATTTTAAAAAAATTGCAAAAAAAGGAAATATTATCTAATTGAAAAAATGAAAAATATATTCAGTTAAATTAATTTTTAGAAAGTAAAAAATGAATAAGTTTTCTATAAAAAAGAATTATAGAATAGTAGAAAATTATTTCATATTATGGAAAATAGTGACATGGAAGATAAATATTTTAGATCTAAAAGAAGATAAAAGATTGAGATTAACTACAATCATCTTTCTCCATCTTTTTTTTTCAGTAATGGGGGACATAGAACCCAAACATGAAAACAAATCACATCAAAAGAGTAGAATGAAATAGTTTTGGTTTAAGAAAATAATTTTATATTATTTACCATAATGGGTCCTCGAACATAAATAATCTATCAAATAAAGGACATTGTCACATAAATACTCTTCCGCTTTTGAAACTTTTGAACAAAAGCTCATTGGAAAAAGGAGTATGTTTTTTATATATAAATAAATTTATTTAAATTAATTAATATGTAAAAATGTATTCATGGGAAAATAAGTACATCATATAAGAAAATCATGTTGCACAAAAGAAAACAATTCTCACGAAAAAGTGATTACGATAAAGAAAACCTGTGAAAGGTTATAACTTATAAAGTGATAATCAATATATGGATTTATTATGTAATAATAAGTAAATACACATTGAAAAAGTGTAAATATATATTAACACAATTTTGATATCAATTCAAAAATATTCATGGCATAATAAATACATGGAAATAAAATTATAGCCCAATCAATCAAAATTGAGTTACGAAACCCATTACATCTTACTAATATTCATATAAAACCCCCTCAAATGAAGTAAAATATTTATGATCAAAAAATAAGATATACTATGAAGGATTCATGATATATTCTATCAGATGGGTAGTATAGTCCCAATATAAAACAAAATATTTATTTAATATTCAAATATATATCAATGAAATGAAATCATGATGAAATAATTAACATTGAGTCTCAAACATAATATATGGTATTAATGTAATGAATAATAAAATTATGTTAATTATTTAATATCATAACAAGAATTTTTATGTTAATAATTCACTTTCTTTTTTAATATAATGATATATATAATTACTAGAAAAATTAAATTCACATTGGACTCTTAATTATATTTTTCTCATAAGTTTAAAATGACTTTGGTTAGAATACAATTACTAAATTTATTAAATTTCCATCATATATTGAAAAATAATAATAATATAATAATAATATTTATTAATAAATATAATTATAAAAAACCATGAAATATGGTTATGATAAATGATCTATGTTACAATAACGGATACAGTATATCATATATACGCGTGAGTAATGTTTCCATTTTTCAACGAACATGATAGAAAAATAGAAATTAGTATTTCATATTTAAATGATGATATTTATATTGAGAATATAATATTATTTAACTATATATACTTATATATTCATTCCATGTTATGTAGTGAAAAAAAAACTATATGCATCTCTTTGTGGAGGTGGTAGTCCACACGTACTCATGGACGACAATATTATTTTAAGTAAAAGTAGAGATAATATTTTTACTAATAAACCAACTTTCAAGATTGAGAAATATTTCATTAATATAAATATATAAATATATATAATTAATAATCCTAACCAGTAGTTATATGATGTATCAAAAATGAATTAAGTCAGTCTACTTGGCGATAATCCACCGTACACATGAATATTGGATTCATTTCTTATTCATAACAGGTAGGAGATGGATTTAGTTTTTTATTTAACATGGATAAATAATAGTATATGGATTATTTATTTTTATCATTTCGTAATATTTTAAGTATATTAGAATGATATAGAATAAGAAATAATATAAATATTCTTGGTTAATAACTCTTCTTCAAAAATCCTCTCAATGTTTATACTAGAAGCATTCATAGGTTTGTTTAATGATTATAATGGGATATAAGATGTGATGAGGGATATAAATAATGAATTTTGGTAGGACTGATATGAAATAAAATTATATTTAATTGTGAAAAAATACAATAGGTGATTCCCTTATATATGTAATGGGAGGGGAACTTTCAGAATTTAGTTATATTTTAAATTATTATACATTATTTTTTAATGATAAAAATATCCAAACAAGTATATTTAAATTATAGGTTAATGAATATTCTAAATAAAAGAATCCAATAATGTTTTTACATGTTTAGATTAGGTTTTTACCTTTACCTCTTTATTTAATCCAGTATTAACCCATTTTGGAAATTATTAGGATAACATAGTTTTTACTCTTTTAGTGTAATTATAGTATCCATAAAATGTAAATTATTCCATAAATGGACAATAATTGTTATTTTTAAATATTAAATAATAAATATGTCATATATATAGTGTTTTTAGGTACTTTTATGTCAATTAATAAAATGTTATTTATTATAAAATATTATAAATTTCAATTTTGAAATTATTCATTTAATTAGATTCTATAAAAATTAATAAAATGAAATAATTAAAATATATACTTTCAAAACAAATATAATTTGTCATATATGTTGTAAAAACGTTTGGTTCATTTTAAATCACTCAAAAAGTATTATTTTATGATTTTTCAAAATAATGTATTTTATTTATATATTAATTAAATAAACACAGTATGGGCATTGCATACGAATTTATTTTAATTATTTATTAAATAAGATTTAGATATAATTAAAATTATTAAATAATTGTATATATTTATAATAACACTTTTATAACAAAACATATCTCCTATTTATAACTATGATAAAAATGTGTAGATAATAAAACAAAGAAAAATGGTATTTAGGATATTTATTTACATAATATAATATGAAGTTAAAAATCAATGAAATATGGAATTAAGTTATCATATATTCAAATTAAGGATGTAAATGGATAAAATCCACACATATAATAGGATAAATGCATTTTTCACTTCATTTTTTAGTCCTTACAATAAAAATTTCTACCATAATTACACGATTTACCCATATCATTTTGATAATAATTCAGTAATGTGACTATTAATAATTACAAAACATTGAAAAATTTACCAAATTGAGACATCATGATTCAATATTTGGAATCCAATTTTCATTATCAAATTTCTATAAATGTTGGAAATTATATTAGAAAGAAATCTCAAAACACATAATAAATATTTTTTCTGATAACTACCATTTTCTGTATAAAAATGTGTTTACACCATATTAATGTTTTTAAGTCAATATAAATATCATAATTAGTTTATTTTAAATAATAACTACCTAGATAAATTTTAATACTAACCCAAAATACAATTTAATTTGTTAAAAACATTATACAAAAATAATATTTTCAATAAAAATAGATATTTTTCAAAATTCATTGAACGGTAATATTTTTTGTTAAAAAATATAACAATATAAAAATTAAATAATTTTATATGATTATTTACAAAATTATATATTATTATACAAAATAATATTTCTAATATATATATATATATTAATTATAATATTTTCTCCCAAAATCAATAACAATCACATTTCATGAAAATATATTGTTGAATCATAAAACTAATTTAATAAAAATTGTGTGTTAATTTAAAAATAATAAATACCTAATTTTTTATTTAAATGATATATATATATATATATCATAACACATTAAATAATAATCATACCCTCTAATTTTATGTCTATTCTATAATGACCATATTTAAATAATAAGATTTCATTGATCATTTAGGATTAGTGTTGCATTTCATATATTCTACTAAACATGGTGTTATTTTTAAAATATTAAGGTGTTAAATAGTAACTCTTTCCCATAAGTCGCCAACATATGAATCCAAATAACCATAAAGTGGATTCCTTACCCCTATTAAAAAAAATTATTCAAACCAAAAAAATTATGGGCCAATTCAATCAAGATTAGGGTTAAGATACCTATGACCCCAACATTGATCTCAGGAAAAAATTGATTCAATATGTTGAACTTGTTTTTCAAATTTAGCATTATTAAATAACCTCTTCTTTGTTTAAAAAAATACCTTATGTAGGGATACTTCTTTTTATTTCCTCAAAAAATTTTAGTTGAGAAACTTCTCTAGGTTTCCTAAAATACATTGAGTCTATATTTTCCTCTTTGATTCCACCAATACCTTTTGAGATTATCCTTTTTATTACCATAATATATTTCACCTGATTTATTTTATAGTTAAACCTAAATAGGAATGTTATTCCTAATTACAACACCAAAAAAATTCTATGTACCTTTCAACTAGTAATCCACAACATACAAATTTCAACTACTTGGAAATCTTCATTTAAATATGAACAAAAAAACTACTATGATCATTATCAAATACGTGAAAATGTACAATTAATCTCCTTCAAAATACACCGAACTACAAGGTTATTTATTCACTTTAATGTGTAAAAAAGTAATCCACTTTAATGGGCATATTCATATCACCACAACATATCATAACTCATTTCACAATATTCTAATTCATCCTAAGATAAATATAAGTTCATATTTGACGTTATATGTTTCATAATAATATATTGTAAACATATACTGAATCAAATTTGGGAAATTATAATTCTAATGTGTATTTTCCCCTATAATAAATGTTATTAGTCAATCTATTTCACCAAAGAGTAATAAAAATTGTCACTTGAATGGATTTTATAAACATTCTATTTATTTTTTAGATAGTCTTAGAATATGAAACAATATTAATAAAGGGTTATTTCATCATATCATACAATAATATGAGACAATTTACCATATTCATCATCTACAGTGATAAATATAATGTCCACCATTGGAAATATGTAGAGTCATGTGAGAACCAGAACAACCCAAATGGGCTTTTGAGGAATGGATATGTCTAAAAATAATAATAATAAATATTAAACCATCGAATTGAATATAAAACCATTCATAATAAATTTTTATGATAAAAAAATGATATATTTAGTTTTTTAAAAACTAAATATGTTACATTTAAATTTATTCTTTTCTTATAAAAACAATTTTTATGTTATATGAAACATTAATTAAAAGAAATTTATGAAATAAAAAATTGATTTGGCAGTCACCCCAACCTAAACATAGTAATCACTATAATTTATAGTGAAGAATTTTTATATTGAAACATAAATGGTTTATTCTCCTTGAAATTCTATATTTTTTGGGAACCAAGTACAATATTTATTTCATTATATTAATACTTTTTAGTTGGAGGTTATGGATGATAGTTTAATTTTGATAGATACATGTTTTTGATAGATACATGTTTTTGTTTTTAATGAAATGATGTTTGATGTGAAAATTATCAAAAGGTATGTTTTTTTGATTCAGTTTATATATTTTCATATGGTAAAATAATTTCATCCCAATGTTTATGTGAATATTCGAGGGTGTTCGGGGGATTGGGATATGAAAATGGAGGAAAAAGATATTTCTGGGCATTTTACATTGTTTGAGGATGGTTACTGCAGACCCTACAGATCAACATACATAACCTTGCAGCATTTTTCAAAGTTATTTTCATTTTTACTACATGGATATGATAACCATTCAGAATTCCATTTCATTATTGTGAAAAGGTAAATTTGGGATAGTTGTGCTCGCACGTTTTGTGAATAGTTTGGTATATCGTGTGGGTAAACTGTGCAACCTAGTAACATTGGTATATTTAAAAAAAAAGTCATTATAGATATTATTATACAAACTATGGTTTTCTTAGCCTTTCTACATTAACCCTAGTGACGATCCTAGGTTTCTAAGATCTCTCAAGGGTGTTTCTCCTTCAATCCATATCCATTTGGGTTGTCTTTATTTTCAAAAAGAAGCTCTAGGTAGGGAAAATATCTCATAGATTTTATTTTTAGTTTATAGTTCCCATTTATTCTCCATATCCACCCATATCTAAAAAATTCATTTTTTATGATATTTATCGTGAAACATTGAAGGGTACTGTATTGTGATCTACGCCTCTATTAAGAGTGTGTTTTCCAATAGATTTGAGTTAGGTGGTCTACAAGTTATATCCCATAAAAATATTTGATATTTGTCCATTATTGATTTTATTTCATTGTTATCCCATAGTATTATTTTGATAGATTTATCGTAATTGTTTTAATGGGTGTCTAAAAGATGATTGGATACCCTCATGGTCCCCATGAGACACGTAAGGGATGACATGACCATTGTAGGGCCACCCATGTTTTGCACTAACACATTACAGACATATAATGTAAATACTTGAAAATTTAAAGGATGTTTTTTTCTTAATTTTCTTTGGAATTTTACTGGAACGCAGTTTCTGACGGCACCTGATTCCGAGGCCCGGTGTGCCCAGAATCATTTTCCGAAATTTGGCTCGGGTACGTTCAGTGAAGGAACGAGCGAGTTTTTTTCTAACTTTTGATCATGTGCTTGGAATCAAATTCTGAGGGCACCGATGGAATCACAGCACCGATATTTTCTTAGAAATTCCTTTCCCGGAGTTGCGTTTGCTCGGGTGTGGTTTTTAATTTTTGGGGGTTAAGTGAAGAAAACAAAATAAAGTGGTGTGAAAACTTTATTTTATTTCACTTAAAGTCACATAAAGCCACTTAAAGCCACTTAAGCTAAGTTGAAGCGGATAGGGTGAAATCCAAAATATCCTACCCTCTTGGTAGGATATTTGTGAGGTGGCCCCGCACGAGCCCCACCGTTTTTTTCCTCAAAGTAACACACCCGCGAAAACTCCTCATTAATGAAAGTCAACTGGTGCATTTTCTAAAACACATAACGCCCCTGTTAAATCGACAGTTAAGTCGTTACCATGAATTCATCAAATTAATGGTCTGTTTCTTAACCTATTTTTCAAACTGTTGTCATAATAATAAAATAAGACCAACACCCTTTTTGTTGACGAGTTACTTGTTGAGAGGATTTGGAGAAACTATATCTTTACCCTCCTTCGCGAAGAACGTGAAGAACACGAAGAATGACGGCCTTCAACAAAAGGCGAAAAAGAACGCCGAACCTTCAGAGATCGACGATGCGACGCCGTGTACCGCGACACCGACGCTTCTCCTCCCGTGACGTTTTTCTACGACAATCCTTCCCCGCGACAATCATCGATCAACACCGTGTGAGGTAGGGGATTATGGATCTTTTAAATTTCCTTTGTGGATTTTATCATCAACATTGATTTAATTCGTGAAATTAAATCTGTTTTTTTATTTAACCCTCGGAGATCGTTGACGCAACGCCGTATACCGCGACGACGCGACGCCTTCCGCGACACGACGATCCTCTTTCTTCCGCGATGGTCAATTCCGCGAAGAACTCTCGTTCGATGTCAACGACAAGGTAGGGGTTGTAATTATTTAAATCATTTTGATTTATGCCTACGGTGTTTGAATAAAAAATTTTGAGAGACTTTTAAAACTGCTAACGTGGTCGGTGCGGATTAACAAACAAGTCCGAACCCACCGCCCCTTTTGTTCTTGGTGTGCGAAACGGAGAATGTCGACAAAATCAACAGCACGGGCGATGTAAGGTCCTCACAGTGAAGGACGGACCCCGAGAGGAATTTTGGCGAAGACGGAAAGGAATTCCAACCACCGAAACTCGTCCGGTGGTCCGTAGAGCAACCCACCGGCACACCACACTGGCACGGCGGCGCCGGCGGTGGGAGGCGGCGGCGCCCGACATGCTGCTGGGAAGAACCGCCGCGGCTGAAACCGCGACGGCGGGCCGGCCGTCCCACGGCCGCGTGGGACCTGTGAAGGAGGGACACGACTTTGTCGCGTCCATTGGCGAGAGGCGACCCCCCACGCAGGGCCGCGTAACCAACAAGGGGGTGGCGCCCCCATGCACCCGCTCGGCCATTACGGCCGAGCCGCTAGGCGACCGGGTCACGCCCGCGCCGGCCGGGCCGGGTCGCGCCCAGGCCGAGCCGGGTCGGGCCGTGCATGCCGGGTCGGACTCGAAACTTGGTCGGGTCGACCCGTTTCGGGCCGACCCTGGGGGGGGGGGGGGGGGTTGGGTCGGGTTGGCCCGGGCCCAGACCCCCCCGTTTTCGGACCTTTTAGGACTTTTTTCTTGTATCTTGAGCTACAAGCCTATGATCGACACGCCGTTAGTGGTGATGCTATCCTTGGATCGAGAAGGTCGTTTCCGTATATTACACTCAAGGTTTTGTAATACTTTGGGTTCGGTCGGGTTGGTTCGTACACGAAACCAACCGGGCCCTCGGAGCGGAAACACTTATATCTTGAGCTTCAGATGTCCGATTGACGAGCCGTAGACTTTGATGCAATTCTCTAAGTGAGATGGATCTTTGGATTACTCCGCCAGAGGTTTGGACTCATGTGGAGTATGGTCGGGTTGGTTTTGCCTTAAAAACCAACCGGGCCCCTGGGACGAAAAAGCCAATAACCCTCAGACCGGGCGTCCGATTGACGCGCCGTCTGCGACGTTGAGTTCCTGTTGACGATACGGAACTTTTGGATACATCCACTCTAGACTATTTGTCAGTTGATGTGTCAGCCTCTCGGCTAGTGTAGCGGACCCTACGGAACGAGCTTGCTGTGTGCGGGAACCCTAGAGCTGGCTGCGACTACTACTATGACGACAACGACTGTACAGAGATCCACAGTGGATTCGACGGCGACGACTACAGAACTCAACAATCCTTTGTGGGTCAGTGCTACTGATCCTGTGTGGGTCCGATCCTGTGTGGGTTAGTGCTAGCGGTCCTGTATGGGCCATCGCCTACAGATCCTCTGTGGGTCCGATCCTGTGTGGGTCTTTGGGGGGGGGGTTAGTTACCTATCGATCTTTTGTGGGTTAGATCCTTTGTGGGTCATTGTGGGGGTTAGTTATCTATCGATCCTTTTTGGGTCAGATCCTTTGTGGGTCATTGCAGGGGTTAGTACCTATCGATCCATTGTGGGTCCGACGACTTAGATGAATCAGTGGTAATATATGATCATCTCTATCGTCATACAAAGAAGTATTCCTGTGTAAGATGAATCCTGTTTTTCTTTCCTATGTGGATTATGTTGTGCTATCCTGTGTGGGTATATGTTTTTCTTTCCTGTGTGGACTGGGTTGTACATGGGTTTGGATGTTGAAGCCGAATGAGAATTGATGACTTAGGTATATGTATGGGCATATACCCAAGCAGTGTCGGATGTTACTTCGTGATTGTATCTTTCCTTTGTGGATTATCCATTGTGGATTCTAGGAGACATTCGGGGGTCTCGGGGTCCCTACTGAGTAGCTTATACTCACCCCTACACGGGCTATGCCAACACTACGTTGTGTTGGCTTCAGACGACAGACAACGCTGATCGTGGTTGAGGCTTGCGGAGCAGGACGGTACCAGGAGGTGGACCACTGGGCGGGATGTACTCGGAGCGGTCGGCTAGACCTGAGGAGCAGTGGAGGCTATCTGTACCCACCCATCAGGTGGGATTTCTAGTGGATAGCTCGACGTTGCGGATTTCCTTTTCAGTTGCTATTTTCCCTTTCCAGTTGTGCTTTACTTTCAGTTTGGGTTTGTATACTGGTCCACTTACTTTTCCGCACTTACTTTTGTACCAATTTTTACTTAGTGTTTAGTTATGCCTGTTTGCTCTGTGGTGTTTGTGGTTTACTTTACAAAGGCAATGCCTTCCCTTTTACTGGGATTTAAGCCTTGGTGCTAGTCACCAGCCCATGGCCTATGGAAGGCAGGCTTGGGGTAGTCACGGCACGGGCCCCGAGGACGGGTCGTGACAAATTGGTATCAGAGGAGTTCGGTTCTACCGTAGACTCTGATATTTCTTCTATGTGAAGCAATAGTGTTAAGCTAATTGAGTGTGGTAATCAGTCTAGGAATCCCATTGTTGGTGCGGCGGCCGACGTATCCGTACACCATGACCCTAACATCTGATTTCCGACTTAATGCACGAAAACATTGATTGCATGTGTGTTTCATGTTTTCTTTGTGATTACTTTGTGTCAGCTCACCAGGTATACTCTTCTGACCATGGCGCACCTGTTTCCCGTTCAGGATGGCCCCACAACGGCATCCAGCAAGGGTTCCAAGAGTTGAGTGTGATGACAGACCACCGAGCGACGAGGCCTCGGTACATGGCCCTTTGACAGCTGAGGCACCAGCGGTACCTCTACCCGCCGAGCCACCGATGCTTCCAGCCCCAGCCGCTGACGATGCACGTCGTCTTAGTGCACTGTATGAGTTCCAGCACCAGCGACCACCCAGGTTCCATGGGGAGACAGACCCCCAGGTAGCCAAGGACTGGATGGAGGCAATTGTACGAGTTTTCAGGTTAGTGAGGACACCAGCAGACCTCTTGGTGATCCTCGCAGTGAGCCTACTACACGCGGAAGCGAGACGATGGTGGAGCTTGGTGCTCTAGGTGCACGATGAGGCAGCTCTTCTTTGGATAGACTTTGAGAGCCTCTTCTGCTCAGAGTTCGTCCTGGCCACCCTCCGTACGGTGCGCATCTAGTAGCTTCATCAGCTGCGGCAGGGCAGCTTGATGGTCGCCCGATACTTGGCGAGATTTACCAATCTCTCGCGCTACTCGACAGACATGGTACGAGACCCATTCTTCTGGGCCTGGACCTTTGGGCAAGGATTGAGACATGAGATCAGGGCATCGCTGATCTCCCTTAGCATTCATACTATAACACCCCGATATTTTATGAAAAATATTCTTTTAATTTCATTAATGTCTTCTGTTGTATGCTACACCAAGATTACCTTGCGCTAAACGTAACACCGTATTAGCTTGCAGTATACGCAACACTTTTCATGGCTCTTGTTACACACAATTTCACGTTCGTTTGATAGATGTTATTCTATGCAACATTGAGTGTATATATATATATATATTCAATGTGTAAATAAAATATGGTTGGATTCTGTTATATGCAACAACAAAGGAGTTGTGCAGTACATGCAACCCTGACTTGGCTTGCATTACACGCAATCGCGACCTTCCTCGATAGCGTGTGTTGTACGCAATACCTGGTTTTACTAAACAACGATATATTATTATAATATTGTTATGAACTAGCTGTTATGAATAGTGTTAACTAAATTTTGAATTTTATAACATTTTTATTCATCTTACACATTTCTAGAACATGGTATAAGAACAAAATAATTTTTTTGGGTAAAATAAGTATTTTTCAAAAAATGCAGTTTTGCCGCCTTTTGATGGCGCACCCACTTTAAATCTAGTTTTTGACATGTTTATAAGTTTATTTTTTACAAAATAAAACTCTTATTTTTAATAAGGATATAAAAATTTACATTAGATAATGTTTTGATATTTTTCCGATAACTTTCATATTTTAATGAATAGTAAAAATACCCTATATTTTAATTAAAAACAACTTTTTTCATCGTAATATATTATGTGGTTAAATTATAATATTTAATGGTTTTAAAGTATAAATAGAATATATTTTTACTATTTAATATAATTTATGTCATTATCATTGATTTTACCTTGAATTCGTAGGTTAAATCAATTCAATCTTTTGCAATGTTTTAAAGAAAAACCTGTTTTCTTTCGACAAACGAGTTGATTTTAATTTAATTTCTGCAACTTTTGTGAATTGAATTTGGAAAAATGGATTCCATATTTGGAATCAGTGGATCCAAATTATGTTAATAAGCTACGTTTTATTTTTTGGAATTATGAATAGTAACTACGGTAAATTTTATTTACCATAGTTAAAGGTAAATCAGGTAATTAAGTGTAAATATAATATTTTAAAATTACCGTAACAAATGTCAAAATCATATTGGATGACTAAAAGTCGACCCATATCACCTAAGGGTCTGATTAGATTCATTTAATTAAATTTTTTCATTGAAAATAATTTAATTATTATTAAAACCAAAGAATGTTACAACATGTCACTTTCTTAAATCTTATAAGTATAATAATTTTAATATAGTGATAGACTTCATGAAACTTCTAAAATGAATAGTCTCTAGAACGATAATACAATTATCTACATCATAGGAATTTATTTAGAATTTTTAGCGTTTAAATAATTATCATTTATTATGACACAAAGATGATGCAGTAATTGTCTTATTAATGAAATATTGACAAAATTGATGTTATAAATGCCAAAATAAATGTAATTTGAGACTTTTAATGACTTACATTAATTTTATAGGTTAATATGACATGTTATTGTTGATATAAGTAACTTGGTTCGAACTTATAATTCTGTTATGAATTTCATAAAAATCATGTACCAAATAGTGTCAAAATTGACATAAATTATTTTTTAAAACAAATATTATATTATTAATTGTTATTTAATTCCTAAAAATCTTACGTTCGGCCAAATGACTTAGATAAGGATATATATATTAATAATAAACAACTTGGGGTTCTTTTGGCTTGATATAGTATGTTTATTAACCTTATAGTGTAAGAAAACAAGAAGGAACGGTAAAAGTTAAATTATCTAACTTAAAGTTAAATCTAAATGATATGGTTATAATTGATACCTAAAATTGTCTAAATTCTATTGGATGATCTGATTTCGACCCATCCTCACCTTAGCTTCGAGATATACCAATATTGAGCTATTTAAAAGTGAACATGACTTTATAATAAAATAATATTTTTAGTTTTCCCAAAGGTGCCCCTCTCCTCCCTTATAAAAGGGCACCTCCAACCTCTCCCCCTCACACCAATTTGAGAATTCAAGCTGGGTAAAACCCTGAAAAAATATCTTCTCCACTTCCCTAGTATCATCCTAGAGGTCCTGGTATTCTTCAAAGACCATCCTTAGTTTTTTAAGTGGAGGTTAAGAAAAGGCGCGTCAAAAAGAGGTAATATCCATTACCGGTCTTTTTCAATTTCTTTCTTCTTCAACTTCTTCTTCTTTAGTTGTTTCATTATAAAGTAATAACATATGTACTTATTATATACTGATATGTTATTATAAATATGAAACAACTCTAATTAACCTTCTATCCATCCTATGGAAAAAGGTAATCACTGCGCGTGCGTACGTACGGAATACCGTCTCCACGCCTTGGTGTAATCTATTTTCCGCAACCACCTTAATTGGATGGGTATAATGGTGTAATGAGTAAATATATATGATTATTATATAGTGATATTTATACTGAAATAGTATACATACACTTCAACACAAGTTCACGATCATGAGAATGATATCATCGCTCGTGCGTACGTACGGACTACCGTCTCCACGGCGCGATGAGATTCATTCTCCATGTTAACCATTTAAGAATGATTATAAAGTACATATAAGAAATAATAATGAAATATATGACATTATAAAGCTACTGGATTTATGTATATATGTATTTCATCTACTTACTTCCATTCAAGACAATAAGGAAAGGAAAACAGCGTTCATGCGTACGTACGGACTACCGTCTCCATGAACGGTGTGTTTCATTTCATTTATCTATCTATTATATATATATATACTGAATATATATTATATTTAAATCATCTTTTATATTATCGAATTATGTAAATCATGATATAAGTAATAATAATGTCAAGAACAACAAGTCCAAACACCTACGATAAATGAAACGATTTTACCCAAAACGCTTATTTAACATGGAATTTACAAAAGAACGGGTAATATAAAGTCATAAGTGAACCATATATGATATCATAACAATGAATATGATTCTGTAATAAGTTAATGACATTATTTAAATCATTATACAGGAGGTTCGGACACTTACGAAGCAAATCAGACTTAAGGTAAGGGAAATATCACAATCTCATTATTATCCGAGATTGCTTATGCTTTGGTATTTACCGTGGTGTATTTTATCATCCACATCCAGGTTTCCTCAATATATAATATTATTTCCATCGATCTACAATTTTTTAAATCCTATTTTACCCTTCGTTGAGTTTTTAGTAAAAGATATGAAATGAATTTTTTTTCATTTTTCGTACAAGGTACTTTTTTGACTTTTCAGAAAAAAGTACGAGAAGAATTTTTTTAACATATATGGAATGAATGGATTTTTAAAACATTATTCCCAAGAAGAGTCCTTTACATGTTTTCATGTTTATTTTTAATCAAATTCTTTTAGTTTAAAATTGTATGACATGTTAAGAAAGGAATAGTGTTTTTGAAGTAGAAAGGATATTTTCCTCAAGAATGGAGTTCAAGTGTTTTATCAAAATTATTTTCCATCTAATATAATAAGGGGTCTTGTTTTTATCCCTATTATTACATTGATTTGATTATGTTGTGATGGAATTAATTTTATGAATTCCTTTATATGAATTGTTTTATGATGTCACGATGTTTAAGATTCCCATTTTAATTACATGGGTTATGGTATGATGTATGGTTTATGATTTTGTGGAACACATAAGAATGGTATCATTATGAGATTTGTGGGACCTATATCTCCCTCCAATGCATTGGGTAAATATTTTATATCTCATGAAATAGACATGGCTAGAACAGTAGGTTATACCGGTTCAGTGAAACAGGACTGAAACGAGGAATGAACTTGGTTCAGAAAGGGACTTTGTCCACTAAGATAGTCTTGGCAATGAGTGTTGACTAACAAGATATGATTCTCTATGATTATGTGTGTATGACACAAAGTTTCATGTTTTATGATATGATTATTGGGATTACATCTCACTACTATGATTTATCCCATGTTATGAAATTATGCTCTCTTTTGCAGGTTAAGATTTCCAAAAGTTATGTTCTTATGAATATGATGTGATTGATATTTCTTTGGTTTACCCTTACTGAGCATTTGAGCTCACCCTTTTGTGTTTTCTTTTCCCCAAGATATAAAGAAAGGTTTTAGGTAAAAAAAGGAAGATCTTTATTGGAGATGTTGAATATCTTTCACCATGATTAGAAGATTATATTCCGAGTTTCCAAAGACACTAAACTATTACGATCCTTGTGTGTGTGTTTTTGTTATGTACTCAGTATTCCGCAAAAGTAATGTAATGTTCATGTACGTCAAGCTTCGGGCCTCTACAGTTGGTATCAGAGGAAAGGTTTAGTCAACCTTTGGAAACTAGGATGCGATAACTTTAGTGAGATCCCTAGAGATATTTCTAAGGTATGTCTAGGGATGCCCCTAAGGATAAGTATACGTATAGTATATAGTCTAAGAACTATGGTAACGATCTTAGAATTTAACCTAAGATGTTAGATATTGAAGTTACTCCCCCTTTATTATGATTTTTTCCTGTAACACTATTCTTTTTGGGTTTTAGAAAATGGCTAGAAACAAGATGATTCACGATAATGGAGGATATTATGGACAATGGAATGATATTATTCATGAGAAACCAAATGAAATGGGATTTGGAAATCCAACCATCATTATTATGCCAATTCAGAAATCTAATAACATGATCAATAAATTAAAATTTGGTAAGCTTTCTGACTCAGCTAATAAGAGAATGATAGAGTTTCATGATGATCATAGAGGAAAGAATGTTCAATTTCCCCTATGTAAATCATGTGGGAAGAGGCATCGGGGAGAATGTTTCAAGGGAACTGGAAGATGCTTTGGGTGTGGAAAAAAAGGACACAAAGCCATTAAGTGCAAAGGAAAAGTTTCAGTTAACACTATGGATGAGGATAATGGTATTGCTACGACATCAACAATGGTTACTTGTATTAAATGTGGAATGTACGGGCATTATGCAAACCAATGCCCTAAGGGAAAGTCTCATGACGAGAATCAGTACGGCCGTATGGGTAGTATTTATGTTGATGATGATGAAGAGACTACAAATGATATGTGAGATGAAATAATTGTTGAAGCTCGGTCAATGGTTTAAGAAGGTAGTGGAATGATTACATGTTTATCATGTGTAATGTTGTATAAATAATCTCATGGTACTATGTAATAAAGAGAAATCTAAGGATTGTTACATTGTTGTCATTCCTTGAGTTTTGAAAGTGTGTGATTAATGCTACCAGTATCCAAGAAAGGTTATTCAGATATTTTTGGAATGACGATGATATGCGCATAATGAAGGGATAAGGATAAAATTAAATGTTTGATAGTATTCATGAGCTCATGACTGATATAAGGAGAAGGTTATATAATGGATTGAGTATATAGAATTTTTGGATTTTGGTATGTGGTAAGAGTTAACTTTCGACAGCATTCATGTTTTCACTAAGGTTTAATAGGTATTCATTTTTCAAGAGAATACATGATTAAGGTATTCACATGATTGGAATGTGACCAACAAGATATATGGGGGATAAATGATGGTATTCACATGCTTGGATGATGACATTTCAAGTAATTATTTTCTTTATATTATGATCTTGGACCGAAGTACTTTAGATAAGCCTAATGATTGGAATGGATTATCTTGGACATAAGTTAGTATTGTTTAAGGATATAACTTTATTTATTGATGGGATGTTATAGTAATAAAGCTTTAGAAAAAGGAAAAAACTGCACGATGGGTGACAACCCATCACATAGGACAAGGTTGTTGGAATTGAACCCACAACTGAAGTGCGACTAGCCTTTATCGCCTACCACTGGCCTACAGGAAGTCCATGTTTAGTAGAAACTAGTTTTGTTTTATTAATAAGTATGATATATGAAGTATAAGTTCATTTTTGGAATCGTATATGATTAACCTCACCAAAGACGGACTTATGTATATTTGATAACTATTGCTAAACTCTGGTTTGAAATAGATGGAATGACCCATCATTCTATCACATGATCTGTTAACACTTCACTAATAACAAATTCAACTTCATATCTTTAAGAGATGAAGTGGAAATTGTTCAGATAACGAACAACAGTGAGATTGTACCAAAATCAAGTAAGTATTTCTTCTAATTCAAAATTATCAAATTTAGGGAAATGATATTGAAAACCAAAAATGTTGTCCTAGTGATATTATATCTGATGAATCAGATGGTACCCTAGATCATCACAAATTTATGGCTTTGCGATTGTTGGCTTTTTCATAGCCATGTTCTCTACCACTCTCCATCAGAAGCTGATGGTTAGATTTTTCTTCCATATCCATATTTTCACATATGTTCTCCTACGTGGAAACCCAATGATGAGTTAATTTGGGTAACCGTTACACTTCATACTTTAGTCTTTAAAGCCATATTTTGGTATTCCTTTTTACGATGTGGGTTTCTATTAAACAATATTTCGAGTAGTAACCCATTTATAACCCCGACGAATTTCGAGGAAGAAATTCTTTTTAAGGGGGGTAGAATGTAACACCCCGATATTTTATGAAAAATATTCTTTTAATTTCATTAATGTCTTATGTTGTATGCTACACCAATATTACCTTGCGCTATACGCAACACTGTATTAGCTTGTAGTATATCCAACACATTTCTTGGCTCTTGTTACACACAATTTCACATTCGTTTGATAGATGTTATTCTATGCAACATTGAGTGTATATATATATATATATATTCAATGAATAAATAAAATATGGTTGAATTATGTTATACGCAACAACAAAGGAGTTGTGCACTACACACAACCCTTACTTGGCTTGCATTACACGCAATCGCGAACTTCCTCGATAGCGTGTGTTGTACGCAATACCGGGTTTTACTAAACAACGATATATTATTATAATATTATTATAAACTAGCCGTTATGAATAGTGTTAAATAAATTTTTAATTTTATAACATTATTATTCATTTTACACATTTCTAGAACATGGTATAAGAACAAAATAAATTTTTCGGGTAAAATAAGTATTTTTAAAAAAATGCAGTTTTGCCACCTTTTGATGGCACACCTACTTTAAATATAGTTTTGGAAATTTTTATAAGTTAAATTTTTACAAAATATAACTCTTCTTTGGAATCAGGATATAAAAATGTACATTAGATAATGTTTTGATACTTTTCCGTTAACTTTCATATTTTAATGAATAGTAAAAACACGCTATATTTTAATTAAAAACAACTTTTTTCATCGTAATATCTTATGTGGTTAAATTATAATATTTAATGGTTTTAAAGTATAAATAGAATATATTTTTACCATTTAATATAATGTATGTCATTAGAATTTATTTTACCTTGAATTCGTTGGTTAAATCAATTCAATCTTTTGCAATGTTTTAAAGAAAAACCCGTTTTCTTTTGACTACCGGGTTAATTTTAATTTAATTTCTGCAACTTTTGTGTATCAAATTTGGAAAAATAGATTCCATATTTAGAATCATTGCATCCAAATTATGTTAATAAGCTACTTTTTATTTTTGGGAATTATGAATAGTAACTACGGTAAATTTTATTTACCATAGTTAAAGGTAATCGGGTAATTAAGGGTAAATATAATATTTTAAAATTACCCTAACAAATGTCAAAATCCTATTGGATGACTAAAAGTAGACCCATATCACTTAAGTGTCGGATTAGATTAATTTAATTAAATTTTTTCAATGAAAATAATTTAATTATTATTAAAACCAAAGAATGTGACAACATGTCACTTTCTTAAATCTTATAAGTATAATAATTTTAATCTAGTGATAAAATTCATGAATCTTCGAACATGAATAGTCACCAGAAATCTAATACAATTATCTACATCATAGGAATTTATTTATAATTTTTAGGGATTAAATAATTATCATTTATTATGACACAAAGATGATGCAGTAATTGTCTTATTAATGAAATATTGACATAATTGATGTTATAAATGCCCAAATAAATGTAATTTGAGACTTTTAATGACTTAAATTAATATTATAGGTTAATATGACATGTTAATTTTGATATAAGTAACTGTTTTAGTACTTATCATTCTGTTATGAATTTTATAAAAATCATGTACCAAATAGTGTCAAAATTGACATAAATTATTTTTTAAAACAAATATAATATTATTAATTGTTATTTAATTCATAAAAAAATAAGTTTCTTCCTAATGACTTATATATGGATAGATATATTAATAATAAACAACTTGGGGTTCGTTTTACTTGATATAGTAAGTTTATTAACCTTATAGTGTAAGAAACAAGAAGACACGATAAAAGTTAAATTATCTAACTTAAAGTTAAATCTAAATGATAAGGATAAAATTGATACCTAAACTTGTATAAATTATATTGGATGAGATGAATTCGAACCATCCCCACCTTAGCTTCTAAATATATCAATTTTGAGCTATTTAAAAATGAACATGACTTTATAATAAAATAATATAATTAGTTTTCTCAAAGGTGCCTCTCTCCTCCCTTATAAAAGGGAACCTCCTCCCTCTCCTCCTCACACCAATTTGAGAATTCAAGCTCGGACAACCCCTGAAAAAATCTCTTCTCCACTTCCCTAGTATCATCCTAGAGGTCCTGGTCTTCTTCAAAGACCATCCTTAGTTCTTTAAATGGAGGTTAAGAAAAGGCGCGTCAAAAAGAGGTAATATCCATTACCGATCTTTTTCAATTTCTTTCTTCTTCAACTTATTCTTCTTTAGTTGTTTAATGATAAAGTAATAACAACAGTATTTCTTATGTACTGATATGTTATTATAAATATGAATCACCTATAATTAACCTTCTATCCATCCTACTGAAAAAGGAAATCACCGCGCGTGCGTACGTACGGAATACCGTCTCCACGCCGTGGTGTAATCTATTTTCCGCCACCACCTTAATTTGATGGGTATAATGGTGTAATGAGTAACTATATATGATTAATATAAAGTGATATTGATACTGAAATAGTATACATACACTTCAACTTAAGTTCACGATCATGAGAACGATATCATCACTCGTGCGTACGTACGGACTACCGTCTCCACAACGCGATGAGATTCATTCTCCATGTTAACCATTTAAGAATGATTATAAAGTATATATAAGCAATAATAATGAAATATATGACATTATTAAGCTACTTTATTTATGTATATATCTATTTCATCTACTTACATTCATTCAAGACAATAAGGAAAGGAAAATAGCGTTCATGCGTACGTACGGACTACCGTCTCCCTGAACGGTGTGTTTCATTTCATTTATCTATCTGTTATATATATATATACTGAATATATATGATATATAAATCATATTTTATATTTTGGAAGTACGTAAATCATTATATAAGTAATAATAATGTCAAGAACAACAAGTCCAAACACCTACGATAAATGAAACGATTTTACCGAATATGCTTCTTTAACATAGAATTTACAAAAGAACGGGTAATATTAAGTCATAAGTGAACCATATATGATATCATAACAATGAATATGATTCTTTAATAAGTTAATAACATTATTTAAATCATTATACAGGAGGTTCGGACACTTACGAAGCAAATCAGACTTAAGGTAAGGGAAATATCACAATTTATTTTTATCAGAGATTGCTTATGCTTGGTATTTACTGGGGTGTATTTTATCATTCACATCCATGTTTCCTCAATATGTAATATTATTTCCATCCACCTACAATTTTTTAAATCCTATTCTACCCTTCGGTGAGTTTTTAGTAAAAGATATGAAGGGAATCTTTTTCATTTTTCGTATGAGGTACTTTTTTGACTTTTCCGAAAACAGTAAGAGAAGAATGTTTTTTTTACTTATATGGAATGAATGGATTTTTAAAACATTATTTCCAAGAAGAATTATTTACATGTTTTCAAGTTTATTTTTAATCAACTTCTTTTAGTTTAATAATGTATGACATGTTAAGAAAGGAAAAGTGTTTTTTAAGTAGAAAGGATATTTTCCTCAAGAATGGAGTTCAAGTGTTTTATCAAAATTATTTTCCATCTAAGATAATAAAGGGTTCTTTTTTTATCCCTATTATTACATTGATTTGATTATGTTGTGATGGAATTATTTTTTTGAATTCATTTATATGAATTGTTTTATGATGTCACGATGTTTAAGATTCCCATTTTTGTTTAATGGGTTATGCTATGATGTATGGTTTATGATTTTGTGGCACACATAAGAATGGTATCATTATGAGATGAGTGGGACCTATATATCCCTCCAATGCATTGGGTAAAGATTTTATATCTCATGAGATAGACATGGCTGGAATGGTAGGTTATACCGGTTCAGTGAAACAGGACTGAAACGAGGACTGAACTCGGTTCAGAAAGGGACTTTGTCTGCTAAGATAGTCTTGGAAATGAGTGTTGACTAACAAGAAATGATTCTCTATGATTATGTGTGTATGAAACAAAGTTTCATGTTTTAATATATGATTATTGGGATTACATCTCACTACTATGATTTATCCCATGTTATGAAAATATGCTCTCTTTTCAGGTTAAGATTTCCAAAAGTTATGTTCTTATGAATATGATGTGATTGATATTTATTTTGTCTACCCTTACTGATAATTTGAGCTCACCCTTTTATGTTTTCTTTTCCCCAGGATATACAGAAAGGTTTTAGGTAAAAAAGGAAGATCTTTATGGGAGATGTTTAAGAACATTCACCATGATTAGAAGATTATATTCCGAGTTTCCAAAGACACTAAACTATTACGATCCTTGTGTGTGTGTTTTTGTAATGTACTAATTATTCCGCCAAAGTAATGTAATGTCCATGTACGTCAAGCTTCGGGCCTCTACACCTACCCAGAAATGAGTACTGGAGAGAGCCCTTTTGATCGAGAGCTTTCTTGTTGAGTCTACACCAGCGCCGTGACCCACCGCAGGGCGGCATGTAGCAGAGTCTTCTACAGCAGGCAGTCGACGGATGAATCATGGGTTCAGGCAGACCAGACCCTCAGGCAAACGACCTCAGGTCACTGGCTCAGCAGTGCAGGGCACACAACATGGAGCAAGTCTTTCGAGAGGCAGGCAGTGCTACTCATGCGGCGGGCAGGGCCACACGGCTCGTGACAGCCCGACCCACCATGCCGAGGAGAAACAGATGGTTGAGGGGCCACCCAGGCAGAGGCAGAGGGTCGTCTATGGCGGTCCGCATAGAGAAGGAGGACGAGGTAGAGGAGCTGGCCGAGCAGCAGGTGGTGGGAGACGCTTTGAGGCTCTACCCCCACCACCACCAGGAGGTCCACCCCGACCACAGGGAGCTGGCGGGCAGAGACAGGCACAACTCCAGGCAGCGGAGGCCTACGACCACGGCGTGCCTGAGATGATTCGAGGTACTATTTATGTCTATTCTACCCTTGCTGCAGTTTTTATTGACACAGGAGCGAGTCACTCTTTCATATCCGCTGCCCTTTTTCAGAGCTCGGAGATTCTGACAGAGCCGTTGGCTCGATCCTTACGGCTAGAGACTCCTACAAGAGAAGACTCAATGATCACGCACTGGTGCCGGCAGTGTGAGATTACTCTAGGAGGCGAGAGCTTCGGCTGGGATCATCATGTAGCGACGTCTAGGCCTTATGACGTCATCTTAGGCATGAATTGGTTATCTACAGTCCATGCACAGATTAACTATATTAGGCGCAAGGTGCGATGTGTACGCACCGATGGGAGCAGGTTCACCTTCACCGGCGAGAAGGGAGCCCTCGCAGCACAGGATGGACTCTCACATAGGATAGTGAAACCCATCACTCATCAGTTGGCTAGCCTCATCCTAGGAGCAGTTGACGTGCGGAGTCCTAGTTTTCCTGCAGTGGTGGATCAGTACACGGACGTCTTTCCCGACGACATTCCAGGGCTACCTCCTCATAGAGAGGTATACTTTTATATTGAACTGTACCCCGGGACAGTCCTGATATCAACTCCAGCATATCGGATGGCCCTCGCTGAGCTTCAAGAACTACGGGTACAATTGGAGGACTTGCAGGGAAAGGGATTCATCCGACCCAGTGTTTCACCCTAGGCTTCCCCGATATTGTTCGCCAAGAAGGCGGACAGAAGCTTGCGACTTTGTGTTGACTATCGTCGCCTGAACCAGGTGACAGTGAGGAATAAGTATCTGCTACCGAGGATTTATGACCTCATCGATCAGCTCAAGGGAGCACGATGGTTCTCAAAGATAGACCTCAGGTCAGGCTATCATCAGCTCAGAGTTCAGGATGAGGACGTGCAAAATACGACCTTCGGATGTCAGTATGGCCACTATGAGTTCTTGGTTATGCCTTTCGGCGTGAGAAACGCTTCAGTAGTTTTCATGGGCCTCATGAACAGGATCTTTCAGCCATACCTCGATCGATTTTTCATGGTCTTTATCGACGACATTTTGATTTACTCGACGACTGAGGAGGAGCATGCCTACCACTTACGGGTTGTCCTAGACACACTATGAGAGCACCCTCTTTATGGAAAGCTCTTGAAGTGTCAGTTCTGGATACGCGAGGTCCACTTCTTGGGAAACGTCATCTCTGAGGCGAGAGTTGTGGTGGATCCTGTGAAGATCGAGGCAGTGCTAGCTTGGGAGCCACCCAGGAGCGTGACGGAGGTGCGGAGTTTCTTGGGACTAGCTGGATACTATCAGAGATTTGTGCCAGATTTCTCTAGTGTTGAGGCACAACACTCAGCTTTGACGAAGAAGGGGAAACCCTTTGTGTGGTCAGACAGATGTCAGCAGAGCTTCCAAGAGCTGAGACAGAGATTGACCATCGCCCCTATCTTGAGGTTTCCTAAGGAGGGAGTAGAGTACGTAATCTACTGCGATGCATCAGGGACCAGACTCGGATGTGTCCTGATGCAGGAGCGGGCGATGATCAACTATGGATCACGTCAGTTGAGGCTGCTTGAGCAAAACTATGCTACCCATGACCCGGAGTTAGCAGCAGTGGTCTTCGCTCTGAAGACATGGCGACACTATGTGATGGGCCGGCGCTTTACAGTCTTTTTTGAACATCAGAGTCTCAGGTACATATTTTCATAGAAGGACCTAAACTTGAGACAACGGCGATGGCTCGAGTTCCTCTAGTACTATGACTTTGAGATAGTCTATACTCCTGGTAAAGGGAACATGGTAGCCGATGCTCTCAGCAGGAGGACATGCATTTAGCTACTCTAGGAGGCGATAGAGTAGGTAGCCACTTTGTGGATATCCTTTGTGGATAGAGATGGAGCAGCTTTCCATCAGTCACTCAAAGTCTCTCCTCCACTACTATAGCAGGTCAAAGAGGCACAGCGTGGGGACGCTAACTGTGAGACATGGCATGCGCAGATATCCTCAGGACAGGCACCTGATGGTTTCTCCTTTGGAGCAGAGCACAACATCCATTTCAGAGGACATAACTTGGTACCAGTTGCCTTACATGAGGAGGTGCTGAGAGAGTTTCACACTTCTCCTTTGGCGGTACATCCTGGAGTGGAGAAGATGTACCAGGACCTCAGATGACAGCACTGGTGGTCGGGCATGAAGAAGGTTGTGGCAGAGTTCGTTTCACGATGCCTCACCTGCCAGCTGGTGAAGGCAGAGCATCAGGTACCAGCAGGCTTGGTACAGCCCTTGGGGGTCCCGGAGTGGAAGTGGGATTGGATATATATGGACTTCATGACTGGACTTCCATGCACTTCTAGAGGTCACGACTCCATTTCAGTGATTGTCGACCGACTCACCAAGTTGGCTCACTTCTTACCCATCAGATAGTAGGGCTTAGTGGAGAGCTTGGGGCGTCTCTACGTTCAGGAGATTGTACGGATTCACGATGTGACATCTTCTATCGTCTCCGATCGAGATGCTCGCTTTACTTCCCGGCTTTGGAAGGGGTTGTAGGAGGCGTTCAGGACGCAGCTACGTCTGAGCACCGCCTTTCACCCTAAGACGGATGGTCAGACGGAGAGGACCATTCAGACTCTCGAGGACATGCTCCGCGCATGTGTTCTCGACATTGGTCGCAGCTGGGAGGACCACCTACCCTTGGTGGAGTTTGCGTACAACAACAGCTACTACTCCACCATCGGGATGGCACCATACGAGGCGTTGTATGACAGACCTTGAAGATCTCCTTTGTGCTGGACAAACCCTGGGGAGTCAGCACTTGTGGGACCAGAGATGGTCTGGGCCACGACAGAGATGGTCCAGGTCATCCAGGAGCGGATGAGGACGGCTCAGAGCCGGCAGAAGTCTTATGATGATAGGAGGCGGAGGCCACTAGAGTTCGAGGATGGCGACCACGTCTTCTTGTTTTTCTCACCTCGACGTGAATTACAGAGATTTGGCTGAGGCGGCAAGCTGTCTCCACGCTTCATCGGACCATTCCAGGTCCTCAGCAGGATTGGCGAGGTGGCTTATCACCTGGCTCTACCACCTCAGTTTTACCGAGTGCACGACGTCTTCCACGTATCTCAACTGAGGAGATACGTGCATGACCTGACGCATATCATTGACCATGGGGAGCTAGACGTTGATGATGGGGCGAATATTGCGGAGGTTCCGGTGGAGATCGAGGATCCAAAGGAGCAGGTCATATGTGGACGATCGATTCTTCTAGTGCACATCAAATGGCAGCACGGGAACCTCCAGGATAGCACTTGGGAGCAGGAGGCTCAGATGCATTCTCAGTACCCACATTTGTTTCCCTAGTTTATGATGTATCTTTACAGGGACGTAAAGCCCTGAGGTGGGAGTGATGTAAAGACCCATAAAATTCAAGGGAATTTTTTTCTTAATTTTCTTTGGAATTTTTCAAGAACACAGTTTCTGACGGCACCTGGTTCTGAGGCCCAGTGTGCCCGGAATCATTTTCTGAAGTTTGGATCAGGTACGTTCAGTGAACGAACGAGCGGTTTTTTTTTTATCTTTTGATCCAGTTCTCGTAATCGAATTCCGAGGGCACCTATAGAATCACATCACCAGTATTTTCTTAAAACTGCCTTTTCTGGAGTTGCGTTTGCTTGGGTGAGGTTTTTAATTTTTGGGGGTTAAGTGAAGAAAATAAAATAAAGTGGTGCGACAAATTTATTTTATTTCATTTAAAGCCACATAAAGACACTTAAAGCCACATAAGCTAAGTTGAACAGATAGGGTGCAATCCAAAATATCCTACCCTCCGGTAGGATATTTGTGAGATGGGGCCCGCACGACCCCCACCATTTCTTTTCCTCGAAGTAACGCACCTGCGAAAACTCCTCATTAATGAAAGTCAACTGGTGTGTTTTCTAAAACACTTAATGCCCCTATTAAATGGACAGTTATGTCATTACAATTAATTTACCAAATTAATAGTTAGTTTATTAAACTGTTTTTCAAACTGTTGGCATAATAATAAAATAAGACGAACACCCTTTTGTTGATGGGTTTCTTGTTGAGAGGATTTGGAGAAACTCTATCTTCATCCTCCTTCACAAAAAACGCGAAGAACACGAAGAACATGAAGAACTCCGGCCTTCGACGAAAGGTGACGAAGAATGCCGAACCTTCGGAGATCGACGACGTGACGCCGTGTACCGCGACACCGAAGATTCTCCTCCCGCGACGTTCTTCTGCGACAATCCCTCCCCGCGACAATCTTCGATCAACACAGATTGAGGTAGGGGATTATGGATCTTTTAAATTTCTATTGTGGATTTTTTCCTCAACATGGATTTAATTCGTGAAATTAAATCTGTGTGTTTTATTTAACCCTCGGAGATCGTCGATGCAAAAACGTATACCGCGACGACGCAATGCCCTTCAGCGATGCGCCGATCCTCTTCTTCTACGATGGTCAATTCCACTAAAAACTCTCGTTCGACGACAACGATGAGGTAGGGGTTCTAATTCTTTAAATCTTTGTGATTTAAACCTGTGGAGTTTGATTACAAATTGTTCAGAGACTTTTGAAACTGCTAACGCAGTGGGTGAGGACTAACAAACAAGTCCGAACCCACCGCCCCTTTTGTTCTTTGTGTGCGAAACAGTGAACATCGACAAAATCAGACGCATGGGCGATATAAGGTCCTCGCAGTTAAGGATAGACCCCGGGATGACTTTTGGCGAAGACGACAAGGAATTCCGACCACCGGAACTCATCCGGTGGAACATGGAGCAACCCGCCGGAGCACCGCCGGGAAGAAGCATCGCGGCTGAAGCCATGGCGGTGGGCCAGTCGTCCAGCGGCCACGCGGGACCGACAAAAGAGGGAAGGGCCTCGCCGCGTCCGTTGGCGAGAGGCGGTCCCCAACGCGGGGCCGCGGAACCATCAAGGGGGCGGCGCCCCCTTGCACCCGCTCGGCCGTTACGGCTGAGCCACCAAGCGACCGGGATGGGCCGCGCCGGCCATGTCGGAGCCGGGCCGGGTCGGGCCGCCCCAGGGGGGTCGGGCCGGGTCGGTCTGGGCCCAGACCCCCCATTTTCGGAACTTTTCGGACTTTTTCCCGTATCTTGAGCTATGAGCCTCCGATTGATGCGCTATCAGCGGCGATGCGATCCTTGGTTCGAGACGGTCGTTTCAGTATATTACACTCAACGATTCGGAATACTTTGGGTTCGATCGAGTTGGTTCGTACACGAAACGAACCGGGCCCTCGGAGCAGAAACGCTTATATCTTGAGCTTCGGATGTCCGATTGATGAGCCGTCGACTTTGATGGATTCCTCTAAGTGAGACAGATCTTTGTCTTACTCCACCAATGGTTTGTACACACGTGGAATACGACCATGTTTGTTTTTCCTTAAAAACCAACCGGTCCCCTAGGACGAAAAAGCGAATAACCCTCAGACCGAGCGTCCGATTGACTCGCCGTCTGCGACGTTGAGTTCCTGTTGACGATAAGGAACTTTTGGATACATGAACTCTGGACTATGTGTCAGTTCATGTATCAGCCTCTCGGCTCATGGAGCAGACCCTCCCGAACGATCTTTCTGTGTGCGGGAACCCTAGAGCTAGCTGCGACTACTACTATGATGGCGACGATTGTACCGAGATCCTCAGTGGATTCGACGACGACGACTACGTCACTCAGCAATCCTTTGTGGGTCAGTTCTACCGATCCTGTGTGGGTTCGATCTTGTGTGGGTCAGCGCTCAGCGGTCCTGTGTGGGCCAGCGCCTACAGATCCTGTGTGGGTCCGATCCTGTGTTGGTCTTTGCGGGGGTTAGTTACCTATCGATCCTTTGTGGGTCAGATCCTTTCTGGGTCATTGCGGGGGTTAGTTACCTATCGGTCCTTTGTGGGTCAGATCTTTTGTGGGTCATTGCGGGGGTTAGTACCTATCGATATTTTGTGGGTCCGATTAATTAGATGAATCAGTGGCAATATCTGATCATCTCTATCGTCATACAAAGAAGTATTCATGTGTGAGCTGAATCCTGTTTTGATTTCCTATGTTGATTGTGTTATGCTATCCTGGGTGGGTATACGTTTTTCTTTCTTGTGTGTACTAGGTTGTACTTGGGTTCGGATGTTGGAGCCGAACGAGAATTGATGACTTAGGTATATGTATGGGCATATACCTAAGCAGTGTCAGATGTTACTGCGTGATTGTATCTTTCCATTGTGGATTATCCTTTGTAGATTTTAGGAGACCTTCGGGGGTCTCGGGGTCCCTACTGAGTAGCATATACTCACCCCTGCACGGGCAATGCCCTCAATACATTGTGTTGGCTTCAGATGACGGAAAGCGCTGATCGTGGTTGAGGCTTGCGGAGCAGGACGGTACCCGGAGGGGGACCACTGGGCGGCACGTACTCGGAGCGGTCGGGTGGACCTGAGGAGCAATGGATGCTATTTGTACCCACCCTTTAGGTGGGATTTCCATTGGAAATCTCGACGTTGCGACTTTCCTTTTCAGTTGATATTTTCCCTTTCCAGTTGTACTTTACTTTCAGTTTGGGTTTGTATAATGGCCCACTTACTTTTCCGCACTTACTGTTATACAGGTTTTACTTAGTGTTTACTTCTGCCTGCATGCTCTGTGGTGTTTTTGGTTTACTTTACAAATGCAATGCCTTCCCTTTTACAGGGATTTACGCCTTGGTGCTAGTTGCCAGCCCCTGGCCTATGGAAGGCGGGTTTGGGGTAGTCACGGCACGGGCCCCGAGGACGGTTCGTGACATATAAGATACCTAAGTATGAGCACGATTTTCTTTTAGCAAAGTATATCCATTGAAAATAATTTTGAAATTTTGAATGATAGTAGGAAGTACTTATTTTAATGTTTCTATGATTAATATTGTCTTAAGGGATTGTTTGGCATGGTAATAAAAATGGGATAAAATAGTTAAATGGGGGTTGTGCCTTATGGAAAATGAATTTCATTGAAATACAAAAAATGTTTGGTGTGTATAAAATGTTGAACATGTGTAATGGGTTATGGATAGTGAATTAATGAATATGATTAATGGGGTGACACAAAGGAAGGATAATAGTGAAAATGAGTTATGTACTGCAATGTCTCATTATGAATGGGTTATGGCATAACATTGAATTACATGATTGATTGTTGTGAAATATGATGGTCATATTTTTTTTAATTTGTTATAATATGGATAAATGTGGTTAAATTATAAATAAGGATGTTCACATGGCATGGTGGTGGGTTAGAATACTTATACTCCTTCCATGGGTAGGGATGTGCCGATTCTCTAACATACCAAATAATGCATTGTTTGGGGAGTCATATTGATGCTCTCTTCCCCCTATGGTAGTATTCAATGAAAATACATGGACTGAGGCTACATTGTATGTGTGGTGATTAAATTATATTCTCATCCATTGTGATTTTGGGAGTTATCAAGTTCTTATATGAGAAATGAGGAATGTAAGGAATATTGGGTGAATAAGGTAAATGTATAACATGTGGATCACATGATGATTATGAAACAAATGATGACATAAGGTACACTATGAACATGAAACAATGTTCCCAATAGAATTATAAATGTTGTGATTATTAAATAGTTGTCCCCTTTGGTATTTCAATTACTTTCCATTCATTATATATTGCAAGAACTATCAGTTAGACTGTATATTTTGTAGACACATTTTTGTGGTGGCCTATTAAATTGGACTCACATCCTGCTTGGGCTACCGTTGAGTACCCGAGCTGATTTTATGCTCACATGTTAGGATAAGGGAAAGGTCCCTATACTAAGGAGTTGTTTATTACATGTAACATGCATGGAAGAGGTTCAAAACATGGATTAAAAACTATTTTGGGGGTTCGGTTGTTGTCCATATTTTGGGTTTTGTTCTCTTGTCATTGTAGTAAGACATGACATATTTAAATTTTATTGTTGTTTGTACCTAGTTGTGAGATTTTAGGCTACACATGATATTTGTAGTTTCTCATTGTTTTCCAAATTTATATTTTGATATGTTATGTATTACTCTGATAAATAGTGTTTGGTATCCCCACATGACTAATTTTGACCCTCATTGCTACTCGACACCCTCTATCCTATATGGAGGCGCACTTGAGGTGTTATGATAACCAGGCCCGATGTAACTATTTAGCGGCACCCAATACAGGGTCATTTGCAAAGTGATACCAGTGGATGGTTTCATTCTTTTTCATACTATTTAATGATGGTAGATAGTAGGCTAGGAATGTGTCGAGCCTTATAAATTATCTTTTTCTTGGAAGTATCTAACCCATGATTGGTGGAAAACCTAATTCACATAGGAAGGGAATTGTTGCTCTTGTTTTTTGTTGTCACGTTTGATGATATTCAAAAATTGGTTGTTGCACAGGTTGTGTGATTTAATTATTTTTTGATATTTATCCCATTTCTAGATGTGTATGATGTTGAAAATTCATGCTTCATTCTAGGAACCTATGTATATTAGTGACATGCATCTTGGTAGGCACACACATGGGATGGGGTGCGGGATATAAAGTAAATGATACTTTTTTTCATAAAATTAATGAAATCATTCATAAATAGATGGTATGAATAGATAAAAAAGGTATTTGAAATGGTAATTTGTAGTCATAAGATGATTATTAATGAATAAGTAAAGGATGTTTAACATGTTGGAAGTGTAAATTGTAATGATAAAATTGTTTTTAATTGTTGTAAAATATATGGTTTGTAACCATAGAAGTTAGTTACCACTTTTTTTCCATGGACTTAGGAAGTATTGTTGAGGATATTTTTTCGGGTGTAATAATGACCAATGGTTGTTTATGCTAAATCATTTTTTATGTCTTCTGATGATGCTTCTATTATTTCAATTTAAAAGGTTCATGGTTATGTTTTAAATAGTTTGTGTTTGGAATAGTAGATAAATTCCACCACGAAGGTTTTTATTGTTTGGGAGACTAGAGGATGTTGCTGTGAATGGTACCATAATATTGAAGTAAGAATCCCCAGTTGTTCAAAATGATAGGGAAAAAAATTCGATGATAGACATGATCATTTTATTCAGTTGATGGAATGTGACGCAGTATGGGTAATATCAGGTAAAAATAAGTTAAATAGGTAGTATTAGCTACAGAACCCTCCAACCATTAACAGAGAGGGTGGTTCAGAGGCTTCTGTGTTCTGGATATATTATATCCATTAAATTATTTAAAATCTAGAGAAGCCTTTTGAGAAGTGAGTTGTGTTTATATCATACATAATGTAGGGCCCGAAAAAGCACTTGTGAGATCAATTAGTTAAACAGAATGATTAGAGTGCATTATTTGGATGAGTTTTTAGGAAATGTTTCTAGGGATTTACTATAAAAAAAACCGTAAGGTAAGAGAAAGATATTCAATATATGAATCAAATACATGGGATGGTATTAGTAATTGATTATGCAGGATGGTTCAAAACCTTGCATTAATTATTCTTGCATTAGTGTTATTTGAGGCAGCTATGGAAAGACAATTCAATGATGGATTTGGGGATGGTTCTTAGTAGTTTTCTTCCAAACTATGTCTAGTTCATGTAGGTTTATGTCACCAGATAATCGGTTGGGGGTGAGAGATAAGAAGACAATAAAGGCTAATGGTTGTTCCTTAGAGGATGGTGGATGATGTTTCGTATGGGATTTGTTTTTTCAAAATATATGAAGTTTGGAACTAATCCTACATATGGATTGGTTATTTGAGTATCAATCCGATGATAATTATGATGGATTTTGGTTAATGTCTATGTATACCAATGGTGACACTAATAATCTTCGAGTTTCATAAGATGTTCGAGAAGGCTGGGCATGACCATTTTGTTAGCAGTTGGGTGAGCTCACAACCCAAGTGTCATGCCTTTTAGATGATGGAGAAGTGTAGAAACATTTATTTCTTCATATGGTGGATTAGTTAATGGATATGTATCTAGAATAATTCATAGGGATAACAACTAAGATTCATTTTTAGTTTATGATCATGTAAATACAAGGGGGATAATCGATTTCTATTTCACCATATTGAATGCTGCAAGAAGAACTCCAAGATCTTCAGGCTCAGTTGAAATTGTTGGAGAAGAAATGATTCATTCATACTAGTATGTGGCCATGGGGATCACCCATGTTGTTTTCTAAGAATAATTATGGGTCACTAAGGTTATGTGTTGACTACATGAATTTGAATCAAGTGACAGTTAAAAAACTATACAATCTTCAGAGAATTGATGACCTGTTTGACCAAATGAGGGGTGCATAGTGTTCTCCAATAAAAATTTGAGATTAGAATACCATTTGATGATGGTGATACCTTATGACATACCATATATATATTTCAATAGTAGGTAAATGTTATATGAATTTTTGGTTAAGCTGTTCTGGTTGAAGAATTCACCCACTATGATTATGGAGCTAATAAACTAAATAATTCACCCCTATCTAGATGATATTGTGGATATCCTCATTGATGAAATGTTGGTGAACTCACTAACTCTTGATGATCATTCCCACAATAAAGACACCATCAAGATTACTATAATATATCATATGATTTGTTCCAAGAAATCAATGTTCCAGTTATGGATTATGATTGTTTACTTCTTATAAAACGTAATTTTTGAGCTTGGTGCATCAGTTGATCTATATAAGGTTTAGGCTATGGTATCTTGAAAACAACCAAAAATTTTTTATGATATTCATAGTTTCTTTGGGTTGGTTGGTTATTACCATAGGTTAATTTTGTATTTCCCCCTGTTTGGCATCACCAATATCAAGACTAACCATGAATGGTGTTATGTTTGAGTGATCTAAGGGAAGAGAAATTACTTTTCAAGAATTGAAAAAGTGGATTTCTATAGCATTTATTCTAAATTTAACTATACCTAGTAAGGAGTACAATTTTTTCTAATATGCGTCTAGTTTGGGACTTGGGGAAGTGGTCAGGGGGGGTTATCTGGTTGTAGCATATGTGTTGAGATAGCTGAGACTACATGAAAGAAACAACCCTAATCATGATCATGAATTTTCTACTGTAGTTTATTCTTTAATATGTTGGAGGATCTACATGTTGGGAGATAAATTCATAGTTTTTTTGGATCATAAGATTTTAAATTATATCTCCTATCATAGGGATTTAAATTATTAGACGTGAAGTTGGGTCATGTACCTAAAATCCATTGATTTTTAGTTGGTTTAGACACCATGAAAGTTGAACAATGATGTAAATTCCTTGATCTATAAGACGTATAATTATAGTATTTAAGAATCCAACTCTAAATGAAAAATGATTGCATTGTTTTCTATGATGCATTTAGTGGTACAAGATTGGCACAAGAATATGAACCTTGCATCTAGCAGTTCAATTTAAACTTTTGAGCTGAGTTAAAAAGATTCAGTTGGTAGAACCAAAATGTTTGGATATTAAATAAGGTATTATTATTGGTGAATCAACTTCTAGTTGGGTCCCAGATGGTGATGAAATCATCCCTGTTAATGTCCACATTTTAGTACCAGTTGTTTGTGGGAAGAGTTTATGTATAAGTAACATGCATCCAGGTGGGCAATAAATCCTTACTTGACTAAGATGTATCAAGATATTCGTCTGTAGTAATGGTGTTTGGGGTTTAAGAAAGGTGTTGTGGGTTTCGTGGAGTGATGCCTTACCTGTAAACAATTAATGGAATAACATCAGCATCCATGAGGTTTTTTACTATCATTTAATATTCCAGAACGAATATTGAATGATGTAATGATGGACTACATAGTGGGACTTCAAAGGACTCCTCATATGAATGATGAAATATTGGACATTGTGGATAAATTGACTAAAGTATAACAATTTTTTATGATACAAGAGATATATACATTTGACCACTTGGGGGAGTTTTACATTCAATAAATAGTGTGATAGCATGGTGTACCGAGAACAATAGGAATGGATCATGACCCATATTTTATATCACGATTCTGATTGGGATTGCAGAAGGTGATTGGTATGCAGTTATTGCAACGTATGTATTATAACTCCCAGATGGATGGGAAGTCTAAGAATATGATTCAGGTGATAGATGAAATATTGAGATCATGTGTCCTAGAATATTGTAGTTCATAGGGGATTCATTGATCACATGTTTATTTTTCCTAAAACAGTAGTTTCCAAGCTAAAATTTGAAGTATCCTTTTGAGGAACTCTATGGGTGACCATTTAGATCTTTATCATGTTGGTTAGAGTATAGGGAATTTGAGTTGTTATGATTTAGTCTCATGAAGAAGACATCAGATAAGTATTGTTTGATTTAGAATTACATGATGATTGAATAGAGTAGGATGATGCCATATGTAAATTATTGTTTTGGACCTATTGAGTGTGAGGTGGGTTATAATTTGATTCCTTTGCATTGACAAGGATGGGGCACTATAGAGTTTGGAAATGGAGAAATTTTCTATATATGTATCTGGGGCCATTCGAGATTGTGAAGTGGATCAGACCGATGGCTTAACAATTCTCTCCTCCATAGTGGTATAGTTGGATGGATGATGTTTTTTATGTTTCACAACTTCTTCAGTATCATCCTAATCCATCTCATGTGATAAATGTTGATGACATTGAGCTTGATCTGGATACAAACATTTATGAGCATCTGGTTCATATTTGGGATAATAGTTATATGTTTTTACAGGGCAAGGTTTTACATTTGGTTCATATTCTCTAGCGGCATCAAAACATCAAGGAAGATTCTTGGGATATAGAGTCAAAAATGTGGTCGCAATGTCTTTATCACTTTTATTTCTAATTTAAAAAATGATTGGTAGGTCTAGCTTAAGGGAGAGCCATCTAATGGTGGGTAGGTTGTAAGATATGTGACTTTTCATATGGTTTGTTTTTGTTTTTGTTTCCGTTTACGTCCTATCTCTTTGTCAAATATTTTATTCCAAATGATCATATGAAGGATCAAGGTTTTTCTTGGGGGGAGGGGGGGTCGGGACACCAAAATTGAGGAAAAATTGGTTTATGGGACACGGTGCATTGTTTGTGCACGATAAGTGAAAATCATTCAAAAAATCCTAGGCATACATGTAGCCTTGGATATAGGATTTTGCATGGGTACCGCACGGTTAAGCAGACCATGCAGAATTCCAAGGTAACCATACCAAAGTGGGATGCTAGAAGATTCCCTTGCTTTGTAGTGGCTTATGGGATTATTTTCATGGTAATAAAAATGAGTTCAATTAGTTAAATGTAGGTTGTACCTTGTGGAAAATGAATTATGTTGATGCCCCAAAAAATTTTTGTGTTTAGGAAATGATGAACACATGTAATGGGTTACAGATAGATAATTGGTGAATATGGTTAATCGGGTGAGACATGGGAAGGTGAATTTGTTAAATTGATTATGAATAGTAAAATGGAATTGTGAATGGCTATGGAATAACCATAAATTCTCTAATTGATTTTTGGGAAACATGATTGTTTTACATATTTTTTTAATGGTTATGATATGGTTGAATGTGGCAAATAGATAGATAATCAGGTAAACATGTTTCAGTGAGGTGATTGAGGACTAATGATCCTCCCACATGTATGTTTTGACTGATGCTCTAACCTACCCAGGAATGCACTAGTTGGGGTGTCATACTGATTCTCTATGACCCCAATTGTTGAAATCAGTGAACATACCAAGGCTACGGCTCCAATGTAATTGTGATGATGACTCGATATTCTCATCCATTGTGAGTTAGGTACTCGACTTGTTCTCTTATGGGAAATGATTAATGTCGTGAATATTTGGAGAATAAGGTAAATGTATAACACATGGATCATATGATGATGATAAAATAAATTCATTGATGATGTAAATTATTAACATGACATAATATTCCCAATATAAATAACACTTTAGTTATTCATAAATTGTTGACCATTTTTGTCTTTCACTTTATTTCCATTTATCATTACATGCATGCACTCTATAATTTACTATTTATTTTGTATACGATTTTTGTGGTGGCTTACAGAGTTCTACTCAAACCCTGATTAAGACACTATTGGATACACATTCAGATTTCATGATTGTAGGCCATGACAGGGGTACGAAACCATTACTATGGAGATGATTTGGACATGAAACATGAATTGAGGAGGTTCACATCTTGGATTCATGACCGTTTTCTTGGATTATGTTGTTTAATTTATTTTTTTTAGTTCTCTTGGAATTGTAGCATGAAATGACAATATTAATAAATTATTTTAGTAGTACCTAGTTTTGAGATGTTTTGAAATGCATGATATTGGTTTTTTCTTATTGTTTCCATTAATTTTATTATGATATATGGTGGATTACACTGATAAAGATGGTATAGTTTCAACAAATGAATAATTTTTACACTCATTGCTAGTCAGAAACCAATACCATAAGGGTAGGAATGCTTGAAGTCATGTGATGACCCAAACTAAGGAACCAATTTAGTGGAACCCTGGTCAGGGACATTAAAAGGGAAATATCCATTAAATGTGGAATATTTGATACACTTATTTAACCACCTCAATGTTTTTGTCTTTTTCATTGTTATTTTTAAATGTGGTATCATATATAAATGGTTAATTTTTAGTAAATATATTATAAATTAACAAAAATAATGATAATGTCATCAATGGAAAAGGGGTTTATATCTTTTATGGGTGAAATTGTAAAATCTGTATTAAAATAATGATTTCTCATTTAGGTTATCTAGTAATATATTTTTTCTTTTCTTCCAATAATTCAATAAATTTACTTAATTATATAGATAATTCCATGAATTAAAAAAAAATTAAGCATCTCAATGTTGATTAAAAGACCCAAAATGTGTTATTTAAAGAAATATAAAAATAAATCTACATGGATATTTTAAATTTCAAATACATTATAGCTATTTGGGAAATCTTATTTGATATATATATAGATTCCAATAATGTCATGGATGAAAATTTATAGATACAAAATAATAATTTAGATGAATTGAAAATAAATACCAATGGGAACATTGTTGGTTACCAGAAACACCGTTAAATTTAGTGATACATCATTGAGTAAATTGGTAAAGGTGTACTTGTAAAGACATCAATATATATATATATATATATTTATATAATATTTATCGTTACATAGTTTGTTAGATATCTTGTAAGAAAATATTCTATTCGACTTTGTGTTGTTTATAATAATATACTGCTATGACTAATATATTGAGTAGATTCATTAATGATATATGATGTTATTTTAAAATTATATTTACTTTCATCAGAATCATTAATTAATAAAATATCATTTTAGATTAATCATATATGAATTAATTAATAATTTCCTAGTAAACAGAAGAGATATTATGGTGTTCAATAGAAATCATCATTGATGGTGTCATAAGAAACGTCTGATGAATAGATTGAAAAAAAACATTGGTTATATTTATCTTGGTTTTTACAAGTTTCACAGGTGTTCCTTGAAATTCTAACCATATAATTATAGAACAAATTTTATCATGTTTTGAAAAGTAAATACCCTTAGTTTGTGTACTCATGGTTTATATTAGAATCAAGGATTAGTTATTATACAACCAAGAATAGTTGAAAATATTGTATATTAATAATCCCAAAATATTATAAATAAAATTCTATTTTTTATTAAGGCAACAATAAGTATCACATAGATAACATTCCCAGAAAAAATATTTACTTATCTAATCATGGAGATATAGAAAAACAATTTCATGGTTTAAATAAATCATAATATGGTTTAGTCAAATACATATCTTATAATGAAAAAGTTAATCCTAGAATCAATAGAAATAATGATTAGTTTTCCATGGCGTTTAGATATTATAATTAATAGTGAAACCATATCATATATTACATCAACATTTCGTAGTAATATTTAACATTAATTAAAATTAGATATTTATATTGGGATTGATGATGGAATATTAATATAGGTTCCTAAACATTATAAGGTTAATTCTATAGGAAAATTAACTAGATTTATATAAGATAATATGTTTTTACACTTAGTATCACAATAGTGGGCCATAAAGAAGATTTCATAAGATGAATTTATAATATTGACATGTTTTCACCATTTTTTATACTATAGTTGATATTATAATATTTCTATGTATACATTAATTATAGTTGACAAAATAATAAATGGAATCATATGTGAGATTATTAACTCTAAGAACCAATGACATATCTATTTAAATATAATGTGTAATCCTTATAAAAATTTATTATGTATAATATATTTAGTTTATTTTTGTATCTCTCATCATAAAATATTCATGATTTCATTCATGGATCATATTATAGAACAATAATGAAATAATTATGATAATGTTTTCATAGATCAATTATTCACCATTAGAGATTGACACTATTCACTCGATCATATAAATTGTATAAAAGAGATATTATTATTGATCTTGATTTTTGTTCCTGGAGTTCTTGATATATGTAAATTGGTATAAATGAAGTGGATTCCATATAATATAATTTATATTATTTGATTCATATTAGTAACTCTAAATATTATAAAGGTCCATGATTGGTTTATATTGAATATATATTTTACTAAAAAAACATGAATAATGTAAATTATATAAAATATGGTTCATCAAATGTTCTATAGAATTGAATTCCACTAGTCAAATTAGCATATAGTTCTATAAATATTTTTGGGATGTTTTTTACATCATAGGAAATTTTTTTATCATCCCAAAATTAATTTATCCTTTACTTTATAGGAAAATAATATCATTGATGCTGATAATATAGAACAAAATGTGTAACTGTCACCCCTTTTTGAAAATGTGTAGTAATTAGTATTGGGTTACAAAACTAAAAATTAAATATTCATTAATATTCATTAATTTTTTCAAGTAGATAATAAATATAAAGACATTAATTTAAACATTTCACCCTCAATTTTAAAATAATAAAATAGTGGATGATAAATCTATGGATTATTTAATTAATCAAATAATTTTTTTATCTATACATAAAGTTATATAATAAATATTGAATATCCTACCATTGTGAGTTAGTTATATTTAATCCAACCAATATAATATTAATTCTAAAATTTATATTAGGGAGAATCTATATTTTTATTAGTTTACTATTTAAAAACTCGAAAATATATTGATAAAATATGATATGATAAGTGGGCTTGATTTAAATGACAATGGGAAATAAAAAATAGATAACAATTAAATAACATAAAGGATTAAACCAAACTAAATAAAGAGGTAACATAAAATGAATGAAATGTATAATATGATTCCATAACATTAATGGTTTAAATAATATTTCTCCGACATCTTATAAAGAGAAAAGGTTATGTATAACAAAAACATCATTTTAGGTATTTTAATAATGAAGTAATTTGATACTCATTTTTTTATTATATAAAAAATATTCTAGATAAATAATTGGATTGAAAATATAAAAGATAACATATGAGAAACAAAGAAGAAAGTGGTCAGAGTGATGTATAATTATATAAGGAAAGGAAATGGTGATTTCATCAAATAGGAATGAATTTATATAAGAACATGAAATTCCATCATGTAATTTTGTGAATGAAAAAGAAGATGAATATTTAGATAATTGGTTTTCAAATATTTTATGGTAGAATAAAATTATTTAAACAAAACATATAATGATTTAAATTAATAGAGATAAAAGGATACTGAAGAACAATATACATTTATGAAGTAATAATTAATAATATAATATATATTCCTCTTGAAGGAAAATTGGAAAATTGAAATGGAAATATCAATTTTTATGAATAAGAATAGTTTTTAAATGAAACCACATAGTTCATAAGTATATAGAAGGAAAATAGTTTATTGATTTTTTTACACGGCCATTTTGGTCAAAACAACATGAGAAATATTATCTAGTATCATACTATGAGAAATATAGGAAAACTAAATCATGAGATAGTAATTTTATTTGATCTGTCTAATAAAAGAAATAAGTGGAATAATCACTTAATAAAAATATTATCTTATATGTTTGTGGTACAATGATAATGATTTCAAATATTAGAATTATGTAATTGTGTATTTTTTTAATAAGTTTACTCATATGACTTATGTGTATTTCAGGTTCTCTAAATCATAGACACTTTAGTAGTTTAAAAATCTTCGAACCAATATTCAAAATAAATTGATGGATAATATAATAAATATTGGGTTTTTACAATTTATATAACTATTATAATGATGAATATTATTTATATGTTGAGAATCATGGGATAAGAAATGAAAATATCACTCCATAAATTTCATAACAAAATAAAATTCTGAAATAAAGGATTAAATTTGGGTATACATGAGAAGAACCATGTCTTCAGAAAAGTGAATTTAAAGACACATTTAGAGAATACCTTAAATAGTGCATATCAATATCATGAATCATTATATACAATAAACAAATTCCATAAAAACTATATGAAATGTTTTTCATAATGAACTCCAATTTATAGAGATTTAAATTGTTATACAGCTCATGTTGCATCATGATTCATAGTAAATGTTTATAGAGATATTACTAAATGATACATTGAATATATATATTCTCAAATATACACTCATAAGAATTATTTTTACATGTTATAACAATAATATGAATAAAATTTATGATATATAAGATGATGTAGTAAACGAGGATCCTGGTTAACTATGAAAATATTTTTTTACTCGAATATGACATTGAATAAGATCCAGAGGAATGCGTATGAAAAAATGGGACATATTTAATTATATATGTATGTAAGAAAAATTCACATTATAATTAAAATATTATACTGAAGATGAATGTGAAGAATAAAAAGGATTCATGTTCTCAATACATTGAAAACATGTTGAAAATCATAATTATATATAAAATAAAGGGTTCTTAAAAATGAAAATATTAGTTTAATTTTTGGAAAATTATATTTTATTCATAAGATAGATCATAAAATATTAAAAAATATTTAAATTATGAATATTATATTGAAACCACGTATGAAGAGTTAAATTATTTTGATAAGAATTAAACCATATAATTAGTGACTCGACCAAAAAAATGTGAATAAAATTTGATTCTTTATACTCAATAAAAAGGGATAGGTGGAATCAAACCAATCTCATCATGATTATAAATTTTTCACTCAAATTATGATTATTGAAATTTATGAGGCACTACATATAGTCATTACAGTTGAAAATATTGACAAAATATGTTAAAATTATATTATTAATCAAATAGATTTTAAATCCTCATATTTGAATAATGAACATGAATGGGATGATTACATTGAAAAACAAAAGGGATTTATTCTTATTGGTCACTATACGTTACTATACATAATAAATAAAGTGAATTTGGTGATTAATTTAGTTCTAGTGTAAGGTTATTTGAAATTGGGAACACGTTGAAGATTATGAATTTTATTATAGGAAAGGAGGATTGAAATATATGTGCCACATGAAATCAAAATAACTCATTCATTTTTATTGTGTATATCGAAGAATTTTATCTATAATAATGAATTAAATACATTTGAATGTGTTTCTAACTAAATTAAAAGTAACATTAAAATTTAAATTAACATAATGTTGACACTTTTCTGGGTTTTCATGTCTTTTATATAATATTTTATATATTTATTTCATAAACAATATGGTCATCAGTTGTTAAAAATGTTTTTAAAATAAATTTAATTGGTTGATAGAAATCGTATTGCTGTTTTGTGTATGTATTAAATAGTTCACTATATAATTTATAATGTTCCCAATCATTTCATACATAAATATTACATCTTAATAAAACTATATTCATTACATAACATAACTAAACCATGTCAAAACCATATAGGTTTAGTTCTATTAGAAACATGGACACATAAACTACTAATACATAAACATATACATCATCTCCAGATTATTACATTATAACAAGAACTATTTTTGAAACATATTTCTTAATACATTCCTTCATATCCATGGAAAAAGTGCTATAAGAAGTGGGTGTACTCAGATGCACAAAAGGGTAATCAATGGAGAAAACATAATAATACGGTCTAGGAACATGAAAATAATTATTTATGATTATATCCTATATATCAAGGATCACGATATTGAGTAATGAAATAAATTATAGATTTTCATAAGATATGAATTATAATGAAAAATTAAAATAATTCATGTGATTATAACATAATAAAAGAAATTATGTCATACATATTGGCATATAAAATAATTTCCTCATTTGTCAAGTCTCACTAGAAAGACAATCATATAAGACAAAGTCCTTTTCCAAACCAAGTCCACACTTCATTCTAGTCCTTTCTTAGAAAACCATGTTTACTCCCATTCAAACTCTGTATTATTAATCTAGGATCACATCCTATTATATTCAAGTATTTATTATGAGAAATAAATCTTTACCAAATTAATTTTATGGGGATATAGGTCCCACAGACCAAATAATTAAAACCATACATACATGTGACACAGAAAAATAATTTATTTATCATATCACAACCCATGCAAATAAATGTCTTTCATAATCATTTCATCATACCATAACCCATGAAAAAGAATTGTGTATCATAAATATCATTCCATAATATACATATACCTCTCAAAAAATAATAAATATATTATTCCTTAAAAATAACCCTTGTATTTGATAATTAACATGAAATAATTTTCTTTTTATGGAAAATAATATTGGTATATCATGTGAAATAATTCATGAGGAAAATATCCTTTGAGGTATGGAATCATTTTTTTTCTTAAAATGTCAACAAATTTTAAAGGAAATAATGTTCTATAAAAATGGAATTTTGATATTATAAGTAATTATATAAAGAATTAAGGTGTCATGAAAGAGAAAAAATTAATTCATAGAATATTTTTTAAAAAATATTCTTTTTGAACTTTTATTGGAAAATTCACCAAGAACCTCATTTGTAAAAAAATTATTCCTTTCAAACCATTCAGTAAAAAAAACATGTTAAAAAATGACTATTAGAAATTTGATAAGAAGATTATATCTATTTTATAAAAAATTTATAAGAATCATGGACATGTAAGATCAATATTCTCTATAAGATACCAATGTATAATCAATCTCGAATAATATTGAGATTGTGATATAATATCAGACCTTATGTCTGATTTCCATTATTTGTATTCAAAAATCATGTTCAATGGTTTAAATATAATTAATAATTTTTAAATGAACCATATTAATATTTTTTATATCATATTTGAAGTAATTATTTTATATAATGACCCATTTGTTAATAATATTTCATTAGTATCCTAAATTTTTGAGTTAAATGCTTCTTTTTTCTATGCATGTTTTGTCATATAAGTCTGAGTTCTTATTTATAGGATATTGTTCCATATTATCCATAATTTTATTAAGGAAATATAAAAAAATTATTTAATATATTAATTTATATAAAAATTATGGAATGTTGAACATGGGAAATGAATTTCCTTATGTTGCAGAGATGGTTGGCTGTATATACGACCGAGTGACGATATCATTTCCATAATGGTGAAATGGTAAGGAAGTTGATCATATATAATTATTTCTTCCAGTATAAATATAATTATATATATAACACACAAATATATATATATATATATATTACTTCTATAATTATACCCATAAAGATAAATTTCTGATGAAAAACATATTACAACATGATGAGGAGATGATAAGTCGTACCTACACATGAGCATTGTTTTTGTTCTTCGTATGATTGATAATGGTGAAATATGAATTTTCCATAATCATAGTAACATCTAAAAATATAGGTGAAATTATATTTTTTACATTATAACGTTAATAATACATGAATAATAAGTATAAGTGGAAATAATCATGAACGATTCAGTTAAAAAAATCACCTCTTCTTTAGTGAACATCAATTATATCTACCATTTTGGACACTAAGATTGTTATTTTGAAAAGTCCAAAACCTATAGAATGTGGATAGGGATGTTTGGAATATAAATTTCTAGAGAATTGTATAAATTTAAGGAAAAATGTGATGTTATGAATTGATGGACTTGGTTTACTTTTATAATTTAGGTGAGAGGTGCATTATGAATGTTAAGACAATATTAATTAATAAAAACTTCATTGTCAATAAAAAATGCATCCAAAAGGCCATGGATTCTATGATAATTATATTTTATGTCATCATATCACCAACCTATATATTTTATAAAATATTTGGGTTTATTTTATACTTAATCATTTTAATTAAATACTTGTTAAACTTTTTTAATTTCAACTTAGATAACAATTATTTCAATATTAAAAAGCGTTAGTTTTTTTAAATATGTGATTTCAACTAGAACATAAATAAAATTTTTGTAAAATTTTAGATCACATAATATTTTTTAATTTTTAATTATGTTTTAGTATTTTTGGATAATTTATTAAAATTTTATTTTTAAAAAATATCTATATTTTCTTTTATGAAAAAACTCATTTCATAGAATTTTAATAATATCTAGATAATGTGTTAACATAAAAATATATATTATTATATCCCTAAGAAGTCAAGGTATTATAAATAATTAGGTTATCACATTAATTATCTTAAATTATGTTTATTTTGATATTTTCATTATCATTTATTTTATATTTCAATTAACAATGTTAGGTTTATTTTATAAAACTTATCATTTTATTTTCAACCCAAATCATCAAATTTACCCATTACAAAATTAATAATAATTTAGCAAGGTTACTATTAAAAATGGGGAAAAAATTAAAATAGACATATTAATGAATTTTAACATTATAATCCAATATCATCCACCTTTTTTCAAAATATGAAACAAAAAATTATCAGTATCTAACTTAATATAAAACTGGTAAATCATTATGAAAAATATTTTTTTTGGAAAATTTTCCTTTAAAAACATGAAATTGTATTCAATTGTTGTGTAAATTGTTTTTTTAAAATAATACGTGGAATATTTTAAATTAAAATAAACCTATTAAAATTTTTAAGAAATAAAAATATTTATTTTAACTTATATATACTTTAATGTAATAAACAATTTAGAAAACCCATTTATTTTAATTATTTAAAAAAAATAAATGTATTCAAGAAATTATTAAAATTAATTTTAATATATTTTAGAAATAATTAATTAAAAATATTATTTATAATTTCTAAATCCATTTTCATTAAATTCTAAAAATAACTATTCCCATGTTTTTTGTGAAATATCAATTTTTTGAATAATAATGTGACAATATTGAATATTGTGTGATTATTTACTAAGGACGTACCAATAAATTCAAAATGAGTTTTAAAATTATATTTATTTCAAAAACTAGTTGGTCATATTTTGACCCATAATTTTAATGGATCAATTATAAATGTTATATAATATTTATGAAGTTTGTTTAAACTCAAAATTCAGTGTAATGGAAGGTATTGAAAAATTACAGTTAGATAAAATGAAATATTTAATAAAATATAGGGGTGTTGCATTATAACCCCCTGAAAAACAATTTTATCTAAAAAAATTATATCATGGATACAATTATTTGTGGATACATATTTTTAATCACATCCTCAGGTTCCCACTTAGTGTCCTCAAATTTGTGGTTCTCTAATTAACCAAGTGTGTGGTCTTGTTTTGTAGAATTTTTTCTCCATGATCCAGAATATCTATTTCTTATTCTTAAAATGAATGATCATGCTCTATAAGTATGATTTCTGACATTAGTTGATGTTAAGGACCAGGAATGTGCATACTTTGATTAGATACATAGTACACTATATGAATCAGGAAATGTTTTTGGAAGTGCCAATCGATAAGTTATTGTCCTGATATGAATATGAATTTTAAAAGGACTAATATAAATACATATTTGATTTATATTTTCCAAATATCATCACTCTATTCTGGGGAGATATTCATATAATTACCTTACCCGGACAACAAAATCTATTTCATTTCATTGATTTTCACAATAATTTTCTTTTGAATCAGATATACTATTATATGTTATTGAATATATATATCTTTAATTTCCATTTTCAGAAATGATGAGGTCCCAATATAAAAATTTCGAAAAATTAATTTCAATATGTTGGAGTTATAAAAATGGGGGATTTAGGGCTTCATAAGAAGCCACATGAAAAATTTATTAGAAGCTATTATTTTAAATAGAACAATACCAGAGAGAGGTGTTTATCACAACAACCAGTGAAATCAGAATATAATGTTATCAATCTATGTTATAGAGTTTTAATTATCTTCTCAAACAGAACATATTTCTAAAGATGGTATATGTGATCAAACCAAACCCTGTATCTAGATCCCACTAAAGACTTGTTCAGAACATCGAGGTAAACCATAGATCCCAATCAGATATAATAGTAAATTTTTAATCCATTATATCATTCCAATTCTATAATACATATTCATATATACTTATCAAATGTGAATTATTGTATGATATTAATAATGAAGACTGATGACAAAGCCCATAGTGATGTTCTCCCACTTCCATTCTGGTATGGATTATCATCCATAGAAACTTCTAAATCATACCATTATCTGGTTTAAAATCCATGAATTGGTATTCATATTCCTCTATGAATTTCTTCATTCAATCCCACAATATATACTCTTCCATGGCCCTACACATCATTGTAATTATAGAATTTGTAGTGAGTAATGACCTATGAGCCTAATACTATTACTTATCCTTCTATTCTATTGCTGGATCGATACAAACATGGTTTACAAACAATATTATTCTTATCATAATCATAATAAAACTGATGAAAATTTATCAGCTTAATTTGTACCTCTCAATCATCCTTATAAGACTCTTTGATCACTACATTTATAGATGATTGAACATTCATTTGACAAATATTATAATTATCCAATTTCATTATGATTTATAAATGCATTATTCTTATGACTTTAAATAGTAGATATTTTTCGATCATTATCTTATATAGGAATGAATGGTCACTTCGACTCAATGCATATTCTACATTTCTCTCTTTCCCAAGGTGGTAATTTATTGAACAATCGTAATATTTAATAAACTTCAACCATATTCATTCACACGTATTCATCTACTTTTGAGTGAAAATACAAATTAAAATTATATGGTCAGTATATATCTCACACCTTTCTCTATAATGATAATTCATACATATATTTAATGAATAATTTATTACAGCTAACTCCAAACCATGATTAGGGTATTTTTCTCATGGATTTTTAATTTTCATGATGCATAACCTATATGTATATACATTTTCATGAAAACACATTCCATCCACAAATTTTATGGATCCTGATAGATCAAAAACCATTCTTCGATAGAAGTTAATATGATCATAGGTTCAATGAATAACCTTATTTTTAGGTCATTGAAATTATATTCCCATTTCTCTATTCATATGAACACTACCCATTTAATTGTAAAATTTTTGAGTGGAATAGACAATCGTCTTTCATAAAACATTGATAATTTACCGTTAAATCATGATCAAATCATATCTCAATTACCATTGCTTGTATAAGACTACATTCATTAAAATATATCCTTGATAAATCCACATATATACTGATTCATGATATTATTTTAACAAAACATGAAACAATATGAATCCAACATTCTCAAATGGTGAAATTTTTCATAATCCTTCCCCTTTCCTAGGGCCTTTTGTTCAATCCTATCAGAATCTTCATGTTCTTCATTTTTCTTCGATTATAGTAACATGTATATTATAAATTATAATAATATAATCAAGATAATCTTTAAATACATTATTCATTAAAGCAATGAATATTTTTGGGTAATTATTAACTACAAAAGGAGTCAACATAAATACATAGTGTCCATACCTTGTATAGAATGTCATATTCGGTATATTCTCGTTCTTGGCTCTCAATTCCAGATATCTATAAATAATATCAATCATGGAAGAGTATATATTTGTTCACATTTTATCAAATACTTAATCATTATGGGGACGGGGTATTTGACAAATAATGATCTTGTTAAGTTATTTATAATGATGGTAGTGTCACATTGATCCATATTTTTCATAAAAATCAGAACAACTGCACCCCACGATGATTATATATGGTGTTTGAATCCCTAATAATTTTTTTCATTTAGTTTCTTCTTCAATTATATACAAAAAATTTGTGTCACTATATAAGGAGTCATTGAACTAGGCATAAGATCTGATATGATTTATATTGACAACTCAACATTGAAAATCGATTGAAGAGTTTAAAATTCATTTTAAAAAACATCATCAAACACCCGTAAAATATGTGTATATTTACGGAGGTGTTTCTAACCATCTTATATATATATATAATTAGATTATATTATTTATGACCAAAAATGTTGATTTTTTTATTGTTAGTTCGTTTCAATATTGTATTGTTATATGATCATAGATTCATCACAATATAAAATATGTCCTCCCTAACTCATCAATTGATATGATATCCATATAGTGAAAGTAAATATTTGCCATGAATCAAATCGAATTAAATTAAATGATGGATAATAATATTTATAGGAAGTAATTTGACCCAAAAAACATTTGTATCATAATTATAAACATCTAATGTGACCACTATACCATTAGTAGTTTTCATTTATAACTCAAAATATAATTGTTGAGTTAATATACTGATTCCCTTGGAAAATCCATTATAAATAAAAAAATTTATGTAATAGAATCAAATAAAACATTATCTACTTTAGAATGTATTGTCTGTGTACCTATGACAACTTTATCAACATACTGAACTCCTCCAATAGTGATTTCATATGTTTCATTTGTCATGGTCCTTATTTTTTGTTGACTTAAATCGTCATCGAATTCCCTCCTATTTGGACATTGGTTAGAATAATTCCAATTTCAGTATTGTTGATGCATTGAAGTCTATGAGGTGACTTTGTTAGATGTTTCTCTATTCACAAAATTAATTGACTTCTTTACATCACATCAATAATCAATTTTCTGATGACCTTCCCTCACAAACATAAAACATTTAATAGTAAATTGGTATAGTTTCTTAAATATTGTATTCCACACTTTTTGTTTAAAGGAAATCTTTTCTCTAATTCACTGTGGAATTTTAAAATTTCCCTTAAATTATATTTTTATATTCTTATCAAACCCATAAAATTTATGGTTTCTTCCAATATACACCTAAACCTTGAGATAACATCAATTTATTTTATCATATCTATTTAATTCTCATATTATTGACTCCATTTAGAGAATTAGTTATATACGACTGAAAATAAATCAATCTTAAATTCACGATTTATGAAAATTTGAGATTTATACCTTGTATGTATTGTAAAATTTCACTGTAATTACCAATAGATTCATTATCCTCTTTATTATTCTCCATGAACTCATTCCACATATTTCGATAATGAATATGAGGAAGGTAATTATTGAAAAATTTGTTAATAAAATCATCCCATTCCATTGATCCAATTTCATATTGTTGCCTAATATTACTAATTATATTACATCATTGATCTTACTGACCTTAAAAATAATATTGTACCAACAATACAATCATATTTTTAAAATATTTTAGAATAAAAAAATACCATTAAAGTGGATTTGATGAATTGTTTTTCTACTAGTGGATAAGAATACCCAATGAGATAAAGCAAACACTGCCTCATGAAGAACTCATCAAAATTTTGTTACTCATTTTCTATTTTGGATATCCTTAATGATTGATGTCTTGAGAATTATATGTGGAAATAGAAACAAAATTTTTCATTCCATCACTCATAACATTCTGTAGATCATGAGGGTAATTGTTGAATTACCCATTATATTCGACAATAATGCAGTATCTTCAGGTACCAACCATTCACTAAAAGCAATAACCATAGAGTTAGAAACACTAATCAATGAAAGGAAAACACATAATCAAAATAAATTTCTTATAATATTTAAATTCAGGACAACTTAGGTTTAATAGGAGTTTATTTATCATCATTACCAAAACTACTGTATTGTATACTATACATAAAGTTATCCTTAGGGTTATTACTAATGTTTTCATGATTCAATTTCCACATGTTAACAAAAAAATCCACTAATACCATCAATAATGGCCCAAACATTTCAGACATATATATATATATATATAATATAAAGAGAATTATATTCATTATATAACATAAAAAACAACACTAGGATCATATAGTTTAATGTATTTGGAAACCTATAAACATAAACAACTGATTCATAAAACATCTTCCTCATCTCCCTCTTATTATTTAATAATTGGAATCATTTTTAACCTCAATCATACTACCGTTCTTCATATTGAATGGAAATTAAATATAAGAAAAAGATACAAGATTAGATGCTCAATAATGGAAATATAAGGAGATAACAAATGATCAAAAAAATGAATATAATGATTAGAAATTGTATCCTACATATCATGGGTTATAATATTGAGTCATGGAAAAAATCATTGAAATTTATAAAACATTAATTATAAAAGAATAAAATAACATAATTTGTGGGAGTATAGTATATGGCATGAAATTGTTCAATACACATAAGCATAGAAAATAGTACCTAAATTAGTCAAGTCTCACCACATAGACAATCATATTTGAAAAATTATTTCACTCACTCATGTTCACTCCGTGTTCCATCACTGTATTTCAGAACCAATTTTACTCTTTTTCTAGCTCTATATTACTATATCAAGTCAACTTCTTATTCTAGTTCAATCATCCTCATAAGATAAAAATCATTACCCAAAACATTGAATGGATATATATGTACTAACCAACAAATAATAAAAATGAAACATATGTTTTACATAATATTATAAATCTTTTATCATATCATAATCCATTAAATTAATTGGGTTTCATAAACCCTTCATCTTATCATAACCCATGTAAATGAAATGGGTATACTAAATAACATTAAATCATATACATAAAGCAACGAAAAAATAATAAGGATAATTTTTTTGAAAAATACTCCTAAAAAAGCCAAAATAAAAAATAATAATTTTATATTATATCGAAAATAATTTTTAGAGATCACCTAAAATGTATTTTGAAGAAAATATCTGTTCTATTTCAATTTTTTTATTCTATCCTATTTTAAATAAAAAACATTTATTTAAAAAAAACCTTGAATGATTTTAATGGAAGCATGAAGTCATTATATATTCATGAAACCATAAAAAATATCATTTTTTACATGATATAAAAAATGTGTTACATATATTTTCAATAATGTGAAAATCAACATTATTTGAAAAATGACAAAAGATTCCATTCAAACAGTTATGTAAATATTCTAAAATGGAAAAAAATATAAAATTGTATAATAATAATAAAAATATTTTGGATTTTTTTATGAAATATGAAAAATAAAGATAAATATACCTTGGTATATACTTATATATAAAAAATCATGAATAACAATTTTATTGGTAAATAATATCTTACTATTCATTTGATTTTCTTTTATAATTATTTGAAACTCTTGTATAATAGTTTAAATAATATTATTAAATTATACATGAACCATAATTATATTTTTTATATCATATATAATCCCCTTATATCATCTTATCACCAGTTTATTAATAAAATATCATTATAACCCCTCTTTCAGGTGTTAACTACTTCATCATCTTATGCATATTTTGTGTTATAAGTTCATGTTCTTGTGTCTAGGTATAGTTATTTCATCACCGAAATTATATTATGGTAATTATTTTAATATTAATTTATTATATACAGTTATATAATCATTATTGAAAGATGAAAATTAAAATGAATAACATCAGGGGGATAGTTGGTCATATGTACGAACGAGTGATGGTATCATTCTCATAATGGGGAAATGGTAAGAAAGTGGAAGGTATATTAATTATTCTTCATGAATCAATATATGATAATAATTTTCATTTATATATTTACTTTTAACATAATTATTCCCATCCAAATAATATTGTGAGGAAAATACATTAGACCACATTTTGGGGATGATAAGTTGTATGTACGCCCTAGAAGTTCTTTTGTTCATCATAGGATAGATAAATAGTGTAATATAGTAGAAACTGAATAATAATAAAATCACATAATATAATATATAAAATATTTATTACGTTATAATTAGATAAATTCATCCATATAAAGTCTAAATATAATTTATCTTGTAAGTGTCAGCAAAGATGATCACCTATTATTTGGAATGCAACCATTAGATCCCCTAATTGGAACCCTAGGTTTAATATTTCTAAAAGAAAAGATCCTAGAGAATGTGAATAGAATATTTATAAGATATATTTTTATGAAATGGTAGAGAGATAAATCTCAATGTGATGGGAATAAGTGAGGGAGGAAGTTCCATTTTATAATTGTGGTCACGAGGAATTTTTGAATTTCCAAAAATATTCATTTATAAAAAATTACTTTCATAAAAATACCTAAGAAAGACAAAAATTAGAATAAAAAATTATATTAAATTTAAATCTCACTAAAAAATATTTTAATTAAGATTTGTTATAATTTTAAACCACATAATTTTGATTTAACCATAGATAACCAATTTTAATTTAACTAATGTAATAATTTATCAATATTAAAAAGTTATAATGCTTGGATATTTTATTTAATTTTCTCCATAAATGAAAATTTTATAACATATTAGACCATATTTTAAATTTTTTTTATTTTTTATAAGATTTAGGGTTTTTAAATAATTTAATAAACATTTAAATTGATAAAATAGTAGTAGGAACAATTTTGACACAGTGCAGTACTTAGACATTTAAAAACATCAAGAGAACAAGTAAACCTAGAAAAAAATATTTTATTATATACCTAATAGGTAAAATATCACCAATAACATTATTTGATCAAATTTTTTGTAACAATATTATTTATTTTAATATTTTTAATAAGTGTAATTTCATATTTCCCTTAATAAAATAATTAATGAATCTATATTTTCTAATTATTTAATATATATATATATATATATATAATAAAAATAAAATGCCATGATGACTATAAATCAATTATATTTCAGAAAAAAATTTATTGTCGAATTAATCCTTTCTACCCCTTATTCAAAAACCGATATACTATTTAAAATATCTGTGTGACGTCATTGAATTTATTTAAATAAAATATTATGAATATCATAATCTCTTTTATGTTAACCAAAAATACATAAAATAAACTTATATCATGATAATATGTTTTTTATTTTAAAAATATTCACTTATATTTGTTCATAACATATCTTTTCCCCTTGTGAACACACAAGGGACATTTACATTTTGTGTCCTTATTTGATTTAAATAATATATATGTCATATGAGAAGATATGTGTTAATTAAAAACCAAAATTTATATTCTTATGAGTTATGGGTCTAATTATATTTACCCAATAAAATTTTACCATGTGTAAATGTGATTTAAAATTACTTATAATTTTATTTTTAACATAAATTAACCAAATTACCCTTTATCGTGGAAAGAAAATTTACCAACGTTATTATTCAAATTTGAAAAAATTAAATACAAGTATAAAATAAATTTGGAAATTATAAATAGATAATTTAAATCTAATTATCTTAATTCAAAATATAGAACATTCATGTTTTAATTTAAAATAAATTTTTTAAAATGCTATGAAAAGTAGTTTTTGAGAAAAATTCCTTATTATTACATGAAATGATTTTATAATGAATTCAAGAATAAAATGCTTTTGAAAAACCTAATTGGAATATTTTAAATAATAATGATCTAATAATAATTTAAATGTAAGCTATAACATAATTTTTCTTTGTGAATACTTAAAATTTAAATATAATTCTCATAAAAATCAGTATTTTCATTTTTCGATAATAAATAAATGGTTTCAAAAATTATATAATATCAATTTTAAGATAACTTTTACATGATTAAATCAAATATATAATTTTTCATGAACCCCTCCCACCAAAGATGCCCCTCCTGAGCTGGGAATGATTGAAGGGAGATAATGACCCCAGAGTCTCGCCTCCAGTAGGCCCCAGAGTGGCGACCAGCACCAAGGGTAGGGGTTTTCACATATATGGGAGGAATTACCCTTTTATTAATTTAAGATCGAGAAATAGGATGATTCAAACACCGAGAAAAAGAAAAGGAACAAGTATAGAAATATCCCAAAACAAATCCCATATGCATTCTTTATACAATAGTGGAACAAAAATACAAGTACGGAAAAGCTCCAAAGTACTCTACCAAAATGTAAAGGAAAAAAACAACAGAAAACAATAGAAACTCTGCCTGCCTAACTTGTAAGGTCCCGCACAGTCCCTATAGTCCTCTTGAAAACCTGAAATCAAATGTAGGGTGAGCATAAATGTATACTCAGTAGGGAAACCAAAATCTCTCGTGCATGAGTGGGGAGACATCCTAATGACCCGTGAGAAAACAGAAGAAAAAAAACCTAGCAAGGAATATATCCACCCAGCCTCACCAGTCACAATCACCATGTAACAGACGTCAATAGAGTATAGTAGTGATGTTATCAAAGTATGGGTACTCCTCACTGCCTTCCCACTAGATACTGCTCAAGCCCTCACGCCTAACACTCTGATGCTTCCCACTCTTCCTGAGCTAGTGCCACAACTTGGCCATACGAAGCTCGAGCTAGTGCCGCAATCTGGCCATACGAAGCTCACATTAACCTGTCAGCACACAATCCTCGGCCATAACCACATCTCATCCTGAAGACACCTGAGAACATATCACACCTCATCCTGAAGATTCTTGGAAAACATCTGTCATAACCGGCCCGAAGGAACTTGAGCTATAGAACCTGGAAGAGGGAGAACATGGAATAACAATAACCATCCATTCTTTGGATAGTTGAGAATCTCACCCCCCATCCCACGGCTGTTTGAAACATAGTTCTCAACATGGGTGGGGTGTGTAAAGAATCATAAAACCTACAGATTTATATAAGTATTACAACCACTCAGCCCATCCTAGGGCTTCTACACAATGATCTGAGCACGTTCCTCGGCACTGCTACTTCGAGAGTATGCACACAACAATCAATCCCAAAAACCCATTTAATGTTTTCATGTTTCAACAGCTTTAGTTATTAGTTTCTTAACTACCAGGAAACTACCAACAACCAAACTAGATAGAGAATTCATAAAAAATATCCATGTCATCCACAAATCATGTTAGGAAAACACAGGAAACCCAAACATGTGCCTTCTTATTAAGCAACCAACCCCATTGATTATTATTTCCATTCCATTACCATTCCCCACCATTCATTAACTCTTCTACTTTTATTTATTATTCACAACCCATAGTTCGTTCACATTCATACCCATCCCTGCAACCATGCTGCCAACCACCATAACCATAATCACATGGAAGCTCATACATCATCATCCCTTTGATACCATTTATCATAGCCATGCTTCCCATCACCATCATACTATTCACACCGACCCACAACCAAGACAGCCGCAGCCCCGCTGCTCACCCGATCCACAACAACCCATAAAACACCCCCTTCTCATAAGAAAACCCTAACCAGCACCCACATGTTTATTATTTCATTTTTTTCAACTAGGCTGATCAAACAAGGGTTCCAGGTATTTAATCAGCCAACATTACGTGATTAACCAATTTCCACATTCAATAAAATTTCCATCCATTAGAAAATACAGAAGGAGAGGGCAACGTTAAATTGCGTAAGCAAAGGCCCCCAATGACAATGATTTTCAGTAGGCAGAAGCCCATTAAATTCACAACATAATAACACAGGATTTAAAAAAAATAACTGCATTCAAAAACTTCTAACCCCCATTATATAATTTAGTTATTATATTTATTAAATCGGTTCAAATTTGTTTCACATTAACAAGACGACACCCACCCCGCATGATGCACAATTTAGAGAGATCAAGGTAAGATACCTACCTCAACAGGTTCTGATGTCCTTCTATGAACATGACCACCAGGATCACAAGGCTTCTCCCATTATGACTGCACCCACCACGGACGTCATGACACCACCAAATCAACAACACAATAAACTCCCTCAACAGGGAGATCACATGCTGTAGCATTAAAAAAAAAGGGAGAAGTAGGATCGGAAAGAGAATAAAAGAATAGAGGTTTAACATAACTTTTTAGAGTTATTCATCAAAGACCGTCATTCCCGTCAACTATCAGCAGTCTCCTCAATTGGAAACTGTGGAGGAGATTTTGAAGAAGAGTGAATGGAACAGGGCGTACGATGAGCTCCTCAGTAACATGATCCCGCAGTCACTGACTGATCGACAACCGGAGTCCGGATGAAGAAGTTAGGAGGAAGTCTTCTAGGTCATTCGGGAGCATCACCGTGCGGAGAAGAAGAGAGGTCCATAAATTACACGTTACCCTCTCTTCTGTAGGCAACAAAAATGTAAAACAATATGCAATGGGTATTAATGAATATACCACATGACCGTACAACTGTTACGTTTTCTGACTGGTCAACACATGACACGTCATGCGGTATCCATGCATTTAATGATAATAATAACTTCAATTAATAATAGGTGTTTTATTGACCCGAGACATGAGTCATAAAATGGTATTCATCATTGGTCTTATAATGACTGTCATAATTTCAGGGTTACTCTGCCGCTGACGGTTCGTCAATCCGAAAATGTATAAGGGAGATACATTGGATACAAGATCCCATAATAATAATGTTATTATTAATATTGGGTGTATCATGGACCCGAGCCATGCACCATAATTTAATATCCAACATTAGACTTGAATTTACAATATTAATGACAGGATCACATCGCCACTGACGACATGTCAATCGGATGTCGCACGCGAGAGTTATGATGGGTCGAAGATTTAGTAATAATATTAAATCTATTAATTCACAACAATTTAGGGTATCTGATCTGAAAACCCGAAAAAAGACATCCAATATTGGACTCATAATTTTCGTCTCAAAGTCAGGGTCGCACTGCCACTAACAGTTCATAAAACCAAGGTCGCACAAAGAAGTTACAGATGAATTATGGTTTTGACAACCATAAATAATAATAATAATAATATATTATTATTATTTGATTTCATTGAAAATTACTCTCTCCAATATCATTTGAGATTCACTCAAAAATCACTCAAATTTGGTGTGCATCACCCCATTCATCTCTCTTTATCTTTTTTTTTATTAGTATAAAATTTATTTTTCTTCTTTTAATCATTTTCTCTCTCCTATATAACTCTTTCTTATATGATTCTCGCCCACTCCACCAAAAGTGGTGCCTCACCATTCCTTTACACCATGTGGCATGCCGCAAACCTCTATTATCAGTTCAATGTCATAATTAATAATATTAATATTAATAACATCCATCATCAATGTTCTAATTTAATCCCATTAAATTAGTTTATCATGGTTATTCTCATATTAAATTAAAACCATTCCATTTAATTAAATTAAATGACAAAACAAAATTAATATAACTTATATATTCATACCCTTTTAAAACATTTAATTTCATTAACCTCTCGCACATAGTTTTATGCCATCATTTTTATTTAATGTTTTTCAATAATAATAACAATTCATCAACTTATTTTATTAACTCATCAACGTTATTTTTTTTAATAATGATTAGATTTACACTCATCACATTTACCACGTTAAACCACCCCATTTGATATCTGAATCTGACCATGCCATGTCAATGTCGGAAAACATCCATAAATTTAATTATCGAATTCTATTTTTTTTATTTCACAATGATTAAATTGAAACCACATTTATTAAATTAAAACCTTTCAATTTAATAAACCCAACATATTTTTATGCCACCATTATTATTATTATTTAACATAATAATAATTACGAACTCACCTTTAATTTTATTAATGCACCACCATGCTTCCAAAGTGAATCTTCATTGATTTGTTTGTAAAAAATACCATGACTCATTTCATTAATTTCTCATTATTATTAATATTATGAATAATATTAATAACACAACACCCATTATTATTAATCAAATTTAATTTCAACAATTACTCAATTTATAATAAACCGCATGTTTCATTTATTAACGTATAATGGGTCACACACCTTCCCACTTCACATCATTAATAATAATAACACCCATTAAGTCATTTTATCATGATTATTCTCATTTTAGTTTAATTAATCACACAATTTATGTCATCATAATTATTATTTAACATATTTTTACATTATCATCAGCATTAAAAATTATCATTATACTGCGCGTCATGTTGACCACATCGATTTCAACAACGGAATGGACTGGAGGGGTCCGGGCCATTACATCAGATACCTCTCAAAACATTCTCATCCTCGAAAATTAAAAACAAACCAAGAAGAAAAAATGGATCCAAACAACCTCCCCGCAAGATACCTCTCACGGATCTTGTCATAACAGGAAACAACCGACAACCCTTATTATATGAGTTTGGAATTAATTCTCTCATACCAAGATATTATCATCTTTAGGCGGCACTGACTCACCTGCACGGGTTTAATCACATCCACATTAATGCATCTCGATTTGGAATTAGGTCTTCCGACTTCCATATATTATGATTTTCCAAACATACACTGCCCCCAACACTATAAAAAACAACAATAAATTTCCCGAAAACATGGCTTGAGGAATTCCATCTCCCATGTCGAGATATTATCCACTTTAGGCAGCACTGACTCTCTTGCACGGGTTTAATCACATACACATTAATGCATCTCGATTAGGGATCAATTCCTCCTCTACCCACATGTTAGGACTCTTAACACACATTTAAAGGAAAGAGGGAAACAACATAGCATTATAGACTCATGAAAAACAAGTTCCAGGATCAAAGCATGGGTGAGAATGAGTTTGAACAAAGGAGTGCAATGCTCTTGAATTTAAACAAAACATAAATGAGAGAATTTAAGTAAAATGAAAAACATCTATCTCGATCTCTGGAATTTCTAGGGTTTCCGCTTATGTTGTGTTCAATTGTCTGTGTCCCACTCCTCTGCATCTCTGTTGATGTCCACCTCCTCGACCAAGTCCTGGTTGGGGTCCTTGAGGAACTCCCTCTGGTTGGCCACCACTTTCTCCAGCTCCACTTGGAGGGACTAGAGATTTTTGTTGTTGTAAGGGTCGGGCTAGGAACTGCTGCTGGAGATGGGGATGAACCTGGTCAGTCCCTCCATACTGAGTTTGAAAAGGGAAATTTCGACCAAGATGCCCACGATTTCCATATGCAAGGAACCTCGGTCCCTGGCCCATAGAAAATGGCTGGAAATTGTGAGATTGGTATGGGACTTGCTGAAGTCTGCTCCCTGCCGGTCGAAACATGGATGGTAATATTGTTGGGGATCTACTGATGACCGCCTCCTTCTTGGATGAACTTGGGTGACTCCTCTCTCATGGTGGACCTACTTGTGAGTGCATCCTCTTGATTATCTCCGACTTCTTCTGTACTTCCAGGTACGTTGGTAAGGTGAAGTGGGTCACCGCGCACCGAATAGAGGTGTGAAGTGCCTCCTCTAGATGTCTGGATCGAGAATCCTCATCCGGAAATAGATTCAGGAAAAAACGGTGGAGATCCTTGAACATGAACCCTAGTTCCCGCACTGACATTATTTCTTGTTGGAGATACAATAACTCCTTCCTCTTCTAGGACTTACTAATCGAAGAATGAAATTCCTCACGGAACTCCTTCGCGAAGTTTGCCCATAGAACTTCCGTCTCCTTCCCCTCCACAAGCCACCACTAACGCGTCGCCCCTCGTAGATGGCTTACTACTAGAGGAAACCAGTACTCTGATGGAGCCCTGATAATCCCAAAGGTGATCTAGAGTTCCTCCAACCAACTCTCTGATTCTGTATCCGAAGTGGTGCCTTCATACTTCTTTAAGCTCAGTTACTGGAAAGCACGAAACGTGCACTGCCACAAGTCATCTTCCTCATCTGGGTCAATCTTAAGCTGATCGACCATCTAAATCTGATGGGCCTCGACTGCCCGAGTCACTCGGGAACAACGCCCAGGTGCCATAGATGTATGTTAAGAAAAGAACACCTAAGACCAAGTGGAAATGATAGTTTCTCAAGGTTTCGTTTTATCATTTTATTTCGATTTCTTTCCCAAAACACCAAATTCATGTAACACACAAATAATGATGATGCATGTACCTTTCCTAGGGTCTCCACCCTGCAATAAATGTAGTCTTACTTGGTCGTTCGGTAAGCGTAGAGTCCTTGCATCAGTTCACGGGGGGCCCTAAAATTTCGTGTCCTATCTGGTCTTCCCTGGCCTATGTCACGTAACAAGACCAGACAACACTGTTGCCCTACCATCCCATGAAATCCTCACTGTGCCTAACTCCGGAAATCATACTATCTCTCAACCATCACCTCTGATACCATTCTGTCATCACCCCCTCCCACAAAAGATGCTCCTCCTAAGCTGGCAATGGTGGAAGGGAGATAATGACCCCCCGAGTCCCACCTCCAGTAGGCCCCAATGTGGCGACTAGCACCAAGGGTATGAGTTTTTCACATATATGGGAGGAATTTCCCTTTTTAATAATTTAAGATCAAGAAATAGGATGAGTCAATCACAATGAAGAAGAAACAGAACAAGTATAGAAATAGCCCAAAACCAATGCCATATGCATGCTTTATACAATAATGAAACAAAAGTACAAGTACAGAAAAACTCCAAAGTACAGTACCAAAATGTAAAGGAAAACAAAAACAAAAAACAGTAGTAACTCCCCCTACCCGACTAGTAAGGTCTCGCACAACACCTGTAGTCCTCATGAAAACCTGAAAGCAAACATAGGGTGAGCATACATGTATACTCAGTAGGGAAACATAAAGCTCTCGTGCACAAGTGGGGAGACATCCTAATGCCCCATGAGAAAACAGAAGAACCAAAACCTAGCATGGAATCTATCCACCCATCCTCACTAGTCACACTCACCATGTAACAAAATTCAATAGAGTATAGTATTAATGTTATCAAAGTATGGGTACCCCGCACCACCTTCCCACAGGATACTGCTCAAGCCCTCACGCCTAATGCTCTGATGCTTCCCCCTCTTCCTGTGCTAGTGCCGCAACATGACCATATGATGCTCGAGCTAGTGCCGCATCCTGGCCATACGAAGCTCATAGTAACCTTCCGACACACAATCGTCAGCCATAACTACATCTCATCTCGAAGAAACCTGGGAACATATCACACCTCATCCCGAAGATTATTGGGAAACATCTGTCGTAACCTGCCCGAAGGAATTTGGTCTATAGAACCTAGAAGTGGGAGCAAAGGGAGGAACAATAACCAGCTATCCTTTCGATGATTGAGAATCTCACCCCCATCCCACGGGTGTTCGACATGTAGTGCTCAACATGGGTGGGGTGCATAAAGAAACATAAAACGTACAAAAACTCAGCCCATCCTAAGGATTCTACACAATGATCTGAGCACGTGCCTTGGCACTGCTACTTTGAGAGTATGCACACAACAATCAATCCCAAAACACCATTTCATGTTTTCATGTTTCAACAGCTTTAGTTATTAGTTTCTTAACTACCAGGAAACTATCAACAACCCAACTAGATCAAGCGATCATAAAACATATCTCTGTCATCCACAAATCATGTTAGGAAAACACATGCAACACAAACAAGTGCCTTCTTATTAACCAACCATCCCCATTGATTATTATTCCCATTAATTTACCTTGCCCCACCATTCATTAAATATTATACTTTTATTTATTATTCACAACCCATAGTTCATTCACATTCAAACCCATCCATGTAGCCCTGCTGCCAACCACCATAACCACAATCACACCGAAACCCATACATAATCATCCCTTTGATACCATTTATCGCAGCCCCAATGCCCATCACCAATATATAATTCACACCAACCCACAACCAAGACAACCACAGCCCCGCTGCTCACCCGATCCACAAAAACCAACAAAACAACCCCTTCAAAAAAACCCTAACAATCAACGACATTTTTATTATTTCAGTTTGCTCAACTGGGGAGATCACACATGGGTTCCAGGTATTTAATCAGTCAACTTTACATGATTAGCCAATTTCCACATTAAATAAAATATCCATCCATAAGAAAATCCATAAGGATAGGAAAACATTTAATTACATAAGGAAAGGCCCCCAACGACCATGATTTTCAGTAGGCAGAAGCCCATTCAATTCACAACATAACATCACAAGATATTAAAAAAAGTAACTGCATTCACAAACATCTAATCCCCATTATATAAGATAGTTATTATCTTTATTAAACTGGTTCAAATGTGTTTCACGTAATCAAGAGGACACCCACCCCGCATGATGCACAATTTAGAGAGACGAAGGTAAGATCCCTGCCTCAGCAGGTTCTGATGCCCTTCTACGAACACGACCATCACGATCACAAGGATTCTCCCAGAACTACTGCACCCACCAAGGACATCGTGGCACTACCGAATCAACAACACAAGAAACACCCTCAATATGGAGATCACATTCTGTAACATGTAACGAAAATGGGAGAAGTAGGATCACAAAGAGAATACAAGAACAGAGGATTAACATACCTTTTTATAGTTGTTCGTCGTAGACTGTCATTCCTATCAATTATCAGGAGTCTCCTTAGTTGGAAACTATGGAGGGGAAGTCATAGAAGAGGGAACGGAATAGGGTGTATGATGTTCTCCTCGCTGACACGATCCTGCAGTCACTGACGGATCGACGATCAGAGTCCAGATGAAGAAGTTAGGAGGAAGGCTTCTAGGTTATGTGGGAGCATCATCGTGCGGAGAATAAGAGAGGTCCGTAAATTACACGTGACCCTATCTTATATAGGCAACGAAAAGGTTAAATAGTACGCAGTGTGTATTAATGAATACATGATGTGACCGTACAACTATTATATTGTATGTCTGGTCAACACACTAGACGTCATGCGGTTTCCATGCATTTAACAATAATAATAACATCAATTAATAATAGTTGTTTTATTTACCAGATACATGTGTCATAAAAAGTTATTGATCATTGATCTTAAAATGGCCGTCATAATTTCAGGGGTACTCTGCAGCTAACGGTTCGTCAATCTCATATTATATGAGAGAGATACGTTGGATACAATATCCTGTAATAATAATGATATTATTATTATTCGGTGTCTCGTTGACCCGAGCCGTGAACCAAAATTGAATATCCAACATTAGACTTGAATTGACCGTATTAATGACAGGATCACATCGCCACTAACGACAAGTCAATCGGATGTCGCACGTGGGAGTTCTGAAGGGTCGAAGATTTAATAATATCATTAAATCTATTAATTCACAAGCATTTCGGGAACCTGATCCAAAAACCCAAAAAAGGCATCCAATATTGGACTCATAATTTCCTTCTCGAAGTCAGTGTCGCACTACCACTGACGGTTTGTAAAACCAATGTCGCACGAAGATGTTACGCACGAATTATGGTTTTGACAAGCATAAATAATAATAATATTATTATATTATTATTATTTCCTTTCATTGAAAATTTCTCTCTCCAATCTCATTTAAGATTAATGCACAAATCACTCTAATTTTGTGCGCATCACCCCATTCATGGGATTCTCTCTCTCTCTCTTTTATTAGTTTAAAATTTAATTTATCTCCTTTAATGATTTTCTCTCTCTAATCTAACTGTTTCTTCCATGATTCTCTCCCACTCCACCAAAAATGGCGCCTCCCCTTTCCTTTACACCATATGGCACGCCCCAAACCTCTATTCTCACTTAAATGTCATTATTAATAAATTAATATTAAAAACTTCCGTCATTAATGTTCTAATTTAATCTCATTAAATTAGATTATCATGGTTATTCTCATATTAAATTAAAACCATTCCATTTAATTAAATTAAATGACAAAACAAAATTAATATAACTTACATATTCAACACCTTTTTGATACATTTAATTTCATTAACCTCTCACACATAGTTTTACGCCATCATTTTTATTTAATGGTTTTCAATAATAATAACAATTCATCAACTTATTTTATTAACTCATCACCGTTATTTTTTTTAATAATGATAATATTTATGCTCATCGCATTGACCACATTAAACCACCCCGTTGGATATCTGAATCTGACCATGCTATGTCAATGTCGCATATAATCCATCAATTTAATTAATTAATTCTATTTATTTTTATTTCACACTGATTAAATTGAATCCACTTTTATTTAATCAAAACCATTCAATTTAATAAACCCAACATATTTTTACAGCACCATTATTATTATAATTTAACATAATAATAATAACGAACTCACCTTTCATTTTATTAATGCACCCCCATGCTTCCACTGTGCATATTCATTTATTTGTTTGCAATAAATACCATGAATCATTTCATTAATTACTCATTATTATTAATATTATGATTAATATTAATAACACAACACCCATTATTATTATAAAAAATTTAATTTCTACAATTACTCATTTAATAATAAACTGCATGTTTCATTTATCAACGTCTAATGGGTCACACACCTTCACACTTCACATCATTAATAATAATAACACCCATTAAATCATTTTATCATGATTATTCTATTTTTAGTTTAATTAATCTCACAATTTATGTCATCAACATTATTATTTAACATATTTTTACATTATCATCAGTATTAAAAATTATCATTATAACTCGCGTCGTGTTGACCGCATCGATTTCAACAAAGGAATGGACCAGAGTGGTCTAGGCCATTACAAAATTATTCCTATGAATTTAATTTTTTCAAATTATTAAAAATTAATATTCACTACTTTTTTATGTAACATTCTATTTGAGGAATAATTTGACATTACAAAAAGTTGTATTCTCTTTTCTAAGAACATACCAATATAAATATTTTGATTAGGGATTTTATATTTATAGCATTAATTAATTTTTAAAAAGTAACACCAAAAATTTAATTGCTAGGTTTTAAATGACATATAATACTTAAATGGATTGTTTAAACTCATGGTTGCATGAAATGTTATATTTTAATGATTTATTTTTAATTAAAGATGATTTTTTTAAAATATCTCAGTGTTAAAAAAAGAATGGATTAAAATAGATTCAATAAACGTTCAAATGAATGATTTAGTTACTAATATCAAAATTGTACATCATGTATTTGCTTACAAGTTTCACATAATTATAGTACAATCCAAAGTAGTTTCATCTATTAGAAATGAAATGAATGATTAATTATATTAAAAGAAAACATGATATATTTCGTGATAAATTAAGATAAAACATCCAAAAAAAATTAATGTGAAACTAATAATGATGGGATACCTAAAATAGTGGATTCAAAATATTTCTTTTTTGAGGATTATTTAGATTAAAAAATATGTGGTTTTTAGAAATCCATTAAGATAAAATTAGTTGAATTAACATAATTGGGGTTGATTATATTCCAATATCATATAATTGAACTCAAATAATGTAGATAAAGTCACAACTCAAACAAAATAGGTTGAAATCTATATTTCCATTGATGATTGGGTGTGTAACCCTAATATTATAATTTTCTAAAATAATATTTCTTAATATTTTTGTTGAGAAAATATTTATATTAAATACGACTTCACAAAGAATAAGGAGGAATCTGGGGAATTAAACATTCAATATGTTTTTATGAAATATCACTTAGTGGATATCATACCAAGTCACCTGACAATTATTTATTTCCAATTTTTTTGGGAGTTTAATATCTCCAAAAATTAGTTTGAGTTTAATAATGTTTTTTGGAAAAAAATGATGTCATTATATTTAAAAATGGCATGATAATGGGTTTCTTATAACACATTATAGTGTTTTGGGGAGTTCCTTCTCTCTGAAAATCATTGTTAGTATATTGATTTATATTTTCACATAATGTATTTATATGTGTTCACATATGGGGGTGCGATAATTTAAGAGATATCCTTACAAAGCATGTGGGAATCTAATGATATATGGAATTAATAATGCTGGAGTAGTTTCCTTTAATAACGAGTTACGATATTCTTAGTGGATAAAATTAACATCAAATGATGTTTTTTAATATTTCATGAAAATAAAATTGTGGGAATAAAGATACCATTTTTTTATGATACATTATTAATAAAATAGGTAAATATTATTATTATATTAATAATCACATTGAGCCATAAAGAAATCTCTGAAACACTATTCCCTACAATGATATGGTATTTAGATTACTCATACACTAATATGGTAAAATTATTAATTTATTGAATTAATCTATTTAGAATATTAGATTATTATTATTATTTAATTTATTATAAAAATTAGACGGCATTACCAAATAATAATTAATGAAGAAGTGTCTATAAAGGAATAATTTTTTTAATGGAATAAAAAACTACAACCTGATGTTTAGAAAAATATATTGTGGAAATGATTATCGGAAATAAACACTGAAGAGGTGATAAAATAATGTCATTATAACAATACTAGTATTTCATGTTTATCATGTGTCTATGAGAATACAAGTCATGTATTTGTATAACCCATGTTTTCATGTTTTGTAGGGAAAATTCTCTTTGTTACTATAGTCCATGTTCTTATAGAATTGATGGTGGAGTGTCAAAACAATTATAAGAAGTTTAAATCATCATGATTTTGAATCTATGTCTTGGTCTCATGAAAACCCTAATTTAGACCATCTGAGTTTAATCAATGAATTATTGGATACAATACTATGTGAAAGACATTCACGATCATATTCATGAAAAGATTGATATGGAAAAATAATTTTTGTTTCACATAAACCAAGTTGTGGTCATGGTAAAATATTTTTTTGAAGAAGGAATTTATTTTATGATTCAAGTATGATAATTATTTCCCTATTATAGTTTTTAGATCTATCATTCAATCAATTAACCATCCCTTTTCCAATGTAAACATGTCATTTTATTTGTTTCCTTTAAACAGGTAGATATTCACATTGGGAGTGATGAAAAACAGTATGATAGTCACCCATACATTATATATTGTATTGTATAGATATATTATCTTGGTTTGAGGAGAAAGGTGAGGGTGAAAACACGATTTTTGATTAGTATTTTAAGAGGAATATTTCATAATATTGATCATCATTAAGGAAACATTTTTTCATATTTATTATATTTGATTTGATGACCATTTTTTTGATTTCTATATATTATTATTTATTTATTACAAAAAAAATATTGAAAAAATTACTTTGACTACAATTAACCATGGATGAGGAAACTTCATAAAAATATAGTTGAAAATTATAAAAATATCTAATTACATATGTTTTTCATTATCACGCAATATCAATAATCATCACATATAATTTATTTATTTTATATATTATATAATTTAAATTTCACATGAATAATTATAAATAATACTTTTATACTTATTCACCCACCACTCTCAGTGGTCAGGAATATTTCAAAATAGAATATCAAATTATTTAATATCATCATTTATCATTTTGAATGATTTGGTATATGTGATCATGTGATAAAAGATTTCTGGATTATGAAATTAAATATATAGAAAATTTCCACATTTATATAAAATATGGATTCATGTATTGAATAAATACACATTTATGATTTAAAAATAATTGTTTAAATTAGTAGTTTGGTTATGTATGTGATGGGTTTGAACACATATGAGATGATTATCCTTTCAAAAAAGGATAAAAAATTCAAAAATAAAGAAAAACAATTATCTCAATCATAATTTTTATGGTTAGGTGTATATTAGCGATGAATTTTTATCACTCTGTTTATTATACATCACATTTTATTAAGGTTAATTCAGCGAAATATTTGATTGGATTTATTCAATTCTAATAATTACGGGCACATATAAACAATTTTTACAAGGTGGATAAAATGTAGGGAAAGTGAGGTTGATTATTTAAAAAATCATTAATGTAAATTTCAATTTGAAAGTGTAAAAATATTTAAATAAATAGAGAATAAATTTTTATTTGAAGATTTATATCTTCATAGAGGAAGGAAATGAAGAAAAACTACTTAAAATGGTGAATAAATGTTCAAATACAATTTATTGGATTCCATAATGTTAATTGATATGAAATCATGTTATACAAACAATGATGAAAATTCATAAAAAATACAAGGTTATATCCAGGTTGAAAAAATGATAGATTGGTGAATTTGGTATCTAAAGGATGAAGAATTGTATAATTAATAGTTGATTAAAATATTCTATACAATATACCAACCGAATCAATTTCAAAATCACCCTACTAGAAAATGATGTGGATGTGAAAGAGGGAAAATACCAAATCAATGATAAATTGATAACTTAAACCTTAATATAGAGGATCATTCTATGTTAATAAATGAAATTAATATTTTATTAATAAATAAGGATAATTATTGAATCAATAGACAAAAATTCAACATGTTAACCTATTGAGATAAAATCATCATACTGATATGTAACATGGACTAATGTGAACTCATTTTCTACCAGTGTAACATGCAAATATTTTTATGAAAATTTTCTACCAAAGTAATTTTATATCAAGTGTTTCACAGAACACCAAATTCAACTAAGCTATGAGACACTATAAGGAAATTATTATAATAAATTTACCATTATAAACCCGATGTTAAATTGGCAGGAATAAATATTAATAATAAATTTATGAGATAAATATAATGTTCCAACTAAATATCGATGTGTTGGTATATACATATAAAATGGTTACACAATATTTTTCAAAATCAAATTATTTATTAAAAATAAGATTCCTTAAAAATTGTCTATTCATATTTTTATTAAAATCCTAGAAAATGAAAATCAAAATTCCAATTTAATATTATATTTTTTATTTTCAAAATTACATTAAAATTATTTTAACATAAAATTTTGAAAAATCATTAATTTTTCAAGGTATAATTGAAATACTTATTTTTATTGAAAACATTTTTTTATTTTATAATATTTTTAAGGTAAAATTATGTTTTTGATTAATTAATAATTTTAAATATTTCGTTAAAATTTAATATAATTAAATTATGGATTTTAATTGGATTATATTAAAAAATTCTTATAATTAATTTTTAATATTTTAAAAGAAATATTATTCCTGAAATTATTTATTATGTTATTATATTACATTAAATACGAAAAAATTTGATGTTTTGTATTTTTAAAAATGGTTAAAAAGTTTGAAATTCGATATTATGAATTTTTTAATAGTTATCTATTGTTTTTTTGGAAGTATTACTTGTAAACATCGAAAATTTTCATACAATGGTATAAGGTAATTTGGGTAATTTATATTACAAATAAAATTATAAGCACTATAAAATAATCCTAACACAAGCTCAAATATTATTTTATTAATCTAAGTAATACCTTAACACATATGTATATAAATTATGTTTTTATTGTATATTTATCATGGAAATTACAGATATAATATTAAAATCAACAAAATCCATAAAATATCACTTTTTATGTCATAAATATCACATATGTGTCAAGATGGAATAAAATTTATGTTATATGCGAATCTAAATATTAATTTTTTACTTTTTTCATTTTTATAATTTATTTTTTAATATTTCTTCCACTTAAAATTGATTATGATCTTTTTAATGTTTTATTTAATACTTATTTAATGATTTCCCATTTATGTTTTAACTAATATATCATTTTCCATATAGGTTAATCAAAATGATATATTAAACTATAAATATTTTTTTTAAGTATATTAGATTTATGTTTATAATGGTATTAATATTATATTTTATTGAATAAATTAGTATATTAACGAGTTACTCGAAGTTGATACAGTAATTAATTTATTAGAGGAAATATCAAATAAATGTTCTTTAAAATTTTGAAATAAATATTATTTTATATAATTAATGTGATGAATGAAATTTATACATTATATTGAAATATTTTTTATATAACATAATATTTTAATCATATTTAAATTTTTTTCATGATATTTGTACATGTCAATGTAATGAATTATGTCAAAATTTCCTCTAAATATATTTTATCAAAATTATATTTTATTTAATTCTTAAAAATTAAGGGAACATAATTAAAATATAAAAACTAATTATTATATAGTATAAAATTTAATAAATGTTTCATTTATGGTATAAATGTCATCATATAAGTAAAATTTACAACCTTTTAATAATGAAAGGTTTGTTATCATTGTCAAAATTAAAATATGTTAAATAATGGTTAATCGAAATGATAAGATTTAAAATAATACCAAAACATGTTTAAATTATATATTTAAGATAAGAATAAAACATTAATTAATAATATATTTGAATCCATTTCATTTTATTTGATGTTTTAATATATATTTAAATTTTTATAAATAAATATTTTTGGAATTTCCAAATGTGCTCGTCACATCTATTATAAAAGGGAACATCATTACCCACTTCTTCACATAACATTGTGCAATAAAAATCTACTATACCCTAAATATTTCACTTCTAAACATCACTAGACATAATATAGATGTGTTTTTTCTCAAAATACTAACCCTTGTGTCCCAAAAAGGGGATCTAAGGGAAGTTCTCTAAAGAAGATGTAATCATTTTTACCCAATCGTTCATTTTTATTTCTATTCAATTTACACTAAATGTTTTTATTCCATTAGAAACTATTAATTATAGTGTATCCTATATGATCTTATCTTATTATGATCATTTAACAAACATATTCAACATTTTATCCATCCTGCAAAAAACAAAAGAATCGTGAATGTGTGTTTACATTCAACATATAATCTATACGCCATGGTGTTTTCTATTTTCCACCCCCTCATTTATTGTAAGGGTATAATTATGGAGGTAATATATATATATATTTATATAATAATTATACATTATATTTATTTTGTAAAAAAAATTATATACCATCCACTTCCTTACCATTTCATCATTAAGATATTGATAACATCACTTGTGATATGATTAATTTTCCTTGTTTAACATTAAAAAATTATAATACAAATATATATAATGAATAAAATTTATATATATTACCTTAATATGATTTTGAATATCATGTATCCATATCTTATAAAAAGAAAATTGGTCTTGTACGACACAACATGCATACTGAATTGAAGTAGTTTGCACAAAATAGAAGGGTAATAATGAAAAATTATTAAGAATAAGAGATAATATGACATAATAAGATCATATATATTATAATTAATGTGAATACATTTCTTGTATAAATTAATTGCATTCATTATTCCATTACTTTGGATATTTGGATAATTAAAAATATAATCGTATATAATTTAAGGGTTAAATTTTCACTCTCATTACTATATAGGATATTTTATATTTATGTATCTGCGAAATATTATTTATTTTCTATGTCCACTTTTTTTAAATATGTTTTCCAAAATATATTTATTAATATTCGAAATGTATTTAAATCAATTTTTATAAATTTGTGAATTTTTTCTTAAATGTTTTGAAAGGAATATTTTGGTCATTTTCCAATTGATGATCATTGTAAATATTATTGAAAATGTTTGAATGTATTTTTTTATCATAAATGATATAAATGGATTTTTTTGGATTTCAAGTCTTTGGAATTTCATGAATACTCTCTTACACCATTTAAAGTTTGTTTTTATAATTTTTTTTCACTAAAATTAATTTGTTTTATTAATAAAATAATTTTTCAAAACAAGAAAGATATATATATCATTAAATATTTCTAGTGATCTATCAAACTAATTTTTCATCTAAGATACCATTATTTTATGTTAATTATGATTTAATAGGGATATTTTTAAATTATAATCTCCTTATTGTCATTTTAATATTTTATGTATATTATGGAATGATATTTACGATACCCATTTCATTTCCAAAGGATATGTTGTGATGAAATATTTATGAAACAAATTTCTTTTCATGGGTTTGTTAAGACAATGTTGTGTTTCAACTTTCCATTTAATTTATTTTTTTAAATACCCAAATTTTTACTTACTTTTTATTGTAACCACATATGTTGTTTTCCATCGTAATCACATACGCCGTTCTTCATAGTAACCACAAATGTTGTTTTTTATTATATATATGGATGTTGTTTTTCATTGTAACAACATATGTTGTTTTTTCATCATAACCTCATATGGTGTTTTCCATCCTAACCACATATGTTGGTTCCCATCGTAACCACATATGTCTTTTCATCGTTACCTAATATGTTGTTTTTCATCATAACGACATATGTATTTTTTCATCGTAACCACATATGTTTTTTTCATCATAACCACGTATATTGCTTTTCATCATAACCATATATGTCATTTTTCATCGAAACCACATTTTTTTGTTTTCATCATAACAACATACATTTTTTCATCATAACCATATATTTTGTTGTTCATCATAACCATGTTTTGCATCATATCCATATTATTCATCCAAACCATTCTATGTATCGTAATAATGTTATATATTGTAACCATGTTATACATAATAACCATGTTATTCATCATATACATGTTATACATTATACCCATGTTATTCATACTATTAATTTATTTCATTGTACTCATGTATTACTCTAATATGACATACGTGTTTTACATTATCCATTTACTCTTGTTTTATATATTCATCATACTATTTAAATCATAATTCTGTACTTATTTGTTTCTAACAAAAACGATGTCTTGGAGTTAGTAATATACTAATCAAAATAATGTCACATATTCTGTTTTCTTTTAACTATTATAATGAAATGTGTCCATGTCCCAATGAGTTTTCCAGTGAAATATGACCATTGAACTAAAATAATACCATTGGATAAAATTTCTATTAATAGGAGGTCATTTGACCTCAAGAGTATAATAAATGGACAATTGAACAATGAATAACCAAAATTGTGAATTATGTTCAATAGAGATAATGTGTAAAATATCACTTCCTTCTTGCGAAAAACCATTATGATACAAGACATGAATGGCTTGTACTAGTTCTTGTATTTTTTAAGTGCGTTTTATTTCTTTGTGAGGCCCATCATTATAATAATTATTGAGGGATTTCAAGGATACACAGACAGCTATGTTGATCATTGTATCGAGGGATTTCCAGTATTTGAAAGACATAGGGGTTTATTACCTTATTAATCATGGTATTCCATGAATAGAAATATAGACATGTTGATCATTGTATCGAGGGATTACCCGTGTGGTGGTAATAAAAACATTTTACCCTTAGTGAAAGGATACACTACTATATGGGATAATTGAATTGTGATACCATTTATATTTCTACAGATATTTGTAAGAGAAAGGGAATCATTTTATTTCAAATTTAAATTCTTATTCTTTTCTATTGTAATTATTCTAATTATGATACATTAAATTAAAATACATATTGTATTTGTATAAAGTTTATTTTTGTTGAATACTAATGATAACTTACAAAAAATTTCACTTAAATCAAATGAAGTAATTCATTTAGATTATTCCACAACTTCTATGGCTCACTGATTTTAAAAAAAAACATGTAATAACAGGGAAAAAATGCTTGTTAACATTAATAAAACTGATACTTTTGTTTTTAAACTACCCCTACAATCATCAATAGGTGTGTTTTCAGAAACATATTATCAACCATTCATTGAAATATCTCTTTAAAAGGGTATTACTCATGCAAATGTTTCTGAAATATTTACCTCAAAAGACCATCTAAATTCTATTTGAAAAATAGGTTTTAAAAACATGAAATAAATTTTTTCCTTGGTATCATCCTAGTGATAATATTTATGTTTCTATAAATAAAACAATAAGGACTAAAAATTCTTTGAGATATGAAATAAAACATTTTTCTTCTCTATCCCAATTTGATCCTGTGAATTTTAATGAATCCTTGAGTGATAAGGATTTGATTAAATAATTTCAAGATTAATTAAATGAATTTTAAAGGAATATTGTATTTACCATGGTTAAAATACCTAATGAAAAACTATAATTGGATCAAAATGAGTTTTTTATAAAAAATTGTGATGATAATGGATTGATTATATGGAAAAAACTTGTACATTCATCTAAAAGATATACTCAACATGGGGGAATAAATATGAAGAATCTGATGTTCATGAATCTATAATTGAATATATTATTATTATATTATCTTTTTTCAACATATATTAACATAAAAAATATTCAATTAGACATAAATTATTCTTTCCATATTGGATATTTATAAGAGTATCTTTTTGTAGAATAACATCCTGATTTTTTAGACTCCAAATATCATGATCATGTTTGAAAACATACCAATTCCTTATATGGTCATAAAAAAGACCATAGTTTTTTGTATGATAGGATTAAATGGTTTATTTTACAAAAAAATATGCTTATGGAACTTTATATAGAACACTTTTTATAAAAATGGAATGAGAAAATATTTTTATTGTTAAAATATTCTTGATGAAATTAAATTTAGATCAACTCCACAATCACTACCTGAATATTTTGTGAATCTCATAAAATCTGATTTTTAATGAGTATGATGGGTGATTTAACATTTTTTTGAAGTTTCAAATATCTTAAAAACAAGAAGAAACCTACATATCTCAAAATATGTATATGAAATATATTTTAAAAAAGATTCGATATGACAACACAAAATGTGTAATCACTCCAATCGATACCTCAAATTACCTTTCTCTTGATTAATATGGGTAAACATTATATTAAATATCATTTAGAGGTATTATAAATAGTATTTTATTCATAAAATAACTGAAAAATATTTTTCCCTACATAAAGGGAACCCTTAATTTAGGACTATTTTATTTTTCTAAAAATGAATTTATTTTGAAATGATTTTTAAATGCTGACATTGGTTGTTGTAGAATGGATAAAAAAGTAATTCTAGATAATGTAATTTCTTAATAGATTCATATGGTTCTTGGTCCTGAAAAAAACAACATTAAGTTGCAATTTCCACTACTGAAGCTGAATATGTAGTAGTTGGAAGTTGTTTTTCTCAAGTGTTGGGGATATAACACACACTCACTGACTATGGAATGTGTTTTCAAAAACTAAAATACTATATAATTATTCTACTACCATTTCACTATGTAAATACCTTCATATCACTCACATGAAAAAATAGATATTAGATATAAATTTCTTAGATACCACAAACTTAAAAGAGATATTATTTTATAATTCATTAGAACAAAAGAACAACGTGATGAAATTTTCCCAAAACCATTAACTTTAGATAGATTTGAATACCTTAATAAGAATCTTGAAATGATAACTGTAATGTGACCATTTACATTAAATTCTTATTTAAACCATATCCTTATGTTATGTTACTCATTTTCAAAAGTGGAGTACACATTGTTTTTTATCGATATCATGTTTTATTGGTTTCATTTTTTTTCGGTTTTTGGTTCATTTAAGATTCATTATTTATCTGGTTTTTGATTTACTAGTTTCATGTTTTTTGGTTTCATGTTTATCTGTTTATTTTTATCAGTATCATGATTATCAGTTTCCATTTTTTATTGTTATTCCAATTATATCGGTTTTAAAATGTTAATGGTATTAAAATTTTAGTGGTTTTACAATTTTATCAATTTCAAATTATATCTTTATTAGAATATTATTGTCTTTATAATTTAATATTTTTTACAATATTATCATTATTACAATTTTAACATTTTTATAATTATTATGGTATTCGAATTTAATTGGATTTAAAATTGTATTGGGATTTGTTTTTTATCGGTGTCAGAAGTTATTTGATATTACAATTACATTATAATTGTACTTATGTGATTTTATTTAATGAAATAATTAAAAATACTAGTATATCGATATTGATACACCATCAGGTATGACTCTTAAAACTCATTATTTTTCATTATATGTCAAATTGTTTGTATTCAAATTATTTATTTATTTTACCTCTTATCGTATTCTTCATGAATATATTTTTATTTTAAAGAGATCCTCAAGAGTTCAAATTCATTCTCAACGATTGGATCATTTAGATCTAATATAAACCGTCAATCTATATTTTAAAAGAACTCATACCCATCCCATATCAAAATACTTCATAATTTAACTATGGTTGTGAAGTTCTATAAATACCAAGCATGGTTCGTAATCGTATATCACATCATTTTTCGTAATAAGAAATCATCTCATTTTTATTAATCAGTGAATCCCACAACATTTGTAACTAGTTAAATCCTTAGTGTTTGAGATTGTTTTTTATGTCATTCATGTTTTTGTCAACTGGTTAATCTCCTAAACAAATGTCACAATAAAAATTCTCCTCTATGACTTTCTAGGTGAAAAGTAATTTTCTTGAGATTCTTATGTGAATTAGGATTCTTCATTGCAAATAATAATAAATTTACATTAATGGGAATCATTGTGTACATAAATTCAAGAATAAAATCATGATTTTGTGTTTTATGAAGGTGTGTTACAATTATACAAAATAATAGAGATAGATTATTAACTTAATGTTTCATTTATTTAGTTGGACAAGAAACAATAATACTCAATTAAACAATTAGTTTCTTTCCTAATAGATACCTATGAGAGAGAAGCTCTTTTCCCCTCCCACAAATTAATGGATGTATATGGAATCATTAGACAAAAGAAAAATATAGGAATCTATTTTTGAGGTTAATGTTGATAAGAGGAAGGTAAATCTTCTATTACCTGACAATCGTCTCATTTCCCTTTGGATGCAAGGTTTCCTAGAACCTATATAATGTGATAAGGAATCTATAATAGTGTCTAATGTGTATGTTCTTGACTACATAGCCAATATGAAGATGTTAAATCCCATGGGTTCTATTTTCTTGACTATCAATGAACATAAATCCGGTGAAATTAAGTATCAGTTGATCATTTTTCCTAATATCCTAAGAATACTTTTGGACAAATGTCTTAGTTTTTATAATGTATTGATTAAATAAGATCTAAAAAATCATGGATCCTCTTATTAGTAAGGATATGATCAGTAGATTCAAGTTATGATTCAACCTTAAATCTAAAATGATTGAGAAGGATCCAGAAGATGAGAAAGAAAAATAAATAGCTAATGGTTATAAAAAAACATTCAAATCCATCCAAATAAACATAATATCTAATATTTCTATATATGTATACAACCCACATGAAATCAATAAAAAATCAGTATCATATGAGGTTGCAGCAGAATGGACGAAGAGGGAGGCCGAAAAGAAAGAAGGTTATTTACAATTTAGATTGGACCATGATCAAGCCTATCTGAAAAATAAGAACTGAATAAACCATAAAAGAAGATAAAAATAGAATGATGATGAAGAAGATAAAGTAACAATCTATTCATATAAATACTCTTATTAAGATAGCTGAGGAAGAACTAATTTGAATTATTATAATGGAACCATCTATTCAAACCCACCTACATCAAGTAGGTAATGTGAAAGGAAAAAAGTGAACTGAACAATGATATAAACAAACCCACAATCATGAAGGTAAAGAAGAATAAAAAAAATATGGTGAGTAAGAAGAATAAGTGGAATATAACGATTCTGAAAAACGAAAAATAAATAAGTAGAGTCATCATAAGATCTATCCTTTATGTTTATATCTCATGATCCTCAATAATAAAGGGAGTTTCCAAAAAGATTTATTCCATGGAAGATATTTAAATAAGAAACAAAGAATATTAAGAATCTGATATGAATCAATATTAACCGGCTTCTTTTGTCGGTATGGAATATCATTTTGTATATCATTCAGATTTCAATGAAGATAATAATTTAGAATGAACAATTACAGTAAAGGGAATTCAATATATAGAACAATCCATGAAAGGATAGGAAAATACCATCCCTTTACATCCAAAAATTGAATCCATGCTAGATATAATTTCTAATAGTCATAATTAAAGAATAAATTTTTTCATGATTCTGATGGATATGTTATTGAAACATGAAGTTGATGCTAATGTATTTAATGAATGTGATACAGAGAATATAAAGTCCTATGATAATGTTTTTATGTTTTAATTCATCGCTAATGAAAATCTCAAGTATCATGTTGACAAGATTGATGACTTGGTGATGTGTTTAAATGATCTCAATCTAGTATACCAAATGTTGGTCTCTGATTTGAATGAAAAATTATTATCATTTGAAATAATAAATACCTCAAAATTAATATCCTTTGAAGATCTTGAAATTATAATGTAAAAATTGGAAGATAGATGTAATAAATTTTTTTCTCTCATATAGAGTTTTATTCATAGAAAAGGCCTATATAATCATAATAGAGGATTTCAATTCCTAGGAATAAAGTATCAAAGCACATGACACAATCAATTGAATTCATGAAGAAAGGAACTATAAAAATAAAAGGATTATTGCAGAATAAGATGAGAAGAATAAGGATCAGAAATAAGCTATTGACATGATGATAGAGGATAGAAAATAGTTCAATAAGATAATGTTTTCTGTGTTCAAACTCTTAGAATAACCAAATGAGAGTGAATGAATTTTTGAACTGTTGTTGTAATAAAAAATTATTACATTTCATGTAATTTTTATTTTTCATATACCTTGTTTCTATAACTTATTATTGGAAAATCATGTTTACCTTATTATTTTTTAAAATTACAATGGGGGATAATAATATTGAAAAGTGAACATTTATTTATATATAAGAATTTATTTCCTATAAAAAGGAAAAATTTAGAATACATTTTTAGGTGGAGAAATCATATGAATAGGTGATGTAATGATAATATGATCCTTAGAGATAATATTTATCCTAAGGTGGAATAATTCATATTCACTATTGCATTCAGAATTATTACTAATGTCATGGGGAGATAAGAGTTTATTTTTTGATTTGTTTTGTGCTTTCCTAAAGGGGAAGATTGTTGAGTCAAAAGTTGTGTTTTGAATTTCCTGTTCAATTATTTTTGTCTTTTAAAACACAAAATATTTCATCTTTTTCATCGTAACCACATATTTTGTTTTTCATCGTTACCATATAAGTTGTTTTTCATTGTAGACAGAAATGTTATTTTTCATCGTAACCACATAAGTTGCTTTTTATCGTAACAACATATGTTTTTTTCATCGTAATCACACATATTTTTTTTCCATATAACTACATATGATGGTTTTCATCATAACCACATATGTTCCATTTCATCATAACAACATATATAGTTTTTCATATTAACCACATATGTTTTTTTTCATAGTAACTAGATATGTAGTATTTCCTTGAAACAACATATGTTGTTTTTCATCATAACCATATATGTTTTTTTCATCATATCCAAATATATTATTTTCCAATGTATCAATGTTAGGCATTGTATCCATGTTATGCATCATAAAATTGATATGTGTTGTAATGATGTTATACATGCTAACCATGTTGTCCATCAAAACCATGTTATGCATTGTATCCACGTTATGCATCATACCAATGTTACTGATCGTATTCATGTACATCATTGTACTCATGTCTTACTCTACTATTATATACATGTTTGACGTTATAATTTTACTCATGAATTATATATTCATCATAGTCTTTCCTTAATACTTATTTAAATATTGTTTTCTAACCAAATATGATATCATGGATTTAGTTATATACTAACCAAAACGATGTCATGTATTCTGTTTTGTTTTGAATATTATAATTTCATGTGTCCACGTTCCTCCATGATTTTCGGAGAAATATGGCCTTTAAAATTAAATATGACAGTTGGAAAAGGGTTCTGTAAATTCGACATCATTTGAACTAATTAGTATAAGCGATGATACATTATACCATGAAGAGACACTATTTTGAATTTAGATCTAGAGAGAGACGATATAACCTCTCTCATTATTCCTGTAAAAAATCATGAAGTTATAAGGATTGATCGAATTTGTCTTAGTTCATGTATTTTAATAAGTTATTTATATAAAATAGTGTGGCCGATAATTGTGATAACTGCCGAGGAATTCTGAGGATAGGAAGACGATGATGTATATCACAATATCAAGGGATTTCATGTATTTGAATGATAGAGGGGCTGATTGCCTTCTTAATAGAGGAATTGCATGGATTGGATGACAGACGAGTCGATCATCATATTGAGGGCTTAACAGGGTGGTGGTAAAAATTACCTTTTATCCTAGGTGAAAGGATACCATACTCATTGGGATAAAATAATTTAATACCATTTAATTTTCTGCTAATATTTGTAACATAAAGGGATTCATTTTATTTCTTCTTTCTATTCATATTCTTTCCAATTGTAATTGTTTTAATTAAAATACATTAAATAAAATTACATAATGTATAAAAATATTTTATATGTTTTATGATAGAATAATTCACATTTGTTATACTCTGATCATTGTATTGAATTCAAATAAAATTGTTTTTAATAGCATGTGGTATCATATTATGTCCAATAGATCCAGGACTACTTCGATCATTTGTTTTGTTTCCGAAGAGGATTTAGGGATTGTATTAAATAATCATCAACTAAAAATTGTCTCTTCTTAAGAGTTTGAATACACAACTATTAAACATACAGTTCTCCCTTCTTGTATTGTGCCATCTAATATACATTTACATCAATATTTCAATCATACAGGGTTCTAATATGATAAATGAATTATATCCTTATTTCACACATATGTATAGTATTCATTATGTGATTGATTGGATCTATTACTACCTCCAATGAATTAGGTAATGATTAATATCTCATAATAATGATAAGAATGCATTGGGAAGTGAACTCAGTTTAGTAACACTAGGCTAGAATGAGAGTTAACTAGGGTCAGTAATACATTACTGAAATGAGGGGTGATCTCTGGGATGTAAAAGAATTTTTACATTATGATGGTCTTTGATGTGAGGATTGACTAATATGAAAATAGTTATCTAGGATTTTGTGTATTCCACAATTTCATGTCTTCTATGGTACTCCCACGAATTATGTTCATTGATTCAGTTTTATTTGGTGACTTATATACTAATATGATTTATTCCCTTACTAAATGACATGATTATTGATGCAGAACAAATAATTTTAAAAATTTATTTTCATGTTTTTATTACCATATGATTACATTATCTCCCTTGATTACCCTTATTGTTCATATAATCTCACCCTTTTCTTATGATTATTTTCCCCATATATGAATAATAGTATCAAGTACGATGTGTCAAAAAGGGTTCTACTTATAAAAAAATAAGAATGATTGGACGTAAGTGTTTTAAAATTCAATTCAATATGGTTAAATGTTTCTAATGAAACAATCCTTATAGCATTATGTCATGGTTTTTTATGTTATACAATAATTAGTCATCTATTTTTGTGTTATATATATTATTGAAAAGTATGGGCCTTTACAGTTTATAGAAAATGCGTTAGTAATAAAATGGAACCTATCACGATGAAGCATTAGTAATAACTCTAATTATATATATAATTATAGGATACAATCCTCTAGTTATTGTGAGGATCCTAAAATAACTAATATAAATATGAAGGTGTATTAAAATGAAATTTTATAAGTAATTTTTCTTGATTATCATTCCTTACCGTTATGATTAGTGTCGATCACACTAGGCATTGTGGTTTTATTCAATGTATGGAACGTGGAGGAACCATGTTAACACTAAATATGATAGGAAATAAAATGATTTTCCTCTTGACCAATCGAATGTTATGAGAGATGGAATAAAAAATCACTTTTCTATTCTCACACATCATTCTCAATCAATAAGATATTATAGGACATGAAAATGAGAAATGTAGGTAATAATATTATGTAAAATCCTTTATGAGTAAACATCCATAAACTTTTATGGGGTATTATATTGCACTAGTGTATTAATAATCGAACAGTACCACTAAAATGGTATTTTCGGTTCACCAATGATCAAAACTTGAAAAATTCTTTTCCAAAGTCTATCGTATGGAGTGTGAAAGATTTAAATGGTTGAATATCACTAAAAATAAAGGGAAATGAATTGAAATTGATAGAATGGAATGGGATAATATCAAAAAGTAATTTTTAATTATTATATTCCTCTCACTCATCATGCAATGATAGAGAAGGAGTACCTTGTTCCAGAGAAAAGGGATAATGAATCTATTCATACCTATGAAAAAAATTTCAATAATTACGTTGAAGAATTAATGAATTATAATAAAAAGAAGATTTATCGATTATAAAGGGTTTTAAAACCAATTATATGAATGAATTTATCAATATGGGACATCATTATCTATAAAGAAATCATTCGATGTGATCTCAAGGATTAGATGGATATTAGAGACACCCATCATTATTATGGGTTTGATAAGATGAGATAATTAAAATACAAAGGATAATAAAAAAACCATTGTGGAAATAATATGATCTTTCCAATATGAACAATGCATGGAATGAAATCTAGAGGAAAGTATCTGAAGGGGACCAGTAAATATTTTATACGTGGGATAGACGGTCATCAGAAAATTGACTGCTGAAGTGACCCCAAAAAATATAGATAATGATGTGAATAGAGAAAAGGATACACTGAATAAACCTCCCACATATCAATGCTTCATACTATTGGAACATTGGAATTTTGAAAACTATATCCCATATCTATGACATATCGATTATGATTGATGTCAACCACCTCTTATGTTCAAATACAAAAGAAAATCATATGTGATCAATATTTTTAATGTGGAGTACGAAAATGATGTGGTGTAAGGTACAATAATCATCCATTATAAACTAGAAATTTATTATTTGATTCCATATTACCAACTCTTATATTTCAAATGAATTTTCTAAGGGTATAAACATAGTACATCAACAATCATTTGTTGAGTTGGCGGTGAAATCTTCTAATGGAACAATGGTCGCATCACGTGTTAATAAATATTATATGGTTGATGTTTCTAGGAATATGATTGTTGAAAATATATTGATCATTATTTTAGTTTAATTCATTGTGATTTTTTCCATAGCTTGGATTTCACTATTGGGATCCCATATTAATTAATGAGAAAGGGATGTCACATTCCAAATATGGAATGAATCTATGATCATCTATTGATAAAAGGATGAATTTGAACATCGAGTGGTAATAAACTCTATATATATAGACATAATCCCTATAAACTAAATTTATTTTACTTATATTGTTTGGGAGAAACTCAACATTAAACATAAATCTATTGTACATTAGTTTTTGGATGTCTATCCATAAGAGTTGGTAGATATAACAATGAATCATGAGGTTCTTTTTTAATTGAAATCATACTAGGTGTTATTCCCATTTGAAATTATTATTATAGAATGGAACCAATTGAGTTTCTATATTTGAAGAATAAATTCTACAAGAATCTTGATCAGGGATTCATTCACCCTAGTTTTTCACCTTATGATCAACTTTTTTTAAGAAGAAAGATGGATTAATGAGACTTTACATTGAATTTTGAGTATATAACCATATTAATCTCATGAAAAAATATCTTATCCCATATATAGATGATGTATATGATCAACTATATGGATCATAATAGTTATCTAAGAATGATATTAATTTTAGAAATCATTAGTTCAGATTCAAGAAAGAGGTTATACTAAAGAATAAATTACTTAACAGGTTTAGACACATTGAATTTATATTAATTTCTTTTGGTATAACTAATCCCCATGATATAAGAATGAATTTAATAAATGGAGTATTTAGAGACTATCATGATCTGTTTTATTAGTCATTATAGATGATATTATAATATTTTTAAAATGGAATGTTTGAACATAGTGATTTATTGGGTATTATACTAAAGACCATGATAAAGGATAATACGTTTGAAAAATCTACCATGTGTGAATTCTATCTATATAAATTATCATTTTTGGGTAATGAAATCTCAACAGTGGGTATGTATGTTGACTCAAAATTGATGGAAGTTATTGAATGTTGTCAAGGAAAAAAATGGTAAATGAAATCCAAAATTAAATTGGTTTGGACAAATATTATTCAAATTCTGTAAAATATTTATCATTATTATCTATTCCACTAACTAATAAGAATAAGAAAGTAATTGTGTTTATGCAGATTGAATAATATGAAGAGAATTTCAAGGAATCGAAATGAAAGGTTGTTTGTGAAATTATTCTGACACTAATATATTGTGGAGAAATACAATTGATCTATAGTGATGCATCATGTTAGTTTATGGGATTTGTTATCATCCAATATTATATCATGATATATTATGAAACATGATAATTGAAAATCCATTATAAAATTTTCTATCTTATGAATTTTAGTTAGTTGCGTAATTTTTTTCGTTAAATATAGGGATGCATTATCTTTATTGAGAAAGGTGTGACATATATATTAGTCATAAAAATTTAATATACATTTTCAATTAAATGGATCCGAATATGTATCAATTAATATAGATGGACTTTGTTAATAATTATGTATAATCATTAAATTTCCACCATTTGAATGTTAACTAGGTGGAAGAATATTTGAGTTGAAAGGACCATGATATCCTATATGTGATAAGGATCACAAAATATATAATAAATATATGGATTTCAAAATGATAAATCTGGAAATAAGAAAGGATGGGGAGATATATTTTCATTTTCATAAAAGTTATGAACTATCTATATAAGTAAATATTATGGAGGTGGAGAAGGAATATGTGGAGATACAACTAAATCTAAGAAATGTTACTAAGTTAGAAATTTATTTTGAAAGTATAATAAGGATCAAGAACCATGTTTCTACCACTTCCACAAAAAAATTAAAAGATGGTATTTTGGATGACCCTTATAGTTATTCATAATCTATTCATTTTAGAAGTAAAAATTTGTATATGGATCTGAAATATTATTTACAGTTGTACAGAATAAAGAGTTATATTATAGATTATTTTTGTAGTTCATAGTTTTTCAGCATGTTAAGGTTAAATTTCTGATGGCTAAAGGAATTTTACAACCACTACCCATACTAGAATGTAAATGAGAAAACATACAGATGTATTTTTCTTATTGGACTTCCAAAAAAATCTAAAAACCATAATGTTATATGGGTTATAGATGACCATCACATGAAGTGAAAACACATAATTTTTAAAGATCATAATTCTCTCTTGATCATCCTTCAAAAATATATATTATGCAAGCGTTAAGATTTCATGGAGTAAAAATTTCCATTATATGTGATAGGGATCAAAAATTTACCTCATTGTTTTCGAGAATTCGTCAGCAAGCACTCATTTTAGAGTTATGTTCTATAAACAAATATCATCTATAGATATATGATCAGTATGAGAGGACAATTCGTACCCAAGAAGTCATATTGAGACTATTCTATATATATTAAAAATCTAGTTGGCATCAAAAAATATATTTGTTAGAATTTTCATACAATAATATCATTCACTATAGTATTTATATTTATATATATTAATACATATATGGTAGGAGGTTAAAAAAAATCTGACATGATTAAATAGAGTTATGGAAATAAATATTTTGAGGCCTAATCTTGGTGAGGAAATAGAATAGACGGTTAGGTCTACTCAATAGTGCATAAGAGGAACTCATTATCGAAAAAACCTTATGTAGGAAATCAATGGAAAGAACTAGAGTTTTAAGTGAGTGATAATGTATTTATATAAAAACATTCCTTGAATTTTGTAATGTTAATGTCAAATACGGTCATGTTTTTCCCTAAGCATATTGGTACTATTTTAATTCTTGATTGTGCTGGGAGATTGTTTATAGATTGGTTCTTCCACTAAATCATTCTCATGTTTATGATGGTTTCCAGGTATTTACCCAAAAGATATACATACTAGATCCTTAACTTAAACTAAAAAATTAATTAATACCACTAGGGAAATATTTTTCTTATTAATAATAAATGATATATATTTTAGATCATAGATAAAATGTTCTATGAAAAATTGAAACTTGATTCATTAATGTTTTAGGGTGAAAACATCAATTTGAGGAGGATAAATTGGATCATGAAGTGTGTTGAGGAAGGGGTAACCTAATATATTTTTATAATATCTAAAAATTTTAGATTCAAATTCATTTTAAGGGTGATTAATTTAAAACATGGAAATTTTATGAATTTTTTTTCCATCATATAATTTGATTTCCTGAGTTTAAAGCAATACCATGTTTAACTGAAGCGTGGAAGACTATAAAAATACAATTAGAATAATAAAATAGTTATAAATTAGTAATTAAATTATTATTAGTAAATATGAACAACTAATTTATGAAATTAATATAATGGTACAACTTAATATGAATGTATCGGGAGGTGGTAAGAAAAAGAGGAGACTATTTTTTTTTGTAAAATAACATTATTCTTAAAATATTTGATTCCTTAAAAATATAGTTTTCTTATTTTTATAAAAATTATAGGCCATTATTTTGAAAAAATAATTTCATTTAAATTTTTTAATTCAATATTATTTTAACGTGATTTTTTATATAAATTTAGGAATAACATCATTTATCATGGAATATTGAAAATACAGATTTCTATTGAAAACAATATTTTATTTTAATGTCCTTATACGGTAAAATTAAGTATTATGTATGTATTAAATTTTAATGATTTTATATCAATTTATAATAATAAAAATATGGTTTCTGAAAATTATTTTACACACGATTTTATTATGAAATCATTTTATTTTTTTAAAAGGGTATAGATTTTCAAATAAAAAATTGTTTTTCACTATGTTTTTATTTAAAATTAAAATCATAATCATATCAATTTTTAATTTTTTATATTAGATATGAAATTTAATTCAATAAATTCCAAATTTAGCTAAAATTCCCCTTTTTCCAATATGGATAGTAATCATGGTAAATTTTGTTACCACAATAAAGGGTAAATGGGGTGATTTTGGTTAAAAATAAAACTTTGAAGATTATAAAATGTCACTAACCCGTGAATAAAATTTATTTGATGAATTTAACTATTCCCATAAATCATTAGGATCTAAATTAATTGTTAAATATGAACTTGTTCATGAAAATTCTGTATATAATATTTAAATAAAATAATTCAAAATAATGCCACTTTCATTGTCTTAAATATCACATAGGTTTCTACATTTCGAAAAAGCTATGTTATGAATGAATATAATTTTATATTTTTAAATTAAATAAAATATTTTCATGATATCAATTTATTTTTTATTTTTTGTACCCCTTTGATGAGATTATGATATTTATAATATTTTATTTTATAAAATTGTAAAGGCATCTCATTAAATTTTTAAATACTATATCATTTTTAATATAGGTTTATCCAAATGTTTTAAATATGAATATGTATATATATATAATATTTATCTTCATAGTAATATTTTATTTTTTTATTACTAAAAAGATAATTATATTTAATAATTATGAAATCCTATTGCATTAATTATTTTATTAACAGAAATATCAAAATAAATAGTAATACAAATATAAAAATAAATACTATTTGAGATAGTTAATTTTACCAATGAATTTCATTGATGCACAAGATATATTTGGGATATATTAAAATATTTCATTCGAATATAAATTATTATATTCATATTTATAAAATTCATGTAATGAATAGTGTAAAAAAATTTAGAATAATGATATTTTAAAAGTATAATATATTGTTAAATTATTTAAATATAATAAAGCATACTAAAAAAACAAATTTTATTATTTTATAAAATTTTATTAATTATTCATTTATTTTAAAATTGATATCCCATAAGTAAAAATTACAACCTTTTAATATTGAAAAAGTTACTACCATTGTTAAAATTAACATTTGTTAACAATGATTTAATCAAAATGGTAAGGTGTATAATAAAATAATAACATTTTTTAAATATATTGAATCATGAAATTAAAACTTTTTCTCATCATAGAATATAATACATCAACTTTTGGAGTTATTTCTATTTTTATTGAATTTTTTATAAATTATAATTGTAAAAAATTTCAGAAGTGGCCCTCAACTCATATATAAATGGGTACATCCTCCCTTAATTCATCACATAACATTAATCCTTAAATCTCAACCATAGCTAGGAATTTTATCTTAAAAACATCCATATACACATTCTATATGCGATTTTATTCTAAAAACACCAGCCCAAGGGTCTATAATAGGCATTTTAAATGAAGGTCGTTGATGAAGAGGTAATCACCTTTACCGACAAATTCAAGATTATTTATTATTTTACAGACTATTCTTGTATTTTTCCACAATAATGTAATAAATCTAGTATTTATTAAGTTTAAATATTTTATTATTCTTATGTAATAACTGTATTCCACCATGTATCCATCCTACAAAAAAAAGCACTATGCATGCATATGTATGGCTTACCATCTTTACACCATTGTGTAATATGTTTTTCATCAGCATATTATTTTGATGAGTGAAATGTTGGAAATAATATATATATATATATATATATATATGATAATTAGAAAATTATATTTATTATATAAAAAAATTAATATATCATCCAATTATTGACCATTTCACCATTAATGGAATTATATATTTCCCCGTGCGTATGTATTGCTTATGATCTTAATGATGTGATGCGAATCATTTTTCATGTTCAACATTCAATAATTACAATATAAATGTTTATAATGAATAAAAATGATATATATTTCCTTAATATAATTATGTAGATGACTAAACTATATCCTCTATACAACAATTGGGACTAATATGAAAAAACATGCTTAAAAATGAAGCAGTTAACAACCGAAAGACATGTAATAATGAAATATCGTTAACAAATATTTGATAAGATGATATAATAGGATCATAGATGAAATAATAAGTGTAAAAAGTTCACTAAATAGTATAATAACTTTATTTAGTCCATATATTGAATATTCAGATACACATTACGTAAATCAATCATAAGGTAATGGTTTATTTCACATTCTAATTACTATTTGGGATTGTTTATAAATATGTATCTATTGGATATTATTTATATTACATTTTTATTTTTCATAAAATTGTTATCATTTTTTGTGCTATTCTTCTGAAATTTATTTTAACGCAATTTTTTCACATGTTATATTTTTTTAAAATAGTTTTAATGGAATCATTTGTCATTTTTCAAATGCATTTCTTTTTGACATTTCCAAAATTAAATATGAAAAGACTACTTATGTATTATATTAAATAAATTTATTTTTCTTATTTCATGAATCAAAAATGATGTAACACCCCACCCCTACTTCATTGGATTGAGGAGGTGGTGAGGGTTACATGGCCTCAAGTGACGTTCCTAAGGCACCAAAGGCTGGAAATAAATGCTGAGGGCTTTAAGGAACAATGTGGAATAATTTTACCTTAAGATGATAAACCAACTCAACCAACCAACAACTAAATATTAATGCACATTCAAACCCTACCCTGTGAAACTAAAATTTCCATAAAAAACCCCAATAAAATCAACTAGACATGACCACAAAAGATCAGGGTGAAAAGAACCTAAACAACAATACACCACAAGCCATGAAACCACCACAACTCCACACGAAGATCTAAGCTCAAAACTCCACCAAAACATCACAGTGCACTAATAAATGAGGGTGATGCCTTAATTTTCCCATGTCATGGTACATGAAATCTAAAAATACACCAAAGTACCAAAGTAGGGGGTGGGTATAACTACTTTGTGAGATTTCCCCAATTGACTTCCCTACACGTGCCACTAGGGTAAAACCTTTATCCCATTTATATAAAACATTTTATACAATGAAATAAAAAGGTATCAATTGTTTATATTCCAAACATGCCATAAGCCAAACATGACACACATGGAAGCCAAATCAACCATTACACACAAGGAATCCAATTCAACATTTCCACAAGCCAACTACCATTTTCATATTTCACTCATAACCCCATCTACAAACATCACCATCAAAGCACACAACAAACCATGGTGGCACTTCCTGTCCAACCAATTCATTACCAATCCACTCCTGTGGTATATTTCTCCCACTTTCTTTTAATGATTTATCTCCTATACAATATCCATCCCCTTTTTATACTAGAACTTACTCATCCACTCCACCACATCCCAACATCATCCACACAATGATATCACCCATTTCCACATAATCCACAACAATAATCATGCATTATTTTCAATACCAACAATTACCATTTACATTCCAAACACATTTAAATATCTCTCATTAATTGAAATCAATACTCAGGCTCAAAATCATTGCCATTTTAATATCACCGATTTAAAATAATCCAATTGAGACCATTTCAACAAAACCCCAATTTCATGCCAATACCCCCAAATCATCACAAATTTGATTTTCCAACAAAATTCCAATGATATTATTAAAATTAAATTAAAGAAACCAATTTATTTATATATTAATTTCACATTTCCACCTAGTGGAGTTGAGAGATAATCTACCTACCCTTTAGGGTTTGGAAAAATCGACCCTTATCCCAAACACACATCAAACCGTGTGAATGCCTCCTCAAAACCTACTGAAAATCTCTTCACTAACATTAACAAGATCATCCTTTAACGCACAAAGGAAACACAACACTAGATCTACATGAAACCCTTGTAGATCTAGGAAACTAAGATAGGGTTAGATCTAACCCTAACCAAAACCTCAATGAACCAAAAGAGGGTCTTACCCGAGGAGAACCGCCTTCGATACACCAAGAAACCCCTTTGATTTACCTCCAAAACGAGATGAGGATCTCCCACAACTTCTTAAAACCGGAACTCCCCTGTGATCCATGAGTGGGATGAAGAATGAGGGAACATGGAAAATAGCGAGTGGTCCAGGTCTTAAATACCCAAACATTAGGTGGTCGCATGATCACCCAGCATAGTTTTGTAAACAGTGTTCCAACTGTGTGGTTTCCACTATCTCACCCACAGACATCGAAAAGATTTCCCACACGGTCTGACAAACTGTGCACTGCCCATGCAGAGCCCACTGTCAAGGGTGCATGGTTTCCTGGGCTGGCCACATAGTTTGTTCAGACCATGGGCCAATCGTGCGTCCCAGCAAAACCTCCACAACTTTAAATATTTTTCCCAGAATTGTCCAAACATCAGCCAACCATTTAAAAAAGCATAAACGATTTGACACAAGGGTCACATACCTAAAACCAGGGGGATTAAACCGGACCGATGATTTTACCTTGCAAGAATATGTATTTATTATTCACAACCCACCCTAGAATGTGCATCAACCAAGCATCCTGCTCTAGATCAGCATGATCCCATTGAATTCGATGGCCCAGATCCAGCATATATTTTTTCAACTGCAACACATGAAACACAATGTTCACCGCACTAAACCAAGGTGGAAAATCCAAATGATAAGCCACCTCACCATCCCACTCAAGAATCTCAGATGTTCCAACAATCCTAAGAGAAAACATTACCTGATTTTCAAACTGATGATTTCCCAACCTAGGATTGATCCTCAATAAATCAAGATTACTCACCTCGAACAACAATGACTGTCAATGATGATCCACATATGATTTCTGATGACTCTTTGCTGTCTCCATTCTCTTATTGATTAACATGATATTCTCTGTAGTCTCCTAGACAAAGCTCGGCCCAAAAATCAAGGAATCTCCTTTTTTTACCCAGGATAGAGGAGAACAACACGACCGCCCATACAACACTTCAAACGGAGCCATATGAATGGATTCTTGGTAACTGTTATTTTACGACAACTCAACCAACGACAAGTGGTCCTCCCCCGAGACAACAAAAGCAATAACATAAGCCAACAAAATATCCTCCAAAGTTTGTATCATCCTCTCGGAGTTACCACCCGTCTATGGGTGATACATTGTACTCATGGTAAACATAGTTCTAAGGTCATGTTGTAAGGATTTCCAGAAACGAGATTTAAACCTCAGATCAATATCAGATACGATCGAAACAAGAACACCATGAATTTTTAACACCTCACAGATATATATATCAGACAGATCTGCCGCCGTATGAGATTCACGAATTAGAATGAAATGAGCCGACTACGTTAGGCAATCCATTATCTCCAAAATTGCATCATGCATTTTGTCCATGATTGGTAGAGCTGTGACAAAATCCATCAATATTATCTCCCACATCAAAATAGGGATTGGTAAAGACTGCAATATTCCCACTGGCCTTTGATGCTCTACCTTGACATGATGGAAATTCAAGAATCTCGAAACAATCTCAGCCACTCTTCTCTTTTTACCTGCCCACCAGAACTGTGCATTCAATGATTTATACATTTTCTAAATTCCAGGATGAACAGACCACATGGAATGATGATACGCCCTAAGAAGAACATCTTGACACGAAACTGGTACAACCATTCGATTCCGAAAACACATAACTTAATCTCCATTCAGTTTCCATCCATCAATGGTCTCCTCATCATTGTGTTTTGAGCTCAAGGACACACACACAGAATCAGATAATTGTGCCTCTATAACCAGCCAATCAAGTCATAAATATATAAAACCAGAAATATGACCACTCTATCGCTCTGGTCCTCACATTTCAACCACAATTCAACTATTTCTGACATCAATTTTACTACTTCAATGCCTGTTTCACAACCTAATCATATTACTTTCTACATAATGCATCTGCCACCGAATTTACCTTACCCTGTGTGTACATGAAGACAAAATCAAACATCTAAATATATTAAATCCATCTCCTTTTCCTCACGTTCAAACCAAATTTGGTGAAAATGTGCTTAAAGCTCTTATGATCTGTATATTCTGTGAATTTATCACCGAGGAGATAATGACGCCATAATTTCAAAGCATGGACCGCTGCTGCCAATTATAAATCATTAGTTGGGTAGTTCTACTCATGCACCCTCAACTGTCATGATCCATATGCTACCACATGATTCCATTCCAAGATAATGTCCCCCATCCCTAATCTAGATGCATCACAATACACCACGTACGCTTTTCCCAGTTCTATAAAAAACACGATTGGTGTAGATGTAAGGTGACCCCTTAGCTCTTCAAAACATTGCTGACTATGTTCATTATACTAGAATTAAACATTATTTCTTATCAAAGATGTCGTTGATGATGCCAAACATGAAAACTCATGAACAAAACACCAATAATACCCAGCAATATCAAGGAAACTCCATACCTCAAACACATTATTTGGAAATTTCCATGAGATAACAGCCTCTATATTTTTCGGATCCACTAAAACACCAATTTCCAAAATCACATGGCCAAGCAAACGAACCTCCTGTATCCAAATGTCACACTTTGACAATTTGGCATACAACCGATGATCCCTCAAGATCCCAAGCACTTTCACCATGTTTTGATCATGCTCCACCCTTGTCTTTGAATACACGAGAATATCATCTACAAACACCACAACAAATAAATCCAAATATCTCTAAAATATATGATTCATCAATGCCATGAACAGCACTGGTGCATTCGTTAGACCATAGGGAATAACCACATATTCATAATGGCCATATATACTTCTGAAAACTATTTTATGAATATTGTCCATCATCACCCACAATTGATGATTTTCCAACCTCATGTGGACCTTAGAGACCCACTGGGCACCCCTCAACTAGTCGAACAAATCATCAATTCATGGAAGTTGATATCTGTTCTTTATCGTAACTTGGTAAATCTATGAAAATAAACACAGAGCCAAAATTTTTTATTCACCCTTTTCAAAAACAGCATCGGCGCTACCTGCAGAGACGTGCTAGGCCGGATAAAAGCATTCTTTTCTAACTCTTCAATATGGACATTAAATTCCTTCAATTTTGTAGGTTCCATTCGATAAGACAAAAGTGAGATAGAAATGGTCCCCACAAGGAGATCAATCGTAAACTTCACTTCTTTTAAGGGAGGCAACCCATAGAATTATTTGAGAAAAACATCCCTGAACTGATCCACCACTGCTGAAAGAACACTCTGATCCACTCCCTCTACCAATTCCAATGACTAAATCGACAACTAATACGATAACGTGGCCACTGCTAGTTCCAACAAACCTGTTTCCCCCTAGCCTTTCATTCCTCTTTCATATTAAGAGATGTCAAACTCCATCATGTTTCATAAAATCCATTGTACACACATTAAAATCAATGTGGGATTTAAATGATACATGCTAATCTATTCCTAGGATTACATCATAACCATCCATCTCAGCACTAAGAAATTCCACATTAGCTCAACCACACCCACAATGATACAACATGATCTACAAAAGAAGGCTTGACACTCTCTTCATCCCATAGGAGTTTTAAGTTTCAAAACATAAAGAATCATTTCTACCCTTAATCCTAGCAACTCAACCTCACATTATGAAATAAAAGAGTTCAAAGCACCCGTATGAAACAACACTTTCATCAAGGTAGAAATTAAATAAAAATTACCTCACACTGTGGACGGTCCCGACTGATCATCCATGACAACATCCTCAGCTCTGAAAAATGCCTTGGTTGCCACACTCTGCTCTTTATTACCCCGCTGAGGAGTTGTGGTATTCCAAGAATCACTATGACTGAATTTTCTCTACTGACGAGGGGTATTCTACTACCCCCATCCCGTCAAAGCATACGATGCTTGCGATCCATGAGGAGTGTCACATGCACCCAACCTCGGAGAATTCCTAAAATTTCATTAAATAATCCCCATCTACTTGATATTTTTACTTAATCGAAGTTGTGTTGTACAGTTCGGCTTGATGTGTGCCATAGAGCCACACTGAAAACATCCTAGTTTTCATTGGGGATTCAGAGGAAGATTTATCGATCCTGCTATTGGATTATGTGACATACTCCCAACCTGGTAATAAGTGTCCCTCCTCTACTTTAACTCAGCGTTAGATTTCCAACGATTCCCCATGGGTACCATCATGCTTCATCCACATGGAGTTCCCAACTGATTCCACTAAGCCACCGATGCTCGATTCACCGTCTCTGTGTAATCACCAATACACAACACTACATTTTTTAATGGATCTCATGCCATAATCCTGCATTGATGATCCATTCCTTCAATGACACGCTACACGCCAACTTAGGTGCAAACCGTAGTATGATAAAAAAAATTATGTGAATACTCCGTCACAGACATATGATCTTACTTCAGACTAGATAAATCGTTTGTGAATTAAATTCTAAACGTATGTGGGTAGAATATTTTATTATTCATTTTTTCAACTCCTTCCCACATCATACCATAATCAGTTCCTACTTGGACTACCATCTCCAACCACTAAAGAGAATGATCCTTTATCTTATACATTGCATGCTTTACTCTCAGCTCTAGTAGCATCCCTGAGAATTTGTAAATTCAGTTCATTCTGGACAGCCACACCTCTTCCCTTTCTGATTCCAAACAACCCCTAAATAATGGTGTATCCTGCTTTGGAAACAAAGACTTATAATCGACATGCTTTGACTCTTCTTCTCAATTCACACTTCCAATAGCTTGGAAAGCTTGTAGTCTGCTATGGACTAACTGCTGGTTCACTTAGGGTTCAGGTGCAACGACGTCCTCATCGGCCACTTCATTTTGGTATATAAGACACCTACCCAGTGCAATTTCTATAAACAGGAAACAAACAACCATTAGACTCTCTTCTGTAGACAACATGAATTCCCATTTCAAATCTCATTACACATCAATAACCAAATGATTCTCTCCGCCTTTCCACATTTTCCACATTTCACCATTTTTTGAGAACCAAACCATTTTCAAAATACCAAATTTATTCACATTACAATTTCACACATTTAAAAATACATTTCTCAATTCATCCCATAAATAATTATGCCCAATGAAATATTTATCCTAGAGGGAATTCATTTCTACCAAATATTCCATGGACATCTCATTGGCTACACCAACGACAATTAGATTTCAAATTCATATAAGTGTCTTCAAAAAACATATGTACCCAACTCCTTGGTTACTTGAAGTTCAGCATAAAAGGGATAGTTATGTCATTTGATTCAATATATTACATGTTTCTAAATTCTTACACCATTCTACCATCAAGACTCATGGAATAAACCACAACTAATGTCAACTCCAAATCTGAGAATCTACTCCAAAGGACCGAACAAGCAGATACCACTTGAAACACCCACCCCTACCTCATTGGCGTGAGGAGGCAGTGAGGGATACGTAGCCTTAAGAAACATTTCCAAGGATCCAAAGGCTAGAAATAAATGCTGAGGGATTCAAGGAATAGTGAGGAACGATTTTCCCTTAATAAGATAACCCAACTCAGCCACCCAACGACTAAATATGCATGTACTTTCAAACACATCCATGTGATAATATCAATTCCATCTCAACACCCCAAACCATTCAACTAGACATGTCCATAAGACATTAGAGTATATAGATGAAACTAAAAAAACACCATGAGCCATGACCCCACCACAACTCCTCACTAAGTTCCAAACTCCAAGTTCCACCAAAACATCACAGTGCACCACTAAAGGAGTGTGATGCCTTAACTTTTCCCACATAATGGTACACGACATCTACAAAGACACCAAAGTTCCAAATTAGGGGTGAGTACAACTACTCAATAGGATGTCCCAAACTGCTTTCCCTACATACGCCACTAGGATATAATTGTTAGCACATCTATATAAAAAATTTTATATTAAGCAAAACCATGATACCAATTGTTAAAAAGCCAAACATTCCATAATCCAAACCTTCCACTCAAGGATCCAAATCAGCCATGCCATGCATGGAATCCAATCAACCATGCCACAAGCAAATATCAATTTTCAAAAATCACTCATAAGCTCCATCTAGAAACTTCACCAACAAAGCACACAACAAACCATGGTGGAATTTCTCATCCAACACATTCATTACCAATCCAGTCAAGTGGTACTTCCAGCCCACTTGATATTGATGGTGGAACTTCTGTCCACTATCCCTCACCTTTTTATAGTGGCACTTCCTCATCCACTCCACTACATCCCAACATCATCCACCCAAAAAAACGGGCTTACGGGTCATGTAATGGGGTAAATGCCCACTGGGCCTTCAAGATATGTAATGTGTCTCCATCTACCCAGTTAAAGAGGTATTTTCATTGATTTAATAATAAAAATGAGGCTTCGGCCCCAACATTTAAAAAAACACTCCAAACCGGTTTAACGCCTCCTCCAAACCACCCCACAAACCCATCCCTAAATCAACCAGCTCAACCTTTTACACACAAAGGAAAAAAAACCTATATCTATATTCAATCCTTGTAGATATAGGGAATTAATAGAGGGAGAGGGATAATCCTAACCAAAACCTCAAAGAACCAAAAGAGGGACTTACCCAAGGAGAACGACCTTCAATTCACCAAGAAAACCCTTTGATTTTCCTCCAAAAGAGCTAAGGTGCTCCCCCATATTATTTAAACTGGAACTCCCATGTGATACACAAATAGGAGGAAGAATGTGGGATAACGGGAAATACTGAGTTCCCAAGACATAAAAACCCAAACTTTATGTGGTCGCACGATTACCCCACACAGTTTGGAAAACTGTTCGCCAACCGTGTGGTTGCCACTGTCTCAACACGTGACTTCTCATGGTTTGCCTACATAGTCTGAAAAACCATGCGCACCCATGTGGAGCCCACTGTTAAGGGTGCACGGTTCCCTGGGATGGCCGCATGGTTTGTTCAGAACTTGCTCCAACCATGCTCCCCTTCCCAACTGCCACAACTTTAAATGTTCTTCCTTGAATGGTCCAAACTTCAACCAACCTCTTTAAAAAGCACAAATGAACCGAAACAAGGGCCACATACCTTAAACATGGGGTACTAAAAATTCATTTATTCATTACATACAATTTTGATATAAATTTTATAATAAATTTTTTTTCTAAAAATGTTTTTTGACATTTTTTGAATAAAATTTATTGAAAAAAGAAAGGATAGTTTCCTCATGAATTATTTCAAGTTATATCTAAATATTATTTTCTATCTATGAAAACAATATTTTATGTTACATATTCTTTTCTAGGGGTACTTTTCATGAATAATATCCTTATTATTTTTTTGTTTGGTTTATATAAATGATAGCATGATATTAATAAAAACTATTTATTTTCCATGTTATATGACATTATAAAATATTTATGAAACCTATTTAATTTTTGGGGTTAAGATATAAAAAAGGAATTATTATTTTTGGAAACACACTTGTAAGGAATTAAATATGTTATATGAGGAAAAGTCGTATCTTTCCAATTCATTGTGTAATGATTTATATCTCATGATAATGATAGGAATTGAATGGGAATTGAACTCATTTCACTAATACAATGCTAGAACGAGAGTAAATTAGGTTTTGTAATACATGGATGGAATTGGTAATGAACTTGGCCTAGTAAAGGAAGTTATATTATGCAATGGTTTTTTTATTTATCAATGAAAAATATTGAAATGATTTTCTATGATTATGTGTGGACCACAATTTATTGTATAATGTTATACTCCCACAAATTATGTTTTTTTTGTGTCTTATATAATTCATGTATTATGGACTTCTATGATTTATTCCAATAAAATATATCATGATCTTTGATCAAAAGGATATAATTTTAATAATATATTTTCTTGTTCTTTGGATGTTGTGATTATGTTATCTCTCTTGGTTTTCCATAATGAGAATCTGACCTCAAACGTTTCTATTTTTTCTTTTCCAGAAGATATGAAAAAATTAGGTAAGTAAGATGTGTCAAAAAGGAAAATAATTATGACAATAATATCTGGATATGATTTAGATATTTTAATAATTAGTTCTTTTGTTTCCATGATTTTAAATACACAACACCTATATAGTTTTGGGAATTATTGTTTTATTATATGTAATTAATAATATTTAATTTAGATATAATATCTATAATTTAAATGTATGGTCTATTCTAACCATAATTTTTTTACAAACATTGATGGTCAAATTATATCTCATGGGGTGTTATTTAACTTATAATGTTTTATCACATAAAATAAAAAAATATAAGTACGTGAATATATGTTAATATAATTAAAAATACAATAAAATCAATATGATCAAAGAAATATTCTAACATGACTAAAACTGTCATATAAGTTACCATGACTCGAAATTTTACCACATAAGGAAACACTAAGAACAACATAACTCCAAATAGTCTAAATCCCACACTACATGACTCAATATACTGACAAACCTAGCTCGAATGTATCAAAAAACACAAACTCCTATAAAAATAGGCCATTTTATTTTGTTTGAAACATCATGCAAGTAATTTAAATACACACATGGTGTTTATGTACAGTAAGTTGGAATATAATCCTCATAAAAAATCTCTTCAACACCTTCCATATCATAGAATTGGAATGTGAATATAAAAATATAGTTTAAAATTAAATTATTTACCAGATATGATTTATATTATGAAAAATTAAATTAGTCTCAAACATATCACAAACTGATATCAAACATTCATAGTCAATCACCATAATCTATTGACCAAGAAAAATAGTCCATATCATATCATGTAACATTTGATATCCTACAAGTGAAACCATACTAGTTATATAAATTTATTTATGCCTCTGAAGGCCATATCAACCAATATATTCGTGTAAACATAACCCCTCAACGCCAACTATTCCATGTCATATTATATCACTTATCTAACCTCTCAAGGACAAATATATCATATCACGTCATATCCCATATGGACCCAAATTAAGGAACATGTATGTTTTCATGTTCGTGGATCATTTATAACACAAAACAAATTAGTGATATCCCATTCATGCATGAATTCAACCCATAATCATCATAAATTTTTAATCCCATAATCATTAAAATATATAACTCATTTGGAATAGATTTAAAAACCAAATGAATTAAAAAATTCATATCTAGAATTTAACAAAAAACATTAATGGGAAAAAACACCTCTTGAACCCCAATTTATGTCTACTTAATCCCAAATATGAACCCAAGGATATTTAACAAAACGTTTCCAATTAGACCATTATTTATTAAATACAATTGTTTTAGATATTTTTTAGAAGAATTTAAATTTTTTTCAAACAAACACATTATAAATTTAATCATAAAGGCAAATCAAAAGTAAATTTAGGAACATATACTTATTTTTTAACGACATTTCATATATTAATGTGAAAATTTATTTTAGAAGCATCACCCTTTAAATAAAAATTACATTTTCAAATAAAAACAACTATAAAAATAAAAAAATCATAATCTCATCAAGTGAAAAAAAAATTTGTGTTCTAAATAAACACATCAACTATAACTTTCACTAATAATTTATACCATATTCTTATCATTTTTAAATAACAAAATTTTCATCCACCTAATTTCAGAGATCATGTAGGTAATTTCACTTACTATTTAATCACATGAATCATGGTTTACAATTATTTCATCCCTTATACACCTAACACATATAAATACATGATAAAATAAATTATGGATCAAGGGGTAACTAACCTATATGAAAAAACTATATTTACCTTTTCCCAACACTTTAAATCATTTAAAATAGAAGGATTCAAGGAAAAATGAATTATAAACATGATAAAATCATAAATCTATGAGTGAATGAAGCTTGAATAGATCCTCGAATCTAAGACATGAAGGGGATATTTTTGGGCTTTTAATGTTCATAAAATTACACACACAAACCCCAATGTTGGAAAAATATCGTGTAATGGACCGAATCACATAATAATAAAAATATGATGTTACCCTTACTTAAAAACATCGATTTCATTGGGTAAACATCCATATCACATAATCCACCCTATTAAATATAATACCACGTGTTGTAAGTCCACTAGCCCCTTTCTTGTTGATAAAGTGGAACTACACTACTATTTGACCTAGTAGGTACCCAAAACACCCCCATTGGGTACGTGATAGACTATAGTGGGAAAATACAGTGACATCTATATTAACTTTAGAATGTATTAACAACTAATCACCAAAAAATCATTGAACAAAAAAAAACATTGAATTTAATTAGAGCAATACCCAGATTATAAATGTAAATATTAACTTCCATATATAGGGATTCTCATCCCTAAGAATCATTATTAAACATTACCAATAAATCATTAGGTCCATTTAGATCTTATATTCGCTTCTAACTACTATGTATCCTAGTCAAATCCCTAATGTTCCCACAGAACATGTTAAAGTTGAATTATATTTCCCTTTCTGACATTTCACACTATAATCAATAATCTACCAAATCCTATTGTAAAAAAGAAGAATCCAATTAAAATTTCATACAATTACTCTAAATAATATGAGATGAATCTTGTTTATAATTCTTCCATTATAAAATATGAAAAATATCATTCACAATTCTATATTGTTTTTGTAGTTCAAACATATAGGCAACATCCAATATCCTTTTCAAAATCTTAAATGTTTAAATATACTTGGAATACATCATTCCCAACTTATCGATATAACAATTACAGATATTGGGAGAGACAGAAATAAATACAATATCTCTAACCTCAAACTCAAGGGTTGTATGACTATAGTTGACAAAAAAATCTATTTTGGGATTTAATCATCCTCTTATTGATAATATATATAAGATTAGATGATTCATACACTATTATAGGTACAATAAAGGTTCTTCCAAATGTTCCATCCAACCCAACATTGATTGATATTACATACTATAAAAAACACTAAATCGATCCATCTAGATATATGTCATGTATCTATTATCATATACAAACTCGACCATACTTACATGATCCTCCCATATGCTAGTAATGTTATCAAATAATTCATGGAGCATATATTCAATTGTTTAAATAGTAAACTATAATTATGCATCCATTTATGGAGAATATTTGGTTCTCATATTCACTTTAGAACCCAAATCATTCTATAACACATTCAAAAATCATGATTTCAATCTTGAAAAATAATTTTACATGATACTATACGGTATCCCATGAATCATCGTAACCTCCTAAATATAAATATTTAAGAGATCCTCATCTTGGTAAGTATCATGAATCGTTAATAAGTTGGAAACAATGATTAAAGAATATCTTTTAATTGTATGTAATGAACATAACCCCTCATATACAAATGTATAATTTAAATATATTTCCATTAAAATAATTACATTTCATTATATACAAAATTAGAACATGATAATCACGACTCTCATCATATGATTGTAAATATAACAAAATATAATATATAAAAACAATAATAAAGGGATAAATATTGGGATGAAATAAATAAATCAACAAATTCATAAACATCATCATGATGTTAATCACCATAAATTAAATAACCATTAATAAATGATAAAAAAAATCATGTCTAAAACTTCATTTTAATCGCATCCTCCGTATTCATGCATAGCTTATCCAAACCCAATCTAATATCTATCTAATAGAAGCATGTATCTCCTATAAACTGGAAAAATAAGATATTAATCCAAGGAAAATTATAATAAATCATGGTGGTTTCATAGATAAAATATTTCTAATCAATATATAATAATAGAATCCCATCATCATTTTTAGTGAATATAATTGAAACAGCCCACAGAAATACATTCTTTTGAATGAAACCCTTAGATTTGAGATCATAAAATTTATTCTATGAACCATGAAACCTATATGGTTTCATATTATATGAATTAATAGAAATAGGCTTGGACCCTTGTACTATGTCAATAATAAATTTCACCTACCGATCAATTAATAACCTTAAAAATCGCGATGGAAGAAATCTGAATACCTATCAACAATAGAAGGAAAAAAAATAAAAACACCTTAAACCAACATAAGAAAAATTCATACTACTTGAGATATATTCATACTTTTTTATTCCATACATAGTCCTAAAATATGGATATACTAAACTACTCTACTAGAAATACTCATTAATCATCTACAGAAGGATATAATTTTATTCAAATATGATAAAAATTCATATTGACGCGAAAATAAAAAACACATTTATCCATATAATAAATTTAAATCCATTCAAATCAAATGTGTATATTTGTAAGTGATTTCCATAAAAACATATATCAAACCAAAAGAAAAAATTCCATTAAAAAACCTTATTCTAGTTCTAATGGGTAACACAAGGAAAAAACATAGAAAATAAATGCAATGGAAAAAATAATGATTAGAAACCATAGAAATGAAAATAATGGAATAAAATAAAGTGAAATTAAACAGAACAGTAGTAATGCTATTGGTAATCAAAATTGCATATATCACTATAGAATAACCCTCATTGATATCCAATAGAACCCCCTTAAATAAAAATAGCATACGAGAAACAAAACCATGACCATATCCATAGTTTTCCATATTCTCATATACAACATATTTCCTATGACCCAACATATAAGGCCCCCTACCATCTTTATATACGTGAATACCATAATAAATATGGCTTGCATGCTTCTTTGGTGAACTTTCACATGAAAATAATTAATGATTAGATGTTTAACCAAACCTCTACTATCCAAAGAACCCTTTTGATAAAACTAAAAGTTATATATTACCTAAATCAAAAACATGAATACGATGCATATCTAAAATAATTAATTGAATAATTTCCACTATTTGTGAAGGAGTGGTAGAAATCTGTATAATTCCTACATGACTAAGCTCTCACAAATTGAAATAGTTTATATGTTTTGACGTGAGTGAGTTTATTTTAATAATTTTTTTGATTCAGCAATTGTGTATGAAATTAAGACGTGTGTTATGAATGCATGAGTTTTAGGTTATGAGAATAGTGAAATCATCCTTTGACGGTATGAAGAACTCATATTTTTGTCTTAAATCATGTGTAATCATTTCTTAACCCGAAATAAAAGGTCATTTATAATAAAAATAGTAAATTAAATTTCAATATTAAATTAAAAAGACCATATGTGAAGGACCATTACATGTAATATATAATTAATTTATAATTGGATATATATTTAACATAATTCATAATTCCCTTTTTATCGATGTTTGGTGGAATAAATATCATTGTAACTTCATATAACATTACGATAATATTTAAAAATCTCTTAAGCAATTATCCAAATGTTCACCATACTCAAGGAATAAATTTTGCGGAATCATTGGGTGCAATAAACAACCAATCTATACGACTTGCATTTTTTCAGGGTTTCTGTAGAATAATTCCCCATAAAAGAGGAAGAACTATTGATGATCTCTTTTTTCATTAAAAATTAATGGTGGAGGAAAATTGCATAGAATCCATTTCTAAATTCCATAATTCCATGACGTTCCTTTTCTATTATTATTATTATTATTATTATTATTATTAATCACCAAAAATGTAAAAATCATAATGAATATAAATAAAAATCATTTATACTATTTATAATTTAACCATAAACAAGGTCTCATTTCCCTCATCCACATTTATCGATTCGTGAATAATCGAATTATATTCTATAATGAAATATCACAACATTAATGATCGATATATAATAAATATTATATTCTCAAAACATTAAAAAAATTATTTATTATTATTTAATTGACATATTATTTTTAATAACCTGTGATTAATGAATGGAAATCAAGAAAAACACAATAAATAACATTTATTAGAACTTTTGAAAATGAGCAATAGATTTTAATTGAGATTATAGATACACATACTTTTTAACCCCCTTGGTCTCTTTCTTAGTGGTACTAGTGACAAGTTCCAAAATTATAATTTTAGAATCATTAAACATTCCATGAAATCCATAGAGAGAGAATTTAACATCAAAATGACATCCAACATCCTAAAAAAATTTACCATGTAATATAAGGTTTTTACTACAATATCTAAAATAATGAAGGTCGTATATTAGTTCGACAAACCTATATTCTTGATGTCTCTTTATATAACTTTATAAAAATGATTTTTCCCTTAAAACACAATGGAGGTGTATTTATTCTGATGGCACCATTCATATCAATGGTCCTACGATATTATCATTTTTCTGGAGAAAAATTGATAAATACTTTCTCCCATTATTATTTAATTTTATATCTTTTGCGACACACCCAAAATATTCTTCATCACCGAAAACACGTGTCATTATAGTTTTCATCAATAAATAAATTTCTGAATGTTATAATATCCATTAAGGATAATATTAATGTCTATGTTCAAATAAATGTTTTTTTAAAAAGTAACATCCAATGACACACATAAATCATGATTAACTATTTATGGTCATGTTATCATTAACATTTATCTTATAAATTACCAAAGGAGAACTTTGTGTTAGTGTGTGTCAATTTATTATGATCTTCCTAACCCTAATAGAATATATTTTATATATACCACAAAAAATATGAATTTTTCACAAAATATGGTTTTAGAATAATCTCATGGAACCTATAGTTTCTTACCATTTAATGGAATTGTTATTACATTCAAAATTACCTATAGTCTGAATGAATTATACATAAAAAATATCAAATTAATGAATAATAATGTTTTTTATAATAAATCATATTAAATAATAATGAAATAAAATCAAGTGATATAAAATTTGGATCAAGGGTACACACTCCCAAAGACACCCACATTATCTACATCCAACTAACATGACCATTTAGTATACTAGATGTCACATAATACTCATGCGTCAGCTGAGAGGCATCCTTCATTATGGGACATGACATGTATTCTTATATGGATACTCTAATCACAAATAAGGTACCTTATTGATAATAATCCATCAATACTTTATCCTTATAATGTATGTTCTTTTTAATTTTATTGTAACCTCTGATTTTTAGTGATATCCATCACTACAGTGTTATCACAATAAAGTTTGATAGGATATATTGTACTAGGTACCAAATATATCTCTCACAAAAATTTAAAAACCCAAACTACATACATTAATACATTATAAGACACAATATACTCATTATATAATATATTATCTGTGAACAGTAGATAATTTAATCTCTTATAGCTAATCGATCATCTATTGAGATAAAATAATTATGCAGACATTGACTTTAGATAATTCTAATCTATCTAAAAACTATCATATGTATAAGACATAATGACTAGTTGTTTCATCTCCTCCATAAACCTAGAACATATCCATATTATACCTTAGATACATAAGGTTACCCTTAGACATAATGAATTTTTTTTCAACTATATTTTCTTGATATCCTCATACCATGACCAATGCATAAGAAACAACAATACATGCACGTAATAAGCAGTACATGATAGAAACTATCACATAAGAGAATGATAATTCAATCATTCTTTTTCCCATCATTTGTGTACGATAAAAACATTTCTTTGAATGATGTATTACATGAGACACTGGAACTAATCCAATCATGTATTTTGTCATAGTGAACCTATTCAGTATATAGTCATTATGTATACATTGGATTACTCTGAGCATCCTCTTGGCTCTATAACACATGATATTGATGCCTATAATATAGTATGCTTCACCAAAATCCTTCATCAATAAGAAATTTCCAAATCATTCCATAACCTAATTTATGTATTCCATATTATTTCAATTTATTATATTTCAATATTATTCAATATTCTGAAATAAAATGTACTACTTCTAAACGAAATGTAATCATATGGATCAAATTAATTATTAATTAATACAAATTCATTTATAAATTTATAAAATATATCATTTCAAAAACTATATAATTTCATTAATTTGAAAATGGATATCTCCAATTTACACAATATATTAGAATTTTTATGATTCACAAAACTTTTAGTTTTGTCATGTAAACATCCTCATGATATTTATTATTAAGGACTATTTTGGCATCCATTCGAAAATATAGTAGTCATCATAACTATGGAGTGAAATTTTCTAATGGATTTAATCCTGGAAACTAATTAAAAGGTTACATCATATTAAATTATTTTATATGTTTTAAACCTTTTGGACTCTATAAATAATTTATAGTTATTTTCATTATCATTCATTAAGATTTTTCTCTTCAATACCCATTTATATCCAATAAGATTTACACCAACTGTATGATTCATTAGAACCCCTTATTAGTTCTAATATATGTAATTCATCTCAGAATTAAAGTATTATATCCATCATGCATCATATAAGAACTATATTTCTTCTTTATAGGATATAATATAATCACTATAAACCATTAATGAGTCATCAACATCAATGATTATAAAACCACATATTTTTGTTGTATTTACTCTATTGTTGTTCTATATAGCACATGTGTTTTAAAAAAACCTTCTCACATGTGGTCCTATAAATTCAACTCATGTACTAACTATTTTGTATCGGGAGTAGAATCATAATTAATGTATACTTTTCTCCCCTTATCCTCCTTGAGGTTATTATCCCTCTCAAGAATTATGGGATGTCTTCCAATAGTTATTTTAATGTCAAACATATTGTATTAATATTATCGCCTTTTTTCCATAGGTTACCCTAATTTTTTTTTTCATTTTTCTTGGTTCTAGTTTATTTCATGAGATAGCCTTAAAAAATTATCTGTAGCCCCATGAAAATACATATTACAAAAGAAGTTACTTTCCCCTCCATAACACACAGGGAAACAATTTTTCATTGATTTTGGGACACAATTTGGTTATAATAATGATATCTATAATAAATATCCCAAATAGGATAATATAATTATTCAATGAATCATTCTTAAATATACAATTCCCAACAAGGTATAGTTCTCTTTATCATTAATACTACTCCAATGTGGTGTATAAGGTAGAGTGGGATAAGATAAAATCTCACACTCCTCTAAAAACATGGTTATGTATTGGTTATTATATTCACTACATCGATCCAATAATATTTTCATTATCTTATTAACTACATGATCATCAACACCTATATTGAACTAATTAAATTTCCAAAAGGATTCATATGTCTTCATCATTATGTTAATATAACCAAACTTATTCACTACATCATCAAAAGTAATAAAGTAGAGTATCCACCCAATACATTCTACATAAAAATTTCCAAACATTATTTTTTTTCTAATTCTAGAAGATCTATTACTTTTTAACACTAAGAACTAAATGGTGGTTTGGTCATCAATCCTTTTAAACAATAATATCATTTATCAAGTGTATTTAGCATAAAAAATTTTATTTAACCATATTAATATAAATTTTTCAAACAATTCTCATTTAAATGGCCATGAAAGTGAATCTTATGTTGGGGGTAATATGAGTTGCACGTATTACTTATTTTATTAATAGGAAATATATTTTTTTTTCATTCATAACACAAATTTAATTATTAAGTGGTTTCCTCCCATAACATTTGATATATTTGTAAAAGATGAAACTTTTAATTCAATATCTAAAAAAATACATCTATATCATAAAATAAATAAAAATTCTTACTAACACTAATAACCTTATAATAATTCTTTGAAACCAAAGTCAATAATGTCCCCAATGTGAGATAATAGTCTCCAGTATATAGACCAGCCAACCTCAGACCATTGGAAGCCTTTAGATCCACCTCACCTCTTGAAACCTTCTAAATTCTACTTGGTTCTAGTATTTTGATGAATATGTGATAACCAAATGCATTATTTAATATCCACTAATTAGATATAGAATGATTACAATCGATAAATAATGAACATAAATCTTCCCCTTTCTTCTTTAGTTGGGTTGAATTCTACTTTTAGTGGCCCTGTTAGCCACATGGAAAACAAATTGTATCATGTTTATTTCTTTTTCCTTAGATATTCTTATTTATTTAGGGATGGTTCTTTAGGGATTTTGAATTGTAATAAGTTTTCCGACCCTTCTTATATTTTTGCCATCTTAATTACTATAATGATAATGGTTTTTCATACCATATGTCGTTATCAACATGGTTGATAAGACTATGAAGACTTAGATATTTCTTATCACTATTTCTCATATTATAATTCACAATATAATGGGACAAGTGCTTGGGTAATGAGGATATAATTTTATGTGTGTTTATCTCATCATAGATCATAAAATAAATGATGTACATGTTCTCAATGGTTCCAATAAACATCATTACACGTGTCCCATATATCACTTACTCTTTATTTAGTCATGTGAATAGTGAATAGGGATCTCATAGATCACTAGTTTCACCTACTCATTATAGATATTCTTATGGTAAGAAATTATGTTATAAAAATCTGTATCCTTATAATAATTTAAAATCTCATTGTACACTATAAATTTCATAAAACATTTTTCATCCATAGGATTATTTATTATATTAAAATTGGGAGAAAAATATTCCTCATTTCCCACATTATAAAAGTACTCGAGATGTCGTGATTCTAAACTTGTATACATTCCATTCATCTTATAGTTTAACAGATACTTTACTATTCTATTCCTATAAATTTGTTGTAGTGATATGGTTATCCTTCTCATGTGTGGATAGAAATGATAATTTAAAAGTCATATGATTTTTAGTTTCAATATATTAATATAAAATAATAAGTAGTTTTTTGATTAAAAAATATATTCATAAATTTAAATTAATTAAATTTATATAAATATCTTACTATTATTTGAATATTAATATCCCTCGCCACTGGTTTTTGAATATATTTTAATTTTAAATTTCTAGTGGAAATGAACTATATTCTTATCTCATAACCAAAACATGGTCTTTACTAGGTGTTTGAAGTATTTTTGGTAGACATAACTTAGCAACTATAGTAAATTATAGTTCAATAACATGTTGAGTATAATCGCTCAAACAGAAGTTATGTTTTATGATTTACTCAACCGCTCACTCATAGTTACACCATGCCATGATTGGTCTGTAAAACCTTTATGTAATCTATTTTATATCAACAAAAAACATCAAGAAATAATTTCCACAATAATTAAATGTACCCCAATGTGGTTTGGTCCTATACATTAAATTATGCGGTAAATTATATCTTATGATGTTGAAGGATATGCCAACATAATATTTTAACTAAGGGTTTTCTGATCCTTATATGCAATGACAATTTTATTGCTCTAAAATCCTTATTAATATTATGTGGATTTTACATATCTAATTAAAGATGTATGAAAAAAAATTCATTCGTAATATAATTAAATTTTATTTCATCATAAATATTCAATAATAAAAATATTTTGTGATCTTGTAGAATTCAAAAACATAAATAATACACCCCACATCCTATATAAATAAAATTTTATTGTAGTGATCATGATATTCTATAATTTGTAGTTAATATATAGGATGATAAACTGAACCTTGAACCCAGGGTAAAACATCTTCATTTGTCTATTAGTTTTTTTTCAGTATTCCATCTTTGATCCTATGCATATCCTCAATTAGATTCACCTCAACTCCTTAACATTGATCTCCTACACACTCTTGGATAATATTTTGTATCATAATACTTGAATCACAAATAGGTTGTGATATCTAATGGAATGGATATATTATTTTTATATAAAATAACACATTGTAAAACATGTAATTATATAATAAGAAGGTGGGGACGACCCCAAGAACATGAAAAAAAATTTCCATGTAAAATTAAATAAATTAGTTACAAAAAAGGTCTGGTAAAATATCACGATCAACCAAACACCAATCAATGAGCTTTTTTTTTGAATCATTTTATCAATTATAGTAATTCAATATTTAATTTAAATTATGTTTTACAAATAAATCCAATTTATTCAATTTATCTTAATTTCATCAAACCATCCTTAATTCAACATCATCTATAATTTAAAAAAATAATAATTTCAATTATAATTAATGTTGTACCCTATGGTTTTTCTTGGAAACATTATGTTTCTATAAAATTTTAGCCATTGAAATTGAAATAATATATAAATTTTAACCCAATGAAATGACATTTACTATTGAATGAATGAAATAAGTAACACATGATCAATATTTTTTATTATATAACTATCAATTTTTCCTATGATAATATGATAAACCCATCCAGAAGATTACTACACATATTTTAAAAATGTAAATGGTATGTACTTTTATTCTTCCCTTGTCCAAAGCACACAAATTTTGTTTTTCAATGATTATTACCATAGATGTTTTAATCTTTCATGGAATGTAATTGAAATACAAGGCTTGTAACCTCATACTTGTTTGGAATGTATGCCACCTATCATTTAGCTAATACACAGTTTGATGGGACACCATGTGTTATAATACATGATATGATTGGATATATGCATAATCTAAATAACATACACTATTTTAGTTCAACATTTCATGTTATAATCAATCCATTTGTACATTTCATTAGATATATTCCAATATTAGATATAATATTGTCGGATCTAACCCAATATAATGAGATATAGGTTGGAATTTGTTTTACATGGTGTGCACTCAAGTTGTACATGTTATATACTCCATATTTCTTTGCCGACAGAGCCTTTTGAACCTATTGATTATCTCAAGGAAACTTTTCATCATTACTAATAGAAAATCTATTAAGGGAAATTTTTTCGTGAATAATGACAGAGAAATTTTTTTTATTGATTATTAAATTGAAAAGAATTATTTAAAAGAAACATGATAAAAATAAACTAATAATAATTAACTACCAATTTAAAATGTGATCGTTCGGATACAACACATAAGTTCTATAGATAATTAATGTATCCTTCGATGGTATGACCAACTCAAATTTTAATAATAAATAAAATAAGAATATTATTTTACATGATCAAAAATTCATGAACATGAAAAATAGTAGAATACATGACTATATGAAAATTATTGAACTATGGGCGAATGATATTCAGATGTAATTTTTTAATTAATTTTTATATGACACATAATTATCACTTTATCAATGTTTAGTGGAATATGTCTCGTTCCACTATCATTGCACTATGGGTTCCAAATACGTAGTCTATCTAGAAGTTATCTATGTATTCACCAAAATCATTGTATGATATTTTATAATCATTGGGTTCTAGCAAGGATGATTATTATCACTATGATTTCTCATGGGATAGCATATAATAATTATTATTGAGATAGAAATAAATTATTGTTCTCTATCATTCGATCATGAGAGAAAGTGAGGGAAGTAATCTATATACCGTTCCCTCTCTATATAATAATATAGATTCATGCTCTATCAATTTATTACACCCTTGGTGTTTTAGGAAAGCGATATAATTAGGTATTTATATGGGAAGGTTTACGGTTGGAAAATAACACACAAACTCTTTTCTAATTCAAAAATTCATAGATGACCCCATGAACAATTATAATATAGATATATTAATATTAAATAAAATTCATTTGAAACACTTATAAAATTTAAATAAATATAAATTATACCATTTCCAATTGGACTACTAAACTCGGTCCACTTTTCATCGTCCACATTTACTAATTCATAAATAATGATTATTTATATAATATATAAATACCATTTTCTTATTCATTGATAAATATAATAAATATTATTTTCACAAAAATATGAAAACTAATATTTAATATTATTATTTTACTCACTCTTTATTTTTAATAACTTTCGATTAAATTATAATGATCAACCCAACCACAATAAGTATTATTTAATCTATTTTTTTTAAATTAAATAATATAATTTAACTAATATTACTGACCCAGACAGTATGTTACCATATAGTTATATTTCTAAATGGAATTAGGAACAACATTCTAATTCCATGAATATTTCTATGAACATTCCCATGAATCCATCGATTAATAAGTTATCATTGTCAAGACACCCAACATCCAATAAATGTTTATTCTGTAATATAATATATTTATAAAATATATCAAATCATGTAGCTTTCATGTTAGGGAGATCAACCTATATTCTTGAGGTTTATTTCTTTATTTTTCCGGAAATGAAAATTCCATTCAAATATCATTTTAATAGATTTATTTAGGTGGTTCCATTACAAACAAGGGGAATAAGATATTAACATACATTAAAAGAAAAAAAATGGACAAATGCTTTCACACAATATCCATTATTTTTACGTCATATTTTTTGCACCAAACAAATTCTCATTCACTATAATCGTGTATCATCATCATTCTTTTCAATAAAACAACGTTTTTGATTCATGATAAATGTTAATGATAATCATAATTTCTAAAGATCAAAACATAGATCTATAGCTTGGAACATACAATGGTACATAGAAATGTATATTTGCTTTTGATGTCAATGTTCTCATATCCTAATATACTTGAGATTACCAAGGGTGAACACAATGATAAGGTATCTTAATGTCTTATTATCATCATACCTTTGATAAACTATATTTTGTATTTCCCATCAAAAACTGTCATCTAGATATAGAACAATGTTCAAGAATAATGTTGGGGAACATCACGATTCCCATCATAATATGAAACTATTTTAAAATTTCAGGGAATTATATATTATTAAAGAATTATATTATATAAATATCATCTATAAGAATAATCATGATGATATAAAATAACATCTTTAATGATAAAAATACGTAACAGAGTACTACATAAGGTGATTCTAGGGAACCAACTCTATATGATATCATGCTGGAATCACTATGTATAATCCTCAAGTAAACCTAAATAGACTTCCATGATATGGTATGACTATTGTTGGTTATTGATTTTTGTTCAAAACTCCAAGAGACTTGAAACACCATTATTAATCTTCTTTATCACAGTGAGGATGTAGTGCACAATTTTGTGGAGGATATCATGCAGACGACTAACGAACATACTCAACCAGTGGATACCTAAAATGCTTCGAGGATTTTATCTTCAACATTGGTGATCATAAAAAATTACATTGGATGGAGATCATGATTTTAAAAGAGTATTATTCAGCGAATGGTGCACACATTAAAGCACTTTGTTATTTCTAGTATATAAATACTTCTATATTTCACCCATATTTATCTTGGATGTATGGTTTATTTTTCCTGTACTATTTGGATTATGTATTAATCATATCTTAAAAAAACCAATAGTGGTTTCTGAGTGATTCATAATAATATATTATTATATTTTTTTTGAAAAATAAAGAACATCGAAGAAGAGATCGCCATACACACCATCTCCATGACATGGGAATCCCTCAACACATTTTATATCTATCCTATTTTTACAATTTTATTAGATTTGTTGAATTAAAATATCCACTTTTTCTTTAATTGGAAGCGATTAGGAAAACATTTTAGTTCACATATTATGGGTTTACATTTGAAAAACCATAATCAAATCATTACTATGGAGTAACATTATTTTTTTACACATGTGCCATGGATATTCAAAATGGCTTCATAATATACATAATAATGTAGTGTATGTCATGAGTGAATGATTTACCCTTACAAATCATGCCTATGTAAAGTTAAGTGACCATTTATACAACTATATCCTATCAAATTCCATTGGTCATAGGAAAAACTATTCTTCCATTTTTTTCTTTTCTGACTAGAATTAATAATTAATAATTTATATTTAAATGATAATAAATGTTATTTTTGTTATATTTATAAATTAATAAATTGATAATTAATTAAATAGTTATAAAATGTTAGAACTAATTTGTAAATTTTTATGAAACATTAATTATCAAATAACGATTAAAATATAAAATTTTAATATATCAAATATTTTTAAATAAATTATTTTGAATGTATTACAATATTGAAATAAAATGTATTATTAAGAAATAATAAGGGTAATTTATACTTTTTAGAAATTATAAAAATAAGGATTAAATATAAATTTGATTAAATTTTATTTATTAATATTTCATAATTACTTCAAATGAACAGTTTAGAATATAGGGCCATATTTTGATATTATTTAAACCACAAAAATATGACTTTGGATTATTGATATGATTAGTGATTACATAATTATTAAATACGTGATATTTAGATTATATAAAATATCTATATAATAAAAAATTGATTATAAAATTGTTTATAATTCCGGATAATATAATATATTATAAATTACATATAATGAATCATATGAAAGTGTTCATATTTAATGTGAATATAATGTATTTTTATTTATATTTTTTTAATTTCAATAATATATTGATAATATAATAAAAAAATTAATAAGAATAATTTTTTAGGGAATGTATCATAAGAATTTATCTCATCATTAAATATTTGAGTTTTTTATTAATTTAATGGTTATTCACTATTTTTTAATAATTAATAAACTTTTTTATAATATTAATGGTGTATACTATATTTTAATTGATAAAATAAATATAGAACAAATATAAATTAATTACATTTTTTGAGTGAATCTATAATGAATTTATATTTTTCATCTACCTTAAACAATTCTTGGTATATGAGTAATGATATTGAATATATTTGATGGGAATATTTTGTGCCAATTTGGATTCATAGTTATGCTGAAATTGATTCAATATTTATTAATGTGTCCCCTTTTATAGGTAATAGGGGTCAAACTACAAATGATAATTAATCCTTATGCCGAGTCTCGTAAGATAGATGGGGTTTATATCATTCATTTCATGATTACCCATGTGAATGTTATCAATCATATACAAATATATGACTTTACCTTAAATGTTTGTATTCCTTATTCATTAGATGAATATGAATATGCTTTATGGTGTTTGGAATATTTTTTTTTGTGAGTAACATAAATTAGTGGGTTGTGTACAGAGTTACCCATCAATATGGTTTGATAATTTGGCTTAATAAAAGGGAATATTATTCCCAAAACAATTAACTACATATATGAATACATAAAGGTAATGACATGAGATAAGATAATGAGATTAAAATACATTTAAACACTACATATACTATTCCATACCAATTGGTATTTTAAAAACACATATCATCCTACTATGTAGTTCCACAATAAGAAAATGTGACCCTCAAATATCGTAGGTTAGGTAATAATGTAATGGGTGACACTAGAATTCCTAAGGTAGTTTCATATCAATTTGGTGTTACATTGAATTTTCTTTGGTCATATTGTTTTTATGTTTTCCTTTTTTACACATATATGGGAATTCCAAAGTGTTAAAATACTAGAGGAATATTGTTGGGATTATACATATTGATGACTGGAAAAAATTTAATCGGTTGACGATCCAAGAGTCACTTGTGATATGAATGGGATGATTCCCTACCTAAATTACTAAGAGATGAGGTTCATTCCATAATGGAGTCATTTTCTTAGTGAAATATGGATCTTTTCCCACTAAAGGATATGATTATTTTTTAAATGGAGCCATTATATTTGGAAGATCTCATTTAATAAAATTATTTATTATATCTTTATAAAATTATATTAAGATAACGATATATTTTTTAATATAAATGGAATAATAATCAATAATAACCATAATATTAATAATTAATTGTGATAAATTAATTTCTATAAACATTCTTGATATGTAAAATAATTGTTGAAGATGTTTCAAACAAAAAGGAATTTTTTATCTTTTAGAACAATAGTTTCATGTGAAAATAACTAGTGAAATTGTTCAAAAAATGTTGTATATGATTTTGGGAAATACATGAAATATAAATAGGATGTTTACACCCTCATTATTATTACTATAGAGTTTATCATTCAAAAAAAATATGAGACCCCATATTCCTCTAAAATTATAGACACCCTTAAAAGTGTCTATCTAGATCAGGCTATGCATGAATAGTATGAGGTGTCTAAAGATATATATTTTTTGAAAATGATTGAAGGAAACAAAAGCCTCCATTAATATACTATAGATAATTGGGTACGAAAATGAGTTTTTGGGATTGGGTCACATATTAATCTTGAATTTTCCATGATTTCATTCTATAGTCATTACTGAAAAGGATTCAATATTTTATTGTGATTTACAATATGAATGAAAAATTTAAAAATTAAATAGAACTCCATAAGTTTTTAATGATTTTATATCAAGATATGTGTGCTCCTAAACAAAGTAACCAGCTAATGGTAAAAAAGGATAAATTTAATTTTTCTTCCCAAATGGGGAAGACTAATGATCAAGAGAGTCTGCACTACATTTCAAGGCAACAAATATAAAGGATAATGATTGTATATTGGAAATTATATCTATTAAAGATGAAATTTACAAGAATACCTGTGATGTTAAAATAATCTTATTGAATGGTCCACATAATGTATAAATGTTATAAAATTAATTTTTTTCCTTTGAATGGTATGTGATAGTCGCTATATATTTCAAAATGGTTTTAAATATTCACGACAGAATAAGTTAAATAAATAAATGTATACTCATGATGGGTGTTACTAACTAAGGAATGGATTAAATATAAGATTACATTTGGAACATGAACAATTCATTCATAGTTATATATATCATATGATGTTCCTTTTTCACATTATTCTCTATAGTAGATCAAGTAAATAATTTTTTTAGAATGAAATAGGATGGGATTTTAATATATATATATATATATTATGATTTATTTAATTATACAACATTTTTAGGCAGAAAAATATATGTTCTATTGTTAGGAAAGTAATTATATATCCATTTATGTTTTTTTTCAACAATGGGAATGATTTAAATAATATAATTTGATGATATTCTCAAAGTGTTGAGAATAGAAAAACTGAGAAAATTATTTCTAGGTTCGCATACAATATGATATCTACATATAGGTAAAATTTTAACATGGAAGATGAATTTTTTTAATAGTACTAAATATTTCTCCATGTAGGATTTTTGGTAACTAGAACTTATGGTTTTATACAGGTATGTTAAATAATTCCATATAATGGGATTATTCAAAGTTCCCAAAGAAGTTTATAAAATACCATTGGATTTCCATGTCAGGTATAGATGTTATATAAATTAATTATTTTATTTTCAACAGTTTTTTATAACAAATATATATTTTACAATGTTCTGTAAATATATATTATTTATAAATCAATTGTTGAATTGAATATTCATGTATTTTTTGTTCTTGTGATAATGTAACACAGCTAATAAAATTAGAATTTTAATATAAAGGAATGTATCCAAGTAAAATGGATCTAATTAAATTATGTGTATCCTCATCAAATTGTCATATATGATAAAATAAAAAATTATTAATTTAATATTTTCTAAGAGAAAAGAGATATGACTGACAGAAAAAAATTATTTATGATTACTCTGAATTAAATAATTTATTTTTTAAATAATATAGGCATATAAAATATTTTTCCAAGTTAGATGTATTAATATTGGTACTTATTAAAATATGAGGTAATGTGTTCCTACTTACCATTGGAGGTTCTTTTTAATAAAATGTAATTTTCAAAAATGATACATGAATTGAACAAATATAGTAATTTATTTTATTTTTTCTAGTTAAAATGTAAATAAATTTTATTTCAAAAACCCAATGTAGTTTGTGTAACATATAATGTTATTCTGAAATGAATATAATTACTATGAGAACATTGGGGGTATGTTTGGACATAGATAATTTCAAACTAAAAAAATAATGAATCCGACCAATCAATAATTATAATTCATATTTCACTAAATATTTAACAAACATTAGGATATTTGATGAAAAATGGAAATGTAAATAGTAATAATTAATTTTAATTAAAAGTGAATATCACTACTTCATGATGGAATGTATCTATCAAATATTAATTTTAATATAACATAATGTCCTAAATGTTTTTTTTCATATAGATGTAAATAGAAAGATAAAAGGTACATTTATTTATGGTGTTAAATTATGTTTTAGTTTATCTTAAAAGGGTTCAACATGTGATGGTAATGTAATAATGAAAATAGTTCCATTATTTCAAAACATAATAATAGAAAAGTTAAATGGAATGTGTTCTAAGGATGATTATGAATCACATAAAAGAGTTATATTTATAAAATTTGTTTTGATATTATAATATTATATATTATAATGTTAAGATTTCTGAGAATGTTTAAATAGTTTAATGTTTGGAATAAAATTATAACTCTCATACTTATTCAAAATATCTAACTTCATATATATTTGTCAGTAAATTGTTAGATGGTATGATTTATCATATGGTCACATAGATATATGGTACAAATTATATATCCATGTAATTAGTTAACAAAAAACATAAAATCAAATCATACATAAGGTTAATTTAATAGTTTAACATTTATGATATGATAAAAAGGTTCTTATAAGGTTTTTGATAAAAATTATTAAAATGGATTAACAAAATAGAGTGCATCATATTAAAAAGAAATATCTATTTTTTTATTCTTTCATGTTGAGAACATAAATGTAAATATAGATATATATAATATGAGTTTTAATGATAGATTACCTCTTAAAGTATGACTTTGAGTTATCTATAAATTATGTTTTATATAAGGTATTAAAAGTCACAATCATTTAAAATGTATATTAAGAGTATAATTCTTTTACTGAGATATAAAATATGATAATGAGGCCCAAAATAATGAATATGATTCCTTGTCCATGTTGGATGGCCCACTAAGTATACCATATGGAGTTTCATATAGATGTATTTTTAACAATAGGGGTTCATGGATTATATTTGAGTCCCCACTACCTAATGTTGGTGAGATACCTAGCATGTGTAAATTAAAACATTGATATTTAACTTATATAATTCTATATATTGACTTATCTAATATTAGGTTATGGGGTATATGGTCGATCAAGTTGAAAATTGAAGATTAATCAAGATGGTCTCTTTCATCTTGTATGAAATGTATAACCTCAGTGACATTAATTGAGATTGATTTTTGGATTTTCAGAACACATATATATATTTTATATCTATCTATATATGATAAATTAGTCATTCTTATGCATAATAATGATTAAAATGTTACATTTTCACCAATAATGTCATCCTATACTCTGAAAATATTGAACAGATAAGTCGTATATATGGGATTGAAATAATATGTGTCCCATGGACCCTCGATTTTTTGGAAAAGGCGAAAATATTAGGATCCATGTTGGTATATAATACAAACTCCTTGACACAGGTATCGAGACACATATGATTGATAGAGAATATGAAAGGTCCCTTTTTTCCTGTGTAGTATCTACTCATTGAAATAGGCTACTCTATTCTTACATTTTAGAATCTAGATATTCAAATTTTTTCAACACTATAATGGCATGTGAAGTCAAACTTTTTGATTGACAAAATATAGATTAAGTATGATTCAAAAAGCTACTCTAATAGTGTCTTATGGTTAATCCAAAAGTGTTTGGTTGGGTATTCACAATGTTTTACATATGATGTGATAAAAAGTTATGTTAATGATATATTTTTAATATCAATTAATATATATATAATATTATTTTAGAATTTTATTTCAAAAGTTATTTTATATGATACAAAATAAGGTGAAATATCTCAATTACTCTGTGGATTTAGTGGAAGTGGAGCATTAAAAAATGTATATTCCTAAAAACTATACGATGAATGAAATATATGGATATCACACTACATGGAATATTCGATGATGCCAATGATGATATTTTTGGACAATCAATCATTCATAAAAAACTAACCTAATAAATATTTAATTTTTTCAAAAGATGAGGCATGTGGTAGTTTTTTACATTCATGTGTTTTACCATTCAACAATAAGTATAATTAAATAATGTCTTATGAATGAACATGATGATTATATAATCACCAAGTAATATCATTAAGTCTACATAAAGGAACTACCTTGAGATTGTAGGAGAACGAGTTGTTCTTGATTATTTTTCAGAACACCCAAAGACCCAAAAATATTTTATTATTACTCCATATCACATTGTGGTATTATAACACCATAGGGTTAAATATAATTCCATTCATATTATGAATTATTTATCATGACACATGGATACCTATGGATGCAGGAGGCATTAATCTCTCGCAGTGGTGATCTTTATGGAAAAACATCAGATGATGATCAAGAAGGTTCTAGAAAAATATATCATTAACGGTATGCACATTTATAAAAACATTATATTTCTAGTATTTACAAGTATTTATATTTATTCCATAATAATTTTTTATGTTTGTTTTATATTGTTAATTATTCTATAATTAATTTTAAATAAACCATTAAATAACTAGAAATGTCATCTATATATGGACCATATTTATACATAAAGTATCCTGATTGGGATCATAATGATAAACCAATCAATTTTGACATTCCATTCTACATTAGAAACACACAATTTGTTCTATGAATCTATAATAAGGGGATGATAATTTTTTTAATGACCACCAAAATTCTATCCATCAATATGAAAATTAAAACCATTCCTCATCTAACTAAAACAAGATCCGCCTAGTCCTACTCATACCTACTTATCTTCCTCTTTCTTATTCAATAATATATGATCATTGGTCACTACATAGTAAAATGTAGATAAATAAATGGTAAAAACATTGTATAATATCTCTCATATAAATGAATTATCAAATAGACATGCCTTTAAAAGATAATACCATATAAATGTCGGTGAAATCAAAGGAACTATGTGAACTAGGATGCATAATTGACAATTGGCATGATCACCAATATAATATCCAGAAACTCTTATATATTTATCATCATAATTGTATAAAGATAAAAATTTTCATTAAATAGATCCTAACAATAATAAATTTAATTTCTTTTTTGTTCTCGTATCCTAGTTTAGTATATCCTACAAGCATCGAGCAGGTCCCCCAGGCCTAGAAATGAAAACCTTCACCCACTTCCTCTCAAAAGTATCAATTGAAAAAATATATGATCCACTACCACAATCAATTTTAAAAATACCCAATGTTCATAATATCATGTATGTATAGGAGGGTTTTATTCACGAGAATCATGAATAATATCAGAGACATTATTCACTTCATAGTATGGATTCATATTCTTACGATGGAATAAATTAAACAAACACATAGAGATAATAATTTCCACTAGGGTCTCTAGATCATCCACTAATTGAAAATACTCTAAATCCCCCACCATATACCACTCATTGTAAAACTATTATGAATCCCCCTTTAAATAGGTTCAATAACTCATATCAATCATTCAATATCTCTATAAATTAATCAACTGACTTGTTTATAATAAAGAAAAAATATTATATCAAAAAGTTATCATTCATCACTTCTTGAACATAATAAAAAAATATGAAATCCCCCCATGAAATTCACGAAATTAATTATATTATAAAAAAACGCATTAACACATATTATCTATTCTTTCATTCTTTTAATGATGAATAATTTTTCACATTACCCAATCTCAAGATGGATTCAAATTTGTGCAGTAGTGAATTTTTATGTCAATATAGCACTACTAATGATCTATAGCGGGGTGGGTAATGTATAAAGTACTATATTAGAGAACTATTGTAGTGGTAATATTCAACAAATTTGGGATTTTAGGCCACATATTAATGGTTTTTTTCTGTAGGCATCTAGTCCATATCATGTTGTCATGTAGGATATATACTAGAATAGCTACAGACCTTGTGGTGTGAGGGATGGTGGTGATTATTATAAAGGTCAAATGGACATGGGATATCATTTAGGGAGTATAGATGTTGTGATTTTCCACTGGTAATAGTTCAAGGTTAATATAGAACACATTGGGTTGAGTTGGTAATATCATGGCTATAGATGTTGATGAGTGATTCATTGTAGGATCTATGGTAAGGAGAGAAGGATTGTTGCAGTTTAAGCATTAATCGCATTTAATAGAAATTGTGCCTAAAGATATTTTTTTTATATAAGGGTTATCTATTAACATAGTTAAATATTTTTATAATCTTGATAATGATAAAAAATTTAAATTATTAAATTAAATTTTACAAAATTCTAATAAACCATGGTAGATTAGTCTCTGACTATGGTTGTGTTGTCCAAAAACCCATGTTTAGAATTCACATCATGTCCAATATATATTTTTTCATTATAAGTCATCCAAAATATAAACACTCTATAAAATAATGAATATGAATCTATTTTGTAATATATTACCTCAGTGTGAAGATTCTATGAAGTCAAGAAGTCGCATTTTCTCATGTTTACTACCAAATAACTAGAGGCTAGGGAAGAGAGTTAAGGGTCCATGCATGTCGTTTGGGGAGTATCAAACCATTAATAGTTTATATAATAAAATAATATATTGATTATAAATAGAATGTAACATTGGAATAAAATAATTATAAAATTATTAATCTTGAATTAATACCCCCTCATGGAGAAAAAAATCAACTCGGTTACCAGTAATCATATGTATGCCTCAAAATCAGAAATATAGTTTGTAAAACTAGAAAAAATATATATATTAAAAATCACACTCTTAGTTACTAAAATAACATATAACCCTATATCCAACATGTATCTATAAAAAAATCCTAAATATAGGTTCCTCAGGTCATTCCTGGTAACAGTATACATATAATTTATATAAACAAAAGATATGTATGACTAGTCAGTTGGAATTAAATCATCGGTATAAAACATTGGAATTCATTGAATTTAGAGGAGAAAATATGTCCTTATATGAAAATAATATAACGATAAAAGATTTAATATATTTCATTTAAATCATGAAATAATCATTATTGAAAACAATGTCACTAAAATAAATCCAACCTACATCAGTCATCACTAAAACCATTGTATCAAGCAATATAGCCAATAGAACACCATGTATACCGAGTCTATTATAGGAGAAATTGTTCTCATGGAACAAAAATATTTTTTACTCTAATGAAAATTCCAATAACTCAATGATAACCATCCATGTTTCATTATATCATATATCTTACATATCAAGGCCTATTATGTTATGTCATGATATTTCCTAGTTCCGCCAAGCATTATCTTCATGAATGTGTCCTTATTTATGGATCACTCAAAATGTAAAGTTAATTAGTGATAAACATATTATGATTCATTTCATCCCTATAAATTGAAATAAAATATCAACCCATAACATTACTCATTATCATTTCAATCCATTTTCAAAATATAAGAAAAAAATAATTCCAAAACCCCTTATGGAATTCCAGCATAAAACATTAGTCCTAAACACACATCACGAAGCTCCTTTATGGTCCCTATAATATATCATTTCAACCCATGGTTATTTAATAACCCATTTCATATTAAATAACTTTTTTATCAATTAAAATTGTTTTTCTATATTTTACACATACATCTAAACAGCATACCAAATTCACAAATTATAAATTATTGAAAAATATTAATTTGAAAGTAAATCTATGAATATTTATACCATTTTTAACATCGTTTAACATTTTAATTTTAAAAATTATAGTAGTTAAATCCCCCTTTAGGCATGAACAATAAATAATAGTACATCCAAATAAAATATATTTAAATTCATAATCTCATAAAATGGTTTTTTTAAATGAATTATTTATCACTGAACATGTTAATTATCCCATTATATGATAAATTTATCCAATGATTATCCTTTTAAACCACTAAATTTTTATTTACATAATTTCATATGTATAATAGCCCATTCCCCTTATTATTCAATCAATTTAAGAATTTTTAACCACCGTTGTAGTAATTAGACACCATTTTGGGTATTTATTACTAATAAACTACATATGGTAAACTATTTTATTAATAAATAAACTAATTTCTAAGTTATGAAAGACATAAATTAATCTAAATCTCCAAATCACACCATAATACATATACTATCACATTATAATTGTCCTGATAGAGAAATAGGACACATGTATCAATAAATAAAATAAATCCACTTGATGTACATAATCTTAAATACTTTTTCCAAATAATGAGTCATGATAAATATAAACATGAAACATTATAGAGGGAATTATAAACACATAGTGAAAAAAACGTATCACCTTCTCTCAAAATTTAATGATTCATGAAACAATTATTGATATGTCAAAAAACCCAATAAAAACATGAATCTAAACCCAAAACAATTAATTAATATGTGGATTCAAGAGATCAATGTAAGACTTTATGGATCCTAATATACATCCTTTTTTCAATAATTAACTCTAAGATAAAAAAATTAAGAGTTAAATATCAAATATCATGACCTTGAAACGATTAATTTACCCATAATAAATAAATATCCATAATGATTTTCATATTCATCAATAGAGCACACTAAAATTTTAGTGGCTAATATGATCGACTTAAACTACTGTATGGCCCAATGGATACCCGATATTCCACCATCGGGAACCCAATAGACTCGATGTAAAAAATACAATAAAGAAACCCTCACATACTCCCCCCCTTGACACTATCCACCTCATATGCCAAAACCCATCACATAACTGAACAAACGTTATAAAAAATATTTACATTAAATAATATAATAACTATAATTATAGGGATCACTATAATATTTATTAGGATCCTAAAACGGAAAAATTATTTTAAACAAAAATAGAGGTCCCAAGAGGGAACTTTTGTTAATAATTTCTCAATGGAAGAATTTAATGATAGATATGAATGAGGTATGATGAATTTTGTGGGGTGATTTAATAGAAAAATGTTCAATAAATTGATAAAAACTATATATTATTTTAATATGAAAAATCTAACACATAGATAAAATATTATTTCAAAAATTGAAAGTATGATTTTAGGGAAACCAACCTATTATTTAGGGGTTAAAATAAAATATAAAGTTATTTAGTGGTAAAAAAATTATTCTGAATGATATAATATTTTTTCCATTATGATTTGTTAATTTTTCGGATACGTGGGTCATAATATGAAATATTTTGATGAATTTGTTAATTATCTATTAGTCATCACACTTGATAGTTAATAAATATGGATTAGAACATCTATATACTATAATTAATAAATTCATATTATGGATATTGTTTTTACTACTCTAACATTATATATATAGTTTGTGATTTTGGGATAAATAATAATATAAATAATCTTATTTGTGTCTCGAGTATAATTGATAAAAACCAATGAACAGAATTTCATTAGAATAAAATTATCACCGTTGGAAGTGAAGTATGAATAATTTGATAATCTACCTGAAAAGAAGGAATATAGTCCCTTTTATGCCATAAAAACATCGGATTTCACTCAAGAAAATGTTAAAGGAGAATAAGGATATTTATTTTAAAATAATGATTAATGATATAAATACTAATGATAAATGGATCCTTTAATTTGGTGTTTATCTCAAATTATTTTGAATATGAATTTATTTAATATTATGGATGAAAATGTGTAAGGAATGATATTATTTAGATATGAAAAAGAATTAAAAATTTATGGGAGAGGTAAAATAAGGTTTTTTGATTATTTTGTAATTATATAGGTAATTTATGTAGACAAACTTAATCATAATCTATTGATCACTATAAAAAATTTATAAATTCAAATTGAAATTATTTCCCATCAGAAGAGTTATGTAATAAAATGGAAGGCCAAAAAATAATAATATTTAGAGTATATTTCGAATTTAAATATTTATTATATGTAGAATAATTATAATAATAGTTTCCACATGGTGAAAGGGGAATTACTCTTTTGGAATTGGAGGCATGTATATATTTATCAAAAACCGGAAATTATCACAATTATTAAATCTATGATTGATTATATAAATATAAAGATAGATAAGAAATATATATGCAATGATTTCATGATAAGGAATTTTTTGAGAAATTATTTTACCTAGATGAATAATCAATACTAACACATGCATGATGTATTGAATACATGTATAAGTTTTCTAACAATACATCTCAATATATGAGGATATAATTTTTTTTGTTAATTTCTATAGTGGGATGGGATTAAATATATTTATTCAACCATAAAATGTATAGATATAATACATTAACCTATAAAGCATGTATACTAATAAAAAAACATAGATGGTGAAGAAAATACTATGATAAAATAATGGAATTGAGTACAAGCCAACTATGTTTGAGAATTATATCGTGAAATTTGGTATCAATATTTAGGATGCATTAGTTAAAACACCATTACAAAATAGATATCATAAAAGGTGAAATTTATTAGTTTATAAAATAAACATTAAGTGTTAAATTTTATGGAAGTATTGGTTGGATGTCATGCATGCAATGTTTTAAACTCAATTTCATAAAAGGTGAAATGGATTGGTTTATAAAATATACATTATTTTTTATAATTAAGAAAAATTTTGGATGGAAGTCATGCATATAATGTTTTCCAAAAAAAAGGGGTTTTAAATTATTGGACAGAGAATATTATATTATTAGAAGTGAAATGGAATGAATCCAACTCTAAATAATTTTTTAGACATTGAGAGTGAGTTCCTAATTAAAAACAATGATGGTAATTTTGTAAAATATGGATATTTAACAGGTGAATGAGTGTTTCATGTTTATTTAATATTTTATATCTTACCTGAGCCTAAATATATGGCATAAGAAGAATTATAGTGAAAAATTAAGTCAACATAATTGAATAAAAAACGTCGACCAAATCATGAAATTAAAATAATGATGAAATGTATAATGAATAATTTTATCGTGAGTCAAATCTAGGATATCCAGAAATAATATCACAATAATAACACATGATGGCAGGATTGTAAAATAAAAAAAATCTTTAGAATAGAGTCAAATATTCAATCAAAAAATTAAAAAATGATAGCATAATTTTAAAAAAAAATTGGTTACAAGGTTATCTTAAAACAATCTAAAAAAATTAGGATTATTTCGGACAATACTCCATTTTCATGGGGGAGAGATATTATTATTAAAAGGACCAATTTTTTTGGCTCTTTCCTCTAAATGAATATATAAATAAATGAAATTGTCAAATGATAAATACATCAGTACAATAAATTATGATTTTAAATATAAAAATGAATACAATTCCCTGTTACTTGAATAAAAGATATGTTTTATATAAATGAAATTATTACATTCAATTCACATATATGTAAATTATTATCTCACCAATGTATAACCATTATTTGTATTTTAATATTCATGTATGATTAAATGCAACGAGTTCTTAGTATAAATCAAATTAATTCAATGATATAATTATTAAATGGTGTGATTAAATTATATATATATATATTAAATAACTAGCGGGGATTTATTAAAACAATATGATACATGAAAATGATATTAGAACAATGTTCCGTAAAATTAACTAAATAAAAATTATTGTCCAATGATTACCTGTGGTGTAATGTAGTTACACTCATGGAAAACAAAGTTAAAAATGACAGAGGAATAGATATAAGGATAATCTATATGGGTATCCACCATCTGTATCATGCATTATAGAATCATCATGTTGAAACATGCTCATAATTATTCTTCAAATATAGCTCCTAATGTGTGGATATTTCACCTTTATGTATGAATATAAATAAATATTTGTAGATCTTGTAACATTGATGTCTTCAATAACATTCCATTAAAAATTTACCCAAACACAACTTCATTTGATGTATCTTGAAGATCATAACAGATATGAGTATCATCACACTGATAGAGAATAATGAAAAAGTAATAATGAGAGTTTCCCTACTCCAAACTACACTATATATCATCACCAAATTTGAAATTCCAAAAATTATGAATCTCAATGATCCTATAATAATAAAATTAATAAATAACTATGAATATTTATCCAATATATTTATTCCAATAAATGAATATGAAACATGATACTCTATAACATGGATGAATATAAGGGAATTCAACACTAGACTATTAAAATGAAATATGTATTCCCATTATATAATTGTAAAATACGGGGAGGGGTTATTGTAAAAATCAGATGCAATTTTGGTTATTATTATATTTCATATTCCAATGTAATCTTTAAAAATAACCAAACATTCCATCTAATCTTTTGGAAAAAATGAGATATTATGTTTTATTATAATATAAAATTTATTCTCACCACTGAGTAGAGTCATTCATTATTTTCCTAAGAATAAAGTCAAATTGAAAATTTTCTTCTTCATATGATTTTATCCCTTCAAAAACATCATCCATCTTCTAAATAGGATCCAACCAATGGAAATGGCCAACTGGATTCAACTAAGTAGTTAGATCTAATCTCACTCTTCATTGTTCAATATTGATTCCAAGATATTTTGTGATATGTTTTCAATAAATTATGGATTTGTATCATTTTTGTCTAATCCTTTTAGTTTGATAAAAAGTTCATATTTGTCCAAAAAAATTTCATTTTTTTGTGATTTAATGAATTTATTTTTTCATTAAATTATTCACTACATCATCATCCTCTTCCCTAGGATCTTCTCAATCCTCATAATTATTATCATTAGATGGGGTGGTAGGTAACAGAGCTCTCCCTAGACACTATAAATTCAATAGGTTCAACATTCATATAAATGGATAATCATAAGGAATGAAAATTATCCCCCATATCTCTAAAACATACATCTTCATTCATAGGGAACACAACACCGCCACCCTCAAGAGGTAGTACTATTACCACATCTCCCTAAAGAACTAACACCCAACTTCACCGGGGGATGGACACGACTATATATTTTGTACTTATCAACCAAAACACATCATTTGTTAGGTATTTAATATTTATAAATTAAAATTCTATAATTCACAATACTTTGATCATTCTAAATATAGGACAAACAATACATTTGAAAATTCGCATAGTTGAATTTTTTTGGTGATCCGAAGGGTTAATTTTGAATCAAAATTAATGATTGATGATTTTGTAAAATATCAATTTCCAAAAAAATTCTATCAAATTATTTCATATGAATATTATTCATTGTTCAATGAATTTTGTGTTTCTAGACAATTAAACTAGAATTTGTACATAGTTATTTATTTTAAAACAAATGAACAACCTCTAGGATTTATAATTGGTAGTGATGAAGGAATGTTATGTAATTTAAATAAGGATTAATATGGTTTCAAATACATTAAATAATATTGATATAATTGTTAGTTTTTTTATTTTATAATATATAAATCAAAATATGTGGCGTTGGTGACAATCTATACAAGAAATCATTAAAGGAATATTATTTCATTATAATTGTATACCTTGATGATATCATAAAAAATATATTATAAATGAATGATTTTCATAGAATTAGGATATCAGAGTATGAGATATAGATGAACAGTGATGTTACTTATTTAAGTAGGATTTATTTCATTAAATTTTTGTGTATACCTTTATATCTTTTAAATACTATTGAGAGGATTTTTAGAAAAAAATTACATTTAATATTTCCATAATGATTCCAATCCAATAACAATTTGGGATAAAAGTTAAATATATTATGATGTAATGGTTATGGATCTAACTATATATCATTGAATTAAAAATGGTTTTAAAAATTTGAAAATAAATAAGATATATATTATCTATAACACAAATGTGTGATAATGTTATTGGATTTTGTGAAACTACACTAACATAAGGGGTAATAATTTGTTGCAAACTAATTACCAATTAAAATAATATTATTTTGACCTCATCAAATGTTACTTTGAGTGAATTTAAACCTCTCATAACACTCCCCTTATATATGAATTTAATGAAGAAAAAAATAATAATGGTGATGCAATTTACATATTTATGAATATATCTCACAATGTATGAGATATTACATAGTGTTTTGTGGTTTTTATCCCTAGAAAACACCTATCCTTTTACATTTTAATAACCAAGGTAAATTCAATGTCCTAGAATCAATATACTAAAGACCAACTGAATTACTATGTGATGAGAAAAATAGCTTAATAAACACCCAAATACCATTTTTAAACACACTAAGACTAGAGAATTATTATATTTATAACTTGATTAAGTTATTTCCTATTGGAGAATGATCAATAATATATAAATAATTATCTAAAGGAATAATTATATTTCATCTTAATCATCTTATATAGAAATTTCATTATGAATTCCTCTCTTATATTACATTAATTACTTCTCAATAAATATTATAAATATTTTAAATGACATTTTCTTAGTAGATCACCCCCTTCAACCCATAAATTTCATAATTATTTACACCTTTTTATCATATGTACCTCTTGCAACCAATTTTCATCCCTTATTCGTCAACCCTTCGGATATTAAAATCTAGTAGCTCAGGCTCTATTTTTTTGATATACATATTTTTTTCTTTATATAACCATTTATATGATTTATATAATGATTCATGAATAAAATATGGAAACTTCATTTAAATTTAGAATCATGATATTAATATTCAAACTTCTTCCTTTTCTTTTGGTCAATTTTCATCCATGAATAGTGTATCAATGATTATTCAGCAAAAGGAAACATATATTATCATTCAAAAAACCCACCAATATCATTCATCTATATTCTTATATCATCATAATATTCTAATTTAATTTGTCATAATGACACTGTATATTTCAATCCAATGATCATCCATAAATCTCAATATACTTTTCACCATATTCATGATAATCCAAAAATATAATTATTGTGTAATGATTTAACTCACTTTGATATATCATTAATTAAACCAATTCACCGATAATGTATTAAATTTAAAATTACTCATATAATAATGATATTTAAACAATTAATAATAACACAACATTGAAAATTTTATTCATAAGCTTCAACTAGGAATGAATATTTAATATTTTGAGTCGTATATAAAATCTCTATATTAAAATTATGTGTCATTATACATGATAATATATGATCCATGTTTTTATTACATACACTACAAACATAGAATTACACTTGAATATCCTAAAAATATTACATACAATTTAAAACAACGGAGTTAATCATAAATATCACAAGATTAATCTTCTTTATTCTGATTATTTAGTCATGAAATCCTTAGAGTGGACTAGGGGTACTCTTATATATCTTAACACTTTTCATATTCTTCTTATATTAGTTATTATTCATGCCTTTCCATTTTCCCAATTTTTATCAGATGTTATGTATAAACTATAAACTTGTTCAATTCTAATAAAAAATAATCAATTCACCAAAATATATCATTAAACCATATTCATACATATCATAAGGATTCATAATTAACTTTAGCATCATGTGAACATGATTATCCATTTCTATGATCACTAATTGGTTCAAATTTTACATATATTTCATCAAACTCAACTATGTGCTTTAAAAATCATACATTCATAATTTATCATTTACTACAACACATATCCTTAATGAAAACCTTAAATACTCATTGTTATCCAAATGATACATAAATATATTTTATTATTTATTATTCTAGATAACAAAAGAATGGTTTTTTATAATTCCATCCATCTTCATTCTACACTAATCAGAGATATCTACTCTGTTTCAAAGGCATCTAATACATTTCAATACGAATACTGAATATAACGTATCCAAATACACCAAATTATCAATATTAATAAATGAATTGACCTGAAAAACTATTTTTTAAAATAAATATAAATAATTTATCTAAAATCCAATAATTATCATCCTCACCATTTAATATATTTTCCAAACATCATACAATAAAAAATTATCATAGAAGCTTAATAATTAATAGCATATCATTTCCTCAAACACATCAATCCTAAAAAATATCTCATAGTAATATTCCATGAATATATCAACATTCATCAATTATTAAAATTATTCTATTTTAAATATTCAATAGGTGATTAAGTTAAAATCAATATGATCACAAGTACCAGCATACTCATAATCTTCGTTTATAACAAGTGAGTGAATATTTTTCAGATTACCTAATGGAAAGATATAATATATATATATATATATATAAACCATAATATTTATATATATATACCATACCATGATGTTCTTCATATTCACCAATGATTCTAATTTTATCAAATATTAACATCATTTTTATTGAAATATAGAAAAATCACATTATAATATATGTGCCTAATAATCCCCCTTTGTATATTTTTAATACCAAAAATAGAAATAAATGTTGATATTTATTAAATCAAATTATTCTTTCTCAATAACATATTGAAAATAAATAAAAAAATTTGATATAATATTAGTGTCATTAATTATAAAAATCAGAGTATACATAAAAAGGATTCGATTTAGAAAATAAGAGTCTCTAATTAAATTACCAACATCAGTTTTTTCAATCATTTATATCTCATAAGATTTAAATATATATTATCAATGACGAATCAAATTTTCCCAATTTAACATAAAATTAATCCATAAAAGAAATTTGTAAGAAAATATGTAAAATATATATAAATAATTAAAATCTTATGTAATTTACCGAATTTATAGCACCACAAAAACAATTATTTCTAGAAACATTCATTATTATTATGTCCCTCAATGGTTAATCTTGATATTTTCTTTAACATGATGATATCTTCTATAGATAAACACTAATAATACCTTTCATAAAAAAACAGTCATGTTTTATTGTAACTCAAGATGGATCACTCTAAGAGGAATCTTCTAAATTTAAAAAAAATTACATTACACTTTATTCCATCCCTCTCAATGAAAATATCCCCAATAATTATATATAAAAAAATATGGGAATAAGGTGTGAAATCTATAGTTTTTTATTGATAAACACAATCGTTTGAATAAATTATGATGCTGGAAACACCACTTTTTTAATCTCCATTATTTAGATAACTCTTCATTATTTCCCATTTGATTCACAAAATCATACTACAAATTGGTAGCATTATTTTTTTATTCCTCATAAAAATTAATTTTATTTGATCTTATTACATTCTTAATGAAGAATAAAACAAGAATATTATAATTATTATTTAATTTCCGTCAAAATAAAATATTTTATTATAAAATGATCATGAAATCTTTTGAAACATCTATATATTTCACGAAACATATACACAAAATCCAATGAATCTATGAGTCACTCTTATTTAAATCTAATAATGAAATAGAAATTGATATCTATTATCATAGATTTTTTCAAAAAAACCATCCCGTTTTTGGGAATTATTATCATTATTGTCACTACATATTTTATTCACAAATAATAGAAATGATATATTTGTTTAAATTGTCTAGGATATGTCCATTTCTTTCATAAGAGAATCATTTTCTCTTCTTAGGTTTGGTATCCATCTAAACCTTCTTTGGAATTGTTTTTCAAGACAATAGATTTTCTTATAAATTAAGGTTAATTCACTTTCACTTATCAATTTATTCATTATCTCTTATTTCCATTTTCAACAAGTGTATATTAATTAGTTTTTATAGTAATGTACTAGAATTATTCATTATAATTACCCCCATTTTTAATATTTCCATTGTTTTTTAGAAGAATCAAAATCCGTAAAAAAATGTTTTTAACAATTTTATGTACATTAAAAAATTTCATCACTACTCCCCCATAATGTTTCCCTTATTTTAATTATATGAATTTATATATTATCTCAATAATTACCTGCTTTATTTAAAAATTATTCACATCCAAAATAATTTCCAAGGAACTGATTTTTTCACCATTGAACCATAATCATACCATCTTTTGTAGCTTTAGGTTTTTGTGTGATTTTATTGTTTAACAGAAATTCTATTAGAGGAAATTTGTTCCTACTCTTTATTATATCCACATTTTATGTAGTGATGGGTTCATTAAAAATTTACACCTCCCAATATTATGTAGATATACATTTTCAACATACAGTATACTTGTACAATGAATTTAAAAAAATCAAAAAATATATGATACCTTAAATCTCCATGAACCTATAACTGATATACCTATAGATAATCTCAATATATTATTTCAAATAGATATATTTATTTTATTATTGATATCATAAAAAACTATTAATGGAATAAATTATTTTATTTTATGTTTATGAAGATTCAAAATTCATAGTTAATAGATTTTATATATTATATCAAACTCCAAATAATTTTAATTTAAAATATTCTATTGATCTTAAAACGACCACCATTTATTCAAAATATATTTTGAACATCTAATATAAATTTTTTAATATCCTCATGTATATATTTATTTTATTGGAATGAATTTTTTATCTCATTTATCATTTTAAAATTTATCTCAAACTAATCAATCCTGAAATCAATAGTAACACCCTATTTCCAATTTTTTTGCATATTTTATTCAAACAATTTTTAGTCTTTATATTTCTCTTCAAATTTACTAATAAATAACTTATATTGTCAAAATATTCATTTCAATATATAAATTCATATTATTTATACATAATAATTTTCTTGAGTTTCCTAGACATCAAAAAAATCATTGTTATTTTCCGTCCATCCATTCTAATTAATGATCATGTTGGTGGATCTCCTCCTACACATCTGTAAAGGATAATAAAATCAAAGTGATAATTTCATAAAAAAATTCATAGGTTTCTTTTAAATTTTTTTTTTAAATTCTTGTGACTTATTTTGAAAATGATCATTAACACGTATATTGTGTTCATCCATAGGATAGTCTAAAAAATACATTTTTTCTATTGTTATTCATGAAAAAATATTACAACTTCTAAAAAATATGTTTAGTCCATATTATTCAAAGTGGATTGTTTCCCTTCGTTTAACTAACCTCCCCATATTTAATTTTATTTTGATCATAAGTCAGAGAATATTGATTTTATACAACATTGAAAAAGAGGGACTTCTTATAATAATATTATAAAATGGAATTATTATAAAAATACTTTTAATAACATGGTTCTTACTTTGAGGTATGTATCTTTCCTTTTTATAATATATAAAAAAAACTGGGGAAAAGAGGTTAAGGGTATGGTTGTTGTTTGGAACATGACATGACTGGGAACTACACATCATATACTTATAGGTATATTCTATGTAATATTGGTATACATCCACATAATATTCGGGCCAAAATTTATATGAACACATCATGTAGTCTCATGTACACATAATGTAATTTTATTAATGATTATATTAGGAAGTGGTGTTTTATTCATCATATAGATAGAAGGCTCGTTTGGGTAGTGAACAGTAGAAGTGAGGGCTGCTTTTCTTCCTAATTGATTATCTCAACCCTAATTCCTTCATCATCTGTTTCATTTGAAACTGATCAGCGAACTATCAATTCTTGATGGGCCTTTCTTTCTGATTTATTTTAATGATTGATTTTTTTTAAGGTTGTGATTTTATCATCATTTTGTAGATATACTATTTTCTATGTTGAATAAATATTCGACGCTTGACATGGAGAGTTGTACTATGATGAGGTAGGTGCTCTTCTGCCTTTCTATCTATATCAGGGTTTTTATATGTGTCGTATTTCAGTTCTCTCATTTTTAGGGTGTATCCATGAATGAATGTTGACCATTGTTGTTTCCTAAAGATAATTAGTTCATTAAATAAAGTATATTAATAATTTCTAATTTTTTGTTTCCTTAGGGACCACCCCATGGGTGTGTTCCCATGGAATGACATTTTATGGTCGTTTGGCTATGTATGCCTATGAGGCATGCCTTTTTTCTTTATTGGGTTGTTAAGTATGGATTGAATTTATAATTATATATAATTTTTTGTAAATTGTGATTGATTTAATTATAGGGTTAGGGATTATTGATTTACCATTTCCCCATAATATATAAATTATCACTTAAGCATTGTAATTGTATAATTCAATTTTATATATATATATGATTCTCACATGAGTTATTATGTGTTAACCATGCAATAATGTGACATAAATTTGTTGATTATTATGTTGAACTGATGATATATCGGGCTTGATCTTGATTGATTTGTTATTCCTGTGGGTGATGATTTGTTATGCCTCTTCACCCTGATTCATTATGATTGAGGGTAAGGATTTGGTTATGCCTCGGGGGAAGGCATTTGATATGCATGTGGGAAAGATGTTGAATTCGTTAATGAAATGGAATGACTAATGACGTGTCTTCCAATCCAATACACAATCCTAGATTCATTCATCACATTAGTTGTTTAGATACTCACCTGAGGTATATATTTTTTTTATTTACATGGGAAACGGAAGGTCAATGGAATGATCTAAAAATATATACAATTCAATGTAATTAAATTGTTTCACTGAACATAATTATGGAAAATGGAAAACAGGACTCGTATGATTGTTTTAATTTGAGTTCTTCAATGATTAATGTGTTTCCTTTGTGTTCCTTACTTGTAATATATGCTCACTGAAAGATAGGCACATATCAATGGTGGTTGTATAATAAGATATATTTATCATACACAGTTTGGGTAATGCTTTTGTTCCCAAACAAATTATTTTTTCGTAGGTGTTGATAAGGTAAAACAACATTCTGAATATACATGAGATGTTGTTTAAGATCTAGAGAGCATGGGACAGAGTTGAGGCTTTCGATGCATCTTATTTTTATATTAATTTTTATATCATATTTCTTTTTAGAAAAATATATTTTCTATTATATATGTGTACATGATCGGCTTTTTCCCAAGAACATGTGAGAGGATTCATTATATTTGTATTTAATGATGCTTGGTTTTTTATTGTATTTATATTCCGCTATTTATTCAATAGTATTATTTTTACTACTTCTGCTATTGTATTATTATTCATTATTTTTTGTTATATTCTTCCAATGAAGGAGTGGCGTCCCCACTATTACACTCAAGGCCTTCACTGTTAGTTGATAACCTATAGTGTTTGGTGAAATCCTCTTGAGGCCATGTGGCCAACAGGGTACGAGACACTAATTGAGTAGCTTTGGGATCTGGGATGTTGCTAACATGTATTAGAGGAATTTTACTTTTGGGGTTGTCTCCCTAATTGGTGATATTATAAAGGGGTATGAATCAAATGGTGTTTGGAAATTAGTTTTCCTTGTGATTAGCTACCCCATGTACATGAAAAACCCAAATTACGTCGAATTGAACTTTAAATTTTGGATTTCAATATATTATAGTAGATTTAATTCCACTATTGTGTAATGAACTTATTTTTTGAGTTTATTAGTGATATCTGTATGGTTTTATTTTGCTGCAACCCAATGAGATGATATTATTCCATCTCATGCATCGTATAGGCAGTAGTTATAAATTACATGCCATGCAGTTTTTCATTCCATTTAATGAGTAATATAGATTGCTTGTTGATGGGATATGTGTTGTGATAGATATGCTGTTTTTTTACATAAATTCAATTTTATATATTCCTTATTTTTTGATAGGTGTATTGGTTCATGTTATGGTTGAGATGGATGGAAGCCAAACCTTGATCTCTGACAAGTAAGGGCACCCATGGATCAGAATTTTTTAGATAATGTTTTAGTTTGGGGGTATAAATGAGTTCGATATGTGTTATAATTCTATTCCATGATTTGATTTATAGGGATTATGGCCACCCAAGGATCATAATTTGGAACATCATTGCTTTATTTCAAATAAAAAGGGGGTTCAGGGAAATTTCTGAGTCTTAATGTCCAGAATCCCAGACAATACAACGTGTGGTCCTATGAACACATTCCATTTATTCTTATGTTCAAGAAGAAAAGAACATTTTGTGTACAAAATGTGTACTCTCATTACATTTCTTGTGTTTTTTACCAGATCACTAGACATGTGATAGAAAACACGAGTTATTACATTTTAATAAGAACATGACATGCACCTTATGTACACCCAGTGTAGTTTTGCATAGGAAAACCCATGTGGATGAGTCCATGTAAATGTACATGGACTAGTTGAAATACTTTATTACACAATTTTTTTCATCCAAACATGCCATGTATATATAATGTTTACACGACCAAGGAAGTTGGAGTTACATGACCATGTCACTGTTTAAGGGGACACGCCTTGAATAGTCCATACACACAATGTACAAGGGGTGATTACACGCCATGGACAGTCGGAGTACACAAACATTAATGAGATTAAGTACACATTCCATTCATGTCCGCTACATGTTTTTTACATGGGGTGTTTTCATTCCTAGGCCTATTGGAGTACACGAAGATGTAAGATCATGAGGGTAGACACCTGGTGTGGGCTTTACCTACTCATGCTTATTTACTAGTACACTTTTTGGGGATTTCCATATTTTATCATCCTTTATCAGTTTTGGACCCCAAGAGTAGTATCTTTTTAGTTTTTTTCCTCATATATAACAATGGTGACACATTTGGATATTTCTGAGAACACTTATTGGGGTTTTTGGATATTCTATCTAAATGGATATGTTCTTCCTATTGTTATCATTTACATTTATCACCTGATAGTGAAACATAGTGTGAATGATTGGTTGGGGTTTCATACAAACCTATTTATGAACAGGGATCTAGAAAGATATAGGATATATCACCCATAACCTATGTTTTATGGATGTCTCCCCTGCAAGACGTTCCCTTCGGACCAATGATGTAGTGATAATAGTTGTTATCGAGGATTCCATGTTGGATTACTCTGTTGTGTTTCAACATATGGAATACCGTGTAGGATGTATATATCTTATATCTAGTTGCCTAGTATCCCCTGAGGTATTCCTTATCATTCATAATATACTAGGGAGTCCCTTGTAGGATCTCTCTTCGTTGTACAGTTTCCAAGGATCCATATTGTAGGACACCTCTATTGTGTATCATTCGAGGATCCTATGTATGATTCCTCCCTTCAATTTTTATCTGAGGGTCATATGTTCGATTCCTTCACTAGTTTTTACATGGAGGATCCCGCATAGGTTTCCTCTCAGGGATTTACTTGATCTGACCTGACCACAGTAGTAGGATTTCGGTAGTATCTCACATTGTTTGAAAACTAGTCCTGGCCAATGGGGAAGGAATATGGGTGAGTGATTAGAATATGGTGTTGAAATTCCTAGTTATATATCTATAATTTTTATTTGTGTGATCATATTAAACATATATACCCTCATTTAAGGGTAGTTTAAATCTTTGTAGTTATTCCTTAGAATATAGACAAGGGTTATCATTCGTAGGTTGTTTCTTTTTTGGTGGGCTTATTTAAAAATTGGATTTTGAGCCTTGTAACATGGTTTTAATTGACCTAGTGCTGGGAGTCGACACTCATTCATCATAAGGGGTTATCCCATGGTTGGTATCACCCATAATTCATGGCTTCTTGTTTACACTATGATATTTTCGATGTTGGTGCCACTCAGGTGTCATTGTCCCTAGTTAGACAACTAGTTTTCTTCAAAGTATGTTCTTGTTCGGATGACTTATCTGTATATATTAACCCTTGATATTGAAATTATAATTGGGGATATCTTGTTTTAAAAGGTTATTCAATCCTCATTCATTGTTAGCTTTATATGTTGTCATGTGAACCTCTCATTCTTTATGTGATAGGCGACATGGTATGTCATAATCTATGTAAATAGTTGATGTGGGTTTGAGTAAGTTCATGCCTGAGACATCTATTAATAAGATGCATATGGTGGAAAGAATATAAATAATATATATAATGTGTAATTTCTTATTGGAAACATGCAGTACTATATGTTGACATATTCATCACCCATCCAATGTTAAATATTAAAAAACTAGTCATCGAGTTCGAATAAATCACTGATCCTTGAACTGCTATGTATGTTCTTTTTTATCACTGCAGTAGAGTGAAATGGACATTTTGGAACCATTTTTCTCCCACTGCTCAATTAGAAATTCTACGACACTGGTGTTTTCACATCCCGGTTGATTTAATTTTTTCATTCATGCCAAGTGGTTTGACGTGGTGAATATTACTGGTGGAACTACAATGGCCCATTTATTTTGGTTCTAAATTCACGAATTGAGATGGGTAGTCCCTTCTTATTGAAATTTATGACACTCTTATGTGGATAGAGTCATGTCATTTCGGTTTAAATGTGTCCATCAGGGTAGAAGGATCACAATAAAGGACCATTAAGAAATAGTCATTTCAACTTGAATGCCTTTGAGACTTGTGAGTCCTAATTTTGGTTTTTTCATTCTTAATAGCATGATATTGATTCGGTTGGTTGGGTGAAAACCCCTTGTGAGGAACTACTAATAATTTTTGGCCTTAGTGAATATGTGTTTTCTTTTATGGTAATTTCTTTGGATAAAGGCATTGTGGTCTATTGAATGATGATGTGTCAGCATGTAAAGCCGAGTTTTCCATCACGAGTTTGATCGGTAGTGGCTCACCTATCTCTTCTTGGTGATCCATGAAATACTTTTAGTGCTCTCTTTATTAATAGATAAGAATTTCCCCAATATTGAAGATTTCATGGATGCAGTAAGAGAGTTCATGTTATGTTCTACACTACAGTTGAATGTTTTTTCTAGTTCTTACTGTATTTTTATGTTCTACACTGGATGTATTGTACTAAACGAGTCTTGGTTAATCCTACGAGTAACATGGGTTCCCATGTTGGAATGAATTGGATTGACTTAGGTATTGTTGTGATTTTTATCAATGTGACTGCCAGGTGGATGTTGTTTTGGGTTCAGTTAGTGTTATTTTGTGTATTTTGGGCCCAGTACCAAAGTCACCCTTATAACGAGGAGTATGGACATCTTTGGTGACATCTTTAGACATAAAGTTAGTGAATATGAGGTTTTCTCAGAATTTTAGTCAAGGTGATTTTTTATATATTGAGAAGATTTAATGCTTCTAATGGGATTGATATAGAAATACACTTTCACTCATGTTTTGGAACTAGCTTTTTATTTATCAAGGGATGTCTTGTCAAAGATGCATCATCGAGTGACATTTGGGAGGTTCGGTGAATGGGATATTTGTGGGCCTATGGTTCCTTGGGAGCAGATAATGTCTTCGATTGCAATACATCGACCTTCTTAGATAGGTGAGTATGAGATAAGTCCTCTAATAATGGTTCGATTCATTTTACTTCATAATCATCATGTTTGGTTCTAGTGAACCAGTTTAAACATCCTTTTAGTTTAATGTGTGTGTGTTATGAAAGTCTTAAATGTGTTTTGAGGAAATATTATGTGACCACTTTGGAAGTGGTCAATGACTTTTTGACTGTTCATTACAACAATGATGATAGTATGACCCCATTAATGATCTGGATTTCCTAGTTAAAGGAAAATCACACCTTAAGAATCAATAAAATGATAAGGGGGATGATTAGTGTATTTCACCAATGGTGTATGTGTTTTGGTAACGATGATGTTCACGATGTTCTTGAAATACATTTGAATTTCTCTCACTTCTTACCGATCAATCATACCTTTTATATTGATAATTTTGGGATTCTCATTGTTAGTGAGGCGGTACAACGTCATGGGGTCCCCCATTCAATCATTTAATACAAGGAAACCCATTTTTCACCTCATTTATAGTAGTGTTTTTAGAGGGAGTTTGGTACAAAGGTTCTTCTAAGAGAAACATACCACCCACAATTTAAGGACCAATCAGAGTGTAACATACATGTACAAGAGGTCATTATATGAGCAAGCATCATAGTATTAGAGGGATCATGGCAGAATAATATTCCTCTAGTTTAATTTTCTTGAAATAATAGTTTTTAGGAGTCTATAGAGATTTCACCATATGAGGATTTTTATGATAGGCCATCATGCTCACCCATGTGTTAGCTAGAGGCATAGGAGGCCTTTTTTACTATGACCACTTCTTGACAATGAGACATCTGAGTAGGTCCATCTGATTCAGTAGCATATGTCTACCATTCAGTATTGTCATAATTCATATGTTGATCATTGTAGATGACCTGTATAGTTTGAGGTTAGGAATCATGTTTTCTTTTGTGTTGCATCATGGTTGTGACGCAGGAGAATCCGGAGATAGGGTATGCATTCCCTGAGATACTTCAGTTTGTTTGATAATCTAATGAAGCTCAGGATAATAGAATATTTATTGTAGTTACCATAGAGGTACAATTATATTCATGATGTATTCCACATTTCATTGTTGTAATGTTACTATTTGGTCCCATATCACACCATTCATCCTGATGAAGTGGAGTTTCATGAAGACGCGTCCTTTGAAGAGCATGTCATTCATATTGGTGATCATTACAAACTATTTCTCTGAGAAATGTATGTTCACTATGTATAGGTTCAATGGTATAATGGATGAGTATAGGACGAGACGTGAGAGAGGGAGGCCGACGTATGACCTCAGTGGCTGAATTTGTTCTCATTTTTTTCTTCATCTAACATCGAACATAAATTCTTGGATGAATTTCTCAAGGGGGGGGGAGGCTGTTTGAGAACCTCATTCTTCCATTGGGGAATAAATCATTCCTTTTCAGTTTTTACATAATAAAATGTGGGAAAATAGGTTAATGAAATTTTATAAGCATATTACATGAAATGAATGGGAACTATACATCATGTACATATAGGTACAAGTTGTGTCTGAAAGGATACATGCTATATAATCCTTGTAAACGACCACATAACGGTAGGGATGGAATTTGTATGGATAAAAATAGGTATACTGTACATTCCTTATACATTTTTAATGATAAAATCGTGCAGTATCATCTTTTTTCATCAAATGGACAGAAGCCTTGTTTAGGTTAAAAAACATCAGTGTAGTGGGTTTTTTCTTCTCGATTGATCATATGAACCACGATTCCTTCATTATCTATTGAATTATAACCAAATCAATGGTCTCTCTATTCATTTTGAGTATTTCTTGCAAATTTATAATCTCTATTGATTTATTTATGGTTGGGTATTTATCGCCATTCTTTAGATCTACTCTATTCTAGGTTGAATCAAAGCTTGACGCTAGATGAGGATAGTCACACAATGACAAGGTATGTGGTCTTGTGCCTTTAGATCAATGATAAGTTGTTTATATGAGATTTATATTCATTATCTCATTCTTAGGGTGTATCATTGAACATAAATTTACTCTTATTATTTCCTAATGATTTTTAGGTCATGAATCAAATTAAATTAAGCATGTTTGATCATGTTGGTTTGATTATGAGGCACCCCATGAGTGAGTTCCCCTGAAATGACAGTTTATGGCCATTTGGATAACATTTCCTATGAGTCATTCCTTTTTCACTAATTGTACTATTATGTATGGAATATATTTATAAAGGAATTACGATTGTCGTAAATTGTGATTGATTTGATTAAAAGGTTCAGTGTTAGTGATTTCTCTTTTCGACATGATATCCTAATTGTCGTTTAAGCCTTGTAAAAATTCAATTCATTTGTTTATTGATATTTTTGATTCCCTCATGAGTATTTATTTGTTAACCATGTAATAATGTAATTTAAATGTGTTTTTATGGTAAAATAGTGATATACCGATCTTGACCCTAGTTGATTTATAATGCCCATGGGCGTGGATTTGTTATGCCTGTGGGACGAGATTCAAAAGGCCCGAGGACAGGGATTTAGTTTTGACTGTGGGGATGGTTTTTTATATGCTTATGGCAAATATTTTGAATTAATGATTGATATGGACTTTCTTATGATGTGTCATCTATGAAAAATAACAATCATGGATTTGATCTTCACATTTAGCCCAAATGATTGTTTTTAGTATTTTCAGAATATACCACTTTTAAGGGGTTAGTGGGAACTCACATGCCTTTCACACTGAATATAAAAACCAAAAACCCATTACATAAAAATGCCATAAACCCCTTTTCAAAATTCAAACATTCAAAATTAAAACCATCAAAATTCAAATCCAAAAGCATCATTGTCACCTGCCATGGATTAGGTGCATCAAGCATAGTGCATCCATAGACATCATCGGCTTGGTCCAATCACCTGACCTCTATCACCACTATTGCTGCAACCCATCAATACTGTCAATAACAGAGTATACACCCACAGAAACAATTCTACGGTGAAACTGAACCCTTCATCAAGTCGTTCCCCCCGACATCGACATGTTGCTCATCCTCTTCATCACCATCGTCCCGATGAGAACCCCAGACGTCCTGTGTAGAAGATAACTCAAACAACGTCCACCAAAGCTAGAAACAAGCGATATCCATGACCATTATTCCGAAATAGTTCACCATCATCGATACCTTGAACTGGCCGCTCAAACTCATAACTCAAAGAAACAAGACGACCACTGTGCTGCTCCGCCTCGGAGAGATCAGGGGAGTCCCGAAACCAGAGAAGAGAAAATAACATACTGAGACAAGATGAAATGTTGGTGGAACCTCATCTCTACATCGTCGCTTCTCCATTGCCTTCAACACAACATCATAAACATTACTGATATAAATCAGATCTCATGCACAGACGCGAAAACCCAAAAAAAACAGGGAAAAAACTCCATCGACGAAGTGCTGCAGTAGGCATGTCGATTACCGTCGCACCCCACATCCCAAAGTCTCGCCATTTACACCACAGTTGATCCTCCTAGGAGGGGCACAGAATAACGACAGACTAGAGCAGGGAAAGAGCGTTCGAGGGCTTCGAGCACCGACACTGTCAGCGATGCAAAAGAGCAGAACCATACGATGCCAAAAACAGAAGGCCAGCACCCGAGCGAGAGGAAGAAGGAGAAGTGAGAAGGGAGAGGGGGAGAATATGTAGGAGAGCCATACAAGGGCTCCCCCACTCTGAATGTCCACTGCAGGTAAACCATAGTTAGAGAGAGAAATCGGGGAGACGCCGCATTGAGGATTCAAGGAAATTTTTATTTTTTCTTCGATATGATGCCCGATTCAATCTTCACATTACTTGTTTAAATAGTCTTCTAATGTATATTTTGATTATTCCATATATGGGGGATTAATGGGATTTTAACAGATCTAAAAACATTTAATATTCAATGTAAATGATTGATTTAATTGTATATAATGAATGAAAATGAAAAATATGACTTGTAAGATTGTTAACTTTTGGTGAAATTCATTGTTTACTTATTTTTATTTATTTACACTACATGTTGAATATGACCACTGATAGATTGGAACATATCAATGGTGGTTGTATAATAGTGATTATTTACAACACACTCTTTGGGTCATGATTTTAGGACTGTAATGATTGTATTGATTAGGTTTTTTATTGGGGAGAGAACCAATCTATAGCCACTCGTGATGTTGTTTAAGAGATAGAGAGCATGGGACCAAGTTGAGGATTGTGATTATTATTAGTTTTATATTATATTATTTAGTACTTTTGGTACATATATTGTGTATTATTGATATTAACATGTTTTCTTGTTTCCCTATAACATGTGACATCTTGCATCATTATTGTATTGAATGATGATTGTTTATTTATCTTATCTGTCATAATTTGTTTATTTGGTGGTATGTAGTTTACTACTTCTGTTATTGAATTATTATTTATTATTCTATGTTACACACTGGTAATGAGGTAATAGTTTACCCACTAACACATCCTAGGAACATGCTACTAGGCTACAACCTCTTCTGTTTGAGGAAATGTGCATGAGGCTATGTGTCCAACCAGGTATGGGCCACCAGTTGAGTGGTATCTAGATCATATACATTAAAACATTTAAAAAAATTTATATAAATTTCTCCACTTTTATTTTTCAACAATTTTCGGTATCCATATATTCTTTATTTTTTGATGGGACCTCCCTCAAATTCATTACTTCATTATTCATCCTATTATTCAATGTACTTTCATATATTTCCTCAATATTTTGTTTTATATTGCATACCTAATTTTATTTAATTATAATTTTTTTACCTTTTTTAATATATTCTAAAAACAAATAACATTAATATTTTAGAATCCAATTCGAGGTAAAACATTGGGCCATAATAAAAATTAAAAGTCCACTATGATCAATGTATTTGCATTGGAGGGGAAATGTGTGGTTAACTAATTACCAATTTAAACAGTTTAATTTTTCCTCAAAAACAATTAGAGTGAATGTATCTTAATATATCATCTTCACCCATGTTCTGTATGTTTTTAATAAATTCATAAACAGCAAAAAAATAACACAAAAATATTTATGATATTCACTCACAATGTGACAAAAAATACAATGTTTATAGTGATTTTTCTCCCATAAATAAAATATTTGTGTGTTATTATCAAAAAAACTAAGGGAGATAGATTGTATTTAAACCATTATAGATGAAAGTAAAAAAAATATAATGTACAAGATATATTTACATAGATGAAACCCATCGGTAGTTCTTCATGGACACTAGAAGAAACAATGTCAAATATTCACAACCAAATTTGTCTAGGTCTTATTAAACAATGATAAATGGTATTAGAAAATAACTCCACATGACCAATTAGAATTGATATTTTTCATTGGATGTAGTATTACCTATCTGGTTGCCTCTTCATTTCCTCTTTAATCGTTAATAAAATTTAGTATTCAAATTTTCATGTTCAAATTTTATTTCCCCCCCATAAAATAACTATTTTTAATAATAAAAAAATGATCCTATAAAACGACTAAACATATATACACATTGATACTCCTCTCCCCTAATATCATTCAATGAATTTATCATATCTTAATGATCATCAATTTTTAGATATCCAAAAAATATAGATTATTTCATACCATTAATCATCCACAATTATCATTTTTTTAAATATTTATTCTCATATACAAATATCATTGGGGTAAAAATACACACCTCAATTCATAATCAATTTCATTAAAAATAAAAATTAATATAATATTTAATTGTAGCTTAATTACTTCATTGTGATATTTAAAACTAAATAAAAAATGAATCATTGGCATATTTAATCAAAAACATTACATGAGAATAAAAAGTTAATCCTAAATAAAATTATAAATGATATTATGTATCAATTAAAATCCTCAAGTAACCCTTTAACTACATTTTATTTATTATTTGGGGGGGGGGAATTACTCCCTATGTACTGTGGAAACTCATAATTACTCTTATATAAGCTAAAAATAATCTTATTAAAGTTTTTTAACCAATAATTTAACATTATCCATCACCAAATTAATAATTACAATTATTTTGGTTTAAACATGAATATATCAGTAAAAACAAGGTGTTACTCGTATATATATTAGTACATTTCCAGTTCTAGTTACATGAGTTCCTATAATACCATTATCATTTTTTGCTTATCTCTAGTATATTATGTATGAACTCGAATCACCTTCAAAATAATTCCATACAACTCAAAACTACTATAAATGATCTAATAATAATAATAATTAATCTACGGTATATTCAAAACATATTAATTAATATAAAAATGATTCCCATTTCTATTTCACCAATTAAGAACACCTTAGTACGGTCTTGTATTTTTTTATTAGTTGTCAATATTATATGGATTTATTTTTAGACCAGGCGATGAGGTAGTGTCTGATTTCGAGGCCTAGTGTTCCTTGAATAAATGATTAATAATTTTATTCACAATTAATAGAATTCCCAAGAATTTCCATAAAAAGGGAAATAAAACATAAATTGGTTCCTGGATTAGAAATCTAGGGACACCATTGTGTTCAGAATAGTTAATATACACTTGGTGAAATCTATCATTAATCGATGCGGGTTGTAAGAACCCATATTTTTTTTCAGGTATTATTTTCTTTTTTTTTCTGGAGTTTTTGAGAAAAGGGGAGTTTTTGGAAATTTTTTATGTGCACACTGTGTACTTTGTGAGTACACGTCGTGTACTGCATTGTCGTAGGAGGTCGTGTGGTGGCCATGTCATGGTCACACACATGGTCATGTGGGGTGACGTCGAGGCCAACTAAAGTGGAGTACATAAAAAGAAATTACACGTCATGTACTTCAAATTTATAAGTCTTGTACTTTATTTTATTTCATTAAACGCACTGGGGTCCCATCTGACAGACAGAACCGACGTCTTGGTTAGGTTTATCTGAGAGAGAGAGGGTACGATTGTGGATATTCAACGAGCCCCCAATACTCCGTCCTTCCTCTAAATCGAACACTGTCATTTTCGTTTTAATCACATCAGTGAGTTCTCTCTTCCAATAGAGCCTTGTTTCATGTTTCCTTTTCATTTCCACGTTATCGTGTATTGAAGGTTCTAGACATTTTTGTAGATCTTCAAATTTCTAAGGAGATTCAAGCTTCTAGGTTCACTTATAGCGATCTACTAACCCTGAGGTAGGTGGTTTGTGCCTTTCCCTAGATAATATTTGATTTTTATGTGCAAAATTTCCCAATACCCATGACCAGGGTATTGCGTGTTTACTGTTTTAGCCCTATTGTTCTCTTCCATGCTGGATGTCAAATTAGATGATTATTGTTTTTGAATTGGGTGAATTATTATGATTTGGATGTTTTTCCCATGAATGTTTTGCCTGTTTGGACCTTTGAGTCATGACTTCCTATTAGGCTATTGTTTACATTCCCATGCCTAGTAATGTAGGATGGTGTGATTGTTGTTCTATCATGCTATTGTGCTGTAGAATTCTAGCCAGGTAGTTCTTGAGGTTTACCTTTCCCCTTAATCACTTCTACGCTTTCAATACATATACGCGACTGTGAGAACCTAATCTATATACCATTTGGAGAATGGACGTTAAGGGCTTCTCTAGAGTGTATTTATATTATAAAATGTGAGACCACAATGGGGATTAACATTGAGTGCTTCCTTAAAGTGTTTGTAGTTTCTCGACATGGGTCGCAGAGGGAATGTAATGCATGCACTTCCATAGAGCGCCTTTAGATACGATACGAGACTATATGGGGACTTGATGGTGAGTTCTTTCTCAGAGAGTCTATTCATAAGCTGAACTAGAGGGGTTAGACTGATTGTAATTCCCAGATGGTTGCTTGTACTTGTTAGGTTGGACAAGATGGGTTAGAATGAGATTTCTTCCAAGAGGGTTACTAGTTTGTTTACCTGATTGTTAGTTATTTATTGGTTCTTAACTATGGATTGTTTACTATTGAGTACCTTCCTTTTTACTAATTTCATTACTTTTTCCTGCCATATACTTATTGACTATTAGGAATAGATCTCGTGGTGGTTACCTATTGGGATTAGTCTCACACTCTATTTGGGCCATGCTTTTGGGCCCAAATAGATTATATTGTTCTAGGTATAGACAAGGGTAAGTGCCCTTCTACTTCAGGTAGTAGACATGTTGTGGAGCAGGAGAGCATGCGACCAAGATTAGGCATGTGATGCTGAAGAGATGGCTTCTGTTTTTATTTTGTGCTTGGTTTAGTACTATATTTAAGTATTGTGCTTTGTTTGTCTGCTTTCCTAGACATATGTGTATCATGCATCATTATATATATATATATATATGCTTCAGTTGATTCTTTATCAGTATTCCACTATTACTATTGTTTGGTATTATTAATGCTTTCGATATTGTATATCTGTTTCTTTCAACTGTGTACTCTTCTAATGAGGGCATAGTTTCCCCACTATCACACCCAAGGCCCTCACTACTAGTTGGCAGCCTCTAGCGTTTGGGAAAGTGATCTTGAGGCCATTTGACCAACTTGGTATGGACCTCCTTTGGGTGGATTCCAGAACCGGTACATTACAATGTATTATTTGAGGAATTATTTTTCCTTGACTTACTATTTTGGAGCCTTTATCTAGGGATATGAAGGAATGGGAACATGGTAATAAGATGTGCCCAAGAGTAGCTAACCTGTATACATGGAAAATCCAACCTACCCCATTTATTGAAATTGTCTAGTTTTACAATATTACAGATGATTTGATTTCACCTTTAGTGATCCGTATGATTTGTGATGTTATTGTAGATGTTATTGAGGTTCTATTTCTTTCGCAACTCGATGAGATGAGGGTATTCTATCTCATGTATCATATAGGCACTTGTTGTAAATAACATGTCATTCTTTCTTGCCATTCTATTTAGGGTGCACGAGAAATTGCATGTTGTTTTGATTGATATTGTGTAGAATATGCATGCTGTTGTGATAGATTCCTCGATAAGAATACATGATGTTTCATAGGGTATCGTTTTGTGCAATTTTTTTCGTGAATGAATGCCAAACATTTGTTATTGATGTGTTATGGGTCCTCATAGACCAAAAATTTGGTGGATCATTGACTTTATACATTTTTATAACATTTTTAAGATTCCATGATTAGATTCATAGGGCGTATGGGCCCCCACTGATCAGAATTTGGCACTTTCTGTGTTTGTTTCTATGTTTTATGGGTTCTGGAGTAGTTTCTGAGGCTTACTGTCTAGAAAAAATCAGAATAAACGTCGTGTAGTTTTGACTACACACAATGTATTCTTCTGTTAAGGAAGAAATAGTTTTTCTTAAGTACATGCCATGTACTTTATGTACATGCTGTCTAGTCTCTGACCGCGTCATAGGACATGTGGGGAGAGACACGGGATGGGGATGATCTGGTCGGAACATGCGGTGTACCAGATGAACATGTCGTGTAGCCTGACCAAGGTACGTGGCTGTGTCACGAACGACACAAATCAGTGTTATCTTTTATCTTACACACAATTTAGTGTCAGCCTTGTAGCTAGCTATGTAACCAACAACATGGTATGGTGTATCCTTTCACTTTCATTCCATTTTCACCTTGAACATGCCTTGTATATTGAGACATGTGGTAGGTCGTGACACTAACAACATGGGCCAGGTGAAGCTTGTCTAGTACTCTTCATGTCTATCATGAACACACCTTGTATTCTTGCCTTAGGAGAGACGTGTGGCTTGACCATGTATAAGGACTCAAGAGAAGAAGGGGATTCAAGTACATGACATTTGTTATGAGAACACGATGTGTGATTGGGGTGTTACATGACTAGTTCAGGCAGGAGTACATGCCCAAGTAAATCAATTAAGGGAACACGCCGTGTAGGAAATGTACACGCCATGAAATCATGATTTGTAAAACATGAATGCTTTCTTCCTCACGTTACATTATTACACACCTTGTTTTCAGTCCTTCATAACCTTTATCTAAGGTGTGAATTTGACCATGAAGAATCATGCTGCTGAGACGTCCTCCGGTTGTTCTCTAGTTGGAGGGTAGTAATCAGACATCAGATGTGGCTGATTAGGGATGACATGTAGATCCTTTGGTTCTGCCAGCCCTAGCACCATCCATTATAATAGACATAGGTGTTGATTCACAATTCAGGGACGTCTTTATGAGGATGATTCAGACCTTTCAGGGAGCACCGCCTCTTACCCCGTTGATAGATGATTTGATACAGGTCATCCATAAGCTGCATCCTCCCACATTCTTAGGGGATGTAGGACCTCAAGCGTTAGAGTCATGGCTATAAGTCATGCTAACGATCATTGAGCATATGGTGATGCCTTCAGAGAGGAGGGTGATGCATGATAACTATATGTTCTGGGACTCCGCCAAGAGGTGGTGGGATGTGATCTCTCAGGCGGGTCACAAGTAGGTTATGGTGTGGGAGGAGTTTCAATTCATCTTTTATGACTAAATATATCCAGAGTCCATGAGGGTTAATCTAGCCCGAGATTTTATCAGTCTGGAGTAGGGTAATCATTCTGTTATGGAGTATTCCTCCATCCTTACCGAGATGCAGTTCTTCACGCCTATTCTAGGAGTTGATCAGTTCTTCATGGCAAGGAATTTAGAGGATGGTCTAAGGCACGACATCTGATCGCAAGTGAACATATTAAAGTTGACTTACACCACTACTATGGTCAATTTGTCACTGATCACAGAGTGCAATCTGAAGGATTCTGGAGTTGTGAGCTAGGGTGGCTCAACATCTAGAGTTATCATCCATCTTACTGACGGTAAGATGGACTATAGGGAATCATCTTACGGTGATTCAAAGAGGCAAGATACTTCTTCTGGAAGCAAGGTGGTGTGTTACAAGTGTGGGAAGAGCGGGGATACAACGACACACTACCTGCGAGACCTAGTGGAGTGCCGATCATGTAGCAAGTGGGGTCACCATAAGTGATTCTGTTAGATCTTCTCACTAGCAGCTGGTGACATGGGCTCTTCTATGGCCCCTCGTTCAGGAGTAGCACCACCAATTTCTCACCAGTCAGGGAACTGGAGCTCTTCTGGCTGTTCAGGCTGAGGTGGAGGCCATGTTCGTGGTGGTCAGTCACCAGTATTTTAGTGATAGAAGATTGGATCGGCTCAAAGTGGTCAGACAGGGTCACAGGGCCGCGATGCAGGCCCGAAATTTGCAGTGGAGTAGAACCAACAGGAGTAGGATCCTGTAACTTCTATAGTTCGAGGTACAATCTTAGTTGCCTCGTTTTTAACTTCTGATATTTTTGAAACAAGTTTTTCCCATAGCTTTATATCTGTTTTGGCTATGGTGAGCCTTGGGCTCTTCATCATTTCTTCAGTTGATATCTGGACACTAGACACTATGTTGGGGACTAGAATGGTGAGTGTACGTCAGTGTAAGGAGTACCCTCAAGAGGTTGGTGGGTGTCACTTTTTATGGTACCTTTATTTCCTAGAGATGACATGCTATGATTTCATTCTAATGATGGACTGGCTAGTTCCCTTCTAGGCAGTCATCGACTATTATCACCACAGGGTGAGTTTCACATAAACAGAGGGTGTATAGTTTCTTCATAAGGGTGAGTGGGATGTCCAGGAATGTAGAGCGGGTCCATATCATCATGGGTTAAGAGAAGTTACAATCCAAATTGCTAGTATATATCTGGATGACCAGGGGACTTCGCAGTTAGACATTCCTCTAGTGATGGATCATTTCATATATGTCTTTCCAGAGGAATTTTCATGTTTTCCTCCAGAGCGCGATGTAGAAATTTCTATTGATATTGTGCCAGGAGTAGCACTAGTGTCCATTACTCCTTATAGGATGGCTACACCAGTGTTGCAGGAGATCAAAAAGCAGTTGGAGGAGTTGCATGCAAAGGGTTTCATCTAACCTAGTACTTCTCTTTATGGTTCGCCTATCATGTTTGTGAAGAAGGTAGACGGTACCCATAGGATTTGTGTGGATTACTGGAAGCTGAACCTGTTGATGGTGAAAAACTGATATCCCATGTCAAGTATTGATGATCTCGTTGATCATATTCAAGGAGACCGAGTGTTATCAATGATTTACATGAGGTTTAGTTATCATCAGTTGCGCGTTAAACCATCTGATATACCTCTTATAGCCTTCTAGATTAGGTATGTTCTATATGTGTACATGGTTATGCCGTTTTGTCTCACGAAGGAACCAACAATTTTCATGGCACTGATGAACCGTGTGATCCATCCATACTTGGATTCCTTCATAACGGTCTTCATTGAATAAAATCATGGTGTACTCTCACACTCGACATGACCATGCTATCCATCTTGAGATCGTTTTGACTACACTGAGAGAGCATCAGTTATATCATAAGCTCTCCAAATTCTAGTTCTGGATGGATTAAATTCACATCTTGGGTCATGTTATCTCTAAGGCAGGTGTATTAGTAGACGCCTAGAAATTAAGAGCTGTTGTTTCCTGGGAGCAGCCAAAGAACTTCTTTGAGGTGTGGATTTTTCTAGGGATGGTTGGATACTATAGATGTTTCATACATGAATTTTCACTCTTAGAAGCACCATTGACAGGTCTGACTAAGAGGGGTGTGATGTTATCATGGTCAGATTCTTGTGATTCTGCCTTTCAGGAGCTGAAAGGGAGGTTGAATTCAGCCCCGATACTAGTCTTTATAGAGCTAGGAAAGGGATATGATAGTTATTGTGATGCTTCAGTTATCAAGCTGGGAGATTTACTTGTGGAGGGAGATGGAGTCTTTGTGTACGGGTCTTGGCAGTTGAGGCAACATGAGAGGAACTACCTGATGCACGATATAGAGCTGACAATTTTTTCTTATGCCTTACACTGTTGGAGACATTATCTTCTGGGAGAGCATTTTGTGTTCTTCACCAACCATAAGTGTCTCAATTACAAATTCACTTAGCGTGATCTGAATATGAGACATCGCAGGTGGGTTTTGTACCTACAGTCCTTTTACGTTGAGATTTTCTATATGTTTGGGAAGGGCCACGCAGTGGCTGATGCGTTGAGAAAGAGGACTCTGATACATGCAGCTTAGGAGGCCAGTAGTGAGTGGCAACATATGGCTATGTTCTCTGAGATTCATTTTTAGGTGCATGATAGACAAGGGAAGAACTTTCTATCTTCTATGCTTGTTACCTCTACTCTTCTTGATCAAGTTAAAATGAGGAAGCTATCAAATTCTAATGGCCTTTTCTTAAGAGATAATGTGTCATAAGAGGACCCTATTCCTTGATGGACCCCAGGTGAGTATAAGATCTTGTGTTTCCAGGGACGCGTATGGGTTCCAACATACATAAGCGAGGAGCTGATACAAGATTTTCAATCTTCAGTTTGGGTATTTTATCATGGAATCTCTAAGATGTATTGTGATCTACACAATCAGTATTGGTGTCCAGTTATGAAGAGGGACATTACTGGTTTCATCATGAGGGTTCCACTTGTTAGAAGGTGAAGGCAGAACATAAGCGACCATCTGAGATTTTGCAGTAGCTACCCATTCCCGAGTGGAAGTGGAATGATGTCCCAATGCACATCGTGAATGGGTTGTTGAGATTTCCTTAAGGGAATGACACTGTTTGGGTTGTCATTGAAAGACACATGATGGTATGTCACTTCTTACCAATCATGGAGAATTTCAGTGTTGATGATATGGGACGATTGTAAATCTGAGAGATTGTACGTCTGCATGGAGTTCCACACTACATTATTTCAGACAGGGATGCATGATTTACTTCTCGGGTCTAGCAGGGGCTTCAGAAAGCTTTGGGTGCATAGTTACATTTGAGTACAGCTTACCATCCCCAGACAGATGGCCATTACAAGTGTATGATTCAAGTGCTTGAGGATATGCTCTGAGCATGCATTCTGGATTTTGGAGGTTCTTGGTTTGTTCATATACCTCTTATAGAGTTTTCCTGCAACAATAGTATTAAAGGAACTATTCATATGGAACCTTATGAGGCTTTGTATGGTAGGCCATATGGATCACCCTTATATTGACTGGAGTCAGGAGAGGTAGATTTGAAATCACCTCGTCTTTTCCAAGAGCCCATAGAGAATATAGATTTGATTTGTAAGATTATGGCTATTGTAAAGTCTCATCAGAAGTCTTATACAGATAGGCGAAGATGACCTCTGGAGTTTGAGGTCTTGGATCGTGTTTTCTTACTTGTCACACAGAGGATGGGACACAAGAGGATCAGGAGACAGTGTAAGATTTCACCAAGGTACGTCGGGCCATTTGAGTTGTTTGAGAGAGTTGGGATGGTGGCCTATCGGTTGTAGTTACCTCAGAGGTACCAGGCTATGCATGAAGTTTTCCAAATTTCTCATCTTCAATGTTAATTTTCAGAACCATCTCATGTCTTTCAACCTGAGGAGGTTGAGCTTGATGTGGATGTGTCATTTGAGGAGCATCATATTTGGATTTTTGATCGCAGTATAAACGTTCTCTATGGTCGATATGTTCCCTTGGTACGTGTGATATGGAAGCATAGGTGGGTTTAGAATGAGACATAGGTGGGGGAGGCCGTATGGTCACAGTGGTCGGCGTTGTTTGTAGTTTTTTCTTCTATTCCATAATGATAGGGATATTAAGGGAAAATATTATTTATGATCGGATGTTTCCAAGAACCTGGATCTTCTTTTCAGGTATGTTTTTTTCTGTAGTTTTTGAGAAATGATGAGTTTCTGGAAATTTTTTAACTACACGTCATGTACTTTGTAAGTACAATCTATGTACTATGTTTCCGTAGGAGGACGTGTGATGGTTGTGTCACGGCCACACACACGTTCATGTTGGGTGACGTGGAGGCTGCCTAACGCGCAGTACGAAAAAGGCATGTAAACACTATGTACTTTTTTCATTAAAAGCATCAGGGTCATGTATGACGGACAGAAACGGATTCTTCTAGGTCTAGTTCATCTGAGATCTAGGGTATGACTGCGGATCGTCGACAATCCCACATGCCTCTATCTGTCCTCCAAATATAACACCTTCGGTTGCATTGGAATCACAACAGTGAGTTCTCTCTTCTTCTGGAGCATTGTTTCATGTTTCCTCTTCTTTTCCACGTTATCGTGGGATGAACATTCTAGACATTTTTATGGATCATCAATGTTCTAAGAAGATTAAAGCTTTTAGGTTCACTTATAGTGATATCCTAACCCCGAGGTAGGTGGTTTGTTCTTTTACAAAGATAGACTTTGATATTTATGTGAAAAAATTATCAATACCCATGAAAGGGGTATTGCACGTTTACCATTTTTATCCATATTGTTCTCTACTATGCTGCATGAATGAGTTGATGATTAGTGTTTTTGAATAGGGTGAATTGTTGTTCATTGGATGTTTTTCCCATGGATGTTTTTCTTGTTTGGACATTTGGGTCACAATTTTCCATTATGCTGTTGTTTACATTCCCGTGCCTAGAAATGTAGGATGGTGTGACTATTGTTTTCTAATGCTATTTTACTGTTGAATTCTATCCAATTAGTTCTTCAAGTTTACCATGTTTGTTATGTGTTACCACACTTTCTTGACATACAAAAGGCTGTGAGAACATGGTGTATAGACCATAGGGAGAATGGACATTGAGAGATTCTCCAGAGTGTCTTTATATTTTACAATGGGAGACCACATGGGGAATTGACATTGACTGCTTCCTCAGAGTGACTATAGTTCCTCACCGCAGGCCAGTGATGGAATGTGATGTAAGCTCTTTCCTAGAGAAACTTTAGTTACGATACAAGAATATTTGGGGAATTGATGGTGAGTGCATCCTTAGAGAGTCATTGATTAAGCTGAACGAGAGGGGTTAGACTAAGTGTACTACGTAGAAGTTTTTTTGTACTGGTTAGGTAGGACCAGAGGGGTTAGACTGAGAGTGCTTACCAGAGGGTTACCTATTTGTTTACCTACATGTTAGTTATTTCTTGACACTGAACTATGGATTGTTTTCTATTGAGTTCATTTTTTTACTGGTTTATGTACTTTTTTCCTGCCATATACTAATTGACTGTTAGGCATAGATCTCATGGTGGTTCTCTACTGGGATTAGTCCCACACCCTGTTTGGGCCATTCATTTGGCCCCAAAAAGATTATATTATTGCAGTTATAGACAAGGGAAAGAACCATTCTACTTTAGGTACATGACATGTTGTGGAGTTGGAGAGCATGGGACCAAGATTAGGCATGAGATATTGATGATTTGGCTTGTATTTTTCTTTTCTACATGATTTAGTACTATATGTCAGCATTGTGCTTTGTTAGGCTTCTTTCCCGGACATATATGTATCATGCATCATTTTATATATATGTACTCTCCAGTTATTTCTTTATCTATCTTCCATTGTTACTGTTGTTTGGAATTATTACTGCTTCCCCTATTGAATATCTATTTGTTTCTGTTGTGAACTATTCCAATGACAGCATAGATTCCCCACTATCACACCCAGGGCCCTCACTGCAAGTCAGCAGCCTCTGGCATCCGGGGAAATATTCTTGAGGTTATGTGACCAACCGGGTGTGGGGTGCCTTTGGGTGGCTTCTGGAACTGGGACGTTACATGGGTAGTTTGCGAAAAAGAGGTTGAGGGAAATAAAATGAATAAAATAATTTCCTAAAATTATATTTATGTTTATGGTGATGTAGTGAATATTTATTATTTAAAACTACAATTATGTTGAAATACAAGGGTTATCTTTATAACTAGGGAAACGTTGGAGGCCTCTAGAGGGAGCATGGGATAATCTTTCCAGGATAACGATGATGGATTATGGATCGATGATGACACATCAATTTTTCTTCTTCATTGACATATCCAAATCGAGACAGGATAATTGTTCACCTGATTTCCATATCATTGTTATTCCTAAATGAACTCCTATCAATTAAATGTATAATAATTAATTCACACAAGATATCTTTGTTGGTTCTTTGGTTTATCCATCTTCATTAATAATTCTAATGGAAAAAAATCTATGATGGAATGAACAGTCGACGAGGTTCTTTCCTTATGGCTTCTCTTTGATATTTTATCCCACAATTCTTCATGTTATTTTCCCATTGAACCATGAGGTTCCCAGATTGACATTTCTAGGTGGTTCAAAATATGATCAGTCCCCTAGATTTTAGAAGAATCTAACTCTTAAGAATGATCTATATAGATCAAGACATGAGAATCATAGATCATTGAAAATTTGAATTTTTGGGAATCAATGTAGGTGTGGAGGTCTATAAAATAGACCACAGATTTGGGGGAGGCGATCTATGTCTGGCGGCGGGATGCAGTGATGGTGGAGGGACACAACAATGGAATCATGATATGGATGTTGTATTCAGAGACGGTGATGTGACATGATAGTAGGACACAATAGTAGGATTCAACGACACAGTGTTGTAGTAGTGGTAACATACATGATGACAGACATAAAGTGACAGCGAAAACAGAGTTCAATGAGAAAGAGGGATGGGTAAGGAAGACTTATCGGGCCGTGTCAGAGGGGTGGGCTAGGTGGTACCTGGTTTGGACCCGGGTTGGATCCAGAGAGACCATGAAAGAGGCTGATTGAAGATGACATTCGTCTCTTAGGAGCTCATGCTTTTGCAGGTGCATCGACCATGAAGGTGAACCACTGGTGTAGCCATCATGTGGTGGGGTGAACAGAAAGTCGACCAACTACTGTTGTTGGTCCGAAGGCCATAATAGCTTCCCTCAATTGAGCATATTTCTTAAACAAATCATCCAATAAATGATATTCCTATGTGGATGAGATAATAATTTTGAATCATTTATTTTTATGTAAGTCATGAGTTTTTAGTTTTTACCAGTATATAATGAGAATGTTTCATGGTCTTTTAATCGATGGTTCTGTAAAAAATTGCATCCACATCATAATATTGTAATAACATCTAAAATATGAGTCTCAAACAAAGTATGGTATCCTTCCCTGAGAGTGGAGTGTGATCCACTATCACCACTTGTGTTGTTTTTGGAATTATGTAATCCTTTTATGTAGGGTACTGATCATAAATCTAGTACGAGACATAAACATGGTCTGTAGCTTCCACCGGTGATTTTGAGCTTGATCCACTACATTGAGACTTCATCCTAATTGGGTAGTGGCATCCTCTTATGGTTTTGGTCTAGATCTACTATGTACATTAACTGTTCTTGGAGTGAACCTATCTCTGGGTATCGTAGTCTTCCTAGGAAAATCTGTTCTTTTTGAGTGTGTCCTTAATGATCTATACATCATTGTGGAGGGTCTCTAATTTCATAATGCATCGAGGAGTGACTTATCCCGTAACGAGTGATCTTAGATCAAAATCATGAGGATAGATGTTTGTTGTGACCTCCTAATGAAGTGGTGTCTCTCTTAAGTATATTTATATATTTTTGTTATTTTGTTATTTACGTATACCTATGTAGATATCACTTCAATTAGATTAATTTATCTTGTTATGGTTTTGAGGATTCATGGCGTGTATTGTTATAATCACTCATACATGGTATTTTTCCACACATTTCATATCTTGTACAAAAGAAAATCATTTTACAGAGTCCTCGGAGCACTAGAAAAAGTCAGTTCTTAGTGAGACCGAAAAAAATGGTGTGTTCCTGAGGCTTTCACACTATAGTCCCAATACCTTTAAAAACATGTTTGACATATGTTATAGTCTGATTTTGGGGGTCATGTATTTGTACATTTTTTCATTCAAATAATTTTACTATCATCCAATTTTGTGAGATATTATATGTATTCATTCAATATTTTAGATGATTTTTATTTCTATATTTGTGGCTTGGTTATATCGGTGTGTGTGCATATACTTTAGGCTAATTCCTCCCTTTTGTTGGAAATTCAATCATGATACTAGTTACTAGCCCCTGGACTATTGGAGGCTGGGTTGGGGAAGTCTCATCAATTTCCCCTTTAGGATGGGTCCTAAAAGAGTGGTATCATAGATGGTCGGTTCTACATTATGATTTGGAGTCTGTGAGATAGGTTTCGTGAAAAATTGTTAAGTGTTTCAAGATTTATTTTCTAGACAATGACTCAAATGTTGGTGCAATGAAGGATGTATACCTACACTAAGAGTATGGTTTCCTAATTTTCTACACGGTACCTAAAAAAATTGGTTGTAGGATAAAATAATGGTGAATGCATCATATTGGAATGTATGTCTTTTATTGTTATTTATTGAGTCATCTACCTAGATATACTCTATTGATTGTGGTAGATGCCATTTTATTTTAGGATTCTTCCACAATGAAATATATACATGATTCAACCATATGATTAGGAGGATGTTTTACCTAGATACAAGGTATTAGTACATGTGCATGTATTATAGATAGAACCTCTAGGCATTTTAAAAGTTATGCCACCAATCATCAAGAAGCAGCTACTAACAACACTATCACATAATGATGAATTCATTCTGATTTCATTTCACACGATTCATATGTAGTGAACTCCCAAGATTTGATGTTAGCCAGAGCCCCTATATGGATGAGAATTGGCGAGATGTAATCACCCATTTTTTTTCCATGTGAGGATTCCTATTGACTAGATTAATGTCCTTGAAAAGAGTCTTTTTCATGACTGTATTTGTTGTTGGATGAGATTGGTGACTTAGTCATACGATGCGAATGATCAATATTTGAAAAACATAATGAATCTATTTAGAGAATAGTTATATCCAAACTTGTTGTCATTGGTACTCATACATGAGCTTCTACATCAGCAGCAAGGTAGTATGACCATGGTATTGAATTAAGTGAGATTTACTGATCATTCAATACAATCTTTGTATATAGTTTGTTCCACGTTCTCTAGGTCTTGAGTCTTCGACCATGGCTTAAGACACCAAAAAGGGAATTAGTGGTATCCCTTTGCATTCTTAAATATGTTGGGGCAGATGAGTTAACCATGCACGTGGAGAGTTATTTTGAAAGAGAATACACCAGTAGTGTGGTCTTTCAAATGTTACCAGTTATCTAAGACCTCGATAAAAATTAGTTGATAGTAGTCGTACGTATCCATGTGGGTAATTTGATTTTAGGGGAAATACCATAACTCAGGTTCAGTGATGCAAGTCTCCAATGGAATCATGAATCAGTATGGGGAAAAATAGTTTTACTCATGTAACTTTTTGGACCAATTGACGTTATATTTTTCAACCAGTCATATAGCTAATAGGGACATAGTTTAGGGACCGATGATTGAGAGCTATATTACAGATCGGGGTAGTCCTCTGGGATGAGTTTGTTGATGATTAGAAGACATGGTAGTAGGATATAGTCAGAGTTTTTACATATTACAACCACTACCCCTGGTGGTCCAAAATAGCCTTAGAGAGTTGGTGGAAAGGAAAAATTCCATTATTAGTAGATGGATGCTTTTGGATATAGGGATCAAGTGATGATAAAAAATACATTTTGTTTATTTTCCACCTTATTTTTTATTTTGATAAATATTGGTGCAATTCATTCCTTTCTTCCAACGAACCATGTATGGGACATGAAGAATATAATAGAACAACGGACTTGACCCTAATTATTAGAGACTTATACTAGAGGATTCTCGATGACCACACAATGGTGCAGAAAAAGTGACCTGAATCTTGATAGTGGAGTTTCATTTGGGATCTATTAGTAGTTTTGTTGAGTCTTTATGTAATCATTATTTTCATGTAATGATTATCCACAATTCAAAATTAGATTTAAATTTTTTAGGTGAAGAATACAACGTGTCCACAATAATGAAACCATGGTTTTAATTTTTGTTGAAAATAAAACACATGAAGTGTAGGATTGAATCACACATAAGAGTTTGTAGTAGATTACTCATCAATTGTCTAGCTTCACCCTAAGTTCAGTGGATGATATGAGACCTCAATTTCAGGTAATGGTGGATGTGTATGAGGATTTACTTTTTAATGATGTTATAGGATTACCTCTCCATAGTGATATGAACAACAACATTGATCTACACCTTGATAGGATGAATATATCTACATCTACATATTGGATGGCTCGGATAGAGCTTTGCAAGATAAGGGAATTGTTGGGGGAATTTTAGAGTAAGGGCTTCCTGATACCCAGTGTTTCAACAAGGGTTGCCACATTTTTGTTTGAAATGAAGGCATATAAGAGAATTGGGTTATTTTTGGATTACTAATCATTAAACCTGGTTATCATGAAGAACAAGTATCCACAATCTTGGATTGATGAAATCTTTTATCAGTTGAAAGGGAATAATGGTTCTTGGAGATTGAACATAGAGCAGGCTATAACAACCTATGTGTATGGGATAAAGATATAACAAATACATCATTCAGATGATGTTAAGTCCACAATGATTACTTAATTATTCCATTTGGTGGGTCCAAGACCCCATAAGTGATCATGGGACTCACAAAATGAATCTATCATCCTTATGAAAACTGTTTCATGGTGGTCTTAATCAGTGACATCCTAGTTGATTCAAAATCATAAAAGGAGCACATGAAATACTTTACGAGGGTCCTTGACACAGTCAGATTGAAATAAATTAATGGAAAGATATCAAAATTCTTTTTTGGTATTTAAGAGTCCCATTTTCTAGTATACATCATCTATGTGGCAGGAGTAGTAGTGGATATAGTGATGGTTGATGTAATACATTCATGGGATCCAACCAAAAGTGTTACTGAGGTGTGGATTTTCATTGTAGTGGATTGGTACTATATGAGGTTAGTAGAAAACTTATCTAGAGTTTCACAGACATTGACTACATTATAATTAAAGGGTATGCCTTTTGTGGACCAAAAAGGGCCAAATTTTCTTTCAGAATCATAGGGAGAGGATAGTGATTCCTCACATCTTGAAGATATAAAAAGAAGGCTTTGGGTACATGGTGTTCTACAATCCATCAGGGCTCAGACTTGGTCATTTATAGATTCATAGGAAAGACGTTATTATCAATGGTTCACACCAGATGTGACCACATGAAAAGAACTATGTTAACCAAGATATTGAGTTAGTTGAGGTAGTCTTCGCATTGAATGTGTGTAAATACTACATGATGGCCAAGAAGTTTATCATTTACATTAATCACAATATTATCCAGTATATCTTCTCACTTAAGGATCTAATCATGTTATAAAGGTGTTGGCTAGACTTCATATAGGACTATAACATTGAGATCGTATACAATCCATGGAAGGGGGATGTGGTTGTATATGTCCTTAGTAAGAGATCTTTTTTTTTCAGTTATTGAAATATAATTTAGAGTGGTTGGTATCATTATAGATATACTTCATGGATGGTGATGGGTCATCTTACCTATAGTTGATTATTTTTATGTGTCCACTCTTACAAATATTCTAGGAGGAAGATCTTGGGGATACTGATGGTGATACCATACATGTTTAGATATCAATATATCATACATTTAATTGATATGATAATGGTGGGGAGAACGCATTAAGTTTTAGAGTATTCTTAGTAATACCATTGTTTCTATGAGAATAGCATTTTATGGAGTTTAATACATCCATTTGGTGGAACATAAATGTTTTTCATGATATATTCGGACATTTTATTTCATTTTTGGTCGGCAGGGATAAATGAAGAAGTATTAGATTATTTTTCGCGATGGCATACTTGACTACAGGTGATGTCTATTCGCAAGGTTTCAGTAGATTTAGCTTAACACCTTCAGGTGATGTAATAGAAGTGAGATGGGATATCAATGGAACTAATGATGGGTTTACCACATATGCTTGGTGGAAATTATTACATCTTAGTTATCATTGATAGTATCACTATGTCAGACCAATTCATCGCTATCAGATATCAGAGTCTAGAAGAGATCATTAAGAACCTCTATATGTATGAGATATTTTGACTCCATGGGGTTCCATCAACAATTTCCTATGATCATGACGGTTTCTTTACTTCCTCATTTTGGAGGGGATTAAAGTAGGATTTTGGGAAAACTAATCTTCTTCACATAATATCACCTTAAAAAGGATGACCAAACAATGAAATCCATTTAGGGTTAGGAAGACATATTTTGGGCTTGCGTGTTTGACTTTGGACATAGTTTGGAGGATCAACTAACACTAGTTGATATACCATACAAAAAAATATTTCATTACATCATTATTAAGGCACAATTTGAGCCCAGTATAGGTGACCCAACAGGTCACTATATTTTTAGAATGACCTAGAAGAGTCACCACTCATGGTCACAGAGTTAGTTCAAGATACAACTGAGAAATCTATATCATCTATGATATATGAAGACAACACAAATCCATCATAATTAATATTCAGAAAGGTGGTAGAGTCCTTAAGAGTTAGAGTAAGGAAACCATGTGTTCCTTTGAGTTTCACATTGATGGGGATTACAACGATTTGTCTTTGTGGAATGTTATATCTCAAGTTCATATTACCATTCCAAATATTTTGAAGAGTTGGGAAGGTGTGGTATCGCTTGGATAAACTTCCACAACAATATTGGGCACATGACGTCTTCCATGTGACATATCTGAGGAGATATGTGCATAAACCATCGCAAGTCATCGACTAGCATGAGATAGACGTCGAGGATGGGGTGACTTTTCTAAGTACCAGATTGAGATAGAGGGTCGTAAATAGAGAATAATTAATGGGAGATCAATTACATTACTGTGTGTCTAGTGGAATCAATGGAATATCTAGGAGAAAATATGGGAGGGGAGGCTCAGATTCATGTCATGTACATGAATATTTCTGAGTATCCCTTGTTTTTCATTTTTGTGGGTGTAAATCCCTAAGGTGGGGATATTTTAATGTCTCAGATATTCTATTTATTATTTTTTATATAATATGGATTGATTACAAGACCAAGAGATATGATGATATGAGATTACAAAGACCTAGGTTCCCAAAATATATGTTTGAAAAATAAAAAAAAATTAATAGCATGTTTACGAGATTTTCATTAAAAAGTGGAATAAATTGTAATCAATTTCATAGATCAGAAAATGAATTGATAGATTTGGTTATGAACAATGATTGTACCCAAGAAAAAACCTAACTATAGTATGTGTTTTTCAATTGTGATATTTTTTTCTTGGGGGATAAAAAACAAAATAATGTCATAAATTGTTTTTATAGAGTTTGTCGATGAACTAATATTTTATTAGTAATTTAATTTTATAGAAAACCCAGGGTTATTTGTATTTACCTGGAGACACCAAAGGATGCCTAGGGAGAACATGGGATAATACTCTCATGTGAACAACAATTGATCGATGATCCACGATGATGCATGGATCATTGTATGTCAACGAATGATCCAAATTTGGGTAAGATGATTTGTCTTGTAATTTCCATTTCATTCTTATTCCTAGATGAATACTGATCAATTCAATGAAAAAGAAAGGATTTTCAAATAATTTTTATATTTCATATTGATGAATTTATTATTGATTAGTTTATTTATTCTTTATAGTCTTTCATTCTATTGGAAATTATGTGGGGCTGACATGAACATTGGATGATGTTCATTCCTGAGGGTTCTCATTTGGATTTTTTCCCACTGTTATTCACATCCGTTATCATTGGAACCCACTAGTTCCTAGATATGAATATCCACATCAATCTGGACCTGATCATACTACTGAGTTCAAGGAATATAGACAATGGGGGTTGGATCTGTATAGATTACGGAATTAGAATATCATAATTACGATCGTATGATTTTTTTGAGAAACAGAGTTGGCTTGGTGGTCCATGGAAGAGACCATTATCACTGTGGAGGCATCCCGAGATTGTTGGTGCTAGAAGCCATGGATATTAGGTGGGGAATAGAAATAAGTGGTGTTTTGATGGAAATAGGATGCGACTTCAGGACACAGTGGTGGACGTGGCGACAATGGCGATGGATTGGGCGGCAGCCACAAATCTGGATGGGCTAGTGGGCTAGGTCAAGAGGATGGTCCATGTCATGTTAGCGAGTTGAGTTAGGCTGGTGGGTTGGGATTGCACCTTGTAAAATCTTGGCTAACCGAGGCGGATCCTGATTGAGGTCAACATTGCATCCAAGGAAAATCAATCTACTATAGGTTCACCTACTACAGTGGTCAATAATGGGTATAGTGACCGCGATGTAGGGTTTCATGGTATGTTGATTGACCATAGTGATAGAACACAATGGTAGGTAAACATACAATTATAGTTGGTATGTAGGCCCCAGTTGGCCAGTTAGAAGTTTTACTCAATAAACAATATCTTATTAATGGGAAACTATTGGATGATCCATCTTTGGAATTGGGGCACTAACATTGAGACAATCATTTTGATATAATTGTGTAGTTTTTAGTTTTTCCTATTATATGTTGAGTAAATTTCGTTGGTCCTTTCCAGAATGGTTCAGTAAGAAATTACATCAACATTACTATATTTTAATCACCTATAAAGGGAGAGCCTCATATTGAGTATTGTATCTTTATATAATATTGGATTGTGATCTTATATCACCCATAGTAGAGTTTCTAAAATCATTTATGCAATTATGTTGGGAATTGATCCTCCATATATAGGAACACATGGGCAAGGTCTATGGTAGATCCAATTGATTCTCAGAATGATCCCTTATGTAGCGGGTTTATCCAGATTGAGTGTATGGTATCCCCTAGAGGTGCTGGGAATAATCTTAGATGTCTACTGATAATTACTACGTGTGACCCCCTCCCTTTGTTTCATAGTCATCCTTGACAAATGATTTACCTTTGGGAGAGGGCCGAATGAGTTATAACTATTCTTGGAGTGCCTCTGATGATAGCATGGATCGAGGAGTGTGTTCTCCCAGAATGTACATGCTTCGATCAATATCATATGGATGGTAGTTGGTTGTGGCATCCAGATGGTGTGGTGTATATCTTGATTATATCTTGATATTTATGATATATGTGTTATATACATATCCTTGTGTACAACTAACAATTCATCCTTTGATGTATTTCGTTGTGGTTATGGGGATTTCTATTGATGATTTTTATACACACTACTACATAGGTTTTTCCCAAAAGTTTATTATCTAGTGTAGATGAAATAAATTTTGATAAAGTCCTAGGAGGATTAGGACCAGGTGGGGGAATTGTGAGACTGGATTCACCAAGGTGTGTTCTTATGGCTTCAGATAGTAGTCCCAGTACCTATAATTTTATGTTAGACTTGTGTTGTAGACTATTTTTTGTGGGCATGTATTTGGATATTTATACTTTATAGTAGTATTTATTTTGTATAATTTTGTGAGGTATTAGTTGTACTAATGAATTATTTCAATTGACATAAATGTTTGATTTTTAGCATAGATATGTCTGTGTGTTTTTATAGATACATTAGGATAATGTCTCCCATTTTTGGAATATGCCTACTCATTGCTAGTCACAAGACCCAAGCCTCTTGGGGGTGTGCTTGGGGTAGTCTTGAATTAATCCCATCTTGACTGGGGAATGGATCAATAAATTATTTTAATGATCTTACTACACCACAATTTCAAAAAATATTTCTTCAAACTCAACCAAGTGATTCTGCAATAATACATTCATCATTAATATTATAATATTGTGTATGTATCTGAAAATAATTTTTCAATATTCAAACTTAATATAAAATACATACATATATTGTTGAAACCTACAAATATGATAAAATATGTATGGATCTCAAAATTTCAACAAGATTTAATCTACTGAAATCATATCCAACTCTTGGGATTCATAAGGATATAATATATTTTATTTACCATTATATATAAATCACCACTATGAAAAACAATATCATGCTCAATAGATGAAATAAAATATTAAAAATATTTTGATAATAAATAAAAAAAATATCTATATTATCTATTTATTAGTTTCCTTGGTCTTTAAAAATCATTTCCAAGATTAAATTAAGGAATAAACATTGTATTTTAATAATCATTGGAAGCATATCATAACCCAATAAACATAAAAAATAGTAGCTCATGTAGTAATATTCTATTTCAAACATATCTTTCCACACATATTTACATTGATCCATTTTATATATTCTAAAAATTAATATAATAATTGGAATATGATCCCTTGAAGCGTATTATTAATCATACATTTTTATAAAATATAAATACATCTACAATAGCATATCCAATTGATGAAAACAATATAGATTATCTACTTGAATAATAAGATGCATCATAATCATGACTCATAATAGGTTCTTCATCATAATTTAGTATTATCATCTCAAGAAAATATTTATATCATTTATTTTTTAGAATAGTTAAAACACATCATTATTATGTGGAATAATATATTGGTAGTATTTTTAAAATAAATATTAAATAAAAATAACTTATTATAGTAATAAGAATCTTGTACTTTGTTCATGGTAGATATGATTATGATTTCACATCTGTTATTGAATGCCATTATTAGTTCTTTGTAATATTATATTACATATTAATATGGAGATGTTGTTGATATAGAAAATAAAACTATGATAACATTATTCACTGGATGTAAATTTGTTTTCTATATTAGCAAGAAGAAATATATAACTTTTCATAATAGGGATGATGTTTAAAAAAATTGAAATAAATGATATTACACAATTCACATAGATGAATCTGTGTTTAAATGATTTTATTAAATAACATAATAGCCCATGGTATTTTATTATTATACAAAATGTTTAATATTTCATATGAAGAACACAATAAAAAATTCAAGTGTATGTCACATTGAATTAATATTCCACTATATAAATGATAATATATAATAATGATTATACATTTTGGATAAAATTTTAACAAAAAAAATTATTGACATGTTCATAATATCATTGAACACACCATGTTCTAAATAATAAATGGTTGATTCTTGTTGGTCAATATCGTCCAAATTCATGATGTCATTTCATATTAATTCTCTCTATATAGGTTTATTTTATATATGATTGTTTATATTTAGTAGGATTATACTATATGGGATTATTATAAAAATCATAAAACTGTGCGAAATATTGGTTCCAATTATTTTGGATGCTAGTAAGTAGAATTATAAAATCAGTGCATATTTAACATGTGTAATGATATTATTTCTCCAAAAAAATGAGAATAAATATTCCATTGATTAGGAGTTTATGGTATATGATTCTTTTGGATATAAAAATATTGGGAATAAAATAAATAATAGATAATGTTTTTGTAAATCCATATGATATTTAGTTATTGAAAAAGAGATTACTATAGGTGATGGTTTTTGGAAAGAAAAAAACTTGGATATTGGAAAATTGTTGAATATAACTAATTCTTTAACTCATGTATACAATCATAGAATACTAAATTGATTTCTATTTTTTCAATATCAAACATCTATCTCATAAATTAGGAGTGATATCATAGTTTATCTATTTATACATGTATTTTTTAGCAAATATTGATTGTACAATTTGACATAGGATATACAATATTCCCTTAAGAGGGTACTGACCGATCAAACCAAGATATTTTTAATGATTGAACTATTTTTTTTGAATTTAGTAGTATGAAATAATTAATGAAATATATAAAAGGTTAATTCATGACAATTTTACAAATGTTTTGTGGTTTTTTGAGTTATTTTTATAAAAAATAAAAAACATTCCACAAATGTATTGATCAAAATGTAATTATAATTGACTAAATATTATTTTTGAGGAGTTAAATGATATGTTATTGGAATTATATACAAATCCATAATGTATGTGTAAGAATAAAAGGTATTTATTAATTTTCCTAAAAACATATAGGTTCACTATAGAATGGGTTGTTATTATACTAATTTTTTTTAGTCTAGGAATTACATTTTGTGAGTCATTCCGCAATGTGATTCTATAATTTATAACAATATTATTTTCATAAAAAAAATTAACAATGACAATATATCACAAACATATTATTTTATCATTTCAGTAATTCATATCTTCAAAATACTCATAAAAATATATATTCTGTGTGTAATTGGTGAATTAGGTAGATCATAAAACATCCTTAAAACAATAAAATGATCATTTATTCATATATTGATACATTATACTAGAACTCATCACACTATTATTACTGAATATGATATATTATGAACATAAATAATAAAAAATTTGATCCATGAATCCCATTAGGGGTTTCATAGAATAAACATGGGATAAGATATCACGAGAATCAATAATCATTTCGTTGATAACAATTAGATAATGATCATAAAAAATATAATAAATAAATGTATAAAATCAATTATCACAAGTTCATTTTTTAAATGAGAGAATATAAAATGTGGAAAAACATATGTCTTTTAATCACAGACATAGGTAAAGGATCACTACCAGGACATCATAACAATTTTGATAATGATATTTAAATATATCCCATGCATAACATTATGGACAAGGATAAATAAACTTCTCTCACACATAACATTATTGATGAGGCATACATATTTGATCCCATACATGTTGGCATCAAGAGATGTTAATAATTTCCTAATTTATTAGGGGGATATATAATCATGGTTCCAATGATCATTATAATAAATAATACATATACAGCCTACATAAAAAAAGAGAAATATATTATAAAAATGTTGTAAACACATGAAAAATAAATTGGTAACATAAAAATCCCATATATATTTAATCATCTTGCTATCATATAAAAAACCAAGAAAATTAGGGATTAAAAAATATTTTTCATTTATAATTAAATCAATGATGATTCATCAGTAAAATGTATCTCCATGATTAATAAATTTCTTAAGAAAATATTATGTAGAATTTAGAAAGGCAAAGACATTTATTGGACTTTTAATGATACAAAAAAAATTCCTTAAAAATGGATGAAAAGGTATAATTTACATAAGACTAAAAATAACCCGATAAATTTTTTGTTAAAACTAATTGGGTTTTACATATACATAATATTTATAAAATTAATTTTTTATAATTTGAAATAAATTAGAGTAGTTAGTTAAAAGAATAAGAGAAACTGGAAAACCATCTCCTATAATATATATAATATTATTCTTGAAGGAATAATAAAACTTTAGTTAATGATGGAATTAATATAAACATTATAATTAATAGAAACTATAAATTTATAAATAGTGTAAAGACCCAAATATTTCAAGGAATTTTTTTTCTTAAATACATTGAAGTTTTACGAGTCTGTGGCTTCAGACGTTACTTGAGTTCGAGGCCCGGTGTGCCCAGAATACATTTTCTAATATTTTGTTCGGGTACGTTCAGAAAATGTACAGGCGGGTTTTTTATATCTTCTGAACCGGTAATCCGAATTGAAGAATGAGAACACTGATGAACTCGTAGCGCCGATATTTTCTTAAGGGGAACCTTACACCCATTTTGTTTTATGTGGGTTGAATTTTTATTTTTGGGGATTTAGAATGAATTAAATAAAAAAATTTGTACACAATTTTATTTTATTTTATTTTATTACGTTGACAACTCCACATATTTATTAAGGTGGAACCGTCCCATCTCCCTCCTCCCATAAATTGTGCCAAATAGTATAATTAATATCATCATTAAAATTTATTGGCACCGCTTTTAAATTAATATGAGTTTCATTCCAATTTTATTAATTAGTGAGACTCCTTATTTCTTTTGTGATGGAAAATCACTTTTGGGGAAAAATCTTTGGAGAATTAAAAAGGGAGGCGATATTTCTTCAATGAAGAACACCATTCTTCAACAAAGAACACCCCCAGCGAAGAAAGTGAAGGAATTCTTCCTCGGACGCACCTTGACATTAAGGAGCCTACGTCACCTACGAAAACGACTCTTCCTCCATCGTTGGTGGGATGAAACCATTTTTCCGCGATACCCAACTACCACAACGCTCATCTTCTGTGGCTCGATGACGAACGAAATCATCTATGAGGTAGGGGGATTTTTATATTTCATTTCTGTGATTTATACCATCGAGAAGAGAGTTTAATTCTTGGGTGATGATTTGAACCACTAACACGGTGGGTATGGACTAACGAACAAGTCCGGACACACATCCATATCGTTCTAGATGCACAGGATGTTGGCAATGATGAAAGAGGACCAAAACGGTGATTTGGATCCTTCACTGTGGAGTTCAGATCAAGAGATGACCGCAAGCACAGGCAGAAGAAAAAATGGACCACCGGAATGACTCCAGTGGCCAGAGGAAGACCGTGGCGGCGCCCCAGTATGCCGCTGGTAGAATCCCGCTATGGCACTAGCCGTGATGGCGAGGAGGGGTTCCTGTGGCTACGCGGGATCTGAGAGACAAGGTGTGCTAGCCTGGCGCCGCATTTGCAGAACCAGGGGCTGCACTCCCCACCTCAGCTAGCGGGCCAACCCAGCACACCCCCCCCCTACTAGGCCAGGGCTGTTCACCCGGACCGTGTCGTGACCAGCCGTGCCAGACCTAGACCCAGGTCGGGTCGACCAGGTTTGGGCCGACCCAGGGTTGGTTGGGTCGGGTCGGACCACGCCCAGACCCCCCACTTCGGACCATTTTCGGTCTTTTGACTATATCATGAGCTATAGACCTCAGATCAATGCATTGTCAGTTATGCAGGAATGCATGTATGGAGACGGTCGTTTCAATATATTAAACTCTAGGTTTATTCGATGTTTGGTTTCAACCGGGTTGGATTGAACTCGAATCCAACCGGGCCCTTGGAGGGGAAACACATATAACATAAGGACTGAATGTCCAATTGGCATGTCGTCAACTAAGTTGAATTCATTTTGATTAGACAGTTCTTTTGGAATAATCCACATGAGGTTTGGATGTAGCTAGAGTACGGTCGGGTTGGTTTTAGCTTAAAAACCAACAGGGCCCCTGGAACGGAACAACTAATAACTCTCAGACAGGGCATCCGATTGACTCACCGTCTATCAGATTGGGTTTTTTTGGATGAGGCGGAACTTTGGGAGAAATCAACTCTAGACATCATGACAGTTGATTTGTCGACCCCTTGCTCGAGATGCAGACCCTCCCGGAATCAAGCGTGCTATGTGCGAGAACCCTTGAGCTGGCTGCAACTTCATTGACTAATGTACTGGAATCCTCCGTGGGTTTTACAGCGATGCATACCTAACTGGAATCATGCATTGGTTCGACGGTGATGACTACAGTTCTTGTATCCTGTGTGGGTCTGACATTATTGACCTCTGTACTTGTATCCTATGTGGGTCCGGCAGAGTAGCTGGTCTTGTATCCAGTGTGGGTCCAACAACATAGATGGAATTTTTCCTATGTGAGTCTGACAACTTAAATGAGTTAGTGACTACATCTGATCATTTTTATCACTATACGAATGATTTGTACCTGTGGGAGCTGAGTCATGACTTTAAATCATTACCAACAGTGTGATTGACTGTCTTCATGTGTGGACTGGGTTGTGTTTGTGCTTGAGAGTAAGAGTCAAACTAGGATTGATGAATTAGGTATATGTATGGGCATATACCTCAGTAGAGTGGGTTGATGCTTCATGATTGCACCATTCCTTGTGGTTTATTCTTTGTGGATTCTGGGAGACCTTCTGGGGTCTCAGGGTCCCTACTGAGTGTCTTATACTCACCTCATCATAGGTTATGCCCACACTACATTTTTTTGGATATAGATGACGGACAACATTGATCATGGTAGAGGCTTGTAGATTTGAATGATACCCGGAGGTGGAGCACTTGGTGTGACATACATGGAGCAGACAGACAGACCCGTGGTGCTATGATAGACTATCTGTACCAACCCTTTAGGAGGGATTCCAAGAGGACTACCTAGTGCGTGTTGCTTTATTTTACTATGGTTTCACTAGATTTTCAGTTGTACTGTACATTCAGTTGGGTTTTAATACTAGCCTATTTACTTTTCAGCACTTAATTTTGTACTCAGTTTACTTATTTCTTTCTTTAGTTGTGTACTCTGTTGTGTTCTTTACTTTTATGAAGACAATGCCTTCCCTTTTTATAGGGATTTACTCCTTTGGCGCGAGTCTCCAGCCCCTGGCCTATGGAACGCAGGCTTATGGTATTCACGCCGTGGGCCCCAAGGAAGAGTCATGACACATTGGTATCAGAGGATTCAGTTCTACCACAAAACACATGACACTAATCTTTCCTTTCGATGAAGTGATACTGTTAAGAGTTTTGATTGTGGTTTTTTGTCAAATGAGTCCAGTCTTGGTGCGGCGGCCGACGTATCCATACACCAGGACCCTGACCTCTGATTTCCGACTCAGTGTACAAAAACACTGTTTGCGTGTGTGTTTCCTCCACAAAAATTTCATTGTGATTACATTATGTCAGCTCACCAGGTATAATGTTTGACCATGGAGCGCCTGTTTCTTTTCAGGATGGCCCCACGAAGGCATCTAGCTAGGGTTCTGAGATATGTGCGAGATGGAAGCCCACCGAGTGATGAGGCCTTGGTGCAGGAACCATCATAGTGGAGGCACCAGTGGTACCACTACCCACTGAGCCACTGATACTACCAGCCCCAACAGTAGAGAGTGCTTGCCACCTGAGTGTGTTGCACAACTCTCAACGACAGAGGCTGCCCAGGTTCTGTAGAGAGACGGACCCTCAGGAAACCGAGGATTGGCTGGATGCTATCGTCAGAGTCCTCAGATTGATTGGGATACAGGGAGACATTATGTTGTTCCTTGTTATGAGTCTCCTACACACAGCAGCAGGTATATGGTGGAGCCTGATGCTTCAGGTTCACGATGAGGCATCTCTACATTGGACAGACTTCGAGAGCCTCTTCTGCTCGGAGTTTGTACTAGCCACTCTTTGTGCAATGTGTATTCAGGAGTTACTACATCTGCAGTAGGGAACCATGATAGTAGCTCATTACTCAGAGAGTTCTACTGACCTCTCATGCTACTCCACAGATATGGTACGAGACCTGTTCTTCAACGCCCAAACCATCGAGTAGGGACTGAGGTACGAGATCAGGGCTTCGACGATTCCCCTCACCATCTCGATGTAGTCAAGGGTTCTAGATAGATCCCTTTTGGTGGAGATCTTTCTCGCAAAGCAGCCACCAGTGGTGAGACCCACCGCATGGAGACAAGTAGTAGAGCCTTCTGTAGCCGGTAGTAGAAAGATGTCACAGGGGTCCAAGCAGACCAGGCCATCAGGTGGGTTACCTCAGGATACAGGTTCGGTTGTGCGGGGAACACGAATAGAACCAGACATATGAGGAGAAGACCATGCTATGCATGTGGTGGGAAGGGGCACATGGATTTTGACTGCCCATCCCACCATGAAAAAAAGTATCTGAAAGTGGAGGGACCTCCAAGGCAGAGGCAGAGGTTCGACCGTGGAGGTCTGCAGGGAGCTGGCGGATGAGGAAGAGGAGATGGCCGAGAAACGGGTGGTGGATGAACTTTTGTGGCTCTACCACCAACACCCCTAGGAGGTCCACCCCGACCACATGGAGCAGGCATATAAAGGCAGGCTCAGCTCCATGCAGTAGAGGTTTACGACCACGGCACACCTGAGATGATTCGAGTTACTATCTTTGTCTATTACACCCTTGCTGCAGTTCTTATAGACAAATGTGTGATTCATTCTATTTTTTCTGCGGCCCTTGTTCGGAGCTCTGAGATTCCAACAGATTCGTTGGCTCGACCCTTATAGTAAGAGAATCTTACGGGAGAAGAATCGATGATTATGAACTGGTGCCGACAGTGTGAGCGTACTCTAGGAGGAGAGAGCTTCGGCTGGGATCTTCTTTTTGTGGCGTCGAGGCCTTACGACATCATATTTGGTATGGATTGGTTATCTACAGTCCATGCTCAGATTGACTATATTGGGCACAAGGTGCGGTGTGTCTGCATGAATTGGACCAGGTTCAACTTCACCGGTGTTAAGGGAGCCTTTGCAGTGTATGATGGACTTACGCTTAGAAGAGGGAATCCAATAACACAACACTTGGTTAGTATCATCCTCAGAGCAACTGATGTGCAGAGCCTGAGTTTTCCTATTGCGGTGGATCAGTATGCCGACATTTTCCCTGACGAAGTTCCAGGACTACCTCCTCAAAGAGAGGTAGACTTCTACATAGACTTATACCCCGGGACATCACTGATATCTACTCTAGAATATCGGATGGCTACCACCGAGCTTCGTGAGCTGCAGGTACAGCTGGAGGACTTGCAGGGAAAATGATTCATCCGACCCAGTGTTTCTCCCTAGGCTTCTCCGATTTTGTTCACCAAGAAGAAGGATGGGAGCTTGTGACTGTGTGTCGGCTACATTTTCCTGAATCAGGTGACAGTAAAGAACAAGTACCCACTTCCAAGGATTGACGACCTCTTCAATCAGCTCAAGGGAGCACGATTGTTCTTAAAGATAGAACTTGGGTCAGGCTATCACCAGCTTAGATTTCGAAACGAGGAAGTGCAGATGACGGCGTTTAGTTGACAGTATGGCCACTACGAGTTCTTGGTTATTCCCTTCAGCATGACCAAATCTCCACCAGTGTTCATGAGTCTCATGAATAGGATCTTACAGCTGTACCATGATCGGTTTTTCATAGTCCTCATTGACGACATACTGATTTACTCGACCACTGAGGAGGAGCACGCCTACCACTTGCAGGTTGTTCTGGATACACTCCGAGAGCACCAACTTTATGTTAAGATCTTGAAGTTCCATTTATGGATTACAGATTTTCACTTCATGGGACAAATCATCTCGGAGGTGGGAGTTGCAGTGGATACAACAAAGACCGAGGAAGTGCTTACTTGGGAGCCACCCAGGAGTGTAACAGAAGTTCAGAGTTTCCTAGTTATGGATGGGTACTGTCGGAGGTTTGTCCCGGACTTCTCCATATTTGCAGCACCGCTTAAAGCATTGAAAAATATGGGGAAACCCTTCGTGTGGTCAAATATATGTTAGCCGAGATTTCAAGAGCTGGGTCGGAGATTGACCAGCGTGCCCATCTTGAGGCTATCAGATGAGGGCGTTGGGTACGTAGTTTACTACGACACATCAGGGACTGGACTCAAGTGTTTCCTGATACAGGAGAGAGTGGTGATCGCTTATGGTTCACATCATTTGAGATAGCACGAGAAGAAATACGCTACATATGACCTTGAGATAGTAGCAGTGGTCTTCAACTTGAAGATGTGGCGGCACTATCTGAAGGGTGAGCACTTTACAGTCTACTCTGACCACCAGAGTCTCAGGTACATATTCTTGCAGAAGGACCTGAACCTGAGATAATGGTGATGGATCGGGTTCCTCTAGGACTACGAAATTGAGATAGTCTATACTCCTGGGAAGGGGAACGTTGTGGCTGATGCTATCAAAAGGAGATCGGGCATTCACCTAATAGGCGAGGCGTCGGAGCATCTAGTCACGTTGCAGATATCCATTGTGGATATAGATGGAGCAGACATTCTTTAGTCCCTCACGGTCACTCCTCCACTTCTTTAGGGAGTTAGGGAGGCAGATCATGGGGACGCTGACTGCAAGACATGATGGGGTCAGATATCCTCAGGGGTGGTAACCGATTGATTTTCTGAAGGAGGGGAGCAGATCATTCTCTTCAGGGGAAGTATGATGGTACCAGTTTCACTATAGGAGGAGGTGCTAAGGGAGTTCCACACATCCCCTCTAGCGGTACATCCAAGAGTGGCGAAGATGTATCGAGACCTCAGACAACATCACTGGTGGCTGGGTATGATGAATAATGTAGCAAAGTTCGTTTCACGAAGCCTCACTTGTTAGCAAGTGAAGGTAGAGCACCAGTTACCAGCAGGCTTGGTATAGCCCTTAGAGGTCCCGGAGTGGAAGTGAGACAGGATATCCCTGGATTTCATGACGGGGCTTCCGCATACATCCAGGGGTCAAGACTCTATCTGGGTGATTGTTGACAGACTCACCAAGTCTGCCCACTTTCTATCGATCTGAGAGTAGGGCTATGTTGAGAGCTTGGGACGCCTCTACGTTCAGGAGATCATACGGCTTCAGGGTGTGTCATTTTCTATCGTCTCTGATCAAGACGCTTGCTTTACATCCCGACTTTTTAAGGGATTATAGGAGACATTTGGGACACAGCTACACCTAAGAACCACCATTCATCCACAGACGGATGGCCAGACGGAGAGGACCATTCAAACTCTCTAAGACATTCTCATTGCATGTGTCCTCGACTTTGGTCTTAACTGGGAGGACCACCTACCCTTGGGGGTGTTTGGGTACAACAACATCTACCACTCCACCATCGGGATGGCACCTTACGAGGCACTATATGGCCGACCATGGAGATCACCTTTGTGCTGGAATGACCCTTGGGAGTCAGCACTTGTAGGACTAGAGACGGTTCAGGCTACAATGGAGAAGGTGCAGATCATCCAAGAGTGGATGTGGACTACATAGTGTAGAATATGGTCCTACGCTAATAGGATACAGATACCACTAGAGTTCGAGGATGGCGACCTCGTTTTCCTATGTGTCTCTCCTCGACATGGTCAATGGTGATTTGGCCGGGGCGGCAAGTTATCTCGATGATTTATCGGACCTTTCCTGGTCCTCAGTAGAGTAGGTGAGGTGGCTTACCACCTGGCCCTTCTACCTCAGTTACAATGGGTGCATGACGTCTTCAACGTATCTCAGCTGAGGAGATACATGCATGACTCGTATGCACCTCGGCGTCAAAGAGAATACGTCGCCTATGGAAACGACTCTTCCTCCATCATTGACGGGAGGACATCGTTCTTCCATGGAGCCCGACTACTGTGACGGTAATCTTACGCAGCTCGACGATGAACAATGTCATCTACGAGGTAGGGGAATTTGTATATTTCATTTATGTGATTTATACCCTCGATCATGGCGTTTAATTGTTGGGTGATGATTTGAACCACTAACGTGATGGGTACGGAATAACGAACAAGTCCGGACCTATCGTCGTATAGTTCATGATGCACGGGATGTTGGTGATGATGAAACATGACCGAAATGATGATTTGGAGCCTTCGCAATGGACTTTGGATCCTGAGATGGCCACAGGCGAAGGGGGAAGCAAAAACCGACCACCGGAATGACTTTGGTGGCCCGTGGAGGAACACAGTGGCGCAGGTTGCCGGCACGGTGCCGCTGGCGATCGAAGGCAGCGGCGCCCCAGTGCACTGCCGGCAGAAGCCCACTGTAGCACCGGCCGCACTGGTGAGGAGGGGATCCCGTGGGTGCACTAGATCTGAGAGACAAGCGGCGCCAGCGTGGTGTCACGTTCGCGGACCCCCCCCCCCCCCCGCTCGTCCAGTTGGTTGAGCCAGCACACCCCCCCTCCGGCCGGGCTGCGGCGGCTCACATAGACTAGGACGTACCGGCCGGGCTCGGCCGTTCCCTTCTAGGCTCGACCTGGAGTAGGTTCGGGCCGACCCAGGGTGGGTAGGGCCGGGTTGGACCGGGCCTAGACCCCCCCACTTCGGACCATTTTTTGGCCTTTTGCCCATAACATAAGATACAGACCTCCGATCGATGCACCATTAGCTTCATAGGAATCCTTGGATCGAGATGGTTGTTTTGGTATATTACAATCGGGTTTTTAGCCTAGTTTGGGTATGGCCGGGATGGTTCGAACCCAAAATGAATCAGGACCATAGAGCGGAAATGTTTATAACTTAAGGATTGAACGTCCAATCGATGTACCTTCAACTAGGTTGATTTCCTTTTTATGAGATGGTTCTTTTGGCATACTCTACATGAGGTTTGGATGGATATAGAGTATGGTCAGGTTGGTTTTATCTTAAAAACCAACCAGGCCCCTAGAACGGAAAATCCAATCACTCTCAGACCGGGCGTCCGATTGACACATCGTCTGTCTCATTGGGTTTCTTTTGATGAGAAAAAACATTGGGAAAAATCAAATCTAGACATCGTGAGAGTTGATGTACCGAACCCCTTGCTCGAGGAGAGGACCCTCCTGGAATTGAGCATTCTATGTGTGGGATCCCTAGAGCTGGTTACGACTGCATCGACTACTGTACAAGTATCCTCCATGGGTTCGACAGTGACGACTACCGTACTGGAATCTTCTGTGCGTTTGACGGTGATGAATATTGTTCTTGTATCCTATGTGGTTCTGGCAGTATTTACCTCTGTACTTGTATCCTGTGTGGGTCCGACAGCTTAGATGAATTAGTGACTACATCTGATCATCATTATCGCTATATGAACAATGTGTACCTGTGTGAGATGAGTCTTGACTTTCAATCATTACCAACGGTGTGATGGACTTTTTTCTTGTGTGGATTGGGATATGCTTGGGATCGAGAGTAGGAGTCGAACAAGGATTGATGAAATAGGTATATGTTTGGGAATATACCTATGTAGAGTGGTTTGATACTTCGTGATTGCACCTTTCCTTGTGTTTTATCCTTTGTCAATTCTGGGAGACCATCTGGGGTCTCGTGGTCCCTACTGAGTATTGTATACTCACCCCTACACAAGTAATGCCCACACTACGTTGAGTTGGATACAGAAGACGGACATCGCTGATAGTGGTAGTAGCTTGTAGAGCTAGATAGTACCCAAAGGTAGAGCACTTCGTGTGACGTACACAGAGAAAACAGACAGACCCATGGTGCTGGGAGAGACTATATGTACCTAACCTTCAGGTGGGATTCTTGGAGGATGACTCGGTGGTTGTTGCTTTAATTTACTACTCTTGCACTATATTTTTAGTTGTACTATAATTTCAGTTGGGTTTGTATATAGTCCCGTTTACTTTTTAGCACTTACTTTTGTACTCAGTTTACTTAGTGCTTACTTCAGTTGAGTACTATGTTGTGTTCTTTACTTTTATAAAGGCAATGCCTTCCCTTTTTATCATGATTTTTGCCTTTGGTTCTAGTCGCCAGCTCCTGGCCTATGGCAGGTGGTCTTGGGGTAGTAACAGCACGGGCCCTGAAGATGGGTCGTGAAAAATAAAAGGAGAATTAAATAGATAGTGATAGAGAACAACTCTTCAAAATTGAGAACGTGTGGGAAATGATCCTATTCCAAGAGTACTAAATTACTTAAGAAGATCATCTAAACTTCTCAATTATTAATATAAATTCATTACTAAAATTCATAGTAAAATTAATCATATTTCTATTATAAGTTATAATCAATTTTTATCATGTTATATTCGTTTATTAAATTAATTTTTTTTGTGTCCATTGTTTTAATGTATTTTGGTTCATGATACAAAAACTATTTTTATGTATATATAATAGTTAGATCTCACTAAAAATGGTTTCTTAATCCATTAATTTTTACAGTAATATGGTTAATATAATTTCATAGGTGAAATATTTGAATAAATTTGCTGATATTTATAATTTATTTAATCTTCATCTATATTCATATTTTAGACACTTTAAATATAATATATTGGTTTTAAAATCCATATCATAATTATAATGACGGTATTATCATTATATAATTATATAATAGATATTAATTCTATATTATTTCATATAAATTCATTAATTATTTTCATATTATCCCTAAAATGAATTATTGAAAACAAAATAGAAATATCTATTTACGTAGTGTAGATATACCACATATAGAATGCCGTTTTTAATAGAGTGTTATATATAATATATCGAGATGAAAACATTATTGATTTAAAAAAAATTAAAAAATATATTTTGAAGAAAATATTATTGATCACATCAGTTTATAATTTTTTTACTAGAGGGCTTAAAATGGGAAAAAGCATGTTTTTTGGAAACCCATAATTTTTTACATAGATATAAATTATTAAAATGAGTTAAGTGAGGGGTAATGTGTGTTATCTCATCCTATAAATATCAAAATTGTTATATTAAAATGATAATTTTTTCATAGATTAAGGTGGTTTAAATGATATTCATGGTATAATTATAATATGTGATAATATATAAGGGGTTTTTTAAACCACACCTTGATCTTTGATTCACCTCCTTTGGATTTAGCATAAATCCTTCAATGAATGGTATTTTAGTCACCCTATGGTATTAAAAACATGGTAATTGATGTTATTTAATTTATTTGTATAGATATTTGTCAAGATAAGATTTTTTTGATAAGTAGTTGGTTGATGAGGGGTCATTATCTAGCCACGTCGGTGGTATTTTAGAATAAGGCATTGATTATTTACCAATTAAGCTAAGGAATATGATTATTATTGATTCCCATAAAAAATATTGTTTTATTATTTAAAAATAGAGCGTTATTTTACATGTAACCCTCGATGAAAACGAATGGAATCTTTAAAAAAATTATTTAATGTCAAAGAACCAAAAATAGTTTTTATTAGATTAAAATAAAACATAGCTTCTAAATTTCTAAATATAGATTTTTAAATTTAACATATTAATATTAAATGTATTATTTTACAAAAAAAATAAATTTTATATTTATAAAATGGTTTTCCTAAATTATTACATAATATCTATATCGTGATTATTTAATAAAATTAATTGTTATTCCAAAAAAAATTATCTCTCACTATTCACTAAAAATGATTTTTTTTTCAGAAAAAACTATAGATTTATTTAAGGTATTTTAATTTCACTAATTCAAAAAAAACTCTATTTTATAAATATAAAATATTAAAATTTTATATTTAACTTCTATAAGGATCACATAATATATGAGAAATGCCATTTAGTATAACTATTGTTACTAAGAGTGATCGCATTCTTATTTATCATAGTTCATTATTATAACATGATTTATAGTTATTTCTTTTATATACATTAGAATAATATATTTTTTAAAATTATATAATTAAATTCTAGAAAAATAATTAACATTTTCATAAAAAATTAGGACTTTAATGAATAAAATTTATACTTATTTCTCTTGTTATGTTATATTATTTGAGAGTTTTTTTTATTGAAAAATAATATTTATGTTAAATTATATTAATAATAAATACTAATTATTATGCATTTACTATTAACTATTAGTCTAGTTACCATTTCAAGGGTCATTAATTATACCCAATGGTCATATATTATTTCAACTGTCACTATGATTAATATAAATACCTCTTATTTTCATTGTTATTCATCAATTTATATTATAATGGTTATTTTTATATTATTTTAAAATTAAAATCTTATTTTTAATATTTTTTTATTAGTGTTTTCTCTTCATATTTGTTAATTTTAGGTTATTATTGTAATAAAAAAGATTCTACAGTTGTAATTAATAATTTTATAACAAAAAATAATGTATTATGAAAATTCAATAATTTTATCATTATAATACAACACATTATCTGAAAATTGAAAAAATGAAGATTACATTTAATAATAAATAGTTTTTCAATAATATAATGAATAATTAATAATATATATAAACTAATGAATTTACTATTTAATTACACATGTGTGTCTCAAAATTAAAATAATAAGTCATTTAAATTCTTAGTCACTAAAGGAATGATTTTGAAATATTTTTTATTTTTTACATAATAAATAAATTTCACACACACACACAGGCATGCAAAGACACACAAACTCACACGTATATAGAAAATTCATTAAAATGGAAATAAATTTGGTAGCATTATGTCGAAATTATCATATAGTTAATTTTTCATAATTATCCGATATAATCATATTTTTATGTCAAATGTAAAAAAGGATTGAATATTGAATAAGTAATGTGACGTCATAATTTCCTCTAAAATGATATAATAAGTAATATATAGAATTTTCCGACCAAAAATTAGTATATTTGTTAAATTAAACACTTCAATGAAATAAAATTTATTTTCCAAACCTATAAAGATTCATCAAAAAACTATATTATATTTTAATGATTTTAGAAACATATATTTTTTATAAGGATTTGATTGATACCCATAAAATACATTTATATAAGGATTTTTCAATTAAAAAAAATCAATTCACAAAACTAGATTATATATGTATAATACTGCAGTATAAATTCATGTGAAGGAAAATGGTTTTCTTTTTTAATTAACTAAATGGATGAGGCCCATCATATAATATTTCTAATCAAACCCATATCATTTATGATCTATATCCACCTACCCACTCATTACTCTTCACATATTAATTAGTCATAATGGTTCTATTCTCATTTTATCTATCAACAGTGCCTTCATGTATTTTATGAGGTTCTATGTTCTCTTCTCAATATTTAAGAAGATACATTTCAAGGTAATGTATCACAATAATTCTTTTCTCCTTTTCAATTGTAGTCCTTTTATTATAATATCATTTAATATTACTTTTAATTATTATTATTTCCTATAATTTCATTATATTATAATCTATTTGATATATTTTGATTGGGATATTCCTTATTATCATTGAACATTTCCATTTACTAAGTTGTTATTATGATGATATTTGGGTCCATAATCCATTCTTATCCATTATTCTTCTAACCCTCTAAAATTAATTTTCATTTCAATATGAAATTTCATCATTCTTTATTGTTATGAATTCATTATCATATTATCATTGATATTTTACCCTTACGAATCATTATACTATATTCATATGAAGGTATAATTTTCATAAAGTAGTGGATGCCCATGGGAAAATTAAAACCATCATAATTTTTTGTAAATTCAAGAGTGTGTTATTTATTAGAAATGATATCATAATATATATACAAATATTTTATATAGGATCAATATATAATTATCCTAGGATAAATTACTATGTCAATTATTAGTTGGGTATTCACACGACCTTCACCCTATGCATAACCAATGGGCTTCACTACATAACTATTTTGATACTCCTAGGGATCATGTTTTGAGTTATTAAAAAGATTTTTATTATCCATGATAAGGTATTTTAAGATGATCTTATAGAAAAATTTATATTTTTATTCTTTACACATAAAAATACTCTAAACCATTATTTCATAATCATTCCTTTGATACAAGCACATTCCATTTAATTTTTAATATCATGTATTTCAATGTTGAGTGTCAAATATTCAACCAAATAGGAATATTATTCAATTAAATGGTTTAATTTAAACGTAAAATATATACCATAATTATATATGAAAACACATTAATAACATTGAAAATATTTATGTATGATTTTCCTTAGTTAATTTAATTATAAGTATATTTTCATTATATTCTTATGAAGGTTCCATTAGAAAAATTATGTGATATGAGAGGATCATAATTATATACCACCTTGATGGAAAATTATATTCCATAATAAAAAATAATTAGGAATTTAGTACAATTATAAACTATTATTTTATATATCATGGCACGTAACCATGATTGTATGATTTTTTAGGTTCCAAAATGTGAAATTTGACACCGTGAATAAGTTAGTATTATCCAAGTATTTATTCATCATTGTGTAATAAATTAAAAAATTATACTCATTATCCCATTTATAAATAATTTAATATACTCCCAAAATAGTATTTATTATACACTTTTAATGATAGCTTCAAATGTATGCTACCCCATATTGGGAATATATTCAAAATACTTTTATTTGTCTCCTCATTCACAAGAAAATGATAACAGTAATGAACCATGTTTTTGAGCCAAGGGAAAAATCCATGGGAATGTGAGTTTTTGGAATTTAATTTAATAAATAGATATATTATACTCATAATCCCATATATCAAGAAAACTATCAACTCCTACCATACTAATGATTTTCCAGTTTTTTAGAGCTTCAAAAGTATGTTACCCTTACTAACCAAATATTTAAAACCATTTTGTTGTCTCAAATTTCACGATAAACTGATAAATGTAATGAACAATGTTTTTAGATAAGAAAAAAATCCATGGGAGTTTGTTTTTTAGGCATTTAATGGATGATCCAATCTCGTACTAAGCATCAAAACGAAAATTCTAGATTTGGAAAACAGAAATGTGTTTTTTAAAACAATGATAAAGGTCGATGTGTTTTCTCATGAGTTCTACTGTGTTTTGGTAGTGTGGGGCCTCAAAAATCTATTGTTTTCAAGGGCTGTACAGGGTGCATAGTGTGTCAAAACCAATGTGTCCCATGACAGAAAACGGTGCTTCATGTTTCCAAGGGGAATAAGGTTTCTCCCATGTTTTGTGTAGTTTACCCAAAAACAATACCAAGCCCACATGTGTAGTTCCACATAGGGATTACCTAAACATTATTCATCTCCTGGTATGAGCACGGTTAAGAAAACATTATGGTACAACCATTTAAGGATTGTTTCTTAGGGAGTTTTTGTTTCCCGGTTGGCACATGATTATGTGAAATTGTGAATCCAAATAGTGTGAAATTTTATTGAGGTAAATGTACACATATTCCATTAATGATGTTTTATTATTCATTTTTATTTCTTTTATCTTCCTCCAAGATTGTGAACAATCTCCCTTATGTCATTGGTTTCCCCCTATAACACCTAATCTAGTCTTTATGATATCTCTTCTATCGATCTTCTGATTCATGAATCATTTGTCTCCATATAATTTCAAATGTAATCTCTGATTTAAATTTAAATAATTCAGCATTGGATATCCACTATAAAATTTTATTTAGGTGTGATCTCAATTTCCATATTTTTCAAGGATGATTCATGTTTCCTAGAACTCATCCAAACCGATCCAACTCAGAGTGTAATATTGGATTAGTAGGTTTTTTAATGTATGAGGCAGGTGTTATATTGGATTTTACATTAGTTTTCCATTTATTCATAAATATTTTGTTGTCCTTAAAGCTGTGATTTTAGACATGTTTCCATTAATTTTTTTAATGAAATCTATATTTAAACACAAACCATATTATACACCAATTGTTCATTTTTATATGGATTTAGGATTCCAACCTCGATCATGGAAACGCATTGGGTGTTCCGGTTTATATTTTTATCTTTATAATTAATCAATTAGATTCCTGGAAGGCCTTCCAATCATTAAACTAGGAATCAAAATGTAATTCACCTAGTATATAATTGTCTAATTGATCATGTCACATATTAAGTTCCCTATTAATCCCTATATTTTTTTATCATTCCATGGGTGGAATTTTTCTAAATTATTCTTTCAATATATTTTTTTTGATTATATTTTATCATGTTTCATATTTATAGGTAAATTTTTATATAAATAATGTCATGTTTTAATAATAAAACCACTCTAACAAGGTGCACTATATTAAAAATTAGAAAAAAATGATTTGTGTTTAAATCATGACGTTACATGTTTCATGGTAGATTTCATATGCCTCCAATTATAAATATCGATATATCTGCCTAGACTACCTAGGACATGGTCTATAATTATTAAATTAAATAGGGTATCCCTCATCATGATATATGTTTACAGAACCATTACACCTCCAATGTTCATGGCTTGATCTCTTTTTTCTATACAATCAATGAACTAAACTCTTACTAAGGTATTGATATGATTTATAAATTGTATTACCCATGTATGTGCTTTTAAATATTTCAATGGTACTATATATGTACCTATTTGTGCCTCGTAATTGAATTTTCATGTTTTGTTTAATTTAATAACAAGTATTGATTTGAATAGATTCTTTATGATGGATTGTATTTCAAGAATTATATTAAATTGAATAGAATGTTTTTGTGGTTCTTCCATCCATAAATGATTTTAATTTTCAAAATGAAATTTATTTTACAGGTTTTAGGGCTATATTGATCTTGCTTGTTATTTACATGCTATAAATAAATTCCATGCCCTTATTGTTAAATTGGCTTGATAAATGAAAAAAATATAGCTAATTCAATATGGAGTAAAATATAATTACTATATGATTAATACTTATACATACATTATAGAAAGATATTCATGGTTTTGTTGAGCATGGCATAATCATGATCCATTACATTGGTTGTTGGATTCTTGACAACTCAATCAATTGATACAATATAGAAGTTGGGCATATTGTGCCCCATCCATTGTTTATTATTGGAACGAATTCACACTCATGACTTGAATTTTTTACATGATGAAACACTCACCATATCAAGTGATGATCCTGATGTCTCCAACACATTTTGTGATGTAGGTAATTTAACCTTTGTATTGTTCTTATTGTCTTATTTAGAGTGGTTATGGATGACTATGTTACTCCCAGTTCTCCCAAAATCGGAGTATTCCTGATATATGGCTTCTTACATCCTGGCTACATAGTTCATATATATTGATGCAACACAAAAATAATATATATATATATATATATATATGGTTACTTATTAGAAACATGTTCATATATTGTGTCGAAATAAGCTTAGTCGGCCTAGTTTTATATTAGATCCTTAGTTGGCCAGTGTTTAATAATTTATTTCTGTACTGTTTAAGATACATATTACCTTAATAATTAATTACATATAATAAACATTCACGTTTTAGACGTATACATCATGGGTGATAACCTACTAAAATTAATATCTCAAACCATGCTCGGGTCTTCATTGCACTAGGGTACCATAGTAAACCTTTTGTTAGGAGGACTATGGTTGATTGAATATGTTGATTTTCATATACCTAGTAGTTATGAGCACAATAATGATCTCGGGATCTCGATTATCCTGAAGTTTTCCCATGGGGATTTTGTTTATTTTCTTAATTTATATTCGCTACTTAATCTTTATACACATTTTTTATGTTGTTTAACTTTATGTATAATCATCAATACATGAACATATTTTATACTCAAGAATTTCCCATATTTATAAATTCATTTCACATTATTCTTCCACAATTTTGTCTTCCATTTATCACAAATTTGAATATTCTCTCCTTGTTACCTACTGATAAATCATTGTGATACTTTGATATGGGGGTGTAATCGCTCCACAATCACCTTAATATACACTAAATGCTAGTCATAAACTTATGACAGAGAGGGAGGATCTCTGTAGGCCATGAGACCCACCAATATAGCTATCATATTATTCTTAATTATAGTTGTAACATTACAATGGGGTATCATTGGGGTTTAATTTCCATTTTTTTACTATTTTGGGATGGTAGATAAGGGATTAGAAATGTTTCAGTGCTTCGTAAACAACTTTTAGTAGTACTGATCACCCCTTCCATGGGAAAAAGACAATGTGTCAAGGATTGATATTGATATTAGTGTGGTTTTTTATTACAATTGATTATTATTTAACCATTATTTATTTATTTACTTTCCACTAAATAATGATTTATGATATTTATGGTATTTTACCATTTTCCTGGTATAACAATGATGTTGCATTACAAGAATCATTATAAGAACATATAAATTAACATTTCATTCATATGCTAGTCTATGTAGTTTCATTTATTGTCTTCTTGTTGATTTGAATCGTGTACCATGAATATTTGTACAATGATTTTTGTAAATTTAATTCTTATTATATTACATGCTTGGTATTTGTGATGCATTATTAGTTCTATTCTAGATTATGTATTTCTTCAACATGATTTTTTATATAACATGATTATGGTATTTAGTTAGCATGTTCTTCCAATTTAGTAATATTTTATTCCTTATATGTCATTATTCTATGATTATTAACAGTAATTCTATGTTTATAATTTATTATAACATGATTTATTATGATTTTAATTTGTATTTGGTTTCATGGAAAAACAAATTTTGGATTATGATTTCAAAAAGTGATAGTTTTCAGTTGTAAGGTATATGTGCGCCTTATAATTGGGAAAATGTAACCCATATACTCAAACCATATTTTGAGATATATATATATCTAGATAAAATTTCAAAAATTTAAATTTTGTTAATGATTAAATATTTAAGGTTAATTGGTTTCGATTAAATGATATATAGTATTCATTCTATAATGTGTGTTGTTTATCTGCAGTCTATGTTGATGGAAACCCCTATAATCAAATCACTATTTATTTGAGAATCTTATAATTCGATATGGTATTAAATGTAAAATTTGTTCAATTTTAATATTAAATGGTTTGGTTAACTTATAAAATGCAAAAATTCGAACAGGTAGGCCAATTAGGGCATATTTCTTATGAGATGACCTATTTAGGTGTTTCTAATTCCTGCAATTAAGAAACTGCTTTTGGGTTTCATCATAACAAATCATGGTTGGATTAGTTGGACCCTCATAGGTCACCTTATTAATTATTAATGATAAAACATTATTAATAGTGTTGAAATTACTTTTTGAAATATTTTTAAATATTTAAAAGGTTAAATTTTAGTCAATGTAATATCCTAAAAAAGGAACCTTAGGTGGATCCCTCCATTTAAACCCTTCTGTAAGGGTATATAGAGTTTCTAATTTAGTTTATTTAGAAAATAAATGTTATTGTATTTTAAATGTGAACATTTTTATTTATGAAATACACCGAGTGATAGGTTTATGGCCTAGTGTAATATTTCTAGTGTGACCTAGTAATAGGGTTGACGCTTCTTCTTTTGTTAGAAGCTAACTCATGGGAATTTGAACCCTAAGAAGATTACATTAATTAAATTTTTTTGACTTTTCTAAAGTGGTGTCATTTGGCTGTTTTTGTCCCCAGTGGTACATTTATTTTCTAAACATAACCCATTTGCAAAGGGATGATCATGGTAGTCGTTACATTTCTATGGGAATGAGTAGTAGGTGATTCTTGTTTATAGTAGTGTATAAATTTATATGTAATGGTTGAATGTTTCATTGATGTCATAAAATTACATATTATTCCTTCGAAAACTCAGGAGTTTATTGGTTTGTTTTTTAGTAGATTGAGATTAAACAGCATTCACCATGTTCTCCTTGGAGGCCACCTGATACATGAATGCATAAGATAGATAGCCTTTGGGAAGTACTAAGGATTTTTCATAGTTCCTTTGAAATCCTATAGTTGTGTCCATTAATATATTTTGAGATCATTTTTTTGGTAAATGATATAATGAACTATCTGGGTTTGGTATAATCATTTTGACTTTATCAATTTATTATATTATTAGGTCCCCATAGGAGTAAAGTGAACTGGGGTTTAAAATAATCATGCTATTGCCAATGTTTGTGATTAATTCAATGAGGATTGAGGGTCATGATATGCTAGTAAGCTTGGTTTCGGTCTTTCATCCATGTTAATTGACAAGAGTAACATGGCTCGGAGGAGCGTCATGTCTTCATATATGGTGAATCTGAAATATTGAGGGTCATGACATGGGGTATCACGTTGATTCTATAAAACATGTTCCCTTACAAGTAGAATTAAAAAAATCTAGGTACATTTATAAATTGTTAAATTTTTTTTGATTTTCGGGGGACTAGTTAGTTTTGATGACAGTGTGTGCTAGTTCAATAGGAAAACGCTGAGGTGGATTCGATAAGTATGGAACCTTTTCTACAAAGTCTTGGTTAGGAATTGGACATAATGGTTGTATTTTAATTGTCACAAAATGCTTCAGATGGTGAAGTAATCATGGTTCCGTTAATGGTGGTGTATCATTTGTTGATGTCATGATTCATTCCAAATAAGTTGACCGGTATTGGACGATTTGATATTCTTGTTAATATTTTATATCCTCTTTGTGTACATGAGTTTAGATATGATCATTTTCCCTATATTGATTTCATACTTGATTCAATAATATAGTGTTAGTATTAATCCATGATAATGTTTTAATATATTATGGTCTTGTTTGGGTGGTTTTATTAGTGTTTTATATTGATGTGTAGTTCTTATGGATTCATAACTAGTCTATAGTGATACACGGGTTCCCCTTTATGAACACCATAGATATCTCGTTAACACTAACAATTATTTCCATCGACTCAACCGCCAGGTGGATTCTATTGTAGGCTCAGTCAATTTTATGATGTGAAAATTTTGGCTTATACCAATGCCTCAACTGTAATCATGGAGTCTGGACTACCCTTGATATTTTACAAGAAATCGGTTAGTATAATATGGAGTTATCAGAGAATTTTATTTTGTAATGGTGGTTTTGTTTTAAAAGGGTGATGATTCCATTACAATGGTTCTGGGTTACACCTTTGTTAGTGATGATAAATGAAATATTAAATGGTCATGTGATGGTTTCTCTAATGGAACATCACCAGAACTCTGGATTATTGTTTAGTGAATGTGTTCATTATATATGTGAAATTTCACATAAAAAGGCATCGCGGTTCAATTTGATTAATGATGATTATCTACGTTTGTCTTTTTGAAAATGGTCAACTAAAGGTGTTACAAATCATTATACATCTTGTTCAATTGATATGACTGATTATAACCATTTTAAAACATGTCACTAGATTAATGATATGGTGGTTTATGGTCTGGTAGTGTTTCTTGGGAATTACTGTGTGACCTATTTTAGATTGGTTGATTGGGATTCAACCATTTCATTGCGATGAAGTCTCTAATTTGGCCATAGAAGTATTCAAGATCAAATTTTATACGATATCCTGCTAGATCTGTTGATATAATTAAAAGAGGTATGTTTTTCAAGGTAATTCCAATGTCGGAGGTGTTTGTGACTCAAAATTGGACACTTTAGACTTAAATATTATAGTCGGGAACACCAACATCCAAATGTTTAAGATATGGTTTCATGATCATGTTTTTAGCCAAATGGGATTCGGTAACCACCATTATAGTGTTTCAATTAGAATATGATAATTTTAACATGTTTTTGTGGGATAAATATCACACTCTTAAGGTAATTCATTAAGGTGTGTTAGGAACATGGAAACACAATCTGACCATTTGAATAAGAATTCTAGAACCCTATAGGTTGGTTGATTTTTTTGTTGTCCTTGAATTCTTCTTAGGGATGATAAATTATTAGGTGGGGAGGTTATAAAATCTAATGTTTTGAGTCGAGGAAAATTTCTAAGAGAATTTGATTATGCAACATTTACTGGACGGTTTATTCTTGAAATGAGAAAAAAATTGAAATTATTATTATTAGAAGACATAAATGTGTTATTTTTATAATTTGTAAAATTCATGAGGGTTTTCTTGGGTTTATTGTTGAGTTTGGGGAGAATTAGGTCTTGAAAATATAATGTTCAGATGGTCATTATAGTGTTTATTATATTTTCTAAAACTGTTTGACCCTCGACATCAAATAGTGTGGCCTGTTTTAGAGAAGAAAAATGTGTTTCACAAGCAATGAACTATTTACCACAACAGTGTACCTAACCTTCAAGGGTAGTTCCACATAGCCAGTTCCTAAGCACAATTAACCATAAGGATAGTGTGCAATTAGGAAAATCACAATGATAAACCATGAGATGTGGGTTCATTAGTTAGTGGGTGACACACAGTTGGTATATGGTTTTTTAAACATTATGGCCAAACATTGTGACCCAATTTTTAATGTAATTTTTTTCATTTTACACTTAATTAAGTAATTCATTTATTTTTTCATTCATTTAACATCCTCTAACCATGTGAACCCTATCCCTTGTACAATGGGTTTCCTCTTCATATGCCTAGTCTATCCTTTATGATTTCTCATTCATAGGACATATGATTCGAGAGTCGTCTGTCATTATAGATCCCCCTTAGCAATCAATTGATTCCTTTTTAAATTTTCCTTCATTTAATCTCCTCGGGAAAAATTTATTGAGGTGAAATAAAATTTTATATATTTTCATGGTGGATGTCTATTTCTTTTATTTCATACAAAAAAGACGAAATCAGATAATGAAATTTTATTATTTTGTCTTATTATTTATGAGGTAGATGTACAATGGATTTTTCCTCATTTTTTCATTGATTCATTTATCGAATTGTTGCAATGAACTTCGTCCTTTTCAGTTTTGTTCCCAAAAAAATTAATCAATATAAATTGTTATACACACCATAATATTCACATGTTGATCAATGTTATGTGGATTAAGGATTCAAACCGTGATCATAGACCCCCATGGGTGTTTCTGTAGGTAATTCCCCGTATATATTTAAACAATTAAAACCCCATGATGACTTCTAAGATTTCATCATGGAATAAAAATGGTATTTACCAAGAAGATAGTCATCCAGTCAATCATGTCACCTTATATTTTCATTGGTAAGCCTTATATATATTTATCATTACATGAGTTGTACATTATAAACTGATTCTTTTGATATGTTTAGTTATGATTCTTTTTAATGACGATTAATATTTCTAAACTAATTTTTTCATATAAAATTTATTATTTTTATCATAAAACTCCATGAATGAGGTGAACAATCTATAAAAGTACAATGAGGTGATTTGTGTTTATAGTATGATTTTATTTTTTTCCGAGAATATTTCATATTTCTCTCTTTATAGCGATAGATATATGTGTATGGAATGTCTTTTATATGTTCACTAAAAATGGTATTAAATAGAGTGTCCAAATTTATTTATAAAATTTTATTGAACCATTGCACCTCCTAAGGTTATGGATTTACCATTTTGATAAATATAATCAATGAACCAATATCTTTATAAGGACATGGATATATTTATAAATTGGGTTAACCATGTAGGTAATTTCCTATTAAACCATTGTACCATCTATGTACCTTTTAGAGCCTTGTAATTGAGTTTTCATGTTTTGTTTAATTAAATGACATTTATTGATTTGAATACATTATTCATGATGGCTTGTATTCCTTGAATTGTATTAAATGGAATGACTTGTTCATGTCAAACTCCCATCCCGAAATGAATTATATGTTTAAAATGAAATAAATTTAAAGGGATGGAAGGTCATGTTGATCCACTACCACAAAAATAGTTTTTCCCAGTGCACCCCTCCCTTTATCAGTGTTAACGAAAAAGCGTTGATAAGGGGGGGGGGGTACCTTTATCAGTGCTAAAAAAGCGCTGATAAAGTGTGCCTCTATCAGCACTAAAAAATCGCTGATAAAAGTACCCCTTTATCAGTGCTTTTTTAGCGCTGATAAATCCCCCCTTATCAATGCTTTTTTAGCACTGATAAAGGGATGCCCTTTATCAACGCTTGTTTAGTAGTGGTGATAAAGGGGGGGCCTTTATCACTGTTTTTTTAAGCGCTGATAAATGGATGGATTCAGAAAAAAAAAAGTTAAACAAATATATTTAAATATTAATATATAAATATTGTTATATTGATATAAATATAATATATAAATTTGAAATAAATTTTAGATAAGTATAAATGTACATTTACACTTAATATTCTTCATATATAAGATATTTAGTAAAAATTGCTTCTTAAAAAATTAAAAAAATACTTTTAATTTAATAATTTGCTAATTATTATGGATTAATAGTCATTTAATAACAATTTGAAGACAAAAAAAATAAAAAAAATTAAAAAAAGATCCAAAATATGTTGAAAACGCAACTCAAACTTCAAACGGCCATAACTTTTGATCCGGTGTCTGTTTGAGCTCTACCACATATCAAATCGAAGCCTGCAACGAGCTCTATCTCTCTGTTATCGGGGAGTACCCATGTCAAGGGATTTTGTGAGGCCAAAAGAGGCCAATAAGGCCTCTAAAACAATGTTTTTAATGGGGGTACCCTGATTTTTCAACATTTAGTGTATTTTTAGCCTCGTTTAAGGGGGTATTATTCGATTTTTTTGCTGGGGACAGAATTTTTTCCAAGGTATTACATTCATATTGATATTAGGTCTTTGAAATTTTATCATTTTTTATAATGCACTTTTATTTATAATCAAATATATAACTATATGTGCATATTTTTTATATATTCACAACTAAAAATTAAATTTTTAGAACAAATAATTAAACATATTTACATAAAATATATATTATCTCTATCTAAATAATAACTGATATCCATTTTATTTAAAATAACAATAATAAATATTTATTTAACTACTATATATTAATATAACTATATATATATATTAATCTAGCTATATATATATTAATATAACTACATATATATTAATATTACTATATATGTATATATATTAATATCACTATAAATATATATATTAATATCACTATAAATATATATATTCATATAACTATATATATATATATATATTAATATAAATACATATTACTATACGAATAAATATAACTATATATATATACATAAAAAGAGATATATATTAATATAACTATATATAGATATATTAATATAACTATATATATATTAATATAAATATATATTACTATACAAATAAATATAACTATATATATATAAATAGAGATATATATTAATATTGCTATGTATATGTATATTAATATAATAATATATGTATTAATATAACTAAATATATTAATATAACTATATATATATTAATATAACTATATATATATTAATATAACTATATATATATTAATATAACTATATATATATATATTAATATAAATATATATTGCTATACGAATTAATATACATATATATATATATAAATTGAGATATCATGAAATAACAAACAAATAAAAATAGAGTAGTGGTAAGGGATTAGGCGCGCAGGGGGGAGGTCTCAAGTTCAAAACTTACTGGAGGCAGAGGCACACACATAGGGGTGGATGTGGGGGGCTAGCGCTGATAAAGGGTGGAGGGGGTGCGTGCGGGGCATTGGAGGGGGTGGAAAGCATTATTAAAAGTGGAGATCAAGCTCTATAAAGCCCCCCGAATTAGCATTATTATTTTTATCATTGTAATTTTTTGTAATTTATTTTAATTTTTTTAATTTATGAACTATTATCTGCACTTTTTTAAAAGCGCTGATAAAGGAAGCACTGAATAAGGAGACCCCCCCTTTCTCTTTGTTGGCTTTAACAGCGCTTTTCTAGCACTGTTAAAGTCCATTTTTAGCACTGATAAAGGGAGTATTTGTTGTATTGTCCTACATGTTTAGTAAATTATATATTTAAATGTCATTCCCTTATTGTTAAAAGGGATTTATAAATTTAATGAATGATAGGTAATTCCATAATTAATCAATTATTATTATTATATGATAACACTGTATATATAGATTATAGAATTATAGTGATTGTTCTTTTGATAATGGAATAATCACAATACCTTAAATAATGTGTTTAGTTCAAGACGTCTTGCCCAATTGATACAATGTAAATGGTAGGAATATTTTTCCATGAATATGGTTTAGTGTTAGAATGAAAACACACTCCCGACGTCGAGTGTTAACATTACAGAACAATAACCATATTGAGTAACGATCATGATTCCTCTCATTAATTTAGAGATATTGGATATATACCATTTGGAAAGAGCTTATAGGCTCATTTAGACTATTAATGAATGACTAAGTTATGACTCAGTCCAACTAACACTAGTATTCTAGGTCTATAAAAACATACATATGCACATACAATCTTCATATAGTTGGATACAGTATATAACTATAGTATGTATATTTTATTTATATATATATTTCATTACTAATCTGAAACGTCATTCATTCGTGAGATTAAATAAGTAGAGTTGTCCATGTGTCCTATTGGAACCTGATATGAATTATGTTTATTTAATTATTTCAGTTTTATTTATAATTCATATTACCAAAAAACTACATTATTTATAATTCGTGGACTTGGTTTATTTATATGCACCATGGGTGGTATCCTATACAATTTTATATCTCATTTGGATATTCATTTATTTAATACTATAGCATTTTCCATCATTATGTTTTTTGTTTACTTATTTCGTTGAATTATTTTTAATATATTTATTATTTATTCCACTATTGACTGTTATTTAACTTCTGATACACAATTGTTCTAGTATGATGTTATTGTATAGTCTCTCCTCTATCACCACATTAGACAACCTCTTCATGTCTGCAACATCTGGCATAAGGGGATGTTCTCCTGAGGCCATAAATAACTATTTCGAATACCGTATTAGTGTTAAGTCAATTAGGGATGTCCAAATAAAAATTTCTATATGCGAATTATGTATTTTAATATACAAATTATAAATTTTCTTGTATTAATTTGACATATAATATTTTTTATTCAATGTATCATTTATTAATGTATCTAGATTCTTAAGAGTAATATACTATTGGATCCTATATATTTTAATTTATTTATTTTATATAATTATATTAAAATAACTAATAGGTTTTGGTTACTAATGTTAGAGGTTTACAATTTGTATCAAAGTATGTATAATAGACAGGATGGGAACAATATTTCAAATAAAATTTTTTTGAAGTCAAACTTATTTTTAAGTAATTTAGGAGAGTCCTGAACAATTTCATGATAAAATTGAATAAATATAAAACCTATTCTTATAAATTATTATACATTTATTTAGAATTCCTTCTTTTATTCAAGAATTTATTAATTATATTCCAATGTATTAAAATGGGGAATAGTTGAATGAATTGAACATGTGTCATCATGAATAATAAAAATATGGATTTACCCCTAAAATAAAATCAATGATGTCGGTGTTCAAGTTGAGTAAATTATAACTATATTTGGGATATATAATATAGTTATGATGAATAGAATTTCTAGTATGGTAGGGACTATTTCCAAATAGCACTGTGTAACATTTTTGGACCACTTCCCAAGGAATCAACTATGATCCTTCAATGTAGTCATGAATCCATTAACAAACAGATAATGGATCAATTACCTATAAGAGATTTTAATATATTTTAGATATTTTTCGATGAGATATAGATATCTTGTTTCATATCATATAATTTTACATACTGACCAGTTGTGGTAATTGATTTTAAAAAATAAAAAAATACGATGAATATAAAATGGAATATAAGTCATTTAAAGTTATTTTATTTGGAATGTACTTTCATTTTGAACAATGATATCACATTGGATAATAATTAAATTATTTAATAAAAAATAAGGATTTTATTTCTGATTATAATGATTAATTTTCAATGTTATCATTTCATGTTGTTGAAAATGTACATGATCGATAAAGAAATATTGATCCTTTATTATATGGGTTGATGATAAGACTTCACAGAACATTACTCACTCAATAATTTTCTTTTTGTTAATTTATAGTGCCAAGTTACATCATGACTAATAATTAATTATCAATTCATTTTTCTATCAATGTAAATAAATATAAGAAGAGGTATATATAGAAATATGGAGGATGAACTATTGAAAATTAAAAGAAAAAAGGGTTTAATTCCCAAAATGTTATAATTGAAGGAGGAAACACACGAATGGTTTTTTTAATGGAATTAGATTGTGATATAAGTTTGGATATAAATTCAATTTGGATATTTAGTGAAAGGGAATGAATGAAGCCAATAATTTCGAATAATTCAATTACTAGGATATGTGAAACTAGTCCAATCATTGACAAAACACCAAGAAAATATACCCGAAAAAGTCCAAGAGACTATGGTTGAGCATACAAAATCACTAAATAATACTTTTAGGTCACACATGATGTTATTTTAAGTAATAAAATCATTGAAATATATAACTATTGCATTATATGATAAACAATATATATACTCATTTATATCATGAATGTTTTTTGTTGACATTGAATCAAAACTAATAAATTAAATGAGGATTTATAAGTTAATAATATTATTAAAAATAATATTTCAATTACTGTATATTAATTTGTCTCTATTAAAATTATTAGAGGTTATTTAAAACACGGTGTTAATGTAATTGGACAACATTGATGTAATCAATTTGGGGATTAGAACAAAAAGATTATTGAATGAATTTATTATCATGAGAATGTGTTTAAAATATATAAGGTTGGAAAACAATCCCATGTTTTTATATGAGAGACTTCATTTCATTAATATTGTTTAGAACCACCACTAATGGATCATCTCAATATAAATTTTTGTGATGATAATACAATTAATGAGAACGATAATATAAAAAATAGAAGATTCATAATTTTTGAGTGATTTTATTGTTGTATTTTCCAATGAACTACCTAGTTATCCACTTGACAAAAAATTTAACTATTTATTTAACACATCATTTATAAAAAAACAAATATAATCTTCCCTATATAATGGATCTAGTGGATTTGGTGGAATTAAATAAATAATTTTATGATTTTTTTGGTATGGGTTTTTAGTACAACCTAGGGTACCACTTTTGGGAGAAAACATATAATTTTTGAAAAGTAATGATCATACTATTTTATTTTGAATTGATTAAAGAGATATCATTCCATTACTAAAAATCAAAACTATCATGTACCCCAAATTGATGGTCTGTTTGATTGACATCATGTGGCTTAATATATATCAAATAATGATTTATATTTTAGTTATCAAAAATTAATAATCTAAAAGGATGGTATTTCAAAGAAAAAATTTCAGATATGGATTGAACATTATCGGTTATTGGTAATGACTATAGGGTCAAAAAGTGTAACCTTAGTGTTTAGGCAACAAATGAATATTGTATTCAAGGATTATCTTGAGATATTTATTGTGGACTTATTGATGATTTCTTCATATAATTGAATTCTATATGGATTTTGACATTTATTTTGCTATTTGCTTGGAGTCTCTATGTGAGAATTATGTATATGTTAAATTTATGCACTTTGGAATATGGTTTTAGAATGTTTTCTCTCAGGGGAATGCTCTCTTGAAGAATAAATTATTAGTCATCCTTGTAAATAAAAAAGATAATATAGAATAAAACACAATTGTAAATTTAACTAAAATTTGTAGTTTACTAGGTTTAATTAGATTCTATTGTTGATTGTTTTAAAATATTTTAAATTAGGTAATTTTTTAAATAATGATTCATATCAATAGTTCACATTAACATAGTCTTAAGAATATAAATATTGATTTTATGAATTAATGAAAAGATTGATAAATGTTTCAATATTGACAAAATGATATGGAATTTTTTTTATATATTGTGATGAGTAAAATAATGGAAGAGTGTGTATATTTATACAAAATTATATACTTTTGGTTTATGCATCTAATAAATTAATTACCCATGGACAAAACTATCATATTAGTGATATATATCAATTAGTTGTTATGTGTTAATTGAAAATAAAGACAACTTATCACTACAAGAAATGATGGGACATATTTACCAATTTTAAAAGTTTGAAATATATATTCAGTTAGAAATATATCAATATAATTGATAGGATTATTCTGGAACTAATCATATACTATAAGTAATTCTTACTATTTCCCTCCAGTCACATATAAACAAGAAATTATTCTTCTAAATTTAACACATATTTTCATTCTTATTGATCATTTAATCACTAAAATAATAGCATACTATATTAATTAACCAAATCCTAGGTATTTTTGGTCTTTTAAAAAGTTAATCCATTCATGTATCACGGTTTAAACCAAATTATTTTTAATAATTAATAGTTACAATTCATAACACATTGTTTTCAATTTTGTTTCATTTTATTCCATCTCTAAATCAATGATATATATTATAAAACAGTTAAGTATGTATCTAAAATATAAATAATTTTTATTATAATGATGTAGCAACCCTTTTTTACTTTATTGTTATCATACTAGGACAAAACAAACCCCTCATGTATATATTTGGCTTATCGTCTCCACATAGAAGTGTAATTAGTTTTCCCTCACAGTAATTAAAATACAATCATAATAATTGTTTTAATTTTTATATATATTATTTATGAATTAATAATTATTAATCAATTAAATATAATATCTAATTTCAAACATTCATTCATTTTATAAAATGATAATATCGATTGTTTGTATGTGTAGACTACCTCCACCACGAAGCGATGTGATTTGATTTTCATTTGTTCTATAAATGGATAGTAATTTCGAAATATAAAATGAATAAATTTGATATATATGATATAATAATTACACTTTATATGTGAATTACTATTTACCTTTCTTTCATTCCAATAACAAAAAGTGAAAACATCCTCCATGCATATGTATAGACTACCGTCTCTATAAAAATTGTATTGTATTTTTCTATATGTACCATTTAGAGATAAATATATATAAATATAATATTTTATATATTAAATTATATATGTTATATTTATATAATTTATAAAAAAAATTAGAGGATTGAACCACGATCCAAGTAAATGAACCATATATACCAAACAAAAATTTTCGTGCAAATTGAAGTAGTGAACACCTGATAAAGATAAAATTAATATGGATTTATTAGTAAATGGGTTTTGAAATTTAATAATTGTATTATATATGATATTAACTGTCTGTACATTATTATTTTATAAAGTTATAAAAAATAAATATTTATTATATATATATTTAGTGTGAAATATAATCAATTAATTCTTGAGGTATGTGTTTTATGTTACAATCTCATTTTATACCACGATTATGTATAAATAAGTTTATAATGATGTAATTTTATGATATAAATCTCAAGAATATCATTATTTTTCATCTGATATTTATTTATAATTATTAAATATTCCCCATTTTTTATACTCTAATTAATTAAACAAAAGTTTGAAAGAATATTTTTAAGGAAATCTATCATTATATCTCTTTTCTATTGAGAATATTTATTCATCCATGTTATTATTTTTAAAAAATAAATTTCAGTAATGTTTATAATATTATCATTTGATTTGTAAAATTCATTTTTCCAATTTTATATTTTAATTTTTTTAAAATTATAATATTTTTATTATTCTATAATATATGTTCTTTTTTACTTTTCACAGAAAAATGAAATGATTATTATCCTTAAGATTCATGAAATAAACAAAATTTCCCACTATTATAACAACTAAAATATTAAAATATTCATTGAAGACTTTAATATGTTGTTTTTAATGAAAAAAAATCCTTAATATTTTGTAAATTTTTATATGTTAAATAAATTATTTCAAATATTAAAGGGTATTTTCTAGATGAAATATTCCAGTGAATTTTTTAACTGAATTTTTAATCTATGATAACATCCTTTGATGTTAGTCAAGATTTTATGGGTATATGGAACTATTGTAACAAATATATTTTTTCTCTAGATGTTTTATAATTATGATGATTAAATATATATTAGTTCAATTTCATTTTCTATGGTTACGTTAAGATAAATATTTTAATGATATTGTGGACTACATATGAATGGATTTGAGATTATGTCATTTCTAGTCCCATAATTTTAGGTCCCTATAATGAATTTGGTATATATGGATAACTCATAAGATAAATATATTACACGAGAACCATATTTAATATTTACAATAGTTTGCATGGACATAGATTTAATTTGTATATTATGATGCATTAATGGGTTTCATATCAATTAGATTATGTGAGGGAATGATTTCATATACTTAACTTAATGAGTTAACATGATTCTATTTATACATGTTCATAATGATATATTATGATTATTTTTACCACATTAATATTTCAATGTTATGCTCTAACCTATCATTACTAATTATTGATGTTTCATTAGTTTTATGATTATTTTCATTTATTATGATAATGTTTTATTTCAAAAATAATGGTTATTGCCCATGATAGATAGGGTATAATGTTTATAATGTATGGTCATGATATCATAACCTTATTCTAATTATATTCTCATATATGATCATTGATTGATAAATTCATTGTTTACCCTTAACGTGAATCTGAGATCACGCTTTCTTATGTTTTCATTCCCTAGATAAAAAAGAGGTTTTATATATGGTATACCTAAGATTCATTATATATGGGAAGTATTGAAGATCATTCATTAAATAATATTATTATGTTTCTTGTATCCAAAGATACTAATTCATTGTGGTTAGCGAATGAATTGTAATGTTATATATTAAATATTTATCTAAATTAATTTAATGTTGATGTTTTTCAAATATAGGGCACTATATATTGTTACAGAAGAAAATATAGTCAATATTTATAATTGATGAATAGATAATGTTAGTGAATCTATCAGGGATAAGATTATTTATAGGATAACATCGTAATATATCTAAATAGAAGATATTATATGGGTTTTCTAGAAATATATTACAATATGGATACTACAAGTTTATAGGTTATTGGTATAGACACGTCTAGGGGTAATAACCCCCATAAAATGAATATTGAGTATATGTCATTTTTTTATTCTGGTGCATGGAGATTCTTACCTTACTACGAACATAGTTTGACACTCATAAGGGACACGATTGTGTTAACTAAAAAATTTCTTAAGTACCATTATATAGAATCTGAATAGATGAAATCCAAAATGGACTAGGTTTAATATACGATGTCATAAACTTAATATGACATTTTATAATTATGACATACAATGAATGATTTTATTTGATTATGTGATTATCTTGATGTCTGTTGTTTCTCAGACTATAAATTTTGTTGTTATTAGTTAAAACATTCATGGATCATGTTAGAAATGAATGTGATGAAAAAATAAAATATAATACTCATGTAAAACCAAATGTATTAGGATATAGGTTGAATTATTTATTATCTATTATCTCTTAACTCTCTCAAGCTCTGATTGGTAACACATATCATGTTGAAGTTTTATATTTTACAAGGAGGGAGAAACATGCAATTTAGTCATTTATAAGATAACACCCACTCTATTTATATTAGTTTTGGATCTTCTATTTTTTATATATTGTTCAATTTCTTAGAAGAAATATATTTTCATCTTTAGGGGATAAACCATAAACTTTTTTTATCCATATATTATTTTCACAAGGAATATAATTAATGAGGTAATATTTTTATGAATTTAAGGAATTAGGAATAAATTTAGACAATGAGATTTGATTAGTTTTAGATAATAGTTTTCATTAGTTTGTTAATATTTATTATATGATAAAAAATCGATAAGCAACTCCTTTTACTTTAGAAGAAGGATGAATAATTCATTGGTCCCTATGAGGAAAATCTAAAAAAGACAAGTAATATAAGATTATAGTTTAATGATAAAACCTAATAGAAAAATTATGTATTATATATGGGATTTAATCCAATTATTAGAAAAGAAATAATTTATAATGTACATTGGAATATATGAATAAATCATTTGATGTTGGATTAATGTGGAAGTGGAAGCTGAAACCCTCATGGATCTGTTGATAATAAACGGATTATCATGTTACGTGGAAGCTATAGTGGTATTCCACATAGATGGAAGAATATGTTTCAGCCACATACATTCAATAAATGTTGGAAGGGTAATATTAGTGAATTTATGAATGGTACAAGAATGTGTCTTAAAAGTGGTAAGCTTTTCCAATAAGAAAAATAATTTTAATGTAATGTGAAGATTCTAGAAAAAAAATTAATAGAGTTAAAGATCAATATAATAAATCACCCAAACTCCAATTTTATAGATTTAAAAAGTTATTAAGTTATGAAAATCAATTCCCAAATCCATCAGCTAATGAAGATAATAATAAAATACATAATAAAAATTCATAGGACAAAAGGAATGCTTATACAATCACAATAGCTGAAGTGAATCATGTTAATTAGGGAACACATATCCTACTTTACAATGTTGGGTAATCCATGTTGATGTTTATAAGAATAATCCTGATGAAAATATTATCCTTTATTGTTAATTTATGGGATTCTATGTATTTATTTTATATCAATATATAGATTTCATATAGTTTTCTAGTATAATGAAATTATATTTTATACTTTGAATCAAAACAATGATTTTATATCAGTGTAATGATAAACCTAAACTTTCGATGTAAATATTATTGGATAATATATGAACATATTTATGGAATAAAATGAGAATTATATTTTTAAATTATATATTTTTTTATTGCAACATTTTTCAATTAAATAATTACAATACTTTTTAGAATATATGATCAAGGTATATACATTTTGGTATGAGACATTATGAGGGGTTAAAATGATAATATAAAATTATTAAGATGATAATTGATGGATATGAGGTCAAATTATTCATATATTTATGGTTTAATTTCAGTTATTTATTATTTTGGAGATCCCTAAGGTTAACTATTTATAGAACAGATTAAGTTGATCTTTGTTGTTATTGTTGGGGATTTAGAGATTAATGTATTATATTTATCTATTCTGTATAACATGTTATAAAAAATTGTTCTTGTTAAAAATTATTAGAATCATTGAATTAATTTTCATTATCTTTTGTATTATATGATCCCTTAAGAATTAATATTAATTTTTTGCAAAGAAAAAAATATCAGAAAAATTAATTTCATGGTGTATGAGATGATGGGGAATTTTTTTGAAAAACAACCAAATCATTAAAATAATTTAATGAATTGAAAGATATCATGTATGCTTATTTTCTAATGTAATTTATCTTTATATTAGAAAAATTTCTCCACATTATGAAAATGATCTTTAAATAAATTTTGTTATGGTTTTACCTTCCATTTCGAGGAATCAATGGCCTTTTCACCCATAATGGATATATGGTTTTATGGTTGTAAACATTTTCATAAGAATAATATATTTAACCATCTATAATCCATTAGATTATATATATATCCTTCTATTATAAATTTTAATTTCCCACAAATTTTAATATTGTATAGGAACTGATTATGCGATGTTTATAGCAACCTTTATGCCTCCCACATCCCTTTTTCAGTGGATGTTTTATGATCCCTATATACAATGTGGGTTTTCAAAAAGGTGTTTTAAAATATTAAAACATTAATGGAAAAGATCAAATTTTAATAGTAATCTATTTTTCTGGGTGGTTACTATAATATGTAGAAAATTTATTTAAAATAATAATTTTCTTGATAGATTTCGTCGAATGTAACTTCTAGCAATAAGTGAATTAATATTTATTGATAAAATAATATTACATTAATAATACATATTCATTGAATTGGTGAATATGAATTTGAGTAACCAAATAATTTATTATATATATAGTATTCCTAATAAATACAAACTTATAGATTAATTATTAGGAAATGAGAATACAATTTTTATTGAAGTAGTGTTATTCTTCAAAAATGCATTTAACTTACAACTAAATTTAATTAAAAAATTAAAGATAAATTATAATTTATATATGAAATATTTAAAAACATTATTTTAATTAAATTAAATAAATTATTGAATCATCATGAAAAAATCAATATTTGTGTTAATCTTTTATAATTTTTTTAAAAAATTAATTTCATAGTGAATAGTGTAAAATATAGATTATTAATTAAAAATATAACATTATCATATATAATTTAAAATGTTATATTTTATTCTAAAATATATTAAAATGAAAAAAAAATCAATTATGATATTAATAATTCAATTACTGTAATTTGAATTAATTTTATGATAGATTTTGGTATAATATCATTTTATATATAAAAAAACATTTTTTTATGGAAAACTAATTTTCATCTCATTTTACGAGTTTAATTTGAAATATTATTAGTCCATTTTTATTAAAATATTCTAGAAAAATAGATTCCATATTTATTATCTTTATGATAAGTGTTTTTAACATAGGTTTTTTTATTTTGGTTCATTATGAATAGTAAATCTAGGGAATATATTTCACCTTACTAATGGTGAAATGGGTAAAACTATGATAAAACATTTGGATAAGGATTTACAATGTCCCAAAAATTATATTACCCTTTTGGATTAGTGTATTTAATAAATTTTCATATTATTCTTGTATATATGCCCACATAGAACCATTTTGGTTTGATTATAACCTTTTAATATTTTTTAACTAAATAATATATTAAAAATGTCACTATCTAGAGTGTAATATACATAAGAATTTTACATATTAATAAGAAGAGTATAAGTTCAGTTATCCGTATGTTTAAATATAAATTAATTTTCACATATTTTTATATTATTTTTAAATTTTAGTGATTGAAAATTTACCGTAAATGCTTAAACATTTCCGAAAATGTATTTAATCAGTTAACTGAAAAATAAAATTAATGATTTTAAATATAATAAAAGTAATATAATATGAATGAATTGTTGTGTTCCATGAATATTATAGATTTATATAGAATATTTTCATTGTGAATACGGTTTATATTACAATTCCATTTATATTATGTTGTTTTCAAAGTAAAATAAAAGGAATTGTTTTAAAAATGACATTTATTGTATTTTATGTTAATTTTATTTTATTATTTTATTTTTAAAGAAAAAAATTAAAACATCTGAATCCTTGTTTCGTGCACCTGTTCCCTAAGTTGGGTCATTATGGGACCTCAACCCTTCCTCCTAGTATGCTAGAGGATTCCAACTAGATTCAAGGGTCTAATATCAATAACGGTAAGACTTCACAATTTATTATCAAAGTACCAAAACAATTGAAATAAATAACAAAAAAATATGATAGAACCAGTAATCAAACCAAACCAGTATCACATGGTTACTCAAACAAGAAAGAAAATTTACAAAACTAAATAGTAGATATGTCATTCAATGAATGTGTAATGAGTAAATATTAAAAACCCAAAATAAATATTCACTAAAAACACTGAATCCTATCCTAATCCATGATTGGTTTCCTCATCCAAAATCTATCCCAACTCATCCATGTAAAGTAGGACCCTTTACCTTATCCATTATTTCATATATAAATTGTATTTGGGTATTGATCAGGCAGCCTAGGTATGGTGTGATTACAACTTAGCATGACATCACTAAAGGCATCTAAAACAGTTCATAGTCAATATTAATTTATTCAGGTGTATAAAGAATAAAATAGATGAAATAAAGTAAAAAATTTACATATATTCAATTATTCATTATTTAACAATTTAAATCCTTTGTATCTCGAGGACACCCTAATCATTAGTATATAAATTTCACCATGTCAGAGTTTAAACCACATCACATACTGAATATCAAAATACCATATTTATCAATTATCATTTCAATTCAATTAATATTACTTCTAATAGGAACCATAGTCGAATTCCATTTTTTGAGCCTATATCACTATGCATAAGAACCTATGGTTTCACTATAGAAGTAGTCCATAACTGACAAACTCATTTACCAAACAATCATAAATGTGGTATTTTGATAAATTATTTTCTTGTCCCACACTCATATATACTATTGTGGTCTTTTGAAGCAACAATCCATGTCTCACTCATATTTATTATTGTGGAATTTTGGACCAGTAGTATATTCCCCCCTCTAGTATATCACATATATCATAATATCACATATATAACATCAATAAATGTTAATCAATATTAATCCTCTTATGAAATTTCATATCCTGAAATTCCATTTCAATTATCAATACAAACTATGTTAAGTAATTTAATCCTATGAAATTATATGATAAAATCATCACTAAATAAATTTATATATTAAAATAATATAACCCATCAACTAAGATATCAAAACAACCCATTATTTATTTAACCAATTACTTAATCTAATTCACAATCATAATATTCCATTAATTAATTCCCCAATTCGTTATTCTAATTCATAATCTCAAAATTCAATTAATTAATTCACTAATTAATTAGTCCAATTCCATAGTTACATAATTGTAGTATTTTATTCACTAATTATTTAATCCAACTCTAAAATTTTCAAAATAAAAAATAATATAAATAAATTCATTAATTAATTATTTCAATTCATCAATTCCAATTTTCATGAATTATACCTAGTTCATAATAACATAAAAACTACATTAAATAAATTTTATTATCTAACAAATTAAATGAAAAATTATTTAAAAAAAATCAAAATTCAATTTCCAATCATTCTAATTAAAACTTAATAACTCATATATTCAATTGGAATTTAAGACTATCTGATTTGTATATAGATGACCTATCATAAAATTGATGATGAATGATCAATAACAGTATCCCTAATTAAATCATAACATTGATGAATAACGAGATCTTGATATCAATCATAGATTGATGATCAAAAAATCAATATCTGATAATCCTAGATCAAGACCCATCACAAAAAATGGAAAAAATTCCATAAACTTATAGTAGAATCATGGGATAAAGGAAGGAATGAAACAGTGATGAGAATACCTTATGAGGTGTGGTGGAGATCCTCATTAAATGTATCAAATCAAAAATAATGGAGTTTGTCATGACATATAAATATAGTAGGAAACTAAAAAAATGAGTGAAATAGAATTATGGTCAAAATAGTGGCTTTCAGAATATAAGACATGGGTTTGATAATTTTATTAAGAAATAATTGGGGTTTAAAATCCCATAAAAACCATTTCATTTCATGAAAAATGGTCCCCATAATTTTTTGACAACCATTCTATCTCTCACAATTAGGGGATGTATGGTTAGCTTCGGTAATTTATATCGTTTCGGAAAATTGTACGCAAACATTGAACTACCCAAATACAGACTGAAAACATCTATATTCAACTAAACACACTAAATATCAACCCAAAAAAATAATCAAAACAATGTAAATTAATTCATGAATACAAACATGAGAAGTCACTTAAATAAGGAAGGATCTTACAAAAATTTCAATATAAAAATTATGTTGATAAATTTTTTAAAACATCATCTATTTTCTATTTTGAACCAATTTTAAAATAATATGTACAATTATAAACATTCAATATTGAAAAATTCATTTCCATTGTTATGGTTAAAACTGGTTTACCAAGTGGTTAAACGAATAGATAAAGTTTATAATGATATATAAACAAACATAAATTTTATTGGATGACTATATTAAGACCATATATTCTTTAGGTTTTAATACATTAATTTTTTAACCATTAGAAATTATTTATACACCTTTTATAATATAATTTCTTTTGTATATCCATCAATTATATTTATTATATTATAAAATATTATAAATTTTTTAAATTTTTTAAAAATTATATTTTTAGACCAGATAAAATTATATTGTTTACCATTTAATCCTTTGTCTATTTATGGGTCACTTTTCTATTTATGGAATCATTCACGGACCTTATATAGTGGAATACATTGATTTTTTGAAAATTGTTAAAGGGGATTAACTGGGGTTTAACAAATATGGATTAAAATATCACATAACATTGTCTAAAAATTAAGAGATATTATTATATTGAAATATTATCATCATATATGATAAATATTCCATGTTTTTGTCACTTAATTATAAATATAATTTATATTTATTTAATACATTATGTAATTCCAAGAGTACCCCTCCAACCAATTTTAAAACCCAACCTATTATCCTCTCTTCCTCACACCTTTTTTTCTTTATAGATATATCAATAAATGAAAAAATACCCTCATATATTTCTTATCATTATCCTTGGTATTATGTAATTTCCAAAATAATATACCATGAAGGATAAAAGTTTAATCTATATGATGTTACTGAGTGAATTTATAAAACTCTTAATTAATCATTTTCAATTTTATTTCTTATTATTCCTAATAAATATCCATACGTTATAAAATAATGTAAAAATTATATTAAATATATATAATTGTTTTTATTATGATGTATTGACTATTATTAACATTTTTTTATCCTATGGAAATTTAAAGCATCTTTTACACGTACGTACGGCTAACTGTCTCTACATAGTGATGTAATTCATTTTTATCAAATGTTTACATGGATGATTTTTAATGATGGTTTTAATGTTTATATATGTTCTTTATGACATAAATATACTTCAATATTTAATATATCATAATGAACTTCTCACTTTTCAGTTTTTTTAAACAAGAACTTCGATAGGGCCTACATGTAGACTACCAACTCCACAAAGCAATGCCATTTATTTTGAATTTATTATTTACAAAGATGATTTTAAATATATGATTAATTAATAAATATAATAAATTTTATATAATAAATATTCCATAATGGTGAATTTTTTTTACCTTTCTTTCATCCATTCCCTAAAAAATTCAAAAACAACACAGATACGTAAGTAGGACGCACTATCTCATTGATTTGTGTAAATCAATTTTTTATCTCTACATTTTTTAGATGGTTAAATATAAATTATGAATATATATAATATTTATATCATGGTTATCATTTATTAGATGATATATGTATGATCTATGTAAAGGTATAAGAACTGAAATAAAAAAATTCTTCTAAAAAATTAAACATTGAACACCTACACATAATTATATTAATAAAGATTTATCAATAAATTGGAATATGAATGTTATAATTGGATCATATATAATTATATATATTAATATATTATTTTATTATAATAAATTGAAATTTATTATATGTGATGATTGATCACCTTTTAGACAAGTGTAACTTTAGATATTGGTTTTCTATAACAATATCATTGTTTACCAGGATTGTTTTTGTTTAATTTTACAATGAAGAAATTTCACAATATAAGTCAAAAAAACCTCAATATTTATATTAAACTCTATTTATTTCAAAATATTACAAGTCTTCATTTCATTTTTATCTTTTTAATTAGTCAATGTACAAAAAATGTTTTTATGGAAATCTGACATTGTCACTCTCTTAACTTAATATCATTTTTCCTTCTATTTTCATGTTTTTTAAATAATTTCAATAATAATTTATATATTATATTAAATATAATTTACAAAACATTCCCATGTTTTAAATTTTATATAATTCCATAAATATATTATTCTATTAATTTTTTGAATGATGTAATTTTTACTTTTTACGAAAACTGCTAAATAAATAATTATTTTAACATACATGAAAATTATATATTTTCCCTCCATCATGTCTCTATAAAGGAGTTAAAACTTAATTTAAAATATTACATTGTTATTTTTAAATAAATTGTTTTCCATATAATATTTGAAAGAATTATATTATAACAAAGTTATTTCAATGTGAACATTGTATTTTCATCCATAAATGTTCCAGTGATCATTTAAAATAATTTTTCTTCTATGATATAATACATTGATTTTAGTTAGTATTTATAAGGGGTATAATAAAATGGTTCCATATTTCTTATTTAGCTCGATGTTTTATGGTTATATTAATAAAATATCTGTGAAACCCATTTTCTTTTCCACAGATTATTTTATTCTGAATATCTATATATTATATTGTCATACATTAAATGTTTTTATTATTGTGTTATTTGTTTGCCAATAATTTAATATCCCTATAATTATTTTGGTAAATATTTATAACTTATTATATTAGTATGTTATTTTTGAACATGATTTATAAATCATGATATTATGTATATACCTAATTTCCTTGTAAATAAAATTACTTGTGCAACTAGTTTCATGACCATATGATTATGTGAGGGTATAATTTCATTTTCTTTAACATAATGAGTTAACTTATTTTTATTTACACATCATCATATTTTAATAATATTTTGTTAATTTCAAAATTCATATCTATATGTTATGATCTAATGGATTATGAAAAATTATTGATGACTCCAACCACATTTGAATATTTTATGTTATTGTGATAATATTTTCTTCGTTAACTAATGTTTATGATTTTTTATAGATTGGTTTTGAGAATTTGAATAAATGATCATGATATTTTATTAATATACTTATATTATTCCAATGTATGATCATAGATTGATGTCTCCAATGTTTATCATTATCTATAATTTGAGCTCAACATATCTATTTTTTTCCTTGCATATATTAAGAAGAATGGTATCTCATAGGTTATACATAAGAGACATTCTATAATGGAAAAATTGAAAATATTTCATCAAATTGTAAAATTATGTATCTAGTGTCCATTGACAATAAACCATTGCAATTATAGAATAGATAATATTTTTATATATTGAATATTAATATAAAATTATGTAGTGTTTATGTATGTAAATTTTGGTTAAATATATCATATACATTTCTAACCAACAATAAAATAGTGTGACAGCCATTACTACTATATGATGAATAACATATCATAGTTCTTGACATTAGATACAAAGTGTTATGGATTGAGACAACCCATATGGTGAAATTTTATTGAAGGAATTAGAAGAATAAAAATTAACATGGGATCCTCAAGATGTAATGATTAGTAATTACCCATAATTAGAATTGATTTGATATGCACCCAAAATTTTGATGAGTAAATATTTATGGTGGGGGATAATTTAATCCCAACTATGTTATTCCTATAAATAAATATTTCAACACCAAAATAATGGGATATTTCAAATTCAATTATTTCTTCTTATTAGTAAAACAAATAATAATATGATAGAAAACAATAAAATTAAATTTACAATAAATTTTCTTAAAAAATATATGAAATAATTAATAATATATATATATATATATATATTGATAAATAATAATAACATCAAAAATGTTTATCTCGGAAAATGAATTGGAATGGTCTTAGAATATTAGAAACCAAATGTGGAATTTTTATATTCAAAGTTGTTTATATTTAATAAAAAACATTATATATACATATTTACAATTAATCTCCTAATAAGGAAATAAAATTTGGAATTGAAACATAAAAATTATCCAATGGCGAGGTTTTCATAATTTTCTGATATAATATTTTTAGTAAAATCCAAAATATGATACCATTATACAATATCTATTATACTAATTTAATTACTTAAAATTTATTTAATAAGTACCTTAAATGATATTTAGATAAACAAAGAGTTATTAATTAAAATAAATTATGAAAATAAATAAAATTAATTTTCTATACCTATAAATAATCATCAATATATTAATGTATATTTTATAAAATTTAAAAATAATTCTTCAGTAATAATAATCTTGTCTACATAAAAAATAATATATTTTAAATAATCCATGTTCTTATAGAATTAAAATCTATAATAGATGGACTATATGTTTAATAGCAAGGGATGAACCCATAGTATATCTATTGATTATTTTTATTAACCTATATTCCAAGTCCCATACTATGAAATTAAAAAAAATCTACCTCATCATCTATAAATACTCAACCATACTCCGAATACTATTCACCCTAGGATTATTGTGAATTTTTATTTTATCATCTTCTACCTAAATATTTTATAAAATGATTTTTATGGTTATAAAGTTATCTTAACAATAATTAATAGGATTCTTTACTAGGTAAATGATCTCAACCCCCCCCCACCCTCTTTTACATTTCAATTTGAAATCCTTTTATAATAATATCATTTGAAATTATCTTTTTTATATATTAACATGATCTTAATTATATTTTATTTTAATCCATTAGATATATCATTGATTATAGATTACTTATTACCTCTCATTATATAATTTTCTAATGTTGTTTTTATATGGATATAATGTTCATAAATACATTCTTATCCATTATAAGTGTAATCCTCCCTAATTACTTATCATTTAAATACAAAATGTTATAATTCATCAATATTATAAATTTATTATCACCTTAAAAATGATTTTTCATTTCCCCACCTATTACAATACATTAATAAGTTATTATAATTCTTAATCATTAGTTGAATTCCAATGGATAAATCTAACCCATCAAAAAATTTGGTCAAGTAAGGTGAGTGAGATTTTCTAGTAATGAAATACATGTCTATTAAATAAAAGTAGATACATGATCTGTCATGGATTCACATAGGGGTAACAATTCTAAGATCTTTTGGTCTGGTATTAACATGATCATCAATCAATGTAGAAAAAATGATACTAACAACATATAGGTTTGACACACCCATGGGATATATTTCAGATGACACACTATATATTTATAAAATATAATAAAATATTTTAATATGTTGTTACAAAATAATTTTTATTATTATCCTTGAACCATGAATGTATCTTACACCACTATTCCATCACAGTTCAATTAATAGTGTTTTGTTACATTACATTGTAAGTATCCAATAGTTTTATTTTTTAGTGTTGGATAGTCACCCATATATCCATTTTATTTTATTAAATGAATATTTATTTAAATTGTTTATATCATTTAATTATATAGTGATTTATAATTATTAAATATTCTTGATTTTTTCTTGGAAATCATTTAGTAAAAATATAATATGTACTATTTACCCATTCTATTAATAATATGTATTCATTGGACATGTCGTACTAGGGGTGGGTCCCAAAATTATATATCCCCTCATTGAATTAATAGTTCTCATGAGATAAAATAATTGTATATTTGGTAAAATTATTACATGTTTAAGTATGGTTAATTATAATGTTTCTTTTATGGTATGTATATGATGTCCAAAATTATTAATTCAATCACTATGATATTAGATAATTTCTCCAAATAATTCATTTATTGTTATGTAATATATTGATATATTACTATCAGAATTCAATTTGTTACAGACATTTTTTCATATTATTGATTCCATGATTATGCACGATAGCCTCTTTTGTACACTAACCTATTTTTAGAATCTAATATCTCAACATTATATTATCTCCCATTTCTTTGGAAAGTAATGAATATTACAACATGTGACTTATGGATTTTCGTGGAGTGATAATAAATTTTCATGTATTCATTTTATTTACGTTAAATTTTCAATGAAATTCAATGTTCAATTATCTATTTAGTTTTCAACGAATGTTAAATATTTGGGTATCCTATACTGATATCAATTTAATATATACCACTGTTATAAAATAACCACTTGATCTGATTTACAGTAGTTGGGGTGTTACAATGGTGATGTGTCAGAATATAGTGTTCTTTTTATGTTATTTACATATTTTTATTTCCCCATTGAATTATTTTTTGTTCAATAGAGTATATCCATACATTATATGTATTGTTTTATATAATGGTAATAAAATTATGTTTCCAGTGTCTCTTTTATAATAAATGTATATTAATGAGGGAACTTTTTCAAATTTTAAAATTCATAGACATTATATTATTCCCTTTTCGTATTCAATATCATTGAAATTTTATCTCATGACCTAAGAAATAAATTGATAATTCTATTTGTATTGTTGTCACACTTGGGTTCCTATTTTCATGTTTATATTTTTCATTCCATCATTTCACATTTAATAGTTATATAGTCTTTTTTCATAGATGATTATCTATATGATCTATGATTATTAAAAGTTCATTATACTATTATATATCATTATATAACTATAAAAACATTAGATTTAGTATATATGGGGGATTTGGTATTTCTATTATCAAGATATATATAAGGAATACATCATATAATTGAGTAATGTTTAGTGTAAGTTCCTGTCGGTAGGCCACAACTACAACACGAGCAATAACTTCAAACGAGAATATATACCTATTATATAGAATTCCTTTGATTAAATTCCTCATAAATAACTTCAATATAGGTATTATATTGTTTAATTTATCCTCAACCTCAACTCTAATCCCCACTAATGATTTTCAGAATAGTTCTCCTATAAAAATATGAACATATCTAAAGTGTTTTTGAATGGATTACACCTTATCTATCATATAATTTTTATTTATTTTCCAATTGGATTTTATTCTCTAACATTGTCCCAACAAGATGAATTTCTAGATCTCTTCCTATATAAAGATTCATAAGGAACTATTAGAATTCTTCGGTTAATAAAATGTTTTATAAGTAATAAACTAGAGAATCATGTGGATCATGGAAACTATTAGTGTCTATAAAGAATGTTTTGAGAATATACTCAAGTTATTTTGGTTATTTTTGATTGAAAATATATTTAGTTATTATATATTTTACCGATGTTTAAATTTGTGCTAAATAATTTTAATTGATCATAAAATACATTGAGGCGAACCTTAGAAAGAGAACATATAAAATCAATAGTGATGTTCCCTATACCCTCACCATTTCTATGATATATATCATATAAATTTTATAGAAAAATAATGAAATATCATTATATTTTAAAATAAAATATTTTCATTAATAAGCTAGAAGATAAGAAACATTGTGCTTAAAAAAACCAGAAAATATTTTCATTTAAATGTTACTATTATTAACAAGTTATTAAATAGATAGGAATGAATAGTATTATAAGAATTATTAAATATTTAATTTTTTACACCTTTCTAATGTTTTACTGAATAAATTCAATATAATCAATCTAATATTTAGGAATGTTTTCTAATTCGTCAAAAATATGTTCTCTTCAAAAAAAATATTTTTATTAATTTTTATGTGTGACTGTTATAATTAATTTATTGAAATAAAATAAAATTTATTTGAGAAAATTTAATTTTTTTTTCAAATTAGAAAGTGAAAATTATCTTAAGATAATTCTATGAAATTTATATTTTTCAATTAATAGTAAAAAATCCTGATTTTTACGGAATATTGTACTTCATTTTAATGTATTGAAAATGGAAAAATATGTTTTTTTTATTTTTAAAATTTCATGATCACTTGTTATTTAAAGTAGTGGTTTTATATTTATGTGGGGAATTTTTATGAAGACCAGTTTTTTATTACTTTTTGATGATTTAATTTTAAATTATTTCACTTATGTTATATGAATTTTGATAAATTTATTATATTTTATAATAAATAAATCAAAATTTATTAAATATATCTTTTTTAAATTTTAAACAAAATGATTTGTAACTTAAATAATTCTTATTATCATGGTAATGGATAAATCAAGAAGTTTAGGTTACAAAAAAAATGATCAAATCACTAAATCAACCAACCAGTAGACTAAATCTTGTTGGATAAATATATGTCATCCATAGTCATCCAAGGGTCGAATGTAGGAACTTTTTTGAATGTAGATGTAATCATTACCTTTATAAAATTATATTTAACAAAACATCAAATATGTGACACACTTTTTTTAAATAAGATTAATATTTTATCAATATTGTTATATCGAGGATATGTTTATATATAAGTATTATTTTTATATTGAAAATGAGTATTTTAATCAAAGTAATTTTTTTTAATTTTTTTATTGATTAAATAATAACATTAAAAGTCTACAAAACTTCGATATTTTAATTATTCTATAATTAAAAAAATAAACTAATTTATATAAATTGTATTAAAAGAGATATTATTTGAGCTATATATTATAAAAAATTATTTTATATACTAAATTTACATATTTTAGAAGTTATCGAATAATTGTCTCTGATTTTACATGTTTTCTTGATATTATCAAAGTAAATGTAATGAATAGTCATAAATGATGACATTATAAATATTTTTAAGAAAATAATAATTTATTAAATGATATAAATTTGACAATAATCATAACATTGGATATTTTATTTTTATATTTTTTAAAATTTCAACAATATTTCATATATGGGTATGTTTTAATTTTATTGAAACTATATTAACCCAATATTTAAAAAAATACATGTTTCCATGATAATAGTTAAATGGATTACATTTGTTAAAACCATAAAGAGAAGGGGTTAAATAGAGTTAAAAATTGTATAAATTTCTATTATGAGGTTTTTTGCACCCAGAATCATATTTTATTCTAAATTACTCACGTTGGATCAATTTGGAGTTAATAAAATATATTAGTTATATATTTTGAGACATGCATAGAGTTCCCTTACATTCTCTAATAAAAGAGAACACATAAATCAGTTTTCTTCACACATCTAAACCCATTTATTTCAACCATTTCCTAAAAAACATTACATTGTATAATACTATTATTATATATGTATTTTATTATGAATAATACCAAAATTGTATTTTATACAGTGTCAAGATTGTTTTTCAATGAAGTGGAAATTGTTTCTGTATGTTTTAGTTATCATTCATCATACAAATATCTCAAACCATTAAAAAAGTTTAAAACATAATAAATGAACATTAATTAAAATAAATATATACTATTTTTTCTGTTTTAAGGACCTATATTCATCTCCTCTTCCATAAAATGAGGAACAAAATCATTATTCATGTGTACAAAGGACTACAACCTCATGATCTGATGTACTTCATTTTCCATCACTATCACCCATAATTTAAACAATACTGATAAAAATAATGATAATATATAATATTAATGAATTATTTATAATTATGAAAATGTTATATTTCATAATCCTTCTTAACTTCTAATACAATAAAAATGATATCATTACTCATTGGTATGTCTGGACTGCAACCTTCATGAAGGGATGAGATAAATTTTTCAACAACATTATAGATGAATGATTTATATAAGTATATTTATATAATTAATATTATACATAATGCATTATGATCATTAATTATTAAAAATTAATTTTTAACTCCTTCCCAAAAAGATCCTTGAAAAATGGAAATGTTAATCATACGTTTGTACAACCAACCATCTTCATGATTGTAAGGGTTATAAATTTTTAGAACAATATCCAATGGTTGGATTTAAAAGTATAATATATATATATATAAATTACAATTATTTAATTATTATTATTCTATATATGAAAATATTAACCATAGTCTACCTACTGTAGTAATTTTTGAGTTATGTAAAAAATATCACAAAAACATATGATATGAACAAAAAGAGTTACGTAATTGTAATTAAACGGTTATAAGAGAGATAAAAGGGATAATAAAATTGAAAATTGTGATTTAGATTGAAAATAATTAATCGAATTTTATTATTCATAAAAGTGTAGAACAAACATGATGATTCGTACTCAATGTAATAGATCTTAGTCATACTTTTATTTTTTTGGTACATATTGCTTATACACTACTTGTGCCTTTGGTGTTGTTTTTGTACATCACATGAATTAATATTATTATTCTAACAATTAAAATTATGGTATAATAATATTACTGTTAATTTCATTCATTTATGGGTGTTATGATTTAAAAATTACCACAATGGTAATGGGTTATTTCACATTCACATCATTATTTAGGATTTCTTATGTATAAGTCTCAACTGGAGGATATTTATCATTAATATAAATGTATTATAAAAATGATTTCATTTTTTTAATATTCTCATAAAAAATATGAAATCATTTTTCCCATCGTTTTCTTTTAATAAATTGTTTTAAAGGAAACTAATTAATGTTAGCCAATTATGGTATATTGTGACATTTATGAAAAAATGCATGAATATAATGTGTTTTAACATATATGACATAAATATTATTTCTTACTTCATGACCCCTATATTACATAAATATTAGTTTACAATTTTAATTTTTATTTTAAAAATAACTTTTTATATAAATTTGTGCACTTTTTTAAAAAATTGAATACATTTTAAAATTGAAAATCTATTTTCCTCATGAATTTTTCCATGTGATATTGAGAAATAATTTTCCATCTAAGATGATATCATTTGATGTGACTTATAATATACTGGGGATATAATCATAGGATATCATACTTATTACTTCTTTGGATAGTTTATGTTTACGTTGAAAATTAGTAATATTTATAAAAACCATATTTTAATATGGGTTATACGACAATTAGATGTGTATAAAATCCATTTCCTTTTATGGGTAATAATATGGTGAATTATTTATGATCATATGGATAACATATTCATGGTTTTAATTATGTCATGGTAGGAACTTATATATCCCTAAAATGAATAAGGTGATGTTTTATATCTCATGAGATAAATTGGTCTAGAATGGGGAGTGAAACTAGTTTAGTGTGGGACTATTCACATTATGCTTCTTGGGAGTGATCCTTGACTACTAAAATAGTATTGGGAGTGAACCCTTAATATTTTGATATTATTTGGAGTAATCCTTTATTACAATGATGGATTTGGGATTAAACCAATTCTACTATTATATCATTGTAAATGATACATGAATACTAAGGAAATGATTTTATTCTTATTTATATGCCCCAATCGATGCCATATACAAATTTTATTCTCTCATGGAACATATTACGTTATGATTCTTGTCTCGTGGTCAAAAAATATTTATAACCTGACTTAGAATGATGAAATATGATATGCACATTATAAATTTTATATGTTATGTTCATGTTCTTGTTGACTTATTCTCTTTCTTATGCTTATGCAATCACTAATATCTCTTATTTTAACCCTTAACAAGCATTTAATTTCAACATTTTTTATGTGTAATTTTACCATAGGTTATAAAATATGGTATTATTTAGGATATATCTATGAATTTTTCTATCCCATAGAAATATTGGGAGATAATATATATTTCTATGATATATTTAGTTAATTTTCAATAAATTATTTGTGTTTTTAATAATTCATTAAAATTCTAAACATAAAATGTCCTTACATATGGAATTGATCCAACATTTTTCTTTTATTTTTTATTTTCTTGGATGTTGAAATTGGGTCTTGTTTATTGGTATCATGTATATAAATGTAGTGATTATGTTTTTATCACCAGATCTGGGAGCACGAGTTCTAGGTTGTTACAGATAATATCAGATAATGGTGTAGAAAAATTTAGAGATTAAGATACTTTCAAGAGAAGTTAATTTAAGAGTTATGAATACTATTATGGCTATATAAGTTTCAATTTTACCAAATGTTTATAATCATACATACCCCTTTTTAGGTTTCAAGTGATGTGATATAAAAGAGGATAATGATATTTTGGGATAGGTGTAAATAACACTTAGGTTTATCAAGAAGTATTAATTGAGGAAGAATGATTTTATATACTGTGGATATAATTTTTTATTTTTTTTATAATCATTAGGGTTTATATAATAATTTATTTTAATTTAATTATGGGTTATTACATATTATAGATGAAAATTGAATTTTATGAGATAACCTTTAAGGGTAAAAATATTATTCAATGTTGAATATATTAATTTTTTTTCTAGGATGGTTAAAATCTTTTTGGGAACATAAGATTTATCATATTTTTAACAATGGGATAGGAAATTGATTTGTTTTATTGTGATTAATGTTTTATTCGATAATTGTCTCTATTTTGGGAAACCTATATGGTTAAGGTAAAATAGATACTATGAAATTTTAATTTATGAATAACGGTTTAATTGTCTTTTGGAGGAATATATTAATTTTCTGTTTATTTTTGGTGGCTTTGGTTATTTTTAAAATTTGATAGAGTTTCTTGGGTATTATATATTTAGGGAATGTACAATTTAGTAGATAAATACAAAAATAATCATCAATCATTGTGTGATCAAATACATTTGATTTATGGGTTTCAAGCATAGCCTATATTATTTTTGAATAATATGAAGGATTATTATATTTTTAACAATTTAGGTTGATCTTCGAGTATTACTATTGAATTATTTAAATTAATGTTGTTTTACTCATATGGATTTTTATTCTTTATGGAATCATCTTATCATGTGCTAACAATTATAGGGTTTTTATTCCAAATGGAAATAGGAATTGGTTTTTTTTCTATTTTTTATTAAGATATCCATTATGTGTTTATTTTAGTGATCATAGGATAATCATTAATCTTGAGTACTCATAATTTAATGAAAATGTGTATTTTTTTGAGGAAATTTATTAAAGGATGTAATTTTTATTATCAAGTACTTATATTTACACATGTTCATATAATATATATTAATGTAATTACTCAATATTTGGAAAATATTTTTGATTTTATATTGTTATCCATTTAATTATCTTTTCAGTAAATTAGTTGTCTATTATCCTATTATGGATTAACAATTTATTTATATTTAAATTTTCCAAGAACATGTTTAATATCACACTCTTTAATTACTTATAAGTAAATTTATTTATAACCATAGTTTCACTTCCAAATTAGGATCTATAATGTGGAGACCTAGTATTTTCTACCTTATATGACCTGTATTCTTTCGTTTATATCTTTTTTAATAGGTAAATTTATTTACTGTTTTAACAATATGGGATTTGGAAATAGTTAATTTGAAAATTAAAAACATAGTTACAAAAACAATGTTCAAATATTGTAGAGATATTTTATAAATGAATATAGATTTTAATACCCATAAATTTTAAAAGGAAATATTATCTTCAATATCAAATAATATACTCAATAATGATCCTAAACTAGTAATTAAATATTATAATTTAAATGTGATGATTAAAACATAGAATTTATATAGGGGATAAGGAATTGTATTAATGAACTTATGAAATATAGAATGGCCATACATATTGATAATTTAATAATTAATTCCTTGTCAATAATCACTCTTATTTTTTATAATTAACATTTCATTCATTTAAAATATGTTTTCATCAAAAATTATTTTTATTCAATATTTGAGTAATTATTATACATTTTTTATAAATTCAACCAAATTTAAAATATAAAATTATTATCATTTTTATATTCATATTTTCACAAATATATTGGGTTGAATTTTTTATAATTTTCTGAAAATATGGATTTTTCAAAAAGTGACAAAAAGTATTGTTTTTTAAGGAAATTTTATTTTATTTTAAACTATTTAAAAAGTATAATTATATTTTTAATGATTTTAAAATTTTAAAAAGTTACCTTGTATTTAAAATATGGATTGAAAATGTATTTTATCCATTAATTTAGTAAAAATGCTATTTATATTAAAAAGGTGCATTTTTCTAGAAAACAATTTTGAACTATTATTGAAGTTTATTTTTAAATTATATCACTTATGTGATTTTAATTTTGAAATCATTATTCCATATTTCTAATAATGAGCTTATAATTTATTGAAGAATTCCATTTTATATTTTCACAATACAAGTTGTACCCTTATTAATATTTTTTACCAAGGTATAGAGTAAATTTGGTAATTTAGGATACAAATAAAATGATAATATACAATAAATTACCTAATAATTGATAAATATTATTTAATAGGTATATATAGACCCAATTAATACATACTTTTGGGGATTTTTTATCCAGTTTCAGAAGCTTATGACCTTTATAACATTTTATTTGTTGAAATTTCATGTTTTTCATAGTTTTTTTGAAATTTTAATATTTTTAATATGGTTAAAATTAAAGTATATGTTCTACTATAGATATTATTTTAAAATATAAAATATTTATTTTTATTGTGGATTTTTTTTTAATTTTCAAAAAAATAAATTAGCTTAAAATCATTCACAACCCTGATAGAAAAATTATAGAATTAATGAATATAATAAAATTAATTATATGAATAATATTAAAATACATATAATTTGTGGAAAATAAGGTGACAAACTAATTTTATATATTAACATGAAATTATGTAGATATAATAATATATTTGGTTATAATTTTATAATTTTTATTGATAATATTTAATTTAATTTAATGATTTTTTAAAAATTGTCATTATCAATATTTTATAGTATATAATATTTTTTTTAAAGATATATAATTTATAAAATTTATGACATAATCCAAGGGATTATTATAGGATTTAAATTATATATTTTTTTCATTTTATGGTATTTTGATATTTTATAGTAAATATATTAACCATCATATTGTAAAATCATTGTTGTTATGGTAAGAGTTATAGTGGTTAAATTGGGGTTAAAACCAAAGGATAAGTGTATAAATATAGAAAAAATGTATAATTTTTATTTTATGAGATTATATAGAATCTAAAATATCTAATATTATATGTAACTCACTTTTTATCCATTCGGAGTTGTAACATAATATACATTGATTTAATATGTTGATAAATTCTTAGATTTTCCCTCCCCCGTCTTATAAAATGTCGCATCTTCTTCCCTTTTCCTCAAACATGAAAACCCATTTGGGTAATCCAATATTAGAAAAAATCCCCCAATTTAATCCCTATGAATATTCTATAGATATAGTTTGATGAAAATACCAATAATATAGTTACAAAGGTGATAGGAAAAGGTGGTATTGCAAAGTTGATGTATTGTTTTTATCTGCATGTTTTATTTCTGTTTATTATTCCACATATAAAAAAATTATTCAACCATTATAAAAATATTAATTCTTTTAAAATAAATATAAATTGAATTTATTATGTTTATTGATGACTGCTATACTTATTCTCTTCTTATAAACGATTAAAAAAACATTTATACATGTGTATTGAAGACTACCGCCTAACGAACTGATGAAAATCATTTCGCATCACATTTTATAATGGATGTATTAAAATTATGGAATAAATAATTAGATATTTTTTATGATATATCAATCATTTTTTAAATATAATATATCATTTAACTTCTTACATATCCATTTACTGAAAAATTATAACATTGTTCATGGGTACTTGTGGACTTCTAACATCACGAACCGATGTGATTCAATTTTTATCACTACTTCACACACACACACATATAAGTCTATTTTAAAGATTAATGTTATATATATGATATAATTATCCTTATAGTATGATAATATAATATATACTCTCTATCAATAATTATAACTTTAAAATGATAATTTTACTAATGCATACGTATGGCCTACCATCTCTATGATTATATTGTTTTTCGTTTCTTCTATCCATATTTAATGGATAGATTAAAATGTATAATTTATATATATAAATTATTATTATTTCATGATTACTATTCTATATATGATTGACTGATGACATATTTTGTCATATTTAACCTACCGATGTCATGTTAAACTTATGTACCAAATATAACAAAAAAATAAAATGTGAACATAAATGATTTTGTAATTATTTTAAAATGGTTATAAGTTAGATTAAATGAATAATAAACACTAAATATTTTCTTATTAATGTAAATAATTATCATAATATTATTATTTATGTAGATAAAGAACCTATGTGATGAGTCAGACATAAGGTAATGAATTTATATCTGACTTTTATTTCTATTGGACACATGCCTTATATAATAGATGTTCTTTTTTGGTTCATATAATTCTCATGAATTTGTTTTATTATTATTATCAAGAATATTATTAGATATTCATATCTTATGAAGGTATTTCATTCATGGTGATAATGATTCAAAAGTCACCAAAGTGGTAATGGTTTCTTTAAAAATATCGTTACAATTTAAGATTGTTTATATTAAATTATTCCCAAGGGAATATTTTTATTCAATTACATGGTATTATAAAAAAGACAATTTTTAAATTAATAATTTTATAAAAAAATCAAATAGTTATTTGAAACGTTATTTCCTCAACAATTATTCCATGTGATATTTTGAAATCATTTTTCACATAAGTTGATATAGTTTAAGTTAACATTCACATTACTATGGATATAATTCAAATATATCAACATTATTAATACTCATTATAGATTATTTTTATGATAATAAATGACATGTTGATGAAACCCATCTATATTTCATGGGTTATGCTATGATGAAATGTATATGAAACCAACTTATTTTCATGGGTCATGATATAATAAATTATCTATAATCATATATCCCATATATATGTGGTTTTGATTATGTGGATAATATGACATATACATTCATACAATATATTGTGTAACAATTGACATTTAAAAATATAAATATAACTAGAATGGGGGTGATCACAATTTAGTGTGAGACTCTATATACTAGGATATGGTTGGAAGTTAAAATTGACTACTATAATAACATTTCAAGTTATCCCTAACTACTATGATTGTATAGATTGTACAACATTAAAATTAGGATTTTTTTGGGAGTGAAACCATTCCACTAGATATCCTTTGAAATGAGTATTTACAATTTTGGAAATGATGGTCTATAGATATATGTATGTCCAAATTGCATGTATTATACTAGTGTTATTCTTTCATTTATCCTATTGTTTAATTGTCCAATATATGTTTTTATTTTCCAAAATATTATATAAATATAAACCAATAAGGTATTTTGGTTCGATTGTTATCCAATATTTATATTTATTTTCAATGGTTTATAATGTATAAAATATTTCCTAATTATTAGTTTCAAATAAATGAAATTTAATTATTTTATCATCAGATCTGTGAGTGTTGTTTTTGGGCGATTATACTTGTAATTAGATGAGGATTTAGAAAAAATAGCATATTATGGTGTTTTAATGGGTTGTTATTTTAATATTTATGTAAACCATCCTGTATATATAAGTGTGAGGTTTACTATATGTTCATAGTATAAGACAACCCTTTTAAGGTATTTTGTTAAGGAATTTTAAAGAGGCTAATGATATCATTATATTGGTTTATGTAACCATTAGGATTAACATGATGTATTATTTGAGGAAAATGGATTTTCATTTATTAGACATATGTATTTATGTTATTTATAAACATTAGTGTTTATATATTCAATGATTTTAAGGTAAATGTGGGAATATAAATTTGTGGGATATGATATTAATAGTATGATATAAACCTTGAGGTTAAATTATTTAATTAATGTTTAATATATTAAGGTTACTTTTTATGATTTCTTCCACATTTTTTGAAAATATTTTTTATCTTATAGATAACAATGCGATTGTTTATTGATTTTGTGCTACGATGTTAATGTTATATCGAAATAAATTCCTGATTTTGGGAACACTATATGATTAATGTAAAGGAAATATTATTATATTTTATTAAATAAATGAAGGTTGAATTATATTTTGGAGGCATATGTGATTTTAATATTGATTTATGGTAGTTTGGGTTATTTTTGGAAACGTTTTGTCTGTCTGGTAGATTATATTTTTAAGACATGTACATTTTAGGTGATAAATAATAAATTTATCTTTGAAGTCTATGAGATCAAATCCTTTTAATTTTTGTGTATCAATATTATTATAAACACTTTTTTAGGATATTTGAGGATAATTATTTGTTCAATGATCTATCTTGATCTTTTTTTTATTTTTGAAATTTTCAGATTAAATAGTATTCATAATATGATAGTTTATTAATTTTTGGAAGAATATAATAATGTTCTATGAATTTTTCTGTTTTTAATTATGAATTATTTCATGAAATGGTTTTTATTTTTTATTGTATTTTATGATCCAATAGAAGTTTTTTTATTTAAGGAAAAAATTCATCTTGAATATGAATTTTTTAGATAAAAAAGATGATAATTTAAATGAAATGGATTAAAAGGTGAAATTATTCATTGTCATCAACTATTTCATTATTTTATTATAATTTCTAATAATGAAATTCAATAGTTCTATGAAAATTATGATGATTTAAAAAAAATATTCTTACATTTCCTAAAGATCAATAAATAGGATTTTATATAAGCACAATATTTTTGATTTTGTGATGGAAAACATTCTCATGGTCATGTTCTTAATCTATCATTTTTTAGTTTTTATTATTATTTTTCATCTGCACCACTATTTTAACGTCCTAATTATGTTCACATATGTAACGCCATGACCCTAGTTATCTTATGTCAGTTCATTATTACATAACATTGGCATGATCACAAAAGATCAAGTATCGATAGACCGATTAGTTTAGTAGAATTGCAAACACTAGATACATTCATAAGGTTTTAATTACATCATACAATGGAAAACTACAACAAAATTGTTTCCAAAGGCAACACGGAGAACCCATAGACTATCCATGTAAGTCAATCATAATATACTTCTTCGTATCCTTGGAAAAATAATACATAGAAAGATGTGAGCTCAGATGCTCAGTAAGGATAACAATATAGCAGAAACTTTCAAAAATAAGCATAAACATATAAGTCAATGTATAACTAAAACAAAAGCCTTTTAAACTTGAACATTATAATAATATGGAAAAAATAAAATTAAATAATTCCATTTACTTATTAAAATGGATATTCTAATAGTCGAATAATAACATCAAATATCAATAAACACTTTCATAATGATGTAATGCATAATTCTAGACATTCAGAACCACATAGTCAAGTCCTTAAGCCAAGACTACAAATAATGTTTTTTCAAATACTTGTTCCAAGACTCTAGTTTTATCTCATTCAACCTACCGATTCATCGAGGGGATATAGCGGGCTCCACATGTCACATAATAAGTCCAATTCATTCTTCATTTGAAAAGATTTAAACATAACATAAACATTCAAATTAAAACTAGCATAGGAAATGACAATACATTATCCATAAACCACGAAAGGTGTAAAAATAACACATCCATAGTAAAACATATTACAAGACATTCAATACAATATGGATGTTTTTTATTGTTATAAATCAACTTCAAATAAGCTTAAAACCCATCAAAGGATGTCAATAGAGATGAATTCAATACATTTCTTTAGAGAAATATCTCTTTCTATTTTGAAATAATTTATGAATCGCCTAATCATAAAGAAAAAATTTATTTTTAAAATATTATTATAATATTGTAAGGGAAGCTTCGACGTAGTTATGACGTCGGAATATAGCCTCACCTGCCACATAATTTAAAAAAACATTATTACCATAATTTTTTCGAAAAGGTCATAATGTAACTTGTTTTGAAAACGATGGAAATATATCTTTATAAACATCTTTTAAAAAGTCAAACAAGAGTATAAATGAAATTAACCTAAAGTCTATAAAATATAAATAATGTTTTGAGATACATTTTTAAGAAACATGGATGTGGATGACAAAGAGGTCCTAGTAGATAATTACGTTTAAACAATCGTGGATGATAAAGAGGTTGTGAAATAAACCCTTACCTTATACTTTTACTTGTTACAGGGCAGTTCAACCTCCCGTATAATAGTAAAATCATTGTTATTAAATTATACAATAATCATATACATAAATATGATATCATATATGATCATCTAATATTACTTTGTTAATAATATTTTAGTATTATCGCCGTTTTGGGTGTTCAGTTACTCATTTTACATTATATGTTTTTTACATAATCTGTGTTTGATATGGATAGGTTTTATATTATTCATTTCTAGAATGATATCAAGTCCCTAAAAATTATTTTTAATCATCAAATTAAAAGTAGTATGTAATGGATATGATGGGGAATTAATCTCATCGCATTCGTGGAGACAGTAATCCGTACGTACGCACGAGTGACAATATCATTCTTTTGATATTAAAATATTATATAATGGGATTTTATATAATATATAAAGAATAATTATCCTGATATATTTATTATTTACATAAATTATACATCATTATTATAACCATCCAAATACTAATGTATTGAGTAACAACTACACCACAACATGGAGACGGTAAGCCTTACGTCCACACGTATGGTGACATGTCATTCAAAGTATGGATAGAATAATGAATATGGTTGTACCATATTTATATAAAAATCACAGTATACATAATATAGTGGAGTTATTATTTAATAATAGAAACAACAAAGAAAGAGCAAGTTGAAAAAGAGTGGAACTAGAAGGAGGTGATGAAATATTTACCTCTTAATTGGGTTATTACTTTTGATTTGATCAAAAGTGCTCTATAAGTTGGATTTATTACTAATGGAAGGCCTCTAGGATGAAGTGAGGAATGTTTAGAGGATATTTGGGAAGGGTTTGGCTGACCCAAAAGACTTTGAAGTTGTGAATTTGAGATAAGGGGCAGTTCCCTTTTATAAGAGGGGTGAGGGGCACCTGAGAAAATCATAAAATTTTATTTTATAATAAATGCATATTTGGTTTATAATGGCTCCAAAGTGACTTATTTTGATTCTAGGGTGGGTAAATGTTTAAATATTTTCAACCAATAGATTTTAGACAGGTTTTGGTCACTATATTAACCATATCATTTATATTTTACTCTTAGTTAAATATTTTGACATTTACCATGTCTCTTTGTATTATTATATTATATCGTAAATAAACATGCTATAAAAAGAAAATAGAACACAATGTGGTTCATTATTAATATATATTACCATATATAAGTCATTTGGACGAACCTCAGATTTATTGGAATACAATATCAATTAATAATTTAATATTTAATTTAAAAACTCATATATATCAATTTTGACACTATTTGGTATTTTGTTTTTTAATTAATAATAGCATTATTATTTCAAAAAAAAATCATACAATCAATCCTGACATGTCACAGTAAACTATAAAATTATTGGAATTCCTTAAAAGTCTCAAATTACATTTGTTTGGGTTTTAAAATATCAATTATACTAATATTTCATTAATATGGTAATTACTGCTTCATCATTGTGTCAAAAATAAATTAACATATATAATGTCTAAAAATTATAAATAAAATTACATTATGTATGAAATATTTTTAGCTTTCTAATGAATATTTATAATTGACTTCATATTATTTATAACCCTATATATAAAATGTTTTAGTTATTAAACATTGATGTTATCATTTTAAACACTTCTTTGAATTAAATATTAATAAAAGTCCCAATCTAATCCAAGTTGACCAAAGAGAATCATATTTTATTAATAAGGTTTTTTTGGTCTAATTTTACTTATAAAATATTTAGGACACATTTTAGGTTATTATTAATATTATTTTTACCCTAAATTACCCTATTTACTTATAACCGTGGAAAATAAACGTAAAAAGTTATTATTCATCAAAAATTATGTTCATCATATTAAACCACATTTTACTTAATGATATCAACTTTCCCTTTCAGATTATCTAATTTCAACTCATAGAAGAATTAAAATTATTTTATATGTCAATTTTCAAAAACTCCTAGGTGATGGGTAAAAGACGTTAAAAAGTTCAATAAAATTTCAATATATCTAAAATTATTATAAAATGACTCCAATGAATTAAATTGAACTTATACAGGTATTATTTATATATTTTGACCTAAAATAAATTTAAATAAAATAAATTATTATTTAAATAAAAATTCGCTTTTAAACTATAACTTAGTATTTTTCAATATTCATAAAAAAATTGAATGTTTTATGAAAAATAAAAAAAATTCATCCTAAGGTGATTTCGATATTCCGAATAAAAAAATGAAGTCCATTTTTAAGGATAAAATTTATACAATTTCAAAAAGTGGGTATTACTATTTATAAATACTAGTTTTAGTGGTTGTGGTGTGTTAGAACACGAAGTTGCTTGTGACACACTATATTGTATTATTCAAAGAGAAGAGTATTGTAGAAGCTTGGGGTGTCACATTATCCCGTACTTCACATAATTTCATCCTCTAAATTTCATGAATATAATTGCATAAAAGGAACTGGGTGGTTCTTCATCATAATTTCCTCGGGTTCCCACGTTGCCTCTTCCATCATATGGTTTCTCCATAGAACTTTTACCAGACCACTCGTCCGGTTTCTCAGCACTTGTTCTCTTATATCAAGAACCTTTACAGGCTCTTAGAAATAATACAAATTGGGTTTTAGTTCTAATTCATCATATGTGAGTACATGCATTGGGACATGCATATATTTTCACAGTAGTGATACGTGAAACACATCGGGAAGTTTGGAGAAACTTAGTAGAATTTCCAAACAGTAAGCTACATCACCAATTTGATATAGAATTTCAAAAGGTCTGATGTACATGGGACACAATTTTCAATTCTTACTGAAACGTATAACGCCCTTCCATGGAGATATCATAAAGAAAACATGATCTCCTACCTCAAATTCAAAATCCTTCCTTCGGTTATCGGCATAGCTCTTCTTCTAACATTGAGCAGATTTGATGTGGTTTTGGATTACATTCACCTTTTACATTGTTTCCTCCACACGTTCGGGGCCTACGAGTATTATTTCACCAACATCATCTTAATAGGTTGGTGTGTAGAAACACTTTCCGTATAACTCTTTATATGGTGCCATCTGAATACACGAAAAGATGCTATTGTTATTGGAAAATTCTACTAGAGGTAAATATTGATCCCACATACCTTGAAATTCAATTGAGCATGATCTCAACATGTCTTCTAAGGTTTGAATAGTCTTTTCTGATTGTCCATCAGCTTGGGGGTGGTATGCAATGCTCAAACAAAGTTCAATATCCAGGGATTTTTTAAGAGTCTTCCAGAATCTTTATGTAAAATGGGGATCACGATCAAAAACAATCGGTAGTGGTACTCCATGAAGTTTCAAAACATCATTAATATATAGTCATGTTAGATGTTCATGTGGTAAATATTCTCATATATAAATAAAATGTGCTGACTTGGTATGATGACCAATAATGCATAATATTGCATAATTCATTCTTGTAGTCTTTGGTAGTCCCCTGACAAATTCCATTGTAATATTTTCTCATTTCCACTCTGGTATGGAAAAAGGTTTCTAGACTACTCTAGGATGTTTCCTTCCAGCTTTCACTTGTTGAAAAACCGTACATCTTGACACAAAATCAGTATGTCCCTTTTCATGTTGTCCAACCAAAAATGTTCCTACAAATATTTTTAAATTTTGGTGCTACCGGGGTGTATAGAGAAATTGGAACTATGAGAATCGTCCAACAATTCACTTTTTGATCAGGTATATCAAGAACACAAAGTCTCTTCCCAAATTTCAAAATTCCTTCTTCATACACAATGTCACTCAATCTCCCATCATTCAATTCTTTAATCTTCTTTTTAAACTCTCCATCACCTTTCTAAGAACACTTTATCCTTTCTAGTAAATATGGATTGGAAACCATTTGAAAAATTATTGATGTTTACCCTTCTAGGGTGATTCCCATATTCATAATTACTAGATACATATGTATAGGATATTTTTCAACTATCATCTTTTCCAAAACTCCATGATCCTTTGTACTCAAAGCATCTGCTATCTTATTTGCCTTCCTCGGGTGGTAGTGTATAGTGAAATCATTATCCTAGAGTAGTTCAAGCCATCGCCTTGGCCTAATTTTTTTTTTTGTAAAAAAATATACTTAAATCTCTTGTGATCAGTAAAAATCTCACATTTTTAACCATTGAGATAGTGTCTCCAAATCAACAAAGCAAAGATTACAGCTGATAACTCAAGATCATTAGTATGATAGATTGGATCAAGAATTTATAGCTTTCATGATGCATATGCAATAACCCTATCATTATACATAAGGACACAACCAAGTCTTTTCTTTGAAGAATCACTATAACTAACAAACCCATCATTCCCTGATGGTAGAGTCAATATAATAGCATTGACTAGTCCTTTATTCAGTTCTTTAAAAAATTCTTCACTCTTTTATCCATCAAATTTAACCCCTTTATGCATGATCATGGTTAATGGGTTAGCCAATCTGGAATAATTCTTGGAAAAATGATGATAATAACATGCTAAACCAATAAAACTGTGTACCTCAGTTATAATCGTCGGTAATGGACATTCTTGGAATGCCTAGGTCATTGATGGATCAACATAAATTCCATCCAAAGAGAAAATATGTCCATGAAATGAAATCTCCTTAAGCCAGAATTCACACAAGCTAAACTTCCCATATAATTCATTTCTTCTAAGAGTCTTCAGGATACTACGCAAGTGATTTTCATTATCGTCAAAGATTTTGGAGTATACAAAGATATCATCTTTATATACCACTACAAAATCATCAAGATATACCTTGAAAACCATATTCATTTGATCCATGATGACATAGGGTACATTAGTCAGTCCAAAAGGCATTACTATAAACTTGTAATGCTCGTACCTGGTTCGAAATGTTTTCTTCAGAATTTATTCATTCTTTACACACAACTGATGATATCCAGATCGAAGGTTAATCATTGAATTATTTTTAGCTCCTTGATTCTGGTCAAATAAATCATCAATGCAAGGTAGGGGATACTTGTTCATTATTTTTATAGCGTTGAACTCCCTGTAGTCAATGCAAAATCTCGTCAATACATCTTTCTTCTTAACAAAATGAACAGGGACTCCCCATGGAGAAACACTAGGGAAACTAAATCCATTATTACTCAATTCCTATAGTTGTTTCTTTTGTTCCACTAATTACATAGTGGCCATTATTTAAGGGGTCCTCAATATGGTCCTTGAACCAGAAATTAAATCAATAAAAATCTCAATTTATTGTTCTGGAGGATTTCCAGCTAAATCCACTAGAAAAATATCAACATATTCTTGCACAATAGGTGTATCCTCTATTCGAACATTCTTTTCCACACCCATATTTATTTCATTATCTTCCTCCCCAATAATTGAATTTAGTTGTGCTACTGGGGGTGGATCTAGATTCGAATTCTGTGTCGAAGATTCTGCTATAATGATAAGTTATTCATTTTCATCATCATAAAACATAGTAACCTCCTTCTTAAAATAATGTTTTTCATCATGGTCTGAAAACCAATCCATACCGTGGATTATATCAAAATCAATCATGGGTATGATGATGAGATCATCTGATAAATAAAATTTTTATATCCTAATTGGAACTAATTCACAAAAATTTGATGAAATGATACTTCCCTTACGAGTTTTGACTAAAAACACCCATGTTAAATAAAATTGGAAGTATCTAATTTTCTTAGAAAACTATGAAGATATGAAACCATGTGATGATCCAGAATAAAATAATGAATTGGATAAATTTGAGGAAGCCATTAGATTACCTTCCACCACGTTTTTTGGAGCTTCAACCTCATTAGTAGTGATCGCATAAACCTGGCCTTGATCCCTTTCCCTTTTCTAAGGAATGTTTTCCTAAATATTAGGAAATTCATTTTCATAATGTCCCATCTCCCTACAATTGAAGCATTGAACATCATTAGCTTCTTTCTTCACCATGAAATCACGAGCTTGGTGGCCTTTTTCACCACTCCTGTAACAGACTCTCATTAGCTTCATGAAAGTACAAGGTTGTTTCTTCCAACATTTACTGTAGGATGGATATTCAAAATTTTCATCCTTCCCCATATTTCCATTTCCAGAGTTTTCATCATATCTCTTTTTCTCTTTATTTTCTTTAAAGTCGTAGGACATAGAGAATTCATCTTCTTTGTTGATAGAACATGAGATAATATCTTTGCACGATGAGAATTATTGTGAGACTAATTCTCAACAGAGAAATTTTTTAAACCAATTAAATAAATGATCAATATAACTTCTTGGTAAATTTATATAATCTGCAGCATGCCTTGCTATCCTTGTAATGTTAGACTCATACTTTGCAACATTCTTGTCCTCCTGTTGCGTCAGACATAGAAATTGTCTTTCCATATCCTCTTGATGGTCATGAAGAAAGTATTTTTCTATGAAATTTTTTTAAACTCCCTCCATTACATATTTGATACATCATCGTCTTCCTTCTTGTTTTGAATCAATGACCACCGCTGATTAGCATCCCCAGTGAGGTGGTAAACATCCATTATAAATTTTTATCATGATCTACCCCCCAAGCCATAGAATAATTTGAATATTGAATTTATCCATTTCTTGGCTACTAGTTGATTTTTACCATCACTTATTGTGGGTGGTTGTTGCCTCATAAAGACATCTATCATTGATCCTCCCTTACGTGGATCAAGGTGCTTCATATGGGTATGGTTATTATTCATAAACAGAGTGAGTTGTCCTAGTATGGTGATAAGCTGATCAGCACCAATTGTATCACCAGCTCCACTATAATTATAATGAGTAGGATGGAAATACCTATATAGAGTGTGTGAATTGATATGGTTTCCATTACTTCCACTAGGATCCATTTCTAAATAAATGGAATACACTAGATACGATTATGAATCACAATACATAAATCCAATCTTGTAAAAGACCAAACATAAATTGAAAAATTTATGGATATAATCCATAATCCTAAAAAGTGATTTATTTGAGGAGGTATAAAATCATAAACCCTATATGATGGTTTTAAATGAAAATGAGAATTATCCTAATCATATCCCTCAAGAGTGTCATAACCGAGAGTGTAAGAAGGCCTATTTTCGTGCACGAGTTCCCGTTCGAGTCATGCTCAAAGCAGTGTTTTTGGGAATTACCCCTAGGTACATATGTACTAGAGCTGCCTCTACCTTCTCGTATCAAGACATTGATGTATTTCTCATAAAACTCACAAAATCTATACATTACCAAAATTCAAGGATGTTCTTATATACTGATCCTCAATGACTATCTTAGGGTAATGTGATCTAATAATAGTTTATCTAAATCTATCATTCTAGGTTTGTAATAAACTTCCTATGATACCAACTGTAACACCATATCCCTAGTTACCCAGAGCCAGTGCATTATTACATAACATTGGCATGATCACAAAATATAAAGTCTCAAAAGACCGATTAGTTTAGTAGCCTTGGAAAAAATAGATACATTCACAATGTTTTCACTACATCATAAAATGGAAAACTACAACAAAAATGATTCCAATGAAAACACTAATATCCCATATATAATCCCTGCAGGTCAGTTATAATATAATTCATTGCATCCTGGGAAAAATAAAACATAGAAATGGGTGATCATAGATGATCAGTAAGGATAACAATATAGCGAAAATTTCATAAATAAGCGTAAACATTTAAGGAAATGTATAACTAAAACAAAAGCCTTTTAAACTTGAAATTCATCATAATATGGAAAAAATAAAATGAAATAATTCTATTTAATTATTAACATGGATATTCTACTAGTCAAATAGTCGCATGAAATATCGATAACCACTTTCGTATTGATGGAATGCATAATGCCAGACTTTCATAACCACATAATCAAGGATATGTGCCAAGAATACAAATAAGATTTTGTCAAGGCCTTGTGACAAGACACTAGTTTGTATCACTAGATCTACCGATGCATCTAGGAGCTATAGCGGGCTCCAACCATCACATACTAAGTCCAATTCATTCCTCATATGAAATTTTTTTACATATAGTAAACATTCTTATAAAAACTAGAATACAAAATGTTAATTCTTTATCCATAAACCATGAATGGTGCAAAAATAATACATCCATAGTAAAAAAAATCAAAAACCCTTAAATAATATATGGAAGTTTTGGATCATAATAAATCAACTTCAAATAAGCTTAAAATCCATCAATGGATGTTAACATATATGAAATGAAAACCTTTTTTAGAGAAATATCTCGTTCTATTTTGAAATCATTTAGGAGTCACATAATTAAAAAGAAAACATTTATTTTAAAAATATTCTTATAAACATGTAAGAGATTATTGGACATAGTTATAATGGCGTAATATAGCCGCACCTTCACTATAAGTTAATAAAAACATTATTACCTTAATTTTGTTAAAATGGTCATAAAGTAACTTGTTTGGAAAACGACGGAAAGATTCCTTCATAAACATCTTATAAAAAGTAAAACAATGGTATAAATGACTCTAACCCATAGTATATAAAATAATAATAATGTTTTGAAATACATTCTTAAGAAAAATGGATGTGGATGATAAAGAGGTCTCAGTAGATAATTACATATAAACAATCTCTGATAATGAAGAGATTATGAAATAAACCGTTACCTTGTACATTTCATTGGTAAAGGGTAGGTTAACCTTCTTTATAATATTTAAATAATTGTTATTAAATTATAAAAGAATCATATACATAAATATGAAATCATATATGATATTCTAATCCTGCTTTGTTAATAATATTTTAGTATTATCCTCATTTCTGGTGTTCACTAACTTTTTATCTTTTATATGTTTTGTTACATAAGCCGTGTTTTTAATGAATATGAGGTATATTATTCATATCAATAGTTATATCAATTCATTAAACATTATTATTAATCATCTAATGAACATTAATCTTGAATTGATATGATGGGGAATGAATCTCATCGCGTTCGAAGAGATGGTAATCCGTACGTACGCAAAAGAAAAAATATAATTCTTTTGATATTAAAATATTATATAATTGGATGATATATCAAATAAACAGAATCATTATCATGTTATATAAATTACTTAAATAAACTATAAATCATTATTATTCTCATCAAAATAATAATGTATTGAATAACAACTACACCACAATGTAGAGACTATAATTCGTACGTACGCACGTATGGTGACATGTCATTCAAAGGATGGATAGAATAACGAATATGGTGGTACCATATTTATAATAACATCACAGAATATTGAAGATAATAGAGTTATTATTTTATAATGGAAACAACAATGAAATAAGAAGTGGAAGAAGAAAGGATCTTGAAAGAGGTGATGAAATATTTACCTCTTCATCGAGTCCTTCCTTTTGATTTGATCAAAAGGGCTCCTTAAGTTGGCTTTATGACTAAAGGAATGCCTTTAGGATTATGTGAGGGATGTTGAGAGGTTATTTGGGTATGGTTTGTACAAGTCAAAATGCATTGAAGGTGTGAATTTGAGATAAGGGGAAGTGCCCTTTTATAGGAGGGGTGAGGGGCACCATAGAAAAAACATAAAATATTGTTTTATAATAAATTCATATTCGGTTTATAATGTCTCCAAAGTGATTTATTTCTAGGCTAGGATGGGTATGGGTTAAAATAATTTCAACCAATAGATTTTAGACAGGTTTTGGTCAACATATTAAACTTATCATTTATATTTAACTCTTAGTAATATATTTTGACATTTTCCATGCCACTTTGTATTTTTATATTATATGGTTTTTAAAATTATTATAACAAACCGAGAGAAACACAAGTGGTTAATTATTAATATATATAACCTTATATAAGTCATTTGTCCAATCCTTAGATTTTTTGGAAAATAATATAATTTAATAATATAATATTTGTTTTCAAAACAGTTTTATGTCATTTTTTACACTAATATGTATTTTGTTTTTGCTAAATTCACAAAATCCTTATTACTTCAAAACATATTCATTACATAATCCATAAATTGGAATAGTAACCTAGAAAATTAGTTTAATTCATTAAAAGTCTCAAATTACAATTATTTGGGTATTTAAAATATTAATTATTTTAATATTTCATTAATATGGTGATAACTGCATCACCATTATGTCATAAATAAAATAATTATTGATTATCTAAAATTTTTAAATAAAATACCATTATGTAGGAAATATTTTTCACTTTCTAATTAATATTTATAATCTAATTTATCTTATGCATAACCCTATATTAAAAATGTTTTTGTTATTAAACTTTGATTTGAACTCTTTTAACTCTTCTTCTAATTAAATAATAATAAATGTCCTAATCTAATACAAGTGGACCAAAGAAGTTAAAATTTTATTCCTAAGGTATTTTTTGTCTAATTATACTTATCCAATAGAATAAGGACATGTGTTAGGGTAATATTAATATCACTTTTAAACTTAATTACCCTATTTACTTTTAACCGTGGTAAAAAAAATTAAAAGTTACTATTCACCATAAAATATTTTTATCTTATTGAACCAAATTTACTTACTGATATCGACCATGTCTCTTGGATTTTTGAAATTCAACTCACAGAAGCATTAAAATTATGTTTTATATAAATTTTCAAATTCACTTAGGAGGTGGGTAAAAGATGGTAAAAAGTTCAATAAAACTTTTATATATCTAAAATTATTATAAAATGATAACAAAGAATTATATTGTACTTATATAGGTATTATGTATCTATTTTTAACTAAAAAAAATTTAAATAAAATAAATAATTATTTAAATAAATATTTAGTTTTAAACTATTACTCAGTGTTTTTCACTATTCATCAAAAATTGAATGTTTTCGTAAAAATACAAAAAAGTCACCATAATCCAATTTAGATATTCGAAATCCAAAAAATGAAGTCCATTTTGAAAGATACAATTTATAAAATTTCAAAAAGTTGGTATTACTATTCATAACGTCTATTTTGAGTGGTTGTGGTGTGTTAGAACTCAAATTTTCATACAACACACGCTATTGCATTATTCAGAGGGAAACGTACCATGGAATCTTGGTGGGTTACATCCTACGTGGAAACCTAGAATGTTTTAACTCAATTTAACTTTATAATTTTATTTCATTTTTTTCAATTGAATTATTTATTTACCCATTTTATGGTGTGGGATTTCTAAAAATCTTTTTTGATGAGTTACACTCTGCATATTGAAAACAATTTAAAATTTCAAGGAAAAATATATTTAATTGGGAATAACATATTAGTCATTGAATTTAAAAAGAAATAATGTTTTCAATAGCCTACATGATACACAACACTATGCTCAAACGAATAAAGAACTATAATTTTTTAAATGTTTCTATTATAAAAATTTATTTATATAGGAATGAATTAATAGTTTTAATGGAACTATGAGATAAAAAACTAGTAATAATCATTAATAATGGGCTTATCTATTCTATTGTATGTAATCACCTAAATTCGTATTAAAGTCATTTGTAAAATAAAAAATATTTGTTCTTTAAAATTTATTTTTAATGATTTTTGTCTGTGAATGTATTAATTATATTTTGGAGATTATAGAAAAAAATTTCGAAACATTCATTTTATTTTATTAATTCAACAAATCATAATTATATAATGATGAAATGTTGATAGTTTTCTAAAATGAGAGATTTTTTTAAGGAATAATGAAAATATTCTTTTCATTGAAAACTATAATTTATTTTACTGTATTTGAAATGGAAAATTATTTTTCTTATTAGTTCTAAATTTTTATTATTTTTTTTGTTTAAATTATGGTTTTAAATGGGATGTATACATAAATATATCATAAATACATTTTATATTTAAAAAGGGATTTTTTATTGAAAACCAGGTTTACATTATGTTGATTCAACCTAATTTTAAATTATATCACTTATTTGATTTTTATTTTAAAAAATGGACAACATATTTGGAATCAAAATGTATATATTTATAAAATTTTAATTTTTTTAATTATATAAAATACAAATAGAAACATAAATTTTTTTTAATACAATGTTAAAGGGTTAACAAGGTAATATAGTTTACAAATAATATATTATGAACCACTAGATTAACAAAAAACCTGACTAAATCTTATTTTATTATCATATATATAATATAATTATATAGGGTTCATATTAATGAACTTTTAGTTCCACATGGATAAGATTATAAACTTTATAATATTTTCATCAATGAAATGTCGAATTTGTCACAATCTTGTTTTTAATAAATGTAATATTTATAATCTGGTTTTATCAAGATCATATTTTAGACTATAAATATTATTCTGAAAAATAAAATAATTATTTATTTCTTGAAAATTTATCTTAATTTCTAGTAAATAAATTATTACATTAAAGGCTTATATAATAATTTTTTAGTAATTATTCATTTAAGAAAAACAATCAAATAAATTATATTTAAAATATTGAAATAAATAAATAATTTAGATTATTAATGTGATAAAAAAATTATAGAGGAACATGATATGTTTTGGATAAAATAGAATCCTTTTTTCATATTTTTTAATTTTTTTACGATATTATGAAATTCAACATAATGAATAGATCTAAAATTTAGAATATAAATATATTATATTAAATAAAAAAATCCAATAAAATCATAAATTTTCCATGTGATTATAATAACATTTAAAATATCAACCATAATTCATTTATTAGTATTTTTTTCATTTTTTAGTAAGTATTTTGACCCTCAAAAAGTGGAAATACAGGTTGTCATGGTTAGAGATAAACATGTTAAATACAGGTTAAAACAGATACAGGTAGAAATAAAGTGAATAAATTTATAACTAATATTTTATGACCATTTTTCAACACACAATCATATTATATTATAAATAACTCAATTTGGAACATTTTTAGAAGAAAATTAATATATTTTAATTTATTAGGTTGAGAAATTCCAATAGTTAGTCTACATTATCCTATAAAAGGGAACCTATTATTCTCTATTATTGATGTGTCGAAACCAATTTTTATATAATTCTATATAAATTAGATTATAAAAATAAATACTTTATGACATTAGAAATTTGTTTATTTATGTATTATAAGAATATTAGAGGTCATGAGGTGTTAAAAAAAGTGGTGTTCCAAAGAAGATGTAAAATTTTTACCTACATGTTCTAGTTTTGTTTCTTCATCAACCTACTGCAACCCATATTTAGACATTAAAAAATAATAAATGTAGTATAATCTATATAAATATTTTTTTAATTTATTATATTCATGACCTATATCTATATCACCATCTAAATAATTGGAAACAAATATTCCATTCAAGCGTACAATGGAATACCCCCATGCAAATTGATGTAGTTATTTTTTAATCAATGTCCCTCATGGATGAATTATAATGATGCCTTATTTTTTATATATTTTATTAATGAAATTTTAATCATTATCAAAATATAATATAACATTTTACATCTTACAATTTCATTCACTAAAAAATGATAGTGTCATTCATGGGTACGTCTGGAATACAACTTTCACAAAGACATTTCATTCATAATTTTATTTCTATGTATCATGAATGATATATATATATATTTAATTATTTTTAAAGAAATAAAATGATATATCTTATATCATGAACATTTTAAAATGATAATATTCAACTGAACCGCTTCCCATAATGTCTTTAATTAATGTAAACGTTACTGATGTGTACATACTACATACCATCTCCATGACATTAATGTAGTTAATTTCTAAAAAAATTAATTTTTGGATTTAAAAGTAAATTTTATTTAAAAATTGATTGTTATTTAATTTTTATTAATATGTATATGATATAGTAATCTCCTATTTGATATTAGTAAACCTACACAATTCATTTTGGACTTCTGTTCCAAATATCACTAAAACATCCACCTTGAACATAAATTATTATTTAATTATTATAACATGGTAATATGTGAGGTAAAAGTAATAATAAACATGATAAATTTTCTTTAATAAAATAAATTATAAAAAATGTTTATTATTTAGTATTATAAAGAATGAATTTTATGATTCAGACTAACAGTAAAGGATCATCATCTCAATTTTATTTCTATGGGACATATGCCTTATACACTTCTTGTTTATTTTGGGTTGATTATATAATATACTTGAATTTACTTTAAACATGTTATATTTTCAATTATCATATATACATAGCAAAATAAAGTTATTTTTTTCATGGGTCTTATGATTCAAATGTTATAAATGGGGTTATGGTTTTTTTACTTTTTCATCATCATTAGGGATTGTTAATTTTTATGTCTCCACTAGGGTATTTTTATCATCCAATTCCATGTATTCTAAAAAACCAAATTAAGGTTTTTAATATTGTGTTAATATTTTTTTAAATCATTATTCCCATGTCTTTATTATAAATAGTAATGTTTTGAAATATAAATTTTTTTTTTCTTCAATTATTTGATCAAAATATTCTTCCTCATATGGAAATAGTATACATTTTTATAGAATGAATTTACAAAAGAATTTAATAATTCTCCACCAAATTTCAAAAGATAAGTTCATTGTTTAGGATATGTATAGTTATTTACTATTAATTAAATTTGACATTTTTTAAAATTAAGACAACTATACTATTAATATTATTTCATCAAATTATACAAAAATAATAATAACTACGTTTGTAGGAATATTATTTACTCAAACATTAACTTTGTTTTAGTACCATACAATAGATGCAACTATTGAACCACATTATTTTTTCATTTCAAAATATACCAACACTTATCAAGATGATGATTTAATATTTATTGATAACACATATGATATGAATGAATTTATAGAGTCTAAATAAAATTTGACATTATATATTCCTTAATGAATAATAATTGTACCTATCTCCATATTTTTTTACTATCCATCATAGTGATATTCATATGTTACAATCTTCCTGGTGTCCATTGATTTTGATGGTTTGGGTATTGGTTATCAATATATAAAATGGCATTATTTCATTTATTTTTATAATTTCCTTAGTCCTTCTTGTTGAAACTCTATTCATGATGAGAGAATTTAGAACAACCCTAATTTCAACCATAATATTGATTGTCTTATTGATGCCAAATAAATGCACATTATAATTATTTCCTTTTAATACTCACATATAGTATTTCTACATTCCACTATGGTATGTTTCATAGTGAGTCTTCCCACACTTCAAACATGTGGGTAATTAAATTTCTTCCCTCCTAGAGGTTTTATATTGAACAACTAGAGTTAAATACCACTATTCCTTTATAATCACTAGTACAATGAGACAATTTAAATTCATGAATATCTGTATCAATAATAAGAGAAAATTTGTATATTTCTACATAGAAATTTTTGTCTTGAATTTCTAAATACTTTTTATAATTTTTTAGGAGTATAATGAATCATTTTTCCATACATTATGGGTCAATTAATACGATATAGGCCTACCCTTCAAGACTTATGATTTTTTCCTCATAAAACCCATCAGACACATCATCCCTATACCTGAGCCCATGAAATTACCTCTTTCATTTAGTATGGAAACGATTTGTAAAATATTTATTAAAAATATAAATCCTATATTTATCACATTAAATTATTTTGATTTCATCTATCGACTTGGTATTCATGATCATTTTACACCATTGATCGGAGTCTCCCTACACATAATAAATAGAAAAGAACTCTTTCTCCTACATGAAGAATCTGTGTATTAATAATATTTTCTATATTGATTTATTCTATTACTCTAGGAGTAATGGATCATAGTATAAAAAAATAATGTTATCATTCTCACATAAGTAACTCGACTACAATTTCATCCTTATTTGTAAATGTCAGTCACTCTGCATGGTTCATGTTATTATTCATTGCATTTTTTAATTTATTGAGCATCAACATGATATATATGAATCTAGAGAACCTTATATTAGAAATATTTATTTGAGGAACTATCACACTATTAATTTCATCAGTTATTGGAATTATTTCTCATGTTTCCATCCATTTTATAAATTGTGTTATAGAGGAAAACACAATGATTTATAAGAACATAAAACTATATCTAAAATATTATAATAATAAATCACTTTTGATTCTAAAATTATATATTCTTATATTTCCATCTATTTTAGTTAGTATTAATTTTATTTTAAGGATTATAACACAATCCGCAATAAAATAACTACTCATTTCATTAATACCCACTAAAATCCATCATATCTCATACACATATTATTAATTCCTTTTCAGTATAAATTTAAAAATAATACTTTCCAAAATCAAGATGTCTATAATCATTGGGGAATTAATTATTTCATTAAATATCGTAATCAATTACATTGAATTTAAATACCACCATTATACTTTCTTATAAGGCCTTAAATACTTTTATTGCACAACGAGATATCATGGGAATATATATAAAATAACCAGAGATAAATAAATAAATTTAATGGTATAATATGATAGATATAATATTTGATATCAGGATTGTATGTAATCAATTCATGGAAATATTGTGGGAATGATTATAAACCACCACATAAAAATATGGAATTTGAGTCATAGGTAATAAAAGTATGGTGAAAATGATAAAACATAATATGATTCAAAAAAATAATGCATGTTATCCTAAACATAGGTAAAGTCTCACATCCAAGTCAGTATAACATTATTGATGAGGTTGATTACATGTATCCTAAATATTACATTTTATGGAAGGGTAAATGAAAGTGGCTCATGAAAAACATTCTAGAGGAGGCATGCATCACCTAGAAAAACATATATATATATATATATATATATATATATTTATTTATACATTAAAAATTAGCCAATATTTTTTTTGATTACATACTTTTGTGATAACCAATCATAATAATACATCATTCATATGTTTACCAAACAGATAAACTCATACATAAAGTGAAACCATGATGTAAACCCATGGACATAAACTATGAACATAAATATTTCATATATATTTTACCATCGAGGTACCATGTACAATACCATGTAGATAAGGGATTAAAGGATCATGTAAATTAATTATAAAACATATGATCATTTATCATTAATATATTTATAAATGTTAAATGAAGATATGATGAAAATATGATGAATATGATATGAAGTGATAAAATTTTATTAAACTTCAAATAATTTATAACTGTGTCCTTAAAAGGGATAAGAGCATCAATTTTTTATAAAACCATAAATAAAATAATATATTTTTGGTTAAAAAAAGATGGATTTACTAGGAAATAAAAAAGGTAAAACATGCATTATAAGATAATAATAACCAAATATAAATAATTAAAAAGGATGAAAAATTGGATATGAATCCATTATATGGTTTATAATGTTTAACCTACTTTAAAAAAATAATGGAATTAAAATCCATATAAAAATAAACAAATAGAATGTATAAATGAATTAAATTATTCATAATATAATGGAAAAGGAGGAATAGATAAAATAGATATTAATAGAGAATAAATCATTAAAATTTGTAATGTATAAGAATGTGACCCTAACCATGATCCCTCACATTATTTAGAAACTACTATAAATTAATGAATATGAATTTTGGATTCAATATTTACATTCTTATTGATCTTTTTATATTCATTCCATCTCTTATAATCTATTAACATTATTTTGATTTATTTATTAAACAAATATAGTTTGAATCAACTATTTTGATGTTGTTCAGTTCAGAGTTCCAAAATTTCATCGATGAAAATATAATATATTGATGTATTGGAATTGTGGATTCTCATCCATAGGATATAAATGGGTAAAATAATAGTATAAAATACTATGAACTAGTCCATAACTATCACTATTTAACCTCCATGGTAAGGTCATTAGGGGTTCCATGGGGGTAGTTCTCTCTTTTTGGGGATCATGGGGTCAATGGTGTAGCACCCCTAGTTTCAATTATGTATCCCATTATTTATTATTTTTACATATGTAATGTGTATTGATAATTATTGGGATATTATATAATTGCATGTAATTTTGATGTATTGTATAAAGGGTCATGATTATTGGAAACTGTGATACTTTTATATGAAACCGTGAAAGGTAAACATGGGATTCTAGGTAAGCATATGGTTAAGCGCACCATTATTCCAAGCCATTTGATAACCTATCAAAATCCATGAAATGTTGTATAGATTGATTTTTCACTATTGGATCATGGTTCTTCTATCTATGTGGGGAAAATGTGAGAGGTCCATCTTGAAGTAGAGGATGACATATCGGCAGTGCATGCATTTCCTAACTGTGCAACTATTCTTCCACAGTTAAAATGTGAGATCCTAAATAAATGGATGTACCTTTTTCATCACTATGGTTTTATTTTAGTAACTAAATATTCACTCTTACCAATGGATTTTGGAGTCACCCCTATAGAATTATAAGATATATAAAGGAAATTCATGGTGATATGAAGCCCATTCTCCTAAGTAAGTATTTAGTTTTGTTGTTTTTCATAGATCTAATTTACATACCTCTCTCAAAATTCAAGATCTATTCCAATTAGGAAATATACTGTATGGTTTATTCTAACAATTTTGAGTTATGGTTTTCTTGATATTAGGAAAATAGATTAATGGTTGGTTTTTGGAGATTTAGCCTAGTTTTGTTGAAGAATTTTTGTATTTATTCACTTCTGTCATAATTTCTGAGGTAGGTGGCCTCAATATTAAAAAATATTATTATCAGATGAAAAATTCATTAAAAATAGAATATTCTTCTAGAAAATTATTTTTAATTTTTTTTTATGAAATCATTGATGATGTCCCTTTTTAGTGGCCTTTTTGAAATTGATAAAATTCAGTCTTTTGGTTGAAATAGTAACAAGATTTTAAATTGTGGATTATGAAAATTTTCATTTTTTATGATGTACAAAAAATTTTCTAAATAAAAAGTTTGATTTATTGATATATTTTTAATAATATTTATTGGAATGTGGTTGGGATAAATTGTATAACATGAGTTGAACACGATTGATAATGGTCGTGAAATACCACCATTAAAGGGATAGATTAGGAACATGAAGTTCTAATGTAAATTGTAACTCCATGTTTGTGTTGTTTAGTGTGTCTGTGGGGTAATTTGAAATTTAATGGGATAGTCCAAAATGGAATTTTGGAATAGTTAAATAACATGATTGGATACGTTTATGGAGAAATTGTTTTATTTATGAGAAAATGGTTCGCCTATAAAAACTATGTTATATTATGATATAATCTATATTAATTTTTATATATATTTTTTTATATAAATGTGATAAATATTTCTATCATATTGGTTTTATTGTGGAATTATATTTGGTAAACCCTACTGAGATTTATTACACACACTTCCTTTGGAACATTGGTGATTTTTATATGTTTTCTAATGACATAGAAGTAAATAGAAAGAATCACAATACAAAATTCCCGAATCATGATATAGTAGGGATTATTTTAGATTTAGATCATGGAGCATGTTGTGATCTATAGAGTAACTACGTTTGTGTTAGTATGGTTTATTGTATTTTTTCATCCACTTGGTACTTTGATGTTTGTAGTCTTCCATTGTGTACCCTATTTTAGTTTAGTTTTAATATAAAAGGTAATACATTGAGTTTTTTACATTATTTCGATTCATGATCAAATTTTTATCTTATTTTGGAATGTTTGGTTTTTTATTCTACATTAATATGTAAAATCTTTCCTATATTTTAATAAATGCCTTGGAATTAATTTCTAGCCTTGGTGTCTTGGGGATGTGTCCTAAGACCAGGTTGAATTTCAACCTCGAATAAATCCAATAAATATAGTTAGGGTGTCAAAAATGGTTCCCAATCCAATGGTTTGGTGTACTATAAATTATTTGAAAAATTTCCGCATAGATTACTAGATGAACTATCATTTGGTATTTTAATATTGTAAAATTTGTTGTTCGTGAATTTTATTATCATATAATTTATCAAAATGGTATTTTAGCTAAAAAAAACAGCACTATAATCTGTATTATAGCATAATATATATACTATATTGAATTGGAAATTATAGAAACATGGTGTACTATAGTACTAGTTGTATTATAATTTCATTTGATGCTTTATTTTCAATGTTTGTTCCATGTAATGTTCTCCCAAAATCAGTGAATTTATTTCTACATCTTTAGGGGCATATAGATTAATCCTAACCCACATAAATTATTATACAGAAATTATTTTTAATTCTATTCATATTTACTTTTATCCATTTTATTTCTATATTTAGAATCATCTATAATTAGGGCTCCACGATTTTCAACAATAACTAGTATCGAATCTTGTTTTTGGGAAATTGAGATCAAATTTCATGATTTAAAATATTGTTATAGAAGAAAAAAATGTAAATTTTGATCATTGTGGTATATATTAGTTTTTTTCAAGAGTATGAAATTTTATGATTATAATTGTTAAAATGAAATAAACATCCCACTTATGTTTTTTAAAATTGTTGTGATAGACAATATGAATTTAAGGTTGATTGATATAGATGTTCTAGGAGTTGTGTGCATTAATTTTAAAAACAACATGGAATTCATCATCAGATATGAGAAGTTGATAGATGGGATGATGAAAGAGTCCATGAATTTATATATGATAATAATGATATATTAAACATATAACAATTTTTAGGGTTATTAAATCTAAACATGATCGATGTGAAGCTTTTAATTGGTCACATTAATGAATTAATCACCACCACAAATTATTTGACATCATTATTAATTATGATAGAGGATGATGTGTGTTAACTAATTTTACTATTTTAATTATTTTTTATATGGAAGCTATTATAATATTTTAATGTAATATTATGGATAATAAAATCATGATGTTGTAGGATTTCTATTATATAATCAATAGTGTGTATATATAGGGACGATATAATGAGTGATTCTCTAGTTCAAATTCATTCATAGAATCAATATTATATCACATAAAACATGGTAACCATATAAGATGAAAAAAATAATTATTATACATATGAGATATGAAAAGGGGCCTAGTCTAACTTACACTAGTTGTGTGAGGAAATGACATGACAAAAATGAGAATAACGATAAATGGATGGTTCTTAAAAAAATGCAGAAAACATAGATTCAGAAGGGACACATATTATTTTCTTATAGAGTGTGTGTATATAACAATAAATATTTATATTTTAGATATAGGTACATCCATAAAATTTATATCAAATAATTGAATTCAAAATAATTATTTTTCTCGGTCTTTTGGAAAGGTTCACCTTGCATATAATGAACCCTTAAAAATTGTTAGAAAGGGTGGTGCAAGGATAAAGAATAATAGTGTAATTATATTAATTTTATAAAATGGTAGATATATTCATATATTTAGAATAAATCTTGTCCTTATCAGGTATCATGATGGGGTCAGTTATTGAATAATGTTTTTTAATGGAAAATATAAAATCACTAAGGGGGGTATGGTCATAGCATTTTAAATAAACAATGAAAACTGATAAAATATGTTAAAATATTTCACATAAATTGTTAAAATAAAAAATAATATCAGTGATTTAGAACTATAGAATTGTAGTACAGGTCACAACGGTGGTATGGGAATAATGTTGTTTTTAATAAAATACATGTAACTATATATAATGTTTATGGAAGTTAAACTATATAATGAATGTATATTTTGACAAAAATAAGGGGTATTTTACAAATGGAAGTAGAACAATAACTTGTGTATTGTATGACTTGTATCGAATTTAGATTAGTGCAACCCACTAGTGAATTTCTTCATACTTTCACTATGTTATATTAAATTTATAAATCACTCAATAACAATAGTATATATTTTATTTTTAAAAATAAAATCTAATGTATTTACAATGTGTCATAAGTGTAATTCATTAGGGGAAATGTTTTGGGATCAAATATAAAATTACTTATTTCTAAATATAAGTAAGATAATTGTTGTAAAGTTATTAGGGAATTATGTTCTAATAATGGAATTCAGTTAGATAATACTCTTCCAGCTACATCGTAATAGAATGGAATCGTTGAGAGGAAAAATAGTTCAGTAAATGAATGTTATAGTAGTATGAGGAAATACTAAGGGTTACCTATGACATTTATATATAGTAAGTGAATATTAAATAATATCTAACAAATAATAGTTGATATTTTCAAATGATATTATGTCATCCAAAGGATCCCTAGATAGAAAAGAGGTAAAGGTATCTAATTAATGATTCTTTTGGTGTTTGGGAAAAGTTTATGTAGATTCTGTCATCCGTGATAAATTGATTAATAAATAAAAACATGATTCTTAATTGGGTAAAATGATGAAATTATTGTTTATTTATTCTAACATGGTTAGAAAAAAATATAATCAAAATCTATAATGTGATATATAATAAATGGTTCATGTATAGGGACCATGATGTAGTTAAATTTATTTGTTGGAATAAAGAATCATTGTTTTAAGAAAATATATATATTGAATGTGTGCTAAAGAATCTGATAACCAAACCAATTGATCCAACTCGAAATTTATTGCTTAAGAGATAAATAAGGATAAAAGGTAAATTGTTTGGTATTCAACTTCCCTAATTTATATTTTATTAAACAATGGTGGAGATCAAGAATTATTTATTGAGGTAATGTAGTTTAAATAGTCACTAAAGTGCGATGTATCTATGAAAGAGAATATTTATTCATTTCAAAAATAATAATTTATTTGAGATTACTCCTTTTAAATTAGGAAAAAAATAATTTTATAACCAATGGCTATACTGATGAAATGAATAAATTAATGAAAAGAGGAGATAAAAGGAAATGATGATGGAGAAATATCTTCAACAAAAGGATTTTATAGATTTCACTAAAATTTTCTCACTTGTATTGAAGGTTACCAAAATCATAGTTGTTCTCATTATTAATGTACTAATGTATTTAAATATTTATAATATTTATTGAATTATTTTTAACATTCATGGATATCTATATGATGCAATTTATATTAAGTATTTAGAGAGACATTCATGATAAATTTAGATGTATTGTGAAATCTCTAAAAATGTTTACGTGGGTAAAACATGAACCAAATTAGAAGAACAAAAAATTTAAACAAGAATTATTAGTAATGAATTCAAATGATGTGACATGGATCAATGTTGTTATTTAAATTATTTTGTCTATGGATTCATTATATTGACACTATATGTTGATTATATATGCTTGTTTGGATTATTCCTGAACCATGTAAAAATATTTTTTTTTAATTCTTATTCTTATTCTTATTATTCTTCTTCTTTATTTTTATCTGTTGTACTCTTATTTCTAGAATATCATTATTTATATAATATTTATTTCACTACAAATTATTCCTTAATGACTAATGTTTCATTAAATAAATTTTATATAATTACAAAAAATGTAATAGTTCAATATATCAGTAGATATTTAAAATTAATTGACTCTTTCTCAGTAAGCTTGATTTAGACACTTATAATTTAAAATAATTATTTACACATAATTTAATGATTTTCTCAAATATTGTTTCATCTCAAAGTCATAAAAATTTTATTATTTTATTTTTATTTTGTATTCATGAATGAATACAATTTTTAGTTGTATGCCTAAATGTATATATAAAGAAAAAATATCATATTTCATTTTGGTAACATAGAACTAATATGTGTGAAATGATTCTATTAATAGCATTTTAAAAAGAAGAAATAGACTTGTTGATAATGATGATTCATAAATATAATAACATATATTAAAACATACATTTTAATTTTTAGATAATTTATTACTAAATATATCAAAATGTGTAGGAGGAGGATGGAATTGAAACAGACATGATTTTCATAACCATTTCTTACATAACAACATCTAATAAAAATGGGTATAATTATTGGTAATTGGTGATCAATTAATATTTAATGAAAAAAAATATTCAATTACTATTATAATGGGATAATATAATAAAACAAATTTGTCAAAAATATTTTTTGGTTAATTAATAATAAGTAAAAAAAATGAAAAATTGCTTTTCAAACCTCATATTGATCATTGAGTCTCTTTCATAGGAATGAACTTAAGGAACCCATGAAAAAAATAATTTTTGACGTCATATTTTTAATGATAATTAATTAGTGAAAACTTTTTTAGTGAAAATGTAAATATATTTTTATGTCGATTAATTTAAACTGCATAAAAAAATATTTTTTTGTCCGATATTATAATAAATCTTTCTAAAACCCTAATGAAATTGTAAAATTGGATAAAATGTTTAATCATTTAAAAAATAGTTAGAGAAAAATTTATGTTTCAAAAAAAATTAATATATATTAATATATATTTAATCCAACATGTAATATATCTAAAACCAGTAGAAATAGTAGAAAATATACAATTCCATAAAAATTTACACATCATATGATTTTTTATGCGGAAAAAAAATTAAACATTGATATTTAATAATTATAATTTGGGATAAAAATTGATATGAATTAAAACTGAATAATATTTGTGTTATTATGTTCCCATTATCCTCGTATATGATTTAAATATTTTAAAATATAATTGGGATAGTCATAAAAATAAACAAATAAAAATGAAAGTATTCAATTTGTATTTTATATATAATGATATGATAAATAAAAAAATCTTATAATAATATATATCCTTGTGATATTTTATACTCCTCCAATTTAGATTATTTAAATAATATATCTTAAAATATAATATCCATATTTTTTATTCCTACTAGATGAAGAAAATTATAATTTAAAATAGGTTTTAAAATAAATATAACATTTTAAGTAACAAGCATATTTTAGTAATTATAAAATTAGTTACCTTTGCACCAATATATTTCATTGTGGATATCCTATTTCCTATTATATCTCCATAGTAATATTATTACCAATAGTAAAACTATATATATATAATTAATTTAATATTGATTATAATATATATTTATTAATATGAAAAAAATTAAATTTCTAATAATTCATTAATTTTATCTCAACTCTCTCTTTGTATGGACAATTTCATGTATTCTATCATTCTCATTGGAGAAAAATATACAATATCCAATAAAAACTAATATAAAAAATATTATGTCAGTAGTAATTTAATAAAGATAATCTAATTTTTATGAAATATATTTTTCCCTACTATCATGATAAGGATATATCTTACACTGTATTGAATTGCTATGAAATATTTTAGAAATATATTATCTTCCTTTAGTATTCCTTATTATCTTTATTTCCATTGAAATAAATTCTTTCTCAAATGATACATACAATAATTTCATATCATACTAAATATAAATTTTCTAAATATATCTAGTAAAAAATATAATTATTAAACAAGATATATAAAATTTATATAATTAAAAGTAATATAATAATCAACCTAAAATAAAAATACTTGTATAAATATGAGGACCATAATTTTTAAAACCATTATCCATAATATATCTCTTACAGATCATCTAACACATATTAGAGATTGAAATGTCGGAATCTATTGGAAGCTCATTAACATCCAGCAACATAGATATGCATGCTGATCATTTATAAATTCCTTCAAATGTAGAGGTATGTGATGTTGAAAAAGCCTCCACATGTCCTTTTGTTCAAAACATAATTTCATGTCATTTTTTGTATAAATATAAACAAATATATATATCATAAAATATGGGAAAAAATTAATACCAAATTAAAAAATAATGTTTAAAATTTTTCTATACCTCAAGAGTATGTTATTAAACTATTCTCCATAGCCACAATAGAAAATTTCTAACAATTTTTCTAATGTTGGAAATTTAATTTATATGGAATGATAATCTAGTTGATGTATATATAATATTTGGTAATATTACCTTATATTGATATATGTTATTTTACCTATGTTATATGGTATCATAAATATATAATATAAAGACCCATTTGCTGCAATACGACATTTGCAATCCTTAAAATATGACTCAATGTATATTGGAATCCATGGAGGCTGATATGTTACAGTGTGATATACATAGAGAAGTGGAAGACTATGATATAAATCCGGGGAAGAAATAGTGGAATATGAAGCCTAAAACTATATTATTATATCAAAAACATATATTTCATTGAATTTATATTCATATTCTCCATTATATAATCCATATCATAATGAATATCATATAACAAATAAATTTTTCCTTTTATATACAACCTTTCTTGAAGTAGTTCTACGATGGAAAAATAATAATTAATTGATACCACCACAAAATATCATTTTATTTGATCCAGCTATTAGGAATTTTCTAATTTTCTTGCTTATAAATTATTCATAACCTCAATAAGGAAAAACTCAGGTCTGGTCTACTACTCATGGGATTTATGTATTGAATATTTGGAAAAAAATTGTTGAATTATAAAATAAAAGAGATATAAATTAACCTAAAAAATATAAATAATATTCTAAGCTAAATCGTTTAATTCATCTATAATATAAATTCCCTTTATTTTCATTCAGGTCCATTTACATTTTTCATGTCTAGTTGTGGTGAATAAGGTACAATCTATACTAATCTTAACAACCCAACTTACAATTTTTTGAATTTTTTATCCCCCAGTTTCAATTGTAATATTAGAAATTCCCCATGAAATATTGCTTGAGGCTATAAATTTTTGAATTGGATTTTCATATTGGATCTCTTATGTTATGATTAATTAAGTATAATCAAACCATTAAGATGATCATTTTTTGTGATTATATAAAAAACATCAGAAAAATTTACTTTTCACTTACTAGAAATGATTCTTAATATATACCATAAAAAAATCTTCCATGGGAGGAAAAGAATATTTAAAACATGAATATTAATTCATTCCCTTCAAGAATTGTTTTTTGACATTATGCTTATTATAAATTCCTTTCATGTCGTAGAAAAAAGTGATTTACATCAGACTTTATTAGTTTTAGGTATATCATATATCATTAGATGAGAAAGAAAAAATAATATATATTTGTAAAAAATATGTTATGATAATAATAATAATATTGTGTGATCATATAAAAAGTTAATCCCATAACAGAACTGTTGTTGTCTTGTTGGAACTTCTCTTATTAGAAATAACAATTCCAACTATAACTCAATCATGAATTTCGAAAAAACTAATAAATTGTTTCAAATTTGGACCTATATAATAAAAATTATCATGGAACATCTATATTTTATAATGTATACTTATGTTATAATCTTGGTAAATTTTTGTTACCATATTCACTGACTCTAGAGACCTTCTCAATAACTATGGATGTTTATGACATTTATAAGGAGAAATGTAGAGAATCCTTAACAAATGATTGTGTAGGTTCCTCCTTATAACATCATGGTGAATCACATATTTAATAAGATATCAAATTATCTATAATATCTTAAAATTTATTAAAATTTTATAATATTATTATTGTAACTTTTAAATTTAAATATATAATGAAAAATGATACAAAAAACGTAAACTAAATGAAAACTAATTTTTGTCATATTCATTGTCGTGGTTAACTAAAATTTTAAGAATATTTTGATAATATTTTTGAGAAACTAACTGATTCAAACTGAAGAAAAGAAAAGTAAAAGATTATATAAATTCAACTATTACATATTAATTCAAAAAACAATAGGAAAAACATATACAAAAATAAACAAACACCATCATATTCTGTAAAGTTGTTAACACAAAGCCAAAAATAGTGGAATCATTTAGGTAACCTAAAATGATATTTATAGTAGAAATAATATTTTAAAAAAACAAATATAAATTCAATTTTAACATATAAAATTTAACAATTGGGAAATGAAACTAGTATAACAATAATATTCAAAATAAAAAAGTTATTATATATGATAAAATATATGAATTCAGTAAAAAATGGAAATAGTATATATATGATTTGAAAAAATTGGAAATGTTAAACATGATATATATATATATATATGTCACCTATTATATTAAATGATTACTAAATGTTTGTTTCACTATATTCTATACTGATGATCATTCAATATGGAATAAATAATGTCCACACATTTTTTATTAATAACCTCTCATAATATTTCAATGGATGTAGGAATCATACATAATTCTACATTATTATCAAGTATTCCACCACCAATATACTATATTATTCCATGAAAAATGATACACCATTGAATATTTCTGGGATCAATAACATAGCGATTTGTTTCCATATGTGTTTCCATGATATATGGTCTATATATGTATTCCAATTTATTCAGATTTACTACTTCCATGTTATATTTTTAATACCCCGATCCAAATCACAGAATCTGAGACAAAGTTCCACATTGCCTCACGTGTTCCTCCACATATGCGTTTGTTTTTCAACTATTAGTGAGGGTCTAAAATCCATAATTGGGTAGATTATACCCTCAGTATCTATATATAATATCATAAATATTAATATTATAACTGAAAAATTAATAATGTTATAACAATATAATGGAAACTATCTCTATCACACATAATAATAACCCAAGTACACCCAATGCGGCTCATAAAACAAGTGTATGAGAAGGACATGAAATTAAATAAATCATTATATAATATTTCAAGGGTCTATCTTATTACTACCTATGAAAACCATGCTTCATTTCCAAGCTCTCTATTTTAGGGCCTTTACCTTACCATGGGTCCCTGTTCAGGAATTATACACATGCATCAAGATAACCATTCAAAGTGTCAGTATAAACCTCGTATCACCCAGAAAATGCATCCTTAATATAATAGAACATGAATATATAACAATATATATCACGAAAATGAAAATTCATAAGTAAAAATACACCCACACATGCACCACAACATCTTTAACAAATAATGATTCTATGACCCCTCCCTATGGGAATTAGTACAATACAGTTATAAAGATCAATGTATTCCACTACACATCACATAATCTATTTTGTGCTGACCCAATTTCCAAAATTTTATGAGCTTTATTATGGAGGTCTATTGGGTCTTATGTGCACCTCCCAATAAGCAAAATGCAACTGACTCGAAGTAGGGGTTTGATTAGGTGATATTGTGGAGACTATACTCTCTATTGATGATAACAATAATGGACCATATATATATAAAAGATAATAATGAGAATCATAATAGATATTCCATCATAATAAACACAATATAATATTATTCAAGTATTAATAGTAATAAAAATTCCAAAATCATCAAACCACATGTAGATAAATAAAAATTTCAAGAAATTGAAGAAATAAAGAACTGAAAGGTTTATTGTGGTTGACTAAATGTGTGTGTGTGTGTGTCTATAAATATATATATATATATATATATCAAATGAAGGTTTAGATCTATGTAGAGTAATAATATTATATAGTATCATCCATCCAATGAAAAACTAGTATATATCAGATCACTCAATTCCACAACCTAAGCTAGATCCATAGCCAAATCTCAAATAGATAATGTTTACAGACATCCTAAGGGGCCTGTGTAAGCTGTGGTATGATCTTTTTAGACCAACGCTAACTTGTTTCTATCATACATCAATATTTATACTATGTATGTATAAATAAATTAATATAATCAACTTACACATAATAATAATATACTCCCTTCACTCTTATTCAACAGACACAAGTAGATATTTACCTGGTTTATCCAAAAAAATGGTAGAATGACATGTCCACATTCATTCTGTAATGTACCGGTTTAGGAAGCCACCTAGAGGCACCCAGTACCGCGTTGGTCACATGGCCTCAAGTGCATTTCCATAATTCCATAGGTTACCAACTAGCAACGAGGGCCTTGTGTGTGATAGTGGGGAATCTATTCCCTCCTTAGCATAGTACACAATAGAAGTAAATAAATAAATACAAGAGATGAATTCGTAACAATGACATACAACAGTAATCATAGAAAACTGAAAATATAAAATGGAGATCATATATAAAAAGATGCATGAAACATATGTCTATGAAAACTACCAAACAGGTCACAATGTTGAAACACAATAGTGTTAAACCGAGGTGAAAAAGAAAGCAGATAAACTCCTCAGAATGTCATGCCATAGCTTGGTCCCATTCTCTCTAGCTCCACAACATATGAAGTACCAGATATAAAAGGTAACTTTACCTTGTCTATACCTACAACAATATAATCTGTCCAGGACCAAAAGGATGACCCAAACATGGTGTGAGACTAAATCCAAGTAGGCAACCACTTGAAGATTTTTTCGTAATAGTCAGTGAATATATGGAAGGTATAGTATATAAATCATTATACCGGAAATTAATCAGCAGTAAACAATCCACAGTTTCAATATCAAACAACCACTTATCAAAATGTTAAGCATAAATATGTAACCCTCCTAGAAGTACTCACAACCCTCCCTTCTTTTCCTACCTAACAAGTACAAGCCACCCTCTAGGCAGTACATGTGGCCTAACCCCTATGGTTCATTATAGAAGACTCTCGGAGGAAGCACACACATTCAATTCCCCTTATAGTCTAAGGTAGTCAGGAACTCTCTAATGAATCCCTCACAGTCAATTCCCCTTATATCCCCAAGGTCAAGTACTCTCTGAGGAAGCTCACTTGGTCAATTCCCCTTACAGCCTAGGTTTTTAATAGACACTCTGATGAAGCACTCACCATCAATTCCCCTTATAGTATAGATTAGTCATGGTAATTCATGTTAAACAAAGACTCTCGGAGGAGGCTTGCATGGTACATTTCCCCTATATTCTAAAGCAATCAAGGAATCGTTGAGAAAGCTCACTCGATCAATTCATATTATAGACCCTTGTAGTCTTAGTCTCTCTAATGATGATCACTCGGTCAATACCCTTTCTAGCCTAAAGTTCTCAAATACTCTCTGAGGAAGCTCACTCGGTCAATTCCCCTTATAGTCTACTACACCAGGTTCTCACAGCCCTGTGTAGGTAAACGAGAATAGTAGGGTAATATGGCCAAAGTAAACCTACATATGTACTTTGCTAACCAGTCTACAGTATATCATGCTTTTCAAAAGTCAACTCTCCATCCTACAACATCTGGCATGGAAAACAGGAAAAGAATCTAAAAGCTAAATAGAACCAAATGGTTGTAAATAGAACATTCATGGGATAAACACATACAAAGCATAGAAAAAAAACCTATACATATCCAAATAAACTCTACCCAAGCCTACAAGCATGGAAGTCAATCAACATGGTTAAAATGGTAAACACACAATTTCTCGTTCAAGGGTATTGGTGGAATTTATACATAATACTCAATGATATTGAATGGAAAGGAACAAACCACCAACCTTTGGGTTAAAAGATCAATATACATGAGCCTTGAAGCTTGATTCGACTTAGAACGCCGATGATCTACGAAAACGTCCAAAATGTTCAACCCACGATAAATCACGGAAGAGGAGAAATCAAGGTATGGCGTTCTAGGAGAAGAGAGAACTCATCGATGCGATTCCAATGTAACCATCAGTGTTTGATTTAGACGAATGATGCTCGACAGAGGTCTCGTCAATGATATGTGGATGATCGGCTCTCTCGAACGAACTTGGTTAAGAAGGAGATGGTTCTGTCCATCAGACGCGACCCCATTGCATTTATTAAAAAAAATAAAGTACACATCTTGTAATTCAGATGTACATGACCTGCACTCTCCTTTTCCTCACTCTTCTTTAAACGGCCTCCATGTCACCCCACATGGGTGTGTGCAGGCCCTCTACACGGCCAGCACACGACTACCTATGGTAACTGAGTACATGCCCTATTCTCATAAAGTACACTGCGTGTACTCATAAAGTACACTACATGTTCTCATAAATTACTCTGCGTTTACTCATAAAGTACATTGCGTGTAATCATAAAGTACACAGTGTGTACATTGAATATTCCATAAACGCCTCTTTTCTCAAAAATTCTAGACAAAAGAAAAATGTACCTGAATAAAATATCTAGGTTCTTAAAAACTACCCCCTTAATTAAATGTGTCCCTTAATTTCCCTAGCAAGGTGGTGTAGAAGAAGAAACCCCAAAAAACTCCAGCCATTGCGATCATACATCGTCCTACCTCTCCCAAATCTTGTCCTATACTCACCCGTTCTACCATAGCACTCGTACCAGTGGAACAAACCGGCCACATAGAACCTTCATACTTCGATCAACAATGTAGATAGGGTTCTCCTCGAATGATGTGTCCACTTCCAACTCAAACTAATCCGGTTTGAATCTTAATACGGGTCTAAAAAGTAACGTCAAATCTGAGAAACATGGAAAACATCATGTATAGCCCGGTACCTCTGAGGTAACTGCAACTGATAGGACACCAGACCAACTCTCTCTAACACCTCAAACGGCCAGAAATACCGTGTAGAATTATTACCATGTCTCCTAATCCTCTTGTCTCCCATCCTCAGTGTGGAACGTAGGAAAAACTGATCCTCGACCTCGAAATCTAGAGGTTATCTATACTGATAATCAAAAGACTTCTGTCGAGACTATGCAGTAGCCATCCTCTTTCGAATCAACTCCATCTTCTATGTGGTATCCTGAACATGATGTGGTCTAAGAAAATATGCCTCTCCTACCTCCGGAAAATGTATGGGTGATCAGCATGGCCTATCGTACAAAGCCTCATAAGGTTCCATCTGAATAGTTGTTTGAAAACCATTGTTGTCGGTAATCTCGGCAAGAGGTATATGCTTCTCCCAAAAACCTCAAAAATCCAAAATGCATGCTCAGAGTATATCCTCAAGTACATAAATCGTACACTTAGACTGGCCATCTATCTAGGGGTGGTAAGATAATTCTCAAAAGTACTTGCGTACCCAAAGCCTTCTAAATCCCCTGCCAGACCCGAGATGTAAAATGTGCATCCCTGTCTGAAACAATGGAGTGTAGAAATCCATGTAGTTGTACAATATCTCGGATGTAAAACCATCCCAACTCATCGACAATTATGGTATCTATGATCTCCAAGAATTTAGTGACCATTGTGAGTCTTTCAATGACAACCAAATTGTATCCCACCCTCGAGGAAACCTCGGCAATCCAATCAAAAAATCCATCGCGACATATTTCCACTTCCACTAAGGAATGTGTAATCGCTATAAAAGAATTGATAAAAGCTGATGCTCCACCTTCACATGCTGACAAGTGGAACACCTCATGATGAAACCATCAACGTCTCTCTTTATACCTAGAAACAAATACTGACGGTGTAGATAATGATACATCTTGGTGACACCAGGTTGAACTGCCCAAACTAAGGATTCAAAATCCCGAATAAGCTCATCATGTATGTTGGCTGGAACCCATACACACCTTTGAAAATGGAAGACAACATCCTCTCCTATTATCCATCAAAGAATCGGGTCCCCTCCTGACACACTCTCCCTTAGGACTATGCCTTCAAAATCTGATTTCTTCCTCATTCGAACTTGATCAAGAAGAGTATAGGTAACAAATATAGAAGATAGAAAAGTCCACCCCTATCTGTCGTGAACCTCTAAATGTATCTCAGAGAATAGATACATAATCTTCCACTCCCTACTGGCCTCATGAACTGCCTATATCTGATTACTTCTTCTCAATACATCATCCACTGTGATTCCCTTCCCAGGTGTATAGGCAAGCTCAAAGTCAAAGGACTATAGGTACTCAACCCACATGCACTGTCTCAAATTCAGATCACACTGAGTAAAGTTGTACATGAGACTTATGTTGTTGGTGAAAACCACAAAATTTTATCCCATAAGATAATGTCTCCATCAATGTAGGGAAGGAACAAAAACTGCCAACTCTAGATCGTGCGTCGGGTAATTCTTCTCATGTGGCCTAAACTACTGGAACCCGTACACAATGACTCCATCTCCCGGCATAAGCACATCTCCCAACCCGATACTTGACACATCATAGTAAATAATATAACTTTTACCCATCTCTTTCAAGACTAGTATCAGTGCTAAAGTCAGACTCCCATTCAGTTCCTAAAATGCTGACTCACAAGAATCTAACCATGGAAACTTCGCACCCTTCTTAGCCAGACCATTTAACGATGTTTCTAAGCATAAAAGTCTTTTATGAAATGTTTGTAGTATCCAACCAGCCCTAGAAAACATTGTTCCTCAAAGAAATTATTTGGTTTCTCCTACAAAACTACAAATCTCACTTTCTGTGGGTCTAATGATACATCTACCTTTGAGATAATAAGACTGAAGAAGTGAATCTGATTCATTTAAAAGTAGCACTTTGAGATCTTATAATATAAATGATGCTCCCTAAGTGTACTTAAAAATATCTCAATATGGGTAGCATGGTCATGTCATGAGTGATATTCCACCAAGATATCATTCACAAAAACAACCATGAATAAATCCAATTATGGATGGATAAATCGGTTCATCAGTGACATGAAAACATCAAGAAAGTTATTGAGACCGAACAACATAACAATATATTCATAGAGACCATACATTCTCTGGAAGGCGGCGAGAGGTTTATCAGATGTTATAATACACAACTTATTGTAACCGGACATCAAGTTAATATTTTAAAACACTCGGAATCCTCTAAGATAACGAAAGAGATCATTAATCCTTGGACATGGATATCAGTTATTGACCGTCATATAGTTCACCTTCCGACAATCCTCACAAAGCCTAAGGGTACCATCTTCATTCTTTAAAAATGGTAGAGGAAAAACCCAAGGAAAAGTACTTGGTCGGATGAAACCCTTTGCCTGCAACTCCTCCATCTACTTATTGAGCTCCTCCAACTCTTGTGTAGCCATCCAATATGGAGGAATAAACACCGGTGCAGCTCCGTGAACAAGTTCAATGGAAAATTCTACCTCTTGCTCTGGAGGCAAACCTGAAATGTTATCTGGGACGACATCTATAAAACAATCCACCACTGGAGGAATGTCTAACTGTGAATTCCCCTTGTCATAAAGATATAAACTATCAATTTGGGATGTAACTCCACTTAACCCATGATGCTCTGGACCCGCTCTACTAGCCTGGACATCCTATTCAACTTTATGTGGAAAATATTCACCTTTTGGTGATGTAAAACACACCCTGCGGCAATAACAATCACCGAAAGCCTGGAATGGAACTAACCAGTCCATTCCGAGAATAAAATCACAGCCTATCATCTCTAGGACCTAGAGGTACCATTGAAAGTGACACCCACCAACTTCAAGAGGGAACTCCTTGCACTGGCGTACACTAGTTGTTATAGTCCCATATAGTGTGTCTAGAGTCAAGATATCAGTAGAAGAAGAGATGAAATGACCAAGAATCTCCACGGCAACAACAAATATAAAGCTATGGGAAGCCCCTTTGTCGAAAATAGTTGATGATAAAACTGAGGCTACTAAGATCGTAACTCGAACTGTGGAGGGTCTGAGATCCTACATCTGTTGGGTCTGCTCCACTGCAAATCTCTGGCCAATGACACAACCTTGTGACCCTACCAGACCGCTCTGAGTTGATCCACCCTACTTTCGCTGAACAACGTGCGACTATCTACCATGGAAACAACCTCAATCTCTGCTCGAATGGCCATAAGATCATTGGTTCCCGGATTGGCGAGATAGTGGTGGTGCTTCTCTTGAATGTGGGGTCATAGAAGAACCATTGTCACTAGTTTGTGCTGAAAAGAACTGAGAAAATTGCTGAAGATGGCCCATATTTCTACAATATCGGCACTCCACTTGGTCTCTCAGTAAAAGTCGCCTCATATGACCACTTCTCCCACACTAGTATCTCACCACATGGCTACCTAAAGATGCATCCCACCTACTCTGATCTCCTTGGGCAGCCTCCACAGGGCACTTCCTGTTATCAGCTGGTGAAGCACTAACATTGGATGCCAAACTGCCCTGGATCACAGCTTTAGAATCCCTCATATTAAGCTCTGTGATCATATCTTGTTTGAATATAGAGGATACTGAAGTCAACATAAAGATGTTAACATTAGATTGGATGTCGTGTCTCAGACCAATCTCAAACATCCGTGCAAGGAACAAATCATCACCTCCTGGAATAGGCGTGAAATGATGCAGCTCTTTGAAGCGAGAAAAATACCCCATAACAAAAAGTGCACCCTGATCTAGGCTCATGAACTCTGAGGCCATATCGGCCCTCAAGGTCTCTGGATAGAAGTAATCGTAGATGATGCACTAAAACTCTTCCCAAGCCTTATTCTTCTAGTGGCATGCATGTGAGATCACATCCCACCACCTCTTGGTGGAGTCTCAGAGCATGTAGCTAGAGAGCTTCACCCTCTTCTCTAATGGTATCTCTAGATGCTCAAAAATCATTATAGTGGCTTCTAGCCATAACTCTGCAGCCTAAGTCCCTCCATACCCTGAGAAAATAGGAGGATTCTACTACTGGAAGCCCCGAGTCAAATTATCCATCAATAGAGCAGGAGGCGGTACTACCATATAGGACTGCATCATCATCATAAATCCATCCATAAACTATGCATTCTCACATATGTCGGGTACAACAGCTACTGCCAAGGCTGGAACAAATGGGGGATCTATACGTTGTCCCAAATCAGAAATGTCCGGTGTCTGATTTCCATTTGGCCATTGGCGCACAACTAGAGGAAGTCTTGGTGGCATGGCTCGGAAAGGTCAATTACACACCTTAGATCAAGGTAATCAAGGACTGAAAACAAGGATTGTAAGAAGGGAACAAGAGAAAGGAAGCATTCATGTTTTACAAAACATGAATACACAGCGTGTACATTTCCTACACGGCGTGATCCATTAAGTCGTTTACATGGGCGTTTACTCCATCATAAACTATTCATGTGACACCACAAAAACAATGCGTGTTCTCATAATGCATAGCTTGTACTTGAATCCTCTTCCCCTTCCCAAGTCCTTCTACACAGTTAAGCCACACGGCTCTCCTATGAAAAGACTACACAGTGTGTGCTAGGTAGACAAATTTTGCACTAGACATGATTCATCAAACCCGTGTTTTTAGTGCTATGACCTGACACACATCTCACACTACACGACATGTTCATGGTGGACACATCGTGCATGTGAAAGGATAATACTGACATGTGTTTTTGGTTACACGGCTGGCAACACTGCTGATACTACACGACATGTTACAGGCAGACATGACGTATACGATAAGGGATAACACCGACCCGTGTTGTTCGTGAAACATCCAGGTACATAGGTTAGACTACACTTCGTGTTCAAGGAGGAGATGCATGTATGTGAATGGATAACACCGACCCATGTTTTTGGTTACATGGCAAGGTACCTAGGTCCGACTACCCGGTGTGTTCAATACCAAAACGACGTGTATAGCTTAAGGTTTTATCCATCCATGTTGTTGGTTAACTGGTGGATACAAAGTGGAAACAACATGGTGTGTTCCTCTGGTACACGGAATGTTCCCACCAGACCTTCCCCATCCTGTGTCTCTGCCCACGCGACCTATGACACAGTCGGAGACTACACGATCTGTGAATAATGCCCACGGCGTGTACTTAATAAGAAAAGTTTTTTCCTGAACAGATGAACACATCGCATGTAGTCAAAACTACATGACATGTATTCTGGGTTTTTAAAGATAGAAATTAACAAAAACTACTCTGAAATAAAGAAAAACACTGAAAAAAATGTAATGTTCCAAATTCCGATCTGTGAGTTCCCATACTATCCACGAATCAATGTCTGATATCTTATACATGTTATAACATGAAAAACAAAGCAATGATCCTTCAAATTCCAGTCCATGAGGGCCTATAACACCTCAACAACCAATGTTTGGTGTCCATTAAAACAAACAATTACCCAAAAAAAACATCATGTATTCTTATCAAGGCATCTATCACATCATCATGCATATTCTATTTAACATATTTTACAATAACATGAAGTCGCAAATGCATCCTAGATGACAATTCAAAAATGCATGACATGTGATTTCCAGAAAGTGACTATATGATGCATGAGATGGAATACCGTCATCTCATCAGGTTGTGACAGAAATAGAACCTCAATAACATCAACATTAATTGCACAAAACATGTGACTCACCCAACGTCAAAAATCAGATCAACCGTAAACATGCAAAACTAGAATAACTTACAATAAACAAGGTAGATTGGTTTTTCCATTTATGGGGGTTAGATAATCTTGGGCACATCATATTACCAATTCAATATTCCTTCAAATCCCTCGCTAAATGCTCCAAATAGTAAATCAATATAAAATAAATCCTTTGATACCACTTTGTAAAGTCCCGGTTCCGTATGCCACATAGAGGCGTCTTGTACCCTGTTGGTCACATAGAATCAAGTGCATTTCCCTGAACGGTAGAGGCTGCCGAATAGCAGCGGGGGCCTAGGGGGTGGTAGTCGGGAAACTATGCCCTCAATGGCATAGTACACAGTGGATGTAAATAAATATATATAAGAGAGGATGCAGTAATAATGACATACCGTAGTAACAGCAGAAAACTGAAAATATAAACTTGTGATCATATATAAAAATATGCATGATAAATATTTCTATGAAAACTGCCAAAAAAGTCACAATACTGAAAAACAACAGTGCAATACCAAGGTGAAAAAAAGCAGATAAACTCCTCAGCATCGCAGGCCATAGCTTTGTATCATTCTCTCCTGCTCCACAATATATCATGTACCAGAAGTAGAAGGGAACATTCCCTTATCTATAACTACAACAATATAATCGGTTTGGGACCAAAAGAATGACCCAAACAGGGTGTGAGACTAAATCCCAATAGGAAACCACTCAAATATTTATGCCTAATTATCAGTGAATATATGTCATGTAATGTACAGAAATGTAGTAAACAGGAAAGTACTATGCAGTAAACAATCCATAGTTTCAACATAACGATATGGATAATCAAACAGCTAAGCACAAACAGGTAACCCTCTGGGAAGTACTCACATCCCTCCCCACAGGTTCTACCTAACAAGTACAAGACACGAAATGGGTAGTAAACTCAGCCTAACCCCTTTGGTTCAGTATAAATGACTCCCTAAGGAAACACTCATAGTCAATTCCCATTATAGTTTAATGTAGCCAAGATCTCTCCGAGGAAGCACTCACAATCAATTCCCATTATAGCCCCATGGTTAAGGAGTCTATGGGTAACCTCACTAGATCAATTTTATTTATAGCCCAGGTTGTTCATAGACTCTCTGAGAAAGAACACACCTTCAATTTCCCTTATAGTCTCGAGTAATCAAGGTAATTCAAGTAAAACAAAGACTCTCTGAGGAGGCTCACACGGTCCATTCCCCTTATAGTCTAAATCCATCATGGACTCTCTAAGGATGCTCACTCGGTCAATTAACCTTATATCCCCAAGTGGTCCTAGCCTCTTTGAGGATGATCACTCGGTCAATCCCCATTACAGCCTAAGGCTCTCAAAGACTCTCTAAGGGAGCTCACCTGGTCAATTCCCCTTATAGTCTACTACACCAGGTTCTCACAGCCCTATGTATGTCAACGAGCATAGGACTGTAATATGGATAATGTAAACATACAAGTATTTGTGGCCAATCAGTCTACGACATATCGATCCTTTCAAAAAACAACTCTCCATCCTACACCATTAGGCATGGAAAACAGGCAAAGCATCCAATATCTAAATAAGACCAAATAGTTGTAAACAGATCATACATGGGCTAAACAAATCCAAATCATCACAAACAACACTATTCATATCCAAATAACCTATTTAGAAGCCTACAAGCATGGTAGGCAATCTACATGGGTAATATGGTAAACATGCAATAACCCATTCAATGGTATCGGTGTAATTTTCACATAATACTAAAACACATTGAATGGAGAGGCACAAACCACCTAACTTAGGGTTAGAAGATCGATATACATGAACCTCGAAGCTTGATTCACCATAGAACGCTGATGATCTACAAAAACATCCAAAATTATCAACCCATGAAAACTCACGAAAGAATAGAAATCAAGGTATGGTGTTCTAGGAGAAGATAAAAATCACTGATGCAATTCCAATGCAACCATCGATGTTTGATTCAGAGGAAAAATGATCGACTGGCGGCTTGTCAATGATATGTGTCTTCTCGACACTCTGAGATGAACTTGGTTGAGATAAAGATAGTTCTGTCCACCCAAAGTGACCCCAGTGATTTTATTGAAAAAACTAGAATGTACAAGATGTGTACTTTTGATGTACAGAGTGTGTACTTTCCTTTTCCGTACTCAGTATTAAGCAGCCTCCAAGTCACCACCACATGGCTGTGTACATGGCCTCTATACGGCCAGCACACGACTACCTGTCATAACTGAGTACATGGTGTGTACTCATAAAGTACACAATGTGTACTTTGAAAATTTCCAAAAACTCCTCTTTTCTCAAAAACTCCAAAAAAATAAAAACATACCTGAAAAGAAGATCCATGTTCTTACACATTTGTACTATAATTGCATTATCATATCAACCTCATATATATATCACCTAAAACATCATTACTTATCACACATCATGTTCCACCACTCATGTAGTATGTACCCCATCATTATTCCCACTCATCTTTTATCTATTCTCTAATACATCTAATTGAATATTCATTATCAGGCCAACATCCGGTCATCTAGAAGAAGAGTTATATTTTCCCTCCAATATATAATAAATAACACTCGTCTCAATATTCTAAAGTTTCTAGGTTTTGTAGTATTCCTCCTCCAATAGTCTCAGACCGTCTTCCTTAATATAACAGGGAGCCTCATCCCCCACCTTCTGTTCACAAACACCATATCCCATGGATTTCTAAGGTTAGTACCTTCTCTATAATTGATGGTCATTAACATCCCATAAGAAATTATAACTATGGTGGCCTCCACCCAAAACGCGTGAACAATGCCACCTCCAATGAGTCGTATTTAAGTGTTCACGAATAAAATTGAAGCATTAGTCCAAACAATGAGTGGAAATAGTCAACATATTTTATGAACAACCATTTGGAAACCTCATTCACACATGTGAAACTTATCACCAATATATCATTGGTCAACACTACCCATTGTGCTATGATCCATTCCATCATCCTGAGGACCCCATCACCGTGTCCTGGAAAACAATTCCATGATTCCATGTTCATCATAATCACCTCATATATATCAGGCCATTACCTAAGCCTAACGAACCTCGTCGTCTATATCTATGTGATCAACATCAAAGAGGTAACCGTGTCCTTTCCCACCATGATCCCATGGAAACAATTTAATCATATCAAATTTAATTAATTAAACTAATTTACATCAATACATTTCCCAATTATTTAAAATCGCCATACCAGCTTACTACATTTTTAATGAAGAAAGTGCATATCAATCATCATCTCAAAATTGTTATCACAACTTTAAAATAAATATTAATTATTTAATGGTTTCACCTAGAAGACTCACATGTTCATATTTAATAACATAACAAATAAAAACACATAAATCATTATACCCATATAAAATAACTACCTTATACTCATATATAGTCTCTCATCAATCATTTTTCTCTAATTCGATCCGTATTAGACTAAAATTGTGTTTTATAAAATCACCTTGAGAATTTGGGAAATTATCCTGAATAGAAATAGCATCGAATACATTAAAAAAAGGAATGAAATATTATAACATACAATTGGACATTCCATGAACAATGTATTTCCACAAATAAATATTGAATTAGAGATCATATAAGGATTATTAATCAAATAATAGAGGAGGGGAAGAGGATAGATCCACCACATATGAAGACAGATTGATGTGAATGGGGAGAAATGTTGAAGAAGCATCTTAAGTAAATCGATAATAAAATTCCATTTTATGCACATTAAATTTACTTATGGTTAAGTCATGGTTTGCAAAGTCATGTTCCAACTAATGAATTCTCTCTTTTCAATGGAATGACACCTCACATTTTCTCACCACAAGGTCTAAAAAACCATGCACGAAATGTGTGATTTACAATACACACCTAAAATATTTCACACCGATTCATGTATGGGTTTGCATGTTTAAAAATAATCATATCCCTTGTAAAATAGTCCACATATTTTTTGTCTCACTATTAGATGATACGTAGACCAACCTTGTACCTCTATCAATTTCCCCATCAAATCTGGGTTTCCGGATTACAACACATTTGCAACCCATTCAAAGACGTTATGAAATCATTGTGACATAAAAACTATTAAAAAATGAAACCATTGAGAATTTACGATACATTAAATATATCTTGAATCCCAAAATCATTATTTTCCCATACCCCAAACATAAAATTAATATTTATCCATGGAAAAAAAATCTCATCCAAACCTAGGGACATTACAACATCCCTATCATAAGATACTCATACCTAAGCTAGGTGAATTTATCAAGATATAGTACCATACATTCCCTTTTCATTTATATTAATCCAGTTCAACCAGGTTCCCAATAACTTTGAATTCCTTTTATAGTTCTCCCCATATTCATAATTTACTACCTAGTCAAATCATGACCCAAAATCAAATGTCCTAATTATTTAACCAAGCACATATATACTGAAAAAATCTTACCCAGAAATACCTCCAATATTTAGCCACATAATGTGGTCAATTACACTCACAACATACCTGACGCCCATGAAATCTTTCATCTCATTAGATTCTCATTAGTACTTGTTCCATAAATGTCTCCATGGATTCATGTGTCCCACTAGATTCATAAGGATCATGCCTCATATATGATGCCAAAGAGTAGTCTTGATTAATATATATGTATATATATATATATATATTAATTTCATTCACGGTTTTGATTATTACAAACCTATTACCGTTAATGAGACATTACAGATGCCCATGATTAATCATGTTGCATATTCATCTCATAAATATATAGAATCATACACAATTCTCCCATATTATCCACTTCATGGTTAATTTCATTTTCATGCATGAACTACATGAACCAAACTGAAAATTATATAAAAGGGCCTCATCGATAATCATTGTATACCTTTAAATATCATTTTCTCCTTGAACTTCTTTAAACCTTCCATATCTATAGCATGTAGAAGTCCTAACACCATACTACATGTTGTCAGACTTCCTTGTACAGTTTCATTAGCAACCAGACACTAACTCCACTATTGGGTATCCCTCTACATATAATAAATAATGTCTTCAGAATAATTCAATCTACCAACTCCTGGAAATTCTACTATTCCTACCAAATTTCCCAAAATCAAAGAAGTTATTTGACTCTAATCTATTTGATAAGTCTTCATGAAAAACCACTCAATATATCCCATATGAATATATGTATGCCACTCTTTTGCAGCCCAATAACATTAAGTACAAACATTCCCCATCATCTCACACTAGAAGAACACTATCAAAGAATGACCCCTCAGTGTCCCACTAAAGTCTCTATCCCAACATACCAAATGAGCCCCCTCATGGTCTTTCTTCTTGATAGTCAAAAAATCATCTTTAAACTCACCTGACATCACCACTCTACATGAATATGAACTTTTTGTCTTATTTCACATAACTATTTGTTATTTATACTTTTCCTCTGAGAAAATTGATTGTCTAATGATATTAACTGAATCCTATATAGAGTTCCATAACAAATCATCAAATTGAATCACCCTAGAGATTTCATCACCCACCACAGAAAGAATATATTGGGATAGGTCTATAAAATTATCCCCATTATCCATAACAGATATATCTCTCTATTGCAGGTATAGAAACTCAGAATAATTATCCACCCTCAATCCCTCTTGAATGAAATTTTCAAATAATTCGATCTGAAAATCCTTCCATTTTAGTTCCTCATGTCTATGATCCTTCAACTATACAACCCAAATTCACATTCTCCGTCCTATAAACATATATGTATGGATCTTCACCATATATCATGTTTGTGTCTCAAGTTAATTGAAAATATTCTAATCTTAATCGATCCATTTTCATTTTACCGAGGATCCACCCTCAACCTAAAATAATTGTGGACATTGAGACTGTAACCCACAATTCAAAAAATCCATGGATAGATCATATCACTATGATCCCATGTCAATACCCACTATAACTAACAATAATTTTTTCTTAATATAATCATATATACATGGAAGAATGTTTTCTAGATAATGTGGATTCCTTGCCAGCACTAGAGATTATACTTATGGCTCTTGATCAACTCGAACCGTAGGGGCATCATCCTGACCTAGAGTGCCTCGTCCCAGGAATTCTCTAACAACACCACACATCATTTCTCATGATGCTTTATCATAATTATTCAAGGTGTAATCACATTTAAAACTGAATACCATGTTAAAAAATGTATTATCATTAAATGTATATTATAGAGAGGGAATGTTGTAATAGGAATCACATATAACAACCCATACACTATCCAACCACACCCATATCCCATGTCATCCATCCTCGTAGCCCTATGCATGCAATTATAATATTTAGGAATCACATTTCACATGGCCTCATGGAACCTTACCTATACATATAAGAGTTAGGTATTACATGTCACAAATATCAATTATCATCAATCAGGGGTGGCATTGTAGAATATATTCAAAAGGATATACAGGAAAACACCTTTTAGGAATTATCATCAATTTTAAATGAGTCACCCCCTTTCATTATCTAGGTCTTCCCAAATTAGATTTTGACACAAATTTACCACAAATGAAAATCATTACGTACATGTATCATAAAGAATCAGATTCCCTGGATAGCTATGTAAAATGACTCAAAAAATGATATATATGAAATTAATATTTAGTTTTATTTACTTGTTTAATAGGAAATCCCCTATTAGCACTATCCAATCCCCCAATAATAATCACAATAATATACACACATATCATATAATCATATGAACCTATGATAATGTATAAATACTCCAACATTTCCATTATGACCAAAGGGTAATAATTTGATAGTCCAATGGCATCACACACATGTTCACCCCTAGAGGTAGAAATCAGCCAACTATAAAAGTGAAAATCATAACTTCAATTTCCCACCCATAATGACGTGGTCTATCACTCTTTCATAGGGCTTCAAGAACCCATAGTCAAAATATTTATACAATTATAACTACATCATATTTTATGGTGTACTATAGCCTTAATAGAATAAAATAATTGATTATAATCAAATATTATACCATTTAATTCATTATGACCTAGTTTTCTACATTATAATTACTTCATTACTGAGGGCCACTGAGCTTTAAGAATGCCTCTCAACTTGAGAAAGGTTGTTGACTAGCAATGGGGATTCGATTAGGTGTTATTGGGGAGACTAAAGCCTCTAGTGATGATAATAATAATGGACTATATATATAATATTGTGGAAGAAAGATCATTATTGGGGAATAAACAAATAAACATGAAAAATTCATATTAAAATAGTATTAGTAATAATATATCCAAAATAATCATACCACTTGTAGATAAAGACACAAGTCAAAAAATTCATTGATAAAATAAAATCAATGTAGCTCGTGGCCAACCAAATATCTAAATTTTTATATAATACTCAATGAAAGGTCTGGATTGATGAATTAGAACCATTAATACCCCTACAATATAGCCCATGAAACATTATTATGTCTCTGATCACTAATATAGAACCCTGGATCCTGAATCCTTACATAATATTAAATACATAATTTCTAAAGATTTATCAAGGGGCACGTTCATCGCGTGAGTATGAAATCAATAGGTCGTCACCAAAATGTGTCTAATTATATCAATAATTATATAGTGTATACACATGTAATTTAATAATATAAAAAGATACATTGTTATAATTAACTCCTTCAAAATGTTCTCAACATCCAAAAATCATAATTTTACGTTCATTGTCTTATTTCAGAGTGGAATGACATATCAACGAATAGTTATATTGGGAGAACCATATTATCTCATTCTCATACATGTCTCCCAACCCCATGTTAATTCTGACACCTCATATTTCATCCCTCAAGTAATTGGAATCCCATAGTGATGTCCATTGAACATGTCCATATCCCTCAGACGTAAATATAAATAGTCATTACCGGCTCTACCAATAAATCTCCTAAGTAATATCAATATGAATCCTATAATATATAATATAACTGTTTCATCAAAAAAAATATAATATCACAATTCATGGTGACATCCTTCCTCAAATAATATCGACCCATCAAACTCAATATATTGGAGACACTTAGAAGAAAAGGATGCCCTCAATAACTATATCACATTAAATTATATAGTGACAACCACTTATATAAATGATGGTCAAATCTATCCATTAAGCCTCTATAAATAAGAACGCATCCACCCATAATTAGGCATCAATACCACCACAACTGATTCATTTCTATGTTCACATGACTTTAACTACAATTTTTTCCAACAATGGTGAGATGAAATCAAAAATAATTCTTATGGCACTGCATTTGTAAACCTCATTTTAACATGTGAACTAAAAATCTCAAATAGTGATGGTCAAAACCAACCATGGTTACTTATGACATGGCCTGAGCCTTACGACCTCTTTTGTTAAATCCCAATGATCCATGTCACATCAACCTAGTGATCCACATCACCTAGTGTATGTAGGGTTAGGCCCTTTTCATGATGAAGTACATCAACATAGTTCCGAAGATCATCATCACCAAAAAAAACTAGGTCCACGCCCAACACATTTTTATGGAACTAACTTAATCATATCACATTCAATATATTATATTTTCCCACCATCCTAACCTTCACAACTTTTCAATGCCACCATATCTAGATTTATTCCATTTCAATGAATGTAAGGGTGTTCCCATCGACATCTAAAACTAGTTATTACAAATTTAAAGCAATAATTACTTAATTAAAATATTCACCCAGATGACACAAATCTATTTATTTAATAATTAAAATTATAAAACCCATATAATAATGTATAAATCTTGGATCAACCTAACATATACTCATAGTCACTAACTAATTGAATAAAGACCTCTAATTATAGATATATCATAAAAAATAGTTTTAGAAAATAAAACATTGAAAATAGTTATAGAGACCCAAATCTAGACGTACTTGGACATTACATTACTATTCCAGAATACTTAATACATCACAAAAACTGACTCACAAGGACCGTAATAGTATAGTGTCTTTGGAAACTCGGAATATAATCTTCTAATCATGGTGAAAGATCCTAAACATCTCCCATAAAGATCTTACCCTTTTATTTTCTTACCGAAAAACATTCTTTATATCATGGGGAAAAGAAAAATTAAAAAAGGGAGAGATCAAATGCTCAGTAAGGGTAATCATGGAAAAAATAAAATAAACCATACACATTTGAACATAAAAACATGAACATAATGTTTAAACATCAAATTCTTGAGCAATGACATAAAACATGGCAGTACTTAAAGCATAGATCATAATAGAACATAAATCATGATAAAATAGCATGGGAATAAAATATGTCATTGTGGCAACCTTTAATCACATGATATGATTTCCATAGTAGCCAAGGCATTGCTTCCAAGACCATCTTAGTAGACAAAGTCACTTTCTGAATCAAGTTCACTCCTCATTCCAGTCCTCTATCACTAAACTGGATTAACTTACTGTTCCAGCCATGTCTATCTCATTAGATATAAATCTTTACCCTATTCATTTGAGGAAGATATAGGTCCCACCCATCTCATAATGAAATCATTCTTACTTGTGCAACGTCATTAACATAAATCATTCATCATAACCCAATGGATAAAATGGGTTTCATAAACATCATCCCATCATAACATAATCCATATAAAACAAATGGATATAATTTCATCATAATAGAAGTGAAACCATGTAAAAAATAGAGACATTATATTTGAAACATACACATATGAAATAATGTCATCTTATATGGAAAATGGTTTTGATAAAACACTTGAAATAAATTCGTGAGGAAAATATCCATTCTTATTCAAAATCGTTTTCTTTACTCCGAATTCCATGAAATTTTAAAAGAAAAAGATTTTTTTGAAAATATTAATAAATTATTGTTGATTAAGCTTCATGAAAATAAGGTTTTATGAAACAGTAAAAATCTGTTCATGTCATATAAGTTAAAGAAACATTCTCCTCGTACTTCTATTCAGAAAAGTCAAAAAGTTCATATTGTGGTAAACAAAAGTAAGATTACATTCATAACATGTGGTATAATTAAAAAATGGGTAAAAATGACTTTAAAAATAGATGAAATAATTTTTATAAAACATGGTCATGTCTGATAACAATAACCCCAGTAAATACATACGAATAAACAATCTCAGATAAAAACAAGATTGGAAAAGTTATCACTTACATTAGGTCTGATTATCTTTGTACATATACAAACCTCCTATATAATGATTTAAATAATGTCATTTACTTATTACAGAATCATATTCATTGTTATTATATCATATATGGTTTACCTATGACTTTATATTACCCATTCTTTTGTAAATTCGATGTAAAAGCAGCGATTTCGGTAAAATCGTTTCATTTATTGTAAGTGTTTCGACTTGTTGTTCTATATATTATTACATTTATCCTGATTAAAATAATTATAGAATGTAACAAATGATTTATATATAATATATATTCATAATATACATATGTATATGATAGATCGATACATGGAATGAAATACACCGTTCATGGAGATAGTAGGTCGTACGTACGCATGTCCGTTGTTTTTGTTTCCTTATTGAATTAAATGGAATTATATCGATGACATACATATATATATATACATAAATAAATTATCATTATAATATCATATATTTCATTATTATTCCTTATATATACTTTATAATCATTAATTAATGGTTATCATGGAGAATAAATCTCATCGCGTCGTGGAGACAGTAGTCCGTACGTACGCATGAGCGATAATACCATTACCATGATCGTGGAATTTTGTTGAAGTGTATGTAAAATATTTCAGATTCAATACCACTTTCAAATAATCATATATAGTTTTTTCTTTACACCATTATACCCATCCTAGTAAGCTGGTGGTCGAAAACAGATTACACCACGACGTGGAGACGGTATTCTGTACGTAGGCCTGCGTGGTGATTTCGTTTTCCATTGGATGGATAGAAGGTGAAATAGGATGGTTTAATATTTATAATAAAATAGAAGTATATATGTAATACAAATGTTTTTACTTATAATGACACAACTAAAGAAGAATAAATGGAAGAAGAAATAAACTTGAGAGAATCGGAAGAAGAGATTACTTCTTCTTCGACGCACCTCCTTTAAGCTTTCTCTTAAGGAAGTAGAGTTGGTATTTTGAGAAGCCCATAACCTCCAGAATGTTTCTAGAGAAGTGAAGAAGAGAAATGGGTAGGGTTTGGAAAATCTTTATGGCTCAAAAGAGTGTTATGAGAAGAGGGAAGGGGTGCCCTTTTTATAAGGGAGGAGAGGGGCACCTTTGGAAAACCTTAAAATATTATTTTATAATAAAGTCATATTCGGTTTTTAATAGCTCCATATTGATTGATTTCTAAGATAAGTTGGGGATGGGTAGAAATCCTTTAAACCAATAGGTTTTAGACAAGTTTAGGTTACTATTTTATCCTTATCATTTAGATTTAACTCTGTTAAATAATTTAACATTTACCGTATCTTTTTGTTTTCTTACACTATATGGTTAATAAATATACTATAAAAAGACAATATAACCCCAAGTGGTTAATTATTGATATATATATAGATATAATTATATAATTCATTTTTCCAAAACATATATTTTTAGGAATAACATATCAATTAATAATATAATATTTGTTTTAAAAACTATTTTATGTCAATTTTGACACTATTTGGTACCTGATTTTTGTGAAAATCATAAAAACATTATTAGTTCAAAAAACGTTAATTAAGTTAATAATAACATGTCATATGAACCTATAAAATTATTTTAATTCATAAAAAGTCTAAAATTACCTTTATATGGGTATTTATAACATCAATTATGTTAATATTTCATTAATAAGGTAATTACTACATAATCATTGTGTCATAAAAAATTAAATTATTTAAAGTCTAAAAAATATAAATAAAACACCATTGTGTAGGAAATATTTTTATCTTTCTAATGAATATTTATAGTAGAATTTATCTTATTTATAATCCTATATTAAATAATGTTTTATTTATTACACTTTGATTTTAACTATTTTAACTCTTCTTTAAATAAAATAATAATAAGTGTCCTAATCCAACCCAAGTGGTCCTAAAGGGTAATATTTTATTACAAAGGATTTTTTTGGTCTAATTACACTTATCCAATAGAATTAGGACATGTGTTAGGGTAATAATAATATCATTTTTACCCTTAATTACCCAGTTTACTTTTTACAGTGGTAAATAAAACTAAAAAGTTACTATTTACCAAAAATTATTTTTATCTTATTTAACCACATTTTACTCTTTGATATTAACTGTGTCTCTCAGATTTTAGAAATTCCACTCACAGAAGCGGTAAAGGTTTGTTTTATGTAAATTTTCAAACTATCCTAGGGGGTGAGTAAAAGAGGGTTAAAAGTACAATAAAATTTTATATGTCTAAAATTATTATAAAATGACTCCAATGAATTACATTGAAATTATATAGGTATTATGTATAAATTTTGACCTAAAATAAATTTAAATAAAATTAATATTTATTTATATAAAAAGTCGGTTTTTAAATATTAACAAAGTGTTTTCACTGTTCATCAAAAATCTAATGTTTTCAGAAAAATACCAGAAATTCACCCTATGCAAATTTTGATATTCCGAATCCAAAAATGAAGTCCATTTTGGAAAATAAAATTTCAAAAAGTGGTTATTAGTATTCATAACGGCTAGTTCATAATAATATTAGAATAATATCTCGTTTATTGAAACTCAGTATTGTGTACAACATACGCTATTGAGGAAGGTTTCTCTTGCAGATATAGAAAGCCAGGTCAGGGATGCGTGTAGTGCAAACTCCTTTTGGTGTAGCTTAAAACACAAGAAATCAATGAAAAGAATATTTTTCATAAAATATAGGGGAGTTACATTCTACCCCCTTAAAATGAATTCATCCCTCAAAATTCGTCGGGGTTATAAATGGTTTACTACTCGAAATTTTATTTAATAGAAACCCACATCGTAAAAAGGAATACCAAAACCTTTCTTTATAAACTAATGTATGAAACGTAACAGTTACCCAAATTAACTAATCACTGGGTTTCCAAATAGGAGAACATAGCTGAAAATATAGATATGGAAGAGAAATATAACCATCATGTTCTAATGGTGAGTGGTAGAGAACAGGGCTATGAAAAATCCAACAGTCACAAATCCATAAAATTGTGATGATCTAATGTACCATCTGATTCATCAGATATAAGGGAACCGGGGCAATATTTTTGGTTTTCAAGATCATTTCCCTAAAGTTGATGAAATTTGAATTAGAAGAAATGTATTCTTGATTTTGGTACAATCTCACCGTTGGTCGTTCCTTGGACAATTTCCACTTCATCTCTTAACGAAATGAAGTTGAATTTGTCAATCGCGAAGTGTTATCATATCATGTGATAGAATGATGGGTCATTCCATCTGTCTCAACCAAAAGTTTAACAAAAGTTATAAAATATTCATAAGTCCATCTATATTGAGATTAATTGTATATTATTCCAAAAATGGACTTATACTTTATCTATCATAAGGATTAAAAAAATAAAACTAGTTTCTACTAACCAGGGACTTCCTGTAGGCCAGTGGTAGGAGATAAAGGCATCTCACACTTCAGTTGTGGGTTCGATTCCCACAGCCTTGTCTGACACGATGGGTTGTCACTCGTCCTATGGGTTTTCCTTTTTCTAAAACTACACTATTATAACATTCCATAAATATTATTGAATAATGTTCTAGCCTTAAAAAATTCTATCTGATGTCCAACTTAATCTATTCCACCCTGTAAGCTTATCGAAATACTTCTACCCAATATTATAGTATAATGAAAACGATTACTAGAAATGTCATCAACAAAGCATGTGAATACCATCATTTATCCCTCATATAAGATATATCTTGTTGGTCACATTCCGAACATGTTAATACCTTAATAATGTATTCTCTTGAAAAATGAATACACATTGAACCTTAGTGAAAACATGAATGGAGTTAAAAGTTAACTCTTTCCACTTACCAAAATCCCAAAAATGATTTATACTCAAACCATGATATCGCTTAATCTTTATATCAATGAGGAGCTAATGAATACTATCAAACATATTATTTTCTCTTTATCCATTCATTATGCACATATCAACTTCTATCCAAAAATATCTTAATAACCTTTCACTGTTACCGATACCATTCAATATATACCTTCAAATACTTTAGAAAAAACAATAGTGTAACAATGCATATATGATTATTTATTCCATAGTACTATTAACATAACTCTTGGAAAATATACAATCATTCCACTACCTTATTAAACCAATGACTGATCTTGGTTATTTCTTTCATCTCATATATCATTTGTAGTCTCTTCATCATCAACAACATAAATACTACCCATACGACCATTCTGATTCTCTTCATGATATTTTCCCTTAGGGAATTGGTTTTCCTAATTCCCATACAATCCAGATTTAAAACATTTAACCATTGTTGATGTCTTAGCAGTACCATTATCCTTGTCCATGGTGTTAACTGAACCTTTTCCTTTGCAATTACTGGCATTGTGTCCTTCTTTTCCACAAGAAAATCATCTTCCAGTTCCTTTGAAACATTCTCCTTTATGTCAATTCCAACATGATTCACATGAGGAAAATTGAACTTTCATTCCTCTATGATCCTCATGAAACTCCTTATTTCTATTATTAACTGAGTTAGAAAACATACCAAATTTGAGATTATTGATAATATTATGAGATTTCTAATTAGGAATAATAACGATGTTTCTCCATCCAAATCATTGTTCATTTTCTTGATCATGAAGAATATCATTCCATTGTCTATAATATTTTCCATTAACATGAATCTTCTGGTTTCCAACCATTTCCTAAAACCCAAAATGAATAGTGGGAGAGGCATAAATCATGCTTGGAAAACCACAAAATCAAGGGGAGCACTTTCAATCTATAGCATCATAGGTTTAATCCTAGGTTATTAATGATCTTTATCATAATTCTAGGACTATATCGTATACTTATACCTAAACTTAGAGACATCACTAGACATACCTTAGAAATATCTCTAGAGATTTCACTAATGTTTTCGCATCCTAGTTTCAAAAGGATAACAAAACCTTTACTCTGATACCAACTATAGAGACCCAAATCTTGACGTACATGGACATTAAATTACTTTTGCGAAATAATTAATACATTAAAAAAACATACACACAAGGACCGTAATAGTTTAGTGTCTTTGGAAACTCAGAATATAATCTTCTAATCGCGGTGAAAGATCATCAACATCTCCCATAATAATCTTCCCCATTAGTTTTCTTACCTATTACCTTTCTTTAGATCTTGGGGAAAAGAAAACATAAAAAGGGTGAGCTCAAATTCTCAATAAGGGTTAGAATGGAAAAAATAAAATAAACCATACACATTTGAACTTAAAAACATGAACATAATGTTTAAACATAAAATTCTTAAGCAATGACATAAGACATTGTAGTACGTAAGGCATAGATCATAATGGAAAATCAATCATGGTAAAATAGCATGGGAATAAAACATGTCTTTGTGGCAACCATTAAGCAAATGATATGATTTACATAGTAGCCAAGGCATTGCTGCCAAGACCATCTTAGTGGACAAAGTCCCTTCCTGAATCGATTTCACTCCTCGTTCCAGTCCTGTATCACTGAACCGGATTAACTTACTTTTCCAACCATGTCAATATCATGAGATATAAATATTTACCCAATGCATTGGAGGGACATATAGGTTCCACCCATGTCATAATGAAATCATTCTTACTTGTGCCACAACATAAACATAAATCACTCATCATAACCCAAAGAATAAAATGGGTTTCATAAACATCATCCCATCATAACATAATACATATAAAAAATGGATATCATTTAATAACAATTGAAGTGAAACCATGTAAATAATAGTGATATTATACTTGAAATACACACATATGAAATAATGTCGTCTTAGATGGAAAATGGTTTTGATAAAACACTTGAAATAAATTTTTGAGGAAAATATCCTTTCTTATTCAAAATCATTTTCTTTTCATAGAATGACATGAAATATTAAAAGAAAAATATTTTGTTGAAAATATTCATCATATCTTGTAGATTAAGCTTAATGAAAATAAGGTGTTATGAAATAGTAAAAATCTGTTCATGCCGTATAATTTTAAAAAAACATTCTCCTCGTACTTTTGTCGGAAAAGTCATAAAGTTCTTCTCATGGTGAAAAAAGTAATATTCCTTTCATAACATGTGGTAAAATTAAAAAATGGGTAAAAAGGACATTAAACATACATGAATTTGTTTTATTAAACATGGGAATGGATGATAAAAATAACCCTAGTAAATACTTACGAATAAATAATCTCGAATAAAGACGATATTGGAAAAGTTATCCCTTACCTTAGGTCTGATAATATTTGTACATATCTGAACCTTCTATATAATGATATAAATAATGTAATTTAATTATTACAGAATCATATTCATTGTTATGATATAATATATGGTTTACTTATGACTTTATATTACCCGTTCTTTTGTAAACTCGATGTAGAAGTAGTGATTTGGGTAAAATCGTTTCATTTATTGTACATGTTTCGACTTGTTGTTCATGATATTATTAATTATATCCTGATTTTTTTAATTCCGGAATGTAAAACCATATTTATATATATTATATATTCATTATATACATATATATATATATGATAGATCGATAAATGGAATGAAATACACCGTTCATAGAGACGGTAGGTCGTACGTACACATGAACGATGTTTTCGTTTCCTTATTGAATTAAATGGAATTAACTAGATGACATACATATATATATATATAAATAAATCAAGTATCATTATTATGTCATATATTTCATTATTATTCATTATATATACTTTATAATCATTCATGAATGATTATCATAGAGAATGTATGTCATCACGTCGTGGAGACGGTAGTCCGTACGTACACACAAATGATGATAACATTCCCATGATCGTGGAATTTTATTGAAGTGTATGTATAATATTTATGAATCAATATAAAATTACAATAATCATATATTGTTATTTATTCACACCATTATACCCATCCAAGTAAGGTGGTTGTAGAAAACAAATTACACCACGGCGTGGAGATGGTATTCTGTACGTACACACGTGCGGGGATTTCATTTTCTGTAGGATGGATAAAAGGTGAAATATGGTTGTTTCATATTTATAATAACATATTAGTATATAATTAATACTTATGTTATTAATTTATAATGAGACATCTAAAGAAGAATAAGTAGAAGAAGAAAGAAACTTGAGAGAGTCGGAAGAAGAGATTACCTCTTCTTCGACGCACCTCTTTTAAGATTCCTCTTATGGAAGTAGAGTTGGTCTTTTGATAAGACCAGATCCACAAGAATGTTGAAAGTGATGTGGAGAAGAGAAATGAGCAGGGGTTGGATGACCTTAAAGCCTAAAAAAGGTGTGAAGAGAATAGGGAAGGGGTTCTCTTTTTATAAGGGAGTAGAGGGGCACCTTTGGAAAAACATGAAATATTATTTTATAATAAAGTCATATTCGGTTTTTAATAGCTCAAAATTGATTTATTTCGAAGATAAAGTGGGTATGGGTCTATATACTCTCAACCAATAGGTTTTAGACATGTTTAGGTTACTATTTGATCCATATTATTTAGATTTAACTCTATGTTAAATAATTTAACTGTTACCGTGTCTTTTTGATTTCTTACACTATATGGGTAATAAACATACTGTAACAAGCCAAACCAACCCCAAGTAGTTCATTATTAACATATATATCCTTATCTATGTAATTTGGCCGATCCTTAGGTTTTTAGGAATAAAATAACAACTACTAATATAATATTTGTTTTGAAAACTATTTATTTCAATTTTGACACTATTTGGTACTTGATTTTTGTAAAAATCTTAATAGCATGACTAGTTCGAAAAAAGTTAATTAAATCAATAATAACATGTCATATTAACTTATAAAATTATAGGAATTCATAAAATGTCTAAATTTACATTTATTTGGGTATTTATAACATCAATTATGTTAATACTTCACTAATAAGGTAATTACTGCATCATCATTGTGTCATAAATAAATTAAATTATTTAATGTGTAAAAATTATAAATAAACAACAACTATGTAGGAAATCTTTTTATATTTATAATTAATATTTATAGTTGAATTTATCTAATGTATAACCCTATATTAAAAATGTTTTATTTATTAAACATTGATTTTAACTATTTTAACTCTTCATTAAATAAAATAATAATAAGTGTCCTAATCTAATCCAAGTGTACCTAAAGGGTAATATTTTATTCCTAATGTTTTTTTGTAGAATTACACTTATCCAATAGAATTAGGACCTGTGTTAGGGTAATAATAATATCATTTTTACCCTTAATTACCCTATTTACTTTTTAGCATGGTAAATAAAACTAAAAAATTACTATTCACCCAAAATTATTTTTATCTTATTGAACCACATTTTACTCCTTGATATTAACCGTGTCTCTGAGATTTTCTAAATTCCACTCACATAAGTGGTAAAATTATGTTTTCTGTAAATTTTCAAACTCTCCTAGGAGGTGGGTAAAAGACGGTGAAAAGTTCAATAAAATGTTTATATGTTTAAAATTATTCTAAAATGACTCAAATGAATTACATTTAAGTTATATAGGTATTATGTATCAATTTTGACCTAAAATAAATTGAAATAAAATAAATAATTATTTATATAAATAGTTGGGTTTTAAATAGTAACCCGGTGTTTTCACTATTTATCAAAAATTGAAAGTTTTCAGAAAAATACCAAAAATTAACCCTACGATAATTTTGATATTCCGAATCCAAAAATGAAGTCCATTTTAAAAGATAAAATTTCAAAAAGTGGGTATTACTATTCATAACGGCTAGTTCATAAAAATATTATAATAATATCTCGTTTAGTGAAACTCGGTATTACGTACAACAGACGCTATCGAGGAAGGTTGCTATTGTATATAATGCAAGACAAGTCAGGGATTCTTGTAGTGAAATCTACTTTTGGTGTAGTGTACAACACAAGAAAACAATCAAAAAAATATTTTTCATAAAATCTCTGGGTGTTACAATAGTTAATAGGGAGAAAAGTGGGTCAATCATCATAATGAACCAGAGGTAAAAAAATGACATTTTGGCCTATTTAGAGAGATTCATGGTTACCAAATAGACTCTATAACATTTTTTCAACCGTAAAATACTCACTTTTCAATGTATAAAAACCTCTCATTATCTTGCCACACTATTTGAAAAGTATTTCAACAGTTTTTTGGGTGACTGTGCACAACTACACCCGAGTGCCTAGTTTCCCGGAAGGGGCTTCATGCATAAAACTAATTGTTCCCTTTGAAAAATAGACTGCATAATTTTTTTATGAATGGTTATAAATAGTGTTTTATAACTATGTGCCTCTTTATTTTTTTTTCCCAAATTTGGTTTTATGAATCCCATCTATTTTGAAACCCCTTTAAAATCTTGGGGTACTCACAAAGCCTTAAACCCCATCTATAAATGACACCATGTATCATTTAAGATCTCATAATTATGTCAATAATCCAAACACTGATATTTCAAATGTTTATGAGACATAAAATACAAATTTACCCATTTAAATGACCCGCTAAAATACCTAAGATATTACAAAACATATCACAAGTCTCGATGGTGCTTTTCATCATATTCTTCTCAGTCATATTCTTGTTTTGGCTTTAATGAAACACCCCTTGCATCACCTAGATGGTGATGATTCAGCTATTTGATAAGCATATCAACTATTCAAGGAATTATATCATTTTTTATATCTAATTCTCTATTCACGTGAATGGTTGGATACCATATCACAAACATTTCATTGATCCATACCATAACCTCAATTATGCTATAGAATATATCCATTTTGAAGTCAACAGTATCCCCTCTATGGTGGCGTATAATCGACACTAAAAAACCTAATAATCTTGATACCTAAATAAAATTTCCACATATAATGAACTAAAAAATTAAATACATATCATTGTATGGAATACAAAAAATCAATAATAGTTTTCATGTGGCTACATAGAAGTCATTTGATCACATATCAATCATTTATCTGAAGAACAAAAATCAATCTTCAAAAAATCATATGCATTAATCTGTATGGTATTGAACATTATTATTCATGGATGTTGAAATCACCATCATGGTTCTTCAATAGTGTTTCCACCTGTTCCATTTTCACACACCAACTATAAAGAATTATCAATAACAAATCCTAGAAATGGTTCCAGTATAACATGATTAGGGTTTTGAGTAATGTGGTGTATTAGAACAATCGAATGGATGAATCAACACATACCAACCATTTAATTATCATAAAATATTATATTACAATATATTTTAAAGAATAAACCTTTTTTCCCAAGGATAGTGAAATGTTATGAGAGTCAAGGATCCTATGAGTTTGAATAATTTAAAGAAACATCATTTTATAATAATTAAAATAGGAACATACTAAATTTATGCAAAATCATAAATCCTCAAAAATTAGCCCCTCTAAATCTCTCCAAACCAATATCACCAACAACATAGGCTAAATAGTGTCCATCAATTGACTAATAGAAGAGAAAAACTGATAAAAATAAGTAATAAATTATACCTGGATGATTATCAGACATGATCAGAACATAAGAATTATGTATTTTGAAAAATGATGATAAAATAAAGAATCATAATTGGGGATGAACCATTGAATTATTATCTGAATTGAAATTATTTAAATTCAGTTATAAACTATATTAAAGTCCCTCATGTTTTACACTATTGAGTCATTAATGATATTAATTAAATCTATTTGTTTTAATCATTTCAAATCTATGTTTACCATCACCACACCATCAACTATGGCCTAGCCATGGATGTGTTGATCTGGATCACTCCACCTATAAATCTCTCTATCTTGGGAATTTTTTCAATTTCTAGACCATTTTGGAAACATTATATCCTATAAAATAGCTAGAAAATATGTCTTCCCATTCTTGATTGACATAGTAAGACGCCAAATCCAAAATGGCTTGTAAAATGGTATGAAGTTATCTCTTTAGAAAAAAACCACCAAAAACAACATATAAACATACAATTATATCATTTGAATTATTAACCCAATATTAAACAACAATAGGGTTCAGAATCATCACCCAATGAAAATCATATCATACATTTATATAAACATCCAAAACAGGGATGTTAAAATTCTACCCCTTTAAGGACTTCTCATCTCTAAGAAGATTAATTGGAATGTCCCAAAAAAATTAGTCCATTTTACCCAAATGTAATATTTAACCTCTAATGTTTTCTTGTAGACCCATCTATGTCTCCATATGTTCTGAAAATGTGTCACCATATTCCCATATAAAATTTTGGTGATCTGTTCAATAATATTCACTACATTATTGATAAAATCATTTTCTAGTTCTAACTCAATAAACTTATTCTCTATAACACACAAACACATGACCAGGTATGTAAATATAAATTGAATATTAATAGATTATATACTATTACCATGATATAATTTAGGGGGAATTAAATGGTAATCCAGTGATTTAATAAACTCATTAATCTCAAATGATAGAAGAAAACATGGAGTTATGTTTCCTTACATATGAAGATATCAGCCCCCTAACCATGGCCTCAGCTGTAATAAAACCACTTCATATACAATTAAATAAAAATGCCTCATATTATGGTTGGTATAAGAAATATGTGTGCTCTATGAAATTACTAACTACTTCAAAATCTACCACACTCTTTCTGAATTTTACTACACTAGTCTCATTCCAATAACAGATGTCACACCCACCACAAGATAGAATAATTATGAGTGACAATGTGATCTATAGGATATCTATACTGTGTCATCTAGATTGAATTATAGTGAATGTTATTATAATAAAAATCATCCATGTTTATAATGTCATCCCATTATTCTACAATGTATATATTATATTTTTGATTAATATCATCAAGAATCATGATCACGAACCTAGACTATCCATTAAAATGTGGGTGATATGCAATGTTGTTTCTCACATGAATTACATGATACTTTTAAATCCCATGAAAGACCCATGGAATAAATCATATCTCTTTTTCTCATGAAATTACCATAGTAACACTATAAATTTTTATAGTATCTTGGTTAAATATCATTTGAAACCTATTTATAAAAAGAGTATCATAGAGTAGAATGAAATGACCAATTTTCACTAGATGATCCATTATACCCCAAATAGAATCTTGATTCCTTGAGTTAAATATTAAATCTATCACAAAATATATCACTACGTATTATTAATACCATATGGGAAGTAATAGTGTCTTGAGAAGATCCCCATGATGTTGGTGTTCTGCCTTTAATCTCATGGAATATAATACATCACAAGACAAAACCAATGATGTTGGTATTATTACCTGGCTAAAAATATAGAAATTGATGAAATAATCAATCTTCATTTACCTAGGATGCACAATCCACCATGATTCATGAAATTATTTTAAAATATCATCCCTTATAGAAGATGTAACTATAACCTTCCCACAGAAAAAAATCATGTCATTATTTGTTAATGTCCAACATATTACTAGACCATCTCCCACTAACAATTTATTTGACACCCACGTTAAATATAATTCATGGTTTTACTTCAACAAAGTCTACAGAATCATACATAATAAAAAAAATTCTAAATTTGAGTACCCCTCACTCCTGAGTAATATTAATCCTTCAAATGAAAAACAAACACATCAGATTTCATTCATCTTCTAATGAAAACTCTTTGTGATTTTTGTCATCTTAAATTATCATGTAAAGTGAATATACAACAACATTAACCCTACGTTTTTTATAATCAATATTGATGTATAATTTATATAGATACTCCATCATTGTCTCTTCCACAAATTTGGGTACCAAAATGTGAAGATATACCAGATTCTGTTATGCTCCATGTAAATAAAAAACTCTCTCAAAATAAGTAGTTTCACTAACACTCTAAATAAGAGACCATATTTTACATATCCAATTCATGGTTATGATTATTTGAATAATGTGATCATAGATGGAAAGACACATAAGATACTACCTTATCCACTTGCATCATCACATCTCTTAATCCACTCCTGATGCATCACAAAATATTACTTAACTCTTCCCATATTCGTGAAAAGTCATCACAGGAGTTTTCATGAACATGATATTCAACTCAATAAATGCTTACTAGTTCTGAATTGAACACTCATACATCACCCCTTTAATATTGTTATTTTTCAAGGGGGATTAAAAATGTGAGATATACAGGGTGAAATGAAATTAGTAACATGTAATCCTAGGAATCCAATGATCATGAAAACATTTTTAGTGTGACCCCAAGATATCATCACCACTACCATATATATGTCCCTATAAATTCTATGCAATTAAAATACATACCCTTTCAAACAACCACATAAATACAAAAGTGATACTTTGACATATTGGAGTAATGCTGATGTTTTAGGGAATACTCATAACTCTCTAAAGATGTATGGAATAATTTCTAGGGTCTAAAAATATATGAGGATGTTATCAATAAAACAAAAAATAAATGAGTCACGATATATGTGAAGGACCTTATTAATGAGGGACCTGAAAATCATTGTAGAATTCATTAAAACAAACAACATCAATAAAAACTTGTATAACCTTTACATTACCATAAACACTATCTTTAGCACGATTTTCTCTCTTACCCGAAGATGATGGTAACCTAAATATATGTAAATATTAGAAAAATAATTAGTTGATTTCAAATTATTTAATAGATCATCAATCATAAGATATGGATGCATGATCTTTAAAATCACATTGTTCATATTTTTTAAATCCACATACAGACAAAGTGTATTATCTATCATTTTAGTGAACAATAATGTATCACCATATAGAGATTTTATCATTTTGATAAATCTCTTATTCTATAATTCATCATGTTGAAATTTGAGCTCCTTCACCTCATAATATTCCATATGATATTATTGTATCAACATAGGTTTCAACCCTGAAATGAGTAATATATTTACCACAATTGATAAATCAAGAGGTTTAGCTTTTAAGTATTTTTGAAACACAATGTGATAAAGATAACACAAAACAAGGAAATATGATGAGGATATATCTGATCCTATATAAAAATAAAACACTACAAATTATTCTATAATATGTCAAATTAGAATCAAATATAGGCCCACTCTACTAGATCCCAACTCCCATTCAACTGTCATAATTAGATTTTCATCCTTATAAGTGGAAAAGGACACCCATATCTTTTAGTAGTTTATGAGTTCATGATAAATTGTAACACAATCCATCTCAATGAATACATTAAATCTAGTCATCATTGGGATCATGAAATCCAATAAAATACCCATATATAATGACCACTATATGATATTTGGAAAACCTCAAATATGAGTAATATTTAGTCCCTAGGGGTATTTTGAGAGAAATAATCTCTATGGATATTTTCATCATTAATCATAGTATAGATACCACGTTAGCAGAGATAAAATACTGGGAATGAATAGTATAGAAAAAATAGTAGATATCATATAGGTGGTCAAATTTATAGCTCAAATCATAAATTGTTCATAACCATTATTACCTAGATCCTGAGCCACTATAGAAAATCAACATGGAATAGTAGTATGCCCTTTCCCATAGGTAATATATATTTTTAGGAGTCACAATATTTTATTAAGTCCTCTAAAACAATATTTTCATGAAATCTTAGAGATATTACATTATTCTATTAAACAGAAATGTTAATGATGTAAATCCTTGCTGTATTGGTTGACTTCTACAACAGACTTTCAACATGCAATTTTGGAATTTTTATTCTTATAATTAAACGAATTTATTGAATCACCTCCCATAGAGGACACTAAGGAACTCATGATATCAAAAATTAGCATTCTTACCTACTTTTCATGGTTATATATCATTTTCCTACTACCAGAAAATATCCTATATTACTGATAGAAATACCAGAAGCTTACCCAATAAGAAATGGAAGTAATATTTTGACCCTATACTTCTATAGACCCATCCACGTGGTCAAATCCTTACACAAAACCTCTTGGTAATAATTTAATTAAAATATCTGAACCTACAATTTAGTTTTCTTTCTGCATCCCATCTCAATCTTCATGGACTTTAGGGTATCTTTTCTAACCAGTTGAGGGGGAATGAATAGTATATCCATGAAAAATGTAGAATATGTTGAGATTGAAGAATAGATCTGTGATGATACTCCAAGATCTCTAAGGAATGATATATATTCATCTAATTAGTAAAATACTTCTCCAAGAAAATATCCTTTTAAATACTCCATTTATGACCATCTCATGTTACAATATAATTAATTGTACTTTTCCATCTCTTAAAATGACCCTAGAAGATAAAGGTCACTGGAACAAATATCATATTCATAGGATTATATACTAAAGAAACAATTATATCAATATTTTTTATCCAATATTCCACAACCTATGGGTATATAGTACCCCAAAAGCTGATTTATTGTTGATATGGAACTCTTGAGCATGATCAGTCATGGTATTCTTAAATAATCGACCATGAATAGGAAAAATATAAAAAACTAATTGTTAAATAGGCTCTACAACATGATTAACTAGATTATTTATGGAAGGAAGTTATGTAGAATTATCATGCACCACAACTAGTGGTAACGGCACATTATCCTAAATGTCTGCATCTTGGGCTGCCTCTCCTAGAAATCTCATCGAACCTCTCTATAGTGGAATATTTTGAATTCAAAAAAAAATATTTAAGATAACTAAATCCATTAAGGTACATATTAATCCATCTTGGAAATCATCCAATGACTCACCTAGGAGTATACCACTAACCCAATGTATATCCCTCATAACACAAACCAAGGCTCGCTATACATGCAAGATACTCACAAAAATATATATACCAAAAAAACCATCTTGATCATTTAAAATTAATTAATTAAAAATACCAATATATTAAAAAATAAAACAATACATATATCTCACTGAGTTGAAAATATAAATATCTCATAAAAAATAACACAAATTAAGGCATTTAACTAAAGGAACACTTTTCATAGCACGTGTCATTTAATCCTATGTTCCTAGTCGTGATATATAAATTCACTGATATCCCATATGTATTAATAGTGTGTTATACTCAAGATCTTCCTAAAATCATAAAATCCCAACTGTAACTACATTTTGAATAATAGTAACATAGATGTCTATTACACATGTGATATTAAGGTACATATGGAACTCCCTTACTAATGTCATATATATCTTATGCTTCATTACACTATACCCACCCCAAAAAAGAAAATTACAACATATTTTTATACCACATTATGAATACCCATCCAAAATCAATGATTCCATGTTGAACTGACATATGGCCTCAAACTTGCATCCCCATACATACGAAGATGACAATTATAAGCGAGGGTACGAATGTTTTTAGTAAGGATTCTATAAGATCATAATCAATAATTATTAGGATAAATATTAATAAAATAATATAATAATAAACAATACTATTACAATGGAATGTCTATTGTCTCAAATAAAAAAAATAACTAATAACCCAAAAAGTGTAAAGTCAATTAATATTATCAATATGATGTTAATATAAATAAAAATGTGTCATATCTATTATGTATATCCTCGTATGGACAATGAGCACCATGTCTTGTTTTCTATATCCATAAAAAATGGGCTTTTCCTTTCATTGGGTTACTGATCAATAATTCTACATGCACCTTGACACGTACATGAAGGGTGTGATTATAAAACTAGTAGGAAATCACCTATTAATCATAGAAAAATTGGACATTAATTTATACCATTTTATCTCATGATAATTTATATGAAGAGGTAAACAAACATGCACAAATATGTTATTCCATATGGTTTTAAACTTGTGTCCATCAACCCCTACCCCACATACTTCATCATGATACTAGTAATAATGTAAATATCTTCCACTACACATCATAAGAAATTCCAAAAGTCCAATTATTTATTAGAAACCTTTTCTTTTCTGTCGATTCCATGTTTCACCTATACCAAAATGTTGCACTCCCCACCCTAATAGTGGTTGTTATCCGGACATTTCCCAAAGTAGAATACATGTTTTTTATCTGTCCTATAACATCAATGAAACCATAGTCTATATCACATATCTTTTCTTCCTTCCCCCAAGGGGTCATCTAATTGAAGTTATGAAGAATGATCATCCCGATACATGAGAAAATATCCATCTTGTTATACAATAACAAAAGAAGTACATATTATTCCATGAAAAAATATTTAATATTTAAAATATTAATAAAAATGATATTCACAATTTGTGTGATCACATATCAATTAGGGGTCTCATTCTTATCAGTTAATCAAGACAACATCATATGTAACCCCATGTATATTTTGAAATGTGATACCTCACAGTTTTTTGATGAAAATGTCAAGGATACTCAATATCATCATGACCTAAACCATATTCCCTCACAAACCAAAAAGCTTTCATGTGAATAATTTCTTGAAGAGGTTTCAATTAATCATAATAGGGGTTCATGAGTAAGGTAGACAGTGATAACAAGAAAAGTGTATATTAGAAATTTACTCAATGTTCAATTACCATAAATGGTAATATTCACTTCGATTTCTGGGATGAATAACTTCTTCACTAAATGAAATAATCAATCAATGATATGTGAAGATAAATTGAGTTTGAATCCTAGAAGAAATGATAATTCCATGATCATTTATGAAGGAAAAAATATAAATTTCACTAAACCAAGAATGACACAATAGAGTTTTTCAATAAATATTCATAAACCAGAAGCATGAACAAAGGATGTTTAATTAGATACAAAGAATGAGAAAATTGAGGGAATAAATGAGCTTAAGAAGGGTGAAATAAGGATCAGATGAAAATCATAGAAGATCTATTCCAAATGATTATCTTCCTCTATAGATCAATTGATAATATGGGGAATCATGAAGGGTAATAAATTTATCCATTAATTGATGAAGAAATTGATTTAAAAAACATTCATGAAATCCAATAATGTTCCAAATGTTTTTTGATTTTATTTGGCCCATATATTTGAATAAATTAGGTTATTTCAGCCATTTCAAATCTATTAGAGACGTTACACCCCCCACCACCATGGATTGATAATGAAAATTGTGTTCTTGAAAAACCTATCCTAAAAATGCTTTATTGATGGTGCATTTCCAAATTCAATTCCATTTTCCCCCTCTATGGATGCCAAAACATATAGAAAATCCATATTTCCTTTCCTGTTCTATAAAAGATCCCAACAGAGTAACAATTGGATTGCATTATAGCATGATGTTGTCCACATTGAATAAAAAATCTATAAAAACAACATTTAAGCTTCAACTAGTCATTTAGGTATTTTAGACACATGATTCATCTATCACAAGGGATAAAATCATCACTCATTACATATTAGATCATATATTAACAAAACGAACCAAAATAAGTGTGTTATAAAATTTATCGAGTTTAACGTTGTTTTTACCAAAAAACAAAAAACATTTTATCCTAGGAAAAAGAAATTAAATATAATAAATCGCCCATACATCTTTAAAAACCCATAATTAACACATGACTCAAAGGCTATGATATATAAATTTTCACCGAATTTTTTTTTCATTGAATACAAATACACTATTATTCTAAACTCCAATTATGTTGTCATAATCTTTGGTATAAAATATATTTCCATAAATTTCATTCTCATACTATGTTATAACATTTTATATTAGGTGAAATTCTATAAATCCAAGTGTTTCTAAAGAATCTGATGAAACACGAATGATCTCTTTAATCTATCATATAGAAAAAATTTATCTGTCAATAGAGACATACATTCAATTTCAGATAAAAGTATAATAAAACATTAATATGAAAATTTTTTAGCATCATCTATGGTTTTCATGTTTTATAGATATGACCTGTTTATTTTTTCACCTATCAATGATTTTATTTCCAATCTACGTATCAAATTTTCTAAAAAAAATGTATCATTCATGGTTAGTTGTATGTGATATAAAGTGATCCATTGTAAAAAACTATTTCTTCAAAATTTCTTCAACTTCATTATGAAGAAAATTCTAAAAAATGAAGCTTCATGGTGGATATAGGTTTATAATATAACCATTAAATAAATTCTTATAACTATAAAAAGGATATATCTATCATAGATATTGATGACCAAAAATATTTATTTATCATGTCAATTTTATTGTTAATTTATTGATTATATCAAAAATTAATATAGATTTAATTTCCTATTGGAAAATTATATAAACTACATTTTTTCTTAAATTTTCTAAAAATTCATATATGAATCATTATAATAAATGTAATTGAAATAATATCACACCATTAGAATAGTATTTCTTAATTGGATGGGTAGTATTCGTTGCAGTGAATATGTTACTAATTTTTGCATCATAACATAATATTAATGAGATTAAATGGATCACAACTTCTAATATTTTAGGGACACTAAATTATTTAAATTTGATAATAACTGTAATGTTCATTGATAACATGGAGACACTGATAAAACTATTTTTTCCAAATTATATAATTATTTAAAAGCCCAAGGAAAATATTTTATATTCATTTTAGGAGTGGGAGGTAATATTAAACATACTCCCAATGATATTCAATCCAATCTTGAATTCAACCCATCTATGACCTTACCTTTAACATTTGACAATGTTCCAATTATTTTGGAAAAGATATTATTATAAAATTTAATCACATCAATGTTATGTTTTATCCCACGATATCAATAAATATAATAACCTTACTAGTACAATAAAATATGTTACTTTATTACATTTATATTAGATACATGAAACCACATCCCAAAATACAAAATAATTTATCACTATTAAAAATCTATATACACACTTAGATATGAAATTACATTTTAAAAGATAAAACACACAACAATTTGTTCTTTGAGCACATTATTATTTACTTTAGAATATTGATTCATGCCAATCATTATAAACTTCCGAGCATCATTGGTAAATAAAATATATTAAATGGGTCAGTATAAATGCTCTATAAGGGTATGCATACAAAAAAAGAAATCATAAAAGAAGTAAGGTATTATTAATGTGTAAGAATAAAAGATGATTACACAATTGAAAATAAATAATAAATTGATCTTGAAAATTATCCATAGAAATGGAAAATGGTTTAATAGTCACATGTTTATCAATAAATGATTTCATAATGATGGAATGCATAATGTCAAAAATATTAAAGTTACTTTTGATTTCATATGACAATAAAAATATTTTAAATGGAAAGGCCTCTTCCAAAGATAAAACAAGTATATTCTCATGATTCAAACTGATTCATCAAAAGGCTCTGCATATTTATTCCCCACCAATCACATATGTTTTCCAATTCATTCATTATATGATTAATCTATGCATCTTAATCCATAATCCTTAAAATCAATAATTATCTATTTTTCTATAGTAGTATATAAAATATCAAGGATTCCTGCAAATAATAGGATTATAAAACATAAAATAAATTTGGTTTTAGATATCATTATATTATTTATTTATAAATTAATTATATCCCAAAAATGATGCAAACATAGATGAAAATGCTGTAAAAATATCACTTCAAAAAAATTTAGGAAAAATACACATTTCAATTTGAGATCACATATTAAAAATCATCAAGTTTCCCAAATATTAAGGTAAAATTTTCCTTATACGTAACGATTTGAACATGAGATTTAATCTTTAAAACATTGGGTGGTCATGAATGAGGTAATGGGTTTTCATGTTGTGTGCATTACAATAAATATTATATTCCATTTTTGGTAAAAAGACAAATGATCCTCCTTCAAAATATGATCAAAATATTAACTTTGAACATTTCTATAAAAATTAAATCCTTTGAAAATTAATATAGTAAATAATTTTATATTAATTAAAAATTTCTATATATCAGTTTACATAAAATATTGAAACTAAATATTTTTTTTACCAAGTATAAAAACAAAGTCATTTGTTATTGAAATATTATTATGGGGTCATAATTACAAAAGGGGATGAGAATGAAATATAAACATGTATTTTATAAAAATATATTAATTAGAGAAAAATTATTTTGTTTTAATATATAACAAACAAATAATTCATGTAGTGGATATATAAACATAAGCAATCTCATATAACAATAACATTGTGAAATAAAACATTGTCTGGGGTCTAAATACCTTTATTTGTGTTAAAAAGTCTAATAGAAATTTTTTTTTATAAATATATTCTAAAACGATAGTTTATATATATTAAATTAAATAATATATAATTACAAAATCTTATCTATCGTTTCATAATAATTATTTATTATAAAAAATAATGTGAGTGTTAATTTCTTCATTTTTCAAGTATGTTTTGGTTTGATAGTTTTATTCCATATACGATGATCATGGTTACATAGTCATAATAATTTTAATAATTATTTACATATCATGTATATCCATTGTATATATATATATTTTAATAATCATCCACAAAAGGTAGGGAGAAAGAGAAACTAATTACACTATTTAGGGAGATGGTAGGTTGTACGTACACATGAACAATGATTTCACTTTTCAGTGGATGGAATAAAGGAAATGTAAATAATAATAAACAATTACAAGAATAATTATTATATCATATATATATATATAATCTATGATTATTACCATCTATTTGAAATGAAAATAAAAAATAGATCACATCGCATTGTAGAGGTGATAGTCCACACAAACACATCAACGACCTTATTGTTTTCCAACAGATTGGAAGGTATCAAAGTATGCATGATATTATAATTTTAGAATAATAATTGTTTAATAAATAAAATATATAGAAAATAAACTCATCATAATAACCATCTATGTAATATGGGGATGGAAAGTGAATTGTATCTCTACGGGAACACAATAGTGAACACATATGCATGTGCTATAATTTTTCTTCTCATCTGATAGAATATTTGGCTGGATAATTATGGTTTCATAATAATAGTAATATCTATGTATATTTGGAATACATATTATATTATTGTATGATATAAAAAATTTATTAATAAGAGTTAAATGAATATGTAATATAAATAATGTGATTGGTTAATGAGAATACCTCTTCTATGAAAGAACTCCACTAGTTATCCTATTAAAGACCATAGTTATATTAATTTTGAAAAAAGAGTACCAATATTAAATGTATATCGATGTAAGGGAGGTATTTATTTTGGTGTTGGTCAATAAAAGTTCCTCGAATGGTGTTAATAACTGTGTTGAGGTTGTTCCATTTTATAATTGAGTTGAGCGGCACACTCATAAATTTTCAATTTTTTAAAATATAATTAAGTAATATTATTGGAATAATTACTAAAAAATGACTCATATTGGATGTTTATAATATTATGGTCAAAATAAAACCATTCAATGGGTTTTATGGAAGTATTTATTTCATTTTAACTCTAATCATTTTAGATTAGCTCCTGCTAAATCAATTTTTACATTAAATATGGTAACAAACATTTCAATCGTAATGGAATATGGTTTCACTTATAAGATAATAATAAGACCATTAACTGAAGAGGAATGAATTTTTTGAGTAATTATGATCATAATTTTTTTTAAATATAATTATGATTTTAAATTAATTTATTAAAATTTTATTTTTCTTTAATTTCCTTTGAAAAACTATTAATTTAATTTTACATTAAAAAATTAATACAAAGATATAATTATTATATAAATTTTCAAAAACTGTCCCATATATTATATTCATATATTAGTTCCTTGGAAAACAATTACATATAGAATGTTTTTATATTAAATATTTTTAATATTATTTATTTTATTTTTCAGATTTATTAAATATATATTGTGTCTGTGTTGCATAGGCTTTTAAAATAATTATTTAATCACATAAAGTTTAAAATAAATTACAATGATAAAATATTTAATTCGTAATTATGATTTGTATTTAAAACTAAACAAAAACTCTAGCTATCCTTGTGAAAAAATAGTATATATTTTAAAATCAAGGGTGTGACATTTTGTTTCCATTTTTTTAATGATTTTTAAAGGTCAATATAAAAAAAATAGAACCAAGTAAAACTAATTTGATAAAAATAAAATAAATCAACTCATCGAGTGAGATAAATTCATGTTTTAAGGAAATATTAATTCATTTTCCCAATGTTTTAATCATGTTTTTCCCATTTACCATTACCAACATGAATAAATTCTGTAAGGTTAATATAAATAATGAATAAAAATAAAAAAAACATATTTAACTATTATACCTTTCTAATAGAAAATATTGTATATTTTTATTATTTTCTAAATTATTATATGTGAGAAAAATCCATTTTCAAATTAATTTTCAAAACATAAGGAAGCCCATTTTTAGTATATTTTAAGCATAAATTTGATATATTCATATGCCATTTATAGAAAAAAATTATATTATTAAATATATACAATAAATTATTTTCTTTAAAATAATAATAAAAAGATATTAATTTAAATTATTATGAAAATAAAATTAAGTGTATACAAATATTTTATTTAGAAAAATATCACCATTATTTTCAAATGATTATATTATTAATTTATAATTAATTTATTGACAATAAACTTATTTTATACATTTGTGAACAGAAATGTTTCCATATTTATTTTAGTATTATTTGTAACAAAAAATACAATGTCTTGTTAATAAATTTCACATTAAATATTAACATTTCAATTTTATATCACATTTTGATTAAGCTTAGTGTTGGATGTGATGAAGGTTATTAAATAGATAAAATTTATTTAAAAGGATATAAAATATAAATTATTATGGGGTAACATTCAACCCCATTATTATAATTTCTCCCTTTAAATTCCATCACTCTAACTTAAACAACCGAGGATACTTCTACCTCATTACATTCTTTGGGTTCCCATACAACATATTCAAATTTATGGATTCACCACAAAAAAAATTATCAGGTCAGTGCAGTAATTTCATATAACCTTATCTAAATTTTATCGAATATCCATTAATAATTCCCTATAATATAGATAATAAAATATTAGTATGACCGATGAGTTCAGTACAGTTTGAGTATCAGTAATGTACTACTCTTAGAGGGATACATAGACAAAATCCTAATCATGGGAGAGATTCATTTGAAGAAAGAAAAGTGATAAGATTCCATCATAACATGATCATGAATTTATAAGGGAATTATATATACATTTCCCATATCTACATTCATTCAAAAAATAATTAACTTCTCCTAAGGATAAATTCATAGGAATAATATTTCAATATCTTTGAACTCAATATCTCATTGACGATTGTCATCATTACATTGTTATGACTCTAGGAGAGCCTAGTTTTCTGTTTAAGGGATCTAAAACTGTATTTAATTTAACTTTATAGATCATGTCCCAATTGATTTCATTATTTACCTTCATTCATGCACATCATATTTCTACACAATTTTTCATAGAAGGAATTATAAGGAGCAATCTGAACACTAAATTGAATGAATTTGTTTTTTAAAAATTCCCCTAAATGATTTTGTTGATCCCATCAAAATTATAAATCCATTAAGAGTTATATCAACATTTCCTATTGAGATTTAATGGTTATCTAACTAATCATTTGTCTTAGGATGATAATTAATGTTGATACATAACTCTATATCCAGATTGTGCTAATGTCATTCACAACACATCAAGGTAAATCGATGATCCGAATTTATTGCAATATAATGTATTAATTCATATATCCATGCTAGTTTCATAATTTATATTCTAGAAATATCATTAATAGGGACATATTTTATTTTAGAAATTAATTCAACTTAATTTATAAAGAGTTTTATTTGAACCCAAATAGAATTATGGATTATGGATTTTTTTGGGACTATGATGCAAAAATAAATGGTGATGTTTTTCTATTTCATTAACAGTATCGGTAAGAATTTTAAAATACCATTGTAATTTATTCTCATTGCCTAAAAATACTAATATAATAGTCACGGATATACATACTATAGAATATCTTTTTTCATATTACCCTCTATAAATACTCATTCATGTCTACATAATTCTTTATACGTCCAGTATGAATAAATAATAATGGAAAATGTGCATCATCATATAGATTGTTCATCTTGTATGGAATTGGTAGGATACTTACATGGTTATTAAACCATATCATTTTGATATGTTTTTTCTGAATAGAGGATAATTCCCAACCTCTTTCAAAGATTATACACCTTCCTTATGTGTGTTTATAATACACTCATTGTTGGATGGGTGATCATCCATCAAATAAAGATAAGATGTTTCCATATTACTTAATATTTCAATCACTATCTTATACAAGTCCATAAATATTGGATCTCTTTAAAAACTCATCAAGGAATAATATGAATGGTATTTTTACTCATAGCATTAAGAACCTTGTATTCCTTTCTATGGTGGTAATGTATTAGGAAATTAAAATATTCAATCAACCTCAAACATTTTCTTTGGAAAAAATTCAAATATTTCTATTTAAATTGAAAATTCTATATATTAATATTTGTATATATATATTACCTTTCACCATATAGATAATTCCATCATATCTTGAATGTATAAATTTTCACCACCAAATCCATATCCTGAGCCAGGTAATTTTAATATAAAATTTTTAATCGGCATGAGGCATAAGCTATAAACATGTCATTGTGCATGAGTTCAAATCCTATTACCTTATTTGATTAATAATTAATGATACAAAATTCTTATATATATCATGGTTGTGTAAGAATCAATGCATGACCAACCTCTTATTCAGTTCATTACAATTATCTTCATTCTTAATTGTCTACAAGAACTTTACTCCATTACGAGTCAACCCAGTGAGAGGATTTGATAGTCATGGTAATTTAATCACAAATCATTTTTAGTACCCATCAAACCTATTAAAAGTAATTATTTTGATTTCTCTAGTTGTTCTAAAATAATTTTTAATAACTTCTACCTTTGAAAAATTGACCGATATGCACTCACATTAGATTATATGAATTAATAATGAAACATTATATATATGAAATCCACATGTGTTATAATTATCATGAAACATATAATTAATCAATATATCTAGTATAATTATAAAATCATATTCATGCTCTTATTTTATCATTGAATATATAATAATATAATCCATAATTATTTCCAAAAAATAATGAAGGTAATATCTAATGAATCTATTAATTAAATACATGGGGATAATAGGAATATTGGTAAATCCAAATAAATTAAATATACATTTTCAAGGATCGTATTTCATATATAAAGATTACTTTGGAATTTCCCTCACCATAATAAATATAAAATGATATCAAGAATGAAGATCAATCATAGTAACATTTATATCCCCTCATAATTGATTGTACATATCATTGATATACGCTAAAACATACCAATATTTAATTATGATATTGGTATTTAACTAATAATCAATGAAAATGTGAAATGAATGATATTTATTCTAAAACATTACAGGTAAACACCATGGTGACACACTGGGCCAAATGAATCCCTTATCAATATTTTCTTTGGTCGTCTTGTTTATTTATAGCAGCTCAAATGAGGATATTTTATATAATGTCTTTGTATTAGATGTAGAACTAGGTATGAGTTATTTGGAAAATTCAACATCATATTGGGAGGGGGAAGAAAAAAATGATAAGAAATACATCATAATATTCCTGAACAATAAGAAAATTTTCAATGTTGATTTTACACCCAACAATTTATGTTATATATAAATCATGAATAGTTAGAAAATCCCATATTAGGTAATTTATTTTTAATGGGTGTTCATGTTCATCCTCACCATGATAGACGATTAAAGTTTGGCTCAAAATATAGAATGTAACTTCTATTAATTGAAAATTGATATGGGTTATATACTTAGATAGAAAATCCACATCCAATATTACAAAAAATCAGCAAGAGGAAGAATGGAAATATTATCTGGAAGAATGTTCATACAAATTTATATTTTATTAGAGCTATAGAGTTGATATGTAATCATAGAATCATTATAACGTTTAACCACCAACTCAATATATAATCTTTGAGGTGGTGATGTGATACCCTTAAAAAAATTTGATATAAAAGATTGGGTAAAATCATAGTAAAACTAAAAAAATTATGTATTGGATTGAATGATAGTTGTACCTTTCACCACATCAGTAAGAACATCAACATTAGCTATAGTAATTTCAAAAGCATGGCCACCACCCATTAGATTATTTTATGGTAGTTTACCTTGATTTTTGGTCTATTGGATGTAATATATCACCATACACATATAATTAAAATAAGTTTACATTGATGGATTATCCTTATCCATGACATTAATGATCATGGCAGAATTTTTATCAACACATGAAGCACCATAATTTTCCTTTCATACATGTAACTTTTTTTCCTTCTAGAAGAATCAAATTTTAGAAAATTACCCTTTCTCTTCTTCCCCATATACATTTTTATCTATCATCCCCATCTTCCCTTTGTTTATATTGGATCCATAATACTATAAAAAAATTTATATTTTTACTCAACATGATATTATATATTCATTTTTTGTGAATGTTTTGATGAATAGTTTCCTTCAAAAGATTGTATTAATCCAATCGTGGAAAAATGATACTTTCTCGATGGATTATATGCATAGTCCACATAATTTATTCCTATCATTATAATTATTTCATGAAACATACATTTTCTTCATCATCTTGTCTTAGACATAGTAATTTTCTTTTCATATCTGATCATGGTTTATGTGGAATGTATTTTCCTTGAAAAATACATTCAAATTCATCCACAATATGATCACTATTTCCTCCTTATTAATTTATTTTAATTATTTACCATTTTTTACCTATATATATTATTTAATTATAAGCTACCACAAAATAATTCTCCATTTAATTACAACCTAAATAGATAAATATATTTTATAAGTAACTAATCCATTTATTGTCTATTGATGGATTTATGGTTCCATTAAATGATAGAGGTTGTTTCAATAAAAAATACCCTAAAATTGTAAAAAAAACACTACATATTGGTAGGATACACTACATGGGAAGTATTATTGGTCATAATCCAAGTCTGCTTCCCCAATATTGATATAATTTTTTCAGTTCTAGCTGCATCACCGCTCTAAATTCATTGTTATTCCTTGGTGGGGAATAAATATACAGATTATGTGCATTGATATGGTTTATATACTATCCACTAGGTTAAATTTGAAAAACAATACTCTATTAGATCATTTCATTATGAATAATAATATATAATTTTAAAACTAGTGAAATACATAACATAAATTGAAAATTTATGCATTATTAATCTCCAAATCACAATCATTATTAATATGAGAATATTATGAAATCATTAAAATGTGTTATAATATTTTATAATGGTTTTTATGTTAAATGTTAATTAAGGAATACATATCCTTCGAGAGTGTCAAAATAGGTGCGCAGTCAATGGTCACTCACCATGCCTAAGAATATTGGTCGAGATATAATAGACCAAATATTTTTCAAGGATATTAGCAATAAATGCATATATACCTATACAAAATCGCCATGTATTATCCGAATAGAGATTTATTTTTAGAATACCCACTTATTATATACCTTACTAAAACATTAATTGGTTTTCCAATACTTGGGAAAATCCCCATATTTAGATATAGGGTTATGTTCCCAAATGTATTTTTTTAAATTATCAATCCAAAGGATTCAATAAAAAATGTTATAATAATAACTATAAAGACACTTAACAAGTTTTTTATAGAGTTAGTTGATATTTTATATCACTATTTACATATAAAATCAATCACATCCCATTGGACCTAATAGTTTTCGGGTCATTGAAAAAATACTCATACAAAATTGTTATATTACATCAGATAACATAAAATAAACCATATTATTTTCTTTGAGAACTTCATTATTCCATCAAATATATCATTTCATATCAATAATAATATAGTTCAGAGAATCCTATTGAAATGAATCATAATATAGGGTTTATCTCATATTCTAAATAAGGGAATCCATACAATAGAAGCTAACATTGAATAAATATGGAATAAAAAATAAGCAAGGAATCGTTGATAATGAAATAATTCCATATATATAGCAACATGATCTTAAAATATATATATGGATATATAAACTATTCTAATAATCTCATGTAAATTTGTTACATTTTTCAGAATGATGGAATTCATAATGTCGAACAACTTAATGTTAGCATCAAGGGAATGTTCAAAGACATCTATATTAATGTGTAAGGACTCAAAGAAATACCAAACCATTTTTGGCTCATAATAACTACAAATTCATTGAAGAGATGTGTTATTTTGGCCACCACATGTAAAATAATAAGTCCAACTAATTTTTCATATTACTAAAAAATAAAACATAGTCATCATAGTTTAAAAATTAATAATTTCAATTATAAATGAACTAGCATACTGAATATGAAAAATTTCTGATGTAAAAATAACTATAAAACTTCAACATAATCATGGTATATGTTATCAATATATTATATAATTATTAAATATTAATATTTAATAATTAATATTTTCAAATATGAAAATTATTTTAAAATACAATAGAAAATATTTTATAGGAGAATAACCTTATTACAATGAAATCACATTTTTAAAATCTAAAATTTACCCAAATAGTAAGGATAATGTTTTTTTGGAATGAAAATTTTATGAAATATAAATTAATAATTAATGAATTATAAATTCATGATAGTGTGAAATTATGTTCATATAATGTACAGTAAAATAATGGTTCTTTTCACTTTTTACATGAAAAGTCAAAATAAGGTTTCTATAAAAATTACAAGAATATTATTTTAAATCAATTTTATAAAAATTAAATGATGGGTAAAAAAAATTTAATTAATAATTTTAAAAAATTATAATCACTCATGAAAACATTTGATTGAAAATATGTACGTCAAAGAAAATGTTTCCTTTACAAGTACAAAAAGAAAAATTATTTTCCATTAAAACAATAATTGAGTACCATGAGTACATAAATAGAGTAAATTTAAAGGATTTTCATTATTTATTGAAAATTTTATTTGAAAAAAAAATATTCTTTAAGATTGAGATGTCAAAAAAAATTGCTATTAGAAACATCATCATAAACAATCCGGAAAATTTTCATATTTTAAAATTAACATTTACTTTCGGTCTGACATCCTTTGTATGTGTTGGAAACACTGTTATAATTACATTCTATTTTTAATAATTCAATTCATGAAAAATAATAAATTATATATCACTATATATTATTTACATATAACCATTTACCACCCATTTTTTAAAAGTTAATTATTAAAATCACATTTCATGTGATACTTCTTCATAATGATCCGTAATTGGTATAAATAGTGAAATTAATTACTTCATTCATAAAGACAGTAGGTCTTACCTACACATGAACAATGTTTTAAATTTTTGAGAGATGGACTAAATGAATGGTAAATAATAATTCAAAATTATCTAATTATTATTTTTTCATATATATATTATTAATTAATAATATTTATACTTTTCCCATACATATAATGAAGTAATGAAAAAACGAATCACATCGCTTTGTGAAAGTGGTAGTTAACAAATACACACGAATGATGTAATTGTTTTAGAATTGATTGGAAGGTAATAATTTAGATATTCCATTATAATTAATGGGAAATAATTATATCATAAATATATTATATAAACATTAAAACCATAATAATAACAATCCATTAAATACGGTGACAGATATAAAATGTTTCACTGTTTGAAGGATTATGCCTGAGTGAAACATCGCATTCAATTTGATTGAAAATATGGTGTATAATATATTTTTAAAAATAATAATAAAATTTATTTATAATTAGGATACTAAATATATTATTTTCTAATAAATAACACAGATTAATATAAGTTAAAATAAGTAGTTAAAAAATAATTTGTCCAGTCAATGTGATTACCACTTCATTGAAAGAGCTACTTTAGATCCCCTATTTGTGACACTATGGTTGGTATATTGGGAATACAATAACCTAATAAACGTATGTAAGGATGTTGTGGGGGTATTAGTTTTTATTCAAAAAATTGTTTTAGAAATGTGTGACAAAATGATAGGAGGAGGTTCTATTTTATAATTGAGGTAAGTGTAGAAAATACTATTTATCAATGTTTTAAAATATTATTAAGTCATTTTATTTGAAAAATGGCTATCAAGATACTCATATTTAATTTTGATATGGTAATGTTTTAAATAAAACAAAAAAAATAGATTTTAAATGTTTTTTAGTTCATTTTATCTTTTATCATTTAGGAATAACCCCTTATAAATCTCTTTTATCATTAACATTCATAAATTTTTTTTTCAATTATATCGGGTTGTAGTTTTAATTTTATGTTATAAAATTTTAAATGAATGAATAAAAAACACCACCAATTATCATCTTAATTGCACTATTTCAATATTTTTGTGATTTATTAATAATTTAGTAAAATATTATTTTCATTAATTTAGATTTTTACATTATTCATTCAATTAGATACTAAAGACATAAATAAAAATATTGATTTAAAATATAAATGCTTCACTCATCCCTAATATGTTATATTCATATATATAATATTTTATGAAATAATTAATCCAAATTTCATTTTTTTAATAATTTTACAAATATTTTTATTATTTTTATATTAATTTAAAATATATCATGCCGTTTTTGAGTAAAATTATTAGATAATTATTTAATAAAAAATTTATAAAAAATTACAATTTTAAAAATTATAATTCATATTTTAAATTATTATTTAATACCATACATGAACACTCATTATATTTATGAAATAATGTGATAAATATTAATGTATAAATTGCATGATTCTATTTTTTTTAAAGTAACAGAAATGTGAATATCAAACAATAATGGATATAGTAGATTTATATTCCAGAATTTTATATAATTCCAAGAAATCCATTAAAAAATAAATTGTGGATTATAGAGATTTAAAATCTATATCCCAATGTTTCTATATTATTTTACCTGATTTACCCTTACAGAGTTGATTAATATTCACCAATGTTACGATTAATAATGAAAAAAATAAAAGGTTATTGTGTATAATATTTGATCATTCTAATTCTGAATATGGAAAATGTTTTCAGGATTTTATTTAAATAATTTATATAAATTCATTATAATGTATGTGCACAATATATGACTAAAGCCTTTTTTTATAAAAGTTCGTTTTTAATCATTAAACTGGTTTTATTCTTATTTCATTACTTAAAAAAATTATTTGATATTTAAAATAGTTGATTGAATATATGACATATATATATAAATACATTATTGCAACCATTCAAAAATTGTGATTAATTAATTCTATTAAGATAAAAATAAATTATATACCTAAAAATATATTTTTAGGGAAAACAACTCTTATATTTTCAAAATATATTTTTTATTTCTAATTAATTAAAAACCAATGAATTCATTTTATAAAATTATCATGCGTAATTTTTTTTATAATTTATTAAACATATTTATTCCCATCCATACAATGACCATATAATAAATTTTTGATTATATATTAATATTTTAACAGTATACAACGGTTCTCTTAAACAAGATGTTGTTTGTGATAAAATCTATAAAATAAAAAAAAAATTTAAGGTAATGTATTATTAAATCTTATGTCAATACAATATTTGCAATATAAAATATCATAAAACATTTATAGTTTCTTCCATATATTTCTATCACTACTCGATCTTAATGTCTTTAAAAATTTGACATAATTATTTTTCAATTTCTCAAAATATTTATCAGTAGACAATGGATTTGACGAAATAAAAATTTATTTTGTCCCATTGAATTATTTTAAAATCATATATGATAGTGATATATATGAAAAAAAATCTATTAAAGAAGAACAATTTTTTCCTCCATTTTCATAGTTGGAAAAATGAATCCCCTTATTCATAAATTGGGCATAATTTGTGCATTTTATCATTGTATGAAGACAAATTCGCATACCTTGGGAGATATTTTAATTAAGCAAAATCATTATTGAAAATTAAAAAAAATGATTTTTAATAAAATCATTAATATTATACAATCCTCCCATGAGATTTTACAATCATATATAATACCTTCCACCCATGAGATTTTAAAGTCACCAATGAACATAGTAATCATCTATACGATTTCAAAACTTTTTTGGCCAAGAAATCTAAAAAATCGACATTATATATTTAGTATTTTTTAAAAACTCATGTGATATGATATAAATTACCAAAAATATGACCATGAATTTTTTTTCATAATAACGATCCAATATGGGGTCATTATATCTATTCACAACCCAAGTATGATATTTTTAAACTCATTTAAATATTTTGGAAATTATTGACCAAATTTACCCTATTAAAGATAAAAATATTGGATATTTATTTTTCATCAAATATTCAATAATCATCTTATCATATTATTATTTTTGCAACATTTTAATTTAAAAATATATGTTTCATATTATGACTTATATGAATATACCAAATCTCTATAATATGTGTCTTAATACTTGGAAAAATAGACTAATAAACTCATAATTGTTATTTCTACTTATACCATGATATCCCATATTTAGGTCACTCTTAATGTTCATCATATTCATTTGAATATATTAGAAATTTAATATTGGATTAATATATCTTATTGTACCCTAATACTATCAAGAATAATATTCATTTCACAATATATTATAAATTTGGACGATCATTGTGTTCAATAAATATATCAGTCAACATTTTTTGTAATTATATATAACATATAAAACATTATCCATTCCTAGATTTCATGATCACCAATAATGACATCTTTGAAATAAAATATAAATTTCAAGCAATATTGATGTAAATTTTTAGAAGCAATATATAATAACTCAATCAATAGAATTTTCCAAATTTTTCCCATTTGAATATCTTTATTCATTTCATCAAGTGGATCAAAACCTTCAATTATAAAATATACGTCATCACTAGATATTGGATTTTTTTAAAAATTTCACCATATAATATCAAAGTAATGTAACTTTAATTAAAAATATTGTAAATTAAATTATATTTTATTTATCTACATAATATAACACTCATATTTAATCCATTCTAGCATGTATTGAATATAAATTTTTTTCATAACATTTCATTCCAAAATTTCAATAAAAGGATTAAATACAACCTCATATTCATCACTTTTTCATAATATAAAAATATAATTATGATTAATTACCACCTATAAAAAATTTAAGTACTACATATCAGTTTTTATGTTTTGGAAACATAATTCAAAATTACATTTATAAATAAAAAATGAAAAAAAATTTACAAATTAAAAAATATATTATAAATTAAAACTATAATATGTTTCATTAATGACAGATAATTATTATTTTAAATTGTAAATAAATTAATTGTAATAGAAAAAAATATTATTAATGATATATGTAAATAATTGAATAAAATTAAAAACATTTAATTAAAAATTTACAATTTAATAGAACTATATATCTTATATTGAATGTGTTATTTATTATGAAATACTCATTGGAAGAAATAAAAAAATCATTTTATAATTAAAAAATGTAATTAATAAAGTATTTAATATTATAAAACAATGGTTTTACACATATTGTAATATGTGTACACAAAATAATGCATATGTTATTTATTAATGATTACTTTAGAAAAAATATTACACAATGAGTATACATATTTTATAAACATACCATGAAATACATCATCATTAATAATATCATCTAGTTCATGAAATAGTATTCCAAGACATAAATATTTCAAATAATAATATATACACACATTTTAGTATATTTCATGAAAACTAATATAATAAGTAGGAAAAATTATAATATTTGGTAAATAAAAAAATGATAAAATATATAGAATATTTTAAAATGAAAAATATTGGAAAATTAACTAAAAAAATTATACATTAGAAAAATTATTTCACATTATAATACAATAGTTCTATATTTTGAAACTATAATCATTTATTTTATGATAACGGTTTGATTATAACAAAAATATAGAATAATTCTATTTCATATTACTATACAAAAATAAAAGATTCATAAAAATATTTAATAATTGATAAACTAATAATCATGTATATGAAAAAAAGATGATATGTTTTATATATATATATATATATATATTAAAAAAACATAATTCATATTTCAAAAGAAATTAGACTAACTACGATGCAAAGAGTGGTAGAAAATACAGTCAGTGATATAAAAAAAAAACTAGATAATGGTAGCCTACGGTTATTCAAGGCAATAGATGATTGTAGAAATGAGGTCATAACATAGAAAAGAGATCTTGAAAGAAGCAGTAGAAGGTAGAGGATGCGGGTGGTGGTAGAAATGGATATTTGAGTCTAAAAATACATAGATGTATTAGAACTCATATCATAAGACAAAACCCTCTGCTGTCATTGGAAGATAAAAAACAAATGGATGAGTTTTTGATATTTTTTACATTGTTAAATGTTTACTGAAATAATTTCATAAATAACTAATATGAAAACCTAGTCATTCACATCAGTTATTAAATAGTTGTTGAGAATGATTTTGGATTTTATTTTTTAACAATATTTTTAAATAATTTATCAGAAAACCCATTTATAATGTTGGAATATAATTATAAAATTTATAAGTGAATTATAATAAAAAAATATATTTACAATTTAATCCTCTAATGTAGTATATTTTTTAAACAACAAGGTATTTAGAAATGGTAAATGATGAATTGATATGAGTTTTGGATGATATTTGAAAAAGGAACTACTTTTTGAATTATTCAAAAATGGGGGATGATTGTTTATATATCCCCAGTGGATTTTTCGGAATAAATTATTTATTTTATTATCATTTTAGTTATATTAAATGATATGTTTTTATTAAAATGTTATGTATCAGTTTATGATTAAGAAGTCATTTCATTGACATTTAATTAATTCCAAAACTCAATGTAAATGTAAAAATGCTATGTTAATGTCTAAAAATACAATATGATCAGTGAAGACACTTGAGGGGGTGAATTAGGAGGTGTAAATTTTTTTACCAAATTTTAAATGTTATATTTTATTTATTTCCCTTATTGTTATTTTAACATATATTTTTTTAATGAAGTTATATTTTCTCATTTAAACTTGTATACACACCAATATGCAACCTAATAACATAATTAATGATTAATGCATACGATTTTATAGGGTTGTATTCCACTAGAGAAACCTAATATTTTATTTATTGTATTTGAGAATAATTAGTTCATTACTAAAAATTTATCATCAAATATACCGGGTTGGTGTGTCATCATAATCAAATTTCTCACATTATATTACAAAGGTAGGTATTCACAATACCACACATATGAATGTAAGTTGACACCAGTATGTTCCTTATTCATTCTAACACGAGTTAAAATAATTTATTATAACCATTTAAGTATTGTTATTGTCAAAACCATTTGTTATTATACCATCAATATCAAACTGGAATCCTCAAAAATATATTTTATGGTTTCCTTTATATTTGTAAGATTAATATCATGCAACATGATATGTGATAGAAAAGCATTTGTACCATACCTTATTGAGAATATAGTTTTCCTAATTATCCCTCTATTATTTCAAGGAATTCAATGGAAGAAAATATTTTCCAGTAGTCATTGTAAAAAGGTATTTTTTTCAACCTTAATCTTCTCAATTTTACCACTTTTATGATAACAAGTATCACAAGTACCCCTTCTTCTCTTCTATTTATGTTTTGACTAGATCTAATTAGTAAATCCTGATTTTTCCCATATACATTTATACGATATGATCATATTGATTCAAAAATATATCAAATTCTCAATTATATAAGAGATGAATATTTTTTGTTGTTCTATACCCTGATATAAGACATATATTAACACTCTATTCACTTATTTTGTCTCATCGAATAACATTTTCTACAAAAACGAGCCAATTTAAATACATTTAATTTTTAAGTCCTCATTAGTCTCCATAAATAGAAATATATTAGATTATATCCATATGGAAAAATAATCACTAGAGCCTAGCATTATCCTACATTATGTTACATATCATTTCTTTCATATACTCTTTCACTGATAAAATTATTAAAGTTCACTTTCTCATTTTATTCAATTCCACACATATCATAGATGAAGATATATTCTCAATTATGTGTTCAAGTATTCTCAAGGATGGTCTTTTCAAAAAGATTTCACAATAAAATAAATACATTGTTCATTGTTTTATTAAAAATATAGCACCATTATCATATGGCATGGAATATCTCAATTGAAGACGATGATCATTAAATTTTTTTTAGATTTAATCATTGATATTTACAAATCATATTGAATATAAACCCAATATGTTCTCACTATGATTAACCATAATGAAACAAAAATAACATTATGATATTTAAATAATGATTATTAGTTTTAGAATAAGTGGATTTAATCATCAACATTTGATCAGCTATATTCATTTCCTAATGTATTCATTTAGAAATCAAGAAATATTGAGTAGTGATATCCTCCTTTACATCTCATTAAATCTTCTTCCACTCAAGACTCCTTATTATATATACATAACATCATGATATATAAAACCTGAATAATAGAATTATCATCATCAAATGTATTTTTATTCTTCATAATTTAACTACTGAAACAAATACTTTTCATATAATGAAATAGCATAATTTCATAAGTGATAAATCATACATGAATGACACATGACTCATACGTATGACTGAATGGCTCATTCATATAGTTGGATAAATCATAAATCGATCTAAAATCATGTATAAATATATAACATTTTTTGATGATGGCTCATATGCAACATGAAGTTACTCTTATATAGAATCATAAAACACATGAAAAATATGATTGAATCATATTGGGTTAAGAAATTTCTATATTTCATACCTTCTTTGTAATGACAATAATTTATAGTTAAAACAACATTCATTTATCTTTGTAATGACTCATATGAAAATTTTAGTCTTCATGTCGTTGATGCATTTTCCTCATTCTTTTTGGAAGGACAGAAATGCATTCATTGGTGTACCTCCAGATTACACACATGCATATTACATATGATTAATATAAAGACACAAAGAATTTGAAATTTTACACCAACAACTCAAATATTCTAGTTTATCATCAAATTGAATTAAATACATTATCAGTCAGATCTACTGTTATTAATCACTTAAAATAACAAAAACACATCATCAAATAATTATAGGAATTATTTGAATGATTATACACCCCTTTAGATTTCTTCCAAGGTTCCCTACAACTTGTTAAATAATAAAGATAGAAAATATGACATATCTCACAACCATCTCATTCCATCCATAACAACATCATTCACAATCCATCATCCGAATGTAGTTCATCAATAATTTTAATAACATTCATAATGGGTACTCTGATGACGGGTTACTCATAACATTACCTAAATTCTCTCAATCACTTATCATTATTTAATATTTTTAATCATCACTATATTATCTATATAACTCATTATAGTTCAGTATCAAGCACTATATTCCATTGAAATATTTTTTTTTGTTTTTATCCTTTTATCTTTATTGCATATCATAAATAATTATAGACCATCACAAACAATCACCTGATGTAATATATTAAAAATGTTTATCAAAAAATTTACCCCTCTAATAAGGATCATGTTGTGGTGATTCTTATTTATCTTTTGTAGTTATTTTGAGTTTTATATCCTATCACCTTCTCATATTTCTTAATGTATTTTTTGAAACCTCCATTTCATTTACAACATTAATATGTGTGGATTCTATTATTTTAGGTTGTTCAAAACTATCTTAAAATATTAAATTTTAATATTTTAAATTTAAAAACATGAGAATTAAATATATATTATATTTATTAGCACAATTTTTCTATGATTCCAATTCATATTACCCACTTCATAGGTGTGGACACCAGAGAGGGGGATGAATAAGTAGTTGCTATTTTTGTTCAAATTCAATGTGTTAATTTTATTTTTTACTCCATTTTTATTATACCATTATTATCAGTTAAAAAAATTGGATCTTATATACTTTAACATATTATAAATATATATATATCTACTGAAAAAAATAAAATAGTATTATCACATTTTTCATGTTTTGGAACCTCCCAAGTAACCCACTTCTTTTTGTGATAAGGATTTCATAGTCACAAAATTAATGCAATAATTATACCATGAAATATATTTGGTTATATCATTATCATTTTAAAAAAATTATAACTATAATAAATATATGAGATTTTTCTACAATGGAATTAAAAATGGCACTGGAAGACTCACTATTATATCACCCATGAGTTCACAACACTTCCTTCAACCACTGATATAAATCTCTATTTAGTATTGGATGTCACTACATCACCAATTTTAGATATCATTATCTGAACACAGAGTCTTTGATTGCCTATATTTCTTAAATATTAGTCACAATCATATTTATATATTCTAGATCATACATGCTACCATATATTATTTACAATATATTTATTGGTCATCTCTCAATCATTATTCAAGTACATTAATAGATAATATGTATTTTTCAAAAATCTCTATATTTCATCATTATACTCTACCATATTCAACCCTAAATTTGTTTTTTTTAATTACCAGTGTCACCAGTTCCTCTTATTCTATCCCCATAGACATAAAATGGATCTATTTAGTGGGACCAAGTTTTTTTCTCTTCATCATGGGTACATGCTGATCTTTTTTCTTGAACATTGTATTGGATTCTCTCTTTTTTGACACTTCACTACCAAAAATCTAGGAAAGGGATACACTAGATTTTATCATCACTAAAGAGAAATTGTTGATAAATGTGGGGCATTATCATCACTAGCTAAAATCAATGATAATTCTACACTTTATCATCCCTGTTATTAGGGATAATAAATGTGTTTAATAAATAATACAATTAATACATATATTGTTACTATAATTATATTTAAAAAACTGTTTATTTGTATACATTAAAAAAAATAAATTTTTATAATTATAAATTTTAAAATCACTAAAAAATATATAATTTTTTAAAGAATGTGTCTATAATAGTACAAATTTATAGTTATATATTAAAAAAATTATATGATTATAATAAATTTCATTAAATAATAATAATATTTATTATATTTATAATTATAAATTTTTAATTGTATATGCGTACTTTATAAATATATATATTGGTAATTGTAATTATAAATAAATAAATATATATTTAAATAAATATATTTCTCAAATGAATTTGGACAATATATTTGTTGGTGTTCGAATATAACTTACATTCATATCTAATTTATCCTGAATGTTCATTCATACATAACCCCCTCATATAGTATTTTTATTTCTAATATTGATGTCTTTTTTAGGATCTATAATTTACTATAAATATGATTCATTTTTGTTATACCCTTGAAAGTATTATGTTCTCATAAATAATTATAAATTTAAAATTAATATTTTCTAAATAATATCTATATTTTTTAAATTTATACCTTCAAATTTTTATTTATAAATAAAATTTTATTAATATTTAATTATAATTATAATTATAAAAAATTATTTATAAATATTTAAATAAATTTAACATTACAATAATTTTTTTTAAAATTATAAATATATTTATTATATTTATAATATTATGAAAAAACATTGTTAATATAATTGTTAATAGTTATATACATATATATATGTGTATTTAATGAATACCTACACACACAGATATATAATTTTATTATTATAAAAAATTTATTGATATTATATGTTTACCATTGCTTTTTATCGCTGATAATGACAACCCTTTATTGGTTATAAGAATGTATTAAAAAGACATAATTTATCTGTGTTATGATATTACTGATGAACAAATGATTTATAATCACTATATTTTCAGTGCTGATAAAAATTTCCTTTATTAGAGATTTCCAAAAAGCACTTATAAAAGCCTATTGTGTTTTTATAAATGGAACATTAACAGCTTGACTTGTCGCTTGACCCTAAAGACATCACAAAAGTCCAACTCCTCCACCGTCATCCCCTCAGACTGTGTGTCTACTTCCACCTCATCCACTGCACCCACCTATAACACATTCACCCATGCCTATACCTCCACCACCCCACCTCCACATCCCCCTTAGATGCCCTCATTTCCAATTTCCCCACCTCTGTTTCACCAACCTTCATTTTCCTTCCTTCCACCTCAATAGTAGCCTCTTCCTTTTCCTCTACCAATGAATCCTACACCTCTAGAGCTTCCACCTCCTCTACCACTACCTCCAACTCCTCCCCTTCCCACACCTCTACTTCACCCTTCTACACCACCCCTGTTATGTTGCCTCCTCCCTTGTTATCGTTGTTGCCACTGAATGTTCTACCAATGCTTCCCCCATCACCTTCTCTATTTCCCCCAGCATCGATGTCGCTATATCATAATATTCAAATGGTCTAAAATTGATGATTGATATAATTACTAAATATGTATTATTTATTCTCTATATGTTATAAAATGATATATTCCTCTTGATATTTAATATAGATACTAATCCTCAGATGATATGGGATTTGTTGATTATTGTGATTTATGATACCTATTGAATTTTAGGATCCATATACCAAATACTAATGTTTAATTACATTAACCTTTCTTGATTTAGTAAATAATTATATGATGTTTATCTAGTCCAATGATGATAATATCCTAATGTTATTAGTTTTTGAGATTCTATACAGTTTTGTTGATAGAGCACTTACTGTTTCAAATTAAAAATTGATTAATATAAGCATGGAATTTTGAGAAGGGCTTGGAATATTATATATTATATATGGGTTTTACATATCCTATTCCCCATTACAATATTATAGATTAAATGTGTTATTTTAATTTAAGTGACTAATACACCTCAATATTTATAATTGGATTGATTGCCTATGAACTAACAACATGATATTTTGAATTGATATTTATGGTGAAATTAGATTTGATATTAGGTGATTCAATATAGAAGGATTTAAAAAAAATTAGTGATGAGGTGTTAGTAGTGATTTTCTATTATAAAAATAAATAGTGTTGGACAACTGGTTTGACTCTCTCAATATATTACTTTCATGTAATCCCTATCAGACGAAGATTGTGGACAATCCATATAAGGATGCAGTTGTTTGACATATGACTAAGAGTAGAGGATATATTAGGGTATCGTATAAAAGATTCATGTAATATTAAAAAATAATAATGATCATGAATATAATCTTCAACCATATTTCCCCATTTTGAGTTTTAATTTTATGGCTTAATAGTTCTATTACAGATCCTAGAAATACAGAAACTACTAGAGACCCCACAAATATTGGTTATCCTTTTTTCATGAATACTGAATGTATAAATCTTAGCTCTAGTAAGGAATATATTTTATTGAATTTCAACTTTTCCTTTATTAGGTAGTTATATTATCTAATTGTTTAATGTAATATTATTATTCACACGTAGTCAAATACCCTAAAACGGGGTGAATTAATTTATTAACAATTAAAAAAACAATTTATTTTGATCGTTTTTCATTTTTAAAAACTATTCATATCCCAATTTCCAACAAAAAGTATGAAAAAAAGTAAAAGAATGTATGAGAAATATTAATTTTATTTCATTCACCCACACTGGGATACATACATGGAGCATATAATGGAAATGTGTCAGTGTACAAAACCCACTAAAATATCACTGCTCTTTACAATGTATAGAACAGACTCACTATCAATCATGGATTACAACCAATCATTAATTGAAATCCCACTACTAACTTAATGGATGTGTTATAAACTATTCATCAGTAGATACACATTTTATTTCATGAATAAATATGTTATACACATCTCCTAGTGTATCATTGAGTTCCAATTTTATCCACTTGATGAATGCCACTTCACCACAGATAGACCGGGAAAACATCAAAAAATTTATCCACATAATGGTGCCTTGAATGCAGCTTTTGGTTGACTAACTAAAAACATTAATATATTTCATGCTAGATTTTCCTATTTCATAGAAATACTAATTTTAAAGAACTTACAGTTTTCATGCAACTCCCTTTCTACGTGAAACTCAATACTTGAACACAACTTTATTCATATACACAAACCACCTATTGTATGATTCTGGGTACTGATTTCCACTTTGTGTTGATCATCTTCATATAATAGAGTTATCCAACTATTTATTATAACTTCTACCCCAATGTTCTCCTTTTGATGTCACATTTGGTGTGTAAGTCTCTTTCACACATGTTAATTCCATGAAAACTCATCTTTCATGAAAATCTATTCCTTGTGTGTACTTATGTATTATTCATTATTTTGATGTAATGATCATGAAATATGCCTTTCATGTGACATTCCAAACATTGGGAAGATTCATCACCTTGTATATGATATTTTTGTATCACCTGCGGATCATCTATTCCTTTTTCATGGATTATTGTAAACATAGTTTGTCAAAAATATCTCTAGAAATACACAGTTGACCATGAAAATCATCTTTTAAAGCAAACACAGTCATCCCAAAAATGAATCAACGTTATCTTGAGATGTTTTTTCCAAAAAAACATATAATGGTGTAGTTACCTTTTTTGTCATTATACCCAATAATGTTATCCTAGAAAATATCCCCTGGTTACCATCATCATGTATTGGGTTTCTATATCTGTACACATTATATAATATTTCAATATTTCTTATTAGTTATTAGATAATATATCATATCATTGGGAACTAATGTTTAATAATAAGATCTATTGGAGGAAGTTTCTTGTTGGTAACTTTATGAACTTCTTCTCTTTTTTTTCATGATGTTTTAGCATACGTGTAACACTAAATATTAAACAGTAGTAATTAAATATGTTTTTATGATGTTTGATATTATTGAAAGGTGATTAAGAATACCTATAGATGACTGATATTATTGGATACCAAATGATTTATTCAATGATGTCCAATTATATAAAGTGAATTTAGATTAATAACATTGTTTCTAATTTGTTTATAATTTTTGATCATGATTTGGGGGTTTAAAGAGTTGGAGAGTCATTATAATGAGTGGTAGATTTCATAGAATCACAATGGTCATCTCCATATCATGGTGAATTTTAACACCTTATGTAACTCCCAATGGTGTAAGATTAACTATGTATTCAGATCATACACGATAAGATCTTCGAAATAAATTAGAATTCTGTGAACTCGAATTATTAAATTTCACTATTGTATAATTCATATCTATATATTTTTTCAATTACTTATAACAATATACAGAATGATTCATGTTCCTATGGAATATATTTTAATTCCATGTTTTCATATATTTGGGATGACCTCAAATGTTACTTTTATTCTATTTTCCCTTGTTTTGTAAACATTAATAGTTCATTATAAAGCAATTCATGTTTGGTTTTGTATAATAATATATTTTTTATACCTAAAATATGGTATTATATTAGAAAAAAAAATCTTGAAAGGAAAAGAATAATTTTTTGAGTGATTTGATTTTAGAACAAAACTACTTTGAAAATAAAAAATATTTTAGTGGGTGTCCAAATGCTTTTAATAAATTTTATCTTCAATTAAATTATTTATGTGAAATTTTTGGTATTTAGATTAAATGGTAATTTTTAGAAATGTATTCATTTTTTAAGCCATCTAAGAAGATTTACATGTAGGAAGGATTTTTTTAATTTGAAAATATATATATGTGGTTGATTTAGTTATGAATAATTAGAGGCCATTTTTGGAATTTGAGGCAACTATTTTACAATAAAAAATAGATTTCATTATTGATAATTTTTATTGATTTCAAATTTCCCATGTATTTTTAATGTGTTTGGAAATGATTGGTTTATTTAAAAAATTCTCTTTTATTTTAAATAGTATTTAGTGAAAATGGTTGGTTTATTAATGGGATTTCAAGTGTGATTTTATACAAATAAATTCAAAGGAAAAATGAAATTAATTTTTTCCATAATTTTTTATGTTTTCTATATTTATATAATTATAAAACCCATTAAATTATATATAGAAGTCAAGTAGATTGATAATAATAAAATGGAAATGTAACGTTTCTACCAACATTGAAACCATAAAATATCAATCATGCCCTCAATCCTACGAATTTTGAATTTAAATTTAACCACATTGAATCTCTTAATCATACATTTCATCAAACATCCCCTACATGATAAAATTTAAGGGAGTCCTCTATAATTAATTCTTCATTCTGTTTAGGTGTCTACTTTTAAAAGGACTAGTCTCAGATATTAAAATGCAACATTAAAAAACATTAAAATGTTTAGTTCTCATTATTTGAGAATACACATTTTGGTGTTTACATTGATAATTATTAATATAACTAACTCAATGAGTATGTACATGAATAATGAATGGATGGATGTCAATATCCAAACAAAACAATATGAAGATATAGTGAATGAGTTCATCAATTATGAAAATCATCATGTATATAAACCTTCTCAAATCAATTTCCCATGGTTACAATATTTTTATTCTAGATATTTTAGTCCATTTTATTTGAAATTACACTTTTCATATCATGGAATATATCAATGTTATAAATTATAGAATAAACATTGTGAAAAAGAGACTGTGGCTAGTGGTTGGGATAAAACTATATTTTATGGATCATCTGATATGATAAAAAGTTTGGAAAATGAAGAATATTTTATCTGGTATATGATTATAGATATGAATTATGTCAATAATTTTATTGAGAACATAAAACTGGACAGATGAATATGAACATAATTATTGCCCAAAACTGTTTTAAAAGATAATGAGTTGTGAATAGACAAAATTTTATGCTGGTTTCACAAAATATACAGCATTTTAAGTCATACATAAGTGGTATAATATGAGTGCAGGACAGAGATGTTGTGACCCCTATATTATGGAATTACCAACTCTCTAAAATGATATGATCCCATAGGATAATGATCTCTCACGACGAAAATACAATGAAAGACAAATTCTATACATGATGGGTATAATACATGAAAGAATAAGTGCATGCTGAAATGACTATATAATATTTCCCAAGGACCACAATTAACGTACAGAAAGAAAAATGTGTGGTGCTCCATGATAAAATAAACATGAGTCCAGTGCTATGACAATTGTATACTAATTTAAAAATGGTCCATTGTTTATGCACCAATATTGGAGTGACGATATAGTATGTAAATTGTCATGGCATGATGATATATGAATTATAATTAGAAAAAAAGTCACCTAGAAGTGTCTCCTCAATGGAAGATAATTGATCATGACAATCCTAAATTGGAAAATGCGAGTAGAATCCATCTCCTTTCATTACCTATATAGGGATTAAATCCTTTTGGTGTTCAAATAATCATTGATATTACAATGTTGGTTATGTTGGTAAATTATAACATTCTACTATGGTTATGCATGAATTGAATATACAATGGGTTATCTGTTCTTAAATGAGGACCAAAACTACAGAGTAATGATATTGATGTTTATTTTCTCCATAGAATATGGATTTGAAATTATTATTGGATTTATGAGTTACGTTTACTGATGCTTATAAGAATGACGGATTTACATTAATAGACATATTTTATGTTATGATATAATACATTCCTTCTTACCAAAATGTTTCATCATATATCATTAAATTAAATCATGGTTGTCTTATTTGAAAAAATTGTATGATGTCAATCAAGTGAAGAAATTCATTAAAATTTATTTTTCTATGGGTTCACATATTTCTTCCCTGATGAAATAAGTATTGATATTGATAGCATAATTCTATTGAATATCCTAAGAACATACATCACCATCTCCACTAACTAATGATCAACTCTTCAATAATATAAGATATGTGGACACTGATTTTGTAAAACTATTTTCGAAATACCATACAAATAATAATTGAAAATAGAGATCATTTTATTTTTTGAATTACTATAATATAATTTTTTTACATCATATATTTTTTTGAGGTTATACATGTTGAAATAATTAGATGTCATAGATTCATAGGCACATTTCTAAATGAACCCAAACAATTAGAGTATGTAATTAAGGATACATTGGACATTGATGACATGGGAATAAAAGAGATGTTGGCACAAATTTAGGGTGAAAATGAACTTTTCATCTTCTAACCGCTTACAACCCTTCTAGACAGAAGAGATATCGGTTTTGAAATTTCTTTAATGACATACTGGATGTAGAGGTAAATTTAATAATGTCAAGAACATCATTCCACTGACTTATTTAATTTTAAGGGGATTGAAATAAATTTACTACCATGACATGATGTAATATCTAAATCATATAGCTTTTTGTTTCAGTTTTTCGAAAAATATTCATAATACAATAACTGATATATATTAATTATTTATATAAATATAATGTAAAGTTATAGAGCCGACTAAATTTTGGACAATGTTATAATAAATCTCCATCGTATTATGTGAATTCGATTCTCTCTTCCAAACAACATTCTTTGACATGATGGTTCATATGATAGTTCACTTAGTGAGATATATTCAACTATGTGTCCAAATCCACTATAGATGAATGTACCACATTCAACGATATATGATTATTTGGAAAGCATATGTAAAAAATCGAATTCGACCCGAGTGTTTTATTGTAGAGCTATATATTTTTGGGGAAGCCATTTAATTCTGTACCGAATACATATCCAGTGTGGAAATCATTAGTATAACAATATATCTTCACAGTTTTCAGATTTATGGTGATGTAATTTCTAGAAGATACGTTGTCACAAAAAATTTTACAGATCAAGAGTAAGCTCACCATTACATTTTGAATAATAGTTTGGATGATTCCCAACTTGTTTGATATCGATAATGAAATTATTATGAATTTGAATCCATCAAGGGATGAAATGTTGATATCAAATTCACATGATAAATAGTTTATAGGCTTGTTTTTGGATTATATTTTTAAGGACTAAGATTAAAAACCATCATTAATATTATAATGTCTTCAATTGCTAGTTTGGGGACTAATTTTGTTTGTATTACCATACAATGGTTATATAATCTATACAAATGAACATGATAAAAATATTAACATTAAAAAAATTCGACATACACTTTTTGAAAAAGTGATGCATCTTTCTAGTGTTAAAGATTAAAATCCAATTTAAATTAATATTCCATTCAACTAAATCATCAAACAAATATTGGAGTTATATTATACAAATTTCATGTTCCTATTTTTCAATGAATGCCGGTAGATAATTAGAGTGTTGTAAATATATATAATTTGGGTTTCATGAATGATTAATTCAATAAGGTGGGGTAAAAAAACAAGCCATTAATTATTCTATCAAAGGATGGACATGTATTTTTGGTTACATATTCAACAAACTAATTATATTCAATTGTTCTGTTCTCATCCAAAACCCCTAATTATCCAGATTCAAATTCAGTTGATGTTGAACATTTCATTGGTATGTCATAATCATTTTTTAGTGGTTCTAATGAGATGGCATTTTTTATTTTAGAGGAGACCACACAGAAGTTATTTGGATAGTTGATAGAGGGGTAAAATCCCTTCAACCATTAAAAAATAGAGTTAAAATAAAAAAGATTATTTTTTTTCTAATATACATTGTGTGACATCATTTTCTTATCAATTCATTTATGAATTAATGTACTCTATATCAAATATTAATCCACCTCAATAGAAAATGTACTCTGCACATATATGTGCTCCATGTCAAAAGGAACAAGAGGTCTCACAACCTTCTGGTAATCATATTATATAGGATATCCAACCTTCTATATGTATTGGTTCTCCTAATCCCAAAGAAAAATTAACTATAACCCTACTTATTATAATACTTAATAGGATCATTGACCATCTTCAGGGGCATCTAATCCCAATCCCTATACACACAATGTCTCTCAACCAACTTTTTCTCATAGTGTAGAGGAAAATAGACATTATGCACATGATACTACTCATTGAGTAGAGATACAAAGAGCTTCTTCACATACTGATACTACCATTCTAGAGGGACATATTTACAACGTTCAATATGAGGAAATGGTAGGTGATGAAAGAAAAATGATGAATAAAATTAGAACCGTATTCAGATGGTATTAGAAAAAATCATTAAGGTGAAAATGAAAGTCATCAAATAGGAGGTTAAACAAAATTTGTGATGCGTTCATGTTAACCGCAACATAACCATGTTCAGTATTTTTATTATAATCTCCACTATTAAATTCAGGTCGATTGAGGTATATTCATTTCAACAGGTTTTTCTCTCACCTAAGACACTTATGTATGAATATGTAACATTAACAATAGGATATCATATAAATATATTAATAATAAAATAAAATATATAATCATTGAATTACAATTCATCATCTCTTGAAGAGTGAATTTATAATAGATGAATCACCAGAGAAATATGAATTAATGTTTATAGGAAAAATTTGTAGAGGATTTTACAAAATTCAAACAATACATCATCATAATGATGCAGGAGGGAATATAAACCCACATACACCACTTATCTATTCACACCATTTAACCTAAGAAGTAAGGTATTCATTTATTGGTCATTTTATGGATGTGAATTTTAAGTTACATCGTGAATAGTTATATTTTATTTGATGATATATACATTAATAACATTTAATGACAATTATTTTTAATTAAGTAACAACTGAGTGTAAAAATAAGGGAATTAAAGCAAAACCAATGTACCCCAACCATACATCAAGGAAGAAGAATGATCAAATTGAATAAAAAATTGGTACGTATTTTAAATATATTGTAATAAGTGTGTGTGACATTAAAAAACAATATAATTATGTTTCTCTATTTATATACATATATATGAATCCAAATCCAAAGACACTTCCTTCCCATGAATTATTATATGGATGGAGAAACATCAAAATAATGATGGGATATTAATAGATATAAAAACACAAAAACTCTAAGAAACATGTATAAGCATGACATAATAAAAATTAATTTTAATTTAAATCACTATTACATAAAAATGTTCTCTTATTTTACCTTATTATATATCTGAAATAGTTTTATGAATCAAAAAAACCATTACCAGATGAACACCAATAATAGGTGGCCATGATGTGGCTACAACAGTATCACAATGTCCGAGGAGTGGGATTTTGGGTGACTCCCCAATAATTTTTTTTGAGAAAAAGCAAGAGGAGTATCCTTGTGATAAAATGAAACATATGACAAAAATAATAGCAAAAAATAAATAAGAATTACAATGTAATAGATATTTGATATCAACATTGGTAGCAAGAAATGAGAATAAACAAGTCATTAATAACTATAGAAATAAGAACCAACTCGACCCCCACCCCCACCAACTTTGAGGTTATCCATTCCCAGAAAAGAGATATCTTGGATGAGATAATCGAAATTCCAATAATTGTTTCTGGGTAATGTGAATTATACAGAAATTTATACCATTCCAATACTGATATTGTTTTAGCCCGATAATCAACCAATAGATCGAAAATATCTACTTAATTCACTTTTAATCTAGTTAAAGAGTTGTCCCCTGGGGCATGTGTCGAAACAACCCCAAACCCACCTTTTATAAGCCAGGTGTTAGAGAATAGCACCAAACGAATAAATCCCTAAACTAGGACGGCATTTCCTTTATAACACTAGAAAAACACAACCAGAGAATTAGCAGAAGAAAACTCTAAGTAAAAAATGAGTATAGAAAAAAATGATTAAAGTATATGGGATAGAAATACAAGCCCAACATTAAAGTACAAGGAAAGGAAAAATAGGTTCAACAAAAAATACAAATAGCTAGAAGGTGCCTAGAAGCTGATGGATCGTCCACCATAGATCCTACCTGAAGGGTAGGTACAGATAGCCTCCTCAGTGCTCCACACCCTTCTGTCTCCTCAGGGTACCGACTCATTGTGAGGTCCACCTTCGGGTATCATCCAATCCTCATACACTCCTCCTCGGCCAGTGTTGTCCATCATCAGCATCCAACACATCGAGGTGCGGGCATAGCCTGTGCAGGTGTTAGTATAATGATACTCAGTATGGACCCTGAGACCCTCATGGTCTCACAAAATCCACAAAGTATAAACCACAGTAGAAAGATAAAATAATGATGTATCAACCAACCCTATATAGGTATATGCCTGTAACGTCCCGAGTTCGGAGCCCCTCCACTGGTGCCCCATACCTAGTTCGCCACATGACCTCAAGCGCCTTTCCCCGAACGCCATAGGCTGCCAACTAGCAGCGAGGGCCTTGGTGAGTCGGTGGGGAAACTATTCCCTCATTTGGTAAGGTACACAAGGTAAGAAAACAACAATAAAAATGGAATCAGTAAGCGACATGCACAACAACAGAAACCAAACAACATAAGCAATATAGATATATAACTATGATGAAAATGATGCAGCATGTACAAGAATCTAAGGAAAAAAGCAAACACAACAACGTTCCGAAATACAACTGAAACCAAGTGAAAAAGAAAAACAAATAGTCTCCTCAGCATCGCGAGCCACGACTCGGTCCCATGTCCCCAACACCTGATGCAGTCAGGACCCTGAAGTAGAAGGGTTCTTTCCCTTGTCTATACCTGCAGCAACATAGTCTGCTTGGGCCCAAAGGAATGGCCCAAATAGTGGTGAGATACAATCCCAATAGGCAATCACTCAATGATTTGTGCCTAAGATTCAATGAATTCATGGTAGTAAATAAACAAGATGTAGTAAATAGAAAAGTACAAGCAGCTACAATCCATAGTTCCAACAAGTAAAGTACACAAGCAAGAATCCCGCAACAAGAAGAAAACAGGTAACCCTCTGGGTAGCTCTCACAGTATAATCCCTATGGTTCAACCCATAATACTAGCAACCCTCTGAGAGGCACACACAGTCTCACCTCTCTGATTCAGCTACGTAATTAAGAATACTCACTAGGGAAGCAGTCACCGTCAATTCCCCCTATAGTCTCGTATCATGCTAAAGGCACTCTGGGGAATCACTCAACATCAATTCCCCCTATGGCCCACGTCGTAATTAAAAGACACTCTGGAGAAGTCCTTCCGTCAATTCTCCATTTCGTCTGCTACTATAGGTTCTCGTAGTCTTGAGTAACTAAACATGCTCAGCACGTGTGTATCGTCCAAATAACCTATTGAACTACTTGGCTATCAACTATTACTCAACAGCAATAATAAAACAATAGTTCCACTATCCTATAACTAGGCATGGCAACTGGAAAATGCCAAACAGGTAGAACAAGCATCGAAAACAATATGAGCACAACAAAATACTCTAATCACAAGCAATAACCTCTACTAATGCAATCAGGCAAAGAATGAAAGTAATAAGGGAAAATCATGATACACGCAATACCCCATTCAAGGGTATTGGTGAAAATTACACAAAATATTCATCAACTATTTGCGGAAAGGCACAAACCACCTACCTCGATCCTAGGAGATCGATATATGTGAACCTCGATGACAGATTCCCCTTAGAACAATGTAGACCTGAGAAAACGCACAAAACGTTCATCCCACGATAACTTGGATACGAGGACGAGTCATGAAACAAGGCTCAATCAGAAGGAAGAACTCACCGCTGTGATTCCAACGCAATCAACCATGCTCGAATTGGAGAACGGACGGTGACGCAGGACTCCGTCGAAGATCTGGCCATACAAATGATCTCAGGCAGTCAAAAATTGATGAAGAAGACAAATATGGGGGTTAGGCGCGACACGGTCCCATTTAAGGGAAAAAAAAGAAAGTACACAGCGTGTACTTCTAGAGTACATGGCGTGTACTTTAAATTTTTTTCGTACTCTGCAAAACCGGCCTCCACCTCAGCCTTACACACCGTGTGTGTGGCCCGGACACGGCTAGCACACGGCTTCGAGCCGGAACAGAGTACACGGCGTGTACTCAGAAAGTACATGGCGTGTACATTCAAAATTTCCAGAAAAACTATTTTTTCTTACAAACTCCAAAAAAAAAAGGAAAAACATACCTGAACGAAGGTCCGGGATCTTACAAACATCCCCCCTTAAAGAAATTCATCGCCGAATTTCCCTAACGAGGTGGAGAAGAAGGATCCCCGAACAGCTCCGGCCACTGCGATTGTACATCGGCCTCCCTCTCCAAGGTCTCGTCATGTACTCACCGGTGCTGCCATAGAAATCGTACAAGAGGAACTAACCTCCCGCGGAGAACCTTCGTATTGCGATTGAAAATCCGGATAGGATGCTCCTCCAACGACGCATCCGCTTAAAGCTCGACTTCCTCAGGCTGAAAGACGTGGGATGAGTCTGAAAAGTAACTTCGGAGCTGAGAGACGTGGAAGATGTCGTGTGTGGCCCGATATCTCTGAGGTGGATGCAACCAATAGGTGGTCGTCCCCACTCTCTCAAAGACCTCAAACGGCCCGACGTACAGTGGTGAAAGCTTACCCTATCTCTGAATCCTCTTGTGTCCCAACCTAGCTGCGACACGTAGGAAAACCCAATCACCGACCTCGAACTCCAGAGGTCGTCTCTGCTGATCAGCATAAGACTTCTGCTGAGACTATGCTGTAGCCATCCTCTTCCAAATCAGCTATATCTGCTCTGATGTCTCCTGAACAAGACGAGGTCCCAGCAAATCTACCTCTCCTCCCTCCAGCCAGCGTAAGGGTGATCGGCATGGCCTACCGTACAAAGCCTTGTATGGCTCCATCTGGATGGTCTCCTGGAAACTGTTGTTGAAGGTGAACTCTACCAGTGGAATATGCTTCTCCAAAGAACCTCCAATGTCAAGCATGCAATATCAGAGCATATCCTCCAACACCTGGATCGTGCGCTCGGACTGGCCATCTGTCTAGGGATGGTATGATGTACTCAAAAGTACCTCTGTACCCAAGGCCTTATGAAGTCCCTGCCAGAACTGAGAGGTGAAGCACACATCTCTGTCTGAAACAATAGAGCATGGAACTCCATACAGACGCACAATCTCTCTGATGTAATGTCATCCCAGATCATCGACACTAAAGGTCTCCTTGATCGGCAAAAATTGAGAAACCTTCGTAAGTCTGTCGACGACAACCCAAATAGCATCGTTCCCTTGAGGTGATATCATCAACCCTGTCACGAAGTCCATCTCAACATCGTTCCACTTCCACCACAGAATGGGTAAATGCTGTAATAGACCTGCTGGTCGCTAATGTTCTGATTTCACCGGTTGACATGTAGAACATCTCATGACAAAACCAGCAACATCCTTCTTCATACCTGGCCACCAGTATTGGCGATGAAGGTCCCGATACATCTTGGTGACGCCAGGATGAACTGCCCAAACTGAGGAATGGAAATCCTGTATCATCTCCTCGCGTATGTCTGCTGGCACCCATACGCGTCCTTGGAAACGCAAGATCTCATCCTCGCCCACTGTCCATCCAGGAAGAGGGTCCTCTCCTGACACACTCTCTCACAGGACTAACCCTTCTGAGTCTGATATCTGCCTCATCCGTACCCGATCAAGTAGGGTGGAGGTAATAACTACAGAAGATAGAAAGGTCTGTCCCCTTCTGTCATGCACCTATAGATGCATCTCAGAGAACAGAGCCATCAGCTTCCACTCACTACTGGCCTCCTGAACTGCCTGAATCTGATTTCTCCTGCTCAACGAATTTTCCATGGCATTGCCCTTTCCCGGCGTGTAGGCATGCTCGAAGTCAAAAGAAAGTAGATACTCAACCCACCTATGCTGCCTCAGATTTATATCACGCTGAGTGAAGATATACTTGAGACTCTTGTGGTCAGTGAAGACCACAAAGTGATCTCCGAGAAGATAGTGTCTCCAACAGTGCAAGGCATGAACATCCGCTTCCAACTCCAGATCGTGCGTAGGGTAGTTCCTCTCATGTGTCCTTAACTGCCGAGACCCATACGCAATGACTCCATCTCCCTGCATAAGCACATCTCCCAGCCCGATACGCGAAGAATCACAGTAAACAATGTAACTCTTGCCTGGCTCTAGAAAGACTAGTATCGGTGCTGACGTTGACCTCCCTTTCACCTCCTGAAATGCTTACTAATAAGAATCTGACCATAAGAACATTTCCCTCTTCTTGGTCAGAACTTTCAAAGGTGCTGTTAGATGAGAAAAGTTCTCGAATGAAGTGTCTATAGTATCCAGCCAGTCCTAGGAAGCTATGTACCTCAATAACGTTCTTTGGATGCTCCCAGGAATCTACAGCTCTCACTTTCTCTGGGTCCACAGATACTCATGTCTCTTAGAGGACATGACCCAAGAAGTGAATCTGATCCATCCAGAAGTGGCACTTCGAGAGTTTAGCATAAGGCCAATGCTCTCTCATTGTACTCAAAACAATCACAAGATGGGTGGCATGGTCATGTCGAGTGTGAGAGTACATCATGATATCGTCCACGAAGACCACGAAGAAGGAGTCCAAGTAAGGATGGATCACTCGGTTCATCAGCGCCATGAAAACTGCAGGTGCGTTCGTGAGACCGAACAGCATGATTGTATACTCGTATAGACCATACCTGCTCCTGAAGGCTATCAGAGGTATATTTGATGTTCTAATGTGCAACTAATGATAACCGGACCTCAAGTAAATCTTCGAGAACACCCGAGCTCCTCGAAGCTGATCAAAAAGGTCATTAATCCATGGCAAAGGATATTGGTTCAGGACCGTCAACTGGTTCAGCTTCCGATAATCCACACAAAGCCGAAGGGTACCGTCTTTCTTCTTTGCAAACATGACAGGAGAACCCCAAGGAGACGTATTGGGTCGGCTGAAACCCTTATCCTGTAGCTCCACCATCTGCTTCTTGAGCTCCTGCAACTCTGGTGTGGCTATCCTATAGGGAGGAATGGACACTGGTGCCACTCTTAGAACGAGATCAATAGAAGTATTTACCTCGCGCTCTAGAGGAAACCCTGAAAAGTCCTCTGGAATGAAATCCCAGATGTGATCCACCACTGGAGGGAAGCCAAACTGTGGATTCCCCTGTTCGTCCAGGTATAGGCTAGAAATTTGGGATGTCACTCCTCCTAGCCCAAGATGCTCGAGTCCTTCCCGACTCGCCCGAAGGTCCCATTCGCCTCTATGAAGGAAAGATTCACACTCTGGTGAAATTAAATTGACTCTGCGGGGATATCAGTCGATGACTGCTCGGAAGGGAATCAACCAGTCCATGCCAAGGAAGACATCATATCCTGTAATCTCTAGGATATAGGGATGCCATAAGAAGCGATACCCTACAACCTTGAGGGGTCAGTCTCAACCCTGCCGTACACTAGATGTCCTCATTCCCAAAGGTGTGTCTAGTGTCAACGAGTCAGCAGAAGAAAAGATGCAGTGTCCATGGCTCTCCACAACATCAACAGTGATAAAGTAATGCATAGAACCAGTATCTAAAAAGGATTCAAGATAAAACCGAGGCTACTAAAATCGTACCTTGAAGAGTAGAAGGGACATGATCCAGATCATGATAAGTCTACTCCACGGTGAAAGACTGGCCTGCACCGCGACCCTACGCCTCTGACTGACCACTCTTAGTTGAACCTCACTGCTGGTGCTGAGGAACTAGTGGCTGACCACCACGGCCTCGACCTCCACTTCGGCCCGAACAGCAGGAAGTACTCCAGTTCCCTGACTGGTGAGAGACTGGTGGGGTTACTCTTGAACGAGGAGTCATGGAAGAACCCCAGTCACCTTCTTCTTATGGGAAAACCTACCAGAAATGCTGAAGGTGACCCATCTTGCTGCAAGATCGGCACTCCATGGGTTCTCTCTGGCACTGCATCCTAGTGTGCCCTACCCGACCACACTGATAGCACGTCACATGGCTGCCTGATGATGCATATCACATCCTCGAATCACCACGTGTAGGCTCCCTACGATGCTTCTTAGTGTCATCTGAAGGAAAGCAAGCTCTAGAAGTAGAACTGCCCTGACTCGCAGTTCCAGAGTCTCTCAGATTTCACTCCGCAATCAGTGCCTGGTTGACTATGGAAGTAATGAAAGTCAGCTGGAAGATGTTCACCTATGATCGAATCTCCCACCTGAGTCCATCCTCAAACATCCTCTCCAAGAACACCCCACTCCTATCCCGAAGGGGTGTAAAACGCTGCAGCTCCGTGGAACGAGAGGAATACTCCATGACGGATAGAGTACCCTGCTCCAATCTCATGAACTCCTAGGCTCGATCTGCCCTCAGGGTCTCCGGGTAGAAGTAGCCGTAGAAGACGCGCTGGAACACCTCCAATGTCATAGCCTGCTACTGAACCGCATGTGAGATCGCGTCCCACCACCTCTTGGCGGAGTATCGGAGCATGTAGGTGGCGATCTTGACCCCCCTCTCTAGAGGCCTCTCCAAGTGCTCGAATATAGTCAGCATGGCTTCTATCCATGACTCTGCAGCCTGAGGTCCTCCCTCCCCCAAGAACGTGGGAGGATGCTCTTGCTGAAAGACCCGCGTCAAGTCTCCCAAAGACGAGGTAGGAGGCAATACTCCCTAGAGGGCCTGCATCATCCTCAGGAAACCATCCCTAAACCGTGAATCGTTGCCCGTAACTGATACAACAACCGGTTCCAAGGCTGGCTCGGCTAGGGGATCGATAGGAAGTCCCTGATCATCCCTGTCTGGATTCTGATCACTGCCAGACAATAGATGTATGACTAGAGGACGTCTCGGAGGCATAGCTCTGAAAGATCAAAAGCACACCTTAGATCAGGAAAATATGGAAAAGGAACACAAGAGTACAAAATGGAAACAGGGGAAGAATACACAAAAGACTGCAATACACAACTACACGACATGTATAAAACTACACGGCATGTCTTTTTAAACCACTAACAAGGGCGTGTACTCCTTCCCTACGAGTCGTGTACACTTCAAACTCCACGGCGTGTTGACCCCCTCACACGGCGTGTACTAGAAACTATTCTCCTACCCGAGTTTCCTTACACGTCTACCCCACACGGTCCGACTCAACCCGAGACTATAAGGCATGTTCGAAAAATACACAGCACACACTAGACGAGGCTTCGGTGGTCCGTGTTGCTGAATACATGGCTGTCTACACGGCTTGAACTTACACGGTGTGCTCCAAACAATCACGGTGTGCATAGGAAAAGGATACACCGTTCCATGTAGTTCGTGACATGGCCAGGTACCTAGAAAGACTACATGGCGTGTTCTGAACAAACACATCGTGTGGAAAAGAAGGTCACGCCAGCCCATGTTGTTCATGACATGGCCGGGTACCTGGACAGGATTACACGGCGTGTACCAATGGTACATGGCGTATTCCCAATGTTGCTCCCACGACACCGTGTTCTACTCACATGGTCAGTGACACGGCCTAAAAACTACACAGTTTGTGCTCGAAAAGTACACACCGTGTATTTTGGGTTTTTCTGGGTAGTAGCTCAAAAATTGCGCAGAATTCTAGAATCACTAAAAATGAGGGAAAAGATGCGAAATTCCTATCCGTGAGGTCCCATAACACCTCAAGAAACAAAATTTGGAGTTCATTTTAAGCAAATAACAAACAAAATTGTTTTCTAACATAACATAAGAGAATATATCAAGGAAATATCACAACAGCATGCATAATCTACACATAGTCTATCACAACAGCATGGAATCTCTAATGCACCCTAGATGGCATGGAAAGAATGCATGGAATGTGATTCCTACAAGTGTCTATATGATGCATGATATGGAATACCCTCATCTCATTGGGTTGCGACAGAAATAGAACCATAATATCAAAACAATAACCACACTAGTCATGTGAATCACTCTAGGTGAAAACATATCAACCATAAAACTCAAAACCAGAAAAACTGCAATTAATGAGGTAGTATGGATTTTCCCTGTACACGGGTTAGCTACTCTCGAGCACAGCTTAATGCCAAGTATCGAATCCATCTTATCCCTGGCTAAGGTCTCCAAAAAGTAATGTTAGAGAAAAGAACTCCTCTGATACCTCTTTGTAACATCCTGAGTCCGGAGCCCCTCCAATGGTGCCCCGTACCCGGTTCTCCACATGACCTCAAGCGCGTTTCCCCGAATGCCAGAGGATGCCGACTAGCAGTGAGGGCCTTGGTGAGTCAGTGGGGAAACTATTCCCTCATTTGGTAAGGTACAAAAGGTTAGAAAAAAACAATAAACAACGAAATCAATAAACGACATGCACAACAACAGAAACCAATCAACGGAAGCAATGTAGATATATAACTATGATGAAAATGATGCAGTAGGTACAAGTATCTAAGGAAAACGGAAAACACAACAACATGCCAAAATACAACTGAAACAATTTGCGAAAGAAAAACAAATAGTCTCCTCAGCATTGTGAGACACAGCTCAGTCCCATGCTCCCCAGCTCCTGATGCAATCAAGACCATGAAGTAGAAGGTCGTTTTCCCTTGTCTATACATGCAACAACATAGTCTGCTTGGGCCCAAAATCATGGACCAAACTAGGTGTGAGATACAATCCCAGTAGGAAATCACCCAAATATTTGTACCTAACAGTCAATGAATACATGGCAGTAAATAAACATGAAGCAGTAAATAGAAAAGCACAAGCAGCTACAATCCATAGTTCCAACAAGTAAAGTACACAAGAAAGAAACCAGCAACAAGAAGAAAACAGGTAACCCTCTAGGTAGGTCTCACAGACTAACCCCTATGGTCCAACCTATAGTACTAGAAACCCTCTGGGAGGCACACACAGTCTCGCCACTCTGGTTCATCTATGTAATTAATCAGACTCTCTAGGAAAGCACTCACCATCAATCCCCCTATAGTCTCGTATCATGCTAAAGGCTCTCTGGGGAAGCACTCAACATCAATTCCCCCTATTTCCCGCGTCGTAATTAAAAGACACACTGGAGAAGCCCTTCCATCAATTCTCGACATGGTCTCACATCGTGATTAAAAGACACCTTGGAGAAGCCCTTCTGTCAATTCTCCCTTTGGTTTGCTACTCTAGGTTCTTACAGTCCTGAGTAACTAAACATGCTCAGTGCATGTGTATCGTCCATGTAAACCTCAAGAACTACTTGCCTATAAACTAAGACTCAACAAAAATAATAAAACAACGGTTCCACTATCCTACAACTAGGCATGGGAACTGGCAAAAGCCAAATAGGTAGAACAAGAATGGAAAAACAATCTGAGCACAAAAAAATACTCTAATCACAAGCAATAACCTCATCTAAAGAAATCAAGAAAAGAAGGCAAGTAATAAGGGAAAAACAGGAAACATGCAATACCTCGTTCAATGGTATTGGTGGAAATTTCACAAAATATTCATAAACATTCTGTGGAAAGGCACAAACCACCTACCTCGATCCTAGGAGATCGTTATATGTGAACCTTGACAACAGATTCCACTTATAACGACGTAGACCTGAGAAAACACACAAAATGTTCATCCCACGTTAACTTCGAAACGAGTAGGAATCAAGAAACAAGGCTCAATCAAAAGGAAGAACTCACCGTTGCTATTCCAACGTAATCAACTGTGCTCGAATCAGAGAATGGATGGCGAGGCAGGACTCCGTCGAAGATCTGGCCGTACGGACGCTCTCGGATGGTCGAAAACTGAAGAAGAAGACGAATATGGGGGTTAGGCATGAACCCGGTCCATTTAATGAAAAAAAAGAAAGTACACGGCGTGTACTTCTAGAGTACATGACGTGTACTTTAAATTTTTTCTGTACTCCGAAAAACCAGCCTCCACCTCAGCCTTACACACCGTGTGTGTGGCCCGGACACTGCCAGCACACGGCTTCGAGCCGGAACATAGTACACGGCGTGTACTCAGAAAGTACACGATGTGTACTTTGAAAATTTCCAGAAAAAACGTTTTTTTCTTAAAAACTTCAGAAAAAAAGAAAAATACACTTGAACGAAGGTCCGGGTTCTTACAATGCCCATACATATACCTAAGTTATCAATCACATTCCGGCTCCAACTCTCGAGCCAAAGCACAAACCATTCCAAAAAGGATGTAAAGTCAATCACCACATTGATAATGGTTGAAAGACATGACTCAGGTTACATAGTTATACAACTCATGAAGAGGGGTAGAAATGATTAGATGTATCCTCTGAATCATCTCCTCTATTGAACCCACATAGGATCCAATAACAATATCATCATTGTCAAACACGTGTAGGATAATGGAACAGAAGTCGTCACTGTCGAACCCATGTAGAATTAATGTACAGTAGTCATCACATTCGAAACCCACATAGGATCCTAGTATAGAATTTGTCACTATCAAACCCACATAGGATTCTGGTACAGTAGTCATCACTGTCGAACCCACATAGGATCACGGTACAGAAGTCTTCATTGTCAAACACACGTTGGATTTCGGTACATTAGTCATCGATTTTGAACCCACATAGGATCATAGTACAAAAGTAACCACTATCGAACCCATGTAGGATTACGGTATGGTAGTCATTACTACAAATCCCACGTTGGATCCTGGTACAAAAAACACAGTTTTCGAACCCACAGTGGATCCCAGTACAAAAGCCGTCACTGTCGATCCCACGGAGGATTTCGTCATCTCAGTCGTAGCCAGCCCTAGGGTTCCTGCACACAGCACGCTCGATTCCGAGAGGGTCCGCTCCTAGAGCCATGTTTCGATACATATAATATCATTAAGTCCTTAGTTGATGTATCACGTAGATCCGTCTCACTATAAGGAACCCAACGTGATAGACGTTGCATCAATAGGACGCCAGGTCTGAGGGTTATTGGCATTTCCATTCTAAGGGGATGGTTGGGTTTCAGGTACAATCCAACCTGGACATACTACATTCTCATTAGAATCCAGTGTAGAGTATTACAAAAGTACCGTATCATCAAAAGGAATCCAACGTAGTTGATGACACATCAATCAGATGTCTGGTCCTTTAGTTATATGTGTTTCTGATCCGAGGGCCCGGTTGGTTTTGGGTTCGAACCAACTTGTACATACCCAAACTTTTCCAAAACCATTAATGCGATATAGAAAAATTAAAGAAGATTGATCCAAGGAATCCTACAAAATTGACGGCGCATTGATTGGAGGTATGTAGATCATGTTATGGTTGAAAACCCAAAAGTGGTCCGAAGAGGGGGGTCTGGGTCCAGTCTGACCTAGCCCAACCCACCCAGGCTCAGCCCGAACTGGGCCGTCCCAAACCGGATGTAGGTCTAGGATTGTGGGTGTGGCCGGCCCGGTGGCTGTGGCCTGGCCCGCGAGGCAGGCTGCCCGGCCCACGCGGTAGGCGCGGCTTGACCCGAACGGCTGGCCGTGACTCGACCAGCGGTCAAGAACATTACGCGGAAGGTGCACAGAGCGGGGGGGGGGGGGTCCCATAATGAGAGTGCGAGCTGGCGCCTCCCGTCCATCCCACAACCCGCAGATATGGGTTTTGCCCCACGGCCTTGGCCAGTGCAGAGGCGGCCTTCTGCGGGAGGCGCACGAGGGGCGTCGCCATCCCCTGGCGACCAGCCGGTGCCAGCAGGCGCCTCCAGTCACTGGTGCTGCCACGCCAGGGACCCACACCTCCACACTCATTCATGGGCTACCAGAGTCGTTCTAGTGGTCCATTTTGGCTCTCGTATGCATCTACAGCCTCCTTGGGACCTAATATTCACTACGACGGACTCAAATAAGGGTTCAAATTCCCTTCACGCATCACCCATAAAACCGCACATCTGGAATGAATTGGAGAAGGGTTCGGACTTGTTTGTTAGCCTATTCCCTCTACCTTATAGGCTCAAACAATAATACTGCATATATTTAATCCAGAAACAAACCACAACTTAATCTCTAAACCATCTAGCAATCAACATCCGTTCTGAGGATCGACTTGTTTAGGGGTCGATCCGTTGTTGTTGTTTTTATCCAAGGGAAAAAAAGAACTTAAAAGAAAGGAATTCTAATTCTAATTCAAGACCCCACCTTGATTGTTGTTGATCGTTGGAAAAGTCGCTGGATGACAGCGTCGTTCTATTGACGTCAGAGAGAGGTGATGTCGTCATTGGAAACGTTCTTCGCGGGTGATGTCTTCCCTTTTGGATCGGTCGAAAGGGAGAAGACGATGCTCGTAGTTCATCGTTGGAGGATGAAGAGGCGTTCTTCATTGAGGGAAATAATTTCTCCTTAGTTCTTCTCTTCCTCCGTTCAACCAGAATAATGACAACCATAGTAAAAGAATATCATATCCCATATTAATGTTGGAATAATGAATTCAAAAGAATTCAAAAACACAAATTAATTAATTAAATCATCAATTAATTGTGTTCACACATTGAAGGGAAGACCAAGAGTTTAAGGGGTTTAAAGGGGTTATGGGAAGATTAAGAGACTCCCTTTAATTTAATTGAGAGTAACATGGGGCATTTATGGGGAGTTTAAACTAGTGGAACCACCCCTAGTTATATCCTCCCATGGGAGGTTTGGGTATGGTGGGCCCCACCCATAACCTCCACATAGAAAATTTAACCACCCTTCAAATAAAAATGTTTTATGCACACATTTTTATTTTATTTTTAGTTTTAAATAGTAACCCCAATTTATAACATCCATTCACATTGAAATGTAACTGTGGTAAAGGCCTCCTTAAGAGAATATTGGCGGTGTAAGTTTAATGGTTCTCTAGGATTTCATTTTTATGCACCGGTTCAAATGTTATAAAATCCCGCACTTATTTTTATGGAACATACCCGAACAAAACATCAGAAATTGATTCTGGGCACACCGGGCCTCAGAATCAGGCGTTGTCAGAAACTGCAGACTCATAAAATTTCCATGTAGTTAAGAAAAAAAATTCCACATGATTTTTAGGTCTTTAAATTATAACCACCTCAGGGTTTTACATCCCGGTATGATACAACACACACTAAGGAAACAAATGGGGGTACTGAGCACGCATCTGAGCCTCCCGCTCCCATGTGATTTCTTGGAGGTTCCCGTGGCAGCAGCTAACACGCACCAGCGGAATAGACCGACCACGCAAGACACACTCCTGTCAATCCTCAATCTCCATTGGAACCTCCATGAATGTCCCACCATCATCAATGTCCAGATCCCCGTGGTCGATGATGTGGGACGGGTCTTGCACGTATCTCCTAAACTGAGATACATGAAAGATATTGTGTACCCAGTGCAACTGTGGTGGAAGGTCCAAGCAGTGTGCCACCTCACCTACCCTACTAAGGAAATGAAATGGTTTGATGAATCGTAGAGATAACTTACTGCCTTGACTAAACCTCCACAAACATTTTCATGCTGAACCCCATAGAAAGACAAGGTCACCATCCTCAAATACTAGAGGTCTCCATATCCTGTCAACATATGACTTTTGACAGCTCCGCATAGTCTTTATCTGCTCCTAAATGACCTACACCTCCTCCATGGTAGCTCATACCATGTGTGGTTAGTAGAAGTTGTCCGACTAGGTAAGTCGGTCAACGATAACCCAAATCGAGTCATGTCCCATGGACGTACGTGGAAGACCCATCACGAAGTCCATGGATATCTCATCCCTCTTCCACATTGGGACCTATAAAGGCTGAACCAAGCCTGCTAGTACCTGATGCTTCACCATCACTTGCTGACATGTGAGGCATCGAGATACAAACTCTGCTACTGCCTTCTTCATACCTGACCACATGTGCTGTCATCGAAGGTCCTAGTACATCTTTACCACTCCTGGATGTATCACTAATGGGGATTTGTGGAACTCATGCAACATTTCCTCTTAAAGTGGAACTGGTACCATGGTACAACCTATGTAAGGAATTTCATGCTCCCCACATTCAAGAAATCATTCAGGTGCCTGCCCTGAGGATATCTGAGCACATCGTGTCTCAGAGTAAGTGTCCCAATGCTGTGCCTCCCTGACTCGCTGATGAAGTGGGGAAGTGACTGTGAGAGACTATAGAAAGGCTGCTCCATCCCAATCCAAAAAGGATATCTGCAACGCTTCTAATTGATCGGTCGCCTCTCCTAGAATCTGAATGCATGTTCTCATACTAAGAGAATCAGCTACAACATTACCCTTTCTAGGAGTATAGATTATCTCGAGGTCATAGTCCTGGAGGAATTCAAGTCATCACCGCTATCTCAGGTTTAGGTCCTTCTGAGAGAAGATATACCTGAGATTCTGGTGGTCAGAGTAGACTATAAAGCACTCTCCAAACGAACTATGGGTGAGACTAGACAATTTAAAAGAACTCGTCTACACCATTCATTTCCTACGTCATACAAGAGCTGCTAATATGTCTCCTTTTCGAATAGAGAAATCTGGTCTAATCCCCTGGATGAACCATGCCCATTTCATAAAACATTTTATGATGACATGAACAGTACTAATGCATTCCATGGACGACATCTCAAGGCCTCGATGCTACTACCAAGAGATCCAACTGTTACTCTCGCCTCCAAGGGTTGAGTCACAATTTTAGTATCAGTGTGTGGTCACTTGGTCTCCTCTAGTAAGAATCCCGAATGTGAGGGTCAATTCAATAGTTTTATTCATAATATCTTTGTATTATCCACACAAAATGCGGGAAATCAAATGTTATAAGGACAATTTTCTTTTATTACTGCAGCTCAAAGTACACATGCACAAATAAACAAAAACAATGACATTAACAAAGATTCAAGAATCATGAATGAAGGACTCTATGCCTAGAACTAGTCCCGCTCCATCCACCAGCTACAAGAGTAATATGGTCATAGTCCTCAGCTGCCTGAAGTTGAGCTCTCCCCTTTCCACCTGTTCTCTGTGGTCGTGGTGGAACTATTGGTGGTGGTGGTGGTAGAGCCTCAAAACGTCGTCCACCACCTACTGCTCGGCCAGATCTTCTGCCACATCCTCCTATTCCTAGTAGATCACCACGGTCCAACCTTTTCCCTTGCCTGGGAGGTCCCTCTACTTCCTGTTCCTCATCTAATGGGCATGTCGGGCAGTCTCGTGCCATGTGACCCTGCCCGCTACATGCATAGCACTGACTGCTCCTCATAAGGATAGCTCTGTCTTGTCTACCCCGCACAACCGAACCCGAGTCATGTAGTTGACCACCTGTGGGTTTGGTCCTCATGGAACCCTACATCATCCGTCTACTGCCAGATGAAAAAGACTCTAGTGCGTGTTGACTAGTGGTGGGTCTCACTTCTGGAGACTACTTAGTAAAGAAACTATCCACTGGGAGGGCTCTCTCCAATACCCCCATCTATGTCGGGATTTTGAGGAAGATTATCGAAGCCTTGATCTCATACTGGATTCATTGCTCAAAGGTCCAGTCCCTGAAGAATGGGTCTCATACCATATTCCTGGAGTACCGTGAGAGGTTAGTAAACTTCACTGAGTATTGAGCTACTATCGTGCTACCCAACTACCGATGAAGTCACCCCTGAATCTGCACCACATGAAGGGTGGATGGTACAGACTCTGCCAGAAAAATGCTCTCGATGTCTATCAAGAGTAGTGTTCCCTCATCATGCAGCTAGAGTATCCGGATGCCCCATCTTCCTACTACTACCTTCAGATGACTCGCGGAAAGGATTACCATGAGGTCAGATAGTGTCCTTACCAATATGAATACTCTCACAATAGCCTCCATACAATCCTCAACTACCTGTGGGTCTGTCTCTCCCCGGATCATGGGAGTATTCTATCGCTGGAACTCATGAAACGCACCCAGATGGCATGCACTCTCCGTTTCTAGAGCTGGTGGTATCGGTGGACCATTGGGTAGTGGTACCACTGGAACCTCTGGTGTGATGAGGCCCTACACCGAAGCCTCGTCGCTCGGTAGGATACCATCTCATATGAAACTCAGAACCCTAGCTGTCTACCTTTGTAGGGGCCATCTTGAAATGAAATAGGTGTTCCACGGTCAAAACAATATACCTAGTGAGCTGACACAAAGTAATCACGAAATAAATTTCAAATGAAACACACATCTAATCACTGTTTTCATGTATTGAGTCGGATATCAAATGTCAGAGGCCTAGTGTATGGATACGTCAGCCTCCACACCAACACCAGTTTCCTGAAACCGATATCCACACCCCAAATAATTAACAATATTTACACTTAAATGAATCAGAGTCCATGTTATATTGTAGAACTAACTCCTTTGATACCAATTTTTCACGACCCATCCCCCGAGTTCCGTGTTGTAACTACCCCAATCCCGCCTTCCATAGGCCAGGGGCTGGCGACTAGCACGAAAGGCGTAAATCCATAAACTGTGAAGGGATTTCCTTTATAACTGCAAACAAACACAACTAGAGAACAAACAGAAGCGAACACTAAGTAAAAAACTGAATACCGAAAATGTAGTGGAATGTACATGGGCCAGAAATACAAGCCCAATAGTAAAGTACAAGGAAATGAAAAATAGGTACAACTGAATATACAAACAATTCGAAGGTGCCTATCAGCTCATGGAACATCTACTATAGATCCTACCTTATGGGTAGGTACAAATTGCCTCTTTAGTGCTCCACATCCGTCTATCTCCTCCGAGTACCGACTCTTTGAGAGGTCCACCACTGGGTACAGTCCATTCCTCATACACTCTGCCTCGGTCAGCGCTATCTTTCATCTACATCCAAAACAACGAGGTGTGAGCATAGCCCTTGCAGGGGTGAGTATAACGATACTTACTAAGGACCCCGAGACCCTCATGGTCTCAAAAAATCCACAAAGGATAAACCACAATAGAATGATACAATCACGAAGTATCAAACAACCCTACTTAGGCATATGACTATACATATACCTACATTGTAAATCACATTCTGGATTCAAATCTCGAGCCCATGCACAATCAATTCCACAAAGGAAGTAAAGTCAACCACTACATTGATAATGGTTAAAAGACATGAACCAACTCACATAGGTATACAACTCACGATGAGGGGTAGAGATGATTATATTTAGCCTATGAATCATATCCAATGTCTAACCCACATAGGATCCTAGAACAGTATCATTGTTGTCGAACCCACGTAGGATCCAGGAAAATAAGTCGTCAATATCAAACTCACGTAGGATTTCAGTACAGTAGTAATCGCTATCGAACCCACGTAGGATCATGGAACAGAAGTTATCACTGTCGAACCCATGTAGGATTCCAGTATAGTAGTCATTACAGTCGAACCCACATAGGATCCCAGTATAGAAGTCGTCACTGTCGAACCCATGTAGGATTTCGGTAAAACATTCATCGATGTCGAACCCACGTAGGATCCTGGTATAGAAGTCATTACTGTTGAACCCACATAGGATTCTGGTAAATTAGTCATTGATTTTGAACCCCCATAGCATCCTTGTAAAGAATTCACTACTTTCGAACCCATGGAGGATCCTGGTACATATTTCATCACTATCAAACCCATAGAGGAATCTGTCATCTTAGTCATAGCCAGCCCTAGGGTTCCCGCACACTGCACGCTCAAATCCTAGAGGGTCTTCTTTTCAAGCAATGTTTAGATACATAAAATACCACAATATCCCGATTTGATGTATTCTATAGTTTCGTCTCACCATAAGGAATCCAACGCGACAGACGGTTCATCAATCAGACGCCCGGTTTGAGAGTTATTGGCATTTCCGTTCCAAAGAGCCGGTAGGATTTCAGGTACAATCCAGCCCAACCATACTCCAACCACATCCAAATCATGCGTGGAATATGAAAAAAAGAACCATTGCATCAAAAGTAATTCAACATAGTTGATGACACATTAATCGGACATCCAGTCGTTATTTTATAAGCGTTTCCCCTCTGAGGACCCGGTTGGTTTTGCGTTCGAACCCACCCCGCCATACCCAAACTTCGCCAAAACCTTGAGTGTGATATACCGAACGACCAAATCGATCCAAGGAATCCAAATCAACTAAAAATTTGTAAATCGGAGGTCCGTAGCTCATGTTATGGAGAAAAACCAAAAGTGGTCAGAAGAGGGGGGGTCTGGGTCTGGTCCGACCCGGCCCAACCCGCCCTGGGTCGGCCCGAACCAGGTTGAAGCAAAACAGATCCATGTCTGGACCGTTAGGGTCTGGCTCGGCCTGAAAACCGGGGCTAGGCCCACACGTGGGTGGCCTGGAATGCATGGCAGGAGTGGCCCACGTGGCACGGCTCGGGCCGAACAACCGGTCGCGGTTCGTCGAGCTGGCCGAGCGCATTACGCGCAAGGCGTGCGGAGTGGGGGGGGGGGAGGCATGGCCACCCCAGTGTCCTGTAATGGCGGTGCCAGCTGGGTCCGCCCGAGCTTCTCGTAACCCACGGATGCAGGTTCTGCTCTGCCACCATGGCTGGTGGCATGGCAGCCTTCCGCCTAAGGCACACGAGGGGCGTCGCCGCCCCCAGGCGAACAACCGGTGACAGCCACCACCTCTGGTTGCTGGCGCCGCTTCGCTGGTGACCCGCGCCGCCGTGCTCATCCGCGGGCCACCGGAGTCATTCTTTTGGATCGGTTTGCCTCTCGTCTATGTCTACGACCTCCTCATGTCCTGATCTTCACTACGATGACCTCAAATCAGGGTTTCCATTCCGTTCACCCATCGCCCATCTAACTGCTCATCAAGAACAAATTTCTAGAGGGTCCAGACTTGGTCGTTATCCTGTACCCTCTGCATTAGAGGCTCAAAGAGTAATCCAGCATATAATTGAACCAGAAACAAACCCCATCTTAATCTCAAACAAATCTCGCAATTATACATCTATTCTACATATCGACATGTTCGGGGGTCGATCGGTGGTTAATGTTTTTACCGATGAAAAAAAAACTTAAAAGAAAGGAATTCAAACATGAATTCAAAACCCTACCTCGATTTTCGTTGACTGTTGACAAAGTCACGGGATGGCGGTGTCATTCTCTTGATGTCAGAAGGAGGTGATATCATCGTTGGTGATGTTCTTCGCCGGCAACATCTGACCTTTTGGCTCAGTCGATAGGGAGAAGATGATGCTCTTCATTCTACGTTGGAGGATGAAGAATCATTCTTCGTTGAGGGAAAGAAGTTCTGCTTAGTTCTTCTCTTCCTCTGTTCCACCAAAAGAATGCCAAACAAAGCAAAACAATATCATCTCCCACTTTAATGTTGGAATAATGAATTCAAATTAATTCAAACACACAAATTAATTAATTAAGTCATCAATTAATTGTGTTGACACATTAAAGGGGAGACCAAGAGTTTAAGGGGTTTAAAGGGCTTATGGGATGTTTAAGAGACTATCTTTAATTTAATTGAGAGTTACATGGGGGGTTTAAGGGGAGTTTAAACTAGTGGTCCCCACCACTAGTTATATCCTCTCAAGGTAGGTTAGGGTGTGGTGGGACCCACCCCTATCCTTCATAAAGATACTATACCCACCCTTCAAATAAAAATGTTTTACAAACAGTTTTTTATTTAATTTTTAATTTTAAATAGTGACCCCAATTTATAACATCCATTCAAGTTGAAATTCACCTGCGTTAAAGGCCTCCTTAAGCGAATACCGACCTTGAAAGTTCAATGGTGCCCTTGGATTTCAATTCTGGTCACCTGTTAAAATGATATAATATCCAACACATACGTTTACTGAACGTACCCAAATAAAACTTCAAAAATTGATTCCGGGCACATCGGGCCTCAAAATCAGTGGCTGTCAGAAACTTCGGACTCTAATAATTCCCATGTATTTAGGAAAAAAATTTCCATAGGATTTCTGGGTCATTATAACCTAACCATTATATATCCTCAATTAATATCAATGAAGTTACATATGGATATAAATTAAAAAAAAATCGTCGTCGTATAGTTTATTATTATGAATATATGTATATTAAAGAAGGTCAATAGATTATTCTTGTTGAAAATGTAAGTGAGATACTTGACAATGATTTTCAAGATGGCTCAGCTATAAATGTATGTAGGATTTATGTTTTCAAGATTTGATTTTTCAAAAGATTATATAGTGTATTATTTTTGGTTAAATACATCACATATTTTTTGAATATATATATATCAAATACAATTGAAGGGGATTCCTAATGAAAAATATTGGGCTCATTATTCCCCAAAAATCCTATATAGAACATCCCAAAAATACTCTAACAAACGAGACAAAATAGTGGACTGCCTGATTAAATTGATTGAATCAAAACATACAATTTCCAAGTCATTCTTTATACAAATATTACTTGGGTAAAAAAAATTATCATATCAAATCAATTTTCATTTAATTTAGTACATATACATTTTCATTTTTTTAGTAGCATGGGATGATCATTATGGTTAATTTGGATACAAAAAAATATTTAATTACGTGATTCAATGAATGAATATCCTACAAACCGACCACAGATTAAGCCTTTTGTAAATTTTCAATATACTAAATCTAGCGTTTTAGAACTAAATATCATGTTAAATAATTTATATTATCATTTTGTGTGGATTCTGTTATGATTGGGAAGTGCATGAATATCGTGAAAAAACACGGAATGAATCTTTGGACTAAGCATAAGGACCGAGACAATTTATATGACTGGACTAGTATCAGGGTATATATAATAATATTTTACTATCCAAACAAATATAAATACAAATTACTTTTTATCCAAAATCATAATGCAGTTTTTGAAATAATCCAATAGAAAAGATTTGGGTTATTTGGATTGTAAATTTAAGAGAGATATTATATTCCTCTATAAGTATTGGCATCCCTGAAGAGGTATATTATATGATAATTAATATTTAATTTAAAGTATTTTTTCCTAATTGGACAATTTTTTAGTACGACAATTAATATTTAAAAAATTATATTCATATAATGATAGACATTTTCTTAGATATGAATGGACAACATACCTGTTGGAAGAATTTACATAAATATCACAATGATTTGACATCCAGATAAGTAGTGGATTATTTCATATTTATATTTTATTTACTTATTATTATTATTACTCTTATAATAATTGTTTTCTTATATTGGTATATTCTTTTTATTGAGTCGGGTTGTTTTTTTCAAAGATGGTAATTCTCATAAGATATAGGCCTTCAAGGCTACATCTCAAAAATCAATGAGAAGGTAATGTATTTTAATATGATTTTATCTGAATTATAATAGTTTTTCTCAACTACATGTAAATCTAAATTAAATGTTTGACAAATTAATTTTTAAATATTCAATCACTAATAATCAATAAAATGTTCTTAGATTGTGTTAAATATTTTGGACAATGATTCAAAAGTCATCTGTTCCATGTATGTAGCATTCTCACATAAATATGACACACGATGTGACCGGTATAACATAAAATGTGTGATTCTATCATGATATGTCATTTTAATAAAATAAATACCTAACATAATGAATAGTTAGAACACGCATTTGGAATGTTTTTATACATTAGAATAACAATATATATGTAATTTATGACATTTAGGAATCAACTGTTCTACAATATGATGCATGATGTGGCTGGTATAACTCAAAGTGTCTACTAAAATTTTAAATTTATTTTATTACACAGAATAAGTGCATAATGAAAAATGATCAAACAAATTTAGATTATTTTGATAATTTAGTACAATGATCCCTAAGTCATTTTTGACTTTTAAGATTCAACCTCGCCTCAATATAGCATATAGTTTGACCGGTATGAATCTATGTATCTCTTTTTATTTAAAATTGAAATTAATATAATTTAAAAAGAAGTAGTGGAATAATGAAAATTGAAATAATGTATTATTATTTTTAAATAATTTAGTAAATTGATCCATAATTAAATTTTTACTTGTAGGAATTAACCACACCAAAATCAGATTCATAGTTTGACTAGTATGACTCATGCTGTATATTATTAGTATAAAATTGAAATTTTTATTCAAAACATTTCATTATATGAAGACCAAGATATTATCCTCATATTTTATTCATAATATAGGTAATATATTCATAAGTGGTTATTTTTGTGTATGATGTAGTCTTATATCAATCTTTCACATTATGTCACTGGTATTACTCATAATTCACGTTTCCAGTTTGAAATTACATTTTAGTAAAAATAGAAAACCTTCATATTATAATCAAAGAAACAATATTCAGATTTTTTAGATACTTTACCAAAACTAAATTGCTGTCAATTTGGATGTGTAGTGATAAGATACACATCAATCTAATAGTTGGTGTGACCGGTATTATGTAAAGTGACTCTTTTTTATTTAAACATGACATTAATTTTAGTAAAAAGATAATGTTCATACTGAATACTGAGAAAAAACACTTCTTATATTTATATATATTATTAATACTATCCATGAGTCATTTTTTACTTGTATGAGTCCACATCATCTCAATACTATGTCGGGTGTGACTGGAATGAATCAAATTGTGTATTTTTATTTAAGGATAACAATAATTTATGTTAAAAAGAATAAGTTAAATACTGAAAAGTAGGAAAATGATTTTTGATCATTATGATACATTAGTAAGACGATCCATGAGTCATTTATTGAATTTTATGAATCACCCACACATCAATCTAATGCATGGTTTGACCAAAATGACTCAATGTATCCATTTTCAGTTTAAAATTAACATTTTAGTTTAAATTGTGTCCCTCACTAAAAACCATGAAAACAAACCTTGGATTACATTTTATTTAAAGTTAAAAATTCATAAGTCATTTTTGAGTATTATGCAGTATTATCACATCAAACTAATGCACGATGTGACCAGAATGACTCATAATATTGGTATCATATATGAAATTACATTTTACTTAAAATAACTAACATATTGAAAACTGACGAAACACCTTTATATTACTTTGATATTTTAGAACAGTTATCAGTGACTAATGTTTGACTTATATTAGGAAATCGTAACTCAATACACCACATTGTGTGATAGGTATTACTCAATGTATCTCTTCTTAATTAAAATTGAAATTAGTTTAAATAACATTGAACAATTGACATTCCGAAAACAAGAAAACCCATTTGGATTTAATTTATAACTTTATGAAAATTATCCATGAGTATTTTTTATCTATAGGAATCAACCACACCTCAATACAATGCCCAATGTGAATGGTATGGTTGAAGGTGTGACTTTTTATTTAAAATTGACATTAATTTAAGTAAAAAACAACTGACATTCTCAAAACTGATCCAATCCATTTTGATTGTTTTCCTAGTTTATGAAACGATACATGAGTCATTTGTTACATGTTGCAATCATCCAAACCTCAATATGACATAGGATGTGATAGGTATGAATAAAAATATCTGTTATCTGTTAAAAATATTCATGTTAGTTCAAAACATGTCACTCACTGAAAAACATGAAAACATTCTATAATTCACATAAAAATATAAGACAACAATTCATAGGTCCTCTTTGATGTGTATGTTGTAGTCTCATATAAAACTGATGAATGATGTGACTATTTTTACTCATGGAAAATTTTTTGAGTTAGAAATTACATTTTATTAAAAAACTACTAACATATTGAAAACCATGAAAACACATTCAGTTTTTTTAACCTTTATAGATACAATAAATCATTAATATGTGATATGTAGGAATTAACCTCACCTCAATCTAATGCACAATGTATCCGATATAACTCCAAATGTCGTATTATTTAAAATTTAGATTAATTTTATTAAAACAATTATGTGATACACTCAAAATGGATAAAACCCATTAAGGTTGTTTTGATATTTTATGAAAATGTTCTATCACTCATTTGGGACATGTTGTAATCACCCCCACCTCAATACGACAAATGATTTAACTTTTATAACTCCAAATGATTATTTTTTCGAATATTGACATTTGTTTAAAATATTATTTCATATTAATGTTTAATCTTTCACATAATAGATTAACTTTTTTCTTCTTATATAGGTTGAATCATTTTATCGGGTTAAGATAATTTGTTAGGAATCTGATACCATGGATGTATAATTTTTAATGGGAATCAAGGATATCACATGATGAAATATTAGTTTTTTTAAATGATTGGTGGATAATTGTAAATGTGATTACATTTAAAAAATTGGATGTGTTTACCAAAATCTTGTTTTTGTATATACGATGGGCATAATTTTTTTTTATTCATTATTTTAATTAAATGTAAATATTATATTAATTAATTATTTTATAAAATTTTTTGAAATCAAATGTTTTTTATGGTGTGCTATTATATTAATAACACATTATAGCATGCTAGGACTTTATCAGTGCTAAAATGGATATAATAAAGGGGTACCCCTATCCTTGTTGATATTAATAGTGATTTATTAGTGGTGTTAAAATCCTATTTTGGTGATGTTAAAGTAAATATGTGTAATACTTATTTTATAAACATTGTATCAGTTATATAACTTTCTATAAGCCCTCACTTTTTTATCATCACATTTATTTTCAAATATAAGATCATTATTTCGGTATAGGGTAACATATTTAAAATCCTTTCATTTTTATATCCTTATAAATTAATATAAATAAATATATATGTGATTAATCTTTTAATAAAAAAAATATCTACACACACCATTTTTTTATTACACCATGATCTTCTAAATATTTTATTCTCTCAACAACTGTCAATAGTGAATAATTAGAGTATGCTTTATATTTTTCATACATTTTTAGTTTCTCTCAGTTAAACAAACCATCAACATTATTTCATCCTATGGGATCATTGACTGTTTTCTCAAAAAAAAATCCACCAAAAATACGTAATAATCAATGTTCATAACTGTATTAAAGAACTATCGTAGAATCATGGAATATGGAGAATCTCATTTTCATCCATAATGATTTCTGAAAAATCGATAAATATTCCAAGATGAATATAAACATTCAAGCTATTATGTCAACCTAATATCTATTCACTCAAAAAACCCATCACGAATCCAAGATCGCATTATTATGTTTAAAAATGGATGAATTTTTGAACAATTAATTGATTTAATATTCCATTTTTTATCACTAATATTATTTTTTAATATCTTTGTTTTGAAATTATTATCTAATAAAAGCAGTGATCAACTCATTTATTTGTCATTAAATATTACTAAAATATAGTTTAAATAATTTTTATAAATATCCTCATGATATTTTGAACATTAATAAATGATTGAACATTGTAAAAAATTAATCCATTAAAAGTTAATTATTTAAATGATGATTTTTATCTATAAAAATCATATATTTTCATTAATGTAGAGTCCTACTCATATGTCCCATGACCTGTATGTAGGTCTCAATAACTCATATGAACTGTGGGATGACTCATACACAACTATGGAATCACTTTTACACATATTATGTGATTTATATATGAAACCTAAAAAAATTAAATCTCTCAAAAGAATGTATCAAATTACAAATACAATGATACAAATGACTTATATTCATTCCAAACATATCCAATCTTCATTTTATTTTGGTAATAACATATACACATATTCCAAATGGCACATAGATATTGTCATAATGACTAGTGCACAATATTGAAATGGATAATACACAAATGTGGAGTATCCATGTCTTTAATAAATATTCCCCCATATTATTTGAATGAATCAATGTATTCGTGGGTGTATTTCTAAATAACTCATGTGAAGATTCATGATGATTCATATATAGAAATAAATGCCTATCAATTTTTCCATCCTCAACTACAAATTTCATATTATATCCACATTGATTTAGAGTCTTTCCAAAGTTACCTCAAGGCATCTTAATGACATAAAATCTCCTGATAATACCATTATATAATTATACAAATTATGAGAAGACTTATATACCCATTTTTCTTTCTTCGATGGTACACTATAGTATATTAAGTAAAAACATTTCATTATGTCAAGTAATTCAACTTCTTATCATTCCATCCTAAACATCAGCCTTCATAAACATTACATCAAATGTAGTTCTTCACTAATTTCAATAGTCGTTATTCTTGGTACTCAAATAATGGGTTCAATACTACGTCAAATAACATATCTCAGTAATTGAAACTATTATAGTATTTTTAATAATAAAAATAAATCGTTTCTAACATATTATCTTTCATCCATGTTCTCCAACCCCTGTTGTAATATTTTGTAGACATTGCAAATTCTTCCTTAAGAACTTATCATCAATTATTGCAGACCAACTAAAACAATCATCTGATGTTATAACTACTACATAGAATCTATCCTTATAGGTATTCCATGAAACATCACATTCCTTTAATCATATCCCAAATGTATGTGAAACACCATTGTGAACTTTATTGGGGGGATAATTCCTCCACTAACACAGTTCTTCAAGATATATATATATATTGACAACAATTTTAACCAACAAAATTCATTGGTCGGTTCAACGTCAAATAACTCAAATTAGTATTTTATTTGAATAAAAATTAACCTAGGTTCGATAATTTCAAATATAGTTTTATATTTTGAAATTATTATTTTAAAATCATTAATTTACACATTTATTTAATTATTGTAAATATGATGGTCTAATAAATTTTATTTTAATGTTGATACCTTTTTGAGGTAAAAAATGTTGTGGTAATTCATAAAAAGTACATTTTCAATTATTTTTTAAAATTTTATCTTCTTTATAAAAATCCAAAAAATCTACATTAAGATATTTTTAATATGCAGATTTTAAATAAAAATCTATTTTTATCAAATTGTAACAATAATATTTGTAAATATAACTTATAATGAAAATCACATAAAACATGGGAAAATAATTTATTTTGAATAATCATTTTTACATTACTAAGATTGATCTCATTCATATTAGTTGTCATTCATTATTATTAAATCATTTATAATTATTTGATATATATTCTTTATAATAATATAGGTCTCTAAAATTTGTAATTATATTTTAACATAATAAGTTTGATTTTTCAAAAAAAAATTAACACATACATTATTTATTTTTATAATTAACATTAATATTATGTTATATAATTTTTGAATTATTGTTATATAATTATAATAATTATTTTAAATTATTTTTATTTTAAATTAAAATTGTAACACATTTTAAAATTCCAAATCGGTCGAGATAATATGAAAATGGTTTTTTATTATACCCAATGGTAATACTTTATATGAACGATAACTGTATTTATTATAAAGACCTCTTATTTACAACATTATTCATCAACTCATTCCTATTAAGGTTATTTATAATTCATCTAAATACTTAAATGATAATTTTAAAAGTATTTTTCATTGTTATAGTTTCTTTTAACGTTTGTGATAATTTAACAGACCATCACATAACTAAATATCATGTTCTTCCTTTTTTGATTTACCTCTATTTATTATCCACCAATAGACATTCACTATAGAAAAATGGTTACAACTATTCTCTGATCTTTCACATTGTAGTTAAATGATTAACTAATAATATTTTTTATGTATGGGAATATTGTCTTGAACTTCATGAATATTAATTTGACAATAAAAGATAGTTTTATGTCCAATTTGAATATTTAATTCATCACATGAATAATCTAATTTATAGCATAATACAGAAATGAGATTACAAATATTTTATTATGACTAAAAAAAACATTAAATATGTTTTGAAAAATATAAAAAAAATTGAGTGAGTTAGAGTATTTTTTTATGGTTTCTATGAAAATAATGAATGTTATTGAAGATCATTTTTTGATAAATTTTATCATTAGATAATGAAGGACAAACATAATAACAATGTACTGTTAATATTATTTTTATATTAATTGCAAGGGACATACATGACACATTATTTATAAACATTGTCTTGAAACATTGAGATGATGGGTATGAGAGAGAGAACCTTTGAATTGAGAGTAGGCCTATAGTAAAATTTATTATCATAGTAGTCTATGTTGATTTCCATTGAACACCAACACATCATCTATGTATGGTCATTAGATTTTAAATTTATGGGTGAAATAATTAATGTGATTATTATGAATATTCGTTTCCACCCTAATTTTCCTCAATATGTTTTTTGGGCATTATAAATTAAAAAAATGTGTTTATTTCTTTTTTATAACTGATTTATCACATTAACATCTAATGAATTACGATCCTCCACATATAATTATTATTTTAATTATATCTATACCCCAAAATATTTTTAATATATATATATATAATATTTTTAATTCAAAATATCATTTTTAACAAATAATCAAGAATGATTGTATATACCCCATGAAATGTTTAACTATTATATGGAGATCTTCATTTGTAATTCGTTGAAATTAAACTACCGAACATGATACAAAAATGATATCCAACCATATTTTTGACTAATAAAATTATATTTCAATCTCCCTCAATAAAAATTCTAGATCAAAATGAATACTAAATTTAAACATTTTAGTTTTACTTTCAACGGTTATTGGTACTGAAATATTTTTTTTGAATTACATGTCAAAATATAAAAAATTTATATTTTTGTATTCAGAGATAAAATTATATTAACTTTCTTATTAACTAAATTCCTAAAAAAACTATTGGGTTCCTTGGCATAAATAGTTTAAACTCTGATAATATAGTATTTTCAAATTATTCGATAAAATCCATCTAAATTTTGATAAAGATTACATCATCAATGTAAATTATTACCCAGAACAATTCTTCTTTTGTAGGATTAAAAAAATAGAAACTAACTCTAATAAACATCATATTCTGCAAGTAAAAATCCAAAAAGAAATCCAATTTCCTTATGCCTAATATTAACCATGAAAAAATTTATTTAATTGAAATAGCTTACCTCTACCATCACCAAGTTAAAATCCAAAAAAAATCAATGCATAAATCCATAATAAGAACCCCATTCAATAATGTAATATTGATATATATTTGGTAAATATTAAAACCTTATTGACTATAAAACAATTAAAATAGTCATACCTTCTTGAGTCAGGCTTATGATGTAATCATGAGTTTGATCATTGGAATTTTATATTAGACATTAATTGTTCTAGATCACATTCTGATTCATATCATCTTTTTTCTAGAATGCCTATTTTTTAAAATGAAATTGAATTCCATAAACCTCTCTAATATAACCAAATTTTTATTCTTCCCCTATTGATCCATTTAATTTTTAATGCATTTAATATATGGATCATCATTTATCTCTACTTAAAAAAGTGTGAGTTGCAAATATGGTAAAAAATCATCTTTTAACAGTCCTTATCAATGTTGTTTGTCTTTAATAAATATTATCTATAATGACATTTATTTCATCAATTTTATATTTTCTTATATTTTTAGTCTGTTATTTAATTACTTCATCATTTATTTCCTATTTGGATTCATCAAAAATACCATACTTATAATAAGTGATATAATTTTTTAAATTATTTATATCAAATTCATACAATTCTTAAATATTTTCTTATAAATATGAATTTATATATAATCTTATTTATATTTAATTAATTACATTGAAATTATATCTTTTTTTGACCTTATTATTCCTTTTATCAAAAAAATTATAACCACTATAATTTGTGCAATAACCAAGGAACTCTAATTTTTCCATTGTATCACCATATTTTCAATGGTCTCATTGAATATTTTTTATTATTTAAAAAATAACTTTTAAGGAAAAAAGGGGAAACCCACACGATCATGAAACAAGAAAAGTCAAACCTCATAAAATATAGTCAGGTTATTCTAGAACAAATTGACGTGATTCAAAACTTTTACCTTGACTAGACACCATTTGATGAAGGTAGCATCCACATCACAGTTGTCCTTAATGAGATCCTCGAAGTGGGATTCCATCATATCCCATGTGTTCACATGCTCTTCTAGACTTATTTGGCCCTAATTGAAACAATGTTTCAAAATTCTATTCTGTTTATCAATCCAAGATGATTAGTTTTCACACAAATCAACATGCATGGGTCTTTTGAAAACTCTATGAACATCCTCCTCTAAAATCATTATCATGAATGATTCCTCTATCATTTATTCATTATAATGAAAGAGAATCTCCTCAATGATGTCTGATTCAATGTGCTCCATAGTCTTTGGGATGTTAGCAACAACAGTCAAACTATTTTAAGGGAATTTCATTTACTAGAAGACCTTGTAACAGGAGGACTAGGTGAGGTTTAGTAGTCCTTTGATCTATTCTACCTCCGACTGTGCTGGATAAGCCCATCTAAACCAACAATGGTGTTCTTCCCTTTCTTTGAAGAGGACCGAATGTACTATTCTGCAATTTCTACTTCTATGGGATTTGGGGACCATAGTTCTGAGGAAGACTCGTTATCTTCTATATAACATCTGACCAACAATTTAGAGGACATATATCTACATTCCCATCCTCCATGAGAGTCACTTCTTCAAATGGAGGTGGATCATCAACACTCAAAAGCGTAAAACAGTTTTGAGAGCCACTGGAAAATCCAACTAAACCTATGTGAACTAGAGAAGGAGGCATCAATCCCTCACCAAGGAAATGTTCTATCGACACAGACATCTTAATAGGGAATGGGCTATAAAATGTACTAATTCTAGCCCCCTAATAAACAATAAACCCCAAACAATTGGATGGATTGTCCTTACCTGATCCCGGGGCCGTAATCTGTTTGGGAGAACTGCAAATAGATCTCACAGCCTCTGCATATGTGGGAGGACCCTTTGGGCACACCATGAACACTTCAACCTCCCCTGAACCACCTCAGACCACCCTTTTTGAAGGGTTAATACCTAAATCCTACCTCAGATAACCAAAAACATCATCAACCCTCAATACTAAAAACCTCGGTCTTGTTACATTGTAGGTGGTTGTAGGAAATCCCATCTCCACAATACCATGATTGTCCACTTCAGGAGAAATATAAGAAAAACCAGGGATCAGGTTATTAGGACCATCTATCACAGTGAATCGCAAAGATTGATCCTCTCCCAAAGCACATCAACATCTACCAGAATCATGACCAAGAAGCTTGCAAAATGAACAGAAAGAAACTCACGATTCATAGCGTACCTTTTGGTACCAACATAATCCCCCTTCAACCTCGATGAAGATGAAGTCCAGCGGGTTCATGGATACATAAAATTCAACACAAATCCTCAGGGAAACCGGATGACACATAGTGCGAGTACAAAGATCCAAGTAGAGAAAATGCCCCACCATATTTCCGATCAAACGAAGATCCGCTGGATTTTGAAAAGGAAAAGGAAGACCGGTAAGAGAAATCCAAATTTCCATAATGAGAGAGTCATGATGAAGATGAAAATCAAATGACCACTGAAAGAGAGAAAAATGTAAACTTGGATGAAAACAGGGAGCATGATCCAATGTAATGATGAGATCATCTTCATTCGTGAACTGTATCAAAATTTCCTTCGAATCTAGAGGCCCTATAATCACATAATCATGTAGCTTCCAAAAAGAGGACACATATCAATCAAAGGCTTCCACTGAGGGGTGACGCTTACCAAAGCGATCAACCAATGATAGATCCAACATTGATGAAGCATTGGTGAACTCCAGGGAAGAAAGTAGTACCGATATAACTCAATGCTCGAGTGACTTGACCATAGGGCATAGTTCAATTGGGGGAATGCTGGGGAGGGTAACTGGGTTAGATATGGGGGGAAATGAGGGAGCGTGGAGGGGTGAAGAGTGAAGGGGAGGACCCTCCTAACCCCTGGTCTATAAAGGGCTAGGGAGGGGAGGTAGTGGTGCAGTCATAACCTAGGCCATCAAAGGCGAGAGAGAGAAGTGATGGCGCCGGTTCCTACATTATCACCATATTTACCATGAGTGTAAAGATTTACAGAGGAAAGGAGGACTAATGGGAGGGAATGAGTGAATCAGTGGGTTCTTTTACAAATTATTATTTTATCAATTCATCCTTCTGGAAATCTTTAGACTAGATCAACTCACAGTTTCTATATCAAACATTCTTGTAAAATGAAGATGAAAGTGTCTTGAGGACAAAATTAATTACAAGTATTGTATCAATGATGTTATCATTTTTATGACTGTTTATTCAACCCAATTCATTTTCCCCGCAATAATTATATTTTCAATATAATAGTCAGTCTATCCTACAATTTTATATACTATATCAATGTATACAAGTGTTTGTGGCTTATAGATCATATTTATCAAGAATAAAAAAAGGATTATTTAATGATGTCTCATAATATCTACAGCTTCACACCATGCTATACTTATGTAACCTGATTCAAACAAGATCCAAAAAATCAAATCTTGTATTTGAAAGTGCTATATTTATGTTCTTTATTGTAATTTGATCCCTATATATTCATATAAATTTTCTGCATCAATGAGATTAATCTCCATTAATGAAAAATAAGTTCATCGACTACCAATAAAAATTAAATATATATTGAATAATCATCAATACCTATATGAATCATAGAATTTTAGATATTATCATGAACATATACTATGGAAATCTTAATCACTACTCTAATTATCAACACTAATAGTTTGAAATAATAAAAACATATGAGTTTCTCATCAAATTTTTTTTATAACTACATCAGAACAAGGCATGTTATATACGATCTGTCTTATTCTTATTTTCCAATTTATTCAAAACATGATTGGTATAATCTCTTCATCACTGATTCATATTCTCTATATATTTTCATGATAACATATACCAACTACTCATTATTTCACTTTCTCAATAGAACATCTTATTTGAACCTTAGGATTTTCCACACAATAAAAATAGATGCTTCTTTATTTTTCTATATCACCATCCTCAAATATTCTCATTAATTTGTGTCTTAATTAAATATCATTAAATTGACCCCTTCTTAATCAGTATGACCATGTGTAATATCAATAAGAATTATTCACTTCCATCTATAAAGATAAATTATAGAATCCTAACCATTGGTTCTAGTGATATTCTTCAACTATTTATTTTCCCAATGATATTCATAGAATACGCATATTTAATGCACCTCACATTAGAAACTCATAATGTAATATATTAATAGAATATCTATAATAAGATGAGATTCAAATTATTCTCCAATGGAAAATATATCCTCTATAATATTAACATTAGTCACTTAAACTGTATAAAAACATATAACACATCATTCCTTACACAACATGTAACACATTTTTAATGGAATGGAACAATCAATGAATACTATATTATAACGAACTTAGTTTTTGAACATAAATTAATGTAATTTTGTAAGGTTTTATCTTTATGAAACACCATAAATTAACTGATATAAATCATCATAATATAGTTGTATATTTTTATAGTTTTAGTATGTTAACTAACTAATAACATTAAAAATATATTATAACCAAAGAATCACATTAAACATAAAACAGAAGTAGTACAACTATGAAACGAACAAACACTATTTTTAGAATTGGAATTATTTAATTTAATAAAAATTTTATATGTTTGTATGTTTCCAATAAGAATGAGTTTTGAAATAAAATATAGTATATGAAATATTAAAATCTTATAAAAAGTCATTTTTTAATATTTTTTGGATTTTATTATAATATTAAATTTCTTTTTTAGGTTTATAATTTGATAAAATTAAAAATTCATTTTGAATTATCATTATCTTATCAGAATAATTTTAATTTTTGAAATTGTTTTAAAATATATTATTTGTTAGATAATATTATAAAATACTATTTTTGAAAATACTATGGGTTTTAATACATCACATAAATATAAATACGAACAAGAAATTATGAGATAATTTTCATGATCAATAATATTTTTTATGATACGTTATATATTTTAAATCATCATATTTATATTATAATCCAATATTTTATAATTTAGGATATATGTTATATTTTCACAAAATTTGTTATGAGTACATTATAAAGTTATTTATATCATTTTCAAAACATGGAATGTATTTTAAATTTTAAATAATTAGGTACAAATTATTTAATAAGGACCACATTATTTTTATGAATAATGATTATGATACCTTGGTTTAATATTAGTTATCATCATAAAACCATTAATTTTGATGGAATGATACCTTTTTAAATGTTTTTTATATTTAAAATATAACTGAAAAATATTTAATTCAAACAGTAATATGTTGTTTAATAAAATATAAAAAAATTAATTAATACAAAATTAATGGGTATTAATTATTTTATAATATTATGCACACATAGTGATTAGAAAGAAATTTAAAAATTACGTTTTCAAAACATTCTATGTTTTGATTTAAACCTTAATATTATATTATTTATATATTTAATTTTGATTAATGGAGTCCTAATTAATATTCAACAATTTTAAAATTTTAAATAGGGAACACCCTTATATTTTTGGTAATAAATTAATAGAAATAATTAATATTTTATGAAAATTATTAAATGGTTATAATATCAATTTACGGTGGATTGAATATCACAAAAATAACATGAACATAAGACCAAAATGTTTTTTTTTCTGTTTTAAAGTTATACATACATTTATTACCAATTTTTTTTCACATGTCACACCTATCCTTATTTATATTCCATTCTTACACCTTAGATAACATTCTTTTCCAAGGAAAAGATCCCCAGTCTCTCATATAAATGAGAGATCACTTAAACCCGTTCAATACTCATCTAATATTTTTAATTTTCAATGAAAACCATCCCAAATTCTTCTTAAATTTATAACCTTAATATCACAAATTCCATTAATCAGAAAAAATTATCCTATGTCCCTAAAGTTTTAGGAATTCATCAACAGGATGTTTATGGTATCAATATATGTATCACATCTTCATAAACATTTCATTCTCATTATTTTCATTATAAATCAATTATAAACATAGTATATTCAAAAATACTCATTATTAGTATGTGGGGTCTTATTATAATAATGGTTAGAATATCTTTTCCCATCCCTTTATAATAGAGAGAAACATTAATATAAATATCCGTTTGAGGATTACTGCCTCAATAAATAGATGCTTCAGTATTTCATCATAACATTTCATGGATGATAAAAATAATTAATATTATAATATAATATTTATATAATTTTAATTTTTCTAAATTGTTAATACATTTTATTCTCTAAATTTTATCAAATCTATGAAAACATGAATGTCATTTGTCTGTATGTGTGGAATACTGCCTCCATGAGATGGTGTTTCTCATTTAGTATCCATATCTACCAAAATGAATGGTCTATAAATATATTTAATTTATAAAATGTGTTATTTAGTAATAAATTAACAATTTTGAATAAAAATATTATACATTTTCAAAATAATATTAATAATAAATATTAATTGTATGTTAATCTAATAAAAAGGACATATTAATTTAACATTTCTTAATTGAGACAGTCAATGGGAAAACTATTTAAATAAATAAATAATATTATATTGAAATATTAAATGAATTTATGAAACTAAATTATTTAGATAATTAAACTATTATAAAACACATATAACCATGGATAAAAAAATTAAATTATTAAAATTAAATTAACTGAACAACTCTGGGTGACCGATGAAAGTAGAAACAATATTAAAAATACGTACCAAATGTTAAATAATTTAATATATAAAACTAAATAAGGATTAATACATTTCATTAATATATATTTAATTTAAATAATTTATTTATATAGGAGGTTAATCCCAAGTGTATAGTAGTTTATAACATAAACGTATGAAATTTGTTTCTCAAAATCCCTTTCTTAAGACACATTTTACTTTATACACCAATTTACATTTATATACTGTCTATGATTTCCAATAGTTATTTGATAATGAAGTATCTTTTATTCACCGTATTTTAGGTTTCTTTTCATGATATTACTCTTTTAATGATTTTTATTATTATATTAATATCATGTCATAATTTTTTTTTCAACTCAAGTATATTTTTCTACGAGTGATGAAATATCTTCTTGAATATGATCTACCATTACTATTTTTCCTACCATTACCTTCTTAAATAGTTATTTTCTATTTAGATGGGTATATTTCATCCCTTTATAAATATACTTTCAATTTATGAATTCCATCTTGAAATAAAAGTATGATATTGATAGAAATAACTCTTATACTTTCTACTGGATATTTTTCTTCCAAATTCATTTTTTACATTTCAAAAATATTTTCATTCATGTTTTATATGACATTTATAATTATAGTGAACTCTTATAAATTAATAGTTTTATCGTCTTTTTTAAAATGTGTGTTTCACTCTATGATTTTAATTGAATTTAACAGTTGTTCTATGGTTATATTTCAAAAACATGTTTTCATATGCAGTAATATATTAAAATGTTAAAAATTTAATTCATTCCATATTTTTTAAATCAAAATTTCCAAATAATTTTAATTTTAATAATTAAATTAAATTTACATATTTTATGTGTTTATGTTTGCATAATTTTTCACCAAATCAATTCACATTTACAAGTTCCTCTCTGATTGTATATTTTCACCTCATTTTTTTATGAGACATCCTCTCTATGATTGAAAGATATAAAAAAGACCATTATTATTCTCATGTATTAATATGATATTTATTTTTAAAAAATCTCAATGGATGATGGAAATTCATATATCCATGAAAATCTTCCTCATTAATTTTAGGGTGCTCTTCATCGACGTCATGTTCTTGATCAAGGGTATTATTCAAATGATATCATCCACCTTATTTATCTGGATGGATCATAAAATTTTCTTCTACATATATGGTAATATTCATCAAAACGTTTTTTCTATCATAATCATATATATTTTTAGTTCCAATTGACATCCAATGATGTTCCATTATGATTTTCTGATATTCTATTATTTGATTGATGTTTGTCCACTAGATTACCAATACATCGAATGGATGATGAAATTCTTATTCAAACAATAAATATATTTCATATATGGTGTAAATACCATATGTGTAATCATCATTGTTTAGTTTTATTTACCTATAATGATGCTTAAACTAATTATACACCACTTTATTTTCCATTGATTTAACATGTATTGTTTTTTTTTTGAAGAAATATTGAATGCTTATTTGGGTAACCACATGAAAATGATATAAATCCTATTTTATTTACTTGGGTTTTTGTTATATATTCATCAAAACTAGGTGACACGGATATGTACGATTTTAATTATGTGAGTAGTTGTACGAGAATTATATATCCGTCCATGGAAATTGGTAATTTTACATCTCATGATATATCATAGTACATAGGTAGTGATCCTCAAAAACTCTAGGAGTTTGTAGTCATCCTAGAAAAATATATTATTTTGATAATTCTTATAGCATTTACTTATGATTATTATTTCGTGATTATCATTTTAGGACAGTCCAATGATGAAATGATCTTATAATATGACCATTTTGTCCTCTATGATCTTATGAAATCATTTAAATATACAATGAATACATGATTAATATAATAATATTTTTTATATAATGTTCTGCTTCCAATTTTATACTAATTTATCATGTTTATTAACATATTGGGAATTTTAGATCACCCTTTTCCTTATGAATTTCTTCAGTATATCATAAGCTGTATTAATGGGGAATATGGGAGTTAAGACAACCATTTTGAGTTTTAAATAATGGTATTGAATTTATTTTTAAGATTTTGTATTTTTTATCTAATATTCCAATCAAACTAGACCTCAGGATCCTCATTTTTTATTGGTTTTAAGAGTTTTTATGAATGTTATAGTAAAGTATGATTAAGCCTTGGGATATTATTATTGATATCATATGAAGGTATAGTTATTTTTAGAGATTCGTATTGAAAATATTTATTGAAAATTAATGATAATACTATTAATATGATAAGATTATGAATTTTTTGTAAGGTATATATTATTTGGTTTTCATATAAATAAATCAATATCATGATAATGAATGAGGATGTGGCTTTCACATGGATATATTTAGAGTTAATAACCCATAATAGTGTTTTCTTGACTTTATATTATCCATCATTTTGGTTCATGTTGAATCGTCCCTTACCAGATACCTAGTTTGACACTTCTACAATATATGCACTGAATGATCATATAATCATTAAAACACACTATTGAGTATTTATGTTGGAATTATATTGTGAGATTATTTTGATAATTATAAGACAAACCACTTAATGATAAGATTATTAAACAATGTTTGATATAGTTTGGTCTGTGGGAATAGTTTGAAAATGTGAAAATGTACAAAAATTATAATTTTAAAGGTTAAAATGCTATTTCTTATTATGATAATTGTCATGTATTGTATATTTTTCACCACATGTGTAACACCCCAGGTAAATAAGGAATATGAAATTTTCATATTTATCCATATTTGTGAATAAAATATTAATATTACTTTAAAGGGGACGCTATGCTCGATGGCGTACCCAACACGCAACAACGAGTTTCTTGGGAATCTTACGTTGCACTCTAATAATAAAATAATATTATTTTTAATGGTAGTTAACATGTAGCCATTGTAATGGCGGGAATGGATATAAATAACAAAAATGTTATTATATATGTTCTTAAATATTTTTACAATTATACAATAAAAGATAAAGGCTTAAAATACGGAAAGAATTCAATTTTAGGCGTATATGCCCTAGTTTTCACTAAAGGTTCACTTATCACCTTTTGATGGAGAACCGTCATTAAATATAGTTTTGTTCACTATTAAACATTATTTTGGACCAAATAAAACTCTTATTAAGAATCGGGACATCAAAATTTACTTTGTGTAAATTTTTGGTATCTTTCCGATAAAGTTCATTTTTATAATAAATAGTGTAAAATGTTGTATTTTAATTCAAAACCACTTTTTAATCTAATTTATTTATATGATTAGATTATATTTTGAATTGGTTTTAAAGTGAAATTAGAAAATATTTTTACCAATAAATCCAATAGTGGTCATTGGAATCAATTTCACTTTGAAATCAGACTTAAACTAGTGTCAATCTTTTGATACTTATTGTTTCATAAAACACGCTATTTGTCATGACAGCGGGAATTAATTATTAAATTAATTAATGTGACTTATATGTTTTGAATTTTGTAAAACGGACTTTATTTTTGAATTTAGAATATCAAATAAATCTTAGGGTGAATTTTTGGGATTTTTCTGAAAAACTTCAATTTTTGATGAATAGTGAAACCACTAAGTGGTACTTATAAAAACTGATTTTTTGTTTAAATGAAATTTTTCCATCATTGTGTTTTGATTTTCAAAAATCCGACATACATGGTTTTTATTAAGAAGTAAAATGTGGTTCAATGAGATTAAAATATTTTTTTGGTGAATAGTAACTTATTAAGTTTTTAATCGCGATTAGTGGTAATTAGTGTAGTTTAAGGTAAAAATAATGCTTTAATAAAATGAGATGAGCTTGACACATGTCTTACCCTCATTGGTTGTATCATGGCTGACCAAGACAAGCCATGGTTCAACTTGGGGACCCCATGGATCCACTTTGGTTGGGAAATGACATAAATAACATTTTATTTAATGTAAAAGTAAAATTGACACAAACATGATATGTTTTACTAAAACAATTTTTATGTGGGGTTATACAAGTAATATATTTGATTATAAATATTCATTGGAATGATAAAAAGATTTCCTACATCATAGTATTTTTTTTAATTTTTAGACATTAAATAAATTAAATTATTTATGACATAATAATGATGCAACGATGACATCATTATTTGACGATTTAAATAAAATGGAAAGATAATATAAAATCTATAAACTACACATGTCTAAAACTTATTGGATAAGTTTATTTCAAAGCCTTATCACCTTATCCACGAATTATATCAATGTGGGACCTTTTGAAACTGAAACACATTTTCAAATAAAGTAATATTTCTTTACATTCCAAAAGTACCTCTCCTCTCCTCTTATAAAAGGCCCCCACCTCTACCTCATTTAACACACTCCTCAAGCCTTTGGCTCGTCCAACCCCTTCCCATTTACTCTCTCCACATCCCTCTCCTAATCCTAGAGGATTCCCTTTGGGCAGAATTCTTTCAAAGGATACCTTTAGGGTCAAATCAAAAGGAGTTACACTTTTAAAGGTAATTCATTCTCTCATGTTCATTTGTTTTATTTTGCTTCTCCAACCCCCTAAACTCTTTTTATTTACTTCTTTTGTAACAACACCAGTATATTCAATATATTAGGATGTTTTTATAAGATTTATTCGTGCTACACTCTCACACAACTATATCAAATGGTTAAAGAACATACGGTTTCCGTGGATGGTGAAATTCTGCCTCCCGAAACGATGATTGTTCAATACTCATTTAACACCTTCAAAGGAGGCCATTATGATGTCACTATTTTTATATATGATATATAATATGTTTATGTTTTATTTATTCTTCTGTATTTTTCATTTTTGTCTTACCTTTATGGCTTCCATTATGGGTATACGCGATATCTTCATTTAAGGAAGTGTGGACTACCGCCCCCTCAAAGTGATTTGATTCGTTAAATACCATATGTGGGATGTATAAAGGATGGAAATATGATATTATATATGATATTATACTGGAATTATAATATACCTTTATATCATTATTATTCCATTCTATAAAATACGAAATAGAAATGAAAGTAGCGTTCATGCGTACGTACGGCTTACCGTCTCCATGAACGGTGCATTTCATTTCTTACCTCTAAATGATTATGTAATGTTATAAATGCATGCATATACTGTATATATATGAAATATATGATATCTACATAATGAATACAATTCTGGATATAATAAACATTTGGCCACACGAACAACATGTAATTGTAAGAAGTCCACTTTCAACTTAAGAACCAAATATCGGCAAAACAAATATTATTAACTTAAATGATTACATAATGTTTATGACATGGTAATAAGTGGTATAAAAGTAATAATGAACATGAAAAAGGTTCTTATGTAATTATAAATTAACTCAAGTTTATTATTCAGGAGATTAAAGAATGATCGAGTCAAGTCGGACCCGAGGTATGAGATCCTACAACTCTCTATCTTTTTAAGTACACTCTTTTATGTCATTTATTTTAAGCTCATCTTTCTTATGATTGGGATGTTCTTTTATATTAAATTTACTGTAATTTTTATGTTCATGTGATGAGAGACCCTATTCTCTCTCATCAATCCATTTTGGAAGTTTTGAGTGGCGCCGTTAGGCTGCCGAACTTTCGTAAGAGTTCTAACCTCTCTCTTTCTTTTTAAGTACTCTCCATTATATCACTTCTTTTAAACTCCTCCTTGCAATGTTGGGGGATTTCCTTTTATATTCCACTTGCTGTAAATTCTATTGTAATATGATGGGATACTCTATTTGATCTCATCAATCCATATTCGGAAGTTTTATGTGGTGTCGTTAGGCTGCCGAGTTTTCGTAAGGGATTTTTCATCTCACTTTTATTCCCGTGAGATTTATGCTACATTCGCCACAAATTACATTGAGTGGTGTATGTACTGCCCATTATTCTACTCTTTGTGTAATATACTTTCATTTATGAGTATTTACATCAATGATCTATTGTCCTTCTTTCATGGGGTGTATGTTTTGAAAGATACCCAAGTCGGTAAGGGAACCTTTCACCCTCCCCCTTTCTATTGAGGGTTCATTGTTGTTATGCACCAATTCACTCTTATATGGTGTATATACTGTCCTTTGGAGTATTATATCATGAATCCTTTTATTCTCATTTTATTATAAAGTTCTGACTAAATGTTATTCCTCGATTATTGTATTCAAGTGTCTCTAATTTTGGTAAAACCCCTTTAACCAAAATATCGTTTTAAATGTTTTAATTATTTGTTCTTATTAATATCCATGTTTTTAAAATGGTTTTAAGGATTTATTTATATGGATATTAATGGTTTAAAATGTTAAAAGCCTCAAGGTGGTATAGGACACTTTGATTCAAAAATCTCTTTATTAAATGTTTTAAATGGTTTTGGAAATGGTTTCTTTTTGAATGGATTCATTATTTCAATATCCTAAAATATTATATTGTGATTGAAATGTGGAAATGTTATGTTTCCTTTATTCATGTTTATGTGATACTATTATGTTATGGTTCTTGGGCATTGTTATGAAGAACGGGTGGTACCGTGATAAACTAAGGGCGCGTGAGCCCGATATAGCTCTCCAATGCATTTGGTAACGCGAAGGAGTGAAACGTTAAGGTTTCTCCGAAGAGATTTAGGGAATATACTGTGATGGGTATTCCAAACGTAACCAAGAGGGTTACTCCCTACGTAAGAATGTTATGAATGCCTCATGTTACCTTTATGTCTTATGTTTTCTATGATTTATTCATGATTTTATATGCCTATGTTTTATGGGTAAAGTATGATTTCATTCTAATGTATATATGAACTCATGTTTCCTTTCCATATTTTTTTTATAACTCTTACTGAGCTTTTTATGCTCATCCCAAGATTTTGAAATGTTTTTCACAGGTCAAGGGAAAGGTACATGATAAGATGATAGAGTCGAGGATGAGTCAAGAAAGATTCCAAGTTTTATTTTAAATATGTCTTCATTGTTGGGAAGAATGAATCATGTCTTTTATGTAACCACTTTGTTTAAAGGTGGAATGTAATGCAAGTTTCAAGATCTAATTCTCTAAAACTCTAAACCTGAAAAGATCCTCAATGTGTAATCTTTAATAACTCAAGATTAAGTAAGGTTTAAGGCTGGGGCCTTATAGTTGGTATCAAAGGTTGGTTTAGATAACTTTAGAGGTTAGGGTATTCTTTAAGCATAAGTGACATTACCATAATGGTTAGGATTTCAGAAAGAGTCCTAGTTTTAGATAAAGTGAATGAGTAAGTATATCTTAGTGTTTACCTTCCTCATTAATACATGATGATTTGGTTGATATACACACCCTGACATTTCTGTTTTTAGTGAATGGATTGATCTAGCAGGCACCAAAGAGACAACAGGTTTGAAGGAAACTGTGGTGGTTCTCTGATTAAGAGACTAGATAAAATGGAGGATTCAATGAGGAAACTCATGGTTGTTCTAAACCAAATATCAAGGAGTCATGATAAACCACTTGAACCTTGGTATGTTCTATAATGCATCATGTACGAGATGACCAATCGATGTGGAAGTTCAGGTAATAATTATTAAGGTAACCATTAGGGTTTATATGATCCTTACTTTTTAGGTAATTATGGGTTACTCTATGATATGATGGAAAATGAAAGGAATGAGTCAAACTTGAGGTTAAAATATGTTATGATCATTTTTGATGATTTTATCTCTTTTTGGGGAATGATTTAAGAATTATATAGTTTTGGAAAAAGGACAACACGTAGACCGTGTGACATCCCGTCGCGTCGGACAAAGCTGCGGGAATCGAACCCACAACCAATGTGCGACTGGTATTTATCACCTACCACTGGACTACGTGAAGTCCCTGGTTAGTTTGATTGATTCTTTCTAGTTATATGATTTTATGAATTAAGATTAAGTTGATTTTGGGTTATTTATGAAAATGATAAACCTATCTTGGAGGATATTTGATTAGGATAATTACTTTTCAATACGAGACTTTAGGAGCAACTGATGTTGTTTGGAGATAAATGTTACGATTTAACTTGGAAGAATATGTGACTAAATCCTTCAAATATTTGGGTTTCAATCTTATATTGGTTTACTTTGAAGAATTTTATGGACAAATTGTTTATCGGATGGTCCTCGTTAAACTTTGGGTTTTGTTGGACAAATTTTGGAGATTATGAATAGATTTTCTTTTTATAAGGGGTAATCCTTTTCTGGATTATCTGATCATGTAATAACCTTTTTGGTTTTGGTTTTGGTTAAAGTCTAAAGACATGGGAAGTATATAGTTCTATTTTGGGGATTAGGTGATTCTCTAGAAGTTGATTATAGTACTCTTAATGTGAACAAGTCTCCCTAAATACTCGTCTTTTGGAAAAAATATGAGTTTGACTAAGGAATCTAGTAAAAGTCGAAAGTCAACATGATAAGTCATTATGCTTCCTTATGAATAAATTCCTCAATAAAAAGTAACTTAAAACAAAAATGTTGTCTATTAACTTTTCCTACTGGGGAACCCAACACCGTTTAACCCATCACAAGTTTGTGATTTTCTTATTGTTAACTTTCTCCTAAACATGTTTTATATCCCTCTCCATCGGAACATGACCCTATGTTTTCTCCTCCATGTCCATATTTTCATACTTGGAATCCTAGTATGGGTTAACTCCGGTGACCTTTGTACTTATCTCTCTTTATTTTAAAGTGTTTGTTTTACTGACTTTTGTTCCGATGTGGGACGTTCAAGGATGTTTCCAAGCGCAATTTTAAAATTGCGAGGACGCAATTCCCAAAAGGGGGGAAGGATGTAACACCCCAGGTAAATAAGGAATATTACATTTTCATATTTATCCATATTTGTGAATAAAATATTAATATTACTTTAAAGGGGACGCTATGCTCGATGGTGTACCCAACACGCAACAACGAGTTTCTTGGGAATCTTACGTTGCACTCTAATAATAAAATAATATTATTTTAAATGGTAGTTAACATGTAGCCGTTGTAATGGCGGGAATGGATAGAAATAACTAAAATATGATTATATATGTTCTTAAATATTTTTACATTTATACAATAAAAGATTAAGGCTTAAAATACGGAAAGAATTCAATTTTAGGCGTATATGCCCTAGTTTTCACTAAAGGTTCACTTATCACCTTTTGATGGAGAACCGTCTTTAAATATAGTTTTTGTCACTCTTAAACATTCTTTTGGACCAAATAAAACTCTTATTAAGAATCGGGACATCAAAATTTACTTTGTGTAAATTTTTGGTATCTTTCCGATAAAGTTCATTTTTTTTAATGAATAGTGTAATATGTTGTATTTTAATTCAAAACCACTTTTTAATCTAATTTATTTATATGATTAGATTGTATTTTGAATTTGATTTAAAGTGAAATTAGAAAATATTTTTACCATTAAATCCAATAGTGGTCATTGGAATCAATTTCACTTTGAAATCAGGCTTAAACTAGTGTCAATCTTTTGATACTTATTGTTTCATAAAACACGCTATTTGTCATGACAGCGGGATTTAATTATTAAATTAATTAATGTGACTTATATGTTTTGAATTTTTTAAAATGGAATTCATTTTTGAATTCAGAATATCAAATAAAACTTAGGGTGAATTTTTGGGATTTTTCTGAAAAACTTCAATTTTTGATGAATAGTGAAACCACTAAGTGGTACTTATAAAAACTGATTTTCTGTTTAAATGAAATTTTGCCATCATTGTGTTTTGATTTTCAAAAATCCGACATACATGGTTTTCATTAAGATGTAAAATGTGGTTCAATGAGATTAAAATATTTTTTTGGTGAATAGTAACTTATTAAGTTTTTAATCGCGATTAGTGGTAATTAGTGTAGTTTAAGGTAAAAATAATGCTTTAATAAAATGAGATGAGCTTGACACATGTCTTACCCTCATTGGTTGTATCATGGCCGACCAAGACAAGCCATGGGTAAACTTGGGGGCCCCATGGATCCACTTGGTTGGGAAATGACATAAATAACATTTTATTTAATGTAAAAGTAATATTGACACAAACATGAAATGTTTTACTAAAACTATTTTTAAGTGGGGTTATACAAGTCATATATTTTATTATAAATATTCATTGGGAAGCTAAAAATATTTCCTACATCATAGTATTTTTTTTAATTTTTAGACATTAAATAAATTAAATTATTTATGACATAATAATGATGCAGCGATGACATCATTATTTGACGATTTAAATAAAATGGAAAGATAATGTAAAATCTATAAACTACACATGTCCAAAACTTATTGGATAAGTGGATTTCGAAGCCTTATCACCTTATCCACGAATTATATCAATGTGGGACCTTTTGAAACCGAAACACATTTTCAAATAAAGTAATATTTCTTTACTTTCCAAAAGTACCCCTCCTCTCCTCTTATAAAAGGCCCCCACCTCTACCTCATTTAACACACTCCTCAAGCCTTTGGCTCGGCCAACCCCTGCCCATTTACTCTCTCCACATCCCTCTCCTCATCCTAGTGGATTCACTTTGGGCATAATCCTTTCAAAGGAAGCCTTTAGGCTCAAATCAAAAGGAGTTACACTTTTAAAGGTAATTCATTCTCTCATGTTCATTTGTTTTATTTTGCTTCTCCAACCCCCTAAAATCTTTTTATTTACTTCTTTTGTAACAACACCAGTATATTAAATATACTAGGATGTTGTTATAAGATTTATTCATGCTACACTCTCACACAACTATATCAAATGGTTAAAGAACATACGGTTTCTGTGGATGGTGAAATTCTGCCTCCCAAAACGATGATTGTTCAATACTCATTTAACACCTTCAAAGGTGGCTATTATGATGTCACTATTTTTATATATGATATATAATATGTTTATGTTTTATTTATGCTTCTGTATTTTTCATTTTTGTCTTACCTTTATGGCTTCCATTATTGGTATACGCGATATCTTCATTTAAGGAAGTGCGGACTACCGCCCCCTCAAAGTGATTTGATTCGTTAAATACCATATGTGGGATGTATAAAGGATGGAAATATGATATTATATATGATATTATTCTGGAATTATAATATACCTTTATATCATTATTATTCCATTCTATAAAATACGAAATAGAAATGAAAGTAGCGTTAATGCGTACGTACGGCTTACCGTCTCCATGAACGGTGCATTTCATTTCTTACCTCTAAATGATTATGTAATGTTATAAATGCATGAATATACTGGATATATATGACATATATGATATCTACATAATGAATACAATTCTGGATATAATAAACATTTGGCCACACGAACAACATGTAATTGTAAGAAGTCCACTTTCGACTTAAGAACCAAATATCGGCAAAACAAATATTATTAACTTAAATGATTACATAATGTTTATGACATGGTAATAAGTGGTATAAAAGTAATAATGAACATGAAAAAGGTTCTTAAGGAATTATAAATTAACTCAAGTTTATTATTCAGGAGATTAAAGAATGATCGAGTCATGTCGGACCCGAGGTAAGGGATCCTACAACTCTCTTTCTTTTTAAGTACACTCTTTTATGTCATTTATTTTAAGCTCATCTTTCTAATGAATGGGATGTTCTTTTATATTACATTTACTGTAATTTTTATGTTCATGTGATGAGAGACCCTATTCTCTCTCATCAATCCATTTTGGAAGTTTTGAGTGGCGCCGTTAGGCTGCCGAACTTTCGTAAGAGTTCTAACCTCTCTCTTTCTTTTTAATTACTCTCCTTTATGTCACTTCTTTTAAACTCCTCCTTGCAATGTTGGGGGATTTCCTTTTATATTCCACTTGCTGTAAATTATATTTTAATATGATGGGATACTCTATTTGATCTCATCAATCCATATTCGGATGTTTTATTTGGCGCTGTTAGGCTGCCGAGTTTTCGTAAGGGATTTTTCATCTCACTTTTATTCCCGTGAGATTTATGCTACATTAGCCACAAATTCCATTGAGTGGTGTATGTACTGACCATTATTATACTCTTTGTGTAATATACTTTCATTTATGAGTATTTACATCAATGATCTATTGTCCTTCTTTCATGGGGTGTATGTTTTGAACGATACCCAAGTCGGTAAGGGAACCTTTCACCCTCCTCCTTTTTAAAAGTCTTCTTTGGTTGGGTCTTTTAATTTACATATTGTTATATTGGGATATGTTCTCATATATCCTTATTGATGTAGATTTTATGTCCAAGTGATGAGATACACTTTTTATCTCTCATCAACTCATTTTGATGTGATGTCGTTAGGCTGTCAAGGGAACATTTTAACCCAATTTCGATTTCTTTGGGTTCAACTTGTAGTCATTGAATATGTCATCCATTGAATATGTGTGAATGATCTTTTATTGTTTTACACTTAATATCCACTTATATTGGGTGTATATATATTTTTCACACATATTTTTGAGATTTATTTGTCCTTAATTTAAGGATACCTTCTTTATAAGGGATTTCATCACATTTGACATTTCTATTAAGGGTTCATTGTTGTTATGCACCAATTCACTCTTATATGGTGTATATACTGTCCTTTGGAGTATTATATCATGAATAATTTTATTCTCATGATATTATAAAGTTCTGACTAAATGTTATTCCTCGATTATTGTATTCAAGTGTCTCTAATTTTGGTAAAACCCCTTTAAGCAAAATATCGTTTTAAATGTTTTAATTATTTGTTCATATTAATATACATGTTTTCAAAATGGTTTTAAGGATTTATTTATATGGATATTAATGGTTTAAAATGTTAAAAGCTTCAAGGTGGTATGGGACACTTTGATTCAAAAATCTCTTTATTAAATGTTTTAAATGGTTTTGGAAATGGTTTCTTTTTGAATGGATTCATTATTTCAATATCCTAAAATATTATATTGTGATTGAAATGTGCAAATGTTATGTTTCCTTTATTCATGTTTATGTGATACGATTATGTTATGGTTCTTGGGAATTGTTATGATGAACGGGTGGTTCCGTGATAAACTAAGGGCGGGTGATCCCGATATAGCTCTCCAATGCATTGGGTAACGCGAAGGAGTGAAACGTTAAGGTTTCTCCGAAGAGATTTAGGGAATATACTGTGATGGGTATTCCAAACGTAACCAAGAGGGTTACTCCCTACGTAATAATGTTATGAATGCCTCAAGTTACCTTTATGTCTTATGTTTTCTATGATTTATTAATGATTTTATATGCCTATGTTTTATGGGTAAAGTATGATTTCATTCTAATGTATATATGAACTCATGTTTCCTTTCCATATTTTTTTTATAACTCTTACTGAGCTTTTTATGCTCATCCCATGTTTTTGAAATGTTTTTCACAGGTCAAGGGAAAGGTACATGATAAGATGATAGAGTCAAGGATGAGTCAAGAAAGAATCCATGTTTTATTTTAAATATGTCTTCATTGTTGGGAAGAATGAATCATGTCTTTTATGTAACCACTTTGTTTAAAGGTGGAATGTAATGCAAGTTTCAAGATCTAATTCTCTAAAACTCTAAACCTGAAAAGATCCTCAATGTGTAATCTTTAATAACTCAAGATTAAGTAAGGTTTAAGGTTGGGGCCTTATAACATATGTCAACCCACATGGATCTAATAATTTTTCAAACTAGAAGGAAACATGTGTGTGGAGAAAATTTCTATGATTACATCCACGAAAAACCAATTGTAATGAGATATAAAATAAAAAATCATAGGATTATTCCAAATAATCTATTGTGGAATATGATTAAAAATGTGAAATATTTAATGTCTCATACCCAAAAAAATAAAATAAATATCATGTCTCGTAAAATATTATTTGTTGATGATGATATAAGATAAATTATCAATTTCATATATCTCCAAAAAGTCAATAATCATGAATGGAATTAATCTAAAGTGACTATAATATGATTTAATTGTGGTATATTAGGAAGTACAGAATCAAAATATTAAGAGAAAATTAATAGTTTGGTTAATATGGGGAAAGAAGATAATAATCATCCATTAAAAAATTAATATCTAAATTTATTCTATGCTAATAACATTGGAATTATCCATTTCAATTCCCTAATCAATGTATTAATGAGGATGCTAAGAATACACATCCTCTGAGATTGAGGGGGGAAATTATAATCAAAGAAATTATAATAGATGTAGGTAATGGAATTAGTTAACAAAGGGGTTAAACCAATAGATAAGGTTTAAAATGAAAACAAAATTATCATATATTTTATTCTTTAATGATATTTTTAACATTTACGCTTTTTGATAAAATTAAATTCTACTTTGAATAATAATACTTACTAAATATTATAATTATATTATAATCATTTTTGTAATTGAAAATGTTTCACTTGCCTTATTAAAGGAGAAACCATCCTAGTCTTATTTAAACAACTGTGAGAAACCAAGATCTAATAAAACCTAGAATATTATATTCATAACATTCCTATAAATAAATAATATGTATTTATATTCTTAAAATACAATTAGAATTGTCTTTTAGAATAGATTTAATTAATTCCACTAAAGAATAGGTAATCATCATTACCAAATATTTCAAATATCATTTCTCTTAAATTAATTATAAGTTTGTTTAAAACATAATAAAATAATAAATCCAATATCATAAATACACTGACATGTTATTTTTATAATGTAATCCCCATTTTATAAAACCTTTTTACTATATATAATATGGAAAACATTTTCTTACGCATTTGTATACCTTATCATCTCCATGTTGAGATGCTATTCATTTTTCATCACTATTTTAATAGAATAGATATAAATATAAAAATATTGAGTATATATGATATTTATGACTTAATTATGAATCTATAAATATAATATATCATTTAATTTTGTTACCTATCCATATTTGGAAAACAATAACATCTCTAAGGCATATATGTAGACTACCACCATCAAGAAGTGATGTGACTCGTTTATCATTTATGATTTACATGGATGGTAATAAAGATATATTTAATAAATATATATGATATATATTCTTTAATAAATTTTTTTTAAAGTTAAATTTTATATAACATTCTTTCATTTCATTTTTTGAAAAATGAATACATTATTATTTTGTACATACAACTTATTATCTCCATAAATGATATAATTAATATTTCTATGATTATTTTATATGGATGAATATCAATATATATATATATAATGAATATATATTACATTTCTATCATTGAAAAAACTCATTAGATTATGTAACCATGATCTAATTACAAGGACCAAAACTACTGAATCAAAATTATTATGAATAAAATAGTTATCTCTCAAAATGATGATTTAATAATTAATTGTTATTGAATGAGTGTTGTAATATTATAAGTGTATCATATATGATATTATTATTATATCTATTAATCTAGATTATAATTATCATACATTTAAATTTATTATATAGGAGGATGAAATCACATACATTGCATGTCAGATTTGTGGTAAGGGTTTTGTCATCTCACATTTGATTCCATTAGACATATTCCATATTAATAACATATTTTTTTTATGGGGTGAAAATATTTACCCTTTGATATTTTATAAAATTAATACATTTAATCAAATTTTTATTAAGGTTTATTTTTTTATATTTATTTTATTAGGGTTATGAATCATAATATACCAAAGATGTATGGGATTTTTTTGTGAACACATTATATTTTCAAATTATTTTTGATCATATTTGATTTAGAAAATATATATAATTATAACCACTTAAAAAACATATGTTTTCTTTTCCTATATCAATGTATGAGTTTTATAAATTTATTTCCTATTTATTCTATTATTTAATGAATAATCAATAATGAAGTTACATGTAATGAACTCTATTTAACAAATCTTGTTTTAAATATTTATTTCCAATTTTCTAATCCATGTTCTATTAAATATAAAATATTTTATGTTATTTTATTACTGTTACACTATTATTTATAAAATTTCATTTAAGACATATTATTTTTCTATAAAAACTAAAAGAAATATTGTTTTATTTTTCCAAACATGATACATTTTACCAAAAGTATAAGGCACGACCCTTAAACATTATTTAATCTTGAGTTATTTCATGAATAAACATTGAGGATCTTTTCAGGATTATACTTTTAGATAATTAGATCATAAAGCATGCATTACATTCCACATTTAAACAGGGTGGTTACATCAAATACAATATTCAATTATCCCATAAAATGAATCATAGTTAAAATAAAACATAGATTCTTTCTTGATACTTCCTCGACACTATCATCACATAATGTACCATTCCCTTGGCCTATGAAAAACATTTCAAAAACATGGGATGATCATAAAAAGCTCTGTAAGGGATACAAAAATATAGAAAGAAAACCTTATTCCATGTATACATAAGAATCAATGAAATCATACTTTACACATAAAACATAACCATTTTACCATACCTCATGAAATCATAAGATTTATTAATAACCCATAGAAATCATAATACATAAAGGTATCTTGAGGTATTCATAACATTCTTACGTAGGGAATAACTCTCATGGTTACATTTGGAATAACCATCACAGTATGTTCCCTAAATATCTTTAGAGAAACCATAGAATTTAACTCCTTCATGTTACCCAATTCATTGGAGAGCTATCTTGGGTTCATCCACCCTTAGTTTGTCACGGAACCACTCGACTTCATACACAATTCCCATGAACCATAACATAATCATATCATATAAAACATGCATAAATGAAACATAACATTTCCGTATTTCAATCACAAGATATCAATACAACACCTTGATATAATCAAAACATAATAAAAACCATTTTCAATATGAAAAATAAAATAAAATCAAAACATGGTATTTATTTTTCATTTAAAAAATATTAAGGATTGTAGAAGAAGTCGAAACTCAAATAATGGTCACGGAGGCAGAGAAGACCTTGTCGATTCATACGTAAGAGAAAACATTCCTATTCTCATTTAGTAAAATGCTTTGTATAAAATGATTCCTTTTGAATAAAAGTAAATTTAAAAGGGGTTTACACAACGTGTAATAGAAAGTTGTGTATAAAACAAAATATTCCTCAATGAAAGGAGATTGAGATGACGTCCCTTATCTCGTGTCCGACTTGACTGGATCATTATTTAATCTCCTAAATAATAAACTAGAGTTAATTTCTACTTTCCTAAGAACGTTTTTCAAGTTCATTGTTCATTTTATATAACTTATTATCATGTTATGAACATTATGTAATTATTTAAGTTAATAACGGTCGTTTTGTCGATCTTTGGTACTTGAGTCAAAAATAAACATTTTATAATTAAAAGTTGTTCATGAGGTAAAATATCCATTATATAAAAAATTATATTCATGATGTACATATCATATATATCATATATATCTATTATATACATGAATTTTTAATATTACATAACATTTAGATGTAAGAGATGAAACACACCATTAATAGAGATGGTAAGTCATACGTACGAATGAAAGCTACTTTCATTTCTATTTTTTATTTAATGGAATGAAATCATAATGATATAAAGGTTTATTATAATTCCAGTATGATATAATATGTAATACTGTTAACTCAATCATTTTTACATCACACATATGGAATTAACGAATCAAATCACTTTGAGGGGGCGGTAGTCTGCATTTCCTAAAATGAAATTATCTTGTTTACCCATATTGGAAACCATAAATGTATTCCATAAATGAAAAATACATTATCATAAGTAAAACTTAAACATAATATATATATATATAATATAAATAGATTTACATCTTAATGGCCACCATGAGAGGTGTTAAAAGAAGATTGAACAATCATCGTTTCATGAGGCAGTAATTCACCACTCACATAAACAGTATGTTCTTTAACCATTAGAATGATGTTTGTGTAAGTGTAAACCAAATTATTATCATAAATACATCATAGTATATTTAAGATACTAGTTTTGTTACAAAATAACTGAATAAAATGTGTTTAGGGGTTGGAGAAGCTAAATAAAACAAAAGAACATAAGAGAAGACATTACCATTAAATCAGGTAACTCCCCTTGGTTTGAACCAAAGGGTTTTTTGAAGAGATTTCGTCCTAAGTTATGGATTATATGATGAATAGAGGGATATTGGTAGATTATTTTAGTAGAGTTTGGATGAGATAAAGGGCTTTAGATGAGTGAGATATGGGTACGAAGTGTGGTCTTTTTATAAGGGAGAGGATGGGCTCTTTTGGAAATCTGGAAACTATTATTTTCTTATAAAATGAAATTCGGTTTCTAAAGATCCAAAAAATTTTGAAGACTAGGATAAGGTTGACCTTGTTAGAAATAAAATCATCCAATATGTATTGTATAAGTGTTGGATATTTTTTTAAACATAATCTTCTTATTTATTTAATTTTGTTTGTTAATGATGTAAACACTGCATCATTATAGTGTCATAAATAATTTTATTTATTTGAATTCTAAAAATTATATTAGTATTACCATGTTATAGGAAATCATTATAAAATTATAATGAATATTTATATTCGAAATTATATGTTGTATAACCCCTTGTATAAATTGTTTTAGTAAAACAAAACATGTTTGTGACAATTTTATTTTTACTTTAAATAAAAGGTATTAATATCATTATCTTACCCACATGGCTCCATGGGGTCCCAAATATTGACCCATGGATTGTCACTGTCGGCGATGACTCATCCAATAAGATGAGGACATGTTTAAAGGTGATTTTATATTATTATAACATTATATTTTCCTTAAATTACCCTAATTACCTCTATTCGTGGTTAATAAAACTCAAAAGTTACTATTCATCAAAAATTATTTTCATCCCATTGAACCACATTTTACAAAATAATGACAAAAATTTATGACAGATTTTTTAAATTCAATACACAGAAGTGGTAAAGATTCATTTAGAAGAAAAATCAGTTTTTTTAACTACCACTTTGTGGTTTCACTATTCATCAAAAATTGATGTTTTTCTGAAAAATACCAAAAATTCATTCTAAGCTATATTTGGTATTCCGAATTAAAAAATGATTTCTATTTTAAAAAATTCAAAATATATAATTTGAATTAATTAATTTTATAATTAATTCTCTTTTTGAAATCAAATACCGTGTTTTAAAGAAACAATATATATCAAAAGATTGACACTTGTTTATGTCCAATTTCAAAGTGAAATTAATTACAATGTACACCATTGGATTAAATGGTAAATATATTTTATAATTGATCATTAAAACCAATTAAATAGATATTTTAACCATATAAATAAATTACTTAAAATGATGATTTGAATTAAAATAAAACATTTTTCACTATTAAAAAACGAACATTATAAGAAAAATAAAAAAAATTATCCAAAGTAAATTTAAATGTCCCAATTCTAAAGAAAAAGTTTATTTTGAAAAATCGAGCTTATAAAATTGCCGAAAGTAATATTTAGAAATGGTTTTGCATCAAAAGGCAGTAAAACAATCTTTTTAAAAAATATTAGTGTATTCTTTGCTTGAGATTGGATTTATTCTCATTTAAGCCTCTAAAACACTATCGAATTCCTATATAGACATAGATATGAAAATCAATTATTCATTACTTACATTGGATGTTACATCCTTCCCCCCTTTATAAAACTTCATCCCTGCAATTTATTTACTTATCGAATAAGTGGGGGTAGTTATCCCTCATTGCACTTTTAGATTCACATGTTGCCTCATAAATCATGTGGTTTTTCCACAAAACCATTACATGATGAATCACCTTATTCCGCAATTATTTCTCCCTGTGGTCAAAAATTTGGACCGGTTGTTCCTCATAAGATATATTTTCTTCCAACTAAACTACCACTAGTCTCAAAACATGAGATCGATCTGGAATATACTTCCTTAACATTGAAACAGGAAAAACATTATGTACATGAGATAAACTAGGAGGTAAAGCCACTCGGTACGCAACTGATCCAACATTCTCCAAAATTTCATAGGGTCCAATGAACATTGGACTCAGATTTCCTTTCTACCAAAATCACATCACACTTTTCCATGGTGAAACATTGAGGAAGACATGATCTTATTCCTCAAAAGAGATATCCTTCCTCATGTTGTCCGCATAACTTTTCTGCCTGCTCTGAGCTATTCTCATGTGTTTCTGTATCAGCTAAAATTTTTCTACCAACTCTTCTTCCAATTCTGGTCCTATCAACATCCTTTCACCTACTTCATCCAAAAAAGTTGGAGTTCGACAACGCTTCCAATATAATGCATCAAATGGTGCCATCTGTATACTGGAATGAAAACTATTATTATAAGAAAACTAAACCAATGAAAGATGTTGGTCCCAACATCCCTGATAATCCATCGAACAACCACGTAGCATATCCCCCTATCAGGACCCATCCTCGGGACTCGTGTCTTGACTACCCAAAGACCGCCTTCCATAGGCCAGGGGTTGGAGACTAGCACCAAGGCGTAAATCCCAACAAAAAGGGGAAGGTATTGCCTTTATAAAGTAAACAAACACCACAGAGTAAGCAAGAAGATGTATACACTAAGTAAAACTGAGTACAATAGTAAGTGCGGAAAGTAAATGGGCCAGAATACAAACCCAAACTGAAGGTAAAGAACAACTGGAAAGAAGGTACAACAATTGAATGTAAAACAGCAACGTCGAGTCGTCTACTGGATGTCCCACCTGATGGGTGGGTACATATAGCCTCCTCCGCTCCTTGGGTCCAGCCATCCGCTCCATGTACATCCCACCCAGTGGTCCACCTCCAGGTACCGACTTGATCCATGAGTCTCAACCATGATCAACACTGTCCGTCGTCTGCATCCAACACAATGTAGTGCAGGCATAGCCCATACATGGGTGAGTATACGCTACTGATTAGGGACCCCGAGACCCCCGAAGGTCTCCCAGAATCCACAAAGGATAATCCACAAAGGAAAGATACAATCACGAAGTAACATCCAACACTACTTCGGTATATTCCCATACATATACCTAAGTCATCAATTCCAGTTCAGCTCCAGCATCCGAGCCCATGTTCGATCACGTCCACACATGATAGTACAACCCAATCCACACAGGACAACACAACCCAATCCACATAAGAAATCAAGTCAATCATATCGAAGATAATGATTGGATGTCAGGAATCAGCTCACATAGGTATACAACTTGGTAAGGTGATAGAGATGATCAGATATAGCCACGGATTCATCTATGCTGGGACCCACGTTGGATATTATACCAGCTAAGCTATCAGACCCACCTAGGATACATACCATCCACTCTTCCAGACCCACGTAGGATACAAGAATAGAGTCAATACTACTATACCCATGTAGGATACCAGAACAGTAGTCATCGCCGTCGAACCCACGTAGGATTTCAGTAAGGTCATCATCGCTGCCGAACCCACAAAGTATTTCAGGGCAGTCTTCATCGTCGTTGAACCCACGGAGGATTTTAGTACGGTCTTCATCGCTCTAGAACCCACAGAGGATTTCAGTGATGTCATCATCATCGTCGCAGTCCTAGTCGGCTCTAGGGTTCCCACACACAGCATACTCATTTCCGAGAGGGTCCGCTCCACGAGCCAAAGGGGGTCGATACATCAACTGAAACGTAGTCCAGAGTTGATGTATCCCAAAAATCCGTCTCAAAAAAAGGAACTCAACGCGACAGACGGCGCGTCAATCAGACGCCCGATCTGAGAGTTATTGGCTTTTTCGTTCATGGGACCCAGTTGGTTTATAAGTCAAAACCAACCCGAGTGCACTCCAACCACGTCCAAACATCGTGCTAAGTAAGCCAAAAGGTCCGCATCACTTAGAAAAAACCAACAAAGTCGATGGAACATTAATCAGTTGTCTGGAGGTCAAGTTATAAGTGTTTCTGCTCCAAGGGCCCGGTTGGTTTCGTGTTCAAACCAACCCGACCATAACCAAATTTCTTCGAAGCCTTTAATTTAATATACCTAAACGACCGACTTGATCCAAGGATCACATCGCAAATGACGGTGCATCGATCGGAGGTCCGTAGCCCATGATACATGAGTTTGAACGGAACTGTCCAAAAATAGGGGGTTTGGGCCCGGACCGACCCAGCCCAAGACCCCATGGGTTAACCCAAACCAGGTCAACCCGAACTGGGTCCGGGTCCAGCCCGTTAGGACGCACCCCGGCCCAGTGGGTGCGGCACGGCCCAACCGTCGCGGCCCGGCCCCGCCGGCACGGCCCGGCCCACCCGGCGCGGCCCGCATGGCCGCTCGGTACTGGCCGAGCCGCCACGAAAGGGGGGGGGGGCTGCCCCCTTGATTGAAATCACGGCCCCACGTGGGGGGGGGCACTCCTTTTGCAGTTGGGGTTTACGACCCCCAGACTTCTCAGAAGCTGGTCGGTGAGTAACCACGGGACCAGCCGATCCCACCCCCTGTGCACCGACAGCCGGAGGCTCCATCCACCCTCTCCTGTTCCGCTGCGGCCTTGGTCCAACTGAGGCGGCGCAGCAGCGTCATGCCCCTCTTCCGTGGCCCGCCCCGGCCGCAGACCTTCGTGGGTTTCCGGCACGGTGCGATGGTGCCACGCCCCTTCGTCGCGGCCCCACTCCGGCCACGGCTTCATTCGGCCTCAACGGCGCGACACGACAGCATCACACTTCTTCACCTGTTCCTCTTGCATCCGCGTAGTGCCATTGCATCACACTTCCTTTGCTCGTGCCGCAACAAGTACAACATCAAAAGGGGGAGGATGGTCGGTTGTGTTCATGTGGTCCGACCTCCTCCCGTTATGACGATAACAGGAGGCCATAAAATAAAGACAAATAATGGAAAATAGAAATCCATTAACAACAAGATAACCCCTATTTGAACGAAGTCGTCGAACGAGATTCGTCGCGGGAAAAGGACGTCGTGGAAGATGACGTTGCGGAAGACAGCGTCGTGGAAGACAGCGTCATGGGTCGATGCTCCGTAAGCGTCATCAGTGTTCTCCGAAGAAGGCGTCTCTCGTCGGCTGTGGATAAGAGAGGAAAATGCATGGAAATTCCCTTGCGGTGATAGAGTTGTTCGTTGAAGACTGGCGTTCTTCGTGTTCTTAAAGGAGGAAGATGATGTACATCATGGAACTATCCCTCTCAACACAACGAAGAAACCCCTAATGAAATAAGACTTGTCTTAATTAATTAACACAGAGAAGCCAACAATCCATTTGAAATTCAAAATAATTCATTCAATTAATTGAATTAATTGAAGAGTCTTAACAGTACAATTAATGCGAGAGTTGGATTCTCATTTAATAAGGGGGTGCGGGTGTGATACAAAATAATGGGGGTTTGCGGAAGTTGAATAGGTGGGTGTTGTGTGGGACCCACCTCACTGATATATTATCAAGAGGGGGTTAGGATATAGTGTGTCCTACCTCAACTTCCATATGCATGTTTAAACTACTTAGAACATAAAATAAAAATTATTTCACAACTTTTATATTATTCATTAGTTAACACATTTTTAAATAACCACACCCGAGAAAAAGCAACTCTAGAAAAGGTGTAATTAAGCAATTAACGAAATTGCGGTTTCATTGGTGCCCTCGGATTTTGATCCCGAGTGCCTATTCAAATGTTAGGAAAACCCGCTCGTTCGTTCGCTGAACGTACCCAAGCAAAACTTCAGAAATTGATTTCAGGCACACTGGGCCTCGGAATCAGGTGCCGCCAGAAACTGTGTTCTTGTAAAATCCCAAATAAAGTTAAGAGAATAAAATTCCCTTGATTTTAAGGGTCTTTACATTACTCCCAACTCAGGGCTTTACGTCCCCGTAAAGATACATCATACACTAGGGGAACAAATGTGGCTACTGTGCACGCATCTGAGCCTCCCGCTCCCAAGTGCTCTCTTGGAGGTTGTCGTGCTACCATATGATGCGCACTAAAGGAATAGAACACCCATGTAGGACCCGCTGTTGTCGATCCTAGATCTCCACTGGGACCTCTGTAAAAGTCGCCCCATCGTCAATGTTTAGCTCCCCATGGTCGATGATATGCATCGGGTCATGCACGTATCTCCTCATCTGAGATACGTAGAAGACGTCGTGCTCCCTGTAAAACTAATGTGGTAGATCCAGGTGATAAGCCACCTCACCTATCCTGATGAGACCCTGTAATGGTCCGATGAAGTGCGAAGATAACTTGTCGCCCCAGACATATCTTTGTAATCCACATCTAGGTGAGACCCGCAAGAAGACGTGGCCGCCATCCTCAAACTCTAGTGGTCTTCGCCTCCTGTCAGCATAAGACTTCTGCCAGCTCTGAGCTATCCTCATCTGCTCCTGGATGACCTGGACCTTCTCTATCATGGCCTAGACCATCTCTGGTCCCACATGTGCTGACTCCCCAAGGTCTTTCCAGAACAATGGTGATCTGCAAGGTCGGTCGTACAATGCCTCATATGGTGGCATCTCGATGGTGGAGTGGTAGCTATTGTTGTATGCGAACTCCACCAAGGGTAGTTGTTCCTACCAGCTGCGACCAAAGTCGAGGACACATGCACGAAGCATGTCCCCGAGAGTCTAAATAGTCCTCTCTGTCTGACCATCCGTCTGAGGGTGAAAGGCGGTGCTCAGACGTAGCTGCGTCCCAAATGCCTCCTGTAACCCCTTTCAAAAACGGGAAGTAAAGCGAGCATCTCGATCAGAGATGATAGATGATCGAACACCATGAAGTCATACAATCTCCTGAACGTAGAGAGGTCCCATGCTCTCTACTGAACCCTGCTCTCTAATGGGTAATAACTGGGCCGACTTGGTGAGTCGGTCTACAATCACCCAAATGGAGTTGTGACCTATGGAAGTACGTGGAATTCCAGTCACAAAATCCATAGATATCCCCTCCCACTTCCTCTCCGGGACCTCCAAGGGCTGCACCAAGCCTACTGGTACCTGGTGCTCTGCCATCACCTAGTGACATTTGAGGCATCGAGAAACAAACTCAGCTACAACCTTCTTCATACCAGGCCACCGGTGTTGTCGTCTGAGGTCCTGGTACATCTTCTCCACTACTGTATGTACTACTAAAGTGGAAATGTGAATCTCCCTTAGCACCTCCTCCTGTAAAGAAGATAGTACCGTGATACGTCCTTTGAAAAGGAATACGTGCTCTCCTCCCACAGAGAATCAATCAGGTGCCTGTCCTGAGGATATCTGTGCACGCCACGTATTACAGTCTACATCCCCATACTTTGCCTCTCTGACCCACTGAAGAAGTGGAGGAGTGATTGTGAGTGACTGAAGAAAGGCTGCTCCATCTATATCCATGAAGGATATCTACAAAGCGGCTAGCTGCTCCGTTGTCTCCCCGAGTAGCTGAATGCCCGTCCTCCTGCTAAGAGGCTCAGAAACTACGTTCCCCTTTCCATGAGTATAGACTATCTCAATGTCATAGTCCTAGAGGAACTCAAGCCATCGTCATTGTCTCCGGTTCAGGTCCTTCTGCGAGGGGATTTACCTGAGACTCTGGTGGTCAGAATAGACTGTAAAGCGCTTACCCATCAGATAGTGTCGCCACATCTTCATAGAGAAGACCACTACTGCTAACTCCAAGTCATGGGTAGGTTAGTTCTGCTCATTCGGCCTCAACTGATGTGATCCATTACTGATCACAGCCCACTCCTGTATCAGGAAACATCCAAGTCCGGTCCTTGATGCATCGTAGTTGACTACATACCCTACTCCCTCTTAGGGTAGCCTCAAGATAGGTGTGCTGGTCAATCTCAATCTCAGCTCCTGGAATCTCTAATGACATCTATCTGGCCGCACGAAGGGTTTCCCCTTATTCGTCAAAGCAGAAAGTGGTGACGCAACTCTGGAAAAGTCTTACACAAACCTCTGGTACTACCCTGCTAGACCCAAGAAACTCCGCACCTCTGTCACGCTCCTAGGTGGCTCCCAAGCTAGCACTGCTTCGATCTTCGCATGATCCACCACAACTCCCACCTCAGAGATGATGTTTCCCAGGAAGTGCACCTCACTTAACCATAACTGACACTTTGAGAGCTTCCAATAACGCCAGTGCTCTTGGAGTGTGTCTAGTACAACCCGCAAGTGGTAGGCGTGCTCCTCCTCAGTGGTCGAGTATATCAATATATCGTCGATGAATACCACGACAAATCGATCAAAGCATGGCTGAAAGATCCTATTCATGAGACCCATGAACACTTTTGGAGAATTGTTTATGCCGAATGGCATAACCAAGAACTCATAGTGGTCATACCGACATCTGATGGTCGTCTTCTGCACGTCCTCATCTTGAACTTTGAGCTGATGATAGCCTGACCTGAGGTCTATCTTCGAGAACCACCATGCCCCCTTGAGTTGATCGAAGAGGTCGTTAATTATCGGTAGCGGATACTTGTTCTTCACGGTCACCTGATTCCGGCGACAATAGTCGACACACAGTCGCAAGCTCCCATCAGCCTTCTTAGAGAACAATATCGGGGAAGCCCAGGGTGAAACACTGGTTCAGATGAATCCCTTTCCCTGCAAGTCCTCCAACTGTACCCGTAGATCTCGATGATCAGTGAGGGATATCCAATATGCTGGGGTGGATATCGGGGCTGTCCCAAGGTACAGGTCAATATTAATGTCTACCTCTCCGCGAGGAGGTAGTTCTGGAACGTCATCAGGGAAAACGTACGCATACTGATCCACCACTACAGGAAAAGTAGGACTCCACACATCAACTGATCCTCGGATGAGGCTAGCTAACTGCTAAGTGATGGGCAGTCCTCTCCTCTGCGTGAGCCCATCCTATGCTGCAAAGGCCCCCTTCTCGCCGGTGAAGGTCAACCTGCTCCCATCGGTGCGAACACACTATACCTTGCACGTAATACAGTCAATCTGAGCATGGAGTGTAGATAACCAATCCATGCCCAAGATGACGTCATAATTCCTTGACGCCGCTACAAGAAGATCCTATCTGATGCTCTGACCTCCAAGAGTAAGCTCACAATGTCGGAACCAGTGCGTAATCGTCGAGTCTACTCCTGTAGGAGTCTCTAGCCGTAAAGATCGAGCCAATGGCTCCGTCGGAATCTCTGAGCTCTGAACAAGGGAAACAACAATAAAATAATGACTCACTCTTGTGCCTATAAGAACTGTAGCAAGGGTGGAGTACACACAGATAGTACCTCGAATCATCTCTGGCGCGCCGTGGTCATAGGACTACGCTGCCTGAAGCTGAGCCTGCCTCTTCCCCCCAGCTCCCTGCGGTCGGGGTGGAACTCTTGGTGGTGGTGGTGGTAAAGCCTCGAAGTGTCGCCCACCACCTGCTGCTCGGCCAGCTCCCCTGCCTCGTCCGCCTGCTCTTGGCGGACCGCCACGATCGACCCTCTACCTCTGACTGGGTGGCCCCTCAACTGTCTACTGCTCCTCTGCACGACGGGTAGGGTAGTCACGAGCCAAGTGGTTGTGCCCATTTTATGAATATAATTTTCTACTCCTCGGAAGGCTGGCACTCTGCCGTGTGCCCCGCACCTCTGAGCCAGTGTCCTGAGGTCATCTGCCTAATGGTCCGGTCCGCCTGCACCCCTGTGACATTCGTCGACTTCCAGCTACAGACGACTCTACTACGTGCCGCCCTGCGGTAGGTCTCGCTGCTAGCGTTGGCTCATTAAGAACGATCTCTATGAGAAGAGCTCACTACTATACTACTTCCTATGTCGGAATGCTAAGGGAGATCATCGATTCCCTGATCTCATGCCTCAGTCCCTGCTCGAAGGTCTAGGCCCGGAATAATGGGTCTCATACCATCTCCATCGAATAGTGTGAGAGATAGGTAAATCTCGCCGAGTAATGGGTGACTATCATGCTGCCCTACCGCTGCTGTAGAAGCTCTTGGATGTGCACCACACAGTGGGTGGCAGGGACAAACTCAGAGCGGAAGAGCCAAGCAAAGTTAGTCCAGAGGATTGATGCCTCGTCATGCACCAGGAGCATCAAGCTCCACCATCTGCCTGATTCTGCATGCAGGAGGGTCGCTGTAAGGATCACAATGAGGTCAGCTGGTGTCCCCACTAACCTAAAAACTCGAACTACAACCTCCAGCCAATCCTTGGATGCCTGAGGGTCCGTCTCCACGTGGAACCTGGGTGGTCTCTGATGCTGAAACTTATGAAGTGAACTAAGGAGACATCCACTCTAAGCGGCTGGGGCTAGTGGAATAAGTGGCTCGGCGGGTAGAGGTTCCACTGGTGCCTTTTCTGAAAAAGGGCCCTACACCGAGGCCTTGTTTCTCGGTGGGTTGTCGTCTCGCACAATGCTCAAAACCCTAGCTGGCTGCCATCATGGGGCCATCCTGAAAAGAAATAGGTGCACCACAGTCAAACAGTATACCTAGTGAGCTGACACAAATTAATACCAAAGAAAACTTTTGAAACACACATGCAATCAATGTTTTCATGCATTGAGTCGGAAATCAGAGGTCAGGGCCCTGATGTACGGATACATCGGCCACCGCACCAACACCGGACTCCCTGGACTGATAACCACACTCAATACCCTTAACACTATTGCTTAACATATAAGAAAGATCAAAGACATGAGTTCTGTGGTAGAACTGAACTACTCTAATACCAATTTGTCACGATGCGTCCTCAGGACCCGTGTCGTGACTACCCCAAGCCCGCCTCCCATAGACCAGAGGTTGGAAACTAGCACCAAGGCATAAATACTGACAAAAAGGGGAAGGAATTTCCATTATAAAGTAAACAAACACCATAGAGTAAGAAAGAAGAAGTATACACTAAGTAAAACTCAGTACAATAGTATGTGTAGAAAGTAAATGGGTTAGAATACAAACCCAAACTGAAGGTAAAGTACAACTAGAAAGAAGGTACAACAACTGAAAGTAAAGAAGCAACGTCAAGCCGTCTACTAGAAGTCCCACATGATGGGTGGGTACAGATAGCCGCCTCAGCTCCTCTGGTCTAGCCGTCCGTTCCGTGTACATCCTGCCCAGTAGTCCACCTCCAGGTACCGACTTGCTCCACGAGTCTCAACCACGATCAGCGCTGTACATCGTCTCCATCCAACACAATGTAGTGTGGGCATCGCCCGTGCAGGGGTGAGTATACGCTACTCAGTAGGGACCCCAAGACCCCCGAAGGTCTCCCAGAATCCACAAAGGATAATCCACAATGGAATGATAAATCATGAAGTAACATCCAACACTACTTAGGTATATTCCCATACATATACCTAAGTCATAAATTCCAGTTCGGCTAAAACATCTGAGCCCAAGTGCGATCACGTCCACACAGGATAGTACAACCCAATACACATAGGATAACACAACCCAATCCACATAGGAAATCAAGTCAATCATATCTAAGATAATGATTGGAAGTCAAGAATCATCTCACACAGGTATACTTCTTCATAAGGTGATAGAGATGATCAGTTATAGCCACTGATTCATCTATGTTGGGACCCACGTAGGATACTAAACCAGGTAAGTTGTCAGACCCACATAGGATACAGGCCAACCACTCTGCTAGACCCACGTAGGAAACAAGAACACAGTCAATACTGCCAGACCCAGGTAGGATACAAGAACAGTAGTCATCATTGTCGAACCCACGGAGGATTTCAGTATGGTCTTCATCAATACCGAACTCAGGGAGGATTTTAGTGCAGTCTTCATCGCTCTCGAACCCACGAAGGATTTCAGTATGGTATTCATCGCTGCTGAACCCATAGAGGATTTTAGTGAAGTCTTCATCACTGCCGAACCCACATAGTATTTCAGTGTAGTCATCATCGATGTCGAACCCAGAGAGGATTTTAGTGTATTCATCATCGTTGCCAAACCCACGGAGGATTTTAGTGCAGTCGTCATCACTGCAGAACCCAGGGAGGATTTCAATGTAGTCATCATCGTCGTCGCAGTCACAGTCGGCTCTAGGGTTCCCGCACACATCATGCCCATTTCCGAGAGGGTTCGTTTCACGAGCCAACGGGGTTAGATACATCAACTAACATGTAGTGCAGATTTGATTTATCCCAAAGTTCCGTCTCAATAAAAGGAACTCAACGCGATAGACGACGCGTCAGTCGGACGCCCGGTCTGAGAGTTATTGGCTTTTTCGTTTCTGGGGCCTGGATGGTTTTTAAGTCAAATCCAACCCGAGTGCACACCAACTGCAACCAACCATCTAGCGGAATAATCCAAAAGGTCCGTCTCACTAAGAGGAAACCAACAAAGTCAACGACACATCAATCGGACGTCCCGAGCTCAAGAGATAAGTGTTTCTGCTCCGAGGCCCCGGTTGGTTTCATGTTTGAACCAAGCTAGCCATACCCAAATTTATTCGAAACCATGAGTGTAATATACCAAAACTACCATCTCGATCAAAGGATTTCATCGCAACTGATGGTACGTCGATCGGTGGTCTGTAGCCTAAGATACGGGCATTTTAATGGAACTGTCTGAAAATAGGGGGTTTCGGGCCCAGACCGACCCGGCCCAAGACCCTGTGGGTCGGCCCAGCCCGGTGGGTGCGGCCCGGCCCAGACGGTGCATCCCGGCCTGCCCTGGGCTGCAGGTTGGCCTGGCACGGGCGTGGCCCGCATGGCCAGCTCGGTGCTGGTCGAGCCGCCGCGGAAGGGGGCGTGGTGCAGCTGCCCCCCTTGATTGAAACCGCGACCCCACGTGGGCGGGGTGGCTCTTTTGCCAGCCGGGGTTTACAACCCCCGGGCTTCTCGGAAACCGACCGGTTTGACCTGCCGGTGAGTCACCATGGGACCAGCCGGTCCCGCCCCATGTTTACAGGTGGCCGGCGGCTCCGACCGCCCTCTCCTGCTCCGCTGCGGCCCGCCCCCAGCCGCGGCCCTTCGTGGTTTTCCGATGCGGCGCGACGGCACCGCACCCCTTCGCGGCAGCTCGACTCCAGTCGCGGCGTCGTTCTGCATAAACGGCACGACGCGATGGCAACATGCTTCTTCGCTTGTTCCTCTTGCTTCTGCGTGGTGTCGTTGCACCACGATGCCATTGCTCGTGCCGCAACAAGTACAACATCAAAAGGGGGAGGATGGTAGGCCATGTTCATGCGGTCCGACCTCCTCCCGTTATGACGATCACTAGCAGCCATAAAATTAAGGCAAATAACAGAAAATAAAAATCCATGAACATCAAGTTAACCCCTACCTCGATGATGTTGTTGAACTAGGTTCGTCACGGGAAAAAGACGTCGCGGATGACGACGTTGCGGAAGACGGCGTCGCGGAAGACGACATCACAGATCGGTGCTCTGTAATCTTCGTCGGTGTTCGCCAAAAACGGTTTCTCTCACTAACTATGGAGAAGAGAGGAAAAGGTACGGCGATTCCCTTGCTGTTATAGAGTTCTTCATCGAAGACCGGCATTCTTTGTGTTATTCAAGGAGGAAGATGAAGTACTTCGTGGAAATATCCCTCTCAACACAACGAAGCAACCCCTAATGAAATAAGACTTTTCTTATTTAATTAACACACACAAGCCAACAATCCATTTAAAATTCAAAATAATTCATTCAATTAATTGAATAAATTGTAGAGTATTAACTGTCCAATTAATGTGAGAGTTGACTTGGCATTTAATAAGGGGGTGCAGGTGTGTTACAAAATTATGGTGGTTTGCAGAAGTTGAATTAGTTGGGCTCGTGTGGGGCCCAACTCAGAAATATCCTATCAAGAGGGGGTTAGGATATAGTGGGTCCCACCTCATCTTCAATATGTAGGTTTAAACTACTTAGAGCATAAAATAAAAATTGTTGCACAACTTTGATTTTATTCATTACTTAACCCATTTTTAAATAACCTCACCCGAGCAAACGAAACTCCATAAAATGTGTTCCTAAGAAATTACTGGTGCTACGGTTTCATTGGTGCCCTCAGATTCGATTATGAGCACCGGTTAAAAAGATAGTAAAACCCACTCGTTCGTTCACTAAATGTACCCGAGCTAAACTTTGGAAGTTGATTCCGGGCACACCAGGCCTCAGAATCAGGTGCCGTTAGAAATTGTGTTCCTGTAAAATACCAAATAAAATTAAGAAAAAAAATTTCCCTTGAATTTTAGGGGTCTTTAAACCTCCAAAGTCTAAATTGTTCATTTGGACTGCCCATCTGATTGAGGATGAAAAGCTGTACAAAAATTTAATTCAGTACCCAACGACCTCTGAAGGATTTTCCAAAAGTTATAAGTGAACTTGGAATCACGGTCAGATAAAATGGAGAGGGGAACACCATGTTACATGAATATATCATTAAGATTCAAATGAGAATGTTGATCTAGAGAAAACGTATCTCGTATATCAAGGAAATTAGCAGATTTAGTCAAACGATCAACAATAACCCAGATTGCATTATTACCTCGAGGTGTCTTCGGTAACCCCACAACAAAGTCCATGGATATATTCTCCCATTTCCACTCTGGAACTAGTAAGGGATGAAGCATCCATTTCGGTAACTGCCACTATACTTTAACCTATTGACAATTAATATAATTCATACTAAAATTATCAATATTCCTTTTCATTCCATCCCACCAGTAATACACTTGATGATCTCTATACATCATAGTACTTCCTAGATGAACTGAAAATGGAAAACTATGAGCATCACATAACAAATCTCTATTCAACTATGAATCACAAGGAATATATAATATTTTCTCAAATCTCAAAACAAAATCATTATAAATGTTGAATTCAAGTAACATACCCTTCTGAACTAGCTCTACTATTTTCTACAACTCAGTGTCTTTCTTCTATGCTTGCTTATTTCTATCTTGTAGAGAAGATTTCACTAATACCTGAAACAAAACAGAAGAATTTCAGGCACCAATAACTTCCAAGACAAAATTCATTAAATCCATAACCAAAGGATCACATTCCAAATGCAACATTGCTAATAAAGCATTACTTTTTCGACTCAAAGCATCTACCACATTATTTTCGTTTCTTGGGTGGTATTGAATTGTACAATAATAATCATTGATTAATTCTAAAAATCTCTGTTATCTCATATTCAATTCTTTATGAGTGAATACATATTTTATTCTTTTGTGATCAGTATATATTTCACCCTTTACTCCATACAAATGATGGCTCCAAATTTTTAAAGCGAAAACAACAGTAGAAAATTCCAAATCATTTTTAGGGTAATTTATCTCATGAGTTTTCAACAGACATGAAGCATAAGAAATTACATGATCATTATACATTAGGACACAACCATTTCCTTTCAATGAAGCATCACTATAGATAAAAAACTCACCATTCATGGAAGTTTGTGCCAAAACTAGATCATTAACCAATCTTCTTTTCAATTTCTAAAAACCATCATCACATTCTTTAGTCCCGATAAACTTAACACCCTTCCGAGTTAGCATAGTCAATTGGCTGTACAACCGTGCAAATTTTTTAACAAACCTTCATTAATAGCATGACAAACCAAGAAAACAATGAATCTAAGTTACATTTGTGGGTCTTCGAAATTCTTAACAACTATTGTTTTGATAGGATCAATAGTTATCCCATCTTTAGAAACAATGTGACCAGGGAATGAAATTTGTTGCAACCAAAACACACACTTGCTGAATTTCCCAAACAATTTATTTTTTTATGTATTTCAAAATTACCCTTAAATGAATTTCATACTCCTCTTTACTTTTATAAAACACCAAAATATCATTAATGAAAACAACCACAAACTTATCCAAGAGATCATGGAAAATTATATTTATGTGGTCCATAAATACTTCAGGTGCATTTGTTAACCCAAATGTAATTACTAAAAATTCATAATGGCCATATCTTGTACAATACACTGTCTTCAGAATATCTCATTCCTTTACCTTCAACTAATGGTACCCCGATCTATGGTTAGACTTTGAATAATACTGATCCCCTTGGAGATGATCAAACAAATCATCGATATGAGGAAAAGGATATTTTTTCTAAATAGTGATGTTATTCAAGGATATATAATCAATGAAATGTCTCATTGAACATTCTTTCTTTTTAACAAATAAGACAAGAGAACCCCATGGTGATGAGCAAGGTCAAATGAAACCTTTATATAATAAATATTTCAATTGCTTCTTCAACTCTAATATTTAAATTTGAGCCATTCAATAATGGGGTTTTGAAATTGGCTTAGCATCAAGAAATAAGTCAATAGTAAATTCAACTTCCCGGTCTGGTATTAATCCAGGAAACTCATCAGGAAAAACATCAGGATAATCATTTACCACCGATACATCATTAATCTGAACGATTCCTTTGTTTTCAACAATATTTTCAAGGTACATTCATTTTCATCTTTTACATGTTTCTCAGCCTCGTGATATGTTATCAATATTATGGGTTCATTCTTGTACAAAAACTGAAAGTCTTTTTGAAAAAAACTTCCTTAGCTCTAAAGTAAATCTTAGCATGGTAAACAAAGTGCCAATCCATGCCCAGGATATCATGAAACTCTAATAGAGGTAAACCAATAGGGTTTTCATGTAGATTCTTTCCACGAATAAGGATATGAAGATTCATATAAATTCTTCTTGGCTCAACAATTCCCCTAGGTGTATTTACCACAAGTTCATGAGTAATTTCTTGAGATGGAATTAATAATTTACTAGAAAATATTTTAGAGATGAAAGAATGTGTAGACCCTGAATCAAACAACACATTGGCATAATCTGAAAAAACAAAGTACCGATACCACATTATTTGATGGCTGAACATCAGCTGAAGTAGTTTCAAAGGATTTCACCCAATCTATCTACTTGTAGTCTGACTACATCCCATCACTTGAGCACTTTTTTGATCACTCGCTGCATTATGACCCATCTCATTGCACTTGAAAAATTTCACCTTCTGTAAATAACATTTGGTCTTACCATCACCCTAATCTTTTCCAGTACAATCTCGAGCCTTATGTCCCATCTTACCACATCGGTTGCACTTTATAGAATTCAAAAGAGATTCCCCAACATTCTTTTTAAAACATTTATCACAAACTGAAAACATAGTTTTCTTACCATCAGTCCTTTTTGAAGGATTCTTCTCTTTCTCATGCCACCTCGGTCTCTTCTTCTGTTGGTTTTCATAGAAAACTTGATCATTAAAAAACACCATTTCCACCTTCTCAGCACATCGAACATGCTTTTCATAACATTTGAAATAACAAGAAACTAATGAACTTCGATAATTTGGATTCAATACTGAGTAAAAACAATTGATTTTACTATTAAGGTCTCGGATAAAATTTGGATCATACCTTGCCAATCGAGTAAAATTTTCTTCATAAGAAACCATTGAGTCATCCTCTTGCCTCAATTCCAAGAATTGTTTCCCATCCTTAGTCGAACATCCATAGGAAAATATGTCACGACCCGTCCTTAGGGCCCGTGTCGTGACTACCCCAAGTCCGCCTTACAAAGGCCAGAGGCTGGCGACTAGCACCAAAGGCATAAATCCCGATAACTGGGAAGGCATTGCCTTTATAAAAGAAATCAAGCACCACAGAGTAAGCAAGCAGAAAAAATAAACACTAAGTACAAGAGAAGTTTTGAAAAGTAAATGGGCCAGAATAAAAACCAAAAAGAAAGTACAACTAAAAATGAATGAAAGTACAACATAAAAAGGCAACAGGTGGATGAAGGAAGCAGCTCCTGGGTCTTCCTCCTTGAATCCTACCTGAAGGGTAGGTACAGATAGCGCAGCTCCTGGATCGTCCGCCACGGATCCTATCTGAAGGGTAGGTACAGATAGCCTCCCCAACGCTCTCTCTCCCGTCAACCACCTCCGTGTGTCGTCTCGCCGTGAAGTCCTCCTCCAGATACTGACTCGTCGTGTGGTCCACCTCCGGGTACTGTCCAGTCCTCGAACACTCAGCCTCTGTCAGCACTGCCCATCGTCTGCAACCAACACAACGAGGTGCGGGCATAGCCCGTGCAGGGGTGAGTATAACAATACTCAGTAGGGACCCCGAGACCCTCAAGGTCTATCTAAAACAAACAAGGATTACCAGAAAGAAGATCTCAACAGATAACCTCTACATAGGTATATGCCCATACATATACCTCAGTTATCAAGTAACCCATCTCAATCATGAGGAAACACAAGGATCATGAAATCAACGGATAACCACTACCCAGGTATATGCCTATACATATACCTAAGTTATCAAGTGAACCGTCTCAATCATGAGGTAATCACAAAGGAAAAAAGTCTCATCTCAATCCTGGATTTTCATTATCGAAACTGTAACTGCTGAAGAGCTCCATCTCTGGAATGTACAGTGGTCCTATCACGACTCCGAGGTACTGCTCACTAACCTAAGACTACTGAGGTACTCCTCCGGTCGAGTACCGCGGGTCATCCACCCAGACACAGTAGTGCTTCCCGCCGAGGTATGTCACCCAAACACAGTAGTGCACACCCCCTAGTAGCCTGCTGAGGTACTCTCCGGACAAGTACCGCGGGTCTGCACTGTCAAACAGGTAGTGCTCTGTCCGCCATGGGTCTGCACCTCACAAGTAGTGCTCTGTCCACTGGGCTAGTCGACTCACTCCAAGTCGAGTCGGTCAAGCAGTCGTCAGGTCTCAGTCGGCTACACGGTCTCCGTACTTCGCATGTTTGTCTCTGGGAGGGTCCACTCCACGAGCTACAGTTTGATAATCCAAGTATCTCAATGTCCCATGAAGAAGTATCTCAAAGGACCGCCTCGTCATAGGGGTCTCAACGCAACAGGCGGCGCGTCAATCGGACGCCCGGTCTGTGAGTTACTGGCCTTTTCGTCCCAGGGGCCCGGTTGGTTTCGTGTGTGAACCAACACGGCCGTATATCAACTGTACCCCGAACTCACATAAGGTATTCTCATAGGGATTGTTTCTCTACATGATCACCAACGCTGCTGATGGTTTGTCAAACGGCCGTCTGGTCTGAAAGATATCAGCTTTTCCGTTCCAGGGGCCCGGTTGGATTTCGGGTACAATCCAACCCAGTCGTATCTCAACTTCATTCAAAACTCTGGTGAAGTATGCCAAAAGTTCCGTCTCAACAAGTGGAAAACAACGAGACAGACGCGCTTCTATCGGACGCCCGGTCTGTGAGTTATTGGCTTTCTCGTTCCAGGGGCCCGGTTGGTTTCGTGAGCGAACCAACCCAACTGCACTCCGAAGACATCCAAACCTCGAGCGGAGTAAGTCAAAAGATCCTTCTCACTTAGAATAATCCATCAAAGTCGACGGCACGTCAATTAGACGTACAGAGATCATGATATAAGCGTTTCCGCTCCGAGGGCCTGGTTGGTTTCGTATCCAAACCAACCCGGCTGAACCCAAAATAATTTGAAACCTTCAGTGCGATATACCGAAACGACCGTATCGATCCATGGATCGCGTTTCCGCTGAAGAAAAGTCGTTTGGAGGCTCGTAGCTCATGTTACGGTCTTTTGACCAAAAGTGGACCGAAAACTGGGGGTCTGGGCCCGGGCCGACCCGACCTGACCCCCCTGGGTCGGCCCGCACCAGGTCCGACCAAGCGGGGCCTGGCCTGACCGCCCTTCCGCGGCTCGACCAGCGCGGCCGGGCGGACACCGCGGGCGGGGTGCGCGGCTCCCCCGCCCTTCGCCGCTAATTGAGGCCGGCGGCGAACCGCCGGCCGCCTCCCTTCTGGTGGCATGCCGCCGTCACCTTCCACGGACCGTCGGACGCGCTCCAGTGGTCCGTTTCTCCTGTCTTGTTCGCCTATGGTCCTCCCAGGACCCGACCTTCACTGTAGAGGCCTCAAAATTGCCTTGCGGCCTCGTTTGTCACCGCCCGTCAATCCGCATGTCAAAAATGAAACGCGCAGTCTTCGTGGTTCTCCGGCGCGAGGCGTTGGCATCACGGCCCGACTCTGTCCGCAGATGTCTTCGGGTTTCTTCGACGTGTCGCAATGGCGTCGCGTCCTTGTTCTTCTTTTCACAGCGCGGCGTGACGGCACCGCGCATTTTCTTGTCGCATGATTCCGCGTGGTGCGACGGCACCACGACATTCCCATTTCAATCCACAAGGAACCAACATGAAGAAAAAGGTGGGGGGCCGGCCGTGTTTGTGTGGTCTGGCCCCCTCACGTTATTCGATAACAATTGGTTTTAAAATCCAAAAAGATCGTCAACGTAATAATCACGAACAAATCAAATAATAATCCTCAACATAAATCCGCATGAATGAACGATCCGTAGATCAACCTGTAATTGGTTGGTCCGCGTTCGTCGTTCTTTTCTCAAAAGATAATAGAACACCAAAAATAAAAACCCAACTCGCAACATAATCTTTGCGAATCAAATTAATGTTTATTTGATCCGCGTTCTTTGATTTAGAAGGAAGTATCATGGGGTTCATTAATATTTCATAAACAATTTCCTACCTTGGGTATAAGACGATCGGAAGGAGGTGTCGTCGTTCGAGGTTCGTCGCGGCATGGCGTCGCGAGGAAGACGACGTCGAAGGGGGAGGTCGGCGTTCGTCCAACTGAAGGGAAGGCGAAGCCGTCGTCGCTTGCTACCTGATTCCGCTTCCGAGCTTTTTCGTCGATCCGTTGACGATGAAGGGGAAGAAGAAGATCCGTTGAAGAGTCTCGCCGTAGAAGGGGAGAAATTCCGTGGAAGGAAAGCGAGCGTTCTTCGTCAGTGGTGGCGCGTTCTTCGTGTTCTTCGTGAAGGAGGAGGAGGAGAGGAAAACTCAGCGCAACGCTTCCCAACCCCAAAAAAATGAGGCTAAGGCCTTATTTTATTGTTTTACTCCAAAAATTTCAAAATTCAAACGATGTAACCCTCACAATTAATTTCAAAAAATTAATTTTAAAACATAACTGCCCAATTAAATAGAGGCGTTAAGAAATTAAGGAAACGCGTCGGTTGACATCGTTTAATAGGGGGGGTGCGGGTGAGTTACGTAAGAAGAAAAGAAACGGTGGGGCTCGTGTAGGTCCCACCTCACAAATATCCTACCAAGTGGGTAGGATATTTTGAATTGCACCCCATCCGCTTCAACCCATATTAAGTAGCTTAAAGTGGTCTTTAAGAGGATTTAAGTGAAATGAAATAAAATTGCCGTACAACTTTATTTTTATTTCTTAACTTAAACCCCAAAAATTAAAAAGCACAAACGAGCAAACGCAATTCCGAAAAAGGGGTTTCTAAGCAAAAACTGGTGTTGTGATTCCATCGGTGCCCTCAGAATTTGATTCCGAGCACCGGTTCAAAAGTTAGAAAAACCCACTCGTTTGTTCACAGAACGTACCCGAGCCAAATTTCGGAAATTGATTCCGGGCACTCCGGGCCTCGGAATCAAGTTTCTTCAGAAACCACGTTCTTGTAAAATCCCAAAGAAAATTTAGAAAAAATTTCCCTTGAATTTTATGGGTCTTTACATTACTCACACCTCAGGGATTTACATCCTCGTAAAGCTTTTACAAAAACTAAGGTTACAAAAGCTGTACAGAGCATGCATCTGAGCCTTCCGCTCCCATGTGCTCACCCAGAGGTTTCCGTACTACTAGATAAAGTTCACTCGAGGAATCAATTGTCCTCCTAGGATCCACTCCTGTTGATCCTTGATCCCCACTAGAACCTCCGTGAAAGACAATCCTTCGCCATCATCCATCTCCTCATGGTCGATGATATGCGAAGGGGCGAGAATGTATCTCTTCAGTTGAGATACGTGGAAGTCGTCGTGAACCTGGTGCAACTGAGGTTGATGGGTCAAGCAGTAAACCACCTCGCCTACCCAGCTGTGGACCTAGAAAGGTCCGTTGAACCTCAGAGTTTACTTGCCGCCTTGGACACAACTCTATAAACATCGTCGAGGTGAGACCCGTATAAGGACGTGATCGTCATCCTCGAACCCTAGAGGTCTCCAATTCCTATTAGAACTGAAACCCAAAAGACTGCTGCCACGAGGGTTTGGTTGACTGACTCAAGAGTGATCGGTCGCACCCTCTTGTGAAAGAGTTTATCCCGTGCTGACTGGGGTTTCCTTTTTGCCGACCAAGGAAAACTCATCCCAACGTTTGCCTAAAACCGTCAATTTGAGTATGAACAGTTATTTCCCATTCCATACTTAAACTAACGTCGTAAGGCCTCGATGCTGCCACCAAGAGATTCTAACCGAAACTCTCACCTTGTGGGTCTGACCACACCGTCGGCGTATGTGTGATCATCGAGTCTCCTTCCAAGGTATCTCCAGACGTGAGGGTCAAGTCCACGGCTCACCGGAAACTCTAGGTCTGGAACAAGATTTGTGAAATCAAGGAATGATTCATATCGAAGTCCATTACTATAGCAGCTAGTAGTGGATAGATACTGTCAGTTGAATCATTTCTAAATCCATTGGGTCACACTCCTTGACTGCACGCAGTCGCACTCTTCCTCCGCCCTCCAGCTCCCTGAGCCTGGCGGGGATAACTAAGGCGGGTGGTTGTGGCATGTTAAGATGTACAACACCTCATAATGCTCCCCTAGCTCTGCCTCCACGTCTACTGCTTCGCAGACTCATCTATCCTTAAAGCTTCCACTTCTTGAAACATTTAACACGCCCGATTCTCTAAGACTGGAACCAGTTTCCTGTTTCTTACTGCACTATGCAGTCTTCATCCTCTCTTGGATGATCTGGACCTACTTTGCCTATGATCTGAAAGAGCTGATAAAATTTATATTTTTCCGAAAATAGAAACTCGGGCTCATCCCCTGGATGAACCACGACCATTGCATAATATAGTCAATCCTGACATGAATGACGCATTAATGCCATGGATAACGTCGTAAGGCCTCGACGTAACTACCAAGAGATCCAACTGTCACTCTCGCCTCCAAGGGTCGAGTCAAACTGTCGGCATCAGTGTGAGGTCACTAGGTATCCTCTAGTAGAAATCTAGAAAGTGAGGGTCAAGTCAACAGTCTTAACCAGGATCACTCAGTATCAACCAAATAAAAAGGACAAGAAAGCAAACATCACATGATAAGTGTCTTTTTATTATTGCTGCTCATAGTAAAAAGACACGAATACAACAACAACATGGAACTAGAAGTACAAGGGACGTATCCACTAGTTCTGCTTCTGTCCACCTGTTCTCAGAGCTCTACTGCCTTGGTGGCTCCTCCAATGCCTACGGATCAACTATATGAGGAGTCGGACAGTCACGTGCCAGGTGACCCTTCCCGCCGCATGAGTAACACTGTCTGTTTCTGGCATGCCTGGCTCTGACCCCACCCCGGGTGCCCCGCACCACCGGTCCTAAAACCCAAGATCGTCTAACTACTGGTCTGCTCCTCCTGGACCTCTGCATCATCTGTCTACTGCCCACAGATGACTCGGCTACTAATCGAAAAACACGCGGAAAAGGTAGAAGCTCTGGTACACGCTCGGGGTGTAGAGCTACTGGCACAAACTCCACCCTGAAGAAGGTCTCTAAGTCTTCCCATGCGAAGTCCATCCTGTCGCAATACTAAAACAAGTGGATCTACCACCTGCCTGCTGCTGCCTGAAGGAGGGTGGCAGCAAAGATCACCATGAAGTCTGTCGGCGTCCCCACTAGCCTGAAGACTCTCACTATAGCCTCCAGCCAATCCTCAACCGCCTGCGGGTCTGTCCCTCCCTGGAACCTGGGTGGCCTCTGGCACTGGAACTCGTGCAGTGCGCTCAAGCGACGTGCACCCTCTCCCACTGGGGCTGGTGGCATCAGTGGCCCAATGGGTAGTAGTACCGCTGGTGCCTCCGCTCGTGCCTCAACTAGAAAAGGGCCATATATTGAGGCCACGTCGCTCGGCGGCCTGTCAGTACGAACCAATCTCGGGGCTCTAGCTGGTCGTCCAAGAAAATGCATCCTGAAAAAAACAACGTAACATGGACAAATGATTATACTTTGTGAGCTGACCTGGTTTGAGATGTTTTAAGGGAAAACCTTTGAAAACACACACGCAATCAGTGTTTTCGTGCACAAAGTCAGAAATCAGTTGTCAGGGTCCTGGTGTATGGATACGTCGGCCGCCCGCACCAACACTGGACTCCTTGAACTGAAGATAACACTCGGTACCCATAACACTATTTCTTCACAGAAAGAAAATATCATAGTTATAAGTTCTGCGGTAGAACCGAATCCTTTGATACCAATTTTTCATGATCCGTCCTCAGGGCCCACGCCGTGACTACCCCAAACCCGCCTTCCATAGGACAGGGGCTGCCGACTAGCACCAAAGGCGTAAATCCCGATAACTGGGAAGGCATTGCCTTAATAATAGAAAACAAGCACCACAGAGTAAGCAAGCGGAAAAAGTAAACACTAAGTACAAGAGAAGTGATGAAAAGTAAATGGGCCAGAATACAAAACCAAAAAAAAGTACAACTACAACTGAACGAAAGTACAACAGAAAAAGGAAACAGCTGGAAGAGGGAAGCATCTCCTGGTTCGTCCACCTCGGATCCTACCTGAAGGGTAGGTGCAGATAGCGCAGCTCCTGGATCGTCCGCCACGGATTCTACCTGAAGGGTAGGTACAGATAGCCTCCTCAATGCTCTCACACGTCAACCACCTCCGTGTGTCATCTCGCCGTGAAGTCCTCCTCCAGATACTGACTCTTCGTGTGGTCTACCTCCAGGTATCGTCCAGTCCTCGAACACTCAACCTCTGTCAGCACTGCCCATCGTCTGCAACCAACACAACGAGGTGCGGGCATAGCCCATGCAGGGGTGAGTATAATGATACTATGTAGGGACTCAGAGACCATCAAGGTCTATCTAAAACCAACAAGGATAACCAAAAATAAGGTCTCAACAGATAACCTCTACTTAGGAATATGCCTATACATATACCTAAGTTATCAAGTAACCCATTTCAATCATGAGAAAACACAAGGATCATGAAATCAACGGATAACCACTACCCAGGTATATGCCCATACATATACCTAAGTTATCAAGTGACCCATCTCAATAATGAGGTAAACACAATGGACAAAAGTCTCAGCTCAAGCTAGTATTTTCATTATCGAAACTGTAACTGCTGAAGAGCTCCGTCTCTGGAGTGTACAGTGGTTCTATCACGACTCTGAGCTACTGCTCACTAACCTAAGACTGCTGAGGTACTCCTCCTGTCGAGTACCGCGGGTCAGCCACCCAAACACAGTAGTGCTTCCGCTGAGGTATGTCATCCAAACACAGTAGTGCACACCCCCTAGTAGCCTGCTGAGGTACTCTACAGACGAGTATCGCGGGTCTGCACTATCACACAGGTAGTGCTCCGTCCGCCATGGGTCTACACCACACAAGTAGTTCTTCGTCCACTGGGCTAGTCGACTCACTCCAAGTCGAGTCGGTCAAGCAGTCGTCAGGTCTCAGTCCGCTACACGGTCACCGTACTTCGCACGCTCGTCTCTGGGAGGGTCCGCTCCACGAGCTACAGGTCGATACTCCATGTATCTCAAAGACCCATGATTATGTATCTCAAATGACCCCCTCGTCATAGGGGTCTCAACGCAACTGACGGCGCGTCAATCAGACGCCCTGTCTGTGAGTTACTAGCCTTTTCGTCCCAGGGTCCCGGTTGGTTTTGTGTGCGAACCAACCCGGCCGTATCTCAACCCTACCCCGAACTCTCATAGGTTTTTCTCATAGGGACCGTTTCTCAACGTGATCACCAACGCCGCTGACGGTTCGTCAAACGGACGTCCGGTCTGAAAGATATCATCTTTTCCATTCCAGGGGCCTGGTTGGATTTCAGGTGCAATCCAACCCGGCCGTATCTCAACTGCATCCAAAACTCGGGAGAAGTATGCCAAAAGTTCCGTCTCAACAAGAGGAAAACAATGAGACAGACGTATCGTCAATCGGACGCGCGGTCTGTGAGTTATTGGCTTTCTCGTTCCAGGGGCCCGGTTGGTTTCGTGAGCGAACCAACCCGACCGCACTCCAACGGAATACAAACCTCGAGTGGAGTAAGCAAAAAGATCTGTCTCACTTAGAGGAATCCATCAAAGTCGATGGCACGACAATTGGACGTCCGGAGCTCAAGATATAAGCGTTTCCGCTCCGAGGGCCCGGTTGGTTTCTTATCCAAACCAACCGGGACGAAGACATAATAACTTGAAACCTTGAGTGCGATATACCGAAACGACCGTCTCAATCCAAGGATCGTGTTTCCGCTGACGGAGAGTCGTTTGGAGGCCCGTATCTCATGTTACGGGCTTTTGACCGAAAGTGGTACGAAAACGGGGGCTTTGGGCCCGGGCCGACCCAGGCCGACCTCCCCTGGGTCGGCCCGCACCGGGTCTGACCCAGTTGGGCCCGACCTAGCCCGGCCAGCGCGGCGCGGCGCGGCCCGACCGCCTGACCGCGGCTCGGCCAGCGCGGCCGCGTGGACACCTCAGGCGGGGTTCGTGACTCCCCTGCCCTTCGCCGCTAATTAAGGTCGGCGGCGAACCGTCGGCCGCCTCCATTCCGGTGGCGCGCCGCCGCCGCCTTCCGCGGACCACCGGACGTGCTCCGGTGGTCTGTTTCTCCTACCGTCTTCGCCTATGGTCCTCCCGGGACCCGACCTTCACTTCGGAAGCATCAAAATTACCTTGCGTCCTCGTTTGTCGTCGCCCGTCAATCCGAACGTCAAAAACGAAACGCGCCGTCTTTGTGGTTCTCCGGCGCGGCACGTTGGCGCCACGGCCCGACTCCGTCTTCGGATGTCTTCGGGTTTCATCGACGCGGTGCGATGGCGTCGCATCCATGTTCTTATTTTCACGGTGCGACGCGACGGCTCCGTGGATTTTCTTGTCACATGATTCCGCGTGGTGTGACGGCACCACGCCTTTCCCGTTTCAATCCACAAGGAACCAACATGAAAAAAAGGAGGAGGGTCGGCCGTGATTGTGCGGTCCGGCCCCCTCGCGTTATTCGATAACAATTGGTTTTAAAATCCATGAAGATCGTCAAGGTAATAATCACGAACTAATCAAATAATAATCCTCAACATAAATCCGCATGAACGAACGATCCGCGGATCAACCTGGAATTGGTTGGTCCGTTTTCGTCATTCTTTTCTCAAAAGATAATAGAACACAAAAAATAAAAACCCAACTCCCAACATAAACTTTGAGAATAAAATTAATGTTTATTTGATCCGCGTTCTTTGATTTAGAAGGAAGTAGCATGGGGTTCATTAATATTTCATAAACAATTCCCTACCTTGGGTATAAGCCGATCGGAAGGAGGAGGAGTCGTTCGAGGTTCGTCGCGGTATGGCGTCGCGAGGATGACGACGTCGAAGGGGGAAGTCGGCATTCGTCCGACTCAAGGGAAGGTGAAGCCGTCGTCTCATGCTACCTGATTCCGCTTCCCAGCTTGTTCGTTGATCCGTTGACGATGAAGGGGAAGAAGAAGATCCGATGAAGAGTCTCGCCAAGGAAGGGGAGAAATTCCATGGAAGGATAACGAGCGTTCTTTGTCAGTGGTGGCGTGTTTTCGTGTTCTTCACAAAGGAGGAGGAGGAGAGGAAAACCCGGTGTAACTCTTCCCAATCCCAAAATAAAATGAGGCTAAGGCCATATTATATTGTTTTCCGCCAACAATTTCAAAATTCAAACGATGTAACCCTCATAATTAATTTCAAAGAATTAATTGTAAAACTTAACTGCCCAATTAAATAGAGGCGTTACGAAATTAAGGAAATGCGTTGGTTGACTTCGTTTAATAGGGGGGTGGGGGTGTGTTACTTAAGAAGAAAAGAAACGGTGGGGCTCGTGTGGGGCCCACCTCACAAATATCCTTCCAAGTGGGAAAGATATTTTGAATTTCACCCTATCCGCTTCAACCCAGCTTATGTAGCTTAAAGTGGTCTTTAAGCGGCATTAAGTGAAATGAAATAAAATTGTCGTACAACTTTATTTTTATATCTTAACTTAAACCCCAAAAATTAAAAAGCACAACCAATAAAACGCAACTCCGAAAGAGGCGTTTCTAAGAAATAACCGGCGCTGCGATTCCATCAGTGCCCTCAGAATTCGATTCCGAGCACCGGTTCAAAAGTAATAAAAACACGCTCGTTCGTTCACTGAACGTACCCGAGCCAAACTTCGGAAATTGATTCTGGGCACTCTGGGCCTCGGAATCACGTTCCGTCAGAAACCACGTTCTGTTAAAATCCCAATGAAAATATAGAAAAAATTTCCCTTGAATTTTACGGGACTTTACAAAATATTTCTCATGAAACATAACTTTGAATTCATCCCTGTCAAGAGCGTCAATCTCATCAGAGTCCCTGATATTTTTAACCATCAACCACCACTGATATACTTCACCCTCAAAATGGTAAACAACAAGACTAGACTATTCATTTTCGGAACACCAAATGTATTCGAAAATTTTCTCCAGTGCGTTAATCCACCCTACAGCTAGCACATGGTCAGATGATCCTCTGAATGATGGGGAATGTTTCCTCATGAAATGTTCAACCACTGACATGTTCCTATGGAGTTGATCTGGCTGATCTCGTGCATGGATACAACCACCATTTATCGCTTCACTCAACAGTGCCATTACTGCAACATACTGTGCAGTTCCAATTCCGACCGTCTCAGGATGCTGATTTGGAAGGTCATTTCCTTCTGTATGCCTTCTTAGAACTACTTCCCTATTTCCTCTGCCGAAAAACATTCTGAACAAACATGTCTCAGATGAAGCAACATGGTAATCTTCAAATTCTATAGCATTTCAATTTTAAAATAATAAAAATATTTTTGGATAATAATTTAATATAATTATAACTCCTAAAGTTATCTAAACAGACCTCTAATACCAACTATAAGGCCCCATCCTTAAACATTACTTAATATTGTGTTATTTCAAGAATATACATTGAGGATCTTTTCAGGATTAGTGTTTTAGGGAATTAGATCATAAATCATGCATTACATTGAACATTTGAACTAGCTGGTTACATAAATGACAATATTCACTTTTCCCATCAAAGGAAACATATTTTAAATAAAAAATGGATTATTTCTTGACACTTCCTCGACACCATAATCAAATCAAGTACCTTTCCCTTGACCTGTGAAAAACAATTCAATAACATGGGATGAGCATAAAAATCTATCTAAGGGTTATAAAAATACAGAATGAAAACCTTAGTCCACGTATACATAAGAATAAATGGAATGATACATTACTCATAAAACACAATCACTTTATCATACCTCGTGAAATCATGAGATTTATGAATAACCAATAGAAATCATAATACATAAAGTTAACTTGAGGCATAATAGCATTATTACGTAGGGACTAATCCTCATGGTTACGTTTGGAATGCCCATCACAGTATATTACCTAAATAAATTTGGAGAAACCATAGTGTTTAACTCCTTCACGTTACCCAATGCAATGGAGATCTATCTCGTGCTCACCCACCCTTAGATTATCATGGAACCGCCGACATAATAAACAATTCCCAAGAACCATAACTTAATCGTATAATATAAAACATGCATAAAGGTAACATAACATTTCCACATTTCAGTAACAAGATATCAATACCACACATTGATATAATCAAAACATTATCAAAACCATTTTCAATACCAAAATAAAAGAAAATTAAAACATGGTATTTATTTTTCATTTAAAAAAAGTTATGGCATGTAGAGGAAGATGAAACTCAAATAATTTTCACGGTGGGGGAGAAGTTGTTGTTGCCGCATATGTAAGAAAAAACATTCCTTTTGTCATTTAGTAAAATGATTATTATAATAATATTAATTTTGAAAAAAAGTAAAATTCAACGTTGTTTATATACCTTATAACAGAAAGTTGTGTATAAAACATAATATGCCTAAATAAAAGAAGATTGTGACGAAGTCCCTTACCTCATGTCCGACTTGACTCGATCGTTCTTTAATATCCTGAATAATAAACTAGAGTTAATTTATAATTTCTTATAAACCTTTTTCTAGTTAATTATTCCATTTATATCACTTATTACCATGTTATAACCATTATGTAATTATTTAGGTTAATAACGACCATTTTGTTGATCTTTGGTACTTGAGTCAAAAATAAACCTATTATAATTACAAGTTGTTCATGTGGTAAAATATCCATTATATCAAGAATTATATTTATGATTTGATTTCATATATATAATATATATCCAGTATATACATGAATTTATAATATTAAATAAGATTTATAGGTAAGATGTGAAATGCACCGTTCATGGGGACGGTAAGCCGTACGTACACATGAATTCTACTTTCATTTCTATTTTGTATTTAATTGAATGAAATCATAATGATATAAAGGTATATTATAATTCTAGTATGATATCACATGTAATACCATTAAATCTATCCTTTATGAATCCAACATATGGCTTTAACGAATCAAATCACTTTGAGGGGGCGGTAGTCCGCACTTCCTAAAGGGAAATTATCGCATTTACCCATAATGGAAAACATAATGGTATTCCATAAATGAAAAATACAAGAGAATAAGGAAAAAAACATAATATATATAATATATAAATATATTGACATATAAATTTCCACCATGAGTGGTGTTAAAAGATGATTGAACAATCATCGTTTCATGTGGCAGTAATTCACCACTCAAAGAAACAATGTCTTCTTTAACCATTATATAGATGTGTGTGTAAGTGTAAATCAAATAATTCGCATAAAAACATAATAGAATATTGAAGACACTGGTTTTGTTACAAAATATAGGAATAATAATATTTTAGGGGGTTGGAGAAGCAAAATAAAACAAAATAACATTAGAGAAGACATTACCATTAAATCACGTAACTCCCCTTGGTTTGAACCAAAAGGGTTTATTGAAGAGATTTCTGAATAAAGTAAGGATTCTACGATAAGGATAGGGATATTGGGAGCTTATTTTAGTAGAGGGTGGATGAGAAAATGGGCTTGAAAAGTGTGAGAGATGGGTAAGAAGTGGGGTCTTTTTAAATGGGAGAGGAGGGTCTCTTTTGGAAATCTTGAAACTATTATTTTATTATAAAAAGAAATTTGGTTTCAAAAGCACCAAAAATATTTCACATTTAGGATAAGGTGGCCCATGTTCGAAATAAAATCACCCAATTGGTATTGTATAAGTGTTGGATATTGTTTATACTTTATCTTCTTATTTATTTAATTTATTGATTAATGATATAAACACTGCATCATCATTATGTCATAATTTTTTTTTATTTGATGTCTAAAAATTATATTAAAATTAAAATGTTGTATAAAATATTTTTATCTTTATAATGAATATTTATAGTCGAAAAGATAACTTGTATAACCCATTGTAAAAATTGTATTAGTAAAACCAAACATGTTTGTGGCATTTTGATTTTTACATTAAATAAAATGTAGTAATGTCATTATCATACCCAAGTGGCTCCATGGGGTCCCAAAAATTGACCCATGGATTTTGTTTGTCAGCCATGACTCATCCAATAAGATTATGACATGTTTCAAGGTAAGTTCATATTATTACAACACTATTTTTACCTTAAATTACCCTAATTACCTCTAATCGTGGATAATAAAACTCAAAAGTTACTATTCACCTAAAATTATTTTCATCCCATTGAACCAAATTTTATATAATAATGATAACAATTTATGTCAGATTTTTTAAATTCAATACACAGAAGTTGTGAAGTTTCATTTAAATGAAAAATCGGTTTTTTTAACTACCAATTAGTGGTTTCACTAGTCATCAAAAATTAATGTTTTTCAGAAAAATAACAAAAACTCACTCTAAGATACATTTGATATTATGAATTATAAAATTATTTCTATTTTAAAAATTAAAAAAAATATAAGTTGCATTAATTAATTTTATAATTAATTCCCATTGTGAAATCAAATAGCATGTTTTAAAAAACAATATATATTAAAATATTGACACTTGTTTATGTCCAATTTCAAAGTGAAATAAATTCCAATGTCCACCATTGGATTAAATGGTACAAATATATTCTAATTTCACTTCTAATACAATTAAAAAGATAATCAATCAATATAAATAAATTAGATTAAAATGTGGTTTTGAATTAAAATACAACATTTTTCACTATTCAAAAAAATGAACATTATCATAAAAATACAAAAAATTTATCCAAAGTAAATTTCAATGTCCCAATTCTAAAGAATATGTTTATTTTGAAAAATAGAGCTTATAAAATTTTCAATAGTTAGATTTAGAAATGATTTTCCATCAAAAGGCAGAAAAAAATCTTTTTAAAAATTATTAGTGTATTTTATGCTTGAGATTCGATTTATTCTAAATTTAAGACTCTAAAACACTATCTAATTCATAAATAGAAATAGATATGAAAATATATTATTATTTAATTTCAAGGGATTTTACAAAAAGTGTGGAGGGTATTTTTTTAAGTTAAATGAGATGAATGAGATTTACCTCCATTCTTGCAAGTTAATATTTTGAAGCTTAATTTAGGTGTTTCTAAATTTCATTTCAAGGAAATATATTTATTTTTTTTTTAAAAAAAATAGATGTTGATAATCATACCAAATTGAAAATGTTTTTTACCTAAAAACGTCTAGTTATGTTTTAAAGGTATGTTCTATTATGAAAACTCCCAATGTTATAGGGGATGTAATCTAATGACACCATATCTAATTTTATATAGATTTTATTTAATGATAAAATATTTATGATATATATTATTTGTTCAATATTTATAATTTTCTATTTATAAATAATTTTGAGTAAGAATTTTTTTGGTCATTCTAAAGCTGTGAAATACATTGGTTATGAATGTGATAAATGGTGGCCATTTTTATATTTAACCTACATGAAATGATAGTCATTATGATAACAAAAGTTCTCTTGAATTATAAGATTATTCTATTATATAATGTCATAACATTTCATTAATTTTTTTATTCATATCCATAAATGATAATTTCATTGTTGAGTGACCTTGGTGAAATGATAATGTCCTAGGTGGGAGGCCTTCATGGTAAGATTCATGATTTTTTGTGTTAGAGGACTTCATAAAGAATTTAAAAAAAATCATTCCCTTTTTAAAATTTTCTTATTTATTATCCAGTAGTTTTCAACATTGATATTATTATTGGATTATCATTAAACTCAATTTGTTCATTTAATGGTATGTGTTTTGATTATCCATTTTACCATGGTAATTATTCCTTACATACTCATGATACCATCAAATATATATAACCCTTAATAATAATCTGATATCCCCCTATATATGGTTTCCATTCTATAGGATATGAAGAAGGATATAGTTAATGATGTCATGGATTCAATAATTAATCTTTTGTAATGTTTTTATCACTCCAATATAAATGGGAAATGATATGTATCTATTTTACTAGGACTACTAAACTATTTCCTCCATTGGAATGTGATCACTGTTATCTAGTGTTAATATAATAATGTAACCAATGGCTATGAGCTACAGAAGTAGGGGTTTCTATAGAGTATATTTGAGTAAGTATGGTATAAATATTTGGAACTATATTTTAAATGAACATATCTAATATCATAATTATGATAACCCTTATAGTAATTTATATCATTTACCATAGAGGGATTTTAAATTTATTTCTCTTTTTTCAGGATGATTATGTTCTAACTCATTTTCATTTTCTATTTTCAAATGGTTTCTAATTGAAAATAGTGGGCCATTTCTCATTGTAAATTTTGTTATTTACCAGTTAATAAATTAAATATAACTGGTGTTGGTACTGGTAGATTATGGTAAAATTTGGATATCAAACTTATGTTATGCTGAATAAACATGGACATATGAACCAACCAGTTATTCCATAGTGTGATTCACCAATGTTGGATCACTTTATTTTATATAAGAAATTATCAATTATTGGATATCTTAATCTATTTGATGAAAAAAAATTGTATTTATAACATCAAAAACATTTTATACCTTTATGAAGTAATTAATGTGAAAATGTTATTCTAATGATTATTATTGTAAATTTGATAGCGATTAATAGTGTATAGTGACCCAAAATAATAAAGAGAATGACAGAAATAATGTTATAGAAATATTTTTAATAAGATATTTTTCATGAAATACAATTCTCATGAGCATCGAGATGATAAGAAAATAGAATTATTCAATATAATATTCAAGGAAGAAAAATGTTTTTCTTTCTATGATGATGGAATCAAAATATTAAAAACTAATTCTATGTAGTATATAAAGAACACGTAATGTAAGATAGATTATTTATTTAATAGGGTTAAACAATACCTTAGATGGGAATAATTCGCTCTACTAATTTCATTATATGGTATCAACACTACTAGAAAAACACCTTATACTCATGGATTAAATCCATGGCTATAACCACTAAAACCATGGTTATAGACTATTCCCATGATTTTGGAAATAGTGTATTTGACAGCCATTTTGGATAGACCAAAACACATGGTATGACCAAAATAAGGGGATATGCCACCTATACCCATGGTTTATAAGCACATGGTGTTGAGTATTTTAATGTAAATACCTATACACACAGTTTGTTCAAATCATGGGTATGGGTCCTTATATAAAAATATCATCCACTAGGATTTAATCTCATCACCATTCTCCTATAATCAAATTAAATTAATAATATTATACAACAAATATATTATTCTAATATTCACCCACATATATATAACAAATTATATTTTTATTAAATTAATTATTTTTATAACTATTATGGAAAAATAATTGGAATACCTTCACCTAGAGTTTAGTCCAACCCTGAGTATAGCTCCATATTGAAAAAATTCTTCAAAAGTATTTGATCCAAAAACCTTCCACCTATAAACTAATACCATTACCATTATCCTAAAATACATTTTATATTATTATATTCAAAAAAATACATGAATTAATATATAAAATTATTTATATTAAATAAATTATTACATTTATTATTGAAAATTAATGGCTAACCAAAAATCATGTCTTGGTCGAACCATGGGTATCTGTTTTTTTACAAAAATTCACATGAAACATATTTAAATTGTTTACAATAACCAAGGGTATCCTTCTTTCATGTGAAACATATTCTGATGGTTTAACGAATCCTTGGGTATATGGGTGACATATTCTAATTTTTTTTGGAGAATTTTGGGTATTTGTCAATCCTGCAATAAAAAAATTCTTGATGAATCATATTCCCATTTCTACCAAAACTATGGTTATGTTATTGATATATAGCAATAGTTATTTGGAGAAGTGATAACATAACATTGTTTTCCAATATTTGAAGATCCATTCGAATGTACAAAACCATCCATTCCATATATTTTCAATGGAAATCAATATAAGAAGACGATGACTATGAGAATTGAAAAAAAAATAATTTTGTTAATGGAATATAAGGAAATGATGGACCTTCCCATATGTGTTAATTGTTGAAAAATAATTCCCAGGTACTTCCATAATGGGAATAGAAGATTTTTTTTGAGTATCCAGGGAGGAGACATAATTATTTTGAATTAAAGGAAAAGAAATAAATCACTGAAATACAATAGTTCAACAATAATTATATGGGGAGATATTTATACCATTGATTGATGCATAAAGGGAAGTTTCCAGGGATGAAACCAATGATAGAAGACCAAGATTAGGAAATTACGATAATTGATTATGAAATACATTTAGTTTTAATAATAGGTGACATAAACTTATGATTATTTTGATTATTTTTCTGCAAACTACATTCATGAATTTATAATCATCCCTACACAAAAGTATTGAACATTTATCAGTCCAGAAACCTAGTAGGAATATACTTATCGATTGGTTTATGTTAAGATGAAAAATAATTCCCATGTTGAAGTCATTATTTTTATACTTATGTTTGGATTTTAAATAATCCTGAATTTCATGGTCTATGTAGTTTTGTGGATGTAGTGATTTGTATATATTGCATAAAATAATATAAGAAATGGACAATGAAATTTTTATACTTTTATTTATAAAAAATACACTTTTAACTAATCAGTTATTTATGTTTTTATGGGAATAAATATTTTTAAAAAATAATCTTTATCACTCTCTATTGTAACAATGATTTTATTTTTTATCTTTCGTACCAATATTTTAACAAACCACCAAATTTCATTTTTCGAACCCAATTATGTGATACTTCATGTAATTTTTATGTATCAAAAATCCCAATTTTAATGGATGTTTTATTATCCCATTATATGATATGTCTTTTTTCAAAACATTTACATTCAAATATGTAACCTTTTTAGAACAAGATAAAATATTGAGTGAACAATTTATTTAGGGAGTATATTGTGGCACCAAACAACAATTATTCAATCATGACTGATTTTTATTTCATTGAATGAATAAATAATCTAATTAATTTATTATCGTTTTAGACAAATATTTTATAAAAATATATAATTTTTTGAAATCATCATGTCATCATTTTCTTAGTTCAAATTAATTATTATTTTATGAGAATTAAACTTGGGATGAATAATGAAAAACAATACTTTTTATATTAAAATGGATTTTTATTTAAATAATTTACATAGTTATAGTTTGATTTTAATCATTTCAATATCTATATTAATACATTTATATTATGAATAATCTAATTTTGTTCATTGGAATAAATTTTAACTTTTTTAATATAAAAGCTATTATATGTCTGAAAATAATTTTTTTTTCTGGAATGCCGAATTCCATCGTATTCTGAATGTTTTATATAAATTAAATTATTCCACTTATATCAATTGAATATTGGAAAATGGATTCCAAATATAGTATCTAAATTTTCAAATTTGGTACCATGGTAATCATTTTTCTCTGTGGTATGGGTATGATGGGGAAAACAGAGTTAATACCATGAGATATATTCTCAAAATCAACTGAACAATTTCCATTATTTCATTTGATGGAATAAATTCGAACATGTTAATATTAAATATAAATATATGGAATTTTGGTTAAATTTCATGTTGACAATGAAATTTATATTGTTTTTAGTAATGGAAATTCCAAAATGTCACTCCAGATTTTAATATCTCTACAATTTTTTTATAAGGATAAAATTATTACATTTTAGGTTTTAATGGTTTATATAAAAAAAGAATTAATTTTTTTATCATGGTTACATATTTATTATGTTTATCGATTTAATAATTACACAAATATTTTACACAACATAGACATAGTATTTATTTTATTAAAAAAATAAAATAAATTATTTTGAAAATATTAAAATAATATAATATTTGTGAATTTTTATTTGACAAAAATTCTTTTGGTAAATATAACATATCATTGTTGTTTTGAAGAATTATTTTCAGAATACAAAACCATCTCAATGACTTTAATGTGAACATAAATGAATATTGTAAAAAATGATTGTATTTTCATAAGTAATATAAAAATAGACAAAACATTAAAGTGAAAAGAATAAAGGGTAATGGTCAATAATTCCATAAAATGGACATTAAAGAGAAAAATTTTACCAGATATTTTATATTATAAATGTTATGATTAAAAAATGCATTGTCTCCATTATGTTTAAAATTGGATAATGATGGGTTTAAAACAATTTATATGGTTTAAAATTACACAAAAACCCCTATAAATTTCATTGGATTGTGATATTTATAAATAGAATATAATTAATTTAATTAATGTAATTTTAAGAATTTTACATGAGAAATAAATTAATTATAATTTAATATTTTCAATATTTCCAATTGTGGCCTTTACCTCCCTAATAAATGGATACCACTTTCCCAATATTCTTTACACCACTTTAAGAACTCTAGATTTACAAAACAATACCTAACTAACTATTAAACATTCCTAGAAAAAAATTATTGGTTTTTTATTTTTAAATGGTTATTCCACGAGATCATAATAAGGACTTTGAAGGAATTCTACCACAGAATCTTTAATCATATTTACCGACTCTTCCAAATTTTTTTCTTCCTATATGTCCTCTAAATCAATGTTAACCATACCCAAATAATAAATTCAGTATAATAAATATTTTTATATGTTATATTTTTTATGGTGAAAGTATTTTTTTTATTTTCCCTCCAATAAAAATCAAAATAATTACACTTGCCTACATATGATTAACTATGCCCACATATCAGTGTAATTTATTTTCAGTCACCATGTCACATTAAAGGTTATAAAAAAATAAATAATAAGTATATATTCTATTTATGAAACAATTATTGTTCTATATATACAATATATCATTTAACTTATTACCCATCTAACTATTGCAAAATGAAAATGATTTCTGTGTGTATATTTAGACTAACAACTCTAGAAAGTGATGTGGCACATTTTCTATTTTCGCATTATGTGTATTGTAATAAGGGTAGATTTAATGAATTTATATGATATGTATGACATATATATGATATAAAAATGATTATTTAAAGGTTAAATTTTATTTATGTATATTTATTTTCAAATTTTAAAATGTGAAAATAGTGTTCATGTGTGTGTATGACATACCATCTCCATAAAACGCATAATTTATTTTTCAGTCTCAAACATTTAAGGATTAATATTAATACATATATATACATTAAATGAATATTTTTGATATATATATATTGAAGAAAAATTGGGATATTATGGAACAATGATCAATGTATAAGGACCAAAACTATAGAACTAATATTCTCTTGAAAAAACAACATAGGAAACACTCTGAAAGGACGACTTTAATAAATGATTATTAATAAAAAATTATTTATATGTTATAAATGGATTATATATGATTTTATAAATATTATTATGTTTATGTTATATAATTAATATAATGTTATATATATTACACTTGAATCTATATAACCATTCAAAGAATGTCATATCTGAGGAAAGGGTTTTTTGATCTCACAATTCATTCGAAGAAACATATTCCATATTCACTACTCTTTTATTTTATGTGGTTGATATACTATTCATTTGAAGTATTATACCATTAATAAATTTATATTCAAGGAATTTATTGTTATATTTCATGATATTTTTTATAGGGGTTATTATTCAAAATATACAAACACGGTAAAGAAATTTAATTTTCCATATCATTTTATTTAGATGTTGATTATATTAATATATAATTTTGTAAAAACAAATGATACATACTCTTTATACAAAATATACTTTATTATCTTTTATTTATCTTATGTTTTTAAATTATTATATGTTATTTCAAATCATTTCAATCAAAAATAAATAATTTTTTCACTTTTATGCAACACTTTCAAAAACATAGTTCTGAATATATATCTTCCAAATGTTTTTATTAAAAGTTAATATTGATTTATTATTAATTCCATGATGTTATTACTGTTATACTATGTTTTTTAAAATTTAAATTTCCACATATTTGAATTTCTATAAAAAAAATTAAGAGGATTATTCCAATGATTTTCAAAATGAGTTATGATTTACCTAAAAGTATGAATGAAATCATTGTTTTAACATAAAATACATGAACATAATTTCATTATATCATGACCAAAAAATGTTTGGAATATTACCTTATAATTTTTAATTCTTATTTTAAATGGAAATTTTTTATTTAATTTATATTTATAAAAAAATTATATTTCAATAACTCATTTCAAATTGAAAAAAAAAACTACTTTAAGAATTGTTCGAGTGATATTTTAAATTTATGTTTATTTATAAAAACAATTAATTTTATTGGGTACATGAACCAATGATATAAATTTTTTCCATGTCAAGATGGACTATGCCAATGTGGTATTCATGTTCCATATTCATTATTCAATATAGATAATTCTTAAATATGAAGCATTTTTAGAATAATTTCATTGATTATTCTACATATATGGAATGAATTGGGTTGCATGTTGTATCCTGATATTTTTGAATTATATTATCTTCAAATTAATTTAATATATCTCATAATCTCCATGGCACACTAGAAATAGATTTTTCCATACTGAATCATTTTATCTAGCATTCATTATACAAAACATAATGTTAATAATTCACTATACACTAAACAATTATCTTTATATACATTGAACAATGCGGATTCCTTATGTGACACACAATACCTACTTTATTCTATGGTTTGTATGACATGAAATATTGAGTCATACCGAACAATAATTCAATAATTTAATATAATTATATAGTATGATGCTATATGAAAATTAAATTTGTGAATATTTTATGAACTAACATATAAATATATATTTTTGAATTCATTAGTTAAAATTTAATTATAAAATAATATAGAAACCAAATGACTTTAAATTGAATGATTTTATAGAAGACGGTTTTTACTTAAAAAAATATTTATTTTGATAAGATAAATTAATTACTACTACTATATGATATTTATTAAATTTATATTTTATGTATTCAATAATATATTTTTTATAATCATATAAAATATTGGAAATATATAATATAATAATAACCCCAATTTTTTTAAAACCTAAATTATTATTAAGTCAATTTTATAACCACTTATCGGTGAACCCAATTCAAATAAATTTTTAAGAAATTAAATATATATAATATGTCCAAATATACATCACATTTTAAATAGTTACATAAAAATTAGGTTAACCTAAATATTTTATATTTCTCGGTAAGCTATTAATTTTTTAATCAATTGTTAAAAATATATAATTTTAATTCAAATTGATTTTATATTTTATTTATTTATACGGTTCAATAAAATTTTAATTGGGATAGAAGTTTAATTGTATAATATATTTATCAATTATTACTATTTCTATAATTGGATCCAATTTCATTTTGAAATTGTGTATGATAACATAAAAAATGATTGGATGTTGTTTTTAACGGCATTATATTCTCTTCTGAGATATTAATATAAAATTAATTTATTCTTCTAAATTGTTTATAATTTTATGAAATTATATCCCTTTATAGAATAATAATAATTTAAAATTCTTAATAATTTCAAATTAGTTTTTTACCATAAATATTAGCTTATTCAATTAAAATTAATAACTTTTATTAAAGGAGAATTATGCTTAACAATTAAATAAACTTATATTTAATGGTCCAAATGTCAAATCCACTTATATAAAACCTATTTTGGGAAATATATCTTCCTCAATCCTTATATCAATGATAATTCTTTATTTTTTATGTAATTATCAGGTAAAAACTTTTTAATACATAACATTTTTTAATAAAATCCATGATTTTCCATTCCCATCCCAATATACGACAACCACCTATCCTACTTCCTCACACATATAAAATCACATAGTTTAGGAAAAAATATTCCCAATAAAATTACCAAAATACTATCTTCTTCCTTTAATCATCCCTTTGTAATGAAATACTCCCAAATATTTTATTTAGGGAAAACCAAAAAGAGTTACTCAATTGAGAGGTAACACCCTCCGTCATACTAATTTCATTTATTTCTCTTCTACACCCTATAAAATCTTTTTATTAAATTATAGTATAACAAAAAATCACAATTATATTATTCCTTTTTATGATATGTTTTATACATAAAATAAAAATAAAATCAATCTAATGGGTAAAAAACATATTATTTATGTGTACGTCGAACTACCACCACATAAAATGATGATTGTTCTTTTTTCTACTACCCCCTTTCAAAGAGGAAATTATGGTATACACTATGTGTATATAAAATATATATTATACATATAACGTCTAAATTATCCTTTAATTTTTATTTATGATATACCCTAATTCATTTCTTTTGGTGTAAATACAATAATTTTGTTTGAGTATTGTGGACTACCTCCCACTCATATCGTTGTGATTTGTTAACATAGAATATGGAATGTATTAAATATTTGTATAGTGAACATAAATGATATATTTTACATAATAATTAAAAATTAATTATATTATATTATATATATATATATATTAATTTCATTATTTCATTAAGTTAATAAAACAGAAGTGGCGTTCATTCGTACATGTGACCTACCATCTTTTTTATTAGTGTATGTAATGTTATAATTATATGATATATAAATTATTATAATAAAAATATAATGAATATACATGACATTTATATCATGTTTAAAATTAATTATATCGCGTTATTATTATAAGGTTAAAAGATATAATATATTAATTCACAAACGAAGAACAATGAAAATATTACCTAAAGCGCCACTATAGCATGAAATTGTTAACAAGAAGTTGATAAAAATTCATAATAAAACCATATATGTTATTAGATATTATAATATAGTTATATAAAATCTGTTTAATGAACATAAATTTATTATATAAGATACTTATATGAGTTAAAATAGTGTCATGACACAAGGTAAGGGGGTCTCTAGTCTATCTTTTATTTCTGTGAGAAATACACCTTATTCAAAAATCATTTCTTTTGTGTGGAAATTATAATTAACATTAATATATTATATGTTTTTATCTTTGTTTTATGTTTATTTACATTTCCATTTTATGATATCTCTCTTCTACGGGATTTAGTCATCCAGAGTGACCAAATCGGTAAAGTAGTTGGGTCTTAGTGTTCCTTCTTTGAACTCATGTAATGAAGCTCAATAACCATGTTTTTAAAAATATTCTCAAAGATGACTTTTTATGCTCCCTTCCAATGAAAATGGATTTTAAAATGGTTTTTATGGTTTTAAATATTTCATAATATGTTTTCTATGTATTTTCAAAGAAATATTTTTCTAAAAATGTTACCATGCATTTTTAGTGAAATTATTTTATAAATTTTTTCGATAATAATTTATGTATTTTAATGGAAATTTTTTCTAAAAACTAATTAAAGAACTATATATATTTTCTTAACGAAAAATATTTCCAAAAGTTTTTCAATGCAATACTTATATGTTTTCAAATTAATTTTTATTAAAATGGGTTTTAAAAGTTTTTATGTATAAAAGATCTCTTTTCAAAGAATAAAGGACACTTACCTCGAGAAAAGTTTTCAAAATATCCTTCTATGTCATTTTCCATATAAGATAAAATGGTTTGATGTAACAAATACTAATATATAAAAATAATACAAAGGATCCACTCATATTGCTTTTTTAATATTTTATGTTTTAATAGATGATGATTATGACACCCATTTCTCTTTCTTGGGTTTTATGATTTTGAAACCTATATCATTTAATAAAATATGATTTGATGAAATTATTATGATTACTATCAGTTTTGAATAGTTTATAATGTGATGAAATGTTAATGGTAACCATTTCATTTCATGGGTTTTGATTTTATGTTTATAGTACCCATCCATTTTTATGATTCATGATATGTTAAATGTTTTATTATATTGTGTCTCATATATGAATGATTTTTTTATGAGATGCGTGTGACCTATAATATCCCTCTAATTAATTTGGTAAATATTTATATTTCATAAGATAATAGTGGTAATCTAGTTGAATGGCCAGATTTACTATGGGAATATAGGGAAACCCAATCCATTCAGGGTAGATAGTAAAACTAGATCCTTTACAAGGAAATAAATTCAACTAGGGGTGGTGGTTTGTCATTCCCACTAGGTGAAATTCATACAGAGTTCCCCATTATGTTTTAATAATGCATCTCGACCAATAGAGAATGATAATACATGTTTATGTGTGCCATATATTCATTTATTAATCATAAAATAATCATTTATTTATTATTATATTTATTTACTTATGATTCGTGTCCTAAGTACAACTATGGTTTAGGCCATGATTAATGATTCCAATCTTAATAATTGAATGATATTATAATGTCATGATAATATTCAATTACCCATGTGATCTTGTTTATTTTCATAGGGTTTCCTTGTATACCATAAATATGCAAATGATCTCACCCATTTTGATGCATCCTTAGACATGTTATGAATTTAGGTATTATGTTCGATATGACTAAGAATGGCGTTAGTCAGGGAGAACATAGAGGGAGATAATTTATCTCACATATGTACTATTTCATAAGATATAATTTTACCAAACTCACTAGACATTTATGTTCCTTGTTTATCTTTTTGTATAATGTTTTAAGTATTCTATAAAAGAAATTTAAAGATAATATATAAAAATACAGGGTCTCTATTGTTGGTATCACAATAAAGGTTTAGTTATCATCTGAATCTTGGATGAGGGAAGCATAGTGATAACCCATTGAGCATGTCATAGGATATGTCTATGGATCAAAATATATAATAGAATGTATTATAATTTAGTTAAAGGATAGAGTAATTGGTTTCTCAAAAAAATAATCAATTTTGGGATTACAAGCGGATGTGGATATAGAATAGATATATCTAGGAGGAAAAACACTAAAAAATTATATTAGGCTAGACTCATAATAATCTGGTACACATCAATTTCAATTGTTAACACCTTCATTTAATATCTAGGGGGATTTCATTTGGACATTCACAAACTCTTCATGAACCATTATAGAGGATTTCAATAAAATATGACTCTAAATAATCAAGGATAAACCTACAGTGTCATTTATTAAAGATGTTACCATAAATTAAATATCCTATATGTTAATTTCCAATATATTATGATTCCACACTATTATAATTGTTTTATATTAAATGGATTGTATTTTTATTCAATGTATGTAATGAAAAAGGACATGATTAACATTGAATGTGATGGACAATATATTGAAGAGAAGTAAAATGGAATGACTACTGGGGTGAAGGATTTTTTGAACATGCCTAATAAATTTTCATGGAACATGATCTAGAACATGTACCTTATCAAACTCTCGGACTCACCAAAGATGATACTGAAGGAGTTCAGTGAGAGATCATGTAATGGAGACCATGAAGGAAAGAAGATTTGATTTCCATTATGTTAACAATCTGAAAAGAATAACCTAAGTGAATGGATTAAAGGAACAAGATGTTTATTTGAATGTGAAAAATAAGGACATCATGAAAGTTATTTTAAAGGGTAAATTAAGTGTTTAGTTAATACAATAGATTAAAACTTTGGCCTCCTTAGGGTACTAAAAATTCAATATTTCATTGAATTTTGATATTATGGGAATTAGGAAAATCAATGTCTTAAATGAAAGGCTCGTGAGAGAATCTCTATGGTTTTACATGTGATTGTTTTGATAGTGATGATTAATAGAACACATGTAAAATATGAATGATTTTTATTGATTTAACAGTATTATTGATAATAATGAATTAATTTTGTTTGATAAATTTTATGACATTATTTGTATTTAATATTCTTATAAAGAGATATTATGAAATAAGTTGATAAAGACCAAGTAATGGTTTAATAATAAATTTTGATTATTGAATTGTATATGTTAGAGGATTGAAATATTATATTATAAATTTTTTTTAGAATTAGTTATTTTGTAATTTGAAAGGATATATTAAATGGTGGTCATGAGGTAAAAACATTATTTAATGGAAATGTAATAATTTTATTAAATAATGGTAACCCTTAATTTGTTCATTACGTAAAGATAATGATTTTTGGATAAAGTTATGTTGGATATGACTAAGTAAATTGGATGATACTGATCGCATTAGAATCTATTAACAATTTTTGGACACGTTTTTTATACTATCATGAATAAATAATAATCCTTTTTTGAAATTACAAAATATATCTAATATACACTAGAATAAGGAAACAACCATGTTTTCAATAACGATTTATGGTAATTCACATAATTACCATGATTAAAGATAATATATAATTAGGATATTCAAATGTTTGGAATGTAACCACTAATATATACATTTTGGTACTTGGGGTATCAATATTAAGATGATTTCATGAACTTCTATCTACTTTATTGTATTTTCATCTTTTATATATTTTATATGGTTATCCATTCACGAAATGAGTAATTTATCTTTGGGGATGTATTTATATACTAAGATTCTATTGAAAACCATGGATAAAAGTTCATTTAGGGATTAACCATATTTCAAGGATATCCATCATATTTTGGAAATTATAATTGTGTCGTTTTATAGAAGGACATAATGTATTTCAGGTGACAAACAATCAATTATGAAAAGGTTATATATCTTGAACCCATGAACAAAGGATGATATAGGTTTCACACCATCTACTGGCCTATGCGATGTCCTAGATTACAAATAATTACTTTTTATGAATAAATATTTTTGAGAAAACAATACTTCTAATTTTTAGGTTTTTAGAGTAATGTGTTAACAATATTTAATTTTAAGGAAAATTAGAGATAAAAAGTTTTACTTTTAATTTTTTTTATTGTCCTTTAGATCTAATAAATGTTGATTTTTGTGCATTGGGCATTAAATTAGATTTTTGGACATCCATTTCTTAATGTAATGAATGAATTAGAAATAGATAAATGAACAAAAATCTATGAATTATTTATAAAAAATAATCGAAAAATAAATATTCCTTATATTATTGTTAAATAAAATAATTAAAAAATAATAGTATAATGATCTAAAATATATTTCCTAATACCATAATTTTTTCCGAAACTATGTCCTTTGAAATCATTCCATATTTATGACATTCAGTCCACAAACTATTAAATGATCATTCATATTTTTTGATGAAATCAATCACTTCTTATGACTTTTTTGTGTTATCCCCCATGTCCATGTTTTCACATTCCACTTATGTTATCCAATGTGGATCCCTAGTTATTTGTTACATTAGGAAACAATTATGTTTCCTACATTATATTTTTAGAGAATGTTTTAGGATTTAGTATTATGGTGTATAATTCTATAAAAGGAACATTTAAGTATTAACACATTATTAACAAAGAATAATTTCATGGGATAAAATCATTTTAACGGGGGTATAATGTGAAAAATGTATTTTATAAATAAACATAATATCTTATCTAATTTTCATTACATGCAACCGTGTAATTAGTTTATTATTTTTACTAAATTACAATGTTATTCTTGAATTATATGATAAATACATATTATAGTGAACTAAACACAAAAATAAACATTAGATTTATCAACATGGAACACCATGGTTAGCATACATTACATGCATGACTCACAATCCTCGATGGCTAGCGTAACACGCTAGAATGATTATTACTAAACATTAATCCATTATTAAATTATTATTATTTAATAAATTTTAGAATGGAGGTTAAATTGAAGATTATTGGATTAAATTACATAAGGATATATATTTAAATTATTTTGTTACATATTAATTATTAAAAATATATATATAAAAAATTAACGTTAAGTGAATAATTTTCAAACTATGATATTTATTTGAAAATGATGATTTATATTAACAAGTTAATTTAATTGTTATATATTCAAAAAAAATATTTTTTATAGTCATACATTATATTTTACATATATAATATAATGAAAAACCCAATTTTTTCTAAAAACCTAAATTTTTATAAAGGCAATGACAACACCTTTTAATGGAAACCCCATTTAAAATCTAATTTTTGGTACATTTTTAGATATAATATGTAAATATAAACTTTAAATTCTAAATAGAAACATACTAATTATGGGAGGATAAGTTTTTTTTTTATTTTTTGTTAGGTTTCATTATTTAATGAGTTGTTAAAAATGATGAAATTTAAATGAAAACTGCTTTTTTATCTAATTAATTTATAAAGATAAATTATATTTTATACTTATTTAAATGTTTAATTATATAAAAAAATTATCAATTAATCAAATTTACTTCATATTAATCTCTTTCACATTGATAATGGTTATAATGACTTACCAAACATTTGGATGTTTTTACATTTAAAACATGAATTATCTTCCCATATGTAGGATTACATTTAATATATTTTTTCCACTTATATGTTTCATATTTATAAAAATAGACTAAATATTTTTAACAATATCAATTTATAATTTATAAAATGTTCAACTTATATTTTTACCAAAATATTTGTGAATTTTGGTAAAATTAATTGTATATATTATGGTTAAATTATTCTTAACAATTGAGTTAACCTTAAATTTATTTGGATAAATAACCAAAAAACATATAAAAAACAATTTATCTTCCCATATTTCGTCCATAAACTTTATATTATTTGTTTTAGTTGTTTTTTATAACTTTTTTTAGTAAAGAATAGGGTACACCTAACTTGTTTTCCAATATGTGTAGTGTGTCATTTCCCTTCACCATAAAAGGCCACCACATCTCCAAAATCCTCACCCAACTAAAAAACATTTGGTTTGGAAAATGTATTCCCAAGGAAATTAACAAATATCCTCCATTAATCTTTAATAAAACATTTGGTCAAAAATACATACATGGATTCTCATTAGGGAAACCCAAAATCAGTTACCTAATTAAGATGTAACACCCTCCCCAAAGATCCCTTATTTTATTTGTAATCTCCAATCCATAAAATCTTACTATTCATATATATTATAAAAAATAGTATAGTAAATAATCGAGGATGTTTATATGAAAATTATTCTACCTAATTTTTACTTTCATCTAATGGGTAATGAACATATTGTTTACGAGTATGATGAACTACCGCATCACGAAATGATGATTTTACATTTTTTATTATAATATACCTTGATTGAGATTATGATGGAAAATATATTTATATATGATATATATAAGATTTATAATATATTTTTTCTCTTTTAATTTTTATATATTACAAACCCTAGTTCATTTCATCTTTTGAAAATATGATGATTTCGTTTGAGGATGTATGGACAATCACCCCCTTAAAGTGTCGTGATTCATTCATACAGTGCATGGAAGGTATTAATTATATGTTTAGTGATCCTATATGTTATATTTGATATCATAATGATAAATTAATTTTATTATATACATATATTTCATTTACATTATTTCATACAATACTTTAATAAAATAAAAGCTTCATTTATGCATACGTATGGAATACCATATCCATGAACAATGTCTTCCGTTCTGTAATCTTATATTACATATATTATTATAATGAAATTTTAATTAATATGAATCATTTTTATTTTCATGTTTTAATTTTTTTAAATCATTATATATTTATAAGCACCAATGATATAACAAATTAAGACAGAAGAGATAAACAATGTGAATACTACACAATGTGTATCATTAAAATGAAATTGTTATCAAATTGTTTATATAAATTCAAAATCAAGACATGTGTTGTTTTATATATCAGAGTAAAGTTATTTAATATATGAATAATAAAAATGCATTTATTATATTAGATGTTTTACACGTACAAATAGAATCAAGAAACAATGTGTGGGGATTTCTAGTATCACATTTACATATATGATATTCATGCCTTATTCACCACTTATATATTTTTGTGGTTATTATAATTCTCAAGAATATATTATATTCTTTTTATCCTTATATTTATGGGTATTAATTTATTCATTTTAAGATCTCACACATTCATGGGGTTTATCTTTAAAGAGTTACCAAATCGATAATGTAGTTTTGTCGCAATTTTCCATCTTTGAGGCACATTCCATGAACATAATGAACAATGTTATTAATAAAATAAAATATAAAAATCTATTCTAATATTCATAGTTTAATTATTTTAAATTTTGTTTTATATGTGTCAATATATCATTATAAAATTTCAATGTTTTTTATGAAACTTTTTTCAAAAAAAGTTTTGGAGCATCATTTTAAAAAAATGGTTTTGAAAATTATTTTAAACTTATATTATACATTTGAAAAGAGAAATTGATTTCTTAAAATATTGTGTATATATTTATATGATTAAAAGAAAACGTTATCTATAATATTTTAAAATAATTCTTTATATGTTTTCTCATTTATTTTCAGGGGAACGGTTTTAAAAAAAATTATCTTTTAAATTGGCTTTTTCAAATAAGAAAGGATACATACCTCAATAAATGTTTTCCAAATATCATTCCAAGTTATTTTTCATCTAATATAACATCTCTTATTGTTAAAAATACCATTCTAGGAAATTATCCTAATGATATATTCATATTCTTCATGAATGGTTTATTTTTTGATAGAACAATACTTATGACACTCATTTCTCTTCCATGTGTTATATACTTTTGAAACAATCTTCTTTTAAGTGGTATGTATTTTTTGAAATTATTTTAAAAACTATCTTATTTCAATTATTTATGATGTTATTAAATTTAAATTATACCCATATAATTTCATGGGGTACAATTTTATTTGTATAAATTCAATTCCTTTTAATGAGTCATTATATGATGCATGTATTATTATCTTGTTGAATAGTTATAAATGATATTATAATGATATGGGAGGGACATATATCTCAATTCAATGTATTGGGTAATGATTTATATATCATGATATAATTATGGGATTCATGTCGATGGGCTAGATCCACTATGGGAATATGGGGAAACAAGAACTGTTTTAAGGAAATAATTACGACTGGGGTTAGTGGTTTGTCCCTCTGATTAGAAGCAGTAAACAAGAAGATAGAAGATGAGGAAACTCAATCTCTTGTGGGGATATGGGGAATCTTGATCACTTAAAAGTAAAGAACATTGACATGGTATTTTTTGTGTGTCTTTTCCAATATGTATAGTTCCATGTATTCCCTGATACATTCTCACTATGTGTCTTGAGTTATATGGAATTATATCACATATTTATATATTCCATAGTTTCATGTGTTATTCTATGGATATGATATCATGCCTTATGTTCTTTATTTACTTAGGAATCTTATTTGATGAACATCCAAGATTTTTCTATGACTAATATTAATGATCTTACGATAATTTGGGATGGAACTTATAAGGTTTTGATTAAATTTTCATACCCATATGATCATGTTTACGATCAATTGTCCCCTTATTTTACCCTTAATAAGAATCTTAGTTCACCAATTTTTATACATCCTTACATAGGTTATAAACATATCTATTATATTTTATCTTTCTAATAAGGGTTATATTCCTAGAGAACCTACTGAGTGATATTGTATCTCACTTATGTTCTGGTGTATTTGATTCTATGTTTCCATTGAACTAGACTTGTCCGTTTTTTGCACATCTATTTGTATAATTTTTTAAGTATTCAGAAAAATATATTCTATGGTAATGTATGAATAGAGACGTTCCCTATAATTCATGTGATTAGTGAAACCCGGTTATAGAGAGACCCTCAGTGCATCGATGGGTATTATGAGACAAGATAGGGTAACATGATATATATACTAAATATATAATATCACATCTTAATATTCAGTTATTTTATGTATTAATGTCTATACAATGATAATGTCTTGGATGAGATGTCTTGATTATAAGATATAATATTTTTTATAGTCCTTGATTGTATTATTGATAAATTTTTTTAGATGGCTTTATCAAGAATGTCTAGAATTATGTATTACTTTTTTAAAGACTAAATTTTCCATTATCAATATGTTTTATAAATTGATATTATATGTGGTTTCTAACTGAACTCATGTTATTTATTTTATGGTTTTTTTATTATCCACTCTTTTATATAAATTATTCCTTATTTCCTATTTATATCTCTTATTATTGTGTTTCTTATTCAGAAATATTTGTCTCCATTTATTTTTTTCTCTTTTCTTTGTAATAATCAAAAGGTTATTTTGAATGATATCAAGGATTGATTAATGTTTCTTATTTTAGGTTTTTTTATTTCCCATGTAATATGGTAATCATGTATATATGCTGTTTATAAAGATTACTAAAATATTCATTCATTTTGGATATGATTTTTTAGTCATTGTCAATGTAATAAATTAACCATAGAATTTGGGATACAATATTTGGGGTTTCATAAAAACCTTCTTTAATTGAGATTTCAGAATAAATTGATCATATTACATAGTATGTAATTATAGGAGGTTATATGTAATTTTGAAATTAACATCATTCTCCATGGGGTTCATAGTGTGTTTCTAGATGTTACACATAGACATTAGGTGTCCACTATAAATTCCATTGGGTATGATCTCTAGTCGGTTACAAAATAATATTGTCTAGAATATTAGTTAAATTAAAGGGTTACCTTAAAATTATAGAATAATTATTTTTCATAGTTTTTGGTATAAAATTTATTAACCTTGGTTGATCACTAAAATTTAATCAAAATTTATTTGAGACAATAAGTGAGTTAAATAATAATAATAATAAATATTATTTTTAACGTTTTAAAAATGAAACATTTATTATATTTATCAATGAACAATTATGTCATATTTATATTTTAAATAAATATATATTATTCAAGGTTATATAGATGTCAATGTGGACAAGTGGATCTGGTTTAATGGTCTTATTGGAAATGATATACATGTTATTTATTTATTATTAGGTGATGAACAAGATATCTAAATATTAAATGTATTATTGAAAAAATGTGGGGTTCATTATGAATTATGAAATCAAGAAAAGAGCTTATATGAAAACCTGAAACCCAATAACATTATTAATATATATATTGTTATGTGTCATTACCAAGGAGATTCATTATGCACAACAGGTATAGAGAAACTCTCTCATACGATATATAAACAATTATAGATATTGATAATGATTTCTTAATCTCCCTTATCAATCCTTCGAGAGAAAAAAATATTACTATTTATCCTCAATGATAATTCAATTTTAATCAATAAAAAATTATGCAATTGATTAGGATTGACAGTTCTAGAACTTGATGTTTCTATGATAATGTTGAATTATTGCGGTGCATATGTGATTAACAAATAAAGGGATTCAAAAAGTGGATCCTACAGGAAAATTATTGTATAACTAGATAAATACAACTAATTCATCCAAGAATGAAATTTCATGTTTTGATCAATCTAGATTGGCTCATTTATGAATTATAAATTATATGTGATGATCCACCTTTTCTGGTTTCAATGTTTATAAAAGTAAAATAGTCATCAACTAATATTAATTTTGAATGACATCATTCCTATTGTAAAACTCATATTATTTATAAATTATGACTAAAATATGATTTATTCATACCCAAAATGAACATCAACTATACTCAAGAAACTATAATTCCAAGGTAGTTTTCATCTTTATATATTAGTAACCAAATTACAAATTTATAATCATGATCTTGTGATGTGAACCAACATATGATCGAGAGACATAATTATGGAAGGTTCCATAGACCATGTAAAATGGTGTAAAAAACCAGTATTCATATTGCCTAGTCATGTGTTACATACATGGGTAGATGAAATCAGATGACATTTTACCTAGTACGTGTCATTTATTCTACTTCATCAATAGTTCTTAGTTTAACACATATAATAGAATTAATTGCACCACTAGACATATTCACATGTGCCCTATTTGTCATTTATTTGAATGTAAACATCATATAAATGGATTTAAATTTTAATATAGTAAATAAATTTCCTTAAACTAGTACAAATCATTCCATATACCTCACTTCATATAATTTGTGGTGGAAAAATATAGTAAAAGAAGCATTTATCGACGCTTTTTTAGTGCTGATAATTGGTACCCTTTAACAGTTTTTTTAGCAATGATAAAAGTCTCAATCATTCATGTGAGCCCCGCATAAAAAAGTGCAAGTTAGGTTTTCTATTTATATATCAGTCACCACATTACAACTTTAGAATCCTGATGTGGTGATGGGAGCCTGCATTCAATCTACACACATTTGGGCCGATTCACAGTCTCATGCTGCGCTTGGACCACCATTAGCATCCCTTATGTATTGCCCCACTATTGTACACCCATCTAGGTCCTACATGAACTGGAAAACCTATATGGGAAATTACATAGCCCATCCCTGTAGAAATCCCGTTTTTATATAATTATCAATATTTAAAATTTTAATTAATTAAACAAATACATATTAACAATGAATTGAATTAAAAAAATATTTAAATAATTATTAAAATATATGTTTACATAATTAATTCATTTTTTTTATACAACACACACATAATTGTTTTTATACATTATTAAACCTTAATGAATTAGTTTACAATTATAATAATTGTTATGACATTTTTCTATATTGTATTTCTTGTTGGAATTTTGAGAATTATATATATATTTATTCAATTTATTCTATTTAATAATTTTTAATATTTTTTAATTTTTTCAATTTTATTATAAATTTTTTATCAATAATATTTTGTTGATATTTTATAGATTTACTCATATTCAATTTTACAGTATTTAAGAAGTTTTAAATTTATCCATTATTAATTTTAATATGTACATAATTATTCATTTACATTTAACAGTTTTAACATGGTAGTACTTTTTATAATTTACATGTATTTATTTACATGTATAATTATTAATTTTTAAAATTCATTTATCATTATAATTAATAATAGTTATTGTTTTTTAAAATTTATTCATTGTTATTATTTTCTTACATTAATAGATGATACATATTATATAATGACATTTTTAAATTTATCGTATTTCAAAACATGTATGTGTATATACAGACACCCAAACACACAATAATTTCACAAAGAAAAATATTTATATAATTAATTAAATATTATATACAAACACATACACCAAATATTTATGTCGTTTTTTCAAAATTAAATAATCAAATTAGAATTTTATTTAATAACATAATATATTTTCTATATTATGTTTTTAATCAGCATAATTTTTTATCTATTTTTTATATTATTTAAGTGAACATTATTTATTCATTTTATTAAAGGATTTTTTTAATTTTTTCATATTCAATCATCTTGTAAAATTTATTTACACATATTAATTTAAAATGTTTTAATAATTTCAATTTTTATTGATCTTTATTTAAATATATAACCATATTTTTTAATGACTTGTATAATTAATAATTAAAATCCATCTTTCCTATATTCTTAATGTCTACTTCTGATTAACATTAATTCGTTTAAGATTATATATTCAGTAATGATGTTAAATATATATTTGTAAATAAATATTTATAAGTATAAATATTTATATATGTATATTTACACTATTTATAAAATAATGTAGTTACAATTATTAATAAGTAAATATACTTTTTGTTAAATTTATTTATAAAACTACAGATAAAAAATTATATATTTAGATAATTATAAAATTAAAATAAATATATTTAAATTATAAATATATTTTCAATATTGAAATTTATATTTATATATAATTATTAAATATATTTATAATTATATAAATATATAACAATATAAAAGAATTTAGAATTATAAAATTATAACTAATTTATTTAAATATTGACTATATTTACTATATATATATATTTATTTATTAAATACATATAATTATGTAAATATTATTATAATTATAAATAAATAATTATACTTATATTCAAAAATATATTTATAAAATTAAATATTTATTATTATAAATAATAAAAAAATTAACAAGTATTTATATAATTATAAATATTAAATTACATATTTAAATAATTATAAAATTATAATATTTATATATAAAAAATTAATATACTAAATAAATGTATATTTTTATTTAAATTTATATATAAATTAAATATATAATTATATAAATATATATAACAAAATTAATATAATTATCATAATATAAAAATATGATAAGTATAATTACTAAAAATAATTTTTAAATTTAATTATGAATGTTTAATTAAATTCAATCTTCTTCAGCCCTAATGAATTAGCGTTGAAAAATATGGCTTTTAACTGAACATTTTTTCTTGTATTAATAAAACCCACCCTGATCAATCATAAGGAACCTTAACCGATCAATATACACTTGTGCAGCATAGCAACATGCCTAGTTCCTAGTCATGTGTCGCGGACAATGGTAGATGAAATCATGTGACATGTAACCCAGTACTCATCATGTATTCTACTACATCAAATGTGATTAATTTAACATTAAGAGAATAATTAATTTCACCACTATACACATTTTTATGTGAACTATTTTTCATTTATTCGAATGTACACAACATATCATCAAATTTTTATTATTATATAGTAAATAAATTTCCTTAATCTATTAAAATATGTGCAATATACAACACTGTCTTTAATTTGTTGTGTAACAAAAGACTAAAAAAGGAATTCTTCATCAAATATTTTTCTAGTGCTAATAAAGGGTACCCTTTATTAGTGTTTTAGCTCTGATAAAGGTCTCGATAGTGCATGTGTGTCCCACATAAAAAATTCACGGTAGTTTTCTTCTTTATATATCAGTCACCACATTAAAACATCTTAATTTTGATGTGGGGATGGGTGGCCACATAAAATCCACACTCATATGGGCACATTCACAGACCTATGTTGACCTTATACCACTATTTTTATCTATCGGGTCATGGCCCACTATTGTACACCCATCCAGGTCCTACATGAACTAGACCACCTGTCTGAGCAATTAAACTACACATCCAGTTCCTTCCCCAATTTTTTATACAGTTAAAAATAATTAAAATTTGAAATATTAAAAAAATTAATATTAAAAAAAATAAATATTAGATATATTTAAATAAATTTTTATAAATTTAATATATATATACCTCTACATAATTAATTTATTTTTTAACTAACAGACACACGTATTTGTTTTGTACTTCATTAAACTTTTAATAAACATTTAATATTCATATTAATTAATATGGCATTCCTAATATATATTATATTTATAATCCTTAAATTTTATCATTTTTTATATATTTTTTCAATATATTCTATTTAATAATTTTTTATATTTTTTGAATTTGTTAATTTTTAATTTTATTTGTTCATATATAATATTTTTTTAAAAATATTGTTTAATTTATTCATTTTCAATAGTTTATTTTTTAAAATGATTTACATTTAACGATTTTAAATATTTATATGTACATTTTTATCCATTAATATTTAATATTTTTATCATGGTTGTTATTTTTATTATTATCATATATTATTTAACATATTTAAATATTCATTTTTTAAATAAAATTTTCTATACAACTAATAATAGTTATTTTATTTTAAGCTTTATTCATTATTATTATTTTTGTAGTAATTAATATATGTTACATATTATATAATGAAAATTTTTAATTTATCACATTTTGAACATATATGTATATATAAAGACACACAAACACACATTTATTTCACATACATAAATACTTTTGTAATTAATAGAAAATTTTATAGAAACACATACACCAAATAACTATGTAGTTTATAATAAATTTAATAATCACATTATAATTTAATTTAATAATAAAATATATTATATATATTTTCATTTTAATTGACATATTTTGTTATTTATTTTTAATATTATTAAATATAATATTAGTTTTTCAATTTTTTTTCAATTTTTTTATTTTAATAATCTTCTAATATTTATTTAAACATATTTAATAACAATAATTTAATATTTTCAATATTTATTGAACTTCATCTCAATATATATAAATATTTTTTAATAATAAGTTTAATTAAAAAATCAAATCCTTGTTTCTAATATTTTTAATGTGTACTCATGTTTAACGTTCATTAATTTATGTTTCTATATTTAGTAATGATGTTAAAAATATATTTCTAAATAGATAATTATATGAAAATATATCTATATATGTATATTTACTATAATTTAAAATATAATATAATTACTATTATAAATAAGTAAATATAATAGTTATAAACATTTTTTTATATAATTAGCGATAAATTATAATTTAATTTGACAATAAGAAAAATATAAAAATATATATAAATGGTGAATATATTTACTATATTTAAAATTATATATATATATATATATAATTATATAAAAATATGATGATATTAGTGTTTTTAAAATTATAAAATTAAAATTAATATATCTAAATAATGACTATGTTTACTATTTATATGTATATATATTATATATATATATATATATATTAATATAAATATAATTTTAATTGTAAATATATATTTATAATTTTTTCACAAATATAATTATATAATTATATATTTATTATTATAAATAACTAAATAATATAAAAACTGATTTTATATAATTATAAATAAGAAAATTTATATTTAAATAATTTTAAAATTATAATAATTATATATAAATTATGAATATATTTAACAAATATATATTTATATTTAAATTTATTTATTAATTATATATATAATAATATAAATATATATAATAATTTGAATCTATGTATCAGAATATAAAAATATTAAAAATGTCTTTATAAAAATATTTTTTTATAAATATAATTATTAATATTTAATAAAGATCAAAAATTATTAGTGATAATGAATTAGTGTTGATAAAGATGCCTTTTATCAAAACATTTTTTTCTATTACTAGTAAAACCCTCCCGAATAAATTTCAAAGATACCTAACTGAATAGATATCAATCGCACCTCTCATGATCTCATGGATGTATTGTGTTGTCATTTCTCTATCCTAAAAATCTCAATGAAAAATCAATTCTTTAATATAATTTGTGTTATTATTTCTCCTCCCCTCTCATTGTTTTATTTTTCGAGTTTTGTGGTGTGCATTAGTGTTATGTTTTCCTTTCCCGATGCTCTCTTGGGTTCAAAAGTTTTTTTCTCCTTCATTTTATCCTCCATCCATGTTTGTCTTTCTCCTCCCATGTCGTTTCAAGATATTTGATGGAACCCTATTTATGTTATGGTTCTAAAATTTCAATGCCTCAATTCAGAGGGTTTTTACATTCTATATGTTGATAGGTTTGACTATTAGTTCATTGTATACATTTTTGTTAATGGAATTTATTGTGGTTTTTCGGTCATATATATTGGAATTAGGTTTCATTTTAATGGGGTAGTTATCGATTTCTAATTGTTTTGGTATTATTTTAAAATGGTTAACTTTTGGGGGTTATAAATTATCAAAAATTGATAATTATTCGTCGAATAATTGATGGTATGTTTTTTAGTTAGTTATTATAAATATTATTTTGGTTTTTTATATGAGATCTGATTTCAATGGAATTATTTATCATGTATTTTTGTGGTTTTTTTGATTTGTTTTCATTAGTTTTGATGTTGATCTTCCATTTATTTAGGGGATTATTATGATCATATAAAATGTTAAAATATATCTTTTAATATTTTATGGTGGTCTCTACTCACCATTTGATGTTCAAGATATTAATAAAGCATGTTCACCATCTATTTCAATTTTTTTTAAAATTAAATAATATTTTAAAATTATCAACAAATGGTATCAATATATATTTTTATATCAATAATTACACTTATTCAATGGTTCTTCATGATTTTATTTATATATTTTCACACTCCCTTTCATATTTGGGGTGAAATATATTTTACAAATTCATCATTAGTGATCCCCTATAATCCTATATCATAATTTTTTAATTTATTTCCATAAATTAAAATATAGTACCACATATTATATCGCTACACATAAACCCATACACATAAAGTGTCAAAAAATTTATCACGACTTATACACGGGAAGAAATGGATCCCTTGGGTTTGTTTATAAATCATTAAAATTTATGGAATTACTATTATTATGGGAATCGTCTTTACTTATCACATATGTAAATTTTTATATACCTATAGTTGACATGTTATAACCTCATCCATATTCTATAATTATGGTTACTTATTCACACAAGAACATTAATAAAGTGACATTCAACAAACCACACTTGACATATGGTAATGATTGTTAAACATATGATTTGAAGATGATATTTTTAAGAGAGATGATTGGTTTTACAATTAAATCCAAAAAAATTAATATATATACCCAAACATCAAACATAACAACTATAATTATTTAATAAGAGTTAATGTTCTTAAGAGTTAATGGAAACCTTTTTTTATAAATGCCTTTTCATTGGATATTCTTAATATTTTTTTTAGAAATTAAAGAATTAATTCATCTTCAAAATGGTTTTATAAATTAATATTCAGTTACTACTCACATTTATATTATAAAACATGGCCACTTAAAAAAATGTTGTTATATATAGTGTTGTTTATAATATTTTAATTGATTATTGAGTTATGAGTTATAACATTGATCTTAAACAACCTAAAAATTTAATAACAATAATCTATTATAATCTTATGACATTGACTTGAATTTTTGATTTACTATTTATGACCAATGGATACAAATATAATAACCATGTTTAACTGTGTAAAATATTTTACTCAAAATAATTTTAAATTAGTAGATATTTTTATCTCATAAATGTTTTCTATATTCTATTATGACATCGTTAGTGGTTTCCTGATATGACTATTTTGATTATACACAACATGGACTCCTCAGTGGACATAAAACATATATAATACTAATATCCATGTACTTAGGGATAATTGTAACTAAATAATCACCTAAGAAGTCATTAATGTTTTTTTATAGAAGATGGATTGGTGACTACATCAGAGTGTGAGCTACTGGAGGTTATCTGTGATCTAGTTTCTATCATATTTAATTACTATTAGTTTCTTCAAATAATTAGTTTTAATTTTTTTTGAAATATATTATATAATTCTATTATACAATTAGTTTCGTGTTTTTTTTTGGGAATTATTTTATGTAGAGATTTATGGGGGGTTTATATTCATTTTGTCTCCCCAATGAGCTTTTTTGTTAATATATTATTCTTGGATGGTCTGAATAATTGATAATTCATACGAAATGTTTTGTAAATAATAAACATGAAATATCTCGACCTAAATATGGTTATACCATTCTCCTACTATAATTTGAGAACCACAACACTATCCCCTAGTTGTTATGGTGACAAGGAGTGCTCTTGCGATAGTAGTGAACTTAAAAGAAGTGACATATGGGTATTAAAGTAATGCATATATCATGAGGAGTCATATTTTAATTCTATGTATATTTTATTATGATGTATAAAAATTCACAATAATTAAATTCTGACGATAAATATATTAATGGTAAAAATGATTAAATTTAAAATATCGAAAAATATAAATTTTTTTAGTAGACATTTTCACTCCATTAAAGATTCACCCAGAACATCAATGAAACACAACTAGGGGAACCACATACCAAGTGATGATATTAATAAACATCATATACATCCCCTTATTGTATTCCCACCTAGAATATTTATAGAAACCTTCATAGAATTACTTTATTTTTCATTGGAAGCATTGTGCTTCAGAAATTCAATCATTAAACAAAAGGCCTTTACATTTTCATAGAGTTATAGAATGATTTATTTGGTTGTTGAAACAGAAAAGTATAATGCATGATGTGTGTGTAAGATTATCTAGATGATCCATCTTAAAGTCATAATTATCATTGAGAACCTTTAAGTGATCGTACTATTGATATTTCTTATTTTATCATTATGAAACAATTTAATATATATTATCTGGTGCTTCGCCAACTCTATAACGTCCCAACCCAATGCACCATTCATCCCGGTAGTCGGACCGATCGCCACATGGTCTCAAGCACATCTCCCCAAACACCAGAGGCTTCTGACTAGCAGTGAGGGCCTAGGTGAGTCCGGGGGGGGGGGGGATACTATGCACTCAAAACTAAAGTATCACAGTGGATGTACAACATACAATAGCGAAATAAGGTAACTAGTAGACAACACATAGACATCAGAAATAGATAACAAATAGAAGGATCTGAAATATGTTATATAGGATAGGGAAAGTCAATACAATAGAGTATAAGTATACAAAATACCAAAAAAAACCAAAAAAATGTATCCCCTCTCGCATAGCAAGCCTCAACTTGGTTCTAGGAACTCCTTATCCAAGAAGCAAGTCATGTACCTGTATAAGGGCCTTTCCCCTTCTCATTAACTGAAATCATATAATCATCTTAGGTCCAAAAATATGACTCAAAGAGGGTGTCAGACTATATCCTAGTAGGAAACCACCAAATTTCTCTGCTAATCTATCAGTGAATATATAAAACGGGCAGTGTAACATGGAATGTAGTAAACAAAGGAAACTAGCAAGACCGACCCATGCTTGTGCTTCGTATTGGCATCGCCTATTGTGTCCATTCCATACATTAATCACTTCACTTATGGTTCAAACCATTCCTTGATATCATTCCTGTAATACTAAAATTGTAAACTAGGCCTCGCTTTAGGAGAAAATATACCAACACCCAACAAGATCGTTCCAGAAATCCTCCTAGGTACCCAGCCCCGGTCTAGGTGTGGTATAGTTCTTCATCTGAGCCTGTCCCCAGGATATTATAAATATGATCTGGGTATCACCTATGACATATCATTCCTTGTTGATTCTGTCCATGGAATCTCATACTAGATCCCGAATTCACTCGACATTTCAGTAACAAGTCTCACATGAGTCCGTCCATGGAAACTCACATTAGTTCCATGGTTCACCCATGACTTTGTATCACATTTTAAGCAGTTCAAATCTTTTAACTCATGTGGGATAGAAATTCAATAAGTATCATACAAGGGTCAAGGGGAAAAACTTTACCCCATACCTGAAAACATTTCAATTACAATTTTATTCTATTGCAATTCCATTCATACTAAATTTCTATTTTTATCAACCCGTAAGATAAGGAAAAGTCATGTCTCATAGGCATCCTGGGGAAAAATCCATAAATGATCCATTTAAGGAAATGCAACAAATGGGTGGTTCTTGTCAAAGGTGTACAACCCAACTCGAGCACATACCATCCCATTCAGATTACCTACAACATGCTAGGTAATAAGAGGGTTAAATTCCAGTTTCAAGTGACACCCAAAAGTGCACACATGGCACTCCGGCATATATAAACAGCTTGAAAATATGTTAAAAGCATTAGACCACCTAACTTTGGCTCATACTAGATAGCCCATCCAGTATCAGGCTCTAATTCATCCTAGTATGGAAGAAATCTGATGAACAGATGAAGAACGAGAATTTAAGGCCTATGAGCCTTAATCGAATCTACATTCATTATAACCAGAATAATTGAGAAGGATTAAAAAGGAATTTAGGATTTACCATTAGAGATATAATAAGATGAACGACATTTGAAACAATGATCGGGTGGAGGATCAGGATTAAATCACTCCATAGGATTCTCTGAGATCTCCCAAGTCTCTCCCATTTCTGTCTGGTTGAATAGAATATTTTTACGATAGGTTTTTATAAAATATAATCAATTTAATTAAAAATTAATTAAATTTTCAAAACATGACAGGTCACACGGTTTTCCTGCATGGCCTGGAACACCGTGCGGAGACTGTGCAGACCTTACAAGAAGGAAAGGGGCAACCGAACGGCCACCCCACACAGTTTCCTCCAACCGTGCGTAGGCCGTGCTCTAGCCTCTGCCAAGCCTGCACCAAGGCACATAGTTTACCCAGGCCATGTGCAGACCATGCGCAAACCGTGTTCCAGGACATTTCCAGCCTAAAACTACGTTCTGGGCTCTGAACAAGCCCCAAACACCTCCGTAACTCCCTCAGACATGTTAGGAATCCACATTAGGCCCCAACTAAACTATTAAACAAAAAATAAAAAGGATCTATACCGCATATGAAAACAAGTGTTCTTACAATATTCCCCCTTATAACAATTCGTCCCTGAATTGCTCTCAGAACGGTGGTCAAGATTCATCTTCGAACAACTCTGGCAACTGAGCACATACTTCGGCCTCCCGCTCCCAAGTCTCTTCCTACAATCGGTCGTGATGTCATAACACCTGTACTAGAGAAACTAACCGGCCTCAGAGAACCTTTGTGATCCTATCAACGATACGAATCAGATGCTCCTCAAAGGATGCATCTACCTGAAGCTCGACCTCCTCAGGTTGGAAGGTATGAGATGGGTATGAATAGTATCTCCATAACTGAGAAACATGAAACATGTCTTGAATGTCTTGGTAACTCTAATGTAACTGAAAATGATAGGATATCAGACCAACCATCTCCAGAATCTCAAAAGGCCCAACATATATCAGCGATAGCTTACCCTGTCTTCTGATCAGCCTGTCTCCCAGCCTTAGTGAAATAATAAAGAAGGCCTGATCCCTGACCTCATTCTCTAGGGGTCGTCTGCGACGATCATCATATGAATTCTGATGAGACTGTGCGGTAGCCATCTGCTTCTGTATCAACTGGACCTACTCTAAAGTCTCCTGAACAAGACACAGTCCTAGTAAAGATGCCTTACCTTCCTCTAACCAGGACAGGGGTGATTGGCATGACCTACCATATAAATCCTTGTATGGTACCATCTGTATATTCACCTTATAACTGTTGTTATAGGCAAACCCAACTATGGGAATATGCCTCTCCCAAGAGCCCCCAAATTCCTGGACACATGCTCACAACATATCCTCAAGCACTTGTATCGTACACTCTGACTGGCCATTAGTCTGAGGGTGGTATGCTGTGCTCAGAAGCACCTATGTACCCACCACCCTATGAAAACACTGCAAATAACGTGACGTAAAATGAGCATCCCTATCTGAAAAAATGGTACATGGGACCCCGTGGAGTCATACTATCACCCAAATATACAACCTTCCTAACTCATCCACACTAAAGGTATCCTTGATTGGAAATATATGAGAAACCTTCATGAGCCTATCAACCACAACCCACACAGCATCGTTACCTCAAGGTAACCTCAGCAAACCAGCCACGAAGTCCATCGCAACATCATCCCATTTCAACTACGGGAGAGGTAATTGTTGTAAAAGAAAAGTTGGCTGCTAGTGTTCCACCTTCACCTGTTGACATGTGGAACATCTCGTGATGAAACTATCCACTTCCCTCTTCGTACCCGACCACCAGTACTATCGGCGAAAGACACAAAACATCTTAGCGACACTGGGATGAACTGCCCAAACCAAAGCATGAAACTCCCGAATAATCTCCTCTCTAATATCCACTAGAAACCATACACATCCATGGATACGAAGAACATCATCCTCGCCTATTATCCAACCAGATTGAGGGTCCTCACCAGACACACCTTCCCATTCAACTAGGCCTTCTGAAGCTGATAGCTATCTCATCCTTACTCTGTCCAGGAGGGTATAAGTCATAGCTAATGATGATAGAAAAGATTTCCCGTGGATATTCTGCACATCAAGATGCATCTCAGGGAACAAAGACATAAGCTTCCATTCATTGATATCCTGTTGTACTGCCTATATTTGAGTCCTCCTGCTCAATGCATCAGCCACTACATTGCCCTTACCAGGCGTATAAGAAAGGTCAAAATAAAAGGATTGTAGGTACTCCACCCACCATCGTTGACTATGATTCAGATCATGTTGAGTAAAGATATATTTGAGACTCTTGTGGTCTTTGTACACCACAAAACACTCTCCCAATAAATAGTATCTTCAACAGCACAATTCATGAACAACTGCTGATATCTCAAGATCGCGCGTCGGATAATTCCTCTCGTGTGGCCCCAGCTACCGAGATCCATATGCCACGACACTGTCTCACTGCATCAACACTACACCCAGCCCAATACCTGATACGTCACTATAGACCATGTCACTCTTGGCCTATTCTAGAAATATCAGAACTAGTGCTGATGTCAAACTTCCTTTCAGCTCCTGAAAGGCTACTTCACAAGCATCTGTTTATACAAATTTCACATCCTTCTTAATCAGGACTATAAACGATGCTGATAAGCAAGAGAAATCCTATATGAAACGAAAATAACAACCATCAAGCCCCAAGAAACCTCACATGTCAAATTAATTCTTGGGATTCTCCCAATAAACCACAACTCTCAGCTTCTATGGGTCTACAGACACTCATGTCTTAGAGATAACATGGCCCGAGATGTGAATCTGATCGATCCAAAAGTGGCACTTAGTTTTCTTTTCATATAGCTGATGATCTCTTAGTGTATTCCAGACGATCTCAAGAGGATTGGCATGGTCGTTTCGATTTCAAGAATACACCAAAATATCATCCACGAGAACCATGACGAACGAGCCCAAGTAAGGATGGAACACCCGATTTATCAAAGCCATGAAAACTGTTGGAGCGTTCGTGAGACTGAACGGAATAACCAGATACTCATATAAACCATACATTCTACGAAAATCTATACGAGGTATGTCTTTAGGTCGAACCCACACCTGGTGATACCCTGACCTCAATTCAATTGTCGAGAACACCCTAGCTCCTCGAAACTGATCAAATTGGTCACCTATCCACGACAAGGGATATCGATTCTTAACCGTCAGTTGGTTCATCTTCGGATAATCCACACATAGCCTAAGAGTCTAGTACGCCTTTTCTCATAATGGACCGAAGAACCCCACAAAGAAGTACTGGGTCGAATAATCCCATTTGCCTCTAAATCTTTGAGCTGTTTTTTGAGCTCTTGAAACTCCGTCATAACCAACCTGTAAGGAGGAATGGATACTGGTGCAACTCCTGGCACAAGCTCAATTGAGAATTCCACCTCTCTCTCAGGACGTAAACCTGAAAAGTAGTCAGGAAAAACGTCCATGAAGCACTCAAATACTTGAGGAAGTTCCGTCTAACTCACTCCCTGATCATCCAAAAACAAACTACTGATCTAGGCTATCATCCCATCCAGACCACGCTGATCGGGTCTAGCTCAACATTCTTGGAGATCGGACATTCCCTTAACAGTATACACTGCACCCTCTGGTGATGTGAAAATCACCCTCCAATGGTAATAATCAACGTAGGATTGGTAAGCTACTATCCAGTCTCTACTGAAAATGAAATCAAAACCTGTCATTTCGAGAACATAAAGATCCCAGAGGAAATGAAACCCTCAAATCTCAAGGGGGAACCCTCTGCACTTACATACAACCTCTTCCCAAACTCCTAGTGGTGTGTCCAGCGTTACGATGACATCAGAAGACAACACAACTAGCCCAAGGGTTTTCACTATAGGCGCAGATATAAAACTGTGTGCTGCACCTGTATCAAAGTGGGCAGATGAAATAATACATGCTACTAAGATCATACCTCTAAACGTAGATGTTCTCGCACCCTGATCCTCAGAAGTAGGTTGCACTGCATACATCATTCATGAACCACAACCCTGTGATACAACCTCACTACAAGAAACATGCCCACTCTGACATCTCGGTTTACTCTGTTCCTGGATACCTCTTCCACAACCACTACATCATCCTGATCGGCCAGTCTCACCCCAACTCCCTGTCTGATGAGAAGCATATGACCCTGCTCATGCATATGGAGTCGGTGCAGACCCTCTATCATTGGATTCTGGTGGAAACCTTTTGTATAAAAGTTGAAGAAGACCCATCTTTCCACATCATCGGCACTCGACTGGGTCCATTGTACACTTCGTCTTCGTGTGTCCCGGCATACCACACTGGTAGAACCTCAGATTGCTAACTGAAGATAGGATCTGACTTCTAGAATCACCGTGTGGAAGCTCCAAATGATGCTTACTACATACAGCTGCTACAATAAAAGATATCGATGCCGAACTGATCTGGCTCGCACCTCCAGCCTCTCTCAGGTTACGTTTTGTGATTAGCGCCTTGTTCATAATTCTAGAAATGGTAGTCAACCTGAAGATATTTACCTGAGATAAGATTTCATATCTCATACCATCCTCAAAATTCCTGGCCCTTGACAGCTCAACTCCCATCAGGATTGGTGTGAAACGCTTAAGCTCAGTGAAGCGGGTTGAGTATTCCTTTACTGATAACCCGCCCTATTCAAGACGCAGGAACTCTCGTGCTCAATCGGCCCTCAATGTCTTCGGATAAAAGAAATCATTTAAGGCTATATAAAACTCTAACCAAGCCATCTCCCAATGATGATTCTACTAGGTGATCACATCCCACCACATATTGGAAGAATCACGCAGCATATACTTAGCAATTTTGACCCTCCTCTCCGAAGGAGTCTCCAAATGCCCAAAGATATCTAGTATCGCTTCTAACCATGAATCTGCAGCCTGTGGTCTACCATCCCCTATAAACATAGGTAGATGTTGCTGCTGTAACTCACGCGTCAACTCTACCATAGTCAGGGTAGGTCTTGGTGCACCCTAAACGGTCATCATAAAAAGAACAAGCTTTCACAGAAATGTGCCTCATCACCTGTGTCCGACAGAACTGATGGTGCCGTAGTTGGAACAATCGGTGTTTCTTCTAGTATCCTATGGCATACAATCTCCATAACGTCGTCTTCACCGCTCTATCGACATACGACAGTAGGTCTCTGTGGTTGTATGACTCTGCAATGCCAAACACAAACATCAATTCAGGATTTTTAACGAGATTAGAAACACACGAGCACAAGAACCAAGACATGATAGGTCCAGAACTTCCTAAAAACCACGTCAACCAACAACCTGCTTCTGAAGCCAGGACTGCATAAGGAATAGTCACCAAACCACTAGAGTCACTACCTCTTTCCCACTCAGAAGCCGGGTCTAGGTCATCCTCTATTTTCCACATTCATTCATTTACATACCTTTGTTCAAAAGCTGTAACCAATGGTCCACCATGTTCTGATCCCTTAGGGCCCATAACACCTCATGAATCAAAATTTGATGCCCATATAACCATGCAATTCAATTTAATTTAGCATTTACATCCCATTGGAGTGTCATTTCCCAATCCATAAGGGCCCATACACCTTATAAATTGAAAGATGATGTCACTCTTCATTCATTACAACCAATATAACACAACTGTAGGAACACCTACCAATCAACTATCAAAACAACATGAAATAGTTATCACACCACCTATCACAATAGCATGAAATATCTAATGCAACCTATATATCATGGCATAATTCATGACATGTGATTCCTAACGAGGTGCCTATATGATGCATGAGATAAAAAACCCTCATCACATCAGGTTGCAACAAAATAGAACCCACAACAATATCAATAGTATTAGCAAAAACCATGTGTGTCACCCAATGATGAAATTAGGACAACATCAATAATTAACCCAGAAAATCAATTCCATATGAGGAAACATTTCTAGAAACTGTATGCGGGTTTGCAACTCCCGGGCATAATTTATTACCAAAGTCCAATCCCCTCATACTCCTATATATAGTCCCCAAACAGTAAGTCAAATCGGAAAAGGAAACATGCTGCTTATAACACATTATAACATCCCGAACCGACATACCATTCATCCTGGTAGCCAGAACGGTTGCCACATGGCCTTAAGCACATCTCCCCATGTTCCAGAGGCTGCCGACTAGCTGCGAGGGCCTAGGTGAGTCCGCGGGAGAGACTATGACTTCATTACAAAAGTATCATAGCATAATTACAACATACAATAGCGGAAGAAGGTAACCAGTAGACAACACATAGACAACAGAAATACATAACAAATAGAAGGACCTTCCATATGTGATATGGGATGGTAATAGTCAATACAATACATTAAAATTATACAAAAAAGAAAAAAAACCAAAAAAAAAATGTATCCCCTGTCGCATCACAAGCCTCAGCTTAGTCTCGTGTACTCCAATTCCGAGCAGTAAGTCAACTACCTGTAATAGGTCCTTTCCCCTTCTCATTACCTGAAATCATATAATATACTGGGGTCAAAAAAATGTCCCAAAAAGGGTGTGAGAATCAATCCCAGTAGGCAACCACCAAAGATCTGTGCTAATCTGTCTGTGAATATATAAAACATGCAGTGTAATATGGAAAGTAGTAAACAAAGGAAACTAGCAAGACCGACCCATGATTGTTCTTTTTCTTGGTGTCTCTTCAAGTGTCCATTCCATTCATTAATCGCTTAATTTATGGTTCAATCCATTCATTGAGCCTAATCCTGGAATACTCTAATCAAAAACCATTCATCACTCCAGGAAAAAATCCATGAACACCCTTCAAGCCCAATCCGGTGAACTCCTAGGTACCCAGCCTCGCTCTATGTGCAGTATAGTCCATCATTTGATCCCTTCCCTGAGATCCTATAAATAAGATCTGGGTATCGCCCATGACATATCATGCCCTGTTGGGTCTGTCCATGGCATCTCATACTAGATCCATGATTCACTCGGCATTTCAGTAACAAGTCTCGCATGAGTCCATCCATGGAAACTAACATTGGTTCTATGGTTCAACCATGACTACTTTTCACATTTTAAGAAGTTCAAAGAATTTAACTCACGTGGGCTAGTAATTCAAGAAATATCATACAAGGGTCAAGGTTCAAAACTCCATCCCATACCTGAATCCATTTCAATTACAATTTCATCATATTGAAATTCAATTCATACTAAATTTACATTTTTAACCACCCAAATGGGAAGGAAAAGCCATGTCTAATAGGAATCTAGGGTCAAAATCCATAAAAGGCCCATTCAAGGCAACACACCGAAGGTGTGGTTCATGTCCAATGTGTACAACATAACTCAAGCACAGACCATCCTATTTAGATTACCTACAACATGCTAGGTAGTAACAGCGTTAAATTCTAGGTTCAAGCGACACCCCCAAATTGGGCGCACGACACTCTGGCATATATAAATAGCTTGAAACTTAGCAAAAAGCATGAGACAACCTACCTTAGTCTCGTACTAGATAGCTCGTCCAGTATCAGGCTCAAATTCATCCTTGTGTGGAAGAAATCTGAAGAACAGACAAAAAACGAGAATTTAGGGCATATGAGCCTTAATCCAATATGTGTTCATTATAAACAGAAAAATCGGGAAGGATTAAAAAGGAATTAAGGACATTACTTTGTAGATCTAACAAGATGAACGGTGGTTGAAACGAATATCAGACGGAGGAGAAGGATCAAATCTATATGTAAGCTTCCATGAGACCTCCCAAGGATCTCCCCTTGCTAATCGGTTGAATAGAATAGGTTTAGGTTATGTTTTTATAACATTTATTTAATTTGATTAAAAATTAATTAAATTTTAAAAACACTACAGGTCGCACGGTTTACCCGCACGGCCTGTAAAATCATGCGAAGACCGTGCATACCTTATTGGAATGTAAGGGGAAACCGCACGACCACCCCTCATGGTTTCCTCAAACCGTATGCAGTTCGTGCTCCAGCTTGTGCCAAGCCTGCACTGAGGCACATGATTAACCCAAGTCATGCGCAGGCCGTGCAAAAACCGTGTTCCAGGACATTTCCAACCAAAAACATCGTTTCAGGCTCCGAACAAGCCCCATACACCTTCATAACTCCCTCGGTCAATTTAGGCATCCACATTAGGCCTCAATTGAATAGTAAAACTTAAATGAAAAAGGATCCATACCTCATATGAAAACCAGGGTTTTTACAAACACTAATCCCATGAACATTTAAACCTAACAAGAATATATTCATCCTAATAAAATTAATATCCTGAATAGTTATTTTTTAATTATTTATCCTGAGACTCGTCCCCATTAATTTTTTATATTCACATATGTTACATTAACAACATTGAGTAGTAGTGTTCCAATACAAAGAACAAGTGATCATTTTGGATAAATTTAGAAAATAACAACTACCACAAGTGGAGTAATTATTTTTTAAAATTCAATTACCCCTTTCCATAATGAGATATGATATTTTTTGAAATAATCAATGTTTTGGTTCCCCTTATAATAATTATCTATAACTTTCTTCGTTGATTAGGAATATCTTATATGTATTTATTTAATTTTTTTGAAATTTTTATTATTTTATATACTATATTGGAAGGAAATAAGGTTTCAAATTTATCATATGATGAAATGGTATGAAGGTTTAGATAAAGTTTGTTTCATGCAAGTAATATATCATGTATAGGAGTCTTTCCAAATAAAATCATTATTTTTACATTGTTGTTATTAAATAAAAATTAATTCATATGTGTTGGAATATCATTTGTTTTCTCAGGGAATTTATATGAGCTATAAATGTTTGTCTAAACATGAAGGAAGATAAATGTGTGCATGAATTAGTATGATACATAAGTGTATGGATCATTTGATATGAATACCTATGTCAATGATAATAGATAATGCATTGAAGAAATAAAAATGGAAATTGAAGATGGCATTCCTAATTTACCAATGTTTTTTTAGAATTTAAATAGTTGTGTTGAGAGCTGAATAATATATACCAATTTTTCTAAAAACAAAACATTGTCAAGTGTATTGATGTTAAATAATATGAATGATGGTTATAGATTGAGAAACACAAGCTTTATATAACTAGCTGATATTACAAATGTTATGATTCCAAAATAATGTGTACCTATTTTTTCAATAAATTAGTATAAAATACTATCAAATTCATTTGGAATGTACACCAAATAAATACATGCTTTTCCAAATGAATTTATATTATTTCTCAGGGACCATGAATGATTCTTTAAATTCTATATCTGTGGTGCATATTGATACATGAATGTTTTGTAAGTCTTTCAAATGATTTAATGTTTAATCCACTCAATACATGGTTTATAAGACAATATATATGTTAGGAATCCACTTGAAAATTGACATGGCATTCAGATACAATAATTAATGATGAAAAACTACATCGTCAATTAGATTATCCAGGGTGGAATAAAATTTATTATGATTATCATAAATTTGGAAATGATAATAGAAACACCATTATTCAATATCTACAGATGGAAGAAATCCTTTTGGTATAAAGAAGTTTACAGTAGTTCATGTCCCGTGATGTCGGTAAATAATAACATTCTTAGATAGTAATGCATTATTTGAAAATACATCATGTTGTTTTTTATTATATCATTCCCCAAGAAACCTGGTAATGGTATTAATTATTATTTGTCTCTTTTAATAGAAGATATAAAATTAATGTTGGATACAAGTGTCATAATACATTATGCTCACAGAAGCGATGATTTCACATTGAGGTCCTTGTTTTTATGAATGATAAATCAATTTTATTGTTTATAGAAAAAATTTCAAGCTATATTATAAATAATATGTTGGAGTGTCCCATTTTTTCATTAAATCACATACTCAGTCTAGTTGAAATATTCCATAAAGACTATGTTTTTATGAAATTGTAGAATTTTAACTAGATAAAGAAAAATAGATATTAAATGAAAACATTCAACGAGATTACCAGAAAAGATCCAACATCATCCTTATTAACTAGAGATAAATTGATAGTTAAATTAATAGAATTGATAGTAGTTATAGTAAACCATTTTTTAAAATCGTATTGAAATCATCTCAGAAAAATACATAATTATTTTTTTATAGAAATTTAATTTTTTGTATATCATACATTTTTTGATCATGCATTTAGAAAAAAAATAATTATATAGTATTAATAGAATAATAATAATTGTTCCTAGCAAAATAAAATATGTAATAAAGTTTATGTTGGTTATGATTGACATGGAGATAAGGGAATATTTGGCACTAGTTACAGGTAATGTGTGTACTTTTATTCCTCTAGCATCTTACAGTCTATTCAGATTTGAAAAAGGTAATTTATAATATTCCCTAATGGTGTAAATGTTCATGGGGGGTATAAATAAAATATCCAGAATGTAATTTTAATGACTAATATGAAGTTAAATCGAATAAAATTACATGAATTTAATGTTACGATGATAAATTTAATACCCATCGCTTATCATTTCATTCCGAAAAAAAATGAATGCCATACATTAACCATACTATGGTTATTTTTCAAATCCACATGCAGTAAGGTTATAAACACAAAAATGATTAAATTTGGGAATAAGTATATTGTAATCATAACACGTGAAATTGAAATTATCTATTAACCATAATTACTTGATATAATGATCCATGTTCGGGTTCACTTGGTTAGGATAGGTTCAACTCTGTGGTCGTATCAATTACATATGGTTGTACATCATTAAATGGTATATTAATATTCTGAAAGGGTTTTCAATAATTAATGTTGACCCAAATGTTGTATTTCTGAACATTTTTATTAAGAAGCTATTTTATTCTATAATAATTACCTATCAGACATTGATAACATTGGTCCATTACAGTCTAATCACCGAAGAATACTTATAAAAACATGGGTATCTATATGATTGTTTTTACACCCTCCATAATTGATCATATGTAATAATATGTTTACATTTTAAAAAATAGTGAATATGTTTATCCATACATTTTATCCCAAAAAGATATTCTTAGAGAATGGAATCATCAAGGTATATAGGATGGATATTCGATTAACATAATAAAAAAATTATAGGATGGTTTTGAGATCATATTTATATGTATCTATCTAAGAATATGTCTTTAATTTCAAAATAACTTTGATGGATATCTACAATATTAAATGAAAATGTTATATTATACACTGGTTTTCAAATAAATGGTTATATATTATATTCAAAAAAAACATGACCACTACAGAATAGTTATAAATAGTGTTGTTATAGTAGTAGTTGAAGTGATGCAGAAATCGAGTTCTAGGGATACAAATCCATTTTATTTTAATAAATAATATTTTGGAATTATTGAATCCATAATACAATTTCATTATAAAACATTTCAAGATTCTATTTTCTATTCTAAATGGGATCACAATAGGATTGTTGTAATATTTCCTGAAATTGGCAGTGTGTACAATGTGGAAGTGGAAGACAAAGATACAATCACAATGAAATCATAATAAGAGCATTTATTTTATATTTCAGATCTAGAAACCATGAATTGGTTTACTATTCTATTGGAAACTGAAAAAATTATATGGCTAGTTGATAATTCAATCGATGGTTAACCATTCATTTGGATATAAGAATTAGTTCATTTCAGTCCCAATGTAGACAATGTAATATATGTTACAGGGGACCATAAAAAGGGGATTTGAATTGTTGATGGAGAATCAAAATCACTTAAAATTTTAGGAAAAATAATTCATGTTTAATGATATGGTTAAAGTGATTTTTAATATACTTGTATTTTCCACATAATATTACGTGTTCTCAACCATTTTATCATTGTGTAAATTAACTATTTTACTACAAATGAAGAAAATGAATACTAAAAATGATAATGATAATAATCTCAGAGAAGATCGTGTGCCTGATTCTAAAATTGAAAAATAATTAGGGGATCAACAACATTTTTATGAAATAAAATAATAACGCTAAAGCATCATCATGTTAAATAAATTTATCAAGGTAATAAGTCCGGATATAAAATTTGATGTTTGATAGAATAAACATTTCCATCCTATTGACCCCAACAAAGAATTACATATTAGTGATATTGGGTTCACAAAAAGGATGAATTTTCAAATTGATATAGAATAATGGTTCCATGTTCAGTGGGTAATGAAGGAAACCCTTTGGGAATATTTAAAGGATTATTATGATAACCTTTCCCTATTTTTCTAAAAAATCATATAATGAATATTTTATTCAATTTTTATTTTTCCTTTAATGAGTTCATTTATTTAGGAAAATTTTCATAACAAGTATGTCAAATTGGACACTAGAAAATCCCATTGAGGCTTCCAGACTATTCTTACTATGTTTTTTCTATGGATGTTGACGGGAATTTAAATCCCTGACCACTAGTTACTTATGAACAAAATATAATGAAGGAAACATAGAGTGTTCTCAACATTATTTGTTATTATAAATAATTAATGTGCATATAATTGATAATATATAGTTTGAAATTATTTATTTTATACATTTTTAATTAAAATTATTAATTAATCAATCAAAAAAGGTGCATCGAAAATAATGAACAAACATTAAAACCAATAAAAACCTATTGAAATGAAAGGATAATGTATTCATAACTAGAAAATATATTTGCATGTACATTAAATCATTAATATAATTTTCATATGATATGAAACAATATATGTTTATTTTTTTACATAAAAAGGGATGAATCAAAACATAAATCCACATATATTCCACGTCATATGCTATGGAATGAATCTCATGAAAAAAGAGTGAAAAATAGATGATGAAAATGAAAAAGAATTATTACAATCATGTGTATGTATTACATAATAGTAATATGTGATATTTTTTAATATTATTACATTATAATATTTATTTTTGTTCATATATTTTTTATATATCCTAGATAAATTTATCCTAAGTAACCATATCAGATGATAAGATATTTTTAATAGATTTGATGTGGTTGGACCAATATGGTTGTCTCAGAGGTGTAGGATTTATAGTTCCTCATCCAACATATTTTGAAAAGGAATAATTATAAATAGATATATATATATATATAATATGATGATTGGATTATTAGTTCAAAATATTTTTTTTAGATATTATTTTGTGGTATAGTTTGGGAGACTATTATATGTGAAAGGATCAAAACAAACAAGAGGTGTAACAAAGATCAACACATAAGCAAGAAAATGAATCCTCTAACTATAAGGCTAGCTGTAACATCCCAAGTATGTAATAAATAATAGATATTTTTATCTATGTCCACTAATGAATTAGATAGTGTTTTAGAGGCTTAAAATGAGAATAAATCCAATCATAAGCATGGAATACAGTAATATTTTTAAAATATAGTTTTACTGCCTTTTTTATGGAAAACCATTTTTAAATAAAACTTTTGACAATTTTATAAGCTCTATTTGTCAAAATAAACTTATTATTTATGATTGGGACATTGAAATTTACATTGGATAATTTTTTTGTATTTTTTTTGACAATGTTCATTTTTTTAATGAATAATGAAAAATACTGCATTTTACATCAAAAATGATTTTTCATAAAATCTAATTATATGGTTATATTATCTTATGAATTTTTTTTAAAGTTCAATTATAATATATTTTTATTATTTAATCTAATAGCGGTCGTTGGAATTAATTTCACTTTGATATTGGACTTAAACTAGTGTCAATCTTTTGATACTTATTGTTTCATAAAAAACATGTTATTAACTCTGATAGTGGGAATTAATTATTAAATTAATTAATGGAACTTAAATGTTTTGAATTTTGTAAAATAGACAACATTTTTTAATTCGGAATATCAAATATATCTTAGGGTGTTGTTTTGGTATTTTTATGAAAAACATCAATTTTTGATGAATTGTGAAACCACTAAGTGGTACTTAAAAAACTGATTTTTCATTAAAATGAAATTTTACCACCTCTATGTTTTGAATTTAAAAAATCTGTCATACATGGTTGTCATTAAGAAGAAAAATGTGGTTCAATGGGAATAAAATAATTTTTTGGTGGATAGTAACTTTTATGTTTATAATCGCGATTAGAGGTAATTAGTGTAATTTAAGGTAAGAATAATGTTATAATAATATAAAATGACTTAGACACATGTCCTACCCTTATAGGATGTGTCATTTCCAACCAATATAATCCATGGCTCAACTTGGGGACCCCATGGAACCACATTGAAAGGAAAATAACATTAATATCTTTAAATTTAATGTTAAAGTAAAAATGTCACAAACATGAGTTATTTTACAAAAACAATTTTTACATGGGGTTATACAAGTCAGATATTTGACTATAAATAGTCATTGGAAAGATAATACGATTTCATAAATCATCTGATTTTTTTATAATTTTTAGACATTAAATAAATTAAATTATTTATGACATCATGATGATGCATCGATTACCTCCTTATTTAACGATTTAAATAAAATGAAAAGATAATGTAAAATCTAAGACCTAAACTTGTCAAAACCCTTTTGGTTGGGTATATTTAGAACCCTTATCACCTTATCCTAGAATTATATAAATGTGGGACCTTTTGAATCCGAAACTCATTTTTATATAAAGTAATATTTCATTACTTTCCAAAAGTGCACCACCTCACCTCTCATAAAAGGCCCCCACCTCTACCTCCTTAACCACACTTCCAAAGCCTTTGGATCGGCCAACCCCAGCCCATTTTGTCTCTCCACATCTCTCTCTAACTCTTAGAAGCCTCACTTTTTGAAGAAGTCTTCCCAAGGAAGCCATTGAGCTCAAACCAAAGGGAGTTACCCGATTTTAAGGTAATGTCTTCACTTGAGTCCTTTCTTTTTATTTTACTTCTCCATCCCCATAAACTATTTTTATTCATTTCTTTTGTAAAAACTCCAGTATATTAAATATACTAGGATGTTTTTATAAGAATGATTCTAGATACACTTACACACACCTACATCTACTGGTTAAAGAACATACTGTTTCTGTGGATGGTGAATTGCTGCCTCAAAAAATGATGATTGTTCAATATTCATCTAATTCCTTCAAAGGTGGACATTAAGATGTCACTATATTTATATATGACATAGAATATGTTTATGTTTTCCTTAATATTCTGTATTTTTCATTTATGTAATACCTTTATGGCTTCCATTATGGGTATACGTGATATCTTCATTTTAGGAAGTGCGGACTATCGCCCCCTCAAAGTGATTTGATTCGTTAATACCATATGTGGAACGCATAAAGGATATATATAATGATATTATATATGATACCATAATGGAATTAAAATAATATTATGTATCATTATGTTTTAATTCTATTAAATAGGAAATAGTAATGGAAGTAGCATTGAAGCGTACGTACGGCTTACCATCCCCATGAACGGTGCATTTCATTTCTTACCACTAAATGTTATGTAATATTATAAATGCATACATGTACTGGATATATATGATATATATGATATCTACATCATGAATACAATTCTGTATATAATGGATATTTTACCACATTAACAACTTGTAATTATAAAGAGTTTATTTTTGACTCAAGTACCAATGATCATAAAAACGACCGTTATTAACTTAAATAATAACATAGAGTTCATGACATGGTAATAAGTGATATAAAAGGAATAATTAACTTGAAAAAGGTTCTTAAGAAATTAGAAATTAAATCATGTTTATTATTCAGGATATTAATGAATGATCGAGTCAAGTCGGACCCGAGGTAAGGGACTTCGTCTCAATCTCTATTCATTCAGGCATATTCTGTTTTATACGCAACCTTGTTTTATACAGTTTATAAACCCCTTTGACTTTTACGTTTATCCAAAGGGAATCTTTTTTATATGAAGCGTTTTACTAAACGACAAAAGGGAATGTTTTTGTCGTACGTATGCGGCGACAACGACTTCTCCGCTGTCGTGGCCATTATTCAAGTTTCAGCTTCCTCTACAAGCCATACCTTCTTTTTAAAAGAAATATAAATACCATGTTTTACTTTTCTTGTATTTTGGTATTGAAAATGGTTTTCATGATGTTTTTATATCAATATGTTGCATTGATATCTTGTGATTGAAAAGTGGAAATGTTATGTTTCCTTTATGCATGTTTTATGTGATACGATTATGTTGTGGTTCTTGGGAATTATTATGAAGACGGGTGGTTCCTTGATAAACTAAGGGCAGGTGAGCTCGATATAGCTTTCAAATGCATTGGGTAACAGGAAGGAGTTTAACATTAAGCTTTATCTGAAGAGATTTAGGGAATATACTTTGATGGGTATTCCAAATGTAACCAAGAGGGTTACTCCCTACGTAAGAATGTTATGAATGCGTGAAGTTACCCTTATGTTTTATGATTTCTATGATTTATTCATGATTTGATGAGGTATGTTAAAGTTCTTCTGTTTTATCAGTAGAGTATGATTTGATTGATTCTTGTGTATACATGTACTCAAGTTTCCTTTCTATATTTTTATATCCCTTACTGAGCTTTTTATGCTCATCCCATGTTTTTGAAATGTTTTTCACAGGTCAATGGAAGGGTACATGATATGATGATAGTGTCAAGGAAGTGTCAAGAAAGAATCAATGTTTTATTTTAAATATTTTTCTGTTGATGGGAAAAATGAATACTATCTTTTATGTAACCACTTTGTTTAAATGTGGAATGTAATGAATGTTTTATGATCTAATTCTCTAAAACTCTAAACCTAAAAAGATCCTCAATGTGTAATCTTGTAATAACTCAATATTAAGTAAGGTTTAAGGCTCGGTCCTTATAGTTTTTATCAGAGGTCAGTTTAGATAGATTTAAGAGTTATAGTTCTATTAAATGATTATCCAAAAATATTTTTTTTGGTCATATTGAAATGATATATAATTTGAAGATTACCATGTTGCTTCATTAAAGACACGTTTGTTCAGAATGGGTTTCTACAGAGGAAACAGGGAAGCAGTTCTAGGAAGGCATACAGATGGAAATAACCTTCCGAATAAGCATCTTGAGATGGTCAGAATTGGAACTTAACAGTTTGTTGTAGTAATGGCGCAGTTGACTCAAGCGATAAAAGGTGGCGGTATCCATGCACGAGATCAGCCAGATCAACTGCAGAGGAACATGTCAGTGGTGGAACATTTAATGAGGCAACATCCCCCATAATTCATAGGATTATCTGACCCTGTGCAAGCCTAAGGGTGGATTAAAGCACTGGAGAAGATTTTCTATGTCATGGGGTGTTCAGACAATCAAAAGGTTAGTCTTGCATTTTACCGTTTGGAGGGTGAAATAGATCAGTGGTGGTCGATGGTTAAAAATGCCAGGCACACTGATGAGATTGATGCTCTCGACTAGGATGATTTTAATGGTATGTTTCTTGAAAAGTATTTTCCTAAGGCTGTTCGACTTAGGATGGAAAATGAATTCTTGGAATTGAGGCAAGAGGAAGACTCAGTGGCTGCCTATGAAGAAAGGTTCACTCGATTGGCAAGGTATGCTCCAAATTTCATCCGAGACCTTGATAGTAAAATCAATCATTTTTACTCAAGATTAAAGCCAAAATATCGAAGGGCTTTAGCTTCTCGTGAGTTCAAAAGTTATGAAAATATTCTTTGATATGATTAGATGGTGGAAATGGAGTTTGATGATGATCAAGTGTTCTATAACAACCAACATAAGAAGAGACCGAGGTGGTAGGAGAAAGGAAATAATTATTCAAAAAAGACTGATTGTAAGAAAACTAAGTTTCCAGTTTGTGATAAATGTGGTAAAAGGCATGTTGGGGAATGTCTTCTAAATTCTGGAAAGTGCTTCCGATGTGGTAAGATGGGACATAAGGCTCGTGATTGCACTGAAAAAGATCAAGGTGAAGGTAAGATCAAATTTGATTTACAGTTAGTGAGATGTTTTAAGTGCAATGAGATGGGTCACTATGAAAACGAGTGTCTGACAACGATATTGAGTGATGGGAAGCAGTTAGACTACAAGAAGAAAGGGGTGGTGAAATCCTTTGCAACTACTTAAGCAGATGTCGGGCCATCAAGTAAAGTTGTATCAGGTACTTTGATTGTTTTTTCAGATTATGCCAGTGTGTGGTTTGATTTGAGGTCTACACATTCTTTTATTTCTGAAAACTTTTTGAGTAAAATGGGAATACCATCTCAAGAAATGACTCATGAACTTGTGGTAAAAACACCTGGGGGAAATGTTGAGGTAAAAAGAGTTTATAAGAATCTTCCTATCTTTAGCTATGGAAATAACCTACCTTCAAACCTTATTATTTTACCTCTAGTAGAGTTTGATGTTATCCTGGATATGGATTGGCTCTCTATTTACCATGCAATGATTGAACGTAGAGCTAAAGAAGTATTTTTTTCATAAAGACTTTCATTTTATGTACAAGAATGAACCCTTACTGTTGATAATGTATCAAGAGGCTGAGAAACATGTAAAAGATGGAAATGAATGTTACCTTGCACATATTGTTGAAAACAAGGGAACTGTTCAGATTAATGATGTGCTAGTGGTAAATGAGTGTCCTGATGTTTTTCCTAAGGGGTTGCCTGGAATAATACCAGATCGGGAAGTTGAGTTTACTATTGACTTAGTTCCAGATGCTAAGACAATTTCAAAACCACCTTATCGACTGGCTCAAATTGAACTTTTAGAGTTGAATGAGCAATTGCAAGATTTATTAGAGAAAGGTTTTATTCGACCAAGCACATCACCATGGGGTGATATTGTTTTATTTATTAAAAATAATGATTATTCAATGAGACTTTGTATTGATTATATAGCCTTGAATAACATCACTGTTAAGAACAAATATCTGTTACCTCATATCTATGATTTGTTTGATCCGCTCCAGGGAGCTCAGTATTTTTCAAAGATTGACCTGAGATTGGGGTACCATCAGCTGAAGGTAAAGGAATAATATGTTCCAAAGACTACATTTTGTACAAGATATGGCCATTATGAATATGTAGTAATTCCTTTTGGTCTAACCAATGAACTTGTAGTATTTATGGACTTAATGAATATAATTTTCCATGAGTTCTTGGATAAGTTTGTGGTGGTTTTCATTGATGATATTTTGGTGTTTTCTAAAAGTAAATAGGATCATGAAAGACATTTGAGGGTTATTTTACAAACCTTAAAAGAAAATAAATTTTATGGGAAATTCAGAATGTGTGAATTTTTTTTGCAAACAAATTTCTTTCCTTGGTCACATTGTTTCTAAAGATGGGATGACTGTTGATCTGGAAAAAACAAAGGTTGTTGAAGAATGGCCAAGACCCACAAATGTAACTGAGATTCGAAGCTTCCTTGGTTTGGCCAGCTATTACCGATGGTATGTTATAATTTTTTCACGGTTATCTAGTCCAAAGAATAAGCTTACTCGGAAGGGTGTTAAGTATATCTGGACAAAAGAATGTGATGATTGTTTTCAGGAATTGAAATGAAGATTGGTGAATGCTCCAGTTTTGTCACTACCTTCTAGGAATGGTGAGTTTGTTATCTACAATGATGCTTCATTGAAAGGACTTGGTTGTGTCCTAATGAAAAATGATCAGTTAATTGCTTATTCTTCACGATAGTTGAAAACTCATGAGGTAAATTTACCTACACATGATTTGGAATTAGCTGATGTAGTTTTTTCTTTAAAAATTTGGAGGCATTATTTATATGGAGTAAAGTGTGAAATATATACCGATCACAAAAGTTTAAAGTATATATTCACTTAGAAAGAATTAAACATGAGACAGAGGAGATGGATAGAATTAATCAAGGATTATGATTGTTCAATTAATTAACATCTGGGAAAAGCAAATAAAGTGGCTGATGCTTTGAGTCGAAAAAGCAATGCTTCATTAACAATGTTGCATTTGGAATGCGATCCATTGGTTAAGGATTTTATGAACTTTGGCATAGAAGTTGTTGGTGCATGATGTCCTTCTATTTTGTTTCAGGTACTAGTGAAATATTCTTTATCAGACAGAATCAAGCAAGCATAGAAGCAAGATAGTGAGTTGCAGAAAAAGGTAGAGATGGTTCATAAAGACAAGATTCCTGAATTCAACATTGATAATGATTGCGTTTTGAGATTTGGGAAGAGATTGTGTGTGCCTTATGATTCACAGTTGAAGAGAGAGTTGTTATGTGAATCTCATAGTTCTCCGTTTTCAGTTCGTCCTATCATTACTAAGATGTACCGAGATCTGCGCGAGTATTACTGGTGGGATGGAATGAAAAGAGATATTGCTGATTTTACTGTGAAGTGTTTGACATGTCAACAGGTTAAAGTATAGCAGAAGTTACTGAAAGGAATGCATCAGCCTTTACCATTTCCAGAGTGGAAATGGGAGAATATATCCATGGACTTCGTTGTGGGATTATCGAAGAAACCTCGAGGTAATAATGCAATCTGGGTTACTGTTGATCGCTTGACTATATCTGCTCATTTCAATTCCATACGAGATAAATTTTTCCCAGATCTAATTTCCCATTTAGATCTTAAAGAGATAGTCAGGTTACATGGATTTCCTCTCTCCATTGTATATGACCGTGATCCCAGGTTCACTTCTAACTTTTGGAAATGCCTTTAGAAGTTGTTGGGTACTGAATTAAATTTTAATACCGCTTTTCATCCTCAATCAGATGGGCAGTCAGAACGAATGATCCAGAATTTGGAAGATATTCTACGAGCTTCTTCGATTGATTATCAGGGAAGTTGGGACCAACATATTTTTTTTGTTGAGTTTTCATATAATAACAGTTATCATTCCAGTATACAGATGGCACCATTTGAGGCATTATATGGGAAGTAGTGTCGAACTACAACTTTTTGGGATGAAGTGGGTGAAAGGAAGCTAATGTGACCATAATTGGTAGAAGAGTTGGCAGAAAAAGTTCAACTGATATAGAAACAGATGATAACAGCTCAGAGCAGGTAGAAGAGTTATGCTGACAACAGGAGGAAGGATCTCTTTTTTGAGGTAGGTGATCATGTTTTTCTCAAAGTCTCACCATGGAAAAGTGTGATGCAATTTGGTAAGAAAGGAAAGCTAAGTCCAATGTTCATTGGAACATATGAAATTCTAGAGAGAGTTGGATCAGTTGCTTACCGAGTGGTGAATATATCCTAATCCAAGGAAATTTATGCACCACATAAATTGAAAAATGTGGTGAATATATCCTAAATCCCAAAGAATGAAAATTAGGTTAGAAGATACCCCACATGTGGATTAGATTATAATTTATTCCTAACCTACTTATATAAATGGAATTAAAATGATCTTGAAATACCATTAATAAATTAATTATTTATATAACATAATAAAAAGTCATTATATATACACTGCAGAATAGTAATTATCTGTATTATATAAAACTTGTCTCAATGAGAATAATTTTAGATGAAAAACCATAACATATTGTACTGAATTTACCAAACATAATTTAACCTATTGTTCAATTAACATATCTATTTTAATATATAAATTGATAAAATATTTAAAAAATTTACAAATATTCATAAATAATTTATATGGATACCCATTAATGATATTAGAGTTGTTTATTCAAAACATTAATCATAAAAATCAAGGAATAATTTGTGAAGCATGACGACTATAAAAAAGGGACAATAAACTGCATTTAATATGTGATAAAGCTATAATTACATTAATAAGAGATAATTTAGAGATTGAATTATAACTTATAGAATCTTTATTCATAATATCACTGAAATATAAATTCTTATAGCAAATGTATAGCTTTAATTCAAAAATGAAGAAGTGAATGAAGGAGTAATTTTGGTAGCATAACAGTTATACACAATTTTTAATATATTGGATTTAATGATAGGTAATGGTATTCTATAATAAATTAGAAATGGTATTTATAGTACATGATTCATTATAAACAAAAATAGAAAAAAAACTGATAATTAGAGAGCGTATCGTAAAAGAATATCTTTTAAAAAAAAGAGGTTGAGGGTAAACCATTGCATTCCAGGTAGGTTCTTAAATATTTTGATTATTAATTAGGAAATTATGTACTCATTGGTAGGGATTTATATAAGGATAGGGGAGTTAAATTCATGATCATGAATTTTTGGGGGGAATGTTGTAAAACAATGTGTGGGAGTGAGCTACTATTATAGGTGGAAAAGATTGGCTTTTCCAGAAAAACATAGTGTTGGGCAAGTGGTGGGAATGGAAACACATGGGTGTTGGGTGGGTTTATTAATTTTGGTTAATTACATGTAGAAATTTTAGGTGATACTTGTGGTTTTGAACATTAAACCTAAAAATCATTTCTAGAAACTTCTTCTGTCCTTTTGATAATAAATAATCATTATTTTTTATCTACCCATTTACACTTATTAATATTGTACAATAATTAACAATGGTAAATATTTTATTAATGAGAATATAACATGACTCTTATTACTAAATTTAAACAATTTGAATCTGAAATTGGGATCATTTCCACATAGCTCTATTTCTAAATATGACAAAATTAACTTTTAAATTAAAACATAATACATGAGAATAAAATGAAAAAAAAAAGGATTTTATATATTAAGTTCTTTTTATTTTTATTATATTTAATTTATTTAGTCAATAATTAACTATTTATTTAAAATTAAACAACATATAATATTTATATTAAAATTTATTTAATTTATATAATTTATATAATTTATATAATTTATTTACTTATATAATAAAATAATTATCTTTTAGAAATAATTCATTGAAAACAAAAAATTTACTTTTATCATGGTAATTAATAATTGTCTTATGTAGTTCATTTTTAAAGACTATAAATAAGATTTTCATAATTACATATTTTCGGGATACTGAATCTCAATATTCATTCAATTTTATTTATAAAATTAATATGTATCGAATAAATTAATTTTAACATTTTCACACATAAGACCCATTTTTTATAAAAATACCAACAAATCATCTAAAGATAAAATCTTTATAATTAATTTAGAAAATGTTTTTTTATAAAATATAATTCTAAGGATAATAAATTAAACAGTTATAAATAAATGTGAACAAAATCTATTTATGGTGCACATTTTATGATAACAAATGTTACATTGGTTACCTACTATAGTAGGGTCTCATGTGTTACATCAACCCTTAAATAATTTCATTCCATAAATTGGGGTATATACCAGCAATTGAAAGACTGTGGATATTCATTCATCAAATATTCTTAATGAAACCATGTTTTCTCCTCTATTTTTTAATTTTCTAAAGTACATTGACCAAATGAGTTGTGAAATTAAATAATACATGTTATCTAGTGCAAAAAATATGGATATATTCCACATTATAAATAAGTTAGGCTCTGACTCTATACTCCTTTATGTGAGAACGTTTTTGGATATCACGTGTACTTCATTAGTAATAGAAAATGGAATACATAGTGTACTTGATAATCGTTGGGATGTATAACTAACTACTAATATACATCCTTAATTCTTTATAATATTTAAAAAGTCTCAATGTACCTTTGAATTAAATTTCCATTTTTATTAAACTATAAAATTACATATCGGGGAGGAACAGTTCAGAATACATGATCACCAACATGAAAATCCAATCATTTAAGTATATTATATGTATAACTCGTTTTTTACTTTATGATTCTTTAATATGATAATGAATAGTTCATACGATATGGGTCACCATCCCTAGAATCTTTAGACCATGTAAATTTATTTCTCTAACTTCAATACAATATGTTGGTGTTTAACAAATCATTCTATACAATTATTCAATTAAATCAATCTAGATACTTGAATAAAAACTATTGTCGTATGTGTATTCTATTATTGGTAGATACTAATCCCACATACCATGGGAGTCAGAAGAACATGGTCTTAACAAGTCTTCCAATATTTATATAGTCCTTTCAGACATCCAAAGAGTATTATTAAAAAATTTAGTAGTTAAATATATCTTAGTTTTGAGATACCGTTGATGAAACTTCCATAATTCAATGTGAACCAAATGTAAAAATCTAATACAGTCAATGAACTTTCACCATGATCCCTAACGATTTCAATGATATAGAGTTAGGAAAGGATCTCAATGAGTATATCTTTTAATATTTATATGAAATGATGAGACATAATAATATCATCAATGATGACCCATATATAATAATTCTTCCTTGGAGTCTTGGTGAGTATAATAAATATATACATTGTAATATTTTATGACTTCTATATAGTTATAGGTAGAGTTTTCAGGTACCTATTAGGATGTTTTTTCATCCTTTATTAGTGTTATAAAAATCCTTTTAACACATAGTTTACAATTTTAGACTTAATACCACCTTACTAGAAATTTTCTGTCAAATCCCTATAAATTTGTTTTTTCATTGTGTATAGTGAAATTTTTATAATGTGATTTATCTATAAATTACCTCATAAAAATGCAAAAGGATGGGATATATCACCTATTCCAAAACCAAAAAACTCTATCTATATAAATAATTTAATTTAATTTACCATCCTTTGCCACTTTAATAATAATTTTTAATCTCCTATAATCTTATTGGTACTTCAAAATCATTTTTAATAGTATGGTTTGGTTTTTTCTTCAAAAATTAATAATGGTTTCTCCTACCTAAAAATTAGTATATTTATATTCAATAAATCATTATATATAGGATCCCTTTTAACCCTTATCATAGTCAATATTTTATAGTATTTCCAACTAAATGCATCATCCATATTTTATTTCTTTTTTAAGTTGGAATTGTATCCATCCATCATAGACCTTGATTACATTAAGCCATATTCTTTTCCTCAACATGACCATATTTTTAGATAACATATACTTAAAATTCTTATGGTCTATATATTTAATTATTATCATATAATAGAGGTAGTGTATATAAATTTTCATATATAAGATTATGGGTTATATATCCTAGTTATGATTTGGATTTTTATTTCATATATTTTCAATTTCCCTGATTCATAGGAAATAACCCTACCATTATACTTCAGGTCCCTTAAACGTTATACCTATGATGAATCACTATAAATTAATAATAATTCCATAACAAATAGTATATTAATAATCATTTCATTAATAAATTTGCTCTTTATATATTCAAAAATTACTTGATATTCCCTTGAACATGTGAATTTAAATATTTTACCTGTTAACATGTTTAAGAAGTCTTCAAAACATGTGAAATTTTGGAAGAACATCTGATTGTAACCTGCGAGTCCTATGAATATTTTCATCATAGTTATGGTAATTGGTATAGGATATTAATTGAATTATTTTTTTCTTTTAAGTTTCAACAATCAATCAATATTTGGGGAAAATTTGACCTAGAAAATATAATCCATTGGGAAAAAATTCAGGACTTCTATAATTCCCATAAATTTGTTTTTTTCTAAGGGTTTATATTATTATTTTTGTGTGACACTCATGATCTTTATAAATACTAGAGGACATAAATATATTATTAATGAGTACCATACCAAAGTTATAAATATATCCCATGAATTCTCTATGCATTTGATCTACGAAGTCAAATAGTTCATTGGTCAATCTAAAAGTTAGTATTGTAAAATTATAATGGTCATACATTGTTCGAAATTTGAGATCTATTTTATCAAGATCCATCACACTTAAATGACGATAACCAGAGAATAGATCAATATTTGAAAATGATTGGGATCCATGAAGTGTGATAAAATCATTAATAGATATGTGTAAAAAGATATTTATTATTAATTGTGATGTATTTGATCATCGTATAATTGATTAAAAATATATTTTAATAGTATATATTTAAAAATAATTAAATATGGGATTTTTATATTGAATTTACCGTGAGTATTAACCCCTTGTCTATCAAATGATAAAACAATTTCTTTAACTCCATAAACAATAATAGTTCCATTAAATAAAGTGTTTTAGATATAGGTATTGTATGGGGATCATGTTCAATAGAATACTCAACTTCATGCTCTACTGGATGAAAGGGTTATTCCTCTAGAAAATATTCAATTATATTTTGTACTATGGGTACATCCTTTATTCATAGGATAACTTCCTCATCAATATATCACACTTTATCTTCATCTCTTATTAATATTTTATTATGGAGTATTATTGGTGGTTATAGAAATGTCTTCAATGGTAAAGAGTCTCCCTTCAAACATTATACCGCCATGAGGAATGTTTTCATATTCACTACTAACGAAAGTGATAAATATCTTCTCCAAATAAATTTTCTATTGTTCTAAGACCAATAAATTAATATTTCTATTAAATCTTGGATGTTTTTATTAGATGAAAATATCCATCATAGTTATACAATCTTATAGATTATAATTATCCTCTATGTCAGTGAGATTATATTTCATAACGTGGGTCATCTACCGCAATACAATAATGAATGAATTTTCCTCAACAATAGCTTATTTAAATTGTTAAAGGAGAATATCCCAATATTGACTATGGCTGTTGAAACAGTTCTCATTCCTCCTATTACTCCCCACCATTTTGCAATAGAATACACTAATAAAATGACGAAATTGAATTATTATAACAAATTTATAATATTTTTTATATAGTGATACCTATAAATCTATTGGGGTTCATAGTACTTAGGTTATCATTATTGGTTAATATAAATCCAATCCAATGGTTTCTACTAAACATCTGTTGATAACAAATAAAATATATCAAACTCCAAAAACCCAGATCCATTAGTAATATTAAATTATTATTATAATATACAAGTGTTTTTGAATGATAAAACGGTATTGTAGTCTTAGAAGACAAGATTTATACATACAATACATTTTAAAACACAAAACATTGAGAAAATAATTTAATGACAACATGTTTTTTAATTATATTATATCACTGGAAAATCATAAATAGTATTCTATTAGTTATTATGGTGTATGAAATAAATAATGTTGATATTAGATTCTCAGTACGAAGTAAAATAGAAAGAAATAATACATAACCTAAACATGGAATGTGTTATATCAAAATAATAATAGAAAAACATGATTACACAATCAACTAAAACTGTGTGAATTATATATCTATTAAAATAAATGAAAGAAAGGATAAAAATACTCCTTGATATCATGAAAATATAATCCACACTATCTAACGTCAGAAAAAAAAATCATGACCTTTTGCAAAGGCACATTCCTATCATGGGAATATGTGTACACCAAAATCCATTAGGATTTTGTATCATGTGAATTTTGATGTCTTAAGGGGATATATAATTATAGGACCCACCAATTTATATATTTAGTATAATTAATTCACCATAAGAGTCATCAAGACCATTCAATAATTTCTCTATGGACTATCTTATTGAATAAATTAATTATATATATATAAATATAGTTTATATATTTGAAAGCATATAAACTGGTATTTTATAACTATTTGTATATTATTATTACAATTCATTTTTCATCAAGGTGATGATTTATTTAATGATGAAGAAACTATTTTTGGAGTGATTACACCTACGTTCATCTATTTCATAGTCTCACACAAATTCTATAATGCATACATGGATATTTTTTCAAAGAAACTAAATTTACATTTATATTAATATTTATTTATTGATTCTTCCACCATGGAAAAGATTGAGTTTTATATTAAAATTTTTAACTATTTCATAAAAATAACATGAGGGAGGGAGATTAATATAAAAATCCAAATCCTTTAAATGTAATGAATAATATGATAAAATACCACAATGGATTTTTATTTACCACATAGAAGGAAATGGGTTGTGAATGTATCTTGAATCCCAAAGAATGAAATATGAGGAGGAAAATCTCCACATATGGATTTGGTAGAAATTCAATCATTACCTCATAAAAGAAATGTTATAAACATGATTATAAAATAACATGAATAATGTAATTTAATTTTATAATTAATTACATAATTAGTATATATACACCAAAAAAATTAAATTAGGTTAATTATATAAAAAATATTTCAGTGAGAGGAATTACACATGAAAGGATCTTACTATTGGTAATGAATTTCATGAATATACATAACATTATATATCGTAAACAAAAATATAATGATCTCATAATTGAGAAATATTTTCATCCAAATAATTAAATAAAAACATCTTATATATACGTACCCTTTACTGATAACATATTTTTATATTCATAACCTGATGATAGAAAATCATAGAGTGGTTTTTTCTGCATTTTGACTAAAAATGGATTATAAAATAGATTTTATGGGTGAGAAGGGTAATATCTCATTAATATGTCTTCATTTCTATAGTAAATGATTGATTATGAATATTTATATTCAAAATCACATGTAAATATAATGAATTGTAATAAATGAATTACTTGTATTGTAAAGCGGTGGGAGAGAATCAAGGAGTGATTTATAAAGAATAACATATGTACAATTTTTTTATAGAATTGGATTAATGGGAGGTAAGGGTATTATATCCCCAAAAAGTAATAATTTTTATATATAATGGTTTATTATTTACATATTAATTAATAAAATATTTATACATGAATGTCATATCACAAAAAGGAGTACTAGAATAAAAAAAATTAGGGGAACCTTACTTTGCTAAGTATATTATTTAATCATTGGAGGTGGCCATATAATTTTAGAAACTCCTTGGGAGGTAATAAGAGAGGTTGAGGGACTGTAAATTCATGATCTGTTATTTTATGGAGTAATAAGAAGAGATAATGGGTGGAAGTCAGCTCTTTTTATAGGAGAAGAAATATTGTCTTTTTCTTAGAAAAGTTGAGTCAGGTATAAGGAAGGAATGTAATCACCAAGGGGTTAGGATATTTTTTTAAGTTAGGTGGAATAGGTGTATAAATGTTTTCAAACATACATGAAGGAATTTATTATGTTGATTTTTTTTCTATTTGATGTGTATTCCATTTTTAATTATTATAAATTTTAGATATAATATTTACATATTTTACCTAGATATATCTACCTTAATAATTAATTGTGTAATTATTTTATTAATAATCATATAATATTACCCATATTACCAATATTTCATGGGATGAACTTGATTTTTTATTTATTTATATTAATTGAAATTCTTAATAAGATAAAAATTATCTATTAAATAAGAAAATAAGATATTAGAAAACTATTTTTTTTGAAAGGGTCATTTATATATATTAAGTGTTTTTTATTATTATTTATAATTAATTAATAATATAATGAGTTTTTAAATATTTTTAATGTTTTTAAAAATTATATATGCATCAAATTTCAAAATATATAAATTTATTTTATTTGGATAAAAAATATATAGCAATTAAAAAATATGTTATTTGAAAAAAACTATTTTTAATTTTTCATGGTAACCACTACTAATCATAATTTATTTATTTAAAAAAATTAATTATAATAGAAACATTGTGTGGAAATAAGAATTATAAATAAGAATACTATTATATCAATAAAATTAATATGTGTGTGAAAAAGTATTTTAAAATATATGGGCATAAAAGCTATTTTTTATAAAAACTACAAAAATCATCTTAAGATAAAATATTTATAATTAATTTAAAAATTATTTTTGCAACACTAAAAGATAATTATAAAATTATGAAATTAAAAAATTTAATATAACTATAAATAATGTATCTTTAGAGTGTACATTGTTAGAGAGCCCAAAATATGGTGTTTATATGAAAGAGTATGTTCCCATGTATTACATTGTCCCCCTATAAATAATTTCGTTGGTGAAATTAGGAAATATATTAGATATTAAATAGGGTTGGATATTCTATATCATATATTTTTTGGCACTTAAGGATCCTATTTTTTTCTACAATGAACTTTCATCATACTAGTTTTTTATTCCACTATATATTCTCACAACTTTCTATAATGTAGAAATGATCCATGTTATAACCCATGTCTGGCTCCAACTGTAATCCCTCGCTTGTGAGAAAATATATTAGATATGTGATATATTTCCACATTTAATTAATTATTTAATATTCCATGTACTATGAATGTTTGGGATGTATATTTAATCAGTAATCCATATCCCCATTTCATTTTAATGTTTTAAAAGGCCCAAAGTACATTAGGATTATATATTTAATATGATAAGATATAAGAACAAATAGAAATATTGGTGTTTAAAATCACTATCAATTCATCAAAAATATCTTAATTTTCTCCATACCTTTAATTTTTCATGCATCGTTGTGAAATATAATATGATAAATATTGAGAAGACTCTTTATGAACATCATAATAATAATCACATATATGATAAAGACATGAGGCATGGAAACCACCATATAAATTATGGTGAATATGAAAATAACGAACATGAAATGGGGGATAATGACTCATTACATGTATAAGGCTCCAGATCACTATCTCTCCATGAAAAAGAAAATATATCAGGAAGAAAAGGATCAACATGTGCTGTATTTTTCATGTGGCTAGAAACAAAAATGGAAGAGGAATCTTACTATGATAGAGAAGCAAGAAGAATATTTAGGTGAATTTTTTCATTCTAATATTTCTATATTAATAAATTTATTGTCAAGTAAAAAATTATTTTATCGTATTTGTATCCAAATGGTTGATCCATGTTGTTTTTCAGTGTTTTATGAAGAAAAGGTGGTTCTAAAAGCCACCAATGCAGGAAGGTTGAAATCTCTATCCATTTAGAATTACCAAATCCTATTACTAACAGAAAATATTTTTGTTTTTATAGAATTTTTTATCATTTTCATAATGTTAATATGAATATCATCTATGTTTCTTATTTAGACATTGATTCCTTTATTATCAGTTTTTAATTAATAGTGTCTATATTTTTAATGATATCAAATGCCATTGTATAAAACAGCTGAATAGTATACATTATATATTCAATTATGAAAACAAAATAATATCAATTAATTATGATTAAAATTCGTTTAACTCATTTTACAATAAGTTAGAGCATCACTATATTGGTCATCTAAAGGAGAAGTGTTTGATAAATCAATATCAAGATGGTTAGTTGAATCTATTTAGCTTAACCCATTTTTAATATTTAATGCATGTCTATAAAGAAAGGTGAAAAAAACCTTGATTTGTTTGTCATGGTGAATGGGTCGCAGTGCTGATTGGATTGGAATAAAATTATGTGTGTTCACCACTAAATGTAGAATCTATTGGTGGATTAGTGTACTTTATAACTTTTAACAATGACTTTTGTGTGTATTATTATGTGTACATGATGATGAATTAGTGTGAATACTATTATAAGTAAAAATATATCATGAATTATGTTGATAAATAGATTTATAAGAAGATAAATAAATATAGATCAGATCAATGTAGTGAAAATCTATACCATGTTTTTATCAATATTATAATAGATTATAGGATTTCCTCTCAACTGACATTGGCTTATACAATGTGGTGGAATTGTGTTAGTAATGGGGTGAAACATACCTTACAAGAAATTGTATGTTTTATGATTATTCCTACAAGAATACAATTATCCATTTGATGATATACATTACACATGGATGTATACATAAAAAATGTGTAATAGTTAATGTTGAAAATAGAATTCCCTTTTGAGATATAGAGTGGAAATAAACCCTTTTACTACATATTTTTTATGGGGGTGTAATGTGTTTGTTAAGGATATCTCAGTAAACAAAATTAAAATTCATGGAATGATGTGAATAATTAACAAATACATTATGTAAATGAAGGATAATACCTATATGAACCATCATATATGAAGGTTATTGTTTCTAGGAATGTTGTATTCCTTGGTAGGGAACACATAATGAAGAATTATAGTGGGATAAATATGGGATTATATTAGCATGATGATCGAGATAAAAAGTATTGGTATGGTAATAGATTCCATAGGTCATTAAGAGAAATATAATTCCAAAAACAGAATTATTTCTTTGCAACCCAAGTGAGGTTTATGAACTACAATGATATGGTTTTCTAGTCAAAAAATATGGTAACTCATTTTAGTTGAAAATAAGGAACCTCTATCATCCGTAAAGGTACTGTAGATATTATATGTTTTGAAATGGAAATACTATATGAGTTACGATATTTATTCCATATACCAAGATCATATGTGGCTTTAGGTTGATCCACTGGTATATGTAAGGCACATTGTGTCCAAATGGGTATTCAAGAGAAATCATGACATGAAAGGTTAGTTTAATACATAAAATTCATAGCCAGTGACTAATAGATATAGATAATTTTGGTGAATAAATTATGTTGAAACCGTTTCTCTAGTCAACATCCTTAAATCCATTATAATTTTTCCTAACATATAATCTTTTCATGACTATGTGATTTGTGGATGGATTTCAAAATTGGTTTCCTTAATGATAACCTTAAGGAATATGTGTATATGAATCCACTATACGATTTTGGGATACTATGGAATTATTACCTGCTATGAATGTTGATGAGCTCCGTTAATGGATAAATATAATAATCTGGGTCATAAAACATTCGGTTTTATGATGCTATAAATGAATTTTATTTCATTAGGAATGAATGTGAGACACGTCTTTAAAAGAATATTAGTGGGGGAAAATTTATTTTAATAGCTGTATATATTAATGACATATTAGACATTTTGAATGAGGAACCGTCATTGAAAAATCATAAGTGATGGTTTAAAATGTTCTTTTCTATAATTTACTTAGGTGATGTCATCTATAATCATGGGATCAAGATCAAAACTGATAGATAAAATGGGATACATAGATCAACTCAAAGTAAATACACTAACCAGATACTAAAGTTGATAATAATAAATTAATCTAAGAGGGGTATAGTTATAATGTCACTTAGATAACATATATATGAGAATATATTTCCTCAGTCACAACTTGAATGAGAATGATTGATTAAGATCAAATTCACCTATATAATAGTATGTATCATGAATGTGATGTCATGTAGGAGCCATAATTGTTTCTTAGATATAAATATGGTAATTATATATAACACAAATCTAATTGAACTATATTTGATTACTATAAGTGATATTTTTAGAAATCTATGTCATAATAAGTATATGCACCGAGTGTGTGGAATATTTGAAGGGATACTAATTAGGTGTTATCAAAATTATAGATTTTTGAAATATCATAATTAGTAAAAATAATAGTCAATATATTTCATTAACCTCAATGAATGAATTATGGTCCATAAGAGTTCATATAAGTCAATTATCATATATTTTATAGTGTATTCTAAAAATATTGTAGCTTATGATGTAAACATGTAAGATGATTTGATTTTCAACATTTTACTACAAAATGATGTGGTTTATTAAAGTCAAGACCCTATCAATATTATGATTGATAACACAAAAATATTGTCTATATACAAAGATAAATGGTTTTATCAATGGAAAAAATCAAATATTTTTTTATTTTTGTCTTTTAATGTATTTTTATCAATTGGGAGAAGTTTCAATGAGTAGATTTTAAAAAGAAGAACATATCCTGGACCCCTTGGTAAATGATATATCTCAATAGAGGAATTTTTATCATTTGAGATCTAGTGGACTATATTTTATTAATAGTTGATAATTGATAAAGTGGAAGTATTTTGAACATCATTATCAAGAACTATCATATTTTTACTTGAAGATTACACATAATCATTATCTTGAATATTAAAAATGTTTATATCACATCATGATGGTTCCTCTAAATCACAATTTTTTTACAATTTCCTATGAATAATTATCAATCAAGCATGCCATAGTAGTTCCCCACTATGATGATAACCTATAGGTTCCACAGTAGTATTCTTGAGTATCTTTTCTATTATTGAATGATATTATTTAATTAGAAAAAAATGGTATATGTTAATTGTGGTATGTAATCATACAACAATGATAGACCTTATCATGGTGTGTAAACATTCTAATTTTAGGATTTTGATATTATTATAATGACACCCACTATTATAACGTCCATATTTATATTTGATGTTTCTATCTATGTATGTGTATCTTGAAACTTATATTTTATGAGTTTCATTAATAAATACGAAAATTCATATACCATGATCTACTATTGATAATTTTGATGACAAATAATCACTATAAATTATGATACATGGGGTGTTTTACGATTTCTAAAAAATGGATATTTCAAGAATGGATATATCCCTTCAGTTTTTTGATAGAATTTGATATCATATGCCCTTTGATGGGAATGAAACTGTTTGTATATATTAGTGGGAATTGTGTTCTATGGGAATGATCATTTATATACATTAAATGAATGTTAAATCGAGCACATATGATGATAGCATAGGTATGAAACCTGATTGATTTGAGATATCATTATAAAAAGACGATATTAAACAGAAAGTGTTTGTAGGATTTTGTAAATAATTGTGACCATGAATTTTTTATATGTATGTGTATTTCTGAATTATTTGATGCAGACCATAAAATATATGATTCTACAACTTTTTCCACTTAAAAAAAGGCCATGAGGGTAACACAATAATCATATCTATAATCTTAGTTAAATTAATGGTCCAATTTATCATTTAAGAAAAATATTATTCATTTTTATGATTTAATATGTTTTTAGTTTTCATTGAATGCCAAAATTTAATAAGATGTTATTAAAAATTATAATTTAGTTAAATAACATTAAAAAATATCTAGTTGAAATTATTGGGAAAAAATATTTGTTATATTTATCGATGAATAATGAAATGATATTTATATATTGAATTAATATAAAATATTCATGGTTTGGTAAATTTTTAAGAGGATAAGAAGACTGACATTAATGGTTATATTGGAAATAATATAAATGGTATTTATTTATTATTATATGATGAACAAGTAATGTAAATAATAATTATATTTTTATTAATACATTGGTTTCTTAATGAATTAATTAATAGGTGTTGAAACCCAAATTTTCATTCATGAATATTTTATCATTTTTAAGATAAAGAACACAATAATAATAAATTAAATTATAAAAAAATCATTTAGGGAAAATTATGATCATACATCACCTGACCAAAATAAAAAATAAACAATATTTTAAATTGTATTAATATATCCACATAAAATATGTCTCATTATCCTTAGTTCATTTAATCACATAATGATATAAAACAAGTAAAGGTGTTAGTTAAAAGACCATTAATGGGGAGGAATATGGGACATGATCCATTTATATATAAGTGAACATAATCAACATCATCATATCATAAGCATACGATCTTAATAGTAATAATTATAGAATCATTTGAAAAATTAATGGAATATGAAATATGAATAATAATGAATATATTAGACCAGACCCTCCATGGCCATTACATTGTGAAATTCTTGTGTTATCGATGTCTTACATTCGTTAGTTTCTTTCCTGTGTAGATCGCAAATCCTTAGTTCTTGGCACCAAGAGAACACATGGATCGTTGAACATCCAAGTAGTGTATTTCCTTTATCTCTCTTTACTGCATATCATGCGGGATGTGTATGATAATGTTTCTTTTGGGACGTAGACGAAACCAAAACATCATGAAGATAATTAAAAGGCCTTTAAAGAATGAATGGGTGTGAATGATGATGATGATGCAATATTCTTTTATCAATTTTTATTTATTTTATGAATTTTATGGGTATATTCCCACTGAAAATTGAGGTTCTTGGCAGCAATTCAAGAGCACTAATAAATGACTATTTTTCTAGACAATATTATGATTTAATGGTATTAACATGGAATTTGGTTAATAATGTAATGTTATTCAATATAATCGAAGCACAATTGATAATAATATTCATGCAATCACCAATATTAACCAAATAGAGAGATGAAACTTGATAAATATTGTTGTTAATTCTGAAAACTTTTTTCTATGTTATAGAAATACACATGGTAGTTCTTCTTGATGATTTTAGGGATGAGATCTCTTATTTCTCGGTTCTTGGTTACAGTTTTTAGGATATTTTGGGGAACATGTTGGGGATTTGATTGGTTCAAGTACATCGAGGGATCTCAGAGATCACTTTTGTTGTTGTGACATTACATGAGAACTAGGTGTGAATGCTAAAATTGTTGTTTGGCTATTTTTTCATTTGTTGTCATGGCATGCATATATTTCTGTTAGTTTCCCGATAGAAAAGTTATATTTAAATGTAATCACTTGAACATGAAAAATAGAATGGGTGAAATGGGTGATTGTTTTTCTAGAAATGGGATGTTCTTTGGTTGTAGTAATTGTCTGGGGGTGAAATTACGGATAGTAACAAGGTAATTTGTTCTTAAGAACCATTAAGATGGTTTGAGTGTTTGATTACCTATATGTAAATTGATTTTTTTGTTTTTATTATATGAACCCCACCCATGTTGAGAACTTCATGCTGAAGACCCCCATTCATGGGGAAGGGTGGGTTTTCCAAAATTATTATGAGTGGAGGGTTATTAGGTCCTTTATGATCCATCTCTGAGGTATCCCATGATTTATTAAGAAGATTGTGATGGCCTATGGTTAATTATGGCCCCAGCCACATCAGGATGGGCATGTTGTGGTGGTTGGACCAGGTGTGTGTAGGTAGGTTGGCTACCCATGTCTCCTCGGGATAAAGCCTTGGTATCTTCCGGTGTTGAAGTAGTTGTTCTGGCCCAGGTGTCTTTAGGTGTGGAAATGGTTATTATGGAATTGTTGTCTATGGGCAGGGATGCGTTTGGTTGTGGTGTCCCAAGTGTCTATGAGCTAGATGCATTGTTTTTTTATCCCATAAGGTTGTTGTTGAGGCAACAGTGGGACTATATTAGAACTTTCTATGGAGTTCTGATGAATTGGATGTCCCATATAACTAGTGGTAATGTGGTGCGGCGTTCCCAAATATCAATGTTCTATTACTATTAAATTACATGACTTGCGTTATTGGGGGAGTGGGTCTTGCTAGGGCTGGGTGGATATATTTCTTTCTAGGGGCTTTTCATATCTCTATTTTGTTCTTATAGGGCATTAGAATGCCTCCCCACCTATGCATGAGAGGTTTTGGTTCTCCCTAATGAGTATTCATGTATACTCACCCTACGTATATAAAACGTTTTTCAGGTTTTCAGGGGGACCATGAGGAATATGTTAGATTTTACATTCCTGGGAAACAAGATAGTCTTCATTTCATCTTTTAGATATTTTGGTACATTCCTTTATTATTTTCATGTGCATTGTATCTCTTTATTTTGAGTATACATATGGAAAAAAGGGTTGTTGGTATTTACATTTACTTTCTGTATATGTATTTTTTCTAGCATTACCATCTTATCTATCGATCATATTCTATAAAAAGGGTAATTCAATCTATATTACATGTGATTCTATACCCACTATGCTAGTTGAAACTTTGGGGCCTACTAATGGTGGGACTCAGGTGTCATGATCTCTTATTTTTGATGAAGAAGGAAGGGTCTAGCAGTTTGTTGTCCTATTACACATCTTGTTGAAGGTGGGTCGTATATAATTGTATTAAAGGTGATGGTTAAGAGATTAGAATTATTTTAGGGTTAGACATAGATAGAATTTGATGTGATTGTAGTAAAAAATTATTATAAAATCGTGGTGCATGAAATAGGCCAAGGAAGACAGGAAAGTCATGATATTTTATCCCCCCCTAAACTGATGCATGGACTCTAGGCCTACCAATTGAAGAAGTGAGGATACACTAACTGTAGGATAGATTCCCTAGAAAAGATACATGCATCATAATGACTTTTTTTGTTGGGTTTTTTTGTGTGTTCATGGTAAATAAAAATGAATAACATGTTTATGAAAAATTTAAACGAGATCATTCACACTACTCTGTCCTAGGAATTCCTTGTTTACCTTACATAATTGAAACTCAGACGACGTCTGTAAGTAGCGTGGGTGATTGAGGCCCAAGAGGCTGATTTTACTGAAATGTGGAGGAATGATTGAAATGAGGTGGACGAGTAGTGGCTTAAGCTGATTTTTTAATTTCAGTAGTTGACCCTCGAGATGTACGATGGTAGCGTCTCAGACATGTATCAGTAAGCTGGAACGGGGATTTGGTGATAGCTTTCAGCATGATCCGGGCTCTAGCAGTGTACTGGGTTCCTCTAGGCATGATCCAGATGAGAGGAGTAGCACGTATGTGGTTGACGCACTATCTCAGGGAGAATAAGGATAATGAGGTTTCTTGGACCGACATCGAGAGGGAGTTCCCAGAAATAATTCCATTCTTGTTCAATGATGGCAGAGAAGAGGCAGGAGTTACTATCCATCCGGCAAGGGAGTATCTTAGTGATGGAGTTGGGGATCATGTTCATGGATCTTATTCATTTTTTCACAGACCTTTTTTTGGAGGATGAGTCACGAGAAAGGCACTTAGAGGACGAACTCTGACATTCCCTTCAGTATGAATTATCTCCCTTCACTCTACCGGCTTTCTTGGATTGATAGAATAAGGTTGAAGAGGTGGAGAGGATGCACACATTGGGAGCTATGCTGTGAGAGGGGAGGTAGTTGAGCTTATCAAAGGGGAATTCCATTAGAAGAAGTCCTCCATACTCATGTCCATCCAGCTTCTGGCCAATGGTAAGTATGCCTTAGTAGTTCTATTTGTCATTTCCCAGTCCTTTCCCTTTTTCTATGATCCTAGGTCCGATGTAATTTATCTGTGGTAGCTATGGGAACCAATAGAACCAGTGCCCAAACCAACTGCATCGTATTGGAGGTGTGAAGGTTTAGATCCTACATTAGTAGAATCATTTTCTAGTATGACCATGTCATCTACAATAGTAGGGGCATCTAGCTCCCACTCCCCTGAGGGCGGATGGTGCCGGAGGTGGCTGACCTCAGGGTGCTTCTCAGATACCTCAACCAGGATGTGGTGTTGAGTTTTAATATTTGAGATAGACCATCCTTCTTGACATTTTTTCGAGGATGAAGACTAATGATATTGCTACATCAGTCCAGTGAGGATCTCTTTCGACTTTAAATGAAGCCATACGATGTCATCTTATGAATCATATGGCAATTCTCTATAAACTCTATTATTGAATGATTTTAGAGGATGGTCTTGTGTTCAGATATGGGCGGCCATCATGTAACTTTATTTGGATATCAGGATTGATAGGAGAGTAGTCATAGAGTGGATACCCACCTTTCCTTATTTATTGAGATATCAATGGATTTCGTTGATAGTGGAATGGGGAATGTCTTGGGGATTGTCTGTGAGTCTTGGATGACTTCCCTAGGGAGGTGGTGACTCTACCATTTCAATGTGATGATGACTTTGCGATATACTTTCAACTCGGTGAATTTCTGATTTTGTTGGATCCCTATCGGATGGCGCCTTTTATTTTTCATGAGTTGAAGATCCCAGTTGATGACCTGATGAATAATGGATTCAACTATCTGAGTTAGTTGTTATGGGGCTCTCCAGTCTTGTTCAAAAATATGGTTGACCACAGTCTCAAGATGTCTGTAGACATCCAAATACGGAATCATGTGATGGTAATGAACTGTTACCCACTCTTGAGGATTGATGACCACTTTGACCAAGTAATGTCAGTGAGTTTTTTCTCTAAGATCGACCTGTGGTTGAGTTATCACAAATTGACGGTGAAGGAGGGTGACATCTCAAAGACCTATTTCAGGTGCATATATGGGAACATTGAGTTTGTGGTTATGAATTTTGGCATTATGAACACATCAGTCATGTTCATGGGGCTCATTAAATCAGTTTTTCGAGAATATATATACCGGTTCATAGTCGTGTTTACTGACAACATCTTGATATACTCAATATCATAGGATGATCACGCAAAGAATCATTGGATGGTTTGGGATGTCCTTGGACACCACCATCTATACTGGAAGTTGACCATGTGCAAGATCTGGACAAGAGAGGTGCAGTTCCTTGGACATGTGGTGTCCCAACATTGGATAACAATGGACCCATAGATGTCAAAGAAATTGTCTTTTGGGAAGAACCCAAGAACATGGAAGAGGTTTGTAGATTCATGGGACAAGAAGGTTACTACAAGAGGATTGTTGGTGACTTATCTCAAGTTGAAGTTCCCTTAACAACATCGACAAAGAATGAATAGGCATTCATTTTGAGTGAGCAGTGCCAGATGACATTCATTTACCAAAACGGGATGCTGGATAGTGCCCCAGTTTGAGGTTTCTAGAGGAAGGGGAAATGTTTGAAGTTTTCTTTAATTCTTCTATGTTAGGCTTGGGATGTGTAATGATACCGAAATAGGTAGTGATCTCTTATGGGTATAGGATTTTATGTACTCATTAGCAAAACTATACCACCCATGATAAGGAGATTGTAGTGGTTGTATTCGTACTGACATTGTGGAGGCATTACCTCATAGGGGAAAGCTTCATAGTCAGCTAATATCCCTAGAAATTGAGGTATGTATTCTCCCACTGATACATGAACATGTGGTTATGGAGGTGGATGGAGTTATTTCAGGACTACGATATAGATATCTCTTACAAATCAAGAAAGGAAAACATGGTGGATAATTCCTTGAACAATAAGTAGACGAATTATGTGGACCGTGATTCAGAAATATCATGATGTGCAATAGAGGAGTTGGTGTTGTACACCAAGATGAAAATGTGGAGAATTATAGAGGATGTCTATTTCAGAACATGGTGTAGCCTTCCTTGGTATAGAAAATGGAGGAGTCTCAGTTTGGGGACATAGAGGATGATGTAATGGATGATAGTGTTAGCCTGGGAAACGCTCCAGTAGGATGGTTGGATGATTTTCAGAACCAGATGGTGGTTTGTGGAAAGCTGTTTGTCCTGGTTCCAATTCATGAGAGTGTTTTCAATGAGTTTCATAAATCATACCTAGCAGTACAGCTAGGAGTTTATATGTTCTATTGGGGCTTGAGGGGTCATATTTAGTGGCCTGGTGTGAAGCAGGTAGTGGAAGATATTGTGGAAATGTGCCTCTGGTGTCACCAAGTGATGGCAGAACACATTGTTCCCAATGGTATATTTCTACCTTTAGAAATTCTCGAGTGGAAGTGGGATGAAGTATTGATGGATTTTATCACACGACTACTTATACCCGAGGGGGTATATGGGTCCATATGGATGGTGGTGGATCAGTTGATGAAATTGGATCACTTATTAGAAATTAAGTGGTTAAGTGCGGTTGATGACATGTTGCAAAAGTATGTGGGAGAAGTTCTGCTACTACATAGTTTTCCAGAAACCATCATCTCGGATCGAGAAACACATGTTACATAATGAGTCTAGAGGGGATTCCAGTGTGATTTTGGAACCCAGATATTCCTTATCACTTATTTCCACCCTCATACGGATGAAAAAACAGAGAGTACCATCAAGACACTGAATAATATGATGCAAGTATGTGTTCTAGGATTTGTAGAATCCTAACAATGTAACATGCATCTAGTAGTGTTTTCCATCAACAACTGCTATCAATCGACAATTGGTAGGGAACCGCTTGAAGCCTTGTAGGGAAGACTCGGTCGTTCACCCGTTTGCTGGATAGAGGTTGGTGAGAATGGAGATCTTGTCCTGGAGGAGGTTTTAATGATGGAAAAAACATTCAACTTGTGCATGAGAGGATTAAGGAAGCTTAGGACAAGAAGAATTCATATGAAAATCATAGGAGTAGAAAAATGGATTTCGAGGTTAGGGAACTTGTTTTCTTAAAGGTCTCCCCTTAGTGTGGAAGAAGAGGATTGGAAGAGAGAGTATGATTTCTCTCAGATTCTTCATGCCTTTCGAGGTGTTTCAGCTAGTAGGTGATGTGTATTGTGATTTGGCTCTACCACCACCACTACAGTGGGTCTATGACGTATTCCATACATCTTAACTCTTTTGGTATCTTTACAATGACTTGCACGTCCTCAACTAGGGAGAGATAGTTATCGAGGATGATGTGACATTCAGTGAACAACCAGTGAAGACCATGGACCATCAGGAGAGGTTTATGCATAGAAAAACCATCCCCTTTTTTTTGTGAAATCATGGTTGCCAAGAGGAGAGTACCTAGGAACCGGAGGCACAAATGTGTTCCCAATACCCACTGCTATTTCAATTTATGTTGTGTTTTTTTCATGGGTGTGATGTAATTCTTGAACAGGTTAGCTATTGGATGTTCAGTTTTATTTCTGAATATGTGTGAAAAGTATTGATTTTGGGTAGGGGAGGACCTGATCCATAATCAAGATGCATTATGGGGGATGAGATTAATCCCGTGTGGTTGATTCAGTGCCACCAAAAGCAGATAGTATCTTTTCATGGAGAATGGAACTCCCTAATCTATATATATGGATGGGTTGACAATTGTATTTCTGTGGTTTCCAATAGTTTGTACAATTTTTTAGTATAAGGGTGAAAGAAATTCACTTCTATGTTGAGTTTTGACCAATATTTTGAACAACTCTAAGGTGGTTCTTCTCTGAGAGGTATATTATGTGGTGATTTTTTGGACCCCTCTCTTTTATTTGGGTTTAATCTTAAGTTATAAAGGACGAGAATATTTTGAGAGGAATATGATGTATTGTCCTTGTCCATCCTTGAACTTTACATTGTCAAATTGTGGTGTTTGGGGTGTCCTAGTTCTCATTGGCGAGTCAGGATGGTGTCAGTGTCAGTGTAAGGGTGTCACCATTGTGTCACCTATCGGTGACACTGATTAGTTTCACGAATTAGTCTCACTGATCAGTGGGTCCCTGATTGGTATCACTGATTATTGTGTTTCCGATCGATCTAACAGATCTAGGTGTCCCGGATCGGTCTCACCGATCTGTGTGTAACAGATCATTCTCAATGATCACTATGTCACTGATCAGTCTCAAATATTTGTTCCACCGATTGGTGCAGCACCAGAATAGTGCCACCGTTGAGTTTTAGGCTTCTTTCCCCTAGTTTTCCTAAAACACCACCTTTTCAAGTCCTCATAACCATTTAAAGTGGTTCAAGGCCATTTTAATCCCATAAATTATGTTTTAAATTCCCTAAGGGTTGTGAAACCCTCGGAAACCCAAATGTGTGGCCTATCACTCCTTTTTTATCATTTTCTACCCTCTCGTGTATTTTAGTTTTTCCCTTGATATGTGATTTCACCGTTGAATGTAAACTTATTAACTCATATATCTTATCTACACTATCATTGAGGAGAATTATTAAATCTCAATAAATTTCATTATGTGCTACCTACGAAGCATGTAGTGTAACCATGATCCACATTTTTTGCTGTTTGAGGTTTTATATATCGTAACTCTAGGATCGGGCCTTTTAACACACCCAGATCTTCATCTTCCTTGGTCCATTCTTTTACATTGTGGGATTGGAGTCCCTCTTTTGGTAGAAGAATAATGCACCCATGTTGGAGCAATTCTTGGTCATCTATGGAGCCCTTGGATTCCTTTGGAATAATTCGTGCATCCTCATTTCTTATAATGAGGATAAAACATTGATTGTTGATCATCCATGTAGGGTTTTTCCTTTATCTATCTTTATTGTGTATCATATGGGGTGTGTTTGATAATTATTCCTTCAATACATGGATGAATTCATATCTTCATGATGATAATAGATAAACATTTAATGAATTATGGAGTGCGAATGATGAAAGTTCTTTTTATTCCTTTATAATATTTTATTTTTGTTGTGAATTGTATGGGATTATGACCACTGAAAATCATGGTCATTGGTGGTCCTTTTATAGGAACTAATAGAACCTCTATTTTCTAGATAATTATGTGATTGAATGGATGTAACATTGAAAATAGTAAATCAAGTAACTATGGTTGATATAATGGATGCCCAACCTATAAGAATATTTGTGTGATCACCCTGGGTAATCAAATGGAATGAAGGAATGTGATAAATGGTGTGGTTAAATATGAAAAATCCATTTATCTTTTCTAACAATACACATGGTTGTTCTAAATGATTATTTTGGGGATGAAATCTCATGTTTTTTCAGTTGTTGTTTATTGATTTGAGGCTATGTGGGGCCTTATGTTGGGGCTTGGTTTGGTTCCATTTATTTGAGTGATCTCAAAGATCCCTTTCATTTTTGTGACTTTACATGAGATCTGGGTGTGAATATTTATGTTGATTATTTTCTATTTTCCTTTAGTTGTTTTCTTCGCTTTCGGTACTGTATGTTATCTTCCTGGTAGTGAAGAAATATTTATATGGAATCACTTTGTTAGGAAAAGGGGAACGACTGTAATGGAGGATTAGTTTTCCATAAATGGGTTATGCTATTGTAGTGGTTGTTTTTTGTTTGTTCATGTACGGATTGTAACGAGGGTTGTAGTGCTTCGGAAACCTTAGGTCTGGATGATTTTTCGATTAAATATTGGTATAGTGTTTTGTTTTTTTGTTTCTTATACATACCCCACCCACATTGAGAACTTCATGTCGAATTCCCCCATTTATGAGGGAGGGTGTCTATCCCAACATTGTTATGATTGACTGGTTATTAGGTCCTCTCTTCTCCCAATCCTATGTATCCCAAGATACTTCAGGTGGGATATGACTACCTAATGGTCATAATTGACCATGAATCGTCAGATAGGTCATGTTTTGGTGGTTGTCCCATGTTTGTGTGGGCAGGTTTGTTTCCCAAGTGTCCCCGATATGAGGCCCAATTGTCTATAGGTGTGGAAGTGGTTGTTCTGGCCTCATCGTATTTGGGCATGGCAGTGATTATTGTAGCCCAGATGTCTTTGGGTGGGGATGTGTGTGGTTGTGGAAGCGCTAGTTTATTTGGGTGGTATGCGTTATTTTGATATCCCATAAAGTTGTTGTTGGGGAAGTAGTGGAACAACATTGAGACTTGTGGGGGAGGTCCAATGTGTAGGATGTACTATATAACAAGTGGGAAAGTGTTGCAGGGTACCCAAATATTGATGTTCTATTACAATTACTCTACCCAACATGATTTATTTTTGGAGTGTGTCTTGGTGAGGCTGGGATGATAGTTTTCGTGCAAGGTGCCTGGTTATCTCTATTTTTTCTCATAGGGAATTATAATGTGTTCCCACTTGTGCATGTGGGCTTTTTGTTTTCCTTTCTGATTATACCTGTATACTCACACTTACTATATACAACTACATTCATGATTCAATGAGTAACTTGGGGCCCATTCTGGACATTACTATCTTGGGAGTCAGGATAGTCGGCATTGTTTCTTTTATTTCATTTGGAACATCCCATTGGATTTTTCGTATACATTGTATCACATTATTTTGAAAATAAATGTGGATGAATTGAAGTTAGGATTGACTATTACTTTTTTTTTATTTTGAGTGGTTTGAGATTCACTATCTTATCTCCCGATCATTTTATTTAAAATATGTAATTCATTAAATATTACATGTTATTCTATAACCTTGGTACTAGGCCCCACTATGGGGCTTAATGATGTTGGGACTCTGTTGCCATTATCTCTTCTTCAACATGAATAAAGAAGGGTTTGGATGATTTCTATCCATTTACCCATCTTGGTGATGGTGCGTCGTGACAATGAAACATTATTACAATTATATCAGATACAACACATATTAGTGAATAATGAAAAAGCACGTTTATGTGTAACATATGTGCATAAATCATTACGTTAAAATTTTGATAAAACATATAATCCTTTTAGTTAATAATACACATAATAACATGATGTATGTCACATTAACCAATGAATTGGAGGTATATAAACTCTTCATCCCAACCGACACATCATAATCTTCTTATAATCATGCATGACAGAAGGTAAATAAAACAATCATAGTAATAAAATAAATCCATGGAATGATATGGATTTTGTTGTGGTTTTTATAGAATAATTTCATGATCAAACATTTTGGTTCGCAAATAAATAATAGAAATCCTGTATTTCTCAAAAACATCACCATTATTGAGTAGTGAATAATCATATCATGAGGGTTCAATGTTATGTTTTGAAAATTAATGTATTTTTTAAAAGACATTATAAATGAATTAGAAAACATTTTTAAAATGTATAGACATGTATATCACCAAAAAACGGGAAAGGATAGTTGGAGGAATGTTAATTGAAAATAGTATATCAAATAAATATAAAAAAATAAAATAAGATATAACCCGAAAAGAGTTTGGTATTGAAAATCTATTTAACATAAATTAGGTTTTATTTAACCACATTCAAACTTCATGAATAATAAACATAGGTTTACTAAAATACGAAACCATATGTGAATATTATTCATAATTCACCCTTGATCAATTATAATTGTTGGAATATTTTTCTAAACTCCATTAGTTAATGGTGAAATGTTTTTATATCATACATTTGGTAAAAATATCCTTTTTTATTTCAATTTTCATATTTTAACTCATGTTTATTGTTATATAATAACTATTAATTAAAAAATATTAAAAATAATATTATTTATCAATTTATATATTATAAATAATATATTATTTTAATAACAATGTTTATTTATCTGAAAATAACTGGAAGCATCCGCATTTCTGGTTAACTCAACGTTATCTAATCATTGACCAATGAAAAGCTGTGTGATATTAAAATGTGATTATATTAAAAACAAAAATTTTATAGTATACAAAAATTATATAGATCAATTTTAAATAATATTTTTTATGATGATTTAGAAAAGAAAAAAATAGGTTATAAAATTGGAAATATAATACAAAATAAAAGGATGAAATGAAATTACCTATTTCTTGAAGTCGTTCCTTTTATATAGCCCTTAAATTTAGGAAATATTAGAGTTTGATTACTCAAGAATATATCTATTGATTGTAAGGGTCATAAGATATGAGAATTCGGTATTTTTTAACCTTTATAAGTTAGGGAGGATTCATTTTACAAGGGATGGGGGAATGTTTTTTTTATAATTGAATAGATGGGTATTTTGGAGTGAAAATATTAATAAAAATACTATATCTAAGGTAAAAACATGTAATAGTTATTTTATTGAAATTATGAGACATATATCAAAAAAATTACATTTATTTAGGTATTTATTCCGCTTTATTAACTGAATTCACTAGTTTATTAAAAAAGAATGTGAAAAAAAGTTATTTAAATTAAAAAATGTTGACTTTAGTCATTGGAAGACAGTTTTCTCTTTTTGAAATTTTGATTTTTGTTTTTAATGAACCATTTATATTAAAAAATACATTTATGAACGATGTAACCAATTCCATATTTACTAAGTCACCATTTTCAATGTTTTTATGTCATAAAACATGTGGCATTTGATACTTGATTTTTACAATTAACATAAAATTTGATATAATTCAAGAAAATTAACAAAACATAACCGTTGATAAATTTTTAAATGTTGATTATAAAATGAAAATTAATTTTACCAAAATAAATTTCTAGATTATATAATTTTTACTTTTTATTAATAAAATTATGAATTTAATGAAATATATTAAAATAAAGATTATTAATTGTTTTATTATATTTTAATTGATTTCTGGATATTGATATATATTTCTCGTCATTATAATAATTATATTTCTTAAATTAATCCTAATAAATGCTATAAAAATAAGCTTTTTTATTGGAAATAAATATTTCAAAATACATATTACAATTCCCAGGGGTCAGGTTATTATTATAACAGTTAGGCTACTGTTCCGATAGCCACATCACGTCATATAAACAATTATTTATTATTTCATTCATAATTCTCTATTATTCCTCCCAAAAATTTATATTTATTGTTTTCTAATATGTTGATTGGTTTACTAATATTATATTTAATTTCTCTAATGTTTTTTATGGTGGTGTTGATTCAAGCTGATTAGAATGATCCAAATTATCACATTCTACTACTCCAAATTAAATTTTTTACTCATATTAATGTTTATAATTTTTATAGGTTCATTTTTTGACTAATGTTACAATATCTATAAATTTAATATAGTGTATTTGGTTTCACCATGTTTTTTATATGTATAATACTATATATAATATAATATTAAAAATATTTATTCCAGAAAAAAATATCACATATAAAATATGGGACATTACATTCTCTCCTCCTATAGAAATTATATCTCTATAATTATTAATCGTTTTATCATATGAGAATAGGTTATGGCTCTTCTACTTCATCATTTACTACGATTCCCATGCTGTCTATTTATATTAATTCTAACACCATAACACTTTTACATTGTGATTAATGTATTTTCACAGAACATTGCCCATGTGATCAGATATTATAACTTTTTATTCCATATATGAGAGGTCATTCTTCTATTGTACCACCTCTGCATTCAATACATTTGATGGATCAGTTATGTACTTTTTTAAGAGAGATATGTGAAAAAAGTAATAAATGTTATGCATGTTTGGTGTATGTTATATCTGATATACCACCACTCCTCTGTGAACAATAATATCAAAGGGGTCAATGCAATTTGAAATAATATTTTTTTAGTTCTAAGCCATGTGTCTCTATTCCATAGTGATATTTGAAGAATAACATTGCCTCAATCATCAAAATACAATCCATATTTATGGATGTCATAATAGATCATCTATTGAATGTATGTATATTTTAATTGTTGGTGTATAGCCGAAAAAATTATTGTTATCTCTTAAACTATATCATGTTCATGTAAATTTCTTTCAATATATTTTTTCCAATGAGTAAGAATTCTATATCGCTTCCCATATAGAACTTTATATTCAAAAATTTGAAATAACTATTGGAATCACTTGTTCAATGTTAACTAAATTAATGGAATATTTTTATACCATATTCAATTAAATTATAATGAGTTGGATCCTAGAATTTCATTTTCTGACTTAATAGTTATGTCATATTCTATATTATATTAGGGGTGATGGTTTGTAATAAAATTAAATATATTATTAAATGAATGAAAAATAATTATCTATAAATAATAAGTGATCCATGGATCATGATCATATGTTATAAAATGATGTTCCAAATGTATCCTAACAACATTATTTAAATGTATCATATCGTGTTCTTGAAAAAAAAAATATTCCAAAATAGCAATGAAGTTGACAGTCCTTGGGATTCTATCCACCATAACCCATATAAAATTGGTTCTATTAGAAGTTTTCTAAAGACCATTAAAAAATATAATAATGAATTTATATAATTTCCATGATGGTATAGGAAATCATTTATCATCTTCTTATAATTATATAACTTTGTTTTATTTTTCTAAAACACTTTGAAATTTTAAGTATTCTCAGCAATCTCTTCCCTCATGTTGTCCCTCCAAGAGTTCTCCCGTAGATAACAATATATCTAGATACAACAAGAATGGATAAATAAAGATGATTTATGTGATTTATCTAATATATATTTCAGTATACTTGGTGATTTAGGCAATTAAATTCTTGATACAAAGTTAATGAAACCATCATCATCAATGAAGAATTAATAAAGCATATCCTTTTTTGTTACTCCCACATTCATTTGATAATCTCGGTTATACCTTTGCGACTCATTACTCATATATTAGATAAATTTTTTGGTTATCATTTTGGAATGTTATGATTTATTCCTAGATAGTATGATTTTCAGAAAAATACATTCCATATACATGAGGTAATGTCTTTCTCAATATGCATCATGTATAGAGTAACATTTTATTTTTTCTATGCTCATCAAATATTCAACCATTTTCAATGATTTATGTTCATATATTTCTATGAGAATATGTAATTTAGACTCTATTTATCAGTATATATGTCACAATTCTCACCATATATGTAGTTCCAAAAAATCATCAAGGTGAAGAACCCATCTTCTAATTACAAATTATGGGTTGGTTGGTTCTTCTCAAGGATCTGTAATTATCAAGACATATATGCTATAACATTATCATTATATATGAGTAAAAAACCAAATAAATTATTTTGTGAATTATTTTATATCACAAAAACGTTTCCACAAGATTATAGAGTCATTACAAGAATTGTTATTGACAACTTCTTGATCTCCTTGTATCATTTCTCAAATTATTCCATACAAACCATCATACCCCTTATCGTGTGAACATAGTTATTGGGATAGGAAGTTATCATAACATTCTCAAAAATATAGGTAGTAACTAGATAATCATTTAAAACAATGTCCTTATACGATAATTGATGTTATGTTCCATTCCACAATTTCAATTTTCTATTAGGTGTCTATGGGAATTAAATATCTTGATATCATGGGCCCTAAAAATGTGACATTATACATATAAAATCTACACATTCAGAACATCAAATACATGTTTTTCATTCTTAATTTTTCCATATCATTCCATAGATTATCTCAATGGTTCAATTTACATTTGATGTAAATGAGATTATCATTGATAAAAACAACCAAACATTGTTTTCAGGTTGTCTATAGAGACACACTACAACAAATAATTTATGATTTTATGGGAATTAGTAAGTCTAGAGGGAATCACTGTAAACATATTTTGACCATAACATATGTGGAATGCTAAATTATAAATAAGTTATTAATTAACCTTCAGATGATGATATCTAAAATGAAAATCTACATTTGATATGAACTAATATTTTGGAAATCTGACGAACACGCTTTGAACAATTGGAATGTGATTAATTTTCATTAAGATGATCTCATTGAGATAACTATAGTCGATACAAATCTACATTGATAGATACTTTTTCTTAAAAAATACAATTATCTCACCCCAAGGTGATACAGTACGGTGTATCAATATTCATTCAAAATTCCCATGTAGCTTATTCTTTAACTCTATCTATTCAATTAGGAAAATACTATAGTGGGAATTTAAAGATAGGTGTGGATCAACCTATAATATCTTATTGGAAACTATACCCCACGTTCTTGGGGAAATATTGGCAAATCATTTAGAAATACATTAGTTTATTCGATCATACTGATCATTTTACAATGGTTGATAATTTCTGTAGACTAACCAATTTGTGCAAAGTATGCATATTTTCTTTTTATTAATATACATACCTTTGAAATTTTTTCCAAAGGTGATTCATGATATTCCATTATTTTTTTAAAATAATGGTATGTTTTATAACATATAAATATCATTATATTCCATGAAATATTATTTGAGATTTATATAATGAGAGACAATCCAATCTGTGTATAACATCAAATTCCAATAAGAGATGGATTGTGAGATTTTTGGGAAGAATATTCCAAAAGATTATATTTGGGGAAGATTTCAACACTTAGTATAATTTGATAACCCCATTGTGAGTTTATATAGATACATATAAGTTACATTCTCATTTTTGTGATTCAATAGTTATAAAAAACATATAAGATACAATGAAATGAGTAGAAACATAATACAATAAAAATTACTTTTATTAATTAAATTGGGAGTGTAATTTGTACTAATTAATTTTAATGATTTACTTCATTAGTTGTTATAGTATAATCATTCCCATTATCTCTTATCATTTTTGGTTTATTATGTTGATTTGACTTGATGAACAATGGTTTAGTACACTGGTTTTCATATAATCCTTCCTCCCTACAGTTGGAGCATTGAATCATTAGTGTTTTATTTGTAGTTGCCACCCATTCGTTTTTTACATTGGATGGATAATTCAAGTATCATTTATATTCATGTGCTTGGTGTCCGTCATTCCCACACATGAAGCATTTCCCTAACCGATTGAGGTAATTCCCTTGTTTTTAATTCTAATTTTTGGAGAAGTGGGTGGTTGAATCATTTTCACTTTTTTCTTTTTATCTTCCATCTTCAAAATTCATCATAAATTTCATATCCTCAAAATCATGTGTCCATTATCCAAAAAAAATACCTAATTTGGGGGAAAATTGAACTATTATTTCATAACTCTCAAAGTCTTTTATCGATACACATTTTTGGTTGCCTGGTTTTAAACTACTATATAGTCTATCAACATTTCTATTATTCTTCATGAAAAAAGCTTAGTCATAACATGATATACTTCTGAATATTTCTTAATATATAAGAAAAAGTCACTATACATTTTATTAAACTCTATAAATTTTCATTACAACATTTTTCAAATACTTCTATGGAAATACATTTAATAAAATACATTCGTAAAATTTTCCCACTCCATGACTTCATTTCATCATTGATATTGGTATTATTTATCAATTCATGTCACTGATCAGATTCTCTATCTAACTGATAGATAACCAATGTGATTTGTACTTCTCAAAATAGAGGAAGAAATGTAAGATATTCTCCATTTTGTTAAGCCTATAATTTACAGTATGTGAATCAGACGATCATCTAAAAAATAGTCATCGTTTCAACATAATGTAAATGATGGATTGTTTATTATTCTTAGAGGTTGACATTCCTTATGGTTATGGTTATTATTCCAATCCTTATACTGTTGGGTAATAGAATTGGGGAATTCATTTGAACAAAATTTTCATTTTCCCTCACATGGATTGTTGGTCCAGTATCCCTTGGTTCCCACCATTTTATATAATATAAATTGTTTTAAAAGACATAATTTGAAAAAAATAAAAACATTAAATATTGTTACATGAAGATTAATTATAAATTTATATATTTTTGTATCCCCATTTTTAACATATTTTTAAATGATTGTTCTATGATCATGTAATTTAATCTATTTATACCATCTTGTTGAATAATTAATTTAGTTATATGTCATTTATAAATCATAGTATATAGCTTGTGATTTTCTAAATCATATCTCTTGTGAGTTTTAAACTAGGTTCACATAAAGGTATCATTGTCATGCAATAGTTAATGATTGAGTAAATTCCAAATATTCCATTTTCACGGTTATTACACCAACGTCCAATTATTCCAGTGAAACATATACTTGTAATATCTATATTGGGGTTTAATTTTTTACAAGCCATGAACTCTTATACATTAATCATACATAGGATGTTTACCAATACATGTACATATAGATATGGTTTTCACTAAGGGTTTCTAATGATAATTATCTAATTAAAAAATTCTTCCATTAATACAAACTATAGAGACCTGAATTTTATTACAAGACAGTTACAATATTTTTATGATAAAAAACATGATAGTAATACATTCAAGGATCGAGATTCTTAGAATTTTGTGACATTTTGGGGTATAAATAACTTGTACATAATCAACCTAAAACTTTATTTAAAACATTATTATTTATAATCCAAAAAATCTCTCTCATTCTCATTAGTAAATTTAATCAACTATGGATATAGATCAATTATATCAGTGATCTAAAATCCTAGTATGGGAAGGAATATAGAACATGAATAAATGGTAGATGGGTGAGCATAATAATAATCAATATATGATAATAATAATATAATTATAATAATCATGAGGGAATCATTTCATAAAAACATGTAATGTTATATATTTCAATAATGAAACAACATATCATAGTGGCTAAATACAATGTGTAGTTTCAAACAATGCTAGAATCATGTTCACGAATGACATATGTGCATACATCATAACATTAAAACTGTTAACAACTCTTGCATCATTTTAACTAATATTAAAAATAATTTTCTAAGACACTTCACAAAACAAAAGGCCTTAGAGAGATATTTAATTATACATCCACCCAACACATTATAAAATGCTCATAATCATTCATTCTAAATATTACATAAAAAACATGGTCGTGATATATACCCATAAAAGGAATGGATTATATAATAATTTTTTTAAAAATACATTAATTAATAAAATCTTTGGATACAAAATAAATAATTGAAATCATATTTTTACATGGGAAATTATCATTCCTATGTAGTGAAGAACAATATATTAGTATATAATGTGATGTTTTTGAAATTAAATTCTTGCAATTATAAAAAACACCATAAATGTCTTATAAAATAGTTTGAAATGATTGAGACATGTATATCCTAAAAAAATAGAAGAATATTGGAATAAATTTTAGGGAAATTATAATAAAATCTATATATAAAAATTTTAAAGGCGAGATAATAAAAAAATAAGGAGTTTGTTCTTGAAAATCCCTTTACCTTAAATCCCAGTTTATTTCATCATTTTTCTGACTCATTGACAATAACCTAAAAATTATTTAAACAAGGAAACATAATTTAATTTTGTCCATTATTTAGTAAAAGATAAATTATATGAATTTCATTATAATTAACAATTTAATTTTTTAAATGTGAGTATTTTCAATATCTTATTTTTATTAAAAATACAATGTTTTGTTTTCAGTTAGACATTTTTATTCAAATCCATATACACATAAGTTAAAATAATTAAAAAATATTAAATATATTTATATTTATATATATTATAAGTATTTTATGATAATAATATATAACTGTGGTTTTATGAAAAGAATTGGATATTTCCTCATTGGTGATTAGTCATTCATTGACTAGATACTGACAAATGAGAAGGTGTGAGATATAAAATATGTGATTTTATAAAAAACAATTTATGGTATTTTAACATAATAATGATCATATAAACATAATATTTATAATTTTTTAAGACGTTTTAGAATAATAAATAATAGGACGATATGGAATTATAAAAATAAAACAAAATTAAATGATTACAAGAAATTTTGTATTACTTGAGGTTGTTTTATTTCTAAAACTCTTAATTTTTTGAAATATTGGAGTTTAATTACACTATATTGTCCATATGAATGATTACAAGATTAATAAAAGGTATTTTATTTTAATTTTATCTTTTTAATGTGTGGGAGGTTTGGTTTTCTAAATGGTGGGTGAGGTGTTATTTATACATATGTTGGGGGTTATTTTTTGAGTTAGAATATTGAGGAAAATATTTTATCCATGGTAAACATTATAATTGTGATAGTTTTTACAATATGAATCTTATATAAATAAAAAAAAATTATTTTTGACTCTATTACGTTTATAAATTGAATTCTCATGAATATTAAAAATGAATGTAAAAAAATGAAAAAAATATTATTTTAAAGTAATGGTTTTGATTATAAATATTGGAAAATGATAATTAGGTTAAGAAATTAATTTTATTATTTTTAAATGAATAATTTATCTTATTAAAATTGGTTTTGGATAAAATAAAAAATTTATTATTAATTAAGTATTTATCCCATCAACATTATTTGATAAAACATGAGTTATTTTAAAAACAAGATTTCTTAATTAACTAAAAATATAAAGTGTTTTTAAAATTAAAAGAATAACCCTTAGAAAACATCAGTTTGGTAATTCTAAAAATGGAGTTAATATTATGATCCTAATTTGATAACATAGGATATTTTAGTTTTTAATAAAAAAATATAATTTATATTAAATATGAGAAAATAAATTTAATGAAAATTTTGCCTATATTTTCTGAGATTTTTTCACATTGAAATTTTTTAAGGAATTATAATGTATGTATTTTATTAAATTAATCATAATAATCATTTTTTACATTAAATTTTATTATAATTTATTGAAATTACTTTTCTAATGGTCGGGTAACAATTATCAATGTTTGGGGGTACTATTAATAATGGTCATGTTGATATTATGACATTCTAGTTACTAGTCCAATTATGAAATTACCTTCTGTAAATGTCTCATCATTATTTCACTTAATATTCAAAAAAATTATCCCGATGATATATTTTTTTATTTTTCTAAAAATTTGATATTATTATTTATATTTTTATATCTTCAATAGTGTAGTTTTTGGGGGTGATGATTTTAGTAGATTGGAAGTATCATGATTTTTCACTTTACTATTCTTATTTTATATTTTTTGTCCTGTTATAATATTTTTCATTTTACTGGGTTTAGTTGATAACTAATGAAATAATAATTGTTGATAAAATTACAATTTTTTGATTCTCAATGTGTTTTATATGTATAATAATATGTATAATTGTAGACGCCGGAAAAGTCCATTGTTCCCAAACGAAGCTCCGGATGCGGAAAGCGAGGTCATATTTGGAGTCGGAAGAATGTTTCGGAGGGCCCGGAGGCCTTGCGCGGAATTTCAGAGGTCTGCGCGCAAAGATGATGATCCGCGCGCAAAACCCCCGGGATGCGCGCAACTCCCTTGCGCGCCGTGCCCGATTCCGCGCCCGCGAGGAGAATTCCGCGCTCGCGCCTTGGATTCCGCGCCCGGGGTTGCCTATAAATACTAGGCGACCCCCAACGTTTCAAAGGTTGCTGGAAGTCGAACGGTCTCCCGCGCGCGCAATTCAACCCCTTCCGCGTGCAATGCCGATCTTCAGGTAACCTCCTTTCTTTCGCGCAATAGAGCCTTGGGGTCCGCCTTCGCGCGCAATCCCCTTGGCTCATTTCCTTTGAATAAATTTCAACCCGAAGGCCTTTGCGCGCAAAAGAAGCCTCTTGCGCGCAATTGCCCCCGGGTGCGCGCAATCCAACCCGATTGCGCGCACCCCCCATCTTCAAAGTGGCCATTCGTTAGAGAATGAGCCGTTGCCCCCGCGCGCTACCCGAAGCCCGGTGCGCGCAATCCCAATCATCCGCGCGCAAAGCGCTGGCCCAATTTCGCGCCAGCACGCCATTTTGCGCGCCGATCCGCGGTTTTGCGCGCAAAGCTCCTCTTTTGCGCGCAATCCGCCAGGGTCGCCTCCCTTGACCCCCTTTGGGTACCCGCCTGCGTGGCGCCCGATAGTCTTCATCGCAGGTGCCCGCACCGTGCGCTGTCTTCCCGTGCAGCCTTCCCGGCTCGTGCGAAGTGACACGGACCCGTCGGCGGCAATCATTCGTCCAGCATGACGTTAAACTGCATATTCGTCCTGCAAGACGTTAAACTACACATAGGTCCAGCATGACGTTAAACTGCATATACGTCCAGCATGACGTTAAACTGCGCATTCGTCCAGCATGACGTTAAACTGCCCATACGTCCAGCATGACGTTAAACTGCACATTCGTCCAAGCTGCATGACGCTAAACTGCCTAGCCCCCCATCGTCCGCGCTGCAAGACGTTAAACTGCCAAGTGTTTCGTCCTCAACACACGACGTTAAACTGTACTTCGTCCGGCAAGACGTTAAACCGTCTGCTTCGTCCTTAACACATGACGTTAAACTGTACTTCGTCCGGCAAGACGTTAAACCGTCCGCATCGCCCGATCCCGTGCCCTGCACGCAGGGTCTCCCCCCGGTTTGGACGTGGCCCCCACCCGCTCGTCTCTGCAGGGATGTCGGGATTGTCCCGCTTTTGGGACGATTTAATGGGAGTGGCTTTTCCCTACGGGGGCAGGGTATTACAAACCCCTAGTTTCTCGTGGGAGGCTGCACATGTGTATCTCCATTGCGCCTCCCCACTGCCGAAGCCAGTAGAGGGTGTGACTGGGATCGAGGTGTCTTCTGCTTTCGGTCCAAGTCCCTTCCAACTGAGTTTTGCCGCATCCGGGCTGCCTCAAGTGCGTAAGTCCTGACAGAATGAACTACGTGGACTTTGATCCCTGTCTTCTATACAGGGTACGTAGGAAGCCTCCCTGAGGTCCAAGCCCGCCACCTGGTCGTCCCGGTCGTATTTACGTCGGTTCGTCCATCAGTGGACCCCTCCAGGGTTCACGCTTGCGTCGATTCACCTATGAATCCGCCCCTGTGGGAGACTGCCCGTGTGTATCTCCACTGTGCCTCCCCACAGCCCCTTTTTCCATTTCTCTTTTTATCGTCCAGCATGACGTGAAACTGTGATCCACCCGGCCGTTCCATCCCCCTCTGTGCGAGGTGGTTCGGTTCAATCCTCCGCCCGGCGGCCTAGACCTCTTCGTGAGTCGGCTTGCCGACGTCCAGCATGACGTTAAACTGTATACCCGAACTACGTCGACTTTGATCCGTGCTAACGCGCGGTACGTAGGAAACCTCTACGGGGTCCAAGCTCTTCACTCCATCATCCATCCTGATCCTTACCCGGGCCGCCACATCCCGGTGGGGTCATGCCACTTCACTCCACTCCACATCATTTGGGAAGCCGCCCATGTGCTGGCCCCAGCGTCGGAGGTTCCCCGCAAGGGGTTCTGTCATCCGATCCACTTTTCGTGTTGATCGGTCCGATGCCGTCCCCGCTGGACGTTAAACTCGCGGCATACCCCGTGTTAAACATGGGAAGCTGAGGAAAACCTCAGGTGACACAGTTCCCCGCACCTAGTACGGGATGCCTCAGGCCATCATGCCTTCGAGAAGCCCTATTAGGGACGGAAGACAGACGTGCAGAGCCGCAGTGCTACGACACGCCCCCAGCACCCCGAGCCACCCGACCTTCTCACCGCAGGTTGCTGCCCCGCCCAGACTCCTTGGAGCGTCCGGGCGGAAGCAGCGTAATTAACCGGTGTCCATGAAGATATGGCGCCGGGAACGAGATTCACGAACATTCTTAAGTCTATGAGGGAGACCCGGATTAGGCGACGAGTTCCAAGGAGACGTCCAAGGAAGGAGGAGCCGACATCCCATCATCCCGGTTTCGATCAAGGAGCAGACGCCCCTGAATAAGGGACGAATGCCGCCCGCCCTTGGAAAGCGGGACTGCGGGACCACAAGCCGCGCGCCCATCCCCTCTGGTTGACGGGTGCACGCGCGAACGCGTCCTGGCGGAACAGCGTAACCCGACGCACATCCGCACCGAAACAGAAAAATGGTGAACCCGACGTGAATCTCTTCTCCTCGATACGAAGACCGATGGCTTTCAGAGGTGTTGGAAGACCGGCGTGTTGCCCGGCCAAGCATTCAGTCTTACCCGCCAGGGGCTGGGGAAGGGACATCGGGCACTCCGTCTCGCAACGTCGAGGGCCTGGGTTCCCCCCACGGAAGGCGTCGTGGTGCTAATGGTTGGTTGTCGATTCCTTTTTCCTGTCAGTGTTAATGGGTCATTCTCCCTGCTTTCAGAAATCAGGTCCCCCGATCCAGTGCCCGATCGCCACCCGCCCACTGGTGCAGGGACAGGGGAAACACCGACACAGCTACTCCGCGCGGTCCCGCCCGTTCGACAGCCGTCCCAGCAGCCGCAATTGCGGGACGACCACGCCCTCTCTCCCCCTCGGAGGTCATCCAGAGAAGGGTGATCAACACCCTGGTGCGGAGATACGAGGAAGAGGGAGTCATCCCCACTAGGGAAATGGCTCGCCTAGACCTTGAGGAGGCTGCGCCTCGCCACCACCGCCGCCCCCGAGGACCGCGCAGGGAGGCACCGCTGCCTACCTCAACGTCCAACCGCTTCGGGAGCTTATCCCCGGAGCGCTCTGACAGTTCCCTTCCCTACGCGGATGAGGTGGAAGAGGCCCGGGATCACCCTATCCGGGATTCGCTCCAGGGATCTACGGTAAGGACTCCCGCCAGGCCACGGCGACACCGCCGCCAGGCCTCTCCAGTCGAAGAGCGGGCTCTCCACCTGCCCGCGCCGCTCATCCCGACTCGTCTGTCTCGACGCCAACGTTGGGCACGAGCGGAAGAGGATTCCCACCTTGGGGCTCTAGCAACAGCGGCCGCATTGGCCCAAGCCACTGCTGGCTCCAGTCGCCAGGCCTCTGCACATCCTGAGCAGGGGAACTCCTATGCCCGACCTGGATCGTGGCCCCGACCGCCCCAAAGGCAGGTTGGGTCGACTCTCCCGGTTGCTGGCACTGGCAGTAGCCACCGCGGACCACCTCGCGGTAGCGCTATTCACCGGCAGGATCTACTCTGTGTGGCCGATCCAGGAGGCATGGGTCATCCCACCTTCCGATCCCGGCCCGGAGTCCTTCCCGGAATCATCTCTCCCCGCGTCCCCTTTGATATCTGTCCTGGTGCCCTTCGCACCTCGGTTCCCAGTCCTCTCGGCCCCAGCACTAGTGCGGCCGGAGGACGCCAGGACAGAGATCAGCCCTGCCCCGAAGAACCACCCAGGGGCAGGAAGGCAAGGCGTCGACGCCGAGGGAAGAATGTTACGGAATTCCGGACGGAGATCCGACCGGTTTGCTTCTCTGACTCAGAGGCGGAGTACGATTCGGCGACAGAGCCCCTTCCCCAATCCCGCCAGTCAAGGGCAGGGGTAGGAATGCGGCACGTCAGCCTCGTGCTCCCCGAGAGCGAGATCGATGTGATCCCCGCTTCTCTCCGAAGGTATATCCGGAGTAACGAGGGCCTGGTAGACCCCCAAGGATCAAGCTTGCGGTTGGTACCGGCCCCTCTGGAAGTGCCTTCCGCCTCGATCGGAGAAGCCGGAGACTTTTTCTGGGGATCGACGGTCGAACCACGATCTGGTGCACCCTCGGCGAGCACCGATGCTACGGCAGGATGTTCGCTCGCCGGCCCGTCCTATCGTGATGTGGTAGCCAGGGCACCGCCACCCTCAGAGGGCGGCCCGGGATATGGAGGCCAATCGGCCTGTTCGCCGTATTCACCGCCGGCCAGCCCGTCAGCCCGGCGGCCCGCCTCGGCACCACTGCCGGTTCCCCGTCCGTTCCCAGCCATGGAAGAGGACCAGGGAGACCTGGGTCCCGAGTTTGAGTCGTGGAGCTTCTGGACCGTCCTTGCAGAGGGCCACTTCCCTGAGAAGTTTTGGCCAGTCGCAGGACCGGGCTTTGATGCACCCGAATCGCTCACCCCGGATGAGTTCGAATGCTTCCGCCGAACTCTCCGGGAGACTCACTCCCGTCTTCACTGCCTACAAATGCCATACCCCGGGAGTCAAGCGCACCTGGAGGATATTGGTGAGCAGTGCCGTCAAATTGACCAGGCCATGCTCCCCGCGGTTCGGCACCCCGGGTCATTTGGGCACCACGAGGCCCTCCAACAACGATGCGTTGAGTGTTTTCAAGTACTCCGCAAAGTTATCGAGGAAGCCACTCCCCACGTGTATATCCGTGGATGGGGGCAGTACGCTGCCCTACGCTTCAGTGTGATCCGCCGACAGCCCGATTCGCTGGGTGGCCCTGAGGGTATATCCCCAGGGACAGGAACGGTCAATATGGCTGACCTGTCGGGAGAGGGGAACGACTTGGAACTTCTCGACGGGGGCTTCCCCCCCGAAGACAAGCCGTCGTCAGATCCATCGGTGAGAGTTACTCGTCATCAGAGGAACCTCCTGGGGCTCCCCGCACCCACTGAAGCACTGACGTTGAGCCGAAACGTCAGCAAAGGAAAAGAGCACAACGAGGCTATAAAGCCCGCCGACCCATCTGCCTCCATGCAGAGGGCAGAGGAGGATCCCGAGAAGGCTACGCTATGTCAGCAGCTCGCCGAACAGAAGAAGCTGGTTGACCAGCTCCTCGCCGAGCGCGCTGCAGAACGGCGGCCTGACTACGGTGATCCCAGGCCAGGACAGCAGGGACCGGAACAACCGCTCCTCGATGAGACTCTCCCAGGCAACCGTGATTACGCCGTGTTCGCCGACAGGAGAGAGGCCATTGCCTATGGCAAGAGGGCGCGGTATGTTTCGCCACACCCTCCCGAGCGGCGTGACTACCTGAGAGATCCCGCTCGGATTCCTCCCGCTGCCCCAAGGGCCGCTCCGCCCGCCATCCCACGAGCTGCCGAGTTCGACGACCCGGTCGACGACCCGATTGAAGGGCCATGCAATGCGCTCGTGGTTAGAGATCCTCGCCAGGACTGGAACCCATGTCCGGACGATCCGATGGCGGCACTCATCGCTCGCTTGGAGGCCTTGGAGACTCGGCAGGTGGCGATCCCACCGGACGGCAAGCCCTACCCAGAATGGGTGGATGACATGCCGGCGCCTCCGGGATTCGGGAATCCCACATTCGCCCCCTTCAACGCGACTGGAGATCCGCCACAGCATTTAGCCCACTTCAACTCGAGGTGTGGGCCTATGTTGGGGACTCTGGCGCAGCAGGAGGCCGCTAAGCTTCGCTGCTTTGTTCAGACACTGGAAGGGCCAGCATTTGTCTGGTACAGCCAGCTCCCCGTCGGGTCGGTAACCAGCTGGGAGGACCTCCGTAGACAATTCCTCTACCAGTTCAGTTCCACGACCCGGAAGACAAGTATCGCAGACCTCTTCAAGTGCAAGCAGAGGCCTGATGAGCGAGTCGCGGACTTCGTCGCCCGATGGAAGGGTCTCACGTATTCCCTTGACATGCCATTGACTCAGGAGCAGTTGCTGACAATGTGCGTCGGGAACGTCAAGACCGAGCTGGTCCCTTCCCTGATTACTCAGAATTACCCTGGAGGGTTCAGGGAATTCTCAGACAAAGCTCAACGTCTTGAGGAAGCCCTGCAACAGGCCAGCCAGGCACACCCGCTGCCTCTTATGATTCCTGCAAGGAGAGTCAGTAGGGCTGAGCCCGCTGCTGTTGCCCAGATAGAGGCCCCTAGGCCGTTGGAGCTGCTGCCGGTGAGGCCAGCTCCACAGCCTCACAGGAATCCTCCTCCACGGGCTCAGTTCCCGGCCCAGCAGCGGCAGCCTCAGAACCGGCCGGCCCCTCCGCGTAATGTACCGCCGCAACCCAGGCGAGATAATCAGGGTCCACCTCCTCGGCAGGCCCCTCCAGCCCCTCGTCAAGACCACGCTCCCAGGGGCCCGCGACACCTGACTTACTCATTCCATGAGGATCAGGTCCCCGGTTATTTCCGGAGCGCCCTGGAGCAGAGGATTGTGCGACTGCCTGAGTGTTGGAAGCCAGAGGAGGCACATCTTACGAATAACCCCCGCTACTGCCCCTACCATCGGGCCCTGGGGCACACCATCCAGCGGTGCTATGTGTTTAAGGATTGGCTCCAAGACCAGATTAACAACAATGTAATCAGGTTGGGCCCAGCTCCAGCACATGTGGCGGGCGTGTTCGTGGGATCAGATGACGATAGTGGCAACGAGGACGAATGGCAGCTGGTCTCCAACCGCGGATCCCAGAAGTATAATAACTGGATGGCCCGCAAGACGACCATTCGCGCCCATGGAATCATCCGTGTGCGCTTAAATCAGCCTGAGCCCCCAGAATCCGCGGGTGCTGCTTCGGCATCGTCGTCCCAGCCTGCCTCTTCCAAGAGGAGCAAACGGCGGCAGCGCAAGAAGGAAGAGCGCGCCCCGCCAGTTCCGCCACTATCCCGCACTCTCGGTGATTTCATGCCCCCGGAGATCGGGGTCCCTCCTCGGATCCGCCCGGTGATGGATGATTCGTCCGATGACGGTATTGGGTACGCTTCGGTTAATACCGTCGAGCTGGTAAATCCCTTTTCGGTTCCCGACGTTGAAGAACACCATGTGGACCTCCCTAGTGTCCCCGGTCGTCGCCACCGTCGGAAGAACCGCAGCAACAGGAGTCGCCGGGGCACAGCCGTTGGTACCTCCAGCCAGGCCGTGCACGCCACTGAGACCAGGCAGCAGGCTCAAAACCGAGCTCAGCGCGCGCAGCCCCCCCATACGGGGATGACGGATTCGCCTCCGCCACTGTTTGTGGTGTGGGACCAGGCAGAACCGCCTCAGCCGCGTCGCGACCAGCTCCGCCCTGCCACGAGTCCATCCCAGCCTCCTGACTCCAGTACGGTGACCATTTCCCGGACTGCGACCAGTGAACAGCGAGATGCGCCAAGTACCAGTCGGCCGCCGATCCAACCGGCAAGGCCCGTCATGCCACCAACCGCAGAGCAACCTCCTGCAACCAGGGGCTCGCGCTTGGCCAAAAAGTATGATGTCCTGAAGCACTTGGCCGACATCCCAGCAAGGCTCTCCATCCTTGAGGCTCTGCGCATGTCATCTGAGATGCGCGAGGCACTCGCTGAAGCCCTGAAAATCCCCCTCCAGTTTGAGACAGAGGTTGCGGCTGCAGACGCCTTTCACGCCGAAACGATCGAGGACGCCGAATGTCAGGCAGTTATCTCGTTCTCTGGTAAGGATGAAGACCCTCCTATACAGGGACACATTCGTCCGCTGTATGTCACTGGCCAGTTCAATGGCCTTGAAGTCCGGCGCTGTCTTGTCGACACGGGGTCCGGGATTAACCTGATTCCAACTCGGACGCTCCGGAGATTGGGGTTGTCTGAGGATGACTTGATTCCCTCCGACCTCAGGATCCAGGGGTACGATCGCACCGAGCAAACCCCGGTCGGCAAGATACGTTTGAAGACCCAGTTCGGTGACTTGGTTGCCAACACCGAATTCATGGTAGTCTCTCAGGACATTGCGTACAACGCATTGATGGGCAGGCCATGGCTCCATCTTCACGCGGCGGTTCCCTCGTCATACCACCAGTGCCTCAAATACTCCCTTAATGGTCGAGTGGGCGTGCTTCAAGGAGATGCCTCTCCTTTTGCCTCGTGTGAAGCCCGCTATCTGGACGCGGACTATTACAAGAGCAAGGATAAGCAGATCCTGGCAGGTGAGGTTGAGCCTGTCGCTGTTGCAAGTGATCCCTGGGCAAGTCTGGATGACGCTTACGTCCTCCCGATTCGACGGTTGGACGTCGCCATGGTCTTGACGGTCCGCGAGTCTCCTGATGAGATGGCCGCGACCGCCCGCGCCAGCACCAGTGGCCCAGCAGGATCTGGTAGCCCCAATGCAGTTGCCAACGCAGTCTCTCCAGTGGATGATCCCTCCCCGAGTGGAGAGGATATGGAAGACGCACCCCCAGCCTTCGAGGAGGGCGTCCCCGCCACGGTCGATGAGTTAATACAGGTGAACCTTGGAACCGAGGCCGATCCAAGACCCACATTGGTTAGTGCCGCCATGCCCTCTGAGGAGCGGCAGCAGTACGTGGACTTTCTCCGGCAGCACTGTGATGTATTCGCTTGGGGCTATGACGAGATGCCGGGGCTGGATCCTTAGGTAGCCGTCCACCGCCTTGGTCTCCCGGCGAACCATCGCGGGTTCAAGAAGCCTCCCAGGAAGATGCACCCATCCCACGGTGCCATGGTCGAGGCCGAAGTTGACAAGCTTATCAAAGCCAACTTCGTGAGGGAAGTTCAGTACCCCAAATGGCTGGCCAACATTGTGCCGGTCAGGAAGAAGAACGGGCAGATCAGAGTCTGCATCGACTTCCGCGATCTCAACCGCCACTGCCCGAAGGATGATTTTCCCCTTCCAGTGACAGAGCTGTTGATTGATGCCACGGCAGGGTTCCAAGCCCTCTCTTTCATGGATGGATACTCCGGATACAACCAAATTCGGATGGCCCCTGAGGATGAGGAGTTCACTGCCTTCAGGGCCCCCCAAGGTACCTTTTGCTACCGGGTCATGCCTTTCGGCCTGAAGAATGCAGGTGCCACCTATCAACGGGCGATGCACCGCATATTCAATCCAATCCTCGGCACACTGGTGGAATGCTACGTCGACTACTTGGTTGTCAAATCGCGCCAGCGTCAGGACCATCTCAAAGATCTTGAGAAAGTGTTCAGCTTCCTCCGGTCTCGCTGCCTGAAGATGAACCCGTTGAAGTGTGCCTTTGGGGTCACCTCCGGAAAGTTCCTTGGATTTGTGGTAAGATACCGGGGTATTGAGATCGACCCAGAGAAAATTAGGGCGATTAGCCAGATGCCTCCCCCAGGTACCGTCCGGGAACTGCAAGGGTTCCAAGGCCACTTAGCCTATATACGCCGATTCATCGCGAATCTGGCCGGCAAGTGTAAGCCCTTTTCTCGGCTCATGAAGAAAGGTGCCACCTATGTATGGGATAAAGAGTGTCAGACCGCTTTCGAGGAAATCAAGCAGTACCTGCTTCAACCTCCGGTTCTGATGCCGCCTGTATCCGGGAAGCCGCTGGTCCTCTATGTGACCGCCCTGGAACGGTCCCTGGGTGCCCTTATCGCCCAGAAGAACAACGAGGGAACAGAGAATAGCCTCTATTACCTCAGTCGCATGCTCCTCGATGCGGAAGTTAGGTATTCCCCCATCGAGAAGAGCTGCCTGGCGCTCGTATTTGCCGTACAGAAATTACGGCACTACTTGCAGCACCATGAGGTACAGTTGGTTTCTCGGGTAGACCCGTTGAAATATATCCTGAGCCGACCTATGTTGACTGGCCGTCTAGCGCGGTGGGCTGTGATTCTCCAGCAGTTCGACATCAGGTATGTGTCTCAGAAGGCCATCAAAGGGCAAGCATTGGCAGACTTTCTGGCAGCTCACCCGACCTCCGCGGATCAGCCGCTGGATCTAGGCTTTCCTGATGAGACCATTCTCTCGGTTGATCGAGCCGATCCATGCTGGCAGATGCACTTTGACGGTGCCTCCCGGAGCCCCACCGGTAGAAGACTCGATAATCCTAAGCTCAACAGAGTAGGCTTGGGTATCATCTTCATTACCCCGGAGCGAGCCGTGCTGCCATACTCTTTCCTGTTGTCAGAGGGCTATACCAACAATGAGGCGGAATACCATGCCCTCATCACCGGCCTCGAGTTGGCTCTCGAGATCGACGTGCCCCGTCTGTGCGTGGAAGGGGACTCCGAGCTGGTCGTTAAGCAGATCAATGGCGACTACGTTGTCAGGAAGCCGGAACTTGTGCCATTGTTGGAGTGCACCCTCCTTCTGATGGCCCGGTTCCCTTCTCGGCCGTAAATTGTCCATGTTCCCCGGTCGCAGAACGGTCGAGCAGATGCTTTGGCCAGCCTCGCTGCGTCACTTGCGGAGCCTGAACAGGACAACCTGATCGTCCGCGTGACGCGCCGCAGGCTCATCGCTCCCGTTATCCCGGAAGAAGATCGCGGCCCGTTGGTAAGTAACCTCACCACGGTTGCCCCTATGCCCGGAGCCCCGAGTACCCCAGATATGACAGTCGGATCAGCCCCTGATTGGAGGACGCCTTTGGTTGAGTACCTCCAACATGGCATTCTTCCATCGGAGCGGGCCGAGCGCGAGCGAGTTCGACGCCGTGCATCGCAGTTCGTCCTCCAGAGCAGTCCCGGCCTGGAGCAGATCCTCTAAAAACGCGGATTTGATGGTGTTCTCCTCCGTTGCCTTCAGGGAGTTGAGATCCCACGAGTCATGAAAGAGGTTCATGCTGGTTCATGCGGCGCCCACCAGACTGGGCCGAAGCTGTCCCACCAGATTCGGAGTTTAGGATACTTCTGGCCCTCCATGATCCATGACTGCATCGAGTACGCCAGGAGGTGCCATGCGTGCCAGGTTCATGCGAACTTTGTGCATCGGCCGCCGGAGCCTCTCCATACCACTAGGTATTCCTGACCCTTTGCAGTCTGGGGTCTGGACGTTGTGGGACCTTACCCACCGGCGACAGCTCGCCAGTGCCGGTTCATTCTGACCGCTACGGACTTCTTCTCCAAATGGGCAGAGGCGATTCCGCTCAGAGAGGTCAAATCCTGTTCGATCGCTGACTTCGTGACCTCCAACATCGTCCATCGATTTGGAGTGCCTCACGCTATCCTCACGGATAACGGAACCAATTTCCGAGCAGCCGAGTTGAAGAAGTTGTACGCCAAGTATAACATTCGCTCGAACCATACATCTCGCTATCATGAGCAGGCGAATGGACAGATCGAGGCGTTTAACAAAACCCTCTCTAACATTCTGCAAAAGATGGTTGGTCAGAACAAGAAGAGTTGGCCGGACAAGCTCCCCAACGCCCTCTGGGCTTATCGGACGACGACTCGCAATTCCACCCAGATGACCCCTTATTCCCTGGTGTATGGAGCTGAGGCCGTCCTGCCCATCGAGATCCAGTTACCGTCCTTGCGCACTGCGGTCTACGACCAGCAAGCGCTGGACAGAGTTGCTGAAGCCCGTCTAGTCGAGTTGGAAGCACTGGATGAGAATAGTCTTCGCGCTTTGCACAACTTGGAGAGGCATCAAAGCAGAATGGCTCGAGCTTTCAATAAGAAGGTTCGCCTCCGCTCCTTCCTGCAGGGTGATCTAGTGCTAGCCCTAAGAGCGCCGATAATCCCCGGCAGGAAGCCACCCAAGTTGGAGCCCAAGTGGGAGGGACCCTTTGTTGTCCACAAGGTCTATCCCAATGGCGCGTACTCCCTAGCGACTATGGATGGTGAGCGTGTCACTCCTCCCACCAACGCTAGGTTCCTCAAGCAATACTTTGCCTGAGTGTTCATTCGTCCCGCATGACGCTAAACTGCACTTCGTCCTGCATGACGTTAAACTGCACCACGTCCTGCACGACGTTAAACTGCATTCGTCCAGGCTACAAGACGTTAAACTGTTCAGCATTCGTCCGCGCTGCAAGACGTTAAACTGCCAAGTGCTTCGTCCCGCATGACGCTAAACTGCACTACGTCCGAGCTACAAGACGTTAAACTGTTCAGCATTCGTCCTGCATGACGTAAAACTGCCCCTCAAGAACTACGTGCGGCTTGATTCCCATCCTTATGGGATACGTAGGACCGCCTGAACCTTCATGTTTCAGGCCCAGCCCCATCCTTCGGGAATTTCCATCTCATCCTGGGCCCTTGGTCCAGTTGCCTCTGGGTATGTGGCGTATGGTGTGTGCGCGGGGGATTCTGTCCTCATTCACGTCGGTTTTCTCGCCACGCTGTACGCCCCCCACGTTTGGGGATGCCTTCTGCTCCCCCCTTCTTTTTTCCTCATCGTCCTGCATGACGTTAAACTGCACTTCAAGAACTACGTATGGCTTGATTCCCATCCTTATGGGATACATAGGACCGCCTGGACATTCATGTTTCAGGCCCAGCCCCATTTCCCGGGAATCTCTATCCCGCGTTGGGCCTCTGGCCCCAGTTCCCCTCCTTTTTTGTGCGAGGCGTATCGCATGAGCGGGGGATTATGTCCTCATTCACGTCGGTCTACTGGCCGCGCCGTACGCCTCCCCCGTGTGTGGGACTACCTCACACCCCTCGTCGTCCTACATGACGTTAAACTGCCTCTCAAGAACTACGTATGGCTTGATTCCCATCCTTATGGGATACGTAGGACCGCCTGGACGCTTGTGTTTTAGGTCCAGCCCCGTCTCTTGGTTGATCACGGGGATCTGCCCTCTTTTGGTTGCTCTCAGGGTGAGTCCTCCGACCCTTTCCGGAGATCTGTTAACATGTTTTCGGTACTTCGGTCTATGACTCGTAGTGTCAGATTCAATCCCGACAAGTCCTGTGTTGCTTGTCAGGCCTCGCGCTTCCTCTTATTCGAGCCTTCACTCAAAGGGATCCTCGTTAGCGGTTTGGGTACGATGCCTCAGTGCTCTCCCACCGCTCCGAGTCGATTTACCGGCGGGTCTTGGGCCGCAAATCGATATGAATCCTGCGATTGAGCGATTGATGCTCGTTTGCTTGCCCCGTCTTAGGCTGACGCGATCGGATGTTGTGTTGCGAATGCGTCAGCAACATCCTTGATCGCCATGTCGGCTCTTTCAGGCTCTGAACATTGGTTGCGCAGTCCTCATCACACTCCGCCTTTATGCGTTGTAGTGGAATCTGGACACTCTTTTCATACTGACCTTCAGTACACCATTACACGTTAGGCAGACCAACCAAGGTAATGATGTCGTTCGAGGCTCCCATGATCTGAGCACCAAGGATATATGCAGATGTTCTCCCCAAGGGCCATGCGTAGCTGGACCCTCGTCCCCATAAGGAGGGAGGAGTCGCTCAAACAATCGCGTTCTGAGCCCAGTATGTCTGGAGGCTAGCATCTCTGCCCCTCGGGTGATGGACATACGCAGACCCCCATCCCAAGACTCTTCTCCTGGAATCGTGCATGACCGCAAGGCTGGGTATGCTCCCACCTCCGCCGTGTCCGCCGTACCGCGGTAAGCGGATTCCTCCATGGTCCGAACCACACGACCTTAAACTGTGTTGTCTGGTCCTACCACACGACCGTAAACTGTGATCGTCTTGGCCGCCCGACGAGAAAACGGCACTGCATCGTGATGTTCCCCTCAGGGGACACTCATGTTGGGCGCTGGTTAATAACCACGCCATTCATCAATGCCTTCCGTGGCTTGATTATTGTGGCGACGCCAGAGATTTCTCAATCACAGGCATGTCGCCGCACAAAGAAAAACCATTCATCTTTAAGGACAAACAAGAAATATCAAATGCCGCTCCTTTTGTGTGCGAGGGTCAGACCCGCACTCTTCCCCGCGCTGGTGCCCGATTGTGTTGCGCCGCGCTTCAAGAACTACGTGTGGCTTGATTCCCATCCTTATGGGATACGTAGGAACGCCCGGATGTTTGAAACTTCGGGTCCATCCCCCCACCTCTTAGAGATTCCCCCTTCTCTGGGGAATCCGCCGCCTTCAGGTCACCCTCAAGGCGTGTTCCCCGACCCCTTGCAGTGGTCCACTGGTGTCAAGAGTACTCTGGTTTATTTCCAGGAGGGTCAGGATCCTCTTGGTCAGGTTTCCTCCGCTTTTCAGGCTTCGTGCTCCCTTTCATTCGGACCCATCGTCTACGCCCTGGGTGGAGCCCCCGTGAACGGTTCGGACACAATGCCTCAGTGCTCTCCCACCGACTCGGGCCGGTACCCCCAATGGCCTCGGGCAGCAAATCGATATGAATCCTGCGATTGAGCGGTCGATGCTCGTTTGCTGCCTCATTCCACCAACGGTTAGTGCGATGTTGATGCTGCTTTTCCGCCACGGTCGGCAGTACTCTCATATCGTCACGCCGGTGCTCCCGGTCCTCGAGTGAATGGCCTCATGATTCACATTTCCCACCTCCCATTCTGACCAGGCGAAACCTCGGCACTCTCGACACTATCCCTCAGTGCATCTTCGCATATCCAGGGGATATGACCAGATGCGGCATACTTTGAGGTCTTTATGGTCCGAGCTCTAAGACCTTAAACTAAGATCTCTCCTTATGGTCCGAGCTCTAAGACCTTAAACTAAGACCTAGTCCTTATGGTCCGAGCTCTAAGACTTTAAACTAAGATCTAGCCCTTATGGTCCGAGCTCTAAGACCTTAAACTAAGACCTAGCCCTTATGGTCCGAGCTCTACGACCTTAAACTAAGATCTCCCCTAAACGGGATTCTACGTCCTGCATGACGTTAAACTGCACTCACAGAACTACGTGTGGCTTGATCTCCAGCCTGATGGAGTACGTAGGAACGCCCGGGCGTCTCAACTCGGGTCCAGCCTCAGGGGTCGTTAAGTCCCGCCCCTCCTCGTCGCCGGCCGTCTGGCCTGACCTCGGGTAGAGTGGTGCAGTTGTGATATTCTCCCCGATTCAGCTCGGGATGCCCCACTGCAATGGTGGGAAGCGACGGTTTCCTCGTCAGAGAAGTGCTGTCTGAGAATTGAGGTGACTCACGGCCAGATTAGTGCATCCGCCTAATACGTTTTCCCCACGGTGGCACAATTTTGAGAGCGTTGGATTCTGTCCGAACAAATCGTCACTTCACCCCACGCTTCGCATGCCCTGTTGATCTGGATTTTCCGCCCTTGTGTCTGAAGGAACCCCAAAGCGGTATTCATGATGACATGTGGTCCGCCTCCTGCAATATGAATGATGGCCTTTTTCGGTCCGTCTATTGCAGTTGTTATGGTCGATCCACTGTCCGCCTACCGTCTTGGGCATTTCCTGGAAGGCCGACCGTTGTGGATGTCCGGATTCGGGACACGCGATTCACCCTTTCTCATTTCCCTATGTTCGGATAAAATCTCAACGCCCCTAGCGTTGTCCCGCTCGTGTGTTGGAACAAGTTGGGGGATGATACATTGATTAGGTCTGAGGTCTCCTTTCCTAGGAATGACCTCCCTCTTTTCTCCAGAAATCCAGGCCCAATTATGGATGCCTGATGCTTGGTTAACACTCCCGCAAGACAACGAATTGTGGTTGAGCATATTAAACCAAAAGATGCAGATAAATATATTGATTCATACAGATGGATCAAAGTAGCGGAAGCAAATGTTTTGGGAATGGCAAAACAAAGCCCTTAGGGATTAGCGTGCTGAATGAGTCTTTCTAATGCCGCTACCCTTTGGCTGGTGGCCTCCAGAGATGCTTCTCGCTCTCTGCGTGCCCTCTCTTCGTCGGCGGTCGCAGCACGCAGTTCGTCGATTCTGGCCTGTGCACGCTCCCGCTCGACTTGAATTGTGACCATCTGTTGGCCCGCCTCCGTCAGCTATACTTGGGAGTCAACCAGCTGAGCTGCTAGTTGCTCCACAAGCTCGGTACACATTGCGACGAAGGCCTCCTTCTCTGCCGCCTGCCCTTCGAGGCGCCGGACTTCCTGCTCCGCCGCGAGGAGCGCCCGCGTGCTCCCCGACATGTCCCGACTTTGTGTGACGTCGGCACGCCGGCAGCTCTCGCGCATCTTTTCGGCCATGAAATCACGGACCGTCAGATGGAGGCATTGAGCATCAGCTCCCCCGGCACACAGGAAGCGCAGCCAGGTCTGAAGTGATCCCATGCGCCCCAGCCACTCCGATGGGTCTCGCTTGAGGAAGCGCTGGATGCACTTCCACCCCCTACGGCGCGTTATCCGGCTCTCCTCGACCGCCTCCGTGTCTGAGTCGTCCATCTCCTGGGGATCGGCAGGCCGGTAGGCAGGGAAGGCAGCCAGCAGGTCTGCTGCAGGGTCCGCCCCTGGGAGGTCCTCACGAGGGATAGGTTCCCCAACATCCGGGCGACCTTCTTCTCTCTCCCCAGCGGCGCTGACACCCTCGTCAGCCCCCAACCTCTCTCCGATGGCAGCACTGCCGACGTCCGCAGCCCCTTGATCAGCAGTTGGTGGGGCCGGCTCGGTTTGGGAAGTCTGTTCCGGAGCAGGCGGCATGTCCACCACTGGTCCACTCGTAGATGGCCCGGGTTCGGCAACCCGACGAGCCTCCAATGTTGAGATCACTGCGCGGGGCATGCCATGGTTAGTCACGGATCATCAACGGCAAGCACCAGCAGTAAAGTAGGGAGACTTACGGGAGTTCGGAGCGTCATCTTCCGCTACCCCGGTCGCCGCAGGAACAGTTGTAGCAGGGGAACCCTTAGCGCTTGTCAATTCAATGATAGGTGTCTGGCCCCCGCCTTGTCCTGCTGGCGCCCCTCCTACTCCCGCTGAGGACGCCTGACCAACATCCGTGCGCTCCTGAGAAAGATGGAGAAATGGGTTAGAAGCTGCATAAGAGAGTGGATGAAGCAGATTGAGTAGGGATAGAAGCGGACCTCGAGGAGCTCAGTGACATCAACGTTGTCAGAGCCGGCCACCTCGCCGCTCTCCCGTGGGCTCCCCTGATGGGATCTTCCCTCGGAGCCTTCATCCTCCCCCATTTCCTCCTCTTCATCGGAGTCGTTGCTACTGTCGTCTTCTTCCGGCGGCATCTGTTCCGGAGCGGGCTCGAGACCGAGCATCACCTTCACCAGAAGGGATGGCTCCGCGCGCTGACCACGTTGGCGCGCGTACTCGTCCATGGCCGTCAGATACGCATACTGCCGGTTGAAGTCCACCCTGTCGGCAATGTGGAGGCGCCCGACCTCTGGCAGATGGATTCCTTCTCTGAGAATCTTTCGCCAGATGGCGTCGGTCCCCAGTGACTGCCGCAGGGTCATCCAGGCCGACCACAGCGCCGGGAAGACTGCATCGTGGGAGGGTTCGAGCAGACGTCTCACCTGCTTCCCGGGCCGCTCTTCGACCACCACGCGTGCCCCCTCTCTGGGCGTCGAGGTCGTAGCGGCAGCTCGCGATGTGCCCGCCGCCGAAGTCCCTGCCCGCGCCGGCTCCGCTGCTTGGCGCGCCTCCGTTCTCCCCCGTGTGGCGGCGCCCCGCCTCCTTCCTTGACGCCCGGTCTCCGCACGGGTAGCCTCGAGCCGCCGAACTAGCTTCCGCAAGAGCCCCTCGGGGTACGCGATGGCCCAGTGTTCGGCGTAATCGGTTGCCAAGCCTGCGTCAACTCCGGTAGGAGGGAGAGTGATGACGTCGCCAGAGCCGAAAGCGGCAAAATCAGCCACATCTGGCGAAGGACGCAAGGGTTCGTCTCCTCCCGGACGGCAGTGAATACCCTCTTCGGCATCCGTTGAAGGCACCCGAACTACCTGGCGAACCGGGTCGGCACGTAAGGCTCGCAGATCACCTTCCCGTCGATCCGAGCCACGAGCACCCCGCCCCGCATGTTCAGGAAGTATTCATGCTGCTCCAGCGGACCCTGCCCATTGTCGATCATCTGGCCGACGGGAGTGGGGAACTGACTGAAGTTGAAGTTGGCATGATTGCCAATCCGGATCCGCACGCCCTCCTCACTTAGGGTCATCGGAGCGACCCCCGCGATGTTCAGCAGGGAGGGTCGCAGGCCGTTGCCCGGAGGAATGATGGCGTTCGGAAACGTGTACCCACCGAGGTGAGCAGCCACCCAGCCGTGGAAGAACTGAAAGGGCCCACAGATCCTTCGTGGCGACCCCCCTCGTGAGATGCGTCCCAGGATGGCATACAGCCTCGCCAGCACTGGGACCCCGAGGTTGTATCTCTTGTTGGCGTCCATAGCGCCCGCCACCGCCAGTGTCGCCGGGCGAATGCCCATTCTCGCGTCCCACACTGGCAGGAGCCACCCACTCAGAAAGGCGGCCAGGAACGCCGCGTACCGGACATTTGGGTCCCGGGCCTCGATGACGCGGTACCCCCATGAGCGGTAATCGCCCGTCTCCAGGACCCGCCAGTACGACCCGTTCCGGCTCCTCTGAGCTGCGGTCGGGCACCACTTCCCCCTGCCTGGCATCTTGACCGCCGGGTCATGCTCCAAGAACTGGCCGATCCATTCCTTGTAGGCTATGTCCTTCTGGAAGTCTTTGATCCCGAGCCGCTGCGTAGCCAGGTCAAGCAGATGCCATGTCAGGATGGGAGTCCGTGACCTGTCCTCCCAGATGTTCTTCGGTGGCAGGAACTCATCGTATTGGTAGCCCTCCAGCGGGATACCTCCGATGCAGTGGATGTCCCAGAGACCGATGCCGACCTCCCCATGGTGATGATGGAAGGTGTTGGTATCCGGAGACCATCGGGTGAACAGCTCCGGCCCGAGCTCGGACTGCTGGTAGAAGTGGAACTGCGACGTCCACACCGCCTCGAACAGGCCGATGTACCGCAGCTCCTCTGCGAAGTGATCGCAAGTGTGGCGTACCCAGAACGCCCAGGCCCACTCACTGGTGAAGTTGCCCCCAGACCGCAAGTCCCAGTCCTTCAGACAGCCCTTGGTGTCGTCCGTGACGCTCTGGCGATATATGCTCGAGTAGAGGGCTGGAGAATTCTCCGCAGTAGGCTCACCCCCATCAATGGTTCGCGTCCTCGGGTTCAGGACATAGACATCCAAGTGTCTGGTCTCCCTGGCAGGATGCCCATTGTTGGTGATGTTATAGCGGAGAAGCTCGTCCTCCCGGGTCACCCAGGTCCGCGGCGCATCAATCTCGAACCCTGGCACCAGGACCTCATCTAGGATGCCGAAGTTCCAGAGCGGCAGGTTGTCCGACAGTGGATATGTCTTCTGGGCCGGCGTCAGTAAGTCGAACAAGGATTGATTGTTGGAAACAATCTCCTTGGCTCCGTAAACCTCCTCGTTCGTCGCCATCTCAGCCCTGCGAGTGGCGGCATCCCCCTCATTTCCTCTGTGCGCGGCCATCTCAGAAGTTTCGGGAGTCGTGCGGGTTAAGGGATGAAGTGTGCGGAATCGGACGAGGCTGGTAGAGAAGTTTGAAGGTTGGCGCGCAATCCAAGTGGGCGGCGCGCAATTGGGAAGACTGTCGCGCAAAGTTCCGGGTTTTCGCGCAAAGACAGGCGGAATCCGGACGGTTTTGCGCGACGAGCGGGCGAATTCCGCGCCGGAAAAGGCAATTTCGCGCACGAGAGCAGAGATGCTTATCGCGCGGAAGGCCAGTGTACAGCACGGAGGGACCCAGTGCCCCTATTTATAGGCGAGGCCGGGGTCCGCGCTGCGCGGAAAGCGCTTTGCGCGACCGCAGCGGCGAATTTCGCGACCGGCGCCCCTTTTTGCGCGCCTAAGTCCCGCGCCGCCCAGGACTTCGGCATTCCGGCATCTCCCTCGGAACCCGATCGTTGCGACCTCTCGCCGATCAGATTCCGAGGGGGGGCTTTTGTAGACGCCGGAAAAGTCCGTTGTTCCCAAACGAAGCTCCGGATGTGGAAAGCGAGGTCATATTTGGAGTCGAAAGAATGTTTCGGAGGGCCCGGAGGCCTTGCGCGGAATTTCAGAGGTCTGCGCACAAAGATGATGATCCGCGCGCAAAACCCCCGGGATGCGCGCAACTCCCTTGCGCGCCGTGCCCGATTCCGCGCCCGCGAGGAGAATTCCGCGCTCGCGCCTTGGATTCCGCGCCCGGGGTTGCCTATAAATACTAGGCGACCCCCAACGTTTCAAAGGTTGCTGGAAGTCGAACGGTCTCCCGCGCGCGCAATTCAACCCCTTCCGCGCGCAATGCCGATCTTCAGGTAACCTCCTTTCTTTCGCGCAATAGAGCCTTGGGGTCCGCCTTCGCGCGCAATCCCCTTGGCTCATTTCCTTTGAATAAATTTCAACCCGAAGGCCTTTGCGCGCAAAAGAAGCCTCTTGCGCGCAATTGCCCCCGGGTGCGCGCAATCCAACCCGATTGCGCGCACCCCCCATCTTCAAAGTGGCCATTCGTTAGAGAATGAGCCGTTGCCCCCGCGCGCTACCCGAAGCCCGGTGCGCGCAATCCCAATCATCCGCGCGCAAAGCGCTGGCCCAATTTCGCGCCAGCCCGCCATTTTGCGCGCCGATCCGCGGTTTTGCGCGCAAAGCTCCTCTTTTGCGCGCAATCCGCCAGGGTCGCCTCCCTTGACCCCCTTTGGGTACCCGCCTGCGTGGCGCCCGATAGTCTTCATCGCAGGTGCCCGCACCGTGCGCTGTCTTCCCGTGCAGCCTTCCAGGCTCGTGCGAAGTGACACAGACCCGTCGGCGGCAATCATTCGTCCAGCATGACGTTAAACTGCATATTCGTCCTGCAAGACGTTAAACTACACATAGGTCCATCATGACGTTAAACTGCATATACGTCCAGCATGACGTTAAACTGCGCATTCGTCCAGCATGACGTTAAACTGCCCATACGTCCAGCATGACGTTAAACTGCACATTCGTCCAAGCTGCACGACGCTAAACTGCCTAGCCCCCCATCGTCCGCGCTGCAAGACGTTAAACTGCCAAGTGTTTCATCCTCAACACACGACGTTAAACTGTACTTCGTCCGGCAAGACGTTAAACCGTCCGCTTCGTCCTTAACACACGACGTTAAACTGTACTTCGTCCGGCAAGACGTTAAACCGTCCGCATCGCCCGATCCCGTGCCCTGCACGCAGGGTCTCCCCCCGGTTTGGACGTGGCCCCCACCCGCTCGTCTCTGCAGGGATGTCGGGATTGTCCCGCTTTTGGGACGATTTAATGGGAGTGGCTTTTCCCTACGGGGGCAGGGTATTACAAACCCCGAGTTTCTCGTGGGAGGCTGCACATGTGTATCTCCATTGCGCCTCCCCACTGCCGAAGCCAGTAGAGGGTGTGACTGGGATCGAGGTGTCTTCTGCTTTCGGTCCAAGTCCCTTCCAACTGAGTTTTGCCGCATCCGGGCTGCCTCAAGTGCGTAAGTCCTGACAGAATGAACTACGTGGACTTTGATCCCTGTCTTCTATATAGGGTACGTAGGAAGACTCCCTGAGGTCCAAGCCCGCCACCTGGTCGTCCCGGTCGTATTTACCTCGGTTCGTCCATCAGTGGACCCCTCCAGGGTTCACGCTTGCGTCGATTCACCTATGAATCCGCCCCTATGGGAGACTGCCCGTGTGTATCTCCACTATGCCTCCCCACAACCCCTTTTTCCATTTCTCTTTTTATCGTCCAGCATGACGTGAAACTGTGATCCACCCGGCCGTTCCATCCCCCTCTGTGCGAGGTGGTTCGGTTCAATCCTCCGCCCGGCGGCCTAGACCTCTTCGTGAGTCGGCTTGCCGACGTCCAGCATGACGTTAAACTGTATACCCGAACTACGTCGACTTTGATCCGTGCTAACGCGCGGTACGTAGGAAACCTCTACGGGGTCCAAGCTCTTCACTCCATCATCCATCCTGATCCTTACCTGGGCCGCCACATCCCGGTGGGGTCATGCCACTTCACTCCACTCCACATCATTTGGGAAGCCGCCCATGTGCTGGCCCCAGCGTCGGAGGTTCCCCGCAAGGGGTTCTGTCATCCGATCCACTTTTCTTGTTGATCGGTCCGATGTCGTCCCCGCTGGACGTTAAACTCGCGGCATACCCCGTGTTAAACATGGAAAGCTGAGGAAAACCTCAGGTGACACAGTTCCCCGCACCTAGTACGGGATGCCTCAGGACATCATGCCTTCGAGAAGCCCTATTAGGGACGGAAGACAGACGTGCAGAGCCGCAGTGCTACGACACGCCCCCAGCACCCCGAGCCACCCGGCCTTCTCACCGCAGGTTGCTGCCCCGCCCAGACTCCTTGGAGCGTCCGGGCGGAAGCAGCGTAATTAACCGGTGTCCATGAAGATATGGCGCCGGGAACGAGATTCACGAACATTCTTAAGTCTATGAGGGAGACCCGGATTAGGCGACGAGTTCCAAGGAGACGTCCAAGGAAGGAGGAGCCGACATCCCATCATCCCGGTTTCGATCAAGGAGCAGACGCCCCTGAATAAGGGACGAATGCCGCCCGCCCTTGGAAAGCGGGACTACGGGACCACAAGCCGCGCGCCCATCCCCTCGGGTTGACGGGTGCACGCGCGAACGCGTCCTGGCGGAACAGCGTAACCCGACGCACATCCGCACCGAAACAATAATATATTATAACCCATGTTTATTATGGAATCAAAAATCAATTAAAAACTCGGAATTGATGAAATTAGTAATTGAGATTATATTGAAATAGGAAACCCTAAAATTTAAAAAATATATATCCAATTTTTTCTCATTCTTAAGAGATATTAATTATTCACAATATATAGATGGAGTCCCTCTTAAATAATATTGATAGTTGTAGTGAACTATAGTGTGTTCTCTCCACATCATCTATCAATCCATAAAGACAATAATAAGAATTATATATCATCAATGGTAATTATATTTCTATCAACCACGATCAATGCACATTATAGGGAAAACCCATGCTAGAACCTAATGATTCAACAGTGACATTAAATGATTTTAGTGTACAATTAGATATCTTCTAGAGGTATTTTTAAAATTGGCCAAAAAATTAATGGAAATAATACAAGATCAAGTCAACCAATTAATTAATGAAAGGAATTAAATATTGAGGTATATTTAGATCCCCTGATTAATTATTTATTAATTATATTTGACAATCCTTCCTTTATAGTTAAATCAATTAGTGATGTAATGTAATCATTGATTTACATATGTGTCATGATGATATTAGTTATATAATGATGATATTATTAATAAATTAAGACTAAAATTTATGCTGGGAATGCGATAACGGAACTTATTCTATACCCAGATCCTGCACACCTACCAGTTTAATCAAATTTTACTAGTGTATGATTCCTATATTTATTATCATTTTTTATATTCTTATTTTCTTTTTCTTCATTAAATTTTGTACAATGTTGGATGAAACTCCAATTTTCTCCACAATCAGACATGATAATGATTCCTTGATTTTATGGACTTTATGAAACATATCATGTATGCACCTAATATCTGATATTCTTAATAGATCATAGGTTTTCTATGATGACAACTAAAATTCCTATGGTTCCAATGCATCATGGAGATGATAAGTGTGAATCAATGGTAACTTTTTCAAAGTCTTCTATTAATTTACCCTCATAAAAGTTATATTTTCAATCAACTAACTTTTTCTCTCATAGAAGTTCCTAGATAATATATTAAATAAAGGCACAATGACACAAGAATTGATAATTCTCAGGTCAATGATATAATTTTTTCCCTGGTTGGTTTTTCTTCTTGGTCATGGTTTCTCATCAATAATTACATTTTAACAGTAATGGTTGTTGTTTCTCACACCTATAATAATTCATATATTATATAAAAAATATTATATATTTTAGAAATTCTCTTACAAGAATCACACCAGACTCTTTGGATAGATTATCATTATATCCATATTAATTACACTAAAATACCATTAAATAACCTATGTCACATAGTTTCTATATTTTCTAACAATTTATATTAAATTGATACCTTTATATTACATATTAAAAGTTGATATGTCAATTTATTCAAGAAGCATATACATCAATAAGATTTATATCCTTAAACTCAACAAAATTTATTCATCTACTAGGAGGTCTTCAAGACATATGTCATGTACTGTAGTCCCTATATATATCTCAACATTTCATATCTTATCATGAACAACTAACGTAGCTATCTATCTCAGAGATCAAATACTCAAAATGGATATTTGTAAATATGGACATACATTTTTCTTATCATTTGGTGTATTATCCTATGTTTAAAAAATAAATACTATGTTCGATAACATATAATATATTTAACATTAAGCATAAACAATCCATGAAATATTAATATATAAATATGCCCAATGTAGCTTAGAAAATGAATTTGTTGGTATGAATAAGAATAATGATAATATGAAATTTATATAACGGTCCTACAAAATAAAAATGTTTTTATTAAGGATATACATTCAATATTTTATAAAGTCAACTTATTTTACAAAAATATCTTTTCACAAAAAAATGTTATTATGAATTGTTGTTAAAGATTATTATAATTAATATTTGTATATTTAGAAATTTTATTTAATAAACCTAATTAATTTTTAAAATAAGAACATCAAAATTATAAGGGGTTTATTTTTATTATTTTTATAAAAAAATAATTTTTCAATGATTACATAAAAATATTGATTTTTATTGAAAATAGTAGTTTATTAAAAATTAATTTAAATGTAAAAGGATATTTTTGATTAATTAGAAAGATTATTTAATATATTTTTATTAAAAATAACATAATTTGGGTATTAGTAATAATTATATACTCAAAATTATTATTAAAATATAATTACACATAAAAATGATGTTCTTGAAAAATCACTTTCATTTTACTTTATCTATTTAATATTAATTTTATTGATTTAATTTCAGTGATTTAAATATTGAAAATATAATTCCATAATTTTAATCTTGAGATAAATATTTTGTATATAGTTCCCTTTTATTTTTGATCATTATGAATAATAACAATATTTATAATTATCTCCTCGGTATGGGTAAATCATGTAATTAAGGATATAAAAAATATTACATGAACATAAAATTGTCCATAAAACATTCATTTATCACATTTCTTGAGTATTGTTCATCCAATTTTATCCAAATATAAAAAACATGGAAACATGGTTTCATATTTCATTAATTTATACATTTATTATATTTTAGTAAAAGTTAATTCATAAAATATCACCTTTTTAATTTTAATATAAATATTATTTGTCAAGGTACAAAAACTAATTAAATTACATTATAAATGTTAATTGTAAATATATTTTTTCTATTTTATCATGGTAATTTATTTTTTATTTTTCGTGAAGATATAATTACATCAAATACTTACACAAAGCCAACGTGGTAATTATTCAATTAATTTAAAATAAAATATTTGGTTATAAAACTATTAAAATTAATATAATATGAATTAATTAAAGTCCTAAAAAACTGATGAATATAACATTTTGGGTATGTCCTAAATTATTATATTCAAGTCTATTTTTTTATTTTATTTAAATTCAAATTATAAGAAATCATCCAAAAATGAGAATAATGATATTTGTTAATAAACAATATTTTCTTAATTGATTTATAATTACAAAAAAATCCTATATTAGAAAACTTTATTCATATTTAGTTTAAAATATACACCATGTTAAATTTATTGATTATTTTTCATTTAAAAAAACTGTAATCAAACTTAAATTGTGTAAAAGTTTGTTATCACATTAATTTTTAGGAGGATTTTAAAACAATAATAATAAAAGGATAATTATGAAATCATCACCAATTATAATAAAAATTTGTATTTTATGTGATTATTTTGAATCATAAAAATCGTATGTTTTAATTATATCAATTTGGATCGATTTTAACTTGAAATTTGTTTTTTCTTAACATAATACATTAAAAAATTCAATTAATGTCTCTCTCATTATTATAAAAGGCTGCCCCATTTTCCTCTCTATACACTTAATGAGGCCATTTTGTATAAATTACCTACAAAAATGTCATACTAACATCTATACACACATTATAGAGGTCTTGTTTTGGTTATAAATTTAACCGTTGAGGGATTATAGTGACAAGAAAAGAAGGTTGTCTAAATTAGTCGTTTAGATTTTTACCAAATGTTCTAGTCTTATTTATTCTTTAGACTCCATAAAATCATTTTAAAACATGATGGAATAACAAAAAAAATATATTTCATATACTGAGACATTTTTAATGTTAATTTAATAAATCATTGTGAAACTTCTCTCCTATGAAATCAGAAATGAAATCGTCTTTCACGTGTATAGAGAATAACAACATCACAAATTGATATATTTCCTTTTTCATAAACATATCACATGAATTGTAATAATTATAGATTTAATGTTTAAATATGTTAATAATTGAATAATAATCATTATTAAAAGGTATTTTATCATATTTTCATTATATTTCATTACATATAAAAATGATAATTTCTTTCATTAGTACATGTGGATTACAACCTCTATAATGTGATTTGATTTTTGTTGGCCACCATATCACATGAATAGTACATATAAGTATATTTAAAACATGTATGACATAATTTTAATTATGGAAAGATAAAATAATACATTAATTATTTCTATGATGAAAATTGGGAAATGTAGACTTTACTCAAACGTACGTAAGACCTATCATCTATATGATGTAACGTAGCTCATTTTTCATAACAGTCTTTTTGTAATAGGTTTAAATGTGTAAATAATGTATAAAAAAGATAATTATTTCATAATTATTATCTTATATATTAATACTCTTCTTAGAAATGTCAAAAAATCCATTTTTTTAAGTTATGACCTTGATGTAGCCCAAAATCCTTACTGACCTCAAGGCCTTGGGTGGCCCAATGGTCTGAAGCACTCCAAGCCCAAACTAGTGGCCCAAGGTGTACAATTCAAACTTCTATTGTACCTGCTACAGTACCTGCTATAGTACTGCACCAGTACTTCTATAGTAACCTAAAATTATGCCTCTGCTTGGTTTCGAACCTGGGTCTCATGGATGCACATAGAAAAACCACACCAACTTGGCTGAGGCTCATGTGTGTAATGTATACTTGATACCACATGAATGATTTATTATATATCAAAACTTGAATTTAACTAAATTTACATATCCATATCATAATCACATATCAAATGACTATTAATTTGAATGCTGCTAAAACAATAAAGGCAATATTTTATAATCTTTTTTATGAAATTAATTATTTTAATGATTCCATTAATGGAAATAATTTGATAGTACATTAATGAAATAAGTAATTTTAATTCTCCTCTATTTATGAATATTTTATACATGATTAGATTCAACTTTCTCCCTTATTGATTAAAGAAACATCTAGATTTTTTTTATGTGATTAAAATCTTGAATATTCATTAAGATAGTGAGTTGTTCTCTTCTATATACATGTTTATAAATTATTTTAAACAATATTAATTCCTATACATGAATGATTTTAAAAATTTATATAACACATTCTTTATCCATCATGTAAATTTTTTTATTAAGATAATTTTATAATGTTTTCTATATAGGGAATAATTTAAACTCTTTACAACATGTTTGAAATAAATATTTATTTTTAACATTTACAACATAATTGGATTTAACAACCATCATGACCATTATTTTATTTTCAAATTCATTTACAATTATAAAGAGATATTTTCAAATAAAACTATTTACAAAATATTTCGAGAATTTTTATTTTTTAAAAGTTATTTTCCATATGGGAAAGGAGTTTTTCTGAAGAAAAAATTTAAATATATTTTAATGGAATTTATATTCATCACTAAACAAATACCTTGATGTTACATATACTATATTGGGAATACATTTTTGTTAGAACCCGATTCTTATTCTTGGGGTATAAGTTTCTTCCTTTTCGTTTTCTTTATGTGTTTTTTAGAAAATAAGGAAAATGGGGAAAAATACCAAAATTTGTGGGTACACGTCATGTAATTTTAAACAAGTCATTTACTTTGGATATATGGGATGTGTATACAGGGCGTGTAGGCCAGTCAGTGATAAGGGGTGTATAAACTGACTACACACCATGTACTTGGAATATTAACACTGTGAAATCAGTATGCAGGTGAACAGTAAAGCGATGGGAGTAGCATCCAACAGAATTGTAGTTCATGTTGTGTACTCAGTAGTACACACCATGTAATGATGTCGACTAATGAATGGTGAGGTTGTAGAAAGTGGCTGATAAGGGAATAGTTAAAAAATGTAAATTACACACCATGTACTAGAGAGTTCACACCGTGTAGTAATATTTTTTTTCTTAAAATAGGTAGTAGAATTCTATTTCGATAGAGGACACTTAGAATGCCTGAGAGCTGCGGGAGAGATGGCTGGATCTTGGAAGAGATCCCAACTATACACCGGGACTCTAATTCTTTCACCGGTGATCTCGTTTGAACCGCGTAGGTTAGTTATTCTCTCTTCATGAGTGTTTCCTTCCAATTCCTTCCAAAGGGGATGTTATTTAAGTTTTAACATGTGAACGTTTACCCAAGATCTAAACCATAATTGATTTATTTGGGAGGTGTAACTCACATATGTCGATTAGAGGAGATCTAGGTAGGTGGTCTGGTGTTTAATTCCAATTTCTGAGTGTTTTTGTGTGATGTTGTGATGTGAACCGATGTTTAGGGTGTCGTATGGCTGAGGCATTGACTAATTAAATACCTAGAATTGTATAGGTAATTTATTGAATATGTGTAACTACTATTTGGGATCATTAGTTGGATCTAGGGCCACCCCGTGGGGGCGTTTCCCATGTTTAGCCATTTGGCCAGGTTTACCAAGTGTATTCCATGATTTAGCATGCGTTGAATTTTCTCGAGATGAAATTTATATGTTATTTCTTGCATATGTGTTGGGCTTGGCCTTGTTACTTGCTTAGCCAGAGGTTAGTGTTTTACTTATCATAAAGGTAGTTTTTTGTTTATCCTGAGAGTATGGTTTCATTTTGCATGAGGGAAACTCTTCTCATGGTTGTGTGTAGTATCTTTTATGTCTGGGGGAGACATCTTATATGCCTGAGGGCGATATTCGTTATGCCTAAGGGAAATCACCTGAGGGTTTTAATTCTGATTACCTGAGGGTAAGGTTTTTCATGTTTGAGGACTCTGTTTACTTTGAATATTCATTGTAGTGATTTATTAGGTTATACAAACCAAGCTAAAGCATAGGCTTGGTATTGTTTTACCTTCTACATGTTAGATAGCCAATTGAGGTTTTTGTGGCGACACTAAATTGGAGATTATCATCTGAGGCTATATCTCAAAAACATATAATTCAATTATCTTGAATTGTCAAATAATAATTAAATAAAAATGGAACTTGTAGGAGTATATTCTTTTGAGTAATTTCCAGTTTACTGCATTTCATTATTTCACACTTCTGTTGCACATTTTCACTAATTGTTGGGCATTAACATTTGGTGGTTGCCTATTCAGATTTATTTCTCACACCTTTTTTGGGTCATGTCTTGCTCCAAAATAGATTGTATTGATGATGGTGTGGATAAGGGAAAGGGTCCCAACACATGCACTTTATTATTGCAGAGGAGTGTGAGAGCATGGGACTATGCTTAGTAGGCTTGAAATTATGCTGAGTTCCTGCTATGTTGTTTTAGTTTACTTTAATGTACATATCTCTTATACTATATTGTATTTGATTTCAGTGTATTGTGTTTTGAAGGCTTGCATAGGTTGGACATATTGAATCATCATATATGTACGAACATTGGTTATCTTTTTCTTCTATATTGTTGTCCATTCATGCTTTTTATTGTTTAATGTTTCTTCTTTTCGGTATGTTTATACTTTTCCCTTGTGCTACACTATGAAAAATGTGGGAATTGTTTTCCCACTATCAGAACTAGGCCCTCCCTGCTAGTCATCAGCTTCTGGAATTTGGGGAAACATCGTTGAGTTCATGTGACCAACTGGTTTTGGGACACCCATTGTGTGGAACCGGATTCTAGGATGTTACAAAGTGAAATCCAAGGGTCTTCTTTTCTCTAAATTATTTTATTATTTAGCGACGAAAGAAATAAATTTATTGTTAAGGGATACCATAATAAACAGTGCCTGGGAGTAGCTATCCCATGTTCAGATATAAGATGTATTTCCTCGAATTAAATTGTGATTTTTTATTTATGATTCTTACAATTTCATTGATTTTTGCTGTTTTGTGATACACTTGTGGTTTGCTGTATGTATTTTATACTTGGGTTCTATTTAGTCACAACCCTATTAGATGAGGGTATGCCATCTCATGCATCATTAGTAACATGTTAGAATCACATTCCATGCCATATAAGTGCATTAGAAATTGAATTTTGTTATGATAGATGATGTACTAGAAAATTCATGCTGTTGGAAAAGGTACTTTGTTAGAAACGCCTACTATTTATACAGTATTGGTACATGATACAGTTGAATTTAGGGATTATAAACATTTGATCATGAGAAGTACGGGATCTCTTAGACTAGAATTTAGTGGATCATGATCCAGCCTTTGGGTGTGTTTTAAACAATAAGTGACAGGTCGGGTGATAAACATTGATTCACATGGAGTATGTGCCCCAACAAATCAGAATTTGGCATATTGACACTTGAAATTAAAGAATAAAGGGGATCTATAGTAGTTTATGAGGTGTAAAATCTTGAATCCCAGACAACACGGTGTGTGGTTATATAAACACATGCCATGTACTCTTCTGTTCGGGAAGAAATGAATATTTATTAAGTACACGCCGTGTACCCTATTTACATGTTGTATAGTTTCTAACTGTGTCATAGGCTGTGTAGGTAGAAACACAGGAGGGGAAAATCCATAGAGAACACACCGTGTACTTGTTGTACACATCGTGTCCTGTTGACCGTGTGGCCGCCTGTGTGACTAATAACATGGATGAAGATATCCTTTCTTAAATATGCCGTGTGACTTCCAAACATGCTGTGTAGTTGAATATGGTAATCCAACTATGTAACAAACAACACGGGTCAGTATTATCTTTCCTAGTACACTTCGTTTACCTGTGGGACATGCCGTGTAGTCTTCACTGATGATAGACCATATGGACTTGGCCGTATGGCTAGGGAAATAGGGTGGTGTACACACCATGTGTGGGTGTAACACATTGTGTAGTGTGAGCTATGTACCCGGCCGTGTCACGAACAACATGGGTTGGTGAAGCTCGTCTAGTACACACCATGTTGACCATATACATTCCATGTAGTCTCGTTCAAAAGAGACCCATGTGGAGAAGCCATGTAGGAGGACTCGAGCAGGGGAAGAAAATTAAAGTACATTCCATGTCTATGTACAACACACCCTGTGTTTGGGGTGTTACACGACAGGTTCTGGTAGAAGTACATTCCCATGTTAATGTCTTAAGGGAAGACGTCGTGTAGTTTCTTTACACACCGTGTAGTCTAGTTTTGTAAAACATGAATGTTTTCTTTCTCATGTTACCTTCTTACGCTTCCAGTTCTAAGTCCTTGATGATTATAATCTATGGTGCGTGTTTGACCGTGTAGATTCATGTCTTCAAGATATCCATGAGTTGTTGTCCAAGAGAGTGGAAATGATTATACTCTAGAGACTGTAGACCATGGGCTAAAAATGGATACTCCAGCAATGCCAGATGCGGCGCCAGCTGTTATACCAGATGGAGGTGCAGGTGCGCAGTTCCATGAAGGCTTCATGCAGTTTATGTAGACTATCCAAGGAGCACCATCAGTTGCCAAATATATGGTTGAGCTGACACATATATTCCAGTAGAAGCATCTGCCTACATTTTCAGTTGATATCAGACCACAGGCTGCGGAGTATTGGCTAGATTCTATGTTTTGGGACCATGTTGTATAGAGAATTTTTTTTGAAGAGATTATTGTTTGCAGAGTGTTGTCTATTGTTGTCAAAGAAGATAAATCAATTCACTTTGTAAAAGACATAAAACAAGATGATTCTATACGGATATGTATTTCACAAATATCATAAGTCAAGAGAACATGTGATTCAATCCTTATGATGGAAAGGGGGAGAAATGATGATGTAAGTCATACACATTTTTTATTGGAAGGAATGATACTACTAGAAGATTGGGACGTTTCAGTACATTCCACTCTAACTCTAACGATGATAAATCTGGTCTATCAAAGGATATATATCACGATAATGAGGTTTGTGTTGAAAGTTGATGAATGTTTATGGGAAGTAGTGATGAGAAAAATAAAAAAGAAATGGACAATCTGGAGGACGCACAATAGCATAGTTTAAGGTGGCATGGTTTTCTAGAATTTTTCCTATTTTAGGGACTGAAAAGCAGAATATGAAGATGTGTTTTTGAAAATGAATGATGCACAAAATATTGAAGATGGGTTAGAGTTTTGGGCACACGACGTGATTCAAGGTCAGAACATCGAAAAATGACTAAGGCATGCAGTGCGTGAAAAAATGAGTCGGGTGTGTGAAAGATGAAGGTTGTGTGAAATGATTGCGGGATGCGCATAATATTAGCGGGATGCGTGAAATATCTGTGGGATGTAAGAAAAGGATAGCTGGGAGAGAAATATCATCGTGCTGTGCAAAAAATAGAGGTAGTGTGAAATATTGGTATGGTGCATGAAATAGGGGAATGAAGATTTTCACGCAAAAGGAGCTTCGAGATCTGAAGCTCAAAATTGGCAAAGGAATGAGGTGCGTGAAATATTGAAGCATTGCACAAAATATAAAGATGCATGAAAGAGTTTTTACATGCACGAAGAGGGTTTTCTGCATGGATTAGTGTTTTTTGTGCAGGGATAAAAAGGCCTATAAATATGAGGCGGACCCCTTTCATTTGTTAATGCTCGAAAATTTGAAGAAATCTCGAGCTTTGATGCATGTAAAATATATGCTATGTGAGTTTTACAAAAAGAATGAATTTTGGGTGGAAAGAGGTCAACTACACGAAAAAGGGGGAGTTGCGTGAAAAGAGGGAAGTTGCATGAAAAGAGACAAGGTTGCGCAAAAAAGGGAATTTGTGTGAAAAGAGAAAAGGTTACACGAAAAAGGGAATTTGTGTGAAAAAGTTTTTCACCCCAAAAGAGAAGTTTACATGCAAGCCATTTTAATTGCATGTAAGGTAACCTAAAGGCTGTGCGGAAAATTTTGGGTCTTCGCACATATTTAGTTTTGCGTATGGGAGTTCTTATCATCTTCTGGGTAGGAAAGTGAATATTGGTACTTCATAGAATACAACTATTCTATTGTAAATAAGCATTGAAATACTGTAATTACCTATTTCTGAAAATAGGGTGCACACGCAATTGTGGATTGTTTTCCATGTGCTAAACGAGTGTAAGGGTATATCCTACTCATTGTATTCCACATTAAAGTATTGTTTTCTAGTGGATTGTTTGGTACTAGATAATTTTAGTACCATACCAAGGATGTAGATACTCTTGTTTAGTAGTGAACCTTTTAAATCTTGTGTTCCTGTGGTTGTGTGTGTTCGGTAGAGAAGAAAATCTTTAACAGGAGGCAAAGGTTGTTTCAAGTACAATAAAACATAAAAGAAATAGATATCACTGATTCACCACTACCCCTCTCAGTGATACTTGGATCCTAACAGAGAACTTCACTTTGCAGACGATCTTCGAGCATCTAGAGACGCCTCTAGGGAGAAAGATCAAGCACGCCACTTATATGTTGCGTGATTCCGCCAAGAGATGGTGGGATGTTACCACCCAGACCGAGCATCCCCGGGACATGGTGTCAGATGAATTTCAGGAAGTCATATATGAAATTGTGTTTCAGGAGATTCTAAAGGTAGATCGAGCTTGAGAGATCATGAATCTCCACCAGGGCGCCATGTTAGTGATGGATTATTCTGCCTGCTTCACCAAGCTATAATTTGTTTCACCTGTTATATTGGGAGATGAGACGTCGAGTGCTAGACTCTTTAAATATGGTCTTTGATATGACATCTGAGCATTGATGTATGATTTCAAGTAGCCTATATTGAATGCTATTGTGATTCGGGCACTGATTACTGAGCGAAACCTGTGGGAAGATAGCGGTGCAGTCCAGGGTGGTTCAGCACCAGTATCTGGTACAATTCCTACCAGCAAGAGGAAAATGTAGATGTATTTCTCTCACGGTGGTAGTAAAAGCCATAATAATTCTTCGGGTGTCCACATAATATGCTACAAGTGTGGTAAATTGGAGAAAAAGGTGCCTCTATGTTCACATAACCCAGTGGAGTGCCGAGCTTGCGGAAAGGTGGGATATCATTAGTGCTTTTGTAGGGCATTTCCACAAGTGACTAGTTATAGGGCTTCGGTGCAGACTCTGCATGTATGAGCAGGGCCATCAGCTTTATACCAGTCAGGGAATTGGAACTTGTCTGGATAGTCAAGGAGTGGTGGTGGTCATGGCCATGGTAGCCAGAAACCAGGATCTAAGAGACTGGAGGGTGGGTCAGCTCAGGGTAGCAAGCTAGTGCCACAGGGCTGCGGCACTAGACAAGCATATGCATTGCGAAAGACCTAACAAGAGCAGGATCTCGGACCATCAACTGTTAGAGGTACTAGTCTAGTTTCTTCTGTTTTTCCTTCATTACTTTTCAATACTGGAACTACACATAGCTTTATATATGTGATTTTTTGTGGATAACCTTGGGCTCTGTGTTTCTTCTTCTTCAGATATCATGACGTTAGACACATTGTTGGGAATTATAATGGAAGGTGTTCATCAGTGCAAGGAGTTCCCCTAGAGGTTGTTGGGTGCCACTTTTTGTGGGACCTCTATGTATTGGAGATGATGAGCTATGATGTCATTCTCGGGATGGAATGTTTTTTACCCTTTCGATCCTTTGTAGATTTCTATCATTGTAGGGAGAGTTTCACATCATCAGATTGTGGTGTGTTATTATTCAAGGGTTAGTGGGATGTCGAGATGAGCCGAGCAGGACCCTAGCATCGTGGGAGAGGTGGAGTGACATCCTCGATTGCAAGATTATATGTAGATGACTGGGGAACTTGTCCGAATTATTTCTCTCTAGTGGTTGATTTTTTCAATGATGTATTCCCAAATGAATTTTCAGATCTACCATCAGAGCGAGAGGTGGATTTCTCTATTGAACATGTTCCAGGAGTGGCACTGGTGTCCATTACTCCTTATAGTATGCCTAAACCAGAATTTCTAGAGATTAAGAGGCAGTTGGAGGAGTTACAAGCCAAGGGTTTCATCCGACCTAGTATTTCTCCTTGGTGTTAGCCTGTCCTATTTGCAAAGAAGGCGGATGGTACCCTCAGACTTTGTGTGGATTATCGGAAGCTGAACAAGCTGACTGTTACAAACCGATATCCCTTGCTAAGGATTGATGATCTTTTTGATCAACATTGAGGAGAATAAGTGTTCACTAATATTTACTTGAGATCTGGATATCATTAGTTACGTTTTAGACAATCATACATACCGCTTACGGCTTTTTAGAGCAGATATAGTCTATATGAGTACTTGGTTATGCTATTTGGACTCACAAACATGCATGTAGTTTTCATGCCTCTAATTAATTGTGTGTTCCACCCTTATCTGAATTCATTTGTGGTAGTCTTCATGGATGATATCTTTGTGTACTCTCACACTCGACATGACCATTTGACCCATCTTGAGATCATAATGTGTACACTGAGATATCATAAGCTATATACTATGCTCTCAAAGTGCCACATTTGGTTGGACCAGATAAACTTCATAGGTCATATTATCATAGAGGTAGGAGTCGTTGAAGACCTAGATAAAGTGAGTGCAGTAGATTCTTAGGAGCATCCTATGAATGTGTTTGAAATACGAAGTTTCTTGGGGATGGTTGGTTACTACATGCGATTTATATAGGACTTCTCCCGCTTAGTAGCACCATTGACAGGTTTGTCTAAGAGGGGTATGAGGTTCTTTTGGACAGAAGCTTGCGATACAACCTTTCAAGATCTAAAGGGAAGGTTGACATTATCACCAATACTGATACATCCATAAAAAAGGAGGATCTATATAGTTTTTTATGATGCCTTAGGTATTGGTCTGGGAGCAGTGTTGATGCAGGGAGATCCAGTAGTTGCGTATGGTTCTCGGTAGTTGAGGTCACATAAGAGGAATTACCCATCACATGATCTCGAGATGGATGTTTTTATTCACCAGTTACACAGTTGGACACATTATCTCTTTATAGAATATTTTGTGGGGTTTACAGACCACAAATGTCTTAAATAAATATTTACCTAGTTTGACATGAATCTCAGATAGTGAAGGTGGGGTAAATATCATTAGTCCTTCAACTTTGAGCTTGCCTATACACCTGGTAAGGGTAATGCAGTAGCTGATGCACTGAGTAAGAGGACTCAAATACAGGAAGTACAGGAGGCCAGTAGTGAGTGGCAGCTTATGGATTTATTCTCTGAGATGCATTTGGGGGGTGAATGATAGTAAGGGGTGATCCTATCTTTCATCCTTATTTGTGACTTCTACCCTACAAATAGACTGAGGATGAGATTTATATGGGGTTCATAAGGCCTAGTTCTATTGTATTCAGTAGCGAGTGATGACCATCCTCGTGATTGGACAATAGTTGATGACAAGTTACTTCATATCCATGGATGTGTGTGGGTTCCAGGGGATATATGCGAGGAGTTGATGTAGGAATTTCATGCTTCATCATGGGTAGTTCATCCTGGGGTTACCAAAATCTACCTTGAATTCAGACTACATTATTGATTATCATGTATGAAAAGAGAGGTAGATTGTTTTGTTACGTGTTGTTCCACCAGTCGGCTAGTGAAGGTAGGGCATCAGAGGCCTTCTGTACTGTTACAACAGTTACCAATTTCAGAGTGGAAATTGGATGATGCTATGATGGATATCATGACCTGATTGCCGAGGTCACCTTGAGGCAATGATTCTGTATGGGTTGTAGTGGATAGACTTATGATGGTAGTATAATTTTTGCTGATGAAGGAGGCCTTCGGTGTAGACGAGCTCAGAATGATGTATATTCGAGAGTTAGTACATCTTCATTGGGTCCCTACTTACATAGTTTCATATAGGTATGCATGTTTTATGTCTCATTTCTGACAATGTTTTCAGAGGACACTGGTTAAATAGGTACTTTTGAGAACAACATACCACCCTCAGACCGATGGCTAGTTAGAGCGTACATTTTAGGTTCTATAGGATAGACTAAGTGCATGCATCCTAGAAATTAGGTTCTCTTTGGAGAAGCACGTACCCCTGGTCGAGTTTTCCTACAATAATAGATTTCAGGAAACTATTGGGATGACACCTTATAATGCCTAGTATGGTAGGCCATGCCAATCACCCATGTGATGGTCGGAGGCAGGTGAGGTAGCTTTACTGGTACCATGTCTCATATAAGAGACTTTAGAGCAGGTCGAGTTGATTCAGAAGAAGATGGATACTGCAGAGTCATTTCATAAATCTAATGGTAATCGCAGAAGATGACCCTTGGAGTTCGTGGTCAAGGATTAGGTTTTCTTGCATGTTTCGCCGAGGTTAAGAAACAGTTGGATCAGGAGAGGGGGTAAACATTCACCGAGTTATGAGGGTCGTTCGAGATGATGGAGAGAGTCGGGCCGGTTGCATATCGGTTGAAGTTATCAAAGTGGTACCAGGCCATGCATGAAATCTTCCTGTATCTCAGCTATGCCATTATCACTTAGACCCGTCTCATGTTTTTTCGCCCAAGAATAATGAGCTATACATTGATGCATCCTTTGAGGAGTATCTGATTCGTATTATTGATAGGAGCACACATGATCTCTATGGTCGGTCAGTTCCTCTCGTACAGGTGCTATGGAAACATTGCCGAGTGCAGGATGGGACCTGGGATTGGGAGATCGACATATGTGCTTAGGGGCCAATGTTGTTCTCATCTATATCTTCACCATTCTTGGAAGGGAAATTTTGGGACGAATTGCTTTAGGGGGGGGGTGTAAGTACTCGGTTCTTATTCAATAGGTAAGAGTTTCTCCTTTTCCTATTATTTTTAGTGTTTTTGAGAAAATAAGGAAAATGTGGACAAATCCCAAAATTTTTGGGTACACGCCATGTACATTTCAACATGTTGTGTACTATGGCCAAATGAGATGAGAATACATGGTGTGTAGGCCTATCAGTGATGATGGGATACGTGCAATGTACATGGTATATACATTCTTTTTAATCAGTCAACATGTGAACAGTAAGGTGATGGGAGAAGCCACTAGTGGAATGATAGTACATGCCATGTCTCAGTACTACACGCCATGTAACGAAGTCTATTAATGAACAGTGAGGCGGTTGAAATGGCCTCCAATGGAACATTAAAAAATATGGAATGTACACACCGTGTACTTGAGAGTACATGCAGTGTAGTTATGTTTTTTTATTAAAATAGGTAGTAGACTCCTCTTTCGACAGAGGAAGCATAGAACACCCGAGAGCAGCGGGAGAGACAGCTGGATCTGGGAAGATCTCTCGACCTCACACTAGGACTCCAGTTCCTTCTCCAATGATCTCGTTTGAATTACACAGGTGAGTTCTTCTCTCTTCTTGAGTGTTTCCTTCCAATTCATTCCCAAGGGGAAGCTATTTACATTTTAACGTGTAAAAATTTATCCCAGATCTACATTGTTATCGGTTGATTTGGGAGGTGTCATTGATATATATTGATTAGAGGAGATCGAGGTAGGTAGTGTGGTGTTTAATTCCAACTGTTAAGTGTTTTTTGGAACCGTTGTGCTATGTGACCATGTTTGGGGTGTCATATGGCTAAGGCCTTGACTGATTAAATACATATAATTGCATAGGTAATTTATTGAATATGTTTAATTGTTGTTTGGGATCATTTCATAGATCAAGGGCCACCCCATGGGTGTGTTTCCCTTGTTTAGCCATTTGGCCAGGTTACCCGGGTGTATGCAGTGTTTTAGCATGCATTGAATTTACATGAGAGGAAATGTATACATAATTTCTTACTTATGTGTAGGGATTAGTCTGGTTACGTTATTATCCAGAGGGTAGTGTTTTTCTTAGCATGAGAGAAGTGTTTTGTTTAGCCTGAAAGTAGTGTTTTTTTACCCTGAGAGAATCTCTTCTCATACTTGTGGGCAGTAGCATTTATGTAGGAGGGGGGCATCTCATATTCCTGAGGGTGATATTCATTATGAATGAGGGAAATCACCTGACAGTTTCGATTCTGATTACCTGAGGGTAAGGTTTTTCATTTATGAGGACTCTGTTTACATTGAATATTTACAGTGGTGATTTCTTATGTTATACCTGCCAAGCTAAAGCATCGTCTTGATATTGTTTTAACTTCTACATGTTAGATAGACGATTGTTGTTTTTGCTGTGGCACTAAATGGTAGATTTTCAACTGAGGCTGAGTATCGAAAATTTATAATTCAAATATATTGAACTGTTAAATAATAATTAAATAGAAATGGAACTGATAGGAGTATCTACTTATGAGTACTTCCTAGTTTACTATATTTCATTATTGCACATTGTTGTTGCACATTTTCACTGACAGTTGGGCATAAAACATTGGTGGTTGCCTACTGGGATTTATTTCTCACACATTATTTGGGCCATGTCTTTGGCCCAAATATATTATATTACTGTAGGTGTGAATAAGGGAAAGGTTCCCTACACATGATCTTGATAGTTGCAGAGGAGTAGGAGAGCATGTGACCAAGATTAGTAGGCTTGTAATGCTGCTGATTTCCTACTGAACTGTCTTGTTTTGCTTTACTATACTTGTATATTGTACTGAATTTTATTTTATTGTAGTGTATCTTATTTTGACTTCTTCCTTAGATTGGACATATTGCATCGTCATATATGTAAGATTGTTGGTTATCCATTTCTTCTGTACTATTTTCCATTGCCACTTAGTATTGTTTATTATTTCCACTTTTGGGTATATTTAAACTTTTCTGTTGTTCTACACTTTGACAATTTAGGGCATAGTTTCTCTTCTATCAGACCTAGGGACTCGCTGCTAGTCCGCAGCCTCTGGCATTTGGGGAAATGTGATTCAGGTCATTTGACCAACCGGGTTTGGGGAACTTGTTGTGTGGCTCCGAGATATGAGACATTACAGTTTTAATGATACCCAAAATATTCATTCTCTATATATATTATGATTTATTCAAATATAATTTTAGGGAACCCATTTCATTTCCATGGGATAATACTATAATTAAAGGATTAATTATTTTTTACAAGGTTTTTAGGATGAAATTAATGTTCTATACAATTTATTCATGTTTTGGTTCATGGAAAAATTTATATTGATGGGTGGTTCCCTTATATACCAAGTATGTGTGGTTTGGTTATAACCCAATTATGGGTGGTTACATTATGAAATAAAGAAATTTCCATAATATCTGTCCAATGCATTGGGTAATGATTATGTACTTTGAATAATTATGTCATAATTAGACCATAATGGTTATGGAAATTATAAGGGGTTTTTTTGTTTCCATAAATATAAATTCCCAAGATACCGACACTGATATTCATGATTTATATGAGCTCTTATGGTTCCATTGATAAATATTGACATCCCATGGAACATGATTGTTTATTCCCATGAATTTCTCCTTTGTAAAACCCTATACAACGTCTATTATTTTACAATTTGTGTTTCAATGTTAATAATTTTTCTTAATTTTATATGAATTCACTTAGAATATTTCATTATACACTTATGATCATATTATAATCATAGATGATGTGTATTTTTATGAACTAGTTGTTTATGTGTCTATGTTTTCATGTACGAGTTAGACCTAATTCTATAATACACTAAACATAAAATGTATATCAGTATGTAATTGATCCAATATTTCATTTTATGTTGTAATATTTATATGGCATTAATTGGTTGACATTTATTAGTATTAATAAAATAAATTTAATGACTGTGTTTTTGTTACTCCCTCAAGGATTAAAGGTTTGAGGATTTAATAGTTGTTATCAGTAGATGGTTTAGATAACTTCTCATAAAAGGATTTTTTTTCATAGTATGACAAATTATGGGTTATGGATACCATCATGTGTTTTAATGTATAATGTTAATCATATGATTAAATTCCTAGATAACATTTTTAATATTTTATGTGATGGTATTTTAAGTGAATTAATGATATTTAATGATATGTTTTATTAGGGTGAGGAATATGTATCCCTGATGTATAATGTGAAGTATTTTTTCATACAAATTCTATAAATTTTTTTCGAATGTATGATATAAGGTATGTGATAACATTTTACATTAAATTTTTTTATATTGTGCTAATGTAGAATATTTTATGATATAAGGTTACCTATTTATGGAATGATATATGTTGGACCTTTGAGTTATTATTTAACATGGTATAATATTATTTAATTTTAAAATATGAATTTTTATTCCTTTTTGGATTTATCTTAACTTATCATAACTATTTCATTTTTTTAATGTATATAGATAGTATAATATCTTTTTTTCCATAGATTTAATTATATGATCGATTGGAAGTCAGTTTTATTTATTTAGGAATGAAAATATCTACTTAAAAACTAATCACTTGTAGAAAATTTTGAGATTATGGTTGGAATTTATTAAAGTATTATATAATACTTATCTAGTAAGAATATTTAATGGTAATTTAGTCTATATGGTAATGGAACTCATTAACTCTATGAAAATTATGTTGAAATATAAATTTCATCCTATTTCATTTATTTCTAATGAATCAATGGTCTTTTTTCAAACCTCATTGATTTGTGGTTTTTTGTTCATTGGTTTTCCCATGATTATTCACATTAGTGTGATTAATTTTATCGATCACTATCCACCATTATTTTAACATTAAATTTTTTCCTTCATGTATACCTTTTCACTTCCCACTAATTATATCCTTTTTTAAACCAAGTTATGTGTTATTCCAGATGACATTTGTACTCCCATTACATTTTTCCAAGAGGATGTTTTATTAACCCTCTTTATGTTGTGTGATTTCAACATAATTATTTTAATATAATTATCCATTTATTACTTATATAAATCTCAAATTGTGAGTAATAATTTTATTAAATGGGTGGATAATTTAATATCATGTTTTTTTAATAAATATTATGTTTGATATCATAAAAGATAAGAAACATTAAGATTAAATGAACCAAAATATATTATTATTTAAATGAGACAATTATAGAATAACCATTATATTAGAATATATGAATAATAGTAACTAAATTATAATATATATAAATAATGATAAGAAAAAATATGAAGGTATTAATTAATTCTTGGGAAATAATCCAATAATTTTGAGTAATTTTTTCATATTAATTGAAAATATGGTTTATTCAAAAATTGGTTTTATTGGTTTAGGTGACAGGATGTTATTATTAATTTATTGAATGTTGAGAGAACCTTTTTGATAGAAATGATATAATTTTTCAAATAAGCATAATAGAATTAGTTGAGGATGATAAATTTATATTTTCTTTGAAAATATTTATTATTCAATGAATAGAGAAATATAAACATATTTATTGAAAACTATTTTTTATTATACAGTATTTAAAAAAAATGAAATTATATTTTTTTAAACTAATTAATACATTATAATTAATATTAATCCAATTATAGTCTCTTGAATGAATATTATACATTAATATGGTATAATATTATTTATACTAGTTTTTTTGATATTATTTTGGGGGATCACCTCATCATGGTGACACGATTTTCATTCCCCACATTCCTGCATTCAAAAGGCGGACAGCCTGGACTGCCATGGATGGTCATGTCGACTCCTTGATTGAAACAGAATAATGGGATATTGGTTATTCCTTCCATGGATATCTCCAGGGATTTTATCACATTTTCCATTTATTCCTAATATATTTTTGATGTTTTCATGAATCTAATTCACTATTACATCTATTTTTGGAAGCCAGTTCATTGTGCTGCTTATATCTGGTAGGGTATCACCCATTCATCAAAGTAGATGGTTATGACAGTCTTTTTGTTATCTCTAAAAACTGTTAATTTGGATCTTTTATTATTCCTCATCTGAGTTCATCCCATGGAGGAATATCAGGCATGGATCCCATGTTATCATGTGTCAATCATGAGGTATCTAACATATATGGAACATATTTTCCATGCCCTTGATGTCAATAATCTCATTTTGATCAGGAAGTATATAATGTTTTAGGAGCATATCTTCCATAGATTTCACCTCGGTCATACCATGTTTAGTAAGAGGTAGCTAAAACCATATGCGTACATCTTCCAAGGATTTCATGTCATGCATACCATTTTAAGAATGTAGTAGATTCTACCATAGGCATACATTTTCAAATTAATTGACATTAGGAATCTCACATTTTAAATTTTGTATCTGAAGCCATTGATTTTTAAATTATAATGCATTCACCACAGGAATTATTTTATAATCATGGTGTAGATGTATGAAATTGATTTTGATTTTAACATCTTTAGGGGATTAAATACAGTTTATCATAACTCCCCATGGCAGTAATTCAAGGAGGTTCATCCCTAAGAGGGAGAAATAGATATGTTTAATATATTGATGGATCAAAACCCCATTGGAGGATGAAAAAACTGGACTATCCCATAAAGGGAATATTTCACACTGTGAAAGTGGATGGGTTCGCTATAGAGTCAGAACCAAAAGGTGTGTCCCGTAAAGTTATGATTTCCCACTACGAATGATGATTTGAACACCCTTAAAAGCATATCATGGTGGTGCACCCCTGGGAGGGGAACCAATGATTAATGTTGGTAGGAATTGAACCTCACAGATGCATCCAATATAAACTACATAAAAGACATGGACCAAAAACCTATATATTTTGATGATACAATTTATTGTCATATGATATAACTGGTCTATGTAATATCGCATCATGGTGCATGGATGCTCGCATCGTGATAGGAGGATCAGTGAGGGGTGGTATGGGACTTATTCATTTCTCAATATTATTTCTCATTATTTTATAGTGTTGGGATTTAACATTGGTGATTTATGAATGTTACTAGGACTAAAAATGATGTGTATGCGTAATACACATGAATGCATCCCAATTGGGTGGAATGGTCTTCTTGAGATTTGGGGGTATGGTGAACATGAGAGTGTATGTGGATGGAATACTAGAATTAGATGTAGTAGAGGAGTGTATTGAGTTAATGTATTAATGGGTATTTGTTTTGGACCTAATATTGTTTTCATATGTATATCAATTGATTTGGAATGAAATTATACATTATTCAAAAAGGGGAATTGGGGATTACGCATGGAAACAACCCTTCGTATTGGGGTTTACTCATGGAACAAGCCTATTTGGGGGGACATGATCGGTTTTTGGGGTGTACTCTCATAGGGATTCCATGATGTAGATCCTATGGTTGGGGATTACACATATAAGCTTACCAGTAAACTTATGGTGAAACAATGATGTGAATATGGTTTCTGCTTTGATAATTACTAGGTATTGCTATGGAGCGTCAATGGAGTGAATGGGAATTAGGAATAGAATAGTTTCATATTTAACTACTCATATCAATCCATAATTGTATCCCATGTTCACCACATGTGGTAATATTATAGTTTAAATTCAAATGAAAGGATGAGATGTATGGGGATTCTTCATTGAGAAGCCCATGATTGGTTCCTCATGTCTGTTCATGAGGGAATCACAACATGATGATTGTTTAAGTGAATATGGTTCAGGGAATAAGACTTCGTAGGAGGACGATTTTGGATTTTTATAAGTATAATCATGATCATGGAATGAGTAATCATATGCTGGATGCATACGTAATACTATGTGTTTCATAGGAGCTATTCTTTTTTTGTTGTATACTGTATAATGTAGATTAATGTCATATAGTGAGGACTATTGGATGTATTCTCATGGTCCCAAAAAGATTCATATTATGAATTGTATATATGGCATCCAATTTATGAATGATTAGGTATGCTAGTGTTGAAATTAAGGTAGTGAGGACAATGGGATATCATCTCATGATCATGACAAGAGGAATATTATTCTTGATGCTTAATGAACCATATTCATTAAAGACAGGGTATTCTAATGTATCAAGTCATGTAGTGAAGAATATGGAATTTATACTCATGATCATAGTATTAGGATTATTATAATTGAGTAATAAGTAATGATATTAATTAATGATATGGTATTCTACCATTTAAAGTCATGTAGTGAGGAATTCTAGGAAGAAGTTTCCTAGAAATTTTTGTTGTAGGAAATACACAATGGGTGGACCCATTCTTGGTCAAACTATAATAGGATCCATGTGAAGAGGTTTCAATTGATTTTTAGGTAATATTTCAACTCAAATTACTCTAGGGAATCCGTGATGATAATCTAAACTCATGGAATGGGAAATGGACTGTCATGAGTAGGTTTACTAATGGTGTTTGAAATAGTTTAGAAGAGTATATTGGTTCATGGTATTCTTATGGTGGAAGTTGGGGCCATATAAGGGTGTTAGATAAATTATTGTCAACCCTGACTGAAATGTCGATGGTGTGACTCTTCATTTTTCATGGGGTTTTGGGATGTTTATGAAGGGACTGAGACAATATCCCGACACGGATTCCATGTGGGAGTGCAGGGGGTATCCCCAACAATAATAATCTTTGGGAACTTTTCTAAACACTTTTTCATGGAATATGAAGAATCATATATCATTTTCATTGAATATTGAAAAAAGACACTATGTCATAGAATAATATTAGACACAAGACATTTGTTCAGATGAAATGGAAACTCAACATTGTTTCACAGAACATTGCTATGTTTCATGAATGTTGGCACTATGGAACGTAAGGTGGCACAATTTCACGCAATATGATGATTAAAAAAATATTAAAATTTACATTAATTTGGGTATATTAAATGGTCATTTGTTGTAATGTCATGAAATAAAGCTTCAAGGAATGGGGTTAGCAAGATTGGATGCTCGGGTACAAGGTTGAGGGTGCGCACAAGATATGGTTTTGCACATATGGCCATAGGTGTGTGCAAGTGGAGTCTTTGTGCACACATGAATTTGGATGAAATAAGAAGGATGACTATTAAATAAATTTGGCCCTACTCGACGGGTGCCACATGGAACATATCACATAGTATTTCTACATTGATGGTTCCATTCATTCATGATTTCATAGAAGATTTGTCTTACACATAGTAGAGTGGTGGTTCGTCTTCTAGAGTCATACCCAGACGAATGTATGTGGAAATCTACTTATAGTATAAATCATCTATGATAGATTTAATATTTTTTTCTTGGAACAGCCTTTACATTCATCCTCATATGTAACCAAGTAGATCAAGAAAGCAAAGGGATGCTTATATTCATTTATAGAATTCACGAGGGTAAAAAAAGATGTGGTTTCATACAAGAAACAAAGACATATTTTGAGCATAAAAAATATTCATTTGAGAGGCCCATATGAAAACCAATTATTGAAATAATATTTTTGGAACAATATTTTTTTCACATGGATTGGCCTCATACACGTGATTACATTATTATGCGTAAGATTTCAATTCTTTCATGTTGCACTAATTTATTGCATGCATGGTATGTGGGTGTGCATTAGGATTGGGGGAAATACAAGTAAATTCATGATAAATTTTGTGTGTAACTAATTTTAATGAATTTGAATACCATGTGCATACTTTTAGGGATTTTGCGCTCAGATACATACTTTTCTCCTTTATTTCCCTTGATGGAAATTTTCACTAGTCTTATTTCAAACTTCGATAACAACTTATCTGTTTAGTGGTTCTGCCTCCACAACCAGTAATATCAAAGCCTATGAAATTATATACACTCCGAGAATAGTTTTGGATGAATTTTTTTATTATTTGGATGTATTTATTCCATTTTCTAATAATACAAATAAAAATTAAAATTTAATTTTTTTCATTGAGTTTTGTGACTTTAATATTAAATTAAATTATAAAAAAAATTTGAATTAAATTTATAAAAATTGATTCCTTATTTTAAATAAATTGTTAGAAAATTATAAAATATGTTTCATTTTTTTACATTGTGAATAGTTACTATAAAAAATAATTTTCACTGTCGTAAGAGTAAATTTGGTAATTAAGGTAAAAAATAATATGATAAGGATAAATAATTACGATAAAATTTACCATTATCATTTTTAACAAGTGTATTTCATCAATTTACATCGATTTTTATCGAATTTATAAAAATATATCAAATTGGTAATATATGTTTTTGACCATTATGGTATCTAAGAAAAAGATAAGGTAAGAAATTTTACTTAATTAATTTTAATATCTATAATATTTTATATAGGGAGAAAAATACCTTATATTCAGTTATTAAAATTTATTTAAAATATATATTATTATATTTTATCATGTTAATTAATTTTTAACTCGTACTGATAAAATAATTACATTAAATGATTATGAAACAGAAAAAAAATATTTATTTTATTAATCTAAAAATTAAAAAATAATTATGATGATATAAATTTTTTTAATATAATTTAATTTGAATGAATTATTTTCTTCCATTATTTTTTGGATAATTATAAAGTGATAGGGATTTGTGAAAGTGTTATATTTAAATTCATTTTTCATGTTGTTTTCAATGTAAAATTAATTGAATAATTAAAACAATGATGTTAATGATATTTTCTGTTAAATAATATTTTATTAAATGAATTAAAATTAATAAAAAACAAATATTAATCCATGTGATTATGATATTTTTAAAAATTTCATCCATGATTCATTTATGGACTAATTTTCATTTTATAGTGTCTATCAAGACCCCCAGTTATTAAAACGTGTTTTAATCATAGTAATTTCCAAAAGGGATAACATAGGGTTGAAATAAAAATAGAAGGGTGTAAATATCATATAAATTTGTCTAATTTTTATTTTTTGAGAATATTTTGATCCATACTACTATTATATTTCAATTTTATAAATTTTTATCCATTTGGTCAAAAAAATAATTTTTATTCATTTAATACTTTAGGAAATTCCATGTTTTCCCTTCACCTAATTATAAAAGTGACCAATCCCCTCATATTCTCAACACATTTCCAGATTGATTTGTTTTATATAATTCCTTCCCAAATCCATTTCTAAAAAATACTCATCATATTTGATAGTTTTTATTCGTATAATTCCACAATTAAAAAGATTCAGGTGACAATAAGAGGTGGTCGTCTAAATAAAAGTGGACGTTTTTACTAAATTATTTTGTTTTATTTCTTATTATACCTCATTAAAATATTCATAAACCAATATTTCCTAAAAACCATTTTATTACATATACTAAAATGTTTTTATGTTAATTTTATAACCTATATCCATCTCATATGTCATGAATCATGTATGAAAATTGTGTTTCATGTGTATGGGGGATTAATGCCTCATCAATCGACGTATTTAATTTTCCATTAAAACCTCTATGTAATGGATAAAATGACAGGTTTAATGGATATATATGATGACAATAACATAAAAAAATCTAAAAATATAATTTATTTTTTTCTTACCATTCCGACCATTGAAAATCGATTTCATCGTTCATGTGTATGTTTGGATTACCAACTCCATGAAGCAATTTGTTTAAATTTTCATCAATGCAGTACTTGAATGGTATATATAAGTATATAAAACAAATCATATTATTCTTATGATTTAATTATAATTATCTGAATATAAAATAATTCATACCTTATTTTGATCATGATCATTGAAATTGAAGTGTTACTCATGCATATCTATGGCCTACCGTCTCATTGATTGTAACATTGTTAATTTTTCATAACCATATTTCATGGTATGGCTCTAAATTATAAATTATTTATTTTAATTATAATAACAACATGATTATTATTTTATATATGATTGTCATTTTAACATATTCAACATACTGAACCTATTTTGATTTTATTAACAGAACATCCTACAAACTCATGACATAGATATAATTGATTGAATAATTAAATAATTAAATAAATAAAATTAAATCACTTGTGTATGTATGGGGGATTAAATATTGATTTTTTGTAATAAATAAAATAATTGATAATTTTTTATTATAATAGAGTTGTCACGTTCTTGTCATGGGGTGTGGAAAAATCGAATTTTTAAAGTGTTTTCCTTGTGCAACACATATTCTGACCAAGGTTGTCTTCCTAAAATGATTCCTACATTTTTTACGTAAATTTTCTCATTCATTTTAACTATTAATGTTTGTTAATTATTATTTAATGAAAATAATTCAATTTTAGAAAATATATGAATTTTTATAAATTAAACTAACATGAAATGACATAATGTGATTAACAATGAAAAATTATGTCCATTTTGGTTTGGTTAATGTTATCCATCATTATTATTGATGTTATTGATATTTAGTTTCACACTATAATTTTCAAATCTCACACTAAAACTAATGTTAATTTATTTTGTGATTGTGATGTATAGAATCCATATAGAAAACTAAGTCCCACTCCTCCAGTAATAAATGTTTATAGAAACAACAATCAATAATGAGACACATTTAAATATTTATCTCAATTATATGTCATTTAATCCCCTAATAAACTCAACTACATCATATGAAGATTTTTTGTCTAGTATAATGGAGGAAAATATTTTAACAAAACAATATAAGTGAGTTTGAGATCAGTGTCATAGTAGACAATCATCAAACGTGTTTACTTCACATTTAGTCACCACAAAAATAAATAAAACATAATAATTTAGTCATATAATTAATGGTTACACCACATACCTCCCTTAATATAGGCCTTTGTATAGGCTCCCATTATCTGAATTAAGAGGTCACCATGGTGATAATTATAAGAATATAATAGAAGACAATGAAATAATATAAATTTAATAGGGATGAGGGAGAATGAATTATTTATTGAGATATATAAAATAAAATACAATACAATGAATATGACGATAGAATTTGGAAAAATAAGAAAAAAAATAAGAAACGTTTGATAATTAAAAATTATAATTGGTAGAAAAAACATTAATATTAGAAATAGAGAGGTATATTATATTAAAGGATTTGGGATAGCCACATCCTCCCAAAAAAATATATTTAATAATTATTTTTATTTTTGATATACAAATACCTTTTTTCTTCCATAATCCTCAGTGGTATGTAATAAAACACCTGAAAGAATTGAATGTTCAAATATTGTGTGCAGAGGGATAGGTGGGGTGTTACTCCTTCTAACCCTTTAGTAATGTATTCCTTAACATTATGGTAGTTAGATTTATGTGACAATATATTTTATGTTTTTAAGAATTGTAGTCATGGCTAAGCTCCTTGGTGTTAGGGTGTCTGAGGTGAGTAATGTGAGTAAAAGGTGGGATGGTGTTGTTATTGTTAAAGGATGAACAATAGTTTGTCACAATTACTGTAACACCCCAGGTAAGTAAATAATACAACATCATTATATTTATCCATATTTGTGAATCAAATACTAATATTACTTTAAAGGGGATGCTATGCTCGATGGCGTACCCAATACGCAACAACGAGTTTCTTGGGAATCTTACGTTGCACTCTAATAATAAAATAATATTATTTTAAATGGTAGTTAACGCCTACCCGTTGTAATGGAGGGAATGAACAGAACAATCTATAAAATTATTATATATGTTTGTCAAATATTTTTACTTTTTACAATAAATGTTATAGGATTAAAAATGCCAATGAATCGAACATTAAGCGTACACATTCTAATATTCTTTAAAAGGTCGATTAACCGCCTTTTGATGGAGAACCCCTTTTAAATCCACATTTTGACAATTTTATGTTTTATATTTGACAATATAAAATTCTTCTTTAGAATCGGGACATCAAAATTTACTTTGTGTAAAGTTTTGGTATTTTTCCGAAAAAGTTCAATTTTTAATGAATAGTGAAAAATGTTGTATTTTAATTCAAAACCTATTTTTAATCTAATTTATTTATATGATTAGATTATCTTTTGAATTGATTTTGAAGTTAAATTAGAATATATATTTACCATTTAATCCAATAGTGGTTGATGGAATTAATTTCACTTTGAAATCGGACTTAAACTAGTGTCAATCTTTTGATATATTCTGTTCCATAAAAACACGCTATTTGTTTTGACATCGGGAATTAATTATTAAATTAATTAATGCAACTTATATATTTTTAATTTTTTAAAATAGACATCATTTTTTAATTCTGAATACCAAATATAGCTTAGGGTGAATTTTTGTTAATTTTCTGAAAAACTTCAATTTTTGATGAATAGTGAAACCACTAAGTGGTACTTATAAAAACAGATTTTCCGTTTAAATGAAAATTTGCCACATTTGTGTTTTTAATTTAAAAATTCCAACATACATGGTTTTAATTAAGAAGTAAAATGTGGTTCAATGGGGTTAAAATAATTTTTTTGGTGAATAGTAACTTATTAAGTTTTTAATCGCGATTAGAGGCAATTCATGTAGTTTAATGTAAGAATTATGTTTTAATAAAATGAAATGACCTTGAAACATGTCCTACCCTAATTGGATGTGTCATGGAAGACCAATAAAATCCATGGGTCATCTTGGGGACCCCATCGAGCCACTTTCGTTGGAAAATTACATAAATACCTTTTTATTTAATGATAAAGTAAAAATGACACAAACATGAAATGTTTTACTAAAACACTTTTTACGTGGTGTTATACAGGTCATATTTTTGACTATAAATAGTAATTGGAAATCTAAAAAGATTTCCTACATCATAGTATTTCTTTTATAATTTTTAGACATTATATAAATTAAATTATTTATGACATCATAATGATGCAGCAATAACCTCATTATTTAACGATTTAAATAAAATGGAAATATAATGTAATATCTAAGACCTACACATGTCCAAAAACTATTCTATGAGTGTATTTCGAACCCTTACCACCTTATACTTGAAATACATCAATGTGGGACCTTTAAAATCCGAAACAATTTTTAAAATAAAGTAACATTTTGTAACTTTACAAGAGTGCCCCTCCTCTCCTCTTATAAAAGGCCCCCACCTCTACCTCCATACCCACACTCCCAAAGCCTTTGGCTCAACCAAACTCTTCCCATTTTGCCTCTAAACATCCTTCACTTACTCCTTGAAGACTCAATTTGGGCAGAAGTCTTCCCAAGGAAGCCTTTGAGCTCAAACCAAAGGGAGTTACCCGATTTTAAGGTAATGTCTTCACTTGAGTCCTTTTGTTTTATTTTGCCTCTCCAACCCCCTAAACTCTTTTTATTAATTTATTTTGTAACAAATCCAGTATATTAAATATAATAGGATGTTGTTATAAGAATGATTAGAGCTACACTTACACACACCTACATCTAATGGTTAATGAACATACTGTTTCCGTGGATTGCGAAATTCTGCCTCACGAAACAGTGATTGTTCAACACTCATATAACACCTTCAAAGGTGTCCATTAAGATGACACTATATTTATATATGATATCTAATATGTTTATGTTTTACTTAAGCTTCTGTATTTTTCATTTATGACATACTTTTATAGTTTCCATTATGGGTAAACGCGAGATCTTCATTTAAAGAAATGCGGACTACCGCCCCCTCAAAGTGATTTGATTCGTTAATACCATATGTGGTATGTATAAAGGATATATTTAATGATATTATATATGATACCATACTGGAATTAAAATACTATTATTTATCTTTATGTTTTAATTCCATTAAATATGAAATAGAAATGGAAGTAGCGTTCATGCGTACGTACGGCTTACCGTCTCCATGAACAGTGCATTTCATTTCTTAACTCTAAATGTTATATAATATTATAAATGCATGAATATACTCGATATATATGATATATATGATATATACATGATGAATATAATTCTGGATATAATGAACCTTTGACCACATGAACAACATGTAATTTTATGAAGTCCACTTTCGACTTAAGAACCAAGTATTGACAAAACAAACATTATTAACTTAAATGATTACATAATGTCTATGACATGGTAATAAGTGATATAAAAGGAATAATGAACTTGAAATAGGTTCTTAAGGAAGTATAAATTAACTCAAGTTTATTATTCAGGAGATTATAGAACGATCGAGTCAAGTCGGACCCGAGGTAAGGTATCTTACTATTCTTTTTCTTTTTAAGTACACTCTTTTATGTCATTCCTTCTAAAGCTCATCTTTCTTGTTATTGGGATGTTCTTTTATATTACTCTTACTGTAATTTATTTTTTCATATTATGAGAGACCCTATTCTCTCTCATCAATCCATTTTGGAAGTTTTGAGTAGTGCCGTTAGGCTGCCGAATTTTCTAATGAGATCTAACTTCTCTCTTTCTTTTTAAGTACTTTCTTTTTTGTCAATTCTTTTAATATCCTATTTGTTATGATGGGGGATGTTATTTTATATTCATCTTTCTGTAAATGTTATGTTAATATGATGAGATACCCCATTTTCTCTCATCAATCCATTTTGAATGTTTTAAGTGGCGGCGTTAGGCTGCCGAGTTTTCGTAAGGGATTTTTCATCCCACTTTTATTCCCGTGAGATTTATGCTACATTTGCCACAATTTCCTTTGAGTGGTGTATGTACTTCCCATTATTCTAATCTTTGTGTAATATAATTTCGTTTATGAGTATTTACATCAATTAAGTATTGTCCTTCTTTCATGGGGTGTATGTTTCGAAAGATACCCAAGTCGGTAAGGGACCTTTTCACCCTCGTCTTTTTAAAAGACTTATTTTGTTGGGTCTTTTAATTCACATATTTTTATGTTGGGATATGTTATCATATATCCTTATTGATTTAAATTTTAGGTCCAAGTGATGAGATACCATTTTTTATCTCTCATCAACTCTTTTTCTGAATTTTGAAGTGACGTCGTTAGGCTGTCAAATTTTTGCAAGGGAACTTCTTAACCCAAATGTGATTCTTTGGGATAAACTTGTACTCCTTGAATATGTCGTTCTATGAATATGTGTGAATAAACTCTTATTGTTTTACACTTAATATCCACTTATATTTGGTGTATTCGTTTGTCACACATAATTATGCAATTGATTTATCCTTAAACCAAGGATACCGTCTCTGTAAGGGTCTTCGTCTCAATCTCCATTCATTGAAGCATATTTTGTTTTATACACAACCATCTTTTATACGGTGTATAAACCACATTGACTTGTACATTTATTCAAAATGAATCATTTTTTATATGAAGCATTTTACTAAATGACAAAAAGGAATGTTTCTTTTTACATACGCAGTGAAAACGACCTTTTCCGCCGCCGAGATTATTATTTAATCTTTGGCTTCCTCAAAAATCAGTAACATTTTTAAAATAAAATAAATACCATATACTTTTTTATTGTACTTTGGTATTGAAAATGGTTTTGATAATGGATTCTATTATGTCAATATATTTAAATGATATATTGTAATTGAATAGTGGAAATGTTATCATTCCTTTATGTTGGTTTTATGTGTTATAATTTTATAATGGTACTTGGAAATTTTACGGGTGGTTACGTGATAAACCATATGACCGGTGGTGCCGTGAATACCAGGACGGGTGGTTACGTTATAACCTCCAATGCATTGGGTATAGAAGTCGGCCGTATGGCTATTCCATTAAGTATGTATGGAAGTTAGCTGAATGGCTATTCCATTAAGTGATATGTGTGGAAGTCGACCTTATGGTTCTTCCACATAGGTATGTTGCTGTCCCAAGTTAGGTTTATATGTTATGTGATATTTATATGGGTTTTATTGTAATCTTTTGGTTACAGAAGGGTATGTAATGAAATTTTATTCAGCGACGAGTTTTTACTACTTCAAAAAGGTGAAAAGTATTACTTTGATAATGTATACATGGTTTACTTGTTGTTTTGAAAAAAACTAATAGTTTTCATTCTTTTTGAATCCCTTACTGAGCTTTTTATGCTCATCCCAAGTTTTTGAAATGTTTTTCACAGGACTTAACGTGGACTAGGGTCAAGGATGGGATCGAGGGAAAGTCATGCAACCTAAAACATGGAACTGGACATGTTTCTTTTTAAGAGTTTTTATTTTATGGAAACTTAGTAAAAGTTTCTACTTTGTAAACTTTTGAGATGTAATAGTTATGTCCTAATTCTCTAAAACTCTAAACCTGAAAAGATACTCCATGTGAATTATTCATTTAATTCAATATTAAGTAGGTTTAATGCTGGGGCCTTATAGTTGGTATCAAAGGTCGGTTTAGACAACTTTAGGGATTAAGAGTTCTTGTGAGACACATGATTAGTCCCTATATCTATTATTTCAATTAAATCCTTGTTTTATAACATTTTTTCAGGTCAGGTAAAGTCGGTTACGAATGGAAGGAGAAGGATCTCAAACGACATTCCTATCTCTTCCTGATGACATGCTTGCAATAATTATTGCAAAGTCATCTTTGGATGATTGTGAAACTTTTTATAGCATACAACTCACTTTCAAGCAGTTGTTTGAGATATCAAACACCTCCACTATACCTCGTTATCATCGTGGATCATGGGTTGTTTTTAGACTAATACTATATTCACAATATTCTCATATTTTCAAGAAAGGTAAATATTATCAAGGTATTTTCAAATATTTTACCTTATCACAAGAATTTGAAGCATATTATGATTTTAAAAATGGTGCTGAGGAAGGAGACCCTTGAGAAAACTATTTATATTTTCTTTTAAAATATAGTCTCACATTACATACTTATGGTATTTTAAAAGGACCAATAATATAATGTTTTAACTCAATTTCGGTCCAACTATTTTACAGAAATAATGTTTTATCAGATGTTTTGGAATTATATATCATACATGATTATTTTCCAAAACTATTTTTCTGTGAACACCCATATGACCCATGTTGTACGAGGTGTATTTGGATGGAGGAAGAAAATGATTTTGAAGGATCTCTAAATAATTGTTGTAATTCATGGGACTTCTACCTACGTGAGCAAGATGACTATGAAACTGAGTGGACGACATGATCAAGGTATGATGTTATTCATTTTGGGAATCGTTTTATTTTATCTTATGGTGGTGAAATAAGACGTCAAGAATTAAGATGTTGAGATCGTAACGAATTTGGATGAAAATTAAAGGTATAAGGGAACGATTGAGGTTAAAACATGTTAGGGTTCTTTTTGGAGTTTTATAAAATGGAAAACACGCAGACTGTGTGTCAACCCGTCGCGTCAGACAAAGCTGCAGGAATCGAACCCACAACCAATGTGGAACTGGTATTTATCACCTACAACTGGACTACGTGAAGTACCTGGTTAGTTTGACTGATTCTTTTTAGTTAGATGATTTTATGAATTAAGAGTAAGTTGATTTTGGGTTATCTATGGATATCTATTAACCTATCATGGAGGATATGTGATTAGGTTAATTACTTTTCAATACAAGACATTAAGAGCAACTTATGTTGTTTGGAGATAAATGATACGATTTAACTTGGAAGAATATGTGACTAAATCCCTCAAATATTTGGGTTTCAATCTTAGTTTGGTTTACTTTGAAGAATTTTATGGACAAATTGATTATCGAATTGTCCTCGTTGAACTTTGTGTTTTGTTGGAAAAATTTTGGAGATTAAGAATAGATTTTCTTTTTATAAGGGGTTATCCTTTTATGGATTATCTGATCTTCTACTAGACTTTTTGGTTTTGGTTTTGGTTTAAAGACTTGGGAAGTATATAGTTCTCTTTTGTGGATTAGGTGATTCTCTAGAAGATGATTATAGTACTCTTAATGTGAACAAGTCTTCCTAAATACTCGTCTTTTGGAGAAAATATGAGTTTGTGTAAAAGTTGAAATTCAACATGATAAGTGATTATGTTTCCTTATGAATAAATTACTCAATAAAAATAACTTAAAACAAGAATGTTGTCTATTAACTTTTCCTACTGGGGAATCGAATACCGTTTAACCCATTACAAGATTTTGATTTTCTTGTGGTTAACTTTCTCCTAAACATGTTTTCTATCACTCTCCATCAGAACATGACCCTTTGTTTTTTCCTCCATGTCCATTTTTTTGTACTTGGAATCTTAGTATGGGTTAACTCGGGAGACCTTTGTACTTATCTTTCTTTATTTTAATGTGATTTTTTTACCGACTCTTGTTCCGATGTGGGACATTCAAGGATGTTTCCAAGCCCAATTTTAAAATTGCGAGGATGCAATTCCCAAAAGGGGGGAAGGATGTAACACCCCGGGTAAATAAAGAATATGACATCTTTATATTTATCCATATTTGTGAATCAAATATTAATACTACTTTAAAGGGGATGCTATGCTCGATGGCGTACCCAATACACAACAACGAGTTTCTTGGGAATGTTACGTTGCACTCTAATAATAAAATAATTTAAATTTAAATGGTAGTTAAAGCCTAGCCGTTGTAATGGAGGGAATGAACAGAACTAACTACCAAATGATTATATATGTTTGTCAAATATTTTTACTTTTTACAATAAATTTTAGAGGATTAAAAATGCGAATGAATCCAATTTTAAGCGTAAACATTCAAATATTCTTTAAAAGGTCGATTAACCGCCTTTTGATGGAGAACCTCTTTTAAATCCACCATTTGAAAATTTTATGTGTTTTATTTGACAAAATAAAATTCTTCTTTAGAATCGGGACATCAAAATTTACTTTGTGTAAATTTTTGGTATTTTTCCGAAAAAGTTCAATTTTTAATGAATAGTGAAAAATGTTGTATTTTAATTCAAAAAATATTTTTAATATAATTTATTTATATGATTAGTTAATCTTTTGAATTGGTTTTAAATTGAAATTAGAATATATTTTTACCATATAATCCAATAGTGGTCGATGGAATTAATTTCACTTTGAAATCGGACTTAAACTAGTGTCAATCTTTTGATACATTTTGTTTCATAAAAAGACACTATTCGTTTTGACAGCGGGAATTAATTATTAAATTAATTAATGAAACTTATATGTTATTAATTTTTTAAAATAGACATCATTTTTAATTCGGAATATCAAATATACCTTAGGGTGAGTTTTTGGTAATTTTCTGAAAAACATCAATTTTTGATGAATAGTGAAACCACTAAGTGGTACTTATAAAAACATATTTTCCGTTTAAATGAAATTATTCCACATTTGTGTTTTGAATTTCAAAATTCCGACATACATGGTTGTCATTAAGAAGTAAAATGTTGTTCAACGGGATTAAAATAATTTTTTGGTGAATAGTAACTTATTAAGTTTTTAATCGCGATTAGAGGTAATTACTGTAGTTTAATGTATGAATTATGTTTTAATAAAATGAAATGACCTAGACACATGTCCTACCCTCATTGGATGTGTCATGTCCGACCCACGAAAATCCATGGGTCAACATGGGGACCCCATGGAGCCACATTGGTTGGAAAATTACATAAATACCTTTTTATTTAATGATAAAGTAAAAATGACACAAACATGAAATGTTTTACTAAAACAATTTTTACGTGGGGTTATACGAGTCATATTTTTGACTATAAATAGTAATTATAATGATAAAAATATTTCATACATCATATTATTTTTTTATAATTTTTAAGACATTAAATAAATTAAATTATTTATGACATCATAATGATGCATCGATGACCTCATTAATTAACGCTTTAAATAAAATGGAAATATAATGTAATATCTAAGACCTACACATGTCCAAAACCTATTGGATGAGTGTATTTAGAACCCTTATCACCTTATCCTCGAAATACATCAATGTGGGACCACTAAAATCCGAAACTCTTTTGAAAATAAAGTAACATTTTGTAACTTTACTAGAGTGACCCTCCTCTCCTCTTATAAAAGGCCACCACCTCTACCCCCTTACCCACACTCCCAATGCCTTTGGATCGGACAACCTCTTCCCATTTGGCTCTCCAATTCCTTCTCTTACTCCTTGAAGCCTCACTTTGGGTAGAAGTCTTCCCAAGGAAGCCTTTGAGCTCAAACCAAAAGGAGTTACCCGATTTTAATGTAATGTCTTCACTTGAGTCCTTTTGATTTATTTTGCCTCTCCAACCCCAAAAATCTTTTTATTCATTTCTTTTGTAACAACTCCAGTATATTCGATATACTATGATGTTGTTATAAGAAGGATTTTAGCTACACTTACACACACCTACATCTAATGGTTAAAGAATATATTGTTTCCGTGGATGGCGAATTTCTGCCTCACGAAACGATGATTGTTCAACACTCATATAACACCTTCAAAGGTGGCCATTAATATGACACTATATTTATATATGATATCTAATATGTTTATTTTTTACTTATGTTTCTGTATTTTTCATTTATGGCATACCTTTATGGTTTCCATTATGGGTAAATGCGATATCTTCATTTAAGGAAGTGCGGACTACCACCCCCTCAAAGTGATTTGATTCGTTAAAACCATATGTGGAACGTATAAAAGATATATTTAATGATATTATATATGATACCATAATGGAATTAAAATAATATTATGTATCATTACGTTTTAATTCCATTAAATATGAAATAGAAATGGAAGTAGCGTTCATGCGTACGTACGACTTACCGTCTCCATGAACGGTGCATTTCATTTCGTAACTCTAAATGTTATGTAATATTATAAATTCAGGAATATACTGGATATATATGATATATATTATATATAAATGATGAATAAAATTATGGATATAGTGAAACTTTGACAACACGAACAACATGTAATTGTAAGAAGTCCACTTTCGACTTAAGATCCAAGTATCGACAAAACAAACATTATTAACTTAAATGATTAAATAATGTCTATGACATGGTAATAAGTGATATAAATTGAATAATGAACTTGAAAAAGGTTCTTAAAGAAGTATAAATTAACTCAAGTTTATTATTCAGGAGATTAAAGAAAAATCAAGTCAAGTCGGACTCGAGGAAAGGGATCTTACTCCTCTCTTTCTTTTTAAGTACACTCTTTTATGTCATTCCTTCTAAAGCTCATCTTTCTTGTTATTGGGATGTTCTTTTATATTACTCTTACTGTAAATTTTATGTTCATATGATGAGAGACCCTATTCCCTGTCATCAATCCATTTTGGAAGTTTTGAGTGGCGCCGTTAGGCTGCCGAATTTTCATAAGAGATCTAACTTCTCACTTTATTTTTAAGTACTCTCATTTTTGTCACTTTTTTTAAGATACTCTTTGTTATGATGGGGGATGTTCTTTTATATTCCTCTTTCTGTAAACGTTATGTTAATATGATGAGAGACCCTATTTTCTCCCATCAATCCATTTTGGATGTTTTAAGTGGTGCCGTTAGGCTGCCAACTTTTCGTAAGGGATTTTTCATCCCACTTTTATTCCCGTGAGATTTATGCTACATTTTCCACAATTTCCTTTGAGTGGTATATGTACTTCCCATTATTCTACTATTTGTGTAATATAATTTCATTTATGAGTATTTACATCAACGATTTATTGTCCTTCTTTCATGGGGTGTATGTTTCAAAAGACACCCAAGTCGGTAAGGGAACCTTTCACCCTCCTCTTTTTAAAAGGCTTCTTTTTTTGGGTCTTTTAATTCATATATTGTTATGTTGGGATATGTTCTCATATATCCTTATTGATGTAAATTTTATTTCCAAGTGATGAGATACCCTTTTTTATCTCTCATCAACTCTTTTTCTGAATTTTGAAGTGACGCCGTTAGGCTGTCAAATTTTTGCAGGGGAACTTCTTAACCAAAATTTGATTCTTTGGGATAAACTTGTACTCCTTGAATATGTCGTTCTATGAATATGTGTGAATAACCTCTTATTTTGTTACACTTAATATCCACTTATATTTGGTGTATTCGTTTGTCACACATAATTATGCAATTGATTTATCCTTAAACAAAGGATACCGTCTTTGTAAGGGTCTTCGTCTCAATCTCCATTCATTGAGGCATATTTTGTTTTATACACAACCTTCTTTTATACGTTGTATAAACCCCTTTTACTATTACGTTTATTCAAAATGAATCTTTTTTTATACGAAGCATTTTACTAAATGACAAAAAGGAATGTTTATTTTTACGTATGCGGTGACAATGACCTTTTCCTCCGCCGTGAGTATTATTTGATCTTTGGCTTCCTCAACAAGCCGTAATGTTTTTAAAATAAAATAAATACCATATACTTTTTTTTTATTTTGGTATTGAAAATGGTTTTGATAATGGATTCTATTATGTCAATATATTTAAATGATATATTGTGATTGAAATGTGGAATTGTTATCATTCCTTTATGTTGGTTTTTTGTGTTATAATTCTATAATGGTACTTGGACATTTTACGGGTGGTTACGTGATAAACCATATGACAGGTGGTGCCGTGAATACCAGGATGGGTGGTTACGTTATAACCTCCAATGCATTGGTTATGGAAGTTAGCTGTATGGCTATTCCATTAAGTATGTATGGATGTTGGCTGAATGGCTATTTCATTAAGTGATATTCGTGGAAGTCGACCTTATGGTTCTTCCACATAAGTATGTTTGTGTACCAAGTTACCTTTATATGTTATGTGAACATTATATGGGGTTTATGGTAATATTTTTGTTACAGAAGGGTAAGTAATGAACTTTTATTCAGAGAAGAGTTTTTACTACTTTAAAAAGGTGAAAAGTATAACTTTGATAAAGTATACATGGTTTACTTGTTGTTTTGAAAAAAAAACTAACAGTTTTCATTCTTTGTGAATCCCTTACTGAGCTTTTTATGCTCATCCCAAGTTTTTGAAATGTTTTTCAGAGGACTTAACTTGGACTGGGGTCAAGGATGAGATCAAGGGAATGTCATGCAACCTAAAACATGGAACTGCACATGTTTCTTTTTAAGAGTTTTTATTTTATGGAAACTTAGTAAAAGTTTCTACTTTGTAAACTTTTGAGATGTAATAGTTATATCCTAATTCTCTAAAACTCTAAACCTGAAAAGATCCTTAATGTTAATTATTCATTTAATTCAATATTAATTAAGGTTTAAGGCTAGGGACTTATAATTACCCCTCAAAGAATATGATACCCAGAATGGTGACCATTTTAATAAAAATGTGTGACTTCTATAGCATAGAAAACAATACCAAGGTGGGAACCTAGATACATGCACACACACATGACATGGGCCATATCACACCTTTGTGGACTGAGTTTCCTTTGGACGAACTCATCATTCTGTCTAATTTCATAGGCTCACACACATTTCCATCACAATAACGCATTCTTAGTGGCCTCCAAGACATGATTGTCTCTTAATGAGGCAGGTTATGTTGATATGGCCTACTTTTGGAGGGTTTCTCCAAGATTTTGTTTCTTTTTCTACAAAAAAACATGAATATTGTGAATAAAATAATTAAAATCAATTATAAATTCCAAAAAATAACCTTTAATATGATAAACCATTAAAATAACATAGTTATATCAACATTAATTATATAATTTAAAATCCCCAAATATCAATAAATTATTGAAAATAACAAATTTTTCATTTAAAATCATTGAAATATAATATATTTTTTAAAAAAAATCAAAAAAAATACCCATGTGCCAAACCCCCTCCCACTTAAACTGTGCACATCATGAAGAATTAAATCTCAACTTGAAATTAAAAGGTAACCAATGTTACCATTATTCAAATCTGAATGTAACTAAATAAAACAATTATCCATTGTAAATATAATTTTCTAAATCCCTAAAATTATTAACTAAATTTCACACATTTCGATGATATAATTAATCAATTTTGTTTACTTTCACTCTTTTGAAAAATATATAAATTCATCTTTAATTCATTAATGTTCCTCAATTTCTTGTTATTAAAAATGTAAAACCATTATTTACCTTAATTTTATAATTTGACTAATCACTCATGGTATTATTCAACTAGATTTTTTCTCAAATCATGAGAACATGATCCTTTTCAATAATCTTGTAAAAATCGAATCCCTCCTCATTGTAATGAAAAAAGTCACATAAATCACGAGGACTTGTAATAAAGGTTAAATTATCAATGAGACTTAAGGTAGTTAGGAAATTATTTTTTCATAGTAAGGGTCAAATACAATGTTAATATATAAATTAATAAGAATGATATTTAAAGTAAAACCTCAATGAAATTACCAATTAAAAATGTAAAAACACCCAATTCCCATACTCAATGTAAGGTCATAATTATTAAAATCATAATTAATTATGATCACCCTCTTTATTCTTTTCCACTTTTATAATTTTCAAAGTATTTATTTTTTATTTTAATCATTTTTTTAATACCAATATACATTTACATTACATGTTGGAAATTTATTCATGGAATAAACATCTCATCGACAACCTTAACACATATAAAAACAATCATCTATCCAGTAATGGTTATTTTTTATTCTTCATAATCACAAACTATTCAAATTTTTTCATCTTTTTTCTATCATTAGGGGAAAATAGTAAAGTATAATGAATAAATCACCAACCATTTCCAATACCCACATTTATAAGACTGAATTTTTTTTTATATTATACTTTTATCATTCACATTTAATTAATTTATCCCCATGTTTTAACATTTATATGCCATAAAAGTACTAAGAATTAGGTTGGAATGCACAATAGAGTCTTGAAATGTGTCTCATCCCTATTAACGCAAATAAAGATATAAATGGATTAATTGATAAATTATTTAATTTTTTTTTAAAATGGATTAGGTATATTTATAATATTTTAAATGTATTTTAAATGTGGTTTTGTACATTGATAGCTTATACAAGTTTCAACTCAGGTTCTAGTAGGTTTCTTGTCAAATGATCACTACAGAAATATATTAAAGATAAAATATTAAATATTTAGTCATTAAATAATATTGAAATTATAAATATGATATTGGAAAATCATTCATTGAATCAATATTAAAAATATGAATTATCATAAATTTCAAAAATTAAAATCCTGAAAAATTTTTAGGAAAATTTCATTTACATAAATCAACTAATTCACTTAACCCATGAGTCCCCATTTTAATATCCATATATCATTATAATCTTTTAATTATAACTTTTACGGATTTAATATTATTTTTATACCAATCTAATAAATGTAATCAATGTGTTCCTATGAAAATAATATCTCCTAGATAATTGAAGTCATGAAAGAATTTAAGAATTGGATCGTAATTTTATGTTTAAATCACAAAAAATGTTATTATGATAGAAAGTATAATAGTATTAACCTATATAGTGTAAGAATAAATTCCCAATTCTTATGAAAATATTGTACTATTACATCAATTATCAGGGGATACCTTGTTCCATCATGAACCTACAAAATATAATTATTCAATTAAGCAAACAAATTTTTTCATAAAAGAAAAGAAGATAATGGTAGTGGGGGAGAATAAAAATTTTTAATAACGAAATACAAATATATATTTTTAAAAAGAAAAAACTAATAATTCATTGTCTGATACCTCAAGTGGGCCCATGATTATTACTTCCTCATTTGGGAAGTACATCTTGTTATCCACATTTTGATGGGGGTAGTTCATCTTGGACTTGAACAACCACATGCTTCATTTCCCAAATTTCAAATCTTCATTGTCGCTGTGTAATGATCCAAGAAGAGTGTATACCACCCACCCCCCATTCACAATTTTTTATGTCTGGAATGACATGGGAATGATTATGTATGAATTATCAACTTCTGGGTTTTCAACTTATACAATATCTTATTGATTTTATAGTGTTTTCTCAATATGGGTTGCACTAATTGAATGATAAAATGGAATGTAATATGGTCATTTCAATTAAAAATTCGGAAAAATATAATAATCCATTTTAAAGTGAGTATCATGTGTCTTTTTTTACTTAGTCCAAAATACATGGAATTACTCATATGCATCCTCAAATTCATTATCATTCACATTTTGGGTTCAATGTCTTATTTAATGGTGAGTGTATCTTGGAGTTAGATGGTGGAATATGTTGGTAATTAGTTGGTATCATCCATATTATCTACAAATTCAACAACATGGGTGGTGTATTCTTCAATGGATATAAAGATCTGAAATGGTTCCGTTTTATATTATTTTTAAGGATCATAGAGATAAAGTTGTAACTCACACTCATTCTCCAGGACATCTATATCTTATTGATCTCCCAAACATATCTTAGTTTGAGAGTCTTCCACATCATGAATAAATTATATATCATCATGGTCAGGTTAGATCTGGTTATTCAAGAGAATCGGTGTTTTATACTCCATAAAAGAGTTCTCATCTTCATGAATATACTAATAAAAATTCAGAAAGATCAGTGGAAAATCCTCTATGACTTTGTTGGGATTTTTCAAATTTTTTGGATCCTTTGTCAATGAACAAACATAATTAAATTATCAATCATTTTTTTTCTCAATATTTGTACCACTTATTTTTTATGTTCTTCCATCTAGAATTTATCATATCCAAACTCTTATTAGTGTTTCTATTATACCTATTAGTTTTCAACCCAACCATAATAATTTGATTTTGAATACATAATGGGAAATATTAATGGTATTTTATGAAATAAAATCTATCTACTTAGTGTGAAAATGAAAAATTATTCAATATAATGATTTTATCCCCACAAATGGTGCCAGATATATTGCATACCTAACACAAGGTGTGGTAAAAGAATATTTATAAAAAAATTCCTAGTGCACTACAATGGCTATCTTAGGTCATCGTAAAGGATTAACATCAAATCCTGTTTACATAATTAATCTAATTCACATAAATTTTTATTTTTATTACTTTTTAATATTTATAATGGAATTTGGTAAAATATATGAAATTATAAAAAATAAAGTGACATATATGTAGAAGAATGCAGATAAGAATATAATGGGACACAGAATTAGCATTTTACACAGATGATTGATGTAAAATCATTATCTCTAGTTAAGCATGAAACTAGTGAGGCCAGAAAATTATGAATGATAAAATTTAATCAATAAAATTAAACCATAAACATGGAATTGGTTTTTAAGTCTCGCTCAAAATCACCTTTTCACCAATTGATTATTCTCAAAGGATCCAAATCCAAATCCATCCAGATTGTCACACCAACATCAATAATTTGTAGGAGCATCGATCATCAGATAATTGGTTCTAGAATGACGATGTAATAATTCCTTTGATGTCTGAATAATCAATGGATCACTCTTCCTCCAATGAATGAAGGAGATCTCAATATAATCACATGGATCTAGATATTCTTTCTATCAAACTTTAGAGTGGAGATATGATCTCTCTATATTTTCATATGTATATTTACTAGTGAGATCCCATCATCTCCATTTTATATTTTATTATAGAAATACATAAAATGGGATCCATGGCCTCTAAATATTTAACACACTATAGAAACAATATAATATGACTAATTTTCTAATTCATAAATATCATTTATATTTTTTTCACTTTCTTTTAATATAACAAATATATTACATGATAAAACTTAGGAAATTAAATCAACTAATCAATCCCCCCAATATTAATTTAACAATGTATATATTAAATTAATATTAATTCACATAGAAATATATATATACTTTATCATGTTAAAATACATTTAATAAATAAAAAAAATTCCATTTATTCTCAAATAGAATAATAAAAATTTAAATATTCCTTTGGTGAGAAGACACCATTAAAAGAATCTCATACCCTAGTGTTGGGGTCTACCATATCTTATATAACTATTCACTAGAATATGGATGATTCATCAATACTCTCTTTTGTGAGGCAGTATAGTCCATTATCGTGATAGTAGTGAATAGTTTTCATGGACTTGTAATGGAGTATAAAAACCCATTTAGTTCCCTTAAGGAGATAAGGATAACTCATTGAAATGAAAAACAACCTAAGATGAGATATGCTATAATATACAATCTTTGTCTTTATATATCTTATAATGTGGCATGGACACTTGTGTAATCATCCTTTCAGAATTTATTTTTTTGATCTATCGGGATGGATTTACCTTGGACTATCGTGGACATGTATTTATCAAGGTACTATTATCCTTCTCAACCAAGACAGATATATAATACTTCCTAAACTTTTAGGTGACATATTATATTTTTTTTTCATTCAATTAATTACATACTACAAATGGAACACCAAAAAAAATCTAACACACCAATATTTATTTATAATGGTTTTTTTCCTTGCATTAAATTACTTAATAAAAATGTTCACACTGATAATGATATTAATTTAAGAGATCTATACAAATGTATGTAGATCTAGAAAATAAACAACACATGAATCATACAGTATTCCTACTAGTGGACCCTATTTATGACCTCAACTACTATAGATCTCAAATTGTGAACATCGTGTGAAGATGTCTCAATGCATATGATCCTCTATCACCTAATAGATAGATATATACTATGTATAACCATTAAGATATATCTATACCAAATGACATATATTTAATACTAATCTCATAGTATCTCTAGGTTGTTACAATAGAATGTGATCATCTCTAACATTTTGATAAGATAGTTAATAAATGGAAATTACCATTTAATACTAGAAAATATAAGGTATACATTATAATATTCATTTTACACAATGCTTATCTCACTATATATATGAATTAGTAATCAATAATTAATGTTTATGTTGGGTCTAGGGAACCATATTTTTTAAAAATTCCATGTAATGATAGATTGTGAGTATAAAATAATGAACTTGTACTTTTTTTGGTTCATGGGTGGAATCATTCTTATTATTATAATTGAAATTTAGGGTGATATATTAATTTTAAATTCTCACTCTAAAACTACTAATAATTTATTTAATTATTTAATAATATTTAATGCTAATGGAACAATAAATTACACCCCCTATTGTAGTCAACATTCATGGAACAACTCAATTGATAATGTGAGAAATTATATGACGTGGATCTATCATATTTAAATTCATCTATTTAATAGATCAAATCCATGGTATAAGGAACATGTGGTCAATATAAGGGAAGGAAAATATTTTTAAAAAAAAATAGAAGTGATTTTAAATTTAGTGTCAGGGAAGACAATAATAAAACTCACTCACTTCATCCTTTCCCACCAAAAACATAAATAAAATATATGAAATCGAGAGAAAATTGAATGTAAACAAAATATAACTCCCCCTTGACTATCCTTTGGATATCAAACCATTATAGAGAGTAATATCAAATGGTGGCTATAATGGAAAGAAGATAAAAGAAGGAAATAAAACATAATGAATATGGATGTGATATAATAGAATAGATTTATAGGCAATGAATAAAATAAAAGAGATGGGTGTTATAATATAATATTAAACGAATTTGAAATATAATATAAGAAACATAAAATACTAATAATAATTTTTGGGAATAGTAATTACAATAATTATAAAAAGAATGAGAAGAAGATAGAATAATAATAATAATAATAATGGACAGATTGACAGAACACATTTATTAGACAAAAAAATGAATGAATTTGATTTTATAAATGAAAAAATAAATTATTATAGAGACATTGGACAAAAATAAAAAGAGAAAAATAAATAAAATAAAATAAATTATAGTAGCATGAGAATCCAGTAGTAGTGATTCCCCTGCGTTGGTGCTAACTCACTTGTTAAAAATAGAGAGTGCTTATTTTATAGGGTAAAGGGTTTCCAAGGACTCATCTTGAATCTCCTCATATCATTATTTTTTATGTATTAAATATATAGATAATTTTTTCAGCTGTAATACCTAGTGGTATGTAATAATTAGCAATCGAAGGAATTTTTTGATTAAATGTAGCATGGACTGGGTCCAGTGGGGCCACACTTCTTCTACACCTTTGTTCATTCATGGATTCAGTGCATGGTAATGTGTGAGATATGGAAGCAGAACTTCGGTGGTATGGAGAGTATAAATGAAAGATCTCATTGGTGTGGTGGTTTCCGAGGTTGGGGAATCGAGTAAGTGGTATGATAAAATATGTTTTGTTAATGGAAAAATTGTATTGGGGAATGTTTATTCTAGATAAAAAATTATCACGTTTGTGGAGATCATTTAAATAATAATGTGTGATTTATGATGCACAAAATACAACAATGATGTGGGGACTCATATATATTCACAGACAGTTGACATGGGCCACAGAACCTCCACAATTATCAAGTGGTCTTAGTCACAACTCTACACACATGATTATCCCTACGGCTCACAAGAACTGTAGCAGTAGACATGTTCTCTGAGTGACCTACATGTCTAGCAGGCCTCTTCATGAGGCTGGGTATGTGGCTGTGGGCTACATGTTGGGGGTTATCCCTTGGTTGGACATAATTTGTTTTACTAAACCCCTTAAAAAATTAGAATAATATAAACTATAACAAAACTTCCAAAAAAATAACCATTAATAAGATGAAAAATTAGAAACCTACTTTTAAATTCATTATAATTATCTTTTTATTGATAATAAATGATCATACATAGAAATATGATCAATTATAACCCATATAATATCATTCTACCTTGGAGTATTCAATACTGTTATAAATAAATCTATTGTAATATTGTCCCACTTCAATGCAGTTAATGGTAGAGGACTCATGACACCTTTACAATGTTATTTACTACTATTATCAGATATCATACTAATCGTATTAACTAATATCCTACAATTTCCAACATGATACCATCAAACTATAAATTTCTTTGAAATCAATATACATATTTTTTATTCCGAGGTGTATAGAGAAATTGTATTTATGTAATTCATTTAGTAATTTCCTCTCGAACTTATCTATAGATGAGACACATAACTTATTTCCAAACAAAAACAATCCATATGTATATATAATTTCTTTTAATATCCCATAATTTTCCACTTTATTCAAATTTTTAATCTCTCATAATATCATTGGGACTTTTATATCTTTTCAAATAGGATGTTATGGAAATTTCTTGAAAAATTAATAATGGATCCCCAACCTAGAAATGAACATACGCCTATTTAATAAATCATTCTATATGGGATCCTTGTTAATCCTAGTCACAATAAAAACACTACAGTATTTCTTTCTCAATGCATCATTCCCATTTTTCTTATTCTAGGGTGGTAGTGTATTAATTTATTATAGTATTTAACCACATTGGGCCAACTTGTTTACCTCATATTGAGAAAATTAAAAGAAAATGTATACATTAAATTATTGTAGTCCATATATATCATTCATATTTCCGTAATGAGGTAGTGTGTCATTATTTTCAAATATAATATTATTGATTATTTATCTTGGTCAAAATATGGATAGTTTTCTTCAATGATTTTTAATTTCCCCGATTCTTAGGAAATCAACCAACAAATCTACATAAGGATACATAAAATTTCAATATTTGATGAATCTCTATAAATTAAATGTTCTTCCTTACACAATTGTAGATTCAAAATCAGTTCGTTAATCAATATCATCATTATTAATTCAAAATATTACTTCGTATTCTATTGAAAATCTGAATTTAACCCCATGTATATGTTAACATCATTAATAGGTTGGAAAAACATGTGAAATCTTGGACGAACATCAAGTTGTAACATGATTGTCCTAGGATTCAATATATCATACTTATGATAATTGGAATAGGTTATTCATTGAATACATTTTATATTAAGGGTCAATAATCATTCTATTTTTGGAGACAATATGACCATGAAAAAAAAATTCATTGAGCCAAAATTCAAAATTAATATACGTCCCATAAATTCATTTCTTCTAAGGGCCACTAGAATTATTTGTAGGTGGTTTCCATGATATTCATATATATTATTGTACATCAATATATTTTTAATGATTACAATACCAATGTTATCAAGATACACCATTAATTCTCTATTCGTATGATATATGTAGACAAACAGTAGACCGGTCAATCTAAAAGAATTTAATGTAAAATTAGAATGTTCATACATTTTTCAATATGTAATCATGATTATATAAAACTTCTTCACCCTTTACTGATTATAACTAGAGGAATGGTCAATCATTTAAATGTATTGGGACCCTTAATGATGATCAAATAAATAATAAATTTGATTGAAAATATATTTATTATTCATAGGGATCACATTTATATTTTTATAACCCTTATACAATATAATGGAACATATATAATTATTACAAATTAAATATGTGTTCACCATAGTGAAATGATAGTGAGTATAAATCAATTTTCTCTCACTTGATAGAACTATTTCACTATCTCCATCAACTATAATATTTTCATTATGTAAAGAGTTTTTGTTATAGGCATGTATGAGGAACAATTTCAATAGAAAATTCAACTTCAATGTCTACATGATGACCAGGTAATCCCTATAGAAAAAATTCAATTAAATTTTGTACCACGGGTACATCCATTATTCATTGGATACCTTCCTCATCAATATATAATACTTTATATTCATCTCTTTTTAATATTTTATTATGGATAGATTTTGGTGGGTATAGAAATTTCAAGGGAGCTAATGACTCCCCTTCAATCGTTAGACCGCCATGACGCCTTTTTCATTTTCACTACTCCTAAAAGTGAGAAATATCATAGCCAAGAACATGAACTAGTATTTATCTACAAATAATTTTATGTTACCATTGAATGTTAGAGGTTTTTTGTTTTGAACAAATCTATCATAGTTATACCATGTTGCAGATCGTAATTATGATCTACGTGGGTGATATTATAAGTCAATACCAAGGTAAACTACCACAATATAACCATAAACTAACATTTCGCAACTCCAACCTCGTTAAATTGTTCAAGGAGAATATACCATCATTGACTATGGGTGTTGATTCTGTTTTCATTGCACCATATAATCTCCAAAATTTAATAATATAATACACAAAATAAGATAAATATGTTAAATAATAAAATTGAATTATTAATAGGTTTTATATAGTGTTCCCTATAAATCATGGATTGTTCTCATAGTACTTATGTTATCTATGATGGTTCATATAAACCCAATCGCATGGAATCTACTAAAATTAATATGATTTCAAGTACAACATATTAAACTCCAAAATCCTAGATCCATTATTTATATTAGATTATTATTATAGGATACACATGTTTCTAAATGATAAAACAATTTAGTAGTATTAGAAGACCCTATATATACATATAATACATTTTAAAATACAAAACATAGCACGATCATATATTGAGATCATGATTGTCAAATCTATCATATCACTTAAAAATTCCACATAATATTCCATTAAGATATATGGGGTTTGTAAAAAATATGGCTGATCTTATATTCTCAGAAAGTTGTAACAGAAAAAGAATTAATATATATCATAATCATGGAATGAGTTATATCATAAGAATTAATGAACAATTTTAATATAAAATAAACTAAAATAAAGGAATTATAATCAATTAAAAATAAATAAAAACACAAACCCCGACAATTATTTACCTCCTGCAGATATAATCCATACTGTCAAAAATCAAAAAAAAAATCAAGTACTTGTGGCAAGTCAATTTTCTATCATGGGAAAATTTCTCCACCTTAATAAATCATGTATTTTATCACAAGATTTTTGATTCATAAAGGGGATATATAATTATAGGACCCACCCATCAGCTATAATTTCCAAATGAATTCAATATAAGATTCATCATGTCCTTTCATACCATTCCTTATGAAACCTCATATTTATTTTAATTATTATATCTATATAATGAGAAATATGGAATCTAAATTATCCCACATTCAATGGAATACAATTTTTGTCTAGTAATAAATCTATATAATTTGTTTCATATCATCCTAGAATAATGAATTACCCATATCAAATAAATATATTGGTCAGGGTACCTACAATATGTTGGGTTATCCATGGAATATTTTTTTTGGATTTAATTGCCTTCATTAGTACGAGAGAATGTAAATTGTAGTAAACTTCCACTATCATAGTTTATAAATAGATATTGAATATTCCAAATCATATCCACTGATATTTTATAGCTATTTGTATCATCCTAGTCCCATTCCTTGTGCCTTATGGTGATGATCAAGTCAATGATGAACAAACTCTTTGTAGACTGATTACCCATATGTGAATATCTTCCATAGTTACACTTTAATGACCTATATATTTATGTAATAATACTTTTTGATTTCAATTAATACTTATTAATAAGGGATTAATTATAAGATAAAGAGGACTCTTTTTCTGATAGCGTACTCTACACGCAACAACAGGCCTCTCCCAAATATTACATTGCACAAAACATTTATATTTTCTGAAAAATTAAACAATAATATTATGATTATTTTAAATGGTAGATGACTACATGTAATTGGAAAATAAGTAATGAATAGAATAAAATTAATTTTGAAATATGGTTTATTGATATTTAAATTATGATTCTTCGATTACCATATTTATTAAAAATGTAAATAAAAACAAATTAAATATAATAAATGTGTTTTTATAAAAACATATTTAATTGAAAATAATAATGTATTAATATCAATCATAATTGATTTTCATTTAATGATATATATTAAATGAAATGTTTTAAATTTATCTTATTAATTTTCTATATATTATATAAGAATAAATTCATTTTTTCAAATAAAAGAAGTATTTTTCTAAAATTGTTCTTTTAACACCATTTGATGGTGAACCCTTTTAAAATATAATTTTTGTCACCATTATATGTTTTATTTGTCAAAATAATAATAATCTATATAAGTGGAACATCAATATTTACTTTGGATGAAATTATGGTATTTTTCAGTGAAATTTCACTTTATAATGAATAATGAAATGTAATGGATTTTATTTTAAAAATTCCATTTAATCTAATCTATTTATATAGATAGATTTTAATTTAAAATTTTATTAAAGTAAAATCAGATTATATTTTAATAATTTAATTTAATTTTGATCAAATATTTTTGTTTCACATTGAAATTGGACATAAATGCATGTCAATCTTTTGGTAGTTTTTTGTTCTTAAAAATATGCTTTTAGGTTTCAAAAATAAGAATTAATTTTAAATTAAGTTATATAACATATGATTTAATAATTTCTAAAAAATAATTCCATATTTTGAAAAATGATGTCTAAAATTTTTATATAGGTATCTTTTTTAGACAATATGAACAGTAAAATCAGTAAATATCTTACTTACCATGGTTAAAGGGTAAATCTTGTAAATTCAAGTATGAAATAATTTTATAATAATATTAAAGTACTCAAAATCATGTATTAACCCTATCAGATGAGATATTTATGACCATACACATCCTTGTGTCAATTTTATGACCCCATTGAGCCACTTGTGTGTGAAAATGATATTCAATTACATTTAATTTAATGTTAAGGAAAATCTAACTAACCATGTATCTTTTGGTAAAACAATTTTTATATCATGTTATATAAACAATATATTTGACTATAAATAGACATTATAAAGATAAAATGACTTCCTAAATCATGTTATTTATTTTTATAATTTTTATACATCATATAAATAAATATATTTACGACATAATGATGATTTAGTGATTACATTATTAATGAATGATTTAAATAAACGAGATTATATATAGTAAAATAAATATATTTTGAAAGATATTATTCCATAAAAGAAATTTAGGGATTATTTTAAATTTTTATATTTTAATTTATGATATTTTATCAAATGAATCAAGTTGTTATGAATTTTTAAAAAGTAATGATATGAATCGTATAAAAATTACAAAAATGAGTTTAAAAAAAATATCTTATTAAATGATACAACGGTTATAACAATATAATAGTATTCCAAATGACTTATATAATATTTAAAATGTCATTAATGAACCAATTTATGTTTATTTACATTTTAACGTAACTTTACTATCCATGTTGTATTAATAAACAAGAACTCAATGTAATAGTTAAAGTAGTTAACTAAGGGATAAAGAAAAATGAAAATGAAAAATTTGAATAGAAACATGTCCAAAACCTATTGTTTGAAAGGATTTCAAATAATAATATTATTATCAACAAATTAAATGTGTTTTGTACATTTTTAAAATCTAAATTCAGATTATAGTAAAATAATCTTTCAAGACATTCCTATAATACTGCTCCTCCTTTTATAAATGTTCACCAACAGTAACCCCTTAATCACATATCTAAATCACCATGGATCATCCAACATATAATCTAATAAACTCACATAATCCCTATATTCCTCGTAGAATCCTAACCATATCTATAAGTACATCAATAAATCATTTTGGATCAAATCAAAGGGAGTTACTCGTTTTAAGTGGTAGCATCTTCTCTAAAGATCCATTCGAATATTCAAACTCATCACTCCCTATTATATTATTATTCTTTGATTACATAAGTAAAAAAGTATCATAAATATTCTATGATGTTTTTATGAGAATTATTCGAGCTACACTTTTACACACCTCCATCTAATGATTAGAGACCATATTGTTTCTATGGATGACAAACTACTTCCTCGCGAAATGATGATTATTCAATTTTATCCTACCACCTATTATGGTGTTTATTATGATATAACTGCATTTATATTATATATAATATGTTTTTATTGTCTTTATTATTCTTTAATTTTTATTTATATCATACCTTTAATCTTTTAATGATGTGTAAACAAGATAATCTCATTTGAGGAAGTGCGGACTTCTGCCCCTTCAAAGTGATATGAATCTTTCATTCCATACATGAAATGTATAGAGGATGTCATTAATTAACATATATAACATATATAAAATATTATTTTATATTGGAATTATAATATACCTATTAATTATTATGTTTTCATTCCATTAAATATGAAATTTAAATTAATGTAGCGTTCATGTATATATACGGCTTATTGTCTCTATGAACAGTGCATTTTATTTCTTATCTACCAATGTCATGGAATGTAATTAATACATATAAAATGATTATATATTATTTATTTGTAAATTATATTCAGGATATAATTTAATTTTTACCACATGTACAAATTCTAATTATAAGAAGATCATTTTTAACTTATGTACCCAATGTAGTCAAAACATCTGATATTATCATAAATAATTATGTAATTTTTAAAACATGGTAATAAGTAATATAAAATGAATAATTAACTTGAAAAAGGTTCTAAATCATGTAAAAATTAACTTATGTTTGTTATTTTGGAATATTGATAACAAATGAGTCAATTCCGACAAAAGGTATGGGACTTCGTCTCAATATTATTTCATTGAGGCTTATTTTTATTTATACCTGCCATTATATTATACTGTGTATTTTAAAACCCTTTTAATTTTACTTTCATTCAAGGGGAATCAATTTTCTATAAATTGTTTTACTAATCATAAAAAGCAATGTTTTTAACGTAGGAAGTGACAATGACCTCCCCACCACATTAATCGTTATTTTCCTTCCTCTATAAGCCACAATGTTTTTAAATAGAAAAAGATACCCCTTATTATGTTTTTGGGTATTATTTTTATTGAAAATGGGTTTTTAAATTTATTGAGTATTTCAATATCATGAAATGATTTCTTGTGATTGAAATTGAAATGTAAGTTCTGAAATGTTGATATTTGCAATATTTTACGTGTTATGATTATATAAATGTACTTGTACATTTGATTGGTGGTTATGTGATAAACCGAGGATGAGCAGTTAGGTGATAAAATAAATGATAGGTGCTTCTATGATAAACCATGGATGGGTGTTTACATTATAACCACTAATGAATTGGGTATGGTAGTAGGAAGAATGGTTATTCTCTTTAGTGAAATGTGTGGAAGTCGACCATATGGTTATTCCATTTATGTTTGTTTATGTCCCACATTACCATTATTTGATAGATGTTGTTTTCTATGGGAATTATGGTAATATTTAGGTTTATAATAGTGTGTGAAATAAGATTATATTCAGTGTATTTTTTTTTCTAATTCTTTAAGGTGAAAAATATTACATTATGATACAGTATTCAGGGTTTACTGTTGTTTTGAAAAAACATATAGTTTTCCTTATTTATGTATCCCGTACTGATTTGTTTATGTTCATACAGTGTATTGAAATGTTTTTCATATGACTTAATAATGAATAGTGTCAAGTATGGGATCAAGGAAAATTCATTCCATCTAAAAAATGGAACTACTAATTTTTCAATTTTTAGGATTTTTTGTTTTATGAAAAATAATGGATAGTGAGTAGATGTGTCTACCTGTATTATTCAAATTGTTAGGTACAATTCATTACCCAATATTGTAAATCTATAAACCTGGAAAGATCTTAGTTTTATAATTTTAACATAATTATTGATTATGTAATGTTTTAGGTTGGGTAATTATAGTTGGTATCAGAGGTCGGTTTAGATTATTTTGAAGGTTAGGGTTTTATTTAATCACAAGCAACATAACAATAATTGTTTTGATAATATAAAGAGTCAAAGTTATTTTAGGTAAATTGAACGAGTTTAAGATAACATGAATAAGTATATCTTAGTGTTTACCCTCCTCATACGATATTAGGTGATGATTTAATAGATATACTCATAATGACATTTTTTGTTCAAGTAAATGGCTCGATCTAGAGACCACCAAAGTAACAATGGATGTAATGATAACTGTGATGATTTTATGAAATAATCAACTGATTAAAGTGGGATCTATAATGAGAAAACTTTTAGTTATTCTCAACCAACTATATAGAGTCCGGATTGACCACTTGATCCTTGGTGATTTGTCTGAGGTATATTTTATGTGAGAAATAAATCCCTATGGATGTTTAGGTAATAATCATAATGGTAATTATATTCAAAAAACTATATTTCGATGATTTTGAAATAAATATCTTGGAATATTCTTTAAATTTATGATAATATTATATAGATGTGGTATAGAAGGTCAAAAAGAAAGAACCTGCCATGGAAAAAGGAAGTTCCATGTTGAATCCATGAAAGGGAATGATGTTATTTCCAATAGATAAATTCAATGTTTTAAATGTTGTGGGCATGTTTATTTCATTTATAGATGTCATATGAAGAAGGTTTGGGAATTGGATCAGGAGGAACATGAAAATATATGTTTACCAATACCTAATTTCATTCCAATTTATTATGAGTAAACTGACAACGACCAATGAAAGGTATGGGTTATTTCTTATCTGATGTTTTCAAATTATATATTCTTATGATATGATTCATTAATGTTTTTAGGTGTGATGTGTTACATAATAAGTTTCAAAAGAATGGTTAGTGGATCATTAATAACGTTGAATTAATATTATCTCTATATATAAGATATTCAAGATTTATGGTAGTTTTCAGATAGTGAAATGAATAAAAGTATTATGGATCATTTAATGATGGGATTACATTGGAATTATTTTTCTAATATGTGTAATCATGAATTTTGATTTGTGATAATTTTATTCAAGAAAAAATTATATTTTCATATGTGGATATAGTAGATAACCATAGGTGATCATATGATCTTTTTTTGATGTGATAAATGGTTATTACATTTGGCGATAAAAAATGGATGTTATTAGATAAAAATTGACAATAAAATATGTTATTTATATGTTTGCTTAAATTATCTTATTTTTGAGAATTTTATAAGAATGATATGGTTTTTTATAAAGGATAACCTATAGAATCAGTGAAAACTCATCACGCCGAGCAAGGCCATGGAAATCGAACCCACAACCAAAGGAAGACAAGGGTGCATCACCTACCACTGGCCTACTTGAAGTCCCTATATAGTATGACATGTTATATTTAGTTGATGTATTTTATTGATGAATAATATGTTGATATGTGATCTTATGTTTTATCAAATGGATATCCTTATTTTATTATATGTTTATGGTGATTTAGTGACAATGATATTTTTAGAAGACATTTTTTCATTTAGGAACACTATATATTAACGGAAAATTGAATAATTTTGGATTTCATTTGAGGAGTAATGTTTGAATTATATTTCTGAAAAATATTTGTTTTTATTATTGAAATATTTAGTATTTGGTTATTTATTGAAATTATTAACATATAATATAGAATGATTTATTAGGTTAATTGATTTTCTGTTTTAGACTTTAAGACTATATGATAATATATGGAGATATATTTTATGATTTTTATGGAAGACTATCTAATAAAATCTTTTTGAATTTTGCCTTTCAAATATAGTATCAGTTATTTTGATTTATTTTAAGGAAAATTTTCTATTTAATGGTATTTATTGTGCTTTGGGTGTTGTTTGGTCAATTTTGGATATTAAGTGTTTTAATTAATTTAATATAAGATATTTCCTTAATGTGATTATCTGCTCTTGTACTATCCGTTTTTGTTTTTGTTAATGTCTAAATATAGGGAAAATATATGCTTCATATTTTTTGGATCATTTTATTATATATATTTATATTATAGCTCTTATATTGTGACCAATTCATCTTCAATACTCATCGTTTGAGAAAAGATGGGTTTTTGGTAGCAACATATAAAAGGATGAAACTCTATTTGAAAGTTAAGAATATTTCCTTATATTATTAGTAAATATAATAAATAATTTCTCAAACATTATGAAAGGTATCATAAAACAAAACAAAAATTCTGTTTACTTTTCCTACTGGGGAATCAATTATCGTTTAACCCATCACGTATTTTTGGTTTTATGGTGGTTAATATTCTCTTGATTATGTTTTATATCACTCTCCATTAGAATATGATGGTTAGTTTTCTCTTCCATATACATGTTTTCATGGAATCCTCATATGTTTTATCTCGGTTGAGCATTATAATAATTTTTATTTCTTTCAATGTGATATTTTTATTGATTCTTTTTCTGATGTGGGATATTTATTGATGTTTCGGTGTCCAATTTTAAAATTACAAGGACAAAATTTCCAAAATGGGGGAAAGATGCAATAACCCACATATTTATAAAATAATAATTTTTTATTTATATTACTACTTATGAAAAATATTTTAATTTTATGTTAAAGGGGGGCCTTTTCTGATATAATTCTTGAAATGCACTGATGGGCTTCTCTGAAATCATACATTGCATACACCATTGAGCTGTACTAAAAAATAATACAATAGTATTATTATTATTTTAAATTATAGTAAACACCTAGCCTTTGGAATTAAGGGAATGAATTGTATCAACTGAATTTCAAAATATGTTTTACACATGCTTAAATTCTGATTCATTGATTATCGTATTTATTAAAAATTAGAATAAAACCCAATTGTGAATAATGCACGTGTTTTTATGAAAACCTATTTAAAAGAGAATAATTGTTAATTTATGACACAATTTATGGATTTTTATATTCTAATACATATTCAATGATATGTTTTAAATTAATCTTATATGTTTTCTAGATATTATATAAGAATCAATTCAATTTTTTTGATAAAATATGTATATTTGTAAAAATGAAGTTTTACCACCTTTGGATGGTGAAGCCTTTATAAATACAGTTGTTGACAACTTTATATTTTTTATTTTACAAAATAATTTTTTTCATTTGAATTGATTCATCAGAATTTACCTTGGATGAAAATTTGGTTTTTCCTGTTAACGGTCATTTTCTAATGAATAGTGAAACATACGACATTTTAATTTAAAACTCCCATTTAATATAACTTATTTATATAGTTATATTGTACTTTTAATTGTTTTTAAAGTGAAATTGGATAATATTATTATCATTTAATCCAAATTTGGGCATTGGATGTGTTTTCAAGTTGAAATTGGTCATAAATTCTTGTCAATCCGTTGGTAGTTGTTACTTCTTAAAAACACGCTTTTTGGCTTTTCAATAGAAATAAATTTTAAATTAATTTCTCCAACTTAGTTGTTTTGAATTTCAAAATATGGATTCAATATTTGGAATATAGTGGTCCAAATATTGTAAATAAGTATCAATTATTTTTATATTATGAATTTGTACTCGATAAATATTTTATTTAAAATGGTTAAATGGTAAATCCAGAAAATAAGGGTAATAAATTAATATTATAATAATATTAAATTACCCTAACACATATCCTTACCCTATTAGATGACATATTTACAACCATTGGCATCTGTTTATCTATTAGTGGACCCCCATGGAGCCCCTTGTGCTTGATAAGAACATTTAATTACATTTAATTTAATGTTAGAAAAAATATAACACAAACATGTATCTATTATTAAATGAAATTTATATGGAGTTATATAAGTGATATCTTGGAATTTAAATTTTAATTAGAAATATAAAAATATTTCAAACATCATGGTATATTTTTTATAATTTTAATTCATCATAGAAATAACAATATTTTTTACACAATGATGATGTAGTGATTAAAATGTTGATGAATGATTTAAATAAATGAGATTATAAATATTAAAATAAATTTATTTTTAAACTTTTATGCAATAAAATAATTGTAGGGACAATTATCACTTGTAATATTTTAATTTATTATGTTTTTTATAAATAGTAATTTGTTTATATATTTTTTAAAAATCATGACATTAATAGTATAAAAATTAGCATAAATGAGTTTTTTTAATTATTATTTATTATATGATATAATAGTCCTAAAAATATAATATTAGAAAAAATGTCCCATATAATGTTTTAAATTTAATTATATAATGTCATGAAGTTGTAGTGGAATTTTATCACAAATATATTAACCATTTAGTATTAATATACAAGAAGACATGGTAATAGTTAAATTAGTTAACTAATGGCAAAAGATAAATTATAAGGTTAAATTTATAACCAAAATTTTTCTAAATCCGTTAGATGAGAGGATATCGAACAAAAATCATCTTATTTTATAATTAAAAGTTTTTTGGTCCTTTTAAAATTTAAATATAGTATATAATAAAATAATCTTTCAAGACATTCCTAAATTACCCCTCATCCATTTTATAAAAGGCCACCACCTCTAAGCCCTTATTACAGCCTCTCTAGCACATTGACTCATCCGAACACAACTATTATACACTCCCAAAATCCCTTTATTCCTCCAAGTACCCTTTACATGTGAATAAGTCAATTCAAGAATTATTTTCCGTCAAATCAATGTGAGTTACCTATTTTAAGAGGAACCATCTTCTATAAAGATACATTCTAATATTCTTCTTAGTCACTCTCTATTCAATTATAATTATATTATTACATAAAAAAACTAGTATCATAAAAATATACATGGATGTTTATATAAGATTTTGTTGAACTACACTTACAAACACCTCCATTCTAATGGGTACATACCATTTTTTTTCAGTGCATAGTGAACTACTGCCTTACAAAAAAATGATTGTTAAATATTCTCCTACCACCTTTTATGGTTCCCATTATGATGGAAATATATTTATATGGTATATATAATGTTTTTTTCTATATTCTTTTTTAATTTTTATTTAAAACATACCTTTATAATTTTCATGATGTGTAAACATGATAATTTCATTTGAGGAAGTACAGACTGTTTCCCTCTCAAAGTGATAAGAAACTTTCATGCCATACAAGGAACGAATAAAGTATGGTGTTAATTAACTTATGTAACATATATAAAATATGATATTATCCTGGAATTATAAAATAACTATTTATCATTATGTTTTAATTCCATTAAATATGAAATTAAAATGAAATTAATGTTCATACTTACATAGGTCTTACCGTCTCCATTAACGATGAATTTCATTTATTATCTCCAAATTTTATGGAATATTATAAATATATATATAATGGATATATATGATATAAATATGAATAATATTTGGGTGATAAAATAATTTCAGCCACATGGACAAATTTTTATTATAACAATATCATTTTCGACTCAATTACTCAATATCAACATAACTACAAATATTAACATAAATAGTTATGTAATTTTTATAGCATTATAATAAGTGATATAAAAGGTAAAAAACCTAAAAAATGTTTGTAAGTAAGTTGAAATTTTCATAAGATTATTATTCAGAAAATTAATGAATGACCAAGTCATGTCACACAAAATTTATGTGACTTCGTCTCAATATTATTTCATTGTAGCATATTTTGATTTATACAGAATATATTTTTATACAAGTTATAATAAAACCATTTTAATTTTACATTCATTAAAAGGAAATTTTTTTTCTACCAACTGTTTTAATTAATGAGAAAAGGACTTTTTTAACATATGTGGTGACAATGACCTCTTTGACACCATAATCATTATTTTGCTTCCTTTCTAAGACATAATGATTGTAAAAGGATAATGAAACCCCTTATTTAATTATTGGGTGTTTTGGTATTGAAAATGGGTTTTCAAATGGTCTATGTATTTATATATCTTGAAATTATTTCTTGTTATTTCAATTGAAATGTTATTAATGAAGTGTTGATATTTTCAATATCTTATTTGTTATGATTATAAAAGTTTACTTGTACAATTGATTGGTCGTTACGTGATAATACAATGACGGGTGGTTACGTGATAGACCAAATGACATGTGATTCCATGATAAACCAAGGAGAGTTGGTTTAGTTATAACCTCCAATGCAATGGGTATGGAATTCAGCCGTTTGACTATTCCATTTAGTGATATGTGTTCAAGTCGACCGTATAGTTATTCCATTTAAGTATGTTTATGTCCCAATTTACATTTTTATGTTATACATCGTTTTTTATGGGAATTATGGTAATAGTTTTATCTAAATAAGGTTATGCAATGATATTATATTCAATAAAGTGTAGTCGCTACTTATATAAGGTAAAAATGTATTACATTATAATAAAGTATACATGGTTTACAAGTTTTTTTGAAAAACTAAGAGTTTTCCTTAATTATGTCTCCCTTACTGATCTATTTACGATCATCCCATCTTTTGAAAATATTTTCAGAGGACTTAATGATGAATATAGTCAAGGATGGGGTCAAGGAAATTCATGTTGTCTAAGACATAAAACTAAATATGTTTATTTTTGTAAGTGTTTTTTGTTTTCTGATAAAAATGGATAGTGTGTAGAAGTGTATATTTGTATAATTAAATTTTTTATGTATATGTTATAACCTAATTATCTAATCACTAAAACTTAATAGATACCAAATGGTAATTATTATCTTAATTCAAGATTATGTAATCATTAAGGATATGGCCTTACACAAATACAATTTTAATAATCTAGACATGGATTTATTTTCAAGGAAAATAAATTTACATTTACATAATGAATTTTTTTTGTTTCCTCCCCCATGGAAAAGATTTGGATTTATAATAATTTTGGTAACTATTTAATCAATAAAAAATGATGGAGGTCCAGTAAAATTAAAATCATAATACATTAATGAAAAATGATTATATATTAAAGAACTACCATGTCAATTTATTTTATACACACAAGGAAAGGGGTGGTGAATATAACATGTGTCCCAAATAATGAAAATTGATTTTGAAAAACCCCACTTTTTCTGGGTAGCAATTCAATCATAACCTGTTAAAATAGGTTTTTAATCATGATCATAAAAAAAATTAATAAAAGAATTTAATTATATAATTTATTACATAGTAAGTATATATACTCCATAGAATTGAAATTAGTTTCAATATATAAAGCATATCTCAATGAGGGGAATTTGAGATGAAATCTTTTAACCTTTAGTCATTAATCCCCTGAACATACTTAACATCCTATATCATAAACATATATATCATAATCTCTTAATAGAGAAAATTTAAATTCCAATAATTAATTAAAATCATCACATATATTCATACCCTTGAATGATAATAAATTTTTGTATTCAGAAAATTAAAATAGAAAATCAAGGAATGGTATTTGCAACATGATGACAATAACAAAGGGACTATAAAATCAGTTAAAATTGTGAGAAAAGTGATATCTCATTAATTTGATATCATTTGGATAGTAAGGTATTGGTTATGAATATTTATATTCATAATAACATGGAATCATATAGGATTATAATATATGAATTATTTGAATTGAAAATTGGTGGGAGAGAATCAATGTGTGATTTTTATTGCATAAGGTTAACCCAAATAGTTTCATAGAATTTTTTTAACAAGAAGGAATTTTATTATATCATCAATATAAAATAATTTGGATATAAAATGGTTTATTGTTCCATATTAATTCATAAATATTTGAATAATTAAGGGAATATCACAAAAAGGAGTTCTGAAATAAAAAATATTTGGGGAACCCTTACCTTACAATGAATCTTATTAAAACATTTGATGAGTACTTATTAGGAACTCTAGGGGAGGTATTATAAGTGGTATTTTGAAGGTAAATTCATGATCTATGAATTTTTGGTATAGTAGTATTAGAGAATGGTTGGGAGTGATCACTTTTATAAGTGAAAAAATACCAAATGTTATATGGAAAAAATGGAGTAAGATAAGTGGAAGGAATGTATTCCCATAGTTGTTAGGATATTTTTGAATGTTAGGAGAAATATGAGTATAAATTGTTATTTATAAATGTTTTTATTAATTAGATACCTATAGTGTATTTCATGAATGTGTATGTGACATTTTTAATTATTATATATTGTAAATTCGTTATTTTCCTGGTTTACCCTTTTAAATCATCATTAGTAATTAAATATGATAATTGTTTTATTACTAGAAATAAAATATTGTCATTATTATAATTTTTTCCTGATGAATCTAATTTTGGTATTTAGTTGACCTAATTAAATATCTAAATATGATAAAATTTATCTTTTAAATAAATTCATAAGATATATGAAACATATTTTTAAAGAAAACGCCCTTTATATATTAAGTGTTTTTTATTTCCATGTAATTATTATTATAATTATTATATATATATAATTTTAATATATCTACATACGCATAAAATATCAAAATATATAAATCTATTATATTTAGATAAAAAATATATTGCTAATATAAAATAAATAATTTGAAAATAACCAATTTTATTTCTTTTGGGAAACTACTTATTATCCTATGTAATTTATTTTAAATATCATAAGATATTATTATAATAGATAAAAAATTTGTATACAATAATTTACAATATAAAATCAATTATATCCAAATAATTAATATGTGTGTGAAAATTTTATTTTCACATTTGTGCACATTGAAAAAATTATAAAAAAACCAAAAAATCACCTTCACATAATATGTTTATATCGAATTTGAAAATTATTTTTATAATATTATATGAAAATTATAACATTGAGAAATTAGACTTTTCAATATAATAATAAATAATTGATATTTAGAGTGTGCATTGCGTGATAGTCCCAGATGTGTTGTTTGCTAGTAATATTAGGTTATTAGGTATTACAATCATCCCCCTTAAATTATTTCATCTGAGTAATCAATGTATATATTATATATTATATAGTTTTTTATATTAAACATCATATATTTTTAGGGTCCTAGGATTAAACATTTAGTTTATTATTTCTCTAAATTAATTTCACCATACTAGTTTTTTTATTCCATAATAATTTCTATACAGTGTCAAGAATGTTGAACGAATACTTGATATAACACAAGACATACTCTATATTTGTTCCCTAATATTTGAGAAAATTCATTAGATCTGGAATATATTTCATCAATAAAAAATCATAGAATATTTCATGTACTTTATAAAGGATTGTTAGTATATTCAATGAGTAATATAGATCCCTAATTCATCATAATGTTTTAAAATACCCACTTTACATTAGGATTATATACTTAATATTTACAACTAAATGAACAAATATAAATATTGGGGTGTAAAATCCCTGATAAGTCACACATATATATATTTTAGTTCTTATTACCATTATTTTTTCATGATATACTCTAAAATATAATTTGATTAATATCGAGAAGATTCATTCTGAATATCTTAATAATATTCTAAAATTTAATGAAGACATGGGTCATGAAAATCCCATTTTAATTATGGTGAATATGAAATGATAGAACATGTAATAGGGCCAAAAGACTCATTAAATTTATAAGGATCTAGAGAAAAACCCCTTAAAGAAAAAGATGTTCCAATGGTAATTAAAGGGTCAACATTTGATTTTTTTTCATGTGGCAAGAAACACCACATGAAGAGGAACCAAAGTATGTCCAATAATAAGGACGAATCATCAAGTAATTTTTTTCAGTCTAATAATTCTATATCTATGAATTGAGTATGAAATACCACATATGGTTTCTATATTTGTATCAAAATATTTGATCCGTGTAGATTTTAGAAACATTTTCATGGTGAGGTGGTTCTAAAAACTACCAATGTAACTTGGATGACGTCTCAATCCATTGGAAACTACCAACTAACATTACTAAGAAAAATTATTTTTGGTAACATTGAACATTAAACTTGCGCATAGTGTAACTAAGAATATTGTCTATGATTCTTGTATAAACATAGATGAAATTGCAGTCTCCTTTGAAAAATATACATTCTATATTTTTAAAGATAGAATATGATATGGTATTCCATAGTATAATAATAGATATAATATATTAAATTATTAAAATCAAATATTATAAATTAACTATGAATAAAATTCATTTAACTCATTTTGTACCCAGTTATAGAATCACAATCATAGTCCTCTAAATGAGAAGTTTTATGAAAAGATCTATCTATATGGTTACTTGGAAAATATTTCTATAAAAATAGTTTAATAATGCAATGCATGTCTCTAATGAAAGGTTACTAAACAAACATTTAGTGGTCAAGGTGAAATCATTGAATATCTTCTAGAATTTGTATACAATTATGTGTCAGGACCTCTTAATGTAGAATATAGAGGTGGATTATTGCACTTAATGACATTAACAAATGTGTTATGTATGTATTATTATGTCTACATGATGATGAATAAGGATGAATAATTTTATAAGTCAAAAAAATCATGAATTTTGATGAAAACTATCATGATAAAAACATAATGAAACAAAGATCAGATCAATGTAGTGAATATCCCAACCAAGTGTTTATCAACATTATATGATGGTATGATATTCTATATCAACAAACTGTTACTTATACAATGTGGTGGAATCGTGTTAGTAAAATTATGAACCAAAACATAAAATACATGGTAATTTAGATGATTATTCATGCAAGCCTTCAATTATCCATTAATGGATATAAATTGCACATGGAAGCATACATAACAATTTATTAACAGTTAATGTGTAATATAGTATTCTCTTAGAGATATGGAGTGGAAAGAAACCCATTTTCCACATATTAATGCATGGGGGTGTGATGTGTTTGTTAATGAAAACTCAATAAATAAATTAATAGTTCCTCAAATGAAGTTTATCATTATTAGATTTTATATGGAAATGAGGGGATACTCACTAGATGATCCCTTAGATAATATGATTATAGCTTCTAAGAAGGTTTTATTCCTTTAGAGGGAGCACATACATAAGAAGTATAGTTGGAGAAATATTAGATTCAAAGATGTTGATGATCATGATAAAAAAAATTGGGTATGTTAATAGTCCCCATGGTTCATTTTGGGAGATGTAGTTCCAAAAACCAAATTATTTCATTGCAGAACCATCGAGGTTAATGAACCAAAAAGATATGGTTAACCATTTAATGAAGATGGTAAGTCATTTTTGGATTAAAATAATGACCCTCTATACCCCATGGAGGTATTATAGAGATTATAATTTCTGAAATGGAAGGACTCTAGGAATTACAAAATTTATTCCATATACCAAAACCGTATATGGGTTTTAGTCGATCCCTCAGTAGATGTAAGGCACGTTATTTATAAATAGTTATTCATGAGAAATCAAGACTGTGTAGGATAGGTTAATACCCAAAAATCATATATTGTGACTAAGAACTATAGGTTATTTCAATGAATAAAATATAAAAATACCATTTCTCTAATCACAATCCTTAAATCCATTAGAGTTTGTCTTACAATTGAAAAATTTCATGACTATGAGATCATTCGAACAGATTTCATGAATTTTTTCTTTAATAAGAACCTTAAAAATATTTTTATATGACACAACCAAGTGATTTTATGACAATATAGAATTATAATAAAGTATAAATGTTTTATAGAGATATTAAAGAATAAATATATAAATCTAGATCATAAAACAATGGATTTTATGATTCTATAAAAAAAATTCATTTCATTAGGAATGAATGTGAGCCATGTGTTTAAGATAATTTTAGTGGTAGTATATTTATTCTCATCGTATTATATGTTGATGAAATATTACTAATTTTCAATGAGATGACATCATTAAAATATGTTAAGGAATGGTTGAGATTGTGATTCTCCATAATGTATTATGTGAAGTACTCTCTAATATTGGGATCCAGATCTTCTATGACTGATCAAAGAGGTTTCTTGGACCAAGTCAAAGTAAATACATTAACCAGATTCTAAAGGCTTTTAAAATAAAATAATACAATATGTGTTTAGATATAATTTCATATAGTTCAAATATTTCCAATAATTTATTTCCTGAGACAAATTATTAAATTGAAAGAGTGAGTGAGATCACATCCACAAACATAATAGTATGTACCATGTCTGTATTTTCATGTATGGGCCTTAATATATTATAGGAATTAAACACTTTAATCATATATAAATCCAATATAGGTGATTTTAATTCAATTTAATTTAATTATATTAAAACTTATCTAGGTCATAATAAGGATATGCTCCTAGTGCGTGGAAGATTTGAAAACCAAGTAATAAAGTGTTATAAAAATTCTATATTTTAGACAAATAAAATTTTTTTAATATTGAAATATAGAAATTTATTTAATCTCAAAGATAAAATTTTGGTTTCTAAGAGTTAATTGATGTTAACTATCACAAATTTTATAATGGAGTCTGAAAATATTGTAGCATAAATGCCACCAAAGTAGAATATTTTATCTGATAAAATATCCAAGAGAATGATTTGGTTCATATTACTAAAGACCCTATAATAATTAACTATTATGACTCTAAATTAGTGGATTTATCCAAAGATACAATGTGCTATCAAAATAAATAATCACATAATTTAAAATTTTTATCTCTTGAGTGATTTTCTCAATGAGGAAAATTTTGAGTGAGTAGAGTATCCACAGAAGAATATTTAATGGACCCCTTGGTGAAGGATATATCATAATAGATTCATGTGTATCATATGAGATCTATTAGAATTAATATAATTAAAATAATGCAACAGTTCATGTCGGAGGCTTTTGAACATGGTTATATTGAACCAACATATAAGTACTTAAAGATTACATCTACTCATTATGTTTAATATGATCTTATCACATCATGATGGTTCCTATTAATCATATAGTTTCCTTCAATATACTAATAATATCTATCAAACTAAAATTTTATAGTAGTTCCCCTCTATCATGTTAACCTAGAGGTGCCACAATAAAATTCTTGAGTATCTTATTTATATTCTAATGATATTCTTTAATGGGACAGAAATGGTATTAGTTTTCTAGGGTATATTATCATACAACTTTTATGGACCCTATCATGAATTTTACCCTTTGTAATCTTAGGGTAATGATATTATGGGAATGGAACACACTATTATAGAGTCCATATTTATATTTATTATTAGGTGATTCTATATATAGACAAGTTTATTAATCATTATATTTTAGGATTTGCATTAATGAATACCAAAAGTCAAATACATTGGTTTATTATTAAAAAGAGTGATTACATATACTTAAGATAAATTTTTATATATGGGGTCTTTCATGACTGATATTACATTAATGTATAATTGAAGAAATGGTTTATCCCTTCTGTTTTTATGATGGAATTTGATATCCCAATATCTATTATGAGAATTTACATGTCTATATAAATCCGTGAGAATGGCGTTCTATGGGAATGATCATTTCTAAACATTCATTGATTTTTAAATCAAGCACATATGATGATGTCATTAGTATGAAACACTATTTTCTTGAGATTTCATGATGATGATACTATATTAGAGGAAATGGTTTGTTAGAGGTTTTTTATAATTTTGACATTAAGTTATTCCTCTATATGTGTATTTCTTAATTATTAGATGTTGTTCTTGGATATTACAACTCTCCACCTATTTTCATAAATAAAGAGTTAAATAGGGTCAAAAAACAATAATATCTATAATCTTAGTTAATAGAAGGATCACTTTTAGATGTTATAGAAAATATTATTTCTGCTTTTTGGTTTAATATATTTTTTGGTTTATTTGATTGTGATTATTTAATATAAAGTTATATAAATGAATATGTTAGTTAAATAAATTTATTATATAGTTATTTTTATGTTTCTAAAATAGAATATTATATTATTTATCGATGAATATGGAAATGATATTTATATACTGAATAAATATCCATTATTCAATGTTTGGTAAATTTGGTGAAGGAGAAGCGAAATGAGTTTAATTTTCTGATTGAAAATGATATTAATGATATTTAATTATTCTTAGGTGATGAACGGAAAATAATTAATTATTATTATATTATTAAGAAATTGGGTTCATAAATAATTAATGATTTGGTATAGAGACCCAAATTTTTATTCAGTACTGTTCAAATTTTTTTAAGACCAACAACCCCATAATAATAAATTCAAGGATGAAAACGTTTTTGTATCTTGTGGAAATTCAAATCATACATCACTTAAACATAATTATACATAATAATAATTTAAATTATACTCATTTATCCTTATAAAATATTTCTCATTATCTATAGTACAAGTAATCACATAACGATATACCTGAAATAAAGGGGCTTGTTAGGAGACCAATATGGGGAGGAATATGGGACATGAGTCAATAGTATATAGGTGAACATAATCAACATCTTCATTTCATACGAATAAACTAATTATAATAATAATTATAGAATAATTATATAAATTCATGGAATATTGAATATTCATAACAATGATACATTATAAAAAATTTGTCAAATATGACACATATTAGTTAATAAAGAAAACTCAATGTTTATGCATAAAATGTTTACATAAATCATAATTCCATAATTGTGCAGAAATATAGAATCATTTATGTTCATAATAAAAATAATCTCATTATATATATCACATTAACCTATTACATGGAGGTATATATAATTTGGATTTAACTTGACTCATCATAATGATCTCAAAATCATGAATGCCCTATAGAATAGAAAAAAATTGTAGTCATTGAAAAAATCAATTGAATGGAATGGGTTTCATAATGGTTTTTAAAGCATAATTTCATGATTAAACTTTGGTTTTCCCCCATAAATAATAGAAATAATGTTTCTTACAAAACATAATCATTCTTGAGTAGTGAATAATCATCTCTAGAGGTGTCAATGTTATGTTTTCGAAATTAATATCTTTTTTTAAAACATTATAAATGGATTATAAAAAATTTGGAATTAGTATAATCATTTATATTTAAAAAAATAAAGACTATTTTTTAAAAAAAATTAAAGGACATTAGAATAAAATTAATACAAAATAATATGAAATAAGAGATATCCCTAATAGATTTTGGGGTTGAAAATTCTTTTACCTTAAATCATGTTTTATTTTTACACTTTTATACCTCAGGATTAATAAACATAGGATTACTTAAATATGAAACCATGAGTGAATTATATTCATTTTTTAATCCATGATAAATCATAATCATTGGAATATTTTTATCAAATCTCCTAGTTAACGGTGAAATTTTTTGATATCATATTTTCTATAAAATTATCCAGTTTTAATTCAGATTTTCTATTTAATTCAAGGTTATTTATATATTAGAATTATTAATTAAAGAATCAAAAAAATTCATATATATATCAATTGATATATTATAAATAATCAATTATAATAATCATAATATGTTGTGACATGAAAATAATTGGAAACATCCCCATTGGTGGTTAACTTTCCCTTATCCAAACATTTTTTAAAGAGAATGTATGTGATTTAAAATATGTGATTATATTAATAATAAAAAAAATTATAGCAACAAAAATTATAATGATCATTTTTAAATAATTTTGTAGTTTTTTATAGAACTATAAAACATAAAAATAAATATAGATATAAAAATTGAAAAGGAAAACTAAATAAAAGGTTAAAATGACATTACCTATTTATTGAACATGTTCATTTTATATAGAACTTAAATTCATGAAATCATGGAGTATGATTACTCAAGAATATATATAATTATTGAAATGGTATTACGATAGTTTATTTTGGAATTTTTTTTTACCATGGTTAGTTAGGGAGGAATGGTTATCTAAGAGAGGTCTGAATGGTTATTTATACACGAGGAGATGATTATTTTTTAGTAAACATATTGAATAAAATAAATCATCCAAGGTAAACATTGTAATATAAATATTTCCAACATTATGAAACATATATCAATTAATCAATATGTATTTATGGATTTAATCATAATTATTAAATGAATTCACTAGTTTATTAAAAAAGAATGTGAAAAAATTGAAATATAGTTATTTTAATGGAATCTGGTTGACATTATACATAAGAAGGTATTATTACTGTTTTGAAATTAGGATTATTGTTTTGTAATGTCCCATTCAGATTATTAAATTAAATTTGGGGATTATGTAAAAAATATTGTATTTATTATTTAACCATCTCATAATTATTATTTCATAAAACTTGTGATGTTTAACAAAAAATATTTTTCGAATTCACATAAAAATTGATGTATTTCATAAAATTACTAAAAAAATTACCCTTTCAGAAATCTCAACATGAATATTATAAAAATGAAATTCTGTTTACACAAATAATTTTATAAATTTTATAATTTTAGCTTTTTAATAAAGAATTAATTATTTTAATTATATATATTAAAATATAGTTTATTAACTGTGTGATTACATTTTTATGGAGTTCTTAATATTGATATTTATTTTTCAGCCTTAAAATAATAATATTTTCTTGAATTATTTATTATAACTATTATATAATTTATATTTTATTCATTTTTCAATGACATTTCTATTAAAAAAGTCAGATTACTACTCTCAATGGTAATGTTATTATTCCAACAGTTAGGCTACAAATCCTATAGAAAAGTTGCCTCCTATAAATACATATTTATTATTTCATTCATAATTCTGTACAAATTCTCCCATGTTTTTTTATTTTTATGTTTTTAAATTATTTATTGATTTACTAATTTTATAATTCGTCTCTCTCATTTTTTTTATGATGGAAATGATATTAGAAGATTAGAATGATCCAAAATTTATCATTTTATTATTCTAATTTAAATTTTCTTTCCATTTTAATGTTTGTAATTTTCATAGGTTTAGTTTTTGACTAATGTAATAATCTATATTAATTAAATAATGTGGATTTTGATTCTCAAAGTGTTTTATTTCTATAATAAAATATATAATATATTATGTCACATATTTATTAAATAACCAAATATCACAAATAAAATATGTGTCATTACAATCTTTCCCCCTTTAAAAATTCTATCCCAAAAATTTCAACTCTTATTCTCATATGAGAATCAATAAAGGTAGTTTTGATTCATATTTTACTACAATTTTCATGTAACCTCTTCATATTTATGGTTATACCATATCCCATTCAGATTTTATGTTTTGTAGTTTCATAGAATGTTTTCTCTATGATCAGATATCGTAACTATCAATTTCTTATAAGAGGCGTCATTCTCAATTTGTACGACCTATGGATTCAATACATGTGAGGGATTAGGTATGTACATTCTTTGGAGAGATAAGTATAATAGGTCTTGAACAAGTTCCATGTTTGGTATGTGGTAGATAACACGCCACTAGTCTTATATGAACAAGAATCCCAAATGGGACAATATACTAGGGATAAGATTTCTGTTATTTCCCAGCCAGGTGCCTCTCTACCACTCTAATGTTTGACGTTAAACATTGTTGATTCCATCAAAATAAAAGCCCAATTGATGGTTTTCTTCATAGATCTTATATTTAATCCATGAATTTTTTATATTTTTTTGGATATACTAACCCATTATTGTTATTTGTTATACTATATCAAGTCTATGTATATTTCATTCACTAACATTATTCCAATGTTTAGGTGTTCTATATAATTTACCATATAGAGATTTATATTGATCAATTTTATAAATTTATTAGAAACTATTATCATATCATTGATAAACTAATGGAATATATTTATACCATATACATTTAAATTACTTTGAGTAGGTTCCTAGAATTTATTAATGGGTGTTAATAGTCGTCTTATATTTTTCATCTGTTTGGTGGTGATAGTTATTATGAAAATTCAATTTAGTATTCAAATAATTATGAATAATTATCTAAAATTTTGAAGTGGACCTTGGATCGAGGTCAGATATGATGAAAAATATGCACCATATGTATCCTTACAACATCTTTTAAATATATGTTGTCATCTATTTTGAGAAAAAAATCATCCCAACTACAAATAATATGGGTTTTCCTAGTGAGTCAATCCACCACATCCCATATCAAATGGGATATTTTATATGTATTTTTAAGATCATTGAAAATTACCATGATGAATGTATCTTGTTTCCATGATGTTATAGGAAATTATTGAACAATGCTCTTATAATTACATCACACCCCATTAACATTCGAACACCCGATAAAATTTTATGTGTACACAACAATTTATTTGTTCACATGGACAAACAAAAAGTTCTCCAAAGATAAAAATATATCCTGATACATATAATATGTATAGACAAAGGGGAGTAATTCCAATTACCTGATACATATTTCTTTATATTGGGTGATGTAGGAATATAAGGTTTTGTTCCATGAAGAATGAACCAATCTTTATCAATGATTAATTAATAAAGAATCCCATATATAACATCTCCCACCTTCTTTTGATGCTCAAGATCAACCCTTTTTGTCTCCTTAAACTTATCGTAGATATATGGTTTAGAAAATATTTGGGAAAGGTTATATTTATTCCCTTATAGTATTATTTTCATAAAAATAATTTTTCATATCTATGAAGATATGGAATTTCTCTATCTACATCATTTATAGAGTGGTAATTTATATTTTCTAAGAACATCACAACTCTAACCATTTTGATTGATTTATGTTTATAAAATTATATGAGAATATGTACCATATACTCTTGTGATCAGTATATTTGTAATACATTTCACCATATAGTTTGTTCCACAAAACTATCAAGATGAGGAACAAATATTCTAACATCATATTATGTGTTGGGTTGTTGTTATCATAGATATTTAATTATCATGAGATATATGCTATCACATTATCATTATACATGAGAAAAACCCAATAAATTATTAGAATCATATTCTATATCAAAAATAATTCTCCACTTGTTGGTTGTGTGGCTACATTCATAGTTATTTTCTGCTTCTTCATATCCTTGATTAATTCTTCACATTTTATCATACAAGCATACTAACCGCTTTATATGTTATCATGGTTCTTGGTGTAGTGAATTATGATATATTTCTCAAAACATTTCGGTGGTACCAAAATAATACATGAAAAATATGTGTTTATATGATACGTGAGGTTTTGGGTCATTCCTCAGTTTCTATTTCATTTTAGGTTTCCATAGAGATACACTTATTGATATCATGGTCCCCAATAACGTTTCTTTATACATATAAAATTCACAAATTCTGAACATAGAATATTTTTTTTTCATTGTTAACATTTCCAAAAAAATATATAGATGTGATTCCTATTTTTCATTAGTCTTGATGTAAATGAGAGTATCATTGAAAAAGACGACAAGTATTTTTTTGAGGTAGTATCTAATGTCTCTATACATAAACTAATTGATGATTTTTGTGGAATTAAAAAATGAAGAGGGACTCATTATGAAATTATTGGGTCTATACCATTTATGGAAGGAAATATTCTGAATAAATTCTTTTTTCATCTTTTTTTGTTGACATCCAAAATGAAAATCCACCTTTTATAAGAACTAATATACACTATGTTCATCAAATAAGTCATCAATAGTTGGAAGGATATACTTTTTCTTTATTCTGATCTATGTTAGCAAAAAATAATTGATACAAAACTCCATATATCTATATATATTCTTGAAAAATAGAACTATATAACCCACATGTGATACATTAGGGTGTATAAACCGTTATTCTAAATGATCTTATAGAAACTACTTTAACTCAAATTGTTCAACAAGGGAAGTAATATAGTTAGAATTTAGAGAAATGAGTGGGAATATGTATGATCTCTATAGGGAAATATACCTCAAGGTCTATATGAATTTCTAGGTATCCCATTTGGAAAAAAATTAGTTCATTCCATCATAACAATCATTTTATGAAAGTTGATTATTTTATTTGACTAAACAATTAAGTCAAGGTATGCTTTTTCTCATCGTATCAACAAACACTACACTAAATAATTTTCCAAAGGTGATTCATGACATCCCTTTATTTTTTATATTATAATAGTATGGTCTAAAATATATAAATATATTTAGTTTTCTTGAAATTAAATTTGGGATTTTTATGAATAGATTCAAGAAAAGCCTAGTATGGAATAAAATTAAACTAACATAAAAATAATGAGATTTTATGGATGAATATTTATAAGGATTTTAATATGAGAAGAGTCCAACACATGGGTTTTTTTGATCAACCAATTAGAGTTTCTATAGGTATATCAAGTATATTTTTTCATGGTTTTGATTCTAGTTGTATAGAAAACTTGTAGGATATAATGGAATAAGTAGAAATATAATCAAATAAAAAATTTCCATTAATAATTGAATAGATTTTGTTACTTAGAAAACATAATTTTGATGATTTAATCATCGATTGTGATAAAAAAGACATTCCATTTATCCCTCATTACTTTTGGATGATTATGTTGATTACACTCGATTAACCATGGGTTTGTGTAGTAGTTTTCAAATATACCTTTCTCCCTACACTTGAAGCATTGATCCATGGGTGGTTTATTAGTAGATGCAATCCAATCTTTCATTATGTAGGAAGGAACCTTCATGCATCATTTTTATTAATGCGTTTGGTGTCCTTCATTCCCCCACGTGAAGAACATCCCTACCCAATTGAGGCAATTCACATGAATTTTTTCCACATTTATGACATGTGGGTGGTTGGATCTTCATTCAACCTTGTTTATTTGATTTTTAATATTAAATCTTCTTCATTGACTTATTATACACATAACCATGGGTCCATTATCAAATATACATATCTACATTCAGAGAACATTTAACTATAGATTCAAAAATCCTAATTTATCATATAGATATATATTTTTGGTTGTTTTGTTTTAAACCACATATTGGTCTATCTACATTTCTGTTGATTTTCATAAAAAAACATAACACACAACTTGAAGTCCATTTAAATTTTTTTACATATGTAATGAATTGATCAAATTACATTTTATTAACCTCTATGAATTATCTCTCTATCATTTTCAAATAGTTTCATGGAAATAGTTTTTAATAAATACATTCATAAATAATAACCACTCCATTTATTCATTAAATCCTTATCCTCTGTATTATTTCACAAATTACGCCACAGATTAGTTTATCCATAAAAATGATAGACAGAAAATGTTATTTATACATCTCTGAATAGTGGATCATTGAAAATATATGGTCAATTTCATTAATCCAGTATTCTTCAACATGTGAATTAGAAGATCATATAAACACCAGTGGTCGTTTCCATATTATGTACTTGATGGATATATTTTTCTTCGCTGGTGATTGTGTACATTCTATATGGTTCTGGTTATTATTCATATCCTCAGATATCTGGGTAAGAAACTTCTTAATATGTTGAACTCCACCAACCATGCAATTCGAGATTTCAATTAAACAAATGTATCACTCTTACTCACATGACTTGTTGGTCAAGTATCTCCACACTCCAACCATTTTAGAAAATATAAATGTTTTGAAAAAAACATAATTAAAAAAACATGAACATATAACATATTTCTATATGACAATTAATTATAAATTCATATATTTTTGGATACCTCTGTTTTGAAAATTTCTAAAATGATGCTTATAGGATAATCTAATTTAATCATTTTATAACATCATGTTGAAAAATCAATTTAGTTAAATATAAATTAAAAATATATGTATATGGATTCTGATTTGCTGAAGCATGCCTCTTAGGAGTTTTAAAGTAGGTGTCTATGAAGACATCATTGTCATGAAATACGTGATGACCAAGGCAAATCACAATATTCCCTTTTCAAGGATATTAAACCAAGGTAAAATTTTTATATTTCCACTTCAACATATAATATATATACTGCTGTTTAATTGTTTATAATATATGCACTATTATAATTTACCAATACATAGGATATTTACCTACACATGGACATATACATATGGTTTTCACTAACGGTTTGTAATGATAATTTTAAAATTATATAAGGGTTCATATAATAAAAATTATCTATAAATTATTTTTATTTTATGACTATTACATTGTTATTAAGATAAAAAACATGTTAATATTACATTAATGGATCAAACTTTTTAGTAGTTTGGGAATATTATCCACATATATCTATTTTTAATAATGAAAATAAAACATTATTTAATATTTTCTGTTATAATCCTAAATGTTCTCAAATTTTCATTATTAAAAGTAATAACTTGTTCATATAAATTAAGGAATGATGTGAACTAAAATCATAGAATGGGGAGGAATATATAACATGAAGCAATGGTGCATGGGTGAGCATAATCAGCATCAACATATCATAACAATAATATCATCATCATAATCAGGAGGGAATCCCTTGATAATGGCATGGAATGTGTTATATATTAATAACGAAACATCATAACCTTGTGGTCAAATACATCACATAGTTGTGAACAATTTTATAGTTATGTTCATTCATAACATATGTGCATATATCAAAACATTATAATTTTACACAACTCTTGCATAATGTTAATGCATAATAAAAAAAATGTCATCATGTATTTCACAATAAACAAAGCTTTGGAGATATATATATTTCTAGGACTACCCATCACAGTATAAAATGCCCAAAATATATCATTCCACATAGAAAATTAAAAAATCATTGTCATAAAAAAGACTCATAACACATGTGTTTTATATTGGTTTTGTTAATAATAACATTATTAATATAATTTTGGAATCCCAAATAAATAATAGAAATCATATTCTCACCTAAAACATCATCATTCATATGTATAGAAAAATAATTTAATAATTGACAATTATTTTTTTTTAAAATAAAATCTTTTATGAATAAAAAAGCATTGTAAATGGAATAATGTTTTTGGAATTATAGAAACAATTATGTCATAAAAAATATATTAATATATTGGATAAAAATTTAAATGGAATTAAAATATCATCCATATAGAAGAAATGTGCACGATAAGATAACCTAGAAAGAAAGAGTTTTTGCTGGGTAATCCCCTTCCCTTATACTGTGATTTATTTCATCGTTTTTATGACTCAATGTTAATAAAATGAGGATTATTAAAATATGGGAAGAAATTTAATTTTGATTATTATTTCAATCTTGTTCTATTATATTAATTTAATTATATTTCTCAATTCCATTTTTTTAAAGGGAATATTTCTCATATAACATTTTTAAAAAAATAACTTTTTTTGTTCTATTTTGATATTTTAGTTCAAATTCATATACACAAAAGATGAATTAATTAAAATATATTAAATTTAAAAATCATTATACATTTATATATAATAAATAATTTACTTCAATAACACATATGTTTGGAGTTAATAAAAGAAATATATGTTTCCTCATTAGAGATTATATGGCTGCAAACGTGACATTTTCCAATGAAAATGTGTGAGATATAAAATATTTGTTTATATTAAAATTAACATATTTATATTATATTGAAATTATAAATATCATATAAAAATTATTTTCATATTATTTTTGATGTTTTTGAATAAAAAATAATCTATGGATATGATATTAAAAAAGGAAAAATAATATAAAATGATTAAATGGAATTTCCACTTTATTGAAGTTATTCCTTTCTACAACCATTAATTTCATGAAATATTAGAGTTTGACTACTCTATAATGTCCAAAAAGATGATTAGGTGATTAATACATGGTATTATGGTAGAGTAATATCTTATTTATATGAGGGGGATTTCGTTTTTCAAATGGTGGGTGATGGGTTATTTATAGTTAGTTTGAGGGTTATTTTTGACTTAAAATATTGAATGAAATATTATATCTAAGTTAAACAATTTAATTGTGATAATATTTTCATTATGAATCATATAAAAATAAAATAAATTTTATTTTGGACTTTAATACCCTTTATAAACTAAATTATCATGTTTATTAAAAAATAAAAGTGGAAAAACGAAAAATTGTTTTTTAATATATTGATTTTGACTATAGACATTGTAAAATGATTATGAGGTTTGGAAATTAATTTTTTTTAAATGACTAATTTATCTTATTAATTAATTTTTGGATAAAATAATCAATTTATTATTTATTAACTCATTATTTCACCCTAATTATGTCATAAAACTTGCAATATTTTAAAAATAAAATGTTTTTATTAACATAAAAAATAAACTATTTATAAAATAAAAAAACCCTAGGAAACTTTCAACATGATAATTCTAAAAATAGAATAACTTTTATGAAAAAAAACCTATCATATGAAATTTTTGTTATTATTATTAATAGTATAATTTATATGAAATAAAAAAAAATTAATTAAAAATTTTGTTATATTTTCTTCATTTTTTCATATTTATATTTATTTAAAGGAATGATAATATTTATATTTTTTAAAATTGCTCAATAGAAAATTTTATTCAATTAAATTTAATTATTTTTATATTAAATTATCATTCTAATGGTTAGGTCACTATTCCTAATGGTTGGGTTACTATTCCTAATGGTCATGTTAATATTCTAAAAGAATGGTTACAACTCCACCAGTAAAATTACCTACTATAAACCCATAATCATTATTTAATTAAATATTCACTCAAATTTCCCCAAGGATTTATATTTTGATTTTTCTAAAATGTTGATTGGATTACTGAATTTTGGTTTATTTTCAATAGTTTTGTTCTTGGGGGTGATGATTCTAGAAGATTAGAAGATTTTGAATTATCTCATTGTAGTGTTATTATTTTATATTTTTTGACCCATTCTATTGTTATTCATTTTCATGGGTTTAGTTGATAAATTATCTATTGATATCTGTAAATGAAATTATGTTTTTTTGGTTTCTCGATGTGTTATATTTTAATAATTATTTTTATAGTATTGTATATCACATGTTTATTTTGGAAAAAAATATCACTTACAAACTATGAGTCGATAAAATTGGCAAGAGAGATTACATTGAAATAGTAAACCCTAATATTTATTAATTATATATATAATTATATATCATTCTTAAGGGAAATTTAGTAATCACAATAGATATAGATGATCTCTCTCAATTCCAAAAGTTAATTATAGAGATTTATTGTGTGTCCTCTCCTTCTCATCACTTAATCCATCATGTAAATTTTGAGAAATATTTATCCTCTAAGGTAATTTAGTTTTAAAAAACAATAAAAAATGCATGATATCAGTACCAACCATTCTACCCACTAATGTTTATATCGTGACATCCAAATATTGTAGTGCACATGTGGATAACTCCAAAAGAAATTTTTCACATGGATCCTCCAAATTAGTGACAAAACTACAACAAATTCACTAATGAAAGTAATTGGATGTTGAGGAAATTTTAGATAACCTTATTAATTAATTATAAATTATATTTGACAATCCTTCCCTTCTGGTTACAACATTTATAATGTAAAGTAATCATGGATTTACGTATTGGCCATGATGTCATTAGTTATATAATGATTTTATTATTCATTAATTAAGATTAATGTCCAGTATGGAATTACAGAATGAAAATTCTATTATACCCTGATCCTACACACTTACCACATCGTTCAAATTTTACTAGAGAACAATTCTTATATTTCTTATAATTCTTTATATTTTTAGTTTCCTATTTCTTTAGTCTATTTTGTACAATCCTTGCAAAAACTCCAATTTTAGACAATGCAGGACATGATAATGATTCTGCGATTTTAGGGACATCATCATAAATATCATGTATGCACTTCCTCGGGGATATTAATTATAGAACTTGGATATTCTACGATAAACATTGATGTTCTATGGGGACCCATGGATCATCGAGAGGGGATGTTTAAATCCGTGGAGACATTATATATTTATTCTATAATTTAATGATCATAAAATATTTGGACAAGATCAATTAACTTAATATGTAATTTAATTTCTCAGATAATTTTTTAAATAATGGACCAAAGAAACAAGCATTTATAAGGTTAATTTCAAGGATCTAATTTTTTTATGGATTGGATATTCTTCTCAGCCATTGTATCTCCTCAATGATATGATGTTAACTGTAATTTTTGGTGTTCACACACCTATAATAAGACTTAATGTACATAAAAATTATTATATATTTTAGTTCATCTCTTTGAAGAATAATAAAATACTTCTTCAACAGATTCACATTATATCCAGAGCTTCACACTAAACTATCATTACATACTCTCAGTAACATAGGTTTCATATTGTATGACCATGTATATAAAAGTTATTCCTTTAAGTTACTTATTTTAATTTGATAAATTGATCTATTCAAGAAGGAAATAAATCAATATGATTTATCTCCATAAACTCAACATATTCTCTTCATCTACTCTCAGGTCTTCAAGATATAATTCATGTATAGTAGTGCTTGTATACAACTCAACTTTTTATATCTTTTCATGAAGTACCCACATAGCTATCTATCTTAGTGATCAAATACTCTACATGTATTGTTTAAAATATATATATAATTTTATATTCTCTTTTTCTATAATATCTAATGTTTAAAAATTAAATACAATGATCTACAACATATAATATACTCATCATTTAGCCTAAACGAAAAATGAAATATTATTATTTAAATATTACAATTATATCCATGCCGTTAAATTGGTGGGTATGAATAATAATAAAAAAATTATAAAAAATATATAATTTTCCTACACAATAAAAATTGTAACGACCCGAATCTCGATCCCCTCCACTGGTGCCCCGTACCCGGTGCACCATATGACCTCAAGTGCATTTCCCTAAATGCCAGAGGCTGCCGACTAGCAGCGAGGGCCTTGGTGAGTCGGTGGGGAAACTATGCCCTCATTTGGTATGGTATACAAGATAAGGTAACAAAAATATACAGTGGAAGTAGTAAACAACATGCATAACAACAGAAACAAAACAGTGGAAGCAATGCAAATATATAACAATGATGAAAATAATGCAGTAGGTACAAGTATCTATGGAAACCAGAAAACACAACAACGTGCTGGAATACAATTGAAACCAAGTGCAAAAGAAAAACAAAGAATGATCCTCAGCATCGCGAGCCTCGGCTCGGTCCCATGCTCTCCAGCTCCAGTGCAATCAAGAACCTGAAGTAGAAGGGCTCTTTCCCTTATCTATACCTGCAACAAGATAGCCTTCTTGGGGCCAAACGCATGACCCAAACAGGGTGTGAGATACTATCCCAGAAGTAAATCACCCAAATATGTGTTCCTAACAGTCAATGAGTACATGGAAGTAATAAAACAAGAAGCAGTAAACAGAAAAGCACAAGAATATACAATCCACAGTTCTAACAAGTAAAGTACACAAGTAAGCAGTCTGCAATAAGAGAACAACAGGTAACCCTCTGGGTAGATCTCAAATACTAACACCTATGGTTCAACCTATGGTACTAGCAACCCTCTGGGAGGTACACACAACCTCACCCCTCTGGTTCAGCTACGTAATTAAGAAGACTCTCGGGGGAAGCACTCACCATCAATTCCTTCTATAGTCTCGTATCGTGGTAAAGGCTCTCTGGGGAAGCACTCAACGTCCATTCCCCATATGGACCATGTTGTGGATCTGCAGACTCTGTGGGGAAGCACTCAATAAAAATTCCCCCTGTGGTCTCGCATCGTAAATAAAAGACACTCTAGAGAACCCCTTCCGTCAATTCTCCCTTTGGTCTACTACTCCAGGTTCTCACAATCCTGAGTATATCTAAACATGCTCAGCGTGCGCGTATCGTCCAAGTATACCACAAGAACTACTTGGCTATCAACTAAGTCTCAACAGTAATAACAAAACAATAGTTCCGCTATCCTACAACTAGGCATAGCAACTGGAAAAACACCCAACATGAAAAAAAATCATGGAAAAGCAACCTGAGCACAAAATAAATTATTCTACTCACAAGCAATAACCTCTACTAAAGAAATCAAGAAAAGAATACAAACAATAAGGGAAAAATAGGAAACATGCAATACCCCGTTCAAGGTTATTGGTGGAATTTGCACAAAATATTCATCAACATTATTCAAAAAGGAACAAACCACCTACCTCGATCCTAGGATATCGATATACGTGAGCCTCGAAGATAGATTCCCCTTAGAACGATGTATATCTGAGAAAATGTACAAAACATTCATCCCACGATAACTTGAAAACAAGGAGGAATCAAGAAACAAGGATCAAGAAGAAGGAAGAACTCATCACTGCAATTCCAATGCAATCGACCATGCTTGAATCGGAGAACGGATGGCGAGGTGGGAGCCCGTCGAATATTCGGCCGTACATTCACTTTCGGACAGACGAAAACTGAATAATGATACAAAACTGGGGGTTAGACGCGACCCCGGCCCATTTAATGAAAAAAAAGAAAGTACACGGCGTGTACTTCATGAGTACAGGATGTGTACTTCAATTTTCCATACTCTGAATTAACCGGCCTCCACCTCAGCCTTACACACCATGTGTGTGGCCCGGACACGGCCAGCACACGTCATCGAGCCGAGGAAGAGTACACAGTGTGTACTCAAAAAGTACACGGCGTGTACTTCGGAAATTTCCAAAAAATTCATTTTTCTCAAAAACTCCAGAAAAGGAAAGACGTACCTGAAATGAAGATCCGGGTTCTTAAAACATCCCCCCTTAAAGAAATTCATCCTCGAATTTCCCTAATGAGACGGAGAAGAAGAAACCCTGAATAGATCCGGCCATTGCGATCGTACATCGGCCTCCCTCTCCTAGGTCTCGTCCTGTACTCGCCTGTGCTGCCATATCACCCGTACCAGAGGAACAGACCGCCCGCGGAGAACCTTGGTACTGCGATTGACAATCTGGATAGGATGCTCCTTGAACGATCCATCCACTTCAAGCTCAACTTCCTCAGGCTAAAAGACATGAGATTGGTCTGAAACTTAACGTCAGAGCCGAGAGACGTGGAAGACGTTGGACATGGCCCGATACCTCTGAGGTAGCTGCAACCGATAGGCGACCGACCCCACACTCTCCAAAACCTCAAACGGCCCGACGTACCATGGTGAAAGATTACCGTGTCTTCGAATCCTTATGTTTCCTAGCCTTGGTGCGACACGTAGGAAAACCTGATCACCAACCTCGAACTCCAGAGGTTGTCTCTGCTGATCAGCATAAGACTTCTGTCGAGACTGTGCTGTAGTCATCCTCCTCCGAATCAGGTCTATCTGCTCTGATGTCTCTTGAACAAGATGAGGTCCCAACAAAGCTGCTTCTCCTGCCTCCATACAGCATAAGGGTGATCAGCATGGCCTACCATAAAAATCCAAGCATAGCGCCATCTGAATGGTCTCCTAGAAACTGTTGTTGTAGGCGAACTCGACCAAAGGGATGTGCTTCTCCCAAGAACCGCCAAAGTCTAGAATGCAAGCTCGGAGCATATCCTCAAGCACCTAGATTGTGAACTCAGACTGGGCATCAGTCTGAGGATGGTATGTTGTACTCAAAAGTACCTGTGTACCCATGGCCTTCTGAAGTCCCTACGAGAACCGAGAGGTAAAGCGTGCATCTCTGTCTGAAATAGTAGAGCGTGGAACTCTATGCAGACGAACGATCTCTCAGATGTAAAGTCTTCCCAGATCATCGACACTAAAGGTCTCCTTGATCGTCAAGAAGTGAGAAACCTTCATAAGAATCTCGATGAAAACCCAAAAAACATCGTTTCCTCCCAGTGACCTCGGTAACCCAGTCACGATGTCCATCACAACATCATTACACTTCCACTTCGGAATAGGTAATTGTTGTATGATTCCCGATGGTCGATGATTCTCTACTTTCACCTGCTGACAAGTATAACATCTCATGAAAAAACTAGAAACATCCTTCTTCATACCTGGCCACCAGTACATGCGATTAAGATCTTGATACATCTTGGTGATGCAAGGATGAACTGCCCAAATAGAGGAATGGAAATCACCCATCAGCTCCTCGCGTATGTCTGTTGGAACCCATACGTGTCCCTAGAAATGTAAGATCTCATCCTCGCCCATAGTCCATCCAGTAAGAGGGTCCTCTCCTGACACACTCTCCTGCAAGACTAAGCCTTCCGAGTCTAATAGCTGCCTCATTCGTACCCGATCAAGTAGCGTTGAGGTAACATCTACAGAAGATAGAAAAGTCTGTCCCCGTCTTTCGTGCACCTCCAGAAGAATCTCAGAGAACAGAGCCACCAGCTGCCACTCAATACTGGCCACCTGAACTTCCTGAATCTGAGTTCTCATGCTCAACGCGTCTACCACGGCGTCGCCCTTTCCCAGCGTATAGGCAAGCTCAATGTCAAAAGACTGTAAATACTCAACACACCAACGTTGCCTCAGATTCAGATCACGCTGAGTGAAGATATACTTGAGACTCTTCTGGTCAGTGAAGACCACAAAGTGATCTCCTAGAAGATAGTGTCTCCAACAGCGCAAGGCATGAACAATAACTGAAAACTCCAGATCGTGCGTAGGGTAGTTCTTCTCATGTGGCCTCAGATGCCGAGACCCATACGCAACGACTCCATCTCCTTGTATAAGCATAGCTTCTAGCCCGATACCTGGAGCATCACAGTAAACAGTGTAGCTCTTTCCTGGCTTGAGCAAGACATGTATCGGTGCTGACGTCAACCTCCCTTTCAGCTCCTAAATGGTTGAATCACAAGAATCTGATCATAAGAACATTCCCCCTTCTTGGTCAGACCTATCAAAGGTGCTACTAGATGAGAAAAGTCCCAAATGAAGTGTCTGTAATATCCATCTAGCCCTAGGAAACTCCATAATTCAAAGACATTCTTCGGATGCTATCAAGAAACTACAATTATCACTTTATCAGTGTCCACAGATACTCTTTCCTCTAAGATGTCGTGGCCCAAGAAGTGAATCTAATCCATTTAGAAGTGGAACATCGAGAGTTTAGCATAAAGATATTCTCTCTCATTGTACTCAGAACGATCTAAAGATGTGTGGCATGGTCATGTCAAGAGTGAGATTACACCAAGATATCATCCACAAAAACCACGACGAAGGAGTCCAAGTTAGGATTGAACAATCGGTTCATCAGTTCCATGAAAACTACAGTAGCGTTCATGAGACCAAATGGAAATACTGTATACTCGTATAGACCATACCTTCTCCTGAAGGATGTCAGAGGTATATCTGATGGTCTAATGTGCAACTGATGATAACCGGACCTCATGTCGATATTCGAGAACACTAGGGCTCCTCGAAGCTGATAAAAAAGGTCATCAATCCTCGGAAAAGGATATCAGTTCTTGAATGTCAACTGGTTCAGCTTCCTGTAATCCACACAAAGCCGAAGGGTACCGTTTTCCTTCTTCAGAAACAGAACATGCGAACCCCAAGGATAAGTACTGGGTCGGATGAAACCCTTAGCCTGTAACTCCTCCAACTACTTCATGAGCTCCTGTAACTCAAGTGTGGCCATCCAATATGGAGGAATGGACACCGGTGCCACTCCTGGAACAAGATAAATAGAGAAGTCTACCTCACGCTCTGGAGGCAAACCCAAAATGTCATCTGGAAAGACATCCCTGAAACGATCTACCACTGGAGGAATTTCCAACTGTGGAGTCCCCTGATCATCTAGATAAAGACTAGAAAACTGGGCCGTCACTCCTCCTAGCCCAAGATGCTCGAGTCCCACCTGACTCGCCCGAATATACCATTCGCCTCTATGAAGGAACGATTCACCATCTGGTGAAATGAAACTGACTCTGCGGTGATAACTGTGAACGACTGCCTGGAAGGGAATCAACTAGTCCATGCTGAGAATGACATCATAGCATGTCATCTCTAGGACATAGATATCCCATAAGAAGTGATACCCTGCAACCTTGAGAGGGAACTATCTACACTGGCGTACACTACAAGTTCCTATATGATGCATGAGATGGAATACCCTCATCTCATCGGGTTGTGACAAAAATAGAACCGAAATGTAAAAACACTAACCACACAAGTCATACAAATCACTCTAGGTGAAAACATACCAACCATAAAATCTCAAAACCAGAAAACTATAATTAAAGAGGTAGTATGGATTTTCCTTGTACACGAGTTAGCTACTCTCGGGCAGAACTTAATACCAAGTACAAAATCCATCCTATCCCTGTCTAAGGTCTCCAAATAGTAAAGCAAGTGAAAAGAACCCCTCTGATACCACTTTGTAACGACTCGAATCCAGAGCCCCTCCACTGGTGCCCCAAACCCGGTGCGCCACATGACCTCAAGTGCGTTTCCCAAAACGCCAGAGGCTGCCGACTAGTAGGGAGGGCCTTGATGAGTCGGTGGGGAAACTATGCCCACATTCAGTAAGGTATACAAGATAAGTTAACAACAATAAATAGTGGATGCAGTAAACAACATGCATAATAACAGAAACAAAACAGCGAAAGAAATGCAGATATATAACAATGATGACAATAATGCAACAGGTACAAGTATCTATGGAAAGAAGAAAACACAACATTGTGCTGGAATACAACTGAAACCAAGTGCAATAGAAAAAAAAATCTCCTCAACATCGCGAGCCACGGCTCGGTCCCATGCTCCTCAGCTCCAGTGCAATCATGAACCTGATGTAGAAGGGTGCTTTCCCTTATCTATACCTACAACAACATAGTCTTCTTGGGCCCAAAACCATAGCCCAAATAGGGTGTGAGATACGATCCCAGTAGGCAATCACCCAAAGATTTCTGACTAACAGTCAATGAGTACATGGCAGTAATAAAACAAGAAGCAGTAAATAGAGAAGCACAAGCAGCTACAATCCACAGTTATAACAAGTAAAGTACACAAGTAAGCAGTCTGCAACTAGAGAAAAATAGGTAACCCTCTAGGTAGCTCTCACAACCTAACCCCTATGGTTCACCCTATGGTACTAGAAACCCCCCTGGGAGACACACAAAGTCTCACCCCTCTAGTTCAGCTACGTAATTAAGTATACTCTATGGGGAAGCACTCATCGTCAATTCCCCATATAGTCTTGTATTGTGCTAAAGGATCTCTGGGGGAGCACTCAACGTCAATTACCCTTGTGGTCTCGCATCGTAATTAAATGACACTCTGGAGATGCCCTTCTGTCAATTCTCCCTTTGGTCTACTACTCTAGGTTCTCACAGTCCTAAGTATAACTAAAAATGATCATCGCACGTGTTTCGTCCAAGTAAATCTCAAGAACAAATTGGCTATCAACTCAGGCTAAACAGTAATAACAAAACAACAGTTTCTCTATCCTACAACTAGGCATGACAACTGAAAAAATTCCCAACAAGAAAAACAATCCTGGAAAATCAACCTGAGCACAAAATAAATTATTCTTCTCACAAGCAATAACCTCTACTAAAGAAATCAAGCAGAGTAGTCAAACAACAAGGTCAAAACAGGAAACACGCAATACCCCGTTCAAGGGTATTGGTGGAATTTGCACATAATATTCATCATCTTTATACAGAAAGGAACAAACCACCTACCTCGATCCTAGGAGATAAATATATATGAACCTCGATGACAGATTCCCCTTAGAACGACATAGATCTGAAGAAAACGCACAAAACATTCTTCCCACGATAACTTGAAAACAAATAGGAATCAAAAATCAATGCTCAAGAAGAAGAAAGAAATCACCGCTGCGATTCCAATGTAATCGACCGTGCCTGAATCGGAGAACGGGCGGCGAGGTGGAAACCCACTGAAGATCAGGTCATACGGTCTCTCTCGGATGGATGAATAATAAAGATGAAGACGGAGCTGGGGGTTAGGTGCGACCCTGGTCCGTTTAATGTAAAAAATAAAGTACAAGGCGTGTAATTCTTGAGTACATGGTGTGTACTTCAATTTTTTGTACTCCGAATTAACCGGCCTCCACCTCAGCCTTACACATCGTGTGTGTGGCCCGGACATGGCCAACACACGGCTTCGAGCTGGGGAAGAGTACATGGCGTGTACTCAAAAAGTACAGGGTGTGTACTTCTGAAATTTCCAGAAAATTCAATTTTTCTAAAACTCCAGAAAAGGAAAAGCGTACCTGAAAATAAGATCTGGGTTCTTACAAAAATGTATTTATTAATTTTATGCTCCCAATTGTTAATAAATTCATGTTATTCTACAAAAAGATGTTTTATAAAAAATGGTATTTATTTATTTTTATGGGAGAAAAATATAATATATTTTACATTTACAAATATTATTTCATAAAAACTAATTATTTTTTTAAGGAACCATATCAATATTATCTTAGTTTAATTTTTTTTTTCATTTTTTTGATAAAATATATTTTTCAATGAATAGTTAAAAATATTTATTTTTATTTAAAATTGTATTTTATTATGAAGTACATAAAAGTAAAATTACATTTTAAATTAATTTTGAAAAAATAATATCTATTTTTATTAAATGACAAAACTCTGTTATATAGAATAAATATTAAACTCTAAATTTTTATTAAAATACATTTACACGTAAATTGATTTTTAAAAAATATAGTCTTTTATCAAATTTTTGGGATTGATTTTAAATTGAATGAATACATTTCAGTTATTTAAATATTGAAAATTTTAATCCATATTTTTAATCATCATATAAATATTTGGTAAATAGTTATATTATATTTTGTATCATTATGAATAGTAACCATATAAAATAATTATCACCATGGTATTGCTAAATCATGGAATTAAGGGTAAAAGTACTATTATTACAAGATAAAAATGAACATAAAACATTATTTTATCCAAATTTATGAGTCTAGTTCATCTATTTATATCCAACTTTGGAAAATATAGCAACATGGTTTCATATTTCGTTGATTAATACCATTATTATATTTTCTGTAAACAAATAATGTAAAAAATATAACCTTATTGATTTTAGTAAATATATTTTTATTGGTAGGTATAATAAATGATTAAATTATATAATAAATGTTTATTAAAAATATTAATTTTTTTTACTTTAATATTGTAATTTTTCTAATGAATAAATAATTTGTTTTAATACTTACTTAAAACTGTCATAATATTTATTAAATTAATATAAAAATAAAATTTTGGTTTTAAAAATAATAAATGTATTATAATATTAATGAATTATTGATTTCCAAAAAATAAAATTATATACAACAATTTAGGGATATCGTAAATTATTATAATCCAATATATTGTTTTATTTTTGTTCTAAGTCAATGTAAATGAATAGTTCCAAAGATGACAATAAGTATATTTTAAATTAAATATTAATTTACTAAATAATATATAATTCCAGAAAAATCCATTATTCGGAAAAATTATCAATATATTGTTATAAATAACAACCGTAGTCAATTTATTGATATTTTTTTCTTTTATAAAAACTATCATTGGCCAAAAATTGTATAAATTTTTTTTATCACAGTAATTGTCAAAAAAGTAAACAAATAATTAAAATAAATGGATAATAATTAAAACATCACCTAATAAAGTAATCATTTTATTTTTATAAGATTTGTTTGGCTCATAAAAATATTATATTATAATTAAATCAAATTGGATCCATTTTAACATGAAAAATAATTTTTATTAATTTAATAATTTATGGAATTCCATGAATGTCCACCCACATTATAAAGGCCACTATATTTTCCTCTACACATAAAAAAAGTGATAATTTTTTAGCCAATTACAAACAAAATATCTTACTAAAATAAAAAAAACAGAGTTTAGAGGTCTTATTTTGGTTATAATTTTTACTATTGAGGTATTATAGTAGGAAAAAGAGTTTGTCTAAACAAATTGGATACCTTTTTAATAGATGTCGTAGACTTAAATCTTCTTAAAAGTCCATAAAATAATCTTAAAATATGATGAAATAATAATAATTGTATATTTCTTATACTGATACATTTTCTACATTAATTTTATAACCCATATCCATATTCTCTTTCCTGAAATTGGAAATGAAATTGTTATACACGTGTACAGAGGACTACCACCTCACTAACTGATTTATATCATTTACCATAAAAATATCACTTGAATAGTTATAATGATATATTTAATGTTTATATATGATAATAGTGGAATAATAATCACTATTGAAATATATAATATCATTTTTTATTATATTTCCATACATATATAAATGATTATGTCCTTAATGCTTATGAATATAATACCACCTTCACAAATTGATTTGAATATTTTTTCACCACAATACCATATTAACGGTACAAATAAGTATATTTATAAATTGTTTTATATGATGTTAATTATGGAACGCTAAAATAATACATTCATTTTTTCAATGTTTAAATTTGTTAAATGGAAACGTTACACAATCATATGAATGACCTACTATCTACATGATTGTAACATAGTTCATTTTCATAAAAATATTTCATAAATGGTTTTAACGGTACAAAAGATGTATGAAATGATAATTATTTCATGATTATTTTTCTATAGCCGATTATTCTGTTGACCATTGTCAACAGATCAATGTTTTTTTGAGTGTATTAACTGAATATCCTCAAAACAAAAGATGGGGACACAATTGATTATGTAATTAAAAATTTCACTAAAATAAGTGAAATAAATGGATTTAGTATATGAAATTAATCCCTCATAATTTACTTTATAAATAAAAATATATATAAGTTTTCTATAGAGGAGTTAAAAGACAGATGGAATGATTGAACTTGATGTAAAGGATTTCGTCACAATTTCCCTTCATTTAGTAGTATTTTAATGTTATGAAACTAATTTATTATATATTGTGTATACTTTTTCCCTTATACATGTTATATAATGAATCATTAATACATGATTTTATTTTAGGTTATGAATCAAATTTTTTCATCTAATATTATTTGACATGGAAGTTAACATGTGTTAACTCAACTAACATTCATTTGGTTGAACATAATATTCACTTATTTTGTTATTTCATGATAATTTGATAATTGATATCTAAATTTTTTTATAATTTATTTTCAACTATTTTTTTGAATTAATTTTCCTACACATAATCATTACATTTATATTTTCTTCATTCAATTTTATGATCATCAAAATGGTTTCATTTTACTCCTTCTCATTTTATTGAGACTTTTTTCACATTACACAAGATGATTTCATTGCAACGAGTATTTATAACCAAATTAATTAATTACAATATATTAAATATTTAAATTAATTTTATTTACATACACATATATGTAAATTTATTTCAATTACATTTAATTTGATTGTTATTAATGTGATAAATTTTTAAAGTTACATTGTTCTTTTTTAGATGGTTTATAATCAAGGTTCTATTAATGGAAATAATTAAATATAAATTTAATAAACTAATTTAATTTTATTCCCATATATTTGTAAATATTTTAACATTATTAGATTCCATTTTCTCTATTATTTACTAAATAACCATCAATAATTTTTTTGTTTATGATACAAATCATGTATATTCATTTCAATAACGTATAACTCTCTTCCATATACATATTTTCTAAATTATTTAAAACTATATTCATTCTTAAACATAATGTATTTCCAAAATTTATTATATATCTCCTTTAACATTCTATTAATATATTTTATAATCGTAATTTTTTAATGTTTTCTGTATAGATCACTATTGACTCTCTTTGCAAAATGTTTGAAAAGAATAATTACTTTAAACATTTACAAAATTAATGGATTTTCCCACCTCAATACAATTACATTATTTGAAAATTATTTTATAATTTTCTAAATTTATTTTCAAATAATAATATTTTTTCAATATTTTGTGAATTTTTATTTATTAATAGTGATTTTCCTTGTCGTAAGGGTGTTTTTATAAAACATTTTAATATATTTTAACGTAATTTATATTAATCAATGAAAAAAATCCCATGATGTTCCTTATAAGACATTGGTTATATGTTATAATGAAAGAATAATTATTCTTTCTCTATATATATTATGATTTATTAGAATATATTTTTAGGGAAATATTTTTCCCATGGGATAATCATGTTATGAAAAGAATAATGAATTTTTTCATGATTTTTTGAATGAAAGGAATAGATTATATAGTTTATTCATGTTATGGTTCTTGAAAACATTTATAGTGATGGTTGGTTCCCTTATAAACAATATATGGGTGGTTTTTAATAAATCAATGATGTGTAGTTATGCTATAATCTAAGGATAAGTTCACTGTATCCCTCCAATTAATTGGTTAATTATTATGTTCATTGAATAATTATATTTAAATTAAACCATAATGGTTATGGAAATTATAGGTGTTCTTCTAATGGTTATATATAATCATTTTCAAGATAACAAAAAAATTCTTCATGATTTCTATTTGTTTTTAATGATTCCTTTTATGAATATTTATATCACCTGTTTCATGATTTTTTATTCTCATTAAATTTTCCAATCATAAATCTTATTCCATTTTACATGTTTTATGATCCATGTTTTGATGTTTATAATTTTTTATGTTATATATGGAAACTTTGATTATGTCATCATACAGTTATACTCATAATATACTCGATGCTTATATTTAATTATTAATTCACATATGTACTATTACTATGTATATAAGCTCATTGTTCATTTGTTTAATTTTAAATAGGTAGTGGATAAATGTTTCAAATAAGTTATCCTAATATGATTACCAAATGAGATGATAAATATTTTTAGGAACAAGTAGTTTATTGATTAATGTTTCCCTGTAAGATTTTGACAAAATTTTATAAAACTCAAAACCTAAAATTTCCATGGGTATGTAATTGATCCAATATTTTATTTAATGTTGTCTGTTTTAGATGGTTGGAATTGGTTCTAATTTATTATTATCAAAGAAATAAATTTAATGTGGGTGTTTTTTCCACTCACTCAAGGAGTGAGGGTTCGAGGTTTTTATAGTTGTTATCATAGAGGGGTTTAGATAACATTCCATATTATGATTTACTATGGTAGGATAATATAATAGTTATGGAATCCATCATGTGTTTTAATGAATAATGAAAAACATATGATTAAATTTATAGAATTTTTTTTATAGTTTTATGTGGTGGTATATTTTGGTAAATAATGTTATTTTCATATTTGTTTTATTACTCTAATGAATATGTAACCCTGAGGTATAATGTGATGTATTTTTTTAAAAGAAATATATTACATTTTTGGGGTGTCTGATGTACATTTTGTGATAAATGTTTTGGTAAAAAAATTATTCTATGTTGAATTTTTTGAAATTATTTTATGATATAAATGTATTTATTTATGTAATGATCTATATTGGACATTTGAGTTATTTTTGAACATTGCATATTAATATTGTATTACATCATGTAGAGGCTTAATAAATTTGGGATTCAGTATACCATGTTATAACCATTTAGGTTTTGGTTAATTTATACTGATAGGATAAATATCTTCTTATCCATTTGTGGAATTATATTATCCATTGGAAGTTAATATTATTTCTTTATGAATAGAAATTTCAAATTCAAAAAATAATTTGAAGAAAAAGTTGATATTATTGTGAAAGATGAAAAATGGATGAAATTGTACATATCATATAAGTATATGTCACTATGATTTAGTATATATGATAAATTAACTCTTTTACTATAAAAAAATTATTTTAAAAGACAATTTAATCATATTTTTATTATTTATAATGAATCAATTGTCATTTTTAAACCTCATTGATTTATGGTTTTGTTGTTATTAGATTTCCCATGATTCTTCATGTTCTTGTCTATAATAATCTCTATCACTATCCATCATTATTTGGACATAATAGTTTTCCTCCAAGGCTATATTTTCTCATCCCACTAATGTTATCTTTTGTGTTAACCATGTTATGTTTTATTCTAGATGAACTTTTTTCCTCAACTTTCTTTTCTCAAGAGGAATTTTTATTTAACCTTTTTTATGATTTCTGATAAAGAAAAATTATTCTCAAATAATATGGAATTTATTAATTAATTAAATCTCAAATTGCAAGGAATAAATTTATTAAATGGGTGGATAATTTAATATTCTTTGTTTTTAAAATCAATATTATATTTGAGAGCATACAAAATAAGAAACACTGGGCATAAAGGAACCATGAAATATTATTATTTAAATATGATTTTTATATGAGACCCATTTAATATGAATATATAAATAGTAGTAACTAATTTTTGAAATATATATAAATGTAATACTAAATTATAATGTACTTATTAATTACTAGGAAATAATCACTTAATTTTTAGTAAAGTCATATTATTATTTAAAACTATATTTTTTCAAAATATTTTTATTGGATTATGTATGAGGATATTATAATTATTTTATAGACCAATTAGAAATTTTATGTAACATAAATAATATAATTTTTCAAATCGACGTATAAAAATCAGTTTATGATACCATTTGGATATTTTTTAAAAGTTTGATAATTCTTTAAATAGAGAAATATATATATATTTAATAAAAACACTACTTTATTTTGAATTATATATATAAAATTCTATCTATGATTAGTTTCAAAAATTTATAAATACATTCTGATTAATATTAATCCAATTATTTTTCTTAGAATTGATTTTTTATTTTAATTTGGTATAAAATTTTTTAGACTAGTTTTTTATGATTTCTTTGATGGGGAGCACATCATCTTGGTGACACTTTTTTCCCCACATTCATACATTATATGGACGGACATACTTGACCAAGATGAATTGTGATATCGACTCCATGATCGAAAAATATAATGGGATGTTGGCTCCTCCTTCCATGGATTTTTCCATGGATTTTGTAACATAGTCTGTGTCTTCTATATATATTGGAGTAGTGATCATGAATCTAATTCTTGGCGACATATCAATCTAGAGTCCATTTAATTATGATTATTATATATAGTAATGTCACATCCTTTGATAATATTAGATAGTATTATTAGGAATGCTTATACATCCCTAAACACTGTTAATTGAGCACGAGTATTATTACTCATTAGAGGTCATCTCATGAAGGCAGCTCAGGCATGGATCCCAAGGCATCCCATATCAATCATATGTTATCTAATGTACTAGGTGCTTATTTTCCAAGGCATCAACTAAAAAATCCCATTTTTGTTAAGAGGTAGCTAACATTGCAGGTGTATATATTCTATGGCTTTTACCAGGGGCATCCCATGTATTACAGTAAGTAACTGATGCCATCGGCGCACATCTTTATAGGATTTCACCAAATGCATTCCATTTTTCAAATGATGTAGCTTATTCCAAAGGCATATATAATTCAATTATATGAACTTAGGAATCCCATGTTTTTCATGGTTTATCTAAAGACAGTGGTTCATATATTACATTTATTTCCCCATAGGAACCCCATGATTAGCATGATGGGGCAGTTCAAAATATATTTTTGAGTATGACTTCTCAAGGTGATGAAAAGGGGTTGATTAGAATTCCTCACATATGTTGTTCAATGAGGTACAACTCTATGGGGAGAACCCATGAAGTTTACCGTACAGATAGATTAGAACACAAATGTTGGTAGAACTGAGATGTGTCTCCCATAATGGTATGATTTCACACCATGAAAATGGATGGGATCCGAGTAAAGGCAGACACCGAAGTTTTTTCCAATAAATGGAATATTTCACACCACGAAGTTTGATCAGAACAACCATAAATGTGGATCGAGGATGTGAACCATTGGGATGGGGTACAAAGGTTTACTATTGTTTGGTAATGAAAAAAATTTATCTATCTTATATACAATACAAAAAATATATGAATAAAAACATATGTAGTTTGATACTAGATTATAAGGTCATATGATAGGACCGATCAATCTAGTTTTTCATCATATAGAATGAATACTCGCGTGGTGAAAGGGGTATATACAAGATATGGTAAGATGAATATGGATTCAATGTTCTCTTATAAACTGAATTTATCATGATTTTATTATATAGTTATTATACATAAGAGATTCCCATCTCTTTATAGGGTTAGTGATGATGTTGATGTGTATTACGCATGAATGTATCCCAAGTGGGTGGAATGATCTTTCTATGATTTTTAGAATGTGGAATAATACAGTGTATGGGGATGTAATGATTATATTAGATGGAGTGTATTGAGTGGATTGAGTGGATTGAGTGTTGGATGTCGTGTTTGGACCACATGAGTAAATAATATTTTTGGGAATCAAATTCCACATTATTGGAAAAGGGGAATTGGGGCTTATACATGGAAACAATCGTTCTAGTTGGGGATTATGATTGGAAGAAGCCTATTTGTGGGGATATGATTGGTTTTTGGGTATTACCATCATGTTTATTCTCAATAAGAGGATTATGTGGTTAGGTATTACATGTAGAAGATTACTAGGATCCGCTGTCATGCAAAAATGTTGTAAATGGGGTTTATGCATTGATTATTATGAGGAGCTGCTATGGATCGTCAATGGTTTGAATGGGGATTATTAGTAGAATATTTTTATCTTATACTCCCCATTTCATACATAAGTGTATCCCATGTTCACTACATGATCTGATATTATAGTTTAATTTCATATGAAAGGATGAGATGATTGGGGATTGTGCATTGAGATTCATATGATGGAATCCTCATGTCATGTCATGATGGAATCCCAAGATGATTATTGTCTAAGGGAATATGTTTTGGGGAAGAAATGCATAAAGGAGGTCAATATGGGTTGTTAATATTTGGTCTCATTATCATGTAATGAGGAATATTATTCTTGACCCATAGAGAATCTCATGTGTGTCACATGACATTTCCTATATTTTTCATAGAGGGTATACTACAGTTTAATGTCATATAGTGAGGAAAATTGGATGAATTCTCTTGGTCATGGCATGAGGCATATTATTATTAGTATATATGGAATCATATTTACAATTGATAAGGTATGATAAATTTTACATTCATGTAGTGAGGAATATAGGATATCATCTCTTGATCATGACTTGATTCATCTTATGCTTGATGCATAAAAAATCCAATTCTTCAAAGATCGGGTAAGATAAATATTCAAGTCATGTAGTGAGGATCGTGGAATTTCTTCTCATGATCAAAACCTAAGATTTATTATTCTTGGGTAATATGTAAAAATATTCATGAATAATTGGGTATTATATAATTTAATGTCATTTAGTGAGGACTACTATGAAGTATATTACCAGGAATGGTTGATGTCGGACTTACGCTATGGGCACCACATTTATGGTTCAACCAGTCATACGAGACATTAGAAGATATTTCATGAGATTCATAAGTAATATTTCAACTCAAATTTGTCATGAGAATCCTTATTGAGAATCTCAACTCATGTAATTGGAAAGGGACCGACAAAATTAGGTCAACTATAAGTGTTTCATGGAGTTCATAAGAGTATATCGAATCATGGTTTTTAGTGGTCTGATGTTAGGGCCAGATAAGGGTGAAATATTAATTTTCCTCAACCAATATTTTAATAATCATGGTGTGACTCCTCATTTTTCATGGATTTTATGGATTTTTATGAATGGATAGAGACCGTATCCTAACATTGATCCCAAGTTGGGGTGTGGGGGTGCAGCCACTGTGGTGTGGATTTGTGGGAGTGTTCGTGAACACTATAAAATTAAAGATTAAGAAACATGGAACTTTTTAATGGAATATTTGAAATACCAACACTATTTCATGAAATAATGGGAAATAGAACACTATTGAGCCTAAGAAAGGGAAACTCTGCATTGTTGCACAGAACATGGCAAGGTTGTGTGAAATGTTTAACTATTAAATGAAAGGTAGAACTATTTCACATAGGATGGATGTTCTTGGATGATTTAAATTTACATTAATGAGTCATTAATATATTTTTTATTGATATAAATGCATTCCATTTAGAGTCCAAGAAGGGGGTTGACAAGATTAGAGGCATGCGTGCAATGGTGAGGGTGCACCCAAATTGGGGTTAGCACATGTAGTTAGGGATTTTTGCAAGAGGATTCTTTGTGTATACTTGAATTAGGATGAAATAAGTTGGATGAATATTAAATAATTTTGAGCCAACTCGAGGTAGTACCCACAAGAATAATTAAACCATAGGATCTCTACATTGATGGATCCATTATTTATTGATGTAGTGGAAGATCAGTATTATGCACAATAGAACAACAGTTTGAATTCTAGAGAATTAACCTAACAAAGAGATATGGAGATCTACTTATAGTGAAAATATTCACTAATGGATTGGAATAATTTTTTCATAGAATAGTCCTTCCAGGATTCCACATACATACCCATGGGTATCAAGTGTGAAATGGGGTGGTCAACATCATTTCTAGTGCGCAAGAGGGTTACAAGTAGATGGGGTTTCCTACAAGAAACATAGACATGCATGGTACATATAACATATAAATTTGAGATGAAAATATTGAAATAGATGATTCAAATAACATTGTTTCCACAATATTCATTTGAACAGATTGGTCTCACACAAAGGATTCCATTCATGGGCGTAAGATTTCATTTTTTATGCATAACACTAATTTTTTCGTGAATGGGACATGGGTGTGAATTATGACTGAGGGGAATCTAAGGTAAATCTCATTAATTTTTTTTTTGAAACTCAATTTCATGAAATATATGACAGTGTGCACACTTTGAAGGAATTTTTTCTATAATACACACTTTTCCCCATAATCTCCCTTGTTTGCCATTTTCACAAGTTTGATTTCAAAGAGCCATAACTTCTTATCCATAACTCTATTTAGGCTCCATGACCAGTAAAAGTAAAGAATATGAAATGAGATACACTACTATATCATTCTTGGAAGAATCTGGTGGATTATATTAATCCATTTTTTAATTTACCAAAATATAAAATGAATTAAAAAAATGACATTCATTTCATATTGTGAGCTTAATATTAAACTAAATTATCCCAATTATGTGAGTATAATATTGAAAATTTGATTCTATTTTTTAAATTAAATGTAATAACTTTTATAAATACATTTCATTTATTTTTTTATATAATGAATAATAACAACAGTAATTAATTTTCGCCGTTGTAAGGGTAAATAAGATAATTATGGTTAAAAAATATAATAAGGCAAAATATTTACCACAAAATTTACCATTATAATTTTAGAAGAGTGTATTTAATATATTTAATTCAAATATAAAAAATATTCCTATTTTTTAATATTTATTTTATTTACATCTATATAATATTTATGTAAAAGATAATGTTAGAAATGATTAATTCTTAGTTTAAAAATCTATAATATTTTTTATAAGTGTAAAAATAACATATATCTGATTATATTTTTTAAAATATAAAATATTATATATTATCATGGTATTTTTTTAACTATTAGAGATGAAATAATTACTTTAAATTTTATTTCAATGGCAGAACAATAATTATTCAATTTATTGAAAAATACTATAAATGATTCTGGGGTTATAAAAATATTAAAATTAATATAATTTGAATGAATTACAGGGTTCCATATAATTATTACATAATTATAAATAGTTAGGTATGTTTTATATTATTATATTTAAATAAATTATTTATGTTGTTTTCGATGTCAAATTAATTGAATAGTTTCAAAAATGATGTTAAGGTTATTTTATAAGCAATAATATTTTATTAAATGAATTGAAATTCATACAATTTATATATCAGTCAATGTGATTAGGATATGGATTAAAATATCATCCATGGTCCATTTATGGGATGATATTATATTTATAGTTTCGATAATGAACACAAAATATTAAAAAACAGAACATTCAAAGTAAATTTCAAAAGGTTTATCATACGGTAGCAACAAAAATATATGGATGAAAACATCACATAAATTTGTCAATTTTTTTAGTGTATATTGACTCAAACTCATATTATATTTTAAATTTATAATTTTGGACCATTTTGACATAAATATTTATTTTTTATTTATTTAATAGTTTATGAAAGTCCACATTCACCCTCCCCACATAATAAATTGGAACAACCCCTCCTTTTCTCAACACACATCAAGAACAAGTTTTTTTATATAATACCTTCTGAGATCCCAACCTAAAAACCATAATAAAACTGGGTAGTTTATTTTTGGCATAATTCTAGCCATAGATGGATAAATTTTACAAGAAAAGGTGGTTTTCTGAATAAGGGGTACAATTTTTTACTAAATGTTAGTTTTATTTATTGTTATACCAAATTTTAATATTCTAAAGACATTATTACTGAATAACACTATATTATTAAATATAATAAAAAAATTATGTTAATTTAATAACCTATATCCATAACCTCTTTCATCAAATATGTAATTAATTTTGTTTATTGTGTTTGTGGGACAATTGCCTTGCGAACCGACATAATTTTTATTCCATTATCACCTCTCACTACTCGATATATCGATATTTTTAATGTATATATATGATAATAATTATAAAAACTATATTTTCAGAATATAATATTACATATTTTTTTCTTACCAATCCAACCATTGAAAAATGATTACAACATTCATGCGATTGTGTGGAATACCAACTCCATGAAACGATGTGATTCATTTTTCATCATCACATCACTTAAATGGTATATATAAGTATATTTTAAAAAATAATAATCTTCTTAGTATTTGATTCTAATTTTATAAATATAAAACAATACTTACCTTTTTCCACTAAGAACATTTGAATTTGAAATATTACTAATGCGTATATATGGCCAACCATCTCCATAATTATAATGTTGTTAACTATTCATAAAAATATTTCATGATAGGTTTTGAAAGAATTACTTATGTATAAAAATTATAACAATTAAGTTATTATTAATAAAGAAATGATGACCCCTTTTATGATAAGCAACAAATAGAAGCTTTTTTGATGTTTTGAATAGAACATCCTGCAGACACATGACATAAATATAATTGATTAATAAGTTAAGTATGTCATTAAAATAAATGAAATAAATCCTTAATGTATAAGGGTTTAAATAATGACATTGTTTTTAAGAAATAATGTATATGATATATTTTTATTATATTAGTGTTTTTAAAGGCTTGTCCTGGGTTGTGGAAAAAGAAAATATTTGTCATGTTTTCCTAGTGCAACACAATGGCTGACCAAGGATGTATCAACAAAAAAGATTCTTAATTTTTTTCTTAATTATTATCATTCACCTAAAAAATTGTTTTGTTATTATTTTATTATTTTATGAAAATTAATTAATTGGAGAAAATATAGGAAATTTTATAAATTTAACTAACATGAAATGACATTATGTGAAATGCAAAAAAAACATGGAATTTTTGGATCACTTAATGGGATCCATCATTTATCATGATTTAATTGAATTTTAGTTTCATAATGTAATGGTGAAATATCACTATTAAAATAATTTTATATTATTAAGTGATTGTGAATTCTTGAATTCTTATAGAAAATTAAATCTCACTCACTTATATAATAAATGTTTATAGAAACCTCAATCAAGAATGTGACACCTACTGCGACCTAGCTCCAATAAATTTCATTTCATCCACTATGAATATAAACATCATAATATGAGGAGTTCATGTCATGTATATGAGAGAATTATTTTTAAAAAAATAATAAAAGTGATTTTTATCTTAGTGTCATTGTGGATAATCATTAAACTAATTTAATTCACACCTTCATACCACGAACAACAATTAAATATATTAATTAATTAAAAAAATAATTGGAACACCCCTTACCTACCCCATTACAGGCCTTGGGTTAGCCTCCCATTATTGGGAGTAAGAGGGAATGGTGGTGACAAAGAAAAAAAGGTATGATAATATAATGAAATAAATTAAATAAAATATGTATGAGGATAGTAGATGATAGATTTTTATATATATAATAAAATAAAGGATAATAAATATAACAATATAATTTGTATGGTATAAAAAAATTTAAAATAATAAATAAATAAAATCGATAGAATAGAAATGAATAGTAGAAGAAGAAGGGGAAGTATAAGAAGGATAATAATATGAATTGAGAGATAGAGAAAACACATCTTCTAAAAAATAAAAAATTAAATTTTAAAATAGAAAAATAGAATATTTATAAAATATTTAAAACCTAATAAAAAGTGAAAAATATAAACCCTTGTAGCAGCCCAAGCCTTCAATAGTAAGGACTTAAATTCATGGGTGTCAAATATATGGTTATATGTGGTGAGGACCCTTATTTTATAGGTTATGTTAGAGATTAAACCTCCCCTATAATATACTGCATTCTTTCTTTATATGTTTAAAATTCTTAGATCATTGTTTTCTTCACGAGTCCATGTTGTATAGAATAAGAAACACCTAGTGGAATCGATTGTTGAAATGTCTTGTGGAGTGGGTTCGGTGGGGAATCACTTCATCATACCCTTTATTCATGCATGGCTTCGGTGGATGGTGTTGTGTTTTATGTGGAAATGTATTTGATGTCTTTAGCATGTTCAGTAGTAGTATATCTCAATTGTGTGAGGTTGTCTAAGGTGGGGTATTAGTGTAAAAGGTGGGATGACATTATATTTTTAATTAATTAAAAATACATGGACACATTTACCCCACATATAAAATGATCCTCGAATTGGTGATTATTTAAATAAAAATGTTTCAATTGAACTGCATATAATACTATACTATGGTGGGAACCCGGATATATGTAGACACACATTAGAAGTCACGTCACACCTATGTGCCCCGAGTTATCTTAGGACCAAATCAAATTACAGGCAACCGTCACAAGCTCACACACATTTCCATCACATCAAGGAACTCTTGGTGGTATCCATGACTATATGACTTCATTATGAGTCTTTTTATGTGGTTTTGGGACACTTTTGTGGAATTTACCGATGTTTTCATTATTTTTCCTACAAATTAGCAGAAAAATGTGAACAAAATAAGTAAAGTCAAAAATATTTTCAACAAAAACAACCATTGATAAGATAAACCATTAAAATACCATATTTAGATTAATTTTAACTATCGAATTGTAAGTCCCTTTATATCCCTATATTATTTGAATTAACGAAATTCTTCATTAAAATCATTAAAAAATAATATAATTTTTAACAAATATCAAAAAATAAATATCATTGTTCTGAACACCCTAACATTTAAACAATTATGGTCCTTATCAATTATATCTCAACATGAACTTAAAAGGAAACCAATGTTACCATTATTCTAATATCAATGTAATTAAATAAAACTATTATCAATAGTAAATATAAATTTCAAAAGTCTCCAAAAATATTAATTCAATTTCAAACATTTCAATTAAACAATTAATGTTATTATTTTACTCTATCTATTTTGAAAATTATGTATCTTATTATTTAATTCCTTCAAGTTCCTCAATTTTTTATTATTATACATGTAAAACCAAGATTTACCTCACTTTTATATATCTCTTCATCACACATAATTCAATATATTTTTTCTCATATCATGATAACATGATCCTTTTACAAATATTGGTAAATTAACTACTATCTCTACAATGTAATGGAAAAATCCACCAAAAATCTAGAAGACATATAATAATGGATAAATTATCCATGAGTCTTATGGTTGTTAGGAAATTATGTTTTTAATGTAAGGTTCAAATATGATGTTAATCTATAAAATAATTATAATGATATCTAAAGTAAAATCGTAATGAAATTACCCCTAAAAATGTTAAAACCCTTATTTCTCATGCTTATAGTAAGGATTTAAATAATAAAATCCGAATTAATTATGTGCACCCTCTTGAATTTCCGCTTCTATTATACTTTTATTAAATATTTTTTATTTAATTCAATTATTTCTTTCACAACACTATTTATTTCCCTCAAAATTGGGAAATTTATTTTTGAAGTAATATTCAAATACAAAACCTAAAAACATATGAAAAATCATTGGACTAGTATTGGTGAGTTTTTATTCTTCATAGTCACAATCTATTATAATAATTTCATCTTTATTCATTCAAGAAAGAATAAATTATGTATCATGAATAAATCACCATCCCTTTTAAATACCCTCAATTATCACCCCCATGATTCCTTATATTGTTTTTTATCCCTTTCACTAAGATTACTTTATCACAAAATATTAATATTAATATACCATGAAAATACTAAGAGTCGTGTAAAACTGCACAACATTGGATTGAAATGTGGATCATCCCTATTAAGGTAAATCATGTTATCTACAATTCAAAAAATTAGTTATTAATTTTTTTTATCAAATATAATGAATATTCATATTATTTTCCATGTATTTTAAATGTGATTTTGAACAGTCATTTCATTGACCAGGTTCAATTCATGTTTTGGTAAGTGGCATGTAAAAACATAATTAAAGAAATATTTTCAAGAACAAATAGGAAATATTTAGTCTATAAATAATATTATGAATATGATATATGATATTGGAAAATCAATAATGGAATCAATGATAAAAAATTCAATTATCATAAATTTTAGAAATTCGATGCCTGGAATAATTATACGGAAATTTCATTCACATGAATCAACTAATTCCCTCAAATCATGAGTCCTTATATTAATATCCATTCTCTACTATAATTATTAAATATCCATTTTAACCATTTAATATTATAATAATTGTAATATAAGACATGGAATCATTGGTTTCATATGAAACACATCTCTCCTAAATAATTTAAGTAACGAAAGAAATTATGCAAGGTTGTGTAATGTTCAATTTAAATCTCAAAATAGGTTTGGTAAGACATAAACTCTGAGAGTTGGAACATAAATAATGTAATAATAAACTCCCTATTATTCGGAATACATAATCTTTTTACATCAATTTTTTGGGGATACCTTGATTCATCATGATCCTATAATTTTATTATAAAATTATGCCCATGGATCATGTTATTAAATCATTAAATGATAAAGGGAGTGGTGAAGAATACAAATTACTAACAATGAAATTAAAATCTATAATCCTATAATGAAAAAAACACAAATCTTTGTATGATCCACTACGTGGGCATACTATTTTTCTTCCTCCAGTGGTAAGTACCAGATGTTATCCATTATTCAATAGTGGGTAGAACTTCTAGGATTTGAAACACAACATGTGGTTGTTCCAATATTTGACATATTATTTTTCAGTGTGTAATGATCCATTGATAGTTTATACTAACTCCCCATACAATTAGGTATGTCTTGCATAGTAGGGGTAGGAAGATGTAAGGTTAATTCTCTTCCTTGGTTGAAATATGTACTACAAATTATTGATTTTACTTTGTTGTCTCAATATGGGGTGAATTAATTTAATGATAAAAGGATAGGTAATCTGGTAATTGAACTTGATCAAATTTCTGAAAAAATTTATTCCATTAAAATTGAAAATCATTTGACTTTTTTACTTAATAAAAAAAATATATGGAAACTATCATGTTCTTCCGCAAATGAATTCTTATCAAAATTATAGAGGTATATGTGTTCCTCAGTAGGTGGATGTTCAGTATTGTCATATTCTTCTAAGCCATAACATGGATGGTCTAGATATGAAAATTTAGTGCAGTGGGAATTAATAAATAATTAATATTTAATAAAATTTAATGAAATAAATTTTGAGGCATGATCAACTCTCAATATTCATTTAGATTCAATGTATTCTTCAATGGTGAGTGTTTATTGAAGTCGGATTGTAGAATGTGTTGGCATGTAGTTGGGCTCCTCCATATTCTTTTCAAACTCCACCACATGGGTGGTCTCTTCTTCCAAGGATATAAAGATATAAAATGGTTATGTCTCTTATAAGTTATAATGACTTTTAATATCTAGTAGTACCTCAAACTAAATCCTCAAGACATCCATATAATATTGGTCTCCCACACATATTTTAACATCTGAGTCTTCATTATCATGAATTCAGAGAACCTCATTATGGTCATCTTGGATCTAGTTTTACAAGTGGTTTGTTTTTCTATACTCCGTAAATGGGGCATCGACTTCTTGGATATACTCATAAATATTTCGAATGTCTAGTGGACCATCCTCCTTGAACTCATAGGGTTTTTTTCTTTTGTTCATGGATGACTCATCAATGAACAAACATAATATAATGCTCTTTCAATTTTTCTCAACTTTTATTCCACATATTACATATGTTTATGCATCTAGAATTTATTATATCCATACTCCTGTTTATATTTCTCTTATACCTATGATTAGCCTTCTCGGGAATAATAATCTGACTTTGACAACATCTTGAAATAATTTTATGATTTTTTAAGAAATAAAAACTATCTACTGAGTTTATATATGGAAAAAAATTTCAAAAAAGGATTTGATCCCCAAAACCCATTCCAGATTTATCCCACTCCCAACACCATATGTGGTAATAAAAAATTTCTATATTTTATTTCTACTATAATATAATGGCTAAATCGTGTCATCTCACTTGATTAACTTCATGAATTTTACTTATTCAGATTCCCATAATCTATTTCTTTTTTTATTTTATGAAAATAATGGAATTTTATAAAATCGATGAAATGAAAAAAACTAATATGACATAACGGTACTGAAATTCACAATTGAATATAGTGGTCCATAGAATTACAATATTCTACTAACGATTAATGTTAAATTATCCTTTCCAAAAAATCCCATTCCTTGCAAGGCCAGAAGATCATGTGTGATGTAATATAATACTAAAATTAAACCATAAACGCCACATTGGATTTTAAGATGCTGTCAACATAGGATTTTCACTTATTATTGTTCTCGAATGATCTAAATAATAATCCCTTAATATTATCCACACCCACGACAGCCATCCATAAGACCATCGATCGTCGAATTCTGGGTGCAAGCATGATGATCCCATGATGCCCCTATTGTCTGAATAGTCATTGTATCTCCCATTATATGATAAATGGGGGAGATATTGATCTAATCACTTGAATCTAGATATTATATTTCTAGAAAATGTTTTAGGGGATAAAATATCTCATGATTTTTACATGAATAGTTACCTACAAGATCCCCCATCTCCTATTTATTTGGTGTTATCCAATTAACTAAAAAGGGATTCATGGCCATTGAATATTAAAATAACTATATAAACAATATATTGTGAATCCTATGTTGAGTTATAAATATAATTTATATTTTAATCACATTCATGAAATATACTAAATATATTACATGATAAATCCTCAGGCATTAAATAGACTCATTAGTCCTACAAATATTAAATGAACCATGATTATTTTAAACTAATATTCATTCATATAATATTTTCCTTTAATTGAAATTAACTCTTTTTAAAAAAAATTAAGAAATATATTCAATTTCAATTATTATTATCTATAATAATAATAATTTAAATTTTTTTTTGATCAAACTTCCTTGATAAAATCTCGGACATCAGTGGTGGGGTCCACCATGTCTTATATTCCTCTACACTAGAATATGTCATATTCTTGAATATTCGATTGTATTTGATACTATATGACCATATCGTGATGGTAGTGAATAGTTTTTAAAGACTTGGATCAGAATATAGAAACCCATAAAGTTATCCTTATGTTATAAGGATTAGACATAGAAATGACAACAAAACTACAAACACACATTAGTTAATACAATCTCTCAGTCATTAAATGTCATATAATATAGGATGCACAATTTTGTAACCGACCATTAATACATTATTATTTTTTGATCTAATCGGATGGATTTACATGGATTACTATGGACATGTATTTATCTAGGTACTAATATCCTAGTCCACATGGCCTATGATATAATACATCATGAAATATGAAGCGAAAATTCAATCTTTATCATTCAACTATTACCATACCATCAATGGCACAAAAAAACAACCTGCCTCATGAATATTTCATTATAATTATTTTTCCTTTTATCAATGAATGATATCTAATAGAACACGATAATAATGATCTCAATTTAGGAGACCAATATGATATAATGTAGTTAGGAAGAACCAACAACACCTAAAACATGTAGTGTTCCTACTGGATGGACTTTCCTCATGAACTAAATTACTATAGATCACCAACTGTGAACTTCATGAGAAGAAGTCACAATTCTTATGATTACCCAGCACCTGATATTCAAACATATAATATGTCTGTCCAGTATATATATATTAAATGTTAATAAAAAAATAATTGTACAGTTGGATATACAGAACCCTCTTTTTACAAAATAACATGTTATAAAAGAATTCAATTATAAAATTATGAACTTGTCCATTTTGGTTGGGTTAATGCATTGCATCATTATTTTAGTTACGGTGAAAATTTATTATCATATATTATTTTTGAAATCACACACTTAAAGAACTATTCCTTTAGTTAGGTATCTTAAAATATTGAATGACTATAGAAAAAAAACCCACCCACTCTTAGGGTCATATTTGATGGAACACCTCAATTTAAAATGTGATAGATTCCAAGACATAGATCCATTATATTTTATTTTATCCACTATATAGATCAACTCTATAATATAAATACCATGTGTCCAATATAAGGGGGGAAATTTTTAACATAAACTAGAAGTGATTTTGAGGTTAGTGTCATAATATAAAATCTTCACAATCATTCACTTCACACTTTCTAACCAAAAATATAAATTAAACATTTGAAATTTTGAGAAAAATTAATAGAAGCACCACATAACTCCCCTGTCCAACCCTTAGGTTATCATCCCATTATTGATAGTAAGAGTTCAAAGTGGTAATATAGAAAATAAGATAACCCATGAAAATAAAATTAAAATAATATAAAAGGAGATATAATTGAAGATATAGAGAGAAAATGAAATATGGAAAAAGTGATGTTATTAAATAAGAACGAAATAACAAAAAATATAAAATAAGAAATGTAAAATAATAATAATAATTGGACATAAGAGAAAATAAAATATGTAAAAGAAGAAGACAGAATAAGAAGATGAATAAGAATGGAGATATGTATGGAAAACATTTATTAAACACAAAATTCATGAATTAGAATTTATAAAATAAAAATACAATAAATTATATTAAAATTACAGAAAAAGTATAAAAAATGCAAAATTAAAAAATGTACAAAAATTATAGTAGCATGAGCCTCCATTAGAAGTGAATTTCCTACTTTGATGCCAAATATCTTATAAAAAATGTAATGTTGTATTATTTTATAGGTTTAAGGGGTTCTATAGACTACACTTGAATCCCCACTCATATTCATTTTTATATATTAAATACATAGATCATTTATTCTATTGTAATACCTATTGTTATGGAAGAAGTTGGACATGAAGGAATTAGGTGTTTAAATTCCCAGTGGACTGGCTCTAGTGGTGCCACACTTCTTCTTCCCCTTTGTTAGTTCGTGGAATTAGTGCATGGAATTATTGGTAATGTTGAAGTGGAATTTATGTGGAGAGTTAGTGTGCAAATGAATGAGCTCATTGGTTTGATGGTGACCATGGAAGGGTGCACGAGTAAATGGCAGTATAACACCGTTTTTGTTCATGGATAAATAATAATGTGGCAGGAATATTCTAGAAAAAAATGATCCCTTGTGTAGAGATCATTTAAGTAAAATTCATGACTTCTATAGCTCATAAGCCCAATCGGAGGTGGAAAAATTGATATACACACATATAGATGACATTTTCCATGAAACCCCCACATCTCCATAATGATATCAGTCCCCACATTACTCTCAAGCTTCTCCCAAGAGCTCACATGAACTATAGCAGCGGGCTGCATCTCTGAGTTACCTACTTGTCTAGATTACCTTTTCGTGAGGTTTGATATGTGTCAGTGGGATTTATGTTTAAGTAAATCCCTTGGATGAAAATTTTTTTTAATAAAAAAATCAAAAAATGAGAATAAAATAAAAAAAGACAAACATAAATTTAAAAAAATGGCCATTATTAAAATAAACCATTAGCATCCTATTTTTAATTTCAGTATAATTATATAATTATAAGTCCCCATATTTCACTAAATCATTTGAAATCGTGGAATTATTCTTTAAAAAAAATTAAAAAATATTATATTTTGATTAAAAAGATTCATGAAAATATTAATGTGTTTTGTTGGAAGGACATACATATCATGTCAGGACTCAAGGTATGTGATTTCCTCTCAATTTCCATTCATTGAGGCATATTTTAATATTGTTTCATAATTTATTTTTTATGTTTCATATTCATCCTCTATAACATGTTATATCATGAGTCCTTTAGAATTAATTGTATTTTATTTTACATTGAAAATAGTTTCATCTAGTGGATATGTCCTAAAATAAACATAGCAGTAAGGTGTTTCACAACTCGATATTCATTCCTCGGGTTACACATAAATTTCATTCTTTTGATATGCGTGGATTATTTTTGAATTGGTCTCTAAATTGTTTTATAATTAATTCCCAAATTTAATGATTATTTTAATTTGTTAAAAAATGTATCCCATTTTATTAATTACCAATTAAAATATTCGATTTTATTTCAAGGGTTTAATTATTTTCATTCTTAATTTCAATAATCTTGTTTTATATTGAGCACCATGATTTAATTTTATGGTGTACTAACTACCAAAAATAAATATAACTTATTACATGATGAAATAAATTTTATTTATATATCCATGTCATACTCTTTCTTCCAATGACTTTCTATTCAAAAATCCTAAAATCGGTAAAAGATTTCTATTACCACATCCTTTATTATTGATATTTTTTATGTTCAAGTTCACTTTGGGGGAAATAATATGATATATTTTAACCAATTATTATTTTTTCTCCTCCATTTATGAATATGGTTTACATTTGTGGAAATCATTTCTTCTCTAACTAGTTAATGAAACATAAATAATGTTATTTATAGGTGATAATGACCTTGAATTGTATTTTATATTGGGAAACAAGATCTTCCATATCCATTTTTTCTCAAATGAATTCATGAATGTTCATTATTAAAAATAAATGATCTGAAAATTTTATCGTTAATGATCTTTAAGAATATTTTAAATGTGTTTAAATAGATAAATTTCATGAATTTTTCCACATATTCCACTTTTTGACTATAATTACATAATGTCTGAAATGAATTATTTTTTTCACATTCACTACATAAATAGATTTTCCCATTATCTTAAACATTGTGTTTATTAAATGTTGTGTTATTATTTTCCATGGCAAATTTTAATGAAATTTATTTTCGTGATATTTTTTATATGTTTAGTATTAAAAAGTGATTTCCTATGTTGAAATAGGATTTATTTCAATAATATTTTCAATTATCATTTAATGGTATTTCTAGTCATAAATGTTAACAAACCATGATGATATATATTTTCTATATGGGATATGTTCTAATTAAAAATACTCATTCTTTTTCATAAATGATTATGACTATTTTAATAATATTTTCAAGGTACCCATTTCATTTACATGTTTTAACAAATTAATGAAAGTATTAATGGTTGTTTTGAAGATATTTATGATAAAATTAATGCTCCATATATTTTATTAATGTTATGGTTCTTGGAAATTGTTTATGATGATGTGTGGTTTCATTATAAACCATGGATGGTTGGTTCCATAAAAACCATGTATGTTAGGTTACATTATAATCTATTTACCAGTGGGTCTATTATATACTTCTAATTTATTAGGTAATGATTTTGTTCTGAGGTGAATTATTTTGGATGTAGAGCATAATAGTTATTCTAATTTCAATGGTTTTTTTCAAAAATTATATGACCATAATATACCTTTATAAAAAAATGTTTTCATTTTACATTAAATTATTTCATAATAGTTTATTTGATTATGATTGATATCACATGGATGATGATAATAAATTTCCAAGAATTTTAAAATTGATAAATCTTATTCCATGTGACATGTTTTATCATACAATTTTTTATGAATATAAATTTTCTTATTTTATACCCATGCCTTTTTACTATTTCATTATAAAACTATTCTTATATTATAGTCATTGGTGACATAAAATTGTTAATTATTATATTTAACCTTACCGTATATTTTATCTCACCTTCATTATGTTACATTTTCGTGGATTTTGATGAAATATTTTCTGTATGTATTCCTAATAATATTACTATATTACATTATTTATATATTTTTGAACTAGTTTTTTAATCCATCATTCAGTGTATGAGTTTTTCCTAATTAGTGAAAACACTAAACAAAAACGTTCATTGGGTATATTAGTGATGTAATATTTCCTTAGATTTTTTATGTTTTATTTTGTTGAAATTTGGTCATATTTGTTGTTATAAAATCCAAAAAATGTAAATATATTATTTTTAGCACCAGTTCTGGGAGTGTGGGTTTGTGGATATTACATTTTGTATCATATTACTGTTTATATATCTTATGAGATCATGATGATTATATGAGAAGTTATCTTATGAATTAGAGATACTGTGAATAGTTTAAATGTTTATAGTTGATCATATGTTAAATGTCTTGGACACCCCATTCAAATTTTTATGTGATGGGATATTGAATTAATTAATGATATTTTGGGAGTCTTTTTATGGTGGTGAGGAACATGTAAAACTTATGTCTAACAAGAATTATTATTTTGAAATAATTTTATTACATTTTTGGGTTTATATGTTTTAAGGTATGAGATATACATTGAGAATAAAACAATCTTTTATTTTTTCATTATTCAGGTTATTTGAGAATTTCAGGGAAATTATTAATGAATGTTCTTTATTGATCCATTTGGTTATTGTTTAAACTTAGATTTTAATGTAATATTCCATCACTTCTCCGTTTATTCATTTCAGGGGTTATCTTACATTGGGTTAACAATTTTGGTATAGTTTAATGGATAAATATAGGATGAATAGATTATTTAAAAAAAATTATTATAAGATATATTATAAGATTATTTTAGTGGTTCATTCTTGAAATATTCATCTTCAATACTCATTGTCAAAGGCAAAAGATAAGATTGTCTCAGAAATTGATTAAAATTTGTAATTCTACTTGTCATATATATATATTTATATTTATTCATATGGTAATATAATTCCACATCCGTATGAAAATGATATTTAAATAAAAAATTTATCATATAAACATTATTTTCAATGACGCAATGGTATTTTCCACACCACATTGATTTATGGTTTTGTTGTCATTGCCTTTATTATGATCATTCAATCTCATGAGATAACAGATTTCTATTTCTCTCCATAATTATTTGGATATTATTTATTCCCTATATGTATATATTATAAAATTACACTAATGTTCTCTTATTAGGAAACCTATATATGAGTTATTCTAGATGATCTTTTTACATTCATTTTAATATGTTCAAGAAAATGTTTTACTAACCATTTTTACTATAAAATATTTCATCAAATGGTTTTTCAAATTTCAATACATAGATTATCAATACCAATTTAAAATTGTGAATACATAATTTATAATAGGGGTATAAAGTAATAACATATTTATTTTAAACAATCACTATGATTATAGTGTATAAGATACTCAACATCGAGCTTAAGTGAACCGTAAAATATTATTATTCAAATATGAATTCTATAATTGATCGATTGAATTAGAGGATATTAATTATAATAAAAAAAATACGAATTATTTATAATTTACAAACATAAATATAATATATTAAAAATTATTAATAAATTTGAACACAATTTTAGAAATAGTCATCATTTTCTTCAAAAATTTGGTTTCTTTAAAAATGTTTTAACTTATTTTTGTGAGTGAATAATATAGTTAATTAAGGTAACTTTTAGAAAATTAATTCCATAAAATGTATGTGACTTTTTCAATAAAAATTTCAATATTATATTTGGGTAAAATATTTTTATTTTCTAATAAAATTTATTTTTAAGTGAAAAGTGAAAAATAATTATATTTATTAGAATCTATATTTTTTCAGAATTTAAATAGTTAAATTATATTTATTTCTATTTTTAAATTTATATTAGACCATTTTGATTTAATATAATCCAACTATGGTCTTTCTAAAAAAATTAATCATGATTTTGGGATAATTTTTTTTACATTGAATATATTTTTAAAAGAAATAAACATTCATCGAGTTTTGTGAGTTTAATTTAAAATTAAATTCAACGAAATTTGTGAATTGAATATATAAATACAGATTCAATATTTATAATTAAGATGTATTCTTTTTTAAAATATTTTCATTTTATTTTTGTTTATTATAAATAGTATCCATGATAACTAATTTTCACTATGGTAAGGGTAAATATTGTCATTAAGGATTAAAATAATATTATAAAGAATAACTAAAGAATTAATCTGAATATTTTTGTTACATTATACCATTTACATCTATTTTTTAAAAATATGGATACATGGTTTCATATTTCATTAATTTTAAATTTTAAAATATTTATGTTAAATAGAATTCCACACATGTCACATTCTAGATATTAGTTTGTATAATATTTTGAGAAAAGGATAAAAAATTTATACATAGATATAAATTATTATTTAAACGATAAATTATTTTTTATCATGGTAATTTGTTTTTAATTTTGTGTGATTAAATATTTTATGTAAATTCTTATGCAATGACGAAACATTATTTATTTAATAAATAAAAAGAAGAATAAATGATACTAAAATTTTTAATAGAAAAATAATTTGAATAAGTTATTGTCATAATTGTATTTAGATATATATATAATTTTTTATATGTCTTAAAGGATAAGAATCAAATTTCTATATTGTCATGTTGTTTTCAAAGTTAAATTAAATGGATAGTTACAAATTAATATTAAGGATATATTATTATAAATAATATTTTGCAAATTATTTTATGTTAGTAAACAATTATATTTGGACACATAATTGAGATAAGGTAGAAAATAATTACTATTATAAATTTATGGTCCAATTTTTCTTTTATTATTAATATATTTTCCACTAAAGTTTACAAATTTATGTTATTTTAGTAATGATTAGAGGGGTTAGCAAAGTGTAAAAATAAAAATAAATGTGTGAGAAAATCTCTTAACATTGCATAATTTTAATTGTATGGGATTAATTGGACACATTATCATCATATATTATAATTGTATCCATTTTTATTCATTTTATCATGAAAAATAATTTATATTAATTTAACACGTTAGGAAATTCCAATATTTATCCTCCCCTAATTATAAATTGAAATCCCCACTCTTCTTATATAAACTCATTAATAGTCATTTTATTTGTAGAATAAATATATAATTCCCTTGATAACATATCTCACCATGTCCTAGGGGTAATATTTTGGGAATAATATTAACCTTAGAGGGCTTATGGTGGAATGTAAATAAAGATGCCAGAATAAGTGGTATAGCATTTATGAAATGTTTTATCTTTATTTCTTATTTTAAATCCTCAAAATATTCATAAACCATGAGGAGATAATAAATCAATTTGTTTAATTTAACATGATTTTTTATTTTAATTTCATAACTTATATCCATCTCCCCTTAAATCAAATGGGAAACAATTGTCATTCATGTGTACGGAGGACTACCACCAAAAAAACAAACGTAATTAGCATACTATAAATATTTCTCAAAGAATGGTAGTAATGATGAATTTAGTACATAAATATATATTATACCAATGAAATAATTTTATTTCATAAAATACACTATGCCTCATTTCTTTTTTACCTTTCCATCCATTGAAAAATGACAACGATGTTCGTGCATATGTGTCGATTAAAACTTCCATAAAGAGAGAAAATTATTTTTTCCTCAATAAATTAGATGAAAGGTATATATAGTTACATTTAATAAATTATATGGTGGTTATGAGAAAACAATCATTCTATAATTATGAAGTAATACTTATTTTGTTCATTATTATCAATGAAAAAAAGATATGTTATACACACGTAACTATGACCTACAATGTTCTTATTTATAACGTATTTGATTTTTAATTATCATACATCATCATTAGTTTTATAATTATAAATGATGATTAAAATTGTAATTATTACATGATTACTATTCTAGATATGATGACCACATGGACAATGGTAAACAAACTGAATATAATTTAATGTTATGAACTAATCATCCTCAAAACACCTAGTGTGGATATAAATGATAATGTAATTGAATATATAATTAAAATAATAGAATTAAATGTTCTTATTATAAGGTTTTAAACATGTAAATGTTTCATAATAAATAAAATAATCTATATTATTTTATAATTCATGATTTGAATAACATAATTTGAAGGGATGGACTCAAGATATGGTATTTCATCTCAATTTCCATTCATTGAGGCATATGTTCACATAATAAACCTAATTAATTTTATATTTTGTATATTTTTTATTTATTACATGTTATATCATGAATAAATAATTATTCATGGTATTATATGTTATAATTACGATTTTTTCATTAAAGGGGATTTGACATGAATGTCACCAATTGGTGAGAGAACTATCGACTCAACTTCAATTCCATGTGTTATACTTCTACATTATTGATTTTTTATTACAATTTTATGTCTTAATTGAAAAAACATTATTTTATGATTTATTTATACTTTTTCTATTTATTAAAATTTATTCCACATATTTTCCCTATTGTTAAATTTTCAATTCAATGTAAATATCCTTACAATTTTTTTCCTTATCTCATTCTCAATTTTTATGACATGTTTCATATTATGCAGCATGATTTCCTATAATTTTGTTCTAACTACCAAATGAAATAATTTTATCATGTTTATTTATGGAATTTATTTGATATATATTATCATATCAATCTATTTATTACAATGACTTTTGATTCTAAATTTACCAAAGTGGTAAAGTCTTTCACATAAAATATCCTTTATTTTTAAAATTGTTTATCTTCAAGGTTCCTTTGGTGAAATTTAAATTCAATTATTTTCATGAACCAAATATCCTTTATTCTATTATAGTTATGAATATGGTTTACATGTTAAGATTCTTATTGAACCTTATTGATTTTAGAAACAATATAAAAGTTGTTTTTAGGTTATACTGATCTTGTTTATTTTTTTGATTTAATATATCTTACTTTTTTTGGTCAGATTGTGTATCACAATATGGGTTTTAATTGAGTACCCTATAAAGCATCTATTTAAAACATATACAATTAAATTCCCATTTTTAAATTAAAAATTCCTATATAATCAATATAACATGTCAATATAAGTTCTGATATTTTAAAATATTCATAACGAAATTATTTGTCCTAAGATAAAAAAATATTAAAACTATTATAACTTTTGGAATCAATTTACTTTTTAAAATAAATATACAAACACCATTGGATATATACTATCAATGTTGTGGTATTTAAAAATTTACAACATATTTAGATTGAATATTATAAATGAAACATAACAAAAAAACAGAGTGAAATTAATTCAAGGAATTATATATCAATACAATATCTAATCCACTCAAAATGAATATCAGCCACTACCGAGCATATTATATAAAAAACTCATGATCCACAACCTCGATCTTGTAAACATTCAATTCCTAACCAGCTATCCACAATATATAGGGACATATTCTACAATGACCATGGTAAAAAATTAACACATTCTACAATAGGAACTTATTATACATCACTTTGGGTAATCAAATCCAAATAGAGTTAAGATAATATAATGTATCTTCTAGTTATATTGCATGTATGGTGTGTTATCAATAAATAGGGTAAACCACACACTACTTTATTATATATTGAACAAATAGAAAGATCATTTATAAATATGGAAAAAATATAGAGTTTTGTTGTATAATGTGTTTTAAAATAATCAGACTCCAAGAATGTATATTTGAGTAGAGATCAAGTCGTTTATATATAAAAATAGTAAAAAATAGCATCGTAAGCTTAATTTTCTATGATTTTTCGAAGGATTCTTATTTTTTGTAAGATTTAATCAATAATAGTCTTATGAAGGTATGAATTCATTGTTTAAATATCTTCATTGAGTGGAATAAATGATCCTATATTAAAAATTTGCTGGCATGAATACATCCATATGTTTTTTCATGATCCTGACTTCTGTAAAAATATTTTAATTCCAGTTGGAGAGACGATTTTGGGAAAAATAATATCGATATTCTTCATCATTGTACTTAACATTGACCCACTCATTAACGTTCCCTTCAAGAATTTAACTAAAATTGCTAAAATAATCTATAGAATTAAATTAGATTATATAGTGTCTACATATGGTTAATTGAAAATATTTGGATAGTAATGGTGGATAATTCTGAAGGTGACTATTTTCCTATGGTGACTCAGTCCAACAGTAAGTCGAGCATGTGGTAGGTTATTTCATGGTAGGTCATATCTGGTGGTGACTTTTATTCAGCAGTGACTCATCTCAATAGTGACTTGTAAAAATGTTGGATCTATTCATTATAGTTCATATTAAATGGTAGGTGGTTTCATGTGGTTACTCCACTTTTGTTATAGGTAATGTTTTGTGGTGACTATTTTCTATTGTAAATACATTCCTATAAGTGAATCATCTTCAACGGTGAGTCTTATCGTGTGGTGACTTATCATCAATAGTGAATCATGTCTAATGTTTGGTATTTTCAATACATATCCAAAATATCATAGACTATATTAAATTATAAACTGTTATCCAAATATAGTGAAACTGTTAAATACATAATAAACATGTTTTTGTCACAAGAAAAAGGTAATGACAATTTCCACATTTTTATGACCATGAATCATGTTATTTTGTCAACCATTCATAGAATAGGATTTTGATTAAAATTATCATCTTAATACATTAAAAATATATTGTAATAGTTTGATCATAAATGATAAAACCCATAAAATGAATAATAACATAATTAAAATTGTATTAATGATATTAGATAAAAAATTAAATAAAAATTATTACGAGGGTATGTAATGAAAAAATAACATAACCATTAAATTAAATATCCATAATTAATAGATATGGTATGAAATGAAAAAATTAAATACATATCTAATATTACATGTGGTATCATGATATGACATTAATGACAATATTAATGGAAACAATCTCAATAAAAATATTAATCAAATTCTATATTAAAAAATAGATTTTATATTTATACATAAAAATTATATTCATTATCACCCATTTGGAATTATCATATTTTTAGAATAAAAAAAGTAAATTTAAAGAGTAAAAAATATAAATTATAATAGATATTATAGTGAGGAAAAAAGTAATAGAATTAAATTCAAAAAACAGAACAAATAAGTACTCTTACAAAATTACCTATCAAAGACATAAATTTTAATGTCAATGATTCTTAACATGGGTGGTGGGACAATGGTGTTCCTTTACATTTCTCATGTTAGTGGAAAAGGGAACAACGGTAGAAGGTGAAGAAAATTTGGTGGTGGATATTGGGATAGTAGGTAGAGAAATATTCCCTTTGATAATAATATATAAGAGATGCTATAAAATATCACTAGTAGTCAATCTAAAAGTATAGAAAAATGATATGGTAAATGAGAATTTTAAACTGAAGTAACATATTCTCTGAATAACTATATATTATTAACTCTGGAAGTGAGATGATCAATGATTATAATGGCATAAAAATCCCCAATTTTAGTTCATGATATATGAATAATGGTCATTATCAAATTGCATACATCAATAATAATTTTTAATCCCCTTTCCATGGAACGTAAAATATCTTTTTTATCCACCATAAACAATTTGATAATAGAGATCATCACATTTAGCAAATTAACATCCTCCTCGAAGAATTTTGTAACTATAGGAACCATCGTTTTTCTTCAAGGAACATAATGTGGGAGTTGAGATCGTTTTTAATTTATATCTTAAAAATGTAATACTTGATTTAATTTTTAATAGTTTCACAATCTTCTCTGACTTCATTGAGGTGTTCTATTATCATTTTATAAACATTGCCATGATTATTCCTAATATGTCTCAAAACATTTATAAGGGAAATTGATGAAATCTCCACAAATATTGTGATGATCCTCCTTATATATGAATCAGATCAAATCAACATCCAATGAATACATTTTGGGTGGTGAACATGAAGTAGAAAATAATGAATCTTACCTCTTTAATAAAGAATCTATACTAGCAACAAAATTAGCATGCGTCCCATATATGAGTGATATCAAAGACTCTACCCTACTAGAATGTTATTTATACTTTATATAATATTCACAAATATGATGAACAGTCATTATATATATGTGGAGTATCACAATATCAATCAAGTATCCTTCATATATATCACAAAGCCTAGGGAAAAGTTGTTATTTGTTTTCAATGACATACCAAAATCATTATGAAGCCTCTCTCTAAAAGACATTCGGTCATATCTAGATACACTCTCAATATAAGTAATAATATGTTTCAAATCAACCACTGTTATCTTAGATCTAGTATGAATATGTGATTAAAAAAAATTAGCATGACATAAGAATCTATACATTCCACCATTGATTCCTTAGGATCTATCAGTTCTTGAACTAGAAATGCATTCCCACCTGGCTTTGGTGGAATTATATCATCATTATAATTAGGGTTGTTGAGGTATAGCCTCACATACGAAAGATAATTTTTCCATTATTCAAGATCTGGATCCCCTAATGTGATTAAAGACACTCCAGAAGTCTCAAAAACTACAAGCCTGGAAATTGTCAGCTTAACATCAGTGTTTTCTAGAATGTTCTCCACATCAGCTGTCTAATCAATAGATTCACCATTGGTATACTCAAATTTATTTCTATTAGTAAGGAAAACATGGTACCTAACATGTCTTGAGTATTTCTCCCCCTCAACATATTCTACAAATTTATCATTATCATCACTTTAAATATCTTGAAAATAGATTTCTATATCATCATACAAAGAAATAACTGAAAACCATATTGAATAAATAGGAACATGGAGAATATAAACCATCCAAGCACCAATATGACCATCAGGACTATCATGACATTAAAATTACCTATCCTAACTACCATATCCATTATTATTTAACTCATATTTTCAATTAATAACATGCTTATTTTTCCATATTAATTATTTATATCTCCTTATTTACCATTATCATCTCCAATTTCATCATCATCTTCTCCTTAATCATCTACTTCATGTTGAATCTCATCTTCTTTATCAATTCCATTTTCATCTCTATTTACATCATATTATTTTCAATATATCATACGTTGTTCCTCTCCAAAAATCACACTTTCTTCTTCCGTACATTTGTATCGTAAAAGAGTCTCTCTGATATGGAGAGAGCTATGAGGACTTACAAGACCAAAAGTGATAGAAACAGGTCTCTTAAGAATTTCAAGGTCACTTCAATCAAAGACTACGGACTCTTCTCTTCTTTAAATAAGGCAAAAACCCCTTCTTAATCATGATCTATTAATACAACCACTTCATCTAGTTATAATCTATGATCCAGTAGTTTCCTCAGAGTTCAATGTTGATCAACTAGATTGTAAACTACATAAATTAGGTCAATATTATCAAATTTGTGACACTTTCAATGATTCAAATTAAATCATATATTTTTTTCAAATTACATTGGTCAATAAAACGTCCAAAATTTACCTTAGTTACTTCTTCCACATCAACAAATCACATATCCTGCAACATTTCAAAAATGAACTTTGGATAAATTAGTTGATTTGACCTAGAAGATGTCTTACCCATCTCTAACATATGAAGCATCAAGTTTACACATAAATTAATTATAATTAGTTTTTTCAAACTTTATAATCGATACACATAACAGTATCAAAATATAATAAAATAACCATTTCATAGGTAGAGTGTGGGTTGAATCAACAAAAACCGCAGTTGACACTCACCGTCAAGATCAGTTTTAACTAGCCTGCTCAAAGTCTTATCTCTAGTTGTCTTTGTTTCAGAATTATATTATTTAAAATAATTAATATTCCTTTGAATTTTTCATTGAATATCTATTAAAACACCATAAAAATATACATTAATACATTTGAACCATTGACATCAAGAGAAAATAACATTCTTACAATTTGTCCTTCTTCAAATAGAATCATTAACTTCCAAAAAATAATCTATACATTCTGATAGAACTAATACAAAAATCTAGGATAGATTGGACATTCATTATTGATGAACCAGTCTACCCACCACCGGTTATTCAATGATCTAATCACCAAAAAATTTCTCGACAGGAACCCATTTTTGTGAACTTTGTTCACAGGTACCACTTTTGGACTTTTGAGTCATCGGTCCAGGGGATCAATTGCACATATTCTTTATTATCCATTAAGCTTATTTAAATCATGTGACACATTAGGAGATATTAACTCATATTTCATCACATTAAATATTGAAAACAAGGTGTATGGTGTAAATAAGATCAAGGGAAGGATTATATTTAGGAGGGAAAGGGACGCCGAGAATGATTGACTGTGAGATAAATTGTGTGTTCGAATTATACTACATCACCATTTTATATCATTAAAGGAAATGATAATTGGAAATAAATTTTTAAAAATATTAATTAAAATGGAATAAAAAAAAATAACCCAAATAAAATTAGTAACGATGAATCAGAACCAATGGTGGTTCATTACCAATGGCGGGTTATTCCAATGGTGGGTAAATAGAAATGGTTGGTAAATTCAAACTATGGGTATAATAGAATAGTGTGTAAACTCCAATGTTGGGTGAACTAAAAAAAATTTATCGAAAAATATACATGCCAAATTCATGATTCATTTTGTTTATTCTCTCAAATTTCATTGGCTTAGTATTAATATCATCAAGAGGATTCTCAATTACATTGCATTTATGTGTTATATATACTTTTTTAAATTTATATATAAAATAATGATCCCTTACATCAATTTTTTCTGTTCTATATTGAGATAGATGATTATTATAAATTTTTATAGAACTTGTGTTATCATAGTTTATAGGTATATGTCTAAATTTATATCAATAATTTAGAAAATTGTGTTTCATCCCCAAAATTTTAGCACATCATGTACTTGTATCAATGTATTGAGCATCATCAGTTGTCAGTAAAATAGAATTGTGTTTTTTACTACACCATTAAACCAAATACATTCACAAATGATGACATGTTCTGAAGGTTCTTTTTCTACATAACATACTACCACCAAAATAAGAATCTAAATAACTAAATAATTCAAATGTGTTTCTTCAAGGATAGATCAATAATAAATCAGTTTTATAATTTATGTATTTTAATATACTTTTAACAAAAATTAAATGTGCATGTTTATTTCTTTAAAATGATAACACATATGCACTCTTAGCATGATGTTAGGTCACCTAGCACATATGTAGAGATGAATTCCAATCATACCTCTATAATTGGATTAATCCACTAGGATTATAGCATCATCAAGATCCAACATACAAGTGGTACTCATATGAGTGCTACTACTCTATGATTTATACAAACCAAAATGTTTTAAAAAATATTTAGTATACATACCTTGATTTATAGTAATTCCTTATTCATTTTGAAAAATATGAAAACCCTAAGTGAATTTCATTGAACCCATTAAAATAATTTCAAACTAATTTTTCATCAATAATTTCAAATCATTACTTAATTATTTTTTGGAGATCTACATGTAATATCATCTACATAGATTTTAATAACAAATATAAATTTACCATATTTTTATAAAGAGGGTAGGATCAGCTATACCTTGTTATAAATTTCTATAATTATGAATAATGGTGATCCAATCATTACAAGATCTGTGATATTGTTTTAAACCATATAATTTTTTTTTTATTTTTAACCCATGATTGGGAAAATGAGTGTTTTGAAATCCAGAGTTTTTAAAAAAAAACATCCTCAATTATATAACCAATAATGAATGCACATTTAACATTTATTTGATATAGTTTTAAATCAACATGTGTTTCATTGGTAAGCATAATTATAATGGATTCAAGTCCGGATATAGGTTCAATGGTTTCATTAGAGTATATACCTTTTTCCAAACATTATCAATCTACAACTCGTCTATCCTTATTCCTTATTATTATGTCATATTCATAAAGATTATTTATAAAGCACCATTTAGTTCCTATAGTTAATATATCTTTGTGTCTATTAATATATTCCAAAACAATATTTGTTTCAAATAGGTTTTGTTATTCAGGCATATCCATTATCCTTAATTCATAATTAATTGCATCAGTGATTTTCTTAGGATCATGTTGTGACAGAATAGTCTGAGGTTCAACTTGGTTTATTAGTGAATATAGAGTCGATGTACTTATATATATTTCTCCAACTAAAACAACTATATGATATTACTTTTTATTCCTAAATGATATATAAATAGAATGGATGGTCACCTAATGGCCTTCTACTAGTTCTGGTTTAGGTTTTCGAAGTTCCATTGAAAATGATGATTTTTTTCTTGTTTTCCAATAGTTTTATAATGTTAATAATTTACTTATAGAGTTGAAAATTCATCCTCTTGTTTTTTAAGAGGTTTATATGATTATATAAACCTATCTCATCAATCATTAGATGTACATACAATTCCAGTGTCCAATTTATTTTGTTAAACACTCTATTTATTGGATTTATTATATGTTGAATAACAAATGATAATTACACCATCCTAATTTGAGAAAAACATTTCAATATTATCCTTAGTGTTACAAATAAATAAGTTGTATCCCAAAATGATAATGTGATTCATCATCGGATTCCTAGTATATGATATTTAAAAATTGATTTTCTTCACGATATGTCTAATTAAAATTTGATTGATTATATAGATGGATGTATTTACATCCTCTTACCAAATTTAGATTGGTATGTCATATTTATTATGGTTTTTCTAGGGTATATCATGAGGAGTCCAATTTATCCTTCATAAAACATCCTTATGTTTTGTATCCAATGATAATAAATGTTATTGGTATTTAAATATTGTAAGAAAAAGGATTCAGGGTATTTATTTTCAAACAAATAGACATGGTCACTTCATAAGGTCTTAATTAAAATCCTAGATATGTTTTCAATACATTTTTCAGTATTTTTAAGGTGAGATAATGCATCTATTTTTGAGAAAAAAATGATACCCATATATACCTAAATAATTCATTATATGGATATACACATAGTCATTTCCATTTATACTAGAAACTATATATGGTCCAAAAATATCCATGTTGACAAATACCAGGGGTTGATAACTTGATACTACATTCATTGTTTTAAGGGACATTATTTTGATTCCCATTTTGACATGGGTTACAAACATTAACATTTGGAAATTCATGTTCTGATAGATTTCTCGCTGCCACTTTCATAGTATGTTTTTTAAGATAGGGAATTTTAAAAATGCATTATCTTCAATACCAGATACAATATTTTATTTGAAATGAAAAAAAGAAATAAAAATTTATGTGAAATTAAATACTGAATATTGGTAACATAAAAATAATCATTTCCCAAATTAGTAAGTACTAATGATTATTTAGAATAGAAACATTACAATCATTGTTTTTTAAATTCACACAAAAATCATCATCATATATTTTTGATATTCTTAGAAGATAATATTTTAAACAATCAAAAAAATTAATTTAGAAATTAAACGTTATTTAGAGTAACGGATTTAGAATGTTCTAATTATTTATCTTGTAGAATTCTCACCAATGGTGACATATCCACCATAAAATATTATGTTGTTTTTAAAGAATGATTAATCTATTTTTATATGTTTTGAATATAAATTTTCTAGGAAAAATATAATTTTACATGATCTCTTTAATTTTGATACCTAAAAAAATTACACCAATTTATTTTGGCACTCAAATCTTCTTGAGACTATAAATGATAGTTATTAGGGATTAATAAAATGATATTTTATTAACACATTTCATATAATATGTATTTGATCTATTTGACGTGAAAAAAGTATTTTTTTTATGAATATTAATTAAGTGTGGAATTTCGAGATTTAGATTTAGGAAAAAAAGTGATCTTAATGATTATTCTCCATTTAGGTTGGTAACCTAAAATATAAATATATTTAGGATAAACTATTTTTTCTAGGATTTGAGTGACTATTTCTCGTCTATTAATAAATATTTATATGAATTACTTTAAGTTATCATTATAAATTATTAGTTCTATATTTTATTTCAACATTTTAGAATTGTATTCTTTATATATATATATAATTCAAATTTCATATAAGATAATAAATCATTTTGTTACATTATAATGTTGAATTTATTTCTAGGATAATTAGAGTTATCTCAAATTATATGACAATAATCATCATAATTATATATATGAGTGATAATAGATAACTCAGATTTTTTTTTCAAGAAGCACAAATTTTCACTATTAGTATTCTATTCATGAGTTGAGTCTGAGTCATTAAAGATTACCTCATGGGAAATCATGATGGATTTTATTAACCTATTGTGTTTTATATCCTTATCATCATACTTGTTTTTATACATTAACATGGGACATTAATCTTTAACATGTCCTCTTCTATTATAATTATAACAGGTAATCTCATTTGAATGATAATCTATTTTCTAGTATTTATTCTAATTCCCTATATTACCATAAATTCTCTTTAATCAAGTTTTCTGGAATAATTTATTCTTCTAAAATAAATTTTAAAACAATCTATGAAGATGGGTCATTTCTTTATCACTGTTTGGTGTTGATTCCTCATATCTAAAAAATTCATCTTTTCCTTTTCTTATTTTAATGTGGCACTCTTGAAGGCTATATATTTTATATTAGGTTTATAATTATCTCCTCAGTTAAGTATATGATATTCTTCATACATCATTAGCTTCTTAATCAACATCTTGATAGGTATTTCACTGATTTAACTATATTTTTGTTATTGAAATTGATGTTTCTATCCACCTTTCAGGATGAAATATCATTAGTCACATAAGATAATCTTTTTATAAAACTAGATTTCCTAAAAATCTCATTATATTTATTATCTCATTAAACTGAAGATACATATCAGAAATCATCTCATCATGTTTCATCTTAAATGAATCAATTTTAATTGTATAAGTATTCAATCTCATTTCATTCACATCATTTTTTTATTTAATGGAAATATATAATGTATCCTATATTTAATTAGTAGTTTTACTAGAATATATCCTATTAATATCTTAATCACCCAAATAACTGTAAAGTGAATTCATGGATATCTAGTTTTTGTTATAATAAGGATAGGTCTCATCTTCCCATGTATTCTTAATAGTCTTAGGTAATTCATATTTATCATCTATAATAGACCACATTTCAAAACCCATTTTTTCAATGAGAATTTCTATCTTTATTTTCCATTGAGAATAGTTATTTCTATTAAATAAATATGGTTTGTTCGTAACAGAGCATTATTTTCTACAATCAATTTATTGAACAAAAATTATAATTAATAGAAATTGAATATCATTAAAAGTTAACTAATTACACAGTTTAAGTGATTTTGTGTAACCTCTAATACCAAATATTTTACAGGGTGAGTATCTCATAAGGGGGTAAAATGAGTATCCAATAAAATCTCTATTATAAATTAGGTGAATTATAATCTTGATTTTAATTAAAAGAAACTAGTTAAACATAAAATTATATCGTTACATGTTTTGATCAGTTAAAAGATTTATCAAATCATGATTTGTGGCCTGTATAAATAATATAAAAAATATTATATTTTTTGAAATCAATTTACATAATAAAATATATATATAAATATTATTTAATTTTAAATACAAATGTAGTGGTTTTTTATAGTTTAAAACTTATTTATTTTGATGATTAGAAAAGAAACAAAAAACAAATAATAGAATTAAAATAAGTGGTTATGTATCAATCTAGGAACTAATCCACTCTACTTGGAAATAACCCAATTCTATGTATATTATATAAAAAAATAATATTTATCCACATCATGATTTAGGTAAACATAAAATATCTTATCAAACTATCTAGGCCATGTTTGGATCTCTTCCATAATAATCATGGTGATAATTTAAACACCAGCCACATATGGGCCACTTGCACAAAATTGGGGGTAAAAAATGTAAATATAGTTAATAATTTTTATTGTATCTTCCAGTTATAGCATGGAAATACTGTTTCTTTAATAGAAAGGGTAAACCATAATCTATAAAAAATTTATATCCACAAATAGAATGACAAATTATAAATATGCAGTGAAGATATAGTTCCTAAGTGTTATGTGATTTAAAATTTTGATCTGATTTTAATATATCTTAGATATGATCTCTATTAAATTTTTTATAAATCATTGTAATTCAAAACTACATAATAAAACTTTTAATATATTTTTTAAAGGATTTTGAGGTTATAATATTCACTCTTTCACATTCACATACATGTACTAATTCATTGTGTAATGATCTTTACTAAGGGGGAAATTTGATCATCTGTTCAAACATTTCCATCATGTATACACCCATATAATTATTCATGATGTTGTCTTATTATAAAATATATCACTATTGGATAGAGCAACAATTAGATGTAAAATCATATAGATATTCTATATCCATATACATAGCACTGAAAAACACTTTAATGTTCTATGTAATAGTTTAAGAACAATCACTAAAATAATCCTCATCATTAAATTTTATAATATAGTCATTAGAAAAATTTAATTAAAAATTATCATAATAGAAACAATGGCTTAATCTGATGGTGAATCATGTGTAATGGTGAGTAAGTCCAAGAGTGAGTTAGAGTGGAGGTGGGTCATCAATCATTATGTTATGTCAGGTAGCGACACATGTTCAGATGTGTCTAATCTTAATAGTGACTTATCTCAATGGAGAGTTGTCTGATGATAAGAAATCTTCAATGGTAGGTGATTTATATTAGTTCATCCACTCTAATAGTATGTAAATTCTGGTGGTAACACATTTCTAGGATTGTGACATTCTGGGTTGTGTCTCATGTTTAGTGGTGAGTATTTTATAGAAGTGACTTATAATCAATGATAACTCAAATATGATGTTGGGTCTTTCCAATAATTATCCAAAATTTCATATAAATTCTTATATTTTAAACTGATATCAAAAAACAATGAAACCATCAATTAAATAATTAACATAATTTTTTTAAGAGTAAACCAAGTCTTCCAACATCTTTCATACCCATTTTTTCTAAAACATATGAAGAAAGATTCTTCCTAAAAATAAATTATTTACAAAACTAATTTTACATGATCATTAGCCTTGTTATAAAATGTTTTTATAATTTAAATATTATTATTTTCTACAATTTTAACATTTATCCATCATTAAAAATGTTTATAATGATTGTTTATTTTTAAATTTTACAACATAAATAGTTTTATTTCCTTCATTTTCATTATATTCTATGAATATTAATTTATTTGATTCCACGATTATTTTCAAATAAAATTATTTTCACAATATTATTGAAATTTTTTGTTTTAAAAATAAATAATCCATTTTGAATGGGTTTTTTCTAATGAATGTTTTCAATGATATTTTAACTATATTTTGATTCATCATTAAATATATCCCTTTTTTGACTTTTTCTCTACTATGGATATGTTGTGATGATACCATCCTCATTATTTCTCTATATGGATTGTGATTTTTAAAAAAAATTGGTTATAATGGAACCCATATATTCCATTGGATGATATTTTAATGAAACTGATATGGGTTGTTTCTATTAGTTTAATGACTAAAATTATATATATGTAGTTTATTCAAGTAATGGTTCATAGGAACTTTTTAGATAATCGGTGGATTTTTTTTATAAAACATGGATTGGTGGTTCAATTATAAACCAAGGATGGGTGGCCATGTTATAATCAAAATATGGGTGGATCCATTATAACCCTCCAATGCATTGGGAAATTACTATTTTCTCTAGGGAATTATATTGTATGTCAACCAAAATGGTAATTCAAAATATAACGGTTATTGTATGGGTTATATGAATACAATGTCTTATGATTCCAACATGTTTTTTATGATTTATATGACTTTTTAATGGTTCCTTTGTTCATTATTAATATCATGAGGATCATAATTATTGATTATCATGAAAAAGTCCTCTGATAATGTTTATGAGTGGTCACATATTTTATGATCCTGGTTTTGATGGGTATAGATTCAATTATGTTATATACATTCACTATGATTATGTAATCATACAATTATGATAATGTTATTCATGTTGATGAAAATTGGTTAATAATATTTATATTTAACCATAAAAATTATTTTAAATCAACCGTATTATTTTTCATTTTCGATATTTTAGGGAGAAAGGTTAAATGACACTTATCTGGATAAGATTATGAGATAATATGATGTTTATTCTTGTGATACATTAGTGTATGGATATATTATTATAGGTATGATTTTGATAGAATTATCCATAACTATAGACATAAATGAAATTGTGTATTTAGGTTATCCAATAATTCCTTTGATGTTATAAGTATTATATAGATGAAATTGGTTCACAGTTATTTGTATCAAATCCATAAATGTAAAGATTATGTTTTTAACACCAGATCATTGAGTGTGGGTAATGGGATTTCATATCATATTGTTTTCTTCTTACTTTTTAAGAACATAGTAGGTTTCACATTTTTAGTTATCAACCTCTTATTTACATTCATTGTAAAAAAATATAAAAAAATATCTTGGACTAGTTTGCCTTATTTATATCTATTTTCTACAACATGAAGCAGATATTCCTTATTTTTTTCATAGAGAACACATAATATAAGATCCTCATGATTTTTCTTTTTGTAGATGAAAAAACATATTACTTTTTCAATAACTTCATTCTCAAAAATATTATTTAGATGTGGAATTATTTAATATCATTAAATTTACCCATTATAATCAATATCATAAAGTAGATTATTGAGTTTTCTTCTTCACATCCTTCCATAAATCATAATTATTGAATACCCACTTTTGTGATCCAACTATATTTAATGTGCTAGTTTTTCAACACAATTAATGTTACAAGAGAATCCTTAATTAATTACCCACACATTAAAAACATAAATATAAAGATATTCAAATAATATCTATTGTAGGATCATCCTCATTTTATAATTCAACTAAGAATATATCTGCTAAATATTATACTTAATCTTCCACACCAGTACTAAAATATTTAACACTTCACTCCTTCTATAGTATGGACATAATTTTCTATAATATGTATTTTTCTGGAATACACTACTTCTTTAATAATCAGATCTATACAGAACAACAATATCTTATTTATTTATTCTTATCTCACTCAACCAGACTAGTTAAATAATATTTAGGTATTTAAGAATAGTATAATATTTGATATAGATACAAAAAAATTAATATTTGATGTTAAATAACATTATTTTAATCATAGAGAAAACTCATTTAATTGATTTCACTCATATATGGCCTGAATCACGGACATGGATTACATCATGATATCCAAAAACACAAAACACATAACATAAACATCATACTATTTTTTATTCAAAAGGGAAAATTGTAAACTCTAATATATATATTACATTAATCCTATACCACATTTTTTGAAGATCAATTTATCTAATTATTCTTTCTAGAATCACAATCCCATCATAGTGTTTTTTATATTTTATTTATAATGGAATATCTCTTTCATTATCCCTAATTGATTTTAATATTATAATCATAAATCTAGACAATTGGAGTTTTCATCAAGAGGAACATCAAAATAATTGAAAGTATAGAAGATATATGTTGGGGAAATAAAAATCACATTTTCATCCAATACCTATAATGGAGACTTATTCTTATCCATTTTTTTACAATCAACTATTATATGATTATACTAAGGACTAAATTCTTATAGTTAAATACTTATGTTCAATTTTTTATCCATTTACCACCTTAGGAAAAAAAAAGAAAAATGATCCAGTGAGCCCATGAAGTAGGCTTAGAGACTTATGACAATGTTATACGATAAAAAAACACCATATATGATATTATAAGACCTACAACACACTATTAAATGAAAAAACATTCTTATCATAAAACTTTGAAATTTCATACGATCCATAATTAAATAATTTTATTGGTATTTCAATAAAATTATACCTTATCTAAATGACATTGGGTCATCTTAAAATGAACCCCATCCCTTTTAATATCTTTAAATAGGGGTTTTTTACACTGATATTAGCATTAAATCAATGTAGCACACGAGGTTGGTTTCCTTAAGCTATTATTACTTGAAACATCCCAAAGATCAGGTATTTTAACAGTAGTTATATCCTTTTTTCCATGTTGTTTACTACACCAACCACTTAAAACGTATTCATAATGTTGTACACATCAGTCTAATTAATTTTTTGTATATTATTAGGTTCCTCTATAAATAAAATTTCAAACAATTATCAGATTTTTTGGCTACCCAGTAGAATTTATTCAACTGGGTATTCAAGGGATTCCAACTTCAAATACATATACCCATTGATATATGGTTAGTTTTTATTACCCTTTCAAATAGGAGATATTTATTCTTTTTAATTAACCATGTCAGAAAAAATATTCTTTATCATTCACCACTTGATAAAAATTGAATAAAATAAAATCATAGATTCATCAAATCTAAAGTCACATCAAACTACCCATTTGGATATGTTATAAATTAAAATTTTACATTGAAAAAAAGACTATATTTTCTCCCCCATGTTGTAAATAAATTAAATGGTTCTAACCATTCCCCATTAAAATAAATAATATATTAATTTATTTTCTCAAAACAATTATACTAATTTTAATAAACATATATTATCTCCGTGTGAGTCTATCAGCACTCCATGTTTTCTAATAATTTCAATATATAGGAAGGTACCACCGTATTACATAGAAAATTGTTTTGATCTAAAAAACACTAATACTACTAGTTCTAGACCAATGTATAAAACATTTGTGATTTATTTATATATTTGTGCTCTAAATTAACAAAACTAAATATGAAATGAACAATGTCATTCAAAACCTAGGATCCATTCATGTTTTTTACCAGGTTATTTAAAAACTAACATGTTTTATCATCATCATTTCTTGGATAATCACTCCCACTTGATAGTATATTCAGTATTAATCAAAACACAGTGATGCGAGTGGAAAAAATACCTTATACATGTGTTCTTTCTAGGATTTTATATATTATCTTATTTTAAACAAAAACATTAAATATTTTAAATATTACCCTCTCTTAATACATCATATATAAATGGATCATTTCATTATTCATTACCATCAATTCTGATCACATTGGAACAATGAAAATGATATTGGAAATGGAAAACCATATATTTCTCTCCAATTGTAGCAATTGGGATAGTATTTCTTCCACATCCTAGTTGACGTTTTTATGATGATCATTAATATATGAAATTGTTCATACATAACTCCTTATGTTACATGATTTTTAATTCATTTAAAATAATAATCTTATTCACCTCTTGAACTTATTCTCTAACTTTAGTAGTCATTTTTAACTCAACACACAAGGCAAAATTACTCCATTCATCCTTTTCCATATCTATTTCATTTTATAGCTCCTCAAGATAAAAAATTAATATAATTTTTGGAACATGCTTCTCATTATTTTTAATGGCGGCCCACTTCATTATTGTATTATATTTAAAACTAAAATACACTTGTTTATTTAATTTATCATTATTTAGATATTTATTACCATGAAATACAGTCACACATGTGTTTAGAGTGTGGACTACCCTATTACACCATCCACAAAAACATACATTATTTTATTCTTTTCCATGGATGGGAATCTATAGAACATATGTGCAAAGAGATTCAATCACTAATCCAATATAGTAATATCTCTCTTGGATGGATAAACATATTGATTAAAACATACTTCTATGTAACATGTTGTTCAATGCCACTTTATAATGGTACATTTTTTGACCAAACATTACATTGTAGTTTAATCATTTCATTATGTAGACACACTATTTAATTTCACACTTAGACATCATGGGAATAACATGATCGTCCCTTTTATAAAATTATATCATTTATAAGACATAACTGATTTAGGGATACATTTGATTATAAATATTGTATGGTACTAACATCTATTTAATTTGTGAATGATTCATAGGAATAATGTACCATCATTATTAATAACATTGACCACCAGTATTGCATAATTTTATTTGTTTATAAATGATTAAAATTTTATTCTGGTGGATATATTGTTCTTAATCAAGGATGCTATATTCTTTAAATAAAGCTTCATGCATTATTTTTCACTGATCCCACTTTATTTAGTCTGTCGTGAACTTGGGTATACTTCCGTATTATACTAATAATCCAAATACATGTACCTATATCTATAGAATCACTAAAATCTTCTTATCAACCCTATTCTTTTCAATGTTGTTAGAGTTTTACCTTATTTACATGGATTTGGTTCTTATTTTCAAACATTATACTTCCTGTGTTATGTTTTGGGTGTATTAATCTAGGATACGGTAACATCATTCCTAGGTTCATTTCTGGATTTCCCATTTTTTGACATTGAATATTTAATTTGAAAATTGATTTTGTCCTGTATTTATAAAAATCCAAAATTCCGTGCTAATTGACATAACTATACAATTTTTAACATTCATTACTATTCATGAGGTAGAGGAATCCCTAGTGGATGTAATGTTTTATTAAACAGTAATACAAGCACATTTTTAGAGTTAAATCTATAGGAAGTAGTGGGATTTAAATAGGGGGTGTGTTTCCATTATAAATAAAATAAAATAGATAATACAAATAACAAGAAAAAAAGAGTAAAAAAATTAAAATTTAAATATTATTGATCTATTAAGTCTATGTAATATTAATTAATATAATTAAGAGATATAAATATCTTTTTAGTAAACACAGTGGATAAATTTTTTGGGTATCAAAATATAATTAATTTGGAGTACAAAAATAGATAATCAAAATAATTGATAAAATAGAACATGTAATCATGCATAAAAAATAAATATATATGATTTAACTATATCATTATAAGTATATAATTGATTCCTAAATAAAAACGGAGATAATATTTGATAAAGGATATTTATAATAGATCAGGGTGAGCCCTTATATATCCTCCCCTAAAGGTATATTTTCATTATATTTCTTTCTTAATTATAATGGAGATAATGTAACAAATTCAACACATTGCACTTATTATTTATGCTAACAATCCCATATCCTTTAACTTATTTTTAGTATGTACATATTGAAGAGTATCCCTCACAATTTTAGTTGTGACCACCCATACCTATATAATTTTGATGGTTTTAGAAAGTACCCCATTATAGTTGATGTTGATAAGATGTGATAGTTTCATAGTGAAAATAAAATTAAAAACCCTTCCCATATCTACGAAGATGGATAGTAATATTTTAGAGTATCTATAGATAGGTAGTGTATATTGGAACCAAAGTCATTGAAAATTGAATTGGCACATGAAATAAAATTTGATATTGATGGAGATGATCTATTTGATTCATCGTTGACATTCCCTAGATTACTAATCATTGCAACATAATTTTACTAAAATAAATGGTACTATATTTATAGAATCTAATATTTTTATGATCCTTATGGTATTTGTGGGTTTTTAAGATTAATAAGACAATATCAATGTATTTTTACAATAATAAATGAACCTCTTAATTGCCTGTCTCACAACCACTTGAATGTTGATGTCCTATACTATGTAGTTAGTGGTACACCAAGATATTGTAACTAATAGAAATACTACGTCTGTAAGATGAAACTATCCAAAACCTAATCAGTTTACATTATGATGAACTATTAAATTATGATTCATCTACTGGATGGTCGATTCTTATCAATCGGCTGCCAAGTTAACTTCATATTATAAAAGGGTCCTTGTATTTACCACTCGGTCGTAGACGATTACTTTTCATGTAGGATGATTTGAATGGCATCCACACTCCATTTTATTCCATCACATGGTCTAGTAACTTCACTAAATATGGTCAACAGACCATTTGAAATATTAAAAAATAACATAAACGACCCTTCAAGAAATTAATATTATTCGACATGTTCAAGAAGATTCCTTCATCCCTGGTATCAAATTCAACACATATTATCTCCTCATAAATCCAAAAATAAACTATAAAAAATTTATTAGATACATAATTGAGTGTTTTTGATCATTAAAACACCCTGAGAGAGATAGATACAATAATCTACCCTATTGTTAATAGAAAAATACATATCTTGTTTATATCAATATTGAATCATATTAAAAGGTAATAAATATATATCTAATATTTAATTCTTTTAAATAAAGAAAAAAACAACCCTAGTAAACTAAAAATATATCATACTAATGAGATTTAGAAAAAAAATTATCTTTCTAACCATGATATATGAAAAAAAATTCCTTATTTTTAATATATATTCAGAAATATAACAACATTTACAAATGGAAAACTTCTCCCTGTTTTATTATTTTAAAATATAATACTAGGAAAAACATACCTATAAATCAAGGGTATTTAAAGATACTGAAAACAAATTCAAAATAGATAAATGTAAACATTATATTCAAAAGAAACAATAAATATTTTGTGAACATAAAATAGAGAAATATTTTGAAATAAATCTTATGATTGAATTCAAATTATTTTTTAATAAAATTGAAAAAAGTTAAAATAAAAATATTTAATTTTTTTCAAAACTAACTACTTTAAACATTTAATTAAAAAATAAACATATAAAATAGAGAGATATGGGGATATCAAGAAATGAATTTCAAGAGAATTAAGATAATTTAAAACATTAAATCACTTTCCCCAATTAGATAAATGTTAAATATTCATCATTCACATTATTGACATAAGTTAGGGTCCTAATAGATTTTTGATTTTAAATAAGATAAGAAACAAATACCAAGGATTATTGAGTAAGGTTTTTATAAATAAATAATTATCAATATTAATATAATTATAGTCAAATTTATGTGTAAAATATCAATGAATATATCCTTAATCTCCAGAGGCAATAATTTTGAATAACAGATACATTATGAACATAGTTAACATAAAAAAGATAATACTAATGTCATATTGACAGTGTTGTCGTGACATTGAAAATTGATTATTTTTTAAGGATGATTTATAGTCTAAGGAAACACCTAGGTCGTCTCTCAGGGAGCATTTGTAGGTTTAGAGTGTGCGTTTTTAATAACAAGTACATAAATATAGTGTGGTTTTGAAAAAAAAATATGGCAAAAGACATAATTAAATATTTTAATAGTTGGAAAGAAAAGGTGGTGTTAATTAATTATTTGATAAAAGGTGTTCATTCTTATTTCAATACAAACATTTAAAGCACATTGTTCTTGGAGATTAATTATGGTATGATATAATTATTTTATTGAAATCAATTGGAATCCCAATTACATTCTAACATCTTATATCAAAGCCCGTTGTACCAAAAATTGACATAATAATTGTATTGACAAGGTCCAGATAACGTGAATGGTATAAAACCTTCCAAAAAAATTGAAATCTTAAAAAAGTGGAGAAGAAAATAATTCTTGTGTTGTCCATTAGGAACAACACAAGTCACACACTCAGAACAACGCACCAATCAGATAAAAGATAAGAGCATTCCATTTGGTTAAATCAAACAAAGATAAATCAAAGTAAGATATTTCTAAATGAAATGATTTCAAATAAATATAACATCAATAATTTACTATTACAAGTTCCATAACTCCCTTCATAAGTGTGTATCTCCCTCATAATGAACAACCACCATTTAGATCGACATCGAGAGGAGGAGGAAGCTTGGGTGGAACTCCTTCTTCATTCATGATCCCAATACAAGGATTGGGGCCTCCAGATATTCGAGGATGATGAGGAGACTCTTCTAGGACTCCAAAATGACAGAGCTTCACTTCATGGTCAAACTTTTAAATTAGGAGACCAAGGTTCCATTTTATAAGAAAATGGGAAGGTGGGTTTGAGAACACAAAATTCTTAAAACCAATTTTCACATGTGTTTCAACCTCAATACAGACTTATCTCGATGTGGAGAAAATAAAAATTTTGTAGACCCACCTCTTGGATGTCTCCACCGAATGTGTGGCATATGTTGGAAATATACCGCCTAAGATATAGACTGATCACAACACACCACTTTTGACTCCTTGCAGATTTGGTGTACTGGAAAGAACAGGTCGGTTGGGCCACCAAATAGAATAATGAGCCTTCTTCCCATCATAAGAAATGTATCCAAATTAATTTTTGACCAGATAAAAATTTTAAGCCCAATTTGATGCATGTTCTTGTAGAAGTGTGCAGATTAATCCACTGGTGTGCTTGGATCCTATGCAGTTTGACCAATTTTTCATGGACATCATCATGGGCCCTAAAAATCACCTTTTCCTGCAAATTAATCATCAAAACAAGAATCATTACCTTCTTAATAATGATAAAAACAAAATAAAAAATTCGAACATGAAATGAAACATGTAATTATTTTTATAATTTTCAATATAAAACTTGTTTAGCATAGTGGTGTAAGGGTGAAAATTACACAGTGTATCGTGGAACGATCACAACCCTACACATAAACATTTGAACTCCTAGGAAAAGTCACATATCCTAATAAGAGGAATATATATATTCCCAACATCATGAAGATTTAACATTTTGAGGATGTTTTAATTCTCTATAGTAATGTCATCAATGCACGAACCACACAAAGGAGTTATTCCTTTTGAAAATGGAAAAATATGTCTCAAAAATCATATATCATTGATGTTAAAAGAGATTAATGACACCAATATGAGAAAGGAATTCAAAATTAATCCATTCAACTAATACTCCATGTGTGTGTGTGAAACCCATTCCATGCTATTATTTCAACTTTCTATCCAATAAATATAGGCTATTTTAAAATTATTCCAAATTAAATGAATTTTCACTATATCAGTCGTAAATCATTTGAAATCATATTCCAAGACCAAATAACAAAAGTATTCCCACAAGTCAAACCATAAGCTCCAAACCTAGATATCCCCATATGTTGAACATTTCATCACTCCCCTCAGTTCTTATTTTATGTTTTCAATGTTTCATTTTGAACAAATCACACACTCATCGCTCAACCCTTGTTTGATCTCATCATGACTGTAATTACAATAGCTAAAACATGATCAAAGGTTGAGGAGGAGTGGTTTTTGACATGCCCAAGACACAAACTTTTTGTGTGGGTGTACAATAGTTGTACAATAGTTAAAGACGCATTGGTCAATATAGTATAGTAATGAAACAAATGAAATAAGGAACGAACATATGAAAATATCATTTAAAGCAGAAATTTATTAACCAAAAATATATATAATTTATATTAAGTATGAAATATGCACACTTCGTGATTTGGAGAAAAAATTTATGAAGATACTAGTGACATAGTTTTCCCAAAACTACTCACACAAGGGGCATAAATCATCTCAATTATCTCATAGTGATATTACCATTTATATCATTAAAGGAAAAAAAATACACTAAAAAATCACTCACAGATGTTAAATTTATAAAAATATTCTTTTTTCACCATTATTTATTGTTTTTTTACTTTCTCCACATTATGGTCAAAGAATCCTAGAACTTTTAAATTTTTGATGGTGTAAAATGAAAATACAGTAAAGAAGGACAAAAGGAGAAGAATGAAGAAATACAATGGAAGTCCTGATGAACTCAAAAAGATTGGGCAAAGTGAAAATACTCTAATGAATGTGAAAAAAAAAGAAAGAATGTAAAAAATTATAAAAATTCATATCTAACCCAAGAATGTACCCATATCTCCACACCTAGAATGGGTAGTGTCCATTCTATAATAATTGATAATTTTAGAAGGAAGGATAAAACTTGTTGTGTTTCCCTGGTATATTTCTTTTTGAAAATTGAGTTCCTCCATTGGGAACTCTGAAAGGGATTCATGGAAGTGCTTTAGTTATTACCCATTGACAGTGAAGGTTTTCTTGGTTTTCTTCATTTTGATCTTGAACAACTCTGAATGGAGATACATTACTAATAGTGTATCGACCAAACCAGTAGGAACAAAGCTTACCAGGATGTAACTTCTGCCATGAATTATAAATGAAGTCCTTATTCCCAATGTGGAACATACGATAAAGTATAAGACAGTTGTGGGAATCCTTGGTTTACTCCATATGAATTCTAGAGTTTTCATATGAATCTCATCTCATTTCCTCAAAATCATGAATCTGCAACTTCCTTTGAGAAAATGCACCCTAAAGATTAGAATTTAATTGTTTGATGACCCTGTAGGCTCAGTGCTCATTCTCAACATGTAGGTGACAAGACATTCCAATCAATAGACGATAGGGTGACATTCCAATGGGAGTTTCGAAAGTAGTATAATAGGCCCATAATGAATAATCGAGTTGAAGGCTCCACTATTTTCTATTGGGTTGAACCATTTTTTCAATAATTTTTTTAACTCTCTATTTGACACCTTGGATTGATCATTAGTCTATGGATGATATGTAGTAGACACTCTATGACCGACCCCATAATGACGAAACAGTGATTGCATTGTTCAGTTGCAGAAATTAGAACCTTGTTCACTGATGATGAACATAGTTAAGCCAAACCTACATAAGATTTTGGATCTCAAATTTTTTTAAACTACCATAGAATCATCGGTCCTTGTAGCTCGTACCTCTACCGATTTTGACACGTAATGAAATTCCAAAATGATGTACAAGTTTCCAAAGGAATTGGGAAATGGACCCATAAATTCAATTCCCCAAAAATCAAGAATTTCATGAATGAGAAATGGTTATTGTGGTATTTCATTCATTTTAGATAAATTCCTCATTCATTGACAAAGAGGACATGATTTTAAAAAATCATGGGATTCCTGAAAAAGTGTTGGCCAAAAATGGCCAGAATTAAAGACCTTGTGAGAAGTCGGTTTTTGACCAATTTGGCCTCTACAAGCAGAAGTGTGACAGAATCTAAGGATAGACTGAAACTCACTATTTGGAACACAACGCCTATGGACATGATCACTACATGTGCACTAATGGTAGGGGTCATCCCAAATGTACCAATGAGACTCATGTTTTAGACTATTGTTATGGTTTTTTTGAAATTAGTAGGAATAAAAGATACTACCAAATAATTTACAATTTAGGCATACCAAGGAATAAAATATTGCAATCGGTACAATTTCTCATCCAGAAACATGTCATTAATGGGATTAAAAGAGGATGAGTCAATTTTTGAGGATTAGAGGATCCTATTAATATGATCAGCCACTACATTCACTGCACCTTTTTTATCTCTAATTTTTAGATTGAATTCATGAAGGAGGGGAATCCAAAGAATGATATGTGGTTTGGATTCTGGTTTAAAGAGATACCAGAGGGCTGCATAGTCTGAGAGAACAATGAATTTGGACCCCAAAAGGTATGCTCTGAATTTTTCCAAGGAAAACACAATAGCAAGGAATTTTTTTCAGTAGTCATGTAGTCTTCTTGGGAAGGGTCTATAGTATGTGAGGCATAGGCAATGACATGTGGAGCTTGATTGACCCTTTGTGACAAGACTTCCCCCAATGCATTGTTAGAGGCATCACACAAGAGCTCAAATGGGAAATCCAACCAAGGTGGTTCGATTTTTGGGGTTTATGTGATACTCCATTTAAACGTATTAAAGGATTCCTCACATTCATTATCAAAAACAATTTCTTTTTCTTTTAAGAGTAATCGAGAGTGGGGGAGTACAATTTTAGTGAATTCATGAATTAAACGACAGTAAAATCCAGCATGACCTAGGAATGACTGCACCTCCCATATATTTTTGGAGGATGGTAAGGAAGAAATGAAATACATTATTGATTAATCTATTTGGATTAAATCCCCTGAAATGGAATTCCCAAAACAATACCTTGAAACACCCTGAAATGGAATTTCTCATAATTTAATACAATATTTTTTTCAATACAACGAGGTAGGACTGAACTAATAATAATCAAATATTCATTAAAAACGATTCATAAAAAGTGAAATAATCCACAAATACATCTATGAAATTATCCAGGAAATCTGAAAAAATACTAACCATGCATCATTGGAAAGTACCCGGAGCATTGCACAAACCAAATGGCATCCTTCTATAGGAAAATATGCCAATGCGGCAATGGAAGGTTGTCTTTTCCTAATCCTCTGGGGAAATATGGATCTGAAAGTATCCAGAATACCAATCAAGGAAACGGTAGAGGTACTTAACTGCTAGCCTCTATATAATTTGATCAATGTTTTGAAAAGTTAAATGGTCTTTCCTAGTGTGTTGGATTAGTCATCAATAGTATATATAGACACACCAACTATTCTGCACACGAGTTTGATATAATTCATTGTTTTCATTTTTGATTATTGTAAGGCTGGTTTTTTAAGAACTACTTGAATGGGACTGACCCATTGGCTATCAAATATGGGGTAAATGATTCTAGCTGCTATTATTTTGTTACCTCCTTTTCACAACGTCTAGGATGTTTGGATTCAGTCGATGTTGTGGCTGCCTCACTGGTTTAGCCTCATCATTTTATAAAATATGATGTATATAAATTGATGGGATTGTACCAGGAATGTTAGCATGTTTCCATCCTAAAGAATTCTTATACTCCCTCAAAATATCAATGAGTCGTAATTCATGCTGAAGAGGGAGTGACCTAGAAATTTTGATGGGGAACTTATTTTCATTCCCAGGATATGAATATTTTAAATCATCAGGAAATTTTTTTAGTTCCAATTCCGGTGGATTATTTATTGATGGGTGTCTGTGTGAAAGTGAGAGGTCATTGATCTCATCTAACTGCTCAATGTTATCATCCCCAATAGAGGAATGTGCTTTTACAAGCTTAATTGTATCATCGATAGTCAATGGATCCTCAGTGTTCAAGAAATCATCAATTAATAAACATTAATGGAATTTTTCTAATCCGCTTCAACAATAAAAGCATGAATAATTTCTTAGAATTTAAATCAATGAAGAAAAATTATAAAGGGGATAAGTGGAATGATAAAATGTGTTTTCAGGTGAATGGAGTGAATCAATTCAATTTGTTGAGAGGGAGGAATGTTCATCTGATGAGTGATTCGTGGAACCCTGGATGTTGAAATGGACTATGTCCTCACAAAATTCCATAGATAATGTACCATTATGGGCATTAATTATGTTTTTGAATGTTTTCAGGAAAGGAATCCCCAATATAATTGGGGCATGTCCAATCATCCTATCAATTTCCATTTTAAGCTTATAAAAGTCAGTAGGAAAAATTAAATTTTGAACCCTCGCAAGAACATCCTCTAACACAAAGTAGGGGTGTGCGATACTCCGGTTAGCTTGTTGATCAATAATTCTAGTGGGCTTCAGTTTTCTAACCTGCAATGTAGACTAAATAGAGTGAGGCATCATATTTATAGAATCACCTAAATCATGTATAGCATTAGAAAAAAATACCCCCCTAATGTGTGTAGAATTGAAAATGATCCAGGATAATATCACTTGGTGGGAATTTATGGCTCTATCAATTCTAAAACATTCCTCCCAAATCTCACCTTCGTATCTCCACAAATCCTCCTTCTGTGTGTACACATCTCATTTAGAAACTTGGTATACCGTGGAAATTTCATCACAACAACAATCAATGGGATGTTAACCTGAATTTCTTGAAAAATATTAATATATCTTTATCATGTTAATTTTTATTTTGTTTTAGTGGTTAGAAGGCCCTTTGAGGAAATGAAAGATGAGTGGTTGGGCTAGGTGGATAATCAATATACACAGTTGTCCCTTTAGAAGGGCTTCCCCCGGGACAAGGTTCTTCAACATTTGGAACATTCTTAATTGTTTATAAGAAGGATTTCTCGAGAGGGGATGACTTTAATAGTGGTTAAATTTTACTTTATAGTATTCTTTTCACTCTTAAGGGTGATGGAACTTACATTTCCATTACCCCTATGGTTAACTACTGGTTGAGAGGGATTTTTACCAGATCCGTGACTTTGAATTTCACCCACTGAGTTAGCTAGTTTGCCTAATTAGAATTTGGGGTCTTGTATAGCTATCTGACTGGTTTATTAGAATTGTATATTTTTAGCAGCCATTTTTTCATCATATCTTATAGGATAGGCTCGAGTTTTGTAGTGGTTTGTTGGAATAGTCTTTGGGGTGTTTTATGATTTCTGGGTGGTGGTGGTGGATGACTACTCTGCCCTGGTTAGTTCCATTATTGTTGAGGTTTTTTTGAATACACCCTTGCCTATAGGATTGGTTCTCCTTCCAAAAATAGTTGGATGGATAGTATGGTTCATGCCAAAAGGGTTGGTTATAAGTTCATCCTAGGAATATTGTCTCACAACTCCCAAAATTTTCTCCCAATTAGGGGCATTGGTCAGAGTATTGGTTGTAAGAAGAACATATACCACAATGGATGTGAGAAGGAGATTGAGATTTCCCTTGGGAGAGATCAAGTTGTCATAGAAGGGTACATACCTCATCAAAATTCATATCCACCTTCTTATAGAATTCTTTACTTTTCACCCCATGGACACCTCAAATTGGAACGCTATACCTTGTACCGAATTGTTGAGTGATTTGTTCCATGATCTCAATTACGGTTGTTGCAGAAATGGGGGTCTTATATACCAGCACACCACCACCAGCACCATCAATAAACATTATATCAATAGAGATAAAACCTTCATAAAATATTTTATTAAAATATGGCCACGTATTTGATGATGTAGAAAACTTGAACATAATATTTTAAATAATTCCCAATATTCTTGAAGTTTTTACCCTTGATATTATCTTATAACACATATTTTCTTCGTTATTGTTACAGTTCAAGAAGCTGGAAAATATTATTCAAGAAAAATGCATTTCATGTTTGTCCTAACTCTTATAGGTGAATTAACCTAGTATAACCATTCTTTCGGAGACACTTCTAAAGAAAATGGGAATTCTCTAAGCTTTACATGGACCTCATCGACATTAGAATGGTTTAATATTGAACAAAAATTATGAAATTCGTTTAAGTGCATGTGTGTATCTTCTCCATGAAGTCCACGGAATCTTGGTAATAGATGAATTGAACCAAGTTTTAGTTCAAAATTAGGTGCCTCACCTTGTAATTGAATGTTTTTTGGGCTGAATATCATCATTAAGTGAGGTTACTTCTTTTAGTGTTCGATTGTTTTCATCCATGTTATTCACATTAATTTATGTTTTGATGTTATTTCTAAAAGAAAATGAATGGTAAAGAAGAGTTTCAATATGTGTTGTGTCTTCCTTTAAAAAGATGTCTTCTATGTCTCAGTATCGTTGACGTAGGGTCCTCTCCAGTTCAGGTTCATGAAGTTATAAGTCTCCTAGAGTAGATCGCGTCATGGAACAAACCTACACAACAAAATGATCATAAAAAGGGATTGAAAAGTTATAATAGAAAAGAAATAAATATTCACAAAAATTAAAACAACTTTATAAAAACCACACACTAAATCCAAAACACTCCCCGACAACGGTGAAAAATTTGACCGATTTGTCGTGATATCGAAAATTGATTATGATATTAAGGTTTTTTATAGTCTAGGTCCAACCCTAGGTTGTATCCCAAAGAGAATTGGTGGGTATATAGTGTGCATTTTTTATAAGTACATAAATAAGAGGTGGTTTTGAAAACAGTTTTAGGATGAAATGACATAATTAAAGAGTTTAATAGTTCAAAGGAAAATGTGGTGTTAATTAATTATGAGATAAAGGGGGTTCATTGTGAGTTCAATATACACATTTAAAGATCATTGTTATTGGAGATTAATAATGTGTTGACGTAATAATTTGGTTAAAATCCATTGGAATCATGATTACTTTCCAAGCTATTATATCGAAACACATTGAGCCAAACCCTGACATAACAATCATATAGACAAGTATCAGATCACATGAATTGAATAATATCTTCCAAAACAAATTTAAATCTCACATAATTGGGGAAGAAATGGATTCTTGTGTCCAATCGGAACAACACAAGTCACACACACAAAACATCACACTAATCGTTTAAAAGCAAAGAGCATTCCATTTGGTTAAAACAAACAAATATAAATAAATGTAAGAATATATAAATGAAATGTTTTAAAACAAAAATTACATCAAAGAAGCAGTAGTAAAATTTCTAAAACACCCTTTACAAGTGTATATCTCCTTCACAATGAACAACCACCATTTAGCACGACATCGGTAGGAGGAGGATGCTCGGGTGGAACTCTTTCTTCATTAATGATTACCCTATGAAGATATGGTCCAACATAACATCTAGGTCAAGGAAGAGACTCCTCTATGACTCCAATATGTCAGAGCTTCACTTCGTGGTCAAACATGAAAATGTGGAGCCCTAGGGTCCATTTTATAGGAAAATAGAATGGTGGTTTTGAGCACACTTAATTCTTAGAACCACTAATCACATGTGTTTTGTTCTCCAAGCAGCCTTATCTCGATTTGTATAAATGACAAAGTTGTATCCCCACATATTGGTTGTCTCCACCAAATGTTTGAAATAATTTAGAAACTTATAGCATGATATATGGATAGATCACAACACACAACTTTTGACTCCGTGATGATTTGGTGTGTCGGACAGATCAGGTCGCTTGGGCCACCAGATGGGCGAATGAGTCTGTGCTTATTTCATATTAAATGTATCCCAATGACATTTGGACCATCCCACAACATTTCTACCCAATTTCATGCACTTTCTAGTAGTAGTGTGTAGATTAATCCACTGGTGTGCTTGGATCCTACACAGTTTGGCCCATTTTTCTTGACATCATCATGGGCCCTCCAAATCACCTCCTCCTGCAGTGGAACCATGAAAACAAGTAGAATTTACCTTTTTAACAATGATAAACACGAAATAAATGTTTCAAACATGGAATTCAAAATGTCATTATTTTTTATAATTTTCAATATAAAAAATGTTTAGCACAATTGTTTAAAGGTGAAAATTACACATTTAATCATGGACGATCACTTATAATTTTGTATTATTAGATTAGATATAAATTATCACCACAATAATAATTATTTATAACTAATCATATGAATATATTATATATAGTATTAATAGAGAGAATAACTATTAGAAGACTCATCCTCCTGCATTAAACATTTATCAGAAACAAAAATGAAACTTTTCTATGCATGATCACATAAGTTATTTAAATTAAATTTTCAATGAAAATATGTCATAGGATTTTTTAATATATTCCATTGGAATAATATGTAAGCATTTTAAATTTTCATTCCTTTTGGTACTTAAATTCTAGGACTACAGATGTTAGGAAAAAAGTATTTTGTACCCAAACATATTTATAAAAGTATTTTTTATTATAAATATGTGATGAAATATGCATACTAATTAGTATAATATGTATTTTATTATTTTAAATCATACATGTAAAAAATTCCCAATCATTTGATGATAATTAAAAAAATTTCATTCGGAACATCCTATTACAAAAGTGCGTTATTGATAAAATATATGATCATTTTAAAAAAAATTATTGAATTAATTTTATAAAAATGATAAGAACCCAGAATAAGATATAGATATTGATCACCATGTTTCAATTATTTTAGATTTTTTCATGATATTTAATTTTTGATTTTAAATTCTCCACATTAGTTTTTTCTTGTGAATTTAGTACCAAACATCATTTTATTTAGAAACCTGGAAATTTTTAATAAAAATTTGTTTCATTTTTTATTCTATTTTAAATATTAAAAAAATTAACAGTAATATTAAATATCAAATTAATAATATTTTCTCTCTTCATAATCTATATTAATTAATGAGAAAATTGAGGAAGTTGACCAATAATAAGTTGGATAATTTACCACAAGAATTTAACTCAATATGATCCATAGAGAATTTGACACTAGTGGATCATGAAGTGGTTAAGTAAGTTATGTCTAGTGAGTCCTTAGTAGCACTTCAGATTTAACCCTTATGAAATTTGTTACAACGTTTTCTCATTTTGTTTATTTTTTCGACGAAGACACTTTCTAAATTGATGTTTCTCTTCCTGTTTTATTTGTAGAAAGATGCTTCTTGTCTATTATTCTTTATGAAATTGTTTAATTCCTTCATATTCATGAGTTTGTTATGATTCTTCTCCAAAATTTTAATTTTCTATTACCTTTAAAATGAATCTTCAATATTAATAGATTTATAAGAATTTTTTTAGCTTCTTTAGTTTATTTGGATTCTTTCTATTACTTATTTGTTTTTCTCTTCATTGTTTTTTCATATATCATAATATATCTTATTATATCCCAAATAGTTACTTTAATTATTTATTTTACTTCTTGGTTCATTTTAATCTTGGGTACTTAATTTATACACAATACCCATAGAATCATTTTAACTATTATTTTTATAGAAACAATTATCCCCAAGAAAATCTCACCCATTATAAATGGAATAAAAATGTGTAAACATATTTCTAATTAATTCAATTTGATGTATTTTAAGTATCTTAAAATATTTTTTAAACAAATCCAGTTTATAATACATGAAATTATTCATTCCTTCATTTTTGACTTCATTTAATGTATAGATTTCATGGGTTGTTTTCCAACATGAAATATGATTGAATTCATTAGGGCCAAGAACATATCAAAAATAAGTAAAATATATTATATTAAACTCAAATGATTTAATATATTGAAGAGACCATATGTCATCTGATTCATTTTAGGTATGTATTTTGGTAATACAATTTTTTATACTAGATAACCAATACTACTAAAAATGGTGGACACGATATTTTTCTATTAAATGTAATTTATTCCATTAAAATAAAGCACATACAAAAGAGAGTTCCTAGATAGACCCTTTTAAATATTAATAATACTTCATAATTTATAATTATACATTGAAAATGGTTATGTATTAGTTTAAAGATACCTTTGATAGCAAATATTGGTTGTAGTGGGAAAAAAAGAGGGTTTAATTGCCTGCAATGATTAAAGGAACTAAATTCACATAATAATGATAATACCATAATTAGTCATATGGGAAATTAAAATATAAAATATTTGTTCCACAAAGTATTATTAATTAAATTGATAAAATGATATATTAATATAATCAATTAATGATTGTGGGATAAATCTATGGATATCAAAATATTAATAATTATTTGTTTCAAAAAATAAACACAACTTAATCAAAATTGATATATACCCTTGATTTGGTAAGAATTATAATACCCCATGATTTCCTAAAATGTTATCTCTTTAAAGTAATTCATATAATTTCACTACACGCATCACTGAGTTCAATCGCACAACAACTAACCAAAATAGTCATTAAAAAAGTGGTTATAATTATTATTAAATACTTTTTCAATATTATATACTCTATATAATTTAAGAACCATATTATCTGTTTCTTAGTCATAATATGAGAACAAATTTATTTTTTCAGATAAAAAAAGTATTTTTCAAAAAATGAAATTTTACCACCATTTAATTGATAACCCTTTTAAAACCAATATTTGACAATTTAATATATTAAATTTAATGAAATTAAATTCTTCTTTAGAATAGAGACATAAAAAATTAGTTTGGATTAATGTTTGGTACTTTTATGTTAACATTCTTATTTTGATGAGTGTGAAAAGTACTAAATTTTAATTAAAAACAACTTTTTTAATCGAAATAATTTATAGTGATAAATTATTAAATTTATTAGTTTAGAAGTTTAATTAAATTCTATTGTTTATCATTTAATAATGTTTATGTAATTATAAGTAATTTCACATTTAAATTTGACATAAACACAAGTCTATCTTTTGATAGTTTCTTTTAAAAAACATTCTTTTTTGGTTTTGACAATAAGAATTAATTTTTAATTAATTAATGAAACGTATATGTTTTGAATTTGGTGAAATAGAAATCATTTTTGAATTTGGAATATCCAAATTATCTTAATGTTAATTTTTGGCATTTTTCTAAAAACATCAAAAATTATATGAATAGTGAAAAACACTATATTATTGTTTAAAACTGACTTTTTATTTAAATAATTATTTATTATATTTAATTTTAATTTAATTAAAAATAGATATATAGTACCTATATAAGTTCAATTTAATTCACTTGATTCATTTTATAATAAAATTATATGTATAAATTTTTGTTGAACTTTTTACCGTCTATTACGCTCCTTTTATGCGCATTGGAAAATTAACATAAAACATAATTTTATCGCTTCAATGAGATGAATTTCAAAAATCCATAATACATAGTTGACATCCGTAAGTAAATTTTGGATCAATAAGAAGAATATATTTTTTGGTGAATAGTAACATTTGACTTTTATTTACCATGGTTAAAAATAAATAGGGTAATTGAGGTTAAATATGATTTTTTAATTATCCTAACATAGGTCCTATTTATATTGGATAAGTGAAATTCTACCAAAAACAACCTTTGGAATAAAATTTTATCCATTTTCGTCCATGTGGATTTGATTAAGACATTTATTATTATTTTATTTAAAGAAGTGTTAAAAGTGTTAGATTCAATGTTTAATAACTTAACCATTTTTAATATAATGATATACATACGGTAAATATGAATATAAATATTCATTTTAAAGTTAAAATAATTTCCTACATCCTTAAATTTTATTTATAATTTATAGACATTAAATAATAAAATTAATAAATGACACAATGAGGATACCATAATTACTTTATTAATGAAACAATCAAGTAAATGGAATTATAAATATTAAAATAAATATAATTTTAATGTTTTTATGAAATATATGAATTTTATAGGTGAATATGACATGTTATGGTTGATTAAATGTATCTTTTTAGAAGTAATCAAGTTGTGACGTCCTTCACAAAAACCAAATACTAAATAGTGTCAATGTTAACATAAATGATTTTTTAAAACAAATAAAATATTATTAAATTATATAATATTCATAAAAATATAACGATCCGAAAAAGGTATTAATGAATATTATATATGTCATTAATGAACAATAATAGGTTCTCTTGGAATTTTAGATTATGTTTACTAACCATATAGTGTATGAATACAAGAAGACACAGTAAAAGTTAAACTACATAACAAAGAGATAAATCTAAAAGATAAGGTTAATATGGCGCCCTAAACCTATATAAAACCTTTTGGTTGAGAGTTTTTTGACCCATCCACTCATTATCCTAGAAAAAAATTATTTTTGTGCCATTAGAAACCGAAAATGATTTTATTAAAAAATATTATTTCAAACTTTTCCTAGTGTGACCCTCACCTCTCTTATAAAAGGGTACATCCCTTTCTCTCAAAATCACACCACCAAGGACATTTGGCTCGGCCAAACCCTGCCAAATATCCTCAAAACTTCCTCACATCAACCTAGATCCCTTACTATGATCAGAAAGCCAACCTGATGAACCCTTTTGATCAACTCAAATGGAAACATCCAATGAAGAGGTAATAATTTCACTACCCTCAATCTAGTTCTTTTCTTCTTACAGTTCTCCTTTCCTTGATATTTCCATGCCAAAATAATAAATACATTACTTCCTACATACTGTGATGTAATTATAAATATGGTACATCCTTATTCGTTATTCTATCAATCCTATAAATTACAATGTCACCATATGTGCGTACGTACGGCTTATCATCTCCACGTCGTGGTGTAGTTTGTTATTCAAAAACTTCATTATTTGGATTGGTATAATAATGAGTATAAATAATGTTAATAATAAATATAACATTTTAATGATTTTTTATATATGATATAACATCCAATTACATACGATATCACAATCTATATAATGATATTGTGGCTCGTGAGTACGTACGGATTACCGTCTCCACGATGCGATAAGATTCATTTCCACCTTCACCATTCAATGATGATTATAAATATATATAATATTCATATGTATGTAAAATATGACATAATTATGGTACTTAATATATATATAAATATACTTACATATATCTTATTCACTTACTTCCATTCATTACGATATGAAAATAAAAACATCATTTATGCGTATGCACGACCTACCATCTGCATAAATGGTGACTTACATTTTTTATATCATTATATTATACATATTTATATTCTTAATATATATGATATATTAATCATGTGTTATATTCTGGAAATATGTAAATAATGATCTAAATGATATGATCAATAATAACAAGTTAATACATGTATGATAAAGAAACAGATTATTACCCTGAAGGTTAATTTAAAATATAAATCATTATTAAATGGGTAGAATAATGTCATAAATAAATCATGTCTGATATAATAAATATTATTATGGTTCCGGTATAATTTAATAACATACTATAGTCATTATACAAGAGGTTAAATGTACCCTTGACTATTGTAAATTGCATGGTAAGTGTAAATTTCACAATCTCTTTATTATTGGTGACAGTTTTTATGTAAGTATCTTCTGGGACATATTTATTAATCATGTCCATGTTCCATAAAAGCGTATTCGAAGGGAATATTTTCAAGGGACTTTTTTACTAAAACATCATTTTAAATGATTATAATATTTATTATTCTAATCCTTTTTCATTAATTTCCATGTTTTCAAAATTGTTTTAAGGATTCATTTATAAGAAAATGAATGTGTTAAATTGTTAATTCCTTTCAAAATTATAAAAGTGGTATGGGATAGTTTGATTTAAAACTATCTTTTAAATGACAGCCTTTATAAATTGTGTGAAATTTAAAGGATTTCAAAAAAATGAATATTTTTCACAGATATTTTTACTCATCAATTTCAACTATGTCAAAATATTTTTCAGGATATTATTCTTGATTGAGGTAGACATATTATAATAAAATCTTCCATATTGTATTGAATGAGTTATGGTATGTTTTACTATGGATGTGATGTTTTTATACCATTCAATGTTTATGGTTAATGTATTAACATTTCCTATTCTAGTTTTTATATGAATTTTTATGTTATGTTTCAAATATTTCAAATGAGGAATGCATTAGACTTAGTAATTTACTGGTGGAGTCTGCTATAGATCATTGTTGCAATTGTAGGTCTCATCAGGAAAAATAGTGTTCTGGCACAAGGGATTGACAAAATATTATTTTTACTCTTGGAACATGGACTTTACTATGTGGTTATGAAGTCCAACATTATGCATTCCAACATTATGAAATTTTCTATTTGTTATTTCGTGTGATTATTCGACAATAAGAATATCTATTTGAATATGTAAATGGCATTATTTGATTTATATTAGACATATTATGCATAAGATTATTTTTAAAAGGCTTATGTTTTAGTCTTATACATTTCCCTTAATGTTTATGTATTTTATGAATATTTATTCTATATTGTTATCCTTAATGAGCATCTGAGTTCACCCCTTTCTATGATTTATTTTTACAAAGATGCAGAGAAGTATATTATGACTGACCTGTAGTGATTGTTTAAGGGATATGAATGTGGTCAATGGAGAAACTTTTGTTTTTGTTTTTATTTTATATATTGTAATTTAATGTTCAAGTATGTAGTCTATTATCCAAGACTGGTAAACTGATCGGTCATTCGGGACATGATTCCTTGTAATCTTGCCCATGTATTAAATTAATGCACCGTGTCTGGATAACTGGGGTCGGAGAATTATATTTGGTATAGGAAAACATATATTACATAATGTAGAATCCATATTTATAAAAACCTTGATTAGAGAACATTACCATTTGATAGACATTGAGGATTTGTATTGGAGAACTACTTGAAATTTTGTTAATGTGGATATTTTGTGAATTTTCCATGAAAAACATCCATGTCTATATATGAGCAGGTAGAGGTTCTCTGAAAGAGATGTACCTAGGATAGAAAACTCTAGAAATGAGTTTTGTTCTTGACTCAGGGTATCCTGGTACACGACAATAGGCCTTGCTCCAATCTTGGTTACGACACTTTCGAGGGATATGCATAGGATAATTCACATTTTCATTATAATCCATTGTGAAGGATTTAGGAGTAAATTCTTCCACAAAGACATATTTTTATGATTATAGATTATATTCTTAATTTTCAATTTACATTAGGTATTTTACATGTTTAGAATTAGGCATTAATGTTCATAAACTAACCTGGTGAATTTCATTATTTAAAAATGGCTCATAGTCGAAGGAATGAGAATTATAGCAATACTCATGATCGAAATATAATTAAGGATTTTATCATTCATGAAATTAAGAAAAGTTTTAAAAGGTAAATAGTCTCCCACATATTCTCATCATATGAATAAATAGTATCATTTGTTAAAAATATAAGTAAATAATTATCTAAGTCATATGGCTTCAAAGAGAAGAAAGAGATGAAAAGTATGGTAGAATGAAAGATAGATAAAGGGAAGATGGGAAAGAAAGATTTTACCATATACGATAATTGTGGAAAGAACCACCTTAGTAAATTCTTGAAATTTATGGGAGTTTATAATAAGTGTGGAGAAAAAGGAAACAATGTGAGTGATTTCAAGGGTAAGAAAAATGTTTCAAATTTACAATGCTTCATCTGCAAGGAGTTGGGACACTACGCGAATCAATATCCAAATCATAAGAGTATTCCAAAAAAATTCTATTGGATAATAATCTTGTTATTATACTGACATAGATGAAGACGAATAAATAGTGATATTTTGTAGTTATTAAATAATTATTTTATTTGAGTGTTGTATCAATGATGTACTGGTTATATGAATTATGAAAATAAATAAGTATTTTACATCAGTACTATTTCATTAAGGATTTCATATTGTATGGTACCAAGAAAAGTGACACCGTTTCAGGTTAAAATTTTTGGAAAATACATTGTTAAAGAAAGGTAAACCATAATATGGTCCTGATACTGAGGTAGTGATTTTTGAAGCATATTTTGTTGATTTGAATAAATTAAATTAGATATTCTTTACTACCTTTGAACTGATGACGGGTTTGTTTATTCCATCATTGTAGGAATATTCAATAATTTTGAATTTAATGAATTTATCTAGTATTCTATAAGAAATAATAGACCATGAACGTAATCAATATGGTTTTATGGTATTCCAGTGTGTTACCCTATTTTATATGAATACATGAATAAGGTATTCATATGTTATTATGTGGAAAAAGATATCTTCATTTTGTTTACCTTCTTTATAAATTTTGGATTGTGAGTTTGGACAAAAGTATATTAAATAATTCTTAAGGTTGGAATAGATTTTGTTTGACATTGGATACTATTATTATAGTTAATGAAATTCTTAAGATTATTTTTGGATTGTTATAAATATGACAACTTGAGGGTCGGGCGACAACTCGTCGCCTCTGGCAAGGGCACGTGACATTAACCCGCAACCGAAGGGAGAAAAGGGTGCATCACCTACCACTAGAATATCTGATGTCTAATTTGTGAAATGTAGTTTCTTAAATATTATGAAAAATGAATTATAAATTCATTATTTTTGGAAACCTATACGATTATGATAAATAAAATATTTTTGAATTCTATAATCTTTCTGAGTGAATGTTTAGTTTGTGGTTGGAATTAGTTGAATTCTGAAACTCTACATATCATGTATATTTTTTTCCTATTATTCTATGAATAAATTAATTCTAAACCTTTATTAATGTTATCTTAAAATCCAAATTTATTTCTCCTAATACCTTATGTTTTGTTGAACTGATTATATTTTAAAACACCATAGATTGACGTCTTTGAGGCCCTCAATTTTACACTTATTTGTGATTGGAGACCTCAATAAATCCATATAAATATTTTTTCCCCCAATCATGTTTCTCTAATTTCATCCAACGTTATCCTAATCAAGATCATAATTATGTAGTGAATTCTTTATTTCCCTTTCCCGCTAATTAAGAATAAATTTTATTTACCCAATTTTTGATGTCGGTTTTCCACAATGGTATTTTTCTATTTTGACCATTTATTTTTGAAGAACAATTTAAAATTTCAAGGATTCAATTTATTAAAGGATAATATAATTTAACACCCCTATGATTTCATATTAAGTTATCTCATTAATGTAATTCAGTAACTTGCATTACACACAACACCGAGTTCAAACGCACCACAACTTACCAAACTAGCCTCTCAAAAAGAGGGTATTAATAGTATGACCTGTATTTTTAATCTTCTATACTCTATTTAATTTTTAAATCCATATTATGTATTACATAGACATAATATAATAAAAAATTCATTTTTCAGATAAAAGATGTATTTTTTCAAAAATAAAAATTTAACCACCTCTTAATGGGGAACCATTTTCAAAACAAATATTAGACAATTTTAAATATTTTATTTAATGAAATTAAATTATTATTTTGAATCAGGACATAAATATTTACTTTGGATAAATTATTGGTACTTTTCTGATAACATTCTTAATTTGATGAATAGTGAAAAATACTAAATTTTAATTGAAAAAAACTTTTTTAATCAAAATTATTTATAGTGATAAATATTTCATTTGAATTTTTTAGATGTATAATTAGATTATGTTTTAATATTTTAATACAATTTTCGTCATTATAAGTAATTTCACATTTAAATTTGACTTAAACATATGTCAATCTTTTGATAGTTTTTACTTTTAAAAAAACCACTTTTTTGGTTTTGACGATGATAATTAATTTTTAATTAATTAACTCTACTTATATGTTCTCAATTTCATAAAATAGAATTCTTTTTTGATTTTGAAATTTCAAAATTTTTTTAATGTAAAATTCTTGAATTTTTCTGAAAACATCCAATTTTTGATAAATAGTTAAAAAACTATGTTATTCCTCAAAACCGACATTTTATTTAAATAATTATTTATATTTTTAAAATTTATTTTAAGTCAAAAATATATATATATATTTTCCCTATATATGTTCAACGTAATTTTTTGGTGTCATTGTATAATAAAACTATATGTATAAATTTTGTTGTGAACTTTTTACCGTCTTTACCCACCTTCTAGGAGCATTTGTAAATTTGCAAAAATCAAAATTTTACCACTTCTATGAGTTGAATTGAAAAAACCAAAGATACATAGTTGAAATAATTAAGTAAAATACAGTTCAATAAGATGAAAATAGTTTTAGGTGAATGGTAACTTTTGACTTTTATTTACCATGATTAAAAGTAAATATGTTAATTAATGGTAAAAATGTTATTTTAATTATCCAAACACAAGTCATAATTATATTGGATAAGTGACATTAGGCCAAATATAACATTAGGAATAAAATATGAACTTATTTGGTCCAATTGGATTATATTATGACATTTATTATTATTTTATTTAAAGAATAGTTAAAAGTGTAAAATAGAAAGATTAATAACTAAAACTTTTTTAATATAGGGTTATACATAAGATAAGTTAGACTATAAATATTCATTATAAAGTTAAAATAATTTCCCAAATCATGAATTTTATTTATTATATTTAGATATTAAATAATTATATTTATTTATGACACAATGATGATGTAGTAATTTCCTTATTGATGAAAGAATCAAATAAATTGTATTATAAATATTAAAATAAATAAAATTTCATAGTTTCTATAAAATAAAATAATTTTATAGGTTAACATGATAATTTAGGATTAATTAAATGTATATTTTTCGAAGTAATCAGGTTGTGATAACATTCACAAAAACCATGTACTAAATAGTGTCAAAAATGACATAAATGAGTTTTAAAAGAAATATTATATTATTAAATTATATAATATTCCTAAAAATATATGGTTCTTCCAAAGGGCATAAATAATATTATATATCTAATTAATGAACCCCATTATGTTCTCTTGGATGTTTAGAGTTAGTTTATTTACCCTATAGTGTAAGAATACAGAAAGACATGGTAAGAGTTAAACTATTTAACTACGAGTTAAATCTAAGTGATAGGGTTAAAATGTAACCTTAACCAGTCTAAAACCTAATAGTTGAGTGATTTTAGACCAATAAATATTGTAACATATAAATAAATTATTTTTAATCCATTATAATCCAAAATGTATTTTATTAAATATAGCATTTCAAACATTTCTTAAAATGACCCTCACCTCTCTTATAAAGGGTACTTCACCTTATTTCAAAATCACACCACCAAATCTATTTGGCTCGACCAAAACCTACCCAAATATTCTCACAAATTCCATCAAATCAATGTAGAGTCCTTAAATTTATCATAAAACCTACCTATGGACCCCTTTTGATCAACTCAAAATGAAACACCCGAAGAAGATGTAATAATTTCACCACCCTCTTTCAGGTTCTTTTCTTCTTCCACTTTCTCTATTTTTGTTGTCTTCAAACAAATATAATTACTCAAGTACATCCTACATATTTTAATGTAATTATAAATATGGTACAACCAAATTCATTATTCTATTCATCCTATAAATGACAATGTCACCATACATGCGTACGTACGTCTTACCGTCTCCACGTCGTGGTGTAGTTTGTTATTCAAATACTTCATTATTTGGATGTGTATAATAATGAGTATAAATAATGAAAATAATAAATATAAAACTTTAATGATTCTGTATAATTGATATACCATCCAATTACATAATATTTATTAATCAATATAATGATATTATCACTCGTCCGTATGTACAGATTATCGTCTCCACGACACGATGAGATTCATTTCCATATTTACCATTCTAGAAGGATTATAAAAATATAAATTAATAATAAGTATGTAATATATGAAATAATAATGCTAATTAATAGATATATATTTCTGTTTTTATGTACTTACGTATATCTTATTCACTTACTTCCATTCAATAGGAAATGAAAAAATGGATACAGTGTTTATGCGTACGTACGACCTACCATCGCCAAAAACGGTGCATTCCATTTATTATATCTATATATTATACATATCTATATTCTAAATATATATGATATATAAATGATGTGTTATATTATCAAAGTATATAAATTATTATCTAAATGATATGATCAAGAATAACATGTTATAACACGTATGATAACAAAATCGATTATTAACTGAAATGTTAATTTAATATGGAAATCATTATTAAATGGGTAGTATAAAGTCATAAATGAATAAATTATAAAATAATAAATATTAATATTCTTCTTGTATAATTTAATAACATACTATGGTCATTATTCTAGGGCTTAAATGTACACTCAACCAAAGTAATGTGTTAGGTATGGGTTAATTTCACAACCTCATTATTATCTGAGGTAGTTTATACATAAGTATCTACTGAGACATATATATTATCCATGTCCACGTTTCTTAAAATATTTTTCAAATGGATTCTTTTTAAGAGAATTTTTTACAAAAACATCATTTTAAATGTTTTATAGATTTATTCTTCTAAACCTTTTTCCTTAATGCCTATGTTTTCAAATTGGATTTAAGGATTTATTTTTATAGACATGAATGTTTGGAAATGTTAATTACTTTCAAAATTATAAAATTAGTATAGGGAAACATTGATTAAAAACTATCTTCTATATGAAATCATTTATAAATTTTGCAACTTTTAGATGATTTCATGAAAAAGGGGTATTCCTCTAAATGATTTTTACTGATCATTTTCAAATATGTCAACATCCATTATAGGATATTATTCTTGATCGAGGTTGAATTATTATAATAAAATCATTAATATTGTATTTTATGAGTTATGATATATTTTAATGTGTATGTGCTATTTTTATTCCATTCATGGTTTATAGGTAAAATATTACCCTTTCGTATTCTAGTTTAAATACGAATGATTATGTTAGGTTTCATCCTTTTCAAATGAGGAATGAATTGGAATTAGTAAGTGACGAGTGGAGACCGCTATATCTCTTCGATGAATCGGTAGGTCTCATAAGACAAACTAGTTTTTTGGAATAAGGCCTTCATAAAATATTATTTGTAGTCTTGTTACAAAGCCTTAACTATGTGGTTATGAATTATGGCATTATGCATTCCATCATTATGAAAATGGATATTAGTTATTAAATGTGATTATTCGATTAGTAGAATACCCATGTGAATAAGTAAATGGAATTATTTGAATTATATTGTCTATATTATGTAGAAGTTTATGTTTAAAAGGCTTATGTTTTAGTATTATAAATTGCCTTAAATTTTTTTTGCTAATTTATGATAGTTTGGGAAATATTGTTATCCATACATAGCAACCGATATCACCGCTTTCGATGTATTTTTTTCAGGATGTGAATAAGTATATTATGAATGACCCATAGGGATAGCCTATAAAAATTGAATGTGGTCAATGGAGTCAATGCTGTTGTGGTTTTTAATTTTATAATTTATTGTAATGTTCATGTATGTAATCTATTTCCCAATAACACTAAACTAATCGGTCCATCAGTACTTTATTCCTTGTAATCATGCCAATGTATTAAAATAATGGACCGACTCTAGGAAACTGGGGTCAAGGAATTACAATAACGATGACAACAGGGTATCGATATAATTTTTTTGAATCTTTTTGAATTTAAAAGGGGTTGAAAAAATAAATATTGGATACAATATTTGATAATGTATTTTAGAAATCACTTGGTGTGATCCACAATATCTCCTCCCCTTGGGATGAGAGTTTTCTTATTCCTCTATTGATTTTAGAAGATATCAAACATCTAGATCATAAAATTATTTTTTAATGTTTTTTCAAGAATAACTTTTACCTTACATTATGATTTGGAATACAACATTGATGATGATCCCTTACAATATCTATTTTGGAGACCAATCACCCTTTATTTTTGATGGTTATTAAAAGAAACAAATTACAGAAAACGATTATTAGAAATTTGTTTTTAATTGTACAAATTAATTAAAATGATAATCCCATATCTATCATGAACAATAGTACAATTTTATAGTAGATATAGAGAGGCAATTTATATGAGATACTAATAAACTGATAATTTAAATTAAATCTTAAATGATGTATTTGAGATTGATGGAAATAATCAATTAGATTCATCATTAGAACACTAAATTTTTTTATAATTCGTCCATACATTTCCATGCCTCCATGTTCATCTATTTATATTGTGCAATCGGTCATTGAATGTCTAAGAATTCATTTAAGGTTAATAAAATAAAAAAATACCAAATAAATGAATTTTTGACCATAATATATGATTCTTTAGATAGCCTATCTTTAATCCACCGACTAGAAACTAGTCTCTATAAGGTATTCAATAGTTCACCTAGAGATGTGAACTTAAGGAAAAACTCCACCATCTATCCATTATATCCAATAACTGGTTTGTGTTCCTGTAGAAAAATTTAGTCATTCTGGATTTTTCTTCATTCTATTCAGGTCATTTTTACTTGTTAATTGATGGAATTATTGGAATGAAAGATGTCATAACCTTCCCCAACAGATAGCACATGTTATGCCACTAGGAATCTTGTTGTTCATACTGATATTTTCTGATTTCAATGATATCTTAAGTTCATTTGATGCCTTATATTGGCTCATAATCATTAATCCATGTGATCAACACACCCTTCGAAATGTCAACATATAACTTTAATGATCCCTTATTATTTTTAATTGATTAAAAAAGATAAAAATAATTCCTTCTTTTTTGACATATAATTTCACATAGAGAATATATTTTTCGATACTAAAGTAAATTTAAATGAAATTATTTGATATATAAATATGTTTTTTAACATAAAAACACCATAAGATATAGATATATGTAAAAAAATCTTCTAAAAAATAATAGTGGTGACATATTTCATATTATTTCATTACAATTTTCAGGTGAGGCTTGAAATTATATTCTTAAACATTATTTCTATAATGAAATACATCATTTTTAGTGAATTTTTATTATCCTTAAAAGACTTCAATCGAACATCCTAATCTCGATTCAACATCATATCATGATATGAATACATCATGGTAATATATTGTAATAGTAAATATCATTAACACTTTTTTCATTTATTTACAACATTATAAATTTTAAATTAACTATGGAATTGAATAAAATTTTCAATGCATTAAATTTTTAAATTTTAGTAACCTAAAACACTTCTTTCTAGAAAAAACTTATTTCCAATTTTATAATTGTTAAGGATTTTTTATCATTTCAACGTAAGGTTTTTTCACCTTACCTATCTCATATTTTAAGAGGGGTTTTCATCGTTAAATAATTTATTCAAATTTATCCTCTATGGAATCATCTTCCGTCTATAGATAATAGTTCTCATAAAATATGGGCTCGAAAAAATTCTACAAACTAATGACAACTAAATTATGAGATTTGTTCTACAAAATCTGTTAAAATATGAAAAACTATTATAATATGCTCATATTTTTTTATAGCATAAACTATAATATCAAAATTTATATTTAAAAATAGATTCAGTGGATTAAAATTTACCACTTTGAACAAATTAAAACATAAATTGATTCATCCCTTTCATCTCATTATCCATTCATTCCTTTCCTCTTTTAACAACATGTTTTGTATTTTATTTGATTAAAAACCCATTTAATATTTAGTATGAAAATTGAAAGATTTCATTTCATGAGAGTATCATTCAAACATCCCAAATGTATAATACAATTAAGATCATTTTATAGTGTGTTTATGTTTTTTCTATTTCCATGGGTAAAGAAGAGAGGATTGATGAATCACTAAGATTAGATATATAATAATACATCTATTTTGTAAAAAAATTATTAATTTATCCTCATATACTTTTTCAGTATTGATCCACTCACTTTTTGACAGAGAAAAGTACCAATATAATGAATTAAATAATGCAACAATGAGATATGAATTCATACTAGTTTGATAAAATACTTAATCCCTTCAATTATTATGTGTTCAAAACAATCATGGATTCTCTTCTATAATCAGATCCTGACATTAATGTTTTGTGTTTTCCATGCGTACATTGAGTCTCATAGCATAAAATGTTTTTTCTGTGAAGGTAATTATCTTATAAAAATAACATCATATTTATTCTTCCGCTTTTCACTATATCCAAAACATCAAACTATGATATCTTTTCATACCCCGAGTCACACAAGTTCCACAATATCCCACTACGTATATGATTGTGACCCGTTTATATATGTTCTTGGAATCCAATCATCTGAAATACGTATTATATGTATTCATAAATAATATTTATTTTATTTAACTCAACATAAGGACTTCAACTATAGAAATGTACTCAATATATAATACATGAATCTTGGTCTCTATATTTATCTCATATTTGCATATCGTCAAATTAACTTAAAGCCTAGAAAATCAATCACTACTCAAAACAAATAAGTGAAGAGTTGAATTTATGCATAGAAGGCTAGATTCTCCACAACTATTATTCTCTATAATACTTTATAACCTAACAGGATTTATTATCTTGGTTGTATTTATCTTTATCATATTCAATGATACATAGAATATATATGTTATTCAAAAATGGGTTTGTTTCATTGTATCTCTTTTCTATAAAATACAACAAATCCGCATTTTTTCCATTAGATCACATATTGTCACCACCTCACAATTTTTCCAACATTAGAAGTGGATACTCTTTGTTTTTTGATATCTTATGTTTCATTATACTCAAACACATGAACCATCATTTAAGAGAATCAAATTCCTCTTATAAAAATTAGTATCTTCATGTGGAATATCAATATGATTTCATCACAACCAACCTTAAATCTCTATTATAGAATACAAATATTTTGGATCCAGTGATATTTCATGCGTTTCATTTTATACTCAATATTTTTTTCTACGAATGTCCTAAATTAATGAACCTTATGTTTCAAACATAACTAAAAATGTCTTCATGAAATATCTAACTTAATATCATCTTCATCTTATCTCCATTGTTTTTTTAAAATACAAAACACATTATTTCTTTTAGGGTGTGGGTATAATATTAAATTTCATGAGAATTTCAATGAAAATAACACAACATTAAAGATAATATCAATACACAATAAAAGATACTAATCGAATATTTCTTATTTCACTCAAACATCATAGTTTAATATTATTTAGGCTGTAAATAACAATATATGTTTTCATGTAGATACATCTTTATTACGTATTAAAATTAAATAACATCAATTTCATCGATAAGAATACTCAAAAATGTGATCTCACTCACATGTGTCTTGAAACATTCACTTGAATAACATCATGATTTCCAAAACATAAATGCACAATAGATGCATCATCCCAATATTCTTATATTAGAATTAGATAAATTTGTTAACTCCATTATTCTTGATTCATTAATCTTCCCTTACATTTCATGAATATGAACTTATCAAAATTTTCTTACTTTAATCACACACCCATATTAGTGTTTTTTTATTTTAAATAATTAGTGAATTGATCATACATAGTTCAGAATGGATTTTTATCTTTATTAATTAAATCTAGAGAACATGATATTTTCATCAAGTATAACAATGAAATTTTACTATCTACATAATACATACATTATGAATATCAATTTATTATGTTCGTCTAAGAGTTACAATGAATAATAATTATTTGATAATAGTGTATGCTCTATAATTCAAAGACTAATAATAAAGATCGAAATATTATGCTATAAAAATGCACTGAGTGACTTTTCCATTTCCACCATCATCACAAAGTCATATGATCTGGAAATATCATATAAAGGAATTTATACTTTTGTTGAATTATTATGATTCGTTATTTAACTATATTTGATGTAATTCAATAAACACCAAATTTAATAACTTTTATTGAAGTCATATAATCACTCTAGAAATTGTTATATGATCTAGGAACAACCAATTTTTCAATGAACCATAAAAATTAATACATTCTTAAAATAAATTTTGGGAGTAAAAATACGAATATAATTACATTTAAAACATCACCCATGACTACTACATTCTCATTTTAGTAATAATTTATATTAATACACTATAATGTTTTCCATGACACGTTGGGACTTCTATGTCCTAATCAGCTAGCATTTTTACACTAGTTATAACAAATTTTCAATCCTTGTACTATAGATAGTACTTTAACCTTTTTATGAATATTTTTCACAGCACCATAACTCATCCTTTTTCACTATTCTAGTTCCCCCATTAATCTAGGTTCATAAAATCATCATAATTTTTAGGTTTCACTCTTTAATTTAGTTATCCAGGTTTTTATGGGTATCCAACATAAAACACCTTTAGCCATTAATATATGGGATGTTTCTAGAACTATATAAAATCTAAGAAACATTTTTCATTGAATTTATCATGAAATCCCACCTGAAATTACTTAAAAATCATGAATTTAATCACACTAAAAATAAATACGAGACTATATTATTTAAATACACTGAACCGTTAATCTCCCCATTGTATTTTTTTCAATACCAAATTTAATTCCAATTTTAGGTCAGATATTTTTCACCAGTAAAATAATAAATTAAAATGACAAAAATGGTTCAACCCCATAATTATATTTTGGGGTATAATTTGTTATATCTAGAAAATATTCTAAATCTAATAAACTCATCCTCTATCCATGTGATTCTATCCACATTCCATTATCTCTATAAATTTTATGAGAGAAGGAGGGAGTGTTCCATGCCTTTTTCTAACAAAAATTAATCATTCATACAAATATAAGTATACTAGACCTAATGATATGTAGAAAACAAGATTGGTTAATTTAGACAATCATGTTTTCTCTTTACCAACCACAATGTGATACCAACCTAATATTATAAAACAAGGGCGCTTCTCAAAAAGTTTAAAGAGATTATTTAAGAAGTGAAAACCACATGAACACACACATCAAAAACATTCATGTTCAATGTATGTTATTCCTATTTTTCCATAATTACTCCATTATTTGGGATTCCCATATTATAGATTCTTTATAAAATGAAAAATTTATATTAACCTTACCTCTCTATACGGCTCCCTTATAAGGGATGAATTTCATTTTTACCACCAAAAATTCCCAGCATTTATGATATAAAGAATATATTTAAAATAGTATAAATTAAATTTCACTTTGATTTTATATATTAGGCTAAATTTTATTCCTCAAACCGAGTGAAACATTTAGTTGAAGCTATGAAATGTATAGCCTTCATCATGATTTACTCTATAGGTTTCCATAATTGTACATCATTGGAAAATATATGATTAATCACCTCTTCAAATTATGTCCTAGTTAAAATGGTTTCATTTTATTTCTTAGACTGTGTAATTTATCTATTTTATCATTTCCCATATTGATTATATTTTCAAACAGACTATTAAAAATAATTAATATTATTGTACCCATATGTACCTCCATATTTTGATGTGTGGGAAATTAATTATTGATAACAATTAGAAAAAAAGATTCTAGTTATTTTACTTTATCATTCAAAACTCCTTTTTGAACACATATCTAAGTAATGAAATTTTTAATATTGTAGCCTATATTGTTTCATAATCGTTATAGACTTATAATATCCTTTTATTTAACTTTCATGGGTTGCTTCTCAACTTCTTTATGGGGAGTGTCAACCACTATTCTAGTCTGGCTATCTCTATCCTGGACAGATATCCTTCATGAGGATATATTTATCCTACATAAAATAATGTACATGGACATCTTATAATTGTTCTTTTTGTGGCATATCATTCCAAAATAAGAGAACATTATCCTTCTATAGATACATTATTAATATTTTTTCTTGGGCTTCATGGGAAGAACATGTTTGTCACTCGGTTACACTAATATCTTACCAAAGGAAATTGCGCATTCTTTAGTTATATATTTCCTATAATATAATGGTTGTATCTTCTATTTATTATATTAATTATACCTAGTAGGATTTCACTAGCATGTTTCATAACTGTGCCCAACAATATTAAAAAATTTAAAAAAAATCAAAGGGATTCATATCAATTCATTGTGGAAATATTATTATTATTTTATGAAGTCTTATTCTACATATGAATATTATTTTGTTATTTTAAAATTATCCTCCTTGATATAGGGTCACTATAAAATTTTTATACAATTAAATTATCCAAAAAACAATGTCATTATCCCAAAATCTCTAAACATGACAACAACATCTAATCAACCTTATCCTTTTTTATATGGGTAAATTTTCTCAATCATCACATGATTATTAGTTTTTGGTAAAAAAACCTTTTCTAGATTGATTTTTAGTTATTTTTTCGGGAAATTATCACCTCCTTCTATGTAAATTTGATGGATGCCATGGTATTTTTACACATCCTAATTTTTATTTAATTTATATAGTTTTATATATTTTTAGAAAACCCTGAATTAGTGTTAACTGACCTATCCAGACAGTGTTCAACTTCGTCACTGGTCATTGAGAAAAGGATTACCTATTGAATCTCAATCCTTTTTTAGAAACATAAATAGTCTCATTTGATTGGAAATATTCTCAGAATAATGAGTGGAAATAATATCTATCATATTGGTTCATTGGGGAGGTTCAATTTGGTGTTAATTCATATTTGTTTAATAATTATTATTATAAAACACTTTATTGTATATTATTGTATATTATCTTCAAAATACATCAATAATTCTTATTATTATCTCATTAATTTATTATAATGATCCTAATGTACCATGATAATATATTTTAGTGAAAATTTACTTTCTTTGATTTTTTTATTTTATATCTATCTAGGCTTATATTTCATTCACTATGACATTATATACAATTTTTAAATAATTTAATCTTTTATGGATATAAACAATAAAAAATTCCATTTCAAAAATCTTTTATTTGAAAATTTTATAAATCAGTGACATGTTAGGATTGGAAGATAATCTAATTAATTAATTAAATAAAAAAATATGGGATGGTGTTGAATTTTATAATATGGTCTTCTAATTAATCATAGATAATTACCAATTCCTTCTATAAATTTTAATTATAAACAACTATGCCCCAGAAGAAATTATTAATATAGGTGAAAACCTCATTAGGAATATTCTTCATATATTCTCCATCATGTTAGTAAAATTATATAACTATTAAAATGTATATATATTCTATAAATCATGAACTATAATCTGAAAAAAATGAACTTCAATAGTTGATTAATCATATAAGTGTTTAAAACCTTAAAAAAATTAAACATGGGGTCAACTATTATATTTATTATCAGTCTAATTTTTCTTATAATCCCTTTCCTTTTTCAAATTTTATGGTCATCAATGCAACTCCTATATTAGATTTAGAAGGAAAATAAATAGATTCTATGATCAGAAACTATTCTTCAAATATATCTAATATAGACTTCATCTAGTATTTTTTAGTGGGATCCCTGGTATTCGTAGATACTACATGAAATAATTAGAGTACTGATGGATAATTAAGAGGGGTTATGTGATTCGAATGCATATTTTAAAATTTTTTATATTAAAAATTTATCCTCTTTGTTTTTTCATTATTGATCTTGTCAATTTGTATCTTACAGCCTTACCAAGATACTATAAAAAAAGTAACACTGGAATACATATTAACAATAATTGACTTGAAGGAATACTCTAATAATTTATCGGCTGTTTCCCCAATAATTTTTATCCACTATAAACATATGTAGACAACAATGGTTTGTGTTTCTCACAAAAAAAATTGAGTCTCACAATGTATAAAAATGTATGTATCTCATCTGATTTCTATGTACCTTATCACACTAAAAATAAAAAATATATTTTCACTCTATCCAGTTTACTAAAATATGTCATCCATATATGACCTCAGTCATACAAGTTCCTTATATTCAAATAGTGTATATACAATTGGTCCATGTATGATCCTTCATGGAAGTTGATCAGTATATTATTATTATATTCTCTTACGTTATTAATAGTGATCTATTTTAACTCAACATAAGGTTTTCAAATAATTGAATGTTTTTGAGATAAACTACATTAAACCTAGTCCTTATATATATCTTGTATTTTAATATATTCACATGAACATATCACCCATATATCTTACTAACTACTCAATTTCATGATAGTAATGGTTGAAAATATCCATGGATGTTTGATTTCATTAAGTATATTCTTCCTCCTATTACGTAGGATCATGTAATGTTTCATATGTTCAATTATCATTATTTTCATAATTTTCATTGATACATATTAGATAGAATCTCCTAAGAAGTGGTTCATATTATCTATATATCTTCACTACATAATGTTGTGAATTATCCATGTTCTTTATCCTCGAGATCACAACTTATTTGTACCTCATTATATTCCCTCCAACATAAGTACCTACTTTTTTCTTTTATAATATATTCTTTTTCAATATTATCATCTACATGTGGCTTAATTTAATATATTTTAATTACTCCTAATATAATTAGTACACCACTGTAGAATTCAAAATGTAATTGTTTACATCCAACCATAAATCACTATTAAGAATCTACACTTTTGGATTCTCATGATATTTAATGAATAAAATTTTCAACTAATGGGATATAACAATAATACCATTAATTATATAACCTTACTATAGAAACATGGATGAAAATATCTCTAGAGGATTTTAGTTGGAGACCCAGCTTCGTATTCTTATTCAACTAATAATATCTCCACTAAAATATTCACATCAATATCCCATTATATAAAGAAATATGTAATGCATAATTGTTTCTGTGTTGTGGAATAAATTTTCTATGGCATCAAACTTTCAATTAAAATAGTACAACCATGGATCTCAGACCTGTGCACAATAGTTGTGTCTATGACAACCCATATCATTAGTATACATTAATTGAAGAATTATTACATATAAATAATCATAATAAAATATATAAAGATTATGAGGCCTAGTTCTGTTGGGAAATTAGATACTTAACACAATAGCTTTAAAATTTGGTATATTAACATTATTAAAAAATCTGAATCACATCCTTATATTCCATTGATATTCTAATACTACATGAGATAACCGTATGAAATATATAAGAAAGTGGGGATCTTTAAATCGTTATTACGGAATAATAAAAGAAAAACATCATTAAAGAAATTCATATTTGTCAATAGAGATATCATGTTGAAATAAATGTGGTGATTATCATAAACATAAACATCAAAGCATGATATAACATGACAACATTAAGGAAACATAAGATTGTAGATACAATAAAAAACATATCATTATAATAATTAGATAAGGATAACCACTAAAAAATAATAAGATAGTGTGCCTATAATAACATCATGGTCACCATATATGGTATGTCATGAGATAAAAACCAAAATCAATACATTGGAGGATTATATAATTTTATACCCACCCATCACATTCATATCAGGTACATGAAATTGGGTGACGCACAGATCATACAACATTAATATGTATTTCATAACCTCTTATCCCATTATTAAGCAGTTTGGGATATATACGAGGTATTCTAAATCAAATGAAAAAATACATATTGTTGAATACCCTAGACTGTAAATTTGATTACGTATACAATACAATAATGTTTTCTATAGTAAATCAGGGGATAATTTCATAAGCATGACATGTTTACAAAAATGTATATGGGAGGGTTTAATGTTAGTTAGAGGTGTTAAATCATTACTTTAGAATCATGTGTATAGTAAATAGATGTGTAAATACATATTCGAAAATAAAAAATTGGAAATAAAAATGCATAAAACAAATAATGTTCTTAAGTAAAGAGGAGAGGAGAGGGAATCCCCTTTCCATAAAGGGGAACTGATAATAGATTGGGAGCATCATTGTGAATGGGAACACCATGGGAGGTATTTAAATATTGTTAGGGAGAATAAATTCATGATCAATGTGGTTTGAGTGAATATGGGTGGGATGTTTTATGGGTGTTTATAAATAGAGAGAGGGGATTATCAATTAATTTATATAATTTTGTTTGGGAATCTAAAATATAAAATAATCAAATCAAAAAACCTTACCCTGTTTTTTCCATGGTTTTAAAAAAAAAACTTTTTAAAATAGTTTAAAAGGCTAGAAACCTAACATAATAATATAATACCATTGAGGACGTGGAAGAAATTCATGTTCATAAATAATTAATTATAAAATTTAAACTATAATATATGTTATATAAGACTTGTTAATGTATTAAAATTTTAATAAAATAAATTATAAAATCATTATTTTACAGGTTAAACATTAATTTTTTTCATGGATTCCTTTTATAATATTTATTTTGTCACTTCTGGTCTATTATAGTTCTATAATAGAAACTTTATATTTATCATGTATTTTATTTTAACCATTATTTAGATTTTCTAAAAAATATTACAAATTAACCATTAGATAATTTTTACATGATGATTTAGAAAATAATATTTCATTTTTCAAAATAATTATCTTAATATGATAATTTATATAATTAAATTAAAATCCATATTTATTGGAGAATACTTGTTTTATAAAAACAGTGATTTATTGACTTCTAAAAACATTACAATGGACTTCATTAAATTATATATAAATAAATATTATTTCTTAATAGTATTTTATGAAATAAATATTTTGTTATGAATTGTTTAATTTATAAAAAAGTTTTCTCTAATTAAATTAATATATTTCACAAAATTCCAAATTTGGTTCCATCAATTCAAAATCTATATTTCACAAAATCATATGTAATTGAATATATAAGGTAGTGATGAAAACGTAAAAATATAATCATTATTTTATTACAATAAAAAATATACAAATTCATAATAAAAGTGTCTAGATAAATAACCCCTTGTTACACTATAATTCTCCCAATGTGTAAGGTGTATGATTGTGATTCTTTCATAGTAGGTTTTATAATGAAAGGTATTGGATATGATATTAATAATAATTACATTCAATTAAAAATTGTTTTTCATGAGATTTAGTTATTGAAATATGGATAATTATTGGTCAATAAAATTTCCTAGTGATTCCATCTCCCTAAAAAGCTCTGATATATGGGCTTCACAGGGTATAATCCTACTGGTTGGGGGAAACATTTCTTTCTTGTGTGCTTGTTGGAATTTATCCTAACCAATAATATACAAATCATAATGGTAACTATTCAATTTATATGTTATAGATGGTTATAATTGATAATTTTTTTTTATAAATACAATGGGCTATATAACATTATTTCCTAAAATTGCCAAAGTTGTGCTTGTATTTTCTATAAAAAATTAATTAATAATATATTTATTAATTACAAAAGGGAATTATTTTATAAAATTGTGGGTTTTTATATTCTTCCCCCTTTATAAATTTCCTTATTGAAATTTCATGTCATACACTAAAATAGATTAGGGTAATTATATTTCATCACATATTCATGTCCCCAGTTGCTTCCTCAATCATTTAGTTCCACAACATCACTTTGACATAATGAGTTTTGTTTTTTCATGGAACTTTTTTCTCTATGATTTATGATATTCAATGGCCACTCCATGTATTAAATCTTATTCTCCATGGGTGCAATGTAACACCCAAGATTTTATGTGAAATATTTTGTTTTTTATGTTATATGCATCACCAATGGAATCTTTAATTACCCAAAACACTGTCTTGGCTTGCGTTACACGCAAGAGAAACCTTCCTCGATAGCTTGTGTAGTATGCAATACCGAGTTTCTCTAAACAACAATATGTTATTAAAATATAATATTAACTAGCCATTATGAATAGTAATACCCACTTTTTGAAATTTTATAAATCTTATATTTTAAAATGGACTTCATTTTTGGATTCAGAATATGGAAATTAGCCTAGGGTGAATTTTTGGTGTTTTTCAGAAAATATTCAATTTTTGATGAATAGTGAAAACACTATGTTATTGGTTATAACCGAAATTTTATTTAAATAATCATTTTTTATTTAAATTTATTTCACATAAGAATAGATACATAATACCTATATAAGTTCAATGTATTTAATTGGATTAATTTTATAATCATATAGATACATAAGAATTTTATTGAACTTTTTATCGTCTTTTACCCACTTCCTAGGAGCATTTGAAATTGTACATAAAACATAATTTTATCGCTTCTATGAGTTGAATTTAAAAAATCCAAGATACAATGTTAATATCAAGGAGTAAAATGTGGTTCTATATGATAAAATGAATTTTTGGTGAATAGTAATTTTTAACTTTTATTTACCACGGTTAAAAGTAAATAAGAGAATTAAGGGTAAAAATGATATTATTATTACCCTATAAAATGTACTAATTCTATTGGTTATGTTTAATTAGACCAAAGAAACCTCAGGAATAAAATATTACTATTTTGGTCCACATGGATTAGATTAGGACACTTATTATTATTTTATTTAAAGAAGGCTTAAAAGAGTTAAAATCGAACTTTAATAAATAAATATAATTTAATATAGGGTTATATATAAGATAAATTTGACTCTAAATATTAAATAGAAATATCAAATAATTTCCTAGATAATGGTATTTTATTTATAATTTTTAGACATTAAATAATTTAATTTATATATGACACAACGATGATGCCGTAATTACCTTATTAATAAAATATTAACATAATAGCTACTATAAATACCCAAATACATGTAATTTGAGACACTATGTGAATTAGAATACTTTTATAGGATAATATGATATGTTAGTATTGATTTAATTAACTTTGTTTGAGATAATCATGTTGTTAGGATTTTCACAAAAATCAGTTACCAAATAGTGTAAAAATTGAGATAAAATATTTTTTAAAACAAATATTATATTATTAATTGTTATTTTATTTCTAAAAATCTACGGTTCGTCCAAATGACTTATATATAGTTATATATATTAATAATGAACCACTTGGGGTTCTTTTGGCTTGTTATAGTATATTTATTAACCATATAGTGTAAGAATGTAAGAAGACAAGGTAAAAGTCAAATTATTTAACTTAGAGTTATATATAAATGATAAGATTCAAATTTTAACCTAAACTCGTCTAAAACCTATTGGTTGAGAGTATTTATATCCATCCTTACCTTATCATCAAAATAAATCATTTTGGAGCTATTAAAAACCGAATATTACTTTTTTATAAATTATTATTTTAAGTTTTTTCTAGGATGCCTCTCTCCTCCCTTATAAATTGGCACCTCCTCCCTATCATATTTTCACAATTTTGAGCCTTCAAGATCGGCGAAACCCTGGCCATTGTCCTTATCAACATTCATAGTAATATAATTTACGTTCTGGTCTTCTTCAAAGACCAATTATAGTGCCTAGAAAGGAGGTTTCAAAGAGGTATGTCGAAGAAGAGGTAATATCTGTTACCGATTCATTGAAATTTATTTCTTCTTATACTTACCCTTATTTAGTTGTTTAATTATGAATTACTAACATCGTTATCACTCATATTCTGATATGTTATTATAAATATGAAAGAAACCTTTTTCACTTTCGATCCATCCTATGGAAAACGAAATCACCGCACATGCATACGTACAGAATACCGTCTCCACACCGTAGTGTAATATGTTTTCCACTACCACCCTACTTTGATTGGTATAATGGTGTAAATAATAACTACATATGATTATTGTAATGTTATATTTATTATTAAATAGTATACATACACTTCAATACAATTCCACGATCATTGGATCGATATCGTCGCTTGTGCGTACGTACGACCTACCGTCTCCACGATTTGATGTGGCTCGTTCTACATGATATTCATTGATTAATGATTATATAAATGAATTGAATGAATAAATATGATATATAAATTACTAATAAAATTATGTAAATTATGTATCTATAACATAATAATAATAATAAGAATTTATTCAACAAAACACACATATGAACATAATGCAATGAACACCCAAATAACAAGTACAAATGGAATATTACTAATAAGATAATAAGAATGTAATATTATATGATATCATAACAATGATTATGATTCTTGAATATGTCATTGACAATATTTAAATCAATATACTAGTGTTTCTGACACGTACAAAGCATATCGGACCTATGGTAAGGGAAAATCTTACAATCTCGATTTTATCCGAGATTGTTTATACTTTAGAATTTATCGGGGAATATTTATCATCAACGTCCATGTTTCCTCAATATGTAATTTTATTTCTATCCTCCTAAAATTGTTTAAATCCAATTTTACTCGTTGGTGAGTTTTTAGTAAAATATATGAATGGAATATTCTGTCATTTTTAGTACGAGGTACTTTTTGACATTTCTGGCCAAAGTATGAGGAAAATGTTAATTTTAAAATTATATGGCATGAATGGATTTTTAGGATTTCATAGAACATTATTTCCATGAATCTTACTTTACATGTTTTCATTTTAATTTTAATCATCTTCTTATAGTTTAAAATAGAATGACATGTTAAGAAAGGAAAAATGTTTTTGAAGTAGAAAGGACATTTTCCTCAATAATGGAGTTCAGGGGTTTTATCAAAATTATTTTCCATCTAAGAAAATATTTGGTTCTGTTTCTATCCCTATTTTTACAATTATATTATTATGTTATGATGGAGTTATTTTTATGATTTCCTTTAATTTTATATGGATTATGTTATAATTGCATGATGTTTAAGAATCCCATTTTTATTACATGGGTTATGCTATGATGTATGATTTATGATATTGTGGAACACATAATAATGGTATAATTATGACATTGGTGGGACCTATATATCCCTCAAATTCAGTGGGTAATGATTTATATCTCATGAGATATACATGGATGGAATGGAAGATTAATCTGGTTCAGTGATACAGGACTAAAACAAGGATTGAACTCGGTTCAGAAATGGGCTTTGTCCGCTAAGATAGTCTTGGAAAAGATTCTTTACTACTAATAAATGATTCTCTATTATTATGTGTGTATTTCACAAAGTTTCTAGTTTTATGTTATGATTATTGGGATTACATTTTACTACCATGATTTATCCCTTGTTAAGATATTGTGATGTTTTTTGCAGGTTAAAATTTTCAAAATGTTATGTTCTTATGATTATGTTATGATTTATATTTACTTTTTTTACCGTTACTGGGAATTTGAGATCATCCATTTGTATGTTTTCTTTCCATAGGTCAGGAAGTATGGTATTAAGTAAGATATTCCAAAAGAGACTCTAGATATGATAATATAAAAGGGAGACAATGTAGATGATTTATGAACCAATGGTTTATGTTTCCTAGTTTCTAAAGACACTATACCTATACGATCCTTTAATAGTTTTTTTATATGAAGTAATAAGTGTGCTTCAATTTTGAAGTAATAACAATGTATGTAAAGTATATGTCGTTATAATTGGTATCAGAGGAAAGTTATAGTCAACCATTCGAAAATATGATGTGAAAGACTTAGTAAGAACCCTAAGGATATGTCTAAGCATATAACATAATCTTAGTGTTTTAGAAATGGAAATGAGTAACATATGATAAGACCTAAAGTGCGAAAATTTATTCTGGATTATGTGGTTTTCCTATTATGATTACTGTTTCTCACACTATTGTTCTTGGTTTTAGTCAATGGCTGGAACCCGAAGGAATCGTGTTAATGCTGAATGTGATGGGCAATGAAATGATTTTCCCCCTGAGTAACCAAACGTTATGGGATATGGAATGCAAAATCATGTATCCATACTCACACGACGTTCTCATGCTATTAATCATGCTAGACTTCCAAACGAGCAAAGGAAGGAGAAAACTTCTATTGAATCATTTGTGAGGCACCATCCACCTTTATTCAATGGGTCTTCTGATCCATTAGTGGTAGAACAATGGATCAGTACGACTAATAAGATATTTTCAGTTCTACAATGTTCACAACATCATAATGTCGTCTTAGTAGTATATCGTTTGGAAGGTGAAGCTGATCAATGGTGGAGTATTATCAAGAATACAAGGCCCCAAGATGAAATTGAATCCATGGAATGGGAAGAGTTCAAGAACCTGTTTTTTAATAAGTACTTCCCTTGTATTCTTTGAACAAATGTGGAGAAGGAGTTTCTTGAACTAAAGAAAAATGATGATGAATATGTTTGTACCTATGAAGCAAATTTTACATGGAATTCAATGTATGCTTCTGGAATTATTACCCAACCTGAGAGTAAGATCATTCGAATTTTTAGTTTCTTAAAACCAAGTCTTCAAAGGGCGTTAGCCATAAGGGAATTCAATAGTTATGAGGAAATTTTTTCGATGTGCTCTCAAGGTTGAGATGGAGATTGGAGTAACCCGTCAATCACATGGGTATGATAAGATGCGGAAAATCGAATTAAAAGGAAAATATAAAGACAACACTGAAAAGAAGATGAGTTTTCACTTATTCTCAATGTGTGGAATGAAACATGGAGGGAATTTTCCTAAAGGGACATGTAAATGTTTCAAATGTGGAAAATAAGGTCATTGGGATTTTGAATGTCACAGTGATGGGAATAAGTTTTCTAGTGATGCGAACAAAGAAAAGGATACACAGAATGAACCTCCTACACTTCAATGATACAAGTGAAAGGAAATGGGGAATTATGATAATCAATGCCCTAATGCAAGGGTTTTTGATGATGATCGACATCAACAATAATTTAAGGAAAAGACAATGTAAAGTAACATAAACATTCTATCAGTGATGTATAGTATGATAACAAAGTGGTAAAAGGTAAACATACCATCCACTCTAGAGTAGAAAATGTTTTATTTGATTCTGGATCCAACAACTCTTTTATTTCTGATGAATTTTATAAGGATATCGCCATATTACCTCAACAGTGAGATATTGAGTTAGCTGCGACAACACCTAACGGCACAATTATTGCATCAAAAATTTAAAAATCTTCTCCGATTGAAGTTTGTGGGAACTTGATTCCTGAAAATCTTGTGATCCTTCCTATAGTGGAATTTTATGTGATTCTTGGCATGGATTGGCTTTCTTTATACAGAGCTCATATCAATTTCCAAATAAGGGAAATCACATTTAATATTCCCGATCAATCTAATATCATATAACATTGAATGGATGAATATAACCTTCCAGTGTAAATTTCATCCATCTTATGGGTCTTGATTCAAATAAATTAAAGATATTTATCTCAAATGGTTGGAGAGAAACTCATGATTAAGAATATTCCCATTGTACGGGAGTGTGATGATGTCTTTCTGGAGGGATTTCCTGGTCTTACACCAAATCGTGAAGTTGAGTTTTCAATATTACTTATACCCGGTGCTATGACTATTTCAAAGAAACCATATAGAATTTCCCCAATTGAGTTGCAGGAATTGAAGAAGCAACAACAACACAATCTTGATAAAGGATTCATACGCCCTAGTGCATCCCCTTGGGGAGCACCTGTTATCTTTGTTAAGAAGAAAGATGGATCAATGATAATTTTCAATGATTATTGAAAACATAACAAGTTCACTATCAAGAACAAATATCATCTCCCACGCATTGATGACTTATTTGACCAACTACACAGATCTCAATACATTTCAAAGATTGATCTTCATTCAGGGTATCATAAATTAAGGGTCAAATAGGAGGATATATCAATTATGGCTTTCCATATATGGTATAGACACAATGAATTTTTATAGATGCCATTTGGTCTTACTAATTCCCCTATTATCTTCATGGAGCTAATGAATAGAGTTTTTAGAAACTATCTTGATCAGTTTGTGGTAGTCTTTATAGATGATATTCTTGTATATTCAAAGACCAAGTAAGAACATGAAGATCACTTGAGAATTGTATTAAATACCCTAAGAAAAGAGAATCTTTATGCCAAAATTACCAAGTTTGGATTTTGGATTAAAAAAGATTGATTTTTTGGTCACATAATCTCAAAAGAGGGGATTTCTGTGGATCCATTAAAAAAAGTGGTTATCGAAAGATGGTCGAGACAAAAAACAGTAACTGAGATTCGATGATTTCTTGGATTGGCGGGATATTATTGACATTTTTTGAAAGATTTTTCAATGATATCTAATCCACTCAACAGGTTGACTCAAAAAGGAGTTTTGTTCATTTGGACAGAGGAGTGTGAAGAGAATTTCAAAGAGTTAAATGAAGGTTATGCAGTGCACCTGTGATCACACTGCCGTGTAGTGGAGAAAGGTTTGTGATCTACAGTGATGAATCCAAGAAGGGACAGGGTAGTGTTCTCATGCATAATGACATAGTGATAGCTTATAACTCACGATAGTTGAAAATCCATGAGCAAAATTACCCAACTCATTATTTGCAACTATCCGTGGTAATCATTGAAATAAAAATATGGAGGAATTATCATTATGGTGAATGGTGTAATATTTATACTGATAAAAAAAGATTAAAGTATATTTTCACACAAAAGGAGACGAATATGCGCCAATTAAGATTGTTGGAGTTGATTAAGGAATACGACTGCTCAATTCATTATCACCATTGGAAAGCAAACAAGGTGGCAGATGCATTAAGGCGACAAGACCATGCTAGCTTATCCATGATGAGGATCACAAAATATCCAATATTTATGGATTTACAAAGGATGGTTCTTGGAATTATAATATAAGGGGAAAAATAGTATCTTTCTCAAATGAATGTTCAACCATATATACATGTGAAGATTATAGAGGCACAGAAATAACATGTAGAGTTACAAAAGAAGGTGAGAAATGTTCCTGAATTCCACATTGAATGTGATGAAATAATAAGGTTTAAGAATCATGTTTGTGTTCCTCCCAACCCAGAATTAAGGAAGAAAATATTGGATGAAGCTCATAGTTCTCCATTCCCTATTCACCCAGGAAGCACGAAGATGTATAGGGACCTGAAAGTGTACTTCTGGTGGGATGACATGAAAAGAGATGTTGTTGAATATGTCTCTCGATTCTTGGTTTGTCAACATGTTAAATCTGAGAGACAGAACTCTAATGGGATGTTACAACCATAACCCATGCCAGAATAGAAATGGAAAAACATCACTATGGAATTTTTCATTGGACTTCCTAAAACATCCAATGGAAATAATGTTATCTGGGTTATAGTTGATCGTTGTACGAAGTCGGCACACTTCATTGCTATTAGAGAATATTTCTCTCTTGATTAGATTGCCATGATATATATAAAGTAAGTGGAATGATTTCATGGAGTTCCACTTTCCATTATATCTAATCGGGATCTGTGGTTTACATCAATGTTCTTGCGAAGTTGTCATTATAATTTAGATACAGATTTGTGTTTCAACACTGCTTATCATCCTAATACAAACAGTCGATCTGAGAGAAATATTCAAACTCTAGAGGATATGTTAATATCTTTCTCAATGGATTTAAAAGGTGGTTGGGAGCAACACTTACCTTTGATAGAATTTTCATATAATAATAGCTTTCACTCCAGTGTTCAGATGGCTCCTTATGAATCTCTCTATGGAAATAGATACAGGACTCCAACTTTCTAGGATAAATATGGGGAAATAAGGCTATTAGGACCTGATATTGTTGATGAGATGGCAGAAAAGGTCAGATCTACTCAACAACATGTAAGAGCATCTCAGAGTTTACAAAAAAGTTATGCTGACAACCGAAGAAAAGATTTAGAGTTTGAAGTTGGTGATAGAGTGTTCTTATGAATATCACATTGGAAGAAAGTAATGAGATTTCAAAAGAAGGGAAAGTTGATCCCTAGGTATATCAGTCCTTCTGAAATACTGGATCATGTTGGAAAGGTAGTTTACCGATTGGGGCTTCCACCGAATCTCTCTCTTGTTCATGATGTGGTCCATGTATCTCTCCTGAGAAAGTACATACCTTATCCTTCACATGTACTCAGCTCAGAAGTTGTACGGCTGGAATAAGATCTTTCTTATGAAGAACAACTGATATAGATTCTGGATCGTAGAAAAAAAGTCCTACAGAATAAGACCACTCGCTTGGTGAATATTTTATGGAGGAACAACCAATTAAAAGAAGCTACAAGGTAACTTGAGGATATTATGAGGGAGAGGTATCCTCATCTGTTTGTTACAATGTGATGAATTTCGAGGGCGAAATTCATTTTAAGGGGGGTAGAATGTAACACCCAAGATTTTATGAAAAATATTCTGTTTATATGTTATATGAATCACCAAAGGAATCTTTCACTACACACAAAACTACCTTGGCTTGCATTACACACAAGAGCATCCTTCCTCGTTAGCTTGTGTTGTACACAATATCAAGTTTCGCTAAACAACAATATGTTATTAAAATATTATATTAACTAGCCGTTTTGAATAGTAATACCTACTTTTTAAAATTTTATAATTCTTATCTTTCAAAATGGACTTCATTTTTGGATTCAAAATATCTAAATTAACCTAGGGTGATTTTTTGGTATTTTTCTGAAAACATTCAATTTTTGATAAATAGTGAAAACACGGAGTTTTTGGATAAGACCGACTTTTTATTTAAATAATCAATTTTTTATTTAAATTTATTTTAGGTCAAAATAGATACATATTACCTATATAAGTTCAATGTAATTTATTGGAGTAATTTTATAATAATATAGATACATAAAAATTTTATTGATCTTTTTACCGTCTTTTACCCACCTCCTATGAGCATTTGAAATTGTACATAAAACGTTATTTTACCACTTATGTGGGTTGAATTTTAAAAATCCAAGAGACATGGTTAATAACAAGGAGCAAAATGGGATTCTATAAGACAAAAATAATTTATGGTGAATAGTAATTTTTTACTTTTATTTACCACAGTTAAAAGTAAATAGTGTAATTAAGGGTAAAAATGATATTATTATTACCCTAAAAATGTCATATTTCTATTGGATATGTTTAATTCGACCAAAATCAACCTTAGGAATAAAATATGACCATTTAGTTCCAATTTGATTAGATTAGGTCACTTATTATTATTTTATTAAAAGAAGAGTAAAAAGAGTTAAAATCAATGATTAATAACTAAAACATTTTTAATATTGGGTTATACATAAGATAATATAGACTATAAATATTAATTAGAAAGATAAAACGACTTCCAATATAATAATATTTTATTTATAATTTTTATTCATTAAATAATTCAATTTATTTATGACATAATGATGATGCAGTAATTACCTTAGTAATGAAATATTAACATAATTGCTATTATAAATACCCAAATACAAGTAATTTGAGACTTGTTGTGAATTAAAAAAAATTTATAGGTTAATATGAAACGTTAGAATTTATTTAATTAAACTTTTTAAAACTAATCATTCTGTTATGATTTTCACTAAAATCAATTACCAAATAGTGTCAAAATTGACATAAAATAGTTTTTAAAACAAATATTATATTATTAATTGTTATTGGATTTATAATAATCTAAGGTTCGTCAAAATGACTTATATAATGTTCTATATATTAATAATTAACCACTTGGGGTTCTTTTGGATTTTTATAGTAAGTTTCTTAACCATATAGTGTATGAAAACAAGAAGACACGGTAAAAGTCAAATTATTTAACTTAGAGTTAAATCTAAATGATAATGTTAAAATTTTAACCTAAACTTGTCTAAAAGCTATTGGTTGTGAGGATTTAGACCCATCCCCACCTTATATTTGGAATAAATAAATTTGGAGATATTAAAAACCGAATATGACTTTATTATAAAATAATTGTTTTGGTTTTTCCTAAGGCGCCCCTCTCCATCCTTATAAAAGGACACCTCCTCCCTCTCCTCTTTACACAATTTGGAGCCTCCATGATTGGAAACAACATGCCCATTCCCCTTCTCAACATCCCAAGAAATATAATAGAGGTTCTGGTCTTCTATAGAGAACATTTTTAGTGCCCTAAAAGGAGGTTTCAAATAGGCGTGTCAAAGAAGAGGTAATATCTGTTACCGATTCGTTAAAATTTATTTCTTATTCTACTTCATCTTCTATAGTTTTTTCATTATGAAGTAATAATATCAGTATCTATATTATACTGATATGTTATTATAAATATGAAACTACCCTATTTCACATTCTATCCATCCTACGGAAAACAAAATCACCGTGCGTGCGTACGTATGGAATACCGTCTCCACGCCGTGGTGTAATCTATTTTCCAACACCACCTTACTTGGATTGGTATAATGGTGTAAATAGTAACTATATATGATTATTTCAATGTTATATTGATTATTAAATAGTATACATACACTTTAATACAATTCCATGATCTTGGGAATGATATCACCGCTCGTGCGTACGTACGACCTACCGTCTCCACGATGTGATGTGACTCGTTCTACATGATCTTCATTGAATAATTATTATATAAATTAATGTAATGAAAAAAAATGATATATAAAATACTAATAACAATTTTTATATGACTTATCGATAACCTAAAAATAATAATTATCATTTATTCAACAAAACACACATAAGAACATAAAGAAATAAACACCAGAATAACAAGTAGCAACAAAATTTTACTAATAAGAAGCTATAAATATGACCATATATGATATAATAATAATTATTATGATTCTGTAATAAGTCAATGACATTATTTAAATCATTATACATGAGTTTTGGACACGTTCAAAGCATATCGGACCTAAGGTAAGGGAAAATCTCACAATCTCATTTTTATCCGAGATTGTTTATACATTAGAATTTACTGGGGAATATTTATCATCGACATCCTTGTTTCCTCAATATTTATTATTGTTTCTATCCTCGTAAAATTGTTAAATCCAGTTTTACTCATTGGTGAGTTTTTAGTAAAAGATATGAAAGGAATCTTTTTTCATTTCTAGTATGAGGTACTCTTTGTCTTTTCCATCCAAAGGACTAGAAATTTTTTTACATATACAGCATGGATGGATTTTTATGATTTCATAGAAAAGTATTTCCATGAAGATTCTTTTATAAGTTTTCATGTTTATTTTTAATAAAATTATTTTAGTTTAAAATAGTCTGACATGTTAAGAAAGGAAAAATGATTTTGAAGTAGGAAGAATATTTTCCTCAGGAATGGAGTTCAAGCATTTTATCCAAATTATTTTCCATCTAAGATAATATAGGGTTATGTTTATATCCCTATTTTTAAATTGATTTTATTATGTTATGATGGAATTATTTTTATGATGTCTTCTTATCTTATATGTATTATGTTATGATGGCATGATGTTTAAGAATCCCTTTTTTATTACATGGGATGTGTTATGATGTATGATTTATGATATTGTGGAACATATAAGAATGGTATCATTATGAGATGTGTGAGACATATATCTACCACCAATTAATTGGGAAAATATTTATATCTCATGAGATAGTCATGGCTGGAATGGCAGGTTAATCAGGTTCAGTGATACCGGACTGAAACAAGGAGTGTACTCTGTTCAGAAATGGACTTTGTCCGCTTGGATAGACTTCTCAAGGAGTCTTGACTTCTAATATATGATTCTATATGATTATATGTGTATTCCCCCAATGTTTCATGTTTCATGTTATTATTATTGGGATTACATTTCACTACCATGATTTATCCCATGTTATGATATTATGATCTCTTTTCAGGTTAAGGTTTTTAAAATGTTATGTTCTTATGAATATAATATGATTGATATTTCTTTTGTTTACCTTTACTAAGAATTTGAGCTTACCCTTTTGTATGTTTTATTTTCCTTATGTCAGGAAGAAGGGTATTAACTAAGATATTCCAAAAGAGAATCTATATATGATAAAATAAAAGGAATACCGTGTAGATTATTTATCAACCAATTATTTATGTTTCCCAATTTCTAATGACACTATTCCTATATGGACCTTTCATGGTTTTGTTATATTATGCAATAAGTGTGCTTCAATTTTGAAGTAATAACAATGTATGTAATGTATGGGTCGTTATATGCAACCTCTAGATTCAGTACATATAATGGTTATAGTGTGTACTTCCTTAATATGGAAACATATAACACATCATCTACTTGATATGGGTTAAGTAAAAGTTCTATTTTATATCACACACATCTTATGTGATCACGTATCTTAAATTTTTCTATATCTTGGAACAATCTTATAATTTATCCAAATTCTCTGGATTTTATTCCATTGGGATGTATGATAGAATATCATATCTCTATCCTCAAAATCATGGTCTCATTGATGATTTTATGAATAAAATTTATTCCATAATTTAATTAATTTAAGATTTCGACGAATGGGTTGAAACTTATCTATCATGTCCTGGATACGATCATGTATCATAAGACTCAAATATCTAGCTTTATCCCATCATGTTGGAGTCTAACACCTCTCCCCACGCAAAACCTCACATAGTGACATTTGAGTGCTAGAATTGATGTTGTTGTTATATGAGAAATACATTAGGAAAAGGTGTAAATACTAACACCCTCCTAAATCCATTGAACATGTTCACATAATATCTTATATAATTTCAATGGTTTTATTATGCTAAACATCTATCTATGTGTGATAAGTAGTACTTAAACTCATCTTTTCATCCAAGGATGTTGAAAGATTATCCAAAAACATGATGTAAAACACATATCTAGATCAGATAAAATATATAGAGTCACTTCATAATATCTTACTACTTCCCTTATGTATATAATACCATGTTGGTAAATAGAGAAATTTTCCTTAATAGCAATGAAATGTATTGACTTTATAAAGTGATCGACTAATTCCTAGATGGGGTTATTATCTTTATATGTTTTTTGGTGTCCTATGAGGAAATTTGGGGTTAGTTTTCTAATTTCCATACTAGAATGGTAAAAGGTTTCATCAACCATATATGATTCTATCATTTATCCTTAACATATTGGAATGCCAAGCATTGATATATAATTTCTAAAATCTCTATCTCCATGTTATCCCAAAAAAATTCTTTATATATTTATACATATTAGTGCTTCCATGATGAATAGAGAAGGATGAGAAAGGAACGTCATCAATAAGTTCCCTTTTCATTTTTTGAGTTTATGGGACACATATCTGAGATCCATACCTTATGAATCCATCATTAGAGATGATGAATTTTGTAAAATTCCCTACCTTTAATTATAGATCCTTACCATTTTTTGGGTCTCCATAATTCTATAAACACTGTGTTGTTGATAAATTATTTTATAAATGTATGATGAAGATCCATTTATTATTCTCAGGTCGATCCTTTTCATGTCCATGAAGATTAGATCACATTCAATCCTCATTGTGCTTTAGGTTGTAGGATTCATTATACTCAGAGAATCCTCCACATTGATTGCCATTCTGGAATAGAAAGAGAGTGAATAACAATAATAATCATTGACCATCTCTAAACACCTTCATTGAACATAATTATCTCCTTTTGTATGAATGTCTAATTTTATTATTTTATGCTCTATATATATGTCACTTTTCCCCAAAGAGATAATTTCACCAATTAATCAATGTAAACATCACTATAACAACATTAAGATCATGGGCTTGATATTTATACTCATGAATATTAAATATGAGGGATTCAGGTTCTATCGAATTATTATATTGCATGAGTACGCAATCCAATCCATTTTTGTATGAATTTATATATTTCATAAATACTTACCTACTGCAAGATAATATGAGACATCGTTTATTGAATATCCTGTTCTTTATATCATTATATAAATCCTCACATTAGTCATTCAATGAATACATTACTATTTTACATGATATATTGGTTTTAAAGATTGAAAATAATGAGATGTTTGTCCAAAAGTTTTGACATTTTCTAGATAATCCATGAAAACTAATGATCTACATCATAGATATTTGTGTGAGATATAGTTTAATTTCCACTATTTTTGAAATATCTATGAATATACCTTAATTTGTGATATTGTTCCCTAGTAATGATAGTAACTTTATCTAAAACTCACATTATGTGTAAGTCATATATAACTTTTCGTTTCATAAGTTCTCTAGTATATCATTCAAATTCTTTTAATGCACATCCTTACTTTTAGAGTAAATAAGAAAAGCATCTATAAATATTACATAAAATATTCATATTAATCAAAAAAGACTATATTAATTAAATCCATTAATATTGATAGATAACTAATGATCCAAAATGGAATTTCAGTAATCTTGTAGGGATCATACCATCTATGAAAATTATTTGTGGGGATATCCTCTATTTCCACATTTAATTAATAATAAATCCTTGGAACATCCACATGGGAAGAAATATTAATATCCATGTATATGATATAAATAGTAATAAATCCAAGGCATAAGATACCTCTTATTTAATATTATCTTTTTCAATTCACAATGTGTATTGACCCATTCTGTTTAATGAATAATTAGACCATCACACCCCATTTTAAAGAATTATGGCATATAAAACTCTATTAGTAGTTTCAAATTTTTTTTTAAACACATAATGTTCAATATTTTTTATTCTATATATATTCTTGGATATTTTATAATCCCCAGGTATAAGATTGAAATATAAATGAACCTATTTACTATGAGGAAGATGTAGAAATTTATCAAGAAACACATCAAAGTTATTTCAACACAATAATAATTAAAAAAAGAATTATATTTCCTATAGTATCAATAATTTTATCTAGATATGATTTCTCATAGTGAAATAATATCCAAAAATGAGATTATGATTCCAATGGAGATTCATCTATATCCTTTCACTTGTACAGAATCATACAGTTAATTATGATACATATATTTATTTCACTGTCTTAAAAATTTATATTGGCTCTGTATAATAAATTTCAATCAACACATATATTTTCATCCAATTATACTAAATGGAGTATCACAAGGATTTATATGATGTTTATCCAACAAATGTGGAATAATTGGATGTTCTATATATTGGATTAAGTGTTTTAAAGAGTGCATAGAACCATAATAAAATTTTATTTTCTCTATCATTGATTGAACTTATATAATACTTTTCAACATGTTGTTTTATGAATCCACCTTAACAAATTTGATGGATTACTAAATTCCTTTCAGTCTATGCCTTCAATGTTGTTGTCATCATTTATCACTGGAAATCCTTGGCTAAGTGAATTAATTATCATAGTTTTCATATTCTATTCTATTGAAAAAACATAAAATAAGGTATGTTTTTATTGGACAATTTTTGTATTCCATTTCATTGGAGGGTTTATACCATTTGAATTAACTATCTTGGTGACCATCATTCCCATTCATAAAACATTTTATTGACCCTATCTGGAAATTCCCAGGATGTATCTTGACATTCTTTTAGCATGGTGGATGTTTCAATTTCCCACTGCAATGATATTTCTTCATTACACCATCATAATTATGATCCATAATATACTTCCCTTATCCAGGCCATTTATATTCACTAATCAACACTTCGAATTTAAGCGATCATTGTAAAATTTCTTCATCGTTGTCAAATTTTTAAATCATTTAGTAGATTATTATTTGGAACTTAAAATAAGCCATAAATATTACATTCTAGGACAATGAAAAATCCATTGGAGTATCATGTTAGCCTTGTAAATTCTGCTGCATAATTTCTGATGGAATCATCTTCTCTTTTTCACGATAAAGAAATCCCTCCCCATTTTATGTTTAAGAGTTTTAAGAAAATATTTTTCAAAATTGTTTTTATAGAATTCATTATTATAATGACCTGGTAATTCAATGTTATTTTTTTAAAAATATTTTGTATTATTACCAATGTCAGAATATTGGTTTCTCTTCATTTAGATGACATGTGTTCCCATAATGGAATTTTGAACATTTTTTAAGATATGTTCAGTAAAACTATGAGTGGAATTTTATATCATTTGAACTGGTGCTCAATATTGAAATCTGATATCACATTTGAATCCACAAGACTAGGATTCGCTTAATGAGGATTCACTTCAATCAGAGTAGGTTTGGAGAAAAAAAATATTTTGGACTTTACCATGTTATTTTGTTATTCTCCAGTGGTTGAGCGGCCGTGGCGGGGTTGTTGAGTAGTTAAGACATTAATGGAATGACCCTTTTTTCATTAAAATTTTTTAGATAGATGAGAGGTGCATTAATTAACTTATTAATAAACCTCAATAAAGCTTCGTAGCATTAAACCACCATCCTATATCTTTTTAAGTGCGGCTCGGGTTGGATTTTTGACTTCGCTTCATCAAGTGAGGAACCTCTGATGATGTGATGTGAATTATTCTAATGATGAGGAAGATATGCTTGGGCGTCGTTGGAGGGATCTACAATGAACGAATGTGGCATTCATGGACAAGGATTCTTCATCCACCACTGTGATGTCCCCTACAAATCATGAGGTAGGGGTTTATGTTTGGAATGGGGTTTATCATTATTTTAATGAGATGCAAAAAGTACTCCTACTTGTTAAATAATGCAGAGGGTGCGATCCATACAAAAAATTTCCATAACCTATAATTCTAGTTTTTAGTTATTTTCTTCGTGGGGTGATTCTCAACTCTACAACAAGTGAAAACCGGAAGGCATAATACAGCAATGGCATCCCGGGAGGGCTGTAGGCTCATCTTGAATGATTAGCAGAACAATGGTGTTTACATGGTTTCCGGCGGATTCTCAGACAGCACAAAACCATCGTGGAAGTACAGGGGACCATCGATTGGGACTCACCATCCATGGATGAGAGGTGATGCCCAAAGGCCCACTGGCAGACCGATGGAATGGCAGTTGTGGTCCGACTGTGGGGACGGTGAGGCGGAACGCCATCGCACACCATATATGTGCAGGCCGCAGCCTCGATGCCACATCGATGGGTGGGTACCCACAACCTTTGGATACAAAAGATAACGAGGCGGTGCCACTTGACACCACCAATCAAAGAGAAAAAACTCTATTTGAGTCATTTGGGAGGCAGACCGTGTGACCCCCATACAGGTCGCGCAAGCTGGAGGGTTGAGCTGTCGCGGCCCATCGGGCCAGGTCTGCCATGACCCCATCCTTTCTAAGATGGCCTAGGCCAGTTCGGTCCCGACCGAGTCGGGTCGGCCCTGACCAATTCAGGGAAGGTCAGCCCGATGAGTTTGGACGGGATCCAAACTCATTCGGGCACAGTTTGTCTTAAATAATAGTATCTTGTAAACCAGACATTTGTTTGACGAACCATATGGTGCACTAGGATCCTTGGATGAGATGGTCCTTTTGATATAATACACATGAGTTTTGGAGAACATTGGAGTATGGATGGGATGCATCGACCCCAAATCCAATTGGGCCCTCATAATTTAAATGCCAATAACATACAAACCCGGTGTTCGGTTGATGGGCTGTCTATCGTGTTGGAACCCTTATAACATGATACATCATTGAGTAACATCATCATGGGACTTTTTTCTATTTGAAAAATGAATGTTGCTTGAGGAGCGGTTTTCCCTGGAATCAATAGTGTTTTTAGCGGGAATTTAGTGGTTGGATGTGTGATGGAGGTTGGATACAGATCATACCGAGGTTAGTGTCGAGCGATCCTATATTGGGTAGTACCTAGAGATCATGTGTATCTCATCACCTAGTTATATTGTGTGGATCATCCCATAGAAACCCTATGTGGATCAACACCTAGGGAACCTGTGTAGATCAACAATCTAGAAACCCTATGTGGATCAGCATTCTAGAGACCCTATGTGGATCCCCATTCTTGTGACCCTAAGTGGATAATTAGTACAATTCCCTATGAGGACTAGACATAGATAGAACCATAATGGATCAGTGGAATACCGATCCAATGTGGGTTACGCATGGGTTAGTACCTATAGACCCTTGGCTGGTCGAATCCTATGTGGGTAAGTACCAATTGATGATGGGATGGTCAGAAGGGGTTAGTACCTATTAATGTTGGGTGGTTCAGATCATTTGTGGGACAATGGGGGTTAGTGCCTATATATTTTGTGTGGGTATGAAACCGTATGGTCAGAATTAGTGCCTCGTGAATGATTAAGATGACCACACTTTACGAATAATCATTAGCACTTCTTTTCATTAGTAATACATAATTTTTGATTTGATTATTTTTCATTGTGCTTTGTGATTGAGATCATTCTTTGTGGATTTAATTTTTGGAATTTTGAGAGATCATTTTAGGTCTCAGGGTCTCAAATGGGTATTGTTTTACTCACCACGGCACGGGCATCACCCGCATCCTTGTTGTGTCTTGTGTAGATGATGGGCTTCCTTGACTGATACTCGAAGGGCTAGGAACTGAAGGTGGATTGTGGTGATTGTTGACATAGAGAACCGTGGAGACAATTTGTACCGACCCATCATGTAGAATCCTTAGTTGATGATCTCAATAGATTTTTTTGTTATCATTTTTAGTTGTAACATTTATGTTTGGCTTGTATTTTGAGTCCCTTTACATTCAGTACAAACAATTACTATTGATGTTTTATATCGTGGTTATATATTTCTGTGTTCTGGGACTATGTTTTTGTAAATTTTTAAAGGCATTACCTTCCAGTTTTTAAGGATATTCCTTTCCGGTACTAGAAACCAATGCCTGGCCTATGGAATGCGGGCTTAGGGTAGTCCTGGCTATGGAACTAAGGGATGGGTCGTGACAAAATAGTATAAGAGGAGTCGGTTCTACCGAAGAAATATGACTCTTATCTTTTTAATGGTCAAATAGTGTTAAGTGTATTGATTGTGGATTTCAGTTCTTGGAGTCTAGTGTTGGTGTGGCGGCCAATGTATACATACATCATGACCCTAAATTATGATTTCCAAGTCGGTGCATGAAAACAATGATTGGATGTATTTTTTTTGAAATGTTTAATTGTTAGTATCTTTTGATTCAACACACTAGATATAACTTATTGATTTTGGAACACCATTTACATTTCAGGATTCCACTACGTTGACAGGAAACCATGATATCTACAATTGTACACTATGATAGCCCACTGAACGATGAGGAATTGGTGCAGGGCACTCTTATAGAGTTAGCACCTTCGGGTGGAGCACAAGTAGCACAAGCACCCATTGGGAAGAAGTTGCTTCCAGCCTCACTGGCAGATGGTGCACGCCAACTGAACATGTTGCATAAGTTCCAAAAAAAGAGGCCACCAAGGTTTCATTGCGACACTAATCCCCATGCTGCTGAGGACTAGCTAGAGTTTGTGGAATGTGTTTTCCGCCTAGTTTGGACTCTAGCAGAGAAGATGTTGATTCTATATTCATGTTTTTTATTGGGCTCAGAAGTTAGATAATGGAGCCTGATGCTTAGGTTACATGACGACCTGACCCTCAGCTGGACGGACTTTATGAGCCTCTTCAGGGTGGAGTTTGTCCTAGCGACACCACACTCTGTGCGTATTCAGAAGCTTCTTCACTTATAGTAGGGTGACTTTTTAGAATCCTATTACATATAGAGATTAAATGATCTCTCACACTACTCCATCGACATGGTAAAAGACCCAATATACTGTGCTCGGACCTTTGAGACGGTCTCCCGCGAGAGATCAGTGTGTCGATGATATCACTAAATATCCCGACACATGCTGGAGTGACAGAGCGTGGATTGCCGGTGCATCGATTCTTATCTAAGAAGGCACCATGGTGAGAGCCACCAACGGACGATAGGTAACAGATTCATCTACCGCATCCATTAAGAAGATGACGTAGAGGTCTAAGAGGACCAAACCCTCTGGTGGACAACTTCAAGATAGACTTTAATAGGTGTGGTGCTCTGGAGGCACAGGAGGTCTGCTAGGAGGTGGAGAGTTCTTCATGTGTGGTGGGCAGGGCCACATGACTCATGACTGCCCGTCCCATTGTATAGATGATCACAAAAAGGTCGAGGGACCACCACGATAGAGGTAGAGATTCTAGCGAGGAGGTCCATAGGGTGGTAGACGTTGTAGAGGATCTAGTCGTGCATTAGGTTGTGGGTGATGATTTGAGGCTCTTCTACCACCACCCCTAGGTGGTCCACCACGACCATAGGGTGCAGGTGGACATTGGCAAGCATAGCTATAGGCAGGAAAGGCCTATTACAATGGAGGTCTAGTGATTATTAGATGCACGATATGTGTCTATTCCACACTAGTTGTTGTACTTACATGCAATGGTTCCTGTCACTCTTTCATTTCCATGGAACTCATATAGAACTCCGAGATTCAAAACGATTTGTTGGATCAATGCTTATGATTAGAGACTACTACGGGAGAGGATTCAATGATTACACACTGGTTCCGACAGTGTGAGATTACCATATGTGGAGTGAATATTGGTTGGGATCTTCAAGTAGAAGAGTTGAGGCCTTACAATGCTATATTGGGTATGGGATGGTTATCAACAGTACATGTTCAGATTGATTGTCTTAGGTGCAAAGTTTGGTGTGCCCGCGAGGATGGGATTAGATTTACATTCACCGGTGGAGAGGAAAGCATTGCATCCCATTATGGACTATCTATGAGGAGGGTGTAGCCTATTACTCATCAGTTTTCTAGCCTCACCCTCAGTGCAGTTGACATGAGGTGTACCTTTTTATCCTGTAGTGGTGGACCAGTATGATGATTCCCCCCTTGATGATGTTCCGAGACTACCTCCCTACATAGATGTAGTATTTCACATAGAACTATACCATAGGATGACACATGTGTCTACAGCTACATATCATATTGATCCCAAGGTGCTTCGTGAGCTGAAGGTAATGTCAGAGGACTTACAGAGAAAGTGGTTCGTATGGCCGAGTGTTTCTTCATGGGAATCTGTGATTTTATTCTCCACAAAGGCATATGGGAGTCTAAGGATTTTTGTGATCTATAATTGCTTTAACCTATTGACCAAGAAGAAAAAAATATCCTCTAATGAGGATAGATGGTCTCTTCGACCTGATGAAGTGATCTATTTGGTTTTGAAAGATAGAACTTAGATCAAGATATCACCAGATTAGGGTACGGGACGAGGATGTACTGAAGAAAACATTCCAATGTTGGTATGGCCATTATGAGTTCATGATGACACCTTTCGGCCTGAACAATGCTCTATAAGGGTTGATGGAGCTGATGAACTGGATCTTCCTCCCATACCATGATCTCTTTGTTGTGGTCTTAATTGATGACATCTTGATATAATCAGCATTATTGGAGGGGCACACCACACAACTGAAGGATTTTCTGGATACACTCTAAGAGTACCAAAATTATGGAATTCTCTCGAAGTTCCAGTTTAGGATATGGGAATTCCACTTCCTAGGGCCCATTATATCAGAGGCTGGAGTTACAGAGGATTCAGCGAAGATAGAGGCAGTGCATGCCTAGGAGCCACCACGGAGTGTGACTGTAGTGCAGAGTTTCTTGGGATTGGATGGGTACTACCAGAGATTTGTACCAAACCGTCGTAGAGATACATCACACATTTCAACTATAATGATTGTGGTTCATCCATTCTTGTGGATGGAGAAGTTACCAAATTGTTTTCAGAAGGTGAGGCAGATACAAACTAGTGCCCCCATTCTGAGGCTACCAGAAGAAGGCATTGGGTATGTAGTATATTGAAATGCATCATGGACAGTACTCAGTTGTTTCTTGATGAATAAGTGAGTAGAGATCACCTATGACTCACGGATGTTGAGACAGAATGAGCAAAAATACGCTACCCATGACCTAGAGTTATCAGAAGTGGCCTTCGCGCAGAATATTTGCCACACCAATTGATAGGTGAACAGTTTAATGTTTACTCTAATTAAAAGAGTATCAAGTTTTTATTCTCATAGATAGACCTAAACCCGAGGCATCTACTATGGATAGTGTTCTTCAATATTAATGATTTTGAGATAGTCTATACTCTATGAAAGGTGAACTTAGTAGTAGAGGCACTCAACAAGGGGTCTAGTGTACAAATGTTGAGTGAAGCAATAGAGTGGCTTTCCACATTGCAGTTTTCCTTTGTGGATAGAGATGGAGCAGCTTAAGGGTAGTATATGACTATCACTCCCCCACTTATATAGTGATCGTGGGTGGAACTTCTTGGGGATGTTGACTATAAGGCCCAACATGCTCAGAAATCCTCTGGACCGGTTCCGGAAATATTTTCTGAAGGTGGGGAGAATGTTGTTCTTTTCAGAGGACGAACCATGGACCAATGACACTATGATAGGAGGTGTTGAAATAGTTCCATTAATCCCCATTATAGGTACATCATGTAGTGGAGAAGATTTACAAGGACCTCTGGTGTCAGTATTGGTGGCTAGGGATAAAGATAGTAGTGGAAGAGTTTGTATCTTGATGCCTCACTTGTCAGCAAGTGAAGGCCGAGTATCAGGTACTAGCAGGCATAGCTCAACAACTTGTGGTACCATAGTGGGAGTGAGATGGTATATCTGTGGAATTCCTGACGGGGCCACCACATATATCTAGGGGCCATGATTTCATCCAGGTGATCATTGACCAACTCACCATGTTGGCCAACTTCATACCAATCCCAAAGCAGGGATCAGTAGAGGGATTGGGAAGCCTCTATGTGCAATTGATTTTTTTGACTAAACGAGGTTCCTTCGATGAGAGTCTAAGATCATGATGATCATTTCACATCCCTCATGTCATGGGGATATTAGGAGGCATTCAGGTCTTAGCTATGCTTGATCACTATAGTGAATCCTCATATATAAGGTCAGACAGAGTGAACCATACATACATTCGAGGACAAGATCCGTGCTTCTGTCAATGATTTGGGCCACAATTGGGAGGACCACATTCCCCTGGGTGATTATGCATAAAACAGGAGTTATCTCTCCACCATTGGCATGGACCGGTTAGACTCCTTGTACGGACGACCTTGCAGATAACCTCTTTACTTGAAATACCAATGTGATTCAACACTTATGGGTCCAGAGTAGGTATAGGCAACCACATTAAATGTCATGATCATCTTGAAGTAGTTTAAGTCTGCACAGAAATGGACAAAATCTTATGCTGATAGGAGATAGAGACCATTAGTGTTTTTAGATAGAGACCATGTCTTCATATATATATCATCACATCGAGGATTAAAGAGGTTTTTCCGGGCCAAAAATTTGTATCTGAGGTTCATTGGACCATTCCATATCATCAGTAGAGTATGATAGGTGGTGTAATACATATATCTTCTTTCATTGATGCACCAGGGGAATAATGTTTTCCACGTGTCGCTGCTGAGCAGATACATGCATGATCATTCGCACATCATCGACTGGGGTGAGATGGAAATCAACGATGGGGTGACGTTTGTGGAGTTACTAGTGGAGAAAGAGGATCAACATGAGTCGGTCCTTTTTATGAGATCGATTCCTCTTGTGTGATTTCATTGGCAGTATGTAAAACTCCATGAGAGTACATGGGAGTGTAAGGCACATATACATGCTATGTACCCCCATTGTTTTTCCTAGGAATGTTGTAGTTTTTGGAGAATAAAATTCTTATGGTGGGGAGAATATAAATACCTATAAATTACCAGGTAATTTTTTTAAAATATTTTGGAATACTAATAGTCTACAAAAATTGATGACGAGATAATCGGATACATAATGTTCGTTGGATATAATTTTGTACTTTTTTATGGTATGATCAGTCAACATACAAGCGATGTTTTCTTACATTTGAACCGGTGGTCAGAATTGAAATCTTACAGCACTGTTGAATCCATAGAACCGTGAATCCCTTAAAGGAGGTTTCACATTGACTATAGTAGGTCAGGAGAAAAATAAAAATTTTGTACATTAACAAAATATTAAAATATCTTAACAAATTTATTTTATTTTTCTCCAGCAGTTGAGCAGCAATTGTGGGGCCAATGAGTTGTCAAACCATTAAGTGATTGACCCATTGTTTTCATAACCAATATGTTGATAGATGATAGGTGCATTATTTAAATTATTAATGAGCCTCATTAGTTCTTATTTGAGTTAATATCTCATGATATGTCTATATATGTGAGGCTTGGGTTGGAGTTTTTACATGACTTACTCATGTGAGGAACCTCTTATGATGTGACATGACTTCTTCCACTGACGAGTAATGGAATCTTTGATATCATTGAAAGGATCAATGATGAACACTGGTGGTTTCCATGGACAAGGATACTTCATCCACTAACGTGACATCCCTAGTGAATATCGAGGTAAGGGATTTATGTTTGGAATAGGATTTATCATTATTTTAATGAGATTCTCAAATTACTCCCACTTGTTATAATTCCATCGTAGAGGGTTCTCGATAAAAAAATAAGGCCTAAACCACAAACTCCTTGTCTTTCATTGCATTCTTCATCGGATGATTTTCAAATCGGCATAATGCGGAATCCGGATGACAGACAATGACAATGACATCAGGGGAGGGCGGTAGGCGTGTCCAGAAGAAAGAACAGACCACTAGAGCTCACCTAGTGGCCTGTGAAAGCTCCTCCATCATGGAGGAACCAACGATTATCGTCAACGGTTATGGCTGTGGGCGACGCTCACTTGCCGAGGAAGATAGGTGGATCTTAAAGGCACCACGACACACCAAAGCGGAGGCCGGTATGGGACGACCCTTGTGAAAGTGAGGCGGAATGCCATCACGCACTGTAGTGGAGCAGGTCAGGGCTTTGATGTCATGTTGAAGGGAGGTGACCCACTCCTTGCGAGTCCCCCATACAACCAATCAGCACCACCTGGCGGCGCCCATGGGAGTCTCCACCTGGTGTCACCAATCAATGATCTAAATGTATCTTTGAGCTATTCGTGAGGTAGACCGCGAGACCCCTACATGGGTTTCACTAGCCGGAGGGGCGATCCACTGTGGCCCTACCCAACCGAATCGGCCCGACCGGGTCAGACCGGACCAAGACCCTTTCAGGCTGACTTTTTTGTAAACAATTGTATCTAGTGAACCATACATCCATTTGAAGAATTGTATGTTGTGATGGATTTCATGGAGTGAGACAGTACTTTTTTGATACATCACCTATGTTTTGTATAATTTTGGAGTAAGGCCGAGATTGATTGTCCATGAATCCAAGCGATCCCACGTCACTAAAATTTTAATAACTTATAGACCAACTGTCTGGTTGACCTTCCATCTATTGCGTTGGAATCCTTATAAGGTGACATATCTATGGGGTATCATCATAGTGGTATTTCATTCTGGTTTTAAAAATTATTGATGGATTAAGGTAGATTTTATCCTGAAATCCAGTGTTTTTTGAGCGAGAGTCCATTGGATGGAAGAGATATGGAGGTTTTAGATATATACTACAAAGATTAATACCGAGCGATCTTGTGTGGTTCAACACCTAGTGATCCTGTGTGGTTCAACACCTTTCGATCCAGTGTAGACCATCACCTAGTAAATATGTGTGCATCAGTGGCTGGAGACCTTATGTGGATCAGTATTCTAGAGACCCTATGTGAATCAACATTCATGCAACCCTATGTAGATCATCATTCTAGGGACCATGTGTGGATCAGTAGTGCACAGACCAAAGAGGAACATCCATTGAGTGTCATGTTGTAGATCTACGACATACCGATATGGTGTTTGTCAGATCCTGTGTGGGACTTGTAGTGGTTAGTACCTATCATTCCTAGCTGATTCAGATCATTTACAGGTCAAAAGTGGTTAGTACCAATCGATCCTGGGTGGGTTGGATCATGTTAGGATAAGCGGAGGATATTATCTATCGATCTTGTGTGGGTCAGAATCTATACGATCAGAAACATTTCCTCTTCCCATAATATGATTATCCTGTTTTTTGACTAATAATCAGTACATCTGTACCTTAGTTATACCTAGTTTTTGAGCTGAGTATGTTTCATTGTGATTTTTTATTGACATCATGATTTGTGGTTTTAAATTTTTGAATTAAAAGAGACCTTTGGGTGTCTAGTGGTTCCTACAGAGTATTGTTATACTCACCACTGAATGAGAAATGCCTTCTCCTTGTTGTGTCTGGTACATGAGATGGGTAGCCTTGACTATGAATTGAGGATCTTGGAATTGTTGGTGGACGGATGTGACAGTTGATGTGAAGAGTTGTTGAGATGAGCGGTAACTACCCATCAGGTTGGATCCTTGGTGGACAATATTTGGAGTTGTTTTATGATTTTAGTTGTAGTTGAATCATTTTAGTTGGGCTTGTATTCTGGCCCACATTAATTTCAGTACACACCTTTTCTAATATAATATTACATCGTGGTTATTTTCAATATTATTTATGAGTGATGAGATATTAATTTTCTCTCATCAAACTATTTTTTATGATATTTTAGGAGATGTCGTTAGGAGGCTGAATTTTTGTGATAAATTTCTCATGTTTACTTTTATTTCATGATTTCTTTTTATTCTTTCCTCACCCCCTCTTATCCAAGAGGAATGAAATATCCTAAATCATGTATATTCTAGATTTTATCATGTTTATGGAAAATTAATCATCATTATTCTTCTCTTATCCAACTTATTTAAGGAATACAAACATTGTTCATGATGCGCCGAATTACCGACATCTTGGACGATGTGATTTCAATTTCCATTAATTAATTAATGTATTATCATGAAACCATTTATATAGTTGAATCAATTTATAATACATGTTTTATTACTCACCCATGGTTCTGTAATTCTTTTGTAATCACGGTTCTAATTTATAATACAAAATGAGGTTTTTATCATAAAAGAACCACAAAAATGATCTAAACGAACATCAATAATGTTTTTACTTTTGAATCAACATCATATTAAACATAAAAATGGTAAATAGTATTAATTATGGTACTGGAAATATTTAAATACCTTTACATTCCAATTCTAGAATTTCACATCCAATCGACAATAAAATCCACCATGAACCAATCATAGAAATCATGTTAAGAACTCACCATAAAACAGTGCAAGGAGAAAAATACTAATAATTAAAGGGTGAAATGATGTTATGAAATGATCATTTAAGATTTTATAAACAATAAAATTTTTATGTAAAATGTTAATAACACTATTTTAACCATTATACATGAGGTGTAAACAAGATGTATATAAGACAAACCCGAGGTAATGGAATTCTTAAACCGATTTCCATTCATTTGGTTAACCTTTTACATCATTATTTATGTTCTATTTAAATTGTTTGTTTAAAGGGTTTTGTTTATATTATGTATAATTATGTTTATTTAATGTATATATACATACTCCATCCACTCTATTAAACCTATATTAGTATATTTATTGGGGTATTTTCATCAAAAATCCACTTTTTAAATTCGGTTTTACGAAATTCCAAAGTATTGATTTTATGGAATTATTCATGTTGTATGATTATGTTTTGGGTCTTTGGAATTATTTATGATGAAGTATGGGACCTATATTTCCCTATAATTCACGTGGTATGATTCTATTGTAGGTCTAACATATGGTTACTCCATGTGTAACTGTGATGGTTACACAAAGCAAGTTAGTAGTGAGGGTTACAAGTTATAAGGTAGCCAAGAATTGTTACAAGATTATGTAAGTAATGCCCCAATATTCCTTTATGATTATATTTATGTTCCCATGTTTTTTTATCATTGTTAAATCTCATGTTACATGAATTAAGTATATATGAGTGACAAACATTTCTTTTGAAAATGTTTTTATACGTTATGAGTATTCGTGGACTAATGCGCTCATTCCTTATTTTTCATCCATTACTGAGCTTTTGTGCTCATCCCAAGTTTTTAAATGATTATCACAGGTTAATGGATGTGTAATACAAGGAAGGAATCCATGTAAAATGTTGAATAATTTTCAAGGAGTCTGATTTTAAGTTTTATTGTTTTATATTGTAAAAAAATTGGAAACTGTTTTGATGGTATTCACTCAGTAATAATGTTTAATGTTATGAATGTATTGTCCTAATTCTATAAATCTCTAAACTTGGAGAGATCCTCAATGTAAAAGGAAGTGTTTTCTTGACTCAATTCAAGATTATATATGTAACAAGGTCAGTTCCTTTTATGCATCTTCTAAAAAACCAGATTCAATGTTAACTAATGTAATATAACAGTGTGTTGCATTATTCCATGGGCCTAAGTTGAATGATTTATTTGACGGTCTTAATAATTATTTTCCACTGGAGATAGTTCCATTTTATATAAAAATATTCTCTTATACTTTATTTTTAGCTTCTCCTTTTTTTTCTTTCGGATTTTCGACTATGGATAGACTTCTTATTATTTAGATTTATTTAATATATCAAACACATCCTATTGAGTCATTGTTTCTCAAAATAAAGTGACTAAATTATCTCTTACTAGTCACTCATTAACTTATAATCTTGATCATCATGTTTCATGGTAATATCTTATAGTGAATATTCACATACTATATATTTTTTATGTGAAATATAGTAGTACATTTTTCAAATTCAATGTGACATTGTATATATTTTACATTTCATGAAATTATTCCATGATAGAATCCTTAACCATTAATTTTGTTTTTTTAAATTTTCAATAATCAATGAATTATTTTTATCTTAATGTAAGTTGGTTTCTCCTTTCACATTAATAATTTTATAAAGCGTGTTTCATTTTTTAATATGTTTTTCTTGAGGCATCCTATATAACATCACCTTTTATCTCGTGTTGTGACTTATCATGAAATAGATCCTAATATATATAACAACATAAAAATAAATCCAATGTTATATATAATGTGTGTAGATGCTTTAATTTTTATTTAATATTTTCATAATCATTATATCTTGAACTGAAGTCACTAAAAGTTATATTTAACAACAGATTTAGTTGATGAGCACTTAACCCATTAAAAAAATTCAACAACTAGTTGATTCTTCTCATTCATATTATTCATCCATTTTTTTCCATAATTCATAAACATTTTATGAATTATCATACATGAAAAATAAATATTAGATTCAGCAGGATAGGATATAGAATCTTGGATATAATAGTATTTAAAAAAAATCTCATGTATTCACATCATCTAAGATATTTTCTGATGGAACTTGGGTTTTCTATAATACAACATGAAATTACTAGAGGGAAAATAGACCACTGATATGGGATGTTTGAATTAGTTTTATAATTTAAAAATTATTCTTTTATCAATTTTTTTCTCCAATAATTTTACAATATCAATATATTCACATTGTGTCTCATGTCCTTACCTATATAATTCCATAAATAAAGGAATAATGAAAAATGTAGTTAAAAGAACTTCTCAATCTGTTACTCCATTAAATGATTATTTATTCACCCAATTAATGTTTTATACACTATAATTATATTTTCACTTTAATGGTGGGTGTTTCTGACACCCACACTAAGTCTCATATTGTATTCCGATTCTATTAACTCATGTGAATTCTCTTTCTAGAATAACTATTTTATGATGCATTCATTCAGGGTGTGCATCGTGTTTTTATTAATTGTCTCTCCTGTAGTGATTTTCATCCTCAGATAGGTTGTTATACCTTTGGTTTTTTTAACCCTCAATCCCAGTTTCCAATTTCAGTTGGCTTCTACCATGAAGGTTGATAATGTTATCTCCTAGATCAAAATAGGACGATGGATTATTCATTCCTACTTACATGGATTCCACCTTATATATTTTTTTATACACAAGTCTCCATCATTGATTAGAGTTGTGTTTTTAAATATCATTCATGATCCATCTCTTGGTAGATTCTAGTTGTTTACATAACATGTTTTCTATCAACATTGCATCTTCATATGGTGGTAGATTATGATGATGTCATCCATGTATGGAAATATATAGTGATTGGGTTTATTAGGAATATGTAAAAGTATTTATATTACAAAATCAAGGGTATCTCATATATGAGGTGTCATAGTTGTATAACCCATGTCAACTTGTATCTATCATGGGGAATAAGTAATATTAGGATCATTACCATGGGCTTCTCAATAACATCTCATAAGGTAGAGATTCTAATTTATCAGATGGGGTCATAGGATTAAGGACTTGTGGGAACATGGTCACATGATTAATTTATTATGGTGAGGTGGTCCTCAGTTAAAAGTCTAATGGGTATGTGGTCACATGTGTATGTCTTTTTTTGGGATATTTACCATGTATACTCGTCATGTGCTAGGCCGAATAAGGATTATCATGACATAGAAACTTATAGGTCATGTGGGGACCATAATTTTTAGAGATGGTGTTTAGTGAGTTCCCAAGGGTAAGGAATAAAAAATAGAGTTCTAACCTCCCACATGGAATACATGAATGTCTTAGTGATGTTTATATATCATGATAGACCCTTGGGGAGGCATCTTATATACAATGTTAAGAGATAGGGATCCATAATCATGTAGTTAATGTGATTATTTTAATGTCATCTAGTTGGAGTCATCCATGAAGTTAAACCTTGTGAGACAGCTATGATTGTTCCATGAATGGTCAAAAAATAAAATATAATGTGGGGATTATGTAAAGGGACCTTCCCATGTTCTTTTTAGAGTTGAATGTCATATGACTATAATTCTAGGAAGCATAGTTTAAATTATTTCGCCTCAATCGTGGATTCCGATTACATAAGGATATTCCCACATACCATAAAGAGAAGTTACAGTATTATTTGGTCTTACATGGGGATCATTCATGTGTACTTATGAGATGTATTGATTTATTTATTTGGGATTACACATGGAATCTTCTTGGGTGCTACTAATGAGTAGTGATGGTATTAATAGTTCTTAAAATAGGAAGTTATTTTGGTGCTGCTGAGGGGTAGGTGTTGTTTAATAAAGGAGTATGAATAATGGATTTCTAGGTACTTCCCAAAGAGGTAATATGTCAAATACGGATTATGCATGGAAGCTACCTAGGTGCTGCTCCGAATAAATTATTCTTTGAATGGGGATTTCATGTGAATGCATGCCTAGTGTTGTTGGGTTGAAGTATTGTTTTTTTATGTATTATGCATTAATTTTTCTTAATTTATTCAGTTATTTTATTATACTCATCAGATAAGAAATCTCATTACCATCACATGAAGCATCATACACATATTATGAATGATATTAAATATATATTTCAGTGGGTAAGGATATAGATTAATTTCATATTTCATGATGTTGTGTGTGGGGATTTTGGATTGAAATCCCCATTTATTCGTTCTCATATCACATCATGAGGATATATTGACCCAGAAATGGGCTAATAAATATGATTAGTTCCAACACCTGAGAAGGAGGCCCTTAGGGGGCTTCTTGGGTGTAGAAATGATACATGTTGAGATTAAACAGTATGGATTCCCATTATTTATTTCTCATACTAGATCCTAAGGGAAACCTAACCCATTAACGGATCAGAAAATTTGAAAGGAGATTACAATTGGGAATGATGCCCATGGGAAGGGTATTTTAATATTTTTCCTTCATTAACCATCTATAATGTGGTTTATAGTCATTCAATTGGGACTATAGGGGTCATCTTATGACTCATCTTTTGATAAATGCATATGGAATCATGTTCTTATTACATGAGGCATCCTATGCTCATCACATTGGGTATAGTATATTTTAAAATCATAATCTATGTACCATTCTATATGATATTAATATAAATTTTTGGTATGGGACTTATGTTGAAGAATCACCTTTTGGTTCATCCATGAAAATAAGTAAGGTGGTTGTATATCAGGAATATCATGAAATGTATTTCAACACAATGTATTTGGAGAAAAAATAGTATTATCTCGAATCAAGGCGCAATGAATATACAAATAGGAATAATATGACATTAGTTATTAATGAGTGCCAAGAGGAATATATCAACTCATTGTAATATCTATGAAGGGATATGTATTTTTATATTTCATAGACGAAAATATATCTATCCTAGCATGAAAAATTATTGGTGTGACACTGCATTTTTTCACGGGGGTTAGTGACGGTGGAGAAAGAACCTTGTAAGAATATTAAAGACATAATATAGTACTGATCATGAGCGATGGTGTCGAGGTACAACACCTATTGCATGGTCCACCTTGAAAAAATCTAGGAAACCTAGTGAGGTATAATTTTAAATATGTTTTCCAAAAATAATAACATTTATGAAATTCTGTTTAGTAAAAGGAGGGATACAAATGTTTATATATAATAATATATTGTGAAACATTTATTCCTTTAAAAAACCTTGTTTCACAAGGCATGGTAATATTATGGAAAAAGTTTTATTCAAGGATGAATGTTTTTTAGAACATCTTCAATTACATATCCATGAATTTATAGATTAGTGTGATGGAATTCATAATATATTTGTCCTTATGGGAAATAAGTTGTGAGAATTTAACTAACTAATTGGACTTTTTCAAATTCAGATCCTGATATCTAATCTTATAAGGGTCCTTAAAATGGTGACTTGAGGGGTCATCTATTGAATTAATGTTTATCAGAAGATATGTTTCATGATAGATAACAAAATCCATGAATGTTTTAGTTTTTTGAAATTTTGAGTTTCATGAAGAATAATTCTTTGAAGTACTACTACAGTTATGAAATATTTTTATCCACAATTTTCATCCTTCCATTAGCAAATCATTTGAATATTGTAAAATTATGTACATTGTTCTAAAATTTTCTTATATGAGTATTTTTATAAATTTCATAAAAAATTATCATAACATGGAATCTGTAAATGTGTTTTGATTCCATGATCATTCATAACATATAATGTGAAATAAACTATGACTTTTGATAGAAGTATTCAAAATTATATCCATAATGAATAAATTTTTTTTTCTAATAAATGACCCACCTCATAATAGCATCAAATAACAATGAGGAATGAGGGATATAACATTTTATTAGGAAAACACTGAGTAAAAAACCAAGCATTAAGGTTCAATTTCTATCATTCATGTTTATGAATAAATAAAATGAAATATCTAAACATACATGAGTAATTGTTTTTGTGAGAAAAAAACACAAATGAATATTCTTCACCTATAATAATGTGTTGGATATAGTTAGAGGGTTAGGGTAAGAATTTTTCATCGATTATTGGCGGTTTCCCTACTAGGGAGACATTGGTTCGAGATAAAGACTCTATGTAGCCAACATTCTTTCCCAAGGTGCTTAAGTATACAGCTGGGGTAAGATATGGGGCATTGGATTCTAAAATAATAAAGTTGAATGAAGTATATGAATTTATGCATCCTGGACATGGAACATCAAGAGAATAAATATTTTGGATGACGGTAATTGATTCCCATGTTTAAAATACACATACTATAATCACATTATCATTATAGGGGACATACAAATGAGGTTCAAACTTTGATCAAGTTTGAAACGTGGGTCCTTTCAATGTTTCCTTTGTATTCCTTTGAGTCATTTCCCGTTATAGGAGGTGATCCAATCGGGTCGTGTACCATAACTGTAAGGGGGTCATTCCACATTGAATGTGGTGGGAATATAATTCATGGAAGATATGAAGCATTGATATTTCTTAAAAAGTGTTTAAATAGATTTAAATGATATATGAAATATGAAATCATGATTTTGAGAACCTTGGTAGGGAATATTTACCTGAATGAAATATAAATGACCTTTTAATTGGGAGCATCATCTTGATTTCCATGAAACAGACAAGGGACTAAAGTGGTGTGGTATGTGACATATTTAATAGAGGGAACTGGTCCTCCCTAAAAAGGGAAAAAATCATTCTTCAATTTTACAATGCGAAATGTGTAAAAGTGATGCATATATTAACATCTTATAGTGATGATGTTAAGAACCTAATTAATTGAATGGATTGGGAATGATGTTCTATGAAATTTATCATCGTGTGGTCAGGATGTGTGTAGCACAGATTTAACATCTTGTTAGAATGATGTGTGATCATATGTGAACGGAATGAATTCATTAAATGCAGTTGGATTCTCGATAGGTGGAGCATTGAGGGATGTACCTCATGGAGTGAATCAAGATAGGGGAAAAAAGAAAGAAATATTGTCTCTTACTTTTGGAAAAAGTAGCATGTCTAGTGAGAATATCTTGGTCATTTTTAGAGCCAAATTTAGAGTCTCAATGGCTATGTAACTTTAACATTTGGATTATTACTTTTTCGAAATGCATAGGTGCACATTTGGGGGAAAATCATGATTTTTTCTCAGATTTCCCGATATGGGATTTCAACCAGATATGAGTTTTTCTTCTTACCATTGGATTTTGGGTGTCATTCTAGTCATATTTAATTGGCACAAATTAATGGCCATCTATGTGGAAGGTGTACCACAATTAATGGTCTAGATTCGTGGAATAATACTTCTATATTATGGTTGTAGATATCTGAACCATGAAATGGGGAGTTTTGAGAGGATTATTCAGTGTGGGAGAGAACATGACTAGACATGCACAGTGGGATGAGGAGGCCTTATAAAATAAAAACCTCTCAATAATTTATTTCATGTGTTTTAGGGTTTTAATTATACGACAAATTCTGTTAGTTTAATTTGTTGGATCTTGGACGATCTCTATCAAAGCATCAAATATCTTTAGAATGAATTAAAGAACTAAGATATAATTTTGGAAAGGGGGTTCCAAAATAAGGTGTGGGTGACCATATAATTTATGTCTAGGACTGATATTGGAGATCTAATAATTTATATATATCCATATTAATATTTAATATACCCACATGTTGTTATATAATGTGTAATGGTAGAAGACAAACACTCAAAGGGGCATCCATCACGAGTGAGGATGTGACAAAATAGGGGTATGGGTCTACTTAATCACTAGTCCTAACGCAAACTAGATGTTCGTTAGGGGTCATAGGTATTTGTTGGATATATATTATGGTTTATATTCATGAAATATTGTTGGAATTATATATATATATATATTCATAAACCATGATAGATTACTAACCAGATGTGAATGTAGGGAACAGAGGCATTTTACGACAAAAACATATTCAAGAAAGTTTGTTCATGATTTAAGGACATGAATATTAGAAATTCTAGAGAGTGGGGACCTTCAAAAAAAGTTTTATATAATAAAATAATTTTAAACTGAAATGGGGAAATTTACAATGAGTGTGTACACAAAATAACACGGATTATGTGAGATACGCATAGTTTATGTTATTCATTATCTAACCATTGACGGGGGTGAGATGGTTCTTTCAAATAGTACTGATGAAATCCCCATCAATAGGGGGATGGTGGGCCTAATTAAAGTAATTATGTTGTCTCATGGTAGGTAAATTTGTGGTTAGGCTTGAGTTACAGTGTCTTGGATTCACTAGGTAACCCAAAATGATGATAATCAAGTCACATGTAGTTACTAAATACAAAATGGTAGGATACTAATAAAAAAATAGGATGCAGGGTTATCCTATCAATAAAGGATGAAAATCAAATTCTAATGTTTAAAATGCTATATTAGAATATTATAAATTCATGGATTAAGGTCATTCACTTAGCAATATGGTTGCTACATTGTTTTTCATATTTTGATAAGGACATTGTACCACATATAATGTCTTGTGACCAAGACACTGCCATACAGTTTTATGTCATGTGATTTGGATATTTTCATATCGATTAAGGTGTACATCTTGTAGCTTGGGGGTGTCTATAAAATATGTTTGATTGGTACAAAATTGTAGTAATCCATAGTGAATTGTGGAAAAATAAGCCCCCACACCATAAATGATAGTTTCATGATATGTTATACACAATTTAATATCATTATTATTTGACCAATATTTTTTCGATTTTATGTTGATGGATAATGGACGAACAGGATTAAAAATGGTTCAATGAAAAGGATAATTGATCAAGGGAGGTGTGTATATATGACCTTGGGTTGTTTTTATATTAAATAATAGTGAAAACCAAATATGAAAAGGGGAAAAAGAAGGCAATGTTTCTCAAAAGAATTTCGAAGAAATTTTGAACTCAATTTATGGTTATGATATTTAGACCATAAGGGTTTTATAAATTTTAATTCATTGAGGTTGGAATATTCAATGGGTTGACATTCTATTTTGGAACATATGTGTATCTCAAACCTACTTGGGATGATTCCACCATGGATTCGAAACCAATGTTATTGGTATAAGAAACATGTAGGCGAATGGTGTTCCAATTGTCATAATGGAATGTTTAATAGGGGAAAATTAGTTTATTGGGGAAGTTCCTAATTAATCATAAATTCTTAGTCATCATGCTTTAATGAATATGGGAATAACCCAAAGGGTGTTCAAGGTCCACTAGAAAAAATGGATGTAAAAAGGAGTCAAATCAGGACATCCATGATCTAGAGCAAAAAATGTAGTTTATCGACCAATAGGGATGACTTATTATAGTGTTTTAGACACATGTTATACAATTGACTCTATCAAGGATGGGGTAAAAAATATTTAGATTGATTGCCAAAAAATATAGAAACACACGAACCAAATTCTACCATAACAGATATTTTGAGTTGTGGGCCTAGGTCATTAGTGTAACACCCCATGGTTTTAAAATAATAAATGAAATGCATGAAACTATGTTTTTTGTATATATTTATAACCAGCCTTTAAAAATAATTTTACGTCATCTATGTTTTGAATTTTGATAAATAATCATCTAAAATTTACATCATGAATTTATTTAGTGTGTTATAAGACTAGCATTATTTTTTTGAATATCAACACACCCTTACGAATAGTAATATACCATAATGAATAGTAATAAACCCTTCTAAGTAGTAATTTGACCCTAATTAATAGTAATGTTCTATTATGAATAGAAATATTGCCGTTATAAATAGTAACATAACCTTATGAATAGTAATTTCAAATATTATAGTGTATATATAAGATTTTTTTGAAAGTATTGTACACCCATATAACTGAATAAGTAATTAAATGCTTTAGAATTTTTATTTTCTGAATAAAGTGTTATTTTATTAAAATGACAATTTTCCCATATTCATAAAAAAAATTTGATAAAAAGGTGTTCATTATTTGAATCTACTCATCAAAAAATGGTTGTGGTGATTTTTTGGTAATTTTCTGAAATACATGATTTTCTGGTGAATTGAGAATTATTGGTATTGAACAAATAAAAGAATTCTTACATCTTGGAGGTGGCATCGATGATGTGGTGCTCATGTATGCCCATTATCAAGAAATCACATTCCATTATTACTATGTTTAGTTATTTTAGACTCACTACTTCTTTTCTTGAGGAAAAATAATAATCTAATAATTAAATTATTGGGAAATCTCTCAACTCCTCCACTATAAATACCATCCATTTCCCTCTCTTCCTCCCTCACCTCTCAATCCCTGATAATTGTCAAATTAATGCCAAATTACCACACCAATCTCCTTACCTATGTCTAATACCTTCTGGTATCACTCAACGGAAAAAATTAAAGGCCTTAATGAGGATCTCAAGAAGAAGAGATCAAGAGGTAAGAAATCCTCTTCCATTTTCATGAGTTTTACTTTCCTTTCCTTTCCTTTCCTTTTATTATAGTATCATCTCCTCATCTTACCAAAGATAATTTAAAACTACATAAATATTTTACATTGTTGATGTTCTAATATTCATGGAAAATTCATCTTTATTCTTCCTCTCCTCTCCCTCTTATTCATTGAATAAAAACATAGTACATGATGTGTTGAATTACCAACATTGTGGACGATGTCATTCCAAATTTCACTAATTCATTAAAATATGACCATGAAAACATTTTTATAGTTGAACTAGGTTATAATATATGTATTATTCCTATGACATTCTTTTGGAATCCTCTTGTATCCATGGTTTTAATTTATAATACAAAATGAGGTTGTTGTTATCAATAAACCACTAAAATGATCTAAATGATTGTAATTAATGATTTAACATATGAATAATCCAGATTTCATAATTAGAAGTGATAAATGGTATAATTTAGGGTTCTGTAAATATATAACATCCATTCCAATCCAATTCTGGTGTTTCAATTCAATTGATACGAACATCCAACATGAACCAATAAAGGAAATCATGTAAAGAACGCACCTGGAACAATGCGAGGAGAAAAACACTAATAATTAGTGGATGAAATGATGTTTTAAAATGATCACATAAGATTGTATAAAGATTAATATGTTTTTATAAGATAATAATAATAGTATTTTAATTATTATACAGGACTTTTAAACAAGTTTAATGTAAAACGGCCACGAGGTACGGTTATTCTTAACATGATTTCTATTATTTGGGTTAACATTATACTTCATTATTTAGGTGGTATTAAACTTTTTTTGTGATGATATTTGTATATAATATGTTTAATTATGTGTATTTAGAGTGTGTATACATATTCTATCCACTCTTCTATGTTTTACTTCAATTATATGATATTTATAACAGACTTTCCTTTTAAAATCCTCATTTAAAATTATGTTTTACAAAATTCAAAAACAATGCTATTATGCTATTAATCATGTTGTTTGATTATGTTATGGTTCTTACGAATTTTTTATTATAAAGGATGTGACCTATATCTCCCTTCAAATACTTTATTATGTGTATGTTGGAGGTCAGCCATATGGTTACTCCATGTGTAACTGTTATTGTTACACAAATTGTAAGGTAGCTGTGAGGGTTACAAGTTATAATGTAGCCGTGACGGTTGAAATATTATGTATGTAATCCACCAAGAAAAATGTATGTTTCTTTTTATGTTCTTATTTATTTTGGTAGTCCTATGGAAATCTCATTTTTCAAAAAGTATGTATATATGGGTGACAAGTATGTCTTTTGAAAATTATTTCATATGTTAAAGTATTCATTGACTAATATCTTATTTCCATCTTTTTATATCCCTTAATGATATTTCGTGGTTCATCCCAATTTTTTTAAATTATTGAAACTGTTTATAGGGATGTGTAAGACAAAGAAGTACGAGATGTTAAATGGTTCAATAACTGTCAAAGAAAGCATGTTTTATTTGAAATGTTTTTTTATATTGGGATCATTAAGTACAATTTTTTATGGTATCCACTACGGATTATTGTGTAATGACTTGAATGTGTTATGTCCATTTTCTCTAAAGATATAAATGTAAATATATCCTCAAAGTAAAATGCAGTTATTTTTTTGAATAAATTAAATATTATTTAATGTAATAAAGTTGGGTTCTTATATTTTGTATCAGAGGATGGTTTAGATAACTTAAGGGGTTATGATGATGTTAATAAAATACCTTAAAATTTTTTACTCTATGGTAATCTACAAATGTTATAGAATATAAAGATTAACATGTTTCTTAGAATATGATTTTTTTTCAGAATGGCTATCCACAAAAGAAATAGGGAAGCTAAAGAGGAGAGACGCCGACAGAATGACATCCTTCCAAATCTATAGCCTGGAATGGTAGGTATTGGAGACAAGCAGTTTGTTATAGTAATGGATCACCTAACGCATTAAATAAATTGTGGTGGCATCCATTAAATAGAAATACCAGTGGTACAACAATGTAACATGATGATAGTGGAACATATTATGAGACAAAACCCTCCTTTGAATTGATCTTCTGACATAGTAGTGGCTGAAGGATGGAATAAATCACATGAAAATATATTTGATGTAATGGGTTTTTCAAATAATCAAAATCCATGTTTTTCCAATTATAGTTTTTTAAGGTGAATCTATTTGGTGGTGGTCAATTGCGGGGAATTTCAAGGATAGGGAGAATTTTGATTCCATAGAGTGGGATGATTTTAATATTCTTTTTTCCATGAAAAATATTTTCCTAAGGTGGTGCGACATAAAATAGAGAAGAATCTCCTTGAATTAATGCAAAAATATGACGATGAAGTGGTTTTGAGTAAAGAAAACCTCACCAAACTAGCATGGTATGTTCCAAATCTTATTTTGGATCATGATAGAAAAATCATCCACTTTTACTCAGGATTGAATACATTGTATCGAAAATTGCTCGCCTAATGTGAATTAAAAAGTTAGAAGAAAATTGATTGACGTGATGAGAGGGTACAGATGGATTTTTCTGATGATCATGTGCATTTTGGAATCAAGGAGATGAATAGGTCTAGATGGAAAGTGATTGGCATGAATCAACCAAAGAAATATAATGTTATGAAAATTCTGTTTTCAGTTTGGGAAAAGTGTGGAACGAAGAACCCGGGGGAATGTCTTACCAAAACTAGGAATTGTTTCTCATGAGGAATGTTTAGAAAATGGCTAGATATTGTAATGAAAATAATACTAAGACTTATACTGATAATAAAACTTTTATCTGTTTTAAATGTGGTGTGATTGGTCATTATTCCAATAAATGGAAAAAGAGATATCTGAATGATGCAAAGAGACTAGACTATATGAAGAATGATGTAGTGAGATCCTTTGAGACTACGTCATCATATTCTGAGATATAAAATGAAGTTGTATCAGGTACCATGTTTATTTAATCATATTTTTCTACAGTTTTGAATGATATGGTGTCTACACATTCCCTCATTTCTAATAAATTATCGAGTAAATTGAAAATATCACCTCAATAAATTAGACCAGAACATGTTGTTAAATCACCAAGGGGAAATATTATAATAAAGTGTAATTATTATAAAATTTATTTTATGGTCTACGGAATGAATTTACCGGCAAACCTTATTATTTTTCCTCAGTCGAGTTTGATGTTATTCTATGAATGGATTATATTTGTATTTATCCTGATAATATTATTTGTAGATCTAAAAAAGTTGTTTTTTAGAAAGAGTTTGAGTTTGTATATATGAATGAAGCTATAAATTTTTTAAAATATCATAAAAATAAGAAATGATTTAATTATGGAATTGAAATTTATCATGTTCAAATTATTGAAAACAAGGGAACTGTTCATATTAATGATGTACCAATTGTAAATGAATACCTTGATGTTTTTTCTGATGATTTACCCAGTGTCATACCTGATCAAGAAGTTAAATTCCGAATTAACATCGTTTTTGATGCTAAGACAATATCAAAACCACTATATCATATCGATCAAATAGAGCTACTTGAATTGAATATTTAGTTACAGTATTTTCATGATAAATGCACCATTCTTCCAAGAACGTACCCATTGGGTGCTCATGTTTTGTTCATTAAAAAGAATGATGGTTCCATGATATTATGAATTGATTATAAGTCTTCGAATAAAATCAATGTGAAAATAAAGTCTCCTTTTTCTCAAATCTAAGACTTGTTTGATATGATCTAGGGAGCTCTTTACTTTTATATGATTGAATTGATATCTGGATACCATCAACTGAAGGTGAAAGAGGATTCCATCTCAAAAATAGACTTTCATAATAGATTTGGGAATTATGAATTTGTTGTTATGCCATTTTGATTAACTGATTCACCTTCTACATTAATGGATCTTATAATAGTATATTTCATGAGTTCTTCGATAAGATTTTGGGTGTATTTATTTACGACATTATGGTATTTTTTAAAAATACAGCATAGAATGAAAAACATATAATGGTTGTTTTACAATCCATAAAGGAAAAAAAGTGTAATGAAAATTCTGATAGTGTGATTATTTGATACATCATATTTCATTTATCGGTCAAAATGTAAATAAGGATAGAAAAATAGAATATCCATCCAACGAAATAGTGATTGATGAATCACCAAGACCAAGAAATGTAACAAAGATTTGTAGTTTTTTTTTGATAAACTAGTTATTACTAACATTTTTTTAATAACATTTCACAGTTATCTTTCCTTTTATGTAAGTTTACATGATAAGTGATTAAATTTGTTTGGACAAAATAATGTGTTGGTTTTTTCAGGAACTGAAGTAGAGAATGTTGAATTCTCAGGTTTTGGACATTCCTTCCGGAAACGGTGATCTTGTCATCTAAAATGATTCTTTATTGAGAGTACATGGTTGTGTTATGACATAAAATGATCAAGTAATTTCTTATGCTTCAAGATAGCTAAAATCCATTAGTTAAAATTTCCAACACATGAATTGGAATTGGAAATTGTGGTTTTTTATTTGAAAATTTTGAAGTATCATTTATATATATCCAAATTTCCAATATATACCGATCATAAAAGTCTGAAGTTTATATTCACTCAGATGGAATTAAATAGGATGTAGAGAATATATCGTGAACTGATAAAAGATTTTGATTTTACAATAAATTACCATCTTGGAAAAGTAAAAAAATTAGAGAATGCATTTATTTGAAAACCTCATCCATCATTAAACATGATATGTTTGGAAAATGATACCATGAATAATGATATGATTAATTTTGGCTTAGATTTTTTTCATGTATGGTACAGTTATTCTTGGTTTCAGGTTTCGGTTTAGTCATCATTATCATACTGAATTACGAAATCGTAGAATAAATATCCTGAGCTACAGAAATAAAAGTAGAATTAGTTAAAATGGGTATGTTACCAGAATATAACATTGATAATGATTGTGTTTTAGGGTTTGGAAAAAGGTTCGGTGTGCCTTGTGATTCTCAGTTGAAGTAATATTTGTCGTGGGAAGCTCATAGTTCACCATTTTCTTTTCAACATGTGAGTACTAAGATGTACAAAGACCTTCAAGACTATTATTAGTGGGATTGAATGAAAAGAGAAATTGATGATTATACTATGAAATTTTTGACATGTAAACATGTTAAAGTAGAGCCATTGTTACTGAAGGGGATGATTCATCCTTTTCTAGAGCCACAATTGAAATATGAGAATTTATCCATGGACATTGTGGTGGGAATACCAAAGAATTAACTAGGTAAAGATAAAATTTAGCTTATAGTGGATTGGATGACAACATCTCCACATTTTATTTCACTTCGAAATACAATGTCTTTGGATCACCCTTCTCGACTGTACCTCAAAGAGGTTTTTAGTTCACAATGAGTTCATCTTTCCATTGTATATGACCAAGATACCAGGATAACTTCTAAATTTTGGAAGGGAATCCAAATGTCATTGGGAACATTATTAAATTTCAGTACATATTCTCATCCTCAATCAGATAGGAAATCAGAAGGAAAAATTTAGAATTTGAAGGATATGCTTTGAACATGTTCAATGGGCTATTGGGGATATAGGGATCATCATCTTTATTTAGTTGAGTTTTCTTATATAATAGTTTTCAGTATTCATATGGAACCATTTGAGAAATTATATGTGATGTGGTTTTGAACTCCAGTATTTTTGGGTGATGTCGGTGAAATAATGTTTATGGGGCTAGAATTATTAGAGGAAGTAGCTGTAAAAGTGAATATGATCTCGAAATACATGAGGACAACACATAGCATACTAAAAAGATTTGAAGATAACATAAATAAATAATTCCATTTTGAGTTTGGTGACTATGTTTTCCATAAAATTATCCCTTTGGAAAATGTGATGCATTTTGGTATGAAAAGAAACTTATGTCTGCGATTCATTGATCCTTTTTGAAATCTTAGAGAATGTTGGACCAGTTTCATATTGAGTATAATTTCCTTCTATTTTGTCTCAAGTACACAATTTATTACATGTTTTAATGTTGGGAATGAATGTTCTAGATTCAACTAACATCCTAAGTCTACAAGTAGTTCAGTAAGAAGATACCCTTTCATTTGATGACATACCAGTTCATATTCTTGATCAAAGTGAACATGTATTGTTGAATAACGTAATCCACCTGGTAAATGATTTGCGAAAAAAACCACATGGTTGAAGAAGATACATTGGAATTTGAAAATTCTATGAATAAAAGTACCCTCACTAGTTTAATGAGTAAATAAAATGGTGAGGATACAATTTCTAGATGGTGGGGATAATTTTACAACCCATGGTTTTAAAAAAAATTAAATGAAATGCATGAATCTTGGTTTTATGTAGATATTTATAACTAGTATATAAACATAATTTTACTTCTTCCATGATTTGAATTTCTATAAAGGGTAAACAATAATTGTGATCAGTAATTTATTTATAGTCTTATAAGACTGACTTTATATTTTTTGAATAGTAACATACCCTTAATAATATTAATGTACCCTTATGAATAGTAATGAACCATTCGGAGTAGTAGCATGACCCTAATGAATTGTAATATACCATTATGAAATGAAATGTTACCCTTATGAATAGTAAAATACACTTATGAATAGTTCCTTCACCTATGATAGTGTTTATATAAGATTTAATAGAATGTACGGTACACCCATATCATTAAATAAGTAAATAAATGATTTAAAATTGTTATTTTCTGAATAACGTTTTATATTATTTAAAAATTATTTTAATAATATTCATAAAATTATTATTTTTTAAATAGAATTCATTTTGGGATTCTACACTTCCAAAAATGGTTGGGGTGAATTTTTGGTATTTTTATTAAATACATGATTTTTTGGTTATTAGTGTTTTTTTGGTATTTGGCAAATATTTGAATTTCCGCATCATTGAGGTGTCATCGATGATGTGGTGATGACGTAAGCCCATTATCACAAACTCACATTCCATTTATTCTTTCATTAGTCTTGTAAGACTCACTATTCATTGTCTTGATGGAAAAAAAATAATAAATAAAATAATATGAAATATCTCCCATCCTCCACTATAAATACCACCCATTTCCCCCTCTTCCTCCCACACATCTCAAGCCTTGAGCATTGTATAATTTCTATCATATTCCCTCCCCAGTCAACTTCCTCATACCCATGACATACTAGTCTCACTCGATTCCCAAACTCAAAGGCCTTATGTAGGATCTCAAGGAGAAGAGATCAAGAGGTATGAAATCCTCTTCATTTTTCATGTGTTTTCCTCTCATTAACCTTGATTTTATTATCGTCTCTTACCCTCCTCTTATCAAAGAGGAATGAAAGATAAAAAAACTTCTATATTCTGGATGTTGTGATGTTCATGGAAAATTTATCATCATTATTCGTCTCCTCTCCCACTTATTCAAGGAATAATAACATTGTTCGTGATGTATCGAATTACCAACATCGTGGATGACGTGATTTCAATTTGAATTAATTAATTTTAGTCTACTCATGAAACGATTTTTATGGTTTAACAATGTTAAAATATATGAATTATGTCTCCTAAATGGTTCTAGAATCCATTTCTACACATGGTATTAATTTTTAAAACAAAATGAGGTTGTTATTATCAAAAAAACCACTAAAATGATCTAAATAAACATCATTAATGTTTTTTACTTATGAATTATCCTCCATTCAGAAATCAAAATGATATATGCTATAATTTATGATTCTATAAAAATTAAACTACAATTATTATTCCAATTCTCTAGTTTCACTTCCAATCAACTAGAACATCCACCATTAATTGATCATGGAAGTCGTATAAAAGAAGCACCCAAAACCATGGAAGAAAAAAAATAAAAATAAATAATGGATGAAATGATGTTATAAAATTATCATATAAGATGTTATAAATATGAATATTTTTTTATGAAAATAATAAATCTATTTTATCCATTATATGCGAGGTTTAATCATGTTTTAAGTAAGGAAAACTCGAGGAAATGGAATTCTTAACATGATTTCCATTCTTTGGGTTGACAATCAGCTTCATTATTTATGTGGTATTAAAAATTTTTCTGTGATGGATCTTGTATTTAATATATTTATTTATGTGCATTTACAGTTTCAATTCATATTCTATCCATTTTACTAAGTCTCACATCAATTATATACTATTTATAATGGACAATACTTTCAAAATCCTCTTTTAAAATTATGTTTCGCAGAATTCAAAAGCAATGTTTTTATACTATTATTCACATTGTATGATTTTGTTTTAGTTTTTTAGCATTCTTTATGATGAAGTTTGGGAACTATATATCCCTAAAATTCATTGGGTATGTTTATATTGTAGGTAGTCTTATGGTTACTCCATGTGTATCTGAAATGGTTACACAAATTGTAAGGTAGCAGTGAGGATTAAAAATTATAAGGTAGACGCGAGGGTTAAAATAATATGTTTGTAATTTGACAATATACCATTATGGTTCTATTAATGTTTTTATGTATTGTGGTAATCTTGTATAAATATCATTTTTCACAAAGTATATATCGATTAAAAGTATGTCTTTTGAAAATGATTTCCTATGTTAAAATTATTTATGTACTAATGTGTTCTTTCCATTATTTTTGTATCCTTTATTGACATATTGGTTCTCATCCCATGTTTTCCTAAATGATTTTCAGAGGATATAAGGATGTGTAATACAAAGAAGGAATCCAAGTTAAATGATAGTATAACATTAAATGAAATAATGTTTTATATGAAATGTTTTTTTACATTGGGAGAAATGTTTATTGTTTATATGGTATCAACTATGAGTCCATTTGTAATGTTATGAATGTGTTATGTCCCTTATTCTCTAAAGAGATAAACATAAAATGGTCCTCAATGTGAAATGATGTTATTTCTTGACATAATTCACGATTATGTAATGTAATATAGTGGGGTTATTATAATTTGATTACCAATTTGGATAGACATCATTTATATTAGGGGGCATGTTCATCGGTGGTGGGTAGTGAAGAGGTGAACATGTTGAAATTTTCAAGAAGAGGTAAACATTATGGGAAATACTCAACCATGTACTCGAATGTGATGGACATACATATTGGTATCTGAGAATTATAACACCACATGACCTTACAATATTTTATTTTTTTTATAAAATTTCATTTTGTTTCTTTATTGCTTTTATATTCAACACCATGTTAAGCCTGCTATATAGAAAGCAATTAGTTTTCTTGCATTATATGCAACGCCGAGTTTGACCGAACAAAAATATATAATTAATATAATATTATTTAATATATCTATATATAACCTAGCTAGTAATTATTTTGGTTATTAATAGTGTTAAATAACTTATAAAAATATAATATTAATTCCTTTGTTACAGATTAATTATAAATTTAAATATATCTGAATTGAATATAAAGGAAATGATTTTATTTTAATTCTCTCTAATGTGTTTACGCATTATAAATTAAATTATTTACAATTAATAATTTATATTATTAAAATATATTATTAATGTATTAAATAAATAACTTTATAACAATCCAATATATTTTATTAGAATTTTTTAAGAACAAACCTGATTTTATTAATAAAATCTTATATTTTTTGAAATGTCATTTTTGATTCCTTTTGATGGATAACCTATTTTAAATATTTTCTTTTTAAAATTATATATATATTATTTTAAATAATAAATTAACTATTTTTTAATAAAGATATAAGAAATATATGTTGTTTGAATTATTTGTATTTTTAAAAAAGCTTCATATTTTATGAATAGTGAAAATATGAAATTTTAATTGAAACGAACATTTTCCATCGAAATACATTATATAATTAAATTATATTTTTATTGGTTTTAAATTATAAATAGATTATTTTTTTAATAATTTAATAGAATATAGGAAATTGGAATAAATTTCACATTGAATTCAGATATTATAGTATTTTAATCTTTTGATGGTTTTTAAATTAAAACTCTGTTTTCTCGTTCCTTCAACGGGGTTAATTTTCAATACATTTTTTTAATATGAGTTAATAATTTATAAAAATGCTTACAATATTTTTAATAAAATGTTATAATTTTTTTAAAATGGTTTTTTTTTTAATTTTTGGACATTATGAATTGTAACTTTAGTAATATTTTTATTAACACAATTAGTGGATTGTTGTGTAATTAAGGGAAAAAATAATATTATAAAATTACCCTAAAACATGACTCATTTTTATAGGATGAGTATTTTTTATCAATATTTTTTAAATTATTGGTTGTTGTAAAATTTATAGTCTTTTAAATTAGAATATCGTATTTATAATTTTATATTCGATGGAGTGTCAATTTTTTTAAATATTTTTAACAAGATAAATATTTGTAAAGTGGGGTTATATAAGAGATATGTGTGACTATAAAGAGTATTTAGAATGATAAAATATGTATATACATCATTGAAATTTAACTATAATTTTATTGATATTACTATTACCTTAAATTGTTACATAATTATGATGTAGTAATAGTTTAATTAAATAAATGATATTTGAAATATTCAAATAAACATAATTTGATATAATTTGTATCATCCAAAAAAATTTAGAATTTGAAATGTTTTTTTAATGTTCCATATATATTGGTTTAATTATATCTTGTTGTTTAGATATTTTTAAAAAGTCTGGTAATGAATAGTATCAAATTGAAACTAATGATATTTTAAAAAAAATATTACTTTATTAAATGATAAAAATACATAGAAATATGAAAATAATCTAACATATTTATATAAGCCATAAAAAATCATAAATGACTCATTTATTATAATTTTTTTATTTTATCATAATTATATTAATCATCCAACTATAAATTACATGATATAATGGTAAAAACTAAAAAGGGTAAATAGGGGTTAATAATAAAAGACAGGGATTAAAAATATTCAAAATGTGATTAATTTTAGTTATTGGAAGTTATTTCAGAAAATAATCATCCTATATTATAGAAATATCATTTCATATACATTAAAATGGAAAAATAATTTATATTAAATTAATCATTTGAATAATTTGAATAGTACCTCTCCCCCTCTTATAAAAGGGAAACTCTTCGTCTATTTTATTCACACATAATAACATATTTTTCATTCAGAACCTATCCAAAATTCCTGAAATTATATTTTATATAATCCTATAATCCCCCCATTTGGCATATATCAAACTAAGTATGTCTTTTGGTATAAATCGAAAGGGGGTACCTGAAAATAAAATAACATTCTCCAATGATTGCTTTAGTTTGTTTATTTTTTCACTACACGTTTTCAAATTATTTCAATTTCATATAATAAAAGATATATAAAAAATAATCATATATATGGTTATATCATGTTTTCTTCTTGAACTTACATGTGCCTCAATCTATTGTCTAACAAAATTACCATCCTTGTGTATGATGATCTATCATCTTACAAAATCATGTGTTTTTTTTCCTTTATGTGTTCTCATAATTGGGAATAATGATTGAAAAAATGTTTATATATTATATATAATAAATTTGTTATGTATTTATTATAATTACCTCGTTTATAACTCATAAATTTATAGATTCCATTTTTGTGTAAATATTATAATATCATTTGTGGATGTGTAGACAATCACTTCTTCAAAGGGATTTGATTCATTTACAAAAAAACATGGAATGTATAAAATATGAATTTGATACTAATCTATGAATCATATGAATTTAATATGATAATATAATTATAATATACATATATATCATTTTCTTTTATTTTTGTATAAGACAAAGAAATGAATGTAATGTACATGCGTACGTATGGCCTACCGTCCCTATGAATTGAGAATTTAAATTATTATATCAAAATATTATAGTTTATTTAAAAAAAAGTAATGCATATATATTATAATTAAAGAAATTTATTATATTCTTTATATTATTAAATCATGATCAATGTAATAATAATACAAAAACTTGTGAAAACTGGCTCGAAAAACTAGAAAACTAACACCCAAATTAATAAAAATAATGAAGAACAATTAAAAGTTGATAAAATAATAAAATAATATCATATGTGACATCATAAACAACAACAATATTTTCATATAAATTAATAAAACTATTTAATATATATATATATATGGTTAAATCATGTAAAACTAAAATGTAATTATAATGTAAGGGATATTTTTGTAACATTTATTTTTACATCACACATGCCTTATACACTAGTTGTTTTTTTAGTTTGTTGTATAAATATACTATGAGTTAATTTTAAGTTTCATGTCCAAAATAGTATTATTTTTTAATATCCATATAATTTTATTTCATCCATGGGGAAAATGATTTTACTGATTTTGATGTTTTGAGGGTCTATTTTACAATCTCGTTGTTATTCGACATTTTTTTTGTTTAAGTCTCCCATGGGGATTTTTTCTCTTCCGTTACAGTATGTCCAAAAAAATCAAAAAATTTCCATTATTATAAATTGAATTTTTAACATAATATTTAACACTATTTGAATTTTTACAAAATTCATTAATAGTAATATTCATATACTTTTAAACAATATTGTGTTTCGATAAACAAATTAAAAAATAAATGTTATTTTTAACATATAAGTAATTTATGTAATTTCTTACCATCATGACATCTTAATTTTCAGAATCATACCTAAAAGTGTTACATGGTGTTTTTCAATGAATATTTTATCTTATATAAATGCTCATTATTTTAAATAAATTATTACATGTTGGTAATAGGTTTCATCACAATTCACATTACATTGAGTCTTTTTTGTTGTTATGAACCAATTAACTTTTATTTGGTGTATATATTACAATATGACATATTATATAATGAATATCCTAATTCTCATTATATTTTACATTTCGTTTAATGGTATTATTTAATTGAGATTATAATTCAATTTAATCAATCTTGTATTTGACATGTAGGAATGTTTAATGATTATTTCCATCAATATGGTTTTAGTGATCGTTCAACGGTTATTCTATTCATAAAATTTAACAAACCATGTTGTTATATATCCTCCACTATGGAATTATTTATAAATATGTATACATTATTCAAAAAATATATTTGATTTTTCATACTGTTTATTATTTTATTCTATTAATCTATATGATGAATTCTTTTTAAAAGTACAACATATGTGGGGTCTGGTTATAGAAAACCTCTAGATGCATCAGTTGTCTCATAAGATTAAATAGATGGACAAAATAGATGGGTTTTAACCAAAATTTTAAATCATCTTATGAATGGTCTTCATGGTGAAGGATCCATGTACAAGTAAAAATTTCATCCAGTAATTAATCATATCCATCATTTTTACTTACTTTTTATTTATCCAAGAGATTTTATGTTACAATATCAAGTGATGCATTCTATTATAAAATTATTGATTTATATGTAATTTGATTAAGTTCATACCTTTACATATTGATAACTCTATGTATAGTTATTTTAATGAAATGTGTTATTAATTATTTACCATTCCATGTTAATTTATTTCTGTTTAACCAAAATTAATTCTATTTTACTTACCCTTACTATACATTTGATCTCACCCTTATTATGTTTCAATTTCCCAAGTTTGTAGAGATATTTTTTTAATAATCATTCAAGTATTTAGATATATTAATTAATTTTTTTTTCTAATGTGTAATGGGTGTCATGTATTTAATATTGTTTTCCAAAACAAATAAACTACTCATTCCATTGGGATTTTATTCCAGGTAATTAATTCTAATTCAATACAATAATTAACTAAATTATGGCTTCTAGGGTTAGGGAATTATAGTTTATATGGAATGAAAACCCATTGGAAGATTGATTCAGAAATATTAGATTTCAAAATAGAACATGATGTTATACATTGAGTATAAGTATATATGATCATACTTGAATTTAGGTAGGGTAAATATTTTGTGGATATTATTAGAAATGCATCCCTATCATGTTACTACAAGTGGGCGTGGTTTTAGAATAGATATACCTGGTAGTAACAACTCCAAAAGGTGTATATAGTTGGATTCGATGTAAACAAGTACTTGGTAACGTGCACTACTACGCACCTGGTTTAAAACACACAAGATATTTTCTTAGTATATTAAACATTTTAATTAAAATCCATTATGAGGGATTTTAAGAGATAGTTAATGGGAATGGACAAGGATAAAATTAAGGTTACATAGATTGAAATTACTGTTTTACTATTTTTACATCCTAAATGTGAATATATGGTTTTTCTAATATGATAATTGATGTCAACACTATGGTTATGGGATTTATGAAATACCATATTATAAAGTATAAGTTGTCGACCATGGATGGACATATGTAGAAATAAATAGATGAAGTATTTTTTTTATTTTGGTTGTATTTAATACTTGTGTTAAAAGGAAATTTAGTGTTTAACCATCTTTCGAGAATATCAATCATCTACACAATGGTTGTTATATTCATATAATTTACGAAAAATGAAATCCCACTTGTCGAGTGATAGTTCATCATGTCCAGCAAGGCCAGGGGTATTGAACACAAATTGCAAGGGTAATAAAGGTACATTACCTACCACTACATTGTATGTTTTCCTAGTTATCATGGATTTTTTATTTAATAAATTTAATAAAAAATGGTTCTTTTTACTTGTAGGTCATATTTTATCAAATATATAAAAGATTGAGTAAACATAATGAATTGTTTTTTGGATTCAAATATGGATTTATTTTGGACATATGGTGACTCATGTTAATAAGGTAAATTTTTGGAAAACATTATAGATTATGATATTTAGGCAATTAAATGGTAAGTACCATACTTTAAGAGTGGTTTATTTTTATTTATATGGTTATAGGATCAAAACCATTTTATTTTTTGGTATTATTTATAGTTAATAATATATTTTATGAGGGATTGTTATTTTCTGAAAAATCTATATTGAACTTTGGGGTTTTACTATTGATTTTTTGAGAATAGTTTTTGGGGAATTTTGTTACATTATCCAAACCATTTTATTTTTGGTTAATGTATAAAGACTAGTTGAATACATATTAATAATTTTGTTGATAATTTTATCAGTATTTTTTGACTTATAAATTGTAATGCAAGTGAAATTTATCTTAAATAATATTCATTTGGATAAAAAGACTATTTTGTTGTTGAAATTGTTTAGGGGATGAAACTATACACGTCTATTATGTATTATTCTGTGTGTTCTTACTCTATATAGTAAATGAATTACTAAAATCTAGAGAAAATATCATGAACCCAATAATATTATCCAATTACCTTCTTTTTTCAGTGAATCAAATTATCTCTTAGATCATCAAATATTTATAGCATAGTGATTTTTATCTTTTTCCTAACAATGTTCTATGTCACTCATCATCTGAAAATAATGGTTATATATCTCTTCCATGTCCATGTTTTTTCACATTAAACCCTATAATGTTTTATCTCTACTGACATTCATAATTACACTTCATTATTATAGTTTTTATGTGTCCTTAATCTTTTTTTGTTGTGGGATTTCATTTTTTATTGAAAATTCAAACCCTTAGTATTCGATCATGTGTTTAAATTATAATGACGAAATTAATTAAAGGATGGGAGAATGTAACAGCCAAATAATTTACAATATTTTTATTTTTAAATAAATTTAATTTTTTTCAAATCTTAAAATGTATACAACACTATGATAAGCTTCACTACACATAATAACGAGTTGGGTTACGTTACATGCTAGGTCGAATTATGTTGAACAACAATATATTATAAAAATATTAATTTTAACATAATAAAATATAACATATATTTTAAGCGTGTGGTTATGAATAGTATTACCTAAATTATAAAAATAAAATATTAATTCACTGGTTACCAATTTTTGAAAATTAAAATATATACCAATTAAATATATAGGAAATATTTATTATTTTTACGTTCCCCAAGGATTTTTTTTTCAATATTAAAAAAATTAATTACAATTAGAAAATGATATTGATGATATATATATTTTTTATATTTAGTACTTTCATTATTCATACAAAAGATTTTGTAAGTATAAAAGAAAAGAAAATTTATATACCTAAATTTAAAAAAATCATATTTTAAATCAGTTTATAAAAATTTACATTGGTTAATTTATTGCAGTAATTGTTTTACATTTCATGTATTGAATCGTAGTAAACCATAATAAATTAATATTAAAAAACTTATTTCATCCAAATAATTTAGAGTTTTAAAATAAATTATGAATTGTTTTTAAATTATAATTTGATTATTTTTTATCATTTCATCCATTTTATGTCATTGGAATCGATTTCTCATTAAATTATATATAAAAAATATTTCAATCTTTTGAGGGTTTTACATTAAAAACGTGATTTCTCATTCCTTCAACAATATTATTTTTTTATAAATATATAATCTCTTTTTTTGGAATTTTAAAAATGGGATTCTATATTTTGAATAATAATGTTCAAAATTAATAATTAGGTATATTTTATTATTGGGCTTTATGAATAGTAAATTTAGTAATATTATTTAACATCACTTCTGGGTATGTTAGTTAAATAAGGGTAAAAATAATATTTGATAATTACTCTAAAACATTTCATAATTATATTATATAAATAATAATAGACTATAAGCATTAAATGGTCATTTGTGTGACCATTTATGTTATTTTGGATGAGAATATAACCATTATAATATTACATCAAAGGAAAGTCAATTTTCTCACACATTTGTTTTTAAGAAAAAAATTATCTGTAATGTGGGGTTATATAAGGGATATGTTATACTATAAATAATATTTCGAAATATAAAATGTTTATCTACATAGTGATGATTTAATTAAATTTTTAATGATTATATAATTACCTCAAATAGTGAAATAATGATAATGAATTAATTATTTAAATAATGAAAATATCAATTAAATGATATTATAAATAATATAATAAATATAAATTGATAAGAAATAATGTCAACCAATAATTTTTTATATTATTTGGGAATTTTATTAAAATTTTAGAACTAAATTTCCTATTTTATACAGTTTTTTGATATATTTTTTAATCATCAAGTAATGAATAGTGCAAAAATTGATAGTAGTTATATTTTAAAATAATTATTCTTTTATAAAATTTTATAAAAACATTAAAAATATTAAAATGAAAAAAAGGATTATGGTAAGTCCTGAAATTTCATCAATGATGCAATTTTTTTCATTTGTAATTTTATAGTAATATATAAATTCTCAATGTATAAATTTCATGATATCATGGTAATAATTTAAATGAAAAAACAAGGATTAAAGCAATAATGTTCAGGCTTCAAAAATATTCAAAACATATTTATTTTTAATTAGGTGAATTTATTTTGACCAACAAACAACTAATATTTTAAAACAATCATTTTGAATCATATGGACTAGAAAGTGAAATTACATTAATTTAATTATTTAAACAGTTCCAAATGTTTCCCTCCCCTTCTTTTGAAATATAACATGGTATTCTCAATTATTCACACATAATAACCTATTTTGTTCGAATACATCCAATCCAAAACTCTTAAAAACATCCAAACACTAATCTTATAATCCCCCCATTAGATGATATGTTTCCAATGATGTCTATTGGTATAAACTAAAAGCTGTTACCTGAAAAGGAGGTAAAGTTCATCCAAAATTTCTTTGGTTGTACTTCATTCCCCACTCCTCAATTTTATATTATTTAAGGTTTGTATAATAAAAAAACATATCGTAATTATACTGATATTTATATATATTATTTTTTCTTCATGAACAATCACACACATCTATCTAATGGGTTACAATGTTACCATTCTTTTGTATGATTAACTACCACCTCAAGAAACACTATTGTTCATTATTTTCATCTACAACCTATAATGGATGGGAAATATGATAGAACTTTGTTTATATATGATATATATTATATTTATTATTTATTTATGCTTCTTTAATTATTTTATAATGCATATCTTTATATATTCATTTTTTTAAATATGATAAAATCGTTTGTTTAAGTGTGGTCTACTGCCTCCTCAATGTGACTTGTTTCATTCATGATATGCCTGGAATGTAAAAAAGATGGTTTTAATAATAATATATGGAATATATGAAATAAATATGATATTTTAAGTTTAAAATAATATATATAATTTATTTATCATTCTTTTAATATTAAAAAGAAATTAAAATATCATTTTTTCCTACGTACGACCTAACTTCTCTATGAACGGTGCATTTCATTTCTTTTATAAAAATATAATGTATTATTAGAAATACATATATACTGAATATACATTATAATTAAATTATTTTTTACACTTATAAGTTCATGAAATCTTGATCTACATAATAATAATGTCAAATAATATGTCAAAACAGACTTGTAAAACTGGGAAATTAACACATAAAATAGTGAAAATAATTAAAGATTATCAATTAGTAATAAAACAATTTATTAATATAATATATGATATCATGAAATGAATAATGTTTTTATTTAAATTAATATCATAATATACCATTATAACATAGTTTAAGGAATGTACAACTAAAAATTATGAATGAGGTAGGTGATATTAGTCTAAATTTTATTTATGTTAGACACATGTCTTATACATTACTTGTTTATTTTTTGGGGAATAAAAAACAAATGAATTAATTTTGTGAGTTTTCTACTGAATATTATGGTATATTCATATGCATAAAATTTTACCTCCTTCATCAGGCATATTATTCAACTAATTATAAATTTTTAAGGGGATATTTCGCAATCTCATAATCATTTGGAATTTTTCTTGTTTAATTTTTCACTGGGAAATATTTTTGTTACAAGTTAGTTTTTTTGGAAAAAAAATTTTAGTCGTATACAATTATTATTTTTTATTTCATTTTTACACCTTTTGGAAATTTTACAAAATTCATTATTGAATATTTCTATTTTTCTCTAAAAGATGGTACTTTTCAAATAAATGTTGGAAACGAATGTTGTTTGACATATATGGAATGAATTGGTATTCCTTCAGTCATGATGTGATATTGTTTTGATGTTTAATTTTACTAGTTTTCAAGGTTATCTTGAAATTATAAAAAATTATTTTATAAATGTCTGGCCATTTAGATAAAATATTAGAAGGTTTTAATATATTTTGCCGCAATTTTCTTACTATTGAGAATTATTTGTTGTTATGAACTAAATAAATTTCATAAGTTGTATATACTATCTGTTGACATATTATATAATAAATATTACTTTTCCCATAATAATATATCTTTTATTGAATTTTATTCCATCATAGTGATTATAATTCAAATATTTCAAAACTGGTATGGGACATGTTTGAATGATTAACGATTTTGTTCAACAAAAATATTTATTGATATTTCAGTGGTATTTACATTCAACCACATTAACAAAAATTGTTATTTCATAGCCTCCACAAAGGAATTATTTATTAATATGTATCCATTATTCAATACATATATTTGATAAATCGTATTGTTTTTTATTTGAATCAATTATTTAATAAGAGGAATGCATTGGACGAGTATGACATGGGTGGGTCCCAATTATAGAAATAAACTCGATGCATCGGTAGTATCTTGAGATGAAATAGTTGGCCAAAATAGATAGATTTTAACCCAATATGCTATACAATCTTTTTAAATGTCCCAACAAAAAAAGGATCCATATACCTTAAAAACATGGCATCCAACAATTATGAACCTCCCTCATTTAGTCTCGGTAATTATTTATCAATGATATTTTGCATCAACATATATATAGATGAATTATATTATATTATTATTGAGTTAGATTGAATTTTTTTTAGTTTATTACATTGAAATATTTATTACGAATTACATATTTTTTTTACATTCATGTGTTATCATTTATATATTTATTCATGTGGGTTTACATACATTTATTCAATATTTATTCCATTTAACATACCCTTACTGAGAATTTGAGACCACTGTTATTATTTTTCCTTCCCTATTTTATGAAGATGAAATATATGAATGATCTTTCAAGAATGTAAATTTTTTACATAAATTATTCAATATATTAATTTCTCATTGTATAATGGGTATCATGTGTCTAATCTAGTTTTGCAATTCTTAAAAAGTGATCTGTCTTTTTGGATTAGATTCCATCTAAATAATGCCAATGTAATAAAATAGAGCACTAGCTTCGGGCTTTTGGGATCAGAGAATTATAAGAATTGGACATGTTATCCAGGGAAACTACTATGAAGTAGGATGACTGTAGGTATTGTCGCAATAATTGAGGGGTAAGAATTTTTATATATTCCATTAGGAATGAGAATCATGACATACAATGTTATAGGTAGAAATACGGAAGATGACCCGTATAAGGAGGGGTCATCATCTATAGTGATGAACCATGGTATCAAGAAATATTACATCATGTGGTGGGTCTATAAACCATGCAGTTGAATGTCATGTTAAAGGGATTTAAGAAATTAGTTTTTAAATAATATGGTAAATATGAGAGTCCATTTTAGTTTATGGTCATATATCATTGACATTGGTATCTTACATTTTGTCATTATCTGGAGAAGATGTTGCCCTGCAGTTTAACAATATGTACCCCTGAAGATGTAATACAGTTTAAAATCATGTGACTACTAAAATTTCATATATTTTTACATCATTTAAATAAGATATTTGATGTTCGGATGATGTATTACATGAGTAACTTATCATTTTTTTCAGAGTTATACCCTCCCTATATGTGGAGATCAATGAGTATCCAGATTTGAGGTATACCTTATGAATGATTTAAGGACCTCCCCTTATGGTTTCCCAAATAAGTGGACTCATCATAGGTATCATCAACATCCTTTAAGACAATACCATATATTCTTAAAGGAAGGATCGAATGTGAACCATTTTGTTAAATTTCCACCCCATGCGATTATGGTCTTTCAAGGACATACAATGGTTAGAGAATGTGTTCTTCGACATATTGATAATCATTCACATGAACTCCATATATCATGTCTAATTTATTAGGGTCATAACTGGTGGTTCAATTAAATTTTAGATGATTCTCTATATGTAAGACTACTTTTTCCCATACACTATAGAGTAAGGGGTTATTTGGGTGAAATTTAAACTTATTATCTCTTAGTCTTAAGGATAATATGAGAGATTTCTAGTAAAATAATTCTTATTTTATCATAATATTGGTTGTTGGATATTATAGATAGGTTTTATTAATTTCTAAATCTACTAATTAAATTTCATGTGATATCAGGAGTTGTGGTTGGACCGTGTGTTTTACTTTTTTACAACTTATTTAGCTGAGTGGCATGAAAAGTGTTGTTATTTCTTGTGAAAATAGTGTCAGGAATATCGAATCGATGGATTATGTGGAGATAAAAAATTCAATCACATAAAGATTATTTAATTATTGTAGAGGTATTTCTTATATCCACTTAAATAAAATGTAAGTGGAAGTTATAATGAACCTACCTTTTCAAGTTATAACTAGAGGTTTGGGGCCCACAGCTTCAACATCCAAAATTGGAAAGGGCTAGGAATAATTGATGAATACAAAATATATCGTGGATGATGAAAAAAAGATATCATGAATCTTAAATGTGTGACACTTCATGGGGAACTCAATATAGTTATAAACCATAATGATATTGAAATAACTAAATCTTCAGATCTGGTGAGAGAGATTCAATCATACTTTCGGGGCCTTCCATGATCTATTATGGACTTTTTTCATTACCTAAATAACATTCTCCACTGAGATACAATCATGAAGGATTATAATAAGGTAACATAGTTATAATATAACTTCTATTTGGGGGCCACCATATAGGTTAAATTTCACTACTTGTTGATATATTCTATCATTATTTGATCAGTCAGGTGGGAGAGTCCTATGTTGGAGATACTCAATGAATAGAGTCGTCCAATTTTTTGGTTATATCACTAATGTAGAATTTGAGGGTCCAGTTTGAGATGAGTTTATGACTAGATATTGTACCTATCAGTTATCATCATCATAAGTGACAAGATATATGACCCTTATATAAAACACATTAATTACTATGAAATCAGTAATGGGCTCTACATGGGATGCAACCGAACATTACAAGGAATAATATTGGTAATTCTATGATGAGTGAAAGGATCATCATTTCATAGTAATTAAACTATTTCATTAGCTCATGAGTCCATTCTAGTAGCGGTGATATCATTCTCCCTAACGATATAATCACTATAGATCAATTTTGTGACAAGTTCAGATTATACCTACACATGCAATTTAATGACTATAATCTTGAGGACCAACTCAAGACCAAGGTTATGAGATTGATACATAGCCTCATTATTGATTAATCCTTATAACACTAGAAATGAAAATGTAAAGATTTCATCTCTCGGGGAAATAAAGATAATCCAAAGTTTTATCAAGTTTAGTCTAGGGATGATGAGTCTTCCCATGGTCAGTCTATGAGATGAACCACTAAAGTGAATATTCTAGAAAGATGTGGTATGATCCATAGAGAGTGTGGACTCATCGTAAAAATAGACTTCTATGGGTAATTAATTTGTGGACATATGAATGGGAAAGAAATTCACTAGTACCTTTCCCTTGAAATCCTTTCATGGAAAAAACATGATCCCGAACTATGACAGAATTACTGATCAACACACTAACTACCATGTTAGCATTTGGTGATTGTGGATTCAAATTAATTATTTGATATAGGATACTAGCAGTATCTTGTAGTTCTATAAGTTTTATTGAAAATTATCTAATGTGATGTGTATGGAAAGGCCACTTTTTTCAATGGGAGAATATTTGGTCTTCGTGTTGAGTACCATGTGCTTTAAGTATTACAAGCTATTTTTCCCTAACCAAATTACTCTTATAATATATATGGTATCCAAGAGACCATTATAAAATGTAATATAAATTATCATAGGCCTTCTTGGGATGGGTTGCATCTTAATAGGAGGATATCAAAGCCATATATTGATGTCCTATAATACGACATGGTAATATTCATCCAAATGGCATGTAGTTCATTTCATCATTATCTATGAATGGAGATTATATTTATTATATAGATTTAGAATGAATTATTAAGTGTAGTCCAGGTATCCTTGGAATCCTTAAAACTCCAATATTTTATTTACATAAGGCATATGTCAGATAAATTTGATATTTTATAAGTATATCTCAATTTCAATATATCTGATGGAAATGCTAATGAATATTTTAGAGGTGACCCAAAATGAACACATTAGGGGGTTCATCTTCATGTGATGGGTTCTGATTATGTTGAATATTTTATTATTTTCATTTATACGCTTTTGATGATGTTGGGATTTCACCTCCAAATCATCCATATAGAAGTCTACTAATGTCCAATGTAGAACCATGAGGACGTGGTGCATGGCATGATGGTTTGTAGCCCCAAACATCATCAAAATGAACGAAATCATTTTTTAATTGAAGGATACCTTATGAACATTGAATTAATTGTCTTATTAATCATAGTTATCCATATAGATCTAATTATAACCAACGTATCCATATTAGAAGGATATTTCCTATAAATTAGGAATCAAGTTGAGTAGAAACTATATCATCGGAAGGGTAAAATATGCCTTCATGATTTTGAATTTTTGGTCCTAGAATCAATGAAGTCACTTATTATTCCATTTTCTATCCTAATTGGGAAAATATTTTTTAGAAACATAGGGTAATGTATCACCATAATTAAGAACGATATGATATGCATATGGACTCCAGTAAAAAATGAGCTATAAAAAGGGTGAAACATTCTAAGAGGCTGTTTGAAACCATGGTGGACGATAGGGAGGCTAGCGAGATGAACAAAAACCCAAGGGGTGTACATTACAATTTCCATGTAGATAAAAGTGATCACATCATGATTTTACATTCTGAAATCAATATATTTTTATTTGTTAATTGAAATACATAACCACAGTGATTGGTGTTACCAACAGATCATCACATGTTCTATGACTCACCGAGGTCATGTTAGAGGCTTGGGTGGATTCAACCCCTTCAAGAGTAGGAAGAGATTCCTCAAAATCCACTTCATCATCTAAAACATGAGGATTAGATGAATGGGGTGACTCCCTTGGAGTAAGATATTTTGATTGTTGCTACCACATACATCGAAAGGTGTAGAATCCTCATACATGGACATCTATTCAATGTATTACATAGAGAAAAAGGTTCTTGACCTACTTTTATTTGGATTATGGCTTTGATATATGCCTTTGATATCAAAGAAATGATGATGTTTTGACCACCATCCTGTCATCTTTGCTCGAAGGATAATGTGATATTGTCACATATTAGTTTCCATGGAGAACACCTCTCACTATACAACATGATTAGGGTTTTTTAAATCAATTTAAATTGTAATATATTGTTATATGATGTAATATACAAGAATTATGTTCTACTAGGGACTTTGATATATTTCCCAATATCTAAGATCATTTACTCTAAATAATGGATTTTCTAGATGTAGTTATACTTTAGAAATGATCAGGGATCCTATTATGTGGTTTCCAGGTCATTGGGGTTGTTGATACTCTCATCCCCATTATAATAATTCTAATTATCCTTCCTTTTGAGGTACCAACCATCTATCTAGTGAGATTCATAAGATTTGGAGGGCGTAGAAGCACTGTAGTTTACTCGTACTACACTATTGAGAGAGACTATAAGGCACTTTTGGTATGAAGAGGGGACCCCTACATATAGATCGAGTTAGGGACTCCCTTTTATAGTGTTGTATGAATTTTCATAATAATAATTACATGAATTTGGTTCTTTTTACCAAATACTATAATTGAGTGTTTAGGATAATATTTCGGCATTAATTATTATCACTCTTGTCATTCCTTTAAATATCCTTGTTTTATAGAGCTAGATCTAATTCTCTGAGCCATATCATGTGGGGTTTATGTGATGGGATGAGATTAATCCCAAAGAAAATATAAAGCATGAAATGATTTATTTCAACACCAATGAACTATATTTGGACATATTGAAAATGTTTGTGAACCTGAATAGTCGTACAATCTTCTTTTATAGAGATAAAAACGATTTCTTAGCATTCCACATGAATAAATGCATTTACATAATAAGGTTCAGTCGTAGAAAACTCAATCCTGAACTATATAAGTTTCTTCATATCCTTAATGAGATCCTTATGCATCTCTTTTGATTTTAATAGTGTATAAAGGATTGAGATAAATGAACGTATACCGGTAAGGTACTTCATCACATCATACATTTGGGAAAGGGAAATATATATTATTATCAATGGTATCTCTTAATTAGGGATAATAGTTGAAACTGTTGGTTATAGTGTATGTGGATGGTTGATGTTTTTAATGTATAACTATCTATTGGATGGACTGGGAAATGTTTTTGATTTATATAATCGAACCATGGCCTTCCACAGCTGACAATCATGCAATAATAGTTGAGTTACATTATCATCCAATTTGGAAGATAATGGATGTGAACACAATGGAGAGTCCTGTGAAGGTTGTGCTTATTGTTCATTTCATGAAGCTTATTTTATGATCTTAGTAGAATTAACTGTACTTTATAATGTTTCAAATAATATATCTTTTCTATTAGCATGTTACCTAACCCTATTGTAATGGTGTCAACTAGAGTATTCTATGGGGATGACATGGGTTTCAACATCAAGGAGTACTGTATGAAAATCTACAATCATGATAGTTTTCAAAAAAGTATATTCCTATTATTCCTTAGCAGAATATTTATAGATGTGATGTTTTTAGACCTTATCCCAATTTAGGAAACATGATGTCACCAATAGTATAATTTATTTTCGTCCCTAGTGGGGGACTTGGATTGCCCTAGAATCTTCATAGCCTATATTTTTGAGACATTAAAGGTATTGGTGTAGATGTGGTTTTGGAGGAGGACTGGGGACTTCATGGGGGGTCATGGATTTACCAAAAACTCATGTATAATGGCATGGATACCAAAAATGATATTATGAGATATCAAGATGATGTAACTATATTTACCTCTTACAGGAATATGATGTCACTTAGTAGAGTCTCATCAATATAAGGTGTTGGTGAGACATATTACACTAGTATTAGGGAATCACCCTACTAAATGGTATCACGGTTTATATGGTCCTAGACACAATATTTGAAGTTGAATCACTCATCAATTTTTTGTCTCAGTATCCCTTGATATGAGAATTAGTCGGCATGATCAAAGAGTTTAGCCTCTTTGGGCCTCATACATTCATGAATCATCAAGATGTTCTTAACAATTGCACATATGATGTACCATGGGACCTGAACATCCTTGAAATAGTATAATTTTTTCTTATATTATTTTTTGGAAATTTTGGAACATTTCATTGATGGATGGATTAAGCGATATTCTCATGAAGAGCTTAATCTTGGTGTGGAATTTCATGTGGAGGTTCCAAATTTCAAACATGTTTTAAACCCAAGTCTATACAACAGAATATATTTTCTATTTCAAAATAATTCGCACAGGGATGGAAGTGGTCATGGGAACTACTTCTTTATATACAATTAAAAAAAGGGGTGTGATCTCATGGGTCAAGTTGGATTTGGGGTGGGTTTGGGGTTGGGTGGGATTATTAAAAAAATAACAGTATTTAAAATTGGATTATATGGATATCCCTCAAGTTAAGTCATCCAATTCAGGTTAAATTTTATATAAAATAACCAAATTATTTTAACAGTGAAACCACAATTTATTATGAACACATAATGAATTTTACATGAATAGCCTCCACCAATAAAAAAAATTTGTTTGGTCCTTTTCCAATGTAACACCCATGAAATTTTTTTGGATGAAATTATTGTACATACTCCAAAACACACCTCCCCCTTATATTTACCAGGTATACATTAATTTAAAATTCATTTTTTTCCGACCACCCTCCCCATTCCCATTATATGTATAAGATGCATTGTTCTTCCCCTATTTTAACCAAACGACTATCATCCCCACTCTTTAATTTTTCGATATCGAACATATCCTTATTTAAATTCCAAATCCAGTCATCTTCTAACAACCTACCTCCTCTATCCAAATCATAGAAACCAAAAATTTAGTTTCAATCTCCCCTAATTTCATGTACATCGCTGAATGAAACTGGTACATAAAAGGATAAAACAAATACATATCATTTTCTAGTTTCAATGCCACAAACATGGATAGAATATTTAAGAAATATGGTTCCACGATAGTGAAAATGTTACTCTATCGCTTCTTCTTCAGTAATGGAATGACTTTGGGTACCATCCTAATATGAATCTTTCTAACAAAACCTCATATGAACCACTCCATCTATGTATTTTTATTTTGAATATTAATATAACCAAAACATAGAGATAATGTCTCTCTCATGGATGAATTTGGTTTATTGGATGCTAAGGCCAGGAAGTTGGAACTCTGAGTTCATTTCATGTGTGTTTATTTTTTTTAAATATTCATAGGTCACAAAATTAAAATTGACTCCTAATGGTGGAAGGGCTCCTCCCACCTCCCTACCTTTTCCTGAGTTTGATTACATGACATTGGTTGGTGGGGGTTTGCTGCATTTTTATAAAAATAATGTGAAAGGCGTTAGAGGGAATGCGTCTTTTTCCTATTGTAAATGAAAAATGCTGCCCTCTCGGATCTTTTTTACATTAAATACATATAAGAAGGAACCCACCCTCCCACATCTCATCTCATCAAAATTCACTCATATATGTACATTCTATAGTCTCCCTCTAATAGAATTATTCATCATGTGTGGTGGATCTCACGATCTAGAAGAAGTCCCATTTTTTGAAAACATTATTTAATAGTATTGTTTCATTTTAAATTAAATATTATGTATTTATTTAATTTAACACTTTTTAGTTAGTTCTAAATATGTTTTTTATTATGTAATTAAGTTATAAACATTTTACAAATAATAGTTTTTATTAATAATGATTATTATAGACTAACTAAAAGACAATATTGGATTAAAAATGATTACATATAACGATTATTTATTTTTAATTAACTAATGTATATCATATGATTAAATATTTATTAAGGAATAAATAATTATGAATTAATTAAATCTTAACTTATAATTATAGTTTGATTAATTAGTGATTTATTAATGATTATCTAATGATCAAGTATTGATTAAATAATGAACAATGATTATATAATTATTAAAAATTCATTATGGAATGAAAAAATAAGTAATGATTAACTATTTATTACATATCGATTATCTATTGATTATGTAATGATTAAATAATCATTATTTAATGACTAAAAATGATTAATAGATGATTAAATAATGAAGAAGTGATGGTTAATGAATGATTAAGGGATGAATAATGAACGATTATGGGATGTTTATAATATGTTTAAGGGTTTCTAGAATAATGATTAAGTAATGATAGGTGTATTTTTAATAAATGAATAACCAATTCTTAATTATTATCTAAGAAATGTTTGACTATTGATTAACTAATGTTTAACTTATGATTGGTGGACTCTATTGGGATATAAAAAATTATTCTAAAAATTTTGAAGCATAAAGATTATGTGTTTATCTATGAAATGTAAATCCCTATATAGATATAAAAAATTGGTTTAGGTATGGAAAAAATGTACCTAATAGTGAAAACTCCAAGAAGGGGTCTCGGTCTATACATGGGGAAACATGGTACATGAAAACGGGCCTTGTTTCACCCCATGTCTTATAATCCAAGTGTGTATGCTTTATATGATTCATATTTTATTTATAAACTACTAAAATACCATCAAAATGAGAAAACATATACAAAGAAACATTTGTATCATATTTTCGAGTAAAATAATATGTTCTAAATTTTTAGGATCATAATAATTATATGATCAACTCTCTTAATCATTAGTATTAATAAAATGTTTTGGAAACTGAGATAAAGAAATATAAACACTAAATATCTTTATTTATCAATGAAAAAATGAAAATTATAATCATATAATGTGATAATGGAGAAGAAAAAACACATTAAACGAAACATGAATGATTTAAGACATAAATTAAATACAATAAAATTATTCAATGGAACATTGTTTGTATGATAAGATACTAACATAAAAAATGAGGATAATCCAACTTATTTTTAAACCGGCAGCATAATAACATCTTCTAATTGTATGTACATATCTAAATAATTATCAAATGTTTTTGGCCTTTTAATGAAATATAATATAAAATCTAAGGGATATAATTGGAAGGCTGAAAACTTTTGAAAATTCAGATTTCATATAATTGATTGAAATGTGTTATTTTGCTACCAAGGAGGTAAATTGAGTATTGATGTCAACAACATGTGAAGTATCTCTACCACTGGGCAGATGAGAAGTGCATCATATATAAGATGTACATATGATGAAATTTAATCTTTCATGGATTGTTAAGTATAATCTAGGGTATTAAAATAATTCTATATTGTATATTACTCAATATGGTTGAGGGATTAATAATATTGTATGATAATAAATTTCCATCAGTTTTTTATTTCCCTTTTTTAAATCATTTTTAATCTATTTAGAGCATACTAAAGTAAAAAAGATTATCCACATCTTGGATCAATAAGAGGATGGTGTTGCAAGCCTGACATTGATCCACGATGTAAGACAATGGATGATACCATATTATAATTAGGTTCACAAAAACAAGCTTGATCACCCCCTCAGAGAGTGGAGTTTCATGCTTAGGAACTCCTCTAGTTTCTTGTGATGCTGAGTAGCCATGGAAATGATGACATAGAACACATGTTCATTAATGTTAACCCTAACCTATTCCATAAGAAGATATCAACCCTTTAGTCGACCGTCCTCATCCAATTGTGGATGTGCATAATGAGGCATGAGATCCACCATTCTTGATAGGATATCTATAGTTTTCTACAGCCTGGAGTCTAATCCTTTGCAGCCTATATGGTTCCCCTATTTGATGATGTTGGTCCTTATAAATCCCTTGTGGGACAATGATCAGATATGCAATAAAACAACCATGTGACACATCCTCCCACTTAAACAAAGTCATATCATGCTTTGGTTGACATTCCAATCCTCGAGGATCAGCCATCTCTAGGTCATTAGATTCCACCCCAGCACATAGCACATCAATCTTGATATAAAAATTATATTCTCTCACCATCATCTGGGAAAGAACCTCCACAAATAAATTAATTGTAAACATTTAATAATTTTTAATTATTGGTTTTGGTACTTCATAAACTTTATTAATGACATTAATTGGTATGTTATTGGTTTTATGATGTTGCACAAGTATGAAACTTATGAAAAGGTAAATGATTAATTGAATAAATTACATTGTTAATTGGGAAAAATTATTATGATCCATTGATCAAATAATATTGTTGCATACAGGAAATAGAAATTCCTATAATACATGAGATATTGTGGAATTCATTTACACCTCACTCCTTAGGGAAACAAATTGTTCAACAGTGTTTCTATAATAATGAATCATGTCTTATTAGACATGGTTCAGTCACCGATGAGTTGGTGTTATTTTATTATTTCATTATTTTGGTGTACTATGAATGTAATTTCATTTCTACTGAACTATTTTACATCTAATGTGTTCATAAATATACTATACGATATATTCAATTTTAAATGTTCAAAAATATCTTTTATTAAGTTTTATTCCCTAAAATGCTCATATGAAAAATGGTTTCTATTAAACACAAACCTAAATTATTCAAATTATTTTTTATTGTCTATCACAATGAAAATATGGTATATTATTTTTATAATATAACAAAACAAAATGTTTTTCTGGATGAAACTAGTGCATTCCATGAGAATGAAATTATTAATTGAGGATCAAGTGGGTTGATATTTGATCTTGGAAAATTTCAGGATCAATAAAAATGAATTTTTCCTAAAATGAATGTGGATTTGGTTCCAAATATCTATGTAGAGGAAGAACCAACTCTTGTGATACAATAACATCAACTTTCTTGAGGGATTCCTTTAGAGCCGTAGATATACGAAATTATTATATAAAATGATTATGATGTAATTTTCATAGATGATAAAGCTACAACCTTTTGATAGTACATTTAGGGTTCCAATTATAATAATTGGTTCAAATCCATAGAATAAATAATGGACTCCATGTACATAAACATGGTATGGAATTTGGTTGCTCCACATGAAGGGGAGGGACCCATTGGGTTGATGTGGGGTTTTAATATGAAAAATAATATGGATTCAAGGATATATACATATAAATATCACATAGTAGAAATTTTTGCATAAAATTAATTTTAACAACTCTGAGGATTCATTTTAATCAATTGAAATGATAATGTCTAATAAAATATTTACTATAATGACAAAGATATTATATAAATATTATTACATCATCTTAATAATTATCATCTATATAATATTATACAAAAAATTATGGTCTATCATCATAAGGAATTGGGTACCAGATAAAAATAATTACATATTATTTTATTCCCATCATCATTGTTTCTCATAAACCCCACCATACGCTTACTACACAGAATATCACTAAGACATACATAAAATAATTTTTGAGCCAAAATTAACATTAAGATTTCCATTTCATAAAAATGTATAATACATGAAGAGAGAAAATAATTATATAATGGAAACATATAGGTACTGATTATGAAGCATCACATGAAAACATGGTGTAATATTTAAATATCATAAGAGCATAGTAAACACAAGATATCATAAAGTGTTGGAAAAACATAATAAATTTTATCATAATATATATACGCATAATGAACCATAATATTATAGGTATATAATGAGAACACAAAAATTTTATTTAACTAAATTAAATGAAGAATAAAACCATGTATAATTTATTTCTAACAATATACCTGTAAATAATATATATATATAATTATATTTATAAATATGAATAAATTTATAAATTATTATTATTTTTAACTAAAAGGTGGTAGGGGTCCTACCACCATTCTTACATAGAAAAAATAATATGTTTTACCAATACATTTTATAAAAAAATCAAAAAACCAATAAAAATTCCACGAACTACATTAATCAGCATTTATATTTTTTAATTATAATTAATTTTATTTATCCAAATACCCTCACAGTCACATCGTTATACACTAAAACCTTTTCATTATGTTCATATATTCAACTATATATATTTTATTAATTGAGATAATAATATAACTGTGTATGTATAGTATAAATATATATTTTAAAAAATATATATAAGGATATATATATATATAAATATATATTTTTTATAATTGTATTATTGAATAATTGTAAATATCATGTCCTTAAATTACCCTATAAGATAATACTTATTTTTAAAAACACTCAATAATAAAAAAAAATATTGTAATAATATTTAAATATTAGTGTATTTTTTATTAGTTTATTCACTAATCATTCACACTAATTTTTAATCCTATTCTCATTATATTTTTCTATTAATTTCCTCCCTCCCCTTCTTCCATAAATAACAAAACACCTATGTTCACTCTCACTCCACTCTGAATCTCAATTGACATCAATAATTTATATTTCTATCAATGATGAAATAACCACTCATATACATCTAATGAAATCATGTATTTCACACACCTTGTATTCCCACTCCCTATCAGTTGATTATGTATGAAACACTAGTTGATGCCTGCCCCACTGATGAATGATGAATCTACAAAAATCAGTTCATGTACTACATATAACCCCACTTTTCACCACTATTTAAATTTCCCAACAATAGAACTATTAGTTCCCACATTGGAGCAATGGAGGCTTTTTCTACTATCATGTGGGTTTATTAAAAAATATTTTTGTGATACATTTTTAATTTTGTATTAAAAACAATATATTTATAAAAAAATAAGGAATGTGGGTTTCATTCAGGATTTCATGATTCTTTTGTGGGATGGGGGAGTCTGGATAAATACACCAATTTTTATGCAGGATCTTTCAAGATATTTCCAATGTGTGCTCAAACACATGTTGGATTATACAACCAACATCTTATCTCTTTTTTCATTTCATTCTATGTGGTCCTTTTCGTGTATTCATCGATATGTAAATATTATTTTTTGACTACAAAATTCCACCTAGATATCACATAGACATGCTGGTTGAAACCAACATGTTATACACTTTTTCAATGTGAGTCCCTAATAGTTGTTCCTAAAAATGCTTCACATCAGGTGAGTATGTGAGCCTCTTCCCTAATGAAATGAAATTAGAAAATGTGTCATTAATCCTATATATAAATATGTAGAAGTTGGAAATGTTGTTCTTTAACAAAGAGGATCTAAAATAGTAGAGAAACTTCCTATGGAGATCCTTCTAGTCAAAGATGGATCTTAGGTCCAACTGAATGCACCTAACTAAATTGAGCCAATAGAGAGTCTATATGAAACGCTAAATCTTGGTGAATTCATTCTAATATGGATTACCCAAAATCACAATATATTATGAGGAAATGTGGACCAAATGATTTAGTGGATCAATAGTATAATTTAATGTTGTGAAAATTCAACTAAATAATTGTAATGGTGGGTAGATGTGATACAACCATGTCATATTCTAAGGATGGAATGCCACACCACTCAGGTCATGTAGGTGGGTCATATCTCAATGATTTTCCATGTCCACTAGTCACTATCTTGATTGAGTGGAAATGAAAACCATCCTTATCCCAAGGATCCAGACCATTAAATAGTGGATTTTTAGTCATAGGGGCTGAGTCCCCTTCGGTATTGTTTCACTCTAGGATTTGTTTAGTGGGGAGTTCAGCAATGAGCCTCATGTAGCATTCATGCTCTTTCAAAAATCCTACCATTATGTTATATGGCTTAGTTTTTAGTTAATCATCATATATCACAATAGATTTTGTAATTATGTTAACTTATTTCAACATGTTGAGGGGTAGGTGGTAGATACCCAATGGGAGGACATCCGCAGCCTTCCCTCTATCTCTGGAAACACATAAACTTTCCTCCAATAAGATCTATCTTATATTGAATATCTCTATGGTGTGGGTTTTCTCTATCATTCATTGTGTCATAAACATGGTATCTCAAATATTCCACGATATATATCATGATGATGTTCATAAAGGTAGTGGCTGGAGGGGAACTTCCATCATCAACTGGAGGGATTTCCGGACGATCGTCTTGTTATTGTAGAAGGTGACAACAATTGAGGGAAATATACTTCCCTATGTCTCTGATCTTTATATATAAATACACTTATTTAATGGGATATTGGATCACGGTGAGGCTCCTTGAATAGTACCACAAAAAACATAGGAAATAATCATATGGTCTATGGAATATAGGCACTAAAAGTGAATTGATTACAACTTCTCATACATTTGATGGATATATTATAGATGTCTATGGTATCTTGGGTAAGCCAATTTGCAATATTAAAAATGGTTGAATTTAACCGAGATATATTTTTTGTATATATGTAACATGGCTATCAATGATGACATACAAGATGGTGGAGTGTGGATTGGAAGGTGTCCAAAATGTGAATGATTGCTTTTCGGTTCCTAGGACCTCCCCCGAGTCTTCCTGATGCTCAATTACTATAGCGTATTTTTTTTCTAGATCACCCCATGATCTAATTGGTGAGGATTTTGAATCTTGTTGTGTTAGTGACATAGGCCAACTATGGAGTTGATTTCTTGGATAAGGGTGTGTCACATGGTCCAACTGTCCCGGTAATGTCATAGGGTTTTGAGAATCTGGGGAATGATACATAACCATATCTACATTGGATGTGGGTATCCATTATCTACTACTAATATAGAAGGTTGTGGTAATTTTAGAGGTGAATTGAGTGTTAACCACCATTTGATGGTGTCAAACCAGACCCTAACGGTTCCCATACTTCCATGATGGATGTAGAGAGAGAAGATCATGGTGGAAGGGACAGTTGTATAGAGATCCCATAGAAGTAATCCAATCCATCTTATTAATAGAGAATAATATGGAGATTTATGTGGATTTTTTGGTCCTCAGTATTATGTATTGTTAGACTCAATTAATGGTTTCTCTTATCAAGATCTAGTTGTAATTCCAGACGTTTTTCCATAGAGTCATCCATTGCCTTAAATTCAAGGAGTTTGATGGTGAAATTTCATTTCCACCATTCCTTCAACATTATAAGTGGTGTCCCACCAGTGTAACCCCCTAGGGATCAATAGTATTTCGTTCACATTCTTCGGAATCAGAACTGATGGAAGAACATCACAAAAATTATTTTCTCCTATACCCCATGACGAATCACTAGAGAATGGGATGTATTATTCATATAGTGGTCAACCATTCCCATTGATGGGGTTGTTTTTAGTACCATTAGGTAGAAATTATTCATCATGGGATTCCACATGATGATTTTCAGTGGATTCCATTATGGGGTGTCAACTCTATATATTAAGTGGGAGTTTTGGGTCATTATCATTATCGATCAATGGCTACTCCCCACATAGTGGTTGTGAGGGTGGTAGGATATGTGTCAATGGTGATGGGGGCCACTAAATCTATTAGAGAGGAAACCTGTTTGAAAAGGATTGTGGACTCCCCCTATCATAGGTGTTTATAATTTCGGAATACGGCTGGAAAAGTATATATTAGGTGAATCTTCTCATCTTCGCATGGATTCAAATTTCATTATATATGTTTTCCGGAGATATTGGAAGGTTTTCATAGTATACATGATCCATTATTCTCTATCCTCTTCATTGTATGGGAGAAATGTCACGACCCGTCCTCGGGGCCTGTTCTGTGATGACCTCAAGCCCGCATTCCATAGGCCAGGGGATGGCGACTAGAAACAAGACGTAATTCCTGGTAAAAAGGGAAGGTATTTCCTTTTTAAAGTAAAAAAACACCATAGAGAAAGCAAGAAGAAATAAACACTAAGTAAAAACTGGGTACAAAAGATGTGCGGAAAAGTAAGTGGGCCAGAATACAAAACCAAACTGAAAGTAAAGTACAACTGGAAATGGGAGTACCGCAACTGAAAAGTAAAGCCACAGCCTCGAGCCGTCCACTGGAAGTCCCACCTGAAGGGTGGGTACAGATAGCCTCCACAGCTCCTCAGGTCCAGCCGTCTGCTCTGTGTACGCCCCGACCAGTGGTCCACCACCAGGTACCGACCAACTCCTTGTGCATCAACCACAATCAGCTTTGTCCATCGTCTGAAACCAATACAACATAGTGCGGGCATAACCCGTGCAAGGGTGAGTATAAGATACTCAGTTGGGATCCTGAGACCGCCGAAGGTCTCCCAGAATCCACAAAGGATAATCCACAAAGGAAAGATAAAATCACGAAGTAACATCTGACACTACATAGGTATATTCCCATATATATACCTAAGTCATCAATTCTAGTTCGTTCCAACATCTAAGCCCATGTTCAATCACGTCCACACATGATAGTACAACACAATCCACACAGGAAATCAAGTCAATCATATCGAAGATAATGATTGAATGTCAAGATTCAGCTTATACAGGTATACTTCTTCGTAAGAAGATAGAGATGATCATATTTAGCCATTGATTCATATAAGTCGTCGTACCCACACAGGATCGATAGGTACTAACCCCCGCAATGACCCACAAAGGATCGTTAGGTAGCTAACCCCCGCAATGACCCAAAAAAGATCGATAGGTAACTAACCCCCGCAATGACCCACACAGGATCGGACCCACACAGGATCTGTAGGCGCTGGCCCACACAGGACCGCTGAGCACTGACCCACACAGGATCTAACACACATAGGATTCGTAGCACTGATCCACGTAGGATCGCTGAGTGCTGTAGGCATCATCATTGAATCCACGGATGATTTCTGAACAGTCGTCTTTGTCGTCGGAGTCGCAACTAGCTCTAGTGTTCCCACACACAGCAAGCTCGTTCGGGAGGGTCCGCTCCACAAGACGAGGGGCTGATAGATCAACTGAAACATAGTCCGGGGTTGATGTATCCAAATGTTCCGTATTGTCAATAGGAACTCAATGTCATAGACGACGCGTCAATCAGACGCCCGGTATGAGAGTTGTTGGCTTTTTCATCCCAGGAGCCCGGTTGGTTTTTAAGTCAAAACCAACCTAACTGTACTCCAACAACATCCAATCCTCGAGATGATTAATCCAAAAGGTCTGTATCACATAGAGGAATCCATGATTGTCGACGACACGTCAATCAGACGACTGGAACTCAAGTTATAAGTGTTTCCGCTCCAAGGGCGCGGTTGGTTTCGTGTACGAACCAACCCGGCCAAAACCCAATGTTCTCCGAAACCTTGAGTGTAAAATACCGAAATGGCCGTCTCAGTCCAAGGATCTCATCGCAGCTGACATTGCATCGATCGGAGGTCCTCATCCCATGTTATGGGAAAAAGACCCTGAGAGGACTGGTATTAGGGGGGTCAGGCCCGGTCCGAACCGGCCCGGTACCCCCTGGGTCAACCCGACCCGGGTCTGGGTCCGGCCCATTAGGGCATGGTCCGGCCCGGTGGGCGTGGCCCGGCCCGGCCTGGCTGCGGCCTGGCCAGCGAGCCAGGCAGCTCGGCCTTAATGGCAGCACAAAGAGGGGGGGAACTGCCCCCCACATAGTGAAACTGCGGCCCCCATGAATGGGGCTGCACCTGCTGGACAACCGGGGGTTACGAACCCCCAGTTTTCCCCTTAACCGGTCAGCCAGCTGGCTGCTGCTACCGCGGGACTGGGGCAATCCCATCCCCCTGCTCCGACGCCGGTGGCCAGAAACTGGCTGTCATTCCCTGCTCTGCCGCAGATTATGGCCGCAGCCTTGGTCCGTCCGGTGCGGCGCGACGGCGCCTCACCCCTCTGCCGTGGCCCCGCTCCGGCCATGGTGCTTTTGTGGTTCTCCGGTGGGACGCGACAGCACCACGTCTTTGGTTCGTCTTCAATGACGTGGTGCGACGGTGCTGCGCTTCTCCCACTTTCCTTAGTATTTCCCACGTGGTGCTTTGGCACCACGTTGCCTTGCTCGTGCCGAAAATAATATCAAACAACTAAAGGGGAGAGGAGGGTCAGCCGTGTCCGTGCGGTCAGACCTCCTTCCATTATTGCGATAACCGGAGTCCCAAATAAGATGATAAGTCACTGATGAAAGTAATAATAAACATAAGAAATAATAATCCCCCTACCTCGAGTGTAGTCGTCGAACAAGGTTGTCGTGGAAAGGGATGTCGCGAAATTGATCGTCATGGAAGAAGGCGTCGTGGAAGGAGGATCGTCGCGTCACGGAGAAAATATTCGTCGGTGTCGCCTCATTGATCTCCGAGGATTCGGCGTTCTTGTCGACCGTCGTCGGAGGTCGGCGTTCTTCGCGTTCTTCGCGTTCTTCGTCGAGGAGGAAGAACTTCATGAACCTGAGCAAATTCTCCCAAGCCTCTAACAACCCAAGAAATCTAACAAAATAAGAGTTTGTCTTATTTTATTTCACAAGACATGCGTTTTAAAGTTCAAAAAACGAAACAATCAGTTAAAAGAATTAATTGTAACGTTCAAACTGCCCAAATTAATAGTGGTGTTTCATAAACAGAATAACGCAAGGGTTGACTTCCACTTAATAGGGGTGCAGGTGTGTTACAGTAATAAAGGAGGGGGGTTTAGGAAGAAAAGAAACGGTGGGGCTCGTATGGGTCCCACCTCACAAATATCCTAACTAGGGGGTAGGATATTGTGGGTCCCACATCATCCACATAGTTTAGGTCAAACAAAATAAAATAAAATTGGGTGCACCGCTTTTATTTCATTACTCAACTTAACCCAAAAATTTAAAAACCACACCCGAGAAAACGCAACTCTGAAAAAGGTGGTTCTCAGCAATTATCGGTGTTGCTATTCCATCGGTGCACTCAGAATTCAATTCCGAGCACCGGTTCAAAAGTTAGAAAAATCTGCTCGTTTTTTCACTGAACATACCCGAGCTAAAATTTGGAAAATGATTCCGGGCACACCAGGCCTCAGAATCAGGTGCCGTCAGAAAATGTGTTCTTTTAAAATCCCAAAGAAAATTAAAAAGAAATTACCTTGAATGTTACGATTCTTTACATTACTCCCACCTCAAGTCATTACGTCTCCGAAAAGATACATCATTGACTAGGGAAACAAATGTGGGTACTAAGAACACATTTGATCCTCCCGCTCCCAAGTGATCTCCTAGAGGTTTACGTGCGGCCATCTGATGTGAACAAGAGGAATTGACCATCCATGTAGGACTCACTCCTATCGATCATCAATCTCCACTGGGACCTCTGCAAAAGTCACCCCATCATCAATGTACAACTCCCCATGGTCAATGATATGCATCAGGTTGGGCACGTATCTTCTCAGCTGAGATACATGGAATACGTCGTGCAGTCGGTGCAACTGAGGTGGTAGAGCCAAGCAATAAGACAACTCTCATATCCCGTTGAGGGCCTGGAATGGGATGATGAAGCATGGAGACAACTTACCATCTCGGCCAAATATCTTTAATACCCGTCGAGGTGAGACCCGCATAAAGACGTGGTCACCATCCTCAAACTCCAGTGGCCCCCGCCTCCTTTCAGCATAAGACTTCTGTCGGCTCTGAGCTGTCCTCATCTGCTCTTGGATGACCTGGACTTTCTCTGTCGTGGCCTCGACCATCTCTGGTCCCAAAAGTGCTGACTCCCCAGGGTCTGTCCAGCACAGCGGTGATCTGCAAGGTTGGTCATACAACGCATCGTATGGTGCCATCCCGATGGTGGAGTGGTAGTTGTTGTTGTATGTGAACTCCACCAAGGGTAGTTGGTCCTCCCAGCTACGACCAAAGTCGAGGACACATGCATGGAGCATGTCCTCGAGAGTCTAAATGGTCCTCTCCATCTGACCATCCGTCTGAGGGTGAAAGGCGGTGCTCAGACGTAGCTGCATCCTGAATGCCTCCTACAACCCCTTCCAAAGCCAGGAAGTAAAGATACCATCTTGATCGGAGACGAAATATGATGGCACACCATGAAGCCATACAATATCTTGAACGTAGAGGTGTCGCAAGCTCTCCACTGAGCCCCGATCTCTGATAGGTAAGAAGTGGGCCGACTTGGTGAGTCGGTCGACAATCACCCAAATGGAGTCGTGACCTTTGGAAGTGCGTGGAAGTACAGTCTCGAAGTCCATAGATATCCCATCCCACTTCCACTCCGAGACCTCTAAGGTATGTACCAAGCCTTCTGGTACCTGGTGCTCTGCCTTTACCTGCTGGCAGATGAGGCATCGAGAAACGAACTCAGCTACAACCTTCTTCATTCCCAACCACCAGTGATGTCGTCTAAGATCCTGGTACATCTTCACCTCTCCAGGATGTACTGCCAAATGGGATGTGTGAAACTCTCTCAGAATCTCCTCCCGTAATGAAACTGGTACCAAGGTACGTCCTTTGAAAAAGACGACGTTCCCTCTTCCTAAAGAGAAACCATAAAGTGCTTGTCCTGAGGATATCAGTGCACGCCGCGTCTCATAGTCATCGTCCCCACGCTCTGCCTCTCTGACCCGATGTAAAAGTGGAGGAGTGACTGTGAGTGACTGTAGAAAGGCTGATCCATCTCTATCCATGAGGAATATCTGCAAAGAGGCTAGCTTCTCTGTCGCCTCCCCAAGTAGTTGAATGCTTGTCCTCCTTCTTAGAGAATCGGCTACTATGTTCCCCTTTCCAAGAGTATAGACTATCTCAAAGTCATAGTCCTGGAGGAAATCCAGCCATCGCCGCTGTCTTAGGTTCAGGTCCTTCTGCGAGAAGATGTACCTAAGACTCTGATGGTCAGAATAGACTGTAAAGCGGTCGCCCATCAGATAATGTCGCCACATCTTCAAAGAGAATACCACTACTGCTAACTCTAGGTCATGGGTAGCGTAGTTCTGCTGAAGTTGCCTCAACTGACGTGATCTGTAGGCGATCACTACCCGCTCTTTCATCAGGACACATCAGAGTCCGGTCCTTGATGCATCACAGTAGACTACGTACCCTACTCCCTCCTCTGGTATCCTCAATATATGAGCGCTGGTCAATCTCTATCTCAGCACTTGGAAGCTCTGCTGACATCTGTTTGACCACAAAAAGGGTTTCCCCTTCTTCGTCAAAGCTTAGAGTCGTGCCGAATCTCTGGAGATGTCGGGCACAAATCTCCGATAGTACCCAGCAAGTCCCAAGAAACTCTACACCTCTAACATGCTCTTGGGTGGCTCCCAAGATAGCACTGCCTCGATCTTTGCAGGATCCACCGCAACTCCTGCCTCAGAAAATGACGTGTCCCAAGAAGTGGACCTCGCGTATCCAGAACTGACACTTTGAGAGCTTACCATAAAGCTGGTTCTCTCGGAGTGTGTCCTGTACAACTCGAAAGTGGTAGGCGTGCTTCTCCTTAGTCATCGAGTAAATCAAAATGTCGTCTATGAAGACCACACCAAATCGATCGAGGTATGGCTGAAAGATCCTGTTAATGAGGCCCATGAACAATTTTGGAGCATTGGTTACACTGAATGTCATAACAAAGGACTCATAGTGGCCATACTGACATTTGAAGGCCGTCTACTACACATCCTCATCTCGAACTCTGAGCTGATGATAGCCTGATCTAATTTCTATCTTAGAGAACCATTGTGATCCCTTGAGCTGATCGAAGAGGTCGTCAGTCCTCGGTAGCAGATACTTGTTCCTCACTGTCACCTGGTTTAGGCGACGATAGTCGACACAAAGTCTCAAGCTCCCTTCCGCCTTCATGGCGAACAATATTGGGGAATCCCAGGGTGAAACACTGGGTTGGATGAATCCCTTGCCCTGCAAGTCCTCCAATTGTACCCGTAGCTCTCGTAGCTCAGCGGGGGCCATCCGATATGTTGGGGGATATCGGGGCTGTCTCGGGGTACATATCAATATAAATGTCTACCTCTCTACGAGGAGGTCGTCCTGGAACATCATCGGGGGAAAACGTCCGCATACTGATCCATCGCTGCAAGAAAACCAGGACTTTGCACGTCAAATGTTCCTAGGATGAGGCTAGCCAACTGATGAGTGATGGGTTGTCCTATCCTCTGCGAGAGTCCATCCTATGCTGTGAAGGCTCCCTTCTCGCTGGTGAAGGTGAATTTTCTCCCATCGGTGCGTACACACTGCACCATGCACCTAATACAGTCAATCTGAGCATGGACTGTAGATAACCAATCCATGCCCAAGATGACGTCTTAAGGCCCCGATGCCACTACAAGAAGCTCCCAGCCGAAGCTCTCGCCTCCTACAGTAATCTCACACTGTCGGCACCAGTCTGTAATCGTCGAGTATTCTCCTGTAGGAGTCTCTAGCCGTATGGATCGAGCCAAAATCTATATCGGAATCTCCGACCTCTGAACAATGGAAGTTTCTATGAAACAATGAACCGCTTCTGTGTCTATAAGAACTGCAACAAGGGTGGAATATACATAGATAGTATCACGAATCATCTCTGGTGTGCTGTGGTTATAGGCCTCCGCTGCCTGGAGCTGTGCTTGTCTCTACCCGCCAGCTCCTTGTGGTCAAGGTGGACCTCATAGGGGTGGTGGTGGTAGAGCCTGAAAGCGTCGCCCACCACCTGCTGCTCGGCCAACTCTTCTTCCTCATCCGCCTGCTCCCTGCGGACTTCCATGGTCGACCCTTTGCCTCTGCGTGGGTGCTCCCTCAACAGTCTATTGCTCCTCTGCACATTGGGTCGGGCTGTCACGAGCCATGTGGATCTCTCTGCCGCATGCGTAGCACAGTCTGCATCTCGAAAGACTGGCTTCGCGCTGAGTGCCCCACACCTCCAAGCTAGTGTCCTGAGGTCGTCAGCCTGAGAGTATGGTCTGCCTGGACCCATGTGTCATCCATCGACTGCCAGCTGCAGAAGACTCTGCTACGTGCCACCCTGCGGTAGGTCTCACCGCTGGTGTAGACTCAGCAAAAAAAGCTCTTGATGAGAAGGGATTTCTCCAGTACCCCTACCTGAGTCGAAATGTTGAGGGAGATCAGAGATACCCTGATCTACTGCCTCAATCCCTGCTCAAAGCTCCGAGCTAGGAAGAATGGGTCTCATACCATGTCCATCGAATAGCGCGAGAGATCGGTAAATCTCGTCGAGTACTGGGCGACCGTCAAGCTAAACTGCCGCAGTTGTAGATGCTCCTGGATATGCACCGCACAGAGGGTGGCTAGGATGAATTCTGAGCAGAAGAGGCTCTCAAAGTACGTTCAGAGGAGAGATGCCTCATCGTGCACCTTGAGCATCAAGCTCCACTATCTGCCTGTTGACGTGTGCATGAGGCTCGCTGCAAGGATCACCATGAGGTCTGTTGGTGTCCTAATTAACCTGAAAACTCGTACAATGGCTTCCAAAAAATCCTCGGTTGCCTGAGGGTCCGTCTCCCTGCGGAACTTGGGCAGTCACTGACACTGAAACTCGTGCAGTGCACGTAGGCGACGTGCATCATCAACGACTGGGGATGGTAGCATTGGTGGATCGGCAGGTAGAGGTACTGTCGGTGCCTCTTCTATCAAAGGGCCATGTACTAAGGCCTTGTCGCTCGGTGGGCTGTCATCACGTATAACACTCGGAACCCTAGCTTTCTACCATCGTGGGGCCATCCTGAAAAGAAACCAGTGTGCCACAGTCAAATAGTATACCTGGTGAGCTGACACAAAGTAATCACAAAGAAAACTTGAAACACACATGCAATCAATGTTTTCGATCATTAAGTCGGAAATCAGAAGTCATGTTCCTGGTGTATGGATACGTTGGCCGCCACATCAACTCTGGACTCCCTGGACTGATTAACCACACTCAATATGTAGAGACCCAAAGCTTGTCGTACATAGATATTATATTAATTTTGTGAAATACATAACAAAAGCAGACACATAAGGACCGTAATAATTCAGTGTCTTTGGAAACATGGAACGTAATCTTCTAATCGTGGTGAAATATCTTCAACATCTCCCATAAAGATCTTCCAATTTTTGTTTCCTTACCTAAAACCTTTCTTTTAATCCTGGGGGAAAATAAAAAATATAAAGGGTGAGCTCAAATTCTCAGAAAGGGTAAGAATGGATAAAATAAAACATACCATATACATTTGAACTTAAAAACATGAACATAATGTTTAAACATCAAAATCTTGTGCAACAACTTAAAACATGGAAGTACATAAGGCATAGATCATAATGGAACATAAATCATGATAACATAGTATGGGAATAAAACATGTAATTGTGGCATCCATTAAGCACATGTAATGATTTCCATAGTAGCCAAGACATTGATCCCATGACCATATTAGTGGAAAAATTCCCTTTCTGAATCGAGTTCACTCCTCATTTCAGTCCTGTAATACTGAACCGGATTAACTTACTGTTCCAAACATGTCTATCTCATGAGATATAAATCTTTACCCAATGCATTGGAGGGAGATATAGGTCCTACCCATCTCATAATGAAATCATTCTTACTTGTTCCACAAAATATAGACACATCATTCATAATAACCCAATAAAGAAAATGGGTTTCATAAACATCATCACATAATCCATATAAAAGAAAAGGATATCATTTCATAATAAGAAAAGTGAAACCATGTAAATCATAGAGACATTATACTTGAAACATACACATAATCAAATAATGTCATCATAGATGGAAAATGGTTTTGATAAAACACTTGAAATGAATTCCTAAGGAAAATATCCTCTTTTCTTCAAAATCATTTTCTTTTCACAAAATTATATGCAATTTTAAAAGAAAATGATTTTGTTGAAAATAGTCAGGAAATATTTTGGAGGAATCTTCATGAAAATATGGCTGTATAAAACCGTAAAAATCCTTTCATTCCGTATAAGTTAAAAAAACATTCTTCTCGTACTTTTGCCGGAAAAGTCAAAAAAGTACCTCGTAACGTAAACAAATGAATGATTCCATACATACCATGTAGTAAAAGTAAAAAATGGGTAAAAAGGACTTTAAACATACATGAAAACACATTTATAAAATATGGACATGGATGAAAACAACAACCCCAGGAAATACTTACGTATAAGCAATCTCGGATAAAAATGAGATTGGAAAATTTATCCCTTACCTTAGGTCTGATATGCTTCGTACATATCTGAACCTCCTGTATAATGATTTAAATAATGTCATTGAATTATTACAGAATCATATTCATTGTTATGATATCATATATGGTTTTCTTATGAATTTATATTACCCATTCTTTAGTAAATTCCATGTTAAAGAGTGTTTTTGGTAAAATCGTTTCATTTATCGTCCGTGTTTTGACTTGTAAATTTTTATATGATTACATAGATCATGATTACTTAATTCCAGAATATAAAACATGCTTTATATGTAATATATATTCAGAATATACATATATATAATATATCGATAAATGGAAAGAAATACACCGTTCATGGAGACGTAGGTCGTACGTACGCATGAACGTTGTTTTAATTTCCTCATTTAATTGAATTGAATTAATTGGATGACATACATATATACATATATAAATCTAGTATCATTATTATGTCATATATTTCAGGATTACTTATTATATATACTTCATAATCATTCATGAATGGTTAATCCTTGAGAATGAATCTCATCGCGTCGTGGAGACGGTATTCCGTACGTACGCACGAGCGATGATATCGTTCCCATGATCGTGAAATTTTACTGGAGTGTATGTATACTATTACAGAATCAATATCACTTTACAATAATCATATATAGTAATTATTTACACCATTATACCCATCCAAGTAAGGTGGTGGTGGAAAATAGATTACACCACGAAGTGGAGACGGTATTCCGTACGTACGCACGCGTGGTGATTTCATTTTCCATATGATGGATAGATGGTGAAATAGGGTTTCTTCATACTTATAATAATATATCAGTATATTGGTGATTCTGATGTTATTACTTAATAATGAAACAACTAAAGACGAAGAAGTGGAAAGCGAAATAAAGTTGAATGAATCGGTAACGGACATTACCTCTTCTTTGAAGCGCCTCTTTGAGACCTCCTCATAGGGAACTAAAATTGGTCTTTGAAGAAGACCAGGACCTCTAGGATGTTTCTAGGGATGTGTAGAAGATAATTTTTCTGGGGTTGTCCGAGCATGAAGGCTCAAAGTGGTGTGAGGAAGAGAGGGAGGAGGTTCCCTTTTATAAGGGAGGAGAGAGGCACCTTTTGAAAAACTAAAAATATTATTTTATTATAAAGTCATATTCTGTTTTTAATAGCTCCTAATTGATTTATTTGGAAGATAAGGTGGGGATGGGTCGAAAGACTCTCATCCAATATAATTTAGACAAGTTTAGGTCATTATATTAACCTTATATTATAGTATTAACTCTTAGTTAATTAGATTGACATTAACCATGTCACTATGTATTTTTATATTATTTAGTTAATAAACATACCATATACATCCATGAGACCCCCCAACTGGTCCATTAATGATACCACTATTATGATATAAGTATCTTGGAAAACCCTTAGATTTTTAGGAATATAATATCAATTAATAATATAATATTTGTTTTAAAAACTATTTTATGTCAATTTTGACACTATTTGGTAATCGATTTTTTGAAAATCATAACAGAATTATTAGATCAAAAAAAGTTAATTAATCCAACAAAAACATGTCATAGTAACATAGAAAATTATTGGAATTCATAAAATGTTTAAAATTATATTTATTTGGGTATTTATAACATCAATTATGTCAATATTTCATTAATAAGATAATTACTGCATCATCATTAGGTCAAAAATAAATTAAATTATTTTAAGTCTACAAATTACTAATAAAATACAATTATGTAGGAAATGTTGTATCTTTCTAATTAATATTTATAGTCAAATTTATCTTATGTACAACCCTATATTAAAAATGATTTGGTTATTAAACATTGATTTTAACTATTTTAACCCTTCTTTAAATAAATTAATAATAAATGTCCTAATCTAATCCAAGTGGGCCTAAATGGTCATATTATATTCCTACGGTTGTTTTGGGTCGAATTACACTTCTTAAATAGATGTAGGACATGTTTTAGGGTAATAATAATGTCATTTTTACCCTTAATTACCCTATTTATTTTTAACTGTGGTAAAAAAAGTAAAAAGTTACTATTCACTAGAAATTATTTTCAGCTCGTTGAACCACATTTTAATCCTTGATATTAACCGTGTCTCTGGGATTTTCAAAGTTCCACTCACATATGCGGTAAAATTATGTTTTATAAAATATTTGGTTTTTTTAACTACCACTTAGTGGTTTCACTATTCGTCAAAAAATGAAAGTTTCCAGAAAAATACCAAAAATTAAGCCTAAGATATATTTGATATTATGAATTCAAAAATGATTTATATTTTACCAAATTCAAAACATATCAGTTACATTAACTAATTTAAAAATTAATTCCCATCGTCAAAACAAATAGCGTGTTTTTAAGAGATAATAACTATCAAAAGATTGACACTTGTTTATGTCTGGTTTAAATGTGAAATTACATTCAATGACCGACATCGTATTAAATTGTAAAAATATATTCTAAATATACTTTAAAACCACTCAAATTAATAATTTATCACTATTATTTATTTTGATTTAAAATGTTGTTTTTAATTAAAATTTAGTAATTTTCACTATTCATCAGAATATGAAAGTTATCTGAAAAGTACCAAAATTTCACCCTAAGCTAATTTCGATATTCCGAATCAAAAAATGAAGTCCATTTTGAATGATAAAATTTATTAAATTTAAAAAAGTGGGTATTACTATTCATAACGGCTAGTTCATAATAATATTATAATAATATCTCGTTTAGTGAAACTTGGTATTGCGTACTACACATGCTATCGAGGAAGGTCGTGATTGCGTGTAATGCAAGGCAAGTCAGGGATGTGTGTTATGAAAGCTCCTTTTGGTGTAGCGTACAACAAAAGAAATTAATGAAATTAAAAAGAATATTTTTCAAAAAATCTCAGGGTGTTACATTGTACCCCCCTTAAAATGAATTTCGCCCTTGAAATTCGGTGGGGTTATAAATGGTTTACTACTCAAAATTTCATTAATAGAAACCCACATCGTAAAAAGGAATACCAAAACATGGCTTTAAAAAGTAAAGTATGAGACATAATAGTTACCCAAATTAACTCATCACTGGGTTTCCACGTAGGAGAACATAGGTGAAAATATTAATATGGAAGAAAAATCTAACCATCATGTTCTGATGGAGAGTGGTAGAGAACATGGCTATGAAAAAGACAACAACCACAAAGCCATAGATTTGTGACAATATAAAGTACCATTTGATTCATCGGATATAAGAGCACTAGGACAACATTTTTGGTTTTCAAGATCATTTCCCTATAGTTGATGAAATTGGATTTAGAAGAAATACTTTCGTGATGTTGGTATAGTCTCCCCATTGGTCATTCTTTGGAAAATTTCCACTTCATCTCTTAAAGAAATGAACTTTAATTTGACATTCGTGAAGTGTTAGCAGATCATGTGATAGAATGATGGTTCATTCCATCTATCTCAAACAAAAGGTTAGAAAAGTTATCAAAAAATACATAAGTCCATCTATAGTGAGATTAATCATATATGGCTCCTAAAATGGAATTATACATCATATATCATATTTCTTAATATAATAAAGCTAGTTTCTACTAAACAGGGATTTCTTATAGGCCAGTGGTAGGCGATAAATGTCAGTTGCACTTCGGTTGTGGGTTCGATTCCCACAACCTTGTCCAACGCGATGGGATGTCACCCTTCCTGCAGGTTGTCCTTTTTCTAAAACTACACGACTATAAAATCCCATAAATAATATCGAAAAAAATTCTATCTTTAAACAATACAAACTTATGTACAACATAATTCATTCTAATCTTTAGGCTTATCCAAAATACTTCTATCCAATTTCATATTATTGTGAAAATGATTACAAAAGAGTTCATATAACAAGAATGTTAATAACATCTTTGATCCCCATATATCGTGAGATATGTCTTGTTGGTCACAGTCCAAACATTCGAAGGCCTTAATCATGTATTCTATGAAAAAATGAATACCCATTGAATCTTAGTGAAAATATGAGTGCTGTAAAAAGTTAACTCTTTCCACATACGAAAACCCCAAAGTTCTATATACTCAAACCATGATATAACTATTTCCTTTATCAGTCATGAGCTCATGAATACTGTCAAACATTTCATTTTCTCCTTATCCCTTCATTATTCGCATATCATATTTTTTTTAAAATATCTCAACCACTTTCCATGGTTACCGGTACCATAAAATTTTGAAAACCACAATAGACCAATACATAAATATTCCAATATTCCACGATACTATATACAACATTATTTTGGAATCCCATTACATAAACACTTAATCATTCCACCACATCGTTTTCATATTCAACATTGCCAATAGGGATTGCATGTGACATCCCTTTTTTCCTTTGCCTTTAGTGGTGGCTCATGTCGATCATCACTAACCCTTGGATTAGGGCATTTATTAGAATAATGACCCATTTACTTTCACTTGATGCATTGAAGTGTTGGCGGTGCGTTCTATGCAGTCTTTTCTTTATTCACATCATTAGAAAACCTTTTTCCATTACTTCGGCACTCAGCTACTCGATGACCTTATTTTTCCACACTTAAAACATTTTCTAGTCCCTTTAAGACAATCTCCACCGTGCTTCATTCCACACTTTGAGCATAAGGAAACATTCATCTTCTTTTCACCATTATTCTGAGATTTCTCCTTGAACTCCGTCTTTAGTTTCTTGTCAAAACTATGAGATGGATTAGTAACACCACCTTCCATTTCTACCTTGATAGCACAACGCACAATTTCATCATAGCTACTGAAGTCTCTTATAGCTAATGACCTTCGAAGATTTGGTTTTAAGCCACTGAAGAGTCGATCAACATTACTTTCTGGTTGGATGGTAAAGCCAGATGCATACCTTGCAAGCCTTGTAAAATTCGCTTCGTATACACCAACAGATTCATCATCCTTTTTCTTTAGTTCAAGAAACTCCTTCTCCATATTTTTTTTAAGAATACGAGGTAAGTATTTATTGAAAAATAAGTTCTTGAACTCGTCCCATTCCATGTACTCAATTTCATCACTTGGCCTCGTATTCTTGATAAGATTCCACCACTGATCAGCTTCACCTTCCCCACGATATACTGTTAGGATGACTTTATCATGTTCAGAACATTAAAGAACAAAAAATACCTTTTTAGTGGTACTGATCCATTGTTCAGTAACAAGTGGATCAGAAGACCCACTGAAAGAAAGTGGACATTGCCTCATGAAGGACCCAATAGAATATTGTTCCCTTCTCTGCTCATTTGGATGTCGAGAATGATTCATAGCTTGTGTAAGTACAGCAATAAGATTTTTCACTCCATCTCCCATAACATTTGTTTGTTCATGAGGAAAATCATTGCATTTTCCATTGAATTTATCAACACGGTTCCTTTGGGTTCCAGCCATTGTCTAAAACCCAAAAAGAATTGTGTGAGAGGTAAAAATCATTCTAGGGAAAACAACATAGTAAAGGGGGAGTACCCTCAATATCTAACATCATAGGTTAAATTCTAAGATTGTTAGCACAATTCTAAGACTATATCCTATACTTATACTTAACCTTAGGGACATCCCTAGACATACCTTATAAATATCTATAGGGATCTCACTAGAGTATTCGCATCCTACTTTCCAAAGGTTAACTAAACCTCCCTATAATACCAATTGTAGAGACCCGAAGCTTGACGTACATATATATTACATTACTTTTGTGGAATACATAACAAAAACATACACACAAGGACCTCAATAGTTTAGTGTCTTTGGAAACTTGGAACGTAATCTTCTAATCGTGGTGAAAGATCTTCAACATCTCCCATAATGATCTTCCACATTTTTTTTCCTTACCTAAAAACATTCTTTTAATCCTGGGGGAAAATAAAACATAAATAGGGCGAGCTCAAATTCTCAGTAAGAGTAATAATTGATAAAATAAAACATACCATATACATTTGAACTTAAAAACATGAACATAATTTTTAAATCTCAAAATCTTGAGCAACGACATAAAACATGGAAGTACATAAAGCATAGATCATAATGGAAAATAAATCATGATAACATAGTATGGGAATAAAACATGTAATTGTGGAATCCATTAATCACATGTAATGATTTCCATAGTAGTGAAGGCATTGCTTCCATGACCATCATAGTGGAAAAAGTCCCTTTCTGAATCAAGTTCACTCCTCGTTTCAGCCCTATAATACTGAACCGAATTAACTTACCGTTCCAGCCATGTCTATCTCATGAGATATAAATCTTATCCAATGAATTAGAGGCATATATAGGTCCCACCCATCTCATAATGAAATCATTCTTCCTTGTGCCACAAAATAAACACACATCATTCATAATAACCCAGTAAATAAAATGGGTTTCATAAACATCATCAAATAATCCATATAAAATAAATGGATATCATTTCATAATAAGAAAAGAGAAACCATGTAAATCATAGAGACATTATACTTGAAACATACACATATGAAAATAATTTCATCATAGATGGAAAATGGTTTTGATAAAACACTTGAAATGAATTTTTGAGGAAAATATCCTTTTTTCTTCTAAATAATTTTATTTTCACAAAATTTTATGCAATTTTTAAAGAAAAGGATTTTTTTGAAAATACTCATGAAATATTTTGGAGGAAGCTTCATGAAAATATATATTTATAAAACCGTAAAAATCCTTTCATGCCGTATATGTTAAAAAACCATTCTTCTCATACTTTTCTCGGAAAAGTCAAAAAAGTACCTCGTAACGTAAAAAATGAAAGATTCCTTACATAACATGTAGTAAAAGTCAAAAATGGGTAAAAATTACTTTAAATATACATGAAAACACTTTTATAAAACATGGACATGGATGATAATAATAACCCTAAGAAATGATTATGTATAGGAAATCTCGAATAAAAATGAGATTGGAAAATTTATCCCTTACCTTAGGTCTGATATGCTTCGTACGTATCCGAACCTCCTGTATAATGATTTAAATAATGTCATTGAATTATTACAGAATCATATTCATTGTTATGATATCATATATGGTTCACTTATTACTTTATATTACCCGTTCTTTTGTAAATTCCATGTTAAAGAGTGTTTTGGGTAAAATCGTTTCATTTATCGTCCGTGTTTTGACTTGTAATTATTCATCTGATTACATAGATCATGATTAATTAATTCCAGAATATAAAATATGATTTATATATAATATATATTCAGAATATATATATATATATAATATATTGATAAATGTAAAGAAATACACCATTCATGGAGACGGTAGGCCGAAAGTACGCATGAACATTGTTTTCATATCCTCATTGAATTGAATGGAATTAATCGGATGACATACATATATACATACATAAATACAGTATCATTATTATGTCATAAATCTCAGGATTACTTATTATATATACTTCATAATCATTCATGAATGGTTAATGATTGAGAATGAATCTCATCGCGTCGTGGAGACAGTATTCGGTACGTACGCACAAGCGATGATATCGTTACCATGATCGTGGAACTTTATTGGAGTGTATGTATACTATTACAGAATCAATATCACTTTACAATAATCATATATAGTTATTATTTACACCATTATACCAATCCATGTAAGGTGGTGGTGGAAAATAGATTACACCATGACGTGGAGACGGTATTCCGTACGTACGCACGCGTGGTGATTTGATTTTTTGTAGGATGGATAGATGGTGAAATAGGGTTGTTTCATACATATAATAAAATATCAGTATACAGGTGATACTAATGTTATTACTGAATAATTAATCAACTAATGAAGAAGAAGTGGAAGAAGAAATAAAGTTGAATGAATCGGTAACAGACATGACCTCTTCTTTGAAGCGCCTCTTTCAGACCTCCACTTAGGGCACTAAAATTGGTATTTAAAGAACACCAAGACCTCTAAGATGTTTATAGGGAAGTTTAAAATATAATTTGTCAGGATTTGGCCGAGGATGAAGGCTCAATGTGGTGTGAGGAAGAGAGGGAGGAGGTGCCCTTTTATAAGGGAGGAGAGGGGCACCTTTGGAAAAACTAAAAATATTATTTTATTATAAAGTTATATTCGGTTTTTAATAGCTCCAAATTGATTTATTTCGAAGCTAAGGTTTGGAAGAGTAGAAATACTCTCATCCAATATAATTTAGACATGTTTTGGTCATTATATTAACCTTATCATTTAGTTTTAACTCTTAGTTAATTAGATTGGCATTTACCATGTCACTTTGTATTTTTATATTATTTAGTTAATAAACATACCATATACTTACAAGAGACCCCCAAGTGGTCCATTAATCATAAAAATATCATTATATAAGTATCTTGGCTAAAACTTTGATTTTTTGGAATATAATAACAATTGATAATATAATATTTGTTTTAAAAACTATTTTATGTCAATTTTGACACTATTTGGTAATTGATTTTTTGAAAATCATAACTGAATGATTAGTTTGGGAAAAGTTAATTAAATCAACAATATCATTTCATAATAACATAAGAAACTTTTGTAATTCATAAAAAGTATCATATTACATTTATTTGGGTATTTATAACATCAATTATGTAAATATTTCATTAATGAGATAATTACTGCATCATCATTGTGTGATAAATAAATTAAATTATTTTAAGTCTAGAAATTACAAATTAAATTCCATTATGTTGGAAATATTTTTATCTTTCTAATGAGTATTTATAGTCAAATTTATCTTATGTATAACCCTATATTAAAAATTATTTAATTATTAAACTTTGATTTTAACTATTTTAACCCTTCTTTAAATAAATTAATAATAAATGTCCTAATCTAATCCAAGTGGGAAAAATGGACATATTTTATTCCTAAGGATGTTTTGGGTCGAATTACACATGTTCAATATAATTATGACATGTGTTAGGGTAATAATAATATCATTTTTACCCTTAATTACCCTATTTACTTTTAACCGTGGGAAAAAATGTAAAAAATTACTATTCACCAGATATTATTTTCACCTCATTGAACCACATTTTAATCCTTGATATTAACTGTGTCTCTCAGATTTTCGAAATTCCACTCACATAAGTGGTAAAATTATGTTTTAGGAAAAATTCAGTTTTTTTAACTACCACTTAGTGGTTTCACTATTCATCAAAAAATGAAAGTTTCCAGAAAAATTCCAAAAATTAGGCCTAAGCTATATTTGATATTATGAATTCAAAAATTATGTCTATTTTACCAAATTCAAAACATATCAGTTACATTAACTAATTGAAAAATTAATTCCCGTCGTCAAAACAAATAGCGTGTTTTTAAGAGATAATAACTATCAAAAGATTCACACTTGTTTATGTCTGGTTTAAATGTGAAATTACATCCAATGACCAAAATTGTATTAAATTGTAAAAATATAATCTAAATACACTTTAAAACCACTCAAATTAATAATTTATCACTATTAATGTTTTCGATTAAAAAAGTTGTTTTTAATTAAAATTTAGTAATTTTCACTATTCATCAGAATATGAAAGTTATCTAAAAAGTACCAAAATTTCACACTAAGCTAATTTCGATATTCTGAATCCAAAAATAAAGTCCATTTTGAAAGATAAAATTTATAAAATTTAAAAAAGTGGTTATTTCTATTCATAACGGCTAGTTCATAAGAATATTATAATAATATCTCGTTTAGTGAAACTCGGTATTGTGTACTACACACTCTATCGAGGAAGGTCGTGATTTTGTGTAATGAAAGGAAAGTCAGGGATGCGTGTTTTGAAAGCTCTTTTTGGTGTATCGTACAACACAAGACATTAATGAAATTAAAAAGAATATTTTTCATAAAATCTCGGGGTGTAACACAATACCCTTCACACTATTGCTTCATATGGAAGAAAGATCAGAGTCCAGAGTTCTTCGGTAGAACCGAACTCCTCTGATACCAATTTGACACAACCCATCCTCGGGGCCCGTGCCGTGACTACCCCATGCCCACCTTCCATAGGCCAGAGGATGGCGACTAGCACCAAGGTGTAATTCCCGGTAAAAAGGGAAGACATTGCCTTTGTAAAGTAAACAAATTCCATAGAAAAAACATGAAGAAGTAAACACTAAGTAAAAACTGGGTACAATAGAAGTATAGAAATGTAAGTTGTCCAGAATACAAACCCAAATTGAAAGAAAAGTACAACTGGAAAAGGGAGTACAACAACTGAAAAGTAAAGCCGCAGCCTCGAGCCGTCCATTGGATGTCCCACCTGAAGGGTGGGTACATATAGCCTCCACAGCTCCTTGGGTCCAGCCGTCCGCTCCGGGTACGCCCCGCCCAGTGGTCCACCTCCGGGTACCGACCTGCTCCTCTAGCCTCAACCATGATCAGCGTTGTCCATCGTCTGCAACCAACACAACGTAGTGCGGGTGTAACCCGTGTAGGGGTGAGTATAAGCTAATTATTAGGGACCCCGAGACCCCCGAAGGTCTCCCAGAATCCACAAAGGATAATCCAAAAAAGAAAGATACAATCACGAAGTAACCTCCGACACTACTTAGCTATATGCACATACATATACATAAGTCATCAATTCCAGTTCGGCTCCAACATCCGAGCCCATGTTCGATCACGTCCACACATGATAGCACAACACAATCCACACAGGAAAGAAAGTCAATCATATCAAAGATAATGATTGAAAGTCAAGATTCAGCTCACACAGGTATACTTCTTCATAAGGGGATAGAGATGATCAAATGTATCCATGGATTCATCTAAGCTGTCGGACCCACACAGGATTGATAGGTACTAACCCCCGAAATGACCCACAAAGGATCAATAGGTAACTAACCCCCGCAATGACCCACAAATGATCGATAGGTAATTAACCCCCGCAATGACCCACACAGGATCAGACCCACACTGAATCTGTAGGCGCTGGCCCACACAGGACAGCTGAGCGCTGACCCACATAGGATCTGACCAAAACAGGATCGGTAGCACTGATCCACATAGGATCGATGAGTGTTGTAGTTGTCGTCATCGAATCCATGGAGGATTTCTGTACAGTCGTCATCGTCGTCACATTCGCAGCCATCTCTAGGGTTCCCGCACATAGAAAGCTCATTCGGGAGGGTCGAATCCACGAGCTGAGGGTCTGATACATCAAAAGACACATAGTCCGGAGTTGATGTATCCTAAATATCTGTATCGTCAACAGGAACTCAACGTCATAGAAGGCGCGTCAATCAGACGCCCGGTCTCACAGTTATTGGCTTTTTCGTCCCTGGGGCCCGATTGGGTTATAAGTCAAACCAACCTCACCGTACTCCAACTATGTCCAAACCTCAATCGCAATAAGAAAAAAGTTCCATCTCACTTTGGGGAATCCATGAAAGTCGACGGCACATCAATCGGACGTCTGGAACTCATGTTATAAGTGTTTCCGCTCCAAGGGCCCGATTGGTTTCGTGTACGAACCAACCTGGCCGAACCCAAAGTTCTCCAAAACCTTGAGTGTAAAATACTGAAACGACAGTCTCGATCCAAGGATCGCATCGTAGCTGACGGTGCATCTATCGGAGGTCTGCAGCCCATGTTATGTGCTAAAGACCATGAGAGGTCCGGTATTAGGGGGTTCGGACCCGGTTCGGCCCGGCCCGATACCCCCTGGGTCGGCCCGAACCCGGTCGACCTGACCTAGGTCTAGGTCCGGCCCATTAGGGCGTGGCCTGGCCTGGTAGCTCAGCCGTAACGGCCGACTGAAGAGGTGGGGGCACTGCCCCCCGCATAGTGAAACTGCGGCCCCCATGCGGGGGGCCGCACCTACTGGCCAACCGGGGGTTACGAACCCCCAATTTTCCCACTAACCGGTCGGACCGCTCCGGCCGGCTGGCTGCTGCCGCCGCGGGACTGGGACAGTCCCGTCCCCCTGCTCTCACGCTGGCGGCTAGAAACCGGCCGTTGTTCCCTGCTCCGCCATGGCTTATGGCCCTGGCCTTGGTCCCTCCGGTGTGGTGCGACGGTTCCGCGCCACTCTGCCACGGCCCCGCTCCGGCCGCGGTGCATTTGTGGTTCTACAGCGTGGCACGACGGCACCGTGTCTTAGGTTCATCTTCAATGGCACGGCGCGAAAGCGCTCTGTTTCTCCCCCTTTCTTTAATATTTCCCTCGCGGTGCTTTGGCACCACGTTACCTTGCTCGTGATGCAAATAATATCAAACAACCAAAGGGGAGAGGAGGGTCGGCCATTTTCATGTGGTCCGACCTCCTCCCGTTATTGCGAAAACAGGCGGCCCAAATAAGACGATAATTCAACGATGAAAGTAATCAGGAACAAATGAAATAATAATCCCCCTACCTCGAGCGTAGTCGTCGAACGAGGTTGTCGCGGAAAGGGATGTTGTGGAATTGATCGTCGCGGAAGAAGGCATCACGGAAGTAGGATCTTCGCGTCGTGGAGAAAAGATTCATTACTGTCGTGTCATAGATCTCCGAGGATCTGGCGTTCTTGTCGACCTTCATCAGAGGTCGGCGTTCTTCGCGTTCTTCTCATTTTTCATAGAGGAGGAAGAACTTCAAACACTTGAGAAAATTCTCCCAAGCCTGTCACAACCCAACAACTTTAATAAAATAAGAGTTTGTGTTATTTTATTTCTCAAGCATTGTGTGTTAAACTTCAAAAACGAAACAATCAGTTAAAAGAATTAATTTCAACGTTTAAACTGCCCAAAAGAATAGAGGAATTTCACAAACAGAAAAACGCAAGGGTTGACTTTCACTTAATAGGGGTGCGGGTGCGGGTGTGTTACCTTAATAAAGGAGGGGGGTTTAGGAAGAAAAGAAATGGTGGGGCTCGTGTGGGCCCCACCTCACAAATATCCTACCTAGTGGGTAGGATATTGTGGGTCCCACTTCATCCACTTAGTTTAGGTTAAACAAAATAAAATAAAATTGGTTGCACCAATTTTATTTTATTCCTTTACTTAACCCAAAAATTTAAAAACCATACCTGAGAAAACACAACTCCAAAAAAGGTGTTTCTAAGCAATTACTAGTGCTGCGATTCCATCAGTGCCCTCGGAATTCAATTCCGTGCACCGCTTCAATATTTAGAAAAACCCGCTCGTTCGTTCATTGAACGTACCCGAGCTAAACTTCGAAAAATTATTCCGGGCACACTGGGCCTCAGAATCAGGTGCCTTTAGAAACTACGTTCTAGTAAAATCCCAAAGAAAATTTAGAAAAAAAATTTCCCTTGTATTTTACGGGTCTTTACATGAAATATGTCAAATCATTTCAGAGACCGTTTTTGAAAATGGTTCACTGATAATAATGTGTATTTAACCCTACATGTCCCCTTGGTGGGTGAGAGAGGCATGGTTTTCATGCTTCATGTTCCTATCATGTCATTTACCATGTTGGGATGACCCCCTCTTATTTGTAATGACGAAATAGGGAATCGATGGATCACTATTAGTTGATATCAAAAGAGAATATTGGGAGAGGGAACCTAGTAGTTGTGGGAGTGGTTCACGACATGGATGTATGGGATTGTCTCACCATAAGTTCTCCTACACGAATTCCTATTGACTATGGGTCATCATGCATTTCCTATGGATTAATTCCTATAGGATTTACATGGTATACTATTAGTATATTTCTTGTAAAGTTGATTACCAATGCTCCCAACATTAATTATTCTCTCCAATGAGGAGGAAGGGTACACGATGATAACATATCCTAATAGTGATACCAAACGTTCTTTGATATCTATATGGTTCATTAGAATATGTTCATGTTTGTCCCACCATTATATTTAGTGAATCACGAGAACTGAAATTTCTAGATTTCATGATATCCAAATCAGTAAGTATAAAATATTATTCGTCTTCTAACAGTTGATGTTTAAGAGATTCCCATTAGTTTTGCTATTTTTTTTGGTGAAACCCAACAATTAATATTCTTGGTTCTAGTTTTGTCTAGATATGGTCATGTGAAGCATTACACATCTGATTATAGTTGAAGGATTTTTGATTCATTTTCGGTTCCCCATTTTTGGAGTGAAACCCAACATCATAAATGTATGAATCACGTGATGTCCAAATATTGTGGTCTCCAACATTATTAATCTTATCACAATTATAGGATAATAATTTCATGATAGGTTCAAATTTTTTTAACACTGTCCTCTAGTTAACAAATTGGCTTCACTTTTTTCCCTCATCAACTGGTTATTTTCATTAGACTGATTGAGATCCCTCTAGTGTCCTTTCCATACATTCCCTCTTTCCAAATGTAATCATCCTTGACCATCAAGGTTGATAATTTCTTATCTGTGACCAAATTGGGATGATATTATGTATTGTTTCATGTTGCATGGATTCTTTCTTGGATACTGTTTCCTAATCTATGTCTCCTTCAAAAATCTAAGTAAGGTTATTGATTATTTTTATCGACACAATCTTGAGGTGGACATTGGTTAATTACACTAATTGTTATTTTGAACGTGATTATACCTATGTTTTGAGATTATGGTGACATTATAAATGTATATATATATGTACTTTAGTGTGAAGGAAATTTTTAAAATTATTACTCTTAGTAAATTCATGGAATATCAAATATGAGGTGTCATAGGTGAAGGACCCAAGGAATATTGTGTCAGACATGGTGAAAATTTGATATTGTCCCAATTCATTCTACGAAAATTATCTTTCACATATCTTATTAACAAAATGAGGTATATATTATGATGCTTTATATTGGGTAACAATTCATGGTCTTATTGGTACATGGTGATAGGGTCACGGTCTTATGGGGATTCAGTCAATTGTTTAACGTCCTATGGGGATGTGGTCATAGGTTTAATGTTTTGTGGGGACGATTTCACATGTTCAATTTAATTTGGAGAAGTTTCCCAAAATAATTGGCATCTAAAAGGTAGGATATGGGTTATTTGTTCATGATAACGATGAGGTCCAATGGGGACCTAATATATGGGTGGTTGGGTATACTATGTTCTTGGGGTAAATGACCACAATTTTGTGTTGTTTCCTTCCAAAGGGAAAAAATGAAATTTTATGGTGGATTTAGGATATTACCAGTGAAAATTAAGGAGGTTTTATACATACCCTCTTAAGAAATAGGGATTAAATCCTATATAGTTTGTGTGCACAATTTACGGTCTTTCAGTTGGATTGGTACATGTAGTTTAACATCACATAATAAGGATTATATTTTCACAAATGTAGAAATAACTAGGGATGGAGTGGGTCATATACAAATGTAGATTAATTGGTTATAATATGAGTTTAACATTCAATGATAGGGATATTAGGCTATATAGTTTATTTTTTTCAAGATAGTTGTTGTATTGTCAAGATCCTCTTTGGAATGTGGCTGATTTTGAGGGGCTTAGTATGTTTTCATAATCAATCACATTGGCATGGTTTTTCCATTGAATCATCCAACAACTCCTACATCAATAATTATCTACATTATATCTTTCCAAGGGAACATGATAATTTTAATCTATTATAAATGATGCTAAGGAACTCACATTGGTTGAGAGGTTGAGAGGTCGGGCTCATCACTTCCTTTGTGGGGAGGAATTATTACATACTCTATGAATATCTTATAGATTTTAGTTATATTTTAGAATCATTCCCAAATCTAGATATAGGATAAGTAACCTAAAAAATGATTGGGATTAAAATTCCATTTCATGCAGGTGTTTGTTTTACAAATAACACCAATTGTATGACTTGTATTTTATCCTCTTCATTTCCAATTATTCCTTATCTAGTGGTTGATATAAATACCATTGACCTAGGGGAAAAACACCTTGACCTAATTAACGATTAGGTTGTACCATTCAACATTTCCACTTATGTATCCAATTGGATTGGTTTCACCTTGGATCTGAATGTGAACAACCTCAAATATCTTGGGAGGTCCATTCAATACAGATGTCATTTACCAATATGTAGGGGAGGGATTAAAGGGATTTACCTGAAAGAAACCACGGGAATTCAATCCCTACATAATGTAAGTAGAGAAGGGATGCATAAAAACAGATTTAGTTTAATTATAAATTAAATTACATAAATCACAAACAAATGGTATAGTAAATCTCATGATCATCTACATGTATGAAATGAATTGCGCACTTAATAAAACTATCATTAAATTTATAATCATTCTTATTTAAAATAAACAATTATCTAATTTATTAATTATTATATTTAGTTAATAAATCCATTTATCACAATTCTGATATAAATTTCCTTGAGATTCACATCAATTATATATTTTTAAAAATTGAACAAATTAAATTACAATTAACATTGTACATAACATGGACCTTGTAGATAACATGGTGAATACCTATCCGATTCTACCTAACATGTATTATACATTTATATTGTTTTAATCTAGTGTAAAATATCATACATGACTTATCAAAAACATTAATGATGTGTACATCATGGTTGTTTATATGAATTAGATGATTTTTCAATCACATGTCATGCTTAAATATATGTACAATAACAACATGAAATACAAATCAAAACTGATATTCATATCTAAACATTGCATAGATATTAATTAAATATTTAAATATTTATGTATATTATACCCTATCGTATAGGATGTCACATATTTATGACCACATGAATATACATGTCTCGTGGTTTACAGGGTAAAATAAATAAATATTAAATATTCATAAATTGGTAGATATACATGGTGTATAGATCCAATATACACATAGTGTACACGTTTTACTTTATATCTGAGGTACACGCCTTAGAACTCAGAGTGTAAAATGCACCTCAGATAAGTAAGAGTACATATCGTGTCCTATGGGAAACACACTGTGTTAAATCTATGATACATGATCACAAATTATGTAAGACATGTATGGAATAAATGACACATCTCTTACCAAAAAGTACTACATGTTGTGTACGTGGGTTATATAGTGTGTAGTCTGGATGAGTATCATCCATTTAATTATGGACAACACAAGATGCATTAAATAGTGTAATTAAGGAAATAATCAATGAAAATTATCGAATTGGTTTCTAAATAAAACCATGATGCATTGAACATTATTACATGACATTTAACTCTCATTACATGCCATAAATTATTGTGTTGTCATGCCAAAAACCATGGAACCTCCTAATTCTTTCATTGTTTTTATTTTAATCATTTAAATAATCCTCTAAATTTGATCTATAAAAAATAAGGACTAAACAGATCCATCAATTCATATTATAAGAAATAATAAACATCAATTTAAAACCCAAATTAAAATGTGAAAATAACCAATGTTCTTAAAATAATTATATACCAACTCTGATACCACTAGTAGGTTCTGGTCAAAATAGATGTGTACGATGGGTAGTACCCATCATTTAACTTTGTCACGATCGATGATAAATAAATGATATATAAGAGATTTAATCATTGTGATCATTGGAATTTAATCAAAGATATTCAAAATTAATAACACTAAAAATGAGAGAGAGGCTATGAACACAATTTTTTTATAAATAAATTAATTTTATAAATAATTACCTCCAAATGAATTATTCCAATGTAGATGAATCTCGAATAAGATTTACGGTGCTCTATCATTGCACTGTAGAAACCAATTTTATATTCTCTGATGTGGTGATCAATACATGTTTCGAGAATCTCCAAAAATCAATGAAGGATTCATCCGGTGCTAGCACATAATATCCTTGTTCATGAGTCATCCACCTTGATCTCCATGAGAATCGCTTCTAATGTGTTCTCCTTGATCAAGTTGATTACGATTTCCCTACGTTCTATGGAGCATTCATAGAGATGGGAGATCTAAAATATTGAGAGGATTCTCCAAGATTATTGTGCCCAACCATCAAAATTAATTAGGTGATGACAAAATATCATAATTTGTTATTTATGTTTCTATGGATGCAATTTAATAATGTCACAAGTACCCTAATATGATTATTTAATCCTAGAAAATATACATATGAAATAATAATACTAATTTTATTATTTCTCGACAAGTGATTTACATTTCAATTACAACTAAAAATTATTTAATCATATAATATTCAATATAATTATTTCTCACCAAACCATTAATCTTTTTCCACTATTCCTTAATAATATTTATCAGATACTGATTAATGCATATTTATTTAGGAAATAAATATCCATTCATTATTTTCCAATAAATAAATAAATATTATATTTACAAAAAAGTAAATTAATATCTGGTTTTGATCAATCATATAATAATATTCATTAAACCACATATAGGAATCATATTTATTAAAACATATAAATAATAAATAAATATATATATTATTTAACTGTTATTTTGGGTAAACAATGTTTGTTCCTTCTATGCCTCTTTCCCAGTGTAATTAGACAAAGAAACCTCAATTCAATAGTTAGCATCTAGAAACATTCCAAAGAAACCATAGATAAATATGTTAATTGACGATGGACATGTCACTTCATACGAACACATACTGTGAAATTTAATTACTTTTTATCATGATATCACATATCAAGAAGGTTTCAAGCTAGTTCCATCTACCAATGTACTCAAATTAATTTTTTTGACATTATGAAATATATTTTTCCTACAAAACACCATGGGCATGGATTTATTCCTGCTACATCATTTCCATCAGAGGGACTATGATATTATCTTCCATTAGAGAGCATGAGGGAACAATCATTTATCACATTATTCATTAAAACAACGATACTCATGGTGCACCCAACCCATCTTAACTCATTGAGAACCTATATCATCATAGTTTTATTTAATAAATTTATGTGAGTGACTAATAATACTCATTAATAATAATCTAAAAGTATAATGTACAATACCCAAGTCCATAGATAAGAACACCCAAACACACATAGAAATGTAGACTTCCTACGGGGGACTCACATTCTCATAACAAACTTAGTGGATATTAACATGAGCATACTCCAAGAGAATCTGATCAATGTTTTATGAGTCTCCACCACTGATATGTTATATCATTTGTGTCACTCAAATGATATCATCCAGCTGTAGAACATATATAGAAGAATAGTGTCATAGCACTTTTGGGTTCACATCATTGCAGGGAATTGTTTTGAACTTTTAGTGTGAAATATTCTCTTAGGACATTATCACATAACATGTCACATAGAAGAACAATCATTATGTGATAATTTGTTTATTAATATTCAATATAATTATTGTATGAATATCATAATGTTCAAATAAGTTGGTTCTAGGGAATGAACTCTAAATGAGTCCGACATTCACTAGAGGAAAATTTCAACAACCTTTTTTCAAATGGCTCTTATATGATACACATTATTATACTACGATAGGACTTTAGTAATGGGATCTTCCAATATCTCTTTTGTAGTTACTCAACCCACTACCACATCTCCCCTTAGGTAGAAATCAATCAAGAGTTGATAAATCCAGAGTATATTCATCGTATATTGGTGTGACTATGGATCTTTTTCAATATCCACTCCTTTATTATTATCACAATTCAATGTGTAAGGGTATTTAATACAAGGAACCACATCAAGAAATAATAATCTGACCCAAATCCAAATATATTACTTGGATGCAATAGAATATACTATATAATTGAACTCTATAATAGAATTAGTGACAAATGGATTCCATGAACTCTCATTTCTCATAGTTACACTGTTGAGTCAAAAAATGTATCCATATTGCAACTAAGGATAATTATGATCTATGTGAAATTTGGAATCATTTAACCTCAGATTATTATTTCCACATCTCCTCCATTGACCATGATAAAATACTTATTTCTTATCCGATAGTTAATGATATCTTTAACAATCGACCAATCCCATTATATATAAACTATTTGATATCTTCCAACCATACTCAGTGCTTAAGAAATGTAATTTCTAGTACATAAAATTACATACATGATTTATCCTATCAAGAAAGAGTTTTGGATCTTACTGATTTCCCCTTTATCATTTTGTTTATATGGACACATTTTCAATGAAAGATGTTGACCACTTGATATTGGAACCAATCAAATCTTGGATTGTTTCATAGTAATTATCATTAGTATCTGGTCAACATATATCATTTAAATAATTCCAATCATCCTTTAGGATAAATCAGGTATTATTTTGAACCCTTGAATATAGAAATATTCGCCTAATTCCTTCTTGGAGAAACACTTGTTTAACCAGTCCTTAACAAATAATAAGACTGGTACGTCATTTTTCAATTGGTAATATGTCATCAAAATATACTACTATTATAATGACCACATTTACATTAAATAATTTTTAAGCAGATTTCTCACATTAATTCTCATTGAAATTAAATTCTTTTATGTTTTCATCGAATCGAATATTCCATGACCTGGATGCTTTCTTCAGTCCATCAATGGATCGGTGTAACTTTAAAATTAATTTTTCATCACTTGGAGTCTCACAAAATTCTGGTGATTTTATATATACATCTTCTTTAATGTTCTTAATAAGGAATATATTTTTGAAATCAATATGGAAAATCTCATGGTCATGGTAAGATTCTCTAACAAGTAAATTTTTTATGGATTTAAACATGGAATCTAGTAAAAATGTATTATAATAGTATATTACTTGATTTTCTTTAGAAAAAAATTTCACTTGACATGCTTTACAGGTACATAATTTACTATCAATGTCCAGTTTCCTCTTAAATACTCATTTTCCTCAAACAAGCATGACATCAACTGGTGCATCGACCAGAACCCAATCATAGTTCATATACATGAAATAAATTTCAGAATTGACAGATTATTTTCATATTATATCTTATGAGCTCTCTAATACCTCCATGAAGGAGAGAGGTTCATCAATTGCAAACATTAATGTATCACGCCTAAAACCCATATATTTCTTGTTCTCTTACTTCTCTAACATTCCTATGCAGTACTTGTGTTTCTGGATCTACTTCTTCTATGGGGACCGGTAGGATCTATTATTATACTAACATCACTTGCATCATGATCATCAACATCATCGATGTAAATCATTATCCCACTACCCATTTTGAGGATTTTCTCTCACTCAATAAATATTGAATTTCTTATGATTACTACTTTCTTATGTCATGGATTTTATAGGTAGTATCTTTTTGTTTCCTTAGTATACCCAATAAAAACATACCTAATGCCCAGGGGTTCTAGTTTGATTCCTTATAAGGCATTAACAAATGTCTCAGAACCACTTAAAATTATATTTGACAAAATTGTTATTTTCTAGTCCACGTCATAAATGGAATTCCATTTTCTTATTTATTTGTTACTCGATTTATTTTATATGATAATGTTGGTAATTCATATCCCCAAAATGATAACGAATGATCTGCATGAATCATCATTGACCATTGCATGTCTAACAAGGTATGGTTTATCCATTTTATAACATTATTCCATTATGGTGGATATGGTTGTCTGAGTTATGTTAGAATCCCAAAAACCCATATATATTTTAACTACTATGGGTAAAAATATTTACAACATTTATTCTATCAAAGCCAATTTATCTTTTTACTAAGATAAATTTCTACTTCATTCATGAATTACTTTTATTTCTCAAAGGACTCAGACTAATACCTCATAATATATATATATATATATCCATATTTACTCAAGTCAACAGTAAAAATTATGATGTATGAATATCCACTTATAGGTTGTACATGCAATGGTCCACACTCATTAATGTGTACTAATCCTATATGTTTTGTTTCCCTTTCACCTTGTCCACCAATTGGTGTTTTGATCATTATTCTTTATAATAATACATGAAATCAATCCAGTGTTTTTTTCTCAGAAGAGTCTAAGTAACCATGTTGACAAGGATTTTTCAAATGTATTTCATTTACAATACCAAGATGGTGATTCCACATTTGGGGGTTATATTGTCCGTGTGAAAATGATTCTTTTTTAATTTCGAACACTTGGATTTTCTAATTTAATACCAAAATAACACTATTTAAATTCACCATACCATAACATATGGGGACTTTATAAAAGAAAAAGATTTATTTCCAAATTGGAATGTCAACCCATATGTATATACAGAATACATAGAAATTGTTTTCTTTGTAATTGAAGGTATATAATAATTATCTTTTGAAACTAAAACCATTCTCATTGGAAATGAGTGGTGGTTGTCAAGAATGGACATATCATTCATCCTCATAACATTTTCTTCTGAAAGATCCACCTCTCCTCTTGAAATAATTTGGAATCTAAATGATTCAATCATTTGGATTTATATGTGTGCACCACAATTTTTATCTAATGCACAATGTGTAGAAATGGAATGATTGCACTCAATAAAAAACACACCCTTATAATCCCTTAAATTTTGGGTGTAGTTTCACTTCCATCATCCTTTCATTCCAAATAAACAACGCACTACCTAATTTCCCATGCCCTACTTCTAGATCTACCCCTTATTGGAAGGATGCTTCTTGGGTGCAATGGGATGTTTATAGGTCTTGGGGCCCTTTTACTCGTTCATTATTTTCATATTAACCATATGAACAACACATTTATCACACCGCATGGCCTTATCCACTTGGGTTAATTAGGGTCATATGTTCTAAAAAACCATTCTACATATTGATCATATTATAATTAATATTAATGTTAGAGAAGGTCCTAGGTAGTAATGAATGTATGACATTTGTACACAACTCATCATAGAATTTAATCCCTAATATTTCTACGAATTCAATGTGTCCTGTAATATTGAATACACAAAGCATAGATTGTGGTGACTCTCCAAGAATACGTTTAAAAAAGAAATTTGAGATCTCATACCTCTCGTGTCTCACTATCTTGTGGTAGAGATCTGGAAGATGATACATCATGCTATAGGCAACCACATCTTCTTGATTTTTAAATTTTCATTTAACATGGATGATATCATGAAGCACTATAAATTTGTCGCAACATTCAAATGATTCTCCTAGAGAGATTGTTCTTCATCACATTCCTCATTTTTAGGCGTATTTGGTAAAGGTTCTTCCACCACATTAAATTTTCTTTTCATGGTGAAGGATTACATTTAGGATCCTTTTGCTCTCTTGGAATGTTGGATCAATAAGATGGTTTTCCATCTCGTTTATGTATCACAATGATATGTTTTATGTCATTTTATTATTGTTTCTTCAAAATATGATATGTATAGTTTTAGTAATTTCTCTGATAATATTTTATAGAAATAAATAAATATTAAATATATTTGTCACCAACTATTTAATCAAAAACCAAAATCCTCCACCATTGGCTTTGTGATATCTTATTTTATGGATATTCAAGTGTCATGTATCCATATTGCCCTTATCATTACCCCATATTTGGTTGGTCAAGATACTCCAATGGTTTTAGGAATGCATTCCAAATGACAACTGCATTAACTCAAATATTATTGTTCTCCAAAGTGGACCCTCAAATCCTAAAATCATTAATTTATATATCCACAACCATTTACTCTCAGTTACACCAATTCCTTATTTTTATGTCAAACCATGATGTTATCCATTTCATGTAGACCCAAAACCTGATGATAAAATTTCTCTATAATTGAAAGCGCTCCAACATTGGCAGGTCAATCCCCTGAAACTATAGATCATTTTTAACCAAATTCATGGTAGGATATGCCAATGTAATATTTTATTTGGGAGATTTTATCCTTATAAGAATATATTTCCATTTATTATCTTTATCTCATTATTGATAATATTAAGTGTCAATTCTTGAGTTATTATCTATATATTAGATATTATTTATTTATATTCTAGTTTATTTTACTTCTATATATCACGATCGTTCATTCAATTATTATGTGATTGTGACAAGAAAACCATAATTAAATAACCATGAAAAAATGGAAATAAAATAATTGTTATGATCAGGAGGTATTACTACTTGTTAGTTTATATATCAGTTGATATACTAACTATTCAAATAGGTAAAAACTTCATGAACCAATTAATGTTTGTGTTCAAACATTTCAATTATCCACCTATATATCTCATTAGATTGGCTTCTCCATGGATTCAAGCATGAATCACCACTGCTATCATGAGATCTCTATCCATTACATATCACTTTTACTCACACACAGGAAAGGGGTAAAAGGTTTTTATATAAAATAACCCATGGGCACACAAACCCTACACAATGAATTTAGATGAGGTATGTCTACAAACAATTATAATTTAATAATAAATTAAATTAAACCAATCAAATACCAACAGTCGGTTCAAGATCATGATCAACCACATCCATAAAAAAAATTATACATTTAATAAAAATATCATTCAATTATAAATAGTAATGTTTTATGAAAAATAATTTTTAAATCGATTAATTATTATTTTTAATTAATCAAGCATCTTTATCTTAATTCATATTCCGAGTTAATTGAGATTATCCTCAATTATAATTTAAAAAATAAATAAATAAATTCATTTAAATGTAAATTTGTATATAACATGTACCATGGAGATAACAAGGATAATACCCATCCGATTATAGATAACATATATTATACACATTTGATATTTTACTGTAGTTACATATAAATTTCAGGACATATCATGTACATTCATGATGTGTACTTAAAAGATTACTTCATGAATTGCATGATTTTTCAGTCAATTTGTTATGCATTAATGTACATATTGTAAAATCATGCATTAAAAATCATACATGATCAATAGAGCATAACATTACACATATATTAATTAAACATTTAAATATATATGTATATTAAATTTTATCATATGGCGTGTCCCATCATTATGACCACACACAAGTACATGTTTCACAATATACATGGTTTAATAAATAATGATTAAATATTTGAAACATTTTATAAGTACATGGTGTGCTGATCTGATCTACATGTCTTGTACACATTTCACTATATATCAAAGCTACAATCTTAGGAACTCAGTGAGAATAACATACATCAGAAAATTTGGAGTACACGGTGTGTCTAATGGGTCACACACTATGATGAAAAATTATTACATGGTCACCATTCAGTTTGGCCTTGTAAGGAATACATAACTCATCTCTTAACTAAATAACTACACACTCTGTAGGTTGGCTACATGGTGTGTAGGTCTATTGACCATGCACCAATTAATTCTGGTTAACACATTGTACATTAAACAATGTAATTAATGCATTAATATATTCATAATATCAAATAAATCTTAAAATCACATCTTGAGGAGTTAAAAATTATTACATGGTGTCTAACTCTTCTTAAACAGTGTCTAGTCTTCTATTGTCTGATGAGAACCCTGGCACCTATGGATGAGGTCTTCGATATTAATTTATTAAAAAATGTCTCCATTAGTGATTTGAAAAATGAAAGAGGAAGAAAAATAACATTAATTTAGAAAAAAAATATTATTAAACATTAATTAAAAGTTTATATTAATGTGAATAAATCACCCATGATCTTTAAATCGTTATATTCCCGGTCTAATAACACTTGTATGTTTAGGTCGAAGTGGAAGCATCCAATGGTCAGTGCCAAAAATTATATTTTTTTGTGATAGATTATAATCCAAGATCTATATGAAGTTTATTCAATGTGATCAGTGGAATTAAATATATGATAAAAATAATTAATAATAATAGAAATAAATGGGAGGATTCCAACACATATTTAGTTATTAATTTAATTAGATAAATAATTACATATAAGGAATTATTTCCTCATTGATGAATTTGGTAATATATCTATTGTGCACTAACTTTTCAAAGCAGAAATGAAATGTATATTTCCTCAAACGATGATCTGTATATGTTCCATGGATCACTATATTTCCCTAATGGAGTATTCTATTTCTAGCTTGGACGATTCAGGGGCTTGCGTTATCCAACATGATCACCTCATGAATTGCTTCCAAACCATTCAACTTGATTTAATAAATGGGGATTTCATTCCATTCCTAAAATCATTCTTAAAGAAGAAATATCTTTAGGCCTAATGAGATTCTCCAGGATTATTGTTCACAACTAACAAAATGAATTATGTCTTCAAAAAATTACATAATTGGGTATTTATCTTCCTATGGATAAATTAAATAATTGAATGAGTTCCATTTATTTTTTATTTAATCCTAGTAAATCCCCATTTAAAATAATAATACTAATATTATTAGGTATTAACATGAACATAACATGAGAAATATAATTAAATATTTATTTAATTAATAAATTTTAAATATTTATATTTATCACTGGACCATTAAATTTGGTTTTCCGTTTCTCCACAGTTTTTATCATACATTGAATAATGTCTGATTATTTTTTAAATAAATACCAGCGTATTATTCACTAGTAAATAAATAGAAATTATATTTACTAAGCATTTAATAAATATTTATTTTCGAACAATCATACATGAATACATTTTAAACAATATACATGAATGATATTTATTAAACCTATTAAATAATATATTAAAATATATTATTTTACTTTGATTCAGGATACACTTAGTTTATGACACACTAGCCCTCTTTCATAGTTTCATTGGGAGAAACTACAAAGAGTCTAATGTTAGCATCTCATAACGGGACAAGGTGTTTATAATAACCCATATATTATTTTTAGATATAGATTTGGATTTCCTGTATTTTTTAGAAAAATGATGAATTTGGAGAAATTCTATGTACACATCGGGTACCCGTTTTCTGCTTGTCACATAGTTCTGGTCATGTAATGGCCGAGTACATGGTTGTGCGGACCACCTAAATTGTCAGTTCGGGCATGTACATGGTGTGTACATTAAATGAACACACCTTGTACTTTTCTTTTTTATTTGATTAATAGTAATGGGGTAATGTCTAATTTCTAGAATTATCTTCTTCTATCCTTGAGAAACCCATAAACAACTGGGAGCGACAATCAATGTCTGAGCCACCGTTTCCCCATCCATGGTCTAATTCAATCTCTAGCAGGTGCACTGGAATCCCACCTGTGAATTCTTCCTTCTTCTAGAGCATCACTCCCTATTTTATACTCTCTATTGATTAATCCATGGTAGGACGTTCTTGAAAAATTTGTAGATCAACGACATTCTAAGCCGATTGAATGTCCAATGATTGAGATTTTTCATCGTACGACATTGAGGTAGGTGGTTTGTGGCCATTCAGAGTTTTTCTTTGATTTAAACATTCCCAAGTTCCTATTACCTGTGATTCAGGTATTTTTTGTTATGTAATTTAACCCTATTATCATCTGACATATATTTAGTGATATATTAAGTTATTTAATTGTTGTATTACGCTATGTTGCATGTATTGGGTGCACCCCATGGGTGTGTTTCCTTGTCTGAGTGTTTATGGTAGTTTGACCTAGGATGCAAATAAGGTAGACATTGTTTTTTTAACATGATTGTTAGGTTGGAATTGATTTATAAAATTTTCATTGTTAAATTCATTTGTTATGAATATTAGATATATAGTTTTTTTCTAGTGGGGATGAATTTTGTTTTTTGGAAATTGGTTGTCCATGATTTTGTTACACAGTGTTGTGGGAACGTGGTATAGTGAGACAATAAGAGGAATTGATGTTGTGGGATTCGCTATAGTGTATGTTATGTTGACGTTATGAGACAACAGGGGGGATCAACAGTGATTTCTCCCTCACTGTTTTTATGTTATACCATTATGAGACCTTAGGGGGAAATCACATTGAGTGATTTCTCATGAGTCTATAGTTTATTGTTAAAATGCCACAAGGGGAATTGACACTGAGTACTTCCTTTGATAGATATTGATTTTTCGGACCAAAAGTAAAAGACTGTGTGAGATTTACCAGATGGTCTATGTCATTATTGAATTGATGACATGTTGATCCATAGGGGTTAGACTATGAGAACATTCCCAGAGTGCTTCTTGTGAATGATTGATTGATTGTGAAGAGTATTCTAATCTAGAGAACAAGTTTGGACTCTGTCTTACTTTTCAATTAGATAGACTTTTTAGAAATCTTTTTTTCTTTTACAAATGGGATATATAGATTACGCTAGATATTAATATTTTATTATCCAACTCTTTCTATAATTAATAAAATTAAATGAAAGTAATTAGAAACTCTAGGGTTGTTTACTTTTGAGTACTTACTTGATTATTTCATCATTTGTAAAATTGCCTGATAAATATATTCACTGATAGTCATGAATAATATTTTTTTTTTGGATTCGTACTGGGATTTATCCCACAACTTATTTGGGACATGATTTTCAACCCAAAAAGATTATATTATTGCAGGTATAGATAAGGGAAAGCAACATTCCTTGTCAGGTAATTTATTTTTGTGGAGCTAGAGAGCATGGTAACAAGCTGATGTTTATGATGCTTCTATAGTTTACTTTTTTATTTTGTACTTTCTTTTAGTTCATTATTATTTCACTATGACTTTTTTTGCTTCTTTCATTCACATATGTGACATTCATCATTTATATATGTTCTCCCATTAATTATTTACTATAATTTGTCTCTTGTTACTTTATTGTATGATATTGATGTTTATGTTGTATTTTATTATTGTTATTCCACAATGTTTCTCAACCAATTAGTACATTGTCTCCCCACTATCACACCTAAGGAACTCGATTCTAGTGATAAGCCACTGGTGTTTGGGGAATTATGCTTCAGGTTCTATTTCCAACTATGTATGAGGCCCCTTTAGGAAGCACCCAGATCTAGGATGTTACAATGTTGTATCATAGAAGGTTCTTTTCAGCTTTTCCATACTATTTGGTACCTATAGTATGAGATTAGAAGGAATTGGTAGTTTGTAATAAATAGTTCCTAGGAGTAGCTAACCTGTGTACATGGAAAATCCATGTTACGTCAAATATTACAATTTCATTTTGATTTTACAATTGTTACAGTTGATTTGATTTCAATGTTGAGTGATTCAGTTTTATTATTTTATTATTATTGATAATATTTAGGTTTTATTTGTATTGATAGCTAGTGAAATGATGGTATTCGGTCTCATGAATCATGTAGGCACCTATTATAGATCACTTTTCTTGTATTCTTGTCATTCTATTTAGGGTTCATTACCGATTAAATTTTTTTGTGATAAATTCCATGATAGTTATGCATGTTGTTGTGAAATATGACTTGATATAAACTATTCTATTTGATAGGGTATTTCTAGTATGTAAATATTCATTTGGAAGGATGAATTGTTTTTCCTCTTATGTGTTATTTGGCATCATAGATTAGAATTTAGTGGATCATTTATGAACATCAATTTAATTCTGTCTATTATGGAGTCAATAAGGTTTCCAAATGTTTATTAGTGGGAGAATAGACTCTCACTAATAAAAAATTTTCATTCCTTTGACACAATTTTATGTTTTTAAGGGTTATAGAGATGTTTCAGATTCCTACTATCTAGAAACCCAGAAAACATGGTGTGTGGTGTTATGAACACACATCATGTGTTATTATATTATGTAAGAAACATATTTTATTAAGTATACACTGTTTACTCTATGTACACACCATGTATTCGTTAACCGTTTGACTAACTGTTTGAGAAAAGACATGTGTTGGAAACTATTTGTATGAACCTGCGCAGTATTGGGAGTACACACCATGTTATAGAGGCTATGTATCTGGCTGTGTGACTAACTAAATAGATTAATAAAACATAAGATTTACACACAGTGTCCTATTCTTCATACCTTTTATATTTGATCGTTTCTAGGACCGTGTGACTAACAACATGTGTTGTGGGGTCATAAATGGTACACACCGTGTTTGGGGTGAACATGCCATGTATTGTTTCCCTAGAGAGAACCATGCAGTTTGGTCCTATAGAAGAACATGGGAAATGGGAAAAATTCAATTACACATTATGTCATTGGAGGAACATGTCATATCTAGGGGTGTTACATGACCTGGTTTGATATAGGTACATTCCCATGTTGAAACAAAAGGTAATTCATTGTGTGGAGGGTATAATCATTGTATACCCCTATTTTGAAAAACATGGATGTCTTCTTCTTCTGTTCCTTTCTTGTACTTCAACTTTTATGTCCTTAATAATCATGAACTGAGGTGTGCAATTGAATTTACAAAGTCATGGCACCAAGACATCCTTATGGTGTACGTTAGATATAATGAAACAATCATACATAGGAAATGCGAGATCAGGGACTACCAGCAGATCATCTCACCATTCCTCTATTGGCACCAACTGTTATACTAGGCATAGATGGAGATGGATAGTTTCGAGAGGCCTTCATGGGGTTTAGGAAAAACTACTAGGTATCACATCATCCTTCCCCATCTATGGAAATGTTGATATATTTTTTAGGAGAATCACCCACCCACTTTCTCTGTGGATGGGGGACCTAAGGTTACGCTTTCAAGGATGAAATTCGTGATGTCTATACTCAAACAAATTTGGTTTTGAGGAGTTACGTCCCATATTGGTACATTGTATCTGGATGAATAGGGGAATTCACATAAGAAATTTCTTACAGTGTTGAATCATTTCAAAAACATATTTTCAGATGAGTTTTTGGATGTACCTCTAGAATGAGGGGTATATTTCTCTACTATGCTTCCACCAAGAGTGGCACCAGTGTCCATTCCTCCATATAGTATGGTTAAAATATATTTACACGAACTCATGATGAAATTAGAAGAGTTGTTGACAAAGGGTTTTATCTAAACCACTACATCTTCATGGGATTCACCTATCCTTCATGAGAATATGGCAGACAATGCCATCAAACAATTCGTGGATTATCGAATGATGAACTAGTTGATGATTATGAACAGATATCCCTTATAGAGGATTGATGATCTCTTTGATATGTCTCGAGGAGCCCATGGGTTCTCTAAGATTGACTAGAGATCCTGGTATCATCATCTGTGCATTAGACCATCATATATACCTCATATAGGCTTTCAAAGTAGGTATGTTTATACGATTATGTGCTTTTGCCGTTCGTTCTCTTGAACACACCAGAAGTTTTCATGGAACTGAGGAACCTAGTTTTTCATCCATACATGGACTCCTTTATTGTTTTCTTCATTAGTGATATGATGGTGTACTATCACACTCGACATGACCATGCCACACATCATGATATAGTTTTGAGTACAATAAGTGATAATAAGTTATATGCTGAGCTCAAAAAAATATACTTTTCGATGGAACATATTCACTCATTGGGTCATGTAATCTCAGATATAATATTATTAGTATACCCATACAAAGATAGAGAAGTAGCTTCCTGGGAGCATATGAAGATCGTCTTTGTTGTACAGATTTTTCATGGGTATGATGGATACTACAGACTCTTTATTTGTGACATTTCACATTTCGAAGATCCACTAATGGTTCTGACTAAGATGGGAAAAAATTACTTGTGGACTCATTCATGTGATTTATCCTTTAAATAGATATATGGGATATTTAATTCCAAATTGATATTTATTTTTTCCATATATGGGCATGTGTTACACTGTTTACTGTGTTGCATTAGCTACTAGGCTGGTAGATGTGCCTATGCTGGCGGAATGAGTTGTTGCATATGGTTCACAGTAGTTCCAGCCATATGAGAGGAATTACCCGACCCACAATCATGATTTAGCTATAGTTGTGCATGTATTATGCTATTAGAGACATTATATATTGGGAGAGAATTGTTTTATTTTCAATAAGCCAAAAAATCTCTGCTGTATCCTTAATTAGCGTGATCAAACATTTATTCAGTTAAGGTGGGTTGAGTACCTTTCATCTTTTGGCATTGAGCTTGCCGACACAGTTGGGAAATGAAATGTGGTGGATGATTTATTGAGAAATATAAACCAAATATAGAATGATCAAGAGGCCATTGGTATGTGAATGATTTTGGATTTATTCTATAATATGAACATGCTGGTGCATGACATACAGTGGAAGAAGTTTCCTTCTTCTTTAGTGGTTACCTTTACTCTTTTGGATCGAGTGTGAATGAGGAAACTATCAGATTCTAACAACCTAGTCCTATGGGATAGTGTATCAGGAAAGGACCCTACTCATGGATGGACCATAGGTGAGGATGATATCATTTATTTTAAGGGGCACAAGGGGGTGTCAGAAGACATATGCGATGAGTTTTTTTTGGGATTTTCACTTCTCAGTTTAGGAATTTTATCCAGTTGTCACCCATATGTATCATGATATTCACCATCATTATTAGTGATCAGGTATGAAGAGATATGTTTCAGGTTTTTTATGAGATGTTCCACCTATCTGTGGGTGAAGGCAGAGCCTCAGTGACTATTAGGGATACTACAGCTATTACCCATTACATAGTTGAAGATGAATGATGTCACGATGTATTTACTGATAGGTTTAATAAGGTTACCTTCTGAGAAGGAAGCAGTTTTTTTGTAATTGATAGACTAAAGAAGGTTTCACACTTCTTACCAATCAAGGAATTCTTTAGTGTTGATGAGCATAGAATGGTGTACATCCGAGTTATTGTACGTTTTCATGGGGTTACACACACTATCATTTTAGTTAGGGATTCCTATTTTTCTTCTCGTTTCTAGCTGGGACTAAAGAGTGATTTTGGTACATAGGTACTTCTGAGTAAAACTTACCCACCTATGAAATATGGCCAGTCCGAGCATATGATTCAGGTGTTGTAGTAAATTCATTGAGCATGATTCCTAGATTTAAGAGGTTCATGGAAGAGACATATACACTTAGTGTATATTTCCTACAATAATATTTTTAAGGAAATGATTTAGAGGGAACCTTATGAGGACTTGTATGGTTGGCCATGTCAATCAACCCTATGTTGGCTTGATGTGGGGGGGTGGGGGAATCTATTCTGGGACTTCATCTTGTCCAGGATACCACTGAGCATGTGGAGTTGATTCGGAAGAGGATGGCTACTACATAGTCTCAGTAGAAATATTATGCTAATAGATAGAGACATCCTATTTAGATCAAGGCCAGATATTAGGTTTTTCTACATGTCACACCGAGGTTGGGACATATGAGGATTCTAAGACATGGAATGCTTTAACCGATATACATTGGGCCTTTTGAGATTTTATAGAGTGTCGTGCTGGTTGCATATGGGTTGGAGTTACCACAGAGGTACTGGTCTATGCACGATGTCTTCTATGTTTCTCAGCATTGGTGTGACATTTCAGACCCATCTCAAGACTTTCAACCCTAGGAGGATGAGTTGGAGGGGGATTAATCCTTGTAGGATGAACTTATACAGATTGTGGATCATAACACTAAGGTTCTCTTTACTCGGTATGTTCCTATATTGTGGGTTCTATAGTTTCACATGCGAGTACATGATAAAACAAATTAGAGCAAGGCCAATGTATTATCGTAGTGGAAATAGTTGTTTGAATTTTCCACTTCACCACCGTTGGAAGAGAAATTAAGGGACATATTGCTTTAATGGGGTATGTTTTTATGAACCAAAATATTCTTTTTAGTTATGGATCATGATTTCATGTGTTTTTTAGGAAAAATGAAAAATTATGAAAATTTTAAGGTACACATCGTGTACTCTTGAGTAAACACAGTGTACCAAGTTGCGGAATCTCACATTGTACTGGATATTTAATGACTGTTTACAAGGCCATGTGGACCGCATAAAGCATGGTACAATTGTAGAATGTACAAAAAATGTACAATAAATAAACATGCCATGTACCTTTATTTTTATTTGATTAATCAGAACGGGGTCATGGTCAATCTCTAGAACAATATTTTTATATCTTCATTTCATCAAAGAGAAACCTAGAGTGACGATCAAGGTATGAGCCACCGTTTCTTAATCCATGGTCTAAGTTGATGTTATGTGGGTGTGTTGGAAACCCACTGGTGGGTCCTTCCTTCCTATAAGGCATCACTTCATGTTTTCTTCTATCCCAAGAGTTATCCAAGGATGAATTTTTTTGAACTTTTATAGATATATGATGTTGTAGGCTAATTCAAGGGCTGGTGTTGAATAGTGTTCATCGCACGACATTGATGTAGGTTGTTTATTGCATTTCGGTTTTTTTCATGGAGTTATATATGCTTAAGTGCCGATAAACATAGATTAGGGTATTTTGTGTTAAGTAATTAAATCATATTGTCGTATTATTTAGATTAATTGATATATTAATGTTATTAATATTTTTATATTGAAACATTTAATGTATATGGGTCACCCCATTCATTTGTTTCATTGTATGAGTGTTTACGGTCATTTGATCCTGGTTTCCTATGAGGAAGACAATTTTTTCTAGACTTTCATGTCATTTTGGAATTGATTTCTATATTTTTGTTTGTTAAATGATTGTGTTATGCATTATATATTCCTATACATATAGTAGTGGTGATTATATTGGGCTACTAGAGATTATTTTTTCACGATTTTGTTACACAGGGCTATGAGAACCCGGTGTTGTGAGACCATAGTTTGCATTGATGTTGGGGGCTTCCCCAATGTGGCTGTTATGTAGACATTATGAGACCATATGGGGGATTTATATGGAGTGCTACATGAGATTTCTTATTGTATTACATTATGAGACCACATGGTGAATTGACGTTGATTTATACTTTATATATTATATTGCTTATCATTAAAATTCTACAGGGGGAATCGACGGTGAATGCTTACTTAGGCAGTCTTTGTAATTTGGGACCAAATGGGTTAGATTGTGTGATATCTCACAAGGGGGTTGTTATAAAAAATTTTAATTACTGATATGATGAACTTGAGGTGTTAAAATATGATGAAATTCTTAGTGGGTTACATGTGAATGTTCAATTGATTGTGATGAGTCTATCAAGCCAGAGAACATGCTTGGAATCAGTCTTACTTGACAGTTAGATGGTCTTCTGATACATCTATTTTTCATTTACACAATGGATACATAGCATAGGCTAGATCCCAAAATTTCATTATTCAATGTTGTGAATAAATAATAAATGTAAATAAATGTAATTGGAAACAATAAGATTGTTTAATTTTGAGAAATTTCTTGTTTATTGGTTTATTTTTCATATTTCATGTTATATATATTCACTAATATTTGGGCATAGATATTTTGGTGGTTTCCTTCTATAATTCGTCACGCACCATGTTTCGGTCTTGTTTTTTGATGAAAATAGAGTATATTATTGTAGGTATAAAAATTTACATATTCCCATCCTCGTCAGGTACTTGATTTTTGTGGATATGAAGAACCTTTGACTAAGATAAGGATTGCGATGTTTTGAGAGATTACTTGTCTTCTTTTGTACATTGGTTTAGTACTGGATTTTAGAATTTTGAATTGTATGTCATATTTCCTAAACATATGTGACATGAATCATTTATATATTTTCTCCAAATTTTTATTTACAATCTGGATTCTACTGTTACCTCATTTTATGGTATTTATGTTTCCACAATTGATTATTATTGTTATTCTACTATTTTTCTCTACCAATGAGGGCATAGTTTCCCAACTATCACACTGATGGCCCTTTCTGCTATTTGGAAGACCCTGTATTATGGGGAAATGTGCTTTATGTTATGTGACCAACCTGGTACGGGTCACCTTTTGGAGGCACACTGATCTAGGATATTACAGTGCCCATTGGGAAATAATTTAAGGTAACAATGACATGTCAGATCATGAAAATGCTTACTATTTAATATAACTTCTTTTCAATATATCTAAAATCAAGTAGGATGCATGCCGGTGCCATCAAAAAATGTGATTGATGTATCCTTCTTTTACTCTATAGAAATAGAACATGACTATAAAACACCTTGGCCATGGAATTATTTAGGTTATATCATTTCCATCAAAGGGACTAAGATATTAACTTCCACTAAAGATCATAAGTGATAAATCCTTCCTTTCATTTTTCAATAATGAAATATTAATCATGACATATACATCATATCCTATGTCACCTAAAAAATATGTCATTACATTTTTTTTCAATACATCTAAGTGTGTTAATCCCAATTATAATTATTAATAATATTAAAGCCTATGGACCAATATCCTCATCCATAGATACGAACCTATAATTACTCATCTAAATTTATATTTCATACATGCTGGTATCATTCAAATAAAATCCATACTGAATATTTCCATTAGTATAAACCATTAGAAAGATTATCAATGTCCTATGAGCCTCCAAAACTAATAGTCTATATCAATTGTGTCCCTAAAATGATATCTTCTGGAAACATAACATATATTCAAGAATAGCTTCATAGAAATTTTAGGTCCACATCAAAGTGGGTAACTGCTCTTTCCTTTTAGTGTAATTACTACAATTAGGACATTATCACAGACTATGTCATGCGGAAGAACAATCATTATGTAATACATCATTTCCTAATGTTATATTTAATGATTACATGTTCATCATAATGTATACTGATTATGGTTTTACGGAACCGAATCTAACAACATCTATCTGAGGAGGCAATTAGTGTTGTAGAAGTGGGACTGAACCTCCAAGAGGTATTCTATGCATCCCTTGAATAAAAAAGAATCGAAATACATGTAGTTTATATTGAAAGATTACATAATTATTAATGTCATGTAGAAAGGATGTGTATGAGATAATTTAAGCCTTAGATAAAGATCTCAATCAATTCGTAGACATCCAAAATAACCTATTTATAACCAAAATCATAGTCCTTATAGTTAAATTATGGTCATCAGCATCGTGAAATGTGTGATATTAGAGGAATAACTAGGACATATGAATATAAGGATTAATTGGGTTCTTTCCTGTAGAGTATGGGCTTATGAGTGAAGAGAAGATTTAGTTGGAATCATTAAAAAATAAGGTTCCATATTAGGGAATTATATCTTTTTTGTTGTCATAACCATTGATAATCTCTAAATCCACATGATTCATGATCGGTCTGAGAAACAAAAAATGATGAATATTTCACAAACTAAATGAGAGAATAAGATCAAACATATATAGAGATTATACATTGAAATTTCCGAGATGTTTGGATGGGGCTTACACACTAAAGATTCCCTAACATTGTCTTCAATTGGATTGTTTCCTTTCAAATAAAAAGGAAATATGGTTGGGTCATACACCTTTTGAGGATGACTAAAATGGGGATTTTTATAATGTCAATGCAATGATCATCATATATCGGTTACCCTACAAGAGTCATTCTTCATGTTGTTAATAATGGATGGTAATTAATTGGATGTAAATCATATATATTCAGAACATTCACATTGAAGAAGCCCTGGTGGAATGTTAATAGAAAACTTATTATGGATATAAACCCACAACGAAGGATATGGTATTCCTGATTTATATAGAGACCAAACCATATGAATGGATTGTATGTATCCTTGTTATAATATGAATCATATTATTTATAGTTCACAAATGTTCATAGCGATCTATTATTTGAAGAAATATGGAATACCCACTAATGGTTTTGGGTCTTATATGGTAAAAAATATTGATTGATGAGGGGATTACAAGAAAGTTGATTCCCATTAAATATATATGTCTTTTATCCTCTAATAGTAAAAGCAGAGGGAATATGATATGTATAGTGAGTAGTCTTGTAACACATATGTGGCTAATTTCGAGGACATGGAATGAATTATGTTTCCTGAGTGCATAGCACTGGCCCATTTTTCACTGTTCACAAAAATGTGTGTTTGGAAGAAGGATCAGTATTGTGTAAACTCATGTTTCAAGGTAACAAGTCCACCTATGACATCCTGATATGTCTAACATGTCATTGGGTTTTCAAATGAGTTGACTAATATATCCATGGAATAATTCCTTATGAGGATTACCTTGTTGAGGGTTGTCACATGATCAATTTGAAATGTCTCGGGTGCCATTATGTCACGACCCGTCATTGGGGCCCGTGCCGTGACTACCCCAAGCCCGCCTTCCATAGGCCAGGGGCTGGCGACTAGCACCAAGGCGTAAATCCCGGTAAAAGGGGAAGGCATTGCCTTTGTAAAGTAAACAAGCACCAGAGAGTACAAGCGGAAGAAGTAAACACTAAGTAAAAACTGAGTACAATAGTAAGTACAGAATGTAAAAGGGGCCGGAAATACAAGTCCAACTGTAAAGTACAACTCGAAAGGGAAAACAACAATTGTAAAGTAAAGCCGCTACGCCGAGCTGTCCACTGGAAATCCCACCTGAAGGGTGGGTACAGATAGCTCCACTGCTCCTCGGTCCCGCCATCCGCTCCGAGCATGTCCCGCCCAGTGGTCCACCTCCAGGTACCGTCCTGCTCTGTGAGCCTCAACCACGATCAACGATGTCCGTCGTCTGCAACCAGCACAACATAGTGCGGGCATAGCCCGTGCAGGGGTGAGTATAATCTACTCAGTAGGGACCCCGAGACCCCTGAAGTTATCCCAAAATCTACAAAGGATAAACCATAAGGAATGATACAATCACAAAGTAACAACTGACACTGCTTAGGTATATTCCCATACATATACCTAAGTCATCAATTCCAATATGTTCCAACCCCCGAGCCCAAGTACAACTCAGTCCACACCAGAAAGTATACGTATTCCACACAAGAAAGCAAAACGTAATCCACACAAGATAGCACAACACAATCCACACAGGAAAGAAAACTGGATTCAGCTCACACATGTATACTTGTTCGAGGACGATGGATATGGTCACTGATCCATCTAAGTCGTCAGACCCACAAAGGATTGATAGGTACTAACCCCCGCAAAGACCCACACAGGATCAGACCCACATAGGATCTGTAGGCGCTGGTTCACACAGGACCGCTGAGCGCTGACCCACACAGGATCGGACCCACACAGGATCGGTAGCACTGATCCACACAGGATCACTGAGTGATGTAGTAGTCGTCGTCGAATCCACTGAGGATCTCTGCACAGTCGTCGTCGCAGTCACCGTAGCAGTCGCAGCCAGCTCTAGGGTTCCCGCACAAAGCAAGCTCGTTCGGGAGAGTCCGCTCCACGAGCCGAGAGGCTGATACATCAACTGTCACAAATTCTAGAGTTGATGTATCCAAAAGTTCCGTATCGTCAACAGGAACTCAACACAACAGACGACGCGTCAATCGGACGCCCGATCTGAGAGTTATTGGCTTTTTTGTCCAGGGGCCCGGTTGGTTTTTAAGGAAAAACCAACCGGACCATACACCACCTGCGTCCAAACCTCGGGAGGAGTATTCCAAAAGATCCATCTCACTAAGAGGAACTCAACAAAGCTGACGACAAGTCAATCGGGCGTCCGTAGCTCAAGATATGAGTGTTTCCTCTACGAGGGCCCGGTTGGTTTCGTGTACGAACCAACCCGGCCGAACTCAAAGTATTCCAAAACCTTGAGTGCGATATATGTAATCGACCGCCTCGATCCAAGGATCGCATCGCCGCTGACAGCGCGTCGTTTGGAGGTCTGTAGCCCGAGTTATGGGCATTTGAACCCAAACTATTCTTTATCGGGGGTTTCGGGCCCGGGCCGACCCGGCCCGAGACCCCCCGGCTGGCCCAAACCGGGTCGACCCACCACGGACAGGGTCGTCCCGGCCCGACCCGGGGCGGCCCGGCCCAGCTGGGCTCGGCCCGGCCTGGCGGACCGGCCAGGCGCCGGTCTAGCTCAGTGCAGTGCGCTGGGCGCGCTGCCAGCTCGGCTTCGGCCGAGCTGATTGAAGAAAACGGGGCGCGCTTGTCCCCCCTTTGTGAAACTGTGGCCCCCCTCATTTATGGGGGGCCGTTGACTACTGGACGGCGGAATTTATTTCCCCTGGGTTTCCTCCATTCCGCCCGGCCCGACCTGGCTGGTCGGTTCCTTCTCAACAAGACCGGCAAAGGCCTGTCCTCTTCCGACATCTGACACCGGCGGCCCGGCTGGCCGCCGGTCACCAAGCTCCGCCGCGGCCCGGAACCGGCCGCGGCCCTTGTCGTCCGGCGTGGTGTGACAACACCTCACCCCTCCGCCGCTGCCCCGCTCCGACCGTGGCGCCTTCTACTTCCTTCGACGCGGCGCGGCGGCGTCGCGTTCTTGAATTTCTTTCCACGGCGCGGAACGACGGAACTGCGCAAATGTTCCGCATAAAACCGCGTGGTGCGACGGGACCACACTCCCTTGTACAAACCGCAAAGAAAACATTTATGAAAAAAAAGGATGAGGGTCAACCGTGTTTGTGCGGACCGGCCCCCTCACATTATTCGACAACAAAAAGTGGAAAACCACTAAATTCGACATGCCAGAATCAAGAATGGAAATAATTAAATAAATAACAAATACCCCCTACCTCAGTTTCAAGAACGATGTTCGTCAATGACCCACGGAAGACAAGTGTCGCGGAGTTCGGGCGTCGCGGAAATCTAACGTCGATTCCGTTGACGTCGAGGTGCGTCCGAAGAGGTAACGTCGCTGGAGAAGCTTCGTAAGCTGACGGAGAAAGCCCGAGGAGGAAGCGGCGTCTCCTTTCACTGACACGGGAAGAAGATCGAAAGAATCGGCGTCGTCGATCTTCAGAAACACACTGGCTGCGATGAAGAGAAGAGATGACATGTCCTTCTCTTCTTATGGTGATGGCGTTCTTCATCGGACCCTAAGAGGTCTTCGCATTCTTCGTCAAGGTTGAAGAAGATGAAGAATGCTTTTCAAATCCTCTCAAGGTGGCACGAGAAAACTAACCAAAATAAAATAATTCTAAGGCATATTTTATTTACACAACTAATCCACTTTGAATTTCAAAAGTTTAAAATTAAGTCACTCAACTTAATTAATAACACAAGTTGTCAAAATTAAATAGAGTGGAGTTATTGGGGAGTTTAAGGGGAGTTGAAGAGTTAGGGCTCGTGTGGGCCCCACCACACTTAATCCTCTAAAGGGAGGTTATGTGGGTGTGGGTCCCACCTCTAACACCCTTTGGGATAAAATAAACAACATGGATAAAAATAAATTGTGTTTCCACAATTTATTTATCTTCTTTTAATTTCCCCCAAAACTAACTCTCAACCCACATAAAAACCCAACCTCGGAAAAGGTCTCCTTAAGCGAAAATCGGCGCTGCGAGTTCATTGGTGTCCTCGGATTTCCATTCTGAGCACCGGATCAAAAGTTAGAAATTCCCGCTCGTTCGTTCACTAAACGTACCTGATCCAAACTTCGGAAAATTGATTCCGGGCACACCGGGCCTCGGAATCAGGTGCCGTCAAAAACCGCACTCTTGTAAAATTCCAAATAAAATTAAGAAAAATATTTCCCTTGAATTTTACGAGTCTTTACATTACTCCCACCTTAGGGATTTACATCCTTGTAAAGATACATCAAAACTACAGAAACAAATGAGGGTACCGAGCACGCATCTGAGCCTCCAGCTCCAAAGTGCTCTCCTGGAGATTCCCGTGCTGCCATCTGATGCGCACTAGAGGAATCGACCGTCCACGTAGGACCCGCTCCTTTCGATCCTCGATCTGCACCGGGACCTCCATAAAAGTCTCCCCATCGTCGACGTCAAGATCACCATGGTCAATGATGTGCGTCGGGTCGTGCACGTATCTCCTCAGCTGAGATACGTGAAAGACATCGTGCACCTGGTGCAACTGAGGTGGTAGAGCCAGACGATAAGACACCTCGCCTATCCTGCTGAGGACCTGGAATGGTCCGATTAAGCATGGATACAACTTTCCGCCTCGGCCAAATCTTTTTATACCACGTCGAGGTGAGACCCGCAAAAAGACGTGGTCGCCATCCTCGAACTCTAGTGGCCTCCGCCTTCTGTCAGCGTATGACTTCTACCAGCTCTGAGCTGTCCTCATCCACTCCTGGATGACCTGGAACTTCTCTATCGTGGCCTGGACCACATCTGGTCCCACAAGTGCTGACTCCCTAGGGTATGTCCAGCACAAAGGAGATCTACAAGGTCGGCCATACAACCCCTCGTATGGTGTCATCCCGATGGTGGAGTGGTAGCTGTTGTTGTACGCAAACTCCACCATGGGTAGGTGGTCCTCCCAGCTACGACCAAAGTCTAGGAAACAAGTGCGGAGCATGTCCTCGAGAGTCAAAATGGTCCTCTCTGTCTGACCATCCGTCTGAGGGTGAAAGGCTTTGCTTAGATGTAGCTGCGTCCCGAACGCCTCCTGCAACCCCTTCAAAAGCTGGGAAGTAAAGCGAGAATCTCGATCGGAGACGATAGATGATGGAACACCGTGAATCCAAAAAATCTCCTGAACATAAAGAAATCCCAAGCTCTCCACTGAGCCCTGCTCTCTGATGGGTAATAAGTGAGCCGACTTGGTGAGTCGGTCGACATTCACCCAGATGGAGTCGTGACCTCTAGAAGTGCGTGGATGTCCAATCACGAAGTCCATAGATATCCCGTACCACTTCCACTCCGTGACCTCAAAGGGTTGTAACAAGCCTGCTGGTACCTGGTGCTCAGCCTTCACCTGCTGGCAGGTGAGGCATCGAGAAACGAACTCTGCCACAACCTTCTTCATGCCTGGACACCAGTGTTGTCGTCTGAGATCCTGGTACATCTTCGCCACTCCAGGATATACCGCCAAAGGAGAAGTGTGAAACTCTCTCATCACCTCCTCTCGCAAAGCGACTGGTACCATGGTATGTCCTCTGAAAAGGATGTTGTGCTCTACTCCAAAGGAAGAACCATCAGGTGCCTGTCCAAAGGATATCTATGCACGCCATGTCTCACAGTCAGCGTCCCCACGTTGTTCCTCTCTGACTCGCTGCAGTAGTGGCGGAGTGACTGTGAGAGACTGAAGGAAGGCTGCTCCATCTCAATCCATGAAAGATATCTGCAAAGTGGATAACTGCTCCGTTGCCTCCTCAAGTAGCTGAATGCCCGTCCTCCAGCTGAGGGAATTGGCTACCATGTTCCCCTTCCCAGGAGTTTAGAGTATCTCATAGTCATAGTCCTGGAGGAACTCGAGCCATCACCGTTGTCTCAAGTTCAGGTCCTTCTGAGAGAAGATTTACCCGAGACTCTGATGATCAGAAAAGACTGTAAAGTGCTCGCCCATCAGATAGTGTCGCCATGTCTTCAGAGCGAAGACCACTACTGCTAACTCCTGGTCATGGGTAGCGTAGTTCTTCTCATGCGGCCTCAACTATCATGATCCATAAGAGATCACTGTCCACTCCTGCATTAGGAAACATCCGAGTCCGGTCCTTGTTGCATCGCAGTAAACTACGTATCCAACTCCCTCCTCAGGAAACCTCAAGATAGGTGTGCTGGTCAATCTCTGTCTCATCTCCTGGAAGCTCTGCTGACATCTGTTTGACCACACGAAGGGTTTCCCCTTCTTCGTCAAAGCTGAGAGTGGTGGCTCAAATCTAGAGAAGTCTGGCATGAATCTTCGGTAGTATCCAGCTATTCCCAAGAAACTACGCACCTCCGTCACGCTCCTGGGTGGATCCCAATCTAGTACCGCCTCAATCTTTGCGGGATCCACTACAACTCCCAGCTCAGAGATGACATGTCCCAAGAAGTGGACCTCACGTATCCAGAACTGGCACTTCGAGAGCTTACCATAAAGCTGGTGCTCTCAGAGTGTGTCTAGTACAACCCGCAAGTGGTAGGCGTGCTCCTCCTCAGTCGTCGAGAATATGAAAATGTCGTCGATGAAGACCACGAAAAATCGATCGAGGTATGGCTGAAAGATCCTATTCATGAGAGCTATGAACACTACTGGAGCATTGGTTACACCGAAAGGCATAACTAAGAACTCATAGTGGCCATACCGACATCTGAAGGCCGTCTTCTGCACATCCTCATCTCTAACTCTGAGCTGATGATAGCCTGACCTGAGGTCTATCTTTGAGAACCACTGTGCTCCCTTGAGCTGATCAAAGAGGTCATCAATCCTCGGTAGCGGATATTTGTTCCTCAATGTCACCTGGTTCAGACGACAATTGTCAACACAAAGTCTCAAGCTCCCGTCCGCCTTCTTGGCGAACAAAATCAGGGAAGCCCAAGGTGAAACACTGGGTCGGATGAACCCCTCGCCCTGAAAGTCCTCCAAATGTACCTGTATCTCTCGAAGCTCGGCGGGGGCCATCTGATATGCTGGAGTCGATATTGGGGTTGTCCTGGGGTATAGGTAAATTTAAAATTCTACCTCTCTGTGAGGTGGTAACCTTGGAACATCGTCGGGAAAAACGTCCGCAAACTGATCAATCACTGCAGAAAAACCAGGACACCGCACGTCAACTGCTCCAAGGATAAGGCTAGCCAACTGATGAGTGATGGGCTGTCCTCTACTCTGCGGAAGTCCATCATGTGCTGCAAAGGCTCCCTTCTTGCTAGTGAAGGTGAACCTCCTCCCGTCGGTGCATACACATCACACCTTGCGCCTAAAACAGTCAATCATCCGTCGGCTGCCAGCTGTAGAAGACTCTGCCATGTGTCGCCCTGCGGTGGGTCTCAGCACTGGTGTAGACACAGCAAGAAAGCTCTCGATCAAAAGGTCCCACTCCAATACTACCGTCTGAGTCGGTATGCTGAGGGAGATCAGCGATGCCCTGATATCGTGTCTTAATCCCTACTAAAAGGTCCGGGCCCGGAAGAATGGGTCACGTACCATGTCGGTCGAGTAGCGCGAGTGATCTGTAAATCTCGTCGAGTATAGAGTGACTGTCATGCTACCCTGCCGCAGCTTAAGAAGCTCCTGAATGCGCACCGCACGGAGGGTGGCTGGGACGAACTCCGAGCGGAAGAGGCTCTCAAAGTCCACCCAAAGTAGAGATGCCTCATCGTGCACCTGGAGCATCAAGCTCCACCATCGGCCCACAGCTGCGTGTAGTAGGCTCGCAGCGAGAATCACCATGAGGTCTGCTGGTGTCCTCACTGGCCTGTAAACTTGTACGACTGCCTCCTGCATGTCCTCGGCTGCCTGGGGGTCCGTCTCCCCACGGAACCTGGGTGGTAGCTGGCGCTGGAACTCATGCAGTGCGCTGAGGTGACATGCATCGTCAGCGGCTGGTGCTGGAAGCATCGGTGGCTCGACGGGTAGTGCTACCGCCGGTGCCACTGCTGACAAAGGGCCCTACACCGAGGCCTCGTCGCTCGGTGGGCTGTCATCACGTTCGACTCTCAGAACCCTAGCTGGCTGCCGTCATGGGGCCATCCTGAAAAGGAAATAGGTGCGCCACGGTCAGAACTATATACCTGGTGAGCTGATACAATGTAATGACAAAGAAAACTTTAAACACACACGCAATAAATGTTTTCGTGCATTAAGTCAGAAATTAGAAGTCAGTGTCCTGGTGTACAGATACATCGGTCGCCGCACTAACACTGGACTCCCTGAACTGATAACCATACTCAATATGCTAAACATTATTGCTTCACATAGAAAAGATCAGAGTTCGCGGTAGAACCGAACTCCTCTGATACCAATTTATCACGACCCGTCCTCGGGGCCCGTGCCGTGACTACCCCAAGCCCGCCTTCCATAGGTCAGGGGCTGGCGACTAGCACCAAGGCGTAAATCCCGGTAAAAGGGGAAGGCATTGCCTTTGTAAAGTAATCAAGCACCACAGAGTACAAGTGGAAGAAGTAAACACTAAGTAAAAACTGAGTACAACAGTAAGTACAGAAAGTAAAAGGGGCCAGAAATACAAGCCCAACTGTAAAGTACAACTCGAAAGGGAAAACAACAACTGTAAAGTAAAGCTGCTACACCGAACTGTCTACTAGAAATCCCACCTGAAGGGTGGGTACAGATAGATCCACTGCACCTCGGTCCTGCCGTCCGCTCCAAGCACGTCCCGCCCAGTGGTCCACCTCCAGGTATCGTCCTGCTCTGTGAGCGTCAACCACGATCAACGTTGTCTGTCGTCTGCAACCAACACAACGTAGTGCGGGCATAGCCCGTGCAGGGGTGAGTATAAGCTACTCAGTAGGGACCCCGAGACCCCTGAAGGCCTCCCAAAATCCACAAAGGATAAACCACAGGGAAAGATACAATCACGAAGTAACAGCCGACACTGCTTAGGTATATGCCCAAACATATACCTAAGTCATCAATTCAAATATGCTCCAACCCCCGAGCCCAAGTACAACTCAGTCCACACAAGAAAGTATACGTATTCCACACAGGAAAGAAAAACGTAATCCACACAGGATAGCACAACAAAATCCACACAGGAAAGCAAACATGATTCAGCTCACACAGGTATACTTCTTTGAGGATGATAGAGATGATCACTGATCCATCTAAGTCATCGGACCCCACAAAGGATCGGTAGGTACTAACCCCCGCAAAGAACCACACAGGATCTGTAGGCGCTGGTTCACACAGGACCGCTGAGCGCTGACCCACACAGGATCGGACCCACACATGATCGGTAGCACTGATCCAAACATGATCGCTGAGTGGTGTAGTCGTCATCGTCGAATCCACTGAGGATCTCTGTACAGTCGTCGTCGCTGTCACAGTAGCAGTCGCATTCAGCTCTAGGGTTCCCAAACACCGCAAGCTCGTTCGGGAGGGTCCGCTCCACGAGCCGAGAGGCTGATACATCAACTGTCACAAAGTCTAGAGTTGATGTATCCAAAAGTTCTGTATCGTCAACAGGAACTCAACGCAATAGAAGGCGCATCATTCGGACGCCCGGTCTGAGAGTTATTGGCTTTTTCGTCCCAGGGGCCCGGTTGGTTTTTAAGGCAAAACCAACCCAACCGTACCCCACCTGCGTCCAAACCTCAGGAGGAGTATACCAAAAGATATATCTCACTAAGAGGAACTCAAGAATGCTGACGGCATGTCAATCGGGCGTCCGTAGCTCAAGATATGAGCGTTTCCGCTCCGAGGGCCTGGTTGGTTTCGTGTACGAACCAACCCGTCCGAACTCAAAGTATTCCGAAACCTTGATTGCGATATACCTAAACGACCTTCTCGATCCAAGGATCGCATCGCCACTGACGGCGCGACGTTTGGAGGTCCGTAGCCCGAGTTATGGGCATTTGAACCCAAATCGTTCCATATCGGGGGTTTCGGGCCCGGGCCGACCCGGCCCGAGACCCCCCGGCTGGCCCGAACCGGGTCGACCAGCCCCGGATAGGTTCGGCCCGGCCCGACACCAATCCGGATCAGCGCAGCGCACTGGGCACGCTGCCAGATCGGCTTCGGCCGAGCTGATTGAATAAAACGAGTGGCACCGGCACCCCCTTTGTGAAACCCCCCCCCCCCTCATTTATGGGGGGCCATTGACTGCTGGCTGGGGGAATTTATTTCCCCCAGTTTTCCTCCATTCCGGCCGGCCCAACCTGGCCGGCCGGTTCCTTCTCAACAGGATCGGCAAAAGGTCGGTCCTCTTCCGGCTTCCGACACCGGCGGCCCGGCTGGCAGCCGGTCACCAAGCTCCACGGCGGCCCGGAACCGGCCATGGCCCTTGTTGTCCGGCGCGGTGCGATGGCACCGCGCCCCTCCTCCGCGGCCCCGCTCCAGCCTCGGCGCCTTCTCCTTCCTTCGACGCGGTGCGACGGCGTCACGTTCTTGAATTTCTTTCCACGGCACGGCGTGACGGCGCCGCGCAAGACGACACCACGCTCTCTCGTACCAACCGCAAAGAAAACATTTATGAAAAAAAAGGAGGAGGGTCGGCCGTGTTTGTGCGGACCGGCCCCCTCGCATTATTCGGTAACAAAAAGTCGAAAACCACTAAATTCGACATTCCAGAATCAAGAATGGAAAAATTTAAATAAATAACAAATAACCCATACCTCGGTTTCAAGAACGATGTTCGTCAACGACCCGCGGAAGACAAGCGTCGCGGAGGTCGGGCGTCGCGGAAATCGAACGTCGATTCCATTGACGTCGAGGTGTGTCCGAAGAGGAAACGTCGCTGGAGAAGCTTCGTAAGCTGACGGAGAAAGCCCGATGAGGAAGCGGAATCTCCTTTCACTGACACGGGAAGAAGATCGAAAGAAGCAGCGTCGTCGATCTTCGGAAACACACCGGCTGCGAAGAAGAGAAGAGATGACACGTCCTTCTCTTCTTATAGTGATGGCGTTCTTCGTCGGAGCCAAAGAGTTCTTCGCGTTCTTCGTCATGGTTGAAGAAGATGATGAATGATTCCCAAATCCTCTCAAGGTGGAAAGAGAAAACTAACCAAAATAAAAAAAGTCTAAGGCTTATTTTATTTACACAAATAAACCACTTTGAATTTCAAAATTTTGAAATTAAGTCACTCAACTCAATTAATAACACAAGTTGTAAAAATTAAATAGAGTGGAGTTATTGGGGAGTTTAAGGGGAGTTGAAGAGTTAGGGCTCGTGTGGGCCCCACCACACTTAATCCTCTCAAGGGAGGTTATGTGGGTGTGGGTCCCACCTCTAACTCCCTTTGGGAGAAAATAACCAACATGGATAAAAATAAATTGTGTTTCCACAATTTATTTAACTTCTTTTAATTTCCCCCAAAACTAACTCTCAACCCGCATAAAAACTCAACCTCGGAAAAGGTCTCCTTAATCAAAAATCGGCGCTGCGAGTTCATTGGTGTCCTCAGATTTCAATTCCGAGCACCGGATCAAATGTTAGAAATTCCCACTCGTTCATTCACTGAACGTACCCGATCCAAACATTGGAAATTGATTCCGGGCTCACCGGGCCTCGGAATCAGGTGCCGTCAGAAACTGCGCTCTTGTAAAATTCCAAAGAAAATTAAGAAAAATAATTTCCTTGAATTTTACAGGTCTTTACAAATTATGTGGTAAATGAATTTATCATGTGAACCATATCATCTATATGAATTTTATGGGGGAATCTTCTTGACAATGATTAAATATCAAGGGTTGTTGTGTGATCCAACTAAAATGTATCAGAGCATGTATATGATCATTCTAACAATTCCCAGGGGCTTTGTGTTATCTTCGAACTGATCATAAATACCATATAATCCAACTAACGTGGTTAGGGGTGTCAAAATATCAATACCTACATGTCTTGAGGGTTTTTCAATGATTGAACTCTCATGTATGGGGGATTTCACGAGATCAATGAATTGATTAAATGAATTTTATGAATACTTCACATTATGAATTGTGTAACTTCCACCATTTAGTTATCAAATAAAATACATTTTTCATTTCATTACACCCATAAAATTGTTGTATACATTTTATATCAATGTATCCCGTGATCGAGAAAACATGCCCAGAGGCACTCACATGATCATTCCAACATGTCCAAATTCCTTCGCATGATTTGGATGTCATGTCCAAAAGTCATTTAATGATAATGTTTAAATTTCTAGAAACCATCACATGATATTTTCAACTAGTCCAGATGCATTGTGTGATTCCCCTGACATTTGAAGAGGAATTCATGTGGTCTAAAGGACATATCTTGAAGAACAGTCGTATAAAATATTCTATTAACTACTCCAAAGGTACTCACTATAATAATCTATATTGAAGGATCTTGTGATCATGTAAACCATATTACAAGATTTTACCCTATCATATTTGTTTGTTTTTATTCTTATACGGGGTATAGTATTCTCCATTCTTTTATTTATGTCACATTTCTCGTAGGAAATTTCATATACATACGATTGATTAAATAGAAAATACATTGTAATTATTTTAGCCTCATATCAAGAGATTCAAATTATTAAGACAAATATAATTTGTGACTTCTTACACATATCATGTGAAAAATACGACATGATTTTCCTTTCATTACCATCCACCTTAAACCCATTGTATTTTCGGGGTGAAACATATGGAAAACGGTGTTTCATGAAGTTCAAGAATGAAATATCCAAAAACAATTGTGTGATATGGTGGACATGTAAAATGGCCATTTCATGATCCAAAAAACATGTCCATTTGTGTTTTCCTGATCAGGTGGACATGTATAAAAGACATCATGTGATTTGGATGACATGTCTTCGGTTCATTGAAAGATAAAGCTGAAACTTCTATTGGAATTCACAGGATCTAGATGACTTGTCTAGAGGCCTTCAAATCATTAATATGGCATGTCCATGTGCCATAATGTGAGTCATCCAACATGTCCGGGATTCTTTATGTGATCTTTTAACTGATCGTTCAAACCATATATTCTCTGTATGTGAAAAATCATAACTCCCATTACATAATGTTCATGAAATTTAATCTTTTATCATATAATTAATATGGAATCATCATTTTTCTATCTTATAGTTCACCTACATGTCATCATTTGATAAAATTTTTTATAATGTGAATCAAATGAACCATTTTCATGATATGGTATTCATTTAATATATCACATAATTCTATAAGTAAATCATTTGATACAACATAGATCGAGCTTCATCATGCACACATTTTCATTAAAAAACATAATTGATATTCATTTGATTGATCATGTGATCTTTCAAGGTTTACATGATTTATTTACTCACCATGGTTCACATAATGACATTACATAGGTGTGTGGTACCCATGTGGTAATGTTCCCCTCTTTTATTAATTTGTAAAAAGTGAATCATCATATATTTTAATCCTATTATCTTCAGTTTTTTTACATGTCCATTTGGAAGGAATTTATAAATCCCCCTGAGTATAAATGTATGAAGGATGGATAATGGTCATTTAAATGAAAAATTAAATTCCTTCCTGACAGACATGGACATCCACAAGTTGATATTTTGGGTGAATCATTCTCTCATGAGGGACTCTTGGAATTCAATGAGACATCCTATAAAGATGATGAAATGGGGGCAAGCTAGGTCAGCTTAGATCCATGTTCACCACCGTTTTTGGTGGTTTTACTATTGATATTTTCATGACATTGATAAGGAAATGGTTTATATTATTAAATAGAAAATAGTTATTGAGTTGATGATGTTTGGGGATGATGCCTCATACTCAGTCAGAAAACATAAGTATGAGGTTATGGGTGAGGCTTCAACATTGTTTTTCAGAAGTATTATCCTTCTAAGATTTGTTCAGCACTATCAAGGAAAATATTAATGGGCTCCACTCTACAATCTACATGATTTATTAAGAGATATACCAATTGAAATATATGTAATGAGACTCAGGTAAAATTACAGTGGATAAATAAAGGATCCTCAATAGGAAAGAGAAGTCCAAAAATGATATAATTTTTTATATTTAAATATTAAAATAGTCTATAGTGTTGAGGAATGAGTTAGTTATTAAATTGTGTCAATCCATATCCACCTTGAAAAAAACAAAAAAATATCAAGGAATCCATTGAAAAAATATTCTATTAGAAATTTAATTTAATAGATTCATTTTTTGCGGGTGTTTAGGTGAGATATGCTATTTTGTGTAAATTCCTTCAATATTACTTTATTAATGAATGAATCTTATGATATTTATATGTTTTTTCATGATTTATATTTTTCATCATATAAATGAAATTTCATCAACTTAGTATAATTTAGACCATCACATAAGTTATTCATTTTTTATTAGACCAAGTGAATCCATTGTTAAAAACCATCTTCAATCATAAAATAGCTCTCAGGAGAATGATCCACTAAAAATTAATTGTATAATAATACTTATTGATAAATATATGAGAGTCATTCTGAGATGATCTTGTTAAAAATGATAATTTGGGTGAATATGTTGCCATGGGGGAGTTGTATAATTTGTTTTTAATACATGGTTTTATTAAGTGTATCTCAATTTCAACTAGGGACATATAGTGGTCCCTAAAATCATTTTATCTATTGTTTTTAAACCTAGAAATTTCCTAATCCATTGAAGGTGAGCACAAGTGGGAAAGGAATTGGACGAATCTTATGATTCCAATTATGGGTTTTTATCCTGTAATGTTTTACACCTTTTCCATTTCATACGTGTTCATGGTTTCATGGATCACACATGGTGTGTGTCATGTAATAAAAAACATGTATTTTAATGAGGTTTCTTTTTCTAGGTTTTTAACCCGACGATCATTTTGTCACATTTAATTGGATTATTAAGGTCTCATAATGCCAAAAAAATGTGGTGATATAGAGTTATGATGAATGTATTAGACATTATTTTTCATTTCTTTAGAGTCTTAGTGACTAGAAGTTCTATTTATATATTTTAGGCTCTTATATCTCAAACCTTCTATTGTTGTAGTTTAGGGTCGTAAAGCTCCATCCTTATATTTTTATAGTTTCATGGAATATATCCATGACATTTTTATGTCCTAGGATACGAATTTATAGGTCAGAAATTATTATTTTTTTAGTCTAGGGTCTTATTGTTTAGAACATCTGTGAATTCAGATTCGTAATATTTGATGGATTTATTTTCGTGAAGTGTTTAGACAACTTGTGCACTTTTTGAGTTTATGATGGATGTTTATTAATCACATTTTAAGACACCATATATAATTGAAATGATTAGGAAGGATGAGTATTAATAAAGGGTTTAGACACACTATATCTTAACTGAAATAATGATGGATTTTTTATGATGGGTATTCATGAAGGGTTCAATCCCCCTACATCCTTACTAATATTATGAAGTATGGGTATTCATGAAGAGATCTGAAACCCTACATCATTATCAAGAACATGTTTTTTATATGGAGACATAAATTCAATTATTTTAAATACACATGTGTAGTTGTATTATGGGATATATAGATCGTTCCTCAAGGGGTTTTAATCAAGGATGGTGAAATGGGGAAGACACGTCGAGAATTTTATAAAAACACCCTATGGAATTGACTGCCATTGGGTTTTTTGGGGATCACAAGGAACATATGGAGCTTATTACAAGGCCAATATACCTCATGTTAATGGATCAATTGAACTGTTGAATATCCACCTTTTACATGGTTAATGAGTGGGGTTTGTTATATTTTCTAGAGGCTATATGGGATTTTTGAAAATTCAAATACTATTAGAGAAATGTAAGGTATATGGAAAATACTATCAAAAGTAGCTTATCAATCCATGGGGGATGTTTTTTTATAGTCATTATTATGGGAAATATATATCATATGATTTAGGGTCAGATAATGGTAACCTAAAAAAGGATCAATAATGAGGCTCACCATTCATGCATTTAGAATGTGAACAATATACAGTGATGTAATGTTGAGTATGTTTAATCCACTTGAATAGATTGGTAATTATAATATTAAATCACAACTAGAGAATATTTAAGTCAATTGGATGTGGAGGTTAGTGGGTATAAGTCAACCGTTAATAATTGTTGGAAAGCATATCACAAGAAGTATTTACAATAGCTCTTATATTTGAGGGAGGAATATCTTCAAGGACCAAATAATTCCCTAGGAAGAAGTTCATAGGAAAAATGTTATTCACTAGTAAATCCTAGCGGGGTCCCATTAAATTTGAGACTCTCTATTTTGGATAAATGAAAAAGGAGAACCAACTGAAATGACAAAAGGATATGAGGTTCCATGAGAAGTACAACAAATTATAGAATTTATGGGTATCAACCCATTCTTCAATGATATGATGGTTTATTATGGAATATTTAATATTAAATAAGGGGTCGAGAAGCCAAGATGATGTGTTTTGTATATAGAAATCCTCATCATTGTGAGGGGATGTAAGAAATCAATATCCGTAATTTTTCTTATAATAGAGGGGTCTGAATTGAATCGATAAACTTTTAATATGGTCATATAGTGGGTCCTATGAGATTAATTCCTTTTTATTTACACTATATATTATTATTAAGCTCTATATATAAAGAGTATAACGAGCAATGGAAAACAGTTTTCTTATGTAATAAATTATGGATTTTATTTATACCTGGTATTATGTATCATTCAATACTAATTTAAGTTAATGTTATTTTGACCACAATAGGATATTGATTATGGATATATATATTTGAAACAGATGGATGATGTTCATTTTCATTATTCAAGTGGACTGAGTATTAGGAGGGTGTTACAATGAAACCGAATTTGGATTCCAAAGGAAAAGATTACTCCAACCCCCTTTAGAGATGGGTCTGGGAATATTCATAATATAGGATCAGGGTTATAATTTCTCAAATAATGTTATATGAATTTTATGGATAGGATGATCACAAATAAAAATATGATGATGAGATCCACCACAGTGTTCTCACATCTCACAAAGATTGGGGGTCCTTTGATTCAAAGAGGAGATATCTTTGGGTGATGGTTCAAGGACCATTTTGTAAATATTTCTCGTTATTGGTCACATATGATGATCCCTATTCCTTTCCATGGGTCATGATTTTTAATTTTGAAAAATCGATATGATCATGTAATGAATTGTGATTTATGGATTCGGGTACTCAAGTAGATGATAAAAGTACTCTAAACATTAGTTAAACATGCTCAAGATGTTATTGCCCATTGATATATAGTGATTATGGATGATTGTGTATGTAGTTTACAGTCATGAAATGTTTAGTGAAATTTCTTGTATTTAATTTCATTTGATGTGTTTGTTATTTTCATACTACATAATGTCACGTGACTAGGATGTGATTGTTATAAATTTAGAATAAATGTACTCCACATGTCTTTAATGACACCCGACATTGGTCAGGGGTATTCATATGAGGAATGACTTTTTTTCCATTAATATTATTATATGTGGGAATCCATATATTTGGGTCCCATTAAAATTGATCTTATACCTGATTAGACAATTAATACAAAAATCTAATTTATGCATAGCTGAATTGAGCTCGTAAAACATGGTCATCCTAAATAATTTAATGGTCTTTCAATATGGGCAGATATTAGGGGAATAAGAATTTTTTTTGGTTGGGATTCACTAGTTTTCCCAATTCATTTTTTTATCATTAGCATCATTCCATAGTAATCTCTTTCAACGATATATATCTAGAAATATCAATCTTATATGTGAAAGGGGGATGTAATTTTTTATTTGGAAAAATAGTCGGTTGCTAATTGGATGGATCTTGGGAATCACTACATATCACAGGACATCAAGAATCAAGACACACATCGTTAACATATGGATCTATACATAAATTGAACTCATATATAGATAGGGGTATTTCATCAATGAAATACATGATTTGGATAGGTGACATGTGGAATGCGCATGACTATGTCTTCTATATGAACAATATTCATGTAGTATATATTTCTAGAGAAGTTAATAGCCCCATTATATATATCAGACTAACATTCATGAGATAGGTGCATATTACCCTCAAAATATAGGTTACCCACTATCACCTGGGTGTAGGATTTTTAATCATTTATTATACCATCAATGTGAAGGTCTTTGGTATCGGGAGTGGGGTTTTGATAATGGGAACTAGTATAAAAATAATACTTTACATTAGAACGTTAGTGTTGGGATTTTAGAAATAAATGATAAATGTGATAAGCCAACCTTTTAACATAGGTATTCTTGAAAACATGTTTCAAAATGTATTCAGAATTACATATAATGTTTATTTTCTATAAAAATTATGTATAATTTAAAAAAAATAATGGTTTGTGTAATAGAAAAACAATATTGAATGTGTTTAAAAAACATAGGCATATAAAAAATTTACTTATTTGAATAATAATTTTCAAAAACCTACTCCCATAACACAAAATGGCACTTGATGTTAATATATATCCACTTTTAGTCATTTTTTATCAACATTTAAAATTATTTTTCCCAAATATTCCATCTTTTGAACTTATTTCATGATTGTCATCTTTTCTCTGTCAATGGAAACCATTATCCAGCAAACACACAAGCACAATTGATGGTTTTGGTTCATTCATTTTTAAATCATATTTTAAAAAATTTCTCTTCAATTTCGCACCATTATCCCTATTTCCACCACATCCGAGTTGGTAAATTAGAATTTAGTATGTATTTTTAATTTTGTATCTCTAAATTTTGTTTGTTATTTTATTATTTTTGAATATAAACTAATTATATATCTGATATAAATTTTTTTATCTATATAATTTTAATATAGTTTTTATAGTCAATTATAATTTTTTGTAAAAAATATGTTTAATTCTATAAATGTTTTGTTATTATAATTTTTTTTATCAAATTAATTAGTTTTTTTTGTATTTTATCTGTATTTATAATTGTTTTTAATTATAAATTATTATAAATTGTAATTGGTATGTGTTTGAAATCATCAATATTTCCATATTTTATTTATGAATTATTCTTTTTATTATAATTAAATTTCATTAAAATTATTGCATAACATTATTTTCAAATTTAAATTTTTTTAAAAGATATAAATTATTTGACAAAAAAAAATTCATCTTAAAATTTTCTACTTTTTTAAGTTCTTATTTGTTTGTCATCAATCCAGCAACATTTTCTATGTTTTCACCACCATTGAGTGAGAGCAATGAAATTTATGATCTATTTATCTCAAAATTTGGAATGTTATTTTATATTTTATATGAAAATTTAATTATCTAGTACATATAAATTACATTCATCCAATCATTTTTTTGTATTTTTTTATAAATTATAATTTTTTTAAATTCTTTATGAATATATTATTGTTTTTGACTCAATTTTTTTGGACTTTAAGAATTGATTATTATTTGTATTTATACAATTTTTCTTTTGTGATATGTTTGTGGTTTAAATCATTTTTTTCTTTAATTTTTTCAAATATGAAGTTTTCTCTTTTATAATTACTTATTATTATTATTGTTATTATATGACCATATTATCATTTTTCAATTTTAAAAGACATAAATTACTTATTAAAAATTTTCAAATTTTGAAATTATTTATTTTTATATCTAATTTTATGTTTTAATTATATATATATATATATGATTATATTTTATATATGTATTAACATATTAATCTATTATATTTTGATTATAAGGTAATAAATGAATCATAATTAGATGAAATCATGAATAACTAACAATGAATATGAGAATGAGATGGGCTGTTTCATGTAATTTTGAAAACGAAATATTGGAAACAAATATATGATAGTTTTTTCCATGCATAAATTTGTTGAATATGACTAAATTTGGGTATATAGAATTCAATGACTAAAATATTTTTTATTTTTTGGACATAATTATATACTTTGGATCTAGTATAGTGAAATAATATAAAATTCAAGATCTAATGATGATGATGATGTTTTCCATCTGACATAGGATTTCCTTGAATAAGTAATAGATGATATATTTGTAAAAACCATTTAAAAATAGTGGTTAACAACTTTATAGAGATTATGAAAATCCATTACTATTTATTTGCATAAATTTTTGTGTTATCAATAATTTTGTGATAATTTGACTTGAAATTAACACATGGTTTGAGTGATAAGAGTTTCACTGAATTTATTGAAATTTTAAAAGAGATACTTTGTGAGTGTAGTGGGCTTGAAAAATAAATGTATAATGAAAAAATATTATAACTAATGGGATTGGGATATAAAAATACATGATTAACCGGATAATAGTTTGTTGTATAATGTGGAATATAAATATTTATTATAATATCTTAAATATGAGACATTATTATATAAAAATAAATAAAAATCCATCTGTGATACACCCTCAAGAAAAATAACCAAAAATCATATTAAATAAATCTGGTATCTTCCAATTATTCCATTTTTGAATATTATATTTTCCAATTCAATTGATTCAAAGTGGATATGAAAAAAATAAATATGTGTATCCCTGAAGTAATCCTACTCCATCATGTTGATTCAATATAATGGAAAAAATTTGATCACAAAATTTCTTATTTTGGATATGAAGTTAGAAATCGTAGAATGTGTTTTGGAATAGATGGAATTAGTCCACATCGAAGACTCAATGATAAAAATAGTTCATGCATTGTTTTCTTGGTTTTTTACAACATTTCCCCTTATATATGTTTGAAGATAAAATATGTGATGATGATATTTATGATTACAAGACGGAAAAACTCATGAAATGAAATTGACGTTTATCTATCACCATTGATTGATGATCTGAAATTTTTATAAGGCATAAGTGTTAAAATATTTTATGAATTCAAGAAAGAGTATTTTATTTTGTGGTCTATTATAATGATTAATATAAATTACGTTCATGAATATTTAATCTAATCTAGATATCGTGTAAAAAGATATAAATCTTGTCTCCATTGTGAAGAGGGGGCATTATATCATCAATTTAATAATTAAATAAAAATAGTGTATATGGGGCTTAAAATTTATTTGGAAATAGATCAACCATATTTTATATTTAGAAAATGATTTTTATAGTTTAATTTGAATATTATTTTTCCCTATATCCATTTTCCTTTGAAAAATATTACAACATGGTGAAAAACATCAATATAACATGTGTGAAGAAAGACAGTCTTGGACATTTACAAAATAAATGGGAGAAATGATCTATTTATTATGTCTACCTTATTGAATATTATCAAACATAAAATATAACATTGTTGTTATTAATTTCTAGAAAAAAAATGACATTCTAATTTGATCATTGTTTGACATAAAATGATGTAAAAATATATAAATTCAAAGAAATTAATGTCTTAATAACCATGGTAATTTATTTGGAGTTATATTCTCGAATGAAAGGAAATGGAACAGAATTTGTTTTGAATTTTTACACATTATCAATGAGTTAAATGATAAATAAATATCAATTCATACATGATATTAAATTAACTAGTGCATTTTTCTTGAAATGTGAAAAATTTGGATTCATTAAAGTATATAATGTTAGTGGGTTTGAAATCTCATGATTTTCATGTATTGATAAAATGATAGTTACTAATTTCATTGTGGGAAATATTATTATACATGTTAGAAAGTCTAAAATCAATTTGGGTTACTTTTTCATTTCAATTTAATGAAAATTAATAGATCTACATTTGATTGTTTTTTCGGAAAAATGATGTTATCATCATACTTTATCAATTATTAATGTACTTTCCCCCCATCATTTTTTTATAATGGTTTATAAAATAAATCATTTGGTGTGAGTAATATGAATATGTGGGCCCATTTATTTATAGTGGATGTATAATTTTGAATGATATATGAACTGTTTTAAGGGATATGTTATGAATATTCATAGACTAGAGGCCAATATTTTTAAAAATTATATATATAAAGAGGTAATTGAGTAATATACTAATTATTTTTCTAATGTATAGAATGTTGGTCTGCATATATCTTGACATTTTTCTTTTGATAATAAAGGTAGAAGGATTTATGTCTTAAGGGTAAATTAATTTCCAAGTGAGAATGTGATGCCTGAACTTTTATATATTTTGAAATACATTGGTTATTTTCAACAATATATATCAATATGTATTACATGATTGAATGTATGAGATCTACAAAGAAATGAAAATTTGTAATAAATGAACATAAAACACACATGTTTTGTGGCTTAAGAAGATAAAACATTGATTGATCTGCAGCATAAAATTTATAATTGATAGAGGGGTCCATGTGTTAATATGTTCAAATGGTCTAGTTTTTATTTTTATTGTATAAAATTATATAGAAAAAACAAAGATGAAAAGTGTACTATTTAAAATAGTCGAGTAAACGTTTTCACTGAAGCAATACCATCATTGAAAGCCATAGATAAAAACCAAATTCTACATCAATTTCATATTTTAGAGTTTTTTTAGGATATATGGGAGATGCATTATAGATAATTTTGGGTGTCTTTATTTCTTATTAACTGGGTTGACAGTAATAGTGGTGTGAATCATGGTGAATATTGATACACAATTACTTATTTTATAAAATTTACATTCAAGTAGGAATCATTTACCAGGGTGATTCTCTAAAAAATATTTTATATTGTTGAAACATCAAATTAACAATGTTTTGATGTTTTTATATAAGTGAAATCATTTGAGTGGTTATAATATCAATGATGTTGAATACTTATCAAAAATTTCACAACCTATTGCATGATTAACCAATGATAACAATGAGTAAAATGTGTACATTGTTCATTCAATAATAAATTATCATTTATAATGGATATCTGAAAACACTTCATTATTCTCCTAATTAATTAGGTATTCTATATTTTTTATTTTTAATGTTAATATGCACTAGTTTGGGTTGTAAAATGTTAAATTAAAAAATATATAATCAGTGTTTTTTCTATAATGAACAATCAGCTATTATTCACTAATATTATTTAATTATAATAAAATGAAGGTATATATACATTTGATAGGTAGAATACATTTTTAAAAATGACATACACTAAGCCATGGGAACTGAGGTATGTACATTATTTTATATCAATATATTTTTTTTGTAATTAAATTATATAATGAAATTTTATTTATATTTCATGTCAATATTTAAAGATCTTATTCTTCTCTAGAGAGGGTGATAACTAAATAAAATAGGAACGAGATTAAATGTTTATGAAAAAATTAACTCATACATGGAGAGAAAAGGTTGATAATTAGCTTCGATTAGAACAAATTACCAACTATCTCGAAAGCCTCAGTATTTAAGATATACATGGAATTATAGATTTATTGTGGGTTTGTATTTTATACCTTTATTAGAGAAGTGTCGAACAATAAAAAAAAGATCTATTATTAGAGTCCCTAACATTAAAATTAAAAAAAAATCTTTATGATTAAAATGGATTATGTAATGCCCCAACCCTAGTTACATAGATTTGGTATATCGTTACATGTTTTTGGAAACATCACAAGAGATCATGTCCCAAAATACCAATTAGTTTTGGAGTCTTTAATGTGCTATATACATACATAAGTTTTACATTTCATCATGAAATAAAGAAAAACAACATTGTGTCCCCTTTAAACACACTCATATCCCTTTGCCTATTTATATAGGTTAATCATGATATACTTTTTCACATTCTAGGAAAAAAATAGAAAGGGGTGAGCTCGGATGCTTATTAAAGACAAAAGTATATCAGAAACTTTCATAAATAAGCATAAACAATTAAGGCAATGTATAAGTTTAAAACACAAGCCTTTAAAACAAAAATTTCAGCATTGTATGGAAATATAAATAAAATAATACCATTTATATATTCAAATTGATATTCTACTAGTTGAATAATTACATGTAATGTCGATAGAAAATTTCATAAGGATGGAATAGTTAACGTCGGACATTATAACCACATATTAAAGGCCTTGTGACAAGACTAAAAAAAGATTTTTTTCAAGGCCTTGTTTCAAGACACTAGTTTGCCTCATGAGACCTACCGATGCATAGAGGGGCTATAGCGGGCCTCACCCATCAATTAAGAAATCTAATGCTTTCATCAAATGAGAAGGGTGAAACATAATCTAAACATTCGTATTAAAACTAGAATACAAAATGTCAATATTTTAACCAGAAACCATGAATGATATAAAAATAACTCATCCAGAGCAAAACATTACTCATTAAATACAATATGTAATATTGTATAAATCAACATCAATGAAGAATCATGAATCATATTGACATAGATGAAAATAATCAGTAAAACTACTTGAGAGAAACAACCCCTTTTTATTGGAAACATTTAAAAGTATCACTATTTATCAAGAAGCTATATAAAATAGATTTTTTATTAAAATTTTCCCATTCCTCTTTGAAACTATTAAATGGAATTTTAATTTTAAAACATTCATGTCCATATACATATTTCATTAAATCCATTTTCAAAACATGTTCAGTAATGAGAACGATATAGATGAATAAATCTTTAAAATATTTAAAATCACATTTTAGTTAGAGTTCCTGTCCAAATGCGAGATGGTTGAATAAAAAAAATTGACGTAATAAAAAGATAATAATATAATGATAATGAATGAATTCATGATATAAAATGTAAATTCATAGTATATAAAATATATAAAAGTAAATTGGAACATAAGAACAAATAATTCTCAAAGTAATGTAATGTGAGATGAAATCCCTTATAAAGATAGTATCCTTAGTTTAAGGGTAAATAAATGACATAATTATGTGATACTAATATAAATACACTCAAAATTATTGGATATTTCGTGTAAATAAATCATAGGACATTCACACATATTCTTGTAAAAACAACACCAATGACTTGGATGTTTAACTCAATGAATTCAAATTGAGTTCAGATTTTTATTATCTCCTTCATATAGATGATTTGAGAATTTATCGATAGAGTGATTATGTGTAACAAAAGTATATCCACACAATAGGGAGTGTAAATTACTATATAAAAATTTAATTAGTGATTTCATATATAATCATGGAGTAAAATAATCAATGAAGTTTGCGTAAAACCCATTGAGTGGAAATTGAAATTAGAAATTTCATTACTGATTTGGTAACATACGAAACATTCACCACATGAAAGAAATATCATAAAATGAAAATTTAAATACCTATAAATAAATTTATATTACACATATAATACAATCATGGAATGAACATACACCACATAGAAGGAAATAGTGGAAAATATTTCATGAATCTCACGGGAATTAAAAGTGAGATGAAAAACCATTACCTTTTACTTTTCCATAGTTGAGGGTACGTTAACCTCTTCTATAATAGTGAATTTTTTTTATTAAATTATACAATAATCATATAAAAATTTATGATATCATATATGATATTTTAATATTGTTTGGTTAATAATATTTTATTAATATCATTGTTTCGGTTGATAACTAATTTGATTTTATTTATATGTCATGTTACATATGTGTTGTTTTTTATTAATAGAATGTATATGAATCATATAAACAATGATATTATATTAATTAAAATTATTTTTTTAATCATAAAGTGTTATTTATTCATAAATGGTTACGATGGGGAATGAATCTCATTGCGTTTGGGGAGACGGTAATCTGTACATACGCACGAGCGACAATACCATTCTATTGATGGTGAAATCATATGTAATTGGATGGTATATCATATATACAGAATCATTAAGATTTTATATTCATTATTTACATCAATTATACTCATTATTATTCCCATCCAAATAATTAAGTGTGGAATAACAAACTACACCATGACGTGGAGACGGTAAGTCGTATGTACGCATGTATTGTGACATTATCATTCATAGGATTGATAGAATAATGAAAATGGATATAAAATATTTAAAATAAAATGATAATATATATAAGGTTCTTTATTTTTAATTTTGATATGGAAACAACAATGGAAGAGGAAATGTATGATGAAAAGAACATTGAAAGATGTGATGAAATAATTACCACTTCTTCGAGTGATTCCTTTTGATTTGATCAAAATGGATCCATAGGTTTTCTTTCACAAAAATTTAAGGCCTCTAGGTTGAAGTGCGGGTATTTGGGATGTTATTTTTATTGTTTTTGGCTGATTAAAATGGCATTGGAGGTGTGATTTTGAGAGACGGGTATTTACCCTTTTATAAGTGCGGTGATGGTCACTTTTGGAAAATCATGAAATATTATTTTATAATACAATGATTTTTGGTTTATAATGGCTCAAAAAGGATTTATTTTTAAGCTAACGAGGGGATGGGTAGACAACCTTTATAACTATATGTTTTAGATAGGTTTGGTCCCCATATTAACCATATCTTTTAGATTTATCTTTTGGTTAAATAGATCAACATTTACCATGTCTACATGTATTTTATATTACTGGGTTGATAATATTTCTATAAAATGCCAAGAGAACACAAATTAGTTCATTAATGACATATATATTATTATATAATTACTTGTCCATGACAATATATTTATAGGACTATTATATCATTTAATAATATAGTATTTGTTTTAAATACTCATTTATGTCAATTTTGACATTATTTTGTATTTGGGTTTTGTGTAAATCGTAACAATATGATTTCTTCCATCAAAACAATTTAATCCACCCTAAAATTTAATAATAAAGTATAATATTTGTGTAATGCCTCAAATGTCTCAATTTACATTTATTTTAATATTTATAATATCAATTATTTTAATCATTCATTACAATGGTGATTACTTCATCATCATTGTGTCATAAATAAATTTAAGTATATATTTTTTAAAAATTATAACTAAAATTCCATGATGTAGGAAATATTTTTATCTTATTAATGAATATTTATATTCGATATTACCTTATGTATAACCCTATTTTAAAAATGTTTTAGTTAATAAAATTTGTATTTACCACTTTTAACTTTTCTTTATATAAAATAATAATAAATTTCCTAATCTAAACCATGTGAAACCAAAAGGATAATATTTTATTTATAAGGTTGATTTTGGTCTAAATATACTTATCCAATAGAATTATTACATGTGTTGGGGTAATTATAATGTCATTTTTACCTTCAATTATCGTATTTATTTTTAACAATGGTAAATAAAATTCAAAAGCTACTATTCACAAAAAAAAATTTCATCTTATGAAACAAAATTTTACATAATGATGTAATACGTGTCCCTATAATTTTTCGAAATCAATTTAGAGTAGTGTTAAAATTAGTTTTAATGCAATTTTGATAACGTGCCTCGAAGGTGGGAAAAAGACGTTAAAAAATTCATTAGATTTTTATGTATCTAATTTTATTTTAAAATAACTCCAATTAATTAAATTGAACAAAAATAGGTATTATATATCTATTTTGACTTAAAATAAATTTAAATAAAATAAATAATTATTTTTAAAAAATCATTTTTTATACAATAGTGCAGTGTTATCCAAAATTCATCCAAAATTGAATTTTCCCAAAACAAATATACAAAATTTACCCTAATATAATTTCGATATTCCAAATCCAAAAATGATATATGTTTTACCCAATTTAATACATAGAAGTTGAATTAAATAATTTAAAATTAATTACTATTGTCAAAACCAGATAGTGGGTTTTTGAGATGTAAAACACTATCAAATGATTGATTTGTCTTTATATACTGTTTAAATGTGAAATTACTTCCAAAGAATAAAATTGAATTAAATGAAAAAAAATATAATATAATTATACTTCAAACCCATTAAATTTAATAATTTAACACTATAAATTATTTTGATTATAAAAATTCGTTTTCAATTAAAATTTAGTATCTTTCATTATTCATCAAAATATGAATGTTATCAAAAATACAACAATAAATTATCCAAACTATATTTTTATGTCCCAATTCTAATGAAGAATTTATTTTCATCATATTGAATATATAAATGTGTCAAATAATGGATTTTGAAGGGGTTCTTCATTAAGAGACAGAAATAATGATTTTTTAAAAAAATTACTTCTTTTATCTACAATATTGAATTTGTCTGTATATTATGTCTATGAAACACAAAAGATGAATTTTAAAATTATATGAGATTTATATAAATATAAAAATGGTATTATAACTATCCATAAACACTTTTTAAATAACTAGTTTGATAGGTCAGTGTGCGCTTGAAGTTGGTGTGGCGTACATCGCACACTGTTGAATTATTTAAAGAGAAGCATACTATCGAATATTGGGGTATTACATTCTACCCTCCATTAAATTGCACCCTATCAATATGAAATTGTTTTTGGAAATAAGAGGTAAAAAATATAAAAAATACATTTGTGGAAAACCAACATCTGAAATGGTGTTAATAAAATAATTAATTAATAATAGATAAAGGGAAATGAAAATTTCCCCACCAAATTAGGATTACAAATATGAGAACATTGGTGGAAATTATAATTTGTGGAAAAACATAAATTTTTATAGTAAGTAATTGAGGTCAACAATCACAATCCTGTGAATGGAAAACTGATGGCCTCAAAACCATAAACCTACAATGAATAATGTAGGGTATTAGGACAACACATATTTGGGTTTAATATTATTTCCATATAGTATAAGAAATTAATTCTACATAGAATGATAATTTTTTTATGAGTATTGTTTCATACATTATCTAATTTCTACCAAATACTCATGTTTCACTCCAAACGATGAGTATTCAAGATGACTTGATCACACCTGTTGTGCTAGAATCAACATATGGAAAATCAGATAATCCATAAAGGATGAACTATATATTTTCCTTCTTTATAAAGATTAACCAAAACAAAAATGGTTAGTACAAGATTATATGATGCCCAATAAGTATAATCCTTTAGAGTAATACATACTAATAATAATTTCTAAAATTAATTCAAAAATACCAAAAGTTCTTTAAATAGCATTAAATAAACAATTGTCCTTAACATACTTCAATATTATCCAATCTATGATTGAAACCAAAAACTAATAATAATTTGATTACGTAGTCTTCCACCTTAAATTGTATCTCCAAATAACATCAAATACTCTTAATGTCACATAGTTAAAAGTAATTAACCAAATCACATATTCTCTAGGCTAGGTTAATCATTTCCATAAATATTCCAAATCTCAATAAATCTACAATAAAAACATAGATAAAAATACACAATTAATCCTCAAATAAAATACCGTAGTATTCTTTTTTCCTAAGGCATATAGTGTTCCCAACATAGAGAACATCATCCAAAATAACATGTATCCATTAATCACAAAATCTTCTTCCTACACTAAAGATATCCAATTGATAAAATATAAGACCTGAAATTAACTTATAATTGATCAATAAAATTATTTCACAAAATTGAATTAGCCACACTAAGCAGGGACATTACGTATTCTATTGGTATGCGATAAATTCCATCCGCACATTGCTTGTGGGTTTGATTCCCACAGTATTGTCTGATGCCATGGGTTGTAACACGGTATGCTTGTTGTCAATTTTCAAAAACTATATTGCATAAAATTTCCAAAATTAGATAAATTTATCAAAATAATAATAACATAATTTAACCACAAATGATATCTCATACATAACATTTTCATTCCAAAAATTAATAACCTATAATTGCATCAAATTAAAAGATTATATTATACCAAATGGATATTTATAACTATATCCATATAATAAAAAGATAATTCTTTCTCGAATAGAACTTTACTATAAAAAACTGCAGTGTTACACACACTAGAAAAAAAATTCCAATGTAATCCCATAACAAAGAGAAGTAACATTTTTAAACATTTTTCCATCCATTTAATTCCACATAGTTTCTTACTTTAGAAGGAGGTTATCCTATAGAATAGGTTAATGACTTAGAAAATGCCTAGGTCTTCTATATTTATAGAAAATGACTCTAAATGGATTTATAGAATCATTTTTATCTTTCTTCCATAGCACTCTTATTTTTTCATCAGTAATTATTTTCATTATTTCATTATTTCCAACACATAAATAATTTATTTATTCCATTGATACACATTCATAGGCTCCTCCTTCTACATTTCATTCATTATGTAAATTGAACTTCTGTTTCTCTATTGTCTCCAATGATAGAGCTCTTATCATTAACCACCTTTCTCTTCATTGTGGAGTTCAAGAGTTATTTAATATATATATTGTCAATAAAAAAATTTAAAACAGATAGGTAATGAACACCATATCTTTTAATCCTTTTAAAATTACATTTAATTATCATTTCTACCACTATTCAAAACTTGTATATAATGTTAAATGTTAATATAAATTTCTTAGAATGATGAAATTGAAAAAAAAAATTAGAGGGCATTGTGTGAGTAACAATAGTAATAATATCATTTTGAAAATGTCATTACACATTATTTTCAATCTAAAACTCATTAGTATAAACCAAGGTTATTTATTCTCATCTTATATTAAAATATTTCAAATAAATTTTTAAATAAAATTTGATTTATCTTGAGAAAATCCCATGGGAGTGTCGTAACCAAGAGTACAGCATGGCCCATTGTCGTGCACCAGTTCTTGTTTGAGTCTATCTCAATGTAGTGATTCTGAGTTTTACCCCTAGGTATATCTGTTCCAGAGTTTCCTCTACCTGTTCGTATGCAGAAATGGATTTATTGATTCAGAAACCCACATAATGATTACATTACCAAAAATTTTGGATGTTATTCTAGACTAACCCCCAATGTCTATAATAGGGTAATGTTTTCTAATTACAGTTTATCTAAATATAGTATTTATGTTTTGTACTAAAATTCCACTGATATTAATTGTGACACCCCATCCTTAGTTACCCATAGCTGATGCATTATTACATATCATTGGCCTGATCACAATATATCAAGTCCCAAATGAACGATTAGTTTAGTAGCCTTGGAATTACAAGAAACATACATTTGTTTTACATTACATCATGAAATAAAGAAAAACAGCATTGTGTCCCCTTTAAATTCACTCATATCCCAATGCCTAATCCTGCAGGTTAATCATGATATACTTCTTCACACCCTGGAAAAATTAATTATAGAATGTGGCGAGCTCAGATTCTTGTTTAAGATAACAATATAGTAGAAACATTCATAAATAAGAATAAACATTTTATGAAATTTATATGACTAAAACACAAGCCTTTTAAACATAAATTTTAGTATAATATGGAAAACTTAAATCAAATAATTCCATTTATATATTCACATGGATATTCTACTAATCGAATAATCCAAGGTAATATCGATAGAAAATTTCATAATGATAGAATGCATAATTCCAGACATTATAACCAAATAGCTGTTGACGCTCCTTCGGTCACAGAGTCTAACAACTGAAAAAAATTAAATACCATAGAACAAATATATTCTTCCTTTGAAGAAAAATAAAAAATTGGAAAAGGCATGAACAAGGATTTCTTTAAGTAGGGGCCGCACAAGTTCCAAGCTGGTCAAACAAGTATACATGTGTGGCACATATTGGTCACGTTGGTGACATGTGATCCCAATTGATTTTCACCCAAGGTATTCTATGGCCAATAAATATCCCCTGTGGGCCCCCCATTTCGGGGACAAAAAATTCCAAAGGTCAGATTTAATCTCTCGGTGCCCTAGTCTCTTCTCGAAGTCTTCCTGTCACTTCTAATGTAATTTCATTCCAAGAATGGAAGATCATAGGAGGAGGAATAAGGCCTAAGTGTTAAAATTCATCAACACTTCCATGCCTAAGTGTCCATCCCTTATGGGAAAATGGTCAGGGTTGTGTTCCACCTTATCTCTTCAATAGAACTTTCACGCCACCATTTTTGAAGCCTTTAGAGATAATACTGAGGGCTTCAGCAAAGTTTTGCCCAAGTATTACCCTATGGGATGGGTATCGCTCATGTATACATTTGTTTCACATGTATACTTGCGCGACAAATACTTGTGCACCCAAAAAAGATTTGCGCTCCAGCCTCTTTTTGGGTGCCCCTCCTATCAATTCAACTCTTTTCTTCAAATCCACCGCTCGCCTTAATGATTTATCCTTCAAAAACTTTTTTAAAGCCATTTTTTGGCATGGTTCCTTTGTTGGCTCCTTATCTGAAATGAATTCTGTGGAACATCTCTCAAAACCTAGTGATTTAAATATCTTTATGTAACTAATGTTATAGATTTCATTCATTCAACCACATTCATTAAGATGAGAAGATCTTTAATTTGGGCATCCTCCTTGGGAGTAAGCCCCATGTTCCCTAACCTGGGCCTCCTTTTCAAGAGTAAGCCCCAATCATAATTTTCCTTAAACATGGGAATCCTCCTTAAGAGTAAGGCCCAATCATTATCTCCTTTATCATTGGCCTCCTTCTCAAGAATAAACCCCATGTTCCAAATCTCCTTAACCTGGGCCTCCTTCTCAGGAGTAATCCCCATTCTTAATTCCTTTTTTGATCTGGGCTTCCTTCTCAAGAATAAAAAACCTAATCATGAGTCCCCTATAATTTGGGCCTCCTTCTCAATATTAAGTCCTAAATTGAGTATTCAAATCCCCATAAAGAATATATACCATTATGGACATTGTTCCCGAGCTTCATCCCTGAAGTATGTCCTGATGTACATCTATTTTGGGATGTCATACATACGTAAGCCCCAAATCGTTTCGTATGATTGCATATTTAGTGGAACAATCGTCAATTTTTACTGATACCTCTTGTTTCTCGCACCGATCATTACTCGTGTGAGATTAGAGCGTAAAAGTAATTATAAAATCTCTTTTGTCCATTAATAATTCATAAAACTCCATTCTTTTTTCACTCGAACTACGTGTGTTCTGATTTCTTTTCTAATAAGGATACGTAGGTAGCCCATCTATGGGTACAATCCCAACTCTAAAATAAATCTATGTCCTTCTGAATGACTTTAAACATCAAGAGCCCCGCTAAGTGGCTTTAAAACCATTATGGTCATCATAATGACCATGATATTTCTATATAATTTATGGAAGGATACCATTGACTAAGAGTCTCTAACAAATACAGATGATTATGTATCGATGAAGAAACTCAAATACATATAAAAAAGATTCTCAAAATCTTATACATATTAATCAATTATTGTTAGATCTAATGGAATTCTAATTTTGATACTTGGTAATTTAATAAGGATTCACGAACATAAGTCAAATATATAAAGAGAGTCATGGAGTAGACAATAATTCCCCCAAAAAAGGTGTCATTATCTGAACTACCATCCTCTCAACCAATGCCAATTCTTATGCCTAATCTATCCACAACTAATGAGAACCAACCTTTGGACCTACTTTCCAACTGTAGGTGATCATTATTTGTGGACCCATGAGGCTTAAGAATTTGCATTGGTCGAGAGGATGGGAGGTCGGACTCATCACACCTTTATGGGGGGAATTATTGTCTACTTCGGGACACTCTTTATAGATTTGATTTATGTTCATGAATACTTATTAAATTACCATGTATGAAAATGAGCATTAATTTCGATCAGACAATAAATGATTAATATGTTTGAGATTTAGAGAATCATTTTATATGAATTTCAGGTTCTTCATTGATAGAGAATCATTTGTATTTGTTAGAGATCCTTAGTCAATGGTATCCTTACATACATTATATAGAAATCTCTTGGTAATTATGATGACCATACTAGTTTTAAAGCCACTCTGCAGGGCACATTAAGTTTAATGAAATTCAGAAGTACATGGATTTATTTTAGAGTTGGGATCGTACCCGCAGATGGTCTACCTATGTATCCTTATTATAAATCGAATCAGAACCCACATTTTTAGAGTGAAAAATGTTTGGAGTTTTATGAATGATTAAGGTCCCAAAGAGATTTCATAACTACTTTTAATCTATAAGCTCACATAAGTCATGCTCGGTGTGAGAAACAAGAGCAATAAGTAAAACTTAACTATTGTTCCACTAAAGAAGAAATCATGAAAAAAGATATGGGGATGACGAATATATTACTACCCAAAGTAGATGATGATCAAGACTTACTTCACGGTATAAGCCCGAGGACATGGTCCATAAAGGTATATGTGCTTTATGGGGATTTGAATACTTAATTTAGGACTTACTCCTGAGAAGGAGGCCCAAATTAGAGGGGACATATGATTGGGTTTTTAATTCCTGATAAGGAAGCCCAGATAAAAAAAAGAATTAAGACTGGGGCTTACTCATAATAAGGATGCTCAGGTTAAGGATAATTGGAACATGGGGATTATTCCTGAGAAGGATGCCTAAGTTAAAGGAGATTATGAGTGGGGATTACTCCTAAAGAGGATGCCCAGGTTTAGGGAAAATTATAATTGGGGCTTGCTGCTTTGGAGGATTCCCAAATTAAATATCTTGGACAGGGGAATACTCTTGAAAAGGAGGCCCAGGGTAGGGAACATGGGGCTTACTCCTAAGAAGGATGCCCAAATTAATGATGTTCTCATCTTGAAGGATGAGGTTGAATGAATGAAATCTCTAACCATAGTTACATAAAGATATGCAAATCACTTTGTTTTGAGAGATGTTCCACAAAATTCATTTCATATAAGGAATCCCACAAAAGAACCATGCCAAAAAATGGCTTTGCAGAATGTTTTGAAGGATAAATCCTGAAGAGTAGACGTGGATTTGAAGAAAAGAGTGGAATATATAAGAGGGTCACCCAAAAAAGGTAGGCGTGCAAGTCTTTTTTGGGTGCACAAGTACTGGTCGTGAAATTATACTTGCACGACACATGTATACTTGCGTGACGCCCAACACATAGGGTAATACATGGGAGAAACATGGCACAATTCCTTAGTGTTATCTCTAAAGGCTTCCAAAATGGTGGCGTGCAAGTTCTATTGAAGAGATAATTGGGTGCACAAATGTGACCATTTTCCCTTAAAGGATGGACACTTAGGGGGGGAAAGTGTTGATGAATTCCAATACTTAGGCCTTATTCCGCCTCCTAATATCTTCCATTCTAGGTAAGAAATTACCTTAGAAGTGATCAGAAGACTTCATGCAGAGACTAGGGTGCCAAGAGCTTAAATCTGACTTTTGGAATTTTTTTCCCCCAAATGGGGGGCCCACAGTTGGTATTTATAGGCCATTGAAGACCTTGGGATAAAATCAAATAGGATGCACAAGTCACCTACGCCACCAATATGTGGCATGCAGGTATACGTGTGCGACCAGCTTGGAACATGTGTAACCCATGCTTCATGAAATCCGTGTTCATGTCTTTTCCAAGTTTTATTTTTCTTCAAAGGATGAATCTCTTTGTGATAAAGTATTCCCTTTTTCAATATTTAGACTATGTGAAAAAATAGCGTCAAAAAAAGTCCCCCCTCATAGTTTGATAGGAATGGAAGGAGGATTTGACTCTAAGATAAAGGAGAAAAACAAAGGAACTGTGGCGCACAAGTTTTGAGCACGCAGGGAGCGGCGCGGAGGTGCTAGCCGCGTAGGTTTTTCCATGCTGGGTATGGCCTTTGCCTATAAATATGAAGCCATTCTCACACAAAGAACCAATTTTTTAAACTTCCCTGATCTCGTCGCACAGGTGGCTCTCGTCGTACATGTTACTCTACTTTCCGCTCGATTTTTTTTGTCATGATTCTGCAGAGGTAGTTTGACTTATGTGGTGATACATGTGCGCCCAAACATGCGTGACCATACTAGACTAGCACGCTTCCATAGAACTTGTGTGTCTTAATTCCTTGGCCACCTTTTCACTTTTATTCATAAATTTTATGAAAAATCAACTTACTTAAGAGTTAATTATTCAACCTTTGTGCAGATTCAATGGTTCCCAGAAGAATTGGTACAACTAATGAGCTATCTAGCAAGGGTATTGATGATATGATGAGCATCGTTTCCCATGATTATTACAATATCTACTATAGTACTCTCCAAGATTTGGCCAAGTAAATGAAGAAGTATCATTTTAATTTTCCACAGAGCATCTACCTGCCTCTTTATGGGAAAGATCATCTGCAAGAAGTCAACCTTCCAGAGGCAAAGAACTATATTCCGGAGATGAAATTGCCCTGGTATCCATCTATTTTGGTTATGCTGTGCATTAAGAGTAGAAACAATAGTGTGAAATTTCAAAATTTTCCTCCATTCCATTTCCTTGTAGATATGAAAATGGAAAACCCATCGGCTGAAATGTTTTCTGCTGGCTATTGGTAGTGAGAAAATTATCATGGAATTAGAATCATATATGAAAATAGTACTCTCTCCAAATGGATCTTTACTTCCAATGCTCTATTTTCAAATCCATGTTTCCATCTTCCAGGTCTCTTGGACAGAAACAGAGTCACTGTTTGATAACCAGAAAATTTTCAAAAACTACACTCAAGAACATTCTTTTACAATTGTTCCTTGAAGAGCTGGTATCACTGCATCTCTAATTGTATCCAGTTGAATGAATGAATTCTAGGTGACTGGTGATGATGCTTGGGTTGCTGTAAATTAAATGAAGAGTTGTGTTGAAATCATCTTGTAATTCTTGGCAAAGAGAAGAGACTACAGCCTGTGGATGTCCTTCTAACTCGTGTGCATCAATGAAAACACTTTCACATTCAATCATTTGTGTTTGTTTTCTTTTGCTACCTTCATAAAAAAAATTTACTTATGAAAATGGGCCTAGTAAACATAGTTTTATTTTTTATATGATTATAAAAATAACCCTACAAACTTTGAATGCTTTTGTTTCTCTATATTACCAAAATCATAAAAAATGTACGTTTAGCGAGCCGAGACTTGAATTTTGTTCAGAGTTCCCTTGTCTTTTGTGGACAGTTTAATGTCATGCATGTCAGACATAAAAAATATAACGTTTAAGGTCAAAATATCTTTGACCGAATGGATTAAAATTGACTCAATTACTTGATAACTTATCTAAAAACATATTACCATATTCATGTATGAGGGGAAAATACATAAACTATGACTTATGAAAATTTTAATATGATGAATGATATGAAAAAAGGGATAAAAGTCATTAGAAGAAGTATTTCCCATGAATGATGTTACCACTACTTAAAAAACCCGTTAGGGGGTTGAATTATGCAGGGCCACATAAGGGAATTGGCTGCACATTCAAATAATACCATCTTTTGGGTGACAGGTCTGTTATGTTGACTACTTTTGCAAGGCCACCTAAGGGCACGTGCTGAATAGTCTAGAAAATGAAATCTCAGAAATTTTACATTTCTATTTCTAAAAAAGAAAATGAATATTTATAAAGATTCAAATTTTCCAAATCATAGAGTCTTCTGTATAAAGGGATGTACTTGAATATGGAGATGATATTTTCAATCAATTATGTCTAAGAATTGAATGAATGTCACTCATGCGATGGTCTGGCCCAAACGTAGGGAAGGGAAATATAAACCATAGACTTGAATATTTTCATATCATGAAAAAGAGCGTGGGACAAATATGTTAAGGATGACTATTTTTTCGGATCCCTACATATTGCCATTAAGACAAATAAGGAAAAAAGTGATTTTTCTCCCAAGAATGAAGTTACTACTATTTGAAAAACCTGTTAGGTGGTTGAATTATGCAGGGCCGCCTAAGGGAATTGGATGCATAGTCAAATAATAGTATGTTTTGGCTGACAAGTATGTTATGTAGGCTGTTTATGCTAGGCCACCTAAGGGCACTTCCTACCTAGTCAGGAAAAATAACTATCAGATATCAGACATTTTGTGACCAGAAGTCATGAAAAGTTTTATGGAGATCTGGAAGTATTTAAGGTTAGGAGTATGACACATGAAAATGGGCATTGTCCGATGCATGTAAGAGATACATAGACCAATGATATCAATAATTATGTTGTAGCTGGGTCATGAATTGAGGTGCTGGACTTCACAATGTATCCCATAAGGAGGGGAATCAAGCCATATGTAGTTCTTGAAATACAGTTTAACGTCTTCTGGGATGAGAGTGTAAGAGATCTTAGTTTAGTTTCATAGATCACGGACCATAATAAGTAATACACAGTGTGTGTTTATTATAGACCTGATGTTAATGATGACCAGGGGTTTCATACCACATGCATGTTCTCACAGGGGGACTTTTCATCCAAGCGGCTGAAAGTGGAATTTGGTGTTAGGACTAAAGGTTTGGGGTTGGATTCAAGGGACGCTTAAATGTTCCAACGTATCCCATAAGGATGGGAATCAATCCATATGTAGTTCTTGAAATACCCTCTGTAATGATTGGGTTCGTACTTGTGAAGGGAGAATGGGGACATCAGTGCAATAATGGTTTGGCACAAGATTAAGAGTTTTGGCATTTCCATGAATGCATGTAGTCTTTGGAATATAACATGATTGGAAATTAATGTAAATAATGATTCCCTCTCAGTTGAGGGTGTCAAAAAAATTTGTAGTATATTTTCATACAGGACAAAAGTGTGAATAGTTTTACATAATATAGCAAAGACGATGGTGAACCGATGTAAAAATATTGGATTGGGGAGGGTCTTTATGAATCAACATCATATGAGATGGAGGTGAACCGATGTGAAGATATTGGTTTTGAGCTTGAACCTCAGGAGGTTGCCTACGTACCCATCCCATAAGGCAAGGATCAATGTCTTCATAGTTCAATTGAAGAATGAATTGGTGATAAAGGTGTTCTTGTGGACAACGACCAAAAAATGGAGTTAGGTCTTACACCTGGGTAGCAGCCTAGAGAGGGTGTTATGGTCGATGTTTACTCTAAGCTCATGTGAGTCATACTCGGTGTGAGTAGCAAGATGTAGCAACAACATTAACGATGCACATTTTAATTTCATATAGGACATATAAGTGATTTTACACAGTTTAACATCATGTTGGACAAATGAGGGGACTCTGTAGTTTAAAGTCTTTTAGTGAGGACTATTGGTGTTGCACAGTTTAGTGTCATGTTGTAGGGAAAAAATATAGTTTAACGTCATATAGGACATATTAAGGGACTTTTTCACAGTTTGACATCATGTAGGAAGAAAGGGTCATGTACAGTTTAGCATCCTGTATCTAGGATTTTTATTATGCAGTTTAATGTCTTACTGGACATATTAGGGACTTTTTTCACAATTTAATGTCATGTTGGACGTAAGGGTAAAATACATTTTAACATCATGTTGGATTACAAAATTTAACATCATTTTAGTCGTTTGTGAAAACAGTTTAAGGTCATAGGAATAGACCATGGTGTTGTATTTGTATTATACAAAATACTTCTTCAGAAATCTGTAATTGGTTGGAGTCGTGATGAGTTCTCCATCCATTGAGATTAAAGAATAAGCTCCATTGGAGTAGAAATTATTTATTGGGTAAGGTCCTTCCCACTTTGTCTCAAGCATGGGAGGTTTCTTTCCTTGTATCATTGGAGTTCTTAGAACCAATACCAATTCCCCCTGAACGATTTAACGAAGACGAACTTTTTTGTTGAAATCTCATGTTATTCGATTCTGATAGACATCTATGTGGTGCAAGGTGCACAATATTTTCTCATCTAATCATTCCAATTCATCCAATCGCTTTTAATATTGTTCAAATATAGATGATTGATCACAAATGGATACTATGAGTGAGGGTAATTGAACCACAATGGGCAAGACTGCTTCCGTTCCATATACCAATGAATATGGATTTGACCGCGTAGCAGTGCGAGTGGTGGTCCGATAGGCGCATAAAGCATGAAAATGTTTATCAGGCCATGATTTATTATCTTTATCCACCATCTTTTGTAGTATATTTGAAAGAGTCTTATTGAAGGATTCTATTTGGCCATTGGTCGCTACATGATACGAAGAGGAATGGTTGGATTTGATATCTTATTCTTGATACAACTTCCTTACATCAGATGAACAGAAGTTGGTGCCATTGTCCGTCAATACGGTATGAGGGACAAAAAATCTGGTAATGATGTTAGACTTGATGAAGCTAAAAATGCTTTTAGAACTATCTTCTTTGATAGGTATTTCCTCTCCCCAATTAGAAAAGAAGTCATTAGTAGTAAGAATATACTTAAACTTCTTGGATGTAACCAAAGGGTAAGGTCATACTACATCCAATAGAAATGTGGAAAATGGCCATGAGTATTTAGCTATATTAAAAAACTCTGGGGGTTAACAAATGATGGTGGCATTTACTTAGAAATAATGACACTTCTTAGTGAAATTAACACAATCTTGTATCATTAAAGGCCAAAAATATCCAAGCCTTCGAATTTGATCAGATAATCTAATTCCCGACTAGTGGGCACCACAGACTCCTACATGTACTTCTTTCTTGACAGCCATTGTCTCTTCACCATCAATGCTTCTGAAGAGAATTCCATAAATACCTCTATTTTAGATAATTTTCCGGTGATCTCGGCTATCAAAAAGAGTAAAATTGACCACACATCACTGGATGTGTTCATTCCTAACTCTATCAGGTAGGAGTGTTCCATTTTGAAGGTATTACCTAATAGGTATCATCCATCCCATGGTATGACCATATGGTTCAGAAATGGAAATAATTTCATTGATTTACTCTGTTCTGATTTGAACATAATTTCAACCTGTACGATGGTGGGCAATGATAATGATTGTCTCATCCCTATTTGGATTTTCCAGAGTTGTGGCTATATTAGCTAGTGCATCAGCTTGGGCATTTTGTGATCACTGGATATAATAAAATGGTGGTTCCAAATGAAAACTCCGCCATTAACTCTCTGACCTAATCATACAAAGGGATTAACTCTTTTTTCTTGATGGGAAAATACCCATTTATTGGTTTTATTACTAGGTCTGAATCACCTTTCACCATTAAGTGATTCACTTCTTCCTGAAGTGCCAACTCCAATCCTATGATGAGATCTTGATATTCTACTTCATTTTTTGTCCTGACTCCCAAAAATAAATAGGGTTTCACTACCTTTTCTGGGGAAATAAGAACAATTCTTAACAAAACATTCTTGAATTTAGGATCAAAAATTTTCATCCCTATTTGACTTTTGGAAGCACCATCAATGTACATTTCTCATGTTTGAAGACTATCTTCAATATAGAAGACTTCTTCATCAGGAAGATCAATATCGAAAGATTTATCTTCTACTAAAGGGTGTTCAGAAAATAAATCATCCAGATATTGGCCCTTTATTGCATTTTGAGACACATACTAGATATCAAATTGCTGCAAAAAAACTGCCCACCATTCTAGTGGACGATAAAAGATTAATTTGAGTAGGTTATTACGAGATAACAATTGGACCTCATGATGTTGCAGGTAGTGCCTAAACTTCAGAAATGCAAATATTAATGCTAGGAAGCACTTTTAAATACTTTAATATCAGGTTTCTACTTCAATTATAGTCTGACTAAGATAGTAAAAGATGTTTTCATTCCCTACATCATTCTTCTGGGCAAGGAAAGCACCCAATGATCACTCTAAAGATGACAAAAAAATAATAAGTGTTCTTCCTTCAATAGGTGGCATTAATAACGGTGGACTCAAGATATATTTCTTGAGAATATTGAATGCTTCTTGATATTTTTCAGTCCACTGGTATGTGACTCCCTTCTTCATAAATTTGGTGAAGGGTAAACTTTTTCCTTCCAGATTGGCGATGAAACGCCTAATATAGGCCATGTGTCCTTGAATTCCTATCAATTCATTCATGTTTTGAGGAGGTGACATACCAATTATAGAATTTTTCTTCTCAGGATCAGCTTCGGTACCATAATGGAGTACAACAAAGATGATAAATTTTTTTGAGGTTACCCCAAAAGAACATTTTAAGCAGTTCATCTTCAAATTATATTGTCAAAATTTGTGGAATATGATTTCCAAATCAGCCATGTGATTAGAAGGTTGTTTGGATTTTACCACAAAATCATCCACATAACATTAAACAAATTTTCCTAAAATGGGATTGAAGATACATTTCATAGCATACTGATATGTTTCGACCAAATGGCATTACCCGAAAGCAAAACACACCCTGTGTGGCTCTAAAGGCTATAAAATCTTCATCATCTAGAGCCATTCAGACTTGATTATACCCATAATATACATCCATGAAGGAAAGTTCTTTACTTCCAGCTATTGCATCAATTAAGAGTTCTTTAATTGGAAATGGAAAATCATCCATAGGAAAATGCCGATTAAGATCTCTTAAATCAATGCAACCTCTAATTTGTCCATTATAATTTTTCACAGGGACAATATTATCCATCCATTAGGGATATTGAACTTCTCTGACTAAGTCAGCTTTGAAAAGCTTATCTATTTCAGCTTCAATTTGGGATGCATAAGTTGGGTGTGTTCTTCTTGCAGATTTCTTGAATCCTCAATGTTCTTCAGGAAAACCCAAACGATGGGTAGAAACATAAAGATCAAGTCCTAGAGTTTCTGTATAATTCCAAGAAAATACATCTCAATTTTTCTTTAAAAACGAAATATACAATTCATTCTCTTCAAGAGTCATGGCCGTACTAATTAAAGTGGGGGCATGGATCTTCTTTTGTACCCATTTTTATTTCATAGAGTTCATCGACAGTGGTAGAGATACCCTATTCAAATGCTGGAGGAGCATCCCTGAGATCTTCCTCTTCTTCTTCAACATGTGTTATTTCTTCTATTTCTACTTACATAGTAGATAATTAATAAATAAATTCCATGATTAGAAGAGATGTTAAAATTTAAAAATTTTGAAGAAGAAGCTTTCACTTATGACCCTATTGATGATGTATTGTCTTCTTGGGGTAATAAAGAGGAGTTGATGGATTGAGAATCGACATCCTCATTCAACTCTGTCATTTCTATAACTTATTATAGCCGGATTGGAGAAGTATAGACTTGATGGATTTCAACAGATGAAATGACGACATCTCCATTTGAGCTTTCATCATTGCTTGGTGAATCACCAATTTCTCCCATGTTGTCTGGCTTGGTTTCCATAATTGACACTATAGAAGATTCCATAAGAGTATTTAGATTTGGGTCTATCTTGTCAATTGGACTGATAGGAAACACATAATATGTACTCACATGTATGAATGGGTTTACTAGAATTTTTTCCAAACCATATGGAGAATTAACTTTGTTAACCTCCCTTGTTGTGGATTTATCCTTTCCCTCCATGTGATAGAATTCCGCATAAATGTATTGAGATTCACATGGCTTGAATGAGGAATTATCAGCATATAATATCCCAATTTTACCATTGAAAAAATATTTGAGACATTGATGGTATGATGAAGGGATAGATGCATGTTGATATAGCCAAGGTCATCCAAGAAAAATGTTGAAGGCTGTGTCATGTCGAACAACCATGAAATATGAATTAGATACAATATATCCAAACTGGGTTCTGAGTGTAATCTCTCCAAGAAGTTCTTGTTCATTTTTATCATATCCTTGCAACATCAATATAGAAGGAGATAAATCAGATTTGGTGAGGCCCAATCGAAGAATTGTATGAATGAGGATGAGGATGACTCCTGAACCATTATCAATAAAATCTCATTGTATGTCTACATCATTGACCATTCCAGATAAATACAAAGGTCTAATATGTCCATGCACAACATCGTCTTCATCTTCATCTGTAAAATATAACTATGCATGGAATTCTGTAGGATCATTCTCTACATGGTATACTTCTGCTACAAAAATTTTAGTTGCGAATTCCAGGGGACCTAACAAAGCCACAATGAGTGCCTCCTGAAGATCCTTTGATATATTCAAAGCATCTAGAACTGATATCATGGACGGTACATGGGCCAAATGTTTTAAGACATCATATTTTTTATCCAAAGGTCTATGTTTCCCAACATGAACATGTGGTTTTGCAGGTACCTCGGATGTTAATTATTTGGAAGTAGATGCTTCTTGTTTTAGGGTAGGATTTAGTAATACTCCTATATTTGGAAGATTAGACCGACTAGTTCTATTTTCGTTCTTAGTTGATGAAGGTGTAACCTCCAATCGATCCTCTAAAATAATTGTGCCAACACTGAATCTTCCATTCATGGAAGAACTTTCATGTTCCCGTTGAGCCTGCTGAAGGGATCTTCCACAAGATTCTACTACATATACAATTCTAGATAAGGAAAAATTGGAATAGTTTTTATGAGATATCCACATCGTCCTCTGTATCTTTGACCTATGGAACTCCCTCTTATAACTCTATTCGATATAGGGAACTCAGGCTCATCAAGATCAAAACTATGAATGGCATAAGGATCTGTAAGTCAATCATGGTAACAGAACCAAAAATCAACTCTTCATCTGATGAAGACTTAGCCCGATTAGCCTGTTTAGGTTGGGACGTTTTGTGGGGGGTGCTCACAACATTGATGTAGATGGAATAAAATCTTCCATAGTCAAAGACATCTTGGGATTTGACATGTTTTCTTCTTCTTATGATTGTTCCTCTTTCATTGAATTATGCTGCACCTTTGAGGATTTTTCTTTTGATGAAGAAGGTTTTGCTGTGGCATTCATAGTAGAAGACACAATTAGTTTCTTCAACTGCGTTAAAAAAATATCATGACATCGGTTTATCATTTTTCTTACCATCCGGTCATTATATTTCTGTGCATTTTTTCTTTTGACTTCTTGCCACTCTCCTTCTTCCTCTGAATTTGTAGCAGTAACATATCCTACCTGAGCAAAAGAACCTTTCTGTTTGACTTTTCCCAAGTACACCATATTTTTCAAGAGGTCTTTGAAGACAAAACACTCCTGAATGGGATGCCCCAAAATTTGATGAAATAGGAAATAGTGGGGATGGTCTTCATCTTCATCCTTGTTAGGCCTTTTGGTCCTTGGAAACTGAACCAAATTATTTTCCAGAGCCGAAATGAATTAACTGAGAACTTGTTCATTTTGGAAAGAATAAACATTGTTTTTAAACTCATCCAATTTTTGTCGCCATCGATCAATTTGATCATATTGATGAAATGGCCTCTGGTGTTGACACTCAGGAGGTGGATCCCTTCGATAAGATGAAGGTTTTGAAGTAGAAGTAGGTATAGGTGCTTGTTTATGAATAACTGTAGTAGTCTCTAATCTACCCATCCACCTTCCTGGAACTGATGGAATTACACAAGTTTTATCCTTAGTCTTCATAATAGAGTCTTTAATCTGCTGAGCGATTGAAGTAAGGTCTCGAAACCCTCCTGTGTATTTCCCAGGGATCAACGGTGTGCGTAATTAATCGCGCAAATTTTCCACACAGATGGGCAACAAATCTTCTTGAGGGAGTGATGAGCTTAGGGAATATGATAATATCTTACAGCGAGTAATTAATTATGAAGCACATTCATTTTCCCTTTTCATACAATTTGTATGATAAAATATTGTTGTCTTTTAAAAGGATGAGCTGAATTAATGAAGAAATCATTGACGAAGATATTCCCACCCGCTAAATTGACCGGTATTGCAATCGTGTATACCAGAAAAAAGAAGGCCCTTGTAATTACTGTACAAAACACCTGAGCTTAAATGCTTCTTGTTGTTGAGGAGTTCCCATCATAAGATCACAACGAGAAACAAAATGCATTAAGTGTTTTTCTGTATCTCCCAAACCCTTAATGATTGGGAATCTGGTTCTTGCAAAATTAGATGGGCGAGGAATCACATCAAACCATTCAGGGTAAGATCTCCTTTATGTATAAGTTTTTGAATGATTTCCCTCCATAGATTCCAACCGAGCAGTTATTGGCTCAATGGTAGTGATTTACTTTTGATATAAATCTGGTTGATCTTGGACCTGAGAAAGTGAAATAACTGGAGCTTGGACATGTGTGGTGGATGGTATTACAACTGATGGTAGCACCACCGATTGTTGTAGCTCATGAACCACATGATTAGACCTATGAGGGTGTACTGGTAAAGGAAAATATTATTAATCCATCTTAGTAGCTACAACAAAATCCCTTGGTTGACTGAATCCAGCATGCTTAGGGGGAGGACTACCTTGAATTAGTTCTGCATTCAACCTCATTAACTCCTTTGTTTCTTCCTCCTGTTGTGAAAACCATTTCTCTAGTGAGAGATATTGGCCTTATCCAGAGGAAGGGTGGGATGTAACCTGATCATTCCTTTCCCCTTATTTGACGCCTTTCTGAGAGGGGGAAGTTGGTTATTTGAAGGAAAGCCATGTTTTTGGGTAATCCTTTGATTTCTGGTACACTGACCTTCTTTATTGGATGTTGTGTGCCAACTACTTGAGAAGGAACTTCTTCATCTGATCCCTTTGAGTGAGCCTCATCTGTGGGATCAGAAACAACAACATTGATGAAATTAATTGATTCATAATGCATTTCATCCCTTCTATCAGGATTTCTGCGATGCTGGATTTTTCCATGTCTTTGATGAGACATTGTCTTATGTTGATTTTATCCCTCATGAACTTCTTGAGGAACCGTAATTTGGAGGGAATATCATGATAATCCGGCTCTTCGTTCCCTTTGTGGCTTCTTCCCCAATCGAGAGAAGACTGATATTCTCTAAGGAAGATATTGAGGATTTGAAAAAGTCCACAGTCATGTGGACTGGGGCTGTTCCTATTCTTCCATCACAACTCCTTGAATCATATTTGTTTATTCTGAGGGTTGGGCTAAAAGAGTCCCCATTCTGGAAAGATGAGGTGGTTCATGACCTGCTACATCTGAGACATTCTTAAAAGCTCTCCTGATCTTGTGGACTTTAGTTTTGGAAATTAACTGGATGCATCAACCTACATCCACTCAAATCACCTGGCACAAATGACTGTTGGATGATTTATGACACCTCAGTCACCTGATGATGTGCATGATCTTAACGATAGGCATGTTCAATATTCTTGTTTTCTTGATTCAAGAGTAATTCGACAACTTTTTCATTCTATGCCTGACATTGGGACGAACTAGTTGAGGCCGGTTCTTGGGATAGCATTTTCTTATGCACAAAACCAGCTAGATGTGGCCAATTTTGGTAAATAACATTGTATGAAACCACCAGTGGTGGGATTTGAAGACTGGAGAGTATAGTGAAATGTAGTTCTACATGAACACCCCATCCCTTGATATAAATACTATATGGGGAATTGGAAATTAACTGGCGCAATCTTTTTAGTGCGCCAAGGCATGAACGTTGAAGGGTTATCTGCTACTGTTAAGCCTTATGATATCGGGAGACTGAGAGAGATGCCAAGTCAATTTTGCATTGGAACCGTTTTATTATCTTAACATGTTTTTCATATTCATCATAAGATAATATTTTCTTTTTCAATTGACAATTAGTTTTAAACCTGTTGAGACGAATATAATGAATACAATATTCCATCATCATTTCTGGAATATTATACTGAGAGTTAGCCAAAGGCCAAAACATGACAGTATGTCACCATTTGCCAGTTTTTTTCTAATATTCAGTAATTCCTCTTTATCATTCGATGATGATTATTATACCTAATTAGACGAAATATGGCAATTATTTTTTTTCATCAGATTCAACAATATTGGTAGAGAATTCATTTATCAAACTACTATATGAATGACCAAGGGGTGGTGTGGAGAATGACCTACCCCCAGGTTATCTTCTCATTGAGAAAGTATTTTACCTGCTAGTGGTAAAGCATCATACATGACTGTCTTTACATTTTCATGGGCCTTATGATAAGAGGGATTTCTCATTACTACATTTTCCTTTGAAGAATTATTCAGGCAATGCGAATTACTAATGAGGATAGTACTTTCACAGCTAAATTCACCATCATGTGGAGGACTACCATGTTGGGTTACAGCAAAAGATGAAACCGCTTGATCCTTAGTCTCCTGGCCATGCAGAGGATTACTGTGGCTCTCATCTGAAGATGATACTTCGAGATCAACCGAACTGTCATGAAGCAAGCCTTCATGAGGAAGTGTCTGATGAAGACCATCAGAATTATTGTTTCCACTACTGGAAAATGAGAGAGTAGAATAATGAGCTGCTACAGATAATTATCTGAGTGCATCAAGAACTCCAGCATCGAGAAAGGCCTTATTAAAGATTGGTTCTCGATTTCTTGATTGTTCTAGATAAGGATTTTTCATAGATGCCTTCTTACTCACTTTGGGAACCAATTTTTGAAAAAAGTGGTTTTTATGGGAAGGTGTATGTGCATGCTCAAGAGAAATGATCAGGTTAGGCTGATTATCTCTATTCAAATCGGGTGTATTTTCATGAAATGATTGTCTGTATGACATGAGGGTGTATACCCCCACAACCCTCTTGAAATAGAAAAAAGGCATGTATCTATTCTGATGTGACATGTTGATGAGTCACTCCACTGGTAGGGATAGATTTATGTTTCTTTCCATGTGATGCTACTGAATTTGTTATAATATTCTGATAGTCATCCAGAATATGAGCATGGATTTGCTTCTACTCTTTCAACATCGTCATAATTTCCTTGATGACTTCAGCAACCAGAATGGGAATATACTTCCGTTCGGTGCTTGTATTAGGTGTGTGTTCCTACTCATGTCCTCTGTTTCCCATCAATGAATTCTGACAGTACTCATTCATTGGGGCAGAGAGTTGAGTTTGCGCTAAATTTGTCATATGATCTTTCCGACTGACTTCACTGGGTGCTACCAAAGGATACTATTGGCAGACTTGATGAACATTGGTAGGTGTATGTGCCTACTGGATGTTCTTCATCAAGCATGGTAGACGAATTTCCATTAGTACTGGCATACAAGACTGCTGACATAATTTTTTATTGTAAACGGGTGTATGTCCCTACATATCAGTTGCCACAATATTAGATTGGCGAGATTCATTGGCTGTAGTCGGATGAGTCTACTGACTAGATGATGAGTTATAAATAGGTGTATATTTCTACCTATAATACACTACTGGAATTGTCTGATCGGATTGGTGGTTGGCTGCCAGACGAGTTTGCTAGACAGTGGGATTAGAACGAATGGGTGTATGTTCCCGCTCGTTGCTTTACTTCAAGTTGTCTTGATGGATATCTCCAAAGGGGGGATGAAGTAAGAACCTACTCCCTATTGACCAGATTTCACCTCTGGAGGTTCATCTTGCATGCTCAGGTCTGAGGAACCTGAGTCGAACCCCAAAAGGTTCCGCCCTCATCATGTTGATGGTTCACTACCGCAAGAGTCCATCATGAATGACTCATGTCTCCTTGAATTAAGGCATTGGGTGACCTCTTCATTCAACATCCTGTAATATGGGATAGATTGGTTGTTGTGTTCCAGGGATAACAACCTGAAACGATTGGAGATGGTGGTTAGAACCACCTGCTTCGTGATAACAGTTCGTCATTGTCCGGACAACCTGGGTGAATTATTGACATGAAGGGATTGTCGAGTGGCCTCCAGAGTCAAAATGGTGTCATGTTGATGGTACTATTTAATCAGTGCATTTGAGACCCAGCATTAAAGATGCTGAGTAGGTGATGTTGTCTGCAGAGCAAACAAGGATCCAGCCGGAGCAGCAGTCGGGGCATTCACAGGTGTGAATTTTAGAGAAGTCATTTCTGTAATGCAGAGAGATCATGGAAAAGAGTTCATGTTTGATATAACAGACATAATCAAGATAAGTTCAGCTATAACATCTTTTGGATGAGCACATATGTTAATGATTGCTTTTTTGGACCTCACATTGAATTAAATAAGGGCTTAACAGATAAGTAAAACATCATTTGACTTGGTTAAGGATTCACATCAGGTTCACCATTTTTTTTGTCTGGAAATACGGATGACCTTCTTCGATTAGGTTTAAAATATTCCAATCGGTTTCTAATGGGTTTATTCGTAGAACTATATATATACAATGATTCTATATCCATTTCGACATACATTCCAAAGGTAGGTTCTCATTATTTGTGGATTGATGAGGCTTAAGAATTAACATTGGTCGAGGGGATAGGAGGAAGGACTCATCACACCTCTTTGGGGGAAATTGTTGTCTACTCTGTTACTCTCTTTATATATTTAAGTTATTTTTGTGCTTCCTTATGAAATTACTAAGTATGAAAATGAACATTCCATTATATCTGACAATAAATGATTAATTTGTATGATATTTAGAGAATATTTTTATCTTTATTTTATTTTCTTCATCGATATAGAATCATCTATATTTGTTAGATATTCTTATTCAATGGTATCCTTCAATACATTATATAGAAATCTCTTGGTTATTATGAAGACTATAATGGTTTTAAAGCCACTCAGTGGGGCTCATGAAGTTTAATGTCATTCAGAAGGACAAGGATTTATTTTAGAGTTGGGATCGTACAAGAAGATGGGCTACATACTTATCCTTAATAGAAAAGGAATCAGAACACATGTAGTTCGAGTGAAAAAATAATGGAGTTTTATTCTTGGTTAATGGCCCAAGGATATTTCATAATTACTTTTATGCTCTATGCTCATGTGATTCATGATCGGTGTGACAAACAAGAGATATCAGTAAAACATGATGATTGTGCCACTAAAGATGCAATCATGAGAAACGATGTAGGGATTACGTATGTGTGACTTCACAAAATAGATGAAGATCAGGAATTACTTCAGGGAAGAAGGCCGGGAACAAGTTACATAAAGGTATATGTGCTTTATGGGGAATTGAATACTTAATTTAAGACTTACTCTTGAGAAGGAGGCCCAAATTAGAGGGGACTTATGATTGGGTTTTTTATTCCTAAGAAGGTAGCCCAGATCAAAAAAAGGAATTAAGACTTCGGATTACACCTGAGAAGGAGGCCTAGGTTAAAGAGACTTGGAACTTGGAAGTTATTTTGGAGAAGGAGGCCTAAGTTATAGGAGATTATGAGTGGGGCTTACTTCTAAGGAGGATGCCCATGTTTATGGAAAATTATGATTGGGGCATACACTTTTGAAGGATGCCCAAATTAAAGATCATGGATTGGGGATTACTCCTGAAAAGGAGTCCCAGGTTAGGGAACATGGGGATTACTCCTAAGGAGAATGCCCAAATTAAAGATCTTCTCATCTTAAAGGATGAGGTTGAATAAATGAAATCTCTAACCGTAGTAACATAAAGATTGTATATCACTAGGTTTTGAGAGATGTTCCACATAATTCATATTAGATATGGAAGCCATCAAAGGAACAATTCCAAAAAAATACCTTTGATGAAGGTTTTGAAGGCTACATCTTGAAGAGGAGATGTGGATTTTATGAAAAGATTTGAATTGACAGGAGGGGCACCCAAAAAGAGGTAGGCGCGCAAGTCCTGTTTGGGAGCGCAAGTACTGGTCACGTCCGTATACTTGTGCGACACATGTATTCTTTCGTGATGCCCAACTGATAGGGTAATACAAGGGTGAAACATGGCTCAAGACCTCTGTATTATCTCTAAAGGATTCCAAAATGGTGGCGCACAAGTTATGTTGAAGATATAAGGTGACACGCTAGTGTGAACATTTTCCCTTTAGGGATGGACACTTAGGCATGAAAGTGTTGATGAATTCCAACACTTATGCCTTATTCCTCCTCCTTAGATCATCCATTATAGGTATGAAATTACCTTAGAAGTGATCAGAAGACTTCAAACAGAGACTAGGGATCTGAGAGCTTAAATATTACTTTTGGAATTTTTTGTCTTCAAAATAGGGGCCCACATGGGGTATTTATAGTCCATTGAAGACCTTGGGTGAAAACCAAATAGGGCGCGCAAGTCACCTATGCGACTAATATGTGGCACGCAAGTATACTTGCGCGGCCCTCTTGGAATTTGCGCGACCCATGATTAACGAAATCCTTGTTCATGCCTTTTCTAATTTTTGATTTTTATTCAAATGAGGAATCTCATTATGCTAAGGTATTACCTTTTTTTAGTCGTTATACTATGTGATGGAAAGGAATGTCAACAAAATCCAAGGCCTCGTGAAAGGAATAAAAATAATATTTTGTCATGCTCTTCTCCCAAGACAATAGTAAGTCTCATTAAACCTTCAGATGCATCGAGGGGCTATAGAAAGCCTCGCTCATCACATACGATGTCCAATGCATTTCTCATATTAAAATTGTAAAACATAATCTAATCATTTGTCTTAACACAGGAATATGAAATGTCAATATTTTAACAACAACCCATGAATGGTATAAAAAAACACATCCACAGTCAAACATAACTGATTCAATACAATATGGAAGATTCTATAAATCAACCTCAATCAAGAATAATGACCGATTTTGACATAGATGAAAATAATCAGTAAAAATATTTGAAGTAAATACCCACAATTTCATGATAACATTTAAAAGATTCAATATTTATCTAGAAACTTTTTAAAAGATATTTTTGAATCAAAGTGTCCCATTAAAACTTTGAAACTATTAAAATGAATTTTAATTTTAAAAAATTCATTCCCATATAAATAAATCATTAAAATCATTTTAAAAACATGGACATTAATGAGTGATATTTAGAAGAAAAAATCATAAAAACATTTAAAATTATATTTTAGTTTTACTTTCTTACCAAATGAGAGGAACTTGAAGTCAAATAATTGAGGTAATAAAAACATTATAATGTAATGAAAGTAAAGGGATTCATGATATACTATGTCATAGTATAATATATACACCATATAAATTTGAGTTGTCTTATAACATAAAAGAAGTCTCAATGGAATGTATATTGAGATGAAATACCTTATAAAGACATTATCTTTATGTTAAGGGAAAATAAATGAAATAATTATGTATGAAAAATATAAATACAGTAAACATAATTGAATATTTAGTTTATAAAAATCAGAGGAAATTCACACATCTTCTTATAAAAACAACACCAATGACTTTGATGTTTATCTCAATGAATGGAAATTTAGTTAAGATTAATATTATCAGGTTCATATTGACGACTTGAGAAATTATAAATGGAGTGATTATGTGTATCAATAGTATATTCACACATAGGGGAGTATAAATTAAAATATAAAAAAATAAATAGTGATTTCACACATCATCTTGGAGTAAATTAATCAATTATGTTTGTGTAAATCATAATGAATGGGAATTGAAATATTAAATTCCCTTACTGATTTGGTAACAAACGAAATAGAAACATCATAAAAAAGGATCATAAAATGAAATTTTAAATACCCATAAATTATAGTCTATTGCACAAATAATACTATCATGGGTTGTACATACACCACACAAAAAGAAAAAGTGTAAAATATATCATGAGTCTCACGGGATAATAAAGGTAGATGAAAACCCTTTACCATGTTATTTTCCATAGTAAAGGGTATTTTAACATCTTGTATAGTGGTGAAATAATTTTTATTAAAGTATAAAAGAACCATATAAATAAATATGATATTATATATGATCTCTTAATATTTCATTATGAACAACATTTCAGTAGTATCATTGTTTTGGGTGTTAAATGATTCATTCTTCTTTAAATTTTTTGTTATGTAAGCCAGGTTTGTTATGGATCTGATGTATGTGATTAATAAAATGAATGATATTTTATTCTTAAAAATTATTTTTAATAATAAACTTATATTTATTCTAGAATGGTTGGGATAGGAAAAGAATCTCATCGCATTCGTGGAGACGATAATCTGTAAGTTCCCACGAGCGACAATACCAGTCTATTGATGGTGAAATCTTATGTAATTGGATGATATATCATATATACATAATAATTAACATGTTATATTAACTATTTAAGTAAATTATTTTCATTATTATACCTATCAAAATAATTAATTTTTGAATAACATACTACACCACGACGTGGAGACAGTAAGTCGTATATACGCATGTATGGTGACTTTGTCATTCATAGGATATATAAAATAATGAACCTGATTATACAATATTTATAATCACATCAATGTATGAATGAGGTACTGGTGTAATTATTTTTTTATTGAAACAATAATGAAATACGAAGTGGAAGATGAAAAGAAAATTGAATGAGGTGATGAAATAATTACCCCTTGTTCGGGTGTTTCCTTTTGAATTGTTCAAAAAGGCTCTATAGGTTGGATTTATGATCAATGTAATGCCTCTATGTTTATCTGAATCTATATAGGAATATATATGAGTAGGGGTCAGTCGATTGAAACGGATTTTCTGGTGTGATTTTGACAGAAGGTTCAGTAGCCATTTATAAGATAGGTGAGGGTCACTTTAGGAAAACATTGAAATATTATTTTATTATACAATAATATTCGGTTTATAATGTCTCAAAAATGATATATATCGTGGATAAGGTGGTTTTGGGTCAAAAAAACCCCCAACAAATAGGTTTTAAAATTGTTTAGGTCACATATTAACCTTATCTATTATATTTAACTCTTGGTTTAATAGTTTATCATTTACCATGTCACATTATATTTTATACTATATTGTTAATAAAAATAATATAAAATTCCAAAAGAAAAACAAGTGGTTAATTAATAACATATAAATTATTAAATTATTCTTCTGGATGAACCTTATATTTTTAGGAATATTATATCATTTTATAATATAGTATTTGTTTTAAAAACTCTTTTATGTAAATTATGACTTTATTTAGTATTTGGTTTTTGTGAAAGTCATAAAAATCTCATTTCATTAAAAAAAACCTAAATTGAATCAACAATAGCATGTAATATCAGCCTTGAAAATTTGTCGAGTGCATCAAAATCCTCAATTTACATTTTTTCTAATATTTATAATATCAATTATTTTAATGATTCATTAGTAATGTAATTATTGCATCATCAATATGTGATAAATTAAATAAATTATTTAATATATAAAAATTATAAATAAAATACCCTGATTTATGAAATATTTTATCTTTAAAATTAATATTTAGAGTTTAAATTATCTTCTGTATAACCCTATATTAAAAATGTTTTAGTTATTAAAATTTTAATTTCACACTTCTATCGCTTATTTAAATAAAATAATAATAAATGTACTAATTTAAACCAACTGGACCCAAAAGAATCATATTTTATTCATAAGGTTGATTGCCTTCGAAATAAACTTGTCCAATAGAATTATGACATGAGTTATGGTAATTATAATTTCAGTTTTACCTTTAATTACCCTATTTACTTTTATCCTTGGAAATAAAATTCAAAAGATATTGTTCACCATAAATTATTATCATCTTATTGAACCAAATTTTATTTAATGATGTCATCCATGTCCCTAGGATTTTTGAAATTAAATTCAACGATGTGGTAAAGTTATGTTTTATGCAAATTTTCTAACGTGCCTTGATGGGGGATAAAATACGTTAAAAAATTCAATAAAATATTATACATCTAATTTTATTACAAAATGACTCCAATGAATTAAGTTGAACTAATATAGGTATTATATATCTAAATTTACATAAAATAATTTTCAATAAAATAAATAATTATTTTTAAAAAATTAGGTTTTCAAACAATGACGTAGTTATTTCACTATTTATCAAAAATTGAATGTTTTCACAAAAATACCAAAATTCACCCTATTCTAATTTCGATATTAAGAAACCAAAAATGATATATATTTTATAAAATTAAAAACACATATGTTTTATTAATTAATAAAAAATTAATTCTCGTGGTCCAAACCTAGAAGCATGTTTTTGAGAAGTAAAAACTATAAAAAGATTTATATATGTTTAGGTCCCCTTTAGATGTGAAATTACTCCCAATGACCAATAGTGGATTAGATGATAAAACATAAATTTTTTATACATAAATACCATTAAAATGTATAATTTATCAATATAAATTTTTTTGATTAAAAAATTTGTTTTCAATTGAAATTTAGTATCTTTCACTATTCATAAAAATATGAATGTTAGCAGAAAAAAAACAAAAATTTTATCCAAACTATTTTTATGCCCCAATTTTAAATAATAATTAAATTTTAATAAAATTAAATATATGAATGTCTGAAATATTGAATTTATAAAGGGTTCTCCATTAAAAAACAAAAAATATGATTTTTTTAAAATACACCTTTTCATTGAAAATTTAATTTTTTATCTTTATATTATGTCTAAGAAAAAAAGATGAATGACAAAATAATACGAGATATATATAAAATTCAAAATGTGGTTATTAATATTAATAACCACTTTCTAAAAGGTCAGTTTTATAGGTTGTGGTGTGCTTGAACTCGGTGTTTCATACAACGCATGCTATTATATTATTCAAAGCGAAGAGTATCCTAGAAGCGTGGGGTGTTACACATTTAATATTACATATTTCGTCATATTTTATTTGTTTATTTACTGATTACATTTTACATTAAAGAGACAAAACAAAAAAAATATGTTTTTAACCTTTAAAAAACATGTTGGAGGGGTTTTAAGAAAAATTTAACATCAATTTTTAATTTTTGGAGTAATTAAATTTTAATTTGTGCCTAAGTTTGATTTTGTAGATTGAGATTCATGGATTATTCTTTTCACCAATCTGTAATGGGGATATTTTTTTGTATATTTTTGTTCTTCGTAAAATTTATTTTTGAAATTTATTTTCATTATGTTATATCTTATTTAATTTTTTCTTATGTAATAAACCTCTAGAAAATCAATATAAAGGATTAATTCCCATAATTAAATTAATACACTCTCATGCAGAGGGTATCCTTTTTTAGTGGAACAAATAACTGCTAAAACAAATTAGTGAATTAAGAAACATTTCATGTAGTAGCACTAAATTCATTCCTCCTAAACCTCCATCTCTTCACACTCATCGTGAAAATTGGAAAAGGGAGAGGATGAAAAATTTTGGAATGTATATTAATAATCCAACAAAGTAATTAGTTTATATGATTGCGATTAATTAATTATCCATTTATATAAATAGTATTAATTAGTATAATAATCTCACTAATATAAAAATTGAAAATACAAATTCAGAATTACCATAATGACAAGAAAACATAGGGGGCCTTTATACCTAAGGGTAAAAAAGATAATATTACCAATACATTATGAAATGAAATACAAAATGGCTATTTCAGAGAGTACACTTAGGGTGTCAGATTTTAAATTTTTTTTGTCATGACCCATGTACGAAATAAATTGTTGGTGAAATAGGGAAAAAATATTTTCATTGAAATATTAGTTGGGAAGCATTAAAGAGTTAACATAGATTACTATTAAATCATATACATAAGATATGATTTCAAAATAAATGAGATATATGTAGATGTTCAGCCTTCCTACCTAGATTTTCCCCTCCTTATCAAGACCCAACCATTTACTATGAATTGAATGTTGAGTATCCCCATGTATGTATTGTGGAATATTGAATTGTAAACCATATGGGTAATTAAGTATATAATTAAATTTTCTACATGTGTAAGTAAAAAGTTCCGCTGCCTACTGAGGATTTTTCCACTGTTTGGAAAATTATTTCTTATTTTCTACTATCTTCTAACTAATATTTTCCACCAACTAACATATGTTGTATTATATTATTTAAATTTTCCATTTTTAATTAAATTTAAAATTACGTAAAATAATTTATTACACTTACCTTATATAGGTGTATGTGAAATTGAAGGAAATTATATAATGGAAAGGATGATTTTAGTTTCATGTCCTTCATATATTCCTCCAGAATCTATTTGGGTAATGAATTTATCACATGATATTTATACATTAGATAATTATTATAATTTTTTAAATGATATTTGATATATGAGGAATATAATATAAATTAAATTCTTTTTAAAAAAACATCATTGATTTTGTTACGGGTTATCATCTATGTGTACCTATGTTGAAATATTTTTCCATGAATGTAAATTTCAATTATTAATTTATTTTTAGAAGGTAATCATACTTTATATTGAATTAATTAATAAATTCGTTAATCACGTATCCTTAAGCTGTTTTCATCGAATATAATTTTACTTATTTTTTAGTATTAATAACTTTCAATAAATTTCATCATAGGTGAAATATCAGAACCAAGAAACCAGAATTAAATATATTTATTAAATATTAAAAATCACAGAGATCTCATATTTGTTTTTTTCACTTCATGATAGGTGATAAAAAATGTATATAATTATGAAAACATTTAATTATACATTTAATTATGCAAAATTTTTTATATTTTAGTAGAAATTGGATGTTATGAGTCTTATTTATAAAATATTGTAAATCATATATGTTATACACTTTCTATAGTAGTGTTCGAAATAGAATTAAAAATTAGTTAAATAATTAAGTTTTATTCCATGATTTGAGTTATTTAATCTTAATTTTTTCATTATATATTACTTTTGATAATTATTATTTGAAATCCAAACAGTTTGGGGGTTAAGTTCAAAATGGATCTCTACTCAACAAAGACACCATAAAAAATTTATTATGTGAATGTTTAAGTAGATAATTTTTATATGAGGAAATTCATTGTCATTCATACATAATTAATATTTTTATTTTAAAAATATTGTTTCATAAACAAATAATAATCCTCATAAATGGTTTTTTGATTGAGTATATTATGTTCTATGATTTATTTTTGATATAATATTGACCCATACAACAACTTATTTTGAAAAGGTTAGTTTCAATATTACACATAAAATTTAAAAAAATGTGTTATTTTTTAACATTATTAAAATATTATTTGGTAGTTTTAATAATGTTGTTTTTTCATATACATAAAAAAATGAATCACCTTTGAATTTTATTTAAAAATTATTTTCTAATATTGTATTAATTTTATATTTATATTTAATTATATATACATTAATAATTAATAATCTACGTGTTTTCAATAAGTTTTTTATAATATTATTCTATTTATGTATTATTTTTATTTATGGTTTATCATTTTGAGATTTAAGGTGTATTAATGTTTTGTAATATTTTATAATAAAACAATGTTCAATATTATTTTGTAGATAAATAGGCATCCAAATCCCCACGAAGAAGCTCTAGAAGTCTATTTTTGTAAAAAATTACATTGAAAGACATTATAGAGGGATTCCCACTTCTATTTTTAACAAAATTGTGTTGAAATAATTACTAGGATATCAACATCAATTTTATAAAAAACTAACATAAAAACCATATATAATTCACCTTCTGGAAGGGTTTTCAATTAAGATTTATGTAAAACAACATAGTAATTTCAACTTTAAAAATAACATAATTTAATTTAATTTATAATTAAATAATAAAAGGTTAAAAACAAATGTCATATGTTTTTTTCACTAGTTTATGAATATTTATATTCTTTCATTCAAACAATGATGACATCTTTCAATATGTATTAGGCACCAAGGAAAGTAGTTAGAGTGGAAATTTTTGTTTGGACTTAGGAAATTATACAAAGTTTCCACTATGTATCATGATTGGTAACGAATCAAAACAAATGTAAATATTAAATAAAAAGGATCCCCACACGTATCATGTTTTTGAATAAATAATATGGGAATCATTGTTTTGAATATTACTGTTGGTCCCAAGAATAGGGACCTTGGGAAACAATACATGTCCTACAAAAATAGAAATCAAGACGCACCTAGTTCTTATGAAGACTAAATGCATAGATCTAACTCATATATAGAGAGCGGGTTATTTTATATTCCCTTATTGATCATTGAATTCATAGTTTTATAATGATAATATACCTAGAATGATATTATACATAGTGAAAGTGAATTTCCATATTCAACCTTTTTTGGGGATGAAACATTATCTATATTAAAAACTCAGGGATTGTGGATCCATATAATCACCTAGACTTAGCTCTCATGTATGAAATGGACCCCATAATATAAAATGTTCTATGATGTTTTAGCTCTTATGGGATGAACCATATGGTATTTCAAAGAGGAATGACTCACTCAGGGTGTTTGCGTCTTCACAACTGATGAATTCCTTGAAATGAAAGGGTATTATAATATGATTATAAATTATTTATATGATTATGGAAAAAAAATTAAAGGCATGTGACATCAAGGGTATCTCAATACACATGAATAGTTAGGTTATGGGAAGTTTATATTATAACCAATGGATATTTGAGTCAACTATAAGTACAGACTGATTGGCATATATCGACAATTAGTAATGGTGGGAGCTTATACAACATGAAATCTGGAAAATAACTCTTGTTTTTAAGGGGGTATCTCCCCTAGGTCTAATAAAATCCGAGGCACAAGATCATAGTCATTTTATTATTCAATAGAGAATCCCATATAAATACCTTCAAATAGATTATCCCTTCTTACAAGTTTTCTACATGGTACAACAATTATTTTGTGGGATATAGGTCTTGGGTATTCCAAGAAAAATTTATCAAAATACAGAATTGGTTTTTTTAACTCATATTCTAAATTTATGAGTTTTTTTAATGGAAAATGTAATTCTTGAGTATAAAATCATTAAATGGTATAATATTTTTAATATGAATACCATTGTTCATGTGTTATAACATCATGATACAATGAAATGGTTTCCATTCATTGGATTATAATTCAGTAAAACTGTTCAAGTCATGTTGTCTTTACAGGCCATTTATTCTCACATGAGTCACGCCCAGTGTGATAAACAAGATGTGATTGAGAATTATATTATACTATATAGAAGATAATGACTAATATAATAGGGTTAAATAAAATTTAACGTCCTATAGGAATCCCTAAAGAGATCGATTTCTCATTAATGTACATAATAATGATTCATGCCTGGGCCAAAAATAGATAATCAAAAGGTCGATATATATCTGTTAAAGTTAGGAATCAAGACACATGTTGTGGTAAATATGAAAAACTTCATTCATAGTTCTGACACAAACTCAGGGAGAGTAATTTTCCCATCATATTGCTACTAAATAATGTATTTGGGATCTTTTAATAACATCATATCTTTTGTAAATATAAATCACGCCACATTTATTTTTAATATATAGTCACATATATAGATCTGACTCTACCATTGGGATGATGATTTTTATTTTCCATTACCATTGTAGTTGGGAAAATGATTTGAGGATCCAGAAATCACAATTTATATCTTATAAATAAAAATCAATCCAGTGATAGTTATAGTAGAAAAAATTCTATGCATAGGTCCAGGAATCATGTATGGAGAGAGAATTTTTAGATTCATCTATCTTGAGCCTATCTATCATTTCGAACCAGACCCACAAGGAGAATCCCACTATAAAAGGATTAATGTATTTAAATATGTGATATTATTTGTATAGTATAAAATTGTGTGACTATGATGTTATGATGGATTATTACTTCATTGAAATAGTATGTACATTTCCTATAGTTTGTGTTCATTCAATGAGGACCTAGGTTGTTGTGCAGTTTAGGGTCATTCCATGAAGACATGGTTATGATGTCATAATAACATTCATACATTATTGATCCCTAAAATAATTAGGAAAATATATAAAATAAATCATTTATTTAAATTCATATAATATAGATTATTGATTAAATATTTGTGGTATTAATACCACACAATGGATTTAAGGTTGTCCATTCCTTTGGGACTAAAACATCCTATATGTACTTTCTCTAAGGCAATTTTTATTCTTTAAGAAATCTCAATGAGTCCCTTTAGATCAGTCATTCCTAGTTCCCGATACTCTAGAAGGGGGGATCAAGAGAACATGGGATGATAGTCTATTAAATTCCAATGAAATATTTACATAAGGCATCATGTGTTGTAGATATGAAATGAGGATTAAATTTTGTTCACTAGAAAAAGGGAGGCATCCAAATGGATTTAAAAACTCATGAAATTCAGGTTTTCATAGGACATACAACCTCTGAAATTAAATTATAAAATAATATGATCTTTTAATTTTTATTTCATAAATGGTATGGTGCATAGATAGGTAATATTGAGGGTATATGAATGTTTTTTAATAGATGGGATATGGAATGAATAATTCCTTAAATAGTAAAATTTGAGTCAAAATGAAGTTGAGATATGTGGGTACGTTTCATACAATGCAGATCGAAGAATCCCATAAAACAATTAGTCTTGATAGTAGCTCATAAATTTAATGTGGAGCTTTTCTCTAGTGCCATAACAATCCCTAAGAATGTTCTCTTAAGAAATGTGTTATTCACCAGTGAATCCTAGTGGGGTACCTTCTAATATATGAATACATTCTATCATTTTTCTACATGAAATAATAATCATTACATGGGTTAAAGGTATATTGGGTTCCAAGAGAAGTGTATCAACTAAAGGAATCTGTTCGTGTTAACTCAGATATTGAGAACATTAACTAGAGTCATATAGAGAATAATATTCAAGAAGGATATGAGAACCAAAAACTATATTTCATTGTGTAATGAACATATTTTCATGTTAAAAGATAAATAATGTAATTCTTGGGTACAAAAGAATTAGGGGAGGTAATTATTTTTGTGGACCACATGTCATGCAATTTAACATATTTAAAAAGGATGTTGTCAAACAGTTTCGCATCATCCAAGTAGGGCATGAATCCTTTTTTTTGTATAAAATGCATCTAGATATTTCATTCATATTTTATCTTTGGGTTATCTAATCTCTCATGACTCATTATTAATATTAGAATCAAGAGATGATAGGGAAGTCAATTACAATAAAAAAGAGTCTGTGTCATGAAACTTTTTGCAGTTATCGAATATTTTCTGTTTACTAGAATACATAAATAGATCCATCTATCATGGATGAGTATAATTTTTAGTGATAATAATTCATGGTTGGTCTTGAAATAGAAGATTTGTGGATCACTATGTATCATTAAATGTTAATAATCCTGCCGCACAATCTTTTTATATATTTTCACTTATACAGATCTGATTCAAACATAGGTATGGGGAATGTTATTTCATTATTCTAATATATTTCTCATTCAAAATAAATTACTAATAAAGAGGTATAATGGATTGATAATCAATAGAACATATCAGGGATGGTGATTTCATTCCAGTATACAGTGTGATTACATTGTCCTCATGAATGGTTATTGGATAAAACATAGAGTGAGATTTAAACCCCCTACAAATGAAACTCTTTTCCTAGGTTTTGGCCATGTATAAGAATAATAGGTAGGTCGCACAAGGTGACCACATGTTTTCCAGTTTAACATCATGTCACTAGGACATGATCTATGAAATTTAATTTCATGCAGTAAGTATATGATCTGTGTTGTTTAACATCGAGAGAAAATGATGTGTTTTGTAATGTTTAATGTCATATGGTAAGAACATGTTACATATAGTTTAACATCATGTGGTATGGACATAAAATTATATGTATTTTGATGATTATTTTTTAGTACTTGTTTCACATAATGTCTATTAGGTATAGTATTTGTTAAGAAACCATTTGTTGGTAGGGGTGTAATGAATTCCCCATACACTGTAGTCAGTTAGTAATTCCTATTAGAATAGAATTATATATTTTTTAGGTTCTTTCCAAAGTGGTTTTCATATTTATAATTTATTCCACGGTTTCATCGTGGTTCTGATAACCAGTACCACATATCCTGGGGGGAACTAGTAGAGGTTAAATTTTTTTTCTACCGCACACAAACTGATTATAGTTGGCTTTGAGGTGGTGTAGCTTATGTTACATTTTTCATAGAGTCATTATAAATCATCCTAAAACTTTTTTGATTTTTTATTATCTAAGATATTTCCAAGTATAGTAGTTAAGAGTGATGTAAATTGGACTTTAATGGGTAAAACTACTTCTATTCCATGGGCCGGTAATTATGGGGTGGTTTTTGCAGCATTGTGGGTTTTGTTATGATCGGTTCAAGAAGAATGTATGTGTTTATATAAAATATACTTCTTTTGTTTATCCACCATTTTATAGAGTATATTCATTAGATTTTTATTTATGTCTGATATCTATCTATTTTTTACTTCTTGATATTGGGAATAATGGTTTTACTAAATTTTATGCTTTCGTTACATAAATTTCAAATCCAAAGAATAAAATTTTATGTCATTGTCCATCAATATCATGTGAGGTACACAAAATAGGTAATGATATTAAACATCATGAAATTTAAGACACCCTTAATCCAAAATTCCATGAGGATTATGGTCACTATAAAATTTCAAACAAATAAATTAATAATAAGGATATAGTAAATATTTTTATCAATAGTTGGTGGATATGGAAACATAAAATCTATTCCTTTTACAAAAAATGGACACTAATACTTAGTTGTGTGAAGAAACATTATTGTATTATGGATGATTTATTCTTGGTGCTGACATTAATGGAACATCTAAAAAATTCTGTATAGTCTTGTATCATCATTATTTATTATTAACCAAGCCTCCAAATTCAATGGGAGAGCGCAGTACAAGACTAGTGAGTTCTACATTTGTGCATGTGGACTTCTTTCAGGACATATGGAGATTCTTTATCTATAATTCGTATCTTGATAACACCATCATGAATCATTTTTAAAGGTATTTTTACCCATTATAACCACCCCAAAGGGTATATTTCAACTCCCAGTGTATAATATATTCCATTTTGGCTCAATCCAATTAGAGGGTTCTATTATGAAGGTAATCTATTATGGGAAATATCCATCTAGTGATGGATATCAGCTCATTGCGTTCCATTGTAGTATTGATCTTATTAATATTGTCTATGTAACAAACAATGAATAGAAATGTTACCCTTTGGGGTGTGATGTAGAAAACCACCTCACCATGTTCACGATTGGATAGGTCTATGGTTACATTATCCAATGCCATAGACAAATCAATTTGTTACAAGGGATGTGATGTAGTGATGGGTAAAAAGAAATAATAACACTATTCCTCCCATATAACTGATCAGATGGTCCGATTATACCATCTTGATGGAATATAATTCATTTCTCTATTCAATATATATCTCGGAATCCCATTTTTCATTATGGTATTCTATCTATAGTTGTAGTTCTAACTCTAAGTGTGCAATAAGTACTTGGAATTGAGCTTTGTTAATATAGTAGTATTTGGATAATGGGATGGAGTAGGGACGCAATTCCTTATATGTGAAAAAAATACAAACCTTATACCATCTTGATTAAAATTTGGGTTTTTAATTTTCTTCCAAACCATACCTCAAGATGTATCACAAAAATATATCTCCCATGTTTGAAGAGTGTCATATGAAAAAAGGACTATTCCATCTATATGATTGATGTCCACTAGCCTCTTCTAAGAGGAAGGGTGTGCCATATGTAAATTAGCTAGTGTCTTCCCATTTATTTACTTAAATGACAAATATTAAATGTCATAATATTACAAAATGACCACCCATTGGGACAAATTACCAAGTAACATTGGTTGTCTAAGAATATACTTGAGGGGGTTGATACAATAGGCCATATTGACTTTCTAATGGTTTAAATAATTCCTCAGATTTTATACTACAATAATGAGTTAGAGTTCACTCTTTTGAATATAAAAATATCATTCCTTGCAATATATAATCATTAGGCTAGGATTTTTGATAGTTTTTTCATTCCTCTTATTATTCTTTTGTGTGAGGATTTCATTGAGTGATCATTCCATATTAGCCACAAATATGTTAAGTGGATTCCCTTTTACTTGTGTCGTTAAGACTATTGGATGTAGTAGGTACTGATTGTGGTTATTGTATGATTCTTTAAAATACCTCATGTCATTGGCAGGTGACTCAGTTCTTCATTATCTTATTTAATGGGAGACAACATCTAGCCATGTTGGTTTGGAAATGCCAATATAAACATCATTCTCTTGGATCCCACTAAATTGTCTAATATTTTGAGAAGGTGGACATTCTATGATTCCTCTTTTATTTTATTATTCGACCTCAATGACAATGAAGTATACAAAAAAAAGAGTAATTTATATAACAACACTCAAAAATCACCCTTCAAAAGATTTTTCATCAAATTATGTTGTAGAAATTTTCTGATGGTTGTTTGGAGATCAGTGAGGTGATCTATAGCATTAGATATTTAACCACCATTTCATAAATGTATAAGTAAATTATGTTTTAAAAATAAGTGTTTAAATATGTGCTTCAGGGAGTGTTGGTATGTGAATCCAACATTCATGAATCTAGAGGGAATGACCTAGTGGAGAAATATACTGTGATCCTCTCCGAAGGTAGTCAAATCCTCATCTACAAGTTCCATAATAATCTGGTTATACTGTAAATACTGATCGACATTGTAAAGGGCTTGGAATCCTGTAGTCGCAATTATCAAAAGTTTCATTATTGATAATATGACATTACACATCAAGAATTTCCTATTAAGGTCCCTAAAATCAATGCAGAACCTGATCTTTCCATTCCTTTTATTAATCGGAATAATTTAGGAAAACCATTTTGGACACCACACCTATCTAACAATGAATTATTTGATCGATTTTAAAATATTTAATTCTAACATAGTATCATGAGGGTGTAAATTATCCTATATTCTTTCTTAAATCCTCATTGGTCATATAGAAATTTGTGATGATGAGTAGCCACATCGGGGTTCAATTCAGGCATCTCTATGCAATTTTAAGTGAACGCATGCCAACGCTATTTTACAAGGGAAATATAAATATCATTCACTTCAAGAGGAATTGAATCCCTAATCTATAAAATAATATCCCATATCACTCAAATAACATTAGATGGACCAATTTCCATAAGGCCCCAAGAGTGCCTCCCCATATGCTAGAGGTTGCCCAAGAGTATTGGGGGTCATATAATGGTATGGGTGGGAGAATATTCATACTATTACAAAATAAGCCTTTAAATATGTTTTCCTCTTTCATGGCTAGAAAAAGTGTTGATAAAGGGAACCAATATAAGCAGAAAAACAATAACAGATAAATTGTTCCTTTTCTTGGTTCTTCATTAGCACTAATAGAGGGTACTCATTATAAGTGATTTATTTTTATCACTTATAAAGTGATATTTTATAAGCTCTTTTTTAGCACTGATAATGGTCCGAATAAAATTTAAAAATTATCAACATAATATCTAAAAAATCATTAGTTAAATAAATAATTATAAAAAACAATAAATTAATTATATTGTATACAAATTATAAATAATATTATATATTATATATTTAATATAAATATATATGAAAAATGAAAAATAAAAAATGAAAATTAAATAAATAAAATTTAAAAATATTTAAATTGGGAAAAAAATTAGACATTTTATTAATTAAATTATTGTTCAATGTCGTTGGATTTATAATTTTGGAATAGATCAAACATGTTAGATAGATTTCACATATTTGTAATTAATACATATTTATATTATATATTATTATTTACTATGTATTAATATTTTCAATATGTATTCATCTTTATATCAATATTTATCGATATTGTTTAATAATTTATATGTAATTGATAAAATATGTCAAATTTTTCAATATTGTTAAATTCCACCGATTTTTAATTTATTCAATTTCACTCATATTTAACATGAATTCACTTAAGATTTAATATTCAATAATAATGTTAAAAATATATTTGCAAAAAACATTTTTAATTAAATATATTTATAAATGCACATTTACTATATTTATAAAGTTATATATCTATAATTAAAAAATAATAAAATCTTTTTCCAATAGTATTAATATAATTCTTAAAAAATAATTATATTTATTTAAATAAATATTACATATAGAATATATTTATTTAAATAATCAATATATTTAAGAAATTTATTTTTTAATTTATTTTTTAATTTATTTTTAATGAAATATATATATTTAATTATATATTATTATATTATATTATTTTAAATGTATTTATATAATTATAATTATAAATATATATTTAAATAATTATAAAATTAAAATAAATATATTTATATAAATAATGTACATATAATATTTATATTTATATTTATTTGATAACTATATATAATTATATATATATATATATATAATATTTATAATTACAATTATAAATACATTATCATTGCCTATTTTGATTCATTGATAATCATTTCCTAATCTATATAAAGAACCATTACTAGTCACGAACTTGTCGCAATAACCGATGATTTCTATAGATGATAACCTCTATTAGCACTACTCGGTGAATCAATGATCGTCTGAGGTCCTGAATCAAGGATTGACAATTTCCAGACACAAATCAATGGCTCGAATGATTCAAGAGTCAAACGAATCCAAATCACAATGATAATAATTTATCAAATTTATCGTAAATGTATGTCTTTCTCTAATTTCACTTATGGAACTCAGGTAAAAACATAAATAGTTCTAGCTAGGGTGGAGGCACTATTGTATTGGTGTGTGAGGTGAGTTATCTATTTTGGATATTTTGTTGTGGATATCATCCATTTTGATGCATGTAATTATTATAGTGTGAAACACCAATACTATGACTCTTAAAAGTTTATCTCCAATGCCATACATGCATCTCCTTCTTTCCTGTAAGAGCCCAGATCTTCGTTTCAGGTATGCCTTCCTTTTTCTAGAGTTTTTGAGAAAAAATAATGTTTCTGGAAATATTTGAAGTACACGTCGTGTACTTTCTGAGTACACACCGTGTACTCTTTTCCCGCTAGAAGCCATGTACTGCCCATGTCGGATCACACAAATGGTGTGTAGGGGTCACGTGGAGGCCGATTTTGGTAGAGTACAGAAAGACATAGTACACGCCATGTACATTAAAATTACACTCCTTGTACTTTTTTTCATTAAATGGACCAAGGTCATGCCTAATCAACGAAAAGGTCTTCTTCTCTAGCGTCTTCATCTGAGAATGTCGGGAATCCATGGATCTTCGACGAGCCACCATTCCTCTGATTGTTCTCCAATTCGAGCACGGTCATTTGCGTTGGAATCGCAGCGGTGAGTTCTTCCTTCTTCTTGAACCTTGTTTTCCAATTTCTCCTCGTTTCCATGTTATCGTGGTTTGAGTGTTTTGGACTTTTTCTCAGATATACGACATTAAAGAGAGAATCAATTGTCGTGGATCATATATATCGACCTACTAGGATCGAGGTAGGTGGTTTGTGCCTTACCTTTCAAATTCCTTGAGTTTATGTGCAAATTCCACCAATACCCATGAACGGGGTATTGGGTGTCTCCCTTTTGGCCCTTTTTGTTTTCCTACCTTGATTGTATGATTTTTAAGAGATAAATTAATCGTGTTATGGGATATTTTGTTGTTCTTGGATGTTCATCCCATGATTTGTTCTGTTTACGACCTTCGGGTTTCATTTGCCTTTGGCTATTACACGTGTTTCTTTGCCTTTTGTCTATAGGATGGAGTGTTTTTGTATAACATGCTTTTTTCCCTGTAGACTGTTATCCAAGTAGCTCTATAGGTGCACTTTGGTTATAAAAGTATCTTTATATGTGTACTCTAGACTTATAGAATTGTTATGCAGAGACTGGCACGAGACTGAGAGAACCAGGTGCTATAGACTATAAGGGATAGACCGAGTGAGATTCCCAATGAGTCTTAAACATTTTAGACTATAGGAGGGTAGATCGAGAGAGCTTCCTCAGAGAGTCTTGGACATTAAACTACAGGGGATGGACCGAGTGAGCTCCCATAGGGTCTTGGATTATTGTAGACTACATGAGGGTATACAAAGTGCGCTTCCTCAGAGAGTCTTACCTTTTATAATTTCTCTTTAATAACCTTCCCAGGATAGAAGAGGAATTGACCGAGTGAGCATCCTTAGAGAGTCTGTGGTATTCCTGAGGCTATATGAGGAATTGACTGAGATAGCTTCCATAGAGAGTTTCTAGACCTTGGGGTTAAGAGGGTTAGACCGCATGATCTTCATCATTGAGTCCCTGACTACCCTAGACTATAACGGAAATTGACCAAGTGAGATTCCCCAGAGAGTCTCCTAAATTTTGTATGACCAAAGTAGAGCTGATGTGATGAGTGCACTGCCCAGAGGGTTGTGGTACTTCTTGGATAGGACCAGAGGGGATGACAGCAAGTACTTCCCAGAGGGTTTTCTTGCTTGTTAGCTATTTTCTTCACTAGTGTTGTTGGTTGTGGATTTTATTACTGTTGTGTATAATCCTGTTTTACTTCTTACTATTTACTGCATACTACTTTTTTATTGTTGTTTACTGCTTAGTGTTCTTTTACATTCTATATACTCACTGATTGTTAGCCATAGATTTTCAGGTGGTTGCCTACCAGGATTTTATCTCAAACCCTATTTAGGCCATAATTTTGGGCCCCAGAAGACTATGTTGTTGCAGTTATAGACAAGGGAAAGCGCCCTTTGACTTCTGGTACTTGGTTTCTTGGAGCAGGAGAACAAGGGTCCAAGCTCTGACTTACGATGCCGAGGAGCTGTTTTACATTTGTTTTATACTTGTTTGGTACTATGGTGTTTTTCAGTATTGTGACTTATTTTGATACATTCCTAGATATGTATCTTGCATCATTCCATATATATACACATGTGCTCCAGTTTGTTGATGTAGTCTTCTGATGTTTATTATTTTTGGTCATTTACTGCTCCTGCTATTGCATTTTGTTACATCCACTGTGTAATCTGTCAATGAGGGCATAGTTTCCCCACTAACACACCCAAGGCCCTCGCTGCTAGTCGACAGCCTCAAGAGTTTGGGGAAATGTGCCTGAGGCCATGTGACCAACCGAGTACGGGGCGCCTATGGGTGGATTACTGAACCGGGACATTACAATGTGGTATTAGAAGAGTTCTTTTCTCTTGTTTTACTGTTTGGAGATGTTATCCAGGGATAGGACATATTTGGTGCATGGTAATAAGCTGTACCTAGGATTAGCTAAACCGTGTATAGGGAAAATCCATACTACCTCATTTATTTCAGTTTTCTGGTTTTGGGATTTTATGGTTGAAATGATTTCACCTATAGTGATTCACAAGCTTTATACTGTTATTGTTTTGATATTGTGGTTCGATTTCTGTCACAACCCGATGAGATGAGGGTATACCATCTCATGCATCATATAGGCACTTGTTAGAAATCACATGCCATTCATTCTTTCCATGCCATCAAGGGTGCATTAGCGATTTCTTGTTGTTGTGATAGTCTCTAAATGGATTATGTATGCAATTGTGATAAATACTTGATAGAATATCTTCTACCATGTTAGAGGATTGTTTCTATTGTACTTTTCTTAAATGAATGCCATATTTTGATTCTTAAGGTGTAATTGGCCCTCTTGAATTGGAAATTGTTGGATCATGATCATGTTTTCTCTTGTCTATGACTGTAAGAGATTCCAAGATTTGATTCGCGGGGAGTATGGGCCCTCACGGATTGGAATTTGGCACCTCCTTGCCTTATTTCTGTGTTTTCTGGGCTTCTGTGTAGTTTCTGAGCTACTGCCCAAGAAATACAAGAATAAAAGGTGTGTAATTTTTGACTACACACCGTGTATCTTTTAGACTGTGTCACTGACCGTGTGAGCAGGGACACGCTGTAGTAGAAGTTCCTTCAGGAACACGTTGTGTACGGTAGGTACACGTCATATAGTTTCGAGCAGTGTACCTGGCCGTGTCACTAACAACATGGGACGAGGAATCGAAGTAGAACACGCTGTGTTGGTTAAGAGCACATCGTTTAGTTTTGTTCAGGTACCCAGCCGTGTCACGAACAACATGGTTCGGTGTCACCTTCTTCCATACACACCATGTGGATACAGAACACGCAGTGTAGTCTTGTCCCAGGTACCAGGCCATGTCGCGGACAACACGGGTCGGTGTTAAGTTCTCTTATACACGACGCGATTGTTAGGAACATGTCGTGTAAGGGTCATCCATGTAGACGGCCGTGTAACTAACAACACGGGCCACCGATACCATGTCTAGTACATGCTGTGTACCTAGGGAACATGCCGCGTAGTCTGGGGTTAGTTTGGACCATGTGGGTTATCCGTGTAAGGAGACTCAGGCAGGGGTATAGAGTTCAAGTACACATTGTGTGTGTGGACAACACGCCGTGTAGTTTGGGGTGTTACACAACCTGTCGAGAAGGGGTACGCACCCATGTTAATGGCTTTAACAGACACACCGTGTAGTTTTTATACACACAATGTATTCATGTTGTGTAAAATGCTAATGTTTCTTTTTCCCTGATCCCATTTTGTACTTATGTGTTTTTAGTCCTTGTTAACTCTGGTCTAAGGTGTGCTTTTGATCTTTAATAGATATGCCTCCGAGACGTCCTCCAGTTGTACGTCAGTTTTCAGATGGTGATCAGACAACATATATGTCAGATCAGGGACCTCCTGTTGATCCTCTTGCAGATCCTCCTACTATGCCAGCCTTGGCAGTAGTAGTTATACCCATCATAGGCGCCAATACGCAGTTCAGGGAGGACTTCATGAGGATATTGCAAACTTTTTAGGGAGCTCTGCCTCCTACCCCGTCAATGGCTGAGATGGAGAGGGTTTTTCAACAACAACATCCTCCTACTTTCTCAGGTTACGGAGGACCCCAAGCTATAGAGTTGTGGTTCGAGGCCACCCTGACTATTTTTGAGCATATAGAGATACCCCCAAATAATAGGGTAAAGCTGGCCACCTATATTCTCCAAGACACCACCAAGAGGTGGTGGGAGGTGATCTCACAGTCCAAGCATCAGCAGGGTATGACATGGGATCAGTTTCGACGCACCTTCGATGACTAATTCTATCCCTAGACCCTGAGGGCCGATTGATCCTGGTAGTTTATGATCCTGCAGTAGGGTACTCTTTATGTCATGGAGTACTCTTCCTGTTTTACTGAGCTGTAGTGTTTCACACTGATCTTAGTAGGTGATGAGTTGTTTTTTTCTACAATGTTTGAGGACGGTCTCAGGAAGGAGATCCATTCCAAGGTGAATATCTTCTGGTTGACTTCGATATCCTCCATCATCAACCATACGCTAATAACTGAGCACAATATGAGAGATTCTGGAGCAGTGAGCCAGGGTGGTTTGTCATCCAGAGCTAGTGTTCCTCCTACTAATAGTAGGAAGCGTCACAAAGTGTCTTCTCGAGGAGATCGGGGTTCGCGGGGTGCATCTTCCGGCATCCAGGCTGTATGCTAATAGTGTGTTAGGAGTGGGAATACTAGGCCTTAGTGCCAGAGAGATCCAATGGAGTTCCAGTCTTGTGGAAAGATGGGTATCTTCAGTGTTTTTGTCAGATCTTCTCACCTTCGGATGGTAGTAGGGGTTCCTCTATGACCCTGCATTCTGGAGATGCTTCGCCAATCTCCCACCAGTCCTAGAACTGAGTTATTCAGGCCGTTCAGGCTGAGGTGGAGGTTGTGGCCATGGTGATCAGTCCCCAGGTCATCTGTGATAGCAGAGTGGATCAGTTCAGAGCGGTCAGCCAGGGGCGCAGGGCTATGGTGCAGGCCCGTCATTCACCGTGGATTAGACCTATCAAGAGCATGATCCTGACCCTTCTAGAGTTCGAGATACGATCTTAGTAGCTTCAGTTTTATCTTCATCTATTTTTGATACTGGTGATTCCCATAGCATTATCTTATTTGGGGTTGTAGAGACCCTTGGGCTCTGTATCATTTCGTCTGCCGACTTGTTGACTCTTGAAACGCCATTGGGAATGAGGAAATGTAGCGTATGTCAGTGCATAGAGTTCCCTCCTGATGTTGTTGGGTGTCACTTCATATGGGGCCTTTATTTCCTAGAGATGTCGTGTTATGACTTCATTCTCATGATGGAATGGTTGGTTCCTTTACAGGAAGTCATCGAATGCTATCATCGCAGAGTGAGTTTCGTATCACCAGAGGGCAGATCTTTTTATCATAGAGGCGAGTGGGATGTCCAGGCAGGTAGAGCTGGACCAGAGCATCATGGGCTAGGGGAAGTTATAACCCAGATTTCAAGTCTTTATCTGGATGACCAGGGGACTTCACAGTTAGATTTTCCCCCATTGGTGGATCGTTTCAGGGTTGTCTTTCCAGAATAATTTTCAGGTTTGCCTCTGGAGCATGTGGTAGACTTCTCGATTGGGCTCATTCCAGGAGTTCTACTGGTGTCCATTCTTCCTTATAGGATGGATACACTTGAATTGAAAGAGTTCAAGAAAGAATTTAGAGGAGTTCCAAGAAAAGGGGTTAATCTGACCCAGTACTTCTCCTTGGGGTTCTCCAGTCCTATTTTTGAAAAAGGTAGACGACACCCTTCAGCTTTTTCTGGATTATTGGATGTTGAACCAGTAGACTTCTATGAACCGATATCCCTTGCTGATGATTGATGACCTCTTTGATCAACTTCGAGGAGCTCAGGTGTTCTCGAAGATCATCTTGAGGTCCGTCTATCATCAGTTGTGCGTTATACCATTGGATATACCTCTGACAGCCTTTAGGAGCAGGTATGGTCTATACGAGTATACATTCTTGCCGTTCGGCCTCACGAACGCACTAGCAGTTTACATGGAACTGATGAACCGAGTGTTCCATCCTTATTTGGACACCTTCGTCGTGGTCTTCGTGGACGATATCTTTGTGTACTCTTGTACTCGAAACGACCATGCCACACATCTTGAGATCGTTCTGACTACACTGAGAGATCATCGGTTGTATGCTAAACTCTCGAAGTGCCACTATTGGATGGATCAGATTCACTTCTTGGGTCACGTCATCTCATAGGTTGGAGTTTCTGTGGACCCAGAGAAACTGAGATCTGTAGTTTCCTGGGACCGGCCGAAGAACGTTTATGATGTATGATGATTCCAAGGATGGCTGGATACTACAGATGATTCATTTAGGACTTCTCAGAACTAGCAGCACCGTTGACAGGTCTGACTAATAAAGGGGCGAAGTTTTTCTGGTCAGATTCTTGTGAGTCAGCCTTTCAAGAGCTAAAGGGGAGGTTGAGGTCAGCACCGATACTAACCTTTCTAGAGCTGGGTAAGGGAAACAATGTTTACTATGATGATTCAGGTATCATGATGGGAATTGGGCTCATGCAGGGAGATGGAGTCATTGTGTATGGGTCTCGGTAGTTTAGGCCACATGAGAGGAATTACCCTACACAAGATCTAAAGTTGGCAGTTGTTGTTCATGCCTTACGATGTTGGAGACACTACCTTCTGGGTGAACACTTTGTGGTTATCACCGACCACTAGAGTCTCATGTATATCTTCACTCAGCGTGATCTAAATCCGAGATAGCATAGGTGGGTTGCGTATCTTCAGTCCTTTGACATCGAGCTCGCCTATACGCCGGGGAAGGGCAAAGTAGTGGTAGATGCATTGAGCAGACGAACTCAGATTCAGGCAGTTCAAGAGGCCAGTAGTGGGTGGTAGTAGCTTATGGATATGTTCTCTGAGATGCACTTGAAAGTTCAAGACAAGAAGGGACATACTTTCTTATCTTCTATAGTTGTTACCTATACACTTATTGATCGGGTAATGATGAGGCAACATTCAGATTTGGAGGCCTTAGTCCTTCGAGAGAGTGTGTTAGGAGGGGACCCACATCCAAGATGGACAGTGGGCGAGGATGATATATTGTGTTTCTAGGGACGTGTATGGGTGCCAGTAGACATACATGAGGAGCTGATGTGGGATTTTCATTCCTCAGTTTGGGCGGTTCATCCTGGCATCACCTAGATGTATCGTGATTTGCACTACCAGTACTGGTGGCCAGGTATGAAGAAGGATATTGGTGGTTTTGTCATGAGATGTTCTACATGTCAGTAGGTGAAAGCAGAGAATCAGTGACCAGTAGGGCTGTAACAGCAGTTACCCATTCCTGAGTGGAAGTGGAACGATGTCGCGATGGACTTCGTGACCTGGTTTCAGAGGCCGCCTTGGGGAAACGATGTTGTTTGGGTTGTCTGCGATAGGCTTACAAATATTTCACATTTATTTCTGATCAGTGAGACCTTCAGTGTTGATGATCTTAGATGATTGTACATCTGATAGATTGTACATCTACATGAACTTCCACACTCCATTGTTTTAGATAGGGATGCACGCTTTACTTCTCAGTTCTGGCAGGGAATCAGAAGGCCTTGGGTATATAGGTGCTTTTGAGTACAACATACCATACCCAGAATAGTAGTCAGTCCGAGCGCACGATCTAGGTGCCTAAGGATATGCTCTGAGCATGCATTAGTTACATCGGTAGTTCTTGGGAGAATCATATACCTCTTGTGGAGTTCACCTAAAATAATAACTTTTAGGAGACCATTCACATGGCACCATATGAGGCTCTGTATGGTAGGCCATGTCGATCACCCTTATGCTAGCTAGAGGAAGGAGAGGCAGCCTTGCCGGGTCCTCGTCTTGTTCAGGAGACCTCTGAGCAGATAGAGTTGATTCGGAAGAGTATGTCTACATCACAGTCTTGATAGAAGTCTTATGCTGATCAGCTGATATGACCTTTGCAGTTCAAGGTCAGGGATCTGGTTTTCCTTTATGTCACACCAAGGTTGAGACACAAGAGGATTCGGAGATAGGGGAAGATTTCACCATGGTATGCCAGGCCGTTTGAGGTTTTGGAGGGAGTTGGGCCTGTTTCCTATCGGTTACAACTACCTCAGATGTACCAAGAAATGCACGACGTCTTCCATGTCTCTCATCTCCGAAGTTACTTTTCAGACTCGTCTCATGTCTTCCAACCCGAGGAGGTTGAGTCCAAAGCAGATGCGTCGTTTGAGGAGCATCCTATCAGGATAGTCGATCACAGTATGAAGGTTCTCCGTGGGTGGTCTGTTCCTCTAGTACTGGTGCTATGGCAGCATGGTAAAGTATAGGATGAGACCTGGGAGAGGGAGGCCGATGTACGATTATAGTGGCCAAAGCTGTTCAGGATTTCTTCTTCTATGCCTTGTTTGGGAAATTCGGAGAAGAATTTCATTAAAGAGGGAAGTTTGTAAGAACCCGGATCTTCGTTTCATGTATGATTTCCTTTTTCTGTATTTTTTGAGAAAAAATAATGTATCTGGAAATTTCTGAAGTACACGCCGTGTACATTCTGGGTACACGTCGTGTACTCTTTTCCTGCTCGAAGTAGTGTGTTGTCCGTGTCCGGGCTAGACACATGGTGTGTAGAGGTGACGTGGAGGACCATTTTGGTGGATTATGGAAAGACCTATTACATTCAATGTACATTAAAATTACACGCCATGTAATTTCTTTTTTCATTCATTAAACGGATCGGGGTCGTGCCTAAATGTCGAAAAGGTCTTCTTCTCCAGCCTCGTCATCTGAGAGCACCGGGAATCCACTGATCTTCATTGAGCCATCGTTTCTCCTTTTGTTATCTGATTCAAGCACGGTCGATTGCGTTGGAATCGCAGTAGTGAGTTATTCCTTCTTCTTGAGCCTGGTTTTCCAATTTCTCCTCATTTCCAAGTTATCTTGGTCTGAACGTTTTGGACGTTTTCTCAGATCTACGATGTTAAAGGGAGAATCAGATGTCGTGGTTAAAGTATATCGACCTCCTAGGATCGAGGTAGTTGTTTTGTTCCTTACCGTTCAATGTCCTTTAGTTTTATGTGCAAATTCCACCAATACCTGTGAATGGGGTATTGGGTGTTTCCCTTTTTCCCCTTGTTGATTCAATGCCTTTCTTGTATTCTTTTATAGAGGTAAATTAATAATGTTAGGGGGTATTGTTCTGTGCTTGGATGGTTTCCCCATGATTTGTTCTATTTATGACCTTCAGGTTTCATTTGCCTTTGGATGTTAGACCTGTTTCCATGCCTTATGTCTATAGGATGGAGTGTCTTTGTATAACATGCTTCTGGCCCTGTAGACTGTTATCCAAGTAGCTCTATATGTGCACTTTTGTTATCCAAGTATCTCTATAAGTGTACTATGGCCTCATTGAATTATTATGCACTGATAGGCACGGTACTGAGAGAACTTGGTGCTATAGACTATAAGGTATAGACTGAGTGAGCTTCCCAATTAGTCTTAAACATTATAGAGTATAGGAGGGTAGACCGAGAGAGCATACTCAGAGAGTCTTGGACATCAGACTACATGGTATGGAGTGAGTGAGCTCCCAGAGTGTCGTAGATTTTTATATACTACAGGAGGGTATACCGAGTGCGCTTCCACAGAGAGTCTTAACTGGTTTGTTTTCTCTTTAAGAACCTTCCCATTCTAGAGGAGGAATTGACCGGGTGAGTTTCCCCAGAGAGTCTTTTGTATAACTGAGTCTATAGGAGGAATTGACTGAGATAGCTTTCTCAGAGAGTCTCTAGACCTTTGGGCTAAGAAGGTTAGACCACGTGATCTTCCTCAGAGAGTCCTTTACTACCCTATACAATAAGGGGAATTGACCGAGTGAGATTCCCCAGAGAGTCTCATAAATTTTGTATGACCAACCAGAGGGGTTGGGCTAAGTGCACTGCCCAGAGGGTTGTGGTACTTCTTGGATAGGACTAGAGGGGATGACAACGAGTACTTCCTAGAGGGTTTTTTTCTTGTTAGCTGTTTGCTTCACTGTTGTTTTTGGATGTAGATTTGATTACTGATGTGTATCATCCTGCTTTACTACTTACTATTTACTGCCTACTGCTTTGTTGTTGCTGTTTACTTCTTAGTGTGCTTTACCTGGCATATACTCACTGATTGTTAGGCACATATCATCAGGTGGTTTCCTACTGGGATTTTATCTCACACCCTGTTTGGACCATGTTTTTGGTCCCAAGCATACTATGTTGTTGCAGGTATAGACAAGGTAAAGTTCACTTCGACTTCTAGTACTTGATTACTTGGAGTAGGAGAGCAAGGGACCAAGCTCTGGCTTGCGATGCTGAGGAGTAGTTTTACATTTCTTTTGTACTTGTTTGGTACTGGGGTGTTTTTTAACATTGTGACTTGTTTAGCTGCTTTCCTAGATATTTATCTTGCATCATTCTATATATATACATATGTGCTCCAGTTTGTTGATTTAGTCTTCCTCTGTTTATTATTGTTGGTCATTTACTACTTCTGTTATTGTATGTTTGTTAATACCGTTGTGTACTCTACCAATGAGGGCATAGTTTCCTCACTAACACACACAAGGCCCTCGCTGCTAGTCGGCAGCCTCTGGAATTTGGGGAAATGCGCTTGAGGCCATGTGACCAACCGAGTATGGGGAACCACTGGGTGGAATACGGAACCGGGAAGTTACACTTCCCAATTGAAACTGTGAATTATTGTAGGGGATCTTTGAGAAAATATATTATTTATGTGAAATCATGGAAGAATCATGCTTTATTTTAGTTTTATAAATATTGGAATTATCTATTTGGTGGAAGTCACATCCAGTTTTTACAACTTCTACAAGAAATTTGTATGTATCAATTTCTATGATGGTGGTGGGGTCTCCAATGAGTCTTCTTAATGGTATACTAAAATTACTATATATTTTAAAAATTATTAGTATTGTGTTTGTATGTGGTGTGATATTATGTACATACAGTAATTTTTTTATTCCATTTGTATTTTTGAGTGAAGTAATTGTAGTTCAATTTAAAAATGTGACCTTATGGTAGTCGTTCTCTCTCGATGGAGGCTATTATGTATGGGATAGTCCCTTTAAGTATTGTTGTGTTTTATCCCTCGTTTTTTATATATCATGATGATGTGTACTATGATTCATGCTCCAATTTACCCAAGAGATGAAGGTAGAACGATCCTTGTAGTCTAGATTAGGCTGTCAAAGCCACTGAGTCCTAAGAAGATACCTAAGACACACAACCTATGATGAGGATTTTTGGCTATGAAGTGGCAAATTTGGTTTTGATTTTGGATGGTTTTAAAGAAAACTAATTAACCTAAGTGACTTAAATTAATTGAAAATGGGTTGATCTTAAGATTATTCTAGGGGTGGGTTGAATTAATTTTACTTCTTTATACAATTTTGGTTTAATTAATTCTTGATGAATCCATTCTTCAAAATAACACTACCATTATTATTTTCTTGTTTGATGCAACTAAACTCAAATAATAATCCCCTACACACATAGAGAACCAAATTCATGATGTCTCCAAGGTATATGGTCATTTTAGTAATTGGATTTTGCTTCCTCAAAAATAGTGAAAATGATGAGTGGAAATAACTGAAGAATGGAAGCCTTAAATTAGTTAACCAATTTACAACAATTCGTTCATAAAATAACATTAAATCCTGCCTTTTCATCTTCCTAAGATAATCCCATTTAAGGGTTATCCCTCCATTGATGGTATACTCTCAATGGTGGGAAGAATATGGCGTTTAAGAATTATATTGATGAAATTTAAATCGCGGAAATAACGAGCACTCCTCCGTGTGTGTGAATAAAATTCACACCTATGTGTCAACTAATTCAGAACAACAAAGATATATGACTATGATTTGTGGTTATAAAGTTTTAATGAAATAAATTGGAAGAATAGAAGAGAATTATTTTGATTAAGAACAATGAAGTACAAAAAGGGAACTTGCATGGAAATTGAAAAGCGATTACAAACACAAAGTGGCAGCATTACATTACAATTAAACTAAACACCCAGGATCCATAAATCCTCCAAAACCAATGCCTTAAAAAAGAATTTTTGAGCCCTTGGGTAGATCCTCCAACAGTACAAGTCATCTCACTTGAGTGTGGTAGGTCTAGGGTGGTGGAAGGTTTGTGGAAAGAAGACTTTCCACCCTTGACCCGAAAAGGCATCTAGCTTGCATCCACCAAACAGAGGCGAATGAAATGCCTTCTCAATGGAAAAATATGGGTGATACATAGAAGACCTAAATTAAAATACCAATGTCCCCTAACATCTAGAAAAATATCAGTAAAAAAGGAGTTATGGTGTTCGAGATATAGTTTAATTGGTGGGCTGTTTTTCTGGGCTCAATATTCAGGCCAATATTTTGATATACTAATTGTTCTGCCTAAATAACAATCATGGAGGCCGAATTAGCACTGCATACTGAATAATTATTTGTTAATATATATGTCATAAAGCATCCCACAAAAAATTGGGCTTCATTGGGCCTGTATTGTGGGCCCCAAATTCTCATCAGTGGGCGGGTGTCCAATCTTCCTTCTCTAGAATTATTTCTTTTCATCGCCAAATATCTCCATCATCCTTTATGAATCATCCATTAATCCCTGAATGAAAAGTGATTAAATTTAAGAGAATATCCATTTTAAAAAATATAAAATTAAAATATGGATAATTACATTCCATAGAATCAGATGACTCATTGGGACTAAATTGGTGTACATTAGGCATGAAGTGCACAAATGATGAGAATGGATGTTCAAAATCAAAATCCACTAACTAAGGCCAGTACAATCAAAAATGAACATGTAATACCATTAAATTTTATTTAAAATACCTGTTTTTATTGGGTAATCACACCCCCCAACTTGAGATTTTCTATTCCCGAACAAATAATTCAATGATTTTATTTGAATCCCTTTCTTCAAACACATTTTAGAAAACAGTGCTCGCAATGTAAACTACACACAAATGTATCTTTATAACCTATAAAAATAATTTAAAAAAAGATAAATTTAAATGAAGATCTTAATACCAAGCTCATTCCTTGGATAAAATCCATCATCATAATTCATCCAACTCAATTAGGTGTAATGATGCGTTGTGAATCACAATAGATATGGGGGTTCATTTTCATTGAAGGGGAAATCATGGAAGCGCTAGGTGCAATCACATTTAATCCTAATATCAGTACTCATACTTTTTTTCTTTTCCTTTTTTTAATATTTTTATTTTTCAATGTTTCTATGTAATTGAGATTGTAGTTAATAAAAATAACCCATGTAGCGAGACTTTGCCGATGACTCCTAGGCTCAAAGGCCTTAGGGCACCAATTGAAGCCCACATACTCGGGCATAATCTCGAGTTTACATGATCAAAAACAAAATCATATTACCATAAATAGAGATAGAGTGAAAACTAAGGGCTAGAAAACTCTGGAGTCACGATCCCCAGGTGCCGAAAGCCTCCCATTTTATCAATCCATTGCTCTACATGAAAATTTTTTATTTTTATTTTTTATTTTTTTGAATACTCATATTATTCATAAAAATAAAACCAGCCAATGCTATTTATTATGGGACCCTGAGAATTAAAATTATTACCCCACAATCTAGAGGACGTGCATGGTGGAATTTTTCTTTAATAGATGAAAATAAAAATGATGAAAAATCTCATTGGACAACCAAACTTCCAAAATAAATTCTTTTAAACTTAATCATGAATTTAATTAAGAGTCAAGGAAATAAAAATTATTTTCTAAGTAGTTTTAATGTAAGAAATGTTGTTATTATATGAATGATAAAGGAATTTTACTTCTTTTTTCTCATTGTTTTTTTTACAAACATTTTGCTTCCACACCCCCCAACGTAGAATGAAACTTTCCCTAGTTATATAAAAAGAAAATTTAGAATGGGGTAGAGGAATAAAAGGGGAGTTCAAGAAGGAAATTGGAATATTAGGATAATGGAATGAAGTCACCTGGTGGTTGATGTTTGAATTTATTGCCGCTCCAATTTAGTCCTTTGATATCCATGTCACTTGTAGAGTTCCCTAGTGGAAAAAGGAAAACAAACAAAAAAACAAAATAGTATATATATATATAAGTAAAATATAAGTATATATATAAAATAAAATAAACTGATGATACATTGTCTTCTTTTTAAACTTCTGGGAAAGGTATTAATCAAGGATCACACCACGTGACACCGATGAATATGGTGCTCCCCTTTCGTACCCATCCATACTCATAATAGAAGAACATGTCAAAAGTCTATTATTTATTATTATTATTTTTTATTTTAATTTATTTATTTTAAATATCAAAATGAATAATTAATCTTATTTGAAAAATAAATATGATTCAGAATGATTAGAAACATGAAAACCACGTGTTGCCTCTCGTGCAACGCTTTTGTTTAACGTCGTTAGCCAGACATGGATCCTAAATCTATCAAATTTTTTTTCAGTTCATAGGTTGGCTCAATTAACTCAACCTCTATTTTTTATTTATTGAATGATTTAATGAATGGTTTTAACATATGAACATTGTCCTTGAAAATGTGACCACAAGTGGGATCTTGAATCTCTACTGCCCCATGGGGGTACAGATGATACACTATGAAAGGACCTGACCATCTAGACCTTAACTTTCACGGGATTAAATGAAGTTTTGAACTATATAATAGCACAAATTTTCCGGGTTCAAAATGTTTTACTTTGATATTGCTATATTGGTAGGCTTAAAATCTCTCTTTATTTATTCTTTAATTTTCATAAGCCTCTATCCTAAGTTCCTCATGTTCATTAAGATATAATTTCCTCTTTTCTTTGGATAATGAAATGTCGAAATTCATTTTTTTTATTTCCCAACATGACTTATGCTCAATTTCAACAAGTAAATGGCATTATTTTCCATAAACCACCCTATATGGGGACATTTCTAAAATGGTTTAATATGAGGTTTGATAGGCCCATCGAGCATCTAAGAGATTCTCAGACCAATATTTCCTAGAGGGGTTGCAATTTTTTTCAAGAATTTGCTTAATCTCTTTATACGCTAAATCAGCTGGACCATTGGTTTGAGGATGGTATACAGTGGAAACTTTATGAGAAATACCATACTTGGACATGAGTGAAGAGAATGGTAAGTTGCAGAAATGGGTTCCTCGATCACTGATTATAGCCCTAGGAATTCCAAATCGAGAAAATATGTTCTCTTTCAGAAATCGAATCACAACAAGATGATAATTGTACATAGTGGTAATGGACTCAACCCATTTTGAGACATAATCAACAGCTAAGAGTATGTAGAGGTATCCCTAAGATTTTGGGAAGGGACCCATGAAATCAATTTCCCAACAGTGAAATATTTAATCCACTATGATGGGAGTGAGTGACATTTTATTCCTTTTTGTGATAAACCGTACTTGTTGACACCTAGGATAACTTTGAAAAAATGTGTAAGAGTACCTTGAGAGGGTGAGCCCGAAGAGACCATACTGAAGAACCTTAGAAAAAGTTTTTTAGAGGAAAAGTGACCTCCACATGCCTCACTATGACAGAATTTAAGGATGGACTTTTGTTAAATTCTAGGACACACCTCTTAATGACTTGGTCATGGAAGAACATATAGAGTTATGGATCATCAAACACATAGTTCCTAACATTAGAATGGAATTTCCTTCAAGTTCGAGTCCCTAATAATTTTGGAATTACTCTCATAACTAAGAAGTTGGCTATATCATCATACCAGGGGCAGTCACTCAGAGAGTATAGGTGTTAATCAGGAAATGAATCAGACACTGAAAGGTGACTTGAGTTGTCTTTGAATTCCATCCTATAGAGGGGATCAGCTACAACATTTTAAACACCCCTTTTATCCTTGATTGTGATGTCATATTATTGTTTAAGAAGGACCCACCTAATCAGTCTAGCCTTAGCATCTTGTTTTTGGAAGAGGTATTTTAGTGCATAATGGTTAGTGAACACAGCGATGGGGGATCCTAAGAGGTTGGACCTAAACTTCTCTATGGAAAACACAATAGTACGTAATTTCTTTTCAGTGGTGGTGTAGTTTATTTGGACATAATTAACGGATTTTTGTGCATAAGAAATGACATAAGGATTTTTATCATAATGTTGTTCTAACACAGCTCCTACAGCAAAGTCTCTGGCATCACACATTAGTTCAAAAGGAAGGTTCCAATTTAAGGATTTCATGAGAGGGGGAGAGTTGAGAGAGTATTTGAGGGTTGAGAATGATCCCTCATAGATTTCTGTCTAAACAAATGGATCATTCTTTACTAGAAGAGCACAAAGGGGACGAGAGATTGAACTAAATTCCTCGATGAATCTTCTATAGAAACCATCATGTCCTAAGTAATACCTCACTTCCATGACAGTTTTGGGAGATGGAAGGTGGCGAATGATGTCAACCATGGATTTATCAACTTCAATCTCCGTACCTAAGACTAGATGGCCTAGAAATAGTCCCTCTTTAACCATGAATGGCATTTTTTCGCTGTTTAGGACTAGATTTGTTTCTTCGCATCTTGACAAAACTCTCTCTACATTTTGCATACATACCTCAAAAGTATCCCTAAACACAGAGAAGGCATCTATGAAGACCTCTAGAAAATCACCTACCATGTCTGAGAAGATTCCCAGCATGCACCACTGGAAGGTTCCAGGGGCATTGCATAACCCAAAGGGCATGCATTTGAAATCAAAGGTGCCAAATGGACATGTGAATGTAGTCTTCCCTTGATCCTCTAGGGATAATTCAATCTGATTGTACCCGAGTACCCATCTATGAAATAGTAGAAGGCATGAACTGCCACTCTCTCAAGGACATTGTCAATGTATGGAAAGGGGAAATGGTCCTTCTTGGGAAATGAGTTTAGCTTCCTATAGTTGATGCTGACTGTCTAGCCACTACTCACCCTTGTTGGAAGAATCTTTCCATCCTCATTGGTTATCACTGTGATTCGAGCCTTTTTTGGAACCACTTGAATTGGGCTCACCCACTCACTCTCAACTATGGGATAGATGATACCAGCTTGAACAATTTTAGATGTTCCTTAATTACTACCCCCATGAGATTAGGATTTAGTATTCCTTGAGGTTGATGGCATGGCTATGAATAAGATTCTAGAACTATCCTATGAGTCCCAAGAAGTGGACTAATCCCAGTAATAGCAGACAGGTTCCAACCAATGGCATTCTTATGTTTCTAAAGTACATCTAGAAGCATACTCTCATGATTGGCTTCAAGAGATGAATAAATGACAATAGGATGTGATTGATTGTCCCATAGGAAGGCATAATTGAGTGCAGTGGGACATTCCTTCAATTCAAGATCAGGTTGTTTCATAATTTCAGCAGAATATTGGGACATTGGATTAATATCAATTTCTTTTTTTAGAGTTTCATATAGGATTGATTCCCCAAATATAGAAGTTTCATATACAATATTGGTTTTATTAGATTTAGGGAATGAAGTTTTAAAGGTTTCCGTAATTGTTAGACCTAAGTCATCATCATAAGAGTAATTTGAAAATGATTCAGGCCAAGGAGATAAACAAAATTCATTTGAACAAAGGAAATCAATCTCATCCTAACTTAAACATCCCCAAATATTCCTTGATGTTCTATGGATTCATTATCAATGCTTCCTATCATGTTTACTTCATGAATATCCTCATCATCCCTTATTTGTGAGCTTGCATTATAGATGTTCAAGTCTAGACTCATGTTCCCAAAGGTGATGGTCAATGTCCCATTTCAGACTCATATAACAGAGTTGATTGTTTCAAGGAAAGGACAAACAAGGATGATTGGGTTTTGTTCCTTATTTACTAAGTTTGGATAGTTGTCAAGGACAATGAAGTCAGAAGGGTAGATGAAGATTTCAACATTTACCAGAACATCCTTTAAATCCCCTTTGGAACCCTAATGCTACAATCAGCAAGATGAAGTATGAAAGATGTGGGGTGGAGCTCTTCTAGGCCTAACTGGCACTACACATCATATGGGATGATATTGATAGTAGGACCTAGGTCATACAAGGCCTTGACAATATTGATCTCTCCTAGTTAAACATTGATGAAAGGGAAACCTGGGTCTTTCAACTTAGGAGGAATGGTCCCTTGAATGGTGGTACTCACATTAGCATCCAAAATGACTTGTTTTTTATGTGAAAATTTTCTTTTAATAGTGCACAGGTCCTTAAGGTACATTGAGTAGGCAGGTATGGTTTGGATTTCATCGAGAAGAGGAATGTTAAACTTGAATTTTGAGAAGATTTCCCTCAATGTGTCACTAAATTTAGGCTTGGTTTTCCCACTCATTCATTGAGGAAATGGTGCAGGTTGTGGGGTTGATTGTTGAAGATTTTTTTCTTTGACAATGTTATCATGTTTTTCAGTTTGATCATTTGGTTCATTTGTATTTTCATCCATGTTTTAATCTTCAGGTGGGTTTTGAATTAGTTTTTCTGGTTTCCCAATTGATTTCCCACTTCATAAAATAGTCACATCCTTTAGTTGGTCATGAGTTATTTGAGTGCAACTTGACTCTCCCCTTGAAGTTGAGGATGGTACTGCATGAGTAGTCATGGGTTCCTTTCCAGTTTTGATGGTTTGATGTTCTTTTTTGAGGGAAGAGACTTACGAGTTCATTCTCTCCATTTGTTTGCACAGTTGTTCCTGTAGGATTTTTGGAATAGTTTGGGTTGGTGCTTGAGTAGATTGGTTTATCCCAGGGGGATATTTTTGAGGTGGGATGGTTTGTTGAAAATGGACTGGTGGCTATTGGTATTTGATAGGTTGGGATTGGAACTCGTTATGCGATTGGTAGTTGTGATGGGGGTAAGGATTTTTTCCCTGTGGTTGGCTAGGTTTTGTTTATCCTTCAAGCAGAAGCCTGGATGGTCATTATACCTTGGGTTGAAGTTGTTTTGGTATTAAGGCTTTTGAAAGATCAAGGAATTTAATTCCGCTGGGGGTCCTCCTAAAATAACATCCTTGATGGATGGAATGGTAGGGAAGTTGTCTGTCATATGGTCATGTTTGTCACAAATTGTGAAAATAGGGTCAACAGTTTGGATTTCATGGAATTTCCTAAGGTCTGTCTCTTCATACATCCTAGTGAGTGCTGCTAGTTTAGCCCTAAGGATTTCCTCTTATCTTAGTGTATGAATTCTAGTATTTCATTGTGGCATTTCAGAATAAGGTGAAGTTCCCCATGGTTGGTTTTGTTCATAAAGTATTTCTAGACACTCTTAAGAATCATTTGGGGCTTTGTTTTTAAATATTCCATTACACATCATGTCAATGAATTGTTTGTTCCCCGGACCCAACCCTTCATAGAAAATTATCACTTTTTCAGGGATTGAAATACCATAGTGTGGAACCATGTTTAGAGTGTCTTTGAACTTCTCCCAAGTTTCATAGAATGATTGTCCCTCCTTTTCAAAAATTGTTTGGATACACTTTTTATGTGCAATTGTTTTGTGGTGGGGAAAGTTTTTTTCTGTATAATTCTTTTTTTAATTGGTCCCAAGAGTGGGTTGATTAAGGTCTCAACTTGTTTACCCATTTTTTAGATTGATACTTCAATGATAAAGGAAAGATACTCATTTTATCTTATTCTAGTTGATGTGGGGGACAAATGGTTTCTACAATGTCATTGAACTCCTTAACATGAAGGTAGTGAATCTCATACTACATCCCGTGAAGGGTTGGAAGGTGGTTTAGAACTTGGGGTCTAAAGATGTAATTGGAATCTCCTAGAGAATTGTGTCTAATGCATGAGGGGTAATTGGTCCAAGATGGAGTGAGGTAGTCATTCATAGTTTGATTGACTACATTCCCTAGGTTTCTAGCTTCTTGGTTTTGGTTCCCCATTTTATTTCCCCTAGGATTTAATTTTTTTTTTCTTGGAAGACCCTTCAATAGAATTGTTTCAATTTTTGATTCTGGATTATTATTAATATTAGTATCTAATGGATAAAATCCCCTATGTTTACATGAATCCCCTATCCTAGTAATTTCTACCCTAACTAGTCTATTTAAATTATCGCGGGTGTTGGCAGACATGCGCCAAAAAACGAGAATGGGACAAGATAAGTGATCTTGGGTGAGAATAGAAGAATGGAGGTGAGGAAAGAAGGTTTTAGATCAATGGTAATTACTTGTTCCCCGTCAATGGAGCCAAAATTCGATTCACGTGCAAATTTACCCAATAGATGAAGGTAGGACGGTCCTTGTAGTCTTGATTGGGTTGTTGAATCCATTGAGACCTAAGAAGATACCTAAGACACACAATCTATGAGGTGGATTTTTTTCTATGAATTGGAAAACTAGGTTTTGATTTTTGATTGTTTTAAAGAACACTAATTAACCTAAGTTATTTCAATTAAATGAAAATGTAGTGATCTTATGATCATTCTAGGGGTGGATTGAATGAATTTTACTTCTTTAGACCATTTTGGTTTAATTAATTCCCGATGAATCCATTCTTCAAAATAAAAATACCTTCATCATTTTCTGGTTTGATTCAACTTAACTAAATTACTAACCAAATACACACTTATAGAAACAAATTCATGATGTCTCCAAGGTATATATTTATTTTAGTAATTGGATTTATCTTCCTCAAACATAGTGAATATGAAGAGTGGAAATAACTGAAGAATGGAAGTCATAAATTAGTTAACCAATTAACTACAATTAGTTCATAAAATAACAATTAATCCAGCCTTTCAATCTTCCTAAGATCAACCCCATTAATGTTTTATCCCTCCATTTGTGATATACTTTCAATGGTGGGCGGAATATGTCTTAGAAGAATTAGATTGTAGAAATTAAAACCTCGTAAATAATGAGCACTGCACCGTGTGTGTGAATGAAATTCACACCTATGTGTGAAATAATTCATCACAACAAAGAGATATCATTGTGATTTGTGGTTAGAAATTTTTAATGAAATTAATGGGAAGAATAGAAGAGAATGTTGTTGATTAAGAACAAGTAATTAAAAAAAGGAAACCTACATGGAAATTGAAATGCGATTACACACACAAAGTTGCAGCATAACATTACAATTAAAACAAACACCTAAGATCCATAAATCATCAAACAACACTACCATAAATAGTAATTTTTGAGCCCTTGGGTAGAGACTCCAATTGTACAAGTCATCTCACTTGATTATGGTATGTCTTGGGTGATGGAAAGTTTGCGGAAAGAAGACATTCACCATTGACCCGAAAAGGAAACCCGCTTTCATATACCAATCATAGTCGCATGAAAAACCTTTTATATGGCCATAGTTTGGTGTGACATCGAAGAATTAAATTAATATATGGATGTCCCCTAACATCCTGTAAAATCTCATCCCAAAAGGAGTTATGGTTTTCTAGATATGGGTTCATTGGTGGGATGTTTTTCTGGGCCACAGATTCTGGCCCAGATTTTGATATATTGTTTGGGACTCCTAAATATCAATAATGGAGGATGAATTAGCACTGGACGCTGCATAATTATTTGTTAATATATATGTCTTCTATCATACCACGAAAATTGGGCTTCAATGGGACTGTATTATGGTCCCCACATTCTCTTCAGTGGGTAGGTGTCCAATCTGCATTTTCAAGAATTTTTTCTTTTCATCGCCAAATATCTCCATAATCCTTTATGAATCATCCATTGATCCCTGAATAAAAAATGTTTAAATTTAAGTGAAGATACATTTCACTATATATAAAATTAAAATATGTATAATTAAATTACTTATAATCAGATGACTTATTGGGCCTAAATTGGTGTACATTAGGCATAATGTGCACATATAATGAGAATGGATGTTCAAAATCAAAATCCATTGACTCATACCCATAAGATAAAAAATGAACATTTAATACCATTAAAATGTAATTAAAATATGTGTTTTTATTGGATAATCATACTATTTCTTTATGTTATCTTCTTTATGAACCTCCGTAAAATCATATGGATGTGTCGATGTGTCTTATATAGCCTTCATAGAATATTTTAGATGGGTAGATCTCATGTGATGACCTCCCTAGAATCCTTGGGATTGGTAAATGTGGTGATATAACATTCCAATAGTCTTGATTTGTTTTCAAATATTTGATTAATCATTATGATTAAATGTAATACTTCATTAGTTTTTTCTTTCACATGTCCCAATAAATATAATAGAGATTATCAAATTCCATATATTATATATTATTTTTAGGTATTCATCATTTTAGGAAAACATGTACTTGTTCCACCCCTTGGAATTTCTGATAACCATCCATGTATTTGAAGTAAAAAATTATTTATTAAAAAAATAATACATACATTTTTATATCATTAAATTTATTAAATGAGATTTTTTTATTCATGTCAGTCATAGTTGGGTTTGTAATTACTCATTAATTACCAGAATTATATTTTCATTTTATTAGGGAATTTATTAAAGACACGCTGTTTTTGAAACAATATTTATTATTGAAATTTGTTTCTAGAGACTCATCCCCCATCTCTATTATTTGAAAATTTCGTCCTCATCTGTTTCATTTCCCAAATAGCTATTAATTTTTGTTTCTTGAGACCCTTCCCTCATCTATTTCATACTTCCAGTATTACTCTTAGAAAAATTCACCCCATGTATGACTAGCTCTTAGATTATTTCAAAAAATACATGTTTATGTTCACAAAAGATGTTTTATTTCTTTCAAAAAAATGCAAAAATAATTGTTTGGGAGATTATATGATGAGAATGGCAGTTTTCTATATATTTCACCATCTAATGAATACAATGTATAATACCTACAATAGTGGATTAATTAGTTTCATGAATTCAATTACAAATATTCTACATAGAATACAAATTCTCATTAATACAATCAAATGTGGGGTTTTCTTTATTACAATTTTCAATAAAATACCTTTTTATAGTCAATAACGTATGTGTTTTTGTTTATTTGTTATAAAAGAATTAATATTTTACCAACCTAATTAGATGTCTATGAATATATAATAAATTCATGATAGTAATTTTAAAATAGAGTATGAAGATTTAGTTAATGAGTTCATCATGTTGTCTACACATTATTCATACAAACATTTCAAAATCCTTTTATAGGGTTTACATTGTTTTATTTGAGAATTTTAGTCTGTAAGAGTTTTTAGAAAATTTATTTTTTCATGGAATTGTTTATAGTTATAAATGCTAGACTAATAATGGGGAATAATTTAATCTGCAGACAGATTTCGATTAAAATGCACTTTATGGATCATTTGATATGAATATCAATGTAAATGATGTTGAAGAGAACATGAACGGAATGACAATGGAAATTAATTATGAAATTAATGATTGTCCTATGTTGTTTGAGAAGATGAATAGATGTGCCAAGAGATCGTTTTATAATGTTTTAACTAAATAAAAAAACTTTTTAGCAGTATTAATGTTGTATATTTCAAAAATTGGTAGGAGATGGAGTGACACCAGCTTATAGACCTACTCTATATCCTGATTGATATGCTATAATATGAAAATAAACTACCACATAAAACTCATAGAAGTAAATTAATTCAATGTTCAATGGGAATAATATCTAAAAATATAAATTCTTTTCCAAATAATTTCATATTATTTCACAATGACCAAAAATCCCTCATAAATTCCCTACGTGTGGCACATAATTAAAAAACAAAAATGAATCAAGTACTTTAAAACAAGTATGGTATATTCCATTCATTAATTGGTTTAGATTACTATATAGTTAAAAGAAAATTGTTAGATTGTTGGCATAGAAAACAGATCCATGAATTAAATAAGGGAACCTATTCCATCTAGAATATTCTCCTCATATCAATATAATGGATTATGAATATACTGGATTTTCAATTGAGTTGATAAACATTCATCTTGTATTATCTATATATGGAATAAATAAATTTGTTATATATAGAAGTACTCATAGTAAATAACCCATCTTGGTGATAAATTATAACTTTCTAAGAAGGTTATGAATTAAGAAAAAATACATTATGTTTTATACACATATATTTAGACCAAAGAAGCCATGAAATGTTAAGGATGTTTATTTTACTCCATTTACAAAAAAATATTAAATTGATGCGTGATACAGATGTTAAAACGTATGATTCTCATAGATGTTCATAATTAACATAGAGTTACATGTTTTATGGGATGAGAAATTACATCCCCACAAAGGTAAACTTATCATGATATAGCATTAAACATTTTTTTCTGTTTTATATTTGTGAGAAAATCACACACTTTGTTCGATTGAAACATTCCTTGATTAAATTTTTAGGACATCAAATTTTTTTACATCGATGCCATTAATATCAGTCATGTATGATAACATTCAAGAGGAAAATAGAACAATGTACAATATCATCTCTACTATCATGTTATAAAATATAAAATAACGTAAAATATATTGAAACTGTTTTTGTAAACCATTTTTGGAAAACCATACATGATCAGGGTGGAAGAAGATATTATTATTTTTAAATTAATGTATTGAAATTTCTTCTATTTCAGACATTTTCATGACATCATTCATGTAGTAAAAAATTTCTTTGATAGTGTTAAGGGAACATTACTAAAATTTCCAAGAGAAATGGGAAATGGCATGAACTCAAGGATGGACATAACTGACTTGGGGATAATGGAAAAGATGGCACTGGTAAATTGTAAATGGTGGACTTTTCTTCCCGTATCAACTTACACACTTTATAGACACGAATAGTTTTAATTTTTTTCTTTTTTTAAAAATGTAAAGGTTCAATAAGATTATTCATAAAATATAAATAATTTCATTTCTATGACTAATTTTATATTTTTCGGAAAAAAATACATGATTAACATGTTTTTATAAATGATTTAAAGCATATTACTTTCAATTGAATTATACCACAAAATTTATGACATAAATTACCCATACAATACTAATTTTTCAAATCCATATGCAGTAATGTTATAGACCTAGAGAAGTTTCAAATCACGAATAATGAGGTATCAGTCGTGATATTTGAATTATACATGTTCTTACAACTGTCATTCTTTGATATAATGGTTGACCTAATGATTTACATGGTTTGATAGCTTCATCTATTTGGTCTTATCCATTATAGATAGAAGAACTTAATTAGACGATATATGAAGATTTTTAAGGGGTATGTCACAAATAGAAGTCTTCAAGAAGGATTTATTGAAGAATGATATATTTTTTATGATGAAATTTAATTTTGAACTGATTATGTATTGTCTATTTACATCCTTGGTCATATAAAGATTCATTATAAAATATGAATTATGGGAAAATCTATTTTCTATGAAACACTATTACAATTACCATGACATAGGATGACCAAGAACACCTTTATGTTTCACATAATAGTTATGACATTGATCCATACATTTAATCTCAATAATTTATTCATAGAGATTTGAATTCATTAAGGGTAGAAGAATGGATATTAAATATGAGTAATCAATAGTTTATATGATGATTTTGATATCAAATTTATAAGGAGTTATCAAGATATACAAATTACACAATCGAACGGATTCAATGGATAGATAGATGACAGAAATAAAATTTTATATCTTATAGTGGTTTTTTAATAAATTATTATATGTTATATACAAAAAACATGATTATTATAGTACCATGAAAATTGTGGTGTTACTCTTATGGTAGAAGTGATTCACATTTTTGGTTCAATGAATATAAATCCAATTTTAAAAACAAGTCATATTTTGGACGTATTGGAATAATCTATGTGTTTTATTACACAACAATTCAAGGGATAATATTCCACTGAAAATGGGTGTAAAATACGACAGTAGTTAATGTTGATGGAATAGAATTTGAGATGTTGAATTTCTGTGAAGAAGGTGGAAAAATAATTTTTCATAATGGAATCGAAAGCTATGAAAGTATTTTAGGTCTTTGATCTAGCACTTAATAATAGGACAATTTTTCTACTAGAGACTAAACTAAATTATGGGTTTAATCAAAATTCAATTGTGGGTGACCTATTCATTGGGTGATCACAATCATTTCATATTTTTAACAATGTTGACAATTACAAGTAAATTAGAAGGGACCATAACAAGAGTATTTGGATTATTGATAGTGGAACAAAATACCTAAAATCATTCAAAAGAGAAATATAGTTTAATTATAATGTAAAATATTTTTATAAATATATTGTGTTTTCCATAATAATATTTTATGTTCTATAAATCATTAATTTAATATAAATTTATTTTTTTACTTCTCAAGCAGAAAATATCATCTGTATATGATCATGTTACAAATTCTATAAAAGAAGTTATTTTAATAAAGAAACCCCTTTTGTAAGATATAAATTGAATCTTACGATATGATTTCTCAACTTTAGTATTAATTTAATTCTAATTGATTTCATATATAGGTGGATTATTTTGTTTGAGCCGTTGTGATCTGTATATCATTCATGCCTTTATACAACGTTAAAATATATCCATTTTCAGAAAGTTCCATCCAATTTATTTGTTTGAAGAGAAAATATGATTCCTCTTTTCAATAATAGAGTAAATATATATGTTTTAAAATTAAAAAAATCCTAAATAATTAATGTATTTTTTCAAATTTTTCTTAATTTTTTTTCGGTAATACACAATAAGAATTATTTTCATATAAAGGGAGATCCTTTTATTATATTTTTTGTGGTATGTCCGCTTCTCTTGAATTTATACAATGTTGACATTTATCATATTCCTTAATATTAACTCTACTACCTCGACAGCAATAACATCTAGGATTTCCCTACTTAATCACTAATGTAATCATGATTTTTTCAAAGTAAAATACTTTTTTATATAGTAAATGCATTATTTCATATTTATTTTTAATTTATTTCTTTTTAGTAATACTCAGATAAGAATATTTTTACTATATAGGTGGATTAATTTATTCTAGTTGAGGTGTTCGATCCATCATTCATTCCATTCTGCAAAAAATCACTTATATATTTATTCTCCCTCAAAACCATTTCAACCCTACAGTGTTGGTATTTATAAATTTCCTTCATGTTCCCTCCACTGCTCAATCACAGAGGTAATCATGATGTTTTCTTAGTAAATTAATTTTACATATAATTAAAATATTTTTTATGTTAATGATTAATATATTAATTTTTAATATTAATCAAATATTTATTGTTTTATTATACATGTGGATTAATTTTTTTGAGGTTAAGTGATTTTTTTCAACTGCCAACATTGCATATTGATTTGGTGTTCTCATCTAAAAATACATTATCTTTATTGTAATCTAGAATTGTAAATGAATCTCATGTTCCCATTGTGGTAACTACTAATTATATAAGTGTCACATGCTCTTCAATTACACTTTTTTATTTCAAAAATGATAATGGTTTGTTGGTTTAGAATGTCGACATAATATACAGTGTTGACTGTTAAAAAAAAATAGAAATCATTGTAACATTGATATGTATGATTTTTATATATTTTAGGATATTTAGGAGTCATCTTCGTCTCAATTGGACACATGGTGTGATCGGTATGATTCCATGTAATTCTTTTTAATTTAAATTAAAGTTAATTTTAGTAAAAAATACAACTGGCATACTGAAAACTAATATAATTTTTTAGATTATTTTGGAAATTCTATGAAATGATCCACACCTCATTTGTGATGTTTAGGATTCAACTAAACCTAAATCTGATACAAAATGTTCCATGTGTGACTCAATGTTTCGATTGTTAGTTTAAAATAGACATTTTAGTTGTAACTCATCAAAAAACCAGAAAAAACGCTCATATATTCATCTAAATTTTGAAAATAAATTCATAAAAAATGTGTGATGTGTAGGAATCCATCTCACCTAAAAATGATACACAATGTGATTGGAATATGTTAATGTGTTTATTTCTTGTTAAAAATGACATTTTTCTAAAAAAGATAAGTGATGTATTCAAAACTAAGAAAACATATTTGAATTAATTTGATACATAATTAAAATAATCCATATGTTATTTGGGATGTGAAGTAAACTGCCGCACCTCATTCTGATGCACAGTGTGGCCGGTATAACTCCAATTGAATCATTATATAATATTGATATCATTTTTAGTAAAAATGAAAAAAATACCTACTAAAAAATGAGTAAATTCATTCATTTAGTTTCATACATTAGTAAAATGATCCATATGTTATCTAAGATGTGAATGATTTTTTTACACCTCAATCAAATGAATAGTGTGATTTGTATGACACTATGTGCATCTCGTAATTTAAAATAGAAATCAGCTTTAGTAAAAAAACAATGTTCCTTCAAAAAACCATGAAAATTCATTAATATTTTCTAGTTACATTATTAAAATGATCCATAATTAATATTTTTTGTGTAAGAATATTTTTTAGCCCAATATGATACTTGATGTGCCTAGTATGTCGCAATGTGTCTTTTATCAGTTTAAATTTGATATTTTTGTTAAATAAGTTATGCGGACTAAATACTGAGAAAACTCACAGGGATTTTCTTGATAATTTTTCTAATCAATTAATATGTTATTTAGAACAAATTATAATCAGCCAGACGTCAAACCGATAAAAAATGTTATTATTATGAAAAAAATGTGTGTGATTCATGTTAAAAATTATATTTTTTTTAAAAAGAAAAGTGACATACTCAAAACAAAAAATAAAAAAATCTTATTATTTTTTATTCATTATGAAAATGAACCATATGTCATTTGGGACTTTTAGGAATCATATTCACAACAATCTGATGTATGGTGTGACCAGAAGGACTCAATGATTATCTTTATTTAAAATTGAGATCTATTTCAGTAAAAATGACAACAGAACATATCAAGTATAAAAAGAAAACACAACATTATTTTTTTATAATTTAAAATAAATATCCATAAATCATTGGAGATGTGTATGAATTTTCCACACAAAAATCTGATAAATTTTTTTCCCAGTATGACTCAAAGTGTCCGTTAGTAGTTTAAAATTGGCAATTGAGTTCAAAACATGAATCTCATTAAAAATCAAGAAAATCTAGTCAAATATTCTTGATATTTTATGAAAAATATTAATAATTCAGTTTCACAGGTAGGAACAAATTTCATATAAAATTGATACACGATGTGAACTATATGAGTCAAAATTCTTATTTCAAATTTGATGTGACATTTCCGTAAAAAGAAAATCGACATTATCAAAAATGAGAGAATGGATTCACATTGATTTTTTTACTTTAGGAAAATGATCCACATGTCATTTGGGACATGTATAAAACAAAATATCCTCAACATGATGTACAATGTGAACGTTATTAATCCAAGTGAGCCTTTTTATAAAATATTGAAATAAATTAAAGTAAAACATACAACTTACTTAATAAAAAATAATATAACTCATCTGTATTGTTTTTAAACATTAAGGAAATGATCCAATTTTAATTTTTATTGTATATTTTGTAGTCAAAATTTAAAGTGATACACAATTTTCCATGCCTGACTCAATGTGTTCGTTATGAGTTTAAAGAAGACATATTATTTAAAAAAGTATCACCCACTAAAAAATCAGAATAATTTCCTAGAATGGGTTGATAATTGAATAAATTGATTCTTAATTCATTTTTCATATGTAATAATAATTATCACATTAAACTAAGACATGATGTTATTGGTAAGAATTATTGTGTGTGTTTCTAGTTTAAAATTATGTTTTAGTAAAAAAAGAAAATTGACTTTATCAAAACCTAGAATACAGATTCATTATTTCTTGATACTTTATGAAAATGATCCATTAGTCATTTAAGACACATTGGAATCATCTTCACCTCAATCTAATGCATTTTTTACTGATATGACTCCATGTATGTGTTTTTAATTTAAATTGGCATTACTTTTAATAAAATTTACCTTTTTTCTTAATTTATTTCATTATATCATTACAAACATAAGAAATTTTTTCCTATATATTTTCATTACCATTCGTGACAAGAGGTGGTTTTTTTGGAAATAGCATGAGTTTGGGTTAGGATAAAAACATAAATGAACATTACTGTTTTTGAATGTAAGTAATAATGTGTACTTCTGTACTATTATAATGCAATGTTCTAAATCTATAAAATATAATGTTTTTTATTATATTTTTTCTATAAATTTCATTTCATTTCAATTTTTTATTTTTACTTGATTTTGTTGATATTTAGGTTTTTTATGGTATCATGGCATGTTGTTACAACACATTTCACTAGTGCTGAAGTCTTATGTTGCATCACACTATATTATGGACATTTATTAGTACATTAAAAAGTGATGATAAAGTGAACATTTATTAGTGATTATACTATCACTAATATAGCAACCATTTTTCAGTATTTTCGAAAAAGATCATAAATGTTCCCTTTTTCAGTGCTTCTATAAGCATTGATAACGGTTCTTTTTATTTGTGTTAAATAAAAGTGATAAAAATGTGGTTTTTTATCAATTCTAAAAGAATTCCTAAATGAATCCCTTTATCTGTTATTTTTTATCACTGATAAAGGAACAATTTTTTAGGGAATTTTTGGCACAGATAAAAGACTATATATTTCAAGCATTCTCTGGTCGTCAGTGCTTCAAAAGCAGTGATAAATGGCTATTTTTAGCACTGTTAAAGGACAATTTTGTGTTAGTAACCCTATATATTGTATCAAAATACAGTGGAATAATAATAAGTAACAAATTTTTGGATTAAAATAAATATCGAATATAATTAGACACCGATAAACATACCAATTCCAAATATACAACAACACATGTCAATGTCATGCAACAATATACAAGTAATAATAAATACATAAGGGTATATAGAATGGAACATGCATAAAAAATTATAAAAATCCTTAAAGAATAATTTTATTATCATCTTGAGCACACAAAATTTATTTTTCAACTACATCTCTATGTCCAAAAGTAACCAAACAATTAATTACATCAGTGTGAAAAATCCCAAATCCTAGTCCTACAACCATGTGCTCTGTCCAGGTGCCCAACAATAGTCTGAATTGGGAGTTAAATAAACATATTAGTCCACCAAAAATGATTTCTACAAAAATATATATATATTTATGTGGGTTTTCAAGTCCATACCATAATACCCCATATTAGTTCAAAACAATTTCATCCACTGTCAACTAATATATGTGGAGTCAAGGATCCATTTTAGTTTCCATTCTCAATGATAATTTAATTCACCATAATCATTTCATAAATCTTTTCTATTATATGTTATTATTAAAGAGCCGACGATAGATTACATGCCTTCAATCTAGTCCAATAAAATAAACTAATGGGGGATTAAGGGTCTCTATTAGAGTTCATTCTCTTTTTCAATTTATTTTATCATATTATACTCATAATGTAATTCACAAAAAACTGATAAAAGGATGTCCATATTAGTTTTTATGGCTCATTACTGATTAATTTCATAATCATTCATAATCCAAGGGACATTCAATTTCATTTAACAATACAAATTTATTCAATTTCATCACTCATTTCATTTATAAATGACATGGTGGTACAAAAGGTATTTATCCTTTAATAGTTCATTTATTTTATAAATTGATCCTGTTAATATATGTAAATCTCAACATACCCTAAGGGTGGCATAGTCATAAAAAATATAACACACTGATCATAAGGGTGGTCTGTGTTGAGGTTGAAAACCTCAAACCACGTATAAGGGTTCAACATAGGTTTAAATAAAGGTATTAATGTTCAATTTGATGGGTTTTTAAATTAGGGATAAATGAGGGGATTTTTATGAATTAAATACAATGGAAATAATATAATGACAGCCAATCATTTACATATTATGTATACAACACCTACCATAGATGACTAAAAGACTCAACATCCATTATTAGCCTCCAATCTGAGATAGAATGGGTGATAATAGAGAAATAGAATGTTATCCAATAGTTATCCAATGTGGTTAACAGTGTAGGACCAGAAACTGAATGATGGAGGTAACTCAAATCCTACCTTAAAGATAAGTGTGGTATATCATTGATAGAGAAAGGTTTTTGTTCATGGATTTGAAATAAAAAAGTGGAAATTTTAAAAATGGAATGGGAATATTTGTATTTCACTGATTTTTAAGGATTGCCTAGTTTGGTCGACCAATCCTTGTGCCAACCATGTTTACCAACTACATTTGTGGAATTACCAATGCATGGAAAGAACACATTTTTGGAAATTCCAAAAAACCCATGAACCCCTCTTAAATTTACTACACTACCCCATGTGGTTGTAACATATCATAAGCCTTAGGTGAAATGTTTAAATAAACTATACACCAATTCTGTTTCCTCTGAATACCAGAGTTATAGGCTATGAGTAATCCTTGAACACTCTAGGAGCCTTTCATAAACCTATATGAACATTCATTATAGGTAACAAGTTATTTATACAGAAATTTAATGGATATGTTCCACATAAGAAATGTATGGATCCTACAGTATCCCAACCATAGAACTATTCTTCCCCAAGAAACCTTGTGTAACAATGAAAATTTACCATACCAACAATGGTTTTAAAATTTCTATTGTAATGAATGGGTTGAATTTTAAATTCTTAATGTGCTTGAAGACAATACATATAAAACATAGTACATAAGAAATCTAAAATCTATTCATTGCTAGAATTTAAAACCGGAACATTGTGACAATGGTTACCAATTCTCTTATATCTCGAGATATGATCATATCATCATCGCTTTCACCAATAAACCCATGGAACTACCCAATATATGTTCTTCCTTTAATATAAAATTTTTATTAGTTCTCCAGCCATTTGTAATTTCATACATAAAGACACCCTTATCATTCTATAAAATCATTGGAATATGAGTTATTAATCAATGAACGATCCTAAACATTGTAAAACTCATCAATTGATGTTTTTATATAATATTGATTAAATGGATTAGTGGATCCATCTTAAATCTAGGATTTGTGCCAATTTTAGACAATGCATTCACCATGGTATTGAAATCTATATTAATAGGAATTTTTTATGTATTTGTAAGAACTCGGACCTTCTTTTTAGGTATGTTTTTCCTTTTCGGGTCATTTTTGGGAAAAAAGGAGAATCTAGAAAATTTCAATGTACACATTGTCTAATTTATAAGTACACGTCGTGTACATTTATGCCGCTCGACACGTGTTCTGGCCATGTCATGGACACACACAAGGCCATGTAGGGGTGATCTGTATGACACTTAATGCATAGTACAGAAAATCCCAGTCCACACCGTGTACTCCAAAAGCACACGCGGTGTAACTTTTTCGTTAAACGAACTCGGGTATCATCTTAAACCCAAAAACACCTTCTTCTCAATATTCTTTTACCGAGAGTGATGTTATGGCCACATATATTCTCCGAGCCACCGATCCATCACCTGTTATCTTAATCGAAAGTCGTCAGTTGAAATAGAATCACAACTCTGAGTTCTTGGTTCTTCTTTGACCACTTTTCCTGATTCTTTCTCTTACAAGAGTTGTCTGAGGATGAAAATTTTAGATATTTTTACCAATCTACTCTATTCTAGTCTGATTAATGGGTTAGGGTTCAATTTTATTGATCTCCTATGATCGAGGAAGGTGGTTTGTTTCCTTACGTTGAGTGTCTTTCAGTTTTTGTGCAAAATTGTCGGATACCCATTTATTGGGTATCTCGGGTTAGGGTTTTTATCCTTCATTATTATCTACCTTATATTTCATGTATGATTGTGGATATTTAAGGAATAATTTCTGCTTGTTAGCATGTTTGAGGATCACCCCATGGGTGTATCCCTTGTTTGGTTGTTTATCATTGTTTGGTTAGGTTTCTTGTGAGTCAGACCATGTTTCATTGATTGTCTTCCTTGAAATAACTGATTGCATGTATTTCATACTGTTTATATTCTTTTGATACTTTATAGATATTGTCCATGTAGTCTTTGAACTTACTTAGGGATACTGATAGTCGATTACGAACGACTGGACTACTCAGGGCTGTGTGAACCTGGTACGGTAGACAAAAGGGGGAATTGAAAATAAAGGGCTACCCTAGAGAGTAATTTATAAATTATTATCATTCGTAGGACCTACAGGAATTGGAATTTCTGCTCCCTCAGATTGTCCTTAGCTATGTATCGAGACTACATGTGTAATTAGACATTAGTGCTACCTTATAGAGTCTATAGTTATCGTTACAAGACCGTAGGGGAATGGATGGTGAGAGCTTCCCAGAGTGTCTGTGACATTGTATGATTATTTGACTAGAGGAGTCTTCCATTATGAGCCACCAGAGAGTCAGTGTGAATATTTTTTGGTTTGTTGTGATGAGTCCACCAAGCCAAAGAACATTCTTGGGTTTTTTACTGCTTGTGTTTAGGTAGTCTGCTGAGATACATGTTGTGTTACATCCTATGCCTTGGGAATATAGAGCTATTTTCTAGATTCCTTGGTTGTTAATTAAAGGATTGAATTAAATTAATAAATAAGTATGAATGGATATTGGTAGGATTCTTTACTTTAGTGTGATCTTGTTTCTTTTCTGCATTTATTTCCTTTACTTTTGTTATATTAATCACTGATAGTAGGGCACATATATTATGGTTGATTCCTACTGGGATTAGTCTCACACCCTGTTTGGGTCCTGATTTTCGGAACAAACATGTTATATTATTGTAGGTGTGGATAGGGATTGTGGATTTTCTAATTTAGGTACATTATTGCAGGTTGGAGGTGGAGAGAATAAGACCGAGCTTAGGCTTGCGATTCTACTGGAGTTGCTGTTTACTTTTAGTACTTTGATTCTCAATTCTATTTTAGCACATTGTTGTTTTTGTTGCATTCGTTAGATAATTGTACCTACTGCATCATTATCATCATTGTAATGTATTCATTGTTTCCGCTGTTTAGTTTCATTTGTTCTGTACTGTTTACTACTTCCGCGATTGATGATTATTTTCATTCCAATGTATACATTACCAAATGAGGGCATAGATTCCCCAATGACTCACCAAGGACCTCACTGCTATTCGTCAGCCTCTAGAGTTTGGGTAAATTCACTTTATGTCTTGTGGAAAACCAGGTACGACCCAATGGTTTAGTGGCACTAGATTAGAGTCGTTACAAAGTGGTATTAGATGAGGTTCTTTTCTTTTCTTTTCTATTGACTTGCTGTTTAGCGACATTATATAGGGATTGGATGCAATATTAAAATGGTAAATAGTTGTTCCTGGAAGTTCTAGAACCCGTGTAGAGGGAAAATTCCATGTTACCTCAAATTTTATAGTTTTCAAGTTTTGAAAATGTTACAGTTTAATTGACATCACTGTTGGGTGGTGCACTAGTTTTGTGTTGTTACTGTTTATATGAGTGTGGGAATATTTTTTTTCAAACTGATTAGATGAGGGTATTCCATTTAATGCATCATATAGGAACTTGTTAGAAAATCCCATGACATTCATTTTTCAATACCATCTAAATTCCATTAGAATTTTCATGTTGTTGTGATAGAATTGGTGATAGACTGTGTGTGTTTTTGTGATAGATGCTATTATAGAATACCTGCTATGTTGATAGGGTATCATTTTTTAGAGCTTAATTATCATGGACATTAATCATTGGTCTTGTAGGTGTTTTGGGACCACAAGGATAGGAAATTGGTTGATCGTGAGTTTGTTATACTATTTAATTGTTATATGTACTATTGTGATTCCAATAATTGATTCGTGGGGAGTATGGTCCCCCACGGATTAGAATTTGGAATATTAATATTGGTTTTAGTGTTTTATGGGCTCTGGAGTAGTTTCTAAGGATACATTCTGGAAAAAACCAGAATACATGACATGTAATTTATAGTTACACACCGTGTAGTCTAAAACTGTGTCACTGACTGTCTGAGAAGAAACACTGGGTTCTGAAAAATCTTGTAGGAACATGCCATTTACTAGTTTATCACGTCGTGTAGTATGAAATTGGTACACTGATCATGTAAAGAATAACACGGGTCATTTCCTCTTTTCACGTACACGACGTGTCTAAATTTTACACGCCATGTAGTTTGATCTAGGTGCTCGACTGTGTCATGAAAAACACTAGTCGGTGTCATCCTTTTTCTTATACACCATGTTCTCTGAAATCATGATGTGGAGTGTTATCCATGTAGCCAGTCATGTAACTATCCAACATGATCTGTGAGGACATCTTATAACACACCATGTACTTCTAGAACACACCGTGTAGTGTGACCTGGGTACACAGGCCGTGTCACTCACTACACGGTCCTAGTGAAGCTTGTCCATTACACCTCGTGTATTCCATGAACATGACTTGTAGTGTTGTCTTAAGAGAGTCATGTGGATTAACCATGTAGAAGGATTCAATCAGGTAAGGGGATTCAAGTACACGCCATGTGTTAGGACAACACATTGTGTGTTTTGGTTGTTACACGACCAGTTTAGGTAGGAGTACACGCCCATGTGAATGACCTAAGGGAACATGCTGAGTAGGGGAAAAAAACATCGTGTATTCGTGTTTTGCATAACTTGAATCCATTAATTCCCCTAATCCTTCTTGTGCCTTAAGTTTTCATGTCTCGGTTAATCATGTATCTAAGGTGTGCTTTTGACCTTTTAGAGTTATGGAACCAAGACATCCTCCCGTTGTCCGTCAAGAACCAGGCAGCGACCGTACGCATGATACAGTAGACCAGGTACTACATTTAGTTCCATCTATCATTCTAGATATGGCACCTGCAGTGATTCCACACACTGGATCCGACACTCAGTTCAGAGAAGGGTTCATGAGATTCATGCAGACCTTCCAGGGAGCTCAGCATCCTACCCCGTCTATGGTAGAGCTGACACATGTTTCTCAGCAGTCGAATCCTCCCAAATTCACAAGGGATGGAGGACCTTAGGCTGCGGAGTCATGGCTAGAATCCATGGAATCCATCTTCGAGAGATTGGAGACACCTATATATTGGAGAGTGAATATCGTGATTTATATGCTGCAAGAATCTTCAAATAGATGGTGGGATGTGGTTTCACAGGCAGGGCGCCAACAGTTTATGGCTTGGGACAAGTTTCAGTGTACGTTATATGACTACTTCCACCTTGCAACGCTGATGGCTGAAAGAACCAGAGAGTCCAGGAAACTACAGCAAGGTACTCTCATAGTTATGGAGTGTTCCTCTTACTTCATAGAGGTACAGAGTTTCACTCCCGTTCTTGGGAATGATGAGCTGTTTTTTGTGAGGATGTTTGAGGAAGGCGTTGGACCAGACATCAGGTTTTAGGTGAATGTCATTTAGATGAAATCTATTACTCTGATAGTCAACCAGGCGCTTATCAAAGAGAGAAATATAAGGGAGACTGGAGCTGCAAACCATGGTGGTTCAGCATCCAGGGCAGATTCATTTCAGATAGACAGCAGGAAGTGCCACTGAGAGTCTACACGAGGTGACCTGAGGAAGAGAGGTATTTCATATGGTATACAAGATCATCCTTCCAGCAACCAAATCATGTGATATCAGTGTTGAAAAAGCGGACATAAGAAGCCTAAGTGCACGAGATTCCCAGTGGAGTTCCGATCTTGCGGTAAGATGGGTCATCTGCAGCATTTCTGTAAGGTTCTTATTCAAGTGTCTAGTGAAGGAGGATCAGTTTTGACTCCACGTACAGGAGAAGGATTACCAGTTTAGCAGCAGACTGGCGGCTGGAGTCCTTCAGGTAGTTCAGGCCAGTGTATAGGCCATCGACGCAGTGGTCAGGCTCAGGGAGGGTCAGCTTAGGGATCTCATGCTACTACACAGGGCCGTGGTGCAGGCCAAGATTTTGCGTTAGATCAGATTCATCAGGAATAGGATCCTGGACCTTCTACAGTTCGAGGAATTATTTTAGTAGCCTCAGTTTTATCCTCTGCACTTTTCGATACAACTTCTTCTCATAGTTTTATTTCTGTGCATACTGTGGATAGCCTTAGACTTACTTTTTATACTTATGAGGACATGATGACACTAGACACACCATTGGGGACTAGAATGGCTAGTGTACGTCAGTTCATGGAGTTCCATCTATAGGTGGTTGGGTATGACATTATATGGGACATCTATGTCCTGGATATGACACGATATGATATCATTCTCGAAATTGGTTGGCGCGTTCCCTTCCATGTAGTCGTCGACTGTTATCACCGTAGGGTGAGATTCATCTCACCAGAGGGTGAATATTTTCATCATAAGCGTGAGTGGGATGTAAAGACGAATAGAAAAGGACCCGACCATTATGGGCTAGGTGGAGTTACATCTCATATTTCCAGCTTATATCTGGATGGCCTAGGAACTTCACTATTAGACATTCCTCCAGTTGTGGATCGTTTCATAGATGTCATTACAGGGGAATTTTCTAGTTTGACTCTGTAGCGCGCGGTAGAAATTTCTATTGAGCTCGTTCCATGAGTGGCACCGGTGTCCATTCCTCTTTATAGGATGGCTACACCTATGTTGCAGTTTGTTAAGAAGTAGTTGGAGGATGTGTAGCAAAGGGTTTCATCCGACCTATTACTTCTCCTTGGGGTTCTCATGTCCTTTTTTCGAAGAATTCAAACATAACCCTTTGGATTTGTGTGGATTATTGAAGCTGAACCAGTTGACGGATAACAATCTATATCCTTTTCCAAGGATTTATGACCTCATTGATTAGCTTTGAGGATCCCGAGTGTTCCCGATGATTTATTTGAGGTCCGGATATCATTAGTTGCGTGTTAGACCATCTGATATTCCTCTTACAGCTTTTTGGAGGAGGAATGGTCTATACGAGTACATGGTTATGCCATTCGGTCTCACGAATGAGACAAAATTTTACATGGAACTGATGAACCAGGTGTTCCATCTTATCTTAGATTCTTTCGTGGTTGTTTTTGTGGATGATATCTTGGTGTACTCTCACACTCGACACAACCATGCTACTTATCTTGAGATCGTTTTGAGTACACATAGGGAGCATCAGCTGTATGCTATGTTCCCAAAGTAACCCTTTTGGATGGACAATATTCCCTTCCTGGGTCATGTCATCTCAGAGACAGGAGTATCAGTAGACCCAAAAAAAGTTGAGAATAGTAGTTACCTGGGAGCAGCCGAAGAATGTCTTCGAGGTATGAAGATTCTTAGGGTTGTCTGGTTCCTACAGGTAGTTTATAAAGGACATATCACACATAACAGCGTCGTTGACAAGATTTACTTAGAAGGGGGTGAAGTATGTTTGTTCAAAATCCTACAATTCAGCCTTTCAGGAGCTGAAGGGGAGATTGACTTCTACACAAATTCTAGTATTTTTAGCCGGGAAAGGGTTATACAGTTTTTTGTGATGCATCTGGCATCGGGATTGGAGCAGTGCTTATGCAGTAGGAACATGTTGTTTCATAAGGATCTCAGAAATTGAGGCCATATGAGAGGAACAATCCTACACATGACCAGGAGTCGGTTGTAGTTGTTTATGCCTTGCGTTGTTGGAGACATTATATTCTGGGAGAGCATTTTGGGGTATATACTGACCACAAGAGCCTCACATATATCTTCATGTGGCGTGAATTGAATATGAGACGGTGGAAGTGGGTTGAGTACATACAGTCTTTTGACATCGAGCTTTCTTGTACACCAGGGAAAGGCAATGATGTGGAAGACGCACTGAGTACGAGGACTCAGGTACAAGCAGTTCAGGATCCCAACAGTGAGTGGAAGCTAATGGCTCTCTTCTATGAGATGGATTTTGAGGTTCATGATAGACAAGGTCATACTTTTCATTCTTCTCTAGATATTACCTCTACCCTTCTTGACCGAGTTAGAATGCGACAACTATTAGATTTTAAAGGCCTAGTCCTACGGGAAATCATGTCAGGAGAGGACCCTCTTCCCTAATAGACCATAGGAGAGTATGAGAACTTCTGTTTCTAGGGACACGTATGGGTGCCAGTAGATATAAATGAGAAGATGATTCGAGACATTCATTCCTCAGTTTGGGTAGTTCAACCTGGCATCACCAAGATGTATCATGATCTACGCCGCCAGTATTGGTGGTCAGGTATGATGATAGATGTTGCTGGTTTTGTCATGATGTCTTCCACCTGTCAGCAGGTGAAGGCGGAGCACCGAAAACCAGTAGGGCTTTTACAACAGCAACCAATTCTTGATTTGAAGTGGAATGATGTCGTGATGGACTTTATGACTTGGTTATCGAGATCGCCTTAAAGAAATGACGCGGTATGGGTTGTCATTGATAGGCTCACGATGGTTTCTCACTACTTACTAATTAAGGAGACCTTCGTTGTTGAAAAACTTGGATGGTTGTACATCTGTGAGATTTTACACATGCATGGTGTTCCGAGAACTATCATTTCAAATAGGTATTCACACTTCATGTCCCATTTCTGGCAAGGGCTACAGAGGGATTTAGGTACATAGGTACTTCTATGGACAACTTACCTTCCCCAGACAGATGGTCAGTCAAAGAGCATAATTCAGGTGCTAGAGGACACGCTACGAGCATGCATCCATGATTTTGGAGGTTCTTGGGAGAAACATATACCTCTCGTTGAGTTTTCCTACAATAATAGTTTTCAAGAAACTATTCAGATAGAACCTTACGAGGATTTGTACGTTTGGTCATGCCGATCACCCTTGTGATGGATGGAGGCAAGAGAGGAAGCTATACTGGGAGCACATCTTGTTCAGGAGACCATAGAATAGGTGGAGTTGGTTTGGAAAAGTATGGCTACTACACTTTCCTGACATAAATCTTATGCTGATCAGTGGAGACAACCTTTGGAGTTTAAAGTCAGAGACCCGGTTTCCCAACATGTTACCCCAAGGTTGGGACACATGAGGGTCAAGAGACAGGGCATGATTTAACCGAGATACGTCGGACTGTTTGAGGTTCTGTAGAGACTCGGGCTAGTTGATTATAGGTTGCAGTTATCGCTGCGGTACTAGGCAATGCACAACATCTTACATGTTTCTCAGCTTTGATGCTCTTTTTCAGACATGAATCATGTTTTTTAACCCAAGGAGGTTGATCTAGAGTAGGATGCATCATTCAAGGAGAATCCTATCGGGATTGTTGATTATAGTGCAATGGTACTTCGTGGCCGGTCTGTTCCTCTTGTATAGGTGCTATGGAAGCACAACCGTGTATAGGGTGAGACTTGGGAGAGGGAGGCAGATATGTGACCACAATGGCTAGTGTTGTTTGAGTTTTCTTCTTCTCTGCCTTGTTAGGAAAATTCAGGGACAAATTTCTTTAAAGAGGGATGTTTGTAAGAACCTGGACCTTTTTCCCAGGTATGTTTTTCCTTTTCTGGTCATTTGTGAGAAAAAGTGGAGAATCTGGAAGTTTTCTAGTTACATGCCATGTACTTTGATGTCGATGGAGGCCGTGTGTTGGCTGTTTCATGACCACACACATGGCCATGTAGGGGTGATGTGGAGGCTTCTTAATGCAGAGTATGGAAAAGCCTAGTAAAAACTGTGTACTCCAACAGTACACACAATGTACTTTCTTTTTTTCGTTAAACGGATCGGGGTCACGTATTAACCCCGAAAACACCTTCTTATCCAGTTTCATCGACCGAAAGTGAGGGCACGACCACATATCATCTTTGATACACTTATATATCACCTGTTATCGAAATCGAATGTTGTCGGTTGCAATAGAATCGCAGCGGTGAGTTCTTGGTTCTTCTTTTTCCACGTTTCCTCATTCTTTCTCTTATGAGAGTTTTCTAAGGTTGAACATTGTAACAGCCCGAGATTTTATGAAAAATATTCCTTTTAATTTTATTAATGTCTTGTGTTGTACGCTACACCTAAAGGAGCTTGCATAACACACATCCTTGACTTGAATTTCATTACACGCAATCGCGACCTTCCATGATAGCGTGTGTTGTACGCAACACCGAGTTTCACTAAACAACGATATGCTATTAAAATATTATTATAACTAGCCGTTATGAATAGTAATAACCACCTTTTAAAATTTTAGAAATTTTAGCTCTCAAAATGGACTTCATTTTTGGATTCGGAGTATCGAATTTAGCCTAAGGTGAAATTTTGGTACTTTTTGGATAACTTTCATATTCTGATGAATAGTGAAAATTACTAAATTATAATTAAAAACAACTTTTTAATTAAAATAATTAATAGTGATAAATTATTAGTTTTAGTGGTTTTAAAGTATATTTAGAATATATTTTTACAATTTAATACAATGGTGGTCATTAGATGTAATTTCACATTTAAACCAGACATAATCAAGTGTCAATCTTTTGATAGATATTGTTTCTTAAAAACACGCTATTTGTTTTAACAGCGGGATTTAATTATAAAATTAATTAATGCAACTTCTATGTTATGAATTTGGTAAAATAGACTTCATTTTTGATTTCGGAATATGAAATATAGCTTAGGATGAAATTTTGGCATTGTTCTGAAAAACATCAATTTTTGATGAATAGTGAAACTACTAAGTGGTAGTTAAAAAACTGAATTTTTCATAAAACTTAATTTTACCGCTTCTGTGAATGAAATTTCAAAAATCCGAGAGACACGGTTGATGTCAGTAAGTAAAATGTTGTTCAATGAGATGAAAATAATTTTTGGTGAATAGTAACTTTTTACTTTTATTTACCACAGTTAAAATTAAATAGGGTAATTAAGGGTAAGAATGATATTAATATTACCCTAACACATGTAATAATTCTATTGGAAAAGTGTATCTCGAACAAAAACAACCTTAAGTGTAAAATATTATCATTTAGGCCCACTTGTATTAGATTAGGACATTTATTATTATTTAATTCAAAGAAGAGTTAAAAGAGTTAAAATCAAAGTTTATTTACTAAAACATTTTTAATATAGGGTTATACATAAGATAAATTCGATTGTAAATATTCATTAGAAATCTAAAGATATTTCCTACATAATTATATTTTATTTATAATTTTTAGACTTTAAATAAATTAATTTATTTATGACACAACGATGATGCAATAATTACCCTTTTAAGGAAATATTAACATAATTGATGTTATAAATGATAAAATGAATGTAATTTGAGACTTTTTATGAATTCCACTAATTTTCTAGGTTACTATGATATATTAGTGTTGATTTAATCAACTTTTTTAGAACATATAATTCTGTTATGACTTTCACAAAAGTCATATATAAAATAGTGTCAAAATTGACACAAAATAGTTTTTAAATCAAATATTATATTATTAATTGTTATTTTATTCCTAAAAATCTAAGGTTCGGCCAAATGACTTAGATAAGGATATATATATTAATAATAAACAATTTGGGGTTCGTTTGGCATGTTATAGTAAGTGTATTAACCATATAGTGAAAGAAAACAAAAAGACACGGTAAAAGTTAAATTATTTAACCTACAGTTAAATCTAATTGATAAGGTTAAAATAATACCCTAAACATGTCTAAATCTTATTGGTTGATAGGATTTCGACCCATACCCAATTTAGCTTCGAAATAAGACCCTTTGGAACCATTATAAACCGATTTTGACATTAATATAAAATAATATTTTGAGGTATTCCTAAGGTGCCCTTCTCCTCCCTTATAAAAGGACACCTCCTCCCCCTCCTCCTCACACCAATTTGAGCACTGAAGCTCGGCCAACCCCTGCCAAAATCTCTTCTCCACTTCCCTAGCAACATCCTAGAGGTTCTGGTCTTCCTCAAAGACCAATTTTAGTGCCCTAAGAGGAGGTCTCAAAGAGGCGCTTCAAAGAAGAGGTAATTACTGTTACCAATTCTTTCATCTTTATTTCTTCTTCCACTTCTTCTTCTTAGTTTGTTTCATTATGAAGTAATAACATCAGTATCACTCATATACTGATATGTTATTATAAGTATGAAACAACCCTATTTCACCATCTATCCACCCTACGGAAAAAGAAATCACCGCGCGTGCGTACGTACGGAATACCATCTCCACGCCGTGGTGTAATCTATTTTCCACCACCACCTTACATGGATGGGTATAATGGTGTAAAGAATAACTATACATAGTTATTACAACATCATATTGATTCTGATATATTGTATAATCCTGTAACGCCCCGACCCTAGCTACCCAGAGTCGGTGCATTAATTACATAACATTGGCACGATCACAAGAAAGATCAAATCCCGAAAGACCGATTGGTTTAGTAGCCTTGGAAACACTAGATATAATCATAAAGTTTTACATTACATTTCAAAGTGAAAAACTACTACAACAACAAAGTCTTCATATCCACACTATTAACCCCTCATAATATCCCTGCAAGTCATTCATAATTTACTTCTTCACTACCTCGGAAAAATAAAACATAGAAAAGGGGGTGAGCTCAAATGCCCAGTAAGGATAACAATATAGCGGAACATTCAAAATAAGCATAGACATTTAAGGCAATGAATTACTAAAACAAAAGCCTTTTAAAATAGAACTTCAACATAGTATGGAAAAATAAAAATGAAATAATGCCATTTACTTATTCACATGGATATTCTACTAATCGAATAATCACAAGCAATATCAATAACCACTTTCATAATGTTGGAATGCATAATGCGAGACTATCATAACCACATAGCCAAGGCCTCGTGCCAAGACTACAAATAAGATTTTGTCAAGGCCTTGTGACAAAACACTAGTTTGTCTCATGAGACCTACCGATGCATCGAGGAGCTATAGCGGGCTCCACCCGTCACATATTAAGTCCAATGCATTCCCATATGAAAAGGTTTAAACATAACATAAACATTCGTATTAAAACTAGAATACGAAATGTCAATAATTTCACCATAAACTATGAATGGTATAAAAATAGCACATCCACAGTCAAACATATCACAAAACCTTCAATACAATATAGAAGTTTTGTATCATAATAAATCAATCATCAAATAAGCGTAAAATCCGTCGAAGGATGTTGACATAGATGAAATCAAAACACTTTTTAGAGAAATATCTCTTTCTGTTTTTGAAATCATTTAAGAGTCATATAAAATAAAACATTTTCTTGAAAATATTCTTATAAGCTTGTAAGAGAAGCTTTGACGATTTTATAACGGCGGAAAATAACCGCACCCGCCGTATAAGTTAAAAAAAACATTCTTATCTTAATTCTGTCGAAAAGGTTAAAAAGCACCTGGTTTGGAAAACGATGGAAAGATTCCCTTATAATCCTCTTATAAAAAGTCAAACAAGGGTATAAATGACTTTAACCCATATTCTTTTAAATATTAAAAATGTTTTGAAATACATTTTGAAGAAACATGGATGTGGATGATAATGAGATCCCAGTAGATTATTACGTATAAACAACCTCGGATAATGAATAGATTGTGAAATAACCCTTACCTTGTACTTTTCCTTTGTTGGGGTCGGTTAACCTCCTGTATAATGGTGAAATAATTGTTATTAAATTATACAACAATCATATACATTAATATGATATCATATATGATCTTTTAACATTGCTTTATTAATAATATCTTAGTATTATCGTCGTTTCAGGTGATAATCGATTCGTTCTTCTTAAATGTTTGGTTACGTAAGACATGTTTGTAATGGATAGATTAAATCTTATTCATAATAAGAATGATATTAACATTATTTTTAACCCAAAAATGAGAATAAGACTTGAATGGATACGATGGAGGATGGATCTCACCGCGTTCGTGGAGACGGTAGTCCGTACGTACGCACGAACGCTACTTCCATTTAATTTTTATTTTAAAAGAATTTAATCCAAATGATACATAGGTATATTACTATTACAGTATAATATAATATTTTATATATGTTACTTATGTTCATTAACACCATCCTTTATATGTTCCATGTGTGGTATGAACGAGTCATATCATTTTAAGGGGGCGGTAGTCCGCACTTCCTCAAATGAAATTATCGTATGTATATACAACATGAAACGAATAATGGTATGAAATAAAATGGAATTACAGAAGCTTATATATAAAATATATATCATTAATATCATATTTAATTACAGTGCCATCATAATGGCCACCATGAGAGGCGGTAAGATGTATTTGAACAATCATCGTTTCGTGAGGCGTTAGTTTGCCATCCACAGAAACATTATGTTCATCATCCATTAGATGGAGTTGTGTGTATGTGTAGTTTGAATCCTTCTTATAACAACATCATAGTATATTGAGGATACTGGTGTTGTTACAAAAGAAAGGAAATAAAAAGAGTTTGGGAGTTGAAGAAGCAAAATAAATGAAAATAATTTAAGAGAAATCGTTACCTTTAATTTAGGTAACTCACATTGGTTGGAACCAAAGGACTTCTTGAAATGCTTTCTGCCTAAGGGTAAGCTTCAAGGAGGAGGAGAGGGATGTGGGGAGCTTAGTTGGGCAGAGTTTGGATGAGCCAAGTGGCTTGAGCGGTGTGAGGAATGAGTAGAAGTGGTCTCCTTTTATAAGGGAGAGGAGGGGCTCTTTAGGAAAGAGTGAAAGTATTACTTTATAATATAATTATATTCGGTTTATAATGGTCCAAAAATCATTGAGGTCGAAGATAAGATGACTAATATTCTAAATAACATCAACCAAAAAGAATTGGACAGGTTTTAGATAATATTTTAATCATTATAATCTTATTTATTTAAATGATTTATTAATGAGGTAAACATTTCATCATTATTATGTCATTAATAATTTAACTTATTTGATGACTAAAAATTATAAATAAAATATCATCATGTATTAAATCTTTTTATCTTTCTAATGAATATTTATAATCTAAAATCCAACATATATAACCCTATGTAACAATTGTTTTTCTAAAAGATATATGCTTGTGTCATTTTTGTATTCATTTTAACTTAATTAAAATAAAGTGTCATTATCACTTACAAGTGGATCCATGGGGTCCCAAAATAGACCCAAAGATTCCCATGGTCGACCATGTATCACCCAATAGGGTTAAGACACGTTTTAGGGTAATTTAGTATTATTATAATATTATTTTTTAACCCTTATTTACCGGATTTACCCTTAACCATGGTAAATAAAATATTTACCGCAGTAATTATTCAAAAGGTCTAAAAATAAAAGTTACCTATTTACACAATTTGAACATCCTGATTACAAATATGGAATCCATTTTCCTAAATTCAAAACACAGAAGTGGCAGAAATTAATTTAAAATTAATTCCCGCTGTCAAAACAAAAAGCGTGTTTTTAAGAGATAATAACTATCAAAAGATTGACACTTGTTTATGTTCGGTTTAATTGTAAAATTATGTCCAATGAACAAAATTATATTAAATGGTAAAAATATATTATAAATATACTTTAAAACCACTAAAATTCATAATTTATCACTATTAATTATTTTGATTAAAAAAGTTGTTTTTAATTAAAATTTAGTAATTTACACTATTCATCAAAATATGAAAGTTATCCGAAATGTACAAAATTTCACCTTAGGATAAATTCGATATTCCGAATCCAAATATGAAGTCCATTTTAAAATATAAAATATATATAATTTTAAAAAGTAGGTATTACTATTCATAACGGCTAGTTTTATTGGTTGTGGTGTGTGTTAAAACTCAAGGTTGCGTACAACACACGCTACTGTATTATTCAAAGAAAGTGTACCGTGGAAGCTTGGGATGTTTCATTTTAAATTTTTGATGTCCCCATTTAGTCAAAAAGTTTAAAATATTGTATTTAAAAAGGGTTCATTATTAAAAGTTGATAAAAGTGCAATACTGAAAATGAATTTGTTCTTGCATTATATCTAAGAAACTCATAATATGGATTCTAAAATTATAAGGATTATATAATGTTTAAAATTTAGATAATACTATTCATAACCTCTTTTGAATGGCTTTTTTTTTTGTAAGTCATGGTGTGATTGAACTCAGTGTTGCGTGTAGTGCAAGTTATTGAATTATTTTGAAGAAATAACACACTATGAAATCTTGGGTTGTTACATTCTCCCCTCCTTCAATAAATTGCGTCCTCGCAATTTGAAATTGTTCTTCGAAAATAAAAGGTTGAAAATAGAGAATATATTTGTGGGAAAACCCACATCGGAAATTGGGTTACTAAAATTTAGTCTTAATATGAGGAAAAGAGAAATGAAAGGGTCACCACCATATTATGATCTTGATTAGGAGAACATTGGTGGCAATTAGAGACATATAATTGGAGGAAAAACGTAAATATTTATAGGTAGTGATTGAGGTCATCAATCACAAAAAGTATAAAATTGAGGTCCTTAAACTCATCAATCTATTATGATTTGAAGTACCATCGGTTCAACAAAATATAGGGTATTGGGATAACACATTTTTGACGTTTCAAAATATCTTAGTTGAAATCCCACATCGAAAAATGAATTAACGAGGCCTCTATTTAAAATAAAGAGTGGAAAGTATGAAGATTACCGAAAAGAACACATACTAGGGTTCCATGTAGTAAAATATGGATATGGAAGAAAAATCTAACCATCAATTATCTGATGGAGAGTGGTAGAGAACATGGCTATGAAAAGGCTAACAATCCCAAAGCCATAAATTAGTGATGATTTAAGGTACCATCTAGGAAAACATTTTTGTTCTAATTTTCTTTTCTTAATATTGAGGAATTTTTTTTATGAGATTGGAAAAGATCATATGGAGATATACTTACTTTATAATTAGAGTTTTATCCATTAATAAATTTCTACCACACACTCATCTTTCACGCTAAAAGATAATAGAATGTAAAAAAAAAATTTCTATTTACACTATTCATATAGGGTTCCAAAATAAACGAATTTATAATTCATCTAAAAGATCATTTAATAAAAACTACATTATTTAATCCAGGACATCTCGTGGGCCAGTGGTAGGTGATACGCCCTTGTCGCCCTTCGGTTGCGGGTTCAAGTCTCGCAGCCTTGCCGGACGTGACAGGTTGCCGCCCGACCTCCGGGTTGTCCTTTTATGGCAATCCAAAATAATCCAAACTAGAACTATCCAAAATACTTCTATCCAAACTCACAGTCCAACATTTATAAGTAAGGTAAACATGATTTAGAACCTTTTTACCCCGTAATAGCATATGAATACCTTCATCATGTATTCTTTTAATACACCGAAACATCCTGAATTACCATATTCCTTATTGATTACATTCATGCTCCCTTATTCCATATAGAAAGCTGGATATACTTCATTAATCCAAAAATGTTTTAAACCCCAAAAATGATGGAATATACAAATCATTAATCAGTTCGAAGGTAGTTAAGAATATCCAATATAATTTATCCCAAACAATCATGTATTATTCCAAAATCACTACTTCGGTATCAGAACTATATTATGGTTTATCATTCTCTCAAACATATATTTTCCAAAAATTTATCCTGCTATTGAGTCACTTTTCTTTGTTCCACACAATCTCAAGTCCTTAATGAAATAGTACTGCAGTACAATCCTTATATACTCCATAATTATTATAACAAGTACATTGTTGATACAACACTCAATTGACATAATCAACATAAGAACTCTAATCATTCCTCTTCATCTGTGGTAGTATCATAACTTGATTATTATCCAATAGCATCATTTGCGGCATAGTCTGATGACTGGGGCATAGGTTCGCGTAGTGTCCAAACTCCTTGCAAATGAAGAATTGTACATTTGAAACCATTTTCTCACCCTTGCAGTCACGTACTTTGTGCCCTTTTCCTCCACACTTATAACAAACTCCCATTCCTTTCAGGCAAGTTCCAGGGTGTTTCTTTCCACAGTTACCACATATGGGAAAATTCTTCTTTTCCCTCTTCCCTTTATCCATGTTTCTCTCTTCCATCCTTTTCTTCTCTTGCTTCCCTTCAAATCCATAGGACTCAGTAAACTCTTTACATATCTTATCAACACATGATATTATTTCTTCATATGATGATAATACATGGGATACTATTTCTCTTATAAATTCTAGCTTAAGACCGTGAAAGATATGATCCTTCCTTCTCTTTGAATCATGTGTATTTCTGGAGTTCTCATTCCTTCTACTGGGCGCCATTTCTAAACAATGGCATAAACTAGATCAGTTTATGAATCAAAATACATAATCCCATACTTATAAAACACTTAACATAAATTGAACTATTTATGGATATAATCCATAATCATAAAAATGTTTTCTTTGAGAAAGTATATACTCATAAACCCTTCATAATGATTTGTAAAGAAAATGAGAGTTATCCTAAGCATATCCCCCGGGAGTGTCGTAACCAAGAGTGCAGCAAGGCCCGTTGTCGTGCACCAGTTCCCGTTCGAGTCTAGCTCAAAGCGGTGTTTTCGGGTTTTACCCCTAGGTACATCTGTGCTAGAGCCGCCTCTACCTGCTCGTATCCAGATAGAGATGTATTGCTCGGAAAACTCACAAAATCTCTACAATACCAAAATTCTAGGAAGTTCTTCTATACTAATCCTCAAAGTTCATCTTAGGTCTACGTGCTCTAATCAGAGTTTATCTAAATCTAGCTTCCATGGTTTGTACTAAAAATCCTCTGATACCAACTGTAACGCCCTGACCCCAGCTACCCAGAGTCGGTGCATTAATTACATAACATTGGCATGATCACAAGAAAGATCAAATCCCGAAAGACCGATTGGTTTAGTAGCCTTGGAAACACTAGATATAATCATAAAGTTTTACATTACATTTCAAAGTGAAAAACTACTACAACAACAAAGTCTTCATATCCACACTATTAACCCCTCATAATATCCCTGCAAGTCATTCATAATTTAATTCTTCACTACCTGGGAAAAATAAAACATAGAAAAGGGGGTGAGCTCAAATGCCCAGTAAGGATAACAATATAGCGGAACATTCAAAATAAGCATAAACATTTAAGGAAATGAATTACTAAAACAAAAGCCTTTTAAAATTGAACTTCAACATAGTATGGCAAAATAAAAATGAAATAATGCCATTTACTTATTCACATGGATATTCTACTAATCGAATAATCACATGCAATATCAATAACCACTTTCATAATGTTGGAATGCATAATGCCAGACTATCATAACCACATAGCCAAGGCCTCGTGCCAAGACTACAAATAAGATTTTGTCAAGGCCTTGTGCCAAGACACTAGTTTGTCTCATGAGACCTACCGATGCATCGAGGAGCTATAGTGGGCTCCACCCGTCACATATTAAGTCCAATGCATTCCCATATGAAAAGGTTTAAACATAACATAAACATTCGTATTAAAACTAGCATACGAAATGTCAATAATTTCACCATAAACTATGAATGGTATAAAAATAGCACATCCACAGTCAAACATATCACAAAACCTTCAATACAATATAGAAGTTTTGTATCCTAATAAATCAATCTTCAAATAAGCGTAAAATCCGTTGAAGGATGTTGACATAGATGAAATCAAAACACTTTTTAGAGAAATATCTCTTTCTGTTTTTGAAATCATTTAAGAGTCATATAAAATAAAAAATTTTCTTGAAAATATTCTTATAAGCTTGTAAGGGAAGCTTTGATGATTTTATAATGGCGGAAAATAACCGCACCCGCCGTATAAGTTAAAAAAAACATTCTTATCTTAATTCTGTCGAAAAGGTTAAAAAGCACCTTGTTTGGAAAACGACAGAAAGATTCCCTTATAAACCTCTTATAAAAAGTCAAAAAAGGGTATAAATGACTTTAACCCATATTCTTTTAAATATTAAAAATGTTTTGAAATACATTTTGAAGAAACATGGATGTGGATGATAACGAGATCCCAGTAGATTATTACGTATAAACAACCTCGGATAATGAAGAGATTGTGAAATAACCCTTACCGTGTACTTTTCCTTTGTTGGGGTCGGTTAACCTCCTGTATAATGGTGAAATAATTGTTATTAAATTATACAACAATCATATACATTAATATGATATCATATATGATCTTTTAACATTGCTTTATTAATAATATCTTAGTATTATCGTCGTTTCAGGTGATAATCGATTCGTTCTTCTTAAATGTTTGGTTACGTAAGACATGTTTGTAATGGATAGATTAAATCTTATTCATAATCAGAATGATATTAACATTATTTTTAACCCTAAAATGAGAATAATACTTGAATGGATACGATGGAGGATGGATCTCACCGCGTTCGTGGAGACGGTAGTCCGTACGTACGCATGAACGCTACTTCCATTTAATTTTTATTTTAAAAGAATTGAATCCAAATGATACATAGGTATATTACTATTCCAGTATAATATAATATTTTATATATGTTACTTAAGTTCATTAACACCATCCTTTATACGTTCCATGTGTGGTATGAACGAGTCATATCATTTTAAGGGGGCGGTAGTCCGCACTTCCTCAAATGAAATTATCGTATGTATATACAACATGAAACGAATAATGGTATGAAATAAAATGGAATTACAGAAGCTTATATATAAAATATATATCATTTATATCATATTTAATTACAGTGCCATCATAATGGCCACCATGAGAGGCGGTAAGATGTATTTGAACAATCATCGTTTCGTGAGGCGTTAGTTTGCCATCCACAGAAACATTATGTTCATCATCCATTAGATGGAGTTGTGTGTATGTGTAGTTTTAATCCTTCTTATAACAACATCCTAGTATATTGAGGATACTGGTGTTGTTACAAAAGAAAGGAAATAAAAAGAGTTTGGGAGTTGAAGAAGCAAAATAAATGAAAATAATTTAAGAGAAATTGTTACCTTTAATTTAGGTAACTCACTTTGGTTGGAACCAAAGGACTTCTTGAAATTCTTTCTGCCTAAGGGGAAGCTTCAAGGAGGAGGAGAGGGATGTGGGGAGCTTAGTTGGGCAGAGTTTGGACGAGACAAGTGGATTGAGAGGTGTGAGGAATGAGTAGAAGTGGTCTCCTTTTATAAGGGAGAGGAGGGGCTCTTTAGGAAAGAGTGAAAGTATTACTTTATAATATAATTATATTCGGTTTATAATGGTCCAAAAATCATTGAGGTCGAAGATAAGATGACACATATTCTAAATAACATCAACCAATAAGTATTGGACAGGTTTTAGATAATATTTTAATCATTATAATCTTATTTATTTAAATGATTTATTAATGAGGTAAACATTTCATCATTATTGTGTCATTAATAATTTAACTTTTTTGATGTCTAAAAATTATAAATAAAATATCATCATGTAGGAAATATTTTTATCTTTATAATGAATATTTATAATCTAAAATCCAACATATATAACCCTATGTATCAATTGTTTTTCTAAAAGATATATGCTTGTGTCATTTTTGTATTCATTTTAACTTAATTAAAATAAAGTGTCATTATCACTTACAAGTGGATCCATGGGGTCCCAAAATAGACCCAAAGATTCCCATGGTCGACCATGTATCAACCAATAGGGTTAAGACACGTTTTAGGGTAATTTGGTATTATTATAATATTATTTTTTAACCCTTATTTACAGGATTTACCCTTAACCATGGTAAATAAAATATTTACCGCAATAATTATTCAAAAGGTCTAAAAATAAAAGTTACCTATTTACACAATTTGAACATCCTGATTACAAATATGGAATCCATTTTCCTAAATTCAAAACACAGAAGTGGCAGAAATTAATTTAAAATTAATTCCCGCTGTCAAAACAAAAAGCGTGTTTTTAAGACATAATAACTATCAAAAGATTGACACTTGTTTATGTTCGGTTTAATTGTAAAATTATGTCCAATGAACAACATTATATTAAATAGTAAAAATATATTCTAAATATACTTTAAAACCACTAAAATTCATAATTTATCACTATAAATTATTTTGATTAAAAAAGTTGTTTTTAATTAAAATTTAGTAATTTTCACTATTCATCAAAATATGAATGTTATCCGAAATGTACCAAAATTTCACCTTAGGATAAATTCGATATTCCGAATCCAAAGATGAAGTCCATTTTAAAATATAAAATATATATAATTTTAAAAAGTAGGTATTACTATTCATAACGGCTAGTTTTATTGGTTGTGGTGTGTGTTAAAACTCAAGGTTGCGTACAACACACGCTACTGTATTATTCAAAGAAAGTGTACCGTGGAAGCTTGGGATGTTTCATTTTAAATTTTTGATGTCCCCATTTAGTCAAAAAGTTTAAAATATTGTATTTAAAAAGGGTTCACTATTAAAAGTTGATAAAAGTGCAATACTGAAAATGAATTTGTTCTTGCATTATATCTAAGAAACTCATAATATGGATTCTAAAATTATAAGGATTATATAAAGTTTAAAATTTAGATAATACTATTCATAACCTCTTTTGAATGGCTTTTTTTTTGTAAGTCATGGTGTGATTGAACTCAGTGTTGCGTGTAGTGCAAGTTATTGAATTATTTTGAAGAAATAACACACTATGAAATCTTGGGGTGTTACAAATCCACTCCAATTCAATTCAATATTTATGTAAATGATATCATCGCTCCTGCGTACGTACGGACTACCGTCTCCACGACGCGATGAGATTCATTCTCCATGTTAACCATTTAAGAATGATTATAAACTATATATAAGAAATAATAATGAAATATATGACATTATAAAGCTACTGAATTTATGTATATATATATATATGTATCTATGTCATCTACTTACTTCCATTCAAGACAATAAGGAAAGGAAAACAGCGTTCATGCGTACGTACGGACTACCGTCTCCATTAACAGTGTTTTTCATTTCATTTATCTATCTATTATATATATATATATACTGAATATATATGATATATAAATCATATTTTATATTCTGGAAGTAAGTAAATCATGATATAAGTAATAATATTGTCAAGAACAACAAGTCAAAACACCTACGATAAATGAAACGATTTTACCCAAAACGCTTCTTTAACATGGAATTTACAAAAGAACGGGTAATATAATGTCATACACTACTGGAAAATGTACCTATCCCCACGGTTTTCACCAAAACCGTGGGGATAGACCCCCCCTATACCCACGGTTTTGGAAAACCGTGGGTATAGGTGAATTTTCATGACCTATACCCACGGTTTTCCAAAACCGTGGGTATAGGTGGCTCTATCCCCACGGTTTTGGCAAACCGTGGGTATAGGTCATGAAAATTCACCTATACCCACGGTTTTCCAAAACCGTGGGTATAGGGGGGGTCTATCCCCACGTTTTTGGTGAAAACCGTGGGGATAGGTCTGGGATAAAATACCTATACCCACGGTTTTTCAAAACCGTGGGTATAGGTCAATTTTGTGTCCGCGGGGAATTTTTTTTCCGCGGGAAGGAATTTTTTTTTGGCGGGAACCCTATACCCACTGTTCATCCCTCTATACCCACTGTTTTTATAACTATATTTAACTAAATATATATATATATACATATATGTGAAGTTAGGGTAGTGGTTAGATGTGGTGTTTGCAGCGAAGAGGTTGCGGGATCGAAACTCGGCGCCTGCATTATTTTAGGACCTATACCCACGGTTTTGAAACTGTGGGTAAAAGCCGTTGAAACCGTGGAAATTCTCTATGTTTCGGTGACACGGTGGCAGGACACCTATACCCACGGTTTTCCAAAACCGTGGGTATAGGCTGGGGACCTATACCGACGGCGTTCCAGCCCACGGTTCCCAAAACCGTGGGTATAGGCTATACCCACGGTTTTGGGGGCTATACCCACGGTTTTGAATCGTGGGTATAGGCCGTTTTTCCAGTAGTGATAAGTGAACCATATATGATATCATAACAATGAATATGATTCTGTAATAAGTCAATAACATTATTTAAATAATTATACAGGAGGTTCGGACACTTACAAAGAAAGTCGGACCAAAAGTAAGGGGAATATCACAATCTCATTCTTTGTCTGAGATTGTTTATACTTTGAAATTTACTGGGGTGTATTTTATCATCCACATCTATGTTTCCTAGATATGTAATATTATTTACATCCACCTACAATTGTTTAAATCCAAATTTACCCTTTGGTGAGTTTTAGTAAAATATATGAAAGGAATCTTTTTCCGTTTTTCGTATGAGGTACTTTTTGACTTTTCCGACAAAAGTACAAGAAGATTGTTTTTTTTAACTTAAACGGAACGAACAGATTTTTACGGTTTTATAAAGCCTTATTTTCATGAAGCTTACTCCAAAAGATTTCATGAATATTTTCAATAAAATCTCTTTCTTTTAAAATTCCATGATGTTTTGTGAAAAGAAATTGATTTTGAAGAAGAAAGGATATTTTCCTCAAGAATTCATTTCAACTGTTTTATCAAAATTATTTTCCATCTAAGATAATAAAGGGTTCTGTTTCTATCCATATTTTTACATTGATTTGACAATGTTGTGATGGAATTATGTTTATGAATTCCTTTATCTTATATGAATGGTTTTATGATGTCATGTTGTTTAAGAATCCCATTTTTATTACATGGGTTATGAAATGATGTATGATTTATGATTTTGTGTCACACATAAGAATGGTATCATTAAGAGATGGGTGGGACATATATCTCCCTCCAATGCATTGGGTAATGATTTTATATCTCATGAGATAGAAAGGGCTGGAACGGTAGGTTATACCGGTTCTGTGAAACAGGACTGAAACGAGGGTTACTCGATTCAGAAAGGGACTTTGTCCACTAAGATAGTCATGGCAATGAGTCTTGACTAACAAGAAATGATTCACTATGATTTTGTGTGAATGCCACAAATTTTCATGTTTTTAGGTTATGATTATTGTGATTACATTTCACTGCCATGATTTACCCCATGTTATGAAATTATGATCTCTTTTGCAGGTTAAGATTTCCAAAAGTTATGTGCTTATGTATATGATGTGATTGATATTTTTTTTGTTTACCCTTACTGAGCATTTGAGCTCACCCTTTTATGTTTTCTTTTCCCCAGGATATAAAGAAAGGTTTTAGTTAAAAAAAAGGAAGATCATTATGGGAGATTTTGATAATCTTTTACCACGATTAGAAGATTATATTCCGAGTTTCCAAAGACACTAAACTATTACGATCCTTGTGTGTGTGTTTTTTGTTATGTACTAAGTATTCCACAAATGTAATGTAATGTCCATGTACGTTAAGCTTCGGGTCTCTACAGTTGGTATCAGAGGAATGGTTTAGTCAACCTTTGGAAACTAGGATGCGAGATCTTTAGTGAGATCCCTAGAGATACTTATAAGGTATGTCTAGGGATGTCCCTAAGGATAAGTATACGTATAGGATACAGTCCTAGAACTACGGTAACGATCATAGAATTTAACCTAAGATGTTAGATATTGAGGATACTCCACCTTTATTATGTTGTTTTCCCTTGCATGATTTTTGCCTCTCACACTATTCATTTTGGGTTTTAGAAAATGGCTGGAAACAAGATGATTCACGATAATGGAGGATATGGTGGACAATGGAATGATATTCTTCATGAGAAAACAAATGAAATGGGATTTGGAAGTCCAAAGATCATTATTATGCCTAATCAGAATTCTCATAATATGATCAATAAAGTAAAATTTGGTAAGTTTCCTGACTCGTCTAATAAGAGAAAGATGGAGTTTCATGATTATCATAGAGGAAAGAAAGTTCAATTTCCCCTATGTAAATCATGTGGGAAGAGGCATCAAGGAGAATGTTTCAAAGGAACTGGAAGATTCTTTGGGTGTGGAAAAGAAGGACACAAAGCCAGTAAGTGCAAAGGAAAAGGTTCAGTTAACACCAGGGATGAAGATAATAGTATTGCTATGACATCAACAATGGTTAAGTGTTTTAAATGTGGAATGTACGGGCATTATGCAAACCAATTCCCTAAGGGAAAGTCTCATGAAGAGAGTCAGTATGGTCGTATGGGTAGTATTTATGTTGATGATGATGAAGAGACTACAAATGATATGTGAGATGAAAGAATTGTTGAAGCTCGGTCAATGGTTTAAGAATGTAGTGGAATGATGACATGTTTATCATGTGTAATGTTGTATAAGTAATCTCATGGTACTATGGAATAAAGAGACATCTAAAGATTATTACACTGTTGTCCTTCCTTGAGTTTTGAAAGTGTATGATTAATGGTACAAGTATCCATGAAAGGTTATTCAGATATTTTTGGAATGTAGATGATATGTGCATAATGAAGGGATAAGGAGAAAATGAAATGTTTGACAGTATTCATGAGCTCATGATTGATATAAGGACTAAGGGATATCATGGTTTGAGTATATAGAATTTTGAGGATTTTAGTATGTGAAAAGTGTTAACATTTAACTGCATTCAATTTTTCACTATGGTTCAATGGGTATTCAAGAGAATACATTATTAAGGCCTTTGAATGTTTGGAATGTGACCAACAAAACATATCTTATGATATATGGGGATCGACGATGGTGTTAAATCTCTGGCAATCGTTTTCACTATATTATGAGAGTGGAATGCAGTATTATGGATAAGCCTAAAGATTAGAATGGATTATGTTGGACATAAGTTAGTATTGTTTAAGGATAGAAGATTTTCGATATTATTGATGGGATGTTATAGTAATATAGTTTTAGAAAAAGGACAACCTGCAGGACGGGCGACAGCCCATCGTGTCGGACAAGGCTGTGGGAATCGAACCCACAACCGAAGTGCGACTGGCCTTTATCACCTACCACTGTCCTATAGGAAGTCCTTGATTAGTAGAAACTAGTTTTATTATATTATGTAGTATGACATATGAAGTATAAGTCCATTTTAGGAACCATATATGATTAATCTCACTATAGATCGACTTATGTATATAATTTTTGCTAATCGTTTGTTTGAGACAGATGGAATGACCCATCATTCTATCACATGATCTTCTAACACTTCACTAATAACAAATTCAACTTCATTTATTTAAGAGATGAAGTGGAAATTGTTCAAGGCACGAACAACAGTGAGATTGTACCAAAATAAAGTAAGTATTTATTCTAATTCAAATTTTCAACTTTAGGGAAATGATCTTGAAAACCAAAAATATTGTCCTAGTGCCCTTATATCTGATGAATCAGATGGTTCCCTAGATCGTCACAAATTTATGACTTTGTGATTGCTGGCTTTTCCATAGCCATGTTCTCTACCACTCTCCATCAGAACATGATGGTTAGATTTCTCTTCAATATCAATATTTTCACCTATGTGGAAACCCAGTGATTAGTTTATTTGGGTAACCATTACGTTTCATACTTTTGTTTTTAAAGATTGGTTTTGATATTCCTTTTTACGATGTGGGTTTCTATTAAAGAAACTTTCAAATAGTAAACCATTTATGACCCCAACGAATTTCGAGGGCGAAATTCATTTTAAGGGGGGTAGAATGTAACAGCCCGAGATTTTATGAAAAATATTATTTTTAATTTTATTAATGTCTTGTGTTGTACGCTACACCAAAAGAAGCTTGCACAACACACATCCTTGACTTGCCTTTCATTACACGCAATCGCGACCTTCCACGATAGCGTCTGTTGTACGAAACACCGAGTTTCACTAAACAACGATATGCTATTAAAATATTATTATAACTAGCCGTTATGAATAGTAATAACCACCTTTTAAAATTTTAGAAATTTTAGCTCTGAAAATGGACATCATTTTTGGATTCGGAGTATCGAATTTAGCCTAAGGTGAAATTTTTGTACTTTTCGGATAACTTTCATATTCTGATGAATAGTGAAACTACAAAGTGGTAGTTAAAAAACTGAATTTTTCATAAAACTTAATTTTACCGCTTCTGTGAATGAAATTTCAAAAATCCGAGAGACACAGTTGATGTCAGTAAGTAAAATGTGGTTCAATGAGATGAAAATAATTTTTGGTGAATAGTAACTTTTTACTTTTATTTACCACGGTTAAAAGTAAATAGGGTAATTAAGGGTAAGAATGATATTAATATTACCCTAACACATGTCCTAATTCTATTGGACAAGTGTATCTCGACCAAAAACAACCTTAAGTGTAAAATATTATCATTTAGGCCCACTTGGATTAGATTAGGACATTTATTATTATTTAATTCAAAGAAGAGTTAAAAGAGTTAAAATCAAATATTATTTACTAAAACATTTTTACTATAGGGTTATACATAAGATAAATTAGATTGTAAATATTCATTAGAAATCTAAAAAGATTTCCTACATAATGATATTTTATTTATAATTTTTAGACTTTAAATAAATTAATTAATTTATGACACAACGATGATGCAGTAATTACCCTTTTAAGGAAATATTAACATAATTGATGTTATAAATGCTCAAATGAGTGTAATTTGAGACTTTTTATGAATTTCACTAATTTTCTAGGTTACTATGATATATTAGTGTTGATTTAATCAACTTGTATAGAACATATAATTATTTTATGACTTTCACAAAAATCATATATCAAATAGTGTCAAAATTGACACAAAATAGTTTTTAAATCAAATATTATATTATTAATTGTTTTTTTATTCCTCAAAATCTAAGGTTCGCCCAAATGACTTAGATAAGGATATATATATTAATAATAAACCATTTGGGGTTCGTTTGGCATGTTATAGTAAGTGTATTAACCATATAGTGAAAGAAACAAAAAGACACGGTAAAAGTTAAATTATTTAACTTAGAGTTAAATCTAATTGATAAGGTTACAATAATACCCTAAACATGTCTAAATCCTATTGGTTGATAGGATTTCGACCCATCCCCACTTTAGCTTCGAAATAAGATCCTTTGGAACCATTATAAACCGGTTTTGACGATAATATAAAATAATATTTTGAGGTATTCCTAAGGTGCCCTTCTCCTCCCTTATAAAAGGACACCTCCTCCCCCTCCTCCTCACACCAATTTGAGCACTCAAGCTCGGCCAAACCCTGCCAAAATCTCTTCTCCACTTTCCTAGCAACATTTTAGAGGTTCTGGTCTTCCTCAAAGACCAATTTTAGTTCCCTAAGAGGAGGTCTCAAAGAGGCGCTTCAAAGAAGAGGTAATTACCGTTACCAATTCTTTCGTCTTTATTTCTTCTTCCACTTCTTCTTCTTAGTTTGTTTCATAATGAAGTAATAACATTAGTATCACTCATATACTGATATGTTATTATAAGTATGAAACAACCCTATTTCACCATCTATCCATCCTACGGAAAAAGAAATCACCGCGCGTGCGTACGTACGGAATACCGTCTCCACGCCGTGGTGTAATCTATTTTCCACCACCACCGTACATGGATGGGTATAATGGTGTAAATAATAACTATACATAGTTATTAAAACATCATATTGATTCTGATATATTTTATAATCCACTCCAATTCAATTCAATATTTATGGAAATGATATCATCGCTCGTGCGTACGTACGGACTACCGTCTCCACGACACGATGAGATTCATTCTCCATGTTAACCATTTAAGAATGATTATAAAGTATATATAAGAAATAATAATGAAATATATGACATTATAAAGATACTGAATTTATGTATATATATATATATATGTATGTCATCTACTTACTTCCATTCAAGACAATAAAGAAAAGGAAAACAGCGTTCATGCGTACGTACGGACTACCGTCTCCATGAACGGTGTTTTTCATTTCATTTATCTATCTATTATATATATATATATATAATGAATATATATGATATATAAATCACATTTTATATTCTGGAAGTAAGTAAATCATGATATAAGTAATAATAATGTCAAAAACAACAAGTCAAAACACCTACGATAAATGAAACGATTTTTCCCAAAACGCTTCTTTAACATGAAATTTACACAAGAACGGGTAATATAATGTCATAAGTGAACCATATATGATATCATAACAATGAATATGATTCTGTAATAAGTTAATAACATTATTTAAATCATTATACAGGATGTTCGGACACTTACAAAGAAAGTCGGACCTAAGGTAAGGGGAATATCACAATCTCATTCTTCGTCCGAGATTGTTTATACTTTGAAATTTACTGGGGTGTATTTTATCATCCACATACATGTTTCCTAGATATGTAATATTATTTACATCCACCTACAACTTTTTAAATCCAAATTTACCCTTTGGTGAGTTTTAGTAAAATATATGAAAGGAATCTTTTGTCGTTTTTCGTATGAGGTACTTTTTGACTTTTCCGACAAAAGTACAAGAAGAATGTTTTTTTTAACTTAAGAAGAACGAACTGATTTTTACGGTTTTATAAAGCCTTATTTTCATGAAGCTTACTCCAAAATATTTCATGAATATTTTCAATTAAATCTCTTTCTTTGAAAATTGCATGATGTTTTGTGAAAAGAAATTGATTTTGAAGAAGAAAGGATATTTTCTTCAAGAATTCATTTCAAGTGTTTTATCAAAATTATTTTCCATCTAAGATAATAAAGGGTTGTGTTTCTATACATATTTTTACATTGATTTGACTATGTTGTGATGGAATTATGTTTATTAATTCCTTTATCTTATATGAATGGTTTTATGATGTCATGTTGTTTAAGAATCCCATTTTTATTACATGGGTTATGAAATGATGTATGATTTATGATTTTGTGGCACACATAAGAATGGTATCATTAAGAGATGGGTGGGACTTATATCTCCCTCCAATGCATTGGGTAAAGATTTTATATCTCATGAGATAGACAGGGCTGGAACGGTAGGTTATACCGGTTCTGTGAAACAGGACTGAAACGAGGGTTACTCGATTCAGAAAGGGACTTTGTCCACTAAGATAGTCATGGAAATGAGTCTTGACTAACAAGAAATGATTCTCTATGATTATGTGTGAATTCCAAAATGTTTCATGTTTTTATGTTATGATTTTTGTGATTACAATTCACTGCCATGATTTACCCCATGTTATGAAATTATGGTCTCTTTTGCAGGTTAAGATTTCCAAAAGTTATGTTCTTATGTATATGATGTGATTGAAATTTCTTTTGTTTACCCTTACTGAGCATTTGATCTCACCCTTTTATGTTTTCTTTTCCCCAGGATATAAAGAAAGGTTTTAGGTAAAAAAAAGGAAGATCTTTATGGGAGATTTTGAAGATCTTTCACCACGATTAGAAGAATATATTTCGAGTTTCCAAAGACACTAAACTATTACGATCCTTGTGTGTGTGTTTTTTGTTATCTACTAAGTATTCCGAAAATGTAATGTAATGTCCATGTACGTTAAGCTTCGGGTCTCTACAAACGTTTTAGATGTTTTTTCAGATCTACTCTGTTCTAGGCCAATTAACAGGCCAAGGTTCAAGTAAATTGATCTACGAGGAACGAGGTATGTGTTTTCTTGACATACCGTGAATGTCTTTGAGTTTTTGTGCAAAAGTGCCAGATACCCATGTATCGAGTATCTTGGGTTTGGGTTTTTTGCCTACATTATTATCTACAGTAGATTTCTTGTACTTCAGTGGCTATAATATGCATAATGTTTTCTTGTTAGCATGTTTGAGGATCACCCCATGTGTGTTTCCCTTGTTTTGGTTGTTTATCGTCATTTGGCTTAGGTTGCCAGTGAGGCAGACCTTATTGCATGGATTTTCTGCCTTGATATAATTGTTTTCATGTATTGACAACTATTTATAATCTTTTTATGAATTGTATCTATTATCCAAGTAGTCATTGAACTTACATAGGGATACTGAGAGTCGATTACACATGACTGGACTGCTCAGGACTGTGTGATCCTGGTGCGGTAAACTAAAGTGGGAATTGACGATTAAGGGATTCTATAGAGAGTCAGTTAAAAATTAGTATCATTCGCAGGACCTATGGGAAGTGGACTTTCTGCTTCCATAGACTGTCCTTAGTTACATATCGAGACTATAGGGGGAATTAGATATAAGTGCTTCCTCAGAGAGTCTATAGGTCTCTTTACAAGAGCGTAGGCGAATGGACGGTGAGAGCATCCCAGAGTGTATGTGCCTTTGTATGATTATTTGACTTGAGGGATCTGCCAGTATAATCCAGCCAGAGAGTCAATGTAAATATTGTTTGGTTGGTTGTGATGAGTCCACCAGGACAAAGAACAATCTTGGGCTATGTACTTCTTGGGTTTTGGTAGTCTGCTGAGATACATGTTCTATTAATTTCTATGCCTTGACAATATAGAGCTATTTGCTTGATTCCTTTGATAAACATTAAATTACTGGATTAAATCAATATGTAAATGTGAATGGATATTGGTGGGATTGTTTAGTTTTGTACGCTCCTGTTTCTATGCATCATTTATTTCCGTTACTTTTTCTATATTGCTCATTGACAGTAGGGCACAAATATAGTGGTGGTTGCCTATTGGGATTAGTCTCACACCCTGTTTGGGTCATGATTTTCGGCCCAAAGAGTTTATATGGTTGCAGGTGTGGATAGGGATTGTGGTCCTTCTACTTCAGGTACATGAATTCTAGTTGGAGTTAGAGAGCATAGGACCAAGACTATGCTTGCAATGCTCCTATAGTTGTTGTTAACTTTTAGTACATTGATTCTCAGTTGTATTTTAGAATGTTATTGTGTTTTATGCTTTACATATATACTTGTACATGTTGCATCATTATCATCATTGTTATGTATTCATTGCTTCCCCTGTTTAGTTTCAGTTGTTCTATATTTTCTATTGCTTCCGCGATTGACTCTTATTTTCATTCCCTTGTATACTTTACCAAATGAGGGAATAGTTTCCCCAAAGACTCACCAAGGCCCTTGCTGCTAGTCGACAACCTTTGGCGTTTGTGGAAATGTTCTTGAGGTCATGTGGTGAACCATGTACAAAGCACTGGTTGAGTGTCTCTTGATTCTGGTCATTACAGTATCCATGGATTCCCCATTATTGATTAATTGTAAAATAATTATAGGATTCAATACCTAAACCATTGGTTTTGTTCCTTTCACTATCATTTCTTCATGATTCTCAATGTTTGGATCACCGTGGTCTTGTTATGACTTTTTCAGGATGTACTGATCTCGATCAGCCCTCCAGATTCATAATCGATCTGTGAAACATTAACCATTTGACAAAACAATCATATATTTTTGGATTTTTTGATTCTAGTATGATTGATTTTGTGATAAAATATCACATACATTATTAATATAGTTGTGGAAGCTGGAAGAACAAGTTCCCAAACCCACATAATGAATTACAACCTATTTTCCACAAATGACATCCCAAAACATTAATTTTCAATTTAATCAACCATTTTTGGCCATAGATGGAACCAAATATAAGAAATAATGGCCTGATTCGAGGTGTGAAGATTAGGTATTATGATTTTGGAATTCATTCAAAAACCTAGCTATACACCTCATTCAATGACAAAATATTTTTTTGTATGTTTTCAGAATTGGTGGGTAGGGTTTTATAATTCCATAATGATGGAAGGATTTGTACATATCCCACATGTCATGTACTGCATTATCTATATGAGTAAGTCATGTGATGGGTCAAATGGAAAGGTAAATATCCTGTACTATGTACATGAACATGGCCAGATCACATGGGTGATACCCCAAGTGAATCGACATGTCATGTACCCTGGAAAATGTACATGAGTTCTGGTAAACAACCATAGTGAGAGGGACATTTCTCCATCCCAGTTTTCTAGAACACACCATGTAGTTCACATACACGGTGTGTACTACTATAAGTGATAGATCCATGTGTCAACCAGGGACACAAATATGTTTTGGAGTGGGACCACACAATGTGTGGTTTCCCTCACATGTCATGTACTCCTTTAGATTATTAGCTGAAACATAAAATATATATTTCTACTTGATTTCATTTCATATTTAGTCCAATCAGTATCCTATATAGATTGTTTTTCATTTTTAGAGCGATGAGTCCATCAGTTTTGGATTTCAATATATGATGTGAAATGTTCCCATTGATGTTCGTCAAGTTGTGGTGCTCGATGACGGCAGTGACTATGAGAGATCAGTAGTGGGTTTTCATTCATGTTATACCCTATAGCTGGGATGGTCAGTGGGTCCTCGGCGTCTTCCACGTGGCGCTATCCAGCATGCCAGGGTAATGGGACCCCAACAACTTCTAAATGGTACCCTCTAGTAGATATGGGGTGTGGGTCAATAAAACCTCATGATTTTTACCCTATAGTAAATCTTGGTTGAGGGTCCTTGACCATTTTCAAGTGGTACCCTCTAGTTTATTTGGGAAGTGGGTCCTCGACACCATTAGAGTGGTACCCTCCTTTTGTACCAAGTCATAGGTCCCCGACTTTGTGTTTTTACCCCCTCAACAAGGCGGTATAGTTTCAAGGCATGGTTAAAATTGTACAATTAGTTATTACTAGGTGTGTGGGATACTGATCGTCATTGATGGAATTTTGGAACAATTCACTACTCTTATTCTTAGAATGATATATAAAAAAATATAGCCCCTTAATCTATTCATTGGGTTTATTTGACTATGAATTTATATCAATCATTCTTCTCTGTCCACACCTTGGATCTGAACACTCTCTTAAAATGAGAGGTGATGACATGTTAGATATTCTGTATACATCTATGATTAGATTCTCATGGTTGGGTTAGTCTAACCTCCAACTATTGGTAGCGAAGACTCAATGTGTAGTTATTCTAATCACATTGTCGATACCATTATATAGATTTGAGGTTACCGTCAATAACTTTTTGTGTTGAGATGTACACTTTAATTTTACCTTGTTATAACCACTATCTTCATCTTCTATTGTATCACTTTTTACTCCCCCCTTATCTTTTGAGACATCATGCTAGGAATGTTAACAGTAACCTATGTATTGTATTTTTTCGCACGTTTCATGTCATTTCTAGAAAATGAAAAGGTCAAACGTGACAATAGTGGTGCTTACGATTACTCAATGCTTATACTACATAAAGATTACTTATCAAGGGATTCTGAAGCTAGGATCTCTTTTAGCTATTTACTTTTTCATTTCTATCATGATGTGACACCTTTTTTTAGGCATTTAATTTTTCTCATTACATTTCAATTTACATTACTGTACCTCTGTAAAGTATTGATATTCATGCATACATTATATAATTTATGGTATTGTTGAATATTTTATTTATTCTCCTCTATACTTTTGCATTGAGATGGTCATGTATGTGTGTCTGTGCAGGTATATAGGAAAATGGTTCCCTGTGATAGTTATGACTTTGATGATTTTCCCCAGCCACTGGGCTATGGAGGCTGAATTTTGGTAGTTACAAGTCGATCACCATATTATGTTCGTTCATGACATGAAAACATTGAAAACATTAAACGGAACCACAAATTATGATTTTATCTTTCTAGGGAATAAGTTCAAGAGAGAATTAAAAGGTAAGACATTAGCCGCAAGTTTAAATTATCTTCTCACAATTCATTGGCCAATCCATTTATTCATTTCATTCATTATTAATACAATTATTATCATAAGAATCAAATACTACCTCTTACATCTCATCGATTTATAGAGGTATAACATCACCATCTGTTTTAGCATATATGTTTAGTTACATAATATCATAATAAGAGTGTGGCTATAATTCAACCAACAATAAACTTAGATTCCCATAAACATGACCGAATTATGTAGTGATGATGGGTGTTTTCTAAGTTGTGTGATATTACAAAACCTAGTCATCCAATTTGGTACTCTATTCCTTTCTACGTGTATTCATTTTCTCCTATAGAATTTGTATAATCTTTCTATTATATAATTCATCTTTCCTACCAGTATAAGGGAGGTAGGGGGTTCTACTATTATATAAAATAACATTTTTTTGAGAAATCATTTCAATGCATTACTGACAAGGTGTGTTCCCAGATCACTAATGAGTAATTGGGGGAATCCAAATATAGAAAATGTGGTTTTTTCCTTATGATTATCATCACCACTTTTTTTGGCATGTGTGGTATCATGGGATTCTACCTACATAAATACATATTCTACGCAGTCCATGATATAATATTTCCCATATAAATTTGGGAGTGGATGAATAAAATCAGTTACCCATTCATTGAATATTTTAATTTCAATATTGGTATTCTAGTGTATTTGGTATCTTTTTTCAATGGTTCGTATTCACTAGACTTGAGCACATATTTTAAAGAAACTTATCGCATATTGATGGATTGATGGCCGAAAGAGTATACATTATAGGATCATAGCCATGGTGTTTTTAGGAACATGATGTCTTCCATCTTGTTTCATGTGGTACATATTGATATTTCATTGAACATCATCTTCTTGGGTACATCATCACATTAAGCCATCAAAACAATGCCTAAATAGATATGGATCATCCCAATAATAGTGTCAATGATTGAATAACAATTATTTATTTTGATGGAAGGATATGTGGGGGGAAAATTGTTCCCAAAAAATAATAGTTTTCATTATCAGAAAATAGTGGTTGGTCTTGTGTATTTATATTACAAATAGTTTATTTAAAAATGTACTCCTCAATGTTCATATTATCGTCATCCCCTGTTTTTGGTAGTGGAGGTATAGATAAGTGATTAGTGATAACATTTTTCATCATGCTTTTATCATTACTGACCTCATTATATTTATATAGTATGATCCATCAAATAAATATTGGTTTTGCATCCCTTTTTCTTAGTGGGTATTTTAGTTCTACATTATCTGTTTAGAACCCATCTTTAAAAAGTAGAAGTTATGATCAAAACTTTTCTAAAGTATATAATACTTCTAGAAGATTTTTTTCTATGATCATTGAATTGACATTAACTTCTTTTAATGTGTGAAATGAATAATAAATAGGGCACATGATATTCCCCACTCACTATCCTATAACAACATCCAAAACAAAATCACTAGAGTCACTCATGAATTTGAAATCGTCATCTCAGTCATGTGATATTATAATATGTGAGACTAACAAGATATTTTTTTAGTTTTTTAAGGCCCACCGAAACTCTTTAGTGGGGTTTAAATAAATTTCCAACAATTAAATTTGTGTTAGTGAGAAATATCTTTTTTAAAAGTATTGGATGAAACGACGATATAATCATGTGTGTCCCAGAAAACATAATATATATTTCACCATCAATGGTTCAGGTAATTCTTTAATCACCTGGAATATTTCAGGATCATCATATATTGAATGATTTTACATCGTATTTCTAAGTATTACACCTATATGATCAATAAAATTACACATTTATCAGTGAATCAATAGGAACTTATCTTCAAAGTGATGCAAAACTATGTCACAATTATTTTGGAAAACATTGAAGGATCTTACATAGTATATGAAATAATCCATGAAAAACTTAAATAATTACAGCATCACATCATGAAATATTTTGTGTCATGCAGCATTGAATTTTATTTAGTTCATTGAATAATCCATATAAAATATTTCTATAGGAAAATGTTCCAAAAGTACATGTGAATGTGGTATCCGAGTTATCTACTATGCCGACCACAATTATATTGTATAGTTATGATCCATCCAAAAAACACTTCAATTTATGCACATCTAGAATCTACAACATTTGATCCCTGAAAGTAAGATGAAAATGATCCTTCCATGTTTTCATATATATATTTTGAAACTCAACACATAATCACCACCCAGTGTTAGTTTGAGTTGAGATTAACTCATCTTCATTATTTTTATCAAGGTTCAAGCTACCTATCCTTGATATGACATATAGGAAGCTCAAAAATTATTTTTTTAGATTTGGAAGATATTATACTAGTGTTAAAAAGATTCAAAACATCATTTTTTACTACTTCATTCATATGTGGGTTGAGTCTCTTTTCAGTTGATGTTTGGGTTTAACACCATTAATCAATCAAATCTTTTGGCTGTATATGATAAGTGTATTTCATGTATTCATTTTAGGGTGTTTTTATGTATTACATATTTTATTTTATTTATTATTCCATTAAATATGTTATAAATTGATCGTGTTTTGTGTTTTAATGGAAGGATACTATTTCTCATTGAAAAGTAATAAAAATAGGAAAATATTGGAACTAAAACACACTTCATGTCATGAGTGAAGTGAAGCTGTGCGATGCCATATTTTTATGAATATAAAAAAGATAGAATACATGACCAGAATTATTACAGTGTGTGTAATTAATTTTCATGTTGTGACTTTATATTAAGAAGAAGCCACTTGGGACAAGTTTATGATGATATTAAACGTTGTGAAAAAAAGTACACATCATGAGACAAAAATACAAATCATGAAATGTGTGAATGTTACAAATATATGAATGATATTATTATGAGATTCATGAAGATTATAAAATCATAGATGCTACATCAGATCTAAATTAGACAGTGTGAATCAAAATTATAGATGTTTTAAATTTTCATGATGAATTTTAATGTATCGGATTCACCATATATTTTGTTTTTGAATAAATTTGTTATATGGGACCCATCATGAACCACATACGGATCAAATCATGATGATATTAAATACATTGGGAGCTCATATAGAGCCTATATAAGGATGGATCTTCTATTTCAATTTTGAAATTTTTCTCCGGAGACAAAATATTGGAGTGAGAAGATGTAGGTCCCTCCATGAGTTTGTCTTTATTCTCATTATGCATTTATTTTATTTTATCCTTCCCTGTTATTCCATCATCCCTACAATGAGGGAAAAATCCATCCTTTTACTAATGTAATTTAATATAAGGGGTAACAAATGTTGGAGTTTGTTTATTTTATTTTATTCATGTTTATGGTTTCTCAAAATTTTACATTCAAAATCCACTCCTTTTATTTTTATTTTTTCATGACCATTGATATTTGAATCTAAAAGGAAATATAAAATTTCACAAATAGAAATCATAATGAAGGCATGGCCATTTCAATGTTTATTGGATGTCAAGTTTAAATATGGTATTGAGAAAAATAGGAATCAATAACACCTAAAGTTATTAGACCAAGGTAAATAGGGTATATTAGTAATAAATAGAAGATACCAGGACCATTGGTTCTTTATCTTATTGAATATAACACCAATTATTAATCAAACTATTTTCTAAAATCCTATTTCAACTGAATAATGAAATTACAAAATCCAAGTACACTTTCAAAATATATTTTCAAACAAATCGATCAATGTTCATTGTTTTTTATCCTTCTCAAAACAAATCAAATCAATCATTTCTCTCTATTTTCATAAATTTAATATTATAAAATATTTTAAAAACCTAGTAAAAATATATCACTATATATGTGGTTCAATATTGACCTTCCTTTCATTTTACATTCTAATTAATTGAGTAGCATAATTTTAGATTATATAAAATAAAATTCATAGACTTATAAGGAACTAATTATGCACCCTATGCTATAAATTATTGATCTTAGAGATTATATTAAGAGTAATTTAATTTAATAAATCATGTATTAATGTGAGAAAAATATTATGGTTTTTTTAGTGTGTATCAATGAAAAAGTATAGTAATTTTTTAGAAAAAGGACAACATGCAGGACGAGCGAAAACCCATCGCGTTAGACATGGCTGTGGGAATCGAAACCACAACCGAAGTGCGACGGGCCTATATCGCCTACCACTGGCCTATAGGAAGTCTCTGTTTAAAAGAAACTAGTTTTATTATATTAATTAGTATGATATATGAAGTATAAGTCCATTTTAAGAACCATATGTGAATAATCTCACTATAAATCGACTTATGTATATTTAATAACATTTTCTAACCTTTTGTTTGAGACAGATGGAATGACCCGTCATTCTATCACATGATCTGATAACACTTCACGAATAACAAATTCAACTTCAATTATTTAATTGATTAAGTGGAAATTGTTCAAGGCATGAACAACAATGATATTGTACATAAATAATGTAAGTATTTATTCTAATTCAAATTCTTCAACTTTAGGTAAAGGATCTTAAAAACCAAAAATGTTGTCCTAGTGCTCTTATATCCGATGAATCATATGGTACCCCAGATCATCACAAATTTATGGATTTTTGATTGTTGTATTTTTCATAGACATGTTCTCTACCACTCTCCATCAGAACATGATGGTTAGAGTTTTCTTCTATATACATATTTTCACCTATGTTTTCCTATGTGAAAACCCACTGATGAGTTAATTTGGGTTACCATTACGTTTCATATTTTAGTTTTTAAAGCCATGTTTTGGTATTCCTTTTTACTATGTTTTTTTCTATTAAAGAAACTTTCGAGTAGTAAACCATTTATAACCCCAACGAAATTCGAGTGCGAAATTCATTTTTAGGGGGGTAGAATGTAACCCCCCGAGATTTTATAAAAAATATTATTTTTAATTTCATTAATGTGTTGTGTTTTACTCTATACAAAAAGGATCTTTTAAAACACACATCCCTGACTTGGCTTGCATTACACGCAATAAATACCTTCCTCGATAGCGTGTGTAGTAAGCAATACCTAGTTTCACTAATCGAGATATTATTATAATATTGTTATGAACTAGCCATTATGAATAGTAATATCCAATTTTTGAAATTTTATATATTTTATCTTTCAAAATATACTTCATTTCTTGATTCGGAATATCAAAATTATCTTACGGTGAAATTTTGGTACTTTTCGGATAACTTTCATATTCTGATGAATAGTGAAAATTACTAAATTTTAAGTAAAAACAACTTTTTTAATCAAAATAATTATTAGTGATAAAGTATTATTTTTAGTGGTTTTAAAGTATATTTATAATATATTTTTACCATTTAATACAATTTTGGTCATTGGATGTAATTTCACATTTAAACCAGACATAAACAAGTGTCAATCTTTTGATAGTTATTATCTCTTAAAAACACGCTATTTGACGACAAGAATTAATTTTTAAATTAATTAATTCAACTGATATGTTTTGAATTTGGTAAAATAGACATCATTTTTGAATTCATAATATCAAATATATCTTAGGTCTAATTATTGGTATTTTTCTGGAAACATTCATTTTTTGATGAATAGTGAAACCACTAAGGGGTAGTTAAAAAACTGAATTTTTCATAAAACTTAATTTTACCGCTTCTGTGAGTGGAATTTCGAAACTCCGAGATACACAGTTAATATCAAGGACTAAAATGTGGTTCAATGAGATGAAAATATTTTTTTTGGTGAATAGTAACTTTTTACATTTATTTACCACGGTAAAAAGTAAATATGATAATTACGGGTAAACATGTTATTATTATTAACCAAAAACATGTCCTAATTATATTGGATAAGTGTAATTAGACCAAAAACAACCTTTGTAATAAAATATGACAAGTTAGGCCCCCTTGGATTAGATTAGGATATTTAATATTAATTTATTTAAAGAAGGGTTAAAATAGTTAAAATCAACGTTTAATAAGTAAATCATTTTTAATATAGGGTTATATATATGATAAATTCGACTATAAATATTCATTATAAAGCTGAAACTATTTCCTACATAATTTAATTTTATTTATAATTTTTATACATTAAATAATTTAACTTATTTTTGACACAATGATGATGCAGTAATTATATTATTAATGAAATATTGATATAATTGATGCTATAAATACCCAAATAAATGTAATTTGATATTTTTTATGAATTCCAATAATTTTATATGTTAATAGAACATGTTAGTGTCTATTTAATTAACTTTTTTCTGACTAATATTGATGTTATGAGTTTCACAAAAATCAATTACCAAATAGTGTCAAAATTGACATAAAATAGTTTTAAAACAAATATTATATTATTAATTGTTATTTTATTCCTAAAAATCTATGGTTCGGCCAAATGACTTATATAAGGTTATATATATTAATAATAAACAACTTGGGGTTCTTTTGTCTTGTTATAGTAAGTTTATTAACCTTATAGTGTAAGAAAAAAAGAAGACACGGTAAAAGTTAAATTATCTAACTTAAAGTTAAATCTAAATGATAAGGTTAAAATAGAACCCTAAACTTGTCTAAATTCTATTGGATGAGAGTATTTCGACCTATCCCCACCTTATCTTATAAATAAATCAATTTGTAGTTATTAAAAACCGAATATGACATTATAATAAAATAATATTTTTTGTTTTTCCTAAGGTGCCCTCTCCTCCCTTATAAAAGGGAACCTCCTCCCTCTCTTCCTCACACCACATTGAGCCTTCAGGATCGGCCAACCCCTGCCAAATTCTCTTCTCCACTTCCCTAGAAACATCCTTGTGGTCCTGGTCTTCTTCAAATACCAATGTTAGTGCCCTAAGAGGAGGTGTCAAAGAGGCGCTTCAAAGAAGAGGTAATGTCCGTTACCGATTCTTTCAACTTTAATTATTCTTCCACTTCTTCTTCAATAGTTTTTTCATTATGAAGTAATAACATCAGTATCAATCATAAAATTATAATTTATTATAAGTATGAAACAACCCTATTTTACCATCTATCAATCCTACGGAAAACGAAATCACCATGCGTGCGTACGTACGGAATACCGTCTCCACGCCGTGGTGAAATATGTTTTTCCACCATCACCTTACATGGATGGGTATAATGGTGTAAAGAATTACTATATATGGTTATTATAACATCATACGGATTCTGATATATTTTACCATCCACTCCAATTCTATTCAATAATTATGGTAATGATATCATCGCTCGTGCATACATACGGACTACCGTCTCCACGAGCGATGTGATTCATTCTCCATGTTAACCATACATGAATGATCATAAAGTTTATATAATGAATAATAATGAAATATATGAAATAATAATTCTATTGTATTTATGTATATAAATATGTCATCTATTTAGTTTCATTCAATTCAATAAGGAAACCAAAACTGCGCTCATGCGTATGTACGGCCTACCGTCTCCATGAACGGTGTATTTCATTCCTTTTATCGATCTATAATATATATTTATATGATGAATATATGTTATATATAAATCATGTTTTACATTATGGAATTATTTAAATCAGTATATAAGTAATAATATCAATAACATCAAGTCAAAACACATACGATAAATGAAATAATTTTACCCAAAACGCTGCTTTAACATGGAATTTACAAAAGAACGGGTAATATAAAGTCATATGTGAAACATATGTGATATCATAACAGTGAATATGATTTTTTAATAATTCAATGACATTATTTAAATCATTTTATAGGAGTTTGGGATATGTATGAAGCATATCGGACCTACGGTAAGGGATCATTTTGCAAATTTCATTTTTTTATTCGAGATTGCTTATACGTAAGTATTTACTGGGGTTATTGTTATCATCCAAGTCCATGTTTCATAAAATTGTTTTTATGTACGTTTAATGTACTTTTTAACCATTCTATCTTTTACTATATGGTATGCAAGGAATCTTTCTTTTGTTATGAGGTACTTTTTGACTTTTCTGATAAAAGTACAAGAATAATGTTATTTTTAATGAAAGGATTTTTACGGTTTTATAAAGCCTTATTTTCATAAAGCTTCCTCCAATAGATTTCATGACGATTTTCAACAAAATCCTTTTCTTTTAAAATTGCATGACATTTTGTAAAATGAAAATGATTTTGAAGAAGAAAGGATATTTTCCTCAAGAATTCATTTCCAGGTTTTTATCAAAACCATTTATCATCTAAGATGACATTATTTCATATGTGTATGTTTAAAATATCATGTCTCTATTATTTACATGGTTTCACTTTTTTTATTTGAAATGATATCTATTTCTTTTATATGGATTATGTGATGATGGGATGATTTTTATGAAGCCCATTTTATTTATTTGGTTATGTATGTTTATTTTTTGGCACATGTAAGAATTATTTCATTATGAGATGGGTGGGACATATATCTTCCTCCAATGCATTGGGTAAAGATTTATATTTAATGAGATAGACATGGCTGTAACAGTAAGTTAATCTGGTTCAGTGTTACATGACTGAAACTAGGAGTGAACTCGATTCAGAAAGGGACTTTGTCCAATAAGATGGTCTTAGCAGCAATGCTTTGGCTACTATGGAAATCATTACATGTGGTTAATGGATTCCACAATAAAATGTTTTATTCCCATGCTATTTTATGACAATTTATGTTCCAATATGATCTATGCCTTATGTACTTCCATGTTTTATGTCGTTGCTCAAGATTTTGGTGCTTAAACATTATGTTTTTTTAAGTTCAAATGTATATGGTATGTTTTATTTTATCCATGCTTACCCTGAATGAGAATTTGATCTCACCCTTTTTATGCATTATTTTCCCCCATGATTAAAAGTAAGGTTTTAGGTAAGGAAACAAAAAGTGGAAGATCTTTATGGGAGATGTTGAAGATCATTCACCATGATTAGAAGATTATGTTCCAAGTTTCCAAAGACACTAAACTATTATGGTCCATGTGTGTCTGATTTTGTTATGTATTAAGTATTTCCGCAAAAGAAATGTAATATCTATGTATGTCATGCTTCAGGTATCTACAGTTGGTATCAGAGGAAAGGATTAGTAAACATTTGGAAACTAGGATGCGAAAAATTTAGTAAGATTCCTAGAGATATTTCAAAGGTATGTCTAGTGATTCCCTAAGGTTAAGTATAAGTATGGGTTATAGTCCTAGAATTATGGTAACGATATTAGATTAAACCTAATATGTTAGATATTGAAGTTACTCCCCCTTTATTATGATTGTTGCCTCTCACACTATTCTTTTTGGGTTTTAGAAAATGGCTTGAAACAAGATGATTCACGATAATAGAGGATATAATGGACAATGGAATGATATTCTTAATGAGAAACCAAATGAAATGGGATTTGGAAGTCCAAACATCATTATTATGCCGAATCAGCAATCTCATAATATGACCAATAAACTCAAATTTGGTGAGTTTCCTGACTCGGATAATAAGAGAAAGATGGAGTTTCATGATGATCATAGAGGAAAGATAGTTCAATTTCCCCTATGTAAATCATGTCAGAAGTGGCATCAAGGATAATTTTTCAAAGTTACCGGAAGATGCTTTGGGTGTGGAAAAGAAGGACATAAAGCCAGTAAGTGCAAAGGAAAAGGTTCAGTTAACACAATGGATAAGGATAATGGTATTGCTACGACATCAACAATGGTTAAATGTTTTAAATTTGGAATGTACGGGAATTATGAAAACCAATTCCCCAATGGAAAGTCTCATGAAGAGAATCAATATGGTCGTATGGGTAATATTTATGTTGATGATGATGAAGAGACTACAAATGATAAGTGAGATGAAAGAATTGTTGAAGCTCGGTCAGTGGTTTAAGAAGGTAGTGGAATGAATACATGTTTATCAAGTGTAATGTTGTATAAGTAATCTCATGGTACTATGGAATAAAGAGACATCTAAGGATTGTCACAATATTTTCTTTCCTTATGTTTTAAAAGTGTGTGATGAATGGTACCAGTATTTTTGGAAAGTAGTTGATATGCGCATAATGAAGGGATAAGAAGAAAATTAAATGTTTGATATTATTCATGAGCTCATGACTGATATAAGGATAAAGTTATATAATGGTTTGAGTATATAGAATTTTTAGATTTTGGTATCTGGAAAGAGTTAACTTTTGACAGCATTCATGTTTTCACTAAGGTTTAATGTGTATTCATTTTTCAAGAGAATACATGATTAAGGTATTCACATGATTGGAATGTGACCAACAAGATAATGGGGGATAAATGATGGTTGGTTGATGACATTTCAAGTAATCAAATTCTTTATCATATGAGCTTGGACCGAAGTTTTTTAGATAAAGATTGGAATTGATTATGTTTCACATAAGATAGTATTGTTTAAGGATATAAAATTTTTAGATATTATTGATGGGATGTTATAGTAATGTAGTTTTAGAAAAAAGGACAACCTGCAGGACGAGCAACAACACATCGCATCAGACAGGGCTGTGGGAATCGAACCAACAACCGAAGTGTGACTGGCCTTTATCTCCTACCACTGGCCTACAGGAAGTCCCTCTTTAGTAGAAACTAGTTTTATTATATTAGTAAGTATGATTTATGAAGTATAAGTCCATTTTATGAACCAAATATGATTAATCTCACTATAAATTGACTTATTATATTTAATAACTTTTGTTATCCTTTTGTTCGAGACAGATGGAATGACCCGTCATTCTATCACATGACCTGCTAACACTTCATGAATAACAAATTCAACTTTATTTCTTTAAGAGATGATGTGGAAATTGTTCAAGTCACAAACAACAGTGAGATTGTACCAAAATAAATTAATTACTTATTCTAATTCAAATTCTTCAACTTTAGGGAAATGATCTTGAAAACCAAAAATGTTGTTCTAGTGCCCTTATATTGGATGAATCAGATGGTACCCTAGATCATCACAAATTTATGGCTTTGTGACTGTTGGCTTTTTCATATCCATGTTCTCTACCACTCTATATCAGAACATGATGGTTAGATTTTTCTTCCATATCCATATTTTCACTATGTTCTCCTACGTGAAAACCCACTGATGAGTTAATTTGGGTAACATTTACATTTCATACATTAGTATTTTAATCCATGTTTGGTATTCCTTTTTACGATGTGGGTTTCTATTAAAAAAACTTTCGAGTAGTAAACCATTTATAACCCCGACGAATTTTGAGGGTGAAATTCATTTTACGGGGGGTATAATGTAACACCCAGAGATTTTATGAAAAATATTATTTTTAAATTCATTATTCTCTTGGTTTGTACACTACACAAAAAGGATCTTGTACAACACGCATCCCTGACTTGGATTGCATTAAATGCAATAAAGACCTTCCTCGATAGCGTGTGTAGTACACAATACCAAGTTTCACTAAACGAGATATTATTATAATATTATTTTGAACTAGCTTTTATGTATAGTAATACCCACTTTTTGAAATTTTATAAATTTTATCTTTCAAAATAAAGGTTATTTTTGGATTCAGAATATCGAAATTAGATTAGGGTTAAATTTTGGAACTTTTCAGAAAACATTCATATTCCGATGAATAGTTAAAATTACTATATTTTAATTAAAAACATCTTTTTTAATCGAAATAATTATTTTTGATATATTATTAATTTGGGTGGTTTTAAAGTATATTTAGAATATATTTTATTCATATAATACAATGTTTGTCATTGGATGTAATTTCACATTTAAACCAAAGATAAACAAGTGTCAATCTTTTGATAGTTATTATCTCTTAAAAACACGCTATTTGTTTTGACGATGAGAAATAATTTTTAAATTAATTAATGAAACTGATATGTTTTGAATTTGGTAAAATATACATTATATTTGAATTTATAATATCAAATATATCTTAGGCCTAATTTTTGGTATTTTTCTGGAAACATTATTTTTTTAATGAATAGTGAAACCACTAAGTGGTAGTTAAAAAACTAAATTTTTCATAAAACATAATTTTACCACTTCAGTGAGTGGAATTTCGAATATCCGAGAGACATGGTTAATATCAAGGACTAAAATGTGGTCCAATGAGATGAATATATTTTTTTTGTGAAAAGTATCTTTTTTACTTTCATTTACCACATTTAAAATTAAATAGGGTAATTAAGTGTAAAAATGATATTATTATTATCATAACACATGTCCTAATTCTATTCTAGAAGTGTAATTAGACCAAAAACAACCTTAGGAATAAAATATGACCATTTATACCCACTTGGATTAGATTAGGACATTTAATATTAATTTATTTAAAGAAGAGTTAAAATAGGTAAAATCAAAGTTAAATAAGTAAATCATTTTTAATATATGGTTATACATAAGGTAAATTCATCTATAAATATTCATTATAAAGATAAAACTATTTCATAGATAATTGCATTTTATTTATAATTTTTAGACTTTATATAATTTAATTTATTTATGACACAATGATGATGCAGTAATTATATTATTAATAAAATATTGACATAATTGATGTTATAAATACCAAAATAAATGTAATTTGAGCCTTTTTATGAATTACAATAATTTTATATGTTAATATTACATGTTATTATTTATTTAATTAACTTTTTTCGAAGTAATCATGCTTTTATGAGATTCACAAAAATCAATTACCAAATAGTGTTAAAAATTGACATAAAATAGTTTTTAAAAAGAATATTATATTATTAGTTGTTATTTTATTCATAAAAATATATGGATATGCCAAATGACTTATATAAGGTTATATATATTAATAATAAACAACTTGGGGTTCGTTTGGCTTGTTATAGTATGTTTATTAACCATATAGTGTAAGAAAACATGAAGACACGTTAAAAGTTAAATTATCTAACTTAAAGTTAAATCTTAACGATAAGGTTACAATAGAACCCTAAACTTGTCTAAATTCTGTTGGATGAGATTATTTAGACCCATCCCCACCTTAGATTCAATATAAATTAATTTTGAGGTATTAAAAACCGAATATGACTTTATAATAAAAGACTATTTTTAGTTTTTCCTAAGGTGCCCCTCTTCTCCCTTATAAAAGGGAACCTCTTCCCTCTCTTCCTCAAACCACTTTAAGACTCCAAGCTTGGCCAAACCCTACAAAATTCTCTTCTCCGCTTCCCTAGAAACATCCTAGAGGTCCTGGTCTTCTTCAAATAACAATGTTAGTTCCCTAAGAGGAGGTCTCAAAGAGGCGCTTCAAAGAAGAGGTAATGTCCATTACTGATTCTTTCAACTTTATTTCTTCTTCCATTTCTTCTTATTTAGTTGTTTCATTATGAATTAATAACATCAGAATCACTCATATACTGATATGTTATTATAAGTATGAAAAAACCCTATTTCACCATCTATCCATCCTATGGAAAACGAAATCACCACGCGTGCGTACGTACGGAATACCGTCTCCATGCCGCGGTGAAATATGTTTTCCACCAACACATTACATGGATATGTATAATGGTGTAATGAATAAGTATATATGGTTATTATAACATCATACTGATTTTGATATGTTATACCATCCACACCAATTCTATTCAATAATTATGGGAACGATATCATCGCTTGTGTGTACATACAGACTACCATCTCCACGACGCGATGAGATTCATTCTCGATGTTAACCATACAAAAATTATCATAAAGTTTATATAATGAATAATAATGAAATATATGAAATAATAATTCTACTGGATTTATTTATATATATATTTCATCTATTTAGTTTCATTCAATTCAATAAGGAAACGAAACCATTATTCTTGCGTACGTACGGCCTACCGTCTCCATGAACGGTGTGTTTCATACCTTTTATCGATCTATAATATATATCTGTATATGATGAATATATATTATATATAAATAATTTTTTTCATTCTAGAATTATGTAAATTAGGATATAAGTAATAATATCAAGAACGACAAGTCGAAACACATACGATAAATGAAATGATTTTACCCAAAACGCTACTTTAACATGGAATTTACAAAAGAACGGATAATATAAAGTCATAAGTGAAACATATATGATATCATAACAATAAATATTATTCTTTAATAAGTCAGTGACCTTATTTAGATCATTATATAGGAGGTTCAGATACGTACGAAGCATATCAGACCTAAGGTAAAGGATAATTTTTCAAATCTCATTCTTTTCTGAGATTACTTATACGTAAGTATTTACAGGGGTTATTTTTATCATCAAAGTCCATGTTTTCGAAAATTGTTTTTATTTATGTTTAATGTATTTTTTACAGGTTTTACTTTTACTGCATGGTATATAAGGAATCATTCTTTTGTTATGATGTTCTTTTTGACTTTTTTGACAAATGTATGAGAAGAATGTTATTTTTAACTTATACGACATGAACGGAATTTTACAGTTTTATAAAGCCTTATTTTCATAAAGCTTCCTCCAAAAGATTTCATGACTATTTTCAACAAAATCCTTTTCTTTTTAAATTTCACGACATTTTGTAAAAATAAAATGATTTTGAAGAAGAAAGGATATTTTCCTCAATAATTCATTTCATGTGTTTTATCACAACCATTTTGCATCTAAGATGAAATTATTTCATATGTGTATGTTTCAAATATCATGTATCTATGATTTACATGGTTTCACTTTTCTTATTATGAAATGATATCCATTTCTTTTATATGGATTATGTGATGATGGGATGATGTTTATGAAACCCATTTTATTTATTGGGTTGTGTATGTTTATTTTGTGGCACAAGTAAGAATTATTTCATTATGAGATGGGTGGGACCTATATCTCCCTCCAATGCATTGGGTAAGGACTTATATATCATGAGATATACATAGAAAGAATAGTAATTTAATCCGGTTCAGTGTTACAGGAGTCAAACGAGGAGCAAACTCGATTCAGAAACGGACTTTGTCCACTAAGATGGTCTTGGAAGCAATGCCTTGGCTAATATGGAAATCATTACATGTGATAAATGGATGCCACAATTACATGTTTTATTCCCAAGATATTTTATCATGATTTATGTTCCATTATGATCTATGCCTTATGTACATCCATGTTTTATGTTTTTGCTCAAGATTTTGATGTTTAAACCTTATGTTTTTTTAAGTTCAAATGTATATGGTATGTTTTATTTTTTCCATGCTTACCCTTACTGAGCATTTGAGCTCAATCTTTTTATGTTTTATTTTCCCCCAATATTAAAATTATGGTTTTAGGTAAGGAAACAAAAAGTGGAAGTTATTTATATGAGATGTTGAAGATATTTCACCACGATTAGAATATTACATTCCATGTTTCTAAAGGCACTAAACTATTACGGTCATTGTGTGTCTGATTTTGTTATGTATTAAGTATTTCTGCAAAAGAAATGTAATATCTATGTACATCAAGCTTTGGGTATCTAAAAATTTCATAATGGGAATGATGAAATAATTTATTTATGAGAAGGAAGGACAATATGGTAGAAATTTTTATCATAAGAAACCCACTAATGTGATGGACGAAATGATTGTTCTAGTCTACCATCTATGAAAATTCAATTTTTTCAATTGTAAGGAACTAGGGAATGTTGCAAACCAATGAATGAAGACAATGGATTTTAGAGACATAAAAAACCTCCAATGAAGAAAAGGAAATGTTTTCCATCACTACCATTGAAGTGGATCCCAAAAAAGAACTGGTGATGGCGACTATAGTTATTCATTCAATAACAACAAACATTGTTTTTTGGTTATATACATTCCATACTTTTAGGAATGTATAGTAGAATTATCCAAACACCACTAGAATTAATTGAAGTACATAAGACAGTGAAAATAGAAAATGGGGAAATTATTTCATACCATGTATATAACTCATCCCCACTCCAATTTTATGGGATGAAGATCCTATGGTTGAATTTGAACCAATTCTGTGAATTGATTTATTTTCCTTATATAAATCAAATATAAAATCTCACGAGAAGAAAATCACTCTCTGTATTAGAAATGGACCCCCAATTTTGTATATGATTAAGGAGGAAGTAGATTCTTATATAGTACGATCAGGTCAATCTTGTATATTATTTTTGTATGATAATTCATATCAAGCTAAAATGATTATGTATAATGATAGAACAATCCTCAAAGACCTTCCAATTGGGATAGAATACACTAATGTGTTTCCCCCTGAATTTTGTGGTTTTCCTCTTGTTTGATAGATTTAATTGTCATCCAAGATTATACCTGGGAAATTTCTATTATAATAGACTTCGTAAACAATGAATTATTTGTAACATGATTAGCCAAAGAATCAACAATGCGAGAATCTGGATAAAGGGCTAAAACATCCTTGTGGTTCACCATGGGACGCAACAGTCCTCTTCATCAAGAATATGTATGGATCTATACATAGTTTCATTTATTTCATGAACTCAATAATAACATGATGTATAAAATGTATCCACTCCTACCAATTGATGACTTGTTCGATTAGATACATGGAGAGTAATACTTCTAAAAATTGGATCTTTGGTAGGGATATGATCAAATACGAGTGAATATGGAAACCATCCCTAATATATCTTTCCGTACAAGGTAAATGCACAATATGTTCATAGTGATTCCATTCAAACTCACTAACATTCCAACAATATTCACGGACATGTTGAATAATTTCTTTATATACTTCCTTGTGAAATTTTTTCATGTCCTAATTGATTATAATATAATATTCTCCAAAAGAAAGGTGGAGCATGAGGATTATTTGATCACTACGTTAAGACCATATGAAAGATAATATATATTCCATGTATAGAACATGAGTGTTCTATTTGATGGAATTATCTTCCCTGGGGAATATCATCCCATGAAATGGGATACCTATGGACCCATTAAAAATTGATGCAATTGAAGGAAGGTCGGGGCTGCCATCTTTTATAGAAATCCATTGTTTCCTTGGGTTATCTTGGTATTATCAATTATTTTTGAGAAATTAATTAAGATCTTCAAAATATCATAAATAGATAACTCAGATGGGAGTGATATTTTTCTGGATGGAATAATATAAGGAAATATTTAAGAAGCTCATATATTAAATTATCACTATAATATTTCTCAAATTTTCAAAAAATTTGGGATATCATTATGGTATAAAATGATGATTCAAATAATGGATTAGTCTGTGAAATAATGAAAAATGATAATGTGATTGACTACAACTCAATGTAGTTGAAAATTTATGATTGAAACACTCTTATTAATGATCTAGAGTTGGAAGCTATGCTTTTTGTGTTGAAAATATTGAAGAATTATCTATATGGGGTGAAATGTGAGAAATATATGGATCACAATAGACTAAAATATATATTCACATAAAATCATTATAATATGTTCTATAGAAGATAGATGGAGCTCATCATGGATTAATAACTCTCAATCCACTACCATCATGGAAATGAAAATTAGGCATTGGATACTCTAAGTAGGAAATATCATGAATCATTATTAATGATGAGAACTGAGAAGGATCCAATATTCATAGAAATTCAAAGGATGGAAATGTGAATCATTAAGTAAGGAAAATAATCAATACTTTTTCTAATGATTACTAAACCAACACTAATAGAGGCAATTAATGATGCTAAAAGAAATGATTTGTAAATATTGAAGAATGTGTAAGTATTGAGAATGGAAAAATCCACATAAGATAAAATTTATTATGAAGGAATTGTGATATTTTTCCAGGACTATATGTTTCATCGAATCCTAAGTTAATGAAGGAACAATTAAATGATGCACATAGTTCAACATTATCTATTCACCAATGAAAAACAAATATGTATCATAATATCCTTGTGAAATATTGGTCAGACAATATATAGAAGGACATCATCAAGGTGGCTGTAATTCAAAAAAAAGTGATGGTTGTAATGAAAAAGTACGAGGGGATGATTAAACTATTACCCATACCATCACATAATTGAGAAAACATCAACATGTACTTTTCCACATGATGTTCAAAGACATATAGGGGAAACAATGATGTCTTAGTAATGGGGGATCATTTTAAAAAGACTAAAAACATCATTATTAGTCAATACTGCTTATAATAATGTCATCTTACATGGGTATACATCATATACATGGTAATGATGGATAAAGTACCACTACCAATTTCTCAGATCAATATCTGATATTCACATAATAGTTATATAGGATTATACAACATGCTATAAACACTGAGCTAAAAATTCATATAACCTATAATCATTATAATAATTATAATTAGTAGTAGAATATTATGAAAAAAAATACATGTGGCAAGAATGTTCTATAAACATGAACATGATATGGGAAAACCATCATTCTTTGGTCGAGTTATCTTATAATAACAATTTACACATGAGAATCCAAATTGATCCATGTTAATTCTTTTATGGGAAGAGGATAAAAGTACAAGAATGTTGGGACGAATTTCGGGAAAAACATAAAGGCCCTAAAATGTTCAAGGAAATGTTGGAGAAAGATAATACAATTCAAGATCCCATGATGGATGCTCAAAGTCGATATAATAGTTATGCTGACAAATATGGATGTGACATGGAGATTAATTTTTGAGAAATTGTATTCATTAATATATCCCCATGGAATAAGTTCATGATATTTGGGAAGAATGTAAAGTAAAGTCCAAGAAACATCATCCCCTCTAAGATCATTGATCGTATTAGAATGATGGACAATTGAATGGAACTACCACCGAACCTATCTCAAGTACATGATATATCACATGTACCCCTCTTGGTAAGGTATATACTATACCCCTCACGTATACTCCATCCCTGAGGTTGTACAATTTTAAAATAAACTTTCTTATTAGGAGAATCTAGTTAATATCGTAGATTTTAGAGAAAATTTTATATGAAATAAGACTATTCACCTTGTAAATGTATTATAGGGAAACCAAAAGTGTAAAGAATAAACGTGGGAACCAATGAAGGTGATGAAACAATTTATCCTTTACAGTTTATTTGTTTCAATAGAAAATTTCAAGGGTGAAATATCTTAATGGGAAAGATTGTAAAAACTCAAAAAAATAAAATGAAATTCCCCTCATTTTAATGGAATGTTCTATTATGTAATATGCTTATATAAAACAAATGAACTTTTTTTTTATTATATCCAATTATATATAAAATACTGCTATGTATCAATAACATTGATAATATAGTTGTAGAATAATTATCAAATGATTATTATAAATATTGTATTTTAACAAATCCAATTGACACAGTCAAATGAAATGATAGCATTAACTAGTTGGATCATACCCTATCAAACCAATTAATCAGAAATTATAAGGGAGATAGCATCAATGATATTTTATTTTGACCAAGACCAAGATGTGGTCCAATAACATACACATGAGAGAAACCATTTATAAGAGAAGTCCATGATAATCGATATCATGACCCAAACCATGTTCGTCTAACCACCCCATGAAATCCCCACAATCACGCACATTACTCTTAGTGATATTGACAATTTATTAAATTGATATGTATCAAGATCCAATAAATATGATAATGTACAATTTTTTTTATAAAATATTAAATATTTTTCTTCTTATTATTTTAACTAGATTAATGATTTTTATTTTGATATAAAAATGAACAAATTTAATTTTTTGGTAATATTAAAATTTAATTCAAGAATTTATGGATAAATAGATATTCAAAATAAATAATATTTCATTAAAATATTAATATTAAATATATTTTTCAAATATAATTGATCATATAATATTTAAGAAGTCAATAGTAATTTTTTATAAGTTTTAGAAAACTATTATTTTCATCAAATGTTGTAAATCATAGTTAATAGTGATTTTAATTTCAATGTAAAAATTTTCATCTTTATAAAATGATTTAGATAAAATTAATATTATTATTTGAATTATAACATAAAAATTTTCCAATGGTGAACTTTTAATATTTTGATGAAATATTTGAATTTTCGGGAAAAAATTCAATATAATTTACCGATATTTTGTATAATATGATATCATAATGACCCAAAAATAATTTAATTATTACTATATATGGTATCCAATCCATAATATAGGTTTTCCATTAAAAATATTCTGACTTAATTTTTGTTTTGTTATCATCATAATGGATTTATGAATCCCCCAATCCCATTAATATATTTTATGGTTATAAAATCATTTCATTAGGGGTATGAGTCATCCCCACATATGAAAGGAAATTTATTTTATTAATTGAGGACAATGGAATTATAAAATAATGATAAAACACTTATTTAAAAGAAACATGAGAAAAAACTATGATATGGTTTGTGGTTTTGGTTATTTTATTTTGTAGTGTCCAAAACCTAACTAATAAAGAAACCCCACTCTTTTCATATATCAACCCACACAAGATTCGATTTCCCTTCACTCGGGATACTTGTATATGAACCATAACCATCCCTCCACTCTCTATATTCCTCCCAAGGCAGCCCATGCTCTCAATAATACCCTACCATGCTTTTGGAGTCACACACTCAAGTAAGGGATCATCCACTCTCCTCTATTAATAATTAAAATACAATTTCCATAAATTTCTTTCTTTTATATATAAATTTTATTTATATATCCACCTTAATATAAATTTTTTTATCAGTAATTATAGCTTTATTTGACTCTCAATAATCGTTCTATGATCCTTTTTGTACACCCATAACCATGTTGTAAATTTTTAAGTGATTTCTCACTTCTTATTTAAATTCAAGCACTTATTTTATGTAATGTATCTTGAATTCCATTTTCATATATTGGGATATTTTCATACATATTCTAAATATATTCCATTTCCTGAATAAAATATGAGATTTCACTTTAATTATCATTAAGCCTCTCAAGATACTTTCTGTACACCTGTTATCATGCTGAAATATAGTTAGGATTCTTTTATGTTGTTATGCTTATTCATCACCTTATTCATTATATTACCAATTTCTAATGTTGGTATATGTTATTAATTGTCACTATTACAATCTATTGTATATATATTATGATATAACTCTTTCTATATCATCAAAAAAAATTATGAGAATTTATGTGACATCTTTATGCTTCCAAAATATTATTGTGATTTTCCATGCCAACCAAATTCTACAGTGAATACCATAAAAATTTTTCAAGAAGGGTTTTAACCTTTATATATATTTAGTTTTTGATTGGGGAAATAAATTTATGTATTCCATACATTTTATTCATGGAATAAATTACTATGATGAATGTATCCATGTTGTATGATTTATGTGGCACACATTAGCTTGATGATTAAATGAATGAAACAGGTGTGCCCAAAATTATATAGCCCCCAAATGAATTGGGTAATTTTTACTATCATGATATTTCATCTTGGGACTTTGAGTGAACCATATTTATTTATAGAAAATTCCCAACCAGGATGTCTTGGACATATCTCCTTGGCCAATGTTTATGATGTGGTGTTTTATGTAGTTTCCACCATTCACATGGGGACATAGGTTGGTTTGTGACTCTCAAAATCCTTGATTTATCCCACATGTCCCAGAAAATAAAAAAACCTCAATGATGAATTTAAATAAACCATAATTTTTTTCATTAGGGTAAATAATCTAGTCATCAAAAAAATTGTCAAAGAGTAGCAGTTTCTTCCACCTTAAACTTTTATTATAAAACAATACTCATAATTCTTTTGAAAATGTTGAACTCATTACCATCACATATACATGGATAAAATGTCTCTATAAAAAATGTGTTATTTAATCATATAAGTCTTCAAAATATTATTCTCAATTTCATTCAATGATATCATGGTGGAATTAGTTACATCAAATTCAGGTATAGATATGATGAAAACATCTATCCTATGATATTTTAAACATTACCTCAAAAAATTAATCCAAATAAAATATTTGAAATAATATAATATAGAGGTACACATTGTATTAATTAAATTATCTATACTAAATAACTTCTTGAGATAAAATATAAATTTTATAAGAATATGGCCGGATACATCTAGTAATAACCAGATGTCCGAAATATGGTAGGCTGGGGTGAGTTAGGTTATAGAAATTACTTATTTGTTTGGATCATGTTCTCATGTAACCACAAAAAATTAAACCTATAAATTCAAACCAAATATTTATAACACCCAAATATGAAAAATGTTAACAATGAATGGATTTAACTTTGTTCATTTAAATTAGATACACATAATTATCAATAATTTTTTATTTTATGATGTATAAAGATAATAGTAACTGAATATTATAATTATAGGGTTGATAAAAAAATCATTGTGGTGTCCAAGGGTCACCCCCTCCTCTAATATCATTACACTCCTTTTAAGACTGTGATATAAAAATTATGACACATAAGTCACCTAGAATAATATTTCCAAAATATAATCTACCCACCATTCAAAATTCTGCATTTCATCTTAGTGCCTTATTCTATTATAAGATTATAACATCAATACAATACACTAAAATTTATAATTATTGGTGGGTTTTTAGTCATGGTTTAAAAAATCACTACTAAAAAATTTCAAAATATAGAGGTGATTTTTTTTAAAACTATCTTTAAATATGTTTTATCATATGACACTTCTTCTCCAAAAACCCATGCAAACCTGACACCCTCCACCTTTTCCACCTACCATATGAAAACAATCCCCCTCATAGCATCCCCATAATTATTGGTCACCATCTCCATATATTTTAACACCCCCCTGAACCCAACTCCCCTCCCACCACTTCCCAATACACAATCAAATCATAGCCACCTCACACTGGCCCCATTCTCCCCCTAACTGGAAGATTCATTCTACATCGTCGTCCCCTTGAATACCTGAACCATTACTATTACCACATATTCCCACAATGCCACAAAACCATAGGTACAATGATCTAAATCATAATACAAATTAAATATTGGAATGTAATAAAAGATTTAATTTTTTTCTATAACAAGTAGGTTTAGGTTTGAATCTAATTTATTGGTATTAGGAAGTGATAAAATGTATTCTTTTTAAGATATATGTTTTTCTTCAGGTGATTCAGATAAATTTCATGCGGTTCTATATAACGGTTTCCATTTTCTTTTGTAGATTAATCATCAAAATATAAATAATAATGGGGTTTTATTGACCATATTTTTTGTTTTAAAAAATGTTTAGGTGGTGGGTTTCGTGTTGTCTATTTTGGATGGATTCTTTAAAGAATTTGTGTGTTGATAAATGGATGGGATCTATGGTGATGGATTATATATTTATATTGAAATCGTTCACTACAAATGTTGATCCACTTCAATTATTATCTAGAGATTATGTTTTATTATGTTCACTAATTATTATAAGTGATGTTGGGTAGATAATCTCATATTTGGGTTTTATGTGATACTTGGGATCACATCAAGATTTTTTTAGGTTAGTATATTTCCAGTTACAAAATTGTTTCTATATTTTAAGTTTTTTCCCACATGGGTGGCCCATAAAACACTCTATTTAACCATGGGTGGTGGTTGATTATATTTTTATGGTATTTTTTCTCGTTCTCACACAAACATTGTGGTATTTATTTGAAAATAAAATATATATATAATTTCGTAGAATGACCTCTAATGTTTATGTTGATTAGTATATTCCTTCCTCTATAAATAGTTTACAAAATTTTCGTTATAAAATATAGAGAACACCAAATTTATATATTTATATATAATGTATCAATGAAAATAAATTACCTTTGTAGGTATATTTTTTTTGGATGAGATGACCATGTTTTGAATTCCAAATCATCTTCCATTCATTCATTCAGAGATAAAAAGAGTTCTCTTCATCAAACATATGAAATGGATTTTATTTAGTCCACATAACTATTTTCACCAGTTATATATATTATATTATCATAAATAAGGTTTCATTATGCCCAAATAAAACCACAATTTCATCATCAATAAGATGAGAAACACATTCCACAATTTGTTTTACTTTATAAAAATAATGATTATTTTTATATTTCACCTTTTCTTCCACAATGTCTGCTAAGCCAGGTAATTTTATTTTGAGAGACCCATCATTTCCAATGTTCACAATAACGTCTTTTAACTATTAATTTAATTTTACATATTTTGAATATCACTTTATTTGATAATATAATCTATTGTCGAAAATCCATAGTTTTTTACTATTGGAAGCATTCAGTGTCTCTCCCAAAAAAACATTCTTCTCTTTAAAATTTCACTTATATTTATGAGCGCATTTATTATTATAAAATATATATTTTATGGATGTTAGAATGATGAGTAATCCATTATATTTTTGAATATTAAAATAATATCTTCCACCAATTTAATTACAAACCTAAAACACATTTTTTTATTTTTTTTCATTATTTTTTTGTTCTCAAAACAACTTCCATTGATGTCGTGAAATCTCCCTCAAACCAAGCCTCCCATGATTTTATCTCATGTTTCAAAATTGAGTATTAAACTAAAAAATATTTCCCATTCTCTAAAATCCTATACAATATTAATAAAATCTATATAATTTCTACATAACATTATAATAAGTATATAATCCAGAAATTGATACATTTCCTCCTTTTCTCAAAGTGTTCATGTATAAGATATATTTTTTATATTAAACATATTGTAAATTTTTTCTTCATTTATAGTATTTTTCATCATGTTTATTTTCTTCAAATTTACATTTTTCTTCGTATCACAATTTTTTTCTACAAACATGGACTTGGTAACTTCACTCTTATTATTTAACTATTCAGAAAAATATTTAGTATAATCAATGATGTAGAGTTTTTCTTATATTTAATATACTCATTATTAATCTATTATTATCCATATTTTAAAATTGAATTTTAACAAATGGATTTGAAATAATTCATTTATTCTTCAATATTGACAAATTTAGAATGAATACATGCATTCTATTTCTCTAATATCTCTTTTATTTCTTCTATAATGATTTTTAAATTCATAATAACACCATGAGTATTATTTAGAACTTAAATGCCCTCAAGAGAACTTAATTTTTATCTTATAAAATAAAATAAATTAATTCTAATAGTTTTATAGTACTATTTATTATTATAATAGCATTATATAAATAGGATATCATTGAGAGTCCGAAAATTAAATCCCTATTTCATAAACCCTCTTTCAGTCTGCACATATTCAAATTTATAACTACATTCAATACGGGTTATATTTTTATCATTTAGTTTTTAAGTATCCATTTTTCAACAATCTCATCACTAAAAGTATCAACATTCAGATCATGTCAACTACTATCTCATTTTTTAGAAAATAATTTTATAATTTAATATTTAGAAAAATTTCAAACCATGAATCTATATAAATCCATTGACTTATTAAATTTATTTTTATATAATAATCTACTCATTTATTCTTATTCATTACAATCCAATTAAATTTTTTATTATGGTATTCTTCCTATCAAAATTATCAATATATCTACACTATTAACATATTATAGGTAAATTTATCTGGTATTTTACTATCCATTCTATTTTTTATGATATAAACTAAATTTCCTCAAAATTATCTCACCCAAAACATCACAAAAATATGAACAGGTTTATTATATTTCAATAATAATATTATTAGTATTTTTTAGTTTTGAAAAAAATTAAGGTTGATTCTTTTTCTAACATTCCATTTTCGAAAAAATATAGCTTCTTATATCATAAGATATTAAATGGTTGTCTAATTCTTCAAAATGAATAATAACTGATTTCCTGTCATTTAAAAAAGATAAATTAGCCTAAAAATAATCAAATTATATTCTTAAAATTATTTTACAATATTATAATAATAAATCATGTCATCATAACAATGATTGTACTCAATACATCATTAGTTCTTATGATGAAATTTTCAACTATATAATCATCATTTTATTTAATATTTTAATATTTCATTGTCCAAATTTTTAGATTTATTTTCATCCCTTTTTATTCCCTTGATATATATTGAAATTTATTTTTCAAATGTATTTTATATATTCCATTCGCACTATGAAATATAGTGTCTAAAAGACATGAAAAAATAGCATTACACGCATGTCCCTCATTGTCATGAATATTTTTATCTATCTACACTATATGATTTCATTTTATCCATTATACATATTTCTCTCTATAACCTTAGGGGTACTAAACTTTTTTTGAATTATTTATTCATTTTCAGGCATCTTTATCAAGAGTTTAATATCTTGTGTATCCATTACTTTGTTTTACCCATTAATCTACATTTTCATCATTGTAGTGGAGGAATATATTCTCTGTGGTAGTATTGTATTTTAATCATGCTGGTTGTGTGAACTAGGTTCTTCTTGTGAAAACCATTGCCTTAATTTTTGTTGGAATTTACATATATAAATCATATATTTGATATTTCTGTAATGATATGTGGTCTATGAAAAATCCACTTTGTATTTTTGTAATTGTTTAATTATGAAAATATTTTCATACTGTGCCAAAAAACTATAAAATTAAATAAAAAAATAATTGTTAATTATAATCATGTATTTTAATCTATATATATTTGTATTTAATTTTTATAAATCCAAAACATCTAATATTAAACACACAAAAATGGTTGCCTTACATTCATCCATATCCCATCAAAACATATCATTAATGTAAACATATAATAGATCATATATTTAAAAATACTTTTATATATCTTATTATCATTTATGACTATAAAGAATCTACTTCACATCGTGAAAGTGATCCATTCTTTGTTTTTATAGAATCTATAGAAAAATAAAAACAATATAAATAATTCTCTTCCATATATAAATTATAATAGGAAAACATTATAATTATTGATGTATACAAGATTTTTGTCATTGTATTTATACTTATCTTACATTTATATTTCATTCTCGATAGATCATATGAAATATAAGGAAAATCAGGTGGTCATAGTGTGAAATATAGCCATTCCTAATCATTCAATGAACAATTAGATATATTCATTCTATGAAAGAACCAAATATGTGTCATTACTATCTTTCATGATTGGAAACATAAATTTATAATTGGATTAATTGAGATCAATCATCTAAAAAATTATTAAATAATGTTTTTTTACTCATTTAATTAATCCATATTCAAATCCACCAGTTTTATATCAACTATGATCAGGAGATATATAAGATAACAATTTAAAATACTTTCTCTTGTAATATAGTGGATCCGTTATGTTATTTTAAAACCACTCTAGTGAGTTTTAGTTGTATCATCTTCAAATAAAGAAAATTATAATATGATAAACATAAATAGAATCACATATATCACTAATATAAATATTATCCACAATTTATTATCTTTTTAGGTTGACTTTTGTAGTAATTATATGAATATTTTATTAACTACATTGTTTATGATTTTCACCTCCATTTGTCTCTTTTCCTACATAGTAATACTTTTGTGTTTTAATTTTTTTAATGAATTGTAGGAGCATTGTGATATGGATAAAAGTTATATTATATTACAGAGGAACACACCACCATATGCAATGGATTTAGAAGTTTTTTTTTATTTTGAAATTTGAAATCGATCCCTTGATAAGAAAATAACATATCTATGTACTAAATGTAAATTTATAAGATGGTTGAAGAGAGAAAAGGATTATGAACTGTTGATACTGAGAAAATTCACTGCTCAAAATTTTGGTCAGATTTGGATTTGAGAGTCAAATATTACAGAATTTTTTTGAACAAATGTCAACTAACATAATAAGCTCCCATCTTCATCAAAAAAGTAAAATGGTATGAAAAACCATACAATCGATGCATTCAAGATTACAAGAAAACTACATAAAAATCCAAAAATATCAGAACAACTAGTTGAGGCTGCTATAAATAAAAACTTGAAAAGTGATATTTTTTAGACTATAATATAACCTGATCAAGATTGTATCATATCATTGGACTATCCTTTTGATTCAGTGTAGACTGATTTAAGAGAAATCATCACTGAGTAGTGAAATGTGTTTAATTTTTTTATATAATGATGGAAATCAATAGTTGTAATATGGATTGTTTAAATATTCAAAACATTATTTTCTATTAATGTTATACCATATCAAATGCCAATGTGGAATTTAAAATAAGGTGATGTCTATGATATTAGAATTGTTTAATGATTATATTCATGTACCAAATATCCATGATTATTTTTACGATATAAAAAAAGTTTTTCAGAAACATAATCTTAATTATAAAAAAAATACATGCATGTCCCAACTGTTGTATGCTTTTTTGGAGAGAGGACTCAAGAAAACATGATTGAAAAAAATTATCTTATTCTTGATTGAATACAATGGGTGATTTTGGAAGTCTAAATAAATATAAAACTATGATTATGAAAATAAGGAACAAACCTACAATGGTTTTCATTACATTACATTAATTCATCAATTAAAATGATTATTAATGTCATAGAATCCCGATTAACACATGTAGTGGAATAATTTAGATAATAATATTGATGGTTTTCTATGACATCAAATAGATTAATAATCATGGAATATATATGATTCATCACATCCATATTTCTAAGAAGATCCTAAGAATGTTTGATTGGGATTGGATATCGATGGATTAAACCCATTTGGGACTTTGAGCACTAGTTATAACATTTGCATGGTTATTTTGATCCCATAAAATCTTCCTCAATGGATGTGTATAAAATAAACATATTATATCATTTAGATGATTGTTCATATAAAAAATTCCAGAAAATGATATTTATGTATACTTACGTCATTTAATTGAATTATTACCAGAGTTATACAAAAAAGGTTTTGATACATATGATCTGTATTCAAGAACAACATTCAAAATGAAAGATACTCTAATGTAAACCATTAGTGACATCCATGTACATTGTAATTTTTATGGTTTGAACACTTAAAAGGGTTTAGAATGTCTTATATTTAAATTTTATTTTGAGCATGACCAATGAAATCTCAATATAAAATTGTGCTTCTTGTTTCATCAATGATTTCTTAGTGCATCTCATATATTTCTGTTTGAACTAGCCAAAATTAAAAGGACCTATTGATCATATACCACCTCCAATGTTGATAAGGATTTTTGAAATATAATCAAAACAAGTAAATAATTAAATAAAAATTTGGAAGATTCACAATTTGAATTATAGAGGGAAATGAGTTCGATGTACATCATCAAGTGAAATCTGAACATAAAAATTTAATAAAAATTTATATTGTCAAAATATTTATATTGGAAATTTAATTTTTTGTGGAATAATCAGGATTTTTTATATTGAAAATAATTTTTTAAACTCTGGTCTTCACATTTTTTAATAAGTAATCAATATTGAAGGATTTTTTCAGTGCAAATTATGACTTACATGGAATCACATAATGCCTGATATCTGACTAGATGATGATGAAAACTATGCTCATTCAATTTTGGAAATGAAAAATATGGATAAAAATACATTCCAACAAATTTTTAAAAATGTGAGGGTATCTTATGGTTCTTCATGCACCATCCCGAGGTGTGCTGACTTAAATAATCGTAGGTCACATGGATAAAAAATTAATGATTCACATATTTTTTACAACAGTTAATATCATTATATTTAGGAACATGATTAATTAAAAAGGATATTTTTGTTACACTAAATTTTTTTACATTATTAAAAATCTATGTGAGAAAACTCTAAAACCATTTGATTATGAAATTTTTTTATAGATATATTAACAGACACCTTTTGTAAAGGAGATGATTGTTCTTCTATAGTTTTCTACTATCATGATGCATTAATTTGGGAATTTGGATGAGGAATCTAAATTAAGAGACCCCATACATTATCGATGAATGTATCCAATTGATAGGAACACTTTTATATGATTTTAAATTATGTAAAAAATCAATGAAGCCTCATTAAATAAATAATTATTATTTTTTATTTTAGTTCACAGATATATTGGGAATTTGAAATCAGACATGAAAAATAATTCTCTACTTGAAGGCTCAATTTATGTTCTCTATTTTGGTGAATACTTATTTTCCTTTTTTCTCGATACTAGGATGAATTTGATAAAATATTCAATCGATTGGTATGTGTTTGTGAAACAACAACACAATATAAAATACATGGGAAATCAATAATCATTCTTACTATTGGTTGATCTGTTGGGAAGAGCTCAAATTCTCTGCTGACAGAATTCTAATAACCACAGGAACATAGATATGTGAGGATGAATAATGAAATTGTAGATCCATTTATTAAAGTCATTTAGGATACATACAAATAGGGGAATGACAGATTGAACATTAAATGTGAATGATGTACCCTAATATATAAATTCAGGTCTTGTAAAATGGTTTTAATGACATTTATGTTCATTAATATTGAAATAAATACTGATATAAGGTAGATAAATATATTATATAAATATAATAGTGGGTATTTATATTATTAAGTCATGAATATTGATACACGTGAGGATTTCTAATAGGATGGTAAGATTCTTTCTCTAGGTCCTCTAAAACATGTTATAATGTTCAACACATTCAATGTGAATTGAAATAAATATCATACAGTTGATCGAGAAGTGGGCTTGAAAACAATGAATAGTGGTATATTTGCATTTTTAGAAATGGGATACTATGGAATGTGGAATAATATTATTGAATTAAAATACCTTGAGATGTTTTACATTTTTTTATTAAAATGAAATTGGGTGATATTATCTAGGGTGTTTGAATAGATTCTTTGCAATTTACTGTTGTAGTATTTTATAACTTGATAGATGTTAGTGTTTGTTAATTACATGATATTTATGTAATATCATCATAATATAATATGGAATATTAGGTTTATGATGTAAAAAATTAATGGTGGAGTGTAGTTTCTCATTTTAAAAAAAAACTGTATTCTATGGGTGATGAAGTGAAGATTTGACTTCGTTCATTGAATACAATAAATAGAATTAGGCGAACTTATTTTCCCAAATTGATATAGAAAATACTAATCTTGAATAGGTGTATGATGAAGATGATGTAACAATGGATCTAAAAAATGAAATTATTTAAAGATAAAATGATTTCATGACATTAATACTTTCATTTATCAACCAGTTATCTCATATGTGTAGTTATATTTTATTATGTTTTTGAATATTTAGCTTTTTAGTATTGTGCAACAATTAATATATATATTTTTTTGCCTGATTTTTTCAAATATATGTTCTGAATTTATTTTTTACTTTATTAATTGATAGTAATTAAATGTTGGAATAAATATAATAATGTTAGTCAACACTTTGACAAAATTCCCTTAACCATACCAAAAGATGATGATCCATCAGTCTCACTCCATACAAAATTTGAATCACTATCCACATTCCCCCATCTCCGTCACTAATACCCTCCATCAGTGCGCCATTAGTAGCTGAGGTGATGCCTCCCCATTCAAAATCCCTTAAAAAACGAGATCTTGTTTCCACTCATAGTTCTTCACATGGATATTGGAAGATGACTGTTATAGGTAAAAAAATTAATATGAAAAATGTTATTAAACTGTTCATATATGACAAACTATTTTTTCATAAAAGTTAGAAATAATGATTCTATGAGGAAAAAATATAAATTTTTTATTTGTCTAAAATCTAAATGTACTAAAGGTAGTTGTCCCATTTGACTATTATGGGGTCCCTGTGGATGATGCCTCTCGGTTATTTGGCCAGATTCTAGTCAAGATGGTGGTAGAGTTGATTACCCTTCATATTACATATAATGATTTGATGCATATGCATTATTATTTGAGTATTGTTGTTTTGGATTCATATATAATGGTAATTTTAATACATTATGTTGTAATTGAATGTCATTATGTCATTAAATTATAATATTTTGAAAATCAACCTCTTTATATAGAACATTTCCCACTTTCTCATTGCAGGTCATTAAGAACGAATGAGGAAAATGAAAAATTTGGACATGATATTGAATGATTTTATATGGAAATTATAGAAATAATTCAATTAAAATTCATTAGTACCCAACAATTATATGATAAGGTACCAAACTGGGTACCTAGAGAAAAATTGGAATTTTTTATTAATAGGCATCATACTAAGAATCACATGGAATATAAATATATAATTTTATATTAATATCATTTTATATCTATAAATTCATATGAAAATGAGATGACATTGCATACATTACTATTAAATTAGATTTTATTTATTTTAGTATGTTTCAATGCATATTTCATCGAGTCAGACTACGAAAATCACCCCTCACACTGTGAGGAAAACGTGGTTTCTAGAAACCGATCGACTTAGGTAATCTTTTCATAAGTTTAAATATTCATATGAAAATATAATAAGTTCCATGTATTAAATAATTTATTTATATTATATTAATTAAATCTCATAATTTAGGGAACCAAGCCTCTCATGCAGAGCTGTTGTTGGATGTTCATAAAAAATCTGATGGGAGTTATGTTTATGAGCCTGCCAATGATGTTGGGGTATGAATTAAATTTTCATTATAATAACATATTATCAGTTTTACTATTTTAATATACATTTCTTCAAATATAAATGATATTTTATTTACTGGTAAAATTTAAAGAAATACAGGATTCCAATCTCACGTAGTCATACTCAATACCTTAGGATGACCCAGTTGGTTAATTCAGTGGGAAGGAGAATCCTCATTGTGTGTGCGGTATATGTTTTGAACCATTACATTTGAGGTGTTTGGAAGATCATCAGGAAATAGAAATTCATCTACTCCTGTTTGTATTCACTCCCAACCCTAAGATGCTCATAAAGTGATTGTTTCTACGAAATTCACAATTAAGAAATAGGGGGATCAAATATTTACATTGAAAATGCGTTAGATAATATATTTCATATGTTTATCAGATCTTTCCCTAGTGATATTTAATCAATTATTGGTAGTGATCAGGTAAATCACAGAACATCAAAATTATTTAGATCATTAACTTTTATTGGTTTTATGATTAAATATAAATATACAACATTTTTTTTATTTTCGATAAAATTATCTTATAGGTGATGGTATCATGAGTTAGGGACGAAGATAGAGAGGGTGATGAGAAGAGTTTATCATTATGAAATTATTAGTGGTATTTATTTTTTCATGGACTAATATGGAAAGAGAGGGTTTTTTCATGTATCATTTGTGGCACATAGTATCTATATAACATTTTTATTACTTCCATGTTTAGAAAGGATGAAACTGTTTATGGTTCATGTAAATTATTATATATGTTTATATATGATTATGTTTCTTCATTATTTTTAAGTGGACTGTGTATATGAATGTGGTTTAATAATACTATTGATAAATATATATGATTTTTTGTGCATATGATATGGGATATTCATTTTCTTTTGGTCTATGCATTTTTTAGGGAAGTTCTAGGGATACAGAATATACAGATTACATTGTTATTAAATAAACATGTCACGATCCCTCCCTTTAAAGATGAACCTCATATAATGGTAATGAAGTAAAATAGATAATGACCCCATGAGTCCCACATTTTGTAGGCCCCAAGTTGGCGACTAGAATCGAGGCTATAAGAATATCACATAATGGGCGAAATTTCCCATTTAACATTTTCTAGATCAATAGGTAAGATGTATAGATCACAAAATAACTCAATGAAATATATAAAAGAAAGAAAAAACGCATCCCAAATTCAGTTTTTAAATATAACTGATACAAAAAAATATTATCCAAGGTAAATAATAAAAGAAAAAACACTACGCATCGACATAGAAAATATCCCGACATCTGATCTAGTAATTCCCATCACGGTCCTTATAGTCCTCCAATAAACAAAAAATAAATTTTAAAATATAGGGTGAAAAAAAAAGTATGCTAAGAATGAAAAACCAAAGTCGATCATACACATGTGTAGAATCATACTAATTCCCCTAAAACCCCACAGGAAACCAACAACACCTAACAAGTTATACTATCCTTCCACACCTCAGTAAGGAATTTTCACAAGTAAAAAAGTCAAGTAAAGAATTATAGAAAGCGCATCAATGATATGGTACCCTACAAAACTTTCCCACTGATTATCCTCTCTCAAACCATTATAAAAAATTCCTTGGTGCTCCCACCTCTTCTGAATGTACTACACCAAAAACCGCCCGCACACACCAGGGCCTCACATCTAGTCCCATAGCCTGGAAACAAAATCTCATCACATCTATACCTCACACAAATGGACCTCACAACCATGTCCTGACCACATACACCTGGTCCACATACCAGGTCACATTCTGATAACACTGAGGAAATCACCACACATCTCATTAGGAAGACAACTGTAAACCATAACTCACCTATAAATACTAGGGCCTCACAAATCACTACCTTTCTAGAAAATCCTGAGCTATCCACACAATGATATGGGAGCCGGGAAGAGCGGTGGCCGTCCTTCCAACCTCCATCTCATTTTTTTGATACATACACGCTCCTGCCTGAAAATGGGGGTGTTCAGCAAAAAGTGATCCACTAGGGTGGGGTGCGTATTATAATCACAGGGAGGTAAAATTATATATAAAGTAGTAAACACTCAATCCCTAACTATGGGTATTCAATAGAGAAATCATCCAAAAAACCACCTTTTCTTCTACCCCAAAAAAAACTATAAAACACAATCAATTTTAGAAGAAGAAATTTTTGTGGAAGAAAAGTGGGTTCCTGTTGCTATATGTTACTACCTTTATTCTATTATGAAAACATACCCAACCATTTCATAATATATTATTAAATTTGTTTATCCATCCCATTACCACCAGGAAAGCATACAAAAATAGCCCAAGCAATAGTTAAAAGATGGAAAATATTTACCAAACACACTATCTAACAAACCACATTACCGAATATACTACATAGCATTTTTTCTCTATTTGAAAACCATTATAACCACACCCATCAAAATCTTTAAATGTAATTCCGCCATATTCTTCCTCTTAACAAAAAACACAATAGTTATTTCCAAATACTAAAACACACTTCATCACAACCAAAACTGATATCCCCACTATATAACAACAAAAAACCCATCACACCAACAGCATAAACATACCTCGATGCTCAACCACTACCCATCGATTCAACAATCAGTCAATCTCTTAACTTGATATTCTATTTCACCATTCGTACAACCCAAAAAATAGTCATTATCTCAACCCCGTGACCACAAAACCACCCATGGAAAAATAAAGAACAAGGAATCATATATCACATTTCTAAACAAATAAAGAACAGTGTGATCATATTTAGAAAGAAATCATTCTTTAATTCCACTCTGGTAATTCAGGCGTTAACATAGAACAAAAATGATCATATGGTGTCCATGCATTTGACGAAATAATTGTGTTTAACCAAATTAATTTTCATATGACTAGTCATAGAGGATCAAAACTAAATATCCATAATCAATCATAGGTGCACAAACAATGACAACCAAAAAATGCAATTTTCAATAGACATATAGACTATACATATAAAAATATCTATAACCAATAAAACATAAGAATGTGTCACTTTACCCCCAGCCTCTTTATATCAATATTAATCAGAATCAATTATCATTATTTAATATGAATTTTTCTATCTTCACATGATAACAATAATACACCCACCGAAGATGATGAACATATAAAAGAGTTTAAGGGATCTTTACCTTGAAGAATGAATGATCAACAATTCCTCCATCCACCCAAAAAATGGGGTTCGAAAGGCACTATGGAAAAAATAATCCATGGGTTCTACATAAATAATTTTTCCACAAGGAAGAAAGGATTGGGGAATCCCGATTTCATGAGAAAATAAGAAGGAATGAAATAAGGATGGGTGTTTGGCATTGAAGGATTAGATTCGAGGATACTGGGATATGAAGCCATTTTGAATTCCCCCTTAAATGTGGATATTGACCAAGACCACCCATTTTTTGTTTTAAATTCTACATGATATTAAAAACTTCAATGATATGATTTCTAGCATGAGAAATGGATACAAAATCATGTATAAAATATTTTAATCTAATTTTATGTCAAATTAAACAAAAAATAAATGAATCTATACAAATTGGGAAAACATAAATTTTGAGAACATTTATCACCGATGGGTGAGTCTTTGACGTGAATCACCAATGGGTGAGTCCCCAACGATACTCATTGATGGGTGAGTCACCAACACGACCCACTGATGTATCTGTCACCAACACGAATCACCAACACCACTCACGAATTCCACCTAAGGATAGTAATTATTGATTCCACCAACAAACGATGCCTATTGAAGCTACATACTGACACAAACTGTTAGTGAAAAATACCGACACCACCTACTGATGCTACCTAAGAATCCTAACTCACCATTACAAAAAAAGTTTCAAAAATATTGAAATGTGCCACTATTACCTCCCAAAACTCTTCAAACATCAGATATTCATAAGGTAATGGATTTGGGGGGACCGGACCATTGCATTTGATATAGATCAATCTATTATCACCCTATAGAATTCAAAAACAAACACTAAAATAGAAAAAAAAATCAGAACAACAATCGAATGAGATACCTCAAAAGGATCATTCTTAACCTCGAACACAAATACGACATAAATTTTTGTTGATAATGTTCCATGTGTTTTTAGAAAGCTGGATTGAATAATCGACATCTAATAAAACTTCATACGAAACCTACGACCCCAACTAACCACAAGGCACACTAAACAAGAATCAAAAACGACATTGCTGAGACATATAAATCAAGTAATTCTATCATCCATATTAGGGAAATATATTCTTTTTGTGGTACTGACATTCCCAAATGAGTTTAATTGAATATGAATCAATACATCTCGATTATGGATCATGTCCTCCCATATTTTCTTATTTTTATCTCCAATTGCAATATTAGTAAACAAATCATCTAATAAAAAATAGGGTTTTAGCATTATAATCAAATGAGAAAACCAACAATGAAATACTCAGAACAGCTCTGTGTACAGGGTATGAATGTATGTTTCACTTTCACATATACCTTTCATAAGGCCACCGTGCCTCCACAACACACGAACTGAAGGAATTTCCTACCCACACAACACATTCTATCGATATTCTGGGATCCATAATAGCATCTTCATGAACATCACATAATATTTGACATCCAAATCCCCCCATATAATGAAATTAGAGTCCTCAAGAAGATACTGGTAATGCTAAGAGACGTGAAAGATGTCATGGATTCTCTCTAACATGGGTTGAAATGTTAACAAGTATTCCACATTTCCAATACTCTTCAACACCTCGATGGGTTGAAAACCTTAGGAATGATTTCTCACTATGTTCCAAAACTATGCTTCCCATGTAGAAGGTAAACCTTCAAGGACATGTGGTCTCTAACATCAATCTCCATGGGCCTCTTCTTGTGATCAACATATTACTTATTCTTATCCTATGCTACTCTCAGCCTCTCACGAATGAGCTGAACCTTCTCTATCAAGATCTGCAGTTCCTCGAGGCCTAGAATAGCTATCTCTGCAACCTGTGTCTAAAATATAGGTGAATGACATGGTTATTCATACAATTCTTCAAATAGGGCCATTCAAATAAAAAATTTAGAATATTTATTGAATTAAAATTGTACCATGGGTAGGGGTCATTCTTATGATCCACCAAAGTCAATGATGCATGTCTACAACATGTCCTCTAATATATGAATGGTCCGCACTATGTACCCAATTTCTTGAGGGAGGAAATTATTTTACAGTCATAAATGAGTGAATAAAGCATGCATTAATCCCTTGCACACCCATGATTTATGACATGTATTCATACATGAGATGATGGATCTCAGAACTCCATGTAGCCATGCCACCTTGTCCACATTACTCTGGGAAAATGTATTTACTATTTCTGACTCCATAATTTCTATGAAGTGTGTCTTTTTCATTATCATATCTATCAATACTCAGATAACATCACATCCTCTATGAGTATTAAAAAACCATATGAGTAAATCCATCTAGATGTCTTTCTACATCCACTTTGGGACATCTAGGGGATGAAACAAACCACTATGAACATGGTACAAAGCCTTCACCTACTGGCACACTATGCACATCACCACCAAATCATAAAAATCTCATTTCATTATAAGACACCAAAACTACCTCCCTAGGCCACGGTACATCTATGAAAATTCTGGGTGCAATACTAAGGGTGAGTAGTGAAACACAGAGATAAATCTCTCACTCATTTCCACGGGAACAAACTACCTCCCCAAGAATATCATTTGATTGTTACAATCCTATGACCATCCATCTAGAGCATCACCAAAGTCAATGTGATCATGCATCACCTATACCTATTTTTCTCCCCATAGAAACCCCTCCACCTACTACATCAGTATGTACTGCACTGTTATCTTAAATAGATATCCTCTACCACTATCCATTCTGTCATCTATGTGAAAGTATGTCAACTCTCCCACCAACATCCAAGCATATACAGATTCCCAAATGACCTTCTTCTGTTACTTAATTCTAAATTCAGTAGCCCTAACATTCCCCTTTCTGTAGGTGTAAGACATATCGAAATCATAACCATGAAGAAACACTATCCACCTTCTCTTTCAAATATTTTGATCTCATTGGTAAAGGATATACGTGAAGATATTATGATCGGTAAAGACCACAATGTACCCCCAATGAGGTAAATTTCTTATATCATCTGTTTGAAAATTACTACCACTAGATACAAATAACGGGTTGAATATTTAGTTTTGTGGGGATATAACTCCCTAGAACCATAAGTAATCACTCCCTATTTTTTCACCAAAAAAGTTGTCATACCTATATGGGAAGAATCACAAAACACCTCAAGAATCACTCCTTATTCTATAAATAAGAGAACTAGAGAAGTGATCATCATGCCTTTTAGTTAGAATAATTCTTCCTCACAATGCTCACTCTACACAAAGTCCTTGTCATTCCTTGTAATGTTTATCAGCTGAGCTCCAACTCGAGAAAAATTGAGTAAAAATCCTTGTTAATAGCATGTTAGACCTAGAAAACTATGAACATATGCCACATGATTAGGTGGTTCCCAATAAACAACTACTTCTACATTTTATGGGTCCACTTCTATACAATTCTATGACACTACATGACCAAGTATGTGTACATATCATGAACATATGTCACAATTTTACAACATTATGTAGAGATGGAGGTGACAAAAAACATTCAAGATGATATTGATATGTTCAACATGATTGTCTTGTGACATCAAGTATATCAAATTGTCCTTGATGAATACGACTATGAGCCAGCCTAGTAACTCATGGAAATTAGTTTTCATGAGGCCCATGCACATGGCTGGTGCGTTCCTAACACAGAATGACCTAACCACGAACTAAAAGGTCCCATATCTTCACTTCAATGAAGTCTTCTAGATATCAACATCCTTAAACTATAGAATGTGATTTCAGGAATGTAGATTCATCATTGAGAACTAACTTTCCCCCCACCCCCCGCATCTAGTCGAAAATATCATTAATCCTTAAGAGAGGGTAACCGTTGTGGGCCATTACACGATTCATCATTTGATTGTATATACACAACATTAGACCGCAATCTACCTTCTTTGAAAACATGACCAAAACACCCCATGGGAACACATTGTGCTGGATAAAACCCTCCTTCATCAGATCATATTACTAAATACTCAACTCCCGTAGCACTAAATATTCATCTGATATTGATCCATTGAAACATGAGAAGCATCAAACTTCAAGTCCATACCAATGACATCATCATGTCGAAGGGGTTGAGTTAACACCTCCTCAGTAAATATATCCAATAAATTACCTAAAACTTTTGGAAACTCCTATATATTAGTATCCAATGATTCCACTGATAGATCAGCCAACATTGAAAGAATGAGCTCATTATTATAACTTCCCATTTGACCACCCCGCTCACAAATAAAATCCTCATGCGAGCTATCCACATATAAAAACACAACTCTTATTCATAAATAGTTTATAATAGCTTGCATAGAATAAAACCATTTGACACAAAAGATGATATCATAGGGAAAAATCACTATCAAGATAAGATCCCCATGAGACTAATGCAGCACCACCATCAGTCTTCATCCCAAACACACATCAAACATGTTGGTCAAACCTATGACTAGCATACTTTACACTAGGGGAATCAGAATACCCTATAAGGCCAGTCCTAGATAATGTCTTGATTAGGGTGAAACAAAGGAGTGAGAATATTTTAAATCATTTGATGTAATGAAATAGTATCGGGCAAACTAATCATACCTTGAATGATCTCTTGCCCTGATGGAATAGCTGCCTCTACAGCGTATAACTAACCACTCTGAGCTCCTCAACCTGCCACAAAAATTCACCTCCTCGATCACACCATTATTTGAGGTTGCAGAGGAACACCTTAAGGTATGCCTTTATTTTATCTATCTTGTATTATTAGAACATAAATTTTATTGTCTCTACTACTAGAATATACCTTCTAGAAACTATTGTCATGCCGAGAATTGAACACACCAACCTCCACCATATTGATCTCGGATGGCCCCTAGGCACTGAATCTAAAGATTCCCATGGACTCCAAAGATAAAACACAATATCTCTAGTCTTATATGAAATGAACGAGCTCTATTAACTGGGATGTTAGATTGAAATACCCTTGTAGCGCCCAACTCATAGATCAAGGGTTCAATATTTTTGCACTTTCAGACCAAATAGTATTCCAACCTCAGCACCAACTACAACCCGATATTGTTAAAACCAGAACTAATATCACAAAGTCATTACAATACCACTTCTAGTACCCATCTTGGATCTACCCCATGATGCAGAGAATATATTCTTGAAAGGAATTTACTCAAATATATTAATTTTGAATGAGGATTGGAGGACAATATTTCATCAATGGTTAGAAATATTAGAGGGTGAAGAATCTTATGGGTATGAATTTGATTAATTTTATTTTCTCTAAACACTGTAAAATCTTATGAGGATCTAGTGATATTTATTTATTTAAAGAAGTTGGGTATATATTTTTATCCATTCCTCTATGTGGTAGTGCCTATGGACTACAAGTTTCCTTGTTCAATAAAATTATATATCATAGTATATTATTTCACCAGTTTATCTTATTTTTTCTACTATATTCAATTTTTAACTCAGTGATAAAATTATTCTGATAATTTTTTATTATTGTGACCCTCTACAACATTTTTTATAAATCTCCATTTTAGTTTCTTGAAACATAGAATTGTTTTGTATCCATTGTTCATGTGATGTCACATTGTTTCATCATCTAGTCTATTTGATCCTCTGGATCCTTCATTCTTCCAATTCTATTTTACTTCTATTTATTGTTCATTTTTGTTATCAAATATTTTTCTATGGGTATTTTCTACCTTCTTAATTGGGTGGTTCATCACGTTTATTCTTTTTCATCACACTATTTATGGTCAATTTCTTCTCTCCATTTTTTATTGACCTCAATCCTCTTTACCAACTTGAAAATATTCAATTTTTATCTGTAAATTCTTACTTGCCTTCATATACCGGATGTAGTGGACTATTAAATGGTGAGATCATGTGGAATTTGACATAGGCATTATGAAGTCTCTACAACACTTATTGGAGGAGACCACTTCGATTCATATGACCTCACATTGAAGAGTTAGCAAAATTTAATAGCATTAATAAAATTGATCTATGTGATACATCGCTCACTTAGTTGAATTAGATTGTTAGAATGCAATAATAAATTCAAAAAATATGATAAATCATTTTCAATATATGTCCTTCAATCTAGACATCTTCCTACTGACTACATTACTTCATAATTTTTTATTTTCTCTTGAATATTATTTTCTTTGGTTCATAGTTTTTCACCTTCATCCCTCATTTATTTGGAGCTATTTAAAATATTTCAGATTTATCATATTAAAAATCCCCAAAAATAAAAATATAATCAATCATTATGATTTGAAAATAATCCACCATAATAGAAATACCCTTCAGGTATTCTCCTATTCTACCCCTTGGGTGCTTATAAAATTCTAAAGTATACCAAGGCCCTTCAACAAGGATTTCACCCATCAATTTTTGGTGTCTTACTGGAGTTGTTTGTTTTTCACCATAATATTGTCAATTGAAAACACATAGAAAAATTATATAAAAAAGATACAAATTTTTTTTCATCGGTTGATTTTAATCATGATAATTTCATCAAATATATTGAATGTTTATATATTTTTTTATGTGTTTTTTAAGGGAATTGATATCTTTTGTAATCATTTATTGGATTTTTTAACATATTGTTGCTATATTAACATTCTGTGTGGTAGTGTGTATATATTAGACAACAATACCCCTTTAATAATTTAGAAAAAATAAATTAATGGGGTTGGGGGTGAAAAAATGAATTTTGAGTAATGAATAAGAAAATAAATTACCAAGTTTGACAAAAATAATTTTTTATCCAAATTGCATCAATTGGATTCAAAATAAACTATAGGTGATTAATCTAAAATTAGAAGAGTATATTAACTTTGATAAAAAAATTAATAGAGGATGTATAAAATCTAATACATAACAACAAAATGAATGTAAAAGAACCCCAAAAACCATAGTTTTAAGGAACCTTCATAGGTGGATGTATTGGATGAAGAAGAGTGTTAAAATAATCAATTCACTCAAAGAATAAAGTTGAACTGAGTTTGAAATTAAAGAGAAGTATGAAGAGAAAAAGAAGAAACTAATGAATTAAATAATTTTTAACATAAAATATATTTTGTGGGTGATTTCATATATACCAATGAAAAGCTATATGAGAATATTATTTTGGACCTCAATAAGATTTCAGATGAGGGAGCTGAAGTTAACATTCCAATTTTTGAATGAATGTTATTTCAAAAAACATTAAATCAATGATGGATTATCTTCGATCAAAATAAATTTCCACTTGATCCTCCTGACCACCCAATGGAACTACCAAGATAATTGGACCTTGCTGTGGTTGGAGAAGAAAACACACCCAATGCTATAGGGTGTTTTTAAATAATAAGGTTGGATGATTTTTTGTTGTCCCTCTCCACTGACCACCTCCAAGAGGCATGGATACAAGAATAAGAATTACTAGCTCATACATTGGTATGATTTTATGAAACTGTTGATCTATTTTTTTTCAAATATTTCACGATCTAAATTGAAATATGGCCCATATTATTTTATAATTTCATAGAAAACACCAATTATACTTGCTTTATTGGGTAAAGGAGAGATTTAATGGAAGGAATTGTATTTGGAAGAAAACATCAAGGATTTTTTGCCCAATCTTCCCTATTTTTCAATGGTTTTACACAAGAAACAAGAGAGTCCAACTATAATTAGAGATGATGTTACGTGACTTTTCACTAATTTACTTTCAAAAAATTTGAACTTGACATTCTAACTGATTCTTCTTTGCCATGAATAATTGAAACAACACCCTTGGAGATGGTTTTTCTATCTCTTGATGTTCAAATTTCCGTAGAGAATTTTTCTAAAATGAGAGACAGTTCTATGAAACATAAATCCCTCACTATTATACAATTTGAATCATATGAGTTGGGTGATAATGAGCTTACAAACAAATATGAACCTTATGCTTAGCCCAAAGAAGATAAGTCTCTATCGCAAGACACTCCGAAGAGAGGAAATAATAATGGTGGTCAACACATTCATTTAATTCAATGTTGTTGACACCCTTACAGTAATTACACTATTTAATTTTGTAAAATACTTTTAATTGTGGTTATAAAAAAGGAGGTCTAAGAAGGACTATAAAAAATGGATCACCTTCAACAGTTTTCATCATTATCTTGTCAATAAAGACATATTTATATTTACATGCATTAATTATTGAGTTTTTTTATCAAAATATTTAATATATTATATTGTTGAAATTTTTTCTTGTAATTTAGAGTGTTTGAAACTGAATTTTACACTAGTTATATGTTTCTTATTTCCATATGGGTTTCTATCCCATTTTTTTAGGGTTTTTTAATGTTACATCTGGTGTTCATTTTGTTTCCAAAATTTTTCACATTATTTTTATCCCACATTTATTGTTGTAATAGTTGGAAAATAGATTATGATCATGAAAAGTGGTATTAGAGGCAATGTTATGGCTTGAGGATGTTTTGTATTGATGATGTGAATAAATAGAAGAGTAATTTAAGATCTAAAAATTCAATGTAAATAAATTTTCGTTGGGGAAAATAATTATGAAAGCCTTGTGGTGGAACGAAAATTGAATACAATAATTTAGTGAAAAACCGGTGAGTGTTAAAAATATAATAAATGAAATGAAATGGATAGTAATGAAATTTTTAATATCCATTTGAATTTTTTATATGGGGTCATATCAAGAATTTTGGGGAATTAAATGGTGAATGAAATTTGGGATACTCTAGCAAAACTGTAAAAGGAAAAGTCACTCAAAAATATATTCAAGATAAAAATAAATATTATTCTAATGATGGTTCTATAATTAGTGAAAGACCAAACCAACACTCTCAATAACCTTTTTTCTCATCTTAAAAAATTGGGATATAAAATTTTTGATACTGAATATGTGGAGATTTTTTTTAAGAGTGTTCTGAATTTGTATGACCATCTTATCATCAAACACAACAGTAATATCTTGAAGGATATGTTACCCTTCAATGATGATGTATCTATGGTTAATGATGAATAAATTCACTAGAAGGACATGTAATACTGTATGATATCTTCACATCAAGTGGAATATCTATCAATATAATCGGGAAGAATGGTGCGGTGATGTTATTTTGGGATAAAAAATCCTGTCAAGTACAACTCAAAGAGAAATAAGAAAAATTTCACTGTTACAATTGAGGTACAAGGGGGAATAGCGTTAAACAATAATGAAAAAATTAGTTTGCTAAGAAAAACTCTAATGGAATGTGACAAGTACATTTTGGAATGGATAGGTACTAGTTAGTGAAGCGACGATGATTATTGAATATAGAAAACATCTTGATGATGCATGGATTATTTACTTAGGAGAATCAGGAAACATGTCCTCTTGACAGGAACGGTTTGATAAATATAAATAAATCCCAGAAGGAATTTTTTACACGGTAAAAGATAATGCATTGATGATTGGTGGTTCCAGTACCATATAACTGAAGATGCATGGTAACATAGTTCGAACCATTCAAGGATTACGCCATACGAAGGGCCACAAGAATTATTATTATTCCATGGAACAATTTTATAATATCAGATAAAACACTCACAATAAGAAAGGCATGATGAAAATTGTGAAGGGTGTTCCGTTGGCGATGAAGGAAAGAATATCTCAATTAACATGTATGTTCTTATGTCTAAAACGTACAAGTAAACTGTTATAATTATTTAATCAACTACCATGACATAATAATTGATAATATAATGGCATTTCATGTTGGGCCATATGTCTAAACGATTCCTAAATATTCTTTCAGATTGGAGGATTATATCTGAGTTCAAGAAGGATTCCTTAGAATTTTAAAAGCATTGTGTTTTGTGTTAGTATCAATGATTGATGTTTGGATTGTCAATTACAATGAAAAAGGAGATCTTGGAGTTGATAAATTCTTATGTTTGGAAGGCACCATTTGTATACATAGGAGGTTTATGGTATTTTGAACCTTTCAATAATGACTATTACTATAGATTATGGGTGATTTCTATTAAGTGAGATAGGATGTCTTAGAAGTCTTCAAAACAATAAAATTACTAAATGAGATTCAATATAAAAAATAAGACCAAGTGTTTGAAGACTGATAATGATGAAGGATATACAAGATAATAGTTTGATACTTTTTTTTAATAGGATGAATTCATGATATAGTTATTGGTGTAATATAATCCTCAGTGGAATAGAGATATAAAGGTGGTGTATAGAAGCTTGTTGGATAGAACAAGGGTTATGCTAATGACCACATGAGTTTCCATGACATTCTAGGTCAAATCATTAAATACAATAAGTTATTTGATTAATATATCCTCATTAGTGGAAATTGATATTATGACACCAATGGATATGTGGGCTGGTAAACCCATTGACTATTCTCAATTGCATACTTTTGGATGTCATGTACATGCACAGTTTAATCACCATGAATGGTCGATGTTGGAATCGGGATCCAGGTAATGTTTCTTATTGGGATAAATTGATGGTGTGAAAGGGTATCATTTATATGATACAATTTCCCACAAACATATCATCAATAGAGATATCATTTTTTCAGATGATAAGATGAAAATAATGATTGTAAAAGACACGAGGAATTAGATTACATAAAATTCAATAGTCGATGTGAAAGATTATACAATGGTAGAACCCATTTTCTCTAAAAGAATTTCCGGATCATAATGATTATGTACATGATGATTTTAGACATATTTGGTAAAATATAGAGAAAATATATCTAATAAATAACTCATATTATGTCACTAAGAGAAATGTTTCATATTTCAAATTGATAAATGATGGAGATCCATCATATTTTTTTGGAGGTTTTCTAGAGTATAAATGTATCATCATGGATGATGGAGATACAAGAGGAACATGAAACCCTATAGAGAAATGAGACTTGGGATCGTGTACTATTTCTTCATAGAAGGAAGAAGATTGGAAAAAATTGGGCCTACAAGATCAAGTGGGATGAAACATAATAGGTGGAATGATATTATACATGACTACTGGTCAAAGGATATGTTCAGAAATATGGTATTGATTTCAGTGAAATATTTTATCCTATTTTTAGAATAACAGCTAATAAGATATTTCTTAGTGATGTTTTCTACAAAAACTCTACGTATTTAGCATCTAGATGTGAAAAAATTTTATCTCTATGGTGAGCAAGAAGATACATTATATATGATCGAACTAGATGGTTTTGTAAAGGAAGGAAAATATATAATGGTATCTTGGATGAACAAATATCTATACCACCCGAAATAGGTGTTGAGGTGTTGGTACAAGATATTAGATTCCTTTAAGATTAATCTTGGTTACTATTTATTTAATTGAGATCCTTGCACAAATTTCACATGTCTATTTGGTAATTATTTTATCATTATTCTATTTTATGTGGACGAAATTTTGGTTGTAGACCTAAAAATGATCAAATCCTATAGACTATGTCATGGTTGGAAAGGTAGTTTGATATGAATGACATGGGACTTGAAAACAAGAATCATGTGATGCATATTTATTAAGATATAAATAATGGAATTATGTGGCTCTAATAATTGATTTATTTTATGAATTTATTAAATTCATCAACACTAGTTCATAAATGATTTTTAATATCAATTTTTTTCTTTTTTATATCAATTATAAACAATTTTTTAACTGTTAAATTGTATATATTTCTGTCAGATCACATCAAAATGAACATTTTAAATGAATCATGGAATTGATTTCTAAAATCTTTTTTCTTAGAACCTATGTAATAAACATCCACGATAAGTTGTGTTTCAATTCAGATATCATAAAACTGATGTGAAAAATGGTGTTTTGAGATCGATCTATAGAGAATCAATGTGAAAACCCCCTATAGAAAATGGTATCTCATATCAGTTATTAAATAATTAACATAAAAATTCTATTCCACACCAGTTCCTATATAATAGATGTTGAAAATCCTCGAGATGAAATGATTTATGTCAGTTATTAGATAACCAACATAAAAACCATTTTTGATAACTTTTATTTATTATCCAATGTGTAAAACCATAAATATATGTTTTTTATCTATGTTTATAAAATAACCAACATGAAATTTTTAAAAAAAATTAATTTAAACCTTCCTCTCCAAATCAGTCAAAATGAAAAAAATAGAAGGAAAGCAGATGTAGTTGAAAAAATTACAAAAAAATGAACATTTTAAAATATAACATAAAATATTACAATATTTAATAAAATAAAACTAAAATACAACCAAACATGTCAATAGATTTTCCCATTAAATTTTTAAGTGTGTGATACTTTTTGGTCTATATATATGAGTGTCATCAAAAATGTAAAAATTAAATTGAATGGATTTTATATGTATTATGAGTAAAACAAATTAAATATTTTGGATACGTTTTTAAAGAAATATAACCTTCGAGAACATAGTAACTATCCCAATTGTAATTATTTAATACATAAATTGTAACAAAGAAATTAAAATTCATTTATTCCTTTTTTATGAAATTGTATTGAAATTATTTTTTTCAATTAAAAATAACACAATTATATAATATATCTTAAATGATTAAATTATAAATGAAAATTCATTTTTGGAATTACATAAATGATCTTAAAACCCTTTTCCTTTGTGTTTTATGACATGAAATTACATCCATTATTAGATAATAATATGAATGAAATTAATTTCAAATTAATTATAATATAAACAACTAAAAAGTAATTAAAAAAATATAGTTCCAATTTTTTTTTAAAAATTTCATCCCATATAGTCATGGATACAACAGAACTAGTAATGTGTCTTATCCATTGGACAAAAATCACCTTAAATATATTGGTAACATATATAATATAAAATTTAATTTTTGTGGTTATTACATTAAATGATAAATAAACCAATGTGAAATATATGATTCATAATTCTCAAAATAAATAACCATCCATCATAGTGTATTTATATTCTGCTCAAATATTTGTGAAATATGTACTGTACATTCTTCTTCATTCATTGTTCACACTTCAATTGAAATGAACCATGGGTCCATAAATCCATATAAATTTGTCTTATCATCCACTGAACACATTTTATTAACATAATTATTATAGAAAATATATAATTATAAATTATTAATAAATTTAATAATGGGATTGATTTATGTAAAGTCTTGAATAAATTAAAATACATCGTTTCAATTCCCAAAAAATATATAGTTACAAAATCCATGATATAAATTTTCAAAATTCCCATATTCATTGCACATTAGAAAAAAACAACATCTATTAGAATCTCTTAAACACACGAAAATTTTATTTAATATCTTCAAAATATGTCAAGTCTACTAGAATTTGTATATGATGTCACATCCAATTATATTTGTAGTTTCCTATAAAATATTTATATACCATTAATTTATTATTATAAATAAATATATAAATATATTAGAATTAAAACTATAAAACAAATTAAAAAATATATATAATGGATAAAATATACACATATCACTACAATAATATGTTAGAGAAGTCCAGATGACCAAACTATAAAGTGGATGGTACTTTTTCCCACTGCCTTCACCTCATGTATTGGTAATAACAATCCAGTTGATATATCAATAATATCATGTACAATAACCCTATATTTCTTTCTCATATAAATGGTGAGGATTAATCTTATCTCTAATATGAAATATCATCCCAAATGTAGCAATATGATTTTGCAGATAATAATCATATAACTCATAATGAAGATGATGTTGTGGGGGAGGGGTGTAGGAGTATGATACAATGTGAGGTCTATAAATTTATGTGGATGAGTGAGAGCTGCTATAAGAGGTGGAGGAGTGGGATCTTCATGCTTGAAGAAATTGTATTTTCATGTCTGCAAACATGGACTATACCAAGGCAGTGATCATATCCTCCTTTTTCACATTAATTTTTTAAACTTCGTCCTCTATGGATTATTAATTTTTTATAAAAGTTATTTATTGAAGATTATAATGAATGTGGAAACATATTTCTCATCGATACACCTTTATTTTATCCTTATACATTTTTCGAGTGTGTCATATTTCCTAAAGATGGAGATAAAATATTCTACCTCCCCTCTGCTATAAAGACCCATTGTGTTCTCTTCACTCAAGAATATATTTTATGAATTATTTTAAATGTTGTATAATGATTCAAAATATACATTGAATTAAATTACCATAAATAAATAAAAAATTAAGGTAAAAAAATTACCAACCTATCATCTACAACAATTTCTTCTTCTGTGTGATATTTTATTTTTTTTCTCATCTGAGACTTATACCATTTTCAAGCCTCGTCGGGGAGAGGAGGGGAAACAACTTCATAACATGAATACTCATAACATAGTTTTTGTAATTTTTCATTAATAATTTTTTCTTACAAAAATTTATACACGCCCCTAAATAATTTTTAAGGGTATACATTTCTAGATTGGATCTCATGACGATATCTCTTCAATTTCTATAAATTAAGGAAGAAGTCATTAATGAGAACATTAACAAAAAAAATGTTTTCATTATTGTTACCATAAATAAATCTTTTTTATCTTACATCAACAATTTTCATTCATGTTTCTTTATATATAAATAGATATATATCTCAGGGATTATGATGTTTCATATGTCCAAAAATTAAATTAGATGTGAGGGTTCATTTGAAATCTTGTCAGCTCCTAGCAGCCAATGAAAAACATTTCCTCATGACTTCTATAATGTTTGGTATATCATATTTAATTAGATAATACTATGTGAAAATAGTGTATAATAATCCTTTAATGATTAATGAAACAATCAAAAATGAGATTACAAAAATGGTCTCCCATAACTGATATAGTTTTACTTTGTCTACACTTCTCTAATCATTAATAAAAATTCTAACTTTGGGTTTACACAAAACTGATAGAAAACACTTTAATTTATTTCCATTAGGACCTCTTCAAATATCAATATAATCAATGTATACTTTTATTCTATTGTATTGGATATGAGGATCTAATAATTTTTTTACATTTTATCCGATACATTTACCATCCCTCGAACTATTTTTTGGCTCTATGGGAGTATATGAAAATTGTAAAGATTGATGGGGATCATCAAGATTAGAATGTGCACGTTTCTCCTGAGAGGTATGACCACACTTCATATTCCAAAGTACAAGTTTGATCATTTTATTTCCTTTTAATTGTCCTTCATAAGATTTTAACATATTAATAGTACCAATAAAAATTCAACTATTACAATAATAATGAAAATAAAAAACTAATATTTTTGAAACACAAATGTTACGAAAATTAAATGTAACACATTATTATTCTTATATTTTATAGTTATCAAAAATTCAAAAAACAATTATGATTTGTGAAATGTCTTGTAAATGAATGACAAAAATCCATAAATGGTGTATGAATATTAAAAATGGTCCAAATTAATAAATCATTTTTATATAAGAAAGAATTTTTTCCACTATAATACATTAATAATAAATTTTTATTTAAAATATTATATTTAAATTTATTGTATTTCGATAAAATTAATAAATATATATATTGTAAGTTAAAAATGTTAATCAAATGGAAAATAAACAAAAACAATTAACGTATTTTTTTTAATATGAGTTTTAATAAGGAAAATAAAATTATCATATCTTTCCTCTTTTGAAATTTATAAAAGTGAAGGAGAAATAAAAATATGTTACATGTAATATTAGGAATTTTCTAAATGACAGTTTCCCAAAATTCCTTCATCATGATCATTATCTATGGTACAAACCATGTCTACGACATCATCATCATTATAATCTGTTAATATTTTCATGCATGTAAATATCTCACATAAATTAAAATCATCATCAAGTTGATCATCAGCGAAATAATTTTTATTTTCTTTGTATAATAATATAAAATTTCATAACATATTAATCATGAATATAATAAATAATAAAATTTTTATATTATAAAAGTATCAGGTATGTATTCTAATCTATTCAGATTAACAACTGTGAATTACAATTTATCATGTTAGATATTGTTGTTATTGATAAACCATATGCAGTTAAACACTATAGCATTAATATTAACGTAATCAACCTACCATATTTTTTTAAATCACTCTATAATAAGATGTTGAATAATAAATAGGTTTTTTTGGCTTTAGAAATCAAAAAATTCATTAATTTTGATAAAAAAATTCAATAGATTTATGAACTACACATTTGATGTCATGATATTTTTTGAAATTTATATCCATTAATACTATACCCAAACTATATTATCTTATTTAGACTTAGAAAAAATACTAAAAATTATATATATTTTTGATTCATTTCATCTATTGTGAACTATGTATTTAAACCATGCAATTTTTTTTGTTATGCTCACGGAAAATACACATATTTATCTTAATTGGATGAAATTGTTTTTATACATCAATATGAAATGTTATATATGGTTGAAAATAATCTTTGATAATCAAGATTATTAAAAGTAAATTCTTTACCTATTACCCTAAAATATTTTAGACTTTCAAGTAATGAATGAAATTTGCACATTAATAATTCATTCATGGGGAGATGGTGGAATACCAAAGTGCACCACCACAGACAAGTATCTAATAAATAAATCTATATTGCCCTCATAAATACACATTTCAACTATGGAGGCCACATGTTGATGTCTATTCACAACATTCACCTTAAATATCATCATATACGTTTCAGAAGGATACATCCCACAAATATATAGGTCTTTACAACTTCATTAATCAAACTAAATCAAACATTATATCAAAAAAAGATGTTGGAAATTTGATTTCTAATTTACAATTTATATAAATAGATTCATTTTCTAAAATGATAAAACCATTTTGATCAGCCACAATATTAAAAATTTAATTGAAAAAATTACACACCTTTATGATAGTCATTCTTACATGGATATATAATAATATATGAAATACAATAGATAGATTTTATAGCATCATGAAGTCAAAATATTATTATTTCATATATTTCAACATAAAATTATTTTAAAGACACAAATTTTTTGCAATTGAATAATAAACCATGCGACACTTTGATACCATGTTGACACTAATAAAATATAATTTTCTCTTTCATGGATAATGTATGGCATTCCAGGGGAAGAAATCTATGTGTTCCATAAGGAGTGGAATCTAACTCCAAATGTATTACCATTGATAGTTAGTAAATTCTTCCATTCAACCCATCTTTAGTCTTTAAATTAATATCTAACAATAATCAATTTAGTCTGTCAAATATATTCTTCTCCATTTTCATTAAATAAATATTATGCTTCACCTCATTATATCACCAATATGGTAGATAAAAAAAATTTATGAATTTTTGAAAACATTTCTATCATTACCAGAATTATATTTCCTTCTAAATGTCACATCATGGGTTTTTACCATCTCAAAATATTTATCATTGGAGATTAGTTTTTGAAATATAAAATTATTGTGACACATTGAATTTATTTTATAATCTCATATAAGAGTGATCGATATAAATAACATTTGATGACCCATGTATAATCTTTTTATACCATGATGTAGTTGATAATATACATTTTTCATTTTTCACAAATTGGTCATGCTTTGTGCCACTTAACTATGAATCCAAAAAAAATTCCATATACTAATATGTAGTTTATATTGATCATAATCATTTAATGTAGTTGAATATATTTCAGTTTATATGAAGCTTACACCCAAATATTATCCTCTCATAAGAGTTTCAAATCTATAATTAATGGTTACAATAAAAAATAAAATTTATTTCTTGGTTGTTTTGGTCCTGTTATCATTAAACATAACATGACATATTTGTGCTTTAGACAAAATCTAGGTTGTAAGATGAAAATTATAAATAAAATATTCCGTGAACTATGTGTGATACTCATGCTTCGATATAGATTCATTCCATCTGTGCATAGTCCATGTCTGATATTTCTATCATTATTTCTAAATTTTTTAAATTATTAATCAATTTTATTCCATTTTGGACAATTAGCTAGATGTCGTAATTCTCCCACACATATCGTATGATATACAACCCTTATAATCATTTTTTGAACATATGAATTTGAAAATAAACATTTCAAACTTGTAATTATAAGAATATACCAAAATGCCATTATAGGGGTCTATGTAACTACTAAATCATATTTTTTTATTATAACTTATACTGTTAAATCCCACAATTAGGAATCATTGATAGAAATTCATATTACTTCCTATATAAAAAATAGTCATTCGTGAGTGAATGTATTTTTTGAACCCTTATCCCATTGAACATAGTATTTTCATCACTTTATTATGTGAATTAGTAAGATCATTGTCATTATGAATAATATCATTCAACAATTGCAAGAAAATCAGTAAAACCCTGGTCACTCCAACCATGTTTCAAATTCGAGATAATCAATCCTAACACCAATTATAAATCCATAAATCCCAAACAACATGGATATAATTGGATTTCCACATGACCATATAGATTCTAATTTTTCCATTATTTAGTGGTTTTCTATACATCAATAACATTAATCATTTCTATAATTTCTTCGGAGTTATCATCTTCCAAAAATCATAATCAACAGATTAAAAATTATACATAGTTTCACCATGCCAAGTCCATGTGATGTAACTCATATTAAAAACATGAACAATTAAATGATTTTTTATATCTATTCTTTTTAAATTATTAATATTTAATGATTTCAAACACGGTCATAAAAACATTGTGTTGTTTGGAACATTTCTTTCAGTAGGTGGTAATACAACCATCAACACCTTCCTGATATTCATCACATATTCATATTTATTAAATCGGTCATTAACTCATTATTATAAATAATAAATATAATAAAATAAATGGGGAAAAAATTGTGGTGGTAGAAGTGAGAATAATATAGTGAAAGTCAAACAGGTTTGTATTTATATAAAATTTGTCATCATTTTAATGTTACAAAACCTTGAAATTTAAACAAATATATATATAGGGGTTTTTTAAAATTATAGTTATAAAATTTATAAATTAATCAAATATCAGTTTAAATATAAATGATAAATAGGATGTAAATCAATAATCATTAGTCGAAATGTAATATAATTAATGAGTCAGATACATCATTATATAATACTTTCTCAAGCATTAAATTTCTCTAATAATATGTTGTGGAAAATAATTTTTTCTATATATATCATATAAAATCATAAAAACTGTAGTATATCAACATCTTTGGTAGTCCAGGTTATAAGAGGAATCCAATAAAATGGATTTATAATATTTCTTAAAAATACACATTAAAGAAGAAAATTAATATAATTATATAAGGGATTTAAAAGATTATACATTACTCCAAACCACAAATAGTGTTTCCTATATGAATGTGTGATTTAATAAGATATCAATTTTAAATAAAAATCATTCAAAAAATTATTATGTACACTCCTCAATATAGTAGAAACACTATAACATTACGATATAAATTTAAAATTTATGATCTAACATAAAACATTAAAATGTAATGAAATTCACACCTTTTCACTTAATTCGATGTATAACTAAACCATACGACATGGTAAAATGAGATTTATGTTATGAAGATCTGTATATGAATGTGCAATGATGGGGCTGATGAATCCAAATATGTAATTTGATATTTCAGTAAATATAATTGAAAAAAATATTGATAGGGTTCCCACGACCATGATTTCCCAAAATCAAGAAAAAACTGATCTGTGAGAATTACTTAAGAGTTGATATATGAGCAGATAAAATACATACAATGACCTAACGAAATTTGGAGATATATAATGAAGAAAAATTGATATTTTGTTCCACCATATCCAAAAGACACATTTACTGTTCCTGCACACGAGGGAGTGTAGTTTTTTTCTGTGATTAAATATAAAAAAAGTAAATCAAATAAGGAATTCATAATTTTTTTAAAGGTTCATGATGTTGGTTATTATATAACCAATGTTATAATATATTTTTTATATCTTTATTACATTTGATATTGTATAACCGACATGAAAAAATATTGAAACAACCATTTTTACATTATCTAAATAATAGAAAATGTAAAAAGTGTGGTACTTTGTTCTTCACATCAATTATTCCAGAACTAATGTGAAAAAGATATATATATTCCATATTCACATCGGTTATAAATAACCAGTGTTATAAATACAATGTGAAAATATATATATTTTTACAAGTTTAACATGTATGACTATATGATAATTTCTATTCCACATACCATTTATTTTAATTTATACTCCATGATGAGTCCTCGTATTGAAGCAGATATGATGTAAATGTTCTGAGTACCATATGCATCAAAAGTGGGGGGTATAATGTTCAGTATTGTTTTTACTAGACCAGACATTTAACATCCAGTGGGATAAATTAGTCAGTACATGATAAATCTTGGATAGGATAATTTGAGCTTAGTGAAGAGGATACTGAGATATATCTAGGAAACCTCATATGCCAGATTATGTTATAGAGGATCAAGTTTACTGATAGAGGCTTTGTGGATTCATATATTTCATGGGATTCTGACTAGAGGAAATCCTCAACTAGTAATGTGTTTACACTTTTTGGGGGATTTGTGAGCAGTATTTCCATGTTATAGTCTATTTTGGGCAGGCCAACCCTATACCTCGTTACCCATACAACACGTTTGGAATGAATTATAATTACATCAAAGGATGTTGAGGATGGCCTTCTGCTCCCGATTCTCCCGATGCTCCTGAGGTTTTCCCCGATGGTGGATTGGGATGAAACCCTAGTTTGCCGATGGCGGATGCTGTGCCCCCTCCTCCTACAGTGGGGGGAGGGGTTTATTCTTCCTCTGGTTGTGCGCGTAGAGGTATAACTGATTACAGTTTCTTCATTCCTGAGATACAGGTTTCTCCGAGGGTTCCGGGATGTGTTTCTGGTCAGCCCATCGTACCAGTCTCAGTTCGAGAATTTTCCGAAGCAACATCGATGCTTTCCACAGCCTTAATTGCAAGGTTTGTGCGGCGGCGTCCTTCGGTTGAGGATTTTGGAATGATGGAGAATGAATATTGGGGTTTGAAAAACCAGGCGTCGTTTGGGATTTTCGGGCCTCGACAGATTCTCATCTTCTTCTCTGATGAGGATGATTTGGGAAGGGCGTGGTCTAGACCAAGGAATTCTTACTCATTCCAGTTTCTAAGATGGTCTTTCGATTATCATTTGAACCGGGACTCTCCGAATCTTGCCATCTGGTTGCAACTGCCGGGGATTCCCCTCCCATTTCAGAACCCTGGGCTTCTTAAGTCGATAGGCAACTCTATTGGGTGTTTCATATGTGTTGATCGGAGGACATCCTCCATGGGAAACCCTACATCTGCACGAATCTGTGTGGAGATGGATATCTCAAAGAGCCCACCTGATACTGTTTGGATCGTAGTGGAGGGTGAGTACAGGTATGCACAACGGATTGTCTATGAGTCTTGGATGCCATTACGCACTTTTTTCCATAAGCAGGGACACGGGATGGAACTCTGCCGAAGGATTGGTTGAGATGCACGGGCAGTGGAGGCCTGCACAGCGGTGGATGATCCTACTCCAGATGTTCAACAGGTTGATGATTCTCATCCGGTGCCCACTGCTATCATGGAGCAGGGAGTGACACCAGAGGATGTGTTGAATGGAACATCTCTGAATAACAGATCTGATCAAGTTTCAGTGGATGATGCTGGAGAAATCCAACTGGTCAATCCTGGAATGGATGTGCCTCGGCCTGGAAACTCAATTCTGATTGAATCTAACAAAAATATGAATATGATTGATATCTCAGTTTCACATATGGCAGGGTCAAATGATGATTTTCAGTACTCTAGCAGGGGATCTACCTTGATGCAGGATAGTATTACACCGATGGAAATGGTGTCTGAACAGGAGAACACACCTGTTTGTATGGTACAGGTAAATCCCAATGACTTGATTAATTATTCTGCAAACAGGTTTGCAGTGCTGGGTGATGTTAAATCAACTGAGGCAAAGGTTATTGAAGTGGCAGAGGAAGTTGGAGGGAAAGAAGGTCATGTGTACCTAGACAGAGTGAATGATGAATATAAAAGTTCATGTGCTGATGACACAGTCAAGACAACTCAAATGGAGGGTGTGAAGGATGGAAATATCAATTCCCCCATGACCCTTAAGAAGTGGGGGGATAGAGTCGAGTGTGAAGAAGAGATCCATAATCACAAAGCATCCTACACTGAGGTGGTAAAGCATGGAATTCATGAGCCCCTAAGCAAGGAAGTGGAAGGGAAAACCCAAAGTAGGAGGAAGACACGGAGGGATTATACGGACCTACCCAAGACAATGGCGATGAGGTATGCTTGCAAGAATGCAGGGTCGCAAGAAAATGTTCCTGTAAATGGGAACAGTGGAAAGCGAAGGGGAGGGTCTCCGAAGGTGGATACTGGGCCCAGTGGGAAGTGGTCAAATAAGGCGAAGATGTCTGAGGAGATGCTTAGGAAGAAAAACATGTATCTTGAGATGATGCGGAAGTATGAATCTTCAGAATGGGAGTCAGCTGATCCTGGCGATGAGTTATCCGATGATAGGGAGAGGGATGAGTATAGGTTTGATGTAATGTAGCGCTTTTATTTTCTACTGTCTGTACTTGCACTTTTTTCATAATAAATTTGTGGGATCGGACTTTTTCCAGGTTCAGACTTTTCTGGTATTTCTTTATTCTGTAATATTCAATACTCTATTAACCTCTTAATGAATCTATATTTCTTTCCACAATGAATCACATTGGAATACCATATCATTTTGTTTGAGATTTTTTAGATGAAGGACGTGTGGATATAGATAAAATACACACTAATGAGAATATAGTGTATTTCATGACGAAAGTTATTGGTTCTGATATGTTTAGATGTTAGAGATCCTCATGCAGTCTTAAAGATACATAAGGAATATGTTTAAAATATTGAATTTATTTGTGGTGATGTGATTGAAACTTAATCAAATCTCTAATTGGGATAGATTTTGGAAGAATTTATGGATGAATGAAATAATAATGATGGTCTCCAAATTCATTTATTTCTTAGTAGGTGACCCCCTTCCATTTATTCAACCTTTTAATATGGTAAAAGTCATTTAATTTATGGGATCCCAATTGAGGTTGAAGGAATGAAATAAAAAGGTATATCCTCCAATACTTTTCTTCATCGACTTCTCAAGAAACACATCTTTATATTTGAGGGTGGTATTTTGTGATGTGTTTTCTCCACACATTCAAGAGATAATTTCATGAGTTTTATCTTATTATAAATGGTATAGAATGTTTTTAAAAAAAATCATCGTGATATCCTTCTATTTAGTTGTGGTTTTTCAATGTTTCATTTGGATAATGTTTCATGTTACATTTAGTGTTCAATTTATTTCCATACTTTCTCACATTATCTGTTTCTCACAATAATTGTTTTCCAAAGGGACCATTTTTTCCCATTATAAAATTATCATCCTAAATAATGTGACAACCATAAAAGTACATCACATTCACTCAATTTTATGTTAAATAGTATGCTTTCTTTGTACAAACATCATCATCCACAAATTTTTTTACCAAACTAGAAATGGGAAAGCTTAACCTTTCAAAATATAGATTCATGTAAAATATATTATGTATTGTAATACACATAATAAAGAACATTTTTTTGGTGGTTTATACTCTAAAAATCTCATTATACCAGAGAATTGGGTTGACTCATTAGAAATGAAAAACTATGAACCGCTCAACTACATCAATTTTCAAGGGCTATAAACCCAAAAATTCTGGTTTCGTTTATTTTTTGTTGTTTCCTTTAATTAATTAAATATTTAAAAATAGTATTCATTGTTTTATATTCATGAATAAATTTGGAAAACATCCTGATTACATGTTGATGACTAAATTATACTATCATCTACATCATTAACATACATCTAGATTTGTGTTTCTTTAATTTTATCAGTGTTTTTAATGTTTTAAATTTTCCTCATTATAGTTTGATAAAATAAGTTAGTTGTAGGAGTTAATGTAACACCAGTTAAATCTATCACCCTTGGTACATTAATATTAACTACAGGTTGTATCTATCCAATCTACACCATTTTATTACAATAATTATTCTCATGTGTTTAGTTGAAAATGTTTTTCTATATAAAAACTTGCAGTAATACTTGGGACATTCTAGGGATATTCCTCCATTGATTTTTTTTGTTAAAGGGAAGCTGCATGAGTGTACCCAAAATAAATTTCAAATATCATTAACATAAACCAAAATTCTATTTTGTAGTGAGATAAGAAACAAATGAGAATAAATGGTGACAAATAATGCAATCATGATAAGTGAACTAACATATGCAAAGATAATTATGGTGATTTATCATTGTTATATACCTTATTGGTCCAAATCCATGAAAATAAAATCACATATAATAGATTTCATTTTTCACTAAAACAAAATTACAATAAAAATAATAGAACATTCATAAAAAGTTATGGATAAGTTGAAAATAAGAATAAGGAAACCCTATTAAAATAAAGAAGGAATGTCACAAATCAATAATATTTTCCAACTGATTTCTAGGCAATGGATTATATGGAATTGTTATGTTGTGTTGACAGAGAAACAAAAACTAGAAACCTCTTGATCTATAGAAACAAGTTTCCATGGTAAAACAACACCAGATAGTGCTGTGATTCTTCATGAAGAGGGTAGTGGCACAACTGGCAGGGAAAAACACCTATGTCTTTCACCCATTCCTCATGCATGATATCTCTCTCTATCTCATCTGAAAATGATTCATCTAACCTCTAGAAATCTTTAAATGAATGGTGTCAAAAAATATGATATATTTTGTGAATAAATTCAAATATCATTTGAAGGTTTCTGTAGTGGCATAACAAAATGCCTAAATGACTATAAATAAAACCCCAATGTCCTAATGAACATGTGGTATTGAAAAAACAAACCAAACAAACTAGCTTGGTAGTCATGAAATTAGTACTTACCACATTTATGGACAATCTACCATTGGATTTGATCGATTGTGAGATCAATCACAAGGGACAATCCACTTCACATTCATGACATTCGATCATGGTATCTACATAAGCTTCAGTCATCCAGACATAGAAATTGACTTCATGTGTTAGGAAATTGACCTCCCAATAGGATGATAGACCATATAAGGCAATAGATCGTGGGACCAGGCATTCAAAAACATGATTATAGAAATTTATAAAATAAACAAAACAACTAGAAGAAAATTAAATAAATATAATGAGAATTATACATGATAAATTATAACAAAAAAAATATCATGTAAGTTGATTCATATTAAAATGTATTTACCAAGGTAAAATAAACATATATAATCTGTTTTAAAAATAAAATCATGGAAAATCTTATTCTCATGCAGCTATACATTATTAATATAGAACAAGTTCGTGATTTATGTAACAATTCTTAAACATCTTTAAATATACATCCTTAGCAATTCAATCAATTGAGATTTTATCTATGTGTATCATTGTGAAAAAACCTTACATTTTAAATAAACTCTTAAAAAATTGAAACCCAATATCATCATACTTGGATATTCTATGACATACAAGGTTTTTAGATTGATTTGGGGATGATTGATAATTGGACAGTGTAATAATAACAAAATAACAAAATTTGTGTTTAGAAATCAAACCCATACGAAAAATGACTACTTTAATGGGTTATATCAGTTATATATATTAATCCTTTATTAGGATCGATTTCCTCCAGCACTAGATATTCAATAAAAAACATGTAAAATCTTCTGGTGTTCCAACCTAAAACCCATGGGTGATAGGAGGAACTTCCCATCCAATATTATATGTGAGTCAGTATATTTAGTGAATATGATGTGGGACTTAGTATTGTACCCAAAAATCCTACCATATAACCAATGATCACACAGTTGATACCCCATTACACCTGGGTTTTACCACATCTTAGATAAAACTTCTCAGGATCGATTTTCTCTATCCCTAGGTCATCAATGACCAACACATTGGCTCTTCTGGTGTTACATCCAAAACCCATGGGTAGTTGAAGTAATTTTCCATCATAAATTACATGTGATTCCACATCTTTTTTGGAAACCAATGTGGTATTTCGGTTTCTAACCAATAACCTTAGTGATTAAGAGAGACACCACATATTTCTTATTGAGCTTCTACAATATGGGTCCTCTAATTATAGTAAAACATAACCAGAAAGTTATTTTATTGTATCACCATTTCCATCATAATTATAATCTACATAGTTTGAAACAGTTTATCTAGACATAAAATTACTACTATAGAAAATTAAATGAGATTATGTTGAAGAGGTATACATCAATATAAACATTGGGGAATGGTAAAATAGTTTACATAGATTTCACATAAAACTACATATTGTACAATTGAAAAAGGTAGAAATCTATCATGTTACAAATCCTATCATTCATAATAAAACCCCCAATATTGACATACCATATTCCAATAATATATTCAATATCATTAGCAGTGGCAGGAGATTGGGATAATGAAAATTTAATGTGTTGGGAAAATAGAACACTAAAAATATTCAATTCATTAAACAAATATCTCTTAATCACATTAAAAGCATATGAACAAATATATATATAATAAATCATTCTATTTATTTTTAATAATTTTTATAAATTCAATCTTTTTGGAAAAAAATAAATCTATCATTTCAAAAGTCGAATTCAATTTTAATTTCTCAAGATAGATTAATTTCATTTTACTACATATTAGTATCATGTCAGCAACATAATTAAATAGATAAAACATGCAATTTTATAAATATTATGATATACAGATGTATGAAAATAAATCCTTTTAAAATCATATTATAACATGAATTAATGAAACTTCATATACCATTGTTTTTATTATATTTTTAATCATGTTGAGTCAATATGGTTTTGTATATGACTTTTCCCATTCCATTAATCAAGTGGGAGATTGTAAATTCATTAAGGATTTCCTTATGTCTTTGTCATTACACTTGTTTTGAAAATCACAATCACCTTATTTTAAGGCAAATCATTTTTCCCCCTTTTTACTTCTATATGGAAAATATCCTTTACCATGAAAATTTACCCTTTCCATGATTTTATTATTCATATCATAAATTTTTTATGTATAAAAATCAGATTCATATCTAAATCCTCGGAGTTTTATAATACTTTGATATGAAACATTATGTTTTAGGATTGGAATTTCTGTTACAAACGTTTATGAAGTTCTACTCCGAATTCCATGTTATGAACATTGATGAAGATCAACTCTGAATTCCGATTACAAAGTTATATAAAGTTCTAACTATAAATTCTGATGATTAATTCTGATTATGAATTCTCATTATGAATTCTGATGATGAATTCCGATTACAAATTCTCATTATGAATTCTGTTGATGAATTCCGATTACGAATTCTCATTATGATTTCTGATGATGTATTCTGGTTACAAATTTTCATTACAAATTCTGATGATGAATTCTGATTACGAATTATCATTACGAATTCAGATGAGGAATTCCGATTACGAATTCTCATTACAAATTCTGATGATGAATTCTGATTACGAATTCTCCTTACGAATTCTGATGATGAATATGATTACGAATTTTCTTTATGAATTATGATGATTAATTCTGATTACGAATTATCATTACGAATTATGATGATGAATTCTGATTATGAATTCTCATTATGAATTTTGATGATGAATTCTGATTACGAATTATCATTATGAATTCTGATGATGAATTTTGATTATGAATTCTCATTACGAATTCCTTAGAAAAAGAGAATCTGAATATCCTAGTACTACATACTCCATATTCATTTTTTACTTAGATTCCTTACTTTCTTCTTCTCTATTACGAATATCAGTTTTAGTTATTCTTACACTTGATCTATTATAAATTATTGGCGTGCCTTCAGTTGTTAACTAACTATTGTTTGATTGACACATTTATAGGTCCATCCAAAATTCAAGGAAGAATATGACCATTGGAGGAGGGAGCCGACCATTGGAGATTCACCTATAAATAGGAACCCATTCAAACATTCTCATGACTTTTGTAATTTTGATTCTCATAACTTTCTGATGTGATTTCTAGAGAGAGAGGCTCTAATCAACTCTTATGTTTCGTGCAGAATGTTTGAATGTCTTGTTCAAACATTGCCTTGTTCATATTTTCTTCATTCAAATCTGATTGTTGTTGTGTACAATCGGGGACTTCTGGGGATAGGAAGACAGAGGTTCTAACACGTTTAAGTTGATGGATTCCTTGCTGAGGAATGCAGAGGTGGAGACTACCTGATAGTCGAGTGCTTGCAGGGATAGAAAGGCAGAATCTGATCTTTATATCGAGGTCTTATCCTGGCATGGGTAAGACAGACATTCTTTAAAGTATAAATCAAGGAACCTTTATCGTAGGTCGTTGGATACCCTCCTCTTTGGTTCAAAATAGTTTATACTTGTTAACAGTAGTTTATTACTCTGTTCTTTCCACTGCAATTGTATTGTTAAGGAAAGTATAACTATCTTGTACATCCTCACTCTTGTACTATGATATTTTTTGATTCTATATTCTTTAAGGTATAATCTTCAACTTTGTAAAATTTAGTTTAGTTTTATTTTCGGAAACACTTTTCTGTAATTTAGCAAGTGACTGGGACTTATAGAGTTACTTTGAATTATCTTGTTTAACCTTGTTAAATATAACCATCATTAAACGTTCCAAAGGAATTTTTAAAAGTTACAATTCACCCCCTCTCTTGTATCTGAGAATCTCATTCTTTTTTCGATCCTACACTTGGTATTATATAGTATATCATACTCAGACATACCATCATAATAGTTGGTATCAAAGTATTTGGTTCAATCTAAATTAATCTCACAATTAGATTCAGAAGAGAATTCTTAGAATTGAATTTTTGGATTTGCACTTCCGGATTCATTTTCTTTAGAATCAGTTTTTCAGAGGTATATAGTTCAGATTCAATTTTTCTTAGAGATACTCTTGATCTATTTTTTTTCTTATTTACAAAAATTTTATACTAACAAGTTTGTGTTCCAAATGTTATCTTAAGAATTTCAGGTTTAAATTTTGGTACCATTGACAATATCAATAGAACCAGACCACCAATTTTTGATGGAAATGATTACGAATATAGGAGAGACCGCATTAAGACTTTCATATTCAACACTGGGGTTGAAAATTTTGTTATTCTTACCGGTGGATATAAAATCCCTGATAAAGAAGTAAGTGCTGTTACAAATCAATAAAAGGATGAATATCAACTTAATTATAATGTATGAAATACTTTAATTTGTTTAATGACTTGAAATATCTATAGCCAAATACCGTCTTGTGAAGTAGAAAATTCTATATGGAAGAAACATGAATTTACTCACTTTGGAACTTCCTAAGCAATTGAGACAAGAAAGAGCTATGCTAAGAGATGAATATCATGGTTTTATTTATCATTATGGTGAACATATATTCAAGGTGCAACAACGATTCCTGACTATTGAGAATAGTTTACAATCAATGGGTGAAAAACGATTGGATGACGAGGCCCTTGTTTAAAAGATCATCGACATCTTGCCAAATGAGTAGGAATCTCAAAGGACTGCAATTGATGAGAATAGAAAGGTCACTCAGATTACCCTTGATGAGCTGTTTGGAACTCTTCATCAACATGAGACTAGAATGAAGAGATATGTTGATACTGTGAGGAAGAATAATGGGAATGGCAGTGTAGCATTTACTACTACTTCCAATCATATCAAATCCAGGACTCCTGAGAGACTTACTAGATCCAGATCTAAGAAAGTTGTTATCCATTCCAAATCTAGTGGAAGTGAATCGTTAGAAAATGAATTTTCAAATCTTGTTCGATGGATGAACAAGATAGCTGGACAGAGGAACATTCAATCAAAATACAAGAAGAAGGAAAAGAAAGACAATAAATATTCTGAAGTTACATTCTATGAATGCAAGAGTGATGGACTCATAAGACCTGAATGCCCTATGCTCAAGGGAAAAGAATGAAAGTAAAGTCATTTTGAGAAAAAAAGAAAGAAGTATTACAAGTCTAAATCTAAGAATGTTTTCAAATCCAATGGTACATGGAGTGCAAGTGGTGGATATTCTTTAGATGAATCTTCAGATTATGAATCTTCTGAACAGAAGAATATTGGTCTTTTATCCAGTCTTTTATTGATAATCATTTTCTTGATGTCTAAGGTATAGAATTCTGAATCAATGACCAATGATTATTTAAATGATAATGATATTAAATATTATAACTCGTTGGATGGCGAATCTTCTTCTGATTAAGATAATACATTACCTACCTATGAAGAGGTTTCTATGTTTTCCAAAATCATAGATAATGATTATTCAAAACTCATGAAAAAACATGATAAGGCATATTCTAGGAATATTATTCTTACTAAGGAAATATCATATCATTCTAAAGATCTTGATAAGAAAAATGCTGATTTTGAATGTATTTCAAAAAACCTTGAGGAAGTAATATCTGAGAAGAAAAAAATTTCTAAAGAGATAGAAAACGTAATTTCTATGAAAAATGTTTTTAAGCCTAGATCTGGTTCAAAATCTAATGTTTTTTAAGACAAGAACTTATTTATAAATATAAAATTAGAAATATTCTCCTTGAGGAAGTGTTCTTCAAACTTTACCCTAGGTAATTTATTTTTGATAAAATGTATTCACAAATCTGATCTTAAAGGAATAATTCTAGTTTTGGTTATAGTGGTTCTATACAAAATTTTAACAACAATTACTTTGTTCCTCAAAGTTCCCCATTCTTCACTAAGTGTCAATGTGGTGGTCATTGGGAAAAAAATTGTTCTCTAAAAAAACCCAATCTTTAGGATTTCATAAATCATATTTTTCTTAGAAGTTGTGGATTCCCAATATTTACTTTCTATGATTTCTGGATCCATGCATTTCTGGATTCCGAAACCCTAACTTTTTCTTATTTTTAGGAAAATAGTGAAATTACCCACATCAATACATGGTACATGGATAGTGGTTGTTCCCAGAAAATTACTTGTAACAAAAACTATTTTGAATAGATTATCAAGATGAAAGAAGGAAAAGTAACTTTTGGAGATAATGCTCAGGGAGAAATTATTTGTATAAGTAACATCATTCTTCTTGGAAAAAAATTCATTTCAAATGATTTATTTGTTTAAGGTCTTAATAACAACCTCATCAGCATAATCAAATTATGTGATGAAGGGTACCTTGTGAATTTTAGGAATGATAAGTTCTTAGTACACAATTCCAAGGAAGAGCTTATTCATTCTACCCATAGGCCAGATAATGTTTACACAGTAAACATAAGAGACCTTAGGGGCCAAGACTTATCTTGTCTTAGTGCAATGGAATATCATTCTTTGTTATGGCATAGAAGTCTAGGAAATTGTAACCTTAGAAACTTATGAAAACATTCTAAGAAGATAATAGTTAAGGATCTACCAGAGCATAGATTAAATTCTTCAAAAGTTTGTGACCCTTGAAAATATAGAGAGCAACATAAATAAAGTTTTAAATCCGATGGATAAGTCTCAACTACTGATGCATTACAACTAGTGCATATGGATAATTTTGGTGCTACAGAAACTGGAATCATTTGAGGAAAGTATTATGTACTTTTTTAGTTGATGATTACAATAGATATATGTGGGTCTATTTTATAGCAATGAAGTATGAATATTTTTCCAATTTCAAAAGTTTTAGAGCCCAATTTAAAAATGAGAAAAAACTTCCATTGAAAACTATTCATAGTGATCAAGGGGGAAAATATCAAAATTCTGATTTTGAAACTTTTTGTAGTAGAAAAGGAATTACTCATAACTTTTCAGCACCTAGAACACCTCAACAGAATGCTGTTGTTAATAGAAGAAATATAATTATTCAAGAGATAACTAGAACCATCTTGAGTGAGTATTTTTTTTCAAATCATTTTTGGGATGAAGCTATAAGTACTACTTGTTATACTATAAATTGAGTTTTGATTAGACCTTTTATTAATAAAACCCCTTATGAGTTATGGAATGTTTGAAAACCTTAACTTTCCTACTTTATGGTTTTTGGATACAAGGTATTTATTCTGAATATTAAAGATAACTTACACAAATTCACAACAGAATCTGATGAAGGAATTATTCTAGGTTAGCCCACAACTTCTAAGGCCTATAGAGTTTTTAACAAAAAAAATTGTACTGTTGAAGAGATACTACATGTCAAATTTGATAAAAGTGATCCTTTTGTTTTTAAACAACCTCATCTTACTTTCTTGGATGTGTTTTCAAAAACTGATTATCAACCAATGATAGAAGATCCTTTTAATAAGGAAAATGTTCAAGAAGATACTCCAGAAATATTTACTTCATATGATTTCTTACCATGTGTTGATGAACAAGTTTCAAAAAACACAAATCAGTCATTTCTAAAGAATCATCCCAGTGATAGTATCATTGGTGATGTCAATCAACCCATAAGTACTAGGAGTTCCTTAAGAAATGATGTAGAACATCTATCATTCCTTTCCCAATTGGACCCAAAAATCACTGATGAAGCCTTAGGTGATGATGATTGGTTTAAAGCCAGACAAGATGAACTAAATGAATTTGAAAGGAATAATGTCTGGTCCTTGGTTGAAAGACCAAAGGAATATTCTGTAATTGGTGTAAAATGGGTCTTCAGAAATAACTGTGATGAAAATGGAATCATAGTAAGAAATAAAGCCATATGAGTTGCTAAGGTTTTTAATCAACAAGAAGGAATATACTATGATGTAACCTTTGATCTAGTTGCTTAACTTGAATCTATTCGTATTTTACTTGCCTTTGCAGGATTATTCAATTTCAAAAAATTTCAAATTGATTTGAAATGAAATTTCTTTAATGGTTATGTTCAAGAGGAAGTTTTTGTTGAACAACCTCCTAACATTGAAGATACAAAACATCCTGATCAGGTTTTTAGACATACCAAAGCTTTGTATGGCCTTACACAAGCCCCTAGAGCTTGTTATGATATAATCACATGATTTTTGCCTCAAAATAACTATGTTAAGTTAAATTTAGATACACCGCTCTTTATAAATAAAGATAATAAAAATATTTTGATTGTTCAAATTTATTTTGATTACATTATATTCAGATTAACTCAGCAATCATTAACTGATTCCTTTGTAGATCTAATGAGATCTGAGTTTGAAATGAGTAAGATGGGTGAGTCAAAAAATTTGTTTGGTTTTAAAATTTCCAAAAAACCAGAAGAAATATACATTTCCCAACATAAGTATATTAAATATAATCTTAAAAAGTATGGATATTGTAACACCCCAAGATTTCATAGTGTGTTATTTCTTCAAAATAATTCAATAACTTGCACTACAAGAAACACCGAGTTCAATTGCACCATGACTTACCAAAAAAAAATCCATTAAAAGAGGTCATTAATAGCATTAACTACATTTTTAACTTTATATAATCCTTATAATTTTAGAATCCATATTATGAGTTTCTTAGTCATAATGCAAGAACAAATTCATTTTCAGTATTGCACTTTTATCAACTTTTAATAGTGAACCCTTTTTAAATACAATATTTTAAACTTTTTGACTAAATGGGGACATCAAAAATTTAAAATGAAACATCCCAAGCTTCCACGATACGCTTTCCTTTGAACAAAACAGTAGCGTGTGTTGTTCGCAACTTCGAGTTTTAACACACACCACAACCAATCAAACTGGACGTTATGAATAGTAATACCTAAATTTTGAAATAATATATATTTTATATTTTGAAATGGACTTCATTTTTGGATTCGGAATATCGAATTTAGCCTAAGGTGAAATTTTGGTACTTTTCGGATAACTTTCATATTTTGATGAATAGTGAAAATTACTAAATTTTAATTAAAAACAACTTTCTTAATCAAAATAATTAATAGTGATAAATTATTAATTTGAGTGGGTTTAAAGTATATTTAGAATATATTTTTACCATTTAATATAATGTTGGTCATTAGACATAATTATACAATTAAACCGAACATAAACAAGTGTCAATCTTTTGATAGTTATTATCTCTTAAAAACACGCTTTTTGTTTTGACAGCGGGAATTAATTTTAAATTAATTTATGCCACTTCTGTGTTTTGAATTTAGAAAAATGGATTCCATATTTGGAATCAGGATGTCCAAATTGTGTAAATAGGTAACTTTTATTTTTAGACATTTTGAATAATTACTGTGGTAAATATTTTATTTACCATGGTTAAGGGTAAATCCGGTAAATAAGGGTTAAAAAATAATATTATAATAATACAAAATTACCCTAAAACGTGTCCTAACCTTATTGGTGGACACATACCCGACCATGATCATCCTTGGGTCAATTTGAGGACCCCTTGGAGCCACTTGTATGTGGTAGGGACACTTTATATTAATAAAGTTAAAATAAAAATAAAAATGGCATAAGCTTACATCTTTTAGAAGAACAATTTTTACATAGGGTTATACATGTTGGCATTTCGATTATAAATATTCATTAGAAATCTAAAACGATTTCCTACATCATGATATTTTATTTATAATTTTTAGACATCAAATAATTGAAATTATTAATGACACAATAATGATGCAATGTTTACCTCATTAATAAATCATTTAAATAAATAAGATTATAATGATTAAAATATTATATAAAACCTGTCCAATTCTTATTGGTTGATGTTATTTATAATATGGGTCATCTTATCTTCGACCGAAATGATTTTTGGACCATTATAAACCGAATATAATTATATTATAAAGTAATACTTTCACTCTTTCCTAAAGATCCCCTCTTCTCCCTTATAAAAGAAGACCACTTCTACTCATTCCTCACACCTCTCAAGCCACTTGGCTCGTCCAAACTCTACCCAACTAAGCTCCCCACATCCCTCTACTCCTCCTTGAAGCTTCCCCTTAGGCAGAAAGCATTTCAAGAAGTCCTTTGGTTCCAACCAAAGTGAGTTACCTAAATTAAAGGTAACGATTTCTCTTAAATTATTTTCATTTATTTTGCGTCTTCAACCCCCAAAATCTTTTTATTTCCTTTCTTTTGTAACAACACCAGTATCCTCAATATACTAGGATGTTGTTATAATACGGATTCAAACTACACATACACACAACTCCATCTAATGGATGATGAACATAATGTTTTTGTGGATGGCAAACTAACGCCTCACGAAACGATGATTGTTCAAATTCATCTTACCACCTCTCATGGTGGCCATTATGATGGCACTGTAATTAAATATGATATTAATGATATATATTTTATATATAAGCTTCTGTAATTCCATTTTATTTCATACCATTATTCGTTTCATGTTGTATATACATACGATAATTTCATTTGAGGAAGTGCGGACTACCGCCCCCTTAAAATGATATGACTCGTTCATACCACACATGGAACGTATAAAGGATGGTGTTAATGAACATAAGTAACATGTATAAAATATTATATTATACTGGAATAGTAATATACCTATGTATCATTTGTATTCGATTCTTTTAAAATAAAAATTAAATGGAAGTAGCGTTCGTGCGTACGTACGGACTACCGTCTCCACGAACGCGATGAGATTCATTCTCCATCATATCAATTCAAGTATAATTATCATTTGATGATTTAAAAATGATGTTTAAGGACTTGATACCATTCTGGATTTGAATAATATACAACTTATACTTTACAAACATGTCTTACGTAACAAAACATACAAACGCAAACAAGTAAGTTCACACCCGAAACAACGATAATACTAAGATATTATTATCAAATCAATATTAAAAGATCATATATGATATCATATTAATGTATATGATTCTTGTATAATTTAATAACAATTATTTCACCATTATACAGGAGGTTAACCTACCCCAACCAAGGAAAAGTACAAGGTAAGGGTTTTCTTTACAACCTCTTCATTATCCAAGGTTGTTTATACGTAATAATCTACTAGGATCTCTTTATCATCCACATCCATGTTTCTTAAAAATGTATTTCAAAACATTTTTACTATTTACAAGAATATGGGTTAAAGTCATTTATACCCTTGTTTGACTTTTTATAAGAGGTTTATAAAGGAATCTTTCCGTCATTTTCAAAACAAGGTCCTTTTTAACCTTTTCGACAGAATTGAGGTAAGAATGTTTTTTTTAACTTATACGGCGGGTGCAGTTATTTTCTACCATTATAAAATCTTCAAATCTTTCCTTACAAGATTATAAGAATATTTTCAAAGAAAATGTTTTATTTTATATGGCTCTAAAATGATTTCAAAATGAATATTTTAAGAATTTCGGAAAGGTACTCTTTATCAAAATCAGAATTTTAAATGTTTTAAAGATTTATCTTTCTAAATCTTTTTAATTATTGTCCATGTCTTCAAAATGGGTTTTAAGGATTTATTTATATCGAAATGAGTGTTTTTAAAAATTTTAATTCCTTTCAAAAGTTTCAAAGTGGTATGGGACACTTTGATTCAAAAATCTCTTTTTAATTACTTCCTTTATAAATGTGTGACTTTTAAATGATTTCAAAAAAGGAGATATTTCTCTCAAATAGTTTTGATTTCATCTATGTCAACATCCATTGATGGATTTTAAGCTCATTTGAAGTTGATTTATTATGATACAAAACTTCTATATTATATTGAAGGTTTTGTGATATGTTTGACTATGGATGTGCTATTTTTATACCATTCATAGTTTATGGTGAAAGTATTGACATTTCGTATGATAGTTTTAATACGAATGTTTTTGTTATGTTTAAACCTTTTCATATGGGAATGCATTGGACTTAATATGTGACGGGTGGAGCCCGCTATAGCTCCTCGATGCATCGGTAGGTCTCGTGAGACAAACTAGTGTCTTGGCACAAGGCCTTGACAAAATCTTATTTGAAGTCTTGGCACGAGTCCTTGGCTATGTGGTTATGATAGTCTGGCATTATGCATTCCAACATTATGAAAGTGGTTATTGATTTTTGCATGTGATTATTCGATTAGTAGAATATCCATGTGAATAAGTAAATGGCATTATTACATTATACTTTTGCCATACTATGTTGAAGTTAAAGTTTAAAAGGATTTTGTTTTAGTAATGCATTGCCTTAAATGTTTATTCTTATTTATGAAAGTTTCCGCTATATTGTTATCCTTACTGGGCATTTGAGCTCACCCCTTTTGTATGTTTTATTTTTCCCAGGATGTGAAGAAGTAAGTTATGAATGACCTGTAGGGATTTTATGAGGGGTTAATAGTGTGGATTGTGGAAACATTATGTTGTTGTAGTAGTTTTTCATTTTATGATGTAATGTAAAACTTATGAATATATCTAGTGTTTCCAAGGCTACTAAACCAATCGGTCTTTCGAGATTTGATCTTTCTTGTGATCATGCCAATGTTATGTAATAATGCACCGACTCTGGGTAACTGGGGTCGGTGCGTTACAGTTGGTATCAGAGAAAGTTTAGTACAAACCTTGGAAGCTAGATTTAGATAAACTCTGATTAGAGCATGTAGACCTAAGATGAACTTTGAGGATTAGTATAGAAGAACTTCCTAGAATTTTGGTATTGTAGAGATTTTGTGAGTTTTCCGAGCAATACATCCCTGTCTGGATACGAGCAGGTAGAGGCGGCTCTGGCACAGATGTACCTAGGGGTAAAACCCGAAAACACCGCTTTGAGCTAGACTCGAACGGGAACTGGTGCACGACAACGGGCCTTGCTGCACTCTTGGTTATGACACTCCCGGGGGATATGCTTAGGATAACTCTCATTTTCTTTACAAATCATTTTGAAGGGATTATGAGTATATACTTCCTCAAAGAAAACATTCTTATGATTATGGATTATATCCATAAATAGTTCAATTTATGTTAAGTGTTTTATAAGGATGGGATTATGTATTCTGATTCATAAACTGATCTAGTGTATGCCATTGTTTAGAAATGGCGCCCAGTAGAAGAAATGAGAACTCCAGAAATGCACATGATCCAAAGAGAAGGGAGGATCATATCTTTCATGGTCTTAAGCTAGAATTTATAAGAGGAATAGTCTCCCATGTATTATCATCATGTGAAGAAATAATATCATGTGTTGATAAGATAAGTAAAGAGTTTACTGAGTCATATGGATTTGAAGGGAAGCAAGAGAAGAAAAGGATGGAAGAGAGAAAGATGGATAAAGGGATGAGGGAAAAGAAGAATTTTCTCATATGTGGTAACTGTGGAAAGAAACACCCTGGAACTTGCCTGAAAGGAATGGGAGTTTGTTATAAGTGTGGAGGAAAAGGGCACAATGTACGTGACTGCAAGGGTAAGAAAATGGTTTCAAATGTACAATGCTTCATTTGCAAGGAGTTTGGACACTATGCGAACCTATGTCCCAGTCATCAGAATATGCCTCAAATGATGTTATCGGATAATAATCATGTTATGATACTACCACAGATGAAGAGGAATGATTAGTGTTCTTATGTTGATTATGTCAATTGAGTATTGTATCAACAATGTACTTGTTACAATAATCGTGGAGTATATAAGGATTGTACTGCAGTACTATTTCATTAAGGACTTGAGATTGTGTGGAACAAAGGAAAGTGACTCAATAGCAGGATAAATTTTTGGAAAATAAATGGTTGAGAGAATGATAAATCATAATATAGTTCTGATACTGAGGTAGTGATTTTGGAATAATATGTGATTGTTTTGGATAAATTATATTGGATATTCTTGACTACCCTGGAACTGATTAATGATTTGTATATTCCATCATTGTTGGGGTTTAAAACATTTTTTGGATTAATGAAGTATATCCATCTTTCTATATGGAATAAGGGAGCATGAATGTAATCAATAAGGAATATGGTAATTCAGGATGTTTCGGTGTATTAAAAGAATACCTGATGAAGGTATTCATATGCTATTACGGGGTAAAAAGGTTCTACATTATGTTTACCTCACTTATAAATGTTGGACTGTGGGTTTGGATAGAAGTATTTTGGATAGTTCTAGTTTGGATTATTTTGGATTGCCATAAAAGGACAACCCGGAGGTCGGGCGGCAACCCATCGCGTCCGGCAAGGCTGCGAGACATGAACCCGCAACCGAAGGGCGACAAGGGTGTATCACCTACCACTGTCCCAAGAAATGTCCTGGATTAAATAATGTAGTTTTTTTAAAAGATCTGGTAGATGAATTATAAATTCGTTTATTTTGGAATAGTATAAATAGAAATTTTTTTACGAGTGAAAGATGAGTTTGTGGTTGAAATTTATTAATGGATAAAACTCTAATTATAAAGTAAGTATATCTCCTCATGATCTTAGCCAATCAGAAAAATAAATTCTTCAACATTAAGAAAAGCAACTTAGAACAAAAATGTTTTCCTAGATTGTACCTTAAATCATCACTAATTTATGGCTTTGGGATTGTTGGCCTTTTCATAGCCGTGTTCTCTACCACTCTCCATCAGATAATTGATGGTTAGATTTCTCTTCCATATCCATATTTTCCTACATGGAACCCTAGTATGTGTTATTTTCGGTAATATTCATACTTTCGACTCTTTATTTTAAATAGAGGCCTCGTTAATTCATTTTTCGATGTGGGATTTCAACTAGGATATTTTGAAACGTCAAAAATGTGTTATCCTAATACCCTATGTTTTGTTGAACCGATGGTATTTCAATTCATCATAGATTGATGAATTTAAGGACCTCAATTTTGTACTTGTTTGTGATTGATGACCTCAATCACTACCTATAAATATTTATGTTTTTCCTCCGATTATATGTCTCCAATTTCCACCAATGTTCTCCTAATCGAGATCATAATTTGGTGGTGACCCTTTGATTTCTCTTTTCCTCATATTAAGACTAAATTTTAGTAACCCAATTTCCGATGTGGATTTTCCCACAAATATATTATCTATTTTCAACCTTTTATTTTCGAAGAACAATTTCAAATTGCGAGGACGCAATTTATTGAAGGAGGGGAGAATGTAACACCCCAAGATTTCATAGTGTGTTATTTCTTCAAAATAATTCAATAACTTGCACTACAAGAAACACCGAGTTCAATTGCACCATGACTTGCCAAAAAAAAGCCATTAAAAGAGGTCATTAATAGCATTAACTACATTTTTAACTTTATATAATCCTTATAATTTTAGAATCCATATTATGAGTTTCTTAGTCATAATGCAAGAACAAATTCATTTTCAGTATTGCACTTTTATCAACTTTTAATAGTGAACCCTTTTTAAATACAATATTTTAAACTTTTTGACTAAATGGGGACATCAAAAATTTAAAATGAAACATCCCAAGCTTCCACGATACGCTTTCCTTTGAATAAAACAGTAGCGTGTGTTGTACGCAACTTCGAGTTTTAACACACACCACAACCAATCAAACTGGCCGTTATGAATAGTAATACCTAAATTTTGAAATAATATATATTTTATATTTTGAAATGGACTTCATTTTTGGATTCGGAGTATCGAATTTAGCCTAAGGTGAAATTTTGGTACTTTTCGGATAACTTTCATATTTTGATGAATAGTGAAAATTACTAAATTTTAATTAAAAACAACTTTCTTAATCAAAATAATTAATAGTGATAAATTATTAATTTGAGTGGGTTTAAAGTATATTTAGAATATATTTTTACCATTTAATATAATTTTGGTCATTAGACATAATTATACAATTAAACCGAACATAAACAAGTGTCAATCTTTTGATAGTTATTATCTCTTAAAAACACGCTTTTTGTTTTGACAGCGGGAATTAATTTTAAATTAATTTCTGCCACTTCTGTGTTTTGAATTTAGAAAAATGGATTCCATATTTGGAATCAGGATGTCCAAATTGTGTAAATAGGTAACTTTTATTTTTAGACATTTTGAATAATTACTGTGGTAAATATTTTATTTACCATGGTTAAGGGTAAATCCGGTAAATAAGGGTTAAAAAATAATATTACAATAATACAAAATTACCCTAAAACGTTTCCTAACCTTATTGGTGGACACATACCCGACCATGAGCATCCTTGGGTCAATTTGGGGACCCCTTGGAGCCACTTGTATGTGGTAGGGACACTTTATATTAATAAAGTTAAAATAAAAATAAAAATGGCATAAGCTTACATCTTTTAGAAGAACAATTTTTACATAGGGTTATACATGTTGGCTTTTCGATTATAAATATTCATTCGAAAGCTAAAAAGCTTTCCTACATCATGATATTTTATTTATAATTTTTAGGCATCAAATAATTGAAATTATTAATGACACAATAATGATGCAATGTTTACCTCATTAATAAATCATTTAAATAAATAAGATTATAATGATTAAAATATTATCTAAAACCTGTCCAATTCTTATTGGTTGATGTTATTTAGAATATGGGTCATCTTATCTTCGACCTCAATGATTTTTGGACCATTATAAACCGAATATAATTATATTATAAAGTAATACTTTCACTCTTTCCTAAAGAGCCCCTCTTCTCCCTTATAAAAGGAGACCACTTCTACTCATTCCTCACACCTCTCAAGCCACTTGGCTCATCCAAACTCTTCCCAACTAAGCTCCCCACATCCCTCTACTCCTCCTTGAAGCTTCCCCTTAGGCAGAAAGCATTTCAAGAAGTCCTTTGGTTCCAACCAAAGTGAGTTACCTAAATTAAAGGTAACGATTTCTCTTAAATTATTTTCATTTATTTTGCTTCTTCAACCCCCAAAATCTTTTTATTTCCTTTCTTTTGTAACAACACCAGTATCCTCAATATACTAGGATGTTGTTATAAGAAGGATTCAAACTACACATACACACAACTCCATCTAATGGATGATGAACATAATGTTTTTGTGGATGGCAAACTAACGCCTCACGAAACGATGATTGTTCAAATTCATCTTACCGCCTCTCATGGTGGCCATTATGATGGCACTGTAATTAAATATGATATTAATGATATATATTTTATATATAAGCTTCTCTAATTCCATTTTATTTCATACCATTATTCGGTTCATGTTGTATATACATACGATAATTTCATTTGAGGAAGTGCGGACTACCACCCCCTTAAAATGATATGACTCGTTCATACCACACATGGAACGTATAAAGGATGGTGTTAATGAACATAAGTAACATGTATAAAATATTATATTATACTGGAATAGTAATATACCTATGTATCATTTGTATTCGATTCTTTTAAAATAAAAATTAAATGGAAGTAGCGTTCGTGCGTACGTACGGACTACCGTCTCCACGAACGCGATGAGATTCATTCTCCATCATATCCATTCAAGTATAATTATCATTTGATGATTTAAAAATGATGTTTAAGGACTTGATACCATTCTGGATTTGAATAATATACAACTTATCCTTTACAAACATGTCTTACGTAACAAAACATACAAACGCAAACAAGTAAGTTCACACCCGAAACAACGATAATACTAAGATATTATTATCAAATCAATATTAAAAGATCATATATGATATCATATTAATGTATATGATTCTTGTATAATTTAATAACAATTATTTCAACATTATACTTGAGGTTAACCTACCCCAACCAAGGAAAAGCACAAGGTAAGGGTTTACTTTACAACCTCTTCATTATCCAAGGTTGTTTATATGTAATAATCTACTAGGATCTCTTTGTCATCCACATCCATGTTTCTTAAAAATATATTTCAAAACATTTTTACTATTTACAAGAATATGGGTTAAAGTCATTTATACCCTTGTTTGACTTTTTATAAGAGGTTTATAAAGGAATCTTTCCGTCGTTTTCAAAACAAGGTCCTTTTTAACCTTTTCGACAGAATTGAGGTAAGAATGTTTTTTTTTAACTTATACGGCGGGTGCAGTTATTTTCTACCATTATAAAATCTTCAAATCTTTCCTTACAAGATTATAAGAATATTTTCAATGAAAATGTTTTATTTTATATGTCTCTTAAATGATTTCAAAATGAATATTTTAAGAATTTCGGAAAGGTACTCTTTATCAAAATCATAATTTTAAATGTTTTAAAGATTTATCTTTCTAAATCTTTTTAATTATTGTCCATGTCTTCAAAATGGGTTTTAAGGATTTATTTATATGGAAATGAGTGTTTTTAAAAATGTTAATTCCTTTCAAAAGTTTAAAAGTGGTATGGGACACTTTGATTCAAAAATCTCTTTTTAATTACTTCGTTTATAAATGTGTGACTTTTAAATGATTTCAAAAAAGGAGATATTTCTCTCAAATAGTTTTGATTTCATCTATGTCAACATCCTTTGATGGATTTTAAGCTTATTTGAAGTTGATTTATTATGATACAAAACTTCTATATTATATTGAAGGTTTTGTGATATGTTTTACTATGGATGTGCTATTTTTATACCATTCATAGTTTATGGTGAAAGTATTGACATTTCGTATGATAGTTTTAATACGAATGTTTTTGTTATGTTTAAACCTTTTCATATGGGAATGCATTGGACTTAATATGTGACGGGTGGAGCCCGCTATAGCTCCTCGATGCATCGGTAGGTCTCATGAGACAAACTAGTGTCTTGGCACAAGGCCTTGACAAAATCTTATTTGTAGTCTTGGCACGAGGCCTTGGCTATGTGGTTATGATAGTCTGGCATTATGCATTCCAACATTATGAAAGTGGTTATTGATTTTTGCATGTGATTATTCGATTAGTAGAATATCCATGTGAATAAGTAAATGGAATTATTACATTTTACTTTTGCCATACTATGTTGAAGTTAAAGTTTAAAAGGATTTTGTTTTAGTAATGCATTGCCTTAAATGTTTATTCTTATTTATGAAAGTTTCCGCTATATTGTTATCCTTACTGGGCATTTGAGCTCACCCCTTTTCTATGTTTTATTTTTCCCAGGATGTGAAGAAGTAAGTTATGAATGACCTGCAGGGATTTTATGAGGGGTTAATAGTGTGGATTGTGGAAACATTATGTTGTTGTAGTAGTTTTTCATTTTATGATGTAATGTAAAACTTATGAATATATCTAGTGTTTCCAAGGCTACTAAACCAATCGGTCTTTCGAGATTTGATCTTTCTTGTGATCATGCCAATGTTATGTAATAATGCACCGACTCTGGGTAACTGGGGTAGGGGCGTTACAGATATGACAACACTAAGAGTATAAGTACTCCCATCGGTACCTCAAACACACTTGATCTTGATGAAGCTGGGAAACCAGATGATCAAAAATGTTTTATAGGTATGATAGGAAGTCTAGTTTAATTAACAGCTAGTCATCCAGACATAATGTTTTCAGTATGCTTATGTACAAGATATCAGTCTAATCATAAGGAATCTCATCTAATGGCCATGAAAAAAAAATCACTACTTAAAGGGAACCATGGATTTAGGACTATTTTATACTTCTGGAAATGATTTTTTTTAAGAGTTTTTTGGATGCAGACATTGGTGGATGTAGAATTGATAGAAAGAGAACATCTAGAACATGTAATTTTCTAGGAGATTCATTAGTTTATTGGTCTTGTAAGAAGAAACACTCCGTTGTACTCTCCACTGCTGAAGCTGAATATGTAGTAGCTTGAAGTTGTTGTGCTCAGGTGTTGTGGATGAAACACACACTCAAACACTATAGCTTGAGTTTTAATATGACTCTTATTTTGTGTGATAACACAAGTGACATTTCCCTTAGTGAACATCCTTCACATCTCTCCCGCCCAAAGTACATTGATATTAGGCATCACTTTGGTAGTATGTTTTTCATAGTGAGTTTTTCGTAGTGAGTTTTTTTGTAGTCAAATTTTCTAGGAATATCACCTATTACAAATAATAATCCTAGCCCAATCTGAAATGTATAATATCCTTACTTATGATTTTGTAATAACTTTTTCTTGATGATAGTTTCCTTTTCTTTTAAAATTTCTCATATTCATATTTTCTTAAATCCGAATGATTTTCCGAAAACCTTAAAAGATCGGATTCAAGATTTCCATTCGGGAATGTTTTAAACTTTTAGATCAGATCAGAGAGTTTTTAACTATTATATTGGTTTTCAAAGTTGAATGGTCCCCACCATCGCCTATATAAAGGCGACCCCCGATAGTGTCCCACATCGGTTCCAAGCTCTCGCATCTAGAAGCTCTGCCTCAGTTCTGAAGCCCGTTCCGAATTTCTCAAAGCTCCTCAGTCCGAATTTCTATAGAAGTGACCTCTGAAGAAATGTCTTCAGTTAAGCAAATTTTATAGTGGAAAATCTATAGGGAGAGGCTGGTCCACCCAAATTTCATCAACATGTATGACTCTATAATTTTCAAGAACATCAAGCTAAATGGATGGGAAGATACAACCATTTCTAAGACTCGAGTTCAAGATGTGGTTTATCCAGATCTTATTATAGAGTTCTATGAGTTAGTATGTTTCTTCAAGGAAGAGTGATGGAAAAAAGTTCTATTTCAAGATCTATGGGAATACATATGCTTTCTCTTATACCAAGGAGGCCAGATTGGCAGGTATACCTTATGAAGGAGAGGCTGAGTTTTTCTCCCACAAGTTACCAGAAGTTCAGGGAAGCTTTATCAATGTAGAGTCTATGAAAACTATCAGGCTCACTGATATTGACACTACAAAGAAAATTTTCCATCTTTCAACAAACAATCAGTTTCTATAGATCTAGGCACAAGGTTTCATTGTTCTAAGGAATGGAGATAAGGATACACTCAAGAATACTGATATGTATATCCTAGATTTCTTGGTAAATCTATGTAATCTAAATCTCATGAGACACATCCTCATCGCTATTGAAAACATCAAGAATGACAGTCATAGACCCCAGATAATTATCTATCCCTCATTGCTTTCAAATCATATAGTTTGGTGTCTTGAGTCTTTCGTGGTCCCATGTATCTCCAAGCCGAGAAATTTTAAGCTAATTTTGATCAGTGATGACACTCTAGAAAGAATGAAAGTTGGTTTCTCAAACATTTATGTGAGTTCTATGATATTATAGAAGAGGAGGCAGAAGCCAATCTATTAAATGTAGAAAAAGCTGAACCCCCAAAGAATCCTGGTAAGAAAAGTAAGCTGAAGGAAGTGCAAGAAGAAGATAAACCCCCAAAATCAAAGGAAGCTCAATCCACACCTCCTACACCCAAAGAGAAAAAAATCTACCTGGATGAGGTGGTAGCAAAATGGAGAGAGCTCAAGGAATAGAGGAAATAACTGGAGCCATAGTTTGGCTAGAACCCTGCGAGGCTAAGGCCTTAAAAGAAAAAGCTGCTGATGAGCTTGAAAAATAGGATAATGAAAATATGCTAAAGAATAAAATGTCTAGGTCAGAGATTGTTCAATATCTTTTGAAGGCAATAGAAATTTCACCTGAGAACATTCTAGTGCTGAAGTCTTTCCTTGTGGAATCATTGCCTATGACTCCAGATAAGAAGACTCTGGAAAATCCAAAAGAAAAAAAAAGATGAGAAAGAATATATAGATGTTGTTCAGCAAGCTATGGAGGAAATTCAACAAGATGAGTTGAGTGGTAGCTCTGATGATATAATTAAACAAGTTAATGAATATCAAGATAAGTGAACCCCATCTGAAAAGTTGTCAATCCAGACTTTTCAAACCGGATCCTCAAAAATTGCTACTCCAGGAGCTAATGAGAAAGGTGATAAACAAGAGGTAAACTATCTATCTGAAAAAGAAAGTCATAATCATGACTTTATCCTCCCTGAGGATGTTCAAGCTAGAGTAGGAAAAAAGAATGTTGATGAAGATAAGGTTGTTCGACATTCCGTAAGTGAACATGAATACCCTGAACAAGAGGTTGTTTTGAAGACTAGTAAGGGAAAACATATATTGGTGGATACTCCAACGAAAGATATTATAAGGAAGAATAATGTTGGAGGCTCTTATAAAAAGAAGACGGTGGAAATAGAAGAAGACCAATCTCCTAGGAAGCTGTCTGATTCAGATTCATCTGCATTGGGTCATGATTTTGTTGTTGAGTCCCTGAAAAAGTTAGTAGATACAATTCTGTCTTTCCTACAATAGACTAAAGATGCCAGATACTTCAGCACAACCTGAATCAGAAGTCAGAATTTGTATCCATGGTGATGGATAAATTTGGGAAGATTGAGGTAGATCATTATAATTTTCTTATCAATTATGAGGTCCACAAAAAATCTTGTAGAAAATTGACTCTATGGTAAAAGAAAATTAATGAATATTTGGCAGAGCATGATCATTTCTAGAATGATGTAAAATAATATTTTGATATCGAGGATTCCAAGGTGAAGAATCTTTCCAACAGTTTTCATGAAAAGATACGTTTAGAAAAAAAATACTCAGATTCAGGATATAAAATATTTGAATGGGATGTTGATTTATATTGTTCAAAGTTTGAAAACATAAAATTAACATCAGAGTGAGAAGCAAGAAAAACTTTTGAAGCAAGATGAATTGCTAAAGACTCAAGATGATTCCATGATGGCTTAGGTAGAGGTCCTGAAGGCTCAAGAAGAAAATTTCATAGCCTTAGAGGAAAAAGTAGATGAGGACCACAAAGAGATGAAGAAGACGGAGACCATTTTCAAAATTCTAATGCAAAAGGAAAAGAAAACAAAATAGACCAGTCTGATCTTTTGTTGCATTTTTTTCCTTGTACTAATATTTCAAATCATAATGAAATTGTCAATGTTTGTCTTGTTTGTATTTTGTACTAATATTTTAGGTACCATATTGTCTTCCATTCCCTCAAAATCTTTTTTATAATCTCATAGGGGGATAAAAGAAAAAATAATTCTAAAAGAGAGATGAAAAATATAAAGGATAAAACTTCTAAGTGTAAGAAGATCATCGCTAGGTAAGGGGGACTGATGATTACGAAGTTTTTCCGATTAAGAAAATCTATAATATGATCCTTAGAGTACCAAAGACTAATGGGGAGTTAGTCGTAGTCATCATTGTCCATATAAAAAGGTAGATAAGCATTAATTTCAAAATCTAGAAATTTATTCCAACTCCTTACATTCTTTTTCATAAGGATGTTTGGGCTATCCAAAAAGGGAGAGATTGTTGAGTCAATAAGGTTTTCGTTATGACTTTTTCAATTCCATAATTCATGGGGGAGATTTTTATTTCATTAAGGCTTTCCTTATGACTTTACCAATACTCTTGTTTTGAAAATCACAAACACCTTATTATAAGGCAAATCTTATTTTTCCCCTATTTTACTTCTATAAGGAAAATTTCCATTCCCAAGGAAATTTAACCTTGCCTAGATTTCATTATTCATATCATAAATTTTCTAAGTTTAAAAATCAAATTCATATCTAAAACCTTGGAATCATATAATACATATATATGAAACATTCTGTTTTAGGATCTGAATTCTTGTTATGAACTTTTATGAAGTTTTAATCTAAAATCCTTGTTACGATATTTTATGAAGTTCAACTCTGAATTCTGATTACGATCTTATATAAAGTTCTAACAACGAATTATGATGATGAATTCTGATTATGAATTCTGATTACGAATTCTGATGATGAATTTTGATTACAAATTCTCATTACTAATTCTAATGATGAATTTATATTATGAATTCACATTAAGAATTATGATGATGAATTCTGATTACGAATTCTCATTAATAATTCTGATGATGAATTCTTATTACAAATTCTCAATAAAAATTATAATGATGAATTCTGATTACAAATTCTCATTACGAATTCTGATGATGAATTCTAATTATGAATTCTCATTATGAATTCTGATGATGGATTCTGATTACGAATTCTCATTACGAATTATAATGATGAATTTTGATTAAGAATTCTCATTACAAATTCTGATGATGAATTCTAATTACAAATTCTCATTACGAATTCTGATGATGAATTCTGTTTACGAATTCTCATTATGAATTCCATAGGAAAACAAAATCTGAATTTCCTAGTACTATAGACTCCGTATTCATTTTTAATTAGATTCTGAACTTTCTTTTTCTCCATTTCGAATATTAGTTTTAGTTATGACTACACATGTTAAATTATAAAATGATGTCGTGCCTTCAGTTATTTAATTACCGTTGTCTCTGTGACACGTGTACAGGTCCCTCTGAAATTCGAGGAAGGATATGACCATTGGAGGAGGGAGCCGACCGTTGGAGGTTCACCTATAAATAGGAGCACATTTGAACGTGCTCAGGACTTTTGAAAATTTGATGCTCAGAACATCATGAAGTGATTTCTAGAGAGAGAGAGGCTCTTATCAACTCTCAAGCTTCGTGTAAAAATGTTTGAACGGCTTGTTCGAACTCTTCCTTGTACATATTTTCTTTGTGTGACTCTGAATATTGCTGTGAACAATCGCGGGCTTCCATGGATTGGAAAGCAGAGGTTCCAACACCTTGAATTTGAGGGCTTCCTTGCTGAGGAAGACAGAGGTGCCGACTACCTGATAGTTGGGGGCTTGCGAGGATAGCAAGACACACTCTGATCTTCATATCGAGGGCTTACCCTGGTGTGGGTGAGATAGAATTTCATGAAAGTATAAATCAAGGTACTTTTATCCAAGGTTGTTGGATATCCTCCTCTTTGGGTCAAAATAGTTTATACTTGTTACCAGTAGTTTTACTACTCTATTTTTTCCACTGCATTTGTATTGATAAGGAATGTAAAACTATCTTGTACTTCCTTACTCTTTTAATCTGATATATTTAGATTCTATACGCTCTAAGGTTGAATCTACATAATTGTAAAATTTAGTTATGTTTCATTTTAGGAATCAATTTTCCGGAATTTAGAAAGTGACTAGAACTTATAGAGGTCTTGTGAATTATCTTTTTTAGACTTGTTAAATTTAACCCCCATTAAAAGTTCTAAAGGAAATTTTAAAATGTAAAATTCACCCCCCTCTTGTGTATGAGAATCTCATTATTATTTCAATCCTACTTTTGGTATTATAGAGTATATCATACTCATACATACCATCCTATCAAATCCATATAATTACTTTTTATGAGAGAATAACTAGTTAGTTTTAAATTCATAATCATATCTAGCAAGATGATTTAGTTATAATTATTCATATAAATTACCATGAATGAAATTAGTTTTTAGATCAAGCTATTATATATATTGGTATAGATAAGAAACGAATGCATGAAGAATTCATATTGATGAATTATTATCTACATAAAAAATATTTCAAAAATCATAATTCCATTTCATTAAATGAATCCTTTGGAAACAATCCAAACCTTAAATATGCTTTTATTTCCTATAGCGTTACGTTAGTTTTTTATTAATATATTTAACATGAATCACAATTATTGTAGGCGGATTTTTAACAATAAAATAACTTGGATTTATTTAATTGATTGCATCAAATCTTCCATAGATGAAATCCAACACTTAGAGTGGCTATCATTTTTGTCCTAAATTTATGTTTAGGGATCCTAAACATCAATATCTTGGAAATCATGTAGAGAAAAAACAACTATGATAGAGTTTTCACACATTGTATTACTAGGAACTCTTTTCTCAATATACCTAGTTAAAAGATAATATCTATGAATGCTAGGATATCATCATGAAAAACAACATCCTAATAAACACTAGAACCTGGATCTGCTTGAGGTGTAGGTGGAGTAGTCTTAAATGGATAATCAAAAACAATGGAAGGATCAACCTCAATATTTCTCTTCTAATATGTAACACTAATATCATAAGAGGGAAGCCAGAATCAAGGATGAAAAGACTCTTGAATCATCATTTATTTAATTAAAATTAACTTTCAAAAATTTAGTTTTATATTCCCCAATATTATATCCCTTTACTCCCATAGGATACCCTAAGAAAATGTATTTTTTACCCCAAATATTTAGGTTTTGAGTCACGAAATGTGCATAGAATGTATAAACACAAACTATTAAATACCTAGGATGTGGGTTTTCTACCAAATATTTCATCAAGAGTCTTAATGAAACTAACATATAAGAGGAACATATTTATGAGATAAGTTTTTATAGTGGTACCCGCTGCTGAAAAAGACTTGTGCATACCCAATCATCCATGCATCATATGATCCTTATCATGAATCATGTGGTTCATATGCTGAGCTAAACCATTATACTAAGGAGAATGGATCATTGTTGAGTGTCTAACAATTCTCTCATCCTCACAAACTTTAATAAACACATTATGAAGTTATTGAAGCCTATTATTAGTTTTCATGGGCATTAATGTCTTCCAAGATTGGATTTCCACTTATAGGATTTCTATGATCTAAACACATCAAATAAATTATATTTATTTCTTAGAATATAAATCAATAATTTTTTTGAGAACATATATAAATGTGAAAAAAGATCATTTACCATGGGAGGTAATTATGGATGGTCCCCATAGGTCAGAGTGGATATACTCTAGTTGGTATCAAAAATTAATGTTGGACCCATAAAAATCGACTCTTTTAGTGTTGAATATGAAAAAATCATCATAAAAGGGAAATTTATATAGTTCAGAATTGATATTAATCTATTTCACACGTAATTACTCTAACACTTTAATAATCAAAATCCTTGGAATTCTATGCCAAAAAATAGGGGTGTCACTGTTAATGACATAAATGTTTTTTACATCATATATGGAATTCAATTCATAACATAGATCCCGTGGATAATATCAATTTATATAAATATTTCACAATCATTAATTAAGATATTAATCATGTTAAATTCTTTAACGTGATGATTATTTGTTTTTTTTTGCAGTAATTAATAATTCAAGACATAAATAATGAAATTTTTTTTTTCCAAAAACAAGATTTACACAACGTGAATCACACACATGACGCATAAGATTCATTTATATCATACCATCAATGAAGCAGACCATCCTATGAAGAATATTTATTATTTGAATAAAATTAAATACATTTAAATCCATTACATGATGTGAAACTTCTAAAAATTGAATCATGCCCAAAATGGTTTGCGTACATGATGTTCAGAGATTGCCTCACTTTTATGCTTCGAGGTCTGTTCTCAATCAATGATATGAACATATTATTTGTTAGGAAAAGTGGAAATTAATTACAAGATGTGAAACCATATTTCCTAATGTGTATATGATAGGACCCATGTTATTTATGCCATTTCATGAAATGTTGGACTTGCATATGGTGTACTTCTCAGGACTATTAATATCTATAGCATCCTCTATGCACTATAGGATAAGATGCCTTTTTATTTATCTTCTTTTTCATCATCTGTCTTCACCATATTTCATTCTAAACTAGTTTTATTTAATTTCATTCATAGTTTCATTAATTAATAAGGACATGTTTATCATTTCTTCACTATTCTTTGTCTGTGAAATACCATTTTCAATATAGACATCTTTTTGCAGGACACACTTTGTTCTTCAAAAAAAAGGTTCATCAAAATTTGTATGTTTATTAATTCACATTATTTTTTTGATTCTAAATTTTTTTGGATTATAGATTCTTAATTTTTTTTTTCATCATGAAAAGATTTTTTATGGAGTGATTGATGTTAAATTCAAATTTTTTACATTGATTTTTCAATGTTGAAACCTGGAAAGTCACTTTTCAACTATTTTATGATTATTCCAAATATGCTTGATTTTTCCATTCTTTTGATCAAAACATCCATGCACGACTAATACTATTTGGGTTAGGTGTCGAGATTAGGGGAGGTTTGAACTTAACGAATATATAACGACTAAATCCCAGTAACCCTATGGTTTGTAACTAGGTTTAGAACAGTAATCCATCTCCTTATTTTACATTTTCCTCGACCATCCGATGTGTAAATTTACCTACCATGACCTATTTGGAGAAAATTAGTGTATAATAAATTGTATGTAATTATTTTTTTCTATAAGACAATAATTCGGGAATATGGTTGTCCATTACAAGATACCAAGGATTGATTTTAGTCTTAGGTTGATCCAATTTATTAGACCAAGGTTAGTTGGTTATCTTTTCACGACTTAGTAGACAATTCCATATGTTTATCCCAAGATATATTTATTAGTTTCCATTTTCCTATACACTGATATTAACCCTAATCACATTATTTAATATTTGAATTAAAACAAAACTACAATGATTTAATAAACACTAAACCCGATGACTGAATGTGAGGAATCCTTTAATAGATTTTTGTTTGAATGTTTGTTGTCCTACATGTAGTCTTTGTGAGACCGACCCCACATTTAGACATTACTATTCAGTTGTAGTAAGTGTAGTTTGAACTAATAAATTTCTAATTTGACCTCCACTTGTGAGAATTCAATGGCCCGTGTGTGAGAAAAAAAATTTCTCACTATTGACAAAGAATTATAGTTTCTCAGGATCATTAACTTTAAGATTACGCCTTTAATTATCTCACCCCTCTCCATCCCATATTTTATTTACCCATTTTCATTTTATGGTTTCTATTTTTTGAGCACCTACTTCTTTTTTATTTATCTTCATCCCACTTTTCCTTGTGGGTATTGCATGTGCAAGGGTCCATAGACTCTCTCAAGAAGCCTAGATGAACAAGAAAAACTTCACTTTTATACTGAGGTAAATAGAACCATCACTACATGATAATTATTCATAAAGGCAATGATTAAAAATCATACACATCCACCACTTCATGATCCCTAATATTCGCCACTTTCCAATCATGATGAGTGACTAACATTATTGTAGTGCACCGCTATGGACTACGGTTTACCATCCATCAATGGTTTTGCACCCAACATTTTGTGTCTCCTATTCAGGCGTATCCTTGTAGATCTAAATTTAACTCATTCACATGATGTAGAATATTAGTCAATTTTCTGGGTTTTTGGGAAAAGACCCATATTACCACATCTAAAAATTCATGATGTTTGTGATACCTATCTCAACCAATGAGTATCATTAGACTCAATAATATATTGAGTCTCCCCTTTATCTTTACATGATATAGTCATGGACTGGCTAATAATTCATACACCCAAGAAAATCATGACTTGAGATGAATTGGAAAATAAATTCATAGACATGTACATCCCAACAATCATGACATAGATGATCTGGATGAAAATTCAAAACATTACCCATGCGGATAGGGAATCAGTGTGAGAATATTGAGATAGATTCAATGAGTTTAACTAAAATGAACCACATCATGGACTAGAAGTGTGACATCGACTTCAAATTTTTTATTAAGGACTCTATCTGGTTGACTAAACTACGGTAATACCTGCAGCTGATAGAGGACTAATGCCCATGATGTCAGAAGACATCCTAGATATTTTGGATGAACTATCTCACAAGGACAGTTTGTGGAAAACTATTATATGATCATCTGAAAAAAATCCCATGTTGGGAGAAACTACCCACCTTCGGGCTCATGTTTAGGTTCATACAATAAATCCAGAATCATTTCTGTTACTTGTTATACCACAACTACCTCTTGCACCTATAATGGAAATAAAACCCTATTAGACTTGTGGAGTCTATCATTCATACCCAGACTACAATGAAGAGATATAAGAACATAATTCTAACTATTATAGCTATTTCAATTACAATCTACAAGTCCAATATTACCATGAATACAAATAAGATCAACAATAATAAAACTAATATAAGATGCAATCTAATATGGAAGGGAAAAATAAATATTACTTTTAAAATAAGAGTGGAAAAGTACCAAAAAATAATCAAGGGAAATCTAGGTATCCCACACAATGTCTATCTATATGAAAATAACAATAGTTCCAACAACCATTTCCTGAATATCGACAATATCTACTAGGACCACAATAATAATTCCACAAACACAACCAAGACCTCCACTACAAGCCCAACCTATCCAGAAAATATATAAAACATTATCACCAACATAGTGTTAAAAGAATAGTAAAGGTTGAAACCCCAATAAAAGTGTTCGAAAACCACAAGGCTATAATACGAAACCTGCAGCATCAACATGGAAAATTTTCAAATCCTTTTATAATTGGATACTAGGTACTCTACCTATTATTAACAAGGTTCATTTAATGTTGGAGGCTAAAACTATATTAGTTAAATGTTAAAATGTGATATATTTCCAATAACTATGTCATATTGATAAAAAATAGTTTCACAATTCTAATATAGCTAGTCAAGGGACCACATTAATATTAGATTAACCTGGAGAATCTATATTTGTACAAAATCCTGAAATGGATGTTTACTATGTAAAACTATATGATTACTTGACACCTCTCCCCATTCTAGAATGAACACAACAAGTTGAAAGTTGGGTGAATTAAAAAAATCCATAGACATAGTTTAACAATTTCATAGAAGATTCTCTTTTGAATATGTATGCGAACAAGTACTTGATTATTCATGATTATTTATAGACATTTTATTAAGAAAAAAAATAAAATGATAGGATTGGGAATAATTTCTCTAAACTAATTTCCCTTTTATCTTGTTCCATTAAAACTACATCTGAAGGTGTGTGACATTAAATTTTTTCAAATTCCATTCACTACTGGGAAATGTAATTTTGAAAACAGACTTGTGGTATCTTAGATGAAGCATCAATATAATTCCCATGATAGTTTATAAGACGGTGATGATCAAAGAATAAAAATTTGATAATGTGGAGTTCCACCTTTTTGAGAACTCTATTAAGATCCATCAAGATTCTCTCCAGGTTGACATTGTAAATATAATGAATGATGTTAACCTAGGATGAATTTTTTTTGTATTTGGTGAATGGAAAATAATGATCAACATGGAGAGGCCTATAATAAAAGATATGAGTTGTTAAATTTTATTATCATATCATATACTAGTAATTTAAAGGATTGTATGAAAAGTTAGAATGAAAATAATATACCCCCTTCTATTGACTAGGAATCCAATCCTTACAATAATGAAGATGGTACTTTACCTCTACCAAAGGTTTTCATCCTTCTATTTATCCAATATATTAGAAAAAATAATTCTACGAGGGGTATGAACTCATATATAATGACTTCTAATTATAAAAATGTCATCTATTAGAGAATAAATAAATCATTGACTGATAGGAAACCTGGGTTAGGTTCAGATAAGATCGAGTAGTGTATAGGATGTATAAAGGTTGATAAAAGGGGTATTAGATGATTTTTCCCATGTTATTTCTTTCATCATGTTTAAATCGAGTGGACTAATGTTTTATCTAGAACATTATTTTTGTTCCTAAAAAATGTATAGGTATCCAAATTTGGAATCATCACGCAAAATGTTTCCACATGTCATGACACTTATCAAAGGGAGCTCTCGATTCCCTAAATTTACATTCAATGTTACCACTAATTTTGTTCAATGCTATATCAATGTTATATCTCCCATTATGAATTCTATATTAGTGTAACAACAATCTCATTTACAGTGTGTTGGAATCTTTCATGGGCATTTTAGTGGATAAAAAAGAATAATTCTTTTTTACATTTCTCTATGTGACATTACTCATTAAAAGACAACATTAAACACGAAAACATGATACTCACATATAAATAAAATGCAATGTTAGGTTATCAATTATTGAAATATAATAATTACTGAAGTTTAAATATATAGAATTATATCTGATTTTAGTAATATTTTAAAAATTAAATGATTATTATTTTTTTTGATTAACTCATTACATGCTTTTCAAACCTGAGTTATTTCCAATTATTTATATATAATCTCATTCAAGTGATGTATATAGAACCACAATTTCATATACATTTTTGAGCATATTTTTTGAGAGACAAATGAGGCATGTAAACATATCATAACATACATGGAGATTTTATTGAGACTACTACTAATAAAATATAAATTTAATATAATTTATGAAATATTTGTTTAGAATGTGCATATAGAGACCCAACGTACATATTTTCTTTTTTATAATATATTTTTAATGATTAATCATATTAGGATTGATTCATTTGTACAAGATTTTCCCTTACTATCATACTCTTTGTATTATGCATGATTACCATCGGAAACATTGTGGGGGTGTTTTCAGCCGATGGGCACATGTCATTTTTATTGAGGAAATGTATTAAAGAATTTATACCTAACAAATATGATGATATCCTTGATTACTCATGTAGTTTTATTCCTTCCATATTCTATTGAGAAATATATAAAATGTAAAAACAAAAAAGTGGTTTTTTGGTTGTGTATTTGGAAGGTAAAAAATATCCATTTTCATATTGATGAATTTTTTGATATATCATATTTGGTTATGGGATGGATGTGAGACCTATTGTAAATATGAATTTTGAAAAAATAAAAAATATGGGAATGAAATTTAATAAAATATGATACATTTTTATACGCACTTATTATATTCATGGATCCACTTTTAGATATTATAGAATGGATATATTTTTATCTTGTTGCATCCATGTCATTGAACTATTTACATTTTCATGCAATAAAATTTAGAGAATACCCTCTATTTGAGTTTGAAATTAACTTTCTACTTACATTCCCTTACCCTTAGACTAATTTGAACTGCTTTTTCTGAATCATGGAAGATTTAATTTTTATTTCTATTTTAAAAGAAGAGATTATAAAAATATGAAATCCTATGATTAGTAACATATATATTCGGTTTGAAAATAATTGTTATTACATTTTTACCCTGACTGATGTGAGAAAATTTATTGTGAGTTAAATTGAAAAATGACTATAGAATTTAATAAATGATAATGAAATAGTAATTTAAAAGAATTTAAATATAGATAAAGACTCAATATATGACCATGTGAGAACCCCTATAGATTTTTATGCCACCATACTATGATATAAAGTTAATGATTATTTGAGATAATACATCTGATGATATTATATTTTGGGGAAATTCTATAACCATTATCACATCCAATAAACTGACAAGTGACTAGTTTGATAGTTCAACCACAACTGCACCTCTACTCGGAAGACATAACTTCTTGTTATTTCCTAATAAAACACTCTCCATGCACCCAATGTCATGTTAAAAAATTAATTCCAATATGGGAACAAGTGAAAGGTACACGATGAGTTCAAAACAAACTCCACATGAAAAATATCTTATTACACAAAAACAACCACATCACTCTCAAAACCTTTTTTGGAAAATAGTTGATGTTTTTTATATCATTTACATGGTTTACTAGATTTAAAATCAAGGAATTAATTATGATCATTCCAGGGATCCCACAATGATAGTAGGTGAACTATATTGTTTTGGAAATAGATAAAGACAACCTGGAATCGATGTAGTTATTGATATCTTTTAAATTTTTACCTTTCTTATTCCCTTGAAATTCCTAACAATCTCTAATAATTTTCCCCTCATCTTTTATTGTCCTTAACCATTATTTAAAACGGATGATATACTAAGGAAAATCTGATTAATTTTAATGTGAAATATATAATACCATAAATCCAAAACATCGATGAGAAGTTCACATGAATTTTCTAGGTAAATTAAAACAATAATAACATGGTTCCCATCTTTAATATTAACTTCTACATTTACCTTGTCTAATAATATTTTTTTAAACATATCATGATGTGTCTGTATAATTGTTCCATGACACATCTTGAAGGTGTACAATTTAGGTTTCTTTTGTAGAAGACCAATTAATAAGGTTTTGATGTAATTATTTTCTATCATGGACCAAATACTCGCTTCAGATGTTTTATAAGTTACCTCATGAAATACCTTATCAACTAAAGACAAAATATAATGATATATGTGATTTCATTAAAATTTTTGATGTAAAATATGAGTAAATTGTCATAGTGTGTCCATTAGTGGAATGAATTTTATGCGTTTTAATGATTCCATGAATGTAATCATGTTTCACCAATTGGTGTAGGAGGACTCCTGTCATTAGATGCGACAAATTGTTTTTACCATCGAATCTATAAATCTCTTAATAGTTGGAATCTTTTACTTAATACATGAGTCTTTGATAAAAACAATAGTTGGGAATCCAATTTTGATTCCCAAAATTAATTACCATGATCAAACAAATAATAAAATATTATAGTTTTCAGCGAGAATGAAAATGAGTGAGAAAAAATGAGAAAAAATTATAAATTAATGATAAGAAAAGAACTAAAAAAACAAAGTAGGATGGATATATTTAATGATGTTTAGGACCAGCTATATCCTACATGAAATGAAAACCACCCACTCTACCTTTATTAATGATTTAAACAAAATTCCAATTAAAATTCCAATACATTAAGAAGAATACATCATGATAATGAAGTACATATTGAAGAAAATACTAAGAAAAATATTAAGGAATCTAACAAACAAATAACATTTACCTACCAATTTTCACGTATGATATTTTACGGATTCTTTAATCATTGTCAATAGAGAACCACGAACAAGACACCTCATGATTGGAAACAAATGGTATCCACCATAACACAACACTAGGGAGAGGATTGATTCTTCAAAGAGAGAACCCCATTGAGAATTGAAGAGAATAACACCTCTATCACCAGTCAACTCCTTAAGCACGATTACTCTCCATCACTATTAAAATCACCAACTGAACCTCCCTCAAAATTGTGAATTGAAATGTATCCATCAGTTTGAGGGAACAATATAAGAAACACCCACATTATTTAAAAGTCAGTGTAATGACTGAATAGAATTCATGAGATAGATATTTGTAAATACCCTAGCTGTAATGACCTGATGAATTGGAATATTAATAAAATATGTATCCAAAAAAGAGATCTTCTTAGTAGAAGTAGGAAGAGTGACCTTGTGGTAGGTTAGTTTACCATGGTCTTAGATAAACCGTTTGATCTATCTCAGGAGTCAATTGAGCTCACGTACTATTAAATCGACTGCTCAGCCAACGAAAGGGTCAATTTAATATGTTCTTTCCTAAAAAAATAAAATCAAGAATAGAATTATTGTTTGTATTTGTGGAATAAGACCAGAATGAATGGTCGTTCCCTATCATGAAAAGGTCTTTATCACTCACCTTGCCTAAAAAATTTGTCTTCTCTTCATGATCAAGTAAATTGAACTTATTGTGGTCCCCATAATCTCCAAGAATTTTTCTAAATGTTCCCCCTTGCTCCATGAGAATGAAACACCTGTTGGAGATTCACCCAGATGACACATACTCCCCAATAAATCACTAAAATTGGATCTTCCAGGGTTCTAGACCAATATCATGTATTATTTCACACAATTCTATGAGTTCTCCGTTCAAATTCCCTCATACCCCTTGAAATAAATATTTGACCCTCCCCAATGAACCTCACTACATACCACAATATATGAATAATCTTATTTCTCCTTAAAAATCCTTCATTCACCCCATTTCTCAATTCTATATGATTGTATTCTTTTCATGATGCCAGTGAAATCCACCAGTGCTCCCGTATTCGACCTTTACGCCATTAATTTCCAACCCAACCTTGAACATTTCACACTTTTCCAATGTGTTTCTAGTAGGTCCCATATTTCAAAAGGAGTCACCTACTACAACAATTGAATCTCAATTTGATGAAACTTATTTTCAATGACTGTATATCCGAGTGTAATTTTGGAATGGTTTTATTGTGTTAATCTAGAAGCCACGACTCCTCTTCCTATATATGAATCTAGAACATGTCCAATATGATGTAATCAATGGTTTTAGTAGATACATTCTCATATTGAGTCCTCTGGATGTCATCATAATAAAAAATCATGTCACCAGTTTTACATTATTTCATTCAATCCATAAGTCACACTGGAGTCAATCCAAGCACCATGGTGGGAACGTAGCCCGATCACATTTTTTAACCCTCACTATCACTATCACAAGATGCTATAAAGTCTATATATTGTGTTCATATTGAAGATGAAATTTGATGTTCCACATGTTGTGTCTCCTTATTGTCTAACATTTATACTTTGCTATTTTCATTCAATAGTGCACATAATCCTTCCATTATCTTATAATGCTTGTGACCCTCTAGGTACGACCATATTTCTAGGTGTATCATAGCTCCAATGAAGAACATACAAAATTTTGTTTTCAATATTTCATTTTGTTCATAGTACTACTACTATTTTTTGAGGGCCTACATATCTAAGACAATCTAAATTAAAAAATATTTCAATTCATCTATCATCATGTCAATGTAATCCATGCAATACTAATCCCTATCAATCATCATATGTTGGTTATATTAGTAGATGGAACAACCTGTAAAAAAGTATTTCTCTATGATCTCCTATATTCAAAATCATTTACCAATATCGAAAAATTGATACGTTATCTCCCTCCCATGAAAAACCTTGAACTTACTTCTTGTATTTATCGTTGATGAAGACGAGAATTACATATGAAACGGTTAAGAAGAAGTGTAAGTAGAAGGAATAATTTATAGGCTCTACAAGCACTCCCACCCAATCCAAAATTATTAATGTCTCATTCTAAATGGATGAAATCTAATAAAATATATCTTTATTTCCACAATCTATTGTCCTCCCCCTCTTATAAAAAATTTCCCTTATAGGGCCTCCAATAGAATAACACAATAGAATGTATAGTTATGTCTAGTTGTACTATACCATCATGTAATTTATTATATGCTCTATAATAGAGGGATGCTTCCTTGATATGTTGTCTCCATATGTCCCTCTCATGAAAAATTATTTATCATAATCGACTTCATAGAAAAAAATGTGTAATTGACCACACATGGAAATTGACCACAAATTCAAGGAAATTTACTTCATGATGCAATAAACCTTGCAACAAGGAGATCAAACACATGATAAATGAAGAGAGTAATATAAACAAATGTTTGTGAAGAAAATGTGATAAATATAATGAGGAATGAACAAGAAAAACAATAACATAAAACAAAAAAAATTATGACATTTTGAAAATCAATTACCTTGATAAAATCATCATTAACAATTATTTTCATATATTCATTTTTTTCTTGTGCTGCAATTAAATGACCTGACAAATATTTATGCACGAGTAGCATTTGAGGGATATCATCTCTTTTTTACATATTTCTAGATAAATGTTTCATAAAATATCATCTATATTACACTCAATTTAATATAGTTGGCTCAATTTTGAAATCCAGGCTAATTAAAAACAATCTGAATTCATTTTCTCCATCCCATTAGGTACTCAATGATGTTTATTTTGGTCTTATTCCTAAAATACCCATTTACATTATTGAACTAGAGTCATAATTTATCAACTAAAATCGTTTTCTCCATTAAACATTTTTGTGAATGAAAGAGTGTAAAAATGTGATTGAGGTGAATTTTTAGCAAGACCCTTTAAATTAACTAGAGATCGAAATTGATTATCATTGGAGTGAACCGTGATAACTATGATGGTTTGGTTAGTAAACCTATTCGACTATAAAATCCTTGAAATGAGTCTTTACTACAAAAGAAATGATTTTATTTTCTTATTTTTATAATACAAATCCATTTCATATGCCTATGTTGCTCCCTCATGAACCATGTAATTTGATGAAATTTTGATTCATTTTTTATAAATATTCATTCTTTTTATCATTACTAAATGTTATGATCTTTGATATATTGGGTATGGTTTTCAAATACAATTATCATGTTATCATACCCTTATTCAGATGTTATTTTTATGTGATCATTGATAACTCCCTTATTTACAATTACCGAGCATCCAATCCAACCCTTCATTATATTTAATTTCCCCATGTTATGAAATATGTTTTTATGTATGAAATTTCATCAAATGAAAAAACAAAAAGATAAATGGTGTAGAACCCTTATGATCCATTTTTTTCTATTTCCATGTACTGGAACAATACATATATGTTTATAGAATTAATTTTTTTATGTAATGTATACTTATCTATTAAGATTTAATATATAACAATGAAAGGTATGGGTCATTATTGATACACTCATAAATTACTAGGACATTAATCACAAAACATTTCAAGTCATGTCTCAAGGGACACCCTTCTCTCCCTCATATCTCAAAAACCACTAGTAAAAACTCACAGGATGTGTCTCGTGTTCCTATATCATATTTCGATGTATATATAAATCAAATAAACCAATTATAGGGTTTAATGTATTAATATAACTGACATAAAATGCCAAAACCATCACAAAATCCATGACAACGCACCCTCTCAACGAACATTGACTAGTAGACTACTCTGTAGATGTTCAAGTATCATATAACATCGTTTATATGAAGATATAAAAGTTCATTCCAAGATAATCCATGTCAAGTGAAACATAGTCTCTATCTCAGTTATGTATAATTCCATTTCATTCTATATGAGAATACACATTATATATTATTACTAAAACTTCAAACAAATATACCCACCTTCTTAATCTGATTCTAAATTTGGGAACCATGTTCATATTCTGACATATTATGGGTTACTACACCTATGTGAATAATGGATTGTGTCTCCATCCCCATATTCAAGTGTCTTATTGTAGATCAATGTAGGCTGACATCAAAAGGTAATATCAACATATCACTCATTTAGAGTGAAATGCCACAAAGACCATATATTGAAAATTTAATATTATTATCTTTCACATTAATCACCCATGATTTTTTCGTATGTGATAAAAATAACACTATAAGGCCTACATGTAATGTGAATCCTACATTCCATGAATGGGGCATGCAGAAACCTCTTGTCTTTACTACTAATAGATAATCCATTTAATCGCCTCTTTATACAGATCTATGGGTGAAAAATACATAATAAATCAGAAATCCAAACATCATGTGTTTCAAAATAGGTGAAATCATATATATAACTGTACCTATGAATGCGAAGAACAATAATTTCTCCTCTGATAACCTGGTTTTTCATTAGAAATGGTGTTTATGATGCACGAGACCAAGGTACATCACAAGCCCTGGCACAATATTATGTCTTCTATCAACCAAATTAAAAATAGTAATATAAAATAGAACACATAAAATTCCACTTTGTAACATCATTGGATGCCTCACTATGAGTTTTATTCTGACAAATGGCACCATGAGACCTCAACTAAACCTCTTTATACTCTAGAGGTTTCCGACTAGCAGCGGATGTCATGAGTGGTGCTGTGAGGAAACTATACACCATGTATTATTTTGAAAAATCGTATAATAATTATATACACATTTATCAACATCAATCATCAATGAAAATGAAAACAATAAGAATATCCATAAATAACAAAAGAAATGAAATATACAGACTCAAGCCATCACGCAGATATATAAGACATGTCTACCACTAAGCCAATAACATTTACAGAGTAAACAATAGAAATAAAATATAATTCAAGCCTTGATCTAAAATAAATGCCTCACAACTCTCTAGAATATCGACTCTGTGATATCTTGCTCAGTCTTTCAAAACACGGTCCCTTGTCTACCCTATGCTTGCAACCATGTGAGAGTAACTTCAAGCAAACAAGTGAATTGATGTTTAAGTAAGTTGTGAATAAATAAATCATTATGGAAAACCAATATCGATCCACACATAAATTAATGCAGTGATAATTGAACATGAAATGTTCTATAAAAAAATTTTAAATTAAAAAAATAAATAACCAATTTCAATCCGCATATCTTCAAACCCAATCATTTATACCTCCTTTGACCAATGACGAAATGTCTCAAATAATTACACAATGAATTTTCAAACCATAATTACAATCCATATGTCATTCACCTAGGTATCTTGGAGAAAGAAATCGAGGTAAGATGACCTGGTATACAAGATAAAAACCTAAGGGCTAAACTGAACCATGTATTTAGAGAATGAACTAAATAATCCTCTATCCCGAATTAACAGATTGGGTAATTCTTCGTGGTAGTACACAATGGTTCACATTAGGCGAGCATGGGTAGTGTGGGAGACTCGACCACATCATCAAAGACCCCACAATCCCTGATAGATAGAATGTGTAAGGTCATATCCTATGACCATAATAAAAATAATTTCAAATCTGTATCCACAACATTCACACCATTATTATAAAAATCACCACATAAGGTTTTTATCATATTATGACCACCTCTTATGGAATTTTCAATATAATGATTACTAATTAGAGGAATTTTTTGTTGATCCGACCCTAATAAATTTATATTAACTAATAATACATCATATTGCACACTTGAGGGTCAATCTCAAAAGGAGGCTGCTCATACACACTATTCTCCTATTATCACTATTTGTAAGCTAACTTATATATTTCTCATTACATACTAATATACATCGTGGGGTTTCCAAAATTCTTGTGACATATAAACATATAAATAAAATGAAAATAAGACATAATAATATTTATGAAGAAGACATGTTTTTCCATTGAGATCATGAAAATTATTTCATTATACTTTAAAGATACTCCCACAGTTTTATCCAATTATGAGATTAACCCAATCAATCAATAACCACCAATTTGAATTTTTATTATCTCAAACAAGCCAACATGATGTGGTACAATAGTCCCTCATATCAAAACCACACTTCCACTCCCCCTATATGCATCATTATGATGATGTATATAGGAAGAAAAAATGAACAAGAAAAACAACACAATAACAAATAAAGTGGGTTGATCCCTTCACCAAAACTGGCCTATCTACTACTGAATTATTATAATGTAATATTGAAAAACTATTTAATCCCAATGAACTGAAGAACCCCGCCAGCATTCAGTCAACCATTACTGTTTATTCGACATTTTCATAGGGATTAGAAGCACGGTGGAGGAAACAAAAAATAGAAAAATGTGTATAAATGAATTGTATTTCAAGAGGGATAAAATAAAATATAATGAAAATATAAATAACTACTAAAAAATCCACATTATGCCCCTTTAATATGGATATAACATGGATGAAAATAAGTGGTATATATTTATTGGCATTATATTATCATTTTTGGGATAAAAATCATTAAATTGAAATGTAAATTTTTTTTTCCACAAAAATAGTGAAATCTAGGATCATGGTTACATAGAAAGTAATTTAGATATATATTTATTATACACCCAAACAAATATAAGCTCTATTAGACAGGTTTATTGAATTTTATGACATTAGACCAATTTGTTTCAGGCCCATTGACTATTTGAATTCCAATATTTAAAATTATAAGGAATTTATGACCCTGAAATAAGATAAATATTTGGATCAAACAATTAAATAAAATATCCACCTTTATGTTCATTATCTCCTTTTGAATTTTCAGCACATATATTTTTCCCATTTTTGAAATATTAGTCTATCTTCAAAATATATTCAATTTTGGAACAGATTTAATGGGATGACATTCGTGATATTTTTAGGATTTATAATTCTGTATCCATCTTTGGGCTTACTTGAACGAAATGAAAATAATTATTTTGGTGATCCAAAAAAATTAATATAGTTATTTGGATTACAGTAAATGATGTTATATCAAAAATACCAATATGATATAAAAATAAATTAATTCCAAAAATATTCCATTGTCACAATTATGTTCAAATTGTCAATAAAAACTGAAATTGAAAAAATTACCAACAGAATTTGAAATTAGTGGGATTAAAACATTTAATTAAAAATAATATATCTGAGATGAAGAGAATTATCAAACACTGAGAGTTAAATATTGCACTCTTGGGCAATTATAAAATATCAAAATCAAAATCCACACTAAAATCAAATGTGGGAAAATTTCCAACATCATTTCTGAAATGAAATTTAAAAATGTCTCATCTATTAAAAGTAATTACTTTTTTTATCACACATATTTATATTAATTCAGTTTAAAAAAAAATTCATGGCCAAATCACACCAACCTCACATAGTAATTCATGTTACTCTTCATTCTTATAAAATTAAATATAGTGTTATGATCTTACCTGGAAAGTGAATGTGTCCCCAAATTCATGTAAAATGTATTATATCTTGACATAGTAAGATCATAAAAATATTTTCAATCAAGATGCTTTTTTTACAGTGAATTTTAGGGATAAGGGTTGGTGGTTAAAAAAGATTTATAAAATAATGATAGAAAGAAGGGTTTGAACTTGTAAAGACCAATGCATGAATATTCATATGAAAAAAAAAGTATTATATATAACAAAATTTCCCATATCTTTAAAAAATCCCATTTTGATAGGGTCCATGAGTCAACAAGTGAATACGTTGAATGACTTAATCCCAATTCCACCATTTTTATTTTATTTTGGTTTTATTTTTTTAAATAATTTTCAGGTAGATTGAGATATGAAACAGATATAATGAATGAAATACTATCATGACCAAAATTATAGTTAAATGAGCCACAAATCTATGAAAAATAAATTAATAAATCTCATCCACAATTTTTTAATTTTTTTAATTATTTCTTATAGAACTGGATAATTGAAATGATGCACAATGATTTAAAATGACTTATTCCCATTAGTCCAGTTAAAATAAAAATGATACACACCTAAAACACCAAAAAATGAGTTATATTCCAACCAATATACATATTAATCTCTAACCCCACACTGAAACCTAAAATATTATTGCAAAAAAGTTTTGACTATGGGTTCGTAAGAAAAATTGCCTTGTATTATGGCTAAAATATCTAAGGCAATTCGAGGGAGATAAGAGATAAAAAATGGAAAATGTAATGATTGGACTCAGGTTAAAATATGAAATTCTAGAAAATTCCTCAATCTCATCAAAAAGATTTTACCAGCAACAAAAAATTGAAAGAGAATAATCATAGTTCAGGTTTTCAAACAAAATCTTTTTTTCTCCCTTATGTGTGTACTAGGAAAAAAATGGAAAAAGGATCATAATATCACAAAAGATGAGAATTAAATAACATGCGCCAGTGTTTTAGGGAAATGGATTTTAAAATATTTCCATACTCATAAAAATTATTGGATATAAAAATCCAAGAAAAAAATTATATGGAAACAATCATTTAAAAACCTTTTTTTTCCAAAATCAAGATTACTATCTTAAAATTAATTTGTGTGGGAAAATGATAACTGATATTCATTGATTATAAATTTTCCATAAAATTTAAAATAAAAAATAAAAATAAAAAAACTCTCATACATGGTTACACTCCCCCACACATAAGATCTGACCACCATTAATATAATATGACCACAAAATAACAGTATAAAAACTAAATAAAATGAATGATATAGAAATATTTATTTTATAGTGAAATCCATGAGTTAATCACACATATTCTACCATGTAGACATCAAAATAAATAAAAAACAATACATAAGTAAAATAATGAAAAATAAATATAATGGGAAAATATGAGAGATCATAGTTTGAATCTGTACTTGGTTTCTAGGCATTTAATTCCCCAATCATGTTTGTTGTAAATATTTATTCCCAAAATTAATATTGTGGTGTATTATTCAATTTTTTTTATTTCTCTACACATCTATAACTGTATTCCAAGAGTTGTAAATCACATAAAAAATAAGAAATTTTCCAACCCTAAAAATAGAATATTGAATTTATTTAAGGTATAAATGGAGAGATAAATGAATATATTTGTTATCCTCGAAAAATTCCGCAGTGTTATCCTTCATGTGATAAAAAATATGATGAAAATAAGGTAGTCGCATAACTACATTATCCTATATTTTTTCTTCTTATTCTACTTCCTAAACCATCTTCTCCATGATGGTGGAAACTATATCCATCCCATAATCATTTTATAGGTAAAGAATATTAGATGAATCTATAAAAGAAAATGTTATTTGGGAATTGGATTTGATAAGGGTGTAATATCAAAAACAACATAATCTTATGTTGTGTAATGTACCATCATATGATAAACTTCATGTATAGGCTCTTATTTCAAGCGATTTTAGTGGATTTTAAATTGTTTTGGTAAACAAGGGTTGTGAAATTTAGTTTCAACCATCATGATTCCTTCATGAATTCATGGAATTTTAATCTGTTTCTTATGAGGAAATCTTTTTTATGGAAATTTTGAATGTAGTTCGATAATTCATCCATCATGTTGAAAAGGATTCTAAACCTATTTTCTTAGCATCTCCCTTCATGAAATCTATGATATCATTGAATTATTCTCTGTTTCAATTTTAAATTGGAACACCACATACTAAACTCACAAAATTTAAACTATTTCACTATATGATGTGGACGGTTAATCATCGCCAAATCCATTTTTTTAAATTTTTCGAATTTATAATTTTCTATGTTTTTATGAAAAATAGTGAGTGAAATAACTCTATATCCCTGGAAACTACACAAAATTTATGAGTGGTATTTTCAATGGATCCATACCAAATAATCATTTGTCACTTAAGAATACAACACAGTGCACACCCTTGGGCTGATCACTTTTTGAGTCCGCTCACACACAATATTCAATTATTGTTACAATTTATTTGTTAACTAATATTATTCTAATTATATACAAATATTCAATATTTATTTTATAAATTCTTTTGATATATACAAAGATAAATGAAAATGAAATAAATTAAAAACAAAAAGAATATAAGATACAATAGAGTTAGTGGATAACCATTGTTATTAGGATATCACAAAAATTCTATAAATGATATTTAAAAATATTTCCACTAATCTATAAAGTGTTGAGATAAACCATATTAGAGAACAACCTCCCTTTTAATTTTTTATACCACAGAAACTATCCATGTGAGATAAAATATTCTCTCATGTAATCTTTATAATTATACTCCAGTCTATATACCACATTATCACAATGATGGAGAGGAATAAAAAATAACTCATTATAAGAACACAATAATAGATAAATCTAAGTGATAAATTATCCATATGTATTTTAGCTAATATTTAATTATCATTACAGAATAATAAATATTAATTTAATCAAAAAAACTCAATCACCACTACTCGACACTCGAACAACAACAATGGTTATTTCTATATTTTCTTCGGTATTGAAAGGATCAGAGTGTGGGGATAATAAAATAGAAAAAAATATGAAGATATGATGAGAAGAAGAATACAAATAAACTAAAATATATTAATTATAAAAATAAATATTTTAGAAACATTACTTCACCTTATACCTATGAAAATGGATTTCATTGGGAAAAGAATAATATGTATATATTTATACATACATGAGGGGAATATTTTAAATCTAAAATTATTATATTAAATTATCATATTGTTAGGTTCACAAAATGTATAATATTGGGAATGTGGTAAACTAATTTTTTTCTCATACATATCATATATCGATCCATAATATATATGATTCAGTAGACAAGTGTAATGAATGTTATTATATCATTTCTTGGAAAAAAATTCTATCAAGGAGACTACTTGAATTCAAATGTGATGACTTCCTAGGAATTTATTACAATGATAGATGATGAATATAGGGATGAAATAGTTAAATAAAATTTTACACTCTATATTATGTAGATACTTTTATATTTTTATCTCATTTAGGGTGATCATTTTTTAAAATATGATTATATATTCAAAATCCATTCAACTTGAGCGGATATTTCAGGGGATGACTTGTCTGCCCCCTTTAGGCTTCATAATGTCATATTCTACTTTGGGTCCATTTGAATTAAATAATTCGCATAATGTATGTAATCCTATAAAAAATTATTTTCACATTTTGTATTACTGTAGAAGATATTATGACTGAAATACCATTATGATATAAAAATATATAAAATTACAAAATTTGAGAATTTTAATAATTATGTTCTAATTCTTTGGAAATTGTAAAATTGATAAAATATCCATTAAAATATGAAATTCGTGACATTATATCATTTAATTAAATAATATGTGTGAAATTAATAGCTTCCTTAACCTCCCACACTTAAACACTACACTCTTAGACCGTCAACATCAATGTGAATCAAAATACAAACCAAAATGAACAGTGATAAAATTTATAAGATCATTTCAAAAATGGAATTTCATCATGTCTCCTTTATTAAAAATCCCATTTTAATTTTTTTCTCTTACATTTAAATTAATTCAAACTAAAAAATTCCATATATGAAATAATTCCAAATTAATCATTTTTAAATTCCACTCACTCTTAAGTGAAATTAAATATAGGGTCATGATAATAATTGAAAAGTGAAAATGTTACCAGAGCCTTGTATAAATTATTATCTCTCTACAAAGTGATACATCAAAAATATTTTCAATCATTATTACTTTGTAATGTGAATTCAATAAATGAGTGTTTTTGGGTAATACATTATATAAAAAATATGTTAGAATGATGATGATTAAAACATAAATATCAAAGTATACATATTCGATTAAAAATATAAGAAATATACCTAGAAAAATTTCAATTATATTTGAAATAGAGTGAACGCTTTTGACATGGTACATGAGTCATTATGTGAAATCAATAAATGATTTCATCATAATTATCCATTTTTAATAATAATTATTTCTTATGTTTTGTTTTAATTTTTTCATTTAATTCACGGAGGATTATATTAAAATTATATATATTGAATGAAATAAATTCATTATATCAATTTTGGTGAGTTAAACAAGTAAAAAATTTAAAAAAATGAATAATTATATATTAAACCGATTTAAATCCCATTTTTTCTATTTTCAAATTTTTTTCATTTGGGTTATAATGATGATAGAAATGAAGCACAATTAAGGAAAGTAACTCATTTACACACTTCAAATTCCGATAATAATTATACAAAAAACACACACTAAAAAAATAAGTGTATCCAAAATAAAACATGTGAATGTCCCTCCACACACACTCCATCATGGGATATTCAAGAAATTATATTAAAAGGTAAGGTGACAAGGAAAAAGTTGATTGTAAAATGGATTAAAACTATATAAAAATTCATGGATCTTATGGGATATATAAGGGTAAATGTAATGGTGTTACTCATTGAATTATATCCAAAAAATGCTTTAATAAGATTAAAAAAATTATGAGCATCAAGTATTTGAATGATAATAATCTCATGTTCTGGATTGCAAAAAAAATCAAGTATCTCTCATGAATATGTGAGCTTTAGGAATAACATTTAAAAAGGGTACATAATAAAACATATGATGGAATAAATAATTTGATGTGCTATTTCTTGGGAATGGATTTTAAAAATTGGGTAAACTCAAAATAATATCTTAAAATTTTGAATCAAATAAAATGTTTCAACATTAAAAAATAATTTAAAATAAATTTTCTCTGGAATCAAAAGATGACTCTCTAAAAAAATAGGGGATAAATTTGAAAACTAATATCCCTTTATGATTAAGGTTACAATAAAAATAAATTTAAAAAATAACAACACATAAAACTCTTAAATAGGGTTCCGCATGGGGTATAATTCAGTGTTTATACCCCAAATATTCCCAAGATGGTCAGTTGATGAGGTATTCATTTTGAACCTCTATAAATGCAACTATCATTCTTTTTACCACCAATCTAAACATACCATCTAATACACCTAAATATGGTGACACTCTTCCAACAGTTATGACCTAACTAACATTTATTTAAACTCTAAAAAATAAGGATATAAAAACCAATGAAAAGGAAAGATACAACTATTATTTATTTTCTAATTAATTCTTGAGTTATGATCCTATAAGAAACAAAATATACCTTGAAAGAAAGAACAAAAAAAAATTGAATAATAATTTTGAAAATGAAATAGAAAGTAAAAAACTGGATAGATTATTTTTTGACTCCCCATGAGGGTGCTAGATTTTAACTACTCATAGTCAGGTAGTTGTAGCACATTATCCATAATCAGATGGTGGATAAGGTATATTTCTATGTAACATCCACTTGTTTTTACCAAAAACATAATTGAGTGAATTCCAAGAGTGGAAACCCCCATATGAAAAATTTTCCCAACCAAAATAAGATATGATAGATAAAATTTAATATTTATATGTGGAGGTATAGGAATATAAAGATTATCCTTGTCAAATATAATGGGTTCCACTTATATGTGATATGAAAATTAATGTAGAAGAGGATGTCACATCACCATGTCATCCTAATGTTCATCTTATTAAACATCCAACATATTCTTCCAATCATTTGTGGCCACTTCATCATCATCATCATCACAGTCTAGGGAATGAATAAGATCTAATTCTATAAAAGAATAATTAGTGTAGTTAACTGACTTTGATAATAGTGTAAAATAAAAAACTGTAGAATCTTGTGATAAGTACACATCCCTCAACTAATCAATTCCAATAATGGTCCCATATATTAAGGAATCAAATGTGATTTTATAATTTTGGGTTATATAAAGGATTTTTTCATTAATATCTTCATTAATTATGTATTCATCAATATAGGGAATGATAATCCCCATTAGAATAATTTTTTATCCTTATACCATTCTATTAAAGTTTGATTCATAATTTATTTATTCAATTTATTTATGAGATCTATGATTTAATATCAATTATAATTATATATAAAACACCATGTAATTTTATCAATGAAATTTCAACTATTTAACATAATGAAGTGTACAGTTTATCATCAATGAATCCCATTTTTTAAATTTATGACATATATTGTTTTGGGGGATTTTATGAATAACAATGAGTTAATGCGCATAGACTCCTCAAAAAATGGTTCAAAATTAATGAGAGATATTTGACATGGATCCCTCTCCAAAAGCCATCATTAACTATGAATAAAACATAGTGTTCATCATAATGTCAATATCTCAAGTTGTCCACTCACAAGAATTATTCTCGTATTGAAACTATTTATTGACTAATATAAATGTTTTTATAAACTAATATAGTTTGGTGATTTCATAAATTATTGTGATATATCAATATATAAATGAAAATATAAATAAAAATTATAAATAGAAACAATATAAGACACAAAAATGTAGATAATAAGAGTTATTTTTCATATGGTATAATGACAACACTGTTGTAGTTCTCTATATATATTCCCCCCATTCTATCTAGTGTTGAGATCAAACCTATAACTAAACACCCACTATTTTTATTTTTTTTAATCCAATAATAACCCTATTAATGTGGAAAATTACGCCCCCACATCATCACAACAATTCTACCTTACCCACTATGCAACATTATGATGATGTCGGAGTAGCATACAAAATTAAAAATAACAACAGCATGATAAAAAGTAATGTGGGGTAATCCATTCACCAATATTGGTTATTTTACTACTTAATTAACAACATATAATATTGAAAAATAATTTAAGAACAAGATTTTATTATTCCATGGCATCCCATATCATCAATGATAGTCAATTTCATATATTCATTCAGATTAGAAGGGTCACGATAAGGGAACATAAAATAGAAAAAAAAAGAAATGATAAGAATTGGTTAAGAAGAGAGATAAACTAATATATATTGAAAATATAATGAAGTATTATAGCAACAATTTTCCACCATATTCACTTTGAAAATAGGTATTAATTTGATGGGAATTGGAGTAACATTTTATTGGTATAAGAGAGGCTGGTTTTGGATCCAAAATTATTCTGTCAAAATATTTAATTTTATATTCAGAATAAATGGCCGAATCTAGGATTTTGGTAAACTATAATGTTATTTGAATATTTATATTTTATCCACCCATAAAAATATATCTCCATTAAAAATATATATAAAAATTTATGACTGATTTATCCAAAAAAAAATTAGTCATGCAGACTATTTTGTTTCTAATGTGTCGAATACACAGGTATTTAGGACCATGAAAGCGGATTAATTTCCAGATGATTCAGATAAAGTAAATATTACACATTATTTTATCTATATCCCTATGAATATTCACATATTTTTAGTTTCCTATTTTTTATATATCCTCATATATTAAAAATCTATTATATATGGGTATATATACAAAGTGCAAAATTGAATGCTCATTTTGGACTTTATAATTTAGGATTCAATTTTGGGTCCAGTTGATTGAAACGTAGACCATCTAGTATGTGATCCTAAAAAATTAATTAAATGTATTTATTAGTTTAAAATTTGTAATCTCAGAAATATCATCTTGATATTAAAATATTTAAATTCCAAAATAATATCATATTAACATTTATGTTGAAATTATTAATAAATACTAAAATTAAGACAATTAACCTTAAAATATGACTTTTTAGAATTTAAACATTGAATTAAATAATTATTTATTTTACATTATGATATTAATTAATCTAAAACACCTATGCATTTCATATATAAAGAATCATCAAATATCATAATCAAAATCCACAACAGAATCAAATGTGAGAAAAATTCAATGATATTTTATAAAATATAAATTCATCACAATACATATATGAAAATCATTACCTTACATTTTCAACTCTATTATTTAAATTCATTCAAACTAGAGAACCATTCATAGTCTAATTACACCTTACCTCACATTGTAACTTATGTCACTCCACATTCAAGAGAAATTTAATCTGGTGTTATGCATAAAATTGGAAAGTGTGTGTATTGATATATACATGTAAAAATTATTATATCTTCAGACTATGAGACATTAAAAATATTTTCAACATTGAGATATTTTTTAATGTTTATTCTAAAGATAATGGTTGGTGGGTAAAATATTTTAAAATTTTAATTCTTGTAAGAGGAGGTTGATCTCTTAATTACTAATTCAGGAATATTCATGAAAATCCCCATGAAATATACCTCACTCAATTCCCACTACATGTTAAAAAAAATAATAACATTTCACATTTTCAATAAGTAAATTTGTGAATACAATGAATTATTTATTCATAGTTATCCACATTTCAGGTTTTATCTTATGACATATTTTTAATTTTTTTCAAAGAGGATGGGATGAAAATAAAATATAGTTAATGAAATATAGGAATGGACTCAATTATTGATAGGTAAATGAGTCAAAAAATTAAACACAATTATTAATTCAATCTCATCCTCAATTTTTTTGGGTTTTACAAAACAATTTCGGCAGAATTGGACAATTGATATGAAACAAAATGAATGTATGTTGAGCAAGCCCAATATTCAAATACCTATAATAATGACACATACCACATACACCATAAAATATTCTATATAAAAAAAATAATATGAAAATCTATTTCACCACATTCAATATTGAAATTTTCAGTTATAAATATTATTACTGGAGGTAGATAAGTAATTTTTTTATAAGGTGGTTAAAACCAGTTAGCTAATTAAACTAAGAAAATGAATAAACCACGATATGTGTAACGGTAAGAATCATTTTAAAAAAATTATTTCCAAACAAATGATTCAATCTGTAACACCCCAATATTTCATAGTATATTATTTCTTCAATGTAATTCAAGAACTTTCACTACACGCAACACTGAGTTCTAGAGCACTATGACTTACCGAACAATCCGTTCAAAAGTGGTTATTAATAGTATTAACTGAATTTTGAACTTTATATAATCTTTATAATTTTATAATCTTTACTATGAGTATTTTAGACATAATATAAGAATAAATAAATTTTTTCAGATAAAAGAATTAATTTTTAAAAAATGCAATTTTACAGTCTTTTAATGGAAAATCATTTTTAAATCCAATATTTAAAACTTTTATATATTAAATTTGAAAAAAAATAAACTTCTTATTTATAATCGGGCCATAAGAATTTAGTTTCAATAATGTTTTGTTGTATTTCTGATATCTTTCATATTTGGGTGAATAGTGTAACATATTATATTTTAACTGAAAAAATATTTTAAATTAAAACAATTTATATTGTTAAATTATACATTTTAATGGTTTGGAAGTATAAATAGATTATATTTTTACTATTTAATCCAATGATGGTAATTTTATGTAATTTCACTCTGAAATTGGACATAAACAAGTGTCAAACTTTTGGTAGTTATTAATTCTTAAAAATACGCCTTTTGGTTTTGACAGCCGAAATTATTTTTAAATTAATAAATTCAACATTTATGATTTCAATTGGGTAAAATAGACTTCATTATTGAATTCGTAATATCAAAATTATCTTAGGTTAAATTTTTGGTATTTTTCGGAAAACTTTTAATTTTTGAGGAATAGTGAAAAACACTAAGTTATAGTTTAAAACCGAATTTTTATTTAAATAATTATTTATTTTATTTAAATTTATTTTATGTGAAAATAGATACATAAAACCAATATAAGTTAAATGTAATTCAATGGAGTCAGTTTAAAATAATTTTAGATATATAAAAAATTTTAATGAACTTTTCACCGTCTTTTATCCACCTTCTTGGAAAATTAGCAAATTCACATAAAACATACATTTACAGCTTCTGTGAGTGAAATTTAGAGAATCTAAGAGACACAATTAATATCAATGAGTAAAACGTGGTTCAATAAGATAAAAATAATATTTGATGAATTGAAACTTTTTACTTTTATTTACCACGGTAAAAAGTAAATAGGGTAATTAAGGGTAAAAATGATATTATTATGTACCTAACACATTACCTAATTCTATTGACTAAGTATAATTAGACCAAAAAAACCTTAGGAATAAAATATTAACCACTTTGTTCCACATGGATTTGATTAGGACATTTATTATTATTTAATTCAAAAATGAGTTAAAAGAGTTAAAATCAATGTTTAATAACTAAAATATTTATAATATAGGGTTATACAAAAGATAAATTCTATTATAAATATTAATTAGAAATATAAAAATATTTCCTACCTAATGGTATTTTATTTATAATTTTTATACATTAAATAATTTAATTTATTTATGACTCAATGATGATGAAGTAATTAGCTAATTAGTGAAATATTAAAATAATTGATATTATAAATACCCAAATAAATATAATTTGAGACTTTTAATGAATTAAACGAATTTTATTTGTTAATATGACTTGTTAGGATTTATTAAACGAATTTTTTTCGAATTAATAAAGTTATTAAGACTGTAACAATAATCAATTATTAAATACTGTCAAAATTGACATAAAGGAGTTTATAAAACAAATATTATATTATTAATTTACATAACATTCATAAAATTATAATGTTTGTCCAAAGGGCTTATATAATGATAGGTATGTCATTAATGAAACACTTGGGGTTCTGTTGGTAGTTTATAGTAGGTTTATTAACCATATAATATAAAAGTATAAAGAGACGTGGTAAATGTCAAACTATTTAACTAAGAATTATATCTTAAAGGTAAGGGTATAATAGTGACCCAAAATTGTCTAAAACCTGTTGGTTGAGTTTTTTACGACCTATACCCACCTTATACTTTGAATAATTTACTACGGTTCCATTAAAAACCGAATATGAATTTATTATAAAATAATACATTATGTTTTTCCTAAAGATCCCCTCTTCCCCCTTATAAAAGGACACCACTTCTAACAAATTCCTCACACCTCTCAGGTCTTTTTTATCGTCCAACCTCTCCCCAATTAATCTCCCTACATCCCTCTCCTCCACCTAGAAGCCTTACCTTAGGCAGTAGGCACTTCAAGAGTTCTTTTCGGTTCAAACCAATGAAAGTTACCCAAATTAAAGGTAACGATTTCTCTTAGCTTGGTTTCTTTTATTTTACTTCTCCAACTCCTAAACTCTTCTTATTATTTTCTTTTGTAACAAAACCAGTATCATATATATACAAGGATATTTTTATGAGAATTATTTGAACTACACTTACTCACACCCCCATCGAATGGGTGAAGAACATAATGTTTTTGTGGATGGAAACCAAACGCCTCACGAAACGATGATTGTTCAATTATCTCCTACCACCTCTCATGGTGGCGATTATGATGGAAATATAATTAAATATGAAATTTATGATATTTATTTTATATATAAGAATAGGTAATTCCTTTTTATATCATACCATTATTTGTTTCATGTTGTATATATATACGATAATTTAATTTGAAGAAATGAGGACTACCTCCCCCTCAATGTGATATGACTCGTTCATACCATACATGGAACATATAAAGGATAAGGTTAATGAACATAAGTAACACATATAAGATATTATATTTTACTGGAATAATAATATACCTATTTATCTTTTGATTTTGATTCCATTTAAAATGAAAAATGAAATATAAGTAGCGTTCGTGCATACGTACGGACTATAGTCTCCACGAACGTGATGAGGTTGTTTCCCCATCGTATCCATTCAAGAATAATTTCATTTGATGATTAAAAATAATTTTTAAGTACTTTATATCATTCTGGATACGAATAAGATACAATATATGGATAACAAAAATGGATTATGTAACAAAACATATAAAAGAAAACGATTAAATGAACACCCGAAACGACGATAACACTAAAATATTACTAACAATAAAATATTAAAATATTTTATATGATATCATATTTATGTATATGATTCTTGTATAATTTATTAACATTTATTTAACTAATATACAGGAGGATAACCTACCCTCGACCAAAGAAAAGAACAAGGTAAGGGTTTATTTCACAATATTTTCATTATCCGGGGTTGTTTATACATAATTATCTACTTGGACCACTTTATAATCCACATCCATGTTTCTTAAAAATGTATTTCCAAACATTCTTACAATTTTATAGAATATGGGTTAATGTCATTTATACACTTTTTTGACTTTATATAAGAAGTTTATAAATGTATATTTACGTCATTTTCCAAACAAGGACCTTTTTTACCTTTGCGACATATTAACTTAAAAATGCCTTTTTTAACTTATATGGTGGGTGAGGCTATTTTCCATCATTTTAAAATCTTTGAAGATTCCCTTAAAAGAATATAATAATATTTTCAATGTATATTTTTTATTTTATAATTACGTGACTTTTAAATGATTTAAAAAAAGAGATATTTCTCTCAAATAGTTTTGATTTCATCTATGACAACATCATTTTATGGATTTTAGTCTTATTGGAAGTTGATTTGTTATGATAAAAAAATTCCATATTTTATTGATGGTTTTGTGATATGTTTGACTATGGATGTGTTATTTATATACAATTCATGGTTTATGGAGAAAGTATTGACATTTTGTATGCTAGTTTTAATACGAATTTTTATGTTATGTTTAAACCTGTTCATATAAGGAATGCTTTGGACTTAATAAGTTACTGGTGGAGCCCGCTATATCTCATCGATGCTTCGGTTGGTCTCATGAAACAAACTTGTTTCTTGGCATGAGAAATTGATAAAATCTTATTTGTAGTCTTGGCATGAGGCCTTGGCTACGTGGTTATGATATTCTGGAATTATGCATTCCATCATTATGAATGTGGTTATTGATATTGTATGTCATTATTCCTCTAGTCGAATATACATGTGAATAATTAAATGGAATTATTTAATTTTATTTTTGACATATTATGTTGAAATTCAAATTTAAATGGATTTTGTTTTAGTTATAGATTGCCTTAAATGTTTTTGATTATTTATGAATGTTTCTGCTATATTTTTATCCTTACTGAGAATCTATGCTCACCCCTTTCTATGTTTTATTTTTCCCAGGATGTGAAAAAATATTTATTGACTGACCTAGAGGGATAGTCATAAGGAGAAATGAGTGTGGACTATGGAGACTATGTTATTGTAGGTTTTTACTTTATGATGTAATGTAACATTTAAGAATGTATCTAGTGTTTCCAAGGATACTAAACTATTCGGTCTTTCGGGACTTGATCTTTGGTGATCATGGAAATGATATGTAATAATTCAACGACTCTGGGTGACTGGGGTCATGGTGTTACAGTTGATGTCTGAGGAAGTTTAGTACAAACCTTGGAAGCTAGATTTAGATAAAATCTGATTAGAGACCATATACCATAGATGGACTTTGAAGATTAGTATAGAAGAACATCCTAGAATTTTGGTATTGTAGAAATTTTGTCAATTTTCCGAGCAATACATCCATGTCTAGATACGAGCAGGTAGAGGCGGATCTGGTACAGATGTACCTAGGGGTAAAACTCAAAAGCACCGCTTTGAGCTAGACCCGGACAGGAACTAGTGCACGACAATGGGCCTTGTTTCACACTTGGTTACGACACTCCTAGGGGATATTCTTAGGATAATTCACATTTTCATTACAAATCATTATTAAGGGTTTATGAGTATATAATTCCCCAATGAAAACATATTTATGATTATGGATTATATTCATAAACCATTCAATTTACATTAAGTATTTTACAAGTTTGGAATTATTAATTTTAATTCATAAACTGACCTAGTTTATGCTATTGCATAGAAATAGAGCCCAGTAGATGGAATGTGAACTCGAGCAATATGTATGATCTAAAGAGTAAGAAGGATCATATCTTTCATGGTATTAATCCAAAATTTATAAGGGAAATAGTCTCCTATGTATTCTCAACATATGAAGAAATCGTATCATGTGTTAATAAGATATGTAAATAATTATTCGAGCCTACGGCTTTGAAGGCATGAAAGAGAAGAAAATGATGGTAGAGAGAAAGATGGATAAAGGGATGAGGGAAAAGAAGAATTTTACCATATGTGATAACTGTGGGAAGAAAAACCCTGGAACTTGCCTGAAGGGAATGGGAGTTTGTTATATGTTTGGATAAAAAGGACATCATGTACGTAGCTGCAAGGGTAAGAAAAAGGTTTCAAATGTACAATGCTTCATCTGCAAAGAGTTGGGGCACAACTAGAATCAATGTCATATTCATAAGAGTATACTGCAAATGATGTTATTGGATAACAATCAAGTTATGATACTACCACAGAAGAGGAGGAATGATTAGAGTTTTTATCTTGTTATTTGGGAAATATGTCATCTGAGTGTTGTATCAAAAATGTACTGGTTATAATATTTATGGAGTATATAAGGAATGTACTGTAGTACTATTTCATTAGTGACTTAAGATTGTGTGGAACCAAGAAATGTGACTCAATAGCAGGTTAAATTTTTGTAAAATATATGGTTGAGAGAAATATAAAGTATAATATGGTTCTGATACCGAGGTAGTGATTTTGGAATAATACATGATTGATTTGGATAACTTATATTGGATATTCTTGATTACATTGAAACTGATCAATGATTTTTATATTCCATCATTGATGGAGTTAACAATTTTTTTGGATAGAAGTATTATATCCAGTATTCTATAAATAATAGGGGATCATGAATATAATCAATAAGGTTTTATGGTAATTTAGGATGTTTCAGTGTTTTTAAAGAATACATGGTGAAGGTGTTCACATGTTATTACGCGGAAAAAAGTATCTTCAGAGTGTTTACCTTCCGTATAAATTTTGGACTATGAGTTTGGACCGAAGTATTTTTGACAATTATAGTTTGAGATTATTTTTGGATTTCCATAAAAGGACAACTCGGAGGTTGGGAAACAACCCGTCGCGTCCGGCAAGGCCGTGAGACGTGAACGCGCAACCGAAGGGTGACATGGTTGTATCACCTACCACTGTCCCACATGAAATCCTAGATAAAATAATGTAGTCTTTTTAAAAAACATTCTAGTGGATGATTAATAAATTCATTTTTTTGAAACCAATACAAATAGGATAAATAGAATATTATTGTTAAGTTCTATTATCTTTTAGAGTGAAATATGAGTTTGTGGTAGATATTAGTTAAATGATGGGACTCTATTTTTCAAGTATATATTTTTCTTCTTCTCTTATTCTATGAAAAAATTAATTCTTGTACTTTATTGACGGGATATTAAAACAAAAAATGTTTTATCCTAATACAATATGTTTTGTTGAATGGATGGTATTTTAAATCATCATAGATTGATGTATTTAAGGCCCTAAATTTTACACTTGTTTGTGATTGATGACCTCAATCACAACATATAAATATTTAAATTTTTCTTCCAATTATATGTCTCTAATTTCCACCATTTTTATCCTAATCGAGATCATAATTTTGTGGTGACCCTTTCATTTCCCTATTTCTCTTATTAAGACTAAATTTTTTTAACCTAATTTCTAATGTGAGTTTTCCCAAAAGTATTTTATATTTTTAACCTTTTATTTTTGAAAAATAATATCATATTGTGATGAAGAAATTTGTTGAAGGAGGTAAGAATGTAACACCCCATGATTGTATAGTACGTTATTTCTACAAAGTAATTCAATAACTTGCACTTCACGCAACACTGAGTTCTAGCGCATCATGACTTACTAAACAAGCCTTTCAAAAGATGTTATGAATAGTATTAACTAAATTTTGAACTTTATATAATCCTTATAATTTTATAATCCTTATTATGAGTTTCTTAGACATAATGTAATAACAAATACATTTTTTCAGATAAAAGAAATATTTTTCAAAAAATGAAATTTTTCCACCTTTTAATGGAGAAGCCTTTTTAAATACAATATTTGAAACTTTTATATATTAAATTTGACAAAATTAACTTCTTTTTTAAAATCAGGACATAATAATTTAGTTTCAATAAATTTTTGGTGTATTTCTGATAATTTTCATATTTGGGTGAATATTGAAAAATACACTATTTTAACTGACGAAAAACATTTCAATCAAAATAATTTATATTCTTAAATTATACATTTTTATGGTTTGGAATAATAAATAGATTATATTTTTACCATTTAATATGATGATGGCCATTTTATGTAATTTCAATTTGAAATTGGACATAAACAAGAGTCAAACTTTTTGTAGTTATTATTTCGTAAAAATACGCCTTTTGGTTTTAATAGCGGGAATTAATTATAAATTAATAAATGCAACTTCTATGTTTTTAATTTGGTAAAATAGACTTCATTATTGAATTCAGAATATCAAAATTATCTTAGGGTATGTTTGTGGTAATTTTCTGAAAATATTTCATTTTTGATGAATAGTGAAAACACTGAGTTATAGTTTAAAACCAAATTTTTATTTAAAAAATTATTTATTTTATCTGAATTTATTTTTTGTCAAAATAGATACATAATACCTATATAAGTTCAATGTAATTAATTGGAGTTATTTTTTAATAATTTTTTATATATAAAAATTTTAATGATCCTTTCACCATCTTTTATCCACCTCCTAGAAGAATTTGAAAATTCACATAAAACTTAATTTTACAGCTTCTGTGATTGGAATATGGAAAATTAGAGAGACCTGGTTAATATAAAAGGGTAAAATTTTATTCAATAAGATAAAAATAATTTTTGGTGAATAGTCAATTTTTATTATTATTCACCACGGTAAAAAGAAAATAGGGTAATTAAGGGTAAAAATGTAATTATTATTACCCTAAAACATGACCTAATTATATTGGCTAAGTATAATTCGTCCGAAAAAAACCATAGGAATAAAATATAAACCTTTTTTGTTCTACTTGGTTAGATTATGACATTTATTATTATTTAATTCAAAGAAGAGTTAAAAGAGTAAAAATCAATGTTTAATAATTAAAACATATTTAATATAGGGTTATACATATGATAAATTCAATTATAAATATTCATTATAAATCTAAAAATATTTCCTAAATAATGGTATTTTATTTATAATTTTTAGACTTTAAATAATATAATTTATTTATGACTCAATGATGATGATGTAATTACCTTATTAGTGAAATATTAAATTAATTGATATTATAAATACCCAAATAAATATAATTTGAGACTGTTAATGAATTAAACGTGATTTATTGGATAATATAACATGTTAGTATTGATTAAATGAATTTTTTTCGAATTAATAAATATATTGAGACTGTAAAAAAATCAATTATTAAATAGTGTAAGAATTGACATAAAAGAGTTTTTAAAAAAATATTATATTATTAATTGATATAATATTCCTAAAAATATAACGTTCAGCCAAAGGACTTAAATTATGATTGGTATGTCATTAAAGAACCTCTTGGGGTTATCTAGGAAGTTTATAGTAAGTTTATTAACCATATAATATAAAAATACAAATAGGCATGGTAAATCTAAAACAATTTAACTAATAGTTAAATCTAAAAGATAAGGGTAAAATAGTGACCCAAACTTGTATAAAACTTATTGGATGAGTTATTTTCAACCTATCCCCTCCATATAATTTGAATAATCAACTTCAAAGCCATTAAAAACCGAATATGATTTTATTATAAAATAATACATTATGTTTTTTCTAAAGATCCCCTCCACCCCCTTATAAAAAGACACCACTTCTAACCAATTACTCACACCTCTCATGCCTTTTGGATCATCCAACATCTTCCCAATTAATCTCCCTACATCCCTCTCCTCATCCTAGAATCCTTACATTATGCAGAAGGCACTTCAAGAGTCCTTTTTGGTTCAAACAAATATAGTTACCCAAATTGAAGGTAACGATTTCTCTTAGCCTCTTTTTTTTATTTTACTTATCCAACCCCTAAACACTTCTTATTATTTTATTTTTTAACAATAATAGTATCATAAATATACTAGGATATTGTTATGAGAATTATTTTAAATACACTTACACACACCTCTATCTAATGGGTGTTGAACATAATGATTTTGTGGATGGAAACCAAACGCCTCACGAAACGATGATTGTTCAATTATATCCTACCACCTCTCATGGTGGCCATTATGATGGATCTATAATTAAATATGATATTAATTTTATCTATTTTATATATAGGTTTATGTAATTCCATTTTATATAATACCATTATTCGTTTCATGTTGTATATATATACGATTATTTTATTTGAGGAAGCGCGGACTACCGCCCCCTCAAAGTGATATGACTCGTCCATACCATACATGGAACGTATAAAAGATGGTGTTAATAAACATAAGTAACACATATAAGATATTATATTGTACAGGATTAATAATATACCTATGTATAATTTGATTTTGATTCCTTTTAAAATGAAAAATGAAATGGAAGTAGCGTTCGTGCGTACGTACGGAATACCGTCTCCACGAACGGGATGAGATTCATTTCCCTTCGTATCCATTAAAAACTAATTTCATTCGATGATTAAAAATAATGTATAAGTACATGATATCATTCTGGATACGAATAATATAAAAAATATGGATAACAAACATGGCTTATGTAACAAAACATATAAAAGAAAACGAGTAAGCGAACACCCGAAATGACAATAATAGTAAAATATTATTAACAAAGCAATATTAAAGATATTATATGATATCATATTTATGTATATGATTCTTTTATAATTTAATAACAATGATTTAACTATTATATAGGAGGTTAACCTACCCTTGACCAAGGAAAAGTACAAGGTAAGGGATTATTTTACAATCTCGTCATTATTCGAGGTTGTTTATACGTAATTATCTACTGGGACCTCTTTATCATCCGCATCCATGTTTCTCAAAAATGTATTTCCAAACATTCTTACTCTTTTACAGTGTATGGGTTAAATTAATTTATAACCTTATTTTAATTTTTATAATAAGTTAATGAGGGAATCTTTAGGTCATTTTCCAAACAAGGACCTTTTTAACCTTTTCGACAAATTAAGGTAAGAATGATTTTTTAACTTATACGGAGGGTGACGCTATATTCCACCGTTGTAAATTCATCGAAGCTTACCTTTCAATAATATAAGAATATTTTTAACATAAATGAATTATTTTATAATTATGTGAATTTTAAATCATTTCAAAAAAGAGATATTTCTTAAAATAGTTTTGATTTCATCTATGTAAACATCCTTTGATTGATTTTAAGCTTATTGGAAGTTGATTTATTATGATACAAAACATCAATATTGTATTGATGGTTTTGTGATATGTTTGACTGTGGATGTGTTATATTTATACAATTAATGGTTTATGGGGAAATTATTGACATTTTTATGCTAGTTTTAATACGAATATTTATGTTATGTTTAAACGTGTTCATATGAGAAATACATTGGACTTAATAAGTGATGGGTGTAGCCCGCAATAGCTCCTAGATGCATCAGTAGGTCTTATTAGACAAACTAGTATCTTGGCATGAGGCCCTGACAAAATCTTATATATAGTCATGGCAAGAGGCCTTAGCTACGTGGTTATGATAGTCTGGAATTATGCATTCTGTCATTATGAAAGTGGTTATTGATATTCCATGTGATTATTCGACTAGTAGAATATCTATGTGAATAATTAAATGGCATTATTTCATTTTATTTTTTCTATATTTTGATGAAGATCAATTTTATAATGAATTTGTTACAGTCATACATTTCCTTAAATGTTTATGTTTATTTATGAAAGTTTCTGCTATATTGTTATCCTTACTGAGCATCTGAGATCACCCATTTCTATATTTTATTTTTCCCATGATGTGAAGAAATATTTTATGACAGACCTGCAGGGATATTCTGAAGGGGATATGAGTGTTGAATATGGACACTATGTTATTGTAGTTTTTCACTTTATGATGTAATGTAACATTTATGAATGTATGTAGTGTTTCCAATGCTACTAAACTAATCTGTCATTCAAGACTTGATATTTTATGATCATGCTAATGATTCGTAATAATGCACCGACTCTGGGTGATTTGAGTCAGGGTGTTACAATTGGTATCATAAAGAAGTTTAGTAAAAACCATGGAAACTAGATTTAGATAAACTCTGATTAGAGAACATAGACATTTGATGGACTTTGAGGATTAGTATAGAAGGAATTCTTAGAATTTTGGTATTGTAGATATTTTGTGAGTTTTCCAAGAAATGCATCCCTGCCTAGAAATGAGCAGTTAGAGGCGGCTCTGTAAAATATGTTTCTAGGGGTAAAACCCGAAAACACCGCTTTGAGGTAGACTTGAATGGGAACTTGTGCACGACCACAGGTCCTACTGCACTCTTGGTTACGACACTCCTAGGGGATATGTTTAAGATAATTCACATTTTCAATATAAATAATTATGAAGGGTTTATGTGTATATGATTCTTAAATGAAAACATCTTTATGATTATGTATTATATCTATAAATCATTCAATTTATGATAGGTATTTTACAAGTTTGTAATTATTCATTGCAATTCGTAAACTGACCTAGCATTTTCTATTGTATAGAAATAGCGCCCAGTAGAAGGAATTTGAACTCTAGAAATACATATGATCCAAAGAGTAAGAAGTATAATTTCTTTCACACAATTAATCCATCATTTAGAAGGGAAATAGTCTCCCATGTATTCTCAACATATGAAGAAACAATATCATGTGTTAATAAGATAAGTAAAAAATTCTCCAAGTCCTATGGATTTGAAGGGAAGCAAGAGAAGAAAAATATGGAAGAGATATAGATGGATAAAGGGAAGAGGGAAAAGAATAATTTTCACATATGTGATAACTGTGGGAAGAAACACCCTGGAACTTGCCTGAAGGGAATGGGAATTTGTTATAAGTGTGGAGAAAAAAGGACACCATGTACGTGACTGCATGAGTAAGAAGAACATTTCAAATGTACAATGCTTCATCTGTAAGGAGTTGGGGAACTACGTGAATCAATGTCCCATTCATAAGAGTATACTACAAATGATGTTATTGGATAATAATCAAGTAATGATACTACCACAGATGAGGTTGAATGATTAGAGTTCTTATGTTGTTATTAGGGAATTATGTCATTTATGTGTCGTATCAACAATGTAATGGTTATAATAATTATAGAGTATATAAGGATTGTACTACAGTACTATTTCATTAAGGACTTGAGATTGTGTGCAACCATGAAAAGTGACTCCATATCAGGATAAATTTTTGGAAAATATATGGTTGAGATTATGATAAACTATAATATGGTTCTGATACTGAGGTAGTGGTTTTGGAATAATAGATGATTGATTTTGATAAATTATATTTGATATTCTTGATTACCATGAAAATAATTAATGATTTGTATATTCCATCATTGTTGGAGTTTACAAAATTTTTGGATAGATGGAGTTTATCCAGTCTTCTATAAGAAATAAGGTATCATGAATGTAATCAATAAGGTTTTATGGTAATTCAGGATGTTACAGTGTTATAAAAGAATTCATGATGAAGGTGTCCACATGTTATTACATGGAAAACAGGATCTTCATTGTGTTTACCTTCCTTATAGATTTTCGACTATGTGTTTGGACAGAAGTATTTTTGAAAATTCTATTTTCAGATTATTTTTGGATTGCTATAAAAGGACAACCCGGAGGTCGGGCGGCAACCCGTCGCGTCCGACACGGCCACGAGACTTGAACCCGAAACTGAAGGGCGTCAAGATTGTATCACTGACCACTAGACCATGAGATGTCCTGAATTGAATAATGTATCCCTTTTTAAAAAAATCTGGTAGATGAATTATAAATACATTTTTTTAAACCCTATACGAATAGGATAAATATAATATTATTTTTAAGTTCTATTATCTGTTAGAGTGCAAGATGAGTTTTTTGTAGAAATTAGTTAAAGGATGGGACTCTACATGTAAATTATATATTTTTCTTCTTCTGTTATTATATGAAAAAATTAATTCTTATACTTTAGTGAAGGGATCATAAAACAAAATTTGTGTTTTCCTAATAAAATATGTTTTGTTGAACTGATGGTATTTTATGTCATCAAAGATTGAAGAATTTAAGGCCCTCAATTTTTTAATTGTATGTGATTGATGAACACAATTACTACGTATAAATATTTAAGTTTTTATTCCAATTATATGTCTCTAATTTACACCAATATTCTCCTAATCGAGATCATAATTAGGTGGTGACCCCTTAATATCCCTTTTCTTCTTATTAAGACTAAATTTTATTAACCTAATTTCCATTGTGGGTTTTCACAAAATTATTTTCTATTTTGAACCTTTTACTTTCAAAAAATAATTTCAAATTTTGAGGACACAATTTATTGAAGGAGGGAAGGATGTAACACCCCAAGATTTCATAGTACGTTATTTCTTTAATGTAATTCAATAACTTGCACTACACTCAACAACGAGTTCTAGCACAACATGACTTACCAAAAAAGCCGTTCAAAAGCGGTTATGAATATTATTAATGGAATTTTTAACTTTTTATAATCCTTATAATTTTAGAATCCATATTATTAGTTTCTTAGACATAATGTAAGAACAAATACTTTTTTTCAGATAAAAGAAGTATTTTTAAAAAAAAGAAATTTTACTGCCTTTTAATGGAGAATCCTTATTAAATCCAATATTTGAAACTTTAATATATTCAATTTGAATAAATAAACTTCTTCTTTAAAATCGGTACATATGAATTTAGTTTCAATAAAGTTTTGATGTATTTCTGATAAATTTCATATTTGGGTGAATAGTGAAAAATACTATATTTTAACTGAAAAAAACTTTTTAAATCAAAATTATTTATATTGTAAAATTATACATTTTACTGGTTTTGAAGTATAAATAGATTATATTTTTACCATTTAATCCAATGATGGTCATTGTAAGAAATTTAATTTGAAATTAGACATAAATAAGTGTCAAACTTTTTGTAGTTATTATTTCTAAAAAATACGCCTTTTTGTTTTGACAATGGGAATTAATTTTAAATCAATAAATGCAAATTCTATGTTTTGAATTTGGTAAAATATACTTCATTATTGAATTCAGAATATCATAATTATCTTAGGGTAAATTATTTCTATTTTTCTAAAAACTTTTAATTTTTGATGAATAGTGAAAACCACTAAGTTATTGTTTAAAACCAAATTTTTATTTAAATTTATTTTATGTCAAAACAGATAAATAATACCAATATAAGTTCAATTTAATTCATTGGAGTCAGTTTATAATAATTTTAGACATATAAACATTTTATTGAAATTTTCACTCTCTTTTATCCACCTCCTAGGAGAATTTTCAAATTCAAATTAAACTTAATTTTACATCTTTTGTGATTGGAATTTAAAAAATCCAAGAGACACCATTAATATCAAGGAGTAAAATATGGTTCAATAAGATAAAAATAATTTTTTCTATATAGCAACTTAATACATTTATTACCACGGTAAAAATTAAATAGAGTAATTAAGAGTAAAAATGATATTATTATTGCCCTAACACATTACCTAATTCTATTGGCTATGTATAATTCGACCAAAAACAACCTTAGGAATAAAATATGAACCTATTTGGTCCTCTTGGATTAGATTAGGACATTAATTATTATTTAATTCAAGGAAGAGTTAAAAGAGTTAAAATCAAAGTTTAATAACTAAAAAATTATTAATATAGGGTTATACATTAGATAAATTAGATTATAAATATTCCTTATAAATCTAAAAATATTTCCTACATAATTTTATTTTATTTATAATTTCTAGACATTAAATAATTTAATTTATTTATTAATCAATGATGATGATGTAATTACCTTATTAGTGAAATATTAAAATAATTAATATTATAAATACGCAAATAAATATAATTTGAGACTTTTAATGAATTCCACGAATTTTATTAGTTAATATGACATGTTAGTATTGATTAAATCAATTTGGTTCGAATTATTAATGTTCATAAGACTATAAAAAATCAATTATTAAATAGTGTCAAAATTGACATATAGGAGTTTTTATAACAAATATTATATTATTAATTGATATAATATTCTTAAAAATTTAAGGCTCGGCACAATGACTTATATAATGATAGGTATGTCATTAATAAACCACTTGGGGTTTTATTGGTCGTTTATATTATGTTTATTAACCATATAATATAAAAATACAAAGAGACATGGTAAATGTCAATCTATTTAACTAAGAGTTAAATCTAAAAGATTAGGGTAAAATAGTGACCCAAACTTGTCTAAAACTTATTGGTTGAGTTTTTTTCAACCAATACCCACCTTAGAATTTTAATAATCGACTTTGGAGCCATTAGAAACCGAATATGATTTTATTATAAAATAATACTTTAAGTGTTTCCTAAAGAGCCCCTCCTCCCCCTTATAAAAGGACACGACTTCTAACCAATTCCTCACATCTCTCAAGCCTTTTGGCTCATACAAACTCCTCCTAATTAAGCTCATTACATCCCTATACTCCTCCTATATTCCTTAACTTAGTCAAAAGGCACTTCAAGAGTCCTTTTTGGTTAAAACCAAAGGGAGTTACCCAAATTAAAGATAACGATTTCTCTTAGCTTATTTTCAATTATTTTACTTCTCCAACCCCTAAACACTTCTTATTATTTTCTTTTGTAACAAAACCAATATCCTAAATATACTACTATGTTTTTATGACATGTATTTGAACTAAACTTAAAAACATCTCTATCTAATGGGTGAAGAACATAATTGTTCTGTGGATGGCAACCAAACACCTCACGAAACGATGATTGTTCAATTATCTCCTACCACATATCATGGTGTCCATTATGATGGAACAATAGTTAAATATGATATTCATGATATTTAGTATATATATAAGTTTATTTAATTCCATTTTATATCATACCATTTTTCATTTCATGTTGTTTATATATACGATAATTTCATTTGAAGAAGTGCGAACTACCGCCCCCTCAAAGTGATATGGCGCATTCATACCATACATGGAACATATAAAGGATGATGTTAATGATCTTAAGTAACACATATATGATATTATATGATACTGGAATAATTATATACCTATGTATCATTTGGTTTTTATTCCCTTTAAAATGAAAAATGAAATGGAAGTAGCATTCATGCGTACGTACGGACTACCGTCTCCACGAATGCGATGAGATTCATTCCCCATCGTATCCATTCAAGAATAATTTAATTTGGTGATTAAAAATATTGTTTAAGGACTTTATATCATTTTTTATATGAATAATATACAAACTATGGATACAAAAAATGGCTTATGTAAAAAAACCTATAAAAAAACGAGTAAGTGAACACCCGAAATAACAATAATACTAAAATATTATTAACAAAGGAATATTAAAAGATATTGTATGATATCATATTTATGTTTATGATTCTTTTATAATTTAATAACAATGATTTAACTATTATACAGGAGGTTAACCTACCCTCGACCAAGGAAATGTACAAGGTGAGGGTTTATTTCACAATCTCTTCATTATCCGAGGTTGTTTATACCTAATTATCTACTAGGACGTCTTTATCTTCCACATCCAAGTTTATTAAAAATGAATTTCAAAAAATTCTTACTATTTTACAGAATATGGGTTAAATTAATTTATACCCTTTTTTGACTTTTTATACGAAGTTTATAAAATAATCTTTACGTTATTTTCCAAACAACGACCTTTTTAACCTTTTCGACAAATTAAGGTAATAATGTCTTTTTTTAACATATACGGAAAGTGTGGATATTTCCCACCGTTGTAAAATCTTCGAATCTTCCTTTAAAAGCATATAAGAATATTTTCAAAGTAAATGTTTTAATTTATAATTATATGACTTTTAAATGATTTCAAAAAAGATATATTTCTCTCAAATTGTTTTGATTTCATCTATGTCAACGTCCATTGATGGATTTTAACCTTATTGGAAGTTGATTTATTATGATGTATAACATACATATTGTATTGATGGTTTTGTGATATTTTTTAGTGTGAATGTGTTACTTTTATACAATTCAAGGTTTATAGAGAATGTATTGACATTTCGTATGCTATTTTTAATAGGAATGTTTATGTTATGTTTAAACCTGTTCATATGAGGAATGTATTGGACTTAATACGTGATGGGTGGAGCCCACTATAGCTCCACGATGCATCGGTAGGTCTCATGAGACAATCTAGTGTCATGGCATGAGGAATTGACAAAATCTTATTTGTAGTCTTGGCACGAGGCCATGGATACGTGGTTATGATAGTCTGGAATTATGAAATCCATCATTATGAAGGTGGTTATTGATATTGCATGTGATTATTCAACTAGTAAAATATCCATGTGAACAAGTAAATTACATTATTTCATTTTATATTTTCCATATTATGGTGAAGTTCATGTTTAAAAGTCTTTTTTTAGTTATACATTTCCTTAAATGTTTATGTTTATTTATGAATGATTCTGCTATATTGTTATCCTTTCTGAGCCTCTGAGCTCCCCCATTTCTATGTTTTATTTTTCCTAGGATGTGAAGAAATATTTTATGACTGACCTACAGTGGTAGTCTGAAGGGGATATGAGTGTGGACTATGGAGACTATGTTATTGCAGGTTTCACTTTATGATGTAATGTAACATTTATGAATGTATCATGTGTTTCCAGGGCTACTAAACTAATCGGTATTTTGAGACATGATATTTTGTGATCATGCCAATTATACGTAATAATGCACCAACTCTGGGTGACTGGGGTTGGGGTGTTACATCTGGTATTAATGGAAGTTTAGTATAAACCGTTGAAGCAATATTTAGATAAACTCTGATTAGAGAACATAGACATTAGATGGATTTTGAGGATTAGTATAGAAGAACATCCTTGAATTTTGGTATTGTAGAGATTTTGTGAGTTTTCCGATAAATACCTCCCTGTCTAGATATGAGCAGGTAGAGGCGGCTCTGGCACAGATGTACCTAGGGGTAAAACTCGAAAACATCGCTTTGCGATAGACTCGAACAAGAACTGTTGCATGACAACGAACCTTTCTGGACTCTTGGTTACGACATTCCCGGGGGATATGCTTAGGATAATTCTCATTTTCATTAGAAATCATTATGATGGGTTTATGAGTATACAATTTATTAATGGAAAAAATATTTATAATTATGGATTATATCCATAAACCATTCAATTTACGTTAGGTATTTTACAAGTTTGGAATTATTCATTGCAATTCATAAACTGACCTAGTTTATGCTATTGTATAGAAATGGTGCCCAGTAGAAGGAATGTGAACTCCAGTAATACGTATGATCCAAAGAGAATGAAGGATCATATCTTTCACATTATTAGGCCAACATTTATAAGGGAAATAGTCTCCCATGTATTCTCAACATATGAAAAAAATAGTATCATGTGTCAATAAGATAAGTAAATAATTCTCTGTGTCCTGTGGCATTGAAGTTAAGAAAGAGAAGAAAAATATGGAAGAGAGAAATATCGATAAAGGGAAGAGTGATAAGAAGAATTTTTCCATATATGATAACTGTTGGAAGAAACACAGTTGAACATTCTTAAAGGGAATGGGATTTTGTTATAAGTGTGGAGAAAAAGGACACCATGTACGTGACTGCAAGGGTAAGGAAAATGTTTCAAATGTACAATGCATCATCTGTAAGGAGTTGGGGCACTACCTGAATCAATGTCTCATTCATAATAGTATACTGGAAATGATGTTATTGGATAATAATCATCTTATTATACTACCACATATGAGGTGGATTGATTATAGTTCTTATGTTGTTATTTGGGATTTATGTCATTTGAGTGTTTTATCAACAATGTATTGGTTATAATAATTATGGAGTATATAAGGATTGTACTGCAGTACCATTTCATTAAGGACTTGAGATTGTGTGGAACCAAGAAAAGTGATTCAATAGCAGGTTAATTTTTTGGAAAATAAATGGTTGAGAGAAAGATAAACTATAATATGGTTCTGATACCGAGGTAGTGATTTTGGAATAATACATGATTGATTTGGATAAATTATATTGGATATTCTTCATTACCTTGAAATTGTTTAATTATTTGTATATTTCATCAATTTTGGAGTTTACAACATTTTTGGATAGGAGTGTATCCAGTATTCTATAAGGAATAAGAGATCATGAAGGTAATCAATAAAGATTTATGGTAATTCATGATGTTGTACTGTTTTAAAAGAATACATGATGAATGTGTTCACATGTTATTATGTGTTAAAAAGTATCTTCGTTGTGTTTACCATCCTTATAAAATTTGGACTGTGAGTTTGGATAGATGTATTTTGGATAATTCTAGTTTGAGATAATTTTTAGATTGCCATAAAAGGATAACCCAGAGGTCTAGCGAGAACCTGTCGCGTCCGGCAAGGCCACGAGACTTGAACTCGTAACCGAAGGGTGACAAGGGTGTATCACCTACCACTAGCCCATGTTGCGTCTTGTATTGAATAATGTAGTCTTTTTTTAAAAATCATTGTAGATGAATTAAAAATTCATTTTTTTAACCCTATACGAATAGGAAAAATATAATATTATTTTTGAATTCAATTATCTTTTAGAGTGAAAGATGAGTTTGTGGAAGAAATTAGTTAAAATATGGGACTCCACTTGTCAAGTATATATATTTCTTCTTGTTTTATTCTATGTAAAAATTATTTCTTATACTTTAGTGAAGGGATATTAAAACAAAAAATGTGTTATCCTAATACAATATGTTATGTTGAACCGATGGTATTTTGAATCATCATAGATTGGTAAATTTAAGGCCCTCAATTTTACACTTGTCTGTGATTGATGACCTCAATCACTACCTATAAAAATTTACATTTTTCTTCCAATTATTTGTCTTTAATTTCAACAAATGTTCTCCTAATTTATATCATTATTTGTTGGTGAACCTTTCATTTCCCTTTTCCTCTTATTAAGACATAATTTTATTAACCTAATTTCTGATGTGGGTTTTCCCAAATGTATTTTCTATTTTCAACCTTTTATTTTCTAAAAATAATTTCAAACTACGAGGATGCAATTTATTAAAGGATGAAAGAATGGAACACCTCAATATTTTATAGTACGTTATTTTTTTTTCAAAATAATACAATAACTTGAACTACAGACAACACCGAGTTCTAGGGCACCATGACATACCAAACAAGCAGTTCAAAAGCTGTTATGAATAGTATTAACTGAAATTTGAGCTTTATATAATCCTTATAATTTTAGAATCCATATTATGAGTTTCATATATATAATGTAATAACAAATACATTTTTTCAGATAAAATAAGTATTTTTCAAAAAAAGAAATTTTACCGCCTTTTAATGGAGAAGCCTTTTTAAATGAAATAATTGAAACTTTTATATATTAAATTTGACAAAATAAACTTCTTCTTTAGAATCGAGACAAAAGAATTTAGTTTTTAATAAATTTTTGGTGTATTTCTAATAGCTTTCATGTTTGGTTGAATAGTGAAAAATACTATATTTTAACTGAAAACAACTTTTTAAATCAAAATAATTTATATTGTTAAATTATAAATTTTAATTTTTTGGAAGTATAAATAGGTTATATTTTTACCATTTAATCCAATGATGGTCATTTTATGTAATTTAAGTTTGAAATTGGATATAAACAAGTGTCAGACTTTTGGTAGTTATTATTTCTTAAAAATACGCCTTTTGGTTTTGACAGCAGGAATTAATTTTGAATTAATAAATGCAACTTCTATGTTTTGAATTTTGTAAAATAGACTTCATTATTGAATTCATAATACAAATATTATCTTAGGGTAAATTTTTGGAATTTTTCTAAAAACATTTAATTTTTGATGAATAGTGAAAAACACTGAGTTATAGTTTAAAATGAATTTTTATTTAACTATTTAAATATTTTATTTAAATTTATTTTAGGTTAATATATATATATATATTACCTATATAAGTTAAATGTAATTAATTGGAGTCAGTTTATAATAATTTTAGATACATAAAAAATTTATTGAACTTTTCACCCTTTTTTATCCACCTCCTAGGAGAATTTTCATATTCATATAAAACATAATTTTACAGCTTTTGTGAGTGGAATTTCAAAAATCCAAAAGACACAGTTAATAACATGGAGTAAAATGTGGTTCAATAAGATAAAAATAATTTTTGGTGAATAGTAACTTTATAATTTTATTTACCACTGTAAAAAGTAAATAGGTAATTAATGGTAAAAATGATATTATTATTACCCTAACACATGACCTAATTGTATTGGATAAGTATAATTCGACCATAAAAAACCTTAGGAATAAAATATGAACCTATTTGGTCCACTTGGTTTATATTAGGACATTCATTATTATTTAATTCAAAGAAGAGTTAAAATAGTTAAAATCGAAGTTTAATACCTAAAACATTTTTAATATTGGTTTATACCTATGATATATTCAATTATAAATATTCATTAGAAATATAAAAATATTTCCTACATAATGGAATTTTATTTATAATTTTTACACATTTAATAATTTAATTTATTTATGATTCAATGATGATGAAGTAATTACCTCATCAGTGAAATATTAAAATAATTGATATTATAAATATCCAAATAAATATATTTTTATAATTTTAATGAATTCCAAGAATTTTATTGGTTAATATGACATGATAGGATTTTATTAAATGAATTTGGTTCAAATTATTAAAGATATTATGACTGTAAAAAAAATCAATTATTAAATAGTGTCAAAATTGACATAAAGGAGTTTTTTAAAAAAATATTATATTATTAATTGATATAATCTTCGTAAAAGTATATGTTTTGTCCAATGAACTTATATTATGATAGGTATGTCATTACTGAACCACTTGGGGTTCACTTGGCAATTTATAGTATGTTTTTTAATCATATAATATAAAAATACAAAGAGTCATGGTAAATGTCAAACTATTTAACTAAGAGTTAAATCTTAATGATAAGGCTAAAATAGTGAACCAAACATGTCTAAAACTTTTAGGATGAGTTTTTTACACCTATTTCCACCTTAGACTTTGAATAATCGACTTCAAATCCATTAGAAACCTAATATGATTTTATTATAAAATAATACTTTAAGTTTTTTCTAAAGAGCCCCTCCTCCACCTTATAAAAGGACACCAATTCTAACCAATTCCTCACTACAATAAAGCCTTTTGGCTCATCCAAACTCTGCCCAATTAATCTCCGTACATCCCTCTCCTCTTTTTAGAAGTCTTACCTTAGGCAGAAGGAACTTCAAGTGTCCTTTTTGGTTCAAACCAAAGGTAGTTACCCAATTTTAAGGTAACGATTTCTCTTAGGTGGTTTTCTATTAATTTATGTCTCCAACCACTAAAATCTTCCTATTATTTTATTTTGTAACAAAAACATTATCCTAAATATACTATGATGTTGTTATGAGATGTATTTGAACTACACTTACACACACCTCCTTCTAATGGGTGAAGAACATAATGTTTATGTGGATGAAAACCAAACGCCTCACGAAACAATTATTGTTCAATCATCTCCAACCACCTCTCATGGGGACCATTATGATTGTACTGTAATTAAATATTATATCAATGATATTTATTTTACATATAAGCTTCTTTAATTCCATTTTATAGCATACCATTATTCGTTTTATGTTGTATATATATACGATAATTTCATTTGAGGAAGTGCGGAATACCGCCCACTCAAAGTGATATGACTCGTTCATACCATACATGGAACGTATACAGGATGTTGTTAATGAACATAAGTAACACATAAAAGATATTATATTATAATCTAATAATAATATACCTAAGTATCATTTTCTTTTGATTCCATTAAAAATGAAAAATGAAATGGAAGTAGCGTTCGTGCGTACGTATAGACTACTGTCTCCACGAACGCGATGAGATTCATTCCCCCTCGTATCCATTCAAGACTAATTTCATTTTATGATTAAAAATAATGTTTAAGTACTTTATATCAATTTGGATACAAATAATATACAATTTATGGGTAACAAACATGTATTATGTAACAAAAAATATAAAATAAAATGAGCAAGTGAACACCCGAAATAACGATAATAATAAAATATTATTAACAATGAAATATTAAAAGATATTATATGATATCATATTTATGTATATGATTCGTTTATAATTTAATAACAATTATTTAATTATTATAATGGAGGTTAAACTACCCTAGACCAAGTAAAAGTACAAGGTAAGGTTTTATTTCACAATCTCTTCATTATTCGAGGTTGTTTAGACGTAATTTTCTACATGGACCTCTTTATCATCCACATCCATGTTTCTTAAAAATTTATTTAACAAAATTATTACTATTTTACAAAATATGGGTTAAATTAATTTACATAATATGGGTTAAATGATTTCAAAAATGAGATATTTCTCTCAAATATTTTTGATTTCATCTATGTCAACATCCTTTGATAGATTTTAAGCTTATTTGAAGTTGATTTATTATGATACTAATTTACTTATTGTATTGAAGGCTTTTTGATATGTTTGATTGTGGATGTGTTATTTTTATACAATTCATGGTTTTTGGAGAATGTATAGACATTTTTATGCTAGTTTTAATAAGAATGTCTATGTTATGTTTAAACCTGTTCATATGAGGAATGCATTGGACTTAATAAGTGACGGGTGGAGCCCGATATAGCTCCTCAATTCATTGGTAGGTCTAATGAGGCAATCTAGTGTCTATCCATGAGGACTTGACAAAATCTTATTTCTAGTCATGTCACGAGGCCTTGGCTACGTGGTTATGATAGTTTGGCATTATGAATTCCATCATTATGGAAGTTGTTATTGATATTGCATGTGATTATTCGACTAGTTGAATATCCATGTGAATAAGTAAATGGAATTATTTCATTTTTTTCCATATTATGCTAATGTTCATGTTTAAATGGTATTTGTCTTAGTTATACATTTCTTTAAATTTTTATGTTTATTTATTAAAGTTCCGCTATATTTTTATCCTTACTGAGCATCTGAGCCCACCCCATTTTATGTTTTTTCTTTCCCAAGATGTGAAGAAATATTTTATGACTGACCTATAGGGATAGTCCTAAGGGGATACGAGTGTGTACTATGGAGACTATGTTATAGTAGTTTTTTAATTTATGATTTAATGTAACATTTACGAATGTATCTAGTGTTTCCAAGGATACTAAACTAATCAGTCTTTCAAGACTTGATCTTTTGTGATCATGGCAATGATATGTAATATTGCACCGAATCTAGGTGACTAGGGTCAGGGTGTTAGAGTTGGTTTCAGAGAAAGTTTAGTAGAAATCATGGAAGCTAAATTTAGACAAACTCTGATTAGAGAACATGGACCTTAGATGGACTTTGAGGATTAGTATATAAGAACTTCCTAGAATTTTGTTATTGTAGTGATTTTGTGAGTTTTCCGAGCAATACATCAATTTCTGGATACGAGCAGGTATAGGCTACTCTGGCACAGATGTACCAAGGGGTAAAACCCAAAAACACAGCTTTGAGCTAGACTCTAACAGGAACTGGTGCACGACAACAGGACTTGCTGCACTCTTGGTATCGACACTCCCGATAGATATGCTTTGGATAATTCTCATTTTCTATACAAATCATTATGAAGGGTTTATGAGTATATAATTCCTAAATGAAAACATCTTTATGATTATGGATTATATCCATAAACCATTCAATTTAAATTAGGTATTTTACATGTTAGGAATTATTCATTGCAATTCATAAACTGACCTAGTTAATGCTATTGTATAGAAATGGCACTTAGTAGAAGGAATGTGAATCCAGCAATACGTATGATCCAATGAGTAAGAAGGATCATATCTTTCATAGTATTTAGCCATCATTTAGAAGGGAAATAGTATCCCATGTATTCTCAAGATATAAAGAAATAGTCTCATGTGTTATTAAGATAAGTAAAGAATTATCTGAGTCCTATGGCATTGAATGGATGCAACGGAACAAAAATATGGGAGAGAGAAAGATGGATAAGAGGAAGTGGGAAAAGAATAATTTTCCCATATGTGAAAACTGTGGGAAGAAACACCCTGGTACTTGCCTGAAGGAAATGTGAGTTTGTTATAATTGTGGAGAAAAAGGACACCATGTACGTGACTGCAAGGGTAAGAAAAAGGTTTCAAATGTACAATGCTTTATATGGAAGGATTTGGGGCACTAACCGAATCGATGTCCCATTCATAAGAGTATACTGAAAATGTTGTTATTGGATAATTATCAAGTTATGATACTACCACAGATGAGGATAAATGATTATATTTCTTATGTTGTTATTATGTAATTATATCATTTGAGTGTTGTATCAACAATGTACTAGTTATAATAATTATGCAGTATATAAGGATTGTACTGGATTGCTATTTCATTAAAGACGTGAGATTCTGGTCAACCAGGAATACTGACTCAACAGTAGGTTAAATTTTTGGATAATATATGGTTGAGAGAAAAATAAACTACAATTTGGTTCTGATACCGAGTTAGTGATTTTGGAATAATACATGATTGATTTGGATAAATTATATTGGATATTCTTGATTACCTTGAAACTGATTAATGATTTGTATATTCCATCATTGTTTGATTTTACAACATTTTTGTATAGAAGGAGTATATCTAGTATTTTCTAAGGAATAAGGGATCATGAATGTAATCAATAAGGTTTTATGGTAATTCAGGATGTTACAATGTTTTAAAAAAATACATGATGAAGGTGTTCATATGTTATTACACAAAAAAAGGATCTTCATTGTGTTTACCTTCCTTATAAATTTTGGACTATGAGTTTGGACAGAAATATTTTGGATAATTCTAGTTTGAGATTATTTTTTGATTTCCATAAAAGGACATCCTGGAGGTCGGGTGTCAACCACTCACGTCCAGAAAGGCCGCGAGACTTGAACCCGCAACTGAATGACGACAAGGGTGTATCATATACCACTGGCCCATGTGACATCCTGGATTGATTAATGTATTCTTTTATTAAAAAAATCTGGTTGATGAATTAATAATTCATTTTTTGACCCCAATATGAATAGGATAAATAGAATATTATTTTTATGTTCTATTATCTTTTAGAGTGAAATATTAGTTTGTGGTAGAAATTAGTTAAAGGATGGGACTCTACTTGTCTAGTATATATTTTTCTTCCTCTATTAGTCTATGAAAAAATTAATTCTTATACTTTAGTTAAGGGATCATTAAAAAAATTATTCAAATACCATATGTTTTCTTAAACCGATGGTATTTTAAAATCATCATAGATTGATGAATTTAAGGCCCTCAATTTCACACTTATATGTTATTGATGGCATCAATCACTACATATAAATTTTTATGTTTTTCTTCCAATTATATGTCTCTAACTTCCACCAATGTTCTCCTAATCAAGATCATAATTTGGTGGTGACCCTTTCATTTCCCTTTTCATTTTATTAAGACTATATCTTATTAATCTAATTTCCGATGGGGGTTTTTCCCAAAAGTATTTTCTATTTTCAACCTTTTATTTTTGTAAATTAATTTCAATTTGCGAGGATGCAATTTACTGAAGGAGGGAATAATGTAACACCCCAATATTTCATAGTACGTTATTTCTTAAAAGTAATTCAATAACTTGCACTACACGCAACACCGAGTTCTAGCGCACCAGGACTTACCAAACAAGCCGTTCAAAAGCGGTTATGAATAGTATTAACTGAATTTTGAAATTTATATAATCCTAATAATTTTAGAATCGATATTTTGAGTTTCTTAGACATAATTTATGAACAGATACATTTTTTTAGATAAAAGATGTATTTTTCAAAAAAATAATATTTTACCGCCTTTTAATGGCGAAGCCTTTTTAAATCCAATATTTGAAAATTTTATATATTCAATTTGAAAAAATAAACTTCCTATTTAGAATCGGGACATAAGAATTTAGTTTCAATAATGTTTTTTTGTATTTCTGATAACATTCATATTTGGTTGAATAGTGAAAATTACTATATTTTAAATGAAAAAAGATATTAAATCAAAATAAATTATATTGTTAAATTATACATTTTAATAGGTTGGAAGTATAAATATATTATATTTTTACCATTTAATCCAATTATGATCATTTTAAGTAATTTCACATTGAAATTGGACATAAACAAGTGTCAAAATTTTTGTAGTTTTTATTTCTTAAAAATACGCCTTTTGGTTTTGACAACGGGTATTAATGTTAAATAAATAAGTGAAACTTCTATGTTTTGAATTTTGTAAAATAGACTTAATTATTGAATTTGTAATATCAAAATTAGGTAAGGGTATATTTTTGGTAGATTTCTGAAAACTTTTAATTTTTGATGAATAGTGAAAAACACTAAGTTATAGTTTAAAACCTATTTTTTATTTAAATAATTATTTATTTAAATAAATTTATTTTATTTCAAAATAGATACATTATACATATATATGTTCAATGTAATTAATTGGTGTCAGTTTATATTAATTTTAGACATATAAAAAATTTATTGATCTTTTCACCGTCTTTCATCCACCTCCTAGGAGATTTTTCAAATTCACATAAAACATAATTTTACAGCATCTGTGAGTGGAATTTCGAAAATCTGAGATACAAAGTTAATATTAAGGATTAAAATGTGGTTCAATAAGATAAAAATATTTTTTGGTGAATAGTAACTTTTTACTTTTGTTTACCACGATAAAAAGTAAATACGGTAATTAAGGGTAAAAATGATATTATTGTTACCCTAACACTTGACCTAATTTAATTGGCATAGTATAATTCGACCAAAAACAACCTTAGGAATTAAATATGAACCTCTTTGGTCCACTTGGATTACATTATGACATTTGTTATTATTTAATTAAAAGAATAGGTAAAATAGTTAAAATCAAAGTTTAATAACTAACAAATTTTTAATATAGGGTTATACATAAGATAAATTCGATTATAAATATTCATTAGAAATCTAAAAAGATTTCTTACATAATGGTGTTTTATTTAAAAATTTTAGACATTAAATAATTAACTTATTTATGACTTAATGATGATAAAGTAATTACCTTATTAGTGAAATATTAAAAAATTGATATTATATATACAAAATAAATATAATTTAAAACTTTTAATGAATTCCACGAATTTTATTAGTTAATATGACATGTTAGGATTGATTAAATGAATTTGGTTCAATTTAATACAGTTATTAAGACTGTAACAAAAATCAACTATTAAATAGTGTCAAATTGACATAAAAGAGTTTTTAAAAAAAAATTATTATATTATTAATTGATATAATATTCCTAAAAATATAAGGATTGGACAAAGGAATTATATGATGATTGTTATGTCATTGATGAACCACTTGGGATATGATTGGTAGTTTATAGTAAGTTTATTAACTATATAATTTAAAAATACAGAGAGACATGGTAAATGTCATACTATTTATCTAAGAGTTAAATCTAAAAGTTACGGGATAAATATTGACCCAAAAGTGTCTAAAACTTATTGGTTGAGTTTTTTTAGACCTATACCCACCTTGTAATTTGAATAATCGACTTCAGAGCCATTCGAAAAGTAATATGATATTATTATAAAATAATACTTAAAGTTTTTCCTGAAGAACCCCTCCTCCCCTTTATAAAAGGACACCACTTATAACCAATTCCTCACACCCCTAAAGGAATTTGGCTCGTCCAAATTATGCCCAATTAAGCTCCTTAAATAACTCTCCTCCTAATAGAAGCCTTAAATTAGGCAGAAGGCACTTTAAGAGTCCTTTTTTGGTTCAAATCAAATGGAGTTACCCAAATTAAAGGTAACGATTTCTCTTAGCTTATTTTGTTTTATTTTACTTCTCCAACCCCTAAACACTTCTTATTATTTTCTTTTGTAACAAAAATAGTCTCCAAAATATACTAGGATATTGTTATGATAAGTATTATAACTAAACATTCACACACCTCTATCTAATGGGTGAAAAACATAATGTTTCTGTGGATGGAAACTAAAAGCCTCACGAAACGATGATTGTTCAATTATCTCCTACTACGTCTTATGGTGGCCATTATGATGGAACTATAATTAAATATGATATTAATGATATTTTTTATATATATAATATTTTTTAATTTCATTTTATAGAATACAGTTATTCATTTCATGTTATATATATATACAATAATTTGATTTGAGGAAGTGCAGACTACCACCCCCTCAAAGTGATATGACCCATTCATACCATACATGGAACATATAAAGGATGGTGTTAATGAACATAAGTAACACATAAAAGATATTATATTATACTAGAATAATAATATACTTATCTATCATCTGGATTTTATTATTTTTAAAATGAAAAATGAAATGGAAGTAGCATTCGTGTGTACGTACAGACTACCGTCTCCACGAACGCGATGAGATTCAATCCCCATCATATCCATTAAAGACTAATTTCATTTTATGATTAAAAATAATGTTTAAGGACTTGATATCATTATAGATATGAATAGGATACAAAATATGGATAACAAACATGTCTTATGTAACAAAACATATAAAAGAAAATGATTAACTGAACACCCGAAACGACAATAATTCTAAAATATTATTAACAAAAAAATATTAAAAGATGTTTTTTGATATTATATTTATGTATATAATTCATGTATAATTTAATAACAATGATTTAACTATTATACAAGAGGTTAACCTACCCTCGACGAAGGAAAATTACAAGTTAATGTTTTATTTCACAATCTCTTCATTATCTGAGGTTGTTTATATGTAATTATCTATAGGGACCTCTTTCTCATCCACATCCATGTTTCTTAAAATGTGTTTCAAAACATTATTCTTATTTTACATAATATGGGTTAATTTCATTTATACCCTTATTTTACTTTTTATAAGAATTTTATAAAGGAATCTTTATGTCAGTTTCCAAACAACGAACTTTTTAACCTTTTTGAAAAATTAAGGTATGAATATCTTTTTTCAACTTATATGGCCGGTGAGGATATTTTCCACCATTGTAAAATCTTAAAAGCTTATCTGACAAGCATATAAGAATATTTTCAAAGTAAATGTTTTATTTTATAATTATGTGACTTTTATATGATTTCACAAAAGAGATATTTCTCTCAAATAGTTTTGATTTATTCTATGTCAACATCCTTTGATGGATTTTATGCTTATTGGAAGTTGATTTATTATCATAAAAAACTTCCATATTTTATTGAAGGTTTTGTGTTATGTTTGACTGTGAATGTGTTATTTTTATATAATTCATGTTTTATAGAGAATTTATTGACATTTCATATCATAGTTTTAATTCGAATATTAATGTTATGTTTAAACATGTTCATATGAGGAATGAATTGGACTTAATAAGTGACAGGTGGAGCCTTCTATAGATTCTCGATGCATCGATAGGTCTCATGAGACAAACTAGTTTCATTCCACAAGGCCTTGAGAAAATCTTAGTTTTAGTCTTGGCATGAGGCTTTGGCTACGTGGTTATGATTGTCTGGAATTATGAATTCCATCATTATAAAAGTGGTTATTGATATTGTATGTGATTATTCGATGAGTATAATATCCATGTGAATAAGTAAATGGAATTATTTCATTTTATTTTTTCCATATTATACTGAAGTTCAAGTTTAAAAGGCTTTTGTTTTAGTTATACATTTCCTTAAATGTTTATGTATATTTATGAATGTTTCCCCTATATTCTTATCCTTAATGAGCATCTGAGCTCACCATCTCTATGTTTTGTTTTTCTACGGATGTGAAGAAATATTTTATGATTGTCCTGCAGGGATAGTCTGAAGGGGGTATGGGTGTGGACCATGGAGACTATGTTATTGTAGTTTTTCACTTTATGATTTAATATAACATTTATGAATGTATATAGTGTTTCCAAGACTACTAAACTAATCGGTATTTCGAAACTTGATCTTTTGTGATCATGCCAATGATACATAATGATGCACCGACTCTGGGTGACTGGGGCCAGGGTGTTACAAAATCACAAAAAAAAAATTCTGAACAATAAATATTTGAAATGGGGTAATCAAAATTGATTAATTTAAACTAAAATCCTATTTTTTTCTCAATACTATTTGAGTATTAAAAAGAATATGTCGTAAGGGTTCTAAATACCACACATGATGAGAAAAAATAATTAAAGTTAGTGTTTCAGGGATTGAATTTGTAATTTTTTTTATAATCATAACAATGATTGAAAAAAATTCAACAAAATTATTCCAAATCAATGATATTTTAAATTCCATATTAGAAAAATTCAATAAAACACTATTGAAATTAATGAAATTAAGAAAATAGAAAAATTATTATTTTTCAATCCTAGAGCTCCTGAATAAATGATAAGTAAAATAGAAACAAATCCTAAATTGTGTGACACTCCCACAACACTTATGATCTAACAACCCTTTAATAAATGTATAAAAATAATGGTATAAACATTTAAGAGAAACAAGGATACAACCTGAATTTATTTTCTATAGGAATCCTTGAGTTTATAACATAACTTCTACTACATTGTTCAATATATAATGAAAATAAATTTTTAAAAAAATAATGAAAAATAAATATATAAATGAAATAGGATAGACAATGTTTGTACCCAAAAAGTGGGTGTTTAGTTTTTAATACCCCTTTTTAGGTAGGTGAATAACATTATCATCTGTTTGTAGGTGGATGGTTATCATTATTATGAACCACCAATACTTTTTTGTAGAAATATCCATAAATAGATTCCTTGACTGGAAACCCCCATGGAAAATAAAAAAATTTCTATACCTACTAAAAAAAGAAATAGAGAATTTAATGTATAGATTTGGAGCTAATATAATATATTTGTTCTCTCTATCAAATATAAGGGGTTCTACTCCATGTCATATAAATGTTGATGCATGGGAGGAAGTCACAAAACTAAATTCTCCATGAGTTTTTGTTCTTATTAAAATTCCAAAAACATCTTCTCCTTGATTTAGATCACATCATCATCGTCATCATCAATTTATGTGCCAAGAATTTTAGATAAATCTATTAAATAAAAATGAAGTTAGTGAATTTTCTTTGATATTATTGTAAAATATAAAAAATATTATATACCATTATGTCCACTCCCTTGAAATTATTAGATTTAAGCATTTGATCATCTTTTACGGAATCATGTATGATTTTTGAATATTGATGTAAAAAAAGGAATTGTAGTTTAATTTCATCCTTTATGATTCGTTCAGAAAAACATGGAATGATATGCTATTTTAATTCCTCAACATCCTCTTAATGGAACTCTGGAATTTAGTGTGGGAATTTCTTCAGCTCATTGGATATGGCATCTAAAATTGTTTTCACAAAATCTTCACTTTGGTTCACTATTATATCATTGATGTATATCTATTACAAATATATATATAAATAAAATGTACCTGTCTCACTAAATTTTCAACTGTTTTACACAAAGAATATGACAATTCACATCAATTAATCCTTTTATTTTAAAATTTGAAATTTAAATTTTTTTTGTCTGGTTGATATAATGAAAGAGAAATCCCTTGAAATCTTTAGAAATGAATGAAAATTTAGGGGATATATATTTTTGGATCCCCCAGATAAAATTTACCAATTAATACAACATATTGCATACCATAGGGTCGATTAATCAAGGAGGATGCTAACAAAAACTATTCACATATTATCACAATTTCAAAACTAACTAATATAATTATAATTACATAAAAATATATTGTGTGAGTTTTATAAATTCATGTGTTATAGAAGTATATAAATTAAAATGAATAAATAAATGAAAAAGAAAAGGTAGTCAATACATAATGATGTTAATAAATAAGAATTGTTTTTTTGGGGATCTGGACAAATATATCATTATTCATTAAAAATATTGGAACTATACTATACAATGTTGAGATCAACCCTATCACTAAAACTCAACAAATTTGAATTGTAATTATCCTACAGTAGTTGTCCTCATGTGGGAAAATAAATCATTATATAATCATAGAAATTCCACTCCACCCCATATACAACATTATGAAGATGAAGTAGTGGAATAAAAAAGAAATAAAAAGTAAAACACAATAGAATATAATAATGGTGGACCCCATCACCCAAACTCGTGTATAGACTTATGAATTATCAAATTAGAAGAAATAAATATTATTTATTCAAAACAAACTCAAGAACCACAACTTCCCCACCAAACAACCAAAATTTTTTGTTCTCTATTTTCATAAGGAATAGTATAACGATGGGGGAAACAAAAAATAGAAAAAAGTTGTTATGAAGAGAATAAGAATGGATAAAAACTAATATATATTTAAAATTTATATATATATTAAAATTATAAGACTTCAATTTATCCCCCAAAAGATGACAATCACTTGTAAGGTATATGAGGTAAATTTATGTATGCATGATAGGGGATGAATTTTGATCCAAAATTATTCATCATATTATTATAATTTTTTGTCTCACGAAATGTCCCAATATAAAAATGTGGGAAACAATAAATTCTTCATCTTAGTATCCTATGTCTTACTAATAAAATTGATCTCTTTTTGACATATTTAAAATATTTGATAACATATTTACCAATGAATATTTTCTATCTTGAGGTATTTCTGAATCCAATGTGCTGAATTCTGAGGAATTTATAACCTTGAAGGAGAATGGATATTAGGATATGATAGATAAATAAAATATCACTCTATTCGTTCTCTATTTCCTGGTGAATTTTTACCTCATTTCTGAAACCCATTTGGGATGTATGATCCCATTTTAACAATACATTAGTTTTAGGAACATAATTTAAGAGTTGACAGGCAAGCTTATTTTAGCCTCATATTGTAAGATTATGCTTTTGGTCTATTTTAGTTAAATGAATATAATCAAGAATAAAATTATATAATAACATAGTTACATGATTTTGATTACATTATAATATGTTATGAAATAAATATAAATCTGATGTTAAAATGTTTATATTCTAATACTAAAACATTTTTATAATTAATTTAAAATTACCAGTAAAGACTAAAATTGTGATAATTATCCATAAAATATGAAATTTTTGTGATTGAAACACTAAACTATATTATATTATAATTGAAATTGTGATATTATTCAACTTACCTTTATGGTATTTTATATATATATCAGAATTGCTATAAATGTGTATATAATGTCTCATTATGAAAACCTATAATGAATTTTAAAATTGTCTCCCAATATCCTCATAGATAATATTCCATGTCATTATAAAAATATGGGGAACATGGGATGAACACATTACCAAACCCATGATTCATTAATGGGGTCACACCCAAAGAGCACAACCCCAAACATCATAGCCAATATACGCTCACAACATCGATTCGAGTTCTAAGGTGACACATATGATTGTCAATTCCTTACCACATGTCACTAAATAGGGTTTCTCTCAAAATGGTCACCTATACGGGTACTCTATGAGATTTAAATTCGTGGAAGATCCCTACCATGTGTCATTTATCCTCGAAATTTTCATACCAAGACACATTTCATTGGGGTATTAAATTCCTCGAAAATATCATTAGTACAAAGAAACCACTTAGGCCTGACACAGTAGTCCTTTATATTATTATCTTAGATATAAAGATCATGGTTTGTTTAAATTTCTACAGGGTCTAGCTATGTTATTTCACCCAATAAAATGAATCCATGAAACAAAATGATACTATTTTAAGGTACACCTCGACCACTCCTTTTATTCATGCATTCATTGAATTTTGTTTTTAGTTGCATCGAGGGAAATTTTGGAAGGATTTGTAAATTTACGGGTTGTTCCATGTTGTTTTATGGTTTTCACAAAATATGATCCCACCAATGGTAAACCTTTCACACCCATATAGTATGATTTTTTATTGCTTATTTTCATTTTGAAAAACAATGTGACCACCTTGTAGAAACCATGCACCGCACTAGAGTGTCACAATGTTATGGAGCACGATTTGTATAAAAATTAGGACCTTTACAGTTAACCATTTTGTGAGATTTATTTATTCCTAAAATTGTTAGAAAATTTCCCTAAAGCATTTTTTTGTCCCACACTTGACCATAACTCGGGATATTTCATTTTCCATGTATGAGAGGGATCCCCATTACCCATTTTTAATCCTACAAACACTCTCCAAGGAACATCGAATCTATGATATCATCATTGAAATATCATAATCATGTTATAGGACCTAAAAAAGAAATGTCATAATAGGGTCCATGAAATAATGGAATTAAAAAATATAGACTTTAAAATGTAAAATATTAATGTATCATGATAATTTATGTCAAAATAAATTGATGTCCTATAAAAAGAGTGTTTCAGGGAATTTTATCTTCATGTCATTTTTTTTATATTTTCTAAGAGAGAGTTGATGGAAATGTGGTATCATTACATCACACCATTCAAAAGCTACACCACATTACCAAAACTCGATTCCCACATAATTTAGAACAGAAGTGAAATGCAACAACCAGAGTTTTTAAGGTCAAATTCGTAAACATAATACACTTTTATGTAACTATCTCATCATTATCATTGTCAGTTTATTCGAGATCCACCTCGAGTCTCGAAAACACCAAATTAGTCACATGTGTTGACTCAATCAAATTTCATAATCATCATCCAGTCACCAACCCCATCATAGCTTCATGGAACCTCTACCATCATCATCGTCAAGGAATCCATCACCATTATCGCTGGAACATCCATCACTATGTTTTTCATCCTTGTCACTCGATACCGTTGTCCACTTCCCTAATTTCTACCACTAACATTACCATTTAAGAGACATTAGAAATGAACATTTTAGCGTAGTTTATTAAAATTATTATATTGTGTTTAATGTGGAAAATACATTTTTTTGTCTTAAAACTATAAATAAACAATTATATTTTATTCATCATAAATTTAGATATTGTATAAAATATATAATAGTCTTAAATTTTATTTGGACTTAACATGAAATTGGGTAAAGAATTTTTTTTGTTCCCTTTAATCAGGGATTCTTATTAGGATTATTTGACATGAAATTCCATTCAACACATGTCTTTCTGCATAAAAGAATATTGTGATCATATGGATATATAATTTTGGAACATATATAATATATATATTATAATTATAAATAAATAAAAGGGTGTTTTATTGGGTAAAACATAGAGAATGCCTAATATGAAGGAAAAAATGTGATTTTGAAAGGATTCCTAACCTTATGTCCAAAGGTTTTCTACACATGATCTTAATTACCTGGATAATAAACATTAATCCATTAACTAACTAATTTTACACCTTATATACATATATTAGGTTAATTTTTAAATTTTTAGTTAATTTGTGGCTTTTTTGATGAGTTATCATACATAATGTTATCGTTCAAGTGTGTTAATTGCCTTAGATTTCATGATATATTAACCTGTATAAAAGTATTGAAAATAATGAAAAAAAATTGAAGTCCTCATGAATTGAAAATATTTGTTGTTAAAAAAAATTCAAAATATTAAATAATCTTATTTATAATTTTGGTTTTATATTTGATGATGGTTAATTAGATAAATCATTAATGATATCCATTTAGTGAAATTTGATGTTTTTTATCATCATGAACATGTTTTGTTTTAGTTATTAATATTATATATATATTTATATATATATATATAATGGTTAATAGAATTAAATACCTATTTTTGTATATGTATAAACCATAAAAATGCTTTTATGACCATCCTTGAAGGTTTCAGGGGAAAATGAAAACATTTTGTCCTTGATGGGGATAAAACAACACCATAGAGACGCCATTTCCATTTTTAAAATTAAAGGGAGAGGAGAAGAGGAATGGATATTAATTATTACATTAATATAATTATATTATATTTTATATAATATACTTGAATTATCATGCCACATTGATTAGTGTAGGTTAAAATATATTTAGAAAATGAAAGAACATGAAAAGAAATTAAATGAAACAGATGAGGATTTTACCTCTTGAATTTTTTCTTATTGAGAACCTCCTTAAGTAATTTAGATTTAATATTTTGTAAATTGAAAATTATACTACACATGGGATAGGAGATTATAAATGTCATGGGTATGAAATTATAAGAGCATCAAGGCTATAATGGTGTTTGGAGAATGAGTCATTATAGGTGGTATTTATAGTTGTGGAGAGGGGTGTTTTTTAAATATTTTATTCATTTGTTTTTTATGTAGGTTCAATAAAGATAATAGTTCGGATTAATGTGAATAATAAAAATAATTAGAACATTTTAGTTAGAACCGTTGGAACTTACATCATCAAAGAATCATCCATGACTCCATAATTCATGTATTTAGCTTATACTGTAAACCAACATATTTCACTACTCACCAAAAATTTAACTACTTTAGAAAATTCCTGGAAATTCACCCTAACCATTTTTTGATGTGTATAATCAAAATTTAACTACATTTTATCAAAATCATTTTCAAAATATGAGAAAATATAATAGTAATTAAAATAATCATTTATCAAAAATACCAATTTTAAATTTATAACTTATTTTATAACACTTTTAAAAAGTAATTAATGTATCATAAATAAATCATATAATCATGATAAAATAATATTATAGTTTAAAAATATATTTTTTAAAATAAAATTTATTTTCAATCATTATATTAAAGATAAAATTTTAAAAAAATTGTGTTTCACAAATTTTTATTATCATTTTCAAAATATTTATTTACCTGTATGGTGATATAATTATATAATATTTTATTTTATATGAAACAAAAAAATTTATTTATAATTTCAGTGAATAATTTACTATAATATTGTACAGTTTATGGGACATATTAATATTCCAAATGTTTAGTTACTATTCCATTAATATAGGTTTCTTAATTTATGAAAAATAAATTTTTATTCAATTAATTTTTTATTTATAAAGTTTTTTTCTGTTCTTTATGTGATTATATGTGATTTATTCTATATAAAATAATTATGTTAAGGGAAATCCATTTATTTAATTATGGGTCCATACATTCTTCACCCCTTATGAAATTTCACCCTCAATATTTTCTAATTCAAACTAAGAAGAAAACATGTGAGATTATATATCCTTCATTTCATCCTATGATTCCCATATTTCTTGTTCATGATTAGGGTTCTTTCATTATACTTTGACCGGGTGGGTTGTCTTGTAGCATTGAACTTTATCTCTACGGTCTATAATATTCACTATCTTCTTCTCAATAGAGACATAATTTCCCAACTGTACCACCACTTAATTCAGTACTTGTGTGGGATCTATTATATACATAAAATATAGGTATATGTAGAATAAATTGTGTTGATTAACACCACAGTTTATAATTTTATGGATGATATGAGTGATGTGATGAACATGTGGAAAGTGTCGCGACCCAATTCAAAATTTTCGATCGTTACAGCTTCCTCCTCCTAGAGTCGGTGTACACCACGCATCTAGTTGATCTTGATTCTGGATCACTCCTAGCTCCATAGTCTCCAATAACTCCCCCTCCTACTTTTGGGGCTCTATAACTTGGATATCTAGTTGTTCCACACTAGCATTGCTCTGATCCTCTCTCCCTTAGATGTTGATCGGATATCTCCTTCAGTGAGGTGGTTTTCAGATCAGGATCTAGGCAGGCATGCTTCACAAAGATTTGTCTGGTATATCTGACAAAATCACAAGTGGGATACTGTATGTCTCTATAGGTGTCCAGGAAGGAATTTGAGGATGCATTGGATTGCATGAAGTGGACCTTAGTGGATCCTTTCGGTTCAATGAAACCACCTTTTTTGTTATTGAAAATGTTTTTTGAATTCTGGCGGCTACCTACTCCTCCAAAGATTTCATCTGTTCATTAGAACTCCTTTTTCCTGGTTATGGAGATAGAAGAATATTTCATTCTCCCTCGGGGGAAATCCCCTTGTTCTTTTAGGCGGTGGTGGTTCAATATGGATCGCAAGTCAATGGAATCCCATAAAGGGAATGTTATCCCCTAAGTAGTTGTACGGGTTGGTCTCCCAAGAATACCACTACCTTTTAAAAATGGATCATTTCTGATTTTCACGGGTCACTATCTTGGAGGAATTCTTGGCGTGGGAGACTTCACCACTCAAGGAGACGACTTTTTATTTGCATGTATTTGCACTGAGATTCACATATCCACCCTCCCCAGGAATGGATATCCCTAATGGTGAAATACTCATTGGGGTGGATTCAAGATGTCATCTTCCCCGTGTTCCCCAGGTAGAGATATTCTTGTGTTCTCCAAGGACATTCACTACATGAGTGTTGGAAATAAAGGAAAGGCGTCTGAGGATATGTTAAATATAAGAACACTTGTGATTCATTTACAATGTCACTAGAGAGGGGCATGAAGTCTGCTCATCCAAGGATTGATACCAAGATAGCGGGGCCGATGAAAACTGTCCCTTCAAATCTAGTGATTGGGATTCCCCCAGTCGGGGTGCCCACACAGTGTAAGGATATAGTTACATAATCAACATAGGACCATTCACTCAGGTATTTTAACCTGATGGATGATAATATAAACCCCCAAATTTTATACGTGAAGGGATACCTGATGGTAGTGTTAAGGTTTCATCCCACATATATTGTGTATTTCTATATTATTCCTCCTAATTTATAACATCCCTCCAGTCAGTCATAAGATGTGATGGTTTTTAAGGGGTTGTATGGACCCTATTTCAAATGATTTGAATTCAAGAAATGGTCCCTTCGTGGCTGAGAGTGATGATCCCCATACCCTAGAATCTCTTCAAGAGAATCAAGACATTGAATCCCAATCATGTACCATCTTGGTGAGAGGAATAACCTTTAAATGAACTCCCCACACATCTCACAAATTATTTATCCCCTCAGTATCGAGCCTCGACGTCTACACACGTTTGTGAATAAAGTATCATAAAGAGAGAACTTAGTCCCATGGAAAAGAGATAGAGGATATCATGGAAAAATTTGGGCCACACTGAGACTAAATGTTACAAATAAGTATATGGAACTTCTGGGGCCTTGGTGCTATGGAAAAAAGGATTTCTTGTTTAAGAGATTATGAAGAATAAAAAACATATTGGGGTAGTCCTATATCATAAGAATATCTCCTCGAATATCAATGGGTTCTTCCGCAGATTATGCATTCATGGATCCATGCACACAGACCTAGTTAACAAACATATCTGGGTTTTTTGGAGTAAAAATATTCTTGTGGACCTAGTTCAATTGGGATACTAGTGCATCACCATGAAAGTTACAAAATAAGGAGAAAGATCATATGTGTCTTTTGTGTATGGGAGTTATGACACGCAAAATATAGAGAACATATGGATGTACCTATAATCATTTGACCTTGGAAAGCACCCATTGATAGTGGTTAGGGACTTCAACATTATCTTAGAACCTATGGAGAATAAGGGAAGAGGTCCTTTCTCTCAGCAGCCCAGTTTAGTGTTCTTCCAATTCAAGGAATATGAAATCTTTATGATATGGGATAATCTAGAGACTGCTTCATGTGGTGAAAAAACTAGAAGGGAATCTTTCCATTCTAGAGTTATATTGATCGATATTTAGTAATGATCAATGGAATATCCATGTTTCTGAATGCCAGGGTTGAACATCTTCCATAGTGTATCTCTAATCATTCTACTCGGCTGGTTCTACTGTCTCCTCGAAGGGCTACCCAGGACCATTTCAGAATCTACCATTTTAGGTCCTGATACCCTGACTTCCAATGGACTATCAGTGACTCATGGGGGGATCTTACCCATGGGATTACATGGGTAACGATGCAAAATAAGATATAAAGGATGAAACTCAGGCTATATGAGTGGTACAAAGGTATTCATTCAATTGATCCAAATATGGAGTCCATCAAACAAAATATTGAGAGAATGAAGACCGGTCTTGAGAAAGAGTGGAGTAATTTGATATTTGAGGAACTCTTGGAGAAGAAGAATATCCGGGCTCAGTTGATTCTCAGTCAAGAGTGCATGGGTCATGACAGATCCATGATTAAATGGTTGTTGGAGGGTGACATGAATTCTTCTTTCTTCCATGATTGAATTAGATAAAACAAAATTTTCAACATCACTCTCAACATCATGCTCAAGAATGGAACATTAATGAACATTGGAGAGGTAATTGGTGGAATGAATTCAACATTATTTTAGGATCTAATGGTGGTACCTAACCAAAAAATGGCTAAAGGATTCCTCATCATTGATGTGGAGATCAGGGAATCTATACCATCATCGGTATCTCACAGGGACAACGAATGGTTGGAGAAGATACCAGAGGAAGAATAAATATAGGTGGTAATCAGATATCTCAACCTAGGGAGTGAACTAGGCCCCGATAGTTTCCCAGATACATTTTTCTAGTCTACTTGGGCCATTGTTAATGGTGATGTTATTGTAGTAATCAAGGACTTTTTCCTAGTATGAAGGCTTTTGTGGGTGTCCTCAGCCACTACCGTGGTTCTCATTTAAAAAATAAATAATCCTTCCTCCCTTATTGGCTACAGACCTGTAAACATGTGTATCTTCTCCTACAGGATCCTAGAATGCATCAGCAACTAAATGATGTTTGTGCATCTCCCAAGATGGCTATCCATTGAAAAACATGAGTTTGTGAAGGGTTGGTCCATCCTAGGGGGTGATATCCTTGACCTAAGATGTGATGAAAGACATCAACATGAGTACTCATAGTTCAAATGTTCCGATTAAACATGATATGAGTAATGCATACGACAAGATTGAGTAGAGAATTATCAACAGTGTTTTTAAAACTAAGTGGTTCTCTTAAAAAAACATTTATATCGCTTATAGATGTTTTATCTCCACATGGGTGGTGGTGTCCTTTTGAGGGAAGACCTAGTTCTTCATTAAGATGGCCTATGGATTTTTTCTAGGAAACCCCATATCCCCTAGAATATGTATTCATTCGCAATACACAATCAGCTATCTCATTAAAAAAGGAGTTTCCAATGGTGATATCCTCCCTTTTATGAGAAAAAAAACCTCTCAACAATATACCATTTGATGATTGTGGAAAACACCATTATCTTTTCACTTGTGTAAGGAGGTCCATTAATTTCATTAGGTGGATCTTGGAGGATTACAGTGCATGGAGTGTTCAGATTATCAAAAATGCAAAGAGTAATATTTTTATCTCTAGAAAGTGCTCTTTACATTCGGACTCTATGTTACGGACTACTTTGAACATGAATTGTCGATCTTTCCCACTAGAGTACATTGGAACGTCTATAACATCACATGGGATTCACACTGGAGACATCGATCAAATAGTTAGTAGAATATCAAGAATGGTACTCAATTGGAAGAACCAATATTTATCTTTTAGAGGCAGGATTTCATTAGTTAGTAGTGTTTTGGTGGCCTTCCCCATTGATGTTATGGCTTCCAGCAATGTACCAAACTTTGTCATCAACTACATCGATAGGATCCTAGCTTGTTTTATATGGGACTTAAAATATGAAGGTAAGGGGCATTGGGTAATGTGGTAGAATATGGACAGGGTAATCCCTGACGTGGGGACCAATGTGGGGAACCTCAACATCACCTTACAATGCATGCATGTATTGCATGGGATGTAATATAAGGACTTGCGATTTGGGGTAAGTCAATGCCTCTCATATGGACGAGCAATCTAGAAGACACTGGAGGACATACTTCCCCCTTATACATCATGGTTCATCAACTCATCCCTACACTCCAAATGAATCATAATGGATCATGGGGGAAGGTAACATCCTTTTCTGGTCTCACAATTGGGATGCTCGAATATCGGTTTCCCCAGCTGTCCTTCCCCAATGATCTCTTATAGAGAATAAAGCCTCTATCCTATGTTTCGTAATTAATTTTTGAATTTGTAGTAGTGGGACATCATCTAATCAATAATTATTTGTACAGATCCCATGAAATTTATATTCTCACCCTCACCATCAAGGGAATTTGAAACCAGGGATTTTGGAGGATTTTGTTTGAGAACAATCAGGACAGTAACTGGAATGGCATAATCGGGTGCACTAGGAAACTATCAAAGTACAATTTTCTTACTTGGAGAATAAGGATGCAGGTTGTGGAAACAGATGACAACATCATGAAGGGTGGTATAAACATAGCCTCGTGATGCCACTACTTTAGACAACCATATGAGTAATGAACGTTCCATGTTTTTTATGTTAAATGGGATCCAGATGTCTGGTCTCTAATTGTTGGCCTCGTTATGTACCATGGGCTTGCACAAGAATGGTAATCCTTACTGGATAGGTGGATTCATTGTATCATAGATGTGGGTCCTGTATGAATGGTGAGGTCTATCATCTATAGCGTCCATTTATTGTTCCTATAGAAGGCTAGGGACCGTTCCAGGTGTGAGGGACTCAACCCTACTTCCATGATTATCATGGGCCGTATAAATAACATGTTTATCAAAATGTCAACCCTCTTAAAATATGGTAGTAATTATCCCATGAGGAAACTGATCAAAGCACATGTTATACCGTCCCATGTCTCCTCCAGAAACCCAGATGGTCAATGGGTTCTTTGGAACCCACCAAAAGAGGTATATAATCTTACTTTAGATAGATCATGCCATCAAGGAAGAATGATATGAGGGAGTGTAGTGTGTGACACTTGGAGGAATATCATTATAGACTTCACAAAGGCTTCTGTAAATGTAGACCCGCATCCACATGAGTCTAGAGCTATGCAGATCGGCTTATCCCTATGCAAACAAAAAAACCTAGAGATTTACCATGTAGAAACTATCTATTGGATCCTCTATGACAATTTTCATGGAAGACATGTTACCCCTGGTCTATATCTTATATGTTCATAATGTGAAAAAAAAATTATGAACAACACCACACATGTGGCTCACCCATGGAGATGAGGGAATAATGTTTTGGATCATCTTGCATACATGGAGGACTCAAGGATAACTATTCTCTCGTATACTCACAATTTTATGTCTAAGTGGGCTAACCTAATTAGAGGAGATAGTGAGGGTCTCCAGTATTTTAGAAGCCCTTATAATATTATGTTTCTTTCATAAAAATAATAAAATATTTTATGTTCGATAGATTGTGTACTAAATATATGGCTGGAGGATGTTATAGTCTATTGAACACACTTCTCACACGATCATGAATCAAGAATTCTCTGATATACCTTTGACATAGCATTCCCTTCACACCAAATCTCATGATCCCATTCCATGGATATATGTAGAGGAATAAAATGTCTCAAAAAAACACTTGATCCCACTGACGATGGTAATCATAGATCTTTTTCTTTCAATTTGGTCCATCATGTTTTGCTGTAGATTGGTTTTCACCTTTTGTACCAGGTCATTGATTGTTTCAGTTCCTAACATCTTTCATTCACTAACTTCATCCTAGAATGTAGTGTTATTTATCATTTCCCATGAAAGGATTTATATAGATCCATTTAGATTCTTGTATGAAAACTATTATTGTACGAGAACTCAACTAGAGGAAGATATTGTGTTCCATCCCCATTTGATTCCATAGGACAAAATATCAACATGTCTTCTATTTTCATAATTGTATACTCATTATGGACATCTTTTTGAGGTTGATATGTCTTATATATGTTCAACTAATTGTTCAAAGCATGTTGGAGACATTTCTAGACCATGGTGGGGAATATTGGAACCCAATTGAATACAATCAGTAGTGGTACACCATGCAGCCTTAATAGCTTTCTATGTATTTCAATGCCAGTTGATCCCGTGATATGTTTCCTCAAATTGTGACAAAGTGATATTTCTTTATAGGAAGATCCATAAAACCCATATAACATTTCATCCTCTAGATGTCTTCAGATTTCCGATGATACTCTCCCTGGTAATTTTTTTTTCATTTCCCTCTTGGTATAGGTAATTGTTTTACCATCCCCTTATAATTATTCATTTCGACCATCACATACTAACATAATAGGTACATTGATATATATTTTGTTATCTCATTCGTTTTATTGTACCAAAAATAGTGCTCCTCAAAATCGTGATACATCAATATGATCCCTGGGTAAATTGAGACGGTTGAACTACATGCATCATTAAGAAGCTCTTTCATTATCTCTATCATAGATAGTACCCATAGTCCTGACCCAAATCGTGCAACTCCTTCTATATCAATTTTGAAGTCCGGTTACTTCCCCTTTCTAATAGAATCCATGTTCTTCTAAATTTCCACATCAGTTTTTTATCATCCTTAATTTTATCCATGGGGGATGGTTGAGAAAACAATTAAGAAAGGATTTATGAAGTTACTTTATTAATGATTCTAATGACCATCCTTTGAAAATATATGAATATTTTATCCTTATCCATTCTCATCCATGATAATGATGAATTATAATATATATAAAGAGAATCCTCCACCTTAATTTATTTACTAGAATGGTACTGGATTGAGCAGTCATAATCCTAGATGAGATCTAACCATATTCACATCAAGTATTAATATCATTATCTATGAATATATATTTGAGGCTATTATGAAACGTATATATCTCAAACATCTCCCCATTGATATAAATCCACAAGATATTAAATGCATAGATCATATCCACCAAATCCTGATCATGCATGGCGTAGTTTTTATCAAGAATTGTAAACATCCTTGTGGAATAGGCTACCAAATTATCATTTTTCATCAGTACATAGCTTGTTCCCTTATTTCAAGAATCATTGAACACCACAAAGAGATCACCACTTGTTGGTTGTGTGAGCACCGGTGTTGTCATAATACTATTTTTTAACTTTTTAAAGTAGAATTCACAATCACTATTCTAGTTAAACCTCACTCCCATTTGAGTTATCTTTTTTTGGGATTGAAAATCATAATAGGTTATTCAAAAATCATCGGTAATACTCAGAAAGGCCAAGGAAACTATGGATATATATTACATAACTTGGATTGGATCACTCTTTAATTTCCTTTATATTAGAAGGGTATAGAGATATTCCATTACTGGTGATAACATTCCCCACAAATGATAAATCATCGATCAAGAACTCACATTTACTATAGTTTTCATTATTTTTATTCATTCAGAAATTCCTCAACATAGTATTAAAATGATATTCATGTTCCTCATTACTGTATGATTATATCAGAATATCATCAATAAAGACTACGAATTTTATTCGTGATAATATATTATGAATTTATTAATTTAATTACTAAATATTACAGGATAATTAGTGAATGAAAATGGCTTCACAATAAAATCCGTGAATATATACCTCATTCAAAAGACGGTCTTGTAAATATTTGGCTTCCTCAAATATAATTGATGATATCCTGACTGAATATCTACATTAGAAAAAATACATTGCCCCACAACGATTGTTGAATAAGTAATATATCAATTGAAGAGGATACTTGTTATTAATCATGGTTTTCTTGAGATCATGATAATCATTATATATGCACATTGATCAATATTTATTCATAACAAAGATGACTGGTGCACCCAAAGGTGAATCACTCAGGCTTATAATATCCTTTTCCAGATTCTCATAAAATTGATTCTTCAGTTATTCCAACACAACGAGGTAAATTATATAACGTTCCTTTGATATAGGTAGAGATCTAGGAATAATTTAATTTAATAACTCATTATCGCAATCACGGTGAATACCAAAAAATTATTGAGGGAACACATTAGTGTAGTCCCTCACAATAGGAATGACTTCCCACATGATTATCCACTTTGTCTTAATAATTTGAGCAAGATATTATTTCTAATAATGTAATAATATCCATAATTGAGATAAAGATTCTACATAACATTCATCTTACTCCTTACACATGTACAAAATTAGAGGATACCTCAGGATGTGAAGAGTGATCTCCATTTATAGATAGTTGATGTCATCTTTGTATAATGATAGCCAATCCTTGCATAATATATCATCAAACTCCCCACACAAATGTTAGACATGAATTTTTGGAATGTTAAGTCCACAAACACTGACTAAAGAGGATTTATATACAATGGATTCAATAATTTCCCCTTTTTTTACAGACACCTCAACCACCACATTTTGAGGTGATGTTTGAATAGATATACTAAATGTGCATGATATGAAATAATGTGTAGAACTATAATCTAATAGTAAATTCTCTATTATTGAATGAATAACCAATGTACCTATAAAAACATAATTTTAAAGATCTACCTTAATAGTAGTGATAGCATATGACCTCCATTGCTTCAATGTGGGGTTGTTGTTGTTGATTTCCTCCAAAAACCCTATGCATATGGTAATGGATTTCATTATGATGATGTTCACTACAGTTTAAAAACATTATTGTAGGTTGAGTGTTGATCTAAACCTCTTTTTCATCTTCCACATTTGTGTGATTCTTTATATCTCTCAGTTGTTATTATCCATATTACCATATCTTCCACATTTGAATAATCACTTGGTTCCCATTATGTAGTTTCTCAGATTTTTTCCCACTCTGTTAACATGTGGTATTTTGGTTATTCAATCCATCATGGGATTTCTCTATTGACCCACCCATATTAAACTCCATTTCCCACCATTTTCCCTAAATACCATGAGACCAATGAGAGTCTCCAATATCCATTTCATCCTTAAAGACAAAATGAACAATCTCTTTATTACTATGAAAATATATAATCTCTAATTATTTTCATTTATCTAGCATTAGTCCACAAAATATGCAACCCACCTTACATTCAATGTTCATGAAAGATCCAGACATGTATCATGCAATTCATGTGATTTTTTCCTCATTTGGTACAATATAATTTTCTTCCTTTTACTACAATCTAAAAACTGCATTCTAATATTAATACAGAGGTTTCATGGAAAATATTTGTAGGAAAATATATTTGTGAAATCACCCCAATCCATGAAATCAATGTTGTATTTGAACATTGTGTTCATGATTAGTGACTTTCACTACATAGTTTCCCCATAAAAATTATAAACAACTAGTACATGTTTATACTCTTTTGAGTACTGGAAGATAGTGAATATGTTATCAATTTAGTTAATACATTGTTATATGAAGAGGGGACTAGAATATCCACTAAACATGTGTATTGATGTAAATAGAGTTTCAGAAATCATCTCTTACCCCATGTATGATGGTTTTCAGTTGATCTTAATGTCTGAGATTCTAATATTATATAGATTAAATAATTTATTCAGAACCTTTTATAGATTTATTTTTTTATAATTTTATTACGTACATTTATGGTGTAATGCCCTGACCCAAGTTACCCAGAGTCGGTGCATTATTACATATCACTGACATGATCACATGAGAACAAATCCCAAAGGACCGATCTGTTTAGTAGCCTTAAAAGTACTAGATACATTCCTAAGTTTTAAATTACATTATAAAATGGAAAAAAACAACATTGTCTCCATTGACCACATTCATATCCCTTAGACTATCCCTTAGACTATCCCTACAGGTTGATCAAAAATATTCTTCTTCGCATCCTATGAAAAATAAAACATAGAAAGGGGTGAGCCTAGATGCTCAGTGAGGATAACAATATAGCCGAAACATTCATAAACAAGCATAAAAAATTAATGTAATTTATAATACAAAATCATAAGTCTTTTAAACATAAAAACCATCATAGTATGGAAAAAAAAATCAAATAATTCCATTTACATACTCCCATGGAAATTTTATTAGTCGAATAATCACATTCAATATCAATAGACAATTTCCTAATGATAGAAAGCATAATTTCAGACTTCATAAGCACATAGTCAAAGCCTTCTTCCCAGACAACAAATAATATTTTGTCAAGGCCTTGTGACAAGACACTTGTTTGTCTCATGAGAGCTACCCATGCATTGAGGAGATATAGTGGGCTCCACCTGTCATTTACTAATTCCAATGCATTCCTCATATGAAAAGATTTAAAACTAATATAAACTATTGTATTAAAACAATCCTATGAAATGTAAATACATTATCAATAAACCATGAATAGTGTGAAAATACCGCATCCACAGTCAATCATGTCACAAAAAATTCCATACAATTTGGAATTTTTGAATCATAATCAATCAACATCAAACAAGATTAAAATCAAAGGATGTTGAATTAGATGAAATCGAAACATTTTTGGTGAAATATCTCTTTCTTTTTTAAAATCATTTAAAAGTAATATAATTATAAAATAAACCATTTATTTTGAAAATATTTTTATATGATTGTATGTGAATCATCGATGATGTTATACCAGAATAAAATTGGTTCACCCTCCGTATAAGTAAAAAAGTCATGTTTACATTAATTTTGTCAAAAAGGCCATAAAGTACCTTGTTTGGATAACGATGAAAAGATTCCTTTAAAAAAATATGGTCAAATATGGTTATAATTGAATTTAACCCATATTATAGTAAATAGTAAAAATGTTTCTAATTACATTTTTAATAAAACACGGATATGGATGATAAATAGGTCCCAGTAGATACGTACATATTAACAACCTTAGAAAAATAGAGATATTGTAGAATTAACCCTTAACTTGTACCATTCCTTAGTCGATGGTATGTTAACCTCCAGTATAATAGATAAAAATTGTTATTAAATTATAAAAGAACTATATACATACATGTGATATCATATATGATCCTCTAATATTGTCTTGTTAATAATATTTCAGTAGTATCAACGTTTCGTGTGTTAACTGATTCGTTTTCATTTTTATGCTTGGTTACGTTAGCCATTTTGTTATGAATAAGATATATTTGATTTATATATCGAATTATATTATTTTAATAAACATCATTTTTAATCATAAAATTAAAATTATTCTTGAATGATTATGATGGGGAATGAAACTCATCACGTTAGTGGAGACGGTAATCCGTACGTACGCATGAGAATCAATATCAATATATTGATGGAGAAATCACATGTAATTGGATGGTATATCATATATACAGAATAATTAACATGTGATATAAATTATTTTCATAGTTATATTCATTATCATAACCATCCAAAATAATGAAGTGTTTGAATAACAAAATACACCATGTCATGGAGACGGTAATCCGTATGTATGAACATATGGTGTCTTTGTCATTTATAGGATTGATAGAATAAGGAATATGATTTTACCATATGTATAACAACATCAAAGTATTTATAAGGTACTAGAGTTATTATTTTGGTATGTAATCAATTAATGTGGAAGAAGAAGAAGAAAATAATTTGAAAGAGGATGGTGAAATTATTACATCCTCTTCGGGTGTTTTCTTATGAGTTGATAAAAATATTCATTAGGTTAACTTTATGACAAATTAAGTACTCTAGGTTGATGTAAGGGAATTTGGGAGGGTATTTGGGAAGGGTATGGACGATCCAAATGGCTTTGGAGGTATGAAATTAAGAGAAAGATAAGTACATTTTAATAAGAGAGGTGAGGGTCACTTCAGGAAAAGTTTGAAATATTAATTTATAATAAAATATTTTTCAGTTTCTATTGGCTAAAAAATAATTTATTTCAAGGATAAGGTGGGATTGGTCTAAATAACCTCAACCAATAGGTTTTAGATTTGGTAAGTTCACCATATTAACCTTATATTTTATATTTAACTCTAAGTTAAATAGATTATCTTTTTTCGTGTCTTCTTTTATTATTACACTATATTGTTAATAAACTTACTATAAACATCAAAGAGAACCTTAAGTGGTTAATTAATGATATATATGTTATTATTTAATCCATTTTTCCAAACCTTTAATTTTAATAAATATTATATAATGTAATAAAATAATAATTTTTTAAACTCAATTTTGTCAATTTTAACACTATTTAGTATTTTCTTTTTTAAAAAGTAATCAAAACATGATTACATCAAAAAATATACATTGAATCAATCATAACATATCATATTCACCTATTAAATTCGTGGATTGCAATTCAAATTTGTTATTATATTTATTTTAATATTTATAATACCATTTATTTGATTATTTCATTAATAAGATAATTACAGAATCATCATTGTGTCCTAAATAAATTTAATTATTTAATTCCTAGAAATTATAAATAAAATACAATTATGTAGTAAATCAGTATATCTTTCTAATTAATCTTTATAGATGAATTTATCTTATATATAACCTTATTTTAAAAATGGGTTAGTTATTAAACATTGAATTTAACATTTTTAACTCTTCTTTAATTTAAATAATAATAAATGTCCTAATCTAATCCAAGTAGACCAAAGAAGATCATATTATTTTTAGTAATATTTTTTTGGTATAATTTAACTTATCCAATTGAACTATAACATGTGTTAGGGTAATTATAATATCATTGTTACCCTTAATTACCCTATTTACTTTTAACCGTGGTAAATAAAAGTCAAAAGATTGTATTCACCAGAAATTGTTTTTATCTTATAGAACCAAATTTTACTTAATGATTTGAACCGTGTCACTATATGTATTTAAATTAAACTCACAGAAGTGTTAAAATTAAATTTTATTCAATTTTACAAATTCTCTTAGAAGGTGGGTATAAGAGGGTAAAAAATTCAATAAAAATTTATACATCTAATTTTATAACAAAAATATTCCAATGAATTACATTGATCATATATAGTTACTATATATATTTTTTGAAAAAAAAAATCAATTTAATTAAAATCAATAATTTTTTAAATAAAATTAGGGTTTAAAACAATAACGCGGTGTTTTTCACTATTCATAAAAACTTCGATGTTTTTAGAAAACCACAAAAAATTTATATTAAGATAATTTTGATATTCCTAATTCAAAAATAAATTCCACTTTACCAAACTAAAAACATAGAATTTTCATTTATTAATTTAAAATTAATTTCATTGTCAAAACCAAATAAATTGTGTGTTTTAAAATAAAAAACTATCAAATGATTGACTCGTGTTTATCTCAAATTTAAATGTGAAATTACATATAATGACATATATTTTATTAAATAATAACAATATAATATAATTATACTTACAAACAATTAAAATTCATAATTTATCACTATAAATTATTTAGATTAAAAACATTGTTTTCAATTAAAATTTAATATTTTTCACTATTCATCAAAATATAAAAGTTATCAGAAAAGTATCAAGTATTTATCCAAAATAAATTTTTATGTATCAATTTTGAAAAAAGTTAATTTAGTTAAATTTAATATATAAATGTTTCAATTATTTGTTTTAAAAGGGTTCTCCATTAAAATGTGGTAAAATTGCCTTTTTTTTAAAATATTTCTATTATGTAATAAAATGAATTTGTTCTCATGTTACATCTATCAATCATAGAATATGGGTGTATAAATTATATAATGATAATAAGATTCCAGAGGTAGTTAATATTATTCAAAATCGCATTTTGAACAACTTGTTTGGTATGTTGGGGTGCGCTCGAACTCAGTGTTGCGTGTAGCAAATTTTATTGAATTACATTGACGAGATATCCTGCTATGAATTCTTGGAATGTCACATATGGACTTTTTGATGGGTTATAAGATAAATTTTTATCTTTTGAGGGTGTTCATTTCCATAGTTTTAATGACCATGTTACTTCTATAGATGTGTGGAAAATCATTTAAAATTAGAATAGTCATAAATTATTGAAATTATATGTCTTTAATGGTCATAAATAATATTAAATGGTCTTAAATATCATTATTTATCCAAATGTGAGGATAAATCATTTGATAAAATGTTAATGATTACTTTTTGGATTATTTTGGTGTTTTTTGACCATTAAGATGTTGATGTGTTTTATTAATTAATATTATATATATAGTGGTTCCAAATCATTACACATTCCTTAATAAATAAAATATAATCTATTTTTACCATGAAATTGGTTTTTTTCACCCATTATGGTGTGAAGTTCAAATGAAAACTGGTTTTCCTTGAAGGTGATAAAACAACACCCAAAGGATAACGTTTCAATTATTTGAATAAAAGGGAGGGGAGAAAAGGGCTGAAGAAGAATTATTCAATTAACATAATAAGAATAAAAATTATATAATAATTTATATCAATAATTACACTATGATGAGGGTAGGTTAGTATACAATAATATTATAAAATAACTTGAAAATAAATTAAATGAAACCGAAGAGGATTTTATCTCTTGAACTATATCTCATTGTGAACCACCTTAGAGAAATTAGATTTATTATTTTCTTCAATAAAAATCTATCATGGACATGGGAAGTGGACTAGTATGTGAATTTGGTAGAACTTTTAATACATTCATGGATTTTGAGGTCTGAGAAGAAGGGTTGTTGACGGTTGATATTAATAGTGGAAGCGAATAGTGTTTTTGATTAATTTTTTCCATTTGATTATCATTTTCCCTCATGAAATGAAATAGTGTGTAATCTTGATACTAATTATAAAATTTAGAGTGGGTGTATTGAAAAATGGTGGTTAAATAATCCAATCATCATCCATTACTAAATAATTATTGTATTTATATTATACAGTAAATTATTGTATTTCATTATTCAACCAAAATTAATCTTTTTTAGAAAAATTAGAAAATATTAATGCTACTAATTTTTCCATGTGTAAAATTAAAAATTTATACCTATATTATGAAAATAATTTTTTAAATATGATAAATTTAATTATTAATAAAAGTAATTTTTTTTCAAACATACAAAATTAAGAAGTATATATGATTTTATAAAAAATTGAAAAAATAAATTTCCTCAAGTTAAATTTTTTTATAATAATAATGAAAAAATATTAATTTTATGATTCTATTTTATGAAAATAAATTAAAATCATTATATTAATTATAATATTTTAAAAAATCAGTTATTTATCATAAAAATACAAAAAATTAATTCATTATTTTCAAAATATTTAACTTCTAATACTATTATATAAATATATCATATTTTCATTTATTAGATAACTAAATTTTATTTGTAATTTCATTGATGTTATTAATTTTCTGATGGAAAATTTAAGGGTCATATTACAATTCTAATGTTTAAGTTACTAATACATTGGTATGAGTTTCATAAATTCTAAAAAAACATCTTCTTTTATTCATTATTCATTTATAAATTTCTTTTTGTGTTCAATTTTCAATTTTATGTGATTCATAATATATTAAATAATTATAATATGGGAAATAGAAATGATATTATTTTTTGGTATTACATACAATGAATTAATTTAAACTTATATCCCCTGATATTTCCATACATGGACATTATGAGTTTGTTCACACAAGTGTGATCATGTTGGGTTTTCTCAAATCTTCAGGTGTAGAAATAATGATTTTTTTCACATATACATGAGTATACATGTAAGGATCTGAATTTAAACATTACATATTGTTATTATTTTAAAAAAAAATCTCATTCTTTTCTCAAGGATCTTTTTCGGTTTCGTAATTTATTGTATTGTGCAAACTATTACATAAAAAAATCGGACGTTAAATATGGACACTTAGACCCATTATATATTTATTTCCAAAAATATAAATAATTAAAATAAAACTTGTTTTCATATGATGATGTATCACTATAGTTTTACCTTGATCTCAACATTGATTTAACTCTTATTAAACCCCATGTTTTTATAAAATTTAGAATGAACATTCAAGAAAAGTAGGATACATAAAAGAAAGGAAACCATTAGTCCAGTGAGAATCCATAGAAAATTCCAAAATAAGATACCTTTTATCCCAGAAAATGTGATCATCATTTCTAAATTAAAAGTATATTACCTTCTGAAAGGAAGACTATTTTCATGATAACTCAATAGAAAATATATAAATGATTATTAGGAATATTTGGGTAATAATCAAAAGGAATAACCATGTAGTCGACCACCATACATGTCACTCTTATAAATTGAACATCCATACAACCAACATGTATACATTTCTCTTTTACAAATGAAATAGTGGTATGAATGACCTCTATTCCCAATGCATTGGGGGTTATAGCATAACCACCCATCCCTTATGTAAAATAGTACCACCTATCCTTAGTATATAATGTACGAACCCATCAAATTTCCATGTACCATTATATGATCATAAAATCATTAAATAATATTGGTTTCAATATGCCACTATTAAAGTTTCATTTACCCCACAATAAAAATTTTCATGTTTTAAAAATAATCAATCCATTTTCAAAAACCATTTTAATTATTAATGAACTTTTCATTAAATCAATATGTCATATACCACATTGGAAATTTTGAATTAAACTAATAATTTACCATTTTATGAATTTAATTTAAATATAAATACATTAATAGACACCTTTTTTTTAAACATTGGCATAAAATAGAAATATTTAGAATAATAAATATTTTAAACAATTAATATGATTTGTAGGTAAAAATCCTCTCAACGTGAGTATAACTCATCATATAAATTATTTAAATACATGAATAATAAATTTAGATTAATTATGTACTGAATTTATGACCCGTCCTAGTTGGGCCTGCGCCGTGTCTCCCCAAATCCAAATTCAATATGCCAGGGGCTGGTGACTAGCATCGAGTAGGCATATCACTAACATGGGAGGCATTGCCTATGTACCTATACAGACACACAGACACATCTCCAAGCCAAAAAATGTTGAAATGTATAAAATCCACTATGGAACAAAATGAATGCATACAACTATACCTAACCAATATAGTATAATTGAATGTAATGTTTTAAAAGTAAATTGGGTCGGAATACAAGCCGACCAAAAACAAATGGCAACAATCTACCAAGTACAACCTCTATGCACAAAAAGGTTCTAGGAATGATACTCATAGCTGTAGAATCACCTCGTTCTCTAAGGAACTCAGAAAGATCGGTCTGGTACTAGTGTCCCCTAGTTATCATCAAAAGGACGCTAGTCTGTACAGGACATGACACGTTTCGGAAAAACCCATGTAGGGGTGAGTATAACAATACCCAGTAGGGGTCCTCAAAACAAAAAATTAAAAAACATTGTAACAATACAATCATATCTACACAATATATGTATACCGAACATATAACAAGACAAAAAAATCTAAATATTCTCAAAACCAAGACCCATTGTTTAAAGACAAGTCACACAATGGCATACCTTTGAATGGAATTCAGTTAAAGGGTTTTATGAAGCACCCATCTGAGGTAACTCACTCCATGAGTCTAATATCTCGTATTGTGTCCGTCTGAGAAGTATAGTTCATCCGTAAAATAAATGAGATATAGGTACACTCATTCTGGGAGAACACACTCTTCAGTGGGGAAAGATCACGACACAATGATGAGGATCACTACTAGGGCCTTGGTGGATACATGGACTCATCTTGATTCACATGAAATTTAGTGGATTAGTGTCCTATAATATTATTCATTTTAATACCTAAAACCACCTCGGGTCAATAATTTATATAATATCTCACTCTGGGCCTCTTAGAGCGATACCTGACACTATCTCAGAATGTTCTACAGAAGGGATCATACTCTTGTGAATGGAAATGATACCTCACATTCAGTTTAATGGGAAAAATGGGAACTAACCCAGAAGAATGTTTTCCAAGAAATGGTGGACAATAAAGATCAAACCATGTTCCCGGATATACACAAAATGTAGAAGGGTTACAGGTCGTGTCTCTCGACTATGGGTAATATCCCAGTAGAACTGACCAAGTTAAAAGAACTTTAAATGTAGAAAATTAAGTACACGGTGTGTATTACAGACCACACATCGTGTCTGAGTAAAAGTGGTTCCCTTCAGGAATGTGGTCAAGTTCCCATACTTTGTTTCAACCGGTGTGTGATATCCCATGTAACCGGTACATGGGTTAGTCAGTGCAATTGGCATGGTCTGGCTGTGTGGTGCAGTACACAACTGTGTACCCACCTTATGTTCGTTAATCAACTTGGATACACGTTGAGTCTCGTGTAAGGTCCCACACTTAATATTTCATGGAAAATATGTTGTGTAATTCCCTCATGAACCACAAATCCCTTGGAACCGATTAGTCAGAACCACACTTCATGTTATTCTGGATACACGCAATGTGTTCTTTAAATATCAAGAATAAAAAGTTCTTCAAATCCGTGCCTCTAATGATTCTCAACCTTCTATATGACCACCCAATTGTCCCCAAAAACAATGTTTTAGGTCACCTTTACATAATGAAGTTTTTCCCATGGGTTTTTGTCCTCTGATCGTCCACAAAAATACAAACCAATTTACCAGCAGGAACAATGCTTGAAGACTGAGAACTCCCGAACCATGTCTAATCATTCACTGCTATCGTCGTTGCACCTCTATTGGGGCATCACGATGTTGTATCTCTGTTTTGGGATTGTTGTGAAAAGAAACAGGTGCGTAATGATTCAATGTTTATATCCCCAAGAAGAATTCAATGAACACAGAAAAATTGTAGGAAGAAAACAAAACAAAAAAGGCGGAATGAACCGCCATCTTCATTCATCACAACGTTGATCCACCCAATGTTAGAAACATCAAATAGAGAGAATTGAAACATGGAATTTACCATTGTGGATTAATAAAAAAATCAATCCAATAAAAATCCCTCTCACAAGAACACAAAATCCGTGGAACAACCTATTCGTGGGTTAATTCACGTTCGTTGTTTAATTTAAGAATGAGGAATCAAAACAAAGCATCAAAACCCCTACCTCGATTTGGATGATGGATGATCACCATGACATGTTCGTTATTGAGGTTTCTTCACATCCAATATTTGTCTACTGATCGCATAATCATCGTTCATTGTCAAGAGTTTTCTGCAAGGATCCAAGATTTTTCTCTAGTTCCTCTTAAATTTCTGCCAATGACCAACATTCAATTAACCCATTAAATGGAGGTAATGACTTTTTGTATTACATCATGCTTCCACGTTAATGTGTCAGCATTGAATTTTTTTATTTATTATGGAATGTATTTAATTATCACTATAGTTTCCCTGTCGTTTCACTTCAGAAAATGTTTTCAAATAAAAGAAAATAATGTGTTCAAATTATTTTATTATATTTTATTTTACTAAAATGTCCAAAATTTATTTTTTCCCTAGACCCCCTCCAATTCAGGTTATGATCATTCATTGGTAATGACATTGTCCCATACACAATAGTGAACTCATATTTTTAATTTGGGCATCCGTTTGGAAACTACCACAATTGTGAACACCCGCCAACTCACTTAACATAAATAAATATCAAACCACCACTCTGGGATAACTTGTATCAGAATAAATTTATATCAGCATGCTTGGTCTCATAATATTACCATATAATATTTTAAAATAATACATGAAAAATTAAATACATTACGTTCTCACCCACCTTATGTGTTTACGTCTTGGAAAGTAAAAACAAAACGCTACTCAAAAATATGTGGGTAATGGGAACGAATCTAAGACTCTCTCTCCCAAGTGCTCTCTTGATGATTCATGTGCTGCCACCGGACACACAACAAGGGAATCGATCACTCGTGAAGGATCCTCTTAGGCTGATCCCCAATCTCTTCCAGTTAATCAGTAATGGTCTCTCTATCCTTTATTTCATGCTCTCCCCAGTCAATGACATGTGACAAGTCTTGCACATACCCTATCAATTGAGAAACATGTAATACATCATGTTCCTAGTACATCAGTGATGGTAAATCTAATAGATACACCGGCTAACCAACTATGTCTTATTTTTGGAAAATTCTAATGAACCTCGCAGATATATTTCCACCCAAGCCAAATCTTTGTGACCTCATTAATTTGAGGCCCGAAGGAAGATGTGGTCACCCTGCTTGAACTCTAGAGGTCTCCATCGTTTTTCATCATAAGTCTTCAGCCAGCTCCGTGAAGCCTTTACCCACTACTGTATAGTCTGTACCTTCTCGGTGGTGGCTCACACCAACTGTGGACCCATGAGTTCTGACTCTCTGGCCTTGGTCAAGAAAAGTGGGGACTGGAATGGTGTCCCATATAATTCCTTGAATGGATCCACCCAAATGGTGGAGTGATAGGTATTTTTGTAAGCAATCTCCACCAGTGGTAGGTGGTTCTACCAGTTACAACCCATGTCTATGATATAGGCTCATGAATATCCCCTAGAACCTGAATTGTTCTCTTAGACTAGATATAGTGACCCGAGCCTTTTACATATAATATTTCATTATTTTAAGCATAATTAATCATCAGAGTACATGCCAAGGATCGTTAAGTCTACTGTCTTGGAAGACTAGGTATATAAAACATAAAACATGGGTCTAAAAAAACAATTATTTATTTAATCTCCATAATGATCTCCTAATTTCCTCGGAGCCCTTACATATAAAAATGGTACCCAAGGGAGCACATGAATAAAGGGATGAGCTAAAAATGCCCAGTAAGGGAATGAACATAAGGATACACCTCAAGCTCATGAATTAAGAGGCATGACATAATGATATAAAAAGCATAAAACTTATGAAATAATTTAATATAGCATGAGATCATACAAACATGGAATCATATAAATGTCAAAAAAATTTAAATCATATCTTTAGTACGGGTCAAGGTTAACTGCCAATCTCGTTTCCCATTTTAGTATGTGTCAATGCTAACCGCTAATCCCGTTTCACATCGCATCTCATGAGACTTAACCTTACCCAATGAATTGGAGTTCCATATGGGTACACCCATCTCAACCTATTCATGAATATTCATGCCACATAAATAATTACTCCATATAAATAATCATACATAATTAACCAAAGATAAACATAAGGTTATCCATGGAAAGAATTGGGTACCACAATAATGACACCAAACATATCCAAATGGGGTATAATGAAAGTGTCCATGAGAGGAAAGGATTATAACATAAATGAACATTAATACGTTAATATAGTCATATAAAATGTTAAGTGGTGTCAAATATAGGTGAAATCATACAGAAAATTTATTTTAGAAACATTAGCATTAAAATAATTTTGTGTGATCTTAAGGATAACACTCTAGAGCTTATAAAATAGAAAAGAGGACATTCTTTTATATAAAATCATAATTGAACCAATTAGGTTTTCATAATAAAAATACCGATTTTATAAATATAATGGTGTCTTAAAATAGAAGATAGAGGGTATTTAAATTTTTTTTTAAAAAATTCGGAAGTCCCTTTAAAACAGGTTTGCTTATCAGAATGTTATAAGGAGGGAATCATTAAAAATCATGTAGATCCCAAAAGGAATGCGATGAAAAGTTATTGATATAATAATATTGTATAAATAACCAGTAGTCAAAATATTCACATAGATAGATAATATAACACCATTTTTAAATAACGATAAGGCAACCCAAAAGAACAAAGATGGTTAGGGTAGAATTCGTTATGATTTTATCGGCACGGTGTTGTGTGTGACCAAGAGGGATTGATTAGAGTTAAATGGGGTTTCTCATCACATATATATCTTGAAGGAAGTATGGGGTGGTTCTTAAACATACCACATCATTTTCTAGTTCACATAAAAAGGAAAAGTATTGAGGAAAATCTTGATTAAGAGAGAAAAGGAGAGGATCCCTTACCTTAAATCTGGTGGTGTTCTCTACTTGATATTAATGACCTGAATAAACAAACTAGGATTATTAATACATAAGTCCAGAACCTCTTATATATGTAATTTATTTTTTTATAACCCATTTTAGTTCATTCAAATCCTTTTTTATTAGTTATATGGTTCAATTTCATTGTTCAATCTCATTTGTTTACTTGGCTTTAAATATCGGTTCACTTATATTCATGTTTGGATTATATTTTAGATGAAAGTGGTTGTAAAGAATTGAAGTTATATTATTTATCTCATATCCAAGAGATTACAAGGATTTAATTTAAATTAGGTTAATTATAGTGATGTTGAATTATTTCATATATAACCTTAGTGATAACTGTTTTTGTTATTCGGTGGGTTTGATTACAAAGTATGCGTTTTGATTTATAACTTAATTCCATTTGTAACCAAAGATTACAGAAACAAAAATAGTATATATTAAAATTATAATAATATGGTTCAACCATAACAAAAATGTTTTCATGTCCATAATTAATGATAATAATAGAAATTTATAAACTGTTATCCTTGAATGTGTTAAATTATAAAATCTCAATCGGTGCATTCATTTCATTCAAATAAAAGGGTGGGGAAAGGGGAGAAGATAATGAAATATACCGCTAGCATGAAGAAATTCCAATACATGTATGTTACTGAATTTATCATACTATTATGATGATGGGAGGTGAGGAAATAAAATAAAGAAGAAAAGAACTTAAAAGAAAAGAAGAAATTTGGGAAGAGGAATTTACCTCTTGAGACGTCCTCCTTTGAGAACCTCTTAAGGTGGGGAGGTTTTGGTATTTTGTGGAGGCTGATAGATTTTGGACATGTGGGAGTAACGTGGGGAGATAATTTGGTAGAATTTAGATAAGGCTTGGATATTGAGAGTATTGGAGAGTCGAGGTAGTGAATGGGGGTTTTTAGTGGAGGAGAGGAGTGATTTCATGATATTATAATCCTTAATATATTATATCCTCACAAGATAAGGAATAGTAAGTATTCCATGACCAATAATAGTAAATGGGTTATGTGAATTCGAACCATGGGTGTTGAAATCAGCCATGATGCTAGGAATAGTTTATTTAGCTAACAATGTATATATACGGTAAATTTCTGTATTTTATTATTTATCAAAATATCAAGTATTTCAGAAAATCTCAAAAACTCACCCTAACCATTTATCGACGTGTAAAATCCAAAAATGAAGTCCATTTTTCAAAAATAATTTTCTAAATAAGATTATTTTAATAGTTAAATAAAATCATAATTTATTATCAAAAACCAGATTTTAAATATGAATTAACTCATTCTAAAACATTGGTATATTGTACATACAACATGAATATTAATTTGATACTATCATAAGAGAGGTTAATATTAAATAGGGTATATTTCTATTCATAAGGGTATGTTACTATTCTTCAGGGTAGGTTACTATTTTCCAAAAAAATATTTTTTTCTTATCGGACCACAAATAACCTCTTGAACACAACCGTGTATGTCAGATTTTCAAAATTCCAAACACAGAAGTGACAAAATTATGTTTAGAGGTCACTTATCACTTAGTAGTTCATTTTTATGTGATTTTATGGCATATTTATAAGAAGGTAATTTCCATTAAAAACATTGGGTCGTTACACTCTTCCCCATTAAGAAATTTCACCCTCAAAATTTCATTTTACATTCTAGTCCAAAAAAAGACGTGGGTAATTTTCCTTTGTTGCTTCCTACAGTTCCCATGTTGCTTCCTCAAACTTATGGTTCCTCCACAACACTTTTTCAAGATGGTTTTTCTTATTGCGTAGAACCATATCTCTCCAATCCATAATCTTTACTGGCATCTCCTTATAGGAGAGATCATATTCCAGCTGCACCACCTCTAAGTTTAGTACATATGAGGTATCAGGTGTGTACTTCATCAAGAGTGATACGTGGAAAACATCATGAACTCGAGCCATATTTGGTGTAAGTGCAAGCTGATACACCACGGCTCCTATGCAGTCAAGGATCTCAAAGGGGCCAATATACCTTGGGCTTAGCTTCACTTTCTTGCTGAATCACATTACTCTCTTCCATGGAGATATTCGAAGAAAGACTTTATCTCCAATGTCAAACTCCAAGTCCCTTCGATGTTTTTCAGCATAGCTCTATCGCTGACTTTGAGTAGCATTGATGTGTTTCTAGAAGTCTTGAACATTCTTTTTCATCTTTTGAACAAGATCGGTTTCAAGTATCTTTCATTCTCTAACTTCATCATAACATGTCTGAGTTCTACATCGCTTTCCACACATAGCTTCATATGGAGCTATCTGAATATTTGAGTAGAAACTATTGTTGAATGAGAACTCAACTAATGGGAAATGTTGATCCCATCCACCCATGAATTCTAGAGTGCAGGCTCTAAGAATATCTTTAAGAGTATGACTAGTTCTTTCAGAATGGCCATTAGTTTGAGGGTGATAGGCCATGCTAAAATTTAATTCAGCACTCAATGAATATTGAAGGCTCCTCCAGAATTTTTATGTGAACCTTGGATCACGGTCAAAGACAATTTAAAGTGGGACACTGTGCAGCATCACCACTACTTTAATATATATCTTTCCAAGTTGTTCAATTGAGATATCTTCCCGAATAGCTATGAAATCAGATGTCTTGGTGAGTCGATCAACCACAACCCATATCGCATTATTTCCCTTATACATCTTCAGGAGACCTGTGAAAAATTCCATAGTAATGTTTTCCCATTTTAGCATGGGTATAGGAAATGGCTACATCAAACCTTTGGAATTTTGTTTCTCAGCTTTAACTTCTTGACATACCAATCACATTCACATATATTCCACAATCTCTTTATTCATGTTATCCCACCAGAAGTGTTCTCAGAGATCATGGTACATTTTGGTACTCCCTGGATGGATAGAGAATGTCGAGCTATGTGTATCATTCAATAGATCCTTATTTATCTCTGGATCATATGGTATAGATAAACATGTCCCAAATCAAACAACTCATTCCTCATCAATTTTGAAATTTGAGGATTTCCCATTTTTAACAAATTCCACCCTTTTCTGAATTTCCACATCCTTTTTTGAGCAACCTTTATTTTCTCCAAGAGGGATAGTTGAGAAGAAATTTGTGAAATTATTGACGATGTTCCTAGCTTAATAATGCCCATGTCCATCTTCTGCAAATCGAAGAAGTTCAGAGCATTTTCAATTCTCATCATTGATAAAGATGCATGATCCTTTCTACTTAGAGAATCTGCCACCTTGTTTGCCTTACCGGGATGGTAGTGGATTGAGAAGTCATAACCCTTGATGAGCTCTATCCATCTTCGCTGGTGCATATTAATCGCTTTCTATGTGAATATATATTTGATACTCTTGTGGTTAGTATATATCTCACATTTTCCCCATAGAGAAAATACCTCCAGATTTTCAATGCAATGATCATAGCCACCAACTCCAGATCATGCATTGGATAGTTTTTATCATGGATTTTTAGCTTCCATGAGGAATAGGCTATCAATTAATCATTTTTCGTTAGCACATAGCCTAAGCCTTTCTTAGAAGCATCACTATACAACACAAATATTTCTCCAATTGAAAGGAGTGTGAGTACTGGTACAGTGATAAGCCTCTTTTTCATCTCCTTGAAACAGTCTTCACATTCTTGTGTCTAGACGAACTTTACTCCCTTCCATGTTATCTTGGTCATTGGGTTTCATAATAATTAATAGTTCTTCACAAATTGTCGATAATACCCACCTAGACCCAAAAAGCTGCGGATCTTTGTTTCAGAAGTTGGCCTCAGCCACTCTTTAATTGCCTTCGTCTTAGAAGGGATTATAGATATCGCTTCCCAGGTGAAAAAATAACCCAAGAATGATACTTCATCCATCCAGAACTCACATTTACTGTAATTTTCATAAAACATCTCCCTTCGCAATGTCTTTAGAAAAGATTCGAAAAGCTCCTCATGTTCCTCCTTTCTCTTGGATTATATTAGAATATCATCAATAAAGACCACCACAAATTTTTCGAGGTAATATCTAAGGACTATATTCATTAACTCCATGAAATGTTTTGGATAATTAGTGAGTCCAAAGGGCATCACTATGAACTCATACTGTCCATACCTTGTTCGAATGGAAACCCTGGGAATATCTTTCTTCCTCACCTTTAGTTGGTGATATCTCGACCGAAGTTCCACCATAGATAAATAACGGGCCCCACGAAGCGAATCAAACATGTCATATATCTATGGAACGAGATACTTGAATTTTATAGTGATTTTATTAAGCTCATGATAATCAATTTAGGGGTGCATTGTTCCATTCTTCTTCTTGATTAAGAGGACTGGAGCACCCCATGATGAAGCACTCGGGTGTATTAAACCCTTCACCATATTCTCCTGTAACTACTTCTTCAACTCTTCCAGCTCTATAGTGGCCATTCTATAAGGTGTCTTTGAGATTGTCAGATATTCAGGGATTAGTTCAATTGATAACTCAACCACATGGTCTAGAGGAAGACCTGGAATCTCTTCAGGGAATACATCAATGTAATCCCTCGTGATGGGAATGTCTTCAAGCATGATTCACTCATTTGTCTCAATCATTTGATCTAGGTATGCATGCCATAAGGATGCAATATCCAAATATGAGATTAAGATTCTAATGGAGACTCATCTTCCTCCCTGCACTTGAAAAGAATCAGAGGATGCTTTGGGATGTGAAGAGTAATCTCCCTTTCCCGACAATTGATGTTGGCCTTGTACAATGATAGCCAATCCATGCCCAAGATAGCATCAAACTCCACTAAATTATGTATGTAAAGATTTTATGGGAGGTTTAGTGCACAAAAACTAAATGGGGAGGAGTTATAAACCATGGATGTGATAATTTCCCCATTCGTTGTTGTCATAGATAATGTTTCCTCCAAATTTGAGGTGGTGTTTGAATAGTTATTCTAAACATGCATGATATGAAGGAATGTGTAGAACCAGAATCAAATAGCAAATTCGCTAATCCTGAATGAATAACAAGCATATCTATCACCACATCATTTTCATGGATCCACCTCAGCATTAGTGATAATATAATCACTTCCTTGATGCCATGGAGGTTGTTGCTTATTGCATCTGGAAACCCTCTGCTTAGGGAAATTGTTTGCATAATTCCCAAGCTCATTGAAGTTAAAACACTGCACTACTGGCTGAGTGTTGATCTGAACATTCCGTTCATCTTTAAAATTAGTGGGATTTTTTATATCCCATCCGAAATTTGTGGCCAGATGACCAAACATTCTACATTTGAATCAATTCTTAGTTCCCTTAAGATAGTCACCAAGATGGTTTCCCAAAAATTCATGCGAAGTAGAAAGTGAGGATTCTTTCCATCATGGGATTTTTTGATGAACCACCCATTTTTTTCTGCATTTTATGCTTCATTTCACTAGTCCCATGAGACTACTGAGAGTCTCCAATATCCATTTCAACCTTGAGGGCACAATAGACAATATGGTCATTGCTGTCAAAGTCTCGAATTTCCAACACTTTTCGTAGACCCGGCTTTAGTCCGCTAAAGAAGCGATCCAACTTTCATTCGGTATACATGACAAGGATGGAGTTGTACCTTGCAAGACTCGTAAAGGTCACTTCATATTCCCCGATGGAATCATCTCCCTTCTACTTGTGTCCATGGAACTCTCTTTCCATCTTGAGACTGAGGGTTTCAGGAAAATATTTGTTGAAAAACATCCTCTTGAATTCCGTCCATTCTATGGAATAAATATCCTCTGGGGACTTCATATTCTTGATTAGTGTACACCACTGATCAGCTTCCCCCATCAAAACGATAGACTTCCAATACAAATTTCTATTATTCCGAGCACTGGAGGATAGAGAAAATCTTTTCAATGGAGTTAATCCATTGTTCTGCGAGGAGGGGATCAAAAGACCTGCTAAACATGGGAGGACTTTTCTTCATGATGGATTCTACGACAACTTTCTCTTTCCTTGGAGGAGGGGGACGTTCCACCTGATTCAAGTTATTATTCATAACTCGAGCCAGGTGAGCAAGTACTACCATGATGTTTTGAGCACCCGCTTCCATCACATTAGGCATGTCATTAAGGTAATCATTACATTTCCTCTCTCATTGGTTTTTAGAACATGTTCTTCTATTTCAGGCGATTAAATAAGAAAGATAACGTATAATTAGAGGTGTTGAATATATAGATATTGAGTATAAAAATAAACATTGAACATAAATTTCTGAACTTATAAATAAAAATTATATCTTGACTTGTGATTCCTTAGGATTATATCTAGGTTATCCTCGATCAATTTCTTAACTTATATTCTCATGGGCTTCTTTTTGTCCCTTAATAATGGTTTTTAAAAATCTTGTGAATCTACCAAAGCATATCTCCCGAGAGTGTCGTAACCAAGAGTGATGTAAGGCCCGTTGTTGTGCACCAGTTCCTGTTCGATTCTAGCTGAAAGCGATTTTTTTGGGTTTTACCCCTAGATACATCTGTGCCAGAGCTGCCTCTACTTTCTTGTATCCAAACAAGGATGTATTTTCTTGATAAACCACTTACTCTATACTCATCAAAAATTTAGGACTATTATCTTGTACATGGTCTCATCCTTAAGGTCCACACTAAGGTGCTCTATTAATAATCTCCAGAAATAACTAGGCAATCATCTCATACTAACTATAGTGATGCGAGCCTTTTACATATAACATTTTCTTCTTTTAAGCTTAATTAATCCTCAGAGTATAAGCCAAGGATTGTTAAGTCTAGTGTCTTGGAATACTAGGTACATATAAAATAAAACATGGGGCTAAAAGAACTTCTTTATTTAATCTATATAATGAGCTCTTAACTTCCTTTGAGCGCTTACATCTGCATAGGGTACCATGCGAAACACATGAACAAAGGGATGAGCTAAAAATGCCCAGTAAGGGAATGATCATAAGGATACACCTAAAGCACATGAATTAAGAGGGATGACATAATGATATCGAAAGAATGAAACATATTAAATCATTTAATATAATCATGGGATCATATAAACATGGAATCATATAAATGTGGCATAATCTTAAATCATATCTTTAGTACGGGTCATGACTAACCACCAATCCTGTTTCCCATTTTAGTACAAGTCATGTATAACTTCCAATCCTGTTTCACATCACATCTCATGAGACATAACCTTACCCAATGCATTGGAGCGCTATCTTGGCGCAACCATCCCAACATATTCATGAAAATTCATGCCAGATAAATAATATTTCCACATAAATAATCATACATAATCAACCATACATAAACATAAGGGTACCCAAAGAATGAATTGGGTAACACGATCATGACACCAAACTTATCCAAAAAGAGTATCACGAAAGTGTCCATTAAAGGAAATGATTAGAAAATAAATATAAATTCATAGGGTAATATAGGCATATAACATTCTATGTGGTGTCAAATATAAGTGAAAACATAAAAAAATGTGTTTTAGAAACATTAGCATTAAAAACATTTTGTGTGGTCTTAAGGAAAACACTCTAGAGATTTTCAAATAAAAAAATGAATTTCTTTTATAGAAATCCAGATTTTAACAAAGAATTTTTTCATAATAAAAATAATTATTTTATAAAGACAATGGTTTCTTAAAAAAATAGATAGGGTGCACTTGAAATTTGGGTAAAAAATTTGGGGGGTCCCCTTAAAATAGGTTTGCTTATCCGAAAGTTCTTAGGAGGGAATATTTTAAAATCATGTAGATCCCCTAAATAATGTGATGAATGTGTCTTGATATAAATTTTTTTTACAACTAACCTTAATTCATAAGACTCACACATATAGATAATATAAAACCATTTTGAAAGAATGATAAGGCAACCCGAATGAACAAAGAAGGTTCGGGTAGAATTCTTTATGATTTTATCGGCATGGTGTAGGGTGGGACCAAGAGGGATTGATGAGAGGGTAATGGGGTTTATCGTCACTTATAAATACAGAAAGGAGTATGGGGTAGTATCTTAAACATACACCATCATTTTCTAGTACACATAAAAAGGCAAAGTATAGAGGACAATCTTGATTACGAGAGAAAAGGGGAGGATCACTTACCTTAAACCTGGTGGTGTTCTCCACTTGTTATTAATGACCTGAATAAATAAATTAGGATTATTAATTCAAAATTACATAACCTCTTTTATATGTAATTAATTTATTATAAACCTTTTTAGTTCAACCAAATCCTTTTTGATTAGTTATAAGGTTCAATTTCATTGTTTGAGCTCATTTGTTTACATGGATTTAAATATTAATTCACTTATATTCATGTTTGGATTATATTCTAGAAGAAAGTGGATGTTCAGAATTGAAGTTATATTATTTAGTTCATATGAAAGCTATTACATAGTTTTAGTTTTAATTATTTTACTTCGAGTGATGTTGAATTATTACATACATAACCTTAGTGATAACCGTTTTGGTAATTAAGTGGGTTTGATTACAAAGAATGTCTTTTGATTTATAACTTAATTCAATTTGTACCAAAAGATTACATAACCAATTATAGGAAATATTACATATATAATAATCTGTATCAACCATAACAGAAATGGTTTCATGACCAGAAATAAATATAATAGTAGAAATTGATAAACTGTTGTCCTTGAATGTTCTAAATTAGCACATCTCAAATGGTGCTTTCATTTCATTCATATGAAAGGGTGGGGAAAGGGGAGAAGATAATGAAATATAACAGTAGAATGAAGACATTACATTACATGTATGTTACTGTATTTATCACACTATTATGGTGAATGGAGGCGTGGAAAGAAAATAAAAAATAAAATAACTTAAAAGAAAAGAAGAAATTTGGGAAGAGGAACATAACTATTGAGACTTCCTCCTTTGAGAACCACTTAAGGGGAGCAGTTTTGATATTTTGAGGATTCTGAGAGCTTTTGGACGTGAGGGAGGACCATGGGGAGAGATTTGGGCAGAATTTAGAGAAATCTTGGAGCTTGAGATGAGTGGAGAGAAAGGGAGTGAAGGGGATTTTTATAGAGGAGGAGAAGAGGGATTTCATGATATTATAATCCTTAATTTATTATTTTCTTCACAAGACATGGAATAGTAATTCTTCCATGAAAAATAATAGTAAATGGGTCATGTGAATTCGAAACATGGGTGGTGACATCAGCCACGATTCTATGAATAGTTTATTTAGCTTATAATGTATATGTACGGTAAATTACAGTTTTTTACTATTGATCAAAATTTCAAGTATTTTAGAAAAATCTCAAAAATTCACCCTAACCATTTTCCGAAATGTAGAATAAAAAAATGAATTCCATTTTTCAAAAATAATTTTCTAAATATGATTATTTTGATATTTAATTAAAATCATAGTTTATTATCAAAAACAAGATTTAAAACATGAATTAACTCAATCTAAAACATAGGTATATTGTACTTCCAACATGAATACTATTTTTATACTATCACAGGTGAGGTTTCTATTCATTATGGTATATCTCTATTCATAAGGTTATGTTACTATTTATTAGTGTAGGTTACTATTCAACACAAAATTATGTTTCTCTTATCGGACTCCAAAAACCTCTTGAACACAACCTTGTATGTTATATTTTCAAAATTCCTAACACAGAAGTGACAAAATTATGTTAAAGTTCACTTATCCATTAGTAGTTCATTATTATGTGATTTTATGGCATATTTATAAGAAGGGAATTTCAAGTAAAAACATTGGGTTATTACACTGAACATCTTTATCAGGATGGAATAATGTGATCAAGGATAGGTGAGTCCCAAAAGCCTCCTTCACTCCCTTCCACAACAGGGATGTGAAGTTGGAATCTCTATACCAGACTATGGTTGAAGGAAGGACATAAAGTCGAATGATCTCCAGCATATAGATTTGTCCTAGGTTCCCTAGAGAATAGTATTCCCTAATAGCTAGGATGTGTGCATACATGGTGAGCCCGTCGACAATCACCCACATTGAATCGTTCCCCTTGTAAATTTGTGGTAAGCCCGCCAAGAAGTCCTTTGATATTACATCCAACATCCACATTGGCATGTAAAGTGGGTGAGCTAGCCCTGCTAGAACCTAGTGCACAACCTTCACCTACTGGCACATAAGGCACCATGAAACGAACTCTAATACTTCATTCTTCATGTCTGACCACCAAAACATCTTTTAGAGATCCGGATACATCTTCTTCATGCGAGGGTGTACCAAAAAAGGTAATGTATGAAATTCCTCAGGTCCTCCTCCCACAATGACACAAGTACAACAGTGTCTCCCATGAAAAGAATTACATTCTCCCCACCATGTGTATATCCATTAAGATTATATCTTGAGGATCACTAAGCATGTAAAGTCTCGCAGTCGACATCTCCATGATGTGCCTCCTTATATCTCTTTGAGAGTGGAGGGGTGAAAACCATCGACTGATGGTATGATTCATCCTCTCTTTCCATGTTGGATAACTATAATAATGACAACTAATCCATCGACTCATTAAATAGAAGAGAACATGATCTCCTTCTGAGAGTATCTTCTACTACTTTCCCCTTTCACAACTGTATAGATGACCTCAAAATCGTAGTCCTGGAGGAACTTGTCCAATACCTCTATCTCAGATATAGGTCCTTTTGTTGGAAGATGTATTTGAGGCTCTTATGGTCAGATTAGATGATAAACTGCTCACCCATATTGTCGTGTCCCACATCGCCAACGTGAAGACTACCACTGCAAACTCAAAATCATGGGTTGCGTAGTTCTGCTTGTGCAGTCATAGCTGATGAGAAACATAAGAAATCACCACCTATCCCTACAACAGTATACAACCATGCCTGGTCCACGATGCATCGTAGAATACTATGTTCTTGACACCCGCCTCCGAAAATCTTATGGTCGAGGTGATCGTCAAACAATATTTCAACTTCTGAAATTATTGCTCGTACATCACCATCCACATGAAGGGTTTCACCTTCTTGGTCAAAGGTGTAATCAATTCTGATGTATGAGAGAAATCAAGAATAATCCTCCAGTAATATCATGACAACCCAAGGAAGCTCCATAACTCTATCACGATCCACGGTGGATCCTATGATAACACTGCCACCACCATGGCTGGGACCATAGCTACTCTATCTACTATGATGACATGTCCAAGAATGTAGACCTCATGAATCTAGAACATGGACATTGAGAGCATCCCATAAAGATGGTGCTCCCAGAACACCTCTAGAACTATTAGCAGGTGTCTCGTGTGCTTCTCATCTAACACCGATTACACAAGGATGTCGTTGATGAAGACCACTACGAACCAGTACATGTAAGCTGGTAGAGCCGGTTTATATGTACAGTGATCACTGCGGGGGTGTTCATTGGGATGAATGGAATAACTATGTAATCATAGTGATTTTAGAGGCACCAAATAGTTTTCTATACTATATCCTTCTACCGTACTCATAACTGGTTGTAACCTGACCAATGTTCAACCTTCCAGAAACATTTTTCCCCTCTTAGCTGAGCAAATAAGTATTCTATCCTCAGTAGTGGATAATTTTTCTTCACTTTTACCACATTTAGGCAATATTAATCTGCGCACAACATCAAACTCTCGTTAGTATTCTTGGAAGAATAAAACAGGGGCCACCCAAGATTAAACAATGGGACTTAACAAACCCTTTCTATGAAAATATTCTGATTGCACCATTATCTCGCAGAGCTATGCAAGAGCCATCCAATATAATGGGGAGGAAATATGTGCCATACAAGGTTGTAAGTCGATACTGAAGTCAATCTACCGGGGGGTGTAGTCTTGGAACATCATTGGGAAAGACGTCCACATACTCTACCACAACCGATGAGAACTGGAAGCTCATCACATCTACTGCACTGATGGATGGGTTGTCCTAATCATGTGTGATCGTCTGCACCCTCCTATGTATGAGAACATTATGTGCTTCCGGGGTCTCTATATTATGATAAATTAAATCCTCATCCCATTGTATAGGAAGCAACCCCCTCTCCACCTAATACATTCAATCTTAGAATTACCAAAGATGAACAATCGATAGTGAGATTGATGTCATAATTCCTCAACGTTTCCACCAAGAGGATTTAGATGAAACTATAACCTCCAAAGATTATATAACACTATCTGAAATGGTGTGAGTGAATTGTGTCTCCTCCCATAGGGGTCTCCAAGTGTAAGGGTCTAGTCAATGACTCAACTGGAATCTCATGGATTCACACAAGACAAGTGGCAAGGAAATAATAACTGAAAGTTGTATCTATAAGTACGACAGCTATGTTAGGGAAGACATAGATCAAGAATCGAAGCATCCCTGGAGTCTCTGGTTCATATGATTCATCTGCATGAAGTTGTCCCTAAACCATTCCCTCATCTCCCAGAGCTTGGTGCAGACCTCCTGGGTGTGGTGATGGACGTATATCAAAATGTATTCCACTGCCTGCAGATCTCGGTGCTTCTCTGCCTTTTCCACGGACTAGCGGGTTTGTTTGCTCTACACTCTACCTCTGCCTTTGTGCTCCGTCCACCGAATTCATGTCAGCTACTCGATGGGTCGGACAGTCTCTAGTGAGATATCCCCTATAGTCGCACGAGTAGGGGAGGTCCCTGTGTTCTCTTGTGACATCTCCCACGCCCAGATCCCTATGCATGACGTTGACTCCTTGCATTTAAGGTCTCTACTCCCGTCTTCCTACTGCTGACTACCATGGGCTGTCTCAGCTCCCAAATATGCTCTCAAAAACCATGGCCTGCACAAGCACTCCATTAAAAGTGAAAATTTAAAGTGTCATGACACTTGGTCAGATGTCCCATCACAACCCTTTCTTGATGTTCTGTGCTATGATGTTCTTAACCATGACCATATACATCGAGTACCTGGTGAGGTTGGTGAACATTGATGAATAGTTAGCCACCATCAAACTGCCCTCCTGCAGCTGAAGAACGTCATGGATGTGCTCTGCTCTCAGGGTAAAGAGTCTCTCAAACTCCGTCCACAAAAAATTCTCCTCATCATGAGTTTGTACGGTCATACTCCACCATCGTCTCATCGAACAATGAAGAAGGCTAGATCCTAGGATCAACATCTTGTCTGTTGGTGTCCCCACTAGATAGAAAATACTTGTCACCACCTCAAGACAGTCCGCATATGCTTGAGCTTCAGCCTCACCAAAAAACCTAAGGGGTCTTTATCTCTAGATCTCATGGAGCACGCTGAGACAACGCCCCTCATAGGTTGGTATTGGAGGTACCACGACCTTCTCCACTGGTGGTTGGATAGAAGGTGCACCACCTGGAGGTAACTCCAGGGGAACTAGTCCATTTATCTAAGCCTCGCAACTGAGGGGGGGCATCTTCGTGATCGAGCTACTAAATCCTAGAGGGTACGCATCATGGTGGAATCTAGAAAAAAAACAAGACCTACCATGTTCGACATGTATATCCGGATAGCTGAGACAAAGGGAAATGAAAACATAACCCATTGTTATATGATGCTTGTACAATTCTTTTATATCCCCACCAATAGCTAATTCATTTACTGAGTAAAAAATATGGTTATCATAGTTTTAGTGTATGGATACGTCAGCCTCCCACACCAACACTATAGTCTCTTGCCTGAAATTCAAGCTCAAAACACTTAACACTGTTGCTCCCAAAACAATCTCATAGAATCTTGTTCCTACGGTAGAACCAACCTGGCTCTGATACCACTATGTCATGTCTTGTCCTAGTGGGTCCCTCTTTGGGACTCTCTAAACTCACCTGCAATAGGTAAGAGGATGGTGACTAGCACTGTGTAGGCATATCACTAACATTGGATCATTTACCTTGTTCCTATAAACATGCACAAATCTCCAAACCCATAAATGTTGAAATGTAGAAAAATCACTGAGGAACAAAATTCATTCATACAACATAACCCAACCAACATAGTACAAATGAATTTAAGGTACTAAATGTAAACTGGGTTGAAATACAAGCCCACCAAAAACAAAAGACTACAAACTAAAATGTCCAGACTGTAAGCACAAAATGGTATTGGGACTCCTACTCATATCCATTTGAACACCTCACCTAGTAGGGAACTCAGAAAGCTTGGTTCGGTACTGGTCCTCCCTAGTCTCTATCAAAATGCTTCTCATTTGCACAAGACACGACACATGTGGGACAAGACCATGTATGGGTGAGTATAAAAATACCATGTAGGGGACCCCGAAAACCAAAAATCAATACCCAAGGTAAAGGTATAACCAGCTCTACATATTATATGTATACTAAACATATAATTAGAGAAACACATCAAAAAATGCTCAAAATCCAGACCTGAATTCTAGATACAAGTCAAACAACAGCATACCCCCGCTAGGGATTCAATATGAAGATTTCAGGAAGCACTCATCCGAAAGAACTCACTCCATGAGTCTTATAGCTCTAATCTCATTCTTCTGAGAAGTAATATCCTTTTGGAAAATCCTTGAGAGACAGAAATAATCATTTTAGGAGAACAAACTCCTGAGTGAGGATCATCACGATACAAATATGGGTATCACTATTAGGGCCTTGGCAGATACCACAACTCATCTAGATTCACCTACTAAGTATGTGATCATAATCTTATAGGAGTATTCATGTCGATACCTAACTCTAACTATGGTCAAGAATTGATAGAGGATCTCACTATGGGCCTCTCAGAAATATACTTACCTTTATCTTGGAAAGTCATGATGAAGGGGTCATACTCATGTGAATGGAAACGATACATGACCATGAGTGGAATAAGAAAAACGGTCACTAACTTAGACCAAAATTTTCCTAAAAATGGTGTAAAAGAAGGATAAAACCATGTTTCTAGATATACATGGACTTTATGAGGGTTACACACTGTGTCTCTCGACTCTGTGTACTACCCGTGTAGAATGGCCCGAGTTAGATGAACATGCTATGTAGAAATTTATGTACACAGTGTGTAGTATGGACCACTAGATATGTCAATGTAACCAGAGTTCCCTTCATGACTGTGGATGTGTGCCCGTACTCGGTTTCAACCAGTGTGTGATGTCCCTTGTAACTGGTTCATGGGTTAGTTTGTTAATCATCTGGGTCTAGTCCATTGGAAGAGTACACAAACATGTACCCACTCTATCCCCATGTATTGGCTATGATACATGATGAGTCTAGCGTAAGGACCCACATATCTTTTTTGGTAGAAAATGGCATGTCATTTCCTCCAGCTCCATAAATCCCTAGAATCCACTTTTTCGGACCACGCCGACCTGTTCTTTGGGATGCATGCCGTGTGTTCTACATATTTCTAGAATCGTAGGTTTTCTTCCAACATTCTTCATGGAGTTGATCTGCTATCATTACAAGTATTAAATAGATAAAATCAAAACATGGATTTTAACATTGTGGATTAATACAAAAAATCAACCCAATAAAAATCCCTCCCACTAGAACACATGATCCACAGATCAACCTATTTGTGAGTGGATCAACGGTCATCATTTAATTAACCAATAGGGATGAAAAACCATGAAATAAAACCCCTAACTCAATTCTTTTGAAGAAAAATCTTCACATCATGTTCATTGCCTAGGGTTCTCTGAATATGAGACACATTGATATATTGTGTCATCACGTTCATTATCTAGTGTTATATACAAGGCTCCAAGAATTATACAGAGTTCTTCTAATTTTTTTTCTAATGACTGACATATGATTAACCCATTAAAATGAGTTAATGTGTTTTATTATTTCATCACACTACACCATTAATGGGTCAGTATGGCTGTTACTGAGTCATCATGGCATGGAATTAATTATCAAAACAGATGCATTGTTGTTTTTTTGCAATGAATGATTCCAAATAAAATAAAATAAACTTCTTGAATTATTTTATATTATTTTGTTTTATTCAAAATGTTGGAATATTAACTTTTTCCCTCGACCTGTGGTAGTTATGGTTTGACCCATTCATTAGTAATGCCATCATCTTTAATACAACAATGCCCTCATGTTTTGAATCGAGAAATCTATTTGGAAACATCCTCAACCACGCACCCCCACCAACTCAAATAACATAAAGAATGTCGAAACCACCATTCGGGGCTCACAAGGCCTCTGAATGACGTGTCTTCTCCATGCTTAGTCAGGTAATACTTCCATATAATATTACAAAATAATATATGGAAAATTTGATACATTACAACTAACATTTATACCATATTCAAGTATATGATTCCTTTTATTTCTGTTATCATCATGGTATAAAAATTATTATTTTATTTAATATCACATTTGATGTTTTGAAGATATTTGATACACATGTCAAAAATGGATTTATTTTCATTTAATAGTAAAAATGGAATTAGTACATCATAAAAATAATAATATTCATGAAATAATATAAATTTTATACAGTACTCATACTTTTAAATCACACCATTTTTATATGTTTATAAAAAATGAAATATGTTACATTCGTGGGGAGGGTAAGTTGTACGTACGCATGATTAACATTTAAATTTGTCAATGATAAATATGGAATTATGTTAAGCATTATTTTATCATTATAAAATGAATATAATACCATAAAAATTATATTATTCAATTAAATACACCTATATATATAATCTATTTTATGTGGTGTTGAAACATTATTCACATCGCTTCGTGGTGGTGATATTTCACACATACTCTTGAATGGTCTTATAATTTTTCAATGTATGGAATGTTATGAATTTAAATGATGTATTTTATTTAAATTCTGACAAATTTTTCATGAATATGATATATAAATAATAATCCAATTTTTATAACATGTATTGAGAGAAGGTGATGAAAATCAATTATATTGGTTCCTCATGTAGTTGTTGTTTGTTCACATGAACAATTATTATTTTTCAATTTGATGAAAGTGGATATTGATTTAGGTGATTATATGAACATAATAACATATAATTATATTTATGATAATGTATTAATTATTTCATCATGGTTATTAATATATTATCGATGTGGAAAATTAAATTAAATGGAAACACTTAATTGAAACGATACATCTTATTCTGAATATCTCTTTTGAGTATCACCTTAAAACTGCTAAGAAGGGTGTTTCGCGTAAACAAATAACACTATAATGGGAATATAAATACTATGAAATGATTTTTGAAGATATTTTCTGAACCAAATATGTTTTAAATTGTGATGAAATGAAAATAAGGTGTTCTAATTTATAAGAGAGGGGAGATTCAGTTTCGGAAATCTAAAAAAATAGACTTTAACAAAGATTTTACAGGGATATATACATTCAAATTGTCTATAAATTAATATTATATGAAATTTAATACCATAAATTATCCATATTGTGATGGTTTAATAATATAATTACAATGATATAATTCAATAATATATTAATTCAATAAAATATCATTATTGTCATATGTGATACTATTGATTTATTTTTCCTTTAAATATATCTAGAATATGTATGAATTAGAATATAATGATTTAAAAAATCTATAACATCATATACAGATCAACAAAATTTAATAGATACATTAACCAATCCCAAATATATCAAATTTAATATTGTTAAAATCAATTCTTTTCTTTTTCAATCAAATAAATAAACATTGTTTTAGCCTTGAAGATGATTTTTAGGTAACTCTATAATTTCATAAAATTGAAATTACAATAAAATTATTATATTAAATTAATGTTGATAAAAATATGAATTTTATTTATTTCATATCTAGAATTTGTCCCTATCTGAGGATGTAAAGAATATTAAATACACCGAATGTCATATTTTTTTGACAATCTTTGTTCAATATAATATAAAATTTATTTTCATGGAAAAATAACCATTAAAAAACTCCAATTAAATAAATATGTGATAAGGGAATAAATAAATTAATCCAAAAAAATTTGGACAATATTTGAATATTATTTTAATCCTTATCTTTTTGTTTTAACCCTTATTTAACCCTTTTACTCTTACAATGACAACCAATTTTTTAATACCTTGTTGGATAACACAATTAAAATAAAATGCCAAACAATCCACAAATACATCATGGATTGAATTTAAAACTCCATGTCATTTATTAGGCCAAATTTTTTGTTATTATATATTTTATATCATTTAGTAAAATATTATTTATTTCAAAATATCAACAATGGAAATTTGGAAACAATTCATTATTTGACATTCTATAAATATCCAAAAAATAAGATATGTTAAAACAACATCTAAATAATCATAAATATTATAATGTATTCTTTAAAATTCATGGATGACATGAATTCTATAAATTATATTAATTTTATTATTTTGAATATGAGTTATTTGATTCGTCTATTAATTCAATTATAACTTCATCATCATTTTTTCACTATTTAATGTAATTATATTATCACTAAAAAATATAAATAAACACCAATGATATAGATAAACAATTTAAATTTCTATATACTATTCATATTCATATATATTTATTTTATAGTAACTTATTTATAATATTTATTTTGATGAAAACAAATGTATAACAAAATAGTATTTCTATTGAATATAATATTATTAAGGTCATATTATCATATAAAAGTCCATAAATGGTCATATAACTAATACTTTAAATCATTAGGACAAAAATTACTCATCTTAATAAATTAGTAAAAGTGTTGGAGAAATTTTATAATAATTATAACATTATTTTTAGCACTAATTATCTGATTTATCCCTTTAACAATATCATATAAATAAATTTACATTAAGACTATTTATAATTTATAAAAATTAATTTGATTTTATTTGTATATAGATATCATAATGATTATAACCATTTACGTCAGTTTTTCAAAATTCAATCCGCAAATGTGGGAAAAGTATCTTTAAAGATAATCCCGTATATGTTGTGAGAAAGCGGGTTAAACTAAAAATGTCAAATAATTAAATAAGTTTTTTTGTTCAATATCAACGTGAAAGATATTGTAATTAACTATATTGATTCAAATGATAAACATATGATATAATTATACATTTAAATCATTCAAATATAAAATATAGCAATAAAATTAATTTTTATGAAAAAGATGTTTAAAATTAAAATGCATTTTTTTCAAATTATTAATCAAAACATTAATCTTATCAGAAAAAATAAAAAATTACATATAAATAATATATTATATTCAACATATAAATAAAAAATTTTAAATTTTAAATTGAATTTATTAAATTTTAGTCAACAATAATTATAATTGTGGAGCCATTGAATGACCGAAAACAACCTATTTTGAAAAGTACTTATTTTATTTGTCAAATTTTATTTTTTATTATGAAATGTCTAGGAAAAACATATGATGAATTTTCAAAATTATTATTATTATAAAATATATATATATAATTAAAATAATATAATATGTGTGATTTGTTTATTTATTGATATAAAACACACTTGGGAACATACACATAATTTTCCAAATAATATATTACCTTTTATTTTAAATATGCATTTACACTCATTTATAATTAATTGGTAAAATAATTATTTATAAATGTGTGAAATATATTATAATAGTTTAATTAATGATTTTCATACCTTCCATTATAATGGATAAGTATTATGAATAAAATTTAAATAATATTATTTAGTTGTATTTTTTAGATTCATTTGGTGTATCATGTATGAAATTATGTGTCACGACCCGTCCTCAGGGCCCATGCCGTGACTACCCCAAGCCCACCTTCCATAGGCCAGGGGCTGGCGACTAGCACCAAGTCATAAATTCCTGATAAATAGGGAAGGAATTGCCTTTGTAAAGTAAACAAACACAACAGAGAAAGCAAGAAATAGAAGTAAACACTATGTAAAAGCTGGTACAATAGTAAGTGCGGAAAAGTATGTGGGCCAGTATACAAACCCAAACTGAAGTAAAGTACAACTGGAAGGGAAAACAACAACTGAAAAGTAAAGCCGCAATGCCGATCTTTCCACTGGAAATCCCACCTGAAGGGTGAGTACAGATAGCCTCCTCTGCTCCTCGGGTCTAGTCGACTGCTCCGAGTACATCCCGTCTAGTGGTCCACCTCCAGGTACCGTCCTGCTCTGCAAACCTCAACCACGATCAGCACTGTCTGTCGTCTGCAACCAACACAACGTAGTGCGGGCATAGCCCGTGCTGGTGTGAGTATAAGCTACTCAGTAGGGACCCCGAGACCCCCGAAGGTCTCGCTAAATCCAGAAAGGATAATCTAAAAAGGAAAGATGCAATCATGAAGTAACATCCAACACTTCTTAGTTATAGGCCCATACATATACCTAAGTCAGGAATTCTCATTCGGATTCAACATCCGAGCCCAAGTACAATCCAGTCTACACAGGAAAGCAAAATGTAACTCCACACAGGATAGCACAACACAATCCACATTGAATGCAAAACAGGATTCAGCTCACATAGGTATAATTCTTCGTAAGAAGATAGAGATGATCAGATATATCCACTAATTCATCTAAACCGTCAGACCCACAAAGGATCGATAGGTACTAACCCCCGCAATGAACCACAAAGGATCTGACCCACAAAGGATCGATAGGTAACTAACCCCCGCAAAGACCCACACAGGATCGGACCCACACAGGATCGTTAGCACTGATCCACATAGGATCGCTGAGTTTTGTAGTCGTCGCCGTCAAATCCACTGAGGATATCTTTACAGTCGTCGTAGTAGTAGCAGTCGCAACCAGCTCTAAGGCTCCCGCACACAGCAAAATCATTCAGGAGGGTCCATCCCACGAGCCGAGAGGCTGATACATCAACTGACTCATAGTCCAGATTTGATGTATCCAAAAGTTCTGTATCGTCCAGAAGAACTCAACGTCATAGGCGACGGGTCAATCGGACGCCCGATCTGAGAGTTATTGATTTTTTCGCCCCAGGGGCCTGGCTGGTTTTTAAGGCAAAACCAACCCGACCGTACTCCACCTGCATTCAAACCTCGGGCGGTGTAAGCCAAAAGATCTGTCTCACTATGAAGAAACCAAAAAAGTCAACGACACGTCAATCGGACGTTCGGAGCTTATGATATGAGCGTTTCTGCTCCGAGGGCCCGGTTGGTTTCATTTACGAACCAACCCGGCCGAACACAAAGTATTCTGAAACCTTGATCGCGATATACCGAAACGACCATCTCGATCCAAGGATCACATCGCAACTGATGGTGCATCGATCAGAGGACCATATCTTATGTTATGGGCATCCAACAGGAAAAGATTCGGTATTAAGGGGTTCGGGCCCAGTCCGACCCAGCCCGATACCCCCAGGGTCGACCTGAACCGGGTCCGGGTCCGGCCTGCTTGGGCGTCGCCCAGCCTGGCTGGCATGGCCCAGCCCGGCCTGGCCTGAGCGCAGGCCAACCTAGCGGACCGGCCAGGCAGCCAGCCCGGCCTGGGCGCAGCGCGCCCAGCGCGCTGGTCAGGCACTTGGCCAAGCGGTCAAGCCATTTGGAGTGGGGGGAAACTGCCCCCCTGGTTTGTAATCGCACCCCCCTTAATGGGGTCCGCTCAGCTAGCCGGTCGGGGGTTTGAACCCCCATCTTTTCCCTTGTCCACCTAGCCTTCCCCGACCGGACGGATTCTGCCGCCACGGGACCGGCGACGGCCGGTCCCCTCCCTACTACAACACCGGTGGCCCGGAACCGGCTGCCGGTCACCCTGCTCCGATGTGGCCAAGAACCAGCTATATTTTTGGTTCTTCCGGAACGGTGGGACGGCGCCGCACCCCTCCACCGCGGCCCCTCTCCGACCGCGGTGTCTTCGGTTTTCTCCGACGCGGCGCGACGGCGCCGTGACTTGGTTCAATTTCACGGCGCGGCCCGACATCGCCGCCCATTACTTGTCGCACGATCCCGGGCGGTGCGACGACACTGCGCCATTCCCATTCCAACCACATTAGAAACAATAAAATGGATAATGGAGGAGGGTTTTCCATGTTTGTGCGGTCCGACCCCCTCTCGTTAATCGATAGAAATTGGTCATAATTTCACGAAGAACGACAAGGTAGTAATCATGAACAAAATAAACAAATAAACCCCTACCTTGTGCGATCCTGAACGGAGGTTCGTCGAATGAGGATTCTTCATGGGAAGAGATTTCGCAAAAGAAGACGTCGACAGCATCGCGGTAGATGGTGTCGCGTAATCGGTTTCCGAGAACTCAGCGTTCTTCGTCGGAGACCGATGTGTTTTTCGCGTTCTTCGTCGAAGACGAAGATGTTCTTCATGTCCCTTCGATTTTCTCCCAAAGTTCACACAACCAGGTTCCAACCACAAATAAAATATGTTCATCTCTTATTTTATTAACATAACATAAACTTTTGAATTTCAAGAGTTTGAATTAATTCCACTTAATTAATTCATGACAAGTTTTCATCCATAATGGTGAGTGGATGGGGTTTAAGAATTTCAAGGGTGGTGTTCGTGTGGGCCCCACCACCCTCATAACCTCCCTTGGGAAGTTGGGTAGTTACCCAACATCCACCCAAATCTTAATCCACTTATGTAAAAATAAAATTGTTGCATAAATTTTATTTTACCTTCCACATAAATTAACAACTTATCTAGTGTAAACAAAACTCTGGAAATGGAATTCCTAAGCAATTACCGGCGCTACGGTTCCATCGGTGACCTCGGAATTCGATTTCTAGAACCGGTTCAAAATTTTTAAATTCCCACTCATTCGTTCACTGAACGTACCCGAGATAAACTTTGTATAGAAATTCCGGGCACACCGGGCCTCAGAATCAAGTGCCTTCGGAAACTGCGTTCTTGTGAAATCCCAAAGAAAATTAAGAAAAAAATTTCATTTAATTTTACGGGTCTTTACATTACTCCCACCTCAGGGCATTACGTCCCTGTAAAGATACATCATAAGCTAGGGTAACAAATGTGAGTACTGAGCACGCATCTAAGCCTCCCGCTCCCAAGTTCTCTCCTGGAGATTCCCGTGCTGCCATCTGATGCGCACTAGAGAAATCGACCATCCATATAGGACCTGCTCCTGTCGATCCTCAATCTCCACTGGGACCTCCTTATAATTCGCCCCATCATCAAAGTCTAGCTTCCCATGGTCAATGATATGCGTCGAGTCGTGCACGTATCTCCTCAGCTGAGATACGTGGAAGACGTCGTGCACCCGGTGCAACTGAGGTGGTAGAGCAAGGCAATAAGCCACCTCACCAATCCTGCTGAGGACCTGGAATGGTCCAATGAAGCGTGGAGATAACTTTCCGCATCAGACAAATTTTCGTAATCCACGTTGAGGTGAGACACGAAAGAAGATGTAGTCGCCATCCTCAAACTCTAGTGGCCTCCGCCTCCTGTCAACATAAGACTTCTGCCGGCTCTGAGCTATCTTCATCTGCTCCTGGATGACCTAGACCTTTTCTATCATGGCCTGGTCCATCTCTGGTCCCACAAGTGCTGACTCCCCAGGGTCTGTCCCGCACAAAGGAGATCTTCATGGTCGGCCATACAATGCCTCATATGGTGCCATCTCGATGGTGGAGTCGTAACTGTTATTGTACGCAAACTCCACCAAGGGTAGGTGGTCCTCCCAACTGTGACCAAAGTTGAGGACACATGCGCGGATCATGTACTCGAGAGTCTGAATGGTCCTCTCCGCCTGAACATCTGTCTGAGGGTGAAAGGTAGTGCACAGACGTAGCTGCGTCCGGAACGCCTCCTGCAACCCCTTCCAAAGCCGAGAAGTAAAGCGAGCATCTCGATCAGAGACGATAGATGATGACACACCGTGAAGCCATACGATCTCCTGAATGTAGAGACGTCCCATTCTCTCCACTGAGCCCCGCTCTCTGATGGGTAAAAAGTGAGCCGACTTGGTGAGTCGGTCGACAATGACCCAAATGGAGTTTTGACCTCTGGAAGTGCATGGATGTCCAGTGACGAAGTCAATAGATATCTCATCCCACTTCCACTCTGGGACCTCCAAGGGATGTACCAATCCTGCTGGTACATGGTGCTCTGCCTTCACCTGCTGGCAGGTGAGGCATCGAGAAACGAACACTTCCACAACTTTCTTCATGCCCGACCACCAGTGCAGTCATCTGAGATCATGGTACATCATCGCCACTGCAGGATGTACTGCCAAAGGATAAATGTGAAACTCCCTCAGCACCTCCTACCGTAAAGAAACTAGTGCCAGGTACGTCCTCTAAAAAATACATCATGCTCTGCTCCAAAGGAGAAACCATTAGGTTCCTGCCCTGAGGATATCTGTGCATGCCGCGTATCACAGTCAGAGTCCCCACGCTGTGCCTCTCTGACCCATTGCAGTAGTGGAGGAGTGACTGCGAGAGACTGAAGGAAGGCTGCCCCATCTTTATCCATGAAGGATATCTGCAAAGCGGCTAGCTTCTCGGTCTCCTCCTCAAGTAGCTGAATGCCCATCCTCCTGCTGAGAGCATCGGCTACCACGTTCCCCTTCCCAGGAGTATAGAATATCTCAAAGTCGTAGTCCGAGAGGAACTCGAGCCATTGTTGCTGTCTCAGATTCAGGTCCTTCTGAGAGAAGATGTATCTGAGACTCTGATGGTCAGAAAAGACTGTAAAGTTATCGCCCATTAGGTAGTGTCACCATGTCTTCAGAGCGATGACCATTACTGCTAACTCCATGTCATGGGTACCATAGTTCTACTCATGCGGCCTCAACTGACGTGATCCATATGCGATCACGGCCTGCTCCTGCATTAGAATACATCCGATTCTTGCCCCTGATTCATCACATTAGACTACGTATCCTACTCTCTCCTTAGGCAACCTCAAGATAGGTGCACTGGTCAATCTCTGTCTCAGCTCCTGGAATATCTGTAGACATCTGTCTGACCATACAATGGGTTTCCCCTTCTTTGTCAAAGCTGAGAGTTGTTCCGCAACTCTGGCGAAGTCTGTCACGAATCTTTGGTAGTATCCAGCTAGTCCCAAGAAACTCCGCACCTCCGTCACGCTCCTGGGTGGCTCCCAAGCTAGCACTGCATTGATCTTAGCAGTATCCACTACAACTCCTGCCTCAGAGATGACATGTCCCATGAAGTGGAACTCACGTATCCCGAACTAGCACATCAAGAGCTTACCATAAACCCGGTGATCTCAGAGTGTGTCTAGTACAACCCTCAAGTGGTAGGCGCACTCCTCCTTAGTCGTCAAGTAAATCAAAATGTCGTCGATGAAGACCACGACAAATCGATCGAGGTATGGATCAATGATCTTGTTCATGAGGGCTATGAACACTGCTGGAGCATTGGTTACGCCAAATGGAATAACCAAGAACTCATAGTGGCCATACCAATACCTGAAGGTTGTCTTCTGCACGTCCTCGTCCCGAACTCTGAGCTGATGATAGCCTGACCTGATATCTATCTTCGAGACCCACCGTTCTCCCTTGATCTGATCGAAGAGGTCATCAATCTTTAGTAGCAGATACTTGTTCCTCACTGTCACCTGGTTCAGGCGAAGATAGTTGACACAAAGTCGCAAGCTCCCCTCCGCCTTCTTGGAAAACAAAATCGGGGAAGCCCAGGGTGAAACACTGGGTCGGATGAACCCCTTTCCCTGCAAGTCCTCCAACTATACCCGTAGCACTCGAAGATCAGCGGGGGACATCCGATATGCTGGAGTCGATATCGGGGTTGTCCCGAGATACAGGTTGATATAAAATTCTACCTCTCTGCGAGGAGGTATCCCTAGGACGTCGTCAGGGAAAACATCCGCATACTGATCCACCAATGCAGGAAAACCAGGACTCTTCACGTCAACTGCTCCTAGGATGAGGCTAGCCAACTGGTGTGTGATGGGCTGTCCTCTCCTCTACGGAAGTCCATCCTGTGCTGCAAAGGCTCCCTTCTCTCTAATGAAGGTGAACCTGCTCCCGTCGGTGCATACACATCGCACCTTGCGCCTAAAACAGTCAATCTGTTCATGGACTGTAGATAACCAATCCATGCCCAAGATGACGTCGTAAGGCCTCGAAGCCTCTACAAGACGATCACATCTGAAGCTATCACATCCTAGAGTAATCTCACACTGCCGGCACCAGTGCGTAATCATCGAGTCTGCTCCCGTAAGAATCTCTATCCGTAAGGATCAAGACAACGGCTCTGTCAGAATATCTGAGGTCCGAACAAGGGTAGAGGCTATGAAATAATGACTCGCTCCTGTGTCTATGAGAAATACAACAAGGGTGGAATAGACACAGATAGTTCCTAGAATCATCTCAGGTGTGTCGTGGTCGTAGGCCTCCGCTGCCTAGAGCTGTGCCTTCCTCTACCCTCCAGCTCCCTGTGGTCGGGGTGGACCTCCTGGTGGTGGGGGTGGTTGGGCTTCAAAGCGTCACCCACCACCTGCTGCTCGGCCAACTCATCTGCATTGTCCACTTTCTCCCTGCGGACCTCCGCGGTCGACCCTTTACCTCTTCCTGGGTGGTCCCTCTACCGTCTGTTGCTCCTCAGCACGGTGGGTTGGGCAGTCATGAGCCATGTGACCCTGCCCGCCGCATGAGTAGCACTACCTGCCTCTCGAAAGACTGGCTCCACGTTGTGTGCCCTGCACTACTGAGCCAGTGTCCTGCGGTCGTCTGCCTGAGGGTCTGGTCTGCCTGGACCCATTAGTCATCCGTCGACAACCTGTTGCAGAAGACTCTGCTACGTGCCGCCCTGCGGTAGGTCTCACTACTGAAGTAGGCTCATCTAGAAAGCTCTCGATCAGAAGGGCTCGCTCCAGTACTCCTGCCTGAGTCGGAATTATGATGGAGATCAGCGATGCCCTGATCTCGTGCCTCAATCCTTGCTCAAAGGTCTAGCCATGGAAGAATGGGTCTCATACCATGTCTGTCGAGTAGGGCGAGAGATCGGTAAATCTCGCCGAGTACTGGGAGACTGTCAAGCTGCCAAGCCGCAGCTGAAGAAGCTCATGGATACACACCGCACGGAGGGTGGCTGGGACAAACTCCAAGCGGAAGAGGATCTCAAATTATGTCTAGAGGAGAGATGCCTCATCATGAACCTGGAGCATCAAGCTCCACCATCGGCCCACTGCCGCGTGAAATAGGCTCGCTGCGAGGATCACCATGAGGTCTGATGGTGTCCTCAATAACCAAAAAACTCATACAACTGCCTCCAGTCAGTCCTCGGTGGCCTAAGCGTCCGTCTCCCCACGGAACCTGGGCGGTCGCTGGCGCTGAAACTCATGCAGTGCACTAAGGCGACGTGCATCGTTAGTGGCTGGGGCTGGAAGCATCGGTGGCTCAGTGGGTAGAGGTACCACCGGTGCCTCAGATGTCAAAGGACCCTACACCAAGGCCTCATCGATCGGTGGGCTGTTGTCAAGTACAACTCTCGGAACCCTAGCTGGCTGCCGTCGTGGGGCCTCCTGAAAAGGAAACAGGGGCGCCATGGTCTGAAAAGTATACCTGGTGAGCTGACACAAAATAATCACAAATAAAACTTGAAACACACATGCAATCAATGTTTTCATGCATTAAGTCGGAAAATCAGAAGTCAGGGTCCTGGTGTACAGATACATCAGCCGCCGCACCACCACCGGACTCCCTAGACTGATAACCACACCCAATATGCTTAACACTATATCTTCACATAGAAAAGATCAGAGTCCCAAGTTCTGTGGTAGAACCGAACTTCTCTGATACCAGTTTGTCACGACCCATCCTCGGGGCCCATGTCGTGACTACCCCAAGCCCGCCTTCCATAGGCCAGGGGCTGGCGACTAGCACCAAGGCGTAAATTCCCGATAAAAAGGGAAGGCATTGCCTTTGTAAAGTAAAAAAACACCACAGAGCAAGCAAGAAGTATAAGTAAACACTAAGTAAAAGTTGGCACAACAGTAAGTGTGGAAACGTATGTGGGCCAGTATACAAACCCAAACTGAAATAAAGTACAACTGGAAGGGAAAACAAAAACTGAATAGTAAAGCCGCAATGCCATGATATCCACTGGAAATCCCATCTGAAGAGTGAGTATAGATAGCCTCCTCTACTCCACGGGTTCAGTCGACCTCTCCGAGTACGTCCCGTCCAGTGGTCCACCTCGAGGTACCGTCCTGCTCTGCAAGCCTCAACCACGATCAGCACTATCTGTTATCTGCAAACAACACAATGTAGTGTGGTCATACCCCGTGCAGGGGTGAGTATAAGCTACTCAGTAGGGACCTCGAGACCCCAGAAGGTCTCCCTAAATCTACAAAGGATAATCCACAAAGGAAAGATGCAATCACGAAGTAACATCTGACACTTCTTAGGTATATGCACATACATATACCTAAGTCATCAATACTCGTTTGGCTCCAATATCAGAGCCCAAGTACAACCTAGTCCACACAGGAAAGCAAAATGTAAATCCACACAGGACAGCACAACACAATCTACACAGGAAAGCAAAACAGGATTCATCTCACACAGGTATACTTCTTCATATGACGATAAACATGATTAGATATATCCACTGATTCATCTAAGCCGTTATAACCTCAAAGAATCGATAGGTACTAACCCCCGCAATGACCCACAAAGGATCTGACGCACAAAGGATCGATAGGTAACTAACCCCCACAAAGACCCACACAGGATCGGACCCACATAGGATATGTAGGCGCTGGCTCACACAGAACCGCTGAGCGCTGAACCACATAGGATCATACCCACACATGATCGGTAGCACTGATCCACATAGGATCGTTGAGTGATGTAGTCGTCTCCGTCGAATCCACCGAGGTTCTATGTACAATCTTCGTAGTAGTAGCAGTCGCAGCCAGCTCTAGGGTTCCCGCACATAACAAGCTCGTTCGGGAGGGTCCACTCCACGAGCCGAGAGGATGATACATCAACTGACTCATATTCCGGAGTTGATGTATCCAAAAGTTCCGTATCGTCAACAGGAACTGAACGTCGAAGACGGAGCGTCAATCAGACGCCCGGTTGGAGAGTTATTGTCTTTTTCGTCCAAGGTTCTCGGTTGGTTGTTAAGGAAAAACCAATCCGACCGTACTCCACCTGCATTCGAACCTCATGTGGAGTAAGCCAAAAGATCCGCCTCACTAAGAAGAAACCAACAAAGTCGACGGCACATCAATCGGACGTCCGGAGCATAAGATCTGATTGATTCCGTTCCGAGGGCCCGGTTGGTGTTGTGTACGAACCAACCCGGCCGAATCTAATGTATTCTGAAACCTTGAGAACGATATACCGAAATGACCGTCTTGATCCAAGGATCGCATTGCAACTGACGGTGCATCGATTGGAGGCCCGTAGTACATGTTATGAGAATCCAACCGGAAAAGATTCGGTATTAAGGGGTTCAGGCCCGGTCCGACCCAGCCCGATACCCCCTGGGGCGACCCGAACCGGGTCGACCCGAACTACGTCTGGATCCAGCCCGCTTGGGTGCAGCCCGGCCCAGCCTGGCGGACCGGCCAGGTAGCTGGCCTGGCCTGGGTGCAGTGCGCCCAGTGCGCTGGCCAGGTGCTCGGCCAAACGGCCGAGCCATTGGGAGGGGGGGGGGGCGCCTGCCCCCTGGTTTGTAACCGTGACCCCCCATAATGGGGGCCTCTCAGCTGGATGGCTGGGGTTTTGAACCCCTGTCTTTTCCCTTGTTCGGCCAGCCCACCCCGGCCGATCGGTTTCTGCCTCCACGGGACCGACAATGGTCGGTCCCCTCCCTACTCCGACACCGGTATCCCGGAACCGGCCGTCGGTCACCCTGCCTCGCCGCAGCCCAGAACCGGCCGCAGTTTTGGTTCGTCCGGTGCGGTGCGACGGCGCCGCGCCCCTCTGCCGCGGCCCCGCTCCGGCCGCGGTGTCTTCGGCTCTCTACAACGCGGCGCGACAGCGCCACGACTTGGTTCAATTTCACTGCGCGGCCCGACGGTGCCACGCATTACATGCCGCACGATCCCGCGCGGTGCGACGGCACCACACCATTCCCGTTCCAACCACATTAGAAACAATAACATGGATATGGGAGGAGGGTCGGTCGTGTTTGTGCGGTCCGACCCCCTCTCGTTATTCAATAGCAATTGGTCGTAATTTCACGATGAACGACAAGGTTGTAATCACGAACAAAATAATTAAATAAATCCCAACCTCGTCCGAGCATGAACGGAGGTTCGTTGATTGAGGATTCGTCGTGGGAAGAGACACCACAGAAGAAGACGTCGACGGTGTCACGGTACATGGTTTCACGTAATCGGTTTCTGAGAACTCGATGTTCTTCGTCGGAGACCGATGTGTTCTTTTCATTCTTCGTCGAAGATGAAGAAGTTCCTCAAGTCCCTTGGCTTTTTTCCCAAAGTTCACACAATAAGGTTCCAACCGCAAATAAAATAACTTCATCTCTTATTTTATTAATATAACATAAACTTTTGAATTTCAAGAGTTTGAATTAATTCCACTAAATTAATTCATGACAAGTTGTCATCCATAATGGTGAGTTGAGGGGGTTTAAGAATGTGAAGCGGTGGGGTTAATGTGTGCCTCACCACCCTCATAACCTCCCTTGGGAAGTTGGGTAGTTACCAAACCTCCACCCAATGCTTAAACCTCTTAAAGTAAAAATAAAATTGTTGTATAAATTTTATTTTACCTTCCACATAAATTAAAAACTTCTCCCTTGTAAACGCAACTCTGGAAATGACGTTCCTAAGGAATTACCGGCACTACGGTTCCATCGGTGCCTTCAGAAATCGATTCTGATTACCAGTTCAAAAGTTAAAAATTCCTGCTCGTTCGTTCACTGCACGTACCCGAGCTAATCTTCAGATAGAAATTCAGGGCACACCGGGCCTCGGAATCAAGTGCCGTCAGAAACTGCGTTCTTGTATAATCTCAATGAAAAATAAGAAAGAAAAATTCTAGAATTTTTACGGGTCATTAAAATATGGATAATGATATATAATATCATCATGATAATGTTGAAATTCACATATATATATATATAATTTATGGGTAAAAAGGGTCATTGATTTCTTAATAAAAGGGTAAAAGAATGTGATTTTTCATTCAAGATAATTTTCATATATTTGAGATATTATTTTTATACCTAGACTATGAACGTAAGGATATATTCTTAATTATCATTAAAAGTATAGTACTTTAATAAATTTCGACCAATAACTCATGTTTTCACCACATGATGTGTATTTATGTTCAATTTTACATAATTCAATCACTACAACCAACATCAGGAGAGTCAAATAATCAATAAAAAAGTAAATTTAAATTACTATGATCCCTAAAAATTAATAATAAATAATAGTTTTAGGATAGTGTTGACACGTTATCCAAGAATACTAATTCTCATAAGGAAAAAAATACATCAATCTCCATAATTCAAATGTAAAAAATATGTTCAACATAGACTTTTCACCCAATAAATTTAATTAATATTGCTAAGAATATTCCAAATTATTATTGAAACACAATTATTATATTCATTTGATCACATAATCTTACGTGATAATTGTATCATTTTTCCCTTTATAAAATCAATTACTCTTGAAGTATCATAACCAATAATATAGGTTAATCATATTCATAAAATAAACGAATCAACATAAATACACAATAAAATGAAACATTATTCCACAATATTGTTCATCATTTACATATCCAATAAAATCTTATAGTATTCTATATACCTAGATCTTATTGGGTTCTAGAATTATTAAACATCTTCCGAAATTACATTTATCACTAAATCACCAAATAATTTCCCAAACCCATTATTATATATTATAAAAATAATATATATTCAAAATTAACTATTCCATAATCCATAAAATGGATTAGCTAAAAATAATAATTTATACAAATATGGTGATTGTGTAGGCCAGGGGTAGTCGATTCACCCTTGTAGCTCTTTGGTTGTGGGTTCAATTCCCACAGCCTTGCTGGATGCGATGAGTTGTCACCAATCCAACGGGTTCTCCATTTTTAAAAACATATAATTCTTATAAAATTTACTAAATATAATTATGAGATCCAAAATAAAAATAAAAAATTTTAACCATAAATTATATTTTATACCATTCATTTTTCATCTCAATATGTAATAAACCATAATCAATTACAAAATAAATGTCTCATATTAAGCCATTTTAAAATAAATATTTCATAACACAAATCCTCAAAAAGAGTTTTTAATAAACTAAAATTATGATCAGACATAATATTTAATCCCATGATGATATCCCTAACCCCTAAAAATACATCAAACTCTCCAATGTTGTATAAAAACTACTCTGATACCAACTATAAGAACCCACACATAAATGATACATATTCTAGTTATTTTTAAAACTAGAAATAACATTCATTTCCCAAAAATGATTTTTGGGTTGGAATTTTAGAGATTTTAGGAAACAACCTACATAGTAAACCCCTATATTAAAATTGTAAACTTATACTCACAATAATTTGTTTATAAAAACAAAATTTTTTAAAATAAAATAATATTTCTTATGCTAAAATGTCATCACACATTTCCCATGACCTCATCCTTCAGTCAACTCTTCCTTAAACCATATGAGAACTATTTTCAAACATGGGATAAGAAAATAATCTCAATAAGATACATTAACGAATATAATGCATTATTCAAAAGAAAAATCATAAAAAATATCCATAAAAACATAAATTTATATCCAGAAAAATGTGATCAAAAATTCAAATAGATAATTATTACCTCTTAAAAATGGAAGGATATTATTGATAACTCATAAGAAATCATATAAAAGAAAATTATTTAACTTTGGGAAATATTCAAATGGAATAACCATTTAATCATCATCCTAATATTTCAGTCTTATAAATAAAATATCCTTATGAATGAGTTCCATTCATTTCAATCTTACAATTTGAATAGACAAACAGATGACTTCAATACCTAATTCATTAGACGTCATAATCTAATCATCAATATATTTTTTCCCTGAAACCACACATCCTTGGTTTGTCACATAACCAATAATAAAGTGTTTAAGTACCATTATATAATCATAAATCATAAAATCGTGTAGTTTTCAACATAGAAGTCTTAAAATTTAATTTTCACATGTAATAGAATATTTCATGTTATTGAAATAACAAAACCACTTTGAAAAAAAATAAACATTTAAAAATATATTTTAAAATCGAAGTTCCCCATACCACTTTTAAACCATGGAATGAAACTAAAAAATTACCATTCAATACATCAGTTTCCACAGAAAAAATGCATAAAATATATTTTAAAAACATGGACATGAATGTGAGATATTTAGAATAATATATAATTAATACATTAAAAACAGTTTTTTAGCTAATGAGTTTCATACATTGAGTCTGACTCATCACGTACACTATTTATATTCCATAAAAAAACATAAGATTATTATTTACATACATTAGACCTATTTTAATGTATATTAGTATGTTTATTTCATTTATTATTATAAATAACTGACAATAAAACATTACATAATCTTTAATTAATTGAATAGTTGTCATTGAGGATCTTTTATGGGTTAGAGTATGAAGGAATTAGGACATAACTATTACATTACATCTCAAAAATTACAAAGTAGACAATTATACTCGGTTTCAATTTTTTCAGAAAATAAAAACTCCTTAAAAAAGAGTTATGTATAGTTCAATGTTTTAGACATCACAACATTCCCTTAATCCCATCCTTGACCATATTCATCTTTTAGTCCTATGAAAAAAATTAAAAAAACTTGGGATGAGCATAAAAAGTTCACTAATGTTTATAAAATAAATAATGAAAACATTAGATCATGAATATATACAAAACATAAGCTCTTACCTTATAAAATAATATGATTTATTAGTACCACATAGAAATCAAAATTCAAAAAGGTATCTTGTGACATCCATATCATACTTACATTGTAGCTATCACATCTATGCATGGAGTAACATTTAGAATTTCCATAATAGTATATTCCATAAATCTCATATGAGAAACATTCACGTTTACCTCTGTCATGTTTCCCAATTCATTGGAGAGATATATCTAGCTCACCCGACTTAGGATTATCACAGAACCACCCGTATACATTAACAATTCTCAAGAACCATAACATATACATAAGAAATAAAACAAACATAATGTATAGTTAATATTTCCACATTTCAATCACAATATATAATTTAAATATATTGATATAAAAAACAATTATTTAAACCATTTTCAATACCATAATACATAAAATAGTATATGGCATTTATTATTCTTTTAAAAAAATTATGTCCTTTTACGGAAGAAAAAGATCAAATAATACCCACGGCGGTGGAAAAGTCGTTGTCACCACTAACGTTAAAAAGAAAAATTCTATTTTTTGTCATTTAGTAAAATGATTTATAGAAAAAGTTTACATTTGAATGAAAAGAAATGTAAAAGGTGTCTATACACCGTATAAATGAATGTCGTGTATAAAAAAGTATATGCCTCAATGAAAGGAGATTAAGATGACGTCCCTTACCTCATGTATGACTTGACTTGATCGTTATTTAATATTCTGATTGAAAAACTAAAGTTTATTTATCCTTGATTAAAAAACTTTTCAGCTTTATTATTACTTTTATATCAATTATTACATTTCTATAACAATTAGTTAAATATTTGAGTTCATATCGGACATTTTGTCGATGTTCGTAACATGAGTTAAAAATGAGTTTGTTATAATTATAAATTGTCCACGTGGTAGAAATTCCATTGTATCCATAATGATATTCATGATTTAGATATCATATATATCAAATATATCTAGTATATATATGTATTTATAACTGTACATATCTTTTGGAGGTATGAAATAAAATTCACCATTCAGGGAGACAGTAAGTCGTACGTACGCATTAATGATGCTTTCATTCCTATTTCGTATTTAATAGAATTAGAACATAATGATATATAGGTATATTATAATTTCAGTATAATATCATATATAATTTCATTAACTTCATCTTTATATTTTCCACTTAGTGTGTGAATGATTCATATCACTTTTTTTGGGAGGTAGTCTACACTTCGTCAAATGAAATTATTGTATTTACTAATTATGGAAACCAAAAAGGTATTATATAAATAAAATATACTAAAGCATATAAAAAATGTAGATATAATATAAATCACATATAAATATATTTCTATTTTAATTTCCACCATATGAGGTGGTAGGAGAATATTGAATAATCGTCGTTTCGTGAGGCGTTAGTTTTCCGTTCACAGAAATAGAGTTTTATTTACCAATTTGATTGAGGTGTTGGTATAAGTAGTTATAATACATCTCATAACAAAAAATTAGTATATTTAGGATTCTAGTTTTGTAATAAAATGAAGTAATAAAAATAGTTTAGGTGGTTGGGGAAGTAAAATAAATCCAACGAGCTTAAGAGAATATGTTACCTTTAAATGAGGTATCTCTCTTGGTTTGAACCAAATAGTTTACTTGAATATCCATCATCATATGGGAAGAATTATCGGAGGAGGAGAGGGATGTATAAAACTAAATTTGGCAGAGGCTAGACGAGCCAATGAGTTTGAGAAGACTGAGGAATTGGTTAGATGTGAAGGCTTTTTATAAGGGACCAGAGGGGCTTTTTAAGAATGTTTAAATATATTATTTTATTATATAATAATATTTATTCTATAAACGTCCTAAACTAATTAATGTACATGATAAGATGAATCGTTTTTAAAATAAAATCCTCCATTAAGAATTGGACAGGTTTTGGATAATTTTTTAATGTTTATAATCTTAATTATTTAAATCATTCATTAATGAGGTAAACACTACATCATTAATCTGCCATTATTATTATTATTTATCTGATGTCTAATAATTATGAAGAAAATACAATGTTGTAAAAAATATTTTTAAATATCAATTTTACATTTTTTGTATAAGAGATAACTAATATAACCCCTTGTTAAAATTATTTTACTAAAAGATATATGTTTGTATCATTTTTGTATTTAATTTAAATTAAATAATATAAAGTGTCATTATCACTCACACATGGCTCCATTGGGTCCCAAAATCGACACAAAGATTCCCATGGTCTAAAATGTGTCAACCAATTAGATTAGAACACATTTTAGGGTTATTTAATAATATTATTATTATACTTCTTAACCTTATTTACAATATATATCCTTTAACCATGGTTAATAAAATATTTCTTGAGGAAAATATTCATAATGTATATAAATAAAAGTTATCTATTTACACAATTTAGAACACCTAATTCTAAATATGTAATCCATTTGTCCAAATTCAAAACATAGAAGTGGCATAAATTAATTTAAAATTATTTTCAGCTGTCAAAACAAAGAATGTTTTTAAGAAATAATAACTATTATAAGATTGACACATATTTATTCGTAGAGATATTGTCTCAATCTATTTACCAAATTCATCTAACTCTTAAAATTTATAGAGAGTAAAATAAGAGGTTATATTCATTTAAAATAATTAAAATAATAATACCTTCGCATTCCATGTAATAATATCCAAATAATCTCTAGCCATATTTTTCATCCTTCATGAAATAATATTTTTTAAACTTTAGGAACACTTCAAATATATTTTCCATGTGAATGGATCTTTGTTGGTAAAATGGAATTATCTCACATTAATTGTAAACAAATCACTTAGTTCTTCATTACTATTTTTATTTAATCTTAATTCCCACATAAAAAGTTCCTGAATAAATAGTGTAAGTAACTTTTTCAAATAACTATATTTATTTTTTCATTTGGAATATGAATAATGAAAGTACCACAATTACTTTTTCCAACACCTGGCTATATATAATTCTCTAATATACTCAATATAGTTCAAAAATACATGATTGATTGGGAGCTTCACTAATTCATCTTTTCATCAACAAACATTGACATCATTTATAATTTATTAATCTATATTTGTCATAAATACAACTGACATAAAATTGGGTTCAATAGTTGTCTTCTTTCTTTGTAAGGTGATTCTTAAATTTTCGTTATGGTTCTCCCACTTTTTTATTGTTTTTTTTCTTATACAGATATGTTATAAAATTTTAATTGAGGTATAACCCATATGTATGGTCTAATTGAGTAATATTGAATTTGGTGATTTGTTTTGTAATATTATTTTATTATTTATCTTGCATATTAATTACCTATTTTATATTAATGATACAAAGTGAAAGGAAATGTTTCAAAAATCACCAATTATTGAATATTTTTACTTTATTTTAATTTTTACTTCCATTCATTGGTAATTTGACATCCCTTAGAGGATTGATATATAGAGTGGTTTTGTGGAGTTTCTCCATGACATTAGGAAGTATCATGTGACGACATTAGTATTTTTTATAATTAGTCAATTTTATATATAATTATTATTAATTATTAGATATATATTAATATTTATTATTATAACTGTATAAATTATTTTATTAATATAAGTAATAAGAATATGATTTTCATTTCCAAAGGAAACAATTTTTTTATTAAAAATAAATTTTTTCCAATTGACATATGGATTTATTTTAAAATTAAATTTCTAAATTTGTGAATTTTAATTTGAAAAAATGAACATAATTATTATATTCAATATATCATAATTATATTTTAGTGATTTTTTGATATTTTTAAAAAATGGTCTATTATTAATTCAATAGAAAAAAAATACCATGTTCTTCAAATACTATAAGTTTAACATTAATAATGAATTAAAAAGTAACCATTTTGTTTTAATGTTGCTTGAAATTCAATTAAATTGTATTTTTTTATAAACTAATAAATGTCATGAGAATAAATATTATACATGATTTTAGTGAAAAATAAATTTTCTCGTGAAAAGATATTTTTCGAAGAAACATTTTTCATTGTGTTATGAATACTTATATTAATGTAATATTATTCCACCTATAAATACTGATTATTATAAAATAGTTCTCGTATTTTAAATTTTAATGTCAAATTTAGATAAAAAGGTTCAGTAAATTTTTTGAAATAAAAATATATATCCTTAGTAAAATTTAGTCACCATGATAAAGGCTAAATAGGTATAAAGTGATGTTAACTTAATAAACAATTCCACATAAAATTACCTTGAATTGATTGGTCGACATGATTATCAAACTTCATTATCAAATAGTGGAAATTGGAATATTATGACTTAACATTACATGATATTGATATTTATTAAAAATAAGGAAATCAAATTTTTCAACGAGTGCTCCTCCTATCACTAATAAAATATTCCATGTACAATCTCACTTCTCTACACACATTGATCAAAACATCTCAACCAAGACTAGAAAAACCAGCTTCAAAAACCACATTCCTACATCATATAAGTTCTATTCTTCCCAAAATATGAATAGAAGAATATAAAAACACTGATTTTCATACATAGACAATATACCATGTTTTTAAAATATTTATATCCTAACATTACTACATTCTTAATAATCATAATAGTTTCGTTTCATTAGAAACATGGAAACATATACAATGGTCCATATGGGTGATATTCCCTCTCCACCTATGTTATTCATAACTATCAACCATATGAGACATGTGATTCATTATAAATTTCTCCATAACATGGGGAAATGATGCATAAGAATGTGTGATCTCATATAATCTGTAAGGGGAAATGGGAGATACCTAAGACTAACATGAATATGACTATATAAGAACATGATCGTATCATTTGAAATCCATATCCTACATATCAATTATTTTAATCACGAGTCATGACATAAATAATTGTAGTTTATAATCTATTATTCATTAGTGAATCAATTAACTTGATCCATGAGAGCATAAGGCATAGAATTTTTGACATACATATATGCATAGAGAATATTATTTCGAGGATACACACCAAAGACGTTAATAACATTTTTTGGAATGGGATAACCACCAACGTACAAACCTTGGGAATGGGATGACTGGAAACATACCATCTATTTTTGCCTTGGTATGACCACCCAAGAGACGTCATTTTTTTGGATTGGGCATAATACATGTGAACCATATTTTTTGAGTTTAGTCTAAACACCCATATTCCACTATCATTATGATTGGTAAAAATTACCATATACCAACATCATTGATATTGGGATTAATGGAATCCCTCCTTTTTATTAAAAAAATATCATTACATTGTACAAAATATATGACATTTTCATGTTCAATTTCAAGAAAAAATGGAACACAATACATGAAAACATAAAATATTCATATAAATCCACTTTAATTAATTCTTCATGGGATCACCCTTATGATATAATTACTACATCTCATAGAATGGGGACATACATATAACGAAATGGGTGATCAATAATTCTAGCAATGGAAATAACATGAGAGACATGTTACCTTTCATCTTTATACATAACAATAAGATCAAACATTATAATTATAATGCATGATAAAGAGGCATATAATAATAATATAAACATGATTCAAAAAATGGAAATGTTTCTACAAAATAAAATTTAAAAATTAATAATAATATCAAAATGTTTACTTGATAAGGTATCATAATACATGACATATCTAGAGATTTAATTCTTTACCCAGTGCATTGGAGAACTATCCTATTGAAACCATCATATGAATTAATTTAATGCGAGACATATAGATCATAATAAATTATTTCTTTAATATCTTGTGAAGAATAATGAATGTGTTTTTTATAAAAAGTAATGGCATACAAATGGTCATAAAGATATTATCATTACATAATAATTATCCCATGGAATGGGAATGTGGATTTCATGTATATAAATACACATTTAAATTATTTGTGTTGATATGAAGATGAAAAAACCATGATAATAAATGATTTTTGTATATTCAAATATATAATGAACAAGGATTTCTCTTATAAATGGGGATGAAATTTGGGAAATAAATTTCGTAGTATGACAGTTTTAAAATGTGTCATTACAAATGGGGAGATAAGAGGGGAAAAGGGTAACACATTTTTAAAATACTATTATTACAGTAATGGGAGAATATAATTTGGAAAAAAAAAATTTCCTGAAAGTTGGAATACATACCACAAATGGACACTTGATTGGACAAGGGAATTGAATATTACCCGTAACATGAAGAGTTACTCCTATATCATATAGTATGTAACCATTAAATCTTAAGGAAACATTGGTGGGACTACTCATGATGAAAACCCACTCGGAATTCCTGGAGTAATGAATTTTAGTGAATTTAAATCGATAAATGAACGTATATTTATAGAAGGATTTGGGGATTTATTTAATATTTTCCAAAAATCGGAATTGGAAAACATAGTTATGGAAAATGAAAAACCATTGTCCTACTGATAGTTTTCACTCATGGTTTTGTAAAGTTAAGAAAAAATTTATGAAATTTTAAGACTCTTGAACCAAACACCCTTATTCATAACATCTTTTTGCATGGAAATATAATGATTCCATAATGTAAATTTATTAAAAATAAAATATTCATTTTTAGTCATTGGAATGTAAATTATATATTCAAAAATGGATTATAATATATTTAAACAATTAATATTAATATAATAATTGGTTTTTGGTCTTGGGTGGTGTTTAATTAATTATTACATCATTACAACATAAGTATTATGTCATAAAAGATACTGAAACCCTAAAACAATTTTTTTTCTATTCAAAAAAATTAATGTTTTTTGAAAATTATTATAAATTCACCCTAGAAAAATATTGATATGATTATTTCAAAAGTAATGTTTATTTTAATAGAAATTGTTTCTAAATATGATAATTTTAACTTTTAAATATAAAAATACTTATATATTTAAAAATACCTATTTTTAAGTCATAGAAAAATTTTTGACACAAACATGAAATTTCAAAGATATTATAAAATTATATTATAATTTATTATTTAAATAAAATGTAGTTTAGAATAATATTTCACGAAATATATTTTATTCAAACTACCTTAGTTTATTACAAAAAGTAAATTTAGTAACTAGAAAAAAATTATGTTATACTTCCATTCAAAATCAAATTTAATAACTAAAATAATTCATAAAAGGTTTTTATGGAGTAAAAAATTTAATTAAAAAATGAACATAAACTATGTTCTTGTAACATAATCCCTTATTTCACCAGCATACCCTCTATGAGTAATGTTTGTGATGTCCTTTGTTTTGGCGGGGTGGGGGGTCTCAGATAACATCGACTGAGTGGTAATATCCACCAACAAGAACTTATCATGTAGCTGATTTCATTAATGCTACAATGATTGATGATCAACATTGGTGGGGTCAAGTTAAATCTCCAAGGAAGACACCTCCCTCCGATGTTCGGACAAATGATCTTCAAAAAACATGACTCTACTTATTGTTCTCATTGATTCTTCAATTAGTAACAATTATCCTTGTTCAATACTTATTATAAACACTATTTATAACAATAAAAATATCAATGAACTATATAGTTTTCAATGTTTTTATTTAATAATTGTTATATTGACCAATATTCATATAACGATCAAACCTAATTGGCCACATTTCCCTTCATACCCTATAAATACCAAATTATTAATTAACTCAAAATTCACCATTTCGTAAGATGCTGATTGGTTTAATAATACTCTATTACATTTCTGTATAATTTCTAGTGGGGTGATAATTCTAGTATTTTAGAGATATTTTTACATTACCATTTTTGATGTTCGATTTTATATATTTTGTCTAATTTTAATGTTTTGAATTTTAATTGGATCCATAGCAGACTAATGTAAGGATAATTGTTAAAGAGATAAATTTTTTTTGTTTATATTCATTTTTTAAGTGTATTATATTATATAGTTTGTACCAAAAATTTATTTTGGATCAAAAATCATTTAGAAAATGTCCAGGTCACTTCAATTTTTCCCGTTATGAAATTTACTCCTGCTAATTTCAACTTGATTTCATAGATGAGATATGGTGAGGGTACTTCTATCTCAATGTATCCTATAGTTCCCACATGTCCTCTTCATTTTTATTGTTCATTCATAAATCTATTAAAATTTTATTATTATTATTTTGGTGAACCTTGTCTCTATAGTCCGGAATATCCACCGGCTTCTCCTCATATGGGATGTCATGTTCAAGTTGTACCACCATCAGATTTTATAAATGAATGGGATTAGGTATGTAGGTGAGTATGATAGATACATGGAATAAATCATGAAGTGGAGATATATTTGGTGGTAGATATAGTCTATATTCCACTTCTCTTCGGTGATAAAGGATTACATTAGGCCATTGATCCTATTGTTAATCTTACCATTCTTTCCCAACAGCATGACTCCATTCATTAGACATATCCAATGGAAAAATTTATCCCTAACATCAATCTAAAATTATCTTTGATGAATGTCACAATAGTTTTTTTTCCAACTTCAACCTACCTATATGTATTTATGGATGGAATGAACCTTTTTGGCCATCTCCTACATAATATTGGGACCAATAAATTTCCTCTCTAAAACTTTATCGCAAAATTTAGGTGTTCTATATCACTATCCATATAGAGAATCATATTGTGCCATTTTAATAATCGAGTGGATGATGTTGTTGTATGCGAACACAACAAAATTTATTTCTTGATCTCATAAACCATTAAATTCCATTGACCATTGTTTAAAGAAGTACTCAATTGTCTGAATAGTCCTTTCATTCGGGCCATCAGTTTAGGGGTGACAGACAATATAAAAATTCAATTAATTGTTCCCATTCTTTTGAATACTACCTTATAATCTTGGTTTGAACCATTGATCATGGTCAGAAATGATAAAATTTTTTCCCATTGAATAATAACTAGTCCCTTTATATATGTCATTTCAAGTTGATGAAAATGTAAATGTTCCTGAATAGCAATAAAATGCATAGTATTGGTGATTATATCCACTAAATCTCAAATCACATTGTTTCCATGTGATGTTCTTTAGAGAACGGTGATGAAATACGTTGGAATATTATCTCACTTCAATTTTGTATCAGTAGTGGTTGCCATACCACTTTTGGATGTTTTTTCTCTTCCTTCACTTGCGGTCATACCAAGTACCATGCAGTGTATTAATTAATATCCATTTTCATACAATACCACCAACAATTATCACAATGTTACATATAAATTTTAGTACATCTAGTATGTGTAAATAATTTATATCAATTATCTTTATCCATCATATCCTTGTTTAGCTCTTGGATAAATAAAAAATATAACCTTTTTTTAAATTTTAGTACACCTCCATGATCAATATTGGACTTAGTAAATATCCCTTTCCTCATAGGCTCTATCATCTTTTGTAACGAATGATATTCTATTTCAGCATTCATGATCCTATCAAGTAATGATGATTGATAAATCATTTCGGATATGGTTGATGATATCACTTCCCTAATGATTACCATTTCCAGTTTTACTAGTTTCTTAATCAATGGATCTTGTTAAATCCTCATCATTGCTTGAAAATGTTGGTATATTCTATTTAATTCATTACTGGCATTGGTTTCTCTTCCATTGTAAAAATTAAATAACTATTTGTAGTCTTTAAGAAGTTAGAACCATATCCATGGTCTCAGGGTTATTTACATTTTTGTGGAAATACACTTAAAACATTGGGGGTCTGAGTGTGTATCACATTCCACTCTATAAATATTGTTCCACCATAATTTCAGAGAAAAATTAACTTTATATTTCACCTAGTCATGTATAGGATAATTTTTTACAAGAATTTAACTATTGATATACATAAATGATCACCGTGTTATTTTTTATGTACATTAACCTAACCAATATCTGAGATAAATAAATATAAATAACAAATAAATATTCGCTAGTGGGTAGATTTGACAAGGGTGAAGTTTCCAATCACTTCATCAGTTCGTAGAAACATTTTTCAAACTCTATTATCCAAATGAATATAGAAACTTATCATGTTAAATTAGTTAGTGGATTTGAATTTCATGAAATATTTTCCACAAACATATTATAATATCCAAAAAAATAATGGAAAAAATAAATCATATTTATTATTGTAGGATGAGACCAATCCCCTACAACCTTTTTCATTATATGTTTAATTATGATTCTTTCATGTGTTACAATGTCCCCTCGGAATAGAATTTTTTGTAACAAGAATAAACATGTTATGAATCATCCAATATGTTTCTACTTGATTAGATATCCCACTATAACAATTAGATGATCCTCATTATACTCTTAACATATGAATTATATCATAATATCATCAATAATAAATTAAAAAATATATCATGGTAGTTTATAATGAATCTATTCATCAATTCCAGATATATAGTTGTTTAATTAGTCAAGATGAAGGGAATAAAGGGAAAATAATAATTCCCATAAATTATTCAGAAGTAATTCATTGGAATGTCTTCTTTAGTCACCATCAATTGATGATACCCATATTGGGGGTCAGTCTTGGAGAATAATTAATCCCAATAATCTATCCAAATAAATCATCAATCATTGACAGAAGTTACTTTTTCATCATTGTGATCCCATTATCTTTTCCATAATAAATCTATATCTTGATTGATAGATTCTTATTTTTCACAAAATAGTATATTTTCCCCCAATGAGACACACTTTCTCAGATGAATCCATTATACAGATGATATTGAATATGTTGATTTAGTTTCTCTAAATCGATATTTTCTATTCTATAAGATGACTTTTAGATCATCTTCACTATAGTTATGAGTTAAATTGATAACTCTATTTATCATTCTATGGGAGATCTAGGAAACTATTAATGAAATATGTTACTATATTCTTGAGAGAATGGGAAATTACCTATATTTATACATTAATTCACTTATCCCTTTTCAGAGATCAATTTCCTAAAAAAGGATATAGAGGGTTCCTCAAGGAAAATATCAGGTTGATATTTCACTACAGTGAAAATTATTGTGGTTTATTTATTAAAGACTACTGAAATATTCCTGATTTTCTAGATTTTCCTAGAATTGTAATTTGGGAGCCATTCCATCCCAATTATAGTTTCTAATTACACCATTGTATGACTACTAGATTTTCATTTTGAATGTAATCTATGAAGTAATTACTATAGTCACTATACCTTATTGATTGTAGGACAATACCACTATGATTCATGATTGATAACCCTAATTCTATTAGTACATGGATTGATAATATATTATTTTAATCCATAGGTAAAAAACATCTATAGAAATAGAATAAAATAAGTACTTATTAGGAATGAGAGCACAATGAGTGTACCTGCCTCCTCCTTATTTTGACCCTCATCTTCAGCTATCATGATCGAAAATTCCCAACCATTCTCCCTTATCCTATGTTGATGTTTACGGTGGTTCCCATCCCACATATATTTATTTTGATATTGATTTGAAAATTTACCATGATTTCCACACTTTAAGAATTGATTTTCTAGCTATGCCACCACCTTCTTACCGTATTCATTAGTGTTGAGATGTTATGGAATCACCTCACCATGCCAATTTAATGATATATGGGAATCTCTTCCACACTTATATCACTTTCCACTCCTATAAAATCCATTCCCTGAGTTAATTTCCCAACTTTTTTCATCCGATAAGTTTCACTTTCTTTCCACATCTTCCATGATCATATTTCTACCTTATGTTTGGATCCATTATTGTCTTCTTTACATTAGATCTATGTGACCAATACATATCATTAAACTATAAGTCAACCATAATAGCACTCCAATATTTCTCTACATAGCTTTCATTATTGATTTCCCAGATTCATTTTATATGGGGTCTCAGTCTGCCAAATAATATTTAATCATTTATATTAGGATCTGTAAAAAATATAGAGGTGTATTAATATAGTCTTGTAAATTTCATCTCACGAATTCCCACCAATTCATTTTCTTTATACTTTAGTTCAGGGTATTCCTTTTAAATTTTCGTTAAAATTGAATGAGGTAAATACATAATTAATAATATTCAATTGAACTCATACCAATTCAAATAAAAAATACCCCTTATTGGATTCAATGATTTAATTAGTTTTTACCATTTATGAGACTATCCTTATAAGAGATTTAAATCCATTGTCTAATTCTAATTATTATAATTATGGATTATAGAAATTTTTTCTTTATATAGTATATATATTGTTCATAAATAAATTTATCAATATACCCTCTAAAATAAGGCGGTTGTTGACAAATAATGGACTCAATGGAAGGTATTTCCCCTTGAGCTGAATCAAAAATCTCAACATGGTTCATGTTTCTAATCATAACTCGGGTTATTTGAATCATCGTATTCATGATTTTTTCTATTCTTTACTCCATCATAATAATATAAATGAATCATTTGTTTCATTCATTATTTATTTGTTCACTCTTATTACCAACAATTTTTATATCATAAGAGATATGTAGTGAGAAAAATATTACTTTTCTGAATCACATATTTATAATAATTTTTTTCATAAAATAGATTTCTGAAATATTTGTTAAATATCCTATAATAATAACAAACACTTTTATAAATAATTCATTATGGTTTATAAAATGCATGTTATTAACCGAACATATCACCAAGGAGTTTCAAACCAAGAGTGCACAAAGGGTCATCGTTGGTCACTAGATTCTATTCATGACTCGCTCAAAATGGATTTCATTGGTAATACTAGAATATAAATTTGTACCAGATCCACGTTGAGTTAGTTGTATCTAGATAGATAAATCCTTTATTAGAAACAGTATATATAATAAATAACTGAATAAATTACTCAGGTTTACATATATATGAAAACAAATTTAAAATAAATGGTGATAGGATATTCAAATTAAAAAATATGATTTATCATGTAAATGATAGTGCAATTAGAGAAATAAATTCAACAACATAATGAGAATAAAACAATTTTTAAGAAAACAACTATGTGAGAGAAAAAAATGTGATCCCCTTAAAAATGTATATTATTATAGAAATGGGAAAATAGATAGTGGACAAAAATACTTTTTTTTCAATTTGATGACATACCACAAAAAGACCATTAAATGGATATGGAAGTTAAGAAATCCTATTTACATTGAAGAGTTGCTCCTAGATCTTGAGGAAGGGACCGATTGGTGCTTGAGGATACCTTAGTGGAATAAATGGAAGGAAACATCACTATAAATCTTTGGATTGTAGATTGGGAGTGAAAAGAAATATAGAAATGTGTGGATATTTATAAGAGTAGTGGGTGATTTGTTTAATATTTTTCAAATAATGGTATTCAAAAACTAATATGTGTAAAATGAGAATACATTGGCATACCCATTATTTTTTCAAATAGTTTTGGACTTTTGGGTCACATAATATGAAAATTTAATCCTCATTATACGAAAACCATTATATAATGCACATTTTGGCATAAGAATGTAATGATTCGACATGGGAATGTTTTAAAAAAAATTGAATTATAGAATTTGGAAAGAAAATCATATTTTTATTATTTGATTATGATATATAAAAATACATAATATTAATAAAATAACATATTTAATGATTTAGATTTTGTTTAATTAATTATTAAATCATTATGACTTATGTATGATGTCAAAAAATATACTAAAACCCTAAAAATATAATTTGTACTATTCCTGGAAAATAAAGTATTTTGGAACATTATCAAAAAATAAAAATAGCCAGAAATAGATGTTCTGAATTGAAAAATTATTTTTATGTTATAATAAAAATTCTCTAAATTTGAAAATTTTATCCATTTAAAAAATATAGATTTATTTAAAAATAATCGTTTTTATGGAACAATAAAATTTGAAACACTTATAAAAATTTTCATTGGCCATTCTAATGTTATTTTAAAATTATTTACATAAATAAATGTTTTCTTAAAAATTTTAATTCAAATTGATAATATTCTGAATATCGTATTTTAATATAAATATAATAAATATTTTATAAAAAAATAAAACTATCTTTTATTTTGATCAAAAACATAAATTTAAAAAATTCATCCCAGTTATACATATATTTTATTAAGAAAAAATTTTACAGGGGGAATTAATAGAATAGCCATTTTATTTAAAAAAAGAATTTACAATATGGTCTAGACGTGTAACCCCTTATTAAACACACATATTCTCTACGAGCAAGGTGTCAGATGGTCATAGTTTCCTTGGGTGGAATGGATACCATTGACTGATTTGTAATCTAAAATAACCTAATCTTAAACTATATGTGATTTAATTCACTATTCACATTATTATGATTGGATTGGCATTGGATGATGGAAAACCCCGGTGACAATACCCCCCCCCCCCATGTTCATAAAAATGGCCTTAAGACGACACAACTCTAGTAGTTGATTACATCAATTCCCTTTTACGTATCAATTACCTTTAGTCATTACGACTTATAAATACTAATTATAAACGTCAAATTATCAACCAAGTTTGTAGTTTCAAATAGTCATATTATCCAATGGTTTGTAACAGTTGAATTCCAAGAGTCACATTTCCCCAGATACCCTATAAATACCAATTTTCCTTCACTAATAATTGGTTATGAAATCCCCCAAAATTAATATTTTCATTTATCAAGAAGTTTATTAGATTAATAATATTCTATTTCGTTTCTATAGAAACTATTGTGGGTCTAAGATTCTAGTATATCGGGGATATCCTCACAAATCCAATTTATATTTTCTATTTTTTGGGTTATATATATAAATAATGTAATGGTCATTGATAAAGAGATAAATTTTTTGGTTTCTATTTATTTTGTACATGAATGAAATTATATATAAAGTAACAAACTTTTATTTTGGAAACAAGTATAATTAGAACAAATGTATGATTCGTTATAGTCTAAAGGAATATGTATAGTCATCTCGGGGATTATGCTATACACCCATGTACCCTCATCATTATGCTTGGGAAAAATAACATTGTACCCAAATCATTGTGATTTGAAAAAACACCCATGTTTCCTATGGGATTATATGTAATTTATCATTACAAATTCATAGAAGTACTATATAGGAACAACCATCATGTAAGCTTTAACACACTCAACCCGTGATATATGGTCTTCCAAGTCATATAATATATAATGGGATTACATAGATCTATTTGGGCCAAACCATCATATAAGCTATATCCAGGAACCAATACATGAATAATGTATAAATAAAATTTTATATGGTCAAAAATATCATTAAACCAATCATTATTCTTTCATAACATCGTTAAACTGTGGAAAGAAAATTGGATTCATGTCAATATCATTGGAACATGATTAAAATGTGGGAAAAAAGGTTCCATTACAATATCCAGGGAATCGTATTGACCCATGGATAATAAATTGGTTATATAAACATCTTTTCATTATATTATAAACCATTCAGACAAAGAATATGATTGGTATCCTAAAAATATTACCCCAAAAAAGAATATTAAACACCCAAATATTTAATCTTATATAGGATTTAATTTTTATTGAATCATTTAAAAAAATAATTTTTCAAAATAACTATTCCATATCTAAAAAAATATTATAAAACATTAAAACATTTTGAAAATAAATTTCAATGAAGATAACCTAGAAATCATTTAAATAATGATTTGAATATAATTTATAACAATATTTAAAATATAAAAACAATTAATAATATTTTACATGAAAATGTGATTAATATATTATTTGAAAATATTATTTAAAATAATTTTAGAAAAAAATGCAATCAATGAAAACATTTTATCAACCGAATAGAGTAATAAAGATGGATTTTATTAAAAACATCGTCTTTTTTATTCTATGTACCAATGAGGAGGAAAATACTACCATTACATAAAGATATCGTAGATAAATAGAAGATATGAAAATTAATGTGAATTATCGATATGTGGATCATAATATTTTATCAATGGAAGTATAATCACAGATAATCATTATAAACAGAGAGATTATAGAAATCAACGTTTATCATTTACAAAACATTGATTCAAACTCCGTATGAAATGATTACATTAATGGAAGATTAAACTATCAATAAAGTATTTATATTCATAATATAACATGTAAATGGGAAAGTATATTCACCTCATAAAATAATATAGGTTCATAACATAGTATGTGTCTCGAAATAGTAAAATTGAGACAAAATTACCATTAAAGATTGGTAGCATTGAAATCATACCCCCATTAAGGATGTTTTATAAAATGAATTTTGAAATAACAAAAAAATTATTTAAATGAATCACAGAGTACATTTATTGGTATTATATACATAATGTAGATGTAAAGGTAGTTTTTTAGATAAATTACAACATCGACTCATTATTTTAAATAAATTGACGATTACACGTATCTAAAATAAAGGATTTTATTTTTTTCATTTTACTGAAAGGTTAGAATATCATGATTGAGTTTATCTTCATGAGTTCATTTATATTTTATAAAACCTTTTTTCAAAGGGAATCATCCAGATTTTTAGCTTCATGGAAAACAAGTTTGATTATTTTTTATCAATGTGGAAATCTTTTCACTATGATCAGACCATCCTCCAGTATGTTCCCATTAAAAATATATGATACCAAGCATCATTAAATGAAAAATATTATTAAATTATGATTTAAAATAAACCTCATTATAGCTACATTTCCTATCCACGTGAATATAATTAATTATTTCTAGCATTCCAGCTTCAAGGGCTTTGTAATTTCTATATGGCAAATAGATATAGTCAATGATATCTCTATTCTGATCCCTAGTTAATGATCTATAATTCCTTAGACTATGATTCCCTTTGGAATATTGATTAGTTTTTATATTTATCCAAAAAAAAATGGGGAATCCAATGAACCTCATGAATTCGATGAGTGGGCATGGTAGCTACAAAGAATGATTTGGTTCATCAACCCAACAATGTCCCAAGTATAATTGTTGTAGTAACTTTTATGAATTTGAATTTAATTCTATACATACAATGCAATATCATTAAATGTATAAAAAAGTATACATGGTGTGTGGTATTGGATATTTTTATTTCACTATTCCAAATGACATAATGTATCTATGCACATGTACTGCTGAATATATTCATTAATTGCATGGGCCATTGAAGATTCAAAACATCCTATAAGAGTATTTCAATTTGGTCTTTTTACAGGGGGTAGAGATAAAATTTATCGAATGGTTCCATCCCAAATGATGATTTTTTCCAACCAATGATGATATAGTCCACATATCTTCTTTTTATATACTATATAATGCACACATAGAGAAAAAAATAATTCCTCTCTATTGAAATAATACATCAAATGGAACACTATAGGATTCAATTATTTAAAATAAGAGAGAACTATGAAGGTTTCATCCATCAGTTGTTTAAATCACCAATCAAAATTGGAGTTCCATTAATATCATTATTGTAGAATGACTAAATATTTAGATGTCCAATTGGGGCCAGTTCCAAAATTAATTAGTCATCATGTGTCAGGAATTAAATATTTGAAATGGATGATTTACATTCATTCGATAGAGTTTCTATGGTTATCACATGGTCTTTTGTAGTGATATTGGGATCATTTGCATACATCATGTTATTTTTCATGTTAATAAAATGATTAATCAAACAATTTTATTTAAATAATTTGATAGAGGGGTTGGATTTTATAATCAATTGAGATTGTATGTACACCTTAGAACATATAGTTCACTCTTGTCCATATTGAGGATTCCATGTATTAATGTTTTCTAGACATAAAATTATTTATCATTCTGGTTCTGTGAAGTTACAATGATTTATAATTACTATTGGATACCATCCATATCAACTAACAATGGATATCACAAAACAAATTTGCTGGTTTATTTGTACATATACTACTTATTTTGTATGTAATACTATTTGTAACTCAAATTGACAATTTTTCACAATGATATTCAACCACTCCAGATGATGTTCTTCATAGATGTATTGATTATTTTAATCTATAAATCCATCAATGAGTACACCATGAGAGATTAATCTTATTTGGAGATCACTATGTCCTTGAAATGATATTTTATCCCTACCATTGAAATACATTTACATTAAAATTTGGATCATAATATTTTAATACGGCTCACTATATTAGTGATATTAGATTATTTTAGAAATCCATGGGAAATTGGAACACATATATCTTGAAATATTTAACACCCTACCTTATAATGAAATAATTTTGAATGTTCCCTCCTCTGATAGGATAATTTTGTTTGACAATGTAGAAGAAATATTTTCCCCATCCAATCTCTTGTCCTGGTAGAATTTCAGAGTTCAACATAGTATTCATAATTTTTTTTGATACTTTATATATATTTTTTTGTAATAATAGTAATATTGTCAGAATAAAAGATATGAGAGGGTGAAGAGGTACCTCGAGAAGTTATTATAGAAATCAATTCACATTTTTTATCCTTTTGAATAAAAATTCTTCTATAATAGTCTCCAAGAATGGAATAAATGATAACTGAGAGGGTATGACCTTGCATATTCCCCCATGACTATTTAAATCACCCTTCTAGTTATACATTTAAGAGAATAAATAAAAGAGTAGATCTAAGAATATATTTCATCCACATAATAAATTTCATGTTCATGCCGAAGGAGTATAATACATTACCAATAATGATACACTCTATTTTATGAAAGGTATTTCTAATGAACTTATTAAGAGAAATGTTTCCTCCCCTATTTATATTTATAATAATATTAACAAATTTTAAGGAAGTAATTAAATAGTGTTATATATTTATGCACTTGATAAAACCAATATGATACCAAGAATCATTTTTTCATCAATTTAGGGAATATTGTTGGATTGGATTTTTGTGACCATGTTATGTATGGTATCAACCAATGAAACAAGACTGAATTGACTTATGTCATTGAATTATCAAGATTATATAGTTAGGATAAAAGAGAAACATTAATTACATTTGACAGGTAACCATTATTGAATAAATATTTAACCAAATTTAAAACATCCCGATGAATGAAATCCTATAAAAATTTGAAGAAATGGTTGGTAAAGAGATCATGACCTGCATAGATCACTTAGTTTAGACCAAAAAATAGAATCTTTAATTTTAGATTCTATAGGGGAAGTATTATGAATGATTTTTTCTTATTAAAAAATTTGTTTAGGATTGATAACTTCATTGATAGATGCATTTTTGTATGGGGTATTAAATAGGTTAATTTAAAAAGAAACAATATGGTTGGTGAGATATTTTCATTCCTCAAGAATTTGTTCCCCATTGTTGATATTAAAAAGTTTTCGTTTGTCCCTAAAAGTTTTCTGGAGTGTATTGAAAAATTTATTGTTTATATCTCCTCTCTAGATACATATATTATTTAAAATATCTCTTTGAATGTTTTCCTAAATCCTTAGAAGATTTGAATAATAAAATATAATTCATTTTCTTATGTAAGGTTCCCGGTAAAAACATTATTGGTGATGGAAACATGAAGTGAGTGGATATTACAATCATGGGATCAATTTATTCATCCATAATGATTAATATTTTCTCTATAATTAGTTTAATATTGATTTATGTGATTCAATTTAGATGATACATTTTGTGGGGTTTATTTTCATCAAAATATTCCTGAGATTCATGAACAATAATTCTATAGTCATGTTGAGTTGACTAAGAGTTGTTGAGTCTGAGAGAAAAAATATTTGTAACACCCCAAGATTTTATGAAAAATACTCTTTTTGATTTCATTAATGTCTCGTGTTGTATGATACACCAAAAGGATCTTGCACAACACACATCCGTGACTTGACTTGCATTACACGCAATCATGACCTTCCTCGATAGCGTGTGTAGTACGCAATACCGAGTTTCACTAAACAACGTTATGCTATTATTAAAACCAGCCGTCATGAATAGTAATAACAAATTTTTTAAAATTTTGTAAATTTTATTTTTCAAAATGGACATCATTTTTGGATTCAAAATATCGAAATTAACTTAGGGTGAAATTTTGGTACTTTTCGAATAACTTTCATATTCTGATGAATAGTGAAAATTACTAAATTTTAAAAACATCCTTTTTTAATTGAAATAACTAATAATGATAATTTATTAATTTTAGTGGTTTTAAAGTATATTTAGAATATATTTTTACAATTTAATACAATTTTGTTCATTGGATGTAATTTCACATTTAAACCATACATAAACAAGTGTCAATCTTTTGATAGTTATTATCACTTAAAAACACGCTATTTGTTTTGACGACGGGAATTAATTTTTAAATTAGTTAATGTAACTGATATGTTTTTAATTTGGAAAAATAAACATCAATTTTGAATTCATAGTATCAAATATATCTTAGGCCTAATTTTTGATATTTTTTTGGAAACTTTCATTTTTGATGTATAGTGAAACCACTAAATGGTAGTTAAAAAACTGAATTTTTTCATAAAACCTAATTTTACCGCTTCTGTGATTGGAATTTCAAATATCCGAGAGACACATTTGATGTCAGCAAGTAAAATGTGGTTCACTGAGATGAAAATATTTATTGGTGAATAGTAACTTCTTACTTTTTTTTACCACGGTTAAAATTAAATAGGGTAATTAAGGGTAAAAGTGTTATTTTTATTACCCTAAAACATGTCCTAATTCTATTGGATAAGTATAATTCGACCATAAACAACCTTAGGAATAAAATATGACCACTTAGGCCCACATAGATTAGATTAGGACATTTATTATCAATTTACTTAAAGAAGGGTTAAAATAGTTAAAATCAAAGTTTAGTAAGTAAATAATTTTTAATATGGGGTAATACATATGATAAATTATAATATAAATATTCATTATAAAGAAAAAGAGATTTCCAGCATAATGGTATTTTATTTATAATTTTTAGACATTAAATAATTTAATTTATTTATGACACAACAATGATGCAGTAATTATCTTATTAATGAAATATTGACATAATTGATGTTATAAATACCCAAATAAGTGTAATTTGAAACTTTTTATGAATTACACTAATTTTTTAGGTTAATATGACATGTTTGTATTGATTTAAATAACTTTTTTTGTACTAATCATTCTGTTATAACTTTTAAAAAAATCAATTACTAAATAGTGTCAACATTGACATAAAATAGTTTTTAAAATAAATATTATATTATTAATAGTAATTTTATTCCTAAAAATATATGGTTCGAGAAAATGACTTAGATAAGGTTATATATATTAATAATAAATTCTTGGGGTTCTTTTGGCTTGTTATAGTATGTTTACTAACCTTATAGTGTAAGAACACAAGAAGACATGGTAAAAGTAGAATTATTTAACTTAATGTTAAATCTAAATGATAAGGTTACAATAGGAACCTAAACTTTTATAAATTCTATTGGATGAGATTATTTAGACCCATATCCACCTTATCTTAGAAATAAATCAATTTGGAGCTATTTAAAACCTAATTTGGCTTTATAATAAAATAATATTTTTAGTTATTCCAAAGGTGCCCCTCTCCTCCCTTATAAAAGGGCTCCTCCTCCCTCCCTTCCTCACACCACATTGATCCTTCCAGCTCGGCCAACCCCTACAAATTTCTTCTCTCCACTTCCATAGATACATCCTAGAGGTCCTGGTCTTCTTCAAAGACCAATTTTAGTTCCCTAAAAGGAGGTCTCAAAGAAGCGCTTCAAAGAAGAGGTAATGCCCGTTACCGATTCTTTCATCTTTATTTCTTCTTCCACTTCTTCTTATTTATTTGTTTCATAATGAAGTAATAACATCCATATCACTCATATAATTATATGTTATTATAAGTATGAAACAACCCTATTTCACCATCTATCCATCCTACGGAAAATGAAACCATCGTGCGTGTGTACGTACAGAATACCGTCTCCACGCCGTGGTGTAATCTATTTTCCACCACCACCTTACTTGGATGGGTATAATGTTGTAAATAATAACTATATATGCTCACTGTAAAGTTATATTGATTCTGAAGTAGTATACATACACTCCAATACAATTCCACGATCATGAGAACGATATCATCGCTCGTGCGTACGTACGGACTACCGTCTCCACGACGCGATGAGATTCATTCTCCATGTTAACCATTCATGAATGTTAATAAAGTATATATAATAAGTAATATTGAAATATATGACATAATAATGATACTGGATTTATGTGTATATATATGTCATCTACTTAATTCCATTCAACTCAATAAGGAAACGAAAACAGCGTTCATGCGTACGTACAGCCTACCGTCTCCATGAACGGTGTATTTCTTTCCATTTACTGATCTATGATATATATGTATATTCTTAATATATATTATATATAAATAATGTTTTACATTATGTATTTAAGTAATCATGATCTATTTAATCATAAGAATAATTACAAGTAAAAACACAAATGACAAATGAGACGATTTTACCTAAAATCCTCTTTAACGTGGAATTTACAAAAGAACAGGTAATATAATGTCATAAGTGAACCATATATGATATCATAACAATGAGTATGGTTCTGGAATAAGTCAATGACATTATTTAAATCATTATATATGATGTTCGGACACTTACGAAGCAAATCGGACCTAAGGTAAGGGAAATATCACAATCTCATCTTTATCCAAGATTGTTTATACTTTGGCATTTACTGGGCTGTATTCTATCATCCACATCCATGTTTCCTCAATATGTAATATTATTTCCATCCACCTAAAATTGTTTAAATCCAATTTTACCCTTCGGTGAGTTTTTAGTAAAGGATATGAAAGGAATCTTTTGTCATTTTTCGTACGAGGTACTTTTTAACTTTTCCGACAAAAGTACGAAGAATGTTTTTTTAATTTATACGGCATGAATGGATTTTTAAACCATTATTTCCAAGAAGATTCCATTACAAGTTTTAAAGTTTATTTTTAATCAACTTCTTTTATTTTAAAATTGTATGACATGTTAAGAAAGGAAAAACTGTTTTTGAAGTAGAAAGGATATTTTCCTCAAGAATGGAGTTCAAGAGTTTTATCAAAATTATTTTTCATCTAAGATAATATAGGGTTATTTTTTTATCCCTATTATTACATGGATTTTATTATGTTGTGATGGAAATATTTTTATGAATTCCTTTCTCTTATATGAATTGTTTTATGATGTCACGATGTTTACGATTCCCATTTTTATTACAAGGGTTAAGCTGTGATGTATGGTTTATGATTTTGTGGCACACATAAGAATGATATCAATATGAGATGGGTGGGACCTATATCTCCCTCTAATTCATTGAGTAAAGATTTTATATCTCATGAGATAGACATGGCTGGAATGGTAGGTTATACAGGTTCAGTGAAACAGGACTGAAACGAGGAGTGAACTCGGTTCAGAAATGGACTTTGTCCACTAAGATAGTCTTGGCAATGAGTCTTGACTAATAAGAAAGGATTATCTACGATTATGTGTGTATTCCACAAAGTTTCATGTTTTAATTTATGAGTAATGGGATTACATTTCACTACTATGATTTAACTAATGTTATGAAATTATGATCTCTTTTGCAGGTTAAGATTTCCAAAATATATGTTCTTATGAATATTATGTGATTGATATTTCCTTTGTTTACCCTTACTGAGCATTTGAGCTCAACCTTTTATGTTTTCTTTTCCCCAGGATATAAAAAAAGATTTTAGGTATAAAAGAAAGGAAGATCTTTATGGGAGATGTTGAAGATCTTTCACCATGATTAGAAGATTATATTCCGAGTTTCCAAAGACACTAAACTGTTACAGTCCTTGTGTGTGTGTTTTTGTAATGTACTATGTATTCCGCAAAAGTAATGTAATGTCCATGTATGTCAAGCTTCGGGTCTCTACAGTTGGTATCAGAGGAAAGGTTTATTCAACCTTTGGAAGCAAGGATACGAGAACTTTATTGAGATCCCTAGAGATATTTCTACGGTATGTCTAGGGATGTATCTAAGGTTAAGTATACGTATTGGTTATAGCCCTAGAATTGCGCTAACGATCTTATAATTTAACCTAAGATGTTAGATATTGAGGGTACTCCCCCTTTTATTATGTTGTTTTCCCTAGCATGATTTTTGCCTCTCACACTATTCTTTGTGGGTTTTAGATGATGGCTGGAACCCGAAGGAACTGTGTTGACCAATGCAATGGACAATGCAATGATTGTCCTCCTGAACAAACAAATGTTATGGGAGATGGAGTGAAAAATCCTATTGTTATACTTACACAAGCTATGAATCATTCTGGACTTCCAAATGAGGAGAGAAGGGAATAATATTCTATTGAGTCCTTCATGAGGCGACGCCCACCTTCTTTTAGTGGGTCTTCTGATCCACTTGTCGTTGAACAATGGATCAGTACCACTGAATAGATATTTTCAGTTCATCAATGTTCTGAACATGATAAAGTCATCTTAGCAGTATATCGTTTGGAAGGTGATGTTGATCAATGGTGGAATCTTATCAAGAATACGAGGCAAAGATATGAAATTGAGTCCATGGAATGGGATGAGTTCAAGAACATATTTTTCAATAAGTACTTCCCTCGTATTCATCGGAAAAAGATGAGTAGGAGTTTATTTAACTAATGCAAAAGGATGATGAATCTGTTGGTACATACGAAGCGAATTTTACAAGGCTTGCATGAAAAGCATATGGATTTATCATCCAACCTGAAAGTAAAGTTGATCGATTCCTCAGTGGCTTAAAACCAAATCATCGAAGGGAATTAACTATAAGAGACTTCAGTAGCAATGAAGAAATTGTGCGTTGTTCTATCAAGGTAGAAATGGTAGTTGGTGTTACTTATCCATCTCATAGTTTTGACAAGAAACGAAAGATGGAGTTGAAGGAGAAATCTCAGAATAATGGTGAAAAGAAGATGAGTGTTTTCTTATGCTCAATGTGTGGAAAGAAGCATGGTGGAGATTGTCTTAAAGGGACATGTAAACTTTTCTAATGTGGAAAGGAAGGTCATCGGGCATTTGAATGCCGAAATGATGGGAAGAAGATGTCTAATGATGCAAACAAAGGAAGAGATACACATAATGAACCTACTACACTTCAATGCTTCAAGTGCAAGGAAATGGGGCATTATTCTAATAAATGACCTAATCCAAGAGTTAGTGATGATCGACAAGAGAAACCAATTAAGGCAAAGGACAAAAGGAATTCACATTTGATCACCATTGGCGGTGTTGAATATGACAACGATGTGGTGGAATGATTAAGTCATTATGTAATGGGATAATGTTGTATATAGTATCATGGAATATTGGAATATTTATGTATTGGTCTATTGTGGTACCGGTAACCATGGAAGGTGATTGAGATATTTTTGGAAAAAAAGATGATATACGCATAATGAAGGGAAAACGAGAAAATAAAATATTTGACAGTATTCATGAGCTCATGATTGATATAAGGACTAAGTGATATCATGGTTTGAGTATATATAATTTTGAGGATTTTGGTATGTGGAAAGTGTTCACTTTTAACTGCATTCATGTATTCACTATGGTTCAATTAATGGGTAATCATTCTTCAAGAGAATACATGATTAAGGTATTCACATGATTGTAATTTGACCAACATGATATATCTTCTGATATATTGGGGATAAATGATGGAATTCACGTGATTCTTATGTGACATTACAATTAATCATTTTCTTTATATTATGAGCATGGACCAAAGTATTTTAGATAATCCTAAAGACTGGAATGGATTATGTTGGACATAAATTCGTATTAAGGATAGATGTTTTTTTCGATATTATTGATGGGATGTTATTGTAATATAGTTTTACAAAAAGGACAACCTGCAGGACAGGCGACAGCCCATTGCGTCAGTCAAGGCTATTGGAATCGAACCCACAACCGAAGTGCGACTGGCCTTTATCACCTACCACTGGCCTACAAGAAGTCCATGTTTAGTAGAAACTAGTTTCATTATATTCAGCAGTATGATATATGAAGTATAAGTCCATTTTTGGAACCATATATGATTAATCTCACTATATATGGACTTATGTATTTTTTGATAACTTTTCTAACCTTTTGTTTGAGACAGATGGAATGACCCATCATTCTATCACATGATCTGCTAACACATCACGAATGACAAATTCAACTTCATTTCTTTAACAAATAAAGTTGAAATTGTCCAAAGAACGACCAACGGTGAGACTATACCAAAATCATGAATGTATTTCTTCTAATTCCAATTTCATCAACTTTAGGGAAATCATCTTGAAAACAAAAAATGTTATCCTAGTTCTCTTATATCTGATGATTCAGATGGTACCTTAGATCATCAAAAATTTATGGCTTTGTGATTGCTGGATTTTCCATAGCCATGTTCAGTACCACTCTCCATAAGAACATGATGGTTAGATTTCTCTTCCATATCCATATTTTCACCTATGTGGAAACCCAGTGATTAGTTTATTTGGGTAACTGTTACGTTTCATTTTTTAGTTTTTAAAAGCCTTGTTTTGGTATTTCATTTTACGATGTGGGTTTCTATTAAAGAAACTTTCGAGTAGTAAACCATTTATAACCCCGACGAATTTCGAGGGCGAAATTCATTTTAAGGGGGGTAGAATGTAACACCCCATGATTTTATGAAAAATACTCTTTTTGATTTCATTAATGTCTTGTGTTTTACGCTACACCAAAAGGTGCTTGCACAACACACATCCTTGACTTGCCTTGCATTACATGCAATTGTGAACATCCTCGATAGCGTGTGTAGTACGCAATACCGAGTTTCACTAAACAACGATATTCTATTATTAAAACTAGCCGGTATGAATAGTAATAACCACTTTTTGAAATTTTTTACATTTTATTATTCAAAATGGACTTCATTTTTGGATTCGGAATATCGAAATTAGATTATGGTGAAATTTTGGTACTTTTCGAATAACATTCATATTCTGATGAATAGTGAAAATTACTAAATTTTAAAAACTTTTTTTAATTAAAATAACTAATAGTGATAAATTATTAATTTGAGTGGTTTTAAAGTATATTTAGAATATATTTTTACAATTTAATACATTGTTTTTCATTGGATATAATTTCACACTTAAACCAAACATAAACAAGTGTCAATCTTTTGATAGTTATTATCTCTTAAAAACACGCTATTTGTTTTGATGACGAGAATTAATTTTTAAATTAGTTAATGTAAATGATATGTTTTGAATTTGGTAAAATAAACATCATTTTTTAATTCATAATATAAAATATATCTTAGGCATAATTTTTGTTATTTATCCGGAAACTTTCATTTTTGATGAATAGTGAAACCACTAAGTGGTAGTTAAAAAGCTAAATTTTTTCATAAAACATAATTTTACCGCTTTTGTGAGTGGAATTTAAAAAATCCAAGAGACACGGTTGATGTCAGTAAGTAATATGTGGTTTAATGAGATGAAAATATTTTTTGGTGAATAGTAACTTTTTAATTTTTTTAACCACGTTTAAAAGTAAATAGGGTAATTTAGGGTTAAAGTGTTATTATTATTACCCTAACACATGTACTAATTTTATTGTATAAGTATAATTCGACCAGAAACAACCTTTGGAATAAAATATGACCACTTAGACCCACATGGATTAGATTATGACATTTATTATCAATTTACTTAAAGAAGGGTTAAAATAGTTAAAATCAAAGTTTAATAAGTAAATCATTTTTAATATGGGGTTATACATAAGTTCAATTCAACTATAAATATTCATTAGAAATATAAAGAGATTTCCAACATGATGGTATTTTATTTATAATTTGTAGACATTAAAAAATTTAATTTATTTATGACACAACAATGTTGCAGTAATTATCTTATTAATGAAATATTGACATAATTGATGTTATAAATACCCAAAGAAGTGTAAATTGAGACATTTTATGAATTAAACTAATTGTATAGGTTAATATGACATGTTAGTATTGATTTAATTAACGTTTTTCGAACTAATCATTCTGTTATAACTTTAAAAAAAATCAATTACTAAATAGTGTCAAAATTGACATAAAATAGTTTTTTAAACAAATACTATATTATTAATTGTTATTTTATTACTAAAAATCTGTGGTTCGGCCAAATGACTTATATAGGGTTGTATATATTAATAATAAACAACTTGGGGTTCTTTTGGCTTGTTATAGTAAGTTTATTAATCTTATAGTGTAAGAACACAATAAGACATGGTAAAAGTAAAATTATTTAACTTAATGTTAAATCTAAATGATAAGGTCAAAATAGGAACCTAAAATTGTCTTAATTCTATTTGATGAGAGGATTTCGACACATCCACACATTAGCTTTGAAATAAATCAATTTGGAGCTAATTAAAACCGAATTTGGCTTTATAATAAAATAATATTCTTAGTTATTCCAAAGGTGCCCCTCTCCTCCCTTATAAAAGGGCACCTACTCCCTCTCTTCCTCACAACACATTTATCCTTAAAGCTCGGCAAACCCCTTCCAATTTCTTCACTCCACTTCCCTAGAGACATACTAGAGGTCCTGGTATTCTTCAAGTACCAGGTTTAGTGCCATAAAAAGAGGTCTCAAAGAAGCGCTTCAAAGAAGAGGTAATGCCCATTACCGATTCTTTCATCTTTATTTCTTCTTCCACTTCTCCTCCTTCGTTAGTTGTTTCATCATGAAGTAATAACATCAGTATCACTCATATACTGATATGTTATTATAAGTATGAAACAACCCTATTTCACCATCTATCAATCCTACGGAAAACGAAATCACTGTGCGTGCGTACGTACGGAATACCGTCTCCATGCCGTGGTGTAATCTATTTTCCACCACCACCTTACTTGGATGGGTATAATGGTGTACATAATAACTATATATGATTATTGTAAAGTGATATTGATTCTGAAAAATTATACATACACTCCAATACAATTCCACGATCATTAGAACGATATCATCGCTCGTGCGTACGTACGGACTACCGTCTCCACGAAGCGATGAGATTCATTCTCCTCATTAACCATTCATGAATGTTTATAAAGTATATATAATAAGTAATCATGAAATAGATGACATAATAATGTTACTGGATTTATGTGTATATATATTTCATCTACTTAATTCCATTCAACTCAATAAGGAAACGAAAATAGTGTTCATGCGTACGTACGGCCTACCGTCTCCATGAACGGTGTATTTCTTTCCATTTAATGATCTATTATATATATGTATATTCTGAATATATATTATATATAAGTCATGTTTTACAATATGGATTTAATTAATCATGATCTAAGTAATCATATGAATAATTTCAAGTTAAAACACGGACGACAAATGAGACGATTTTACCCAAAACGCTCTTTAAGATGGAATTTACAAAAGAACGGGTAATATAAAGTCAAAAGTGAACCATATATGATATCATAACAATGGGTATGATTCTGGAATAAGTAAATGACATTATTTAAATCATTATACAAGAGGTTTAGACACTTACGAAGCAAATCAGACCTAAGGTAAGGGAAATATCACAATCTCATCTTTATCCGAGATTGTTTATACTTTGGCATTTACTGGGGTGTATTTTATCATCCACATCCATGTTTTCTCAATATGTAATATTATTTCCATCCACCTACTATTGTTTTAATCCAATATTACCCTTCGTTGAGATTTTAGTAAAGGATATGAAAGGAATCTTTTGTTGTTTTTCGTACGAGGTACTCTTTTACTTTTCCGACAAACGTACGAAGAATGTTTTTTTAACTTATACGACATGAATGGATTTTTAAAACATTATTTCCAGGAATCTTCCATTACAAGTTTTCAAGTTTATTTTTAATCAAGTTCTTTTAGTTTAAAATTTTATGACATGTTAAGAATGGAAAAAAATGTTATTGAAGTAGAAAGGATATTTTCCTTAAGAATGGAGTTCAAGAGTTTTATCAAAATTATTTTTCATCTAAGATAATATAGGGTTCTGTTTTTATCCCTATTTATACATGGATTTGATTATGTTGTGATGGAAATATTTTTATGAATTCCTTTATCTTATATGAATTGTTTTATGATGTCACGATGTTTAAGATTTCCATTTTTATTACATGGGTTATGCTATGATGTATGATTTATGATTTTGTGGAACACATAAGAATTGTTTCATTATGAAATTGGTGGGAACTATATCGCCCTCTATTTCATTGGGTAAAGATTTTATATCTCATGAGATAGACATGGTTGGAATGGTAGGTTATACCAGTTCAGTGAAACAGGACTGAAACGAGGAGTGAACTCGGTTCAGAAATGGACATTGTCCACTAAAATAGTCTTGGAAATGAGTCTTGACTAATAAGAAATGATTATCTATGATTATGTGTGTATTCCAAAATGTTTCATGTTTTAATTTATGAGTATTGGGAATACATTTCACTACTATGATTTATCCCATGTTATGAAATTATGATCTCTTTTGCAGGTTAAGATTTCCAAAAGTTACGTTCTTATGAATATGATGTGATTGATATTTCTTTTGTTTACCCTTACTGAGCATTTGATCTCACCCTTTTAAGTTTTCGTTTCCCTAGGATATAAAGAAAGGTTTTAGGTATAAAAAAAGAAAGATCTTTATGTGAGATATTGAAGATCTTTCACCACGATTAGAAGATTATATTTCGAGTTTCCAAAGACACTAAACTATTACGGTCTTTGTGTGTGTGATTTTGTAATGTACTTAGTATTCCGCAAAAGTAATGTAATGTCAATGTATGTCATGATTTGGGTCTCTACACTATTACCTCCACATATTTCAAGCAATATCACATGAATGTGATGGTTGTCATAATTTTTTTGAGAAAGGATGGTGAATGGTAATGAGCTCTAGTTACAAAGTGTGGAATCATTGACAAATGATATTTCAATTCTCCTAGCCATTATGACATGGAGGTTCTTTCTGTACCGTTTCTACTTCTCCAAAACAATGGTGAGCTCAAAAAGATTTTTTCCTTTAATACATTACCTTATTTATTTATTATATCACATATTTATGCTGAACGGATCCTTGATACATTCTATGTAAAGCGTGAACAAATCACATCACTTATCAGGGTATCAGTTTGTCAGACACACAAACACCATTATCATATTCTTTGAAAATAGAAAGTATGAAGATATGTGTTATATAATAGTTCACGAAGAATAAATATATCATAGTAAAAAATAAATATCATATATAGTCTTCATTCCAAACATAAATCCATAATTTAATAGGTTGTAATTAAAAAATCAACGAGATAGGTCTGTGAGGAGGTAGTGTGCCGCAGACACTATTGATGATTTAAATTCCAATTAGATAGATGTTTTTGTGATTTTTGGCCATAACCATAAAATAACAAAATTATTTTATATTTATGATAATAAGGTTACTATAGAATTTTGATTTAAAAATAATTTAATGGGTTTGAGGAAGAAATACACCAAAAAAATTTTCTGATGAATGTTACATATTCATGAGGTATCTTATTTTTCTCTTCACTAATGGACTTAGATAGATGGATTTATACCCAAATTAAGGCTTATAGGTTGAGAGGAGAGAGTCTGGGAATTTATTTTTTAAGGTTTCTCTCAAGAAAAATGGCTTGTGAGGTGTGAAAAAGTGTGGAGAGGGCGTTTCCTTTTTTAAGTAGTGGAGATGTCACACTTGAAATATTTTCAAACAAGTTATTTTTACCTATGTTTTTACATAAAAAGGATTAAATAATGCACATAATTAGACAATCAAAGTGTTAAGGTCTAAATATTCTCATAAAATTGGTTTATTATACGTTTTTTTGTCATTTCCCATTTATGATTAATGTTTAGTCCCTTGGTAAACTCATTTTTTCCCATAATCATCTTGATTAATATTAATTTTTCTCACTAATTGTTTTTTTATAAAATTAATACGGACTTATAATAAATTATTAATTACGATGATTCCAAATATTGGATTCATTTTAAAAAAATCAATTCCCAAAAGGGACATAAATTAATTAAAATTTAATCCCTCTAATGGGATGAGAAATGATTTTGTTAAAGTGAAAATGGTTAAATGTTTACAAGTATTTTATATCCAATTTCAAGAAGAATTTTTTAGAAATGACCCAAATTGTGTTTATAGATGTATAATTTATCTAATTATAATTTCAAAACTATTTAAAATTTAATTTAATTATATCAACAATTTGGACAAAAAATTAGTTTTCTATTAAAATTCATTATTTCATATATTAATCAAAAAATGAACCATTTTTTTTTAAAAAAATTCCTTAAGATAATTTTAATGTAATGATTTAAAATATTATATTTAATTTTTCAAATATAAAGTATAATATTTTGAAAAATTAGTTTTAAAGTATGTTTTCCATTAAAAGGTGAAAAAAAACTTCTAAAAATAAATATTATTATGCATAAAATTTGATTTATTATTTTCTCTTTTATACAGAACACCTAAGATAAATTTTAAATTGTTGATATAATTTTTAATATAAACATTTAATTACAAAATCATAAATTGTGTGTTTTTAATGTATATAGATAATATCTTCATGTGAATAGAAATGTTTTTTATTCAGTGAAAGTTTATTATTTTAAAATATATTTTATAATCAATTAAATTTAATTTGATAAAAAAGAATTAATTTTTATAACTTTTATAAAATATATTTTCATAATTTAGTAATTCGTTTTCATAACAATAATTTTAAAGGATATATGATAAATACAATAATATTTTAATAATATGTCATGTTTCCTTTAATCTCAGTGTCGAATGTATTGAAATATAAGGATGGGGTTCTGTGTAACACAATCTAAACTCTATATTTTTTATAACTCAATCCTAAGATAGTTTTTACTGTATTTTTTTATAGTGTTGAGGGTAGTAAAAGAATAACATATTATAAAAATAAATTCATGCCATAAAATAATATAAATTAATTTAGAAATAATAATTCAAAAAAATGTGTCATATTCTACCCCCCTTAAATTGAATTTCACCATCAAAATTTGATTGGTTCATAAATGTTTTAATAGATTATTGTATCAATAATAGAAACACACATCAAATAAATTAATTCTAAAACATTATTTAAGAAGGGAATGTTATAAATATAATAGTAACCCAAAATAACTCTTAACTAGGATTACATATAAGAGGACATATGTGATATGTGAGAATATGACATTGAAGAAAAGAAAAAACAAACATTGAGTGATAAAGATAATTGTTCATAGGAAAACGTGTGATCTAAACATATATAATGACCAAAATACCATAATCAAAATAAGCTAGAAAATTTCATTGATATCAAAAAAAAATGATGATAACAAGGCCAACATTTATTTGAAGACCCTATTTTTAAAGATGTAGAATTTTTATGATAAGATATACTTACATGATTTAATTAAATTTTATAAGAAAAATAACACCCTGTGGTTATTCCTTTACCAATTTATTCTTTATCTATTACACCTAGGAATGTTGGTAAACATGAATTACTAAAACATTGTAAGATCATTAGATAAAATGATATTTCATCATGTCTATATATTTTTATAATCAAAACAAAATGATTAAAATGGTTACTCAATATGAATAAATCATTATATTGAGAAATTACACATTATTCTCTGAAACCTCATTCAATGATCAATATAAATAATTTCATAAGATGATAACTTCGTTAACCCTTCGAAAAATTAAAATTCAAATCATGAGAAAGAGGACCCTAAATTTATAAAAATTTACATAGCATTGATCCCCATATATCATAATGTATCTCTTGATTGTCACATACCCAACTAATGAATACATTCATCGTGTATTATATTGAATCATGGTAATAACCATAATTACCTAAAAATATTTTGAAAACATACATTCTCCTTAATTTCTTACAATGATTTTTTTGGATATATTCATTAAATAAGAATATTATATAAATTCCATTCATGATTGAATAATAACATTGTCAATAAACCATTAATTTGTCCCATGTTAATTAGTACTACCCTATTTACATAATTATTATCAAAAATCTCAAAGTCCATAATAATCACTATCTTATAAACTTCACCAACATATTAAGGTTTATTATTCATTATCAGTATGTTTTCAATAAAATACAACATCACCATTAAATGAAATTTCTTGGACACTAGAATCATTCAACATATTATTTACTATCATTATGGAGAAACTTATACTGCATTATTTATATAACACAATTCTTGAATTACAATTCATATACACATCAATTATCCCATATCGTTTTCAACCCAATAACTAGGAATCATCATATTAATTTTATGACCCATTTCATAAAATATAAAATATGAATCATGTCTTAACATTCATAATACTCAACATCATCATTATTAAAAATAATACCATTATAATATAACCTACCATTCATTTTTCGTTCATGGTATCTTTATGATTTGTAGTTAAGGAATTACTCAAACTAGTTTTTTTATGTCCAAATGAGTCATGGATACCCTAAGAGGTTGGGTTAATCATTATATGGATATTCTTTCCCAAATTCATATTGTCCCACTTTATATTGTACTCTATATTATAAAGATTACATTATTTTCCCTTTAGTTCATATCTTACTTTTATCCATACCATCTATATCTAATGATGATAAATAGAAAGTAGATATGGAAGAAATACACAATGAAACCTAGATTTTTAATTTGTTCAGCCTTATTAGGCAACTTCTACGGAGCATAAAACCATAATTTTTAGATATACCTAATTTTCTATGGCCCACTTCCATTACATGGTTTGTGCTAGATCACTCATTTGAACAAGATCGCTACATTTACAATTTTTTTTGATAGATCACTACATCAAAATGGTAAATCTGTAAATAGATCCTTCAATGGATCAATATCAGTAGAAGGGGTCACCTTATTCCACTACATTTTTTCACTACTCTGGTAAGGATCCACACAGTTTATTGATTTGTAGGTTCATTCTTTATGAATAATTAATGTATCTAAAAATATACATAGATTCATTAATGAGGTTATTTCATGGATTCCCATTCACTTCTGTTAAAACACCAAGATGAATCCCTTATAATTTTCATTCAAATGGAAAAATCTCCTTATTACTGTAGACAAAAAAATTACGTCCTCTATTAAATAATGTTCATGAGATTTGTAGTTTTCCTTTCACTACCTAGAATGTAGTAGTTAATCAAACCTTTTTGAAAATATTGTCTTATGATACCCATCCAAAATCTTCTTATTCATCTTTATTAGAATTCAGATATGTTGAAATTTATGTGTGTTTTTAAATTTTCTTTACAACTTGTTGATTACATACTCATCTAGGCATACTTATTTCCATGCATAGAATATTTTTGTTAATTGTCTTTTCCATTTTTTGAAACCTCCTTCATAAACGACGTACTTCATGAATCACCTTCTTCATGAAAAACCTTGAACTATGTAGTGTGAGGGGTTAATGATCCTAAATATTTTCTTGGAATGCCTTTATAAAATGATCATCCATCACCTCCAAATATTCATCACTTCAGAAACTGTTTATCCTTTGTGAACTACAATGTCCCACACACAACCTCTATGAACTATGATTTCATTTTTGAATACCTTGACGATATGAATGAATGACTCTCTATTAACTCCAATTTTATTTTAACACAATACATCCCCCAACTCCATTTTTAGAAATGTCTTCACAAACTACTTCCTTCGAATAATTTATCCTAATGATCTATTTCCTTCTTCACAAAAAACACTCTTGCAAACTACATTAGACATCCCCAAATTATTTTAGAAGTGATGATCTTTTCTAATGAACTTCAATCATTCTAATAATTTATTTTTCATACATTCTATTAGAAAATATATCCCTAGAGACACTATAATCACAAATACTCAATACACTGTTGTGGTATATCCTTCCCTACAAAATTACTATGTGGTCTACATAATACCATCTTACATTGAGGTGGATGATGTCATTTGAAAACAAAAACCCTATACTGCTTTGTAAATTTCCACCATAATATAAATATAGTGAGCATTCCATGAAAATTGAGACTCCCATGAATTGATTTTTCTGTGAGATTCAAGTAGTGCTTTATTTAATTTGTGGTGCACCTACAAATCAAATTCAAACAACAAAACCTCATGCCACCTCAATGTTTAAGTATCATGTTGTGTGATCCATATAGCAGTACCATATAGGGAATCATCCATGGATTATTTTTCCTACCCATATATGTGTACCTCCATTATGGTATACAAAGCACATCTACAATAATATATAGTCCATGGACTCCATGATTCATAGTTTTTATCTCTTTTTCATAAAACCATCCTTTTCCATAAAATAATATGCCAATTTTGATGTTCAGAAATTTTACAATGACTGGGAAATTGATCCACCATTAACATCTTCTTTGTCAAACCCAATAGTACTAAAACGTATTTATATGAATTTTTCAACAAATATAATATCCACCATAACACGAAGATGAAACCCTCATGTATTTTTACCCAAAAATTTCTCATTAGGTTTATTGAAAACACTTCACATTTTGAACCATTCTAATGTTTCTTTCATATTTAACCAAAACTCAAATCATGTGATTCGGTGAGTGATCAAATATTTACTCAATAAACCCTATAAGACCATATGAGCCACACCCAACATGAGAAACAAGAGTAGCATTAAATGATCATCACTGAATCACCTAATTCGTAATCTACTATAATACATTTTTCATGAACCCTATTTATTGTGATGTGTAACCATTGATTAGACATCTTTAGCATCATGAAATTTAAAACCCCCAACTTCAATGCTCTACTGGTCATCTTCTCCCTTTTCTTCATTAAAATATTATCTCTCCAATTAAAGAAAAAATTTCTCCCTTTTTTTAATGAAGAAATTGAGAACATATTTGTGGTATATAGTTCTATAAGAACATATAACAACTTCTCAAGAACATTCTCTTCACTCTTCTTGATGATGTGATATTTTATTTTAATGTTCTTTTTCCTTGAGTGATGGAATTTTTTTTTCTATTATTTATAACACTTGAATTATGAAAATGAATACCAATCATAGAATTCACTTCAATATCCCACTTTATCAAAAAATTAAATGGGGATTCTTTTATTTTTGAATTTTCTCCCCCTTAGTGAATGATCCCTATCTGTCATATATTCAATAATAATAAAAAACATGGGGGAAACATGTTATTAATAAATCATATAATTATTCCATGTGGAACCATATGTTGATATTAAAATAACATATTTATATATCAAATATAAAAAATTTCACCCATGACTACATTTAACAACATCACATTGAATCATTGACTCTTTTATAACTTTTCAATACATGTTTCATATTCTTGTTTATTTCTTCACATTCCATGGATTCATGAAGCATGAGTTTGCACAATTATTCAAATGGATATCTCAATAGATGAGGCTATAACACTGAGATTTCATGTCACCATATCCCTTAAAACCTCTATTTAATGACTGATTGAAATAATTAATACTGATTATTGATCTGGTTAAATATGTAGAATTAGACATCATAATGGGGGGAACCCATGTCGAAAACATTATTTCTCTTCTCTCGTAGCTTTATAGTATGATAAAATTAGTCTCCTGATACCATTTTTTTAGAAAAAAATTGACAATTATGAAATACATGAATGATGGTACATATCCCCTAGTTTGTATTCATGATGCATGAAAACATAAAATTACATCATTTCTATACCATTAATATCATACATGTGATTTGGATATATAATTATCCCTCTATGATATGTGACACTTCCTATTGGTAGGCCCACTATTTAGAATCACAAATATTATTATACTCCTAAATAATTTCATCACATGTGAATATAGGTTTGAGAAACGACTCCATCATAATAACATTTTCCATTGGAATATTCCTTCATTAATATTTTTACATGGTGAATTTACCACATATCATTATTTCACCAACTATATTGTTAAGCCTACCGAATCAGAAATCAGTGTAGGAAACCACAGATAATGTTAATAACTATACCACAATACATTATGATCAATTACTTCCATATATCTCAAGTATATATATTCCATTAACCCCTTTCAAGTAATTCTTTTATATTTATTAATGAGATATGTTACTTCTTTGAATCAGTTTTCTTTCTATTTCCCATCACATCAAAACTTTTCATATTTTCTGGGAACATTACCTTACATTGTATCTCCCATTAAAACCTGAAAAACAAGAATAGTAGTTAAAATAATTTAATCATATAGGAGGAGTAGAATATATGGAATAATAAAGAAGATAATATTGGTCGATCTTGAGGGATCAGCCCTTTGATATGTTCTAGAAAATCACTATACTATGTTTGTAATGATTCATATCACCAAACCAAAATCAAATTTTCATGGCATATGAATAAACATTATTTACATAGATGTTGAGTCTTCTTATGATATTTATATTCTATACGATTTTCCATTTAAAATTTTTTTGGTTTAAAACAATTAGTATAATGTTTTACATCAATAATCCAGCAAAATACCATTTTAATAGACTCCTTATTTGAGTAGAAATATTTCCACATGTCATCTTCTCATGATTTTTTATCCACTGTATACATCTATCATTATCCTTCAAATCCCACCATATGGAATAACATGAAAAAATTTCATGTCATTTTTTATTAATTATCCGTTTATCATTTATCTAACTTATATAAAGCATTCTTGTTGCGGTTTAGTCTTCCACTGAATTCACATTCGTTTTAATTACAACTGGAGCATCTCATACCTTTTTATTCCTAGTTAATTAACATTCATTCCAAGAGATATATTGTGATTGTAACATAATAAGTTATTCAAACACCTTTTTTAGGTCTTTGTAATTCCCCTGAGGCTGTAGACCTATTTTAATCTTATCATGTTGCCTTCCTATAAAGGTTATTTCATTATACATTACCAGAGTTGGGGATATCCTTTTGGGTTACATTTCCTTTACTTATTTCTTTCTTCTAAAATGTCTTTCAAAAATCCATTTATTTGAATTAATAAATCATCTTCAATTCAAGACATGCCCAATTTGATCATGTATCGATAGAGATGTTGGTTTCACCATAGTTCATCGTATAACATTTATTACTTAGGATTATTAACACATGGGAGATTGTTTATCATATATAATACCATATTTTCCAAAAATAAATATCCTTTTGGATGATAAAATCATGTCATGTTTTCCCTATGGATTAGAATATTTTTTTCATTCCATTATCAGCAGTCAAATAATTATTAATTATTAAGTGCAATGCTACATTTAATTTGTTAATCAATTTGTAAATCGATTTCACGACATATTCCATGATGGATTATACCTCTCCTCCTAGTTGTGGAATATTTTTACCCCAATATTAAATTTATGAATAAATTCATCTTTTGAGGTTATTCAATCCAGTGACTTCATCTTTCAATTGTTGGGATTGATTATCTATCATATCAAATCTATAATTTATCTTCGAATTCATCTGAGAAAAAAAATATCATTATAGCTTGTATTCTCTTTTTTCAGCATTTGATTCTCTTAAAAAATTGTTCATTGGTGTGTAGTATGATCATCATTTGTGGATTTGAAATTCTAAATTATATCTGAGTATAGATTCATTCCTATTTTACAAGGTTTCATTTTTTTGCAGTTGTTTAACATGGTAATCATTCTTCTCTATTTGATATATGGAAACTTAAATAACCCATTAATTTATTATTTTTTATCATTTTTCTTCATTTTCAAGCACATTGATCCAAAATATATTAATATTTAATTCATCACTAAATTTTTGATCTAATTCCATTTTTTCATTGAAAACATACTCATTTTTACTTCTTGGGGATTCTTCGTCACCATAAGATTCAACAACCCTGGCATATATGGTTCATCAGTTATTTCTATAGAACCATCGAGTGGGATAAGATTTTCACTGTCTAATTCATCCAAACCATTATTTATAAAATTATTTATTTACATAAATAGAATCACACCTTTTATTTACAAACTTACACACCGAGGACTATGACCTAAATTATTCTTTTTTTTAAACTTATTCCCTTTTACTTGACACATTGAGATAAGAGAAAAATTAAACTTTAATTCCAATAGTAGTGTAAATATTTTAAGAGAAAACCAATCAAAAAAACTGACATATATATTGATTTGAATTTTTATGTCCAAAAGGGTCCATGATACCCATAGTGGGGGGTAGTATGTTGATATTCATTCAAAACATCATTCTTCCCTGCCAAATCATGTCCTCTTTATTATATGGAACAATTTTTTACCATTTCTGTTTATATTGATCGTATCCTCTCCAAAATTATCTGATGATTATGCATAAAAATTAAATTAGGAATGAAAAAACAAAGAGACATTGATTTTTACATGGTTGTCCCTCATTGGGATACATCATAGGAGAATACAAAGAGAATGTGTCGATGTACCAAATTTTCTATGTATCACATCTAATACACGGTTTAAAATATATCACTTTTATTCCCAGGCTTAGTGACATTAAAAAATTTATGGAAAACACTATTCTTCCTAATGATCACTCCATATATCTATTCTTATATATTGAAATAAGGGTAGAATGGATCAACATATTCTTATTCCTCTTCTCACTACTATGAAAATGAACCTCACATTTCTTATGAACATGTTGGCCCCTTTATTATCTATGTTAAATTTATCATAAATTGTAGATAGATGATCTAAAGAATTTATTTCTGATATTATCCTTTACTTCCAAGAAAACACCTAGATGTAAAAATTTCAATTTTTAGAAAACATGAAAGGACCTAAATTTCCTATAAACTCATATAATACTTCATCAATTGAATGATCTGTAATATAATACATGTCTTCCTTTCACTAACATGAATGTGGTTGTGAATGATATCCCACTTCAAATATAATATAACGATGCAGATCCTCTATCTACTACATTTTCTTCTTTATAATTCATATATGGACGCATGCATGTGTGTCAATAATAATTTATTCAAATTGTAGATGAAATAAACGTCTCTACATACTAATTTCTGTATAGAGTATGTTTTTAACATCCTGTTCGTTTTATATAATGTTCTATATAGGAGCACCATGCACCACGTACTATGAGTACTTCGTGATCAACCCTATTTTTATGAATGAACTCTTCATGAACATACTTCACATAAAAACATCATTAACTTCATGAAATGGTTCTACATTAAATACTAAAATGTCTCAAAAACAACATCCATGAACTACGATATCAATTCTAACTAACTTCACTTTTTAGATGGATGACACCCCCTAAATCATCTTTCCATTCTGAGATACATTTCCATTTAAATCCATTTTGTGAACACTCTCTATAAATTAAATCCTTCAATGAATTTATCCCTTGTAAAATACTTTCTCCCTCGGGGAATCCTCCCTTGAAAACTAAATTGAAATTCCCAAAATTCTACTGTCTATGATGATATTCTCTAATGAAATTTTATCTTAATAGTGATTTGATTAGGGAACCTTATAAAGGAAAATAAATACTTTAAAACACACTCATCATAAATACCAAAAAACATATTTTGGTACAAAATTCACCATGAATTTTCTAGGAATTTTTCATTATTCCATTATCCTTTGTGTTTTCCATTGACATACACAAACAAATCCCCTTTAAACTCTTTAAATTACCACTTCAATATGCAAAACACGCCTCCAATGAATGAGAAGACTCCCACAAATAGATTCCTCTATGTGGTTTGTGTATCACATTAATTCTGTTAGACACTCGTTTATCCCTTCCACTAAGCACAAAACATCATGCCTCCTTCACAATTCATATAGAAGGATAGGTATTCTTCATAGCACAGTTATGTGGAAATATTATATTTGTTGATTCTTCCTTCACTACACCATGTACCTATTTTACATTTTGTATAGAAAATCCATGCAACTATGCGTTCTGATAATTTCATTGCATAATACCCACATTTCCCATTAAAGAGACTCTCCATTTCGAGGCAAAATAATTCTAACAAATACTGGGAAAATATACCACCATAAAAATTATTATTAGAAACAACAACTATACTGAAATGTGGTCATCTGGTTTTTCTAACAAATATAATAACCCCCAAAACACTGAGATGGAACCTTAATTGTTTTCCCAATATCCTTGCTGATTTTCTTTCATGACATTTTCCCCCAATAAATATATTTTTATAATTTATATAGTTTCCACACTTATAACAATAAACTATTGAAAATACCTTAGTGAGGCCAATATTCCCATCCATTTCAATAATTAAACTCTTAAATTTTTCACATAATATACTTAATATGTGGCCTTCCTCAATACACATATGAAATCTATTGATTTCTTTTCGACATTCCCATGATTATTCATTTTAACATTTTCAATATATGAGAAATTGAATAATTAGTCATTCATTGGTACTATCACTAGATATCACATAGATCCATTTCCTTATCTTCATTATAGAGTCATATAGTTGGTTGAGGTACACATTTTTTATCAAGTTATGTAATACCATATTATAAATAACAACAAAATATTTTACTCTATCCGTTATTATATTTAGAATCTCATCAACAAAATTTTCTTTCAGATTCAATGTTATTCCTATTCTCTTAAATTATTTCAATATACCTAAATGAAATAATTGTGAGAAACAAAAATAACAGTGGAAAACCATATAATCATGTGATTTCACATATATGATTTCTAAATCATGACACCTTATTTAATATTTTTCACCTCTGGTTTATCCAAGGCCCTTCATATATATCATATATTTAAATACTTCATGTTAGATTATAAAGTGTAATTGAATTTACAAATAATATACATTTGGAGTGTGAAATTAGTTGTGTCGTAAGGCCCATTTTCATACACAAGTTTCCATCTGACTCTAGATAAATATGTTTTTTTGATGTTGTTAACCGTGTATTCTTCTATGCTTGATCCAAAACCAGTTATTGTATCTATACATGGATATAATTCGTTAAAAACCTCTCTCTCTATGAATTATTAAAATTATTAGACATTTTTCTATAATTTTAATCATCTGTAGATATATCCTTAGATACATCCATTGATATGTCCTTATAAGTATCACTAGGGATCTCATTATTGTTTTCTCATCGTAGTTCTCAAAGGTTGACTAAACATTTTATATGGTGCCAACTATAATGAACCATGATTTTTTAAAATTTCTATTGAATTACATTTGATTAACATTTATTTCAATACACAACTAAGCGCCTCAAAAACATAATTTTTTTTGATACATGGAAACAAAAAGACTAGTCCATATGTGGGATACTTCCTCTCTTGTTATAGTCTTCATTATATGAACCATTATTATACATCACATAAATAATAAATATATTTAGAAACAATGAAATCAAGCATAATAAATTATTAGATCATTAGCTCATTAAGAAAAATTAAGGGAGATATGTAATAATAACATGAATATAATTTCATAAAACCATAACATAAACATCAAATATCGTAATCCAGAGTCATGGAATAATTATTAGAAGACCATAAGGCATTAGTTTTAAGGGAATTAATGAAAATTTTCTATTAGAGTATAAGGAACATATTTTATTTATATATATAAAGAAATGAGTTCTTATATCAAATATGACCACCCAAATATTTATAAATTGTTAGTCTTGGGTTAACCACTCATGTATATAATTTGTGAATGGGGTGACCACCCGTGAAACATTATTTATAGGATTAGGATGATCACCTCGACACCCTTTTTTGGGCATGGGATGACCACCTGTTCACCCTCCTTTTTGGTCATGGGTCAAAAACATGTATACCCTCATCACTAGGTTTATGATAAACAACAATGTAACCCCATATTTGGTTTTGGTCTAAACACTCGTGTAACCTCATATTGGGTTTGGTTGTACACATGTGAACCCTTATATTTTGTCTTGGGATACACATCCATGTTTTATAATCATTGGGACAGGGAAGACCACTTATGTTCCCTTATCTTTTGTCCTGGGGTAAACAACAATGTAACCTATAACCTTGTATAAAGGTTTTTATTACGCAATGAATCAATGCACTTTTGGGGAGACCCCATCATGTAAGATATAATGGGATCATCCATAATTATTTGGTCTTCAACATAATGTATGTTTTAACAAAAATACCCAATAAAATATGGTCCACCCCATCATATAGGCTATTTTCAAGAACCACAAACTAAATCATGTAAAAGTTTCTTTCTATCATCATAAATTCTCTTAAAACCAGTATTATTCATTCATAACATGATTAAAAAATATAGAAGAAATGGGATTCATGTAAATCTATTCGAAACATGATTAACTTGTGGAAAAGGAACATGTTTCACCAATAATCTCTTTGGAACATGATTTTCCTTTGGAGAAGAAATTGGTCTGTAAGCATCGTGCCATTAAAATATAAACCATCCATAGAAAGAATATTAATGGTACCATTAGAAAAAATTCCACATAATGTATAAGGAACAATAACTTGTGACAGCTAAGATGGTAAATAATATTTAAAAGATAATTTAAAACATTTCTTGGGAAAAAATAATTCCACTTGGAAAATACATTATGAAATGTGAAACATTTTGAAAATCATTTTCTTTAAAAAAACCGTAAAACAAATTAAGGATGTTTGAAAATAATTTAAATACATTTTTAAAACATATATCATTTTCATGATATTTTCTATGAAAATTTTCTTAAAATTCCATTTTAAAAATATTTTCGAATACATTTTTAGAAAATAATTTTATTAAATAAAATAGATTTTTGATCGATGGGAGGAAATTTTTTGAATTTTTTTATTTTTTTAAATTATATAATGTATGAATGTTTGAAAATATGGTACAATTAATTGAAGATATCATGAATAACCTAATTATATTAATACTCATTATTATTATTAAGAGATGTATAATAATACTTCAACAATGGAATCATAATCATAATCAATTCTAATGAATGAAGCTATTGTATCAATAATCATTAACAATTTTGGTAATATTGAATAATAGTAACCATGAATTGATAACATTACATTAGGATTAAAATATTATATAAAGAGGGATATTCAAGAAATGACTTGTCAATTGGGTAGTATATACACCTCATAAAATAATATAGGCTCATAACATTACACATATCTCAAAGAATGAAATAAAGGAAAAATTACCTTACATCATTGGTATCTTGGAAACTGTAACCATGTGAAATTTTTATCCTAAAATAAAAGTTTGAGTACAAAAAAATTATGTATATAAATTATAAATTAAATTCATGGTTATAATATACACCACTTAAAAATAAATAAGTAGGGAAAATAACATGTCTCTAACAAAATTAAAAAGTGGGATGAAAATCACATACCTTATGTCTTGAAATCATTTATATATGTTAAAAAATCCTATATAATAAATATAATATTAAGATAAATATAACATATGACCATATAATTATATATCTTACCATATAAGATTTTATTATGACATTATATTATTCATTTAATAACAATTCCTTGTTAATGTTAAATTAAATGTAATAACTGCTTTATTTTTCATATATGTTTTGACTTTTAGTTTTGGTTTTATTAATTTGATCATAATTCTATAATTATAGTAATATTAAACATTAAATACATATAATTTATTTACATTATATATGTAGTTATTATAGTCTATAAAATATTCAAATAGGATATAAAATACCCCATTCATGGAAACGCAAAGCCGTATATACTCATGAATGCTATTTCAATTTTATTATCATTTTGAAATAAGAAAATGTAAAATATATATATATATATAATAATTATATTATAGTTATTAAGTGATATATATCACATATTTTCATTAAACCCATTTTGAATCATTTTTGAAGAGCATGAACATACCACATCACATTGCGACGTGGTAATCCGTTGTACACACGAATGACATCATCGTACTCTAAAAAATGAAATGAATGAAGGTTGTCTTTATATAATAATAAAAAATTATTGATAAATATAAATATAATATATATCATATATGAATATAATTTACATCATTTTTCCAAACCTTAAGAAGTGGTAATTAAAAAACAAACGACATCGGTCTGTGAGGTTGTAGTCCACCGTACACACTAATGATGATTTTTCATCCCATTTCATAGAATTGTGTGTTAGTATAAGTCATTAAATTAAAAGAAAAACATATAGTAATATTTAATATACTTATTATATTATATAAACATCATATAAATATAATTTATTTGTATTTAGGTAGAAAATAATCAGAAATGTATGTTGATGAACATTACCTCTTCTTCGGGTATCTCAATATGGTTTTCACCAAAGGATATTATTGGTTAGATATTTTTTTAATGTAAGAAATATCGGATTAGATGATGGAATATGGGAATTAATTTTGACAGGGTCTTGTCAATCCTTATAGATCAAGAGATGTGAATAATTGTGGGGAGGGGTGTCCATTTATAAATGTAGGGGAGGATTCACATAGATGTTTGGTAATGAAGTAAAGTGAATCCAAATGTTTACATAAAATGATTAAATTGTGAAAATAATTATACACATCTATTTTTAATGATTTTTTGTGGACAGATGATGGTTGTTGGAGATGTTTCTAGTTAATTTTTCTATTAGGATTATGATTAGTCCCTTGGTAAAATCGTTTTTCTCTCAATCAGTGTTATTAGTTTTTACTTTATTCACTATTAATTTTCAGAAAAATATTAATTAAGAGTTATTATAAATTATATAATATCAATATTCAAAAAACTGAAATCCTTTTTTAAAAATTCAATTCACATAAGTGGATGAAATTAATTTAAAATTAATCTTACTGATGAGACGAGAATTCTTGTTTTTAATGTATAATATTTTAAAAGTTTATAATGGTTATATTAAATTTAAACTAGTAAATTTATTCCAATGACTGAAATTTGATAAATATATTTGTACGTTAAATGATGATACATTAAAATAAATTTAAAATATAATTTAATTATATAAATAATTCTAAAAAATCATAGATTTCAATTAATGATATGCATTTTTCCAATTCATCAAAATGATTCCTTTAAAGAAAGTCATAAAAAATAACCCTAATATAATTTTAGAATTACTCATTCCAAATTATTGTTTATTTTTTAAAAATAGAATTTATTAATGTTTCATAATTTATTATTAAAATAGGTGTTTCATTAAATGGTCTTAAAACAACCTTTTTGAAGGATGCGTCTTTTTATGCATAAATTTTGATTTATTATTATCCCTTTCCTAGAAAAAAAAGTTAAATGAAAAGGAGTATATATAATATATTATATATAAATTTAATTAAAATAATTCACCAAATGTGGTATGTTAATTTTATTGAGATAAAATATAATTTTAGAAAGAAATATATTTTATTGGAAAAATAATTTTTTTATTTTCAAATAGTTATTACATTAATTACTAATTGTTTGGCTACCAAAAATTTTATTTTTTAAAAACTCATAGAAGATATTTTGAAAATTTTGTTAATACATTTAATACACTTCATTCTAATATATTGGTGATAACTAAAATAATATTTTAATAGTATGTCATGTTTCATTAAATCAAATTGGTTTATATAATGAAATATATGCTCTATGTTGCATATAATTAAATATAAACATTGTATTGTATGCAACACAACCCAAAATCAGTGTTGTGTGTACAAAAAAATAACATAGTGTTGTGTGTAGTGTTATTTTAACATGGTGTAGCGTATAATTCAAGCCATCAAATAAATTACATTTATGCGAAAAAAATAAACCTCAAAAACTCGAGGTGTTACAAATAAGTCCTATGGAGAAGAATAAAGTAGGATTTACTAGGAATATGTAGTAGCCTTCACTGAGCTATTTAATGTTTTTTATTCATTCACATCCTCCAAATATATTATAACAAACTAAGATAATTACATAAGAATCAATACAATAATTTAATTTTATTATGTTGATGTAAGTACTGTTATATAACTTTTTGTCATCCCATATAAAGTGACAATATCATCCTTGTTATTCGAAGAAATTCACTACAATGAATGAAATATTTCAATTTAATTATATCTTTAGATAGATGTCTCTGTAAATTATTTAATGAATTATTATTATATTTTTTTCATTATTAATGTTATTGAAAGATAAATATTATATTCCATAAAAATAATTAACTATAAATAGTAATCATAAGACTTAACCGGATAAAATGGGAATACAAAGAAACTTTTTAAATAATAATTTCATACCCTTTAATATCATTTATATTATTAATATATGATTATTTAATATTATTTATATCTTTAATATTTTTTAAAAATCATTATCATTATGAAAATTTATATTATTAATATACAATAATATATTATTAATCATTTTATAGGTATAATGTGTTTTTTTGGGATAGTTTTTCCACATACATGAACAATATTATAAGGACATTTAAAAATTATAAAGAATATTAAAATACATGAAATATTATGCAAGGATAACGAAATTCATATGATTTGATAAGTTCAGATGTAAAATATCCATCATAATATTTGAAATAAAAATAAACAATCATGGTAACATAAAAGTATAGAAAAAAACTTATCAAAAAAGTTCATGAAAAATTAAATATTTCATAAACTATTTAACTGATTTGTTTTTGGAATCATATGAACCATATACCATGAATCATATGAAACACTTTGAACTATATTATAAAGTATTTTACTAACATTTCGATACCAATCCTGTTTTTATAATATGAATCTAACAAACCCAAAACAATGAATGATAACTATTAAAATTTAGTAAATATATATAAAATTATAATAAATAAAATAATAATATTTAATAATAATTAAATTAAATTTTAAACGATTATTAAAAAAATAAGAAAAATAATTTTATAATTTAGAATGTTAGAAGTCGTAATAATTGAGTCGACATGTAGGTAAGAAGTTTTTATACAATTTTTTTAAATTTTATTATGATCTAATTTTTAAATATTTATCTTCAATTTAGAATTTATTTTATATTGTTTTATGAATATCAGTCCATATTCTCCTATGAATGTTTAAGTCAATTTTTTAAATTCCTCAATTTTCGTGAAAAATGTTAAAAAATGAAACTTTTTAATGACCTCCATATGGGTTAGTTTAGAATTTAAAAATGTTTAAAAGTGTTTTTTTAATGTTTATAACTTGAATTTATTTTACTATAACTATGTATCTTCTTTTTTAATCTTAATTTCCATTTTTTATAGTTTTTATTCTTATGAGTCCACTAAAAGATATTTTTATTATGAACTCAAATGAATTTTTTTTGAATATGAAATATTAATTTGGTTTTTTTTCATGTCATAGAATAATGTAATTATATATGATGATAGGTGATAATAGGATACATCTTTTAAATTCATCAATTAATGATTTACTATCCAGAGAAAAAATATTGGATGTAGCTAAATAGGTTATTAATATTGAATTTGAGATATGAAAGGGATATTTTAATTAGATTGTGAACATGATTAGATAATATTTATACATGGTTTTCTATTAATTTTATTTTTTTTAATGGTTTAGTGAAATAATTTTATATATCACATGTTATTATGGGATCATTTATATTATGTGAAAAATGAATCTTCTTCATTGGTTTTCATGTTTTCCAATAGACTAATATGTTTTCATTAATATTATATACCGTAGTAAACATTATATGTTCATAACACATTTTAAAATGCATTTATAGGTTATATGGATTTGTAGTAACTATATAATTGTCAATATTATGGTTATGAATACTTTTCTTGAACAAAGATATGGTTTCCTAAAAAATAGTGTTATTTTACCTGCTTGTTATATGGGAAAATGTACACTATGTTGATGTATCATATTTTTAATTTAATGGTTTTACTTATTCTATAATATCATATACCTAAATGTTCATAAAAACATTGTGAAATTAAATCCTTTCTATAAATCATGTAGTGGGATTTTAATGGGGTTATATAGTTTTTATCATATAAAAGTTTAGATAAGTTTAGAGGTTAATAATTTGATAAGGAAAGTAATAAATGGATGATAATTTATATTTATATTATAATTAGAGAATTTTTTACACATATAAGTGTTCCAATTAAGATTTTTCTAATTTATGTCTATTTTATAATGGTTTTTTTAATATGTTGTAGGATAAATGAAGTATTAATGAAACAAGAGGAAAATACCATTCTGAATCAGCAACCAAAAATAGTTGGAGTTGGAGTTCGAGAAGTTTTTTGGAAATTTTAAATCAATTAACTCAAGCTATAATGATGTTACCCACATGGTATATTGTCCCAATTCATTATATTTTATCATTTTATTAATGGTAACTTTTATAAAACAACACCATTTAAAATTTCACTGAATATCAAACTCAATGGAAACTGAAGGATGGATAGATTCTTATAGTAGATATTTGAGGTATTTTGTAGTTTATTATATCAGAATAAAACTATTTCAGTTTATTATTTTTATTTTTAAGTTGATCAATTATATAATATAATTAAAAATATAATGGATTTGAATATTATTTATATGATGGATTGCAAAATTTTAAGGTTATTTATCTTGAAAAATATTTTTCATGTCATCTTTAACATAGAATGGAATAAATATTTTTTTAGTTGGGGATAAAATTGTTGGACATTCGTTCCAATAATAATGAGAATTTTAACAGATTGATAAGTTTTTCATGATATTTTATTTTGGAATTTGAGTGCTAAATTTATAGGTGTTACATAGTTATAGAAACAAGTTTACAAATATTGATAGCCAATTTTTATTTAAAAACTTATAAGTAAATGGTTTGATGTGATGAGAAGGTCAAGATGAGATTTTTATGGATTTAAATAAAATGAGATCAAAAATAAGAAGCGATAAAGATTTAATGTAATGTAGAAACATAATGTAGGTAAATCTATAGGTAATACTCCTACATATCCTAATTTTTGTATATTATTTAAGAATGTCTAATGGGATCAGTAATGTGTTTCTAGTGTTGTATTCTTAAATAATTAGATCATTATTGTAATGAATAGAGGAATGATAATTCCAATAATGGGTAATCCACTCGTTAGTTCAAAATTAATATTTTTATTGCAATTAAATTGTTCACTATCCAAACATGTTTCAAAATTTATTGAATCTTGATATCAAACATCATGATCGAAATGGGAAAGGTGTGTAAAAGTAATATGCTAATACTACATTACATAATTGACTACTGAATAATATAGGGATATGTATATTACTTATCTAATCAAATAATACCAATGAAATGTTTGATTAGGGATCTAAATATTATTTAATTTCTAGGAAATATGGAAGTAACATGGAAATATTTCATCCTGAAATAAAGATATTAATTTTGGAAAAAATCATATAGGAATTATTAGGAGAAAATTGTTTTATAAGAACCTTCTAATTATTTTAAGTGTTATGATTATTTTTGGAACATCATTAATTATATCATTTAGTAGAGATGATTTTAATTATGTGAATGGATTATTTTTTTCAAAAATAATTTTAAGATAAATTTTACATAATAATAAGTTTTATTCAAATTTTAGAGTGATTTCCATTTTTTGTATAATAATATGTCTATATATTTGATAAAAAATCAATAATTATAAAAATAAATTCGAGATAGGGGTGGATGTTGTCTTGTGTGTATCATTGAAATTAAGGAAATTATTCAACTTAGTGATGTACGTGTGGTAAATTAATTTTTGGATGAATATTCATATGATCGTCTTAGTTTTATCCCAGATTTGGAGGATAAACTCTTCATTGAACTAGTTCATGTTGCTATGACAATTCAAAAAATCCTTATCAAATATATCCAATGGGTATATTGGAGTTGAAAGAAAATTAAAAATATACCTAATAAGGGTTTCATTTTTCCTAACACATAACCTTATGATGCTCTAATTTTTATTGTTAAAAAGAATGATAGTTCCATGGGTCTTTATATGGATAATAGTGAACCCAATAACAATAATATAAAGAAGATGTATTTATTTCCTCATATTGATAACCTATTTAATAACACTATAGAGTTTAGTATTTATTAAATATTGATATTATTTATAGTAATCATTATAAGAAGGTAAAATAGAAATACATTCATGGATAAATTTTTGAACTAGGTACGACCATTATTATTTTACAATTATGACTACTACATTAACAAATGCACTAAATGTATTTATGCATATAATGAATAGTGTTTTATATAAGTATTATGATAATTTTTTAGTGATATTTATGGATTATATTTGGTATATTTTAAATTTTATGAGCGTAATGAAAAGAATCTAATAATTATTATATTTTCACTTGAAAAAAATAAGTTTTATGAATAATTTTTTAAATGAGAATGTTGATTGTAAAAAATTTCCTTCTATGGAAATATTATATCTAAATATAGAATAATAGTTGATCATTATAAAACTAATGTTTAGTGAGAAAAAGATATACATGTTAATCTCTATAAATATTGATGTTTTCTTAGACTATTAGGTAATTACAAATGGTTTACTAAAAAAATGTTTTCTTAGCTAACCCACTAACAATGTAAACCTGAACATGTGTGAGATTCATTTGTAAAAAGAAATATTATGAATATTTTTAAAGAATATTTATAGGTTTTCTTATTGAAGGGATAATGTAGTTTTTTTATGAAAAATAGATTGGGTAATAATATATTCACTGTAATTGTGGAATCCTAATGATAAAAATTATCTAACACCTAGTCAGGAATTTACCATGGTAATTTGGTCTTTTCAAATTTTGATGTACCATTTATATAATGAAAAACATTATATATTTATATATAATAAAATTTTAACGTATATATTCACTCAAAAATAGTTGACTGTGATGATAAAAATCTAATTGGAATTGAAAAAGTCTTATGATTGTACAATTCTGTTTTTAGGTCTGAGTGTGAGGACAATGTAGACTAGTGGGGGTTAATATAATTTTTATAAATTTAATGAAATTAATATTATTATAGTAACAACCAATGTTACATCAAATATAAATTCATATATATATAGCACTCATTAAATACAGTCAACATGTTATGAAGCGAGGAAACAAATAATTTGAATAATATGATTGAATTTTTTTATTAACCTGAAAAAATAAAAACAAATAATATATTGGAAGATAAATCAAGGAACACATGATATTTTATAGTATTTTAGAACACCTAGGTAATATATATACAATTAAATACTCTCTACTCAGCAAAAATATTGATACCGATTAAGAAAATCACTATAGATCGGGAGTTATAACCCAATAATAGAGCTACCTTTTTCTCACATAGAGGTTTAAGCCGAGAATATTTTATAGGAGCCAAAAAACATTCCCAACAAAAATTTTGTACATGTGACACATCCCAACCTCTGTTATAATTGGATGATTAACCTCAGCAGTGTTATTTTAATTGGAAAATCATAAACCTACTCTTAAGGGATAAATAGAAAAATTTAAATGATACAACAATATAACCCAAAAATAATTGAAAGACATCATTAGTAAAAATGATGATGCATATTGTTGCAAATCATTTAAATTTTATTAACATAGTAATAAATTATCAAATTATTGTGTTTTATTATGATTTATCCAATATAACAATAGGTGTTGTAACATTTCACTATTCTATAGTTTTCACTTGAACCTTGTAACCCATATAAATAATATAAGACATTTCTTTTTCAACATGTTATCAAAATCACAATCCACTAGCTAATAACTTGTATATAATTTTATGTACTTTTTATGCATATAGTATCATTTTTCAAAAAAATCATATAATTTAAAATTAGATAAAATATACCATTTAATTATTATTAGAAACATTTCAATAATTTAAAATGGATTTAAATTCTAATTATCTCAATTATTAAAGAACATGAATTTTTTATTTCATTGTTTTAGTTTATTTTTATTCAATAATGAAAAAAATTAGTATACATCCAATAAAATTAATGTAATTAAAAATATCATGAAAATAGAGAATCAAAAATTGTAGATTTCTAATGAATCTTAAATAGTGAGTTCCTATATAAAAAAAACAAAATAAATCTAATTTGATCAAATAATATTATATTATATTTTTAGATGAATATAATAATTATTAATGATCTTAATAATTTCTATTAATTTAATATATTGATATACTAATAGAATAGATGATAATTTTTTTTTACCAAAACATAGAAATAAATTACATATTATGCACTCAAAAACTATGACATCTATATAATTCCACAGCCGAGTAATGATAAAATAAATTAACACATTATTTATAATTTCATATTTTAAATAGGTATTCACCCAATAAATGATGCACAAAAAACTAACATGATACATAAGTGTGTAAAACACTATATATAATAACTATGAACATTGTAGAATATATAAAACATGATCCATTATTATATCTAATATAAATAATAATCCACATGTGTGATTCATATGGAATTAGTTTTTCAAGCATGAATGATGTGAATTGTATTATGTCTAACCATTAAAAATAATTAAAACTAGCACATTATTATGGACTATACAAATATCTCAGTCATAATCAGCTATATAAGCAAATCAGATGAGTTGAAATCCCTATATTGGGTTTCACATTGTCAATGATGAAATGCTTGTGAGATATACTATGTGTGTGAAACACATCCTTTAAAAATAAATAAATGAAAAATATAGATGCTGAAGAGATATAGGGAAGATTAAAAATATAGAATGTGGAAAAAATATGTATTGAAAATCATAAACATTTTAATAGCACATTAAACAAATTTAACACAAAATTAAAAACATTTATGAATACATAAAATAATAAATAAATGAACAACATAATTTCTATTTTTCAATAGTAAAAATATCCCCATTAAGTATGGAATAAATTTATTGGAATTTTTTAACAAAACATTACCAAAATAAATTTTAAATGACCAAAAATAAAAATCACCACATTTGTTATAAATTATATAACAAAATATTTAATTTAAGTTTTTTATCCTTGTTATGGAAATTTTTCAAAAATATTATCAAAAAGTTTTTAGAACTAAAATAAATTATTAACCACCCATAAAAAACATCTTCGTATAAAATTTAAACCATAGAACAAAATTAAAATTAAAAGTTAATGAAATTATTCAAAAAAACATTTCCATTTACAATGAATACAAAAATATAATACTACTTCAAATAATAAACATTAAAAATTATAAAAACATTTACATATTATATTATAATTACAAACATTAATAAATGATGTTAGCGGATAATAATAATGATAATAATAAAAGTGATTTCATTATAAAATGAATATAATTGGGGTCAACCATATTTCAATTATATTATCAAAACTGAAATAATACAAATAGTCATAATTTTAAAATTATATTTTGAAACGTAAATTGAATCATGTCTAATAAAATTAATAGAAAGCTGATAAATCACCATGAATTTATTATTTTATAAATAATTTTTGATTTTTAAAGAGTATATCCCATATATTTATTCAGAACAAGTAGTCCCAACACATATATTTCTGTAATATATAAAATGCATTGGGTAATAACAAACCAATCAATAATATGTGATTAACAATTAAAATATATAAGGTAAATCTCTATCAACACAAGTATTAACTTTAATTTCCCTATTCTTATAGAATCCAATTGTATAGTAAATATACATGCTTGTTGAATCTCAGTTATAATAACATATAGACTGATTATCCTTTATTAAACTAGAAACGTAAAAATGAAATATAATATTAATATTTTGTATCCTTGATTTCATTAATATATTTTTAGGTATAGAAAAATATGATGTGTTATCAAAATATATAATAATTTCTTCTAAATAGAAATTGAAATCCAGTGAATTGTTTTTCAACAAGAGACATTAAGAACAATAATACCCAACCAAAATATTTTCATTATCAATTATGAAAAATTAAACTGATGTGTTTTTCAGAAATCTATGATATTAAAAATTTACCAAGTATGTTACATATACCTGATGTGCTTTTCTTATGAATTATTTAACCACACAAGTAAGATTTATTTTTAGATAAAAATCAAACAAATAAAAATTGGAGTAAAAGATACTAGTGTAAAAAATTTAGTTAATATATTTAATTATAATTTTAATATTCCATAGATGAATTTCAATTGGATTGGTTAGAAACATTATACACATGCATACTGAAACATAATATCACACCATAAAAGGTAAAATAATGTAATCTCTCTATCATTACTCAATATATTTTTCATTCATATATTTTATAGAACAATACATATCCAATTTAGAATTGGATTTCATTATAGTTTAAATATTTTTCAAAATTAGGATAAAATTTTATAACTATATATTTTGAATATGTTCATTGAATTAAAAATATATCATCTCATATTTGAAAATTTTTAAGACCAACAGAAAATTATAATTACCTCATTAAACTTATTTAGTTTTTTTGTCATCGATTTTGAAAAACAATTACTAATTATATAATTTATAGAACAAAATAAAATTTCATCCATATATATTTTTACAATTAAAATATCATTAGAAAACTTATTTTTAAATAGGGGTGGATCATATTTTCATTTATAAAAATAAATTTGTAATAATAATATAGTTATTTTAACATATGGAGAACATTTCTCTTGGGTTAGATCATATAATGCATTAGATAGTTTGAAAACATAATTTAGATACTCTTTATTTTCAAAACTAGTTGGATGATTAACATTAACATATAAAGAATTTTAACCTTTTAAAAATTCGTTTTTCCATCCATTTGAAACAAGTTAAAATTTTTATAATAATAAACTTATAATTAAATTCTATACGACCATATTCTAGTAACCTAGAGAATTACTATTTAAAATTAGAAACTTCTTATTTTAAATATCTAATTACTATTATACTAGACTTTTTTAACAATGTTACCACATTCATTTATTTTATTTAAAAAACAGTTTCATCTAATTGGTTATTTAAATTTAAGAAACTCAACAATATTAAAGACTTTGTTTCATTAAAAAATATTTATTTCATCACATGTAGAATTTTTCCAATTTAATTATTCCATTATTTATTGAAATTAATTGGAATATAATCTGCAACAAAGGAATATTTAGAAAAAACATCATTAATAATTTTGATGTTCTCATTGAAGATTCATAATTCAAAATTGAAATTTATAAAGAATGAACTCTATGAGTTTTCCAATTCAAAGGATCATATTGATAATATATAAAATCCCCCTCAAGAGATTAATTATCATTTTTATTTTTATCTTCCCCAAAATAAAAATCAATAAATTATTCATTAGTATTATCTAAATATGTATAATATCATTCATTATTTCGATTAAACATTTCACATAGATATCATTCAATTGAAATTTTTATCCATTTTTATTCTTTATAATATTTATTTTTATTTTACTATCCCATAAAATAACACTTTCACTTTTAGTGTAAAAATATTCTATAGTATCTTTGATGTTTATAATATAATCGTTGGAAAAAATACATTAAAATGACTAATCATGGGGTCGTTTTCGTTAAACAGCTCATTATGAGATTTTTTAACAGGGGTTTAATGTATATTTTGTTTAATATATATCAATAATTATTAATCAATTATGTAAAAAAAATATATAATTATATTCAGTAATAATGAATCTAGTCATTTCATGATTAATCATATTTTTCCTCTATAACACCATTTTATTATACTGTTTTATGAGTCGAAAAATTATAAAAGTATCTATTATCTTTAGAAACATTCTCCAACCCTAGGTGAATAAAATTTCCTCCTTTATCAGTTATAATTTATGTTATTAAATAACATTATATTTTGAATCCATTTAAGAATGATAAATACTTTTTTTGCAGATTCAATTTTAAGTGATGAGAATTGTGTCTAAGAAAACATACGATAGTCATCCATATTTTAAGAAAAAATTAATTTTACCTCATAAAATATTATTTTTTATGGGAATAAAAAATTCAATATCAAACAATTCTAAACATCTACATGTATTAACATTGTTGACATAAATGAAAGATTCAATATATTTCATACCATTCAAACATAAATCACACAAAATGTTCATAATTTAATTTTAGTTACATGTATATCTTATCCATGTTTAGATTACATGTCTAATTTACTTATGTAGAATTGAATTAACTTTGTCAACCAAAGGAAATTATATGTTTCTACAAACTTTAAACACTCTACACTCTTCTTGGTTATTTCATGAAGATATTAGTAGATAAAATATTATTATTTCTGCTTTAATAAATTGAAAAAAATAAACTTCAAAACAAATGCTTTATTATCTTCGAAACATATACATATTTCATCATTAAAAATCTACAAGTTTCAAATTGAATCATTTTTTAATATTTATTCAACAAATTCCTGAACAATTAATAAATATTTGAATATTATAACTTCTCTAAATCCTAAAATATCTTCTTTATATTTATCACTATATAAGATAGAGAATCCATCATATTAATTAAATGAAAATGAATAAGAAATATCATCTGTCATGTAACATGAACACCCACATTCCATAAGCCATGTTCCTTTAGAACACATAATGAAAATATCTGAAAATTTTGATTAGGGATATAATTTCATCATATAAAATATATTTTGGATTCAACTGGATTAACGATAAAACATTTAGGTACCCATAAAATGTTTAATACAATTATGTATAGTTATCTAGATGATAAAATCCTGGAAATAAAATCATAGTATGAACTAATGTATGAGTAAAAATTAATGAAGGTACTTTTACATAATTCTATTCAAAATTCAATGTAAATCTTGTAACACATGAGAAATTTTATTTACTAGTTTTAATAAAATTTATACTATTCATATTAAATTGTTTACTATTACAACTGAAGCTAGTTTTTTCTTCATTATGTTTTTTCATAAACAATATAATTTAAAATATATATATAATGTTATAAAAAAAATAAGATTCATTTAAAACAAATATTTTTTATTTAATATTTTCTATTCTTTTTAAGTATTAATTCAATTTCATTACATATTTTTCCCGTTCAACATTATGTAGTGATACTTAATTTCATTATTTATAGTTTCAGATTCTATCATTTATTTTCAACAATAGAAAAGTCATAAATAACTATTTTTAATATAATTTAATGATCTTCATAATATTTATAAATTTTATAATGAATTCCAAAATTTTGATTTGTAATTATTATATTTAATTATTTCTCTTAAAGATTATCAAATTAAAAAAAATTCATTTGAATCGTTAACACTAATATATTTATAATCTTATGTGAGATAAATATTTTTTAACTGGTTTCTTATATTCCATTTTCAATCATCTATATCATTCTATCAGTATTAAAATATCCATTCTACAATTTTCATTTTGTTTAATTATCTTTTTTAAGTCATTATCACAATCAAATTCCAAACCTCAAATGAATTAATAATTATAAATTTATTTATTGTGTTTTCCAATATATGTAGTTTTAATTACAATTTTATACTCTCTTATTCATCCCTATTCTGACTCATCGGTGCATCTCTATCTATCATTGTAAAAATTCTTTAACTCCTTATACTATTTTTCTTTCCCTTATTTTTTTATCTTTAGAGTATATGAATTTGTATACCACCTTTTCTTGCAATCATAACATTTTAATTAAGAATAATTATTCTATTAACATATATTTTATTTTATACTTTTGTTTCATTCATCCTTATAATTATTTCTTGTGGGAAACTTATTATAAACTCATTTTAGTTTCATGTAATTATATAATCCCTTTTTATACATTTATGATTTATATTTCTCACAATGTGGATAATCATAATAAAATATATTAGTAAAAATATTTTATTTTATATTATTAATATGCCTTGATTTTTTTCATAATCATCCGCATAAATTTTCCAAAACTCCATCTCATTCTGAAAAAGTGACCCTATCAGTTCATCCATTGAGTAATCAGTGAAATCATCACTTTTTTAAATATAAAACTTCTTTGATTTTCACAAATTAGGTAGGGATTAATGTATTATTCTTTTAATAACATCATTGATTATGGTTTCTCTAAGTGAAAACATCCTATTTAAAAACCTAGTAATTCTATTATACATATCCCCAATATATTCTTGATCATTCAATCTAAATTCTTATAAATCATCTCTTTATTTTCCTGGCTTGGTTCTCTACAACTAATCATTCCAATAGTGAGTGAATTTAATGTTCCTACAGATGTAGGAGACAATTTTACTACATTAAATATAGTTTAACATATTATTAATTAAATAAATTAAGAGGTAATTATAATGTTTTAGTTTAGAAGACATATTTTAGCATCATTTACAACTAGAAATTCTAAACTATAGTAATACATTTTTTATGTTTTCGACATGATATCCTAAAAATAATGATTAATATTTTCATTGAAATATCATGATATAATACTCCCTATATTCATAATATTTTTCATATTAATAAATTGGTTGTTTAGGATTTATTAACTCCACTTCTCGAATTCCCATAATAAAAAAAATAAATCTTTCAAGAGAATATTGGGTTTATAAAAATTGTTAGAACAGATAAAAAAATAATACATTAATATACTACCCAATAATAGAAAGGAACCACACCTATTGTTTAATGGATCGGACCTCTCGGGTCTATTCCTTTGTGGAAAAATATGGTGTTTGAGGTGTTTTGGTCGGTCGAGGTGACTCATCCCCTAAACATTGACAATTTTTCTATTTTGTGACCAGTGCATCAGTAACCTTCTAGGAACAGTTCCAACAGTGATGTCTAATGGTGATCACTCTTTCCTTTTCCAAATTTATTGTTCTGTGAACATTTCCATTGGTGAACAGTTCTATTGTTAACCTTAATGGTATCCTCTCTTTCCTTTTACAAATTTCCAATTCAGTGGACAGTGTTCTATTGGTGATGATCATGAACAATGTTCTATCAGTGAGGTTCATGAACAATGATTTGTCGGTGAGGTTATATAGGTGAGGTTCATGAACAATGTTCTATCAGTGAGGTGCATGAACAGTGTTCTATCGGAGAGGATCTAACGGCGAGGTTCATGAACAATGTTCTATCAGTGAGGATCATGAACAGTGTTTCCTGCTTCCTACAGTTTCTCCCCTATGACACATCCATTGATGTAAAATGCATTTGAAGCCTTATTTTAAGGACACTATGTATTATTGAATGTCTATAACTCTTATATTATTTATTTCTAATGATCGAGATATTTTTTTACTTGGTCAAAACACGTGGTATAATGTGATCCACTTTTGATGCGAAACTATGCGTATCGTAAATAACCACTCTGTTAAATCTTCTAAATGGATGGGATATCTTCCTCCCAAATTCTTTCTCCTTGTTCTTGAGTGTGAGATGCTCGAACATCCCATTCCTTCTCATAGGAGTTTCACATATCAAACTTTTCTCCTTGGATTGGCTTCACGTTGTTTTTATGCAACCAAGCTGTATCCCTCAATCTTCGATATAAGGTATGTGGTATCATAATTCTTTTGGGGTTCATCTTTTTCATGTTTCTCCTTTCCATATTATGGAATGAAAATTTCAATACTTGTAATACAGTTTTATTGGGTTTTGGTTGGTGAATTTGTACCATGGAATCCTCGGGTGGATGCAATTGTCTCGAGAGGAGGATCTTGACTCATTGTGTGGATACAAAATATCAATAATTATTTGAGGTAGGGGATTCATTTCTTCTCTTTACTTTTAGATGAAACATTATTTTCATCATGTTTAATCCCACTAGATGAAAATGTAATTGACATAATAAATATTTCAACTAGAAAAATAAATTGATATTGATCGTATGTTATTGCCTCTTGTTTTTCTAGATAGTGTGATATCTCTGATTTCTTTTATTAGATGTTCGGTCCTAATGTAAATTGGTAAAGAATGTAAATTGGGATGAATTGATAATTTCTTGGATAATGATAGAGAGGCATGCAAATGAATCTGGATCTTTTTGTAATTTGATGTTAATCAAATAGGCACAGTTAGCATGAGTAATTATTTTTGATTGCTTTCATATTGGGTTTCCCTAATTTGGTACCAACATATAATAAATCTATTAATTGAAGATGGACTAATGAACTAATTTTTTGATAATTCATTAAAGGGTTCTAATTTACCTCTTGATTGTTAAAGGTCTAAGTGCCCAATAGATGTGATGTTTTTTTTCCTGTTGTCTATGCTATGATGTGATCCTAGATGGGTTTTGTGATATGTGGGAGCATGGATGCCTTTTTGTTGTGGAATAATATGAGACCTAGAGTGGAAATATGCATTGGTTTATGCATGTGGGTGTCACGGAGGTCACCAGGGATGATGGAATGTGATCGATGTTTTTGTTGGATACTTGATGATTTCATATTGGTTTTTTATCTGATTTATTTTTCCACACAACTCAAGGCAGTTGTTCTTATATACCTTTCTTTCGAAAGAGGCGAAGACACGTGGGTTATTACACGTTCTTTCCGTGTTTATCTTCTCAAGGGAGGATGGGTATGTGCTATTTATATAAGTGGAAAAGACTCGATGGGTAGTACATATACTCACCGTGTTTAGACCACTTTTGTTTAGTAGCATATAATGTTTTTCTAAAATGCTTAGGAATGTTGGAATGTAATTCTGTAATGAATAATTGAATAAATGATGTTATCCCATGGGGATGTAGTTGCAGTATCATAATTATGAGGATGTTATTTTGATGGAAAAGTGGATGTCGGTTGTGATGCTATTGAAAATTAATGTGGAATTGTTAATGGTTAATTAATGTTTAAAGAATTAATTAATGTAAAGTGGAATAGATAAAAAGGGAATGATGTAATATAATAAAGCTCATTAAATGGTTATGTGCTTATAGGATACCTCATCTTAGAATTAGCAGCCTGGAATCTGAGAGACGTTAGCTGCAGTTGTGTCTAATACTAGGTTATGCCCATAGTGTGGTTGTGAGACGTAGCATATCCTTTACTTTTTGTGTTTCTATACGCTTATCCACCCTTTCAGAAAGGGAAACTCACACCCCGGGGATTCTGGGCTCTAGGGGGGGAGTGTTTTCGCAACATTCTATTGGGAGGACGGATGGGTGTTTTGTAACGCCCCAACCCCAGTTACCCAGAGTCAGTGCTTTATTGCGTAGCATTGGCATGATCACAAAAGATCAAGTCTCGAAAGACTGATTAGTTTAGTAGCCTTAGAAACACTAGATACATTCATAAATGTTACATTACATCACAAAGTGAAAAACTACAATAACATATTCTCCATTTTCCACACTCATATCCCCTTCAGACTATCCCTGCAGGTCAGTCCTATAATACTTCATCACATCCTGAAAAAATTAAAACATTGAAAGGGGTGAGCTTGGATGCTCGGTAATGATAACAATATAGCGGAAGCTTTCATCAACAAACATAAACATTTAGGGCAATGTATGACTAAAAAAAGCCTTTTAAACATGAACATCAACATAATATAGAAAAATTAAAATGAGATAATGCCATTTACTTATTCACATGGATATTCTACTAGTTGAATAATCACATGAAATATCAATAACCACTTTCATAATGATGGAATGCATAACGCCAAACTATCATAACCACGTAGCAAAGGCCTCATGCCCGGACTACAAATAAGATTTTTTCAAGGCGTCGTGCCAAGACACTAGTTTGTCTCATGAGACCTGCCGATGCATCAAGGAGCTGTAGCGGGCTCCACCCGTCACTTATTAAGTCCAATGCATTCCTCATATGAATAGGTTTAAACATATCATAAACCATAACATAATCGTATCACATAAAACATGCATAAAGGAAACATAACATTGCCATATTTCAATCACAAGATATCAATACAACACATTGATATAATAAAAACACTTTCAAAACCATTTTCAATACCAAAATAAAATAAAGTTAAAACTTTGTATTTATTTCTCATTACAAAATAGTTATGGCTTGTAGTGGAAGCCGAAACTCAAATAATGGTCATGGTGGTGGAGAAGTCGTTGTTGCCGCATACGTAAGGCAATAAATTCCTTTTGGCTTTTAGTAAAAATGCTTCGTATAAAAATATTCCTTTTTTGAATAAAAGTAAAAGTCAAAGGGTTTTATACACCGTATTAAGGAAAATTGTGTATAAAACAAAATATGCCTCAATGAAAGAAGATTGAGACGGAGTTCCTTACAAAGATCATTTCTAAAATAAAATAGATCTATTATGTGTATTCACTATAATTACACATAAAGAAAGTACAAATACAAGGTAGTACATAATAATATCATGACATAATTTAAAAGTAGGAGATTAACCCAAATAATGGAAATTGGGTTAAGAAGTTCCCTTACCTTGTGTCTTGTCTTGACTCGACCGTTCATTAAACTCCTGAATAATAAACTAGAGTTAATTTATAATTTCTTTAGAACAATTTTTTTCCTGTTTTTTATTTTTTTATATTACTTATTACCATGTTCTGAACATTATGTAATTATTTATGTTAATAACAGTCGTTTTGACGATCTTGGGTACTTGAGTCAAAAATAAACTTCTTATAATTACAATTTGTTCATGTGGTAATATATCCATTATATCCAGAATTATATTCATGATGTAGATATTATATATATCATATATATCCAGTATATACATGCATTTATAATATTACGTAACATTTAGAGTTAAGAAATGAAATGCACCGTTAATGGAGACGGTAAGCCGTACGTAAGCATGAACGCTACTTTCATTTCTATTTCGTATTTAATGGAATGAAATCATAATTATATAAAGCTATAATATAATTCCTGTATAATATAGTGTATATTACCATTTACTACATCCTTTATACATCCCACATATGGCATTAACAATTCAAATCACTTTGAGTGGGCGGTAGTCCGCACTTCCTAAAATGAAAATATCGTGTTACCCATAATGGAAACCATATAGGTATACAATAAATGAAAAATAAAGAAGCTTAAGTAAAACATAAACATATTATATATCATATATAAATATAGTGACATCTTAATGTCCACCTTTGAAGGTGTTATATGAGTGTTGAACAATCATCATTCCATGAGGCAGAAATTCACCATCCACAGAAACAGTGTGTTATTTAACCATTAGATGTAGGTGTGTGTAAGTTTAGCTTTAATACTTCTTATAAAAACATCCTAGTATGTTTAGGATACTGGTTTTGTTACAAAAAAAATTAATAAAAAGAGTTTAGGGGGTTGGATAAGCAAAATAATACAAAATAACATAAGAGAAGACATTACCTTATAATCGTGTAACTCTTTTGATTTGAGCCAAGGGATTCCTTGGGAATAAATCTGCCCAAATTGAGGCTTCTAGGATTAAGGGAGGAAAGTTGGGAGAGTATTTGGGCAGAGGTTGGCTGAGCCAAAATGCTTTGAATGTGTTAGTAAGGAGGTAGTGGTGGGGGCCTTTTATAAGTGGAGAGGAGAGGCACTCTTGAAAAGTAATGAAATGTTACTTAATTATACAATTCTTTTGGGATTCAAAAGGTCCAAAACTTATATAATTCGAGTATACGGTGATAAGGGTCCGAACAAAACCCATCCAATTGGCTTTGGAGAAGTGTAAGCCTTGGATTTTACATTATCTTTTCATTTTATTTAAATCGTTAATTAATGAGGTAATCGCGGCATCATCATGGTGTCATAAATAATTTAATTTATTTAATGTCTAAAAATTATAAAAAAAGTATCATGATGTAGGAAATATTTTTGGAGTTCTAATGAATATTTATAGTCAAAAATATTACTTTTATAACCACATTTAAAAAATGTTTTAGTAAAACAACTTATGTTTGTGACATTTTTATTTTAACATTAAATAAAAGTTATTTATGTCATTTTCCTATCAAAGTGGCTCCATGGGGTCCCCAAGTTGACCCATGTATTGTCTTGGTCGTCCATGACTCATCCAATAGAGGTTGGACAAGTGTAAAGGTCATTTCATTTTTTTATAATATCATTTTCACCTAAAATTTCACTAATTACCTTTAATCGCGATTAATTAAACTAAAAAGTTACTATACACCAAAATTTTATATTAATCCCATTGAACCAAATTTTACTTCTTAATGACAACCATGTATGTCATATTTTTGAAAATCAAATCACAGAAGTGGTAATATTTCATTTAAACGAAAAATCGGTTTTTTAACTACCACTTAGTGGTTTCACTATTCATCAAAAATTGAAGTTTTTCAGAATAGTGCCAAAATTTCACCCTTAGCTATAATTGATATTCTGAATTCAAAAATGATGTCTATTTTACAAAATGCCTAAAATATAATTTGAATTAATTAATATTATAATTAATTCTCGTTGTCACAACAAATAGCGTGTTTTTAAGAAACAATATATATCAAAAGATTGACAATTGTTTATGTCCAATTTCAATGTTAAATTAATTCTAATGACCACCATTGGATAAAATAGTAAAAATATATTCTAATTATACTTTAATACTACTCAATAGTATAATTTATCACTATAAATTATTTTCATTAAAAAAGTTGTTTTTATGTATTTATCACTATTCATAAAAAATTTGAAGTTCTCAGAAAAATACCAAAAAATCTACATAGGCTAATTTGGATTTTACGAATCCAAAAATGAAGTCCATTTTGAAATATAATATATATATATAATTTCAAAAAGTGGTTATTACTATTCATAACTACTACTTTTATTGGTCGCGGTGTGTTAGAACTCGATGTTGCGTACAATACACGCTGCTCTATTATTCAAAGAGGAGTTTACCATGGAAGCTTGGGGTGTTACATTCTCCCCTCCTTCAATAAATTGCGTCCTCGCAATTTGAAATTTTTCTTTGAAAATAAATGGTTGATAGTAGAAAGTACCTTTGTGTAAAACCCACATCGGAAATAAGGTTAATAAAAATACAACTTTTAAAGAAAGAAAGATAAGTACAAAGGTCACCCGATATAGCCCATACTAGGATTCTATGAAAATATGGATATGGAAGAAAAACAAACCATCAAGTTCTGATGGAGAGTTGTAGAAAATTGGATTAGGAGAATGTTAACCATATGAAAATCACAAACTTGTGATTGGTTAAACGGTCATTGAATCCCCAGTTGGAAAAGTTAACCGACAACGTTTTTGTTTTAAGTTACCTTTTATAAAGTTGAGGAATTTATTTATGATATTTACTAAGAATGTAAGGGAATATACATGCTTGTTATGTATACTTTCATTCTTTAATAAATTTTTACCACAAACCCATCTTTCACTCTAAAAGGTAATAGAACTCAAAAATATTCTATTTATCCTAATTGTATAAGGTTCCAAATTTTAACACATACCATTTATATTAGGAAAACTATTTTTTAATAACTAGGGACTTCCTGTAGGCTAGTGGTAGGTAATAAAGGCATGTCGCACTATGGTTGTGGGTTCGATTCCTGCAGCTTTGTTCGATGCGACGGGTTATCCCCCGACCTGCAGGTTGTCCTTTTCCTAAAAATATAGTATTATAATATTCCAAAAGTAATCATCAGAAATGTTTTAACTTTAAACAATACAATCCAAGGTTCAACGTAATCCATTCCAACCTTTATAGTTATCCAAAATACCTCTGTCCAGACATTCTCTAAAAGGTCTCTATATTCCAAAATCAATTGTATCATCAGATTCCTCAAACAAGGTAAAGTTTCTCTTATTGTCACATACAAAAATATGATTACCTTAATCATATTAAAACCTTAATGAAATCAACAAGTATTGTAGTACAATCCTTATATATATATCACATTATTCTTATAACCAGAATATAATCCTTATTTCCAAAATCCCCAATACATTAATTATTCCACATCAACTGTAGTAACAGCAGAAGATTGTCCTTGATCCCTTTGCATTTTCTGAGGTATGTTTCCCTGACGCATAGGAAATTCATTTGAATAATACCCCATTTCCCTACAATTGTAGCATTCAACATTGATAGCCTCTTTCTTTCCCTTGATATCACGAGCCTGGTGACATTTTTCTCCACATTTATAACAAACTCCCATTCTTTTTAGGAAAGCACAGGGGTGATTCTTCCCACAATTATCACATAATGTAAAATACTTCTATCCCTTTTTCCCTTTATCGGTCTCTTGTTCCACCGTTCTCTTCTTCTCTTGCTCTACATTGTTGTCATAAGACATAGAGAATTCCTTTTCTGTCTTGATAGCACACGAGACAATATCTTCGTATGACGAGAAGGTTTGTGAGACTAATTCTCGACGGAGAAATGGTTTTAAACCATCAAAGAAACGATCAATCTTACTTCCTGGGTTATGTATATAATCTGCTACATGCCTCGCTAACCTTTTAATGTTAGCCTCATACTTTGTGACATTTTCATCCTCCTTTTTTCTCAGACTCAGAAATTGCCTTTCCATATCTGCTCGATGGTCATGTGGAAAGTATTTTTCTAAGAAAATATCTTTGAACTCTCTCCATTACATACTTGATACTTCTTCAACTTCCTTTGTATTTTGAATCAATGACCACCATTGATCGACATCTCCAGTGAGGCGGTGGACTTCCATGACAACCTTCTCCCTTTCGCTACTCTCCAAGGCATGGAATATTTTCTCTAAGGAGATTATCCATTTCTCAGCTACTAATGGATTTGTACCCCCATTAAATGTTGGCAGTTTTTTCCTCATGAAGCGGTCTAACATTGATCCTCCACGTTTCGGATTATGGTGCTCTATACGAGTAAGGTTATTACTCATAACCCCAGTGAGTTGTCCCAGTATGGTAATAAGTTGATCATCACCAGTTGTATCTCCGGATCCACAATAATTATATTGATTAGGAGGTCAATCCCTACACATAGTCCATGAATTGATACGGTTTACATTCCTTCCACTAGGTTCCATTTCTAAATAATGGCATAAACTAGATTAGTTTACGAATAAAAATACATAATTCCATACTGGTAAAATATTTAACAGAAATTGAACTATTTTTGGATATAATCCATAATCATAAAAAAAATTTCTTTGAGGAAGTATATACTAATAACCCTTCATAGTGGTTTGTAAAGAAAATGAGAATAATCCTAATCATATCCCCCGGGAGTGTCTTAACCAAAAGTGCAGCAAGGCCCGTTGTCGTGCACCCGTTCCCATTCGAGTCTAGCTCAAAGCGGTGTTTTCGGGTTTTACCCCTAGGTACATCTGTGCCAGAGCCGCCTCTACCTGCTCGTATCCAGACAGGGATGTATTTCTCGGAAAGCTCACAAAATATCTATAATACCAAAATTTTAGGAAGTTCTTATATACTAATCCTTAATGTCTATCTTCAGGCTATGTTCTCTAATCAGAGTTTATCTAAATCTTTCTTCCAAGGATAGTACTAAACTGCCACTGATACCAACTATAACACCCTGACCCCAATTACCCAGAGTCGGTGCTTTATTGCGTAGCATTGGAATGATCACAAATGATCATGTCTCGAAGACCGCTTAGTATAGTAGCCTTGGAAACACTAGATACATTCATAAATGTTACATTACATCACAAAGTGAAAAACTACAATAACATAGTCTCCATTTTCCACAATCATATCCCCTTCAGACAATCCCTACAGGTTATTCCTATAATACTTCATCACATCCTGGAAAAATTAAAACATTGAAAGGGGTGAGCTCAGATGCTCAGAAAGGATAACAATATAGCGGATGCTTTCATCAATAAACAAAAACATTTATGGCAATGTATGACTAAAAAAAGTTTTTTAAACTTTAACTTCAACATAATATGGAAAAAATAAAATGAGATAATGCCATTTACTTATTCACATGGATATTCTACTGGTCGAATAATCACATGCAATATCAATAACCACTTTCATAATGATAGAATGCATAATTCCAAACTATCATATCCACGTAGCCAAGGCCTCGTTCCAGGACTACAAATAAGAATTTGTCAAGGCCTCGTGCCAAGACACTAGTTTTTCTCATTAGACATGCCGATGCATCGAGGAGCTATAGTGGGCTCCACCTGTTACATATTAAGTCCAATGCATCCCTCACATGAATAAGTTTAAACATATCATAAACCATAACATAATCTTATCACATAAAACATGCCTAAAGGAAACATAACATTTCCACATTTCAATAACAAGATATCAATACAACACATTGATATAATAAAAACACTTTCAAAACCATTTTCAATACCAAAATAAAATAAAGTTAAAACATTGTATTTATTATTCATTAAAAAAAGTTATGGCTTTTAGAGGAAGCCGAAACTCAAATAATGGTCACGGAAGAAGAGAAGTCATTGTCACCGCATACGTAAGACAAAACATTCCTTTTGTCGTTTAGTAAAAATTCTTCGTATAAAAATATTCCTTTTTGAATAAAAGTCAAAGTCAAAGGGTTTTATACACCGTATAAAGGAAAATTGTGTATAAAACAAAATATTTCTCAATGAAAGGAGATTGAGATGAAGTCCCATACAAAGATCATTTTTAAAATAAAATAGATCTATTATGTGTATTCACTATAAGTACACATAAAGAAAGTACAAATACAAGGTAGGACATAATAATATCATGACATAATTTGAAAGTAGGAGATTAACCCAATGAATGGAAATTGGGTTAAGAAGTTCCCTTACCTTGCGTCCTGTCGTGACTCGACCGTTCTTTAAACACCTTAATAATAAACTAGAGTTAATTTATAATTGCTTAAGAACCTTTTTTCAAGTTTTTTATTCTTCTTATATCAATTATTACCATGTTATGAACATTATGTAATTATTTATGTTAATAACGGTCGTTTTGACGATCTTGGGTACTTGAGTAAAAAATAAACTTCTTATAATTACACTTTGTTCATGTGGTAATATATCCATTATATCCAGAATTATATTCATGGTGTAGATATCATATATATCATATATATCCAGTATATACATGAATTTATAATATTACGTAACATTTAGAGGTATGAAATGAAATGCATCGTTGATGGAGACGGTAAGCCGTACGTACGCATGAACACTACTTTCATTTCTATTTCGTATTTAATGGAATTAAATCATAATGATATAAAGGTACAATACAATTCTAGTATAATATATTGTATAATACCATTTACTCGATCCTTTATACTTCCCACATATGGCATTAACGATTCAAATCATTTTGAGGGGGCAGTAGTCCGCACTTCCTAAAATGAAAATATCGCGTTTACCCATAATGGAAACCATAAAGGTATGAAATAAATGAAAAATACAGAAGCTTAAGTAAACCATAAACATATTATATATTATATATAAATATAGTGACTTCTTAATGCCCACCTTTGAAGGTGTTATATGATTGTTGAACAATCATCGTTTCGTGAGGCAGAAATTCACCATCCACAGAAACAGTATGTTATTTAACCATTATATGTAGGTGTGTGTAAGTGAATCTCGAATCCTTCTTATAACAACATCTTAGTATATTTAGGATACTGTTTTTTTAAAAATAAATTAAAAGAAATAGTTTAGGGGGTTGGATAAGAAAAATAATACAAAATAACAGAAGCGAAGACATTACCTGAAAATTGGGTAACTCTTTTGATTTGAGCCAAAGGCTTCCTTGGGAAGAATTCTGCCCAAATATAGGCTTCTAGGAGTAAGGGAGAGAAGTTGGGAGAGTATTTGGGCAGAGGTTGGCCGAGCGAAAAGGCTTTGAAAGTGTGAGTAAGGAGGTAGTGGTGGGGGCCTTTTATAAGTGGAGAGGAGAGGCACTCTTGAAAAGTAATGAAATGTTACTTTATTATACAATGCTTTTCGGATTATAAAGGTCCCACACTTATATAATCAGAGGATATGGTGATATGTTTTTTAAAACTACCCATCCAATAGACATTGGACAAGTGTAAACCATGAATTGTACATTATCTTTTCATTTTATTTAAATCGTTAATTAATGAGGTAATCACGGCATCATCATGGTGTCATAAATAATTTAATTTATATAATGTCTAAAAATTATAAAAAAATTATCATGATGTAGGAAATATTTTTATCTTTCTAATGAATATTTATAGTAAAAAATATTACTTTTATAACCCCATTTAAAAATTGTTTTAGTAAAAAAACTTATGTTTGTGACATTTTTATTTTAACTTTAAATAAAAGTTATTTATGTCATTTTCCTATAAATGTGGTTCCATGTGGTCCCCAAGTTGACCCATGTATTATCTTGGTCGGCCATGACTCATCCAATAGATGTAGGACAAGTTTAAATGTCATTTAAGGTTTTTATAATATCATTTTTACCTTAAATTTCACTAATGACAACCATTTATGTCAGATTTTTGAAGATCAAATCACAGAAGTGGTAATATTTAATTTAAAAGAAAAATCAGTTTTTTAACTACCACTTAGTGGTATCACTATTCATCAAAAATTGGAGTTTTTCGGAATAGTGCCAAAATTTTACCCTTAGCTATAATTGATATTACAAATTCAAAAATGATGTCTATTTTAAAAAATTACAAACATATAAGTTGCATTAATTAATTTTATAATTTATTCCCGTTGTCAAACAAATATCGTGTTTTTAAGAAACAATATATATCAAAAGATTGACAATTGTTTATGTCCAATTTCAATGTTAAATTAATTATAATGACCACCATTGGATAAAATAATAAAAATATATTCTAATTTTACTTTAAAACCAGTCAATATTATATGTTATCACTGTAAATTATTTTGATTTAAAAAGTTGTTTATAAGTATTTTTCACTATTCATAAAAAATTGGAAGTTCTCAGAAAAATACCAAAAATTCAACATAGGCTAATTTCGATATTATGAATCCAAAAATGAAGTCCATTTTGAAATGTAAAATATATATATAATTTCAAAAAGTGGTTATTACTATTCATAACGGCTACTTTTATTGGTCGTGGTGTGTTAGAACTCGAAGTTGCGTACAACACACGCTGCTCTATTATTCAAAGAGGTGCTTACCATGGACGCTTGGGGTGTTACATGTTTAACCCCTTGGGCCCCGATATCTTCTCTTGGTAGCTGCTTGTGCTGGTAGGAACATTGGTTAGTTTACCCCATATATGTGTGTAGAGGGATGTAATCGATTGTGGTTATTCACAATTATATATTCTGGATATAGTTTTCTATAGACTACTGTATGTGTAACGTTTATAGGTTGTGGTGGATTGAGGATCCTTACTTAGTGTATGGGCTATAATGGCTTGAGGTATAATACCCGACGTGTGATACATGTTATGCGAGCAGTGGTGGCTACTAGAATCAACCTGGTTACATTGGTCGTGGACGTGGTGGTTTTGTTGTAGGAGGTGCATATTGTGGTGCTTCGCCCAGATGTCTTCGGACAAACCTTTTTGGATAGAGATGCATTGGAAATACAACGTTGGGGAAAAGCATGAAACCAGTGGGGAAGTGGTACCAAGGTACCGATTTTATTCTTTATTATATGATATATTATTATAGGTGTTACTTGGTGAGAGTAGCCATGGGTATGTTTGGAACTTAGTATACCTGTTTAGGTGACACTTTAGTTTCACTTTTTATTCAATGTGCTTTATCATGATTTCATTACTTTTTCACAAGAGTATTTGGGGAGGATCCTACTGAGTATACAATTATACTCACCCTATGTATATACAAACTATTTTTTAGGTCACTTGACACAGGTTGGAGACCAGGAAAGTTACTACTAGCTTGTGGTTGCAGGAGCTGTTCGGGCTTGTGGTTGAGGCTGTTTTACATTCTTTTGGGTACAGGTGGTTTTCCCCTTCCACTTGTAATACATTTTCATGACATTACGCATGTTCACTTGGGGTTTCTTTTATATTTCAGTTCTGAGTTGGAGTTGGTTGGTGTCTATCTTATCTCTCTCTTCTGTATGTGTTCTCATTGAGGTAATTCCTCCCATTTGTGTGTTTTCTATAACCTTAGTGCTAGTCGCCAACCTAGGGCCGACTGGAGGCGGAACTCTAGGGTCATTATCTCCCTTCTCACATTACTGGCCCAAGATGGGTACAAATTGTAAGTAGGGGGTCGTGACAGATTGGTATCAGAGGACAGGTTGTGGGGTAGGATGGAGATTAGTGTTAGGCACAAGCGAGGTTTCATGGTATGGTAGGGAAACAATGTAATTCATTTTTATCAAGTGATGTAAACACGAGATACCACTTGAGACATATGTGTTTAGGGCCCCCCTATGATCTGATGTATGGACCATTATGTTTACAGTGGCTACTAAACAAGGTTATAATAGTTTCATGTTAGAGACCTTGGAATTGATCATGCATCATTCTTCTTAATGATTGTGTTTGAATGGGTAGACTTTGGGATAAGTTAACCTAAAATCAATGAAAGAAACCAATTAATTAATTAATGTTGAGTCATCTATATTCTAGGTTTAGTAACTCTAATGGTTTTTTATTTGATAGGTATGGATCCAGGTCAATGTCCACATTAGGTTTGTGTAGAAAATGACTAGGAGGATGTTCCAAAAGATTGTTGTAGGGCATAGGTTGACAACGACGACACTTGGAGAAAGACGCTCCAAGAGTTTATGTGCCAGAGTCTGCAGAACTACGAGGGCTCCATTTTAGATACAGTCATGGAAGACTGGATTGAGGAGGCCAAGATAGGCTTCCGTTTCATATGTGCTCAGAAGGAGCATTGGGTGTCCATGGTTTTGACGATGCTATGTGGAGGGGTGAGACAGTAGTGGTTATTGCTCTTAGAGGATCATGAGGAGTCGGCGATCTCATGGGAGGAGTTCGAAGACATGTTTCGAGTCGAGTTTCTTTCTTCGACTATGAAGGCGTCCAGTCGCTAGGAGCATCTTACCCTTCGACAGGGGATCTCCATTGTTCATGAGTTTGGAATCTGTTTCAGGAACCATTTTTGATATGACTCAAACATGTTGCCATATGAGGAGGCCAGGGTGAGACATTTCGAGGAGGATTTTCATCCTGAGATACAATTCCAGGTCATGCCATTTATCCTGAAGACATATCTTGAGGTTTTGGTGTGGGAAGAGGTTACCGAGAAGACTTTATCTAGGATTGGATCATCATGAGAGAGGAATAATCATGATTCCTCATGATGCAGACTTGTGGTCCGGGGTACCTGGAATTCAGGGTAGAAGAGTTTTTGTTTAGCTGGGGGTAGGTCCATGCCCTTCACATCACTTTTCTCTAGAGGCAACAACTCTTGGGACTATGCCAAGGGATCATGACCTTGTTTTTCTTATGTTGGTCAGGATCATCAGTAGTGGGAGTACTCAACCTTTCATAGTAGTCATCGTGCACCAACTACTACGCTCCAGGTTCCTCTATTGAGGCAGTTTCAGCAGGGGCAACAGCAGTAGCAGGTTGCACCAGATTTAGATCACTAGAGGGTAGATGGGGCAGGAGGAGGACATACCCGTGACGATCCCCTTCCACAGAGAGCAGAGCATGGCCGTGGTGGTGGGCGTCATAAGGGTTAGAGAGGTTGTGGAAGATGCCATGGTCTGCTTCATGCTTTAGTGTTGCCAGATTCAGGAAAGCTAGATGTCGTTCGAGGTACCCTTAGCTTGCTTTCAACCTTGGTGTATGTCTTGTATGACTCAGGAGCGACACACTTATTCATATCACCTACCTTTTTTCATGCATTGGGACTTGAGGTAGAGTGGCTTCCATTGCCCTGGTCATGGACTACGCCAGTTGGAGGTCGAGCTAACTTGTGTGATGTATGTAGAGACTGTGAGCTAGTGTTTGGGAAACAACACTCTTTGGGAGATTTCCTATGTTTATGAATACAACTGTATGATGTCATCCTCGGCATGGATTGGTTGTATTCATTGCATGCTATTGTGGATTCCTTCAGGAAGAAGGTCGTTTTAATTGGAGCAGATGGAGAACAAGTGGTGTTTTTTGGTGAAAGAGATCCTCAGACGGGCCATAAGTGTGTTCCATCCTTATCATCCATGATAGCTGATATGACAATGATAAATTCTTCAAAGGTTCAACAGCGGGTGTTTCATAGGGTCATAGAAGAGTACCCTGATATCTTTCTAGAAGATGTTGTAGAATCACCCCCTCGACAAGAGATCAAGTTTGGGATTGAGCTACATCTAGGAGAGTCATATATCTATATGTCTATATATAGGATGGCCCATTCCGAGTTATGAGATCTATGTATATAGCTTGATGCTCTATTACAGTGCTGTTATTTTTAGCCATGTGTGTCACCATGGGGTGCACCAGTTTTGTTTGTGAAAAAGTCTGACGCCATTTTGCGGTTTTTTGTTGATTATAATTACTTAATCAAATTGAAAATAAATAATCGCTATACTCTTCCATAGATTTTTGATTTATTCGATCAACTAAATTGTGAAATTTCATTCTAAAAGATAAAATTATGGTCGAGATATCACCAGATGTGTGTGAAGGATGGGGATATCTCGAAGACTGTTTTCTGTTGTTGTCATGGGCATTATGAGTTCGTTGTAATGCCTTTTGGATTGAAGAATGCTCCAATTGTATTAATTGGATTGATTAATGCCATGTTCTGTGAGTTCCTAGAAATGTTCATGGTAGTTTTCGTCGATGACATCCTTGTGTACTCCACATCTGAGGAGGAACATGAAGAGAATCTACAAGCTATTTTGGGAGTTCTTCGCCAACATCAATGATTATGAATGTTGTCGAAGTGTGAGTTTTGGTCTTGAGAAGTTCATTTCATGGGGCATTTTGGGTCCCAAGAGGGTGTATAAGTGGTTCCATTAATGATAATAGTAGTTGTATCTTGGGAAGCCCCCATGAATGTTTCATAGGTTCGAAGTTTCCATAGTCTCATAGGCTACTACAGGTTGTCCGTATCAAATTTCCCACGAGTTGCGACTCCTATGACAGATTTGACCATGAAGGATCATGAATTCATATGGTTTTATCAGTGTCAGGAGGCTTTCGAGTATCTAAAGGAGAAGTTAGTAAGTGATCCAATTCCTTGTCTACCAACTAAGGGAGTTTTGTTTGATGTTTTCTGTGATGCTTCACGTTTGGGGATAGGATATGTCCTCATGTAGTAGAGGTCAGTTGATTCTTATGGTTCTCGTAAGTTGTATCCCCATGAACGTAACTGTTGGTCGGAGTGGATAATCAAGAGGGGGGTGAATTGAGTTTGAATTAACAATTTCTGTTAAAAATATATCTCTTAAAATCCCCCAATTTAAAAACAACGTTAAACTTTAGTGAATCTACACAGAGTGTAAATGTTCAATCAGTATCTCAAAGATTGATTAGGTCTCAGTTTACTTAATTTGAAGGTTAAATTAACTTTTGAAACTGACTTACTAGTTTACAAAAAGTATAAACACTTGTGAATTTAACGATCAAAGTAGCTTTAAAATAGTTTTGTATTTCAAAGTTATAGCAGCAGAATAAGTATATAGTTTACATATAGAATTAAATTAAAATGCGAAAAATTGTTAAACAAGTGGGTCAGTCTCAAGACGTGACATAGTCCTCTCAACAATTTATATAAATTGATCCACACCCTGGATCAACGTTAATAACAGTGAACAATTGCCCATGCCACAAAGGGACCTCTACCACAGTTCTTTGTGGGAGTCAAAAACAATGACCATGCCACACAAGGACCTCTTCCACAGTTGTCATGGGTAAACAAGAGTAAACAATTTTGGTTTGAGGATTTTGATATCCTCCAGTTCAGCACAGGAGTCAGTGTGTGTGTTAGATATATAGAGTACACACATAGCTCCAAAAATGTAAGTAAAAGAATCACTCAGAGAGAATGTATCAGAGTGTAGAAAGCTATAGTGATTGGAAGTGCAGCTCTGGACTCGTTGGATTCAGTAGAAATGCTTCTATGTCCTTCTCTGGGTTTTCCCTTGAAAAATAGAGTAATGTGATACACCTCCTTCACTTCTAGTGTAGGTGTTCTGCTCAAGTATGTGTAGTCGTTCTATCTCTTGAGCTTCTTCTTTGAACTTTTGTTCTTTATGTATATCAATGTTCTTCAGGTTCTACTTTTCATGTACGTGTATGGAAGAATTCTCTCTCTTTTTGTATCTCTGTATCTATTGTATATCTGTTTGTATCTTTTTGTGTTGTTTTATCTTTACTACACCACAATCTTCCTTTTATTCCATGAGATCCGGTAGTAGGAATGAGTTCCTTTTCAGTGGAATGGGGTACGGTCCCCTGACATGCCAAAAATCAACATTAAATAACATTAATTTCATTAAAAACATCACAAATGATCGTTAGAATTAAATACGAATTTATAGAAATTAAAACAGTTTTCATGACTATCGGTGAGTCATGTGATCGGTGAGACATTTTGAATCTGTATTGGTTTCGGTAGCATCAGCATTGGTGTCTTAGCATCAGTGACTCAGCATTAGTGACTCATCATCGGTGACATATCATTAGTGTCTCATGATCGTCGGTATCAGTGACACACGATCATCGGTATCGGTGACACATGATCATCGACATCGGTGACACATGATTGTCAGTATCTCTTTAGATTGTCAGTAGCTATCGGTGTGACTGTTCATCATCGGTGCGACCGTTCGTCATCGGTGCGACCATTCATCATCGGTACGACCGTTCATCATCGGTGCGACCGTTCATCATCGGTGCGACCGTTATCGGTGACTCAGGAAAATGACTATCGGTGAGTCAAGATGAGGAATTCTTACAAAGTGTCTGCTTAAACCAGAATACTTCTAGGTCAACCATAACCATACATTGACCATAGATAAACAATTGTAGATGTGATTTAAACATATTTAGAACAAGTTGAATAAGAGATTAAAAGGAAATAAATAAAACTATGAATTGTGATTATTAAAATAACAATTCCACAGAGATTTCAACAATCTCCCCCTTTATGATAATCACATATCAATGGCATAAATGAAGATAGAATACAGTATTTCATTCATTATTCTCCCCCTATAAAAAATAATATATTCCATAAGATAAAACTTGGTTATAATATAAACGAGAACATAAATATAACTGAGGTATTCTCCTCTTTCAACATTTATCCACCTGTGTATACATGCATATAATAAATAGCCAACATGGGCATTCATGTCACCAATCCAGACATGATGCATCCAGAGATGATGCATCCAGAGGTCGCATATGCATGCATGATTCACCTGTTTTCTTTCCATGATTTCTCTCCCCCTTTGGGATTATCAAAAATTAGAGATAAATAATGATATCCAAGAAGATTTCATACCAACAAAGGGTACACATATTACAAAAAAAAGAGAGAATAATTCTGGAAAACAAAAACCCTATCAAAAAAATTGACAGTAACAACTATTTCTCTGGGTTAAAGGGAGATTTCCCTTTAGCAGTAGAAGGAATTGAAGGTCCAGAAGGTTGTTAGGTAGAAGGTGGAATTGGCCTTATGGAAAAAGGAGGTTGAACGACCCGAGCTAGGCAAACTGTGGGTTCCAAGGTCACCTGATGCAAAGAAGGTCGTTCTGAAGGTTACTGTTGAATGACTGGTCTAATAGTAGAAAGAGCTTGAGAAATAGACATCTGGCCGGGAGCAACATCTAATGATTGCAGAATCTCAGCTGTAGGAAAAAAATGGATTTTTCATGCACATGAAGGTAGGGTTTTATCAAGTTGACGAAGTCCTGAATGACTTATCCATCGCAATTCATGGATTTTTCAAAATCTTCATTATTTTGCATGAAATTTTCAAAAGTGGGGGTAAAATATTTTAACTGCTGAACTTGAGCTTTAAAAGCTTGAGTCACTGGAGGGAGTCTCAGATTATCAACCAGTACTTTAAAATTATGATTTAACTCATGCTTTGTGTAGATCATAGAGAAATAATGATCTACTTTCTTCTTAACCTCATTTTGAGATTTTGTAGCATAAGCCGAATACAACTATACCATTTTATGCACATGATCAATATGAACTTTCATTTTCTTCAAAGAATCTAAATCTAAAATCTTTCCAAGAGCCTCCGGCTCTTCTCTAACAACATCTCTTAAGGTATCTAATTCCCGACCAATGATCTTGGTCACCTTAGTAGTTCCAGGCTGAGAAATAACCTATTTAATCTCAGCTTTTAACTTCCTCAAATATGATTTCTTCAAATGTTCTATCATATTTATTAAATCATCCATCATACCAGAGATGGTTGTTCTGAACTCACCTGAAATTGAAACAAGATTGCTGCCTAACTTCGTAAGTGTTTGATTCAAAGAGGTAATATTCCTGCCAATCGATTCAATGTAATTTCACAGGTCTGGTTTGGTATGGGTTTCCACTCTTTGAGGAAAATCATTCATAGCAGCATAAGATAATTTCAATGGAGTAGGAGCAGGAATATGAGATAACTCACTTTTCACAGTCTCCCTAACAGATTGAATCAATTCAATCTTAAAATTATCAAAATCTGACTGAGGAACTTGAAGATCAGGTCTTCTTTGAGATAATGAGGGATCTGGTCTGACATCTGTTCTTTGCAAAAACTCGACAACTAATTGACCCTTAATGGAATCACTTATGCCATCAAGATCCACTTCAACACCTTCCTCTTCCTCTGGGTAGTCTAATCCTAGAACAGCAAGACTTTGATGCTCTTCCCCTGTCGTTTTTCATGAATGGTATAAATGTTTCACAAACTGAGCTCATCCAGAATTTTCAGGAAGGACTTCCTCATCCTCATCACTCACCAACTGTTCTGTCCTCTCAGCTTCAGAAACATGCTCTTGCTCAAGTGGTTGGGGTTGAGGATCATCTTGGATCACATTTTAACCTACTAAAGGCCAATCATCAGCATCATAATCATCAGCATCATCACCATTACATTCACTATCACCGCTACTACCATCACCATTAGCATCACCCCGATCACCATCCCCAGATTCATCATAATCATCATCATTAACTGATCTATCATTAGAACTGTCTGTACTTCGGGATTCATACTCCTCAAATGTTGATTCAGTTGTCTCGCCTTCTTCTTCATCATCTAAAAGCAGTTCAATTTCTGGTAAATTGATAGGAGGACTTGCTGAACCAAATTCCATCCTTCTTCTCTTTGGTCTAACAGTATCAGGATCACTCCTTTCATTAGGAGATGATTCATTCTCTTCTTCAGAATTTAGATTCTCATCAGCTTCTTCTTCTTCTTCTGTTCCTTTCTTACTGGATTCACTAGTTTCTTTAAGAGAAACCACATCTTTTTCTTCATCCGAATAGATCACTTCCTCACTAGGTTTTATGCTAGGATCTCTTACTTCCCTTGGTCTCCTTAGATGATCAGAAATATTGAAATACTCATATAACTTTTATTCATCATCAACCCAAGATTAATTCAATGGGTTCCAATTTATTTTCATTCTCTTATATATAACATTGTTTAAACAAAAACTAACTGATGAGATACACTCATTTCCATCATTCACACGGCCTAAAAATTACAGCATGATAGAAATTTGTTTATAATATAACAAAGTGGTAGATTTATTTGAATGTTTTATCATCTCAACAATATGCTCAGAAAAATATCTATATAGATTGATGTTTTCACCATTCAGAAAAAAAATAGCAGAAAAACATCTCGATACTTTACTGCAACAAAATTACTTTTTCTTGGACATACCTGATGTTGAATAAATTTGAACATGATTCAGTTCTCACAATCCAACTCAGCAGCAATTATCCTTTGCGATTCAGACTTCCCAGTAAAAAATTCCAAGGATAAATCATAAGAAACGTAATATGTTGTGGGAGGAATATTAACAGAATAGTCTTCGTATCTTCCATTGTGAGGTACTCCTAGACATTGAGCCCATTTTTTGATGAAAACGTAATATTTTTCCCTTTTACTATAGAAGACAATCTCATAGCCTCTACTCCGTCCAAATCTATATCCAGGTTCAAAGAGAACTCGTGCACTAGATTCGGGTAAAAGACTCTATCATTTTTACAAATCCACTCCTTCCAGCCTTGAGTTTCCAAAACATTCAAGAGAACGGACTTTCTAGATTAAACCCATTCCGAAAAAATTTCCTATTCAGCTATAACTTCTCGTTTTCTAGCTCCGGGTTCACAGACCTCTACATCGTACTGCTCGACTCACCTCGAGCATGCTTGATAGGTGAAGTTACTTTATATTCCTTGCTCTGTCTCTTTTTCTTGGCCATATTGAGGTTTTGAGACAATCGAGAGGGTTGGAATGATTCAAAAGTCTTGGGTTACAGAGAAGAGAAGAGAGAGTTCGGTGGGAAATGGAAGGTCAAAAGTATTTAGAGAATGGAATATCCGCGTGTCATTATTTGTATCATTTAGGGTTTTAAATAATAAAATTTCGATGAAGTAAAAAAATGTCATTTTTAAACACACAAAAAAGTACGACCCAATCGGTAGCACTAGTCAACATGACAGATCAGTTTGACAGATCGGTTTGACAGATAGGTTTGACAGATCAGTTTGACAGATCGGTTTGATAGATTGGTTTCACCGATCGGTTTCAAAGATCTATCATACCTAACTCTCATTTAATCAAGTTTAACCTTTCACAATTTAAGGGCTTGGTGAGAATATAAGCTAATTGATGTCCAGTACCTATAAACTCAATAGTGATATCACCATTTTGGTAGTGATCTCTCAAAAAGTGATGTATGACATCAATTTGTTTGGTTCTAGAGTGAGACACAAGGTTCATTGAAATGTTAATTTCACTAGTGTTATCACATATAATTGAAATATGCTTAAAATCATATCCATAGTCCAAAAGAGTGTGTTTCATCTACAGAATTTATGTACAACAACTACCAGCAGCAATGTATTCTTCTTCAGTAGTAGATAATGAAATAGAGTTCTATTTCATACAACACAAAGATACTAAGGATTGAACAAATAAACGACAGGTTCCAGATGTGCTCTTCCTATCTAACTTGCAAATAGAAAAGTCAGCATCTAAATAACTGATTAGTTCAAAAGATTTTCTTTTTGGATGAAACAAGCCTTAGTTTACACTGTGTTTAAGATACATAAAAATTCTTTTAATAGCATGTAAATGAGATTCTTTTGGGTTAGGTTGAAATCTTGTAAACATACACACACTAAACATAATTTTAGGTCGACTAGCAGTAAGGTAAACTAGGCTTCCAATCGTACCTCTATAATTGGTTTGATCCACTGGTTTCCCAGCTTCATCTGCATCCAATTTACTGATTGTACCCATAGGAGTATCACATTCCATAATACTATCCAAACCAAAACGTTATATAAGATACTTTGTGTATTTACTTTGAGTCAAAATAATACAATATTCATTTTGAAAAACATGAAATCCCAGAAAAGATTTAAGTGCTCCCATTAAACTCATTTCAAATACATTTTTCAAACTCTTTGAAAATTCAGTACATAAAGAAGGTTTAGAAGATCCAAAAAAATATCATCAAAATATATTTGAGCTATTAAAACAACTTTAGAAATTCTTTTAATAAAAAGAGTAGGATCAAAAATCCATTTAGTAAAACTTTTTGAAATAAAAAAATTACTAAGTCTATCATACCAAGCTCTTGGAGCCTGTTTTAAGCCATATAAAGCTTTAGATAGTTTAAAAAAATTATTTGGAAAATGAGGATTAATAAATCAAGGTGTCTGTTCAACAAAAACATCTTCGACAATAAAACCATTTAGAAAAGCACATTTGACATCCATTTGATATAACTTGAAAATCAGATGAGCATCATATGCATGTAGGATCCTAATGGCTTCTAATCTCGTTACAGGTGAAAAGATTTCCTCATAGTCTATACCTTCTTCTTGACTATATCCTTATGCAACTAGAATAGCTTTGTTTCAAACTATGTTTCCAGACTCATCAACTTTGTTTCTAAATACCCATTTTGTGCCTATTGTTAAAGCTTCCTTATGACTGTCAACTAATTCCCAGACTTTGTATCATTCAAATTGATTTAACTCTTCTTGCATATACATTACCCAAAATGCATCATTTATAGCATCATTGACATGTTGAGGTTCTTGCTGTGAATAAAAGGCTTGATTTTTAACCTGGTTTTTTAGAGCAGCTCTAGTCTGTGTCCCTCTATCAAGATTACCAACAAAAACATCTAAAGGATGATTATTTATAAATCTGGTTGATCTAGTAAAGGTAGGACTTGAAATTTCAGGTTCTTCTCTAGTTTCGGGTTCATTAGGAACATATTCTAGAATATGTCCAGAACTGGTTGTCTTTATAGCAGGATCTTTAGATTTGTCATTATAGTCCAGAACAGGTAAATCATCTTCAATATTTTCAAGAGAAGTTTTATGTTCATGTGGATCAGTTTCATCAAAATCGATGTGAACAGATTCTTCCACACATTTGGTTCTCTTATTAAAGATTCTATAGGCTTTTCTAGTTAAAGAATAACCAAGAAAAATTACTTCATCACTTTTAGAAGCAAACTTGTCCAGATTATCATTTCTATTAAGAATAAAAACATTGCATCCAAAGACTCTAATGTAACTAACTTTAGGTTTTCTATTATTCCACAACTCAAATGGGGTCTTCTTAAGAACATGTCTAATTAAGACTCTATTAATGATATAACAAGCTGCATTAATAGCTTCATCCCAAATGTAAATAGGCATTTCATATTCATTAAGCATAGCCCTTACAATTTCTTGAATGGTTTTATTTCTGTTTTCTACAACACCATTCTGCTACGGTGTTCTAGGAGCAAAAGAGTTATGACTATAGCCATTATGCGAGCAGTATGCTTCAAAATCAGGATTCTCAAACTCACAGCCTTGATCACTTCTTAGGGATTTAATATTAAGTTCACAAAGGTTTTCTACAGACTTTGAATATTTGACAAAGTAAGAACAAGATTCACTTTTGTGAGCTAAGAAGTATAGACAAGTATATATAGAAAAGGCATCTGCTAGAACATAGACATAGTGATTCCCATTTAAACTAGAAACTCTTGATGGTACGAACAAGTTCATGTGAACCAACTCGAGAGGTTGAGAAGTAGAAACATCTTTCTTTGATTTAAAAGAAATGTTATGTTGCTTTCCCTTTTGATAGGGATTACAAACTTTGTCAATTGGGAATTCAAGTTTAGGTAGGTCTATAACCAAGTTTTTCCTAGTTATTTTTCTAAGATAATAGATGTTGAAGTTTCCTAATCTTATGTGCCAAAGACAAGACTCTTTATGAAAATAATTTAGACAAGTAACATTTTGCGTAGCTAAAGAATTTAAATCAACTGCATAAACATTTTTATTTCCTAAAGCAGAAAAGACTAAAACATTTTTAAAATTAAAAACATTACAAAAATCATTTTCAAATTTGACATTAAAACCATCATCACACAATTGAGAAATACTTAACAGATTATATTTCATTCCATCAACAAATAAAACTTTGGAAATTAAAACTGAATCAGTGTTACCAATTTGGCTTAGGCCGATGATTTTTCCTTTAGAATTATCACCAAAGGTGACATGGACTCCATCAATCTTGATTAGACTTTTAAAGAATAAGTAATCTATAGACATATGTATCGAACATCCACTATCCAAGTACAATACCTTCTTGTGAGAACTCTTCAAACAGGTTTCCTACCAAACAGATTTAGATGGAAAATGAATTTGGTACCCAGATCTTCTTGGGTCCAGACAGGTTATCAATCAACGATTTTAGTACCCACATTTGTCTTTTGGGTTTCATACAATTTAAAGAATCAATATATTTTGAACGATAAAATTTATTTGATCTATAACTATGTGAATTACAAGTTGAAGCATATGAATGTCCAGAACTAGAACTACCCGTATTCTGTCCAGATTTAGGAATAAATCTATTCTTAGTAATCTGTCTCTGTCCAGGTTTGTAGACTATTCCAATAGTGTATTTAGGAGCTACATGATTTACTAGAATTTGAGTTAGTTTATCCTTTCCATTTTTAAACTTCTCTAAGTCTTTTCTATGTTTCTCATTTGACATTTTCAGTTCAGTGTTATCCTTTAACAGTTCAGCATTTTTCTCTTTTTCAATAGTAAGTTCGGTTTTAACTATAGTAGTGAGAGAATGTTATTTCTTCAATGTTTTGTATTTATCCTTAGTTCCATTTCATGTCTGTTCCAGCATATTACAATATTCAAATAATTCCTCACTAGTCATTTTTTTAGAATCAGAATCAGATTTTGCATCATTTTCAGAATAACAGGAATTTAAAACTGGAGTATCCAAGGTTACCTCGGATGTGTTGGTCATGAAACACATGTTGGCATGATTCTTCTTAGAATCAGACATTTCAGATTCACTTGTACTATCTTCAGATGTACTCCAAGTAGCCATCATATATTTCTTGTACTTACTGTCTTTTTAATCATATTTCATCATGAATTTTAACTTTGGGTAGTCTTCTTTAATGTGTCCTTTTCTTTTTCACTCGTAGAAAAAAACTTAATCACTTCTATCTGGCTTTTTCCAGTCCTTCTTCAAATGTCCCTTATTGTCATAATTTCCTTTGTAATTTGATTTTCTGAAAAATTTCTTCTTCCTATAAAATTTCTTAAACTTCCTAGCTATCTGAACCACTTCAGCATCACTATCTGAATCCGAATCGTCACTGGTTGAACTCTCAGTAGGCATTCAAAATTTCTCCTTTCCTTTTCTTTTTGAAGTAGTAGTCTTGATTTCCAGGGATTTCCTTTTTGGTTCATCATTTTCTTCTTTATATACCTTGAGTTCTTCCTCATACATCGTGAGCATACCAATAAGTTGTTTGACAGGCATAGCTCCAATGTCACGTGATTCTCTGATTGAAACAGATGCGCCTCTCCATCGGTCTGGTAGACATCTCAATATTCTCATGATTTGTTCTTTTCCTGGAACATCTTTACCAAGTGAATTCATTGTATTGACTGTCTCATTGAACCTGAGATACATATTAGAAATGGGTTCATCAGTTTTCAGTTTAAAATTATCATATTTAATAGTATAAGTTTTCAATCGCGTTTCTTTAACATTAGTTGTTCTTTCATAAGAAACACCTAATGTATCCCAAATTTCATAAGCAGTTTTACAAGAAGAAATTATGTTAAATTCCTCATCCCCTAAAGAACAGTACATGGAATTCGTAGCTTTACAGTTATTATTGTAAGAAATCTTTGTAGGTTCATCCCAAGTTGTTCATTCAGTTTCTGGAATTTTATATTGAGACTCTATTGTAGTCCAGATATCAAAACCCATACTCTCTAAATGTATTTTCATTTTAATTTTCCACTGAGCATAGTTCGTACCATTAATGAAAGGTGTCCTGTTATTAGAAACACCCTCTAGTCTATTATCCATAACTAGATTTTAGAAAATAGGTTTAAAGAGATAAAATTTAGAACTAACAGAAATTTATTATCATTAAAGATGAAACTAAAATCACAGTTGAAAAACTGAGTGTTTCAAAAATCCTTAATCAAAAACAAAACCCTCTGATACCAAATGTTGGTCGGAGTGGATACTCAAGAGGGGGTGAATTGAGTTCCAATTAAAAATTTCTATTACAAATATTTCCCATAAAATCCCCCAATTTAAAAAAAAGTTAATCTTTAGTGAATCTACACATAGTGTACATGTTCAATCAGTTCTCAAAGAATGATAAGGTCTCATTTGATTTAATATAGAGATTAAATTAACTTTTGAAACTGACTTACTGATTTACAATAAGTATAAACACTTGAGAATTTGACTATCAAAGTAGCTTTAAAATAGTTTTTTATTTCAAAGTATTAGTAGCAGAATAAGTATATAGTTTACTTATAGACTTAAATTAAAATGCACGGAAGAGTTAACCAAGAGGTTCGGTCTCAAGCTGAGACTTAGTCCTCTCAACAATTTATATAAATTGATCCACATCCTGGATCGGGGTTAACAACAGTGAACGAATGTCCATGCCACACATGGACCTCTACTATAGTTCATTGTGGGAAACTAAAACAATGACCAGGCCACACAAGGACCTCTTCCACAGTTGTCATGGGTAAACAAGATTAAACAATTGTGGTTTGAGGATTTTTATATCCTTCAGTTCAGCACAAGAGTCAGTGGGTGTGTAATATATATAGAGTACACACACAAATCAAAAAATGTAAGTAAAAAATCACTAAGAGAGAATTGATCAGATTGTAGAAAGATCTAGTGATTGGCAGTGCAGCTCTGGACTCGTTGGATTCAAGAGAAATGCTTCTAAGTCCTTCTCTGGTATTTCCCTTGAAAAACAGAGTGTTGTGATACACTTCCTTCACTTCCAGAGTAGGTGTTCAGCTCAGGTATGAGTAGTCGTTATATCTCTTGATCTTATTCTTTGAACTTCTGTTCTTGATGTATATCAATGTTATTCAAGTTCTTATTTTCATGTACGTGTATGGAAGAATTCTCTCTCCTTTTGTATCTATGTATCTATTGTATATCTGCGTGTATCTTTTTGTGTTGTTGTATCTTTACTACAGCTCGATCTACCTTTTATTCCACGAGCTCCGACAGTAAGAATGAATACATTTTCAGCGGTACAAGGTATGGTCCTCTAACTTTCCAACAATCAACATTAAATAACATTAATTTCATTAAAAACATAAAAAATGACCGTTAGAATTAAATACGAATTTATAGACATTCAAACAGTTTTCATGAATATCGATGAGTCATGTGATTGGTGAGACATTTTGAATCTGTATTGGTTTTGGTAGCATCAGCATCTGCGTCTCATCATCGGTGACTCAGCATCGGTGACTCATCATCAGTGAATCATCATTGGTGTCTCATGATCGTCGGTATCAATGACACATGATCATTGGTATCGGTGACACATGATCGTCGGGATCAGTGACACATGATCGTCAGTATCTCTTTAGATCTTCGGTAGCTATCGGTACAACCATTCATCATCGGTGCAACCGTTCATCATCGGTACAACCGTTCATCATCGGGGCGACCGTTCATCATCGGTGTAACAGTTCATCATCGATGCGACCGTTCATCATCGGTGACTCAGGAAAATGACTATCGGTGAGTCAAGATGAGGAATTCTTACAAAGTATTTGTTCAAACTAGAATACTTCTAGGTCAACCATAACAATACATTGATCATATATAAACAATTATAGATATGATTTAAACATATTTAGAACAAGTTGAACAAGAGATTAAAAGGAAATAAATAAAACTCAGATCTGTGATTATTGAAATAACCATTCCATAGAGAGTTCAACAGTAACTATTCCACCCATGATCTTCAGTTGGCACCTGTGGTGTATTCTCTGATGTTATGGATACATTACCTCATTGGCGTGTGCTTTGTGGCTTTGACCAATCATAAGAGTGTGAGGTATTTTTTCTCCCAATGTGACTTGAACTTATGACATCATTAGTGGATGGATTTATTATAGGAAGACGACTACAATATATTGTATACATCTGGAGAAGGGAATGTTGTAGCTGATGTGCGGAGTTGAAAGTGACATAGAAATGTTGTGCGTGAATCCTGTGATTCCTGGAGAGTAATGGAATAATTGTCACCACTGCATCTTGATATGGGAGAAGTTGGGGGGTAGAGGTTGTCTTTTCCATATGACGATGCAGTAATCCATAGTGGATAAGTTGGAAGAGTCCCAATTAATGGATCTAGAGGAGGAGGTCTGGAGAGACAATGTTGTTTGTGGAAAGGCCCTTGATGGTTGGACTGAGGATGAATAACACCAAGTTTTGTATCATGGAAGGATTTTTGTCCCTTTTAAGATGCATGAGATGGTTCTCATAGATTTACATGATTCTCCTTTAGCGGTGCATCCTGGCGTGACAAAGATGTAAAGATCCTTGAGGAGTCAGTTTTGGTGGTCTTGGCTGAAGTGTGTAGTTGCAGAGTTTGTGTCTCGATGTTTGGTATTCTAGAAGGTGAAGGCTGGACACCATGTCACTGCTGGTCTACTCAAACCATTAGATATTCCTCAGTTGATGTGGGAGGACATCTCAATAAAAAAAATCTGGTTTACCTCATGCTCCAGGAGGATATGATTCTATTTGGGTTTTAGTGGATCATTTAACGAAATTGTCCCACTTTATATAGATCAAGGAGTTGAGTTCGGTGGATGTTTTGTCGAGGCATTATCTAGAGGAGGTGGTGAGACATTATGGAGTCCTAAGGATAATCATTTCTAATTAAGATCCTCGTTTTACCTCCAGGGTGTGGGGTGGTCTCCATCATTCCATCAGTTCTCAACAATTCCTTAGCACTAATTTTCATCCACAAATGGACAGTCAGACAGAGCAGACCATCCAGACTCTTGAAGACATGTTACGCTCTTGTATTATTTATTTTTGGGGTTAATAGAAAAAACACTTTCCCATGGTGGGGTTCTCATACAATAATAGTTTTCACTCCACCATCGGTATGGCACCGTTTGAATCCCTGTATGGCTGGCCTTGTCATTCTCTGTTGTGGTAGACTAGGGATGGAGAGTCAGCAATTCTCAGACCGAACCTAGTGAAAAATAAAACAGAGGTGGTCCAGGTGATTCTTGAGAGGATAAATATTGTGCAAGATGATGAGAAATAATGTGGTGATCAAAGAATGAGACCTTAGTGTTTAATGTTGATGATCATTTGTTTCTGATCATGACTCCCCGTCATGGGCAATGAAGGATTGGTCATGGGAGTAAGAATTCTCTTCTATTTGTTTGGCCTTTTGAGGTGTTAGCTCGTGTTGGAGTTGTGGTGTCTTGAGTAGCACATCCCCCACAGAGGAGTGTGATACATGATGTTTTCCATGTATCACAACTCCGTCGTTATCTTCATGATGATTATCACATAATAAATTGGGGAGAGATCGATGTTGATGATGATGCGACCTTTGATGAGCGACCTATGGAGATTGATGAATGCAAGGAGAAGTTGTTGAACGTGTGTTATATTCCCTTGGTTCGTGTCTTATGGAGAAACAGTGGCATGGAGGAGATTACCTGGGAACATGAGTCATAGAAACATGCTCAGTTCCAAGAGTTGTTTGATGTTTACCTATTTTCTTGTAACGATGTCCCCATCATGGTTATATATTTCATGTTTTTATTATGAATTTCTATTGTTACTTTTGTGGATCACTCGCTTTTGAGAGATATCTCGATGAGTGGTTGTTCGAACCACATTTCTTTTTATTTAGGTGGGATTTGAATTGTTGAGGATGAGAATATTTTTAGAGGTATCTAATGTAATGGCCCAGACCTCTCTGGTCTATTCCTTTTTGAAAATATGGTGTTTGAGGTGTTTTGGGAGGTCAAGGTGACTCATCCCCAACAATTTGACATTTTTTCCTTTCAGTGAATAGTGCATTGGTAACCTTCTGTGAATAGTGCCAATGTTGAGGTCTAACAGTGACCCCACATTACTTTTCCAAATTTTGAGAGTTGTGAACAGTTTCATTGGTGAACCGTTCTAATGGTAACCTCTAATGGTATCCTCTCTTTCCTCTGCCAAATTTCCAATTCAGTGAACAGTGTTCTATCCATGGGGATCAGGAATGGTGTTCTATCCGTGAGGTTCATGAAAAGTGTTCTATTGGTGATGTTTTAATGGTGAGGATCATGAACATTTTTATATCGGTGAGGTTCATGAATAGTGTTCTATTGGTGTGGTTCTAACTGTGTGGTTCATGAACAGTGTTTCTAGATTCCTACAGTTACTTCTCTTTAACGTTTCCTTTGAAGTAAAATTAATTTAAAGCCTTATTTTAAAGACTCTAAGGTCGATTCAAAGTCCGTAACTCCTATATTAATTATTCATATGGATCGAGATGTTTTTTTACTTAGTCAAAACGTGTTTTTTAATTTGATCATCTTTTAATGGGAAATTAAGCGTATCTTAAACCACATATCCATTAAATCTTCTAAATAGATGGGATATCTTCCTCCCAAATTATTTCTACTTGTTCTCAGGTGTGAGATTCTTGATCATCGCATTCCATCTCATTGGAGTTGCAAAATAAAACAGTCATCCTTGGATTGGATCTGCTCTATTTTTGTGCAACCAAGTTGTATCCCTCAATCTCTGATATAAGGTATGTTTTATCGTCATTCTTTTGGGGTTCGTCTTCTCATGTTTCTCATTTCCATATTATGGCATGAAATCCCCATACTTATAATAGAGTGTTCTTGGGATTTTGTTGGTGCGGTCATACCGTGGCATCCTCAGGTGGATGCAGTTTTCCTGAGAGGAGGATCGTGACACGTTGTGAGGATACAGAACATAAAGAACTATTTGAGGTAGAGAATTCACTACATCTCTTTGATTTTATGTGAAAATGTATTGTTATCATGCTTAATCCCACTGGATGACAATGTAATTGACATAAAAAATATTTGAACTGGATAAATAAATTGATATCTATTGCATGTTATTTCCCCTTGTTTTTCTAGATATTTTTATATCTATTAATTCGTTGATTAGCTGTTCATTCTTGATGGAAATTGGTAAAGAATGTAAATTGGGATTAATTTATAATTGTTTGGTTAAAGATAAAGAGGCATGTAAATGAATCTGGTTCTTGTTCTAATTTGATGTTAATCAATTTGGCATAGTATACATGTATACTTATTTGTGATAGCTTACTAATTAGGTTTTCTGAATTTTGAACCTACGAATAATAAATCTGTTAATTCAAGATGGATTAAAGAACTGATGTTTTGATAATTCTTTAATGTTCTCTGGGTTACCCTCCTGATTGTTAAAGGTCCAAGAGCACAATTGGTGCGATGTTTGTTTTCCTATTACTTTATCCGTGATGTGATCCAGGATGGGTGTTCTGATATGTGGGGGACGGAAGGCCTTTTGGTTGTGGTATTAGATTACGCCTAGAGTTGCAAGATTCATTGGTTTATTCATGTGGGTGTCGGGGAGACAACATGGGTGATGGAATGGGATGGATGTTCTTGTTGGATTCTTGTTGACTTTTTATTTGTTTTTTATCTGATTTACTTTTCCCCAATTCTCATGGCAGCTGGTCTTACTTACCCTACTTCCGAAAGAGGTAAAGACACACGAGGAATGCCACATGCTTTTCGTGTTTGTCTTCTGAAGGGAGGATGGGTATATTCTCTTTCGATAAGCTGTAAGGACTCGACATGTAGAACATCTACTCACCGAGTTAAGCCCCCATGTGTTTAGTAGCATAGATTCCTTTTCTAGAATGCCTGGGAATGTGGGAAATTAATTACGTAATTAATAATTGAATAAATGGTGATAACTAGTGGGGATTGAGTTGCTGGAACATAATGATGAGGTTGTTATTTTGACGGAACAATGGACTTTAGGTGTGACGCTAATGAAATTTAATGTGGATTTCTTCATGGTTAATTAATGTTTAAGTAATTAATTAACATAAAATGTAACAAATAAAATGCTAATTAAGTTATATAATAAATCTCTTTAAATGGTTCTATTCTTATAGGATTAATAGTCTTAGAAGTAGTAGCCCGGGGTCTAAGAGACATTCACTGCAGTTGTGTCGAAGACTAGGTTTTTCCCACATTCTAGTTATGAGATATAGTATATCCGATACTTTTTGTGTATTGTTACGCTACTACACCCTTTCAGTAAGGGGAACTGACACCCCGGGGATTCTAAGCCCTAGGGAGGGTTCCCCAACATTCTGGTGGGAGGAGGGATGGATTACTACTCCCTTTGGACCCGCTCTCTACTATTTGTAGTTACTTGTGCTAGATGGCACATTGGTTAGTTTTCCCCATATATGGGTGTAGAGGGCTGTAATAGCTTGTGGTTATTCACACACAAATATTCTAGATATAGTAGTCTATGGACTACTATATGTGTAACTTGTATAGGTTGTGATCTCTTGAGGATCCATACTCGGTGTATGGGTTGTAATGGATTGAGGTATAATACCTGACATATGATACAGGTTATGTGAGCTATGGTGGCTCCTAGAAACATCCTGGTTTATTTGGTGTGTGGATGTGGTGGTTTTGTTGCATGAGGATCATGTTGTGGTGCTTCGCCCAGGTGTCTGCAGGCATGCCTTTTTGGAGAGAGATGCTTAGGACGTACGATGTTGGGGAAAAGTGGCAAACCAGTGGGGAATTAGTAGAGGGGTACGCTTGATATTCATTATTATATTATATATTTTTGTATGTGTTACTTGGTGAGAGTATCCATGGTGAGGCTGGGAACATAGTATACATGTTTAAGTGATGAGTTAGTTTCACTTGTTGTTCACTATGATTTATCATTATTTTTTTACTTTTTAACGAGAGGCTTTGGGTAGGATCCTACCGAGTATACTATTATACTCACCCTATGTATATAAAAACTATTTTCAGGTCACATGGATCAGGTTAGAGACTAAGCTGGTTACTACTAGCTTTTGGTTGAAGAAGCTCTTCGGATTGTGGTTGCAGCTGTTTTACTTTTTTGCGTACTTTCGTTTTTTCCCTTCAAGATGTAGTACTTTAGCATGAAAGTACATATGTTCACTTGGGTTTTCTTTTCTATTTCAGTTCTGAGTTGGAGTTGGTTGGGGTCTATCTTATCCTTCTCTTCTACATGTGTTCTATTAAAGGATAATGCCTCCCATTTGTGCATTTACTATACCCTCTATGATAGTCACCATCCCGGGGCCTACTAGAGGCAGGACTCGTGGTTCATTATCTCCCTTCTCACATTACCGGCCTAGAAGGGGTACACATTCTGGTGAGGGGGTCGTGACACATTGATACCCATTTTTATTTTTGAATCTGATTATAAGATGGTCTAGAAGGGAACAAATAGTTATTTTCAAAAACATAAAAAATTAATATTATCAGAGTAATAACAAGTGAATCATCTATTATAAATTCAAATATAAATTTACATCAGGTAATAAATTCTACAATTTATGCACAATAAAATCAAATAACTATAATATTATGAATGAATCTAGTTATGAACATGAAATGATGAAAAAATATAATGTAGTAGAAAATATATAAATCAACAAAAGATATTCAACTGTAGTTCAGATAAAAAATATCCTACAAATATTGTTCAATATTCACTACATAACAGGAATATTAGTACCCATTATGAAACTCACTTTTGATAAGGACTGATAACACAAATATAGACATATATTTTTATCAGTTGAAGGTTTAACCCAATTACAATTTATAGGTGATGACTCCCACATGCCATTTGAATTTTTTCCTTTTGTCGAGGAATAATATAGGGAGATAACATTTGGATGGGAATAAATTAATCCTTATCATAAGGATGAAATTTGAAAGGACACAATAGTAAACCCCATAAATAAATAAAGAACAACAATATAGAAGATGATGATGTCGATACAACTCAATAAAAAACAAACACATAAACAATGTATATCATATTATTAAGATACTCATAATTTAACCAATGTAATAGTAGTCATCAATGTATTTTTTAACACACCATGATTTTATAGTATGATATCTCTTAAAGTATTTCAATAACTTGCGCTACACAAAACACCGAGTACGAGCACACCATGACATACCAAACTAGACATTCAAAATAGAGATTATGAATATTATTAACCAAATTTTAAATTTTATATATCCTATTTCATATTAACATTAATATTTATTGTTTCTTTTACATAATATAAGAAAATTTTAATTTTTAAGATAAAATGGTATTTTAAAAAAATTGCAGTTTTTCTGCATTTTAATGGAGAACCCCTTTTAAAATCCAAAATTTGATAGTTTTATATATTTTATTTAATGAAATTAAATTATTTTTTAGAAATTGGACATAAAAATATAGTTTTGATACTATTTTAGTTCTATTCAGATAACATTCATATTTTGATGTATAGTGAAAAAATACTAAATATTAAATAAAATCAACATTTTTAATCGAAATAATTTATAGTGTTAAACAATACATTTGAGTTTTATTAAAATATCATTAGAATATATATTTATCATTTAAAATAATTTATTTCATTGGATGAAATTTCACATTTAAACTGGACATAAACAAGTGTCAATCTTTTGATAGTTATTATTTTTTTAAAACACACTTTATTCTTTTGACAACGAGATTTAATATTAAATTTGTTTCAGCCACTTCTCTATTCTGAATTTGGGAAAATGGATTACATATTTGTAATCATGGATTCAAATTTGTGTAAATATGTATCTTTTATTTTTAGACATTATGAATAATTATTTCTGTAAATATTTTATTTACCATGGTTAAAGGTTATATCCAGTAAATAAATATAAAAAATAATATTATAACAATATTAAGTTACCCTAACATGTGTCCTATTCTTTTTGGATGAAACATTTACGACCATGGGCATGCTTGGGTCGATTTTAAGATCCCATGGAGCCACTTGGGAGTGGTAATGACATTTTATATTAATTAATCAAAAGTAAAGAAAAAAATAACAAAATAATGAATCTTTTAGTAAAACATTTTTATATGGGGTTATATAATTTATATTTTAAACTATATACATTCAATTAAAATATAAATATATTTCTTACATGATTATATTTTATTTATAATTTTCAGACATAAAATGGATATATTTATTTTTGACACAATAATGATGCAGTAATTAACTTAATAATGAATGAATCAAATAAATTGTATTAAAAATATTAAAATAAATATAAGTTAAAAGTTTTTATTATATCCACAAATTTTATAGGTGAATAAGACATTTTAGGGTTGATTAAATGTATTTTTTTCTAAGTAATATTTTTTTATGACTTAAACAATACTAAATAGTGTCAAAATTGACATAATTGAGTTGTTAAGATAAATACTATATTATTAATTGATATAATATTCCTAAAAATATATGGTTTGGCATAAATATATATAAATGGTTATATATATTAATAATGAACCACATGGGGTTCTCTTGGAATGTTATAGTATGTTTATTAGCCATATAATATAAAAATACAAAGAGACATGGTAAATGTCCAACTATTTAACTAATATTTAAATAAAAAATATAAGGTTAATATTGTGACCAAAACCTATCTAAAAAAATTTTGATAATTTTTTTTAGAACCATAACCACTTTTGCCTATAACTTTTTTTTTCGAGCAATTATAAACCTAATATTATTTTATTATAAAATATTATTTCAATATTTTCCTAAAACGACCCTCACCTCTCTTATAAAAGGGAACATCACCATATATTAATTTCATACCTCAAAATACTTTTGTCTCGGCCATCCCATACCAAAATATCATCTCTACATTTCCCCCTTCATCCTAGAGGCCTTTCTTTTCTCAGAATAATAACCAAAGGAGCACTTTTGATCAAATCAAATGGAAGCACCTGATGAAGAGGTAAATATTTCAGCACATCTTTCTAGTTATTTTCCTCTTACAATTCGTATTTCATTGTTGGTTCCAATCCAAAATAATAACTCCATAACCTTCTACATACATTTATTTTATTATAAATATGTCACAACCATTTTATTTTCTATATTCATCCTATAAATTTTAAAGTCATCTTTCGTGCGTATGTACGGCTTAACCTCTCCATGTTGTGGTGTAGTTTGTCATTCAAACACATAATTATTTGGATGGGTATAAAAATGAGTATAACTGATGTAAATTATAAATATAACATGTTACCTATTATTTATATATAATATTCCATCCAATTACATACGATTTCACTATCAATATAATGATATTATCACTCGTGCGTATTTACGAACTATCATCTCCACAACGCGATGGGATTCATTTCCACATTCAACATTCAATGATATTTATAAAAATATATATTATTAATATGTACATAATATATTAAATAATAATTCTACTTAGTATAAATTTATAAATTTATATGTATATAGTTACATATATCTTTTTCACAATCTTCAATTCAATACGATATGAAAATAGAAACATCATTTTTGCGTGCGTACGGCCTATTGTCCCCATAAACGGTGTTTTCCATTTCATATATCTATCTATTATTAATATTTATATTCTAAATATATTATATATATATAAATAATGCTCTATATTATCGAATTATTCAAATCATGATCTAAATAATATGATCACGAATAACTATTTAAAACATGTACGACAAAGAAAGCGATTATTACCCGAAATGTTAATTTAACATGGAAATCATTATTAATTGGGTAGTATAAATTCCTTAATGAATCATGTATGGTATAATAAATATGAATATGCTTCTGGAATAATTTAATAACATACTATGTTCATTATAAAATAGGTTAAATGTACCCTCGATCAAAGCAATGTGCAAGGTATGGGTTAATTTCACTATCACATAATTATCCGAGGCTGTTTTAATGTGAGTTATTACTAGGATATATTAATTATCCAGGTCCATGTTTAAAAAAATATTTTTCAAATGGATTATTTTTAAATTAATCATTTATTAAAACATCATTTTAAATGTAATAATCATTTATCCTTTTAAACCATTCTCACCAATGCCCTTGTGTTCGAAATGTTTTTGAAGATTTATTTATATGGACCTGAATGTTTTAAAATGTTAATTACTTTCAAAAGAGTCAATGTTTAATGGAAAACATTTATTAAAAACGTATTTAAATGTATTCCTTTCTAAATAGGGTGACATTTATATGTTTTCATGAAAAATGGATATTTATTCCAATGAGTTTTACAAATCATTTTCATTTATGTCAATATCCATTGATTACCCTTACTGAGTGATTGAGCTCTCACCTTTCTTATTTTTTATTCTATAAGGATTCCACGAAGTGAATTATGATTCATAATCAGGGTTATGATTGGGTATTAATGGCGTTCTCAAAGGATCATTTATGATGTGTTTTATTTTTCTAATTTGTAATATAACATTCTTGTATGTAATCTATTTTCCAAGGCTTCTAACTAATCTATCCTTCGGGACATGTTTCTTTATAATCATCCCATTGTACTAAAATAATGCATTGGCTCCGAGATTCTTAGGTTAGGGCAATACCGTTGGTATCAGAGGGAGGTATAGTAACAAATTTGGAAATAGATTTAGAAAAACTCTTATTAGAGAACATTACCATAAAATAAAAATTTAGGATTAATATATAAGAACTTCCTAGAATTTTGTTAATGTAGATATTTTTTTTGTATTTCCAAACAAAACATCCTTGTCTGGATACAAGCATGTAGAGGCGGCTCTGGAACAGATGTATATTGGAGTGAAAATTCCGACAAAGAGTTTCAGGAATGTCCACGGGTATCCTGGTACACGACAATAGGCCTTTCTACACTCTTGGTTACGACACTCCTGTGGTATATGCATAAGATAATTCATATTTTCATTACAATCCATTATGAAGTATTTAAGAGTAAATATATTCTCAAAGAAAACATTTTATGATTATAGATTATATGCATAATATTTTCAATATATGTTAGGTATTTTACATGTTTGGAATTATTCATTGTGATTCATAAACTAACCTAGTTTATGCCATTTTTTAGTAATGGAGTCTAGTATAAGGAATGAGAATTCTAGCAACATGCATGAGTCAAAGATTAATAAAGATCATATCATTCATGGTATTAAGACAAAATTTAAATGATAAATAGTCTCCCATGTATTGCCATCATATTAAGAAATAGTATCATGAGTTAATAAGATAAGTAATGAATTTTCTACGTCCTATGGATTAGAAGGGAAAAAACAAAAGAAAAGTATGGAAGTGAGAAATATGGATAAATAGAAAGAGGGGAATGAAGGATTTTTCCATATGTGATAAATGTGGAAAGAATCACCTTGGTAAATTCTTGAAGGGAATGAGAGTTTTTTATATGTGTGTAGAAAAAGGAAACCAAGTTAGTGATTGAAAGGTTATGAAAAATGTGTCCAAGGATCGATGATTGATTTGCAAGGAGTTGGGACACTACACGTATCAATGTCCAAATCCTCAAAGTATTCCCTAAATGGTGCTATTGGATTATCATCATGTTATGATACTACCAAATATGTAGAGGAATGACTAGTGTTGTTATGTTTTTATTAAATAATTATTTCATTTGAGTGTTGTATCAATGATGTACTGATTATATGAATTATAGAAATAAATAAGTATTGTACTACAGTACTATTTTATTACAAATTTGAGTTTATATGGTTCTATGAAAATTTTCTCAAAAGAAGTTGAATTTACTATGGAAAATAATTTTGTGAAGGAATGATAAACCATAATATGGTTTTGATATTGATGTTTTGATTTTGGAATAACATATGATTTATTTGGATTAATTATATTGGATATTCTTGACTATCTTTAACATGATTAATTATTAGTATATTCCATAATTGTTGTAGTTTACAACATTTTTGTATAGAAAGTGTATTTCCATTATTCTATAAAGTATAAGGGATCATTAATGTAATAAATAAGGTTTTTTTTGTAATTCATGGTGTTACAGTGTTTTAAAAGAATACATGGGGATGGTGTTCACGTGCTATTACGTGGAAAAAGGATCTTCATTGTATTTACCTACCTTATAAATTTTGTAATGTGAGTTTGGAAAAAAGTTTTTGGATAAGTATAAATGTTGGAATTGATTATGTTTTACAATGAATACTATTGGTAAGGGTACATCATTTCATGTTATTATTTATTGATTTTTATAAAAAGGACCACCCGGAGATTGGGTGACAACATGTCGCGTCTAGAAAGGCGGCGATACATGAACCTGCAACCGAAGGGCGACAAGGGTGGATCTCCTACCACTAGCATACATGATGTTCTGGTTTTCATAATGTAGTCATTTTATATATTCTGACAAATGAACTATAAATTTATTATTTTTGGAACACTATACAATTATGATAAATATAATTTTTTTTGAATTGTATAAACTTTTGATGTGAAAGATGAGTTTGTGGTAGGAATTAGTTGAAGGATAAAACTAAAATTGTAAAGTATATTTTTTTATTCTTATTATATGAATAAATTAATTCTTAATCTGTAGGGAAGAGATCTTAAAACCAAAAATGTATTATCTTAATACCATATGTTTTGTAGAACTAACGATATTTTAAATCATCATAGATTGATGACTTTGAGAACCTCAATTTTATACTTGTTTGTGATTGATGAACTCAATCACTCCCAATAAATATTTATTATTTTCCCTTAATTATGTGTCCTTAATTTCCACCAATGTTATCTTAATTGATATCATAATTTGGTGTTGAATTTTTCATTCCATTTCCCTCTTATTAAGACTAAATTTTGTTAACCCAATTTCCGATATGGGTTTTCCACAATGGTTATCTATATTTTTAACATATTATTTTTGAAGATCAATTTCAAATTTCGAGGACCCAATTAATTGAATGAGGGTAGAATGTAATACCCCATGATTTTATACTATGTTATCTCTTTAATGTATTTCAGTAACTTGCACTACACGCAACACCGAGTTTGTGTGCACCGCGACTTACCAAACTAGCCATTAAAAAAAGAGGATATGAATAGTATTAACAAGATTTAAATTTTATATATCCTATATATTCTTAACATTCTTTTTTTTTGTTTCATGGACATATTATATGATAAATTCATTTTTTAAGACAGAAGGGATATTTTAAAAAAAATATAGTTTTTCGCCTTTTAAGGGAGAACCCTTTTTAAAATCCAATATTTGACAAGATTATATATTGAAATTATTTAAATTAAATTATTCTTTAGAAATGGGACATAAATATTTATATTGGATACATTTTTGGTACTTTTCTGATAACATTCATACTTTGATGAATTTTAAAAAACAACACAAAATTTTAATTAAAAATTTTTTTTTAATCGAAATAATTTATAGTGTTAAATTATACATTTGAGTGGTTTTAAAGAATAATAGACTATATTTTTATCATTTAATACAATTTGGGTCATTGGATGTAATTTCACATTTAAAATGGACATAAACAAGTGTCAATATTTTGATTATTATTATCTCTTAATAACACGCTTTTTGTTTTGACAACAAGACTTAAATTTAAATTAATTTTTGCCACTAATATATTATGAATTTGGAAAAATGGATTCCATATTTATAATAAAGAGTTCTAAAATGGGTAAATATGTTACTTTTATATTTAGACATTATGAATAATTGCTTCAGTAAATATTTTATTTACCATGGTTAAAGGGTAAATCCGATAAACAAGGGTAAAATATAAAATTATATTAATATAAATTAACCAAAAATGTGTTTAATTGTTATTGGCTGACATATATCGGAAAATGGGCATCCTTGGATCAATTTTGGGACTCCATTTAGGCCCATGGGATTTATAATGACATTTTATATTAATCAATCTAACGTATTGACAAAACTAACAAAAGCATATATCTTTTAGTAAAAAAATTTTATAAGGGGTTATATAATTGATATATTAGACTATAAATATTACATGGAAATATACAACTATTTCCTACATGATGATATTTTAATTATAATTTCTAGACATAAAATAAATATATTTATTTAGGACACAATAGTGATTTTGTAATTACCATATTAATGAATGAATAAAATAAATGGCATAATAAATATTAAAATAAATATAATTTAAAATTTTTAATGACATTCACAAATTATATAAGTGAATATAGAAAATTATGTTATATTAAATGTATTTTTCTCGATGTAATCAAGTTCATATGACTATAAAAAAACAAATACTAAATAGTGTCATGATATACATAATTGAGTTTTTGAAACAAATACTATATTATTAATTGATATAATATTCTTAAAAATATAAGGATCAGCTGAAAGGATTAAATAAAGTTATATATATTAATAATGAACCACATGGGGTTATGTTTCTTTGTTATAGTTAGTTTATTAACCATATAATATAAAAAATCAATGAGACATGGTAAATGTCAAACGATTTTACTGAGAGTTAAATATAAAATATATGGTTAATATGATGACCTAAACCTGTCTAAAATCTATCGATTGAGAGTTTTTCAACACATACCAACGTTATTATATAAATAATTTATTTTAGAGCCATTTGAAACTGATAATTATTTTGTTATAAAATAATATTTCAATCTTTTTATAAAGTGACCCTCACCTACCTATTAAAAGTGCACATTCCCTTTCCTTAATTTCAAATCTCCAAAGCCTTTTTTCTCGGAAAACCCCTACCAAAATATCCTACCAACTTTCGTCCCTTAATCCAAGTGTCCTTCCATTGGTCAGAAATCCAACCTATGGAGCCCTTTTGATCAAATCAAAAGGAAGAACCTCAAGAAGAGGTAAATATTTCCCCACCTATTTCATGTTCTTTTCCTCTTCAACTTCCCCTTTCATTGTTGATTCCATACCAAAATAATAAACCAAGTGCCTTCTACATACTGTGATGTTATTATAAATATGGTGCAACCATATTCATTATTCTATCCATATTACAAATTACAATGTTTCCATACATATATATGTACAATATAAAGTCTTCACATCGTGGTGTATATTGTTATTCAAACACTTCATTATTTGGATGGGTATAATAATGAGTATAACTAATTTATATAATAAATATAACATGTTGATGATTATGTATATATAATATACCATCCAATTAAATAAGATTTCCCCATCAATATAATGATATTTGCGATCGTGCGTACGTACAAACTACCATCTCAACGACGTGATGAGATTTATTCCCACATTCACCATTCAATGATGATTATAAAAATATATATTATTAACAAGTATTTAATATATTACATAAGCGTACGTACAACTTACTGTCTCCAAAAATATTTTTTTCCAATTCAAATATCTATCTGTTATACATATCTACATTCTAAATATATTATATATATATATATATATATATATCACATTATATATTCTTTAATTATGTAAATCATGGTTTAAATCATACGATCAAGAATAACAAGTTTAAACATGTACGATAAAAAAAGTGATTATTACCTGAAATGTTAATTTAACATTGAAATCATTATTAATTGGGTAGTATAATGTTATTAAAGAATCATTTATGATATAATAAATATGAATATGGTTATGGTATAATTTAATTACTTACTATGATCATTATACAGGATGTTAAATGTACCCCTGACTAAAGGAAAGTGATGTTGGAACCACTTTGTGTATATGGTTGTATTTGATGTCAATAGTTGTCAATGAAGATTCAAATTAAGGAGATCAAGAAGTAATCCAACGAAAAGGAGGAAGGGAAATTCATATGATTTTTGTAATGATCATAAGTTCAAAGAAAATGTGTCAAAGGTGACACATTGTTTACAATAATGAAAAAGTGAGGAGTAATCCATCTGAGGATTATTAAAGAAGAATGGGGTCTTTGATGAAGACCATGCAATTACTCATTCTTTCATAAGAACCATGGGTTTTGAAGAAGACCATGCAATTCCTAATTATTGCATGAGAACCATGGGTTTTGACGAAGACCATGAAATTCATCATTATTGCACCAGAAAAATGGGTTTTGATGAGGACAATGCAAGAGACTTCTTGAAAAATTGAATCATTTGATCAGAATGAAGTACATCATGATAGTTGAAGAAGAAGACAGAGTGCAAGTGAATGGAATTCTAAGATGGCCATGCGGGGATTGGAACTCTGATATGGCCATGGACATCACATTGTCACAGAAGATGATGATGCTAAAGCTGTTCCTTCAAAGAATACATATCACGATAGTGGAGTTTGTGATGAAAGCATAAGAGTTGCTGAAGGATACAAATCACTGAGAAGAAGTGTGTTTGAGGTTGACAAAGCAAACACACGACATTAAAATTTGTTGAAAAAGGAGATTCCATGGTGTCATGTAGAGTTCAAGAGATGTGGTTAACGATCCATGTTTGATTAATGAACGTCGACAAAGAAATGGATGATCAGGAGGTGGTACAAAAAGAGCAGTACAAGGTGGCGCCATTTCGCAGTGTTTGCCAAATGTTAGGGGTCCAAAATATGGTGTTTGGATAGAATCACGAAAAGTGGATATCCATGAAGATCATTTTTTTATATGGAAAAGGCATGAATTTCGTGAAGAGAGGATGCATGGATTGGATTTCGCGAAGACCAGAAAAATGGAGGCGGTAATGCTTCACGATTACGTTAAAGCTTTGCGAATGGCAGAGTTGAAGTGCATCACGGCGGTGAGGGGCTTTGTGAGGGATCTTCGCAGCAAAGGCACGAAATAATTTTTACGGTAATGCTCCGCGATTATGATGAGCTCTGCGATCCGAAAATTGCCGAGGTGCTTCGCGATTTGGACAGAATTCTGCCGGAAACTTCAGAGCTTCACGTTTAGCGATGACGTGGCGATGACTTCAAACGGATGGGTCGAGGGTCGGTGGAATTTCCTATAAATTGAGGCTGACCCCCTTGAGATAAGTAGAGTTATTTTTCAGAGAAAATTCTTTGCTCTCTCTTCACGAAGGAAGTTCGTGAAAGCAAAGTTCTTCGTGAAAGAGGAGCTTCACGGTGGCTATTATAGCTCTGTTAAAGTCGTGTGCTCCGCGTTGGCTCAGTGAGCTTCAAGACGGAAGTCACTTTGCGATGACTTGAGCTCTGTGAAGGCCTATTAATTGCGAAGTCTTGAGCTTTGTGATGGTCTGAGCTCCACAAAATTTTGTGCTTCACGAAAAGGAATCATCTTTGTAAAGACTTGTTTGAGCTTCGTGAAATTGTGAGCCTCATGAAGTAGGGTTCTTTGCAAAGGTACTTTCTAAAGGTAGTTTTCCTGGTGTTTAAGAGAAAAAGGGGTATTCATCAGTGGAGGAACATTGGACTTCAATAGAGCATCTACATCGAACAGAGGATGAATTTTTACGCAATTATGGAGGGACCTTCATGTCTATAGAATGAGTGTGACTTCACCAAGGTCAGTGAGCCAGGGAGAGTCAATGGGAGTAACCAGAGGGATGTAGTGAGCTATCCCTGAACTTTTGTAAAGGCAACAAGCCTAGTACAGAGTGATTGTGCCCAAACCATTGTAATCCACAACTAGTGAAGATTAGTGGAATTTGGTACGACTGGAAACTTGTCGGTGTATTCTCCTTGGACGTAGCCCTTAGTGGTGAACCAAGTAAAATTTCTATGTTATTTATTTGCATGTGAATCTTCCATTGCTGATCATATCCATCATGCAGGTTTAATTAGTTCCTACCAATGTGGGAATAAGATCAACAACTTTAGGAATAAAATGTTGACACCTTGATTCACCCCTCCCCTCTTAGGGTGTCCCGGGGTCCTACAAGTGGTATTAGAGCAAGGTTAACGTATGTTGGATACTATATAGTGATCCTAGTCAGAATAGGATTTCAGTTTCTTTCCTAAAGTCAACAATGAAGAGCAGTCTTGATAATGACGCATTCATTTCTGAGCAGAAGTCTACATCTAGCAAGACCATGACAAATAGGAAAAAGAAAGAGAAGAAGCAGTTGAAGAAGTCCCTCATATCCAAAGAAGATACAGTGTCTTGTTCTCCATGCCATTGAAATAATGAAGAAACATCAGGCTTTGAAAGCATCGAGCAGGTGGCTCAGAATTCTTCAAGGGGAAAAGATGACACCCCTTATTCAAGCTTTCAAGAAAACTCAAAACATATCTGCATGATATTCCTAAAGAAAGGGTTGCTATTATTTTTACCCTATTCCAATCTATGAAGGTTTAGATCACTCGTTTAGAAAGGGAAGCTGACAATATGGGAAAGGGATTAGAAAGAAATGTTCTGGAACGTATAAAGCTCACCAAACAGATTAAAGTCTTTGAAGAAAATGAGCAAGTCAATACGACTCTAAAAAGAAAAGATCCATGCACTTGAAGCTGAGATGGGTAAGAGCACTAATGTCAAGAGTTTTTGTTTGGAAGAAACTTACATGAAATTCAGGGAACATGAATATTTGTTACAGAACAAAGTTAAGATGCATGAAGATGAGGTTGAAATATTGAAGAAGACTTCAGAAGGGAAGATGAACATTATTGAAGATCAGAAGATCATCTTCAATATTGAGGGTCAAAAATTTGATTCCTAGTTTACCAAGATTGAGAATACACATATAGAGACTTCACAAAAGAATAAAATGAGTGATTCTTGTACACAATGTTTGTTGGAGGAATCTAAAGCTGAAATAACTCTAACATGTGACAAGAAAATTATGGCAAATCTTGATTATCCACATCAAGAATCAGTTGCTGCTAGTACTCAATGCTCAATGGAGGATTATATTGTCAAAGACCTCCAACATGTGATATGAAGTTCCTGATTTCACTCATTGATCTATCATAAGCAACTGATAAAGTGAAGGTACCATCCAAACCATCTTGTGTGCATGTTTCTAAATATGTTCCTACAATCAGTGCAAGTTGGAAGAAAAGTTCTAAACATGTATGGATAAGGAAATGTGAGAAGAAGAAACCTACCGCCATGGCTAGGGAGGATGAGAAGAAAAATGAGGAAGTTGTTTCCTCAAATACATCACAAAAGATTAATAAAAAGACTCAACATCCTCATAATGAAGATACAAAGAGGAAAAGATTCATGGGTCAATGATGGTGCTGCAACAGATTTCGGCATTGTGCACTGGATTGTTGGTACAATTCCTTTAATGGAAAAGCACAAATAAAGCATGTATCAAAGGGAAGAATTCCAGAGAAGAAGAAACAACATCTGGAGGTCCAGAAGCATCTGTTTACAACAAACATATTTGGAATGCTTGATAACATTTGTGATGTATGTAGCAGCAATGGTCACAAGAATGGTGCATGCCAATGTCAATAGATATTAAGAGCTGATAAGAACAGAAGACAACACAAGCCAGCTAAGAAGGAAGATTATTCCTTTGGTAGAAATCAGCAGAATATTGTGAACACACATTTCCCCAAGAAGATATCATGTAGGGAAGCTGTGAAGACCCAGGATTTTAGATCCATGAAATTGAAGGGCCATTCATCCAAAAGAAACACTAACTGGGATGAAACTCAGATGAACCCATGTGGAAGACCCAAATCAGTTGCAATAGTTCCAAATGACATATTTTCCATCTCGATAGAATATTTTAAAATAATGAAGAAACATGAAGATGAAAAGTCCAAGGCTAGTGCTAAAGGAAAAGGAAAACATTCACGTGATGAAGACAGAGTGCAAGAGAGATTGCAAACCAAGAGAATCACACGTTTCAAAGAAGCTATATGTGAGATATTCAAGAAATATGGTCACATTGAAAAAGGTATCTAACATTAATACCAGAGCATGAATCAGCGTTTAAGAGGAGTAAGAATGTATCATTAATGATGGATGTTAAGAAGAACAAATCACCACACAAAGCATAAGGGAATGTGAATAAATCCATGCCACACCAACAGATGTCAGAACATATGTTCAAATGTGTAGTCATGAAGACTGGAGTGAATAGAGGAACTTGGTTAAGAAAAGAACCTCAACCATGCATCTCATGTTGATGAAGCAAGGAGGAACCACCTTATTCTGTTATTCATTTGTGTATTGTATCTGTACTAATAATGCAGGGAATTGAAGGTGAAGCATGATCTCAGGGGGAGAACCTGAGAAGTAGTTAATGCTGTCAACACTTGATATCCATGCTAAAGAATTTTCCAACCATAGTATATTCTTCAATTGATATTCAATGATTAAGATGATCAAGGATCACTCTTGATGAAGATGATGAGGAGTGATTCCCTTGAGGGGGAGAAAAATGAAGAAGCTTCCAAAATCACTGTTTCAATCAATATCAACTCCAGCTGGACTCAAATGCAGTTACTCTGTGAATTTCTTGAAGAAAATTTCAATGGAGAAGATATTCCATTTCTCAATCTCGTTCCCTTGGTTACTCAGATCAAAGATCATTCTACAAAGGGGGAGTAACTGAATTGATCAGTGACCTAAAAAGGATGGAAGTGACTCAAGGCCACTTATCCTGCCAATTGCACTTGAATGTTTTTGATCTGTTTGATGATGTGTGTGCGGGAGTATCAGGTTGATTATTCCCTATCACTTTTGACTTTAATATAGCTGAAATAAAAGTGTTAAACACTTGAAGACAAAAGACATGAGTTCTCATCTCATGTTGGTATCATGATCTGTGAATAATGTACAAACTTTTTGACTTAATCAAATCCTCATGTATTCTACATCGAGCATTGATCAAGTAGACATAGAGTGAAATTGTTAATGAAACATTTCTTAAGTATGGATTGATACCCTCCCTACCATGCTCTTTGTATTTCATGTCAATAAGGGGGGTGGAGAAAGTAAAATTAAAGTAAGAGACGAACAGTTGATTGAAGAGAAGAGTCTCATTTTGACATTGAAGAATTCATTTTAGAAGATATTTAAGGTATTGAAAACAAAATACAAAGGGGGAGATTGTTGGAACCGCTTTGTGTATATGGTTGTATTTGTTATCAATAGTTGTCAGCGAAGGTCAAAATGAAGGAGATCAGGAAGTAATACAATGAAATGGAGGAATGGAAATTTAGATGATTGTTGTAATGATCAAATTTTCAAAGAACATGTGTCAATGGTGACACATTTTTTACAACAATGAAGAAGTGAGGAGTTATCCATCTGAGGATGATTAATGAAGAATGAGTTTTTTGATGAAGACCATGCAATTACTCATTCTTGCATAAGATCCATGGGTTTTGACGAAGACCATGCAATTTCTAATTATTGCATGAGAACCATGGGTTTTGACGAAGACCATGAAATTCAACATTATTGCGTGAGAACAATGGGTTTTGATGAAGACCATGCAAGATACTTCTTGACAAATTGAATCATATGCTCAGCATGAAGTAGATCATGACGGTTGAAGAAGAAGACAATGTTCAAGTGATTGGAAATCTAAGATGGCCATGCGGGGAATGGATCTCTGATATGGCCATGCACATCACATTGTCTCAGAAGATGATGATGCTAAAGCTGTTCTGTCAAAGAATACATATCACGATAGTGGAGTTTATGATGAAAGCAGAAGAGTTGCTGAAGGATACAAATCACTGAGAAGAAGTGTGTTTGAGGTTGAAAAAGCAAACAAATGACATGAAAATTTGTTGAAAAAAGAGATTCCATGGTGGCATGTCGAGTTCAAGGGATCTGGTTAACGATCCAAGTTTGATTCTTGAATGTCGACAAAGGAATGGATGATCTGGAGGCGGTACAAAAAGAGCAGTACAAGGTGGCACCATTTCGCAGTGTTTGCCAAATGTTTGGGGTCCAAAATTTGGTGTTTGGTTAGCATCATGAAAAGTGGATATCCATGAAGATCATTTTTTATATGGAAAAGGCATGAATTTCATGAAGAGAGGATGCATGGATTGGATTTCGCGAAGAATAGAAAAATGGAGGCGGTGATGCTTCGCGATTACGTCAAAGCTTCACGAACAGCAGAGTTGAAGTGCATCACGGCGGTGAGGGGAGTTACGATGGAGCTTCATAGCAATGGCACGAAATAATGTTGACGGTAATGCTCCACGATTACGACGAGCTCCACGATCCGAAAATTGCCGAGGTGCTTCGTGATTTGGACAGAATCCCGCCGGAAACATTAGAGCTTTGCAATTAGCGATGACGGGGCGCTGACTTCACGCGGATGGGTCGAGGGTCGGTGGAATTGCCTATAAATTGAGGCCGACCCCCTTGAGAGAAGTAGAGAGATTTTTCAGAGAAAATTATTTTCTCTCATTTCGCGAAGGAAGTTCGCGAAGGCAGTGTTATTCGTGAAAGAGGAGCTTCACGGCGGCTATTCTTGGTCCTTCAAAGTCGTGTGCTCCGCGTTGGCTCAGTGAGCTTCGTGAGGGATGTCGCTTTGCGACGAATTGAGCACCACGACGGCCTAAGCATTGCAAAGGCTTGAGGTTTGTGATTGTTTGAGCTCCACGAAATTGTGAGCTTCGCGAAAAGGAAGGAGAATTACAAATACTTGTTTGAGCTTCGCGAAATTGGGAGCCTCATGAAGTAGGGTTCTTTGGAAAGGTACTTTCCATAGGTAGTTTTCCTAGTGTTTAAGAGACAAAGGGGTATTCATTAGTGGATGAACATTGGACCTCAATATAGCATCTACATCCAACGGAGGATGCATTTTTATGCAATTATGGAGAGACCTTCATGTCTATAAACTTTGTGTGACTTCACCAAGGGCAGTGAGCCAGGGGGATTCAACGGGAGTGACCCGAGGGACGCAGTGCACTATCCTTGAACTTTTGTAAAGGCAGTGAGCATGGGATAGAGTGATTGTGCCTGACCATTTGTAATATACAACTTGTGAAGATTAGTGGAATTTGGTACGACTGAAAACTTGTCAGTGTATGCTCCATTGACGTAGCCCTTAGTGGTGAACCAAGTAAAATTGCTGTGTTATTTCTTTGAATGTGAATGTTCCATTGTTGATAATATCCATCATACAGGTTTAAGTAGTTCCTACCAACATGGGAACAAGATCCAGAACCTAATGAAGAAAAAGTTTACACACTGATTCACCCCTCCCCTCTCATGGTGTCTCGGGGTCCTACAAGTGCAAGGTAAGGGTTAATTTCACAATCTCTATATTATCCAAAATTGTTTTTACAATGTTTAATGGGACATATTTATTATCCATGTCTATGTTTGTTAAAATGTTTTTTAGAGGGATTATTTTTAGGGTAATATTTTATTAGAACATCATTTTAAAAGTTTTAATAATATATTCTTCTAAACCTTTCTCATTAATGTACATGTGTTCCAAATGTTTTTTATGATTTATTTATATTGACATCACTGTTTTAAAATGATAATTATTTTAAGAAGTTGCAAAGTTGTATGATACTCTTTGATTCAAAAATTTCTATAAATGTATTCCTTTCAAAATTGTGTGACTTTTAAATGTTTTCATAAAAAAGGATATTTCCCTAAAAGAGTTTCACAAATAACTTTCATCTATGTAAACATATTTTGATGGATTTTAAACTTATTTGAAGATGATTTAGTATGATACAAATATTACATATTGTATTGAAGGTTTTGTGATATGTTTGATTGTGGATGTTTTATTTTTATACAATTCATGGTTTATAGCTAAAGTATTGACAGTTCATACGGTAGTTTTGATATGAATGTTTATTATATATTTAGTCCTTTTATATTAGTAATGTATTGGACATAGTCCATGATTTGTGGAGCCCTCTATAGCTCCTCGATTTATTGGTAGGTCCCATGAGACAATTCAAGGTGGAATTGGTCGAGGCCTTTCCCAATTTGATATATGTTGTTGGTCGAGGCCTTAATCATTTTTAGATGCCTTGGCCAAGGCCGTGAAAAACTGTTTCAGAATGTTTGGCATTATACATTACCTCATTATGAAAATAAAATAGATGGTTCTTGTGGAAATTCGTCTAGTAGAATACCCATGGCTATGTTTTATTATGGCATTATTTACTCATCTCATGTTCCCGACATAAAGTGATCAATTTTATTATTTTTAAAGGCATGTTTTTTAAATTGTTCACCATTCCAAATGTTCATGTTATCTTCCACTATATTCCATACCCTTACCCAGAATTTGAGCTCACCCCTTTATAATATATTACATTCCCATGATTCCAAGAAGTGTATTATTATTGTTAAGTAGGGTTAAGCTATGGGATTAATGGTGTTCTCAAAGGATCATTTATGTTGTGTTTTTTTTAAATGTGTAATTTTACGTTCATTTATGTAATATATTTTCTAGTACTGCTAAACTTAGCGGACCTTCGGGGTTTGTTTCCTTGTAATCATGCCAATGTATTTAAATAATGCACTGGCTCTGCGATTCTGGGGTTGGGGTGTTACAAATTTAAACATATTAAAATTTTTATTTTACTCTTTTATCTAATGTAAAAAATATAATTTGAGTCTTTTAATCATGTTCTCACTGACACCCACCAATGAATAATATAATTTCATTAATATTAATATATTCTTGACCACATGGTATCATATTTATAAAAAATTATATAATGTAACATTATATAAAAAATATGAATTACATTTATTTAATATATAATGATCATTAACCATTAATAATTTTCTCATTTATTCTCACATTAAAAAATACCATAATAAATCTTAATTAAATTATTAGTGCATATCTAAATTATAATATTAATAAAGAAATTAGTATACACCAAATAAAATTATAGTAATTCAATATAATATCAAAATAGAGAATCATATGTGCAGACTGTTTATGAGACATAAATAATGAGTTCTTACAAAAAACATCGAAATATAATAAATATGACCCGAACTATTAATATATTTTTAAGTCAATATATCTATTATATTTGACCCTAATAATTTATAGTAATAAAATTAATGATATGTTAATAAAATATATCATCACAAAACTCTGTATGTGAGCATTTATGTTTTTCTCTGAACCCGATTTTGGCTTAAAATAAAATGAGATATTCTAGAGTTAATGATTTAAACATTACTAAGAACACCATTAAAAAGATAATGAAGGCCACTTCTTCAATACAACCTTTACTGATATCAAGGTTGTAGTCAGTTTTATATAGCGTGGGGTTGTACTAATGATGTGGTGATCATTCAGGTGTATGGAATGACTGATAATAATGATATGGGTGAGATATAGACACCTAACAATTCTTCATGAAGATGGATATATATACTATAATAGAAGGATTACGTATCATTCAGATGACATAATCAATTATACAATCATGAATAATACATTGGTTTGATGTAGAGAAGAATTAGGAATCTCATTGTTAAAATATATATGTATGATTGAATACTTCATCACAAAATTTATAACATATGGAAACAAAATTAATCATGAAGAAAATAACTCCCAAAAGATATGTCATAGTTGTAAAAAAATTTAATGGCATGTAATCATTGATATTTAAACTTGTGGATGATTTTTAATATAACATGAAACAAAATTCAATGAAAATCATAAAAATAATGATAGTATATTAATTATTTTGACGCAATATTTGAAATTTATAACAACACATAAAATTAAAATTAAATGAACTATTAAAATTTATTTTCTCATTTTTTAAAATATCCTAATTATATATGAATAAAATGTAGGGGATTTTTAATTAACCAATCATTAATGAAATAAAATTCAAAACCTCAACACTAACAATATAATCTAGTTTAATAAAAAAGGTAGCATATTATTTGAGTCGAAAGGAAAATTCAACATTATCCACAATAGATTCTGAACAATATCCTATAATTATTGATTTAATAATACTCGAACTAGATGTGGTGTCTTAAAAATCCCCATTTATTTTGGTTCAAGTATCAATACAATAATTCCTATTAGAAATAATTATTCACACTGATAATTAATATCTTGATTTTCAAATTAGGATATATATTATGAACTAAATAATATTTTCTATGATATATATTGAGAAAGTATGTGTTATATGATTTTGGAAGAGGTTATGTGTATTGATTTACACTTAGAGAAAATAAATTATTAAGAGAGGATCAAAAATATTTATATTATATTCATTTAGATAGAAGAAATATGTAATGAGATATTTGAAAATATTATTGGTTTGAAGGAATAATGGTTAAATTAGATAGTTATACCATGAAATATTAAAATTGTCTAAAGGGTAAATCTGAATGGAAACGGGTAAATGGTTTTTTTTGGATATTTTCATTTCCAAAATATAAATGTGAAAATATATACTTTGATTCTATGGTGTGATAATCAAATACATCTTATTGAAATAATGTGACAAGGTTTATTAATGATTATTAGACAAAATCCTGTCATTGACTTCCAATCCAGGATGATATGTATTTGAAGTGGGGTTTGTTATTTTATATATATGAAGTAGTAATGTTGAATCGAGTAAATATATCTATTATTTCCGAACATGATCCAATGTTTACATTTATTGCATATACGGGATTTCAAAATTCATTTTATTTGAAATTAAATTTTATTATATCTTTTCCACCTCAGACTAATAAAAAATCAATGGGAAAACAAATTCACTGGTTGGTATTGTTTTATATTTATCATTGGAATATCAAGGAAGTTGGGATCAACACCATTAATAATTTTTTTTTATAATTATTGTTTTCATTCAATTATACAAATGAAATAATTTATGAAACTATATGTTATGTGATGTTTGACTCCAATAGGCTGGGTTTAAGTTGGTGATATGAAATATTACACACCAGAATAATTAGAATGGATGGTTGAAATTGTAATTATTATTCATAACCATATAAACTAAACTCATAATATGATCAATATAAATGAAGATAACTATAAAAAATATCTTCTATTTTCGGTGGAAGACTATGTTTTTCATAAAAAAATTCAAGGAAAGCTCTAAATAATTTTAAAATGTACAGGATGTTTTTACCATAATTTTTTGGTCCGTATGAAATTATGGTGAAATTGTGATCAATTTATTATATAGTATCATTAAATTTAACATTATCTTATGTCCATGATGTGTTTCATGTTTCTCTATAAAATAATGTTTATTGAGATATATCCCATGCTTTATTCTCTAATATAGCACAATTTAAGAAGAATATTTCTTATAAGGAAAAGGTAATGAAAATTCAAGATCATATAGAGAAAGTATTAAAAAAATAAATTAACTCACCTTGTTAATGATATATAGTAACACCATACCAGTGATTAAGTAACATATTAAACTGAATGGGTTATGAAAGAAAAATAACACCACCATTTTATTGATGAATAAAATTATGAGGATATGATTTTTTTGATGGGGGGTGTGACGACCCATTGATTTTGGATAATGAATCATCTATATATTTAAATAATATTAATTCTATAAATAAATATTAATATTAATTATTATAATGTAATAATTAATATTAATAATATATGGAACAAAAATATGATTTTTTATTTAAATAGTAAATTATTTTATAATATATCTAAATTATATTCAATGTGCTATATGGTTTTCATTAGAAAATAATATTATAAATATCAAAAATTAAAATTGATAAAATAAACTTTTTTCGGAATAGTAATTTAAAAATTATCAATGGATATTTCGTTTTTGGATTTTTTTTGAGTTGATTTAAAGGTGAATATTTTAAAATATCATCTTCTGGAATTCCATAACTTTTATTTTGATTAAGTATTTAAAAGGTAAAAATCAGTTTATTTAATGTTTTAAAGTCACATAACTATAATCTTAATTTCCGATACTTTTAATTTTCATTAAATTAAACACCACACCTTATTTTGGTGAATATTAAATTTTACATATAAATGGACATTTTTTATAAACTTATTTCATAGCATTACACATACCTATATTAGAAAATATTTCTACCTCCTCTAAAAGAAAAATATTTTAAACTGGTTTTAAAATTTTTAATTATATGTTTTAAAGGAATTTATTTGATCCACATCACTTTTATACATTAAATTAAGCTAACAAAGAAAAACATAGTGACCAGGATTGTGGTTGAAATTATTAAAGGGGTTATCTAAGGAATAAGGCCAACAAAATTTATCTACAATTTATTATTCTTGGAGATTGTTGAACATCATAATTTTATATTTTATATTTTTATTTTCTATCAATTTACTGGATTATAAAATTTGTTCTATATTTTGAAATCAATAATTTACTAGAGTAGCAATCCTATCAATTATAAAAGGAGTCATTAACCACCCCACTTATCCACAGAATTTCAGCAAGTTATCTTAAACAAATTACCTAAATAATATTTCAAAATATCTCTTTACCATGTTATATAGGTTATTTCTTCCCAAAATACCAATCAATGAATTCATTAATATAGTATTAAATGAGGATATCCAAGGAATATGTATTAGTAATAACTATATTTTTTCGAGATTATTTCATTTTCCACCTACACCTAAAATAATGTAACAATACTAACATTATTAAATTAGTATATTATTCAGAAATGATATTATTTTACATTAAAAAAATATATAGATTCTTCAAATTCATTGATAATTTAAAACAACACCAAAGTTCTGCGCGTAATATCGCCTCCTTGAATGACACATTTTTTTCATTACTCTTTACGTATATGGTCTTACAAAATGATGTTAATAAATTAATATCATTTTAATGACATGATGGAATGTTTTTAAATATAAATATTCTATTATATATAATGTATTACTAATAAATAGGTACCATAATATTTAACCACCTAATATGGGCATATTGATATTATTTTTAAGCGATAAATACATTCAATTCTTCTTCATTTATTTTTTTCATATTACACTCAATGAATCTAATTCATCAAATTAATAACTTGTTTCTATAATAAAAAATCTTCTGGAAAACTAATATTATTACTATACATCATTTTATCATTAATCATTCAGCCATTATATCACTTTATTGTTTGGGATGGTTTTACCATCCAGATGAACGATTTCATAATGATTATAAAATATAATAGAGAATATTTTTACAATAGTAATATTATATAGGAGTGATTAATATAATACGTATTCATAAATTAGTAATTGTGATACACCAATAATTATAATTTAATTAAAAGTGGAATAATATGGTCACATAAAACCTGAAAATACCATCTTATCAAAGAAAATTCCAGAAAAAGTATTTATTTCTTGTATAATTCAACAATTATTTTTCTATAATGATATGAAACCATTATAATAAAACATATATAAATTAGAAAATAATTATATAATGAATTTTTATCATTTATATGAATTTAATTATATTTTGGAGATTATAAAAAAACAACTCTAAAATGACCACAATAAACTATAACAATTTTGTAAATAAATAAAACAAGATAATAAAATAAGTAAAAATAATGAAAATAAAGGAATTAATATGAAAATGGTTATAAAAATTTAAAAAATTAATATAATTTTCTTATTCAAAAGGGTACTAGTTTTTAAATGTGAGTCATCTCTTGATGAAATTATTCTTCTATAATAATATTAGTTAAATTTTTTTGTTTTCGATTCAAATATTTCACATCCATACATATATTTTTTATGTTTGTTCAATAATTTTTTATATACACAGCAATGATTGTTTAATTTCATTTTCAGTTATCATTGAATGTATATATAATGGTTTAAAAGGAAACCTTTATGAAGTTTAATATATGATATACTTTTTAATATCAATACAAAATATTTATAATAATAATTCTTAAAAATTTATAGCTTGATCAAATTTTCCTGAAAATATTCCTATTAATTGTTTTTAATATTCCTTCATAAATTTCCATGGTTTTAAAATTCATACACTGTTCATGTAGTTCTCTATTTTTTTAATTTTTATTGAATGGAATTATATATTATCTAATTTTATGATATAAAGGTTTGATATTTTTCATATATTATAGAATCCATATTTTTTTGATATTTATAATGAAAACTAAAGACTTGTTATGTATTTATCTTGTAATAAAAATTGATATATATATATATATATCATGATCGGTAATACTAGGATATTTTTCTAAAATTTATTTAGTAATGATTTATTCTCTTGAGAGAAAATGTTTCTAGTAACCCAAATTGTTATTTTTACAAAAAGGGATATATGAAATGGTGATCTTAAATGGGTAAAGAATATGATTCCATGAGAATCTCTCATAATTTTTCTATAATCTCAATATGTTTTAATGGTTTACTAAACAAATTTAAATGTCACATGTTATTATGATATCAATGATAATTATATAAAAATGGAAATCATTTCCCTAAGTTATTATGGATTCTAAGGAAATGATGAGATTAATTATTTTTTATATTAATTAGTGATATTAATATATTCATCCCATAAATAAAAAATATTATTTGGGTTTGAGGATTTTTAGGAATTATATAGTGGTCAATTAATCGGTTATGGAGACACATATTTAATAAACCATGTGTAACCTGAATGAAAGAGGAGTGTTAATTTAAGACAGTGTTTTCTGGAAAAAAGGAACACATTTGGGATGTTTACACTTTTCAATGTAATGGTTATCATTATTATCAAAAGATCTATAACCTGAAATATCATGTTAACTTTGGGTTAGTAAATAACGAATATAAATAATTTAATTAATCATTAAATTTTAAAGGGGATTTATGGCTTATATTTGTGTAGGGTTTAGATAAAGTTAAATGTTTAGTTGTCGATAAAGAAAGAAAATAAAATTTATTCTCATTACCATGGGAGAGTTTTAGATAAATGTAATTGTTATCAATTTTATTCATCTTTTCTATATCTTTTATAGAATAACATTCATTGAAGGTATCATGGTGAATGTTGTATAATGACAATAATAGGATAATATCCTTCCAAATCAAAAACAAAACATAATTAGAGATGAGAATAAAAAGTTTTTAGATATGTCAACTCAATAAATATAAGTCATAAAAGGGGTAACCCATGTAAGATAGTGACTAAATTATCAATATAGGAGCATTCCAATAAAGAAAAATTCCATAGAACAACAGCCTTTTCCATTTGGTAGAACCACAAACCCACAGGAAGCTAATGTAGGGATAAATTCAATAAAAATTATATTTTTGGTTTTGGGTTTTTTAGAGAATCAAATGGTATCTTTTATTGTTTATAATGTTTTTGGAGTATTAAAAAATATATTTTTTTAATTAAAAATACTAAATTTAATATTTAAATTGATACAATGTAGTGGATTATGTATAATGATGTTTTCCATGAAAAATATTTTCATATTTATTTTTGAATATTAATGGAATAAACACTTCTGAAGGTGAGGAAAAATTATGATGATTCAATTTATGGTTCTGAATAATATTTTACTAGATTGGAAATTTATTCACTCAATTTTATTCTATACCATGTGAGTAAATTTGATTAGTTAGACAAAGTTATAAAACAATTTTTATAAATAGTGTTGTCCTATAGTGAATTAAATGGTTATAACTACATTGTTTAATGTGACGAGAAGGTTGAGGTGGACATTTTTATGCTTTTTCATCTGATGACATAAATAATAAAAAGTGTACAATGTGTAATGAAATGGATAAACACAAAATAAGGAAATTTATATGTAAGTATATTATATCAACTAAATGTCTCGTCACACTACGAATGAAGTTGTAATATTATTTAGTTCTATTCATGATGTTGACTCTTTTGGTTGAGGTTAAGGTTGTCTTCCCAGTGATTTTTTTGTGTTTTAAATGATTCTGGTTTATTTTAACTATGTGTTTAATTCGTGAGAATATCTTGGGGTAAATCGAGTGACCATTTAAGGCTGAGGGAGTTTTTAGTTCCTTTGTTTCATACACAGAATAATTTTATTAGATTATGCATAGTGCGGACCGAACTGTGTGGGGCCCAAGTGAAACCATTGGGGATTTTTTTGTCTGAGCTTAGGTGAATAGCTTATGCTCGGTTAGAGGAATCCGTGTGATAAGTGTGCCTGGTGGATCTATCAAAATAATAGTGATTAGTTTCATGGATGGTTCATAGTTTCCCAAACCATGTGGGAATCTCATGCTAGTTTTCCATCCTTGGTATGTGGGAGTGCATGGTTAGTGCATGGTTAGGAAAACTATAAACTCAAATTTTGTGTGTTTCCGAAGTTCTTTAAAAGGATTAAATTATTATTTTCCCCTACAACCTTTTATCTACATTCAGGTTTTTCATCCCCAAATAGTCATAGGCAAACTAAGGGATCCCAAAAATCCTCGAACTTTCCTATACTTCTTCCATGGATGCTCATCCAATATTACTAGGCGATTTACTCCAGTTTTGGGAAAAAAAATTCTCTTCCTTTTCATCGTCTCTTGGTTCATTGATTTTTCTTGTTAAGGTTCTCCCATGGTCGAACCTTACAGGCTATGGTTGAGGTGGGGATTGTATTTATTTGATTTTATGGTGTGTGAATATTTTCATGAGGTTCGTTCTTCACACTATTGGAGTGTTTATGCATTCTCACACCATTTAGGTAGTTATTTCCATCCATTTTATTTATTTAAAAATCCCATTTTATTCTTGAGTGTCTATATATAATTTATATATGTTATTATTATTATTATTGTGATTTTTTAGTATGAATTTTTTTTTGAGTTTATGTTGTAAATTTTTAGAAAGAATGGGGTTTAAAATGATTTCCTAAATAATTCTTATGTGTATATTTATACAAAGACATTGATAAAATTACACTTGGAATATATGGATTATATTTTGTGATTGTATTTAGTTTGGACATGGTTGGAAATTAGTAATTTACTACTTGTATTTTGAAATTGTTTCCTGGTTTTTGGTGCATTTTTTTGGTATTTTTCTTATATTTTAATTTGATGTGATTAGTGGTAATGTATGTGGTGACTCTATAAATTGGATATTTGTGTTTTTTATAGTTTACCGCTCATTTTCTCTTCGAAGTGGTCATATACTTATTTTCATAGGGTGAACATATGTATAATAACAGAAGTTATTATGGATTCTAAAATGATACTCATTTTAATCTATTGATTGAAATCACCCTTATTCCTATCCCTTCTTCTCTATCTTCTATTATGTTACATAAATGATCTCAAATATGGTTTATCAAATATATTCCTTGATTTTCATACCATTTGGAACCTCAGATGCATGATCAATAAAAATATGACATGAATGACAAATTTTTCATCCTATATTAATAATTGTTGTTTTACATTGGTTTTGAAAAGGATTGGAATTGAATGTTAGAAGGCCTGATTGGTATCATATGGTGTTTCTCAAAAATATTTTTCAAAGTGACATGATGTATAAGATATATTTTAATTTTATGATGGTATGATGTGTGATAGGAACTTTTATAGTTGTCCCTTAGAGGATAATGTCTTTTTATAGTTAATATCATGGATTTGGATATCCTACAATAGTGTAATTCTTGGGTTATTGGTTTATTTCATGAATGTGATGAACACCCCATTCTCCATACACTATTATTATAGGATTCTTAGTCATCATCTAGAGGGTGTTGTTATGACTGCTCGATGACCCCGATTAGATGGGTTGGTAACCCTAGATATGATGACAGGTCATGTAGTTTTCACCATTAGTAAGTATAGTTTCGTGTAGATAGTTGGTTATTAACACTAGAGCAACACCATACACCGATAGGTGAGTCCGATCTGAGTGCATCCAAGCATTTATTATAGATATATTATATAAATTACCATGATTATTATGTTGATTCCCAATTCTATGATTCTATTGTTCATGGTTTCTTTACCTTGTTTATATTTTCACATTCACCATTTAAATTTTTTTCTATATTACATCTTTGATCATATTATTTTATCCCCCCTTTATGGTTTTTTGTTATAAAATTGTGCTTTAAAATGTAAATCAGTTATTAAAAGGAGGGAAGTTGTGTGTCTTTTAAAGGGAATGATTTGTTTTGTTCATAAAGTTGATAAACCCCCTTTTCATTTCTTGTATTTAAAAATAATTATTAATGTTTTTTGAGAAAGTACATATATGGATTCTATGGTGTTTACCAAAAGTGTTGTTTATGCTAACATACTACTTGTGGAACTCAACATTGATTAAACAAAGTTGTTTTGAAGGATCATGTTTCTAGGTAATGTAGAATGTGGAGTGTTGTGGACTTTTTGTTTATGATCACTAAGAGGTCACGTGAACATTGTGTCACTACAGATTTATTTTTTTTGTTCATTTTTCTTTTTAGTTTTATTTGATCAGTTATTATTATAATTGGTTCTTCTTTTATTTATTCTCATCTTGTTGTTTATTTTTTTTGAGTATGTCAACTGTTTGGTATATTTTAGATTTTTATATTATGATAAATCAATCCCAATTGATTATGATTGATTCTTGACACTTGTTTCCATCATAAAAGTATTAGGAATTCCACGGGGTCCCAGTATTAGGCCTGGTTAGGTGTTTAGTTGAATGGACAATTGATCTAGTTCAAGAAAAAAATTGTATCATATCAATCCCTTGATATTTCTAGGATCATGTAGATTAGATATTGTATTATATGGAATTTTTATGTATTTTTGAGAAGTTCATCATGAACTCTTACTCATACCAAGACTCAAGTAAAAAGGGGTATCCTATGACATGATTCATTTCTTTTAGTTTTTTGGTGTGTGAATGGGGAATAAGAAATATGGTTAATTGGTGGTGTGATGTGGGATTACATAGAGTACTGACCCATGTAGAGATTGAGTGTGTGGCTCAATGTCTTCAAATTGGATGATGTTTTCCTAGGTCATGGTTTAATTAACCAAATGATGAGGTTTCTCATCGACAATAGTTCCCTATTCTGGGGTTTTGGTCGGATTTTATTTCATTTTATGTTTCTCTGATTGGATCCTGAAATGATAAATGGATTTTGGATTACATTTTTGGAACAGATATTCATTTTATGTTTTGGTTTTGATTTAAATGTGGGGTTTTGGGAGTATTAGTTGTTTTTTAATATGATTTCGGTATTTTGAATATATATTTTGTATAAATACTTATTCAATTTGGAATGGATGTGGTGGTTCTGATTGATGATTTTATATTTCCTTTATGGTGTTTGGTATAAAGGCTTATGTTTTAGTTCATAATTCACATTTATGTAGTGTTTTGGTTTAATTTGTGTCTGATTTAATGTATTAATGTTTTTAATATTGTTCCGCTATGAAAGATATAATGGGTGTCTTGTGTGTCTTGTGTGTCTTTTCCGTCTATTGGCCTTGGATAGAATATAATTAGGGTAAAAACTTTCAGTAATTTACCATCATTTCTAGTTTTTTATATTGATTGATATACATTAAATTATGTGGAGTGGATTGAAAAAATCTATAGTGTAATTAGGTCATTGGAAGGTCACAATGCTCAGTGAATTGGTAACACCCCAAGATCATATAGTATTTTATCTCTTCAAAGTATTTCAATTTCTTTCCCTACAAGCAACACCGAGTTCGAGCGCACCACGACATACTAAATTAGCCGTTCAAAAAACTGGTTATGAAATGTATTGACGAAATTTTATAATTTACATATCCTATATAATTTTAAAATTCATATTTTTTGTTTCTTAGACATAATACAAAAAAAATTAGTTTTTAAAATAAAAGAGGTATTTTTAAAAAAAATGCAGTTTTTTCAACTTTTAATAGAGAACCCTATATAAAATCTAATATTTGACACTTTTATAAATTCAATATATTGAAATTAAATTGTTCTTTATAAATGGGTAATATAAATTTAGTATGGATAAATTTTTTGTACTTTTCTGATAACTTTCATATATTGATGAATAGTAAAATAATAATAAATTTTTATTAAAAACAAATTTTTAATCAACATAATTTATAATGATAGATTTTACATTTGAGTGGTTTAAAAGTATCATTAGACTATATTTTTATAATTTAATATTATTTAGGTCATTATATGCAATTTTATAGTTAAACTGGACATACACAAGTGTCAATCTTTTGATAGTTATTATTTCTTAAAATCACGCTTTTTGTTTTGACATTTGGAATTATTTTTAAATTATTTTCTGCCACTTATATGTTTCTAATTTGGAAAATAGATTCAATATTTGGAATTATTATGTTCAAATTGTGAAATATATGTAACTTTTATATTTAAAAATTATGAAAATTTACTTCAGTAAATATTTTATTTACAATCGTTAAACGGTAAATTCGGTTAATAAGGGTAAAAAAATAATATTATAAAAATACTAAATTTCTATAAATTGTTTCCTATTTCTATTGAATTATACATTTCCGACCATGGTCATCCTTGGGTCGATTTTGGGACCCCATTGAGATACTTTGAAGTGATAATGACATTTTATATTTATTAATCTAAAGTAAAGACAAAAATAACAAAAGCATGTATCTTTAATAAACCATTTTTATATGGGGATATATAAATGATATCTTAAAATATAAATATTCATTTCAAAGATAAATTTATTTCCTATATAATGATAGTTTTTTATAATTTTTAGAAATAATATATACATATTTATTTATGACATAATAATAGCACAGTAATTACCTTATTAATGAAAGTATCAAATAAATGATTTTATAAATATTAAAATAATTATAATATCAACTTTTTAATGACATACACGAATTTTATAGGTTAATATGACATGTTAGGGTAGATTAAATGTATTTATTTAGAATTAATCAAGTATTTATGACTTTCTCAAAAACCAGATACTAAATAGTGTCAAAATTTATATAATTGAGTTCTTAAAACAAATATTATATTATTAATTGATATAATATCCCTAAATATTTAAGGACCAGACAAAAGATATAGAAAAAGTTATATATATTAATAATAAAACTCATGGGTGTCTCTTGTCTAGTTCTAGTTTGTTTACTAACCATATAATATTATAAAACAAAGAGACATGGTAAATGTCAAACTGTTTTACAAGGAGTTAAATCTAAATTATAATGATAATATGGTGACCTAAACCGGTCTAAAACATATTGGTTGAGAGATTATAGACCCATACCTCATTTTACTCTAAATAATTCATTTTTGATCCATTATGATCTGAGATGATTTTATTATAATATAATATTTCAATCTTTTACTAAAGTGACCCCCACCCATCTTATAAAAAGGTACTTGCGCTTCTCTTAATTTCACACCTCCAAAGAATTTTGGCTCAAATAAACCCTACCGAAATATCCTCCAAACATTCCTACCTTCATCCTAGAGGCCATGATTTGGTCAAAAAGCCATCATATGAATCCCTTTTGATCAAATCAAAAGGAAGGACCCGAAGAAGAGGAAAATACTTCATCACCTCTTTCAAGTTCTTTTCCTATTCCACTTATTATTTCATCATTGTTCCCATTCCAACATAATAAATCTTGTGCCTTTGAAAAACTATGATGTTATTATAAATTTTTTACAACCATATTCATTGTTCAATTCATCCTATAAATGAAAAAGTCATTATACATGGTTACGTACGGCTTACAGTCTCCACGTCATGTTGTACTTTCTTACTCAAACACATAATTTTTAAGATGGGTATAATAATGTGTATAACTTATGTAAAAAAATATACCATGTTAATAATTATGTATATATAATATACCATCCAATTACATACTATTTTATTATCAATATAATGATATTGTCTCTCGTGCGTACGTACAGACTACTGTCACCACGATGCGATGAGATTCATTTCCATATTGGTCATTCCATGATGAACCTTAAAAATATATATATTATTAATAAGTATGTAATATATTACATAATAATGATACATAATAGGTATATATATGTGTGTGTTTTTTATGTACATACATATATCTTATTCACTTACATCCATTCAAGGAAATATGAAAATGGAAACAATGTTTTTGAGTACATACGGCCCACCGTCTCCATAAACGTTGTTTTCCATTTAATATATCTATCTATAATACATATTTATATTCTAAATATATATGATATATATAAAAAATTGGGTACAACCGCAAAAGCGGCACACACGCAAGGAAGAAAATTACATTAAATCGCAAGCCCGGGGACTTGACCTCGCGACCTGCCCCTCACCCTCCCCCCCAACCCTTACCACCCCACCACCAACGGTGGGGAAAACGTGTTGTATGGGTAACGAGGTATAGGGCTGGCCTGCCCACCTGCCCGCCGCACGCCCCCAGCTAGGCCCAAGGTGGCCAACCCTTGGGCTTGAGCCAGTTCCCACTGAGTCGAGGGGACGAGAGGTTCGCTGACAAATGGTGTGCGTTGCCTTTGTGAGGACTCGAACCCGGAACCTCAGCGACGGGTCGCCACCGCCTTGAACCAACTCACCCAGCCCCCGCGGGCGATATATATGATATATATAAATCATGTTTTATATTATATGAATATGAAGATCATTATCTAAATGATATGGTAATGAATAACAAGTTAAAACACGTATGATAAAGAAAGTTATTAGTACACGAAATCTTAGTTTAACATGGATGTAATTATTATATGAGTTGTATTAAGTCATAAATGAATAATTATTTATATAATAAATATGAATACGATTATAGTATAACTTAAAAACATACTATGTTCATTATACAAGAGGTTGGACGTACCCTCGACCAAAGGAATGTGCATGGTAAGGGTAAATTTCAAAATCTCATTATTATCCGAGGTTGTTTTTAAGTTTGTTTTTACCGGGACATAGTTTTTTATCCATGCCCACGTATCATGAAAGATTTGTAAAAGTGATTATTTATAAATGACTATTTTATTAAAACAACATTTTAGATTTTTCAAGTATTTATTATTATATACCTTTCTTATTAATGTTTATGTGTTCACAATGGATTTAAGGATTTATTTATATTGGCATGAATGTTTCAAAATAACAATTCTTTTAAAAAGTTTCAATGTTTTATGGGAAACATTGATTCAATTATTTATTTAAATGACTTCCTTTCTAAATTTTGTGACTTTTAATTGTTTTTATGAAAAAGGGATATTTCTCTTAAAGTGTTTTTCAAATCATATTCATCACTGTCAACATCCTTTGATGGGTTTTAAACTTGTTTCATGTTGATTTACTATAATACAAATCACCCATATTGTATTGAATTTTTTATGATATATTTGAATGTGGATGTGTTATTTTTATACAATTCATAGTTTAGGGATAACTTATTGACATTTTGTATACAAATTTTAATACGAATGTTTATGTTATGTTACAAACTTTTCATATAAGGAATGAATTGGACATAGTACGTGACAGGTGTAGCCTTCTATAGCTCCTCGATGCATCGGTTGGTCTCATGAGACAACTATATGTGGAATTGGCCAAGTAATTTCCCAATTTAATATATGGTTTTGGCCGAGGATTAAAATATTTTTAGATGCCTTGGTCGAGGCCTTGAGAAAATGTTTCAGAATGTCTAGTATTATGAATTCCATTACTATGAAGATATTATTGATGGTTTATGTAGTTATTTGACTAGTAAAATACCCATGGCTTTGTTTTATTATGGAATTATTTACTCATCTCATATTCCTTCCATAAAGTGTTCATTTTTATTATTTGTAAAGGCATGTATTTTAAGTTATTCACTATGCCTATTGTTTAGGTTATCTTCCGTTGTATTTTATAAGATTACTAAGATTTTGAGCTCACCCTGTTTTTGTGATTTATTTTCCAAGATTCCAGGAAATTTATTTTGATTGATAAACTGGGTTAATCTGGAGAATTAATTGCCTTCAAAAAGAATCATTTATGTTGTGGTTTATTTTTCTAATGTGTAATTTAACAATCATGTATGTAATCTATTTTTCAAGACTTCTAAATTGATCGGTCCTTCCAAACTTGATTCCTTTTAATTAGGCTATTGTATTGAAATAATACACTGGGTCTGGGATTCTAGGGTCGGGGCATTACAGTTCCTATAAGAGGATGTTTAGAAACAACCATAGAAATATATTTGGATAAAATATGATTATATAACATTAACCTAATATAGAATTTTAGGATTAGTATAGAAGAAATTCCTTGAATTTTGATAATTTAGGGATTGTTTGTACTTTCCCAGCAATACATCCCTGTGTAGATATGATCAGTTAGAAGGTGATCTGGCACATATGTACCTAAGAGTGAAAAATCCTAAAAGGAGTTTTGGGTTTGAACCAGGGTATCCTGGTACACAATAATGGGCCTTGCTACACTATTGGTTACGACACTCTCGGGGGATATTCTTAGGATAATTCACCTTTTCATTACAAGCCTTTATGAAGGATTTAAGAGTAAATACTTCCTCAAAGAAAATATTTTATGATTATAGATTATATGCATAATATTTTCAATTTATGTTATTTATTTTACAAGATTGAATTATGAATTGGGATTCATAAACTATCTTAGTGTATGACATTGTTTAGAAATGGTGCCTAGTAGATGAAATACCAATTCCAGCAATATTCATGATCGAAAGATTATGAATGATCATATATTTCATGGTATTAAGACATCATTTAAAAGGCCAATAGTCTCCCATGTATTCTCATCATATAAATAAATAGAATCATGTGTCAACAAAATATGTAAATAATTCGATCAGTCATATGGCATAGAAGGAAAACAAGAGACGAATAGGATGGGAGAGTGAAAGATAGATAATGGGAATAGGGGAAAGAAGCATTTTCCGATATGTGATAATTGTGGAATGAATCACATTGGTAAATGCTGGAAGGGAATGCGAGTTTGTTACATGTTTGGAGAAAAAAGACACCAATAATGTGATTGTAAAGGTATGAAAAAGGTGTCAAAGAAATAATTATTCATCTGCAAGGAGTTCAGACACAACATGAATCAATGTCCAAATCATTAGAGTATGCCCCAAATAATACTATTGGATAATAATAAAGTTATGATACTTCCAAAAATGAAGAATAATGACTAGTGTTCTTATGTTGTTATCAATGAATTATTTAATTTCATTGTTATATCAACAATGTGTTGATTATATGAATTATGGAAATAAATAAGGATTTTACTGTGGTACTATTTTATTGAGGATTTTAGATTATATGGTTCTAGAAAAGTATACTCAATAGAAGGTTATATTTTTTGGAAAATATATGTATGAAGGAATGATTAACCATAATACGATTCTGATATTCAGGTAGTGATTTTGGAATAAGATATGATTGATTTGGATAATCTATATTATATTATCTTGACTACCTTGAAACTAATTAATGATTTTGTATTCTGTTATTGTTGTAGATTTGAACATTTTTTTATAGAAGGAGAATATATAGTGTTCTATAATGAATGAAGGATAATTTATGTAATCAATAAGGTATTTTGGTAATTCAGTGTTTTACAGTGATTTCAAAGAATACATGATGAAGGTATTCACATGTTATTACATCGAAAAATACATCTTCATTGAGTTTACCTTCCTTTTAAATTTTGGATTGTGAGTTTGGAAAAATTTATTTTGGATAAGTCTATGGGTGGAATATATTATGTTTGACATTGGTTACTATTTTTAAAGTTAAATCATTTCTTGAGATTATTTATGGATTGTCATAAAAAGGATAACCCAGAGGATGGGTGACAACCCGGAGGTCGGGTGACAACCCGTCGCGTCCAGCCAGGCTGCGAGACTTGAACCCACAACGGAAGGGCGAAAATGGTGGAACACCTACAATAATCATACATGATTTTCTAGTTTTTATAATTTAGACTTTTATTAATTTTCTATCAATTGAATAATAAATTCATTATTTTTGGAACCCGATACAATTATTATAAATAGAATATTTTTTGAATTCTATTATCATTTGACGTGAAATATAAGTTTGTGGTAAGAATTAGTTGAATTATGAAAATATACATGTAAAGTATATTTTTTTCCACTAATTCTATGAATAAATAAAAACATAATCATTAGGGAAGCGATCTTAAATAAAAAAAATGTGTTATCCTAATACCATATGATTTTTTTGAACTAAGGATATTTTAAATCATCATATATTGATGGCTTTGAGGACTACAATTTTATACTTGTTTGTGAGTGATGATCTCAATCACTCATAATAAATATTTATGGTTTTCTTCCAATTATGTGTCTCTAATTTCAAAAAATGTTCTTCTAATCATGATCATAATTTGTTGGAGGGGATAATTCAACACACCATGATATTATATTATGTTATCTCTCCAAAGTATTTCAATAACTTACACTACACATGTAAAGACTCGGAAAAATCAAGGAAATTTTTTTTCTTAATTTATTTTTATTTTTACAAGTCCACAATTTCTGACGGAAACTGATTCTAAGGACCAGTGTGCTCGGAATCGATTTCTGAAGATTAGCTTGGGTACGTTCATTGAACGAATTAGCGTGTTTTTCTAACATTTAAACCATTTCGTTGAATGGAAATCTGAGGGAACCGATGGAACCGCAGAACCGGTAATTGCTTAGGAACACCTTTTCCAAAAGTGTGTTTGCTCGGGAGGAGATGATAAAAATGTGAGGAATAAAAATACAATTGTTTTAAAATTTTATTTTTATTTCTTTACTAAGTGGTTTAAGTGTTAATGGAAATAATGTTGTGTCACAACATTATTCATCTCTACCTTGTAGTTTAATTTCCATGTGTGGGAGTTGGGGTAGGGCCCACATGAGCCCCCACCTATATCAAATTTCTTTAACCCCCTTAACTCTTCCCCTTTGAACCCCGTTTTATTAAATGATATGACTTCCTTCTTCACATTATATCATGCCAACGCTTAAATTAATGGAGATTTAAGCATTTGAATTTTTAAAATTGAAATGCATGGCATGTTTTAATAAAATAAGTATAACTCTTATTTTATTTTGGGGGTTGTTTTGTTGTGTTGGGTATTTTTAGAGAGGAGGCATTCTTTTCTCTGAAGAAGTTCATCGTCCTCCTTGAAGAACACGAAGAATGCCGACATGCCGCTTCCTCCTCGGATGATCTCCGTCAACGTGTACGGAGCCTCACCCCGCGACACCGTCTTCCGTGATGCAAGTTTCCGCGAATCACTTCGAGGTAGGGGTTTTCCATTTTTCCAGTATTAATTATCGAATTTTGTTGTTGAATAATTAAGCTGCATGTTATCAAAATAACGGAGGAGGTCTGACCACACGAACACGGCCGAACCTCCTCCCCTTTTGTTGTTGAATATTATGTGGCTTGGAACGGAGGCGGCGCAGTGCAACAACACCGCGCGAGAATGAGGAAAAGATGCAGAGAAGGATTGTGGCACCGTCGCACCTCTCTATTGAGGATGAATGAAGCTGCGGCCAGAGTCGGGCCGCGGCAGAGGGGCGCGGCACCGTCGCGCCGCGCCAGAGTACCACGGAGGGCCGCAGCGAGGGCGGGCCTCGGTGGAGGGGCGCAGCGCCGTCGCGCCGCGCCGGTCGGACAAGTTCCATGTCCTAAGGCCACGGCGGTGCATGTGAGGGAAGCCAAACCTCTGGCCATAGGTGCTTCAGGGGGGCGGGACCAGCAGGTCCCGCAGCAGCAACTGGCAGGCCGAAATCCGAAATTCTGGGGGGTCGTAACCCCCTGGAAGGTGGCGTAGGTGGGCCCCCCAAAGGGGGGGGGGGTGGTATTTCATTCAATAAAGGGGGGTAGCACCCCCCCCCCCCCCCCGCCCGTCACCGCTCAGCGCGTGGGCGCCCAGGCCGGACCGGCTGCACCGGGCCGGACTGCCCGTGCCGGGCCGGACCGCCCGCGCCGGGCCGGACCGCCCGCGCTGGGCCGGACCGCCCGTGCTGGGCTGAATCGCCCGCGTCGGGCCGGACCCTCGCTCCAGGCCGGGCCGGACCCGGACCCGGTTCGGTTCGACCCGATTGGGACCGAATCAGGGGGTATTAGGCCGGGTCGGACCGGGCCCAAACCCCCTGTTTTCAGACAGATCTTTTCAAACACCCATAACATGGGCTACAGACCTCCTATCGACGCACCGTCAGTTGAGTAGTTATCCTTGGATCGATATGGTAGTTTTGGTATATTACACTCAAGTTTTTTGAGAACTTTGGTTATGGCGGAATTGGTTCGAACACGAAACCAATCAGGCCCTCGGAGCGAAAACGCTTATATCATGAGCTCCGAACATCCGATTGATGTGCCGTCGACTTTTTTGGATTACTCTTGTTGAGAAGGTTATTTTGGTATACATCACCTTGGGTTTGGACTCAATGTGATTATGGCCGGGTTGGATTGTACCCGAAATCCAACCGGGCCCCTGGAACGGAAAAGCCGATAACATTCAGACTAGACGTCCATTTGACGAACCGTCAGCGACGTAGGTAATCATGTTGATAAAAAATACATATGAGTATACCCTATGAGATTTCAGGGTAAAATTGAGATATGGTCTATTTGTTTCATACACGAAACCAACCGGGCCCCCGGAAGAAAAGGCTAATAACACACAGACTGAGTGTCTGATTGACACACCGTTTGTTGTGTTGAGGTTCTTATCTCATGGCCGGCCATTGGGATACTTTTTCATGGGATGTTGTGATACATAGAGTATTGACCATTATCTCTCGGAGAAGACCCTCATGGTGATGAGCAAGCGAAGTGTAGAGACCCAGTAGCTAGTTGAAACTTGACGACTGCTGACCAATCGACTCAGAGTGATTTTGATAGCCCAGTGGGGAGATATTGGTTGTAGAAGAAGTCCCACAATACTCGATAAGTGGAGTACTTCAATAGTCCAAGGATAGTGGGAAGCGCTTGGTTATAGCGGTAGGCCCACTGTACTTGAGAGAGGAGGAGTTCTCCAGTAGTTGTGGTTTCGACCTCACGAATAAAATTCTGGTTTGAGCTGAGTCTTGACATTGAATCATTATCTTCGATATGATTTTCATGCATTCTTATGTGGATTGGGTTATGTTATCCAGTGTGCATTGGTTGTGTTTTCTTGTGTGGAATAGATCGAACTTGGGCTTGGATGTTGGAGCCAAACTGGAATTGATGACTTAGTTATATGTATGGGCATATACCTAAGTAGAGTTGGTTGTTACTTCGTGATTGTATCTTTTCATTGTGGATTATCCTTAGTAGATTCTAGGATACCTTCGGGGGTCTTGGTCTCCTTATTGAGTAGCGTATACTCACCCCTGCACGGGCTATGCCCGCACTACGTTGTGTTGGATGCCAACGATGGACAATGCTGATCGAGGTAGGAGCTCGTGGAGCTGGACGGTACTTGGAGGTGGATCACTGGATGAGACGTACATGGAGCGGACGACTGGAGCCGAGGAGCGAAGGAGACTATCTGTACCCACCCTTCAGGTGGGATTTCTAGAGGACGGCTCGGTGTTTCTGCTTTACTTTTCTACCACTATACTCTCTTTTCAGTTGTACTTTTACTTTATGTTTGGTTTGTATTCTGGCCCATTTACTTTCCAGCACTCATCTTTATACTCAGTTAAGTTACTGTTTACTTCTACTTGCATACTATGTGGTTTTGGTTATCTTACTTAAATGAAATTACTTCCCTTATATTGGGATTTACGCATTTGGGGTTAGTCGCAAGCCCATTGCCTATGGAAGGTGGGCTTGGGGTAGTCACGACATGGGTCCCGAGGACGGGTCGTGACAAATTTGCATCAGAGGAGTTCGGTTCTACCATAGAAATCAGGACTCTGATCATTATTCTATGTGAAGCAACAGTGTTAAGGGTATTGAGTTTGGTTATCAGTCTAGGGAGTCCAGCGTAGGTTCGGTGGCCAACGTATCCATACACCAGGACCCTGACTTCTGATTTCCGACTCAATGCACGAAATCATAGATTTCATGTGTGTTTCAATGGTTTCATTGTGATTAATTATGTCATATTACCAGATATATTGTATTGATTGTGGCACACATATCTCTTTTTACGATGGCCCCAAGATGGAAGACAACTAGGGTTCCGAGAGTTGAACGAGATGGAAGCCCACCGAGCGACGAGGCCTCGGTGCAGGGTCCCATTACAGCGGAGGCATCGGTGGTACCTCTACACGCCGAGCCACCATTTCCACCAGTCCCAGCAGCTGATAGTGTACTTCTCCACAGTGCACCGCACGAGTTCCAACGCCAGAGGCCACCACTGTTCAGGGGAGAGACGGACCCGCAGGTGGATGAGGATGGGCTGGTGGCTATGGCGAGAGTCATCAGGCTAGTAGGGATGCCATCGAACATCATGGTGATCCTTTCTTCCAGCCTCTTTCAGGTAGCAGCAGACAGATGGTGGATCCTAATGCTCATGTTGCATGACGAGGCGACACTTCTGTGGGCAGACTTCGAGAGCCTGTTTCGGGCAGAGTTTATACCAGCCACCCTTTGAGCGGTGCGTATACAGGAGCTACTTCATCTTCAACAGGGTAGCATGTTAGTGGTGCATTATTCAGCAAGGATCACCGATCTCTCGCGCTACTCCACGGATATGGTACGGGACCCGTTAGTCAGGGCCCGAACCTTCGAGCAGGGGTTCGGGAGAGATATTAGAGCTTCAGTTGTTTCTCACAGCATCCTGACGTAGACAGGGGTGTTGGAGCAAGCCCTCTTAATATAGAGTTTCCTTACTGAGCAGTCTCCAGCAGCAGGACCCACCACTAGTCGGCATGCGGCAGAGTCTTCTGCAGCGGGCAGTAGACAGTTGACATAGAGATCCAAGAGAAGTAGACATATTGGTGGTCAACCGTATGACACATGATCGTGTGTGTGAGGCACCTGGGGTGGAGAAAGACTTACCAGGAGCGGACAGTGTTACTCCTACGGAGGGGATGGTCACATGGCACGTGACTGTCCGACCCTCCATACAGATGACTAGCAGATAAACGAAGGACCTCCTAGGCAGAGGCAGAGGTTCGATCGAGGTGGACCGCAAGGAGTAGGAGACCGAGGAAGGGGATCTGGTCGTGCATCTGGAGGTGGATGACGCTTCGAGGTGTTTCCACCACCACCACCAGGATGTCCACCCCTACCGTAGGGAATAGGTGGGCATGGGAGTGATCAGATCAAGTAGTTAAATCAAACGACTATGGAGCTCTAGAAGCTGGCGGACAAGAGAGGGACAAGTTCCAGGCATGGGACCTTTGAACGTGGGGGTTCTAGTTTCCTTTTTGTCATTGTTGTGTGTCTTTGTACTTGAGCTGCAATAATAAAAGACACCTTTCCTTGTGACATTTTCTTCCTCTCTTTTTGTGTACTGAGAGGTTCCGGTTTAAACTGTTGACTTGACCCTCACTTTTGAGATTCCTACTGGAGGAGACCCAGTGACCACACACTGAGGCCGATGGTGTGACTTAACCCTTGGAGATGAGAGTAATGGTTGGATATCTTGGTAGTAGCGTCGAGGCCTTACGACGTCATCCGTGGCTTGGATTAGTATCATTCATGTCAGGATTGACTATATTAGGCAAAGAACGTGGTTCATCTAGGGGATGAAAACAGATTTATCTTATCGACAGAAAAGAAATCTTAGTAGCTCTTGTAGAACCAGAGAAGGTTCAGGTCATCCAGGAGCGGATGAGGACAGCTCAGAGCCGACAGAAGTCTTATGCTGATAGGAGGAGGAGACCACTAGAGTATGAGGAAGGTGACCACGTTTTCTTACGGGTCTCACCTGAATGTGGTTTACGGAGATTTGGCCCGGGAATCATGTTATCTCCGAGGTTCATCAGACCCTTCTAAGTCCTCAACATGGTAGGTGAGGTGGTTTACTGCTTGACCCATCCACCTCAGTTGCACTAGGTGCATGACGTCTTCCACGTATCTTAGCTGAGGAGAATGTGCACGAACCAACCCATAACATCAGTCATGGAGAGATGGACATCTATGACGGGGATACATTTACGTAGGTTCCAGTGGAGATCTACGATTGACAGGAGCGGGTCCTATATGGACGGTTGATTACTCAGGTGCACTTTCACTAGTAGTTCGAGAACCTCCAAGAGATCACATGAGAGTGGAAGGCTCAGATTCGTGCTCAGTACCAATTTTTTTTCCTTAGTGTGTGTTGAAGCTTTACCGGGACATAAATCCCTGTTGTTGGAGTAATGTAAAGAACCAATAAATATCAAGGAAATTTGTTTTCTTAATTTCTTTGGAATTTTTCGTGTCCGCTGTTTCTGACGGCACCTGATTCCGTGGCCAGGTGTGCCAAGAATCAATTTCCAAAGTTTAGCTTAGGTACGTTCATCGAAAGAACGAGCGGATTTTTCTAACGTTTAAACCGGTGCTCGGAATTGAAATCAGAGGGCACCGATGAAACCGCAGTGCTGGTAATTTCTTAAGAACACCTTTTTCAATGGTGTGTTTTCTCATGAGGAGACGTTAAAAATGTGAGGAATAAAAATATAATTGGTTTAAAATTTTTTTTTATTTCTTTACTAAGTGGTTTAACTATTAAGGGAAATAATGTTGTGTCACAAATTTATTCCTCTCCAAATTTTGGTTTATGTTCCATGTGAGGGAGTTGGGGTGGGGCCCACACGAGCCCCCACTTCCTTCAAATTCCCTAACCCCCTTAACTCTTCCCCTTTGAACCCCCTTGTATTAAATGATGTGACTTCCTTCTTCACATTAAATCATGCCAACACTTAAATTAATTGAGAGTTAAGCATTTGAATATTTAAAATTTAAATGCATTGCATGTTATAAAAAAATAAAAATAACTCTTATTTTATTTTGGGGGTTGTTTTGTTGTGATGGGGATTTTGAGAGAGGGAGCATTCTTTTCTCTGAAGAAGTTCATCATCCTCTTTAAAAAACGTGAAGAACGCCGACACGCTGCTTTCTCCTCGGATGATCTCTATCAACGTGTACGAAGCCTCACCCCACGACTCCATCATCCACAATGCAAGTTTCCAAGAATCACTTCGAGGTAGGGGTTGTCCTTCGTTCGAGTATTAATTAACGAATTTTGTTGTTAAATAATTAAGCTGCGTGTTATCAAAATAACAGAGGAGATCGGACCGCACGAACACGGCCCAACCTCCACTCCTTTTGTTGTTCAATATTATGTGTCTTGGAACGGAGACGGTGCGGTGCAACGACACCATGTGGGAACGAGTAAAAGACGTGGTGAAGGAGAGCGGTGCCGTCGCGCCACGCTATTGAGGCCGAATGAACCCGCGGCCGGAGTCGGGCCGCAGTGGAGGGGAGCAGCGTCGTCATGCCGCACCGGTCGGGCAAGGGCCGTGGCCTTAGGCTGCGACCGTGCATGGGAGGGTGGCCAACCCTCCGGCCGCCGGTGCTTCAGGGGGGTGGGACCAGCAGGTCCCACAACAACAACCGGCCGACCATCATGGCCGGCTGGATTCCGGATGTCCGAGGGGTCGTAACCCCCATGCAGGTGTCGTAGGCGGGCCCCCCAATGAGGGGGGGGGGTGTTTCCTACAATCAAGGAGGTCACCCCCACCCCACCCACCCCCCCCCCCCCCGCGACCTCTCAGTGCGCGGGCGCCCAGGCCAGACCGGCAGCACCGGGCTGGACCGCCCGCGCCGGGCCGGACCGCCCGCACCGAGCCAGGCCACACCAGTTGGGTCGGGTCGTGCTAGCCAGACTAGGCCGCGCCCAACCAGGCTAGAACCGGGTTGGGTCAAACTGGTTCGGGCCAACCCATGGGATATTGGGTCGGGTCGGACCGGGCCTAAACCACATGTTTTCGGACAGATCTGCTCAAAGGCCCTTAACATAGGCTACAGACCTCCGCTCGACGCACCGTCAGTTTCGTAGTGATCCTTCGATCTAGGCGGTCATTTCGGTATATTAAACTCAAGTTTTAAAGGAACTTTGTGTATGGCCGGGTTGGTTCGAACATGAAACCAACCGGGCCCTCAGAGCAGAAACGCTTATCTCACGAGGTCCGGACGTCCGATTGTCATGCCGTAGAATTTTTTGGATACCTCTTGTTGAGAAAGTTCTTATGATATACTTCACCTGAGGTTGGGATGCAGTTGGATTATGGTCGGGTTGGATTGTACCCGAAATCGAACCGGGCCCCTGGAATGGAAAAGCTGATAACTTTCAGATCAGACGTCTATTTGATGAACTGTCAGCGGCGTAGGTAATCAAGTTGAGAAATGGTCCCTATGAGTTTTACCTATGAGAGTTCGTGGTACAATTGAGATACGGTCGGTTTGGTTCATACACAAAACCAACCGGGCCCCTAGGACGAAAAGGCTAATAACACAAGACCGAGCGTCTGATTGACGTGTCATCTGTTGTGTTGAGGTTCCTATCCCATGGCAGACCTTTGGGATACTTCTTCGTGGGATGTTGTGATACTTAGAGTATCGACCAATAGCTCGTGGAGCGGACCCTCCTCAAGACGAGCGAGCGAAGTGTACAGACCCATTAGCTGGTTGAGACTTGACGACTGCTGACCGATCGACTCGGAGTGATTCGGATGACCCAGTGGGGAGCGCTTGGTTGTAGCGGCAGACCCACGGAGGAGAAGCGCTTGGTTGTAGTGGCATACTGGCGGTACTCGACAATAGGAGTACCTCTGTAGGCTATGAGGGGGAGCGCATGGTTGTAGTGGCAGACCCATGGTGGGAAGGTCTTGGTTGTAGCAGTAGGCCCACAGTACTCGACAGGTGGAGTACTTCAGCAGTCCAAGGTTAGTGGGGTGCGCTTGGTTGTACCAGCAGGCCCACTGTACACGATAGAGTAGGAGTTCTCCAATATTTGTGGTTTTGACCTCATGAATAAAATCATGGTTTGAGGTGAGTCTTGACTTTCAATCATTATCTTCGATATGATTGTCTTGCTTTCCTATATAGATTGGGTTGTGTTATCTTGTGTGGATTGGATGTGTTTTCTTATGTGGAATAGATCGAACATGGGCTCGGATGTTGGAGCCGAACTGGAATTGATGACTTAGATATATGTATGGGCATATACCTAGGTAGAGTTGGTTGTTACTTCATGATTGTATCTTTCCTTTGTGGATTATCCTTCGTAGATTCTGGGTGGCCTTTGGGGGTCTAGGGGTCCCTACTGAGTAGAGTATACTCACCCATGCATGGGCTATGCCCGCACTACATTGTGTTGGATGCAGACGACGGACAACACTTATCGAGGTAGGAGCTCGTGTTGCTGGACGGTACCTGGAGGTGGATCATTGGATGAGACGTACACGGAGCAGATTGCTGGAGCCGAGGAGCGGAGGAGACTATCTTTACATGACCTTTAGGTGGGATTTACATAAGACAACTCGGTGTTGCTGCTTTACTTTTCTTCCATTGTACTCTCTTTTCAGTTGTACTTTACTTTCAGTTGGGTTTGTATTCTGGCCCATTTACTTTCCAGCACTCAACATTGTACTCAGTTTACTTAGTGTTTACTTCTGCTTTCATACTCTGTGGTGTTGTTTATCTTACTTAAAGGAAATGCCTTCCCTTATATCGGGATTTACGCCTTTGGTTCTAGTCGCCAGCCCCTAGCCTATGGAATGCACGCTTGGGGTAGTCACGACATGGGTCCCGAGGATGGGTCGCGACAACACAAAACACAGAGTTCGAGCACACCAGGACTTACCAAACTAGCCATTCGAAATAGAGGTTATGAATAGAATTAACCACATTTTAAATATTATATATCATATATAATATTAAAATTAATATATTTTCATTCTTACACATAATATAAGAAAATTTTAATTTTAAATATAAAAGGGTATTTTTTTAAAATGCAATTTTTCTGCCTTTTAATGGGGAACCCTTTAAAAAATCCAAATTTTGACACTTTTATATATTTTATTTAGTGAAATTAAATTCTTATTTAGAAATTGGACATTCAATTTTAGTTTTTATAAATTTTTAGTTCTATTCTGATAACTTTCATATTTTGATTATAGTGAATAAATACTACATATTAATAAAAATCAACTTTTTAAATCAAAATATTTTATAGTGTTAAATTATATTTTTAGTGATTTTAAGGTTAATTATACTATATTTTTATAAATTAATATAATTTATTTAATTTGATGTAATTTCACATTTTAACTGGGCATAAACAAGTTTCAATATTTTGATTGTAATTATTTCTTAAAAATAGGCCTTTTTTCTTTGGCAAGAGGAATTAATATTAAATTAATTTCATCTACTTCTGTGTTTTGAATTTGAAAAAATTGATTCCCTATTTGGAATCAAGAGATCCAAATTTTGTAAATCAGTAACATTTTTATACATTATAAATAATTACTTCGGCACATATTTTATTTACCATGGTTAGAGGTTAAATCTGGGAAATAAGGGAAAAATAATATTATAATAATACTATATTACCCTAATATGGGTGCTATAAATATTGGTTGAATCCTTCCGACCATGGGAATCCTTGGGTTGATTTTGGGGCCCCATGGATCAACTTGAGAGTGATAATGACATTTTATATTAATTAATCTTAAATAAAGACAAAAAAACAAAAGCATGTATCTTTTAGAAAAACATTTTATATGGGTTTATATAATTGATATCTTCGTCTATGAATATTAATTTGTAAGATAAAATGATTCAATACATGATGATATTTTATTAAAAAAATTTATATAAAATAATTATATTTATTTATGACACAATAATGATAGAGTAATTAGATTATTAAATAAAGAATCATCTAATTGGTATAATAAATATTAAAATAAATATAATTTCATGGTTTTTATGACATAAAAAATTTATATAGGGTAATATTACATTATATAGTTGATTTAATGTATTTGGTTCGAAGTAATCAATTTGTTATAACTTTCACAAAAACCAAATACTAAATAGTGTCAAAATTGACATAATTGAGTTTTTAAAACAAATACTATATTATTATTTGATATAATATTCCTAAAATCTAATGTTCTAAAAGAAGACACAGATAAGGTTATATATATTATTAATTAACAATATGGGGTTATATTGGCTGGTTAAATTATTTTTATTAGCCATACAATATAAAAATATAAAGAGACATGGTAAGTTTCAAACTATATAACTAAGAGTTCAATCTAAAAGATAAGGTTAATATGGTGACCTAAACATATCTAAAACATATTGGTAGTGGTTTTTGCGACCCATAAAGAAATTATACTCTAAATAATTCATTATGGAGACATTAGACATAGAAAATAAATTTATTATAAAATAATATTTCATGATTTTCCTAAAGTGACCATCACCTCTCTTGTAAAAGGGAAGATCCCCTTCTCTTAATTTCACACCACTAAAGAATTTTGGCTTGGCCATCCCCTACCCAAATATCCTCCCAAATTTCCTTCCATCGTCCTAGAGGTCTTACTTTGGTCATAAATTTAATATAATGATCCCTTTGGATCAAATCAAAAGGAATAACACAAAGAAGATTTTAATATTTTATCACCTCTTTGAAGTTCTTTTCCACTTCCACTTCCTCTTTATGTGTTTTTCCATTCCAAAATAATAATTCCAATTATTTATACATAATTATATTTTATTATAAATATGGTAAAACAATATTTGTCATTCTATTTATCCTATAAATTACAAATTAAACATACGCGCATATATACGGCTTACCGTCTCCAGGTCGTGGTGTAGTTTGTTATTAAGACACTTCATTATTTGGATGTGTATAATAATGAATATTACTTATTTAAATAATAAATATAACATGTTACTGAATATTTATATATAATTACCATCCATTTACATACTATTTCACCATCAATATAATGATATTGTCACCCATGCGTACGTGTGGACTACCGTCTCCACAACGTGATGAGACACATTTCCACCTTCACCAAGAAATGATGATTATAAAAATATACAATTTTAATAATAATGTAAAATATTAAATAATAATACTACTTAATTGATATATATTTATGTATGTATTTACTTTCATATATCTTATTTAGTTACTTCCATTCAATACGATATGAAAACAGAAAAAGTGTTTATGTGTACGTACGACATACCGTCTCCATAAATAGTGTTATCCATTTCATATATATATATCAATCCTACATATTTATATTATAAATATATATGACATATATAAATCATGTTATATATTCTTGAATTATGTAAATCATGACCTAAATGATACGATCTTGAATAAGAAGTTAAAACACATACGATAAAGAAATCGATTATTACCTGAAATGTCAATTTAACATGAAAATAATTGTTAAATGGTTAGTATAAAGTCAAAAATGTATAATTTATGATATAATAAATATCAATATGGTTCTGAGATAATTTAATGACATAATATAGTCATTATAAGGTGGTTAAATGTACCCTTAACCAAAAGAAAGTGCAAGGTATGTATTAATTTAACAACATCATTATTATCCAATGGTGTTTTTACGTATGTTTTTATAGGGACATATTTATTATCCATGTCCATGATTGATAAAAGGGTTTTCAAAGGGATTATTTTCAAGGGAATCTTTTATTAAAACACCATTTTAAATGTCTTAAAAATTATTCTTCTAATCCTTTATCATTAATGTCCATCTGTTTAAAATGGTTTTAAGGATTTATTTTTATGTACATGAATGTTATAAAATGTTAATTCCATTCGAATGATTCAAGGTGTTATGGTACACATTGATGAAAAAATGAATATAAATGTAATGCTTTCTAAATTGCGGTACGTTTAAATGTTTTAATGAAAAATGGATATTTCTCCGAAAGAGATTTACAAATCATTTACATCTATGTCAACAAAATTTGATAGATTTTAATCTTAATTGAATACTATTTATTATGATACAAATCTACCATATTTTATTAAAGGTTTTTTTATATGTTTAACTGTGGATGTGTTATTTTTATTCAACTATTTTTTTATTGATAATGTATTGACAATTCATATGCCAGTTTTAATACGAATGTTTATGATATGATTCATCCTTTTCATATGAGGAATGTATTGGACATAGTATGTGATGGTTGGAGCCCTCTATAGATTCTCGATGCATCAGTAGGAATCATGAGAAAATTATTTGTGGAATTGGCCAAGGACTTTCCAAATTTGATATATGATTTTGGCCAAGGCTTTAATCATTTTTAGACGTCTTGGCCGAGTCCTTGATAAAATGTTTTATAATCAATGGTACTATACATTCCTTCATTATGAAAATATTATTTATGGTTCATGTGGTTATTAGACTATTGGAATTCCCATGGCTCTATTTTCTTATTGAATTATTTACTCATTTCATATTATAGCCATAATGTATTCAATTTTATTATTTGTAAATGCATATGTTTTAATAATTCACCATGATTAATGTTTATGTTATCTTCCGTTGTATTGCATACCCTTACGGAGTGTTTGATTTCTCCCCATTCTTATGGTGTATTTTCCTAGGATTCCAAAAAAAATTATTATGATTGATATGCAGGGATAAGCTAAGGGATTAATGGCGTTCTCAAAGGATCATTTATGTTGCATTTTATTTTTCTAATGTTTAATGTTATGGTCATGTATGTAATATATTTTACATGACTACTAAATTGATCAGTCCTTCAGGACATGTTTCCTTGTAATCAAGCCAATTTATTAAAATAATTCACCGGCTCTTGGCTTCAAGGGTTGGGGCATTACTGAAATTGTACTTTTTTAGTTCATTTGAAGGTCTACATTTGTATTGGAGGATATTGATTGTCCCAAAATAATTTTTAGTTGGATATTAATGGTACAACATTATGAACAATTTACTCATATGGTTTATCCATGATGAGGTGAAAAAATAAAGTGGCCAAGATGTTGGTAGTTCGGCAATATCAGTGGATGGTGAAGGTCAATGGTTCAATTTTCATAGAGCTAGTTTATTTTTCCCTTGAGATTGCATCATAAGATTAGTGTAAATCTCCTTTATTTTTTGGGGTCTTCATCTTGAGATAAAGGATGAAACTATCTCCTCCAGATAGGTTATATTCATGAAGATGTTGGATGAGGAATTTCTAGACGAATTGGTTATGGGATTTTATTCCATGGTGGTTGGTGAACCAATTTTTTTGGTCCTCATGAAGGTTAACCACATGGAAGGAGGTCTTCTCTATATAAACCTATACCTTAGGTGTATCCTTTTTCATTTTCGAATTCAAATTTTTTGTGACATTCAATCTTATGATTCATATGTTGACATTTCATGATTTCAAAGTCATCCTACCATAATCCCCTAATGACCAATCATCGACATTCCCATCTATATGATCTAGATATATAATATAGGTAGTGCTCCCATAAGTGGAAGTCTCAGGTGGAGGATACCTACTAAAAACTATGGGTAAGCAGATGCTTTATGATATCAAGGCATCATCCACAAGACATAGAGTGATTCTCTTCACAAAGTCAGGAATCACTGGGGATATAGAGAACCATGGTCCAGATTTTGGCTCAACCATCAATGTAAATACATTTAAACATACCATGTTGTATTTTATTTTCTCTAAGAAGTATTTTTTGTATCGTTTTCATGTAGTTTTGTTGGTTTATGAATTAGGAGTGAATCATTAAATAATCATCTTTCTTGTGTATTGGTTTTGTTTATGGACTATGATTATTTTAGAAATTCCCATGTGCTGTTGAAATGATGAATTATCATTTGGACCAATATTGGGTTATAGATAATTCCTTGTGGTTCCTATTTTTTAAATATTTTCTGTTTTTTTGCTGTTCTTCATCGTGGAGTTGGTGGGTTTGTGTGGGGAGTTTGTGACCTACTTTATGATGGGTTTCCCATGTGGGTTATGTGGTGTTAGCTAGTTTATTATGATGGGGATAACCATCTCTTAATTTTCCCATAGATCTCCTCATTATGGGATTTAAATTGGATAATTCTGGCGTGACTAGTTGATTTGAAATGTCACACTGAGGTTCATGTTTCATTCTTTTTTGTTATGTTTTAATATTGATTTTGGTTCCAGGTTTGGATTGGAGATTTTTTGGGGGTGAATTTTTTTTTTGAAAATTTTCGGACCTCAACCCAAGTTTTTTTTGTATTATTCATTTAATGATTTTAGAATATTTGGTGAAGTTTAACCTTTGTTTCCCCTTTGATTTTTTTGTTTTGGAGGTTTTGAGTGTTTTTTGATCATATAAATATTTAGTGAACACAATTTGAGGGTAAAAAATATGTAATTATAGTGATAAAGGTTTCCAATTTAGTTTTTTATTACAAGGCTTTCATTTCACGTCATTCACAATGATTGGTCCAAACCATGTGTGTCATAAGAAAAATGTTGTGTCTGGTTTTGATGTTGAGCTCAGGTGAACGATGTGCACTTGGTTAGAGGAAACCATCTAGAATGTGTTTAGGGAAGATCTATGGGAAATACTTATATTATTTTCATATATGAGACATGTATTCCCAAACTATGAATCCATACCATGAGGGTTTCCCACTTTTCTAGTCGGGTGTGCACAATTAGTACACGATATAGAGAACCGGGTGAGATTCCCCAGTTTAATAAAATGTTGAAATTCATCAGTCCCTCTCATAATTTTTTAACTCCATTTGGGTTTTTCTTCCTCATTTAGCCATGTAACATAAGGGGTTAGAAATATAATTTTTATTTTACTCTCATTTATCGATGATTACACCTCAATGCTTCTAAAGTGGTGGCTTTGGTTTTTTGGACTATTTTATCCTCTTCTAATTATCCCATTCGACATTCCATCCATTTCCTTGGGTGGGTTCTCTCTGGGCCAAACCAAGAAGCCAAGGGTGATGTGTCACTTATCATTCATTGATGTTAGGGTGGGGATATTGTCCCTATAGATTAGTTTATACCTCTATTGCAGTGTTGATTCATTTGTACACTTTTGATTTATGTGATTCCATCCAAACACGTTCTAAAATATTCTATTTGGTGATAGGGTGTTTGTAAATAATTTTTAAATGTGTTTATCAATGATTTTTATTGGTTATTATTAAATTTCTGATGGTTTTTTTGGTAATTTGTAGAAAAATTTGTTTTCAATGTATTTCCTAAATTATGCCTATATGTATATCTATACACTATTTTTGATAAAATGAATCATTTCCATTATGGTTGAAATTGGATTTTTTGGATTGATTTTTCCTAGGTTATATCTTGGTATTTTGACCTCTTGTTCTTTTAGATTGGGGTGTGGGTTTTGATGCCATTCGTTGGTTTTTGGTTTGTGTGATAATTTATTGCGATTATTGGTTATCCATATTGTGACTATCTAAATGGGGTTTTTTGGGTATTATTATAGATTAACATTTTTATTCAATTGGATTTGGGCATCTCCATATATTTGTGGGGTGCACATATGGATAAGCACAAAAGTTATTATGGATTATAAAATGATTCCCATTTTAAACACTAGATTTCAATACATATTTACCCATCTCCCTTCTTCCCTTTTGTCTACACTGTTCCCAACATGATATCATATATATTTTATCAAAACTATTCCTTAAATTTCGTCCCATTTATAATCATTGATGTTTATAAGACTACAATTTTCTATGAAAGGCCTTCATGGTATAATCTAATAATAAGTGGGTTCTATGTTCTATTGGTTAAATATTTTGAAATATATTTGAATTCTATGTATAAATACCTAGATGGTATCTTATGGTGTTTTGAGAAATTGTTTTTAAGATGACAAGATGTGTAGTCATAGATGGCACTTATAGATGGTTCAATGTGTTAAGGGAACCTCTATAGTTGTACCACCGAGGATAGGTCCTCCCCATAGTTGGTGTTGGGTTTTAGGCTTGGATAGTATAGTTGCATATGTTGGTCATTGGATCATGGCCATGTGTGTAAGGAACTCCTCATTCTCCATGTAATATTATATTGGGATTACTAGGAGTCATCCATAATTTTATCTCAGAGTTGCTTTAATACCCTGTTTATATGGTTTTTTACCCTAGGATTTGATGATATTCAATGTAGGTTTCAACTGGTACATCTAGTTTAGTGAAACAAGTTGGTTATTTACTATAGAGTTTCACCATATGATGGAAGGTGAGATTGAGATGTGTACATCTAGGAATTTCATTTAATGTTGTTTAGAAAATTCCCAATATTTTTATCTTCATGTTCTTTCACTGATTCTATAGCACTTGAGTTGTATTCCTTATTTATATTTTCACTTATAATATATACTTATATTTATATCATCTCATTTGATCAGTTTGTTTGGTTACTACTTTTTATTTTTGGGTTTTAAAATGGGGTTTTTAAATGGAAATCATTTATTAAAAATAGAAATGTGGTGCACATTATTTTAAAAAGCGGAAGATATCGTTTTTTCATTAAAATGATTGAAATTATTGTCAATATTTTCATTCCAAACTAATATTTATTGAGTATATCATGAAAAAGAATTTTTGAATTCTATGGTGCTTACCTACTAAGATGCTTACGTTCACACACTACTTGTGCCACATGTTGTTCGTAGACCTAATCTAATTTTCATGTTTAGATTTATAGATTATGTTTCATGTGGAGAGGGATAATATTATGGTTTGTGGTGACCATGAGGTAACATGGTCATTGTATTGGTCCAGGTTTGGTTTTCTTATGGGGTTTTTACATTATATTTAATTGATCAAGTATTTAATTTTATTCTTAATGATTTCATTTTGATCATGCGGTTTATGTTTTCTTACTGTGTGATATGTTCGTTTTATTTGATGAATTTATATTGGGATAAATTCTTCCCACAATATTATATTTTATGCCCAACACCAGCTTCCAGCCATGGTTGATCAAAATTCCTCTTATAACATCTATCATGTGAGGTTGGGTGACAGATTAGATGTAAAACTGGCCTGGTAAATAATTTCTCATAGATAACATTTTAATTAATATCAAACATGATCAGGAAAGTGTTACTGGTGTGGTAGGTTTGTAAATTAAGCTCCATAATGTAAATAATAGAGTAATAACGAGACTTATATTTTTAAATTAATTTGTTAGTTGGATGTGAAATTTTTTAATTGCAATAAAATAGGCCACTATGAAAATATTACTCCAAATTTCTTTAAATAATGATAGAATAATGAAAATCTAAAATTATAAAGGTGTGGGAAATCCATTTGATACTACTACAACTATTTTTGATCAATTGAATTAAGTAGTTATAGGCACCTTATTTGTCAACTCAAATTATATCAATTCCATGATTTATTTGGATCTACACATTCTTTTATTTTCATGAAATTTTCAAGTAAAAAATAATTACCACATCATGAAATGGAGAAAAAACATTTGGTAAAAAACATATGGAATAAGTATTAAAGAAACAATTATTTATTGGAACCTTTATATTATTATATGTAGATTTTTATCTAGAAAATCATATTGTCTTAACCTTAGTATAGTTTTATATTATTCCTGGTATTGCTTATATTTCATGTTATTATTATGAAATACATTGCAGAAAAAATAAATGACATTAAAATTTGGATTGATTTTCAATTAAGGTATACGATGGAGCTCTTACATTTGATAACATATAAATAATATGATAAATTGATTAAATATACAGGTAAAATTTATATTATTCAATGTTATGAAAATATTGGAATTATTCTTTCTAGGGATTTTTTAGTGGTAAATGTATTTTCATATGTATTTCCTAATGATATACAAATTTTTATCCATGTTAAAGAGTTTGAATTCACAGTTTAATTAGTTCCCAATGATAATCCAATTTGAAAATATTCTAATATTATGCCTTTAGTGGATTTATTTGTGATGACAAATAAATTAAATAAATTACATGATAATGGTTTCATTGACACAATAACTTCACCTTGGGTTGATTATTTTTTTTGCTGGATAAATATAAGGATGATTCTATGTGTATTTTCATTTATTATAGACCAGTATATAACATTAATATTATTAAAAAGTATTTGATTCCACTTATCGATTACTTATCTGATTATCTCTTGAGAGCTCAATGTTTTTCAACTATTTACCTAAAGGATTGGATATAATAAGATATATGTAAATATGGAAGGCTATTTAAGTATTGTATTTCAAACTGGATCATACCATTATAATTATATAATTATAACATTTAAGTTAATAATTTCACATGTTTTATTTATATATATAATAAACAATGTTTCTGTGACTTTTTCGATAAATTTATGTTTGTATTCATTGATGATATTCTGGTATATTGTAAAATTTACAATGATACTGAGAATAATTTTTTTATTTATCTACATAGTATTAATGAAAATATGTTTGCTGAAAAAAAATGAATACTTTGGTAGTAGAATATTTCATACCATGGGAATACACATACTAAATATGGAATAATAGTTTATCTTGATAAAACTAATGTGGTGGAATAATTTCCAAGACCGAATGTATCTGAAATTTGTAGTTTTCATGTGTGAGTAGTTAATTAATGATGGGTTGTTGAAACCATTACTCAGTTAGATAACTCAATATCCATGTTAATTTAAAAGGGAGTTACATTAATTTAGAAAATTAAATGTAATAAATTTGTTTATTAATTGAGAAGAATATATATTAATAATCAATTTTTTGCCTTTCTATAAAGAAAACAGAATTTTTTATCTATAGTGATGTTCTTCTGATTAGACATGTTTTCTTTTGATATGGATTGATTAGTTAATAACAAATTAAACATTAATTTTGAATCCTAATGAGAATAATTTTGTAATATATGATCTTAAAAAAGAAATAAAATGACATCATTAAAAATTAAAGGAATTACTTCAGTCAGTAGAAATGTTATATATATACAGATCATACATATATAAAATATGAATTCAATCAAAAATATTTAAACAAGAGGAAAAAATATATAAAACAAATAATGTATTGTGAATGTACAATTCACTACCTTCAAGGTAAAGTAAACCATATGAAGATAAATTGAGTTGAAAGGGTAACACACAAGTACATAGGATAGGTTTGGGACAAGATCCTATATTTAATGATTAAATAAAACCTTAACTTGAAGTTATGTATTTCAAAAAATATTTTATTTTTGCTCAAGTATTAGTACAAATCATCATTGTGATAAAAAATATAAACTATATGAAAACATATTTTGAATAAAGCATGTGTATCATTAATGAAACCTGAGCATTAATTTAAGAACCAAATTTTTGGAATAAATGTACACAATATAAATTACTCACTATATAATTTAATGATTTAATTTGTAAAATAATACAATAAACCTATATTTTCCTAGAAATATTGGAAAATATAATCCTTAATATTAATCATATTATTACAAGATGAATTTTTACAGGGTGATATATCAATAATATATATAACTATAAAATATCCCTTAGAGATAGAATTCATTTAGTGATAATTTTCAATAATATCAAATAAGAAAGAGCGTTTAGTGACTCAATACATCACTCAATTGGCTGAATTAGGTTATTTGAGCATATTCATTATTTTATGAACAATGATATGTAATTTTCCTAAGAATTCCTTCAGTCTATATTTGTTCACAATAATCATATTCCATCACTTTTTTATTCATTTTCAATTTAATTTCATTACTTCAATCACATTAATTTTAATATCTAATTACCTTCAAATTATTTAAAATCATATAAACATATAATGTTAAAAATATAGAAAAACATAACAAAAAATATAGATATTGTGACTAAAAACAAAGCCGCCTTAAGGGAATGATACCATTAAAAAAATTAGCAACCCCTTGGCAGTTTTTTAAAATCTAATGTTAATATGTGACCATTTAACAATGTCCCAATGCATTATTTTGTTTGATTTTCTATAGTAAAATCTTCAGAAAACATCACTAGACAAACCTCAATATTATTTCAACCTTTAGTAACCTTTCATTTAATACATTGGTTCTATTATTCAATAAATAAAACCAATATCGATTAATTTAAAATATTATTAGTTTTTAATCAATTATATTTTCTAGAAAACACAACCAACATTGACAATGATTTTAAAATTATCTCATTTTGATCAACATTTTTTTAATCATTATCTTTTTAAATGTCTGAGGTTACACCAATTACTCTCAATGTCTTATAAATAAATTACGATCCTTATGAGATGATAGTGAATATGGGAGGTATTTATTATCATTTAACTAAATAGATAGTTATAGAGGTGATGAAACGTTTGTAATGATGGTGCCTAATTTTCCAAATCCCTCTAATTGAGTATTATAAGGTATAGAGATTCAAGGGGGGGGGGGGGTGGAGTTATTCTAGATGTCGATAGTATAGTTTTTGGATCTATAGGGTACACACTCCCCTTGGTTGTAGGTGTAGTGGTGGTTGTGGTGTGGAATATTTTGATGATATGGTCATGGGAGTTGGCTGTTTTTGAGGCTTGGTGAACATGTGGTGTCAAACATTAGTTTTGATGGATGTGATTTATGAAATATTTCGCTTTGTAAAATGGTAAAGGGATACCCTATTGTGGTAGAGGATATAATTACTAAGGGAGTTTGTAAACATATTTTTTTTATATGTGAAGATAAATTCCAATGGGTGTACCCTTTTTCATGGGGGTGGGAATTTTTTCACCATTATAAAAAAAATAACTATGTTGTGTTTTTAATTTCACCGAAATTATAAATATAGCTAAAACATTTAATAAATATGTGGGAAAAATAGTCTATTTCTAATAAAATTCTTTTTAATGTGTATTTTTAGTTGTCCGTTGTATAAAAAATGAAAATTTAACCACATCCTATATACACAAGTTTTTATGAAATTCTGTTAAATTTCACATAAACCCATGTTTTCTATAAAAGCATTAATTTTATTTAGTTATTTTTATTATATGTTTTTTACTATTCATATGGATTATATACATATATATAAAATTTTTCCTTTCACTTCTCATGCTCTTGTTTCTATCTTTTCTGCTAATGTTTGCTCTATTAGTGTCCTCGCATTGCCCCCCCCCCCCCCCCCCGCTCTCAACTAATATTGTCCCATATCTGCCTGCCCTCCCATCACGCACTTTTGTCGATAGTCGATGTGTCCCATTATTCTCTGTATAATTAAAATAGTTCACTAACATCGATTCAAACCCCATACAATGATGAAATATATATTAAATTCCCAATCCACTTTTCTTGGTGGCCCTATTGGTACAAAAACATCATATTATATATTTATATAAATATTTATGTATATAGACTTATAAATTTACATAGTAATGAAAATTTAATATATTTATATACACATACATATAGGTCATGATATTTTTTATTAATATTCTTATATTAAAATATTAAATATAGAATTGATATTTTTAAACTTGTGGGTGTGTATATACATTAATATTTATATATAACATTAATATATTTGAATTTTTATACATATGTGTTTGAATAAATTTATATATCTATACATATAATATATTAATTTTAAAATGTGTGCATTAATACATGAATTTAAATTTGTAAACAGGTGTTTGGGTGTGTATACATTTATATTTGTATAATTTTTTATATAAAATAAATGTGCATATTTTTGTACACATTTTTTTTGTGGGAGTATACAATAATATATATATACATTCAATATATTAATATTTTAACTAATATAGAATCTATTCATATTAATATATTAAATAATTTATTCGTATATATGTATTCACATATTAATTAATATATAAATTTATATGTATAATTTTATTAACACACTCTTATATGTGTCTGTAGAAATATAAATTTTTATATAAAAAATATTTTTTTCTAAACTCACTGTGAGAGTAAAAATATATTTTTTTATTCATTTAATATATTAATATACATATATTTGTGTTAATAATATCATACTCATAAATTTATATATTAATAAATTAATTAATATACTTATATTATATGTAAATTAGTATGTTAATATACATATATTTATACATTTATCAGTATGTTAATATATATGCATACATACATATATTTATTTTTATACATAAAAATTAATATATATATATATATATATAATAATTTATGATTATATTTATATTAATTTAAATTTATATACGTAAATATATTAATATCAATTTCTGTTAGTAATTTAATATAAATACATTTACACATGTGTAAAAGAACACAAACAAAAAGACATCATGAAAGGAACACCATAGATAAAAATATCAAATGATTGGAAACTAAGATTAATTAAAATAAAAAATTTTATTTTACCAATGTCCGGAAAAGTAGATTCGAAAATTTCTCAAGGAGAACAGAGAGACCAAGAAGAATAAATTGATAAAACACAAATGATGGAAAAAAATGAAAGATGGCCTCTTCTCCTCATAAAGAAAATGTGACCCCAAGAATTTAATGTGGTTATAGTATTCTAGGTAATCTCCTAAGCTTATTATAGATTTTAAAAAGGAGAAAAATGTGAATCTTGATGGTATGCATGATAAAAGTGAAATCCATATGGAGCCAATGTTTCATCAACAACTTGATTCGATCAATTTAAGTTTCCATAATAATCCCTTCCATTCATCCATAAAATCATGGTATCTCCCTCAAAATTTAAAAGAGCATTATATTAACATCCATTGGTGATCTCTAAATAATCCACCACATATTTCTATCCTTTGATTCCCTTTTGTTGAACCTTATATAATGATAATGAGAAAACATATAAAACAAGGTTTTGAAAATATATGAATATAACCATAGTAATTATTGAAATAAATAAGGATACCATATTTTCCAAATATATAATTTTCATAGATGGTGTTCTCTACCACTCTAGGATTCATAGAATTCACCAGCCAATTTTTTTAGAATATGTTGAATATATAAAATCTCATGTTGATTTTATTTATTTTCTAAAATGGTGATGTTCATTTTAAGCAATATGAGATCTAAATTTCCACCACTTCCCCCCATAAATAAATATTTAAACTACCCTGAGTAGAATAGATTATTGACCTAATTATGTCGTTTTATAAATATAATAACATCTTGGACAGGTATATGAATGTAATTGTTGAACAAACCATAAATCAATTGAAAAATTATATCGAATTGAATTATGTTCAACAAAATCCTCAAATATTATACAAGAAAAATATAGAGCATATAAAATAACCAGAATTAATCAACATCATATTTAAAGGAATCATTCTATAGGCTGATTTACATAAAAGGGAAATATTATTGAGGAAAATACAAGATTGATATTATTGTTGAATTCCTCTTCATATATTAGTTGTCCTTCTAATAGAATAATTATATAACTGCTTACAAGAAAGGGAAACATCTGACACAGGCTCACAAATTAATATATCATTTTTATTAGTGAAAAAGAAACTATAAATAGAATAATTCAATATTGGAGGATTTTCGTCAAGTGTTGATCATATTTTAACTTTAATTTTTTGTATTGGAACAAAAATCTATCAGTTAAAATATCTACTAAGAGGTGAACCAATATAATTATAACACTAGAAGAAATAATTAGAGTTAATAAAAGCCACCCATCTTGAATTATTCATGAGAAAAGGCAAATTATTATTGATACCTCAAAAAATATAGGATCCCAAATATCATAGAAAACCTATTTTAAGTTGGTAAATGAATATGAATTTCAAAAACATATTTTCTTTAGATTCATCTTATAGTACTTCATAGAAAATCTAGGCATTGAGATATTCATTGAATATTTTTAGATCCTTGATATGCATACAACTATCTAGGTTGATTTATAAATTTATTCTACATTTAAAAATGATGGAATAATTATAAATTTTTTTAAAAACTATATAAAATATATTTTGATCATATTTGTACTTTTAATAATAGCATTAGTACATTTACTATGAATAAAAAAATGTATGAACTGTAATGTCTTTGATGAGGAAGATCCAACTTTAATATGATCATGATATGTACTTCCATCCATTCAAATGATCATTTATTTTTTGGATAATATCACTAATTAAATAATCCTTGGGACTACCACAAAAAAGTTTAATTCTCAAATAGAGAAAAACTTATTTACCCACATTGATGCTGAGATTCATTTTAATAAGAATAAATATATGAATGTCTTTACTTTATACTAAAAGTATTTGTTATATAGGCATGATTATGGGTTTTCTATAGATCTCAAAATAATTATCCAAAGTGTAATTGATGATTTAGATATTTCATAATCTCCCTTGTAAGAGAAGAGATAGGTCATTGGTATTAAAAAGGTCAGGGGGTTCAAGATATTTCCTAACCTATATAAGAGTGTGATGAACATTATCCATAATATTTTTATGAGATCTTCTGAGGTAGTGTTTATTTATAATAAATAATATAGAATATAAAGATTCCATTTTCTATAGAGCATGTGAGTATGAAAAATGGCCCTATGAGGTACCATTAACGATTATAATAAATTCTAAATGATAGGAATATGATCTTGATCCTGCTAATTATGGTGATTCTAAATCAAAATACATTCAAAAACGTCATAGTTGAATTTTTAATTAATATTTTAATTATACAATACATCTAGTTTGAGATAAATTACACCATTTTTAGTAGGATTTTTAGCATGTTGACACAATCAAAGGTGGTGATATAACAATAATATATTTTCATTATTTATAAAAAACAATATTGACTAAAAGTGAAAACATTATCAAAATAATATGATGGATAGGTATCCAATATCTTGATAATAATATAATATGTAGTGTTGGATAGGAAAATTGTCCTAAAAATACAACTAGTTTATAGATGTAGTTTAAGGTAGCATGTAAATAAATGATGAGTGGTCACCATTATGGAGAATGCTGTTATAAAAAAGATGTGGACCATAAAAAAGGTCACTATTTATAATGTCCCAATATTTTTTGAATAAGGGGTTGGTGAAACCAATATGTGTGTGATACCATGCTATATTGAGATAAAAATATAGTATTTAATCTCCTCTAATATAGTATACTGCTTATGTATATTGTTATTAAAATCCCAAAAGATGAAGGGAAAAATATTACTCATATTGAAATTTTTTCCAGTGAGTTGTAAAATATATCATTATAATATGGAATAATAATCACATTTAAATAATCATAAATTGAAAATAAATCACTACCTTCACTTAGTTCGGTTATTTTATTCACAACATCCTTGTACTTTTTAATATTGTTAAAGAAACCGGTGTTTATGTCCGTTCCTTGAGAAATTTGGATTTACAATTTATTTAATAGTACAATATTTATTTTAGATAATAAAATATAGTGGAGAAGAGAAATAATCTTCCTTGTTGGATAAGTATATTTGATCTTAAAAATTATGACAGATTTATGTATCTTACATCACCCTTTATGTGGTTTCAATGTCTATATCATGTTTTATATATATCTATATACTCAAAACACTATTCTTAGGATTATGTCTCTTAAATTTGGATACAATAGTATATAGATCATTAGTGCTGAGAGTTTTGGTCCATATATACAGAATAAGAAGTATAAATTGAGGGTGTTTGTCCATGTAATTGTTTAATATGAATGGGATTAGTCCACTTTTATCATTATTTATGAGGGTGGATACAATTTTTTAGTGATTTGAGTTTATTTTTTAGAGATTTCAAGAGTAAAAATGTACCCATTATCCCATATAATTAAAACTAAAAAATCTCCATTGCATTTTACTAACCACAATTATATTAATATATTTATTATAGTGAGTTTATTTCTACCAATATACTGAAACATCAGCTAAATTTTGATGATCAATGAACTCCCAATAGTCTATGATAAATATAGATGATGATAATTAATAAATCCTTTCATGCATTTCCATAACTAAAATAATTTCTTTAATACATTTCCATGGTCCCAAGATAAAATGATTTACATAATCAATTTTAGAAAAAAATTCCTCCTTCCTTGATAGTTATTCAATGCATATATGAAATATTAAATAATTGGGTTTACGTCAAAAATAACATACCATGTAATAAGATATTGAGTGGTATTTATTCTCCCCATTGTAGTCATTTTAATAGAAATAAGAACATATAATGTGTCCACAATGACATTGTGGTTTTCATTCACACAATTTTATAACGAATAGACCAGTAATTCTGTATTTTTACAAATTAAAACTATCCATGGGTTAGATAATCCCAATCAAGACTGGGTTGTTATTAAGAATGATGGTTTTGAGGGATTTGGTAATTGAGGATTTAGCGAGACCCTAAGAACTCCAAAAATGTAAATTTTTTATTGATTTTAACTTACCATTCTATCCACATGATTTTGGATTTCTCTTCTGAAATGAACCATTGGGACTACCCCTCTTGATATGAAATGGAGGGATGTTATTTCTCATTTCTCATTTCAGAACATATTAGGAAAAGGAACTAGATTAGTGGGTCCATTCTGAGAAAATGGATGTATTCCAAGTGTAGGTTTAGTTGAAACAACATTTTCTTAATGGTATTGAAGTCCACTAGTTAGACTATAGTCTACATTACCCTGATGTTAAATAGTGTTTGATAAAACCATGTATTATGACCCAATTATTTATCCACTAGAACAATACGTTTATCTTTAGGTGTATTCTCATTTCTATTCAAATATATTTGATCATTTATATCCACCTCATTTACCATATATTCCTTGGATGCTAGGGAAATGTTATTTTACTTCTCCATGTGTGGAGTTTAAAAAATTTTAGGAACCCAATCATTCCCTTCTATATCATAAGATCCTTATTGGTCCTTCACGATCTCATGAGACACTCATGAGATTTAGAGATTGGACCAACCCTCTACTTGGTGGGATAATTTAACACATTCCAATCATCAGTGGAGATTCATACTTTTTTTATAATTCTTTTAGACCATCAATTAAGTAGTGACCTTGTGGCCTACTAAATTTTCATAATCACTAAAATAATTTTTGATCTCTAACTAAAACAAAATTTTAATTTTATCAACATTCACTCATAAGGTGAAGTTATTAGGTAGAGGGAAAAGAAGAATATCCTATACACAAACATTCTAATATTATACTATATTAAAATTGATATTATTTTCATAAATCATGAGGGGTGCATCAACGCAAGATTTATTGTCCATCATGATTTCTGGATACCAAAACAACAAATTGAGAATATAAAAATTGGCTCATATTTCAAAAATTTTCTGCTTATAAATTATTAATTTAAATTTTTTTTCCCATTATGAGATTATATAGATTTTAAATTTGAGATTTTAAAATAGGGATTTTGAATCATTTTAATTTTATTGTTTTTTAAATGAAAAACTAAATGACGACATCTAATTCTAATTAGAGCTATCTTATGTTGTTTAAAACCTCAAATTTTGTTTAATATTATTTTGAGATCCTCAATATTTAAAGGTTTATAACTCAAAATATGGTTCAATCTTCCAATGAATGGAAAAATTGGGATTGAATCCTTTCCATTAGTTCTTCTTGGTAAAAATTTATTGGAAATATCCCATGTTACCCCTAGAGACATGGGAATAACTCGATACAATGGTTGATGATTTTTTTTCTCGAGTGACCTTATTGGTCAAGATCTCAATAAAGGTTATGCCACTACATATGTTCTTCTTATATTTCCTTTGTTTCTCTATTGGAAAATGAAATTCCATACTCAATTCATTTTTAGAGATTCCCAGTAACAAAAATTAAAATAATATCATGAGTCAGATATACAAATTAGAATCAGTGTGTGATCTCCCTACTCACATGCTCTAAAGAACTCTAAACTCCTCCAATGTTAATGATTTATATAAATATAAATGTGAATATTAATTTAAATAAAGATAAATAAAAATAAAAATAAAAATATATATATATAGTATGTTACATATTAATGATAAACAATTTAGTTATTACTAATAATATATAATATAATATAAATTTACATATAAATTTACATATATATATATATATATATATGAATAATCACTTATTTAAATATTAATATTTAAAAACCATTAATTTTTAACTATATTTTCTTCATTTTTTCTATTTGTATGTATATATATTTTCATGTCTAGATACAAATATTATATAACATTTTTTTAATGTTGAGTAATACTATAATATATATTAATATTCTGAATTATTTCATTGTATGTTTTTTATATATTTTTTATAATCCCTTAATATTTCCAAATTAAAATTTTAATAGGTGTATGAGGAAGTTCATTATTGTTCTTGGGGAATGGGATATGAAATAAAGGGAAATCGGGACATCTGGTGCTTGATGCAAGGTAAGCCCATTGTTAGAGTAAATAGTTCAAGGGGGAATGCCAAACTACGCAGCCTTTAATAGAGGAATTTGGAAAGGATGTGGCATAGTTTTTCTCTATGTGTGAAATCCCAAGGTAATAATGAAACATAGACCCCTCTTGGATAGAGGATGGTGTACATTTGGAAATTTGTTTGGAAAACCATGTGGCCAAACCGCGCGCCTCATTAGAGGTGGGATTTTACCTATTTACCCCATATGATTTTATGTATGATACCCAATATACTCCCCCATTTATTCGTTTACATCCCTAGTGATTATCCAATTCTCCAAAATCATCCCAATGATTGATATACATTGTTAATAGGCCATTTAGAGTATCGTTGGGTGTGGAATGAATAGTTGGGTGAGTCTAACACTTCTCTTGCTCCTCTTATATATATTACACACTGTCGATTTGTTTTTAATATTATGAATACCTAAAAACATTTTTTCCAGAAGTTCAAAGGATTGGGATTTAAATGGTTCCTAAATATGGATCTAATACTATGGTTAATTGAGCATTAATTTACATATTTGAGGTAGGCGGTCTGAAAATTATATCTCATAGAGTTGAGGTCAATTTTTCTAATGTGGTTGTGATCTTGCTTCCGTATTAATGATTATTTGATTCAATTAATTTTTTCTCTAATATGTCCAGATAAATGATTATATTTACCACTCATGATCACAATGGTATGCATTGAGATTGATTAGAATGTTTAGGTCCACCCATGTGGTGCACGATTATTCCCAAACATGGAAACATCTAATCTTAAGCCCAAATTTTATTTCTGTTGAAATTGATCCCATGATAATTTTTTTTAAATGACTATTAAAATTATAAAAGTCTAATAAGGGTAGTTTTTTCTACTTATTATAAATTAGGTAATGTATTTTTTGTTAAATTGTTGAAAATGGTTAAATGGAATAATGTGAATGTGTCGAATGAATTACAAGTCTATAATTGAAATGAGTAAATGTGAAAATTCATGTGAATTGATGAATAATGTGAAATGGTTTAATGTATGAGAATATTATAATATTTTTAATGGAATAATATATGAAAATGAAATGGTTTAAATATGTTATGAATTATAAATGGTTAATATTCTAATGGGTTCATTCTTGATTTTGAGTATTATGTGAACAAGTATTAATTGTGAATGTTATATATGATGAATAAGTATGGTCTGTGAAATGGTATATGTGGTTATTGTATAAATATGAAATTGAACAGGGCTTGGTAATTGTTTTGTTTTGATCTTGAGGATCTATGTCCATGGGTCAGGTTATAGGAAGGCTATAAACCCCACTCGTACAATGAACGGGTTGCGGAAGGGGACAGATGATATATACCTCAAAGGGTTTCATTCATGAGACAACATAGACTGAGGTACCATGGGAATGATGATTTATTTGTTAATGAAATATCTATCCCTTGTGAGAAATGAATCTTTACTTATACCCTTATGAATGATAAATGACTGTCATAGGCTTTAGTTTAAATGAATTAAATGTGTAACAATTAAAAGAAATGATTAAAATGGACAATGTGAATATTGGTACCTAATGGCACCTGGGTTGTCATTTTTTTCTAAAAATTTATTTAATTCATTACAACCCAATTATTTTAGACTGGATATTTGTTAAACACCATTGGTTGTGTCCAATTGAGTTATACTTAAACCATAGTAGGGCAACTATTCAGTGCTTAGGGAGACTTCATTGATGCAAATCAGGACATGGGTAAAATCTTTAAGATAGAGAGTTGAGTGGGGTTGAGAATTTCGTTGATGAGGACCTATATATATAGTCCATAAACATTTTGGGAATTCATCTATTAATCTATATTCTCAATTTTCTTAAATTTTGGCACTATTATCATGATAATGCTTATTTATTATTTTATGTGGGTTCTACCATGTTTGGGGAAATTTTTGGTAATTCATGTTATGGTTTATTGATACATATTTTCATAATTTCATATTATATTCACTATCTCTTACACTGGTAAAGGGGGTATAGCCTGCCCATGTGATCTAGTAGACCATCGCTATAATTGAAAAAGCTCTGGTGTATGGGGAGGAACAATTGAAGTCATGTAAAGAACTCGCTCACATCACTAGTTTAATGGATCTCAGTTCAGGGATTCTATAAAGTTGAATAAGTGTAGTTAATTTTTATAAATTATTATTTTGGAATATTTGAGAATATATTATGATTATTCAGGCCATGGAAATTATATTGTACATGAATGTGTCTAACCCATGTATGAGGTAAAACATATGTACCCTAGATGGTAATTGTTGTTCTTGATGTATGTTTTTATATTTGAATGATATTTCACCATTGTGAGGTGTATCTATTTTGTGATATGACTATTTTGTGGTATTTTTCTCAAAGATGAAAATGAATGAGGCTGTTAATTCAATCATCATTCTAGGTAGATATGGATAGAGGTTCCATGAATTATGATAGAAACACATGGGATGGATGTGTGGTACATTAATTGTAGGATAAATTTCAAATTCCTGAAAAATTATATAAAATAAAATCTAATAAAGATGATACAGATGGGTAAATGTATATAATGTGAAATAATGGTTAAATAATTGTTCTCAATTAAAGTCTATATCTAAGATAAAAAGTTTTCTATAATAATTTTTAAAATGGAAAATGTTCCTAAGAGGATTTTTTTACATTACGAGTATGAAAATGGTTTTAAAAATGTTTCTAATGAAATATTGTGACTACATAAATTAGTTTACCTCATGATGACCATGATTTGAGGTAGGGATGGTTGGGTGCAGTGTTAAATGTGTGACGTTATCACTTGTGGTAGTGTTTGAAAAATGTTCTATTAATGGATAGTGGAAACACTCTATTACATTAATGTGGAAGCTCTATATTTTTTTTGAGACTCGTGTATGGAACTGCAGACAAATTCTACCATGATGTTGTGTACCATTTGGGAGAAAGGAGTATATCACTGAGAACGCTCCACCAATTGTGAAGGAAATGAATCCATTGGTCTATGCTAATTTAGTATAAGAGAATATCCATGAGAAATTTTTTTTGTCATGATAATGGAAAAGGTCCTAAGGATGGTCATGACTACTATGTTTGATATGACAAGAGAGTTTCAGTTCCAGTAACGTCTAATGTATTCTAAATATAGTGGAAATGATGTATCAGAGTTCTATATTTATTCTATCCAGATAATTTTTGACCTCTTGGAGACTCCTGCAGAGAAGAGAGTCATGTTGGAAGTATACATGTTATGGGGATCGAGAAAACACTGGGGGGATATCCATGTTCAAACTCAAAAGGATTATGTTATGTCATGGAAATAATACATGGAGATGTTTATAGGGAATTTATAACCATAGAAATTTAGACATGATAGGGCTATAAAAATTACGAGGTTAACAAATTGCTCGATGTCAGTGATGGATTTCATGGTCCATTTTAGACACTTGCAACCGTTGGTTCATGAATTGTATGGGGATGAGGGTTCTTCCAAGAGACACATTAAGGAGGGACATATACATGAGATCCTATCCTAGGTGGAAATTTTTTTTTAACTGGGTTTTTAAGTGGTGGACCATGCTATTATTTTTGAATGAAACTTAAAGGAAACATTATGTAGTGGGATTGTGTCTTCAGTTTAATGAACCTGTGTTGCAATTTCTGAGGGAAGGAAGAATAATTTGAGAAATATTCACTAGACTAGAGTGTGAATATTAATAAAAAGAGACAATCAACCTCTTATGGTGGTTGCCATGTGTTTTTATATCAGTGGAAATGGTTCGAGTACATACATGGTCAGTGCCCTTGATTATTGTTTGAGTAACAAGCGTATAACAAAATGGGGAATGTGTAGAGATTTTGTATGAACACTAAATAGATGGGAAAATATGAAGGACCAAAAATGATTTCATGTTCCATTTGGGGGTTAGTTTCTCATTCTCATGCAGGTAGTTGGATATCGAATGGTAATATTATTCGAATTGGAGTACAGAGTACTCAACTACAAGAGAATCCATATCAGAAGTGTGTTGCTGCACCTGGATCATAGTCTGGGTCCTAAGGTAGAGTGGTAGTTCATCTTCATACAGTTTAGCATACACCTGGAGGTCATGAATCTAGAAAATTGAAAATTTGAGGTGTGATCCTTATAGGTTTTTTACTTTCCAGTGTTTTTTTGATACAAGTGCTTCATATTCTAGTATATATACAGATTTTGTAAGTGTTTTTGGGTTAGTAGTTCAATGTGACTATGGGTTTATGTTAATTGATACAATTTTATGGGTGAGAGTTGAGAATATTGTATAATTAAAGGGTTTCAGCCAAGAATTTGGTGGGTACCATAACTTGTGGGACTTGTTTGTTCTTGAGAAGTTGGGGATTGGTTGGAATTTTAGTGTGCTCTAATCAGTGTTGTACCAAGACCATATCAAATATTAGAATTATAGAGTGGAATTCACATATCTTGAAGGATAATCATATGTCCCCCAAGGTGAGTGGGATGTTTGGGTTGTCTATGCATGGCTAGTTTGATAGCAATTGGGTGAACCTACAACCCATGTAGACTGACTCATTCTTAATGACGTTTGATTCAAGGATATTGTATTTCATGATGTGGAGGATTAAAATCGGTATATGTTTCCTAAGGGAATATCGAGGCTTCTACCTAAGAGATATGTTGAGTTCATGATATATCTATTTACAAGAGTAGAACCATTTTCTATTCAGATATAAATAATGTCACTAGAAGAGATCCAGGAACATAAAAACGATTTGGAGTAATTTAAGAATAAAGGAATTTTCATCCGAGGACATCCCCTTGGGGATCCCCAGTATAGTTTGTCGAGATGTTTAATGGATCACTATGGTTATCTATCAATAAAAAGAAGATAAATTAAATGGTAGTTAATAATATATACCCTATTAATTGAATAAATCTGTTTTTAAAAAGGTGATAGGTTCATTAGTATTCTACAGGACTGATTTTAGGTTATAATATCACTAGTTGAGGGTGAGGCCTTCTAATGTATCACAAAAACCATTCAGTAGTTGGTATGGGTTCTTGGAGTGCGCCGTGATATATTTTGGGTTCACCTATGAATTATTAGTTTTTATGGCCTTATTTAACCAAATCATTATCCCATATGTAGACTATATTGTTGTAGAATTGTTTTATGACAAAAAGGGTTAATTTATGACTCATGATGATCATGAAAAACATATTGACATCATTATGTGTATACTATGAGATAATAATATATATAAAAAGATATCAAAATTTAATATACGGATTGATAGGATGCATTTCATGGGTAACATTATTGTTGAAGAAAATGTGTTAGGGTACCCAGATTATGTTCTATTAGTTGTGTCTTAGGAGAAGCCCAACAATTTTTATCAAGTCTCGAGTTTTCTTGTTTTGGATTATGTTAGTAAAGGTTTATCAATGAATTTTTCAATTTAGTAGTTCCACATTCATGTTTGACTAAAAATGGAATCAATTTTGAATGATTTATTATAATGTGATGTTTCCTTGCAGGAGTTAAACCAGATGTTTCAAATTGCATGGATTATAATCTTACTTGAGTTATATAATTAATATACCTTTTTTTCCAATTTGTCTGTTGATGGTATTCAACAATTCTTTATGCAGTATGATCTGGTTTTGGTATATGTGTCATGATAGTTGATTCCTCGTGAATTAAATTACAATACACCCAATCTCAAGCTAGCCATAGTGGTTTATGATTCAATGTTTTGGTAGAATAATTTATTGGGATAATCATTTACACTGTATACTAATCCTAAAATCCTTATGTATATATTCTCCCTTTGTGATATGAATCTTCTTATGTGAATATGGGTTGATAACATATTGCCTTTTTATTTTGGGCCAGCTTACACAGTGGTAATGGGTAGTAATTTTGTGGGTTATTTGAGTTAGAATACTCCAAGTCGTGTAGTTCAATAATCTTCCTCCAAGAGGATAATTATGGATTTTCTTGTTGAGTTGCATATAGAGGTTCATAATGGCCTAAGGAAGATACAATTTCTATACTTGTAATTTAAGGCCACATATCTGTGCCAAATTAAAAAGATGTGGTGTGAGGATCTGTATTGTTTCTCTATATAGTAATGTGTAAATGATATGGATTCATAGTCTGGTTGGACCATTAGTGATGTTTGGATCGTTTATTTTCATTTTTGTGTCGTTATGACAATGTGTTTGGGGGAACAGTTGATGTGTGTGTTTCAGGAATCCACGTGGGTAGTGCACCCAGGATTGAAAAAAATGTATCATGACATTAATAGATTGTATTGGTGGCTTGATATAATGAAAGAGGTTATATATTTTCTGGTATAATGACTTGCCTTCTGATAGGTGAATGTATATCATCTAAGATCATGTTCCTTTCTATGGACATTAACCATTCTGAAATGGAAATAGGATGATGTGATGATAGATTTCATAATGGTTCTCCTGAGGAAGCCTCATAATAACATAGTGATCTGGGAAGTTGTGGATGAGTTGACTCAGGTGGCCCATTTTCTTCTAAATCGAGAGATTTTTTACTTTTGACCGGTTTGGTTGAGTTATATGTTCATTAGATACTTTCATTACATGGGGTACAACAGATTGTAATATTTGATAGTGATACACATTTCACTTAGTGAATATTGTAGGGATTGCATAAAGTTCTTGGACCCTAAATTCTTTGTTGTAGGTGTTTCTACTTATAGATGGGAGAGAAATTAGGGTATATTATTCAGGTTCTAGAGAAAATTATGAGGGAATGTACCTTAGATTTTGGTTGATCATGAAAAATGAAATTATTTCTTATCGAGTTTTTATACAATAATATTTAACAAGCTACGATTTATAAGGAATCATTTATGGTGATATGTGGTAGTCCTTTTTTATCATGATTGCGTATCATAGTGGCTTAGGAAATAGAGTTTTTGGGATTGAGTATCATGTAGGGGATTTTAGAACAATTTGATTTGATTCTAAAATTTATGGCTACAACTCAGAGTAGAAGCATGTAATAGGTGAAAATGAATCATAGACCTCTTGTGTTTTCAGTGGGTGATCTTGTGTTTCATCATGTATCTTCATGGATGGTACACCATCAGATTCAGAATCACTATAAGTTGGTTCCCATGTATATGGGATAATATTGAGATTACTGAAAGGATTAGATTGGAAGCATACCAATTGGAAAATTTATACTGGTATAGTGGTATGAATGATGTTTTTTGATATGCCGCAAATTCAGAAGAATCACCCTAACCCATATCATGTGATTTATTTTGAGGATGTTGAGCATGAGACAAATGCATACATTAAGGAGAATCCAGATCGAATTATAGATCATAGTGAAAAAATAATTTGGGTAAATATTATTCATTTAGTTATAGTTTTTTGGTACCATTGTATTGTTTAAGAATAAATACGGGAGAGAGTCTCAGATATGCGTGATCAGTGGATGAATCTCTTTGCTTCGGATGCATAGTGATTTTTGGGAGTGCAGCTCATAGAAGAGTGGATAATAGGTGGGGAGGTAGTAAAATCTTGGAAATCATTGTGGTATATTTTTTAAAAAATTTGTGTTGACTCCCATAATGTTAGATAATTAAATGTTTTCTTGGTCTATAATTTATATCGGGGTGTTCCGAGGGAATAGAACATGAATTAAACGTAAATCGGCCCATTTGATGCATGTTTCACTGTTGGACTATGATTATAGTAATCTATGAATGGGGGGAACCTAGTAATTCACCCATGGATATAGTAATTTAGCACGATTGGTGAAAATTTAGTCAAAACTAGTAGGATCCCAAGGTAATTGTGTGACCTGAACAACTCTTGGAAAGAGGTTTTCACATTTTTGGCACACATTTTGGAAACTATTCCCCACATTAAATGTGGGATTTTAATGCCCCCCCACCTCATAATTTTGTGTCATATACTCAATTTTTTCACCCATTTCTGCTATTTTAGCCATTTTTACGACACTAATCCCCCAATTGTTTCCAAGGATTGATATCCTTTTTTTATTGTCTATGTGGAGTGTAACAGTGTTCAGATCGAATCATTGGGTGAGTCTAACACTTCTATTACTTCCAGTTTCTAGATTATGGAATGTGGTTTAGTTAATCTTCATATGATTCCCTCAATCCCCTTTTATAGCATATCATAGGTTAGGGTTCAATGTGTTCTTGAATATATATATAATTCTAAGGTTAATCAATCATTCATCAATTTATTCGATGTAGTCAGCCAAAAATTTATACCACATAGTCTTATTGTCGATTTTAGAATTTGTGGTTGTGAAATTACTTCTGTCTTGATGGAAATATAATTAATTTAGTATGATTTGGGAAATTTTTTGGCTAAATGATGATATTTACATCTCATGATACAAATGATTGTCATTTAAATGGATTAAACCATTTAGGGCCACCCGTGGGGTGCACCAATATTCCTGAACATGGAAAATTGTAATGTTATGCCTAAAGGACATTTGTTTTGAAATGGAGACCATTATAAATGTGTTTAAATGAGAGTTTGGATTATCAAAATAAACAATTTTTTTTTCAAGTCCATGGAAATGACATAAGGTATTATATTGAAAAATGTGAATAATAGTTTAATAGATTAAAGTGTATTTTTCAAATGACTTATTATTATTTTTAATTGAATTGAATAAACATGGTAATGAATGTAAATTTATGAATTATAAGAAATTTTTAATGCATGTGAATTTTTTAGTATGTTAAATACGGTAAGGTATGAAAATAGAATTGGGTTAAATGTGTTATGTTATATAAATGGTAAATGTGCTAATGGGTAAAGGTTTGATATATAGTAATATGTGAATGAATATGAATTGGAATGTTTTTTTATTTCATATTTATAGTTCATGATAAGGGGAATGTGGTGATTGTAAAAATACGAATGTGTGCATTATTGGTAATAGAGGGTTATTTTTTTACGATCTATTCCCATGGGTTGGGTTAGAGTCAAGATCTAAATCCCACCAATATAATCAATGATTTTGGAAAGGGGGGTGATGCTCTATACCCCTAGCAGTTTCATTTGATGAGACAACCTAGACCGAGGCTCCAATGTAAGTGTGATGTATTTTTTATGAAATATTTATACATTGTGCGAAAGCGAACATAACTTATTCACATTATGCATAATAATTGATCGGCTTATGTCATAGTGTAAATAATGTAAATTATTATTTAATTGAAAATTAATGAAAATGAATAATGTGAAAATTGAAAACTAATGGAATCAGAGTTATATTTTTTTTCTTTTCATTTATTTATTATGTTAATGAACTATTTGTTTATACTATTTACTTTGTATAAACCATTAGATGTGAACTAATTAGTTATACTCAAACCCTTCTTAGGATGCGATTATGTATTTGATTAGACTTAAATTTTGCAGATCAGGACAATGGATAATTCCATTTGCTGGGGAGTTCAATTGGGAATGGGATGTGCATGGATGAGGATCCAGAATTGGAGTCATGACCCGTTCTGGGGATTCGGTTAATATCAATTTTGGGTTTCCATAACTTTTAGATCTACTAGAATGACCTAGCATATTTTTTATTTGGCGAGGTTTGTACAATGTTTGAGGAAACATTTGGTAATTCATTTTATGGATTATTATTTATTTTTTACTTTATTTCATATGAAATATATTGTACCTTACTCTGGTAATAGAGTTATTGTCTACCCATGTAATTGATTAGAACCTAACCACTAGTCAGCAAAATTTGGTATAGTGGAGGATACATGTGAGGTCATGTGGATACATGGCTTTGGGTACTAATTTAGTGGCTCTTGGGCCCATGAAGTTATATATATGTATCATGATATGCTGACAACTAACATGTTTGGGTGGGGGAGTCATGGTGCGGGATTGGTCTCATTACATTATGGATGAAAATCATTTCAGTGTTTCTCTTACCTCTATTATGGGCCTTTTAGGTACATTTAGTGTGAAATTTCATCCATCAATAACATTACATTTTGGATATAAATATGTAATAAAATATGTCATGTGTGTGATTTAAATTCATTATGGAGAATGAGAAGCTTTGAGCCCCTGATGAATCTAGGTGTGCTTCTTATTTTTCATTTTTAATCCCTTGTACCTAATATATAATTCTTAATTTATATGTTATTGATAATTTATTCCGATATTAATAATTAAATATAATTACGTATTATCAATGATTTGTTTTTTCTGTTTAAATGAGAGTTTTTTGGGTATATTATTTTTATATTAATTACATTAATTTGATTATTATATAATAAAATCATATATGTAATATTATTAATATACCTAAATATATATAAATCTACTAGTAGAATTATATATTAACATATATATATATTAATATATGAATTAATATATATATATATATCATATATTGATCATTTTATTAGATATTATTATTTAATTATAATTTCTTTTAAACTTGTGTGAGTATATATGATTGTACGTATCTTTGTATCCATGTAGGTGTTCACATGTATATCTATAGTTTAAATAATTACCTTTTAATTTCATATTTAATTTACTCAGGTTTTAATGGACTTGGTTAAATATAAATTGTCAATGTTTTACAAAAAGGATTAAAATATTACTAAAAAAAATTATGAAATAGAATATAAAATATTAATTTATTTATGTTTAAAAAAACAATGATAAAATAGAGTGAAGAAATTATTTATTTTTATGAATTTTTTTAAACAAAATATATCCACATATTATGAAATACTGGCTAATATAATCAAGCTAATTACTAATTTTGTATAGGGTACAGAGTCATGGAGAGTCCCACCTGTGTAAGTAAGATGAGAAATATTGAGAATATTCTAATAACATTGTTGTTTGGGGTGTGGTGGGAAGGAATTGTTATGTTATTTATTATTCATCATGGTGAACAATTGTGGTGGTTGTTTAGGGATTTAAATGAAGGTTTCCATTGGCAGGGTCATTCCACGGGGATGATAAATATATTTTAAAGCAACATTAAAAATATCAGATGGATTGGAGGGAAATGACCATTCAAAAACTAGAATGTATAGATATTTTTTTTACTAGAGATTTTATGTCCCTGGTTGAAGTCATTATGCTGTGGTGGATAATGGTTGGGAAATCATTATAAATAGGTGTTCGGGCTTCCCATTGTATGATGTTTATTTCCCAGCTATAAAACCTATACCACCCCACAAAAACATAGTGATCTATAATAATTATTTTAGATACTATACTTTTTGGGTTTCGGATCAAAATATCATAATCTGAGGTACTCTCTTCTACTATTCTTCTACTCTACCTTGCATGAATTCATTCATGAGTTTTTTGGTGAGGTTTTTCTATTGTTGACTGATATAAGGGTATGTCTGGATTGTGGATCATTATGACTATGTATTGGGTTAGTTTCTATTTTGTTTTATGGTGAATGATTCCTTAGTTACTTCGTTCTTGTGTGTCAATGGTGGGAATAATTGAATCAAGGTAGGGGATAAAAAATAATTTAATTTTTATGTTTCAATTTTTTAGAATAACTCTTTATCTTCTATTATTAAATGGTTAATATTAACCATAGTAAAAATTATAATTTTTATCTACTAATGAGAATATAATTGAATGGGTGGTACAAATACATAAAAATTAGGTTATGGACACAATGGTTGATTTAGGATATTTTCCAGATATTGTTAAAATTTAAATTTCATATTATTTTAATTTCATGGGATATTTGAGACTCATAAAACATTAATAAAATGTTTTTGCACGTTTAGTTGAGTGATAAATGAGGGAAAAATGAATTTTGTTTCTTCCTTAAACTACTGAACATGGAAATATTGATTTAGACATGTTTATTAGTTATTATATATATATTTTTAGTTTCCCATTGTTATGATTCATATTTATAACATTATCTCACAGTGATAATTCTAAATAAAGATAGTAAAAAATCCTTATTTTCATAGAAACTAATTATTTGGTCTATTTTGAAGCCTAACATTTTGTACTATTATTGTATTCTGAATGTTATGGTATTGGATTCCCATTTAATTTTATATGATGAAAATACCCTTTTCTTCCATGTTTATCCCTTAGAATTGTATACCACTTGGTGTAAATTTATGTGAACCTAATATGATTTTATGAATTTGTGAGGTATGGGATTTTTTCCGAGGATATGGCTGGGGATTCTTGCTAGTGTTTATTGAATAGAATGGATGGTATATAAATTTTTCAAATATTAAACTATGATGGTTTGTGTGTGTAAAGACCCATGAATTTGTGATTTATTTTTTTGAAATTAATTTTTCATTTATTTATATTTTTTATTTCCTAAAACACGAATGATAGTTTATTTTATATTAAAGAGATATGTCTGGATTGTGTATGTAACACCCCTAGATTTTATGAAAAATAGTTTTTTTTTTAATTTCATTAATGTCTTGTGTTGTACGCTACACCAAAAGGAGATTGCACAACACGCATCCTTGACTTGCCTTACATTACACGCAATCGCGACCTTCCTCGATAGTGTGTGTAGTACGCAATACCGAGTTTCACTAAACAACGATATGCTATTAAAATATTATTAAAATTAGCCGTTATGAATAGTAATAACCACTTTTTGAAATTTTTTAAATTTTATTTTTCAAAATGGACTTCATTTTTGGATTCGGAATATTGAAATTAGCTTAGGGTGAAATATTGGTACTTTTCATATAACTTTCATATTCTGATGAATAGTGAAAATTTTTAAATTTTAATTAGAAACAACTTTTCTAATCAAAATAATTAATAGTGTTAAATTATTAATTTGCGTGGTTTTAAAGTATATTTAGAATATATTTTTACAATTTAATACAATGTTTTTCATTGGATGTAATTTCACATTTAAACCAGACATAAACAAGTGTAAATCTTTTGATAATTATTATCTTTTAAAAACACGCTATTTGTTTTGACGACGGGAATTAATTTTTAAATTAATTAATGCAATTGATATGTTTTGAATTTGATAAAATAGACATCATTTTTTATTTCATAATAACAAATATATCTAAGGCCTAATTTTTTGTATTTTTCTGGAATCTTTCATTTTTTGATGAATAGTGAAACCACTAAGTGGTAGTTTAAAAAAATGAATTTTTCATAAAACCTAATTTTACCACTTCTGTGAGTGGAATTTCAAAAATCCTATAGACACAGTTGATGTCAGTAAGTAAAATGTGGTTCAATGAGATGAAAATAATTTTTGGTGAATAGTAACTTTTTACTTTTTTTACCACGATTAAAAGTAAATAGGTTAATTAAGGGTACAAATGATATTATTATTACCCTAACACATGTCCTAATTCTATTGGATAAGTGTAATTCGACCAAAAAAACCTTAGAAATAAAATATGACCATTTAGGCCCACTTGGATTAGATTAGGACATTTATTATTATTTAATTCAAAGAAGAGTTAAAAGAGTTAAAATCAATGTTTATTTACTAATAAAATTTTAATATATGGTTATACATAAGATAAATTCGATTTTAAATATTCATTAGAAATAAAATACGATTTCCTACACAATTATATTTTATTTTTAATTTTTAGACATTAAATAATTTAATTTAATTATGACACAATGATGATGCAGTAATTACCATAATAGTGAAAAATTAGAGTAATTGATATTATAAATACCCAAATAAATATAATATGAGACTTTTTATGAATTAAACTAATTGTATATGTTAATATGACATGTTATTATTTATTTAATTAACTATTTTCTAACATGTAATTCTGTTATGAGTTTCAAAAAAATCAAATTACTAAATAGTGTCAAAATTGACATAAAATAGTTTTTAAAACAAATATAATATTATTAATTGATATTTTACTCCTAAAAATCCAAGGTTCGGCAAAATGACTTAGATAAGGTTATATATAAAAATAATAAACAACTTGGGGTTCGTTTGGCTTTTTATAGTAAGTTTATTAACCTTATAGTGTAAGAACACAAGAAGACACGGTAAAAGTAAAATTATTTAACTTAATGTTAAATCTAAATGATAAGGTTAAAATAGGAACCTAAACTTGTCTAAATTCTATTTTATGAGAGGATTTCGACCCATACCCACCTTATCTTCGATGTAATTCAATTTGGAGCTATTTAAATCCGAATTTGGCATTATAATAAAATAATAGTTTTAGTTATTCCAAAGGTGCCCCTCTCCTCCCTTATAAAAGGGCACCTCCTCTCACTCTTCCTCACACCACATTGAGCCCTCAAGCTCGGCCAACCCCTGAAAAATTCTCTTCTCCACTTCCCTAGAAACATCCTAGAGGTCCTGGTATTTTTCAAAGACCATTTTTAGTGCCCTAAAAGGAGGTCTCAAAAAAGCACTTCAAAGAAGAGGTAATGCCTGTTACCGATTCTTTCATCTTTTTTTCTTCTTCCACACATTATTATTTAGTTGTTTCATCATGAAGTAATAACATCAGTATCACTCATATAATGATATTTTATTATAAGTATTAAACAACCCTATTTCACCATCTATCCATCCTACGGAAAATAAAATCATCGCCCGTGCGTACGTATGGAATACCGTCTCCACGCCGTGGTGTAATCTATTTTCCACCACCACCTTACTTGGATGGATATAATGGTGTAAATAATAACAATATATTATTATTGTAAATTTCTATTTATTCTGAAATTGTATACATACACTCCAATACAATTCAATGATCATGAGAACGATATCATCGTTCGTGCGTACGTACGGACTACCGTCTCCACGACGCGATGAGATTCATTCTCCACTTTAACCATTCATGAATGATTATAAAGTATATATAATAATTAATCTTGAAATATATTTCATAATAATACTACTATATATATGTATATATATATTTATGTCATCTACTTAATTCCACTCAGTTCAATAAGGAAACGAAAACAACGTTCATTCGTACGTACGACCTACCGTCTCCATGAACGATGTATTTCTTTCCATTTGTCGATCCATTATATATATTTATATTATGAATATATTTATAAATCATGTTTTACATTATGGATTTAAGTAATCATGATCTATGTAATCATATGAATAATTACAAGTTAAAACACGAACGACAAATGAGACGATTTTACCCAAAACGCTACTTCAACATGAATTTACAAAAGAACTGGAAATATAAAGTCATAAGTGACTCATATATGATATAATAAAAATTAATATGATTCTTTAATAAGTAAATTACATTATTTATATCATTATACAGGAGTCTCGGACACTTACGAAGCAAGTCGGACCTAAGGTAAGTGAAATATCCCAATCTCATTTTTATCCGAGATTGTTTATAATTTTGAATATGCTGGGGTGTATTTTATCATCCACATCCATGTTTCCTCAATATGTAATATTTACATCATTCTACAATAGTTTATATCCAATTTTACCCTTCAGTGAGTTTTTAGTAAAAGATATGGAAGGAATATTTTGTCGTTTTTCGTATGAGGTACTTTTTGACTATTCCGACAAAAGTACGAGAAGGATGTTTTCTTTTAACTTATATGGCATGAATGGATTTTTTTAAAACATTATTTCCAAGAATTTTCCTTTACATGTTTTAAAGTTTATTTTTAATCAACTTCTTTTAGTTTAGAATTGTATGACATGTTAAGAATGGAAATGTGTTTTTAAAGTAGAAAGGATATTTTCCTCAAGAATGGAGTTCATGTGTTTTATCAAAATTATTTTCCTTCTAAGATAATATAGGGTTCTTTTTATATCCCTATTATTACATTGGTTTGATTATGTTGTGATGGAATTATTTTTATGAATTATTTTATCTTATATGAATTGTTTTTTGATGTCATGTTGTTTAAGAATCCCATTTTTATTACATGAGTTATGCAATGATGTATGATTTATGATTTTGTGGCACACATAAGAATGGTATCATTATGAGATGGGTTGGACCTATATCTCCCTTTAATGCATTGGGTAATGATTTTATATCGCATGAGATAGACATGGCCGGAACGGAGGCTTAAACCGGTTCAGTGAAACAGGACTGAAACGAGGAGTGAACTCGGTTCAGAAATGGACTATGTCACTAAGATAGTCTCGGCAATGAGTCTTGACTAATAAGAAATGATTCTCTATGATTATGTGTGTATAACACAAAGTTTCATGTTTAGAGTTATGATTATTGGGATTACATTTCACTACTATGATTTATCCCACGTTATGAAATTTTGATTTCTTTTGCAAGTTAAGATTTCCAAAAGCTATGTTCTTATGTATATGATGTGATTGATATTTATTTTGATTACCCTTACTGAGCATTTGAGCTCACCCTTTTATGTTTTCTTTTCCCCAGGATATAAATAAAGGTGTTCGGTAGAAAAAGAAGAAGATCTTTATGGGAGATGTTGAAGATCATTCACAACGATTAGAATATTATATTCCGAGTTTCCAAAGACACTAAACTATTATGGTCCTTGTGTGTGTGTTTAAGTTATGTACTATGTATTCCGCAAAAGTAATGTAATGTCCATGTACGTTAAGCTTCGTGTCTCTACTTTTGTTATCATAGAAAATGTTTAGTCAACCTTTGGAAACTAGGATGCAAAAAACGTTAGTGAGATCCCTAGAGATATTTCAAAGGTATGTCTCGGGATGTCCCTAAGGATAAGTATACGTATAGGATATAGTACTAGAACTATGGTAATGATCATAGAATTTAACCTATGATGTTAGATATTGTGGATAATCTCCCTTTACTCTGTTGTTTTCCCTAGCATGATTTTTTCCTCTCACACTGTTCTTTTTGGGTTTTAGAAAATGGCTAGAAATAGGAAGATTCACGATAATGGAGGATATGATAGACAATGGAATGATTTTCTTCATGAGAAACCAAATGAAACAGGATTTGGAATTCCAAACATCGTTGTTATTCCTAATCAGGAATCTCGTAATATGATCAATAATCTCAACTTTGGTAAGTTTCCCGACTCAAATAATAAGAGAAATATGGAGTTTCATGATGATCATAGAGGAAAGAAAGTTTAATTTCCCTCATGTAAATCACGTGGGAAGAGGCATCAGTGAGATTGTTTCAAAAGAACTAGAAGATGATTTGGGTGTGGAAAAGAAAGACACAAATCCAGTAAGTGCAAAGGAAAAGGTTCAGTTAACACCAGGGATGAGGATAATGGTATTGCTACGACATCAACAATGGTTAAATTTTTTAAATGTGGAATGTACGGGAATTATGAAAACCAATGCCTTAAGGGAAAGTCTCATGAAGAGAATTAGTATGGTCGTATGGGTAGTATTTATGTTGATGATGATGGAGATACTACAAATGACATGTGAGATGAAAGAATTGTTGAAGCTCTGTCAATGGTTTAAGAATGTAGTGGAATGATTACATGTTTATCATGTGTAATGTTGTATATGTAATCTCACGGTACTATGGAATAAAGAGACAACTAAGGATTGTTACACTGTTGTCTTTCCTTGAGTTTTGAAAGTGTATGATTAATGGTACCACTATCCATGAAAGGTTATTCAGATATTTTTGGAATGTATATGATATGCGCATAATGAAGGGATAAGGAGAAAATTAAATGTTTGAAATTATTCATGAGATCATGACTGATATAAGGAAATAGTTATATCATGGTTTGGGTATATAGAATTTTGGGTTTTTGGTATGTGTAATGAGTTAACTTTTGACAACACTAATATTTTTACTAAGATTCAATGGGTATTCGTTTTTCAAGTGAATTCATGATAAAGGCCTTAGAATATTTGGAATGTGACCAACAAGACATATCTTATGATTTATGGGGATCAACGATGGTATTAACATGCATGTTATATGAAATCTCTGGTATCGTCTTCACTATATTATGAGAGTGGACTGCAGTAATATGGATAAACCTAATGATTGGAATGGATTATGTTGGACGTAAGTTAGTATTGTTAAGGATAGAAGTTTTTTCGATATTATTGATGGGATGTTATAGTAATGTAGTTTTAGAAAAAATGACTACCTATAGGACAGGTGACAGCCCATCGCGTCGGACAAGGCTGTGGGAATTGAACCCTCAACCGAAGTGTGAGTAGCCTTTTTGGCCTACAACTGGCCTACAGGAAGACCCTGGTTAGTAGAAACAAGTTTTATTTTATTAAGAAGTATGATATATGAAGTATAAGTTCATTTTTGGAACCATATACGATTAATATAACCATAATATGGACTTATAACTTTTGCTAAACTTTTGTTTGAGACAGATGGAATGACCCATCATTCTATCACAGGATCTGCTAACACTTCACGAATGACAAATTCAACTTCATCTCATTATGATATGAAGTGGAAATTGTCCAAAGAACGACCAATGGTAAGACTATACCAAAATCACGAAATTATTTCTTCTAATTCCAATTTCATCAACTTTAGGGAAATGATCTTGAAAACCAAAAATGTTGCCCTAGTGCTCTTATATCTGATGAATCAGATGGTACCTTTGATCGTCACAAATTTCTGGATTTGTGATTTCTGGGATTTCCATAGCCATGTTTTCTACCACTCTTCATAAGAACATGATGGTTAGATTTCTCTTCCATATCCATATTTTCACCTATGTGGAAACCGAGTGATTAGTTTATTTGGGTAACCATTATGTTTCATACTTTTGGTTTTTAAACATTGTTTTTGGTATTCCTTTTTCAAAATATGGGTTTCTATTAAAGAAAATTTAGAGTAGTAAACCATTTATAACCCCGACGAATTTCGAGGGCGAAATTCATTTTAAGGGGGGTAGAATGTAACACCCCAAGATTTTATGAAAAATATTTTTTTTATTTCATTAATGTCTTGTGTTGTACGCTACACCAAAAGGAGCTTTCACAACATGAATCCTTGACTTTCCTTGCATTACACGCAATCACGACCTTCCTCGATAGCGTGTGTAGTACGTAATTCCGAGTTTCACTAAACAACGATATGCTATTAAAATATTATTAAAACTATCCGTTATGAATAGTAATAACCACTTTTTGAAATTTTTTAACTTCTATTTTTCAAAATGGTCTTAATTTTTGGATTTGGAATATCGAAATTAGCTTAGGGTGAACGTTTGGTATTTTTCGGATAACTTTCATATTCTGATGAATAGTGAAAATTATTAAATTTTAATTAAAAACAACTTTTTTAATCAAAATAATTTGTAGTGATAAATTATTAATTTGAGTGGTTTTAAAGTATATATAGAATATATTTTTACAATTTAATAAAATGTTTTTCATTGGATGTAATTTCACATTTAAACCAGACATAAACAAGTGTAAATCTTTTGATAGTTATTATCTTTTAAAAACACGCTCTTTGTTTTGACGACGGGAATTAATTTTTAAATTAATTAATGCAACTGATATTTTTGAATTTGGTAAAATAGACATCATTTTTTAGTTCATAATATCAAATATAGTTTAGGCCTAAATTTTGGTATTTTTCAAGAATCTTTCATTTTTTGATGAATAGTGAAACCACTAAGTGGTAGTTTAAAAAATTGAATTTTTCATAAAACCTAATTTTACCGCTTCTGTGAGTAGAATTTCAAAAATACTATAGACACAGTTGATGTCAGTAAGTAAAATGTGGTTCAATGAGATGAAAATAATTTTTGGTGAATAATAACTTTTTACTTTTTTTTACCACGATTAAAAGTAAATAGGGTAATTAATGGTAAAAATGATATTATTATTACCCTAACACATGTCTTAATTCTATTGGATAAGTGTAATTAGACCAAAAACAACCTTAGGAATAAAACATGACTATTTAGGCCCACATGGATTAGATTAGGATATTTATTATTATTTAATTCAAAGAAGAGTTAAAAGAGTTAAAATCAATGTTTATTTACTAAAAAAAATTTAATATAGGGTTATACATAAGATAAATTAGATTTTAAATATTAATTAGAAATATAATAAGATTTCCTACATAATGATATTTTTTTAATTTTTTTTAGACATTATATAATTTAATTTATTTATGACACAATGATGATGCAGTAATTAGAATAATAGTGAAAAAATAGAGTAATTGATATTATAAATACCCGAATAAATATAATTTGAGTCTTTTTATGAATTACACTAATTTTATATGTTAATATGACATGTTATTATTGATTTAATTAACATTGTTGGAACAAGTAATTCTGTTATGATTTTCAAAAAAATCAAATTACTAAATAGTGTCAAAATTGACATAAAATAGTTTTTAAAACAAATATTATATTTTTATTTGTTATTTTACTCCTAAAAATATATGGTTCTGCCAAATGACTTAGATAAGGTTATATATATTAATACTAAACAACTTGGGTTCCGTTTGGCTTGTTATAGTAAGTTTATAAACCTTATAGTGTAAGAACACAAGAAGGCACGGTAAAAGTAAAATTATTTAACATAATGTTAAATCTAAATGATAAGGTTAAAATAGGAACATAAACTTGTCTAAATTCTATTGGATGAGAGGATTTCGACCCATCCCCACCTTAGCTTTGAAATAAATCAATTTGGAGCGACTTAAAAACGAATTTGGCTTTATAATAAAATAATAGTTTTAGTTATTCCAAAGGTGCCCCTCTCCTCCCATATAAAAGGGAACCTCCTCCCTCTATTCCTCACACAACTTTGAGCCTTAAAGCTCGGCCAACCCCTGAAAAATTATCTTCTTCACATCCCTAGAAACATACTAGAGGTCCTGGTATTCTTCAAATACCAATTTTAGTGCCCTAAAAGGAGGTATCAAAGAAGCACTTCAAAGAAGAGGTAATGCTCGTTACTGATTCTTTCATCTTTATTTCTTCTTACACTTCATCTTCTTTAGTTGTTTCATCATGAAGTAATAACATCAATATCACTCATATACTGATATTTTATTATACATATTAAACAAACCTATTTCACCATCTATCCATCCTACGGAAAATGAAATCACCGCGCGTGCGTACGTACGGAATACCGTTTCCACGCCGTGGTGTAATCTATTTTCCACCACCACCTTACTTGGATGGGTATAATGGTGTAAATAATAACTATATATGATTATTGTAAAGTGATATTTATTCTTAAATAGTATACATACACTCCAATATAATTCAACGATCATGAGAACGATATCATCGCTCGTGCGTACGTACGGACTACCGTCTCCACGACGCGATGAGATTCATTCTCCACTTTAACCATTCATGAATGATTATAAAGTATATATAATAAGTAATTATGAAATATATGACATAATAAAACTTCTGGATTTATGTATATATATATATTTATGTCATCTACTTAATTCCACTCAATTCAATAAGGAAATGAAAACATCGTTCATGCGTACGTACGACCTACCGTCTCCATGAACGATGTATTTCTTTGAATTTATCGATCCATTATATATATGTATATTATGAATATATACATAAATAATGTTTTAAATTATGTATTTATGTAATCATGATCTAAGTAATCATATGAATAATTACAAGTTAAAACACAAACGACAAATGAGACGATTTTACCCAAAACGCTACTTCAACATGAATTTACAATAGAACGGGTAATATAATGTAATAAGTGACCCATATATGATATAATAACAATGAATATGATTCTATAATAAGTCAATGACATTATTTAAATCATTATACAGGAGGTTAGGACACTTACGAAGCAAGTTGTACCTAAGGTAAGGAAAATATCACAATCTCATTTTTATCCGAGATTGTTTATAATTTGGAATTTACAGGGGTGTATTTCATCATCCACATCCATGATTCCTCAATATGTAATATTTACATTATTATACAATATTTTATATCCAATTTTACCCTTCGGTGAGTTTTTAGTAAAAGATATGAAAGGAATCTTTTGTCGTTTTTCGTACGAGGTACTTTTTGACTTTTCCGACAAAAGTACCAGAAGAATGTTTTCTTTTAACTTATACGACATGAATGGATTTTTTTAAAACATTATTTCCAAGAAGTTTCCTTTACAATTTTTAAAGTTTATTTTTAATCAACTTCTTTTAGTTTAGAATTGTATGACATGTTAAGAAAGGAAAAGTGTTTTTGAAGTAGAAAGGATATTTTTCTCAAGAATGGAGTTCAAGTGTTTTATCAAAAAAAATTTCCATCTAAGATAATATAGGGTGCTGTTTCTATAAATATTATTACATTGATTTGATTATGTTGTGATTGAAATATTTTTATGAATTATTTTATCTTATATGAATTGTTTTATGATGTCATGTTGTTTAAGAATCCCATTTTTATTACATGAGTTATGCTATGATGTATGATTTATGATTTTGTGGCACACATAAGAATGGTATCATTATGAGATGGGTGGGACCTATATCTCCCTCCAATTCATAGGCTAAAGATTTTCTATCGCATGATAAAGACATGGCTAGAACGGAGGGTTAATCCGGTTCAGTGAAACAGGACTGAAACGAGGAGTGAACTCGGTTCAGAAATGGACTTTGTCCACTAAGATAGTCTTGGCAATGAGTCTTGACTAATAAGAAATGATTCTCTCTGATTATGTGTGTATGCCACAATGTTTCATGTTTTAAGTTATGCTTATTGGGATTACATTTCACGACTATGATTTGTCCCATGTTATGAAATTATGATTTCTTTTGCAGGTTAAGATTTCCAAAAGCTATGTTCTTATGTATATGATGTGGTTGATATTTATTTTGTTTACCCTTACTGAGCATTTGAGCTCACCCATTTATGGTTTCTTTTCCCTAGTATATAAAGAAAGGTTTTAGGTAGAAAAAAAAGATCTTTATGGGAGATGTTGAAGATCTTTCACCATGATTAGAAGATTATATTCTGAGTTTCCAAAGACACTAAACTATTACGGTACTTGTGTGTGTGTTTTTTTATGTACTAAGTATTCCGCAAAAGTAATGTAATGTCCATGTACGTTAAGCTTCGGGTCTCTAAAGTGTAATATATAAATACATGTTAATCATGAACTACATAAAACATAAACATTATCTTTCTCTAAAAATAACACTGAGGTTTTCCTATATTACACAGAACAATGACTTTTCTCAATTGCTATTATTACATAGAAGAATGAGTTAGACCAAAAAATATTATATAATAAAAATGTTATTTCGTAATATAATAAGATATAACATAGATGTTAAATTGGACGTTATGAATATAATTAATAATTAATAAAAATATATCATTTTCACATATATATATGATAAATTTATTGCTTATCAATTAATTATAAATGAATATGAAACCTAATTGAAAATAAAGGAAAATATTATTATGGTCAAAAATATATTTCACCTTAATAACTTAAATTCATTAAAGTTATATATTGATATTAATGTAGTATATATAATATATATTTAATAAAAAAAATTATTCATCCAATATGTTGAATATACATAAGACAATAACAAACTGAATTTTATTCTTTAAAACAAATATTTTTATTCATGCATTTTTATCAACATTTAATAAAGATATAATTATAAATCAAATTTTAAGGAATTATTTATATTTGATATGTTAAAATAAAAACAATATCATAATTATTATCATAATAATTCGATTAGGGTAAATTTTTTTAACAATTGGAGATATGAGATGGTCACCCAATTCCTACCCCAAAAAAATTAATTATATCAAGACTGTCACAAGGAATGCTTGACGTGTGATGAGTTTACACCAAATACTGATTTTTAGTTAAAAAAATATTTTCCCACTTATTTATTTAAAAGTTAAAATTTAATTTTAAATTATATTAATGGTTTAATTAAAAACTATTCTATTTAATTAATATAATTTATTTTATTTATATGAATTTTACGTTGAAATTGATTATAAAAACAATGAAAACTTTTAAATATATTTAGATTAAAACCTGTAATGTCGACCCAACAGTGGGAATAATTTTAAATAAAATTCTACCACATATGTCAATGGAATAGTGAAAAATGGATTCCATATTATATTTTTGATTAATTTTGAATTTATAACTTGTCAACCTAGTTTTTTCTCATCTGTTCTAGTGAATCTAATGAATTTTAATTACCTCAATTAAGCTAATAATAAGCTTAACTAAGTACTATATCAATTATTGAAGAACACAAAATGACATAAAAACTTGTGACACACCAATTTCATTACATATTTAGATCATATAGTCCATTGAATCATCTTTGATCCATTATGGGAGCCAATTTTCAGGGAAAAAATGATGGTGGAATTACTTTTCAAAAGATTTAAAAGAGATCATGTCCTCCTCCATTATAATAGGTACTTATTTCTTCCACATATTTACACCTCTCAAACCACTTATTTCCAAACACTACATACTAAAATATCAACAAAAAAATACCACATTCCACCTTGAATCAAATATTCTGGTAGAAATTCTTCCATCGATTCACTTTGGTGTAAACCAAAAGGAGTTACCAGATTACGATGTTACACCCTCTCTCAAACTCCTTCCTTTTATTTTTCTTCTCCACTGTATAAATTCAACTTATTCCATTATTATACAAAAAACCAGCATAATAAATATACATGACATTCTTTTTTGATAAGGGTTCAACCTACACATACGTACACCTCTATATAATGTGTAACAAATATAATGATTATTAGTATGGTGAACTACCATCTAACAATACAACTATTGTTTATTCTATTTTACACCCTATCATGGTGGTAATTATGATAGAAAATATGTTTAAATATAATATAAATTATATTTATTTTGACATTTTTATTATTTAATCATTCTTTGATACAAATACTTATATTTTTCATTTGAGTAAATATGATTAATTATTTGAGGAATTGTAGTCTACTACCCCTAGAAGCGATGTGATTCATACACACATTTCATGTAATATATGAGGATGGGTTTAGTGAAATTATATTATATAATAATCCAATGGGAATAATTATATATATATATATATATATTATCCTTTTTTTCAATACGATAATTAAACAGAAAAAAAATTCATGCGTATGTAAAACCTACTAACTCCATAGAAGGTCCATTCAATATCATACTAATAAATTCTATTGATTATTATAATACACATACACATAATAAAAATTTAATATATATAATTATTTATATCCTTGAAACCATAATATATGTAAAAGGATCAAATCTATTAAAAAATACGACACATGTGAGAAACGAAGAAAATATTACCCAAAGTGAAACATTAAAGTAGAATTATTAAAAATTGTGTTATATAAGCTCATAATCAAACCATTTTTTATATTAGATAAAATAATAGAGTAATTTTATAGATTTATATATTAGTATTATGTATTTTTTAATTATTACAAAGAGAGTCAAGACACATGGTAAGATAATTTCATCTCACTCTTAATTTTCATTTGATACGTTCATTGTTCACCTCCCACTTATATTTTGTGGTGTATAGGATATTCCTAAATGTATTATATGATTCATATACATTAATATATGGGTATTTATGTATCCATTCTAGTATCTTTCTTTAATAGTGTTTATGATCTAAATAGATTTTTATAAGTCATTTTTAAATTCTGAACGAAAAATTTATTGAAATTTCATTCAAGAATATTTTATATATTTTCAAAGAAAAAGGTATTAAAAGTGATTATAAGTACATTTTATATGATTTTAAATTATTTTTAAAGAAAGTAATCATTAAAATGCCTTATTTTTTAACAATCCTATTTTTGAGAAAGATTGGATATTTTCATTATGATATGTTTTTAAAATATGTTTCAAAATTAATTACTATCTAAAATGACATCAGTTAGTGTTACTAATTCATTTATAGGGAAATTAACCAATGATTCTGTTAATATTATTCATCGGAAATGTTTTTTATGGAATGATGTTTATGAAAAACTTTTCTATTTCACAGTTTATATTCTTTTGAATCCTCCATCTTTTCACGAGTAATGACTTTGATGAAATGATTATAAAACCATTATATTTTTTCACAAGTTATCATATGATAACATGTTTATGATACCAAATTAATGTCATGGGTTATTATTCTATTTTTTAGGATTTGGGAAAACATGTATGTATGATTTCATAATTAGATGGGTGGGACCTATATATCTCTCCAATTCATTGGGTAAATATTTATATCTCATTTGATAGATATGACTGCAAAAAAAAGAGTGAACTCAATTTAATTTTATAGGGATGAGAAAGGAGGTATCTCAGTTTAGTAATACCAGGGTAGAATGTGGTGTGAACCCAATTTAGTAAAGGAATTTCTCCACTAATATGGCATTGGAGGTGATTCCTCGACCACTATGAAAATCATATTATATGATTATGTGTTTTATACAATTACTTATTTTATTCATATGTTATGATTACATGTCTTATTTTCTTTTTTTAATTATGATTCCTAACTTATTATCATCCAATATTTATCCCATGATACATGTTTAGGATCATTTATATACACGATTTGATCTTTACTTTCATAATCATGTTCTCATAACCTTATACTCATGATTATTCATACATGTACCATTATTCAACCATATCGAGGAACTTGTCTTACCCTATTTTATGTTTCCTTTCCCATGTTATAATGATTTTTATAACATTTTATGTATCTAAGCATGGTTCTAGCCAATAATAACCAAGAGGGAGAAAATGTAGCTGATCTTTTTCAGTGTTTAAGATTACATTTTTCCCAAAGTCGCCTGACTAATACGATCATCGGGAGCCTATTTGTATAATCTTATATATATTACTCAAACGGAATGTAATGTATATATTTTTCAAGACTGGGTTTTTATAGTTGTTATTAGAGAAAAGGTTTAGTTATAATTTGGAAAATAGGATGATAATTCTTTAGTGAGATCACAAGATATATTTTTAAAGATGTTTCTAGTGATATCTCTAGGGATAAGTATAAGGATGAATGAACAATTAAAAATATGTCCAAGAATTTTTGTATTTGGAGAGAGTGAGTAGTTTTCTAGAAATACATACATTCCTAGATACTACATATTAATGTGGATCTTGAAGAAATGTACGTATGTTTAAAAACATGGATAAGATGTTCTGATCCTGACTCGGGGTAATCTGGTACACGACGATGAGCCTCACTACACACCTAGTTTGACACATCCAGAGGATATTCTTTGGAATTCACACAAATCATCCTGAACCATTATGTAATATATTAAAAAATTTGGCTATAAAGATACAAAGATGAATTTAGGGTGGCATAAAATAAGGATGATGTCATCATTTATACATACTATAAATTATTATTTTCATAACTATGTAGTTTTATTCACTGATATGTAATGATCAAACAATGGTTATTGTTTTATTAAATTGAATTATTTTTATTAGCATTAAAATTGATTGAAATTTATGTTATGATAATTCACATGGGACGATCATTGGAGTGAACGGCATTTTTATTATTCATAATCAATTTTCATGGAATAGATTATTAACATGTACCAAAACTAACTATCAGACTCCACAAGGAATAGAATGAATGAGTTATCAAAGATTATTTGAAATGACACCATGGAGGATGAATGACTAAGTTTTTTTCTATCATAAATTTGGAATGAGTCAACTATGAGATTGTATTATCAGAACAAGAAGATGTTTTGCCTATGGAAAGGGACACAAATCAAGGGATTCTAAGGAAAAAATCAATATTTTAGTTAAGGAGATAGATGATAATATTATCATACATATTTCATAATAGATGGTTATGTTACTTATATTGGTAGTAAATTGGTATTATACAACTCAATGTCCCTATAGGTAAGAACCTAAAGAGAAATATCAGGGTGGTGCATCAAATGGTTACATTGTGGATGACGATGAGACTATAGATGAAATGTGAAAGGAATGTGGTATTTTGTAATAGGATGAGGTAGAATTTTTAATTAAATAAGGATAGAGTGGAATAATTTTTTTATGTATTTGGGTTCATGAAATATATTATATGAAAGGGGAAATATATATGTATTGTCATGTTAAGGTTTTTTACAATAATTTTGAAGCTGACATTGAATGGATATGATGAACAAAAACATTGATTTAATGGAATGTTATTGTTCATATAAAACACATGATCTAAGGGAAATATTATCCTTTATATTTGTCTTATTTTATTTTAATGTAGATAGGATAAAGATGTGATGAATATACATAAAATTGATTTTACTTATAACCTTTCAACTAATAATGGACTTGTTGAATAATTGTTTATACTATCCCGGATAAAGAGTAAAACATCACAGATTTATGTAATATATCTAATAATATATGAAATAAATAATAATTCATGTTTTATAGGAGTATTTATGGAAATTCAGGTTATTACAATGTTTAAAGAGAACATCTGATGAGGGTATTCACATGATTGGAATGTGAGAACCAAGAGCTACATTGGAATATAAAGAGAATTGAATGTTAAGATGATTTAATGAATTTACTTCTAATAATTTGAATAATCATGTTTCATAAGGGTTATAAGGTAATCAATTCATCAAAATATTATGATAATCTTTGGATAAAGAATTAATGGAAATTGTTTTTGCTGAAAAACATTATTAAATGGCTATTTAGCTATTAAAATTTTCTGAAGGATATCGATCCAATTTATTTTTAAAAATATATTATTGTGGTTTTATAAATGGGAATCAGTTATTCCCTATGGTAACCAATCATGTACAGAAAATCCACATGTCCTGAAACCATGCCTGAAGGATGACAAGGGTTTCATTCCTACCACTAACGTACTATATTTCTAGGTTAATTGGTATTTTTTTATTGAATAATTATTAATTATGAACACGTATTGTTAATTTTTTTGATTTCATATTATTTTATTGAAAATATTTATTTTTAGTAATTTTTTGATTCATATTGTTATACTTTTCATTATTTATTGGGCCTTATGATCTACAAAAAGGGTATAATAGCACTTCATGCATCAATGTTAATTTTTAGACATACATTTCTTGAAGTAAAGGTTGAATTAGGAATATATAAAGTAACAACTAATAAATGGAATTATATTTATAAAAATATTTCATGTATATAAATTTCCTTATATTCCTGGTCAATAAATGTATTACTCAACTTTAGGATATTTATCATTAGAAAATGTGTTGTCCCAATAACATAATTTTGGTGAATCGATGGTCTTTGAAAATCATAATAGATTTATGATATTAATAAAATAAATCACTCCTTAAAAATATTTACACATTTCCCCAATGACAGATATTCACACCAAAATATATTTTCTCCTATGTGGAAGCCTAGTTTTATGTTACATTGGGTTAACGTTATAGTTACCACTATCCCTTTTTAAGAGAAATCATATTATATATTTTTTTGATGTACGATTTTATGAATGAAAAATTCATGTATTAAACCATTGATAACCAATAATATTTTTGTCGGCGAAATTATTTTTATGTCAGTATAATTTAACACACATAGATTTTGTGAATTATTATTTTTCGAATAAATTTATCGTTTTGGATATTTCTTTCATTTCACAGAGCATTGATAATTTTTAATTCTGTATTCATGAACTATGTTGGGATAGAGTTATATGAAACAACAAGATAATCATGCACTAAACAAAATAAAAACATTTTTTTTCTCTACATATAAATCCGAGGTTATCTTTCATTACACACAATAATGACATTCCTTGATGGGTTTTGTAACAAACTAGACCGAGTATTATCGAATAATAGTATATAATTAAAATGTTATTACATAATATAATAATATATAAGCTAGATATTAAATTAGTGTCTATCAATAATATTAAATATTTTTTATTAATATATTCTTTATAGAAATAGAAGATGAATTTCTCGGTTACCAATTAAGTAGAAATGAATTTTAAATTCAATTGAATATGAATGATAATATTATTATGGTCACAAAGCTATTTTACCTTAATAAAGTAAATTATTCACAATTAGTGGGTTAAATTACTGTGATATATTTTCTATATATTTAATAAAATAATTTTGATATTCTTCCAACACATTGGATAAACATTTGATAATAACAAACCCAATTTTATGCCTAAACCCCAATTTTTTTGTGGCATTTTTGTTGACTAATAACAGAGAACCCATATTCAAACCATTTTTTGAAACATTCATAGATTTATTATGTCAAATTAAATATACATATTTAAGGTTAACGTATTAAATAGGTTATGGGGATTTTTTTTAATTTTTTTGAATTTATATATATATATGATTAGTAAGAAATACCGAATTTTTGATCAAAACCATAATTTCATCTAATTTATTAATAAGGAGAATTTATATTTTAATTTGGTAAAAAATTTTAATTAGATACTATTTTCATCAACTATATAAATTGATTTCATTATGCTCAATTTCACATTGAATATGGGTATAAAAACTTATCAAAACATTTAATTTTTTACTTTAAAACAATGTATTGTCGACCCGACCACAATATTAACATTAAATTGAATTCTGACACTTTTGTAATAAAAATTTGAAAAATAGATTATATATTTGAAATAATAACAATTTTTAATTTTTAATAATGTCAAATTAGTTCTTTACTCATTTGAGTATTTAATGTTTTTAAAATTAATTAAATCAATTAAAGTAATTTTAAGATTAACTAAGGACAAAAGCATAAATTTAAGAACGAAAATGACTTAAAACATGTCCAAAGACTTTTTTGGAAATATATAGATATATTCCACCATTTTATACATATTTATATTATGGAAACCACTTTACAAGGGAAAATGTGGGTGGAATTCCTTTTACAAATATTTACCATAGTGAAACTCCTCAACCACTATAAAAATATCTCATCTCCTCTACTTATTTACAACATTAAAATGGAATTGGATTGGAAAATATCTACTCAAATATCATCCCAAATATATATTACTCATATTGATTCATCCATTTTATCATAAATTCATCCTAGAAATCCCTTTGGTGGAATTCAAAAGGAGTTACCCGATAAAGAGGTAACAACCTCCCTCAACCTCATTTTTTTATATTGCCTCTTGACAACCTAAATTCATTTTATTCCATTCCAATACAAAAAAACTGTATCCTAAATATATTTATTTTGTTTTATGAAACGTTTTTTCATAAATATAAAAACACCTCAATCTAAAAGATAATGACCATAATGGTTATATGTATAATGAACTATCGTCTCACAAAATGATGATTATTCGTTATTCCATTACAGCCTCCCATGGTGGGAATTATGATGTACACTATACTTATATGTAATATATTTGATCCATATTATTTATTGATTTTTTTTTAATAATTTTATCCTAGGAATCTTTATATGTTCCATGTGTGTTAATATGATACTTTCTATTGAAGATGTGTGGACTACAACCCCTTCAATGTGATGGAATTCATTCACATACTACAAAGAATGAATTAAGGATGGGTTTAGTGATTTTTTAAGATATTTTAGATATATTAATAATAATGGAATAATTATATACATGAATATATATATACATATATATACATAAATTTCATCTATGTTCTTTATTACTATAAAACAATTAAACATAAACAATGTTCATGCGTACGTTCGACCTATCGTCTCCATGATCGATGCATTACATTTAAAATTTCAAAATTATATTAATTATTCTAATACACACATACTTAATATAAATGATGTTTTTATCATGTTTTATATTATTTAAATCATGATATATGTATAATGGTAAAATATATAAGAAATTTGGACACATGTAAAAAACAACGAAAATTTTACTTGATGTGAAAGGATAACATATAATTGTAAACAAATGGGTAATACAATGTCATTATTAAATCATATATGATATTATATATAATAATATTATTATGTGATAGATTTATAATAATCATCTATTTATTATAAAATATTTTTAATGAGTGCGATTTCATTCAAGACACAATGTATTGGAATTTCATCTCACTCTTTATTTCTGTGAGATATATGACTTATTCACCGCTCACATATTTTTTATAGTGTATATTATTCCCATGAATTTATTTAATTTAATTTATACTAAAATATATGGGTATTTACATATCCATTATATTATCTTGTATTAATATGTTTAATGTTAAGAAATGGATTTGAAGAATCATTTATATGTTCTCAAGTAAAATGGTTTGGAAATGGTTTTAATGTTTATTTTATAAATTTTCTAGGAAAATGGTAAAAAAAAAAATTGAAATTACCTTTATTTTTTTCACTGTATTTTTGATGAAAATTGTTTTCAAAATGTTTTCTATTTTAAATATACTTATTACAATAATAATATATGATTTAAATAGATTTTTTTAAAATATATTGCAAAATATTTTACCATCTAAGATGAAATAAATTTGTGTTACTCAAGATTTTATTGGAAAGATATTAAATGATTCAATTCATATTCATCCTATAATTACTTATGTTTTTTTTAATTTTGTTTATGAAACTCGATTCTATTTCACATGATATATTCTTTTTAAACCCACAACTTTCACAGGAAATGGTTTTTATGAAATGATTATAAAACATTTACCTTTTTTCAAATGTAATGATATCATTACATGTTTATGATACGCTTTTAATTTTATTGGGTTATATATATATGTTTTATATTTTGTAGATCATTTATCTATGATCTCATTATGAGATAGGTTGGGCCTCTATGACCCTCCAATGCGTTGGGTACAAATTTATATGTATTGAGATAGACATGGATAAAATGAGGACTGAACACAATTCAGTATTATAGGGATGAAATGTGCAGTGAACTCGAATATGTAATATAGGTTTGAAATATTGTGTGATTATATTTTAGTAATGTATTTTTTCCATGAAGATCATATTGACAAAGATGCCTTGACTACTATGTAAATAATATTATTTTCTTATGTGTTTGACATGATTCCATGTTTTATTCCAATTTTATGATTTCATGGATTATGTGATCTATTTTCATATGATTAATGTCTTATTAATGACCAAGCTTTATTACAAGATTCTTATTAAATATATTTTATATACATATTATGATATTATATTTTCTTGATCATGTTATTTTACTCTTATTTTAACTATTATGCTTACATGTCTCTCATGTTTAACCTTACCGAGCATCTGAGATCATCACTTTTTTTATTTCCATTCCTAGGTTATGATGATATGTAATAAATTTTATGTTTCTAAGAAGGCTTCAAGTCATGTAGAAACTAATGGGATATATTTTAGCAACATTATATTCCATTGTTTATGATTCTATGTTTTGAAATGAACTAGAGTCATATAGTCTTTACATATTTGTTTGTATAATGTTTAAATATTCTAAAAAATGGTGTAATTTATATATATTTAAATTGATGGTATCTATTTTATATAATGAGAGTTGTGTTTATTCATTATAATTTTTTCTTGGTGGATGTTGGGTTTGTCATTTGGTGGTTGTGATTACTTTCTACCAATTATCATTTGGATACCGAACTATGAGTGCATATTTTTTATGGTAGATCAAGATGAGACATATAATACCATAAAATATGTAATGGAAAATAAATTTTAAAAAAATTCATTGTATTTTTGGTTGAAATTGATAAATATTAAATGAAATTGATCCACCGATTAGGTTTGATTGAATGATCTAAGAGAATAAGTTAGAAATCAAAAAATTATTACATTGGAATCAAAATCACAATAGATTTTTATGGAATGGAAATGGTTTAATCATAATTGATGAAATAAATTTTTTGTGTATATGGTAATTGATAAAACACTTTATTATTCATGATGATTATCACAAATTTATGTAGGCATATATGATCATTTTATTTGTAGTACAGGTGCTATTATCTAGTTTTCATGAGCTGTATTTTCTATAATATATTCCTAGGTCTTGATGGAATCCCTTAAACTAGATTATTTTAATACTTTATATATGTTTTTTTATTTCATATACTTCACTACACAAGATGGATTATTTAAAATTAATTAATATTCTTTAATTGTTGTGTTTTTTACAAAATCTATGTCAGTGAGTGAACAGAATACTCCCTACTCCTTATTCAATTATCTCCATTAAAATTTTGCATTCTGTGTGAGTATATTGATGACGTAATGGATTAAGGTATATGATATGTGATCACACATTAGTAGGGATCTCAATAATATCATACATGATTGTGTAGACAGTAGCGAAATTAGGTCATATCATATACATTTTCCCATATATATTGACTATTATTACAACTAGTGTAACAAAGGACGAGCTATGATGGATTCAGTTATATTTAATTACACATAGAAAATGGTGGAATTCATACTTGTTACATGATAATTGGATGTTCTGTAATATGGAAATGGTTATGATTTATACATATATATTATAGATTAACGTCAATGAAAAATAGTGGGCTATGTATAACGGTGGGAAAGGTTAGTCTAGGGCATGGCCAACATCAGGTGTGACATGATATATATATATATATATTATGATTTCATGAATAGATAATGTATTTTATCATAAGAGGCATATAATTAAAGATTGAGATATACAAACTCATTGGGAAGTTGATACATGTTACCTTTATTATATACTTGATTTTGTTATCATGCCAACTATCATTTCGCATTACTTCGTGAGAGTGGTGATGTTTTGATTTAGTTCACCAGATGTTGGGATATAGTTCACATGATTTATCCAATGAGTTGATTTCCTGAATTTATTCATTATTTTTTTTATTGTTCTCTCACATTTTCATTATAGGTTTTAGGATTAATCATTTTGTGTATCCTTATATTCTCACCCATATTGTTATATAAAAAGATTTTTTCTCCCTTATAGTTAGTTTGTTGTCATGTTTGGTGTTACTATATCCTAGGTATTTTATTGAGATTCTAAAGTTTGTTGTCACATCCTAGGAATTATTTATTGTTTATTTATAGTTTTAATCTTTTTCATAGATGTATGAAAATAAATTCATGTATTGTGATTGGATAATTACACATGCTATAGATTTTATTTGTTGATCTTATCACTTATCATGCAAATTATTTATTGATGGTAATGCATTCTATTTATGAATTTTATACTCTCAGTTTTATCCACTAACCCATGGCCCATTTGAGGTATGATTTAGGGTGTTAATCCAATATTAACTACCAACCTATGAGGATTACTAGTGGGGGCCATGATATAGTGGAATTAAATATTTTGTTTAATAGGAATGATCAAATTTGGTGATAGTAAATGGTGAAGATTTTAGGCATTGGTAGGGAAAAAATATCAGTAGGACATATCACATGATATAATTGGGGGATACTAGTCAAAAGATGTGATTTTATCCCCCTGTGATCCAATTAAAGTACCATATGTTTACTAAATCCACTAAGTGATGTTATTCAAAGTAAAGGGTGGAGACCTAGGTAAGGATCATGTATCATAATTGATTATGGAATAGAATGAAGTTTTTATATAATGTTACATATGAATAATTTTTATTATCCAATATTATGAATTCTATATTTTTGGTTTCGAGATCCATTAACATTTTCACTTTTACTGAAATCCCTCATGGTTGGCATCAAAACTAGGTTAGTGAAAATTATTTCTAGAGGGATACACCAACATATCACCACAAAAATTATACTAACATTGATTATTTTTGGAAGAAGACGTTTTATGTGTTTAAATGATATATTATATGCAAGTATGAGGAATTAATATCTGATCAACAGGTTGACTATCAGTTAAATAAGGGAGAGGATATCTTCAGCTTGATCGATGTTGAAATGGAATATTGAATTGTATTGGATATCAATATGATGCTTCTAGATAGGAAAAAAATACAAGGTTTTGTTCCTTGAGTATCGTGAGAAGTTTTCTATTACATGGAATATTTTTTAATAGCTAACTAATGCTTTTTCATGCATGCTGATTCATTATTAGTTTCGATAAGAGTTTTTTTCATCAACCGTGAAGGTGTATTGTTTACATGATATTTCAATACTCCACTGGGGAGTTCCAACAAGAAGGTGTTTTAATTTTGTATAATAACCTCGTAGGTTATACTTAAAATCATATTCTCTATGGGGATTTTAGGGTGTTATATTTTGGGGAGGGTTTCTATCTTGTGTTATGTTGTTATTTCTCCCAAATAATTTGTCCAATATTTCTTTACATTTTATAAAATAATGTTTCCATTTATAGTATACTAGATAAGTCTAAATATTTAGGGAAGGGAAGTTGTCATTATTCTCCAAGTGGTATATCTATAAACAATGGTTCTCAGTTTTTGGGTTCGATGAAGTCTAAGAAAGTATAGGGTTAATTCTGTCATTCTACAACATTTCTCCGATTGGATGGTAGTTCTAAAACATCTATTGTGAGATCATGATTTATTTAACATGTATATCTCATAACAATAAAAATATTTAGTGTTTGACTTTACGTAGTGGTTATTGAAAATTTGGTGACCAACTTTGGGATCTTCAATTATATCATATTCCACAAAGGATGTAATATTTGTAGGGTGATCCAGCTTATGGTTAATATATAGCGTATGTGACTTGAAAAGTATAACCCTATGATTCTTATAATCCCTTAAAGACATATCAATTAGTATGAATAATGATGTTTTTACCATCAGAGTTATAGATGTTATAGATGTAGACATGATGAGATGTATGATCTAGAGATTCCCACAATGTAGATCCTTATTTCAGGTGATTTATTATCTTATTATATTAAAATTGAGTGTATAAATTCATTTATTCTGGATATATGAACTCTTTTATTTCATTTTTGCTAGTCCATGTTGTTGGACATGTGGTAGAGAGGCTCCAAGTCCCCTTGAAATTAATTACTATATTTGGAGGCAATGTTATATTATATGATGTGTTGCGATATTATGAGATGATTCTACGGTAGAATCACAATTGGGGAGGTTTTATATGTTTTTAGATATTTCCATAAGTCAATATACATAGCATGGAATGGTTGTATTTAGTATAAGAAATTGTGGATTAAATTTAGAGGTGAGTTATTATCTATAACGAAAATAAAGTGTATTCATTATTAATTAAAGTGAAAGACAATGTTATTAGTTAGAGGAATGTCAAGGAATTATCATATTTTATGATGAACCTAATGTTTGTTTAGTGGAGGATTATTGGATGCTATTTGAATTGTTTATAGAAGTGTAACATAATGTTTTTTGACGAGGTTGTGAAACTACCCCCTTTACATGAGGTTAATAAAAATATATAGTTATATTTGGTAATCACTATGATATTGATTTATTCATATAGAATGATTTCTTATTTGTTTTGAAAGCCAAAAATTCATATTTATGATCTTATGTAAAAGGGTTTCATATGGAATAGTCTATCAGAATTTTGTGATTTAGTTCTATTTCTAAAGAATGGAGATGATAATCTGTATTTTTATTGATTATTATCGTAGAATTGGGTGTATGGGAATTGATTTTATTCCCTTCTATGGATTGATGATGTATTCATCAAGCTTATTGGATCTAGCAGGCTCTTAGAGAGGCATTTATGGTTGGGATATCATTAGATACATAAAAAAATCATATTTGGAATTATGAGTTCAATACAATGGTATTTTTTGTCATCAATTTCCCATCCATGATTATTGTATTGATGAATTAAATATTATATGAATTTTTGGTTTATTTCATTATAGTTCTCAATGATTAAATCCTTCTGTATATCAAGTTGTAGTAGGAGCATGCCGGGTCATGGAGAAATTTTTTATTTTTCCTCCACCACCCTTAAATACATTGAAAGTTAAACATAGTTATTTCAATGATCTTGAGATCAATTTATTATGATATGTTGTGTATCAACATATATTATACATGGATCCTTCTCTGACTAAGTCATTTGTTTCTTCGGTAGCCCCAATAGCATTATAGAGGTGTATAGTTTCATTAATTTTGCAATATATTAATAGAGGTTCGTAGACAAAATTTCTCCGATTATTACTCACTTGATTGACATGTCCTAGAATGATTTATATTTTTGGATGATTTTCGAGTTCCAAGATACACATGAGTATTTGAAGGATAAAATAGATAGTACTCTTTAACAACATCATATATATGTGGGTGTGGTGTTTTTGTTTTATTATGATGCTTATTTTATTTTATTTTATTGCATCATAATATAATAGAGAGCCATTGTTAGTCAATGAGAAAATGTAAAGAGAGAGTGGGGGGAATTAATTGACTTTTATAAAATAACAAAGTAAAATAAATGTTAAATTGAAAAAAAATTATTTTTTATATGATGAAATAATGAAACAATAAATTTGATATTTAATATAAATTATATTATCAATGATAATTGTAAAGTACATTATTTAATTTATGAAGATTAATTTTATCAATATCGAATGATGAAATTTATAAATTGAAATAAAATAGAAAAAAATTGGATAGAGGATTTTAGTAATTGCACATGATGAGCCCCAACATATCCTCGCCTCAGGATTAGGGGTTTATATTATTTTTACCTTAATTTTAATCAAGATCAAGAAACCCATTTTCAGTTTATTATTTAAAAAATTATTAAGAAACAATTTCTCCCAATTATTTACCAGGTTATGTAAAGAAACCTACTTATGAATATCCCTCACATTGGCGGTTTTCGGCACCCATCCTTCTCTTTTTGGTTTTGAGAACCGTTTAAAAAAATTAATTTATTAAATATTTATTTTATTAGAATAAATATTCAACAATAATGATATATTATCTCTCTATAAATATTTAAAAAAATTATAGGATTCATATACAAATAAAATGTGTGATTATTTTAGGTAATTAATAAAAGATAATTGGATTTTTGAGAGGATCATCAAATTAATAGAAAATTGGAATGGGTTTAATCATAGATTTGTTAAAAATGATCATTATTAGTATAAAATATTACTTAATTACCTATATATAGCCTCCATATATCCAGTGTACAATATGAAATTATTTGGGTCCATTAAGCATGACAATGAGTGATATAATGGTGATTTGTCTTATAATAGAATTTTGTTCACTATTCAGTGCCAATGCTTCTTATGTTGTGGTAGACCTCATTATTACATGGAGGTTTAATTTGTAGTGTAGTATTTTGGGATATATTGTCTAGTTTAAAAGAATAATTGGAGGTTATTTTAATCTTGAGGCTGCTACAAAAATTTCCATATGATACATCATTGATAAAACTAGCATATACCTTTTACGGCAAAGTTATTTACCATGTGGCGTAACATACATGAGTTTATAGGATTTGAGTTTTGAATAAAATGTTGGTATTGAGATTTATATCATGATATTTGGTGAGTAAATTATAAGAATCTGTAATATAGAATATACAATCTCATTTCATTGAAATTTTTATTCTGCAGCTTTTTGTGATGTAGAGTAGATGTTGGCAGAGTGGTCTTCATATTTAATGACTGAGTAAAAGAATATTATAACAATTCATTAATGACATTTATATAAACATTTAAATTATTACTATTTTGTTTTATTTCAATCAATTGAACACATTGGATATATAAATTAGTGTTTGTGATCATGAAAACATCATGAGAGAGAGGTATAATAATGTACCCATATTTAATAATCGCAAACACATGACAAGAAATGAAATATCAACTGTTTAGAAAGAGTGAGACATATATTTAATTAAACTCTTGGTAATATTTTTAATATTAAGATTATAAATAGATTAACTATAATATATTCAATATGATCAAAAACCCATTCAATATGATTAATATATAAATAAATGATATTCAATATGATCATCTGATTAAAATAATGAAAATAACCACGAATAAGTCCTACTTAGAATTATATAACTATTTTACCTAATAATAGAAACACTCCTCCACATGAATAACTAAAACATATTGCCTTTTTAAAAAAAATTCTCCCCTTTTGACATAAAACATTCACACACATATTTTGAATATAAAAAAGAGAACATGGAAGAGAAAAGAGACGTTTTTATATGTAATTGAACGTTGTATAATGTAATAGTGTAATGAATAAAAATATTACTCAAAAATATTATAAAAAAATTAATAACCAATATTTTAGTATAAGGAATGTATATCATAGAAAAGTAATATGGTAGAAAGATGTACAGCTCAAGAGATGAACTAAAGCTAAAACATGCATCATCTCAAATTAAAATAGCATTAGAGATAAAATAAAAATTTAAAAAGATTATGATTGATAAAGCAAGTATCCCAAAGTAATAGGATAAGATAATAATAAAGAAACTGGTTAATAAAATGTAAAAAATTTAAAAATAAAATTTGAAAAATAATAAGAAATTGATTGATTGATAAATTTAAATAAATTAATAAAAAATAAATTAAATAAATAAAATAATACCTCCCCCCGCCCTTTAAAAAAAGAATTTATAGATAAAAGAGATAGAGATGTTAAATTTTTTTTTAAAATAGTATATAAAATTTAAAAAGAAGAAAAAATAAAGTTCCTTTTTAGATCATCTAATAACAATATAGAAAAGAAAATGGTTAGGTCTCCCATAAATTAGCTCATGTAAAAAACAAAATGAGAAGAAAAAATAGATTAATCAATTCGATATTTATATAGTAAATTTTTTTAGAAGAAACTATATAAATGATAAATGATTTCCAGTAGTGCAGTACAATAGATTTATTAAAAATCACATGTTGGATTCTAGATTATTAAGTCCATCAAATATATCTACAAAAGAATTTAGAACCTAATCTTGTTTAGATAATGATTTTATATTAATTAAATGGGAGTAATGATGTATAGATTTTATTATTACATATTTTTTATTTTTTCAAAAACATTCATAAGTTAAATTCATATTTCTATGAAAACAATTACAAAAAATATTTCACTTAAATCATTTTACAAAGGTATGATTTATGAAAGAACTAGAATTATTTGAAAAATAATAACCATGAATATCATTTATAAGGCATAGAGAACCTATAATAATGTCAAGATATTGATCACTATGGGTGAAAATAACAAGATTAAACGTAAAACATTTTATTTTGGAATTTAAATTCCCAATGTTTGGTTATTTTTTTAATTTTGAAACAAAATCATATTTCTATTTATGAAGGAGTCCATTATAATTAAACTATTGATCATTTTTTAAAAATAATAATTTTTTTCCTAGTAATTTCATTGTAATTAATTTTTTTTATTTGAAATAATATTATGAATATTTTATTGATAATAAGTTCAAGAAAAAAAGGATTATTGTGAGGAAGAATTACAATGAGAAGGAGAGTGAGAAAAATAATAACTAACCACACTACATTGAAAAATATGTCATATCAATAATTTAACATATTTTTCACTTGAGGAGGTGGAGTCTAATAATTTTAGAACAACACTCTATGTTAACAAATCAACATATTTTTAGAATTCATATTTTATTTCACTTTGTTTTAATATATAGGGAATTATGGTCTAATATGTCCAATCTTATTTATTCCTATTATGTTATTTCATAGATTGAATTTGAATTTATTTTCATTATGATATTTTTTCCTCCTATATTCTATTATTTTAATATGTTCATCAACCATTCGATCAAAGATTTATTATCAGATTAATCTTCACAAAAATTATCATTGAAATAATATCTTCTTTTCGAATATTCAGATTTATTTTCACCTTTATCTTATTTATATGATTCATTATTTATAATAAATTCATATATCAGGATATATATGATATTATCTAAAATTGGTATATTTTTTATGTCTTTATCTTCATGAATAATCATCACTATTAGTTCCCATGATTTAAGTCCTGCTGGAAGTATTTTATTTACTATTGTTTTGGTAGACATATCATCACAAATAGATTTTTTATCACTAAATTTGTTTTGATAATATAAAAAATATCTATAATATATTATTTTTCATGCATCTAAAATATTTCAAGTTATATTATAAATTTATTCAATATATTTTAATTAAATGCATTCATAATTTCATGTGTGACATCTAGAAATATACATATATCATGGAAGTTTTTTCAAGTAGATATACAATTAAATTATGTTTGGTGAATTACATAGTATAGATCATTCATTGGATTACCATTAAGTTTAAAGAAACTAATATCTAATTTTTTTATTTATTATCAAATTATTTTTTAGTGTATCCATGCCTAACCATTATTTAAACAGGATAACCAATGCTATTAAGATAGGTAGAGATATGATTTTTCTATTCAGAATAATTTGAAACATTATAGAATAGATATCATCCCAAGTAACATAATTTGGGATGATTTTTAAAATATGATTACATTTTATAAAATAATCGTACATTGAAATAATATAATATTTTGAAAATTAAACAAAATTAAAATAGGTTATCAGGAGTAAAATAGAAACATATTCATTGATACAAATGATATTTGGGGAGAAAACGGTAGGTGTTGAAATTAATTTAATAATTTACATAATTAATGAAAATATAAAAATAATTTTTTTGATAAGATGAAGGGATAATGTGATAAATTTTATCAATTTTAAAAATGATATAATCAATGTTAATTCAGTGACTAATACCTGGATAAAAAAATCATTTCTAAACTTTTAAATTTTTTTGGTATCAAGATCCAAAGATGTGAAACCGAAAGTAAAAGTTAAAACAAACAATGTTTGATAAAGGAGTGTGAAAATATCTTGACATGAGACTATGTGTCTTCACCCCTCAATTTTATAGGATGGAGTTACTAGGTCCTTATATATGATTTAAGTAGTAAGAACTCAATATTACAATTCATTTTCACAACTATAGAACGAAACCTATTGATGAAGATCCATCACTTTATATGTTTTGTGCACCATCTGCCACTCTGTGGTGGTGATCACCTATTGAGAAATAGAAAGGATAATAGTGATATTTGATGTCAAAAATCATGTACAGTTCTCCTCACTTATCTCTATATGATTATTGATACTATATAAAGAAGGTAGATATATATACAATGAGATATCATTTGATAGATTTAGAAATAAGAATTGTATTTTTATGGAATCTTGGGATTGATAGTGATTTTTTTATTTAGAGTATTATTGAAAAGATCAATGATTATAAAAAAATACTCCATATTCCTCTCCATATAGACTCTAGATATTTATGGAATATCATGGGAATCATCTTCTCTAATATAAATGACAACAAAAAAATAATATTGATTTGATGAGAAATAAAATCTTTTTTACTATTTTGGATCAATGTTCCTTGTTGTATGGTTGAATTTGCTACACTATAGAGGTGGAGTTTGTGTGTTAGGGATTTTGGATACAATGGTGAGTCTAATATGATCTTTTAGATGAATTATGGATTTATAGTTTTCCAGATGTTTTCCATTATGTTATGTTGTTGATGATTCTGATGAAGAATTTATGCAGTGTAGTCCTTTTCCTTATGGAATAGATTTAACAGTGGTTAGAAAATTAAAGGATTTTATACAATATAGATACTAGGATATTACTTATTATATTTATAGAGGTTGTTGGATCAAGTGGTACTATAGTATGGCCCTTCTCATGGGGTCATAATTTTTGTTATTTAATTTTATATTTTTTAGAGTAGAGGACTGATGTGTGGTCTTTAATGAAATACCAAACCCTTCATTTGTTTCATTTATATAAATATATGGAATATTAAAAATGTAACTTTTATCCTCTCTATTGAAATTATTAGATATATAAATGTGTCTTTGTGACCATGAAAAAATCACATGAGATAGAGAGTCAGAAAAATGATTACCTCTTATACATGTCACCTATTATGGCCTTCTAAATGAAGATATTCCACCCATGATATTGAGCTAACAATGGTTTGTATTTCATTGAGGTTGTGATTTCCTTGTTATTATGGAAGAATTATGTCATTTTTGAAAATGTTTCTGTCCACATATATCAGAAGTTTTTAATGTATATCATCACCCATCATGATTAAATTTCTGGATAGTGATGGTGGATATATTTCTTGAAGGATTTTTATTCCATGATTCCCTACATTCAATAGATATCTTATCTTGTGGAAAATATACTGAATATAATTTCCTGTGGTGATGTTGTGTGTCAGAAAAGTTATTCTTTGAGAGTGATAGAGAAGATATTTATGATACCACTTGATATGGGATACATTCATGGTATATGGTCCCTTTATTAGGTGATATTGAAATCATACATGGTGATGATGTGGTAGGAATCTAATTTTGGAGATTTTGAAGTAGAGTTTTAGAGAGGTTCATATCTTTTTGGTTATTTTTCTTAGCGATAATCTGATAATGATCAACATCAAGAATTATTCTAATGTTTGATCATCATTCCTTAGTGATGCATGATACTATTCTATTTCAATTCCCTAGTTAAGATTTTGTTTTACATCATGGTGTGCTTAAGATTAATCTTTTTTGATGGTATAGTTTTGGTGTCCAATAATTAAGAGATATGTTGTAGAATTTTATAATTAATTTTTTTTAGAGGGTAACGAATGAGAATCACGTTCTTAGTGGTTTACTTGATAGAATTGATGTTCCCCAGTATAATTGTGAAGTAAAAAACAAGGAATTAGTCACCGATTTGACTTAATATTAGAGAGGATAAGAAGTAAAATGTGTGTTGGAATTTTTTTTGAAAAATTTATCTCACTGTTTAGTGATTAATGATTCAAATACAAATTATTTTTATCAAGTCATTATCCAGCCAATGTGGTGAGGCTTCATGTGATTCTAATGATGATCATTTCCAATTTGGATTAATATTTCATAGATATTGTGTTGAGATGTCTTTATAATTATTTTGGATCTCATTTATGACTTTACATAACTTTTAATCCATAGATGGGTGGTCATACATAGTAGACAATCCAATCATTGAAAGAAAAATTGTAAACATGTGTTTTGAATGTTGTAGGTTCACAGGAAAAATAATTGACCATATAAGAGTTCACATATAATAATAATTATCATTAAACCATTAACAAGGCCATGTTCAAAACATTGTATGTCAAACCTTGTATATCTTTGTTTTGTGGTATTTTTTTGGAGATTCAACAATTCTCAGACCAGAATTTGAGAATATCACTATAAATAAGGGTTAGTTGATTTCTGAGTGGATGAAGGTATCACATTATAATAATATGTACCATATATAATATGATATTCATATTGATTTTTAATTTACATTTAATTTGATCTTGAAGATATCTCTTCACTTTACAAAATGTATGTTCGGTTATGGGAGTAAGAATTCTCCCATACTTGAATTGCCTATTGAAGAATTGGAATATGTTAGTGTTGTTTCATATTAGATAGCACTTTTTTATTGATGAATTAGATTTATGAAATTCTTTATATATCACTTATTTATTGGAATCATTATGATGAATTCCATATCATTTATTATAAAGAGTTAAATGTTATAGATTGTTAAACATTATAGGTATATCACTTTGAGATTCCATACCATCAAAAAATATATTATAGGAGCATGATAATCAATTGGGTAATTGTCAATGGAAGAATAGTTTATTAAACGAGTGAACTTGGGAGAGTGAATCATATATGGGTTCTTAATATCCCATGTTTTTCTATGTTTTATTTTATTGAGATAATTCATATAACCATGGTTAATTTATAATATTATTGATGGTGTTTTGGGTTTATTATTGCTATTTATTAATGTGTTTGCGGTGTTTTATGGTAGTTATATCCCTGAGAGTTATCTTATGTGGTGATTTTTATAAATTTTCCTTTTATATACTATGTTTTTTTATTCCGGAAAACCATAATAATTTACGAGATATCTAATATAAGTGAGCAATTTTTGGAATCCCTCTATTTAAGTTTAATTAGTCATAAAGGTGTCAATATAGAGTTTTTAGGGTTTATAGGTTTGGGTAATAATGTTTTCAGTTATCAAGGATGTAAAATTACCATTGTTGTAGGTGATGCGGTGGCCATTGTGAGGACTCTATTAAAACGATTTCCATGGGAGCTGGGAATTGATATGCATAGTGAACTAGTTGAGAGAAACATATTTTTTAGGGGCATGATATATAATGGATTTACCTAAGTTAAATAGGGATAGAATTCATGACTAGGGTGGAGGGAATGTTGAGATTCCCAAGGCCTCGACTCATGGGTTGAGTAATAAATACATATTATTTAAAATTGAATTCAATGAATAGTTGGAATACCAAAACTAATATTATGCATATTTCAATAAATTTAATATTACATATCATAATAATCAAACAATCCCAGAACACAAATCATTAGTTCCCTTTTATATTGGCTGTATAAAAATCATATTGGGAATTTTCTACATAATATCTCCGTACTAGACCCACTACTATAAATCTATTAGGTTAGTTCATCATGATAACCAATTGAATGGATAGAATAAGAAAGATGTGATATCAACCTACAAATAAGTGAAAAAATTAATAATGTGCCAAAAATTATTAAATCATCATAATATTAGAAAACATGGATGAAATATATATCAATAAAATTTGACCACAGGGCATGATAAAAGATCATGTATCCTCAAACGATGGAACATATTACATGGCATAAGAGTTTAGAATCAATAAATAATAAACATGATCTGAAATGAGTGACATAGTCATATAACATATAAATATAGAACAATAATAATCATTTTAAATCATACTTAGGGGATTGGAAATCTATATCAGACTCCCATAATATAGTGGGATTGAGTAAAAACTTGTGTATCATCATGGGATTCGATAACAACACATTTTCCCTCTTAGGAATGGTATAACAGCCCATGTATCCTCTTAGTACTGGGATAAAAACTCATAAACCCACTTAGGATTGTTTTAACATTTTGTGTACCCTATTGTATTTGGATATCCACTTGTTTACCCTTGGACTTATGATAACATCAACTATACCCTTGGTTTTAGGCATAAAAAAAGTGTACCATTTGGATTAGGATAAAATGTTGTGTAAAAATATGATATCCTGATACATATACCTTTAAAAAGCATTATAAGGATGTATAGGGCACTTACCATATAATAATGAAAATCTATATGCATGTGTCTTGATGGCCCATAATTTCATCAATGAAATTTTCATTCTGTATATATATTTCTTCCATATATGGTAATATAATATTATATTATGCCCACACGCCACAATATAAATCCTACTAAATTATGTTATACAAATTTGAACATTAAAAATCTGGAAAAAAATTTCCCTCATAATTTAATGTATTACAGCGATAAAAAATAGATAAAATATTATTATAAAAATGGGAGAAATTGTATCTACTCGATCAACAAGAACAATTTCACTCATAAAGAATGTTGTAGAAATAATGAAGAATATAAGTAATGAAATAATCATTTTCGAAAATAAATAAATAAATATATATATATATATATATATACATTATACTAAATATAATTTAATGAATAATGACTGAAATTTTTGGTATTTATATTTTTCAAGGGAACCATATACCAATTAAAAATATAATAGTTGGAATTATAATCCAACTATAACATTAGTAATATATCAATTAGGAATATTAATCTGAACATTAGATTAGAAACATTATCCATGGAAGTGAAAATTAATATTTTTGTATACTATAAAATGAAAATATTATATATTTAAACCACAATACAAGAAAATAAATGTTTTAAAAATGATATATTATTTTCATATATTTTTATAAAATAAAAGAAATTTTCTTTTTCTTTTATAAAAATAAAACTACTCCAAATAATTTATATTTTAATAAAATAAGTTTATAAATAATTATTAATTTTTATTATAATTATAATTACTATTTATGTTACATTAATTAATTTCATAATGGGTCAATAAATTGATCGTAATATTAAAATTGGTATTTTTCTAATAAATAATGATTTTATTTCTTTATAAAAAATATATTATTTAGAATTTATTTCAATAAATTGGATTTCAATTTATTTATCGTAACTTTGAGAAATTTCTTGGGTGTATTGTTGTATTATTTTAAATATATAAATTTTTGTTAAATAGTAAAATACAAAAAAATTGTGGTATATCAAAATATAAGCTATATGCAAGAATTTTGGAGTCATTTATGTTGTCCGAACCAATTAATTTGAACTCAATTGAACTAGTTACTGTATATAGTTACAATAATAATAATTAATGGTAGTATTGATTGAAAATAAAAAACTAATGGACATAATATTCAATAACACCACTCTTCTACGTTATAAATACAACGCATCACCACCCATTCTCCTCAAACCATCAAATACATGGAGATCTCCAAATTTATATTCAATTTCCTAAAATATCATTTACCATAGCCTGATTTTTAATTATCTCAAATAAATAACAGTTAATTGTTCCTTAAAGAGTATTTCAAGGAAAAAGTATTTGTTAAGTATTATTCACGATTTACCTCTTCTAAATTCTTTTATTCTCCAACCCTTACCAGACCACCATCATAAAACATGGTTTAATAAATCCAATATAATATATATAATCACGTTTTGTACATAATACTTAATATCTACTATCAATTTATTTCTCATATACTTATATTCTAAAAAATGAAAAAAAACATTTTGTATTATGTTAATTCATCATCTTTGTGGATGATGAGTTTTCATTTTCCACCAATACCTTCATGGTAGGTTAAAATACAATAATAATGTATTAAAATGAATTAATTATGTGTATTGTATATTTATTAAAAATTTACAATGAATATTTCTTCATGATATAAAATAAAATAAAAATAGTTCATGATGTTCTATAAAATAAAAAAAATTACTAACTGTATAATTGAAGTATTTCACTAAAATCAGCGTGTCTATGTCAAAACAATATGGGTATTCAGGAGAATTTAAATTTCTATAAGTACATGGATACCATTTAATTAATCTTCTAGAGTTCTACACTCACGTACAAACCATCAATAATTATCTGAATGCTTTCCAATCATCGAACTATAATACCAAATCTCTAGGGGAAAAAATGTATTTCTCATTCAATTGATTATGAAGGAGAAAAAATTCATAATAAATTTTTTATATAGACAAAATAGGTTCTAAATTTAGTGATTTAAAATATAATATTATTATCTAAAACCTTAATTAAAAGGAATGAATGGATTTCGATATAATATATGGGATCTCTCCCAAACACAATTTTTTATATAACGATCATTCAATAAATAAATCATATTATCTATCTATTTGATGTTATGAAATTCATATAAATTATATATATATGCCTATTATATATAGATATATATTATTATACCTTCATTTGATGGTATAATACATACCTTAAGTTCATTTATCACATTCAATTTGATTACGACATATGATTGATTTGCTTTTGTGAAACACATATAGAAATACATATAATGATAAGTGTTCCTAAATAACAAATAATTAATTGGGTAATGTTATATTCTCATTATATGTAATGAATGAGACTTGGACGTAAACCTAATCTATGATTGGAATATATCCACCATGTGATTTTATATTTTTGTTTATCCTTGACATAAACCTATTACTTTTTTATATTGCCTCCACATTCATATCAGAACCTGATCTTATAATTTTAGGATCATTATGTTATTCTTCCATAAGATCCATCATAATTTTTTATTGTTCAGGATATAATATTATGCCTTTGATTTTTATTTTATTCTTCTCCTTCATTATTATTCCATCACTGGGATTTATTGATCACCACTTTATTTTATGTATTCCCAAGGCCATCCAATGTAGTATTAGAGACTCAAATAAATTTAGGTGATCATTTTTGGTATTTAAATAATGATTATTTATTTCAAATTCAATTTTTTTATACATATTGATATAAATATATATACAATAAAATTTCATACGTTGTTTAAATTTAATGTATATATATTTCATAAATCTTGTAATAATATTTGTAAATGGAATTCAACATGATATCAGTGACACAAAATAACAATCATATAACATAACTTGACGAACCCATAGAAATAAAATTTTCTTCATAACATTTCAAAATGGCATCAACTTAAATTTATGCAATAGTTAGATTGGTTGATATCCTAAAATTAAATCACACAAAATAGGTACATTACAAGGTAATTTAAGGGCGATTCATTAAACAATACTCAATATGTGATATATTTATTTGATATAAAGTCGTAAATTGAAAAAAAATCTTGAAAAGAGTTTTCATAACACTTTTTTTTCTTATTGTAAAAATGAATGAGTTTCGATTCTCCTTAAAAAATAATTTTCATGAATGTAACATAAAAAAACATCATTAAAATACATATTTAGAATTAATACAAATAATTTTTCCTTTAAATATAAATTATTATTTTCTATAGTAACTATTGAGTTGAAGATAAAATATATAATCATGAAATGAAAATCACCTTATTATTTTAATAAGACATTATTTAAACCCATGTAATTTAAAAATGTAATAAATATTATTTTTAAATAAAGGTAAATATAATCATCAAAATCAATGGAAATATACATAATGAGGTTTTAAAATAATAAATTATGTCATTCTGAGGATGAAAAAATATGGAAATTGATGATAAATATCTTATTGGATAGGATGTAAATTATTCTTAACAATGTTAAAATCATATGAGAAATGAATTCATATAGGAAAAACAACAGAATTACAAATTTAATTCTACGTTAAGATAAAAATAAATTATGACATAATCAATTATTTTGGTGGAAAAAACATATAAGAAATTGGTTCATTGTAAATCATTATAACTCCCAAAAAATTAGGTTCGAGCATATAAAATACCTGTAAACATAGGAATTACTTGAACAGAAATCCCATTAATGATAGAACTAGAAATTTATTTTCAAATACCATGTTTTTTATGAAATTAAGATTAAAAATATCCCTCATTTAGTATATACAGCTAATAATATAAAAGAATTGGTGAATATGAAATATGTATCATAGAATGAAATATTACATGAAAAAACATAATAAATTTTGTATAATTTGTGTAAAATCATCATTAAAGAGATAAATTTAAATTTAACTATAAATATCCAAAAATAATGATTTAATAACTATATTATATATAATATAGGCATTATACACAAAATAAAAAATAATTTAGGTTCATAATATAAAACAAGCCATAAAGAGGGAATTCGAGATGAGAAACCCCTTCCATTACTCTTGAATTCCATGAAATCACTTTATCATCCTATTTAATAAATATAAAAATATCTATATTTTATTTAATAAACATTTTCATTTATAAAACCTTTTATAATATTCAATTATAATTAATATTATACATTTTTATGTAGTCAATGTTGACATTTATCATCATATCTAAATGATTTTGATTTTTTGAACATGTTTTGTAAGGATGATATTAATCTACATAATTTAATTCCAATATAATAATTCCTATATTATTTAAGTGACATGAATAAATTTTTTTAATGATTTATAAATTTCCAATTTTATTCCATCAGAGTTTTATTAATGATTCGTGAAGATGAAATTAGTGAAGAGCTTATTTCACAACATTTACCAATATAAACTGATTAATTTATATTATCATTAATCATTATGTCAAAGAATATGAATAATATTCAAGATATATTTTAATCCTTAATATAAAATATATATATTAAATACAACTTCAAAACCATACTTGTTACACATTTTTTAATTATAAATCATGTCATCCATAAAGATGATAGTTCACACATATGCACGAATGATATATGCATTTTTGAAATGGATGTGAGGGGACTAGAAAATGGTAGCATCATGAATATTATAAAAAAATTATTATAAAAAATATTCATATTTAATTATATTAATATTGTTATAAAATGTTTTGATATGTATGGAAAAAAAATACTAGGAGGCTGATAAAACTATGGTTGAGGTTTTCATTCCTCTCTTGAAAATATACATAGAATTGATAATCTTTGTCAGGACCCATCCCCCAGGGCCCATGTTTTGACTACCTGAAACCCACCTTCCATAAGCTAGGGGCTGGGAATAACACTGAAAGGAGTTTTCCCTAAATCCGTGAAGGGAATTCCTTTATAATCTTCAAACTCACCTATCCAAGCACACAACAAGATACAAACCCAAGGAATCTGTATAACCAAAATAAATATGAATGTAAAAGGGGAAGTAATACAATCCCAATAGAAAAGGTACAAGTACAACTGAAATACAATAAAACTGAAGAATGAGAAAAGAAATATTTTGGATCATCCTCCGAGGTTCCTACCTGAAGTGTAGGTATGGATCACCTCCTCAGTACTCCACGTGCCCCCATCTCTTCTCCGTACCAACACGCCGTATGGTCCACCTCCTGGTACTGTCCATTCCCGGTACTCTCCACCTCAGTTAGCGCTATCTGTCTTCTGCGTCCAACACAACGAGGTGTAGGCATACCCCATGCAGTGGTGAGTATAACGATACTCAGTAGAGACCATAAGACCCTCTACGTCTCACAAAATCCATCAAGTATAAACCACAAAGTATGAAATCAACATATAACATTACATATTTATATACCAAAAAATATACATATGTTATCAAGTAATCAATCTCAATCATGTGGAAAACTTAAAGGTTCTAACTCCGCTCACACCAGGATTTATTCTAGGGGTAGTAACATGTAACATGTAACATTATAAACCCTCATATGATGGAATAACTCCTCCTCTATCATGTATTGTGTGCCTATCATGTCACACTGAGGCCCTTCCCACTAACCTTGGATTGTTTAGGTACTCCTCCCGTCGAGAATTGTGTGTCTATCATGTCAGCGAGGCGCTCCCCACAATGAGTCTGCCACATCACCAAGGTGCTCTCCCTCATGGTCTACTAAGGTACTGCTCCGGTCGAGTGTCTTGAGTCTGTCGTGTCACCAAGGAGCTCCCCGCCGTGGCTCTGCTGCATCAACATGGTGCTCCCCACTCGGCCAGTGAAGTCACTCCGAGTTAAAACGGTCAGCAGATGTCAAGTCTCTGCTAGAAACCGGGTTCCCACACTATGCTCACTTGTCTCCAGGAGTATCAGCTCCACAAGAAATTGTTCGATACTCTAACTACCATGAAGTCTCATGATGAAGTTACTCAAGGGTCCTCAACATCAAAGGGGTCTCAATGTTACAGACGGTGTGTTAATCGAACGCTCGGCCTCTGAGTTATTAGTCTATCAGTCCCGGGGGCCCGATTGGATTCGTGCTCGATCCAACTTGATTATTCCCTACATTAATAAAAAACTCTAGTGGGGTATAATCAAAGAGACCGTCTCACTCCAAGATTCCCAATCCTATAGAAGGTTCGTCCAATGGACGTCTGGTGCCAATGATATAGCCGAAAAATGTAAAAGGGGTCGTAGTTGGGATAGGTCCAGTCTGACCATGCTGGATCGACCTAGAACATATTGCGTCCTAGACCATTGTGTTTCACCCGGCATATTAGGTGGTTTGGTAGGCCGTGGGGGCCACCGGAGGTAGTAGAGGGCCACAGATGGCCGCGAGGGGGCAAGGTCAAGGAGCAGCTCTTCTGGAAGTTTTCGTGATGGCATAAGGTCGTGGGGTGGCTAGGGCAGGGTAGCTGAGAGGTTATGCGGGAAAAGAGGTCATGGCGGCCCAGAGGGCTGGCAGGAGGTGTGAGAAGGGGTGGCTCAGAGGTCCGTCAGGCGACGCGATCGGGGAGGCTCATAGGGCTGGTGGGCGGTGCGAGCTGGAGCAGCTCGGAGTCCTACGTTGAGGGTGGTTCGGCTGGGACGCAGAGACGATTTTTCCAGGATCCCAGAGCATCGTGGGGGTGTGGGGCTAGTTCAATAAGTAGGCTGGAGCACCGCATGCTAGTTCGGCTGGGGAGTGAAGCCAGGGCACATGGTCGGTTCGGACGGGATGACGAAGTGTCACAGGTGGCTCGGCCAGGGCATGGATCTGGGGCACAAAGTTATGGCGCGAGGCCGGTTCAGATGGGATACCGGAATGCCACGGGGGTGGCGCGGGTCGTAGAGGCCTTGGGTGGCAGTTTTGTTTCCATTATCACCTTCTTCGCCTTCCTCCATTTCATAGAGTACAGCAAAGTAGAATGGAGGAGGGGTCAAGCCATGTTATTTTTGTCCCACAACTTCCGCATTTAGAGTGATAGTAAATTGTTCACAAAGAAAGGATCATTAACATGTATGGAAGATATTTTAAAACTTAATTTCCCACAACCCTCATCAATCTCTATTCCTAAATCCCACAAAAGAATTAGAAGGAGATTACATCGGAAGTGATAATCAATAAACCCCTACCTCATTATCTTGATGGCGTTGGCATGAGGAAGAAGGTGAAGTCATCAACATTCATCTCGTCTTCCACACACCTCTAATCCCGGACTTGAGCATCGGTTCATCGTAGTCGAATACATTCCTTTTCCACATTCATCATAGAGGAAGCACTCTTCGTGGAGGAAGCATTCTTCATTGGATAATATTTCTCTCAATTCCCCCCAAATGTAATATTGTGCCAAAATAATAGATTATCCTCTCTATTATGTTTGTTGGCATAAATTTAAAATGGATACATTAATGTGGTGTGTTTACATTATTATTTGGGGAGGGTAGGAACAATTATGTGGGGAGATCAAGAGGTTTCACCCAAATTAATTATGGAGTTCACGAGGTTTCATTAGGGAGGTGGTCCCAACCACAACAATATCCACAAGGTAGTTACGCTTGGTTGGTTCCCACCACCAAGCATTCAATTTGGAGAGAAAAACATTTGTGTTCCCCAACACCATAATATCCACAACTGGGTGGTTACAGCAAAAAAATGTCTGTTTATATTATTTTATTATATCCATTTAAAGCTCAAAAATTATCTTTCACCCTCGACCAATAATCATAGAGGTGAAACTCTCTTGAAGTGAATTTTCACACTATGAGTTCAACGATGCCTCATATTTCAATTCTGAACACTGGATCAAATGATAGAAAAACCCACTAGCACGTTTAATGAACATACCAAAAAAAAGTTTAGAAATACAATCCGGGCACTTTGGGCCTCAGAATCACATGCCATAAATTTTCTCGAACTTGTAAAATTTCCATTTAATTAAACAAATTAACCAGAAATATTCGGGTCTTGAAATTCTTCCCACATCATGGCTTTACATACTTATCAGCCAGAACTTGGAACTAAGTAAATAGGTGGGGGTACTGAGCACGCATCTGAACCTCCCACTCCCATGTTCTCTCCAGGCGGATCTCGTGCTACCAGTAAACGTGCACCAGAGGTATCAACCATCCATAAATGACCCACTCTTATTGATCCTCAATCTCTACTGCAACCACCATTAACGTCACCCCATAATCGATGTCCAGCTCTCCATGGTCGATGATGTGAGAATGGTCGTGGAGATATCTCCTCAGCTGGGTTATGTGGAAGACACCCTACACCCGATGCAACTGTGGTGGATGAGCTAAGCGGTATGCCTCCTTTCCAACACATATGAGGACATAAAAAGGTCTGATGGATATCATAGATAACTCTACGCCTCATCTAAATCCTTGTAGACCTCATTGGTGTGAGACCCATAGAAAGACATGGTTTCCATCCTCAAACTCCAAATGTCTATGTCTTCTATCCGCATATGACTTCTGCTTGCTCTGTGCTGTCTTCATCCACTCTTGGATGATCTGCACATTCTCGTTGGTAGCTTGTACCAACTTTTGATCCCACTAGTGTGGGCTCCAATGGGTTAGTTCATTACAATGGTGTTCTACAAGGTCTCCCGTACAACACCTCAAAAGGTGTCATCCCTATGGTAAAGTGATATATTTTGTTGAATGAAAACTCAATAAAAGTAAGTGATCCTCCCAAATCTGACCGAAGTCGAGGACACAGGAACATAGCATGTCTTTGAGGGTCTGAATGGTCCGCTCAGTTTGACCATCTTTCTGAGGATGGAAGGTTGTTCTCAAATAAAGCTTTACCTGAAAGCCTCCTGCAACCCCTACCATATACAGGAATTAAAACATGCATCGTGATTGGAGATAATCATCAAAGGTACTCCATGTATATGTACAATATCTTACACATAGAGACGTCTCGTACTCTTTACTAAACTCTGCTTTCTAATCAGTAGGAAGTGGGCCAACATGGTGAGTTGGTCAATAATCATCAAAATTGAGTCATGTCCCATAGATGTACATAGAAGTCCTATCATGAAGTCCATGGATATCTCATCCTACTTCCATCCTGGACCTCAAAAGGCTGAACCAAGCATGCTGGTACATGATGCTCCGCCTTCACTTGCTGACAAGTGAGGCACCACGAGACAAAATTTGCTACTTCTTTCTTCATTCTCGGCCACCAGTTCTATCTTCGGAGGTCCTGGTACATCTTCACCACTTGTGGATGTACCTGCTAGAGGGGATGTGTGGAAGTCCCTCAACAATTTTTCTTGAGGTGACACAAGTATCATTGTATGTCTTCTGAAGAGGATGGTGTGCTCCCCACCTTCATAAAATCTATCAGGTGCCTACCCTGTGTGTATCTGGGCACATCGAGCATCGCAGTTAGCATCCCCACACTGCGCCTCTACGACTCACTAATGAAGTAGGGGAGTGACTGTAAGATACTGATGAAATGAATCTCTATCATGTTACATGAAGTACATATTCAAAGCGTCTAGCTACTCCTTTAACTCACCTAGTAGCTATATATCAGACCTCCTGTTGGGAGCATCTGCTACAACATTCCCCTTTCCAGGAGTATAGATTATCTCGAAGCCATAGTCTTAGAGGAACTCATTCCATCATCAGTATCTTTGGTTCAGGTCCTTCTGAGAGAAGATATACCTGCGACTCGTATGATTAGAGTACATTAAAAAATGTTTTCCTATCAGATAGTGCCACCACATCTTCATAGAGAAGACCAATGCTGCTAACTTTTAGTCATTGGTAGTGTAGTTCTTCTCATGTTGTATCAGCTGCTGAAAACCATATGTTAACACATCTCGCCCCAGCATCCGGACACATCTGAGCCTGGTCCTTGATTTGTCGTAGTAAACTACGTACCCTACTCCCTCATCTATAAGTCTGAATATGTTGCACTAGTCATCCTCTTCCTTTGTATCTAAAATCTCTACAAGAATCTGTCTGGCGAAAAAAATGATTTCCCTTTATTCATCAAGGTTGATAGTGGTGGTGAAATTCTAGAGAAATATGACCCAAACATCCGGTAATATATTTCCAATAATAGGAATCTTCTTACCTATGTCACAGTCCTAGGTGGATCCCAAGAAAGTACCTCATCAATCATTTCGGGATCCAATGCAACTCCAGCCTCTGAGATGAAATGTATCAGAAAGTTAACCTCTCGAATCCATAACTGGCACTTCAAGAGTATACCGTAAAGCTGGTGCTCTTAGAGTGTGTCCAGTACTACTTGCAAATGATAGGAAAGCTCCTCCACAATAGTCGAGTAGATTAGAATTTCGTCGATGAAGACTATGACAAAGCAATCGATGTATGGCTGAAAGATCATATTCATGAGTCCCATGAACACTCCTGGAGCATTGGATACACCGAATATAATAACCATGAACTCATATTGGTTGTAATGAAATATGAACGTCATTTTCTATACATCCTTGTCTCATACTCTGAGCTGATGATAGCTAGATTTGAGGTCTATATTTGGGAACCACTTTGCTCCCCTAAGCTAATCAAAAAGGTCATCAGTCCTCGGGAGTGGGTACTTGATCTTCACGGTCACCTCGTTTAAGTGCCAATAGTCATCACAAATACCCATGATCTCATCCACCTTCTTGTAGAATAGAATTGAGGATGCCCAGGGGGAAACACTAGGCCAGATGAATCCCTTCCCCTAAAATTCCTCCAGTTGTACCCATAGATCACGAAGCTCTGTATGAGCCATCCGATATGCTGATGTAGATATCAATGTCGTCCTAGGGTACAAGTCAATGTAAAATTAAACCTATATATGAGGAGGTAGAGCTGTAAAATCATCAGGGAAGACATCCATTTAATGGTCCACCACTACATGATAGCTAGGACTCTCCACATCAATAGCTCTAAGGGTAAGGTAAGACAACTGATGAGTGATCAGCTTCACTCTCCTACGGGTATGTCCATATTGTGTTGCAAAGGCTATGTCCTCACTGGTGAAGGTAAAAATGGTCCCATCTGTGTGGAAAAAAATCAATTTAAACCTAATATAGTCAATCTAAGCATGGAATATAGATAACCAGTCCATGACCATGATGAAATTGTAAGGAATCGATGCCACCACATGAGATCCCAGTTGAAGCTCTCACCTCCTAGAGTAAGCTCCCACTGCCAGCACCAGTGTGTAATAATAAAATCTACTTCCGTAGGAGTCCCTAGCCATATATATTGATCCAATATCTCTGTCGGAATCTCAAAGCTCCAAACTAGGGTGGTGGTAATAAAATAATTACCACCACATGTGTCAATAAGTACTGCAGCTAACATGGAATATACACATATCATACCTTGTATCATCTCCGGAGCACTGTGACCATAGGCCTCAGCTACTTGGAGGTGAGATCTCCCTTATACACCTAATCCCTGTGGTCGGGGTGGACCTCTTGTTGGTGGTGGCTACCACATCAAAAAATCGCCGTGCACCGCCAGCTGCACGCCCAACTCCTCTACCACGTCTGCAAACTCCCTGCAAACCTCCATGGTCAAACATCTATCTTTTCCCGTGTGGTCTCTCGACCGTTTACTGATCATCCGAATTATGGATCAGACACTCATGAGCCATGTGAACCTACCCGCCACATGAAAAACAATACCAGATTCTAGTATAACTGGCTCCGCTTCGGGTGCCCCGCACAACCGATCCTGAGTAATAAGGTCATCCACCAGTATTTCTGGTACTGTATGACCTCTATGAATTCTTTCTACTATCAGCTGTAGATACAATAGGTGATGACTTGTAGTGGGTCTTGCAATTGGTGACTACTCACCAAGGATACTCTCCACCATGAGGGCTTTCTCTAACATCCCTACCTGTGTTAGGATGCAGAGTGAGATCATAGAATCCTTGATCTCCCTCGCGATCCCCTACTCAAATATCTGAGACCTGAAGAATGGGTCTCTCATCATATTGGTGGAGTAACGTGAGAGGTCAGTGAACCTCACTGAGTACTGAGCCACAAACATGATGCCCTGCTGATGATGAAGTAACTCTTGAATGTGCACTACGCAAAGAGTCGGTGGGAAATACTCTGCTTGAAATAGGCTTTCGATGTCTGCCCAGAGAAGTTCCACCTCATCATGAACCTAGATAATCATGCTCCACCATCTTCATGTTGCTTCATATAGATGGTTGGCAGAAATGATTACAATGTATTCCATTAGAGTCCCTACCAATCATAAAAATTTCACCACGTCCTCCAGCCAATCCTCGGCTACATGTGGGTCCATCTCTCCCCTGATCCTGAGCGGCCTCTAGCGCTGGAACACATGCATCACACTCATGCAGCGTGCACCATCTACTTCTAGAGCTGGAGGCACTGGTGGCCCAATAGGGAATAGTACGAATGGTTCCTCCAATGGTGCCCCTACTGGAAGAGGGCCCTACACCAAGGCATCATCACTATGTGGGCTATCAGTGCGTACAACTCTCGAAACTCTAGCTGGATGTCTACATGGATGGTGAGATGACTCAAAGAGTTAACAATAAAGACTCTTGAAAAACAGACTTGCAATTAGTGTTTTTGTGCACTGAGTCTGATATTAGACATCAGGGTCCTTGTGTATGGATACGTTGGCCACCACACCAATATTGGATTCCCTAAACTAAAAACCACATTCACTACACTTAATACTCTTGTCATTAGAAGAATGATCTGAGTCCTATGTGCTACGGTAAAACCAACTCATCTAATACTAATTTGTAATGACCTATCCCTTGAGGCCCATCTTATGAATACCCCATGCCCGCCTTCCATAGTCCAGGGGCTATCGACTTGCATCAAAAGGTGTATTCCCTAAATCTGGGAAGGAATTGCTTTTATAACATATAAACTAACATAAAAAATCACACAACAAGATAAAATAAAATGAAAATTGTATAACCAAAAGAGTTCTAAAAGTAAAAGGGGCCAAAATACAAGCCCAAAAGTAAAGGTAAATGTACAACTCAAAGATAATACAACTAAATAATGTGAAAATATGGCTACTGGATCATCCTATGAGGTTCTTACCTGAATGGTAGGTACAGATCACATCCTCAACACTCCACGTCCTTCCGTCTCCTCCACGTACCAACATGCGGTATGGTACACCTCCAGGTATCGTCCAGTCCTGGTACTCTTAGCCTTAGTCAACACTGTCTGTCAACTGCATCCAACACAACAATGTGCGGGCATAACCCGTGCATGGGTGAGTATAACGATACTCAATAAAGACACTGAGACCCTCTAGGTCTAACAAAATAAATAAAGGATAAACCACAAATTATCAAATCAAAAGATAACCTTACATAGGTATATTCCCATACATATACCTAAGATATCAAGTAATCGATCTCAATCATAAGGAAAAATAGAGGCTCTGACACAGCTCACACACGGATTTATTCTATGGGTAGTAATAAGTAACAAGTAACATTCTGAACCCTCCGCTGCTGGAGAACTCCTCCTCCATTGAGTACAGTGGGCCTATCATGTCACACAAAGGTTCTTCCAACTAACCTTGGACTATTGAGGTACTACTCCCGTCGAGTGCCGTGAGTCTGCCGCATCACCAAGGTGCTCCCCACTATGGGTCGACCGCATCACCAAGGCCCCCCCCCCTCATGGCCTACTGAGGTACTCCTCTTGTAGAGTACCATCAATCTTCCACCTCACCAAGGCTCTCTCCACCGTGCGTCTTATGTGTCACCAAGACGCTCCCCATTGGCCCATCGAGTCACTCCGAGTCGAAACAGTCAGTAGTAGTAAAGTCTTAGCCAACCACGGGGCTCCTGTACAATGCCCGCTAATCTCTAGTAGGATCAGCTCCACAAGACACCGGTCGATCCTCAAACATCCACGTAGTCCACAAAAAATTACTTCAATGGTCTGCAACATTATATGTGTCTCAACGTAACAGACGATGTGTCTATGGGACGCCCGGACTGTGAGTTATTAGTCTTTTTGTCCCAGGGGCCCGGTTGGATTCATGATCAATCTAACCATAATGTTCCCCATATTAATCCAAAACTCTAGTGGGGTATACTCAATGGGATCGACTCACTCCAAGGTTACCAATGTCACTGATATTTTGTCAAATAGATGTCTGGTGCCAAAGATATGGCCAAAAGAAAGTAAAAGAGGTCTTAGTGGGCCCTGGTCCGGTCCAGCCCGGTCGGACCAGGCCCGCCCGTTGGGTTCATCCCAGCCTGTTAGGCATTCCGATAGGCTACGAGGGCCATGGATGGTTGCGAGGGCGCAAGGTCACAGAGCGGCTCAGTTTGAAGTTTTTGTGAGGGCATGAGGTTGTGGGGCGGCTCGGAAGGACAACGGGCTACGCGGTCGGGGCGGCTCAGAGGGATGGTGGGGGGCGTGAGTTGGGGATATTCAATGGGCCACTGTGAGGGTGGTTCGGTCAGGAGGATGGAGTTCTGCAGGGCTTCTCGGATGGGGTGTCTCGTCCGGGGTGGGCGGATGGTTCGGCTGGGAGGACGAAGAACCGTTGGTCGCTCGACCGGGGCACAGAGCCGGGGAGCATAGCTGGGGCTCACGACCTGTTCATCCGGGAGACTGGACCACCGCGGGGGTGGCCCTGGTCGCAGAGGTCGTGGGTGGCAGTGCCGATGCCTTCATCACCTTCATCACCTTCCTCAATTTCAAATATTACACCACATAATAACAGCGGAGGGGTCGAGCCATGTTTGTTTTGCCCACACCCTCTACGTTTAGAGTGATAACAAGCGGTTCACAACGAACAATGAAAGAACTTGTATGGAATATATATTAATACATCATTTACCACAACCCTCATAATTATCTATTCCAAAATAAAAAAAAATTAGATGGGGAGAACATTTGATGTGATAATCGATAAACCACTACCTCATTTGTTTGACGATGTTGTCTTGAGGAAGAAGTTGAAGTCGTCGATATTCGTCTCATCAGCCACATACCTCTAATCCATGGCTCATGCATCAGTTCATCATTGAAAAAGATGTTCCTTTTCGGCAATCTTCATGGAGGAAGTGTTCTTCTTGGAGTAAGCATTCTTGGTTGGAGAAGATTTCTCCCAATTCCAACCAAATTTATTGGGGTTCCAAAATAATAGATTATCTACTCTATTATGTTTGTTGGTATAAATTCAAAGTGGATAAATTAATTTAGTGCATTTGCATAATTCTATGGGGGAGGGTTGGAATAATTAAGTGGGGATCTCATGAGGTTTATCCTCACTTAATTATGGAGTTCAAGAGGTTTCATTCCAAGGTTGGTCCCCACCATTATAAAATCCACATGTATGTTAGGCTCAGTAGGTCCCCACCACTGATCATTCAATTTGGGGAATAAAACTATAGTGGTCCCTACCACCATTATATCCACAAAGTGGGGGGTTACAACAAATATAATAAAATTTTTGTTTATATAATTTTATTATTTCCATGAAAAACCCAAAAATTATCTTTCATCCCTGACCAACTTTTGTCGAGTTGAAAGTATCCTTAAGTGTATTTCGGCACTACGAGTTGAACGGAGCCCTCAAATATCAATTCCAAGACCTAGTTAAAAATTTAGAAAAATATTATCACACGTTTACCGAACGTACTAGAAAAAAAAGTTAAACAAATTCTTTCTGGCCACTCCAGGCCTCAGAATCATGCACTGTTAATTATTGTTGACTCGTAAAATTCCAATTTAATTACAAAAACATTACATGGAAATTCCAGGTTATTACAAATATGTTGAATTGTTTTTATAAAAATTGGTTGTGAATCATGTAAGTAGATCATTAAAAAGTTAAAATGGGTAGTTTTTTATAGAAGAAACTATGATTATGTGTGGATTTACATAGGTGAAAGTGAGCACATTTTATATTTAAAAAAGAGGTGTATTTCCTTGGAATTGAATGTTAGGTAAAGGGTAGGAATAGAATTTCCATAGTTTTGGGTAAATGATGGTTGTATAGACATGTATGTTAAATTTTAAAAAATAATAAATTTATTCTATAATTATTTTGTGTAAAATTAATTTAGTCAATTTCATGTTAATTAATGTTACTGATTTTTACACTTATTAACCTTGATAAAAAACGAACCATGGAAATCTATTTTTTGTAAAAAATATAATATGCCCCATTAATAATTTTTGATATGATGATTAATAGTTTTTAGTATATTTAATCATATTATGTTATTAAATATCAACTAATTAGATTTTAGATTTCAACATATCATATATATATATATATATTTGTTTTTATAAAAAATGAATTCTCATACATTAAGCATTTTTATTCATATTTGTAATAAATAATTAATTAAAAAAGTATTCATATAGATTATTTTATTGGTTTAAAATTTATATTACTGTCATATTTAATATATATAAATTTAAATTATTTTGGTAAAAATATCACAACACTTAAAAATGTAATTTTTTGAAAATAACAATTTTACCTTTATCATATAAGTTAATCATTATGCTCAATATCATAATATTACAGCTAAAAATGAAATTTCATATTTTAAATAATTTTATCATGCCTGATTAAATATTTTTAAATCATTTTATATGATTTAGTTTCATAAGGTGATAGGAATTAATCTTATTATAAGCATGCCAAGTGCGGAAAATCAAAATTTGAAAATTATATATTGTTAGCATAAAATTAATTTATTACATGAGTTGTAATAACTATTTAATTAGTGATAACTTATATTATTTTATATATATTAAATTATTTAACCATAATGTAAAAAATTATAGTGTATAAAACAAAATTTTAGTAATATATAATTATATTTAAAAAGTGATTTACAACTTCTAACAGTAACATTATAATAGTTATATTTACTATATTTAACAATTTTTTAATTAAATATATCATGTATATTTCTATTTTTGTGATTCTTGTAAAATTATTTATTCAAAATATATCTAATTAAAGGAAAATAAATAATAAAAGTTTGTGGTGTTATTTTTCCCTCTTAAAAAATTCGATTCCCCTCAATTTAAATTGTCACTAACAAATAAAAAAAATATCAATATCCGAAATTTGAACATGAATCAAAATACAATTTTTATTTATATATAAACCCAAATACCATGGACTATACTATAACCTCATCTTATCCCTTATAATTGGATTATATTGAGATTCTCAATGGTTTTTCCCTAATAAGCCTCAGTCAATGGATATAAGTCTTCTGTTTTTCTATAGATATATATTTGACAACTCTATTTTCATGATCCAAATTTAATATAAATACAAAAACCAAAATAATTATATTATTATCTAATAAATTTAGTGTAAATGGTCATATGAATTTGAAATCTCAATCCCATGATGTATTCTCCTATTACATCATCATTTCAACCTTTGAAACTAATTTTTTAACTATGATAAAATTTGACCTACCTATAACTCCTTCATTTTTACATTGGATTTTCATGTTCATATTCTGATAATGTTTTATAAGCTTGAAAATTATATATTACATCCTAAAATTTCATTTAAATTCTTTGTAATGGTTTGTAAAGAGTTTGTAAATCCCTAAATCATATCCCCAGTGATTTTTAACCCATGATTATTGAAAGTAAGATTAATCGTTTATTTAGTAATGATTGTGTTAATAAAAAATGAAATTTTTTTGTGTTATTACCTAAATGAGAACATGATCAAGATTCAATATCATATTGTTTATGTCTATATAATGATTTCATTTATTAGATACAACACAATCTCAACAATTCCCAAACATTAGGATGTTTTCCTATATTTAGGAATATTTTAATGGATTTCATTAATGTTATATAATACCAATCCCCAAAACTAACACAATCTTTCTTTGATAACAACTATGACGCCCCAGACCTTCACTCTTGGGGTTGGTGCTAAAAAAATATTCTAAACATCTTGATTTTTTCCTATGTTAGATATCCCAAACTTAATCTTCATATATTAAAATAATTAAATCGTTATATATCACAATTATCACACAAGACAATATCCAATGGGTTATTTTATTTTGATATTAGATATATAAATATATTATTTTGAACATTTCTCTATAATTCCACCCAAAAATATCTCCTTCTATTAATATCCTAACTAATACTCATCTTCACAACCTGAGGAATGTAAAAAATAAGAATGTGTGGGATCAAATTACTAGTAATATAAAAATAAATTAATGAGTCATAAATGGTTAGAGAATAATATTATGAGAAAAAATAGAGAAATATGAAATAATAATGGTTTTCTATAAATCATGATAAAAGAATGTGTGACCAAAAATGATTGAAAATATACCATGTAATAAGTTTGTTGGAACATTAGAAAATAAATATTACCCTTGGGTAATGATAGTCATATTCGTATAAATATGGAATAAACCTAAGAATTTGAAATAATAACCAAGGGTAGTAGGCATCACTACCTAATTCCAAAACCATAGAGGGACATGGATAATAATATGTGTATTCTTGTTGTCTTGGACTAAAAACCCACTAACCCTCTTGGTATAGGATAATATACCTATTAACCACTTGGTAATTGTCTAAGGACTCATATGAGAAATTGGGTTTGGGTAAAAAACCTATGATCGCACATTAAATTGGGAGAAAACCCCATATCCCTCTATTCTTAGGAATAACTCTAACATATCCCTGACATGTAATAACCTCTCATATATCCTCATGATTGGGCTTATCGCCCCTGTTCCCTTGGACATTAGATAACCTACATAGTACCCCTTTGAGATAATGTGATACCAACGTTTGAAAATAATTAGGGGAATTTATAAAAACCACCAATATCATAATGATAAACTATATTTATGTTTTCATCAAATAAAATCTTTCAAAACTCATATAATGAATTCCCCATAGAAGTAAAATTGGTTTCATAACATTTCAAAATGGCATCACATAAAATGAAATCATTACATAGATTATATTATAACCAAAATTCAATGACATAAAAGGTTTTTTTGAAAATTGAATTTAGTGGAATATTTCTGAAACATCATTCTAAAAAAGATAGATATTTCAGAGATAACATAAAAATTGGAAGATAAATATTGATTTTTTTACAATACATTATCATCATTTCCTTAAAAAGACGAATTTAAGAGTTACCTTCAAATAAATAAAATATATATTATTACATGAAAAATATATTAAAATAATAATTTGATATAAATACCATTAACGGATCCTTCAAAAATATGTATAATTTTTTTAGAGGAAATGTGTTGTGGAAGATAAAATATATGATCATGAAAATAAGAAACAAATATAGTATTTAAAAATACATTTACTAAAACACATTCAAATTAAAGGGGTAATAAATATTCAAGTAGATAATATATAAAAATAATTTTGAATATAACCCTATATAATTACTATTTTTAATCTACAATTATAAATGAGAATATTGATAGTAATAAATAACATGGTCATGGAAGAGATGGAGTTTAATGAAGGAGATGAAAATTATTCTTAACAAAGTTTTAATTTTATGTGAAATAAATTCACCAATGAAGTCTCATGAACATAAAATGTAATTTTACATATATATAATTTTAAATTCATATGTAATAAAATATTTTGGTTTATGAAGCCAAACATAGAAGATATAATTTCATTCTGAATATTTATAAGTCAATGAATGGAGGTTTGAATTCAAAAAATAACTTCAAATATATGTATCTCTCTAATAGATCTCCCATGAATGATAGAAAATGAAATGGATTTTTAAATCTATTTAATTACAAGAAATTAAGATAAATGGTTCATATATTTGTATATAATCCACATAATATAAAAAAAAATTCGAATACAAAATATGCCTCAATAAAATAGAGGTGAGATGGAAAATCCTTTTGATTATTACAGTCTTTGAATTAAATCCACATGGAAGATGTAAAATGAAATGGAAATATAAGAATCATTAATAAAAATGTTAATAAGGGTATTATTTTTAAAATAGATTGTATAGAAACCATAAGAATGAAAATTTATTCATGATAGAATCCATGTCACAATGAGAGAATTTTAGAAAATAAATCATTACCTTTACTTTCAAATTCCATAAAAGTGATTTAACAACATGTATAATAAACATGAACATATTAATAAAATAATATAAAATATTTTTCATATATAATAACATTTATACTATTTAATTATAAGCATTTATTAGTTAGATATTTTTTTTAAATTTGCAATCTGATGTTAGTGATCTGGATTGACTCACAAGTACTTTGTAATGCCTAAGACAATCCCACCACTTTGATTACAATTTCATTATTACAAAATCATTTAAGGTACTATAATTGATATTGATTAATGGTTTATAATTTTTTATTTTAATCCCATCATAGTTATTGTACGAATTAATGAATATGAAATCAAATTGGATCAAGTTTCATGTATTTTATCGATATTCAAAAATTTACTTTTTAATAATCATTGAATTTTGATTCATGCATTAAGAATAATATTAATAAATAATATTAATTATTAATGACATATATATCCATAAAATAAATTTTTATAACCATCCATATATTTCAGTTTTCAAAAATGAAACACACCCTCCATGAAGGAGGCATTTCATATATGTTCTTGAGTGATTTTTTCATCTTTCAAAATGATGACAGGGGAATAGATAATGTTTTTACAATTGATATAATGAAATTTCATGATAAAAATGATAAGTATGTAATTATATTAAGTATTTTATAATAGAAATGTATGAGGTTGTATAATAAATATAAAGAAAAAAAGGTTAGTTGGTAAATAACACCCATGTCAAGGTTTTGAGTATTCTCGTAAAATATTTAATTAAATTAGAGGACATGGGGAACATTAATTTTTCAAAGGTAGTAAAAATATGATGGGATTATATAATAGGTAAAATACCAACATATTAAAGAGTAATTATAAGGTTATGTGTGTCTATAATTTATTGGAAGTGAGATCATTTTATAGTTCAAAAGAGGCGCTCAATATTGAAATTGAATGAAAGGTAAGGGGTAAGAATACATTTTCATTGTATTTTGGGTATTTAGGAATGTGTATGTTTTTTATTTCAAGTATTTATGACTTTGAAACCTTAAATAATTTTTATATAAGGTGTTTTGTTCATGTTAATTTATTAAAATACGATCCACTTAATGCAACTTATTTTTAACATTTGTGAATATGATTAATAATAAATCATGAATTTTTTTTGAGAAAATTTAATATAATCCCATTTACCAAATTAAATTGTGATTATTCTGAATTTTGAATCCAGTTAATATAATTCAATTCTTATATATGATAAAATTAAATTTTAAATTAAAACATATGATATATATATATATATATTATTTTAATAGAAAAATAACTTTTAATACAATGTGTTTTTGTAATATAATTTACAATAAATTAATTATTAAATCAACATTAATATTATTATTATTATTATTAAAACTAATATTGGAGTCATTAATTAAATGATTTAAATATTATTTATTTATCTAAAAATGTAAAAAACACTTAAAAATTAAATATTTAACATTAACAATGTAAATTATAATGTGATCATCATTATTTAAGCTCGATAACATAATTTTATTCCTAAAAAAAATTTTACTTGTAAAAAAAATTTAAAATTTTGATTCATAATGTGCAAAAGGTTATATCTAATTCAGTTTTTAATGTGATAAAGATTAATTTTTCTATAAGCATGAAATGTGCGTAAATTTCTTTTGGAAACAACATATACATTCTTCATAAAATGAATTTATTTCCTAGATGATGATAATTATTTTAGAACTAGTAATTTATTTTATATTATATATTTTTGTTTGTTTTTCCATAATTAAATAAAATTGTTTTTTAATAAAAAGTACATTTTTAATAAAATATATTTTTATGTAGAAAAATATTTATTACTTATAACACCAACATTATAATAGGTATATTTAATATTTATAAAATTATCTTAATAAAATTTATAAATATTTATTTGGGTTCTATTTTTTTGTGAAAGAATTAATTTATTTTTAAATTCACTAAAATTGAAATTAATATGTAAATATTACGGTGTTATACATATTGACGTGGGAGTCTATTGGATTTACAAAAACCATGTCATGGTGAGACCATTATCATCATTTTCTATCATCATTTCATAGCTCAAATGATACTAAACTCTAAAATACAACACCCATGTCCACAACAATGGACGCCTCATGATATTTTTCTTATAGTGTTATTAATGATTTTTTTTAGTTTTTTTTCTTTGTAATATTGGACATGTTTAAAACCTATAAAAAATATAAATACAATAATTTTAAGATAATTATTATTTTGGAACATTAATTGAGTTTATTATTTTTCTTTATCCTACTGAACATTGAAATTCTTCTATGATATAGTTCAATAGTTATTTTAGAATTTTTTTTACTAAATAATAATCTTCTTTTATTGAAACCTTCTCATAATAAATTATATAATTATTGATTGAAATTTTTTTTTTCTAGAATCTATTAATTTCTATTTTTTAATTCTTAAAATTGTTTTCTAATATTATGTGGTTGATGTAGTTGACATGGTTTCCCCTTCAAATTACAATGCTAAAACTTTCATCTTCTTCCTCGAATTCCCATCAGGATGTTAGATCCCATTCTATAAAATGATGTGAATCATGGTATAATTGGATGAATTTTTGAGGGATGGTGTGTTTTACGCATGTCGTGGTAGTGTATTAATTCGAGTGAGGGAGGAATGGAATGGATGGTGTTGAATGTTGTTATAGATGACACTGAGATGATTGGTATTGGTTGAAAGATTGATTTCATTTCATTTTAATTTCATTATGGCTATTTGGAATCTTAGTTGGTTACATATAAACTTTTTTTAGTATGGATAATGCATTGTGGGTGAATCTTTCTTATGGTTGCTCTGTTCGATTCATATAATAAAATGAAATATGGAATGATAAAGTAACAAAAATAAAATCACGGTATTGGATATTTAAATTGGTAATGATTAAATGATGGAAACCCCCAAACTTGGATATAGTTAATTCTCTAAGAGAATGTGTTATAAATTTATTGATTTTAATGATGTACTGAGGATAAATTTAGCTTCGGATGAAATAGAAATGGTAAAACCAGAATTGATTAATATATTTTACAACATATGGTAATTATTAAATTACATTATGATTTATGATTATGAACATGGATTCTTGTATGGATAGTTGAAAAATATCTTACTAGAACTAAATTTATAAGTCATTTTTTCATAACAGATATTATCTACAGTTTGACTCTCGAGTAGTATAGTCTCACATATATTCGTTGCCTATTATATGCCAATTTTTTTGGATTTTACATAACATACCACCCGAGATGGATTCATTTCTATACTCAAATATTCTGTGGTTTCATGTGATTTCCACATTTTCTAGGTTGTCAAAGGAATAGATGGATAACTACTCACTCCCTTATCCCCATTAGATAGTTTTTTCTGTGTGGTATATCCTAGTTATGATGTCTTATGATATAGGGTATATTATTATAGTCTATGATGAATCTCAATTTTTTATAGATGTATATATATGATATAGTATCTAAAGGATATGACATATGTAACTATTTAACCAGGCCAAAATGAATATAGTTATTATAAGGTGTACCAATACATGAGATGTGATAGATTGATGTGTCTTTTAGGATACATTATTCATGATTTATTTTCAACATAATACATGGTTATGATTTTGGTATGGGTGTTGTAGAATTTTTACAATAAAAAATGTATTATTATCTATAAGTTTGGGATATGTAGGGAGTAGTACTGACCCACATAAACAATTAAATGATATATACATTTTTTAATTTCATGTGTATGGATTGAAGCCCATGGAACATTCCACTAGGGAATGAGAGCAACAAATGAGTGGGTATGTTTATGTGATATACCATTCTTATATACCAGAATCTTTATTATGTTACCCATATTTTGGCATTACTTGGTGAGAGTTCCTTGGTGAAGTTTATTTTAGTTCACTTGTGGCTCAGATGTAGTTCAACTAATTTATCTAATGAGTTCTCTTATTTTGATTATTCACCACAATTTATTATTGTTATTTCATATTTTCATGAGAGGATTTCATAATGATCATATTTAGGGTACTTTTATACCCCCTCATATATATATATATATATATATTCAGGTCTATAAGGATTGGTGGTAGAATGAACTAGTAATTACATGATCTTATTATTAATCTTGAATTTTTTAGTTCATAGTCATTAGATAGGTGTATTAAGTTATTTATATGGTGATTTTATTAATTACATCATTATATAAAATTAAATTCATGTATTGGGATTGAATATTTATTTATGACATGATTTTGAAGAAAAAAATTTATCTTTTTAACTAAAATTTATTTATTTAGGGTAATGCATTACATTTTTTCCATTTATACCCTCAATTATGGACTCGAACCTATGATTTATTATATATGGGCTTCAAGGTTCACTCATATTTTCACTATCTGGCATGTAGTAATACAAGGGGGTGGGGTTATGATATGTTTCTACGTAAACAATAATAAAAACATGAAAGTGTTGAATTAAAATAACTAACTGGAAATCATTTGATAAATTAAAACTATAGATTTCATTATATGATTGAAATAGATTTTTATATTTTGGAAAATTTTGTTACATAATTTCATAGTTTCTATGAAGCCTACAAAAAATAATAACAGAATATTATATAATCAAAATGAAATAAATGTGAATTATCCATTGAAAACTGAAATTAAAAAAGTAGTTTTTATTGGAGATATCTCAATAATTTTTTTATTATAAGTGAAAAACCATTATTGTTATTTATTTTATAGGAATAATGTATGTGATGGCCTATATTGTTAAATTTGAATGATTCATACTAAATTTAAATATTACATTAAAAAATTACACAAATTATTTCATTTATATATCAACATGACATGATATTTTTATAATATAATGATTTATAATTTTTTCCAATCATACACTAATGTTACTAATATTTGTGGAAATGTTTTCAATAATTTAATACAATTTTCATTCTCCAATTATATTATATTCTACATATTAAAATTGCTAAATATAGTGAATTCCACAATTTAGTTTATCTTTTTTATTATTGAATGAATTTCAATTGAATTAACCATTTCATTTTGATGTGGATGAATTTAAATAAAACCAAAATATTTTGAATATTTTATTTAATTAATATTTATATTATATTTTAAAATGGAAAAAAAATTAAAATATATATGATCAATTTGATGTCATAAAGGTAATATTTATAATTTAATGAATTTTTTGTAACCTCTGTTAGAGGAGTATAAGAAACTGAATTATATGAACTTCTTGAACAAGAAATAAAATTGTATGTAAATACCAGCATATACAAAACACAATAAAAAATGTTCATTTGATAAGGTCCTTTAACATTATATGCATGAAAGAATAGGTAACTTCCCCCCATTGGAAGGAATATCACATCCATATTCTATCACAATAGTCACCACAACTATTTATAATATTCAAGAACCACCAAGAATCACTAGGAATCACTTTTGATCTTTCCACAATAAATTTTCATCCACCCAAACCAAATATTATTTGTGAATCATCTTCACAAATTAAAAAAATGTAAAATTGATGCCAATGTATGGGTTAGTATAAACATACATTGTAGGATGACGTAAAACAAAAAAGTAATGATGGAATAATTAAAGTTTATAGGGTATTATGGAAGCTATGTGTCTATGTCAAACAATTGATTTTAATTGTTTTCAACTGATAATATTAGAATAACAAAATGTATGCAACCTGAAATCACTAAGAAATGATATTTCCAATATTAATTTATAATATATTTAAAACTGGAATTACATAATCATGTTAATTTTACTTGACAAATTTTGATACCATGAATTTCATATCGTCGTTGTGGGGGATAATCCATGTTTGGATTCTTTTAGTTATATTCGCACATGCTCTATGAATATATGATTAATTAACATTGAATTATTTGTTCTAATATAAATAAACCTATTTCTTCATTTTTTTCACCATTGATCATACTATGATGAAACTATTAATGTCAGATATTCTTGAGATGGCAGAGTTTTTTTTTACTTATAGGGATTGAGTGAATTTCTATGGGCTATTCATCATGCACAATAAATATAATCCTCCAAAGTAATATACTTTAAAATATATTATCATTTATAATCATCTGATAAGTCCCCAATGTCCATTTATCAAATATTAATTTAATTTTATTCTCTATGTAAAATTATAATATTTAAATTATATATTCTTATATATTCATGTTCAAATATAATTTTTTAAATACCCAAATATATATATATTTAAATGATATTAAATAAAATATATTATTTGAATTAGTGAGTTAGCTGGTCCAATTTATCATCCATTGAATTTTAAAAAATGAGTAATATAATATTTAATCAAATAAAAATAATTTATTTAATTAAAAAATAAATATTTATTATAACATTCACATAACTAAATAAGTATTTACATTAATCTATTCACTACACTTTTTAATAAATATTTATTTATTTACTACCTAGTGAATAAGAAACATATGTTAATTCTAAACTCATATATTCTAAACTCTAATACCTGTTGATTGAAATTAGTAATCAACTTTACCTGAATAATTATTTATGTATAGGTTTAGAATATAATTTATTATTAATATTAAATTTAATATAATTTAATTATATTCTAGATAAAATTCCTGTTTACCTTCTTTAACTCATTCTCATACACATTAGGGGAATTTAAATAATTTATATGTTATGTGTCTAGAAACACATCAATGAATCCATATAGAATGGAGTTAATGTCAGAATGAAAATAAAATTGTAAATAATGATACATTGTAATGTAATACCTAAGTATTGATATCTAATTAAGTACGGTTTGTAATTATGTCATAACCATATATTAATGATTATGTTTTCTTTGAAATTCAATAATGAACTCAATGATAACTACAATATATATGGATTTCATCAGATAACTTTATTTTAATCAATTGGGAAAATTTATCTTCTACCATTAACAAAAAAGTGGAAAATTATTTCATGAATTACGAAATTTATTCCACATAACCCATGAAAAAAACAAATTATAAAATTCCACAATTACATGTGATTAATGTTTTGTTCTATACATATAATATCACGATTCATGATATGCATTAATTATTATCTCAAATATAGTGACGGAAACACACATCCATAGATAGGTATATAAAATGTAAAACCTAACTTGTGAAATTCCTACTACTGGTCCAATCATCAAAATATTTTTTTCAAGGATATTACCAAGTGTTAACACTATTAGAAGGAATCCTGGAATGTTATGAGCCTTAACACCAGATAGTCATTCATCATATGTGTCATATAAAACTCATGTTATCTATACTATAGGATATAGTTTAAAGAATATTTTCAATGAATTTATAGTTTTTCATTGTATTGGGGAACTTCTATAATAATTTTATGTGGCAAATACTCCAAGGAAATTGTCAAATTAATTTAAAAATATTAAAAATCATCATGTGGAATGATATTTATTAATAATAAAGTAATAAAAATTGATCATTTGGTAGTATTTTTAACTCTAACTCCAACCAACTCCAAAAAACACCTTATAATTTTCCAATCCATTTCATCATTTTATTCCCATTATTTTGTGATTTGGTTGTATGGGGGGAGTTTATAGTAAGAATATTTATATTATATATTATAAAATCAATGGGGAGGAGTATGTCATGGTGTGATCATTGATGTCATGATTTGTAAGGGATAACATTTGTATCAAGAGAATCACATAGTGGTTGGTAATGATGAAAGGACATAATATTGGGGAACAGAGTCCTGGGATTTAATTCTAAGACAGTTCTTACTGTGTTTCATAACATTGCCTCATGTGTCATAGAATCAATACATGGATGATTCCTCTTGGGTTGTTTTATTTTAGGTGATTTTAGGACATGATGGTATGTGTCACGATGTGATAATTATCTAGGTGAAACTAATTAGATGCTTTAACCATGTTTAATATGTGTGTAAATTATAAGAATCATGAAATGAATTATGAATCTTTATTGGAGATTTACCCATAATTGTATGAACATAAATCATATCACTATGATTTGGTGTCATCATATATAGTCACATAATATCGGTATCTTGTCACATTGTGACATTATGTATTAAATGATAAGTAAAAATATACAATGACCAATGAATTATCATAGATCCCTTACATTTTTAGTGAAATTATATTTTTTATAAGATGTTATTTATAGACTTCTGGTCTCCCTTTAATGAATTTATGTTCTTGTGTTTATTATATTTATAATTCATAAATCTGTGTATAGATATTAATCGTTTTACTCTAGATTTCATTTATTTATTCTACCAGAGAAGACTGTAAATGTGGAAGTTGATTGTTGGGAAATTTAATAGTGATTATTTAATGATTCTAAATATATTATTAACTAATCATGTTAGTTTTAACTGATTAATGACATAAGACCTTCTCTTTTCCACATTATGGTCATGCAGAAATAATAAAATCCTTGGTGGAGGTAAGGGATAAGAGAACACACCTTTATTATTTGTAAAATATGTAATATACATGATTTTATAATCATTGGGTGGGGATTGTTTATTTTCCAAAAAATATATAATGGACAAGATGTAATCAAATTGATTTAATGGAGATGTTACACATTTTTATAAGGACCTGAACTTAAACATTACGTAATCTTGAGTTATGTCAAGAATCCACATTGAGGATCTTTTCAAAAAATACAAAGTACACTCTTCTACTCAGTATCAATTTTTTCATAAAATAAAAACTCTAAAAAACATGTCTAGTACGATATTTTAGATAGCATGACTTTTCCGTGACTCATCCTAGACCCTATTCATCTTTATGTCATGTGAATAAAATTTAAAAACTTGTGGTGGGAATAAAAAACTCAGTAAGGGTTCTAAAATATGGAATGGAAACATTATCCATCAATAAATTAAAATCAATGAATCCATACTTTTCAAACATAACATTCCTCATGGAATCATAAGATTTTTGAATAACACATAGAAATCATAAATCAAGAAGGTAACTAGTGGCATCCATATCATACATACATTGAAGACATCACAGCTAAAAAGGGATTTACCTTATGAATACCCATCAAAGTATAATACTTAAATCACTTAGGAGAAAAATTCTCATTTACCTCCTTCATGTTACCCAATGAATTATAGAGCTATATCAGGCTCACCTACCCTAGGTTTATCCAGGAACAACCTATATTCATAAATAATGCTGAAGAACCATAACGTAGATATAACATATAAATCAAGAATAAATGATAGATAACATTTCCATATTGTTATCATAATATATTATTTCACGATATTGACATAATCATTTTTTATCAAACAATTTTGGAAAACAATTTAAAACAATTAATAAAGTTTTTTTTGAATCAATGTATCACGTACCACGTTGAAGATTTTAAATGGATTGACATTTTAAAAAATTAAAGTCCACATAAATAAATCCATAAAAACATTTTAAAAGGATGTTCATTAATGAGAATAATTTAGAATAATAAATCTTTAAAACATTAAAAATGATATTTTAGTTAAAGAGTCCCTTACCAAATGAGATATGCTTGAATACAAATTATTGAAAAATAACGCTAATCAAATATTATCTTATAATTAGAAGAGAGATATTTATGATATAATGCATCAAAGGGTAGTATATACGCCATATAGAATTTAATTGGTGTATAACAACAAATATGATTTAATGGAATGTAAATTGAGACAATGTCACTCACAAAGATCATATCCTTAGATTAAAGAAAATCAATGACCTAATTTTATAAGAAAAATATAAATACACTCAATATAAGTAGATAAAATGTGTAAAACAATCATATTTCCTTCGCACATATTTACAGAAAGACATAATCATGAAATATAAGTTTAACCCAAAGAATTGAAATTGGATGAAGAAGTTCCCATACAGAAATTCGACAGCCTAACGACATCACATTAAAATTCATAAAAATAAATTTTTGAGAGAGAAAATCTTATCATATCACATAGACATAAAATTGACATCATTATAGATATTGATGAACATATCCAAACATTAGAATATGTAAATTAAAAGTCATAACTAAAAGAAAGACTTTTAAAAAGAGGAGGTTGAAAGGTTCCCTTACCGATTTGGTAACTTATGAAACATTCCCTATATTAAAGAAGGATCATTAAATGAAAATTTAATTACACATAAATTAAATTATATTACAAAATTAATACAATCATGGGAAGTTCATACATTACACAAAAGTAAATAGTGGTAATATAGCATGAATCTCATGGGATTATAAAGTGAGATGAAAACCTCTTACGCCATCGCAATCAATCGAATCGTATGAATAGAAGTTAATAAACACCAATGAATCACTGAATATAATGAATTTTAATAGAAATATGATAATATATATCAACTGTTAGTACACAATACACCACATGTAGTAAATAAGTGGGGACCAATGGAAATCTCACGGAATTAATAATGAGATAAGAAACCCCTTACCTTGTGTCTAACTAGACTCATTTGTTTTCGGTTCTTCACATATAATAAACTAAAGTAAATTTATACTTTCATATAACGATTTTATGATTAATTTTCCTTTTATATCAATTATTACTTTACTATAACAATTATTTAATTATTTGAGTTCATAGCAGACATTTTGTCGATGTTCGGAACATGAGTTAACAATGAACTTGTTATAATTATAAATTGTCCATGTGGTCAAAATTAAATAAACTAAATAGTGATAATTATGATTTAGATATCATATATATCATATATATCCAGTATATATGGTTATTTATTATAGCACATAACATTTGGAGACAATATATGAAATGCACCATTCATGGTACGTACGCATGAATGATACTTTCATTTCTATTCCATATTTAATAGAATAAAAACATATTTATAAAATATTATATTCATATTCCTATATAATATCATATATAATTTAAAAAATCCATCCTTTATATTTTCTAAGTATGTCCTTAATGCTTCATATTACTTTTAGGGGGAGATAGTCCGCACATTCTCAAATGAAATTATCGTATTTACCCACTATGAAAACAATAACAGAATTATAAAAATTAAAAATAAAGAAGAATATAAATAATAGAAATATAATATATATCACATATAAATACATTTACATCTTAATGTCCACCATAATTGGTGGTAGGAGAATATTTTACGTTCATCGATTCGTGAGGCAGTAGTTCTTCATCCACAGAAACAGTATGTTCATTACACATTATATGCAGGTGTGTGTAAGTGTAGTTTGAATGCTTATCATAAAAACAATCTGGTATTTTAATGATACTGGTGTTGTTATAAAATAAAGGAATAAAAATTTTATATGGTGTTGGAGAAGTAAAGTAAAGAAAAAGAACATAAGAGAATATGTCATCCTTAAATTGGGTATCTCTTATTTGGTTTGAAAAAATATGTTTAATTGAATACCCTTCTTCCAAGGGGAAGGATTTTTAAAAGAGTAGAGGGATGTAGGGAGATTAATTGGGTAGAGGTTTTTCAATCGAAGGTGATTGAGAAGTGTGTGGAATGGGTTTGAAGTGAGGGATGTCTATATGGGGGGTGAGGGGCTCTTTACGAAAGCTTGAAAATATTATTTTACTATATATTTATTTTAGTTTCCTAAAAGACCAAAACTCATTAAAATTTAAGATAGGATTACTCATTATAGATATAAAATAATCCAAGAATTATTCAATAGTATTTGGATATTTTTTTAATCATTATAATATTATTTATTTAAATCATCCCTTAATGAGGTAAACACATCATCATTATTTTGTCAAAAATATTATTATTTATTCGATGTCTAAAAATTATAAAAAAATTATAATGATGTAGGAAATATTTTAAAAATTTATATGAATATTTACAGTCGAAGAGATAACGTATATAACCTCATGTAGAAAATTACATACCAAAATATATATGTTTATGTCATTTAGTCCTTACGTTAAATTAATTAATATAAATTGTCATTATCACTCCAATGTGGCTCCATGGGGTCCCAAAATCGACCCGTGGATGGACATGGTCCTAAATATATCTAAAAAAAGATTAGGATATATTTTATGATAATTTAATATTATTATAATATTATTTTATTTTACTCTTATTTACCATATTTACCCTTCAACTATGGTAAATAAATTTTTTACTTAAGTAAATATTCATAAAGTATAAAAATAAAAGTTATTTATTTACACAATTTATAAATCCTGATTCTAAATATGAAATTTATTTTTTCGAATTCAAAATAGACAAGTGGAAGAAATTAATTTAAAATTCATTCCCACTGCGAATACAAAAGGCATGTTTTTATGAAATGACAACTATCAAAAGATTGAAAATTATTTATGTCCAATTTCAAAGTTAAAATACCGGAAAAGACAATAATTATATTAAATAGTAAAATCATTATATAATTAAAGTTTTAAACAAATTAAAAATATAACCAATCCTTATAAATAAATAATATTTAAAGGTAGTTTTGAAATAAAATACAGTATTTTCACTATTCATTAAATATGAATTTTATCAGAAAAATACAAAAACATTATCCAAAGTAAATTTTGATACCCTGATTCAAAAGAAAAAATTCATTTTTTCCAATAGAACATATTAAAGTGACTAAAACTAGATTTAATGTGGGCTCTCCATCAAAGGGTGGTAAATCGAATTTCTAATGAATATTAGAGTATTCATTCTTAAAATCATATTCTTTCTTATTTTAAGCTACTAAAATATATTCGATAAATGTAAAAATATTTATGAAACATATTTAATCATAATATGGTTAATTATGTTCATTAATTCTAATACAAAAACTATGAGTTAACTACAATTTAAAATATTAATATTATATTAATATTTTTCATTATAACTCAACGATGTGTGAAGCGTAAGTTTTCAATGAAACATTTTGTTTCCTATCAGGTATGCCATAGAACATAGAATCCCCTTTAAGGTAAAATTAATATTTAACTCCCAATTTTTATTAAATATAAAAAATTACATTATTTATTTACCTGAGATGTTACATCCCTTCCCCATTTTGGGAATTGCGTACTCACAATATTAAAATTGGGCATTGAAACTTCATTGAACGTCCCATATCAGAAAAAAAATTCCAATTAAAATATCACATTAAAAAAAGAAAGAGAAAAAAAATGGTAACCTGAGATAGCTCATACGAGGATTCCTTTTAGGAAATCATGGATATTTAAGAGAATCAAATCATTGTTGTTTGATAGAGAGTGGTATAATATATTATTAGGAGAATGTTAAAAACCATAAAATCATAGACTTGTGTCGGGATAAATGGTCATTGATTCCCCACATGGAAAATTTAACGGATAATGATTTTTTTAAATTACCTTTCATAATGTTGAGAAATTTATTTAAGAGATTGAATAATAAAACAAAGTATCAAACATACTTTTCATGTAGACATTCATCTTTCAAAATATTTCTACCACAATCTCATATTTTCTCCAAACAATGACAATTGAAGATGAATTTTTCACATTGAATGTGCTATAATGAACTTTTATAGAATCAAATAATCCAAAAAAATAGAACTATAATTTTCCCATGTCATTAGACATTAACAAAAAACCAAAATTATTAGTACAAGATCTGATAATCCCTAAAAGGATAATTTTTTACAAAATTTTAAACTATTCATAATCTCCAAAAAATTTCAAACAATACCCTATGTTCAACAATGACCATTCAATAATGATTTTTCCATATAATTATTCAATGTAACATAAACTAATATTGAAACACAAAGCTCAGAAGAATTTAGTCACATAGTCTTCCAAATTAAATAGTAAAATTAATCCGCAAATAATATTGACTACTCTTAATGAATTATACTAAAAATTAATCAAAATAATCGTATATTTTCTAGGATAGGTCAATCATTTCCATAAATAACCCAAAACACTTATAAGTACACAACAAAAACATAGATTCTTCCAAAATAAATTTCCAACATTACTCCTTAATTGAAATCCCCAAGTAATTTATTTTGCTTAGGCATATAGTGTTTCCCCAAAATAGAGAACATCTTACAAAATAAGCTTTTTTACTTAATTGCCAAATAATTTTCCTATATTATGGATATCCATTTGATCAAACATAGTTTCCAAAATCAACATATTCTTGATCCATAAAGTCACTTAACTAAAATGAATATCTCATAATAACCAAATAATTTACATAGGCTAGTTATAGGTGATGCACCCTTGTCAACCTTAACTTGTGGGTTCAATTCTTGTGAACTTTTTAGATGCAACAGACCGTCTCCCAAATAATGATTTGTCCGTTTTTATAAAACTCAAAAATATCCCTAACATGTTTTATCCTCAAAGGGTTTCTTATACCTTTCATTTTCATCCTTATATATTAAGTCCTCAGCATCTAAATTCATGGAGCCTTATATATATATATATTTCTTTTTTCTTATATCACCAATATATGGTAAAATAAAACTATTCCTGATAGATAGAAACATATACCTTCATCATTTTATGCATATGGTTTCATCGTAATATTATTCATGTAGGTAGAGGGACCATGCATTGAAACAATTATTTAGATATCCATCAAAATTATATTTTTCCATCATCCACATCCAACATGTATAAAATGGGTCATATTGGTGTTCGTTGAAAAACAGTTTCATAAAATAATCGGACCGAATTTTAATTTAAACATGCAATATATGGTCCATTTCAAATACCATATGTATTTGTAGAGAGAGTATTTATTAAAATAAAATATAAATAGGTTGCGGAAAGGTCTCCTTCTTCAGCACCTTTTTGAAAATTATAATATGCATCAAAATATTGAGATAAGGTAAAATATTTGAAAATACATTGATAATTATTACATTTCATAAAAATATGAGAATATTGTGAAAATTGAAATTCATTAAATACAACCCAGGATTCAGGATGATATCGAGGTATAGTGGAGGTGTTCGATATCTCAAACAACTGCTTACAAGTGAGTTGTATGCTATAAATTTTTCCACAATCATCTGAACATGACTTTGAAATAATTATTGCATGCATGTCATCTAGAAGATATAGTAATGTTGTTTGGATATGGCCCCTTCCATTTGTAACCAACATTCATTGATCTGAAAAAGATATAAAATAAGGATTTAACTAAAATAATAGTCATATGGACTAACCATGTGTTCAATGAAAAATCATAATTCCTAAAGTTGTCTAAACCAAAATATAATTCCAATTATAACCAGTAGACATAAACATTACATTATCCTGAGTTAAGTCATGAATTCACATTGAAGTTCTTTTCAGGTTTAGAGTTTTATAGAATTAAGTTATATCAATTACATTACATTTCAAAAAATACAATGTAGGAACTTATACTGAGTATCCATTATTTTCATAAAATAAAAACTCTAAAAACATGTCTACTTCTATGCTTTAGACATCATGACTATTCAATGATCCCATTTTTAACCTTATTAATCTTTATGTCCTGTGAAAATCATTTCAAAACATGGGTTGAGCCTAAAAATCTCAGTAAGGGTTATAAAATATGTAATGGAAACATTAAACAATCTATAAATACAAATCAATGAATCCAGACTTTTTAATCCTAACATACCTCATGAAATAGTATGATTTATGAATAACACATAGAATCATAAATAATAAAGGTATCTTATGGCATCCATATCATACATATATTTTAGTAATCACAGCTATGTAGGGAGTTACATTTGGAATATCCATCATAAAAAATTACATAAATATCTTTGGATAAACACTCAATTTTACCTCCATCATGTTACCCAATGCAATAGAGAGCTATATCGGGCTCAATCACCCTAGTTTTATCACGGAACCACTTGTATTCATAAGCAATGCCGAAGAACCCTGTCATAGTCAAAACAAATAAAAAAAGCATAAAGGAATGATAACATTTCTACATTACTATCACAATATATTATTTCATGATATTGACACAATAAATTATTTGTCAAACCATTTTTAAATACCATTTAAAACATTTAATAAAGATATTTTTGAATAAAATTGTCCCATACCACCATGATGCATTTAAAGGATTTAAAATTTTAAAACATTAATTTCTTTATAAATAAATCATTAAAACCATTTTAAAAAACATAATCATTATTGGGAAAGATTTTGAATTATAAATCTTTAAGACATTTAAGATGATATTTTAGTTAAAAAGTTCCTAACCAAATGAGAGACACTTGAATAAAAATAATTCATTAATAATGATAATCAATGAATATAATATCATGATAATATATAGATTAATTATTTAACAATTTTAACCCACATAATTGAAATTGGGTAATGAAGTACCCTTACAGAAATTTGACAACATAATAGCGTCACATTAAAATTCATAAACTTCATTGATGAGAAAGAAAATGGTGTCTCATCAAATGGAAAATATGTTTAAATCATTAAGAATATATAATAAAATATCCCAGCATTAGAATAGGTAAATTAAATGACTTAACAAAAAGCTGCCTTTTAATAAAATGAGGGTCAAAGGTTCCCTTACCGATTTGGTAAGTTATAGAACATTCACTATATGAAAGAAGGATCATAAAATGAAGATTTAAATAAAAAAAATATATTATATTACTAGAATAATACAATCATGTGCAGTACATACACAACAAAAAAGGAAATGGTGGTAATATAGCTTGAATCTCATGGGAATATAATGTGAGATGATAATCACTTACCACATTATAATCTATAGATTCATATGAAAAAAAGATAATAAGAACCAAATTAATATTTGAATAAAATTAATATAAATAAATTCATAATAATATATATCAAATGGTAGTACATAATACACCACATGCCAGAAATATGTTTTGAACAATGGAAATGTCACTGAATTAAATGTGAGATAAGAAACCCCTTACCTCATGTCCGACATGACTCATTTGTTCCTTGTTATTCATCAATAATAAAATAAAGATAATTTATACATGATTAAGAACCTTTTTTCATTTTATTTTTTTTATATCAATTATTACCTTTATTTAACAATTAGTTAATTATTTGAATTCATATTAGACATTTTGTCGATGTTCGGAACATGAGTTAAAAATGAACTTGTTATAATTATAATTTGTCAATTTGGTAGGAATTATATTATATCCAAAGAGATATTCATGATTTAGATATCATATGTATCATATATATTCAGTATATATATGTATTTATAATATTACATACCATTTGGAGATATGAAATGAAATGCACCGTTCATAGAGACTGTAAGCCGTACAGACACATGAACGCTACTTTCATTTATATTTAATATTTAATATAATAAAAACATAATAATACATAGGTATAATATTATTTTAGTATAATATCATATGTAATTTCATTAACACCATCCATTATGTGTTCCACGTATGGATTGAACTAGTCATATCACTTTGAGGGGGAGATAGTCAGCATTTCCTGAAATGAAATTATTGTATTTAAAAAATATGGAAACCACAAAGGTAATAATAAATGAAAAATACATAAGAGTAGAAACAATATAAATATAATATATATCACATATAAATATTGTTACTTCTAATGGAAACCATATTTTGTAGGAGAAGATTGAACAATCATCATTTCGTGAGGCAGTAGTTCACTGTCCACAGAAACAATATGTTCTTTACCCATTAGATTGATTTGTGTGTATGTGTAGTTTGAATCCGTCACCCAAAAAACCTATAATATTTTGGATACTGGATTTTTTTATAAAATAATGGAATAAAAATAGTTTATGGGGTTGGAGAAGTAAAATAAAACAAATAAACTTAAGATAATATGATACATTTAAATCGGGTATCTCCCTTTAGTTTGAACAGAAATGTTTAATTGAATTTCATTCATCCTAGGGGAAGGCTTCTAAGAGGAGGAGAGGGATTTAATTATATTAATTGGTCATAGGTTATACGAGCAAAGGGGATTCATAAGTGTGTCGAATATGATAGAAATGAGGGATTTTTATTAGGGGAGGAGGGGATAATTAAGAAAGATTGAAAATATTATTTTATTATATAATAATTTTCGGTTTGTAAAGGTAAAAATGTCATTAAAGTTGAGATAAGCCGACTCATGATCTAAAAAAATCATACAGCAATAATTAGACAAGATAGGATATTTTTTAATCTTTTTAATTTATTTATTTTAATTATTAATTATTGATGTAAACACTGCATCATTATTGTGTCATAAATATATTTATTTATTTGATGTCTAAAAATAAAATAAAATCATTATGTAGAAAATATTTTAAGATTTAAAATAAATATTTATATTTTAAGTGATAACTTATATAACCCCATTTAAAAATTAATTTACTAAATTTTATATCTTTATGTCATTTTTTATTTTACTTTAAATTATTTAATAAAAAGGGTCATTATCACTCCCATGTGGTTCCATGGTGTCCCAATATCGACCCAAGGATTCTCATGGTAGGAAATTTATTAGGAAATAGGATTAAGACACATTTTAGGTTAAATTATTATTACTATTATATTTTTTTAATCTTATTTAACAGATTTTCCCTTTAACCAAGGTAAAAAATATTTTCACTGAAATAAATATCCATAATGTCTAAAAATAAATGTTACCCATTTAAAAAATTTGGATCTAAGGAGTCAAAATATGTAATTCATATTTCAAAATTCAAAATAGATAACTGGAATAATTAATTTGAAATTAATTACCCCTATCAAATCTAAAACGCGTGTTTTTTAAAATATTAACTATCAAATGATTTACACTTGTTGATGCCAAATTTCAAAATGTAATTACGTTAATTGACAAAAAAATGGATTAAATAGTAAAAGAATAATATAATTACATTTGAAAACAAATTAAAAAGATAATATTACCTTCTAAAAAATAGATTAAAAGTCAGTTTTGAATTAAATTACTTTTATTTCCCTATTTATTAAAAAATGTATTTTATTAGAAAAGTACCAAAAATTTACCCAAAGTAAATTTTGATTTCCTGATTATAAATAACAATTTCATATTGTCAAATAGAACATATAAAAGTTACCAAAAATCAATTTAAAGTGGTTCCTCCATTCGAAGATGGTAAAATGACCTTTTAATAAATATTAAAGTATTTATGCTTAAAATCGTATTCTTTCTTATTTTAAGCATCTAAAATTTATTTTATAAATGTATAAAAATATAAAAACATATTTATTCATAATATGGTATGTTTTTTTCATTCCTTTAAAGAAAATGGTTGTCCATTAACAACCATCTAAAATAATAATATTATAATAATATTTTTTAGTATAACTCAACATTGTGTGCAACATACATTTTCAATTTAACTTTTCATTGCATATCATGTATTCTATCAAACATATCATCTATATTAAGGTAAAATTAATATTTCATAAACAATTTTTAATAAATATAAAAAATTAATATTCATTATTTACCTGTGATGTAACATGTATATACCTATTTACTATGACATTGGTCAAAAATTGATGCTTGCCTATGCGATTGGTAAAATGTGTTATTATCATTATGATTTATAAAAACATATTATAATAATTTTATTATAATCGAACACTTAAATAATTAACAACTTAAATAAATTAATAAACTGGATTTGTTGAATAAATAATAAAAAATAAATCAGGTTTTATAAATGGAAGAATAGAAGTTCCAGATACTGAAATCTATTATTATGTGTTATTAAATTGATTTTTTTATGAAAATTATTGTGTTTTCACTATGGTGGATATTATAGTGTGGTTATTTTTCCCAATTAAGAGACATTGGGTGGAATATGTTTGTTAGAGAGGATATGATAGTTATCATGGGTTTGGTTGAGGGACATTGATTAGATTGTATTGTAAATGATTTTTGGTTTTAGTTGTGATGAGTGTGTGTTGTTTTTTTAATAACAATGTAAAATATTTGGAAATGATAAAAATGGAAAATGATTTTGGATGAAATTTAATTATATGATTTATATAAATAGAATAATAGATAGTGAAATAAAATGGGTAATAACTTAAATCCATAGAGGAATTTTCTATGAACGAGTTTCTATTAAAATGGAATTTAATTTCATAATTAACATAGTTTGGCTGGAAAATAGAAATATGGAGATTGTTTAATGACAGGAATAAATGATTTTTCCTGAATGTTTTTTTTATTTCATTGGTTAAAGTGGTGTATTTTTCGGTTATAGTTGGTGTTAGTGGTGATGTGCAGTATTTGTAGTCTATAGATGATGGAATGTAGTTTTGTTACTATTTTGGGGTGAACCTAATAGGTTAAGCTTGTGTGTCGATAAACAAAAAAATACACTATTTATGTTCTGGTGAATTATTTTACAAAACAACTAATCCATATAACCATACTGATTCCATTATGTTTTGGTTTTTGGGTGTCTTCCCCAATATAAATGTTTGTGAGGGAGAATGGATGAACTCTTCCTCTTCATGTCTCTCCCTTTTATCGGAGTATATTATGGTATTGTTTTATAAAAGATCTGTGTCTTATAGGATGATGGAATGTGGCTTTTGTCCCTCATGTTCATGACACCCTACTATGATAGATACATATGTGATAATGATGAGATGGTGAGTTTCTATGAATAGTGGAGGTCATGGATGTTATAAGGGGGGATCAAGGTTAATGTCTTTCATGATCACCATACCTTACTATTATATATGTTTAATTTATTTATGAGATAAAATGTGTTGAAATTAATATGGTATAATAATGTTTATATTTGAATGTCTTATGGTGTACATATATTATTGATGGGATTATTCCAACATGAGATATTGGATGTATTGTGGGGATAGTTTAGGAAATGATAGGACTTGACCCACAATAGTATTGTGTGGATTGAACATAGATTATTTTAATTTGGTGATTGATATATCAATTTTTTTGGTAATGTGGTTGTAAATAAATTTTTTATATATGACGGATATAATGTTATTACTTCTCGATACAATACATGGTGAGTGATCCTTGGTAAATATTTTTGTTAGCATACCCATGTACGAGATGGTTTAATCAGTGGTTCATACATAGATTCATTAGTAAAAATTTTATACATTTTCATCATATATTTTATGTATGATCCTGGTGAGTATATATTTCACACACACACACACACACTCACACAGACACACACACATACACACACATATATATAATTTTAATGTTTCTTGGATGAGTTTGGTGACTGATCTTAATGGAACTGGGTTAGAGCTGGGCTGTTTCGATGCAGTTGTTGCCTAGGAAATTATTTGGTATTTCTTCTTGGGACTTTTAACTATATTCAATAATCATGAATTTTGTGACTATTTTGGATATAAATTTAATTATATCATTGAATTTTTATGATGTATTTTATGTATTCTTAGGTTAAATGAGGTAAATTACATTGATTCATATGTTTTATACCCTCGGTTCTAATCTCATTCCCAGGATTTAATGGTGGCGGTTTTAGTGATTCAATAACTACATAAATATAGAATTAATATGGGTTATTATTGGGGTTAGGTCATGAAAAACTTATATTAGATATTATGGATAAAAGATGGGTTGTATACTTGAGTTATATACTAGTATCGACTTCATGGGTTTGTAAGGAAACAATACTAGTGAGACATCGTTCATGATGTAAGCCATTGGATGGTTGGTAAAGGTGATTTTGTGGGGACCCTTGAAACAATGAAGGGACCAAATGTTTATTAGAATACTAATATACATTTTGATATACATATGTTATATATCGAGAAGAGGTTTACACATCGTGATTGATTTTATATGTTTTTTAAGTTGTAAAATTTCAAATGAACTAAATGAACATGATTAATTGAATTTTTAAAATAATTTTTTTCTATCATTATTAAGAGTTTTATTAATTTTTTAAGAGAATTATACTAATTATTTACCATGATAAAACAACATTTATGAGTTTCTTTAGTCTGACTTGGTTAATTATAAGATGGTATTCTTGGTTGATGAGGATTTTTTGTGGACGAGCACGTATCATGAATTCAATTTCTATGGATAAATTTACTATTATAGGAGTTTATCTAATTTTAAGATATTGAATTTTATAAAGTTTATCAATATTTCCATTATATTTATTTTATCTGTGGCTATGTATTAGGTTTTTCAGGCTTCTATTCAGTTTTGGGTATCGGTATAGAAGTGGTGGATCTTGAATTCATGGGACTGGGGAGAGGGACTTGTTTCATGGGATGATTCCCCACTGAAAATTTCCATATATTTTCTATCATCGATGATTAAGGTGGAAAATATGTTGAATATTTTCTCCTTTCAACGTAGGATCTTTAGCATGTGTGTGGTCATGATAAGAATTAAAAATACTCTGCATTGACCCTTATCAATTTCCAGATAATGAATTGAGAGTTCTTTTGGAGGAGGCATTATATTATATAATTTATTATATAATAAACCTATTTAAGTTAAATATGTTTTAATAGGTGCAGAAAATGATAGAGGTTATTGAGAGGATGCATTCTCAACCAATATTACATTGAGAGTGGATGCAATAGGGTTCTATGAGGAGTAGTGATATTGGTGGAGAATCTTATTAAACATAACTATAATGATATCTTCTATTAAAGAGTTTGATGTGGTTTTTTTCTTCCTACCATTTCGTTCGGACTGGTAGTTTCTATGTTCCCATTTTGAGATTTTTTACTAGGGTTCTTTTCATATTGAGTCTATGTCCATTGAATAACATAGAGTTTGAATATTATTAGGGTTCAACATTTTATTGGAGTCTTTATCCCTTTTCATCCCTCATTACAAGAGTTTTTCTAGATTCCTTAAAAGGTACATAGGTCCTATTGTGGTCATGGAGGTTGTATTTTTCAGTGAGGAAGGATATTTATACAAGGAAAACATCTTATAATGGATGATACCATTCTAGTGGGTGAAAATATTTTTTGAGGAATGATTTTATTATCATCCACCAATTCTTATACATTTTCAAATTTAGAGAATTTCACTCTTCATTTCTCCCTCCTTAGTCTATTGATTGGGTCTTAATATGGAGTGGATTCCAATACATAGGTGCTGAGAATGACATTTGGATGCCAGACATGCCTAATTTATGTGATCTTGGTTTTTAAAATAATTATTGGGAAACACCTGTCATTTATGAATTTATTTTTATTCATATGCAATCATATGATGTTTTTTGGACATCAAATAGTTTAATTTAGTGCAAAAGTATATTTAATTCATTCATATTATATTTGATTTTTACAATTTTGAGTGGTCGTGTGTGGTAATCATTGTTAATTGAAAAAATGGATGATTTATTTGTATTTAGATCCATCTCTATCTGAATTAATTTTTTTCATTGTTTTTAGTGAAGGAGAAGGTGGTTGAGTTCCCTAGAATCATTTGATAATTTATGAATTTTGTTCATAAATAGTTTGTGACTTTAACCCCTCAACATGATATCAATATTGGGATTCAACTGTTGATCACTGTATCTTTGATTTTGATGTCTCCCTATCAAATAAAAGCTTATGATCATCATGATTTGAGGATTCAGATTAGAGATCTGATGCTAGCCTAAAATTCCATTATGGGGTTCTCTAAAATTTTTAAACCAAAAAATTGAAAATGCTGTTATGTTTTGTATAATGTAATGAAGGAAAAATCTTGTGAAGGTTAATTTCCACTTCCCTAGGTTTAGGATTTAGTATTTTTATCTAATTAATGTTCCTAGATGGTTTTTGGTGGTTGATATATATTATAATTAACTAGATGAGGTTGGGTGAGGAGGATATATTGAAGATCATTTTTAAGAATCTTTGTATGATCATTAAGTTTTTTTTCATGTGATTCAATATTATGAACACCAAAATTGTTTTCATGAGGCTCATGAAATCATTTTTATATGAATTCACTAATCATTTTGGGGTTTTGTTGATTAATTACAACCTTTGTTACATGGGGTCAATGGAGAATCATACTGAGCTCCATAGAGTTATTTTAAAATTCCTTTGAAACTGCAATTTCATTGTAAATATTTCAAACTGTATTTTGTAGGAGTGAAAAGTTAATTTACATTTTCATATGGTGTCTTAGTAGGGATTTTTAGAAATTTTATAATTTTTGATGTGTTCATCTCTTGGGATAACCACAATACAGTTGTAGGGGTCCATAGTGTCCTTGGTATTGAGGTATATTTTTATAGGTTTTTGTATAAATTATTATGTTTTGTAGACCTATTTAATGACATTTATTTTAATGTCTATGATTTAATATATAACAATTAGACCCAAACACATCTCTATTACCTGAATGAGAGGTTTATTAGGCCTATTTATCGTTAGGATCTAGAGGTGGGGGTGATGTTTGAAGTGTTTTGGGGTGCTTCATGTCTCATTATGTTTTTAATATTCATTAAGTATAGATTAGTAATATCATATGGTTCCATCATGAAATTTCAACTTGCATATAACTATGGAACACATGATCTTGAGTTATAGATGGTGGTTATTTATATGGACCTGTGGGGAAATAATATCATCACTTATTGGATTTTGGTCTTTACATATCACAATATATTGTGGTATGTTTTTTTTGTATTATATCAATATTTAACAATAGAGGAGGGTAAATTTTTTCTAAGGCCTTGAGTTGGAGATATCCTATACTCTAGGTAAGAAGAATGTAGTTTTGATGAGTTGAGAAGGATGTCATAGGGAGTTATTATTTAGTGGTATAGTGATACCTGGAAGTTGATGAAGGATATTTGGGTGATTCATATTGATACAGAGAAGGCCAGTTTATGAGGTTCCATATTTCAGATGATGGGGTAATCATTTGTAATGCACACTGTGCATGAGTCTTAGTGGGGGGAATCATATGTAGAGGTGACGCAAGATCATATTATTAATTATGATTCTCTATATGAATTTACAAACCATGAGTTACATCAAATCATTTATTAGAGGATAATTTTTTCCATCTGTAGTGTACATGGAGGTTCTCTATGAGATTCATGGTTCAAAAGTTAATTTTTATCTAGGAATTTCTTTGATGTATAATTCTATGATAGGTTAGCATCAGTGTCCATAGATGAATTATTTAGTATCATAGATTGTTTCATAGTGCTTTATTTTTTATAAGGTGAATGTATAGAATCAGGTTATTGGTGGTTTGATATAGTCATCAGGTATAACTTGGATTAAATGGGAGGACATCATGATAAATTTCATCATATTATTCAAAGATCCTAAGGAGTATTTGAATCTATATTGGTTATCATGGATTAGTGTAAAAAGTATTCTCCCCTCCTGGTGAATAAGGAGTCAGATGTTGTGGAGTATTTTGAAAGACAGAATGTGGATGAAGTAGTACAACCTTGTTTGGAACCAAGGACTATCATCTTAAATTTGGATTCTATTTCACATCTATATTTTAGGGAGGTATATAGTGTATCTTTTTTTCTAAAATTATCCCTAATATAAATTTTCATCCCATGATGAATTTTTAGATAAATAAGTCTATCCGGACACTAGAGGATTTTCTATATGCTATTTTATAGATTTTTATAGATTATGGATGAATCACATTCCCTTGATCGAGTTTTATTATAACAAAAAAATCCAATACTCCATTAGAATTTACCCATTTTATTTATTTTATGTATGTACATAACAACGTTTGTTGTTTTGGAATGGGGTTATAGAGTAAGTGGTCCTTGGTCCATATGTGGAGACAATTACAAAAGGGAATATTTATATTACATGAGAGTATATGAAGATGGTATAAGACAATCAAAAGTCCTATAAGGATTAGTATGTGTTTCATATGGGGTTTTATATTCCTGATCATGTGTTTTTTAGGGTTTCCACTCATCATGGGAAGATGTTATTTTTTTAGTAATGTTACATATCACATGATTTTTTGGTCCTTTTGAGGTTATATAGTGTGTTTTTGAGGTTTCGTATTAGTTGGAACTTCCACTATAGATGGATTTGAACCATGATGTATTTCTGGTATCACATATCTAATGATATCTTCCTAAATTTTTTTAGCAACTATTTTGGATATTTATTTATCAAGAATGATGTGAAATTAATAGATATTGTAACTGATATAAATGATCTTCAGGAGAAATTGTTTAATGGGATTGTAATTCACATTGTATGATTTTACCGAGGTATTATGCTGTAGAGGAGATTATGTGGGAATGAGGGTCACATATTAACACTAAGTATTTTCCAATTGATGAGGTATTTTGATTTTCATTGCATTGAGTGAAGTAATTTTTTTTGATATTTCATTGAGTTGTTTATACAAGGGCCACTTCATGATTTAGATATAGGAATCACCTATTTTTAAGAGGCTACTAATATTAAGTGTTTGGAAGGTAATTCATATTATTTCACATAGGAATTTAGTTTAGGTTTCTCTTTATTATTATTTTTGTAATCTTATGTATTTAAATGGACTAGAATTTATAACTACTTACCTTTTTATATATTGGTTTTAGATGTGTTGGGGAGATTTTAGAGGTGAAATAGTGTTGTGGAAATGAAATTTTATTCGATAGATTTGGGTTATAGTGTGGAAAATAAATTCAATGAATGACAAGGATAGATATAGTATAGTGAAAATATACTAGTGGTCTGTCAAATTGAGAAGTATTTCAATAATGGAACATAGTCTTAGGGTGTATTTCATGAGTCAATAATGTGTGTACCAAGAGATGGTTTAATGTGTCACAATATAAAGACCAGAGACTGAATCTATGGATTTTTTATTTTAGGCGATGTCGTGACATACTAGTTTGAGTCACACCACTACCCATTTCTATTTGAATATTAGTATATGATTTTATTGAGTTTATGTAGGAAGATATTTAGGGTATTCAAGGTATGAATTCTAGATATTTAGTGGAGTTTGACACATCATTGTATAACCATAATCATATTGTGAAGAATTAATGTAGTCCCCAATATAAGTGACATGAACACATCCTATAACATCATTATCATGTAATTCAAATTCAAGAATAAATCTATCATTCCCATTGATTTGTCTCAGATCCCTTAATTTTTTCATTTACTACTGATGATTGGAGGTGTTTTATTTGAGTCTCTTCTCTCCAATATGATAAATTTTAATCATCTCCTATATGAGATTAAGACATATTCCATCTAAAGTGAGTAAATTACCCTTTTTCTTTTGATTTCTTATCATTATTGATCGATAGATGGTTGTGGTAGTGGGTTTGTATATTTTGGTGATATTGTAGTGATTATCTAAGGATTATGGTTTTGTAATTTATTTATGAGGTTCCTAAATTTTGATTTAGTCTCCAATATCATATCTTCTCCACATTGGGATTATGAAATAGTCATTTATGTGTTGGTTGAGGCAGGGATTTCATGAAATCTCATTAATTTGTGTCAATTGAATAATTAACAATAACATGTTTTCATAAGGACATAATCATGAATTTTACAAATTATGATAATTAATAATATGTAAGGAAATTTATGGAAGGGGTTGTTCAAAATAAATTGACCTATTTTCTATGAAACTAATATTTAATTTATGATTGTTACTATTATACTGGAAAACTATTGTTTATGTTGTGATTTATGTGCCCATGATGTGATTATTTATGTTGGAACCACCCTAATTAATAATTAAAAATATTAATTTTATAATGAAATAATTGTGTATTGAATCAAATTGACATGAAATAATGTTTTGTAAAAATAAAAATAGTAATATTGGATGATGAAGTTTATTATTTAGGGATGACTAATTTTTTATTGCTATAGTTATGATTGTGTGGTTAATTGTGGGGTTTAATTGGGATAATTTCTATGTTCAGGTTTGGATGTGTTGGTTGGAATATGTTGGTCAATGGGGTTATGATGTTCGTTATTGGTTGTGATGTGGGTCAGTGATTGGAGGGTGTTATGAATGATGTTATGGTTTTTGAATATAATGATTTTGAATCTATTTTATAGTTTATTTGTAGCTGTGTAATATAATTGAAACTGATAATCACTATAAACATGTGTGGGGAAAATTGAAATAAATGATATTTTTAAATTAAATAATGATGCATGAATTGAAATGGTAATGGTTGAAACACACTCATGAAATAACTAATAATATGTTATAATTAAATGTGTAATAGAATAGATAAATTATTTTATATTTTATGTTAATATGAAAATATGGAATTCGTGTAATAACATGGATAAATAAGAACATGTGAATGTTTCTTGTGGATGTTTGTATGTTGGAATGTGGGAATGATTGTGGTGTTATAGATGGTAGTAGTGGTATAGTGTGGTTATGGTATTAAATAGACTATATTAGGTGGTTTTTTATTTTTTTGGTGTGTGCCTTCGTAGTTTTTATTGTATGTGGATACACACACACACACAAACACACACATATATATATATCATTAATTTTCTAATTGATTTATTTGTGAACATAACTTGATTTGTATAAAATTTATTATTCTTAAATGTTTTGTGTTCCATGTTTTCCCAAAAAATTAGGTTAGTGAGGGTGGATGTATGGTTACCCTATCTTCCCACACACTCCCTTTAAAAATAGTGAATTTTTGTATTGATATATGGTAGGGTCATGAGTGATAGGACGAGGTTGTGTGGTCAATTTCTATTATGTTCATGATACCCAAATTCATGTGGTTAATTTTTTAGATATTTCATTATTGAAGCATATTATTTTATAGTATATTCTCTTTATTTCATAGTTTTTGTTTCATGACATGGGTAATCTAAATGGTTTGTCTTATATAAGGGGTTCCATACTTCATTGTTTTAGAACATGATTCATGTGTATAATTTGTTCACAGTTCGTTCCAAACCCTATGAGTTTCATTGATAACTATGTGAGTAATTTTGTCATTGTGTATTGGGGAATAATTTTTCAAAAATTAAGAGAAATCACATGAGGAAACCATCCCAACAAAAACAGGTTCCTTAAAATAGATCCCATAAAGATGGCTTATATTTATATAAACCATGAAACTTAAATGTGTGAGCAAACCAAGAACACATATAAGGAAATATCGAGTTTGAACCCTATCAATTTTAGAGGCATTAGACCCCCTCTCCTAACACACTCATTCATACAACCACATGGAATATCCTAGTGGGATCTCCCTCCCTCTTATGATGATTTTGATCACACTATTTACTAATTTAAGATAGAAACTCATAGATAACTCTCATCTTATTAATGTTATTATATTATCATCATCCCTCCACATGTTATCTTGGGTTATCTAGTCTCATTAAAACCTTTAGGGATATGATATAAAATATTAAGTTTTCATGTGGTTCATTTTTTGGAATTTAGCGTGTCTAGGAATTTTATCGTATTTTAAATTGTTGGTTGGGAATTCTCCATCAATGGATATGAATTTCAAGATAATTACACGTTATTTTATATATGTGTTTTTGTAAATTTCATTTAATTTCTATGTTATCGTGATATTGATTATTTCAAATAACATTCATTAATTTCTAAATTAATATCATATGTAATAGACATAATGTATTTTATAATTATTCTGATGTTTTTATCAATTTTATAATGTTACATTATGTGTTTAATGATTTTAAAAGTAATGTTTTGTGTCACATGTTTTTATAAAATTTTATTGGAGCCCTGTGGTAAATAAATTTATTTATTAAGGAATATTGATAATATTGGGGACTTAAAAAATATAAAAGTAATTTTTGCATGTATTTTTTAAAAAAACATCTTTTGTTATTTTAATTTTTTTTGATAAAGGGGTATTGATATTAATACTTTTTCTGTATTATTATTAAAACATTGGTTCAAGAATAAATTTAAAAGGGAGATTAAAAATCGTAGAATGGTTTCTTTTAATTGTGATCAAGTTTTGATATAATGATCCATTTGGAACATTAAAGATAGATTCTTTAAATGTGTGATACCCTCAGTTGAACCTCACATATTGTTTGTTGTTATATATTTATTTTACTAAAATTCAACTTTTTACACCTCTGTTAGATAAAATTATTATGAAATGGGAAAAATATATGTTATGGTGGATGAAGTGTTGTGATGGTTATTATAATTTTTTATCATTAATCCTTTTTTTGTTTGAACTGTCATCTCTTTTGATATATGTCATGTAAATACTATAATGTTGGTTTGGGAACATGTTGAGAGAAACCCATTTTGTATATTGTTCACTAAAAATAGAATGATTCTTATTTATAGTGAATAATATAACATGATGGATTGTAGCCTATAGTAACTTGAGCACTCCTGGAATTGACATTGTCTCTATAATAGTAAAATAGTACTGTTAATCTTGTAGAATGGTTCGTTAGTACCATCATTGGTTTTTGATTTATTGTACAATTATGTATTTCTTGAGTCGTACTAATTTTCCAATGATGCATTATTCCTATTAATAATTTATTTGGGGATCATGATATATTTCTTGTTTTTATTCACTATATTTTTTTTGGTTTTCATGGAACCATTAATTATGTATTTGATTTTGTCTTGTCTAATTGTTATGTTGGTGCCCATGTGTATTCATTTTCAATTTCAGAAATGGTTTTTATTTCATTTTAACCGATTAATACATATTTTTCGAATGTAAAATATTAAATGAAAAGTAATATATTTATAATATAAATATAATTTTAATGATTATTTTGTAAGTATTAATGGAATTTGATCTCTTGCCATTAATTTATCATAGTATCATTTTCATATGGTTATAAAATGGATTGATAAAAGATTCGGTTCCACCCTTGATTACTATAAGAGGTGGGATGTTTTATAAAAATATTACAGTTTTTTATTTTCTTTAATCATAAAAATATGTTGAAAAAGCTGTACATTTATTTATACATAAATATATAATTTTTTTAATTTATTTTTAAATTAATTGAATTTGTTTTGGGTGAAATCATATCATGTCTATATAGCTCAAATCTTGCATACACTAATGGGTGTATACAATTCTCATGTCTTCGTTCAGGTTCCAAGGCTCTTGTCTCTTTTTGGTTTTTTTTCAGGTTGGTATAAAGATGTATTTGCTGGGAGGTGTTGATAGTCTATATGTGACACGATGTTGTCTGGTAGTGATTTAATTTGGGTTTTATTTGTGGATGTTATGTATAGACCTTTTCATGACAGGTTGTTCCTTGTGATTTTGTCTAGCACATAATTTTTGGAATATATTTATTTTGAATATTCACATAGTTTTGATTTATTTTCATTATTTATTCTGCATAATACTCAAATTGGTTGAAAAATTGATGTTGAATATATTTATTTTATCAATGGTAATTTATATCATTGATTTTTAATGCTGGATTTTTTTTGGAAGAGTCTCTGATGTGATAAATTGTTATCCAATTATAAAATCATTCCAATGATTATGTTCTTGATACTCGACATGTAGTTTTAATCCCATTGGTATCGAGAATAGACATCATGCCCATTAGAGAATTTAGTCATGTGATGTGTTATTTCATCCCATGTCAGTTCATTATAAATTATATAAGAGCCTTTTTTTGAATGATCTACTTTCATGAGGATCCTTATAGTCACTCTATAAATGTGGAAGCATATGTATAAAAATGTTATTAATCAATTGGTAGGTGTGAGAATATTCGATCTAGCACTTCCTCTTCCCGAGCCATTAGTTTATATGGGGTAAATAGATTTTTAATTTTAATTTTAGATCTCTTATAATTATTATCAAAGAGTCTAATATGATATTATATGATGGTATTTTCATCCTAATTCATAATCATAATAATTTTAAGGTATCCATGATCTTTTTTGAATGAAAATAGTGGAATAACCAAACTACAATGTTAGCTCACACCATTTTGAAAACCATACAGAGCTCATGAATACGGATCTATAAACTATTTTAATGTCTATTTCATTATTGACTTATAGGTTTTCATCCAATATGTAAGGACCATGTAATGTTCCCAACCCCCTCTCCCCATATTTTCATTTTGGCTCCCATGGAATCGAAATCTATTCCAACGGATCATACCATTGGTGCAAGAATAGTTAAGTTAAATTTAGAATTGATTGATGTTATTGGAAATTGTTTACATTAATAATTTATTCCATGTTGATTATATTTTATGTTTTACAAATATATATATATTATTAAAAAAATTAAGATAAAATTGAGAAATTATTGGTTGATTTTGTTTTTAAAACTAATTTTTATTCATTGAATAAAATAACATCGTTATCCATATTATTTGTTACTCATCATCATCCATTTTTATTTGAATGAATTTTTTCTATGAAAATTATTACTTTATGAAGATATTTTTTCTTCTAAATTTATTGTTATGGATTATTAGAAATTGATTTTTTTAATAATTGAATGTTTTAAAAATTGATCGATTTTATTACGAAAATTTGGGAAATTATTTTTATATCGTAGTAGGATTGATTGAAATAATTTTAAAAAAATTGAGCTACATGGAATGTTTTAATATTATAATATAAACCATGGAGTTTTTCTAAATAAAAAGGGAACATTATAAAGTACATGTACATTTTTATCATAAACGATTTTAATGATTCTAAATAATTGGAAGGATGTTCTGAAATGAGTTTTTGAAATTTTTTTAAATATTGTGATTTTAATTAAATATATTTTTTGAAAATTTTCTAATTTAAATGAAATTGTTTCCATAGGGGTTTGGGTTATTAAAAAAACAGATGGTATTTTGAAATATGTGTTCATGTTTCCATATATAATGGGGAATGGTTTAAATAAAATAATTGTTTTGTAGTTTTTTTGTAACATGCTTTTCCTTTTTTGATTTTTTTTTATTTTAGGTCTGTCTCTAGCTGTGTGCTAGGAATAATTAATTTGGTTTTTGAAACATGAAGGGGTTGGATTCAGGTTTTTTAAAATATTGTTGTGCTTAAAAATTGTTCTTGAGAGAATGTAAAAATTTATTTTTCAAGGATTAGTCATATGGTGATTCCCCTTTCCTTTTAGGAATAGATTTTCAGGTTATTGAATTTTACCAAAATATTATTATTGTAGTGTAGAGGACATATTCTATGCATAAGGACTTCACTTGTCAACATCAATAATTCTATATTGATCTTGGTCATTTATTGGAAAGGAATAGAATATTTTTTATTTATTTTAAAAAATAATATATGCTAAATTATATAGTATAGTCGTGTTTGTAAACCAGAATGAGGTGACAATTTATTTTTAGGATTGTGCTCACTGAGTATGTGGTGGGTTAATCCTCTTAAGGTGATTTCTGCTAGATTTTTTCTTTATTGATTTTGTGTTTCTTAATATTACATGTGATTATTGGTGTGGTTGTTTTTATTCATAGAAGTCTAATATTGTTTTATGATGTTATTGTGAGGAAATTTGTATTGTTTGGTTTTGATGGATTGGACATGGAAAGGGCTTGGTGTGTGTTCTGACTGACACAGAATGACATGGTATTACATTATTTTGTGCATTGGTCGAGTTGGTTTGGATAATTATTTGTTCTCCTAGAGATGCTGTTATGAATATTGTCACACCCCGACCACGGATGCCCATGTTTTTACTATTTTCTCGGTCCCACGACTTTGGGCAGAGTTGCGGCGGGTCCAGGTTTGAATTTTCCTTGAAGCATTGATGTTTTCGGTGGGTTTCAGGCCAGTGCGCAGTCACCGCACTGCTAGCGGTCGCTGCGCATTTGGTCCGGGGTGGTGCGTGGTCACCACGCATTCGGTCCGATTATGTGTTCAGACCTGGTGAGTGCGCGGTTGCTCAACCGATTAAATAAATAATAAAATTTAAATGAATAAATTAAATTTAAAATAGTTTCATAAGATGTTCAATAATAATAATAACAATAATTTATAATATTCTTATTATTAATATTATTATTAAGATTATTATGATTATTCTTAATAAGATTATTACTATTATTAGTTAAATTATTATTATTATTTATCATTGTTTACTTTTACTTTTTTTTCTTCTTCTTTCTTCTTATTTATTCTTCTTTATTTTTTTTCCACGCGGATGTTCCCCCTACCTCTTCTTCTCCCGCGCGACCCGCTCCCTACTGCACTTCTCCAACAGCCGACTCCCCTGCCTCTATTCTACTTTTTTGTTTCTCTTCTCTTCTCCGCACCTGCATCCTGCTCGCTCTGCCAGCACCTTTCCTCCACCAGCCTCGCTGCCCTGCTCGCCGGCCAGCCGGGCTGCCCTCCCTGTCCAGCGCTCCCTTATCCACTTTCCGCACAGCAGCCCAGCGACCGAAACCCCTCCATGTGTGAGCAGCTACCTCCTTGTCCAGCTCTACCTTCGTCGCACACCTCTGCACAGCGCCTCGCCTTTCCCCTGCTACGTCTCCGCCTTGCGCAACCCGACCCCCCAGTGCTCCCCCTCCTCCTACCAGCAAGCCCGCGGCCCCTCATCCTGGTCGCCACCCTCCTTCCGTAGTGACGCCCCGCCCTCCCTGCCGCCGACCTCGCCTACAGCAGCGCCCTGCCCAGCTTCTGCCGCACCTACAGCAGCCCTCTTCTCCACTTCCTGCACAGCCCCCCATGGAAGTCCGGCTTTCTAGCCGCATCCGTTTCCATAGCAGCCAGCATGTGCAGCTCTCCGCCGCACGAGTCTACGGCTGGCCCCTGCTGCCGCTTCCCTGTCCAGCGCGCTTGCAACCTCGCCGCCTGCCCCCTGCCCCATGCGCCTCTCTCTCCCTGCCCGGTTCTCCTTCAACAGCACCCTCATATGCCCTTGTGACTCCCGCGCCAGCCCACCGCATGCAGTGATACGGCTTCCCCTCACGCACATGCTGCAGCCCGCAGTGCACAGCCCTCTCCTTCTCTTCCCACGCCCGCCCACTGCGAGTCCGGATGGCCCTACATCCTTGCAGCCTTCCCGCTCCGCCAGCCGCCCCATTGTGCGCACTCCACAGCCCCTGCCGCGGTCCAGTCACCCTCCTTGCTTGGCGTGACCCACTGGCGGCGTTCCGCTCGACTCCTTCCGGCCAACACGGTGCTGACTCTGTCACGCGCTTCGGCAGAGCCCTCCCCCCTTGTAGCGCTGCCTTGCCCTGTAGCTGCTCGGCACCCCGGCTTCCCTCCTGTCGTGTGCCTTTCGACCCGTCGCGTGCCCTCTGACTGGTCGCAAACCCTTCCCATCGGCCGCCTCGCATCGCTGCTGTCTGGCGGCCCTTGCCGCACCCCCTGGTCGGACCGCTTCCAGCTGCGTGCCTTCCGTTGTTCCGGCGCGACGCCCTCCGGCGGCCCGTATCTTGTCTCAGCCCCCCGATGGGTATACCCTATTATTTTATGCCTGTTTGATATTTATATTTGATATACATATATATATGCCTTGGGTTGATTAGAGATTTTATTAATTAATTTTTTATTTGGGTTGGCTTGACGTTCTAGGACCCGCGCGGGGCGTTTCTGAGTGAGCGACATCGCCGCGGTTTGTTTTGGAGGTTGCGTCGACGTCGCGCTTGTCTCCGAGTGAGCGTCTTCGTCTCGCCTGCTTCCGAGTGACCGCCGTCGTCGCGCTTGTTTCCACGTGAGCGCCGTCGTCGTGCCTGGTTTCTGAGCTTGCGTTGTCGTCACGCCTTGGTCTTGAGGTAGGCCCCCCCACTGCACTTACTTTTAAATTGAGAATTTATTAATTGCTTGTCGTTTTATTAATTTTAATGAATGATAAATAATATAAGATAATTAATTTTTAAATGATTGTTCAATGTAAAAAAGAGCCGTTTATTTTATACACGTCAATTGAAACATTTTCTTGACGGGCGGACACCCAGTTTTGAAAGAGTGCCCGTTTGTCCTTTAAACATAATTCACAGAACTTCAAATGTGCTTCTAGTTTTAAAGATAAATAATTTCTTCTGAACAAGTGTTTTGAACTTTTTGAGAAATGAGGTTTTACTTTAAATTGGTGAAGGCCCGTTTGGCACTTTAATGAAATGGATTATCTTGGAAATCCCACTCGGGGGTGATCTTTGGTGTGCGTTGTTTGCGTGAGCTGCATGTGATGTTTGTGCATCGTGACTGATTTATTTACATTGTAGACGCACCCCCTTTTTATTGCTTGTGTTGGCATGGGAACCTGGCATATTGAGTGAATTTTCTGAGAACGATTGCTGCACTAGTTTAGATTACGCACTGGCTAGTGGCCCCATAGCAGGGGAATACTGAGTTATTGCTGCTATGGGGATTGGGCCCCTCGGTTAGGCCATGCAGGGCTATGCCGGGCGTTAGGGCGTTATGACGTCATCAAGTTAGGGCATGCCTTCAGGATGAGTCAGATGTATAGTACGTTCTGGATTGTTCACGATCTCCTAGGTTCGACCCATGTTTCTTTTAGTGTTCTTTTTATATATGGTGGACGGTTGAGAGGTCTAGTTCGTTCGCAGACCCCCGTGTACCCCTTTTTCCATTGCCCTTGGTGTGTGTTGTGTATTATGTGTGGTTTTTTTTTTGGCTAATAACTGAAGTTTGTATTTCTAAATGGTTCACAGAAAATGATTTGAAAAGAAATATGCCTATTCCGTTCAAACATCAAACTTGTTTTAAAATTATAAAGGGCAATGGAATGATACTTGTTTTAGAAATTAAAGTGTGCGTGTGTGTGAAAACCAATATTTTGTATATTTAGTTCAAACCTGTAATTGGTAAATTCTTCTTTTAAAGGTAGTGCATTGGGAATAGATATCGGGCTAGCCTACTGAGTTTTAATACTCACGCCTATAGTGCTTTTCTGTTTTTAGTGTTTGTGCAGGTTACAGCTTGGGTGCGTTCGCCTTGGGTGACGTTTGGTCGTGAGTTGGAGAGTGACCCGCGAGGTCACACGGAGATAGTGGTTGTCTCTTTCGGTTAGTTTTATTTTCTTTTGTTCTTGTTAGTTACTTTACTCTGTTTATTTTCTGCTGCTCTAATTATTTATTTTTACTGGGCGAAATCGTTCCCACTTGCTCACTGTTGATGCCCTGGTGCTTGTCGCCAGCCCGGGAGGATCGGGAACGCCTCTCGGGTCATGTCGCGGATCGGCTCGGGTGACCGGTTCAGGGTTGACCCGGGTTGGTTCGTGACAAAATGGTATCAGAGGAGGTCGGCCCTTAGGAGACCTCACTTTTCAGAGCGCCCTTTGTTATTTTGGGATGTCTGGTAGAAAGAGATTAGGACTGTCGGAGCTCAGGAGGTAGGTTACGGGTCGGTGCCTGATCACCACCACTTGTGACAAGACCTGAGTTACCAGGGTTAGTCCGGGATTTGAGTCTTTTTTTTTGGTTGCTTTGGATTGAGGGATGACAATGGAGGCGAATCAGTTCACCTTGCAGACTCACATGGGGTGGTTACCCATGTGGAGTCCAAGTGTCCGGCTCAAGATCCTCGTAGTGTTATGCTTTACCTGGGGCATGACTCACCACCATGTCACCGAGTTAGGCATACGCACTAGTCCCTCGTTCCGGTGTTTTGTTGTTGGTTGTGTTTTATTTTTAACTCGGTTGATGGGTGTGTGTGTTGAAAATGAAAGTGATTTCGAAATGAAAAAAGGGGTTTTCTTCCAAATTGTTTTTGAAATTACTAAAGTGGGTTTTTATAGAGAAGGTGTATAGGTTTGGAAAAACTTGGTATGTGTTTGGATTTGGTAAGGAAAATAAGTGTTTGAACCTTGGCACTCCTTATTGAGGGTCACACGTGCGTGGGTATGTGTGGAAAGTGCGTGGAGGAACTTGTTTGCAACTGATATGAGCGAGATTGAATGAACGCACATGTGACGGTTCATAAGGTGCCATAGGTGAGTTTTTTTTTTAAAAAAAAAAAAAAAAAATTTGTAAAGAGAAAATGGTTTTGGAAAAGTGATTTATCCTTGTGTTGTATATGTTTGAATTATGGGCCTATTTCCATTAGCTTGTGTTGTTGATTTGATTGAGTTTTGGCTTGATGCCGGTTTTGATGGTGTTTTTCGTGATAGTCATGAGTATGCCGCCCAGAAAGCCTCCCAAAGTTGTCAATAAGTTATTCTCAGTTCTCAGTTCCTTTTGTGTGTTTCTTGCTTATCGAGGTAGTCAAAGTCTATTAGAGGTAGTGGTATTGTTCTGAAAGATAGTGTGTCTTCGAGTTGTTGGGATCTCCCAGGGTAGTTAAGGTTCGTACCACCCTAGAGTTATTTGAGGGTTCAGTTCTGGACTAGTAAAGATAAAATGTCTTATCGCCGTTAGAGTTTTGGGTGTGATAAATGGTGTTAGATTACTGCGAAGGTTCTCCATCTGGCAAGGAGTGTGGGATGGAGGAACCTGTCTCAAAGAAACTACCATCGTCGGTACCGGCTCCTAGTTCGTCGGATTTCTCTTTTGTGTGCCACCAGAATGCCAGTCCAGGCATTCTAAGCCGGCATGTTTTATCTCTTTGAAAACGTACGACCATAGTGGTTGTTTTAATCATTGAACGGAAGGAGTTAGATACCACAAGATGAAAATACCTGGCTGTGAGGCAAGAGATGCTTCAGTTATCAGGGCCCCAGCCACAGGTCTCGGGGTGAAGCTCGCGCACAGTTAGGAGTTGTCGAGGGTGTGTGGAACCTCAGTCTAGATAATTTCTTTGGATTTGGAATGGAAATATCCAAAATTTCCCTTGTTCTATTGTCGTCGCTTTTGTAAGCTCATCTTTTTTCGCCGTGGCGTGATGAGCTCTTTTCGCCATAATCCAAGCGGTCTTGTCTACCCTCAGTGTGGTTTTTAAGTTGTTTGGTCTCTTTGAATGGTGTGGGCCCATGAATAAACGGACATGTTCTGTCTTTGAGTTGGTCCTAGTTGTGTTCGATAGGGTAATGTTCATTTTGTAATGTTGATGGGAGGTGTTGAGTTAATTTCTCATCCTCAAGTTGCTAGATTGTTCCGTGATAAGCTTTTCATCAAGTCTCAGGTGTGTTGTTTAGTAAATGTGGAAAAAAAGGAATGAGTTCTGTTCGGGAGTTCCTGTATCGCCCCCCCCCCCCTTGGGGGTTGTTTGTTCGGGTTTCAAGGGTTTTTGTATTAGTAAATTCTTGTGGTGGGGAGAACCCTCTTATGTTTTCCCCTCAATCTCGGGTGGTGGTTTTTCTTGAATTGTTCGGGTGTGATGTTTGTTGGGAATGGTCACCCCGAAACTCTGGGTTCTCTATGATTTTTTTTTTCTGGGAATGAAATTATGTTGTGTCAACTATTGGCTTGGTGACTTTCTGGGGGCAGAAAGTGTCTGTGGTGGGGAGAATTGTCACACCCCGACCACGGATGCCCATGTTTTTACTATTTTCTCGGTCCCACGACTTTGGGCAGAGTTGCGGCGGGTCCAGGTTTGAATTTTCCTTGAAGCATTGATGTTTTCGGTGGGTTTCAGGCTAGTGCGCAGTCACCGCACTGCTAGCGGTCGCTGCGCATTCGGTCCGGGGTGGTGCGTGGTCACCACGCATTCGGTCCGATTATGTGTTCAGACCTGGTGAGTGCGCGGTTGCTCAACCGATTAAATAAATAATAAAATTTAAATGAATAAATTAAATTTAAAATAGTTTCATAAGATGTTCAATAATAATAATAACAATAATTTATAATATTCTTATTATTAATATTATTATTAAGATTATTATGATTATTCTTAATAAGATTATTACTATTATTAGTTAAATTATTATTATTATTTATCATTGTTTACTTTTACTTTTTTTTCTTCTTCTTTCTTCTTATTTATTCTTCTTTATTTTTTTTTCCACGCGGATGTTCCCCCTACCTCTTCTTCTCCCGCGCGACCCGCTCCCTACTGCACTTCTCCAGCAGCCGACTCCCCTGCCTCTATTCTACTTTTTTGTTTCTCTTCTCTTCTCCGCACCTGCATCCTGCTCGCTCTGCCAGCACCTTTCCTCCACCAGCCTCGCTGCCCTGCTCGCCGGCCAGCCGGGCTGCCCTCCCTGTCCAGCGCTCCCTTATCCACTTTCCGCACAGCAGCCCAGCGACCGAAACCCCTCCATGTGTGAGCAGCTACCTCCTTGTCCAGCTCTACCTTCGTCGCACACCTCTGCACAGCGCCTCGCCTTTCCCCTGCTGCGTCTCCGCCTTGCGCAACCCGACCCCCCAGTGCTCCCTCTCCTCCTACCAGCAAGCCCGCGGCCCCTCATCCTGGCCGCCACCCTCCTTCCGTAGTGACGCCCCGCCCTCCCTGCCGCCGACCTCGCCTACAGCAGCGCCCTGCCCAGCTTCTGCCGCACCTACAGCAGCCCTCTTCTCCACTTCCTGCACAGCCCCCCATGGAAGTTCGGCTTTCTAGCCGCATCCGTTTCCATAGCAGCCAGCATGTGCAGCTCTCCGCCACACGAGTCTGCGGCTGGCCCCTGCTGCCGCTTCCCTGTCCAGCGCGCTTGCAACCTCGCCGCCTGCCCCCTGCCCCATGCGCCTCTCTCTCCCTGCCCGGTTCTCCTTCAACAGCACCCTCATATGCCCTTGTGACTCCCGCGCCAGCCCACCGCATGCAGTGATACGGCTTCCCCTCACGCACATGCTGCAGCCCGCAGTGCACAGCCCTCTCCTTCTCTTCCCACGCCCGCCCACTGCGAGTCCGGATGGCCCTACATCCTTGCAGCCTTCCCGCTCCGCCAGCCGCCCCATTGTGCGCACTCCACAGCCCCTGCCGCGGTCCAGTCACCCTCCTTGCTTGGCGTGACCCACTGGCGGCGTTCCGCTCGACTCCTTCCGGCCAACACGGCGCTGACTCTGTCAGGCGCTTCGGCAGAGCCCTCCCCCCTTGTAGCGCTGCCTTGCCCTGTAGCTGCTCGGCACCCCGGCTTCCCTCCTGTCGTGTGCCTTTCGACCCGTCGCGTGCCCTCTGACTGGTCGCAAACCCTTCCCATCGGCCGCCTCGCATCGCTGCTGTCTGGCGGCCCTTGCCGCACCCCCTGGTCGGACCGCTTCCAGCTGCGTGCCTTCCGTTGTTCCGGCGCGACGCCCTCCGGCGGCCCGTATCTTGTCTCAGCCCCCCGATGGGTATACCCTATTATTTTATGCCTGTTTGATATTTATATTTGATATACATATATATATGCCTTGGGTTGATTAGAGATTTTATTAATTAATTTTTTATTTGGGTTGGCTTGACGTTCTAGGACCCGCGCGGGGCGTTTCTGAGTGAGCGCCATCGCCGCGGTTTGTTTTGGAGGTTGCGTCGACGTCGCGCTTGTCTCCGAGTGAGCGTCTTCGTCTCGCCTGCTTCTGAGTGAGCGCCGTCGTCGCGCTTGTTTCCACGTGAGCGCCGTCGTCGTGCCTGGTTTCTGAGCTTGCGTCGTCGTCACGCCTTGGTCTTGAGGTAGGCCCCCCCACTGCACTTACTTTTAAATTGAGAATTTATTAATTGCTTGTCGTTTTATTAATTTTAATGAATGATAAATAATATAAGATAATTAATTTTTAAATGATTGTTCAATGTAAAAAAGAGCCGTTTATTTTATACACGTCAATTGAAACATTTTCTTGACGGGCGGACACCCAGTTTTGAAAGAGTGCCCGTTTGTCCTTTAAACATAATTCACGGAACTTCAAATGTGCTTCTAGTTTTAAAGATAAATAATTTCTTCTGAACAAGTGTTTTGAACTTTTTGAGAAATGAGGTTTTACTTTAAATTGGTGAAGGCCCGTTTGGCACTTTAATGAAATGGATTATCTTGGAAATCCCACTCGGGGGTGATCTTTGGTGTGCGTTGTTTGCGTGAGCTGCATGTGATGTTTGTGCATCGTGACTGATTTATTTACATTGTAGACGCACCCCCTTTTTTTTGCTTGTGTTGGCATGGGAACCTGGCATATTGAGTGAATTTTCTAAGAACGATTGCTGCACTAGTTTAGATTACGCACTGGCTAGTGGCCCCATAGCAGGGGAATACTGAGTTATTGCTGCTATGGGGATTGGGCCCCTCGGTTAGGCCATGCAGGGCTATGCCGGGCGTTAGGGCGTTATGACGTCATCAAGTTAGGGCATGCCTTCAGGATGAGTCAGATGTATAGTACGTTCTGGATTGTTCACGATCTCCTAGGTTCGACCCATGTTTCTTTTAGTGTTCTTTTTATATATGGTGGATGGTTGAGAGGTCTAGTTCGATCGCAGACCCCCGTGTACCCCTTTTTCCATTTCCCTTGGTGTGTGTTGTGTATTATGTGTGGTTTTTTTTTTTTTGGCTAATAACTGAAGTTTGTATTTCTAAATGGTTCGCAGAAAATGATTTGAAAAGAAATATGCCTATTCCGTTCAAACATCAAACTTGTTTTAAAATTATAAAGGGCAATGGACTGATACTTGTTTTAGAAATTAAAGTGTGCGTGTGTGTGAAAACCAATATTTTGTATATTTAGTTCAAACCTGTAATTGGTAAATTCTTCTTTTAATGGTAGTGCATTGGGAATAGATATCGGGCTAGCCTACTGAGTTTTAATACTCACGCCTATAGTGCTTTTCTGTTTTTAGTGTTTGTGCAGGTTACAGCTTGGGTGCGTTCGCCTTGGGTGACGTTTCGTCGTGAGTTGGAGAGTGACCCGCGAGGTCACACGGAGATAGTGGTTGTCTCTTTCGGTTAGTTTTATTTTCTTTTGTTCTTGTTAGTTACTTTACTCTGTTTATTTTCTGCTGCTCTAATTATTTATTTTTACTGGGCGAAATCGTTCCCACTTGCTCACTGTTGATGCCCTGGTGCTTGTCGCCAGCCCGGGAGGATCGGGAACGCCTCTCGGGTCATGTCGCGGATCGGCTCGGGTGACCGGTTCAGGGTTGACCCGGGTTGGTTCGTGACAAATATGAGGTCATATATCACCCCGTAAACATAGTTTTGTGACCCATGGTCAGATCCTAGTTAATTTCCCATTGAGTTATGTGCTCAATTGAGGTGTCTTGTAATTTTTTTGATACATGATTTAGTGGAGTTAAGTCATCTATCTTATAAATGTTTATTGAATAGATGGGTTGTGATACCTTTAGACATATATGGTAGATTACTGTATGGTAATTTTAGGTGATGGATGATTATTTTTTCCTATAGGTTCTTAGAAATAGTTCATTTTTCTCTGGTGGTTCTTCTCTTTTTAGAGTATTTATTATGTATCTCTATACATACCGGGAATTGTAAATGGTTGGAAGACCTATAATTTGTCTTTATATTTATATAAATTTCCCTATAATGGTTGTGAGTGTGATTGGGAATGACGGTGTTTGAGAATGATTACTGATTGATCTTTTTGATTTGAGGAGTTGTGTTTTTTAGGATTCATTATCACTAAACCAAGTTAATATTTCTAACCCCTATGAGCACTTATATAGGAATACATATTTTTTATTTCCATTATATACACATTTTAATGAATTTTTTAGTGTAGATAGTGGCATGGTGAACTGAATTGTGGTACCCCATATCAAAATTGTTTTATATTATATGCCATTATTGGTATATATAACATTATTGTAAGTATATATCTTGAGAAAATAAATTTTATATAATTTTTTCTTCTATTTATTGATTTTATTTATGTGTTATCAAAAAAATGCATTAATTATTATACAAGCGGTAATAATGTCTATTTTTAGTTTAATTTATTTTTCAAATTCAATGATATCTAGTAAACAATTTGTGATTCATTTTATGATTGGAGTTTTTGGAAATGGTTATCACTTATTTATGAGATAATGTGTGAGGTAACCATGAATTTTGATGTAGGTTTCTTCTAGTGTTTCCTAAATTATTGGTGAATGGTTTAATAAAAAATGAATACAATTACATAAAATTGATATTTTTGTTATTCCCCTCCTGATATTTAAAGTTTTTAGATCCCCTATCCCATCACCGATATTTTTCCAACCCCAAGATGATTTCACAGGTCATATCCATCCCTTCATCATTTAATTGGATCTCATTCTCCACCAATTTCATGAAATAACTTGGGTAATAATATCTTTTTATTATTTTTCTTCATTCCTCATCTTCCTCAATCAATTTCCTCTTTTCTTCACCTACCTCCCATGAAACCATTTGGATTTTATGGCCTTGATTATGGTTCATGGTTTTTTTATTTTAGAGAGTTTGGGTTTATATGTCTTGTAGATGATGTTTCATCTCGCAGTTAGTCATTCTATATTGTTGGAATTTTTTTCTACTTGATTGAAAATGATTTGAGAAATATGTTATTGTGTATTTCTATAAAGTGACATTTCATTAATTTGTTGATGATATCAATTTCCATTTTTTTAATTTAATCATATTTCTAATATATATATATATAAATCAAATTTTATAATGATTAAAATTGTTTTCTCACTTAGTATAATGGTGTTTTATGGATTTATAAATTTTCAGGGTAAATATTTTAGTGGCATGTGTTTTTGAAATGGCCTAAAAGACTAGATTTAAATTAATTTCATGTTAAGTAGTGTTTGAACCCATTTGGAATTTAGAAAAGGGAAAAATTATGATTTTACATGATGTTTTCGAATATAAATAAATGGAATTGGTTCGTTAAATGATTCTTAATTTATGTGGTTTTTATTTTAAAATAGTTTATATAGGATTCTCCATAATTCTAGTCAATGAATGTTTTAAAGTGGAAGTTATAATAGTTGTATATTATATTGTAATTTAATTTAATTTTTTAATAAAATCCTTATTTCAAACATTATCATTAGTTTCATTAAACATGTACGACCCCCAGTTTATCACTTTTTCGTTAAATAAATTATAATTTAAAATAGGTATTTTAAACAATCATTGATATATGAAATGATTGTGAAATGGGGATTTTCAATTTCAAGGGGGGTTATGGTAGTTATATGATAGATATTGTTGTTTTTTATCACCATTCATTTGATTTTATTGGTTTAACATCCTTATTGAATAATGTTTTTAGGAATACTCGAGAGTTAGTGGATGACCTGGAAAATTGAAATTTGTAGTTTAAATTATGTAGTATATAAGGAATGAGGCTGAGTTAGACTAAATAAGATAATGAGATAGATTTTGGCCTATGATATATTAATCACTCCTAAAATGGATTACATTTCATGTACAGATTGCTTAGACTACCAATATTATAAAACTAGTTTTTAAAGACATCTTAGGGTTCTAATTTCTATTTTTAGTTCTGTATTATGCGAGTCATTGGGATTTTCTTATGATACCTTGTTCCATTTGATAATTATTTAAATTATCCCATTATATTTCTTATTTTTATCCCCATGATTTTTATTTCATATCATTGAATCATTACATGGTTTTAATATTTAATTAGTTTATATTGTCATATTAGAGCTCATGTGTGTTTATTTTCCATTTAATTAATATTTTTATTTTGATTTCATGTTTATTTAAAAAATATTATTTATAATGCAATTTCAAATGGAAAGGCTTCTATATTTCATAAAAATATTTATGATAATGATAATTTGAATAAGAAAAGAATTTGTGTTTTCTTTTATTAAATTATTAAAGGATTAACAGTTTTGGGTTTAAATTTTCATTAATAAAAGGATTCAAATTCTTCTCATGATTAATCAAAGAAGGGGGTAGTTTTATATAATTTATTATGGAATATTATTTTGTTTCATCTATCAAACATTTATAAAATAGTTGATTTTTATTTAAATTTTAAACTTGAATTAATTAAAAATATATTTAAATTTTTTTATTAAATCTATTTTTAAATTTTAATATGACTTGTTTATTCACATCATGTATACAACTATGGATGAATGCCACTCTCATGTTTTCATTCAAGATACCATATTATGGTGTCATTTGGGATTTTTTTGGGTTGGCCCAATGATAGATAGTGGGGGATGTGGTGAGTGGATGTAGTTTACTATGATTTTCGTGGTAGTAATTATGTTTTAGATTTATTTTTGGACTTTATTTTTCAACCATGTCATTCCACCTTATTCCTCTAGTTTGTGTCTTATACATTATGTTTTTATGATTTTTAGTTTATACATTAGAAATTCAAAATTATCAATTTTTTTTCCAATAAATAAATAAATATATTGTGAAGTATTGGGATTTGATAAATAGGATATTATTTTGGGTCATTGAGTTGGAATTATATTTCATTATTGATAATCAATTCAAGTCCATATGTTGAGTGGTGAGTTTTCAATGTAAACTAAAATAGTGTTTCGATGATATGGATTAAAGAACTCATGTGGATCAGTTCATGAAAAAGTTGAAAATATATTTTTATGATTCCTTAACAGTTATTAAAAAGAAATACAAATGTTTATGGGTGAGATAACATTTTTTAAAACCATTTATGGATGTTGAAAGGAATATGGAATGATTACAAATTCCCTAGGAAGCTTTTTAGTTGTATTTTTTATCTATATAAATAATAATCTTTATTTATATAGGATACCAAATTGTAAACCAATAATTTCACAATCTATGTAATGTTAAATAATGAAAACTATGTAAAGAAAACACATGAATTGTATTACTATAATAATTATTATATGGTCCTGACCATTGTTATTAATTTTTGTTTTATGAAATTTTATAGATAAGTAATTGTATGTTCTTGGATGTGTAAAGGTGTCACAGAAAATTCTGGTCCATTTACAGTTAGTATGGAATTATATAGATCTATATAAATATAAACGAGGAACTACACTATCAATTTAAGATTAAAAAATGAAATATACTTGGAATGAAAGGGTAATATAGATCATGTATAAATTTCATTTCCAGTGGAATCTAAATGTGGTTCAATGATTCTTCCACTCATTTAAGGGTCACACCATTGATTATTGAATTAATTATGTTTCATTTGAATTTAAATATGTGTGATCTTTATTATTTTAATGTTTTCTGGTAGACTTATATTAATTCTGATTTTTCATCAAACCATATAAATTGAGAATATGTTGCAAGCAATTTTGAAATTTGTAATTGTTGGTGGAGACACTGTAGAAGAAATTGTGGTATATAATTAGGGCATATATAAGTATGGGAAATAATATATTGAATAAAAAACTTTTTTATGTTGTTAATATACCATAATATTTGGAATTTTAGGTAAGATGATTTACTGTGGAATTTGATAACTTACTCCATGTCGCTGGCTATTCCCTCGAGCAACATAATTCATGATGAACAATGTTAACAAACATTTATATAATAATGGTGACTCTAGAGGATGGTGATAATTATATTTTGATACTATATGTGAAAAACATTGTTTAAAAGTCATTATATTTCAGTGGTGCTAATGTTTGATTTTGAATGACAGTAAACTCCACGTTTACATGAGATTTCACTTCTTCAAAAACCATGGAAACGTAATTATCTCAGAAATTGGAATATATATCTATAGGAGATGAGAAACAAAAATATTTATGAGATACCATTGAAACATGTGTAACATTTAATGTAACATAAATTTTGAATAAAATTATAAGATACCAGATAATTCAATGAATTAAAGATGGAATTATTTGATGTTTGAGATGGTTCTAAAGTGAAAGAGACAAGGATTACATATATATTCAATGAGGTGAGGAAGATATAAATAATATAGGATTTAGATGATGATTAATGAAAAATAGAACCATATAAAGTAGATTTGGAAGTTCTTGAAGGTGATGTATTTGAGTAAACTTGATCCTCTAGTCTTATGTTGGAAGATCACATCAGTTGGCAAAAAAGATATAGATAGATGATTAAAATCATTTTAATATTAGATCAACATTGAAGTGAAGGGTGATTAGGGTGTTTAATTAATAAAATATATTAGTTATTGGTTGGTTTTATAACAAGTAATGACATAATATTTTGTTCCTAGGGGGCATAACCTTACACAACTAGAGGATCAAATATTGGATTATATTACCCATTTGTATTGAAGACATCTTATTGGGGGATAATCAATCATACTGATGTTTGATTAAAAAGACTAATTTAAGTGATATCAATATTTTGTGCTATTCTAATTCCAATTACAACACACAAGGTGAGGATATGAGGTATTAAATTTGATAAGATAATGTTTTTAACCATAGTTATAGGTTTAATATTAAAATTAGGATCTTTTATAAAAATATATGATATAGTTGATACACCCCTCCTCCTCTCAATTATCCATCTATACCTAGGTAATTCAATTGGAATTTGACTCAAGGATAATCTAGAGAACCAATAAATTTCTTGAGATGAGTAAAACATTTTCATTAAAGAATAAATATAATTTTTTCCATGGATTTGATTCATCATGTTGTGACGATTATTATGAATTAGGAATTGAACTATAATTGATAAAAAAAGAGAATTTGGAATTCATGATTTAGAAAAACACAGAACTCCAGGAAGAGTAGGGGATGATTGTCAATGATAATAAATAATTGGTTGCTTAAATAGAGTATTATAATAAAATAAAACCTTTTATATTTATGAAAGTATGAATAATAGTTTAAAATTTTCATAGACTGAGACGATAGTGAGAGATCATTAGGAGCAGATTGTTGTAATGAATACATAACTAGATGAGAAAAAATAAATATGAATTACCATAACAAAAAAGCTAAAAAATTTTATAATACATAATAAAGTTGTTTGGCGTCAAAGGAGTGTCATAATTGGAAAATTAAATGAAATTTATATTGGAACAATGTAAATCTTATCCAAATCAGTTTCAAAATAGTTCTTTTATTTCTAATATTCAAAGTGTTAAATTATATATAATTTTTTCTAGACCAATATTAATGATAGAAAATGTATCAAAAAATGGTAGAGAAAATATAAAAATATACAATTCCTCCCTCAGTAAAGGAAGGAAAAATCTATAGAAAGGAATCTATATGAAAACTCATGATAGAGTCACTGTCACGAGGAAAGATTAAATTTTATAGGATTTTACTAGTATTAGTGAAGATATGTACAGAAATCCTATAATTTTTGGTATAATATTCCAACTAGAAGAAATATTCAAGAACTAAGAAACTTTTTTGTGACTAAATATGTATAAAAAATATGTTTATGAAATATGTGACCAATTATATAGAAAATATATCCAATAAAAATAAATTTATTATGTTGGAAAAAAAATTGGGATTATATTGACCATATGTTCACAAAACCAAGGAATACATTCTAAGGTTACTAGGAAAGACATCATATACTGTGAAAGGGAAGACAATTCAAAACTAAAAAAATGAGGAGTAATTTAATATAATGTCTTTAAGAAAGAAATGGGAGAATACCAATGAAGTTAAACATCCAAAGAATGATTTATTAACTATTCATACTGAACAAATAGATAAGAAAAAATGGAAAATTACCAAGTGAGTGCTATGGAGAATGGAACAAATGATTTTTTATAACGAATTTGTATCTCATTAGAAACATTCCATTAATAAATATTTTAATTTTAAAGAATTTTTTTTGAAACATGTGTGTAGTCTATGAGTAACAGTAAATACTACATGAAATCATTACCATCATAAAAATTATTTTTGGTAAAATACCTTATATTATCATGGGAACAAATATTAAGTGACCTCTAATGTAAAGAAAAACTGTTCACACAAAGAATAAATTTAACATAAGTACTTAAAAACAACCAATTAAATCTATTGATATGAAATTATGTAATCAGATTAGAATAATAGTGTCTCTTAGGATGTTTTGAAACCATCAATCCCAATGTTTATTTTTAGGGACAAAGTTTTCCATTCTTATTCCATAAATATTTTTCTTATTTATATTCAATTATAGAATAATTAGGATGTATTATTTGTTTATCGACTACCATGAACCAAATATATTGAGTGTATTAATTTAGTTGGAGAAAAATGGTGGATTTAACATAATATGCGTGAATAAGGTAATTTTGGAAAACAATAATGTTGTAGAAAAAAATGTTTTCCAGTTATAATAAAAACCCCAAATTTTTAAACTTCCAAAATGATTTGGGGGTGTTGGTTGATGATAGAATTAGTAAAATGAATATTTTATGGCATATTAAAAAAGTGTTTTTATGAGATTGTAAATATGTGTTCATGTTATAAATTTTTCACGAAAAATATGATATTTTGTAGCCCTTTCAATGTGTTGTGTGCATGATAGTAAATATAAATAATTTTATGGGAAAAATAAATTATCACGATTGAATCACTACTGTATTATAAACTAGGATATCCCACATAGAAATTGATTATATCAACTAAAGCTATTTTATAATAGAGTAATGGTGTAGAATCCTTTTCTTATGTGGATAATGTCGGTTTAGAGATTTGAAAACAGAGAAGAATAAGTTGGTTCGAGTATAGTGAATGGAACAACAAGGGTGATAAGACCTGTTACATTGAACATTGCATTTATTTTCAATAAGGGGATATAATAGATTCTATATGAGAATTCTTGTTGACATTAATGATTTATTGTATTGATAATGAACCAAAAGGGTTAATTAAAGTAACCATGTAAGAATTTTATTTATTTTGAATGACTCAAAATGAATTTGGTATAGGGATACAATGTGAATCATAGAGAATTGTTATTAATTCTTGAGATTTAGTAGGACTTCATGCTTGATAGTATATCCATATCCTTATGTTGGGTGATTTATTTTCATTCTCAAATGAAAAAGTATTTTTAATAAGATAACCTAAACAACTATAATGGAGGGGATCATGAAAAAAGTAAAATATATTATGATTAATGTTGCATTGATATTCAAGAAAAACACATGTTTTAATGGGTGATGGATAATTATCTGCTACATTTAATAAATGATAAAAGGATTAGGGATTGATTAAAAAACCTATTATTTTATTGGGTTCAATTTCATATATGTTAAATGGTAAATCTTCATTTATGTAGGATACATGAGGTTACACTAATAGTTACTCTATAACCATACAACTATCTATGAGAAAAACATATAAAGGTAAACATTGAATTTTATTACCTGTATAAAAGTAATATAGGATGAAACTGAGTTACATGATTGTGTTTCATTAAATTTTGAGTGCTGCATAATGGTATATTATGAGCTACATAATGATATTGTTGAAAAACCACGTTAATGTAATGGTAGTAAAGAATTGAACAAGTCTATATTTGGATAATTTTATAATTTCTCTACCAGTATATGATTCATCTATGGAATATAGTAGCTACATATTTTTAATATAGTTCATACATAATTGTTCATTATATATCTCAGTAAATGTGAGTTAATGGTTCTTCCTTTTACATAAGTTAAACACTAAGGATCTATGTGTTTCCTTTATTTCATCCAAAGTTGATTATGTTTCATATATAGTCTTCATAAGTCTCATTAATTAATTAAATTAATTTTTATGCTACTGCAATTCCTAGAAATGGGCATAATGGTCTTTGGAAACATGAATTTAGATTTGAACATCTACAAGGCAAACTCTCAAATTGGGGATGAAATAAGAAATGGTTAGAGGATACACCATATTGGTAACCATGGTGTGTCAACATATCATGTTGATGTATGAGATATTTATTGTTAAATAAAAAATATCTTATAGTTGGTTACTATGATATAACAGTGGGTTTTTAATAAGGATTATATCCTATGGGAAATATAGAGTCACTCCAAACTATAGAATATTCTTTAGTACTACATAATTGACGAATATGTGATTAAAAGTAATTAATCCACATGATCAGTGGGGATAATGTGGGAAAAAATATTAAAATACATCATGAGAAAAATAAGACTGAGACATAGGAATATTTCATTGAAGATAACATCTATGATTTATTATATTGAAGACCAAGTTTGTAAGAGTTTTCAAAGGTGTTGAAATCATGGAAATAATATTCATAAAAAAAATATAATATATATTTATAGGATATGTCATCAATGGTATTAATGAGAAAAAATTCACAGTTGTGAAACCTTGAAGAATTGTAAAATATAAATAATCTAAAAGTCCTCATACTACACAATATATAATAGATGAAAGGATATGAATCTCTGGAGGTTATTGAGAGGAAGAGACATACCATACCCATGTATTTGAAGATTGTAGAATGATCTATCAAACACATGTATGATCCCATGAATGTATTGATTGAAAATATCAGATGGGAATTGAAGTTTCATTACATTATAGAGAAAATATTGAATTAAGACTCATAATGGATTTATTATAGTTAGAATATCAGAAAATGGTATTTTCAGATAAGGAGTGATGCTTGGGAGGTAGATTGAGTGTTTAGATGAGATTTCAAGGCTTTAGCTTCTGTTTCATGAGTTTTGATGTTTTCAGGTAGGCATGTATGACTTGTTGGGGACTGTTCAGGAGAAAGTATTAAAAACAATGATTCTATTTAAGTTTTATGTTCATTTTGAAATATGTATAGTTGAGATTCATGGTTATTGAATATTTTTGGGTAAAAAATTTGAGGAAAAAAGAGAAATTATGTGACGATAGGGTGGGTGTGGGATATGGTTCATGAGTTGGACAAGATTTCAAAAAATCAGTGTCAATTATTGCATAAGGAAGGCAGTAATGACAACACAGTTTTTGCATGGTGTGCCAATACATTTTCATAACATGATGGGAATTAGTGGTGGAAAATATTTTTTAACATGGTTAGAATATGATTTGGACAACCATGTTGGTAACTGTGCAATAGGGTTGGTCTTGGAAAATTCCAGCTGAACTGTTGGAACACGGGATGCAAAATTATGCAGATAATTAGATTTCCTTAAATGGGGGAAATAACCAAAATCCCACTCACATTTTTATCCATTACAGACCATTTATCCCCCTGTGGATGCACGTGGACCAGGGGGGTCATAATCCCTTACCACATGTCCTCTCCCTGTATTTTGGTGCATGTTCATGGAGTTTTAATAACATTTGAGGTGAATTATACTCATCATGTGCTTTTCATTCTTCCTGTTATTTTTTCTGTCCAATTTTTGGGATCACCAGTTTAGATATTGTTGATGATTCCATGAGATCATTGTAGAATCATCTATTTCTAATTAGTATTTTGATCATCCTGTGTATAAGAGATTCGATGATGAATTCTTCACATTGTGGCTTGGAATTTCATCATGTTATGTTACTATAGGTAAGTTAATTAGGTTTTACCAAAGGATTTGATTTTATTAATATTTGGAATAGTATCACCTAATTGGTAATTTCAATGAAATGATATTGGTGTAACATTGTGGAACATCCGTAGGGGTTTCATGATATTTCAATAATACGTGAGTTTATAATTAGTTCTATGGAATTATTACTGATTTGGATTTAAGGAATTAATTAATAATAATTTTTATAATTATGTAATTTTCATTTATTGTAGCGAGGTTAAAGCATGGGTGATTTATATGTGGTTGCCTTAGTGTGAGGGGTTGGGAAGATACTTGTTTGGTCTTTGAAAAATCCTTCATGATTAGTAAATGAAATTGAAATAATTTCTAATGTGTTATGTTGTTTAATAGATTTACTCATATAATTGATAATTTTCATCCATCTGCGTGAGGCTTATTCATTAGATCCCATTTTTGATATGCATAATTCCATGATTTATGAAAAAATAATCATTAAATTGATACCATGAACCATCAATAGTCCACATTTTATATTTTGGGTGCTATGAGACTGGAAATACGACAACCCATAGGGTGTTCCCACCTTTTATAAATATAGTTTTTTGTTGTTGTGTTTTGGTGAAATTTTAGGAGGACCTATTGAAATGGGTAAATGGTGTGTTTTTTTTATTTGGTTATTATTTCTATCATGAGAAAACTTTGATTTAATGTGATTGTAGTTTCTAAATTGAGGTCTTGACCTCCATGTAGTTTATGAAAAGGGGGTTCAAATGGATTTCAATTATTGATCTGAAATGTGTTAGTGGTTACCTTTTTATTGGAAATGTATCGATGAATTATTTAACGATATTTAATGGAAAATAAGGCCATGTATCTTGTTGTATTTCAAAAGTGTTAGATCCAAATCATGAGGGGTGGCTTCCAAGTATTGGAAAAGAATTTTTCTTCTTCTGTTTTATGTCATAAAAAATGGGTTTCATTTTGTTTATAATTGTGTTGATTTTTTGGTCCATTGAGACCGTGATGAAAGTTTTCATTATGAAATTATGAAAATGTTTAATTATGAATTTTTTATGATGATTAATGTAATGGATCATGGAATGGATGAATGAAATAGTAATTATTAACAACAGAATTTGAATGTTAAGAGTTGAAATGTTGCATCCATGTTGGATTTTTGTACTGATGGTCCATGTTTACAGACATGTGTATAGTGGTTATTGGATATTCGGTTGATGCTCCATTCACTAGTATTGGGAAGGCCAGAATAATGCTGCATACACCAAAGTTCACTTTTGTTTTTGAGGAATGTACTGATGCTCAATAACATAAGAGTATGAACACGGTGTTTCATATCAAGGTCGGTATGGTCAGACATAACATTCCAAACCACTATTGGACAGTTTTATTTATTATTCATTTTTTCTAACATTTGACCTAGTGGTTGGGATGGATAGACATCATGTACTAGTTCTCAATTTCATACATGAACTGAAGATCCTTGTTTTACTACCAGTGAACATGGTGATACCTGGATAAGACAATTGGATTTGGCTTTGGTTTTTATTGAAATGTGTATCATTTGAAACAGAGAATTATAATTATCAACTGATCATTATTTAATAGTGAAACCTACATTATTTACATTCATGTATACAATTTATCCTTTTCCTACAAACACTATTGTACTAAATATAATTTTCTTTAGAAACCATTTGTGCTGGAAAAATGAGTTTTTCTCACACCCTTGGAATGTCAACATTGCAATTAGGTACCCAAGAATAACTCACATGTTTATTGTAGTCACATGTTTAGGTTGGGGGTTTTGCTGAGTATCGATTAGTAGTGTATGATAGCTTGAGTGGTATAAAGTGATTAAAAGGGATTGGATCAGTGATTATGTGGAGCACATTGGTAGTTTATTTTATTTTTTATTTTATGTAACTATATTAGCGAGTAGTTGTTTATAATTATGAAATGTCTATTCAAACACATACTAAATTTCAGTTTATTACCACATCTTTCAGTTTCAAATTATTTAATCATTCAATATACTATAATGTGTATGATTTTTGGTTACTTACTTCTAGTTTTTCACACTAATATAGACGTATAGTCTGATCATAGTTCAACTTTAGACCCCCACTGCTAGTCAGAATCTTACGGGATACAATGAGGTGTGCTTGAGGTCATTTGTAGATCGAGATCGAGGAACTGATTTAGTGGTAAAATGTTGGGATGTTACAAAATTGCATCAGAGAACATTAAAATCATATTAAATTACCATATAGGACATGTTAGAGGGGGGATATACGAATTTTTGTGTATTTTGATGTATACTAGGTAGGTGTGTCGTGAATACCCTTTCTAGCAGGAATTCTGTGTTACCAGTAAATGTGATTTATATTTTTTGTGATTTTTTAGTTTTATATGATTTTTATCCTTTGGAGATTAACATTATTTTTGTATATGATGAATTAGGCTGGATTTCAGTTTCATAGAACATTAGAAATAGGTCGGTGGTCATTTTTTGGTTCTTTAACTATAAATAATATAGGTTTATTGGGCATCATCTTAGGTACATAGGATCAACATGATATATGACGTCTAGTGTGTGATATTATGGGTTTCCATCAGATGGAAGGTTAAGTTGATATATAAGTAGATGCTATATGATGATTACATTTGTGTGATCATCGTTAAAAATTCATAAAGTTACCTTGGTGGGTCAGTAATGTGTATGTATAGGATTTTTGGTCTTCTTATAAGTGGTTTTTTTGGTTGGTAGTTATTCTAAGTCCTCTAGGGACGGGATGGATTTATAGATCCATGGAGAGAAAGGGTTCTCTTATTTTGTGTAGCTTTAGGTTATATGAAACATTTATGGTTTAATACCCTATTGAAGGGGATATTTACTTTTTAATGTTGTTTGATGTTGAGACGAGTGCAGTTCTGATTCATTGAGTGTTGGGGCCTTCTATGATATACGTAAGGCATTAAGTAGTTGGTCCTAGTGGCCTTTTTAACATGACTAGTGTTCAAGGATTTTGTGCCATGTGGTTTTTGGATAAATCATCAGAGGGGATTTCAATGTTCTATGTGACATTGGATGTGTAATTTATGTGTGGATGATTTGTGAGTTTTAAAATTTATTCAATATTAGTGAAACCTAGTAGGAGTTTTTGGCACATCGGATGCCTTTTTTGTTGAGAAAGGGAACATGGTTTCTACTATTCTATTATTTTTTTTGTTTTTTAATGGGTAATTATCGATTGGGTGCCTCAATAATGTGATAGTTTCATATAAATTATGTTCCTCATGGATTCTTGCTACAAAAAAGTGTATGTTTTCATGGGTGTTAAGTGTACAAGTTAGATGGTCCTTGAATGATTATAGTGAGAGAAACATAATGTTAATTTCTTCTTTATGGAAATAAATAGGTGTGTTTATGATTTTATAGCACTTTTGGGTTCTATGTGAAGGGCTGGTTACATTCATTACCCTATTATCTCAGGATGCAACATCAGGACTATGGTGAGTGTATTGTTTATCTTAGGGTAACATTAAAAAATGCTCAGGTTTTAAGGGGTTGAGTAAGTGATTGTTGCTTTTAATTTTATTTTAGTTTCTGGAAACACCAATAGTGCATCTCATTAACTAATATTGGCATTCATGATTGAAATTACCAATATATAAGGATTTTTCACCCTAATAAAAATCAATGTGACTTTATTGAGATGTAGGAAAACATTAAGGGTGGCCTGAGAAAGAGAGTCGTGGATTAGTTTAAATGATATGTTGGGGGCATAAACATCACTTGATGTACTATAAAATATGTTTATGGATTAAACATTATTGGATCAGACATCCATTTTGGTTGAGTTTTATGGGTAGCTATGAGTATCCAGAGAACTGATGTGAGGGGGATGTGATTCATGTGGGAAGAAAGACTCACAGAATTTAAATTATTTTTACATGCCCATGTACTTATAGGTGACCTCATAAATTGATCGGATGTAGTGGTGTTGTTAAATTAAATCTTATAATTCTATTAGTATATGGAAGGCCATTCCCAATATCATGAAATTTTATTGGTAATGTTGAGTGAGATCATGCTATACACCTAGCTAATTTAACATCATTTGGTTGGATATAGATTTTGTTGGAGTAAACAGTCATTGATATGTGTATGTAGTTACATAATGTGGGAATGTGTAACATTTACTTGTTACAGGAATGGTCCATGGGATAGAACAGATATCGACGAATTCCACGAGTACCATTTGTGGAATATGGGGATGGTTTATAGTTTAATTTTTTTTATTTTTCTACTGAGTGTAAAATGACCACATCTAATTCCAAGGATAGAAGTGAATGGATCATTGGATTTGGTGTTTGGATTCCCTTGAGTGGGGTGACGAAAAAGACAATCCTATGGTGGGGAGTGATTTATTTGTTCTAGATGTATAACCATCATGTTTAATGTTCCATTATGGCGTGTAGCTAGTCAAGGATTAGTCATGGTGGCCCAGTAATTCCAGTGAGGAATCCTTGAGTTGTATGCTTTGATCTCATGGGTAATAAAATAGTAAAATTTTGTGGTGGATGGTCATGTTGGGTGTAAATTTTTCTTAGTGCTGTCCTGAAATGAAATCCAATGTGATGGTGTCATATTTGTGTTGATGTGTGTTATAGGGGAATCCTATGGTTTTGAGTCAATAGAGGATCTATCTATGGAATCTCATTTGGGTTTGGGTGTGGGATCTAATGGTCTTGTTTGGGTGGTTGTGGAATCCCTCTTGGTGTGTAGGAATAATGATCATGTAGTATTGTGACTAATTAATAGTTTGGGTTGGGAGTTTTTGTGGACGATGTAGTTGAGGATAGTCTGACTGTGGTTAGTACAGAAGGTGGATACAAAAGGTTGCATGCAATTTCTTCTATGTAATTTTGGAATGATAGTTTTTTTCTTGTTTGATATGTGCATTCCGGGAAAATTAAATATGTTTTTAATTCATGCATGGACATTGGTATGCATTTGCATTGATTTTATTAAGACTATTATTGATGATGATGATGATTACATTACTCATGGGTGTTCGGGAATGGTATTCTTAAAACTGTGTTGGGTTCTAGCTGTGGAGCAAGTGTTTGGTTTATGTTTGGCTTCTTTGATGTCAGGGGTGTTATGAATCATAAATTGGTTGTTATAAGTTGATTATTAATATTAGTAGAGGAATATATTGATAACTACTTAGATGATTTTTTAATTAGTGTTTCAATTTAATGAACATGGATGAGAATTATCATATAGTTGTGGTTTTGGTTACAGTAGTTATCTTGGGTTTTCATCCAATTGAGGTACTTGATCTAGAGGTTCTCCCACAATTATGATTTCAATCAAAAAATGATATATGATGATTTCAAATAAAATTTGGTCGGTGAAATAGGTTGGGTTGTGTAAATGGGTGATGACAAAGTATTTTCGAGGATTAGATGAATTATGGTGGGGAGGTTTTATGATCCTGTATCCAAATGGATTAGAACAATCTGAATGAGTTTTAATTTTCACTACTAGAGGTGTTGAATATTGAATTAATAGACGTAATGAATTTATGGGAGTCGATATGTCTCAAAAATGGTTTTTGATATGAGGATATATTATTTGGTGGTAATCAGAGAGTTTGGACGAGCATTTTATGAATTGAGCTATGTTTTGTGATTTTTGGAGTTTTCTAGCAAAGGGTGTGTTGTATGGTCTGTAAAGTTTATGAGAAAATGTGTGACACCTTGATTCTAAGTTCATTTTCTATTCATATTGAACTAAGAATGATTTAAATTCATTGTTAGAGAGTGTTTATGGGTAAACCTAACCTAGAATAAGGATATAATGTGAGAGGATATTGAGGTTTTGAGGCATGGTGCATGAGCTACACATGGTTTCAGTCAAACCAAGCCCCTTTATGTTGATGAAATGAAGTGAAAACAACATGGTCGACACATGGTTAATAAAACTTTGTGGCCTAAATATGTGGGAAACTAATGTTGGATAGTAGGGGTGGTCATAGATGTCACACATTTTGGCCAATCGTGTAGAAATATTATTCTATTGGGATTTCCTTGGATTGAGGAAGCCACATGGTTCTCACATAATTTGTAAAACCATGTTTTCAAACCATGTGGCTACCCGAATTTCATTAAAACAGTTATGTGACCAAAATTTCACCTTAGGTTTTTATCTAATATATTACATTTCTCCTCCCTTATATGGTCATAGAACTATTGGTTCTCAACCCCCTTTCTTCTCTTCTCTCTCATGCTTTTGGGGTGTGTTTGGGGTGACTTCTTGGTCATTGAGGTGAGTTATCCTACTAAAAATGTTTACATTCTTCTAATTTTTATTTCACTATAATACTAAGGATAGGAAAATTTAGTTATTGTTAACAATTCCACTGAAGCGTGGTGGAATCGTCTATTCCCCATGTGGATTGTGGTTGCCTTGGGTGGAAAAAATCTTAGGATAGATTCCACATATCATTGAAAGGTGTTTCATTGATGAATTTGACTATAGTGAATTTTATTAGGTTATTGGTAATGATTTAATTATGTTAATTTTTTGAATGGTTTCAGATATTATATATTTTCCAATAAATTGTGTTAGTGGTTCCTTGTGGACATTCTAAGTTGGTTTCTTGTGGTTTTGATAAAAGGTGGGTATCCGGTGAGTTTATTGATAACATTCCTAGGTGGTATTTTATTAATTAATTAATTATAACTGTTATAATTAATTAATTATTGTTTTTTGGGGGATTTTAAGTCTTGGAATATATAGATGAACTTGGTTGGGTGTTGGGGATTTGAAATGAGACTTGGATGGGCCTTGAGAAGGCCATCGTGCTTTGGAAGTGGTATACAAATCATCGCTAATGAGGTTATTGGTCAATGCGATTTGCCCACATTATTGATAATTTTCATACATTTGTGCGAATAATGTTCCATAGAGACCATGTGTGATGTTCTTAATCCATATATTTTAGATGTTTGTTTTGGATTATTATTTATACATTGGAACTTCTATAAATCCCAATGGATTAATTGGTTATTGTGATACTAAACTTATAGTAACCCAAGGGGTGTGTATAACCTTGAAAACCAGAATGATTTGGTAAATGATTATGATGGATTTTTGAAATGGTGACATGTTTTTTTATTTTTATTTGATTTTACCTTATAATGTAGGAAAACAATATTATAAAATCATAGTTGTATTTAAATGTGGTGTTGAACTCACAGTTTTTTAAGAAATGGGGATTTAAATGGATTTCAGTTTGTTGATTTAAATTCGGCGTGTGGTTTCAATTAGTGAAAATTTCATGGTGATACTTTTAATCGATATAATTTAAAATATTGGTCTTGGACATTTTTGTATTTACTAATTCTATTCCCAATTTTTTCATGGGTGGATTCCTAGTGCTGGGTATGGATGGCCGTTCTTATGTTTTTTGACATTTGAAAAGGGGTAGAAATTTTATACCCATGTGTTTATTGTTTTTTCCTATAAGACCTTGATAATTTTTTTGATTAATAATGGATTAAATTGTTTAACTATTAATTTCGTTTAATATAATGAATGTAATGATCATATAATAAATTGAAAGAAATGGTAAGGACTAATAATATAATGGGTTGGGATATTCATACATGACGTGTTAAATCTCAGTTGGATTCATCAAATAATTTTAAATTTTTCTTGACCTGTGACTAATGGTTTATAGATTTCAGACTTATGATCCAATCCTTCATTTTGGATGGGCCACACTAATTCTCCATGTGACCTAGTTTACCATAGTTTTCATGGAAAGGAATAATTCTCATAAACCCAATGGTATGAAAATTTTGTTCTATATAATAGTCAGGATGTCCAGACATGATGTTCCTTGTCTAGGAAATATACATATACTGAGATCCCTGTTTTCCAACTTTTATCCTAGTGTTTGGGATGGTCTTACATGGCATATCATATCCTAGTTTAATTATTTTATTGAGACACATCATTTTCTGACTATTTTCCGCATTGATATATAGATCAAATGATCAGGTTTCTCTAAGGATGTTTTTATAGAAATGGGTAACATTTATAATAATGAATAAAAATTATAAATTTAATATTTTTAAATAATGAATCTTATTTTATTTACCATATTATCTATATTTCTTTCTTTAACAACATTAACTATTGTACTGATTGGTATATGCTTTATAAAATGTCAATGGTGGACCATTTAGTTTTACTCACATCTTGATGAAGCCATAATTTCACATTGGTAACCAAATAGCTCATAGAATTTTATACAAGAAAATGATTAGTCTGTGTTGCATGTTTATTATTCCTTGGTCTAGTAGGATTGATAAAGTTCTATTAGTTGACTAGATGGGTTTAGCTTGATGATGTTATAATTCCTATTTCAGTTTCTTTTATTTTGTTACGTTCTGTAAATGGCCTAGTGGGTAGTTGTTTGAATTTTTGACTTGTTAATTTGGTCCCATATTGAATACCATTTTGTACGATCATGTTTCTTTTTTCATTTATTAATTATTTCAGTGTACTCTGTTTTTATTATTTTTTGTACCCACTTCTCATTATGCACTATAATATAGGGGGAGTATTCTCAACATAGTTCTACATTAAATCCCTATTTCTATTCAGTATCCTCTAGAATAGGAGGATGGATTCTTTACTTCATGTGGTGAACCATCTCAGGACACCATTTTAATGTAAACCAGGATGGGACATTACATCACATGATTATGAGGTTGTATTAATACGAAAAAATAGTACCATGTGGCTATTGATGTTCCAGAACATTTTTACATTAAAAAACTAAATCTCATAGCCTTGTAGAGGAATATCATATTACATGGTATATAAATAACATGCATATTTTAGATATATTTATACCATTGGATCAATATTATATAGATGGTGGATTGGGGTGTATAAAAATTCAATGATAAGAGTTTACAGTTGAGGTTTATAACCAATTTTTTCTGAAGAGTTGGTGGACGGGGATTAAATAATACACAATTTGAGAATAAACTATTAGAGTGTTTGACAAGTTTCTGCTGATGATATGTGATTAGGGAGTATCACCAATAACTCTCTTATGTTACTTAGGAGACCACCGTAATTTAAAATGAAATTATAATGGGAAATCTATAGGTTTGCATGTCTAACAATCTTTGTAAAGGAGTATATTTTTTAAAAAAACTCTAAATATTATTTTCTAGTTCCATTTCAATTACCAAATATACAACGACTCTTTGAGATATTAAATAATAGATAATATATTCATTAAATATCCAAATAAATCGATGTATAAAAAGAGTTACCTTCCCTAAAAGAAAAAAGTTCGCTAATTCACCCCTTCCCAATATTAATTATTTGTTTAAAACATGGTACGTCTACATTTGATGTTCTTCATAGTTATTTTAAATTTTTTTGTATTACAATATATGGTTTATTTTTTTATATTTGAATCTATTATTTTTATTCAGGAACATATATTTAATGTATAAGCTATGATAGATTTATATGTTAAGTAGGTAATGTGGTTATTGATTATTTAAGAGTGAAATAATTCCCAAGTGAATCTTCATGACATGAATACACTAGTTTCTAGTCAATGGGTTTCAAGAATTCCATTTAGTAATAGTGTTAAATTAGGTCTGGTGTTGTGTTATGTCAGCCTAGGCTAGTGAGTGGCAACAAAAATACCTATAACCACATCATATATATATTCCTAGATCATGATTTTTTAATTAATCCTTACATATATATCTAAAATTTTGTTACCATATTGGTTTTTATTTAGTGTTACTAAGCCTTGTAGATTGATTACACATAGAACTTTTAAAGGATTTCAATTAAAAAAGTAGTTATTGACAACTATTTAAAAAATTACATGATCATAAAAGGTTTCTATGACATGTATGATTCTACCAAATTTTAGTATTATAATTGGTGAATGATTTCTAGTATAGAATATTCTAAAATGGAAAATGAAGTTTTCTGAAACCAGCCATGTATTATTAGAAGATAATTTACATCATTTCATAGTTTTTTCCTTCACACCCTCCAATAACATTATATCACATCGAGAAACAACAAAAATACATAAATCAATTTTTTTATAGGAAATAAATTTAGTAATTAAAATTAAATTTTTAATCTTACATGGTATCCATTTACTACTTTATTGTATGATTCATTATTCTCCTCTAAATCAATTTTTTGGTATTTTCTAATAAATCAATTTTTGAATAATTAAAAACAATATAAATTATGCAAAAAAAATTGTAATCATCACAAAGTACACAACATCAAAACTCAAAACAATTTGAACGACATTTAACATTTTTTACACAAACCCCCCAAAAAGTAAAACACACAGTACCTTTTCAAATTTAAAAAATTTGAATTCCAAATGTGGGAAAACATATGATATCCTAGTCACCCTAATGAAAAGTTCTGACATCACTATTACACCCTTTACACACTATCTACCATGATCATTGAACCAATACCACTTCCAAAGAACAACCACACTTGAAACTAGCAACTAGAATATCAGCCATCATCATCATCAAACCATACTAAAAATTAAATCATTCCTGAACAAAAAAAAGACTAGAATCCTCTAAATTTATACTACTAGAAACAAAAACATTGAAACCCTGGAATGATGAACCTCACATATAAAATAATTCCCATAAAATGAAAAATCATTAGATGAAAATCATTGTGACCTCCAATAAAGACAAGGTGTCATCCACCATTAAACCATAAATGGGGGCCAAAATATTCTCCATCAAAAGACTAAATGGATGGGGAATACCATCCTAGTTTTGTATCATAGAAAAAATATCCATATTAAAAAAATAGTAAATTCTCCAACAGAAACACTACACGAGACCATACTAATGTGGACATTGGAACCTAAATCTAGAGAGTAGATAAAGGAAGAAAAATTCTCAACAGTGATCAATGACTAAATTGGACCACCAAAACCCTACCATTGAGATTATCAACCTCAACATTAACCAGAAAAATAAATCCATACCATATGATAAAAAACCATAAGGAACACCACCAGGAGGTAAGATATATGAAATAAAGATGATAAAGAATAAAGCCCAAAAATCAAAGGCTTCTCACTCCCAACATACCATAACCTCATTGATGACCACTGCTCCTATCTAAATAGTAGAGGATAATGGGATCATGAGACCATAGTATAAAAAATGAGGCCTAGGGAATAAACAAAAACCACTCCATCTTCTATGTCACTGACTATAGCACCACACTAATAGGAATGATGTTTTCATGAATAATATCAACATATATTCAATGAAATAAATGAAGATAAACTATCATATTATTCCTTCACAATATGGATTCGAAACTCTAGATTCATATTAAAAATTCACTAACTCAAATAAATGAGAGGAATAAGGCCTTGAAAATAGAATAAAAAAGGGAATAAGAGACCCTTAATCAAAAGGTAACATTAGGTATGATAATAAAGAATGGGAAGATGGGGTGGATCTGAAAAAAGAAGAGGAAGGGGATGAAAAGATACATACCTAGCTCACGATTCCTAATCAAAACTATAATGAAACCAACTATGATATTGAAGGGATAGTGAAGTCAATCAATGGATCGATGTTTCATATCATTTATCAAATAATTTTTATTATTGATGAATAACATTTAAACTAACTTATTTAATGTAAAACCACATAATTAGTGTTAACATTCACACATAGTATGTTTATTTTTAACATATCATCATACTAAATATTATGGATTTTAGTTTTCCTATGTGAACATATGCACATATTGAACCTTGAATCCATTTAATCCTAGAATTCCCCCACTATATAAATATATAATTTCATCCATATTATGGAAATATGGGTAATTATTTTATTTACATCATTATATCCTAGAGATTGTTATATTATAATTATATTTTAGGATAATAAAATGATAAATAATAAGTTTTTTTGTATGTTTGTTAGTTTCAAAAAAACAATTTTCAAAAAAATAGGTGTGGTTGTGACATAATGTACTTATTTTATATTATTACTTACACAATATCCACAGGTTAGTAATTTCTGAACCTTGATAATTGTTTACCACACTTTTTATAAAATATTTCATTAAAGGAATTATGAATGACATTAAGAACATATAAAAACCATCTTTCACACTTCTTTTAACTACCATCATAACTATGTTGTGTATATGGTATTGTGAGTTTAGAAAAGACTATAATTTATTTTTATGTGATTGATGATTAGTTGTTTATGATATTTTTCAAATAACACATCCTGAGGATTTAAAATCTATTAGCACATAAATTCATTATTACCACTTTACATTCCTCAAATATCTTAAAGTAATATGAGGGTGTAAATTAATTTTCAACTAGCATCATCTTAGAATAATTCACCCAAATAATACTAAACTACCTCCAGAATCAAGTTAGCTTTATGAACATTAATCACCATGGTTTATCTTATCTTAAAATAAAACACATAAATCGAATTATATAATAGTTTTATCTCTAAATATTATAAACTATCTTCTTGTAATTTCATTAATAAATAACTTTTAGTTTTACTAAACTAAGATTTATCTTACAATAATTGATTGTTATCTGATTGTTATATTTTAAATTGATCATTGATTATCGATATTGGACATCTATGTTTTAAGAATTATAAAATTATTAATAAATTATCATATACCCTAAAAAAACTCATTTTAAATATAAACCAACATCATTTTATTTATATAATTAGGTACTATGTTATATGCTTTAGTAACATTTAATACAAAATATTAACATAATGAGAGTAAATACACTTTTCAATGTTATGTTGTGACCTTATTCTATATGAATTAAGAATAACCAACCTCTTCCTACTTATAATTAATACATTATTATTTATAATATTTATAAAATTCCATGATTCATATATTTAGATACGAAATTATGATGTTTGTATTGTTTTTGATCCCCATGATGTAAAATAGAAAAATGGCATGAAATGATGAATATACATTAAGTTGAAAATTATTTTTTATACATCTTCAATGAATATTTATTCCCCTTTCATTGACCTCTGTTGACACATGAGAAGATGATAGCCTCTTTTTTCGATTTTGTCAATCTAAATATTTTATATCATTAAATTATGATAAAAATTTTCAATTGAATATGAAATTTTTATTGTATTTTTATACTTATCATTTAATTCACTAAATATAAGGTCTGGATAACCATGTTTTCAAAAATATCTATAGGTAAAGAAAATCATAGTTAAGATATTATTTTATAACCTCTTTATATAGTTATTTTATTAATTCATGATGAATATAGAAAAAATGGTAACTACAAATGATAATATGATATCATTGGATAATTTATCATCTACACGGTAGTCTAAAATTTATAACTAATTGATATACTTCAAAATCGTGATGGTGTAACACATGTTACGTACCAATCTTATAGTTTACACCAATACAATGTACTGACTACCTCATTTATATTTATCCTCTATGTTGTTATTTCTAATTTATAGGAGAAAAGTTATCAGGGATTATTTATCCATCTATTTATGTTGTATCTTCATATCTCCAGAAAAATATGAAAACATGATGTATCTGACATATGGAGATTCATCCATGTATCTTATAGAGGTAACATTTTCACCTTTTCGCACTCAATGAGGTGGTTGATAATGAATAGGGGAATATAACAGATAAAATAAATTTTCATAATGTAATATAGTGTACAAGAGAATTTACCACTCTTTGATTTTTTTTCTTATGTGGAATTTATATATTTTCAAGATTGATATAAGTGTTTTGATTGTATTTCATTACATTTTCTACAAAAAATAAAATAATATTTTAGTAAATTATCTTTATTACTAGTCATGGGTTAATAAATTAATTTTATTAGTCTCCCATAATTTTATATAATCTCAACAATCCTCACCACTAGATCTAGAATATCTCATTGAATAAATATTCTTAGTGTTAAGGTTCCATAACCCCCTTCTAATAACCCATAATATGGATATACTGATTACAAGAATTTATTTTGGTTGAATTTTATTTACAATATTTGATCACTCATAGTTCAATAATCTGCTAACTAGACATCCCAATTCTATAATCCTATACTTCAAATTTCATAATGTATGGCTCAAAATTGTATTAAGTTGACCCTGGAAATTATAAACATAGTAGAAATTTGGTAAAATAAACCTATTATATTAGTTATGACTCACCTATAATTGGAAATTTTACACAATTATAGAATTAACAATACATTAACAATGGTTTAATCATAACCCAATAGATGTAAAATATTTAAAAACAAAATATTTTCTATGGGGGTTTGGTTAAATTTAGGTGTAAGTATTATTCATTTTATTCTTATAATTATTTTTAATAATGATGGAAAATTAACTTAATTTGTTAACCATGTAAAATTAAATAATTTATGTATAAAATATTATTTTTTCATATTATAATGATTATTAAATTATATACATTATTTGATCTTGTTTAATCATCCAAATTTACCATGAATCGCATAAAAACGCAACCACACATAGAAAAATATAATAATTATGGGATATGATGATGATATTTTTCATACTGGTTGATTTATCAAGTATATATTAATAAAACATGACTATAGGAGAAACAAACACTTCTGACGATGTCTATCTTGAGTTGAAGCATTGCTCTATTAACATGTGCATATCATCGGCGAGTTTCACCCCAGATCGTTTCCTGAACCGCATCTTATTCCTGATATCAATAAACTTTGAAATTATCTACATACTCATATGTGAGGGGTACTAGGGGTTTGGAGTTAGAAAAAAATGAAAATTGGACAGACATAACCATATATTATAAAAACGCTTGGGATGATAAAAATTAAATTTATTTAAATTAATAATAAAAGATAATATGAAAACACATTCAATAAATGATTAAATTAAATAATCCTGACACACAAAATCACAATGATTATGATCTATCACAAAAATCATTGACCATACATTGAAATTTAATAAAATTCATTTCAATTCACTCTTATTAAGAAAAGAATTACTTGAATTAACTTTCTAATATACAAATTAATTAATTTGTATTTTCATGACATTCTATCCTAATGGACCATGAAAAAAATATTATTCCCATTCTATTTAATTTAGGTAAATTAATATTTTTTACATTAATTTAATTAATTAACTGATTTTTATTCATGGATCCATATTAGGTGTACCCCATTAGTTAGTTTAAATTCCATACTTCTAATTTATATATACATGGTATGTACATTGGAGGTGCTAAGGTATGTTCCTTTTTCTTAGATGGAATGTATTTATACCCATTATGTCATTAGAATAATGCATTATTTAGACCCTATCATGTAATATGCACTTAAATAAAGTGTATTCTTGAAATATTTATCTAGATATACATGATTTGTTATTAAATTGGTAAATCTATGTTTTCCACATGGTGTGTATGACCACATGGAATGCCATCAACAGACACAATGTGCACTGCTGAAAATATACATGAATAACACATCATGTCTTACACTATTACACATCATGATAAGGAATATTTTACATTGATAATATTTATTAATATTTATATCCATCTGACACATTGTAAATTACACAGCACGAAACTAGTGTGGAATGACAGTTGTCACAAGACATGTATAGAAAAATAAATTCATTGTAGTTTTTTGACACATTGATTAGAAAATTGTTGACTCACATGATATGGATATCTCAATTTATAAATGTAATGAGTTTTAATATGTTTCACAATGTGTAAAACTAACTGCACACTATATAATCTATTTCTTTGATCCCAAACAACATATCAAAGATATTAGGATGTTTATTACATGATTTTTCATGTCATACATGACATTTAAAGCTAGTCCCATGATGAATAATTAACATTCTACCATATTTATAATTTGTATGTAAATAATTGATATGTAATGTTTCCATTTAGTTGACCACTCTGATGTCTAAAGTTTACAAGAGGTCAAAACCATGTGGGGTTGCACTGAGTGTATGCCTGATACATGCTGCTCAATCCCAATCAACTATTGTGTTGTATTAGGAGTCAATATGCCATGTGAAATTATTGCGAATGATGGTTCCCAACACCCATAATGAGTAGTTCTTTTTTATTACCATATAATTTTTAAAGATAGTTTTCCATGATTAATTCAGAACATAATAGTTTTGTGACTTCTACGTACACTATTTACATTGTAATGACCTTAAATTATTTAATGTGACCATATATTATAATAGAACCCAACAATAATGTGAACCTAAATATACTATGAAATTAATAATAAACATATTTCTTAAGGAATTTATACATCAAAATAATGGGACATATAATATATATAAATATCATGTTTTGGGGACTCATATTATTTGATACTTCATCCCATGATGTTATCACATAGTGATATCAAGTATTTTATATCATGAGGACTGACTCAATAATTAGAACAAAAAATATAAATGTATGTTTTTCTTCATATTTATGGAAATTTTTATATGTCTCTCGACATGAGATCACATTCATTGTGTAAATTTTGTTTATTTACATTTCTGTAAGATAAAAACCATAAAATTTATATTTTTATGTTTTCACATTCATTGGGTGTGTCATAAAAGTTATTGAATTCATTAAATGATCAAGAGAAAATTTTTTATTCCTATAAAGGATGTGATATCATGTACCTATTTGAAAATGATAGTATTATGTTTATTAAATATTTGTCCAGGGTAGAAGAATGTTATCCTATCTAGAATGTTGATGAAATAATAATGTAAGTAATGATGATTCCCTGATCTGTGAATCCTAATGTATTAGATATCATGAGAATAATAGAATATGATACCTGAAATGTGTTTCTATAATGTATTTTGGATTCTATTAAAAACCCATTGTTGTAGGGTGCAAGATGTGTTTATTGATGTGACTCATGGAAGTAGGGTATGACTCACTTGTATCTAGTTATTTGTCATTTTCTTCATGAACAATGTGTATTTAGATGTGGGAAATATTTTTTTGAATTAATGCATAAGACATGGTTGGACATACTGTGGGGACTATAATATGTTCAATATTAAATGATCAAATGTAATAAATAATTTCAATAATATTCATATTTAGAATAATAATAATTAAATTTATTAATATATGATTAAAAAATAGTGAATACATATAATTTTTCTCAAATTAATATTTGTTATTATTTATTAATGGTTCCTTAAATAATTTTTTATACTAGAGTCAAGTCATGAAGATGAATGGAAAATATTTCATGTAACCGTATTTTAATGTTGAATAGTTTGTGATAACTTTTTTATAATATTTGTGATTTTTTCACTTGGTAATACATAATATTTGATGAATATTTAGATTTTTAAACTTATTAAGTGGATTAAGTGAATTACTTTAGAAATATAAATTTAACATTTAAGGAAAATTATAAATCAATTCAATGGTTGATTAATTTATTCAAATTTGAGATATTGTACCCCTCTATCATTTTATTGAGATATAATGGGAGGTTAGGGGTAACCCATTCCAAGAATGATATCCCAGATCAAATTATTTGTTTTCTCCTGATCAGTATAATTTTTATGATCCCTTTATTTACATTATTTTGATCCTAATGATCTTCTATTGACTATCAATAATATTTTGAAATGTGTGCGAACGATATGAAGGATTCTATCATTAGTTAATTTTGGAGTGGATCATTATTGAATACTGAAACTTGTTTTTAGTGCAAATTAAATGCGGCATTATTTGAATTTGAATTTTATTTTTTCCTTAAAAATTAATTAAAGCGGGATCCTCATATTTATTACTAGGTTAAGGCTATGGTGGAGACAACCTTCAATGTCCATCGGATCATAAGAGTTTTTAAATTTTCCATGATTTCACACTCTTACTGAACATATGAAACCTCCTCCAAATCCCATTTTTTGATATTTTCAAAAACCACTATTAGGATGACCGGTAACCTCACAAATCTCCAGACATTTCAAAATTCAAAACATAATTCAAAACATAAATCAAAACATAACCAGTGCTAACTTCAACATCCAACTTAAAACATGAAAACAATGGATGAAAGGATGAGCTGAGAGGCTTCCATCTCAATAATTTCTACATCAAGGTCGTCCAATCCAATCATAGTCAACATCCCATGTGAAGCCCATTGAGAACAAAGTAAAAAATTTCAAATTTCAAATTTCATCTTTCAAATAGAAACCAATATCACCCCATTGGTTGATGATCGGCCTCACATCGTGCACCCTGACCCACACCGTACCTCAGCCACACCGGACCTCCAGCGAGAGCTTCCCACCTGAAACCATCATCACCGCTGAATAACCTCCAAACAATACACCATAAAATCCACGAGATCCACAAGTTGATGAATCTCCACAACTATCATGAATTTCAAGCCAAGTAGAACCCAAAGACGGATGACCTGAAGACAAGCCATGCACTGAGGTCACATGATGTGGTGGGATGGAAAGCCGAGGACGAATCCAACAAGGGAGAGATATAAACGAGATTCGCATAGGCCAAAAATAAACCCTAGGAGGATTGAGGAAGTACCCGGGAGCCCAAAACAGGGGAGAATAGATCCATCTGAACATATGATACCAACATATGATGTATTAGAGTGATAATGACATTAATTATGTCAAACTAAAAAATAATTTTCATAAATTAAATTATATTTCACCATAATGATTCAATTTTAATATAATTATTCTTGGTCAATTAATTCACATGGGATCCTCATATTTAGAACTCTTTTACAGCTATCATAGTGAAAATATTACAAATGTAAGCCTATCATATAATTTTTAAATTTACCAAGGGCTTCATAATAGTCACAAATAAAAAAATTCCATTTTAATTCATGGTCAGATTGTCGATAAATGATTGTTTTAACAGAGATTAATAAATTTTTTAACATAAAATTGATTTAAAGTACATAAATATATATTTTAGGAAATGAAATTCCATATAGGTGTGGCCAGCTAGGAACATGTTTCTATAGTAGACGTGGGAGGTAGGGATTATTTCTCAATTTCACTGTCCTTGTGTAAAATAAAAATAAAAAAATACAAGGTTATGAGTTAACCATTATAGAAAAAAAATAAAGGGGAATGAGGGTATCATAGCTACCAACTTGTAGATCACCCTCCACCCACATTTTGGGGAGGGGGGTTACTAATGGAATTGTTATAATTTGATGTAATTTTAAAATATATTAATAATAATTCTTTAGATATATATATAATACGATTCACAAAGATCACCTCCTCGAATCCCCATACACCCACATGGGGAAATTCACATAGTTGAATATAGTAATGTGTAGTTCATCATGACTGGGATTAGGATGGGCGGGGTCCTACCTGACAAACTTAGTTAATCTGAGATTTATTTTTTCCTACAACCCCTTAAGGGGGGTGGGGCTGTTAAAAAAACCATCGGTTCCAAAAAAAATGGAACAAATTCCGATATTACTAAAATAAAATATGTTGAATGTAATTTCATTTTTTCCATAAGTATTGAAACCTATAAATTCTTGATGTAATATTAGATAATTTAATTTTATATCATAATTTTTTCCATTGAGTTTAATTACAATGAAATATAATATTATACTGCAAGTATATTTCATTTTTTTTGATCATGAGTGAGATCAAACATTGTATGTTCTGTATGTTTATTAATTTATTTAATTATACTAATGTATATGTTGTTTGTAATAATTAATATTGAGAATTCATATTATTTCTACCTCATTATAGGAATAAGGTTCTACGTTTCCATGATTTTTCATATCTATGTGAATAACATATTACTGATAATCTATCAGCCCCATGTGAGTATTTATAAATAATAATGATGATTAGAAAATAAATTATTTCAATAGTGATGTGGTATAATACCGAATAGGTGTTTAATTCATTAGATTGGGTGATATATTCCTATGAGTAATGTCAGATAAAATGTAATGAGTTACGCCATGGGTATTAATTGATCCATTATCCGCTAAATTGGTCAACCCGTGGTAAGTGCTCATGATTATTCACTTAATTTATTTATTTTTACATGTATTATTACTACAGTGAAATTATATTTTTCTTTATTAAATATAATAATAAAAAATAAATCAATGATAAAATGAGTATCAATGGTTATTTTATCAATTTAATGCATGGTCAGTTGTGAGTGCAGACACATAGAACATGCATGTTAAATAGAATGCTATTTCATTCACTACTAAAAAAGTCCATTAATGATAATATCATCTTATTAATACCTTCTATAAAATAAATTTCATGAAAAACGTATGTTTGAGGTGGTCGTCTACACTGGTTATGGGTTATTTTTACTAATGGGATGTTTTATAAAATGGAGGGTTGAATTAACTATAATTTGACACAATAAAATAGACTTATATATCATAATGAAATTTTATATGAAAATGGGTTGTGTAAATATATTTTATTCTTTTTAGTATATGGGGATCCACTCAAAAGAACAAGGAACTACAAGTTCATGTAGTTAGATTTATAGAATTATCCATTGAAACTCTATGAGTAGAGGAATAAATATACCTTGAACTATATAGAGACGTTTTAAGGATCCAAAGGACTAAAAAACAAAAGAGATTTATTATTCCAAATATATTATTTGAGATCTACTATGATTTGATAAGATAATGGGAGACATTTTCACATTAATAAATCCATAATATCAAATAATCAGTAATCAATATGAATCTAGCAATTTTTTATGTTTTATATTATAGAAAATGAAAATCCATACCATAGAAACATTTTAACTAATGTTGAAATACGAAAACATCTTAACTGGGACTATTTTCGATGATTGGAACATAAAATCATATACAATACTACATTATAAATGGAAAATTTTCTTTCGAGGTTCCCACTTGCAGTTATGCTTCCTTAGGATGCATGCCAGTGTGAAAAATGATCTTAAAGTAGAGTCGTGGATAAATAATAGTATATTTAAATCATAACAATATCATCAATTCTCGGTACATTGAAAAAGAAACTATAAGACATAGATGATTTTACAATATTGTCCCATATATGAAATTGTTTTTGGGAGAAAGTGAATCATGGAATGAATGGGGATATAATTTAGGTAATCTTAAGTAAAATGAAAGATGAATCATTTTCTTTTATTATGTCCCATTATTTAATCATTCTTAACCAGTTCCTCTTATTCTTATTGGGAAATACAAAATGATCATTATTAAGAAACTAATTCAATATCTTTGGGTTATGGTTTTCAATGTTGATGACAAATGAAATAAAGATAATAATTTTTTCTGGCGAATGATATAATATTCAAGGTTGAAAATCCCATGATTTATTTTAAAATTTTCACATCCTATCCCAGCCAACCCTATTCACTGTAGTTGAATTAGTTAGTGATAAAGCCTCAAGCATGCCTTCCCATACGCCAGAGGATATAAATAGAAGTGAGGACACAAGTTATGTACTTGTGGATACTATTCCATCATATCAATGAAACTATTGGATATAACCAATCCTCATACATTGTACTTAATAATGAGAGTGAGAATGAAAAAAATATAAAAACGATTTTTCAGAGAATTAAGTGTAGTAATGTCACGAATGAACAAGTCATACATATAACATTGATCACCCACAAAGATAATAAAATATATGAAAGTATATAAGGAAACATAAATAAAACAACATGGATTGACATATTACACAAAGATGTACCCAATATATGATATCTACATACATGTATGATCAATTCTACATTAACATTACTAGGCCTCATACCATCCAGTAGATGAAACCAACTGGTAGTCTACATAAGTATCATAGTACAATATAAGCCAATGTAGTGTGTTAGTTCAAAACTCAATATGGAACCACCAATGGGGTCCCATATATAGAATTTAAATGTATTGTATGTATATTTAAGATACATCTTTAGATGATAATAAAAATAAATACTAATATATTAAACTAAACTAAAATAGTGGTTCATAAATGGTATTTTCCTGGAATATTGTTAGCCTATATGATACAGAACTAAATATAAATCATAAAATATATGAAAAGTTGATCCTCAAGTCTATGATCCTGATTGACTAGACGTACTATGTATACATATTTGATTTGGAAATTGTTCCTCTCAATCCATGTGTAATCAATTCGAGCTGTGGGTCAAGAATCTTTATCGAGCAAAAAATGTTCTTATATTTCCCAAAACGTCTCTGAGAAATATATGTTACCAAATTGTGATATAAGTCTTAACCCTGGGATCACCCATACTTCTATATAATACAAATTAAAAAGGATTCAAGGTAATATATAGACAAATTTTAAGTATTGAAATAATATATACATCATATCCTACATTCCACAGAAATCTATTCTAAATTGGATTCCTTGTTTTTAATTCATATGAAATTATGAAATTTCTGCATTTATAATACCTAATGGGATGAAACATAAAAATATTTTAAGAAATTGAATCTATAACTAATGAAATAACTTGAAATCTGTTGATTCAATGGCTCAATAAACCCCTCCCAGAATGATTGGTGAGTATAGTAATGGTCTTTCCACCAAATATTAAGTTGCATCTTAGGAATCGCATGAGGAGATCCTTAGAATCCCCTATAAGTATCTCAATAATGGGTTACTAAGTGTAATTAGCAACCTACCTCTGTGTCCACTGAAGGGAGGACTTTGAGTGACAATTTACATCCTTTAACTATGTCAATCAATCTTTAAAAACTCAAAAGAATGATCCTAGGTAGTACCTCTAGGCTTCCCAAAATGATAAAAACCAATCATATTGGCTCAACAAACACATCCCAAGATGTACGTTTGGGAATAACAATATGCATCATATCACATTATTCACCATGGTACGAGTTATATGATGCATTTCTGGAATCATATAAGAATGAAAAATAACCATGTGAAAGCATAAATAAATTATTATTTTGGTGGAACACATAAATCCACCACTACTATAGTATTCCCATGGGAATATATTTTTGGTACAAGTTATTTGGTGAAATATACTACAATCTCTACCAAAACATATGGTACACCAACACAAGGTCGATCAAACACTGAAGCACCCACCAGTTCTCCTAGATCATAATATTATAGATTCAACATACATGGGATCATATAGGTCCATACATTAGCAGTGGGGCCCCTCTTAGGATCATGTAAGTCATGTTATGTTCTATATACAGTATGTCTACCTAGACCTGTACAAGGTTTATCGTGCCTTTCCATGTGAATTCTTACATTCTAGGAGGTCTAGAGGCAACTCGGTGACTTAAGACCTATGCCTCGATCACTAAAGACTAATGTATGGGGATATCATTCATGAGATCTTAGGGAATCATGATCTTAATCCATTGAAATCCCAAGTTTAATTACATAAAAAACCATTGGTATAAATTAAATAAGTGGTTTCACCCTCAGCGGTGATCCCATGAATACAAACAGTACCGTAAACATTCATCTATACCATAGGTAATGTACGATAATCCACCTGCCCTTAGGAAGCCATAAATTTATTTCCCAATTTCCAACATCTGTTTTTATGTTATATCTAAGAACATCCAAGGCATAATGGTCCAAAGAAATCACATATCCCTTAAACTAAAATCAAATGCTCTTCAATAACCGTTGACACATTCAATTATTTTAATCAAGAAAAATCTATAAAAACGTGATTAAAAATATCCAAATAATTTATTTTATAGTATTAAATAATTAAAAATTCATCATGGTGAAATACCTTGATTTAATGGAATGTGAAGAAGTACAGATGACCTCCCCGTTCATCTTCTTCCTAGGTAGATAAAAATAACTATCACTTGTATCTGATTCTGCCATATGATATTGGAATTAGAATTAAAAATCCTATTTAGAGAATCCAAACATAGAGGAAGAAGAAAAAACACAAAAAGGATAAAACATTTAATGATATACATTTATATTTCCAATGCACCTGAACATATTCAATTTCATCCAATAATAAGGAAGGTATCCCATGGAAGAAAAGAGAAGGAGGAGGAAATGCATAGGGTATGATATTTGGATAAATGAGGTTTAAAAGTGGTAAATTCCATTTTATGTAAAAATGTAAAAAATAACCATTTTCCATTTTTATTTACCCATATGGTTGTCTTCAAGAAAATTTCAATCCATTCTCTTACAACTCACTTATAATGTATATGTTACATCCACCTCACGTGGTTAGAGGGAACAATTTTTTAGACGATGAACCTACCATAAAGTTGACACTATCTCAAACTCCTCAGCCCACATGGTTATGGATCATGATTTTACTGACCATGCACCAATCATGTGACATTTCTATAGTTATTATAGATTCATTCATGGATTACCAGCTTTTCATATAATAAAAAATTGTTTATGTTTCTAGGATGTGTTGTTGGCACTAACTGTGCATCATCTATGTTCCATATGCTGTACTTTTCCAATATACTGACATCAGGTCCCAAACCCTCTATATTTCCCCAATAACTCCCTGATACTAATGGAGCCTCATTACATGTCATAATTTATTACTTTGAGTCCTTCCATCATTCTAAATTGTATTCCAATGATCTAATTTATATTTCATCCCTCAATATGTTTAAAATTCAAATTCCAATAATTTTCCAACTCATAAAACATTGGATCTTAAAGCCTCAACACCAAATTGATTTTCTTCCCCATGAAGAATTAAGGGACATCAATGGTATCAAACAAACCAACTAGGGTCATAAATTACAATTCATATAGGAATATTGATTCATTGAACACACAACTTACAGCTATGAAATATTTTTAAACTTATGATGCTTTACTTAAAAGAGCCCGAGATAACACAAATAACCATTTAAAAAATAATAATATAGAACATACCTAAAATGGTAGAACCTGAACTATGATCACATTATTATCTGATAACTCAAATGAAAAATAATGTTTTCTTACTATATGTTATTTCTTTCAACATCTAATTTTGAGATATAATTCTAACACCATCAATGTTTATAAATGAAACATTCCCCTAGAATTATAATGATAATTTGGAAATGTTTCTCTACACAAGTAATCTTATCACAAATGACTAAACTAGTCAATGTCCTTAATTATATATAAATAATTAAATTCTAATAAATATATCTCGATATGGACACATCATCCTTTACTAAAAAATACCCCGGAAAACAATGAACTATAGTTGTATCATTCCATCAATTCACATGAAGTGGGTTCTCACTAACAACCTATGATTTTATGACATAACACAAGACGATACACCTTCATATGACCATTCATTAAAATCCACAACTTTTTTTAGCTGACACATCAAAGAAATATATTAATGAGTCTTTTATCATGAGGAACATCAATATCATTCTGATCACATTCACCAAACATCTTAAAAGACTTTTGATGAAATTTTCTAGAAGAACCATCCACTATCAATAGATATTCATCATGAAATTCTAAAATTCATAGTTTTATTTATACAACAAATTTTTCAATAAAAAATAATCATATTACAACAGGTCTTATCCTTCCTTGAACCTTCTCACACGACGATCAAACACTAGTGTCCAATGTATTTCTACCCACCATTGGATCCTCCTTCTCATCATTGAAATGAAACATGTTCCCAATAAAAATAGAAAATGTCACATCCATTCCTATATTTAACAACTGTTATGGATAAAAAATCTCTCACACTTGAGAAACAACATGAAACATCACAAAATTATGGTTTATTTGAATTATTTCAATGGTAAACAAAGAATTATAACTCATAAAGAGGCTCACTAAAAAAACATAGCCAATTATTCACTCACCATCATATAGCTAACCTCATATCAATCATCAAGTGAAACCCATACAAATTACCTTCACCAAAAAAGGCATTTAGATAGCTCAATGCATAAGTGATGTGATTTTAGCATACTCAGTATGATTATAAGATATTGGGAATGATCAAATCTAAAATGGGAGAACAGTAATATCACAAAATAAGTATTTATATATCTCTATGATCTATACTCGCATTAACTAGGCAACAGTTCTCCTTAAAAAACCTATGACACCACATTTTAGAACAATGTGTATCCAGGTCTAACCATGGTTTGACAACCTCACAACATCCAATTTATTTCCCATATATCGCTCATCATAGGTAATATCCTTAATTTTAACCAAATATCTGAATAAAAAAAATGAAAAAGTATCATATTTGATACCATAAATCCAGGGACCATACATGTCCTCTAAATAATGTTCCATTCTAATTATTTCACATTCACAACTAGTGTGAACTAAACTCACCTCACGTAAATAGTGTAAAATCCAACACCACGTAACTCATGATCCTAAAGTGAAACTCTTAATGGAAAAGTTAACAGTGATATAAGGAAAATATTTATTAACATTCCCAAATATCCATTAGAACTCATTTTTAAATTAGAACACTCTCATTATGCCATAATTTATTGCATGAATGCTTATCACATGGTTTATTCAATTCACGAGAATATAACCATGCTCTAAAATGATGGTAGAAAGTATTCATTGGTCAATAGGGATAAGCCCCTGAATTTTCCTAACCATTTAAATTAGAATCAATATGTAATCACTCCTAGTGCATTCCATAATACCAAAATCGTTATCATTATTATATTGAAATCCCCAAGAAAATACCATGAATCAGTATCAAAAAAAGCTTATAACCAACTAATTTCCTCAAAAGGAATCTTTATTCCCAATTCCACTCCATTCATTATTTCCCATACATTAAAATGAATACTATGTTATATGTTTCTGATTCAAAATTAATGGCCTCTTCGTCTCCCATCGATCCTTACTAATCTATTCTCATAACAGTGTGACTAATTCTATCCACCAAGCCTAAGGGTCAAACCTATCACCTTGCTCACATATCATGTGGTGTTAACCACACAACCATCTCAACATAAGAAATCTAAAATTCTTCCAAACTCTATGTGGGATAATGACCATTAACCTGGAATCTGTTTCTATGTATCAGCCTTATATTTATAGATACTCCTAGAGAATCCTCATAAGGGACTTCTCAAAAGAGTGTCATGACATGAATGAGAAGGAACATAATGAATTATTATCAATAGGTAACCATATATAGTAATTACACCACATGGATATAGTTCAAAATAAATTTTTATGCACTTATCACCATCACACTAGAGGTTTCGAATTGATAAACAAAAATTACAGGTTTTTATATATGATATTTTATCAAGATAAATGGGAAACTCTATATTGGATTATATTAATTTTTAGTTAACCCTACCTAAAAGAGACGAAAACACAAAGGGTCCACTGGGAAGGCATTATCTACCAATATTTATATTCAAGGGTCTAAATTAAATATGCAGTTTTATTAAACCATTCTATGTCATTCGACAATCATATTGTTCAGTTATTTAGAATTTCTTTCCAAAATATTTGATAAATAACCACATAGTATTTAAGTGAAACCTTAAATAACTGAAACTAACTAAAAATATTATACCACGGGTCCCAAACGTCAGAACCATGTTCCATACTGACATACTAGGTTCATTACCCCATCCATTCATGAGGACCAATTCATCTAACTCGCTAACAAATGTGTCGACATTGATACACATTTAAGGTCATCAAAAGGGAATATATATAACTAATATAGTCTAAAATAGTTATAACTACAATGATATCATATGTGAAAAAACACCATTTTTTTTATTGAAACATCAAACAGTAGACCATAATGGTTATTAATAAAATCTCCCACATTAAGGACTTTAATATGTGAACTCTATATACGAAATATGTTTCATGGGATGCCACTTTCTTTTTCAACCGATATAAAAATTAGTCACTGACATCTTGATAATGCGAAATGATCCATAAATCCATTATAAATCATAAACACTACACAATAATTGCATTACTCAACATAAAAAAATTTAAAACATTAACACCACATATCTTGAATAGAAATCCCATAACCCTGGAAACCATGGTGTAGTGAAATAATAGGTTTTGCCAAGGAACTAGTACATTATCTATAATAAGATTCAAAAAATTACTAATAATATAGTCTACCATATCCTAATTAGTAATACAAAAGGAAAAGAAACAACACTAACACCACTTTTTCCCATCAAGTACAAACACACTCTATGAATAGTTTCCAAACTTGTTGGTGTTAAGGCCTCATATACACCTCCCCATATTTCTTATGCTACCTAATAATAATGAGTTCCTAGTTCATGCTTGTGGGGATAATATTAAATCATATTAGTGTAAGAAATCCTTTATAATAAATAAAAAACATAGATAACAGTGAATATTCCAAACGCACAATAAATAAATATAAACAATAAATTAATAATGAATAAACTAAATTAAGGTACCTAATTACCATGACAAACATAAAACACTAATTTCCAACTTGGCCGATCAAATATATAATATTCAATAATGAAAATAAATGAAATTACATGGATCAATCTCCCTCACTATGTTTTATGACATACATGATCTCCACATAAATATATGAGCCATCCATATCAATCAATCATGGACCTTATCACACCCTATTTTTATAACCATGTGAGTATATTCCCTAGTGCGTGAATGTAATGGTTGATAAAGTAGTGTATGAGTGAATAACTCAGTAGGGAACCACCGACGTAGTCCTAAACATAGAAAGAAAATTTGGTTTTTGTATATATGATTTATCTGCTAGGAAGATAATAATAAAAAAATAATATTTGAAGATAAACTAAATACAATGTCAAAATGGTATGATCAGGGAATGTTCCCAACATAGCTAAGTCACAAACCTAAATTATCAAAAAAATAAATCCACAATAAAACCTTGTGTCCTTGATCCCAATCGACTAGACATCCTACGTATACGGTATTCATTTAGATATCGTACCACTCAAGTCATGTGTAGTCATGTTGATCCTTAGGTCTATAATCTTTATTAACCATGCCTCCTTTGGTCATTTCTAGAAATGTAGCTAAAAAAACAATGCCACCCCATGTGCTAACATGTCATAACATGGGATCACCCATACTCACCTCCAATCACTATAATGATGGATTATAGTTAATGTTTAGACATCCAAGAAATTTTTAATTGTGAATGATTTCATAAAAATCATGCAATATTAATCTAGTCAGATAACTGAATTTGAGGTCATGTTTCATAGAAAAATTACAACATTGTGAATCAAATTATTCATTAGGGTGATGTCCCAAAAGTGATTTTTTTGGTTTTATCTCTATAAAAAATGTAATAACATGGAGTCTATTTAATTAATGTGTAATCATAGAATTTATATAAAACTACAGATTTTATAATAATGGTGTTTCCTATCACACCCGACATTTTCAATTTTATTAATTTTGATTTGTGTCGGGTAGTTCAGGTTGAAGCCTGACTTATGTTCTTGAGTTCCTATTTAAAAATGTGCGGTTTGGCCTTGACAACATTCAGCACACTGTTGTCAAAGCCACACGACCTCACTTGTGCCACCACACAACCTCGTCAGGTTCTCCGCATGTCTTCTTGATGTTAAATTAATAAAATAAATGAATTAATAATGAAAAAAAATGATGAGTGAAAAAAAGATTTTTTTAATGATAATAATATCAATATTATTAATATTTTAAGGATATTATTATTATGATTATAACTATTACCATAATTGTTATAAATTTAATTTTTTTATTACCATAAATGGAGTTTTTTTATTTTATCTAATATTACCATTATTATTCTAATATAAGTTTTTATAAATATTATTGGTTTTATTTGGGTTTTATTTATATTTTATTTATCTTTTTCTTTTTTTCCCTCTCAGCGATTTAGGGTTTCATTATTCTTATTTTTTCGGGCTGCTGCTGTGTGCTTTTTCCCCTGGATCTCATATCCCCTTATTCATTTTTTCTCCTTCCCACAAACCATCGCACCCCCTGGTTCACCTATACCTCACCAGATTCAACTTCCCGTCATGCAGCAGATTTATTCCCATGACTCCCCTCCCCCTTCACGTCGCCTTCCCCCCACCTTCGCTCCACTATCTCCCCCTCAGCCCGTCGCAGCACTCTCTCCTCCTTTACCCCACCGCATCGCACCCCCACTCCCTGGTACCCCGCCGGACCAGCCATCACCTGGCCGAGACACAAAGCGTGACGTACATAGACATTTCATTACTTTTGAGGAATACTTAATACATAACAAAAACTGACACCAAAGGACCGTAATAGTTTAGTGTCTTTAGAAACTCGAAATATAATCTTCTAATCTTGGTGAAAGATCTTCAACATCTCCAATAATGATCTTATTCTTCTATTTACCTAAAAAAATTCTTTATATCCTTGGGAAAAGAAAACATATAAAGGATGAGCTCAAATGCTCAGTAAGGGTAATCATAGATAAAATAAAAAAACCATATACATTTGAACTTCAAAACATGAACATAATATTTAAACATCAAAATCTTGAGCAATGACAAAAAACATGGCAGTATGTAAGGCATAGATCATAAAGAAACATTAATCATGATAAAATAGCATGAAAATAATACATGTAACTGTGGCAACCATTAAGCACATATTATGATTTCCATAGTAGTCAAGGCATTGCTTCCATGACCATCTTAGTGGATAAAGTCCCTTTCTGAATCGTGTTCACTCCTCGTTCCATTCCTGTATCACTGAACCAGATTAACTTTCCGTTCCAGCCATGTCTATCTCATGAGATACAAATCTTTACCCAATTCATTGGAGGGATAAATAGTTCCCACCCATCTCATAATGAAATCATTCTTACTTGTGCCACAACATAAACATAAATCATTCATCATAACCCAAAGAATAAAATGGGTTTCCTAAACATCACCCCACCATAACATAATACATATAAAACAAATGGATTTCATTTCATCATAATAAAATTGAAACCATTTAAATCATAGAGACATTATACTTGAAACATTCACATATGAAATAATTTCATCTTAGATGGAAAATGGTTTTGATAAATCACTTGAAATGAATTCTTGATGAAAATATCCTTTCTTATTTAAAATACTTTTTCCTTTCTCAAAATGCCATGAAATTTTAAAATAAAAGTATTTTGTTTAAAATAACCATGAAATATTGCAGATTAAGCTTCATGAAAATAATGCGATATGAAACTGTAAAAATCCGTTCATGCCGAATAAGTTAAAAAACATTCTTATCGTACTTTTTCCGGAAAAGTCAAAAAGTTCATCATATGGTAAACAAATGAAAGATTCCATCCATAACATGTTGTAAAAGTCAAAAATGGGTAAAAGTAAATTAAACATACATGAATTTTGTTTAAAAAATATTGACATGGATGATAACAATAACCCCAGTTAATACTTACGAATAAACAATCTCAGGTAAGAATGAGATTTGAAGAATTATCCCTTACCTTAGGTCCGATATGCTTCGTACGTATCCGAACCTACTGTATAATGATTTAAATAATTTCATTGACTTATTATAGAATCATATTCATTGTTATGATATCATATATGGTTCAATTATGACTTTATATTACCTGTTCTTTTGTAAGTTCCATGTTAAAGCAGCGTTTTGGGTAAAATCGTTTTATTTACCGTACGTGTTTGGACTTGTTGTTCTAAATATTATTATTACTTATATATTTATTTAAAAACTTCAAGAATGTAAATCATGATTTATATATCATATATATAATCAGTATATATATATATATTTATATATATAAATGAAATGAAATACACCATTCATGGAGTCGGTAGACCGTACGTACGCATAAACACTGTTTTTGTTTCCATATTGAATTAAATCGAATTAAGTAAATGAAACATATATGTACATAAATCTAGTATCATTATTATATAATATATTTTATGATTATTTATTATATATACTTTATAATAATACTTGAATGGTTAATCATGGAAAATGAATCTCATCGCATTTGTGGAGATGATAGTCCGTACGTACGCACGAGCGATGATATCATTCCCATGATCGTGGAATTGTATTGAAGTGTATGTATAATATTTCAGAATCAATATCAATTTATAATAATCATTTATAGTTTTTTATTTACCCCATTATACCCATCCATGTAAGGTGGTGGTGGAAAACAGATTACACCACAGCGTGGAGACGATATTCCTTACATACGCACGCACGATGATTTCGTTTCCATAGGATGGATAGAAGATGAAATTGGATTGTTTCATTTTTATAATAACATATAATTATATGAGTGATACTGATGTTATTAATTTATGATGAAACAAATAATGAATAATAATTAGAATAAGAAATAATTTGGAAAGAATAGTTAAAGGATATTACCTCTTCTTTGATGCTCCTCTTTTTAACCTCCTCTTAAGGCACTAGGGTTGGTCTTTTGAGGAGACCAGAACCACTATAATGTTTATATGGAAGATTATAAGGGAAATGGGAAGGTTTTGTTCGAGCATCAAGGCTAAAAAAGGGTGTGAAGATAAGAGGGAAGGGGTGCTCTTTTTATAAGGGAGGAAAGGGGCACCTTAAGAACACATAAAATATTAATTTATAATAAATTCATATTAAATTTTTAATAGCTCCAAATTGATTTATTTCGAATATAAGGTGGGTATGGGTAGAAATAATCTCAACCAATAGGTTTTATACAAGTTTATGTTAATATTTTATCTTTATCATTTAGATTTAACTCTAAGATAAATAATTTAACTTTTACCATGTCTTTTTGTTTTCTTACACTATATGGTTAATAAACATACTATAAAAATCATAAAGAACCCCACGTGGTTCATTATTAATATAAATATCCTTATAAAAGTCATTTTGCCCATCCATATATTTTTAGAAATAATATAACAATTAATAATATAATATTTTGGTTAAAAACTATTTTATGTCAGCTTTGACACTATTTGGTACAATATTTTGTGAAAATCATAAAAGAATGATTAGTTCAAAAAAAGTTAATTAAATCAATACTAACATGTCATATTAACCTATTAAATTAGTTTAATTCATAAGAAGTCTAAAATTACAATTATTTGTGTATTTATAACATCAATAATGTTAATATTTTATTAATAAGGTAATTACTATATCATCATTGTGTCATAAATAAATTAAAATATTTAATGTATAAAAATTATAAATAAACTTCCATTATGTATTAAATCGTTTTATCTTTCTAATGAATATTTATAGTCGAATTTATCTTATGTATAACCCTATATTAAAAATGTTTTAGTTATTAAACATTGATTTTAACTATTTTAATTCTTCTTTAAATAAAATAATAATAAATGTCCTAATCTAATCCAAGTGGACCTAAACGATAATATTTTATTTATAAGGTTGTTTTTGGTTGAATTAAACTTATAAAATAGTATTAGGACATGTGTTAGGGTAATAATAATATCATTTTTACTCTTAATTGCCCGATTTACTTTTAACCGTGGTATATAAAAGTAAAACGTTTCTATTCATCAAAAATTATTTTTATCTTATTGAACCACATTTTACTCTTTGATATTAACCATGTTTCTCAGATTTTTTCAATTCCACTCACAGAAGCTGTAAAATTATGTTTTATGTAAATTTTCAAACTCTCCTAGGAGGTGGTTAAAAGACGGTGAAAAGTTCGATAAAATTTTTATATGTCTAAAAATATTATAAAATGACTCCAATGAATTACATTGAACTTATATAGGTATTATGTATCAATTTTGACCTAAAATAAATTTAAATAAAATAAATAACTATTTATATAAAAAGTCTGTTTTTAAATAGTAACCTAGTGTTTTCACTATTCATCAAAAATTGAATGTTTTCAGAAAAATTCCAAAAATTCACCCTAGGATAATTTTGATATTCTGAATCCAAAAATGAAGTCCATTTTGAAAATAAAATTATGAATAGTATGTATTACTATTCATAATGGCTATTTTATATAACATATCGTTGTTTAGTGAAACTCGGTATTGCGTATAACACACGCTATCGGGGAAGGTCATGATTGCGTGTAATGCAAGCCAAGTCAGGGTTGCATGTAGTGAAATATTATTTTGTTGTTGCATTTAATATAATCTAACCATATTTCATTTATACATTGAATATATATTTATACGCTCAATGTTGCGTACAATAACTTCAAACAAACTTGAATTTGTGTGTAACACGATCCAAGAATAGCGTTGCATATAATTCAGGCTAAAACGGTGTTGTGTATAGCGCAAGATAATCTTGGTGTAGCATACAACACAAGACATCAAATTAATTAAAAAGAATACTACTCATAAAATCTCGGGGTGTTACATTCTACCCCCCTTAAAATGAATTTCGCCCTCGAAATTCGTCGGGGTTATAAATGTTTTACTACTCTAAAATTTTAATATAAACCCACATCATAAAAAGAAATACCAAAACATATCTTTAAAAAATAATGTATGTAATATAACGGTTACCCAAATTAACTAATAACTGGATTTCCACATAGAAGAACATAGGTGAAAATATGGTTATGGAACAGAAATCTACACATCATGTTCTGATGGAGAGTGGTAGAGAACATGGCTATGAAAAGTACAACAATCACAAAGCAATAAATTTGTGATGATCTAAGGTACCATTTGAGTCTTCGGATATAAGGGCACTAGGACAACATTTTTGGTTTTCAAGATCATTTCCATAAAGTTGAATAATTGTTGAATTAAAAGAAATACTTACTTGACATTTGGTACAATATTACTGTTGTTTGTGCCTTGAACAATTTCCACTTCATCTCTTAATGAAATGAAGTTGAATTTGTCTTCTGTGAAGTGTTAGAAGAACATTTGATAAAATGACGGGTCATTAAATATTTATCAAATGAGAGGTTAGAAACAATTATTCAATATACATAAGTCCATATATAGCGATATTAAACATATATGGTTCCAATAATGGACTTATACATCATATATCATACCACTTAATATAATAAAACTAGTTTCTACTAACCAGGGACTTCTTGTAGGCCAGTGGTAGGTGATAATGTCCTGTCGCAGGGTTTGGCCGAGCCAAAGGCTTGAGGAGTGTGTGAAATGAGGTAGAGGTGGGGGCCTTTTATAAGAGGAGAGGAGGGTCACTTTTGGAAAGTAAAGAAGTATTACTTTATTTGAAAATGTGTTTCGGTTTTAAAAGGCCCCACATTGATATAATTAGTGGATAAGGTGATAAGGGTTCTAAATCCACTCATCCAATTGGTTTTGGACATGTGTAGTTCATAGATTTTACATTATCTTTCCATTTTATTTAAATCGTCAAATAATGATGTCATCGCTGTATCATTATTATGTCATAAATTATTTAATTTATTTAATGTCTAAAAATTATAAAAAATACTACTATGATTTAGGAAATATTTTTATCTTTCCAATGACTATTTATAATCAAAATGCTGATCATTATAACCCCATGTAAAAATTGTTTTCGTAAAACATATAATGTTTGTGTCATTTTGACTTTTACATTAAATAAAAAGCTATTTATGTCATTTCCCAACCAAAGTGTCTCCATGGGGTCCCCAAGTTGACCCATGGCTTTTCTTGGTCGGACATGACACAAACAATGAGGGTAGGACATGTGTCAAGCTCATCTTATTTTATTAAAGCATTATTTTTACCTTAAACTACACTAATTACCACTAATCGCGATTAGAAACTTAATATGTTACTATTCACCAAAAAATTATTTGTATCCCATTGAACCCCATTTTACTTATTAATGACAACCATGTATGTCGGTTTTTTGAAATTCAAAACACAAAGATGGAAAAATTTCATTTAAACATAAAAATCAGTTTTTTTAAGTACCACTTAGTGGTTTCACTATTCATCAAAAATTGATGTTTTTCAGAAAAATCCCAAAAATTCACCCTGAGCTATATTTGATATTCCGAATTCGAAAATGAAGTCTATTTTAAAAAATTCAAAACATATAAGTCACATTAATTAATTTAATTATTAATTCCCGCTGTCTGAGCAAATAGCGTGTTTTTATGAAACAATAAGTATCAAAAGATTGACACTAGTTTAAGTCCGATTTCAAAGTGAAATAAATTCCAACAACCACTATTGGATTTAATGGTAAAAATATTTTCGAATTTCACTTTAAAAACAATTCAAATGATAATCTAATCATATAAATGAATTATATTAAAAAGAGGTTTTGAATTAAAATACAACATTTTACACTATTCATTAAAAAATGAACTTTATCGGAAAAATACAAAAAATTTACACAAAGTAAAATTTGATGTCCCGATTCTAAAGAAGAGTTTTATTTGGTCCAAAAGAATGTGTAAGAGTGATAAAAACTATATTTAATGACAGTTCTCCATCAGAAGGCGATAAGTGAACCTTTAGTGAAAATTAGGTTATAAAAGCCTAAAATTGAATTCTTTCCGTATTTTAAGCCTTTGGATAGATGTAAAAACATTTAAAAAACATATATATTCATATTTTAGTTATTTCTATCCATTCCTGCCAATACAACAGCTACATGTTAACTGCCATTTAAAATAATATTATTTTATTATTAAAGTGCAACATAAGATTCCCAAGAAACTCGTTGTTGTGTGTTGTGTACGCCATTGAGCATAGAATCCCCTTTAAAGTCATATTAATATTTTATTCAAAAATATGGATAAATATGAAAATTTCATATTCTTTATTTACCTGGGGTGTTACATACTTGATTTTGGAATTATCTCACCATTGTTCATTCCATAAATAATTTTCACTTCATCTCTTATTTAAATAAATGTAGTTGAATTTTTCACTATTGAAGTTTTAGCAGATCATGCGATTTAATGATAGGTCATTCAACCTTTCTCAACAAAATTTTATCACAGGTAATAAAATATCCATAAGGCAACCTATATTGAGATAATACAAACATCATCTAGAGTATAACTTATATTATCCACAAATTTATAGCATTACAATCGTTCATGAAAATGAAGATATATAACATTAGAAAGATATAAACTAAATCTATATAACACTTGTCTCTAATATAACATTTTTAATTTCATAGTGGTCAAATTCCCAACATGTCTATACCTTAATAATTTATTCTATTTAAAAATTATAATTATATGAATTACCATAGAACCTTAGTGAAATCATGAATTCCTTGAAAATTAACTCTTTCCTCACACCAAAAATAAAAATATATATTTTACTCAAACCATGATATCACATTTTTCTTATACGAGTCATAAAGAAATTAATACTATCAAAAAACACATTATCTATTTATCACATTATTATTCACATATCACGTGTTTTCCAAAAATATCTGTATAACTTTTTATGTTTTCCAGTACCATTCAACACATGCATTCAAATACATAAGGTAAAACAATAGTGTAACAATCCTTAGATGTTTATTTCTTCCATATTACCACACAATATTCGTGATAAATGTGAAATCTTTCCATTATCTTCTTAAACTATTGACTGACCTACATTGATTTACTCCTCATAACTTCTTTCATCTCACATATCATTTATAGTCTATTCATCATCATCTACCTAAATACAACCCATGTGACCATGACGATTATCTTAATGAGATTTTCCCTTAGGGAGATGATTTTTATAATGCCCGTACATTCCACATTTAAAACATTTAACTATTATTGATGTCTTAGAAGTACCATTATCCTATTCGATTGTGTTAACTGAACCATTTCCATTGCAATTACGTGCTTGGTGTCCTTTTTTTCACACCAAAATCATCTTCAAGTTCCATTGAAAATTTATCCTTGATTCCTCTTCCGACATGATTTACATGGAGAATAATCAACACTATTTCCTCAATGATCACCGGGAAACACCATCTTTCTATTATTATATTGGTTCGAAGACTCACTAAAGTAGTGATTATTGATCATATTATAAGAGTGATGATTATTAATAATAATGTTGTTTCTCATTACCACTCCCGTTTTATTTTTCTTCTCATGATGAAGAGTATTGAGTTCTCTATCATATTCTTCATTAACATGAATCCTCCTATTTCTGACCATTTTCTAGAACCCAAAATGAATAGTGTGAGATGAAAAATTCATACTAGGAAAAAAACATAATAAAGAGGGGTACTTACAATATCTAAAATATGAGTTTTAATCCTATGTTATTCATGATAAATAAAATAATTATAGGATTGTAACCACTATTTATAATTACCCTTATTGACATCCCTAAACATTTCATAGAAATATATTTATTGATCTCACTACAGTTTTTTCATCCTAGTTTCCAAAGGTATATTAAAATATTATTATAATACCAACTATAACCACTGAAGCTAGACTTACATAATCATTACATTACATTACATTTCCAGAATACTTAATACATGACACAAATAGACTCCCAAAGACCATACTAGTGTAGTTTCTTTAGAAACAAGTAATATAATCTTCTTACTTAGTGACAGATCTCCAACGTATCCTACAAAGATATCTCGCTTTTGTATTCATACATAAACAATTCCTTTATATAATAGTTAAAAGAAAACATATGAAAATTTTTAATATCAAATAATAATTAAGGATATTCATGGAAAACATCATACATAACATATTTATAATAAAATAAAAATATTAACATTACTATGGAATATCAAAATCACGAGTTACAAAATAAATTGTGGTAGTATATAAGGCACAGATCATAATGGAATACTAACCATGATAAAATTGAATTATAAAAGTCATGGAATTTGGGAAAACAAATAATCTCATAATATGATTTCTATATTAGTCAAGGCATTTCTTCCAAGACAATCTTCGTGGACAAATTCCATTACTGAACTATTTTTACATTTCGCTAGAACCCTGTATTACTCAACCATTTTTACTTTTTTTCCATTCATGTGTATCTCATAAGTTATAAACCTCTTCCCAATTCATTGGAGGAAGACATTGGTCTCACATATATCATAATTAAATCAATCTTACATATACCATAAAAAAATATCATTCATCATAGCATTACCCATGAGATAAAATGTGTTTCATATGCACCATTCCATTAAAACATAATCCATATAAAATATCATTCCATCATTTACACAATCTAATCACAGTAACAATTGGTATAGAAACATAACCCTATTTAAGAGTATTGTCTTAGATAGAAAATAATTTTGATAAAAAACTTGAACATAAATCATGTGCAAAATAATTTGTTTTGTTCATATATGTTTTCTATTATAAAAATGAACTGAATTTTTAAAATAAATCAATTTAATTAAAATTAAAATTAAAATATCATAATTAAAATTTCATTGAAATAAGGAATTATGAAAATGTAAAAATCCATTCATGCAATATATGTTTAAAAATCATTCTCCTTGTACTTTTACAGAAAAAGTCAGAAAGTAACTCATATCAAAAATCAACCAAATATTCTTTTCAAATAATTAAATAAAAAAGTACCAATGTGTAAAATTGGGTTTAAATAATTTTCTAATAATGAAATCAATGTTACATATTTAGGAAACATGTATGTTGATGATATATATACCCCATTAAATAATTAGGTATAAACAATATTAGATAAACTAGAGTTGGTGTTTTGAGAAGACAAGAACCTCTATGATGTTACTAGAGAAGTTTATAAGGGAAATGGAAAGGTTATGGAAGAACATTAAGGATTAAGGAGTTGTGGATAAATGAAATAGGATGTGTAATTTTATAACTGGGGTGGGGGATGTTTTTCAAAACCTCAAAAATATTAATTTATAAAATAATCAAACCACATTCAAGAAACACCAAAATTTCCCAATTTATAATATTAAATGATATTGGGTTGTAATCTCATAAAACAATGAATTTTATAAAAGTTTATTTTTCCATTAAATATTTATCTTTTCAATTTAACACCAATTTATTCCATTTAATTTTAACTAGGTTAAAAAATATTTCAATATTAAAAGGGTATAGTATTCACTTATATGAATTCAATTTGATCATAAAAAAAATAGAAAATCATGACCATATCATTATTATATATATTTTTAAAAAATTATGACATTTATATAATTTAATATAATCTATTTTAATAAATAATCAATAGTGTCAATTTAAACACTATTAAATTTATTAAATTTTTAAAAACTAAAGATAACATTTTTACTTTGAAAGAAATTATTATATTACAATGAGATCAAGGGTATATATAAAATTAATTGAAAAAAATAATTATCCCAAATAATATTTATTTTAATATTTGTAACATCATTTATTTGATATTTCCCTTAATAAAATTATTACTACATCAATATATTTTAATTATTTAATATAATTATTTATTGATGAAAATTAAAAAATAAAATAGAATTATGAATATAAATTTACAATATTACACAATAATATGTGTAGTAGAATTTATATTCTTGACAACCCATCATTAAAATTTTCATACTAATTAAAGTATGAATGTAATAATTTTAACAGTTGATAAAATAAAATACTATAATAATTCTAATAAATTACATATGTCTAAAAATGGTCCAAAATTAGACTATTGTAATATTATGGACGATATATACATGACCAATTATATCTGGTAGTGTTTTTTGATTATGTATGGTAATTATGATTTTAATAATTATTAATTCATTTATTTCTCCTCAATTAATTAATTTTTACATCATTAAAGAATAAGTCATTAATGCGATTATTTATTCCCAAAAGACTAAAAATATAATACCATGATGTGGGTAGTTATTTTATATTTCCATGAAGTTTTTATTTTATAAGATAACATTTGGATATTATTATGTTAAAATTATTATACATATAAGAAATGTGTGGTTGGAATTTTGTCACTTTCCTTGGTTTTATTAATATCTATGTCATTTTCATTGTCATGTGAACATTAACTGAATATGTTTCGAACCACAGATGTTAAGGGTATAATTTATTTCATCTAATGTAATTTTGGATGTTTTTAAGATATTTTTATTTCCCTTGTCATGTTAGTAGTTACCATAATTTCCTAATTTAACTTTAACTATGGGAAATTAAAATTATCGTAGTTTCTATTCATAATATCCCTAAATAAATTTAACCTATTAACATAATTTTGATCCACTTGTTTCAAACATGGAATCCATATTTCATAATTCAATACACATAATTGGAAGAAATTAATTTAGGAATAATTCATAATGTCCAATCTAAAATGTGGGTTTTTATGAAATAAAAACATATCAAAGGTATTCATGTGTTTATATCCTATTTAAATGAGAAATGATTTTAAATGACCATCATGAGATGAAATGACAAAAAAATAATACAATTAAACCTTAAACCTAGTAAAAAATATAATCTAAATAGGTAAATAAGTTAGATATAAAGGCAAATTTGAGTTAAAATGTAGTATTTTCACAACTCATTAAAATGTAATTTTTATCCTAAAAAAATTATGTCCTTTTTCCAAAAAATAATAACATTTTGTCATATTTATCTTTTAAATGTGTCAAAAACTAGTTTTAAATTTTTTCCTCCCTAAAAAGGCAGTAAAACTACAATTTTTTTTTAAAATTACTTCATTTATCAGAAAAATTAATTTTTTTCTTATATCATGTTGTAGAAAATAAAAAATATGAATTTTAAGGTTATATAAAATTAAAAATATTCTCAATACTTTTCATAGAAGCTAAATTATATCCCATTGAATAAAATTTTAAAAATACATCAATGTTTAGTGAAACTCAGAATCATGTACAAAACAAACTATCGAGGAAGGTTGATCTTGCATGTAATGCAATCCAATTTAGTGTAAAGTTCAGTGGAAGAATCCTTTAGTTTTTTGTATAACATAATCAAAAAATATTTATTTTATATATTGATAAATATATATACTCAGTGTTGCATCAAATTAATTCAATCAAAAGAACTTGAAATTGTGTGTAATGCAATACTAGAATAGTGTTTGATATACAGAAAACTAACATATTGTAGTGTATAGTGAAAACAAATCTTAGTTCAGTGTACAACACAATACATAAGAGAAATTAAAAGAAATATATCTCAAAAAATCATGGTGTGTACACACATCACAGACATGATGATAGTAAACAGTGGATTAATGATGAGTCTTACATGTATTCATTTATCATTAAAATATAATGTTTATTTATTCCTATAATAACAAATCCTTATACACATCATTTCCATGGTGTATATACTAGGATATCAATGATAATAATTGTAATTCATGAAAATTATTACATTATATTTCAAGAAATACTTCACCATTAGTAGAATTAACCGACAAAAATATGCCTTCTATAATGAAAAATTGATAGCATATGAGTTATGTTGTGAATTTAATTCACTATATCACATAACATGTTTTTAAATTTGTGAATTTTAATGGATAATTTGATGAAAATTTTATTATGAAAAACAAAAAGTTCATCTCATTTACATATGCTTAATTTTTTATGGATATCAAATTGATCCCTAAGAAAAAACATAGTCACGTGTATGAAAATATTAACCTAAAAGGGTTCAAATGTGTATCTGTGATAGTGGAAGAAATATTTACTTGGATAATGTCCAATATTGAGAAGAAATTTTTTTTGGAAAAGATATTTATTTCAGAAGGGTTAATGATAAAGGAGTTTTCCACTGACAGATACTATATAAGAATGTTAAAACAAATATTTAATGATATTATTATCACAGATTCAATGTGATGAATTATTCAAATAATTAAATTCATCTAATTCCTGTAAAAAAAATAAATTTAAATGATTAATGGTTGAATGGTTCTTATGAAATCATAAAAAATATTTCATGTGCAAATAAATAAATTATGTATTTTTTAGCTTCTCCAATTGATGTAAATATATTAGTGGGTATTAAATATAAACTATAAAAGAGTGATATATGTGTGGTACCAGTAAGGTTTAGTTCATTGTAACAATCCATAATTCTTAAATTGTTTAAACCTTTAATTTCCATATAATATTTTTATGATCACTATATTGGTAATTGATTATCTAGAGGATCTTATTAACGAATGAATCATGATCAATGAGTATTCATTTGATGTGAAATTTTTCTATGTTTATATAAGATGTTTGTAGGAGTTCCATAATTTTATATGTAATTTATTTCAATAAAACAATGAAAAATGTTTTTGGTATGACTATTAGTTTTTAATATATTTAATGTAACTAACAAATATTTAGATTAAATTAGTAATGTGAGTTCTAGGAAACATTAACTATTGAGGTATATCTTCAGGTCTCATAGACTATTTCAATGTACATATATTGAAAAATAATCTAAAAAATGGATGAATAATTTGAGAGATTTTTTTTCTTATTCCACATTGTACAAATATATTTTAAAAGTCTATAAGGAGACATAATATACAATTATAATAGTTAGTATGACTCTATATACTTCTATGATTTATCAATAATATATTCAAAGTTATTCTGTAGTTATATAATTACCAATTCATTCAACATGATAAGAAAATATCAAATAAATTCAAGAGAACTACAAAAGGAAGTAGTCATATATATCTAATATTATTTTATAAAGTACAATTGATATGAACCTAGTATGTGGATAAGATTGTACCCTAGTTTATAAAAGGGAAAACAACTAGTATTCTTATTGATCAATTTGATATAATATCGATCTAGGGATATGTTAATGAAAAATAATAGGTCATTAAAGCTAGTGAATAACATATATATATATATATATTGATTAATATTTATTATCTTATATATTCAAAAAATAAAAGATCTATATAATTATTTTTTTTAATTCATGAAATCTTATAAAATGTAAAACCAAATATGTAAAGATTGTGGTAGAGGGATTAATTTATATTGTCAGGGTTATCATATATTTCATGGTTTTTCATAGGGAGGTGTAGTTAAATATAAAAATTTATCCACATTGGAAATAATTGTAGGCTAAATGAATAGATCCATTTCTCAAAAATTCATTAATTTATCATTTTATTTATTAAATGTGGTGGTTAATATGTTATCATTAGTGAATGTGGGAATTTAGTTATTGTGGGTGACCTAAAACTAACCTAATAAGTACTTTTTGATTACAATAACAGACATAAATTGAGTTATCCATGATGTTTTCTTACCATAACAGTGCTTAAACCTATTCATCTGCTTTGTATAATGTAATACCATTAAATTATTTTTCATATCAACTAGTCAAAGTAGTTCATAGAAATTATGAGTTCCACATGATACTGTAACATTAATAGTAAAAATAATTACTATGGTCTAAATAAATCATATATATAAGGGATGAAAATTATTTATGACTATTATGTGCAAGGGGATCATAATCAATTATAATTCCTCTCATCGTGTTTTTACTTTGGTTATTTGGTGTAAAAGATATCATGGTGACTAAAATATCAACAGAATCAACACATGTTTCAGGTGTCATTAGATATTATTATTTATATGTTGGTGTATTGGTCTATCAATAAGAGACCATAATCTATGTTTATTATTTGATCATATACATTAATGTAAAATTAAAACATTATTTATGCAGTGTTGAGATAGATTTTGTTTGGTGTATCATTGATGACATGAACTCAATTGAATGATAGATATATGATATTTAAAATATGTATTGGAATAGATATATGATGCCCTTTTTAATGGTATGGTAGTACATTGATAAAATGCAGAGTCATGGTAAAAGATGGTAAATATATCTGAGAAGGATATGAAACGATAATTTAAGAATGGATGATGACACATAGTGTGGGTCAGGATTTATGATATATCATGTGACAATGATATTATATTACATGATGCATGTTTATAGAAGGTTTAAATTTTTACAGCCAAACCTTATATCCTAAAGGGACATTATATATTTCTATTTTCTACTCATGGACTATGGGTATGACTCGCTGCGTTGGATATGATGTCCAAGAGGGTCACACCTAATGCATATTCATAAGCTCGACCATTTATTATTAATGTTATTTTAAGACGTAGTAAGTCCTATGGAATGTGACATGTTATTTCTTAGTATAAAAAAATTATAACTAAAAAAATTAATATTATAATTATTTCAATAATAAGAAATTTTTTTTTAATATATTGTATACACAGTCTCATCGGTGAATAAAATTTTTTTTTTGTCAAATAAATATAAATTGATTAATATTAATGTAATATTTAATATTTTGATCTTAAATTTTAGTGATAAATTAATTACAATGATTGAGAAGTGATAACTAAGTCATAAGTAATATTTTGGGTTATGCAGATAGTTAATATTATTAATGCACATTGGTGAAAATTTAATGATGTTTAGCTTTCATATAGATAGAAAATTATTTCCAACACTGAGGGAGGATCATTACCATTAATTTGAGAGTTAGTAATACATCTATCAAGTACGTGATAGGGAAAATGACTTTCGAGGTACCTCAATCCTAGAATAGAATACATAAATGAACTAAAAGTGATATTGTGATCATGATGACATCATAGAACCTTTTGATTCTTCAATATATAACCAATATATAAATATTGATGATTTAAAATATTTTCTAAATCCTATAGACAATATGGTGGGTTCCATCTTTGTTTCTTTCATGTTCAAGATCTCTGATGACATGAAAAGTAAATTATTGATTAAAAGTGAGTTTGGAAATATTTTATTTTGGATATATGGTTTATATTTAAATATTTCAGGAATTATAAATTCATACAAGTTCATTAGGATGTTAATATAGTTTAGGCTATTCTGGATACAATGTTAGGATGATGATCAAATCATGAGTTGTTTAAATTTCCTATGATTTTTTGCTTCTCCTACACAACTGATACCATACATGTTGACACTTGCTTTTGATCCACATGAAATCGAATGATTGATGTGAAACAACATTTGTATGGTTTCATGGGGTATTATGGCATGTAATTTTCCATTACATGTGGTGTACAAATTTCAAGAAATTAGTAACCTTATAACCTCTTGATGTGATCATCACATACTCTTTATGTGTTCTTCACCTGTTATGGGTCATATGAACATGAAAAAATATGTTATCTCATCTTCTGGATTTTGTGTAGAGCTACTGAAATAAAAAAAATAAAAAACATGAAGATAGATGAAAATAAGAAAAAATAATAATAAATTATAATGCAGAAAAGTGGATTCCTCATTAAGGTTTGGGTATAAAATTGAATTCATGGTTTGTTTCCCAATAGTGGATTTTCAATAGTTTTAAACAAAAACATTGTAAGAAAATTACATTGACTACCATAGAATCCCCAAGAGAGTATATTTCACATTTTAATTTACAAATTAATTTAAAGTAATAAAAACATTGTATATGATAATTCTCCCTGATCAATTCAAGTGAATCTATTTTTATTTTATTGTCATAGTGGAGATTCATATTGAAGATTCATCTAGGCGTATCAACATATGCTCCAAAAATCTCCCATCAATTCTCTTGGTATATTGGGAGCTATCACTAAGGAACATGGTGCTTTTAATTGTTAACCATTGATCACAATGAGTTTATTCTCTAGTTTTATTGTGTTCTAGATAATGAGGGTGATGTTTTGCTCTTTATAATTTGGTATAGTTTATACAGTTTCCCTATTATGTAAAATGACTCACATACTCAATAATAATATATGTAATAATATTTATGTTGGGTAAGTCAATTGATAATTTCCTAAAGACCCTGTATCACGTTCGATTTTTACATTTTTCAGAATATATAATAATAAACATAAATATAATATAATTATTATTAAATTACAAGACATGCACGTATTCAAATATAATTTTCTATATAAATAAATAAATATTTAATTAAATGATAATAAATAAAATATATAATTTGTGTTTGGATGTTATCTTAGAATTTTAATTTTATATGAAATTTATCAAAACGATGAATAATAGAATATTTAATAAAATAAATAATATTCAATAAATAAATAAATAATATTCTATTCTATTCTATAAAATCAAAAATACATATTCATTATAATATTCATATATCTAAATTAGTATTTATGTGACTCTATTCACTATAATGTTGAATAAAAATGTCTTCATTTATTATCATTTCAATAATATAGCAGTGATAAAATTCACCTCACATATTCTAAAAATCATAATATATTGATTTATTTTATGTGATCAACTTAAATTAAATAACTATTAATCTTAAATTCTAGAAAAATATATTTTCCTAATATTAATTCAATAAAATATAAAAAGATTCTAGACACATGTAATTTGTGACTACCAGGGAATCTTTATCAATTGAAGTATGTTACCTTATCCAATGTCCATGATAAACATATAAAAACACATAAAGACCCCTACGATGATATAAGTGATAGTCGTAAGGAAATTTTTTTCTAAAACATTCTATTGTGTAATCTAATCTATGTGTCTCAATATCTCATCATGTTGGATGAAAAAAATTCATTACCCTATAGGCTTGATTTATCATTCTTTTACATATTAAAATGAACTCAATTATGAATTACTATGGAAATTTATGTAATTATAAACATTGATATCAATAAAATGGATATTTATAACTTCTTCCATTAAAATAGATAGGATATTTAATTTATTTATTTATTAAATTAATGTTATAAATCTTTTGGCATAACAAATATATACATCTTCTATTTCATCTTATTCCATAATTCTCTTCATCTATACATAAAAGTATACAACTTATGATATAAATTAAATATAACATAATGTATTCCACAGATATGTATAAGTAATGACATTCATATCACATAAAATTCCTATTAGTAGGAGAGTCCTCTTAATTTCTTTTTATTGGATATTTAAATCTGAAAACATCATGAGAAAAAATATCTATGTTTTATGAGTCTCAACACCTGACAGTCCAACATCATATCCATTCAATCAATCATATTTTATCTTGAACACATGTTATAGTTCTAAAAATATTATTGTATAATTTCTACGTTTTCATTATTATGTGTAACTATTAAAAACATTTCATTTGATAATTATTGTAATCACATTATCACATTAATTTAATAAAGAATAAAAGTTTTCATTTGATAATATATTTATTAGTATTATTGTAATTGAATTTTAAATTCAGTTAATTATATAAAACCAAATCCATCAAAAACATTTCAAATCAAATCTACAATTGAAAGGGATCATGAAGAATGACAAGGTATCCATTATTTCTCTGTAAAAAAAGGTTCTAGTATATAGATAATTTTTATCCATTTCTTCTATAACCAATGAAAGATCATATCACAGAAGAATCTAGGGATGATATTTGTATTGAATGGGACACTATGTCTGATGTCAATATCCCAACTACAAGTCACATACTAGAGAAAACCAAGGGGTGTTTTAGGAGTCATAATGAATAAAATTTCCAATATACACAACCTTTCTAACATCCAGATCACAACTAAATACCATAAAATGATGAACTATCTCATTTCTATTTATTTTATGTTTGTGAATTTATTAAATCACCATAACAATAACAAAATTTCATGAATTAGATATGAAAACATAACTTAGGAACCCATAATGAATATGAGTATCTTCACACAGACAACCTAGATATGGAAGGAAAACCCCCTATAAGATACCAAATACACTTCATATAAATCATATATGGGGACATTCACCTCTCCAATGTATACATGTTAGTTCATGGAGTACCTATCCAAGATAGAGTACTCATTACTCATTTATTAGTGTCCATCTAATGAGGGATAATATAACTCCATTGATATAGGGCTCATGCCTTGAGTATGTTGGGGAGTACTAAAATCTATCAGTTTTTTGTGGAGGACCTACACATTGTCATGTTTAAGAGTGTACAGAACCCATGGACCATCCAAAAGAACCTACACACTGAATATATGGGGAAGCATCAAAATCATAAAAATTTATTTTTATTCCATATCTAATCAGTAACATGCTACCACGGGGGTAATTGAGTTCGTGTATGCTCAAATAATATTTCTTGGACCTAATCATTCACACTATAGTGACAATAATACTTATATATTTAATTTCCCTTGCATATAAACTCTATTTCTAGAGAGCTTTGTACTATAATTGTTTATGATAAAACACTCTGGATGGATTAATCATGTTCAAAGTCCATGTTCTTGGAAATATGATATAAAAATTAATCAATACTAGTAAATTGTATGGCATCGACCATAGGTTAACTTGTTGTATAACCCATCTGGATAAGCCTAGTCATGTATTGCAGCTTCACATGGAACATTATGTCAACATACAAGAAATGCACTGTAGTTTACATGATGCGTGGGATTAATAAGGAATGTAATTATTGTCTATCAATGATACAAAGGGCCATTCCTATCAGTGTTGATGACATGTACAAGGCGGTATATCATGTGTGATACTCACTTGAGTACTCATTGTGTGATCCCCCTGAGAGTAAAAGGAATGTAATTCCAGTTTCCTAGGTCATTTTGTTCCAGGATACATGAACGACCTCAAGATTCACATAGTTTTTAATACCAGAATATCACTTTGGCCATGTACTCTAACCTTTAATGTGTTATGTTCCCATTCATTCTTTTATCCTAACTACATTCCATCTAAACTAAACACGTTGGTTATTTTCTATTAGGAACATTATATAATCATGTGATCTAGACATATATGTTGTTTATATCCATTCTAAAGTCAATATAATATTTATATCTACCCATAAACCCTATCATCATATATAGGGAGTCCCACACCATCTTTTCTTATGATGGATATGCTGGGTAGTCATATTATTCCCAACAATTCTAGATTTATTTGATATTCACCCAACAATTTTTAAATACACACGCTATCTTGAAAATTTCACCATCTAATGACTTTCATGTATATGATGAGTATTTATTATAGATTATATCATCTCCATAACACCATCAAAAATCCACCCCACTATCTCACACAAAAATACCCACGCATGTCTTGACCACTACCCCATCCGCCAAATATTACCTCAATCTTATCATATGTCATTCTTAATATAGAACCACACATGGATCTACTGGATTTATTGAATTACTAAATTATGTCCTATTATTAAGAATAAAAATGATTGAGGGAGGAGGGAGAATAATAGACAATTTGAAATAGACCACTCAATTATATGATGAAGAATGTGTTTATTGATGAATACTATGAGAAAAAAATAAACAAATAAAATATAAGAAATTAAATGTGGGTGGGGACGGTAAAAAAATGTATTGAACGTATGAATGACCATTATAATAACTATTGAAAAAATCATGACATTAAATGAATCATTGGGTGAACACACATGGTTATATGATAATTTAATCATCACAGTAAACAATTTAAATTCATTAACTCAATATGAAAAATACAATGAATGTGGAATAAATACAAACAAAAAAATGATAGATAATTGTTATACCATTAAAAATCTATCTTTCCAATGATTTTTTGAATTCCATCCAACTTCTCCCTCTGATCTGATAAATTATTCCATTTTGAATATAACCATCCTCTTTCAATTTGACTATGATTCAAAAATTATGTAGTTCTGTTCCACTATATAGATCTAGGGTTTATTTTTATAAAATATATAGAAACCCATGTAGAGAAATTTTATTGAATATTAAATAGGTTTATCTTTTAGGGATGAAAATTTAATTAATTATTATATTAAATATTTTAAATCACACACATGATAAGCATAGAATGAGGTTCCGAAATATAAACATGATTATAAAACCCAATTTTTAATCCCCTATTATATTAAAAAACATGGATTAGAAATTTACATAAACATCCTATTTTTATATGGGAACAACCCATATACATAAAACTCAACCCCTGATTATTTATGAAAAATATTCATTTACACAATAACAGATATAAGGAACCATGCTCCACTAGAACTGCATTTTTTTATCTATCACCTCCTTCTATAAATTCATAGAATTCAATTTCACAAGAACATGGTAAAAATGAAACATATTCGTTATTACTAAAATTCATCACAAACTCTCAGAATAATTTTCCCATTAGAATATCAATTTATAATAGGTTCTCTCCAAGAATCAGAGATAACATATTTGTGTAATCATCACTCATTTAAATAATATATACCTTAATATACCATTAAAAATTACTAACCAACTGAAAATACCTAACATCAGACCACTACCCATCCGGTGGATGAATTTTCAATAAACTAAACTAGATTATTCTAACTATTTAGATGATCCCACTCCGTCAGATCCAAACAACAATATAACACATTTTTGAACTCTAGTGACTAATATCCAGAACCTATAGAGATAAAATCCACCTTCACTACATATAAAGAGTTTTCATGTAATGAAAATCCTCCCAATTATACACTAGAAATTCTAAATGGGTTGGGTGATGCTTCACTAGGGAGGTCACCACTAATGATTTCCATCGTGATATATTATATGACCTCCAAGATAAAACAACTATCCAACAGCGGAAGTGGGTGTTATGATCCCCACCCATAGAAAAACCCTTCAGGTTCATCATTGAAAGTATTTTTTCATGTGAGACCAGTATATGGTAAGCACCCACATAGTCCTCTATCACTTAAGGGAAGAGTGTGGGTACACCATTATTGATTGTATATGAGAAATGCATCCCTTTTCGGGTAACAATTATCTATACTGATTTAAAATCTCTAGTTCCTCTTCCATATACTAGACATAGATTTGTATAATATGATATTCTTCCACTACGACGCTATTTCACCACTACTATCTAAAAAATCTCCATTTTATAATAATTATGGAGGCTAATTGTAACTACTTGAATTCAAAAATCACAGTATGAGAGTTTGGTACATAGTTGGTTCTCTTAAGGTAAGACTAGTTATATTCCATGAACACTTTATAGGATTCTATTAAAACTGATTCAAGGAAATATTTAGTTTATATGTTCCTTGATCAAATAAATTGTGTCCATTATTGCATTAAACAACACTTCATCCCCATTTATTTAATGAAATTTGATTCATAAACTGGTCTCCAATCGAGGGATAACCAGGTGTCACCCATTATATGAAATTTTCTATCTATACACATTCCTAGGATGTTAATTTTTGTCAATATAAATAGAAAATAAGTCAATTATTAACATATAAAAAATATTAATCTATTATTTTTATAGTTTATATCAAATATCCACAACTAATGTGATCCAATTCACTATTTTAGATTCAATTTCACCAATTACTCAATTGAAAACACTATGAAATTCTAATAAATTGGTACCCATTCCATAATAAAGATGGTAAGACTATGTATCATGTCTTCCATGAAGGAATATCATCAAATACGATTTTTATAGAATCTATTAACAAACCTCAAAAAGTGGGGGGGGGGGGTTAATGGCGGTAATAATTAATTAAAATTATATATATAATAAAGGACATTGTAGGGGCTCCAAAAAAATTCCAATTGAAAGAAATATGGTGAAGGAAGAGTAGTTCATTACTACACTATATAAAATATTTTTTTAGAGGAGATGAACAAATCATTAAAAACTACACCCATTTGTTCCATAATATAACCATCCATCACATACCTCTCCCCATAGATCTAATTATATTTGTTTTTGATAATATGAACTAATTAAAGGGGGTGATTATAGAAATATATTGATTGCTTGCACATATACAAATATTCTCACACCATTTACATATGTACTAAAACATTCAATAGACTAAATTCGGGTGTACAAAAGACAGGTCTCTGATATCAATGCTATCATCAACATGGTGGTCGATCCATGACAACACTGTGGATCTCTTTATGTAATGTGATAAACTACACCATTATTGAGGAAGAATCAGTACTAATAATACTCAACTACCAATATGATCTTGGGGGTCTATAATATATGTGTTGTTATATGAAAACATAACACTAGATTAAAACTTCTCAATTGAGGGGCTCCTCTTAAGGCATTAATATTGAATAAATCCACTATAAAATATTCATAGGGAACACCTCATATGGGTTTTAGATCCAATAAAATATTTATATAGGGACATTCAACATTTTTGAGGGTATAAAATCCTTTGATAAAACTACATCCCCAATAAGGTCTCTATATCTTCCCATGATAGTATAGTACCATAACCTGTTAATGAAAATCATTATCCCAAAACAGATCACCATGGTGTACAAAGATCATAATAAAATCATCCATATATTATAAGTGAGATTCCAAACTAAAAAAACAAGTCCTAGAAATTGTAAAATCCTCTACGACATAAGGATTAGGATAACCTAATATACTCATAAGACCTCTGTCACTATAATACCACATCATATCTATCATTGGTTATTCTATTCGAAATCAGTGATATATACCATTCTATTTATAATAATGTCTAAAAAATTATAATAAGTGTATCAAAAATAGTATATAATTAGTAATGGTTATATATCATGTTATTCATTGTAACAATACCCCATCACTCACTGAACAATGAGTAGAGGCCACAATATATGAATGATATCATCTTAACCTTTTCATTGAATATAGGCCTTCCTTCTATGGGTCCAACAATTAATTTTATAGGATGAAAACATAAGGATTATATTATATATGTATGGTTTATAATATAATGGACATGGAAAATAATAATTTACCACTATATAGTGGATGTTCCAAAATTTTTTACCCTTCAATCAATGTATTATAGATCTATGTTGACTAACACGTTATTAGATTCCATGAAATAAGATTTGTTTTTCATAAAAAATATTCTCTATATTCTAATAACCATACTGAAGAACCACTTTATATCACTTCAATAAATTCCCAAACATGTCTTTATATTATTGCAAACTCCAAAATCAATCTTAATGACATGACAACTTTTATGCAACTCTGAAAGGACATAAACCACAGATTCCTCATCATGTCTATATATAAGTTGTTTGTTTTACCCTAATACCTAATAAAATAGGTCATGTATCAGTTACTAACACTATATAGGCATGCTTGAAAATATAAGCGTCCTTATCCTATTATAAAACAAAAGAGACACAGATCTCTAATGTATAAAATAACTGAAAACATAGGGAATATTTATATATATAATCATAACACAATACAAGGAATTCAAGGATATCACCATGTATGTGCATCACCACATATGAAAGAATCCAAAGAAACGTCATGTTTTAAACGGTCCTCAAACCTAATGTACCTGGAATAAGAGATTAATTATCCTCATTATAAGAACTATCATATCAGTCATTGAATGAAATAATCACCCCTACCAATAGGAATTTCTAAGAACCACCATGAATCACCAAGTATTAGCTCTAAGACATTATCACTAGATCTAAATCAACCTAAACCACCTTCGATCTTCATACCATATGAATAGACACAATAGGTACATCCATTCATCAAATATAGGGGTGAGTTTAAACATACTCAAGAGGTCACTACAAAAACAAAAAATAAAATAAAAAAATTAGTCAACCAACTGTAGAATATGATATTAAATAAAAATAGTACAATTAATCCATATTTTCTATATAACTAGAAGTACCATGTATGTGGATAGTTCATAGAAATAAAAACTCAAACACATAAATGATCAAACCACACAAGAACTAGGGATGCTACAATTACAAAAAGGCCAACAATTTTCATGATCAATTACTCAAATGAATGGTGTATCTTGAATATAATCAAGGGTTACTCATGGAATCACAAGGATAAATATTTCTGATCGTCTGGAATTTATAATACTCACCTAACCATTTGAAACTAAAAATGGGGAAACTGATCATTGTTAATGTATCCATGTCCTTATACGGATTACAATAGCCTAACATCCAAACATAACACGAATCTAATATAAAAACATACTAGGGGAACCTCATACATGAAATTGTCTCTTTTTCATCTCAACCCATCTATAAATAGATCATTCCCAAAAAATTACACAATATTACTTCGAAAAAATCATAGCAGGGGACATGTGACATACAAAGGTATACAAATTAGTCATGGTAGTACTAAACAGTAACATAATACATAATCTTAATTAAGAAATGTGTGTTAGATGAGGAAGTATAACATTCCATGGATAGATGGTCCATTACACATGTAAACAGGTGAGTATAAAAATCAATTCGTTATATAAGGGTTACATTCACCTTATTGGGGACTATGGGATATTGATCCCCTGTATGACCTATAGGATCCCTCATTTGAATATACAGGGGTGCACCAAACAACGATAAGAATATATAGAAAACAATATCTACCATTAACATTATTTTTGGGGAGTATATTGGAATGTGCCTACTCTAGTCATCTAACAAGAACCTAGTCATAGAACCTATAGAGATAAGAACAATGATAATCATAAATTCCCTCATATTTAAAATATAAATCTTAATATGGACTTACAATCATGTTATATATGAAAATAATAATTAGGATGGATTATTTGTAATCCCAAGTCTATGACCTGGTCAATGATATATGAAAATCCACTAGGATTGGAAAAGTAAATATCATGTACACTAGGGGTACGTGACTTTTATCCCCCCAGGAGAATTCTATTCATGTAAATACCATTCACAGAGAATGTTAATTTTATATATAAAAGGTTTAAAATAGTATACATTGTCATTGGGATCAATATAGATGTTTCTCGGTGTGCATACCTAATAGAGTAGTCTATGTAATCTCTGCGTATATATAATCGACAAGGTGGTATATGACATGTAATGTTTTCAATATTACTCAACGTTTGAGGCTCATGGGAATACGCATGGTGTATTTCAATTGATCAGGACATGTGGTCCTAGAAATCATGACATATCTCAATAAAAAAAGGTTTTTTGATTCCATGATATCAGTATATGACCATACTTTTTCCCTACCTATATGATGTTATTGTACATGGAATGTATCCTAACTACACAAAATGTAAAATAAAAAGGGTGGCTTCCATGTACTAGGAGGATAACTAAGTCATGTGTTAAAGACATACTCAGTGTATATATCCATTTTAAACATTTTTTGATATTTATATCAATAAAAAACAATAGTTTAATATACATGGTGGTACCTAAATGGTGCCCATCTATTATATTTGTTGTATAGTAATGTACATTCCCCAAATTCAAAATTTCTAATATTTTCTCATTGAAGCCACTAATCCAGCCAAAACCACAATATTAATGCCAACCACTACCAACTGGGCCACTATATCCCCTTAATATTGAAGCACACATCACTATCAACCAACCATAATGTTTTCCCATAAAAAAATAAAAAACATTACATTATATGCATAAAAAAGAACCATATCTTATATCTATTACCTCAATCCAACCATTTATTGATTAAAATCTACACCCACACCTAGATCCATTGATTATGTTGATGGAAAGTGGTGTATTGAATCATGATGAAGAAAATTAAACAGGGTGGGGAGGAGGAATCATGGTAGATGCTAACCTGTCCACTAAAATACCATCCAATGAAGTATTTTTTCATTAATTCTCAAGGGGACCATCAAGATCATTAGAATAAAATAATTCATGAGAGTAGGGACCGTATAATTTTATTTGGAAGGGATGATTTGACATAACTTCAATAACGATGGAAATGAAGATTGTAACTGAAACATTGGTTGAATATATATTGTCATGAGATAATATTTTCATCATAGTTAAAATAAATATTCATGAACCCCATGGGAATAAAACAATGAATGAAATATAAATCCCAATAAAATTCATATATTAATGGTTAATCAATATTTATTCATTAATCTGTCTTTCTATTTATTATTTTTCTCATGTTAATTATCAACACATGATCTAGATGCCGATTTCATTATGAATCGAACATCATTCCTCTACCCCATGTCAATTCCACTGAGATTCAGTCCCTCTCTTTTCGATTGTTCTAGGGTTTATGTGGATGAAAAATGGGGATAAACCTAGATAGAAAATATATGGAAGAGTAAATAGGGGATATTTGAGGATAGAAAATGAATTAAAATATTTAAATATTTCATTTAAATCACACTCATGAGGGAACTAACCTAGTACTAGTAATGAGAACCAATATTATTTTACACCTAGTAAAAATACACCAACCTAAATTCTCCCCCAATTTTTTTTAATTCTTATAATTATCCATTAAAAAATATATTTTTTGTATTGGTTTGACGAGTTATTTAAGATATATATTCTATATCTTCATAAAATCATTATCGTCAAAAAAATTATACCAATACTAGATACATAGAGGAATATGAATGAGATGTTTGAAAACAAAAATTGGTGATAGTGAATCCAAATGATGGTAAGTGAATATATGTTGGGATATTATTTAATATCCTACGGGATGATTAGGGTTAATGTTTCATGGTGGATGATTTTGGATGTAGAAATGAGTGTATGAATCCATATGACATTTTATAAAATATGGATTTATGTGGGAAAGGTATAAGGATATGCTCTGAAGCATTTACTACTCCCCAGGTAGTTTGGGTGAGATAGTTACATCCATTTAGATGACAAGATAATGTGGTCAGTTTCTTGGGAATCATGAAAGGTGGTAGAACTACAATTTCCAAAAGATAGAAAATATGGGAGATTATAAAATGGTGGTGGGTTTATTTGAACTTGTATGGATTAGAAGACATTATTGATCACATATATGCATTTTTCTCATATTCTATAAGGTTGGTTGTCTTAATGTAATATCAGTTTTCTTATGGTTTATGGTTTTTTTCCAACCATCTAAAATCCCTATATTTGTTATGATTTTTTCAATTATTTATTTTCTTATTTAAGATGAATGAGTGTCTCAGACAGTGCATGCAATATTAACTTAAGATATACTGATCCATTATAGAGAGTTTTTCTATACCTTATGGGGATGTTATTTTATATTTTTTGTCTTAGTGGTTGGTTTATTATGGAACTACAACATATGGCATAATATGTGGTATTATAGATTAATTTAGAGTTCATAATAATATATAAAATTGAGTAATAGAAAAATCATGAGTTACTTTTCCATTAACAATTTATGATTAAATTAGTGATTTTTTGGAAGTTATCATTGAAAATAGAAATGTGATGACGGATAACTTTTATGGATCATAATTTTTTAAATATTTGTTTGGGGTCATTCTATTTCATATGGATATAAATATTTAATTTCAAGGGGTGAATCCATAAGTAATGATGAAAGATGAATGAGAATGGGTAAGTAGGAAGGTATTGGTTGAATTATAGATGATGTTGTCCCATAACATGGCTTCCAACATCAATGATGAGAAGGAAACTATATAATGTCTGTTTGTGACAGAAAACACAAATGATAAGCCTTTAACAATGAAAAAAGTTTCATGATTCAATTAAATGTTGGCAGGGGAATATCAGAAGGGTGGCATAAAACTAACAATCTAAATGAATTCAATGTTATATGAAAATAGCTATAATTTTTTTGGGTAAATTGCAATGAAGGAGTGTACATGTGAATTCTTAAATCACTACATATATAATAATGGGATTGAATAGTGAGTTATTTGATTAATTATTGATGAAAAAAATATATGGAATCTAAGGATATATATGATCTATTATGAATATAAATATTCAAATATATTTGTTTTAGTTATTATTATAAGTATCATTAATATGAAAGGTATAGGAAACTCTATTGGATGATGTTTCAAAAATGTAGGGGAGTAAATAAGAGATAATATCCCTGGGACGTTGAGTGATCTTAGTGAATCAACAATTTATCAATTCTGAAAGAAGTGAAATTTATTAGAATATTTCCTATAGAGTTATATATATTCTTGAAATCATGATTCTATATCACAAAAAAACTAATAGCATAATGTTGGTTGTAACTTTGATCCTTAGTGGCTCTCAGTTATGTGGTTATTTTTTCACATTATATTTATTTTTATACACTTATTATTTATTATTTATTGTCATTTTCTGGTTTTATTGGATTGTATATTTTCAGGGTTCATTGTATCATGTTTATGGATTACAATTTTTCTTTTTTTTTTGTGGTCAGTGGTGGATTTTATGTTTATTTATATGGTGGTGTTAAAAATAATATGGCAATGGGTTTCTATTTGTATTATCTAATGATCACATAGTAGGGTTTATAATATAATTTCTGATCGTGAGGAAACATTCATATCATATAGAGAATAGAGTGGATGTAGTTTTTTCTATTGAAAAATGATTTTGGATGATGGTTTATGGTGTGGTTTTTTTTGGACAGTCTATTTTTCTTTAATATATCATTACATACTAGTTTAGATAGTGGTGTAGCATAGTTATCATGTCCGATTGTTAGTTTTTATAAGATTAAATTAAGACTTTATATATTTCACTACCAGCTCACTGGATGTGCTGATGTCTCATTATTATGGAAACATTTGTGTAATTATGAGTGTGAAAATTCAATATTTTAATCTGGTTTCATTGATGATAATCCTATTAAGGAACCCTCATGATTTTCTATCGGTCACTGTACATTTTTATCACATATAGAATAGATTTTTAGTCACTTCTCGAAGGCTAACGGTGTGGATAGATGGTCACATGAAGTTACTGGAAAAGGATATAATAACATTTTAATGAAGAAAACATGTCAGCTATATTTTTTGAGACATTCAACAAATATTTGTTTTTTAGAATATTATTATTACCATATTCTATCAGGATGATCTATATTTCCTATACCATGTTATTTTATGGTTAGTGGAAAATCACACATTATTTCAATGGTGGTAGGTCATTTTTTAATGATGGAAATTTATACCCAATCACAATTTTGAAATGTATAATTCATTGAATAGAATAATATGTTTAAACCTATATGTTTTATCATTATAATCATGGTTAAATTGGTTATAAATCATTATAGACCTTGGTAGTTAATGAATTATTGATTATCGATTAGCTGGAATATGGAACAGGTGAGGGTAACATCCATGGAAGGAAATATAAAATTTTTGTCAACTTGTATATATGTAAACCAATGAATTGAAATGGAATTAATGTTTATATGGATGTATTGGTACCAACACTAGTTTGATGACATGGTCTGTAGTGTATTCTCAATGTTTCATTGATGATTATATACAAAACGTGTGGGTATTTTTGGTTAAAAAAATTATGATTTTAATGAAATTATATTATTTGAAATAATGAAATATAATACTAGAATGAATTCATATTTTTTGGGTCATAAAATTTTTATGAGTGTCAAGAATATAGATTCAATAGTATTTTTAGATGACCAAAATCTGGATGAAGAAGAACGTGCCCAAAAAACATGAGAAGAATAGAATTGTGGAGTTGATGAACATAAAGGATCTTGACAACATCAGCCTGAAGATGGTACGTTAATTTATTTAATTGATATGAACATATGGAATCCCATCTATAATGAAGGAATAGTTTGATATTAATAAGAAATCAGATATATATATATATATAATTGTTACATTAATACATGAAATGAAATAAAATGTGAAAAATACATTATTTACTCCCATAAAAGACAGAATATCACTTAAAATCATATTTATTATACATATTTTTATCCATGGGAGAAAACATAATAATGGGTTGATATCAGATGATCAGTAAGGGTAATTAATACATTAGATGCATGATTATAAAGTATGGTGAATAACTAAATGTTCATATGCCATTTAAACATAATGTGGAGGATAAAATGGAAGTAATTAAAAGTTGATTATATATTACATAATAAAACAAAAAACTGAATATTAAAATAGTAAAATAATCCCATGGTTAATAAATTAAATATTCCATATTTATGGGATTTATAATGTATTAAATAATAATCTTATCATCAATGCCTCGGAAATACACTATACACAATGGGTAAAAATCTGGGGTAGTTTGTCTCATGATACCTACTGAAGCATTGAGGGAAAATAGTGAGCTCCACACATCATTTACTAAGTACAATGAATTAATAATATGAATAGAGATAAACATAAACAACATATTCATATAAAATGTAAATAACATTCCCCATTAAATAAACATAATCACTAACCATTCTGAGTATTATGGTGAATGGTGTCAAGATAGCACATTCACAGTCAATATGATCATAAATCTTTTAATAAAAAATATTGTATGGTAAAAAAATAGATAAACCTAAAAAAATTATATTTTTTTATATAGATGTTGATATATATTAAAATACTCTAATAAAATTGTCTATGAACTCTTAAGAGAAATACACTTTTTACATTTCTATGATGTGTTATTTTCCTAAAATCATTTTTATTTTTCATTATAGTATGCATAAAACTACAAATTATAAAATATAGGTTTTATTGAAAAATTAGTGAATTTAGAAAAATAATATATTCTTATAAAAAAATATTATCGATGGTACACAATAATGGGTAAGAAATAGAGATGTTCCCTTTAATCGGGTTTGTTTATCGAAAAGAAATGAGAAGGGAACCTTGTAAAACATTTATAATCACATAAAATATTTATAAAATTTTATGAATATATGATTTTTGTACATATATGTGTAATATATAAAAATTAAATATTAATAATTAATATTTAAATGGGGTTATAGATAATGAAAGTATTAACCGAATGAAAAAAGAGATTCCGCAATAAAACCCTTACCTTATGGATGAATGTCTTATTCACTTGAAAATAATTTCTAGGATAATAAAATAAAATTTATTTATTTATTTATTTATTATTAAGCTTATATAAATATATTTTCATTGTTATTATAATATTATGATCATTTATGGCCTTTTGATGGGTTAGGCATTACAATTTTATTACTTGGGACCATTCGCATTCAATGTTTTCTTTATCAGCTCGCTTGTTTATATGTAATGAAGTTTATTTGAAATGGGTATAAATATTCCATAACTTTAATTATATGTTATTTATTAACATAAAAATCTATTTATGGTTATATAAATATATATCATTTTTATAAGGTATGGGGATAAATAATTGTATAATATATTTATTGATAATCATTTAGAGTATTACGGCGGTAATTGATCATAACTAACTCCTTTTTTATCATTTTTGTATTATGTAAATATGTTTGATAATAAATATAAAAAGTATTTAAATACATATATTATATTCATTTTTGTCCATATAAATTGTTTCATTACCATCATTGAATGAAAAATTGAAGAACTAAAATATGTCATCTATGAATGTTCTAAATCAGCACATCAAAGATAATGATTTGGTTTTAATAAAAATAAAGAGAGAATTTTTTTTGATGAATTAGATTTCATTTAAATGATATAATTATGTTATATATATCTTACTATAGTAATAATGATCATTTTTATATAGAATTTGATGAGAGGAAAATAAAAAAAGTCCATGAGAAGAAATTAAAAGGAAAATAATGAGGATTTTACCTCTTGAATACTACTCCTTGAGAACTTCCATAAGGGGACTGGTTTGGGATTGTTTCTTTGATAAATATCTCCAAGACACGGGGTATTAGATTTCAAAGAATATTGGATAGAAATTTGATAATGATCAATGGTGTATATGTGTGAGGAGAAGGGATTGTTAGAGGTGGTATTTAGAGGAGATATGTGATTTTTTTAATAAATAATTCATTTGTTTAGTGGTTGGGGTCAGGACTAAGAATAGATTGAGAAATATAAAAACATATATTAAAATAATTTATAAAAGATCGATATTATGTTTCTTATATCATTCATGAAACACTTAATTTAGTATTTAACTTGTAATGTATTTATACCGCAAATTATCATAATTGACCATACAACAAAAATTCAAGTATTTAAGAAAACACCAAAAAATTCAACTTATTAATTTTTGTCTGTGTAAAATTAAAAAATGAACTCTATTATATGAAATTAATTTGATAAATGTGAAAAATTAATATTATATATAAAATCAATATTTTCTCAAAAAAAATACTATTTTTAAAATTATAAAAGTTTTTCTAATACTAAAAAAATTAAATAAGGTATCATTAAATTATCCTAAAATCATAAAAATATGTAAAATTGATTTATGATTATGTTTTATGAAAATAATGTTTCTTTTAAATTATTTTTTTAGTACTAAATTTTAATTAAATATTTATGACCTACATAAATAGGAACACTAAATTATAAATTTTTAAAATTTTTATTTACATATATTATGATATAATTATATCATAATTTCATTTAAAAGATGATTATATTTTATTTATTCAAACATCTGTTAGGTTACTATTTATCTTTTTGGTATACTATTTATAAGGTTCCATTTACTATTTCTATGGTCGAGTTAATATTTCCCTTTTATAAAATCGTTAACTTCTTGAAATACCAATTATTTCATTCATTCATCATTTATAATATTTGTATTATGTTTTACATGTGATCTAAAATAAATGTATCAAGGTAAAGATCATTTATAGAATTTTGGGCCATTACATTCTTCCCTCCTACAAAAATTTCCCACATTAAATTTCGTGAATGTCACCTCATAAAATATTTTGTGGGTTCATCACAATAAGTTGTTAAGGTTCCCAGGTCACCGCTTTAACATTTTGAAATTTTCAAAGTAAATTTACCATCCAATTCATCCAATTCCATAACAAATATTCTTTAGTTCCCATTATCTAGAGAGTTTCTTCACAGTAAGATAAAATTGTTTCAAATTCTAATTCTTCATAAGTGATAACATGTGTTGGGTTTGGGATGTAATTCCTTAATAAGGCGGTGTGGAACACATTGTGAACGTTGGAATGTATAGATGGAATTTTGAAATGATAAGACAAATATCCAATTATTTATAGAATATTAAAAGCACCAATGTACCTAGGTCTCAGTTTCCCTATCTTCCCAAATCTTATAACACACTCCCATTGTGATACATTCAATAAAATGTGATCTCTCACATGAAATTCCAAATCCTTTATTCGATTATAAGCATAACCCTATTTCATTATTGGGATACCTGAATATGGGTTTGAATATTCTATACCTTCATTATTGTTTCCTCCACATGCTCTAGTCCTACAATATTCCTTTGACATGCTACATCATAACAAGTTAGTGTATGACACATCATTCCATACAATTCATCATATGGTGTCATTTGAATACATGAATGGAAAATATTACTGTAGGAAAACTCCACTAATGGAAATGAAAAATCCCACATACCAATAAACTAATATGCGAATTATAACAATAGGAACAACTAAAAAGGCAATGTTTAACAGCACTGGTATTTATCAGCACTACAATTAACCACTAATAAATGGATTCATTATCAGCACTAAAAATAGATCCAATAAATTTAACCATTTATCAACAATAATTTTTGAGCACTGAAAAAATATTGAATATATAAAATGAATAAATTAAATATGATTAGAATAAAATTTTGTTTATTAATTAAATTTAAAATTTTATTAATTAAATAAGTTTTTACTGAAATAAATAAATTGACTATACATTATTAAATATTTAACTTTTTAATAATTATATAATTTGATGATTAATTTTCATAAATAGTTTATATTAAATATATAGATATATATTAATTTATATAAATATGATTTAAATATTTCAATATATATATGTTATTTACATTAAATAATCATCGTTTTTTGAATTGTGGATTAAATATAAAATTACCACGAATTAAAAATAATAACTAATTCCATAGATTAATGGTGATATAGTTGAACATGTCATTTTATTTTTTGATTTTACATAGTTAATATTGGTGTTATATTGACTTCAAATATATGTTTTTAAAATTGATTTTTATATATAACGAGCACACACAAAACATATCCATTTTTTCAATATTTTTAATGGAAACTTTTTTAAAATTTATTCAATTTCACTCATTTTACCTTATATGCATATGCATGCACATAAAATTTGATATTAATATTAATTTTCATAAATATTTATATAATTTTAAATAAAAAATAATAAAATTATAATAAAAATATTTTAATGGAATATATTTACTCTATTTATATATAAATATATTAATTATAATATATATTTAAAAATTTCCTAGTATAATTATAAATCCATTATCATCACATAAGTAATAAGTGATGATAAATATATGTCCTTATCATCGATTATCACTTAATAACTGATAAAATAAATATTTATCATTGGTTATTTTTAAGTGTCGATTATAGTGTCCATGTCTATTTAAAACCACTAAATATTTAAAAACCCGTCATTATTTCAGAATCTTTGCATGGAATCCATCTACTGTGGATGATCCTCCATAGTCAACTGAAGCTCGAATCCCAACACTCGACTGCCACTATATCATTGAAATCGTCAGACATCTTGTGTTTAATTTCAGTTAGGCATTCCAAAGTGAATCTTCTTTAAACAATCGAGGTAGGCCTTTAGATTTACTTTGTGTATTTTTTTATTTCAGTTTATATTTATTCTTCAACAATTTCATGAGTTATTTGTAGTCTCGTCCTTTTATGTTATTTAATTTTCCATATCTGTACCCCATATTTTCTAAATTATTACATCGTAGTTTTTAATTTATATTGAACAATGGTTTATAATAGTTCTAATTATTCCTTATCTATTTATATATAGTGATCTTGGTAATTAATCAATGTTCTAGATTTCATCTTATTCATAATACTAAAGGTATTATAATTATAGTTATGTTGTGAGTAAAGATATGCCTTTTTCATTCTATTGTTGTTTTCGGTATGGTTCCCCAACATAGAATCTATAACATGATTATTTTAGTATTATTTAAAAAACATAATGTGTTTGATTAATAATTTGTAAAATTCCCACATTATCATTATAGAACAATAATAAAAAATCATTTCATTATAAATATAATTAAAAATGAAATTTTGTATTCATAATAATCCATGGAAAAATTTTATATCATCCTTCATGTTGGTGGTTAAATTATCCCAAAAAAATATTTTAATAATTAATGGATTATAATTAATTTCTAGTTAATTTTATTGTAATATATTTACTATATAAGTATAATTATTTTATATTTATATTATTATATTGGTAAACCTATATTATACAAAGGTATTTAATGTAGATAAATTGAAAAAAAACATAATATATTGTTAAATATATAATTAAATTCATTTTTCCTATTGAAATATTTTTTATATTGAATAATTTCGGACATTCTGTTGAGGCTAGTACCCACAAAATGTATAATGGATGAAAATTATAATGATTATTTGTTACATATATTATGAAATCATAATTGTAGTTGATGTTATGAAAGATGTTAGAGGATATCCTATATAATTGAGGAGTTTCGTTTTCTCAAATACATATTCCTAAAAGATAGATAAAAAATTCATACATATCATGTGGGTCTAATGTGATGAAATTATAGATATGATTTTTCAATTACCTAGAAATATTCCTCTGATAACACCATCAATAGTGGAGTAATTATTTTATTAAAATTATTAACCATTTTCATCAATATATTGATATTATTTGAAATAATAAAATATTGTGTTTACTTTATTCAAATTTTATGTAAATGTCACCATTTTATAATGAATTTCATATGTTTAATTAATTATAAATTATCAAAAATTAAAATTTTATGATCCAAATAAGATATATATAAATAAAAAAATGGATGCATCCTAATCATTTTATAAATGAGTATGAATATATATTTAAACAGTTCATCATGTTCGGATGGGAGCATGGAGATGAACCTTCTAAAATATTCTATCTGTGTGTAAATTTTTATTATTCATTAAAAATTATTCTAGATGAGTTCAAAGAACATTTTATTTCTAAAAAAATAGATCAGAGCTATAAATGTTGGATTGAACACAAGGAAAAACATAATGTTGAATCAAGTTGGGATGAGAATATGGTTTATGATTCATTTTATATGAATACCTTTGTAAATGACGATGGATATCACATTGAAGAAATGAAAATTGAATTTTAATATAACCTTCTTAATGGTCCAATGTTGATTTATGAGTTAAATAGATGTTCCAAGAAACCATTGTATACTGGTAGTACTAAATAAAAAACTTTTTCATTTATATTGATGTTATATTATTTTAATGTCCATCATGGATGGAGTGACACATGATTTGCAGAACTACATGGTCTCTAAAATTATTTTCTACCATAAGAAAATCAACTACCATTCTGAAAATATTACGCTAAAGGAAAATTACTTTTAACGAGAAGGTTCTCAAAAAAAATACATTCCAGTCTAAATGATTTCATGTTTTTTGATATGGGCCTAGAATCAGTCATAATATTAATTAAGTGAGGTGAATATTGTTAAAATAAAACTAAATCAAGTCATTCATAATTTTTATGGTACGTATCTATAATTAAATGAGTTTGAAGAATATATAGATTTCAGGAAAGAAAGAGACAATTAACCATATAGGTAGATACTAGATTTAGAGGATTGAACATATGTTACCCTGAATATTATTCTTAGTGTTATAAAATTTATTACAAGTTTCCTTAAATTGGAAGTGATCTGAGAAAAATTCATCTTGCATTATCTTTATATGGAATTAGTCCTATTGGTGTATATAGTGTTACTCATAGTACATGGCCCATCATGTTGGAAAATTATAACTTTCCACCATGGTTATGTATAAAAAGTAGATAAATTATTTTGACACTTATAAATTTTATACCAACGTAAAATGGTAATGATATTGATGCCTATTTGGCTCCATTGGTCAATGAGATGAAATTGTTGTGTGATATGGGTGTTTCAATATATTATTCTCATAAAAGTGAAGAATTCACATTGAGGTCCATATTTTATGGAATGATAAATGACTTACCAGATTAGGAAAAAAATTAGGTTATAGCATTAATGGAAAATTGGTGTGTCCAATTTGTGAAAAGTGCACAAAATCATTTTGATTGAATCATTCCGCAAGAAATGTGCTTTTAGGACATCAAAAATATTTACGTTCATAACATAAATACCAATATTGGATGGAATTATTAAATGGAAATATATTAAAAGGTACAACACCATCTATAGTAACGGGGGATCAACATTATAATAAGTTAAAAAATATTGAAACAATTTTTGGTAAACCGTTTTCGAAAAACCATACAAAATCATGTCAGAAGAAGAGATCATTTTTCTTTGAATTTCCATTTTGGGATTTTTTGTACAACAGAAATTTACCTGATTTCTAACTTGTATATAGTAAAGTATTTTTTAGTGTTATTAGAATGTTTCAAAATGCGTCTAAAATATTAAATATTGCATCATGTCTTGGATGTACATGATTGAAATGGGGATAAATGATGAGTTGGAAGCAGTGATGTGTAATGGAAGTCTTTAATTCCTCTAGCAGCTTACACTCTATTTAGATAGGTATAGTTTCAATATTTCCATTCCCTTTACTAGTGTAAAATTTTCATAAGGGTATTTATCATATATAAATAAAGTCATTTCATTGAATAATATGATGTTACAAAGACTAAAACCACAAGACTTTCATGTTTTGGTGTAAGATGTATTTCATGTGTCTCTCCATATCATTATGCTTCAAAATGTATGACATATATTAACTAGACTATAAATATTTTTCAAATCCATATGCAGTTAAGTTGTAGACCCTACGATGTTTTCCAATATGAATAAGAAGATTGCAATCATATTATGTGAATTAGTGATGTTCTACCACCATCATTCATTAATATAGTGTTCCACGTGATGGTTCACTTAGTTATAGATGTTCAATAATGTATCATTTTCCATTACATAGGGATATACCCCATAAACGTTATATAGATATTTGGAAATGGTTTTTCGTGAATCGTAATATGATAAAATGCTATAAAGCTGAATGATATTTAATGGAAGAAGATATTGAATTATGTACTGATTACCTATAATATTTTGATATTGTTAGTCTCCCAATTTATTTTCATAGAAAATGACTTCTGGGTGAAGGTATATCCAGCAGATATGTTGTTAAAATTACCTGGATATAGTAGGAGAATGTGTGCCTTTAAATATTACATAATAGTGAATATGTCTATCTATACATTGAATCCCACAAATAAAATTTTAGACATTTAGACCCATTAAAGGATAAAGGTTGGATATCAAAAAAACAGAATCAAAATTTTATAGGATGGTGCATAAATCAAATTTATAAGGAGTTATCCTAAAATACAAATTCAATTTTGGAATGATTTCAATTCATAGTCAGAGGTCCAAATGAAATTTTTATATCTTACATTGGGTTTGTAATCACCGGTAATATGTTCTACAAAAAATAAAAAGATGAATTCATTATTATAGAAAATCATGGTGATATGCTATTGGATTTAGTGATTAAGATACCTTGTTACAATGATAGAAATCAAATTTATTCAAATATATCATATTTTTTGCATTATCTAACTGATATATGAGTTTATTTATACAAAATTATTCCATTGAAAATGGGTTAAAAATATAAATAAAGATAATAATTAATTAAATGTGATTTATGAAGGAGAATTTTACTATTGAAGGGGAAAAGACAAGTTGTTCATAATGGTATAAAATGTAGTGAATTTGTTTTATGATCTATAAAATAAGAGTTGATCGATTTTCCTACTGGTGACTAAAACAATTGTCGACTAAAATGAAAACTTGATCAAAGATGACCATTTAATTAGGACACCACAACCATTTCATGAATGTCCCAATGTTGAAAATGTATTATATATTAGTGTGGAACATAAAGAGGGGATTTGGATTCTTAATAGAGGAAGAAAATCCTTGAAACCATTAAAAAATAATGAGTGTTCAATGAAAATGTAAATGTATTTTTAATATATTATGTTTTTACTCATTATATTGTATGTTCTATACTAAACTAACATTATCTAAATTTAATTTTTAACTAATCTTGTGGATAATGTCTTCTAGAAATGATAATGTTACCAATCACTTGAAAGAAAAAAATAGAATGAAGGAACCCCTTCATAAATATATAAAGGCAATTTTAGATATAATGTAATTATTTTATGAATTTAATTATATTTTGAAGCTTAAATATAATTTTCATTATTCCTTGCAGATTTCATCTATTTTAGAAGAATATATTCCATATTTAATTCCTCTCTAAGAAGTGAAATGATGTTATCTCTGCTCAATCATATAGGTAACATTAGTCTTTGAATAGTAAAAAATTGTCTATATAATTACATTATGGATTCATATTTATGTTTAATTTATTTCTTTTTTTGTATTAATCACATATGAATTGTTTTCTTATACATGTGGATTATTTTTTTTAATTGGGGTGATCATTCCATCTTCAATTACATTCTACACTAAAACTTCCACAGATATCTTATCCCTCAAAACAATTTCACCCCTATGGTGTTTTATTTATAACTTTCATTCATGTTATCTCCCCTACCTTTTTATGAAAAGAAATGAATCTACCTATGCTCAATTATTTTGGTAATATTTATGTTTTCATAATAATGTTATTTCCTATTTAATTAATATGCTGCTTTATATTTATGTATAATTTATTTCTTTTTAGTATTTCATACATAATAATTTTGTTCTTATACAGGTGATTATTTTCATCATGTAAGGGTTATAATTCCATCTTTCATGCCTTGTTTCACCAAAACATCCATAGACTTTTTCAACCTCAAAACTATTCAAAAATGTAGTGTTAAAACTTATCATATTACTTCAAGTTCCCCCCACTGGTCAAACACACAGGTAATCTTGATGTTTTCATAGTAAAAAAGTTGTCCATAGATTGAATGTATTTTTTCATCATTATATTTAATTTACTTATTTTTATTATTAATCATAATAAAGGATTTATAATACATGGGGATATGCTTTTTGGAGTTTATGTGGACTGTTGGAAGCTTCTCATGTAGTGTTGGTATTTCAATAAATAATGTTATTATAAATTATGGTAACATTGATAGTTATGAATATTTTGAGACATTTCAATGTGTATGAATCTGCGACATAGAAATATGAGACACATTTTTATTTGTATGACTCCACATACTTATTTATATTTAAAATAAAAATTAATTTTAGTAAAAATGATACTATCTTACTCAAAAGAAGAAAACATATTTATATTGTTTTGATACTATAATAAAATGTACCCTAATTAATTTGTAATGTGTAAGAATTAACAACAAGTCAATCTGATACACGATGTGTCGAAAATGACTCAATGTTTTTTTTATTAGTTTTAAATAAACAATTGATTTTAAAAAGTGTCAAACAAAAAAACCATGAAAACATGCTTGTATTATCTTTCTAATTTAGGGAATTTATTCATCATTCATTTGTGACATGTAGGAATAAGTCTCAAAACATATTGAAACATGATGTGATCTGTAATAGTCAAATTGCATGTTTAATGATAAAGATGACATTTTATTAAAAAATATATTTTACAAAATCAAATATAAAAAACTTCATATTTTTTATATGCATTAAGAAAACAATCGCTAAGTGATTTGGAACATGTAGGAATCATCATCACCTCAATCCAATGCATGTTGTGACTGGTATGACTCTAAGTGAATCATTATTTAAAATTTGGATCAATTTTAGTAAAAAACAACATATCATACTCAACACCTAAAAAACACATTAATTTTTTTATCATTTAGGTAAGAGATCCATAAGTTATTTGAGACATAAATGAATCATTTGGACCTCAATATGACATAAGGTGTGACCAACATGACTCCATGTGTGTCTTTTTTTAATCATTGACATCAATTTTAGTAAAATGGATACTGAACTAATCAAAACCAATAAAACACATTAGATTTGTTTAAAAATATTAGGATAAATATATGTAAGTAAATTTTGATGTGTAATAATATGATTCAAATCAATATTTTACATAATGTTCTCAATATGACTTAAAGTGAATTATTAATGTTTAAAATTTGATTTTAGTAAAAAAGACTTATAAATTACTCAAACCCTGAAAACACATTTATATTTTTTATACATTATTAAAATGATCGATACTTCATTTGGGATGTGTTGGAATTAGCCACACCTCAATATGAAACATGGTGTGACCAGAATGACTAAAAGTGCTCATTTTTTATTTAAAATTGACCGCATCATTAGTAAATGGACAATTAACCTTCTCTATACTGAGAAAAAACATTCAAATTTTTCAAATACAATTTTAGAATAATCCATTAGTCATTTGTGACATGTTGGAATTAGACACACATCAATGTAATAAAAAATCGTCACAGTATAACTCAATGTGTCTATTATCTATTTAAAATAGATATTTTATTACCAAAAAGTGCCACTCACTAAAAAATAATCAAGTGTGCTCATATTTTCATAACAATTTTTAAAAATGAATCGTATATCAATTTTAAAATGTAAGAATCTATATCGTGTCAAACCAATACATGATGTTATCATAATGAGTTAAAAGTTTGTTCTTATATTTTAAAATTACATTTTTGTAATAAATATTAGTAACTAACACAAAACCAAGAATATGCATTCAAATTGATTTGATAATTTTGGAAAATCATCTATTTTTCATTTTGGATTTTTAAGACTCAAATGCTCCTCAATCCTATACCCAATGATACTATTTTGACTCCAAGTGATTCATTTTTATTTTAAATTGTATTTATTTGTTGTAAAATAGAAAATTGTCCTACTCAAAACTGATAAAAAAACAGATTGTTTTGATCCATCAAGATAATGATGCATAATTCATTTTTGATGTGTAGGAATCATCTGTATCCCAATTTGTAACATGATTTTCCTGGTATGAGTCACATGGTCGGTTATCAGTTTAAAATTGACATTTTATTTCAAAAAGTATCACTCACTGAAAAAAATAATAGAAGATTAGTTTTACATGATAAGTCTACAAAAATATTAATTTGTCATTTCTAATGTGCAGGAATCCATTTCACATCAAATAGATACATCATATGATCATAATGAATCAAAAGTTCATATTTTGTTGCTTAAAATGACATTTTAGAAAAAAAGAAAATTAACCAACTCAAAACCAAGAAAAAGTTTTCATATTGTTTTGATACATTAGGGAAAATGATCCACATGTCACTTGATAGTTGTTAAAATCATCCATACCTAAATCATATTCATGATGTGAGTGGTATGACTCTATGTGCATATTTTTATATATAATTGACATATTTTTTTTGTAAAATTAAAACTTTCTGTTAGTTTCTGAATTTATATTCATTCGGAAATAATTATAATTTTTTTATACTTGTGCATTCTTTTTCTTGAGCATGGGTAGTTTTTTAGGCAATAGAATGAGTCAGTTCATGATTAAAAGAGAAATGAATATTTATGTTTTTGAATGTATGTAATAATTTATATTTATTTAATTTTATAGGCCAATGATTAAAAGGTCTATAATATTTTGTTTTTATCAATCATTTTTTTATAAATTTCCATCCATTTAAATCCTGTATTGGGTCTCATTTTTTTTGATATATAGTGTGTGTTTTTTACTGTGGTGTGGTGTTATAGAACAGTGCAATGTTGTAGTCGTGTGCTTTTACAACACACTACAATATGACCTTTATAAGTGCTATTAAAAGCACTAATAATTGTATAAGTTATCATTGCTTCTATGGGAACTAATAAATGGTCTTTTATTACCACTTTTATAAGCATTTATAAAGGAATAATTTATTAGTGCTTCTATATGTGATGATAAAAGACCCTTCATCAGAAATTTTATAAGTGCTGATAAATAATGCCTTTATCGATGAGAAAAAATGTGCAGATAAATAGTTCATTTATTAATGCATTATTTTGCACCGATAATGTACCACAGTACCATCACTTTTTTTCACTGATAGAATTCAAGGGATCTTACCCTCACACACATAATCAACTCTTTTCGAGAACAGATAAAGGCCATTTCTAGCGTTTTAAAGGAGTATTTTATAGTAGTTAATTCTTCTAATGTTTTGATCGTCCATTATGACTGCCCATCAATTTCAGATGATATGAAGTACTCAAATGAATTTCATTATCTGATTATTTCAAAATAATTCTCTATAAATTCAATAAAAATAATGGATCACGATCAGAAACTATAAAAATAGGTTCTTTTGATGTCTTACATCATCATTAATATAGATTAATGCTTGACGCTCTAGTGAAAAATCATCCCTAATGTTAAGGAAATGTGAAAATATGGTATGTTAATAAAAAATAACCCATATTAAATCATTATTTCTATGATTTTTTTTAATTTATGCTTAAATCCCATAATATTGTCATCCCATTTTCATGGATGAATAAGAAGGTGTTTCATATCACCTTTAGGAAATTGTCTTTAAAACTTTGTCTTTTGATAGACTAATCATCTTGATACATATTCTGTAATTTCCCACTTCATGTTATACAACAAATCATATTCATCCAAATGTCTAAAAGTCATAGTAATACCATTGTCTATAAGGAAATTTGAGATATCTATATCCTCTGATAACTCCAATTTTATCCCATGTATAGATGTAACAGATAACCTCCTCCAAAATTTCAGAATTCCATCCTCACACACGAATTATAAAAACATTCTACAAGGTTGGTTGTCTTAATGTAATATCAGTTTTCTTATGGTTTATGGTTTTTTTCCAACCATCTAAAATCCCTATATTTGTTATGATTTTTTCAATTATTTATTTTCCTATTTAATATGAATGAGTGTCTCAGACAGTGCATGCAATATTAACTTAAGATATACTGATCCATTATAGAGAGTTTTTCTATACCTTATGGGGATGTTATTTTATATTTTTTGTCTTAGTGGTTGGTTTATTATGGAACTACAACATATGGCATAATATGTGGTATTATAGATTAATTTAGAGTTCATAATAATATATAAAATTGAGTATTAGAAAAATCATGAGTTACTTTTCCATTAACAATTTATGATTAAATTAGTGATTTTTTGGAAGTTATCATTGGAAATAGAAATGTGATGACAGATAACTTTTATGGATCATAATTTTTTAAATATTTGTTTGGGGTCATTCTATTTCATATGGATATAAATATTTAATTTCAAGGGGTGAATCCATAAGTAATGATGAAAGATGAATGAGAATGGGTAAGTAGGAAGGTATTGGTTGAATTATAGATGATGTTGTCCCATAACATGGCTTCCAACATCAATGATGAGAAGGAAACTATATAATGTCTGTTTGTGACTGAAAACACAAATGATAAGCCTTTAACAATGAAAAAAGTTTCATGATTCAATTAAATGTTGGCAGGGGAATATCAGAAGGGTGGCATAAAAGTAACAATCTAAATGAATTCAATGTTATATGAAAATAGCTATAATTTTTTTGGGTAAATTGCAATGAAGGAGTGTACATGTGAATTCTTAAATCACTACATATATAATAATGGGATTGAATAGTGAGTTATTTGATTAATTATTGATGAAAAAAATATATGGAATCTAAGGATATATATGATCTATTATGAATATAAATATTCAAATATATTTGTTTTAGTTATTATTATAAGTATGATTAATATGAAAGGTATAGGAAACTCTATTGGATGATGTTTCAAAAATGTAGGGGAGTAAATAAGAGATAATATCCCTGGGACGTTGAGTGATCTTAGTGAATCAACAATTTATCAATTCTGAAAGAAGTGAAATTTATTAGAATATTTCCTATAGAGTTATATATATTCTTGAAATCATGATTCTATATCACAAAAAAACTAATAGCATAATGTTGGTTGTAACTTTGATCCTTAGTGGCTCTCAGTTATGTGGTTATTTTTTCACATTATATTTATTTTTATACACTTATTATTTATTATTTATTGTCATTTTCTGGTTTTATTGGATTGTATATTTTCAGGGTTCATTGTATTAAGTTTATAGATTACAATTTTTCTTTTTTTTTGTGGTCAGTTGTGGATTTTATGTTTATTTATATGGTGGTGTTAAAAATAATATGGGAGTGGGTTTCTATTTGTATTATCTAATGATCACATAGTAGGGTTTATAATATAATTTCTGATCGTGAGGAAACATTCATATTATATAGAGAATAGAGTGGATGTAGTTTTTTCTATTGAAAATGATTTTGGAGGATGGTTTATGGTGTGGTTTTTTTTGGAAAGTCTATTTTTCTTTAATATTTCATTACATACTAGTTTAGATAGTGGTGTAGCATAGTTATCATGTCCGATTGTTAGTTTTTATAAGATTAAATTAAGACTTTATATATTTCACTACCAGCTCACTGGATGTGCTGATGTCTCATTATTATGGAAACATTTGTGTAATTATGAGTGTGAAAATTCAATATTTTAATCTGGTTTCATTGATGATAATCCTATTACGGAACCCTCATGATTTTCTATCGTTCACTGTACATTTTTATCACATATAGAATAGATTTTTAGTCACTTCTCGAAGGCTAACGGTGTGGATAGATGGTCACATGAAGTTACTGGAAAAGGATATAATAACATTTTAATGAAGAAAACATGTCAGCTATATTTTTTGAGACCTTCAACAAATATTTGTTTTTTAGAATATTATTTTTACCATATTCTATCAGGATGATCTATATTTCCTATACCATGTTATTTTATGGTTAGTGGAAAATCACACATTATTTCAATGGTGGTAGGTCATTTTTTAATGATGGAAATTTATACCCAATCACAATTTTGAAATGTAGAATTCATTGAATAGAATAATATGTTTAAACCTATATGTTGTATCATTATAATCATGGTTAAATTGGTTATAAATCATTATAGACCTTGGTAGTTAATGAATTATTGATTATTGATTAGCTGGAATATGGAACAGGTGAGGGTAACATCCATGGAAGGAAATATAAAATTTTTGTCAACTTGTATGTATGTAAACCAATGAATTGAAATGGAATTCATGTTTATATGGATGTATTGGTACCAACACTAGTTTGACGACATGGTCTGTAGTGAATTCTCAAATGTTTCATTGATGATTATATACAAAACGTGTGGGTATTTTTGGTTAAAAAAAATTATGATTTTAATGAAATTATATTATTTGAAATAATGAAATATAATACTAGAATGAATTCATATTTTTTGGGTCATAAAATTTTTATGAGTGTCAAGAATATAGATTCAATAGTTTTTTTAGATGACCAAAATCTGGATGAAGAAGAACGTGCCCAAAAAACATGAGAAGAATAGAATTGTGGAGTTGATGAACATAAAGGATCTTGACAACATCAGCCTAAAGATGGTACGTTAATTTATTTAATTGATATGAACATATGGAATCCCATCTATAATGAAGGAATAGTTTGATATTAATAAGAAATCAGATATATATATATATATATATATATAATTGTTACATTAATACATGAAATGAAATAAAATGTGAAAAATACATTATTTACTCCCATAAAAGACAGAATATCACTTAAAATCATATTTATTATACATATTTTTATCCATGGGAGAAAACATAATAAAGGGTTGATATCAGATGATCAGTAAGGGTAATTAATACATTAGATGCATGATTATAAAGTATGGTGAATAACTAAATGTTCATATGCCATTTAAACATAATGTGGAGGATAAAATGGAAGTAATTAAAAGTTGATTATATATTACATAATAAAACAAAAAACTGAATATTAAAATAGTAAAATAATCCCATGGTTAATAAATTAAATGTTCCATATTTATGGGATTTATAATGTATTAAATAATAATCTTATCATCAATGCCTCAGAAATACACTATACACAATGGGTAAAAATCTGGGGTAGTTTGTCTCATGATACCTACTGAAGCATTGAGGGAAAATAGTGAGCTCCACACATCATTTACTAAGTCCAATGAATTAATAATATGAATAGAGATAAACATAAACAACATATTCATATAAAATGTAAATAACATTCCCCATTAAATAAACATAATCACTAACCATTCTGAGTATTATGGTGAATGGTGTCAAGATAGCACATTCACAGTCAATATGATCATAAATCTTTTAATAAAAAAGATTGTATGGTAAAAAAAATAGATAAACCTAAAAAAATTATATTTTTTTATATAGATGTTGATATATATTAAAATACTCTAATATAATTGTCTATGAACTCTTAAGAGAAATACACTTTTTACATTTCTATGATGTGTTATTTTCCTAAAATCATTTTTATTTTTCATTATAGTATGCATAAAACTACAAATTATAAAATATTGGTTTTATTGAAAAATTAGTGAATTTATAAAAATAATATATTCTTATAAAAAAATATTATCAATGGTACTCAATAATGGGTAAGAAATAGAGATGTTCCCTTTAATCGGGTTTGTTTATCGAAAAGAAATGATAAGGGAACCTTGTAAAACATTTATAATCACATAAAATATTTATAAAATTTTATGAATATATGATTTTTGTACATATATGTGTAATATATAAAAATTAAATATTAATAATTAATATTTAAATGGGGTTATAGATAATGAAAGTATTAACCGAATGAAAAAAGAGATTCCGCAATAAAACCCTTACCTTATGGCTGAATGTGTTATTCACTTGAACATAATTTCTAGGATAATAAAATAAAATTTATTTATTTATTTATTTATTATGAAGCTTATATAAATATATTTTCATTGTTATTATAATATTATGATCATTTATGGCCTTTTGATGGGTTAGGCATTACAATTTTATTACTTGGGACCATTCGCATTCAATGTTTTCTTTATCAGCTCGCTTGTTTATATGTAATGAAGTTTATTTGAAATGGGTATAAATATTCCATAACTTTAATTATATGTTATTTATTAACATAAAAATCTATTTATGGTTATATAAATATATATCATTTTTATAAGGTATGGGGATAAATAATTGTATAATATATTTATTGATAATCATTTAGAGTATTACGGCGGTAATTGATCATAACTAACTCCTTTTTTATCATTTTTGTATTATGTAAATATGTTTGATAATAAATATAAAAAGTATTTAAATACATATATTATATTCATTTTTGTCCATATAAATTGTTTCATTACCATCATTGAATGAAAAATTGAAGAACTAAAATATGTCATCTATGAATGTTCTAAATCAGCACATCAAAGATAATGATTTGGTTTTAATAAAAATAAAGAGAGAAATTTTTTTGATGAATTATATTTCATTTAAATGATATAATTCTGTTATATATATCTTACTATAGTAATAATGATCATTTTTATATAGAATTTGACGAGAGGAAAATAAAAAAAGTCCATGAGAAGAAATTAAAAGGAAAATAATGAGGATTTTACCTCTTGAATACTACTCCTTGAGAACTTCCATAAGGGGACTGGTTTGGGATTGTTTCTTAGATAAATATCTCCAAGACACGGGGTATTAGATTTCAAAGAATATTGGATAGAAATTTGATAATGATCAATGGTGTATATGTGTGAGGAGAAGGGATTGTTAGAGGTGGTATTTAGAGGAGATATGTGATTTTTTTAATAAATAATTCATTTGTTTAGTGGTTGGGGTCAGGACTAAGAATAGATTGAGAAATATAAAAACATACATTAAAATAATTTATAAAAGATCGATATTATGTTTCTTATATCATTCATGAAACACTTAATTTAGTATTTAACTTGTAATTTATTTATACCGCAAATTATCATAATTGACCATTCAACAAAAATTCAAGTATTTAAGAAAACACCAAAAAATTCACCTTATTAATTTTTGTCTGTGTAAAATTAAAAAATGAACTCTATTATATGAAATTAATTTGATAAATGTGAAAAATTAATATTATATATAAAATCAATATTTTCTCAAAAAAAATACTATTTTTAAAATTATAAAAGTTTTTCTAATACTAAAAAAATTAACTAAGGTATCATTAAATTATCCTAAAATCATAAAAATATGTAAAATTGATTTATGATTATGTTTTATGAAAATAATGTTTCTTTTAAATTATTTTTTTAGTACTAAATATTAATTAAATATTTATGACCTACATAAATAGGAACACTAAATTATAAATTTTTAAAATTTTTATTTACATATATTATGATATAATTATATCATAATTTCATTTAAAAGATGATTATATTTTATTTATTCAAACATCTGTTAGGTTACTATTTATCTTTTTGGTATACTATTTATAAGGTTCCATTTACTATTTCTATGGTCGAGTTAATATTTCCCTTTTATAAAATCGTTAACTTCTTGAAATACCAATTATTTCATTCATTCATCATTTATAATATTTATATTATGTTTTACATGTGATCTAAAATAAATGTATCAAGGTAAAGATCATTTATAGAATTTTGGGCCATTACATTCTTCCCTCCTACAAAAATTTCCCACATTAAATTTCGTGAATGTCACCTCATAAAATATTTTGTGGGTTCATCACAATAAGCTGTTAAGGTTCCCAGGTCACCGCTTTAACTTTTTGAAATTTTCAAACTAAATTTACCATCCAATTCATCCAATTCCATAACAAATATTCTTTAGTTTCCATTATCTAGAGAGTTTCTTCACAGTAAGATAAAATTGTTTCAAATTCTAATTCTTCATAAGTGATAACATGTGTTGGGTTTGGGATGTAATTCCTTAATAAGGCGGTGTGGAACACATTGTGAACGTTGGAATGTATAGATGGAATTTTGAAATGATAAGACACATATCCAATTATTTATAGAATATTAAAAGCACCAATGTACCTAGGTCTCAGTTTCCCTATCTTCCCAAATCTTATAACACACTCCCATTGTGATACATTCAATAAAATGTGATCTCTCACATGAAATTCCAAATCCTTCATTCGATTATAAGCATAACCCTATTTCATTATTGGGATATCTGAATATGGGTTTGAATATTCTATACCTTCATTATTGTTTCCTCCACATGCTCTAGTCCTACAAGATTCCTTTGACATGCTACATCATAACAAGTTAGTGTATGACACATCATTCCATACAATTCATCATATGGTGTCATTTGAATACATGAATGGAAAATATTATTGTAGGAAAACTCCACTAATGGAAATGAAAAATCCCACATACCAATAAACTAATATGTGAATTATAACAATAGGAAAAACTAAAAAGGCAATGTTTAACAGCACTGGTATTTATCAGCACTACAATTAACCACTAATAAATGGATTCATAATCAGCACTAAAAATAGATCCAATAAATTTAACCATTTATCAACAATAATTTTTGAGCACTGAAAAAATATTGAATATATAAAATGAATAAATTAAATATGATTAGAATAAAATTTTGTTTATTAATTAAATTTAAAATTTTATTAATTAAATAAGTTTTTACTGAAATAAATAAATTGACTATACATTATTAAATATTTAACTTTTTAATAATTATATAATTTGATGATTAATTTTCATAAATAGTTTATATTAAATATATAGATATATATTAATTTATATAAATATGATTTAAATATTTCAATATATATATGTTATTTACATTAAATAATCATCGTTTTTTGAATTGTGGATTAAATAGAAAATTACCACGAATTAAAAATAATAACTAATTCCATAGATTAATGGTGATATAGTTGAACATGTCATTTTATTTTTTGATTTTACATAGTTAATATTGGTGTTATATTGACTTCAAATATATGTTTTTAAAATTGATTTTTATATATAACGAGCACACACAAAACATATCCATTTTTTCAATATTTTTAAAGGAAACTTTTTTAAAATTTATTCAATTTCACTCATTTTACCTTATATGCATATGCATGCACATAAAATTTGATATTAATATTAATTTTCATAAATATTTATATAATTTTAAATAAAAAATAATAAAAATATAATAAAAATATTTTAATGGAATATATTTACTCTATTTATATATAAATATATTAATTATAATATATATCTAAAAATTTTCTAGTATAATTATAAATCCATTATCATCACATAAGTAATAAGTGATGATAAATATATGTCCTTATCATCGATTATCACTTAATAACTGATAAAATAAATATTTATCATTGGTTATTTTTAAGTGTCGATTATAGTGTCCATGTCTATTTAAAACCACTAAATATTTAAAAACCCGTCATTATTTCAGAATCTTTGCATGGAATCCATCTACTATGGATGATCCTCCATAGTCAACTGAAGCTCGAATCCCAACACTCGACTGCCACTATATCATTGAAATCGTCAGACATCTTGTGTTTAATTTCAGTTAGGCATTCCAAAGAGAATCTTCTTTAAACAATCGAGGTAGGCCTTTAGATTTACTTTGTGTATTTTTTTATTTCAGTTTATATTTATTCTTCAACAATTTCATGAGTTATTTGTAGTCTCGTCCTTTTATGTTATTTAATTTTCCATATCTGTACCCCATATTTTCTAAATTATTACATCGTAGTTTTTAATTTATATTGAACAATGGTTTATAATAGTTCTAATTATTCCTTATCTATTTATATATAGTGATCTTGGTAATTAATCAATGTTCTAGATTTCATCTTATTCATAATACTAAAGGTATTATAATTATAGTTATGTTGTGAGTAAAGATATGCCTTTTTCATTCTATTTTTGTTTTCGGTATGGTTCCCCAACATAGAATCTATAACATGATTATTTTAGTATTATTTAAAAAACATAATGTGTTTGGTTAATAATTTGTAAAATTCCCACATTATCATTATAGAACAATAATAAAAAATCATTTCATTATAAATATAATTAAAAATTCAATTTTTTATTCATAATAATCCATGGAAAAATTTTATATCATCCTTCATGTTGGTGGTTAAATTATCCCAAAAAAATATTTTAATAATTAATGGATTATAATTAATTTCTAGTTAATTTTATTGTAATATATTTACTATATAAGTATAATTATTTTATATTTATATTATTATATTGGTAAACCTATATTATACAAAGGTATTTAATGTAGATAAGTTGAAAAAAACATAATATATTGTTAAATATATAATTAAATTCATTTTTCCTATTGAAATATTTTTTATATTGAATAATTTCGGACATTCTGTTGAGGCTAGTACCCCCAAAATGTATAATGGATGAAAATTATAATGATTATTTGTTACATATATTATGAAATCATAATTGTAGTTGATGTTATGAAAGATGTTAGAGGATATCCTATATAATTGAGGAGTTTCGTTTTCTCAAATACATATTCCTAAAAGATAGATAAAAAATTCATACATATCATGTGGGTCTAATGTGATGAAATTATAGATATGATTTTTCAATTACCTAGAAATATTCCTCTGATAACACCATCAATAGTGGAGTAATTATTTTATTAAAATTATTAACCATTTTCATCAATATATTGATATTATTTGAAATAATAAAATATTGTGTTTACATTATTCAAATTTTATGTAAATGTCACCATTTTATAATGAATTTTATATGTTTATTTAATTATAAATTATCAAAAATTAAAATTTTATGATCCAAATAAGATATATATAAATAAAAAAATGGATGCATCCTAATCATTTTATAAATGAGTATGAATATATATTTAAACAGTTCATCATGTTCGGATGGGAGCATGGAGATGAACCTTCTAAAATCTTCTATCTGTGTGTAAATTTTTATTATTCATTAAAAATTATTCTAGATGAGTTCAAAGAACATTTTATTTCTAAAAAAATAGATCAGAGCTATAAATGTTGGATTGAACACAAGGAAAAACATAATGTTGAATCAAGTTGGGATGAGAATATGGTTTATGATTCATTTTATATGAATACCTTTGTAAATGACGATGGATATCACATTGAAGAAATGAAAATTGAATTTTAATATAACCTTCTTAATGGTCCAATGTTGATTTATGAGTTAAATAGATGTTCCAAGAAACCATTGTATACTGGTAGTACTAAATAAAAAACTTTTTCATTTATATTGATGTTATATTATTTTAATGTCCATCATGGATGGAGTGACACATGATTTGCAGAACTACATGGTCTCTAAAATTATTTTCTACCATAAGAAAATCAACTACCATTCTGAAAATATTACGCTAAAGGAAAATTACTTTTAACGAGAAGGTTCTCAAAAAAAAATACATTCCAGTCTAAATGATTTCATGTTTTTTGATATGGGCCTAGAATCAGTCATAATATTAATTAAGTGAGGTGAATATTGGTAAAATAAAACTAAATCAAGTCATTCATAATTATTATGGTACGTATCTATAATTAAATGAGTTTGAAGAATATATAGATTTCAGGAAAGAAAGAGACAATTAACCATATAGGTAGATACTAGATTTAGAGGATTGAACATATGTTACCCTGAATATTATTCTTAGTGTTATAAAATTTATTACAAGTTTCCTTAAATTGGAAGTGATCTGAGAAAAATTCATCTTGCATTATCTTTATATGGAATTAGTCCTATTGGTGTATATAGTGTTACTCATAGTACATGGCCCATCATGTTGGAAAATTATAACTTTCCACCATGGTTATGTATAAAAAGTAGATAAATTATTTTGACACTTCTAAATTTTATACCAACGTAAAATGGTAATGATATTGATGCCTATTTGGCTCCATTGGTCAATGAGATGAAATTGATGTGTGATATGGGTGTTTCAATATATTATTCTCATAAAAGTGAAGAATTCACATTGAGGTCCATATTTTATGGAATGATAAATGACTTACCAGATTAGGAAAAAAATTATGTTATAGCATTAATGGAAAATTGGTGTGTCCAATTTGTGAAAAGTGCACAAAATCATTTTGATTGAATCATTCCGCAAGAAATGTGCTTTTAGGACATCAAAAATATTTACGTTCATAACATAAATACCAATATTAGATGGAATTATTAAATGGAAATATATTAAAAGGTACAACACCATCTATAGTAACAGGGGATCAATATTATAATAAGTTAAAAAATATTGAAACAATTTTTGGTAAACCATTTTCGAAAAACCATACAAAATCATGTCAGAAGAAGAGATCATTTTTCTTTGAATTTCCATTTTGGGATTTTTTGTACAACAGAAATTTACCTGATTTCTAACTTGTAGATAGTAAAGTATTTTTTAGTGTTATTAGAATGTTTTAAAATGCGTCTAAAATATTAAATATTGCATCATGTCTAGGATGTACATGATTGAAATGGGGATAAATGATGAGTTGGAAGCAGTGATGTGTAATGGAAGTCTTTAATTCCTCTAGCAGCTTACACTCTATTTAGATAGGTATAGTTTCAATATTTCCATTCCCTTTACTAGTGTAAAATTTTCATAAGGGTATTTATCATATATAAATAAAGTCATTTCATTGAATAATATGATGTTACAAAGACTAAAACCACAAGACTTTCATGTTTTGGTGTAAGATGTATTTCATGTGTCTCTCCATATCATTATGCTTCAAAATGTATGACATATATTAACTAGACTATAAATATTTTTCAAATCCATATGCAGTTAAGTTGTAGACCCTACGAAGTTTTCCAATTTGAATAAGAAGATTGCAATCATATTATGTGAATTAGTGATGTTCTACCACCATCATTCATTAATATAGTGTTCCACGTGATGGTTCACTTAGTTATAGATGTTCAACAATGTATCATTTTCCATTACATAGGGATATACCCCATAAACGTTATATAGATATTTGGAAATGGTTTTTCGTGAATCGTAATATGATAAAATGCTATAAAGCTGAATGATATTTAATGGAAGAAGATATTGAATTATGTACTGATTACCTATAATATTTTGATATTGTTAGTCTCCCAATTTATTTTCATAGAAAATGACTTCTGGGTGAAGGTATATCCAGCAGATATGTTGTTAAAATTACCTGGATATAGTAGGAGAATGTGTGCCTTTAAATATTACATAATAGTGAATATGTCTATCTATACATTGAATCCCACAAATAAAATTTTAGACATTTAGACCCATTAAAGGATAAAGGTTGGATATCAAAAAAACAGAATGAAAATTTTATAGGATGGTGCATAAATCAAATTTATAAGGAGTTATCCTAAAATACAAATTCAATTTTGGAATGATTTCAATTCATAGTCAGAGGTCCAAATGAAATTTTTATATCTTACATTGGGTTTGTAATCACCGGTAATATGTTCTACAAAAAATAAAAAGATGAATTCATTATTATAGAAAATCATGGTGATATGCTATTGGATTTAGTGATTAAGATACCTTGTTACAATGAAAGAAATTCAATTTATTCAAATATATCATATTTTTTGCATTATCTAACTGATATATGAGTTTATTTATACAAAATTATTCCATTGAAAATGGGTTAAAAATATAAATAAAGATAATAATTAATTAAATGTGATTTATGAAGGAGAATTTTACTATAGAAGGGGAAAAGAAAAGTTGTTCATAATGGTATAAAATGTAGTGAATTTGTTTTATGATCTATAAAATAAGAGTTGATCGATTTTCCTACTGGTGACTAAAACAATTGTCGACTCAAATGAAAACTTGATCAAAGATGACCATTTAATTAGGACACCACAACCATTTCATGAATGTCCCAATGTTGAAAATGTATTATATATTAGTGTGGAACATAAAGAGGGGATTTGGATTCTTAATAGATGAAGAAAATCCTTGAAACCATTAAAAAATAATGAGTGTTCAATGAAAATGTAAATGTATTTTTAATATATTATGTTTTTACTCATAATATTGTATGTTCTATACTAAACTAACATTATCTAAATTTAATTTTTAACTAATCATGTGGATAATGTCTTCTAGAAATGATAATGTTACCAATCACTTGAAAGAAAAAAATAGAATGAAGGAACCCCTTCATAAATATATAAAGGCAATTTTAGATATAATGTAATTATTTTATGAATTTAATTATATTTTGAAGCTTAAATATAATTTTCATTATTCCTTGCAGATTTCATCTATTTTAGAAGAATATATTCCATATTTAATTCCTCTCTAAGAAGAGAAATGATGTTATCTCTGCTCAATCATATAGGTAACATTAGTATTTGAATAGTAAAAAATTGTCTATATAATTACATTATGGATTCATATTTATGTTTAATTTATTTCTTTTTTTGTATTAATCACATAAGAATTGTTTTCTTATACATGTGGATTATTTTTTATAATTGGGGTGATCATTCCATCTTCAATTACATTCTACACTAAAACTTCCACAGATATCTTATCCCTCAAAACAATTTCACCCCTATGGTGTTTTATTTATAACTTTCATTCATGTTATCTCCCCAACCTTTTTATGAAAAGAAATGAATCTACCTATGCTCAATTATTTTGGTAATATTTATGTTTTCATAATAATGTTATTTCCTATTTAATTAATATGCTGCTTTATATTTATGTATAATTTATTTCTTTTTAGTATTTCATACATAATAATTTTGTTCTTATACAGGTGATTATTTTCATCATGTAAGGGTTATAATTCCATCTTTCATGCCTTGTTTCACCAAAACATCCATAGACTTTTTCAACCTCAAAACTATTCAAAAATGTAGTGTTAAAACTTATCATATTACTTCAAGTTCCCCCCACTGGTCAAACACACAGGTAATCTTGATGTTTTCATAGTAAAAAAGTTGTCCATAGATTGAATGTATTTTTTCATCATTATATTTAATTTACTTATTTTTATTATTAATCATAATAAAGGATTTATAATACATGGGGATATGCTTTTTGGAGTTTATGTGGACTGTTGGAAGCTTCTCATGTAGTGTTGGTATTTCAATAAATAATGTTATTATAAATTGTGGTAACATTGATAGTTATGAATATTTTGAGACATTTCAATGTGTATAAATCTGCGACATAGAAATATGAGACACATTTTTATTTGTATGACTCCACATACTTATTTATATTTAAAATAAAAATTAATTTTAGTAAAAATGATACTATCTTACTCAAAAGAAGAAAACATATTTATATTGTTTTGATACTATAATAAAATGTACCCTAATTAATTTGTAATGTGTAAGAATTAACAACAAGTCAATCTGGTACACGATGTGTCGAAAATGACTCAATGTTTTTTTATTAGTTTTAAATAAACAATTGATTTTAAAAAGTGTCAAACAAAAAAACCATGAAAACATGCTTGTATTTTCTTTCTAATTTAGGGAATTTATTCATCATTCATTTGTGACATGTAGGAATAAGTCTCAAAACATATTGAAACATGATGTGATCTGTAATAGTCAAATTGCATGTTTAATGATAAAGATGACATTTTATTAAAAAATATATTTTACAAAATCAAATATAAAAAACTTCATATTTTTTATATGCATTAAGAAAACAATCGCTAAGTGATTTGGAACATGTAGGAATCATCATCACCTCAATCCAATGCATGTTGTGACTGGTATGACTCTAAGTGAATCATTATTTAAAATTTGGATCAATTTTAGTAAAAAACAACATATCATACTCAACACCTAAAAAACACATTAATTTTTTTATCATTTAGGTAAGAGATCCATAAGTTATTTGAGACATAAATGAATCATTTGGACCTCAATATGACATAAGGTGTGACCAACATGACTCCATGTGTGTCTTTTTTTAATCATTGACATCAATTTTAGTAAAATGGATACTGAACTAATCAAAACCAATAAAACACATTAGATTTGTTTAAAAATATTAGGATAAATATATGTAAGTAAATTTTGATGTGTAATAATATGATTCAAATCAATATTTTACATAATGTTCTCAATATGACTTAAAGTGAATTATTAATGTTTAAAATTTGATTTTAGTAAAAAAGACTTATAAATTACTCAAACCCTGAGAACACATTTATATTTTTTATACATTATTAAAATGATCGATACTTCATTTGGGATGTGTTGGAATTATCCACACCTCAATCTAAAACATGGTGTGACCAGAATGACTAAAAGTGCTCATTTTTTATTTAAAATTGACCGCATCATTAGTAAATGGACAATTAACCTTCTCTATACTGAGAAAAAACATTCAAATTTTTCAAATACAATTTTAGAATAATCCATTAGTCATTTGTGACATGTTGGAATTAGACACACATCAATATAATAAAAAATCATCACAGTATAACTCAATGTGTCTATTATCTATTTAAAATAGATATTTTATTACCAAAAAGTGCCACTCACTAAAAAATAATCAAGTGTGATCATATTTTCATGACAATTTTTAAAAATGAATCGTATATCAATTTTAAAATGTAAGAATCTATATCGTGTCAAACCAATACATGATGTTATCATAATGAGTTAAAAGTTTGTTCTTATATTTTAAAATTACATTTTTGTAATAAATATTAGTAACTAACACAAAACCAAGAATATGCATTCAAATTGATTTGATAATTTTGGAAAATCATCTATTTTTCATTTTGGATTTTTAAGACTCAAATGCTCCTCAATCCTATACACAATGATACTATTTTGACTCCAAGTGATTCATTTTTATTTTAAATTGTATTTATTTGTTGTAAAATAGAAAATTGTCCTACTCAAAACTGATAAAAAAACAGATTATTTTGATCCATCAAGATAATGATGCATAATTCATTTTTGATGTGTAGGAATCATCTGTATCCCAATTTGTAACATGATTTTCCTGGTATGAGTCACATGGTCCGTTATCAGTTTAAAATTGACATTTTATTTCAAAAAGTATCACTCACTGAAAAAAATAAAAGAAGATTAGTTTTACATGATAAGTCTACAAAAATATTAATTTGTCATTTCTAATGTGCAGGAATCCATTTCACATCAAATAGATACATCATATGATCATAATGAATCAAAAGTTCATATTTTGTTGCTTAAAATGACATTTTAGAAAAAAAGAAAATTAACCAACTCAAAACCAAGAAAAAGTTTTCATATTGTTTTGATACATTAGGGAAAATGATCCACATGTCACTTGATAGTTGTTAAAATCATCCATACCTAAATCATATTCATGATGTGAGTGGTATGACTCTATGTGCATATTTTTATATAAAATTGACATATTTTTTTTGTAAAATTAAAACTTTCTGTTAGTTTCTGAATTTATATTCATTCGGAAATAATTATAATTTTTTTTATACTTGTGCATTCTTTTTCTTGAGCATGGGTAGTTATTAGGCAATAGAATGAGTCAGTTCATGATTAAAAGAGAAATGAATATTTATGTTTTTGAATGTATGTAATAATTTATATTTATTTAATTTTATAGGCCAATGATTAAAAGGTCTATAATATTTTGTTTTTATCAATCATTTTTTTATAAATTTCCATCCATTTAAATCCTGTATTGGGTCTCATTTTTTTTATATATAGTGTGTGTTTTTTACTGTGGTGTAGTGTTATAGAACAGTGCAATGGTGTAGTCGTGTGCTTTTACAACACACTACAATATGACCTTTATAAGTGCTATTAAAAGCACTAATAATTGTATAAGTTATCATTGCTTCTATGGGAACTAATAAATGGTCTTTTATTACCACTTTTATAAGCATTTATAAAGGAATAATTTATTAGTGCTTCTATATGTGATGATAAAAGACCCTTCATCAGAAATTTTATAAGTGCTGATAAATAATGCCTTTATCGATGAGAAAAAATGTGCAGATAAATAGTTCATTTATTAATGCATTATTTTGCACCGATAATGTACCACAGTACCATCACTTTTTTTCACTGATAGAATTCAAGGGATCTTACCCTCACACACATAATCAACTCTTTTCGAGAACAGATAAAGGCCATTTCTAGCGTTTTAACGGAGTATTTTATAGTAGTTAATTCTTCTAATGTTTTGATCGTCCATTATGACTGCCCATCAATTTCAGATGATATGAAGTACTCAAATGAATTTCATTATCTGATTATTTCAAAATAATTCTCTATAAATTCAATAAAAATAATGGATCACGATCAGAAACTATAAAAATAGGTTCTTTTGATGTCTTACATCATCATTAATATAGATTAATGCTTGACGCTCTAGTGAAAAATCATCCCTAATGTTAAGGAAATGTGAAAATATGGTATGTTAATAAAAAATAACCCATATTAAATCATTATTTCTATTATTATTTTTAATTTATGCTTAAATCCCATAATAATGTCATCCCATTTTCATGGATGAATAACAAGGTGTTCCATATCACCTTTAGGAAATTGTCTTTAAAACATTGTCTTTTTATAGACTAATCATCTTGATACATATTCTGTAATTTCCCACTTCATGTTATACAACAAATCATATTCATCCAAATGTCTAAAAGTCATAGTAATACCATTGTGTATAAGGAAATTTGAGATATCTATATCCTCTGATAACTCCAATTTTATCCCATGTATAGATGTAACAGATAACCTCCTCCAAAATTTCAGAATTCCATCCTCACACACGAATTATAAAAACATTCTATAATTCAAAATATTAATTTTATATTAAATATTCTAATTATCATAGTGAGAGAAATGAGTTCCTTCTAATAATGACGGTTGGGAAACTAGTTAGAAATAAAATGATGTTTCACCTTCCTTGATAATTCCCATTTATATCTCTGCTCGTTCCAATTTCAAAGGGTTTTTTCCAATCCAATTTTTTTTGACAACTACATGATCTATCTGATCAGTGAATCCACTACTTTATTTTACTTCCCTGGTTATTAGTCTATAACTAAATCATAATCCATGAGTATTTTGAGTTGTATCCTTTAACTCAATTTGAGTTCATTATGTGAGAAGATTTATTCCAAACTGTTTTGATCTAATTATATCTCGCATTTGTCACCATAGATATAGTGTCTCCATATCATCATTGAAAATATTACTACTAATAAAACAAGATCACGAGTTTGATGGTTTTGTTCATTATTTAACTTCCTTGTTGCATATGAAATTACTCTATCATTCTGTATTAGAACACAACCATATCCTTCCACTAATGCGTCACTTTAAATAAAAACTACATTATTCCCTAATGGTATAGTTATAATTGGATCATTCACTAATCTAATATTCCCTTTTTCTAAAAAAATCCTCACATTTTTTCTGAACTAACTTATCCCCTTTATGTGTAAGCATGGTTAACAGGTTAGCTAACATGAAGAAGTTCTGAATGAAATGCCAATAATAACATGTCAAACGAAAATAAATATGTATCTTACTTATGATTATTGGGGAAGTATATTCCTAAACAACCATTGCATTCACATGATAAAATATGTTTCCTTCCTTAGAGACAATATAGCTATGAAAAGAAATTGTTTGAAGCAATAATACACACATCTTAAACCTCGCATACAACAAATTTTGTCTAAGATCCTTCATAAAATTGAACATGTTATTCTCATGATCCTCTTATAATTTTGGGTATACTATTATATTATCAATAAATATCTCATCAATGTCATCAATATATTCTATGACAACAATATTCATTAGATCCATTACAAAATAGGTTGTATTAGTAATTCCAAAAGGCATTATTGTAATATCATAATTCCCATACCTTGTACAAAATTAAATATTTGTAATATCATCCTTCTTCACATAAAATTGATGAATCGAGATTGAAGATCATACTTTGAAAAAATATAGGGCTCCGTGAATTTGATCAAATAAATAATAAATGTGAGGTAGAGGATACATGTTCTTGGTCATAATATAATTGACCGCCCTATAGTCTATGTATAGTCTCATTGATCCATATTTATTCTTAACAAAACGAATAATAACTACTCATAGACAAAAATAAGGGATAATAAAACCATTATTACTCAACTATTGTAGTTGTTTCTTAAGCTCCACTAGTTCCATTGTGTCTATTCTATAAGATTTGTTCAATATTGGCCTTGAACCATGAATTAAATCAATAGAATACTCAATTTCCCACTCAAGAGGATGTCTAGGTAAATCCTCAGGAAATATGTGATGGTAATAATGCATAATAGTTATATCATATTTTATAATATTTATTTACTCATACATAAATAGTTCATTCACTTCATCCCCAAGAATTGAATTCAAAATATCCAATGGGGTGGATCTAGATTAGAATCATGTGGAGCGGTTTCTTCTATAATGATCTGGAACTCTACATCATTCTCAAAAATTGTAACATCATTCTTCTTGAAATATATTTAAGCATCATATTTTTAAAGACAATTCATACCAAGTAGTATATAAAAATAAATCATGTATATGATGATAAGGTCAGTAACTAATGTACTTTTATAATTCCTAATGGGTATATATCAACAAATATTTGTTGCAATGATACTTCCCTTAAGAGTTTTTACTGATAAATCATTTGTTAAATCAAAAGAAAAATGTCTAATTTTATTGGAAAACTGGAATGATAAAAATTATTTAATTATAAAGAATCCAATAAATCATTTACTATGATTCAGTAAATGATTAATGTACCTTCCACAATATCTTTAGGAACCTCAAAATCATTAGTTGTTACTAAAAAATCATTACCTTTATCGGATGTCCTTCATTGGGGAATGATTCTTTCGGGTATAGTTCAATCATTTGCATAATATCCCATATCATTCCAAGTGTATAATTGAACATTGGTAACTTCTCACTTCCCTATTCAATCAAGGCATTGGTGACCTTTTAATACACACTTGTAACAACACCCATACCCCATATACATGAACATGGGCGTTTCATCCAACAATTATCAGAGGATGGAAAATCAAATCTTACCTTACTTTCCCTTTAATTGTATCCTTTTAAAGAGTGCTCATGAGTCCTCTAATTCTCTTTATTTACATTGGATACATATGAGTTACAAATTTTTTTTCTAAATTTATAGAAAATGTGACAATATCTTTGTATGATGATAAATTTTTGGAGACTAGTTCCCTATAGATGAATGTTTTTAATCTATAATGGAATGAAAAATTCTTATTTCATATATTATGTATATAGTTTGTGGATATAAATAGAATCCTTGTAATGATGGATTCACACATAGAAACATTATCGACCTCCTTTTGCCTCAGATTCCTAAATTTTCATTCTATATCAAATCATTGTTCATGAGGGAAATGTGTTTTTTGGAACATTTCTCAAAAATCTATCCATTCCATATTCTTAATTTCAGCATCCCCCATTTTATTGGGAATTAGTGACAACCATTTATCTACATATCTAGACAGATGATAAACATCCATGACCACCTTCTTCCATTCATTACATTCCATAGCGATAAATATCTTTACTAAAGAACTTGTCAACTTCTCAACTATAAATGTATTTTTAGTCCCATTGAATGATTGAGGTTGTATTAGCATAAAGATATTTAACATTGATCCTCCAAATTTTTTATTTGGATTCTATATATAGGTATTTTTATTGTTTATAACCTAAGTCAGCTATCTTAATATACTTATATGTTTCTTGACACCAGTCACAGCTCTAGTATAGACATCATTATCTTGTATAAGAGGAAAATACATACATGAGATACATAACTTCATAAGGTTTCCATTCTTCCACTAGGAACCATTTCTAGATAATAGAATATTCTATATTATGTTATGAATCATATTTTATAATCTCAAACTAGAGAAGCACATAACATAAATTTAATTTTTATGCATATATAATATCATAACCATAAACAATGTTTATTTTAAGAAAAATATACTTTTTAATTATTTTACAGTGGCTTGCAAAGAAAATATGAATTGTCCTAAACATATATGCTGGGAGTGTCAAATGTGGTTCACAGTAAGGATAGTTATTGTGTACTAGGATACCCCGAGTCACGCCGAAGACACGTTGTTATAGTTGTTACATATAGGTAACTTTGTTCTAAAACCATGCCCATTGGTAGAATCCAGACATTGATTTGTTTCTAGTATGATACAAATAATTACTAACATAAAAAAATTCTAGGTTGTTTATAATATTTATATCCTCAATGTATTTTTTATGTATATGTCTCCTAATATATGTTTTCTAAATATACTATCTATGTTTTCTAATGTACTTCCTCTGATACCAACTGTAATGTCCCCGATCATAGTATCCTAATGTATCTGACATACTTTATTACATTGGTATGATCTCGACGAATAAAATCCCCAAATAATGAATAGTTTAATAGAATTGGAAAACTAGATACATACATAATTTTTTCATTATATAATTAAATGAAATATATCACAAAAAATCCCTTGGAAACTCCCAAAACTCTAAGATTATCCATGAAAGTCATTTATAATATACATATTTTAATCATAGGAAAGAATAAAACCTATAAAATAGGTTATCTGAGATGATCTGTATGGTTAAATAATATAGAAGATCTATAGATATAAATCTTAGTGAATAACTAATTGTAAACATTCTATTAAAACATACTCTAAAGAAATAAATTACAGGAATTAATATATGATTAAATATTCTATGATAAATCGTAACCATGGATATTTTACTAGTGAAATAATAACATGAAAAGTCAATTACGAGTTTTATAATGTGGAACTTCATAATTTTATACATCATAGTCATAACGTCAAGTCCTTTTCCAAGAAACCACATATAATGGAAAAAAACCCAGGCTAAATTTTCTTATCAGACCTAATGATAAATCGAGGGGCTATAGTGGGGCCCTCTCACCAACTATTAAGTACAATTAATTACTAAATTTAATAATGATAAACAAATTAAACATATAAATTTTAAATTTAAATAAATGTTCAAAATCTATAAATATAATCACCATCTATTCTGAGTAGTATGGAGAATGGTATCAATATTGAACATATACAATCATACTGATAAAAAAATTTAATAAAATATGGTGGATGATTAAAATAAGAGATAAACCTAAATAATGTATATAATTCGATATAGGTGTTGATATATATTTGAAATCTAAAATAAAATCATTAATGAATTCTTGAGATAAATACACTCTTTACGTTGAAAATATATGTTCTTTGGAAAAAATTATATTTATTTGTAATGATTATTTGTATAAAACCAGAAATGAAAAATTATATTTTTATTAAAAAATTTATTATTTTAGAAAAATCAAGGTGCTTTAAAATATTTTATGCCTCTTAATAGAAAATGGATATGATATCAAGATTTCCCCTTTAATATGGCTTATGTATCTGAACGAAATGAGATGGGAGCCTTGTAAAACATTTCTAATCCCATTAAATATTGATTAAATGATCTGGATAAATTATTTTAGAACATATATATATATAATTTAAAATAATTATATAAAAATAATTAATAAATACAATAGTGTATATATAAATAAATTACAACCCAAATGAAAATGATGGTTCAGAAAGAAAACTCGTACATTATGTATTAATGTGTTATTCACATGACCTTAATGTCCTAGATAATGAAATTAAATATTTAAATTATTTAATTCATAACATTTTCTACATGTTTATTATTTATTATAATTTTATTACGTTTATTTATGGCCATTTTGATTTTTTATAAGATAAATTTGTTCTCTCGGTAGAATTCATTTTCATGATTTTCTTTGTTGTCTTGCTTGTTGATTGTGAATGGTTTTATATATAAAAATCATTTCTTTATATGGTACATGGATGAAGTATTGGATGATAAATTTAGTAATAACCATTGAGATTATTTAGGCTGTTATTGATCATAACAAACTCATTTCTTTCATTTACGATTATGTAAATATGTTACATCTAGAACATAAAAAGAATTCTAATAAATATATGATATTATTTTTTTAACCGTATAAATTGTTCATTACCAACGTTGAAGGAAAAAATTAAGAATGAAAATTTTTCATCCATGATTTTTCTAAATCGACACCTCACAGACGATGATTTCATTTTTTAAATAAAATTTTGAGAAAAATGATTTGAATTAAATATATTCCATTAGAATAATATAATTTAATAATATATATGATATTGTAGTAATAAATATCATTTGTAATGAGTAGGTTAGGATAACATAATAAATGAAAAGAACATGAAAATAAATTAAAATTAAAATGAAGAGGATTTTACATCTAGAATACTCTTCCTTGTGAACTTCCTTACATGAATTGGTTTTGTACTTTTCAAGAGAAAATTAGCTCATAATCATGGAAGAGTGGATTTCTGAGAACAATGGCTAGAAATTTGGAATTTTGTATAGCCTTATAGGTGTGATGTGAAGGGGTGTTTTGGGGAGTATTTATAATGAAATAGAGGGATGATTTTTTAATTTTTATTTCATTTGTTCATTATTGTGGCTCATGAATATTAACAAATTGAGAATTATAATAAAATAATGTAAATTAATTATGTTATGTTATAGATTATAATTCTTACATCATTCATGACTCATGTAATAGTGTATTTCACTTATAGTGTTTTTATACTATAAAATATTGTATTTTACGATTTATAAAAAATCCACTAGTTTAGAAAAATCCCCAAAATTCACCCAAACAAATTTTCAATGTGAAGAATTTAAAAATTAACACGATTATGATTTAAAAAATTCTTAAAATCATTATTTACTAAAAATATATTGTTTTTAAATATTTAAATGATTTTATAAAACTCTGAAAATTAAACTAATATCTCATTAAATTATCATAAAATCATATGACAACACATTATTGAATTATGAAATCATTTTATGAAAATTAATTTTCTCTTAAATCATTTCTCTAATTATAAATTGTAATTAAATATTTCCGACTTACAAAAATACCATCCCATAATTAATAATATATATAATATTACATTGTTAATATTATGATATGACTAAATCATAATTTCATTTATAATATTATTAAATATTATTTCTACATATATTAGTTATGTTACTATTCATTCACCACATTTACTATTCATAAGGGTCATATTACTTTTCCATTGGTCAAGATACTATTTCATTGGTATAGGTTTCTTAACTTATAGAAATACCTATTATATCATTCATTCATCCTTTTTGAATTATGTATTATGTTTTATATGTGATCAAAAATAAAAATAGATAGGGAAATTTCATTGATTGAATTTTGAATCATTACATGAACCCAATAATATATGTTAGAGAAAATATCATGGGCTTATTTTCTGATTTTATAAAATAATCATTTTTGAATCAATCAATTTTACGGCTTAGTACATAAATTTCATTACTCCTAAAACATTGACATAAAAACGTCTATAGGAACTCTAATTAAGAAATATATTAGTATTTACTCATTTTTTAATATTCATATGCATTGCATATCCCCATTTTGATTTCTAGGATAAGAATATTATTGATTATAAGTCTTATAGATGATTATTTATTATCTACAATGAACAAAATATTTGCCTCAGACGTTAGGATAACTATCTATGTAAGGTTATTAAAATATAAATTTTCCTGTATAATAAATATATCATATTGAAATATATGATCCATAAAAAATATTATCTTAGGAACATGGAACAATAAGTGTAATTTTCTGTGGAACTATGTATATTTCATAGGGTTCATATATATTTATGGTGCATAGAGTATGGAATTTGAGATGTACCATAATCCAGAATGGGGTACACTGATTCCTTTCTTGATGTCTATAGCCAAAAGTACCATGAATATCAAGGATGATTGAATATTTTATCTGAGATGAGTTGAAAGTAAAAAATTGAGGTGGGGTACTAGGTTCATAAGTCCATTACATAGGTTTGATTTTGGAATCCTCTTCCCACAAATCATAGATGGTGGAGAACATGAAATCTAAATTGAGAAGATAAGTCAAAGTGAATCATTTGAATGAGGGTTATATTGGAAAAAGGATTTGGTTTTCATTTTAATTTCCAATAATTAGAAGATAATAAACAAATTCTAATGTAATAGTAAACTTTATAAGAATTCAGTTTATCTTCTCCAAGAGAAGGAAGATCATAGAGTCTCGTACAATGTGTGGTATATTGTGAAGGGTTTTCTAAAAATTTGACGTAGAAAACATTAATTCTATTTTTTCAAATTGAGAAACTCCCAATTATTCAGGTAATGATTATCATAGTTTGCGGGGAAGGTTTATTTTCTAAAAAATAATATTCCATGGCAATATTACTGCATGAGAATTTAGAGGAAGAAAAATAAATAGTGAAAATATTATTTTTTAAAATAGAAAGAGGGATTGGTGTTTAATATCAAAATAAATATTTATAGAAATATATGGGAACTGAGAAAATTAATTGAGATGTTAAACAACATAATAACATAAAAAAATTCAGCATCATAAATACATATTTTTTTAATAGTAGGTTCATTTTGATGATTATTTCATTAATGATTTTCTATGTTGATGAATTAATATTAAAAAAAACTGTGAAGGAATTTTTCGCAGAGTTGAAGTGTGAATCGTTCAAAAAAATTCTTGATGATTGATCATTGTTTTTATAAGTATATTTTGGGGATGATGATTTTAATAAATATGTGATCTAGAATTTTTTTTGTTAGTTAATATAAATTTAAAAGGAATTATAAAGGTTTAAAATGCATTATCCAATTATTATGAGTACTTCCCTAGATGAACACCTAAAATTTTCAAAAAAATTACACCTAAAATGAAAGATATAGTATAAGATAATGGAAATAGTTGAATAATCATTGGATTTAAGAATAATTATGTACAATATGGATTTCAAAATGCTCAATATCTATCAATCAATCTAATTATTGAATAGATTTTCGGAATATATGAGAAACAAATATGTATTTTCCATCAAGAGAATGTTTTGATATCTCAAAGGTTTTATGGATATAGTATGATATTTTTTAATAAAAAAACCCTTATGAGGTTTAATGGATGCTGAATTTTGAGAAGAAATGTATCCACATAGGAGTATAACTAGTATCATGTTTTTTTGGAGTAACATCCTTATACTGTTTTTCTTTCTTACAACCTCTAATTTCACTATTAATCATGATATATGAGTACATTTTAATTATAGAATAAAAAATGTGTTTGTGTGGTTTGATTATTTTCCAGTATAGATAGGGATAAATAAATAGATTATTATTTTATACTATGATAACTAAAGAGAGACTCACATTGCAAGGAATACTTTGATTCCCCCCCTGATGAAGAACATTAAACTAATATACCACATTATCTATAATCATGTAAAAGATTGGGTGTTTGAAAAATAGAATATTGATGGAAGTTAAAATATATTTTATATCTTGACTAATGTTATTTATCTAGAAATAATTCATCTATATTGAAATATAGTAGGGATTGGATAACATTAATTTCATAAGATCTATGAATCACCAATAAAGTGTAAAGAGAAAATGAATAATAGAGTTAAAAAATATATTAATTATAACCTAAATGACTTTTTTATGAAGCATGATATTTATTATCAATTTGGATATTCTTAGGATATTTGTAGAAACCCATTTTAAATATAATTTCTAATGCTTATTGAAAATACTAACTTCCAGAACGTCAAACATATACGTGATGTATGAAGAAAGTTGAACCAAAAGTCCAAAACTAGAACCAATGGTTCCAATGAATATATATGATAGGAGTTGAGACTATGGTAGAATAATAATAATATTAAATATTTTATATATGATTAGTATGGTAAGGTAGATGATTTAGAACATATGAGAAGGTGAAAGAAGGTGGTGGATGTAATTCATAATATGAAATAGATTCAAGATGAGCGGGAGGATAGGTTTGAAAACCATTATTGATCCCCATATATTTTCATTGAGGATGTAGGATTTAGCTAGTATTAGAGATCACGTGTTAAATTTTCCATTAAGAACATATGGATGTGGATCAATAATTATGAGAATATATCTCTTATAGTAGACTACAAAAGTGTTATATCCATTTGTAATTTTGATGATGAGATGTCATTCCTGATTTCAAATAATATTATTTTATCTTGGTCATTGGTGTTAGTTTTTATATTTTAATTTATTGTTTCCATTTTCAGTGAATGTTTTGTTTCTTATGGATCATGGATTATTTCTAACCATAATCAAACACCATATTTATTGTGTTCTGTTTTGTTTACATTAATCCTTATTCTATAAAGGATGTTTTTTGGGAGTGAATTAGAGTTTTGTATGGTGTTTTTCCGTGGAATTAGTTCTTTATTCTAGGTATATAGATCTATAGAATCATGTTTTCAAAAACTTTATAGTTACCTTTCATATAATTTACAGATCTATAGGTTTGGTCATTGATAAACTACTACACTCGGTGCAACAATATTGACATCTAGAATATAATAAAATTTATTTTTTTACAAATGAAATATTATAAATTTTTGGAAATTTTCCAAAACCCTTCTCTAAGTTAAACAAAACACCCTTAGAATAATGAATCCATCAATTTCTTTAGGTATCTACTAGAGTTCATTTATTGTTTTTCACTTGGGGAGGTCCTAGTGCTCTGAAAATAAATAATTAGCTAAATATAAATTGGGAATAATACGAGTAACTATAGGTTTTAGTAGATATGAAACTTATAGGGGGTTTAAACCATATTGAAAATATGTCTTAAAATAACAAATCTTTTAGTTCATGGGGACATATTCAGTGATATCTATTTATGAATTATCTAATTGCACCTTACATTCCAATATCACAGTTAGCCAACACGATGGATTTATCACCATGGGTAGAAAAATAATGATTGCTTCACGAAATCCTCAAGCATAAAGAAACCAATGTCACTCATTTATCTTGTTTTATGTCATATGTTCAAAATAAAATCATTTTACTAATCAATTCCCAAAATTACCAGCATTATCTATGAATTGTGTTGGGGTTATTCATGGTAGTTATTTTCAATAGTTTTATCCTAAATAAGACAATCCATTAAAAAATTATAATTATACATGCCTTGATAATGAAAATATGTTGCATATTTAAATCATGATAAGAAATAAAAAATATAAGTGATTCCAAAGAAAAGTTGGTAATCATTATCAACATAAAACAAGTTAGTTCAAGGGGTATGGAATTAATTCAAGAAAAACCTCCCCAAAAGATTAAATAACTGAACCCTCATCATAATACCACATTAAAGAATATTTATAAGACCAATAAAAAATGCACTATAGAATCTGTTGACCCTGAAAGGATAACATACAAGTAAATTGTATGTGTTGATGAGTTAAGTGTTAGTTAATTTAGGTTTATATAAAATTATAAATCCTAGGGATAAAATCCATTTTTTACAGTGACACTACATGAAAACATGGATAATGTACCTATAAAAGATCATATATATGATTTAGTACATATTGAAGATAAAATTCTATTATATGGTATAATGGAAAATGATTAATTTCCATCGCCATTGTTTAGTCCAAAACTGACAAATAAAATGTGAATTTTTTTTTGAAATATTATTAGAAGACATTAATCAACATGTTTTAGAGTTGTATTATTATATCATCAAAGTGAAATAATACCTAAGAACATTTTTAAAATATGTTTAGACTCTAATTATTTTTTATTAGGATACATTATCAATATATTTTAGCAACATTGTATTTTTTTTTCAAAATACATGTTTCTATGATATATCGTATAGTGAAACATTTAATATTTATTATTTATGAAATATTTTATTTCTCTATTGATTTTTTTATCCAGGGATGAAATAAAGTAAATTCCTTTTAATGAATTTACAGTATATCTTATCGGGTTTAATGATTCATATTAATATTCTATATGTTTAGAAACATTACATTAAAATGTTTATTTAAAAAATATTTTTTTTGTAATTTTGACATAATATTTGATGATCATATTGAGTTTTTAAATATGATCTGTTCTTGATGTTTTCTAATAAATCTACTCTGATGAACTCCACCATTGACACACATGTATTATATGAGACCCTAAATAAGAATAAATCCAATTCAGTTGATCTTTAAATTTTACTTATGATACATACTATTATGATTCTATATACTCTTGATTTGAAACATTTACTTTAAATTCATAAATATCATTACATGTAATGGGGTGAAATTTTTCAATTTATTTTTTCAATGAACTTTATAACTCATCAATTGAATAGGCACAATTACTCAATTTCTATTTATTAATTACCCATATGAAACAACATATTAGTTATCTACAGTAATTTCTCATATTTGTGCATTCATATTATTCTCTTAGTGGATGAGAAAAAAACTACGAATGTTCAATAAACATTGAAGCCAATATTACTTTATTAATTTAAATAATATTTGAATGAAATTTTGACTATTAGAATAATTTCTATTAGCTTTTATTAAATGTCTATGAACCTAATTTAAATATTACATCTGAAAAGCTATTTTACTATAGTAATGAATGATAATAATGATTTAGAGCCTACTGGGGACTTGGATTGTTGATTGGTTCTAATATACTATTAATATAATAATTAATTCATCTAAAATGATAATTCTATTTTCCCATTACTGACTAAATGATTAAATGGCTTCTAAGAGTTTCATGTTATTGTGTTCTAGATAGATAATATAGAATTATTAATATTAATATATCTGTATTGGATCTAGAGAAAATTATATTTAGCTTCTACATTGGAACATTCACATATATATGTACTCCATTATTTTTATGATATTATCCCCTCAATTTTAGGCATTTGATGATTATTATATTTATTGATCACCTTTTTCGATGAATATAAGTTTTATAGATTATTCTTATATATGTGTGCCATAATTTGTTGAGTGTTTATCATGTTTATTATTTTTTACTACAAATATTTATAGATTATAACATATTTATAAACTATAATAAATTTAATTTTATCATTGAGAGATGTATTTAAGATAATAGTGGTTTATGAAATAGAAATTTAAGATGAAAATATATTATAATTATCATTCCATACATTACAATAATAATTTTAAATACATAAGTAATTTTTTCAGAGCATGCTATTATTTATAAGATATTGACCTTGTATTTTAATAAATAATACAATAATTTATATTAATTATTACCAACGTATATTGATTTTTAATTTTATAATTGTTACATCATTTTATAAAATGATTTTAAGTGAAATAACATATCTCCCTAATTTTTTCAACATAATTTATAGACCATATTGTTTAATCATGTATGACGCATCAAATGATTATAATATTTGTCTTATAAAAAATAATTTACAAAAATTACCTTTTCATTTCATATGCTTCCCAGACAATAGATCCAATCATTTAAAATATTACTACCTACTATAAATAGTATCATACCATAGTGACTTCATTAGATATATTTATACACTACCTTTTTGGTTTAAAAGAAAATGTTTTTAAATTTAATTTATACCATAGATGAATTCATAAAATCCTTATTCTAAATATAAACTCATCACCTAGATGTTACCCTTATAAGATTTTAATATTGATATTATAGATAAGATAAGATTACAAGTTATTGTATCAAATATTACATGCATTGTTCCCCATTACAAAGGCATTGACTCCTTTTATTTCAATCTTAATAGACATGTTTTCTCATATGATAAATTATATAAGTGTAGATATACAATACCACTATATATAGAAATTATTAATTAATGTGTTGCATTTAAGATTCCTTCATTGTTAAATATATATCTGGATACTAAATTACATAATTAATCAAAATGTTTTTTTTCGTAATGAGACATATTTATAGATAATGTTTGATGAATTAGGGACTAAAAATATGAATATAGGACTCTCGAATTCCATTTTTTATATTTTTCACACCCTTTCATGTGACAATCACATTGTTCCATAATGAATTGCTTTATATATTATCAATTATGATTTATATTAATCCACCATATTTATATATCAATATTAATGTTTTATCATATATACATGATTGATGTTTATTAAAAACATCTGTTATTAGAAAGAAATTTATCAATGTTTGTACATTTTTTATGTTTAGGGTATTAAATCAATTGTACCAATAATTAATTAAATTGGTTAAATATATATTTTTTACTGAAAATATATGTTTCCATGTGGGTTAATGATACCCCCACTAGGAAATATGATGCTACCCTCATGATCGTATAATTCTCATACTGTGGTTAAATTTTGAGGTATTATTTATTTTCAAGTTCGGTGTTTCCTAGGTTTATCATATGTGACCAAGTGACTAACATATGTATTCCTATTATAGAATATCTACTATAGATGTATGGTGTTTTATATAAAGATCATATGTAAAGACCCGAAAATTTGAAGGAATTTTTTTTCATAAATACATTGGAATTTTACGAGTCTCTGGCATCTGACGACACCTGATTCGTAGGCCTGGTGTGCCCAGAATCAATTTATGAAGATTATCTCTGGTACGTTCAGTGAACGAATGAGCATGATTTTCTATCTTTTGAACTGGTGCTCGGAATTGAAATCCGAGGGCACCAATGAACTCCCAGCGCTGATAATTGCTTAAGGGGACCTTTAGCGCAGTTGCATTTTAAGCGCGTTGAGAATTAATTTTTGGGGAATTAGTTTAAAAATAAATAAAATTGGTGTGTAAAATTTTATTTATATCTAAGGTGGTTAAATCCTACAAAGGGGAGTTATGGGTGGGACCCACGACCACCTAACTACCCATGTGTGGATATTTGGGAGGTGGGGCCCACACGATCCCCAACCGTCCGCCTTCCATAACACTTTTCAAACCCCTCTTTAAACTCCCCAAATATCTCCCTTAAACCCCTTTTTGATGAATGTGTTAATGTTGTTAACTATCCCTTTTATGACACCTCTTCACTTTCTCCTCTCCCATTAATTCATGACAACACCTTAATTAATAAATTGAATCCTCCAATGTAATTAATGAGGTGTTTGAATTTTGATGTGGATGTGTTAATAAAAATATTAGCCAAGCCTAATATTTTATTATGCGAGGAGCCTTTTTGATGGGAGGGGGATCTGCTGGAGAACTTCCTCTCCTTCCTCCTTTGTTGCACCACCACCGAGGTTCCATATTCTCCGATGAGACACTGACGAACGAGCAAGGATCAGTAGTGTGGTGCGAGAGCAACGAACTATGTACTCTTCAACGTCTTCCATGGATCGAATCCAATGAATGATGCTCGTTCCAGGATCGAAGGAACTTTACAGAAGTGATGAATGCCAACGACCATCGTCACCGTCATCTCTTACCTTGCGACGACGTCAACGAGATGACATCCACCCTTTCGCGACACCGTCATCCATGATGCTCAGCTACCACTGATCTTTCTTGAGGTATGGGGTTTTCGTATATCGTGTATATGTGATTTATATCTCGTGCATGGGTATTTAATTGCAGGGTGTTTGTATAATTTATTTTGAATAAATTAAACCCTTGTGATTGATGAATTTTGGATTGAGCCTCAAATACGGAGGGCACGGGCTAACGAACAAGCCCGGACCCTCCGCTGGTTGTTCATTGGTGCACGGATTGACGTGCGATGATGAAATAGGCCGCAAAGGTGATTAGAAGCCGTCACAGTAAAGAGCAGGTCCCAGGAGAGACGTGGGCGCAAACGGAGGGGGAATCGGACCACCGGAGCGCGTCTGGTGGTCCGCAGAATGTGTTGTCGGTGCGCTGCCGGAAAAAATCCACCGCAGCTCAGCCACGAAGGCAGAAGAAAATCAGAACGACCATGCTGTTCTGGAAAGGGATAGGCATGGCTTAATACCGCGCTAGCTGGCCGCCAACGCCCCCCGGTCGGGCCGGGGCGGGCCCCGCGGACCTGACCGCCCTCGCCTGGTCGGGCCGCCAGCGCTGAGCCAGGCCGCCCCGGCCGGGCCGGGCCACGCCCAAATGGGCCGGACCCAGGACCGGGTCGGTGTGACCGGGTTTGGGCCGACCTAAGGGGTGTTGGACCGGGTCGGACTGATCCCAGACCCCCTATTTTCGGACCATCTTCAGTTAAACACTCATGACATGAGTTCTGGACATCCGATCGATGCACTGTCTATTGAGTAGGGGTCCTTGGATCAAGTCGGTCGTTTTGGTATATTACACTCATGGTTTTGAGGAAGTTTATATATGTCTGGGTTGGTTTGTACACGAAACCAACCGGTCCACCAGGACAAAAAGGCTAATAACTCATAGACCGGGCGTCTGATTGACGCGCCGTCTATTGAATTGAGATCCCTATGATGTGACAAATCTTTATAATACTTCTTCATGGGACATCGTGACACGTGGACTATCAACCAGTGGCTCATGGATCGGATCCTTTTGGAGACGAGCAGACGTAGTACAAAGACCTTGTATCTGGCTGAGACCTGATGACTACTTGTCCGATTCGAGTCGGAGTGACTTGACTAGCCCAGTGGGGAGCACTATTGTGCTTGGGTGGCAGACCCACAGCGGGGAGCACTACTGTGTTTTGGTGGTAGACCCGCGGTACTCGACAGGAGGAGTACCTCAGTAGGCTCGTAGGGGGAGCACTACTGTGTTGGGGTGGCAAACCCATGGTGGGGAGTACTATAGTGTTGGGGTGTCAGAACTGTGGTACTCAATAGGAGGAGTACCTCAGCTGTCTAAGGTTAGTGAGTAGCACCTCGGAGTCGTGACATGACCACTGTACTCGTTAGAGGAGGATCTCTTCAGTAGTTGTGGTTTCAATATCATTAATGAAAATCCTAGTTTGAGCTGAGTCAACGACCTTTGTGGTTTACCTCACGATTGAGATGGGTTAAATGATAACATAGTTATATTTATGGGAATATAACTAAGTAAAGGTTATCTATTGAGATCTTTATTTTTGGTTTATCCTTGTTGGATTTTGTGAGTCCTTGAGGGTCTCTGAGTCCCTACTGAGTATCATTATACTCACCCATACACGGGCTATGCCCGCACCTCATTGTGTTGGATGTAGATGATAGATAGTGCTGACTGTGGTAGAGTGTACGAGGACTGGACGGTACCCGGAGGTGGGTCTCACGACTATACGGTACCTAGAGGAGATGTACAGACGGACATAAGGACGCGGAGTGCTGAGGAGGACATTTGTACCTACACTTTAGGTAGGATTCGTGGTGGATGATCCAGGAGCTACTTGTCACCTTTTAGTTGATTTCCTTTGAGTTGTACTTTACATTCAGTTGTAGTTGTACCATTCTGTTGGGCTTGTATTTCGGGCCCATTTTGTATTTTCAACTCACTTATTTTACTGCTTTACTTAGTGTATTCTTCCGCTTATTCTTTGGTTGTGTCAGTTTATGTTTTATAAAGGCAATGCCTTCACAGTTATAGGGATTTACACCTTCGGTGCTAGTCGCCAGCCTCTGGCCTATGGAAGGAGGGATTGGGGTATTTAAGACTCGGGACCTGGGGGACGGGTTGCGACAAATTGGTATCAGAGGAATCAGTTATACCACAGAACTTATAACTCTGGTATTTCATTTCTATGAAGAAATAGTGTTAAGGGTACCGAGTGTGGTTTTCAGTTGAGGGATTCTAGTGTTGGTGCGGTAGCTGACGTATCCATACACCATGACCTTGACTTCTGATTTCTGACTCAGTGCACGAAAACACTGATTGCGTGTGTGTTTTCAAAAATTTTCTTAAGTCAACTCAACCAGGTCATCTCACCAGGTTTAATAGTTTGACAGTGTCACATCTATTTAGGATGCCTCCACGCAGACAGTGAGTGGAATTTCCGAGAGAGTACCCGATGATGGCCAACCGGGCGATGAGGCTCTGGTGCAGGGCCCACTTACTATGATGGCACATTCGGGTGGTGTGCCAGCAGTACCACCACTCGTTGGGCAGCAGATGCCACCAATCGTACTTGCTGGTGGTGAAAGCTGACAGAGCGTGTTGCACAAGTTCTAGCTGCAGAGGCCTCTGTGGTTACGAGGCGAGGCAGATTCTCAGGCAGCAGTGGACTGGCTGGAGGTGATTGCTAGAGTTCTACAGGCAGTTTAGACACTAGTAGAGCAGATGGTGATCTTAGCTACTGATGTTTCCCAACGAGTGACCTTGAGGATGGTCAGTATAATGATGGTACTTCGATACGTGGACAGATGCCTGTGATAGTACCTTCGGGTAGTGAGCCAGCTATATCACTACCTGTTGGACTATAATTACAACCGGAGGTATCGATAGATGACATATGTAGGTTTAGTGTCGTACACGTGTTTCAGACTCAGATACTAATCAGGTTCCAAGGCGAGCCCGACTCACAGGCGGCAGAGGAATGTCTTGAAGAGTCGGATGCAAGTTTTCTAGATCAATACATCTTCGGCAGGACAACATGTCGGTAGTTGAGTAGTCATCGAGGCATACCGATCATTCCTAGTACTTGATGACTACGATTCGATCAGTGCTTTAGAACTCGGACCTCTGAGCGAGGTGTGTTTAAAGGATATCTGAGCTAGCACTTTTCCTCTATACATTAATACTTATGTTAGGGTGTTAGAGATAACCTTTGTGGTTGATAATTCTTTGTCTAAGTGGAAACATCCATTAATGGTTAGCAGACGTGGAAGCTGAGCTAGGAGAGCATCATGAGGCGGTGTACTTTTCGACATGTTACAACAACCCACCTTTGTAGTCCCCGCCAGGATCTGGGAGAAAGTGGGCAGGGGAAGAGTGTAGCTACACACAGTCATGGAGTGTGACCCATGGGCTCTAGGAATGATACATGGTATGGTCAGTGTCTACTACTTGCTGCCGTAATAACAGACATTGATATGAATCAGCCCTTCCTTCCACGATTCATGTCCCATACCTAGAGTTTCCGGTTAAGCCATTTACATGACCCTCACATCTGGAGATACCTTGAGAGGAAACTCGATAATCACACTTACGCTGACGGTGTGATCTAACCCTAGAGGTGAGAGTTTCGGTTAAAACCTCTTGGTGGCAGGGTTGAGGCCTTGCGACGTGAGTTTGGGTATGGACTGGGCAACCACAGTTCATACAAAAATTGAATGTATTAGGCAAAAAGGTTGTTGTTTATCTACAACGTTGGGATGGTTTTTTCCTTGGTCAGCAAAAAGGAAACCCCATGCATCATAGGATGGTATCATTCATAAGTATGTGCAATCGATCACTCTGGAGTTGACCAGACTTACCTTTGTGCCAGAATTCTTTAGAGTTGCAACACCACTTCTAGCATTGACGAAGAAGGGGTGACCCTTCGTGTGGTCAGATAGATTCCAGGAGAGCTTTTCAAGAGCTGAGGCAAAGGTTGACCAGTGTGCCCATCTTGAGGGAATTGGGTACATAGTTTACTGCGACACATCAGGGGCCGGACTCGGGTGTGTCCTGATGTAGGAGCGGGCTGTAATCTCCTATGGTTCACGGCAGTTGAGACTGCACAAAGAAGACATAAGACCTATGCTGATATGAGAATAAGACCACTATAGTTCGAGGATGGTGGCCATGTATTTCTACGGGTCTCACCACAATGAGGTCTAAAGAGATTTGGCTGGGGTGGAAAGTTATCTCCACGATTCATTTGACCATTCCAGGTCCTCAGCAGGGTAGGTAGGTGACTTACCGCCTAGCACTTTCACCTCAGTTGCACCAGGTGCACGACGTCCTCCACGTATCTCACCTGAGGAGATACATGGATGACATGACCCACATCATTGATGAAATGGTAACATTCACGGAGGTCCTGGTGGAGGTTAAGGATCGACCGGAACAGGTCCTACATGGACGACCGATTCTTATGTTGTGCGTTCGATGACAGCATGGGAACCTCCAAGAGAACTCATGGGAGCGAAAGGCTCAGATGAAATCCCATTACTTTTCTTTGTTTCCATAGTGTGTGTTGTAGCTTTATGAGGACCTAAATCCCTGAGGTGGGGGTAATGTAAAGACCCATAAATTTCAAGGAAATTTATTTCATAAATACAATGTTATTTTACGAGTCTGTGGCTTTAGAAGACACCTGATTCGGAGGACCGGTGTGCCTAAAATCCATTTCCTAAGTTTAGCTCTGGTAAGTTTAGTGAATGAACGAGGGGATTTTTCTATATTTTGAATCGATGCTAGGAATTGAAATCTGAGGGCACCGATGAACTCGCAGTGCTGGTAATTGCTTAAGGGGACCATTAGCGCAGTTGCGTTTTAAGCGGGATGAGAATTAATTTTTGGGGAATTAGTTTAAAATTAAATAAAATTGGTGTGTAAAATATTATTTATAACTACAGTGGTTAAATCCTACAAAGGGGAGTTAAGGGTGGGACCCAAAACCACCTAACTACCCTTGTGTGGATATTTGGGAGGTGAGGCCCACACGATCCCCAACCTTCCACCTTCCATAACACTTTTCAATCCTCTCTTTAAAATCCCCAAATATCTCCCTTAAACCCATTTTTAATTAACATGTTAATGTTGTCAACTCACCCTTTTATGAGACCTCTTCACTTTCTCCTCTCCCATTAATTCATGAAAACACATTAATTAATAAATTGAATCCTCCAATTTAATTAATGAGGTGTTTGAATTTTAAAATGCATGTGTCAATAAAATTATTAGCCAAGCCTAATATTTTATTAAGGGAGGAGACTTTTTGATGGGAGGGGGATCCGCTGGAGAACTTCCTCTAATTCCTCCTTTGTTGCACCACCATCGAGGCTCCATCTTCTCTGATGAGACACTGACGAACGAGCATGGATCAGTAGCGTGTTGCGGGTGCACCGAACTATGTTGACTTCGATGTCTTCCCTGCGTTAGATACAATGAACGACACTCGATCTGTGATCTAAGGCACATTATGGAAGCGACGAATGCCATTGACCGCTGTCACCTTCATCTCTTACCTTGAAACGACGTCAATGAGCTGACGTCTACCGTTTCGCAACACAGTCATCCATGATACTCGGCTACCACTGATCTTTCTCGAGGTAGGGGGTTTTCATGTATAGTGTATATGTGATTTATACCTTGTGCATGGGTATTTAATTGCAGGGTTTTGGTATCATTTATTTTGAATAAATTAAACCCTTTTCATTGATGAATTATGGATTGAGCATCTAATGCGGAGGGAACGTGCTAACGAACAAGCCCGAACCCTCTGATGGTTGTTTTTTCGTGCGGGAATTGATGGGGGACAATGAAACGGGCCGCAACAACGATTCGAAGATGTCGTAGTGAAGAGATGGCCCCAGGAGAGACGCGATAACAGAAGGTGGGTGAATCGGACCCTGGAGAGCATTCGGTGGTCCACAGAAAGTGCTGTCAGCGCGCCACGCCGGCACGGCGGCACCGGTGTCTGTCGGCGGTGGCGCGCCACCGGAACAAATCCATTGCGGCTGAGCTGCAACAGAGGAAGAAAACCGGAACGGCCCGACCATTCCGGAAAAGGGAGAGGCGCAACTTAATGATGATCCATGCAGCCGCCAACGCCCCCCGGCCAGGCCGGGGCGGGCCACGCGGACCGGACCGCTAGTGTCGGGCCGGGCCACACTGGCCGGTCTGGGCCGCACTGGCCGGGATGGGTTGTACCAGCCGGGCCGAGCCGCGCCCAACCGGGCCGGACCCAGACCCGGGTCAGGTCGACCCGGTTCGGGCTGACCCAGGGGGTGTTGGGCCGGGTCGGACTGGGCCCAAACCCCCTATTTTCACACCATCTTCAGTTAAACGCTCATAATGTGTGTTGTGGACCTCCAATCGATGCACTGTCATTTGCGTAGGATTTCATGGATCAAGACGTCTGTTTTGGTATATTACACTCATGGTTTTGGTGATGTTTATATATGGCCAGGTTGGTTCATACACAAATCCAACCAGCCCCCCCGGACAAAAAAAGCTACTAACTCACAGACCGGGCGTCCGATTGACGTGTCGTTTGTTGTGTTGATATCCCTATGATGTGATGAATCATTTTGATTCTTCTTCATGGGACTTCATAAAACATGGAGTGTCGACCAGTGGCTCGTGAGGCGGATCCTCCCAGAGATGAGCATACAGAGTACGGAGACCTTGTAGCTGGCTGAGACCTGATGAATGCTTGTCTGATTCGAGTCATAGTGACTTGACTAGCCCAGTGGGGAGAACTACTATGTCTTGGGGGCAGACCCAGAGATGGGAGCACTACTATGTTTGGCTGGCAGACCCGCGTTACTCGATAGGAGGAGTACCTCTGTAGGCTATTAGGGGGAGCACTACTGTGTTGGGTTGGCAGACCCATAGCGGGGAGCACTACAATGTTGGGGTGGCAGGCCCACGGTACTCGATAGGAGGAGTACCTCAGTAGTCTAAGGTTAGTGATCAGTGCCTTAGAGTCATGACATGACCCCTGTACTTGTCAGAGGAGGAGTTCTTCAGCAGTTGTGGTTTCGATATCATTAATGAAAATCCTAGTTTGAGCTGAGTCAAGGACCTTTTGTTTTACCTCATGATTGATCTGGGTTACTTGATAACATATGTATATGTATGGACATATACCTAAGTAAAGGTTATCTCTTGGGATCTTTCTTTGTGGTTTATCTTTTTTGGATTTTTTGAGACCTTGAGGGTCTCGGGGTCCCTAATGAGTGTCGTTATACTAACCCATACACGGGCTAGACCCGCACCTCGTTGTGATGGATGCAGACGACAAACAACGCAAACAGTGGTGAAGTGTACAAGGACTAGATGGTACCCAGAGGTGGGTCTCACGACGAGATGGTACCTGGAGGAGATGGAATGACGGAAGGACGCAGAGTGCTGAGGAGGACATCTGTACCTACCCTTCAGGTAGGATCCATGGTGGAAGATCCAAGAGCTTCTTGTCACCATTCAGCTGATGTCCTTTGAGTTGTACCTTACTTTCAGTTGTTGCTGTACCATTCTGTTGGGCTTGTATTTCTGGCCCTTTTTATAATTTCAGCTCACTTGTTTTACTACTGTTCTTAGTGTATGCTTCTGCCTTTTCTCTGGTTGTATGAGTTTACATTTAATAAAGGCAATGCCTTCCCAATTATAAAGATTTACACCTTTGGTGCTAGTCAATAGCCCCTGGTCTACGGAAGGCGGGCTTGGGGTAGTTACGACTCGGGCCCCAGGGGCCGGGTTGTGACATCTTACTTCCAATCACTACCAGACTAATGTCCAAGATGAGGTATCCATTAACGAGGTCAAATTTATCCTAAATAAAATGTTATAACTTTATAAGAATGATTGCAGTAAAATATTATATTATTCATTGAGGTATTATTATATTTATTTTAAGAGTATAATTGGTATATTCTATTATAAGAACATGTTTACTGAAAAATATTACCTACCAATTGAGTAAGATATTTCTGAATGTTGGGATATTAATAAATTTTATATGAGTCACTAATATGTAGATATTCAGAGGAATATGTACGTTTACATTCTTGAAAATATCATAACAATCATTTTGAAGACTATGGGATTTTTAATTAGATATCAAATGCACTTAATGACTAGTTGATGTTCTACATGTAATTTAGAGCTATGGAGATGGTTTTTCATTAAATTCCAATAAAAATTGTAAGTTATATTATGAATAGTATAAATTAAAAATCATTTACTATTAATTTGAAATGCATAAACCATATTCTATTGAACAATTTAAATCACTCATTGAATAGATCCACATAAACAAAATTTTCAACACATAATCCATTAGAAAAGATTTTTTCCTTTGACATTAATCTTGATTTAGTTTTTATATTTCTATAAAACATTGAGGTCATTGTAATATTTTGGTGTTGGTAAGGACATGTTTTTCGTTATTTAGACATTATTTAGAATGTTAACATTTATTTTTAATTTAATTGTTTAGAAGATCTTGTAGTATGTAATTTTCATTAAAAATTGATATATATCACCAATGTATTTTAACATTTCATGGTTTAATTTTGAATATTTTCAATGCTTGATTAATTTTATAGATGTTGAAATTCGCCACTGTTTAATTATCGGGTTTGATTGGATATTTATTAAATGATCACCACTATAATATGACTTATTTTATTTCATATATATAATTCAATGATGAATTTAAATTTCTTATATTCCAATGATAGGGAGAAATTTCAATAAATAAAATCGTTGAAAAATGATCATTGATTTTATAAAATAATTATTTTATATTGGTCATATTATTCATTCATTATAATTATTTACACTCAATGATAATTAATCAGTTGTCTTTATTACTAAAAGGATATGCTTGATAATCAATCATTAATGGTTATTATGATATTTATGGTTTATATAACTATTTATAAAAATAATTATGATTATTGAAAAACCAATCTATGTGTGTGTTTTTGGATTTAATAAAATAATTATAGGAAATACCCATTTTGTATATTACAGAAATATTATTAGGGAATTACTTTTAAAACCATAGGAAATGTTTGAGCACCCACAATATTAGGAAAATATATTTTTTATGTCTAATTACTTAGGTATCTAGGTTAAATTACAGAGTAAGGATTCTAGAATATATTAAATAAATAAAAAAGGAATTAATAATGACTAAAATACCTATAATTTCTTATATATTTCATCGTAAAGGTTTAGGTGAATTCTGGGGAATATTTAACGAACTTCCTTTGTGTAAGATTTTAAATATTAACATATCCTTAGAAAAAAAATAATTGAATATTATTATTATTATTATACATGGTTTACTTTGATTAAAAACGTGTTTTTAGGAAATAAGATGGTTCATTAGTTATGATATTGTAGAGTTATTTCGAAGGTTATCATGAACCATAAGAGTGAAGATTTCTATATTGGTTTTACATATTTTGAGTGAGGATTATTACTTTTATTAAAATAGTTTTCATAAAATCTGATAAAGAGATTAATTTATTTATAGCATGCAAACTATATTTTAGTAAATTAATGTCAAATGATCAATGTTGATTTTTATCAAAAAAAATCTGTATACTACGATGATTACCTTATATGAAATAGTCATGTGTGGGTAAGATATTCTGATAACTTGCCTATTATGATAAATTTATAATTTAATATTCTAGTGATTCATTTCATTTTGTATAATTTTTTAAAAATTGAAATTTTATTTGATTCTTTCCAATAGTTTAAATATTTATATGTTGGGGTCCGTCCTGTAATGATTCAGAATATTATTTAACTCATTCACATTATTGGTGAAATATTTATACAAATTTATTTATTTATTTTAATATAATATTCAGTCATCCTTGAAATTATTTTCAGAATATTTTAATTTACTAAAATGGATACATTTTCCTAATTATCTTCCATTTTTTATTAAATAATTAATTTCAATTAATGAAACCTATTCATTTTTTAGAGTGTTTCTAAAATATATTATAGATAAAATGAGCTTATATTAAATAAATAGTTAAATACTGAAAATATAATTTGTATAAAAATAGAAAAAAATATTATCTATGATATAATTGATTTAACAAGAGATAAATGAGATTTTTGATATCATTATGTTTTATAAATTATTTTAGTATCGTAGAACGCAATTTATGTGATTAATAAAGAATTTTTTGGATAATAAAATATATTGATTTAAAATTTTAAATAATTTATTGTGGTAGATTATCATTTTTAAGGGTTATTCATCTATATGTGGAGAAGAAAAAAATTGTATTGAGGAACCCTTTGGTGTCAGTAGATTAAAAGAATGAAAAGATTATTATATTCCTTCATAAACCCATTAAAATGGACAAAAAAGTGATTAAAATAGTTTAATCTATAAATTTGAATGGAAAAAATAGGAATAAATATATTCAAACTACAATATGCAATTTTTGATATTAGAGAATGTAGAATTTCAAATTTTGGAAGGAACTATGACTACGAATGTGAGTGTAATGTTTATAGAATTGAAACTATTCTAGTTATTGAATCATGTATTTGATTATTATGAGATATATCTTCCTATGAATATAAACCTATAAATAAAATCATTTAGAAACTCTTAATCTATTGTTAGTTTGGAATTTTTTATTCCAAAACTATTTGAATTGGAACCCTTTAAATTATAATAATTAATAGTACTATATAAATTTTATATAAATTATATTTTTATATATTTAGTATGATTTCATATATTTTATATATTAATATTTTATTTAAAATTCTATCGTATTTATCCTATTTTTTTATAACCTTCTTCACTTTCTAACATCCAAAAATAATCAGAGTAGTTCAATGTTTCAAATCATATTTCCTAGTTTCAAATTCACATAAAACGTCATTATATCCCACAGAAAACCAAAACACAATATTATTTCATGATTAATGTTAATTAGAATACATAATTCACACTGTAAATAAAATATTATCATCATCCACATCAACAATTTAATCATCCACATTGTTTATAGCCACCACCTCAACCAAGACCAATAGATGAAAACACTAACTCTATTAGACATAGACAAAATATCACTGCCATTATACCATGAAACCAAAATATTAATATTTGAAATTCACTTTTAATATTTAGATTTATTTAAATAAGTGTTTCGGATTCATTCTACTATAAGATGGATAAGATGTTGAGAATTAATTGACGATAGATTGTTCAAATGAAATTTCAGATTGAAGTGGGAATTTAATAGGATATCGATCATAATGTGCTAGGTTGTTTGGGATAATGTTTATGTTCCCTATTTACCTGATATATCTATAAAATTGATGATTTCAACTAGATATTGACAATCATGGTATCAAATATATGGTGGCCTAAGTATGTAGTATGTTGGTGCAACCAGAACAATGACTGGAATCAATTATATATATGGTGTGTAACCACATTATGATGAAATGTTTGAGTTATATTATGATTACTAAATAAATTAAACACACATGGATTAATAGCCATAGATTTAATAATTTTACACATCGAGAAATATACATTTCAGTGTTCTCCTCTTGAAATATGATGAAAATTCAAATCATGTAATTTAAATGTGTTCTTTACTTTTATACATTCATATTTGTTTTTTATTAATTTTCAAGAAACTCTATTCATGGTGATTTGGAGTTCATTCTAGATTCAAATGTTTTAGATTACTTACTCAGGATGGTATGGAATTCCACAATGTATGACGTTCGGATGGTGTTGAACATTCAACAGATTAATAATCCTTGTTCTTGTGGTTTATCATATGATGGTTTCACATTTCTATTTTTATGTTCAAAAAAAACCACCATAAACCATAATTTCATCTATAATTTGGGTTTTAAATAGTGAAATCTCATACCTAGATCTGATCCAATTATAAATCCATTAACAAATATATTATTCGATATCAATATCTATGAATCTATACCCAAAACGAGACCCTTTTAATCAATCATAACCATGATTTGTTTTCAATTTATTCTATTAAACACTTTTGGATTGATTTATATCCATACGTGTGATTCATATACGAGAAACAATCCATCTATATAGGACCTCAAATATTCCATTGGTAATTTTTGTCAACATTTTGATGCTACATTGTTCTCAATTTTTCCGAAAAAATTGCTCTAACAATAATTCTATTATTTTAGAATCAAATTTCTATTGATCCCCATTATTATTGACATCATCATGTGAAGAAGAAATTTCTAAGATGTGTAGAAAAAAATTCAATTTATATAATATTAATATAGTATAAAAAACATAATATTATAAAGAAAATCATAGAATATTAAAAACACATTAAACACCTCATTGCACTCGATTATTTTTTTTTAAGTTTGAAGCGACTGGGATCATCTCTCAATAATCTCAACACCCTCTTTGTGGTACCATTTAATGTAAAATACTTTATATAAATTGGTACAACCATGAACTCATTATGATCTCCCAATGAATGGTTTATCCTTGATTGATTTTACATCTGACCCTACAGTTGTTTTAGTGACCAGAAAGACCAATCGACCAATTATTGATTGCTAGTATGGAGACATAATGTACTTCAATTACTAATTATTCCATTATAAATGTCTCATCTGTTTCCCCTTCTAAACTGAAATCCACTATCTTGAACACCATTTTTTAAATTTTCAATTCACTCCTGTTGTCAACCCATTTTCTATATAAAATATAAACTTGAAATTTTGTGTAATCCAACTGATAAATCAATTTGATAATGAAAAAATATGAAATATTATAATAAATTGAATTTATATTTAGCACCCCATGATTTAATAGTACGTTATCTCATTAATGTTATTAAATAGCTTGTGCTACATGCAACACCGAGTTAGAGCGAAACACAACTTACTAAACTAATCATTCATAAAGTAGTTATAAATTGTTCTAACAGAATTTTGATTATTACTTACTCTATATAATTTTAACATTAATATTATGTGTTTCATAGACATAATATAAGAACAAATTCAGTTTTTTCAAATAAAAAAAGTATCTTTCAAATGATGCAATTTTACCACCTTTTAATGGAAACCCCTTTTTAAAACAAATATTTGACACTTCTATATATTAAATTAAATTTAATTAAATTTTTCTTTAGATGCGGGGAAAAAAATTAGTTTAGATAATTTTTTGGTACTTTTTTGATAACATTCATATTTTGTTAAATTGTGAAAAATAGTATATTTTCATTGAAAACAACTTTTTTAATCGTAAGGATTTATTTTGTTAAATTATGAAATTTAATGGTTTTCATGAATAATTAGATAATATTTTTTTTCATTTAATACAATGTAGTTTGTTATATGTAATTTCACATTTAAATTTGACATAAATAAATGTCAATATTTTATAGTAATTACATTTTTTAAAAACCAGATTTTTTGTTTCTAACAATTGGATTAATTTTATATTAATAAATGAAACATATATATTTTTAATTTAGTAAAATATACTTCATTTATGAATTCCGAATATAAAAATTAGCTTCGGGCGATTTTCTGGAATTTTTCTGAAAACATTCAATTTTTGATGAATAGTTAAAAACACTGAGTTATTCTTTAAAACCGACATTTTTTTAAATAATTAATTATTTTATTTAAATATATTTTTGGTCAAAATAGATACATAATACCTATATAGGTTTAATGTAATTCATTGGAGTTAGTTTATAATAATTTTAGATATATAAAAATTTTATCGATCTTTTTACCGTCTTTTACCCACCTCCTAGGAGCATTTGTAAATTTGAAAAAAAAATAATTTTACCACATCTATGAATTAAATATTAATTCTAAGAGACACACATTTGATATCATTATGTAAAATTTGGTTCAATAAAATAAAAATATTTTTTTTGTGAATAGTAACTTTTGACTTTTATTTACCACGATTAAAAGTAAATTGGGTAATTAAAGGTAAATATGATATTATTATTACCATAACACATGTCTTAATTATTTTGGATAATATTAATTCGACCACAAAAAACCTTATGAATAAAATATGATCCTTTAGGTCCACTATGATTAGATCACAACATTTATTATTATTTAATTCAAAGAACAGTAAAAAGTGTTAAATTGAATGTTTAATAAAAAAACCATTTTTAATATTGGGATAAATATAAGATAAATTCGACAATAAATATTCACTAGAAATATACAATTATTTACTACATAATTTTATTTTATTTATAATTTTAGAAATTAAATAATTTAATTTATTTATGACACAATGACGATGTAGTAATTACCTTATTAATGAGATATTAAAATAATTCATATAATAAGTATCCAAATAAATGAATTATGATAATTTTTATGAATTATACTAATTTTCTAATTTAATATGACATGTTAGGGTTGATTAAATGAATATTTTTCTATGAAATAATTCTGTTATGAATTTAGAAAAAACAAAATACCAAATAGTGCCAAAATTGACATAAAAGTATTTTTAAAAGAAATATTATATTATTAATTGGTATTCTATTACTAAAATTCTACGGATCAAACAAATGGATTGAATACTATTATATATGTCATTAATGAACCACTTGGGGTTCTCTTGGATGTTTATAGTAATTTTATTAACCATATGATATAAAAATACAATGAGACAAGGTAAATGTAAAACTATTTAACTAAGAGTTAAATCTAAAAGATAAGGATAATATAGTGACCCAATCCTGTCTAAAACCTATTAGATGAGTGTTTTTCAACCAATCCCCACCTTAGACTTTAAATAATTTATTTTGGATCCACTAAAATCTTTAAATGATTTCATTATAAAATAATATTTCAATTTTTTCCTAAGGTTCCCCTAACCCATCTTATAAAAGGGCACGTCCCCTTCTCTAAAATTCACACCTTCATAACCATTTGGATCTTCCAACCCCTACCAAAATATCATCCCAACTATCCTCCCTTTATCCTAGATGCCTTCTCTAAGTCATAAAGCCAACCTAATGTTCCCATTTGATCAAATAAAAATGATGAACCTTAATAAGATGAGGTTAAACATACCCTTGACCAAAGGAAAGTGAAATGTAAAGGGTAATTTCAAAATCTCTTTATTATCCAAGTTTGTTTTTACGTTAGTATCTATTGAGAACTCTTTATGATCCACATCCATTTTTCTTAAAAATTTATTTCAAAACATTTTTACAATGGGTTAAATATGTTTATACCGTTTTTTTACTTTTTATAAAATGGTTTCAATATAATCATTTTGTCGTTTTCCAAACAAGGTAATTTACGACCTTTTCGAAAAAGATAAGGAAAGAATGTTTTTTAACATATTTCGAGGGTGCATCTATTTTCCATTGTTAAAACATCATTGATGCTTCCCTTACAATATTTTAATAATATTTTCAAAATAAATATTTTCTTTATAATTATGTGACTCTTAAATGATTTCAAAATAGAAAGAGATATTTTTCTCAAATAGGTTTGATTTCATCAATGTCAACATCCATTGATAAATTTTACACTTGTTTGAAGTTGATTTATTATGATACAAATATACCATATTGAATTTAAGGTTTTGTGATATGTTTGAATGTGGATGAGTTATTTTTATGTTATTCATAGTTTATGGATAATGTATGGACATTTCGTATGATAGTTTAAATACGAATGTTTATGTTAAATTTTAACCTTTTCTTAAGATGAATGTATTATACTAGTATGTTCCTGGATGGGGACCTGTAAAAGTAAGCCCTCCTGGTGGGGTCTAGTAATAGTAGACCCTCTTGGTTGGAGTCCGGTTATAGAGGCACTTTGGGTTGGAGTCCTGATACAAAGGCTCTTTGGGTTGGAGTCCAGTTATAGAGGCTCTCCAGGTTGGGGTCTGGTTACAGTTATCCCCTAGGTACTTTCACGAGGCCTTGAGACAGAAATTAATATCATGTACTATACACTCCCCCATTATGAAATTAGTTATTACATGTGATTATTATATTAGTATAATATCCATGTGCATGTTTATATGGTAATGTTTGATTTATTTTTGCCATATAATGTTCATGTTTATGTTTGAAAGGCTGTTGTTTTTATAACACATCCTTCCTGAAAAGTTTATAGCATCAGCTAAATTCTTTACCCTTACTGTGCATTTGAGATCACCCCTTTCTTATGTTTTATTTTACAAGGATATGGATAACATAGTTATGAGTGACTTGCACACATAATCTAGGAGGCTTGGATATTTATATTGTAATAAATTACTGTTGTTTTTCTTTTCAAGTTGTAATGTTGAACTTCTTGTACATAATATATTTTCCAAGACTACTAAACTGATTGGTCCATCAGGAGTTGATTCCTTGTAATCATGAAAATGTATTAAAATAATACATCGACTGTGGGTAACTGGGGTTGGGGAATTACATTTGGTATTAGAGTAAGTTTATTAAAAACCATGCAAACTATATTAAGATAAACACTGATTAGAGCACATTATCCTAAGAAATAATTTAAGGATTAGTATAGAAGAACTTACTATAATTTTGGTAATGTAGAGATTTTTCAATTATTCCAAACAATACATCCCTATCTGGATACGAGCAAGTAGAGGTGGCTCTGGCGCAAATGTACCTAGTGGTAAAACCTGAAAACACTACTTTGAGCTAGACTCGAATGGGGACGGGTGCACAACAATGGGCCTTACTACACTATTGGTTATGATACTCCGGGAGATATGATTAGGATATTTCTCCTTTTCATTACAAACAACTATGAAGGGTTTATGAGTATACACCTCCTGAGATAAAACATTTTTATGATTGTGGATTATATCCATGAACTACTCAATTTAGGTTAACTTTTATACAAGAATGGAATTATGCATTGCGATTTATAAACTAACCTAGTGTATGTCGTTGTTAAGAAATGCCTCCCAGTATATGGAATGAGACCTCCAACATTACACATGATCCAAAGCGTAAGAAGGATCATATCTTTCATGTTGTTAAGCAAATATTTAGAAAGGAAATAGTCTCCCATGTGTTATCATTATATTAAGAAATAGTATCATGTGTTAATAAGATATGTAAATAATTTTCAGAGCCTTTTGGCTTGGAAGGGAAGCTAGAGAACAAAAACAATGTTTGAATGAATGATGGATAAAGGGAATAACGAAAAGAAGTATTTTCCCATATCTGACAGTTGTGGAAAGAATCACCTTGGTAAATGCCTAAAGGGAATGGGAGTTTGTTATAAGTGTAGAGAAAAATGGCACCAATTATGTGATTGCAAGGATAAGAAAAAGGTTTCATGTGTACGATGATTCACTAGTAAGGAGTTGGGTCACTATGTGAGTCAAGGACCAAATCATTATAATATACCATAATATATGCTATTAGAAAATAATCATTTTAAGATACTACCACAGATGAAGAGGAATGACTTGTGGTCTTATGTTATTATGTAATTTCAGTGTTGTATTGTTGATACACCAGTTATATGAATTATGGAAATAAATAAGGATAATATTACAATACTATTTCATTGAAGATTTGAGATTATATGGTTTTATGAAAAGTGACTCAACAAAAATTTAATCTTTTTGGAAAATACATGGTGGGAGGAAAGTTAAACTGTAATATGGTCCTGATACTAAGGTAGTAATTTTGGAATGAGAGATGGTTGATTTGGATAAATTATATTGTATATTCTTGAATATCTTGGAAATGATTAATGGTTTGATTATTTCATCATTGTTAGAGTATTCAAAATTTTTAGATACAATGAATATATACAGTATTCTATAAGGAATAAGAAAGAATGAATGTAATCAATAACGTTTTATGGTAATTCAGGGTGTTACTGTCTTTAAATAGAATACATGGTGATGGTATTCACATGTTATTACGTAGAAAAAAATGATCTTTATTGTGTTCTAAATCTTTATAAATTTTGATTTGCGAGATTGGAAAGATGTATATTGGATAAGTCTAAAGTTTGGAATGGATGAAGTTTGACATTGGATACTATTTTTAAGATATAAAATTTTTTTAGATAATTTTGTTTTAATTTTTTATAAAAGCACAACCCAGAGGTTGGGCGACAACCAATCACATCCGACAAGGCAGTGAGACTTGAAACCACAACCAAAGGGTGACAAGGTTGAATCCCCTACAACTGGACTACATGATTTCCTAGATTTTATAATGATGTTTTTTTTCAATGTTCTAATAGGTGAATTATAAATTCATTTTTTTGAACCATATACCATTAGGATAAATAGAGTATTTTTATTATCTTTTGTAGTGAATGATGAGTTTGTGGTAGAAATTAGTTAAAGGAAGGAAATCTAAATGTCAGGTATATTCTCTTTCTCTTTTTCTATGAATAAATTAATTATTAAACATTAGTTAAGGGATATTAAAACAAAAAATGTGTTATCATAATACCTTATGTTTTGTTGAACCGATGATATTTTAAATCATTATATATTGATTCCATTGAGGTCCTAGATTTTACAATTATTTGAGATTGATGACCTCAATCACTCCCAAAAAATATTTACATTTTCCTCCAATTATGTGTTTCTAATTTCCATCAATGTTCTCCTAATCGAGATCATAATTTGGTGGTGACTTTATCATTTCCCTTTCCCTCTTATTATGACTAAATTTTATTAACCCAATTTCTGATGTTGGTTCTCCACAAAGGTAATTTTCTATTTTTATCCTTTTATTTTTGAAGAATAATTTCAAATTTAAATGATTCAATTTATTGAAGTAGGGGAGAATGTAACACCCTAGGATTTCATTGTACATTGTCTCATTAAAGAAATTAAATATCTTGTGCTACACGCAACACAGAGTTAGAGCACACAAAAACTTACTAAACTAACCATTCAAAAAGAAGTTATGAAATGTTTTAACTGCATTTTGAATCTTATATACAATATATTGTTTTAACATTCATATTATGTGTTTTTTAGACATAATATAAGAACAAATTCATTTTTTTCGGATAAAATAAGTATTTTTCCATAGATCCAATTTTACCGCCTTTTAATGGAAGACCGTTTTTAAAACCAATATTTGACACTTATATATATTTAAATTAATGAAATTAATTTTTTTTGATGTGGGACATAAAAATTTAGTTTAGATAATTTTTTTTCTTTTCTGATAACTTTTACATTTTAATAATATTGAAAATTACTATATTTTAATTGAAAACAAATTTTTTAATCGAAATAATTTATATTTTTAAATTATGAAATTGAATGGTTATAAAGTATAATTAGATATATTTTTATCATTTAATACAATGTAGTTTGTTATAAGTAATTTCACAGTCAAATTGGACAAAAACACATGTCAATATTTTGATAGTTATTACTTTTTTTAAAAACCCACTTTTTGGTTTTGACAAAGGGAATTAATTTTAAATTAATAAATGAAACTTATATATTTTTAATGTAGTTAAATATACTTAATTTTTGAATTCGTAATATCATAATTAGCTTTGGGTTGTATTTTGGAATTTTTTGAAAACTTTCAATTTTTGATTAATAGAAGATCATTCTGAGTTGTTGTTTAAAATCACCATTTTATTTAAATAGTTATTTATTTTATTTAAATTTATTTTATGTCAAAATATATAAATAATACCTATAAATGTTCAATGTAATTCATTGGAGTCAGTTTATAATAATTTTAGATATATAAAAATTTTATTGAACTTTTTACTGTCTTTTTCCCACCTCCTGAGAGTATTTATAAATTTGAATAAAAATTAATTTTTCTTCTTCTGTGAATTGAATTTCAAAAATCTGAGAGACACGGTTGATATAAGTAAGTAAAAAATGTGTTTTAATAAGATAAAAATATTTTTTGGTGAATAGTAACTTTTGACTTTTATTTACAACGGTTAAAAGTAAATAGGGTTATTAAAGGTAAAAATGATATTATTATTACACTAACACATGACCTAATTCTATTTGATAAGTATAATTATACCAAAACAAATCTTAAGAATAAAATATGATCACTTAGGTCCACCTGTATTAGATTCAGACACTTATTATTATTTAATTAAAGAAGAGTTAAAAGTTTTAAATTCAAAGTTTAATAACTAAAGAATTTTTAATATAGGATAAAGCATAAGATAAATCCGAATATAAATATTCATTAGAAATCTAAAAAAATTTCCTACATAATGATATTTTATTTTTATTTTTTCGACATTAAATAATTTAATTTAATTCTGACACAATGATGATGCAGTAATTACATTATTAATGAAATATTAAAATAATTGATATTATAAATGTCCATATAAATTTATTTTGAGAGATTATATGAATTTGACTAATTTTATAGTTTATATGACATTTTAGGGTTTCCTATGTTCATTTTTTTCGAAGTAATAATGCTATTATAAATATAGAAAAAACAAAATGTCAAAGTGTCAAAATTGACATAAAAAAGTTTTTAAAACAAATATTATATTATTAATTGGTATTATATTCCTAAAAATATATGGTTTATTCAAATGGATTAAATAATATTATATATATCATTAATAAACCACTTGGGGTTCTCTTGGAAGTTTATAGTATGTTTATTAACCATATAAAATAAAAATACAAAAAGACATAGTAAATGACAAACTATTTAAATGAGAGTTAAATAAATTAGATAATGTAAATATAGTGACCAAAACATGTCTAAAACCTATTGGTTGAGCGTTTTTTGACCGATCCACACCTTATCCCATAAATAATTCATTTTGGATCCATTAGAAAACGAAAATTATTTTATTATAAAATAATATTTCAATATTTTTCTAAGGTACCCCTCACCCCTCTTATAAAATGGCACAATACCTTCTCTCAAATTTACACCTTCAAAGCCATTTGTTTTGGCCAAACCCTGCTCAAATATACTCCCAACTATTCTCCCTTCATCATAGAGTCCTTCCTTTAGTCAAAAATCCACCCTATAAAGCCCTTTTGATCAAATCAAAAGGAAGAACCTAGAGAAGAAGAGGTTAAACGTACCCTCGACCAAAGTAAAGTGAAAGGTAAGGGTTAATTTCACTATATCTTTATTATCTGAGGTTGTTTTTATGTAAGTATCTATTGGGACCTATTTATGATCCACATCCATATTTCTTAAAAATTTATTTCAAAACATTTTTACTATGGGTTAAATATGTTTATACCCTTGTTTTACTTTTTATAAACTGGTTTGAAAAGAATCATTACATCTTTTTCCAAACATGGTACATTACCACCATTTCGAAAAAGATAATGAAAGACTTTTTTTTATCTTATTCGTCATGTGTAGATACTTTATGTCGTTATAACATCGTTGAATCTTCCATTACTATTTTAAAATACTGTTTTCCAAATAAATGTTTGCTTTATAATTATGTGACTCATAAATGATTTAAAAATAAATAGAGATATTTCTCTCAAATAGTTTTGATTTCATCTATGTCAACATCCTTTGATAAATTTTACACTTGTTTGAAGTTGATTTATTATGATAAAAATATTCTATATAGTATTTATGGTTTTGTGATATGTTGGATTGTGGATGAGTTATTTTTATTCCATTCATATTTTATGGTTAATGTATTGACAATTCATATGCTAGGTTTAATACCAATGTTTATATTATATTTCAACCTTTTTTTAAGATGAATGTATTGGACTAGTTTGTTCCAGGTTGGAGACCGGTAAAATTAAACCCTCTGGGTTGGGTTTCAGTTATAGCAGACCATTAGGGTTGGAGTCTAGTTAGAGAGGCTATATGGGTTAGAGTCTGGTTACAGAGGCTCTCTAGGTTGGAGTCTGGTTAGAAAGGCTCTCCAGGTTGGCGTCCGGTTACAGAGGCTCTCCAGGTTGGGATCTGGTTATAGTTATCCCCTAGGTCCTTGCACGAGGCCTTGACACTGAAATTAATGTCTGGTACTATACACTCCGTCATTATGAAATCAGATATTACATCTGATTAATCGACTAGTACAATATCCATGTGAATTTTTATATGTTAATGTTTGATTTATTTTTTCAATATTATGTTATATTTTGTTTTTGAAAGGTTCTTGTTTTTATTACAAATATTCCCTTAAAAGTTTATATCATCCGCTAAATTATTTACCCTTACTAAGAATCTGATCTCACCCCTTTCTTTTGTTTTATTTTCCTAGGATATTAAGAACATAGTTATTAGTAAAGTGTAGTCATAATATAGGGGGCCTGAACATTTCTATTGGAATAAATTACTGTTGTGTTTTTTCAAGTAGTTTAGATGAAATTCAAGTATGTAATATATTTTCCAAGACTACTAAACTGATCGGTCCTACGGGACTTGATTCTTGGTAATCATACCATTGTATTAAAATAATGCATCAACTCGGGGTAACTGAGGTCTGAGCATTACACTATATCCTTGAAACCATTTATTTTGATCACTTATTCCATAAGCCTAAATAAAATATTTTTAATTATAATGTATTCATAATGTTATTTTTTAAAGAACATATAAAATTTGATTACAAAAATAATATAATATATAACATTTAAATTTGGTCTCCTGGTTAGCCATGGAATTCGTTCAGTAATTGAATTTTGATTTCTAGATAACTCTTTATAAATATGATCTCAGAACCATCCTCTAAACTATTGATCATTTTCATTTGATATCCATACTTCATCTATTTATGTATATATGTTCAATGAATTTAATTTTGGTCTTCAATGTATGGATCAATATCATAAAAATTATATCAAATTTGAAGGTTTTCTTTATCTCTCTATGTAATGGTAATTGAAGTGACATATCTTCCTAAAAACCATTTCCCAAAATAAAATTAGTTTATTTAGACTTGGGGAGGCCATTTTTATCAAGATATCAAAACTTATTGGATAAAAATTTAACAAATTATTCAACAATATAACATTTAGTGATAAAACATTCTAACTGAATTTTATTGATGAAATACCAATTTAATATCTTCATATTTCATTTAGTGATCTACATTCATTTGTTATGGATAAGACCATGTACATGAACCACTCAAACCAATGGGACAATCATGTGGAAAATAAATCAAAGAATTATGGTGGGAATAACATATCTAATTCTCAAAATATAACTATAACCTCCAAATTCATATGGGAATATCTATCGGTTCTATAACATTACATTAGATGGAATTTAAAAATAATCAGATTATTATTAATGATTGTGGTATATATTTAGTCTGAATGTAATTTAAATCAATAGGAATCATCTTTTTCATGAATGCATTATATTCATGTGACTTTAGTCTCCATAATATCAAATTAATCAATGTCACAACATTATTCATATCTGATAAATTCCCCATTATAATTTTTATACGAATAAGTAAAATGAAAAATTAAAATTTTTTCTCTCTTGATAGAGTGTGTGATGCTTGAGGATGAATGGTTTTATTCATTCCCTTCAATGATTCCTACTCTTCCCATATCACCATGTCAATCATTTCCAACCTTACATCGATTCAATATTTTGTTTTTTCTAGGATTATTTAGTAATTTTTTTAACAATATCAAATACATTTTTTCCCACAATTATTGAATCAATAAAATTTCTGAAATACAAACAATTATAATTCAAAAATTCACATTAAATCAACATCATTTCCAAACATGATTTCATGGGTTATTCTAAAATGGTTTATTGAAAATAGTGAGATTATATTTTACTTTAATGAATATTTTATCACCCATTAGTGGATATGATGTTATACCTTGTTCAGTATTCCAAGAAAAGGCTATAATCTAGGATTAATATTTCTATCCTCGAGGTAAATCCAAATTGAAGTTCTAAGAACATAGTCTTAGAGAAATGTCTCAGTCAAACTGATCATGTTCATTATTCCAAAATGGGGACCCCCTCATTAAATTAATGTTGTATCCATGACAAATTGCATAATTAGTAAGGTCATTTATCATTCCATAAAACATGTCCCTTAATTAGAGTTATACATTTCTATGAGAATCATACATTGTAACACATATATCCCACTTTAATTTTAGATCATAGATCAATGGATTTAAATTGACATCAATATAATTACATGGTTTTTTTGGTCTAGTTATAAGGACACACAACATAATTTATATTCCCTTCATGAATAATAAGAGTGGAAAGTAATAAATTACCAACATGATGGGCGTTGTGCCATGAGTACATGTTTGTTTTTCAAAAGGATCTATTCCATATGTAGATAATGTATGGTGGATGTTTCTCAACTCATTTATAAATTCAGGATAATCATAATCAATTTTACTCCACCAAGTAGATTTTGCTGGATGACACTAGTTCCCATATGTAATTCATGTATCTCTATTCCATTTCAACAGTCTTTCTTTTTTCTAGCATCCATATAGTCTTCTAAACCATGGAATTATATGAAATTACTATTCAATATTTTCTATACATGATTAATCTTTATTTTATAGATCGCTTACACACATAGTTAATTTTATGAGTGATTCATGGCCTTGTTAAATAATATACAATCATTCCGAAACCATTTGTTTTTATAGATAATTCCAATTTTCAGTATCATTCATTTAAAATAATATGTTTGATATGTTTATTGATTTTCCATGTAATTCCTTCGATATTCAGTATAATTTTGAAGAATTATAAGGCATTATTATGAGACCACATGCTTTGAAAGAACATGATTTCATAACCTTGTGAGCCTAGATTATGATTTAGATCTTTTTTAAGAACGATTAAGTAAACGTGTGAATTGGATTTTCTAATATTTGAACCAGTTCATGGATCAAAAATATGAATCCACCATTGAATTCATAACAATTTTATTAACATAGAATTGACTTAACATCGACTAGAAAGGTCTGAATGGAAAAGTTAATATTTGGACTTTTCAAAAAAAATAATGAAATTCCATTTAAATGTTATTTTATTATATTTTCTCATTATTTGAGGGTAATATGGTGATGTTATGGTGAAATGAAATGGAACATTTATAGGTCTCATTAATTTCTTCTTAACTCTCATTGTTAGGAAACTTTAATGATGTGTAAGAACAACATTTTTTCATTAATGTAATAGTGTAAATACGCGACGTCGTAATTCAATAGAATCGATGTGATGTGTTTTCCTTTTATTTTGGTTGACATATTGGTGTAATGAGGAAATTAAATTATTAGGATTATCTAAACAACCCTTTAAAAACATTCTATTTATTGAAAAATGACAAACATTGAGGAACGTCAAACATATTCGACAAACCATGATGAATGCAGCTGGATGTGACAAATTTCTTTGATATCTTGAAACCTTAAGGAAGAAGAAATGTGGCATCAGATTTAAAAAAGGTATGCATTAGTTTATTTGAAATTTATTCCTCAATATATTCTTTATATGATGAATTTGGATCAACCCATGAATAGGTTGATCCGAGAATCAAGCATTTATGCAGGAGGGTAAGTTTATTTTAGATTTTTTTAAATGAGGTATTGAAATTATAATTTTTTGATTGATCCACCCCATGATCATTCCCTATGTTAATCCTCTAAGGAATAGGTTGTGAGCCGATTGTAACAAGGATCAAGCACCACTGTCATGTGCGTTCTTTTTGGTTGCATCCTCAATGTGGTGGGAATATCATTATGTGACCTTTGCGGAAAAGATGACGTTCCCCAGAGAGCGTAGGCACATGCACCGTGAAGAATGAACCACAAGAGTGTGTCCAGTTTTCCACCAAGAAATCTATAGATGCGTCGGATCTAGAGATGGTGATGATGGCCCATGGTGGTAGTTGCGTGCGGAGAGGGTAGTGAGTGAGTCGGCGTACCGCAATGGTAGGATGTCACGACAGGTTGGAAACGATGTCAAAGAGGAGACACAATGCCTTCCTATTATCGTGTGGAGGGATAGCCTATGTCTTGGACCACCAAGAAGTTGGTGATCCACAGTCTCATGATTGTGGTCGGAGGTCCTCATGCGTCCACGATGTAGCTGATGACAAATGCAGCACTCAGCCGTGTCTCTGCTGGATGACGCACCACAAACTGCCCATGATGTCAGGCTTCAGGCTGGCGGTCCGGACTCACAACAGTGGGCTGGACGAACACATCGTGGTCTGAACCTGCACTGACATGATGGAACTACACCCATCGGTCCCAACTAGAGTAGATCAGGTCGCTGCGAGACCGGGCGAGCAAAGCCCTCATCCAAACCCGGGCGGGCCCTACGAGGCCCATTGGGTCTGGCCCACTGGCCAGGCCGGACGAGACCTTCCCAGACCCAAACCTGGACATGTGGAGTGGGTGTAATTTAATCCGGGGTATGTGGGACCCCCAGGCCAGGTTGGTCGGTTCTTTTCAACCATGTAATATTGTCCCCAGACGAAACTGTCCCCTATTTAGTAAAATGCATGTATCTTACAAACTGTGCATTTGATTGATGAGATTTTTGTGGAATTGATACCCTATAGATAAAAAGAATTTTTTGGAATGACCTTGAGGAGTATTTAATGGATTTTTAGATGTGAATAATTACATGAGGTGTAGTTCTCCCAAGCACACTATGCACAGAACCCTACAGTTGGCTGAGACCAAAAGATTAATGACTATCGACACTGTGTGACTCGATGATGGAACAGTGGTAAGAAGATCTCTGTGAACCAGCATGAACATGGTTGGGAGAGGCTTTATGTGACCAAGAAGACCCCCTATACTTGACAGGAGGAATATCTCAGTATGACCATGTTGAGAAGCATCATTGTATGACTCGGCATGCCCAGTGTGGGGAGCGACATCGTGTGACCCAGAATACCCATGGTACTCATAAGGGATAGGTACCAAATTAATCCATGTTTAGTAATAAACAACTTCTCTGTGACCCTGCACGCCCACTTTATTCTATATAGGAGGTGTCCCCAACAGTCATGGAGTTTGATGAGGTGAATGTTTAGTCTTCTATCACTACCCTAAATGTATATATGTGTGATAGGACTTGTGCATCATGATTTAAATTTATGGTTGTTGTTTGGTATTTCCTTTTTTGTTTCGGGGACCCTACTGAGTATCACCTTACTCACCCCTACATGGGATTCTCCCACTCATATCATGTCTCATATAGCAGATAGGTGTTTGGAAAGAGACATTAGTAAAACATGACCCAGAGGTGCTCAGGGAGTCCAGAACGACGGACACTACGATGGTGGAAATGGTGGAAAAGGACCATGAGAGTACTAGAAGAAATAGTTGGACATGGCATACTACATCAACATCAAGTAACTACACTACTCTTACAAATTGGTAGGGTTTTCGGTTGATGTCCATCAAAGACCTTTTGTACTTTTCAGTTCTATGTTAGTTTTTGGGTTTGTATTCTGGACCACTTTTATTATTTATACTTGTACTCTACTTTTTTTAGTTACACTTGTATACTCTTTAGTGTGTGGGACTTTGTTGGGCGTGTGTGTGCATACATGTACTATGTAAAATGCCTCCCACTTTTAAGTTGACGCCTTCGACACTTGTCTCCATCCCCTGTCCATCGAGAGGTAGGATTAGGGTAATCACAAAAAAGACCACATGGGATGCGTCATGACATAGTCGCATCAATGTGAAGTTGGAAATACCAAAATGTTTAGGTGTCTGTGTTTTGTTTTTGGGACACGGTGCTATGTGCTTTAAATGTAACATACAGATTCTGCAATTATAGTATTGGTGTAGAGGCCAACATATCCATAAACCAGGACCTTGAATTTTTATTTTGGCTATATAGATGAAAACACTAGTTTCATATGTGTCTCCTTATGTTCTTTTGAATAAAATTCAACTCAACAGGTATAACCTTCTGGTAGTGGTATTTCTAGATCTATCTCAGTATTATAGAAAGTGGATGACCATCAAGTATCCTGACATGAGGTCATGAGTACATTCCAACTAGCAATAATGTGTCCATTCAGGGACCATTTCAATAGATGGCACCACCAGGTGGTGCACCGGTGCTACCACTACCCGATGGACAACATCTACATCTAGAAGTTCTTATAGAGAAAGTGTGTAGACTCAGTTCCATGTACTAGTATCATAGATAGAGACCTCCCACCTACATGGGAGAGATAGATCCTCGAGTCTCTATGTATTTTTTGTAGATAGTGATGCGAGCATTTCGCTTAGTGAGGACACTACCTGAATAGAATGATATTTTAGAAGTGATCCTTTTACCAGGCTTGGGAGGGATATAGTGAAGCTTGGCCACCCAAAATTACTATGAGGTGACCATAACCTAGTTAGATTTTGAGGGGACGATGAAATAGAGGTAGTTGATTGAGTGAGGTGATCTGCAGGGTGACAGACGTGGAGGGGAAGTAGGCCAAGAGGCCGGTTGGGGTGATGGTTTGATGTGTTACTACTACCACCCCCAGGTGGTCTACCCTGACCTAAGGGATCATGTAGAATGGGGGTATCAAACTTCAAGATGTGGGGGCTTATGACCACAGTTCACCGAATATGATCTGAGGTTTGATCAGTGTCTTCTATACCCTAGTTGCAGTTCTTATAGACACATGTGCTAGTCACTCCATCCATTCAACGACTATCTTTCAAATATTAGGGATTCCAGTGGATCTAGTAACTCGATCATTGCAACTAGATACTTCTATAAGAGGGGATTCAAGGATTAAACATTGGTTCTAGAAGTTTGAGATTACTCTTGGAGGCAAGAGCTTGGACTGGGATCTCCTAGTAGCAGCGTTGAGGCATTACGACGTCTTCTTTGGTATGGACTAGTTATCCACAATCCATGCTCTATTATACTATTTTTGGAAAAACAATTGGTGTTTCTCTTTATATAGAACAAGGTTTTCCATCACTAATGAAAAATAAACCCTTTCAGTGTAGGACTGACTTTCTCGTTGGAGGGTGGAGCCGATCACTCACCAGTTGGATATAATCACGCTCAGTGGATTGGATGAGAGGATTCCATGATTTCCTGTAATGGTGGATGAGTACGAGGATGTTTTTATTCCGGATTTTTTGGGTCTACCTCCTCACATGGAGGTAGACTTCTACATCGACTTGAACCCTAAGACGACACCGATATCCATAATGGAATATTGGATGGCTAATACAGAGCTTCAGGAGCTGCAAGTACATCTAGAGGACATCTTGGATAAGGGTTTCATAAGGCCCATTATTTCACCTTGGGAACCCCAGATGTTTTTTCCATTAATGCATACAGGAGTTTGAGGTTGTGTATGGACTTACGATGCCTAAACCAGGAGACTGTGAAGAACAAGTTTCCACTTCCAAGGATCGATGACCTCTTCAACCAGTTGAAAGACGAGATGTGGTTCTCAAAGATATAAATCTCATTGGGATATCATAATATTCGTGTATGGGATCATGATGTACCAAATATAGCCATCAGGTGACATTATAATCATTTCGATTACATGGTGATGCCTTTCGCCCTGACGAGTATCCAAGTAGTGTTCATGGGCCTCACTAACAGTATCTTACTACCTTACGTTGACCGGTTGTTTGGGGTCTCCATCGTTGAAATATTTATGCACTCAACGTTAGATATGAATTCTGCTACACACATATTGATAGTATTGGATACACACTGAGACCACTATATTTTTGGTACGCCTTCAATGTGTCAGTTTGGGATTCGGGATGTAAACTTTCTTGGACATGTAATCTCAAAAGATAGAGTTGTAGTGGATCCAGAAATGATAGAGGAAAGGATTTCTTGGGATCCTCATAGAAGCATGACTTATGTGGGGAGATTTGTGGGGATGGATGGTTACTATCATTGGTTCATTCTCAACTTTTCTAGAGTATCACCTCCATTATCAGCTTTCACATGGAAGGGAAAACCCTTAGTGTTGATGGAGAAATGTGTATAGAATTTATAGAAGCTAAGGTGGAGTCTGAATAGTTCCACCATCTTGCGACAATCAAGGTAGGGAATTGGGTTTGTAGTTTTCTATGACACATTAGGGACCAATCTGGGTTGTCTTTTGATTTATGATCTAGTAGTGGTCTCCTACAACTCACACCGGTTGAGGTAACATAAGAAGAACTATGTGGTCCATGACCATGAGTGTCACATACATGACATATTTTAAAGGTATTTTTTTATTTAATTTACATTATTGCTTCTTTTTGGGGGTTTTCAATGCATTTTTGAAGGAAATGGTGGGTTTTCATAATTTGGGTCAACTCAAGAGCCCATTTCCAGTTTTGACAATAAATTTTGTTTGTTTAATAAATCCCTCATTTTTCAACATTTGTAACTCATTAAACTTCCAAAATTACCTTAATTTAACTATTTAAATCACCAATGAATTTTGGCCCCCTTAAAAATTCATTTGCATCTTGGATTTGGATGATCAACTTAGGTATTGGGCCAACCCGAAAGCCCATTTCCAGTTTTAAAATTGTTTTGTAATTATTTCATAAAATATTCAATTTTTATTCTTTTTCGGTGATTCCACCTCTCACCTCCTCCCACTGTACCTGGAAGCACCCCCAGCTTCGTTTCCCCCTCTTTGGAGATCGAATCTGTCGTGAATTAGGGCCTAACTTCTCTGGTTTCTAAAAACGTCCAGTTTTCTCAAGTAAGTGACTATCCTTCTAGTTCTCTCCTTTTCCTTGAGATTTATCTTTTTTTCCTTGAATCCCCAAATTTCCAGAAGCTAGGGCTTCGTGCCTAGGGTTTAATTTTGGGTTTCATGGTTCAATCCTCTGGTTTTAGGTTTGATATCACTTCCTTGTGGCGCGGTGGTCGTGCGGTTGAAGTTCCGCACTAGGATTTGCGGTTCTTGAATCTTTTGGTAGGTGATTCCATTGTGTGTGCAATTTTTGGGAATTTGCTTTCTGTGCTGAGGGTGAATTAATGCTTATTGAATTTTAATGTTTCTGTAAAAATTTGTTTTAGTTTCATTTACAATGCAAAGGAATTTTATGTTACAATATTTGGTGAAATTGAGGGTTTTTCATGCAAGTCTTTTATTGGTTCATTTTGGGATGAACTCTAATTACATAGTTGATTATGTTGAACTGTATTAGGAATTAAAATAATGTTTTAAATATTTATTCTCTTTGTTTGTGGCTGAAAAAGTTTGTTTAAATTTTGTTTGAGAAGCAAATGGGCATTAAGTGCCATGTTGGTGTGAAAATGGTGGTTTTTAAAATATATAATTTCTTGGTTAACATTGGGCTGCCCCATAACTGAATTTTTTGTTTTATTAAATTGTGTTGAACTGAAATTTTGTTTTTATGACTTACAAGTGTTCACATTCTGTGAAAAGTGGATATTTTAAAGAGTTTTGGGTGCAAAACAATGTGATGTTTTGAGAGGTTGTTTTATTGAAGATCAAAATATTTTATTGACTGTTTTAAATGATATAGAATATGTGTAGCTACTGTACTATTTGTTTATGACCAGTAGTGATACATTACATGAAAAAGTATGTGTGTTGTTTGCTGAAATTGTTTTAGCACAAAAAGGGGAATCCCGGGTACTTAGGTGGGCGGATATGTACTAGTACGGCTAGTGGACCGGATGGGTTGTGTCCCTGTTTCACTGAGAAAATGGACAACGACAACACTAACTGAACTATGTGGATGTTATTTGGGGACCACTATGTTATGGGTTTGTTCCCTACTAGTGGCTCGTGCACGGGAAAGGATTGTGACTTGGATACTTTACACCGAGGTACGAGGTACATAGGGCCCGAGACTACCTAGTTGCCTAGGGGTGTTCCCAATTTTTGTGCTCATTAGAATTGTAGTATTTACCCTTGTTGTGGGATCTTTTGGCAGTACTTTACAGTAGCTCACATTTTTATTTAATGTGTTATCATTCTGAAATTCTTGGATTGAAAACTGTTTCCATTTGAAAGTTGCTTTTCTTGAAATTTTTTACATTGTTTCACCTTGTGTGTTAAAATTGCTAGTTTTGTTCCCATTGTATTGTATCCTCTTTGGAATCTTCTGGTGGTATCCTATTGGGCTTAGGCTCACACCCTAATTACACCCCTTGGGTGTAAGTAGAACTTCTTATGCTTGACTCAGGTAAAGGGAAGGCTAAGGGTGATGGCGCTTTAGGGTGTTAGTCCCCATCATTGGGGCAGAGTTGTGGAGAAGGCTTGTGGGTGATGACACCCTTGTTGTGTGAAGTGATTGAGGATGTCTTGATGTTGTCATTATTTGTATTTGGACCACTTGTAGTGTCTTTAAACATATGTATTCAGATCTGGTTTTGTTAAGAATTGTTTAGCATGGAAATTTCAGATTCTTATTATTGATTGTTTTATTTGTTTTATGCTTTCATACTCGGGTAAATCGTTCCCAAATCATATTGTTTTATACCCGGGCACTTGTGCCAGCCCGTGGGGATAGGGAATGCCCTTCGGGCCTTGTCATGGGCCGGGTTTGGTGCCATTAATGGTGGCGACCAGATCCGGTTCGTGACAAAATTGTATCAGAGGAGGTTAATGTTTTTGGGTTATATTTTTATTTTGAGATGAGACGGGATAGACAGTAGCTAGGACTGTCGGGGCTCGGGGTATTGGTTGTGAGTAGGGTGCCTGGCCCGCACCTCTCATGGAAGACCTTGAGTCACCAGAGGATGTTTGAATTTACTGATTTACTTCACTTCCAGGTGAGGCGTGTGGGCTGCAGACCACATGTGGACATCAGGCAGATGTGGAGTAGTTGTTTCTTTTATTACAAGAATGTGTTTAGTTTGTTTATATTTGATGTATTTGATTACAATTTTCAGAATTGTGGTATTGACTATTTGTTTTGTGACTGTTGCATTTTGTAGCAACATGCCTCCCGGAAAGCTCCCACGCACCCACAGGAGGAAGCTGGAGAGAGTTCTCCCACGCCGATTGATCAGAGGCTAGTCGAGGCCGTGGTCCGGGCTGTCCAGGCTCTAGGATATGGACTAGCTCCAGCTCCAGCTCCTGTTAGAGAGGATTATACTGGTCCTAGAAAGGACAAGGCCCAGGAGTTCCTGAAAAATAAGCCTCCAACCTTCCGAGGCAGCTCAGAACCCCAGGAAGCAGAAGAATGTCTCGAGAAGATCGAGCGTATGTTTGAGTTCCTGGAAACACCCGAGGAGCTCAGGGTGATGTGTGCCTCCTTTCTGTTAGAGGGTCCCAGCCGTAAATGGTGGGAGTCAGTGCTTCAGTCTGGGAAGAATGAGCAGATGCGCTGGGGAGATTTCAAGGTTGTCTTCAATGAACAATATTGCCCTGAGGTGTTGGCTTATGCCAGGTCTAGAGAGTTCATGGAACATGTTTAGGGGAATCTATCTGTGATGGAGTATGCCAACCGTTTAGCTGAATTGGTTCGGTATGCTCCAGAAATTGTCTCTAATGAGCAAGCGAAGGCCCAAAGGTTTGAGAAAGGCTTGCGACCAGAGATATACTCCCAGGTGTTCTTGTTTAAGCTGAGGACCTATGCTGAGGTCGTTGATCGGGCGTGCATGGTGGAGATTGATAGAAAAGGCAGGGCTGGTTTCTATGGTTCTGTATCAGCAATGGGAAGTGGAATCTCCTCAGAGAAGAAAAGGAAGAGGGAGGATCATGTGAAGAAAGGAGGGGGCAGTTCAGGCCACTCTTCCAGGCAATTTTCTTCTGCGGCTTCTGATGCGAGATCGGTCATGTGCCACCAATGTGGGAGGCTTGGGCATATCCGACCAGCATGTCCTCTTCCTCCGAAGCCTTGTTACCAGTGTGGAGGTATAGGGCATTTGCAGTGCTTCTGCGGTGTGGCACGTCCTCTCCCAAGTGGGGCAGGGTCAGTGGCTTCAAGAGGAGTGCCAACACAGTCCGAGCCGTCAAGGACTGGGGGATCTCGTTTTGGTAGTCGTGGTGGTAGGGCTGGATCATCTTCTGGGCAGAGCCAGTTCAGGGCACAACCACAAACTAGCGGTCATCCTCAGGCAGATACTGGACATCTCCATGCAGTGGATCAGTCACCAGTAGGATCAGAGGCGGGACTGTCGACAGTTCGAGGTACCATTCTGATCGCATCTTCTATAGCTACTTCTCTTTTTGATACTGGTGCCTCTATTTCATTCATTTCTGCCCATTTTGTGGACATTCTGAATTTTCCAACTGAGTTGATGTCTTTCGCGATGGAGTTGGTGACACTGCTGGGAAAGAAGAAGGAGCAGGGCCTTAGGTTCCCCTCATGTGCACTTTCTGTATCAGGGGTCGAGATGGAGTGGGACCTTATGGTCTTAGATATGGACCTTTTTGATGTCATACTCGGGATGGATTGGCTAGTTCACTTCCAGGCACACATCGACTGCTACAGAAGGCGTGTGAGTTTCACAGCACCTGACGGGAGTTGTCAGGTTTTTCATGGTGAATGGGATCCTCGGTCAGGTCGCGCAGGGCCTCCACTCCCAGAGTTGGGAATTATTATCTTCCAGTTATCTTTTCTCATGCTAGAAGATGGTATTTCTTCTAATGGTTCACTACCTCATGTAGTGAATGAGTTTCCAGAGGTATTCCCGGATGATTTTTCGGGTTTGCCCCCAGAGCGGGATGTGGAGTTTTCGATTAATCTGGCGCCGGGAACACAGCCGATATATCTTCCCTCTTATCGCATGGCCCCCAACGAGTTGAGGGAATTAAATATGAAGCTGGACGACTTAGAATACAAAGGATTCATTCGCCCGAGCATCTCTCCTTGGGCCGCTCCTGTGTTGTTCGCAAAAAAGGCTGATGGATCCCTCCGTCTGTGCATTGACTACAGGAAGCTGAATAAGGTAACAATTAAAAACAAATACCCTTTGCCCAGAATAGATGATTTGTTTGACCAGTTGAAGGGAGCAATGTGGTTCTCAAAGATAGACCTGCGTTCAGGGTATCATAAACTCAGGGTGAAGGAGTCAGATATCCCAAAGACAGCCTTTCGGTGCAGGTACGGCCACTTTGAGTATTTGGTCATGCCCTTCGGATTGACCAATTCTCCAGCAGTCTTTATGGCACTCATGAATAGGGTGTTTCATCAGTATCTCGATTCCTTTATTGTGGTGTTCGTGGATGATATTCTGGTATACTCTAGCTCTGAGGAGGAACACGAACATCACTTGAGGATCGTTTTAGGTACATTACGGGATCACCGCCTCTATGCAAAGTTGTCAAAGTGCACCTTCTGGATCAGAGAGGTGAGATTTCTGGGGCATGTGATCTCAGAGCACAGAGTTTCAGTGGACCCTGAGAAACTTAGTGCGGTTATGTCATGGGAGAAGCCGAAGAATGTGTTCGAGATCAGGAGTTTCCTTGGCCTGGCTGGTTACTACAGGCGATTCGTTCGGGATTTCTCTCGGCTTGCATCACCAATGACTGCGCTCACCCGGAAAGGGGTGAAGTTTGTATGGGGTCCAGAATATCAAGCATCATTTGAGGAGCTGAAGAGACGGTTGACTACCGCCCCTGTGCTGATTTTTCCTGAGGCCGGGAAGGGTTATGTGGTTTATTGTGATGCTTCAGGTATGGGTCTTGGGTGCGTGCTTATGCAGGATGATCACGTGGTGGCTTATGGCTCTCGCCAACTCCGACCACATGAAAAGAACTACCCTACCCATGACTTGGAGTTGGCAGCGGTGATGCATGATTTGAAGACATGGCGTCACTACCTCTTTGGCGAGAAGTTTGTGGTCTACTCTGATCACAAAAGCTTGGCTTATATCTTCTCGCAGAAGGACCTCAACTTGAGGCAACGTCGCTGGATCGAGTACTTGCAGGGGTTCGACTTTGACATTGTCTATACCCCAGGCAAGGGTAATGTGGTGGCCGACGCTTTGAGCAGAAGAGTTCTAGTGCAGGCTTTGAGGAAGTCTAGTGATGAGTGGACATTGATGGGGCTCTTTTCTCAAATACATGTGGAGGCTAGGGAACACAGTGGAGGGGAATTCTTGGCGAGTGTCCAGTTGACTCCTTCTCTGTTGGAGTTGATTCAGTGAGAACAACCTAGTGATGAGCTTTGTCAGCGATCTAGGAAGTTTCTTCATGGTGGGGAGACATCCGATGATTGGTCGTCGTCTCCCGAGGGCATCTTGTGCTTCAAGGGCCGTTCAGTAGTACCGTTATCTCTACGGAAGGCAGTGATGCATGATAGCCACCAGTCTCAGTGGGCTGTCAATCCAAGTGCCACTAAGATGTATTATGATGTCCGTCGACATTTTTGGTGGCCTGGTATGAGACGAGAAATAGCAGACTTTTTTTCGAGATGGTACACATGCCAGCAGGTGAAAGCAGAGCACCAAAGGCCCTCCGGTGTGCTCCAGCCATTACCCATTCCTACCTGGAAGTGGGACGTGGTTGCCATGGACTTCATTGTTGGCTTACCTCGTACACCTCGGGGTAAGAATTCCATTTGGGTGGTGATTGATCGTCTGACCAAATCAGCCCACTTCATTCCGATCAGAGATACATCTAAAGTGGATGAGTTGGGCCATTTGTATCTTCAAGAGGTGGTGAGACTCCATGGTGTACCACCAACAGTTGTCTCGGATAGAGACCCCCGCTTCACTTCTCGATTTTGGGAAGGCCTTCAAAAGGCCTTGGGCTCTCAGATTAAGATGAGCACGTCGTACCACCCTCAGACGGATGGTCAGACAGAGCGGGCGAATCAGATTTTGGAGGACATGATTCGTGCATGTGTCTTGGACTTTGGAGGTTCTTGGGATAGCCATTTGGGATTGGTTGAGTTTGCTTATAATAATAGTTACCAATCCTCAATTCTAATGGCCCCTTTTGAGGCGCTCTATGGTCGGCTGTGTCGGTCCCCCCTATGTTGGGCTGAGGTAGGAGAGACTTCACTATTGGGGCCGAGCCTTGTGCAGGAGACTTCGGAGAAGGTCAAATTGATCAGGAAGCGCTTATTGACAGCTCAGAGTCGTCATATATCTTATGCTGATCGGAGGCGTCGAGACCTAGAGTTTACTGTGGGTGATAGGGTATTCTTAAAAGTGGCCCCTCGTTTGGGCCATCGTCGATTGGGGAAGCAAGGTAAGTTAATGCCACAGTATGTCGGGCCCTTTGAGATCACCGAGCGTATTGGAAAGGTGGCATACAGGTTGGCCTTACCTTCTCAGCTGACGTCCATCCATGATGTCTTCCATGTCTCTCTATTGAAGAAATACAACCCGGATCCGTCCCATGTGTTGAATTGGGAAGAATTGGAGATAGAGTCTGACTTGTCTGTTGTTGAGAGGCCAGTAAAAATTGTGGACTCCCAAGAGAAGATACTTCGAGGTAAGTCTATTCCATTAGTTTGGGTTCTATGGCGGCATGGGAATGATACACATGAGACTTGGGAGCGAAAGTCATGGGTCGAGGAAGAGTACCCATTCTTGTTTACCAACCAAGAATCATGTTGACTTTCCGGGGCGGAAAGTCCTTCATGGTGGAGAGAATTGTAACATACATGACATATTTTAAAGGTATTTTTTTATTTAATTTACATTATTTCTTTTTTTGGGGGTTTTCAATGCATTTTTGAAGGAAATGGTGGGTTTCCATAATTTGGGTCAACTCAAGAGCCCATTTCCAGTTTTGACAATAAATTTTGTTTGTTTAATAACTCCCTCATTTTCAACATTTTTAACTCATTAAACTTCCAAAATGACCTTAATTTAACTATTAAAACCACCAATGAATTTTGGCCCCCTTAAAAATTCATTTGCATCTTGGATTTGGGTGATCAAGTTAGGTATTGGGCCAACCCGAAAGCCCATTTCCAGTTTTAAAATTGTTTTGTAAGTATTTCATAAAATATTCAATTTTTATTCTTTTTCGGTGATTCCACCTCTCACATCCTCCCACTGTACCTGGCCGCACCCCCAGATTCGTTTCCCCCTCTTTGGAGATCGCATCTGTCGTCAATTAGGGCCTAACTTCTCTGGTTTCTAAAAACGTCCAGTTTTCTCAAGTAAGTGACTATCCTTCTAGTTCTCTCCTTTTCCTTGAGATTTATCTATTTTTTCTTGAATACCCAAATTTCCAGAATCTAGGGCTTCGTGCCTAGGGTTTCATTTTGGGTTTCATGGTTCAATCCTCTGGTTTTAGGTTTGATATCACTTCCTTGTGGCGCGGTGGTCGTGCGGTTGAAGTTCCGCACTAGGATTTGCGGTTCTTGAATCTTTTGGTAGGTGATTCCATTGTGTGTGCAATTTTTGGGAATTTGCTTGCTGTGTTGAGGGTGAATTAATGCTTATTAAATTTTAATGTTTCGGTAAAAATTTGTTTTAGTTTCATTTACAATGCAAAAGAATTTTATGTTACAATTTTTGGTGAAATTGAGGGTTTTTCATGCTAGTCTTTTATTGGTTCATTTTGGGATGAACTCTAATTACATAGTGGATTTTGTTGAACTGTATTAGGAATTAAAATAATGTTTTAAATATTTATTCATTTTGTTTGTGGATGAAAACGTTTGTTTAAATTGTGTTTGAGAAGCAAATGGGCATTAAGTACCATGTTGGTGTGAAAATGGTGGTTTTTAAAATATATAATTTCTTGGTTAACATTGGGCTGCCCCATAACTGAATTTTTTGTTTTATTAAATTGTGTTGAACTGAAATTTTGTTTTGATGACTTACAAGTGTTCACATACTGTGAAAAGTGGATATTTTAAAGAGTTTTGGGTGCAAAACAATGTGATGTTTTGAGAGGTTGTTTTATTGAAGATCAAAATATTTTATTGACTGATTCAAATGATATAGAATATGTGTAGCTACTGTACTATTTGTTTGTGACCAGTAGTGATACTTTACATGAAAAAGTATGTGTGTTGTTTTCTGAAATTGTTTGAGCACAAAAAGGGGAATCCCGGGTACTTAGGTGGGCGGATATGTACTAGTACGGCTAGTGGACCGGATGGGTTGTGTCCCTGTTTCACTGAGCAAATGGACAACGACAACACTAACTGAACTATGTGGATGTTATTTGGGGACCACTATGTTATGGGTTTGTTCCCTGCTAGTGGCTCGTGCACGGGAAAGGATTGTGACTTGGATACTTTACACCGAGGTACGAGGTACATAGGGCCCGAGACTACCTAGTTTCCTAGGGGTGTTCCCAATTTTTGTGCTCATTAGAATTGTAGTATTTACCCTTGTTGTGGGATCTTTTGGCAGTACTTTACAGTAGCTCACATTTTTATTTAATGTGTTATCATTCTGAAATTCTTGGATTGAAAACTGTTTTCATTTGAAAGTTGCATTTCTTGAAATTTTTAACATTGTTTCACCTTGTGTGTTAAAATTGCTAGTTTTGTTCCCATTGTATTGCATCCTCTTTGGAATCTTCTGGTGGTATCCTATTGGGCTTAGGCTCACACCCTACTTACACCCCTTTGGTGTAAGTAGAACTTCTTATTCTTGACTCAGGTAAAGGGAAGGCTAAGGGTGATGGCGCTTCAGGGTGTTAGTCCCCATCGTTGGGGCAGAGTTGTGGAGAAGGCTTGCGGGTGATGACACCTTTGTTGTGTGAAGTGATTGGGGATGTCTTGATGTTGTCATTATTTGTATTTGGACCACTTGTAGTGTCTTTAAACATATGTATTCAGATCTGGTTTTGTTAAGAATGGTTTAGCATGGAAATTTCAGATTCTTATTATTGATTGTTTTATTTGTTTTATGCTTTCATACTCGGGTAAATCGTTCCCAAATCATATTGTTTTATACTCGGGCACTTGTGCCAGCCCATGGGGATAGGGAATGCCCTTCGGGCCTTGTCATGGGCCGGGTTTGGTGCCATTAATGGTGGCGACCAGATCCGGTTCGTGACAATGAGATAGAAGTAGTGACCATTGCCTTGATGATTTGGTTGCACTAAACGATGGTTAAATTGTTTATGGCTTAATCTAACCACAAGTGTCTCAGATATATTTTTCCCCAGAGGACGAATCATGAGAAAACGATGATGGCTAGTGTTCCTCTAGAACTATGACTTCGAGATAGTATACACTAAAGTGAAGGGGAACATAGAAGCAAATGCACTTAGTGGGAGCACTAATTTACAGCTGCTGAGTGAGGTGGTGGATTAGTTGGCCACTATGTTGGTATCCTTAGTGGATGGTGGTGGAGCTGATTACCTCCAGTCGATGACTATTACTCCTCCACTCTTACAGTTAGTTAGACAGGCACAACTGGTGAATGTTAACTACAAGGACTAACATGCTCAGTTATCCTCAGGATGAGATCCTACAATATTTTTGATAGGTTGGGATCACGTCATCCCTTGTACAGGATGCACCTTAGTTCTAGGGATGTTGTAGGTGGAGGTATTGAGAGAGTTACTTGCCTCCCTTTTGGTGGTACATCCTGGAGTGGAGATGATGTACCAGGACCTTTGACATCAGAACTAGTGGCCAGGGATGAATAAAGTAGTGTCTGAGTTCGTTTCACAATGCATCACATTTTAGTAAGTGAAGGTCGAGAATCAGGTTCTAGTAGGCATGGCCCAAACACTCGAGGTACTAGTATTGAAATGGGACAGTATATCGATGAACATTATGACGAGATTACCATGTACATCCAAGAGCCAGGACTCTTTATGGGTGGTCATTGAATAACTCATCAAGACGTCTCACATCTTACACATCCAAGTGTAGGGACTGGTAGAGGTATTGGGACACAAATACGTCCAGGAGATAGTGCTTCTTCATGGGGTGCCTTTGATGATCATCTCAGATTGTGACAGTCTCTAAACAACCCACCTATAGAGGGTATTTCATGAGTTGTTAGTGACATAGATACGCATTAGAACAACTTTGCATCCCCAGACAGATACTAAATAATAGTAGACTATACATTCCATGTACGACATGATTTGTTCTTGTGTACGGAATTTTGTTCTTAGTTTGGAGGGACACCAACCACTGGTGGTGTTTTCATACCACAAAAATTATCACTCCACTATTAGAATGGATCCATCTGAGGCCTTCTACAAGAGGCCTTTAAGATCACCCCTATACTAGAAAAAACCTAGGGGAGTTGACATTCACAGGATTGGAGTTGGTACGGGCTACCACAGAGAAGGTGAAGATCACCCATTACTAGATGAGGACTATACAGAGTAGTCGAAATCCTTATTTTAATAAAAGATAGAGACCCTTGGATTTTGAGGAGTTTGATTGTGTATTCCTTTGGGTCACCCCCTAACGAGGATTATAGCGACTTGGTCAGGGTGGAAAAATATCTCAAAGGTTCATCAGAACTTTTCAGATCTAGAGCAGAGTTAGAGTGGTGTAATACTTCCCTACTCTTCCCCAGATATGCACCATGTGGATGATGTTCTACATGTGTCACAACTGAGGAGGTACGTGAAGGTTCTATTGAACATCCTTGACTGGGGTGAGCTGGAAATTGATGTTGGGTGACTTTTGTAGAGTTCCCCATAGAGATAGAAGATATACATGATCAGGTCCTACGTGAGAGGTCGATTACTCTTGTATGAGTTTGGGGGAAGCACAAGAATCTCCAGGAGTGTGCATGAGGGAGGGAGGACAAGATTAATTCTCAGTACACCCATATTTTTTATGAGATTCTATTTTGTATTTTAGGTTCAAAAAGTCCTAAGGTGGGGTGAATATTAGGTCTCAAAAAATCATTTTAAATATTTTTTTTAAATTATTTTGAATTATTCTTACACAACATCCATTGATATCACGCGATTCTGAGGCCCGGTGAGCACACGATGGAATTTTTATCTTTGTTTAAGTACGCTTAAATAAATATGTGAGTGAGTTTTTCTATCATTTTTAGTGGTGATCAGATAAAAAATACATGGGTACCATTGAATTCATAATGCTATGATTCTCCTAGATAAGACATAGCTTCAGCTAGAAAAGGTTGAACATAAATTTTTATTTTTGGACATTTCGAAAAAAATAACATTAAAAAGTAATTTTCATTTCTTTTCTCATCCTTTGAGTGGAGGATGATGATGTTGTGGTGTAGCAACAAGATGCATTAATGATGCTCATTAATGGATCATAAAAAAAAGAATAACAATAGTTTAATGACATGTAATAGCGACAGTATTTTATAATTTAATTATCCTAATGATGAAACATCGCAGCGAAACCGAAACGATGAGATTTGTTTTCCTTTTATTTTAGTTGACATGTTGGTGGAATGAGGAATTAAACTACGTTGATTACCTAAAAATCCTCTGAAAAAATTATTCTTCAATAAATAATGACAAATGCTGATTCACATCCAACATATTAGACGTAGGTCAATGAGTGGAGACAAAAGCAACGAATGATGTCAACGCCTTGAAACATCGAGGACAAAATGATACAGTATCGAACCTCAAAAAGGTAGGGGTTAGTTTATTTTAATTTTAATCCCCATTAATTTTAATAAAAGATGAACGCGGATAAATCCATGAGTAGGTTGATCCACCAATCATATATTTATGTGGGAGGGTAACTTTTTAGGGATTTTTCATTATCCAGGATTGAAATTATCACATTTTTATTGAACTTCACTCCCAATCCATTTCTCTTCTTTAATCCTCTAAAACGGAATGTGTAGGCTGATATGAACAAGGATTGAGCACCCATATTGTGTGTGTTCATTGTGGTCACACCCTCAATGTGGCGGTAATATAATTCTAGGACCTTTGTGGTGAAGAGGGAATTCCCCGGAGTGTGCAGGTGTAGGTGACGTGAAGAACTGAACATTAGAGCGCATCAACTTTTCCATGGAAAAATGTGTCGGTGGGCCGGTGCCAATGGCGGCTGTAGTGGATCATGGTGGAAGCCAGGATCTAAGGTAGAATCATGCTCATTGGAATTCCACAGAGGTAGGAGTTTGCAGATGGACGACCATCCCACCTGAGGGGAGATGTGGTGCCCACCTGGAACTACATGAAGGGATGTCCTGGGTCTGGGTCATCAGATCGCCTGGAGAGCGGCAGTCCCTCGATAGCGGGGAGAGGTAAATGTGCATCGATGGTGTAGTTGAGTCCGAACATGGATGATTTCCATGTCCAGGCTGGACGACGCACCACTGAACACCCATACAGAAGTGTTTTGTGTTGGTGGGATGCACCGATATTAATTTTGTCAGACACGCAGCCTAGGTGGCCAGACCCACACATGTGGGATGGACCTGCGCTAGTGGGATGGACATGCACATAGTGGGATGGACCAGTGCCCAATGGCTCGACCCAGTCCCATCGGGCTCATAAAGTCTAGACTGAGTCATTGGGTGACCAGGTGAGCTGGAACCTTAGCCTAACCAGGTCTGGTCTCTAAATCCCATTGGGCTTGGCCCACTGGCTAGGTCGGACCAGACCAACCAAGACATGAAATAAGACAGGTCAAGTCATCTAAATTTATACTGGGGAATGTTGAACCCCTTTTCATGGTTGTTCGGGTCAGTATGACCGAGTTGGAATGGACCCAGACGCAATCAGACCCTATTTACTAAAATCCACACATCTGGCCAACCGCATGTCCAATTGACAAGATTTTTGCGGTTTTGGGATACTCTAAATGAGTTGGATATTATTTCATGCCCTGACTTTGGGTTCATGGATGATGAAATGTGACTAATGGCATGTGGAACGATTCTCCCAAGGACAATATATACAGAATGATGCGGTTGGCTGAGACTTGAAGACTGGTGACTTTCGACTATGTGTGACTCAATGATAGCCTAGTGGGAAGCATCTCTATTTTACCTGAAATTCAAATGTTCGGGAGAATCGCAGTGTGAACTAGAAGACCTATGATACTTTACAGGAATATAATCTCAGTATGGACAAGGTGGGAAGTGGATCTGTGTGACCTGGCCGACCCATGATGGGTAGCGGCTCTGTGTGACACTGCATGCCCAAGGTACTCATCTGGGATGAGTACCACACAAATACAAGGTTATTAGGAAGAGGCTTATTTGTGACCTAGCATTCCCACTAAACTTGATAGAGGTGAAGTAATCCAGCAATCTAGGATTTTGATGATGTGACTATTTATTATTCAATGACTACCCTAAATGTATACCCAATGTGAGCTATCTTGTTCATCATGATTTAATTTGAGGATTTATATTTTGCATTTCCTTTTTTGTTTTAGGGTACCTACTATAAATCAAATTACTCACCCATTTACATGATCATCCCACTATTGTCATGTCACATGTAGGAGATCAGTTATTAGACATAAAAATTGGTGGACCGGGACCCTAAGGTGATCAAGGAGACGAGACAGATGGACACTTTGATGGTGGATTTGGTGGCCTAGAACTAGGAAGGACCCGGTACGACTAGGTGAACATGAATTACTACATCGGCTTCGAGTATATATAGTACTCATATGATCAGGTGGGGTTTTCCGTGGATGGAAATCTGAGATCATTTTGTACTTTGTAGTTTTTGGTTCTTTTGTTTGGATTCTATTATACCCCACTTATATTAGTTGTACATGTACTCATATTTGTTTTGGTGATAATTGTTTTATTAGTATGTGAGACATTCTTGGGCATGTGTGTGTTTATAGATACTCAGGAAAAATCCTCCCACATGCTGGTTTACGCCTTCGACACTAGTCGCTATCCCCAGAGCATCAGGAGGTGGGCTTGGGGTAGTCACAACATGGGCCCCAAGGGACGGGTCGTGACATTCATCGTGTAGCATTTAATTCAGGACACCATGTTGTTATGTAAATCTTGTGTATCTCTATATGATTCCATATTTCAAATTATATAACTTTAATAGAGCTGATAATGATGTGTACTTAGTAAAATTTGTATACAATAGTCTCTTATTATATCAATATAAATTCCCAAATATCATTGAACAATCATAAAGGTCATCTTAGATATCCAATTTCATTTCATCCATGTGATATCCATCATCATTTAAGATGGTAATAATATCAAATGATCCTTAAACAACAGTATCATCCTAATAGGTCTCAATGTTTGGTAATTACCCATGTTTAGTTTATCATTTCTAGATATGATCTACTCTATGAAAAATATAATGTTCCCAAACTCTTTCGGACTAATTTTTCCTGAAAAAAATTATCATAAACACACAAAAAATGATTTTCAAAGGGTCATATGAATGATCTATTTTAATAATATTAAGCTCAAAAACTCCATCTTCACACTCTTTTGTCATATGATTATTATCCATACCTTTTGTATTCATATCCATCCTACTAGGATAATTAAATATCAATTTTATACAAAAAAAAATATACATCTGATATTCATTAAAAATGGATAATGTTATAGATAATTATAAAAAGGAGAACCCCAAATTAGATTGTTTCAAATAATTTTTTATGAATTGATGGAAATGGGTATTTTAATTTAAAAGAACAAATACTCAATTATGGTTGGTTTCATGCATTAAATTCCTCCAAAATTATCACTTCTACACAATATGGGATGACTACTACATTGAGTAGTTCAAGAAACACATGGGAATGTCCTAAAGATATGGTGGATGAGTCTCGTGTAAACAAATTTAATATTAACCTCTTTGGATATGAAACTGAAGATGATGACCCTAAACATGGAAACCATTATATCAACGAGCCAAGAAAAATCCACATAATCATACATCACAGAAACGGAATAAGAAATGAATGAGGGAATGGGAAGAAAAATTAAACTACCTTATATTAGAACCTTGTTTTTCCTAGGAGAATGTTGAGTTGGAGCAAATACAATAGTGGTGTTCTATGAGAGTTTTATAGGTGTTACTAAAATTGGTTTTGTTTGGGGTTGTTTAAATATATCAGGTATAGTTTCAGCAGCACTTACAAAAAAGTACTGATAATGATACCTTTTATCAAATCTAAAACAACAATCCTTGATAAATGATATCTTTATTAGTACTAAAGATGCACTGATTGAAGCCATATTTATCATCCCTAACGTTTTAGCACTGGTAAAGATACATTTTATCAGTGATAATGAATCATTGATAAAAGGTATCTTTATCAGCTCGAAAACATTAGCATTGATAAATGATTTATAATTATAATTATAACCATAAATAAATTTATTTGTAAATATATTTATAAATATTTCAATATGATTATAAATATATTAATATCACTTTATATATTTATATAAATATATATAAAATAAAAATGTTAAATTTATTGATTTGTTCATATATATTTATTATAAGATTGTAATTATTTAAATATATAATGGTGTATTTATAATTATATAAATTCTATTCATAAGAAATGATATTTATTTGTTTATGATTATTAGTATATATTTTTATAAATATATCCATTATATATTTATAAATATATTTAGAAATATATTTAGAAATAAATATATTTTTAATTAATTATTTATAGTTATAAATATATTTATATCCTCATATATTTATAAAATTATATATATATATATATATATTAATTATATATAAATAAAAATATATGTATAGTAAATATATTGATCATTTAATTAGAGTTATTGTAATTTTTTAAATATAATTATATTAATTGCATTACATATATTTATAAAATTGTTTATATATTTAATATATGAATAAAAATCAAAATAGAAATATTGTTAATATATTCATTAGTTCAATATAATTTTTATCTTTTTAAAATTATTTTAATATATATTTATTATTTATTAATAACTATATAATCAATTTTATAATAAAAATAATTATTTATTTATTTCATTATATATATTTATTTCAGTATATATATTTTTAACAAATTAATACAAATATAAACATATATATAATATTAATATAGTAAATATATTTCTTATATAAATATATTTATTATAATTTTATATTTATATAAATGTATAATTAATTATTTAAAATTATATAAATAATTTCTTTCAAAAGTTAATATTTATTTATTTATAATTATAAATATATATTTTTATAAATATATTAAATATACATTTTTAATTATTTTTATTTATAAATATTTATTTACAAATATATTTTTGTGTTTATCAATTAATATATAATAAAAAATCCATAAATATTTTAAATATGGGAAATTGAATAGTTAAACATGACCATACATTAAAAAAGGAAAAATTGATAAGTTTTATTAATTAAAAAAAAATTAAAAAAAAAATTAAATATATTGAAATGAAGATGAATACATATTAAAAATAAAAAATAATAAAAAATTAAAATATTAAAAATGAAAAAATAATACCTAACTGTAAATATATTAAAAAAATAAATAAAATTTTACTGATTAATAACATAATATATGAAATTCTATAATTTTACTAAATGAAATTTAAAAATGAATATTCAAATAGGAATAAATTAAATAAATATTATGCGTATGTGTTTCTATATAAGATTTTATTAATTACATCAATATTTTTGTGTGTTAGTTTTGAATAAAAATGCATTAATTACATTTATTTATTTGTGTAATCAATATAACATACATTTTTTATATGTTAAATTTAAAAGTCTTACAAAATTCAATTAATGTCCGTTACATAATACAATTAGTCAATTTTTTAATTAGTATTACTTTTTATTTATAAACAATTATTTATTAAATATACTACTCATTTAATGTAAGCATAAATATTTTCTATTATACAAACCATATTTTAGAAAATATCATAAATATTGACATATATATATATATAAATTGTGAACTATGGGAACCAATGGTCCTAGAATATTTACTAGTAAGAAGAAGTTTCATGCACTGGAGAAAGAAAGCTTCAATGTTAACATGACACCAAATCACCCCCAAATCAAAAATCATTAAATAATCATCATCCATTAAGTCAACCACCCCTTCTTCAGGACCCACCATGACTTCTAGGGTGCCTTACTGTTTTACTATGTTTAGAACATGTCCAACTATAATCTTGATCATCCATATCAAGTATTCATCTATCTTAGCATGGAGATCTCGGTCTTGAACTCCAAAAGAATCTTATTTAGTTACCAAATTACAACTAACTTGAAAATTCTTGAACACTTTACAAAACACAACATTTATTTGGGATCTACATAAGATATCAGTCAAGGTAACTCTTATTATTTTTTGGTCATATGCCAATGGGATAGTGACATCTGTTTCCACAGCATTTTCTATGATGTCATCTCTTACCCCTATTGAGGGAGAGTCCATGGAGGGAAAACACTTTTCCTTTTCATCGTTTCTTGCAAATCATTAGTATAACCATTATGAATCTCTTCATTTTCAAACACCTCTGGCTAAACATGATATTTCTATTTAACTGTAGGATATAAATCGATGGTTTTTACAGGAAAAAACAATTGAAATCCTTGAACAAATCTATCCTTTTCATTAAAATTTCTTTCCACAATGAAAAGTGTGTTCTATCTCATTTTCATAATCCACATCCCTCTGGTCATTATCCACATATTTTTTTTAGAGGAATCATCTTTATCCAATGTAGCATAAATTTTATGACATGTTGTATCAGGGAAATCCTTTAAATCCTAAACTGCATCTACCCATGAGATCCTCATCTTCGATGATGGGGGACCCCATGTTCCACCTTCTAAAATATTTATTCCCATTGTAGTAGCAACCACTTGAATGAGAAATTAATTTTTTTAATTATTATATTTTTTTCATATTCTGTATTAGAATTTAATATATATGATTTTTTATGATTTAGAAATTATTTTATATATATTTATATTAAAATTATTTATTTTTTTTAATAATTTTTCATTAATGGTATTTTATTGATAATTTTTTAATTTAATCATTTCTAATTTTTTGTAATAAAATTTATTCCTTTTTATTTTTATGGTTCAATTATTAGAATTTATTTAATATATATATATATACAAAATATAATCATTATTGATATTTAAAATTTTTATCTCTACATATTAATGTTATTAATTTTTATTAATAATTTCTTTTTAATATAATTTTAAAATTTTCTTTAATTTTATCATTTTTAATTTTCACTTCTATAGTTATTTTAATTTTATCATTTTAAATATCTATATTTCATATATACTATTTATTAATATTTATAACATATATATATATATATTAAATTTATTAATTATTATTTAATGAAAGTTTTTAAACTTTTCTCTAATTTAATCATTTTTAATTTTTATTTGTTTAATAATTTCAAAATTTTAAACATTTTTAATAAATTTTTTATTAGTTAAAAATGGTGGGTGGTTTATGTTTAAGGTAGTTGGATATGAGGGCTAGGGACATGTGTATTAGGGTAGGTCTATGCCGGAGGGGAGTATAGAGTGGGCCTTGGGTCATGTAGACCCACGAAGGGGTCTGTATGGAAGTGTGTGTAACATATATATAGGATCCCATCCCTAAAGAATGTTGTTGAGCCAATGATGTTGCAATATGATTTATAATGGAGTAGGTTATCCTATGAAATAATTATATGAGATGGAAATATGAGATCATAACCATTCCTAGTGCTAAAAAATGTGTGGATAATGGTTTCAATTTATCAATGCATATAAAGTGCTGATAAAGGTACTATTTATCTACGCTGATAAGAGCTAGGTGTATATTTCATGTTTTATTATAGAACCATTTATCTGGTTCATGGGTCACCCATTTTGGATCTTCCATCCCTAAGTCCCTCTTTCATAAGCTCTTGCATACTAGAAATCATCCATAGTAAAACGAGAACAAACTAAACTATAACTAAAGCATGCCATTTTTTCATAGTCGGACTAGTTCTGCAGAACTCCATATACTATTTAACATACTTATGGATTTTCACATTATGTTCTCCGTAAAACCTAAAATTTATTCCAATTTCCATCTGCTCTATTAAAATTTCATTATTTATTTATCATGAAATGATTTTTTGAAAGGGGGTTTGTGCGAATGTGATGACATAAAGGGGTGTGACCACACTATAGAAAAAATAATGATGATTTAGAATACAATTTCTAGTAGATTTAACACATGTGTAACTTTGAAATTTTTATCCCATATTCATCATTTAATAAAATGATTATTCTACCACTTTTGATCTATTTAAATTATAATGTGGGTTTATAATGCATATTGATTTTCAATTATCCATTAAATCAACGGAATACTGCAAGAAAATTATTGTGTTTTGTTATTAATGTTTATTCAAATGATCATTAAATATAAATTACAAGGTTAAGGATGTATTAGTAATAAAAAATCCTAAACAATAGACTATGAAATATAAAATAACCCATTGCGGGTGAAAATTTTCAAATTGGAGTTTCTTGGGATTTAAATTGCTGAACAAATAGCGAATCACTCAAAAAATAGCAATTAAATGAAATATAATATAGATATTCACTATAATTAGATATTTTATATACAAATCAATATAAAACTATAGGGATTGAGTGGTAATTTCTTTGAACTAATGTGTGATGTGTTTATAGGCTTAGGTTATTGTCTAATTTCAAATTCACAAGATTGTGAGAGTTGTTTTAATAGATTTAAATCATTGATAATTAGTATTACATTTCCTATTTGTAAAACCATGATTGTTTAGTTTATATTTATTTATATTAATAATAATTTTTATATCACGTACTACACAAAACACTGATCATAAATGTTGAAGAACATTGTTATTAAAACACTATAGTTATAACCTAGCCATTAGATTGGCGAGTATGAGTAAGAGTAACCATATTATGATGTATATATAGAATCATTTTCCAAATAATAATTTATTAATTAAAACATAGGAAATAATTAATCAACATTTATTGGAAGGAAATATATCATATAATGTTACGAAGATTTGGGGATTAAATGTTTTAATTTTCTATAAAATGGGGTTTTTTGTATATTATATGTTTCTTTATAAATTTTTTTTAACATTTTGTATTATTAAATTTATAAAAAATTAATTGTTTATACATTAAAATAAATGAATAATTATTCATGCATTTATTATTAATGTGATATAAATGAATAGAAAATAATTTCATGGTAAATATAAATATTTTTCAGAAAACTATTTTTATGTGTGCAATGTATTTTTTCTTCATAAATTAAATTAATCAACATTTGTTAATTATTTCAATGAAATATATTAATAATATTTTTTATCAAACAAATTAACATTCAAATAATGGTTCTTGTAAGTAAAGGAGTGATAAAAAATTCATTTAATGGTTATAATATACATTAAAAAAAATATTTTTACACATTTTTTGTATGAACGTTAGAATCATTTCATAAAACTTTGGTAAACTGTATTTGTTAAAATTATTTTAAATTTTTGATTAATCATATAAATTTTTATTCAAAAACATTACGATATATATAAAATGGTTGATTTTTTATGAATAGGGAAACTAGATTTTTTTTTCAAATATTGTAATCTTTATGACATCATTGTGATGTAATATTGATTTAAAAATTCATAAAAAAATTTCTCAAAAAATTATTCCATTATGAATTTAATTATATTATTTAAATTTTTTTAAATTTTGAATCCAGTTTTCCAAATTGTAGAATTTTTGTTCTAATTTTCTATAATTAAAAATGATTATATATTATTTTAATGTTTTCAATATTTAAAAGAGCACGACGCCCCTAACTAATAATACAGAACCCACTCTCATCACTTATCAACACTTTAAGTACTATAGTTCAAAAAATACCATAAAAAACCATACCATATCTCCTCCCCACATCCTATAGGTCCTTATCTCACTAAAATACCACTCCATGAATCATTACGTTGTAATCCGTAAGAGTATATCCAAATAGAATATACAAGTCATAAATGAAATCATTTATGTTTATTTATTATTTAAATCCAATAAAATCCATTCAAACCATAATAAAATAAAAAATATTTTTCTATAATATAATTATATTTAATTATGATAATGGAAGAACTATTTTATTCTTCCATTTCATCTTAAGGGAAATTAAAAAATCAAGCTTGCATACATGTGGACGACCAACATCACAAAGCGTTGTGTATCATTTTTCATCACCACCTCACATGGATGGATAAAATGTTATAAGTAATGAATATATATTATATTAATTAAATTATTATTATTAATTAAATAGAATATATTTTTTATCTTTTTACGCTTCCTTTTTGGAAAATGATAACACCAATTGTGTCTACGTGTGGACTACCACCTCCTTGAAGCGATAAGATTTGTTATTTATTTCCCAATTTAATGAAGGGTAATAAGGAAGGATTTAATTAATTAATATGATATTTATAATAATATTATTGTTATATAAATTTAATATTTTATCTACTTGATTACATTTTTATTATTTATAGAAATGAAAATTCCATTCATGCATACATACATACAACTATTCCAATGAGACGATGTGCTTAATTTTTCATCAATGAAGTTCAGTGGTGGTTATAAATTTATATTGAATGTATAAAAATTATAATTATACCATATTTGATATTCTATATATAATAGGATTATGACCTCTTTAACCCTTGTCAACAAATTGATGCCAATTTTTTAGATTATGAACCAAATAACCAAAAAGGTATGATAAGAAATAATTTTTTTTGTAAAAATGGAATAATGAAAATAAATGAAATGAAATAAATAATATTAAATGATTAAAACTAAAAAATATTATATTAAATAAGATAATTGATAAAAAATTTCTCAATACTGTAAAATTCATATGTGGTGAATCAGAACATAAAATAAGGGATTTCTCACTTCAATTTTAATTCTTTGACACTTGGGCCATTTTCAAAAAATGTTATCTTTTTTGTAATTTATAAATGGCCCAATGAATTTATTTAATAATTAATATCTTGAAATTTATTTGGTTTAAAAATCATTTTCATGTTCTCAACATAAATATATTTTTTTATTAAAATTATTCCAATGTGGTAAGATATTCTTCCTTAAAATGTGATTTTAAACATTTTAATCTATTATACTCCATATTCATGTCCTAAAAACGATTCAAAAACGTTTTTATCTATAATGAAATGTATTTTAAATTTTTTTTTCAACTATTTATTATTTTATTTCAATAATTCATAAAATTAGTCTCTTTAACAATTTTTGAACATGTAGTGTTTTATATTGAAATATACATGAGAATAATATTTTTTAATGTATAATATGTGAACATATATTCTTTCCATCTTGTAATTTATTTGTTATTATGATTCCTATATGATTTTTATGGGTTTTCATACAATCTAACATTCTCTTTATTCTGTTAATTTTACATTATTAATAAATTTCATAGATAAAGTATATATCAATTTATTTTTATATGAAAATTGAAAGTATTTTATTTATAATGTATGAAATGATTTTTCATGTGTTTTGTGAGTAAAATGTTAAATATTAAAAAAATTTAATTCATGATATGGTATTTGGAAATTATTTATGATGAAGATTGATATTGATATAATTAATGATGATGATCGACTCAATATAGATCTCCAATACATTGAGTAACGATATTCTTATTGAAGATGAAAAACTAGGACAAAAATGTACAGGTTACACCTATGGAATTAAGATTAATTGAATTATTCACACAAGGGTTAAACCAAAATAGACACTTTTTTAATATTATTCTATAACGAGTTTACATGGTTTTTATTCTTTTCAAGAGTTTTAATGTAAATATTTTTATTTAATGAAATAGATATATGAGATTTTAAAATTGAAAGGATTGTTTTCATGAAAAACTATTTGAAATGGGTTCTCATATTTTCTCATTATTTCGTCATTTTTTATTATGAATTATTTAGGGTTTAGAGGTTTTATTTGGAAAAAAGTTATTTTTTAACTTTTATTAAAAATCGTTTTATATTCTCGAATTTTGTTTTGAAAAATTAAACATAAATATAGATTTTCATATTTTTCACTTTACTAACTGGTATATTTTTAAATATCTAGCAATGATTTGTTTTTTTCTCATCCCATATCTTCATATTTTTTCATTTTTTAAACAATTAGTAGAAATATAACAGAATTATATCTATAAATATGGGAGTCTGGTCTTGAATGAATTAAACATATCATTTATAACAAGTTCTATTTATTGTGAAAAATGTAATTTTTAATGAAGAAATTGGTTTTATTATATAAAAGGTTTTCCTAATTATCTGAAATTTTAAACCTAATTTATCATTGAAATGTAATAAGGGGAACACCATGTTTTTTGTATTCACAATTTCATGTGGATTCTATATGGGTTTTCAATCATTTCATCAACAATAATATGTATATATCATTTTTTACCACTAGATATGGGTGTTTGGTTCATGATTTTATAGGTGGCATCATAACAATGGTTTGGATAAATTTACCTTTTATGTTGATTTAATTGTGAATATTTTAATATTATTAGATACCATCATGGGTTAATAAGTATATGGTTTATTATAAATTTAAAGGCATATATAACCAATTATAGGTTTTATGTGAAGGGATTTTAATGTAATTATATAACGTTTTGGATATATTTTTGGATTTTAGGAAGACAACATGATTGAAAGATATATAACACATTGGTATATAATTTTTTTTTATATAATTGATATTTCAGAATATTTTTATTCTATTTTTGATAAAAGGTATACATAACATTTAAGGTTAATACATTGTTTAATTTTTATGTGATTATTATTAATTGGGAGAAACAATTATCATGAATTTTTGGATCATAAATTTATTTTGGTTTATGGAAAATAAAGGTTAGTTAGTGAGATTATTCTAGAAATAAGGATTTTTTATTGATTCTAAAGAATTAATTTTTTAATTATAATATTATGGTGAATCATGTTATTTTTGAAAATGATTGACATATTAGAAAAAATTATGAACATGTCGTATACATTATTGGCATGGGACATTATTAGTTGTTAATGTTGTTTGTGAATACATATTATGTTTATATTATAATAATATGTTACCCAATAGTTATATCCATTGGGTTGTAAATTTTTTCTAGAATATTTCGAAGGATTTTATAGTTAGTTATTTGTGAAATGATTTATATTGAACTTTAGTTGTAATTATTAATAAATTTAAGATCGAATTAGTATTTAGAGATATAATGGTTTCTACATAATTTTGAAAATCATTTTTTTAATTAACATATATAATTTTTTTTAATATATATAATTTTTCATATATATGATTTATTAAATGTAAAATTTAGTTCATTAAGAAAAACAAAACACATCATTGTTATTTATTATTTAAAGTAAATGATGAAGCAGATGTAGAAAAAATCATGAAACAAAACTAAAGAATAAAATTTTAGAAATAAATAAATTAATTATATGTTATTATATTTGTTGTCACATTGTAAATATAATTCCATGGGATAATGGAACGTTAATCTATTTATATTTATGTGAACAATATCACTCAGTTATCATGGTACTCTTTTTGAAAACCTTTCACTAATACAAGTATCATTATTGTAAATTTCTGGTTTTTGAAATACTTTTGATATGATATGATTTATGGTATAAAACTAGAAATAAAATTAATTATATAAAAGAAATATAATATATATATTGTACAAATTATGAATATTTATCATCCAATAATTAAAATTGATTCTTAGAGTGTTTTAAATTATTTGTTTATCAGACATGAGATAATAGTGCAAGTGTGAAATTTATTTATTGGGTGAGAGTTTAAAACAAATATATTTTAATTTATATTTATTTTAATAAATACTATATTTCATATTATACCACACATAACTCTATTCTTAAACATACCACCACGTTATTATTTAAATATTTCTGTTATAAAATAAAAGTTATATTTTCAGGTACAAATATGAGTAACTAAATTATAATGTATATGTAGAAATGTTCTCAAAATAAAATTTTTATTAATTACATAGAAATAAGTAATAAAATTTTAATGATAATAGATAATAATATATGGATAAAAAAATTTAAATTTTAAAATGATTAAGTTTTTATAAAATGATGTTCTCTTTAAATTTTATATATTTATTATAGAAGATAAATTTATCATTTTAGTGTTCTATTTTTACACAAAATTATTTTATAAAAAAGGAAAAAAATTAATATTAATTTAACAATTTTTATAATGTTTTTAAATTATGAAAAAACGCATTTCATGTTAAAAATAGATATTTCAAAAAAAAAATATGCGAACATAGTATTTTATCTATAAATAGTAATTTAAATATTAATTAATAATAATTATTTTACATTGAAACTGATTATATTATCAATTAAATAAATTTAAATTCATCTAATTTTTGTTACTAGTAATGGTATATGAATAAATTCATTTTATACATGGAAAATTATTTTTACGAGAAAATTATTTTTAAGCATTTTGTGTCGAGTCCTTAGAATTATTCTGTAAGACATTTGTAAATTTTATTTGATGAAATAAAATTAATTGTTTTAATCATCATATAATTTTATTAAGGATCCATATTTATATATTTGATTAAGAAGGTATATTTTTAAGTGAATATGGAAAATGACATTTTTAATAATACGATAAATTTTATGACATCTCCATGATGTAATATTGTTTTAAAAAATCATAAAATCTATGGATAAATAAATATGAGTTTATGTATAAATATATATTATTTAGAAGAAATATTTTTTATTTTAATACAATGCTGTGACCTTTTTGAAGATATGTAATATTTTTTTCTTAATTAAAAACTAAATTTTTATCATAATATTTAATTGTGCGTTTAAAAGTCCCATTCAATTATGTAATGGTTTTAATAAATATGGAAAATTCATTTTTATTTATAAGACAATAAATATTTAGGAACTACAACAATTAATATACTTTTTCCTAAATAAATATAACTTTACATTTTAAAAATACATTCTCCTAAAAATTGTAATAAATATTTTTTGTTTTTATATTAGAATTAATTTATTCTAACTACTAAAATTCATTATTATAAAATAAATTCTATTTAAAAAAGTAATCATCAAATTTGGTCTTATGTTTAAATTCATATGATTTTATAATTAATCATTATCATATAAAGCGTTTGTCACCATAATAATGTCACAAGTTTTTAATGAGGGTGTCAAACTATGAGGTAAAGATTCAAATGTATAATTTTTTTTCTAAATATGAAATTTTTTCTGGATTCTGACCATACAAAATATTATATTTTAAATAGTGTTTCTTTGGTTTAACTTTTCTATGAAAATTATTTTCTGATATATTAATGTTCTTAATATTAACTAGAATGACACTCCCTTCACTTATAAAAGGGACCTTTTTATCCTCATTTATCTAAAATCAATAAGAAATATATATCAAAAAATATATTCCCAAATAAATTACAAAAAATCATCCCCATGTACTAGATTTATTTTTATCACTATAATAAAATTTCTAGAAGGATTCTTGTGTAATCCATTGGATGATATCCATGGAGGAGGTATATGTCTTTACAAAATTATGTCAATTTTATTTCTTCTTATACAACATTAAAATTTATTCTAAAAATTATAGACAAATTAAATAAATATATTTATTATAATAAAAAGTTATTATGATGATGGGAAAACTATTTTATACTATATTTCAATCTTATGAGAAAGGATAATTTTTCTGTGACAAACGTGTTGTCTAACACCTCCACGATGTGATGTGTTTCATATTTCATCGTTTTTAAAAAATATATGATTGTAAATGTGAAATTAATGAATATATATGATATTATTGATATTATTACGTTTTAATAATTATTAAATATTCAAAACCTTTTTACCCTTTTATCTGTTGGAAATTGAAAACGTTGCTCACACACATGTGTGGACTAGCACATCTACAATGATATGATATTTTCATTAATTTACCTATAACGTGGATAAATTATTATAATATTATTTATCTATAACTGAAAAGTTTAACAAATTATTTTATTTCCATCAATTAGAAAACTAATAACATTGTTCATATGTATGTACAATCAACTCTATCCATGAAATGATGTGCTTCATTTTTTAGGGTCACCATACATGGGTGGTAAACAATGTACACTTAATTTAAAAAATAATATTAATATAATGTATAATATTATAAATAAAATTTAACCATGACACCATTGATCATTCCCAATGCACTAATGTTAATTTTGGATATTATGAATTGTGAAAACACCAAACATTTGACCTAATCTTAGCCAACATATTAATTAAATAAATAATGATAATAAATAAAATAAAATTTATAATATTGAAGGAATAAACACTAAAAAGGTTATTATGTAATTATATAATTAATAAAAATCCATTATTATGGAAACTAAAAAACATAGCTGGCATGTCGTGATACGTGGTAACGGATTTCCCATCACAATTTCTTTTCTTTGAGAATTATTCCAATAAAAAAATTGTCTAATTTTATATGGTGTTTAAAATGTCCATCGAGATTATTTAATCATTCATTTACTCAAATAAATGATCTTTTAAAATCCATTTAAGGTTATATTCATCAATTTCCTTTTGATTTAAATGTGACCCATGTGGTGAGATATTATTTTATAAAACATAGTCATGAATGGATTAAACTCAATTTCATCCACATGGATGTCTAAAAATGTTTGAATCATTCTCTATACAATAATTAAATTTATTTTTAAATACATTTTAAACTATTATTTATTTTTTTAAAAAATTTAATGGACTCTTTTGATTTTTTTTAATAATTTATGTTTTACAATATTTTTAAAAATATTGAAAAGATTGTGTTCTTATATATATGACATGAAAAAACAATTACCCACTTTTTCTTATATTCATTGTCATGATTCCTATAGAAACCCTAACTCTAGTAACCCATTTGTGGTTTGTCACAATCCAGATTTGGCCTCCATCAGTTCTAGCACGTTAACAGGTCCACGGAAAGTGCCCAAGGGTGTTCCTAATCCCCAAAGGTTGGCACTAGTGACTTGGAATGATAAAGTAATATTTGGGAATGATTTCAAATCATTTATAAATAAAAAACAACTGAAATAAATAAACTGAATCTTAAAATTTAATCCAAACAAGCCATTATTAAATATTCAGAATTGAAATAAATGGTTCTAGAAAAATCCCATGTAGGACATAACTCAACATTAGTCGAAAAAAATACCAATGTACCACCAAAATTCATGGGGTCATCATCCCCAAGCCTTCTCCACAACATCACAATGAGGATGAAAGTGAACAACCCTAAAAACTGATTCTGAATGATTTACCCAAAAATGCGACAAAGATTTCCAAGCGTATTTACACCTAATTGTGTAAGTAGGGTGTGATTATAAGACCAATAGAATTCCTCCCTAGATATATTCCTTCTGATAAACATTATAATACAATAATATTGAATTTTTTTATGAATAGAAAATTCAGTAATTAATTTCTAAAGGATCTAACATTCAATGAAAAAAAAATTCAATTGGGAATCATTAAATAATGAATAATTTTAAAGAAAATTTTCATGCTACTAATTTTCCAGCTCAAACACACTGTATTCAGATGGTAAGTACAAAATATTCAATGAGAACTAGTCACAAGAACACCCCGATGCAGTAATTAGTTGTGAGCCCCAGGTACCTCATATCTCAGTGAAAAGTATCCATAAAAAATCTTTGTTTTAATGCATATACCACTAGTTGGGGAATCACCCATAATCTAGTGGTCCCCAATCTCATAATCATAGTTTTTTAGTGTTGTCATCATCAAACTTCCTAGGTGAAATAGGGATAAAACCACTCTGTATCACTAGAATACTAGTACTTGTCTGCCCTCCTAGAAACCCTAGTTTGACTTTTTTTCTCAAACAAATTCCAAATCATATAAAATACCATTTCACATGGAAATTACATTTCAAATGGTAATCACAACAAGAATCCCATACAAAAGACCCAAAATAGCCCTTTACACATTCATATTCATTCTAACATAATATTCCAACCAAAACAACCCATAAAATTGTATTGTACCATTCTTGTAATGTAATAAATCATTCTATATTTTTTGAAATATTCTCAAAATTACTAAAACAACAAATCTATAATTTCTCATTCAAAAACCCATTATATAAACATAAACAAAACAAAACACTAATTAATCTTCTTTTTAACACTTCATGTAACTTAATAAACCAACATAGATTCTTATAAAAAAACTGGATGTATTATAAAAATATTTTTCACATAAAACCCATTGAAACCCCCATTTTAATTTCTAAAAGCACACCAAAACCCTAACAAAATAGATTTTGAAGCCTAATCTATAGTAAATAAAAAAAATTCATATTTTATAAAATGACCCCAATTGACACCACATGAGTTACAAAATAAAAACACACTATTTCAATAGAAAAATGTATCATTAAAATTAAAATCATTACTAATTACATCAAACCCATATTTCACATCATTCACAACATATAAAGAAAAAGATAACTATATAAACCATTAAATCTAACTCATCATGAAATTCATATACATGGAATCACGTACCATTCTTGTCAGAACCCCCAAATTGTTGTGAGAAACTTCCACCACACCACCACCACACCACAAGGGAATTAAAATGAACCCAAATCTAAGAATATTGAACCATGATACTCAAAAATAAACCTTAGGTACTAAATCATTGTTTCTAGATATTTATTACATCAATAAAGGGGGAAAACGCTACTGTATATGGAAGATTCAAAAAAGGGATTCACATACTTGAGAAACATTGAATAAACATCCCCAAATTCCCTAATACTAGAATATCCAAGTAGAATAAATTTATTGGGAGGTTATAATAAGTATGATGAGGGAATGTGGGGACTTAAATGGAGGAAAAGAGTAACATATGAATGATTTATGAAATTAAAAAATTATGTTTTCCAATGTGGATGATTTGAGAAACCAATAGAAATTTATCCCAACTCCACGATGAAGACAATATCCAATGAGGAAAATCCGAACATGGGGGTGTTCACATTGGGTTTTTGTTATTGGGTGAGGGGTGTAATGACCAAAAACTATTAAAAATGAATGATATATAAAAGAAATAATATATTTTTTCTAAAATTTGAAATGGGCTCTCAGGATGGCTCATTACCTGAATAATACACACAAATACACCATAATAATGAGTTCCAAATTTGTAAAAATGGATATGGTGTCTTGAATAGGTTATGGGAGGCCTTTTATTAAGTGGAAGGGGTGAAAAATGTTAAAAATGATTGATTTATAAAAGAAACATTTTTTTAAATATGGAAATGGGCTCACGGTTTGTCCTAAATCATGAACATACCACCCCAATAAACATACCACACAAAATGTTCCCCTATGATTATCACAAATTCAATTATAAAAATGCTCATCCTTATACCATCCCATTAAGAAAAATTAAAATCCTAAATACCATCCAAGACATCCAAGACTAATGACATAGATCAATAACACCCGAGACACCCAATTTTATCACGGAACACCCGGAAACCAAGAGAAAACTACGAACCAACCCATGATTTTAAAGAAATGAAGGAATTTAAAATATGCTTGGGAAAATTCTACACAACATAATGCTTTCTACCCTCATAAAGACACAATAATTATAGATGGAAAACAAAACTAAACCGATTGACAAATATGGACTCCCATGCCAAGTTTTCACCTTCCCGCAATGGCCAAAACACCTCCAGTTTATCAATAAAATGAAGGGATAATATCACAAACCAAAATTTACACCATTTAAATTAAATGGGAAAAAATTGTTTGATGGAATCTTAAAAAAACCCCAAACACTATTAGAAAAATATCATGCAATTTTCATGAAATTTACCACAAATATGAATGTGTTTACCGCAAATATACATTAATGAAATTGTGGGGCAAGCCCCAATATCCAAATTTACCCAATAAAGAATTTTGTGGTTTGATAGCTCTGAATGATAATTAATAGTCACCAAAAAACACATTTGAAAAAATCTAAGATACAGATACAAGGAGACCTAAATATACTCTTAGCCATACGAGACAAATTTATTTCCTAGAATAAAACCCGGTCACCCACTGGGGGTGTCCCGAACAGACTCCCCACTATTAGGGATAGACTTACATTATATTAATTCTAAAATAACCAATATGAGAATCATGGTTGGTCTCCCCAATACAAGAACTTTAATTCCTAACATAATTTCATGGGACAACTCTAAAAAGACCCCATAAGACCCAATCCCGAATGCAATGGGTCGATCTACAACCCTCCAAACCAGCAAAGACACTATGTAGTTCACTACTTCCATAAACATTACTCCCCTAGGATGTTTCCAAAAAAACTGAGATTGAAAATAGTCTACAAGATTATTCAAACTTGAACAACCATTTTGTGAGTTTCACCCATAAGGGTTCATGCACAGGGGGTTGAGAAAATTAAACAACCCCACCACATTATTACCAATGAGGCACTTTTCCACGAATACGAATTACAACCCTGAGGGACAAGGTCCGCACATCCCATTCAGCAACACAAGACCACTTGGAATGAAACCACCACATAATAACCTGAAAATATATCCACTTACAACACTAGAGAAATTTTTTAAACCAAGCCCACTTACACCGTTAGTTTTCTTAACTACATTCCAACTTCACTTTCAGACCTATGGTTTGAGCATAGATTATTGAATCGTCTCCTGCCTTACTGTCTGGTGCTAAAATCCCCAAAAACATTACTTCTTTCTCAGGTGAAACAAGAAACTACTCAATGATCCAACAACATCAAAAGAATATGAAACATATTGAAAAACACTAAATATTTCATGGAACAGTCACCATGAAAGGGTCCACAAAGATGCATATTCATTTCCTGACACACCCCGAACAAGGAACATCAGAAGGAAGAACACAAGGAAGACACCATCCCTCAAAATAAATAATTCATAGATTCTCATAAAAGATACACACATTAATTTGATCATATTTCATCGAAATATAACATAACATTCGCCTTTACCATTAAAGGAAAACACAACACCACCAAACATTACCACGCATGACTCTATCTATGGTTATAGACATTAAAAAAAGAGGGACCTTGAAATAATCCCCAAGATGCATGAGATTACCATAAGAAGACATAAAATCCCCCAACGAACGTATTTGCAGCACTTGTGGCCTAACATGAATCATTTTCTTATGAGAAACCAATGAATCACCCAAAGGCCCTTAAATATTGCAGCCAAGAGCATCAACTGTGGACTTTTTTACCCTTTCATTATATAATTCCCCTTCAACACTTCCATATAGATCCTACAAAAACAATGATTTCAATCTCCACATTTTATGACATATGCATTTTATGAGACTAAGGACTATTTCATCCTTATTAACACACTCTCCTAATACATGTGGATCCACTTAACTAGAAACGAATTGTGGGTATACTCAATATTTAATACTCAAGATGATTGTATTTATGTTGATCAACTAGAGGATCATCCGATGGTGAATCAACTATGGACACACTTCCACCATGCATTAACACTTTTTGGTAGCGTACCCTAGCCAACAAGAAAGCCCATGGTCCAAACAAGTTAGTTCATTGGAAAAAAACATACAAACAAATATAACAGAACACAAGATTGTCATCACCATAAAGGCTTCATTAAAAATTTCTCATAAATTACCACTAAACATCACATAAACTCAAATTATCATCAAAACCCAAACCCAAAACATTGTTCAAACAATATGGGTCCTTGAACTCAAAAAACCCCACATCAACATTCATAAAAATAAACAATACACGACACCAAAAACACAGGTTATAAAAATATAAAATTTATTTAATAATTCATTTATTTTAACGTAAATGGGTTCATTGGTATGTGCATTCACCAGTGGTATCTCATGAGCCACACACATTCATGTTATCGTGAAACCACATACACAAACATCATGAAAATCTAGGCACTCATCCAATTTTCCATACACCTAACCTATCTATGACACTAATGCATTATTCCTTACATACAAACCATGCATATTTTCACTTATAACAACAACAAGGATAAAAAAAATTCATTCCACTCAAAAAATAAATTAAAACCCACATTAAAATCATAATTTTTTTCCAAAAATTCATGTTTGTGAATACACATGTTTTGATTATAACAATACAATATCATCTTATTGAAATAACATTTCATGAAAATCAACCGTTTAAAAACATTGTCAAAAACTTCTCTGAAACACCATTTTCAATCCCTTTGAAAATCACACTATTCCAATTGTAAAATTCAATTCATTAGAGTTTTCCACAACCTTCATTAACATGACATACACTTTCCAAACAATAAATTGTAGTAAACCATATGTTTAAATTATGAATATACACATTCAGTAAACTCTACACAATTCAAAAAAAAACATATCCATTTTAAAATAATGTTTTCCACAATTTTCAAACAAGAAACATGTAGAATGATTTTAAGAAACACATTATAATGCCGAATATATAAATGGAATACTAGTGTCAATGGGTGACTTGTGCGTATGGTTGGTAGTCATACACTAGACATAACACTATCAAAGAGAGTCTTCCATGAGGATATCCCTAGCTCCACATAGATTTCAAGGCCCTAAAATTTCATTGAGACCATTGACCTAACTCCCATATAATTTACCAAATAAGAAAATATAGCATGAAACAAAGGGCTCAGATGAAACCCAACATCCCCTGGTAAATCAATTCCTAACATGAGGTGTGATTTCCAAACACATTAATTGTAACATGAAAATCATATTCCAATAATCCGAGCTTTGGTCAACCCAGAATCATTCCCAAATTAGCATAACCTAAAAAGAGAGAACCTTTATTAATACCATTTTTCCCAAACTATATACGGTATCTATCAAAACCGGCACCCAAAACAGTTTGTGACAACTTTAGAAGGTAATTCTAGATCCCCACGGTCTTGAAAAAGTTACCAGGTATGATAAATAAAATGATAGAAATGATTTAGTCTAATTTTTAAGAATAAAACAATAACCACAATAAATTAACTGAATATGAATATTTAATCAAATCAAGCCTTTAATAAAAATACTAAATTGAAATACTTGGTTTTAGACATATCACAAGAGGTAAAAAACTCAAAATTAGATGCAAAAACTACCCAAGAATGACCACAAGACAAGCGGTCATCATCCCCATGCCTTCTCCACAACACCGCATCAGGGATTGAAGTTAACATTCCAATCCAAGGATTCTAAAAGCTATAGCCAAACCTGCATCAATTATTGCAAAGCTAACATACACTAAAATGTGTAAGTAGTGTGTGAGACTAAGAACAATAGGATTACACCCAAAAGAGATTCCATGTTATGAACATTATAAGATATAAATCAAACTAGTTCTTATAAACTGGAAATGAAATGAATAAAATTTATAGGTTGAAACTTTCTATAAAAACAATTTTTATGTTGGTAAAATTAAATAATGAACACTTTTAAAGAACATAAACATGATACTAAATTTTCCTACTCAAACACACGATATTCTTGTGGTATGTACAAAATATACAATGAAACCTATTCACATGAACACACCTAGGAACTAGTTAGTTGTGATCCACAAGTACCTCATATCTCAGTGAAAAGAAGCCACAAAAAATATATGTTCTCATGCACAAAATACTAGTAGGGGAATAAAAAATAACCTATTGGTCCCAAAAATCATCATCATACTTTAGTTAGTATTCCCATTTTCAAACTGGATACATTAAATTGGGATGAAACCACTCTAGGTCACTAGCATAATACTACACATCATCCCACCGTGATACCCGAGATTCCATTTTTCTGCTCAAAAAAGTTTTATATCATATTAAATACCACTACACATAGAAATTATCTTTAAAAATCATAAAAACATCAAAAATACCCCACAAAAACAAAAAAAATACCCCTTTTTATATTAAAATTCATTATAACATCATTCTCACACCAAAAAAGTTCATAAATATGTCCTTCACATTTCTCAATATTTCAAAAATCATTCCATAATATATAAAATATTCTAAAAACTTTAGAAATAATAAACCATCAATTTCACTTTAAAAACCCATTTCTTGAACATAAACACTCCAAAATAGTACCTCATCTTATTTTTCACACTTTATGAAACATAATAAATCAGTTGATATTTTTATAATACAACTTGATGGATTAAAATAGTTTTTTCACAAAAAACCCATTAATAACTTATCTTTATAGACCAAAATCACCCTAGAAACCTACCATAAAATATTTGGAATCCCAATCCAAATATGATAAACCATTCTTATAGGTTATAAAATTACCCAAATGATACCACATTAGTTACACAAAAAAATCACACCATTTCAAGAAAATATGCATCATGAAAAATAATTGCATAACTAATTCCATCTAAAACTAATTTTGTACCACACAAAACATATATGGAACATGATAAGTATGTAAATAAAGAACTATAACTTATCATGAAATGTTTGATCATGTAATAACCTACCATTTTTATCACCCCCCCCCCAATCGTTGTGTGAAACATCAACCACACCACCAGCACAACACAAGGGACATAAAAAGAACCATAATACCAGAATATTGAACCAAAATAAATCTAAAATAATCACTTTATAATAAATCCCTATTTTTGGGACATTTTAAACATCATGGAATTGGGAAGAAACAATAATAAGACTGGATGAATATAGAGAGGGATTCTCATACTTGAGAAAAATTGAATATATCTCCCAAAATACAACAATAGTTGAATCTCCATGAAGAAAAAATTGAAAGGGAGGTTCTAATAAAGATGAGGAGGTCACATGGGGACTTAAATGGGGGAAAAGAGGAAAAAATGAATTAGTTATGAGGGAAACAAGTTACCTTTTCAAATCTAGACGATTTAAGAAATATAGAGAACATTCACTCTAACATATGACCATGACAAGCACCAAAGATGTAAAATGTAACATGGTAGTGCACCTAGATTTAATGGTGATTATTCACGGGTAAAATGGATGAGAAATAAAAAAAATTATCGATTTGTAGAAAAAATTAAATATCTTTTAAAAATCGAAATGGGGTTACAGGCTGGCCGAATGACTGAATAATTCACCCAAATCCACAATGATAATAATTTCTTAAGGTGTCAAAATGGTTATGGTGGCTTCAATAGGTAAGGGAAGGCTATGTTTGATGTTTAATGGATGAAAATGATTAAAAATACAGTTTTTTTAAAGGAAAAAAATAATTTTTAATTTAGGAAACTTTCTCACGGTTTGACACACATCAGAAACAAACCACCTCAATAAAAATACCTTACAAAAGGCGCCACTAAGAGTGTCACAAATTAAATTCAATGACACCTCATCCTTATACATTCCCTCAAAAAAATACAACTTCACATACCATCCGAGACTTCCAAGACTAATGAAATTGATCAAGAACACCTAAGACACAAAATTTAAACAAGAAACTCCTAGATACCAAGATAAAAATGAGAAACAAAAGAATATTTGAAATAAGGAATGGAATTGAAAATATGTTTCTAACATGTTTTCTTATTAATTAATTTTTTATAAGTTATAAAGGGACCCAACCACACTTTATCAATCAATTTTTCCGCATTGATAATCTATATATACATACATAATTTCCATATTGCATTATAAATTGAAAATAAATATCATAAGAAATATTCACTCATACTAGATATTGTTTATAATATCATTCTTTTTGTCAAGGGGGAGGGAATAAAAATAATTGGTGAGATCAAATTTTCAATAATTGTTATGTATAATGGAATATTTCATGAGTAAATAATGAATAACCAATATTATGATGTAAATAAAAAAACATTTGTATTTAATAAATAACTTGAGAATGATGTAAATCTATGGATAATTTCATTGAAGTTACATCATCGAAAATAAAAAAATGAGTTCTAAATGAATGAAATTATTATTATTAGAAGACATTATTTAAAAAATCATGATATATTTACCTTCAATGAAATGTCCTAATAAAATTTAATCAATGTGTAGGTATACTCCAACGCACCAATTAATAAGGCTAGATAGCTCATTTTCCTCATAAGATATGTCAATGCATTAAGGGGATATCTATAACTGATACCCATTAATAAATGATTTTAAATGCATTCATCATATATTGAATGATAAATTTAATTCACCAACAATATTAATTTTAAAAAATATAAGCATATTGAGTAAAGAACATAGAATTATATATTTTCTCAGTAAATAAAATAACATCCATAGTGAAAACCCATATTTATAAAAAGTATTCCATGTAGGAAATAATATCCATAATAAAAATAACATTTATATTTAGGATAATTTTATTTAAATCAAAAAATAATAACATGAAACAAAAGGATTTCAGTGAATGTTAATGACCACAAAATTAATAAAATATATTATATGAAAAATTAAATCATCATATATACATGTTTTGTAATAAAATCATATCATTTGAGAAAGAAATAAAATTGAATAAACACATTAAAATATCACTTCATTGAAAATTTATCTTTTTAAAACTATTCAATACAATTAAATGTAACTAAATTTTATAAAACAGTAATGTTGGTGGGAAATATCATGAATTCCATATACATTAAAAATTAAACAATCCATTGGAATTTCTATAATGAAATTTTCAGTTGAATCATTATTAAAATATAATTATTGCATTCAAACCATGTGAAATTTACATTATATAATAAAATGTACTCAGTAATTCATTTTATAAATAAAAATGAAACTTATAAAATAATTTTGATAAATATAGATATAGAAAAAATATATTCCCTATCAAAAAAGAAAATAATATCAGCTATAATTTTAAGAAAAAATGTTTTCTGGGTTCATGTTTGAAAATTATTCAAATTTGGAAGATAATATATAAACTACATAAATATCCCTTGAATATAATAATATAATTATATTATGAAATAATTTTTATCATATTAATTTAATGAAAATAATGACAATCCCAACAAATGATATTGTAAAACAAATTATTGCATATTTGGTAACATTTAAATTGTTTCCACATGATCTTGTAAACATAAATTGAAATAATAATCATCATTAATGAATAGATATTAATATTAAATACACAAACTAAAAGTAAAAAAATCACATAAACAAAAATGTGTTTATAGTACGAAATAAGTCTCAATGGTGTGAAGATGGAGACAAATTCCCTTACCACATGTTTGACATGCCTCGTATGTGATTTTAACATCGTATAAAAGAAATTTATATTTATTATAAATCCATTAAAAACCATAATACTATTTTTAATATCATATATAATCTTTTAATAACATATTATCACTCTTCTGTAAATAATATTTTATAGTTATCATTGTTTTAGGTATTATCAACATAGTGTTTATGGGAATTTTCATTTTGTAGTTTTGATCCTTTTAATTTAATTATTTTTATATAATATCTAAAATATTAGTAATTATATACAAATAATATTTATTCAATATATTTATATATATTTATATTCAACCATAAAATTTTGATATAGAAAAAATAAACACATCATTCATTGAGACATCAGGTTGTGCGTATGTATGAAAGATGTTCTCGCATTATAAAAGATTAAACAAATGATAGGTAAATAAGTATCCACCATTATATAATAATTATTTTATCATATATATATATATATAATAATGTAAATAATCCTTAAAATCATCCTTTTAAATAATAAACGAAAAATAGGTCACATTTTTTCGTAGAGGTGGTAGTCTGCATATACGCATGGGTGATGTTATCGTTTTACAATGGATTCGAATATAAGAAGATAGATATGATATTATAATTCAAGAATAATATTTATTTCCTAAATTTGATTTATATTCATTATTTCAATAATTATAACCATTATAATAATGTGGTTATAATAATTGAATTCAAGAGAAAATTTAAAAAAGTAATTCTTAAGTACGCACGAGTGATGTTTTTTCTTTTTTTGGTAGGAAAAAATATAAAAAATGGATGTAGAATAATCATAATAACATATAAATATAATTTTTTTTTATTTATTATTTTATCATTATAATAATATATTTATAGGATGTAGAAGAACATAGAAAATTGAAAGAGTCAGTAAAGATGATGAAATATTCTTTAGTAGCCTTTATTTAGATTCATTCTTACGGAGCCCTAGAATGGTATTTTATGAAAAATAGAAACTATAATTAATGTACATGGTTTCTTAGAAGTGAATTGGGTAGGTTACAGTCAATATATATGGCTAAAGTTTATATAAAAAATGATATAACTACTTTCATTTTATATGTGTGGGGGGGATACTTTAATAATTCAAAATATTAAAATATAATAATGTTACATTCACTGAAAATTGAAACCAAATTGAAATGGATTCAATTATAATGAGATTTTATTCATAAAAAATCATATATTAATATTTATAATTGTTTATAAATCATTTTAAACAATATGATTGTTATTAACAACTTCAATAATAATTTTTTTCCTTAGAATAATTAACAACTTTTTATATATTAATGGGTTATAATTTTACAAATAAGGTGAAAATTGGATCATAAATGTAAAAGGAATTATAATTTAAACCATATTTTATACCACATTTTCTAGTTTATATTTATTAATATTTTCTAATTATTCATCAAAATATTATCTTCATAAAATATTAGTAATGGAATTTTTAATGATATTCAATTAAATCCACTTTAATAATAATAATATTATTTTTAAATTCAAATATAAAGCATTTTAAAATCAATAGTTTGTTATTTGATTCTATAAAATTAGTGGGTAACTATAACTCACCATAAAAAGTAATATATATAGATTTATCCAATACATTTACATGATTTTTCTATAACATCACATGCACTCAGTCAGTATTTTGAAAGAATTGAATATAATTATTTCATAAAAAAACATGTAATAAAATTAAATGATAAAAAATTCAGCAATATATAAAATAACTAATTATAACCGAATATAAATTGTTCCCATCCATGTAAAAAATATATTATTGACATTAAACTCAAGATAGTAACATTTTGACATAATCTATAACATAAATATAATAGAGGTCAATGTCAAATATAAATAATTAGAAAAGCCTGTATTTCTAAAATTATGAATATTATTTATGTAAAATACTCATGAAATGAAATAAATTAAAATATTTAATTTAATTTTATGCATTATCACATTAGTTTCAACTCTAATTAAATTTTTTACCATTCATCAAGGTAATAGATTTTATGTATACTATTTATATATCCTCAAAATACAAGAGACATATTTTAAAAATATGAATCCCAATATTAAAAATATGGAATAAATTTTATCATATTCAATTCTTAAAAAAATTAAAATAATTAAAAAATAAACTCACAAAATGCATTGAATATGATTTCCTATAAAATTCAATTTTTAACTCAAAAAATTTAATTATATTTTTTTGGTAACATTAAGATCTTAATGTGATTAGATAAAATATTTCAAATAAAATGTATATTATATAACCTTAATAGCAAATCTAAATTAAAATGGATATTTTAGAATCATTTATTTTAAGAAATGGAAATATAGTTTGACAAAAGACGTTATTTTTTCACTATTTTTTTTAAAATGTATTTTAATAAAAATTAAAAATATTCAAAATAATATAATATTGTTATTATAATTTTAAAATTTAAATCATTTTTAAAAAATAACATTTCTAAAAGTGAAATAAATTAACTGTATTATTTATAAATGATATGCAACAAGAATCGATTTTTAAGAAAACTTACTATTAAAGATTAAAATGAATTTAATAAAAATTGAATAATTATTTCCCAATATTTTATTCATAAAATAAAATATGTATACCTGTATTAAAAAATTTAATATTATTAATACCCAATAAACCTAGGGGTTTGCGACCACTTCCATTTAATAATATTTTAATTGTTTGCCAGAATTCGTTTAAACTTGTTGTTGTGTGTACCACAATATATCAATGAAGTGAGATTTCATTAGAGAGAAGTAAATCATAAAATCCAGAGGTGATACATTTTAACCCCTTATTACTATTATTACATCCAAAATACATTTATAAAAGAACTGATGATGCTGACTCATAACATCTTCATGTTATCACATAGCTTCCGAAAATTTATGATTTCCCCAAAAAAACATTTAATAGGTGGGTGGTACTATTTTGAATCAAATTCACTCTATAATCTAGAATATAAATTATTTTCCCCTCATAAGATTTATCATTATCTATTTTTATGACATATGACATCAATAAATGTGATGTATTGGATTTGTAATTCCTCTAAAATGATAAATAAAACTCATCAAGAACTTGATAGTGATTCCGTTGAAGCAATAAGTGATAAGTTAAACATGCCAACCCTATAAATAATTCTATGGGAACCTATATATCATGTAATAAAATTCCCATTCTTTCCAAATATCAAAAAATTAATCAAAGGAAATATTCATACAAATAACATTCCACCAACTCCAAACTCTTGATCTCAATGGAGATTGTAAGTATATCTTTTTTTTCACTTTTAAAAACCCTTATATATTGTTGAATTGATATTACATTCTCTTCCATTTCATTAGATCATATAACCATATCCTTATTTCTCAAACATCATCCAAATATTTTGGAGCTCTACACTTTTTTCCATAGATGGATTGATTAGAATCTATCATAATTATCAATTGAAAGTAATTGTTGAAAAAAAATCTTCTAATATAAGGTGTTATTCTTAATTACCTTTGAAATACAAAGATAATGATATCAACAAGTCTTCTAGTATTTCAGTTTTTCTCTCATAATAACCATCTTTATAAGAATTATAAATAGTACATATACTCAACTATATTTCGAAATCATACTGAAGGATTCACTAGAACATGGAGTTAAATCTCATTTCCTAGTCAGATAAGATTGAGAGTGGTACTCTATTCGGTCTTACAGGTTATTTAATGTTTTATTGAGTAAGATAATAAAGACCATAATATTCTCTAATAGTGATAAGAAGTGTTGATTTTGTAAGGATATATAATAAAACACAAAAGAATTGTTTTTTAGATGAATGGGTTTTCTAATGATGAAATTCCTTATAATGTTTTCTCGTTTCCATTTTGGATTATGTAGTGGTTGTAACATCTCATTAGAATTTTGTCTCTCAACCATAACTTATCAACACACCAAAGATAAGGATACATATTCACCGATATATCTTTTCATTTTATTTTATAATAAATATTATTTCATATCTCTATACGTATTTAAACTTCAAGTATGTGTAGATAAATAAGAACTATGAGCTTTGACCAACTTATCATTATTCAACTCTAGTATAGATTGAACTTGTATCATCCCAGGTAAATAAAAAAATATGATATTTTTATATTTATTAATATTTATTTTATTAAATATTAATTTTACATTAAAGGGGATTCTATTTTCGATGGCGTACCCGATACGCAAAAACGAATTTCTTTGAAATATTATGTTACTGAAATATAATAATATAATATTATTATTTTAAATGGTAGTTAACGCTTAGAAATTGTAATGGACAGAATGAACATAACTAACTACAAAATTATTATACATTTTTTTTATATTATTATACATTTATCCATTTAAATTTAGAAGTTTAAAATGTGAATGAACCTAATTTTTTGCATAAATACAGTAATATTTTTTAGAAGGACGATTTATCACCTTTCGATGGAGAAAACACATAAAATCTAGATTTGGTAAATTTAATTATTTATTTTTGAAAAACTAAAATTATTCTTCAGAATCCTAACATGGAATTTTACTTTGGGTAATTTTTTAGTATTTTTCTAATAAAATTATTTTTTTAAATAATAATGAAAAATAACGTATTTTAATTCAAAAATTCCTTTTACTATACTTTATTTATATGGACATATTATCTTTTTAATTGATTTCAATGTGTAATTAGATTATATTTTTAGTATTTATTCCTTTTTTTGTCATTGGAAGAAATTTTACTTTGAAATTGGACATAAACAAGTGTCAATCACTGTAAATTTATTATTTCTTAAAAACACCATTTTTGTTTTGACAATGAGAATTAATATTAAATTAATTAATCCTACTTATATGTTTTGAATATGGTAAAATAGACAACATTTTTGAGTTCTGAATATCAAATATAGCTTTGGCTGATTTTTTGGTATTTTTCTGAAAAAACAACAATTTTTAAAAAATAGTGAAAACACTAAGTAGTAGTTAGAAAATCAACTTCTTAATTTAAAAGAAATATTACCGCTTATGAGAATTCAATTTTAAAAATACAACATAAAATGTGGTTATTAGTAAGTAAAATTTTTTTCAATAAGAAGAAAATAATTTTTGGGGAATAATATCATTTGACTTTTATTTAAAGAGGTTAAATGAATATTTGGTAATTCAAGGTAAAAAAATTATAATAAAATTAAATTACCCTAAAATGTGTCCTAATCCTATTGGTTGATACATTTCTAATGATGGGAATCCTTGGGTTTATTTTGTGACCCCATGGATCCACATAAGAGTGATAATGAAACTTTATATTAATTAATTTAATGTAATGAAAAAAATGACATAAACATATATCTTTTAGTAAATCAATTCATATATTGGGTTATGTATGTTATCTCTTCAACTATAAATTTTAATTTTAAATATAGAATTATTTACAACGTCATGTAATTTACTTATAATTTTTATACATCAAATAAATACAATTATTTATGATACAATAATGATGTAGTGTTTACCTCATTAACGGATGAATTAAATAAATAAGATTATAAATATCCAATACAAGTAAATTTTTTATCTGAAGATTTTATTTTGAACAATAGTCATATAATATTTTAATTTAATCTTTTTTGAACTTTAGAAACCGAAAATCATTATGTAATAAAATAACATTTTCAAACATTCCTAAAGAGCCCCTCCTCCCACTTATAAAATGCCCTAACCTCTATCCCATTACTCACACCTCTCAAGACTCATTGCTCATAAAACAACTTCCCAAAAATTCTCTCATGATTCATCTCATCCACGTACAATCCTAAATTTATGTATAATGTACTTCAAGAAATCCTTTTGGTTCCAACCAAAGTGGGTTACCCGATTTAATGGTAATTTCTTCTCTTAAGTTATTTTATTTTATTTTACTTCTCCAACCCCCTAAATTTTTTATTCATTTATTTGACAACAACACAAGTATCCTAAATATACTATGTTGTTATTTTGAGATGTATTACAACAACAATTGCACACACTATCTTCTAATAGTTACGAACCTAATATTTCTATGGATGAAAAACTACAGCCTCACGAAACGATGATGGTTAAATTATCTCCTACCACATATTCTGTAGTCCATTAAGATAGAACTATATTTATAGGTGACATATATTATATTTATAATATCTATATACTTCTGTATTTTTTATTTATAGAATACCTTTATCTTTTCCATAATGAGTAAATACGATAATTTCATTTGTATAAATACGGACAACCACCCCCTCAAAGTGATATGACTCATCAATGCCATACAAGGAATGTATAAATGATAGAGTTACTAAAATTTTATATGTGATATTGTACTTGAATTATAAAATAACTATGTATCATTATGTTTTCATTATATTAATCATGAAATTGAAATGAAAGCAGCATTCCTGCATACATACGGCTTATCGTCTCCCTGAATAGTGCATTTAATTTCTTCTCATCAAATGTTATGTACTATCATAAATACATATATATACTGGATATATATGATATATTTGATATCAAAATCATGAATATATTTTTTGTAGATTAGGTAATTTTTACTTCATGGACAACTTGTAATTATATGAAGTTCATTTTTGACTCAAGTACCAAATATCGACCAAATGACCACTATTAAGATAAATGATTTCATAATGTTTATAACATTGAAATTAATGAAATAAAAATAAAAATAAATATTAAAATAGTGCTAAAGAAATTATAAATTAAATTTAGTTTATTATTCATGAGATTAAATAATGAATGATTCATACCGTACATGAGGTAAGGGGCTTCATCATAATCTCCTTTCATTGAGGCACATTTTGATTTCTACACGACATTCTTTTATACAGTGTATAAATCCCATCTACATTTCATTTCATTAAAAGAGAATATGTTACTAATAATTATTTTACTAAATGAAAAAATAGAATGTTTATTTTTAATGTACGCCGTGACAACAACATTTTTGGCGCTACGTGCGTTATATGATATTTGGATTACTTAACACTTTATATTATGATTAAAAGGAAAATAAGTAAAATATATTCTTTATTTATTTTTGTATTAAAAATGGTTTTGACAATGGATTGATTATATATATATATTTAAATGATATATTTTGATTTAAATGTGGAAATGGTATTTTTCTTTTAAATGTGTTTTTAATATGTAATGGTTCTTGGGAAGAATTTATGTATATGGTTTGTTCTGTGAAACTCCTAGGGAGGGTGAGCTAGAGATAGTACTTCAAATCATTGGGTAAAATGACTAAGGTATACTTGAATGTTTCTCCTAGAAGATTTAGGGAATATATTGTGATGGGTATTCCAAATGCCACACTCTACGTGGTTCAGAAAGCTACAACGTAAGAATGCTATAGATGCCACACATTACCTTTATGATTTTTGATTACTATGTGTTATTCATAAATCTTGTGATTTCATGGTGTATGTTAAAAATATAATGTTTTTTGTAATAATGTTTTTTTCATTGTTTTATAACCCTTAGTAATTTTATGCTCATCCCATGTTTTAAAATTTTTTTCACAAGACATAATGATGAATTGGGTCAAGGATGGGATCATGGAAAAGTCATGTTGTCTAAAACATGGATGTATACATGACTCTTTTTTTAATAGTAATTATTTTAAGAAAAAATGGATACGGTGTAGAAGTGTGTACATGTAATATTCAAGTTGTTATGTACATGTTATGACCTAATTTTCTAATGTTTTGAACATGAAAAGATACTCATTGTGAATTATTAACATAATTCAATATTATGTAATCTTAAAGGCTGGGTCTATATAGTTGGTATCAAACATCTGTTTAGATGACTTTTGGAGTTAGAATATTATTATATTAATTTACATAAATTAATTTATGGTATGATTTGAAAGACATATATTTTACATATTACCATGTTGATTCACATAATATATTTCTATGTTTAGAATTGATTCCCGTATAGGAAACATGCAAGCTATGATGAGAAGACATGACGAGGAAGAAAACCATCCAAATCAGCATCCTGAGATAGTTAGTGTCGTAGTTGTACAGTTTATTATAGTGATGGCACAGTTGACCCATGTGATAAATGGTGGTTGCGTTTATTGATGATATTTTGGTAAAGAGGAACCAGATAGTAATTTAAGGGTTGTCTAGAAAACCATAAAAGAAAAGTGACTGTATGGGAAATTCAAAAAGTGTGAGTTTTGGTTATAATAAATTTCTTTCATTGGTCACATTTTTAAAAAATTCCAACATTGTTGATCTTTATCAAAAAATAGTTGTTGAAGAATGGAAAACACCCAAAAATATAACAGTGATCCATAGTTTTCTCAGTTTAGAAGATTAATATCGGAGGTTTGTTTAAAATATTGCCTAATTATCTATCCCGCCTACTAATTTATCAAGAAAAGGTGTTAAGTTCATTAGGATAAAAGAATGTGTGATGGTTTTCAGGAATTGAAAAGAAGATTGGTGAATGCTCTAATTTTGGTATTACTATACAGAAATGGTGAGTTTTTTATCTACAGGGATGCTTCGTTCAAAGGTCATGGTTGTGTCCTAATGAAGAATTATCAGGTTATTGCATATGCTTTACGTCAGTTGAAACCTCATGAGTTGAATTACCATACACATGATTTGTAATTATCTTCGGTTGTTTATTCTTCAAAAATTTGGATGCTTCATTTTATGTGAGTAAATTGTGAAATATATACTGATCACCAAAGATTGAATTATGTATTCCCTAAAAAGAATTAAACATAAGAGAGAGGAGATGGATATAATTAATCATGATTTATTACTGCATAATTCATTTTCATCCAGGAAAGGAAAATAATGTGGCTGATGCTTTGAGATGAAATATTTATGCTTCATTAACCTTGTTATGTTTAGAACAAGATACTCTGAATATATACATGATGAAAATTGTCATAGAAGTTGTTGGTGCAGGAAATTCCTATATATTGTTTCAGGTGTTAGTGAAATAAACTCTATCAGTCGGAATTATGAAAGCACAGAAGGTAGAAAGTGAGTTGCTAAAAATTTTATAGTATGTTCATAAGTGTATATTGCTTGTCTTTATCATTGATAATTATTGTATTTTGTTATTTGGAAGGAGATTATGTGTGCATTGTGATTCAAAATTGAAGAAATAGTTATTATGTGAAGCTCATAGTTCTCGATTTTCCATTTATCTAGGAAATACTGAGATGTACAAAGATATTAGGGAGTATTAATAGTGGGATTGAATGAAAAGAGATATTGCTGACTTTACTGGGAAGTGTTTGACCTGTGACAATGTTAAAGATGTGCGGTAGTTACCTAAAGGGATAATTCAGTTTTTACTGGTGCTAGAGTGGAAGTTGGAAAATATATCCATGGAATTCATTATGATATTACCAAACACATATTGTGGTAATAATGCAATCTTTGTTATTGTTGATTGATTGACTAAATCAGATCTTTTCCTTCCTATTGAAGATAATTTGTCTATAGAAAAACATTCTTGGTTGTATGTTAAAGAGAGTGTCAGGTTTCCGGGCGTTCCCCTGTCCATTGTATCTGATCATGATCCCTGGTTTACTTATAACTTTTGGAAGGGCTTTATAAGACATTGAGAACAAAATTAAATTTTAGTTCCACTTTACATCCTCAATCATATGGGTATTCATAATGAAAAATTTAAACCTTGAAGGATATGTTACTTGATTTCTCAATGGGGTACCGAGGACGTTGGGACAAACATATTCTTTTGGATGATTTTTCATATAATAATAGTTTTCATTCCATTATACATATGGCTCCATTTAAGGTATTATATGAGAAGCATTGTTGAAGTCTAGATTTTTTGGATGGAGTAGGTGAAAGGAAGTTGAAGGGACATGAAATGGTCAAAGTGATGACATAAAATGTTTACTTTATTTATAAGCACTTTAGAATAGCTCAGAGATGGCAGAAAATGTCATAACTCGTCCCCCGAGGCCCACACCCCAACTTCCCCAAGTACGCCATCCATAGGCAAAGGGCAGACGACTAGCACCAGAAAGGTGTATCAATAAAAAAAGGAAGGCATTGTCTTTTATCTTGTATAGACACACAATATAATAACAACAAAAAGAAACCATGATGTAAACATATTTAATAAATGTGTTCTTAAGGTAAAGGGGCCAGAATACAAGCCCAATAGAAAAGTACAAGTACAAATGAAAAGTAAAAATATAAATGAAAAGTGTAAAATATCTCCAAGATCATCCCCCGATGATCCTACCTGATGTGTATGTACAACTCACGATTAGTTGTCCCTGTGTCACGTAATTCCCAATGGTCCACCTCTGAGTACCATTTAGTCTTGGCTCCCTCAGCCTCGATCAACATTGTTCGTCATCTACACAAGACACAACATGATGTGGGTGTACTTCATATAGGGGCGAGTATAACGATACTCAGTAGGGACCTCGAGACACCCATAGGTCTCCTAGAGATCCATGAAAGAAAAAACACATAGCAATACTTCAAATATTCATATATTTATGACCATACATTTACATAAATTATCAAGATATACTCATCTCATACATAATGGAAGAATACCACAAAAGCTACACCACAAAGGTAGAAACACAACACTGGTAACACCACTGAGATAGAAGTACCACACATGTAACACCCTAAAGACATCACCTCGAAGGTATAAGTACCACCTATGTAACACCACTAAGACAACACCACTAAGTTATATGTACCATTAAAGTAGGAGTACCACACAGGTAAAACCACAAAGATAACACCCCAAATGTAGAAGCACCACATAGGAAACACCACGAAGATAATACCATGAAGGTAAAAGTACAACAAATGAAACACCATTTAAGAAACAAATACTCAACACACATTCTGTAATAACTTAAGAACAAAATTATAGATGATTAGTAGTAAGCTAGATAATCTTATTATGTTATGAAGCACCACTGCTGACCCATACAGTATAGATAGGTACTAACCCCTGTTGAGCCACACATGATCAGTATGCGCTGACCCACACATTATCGTTGAGAAGCAACCCACAAAGTTCATAAATATTATCACCCACACAATATGGATAGATGTTGAACCATAAAGGATCAATAGATGTTCACCAACTCATAATCGTTGTTCTTTCATCATGTTACATCCACCCGTAGGATACCTCACACCCAGTGCGCTAGAGTTCCATAGAATCTTCCCCTAGTGTTATCGTTCGTAGATATACCACCACTAAACTCCAAAAAGAAGTAACACAAAGGACATCTATGTCATAAGGGTTCCAATGTGACTCAAGGTGCATCAATCAGTTTCTCGGACTGTGAGTTATAAGTATTTTAGTTCCAAGGTCCTAGTTGGATTCAGGTACGATCCAACCTGGCCATACTCCAAATATCATCAAAATTCACGTGTAGTATACCAAAAGAACCATCTCGCTTCAAGGGTCTCAGTACCATAGAATGTTTTTCAAACAGATTCCTAATTCTCATGATATGCCCCAATAAGTGTTTCTAGGTCTAGTTGGGCTCGGGTCCGGTCTGACTCGGCCTGACCCAGCTCAGGACGACCTGACACAGTCCATGTCTAACCTAGTTGGGTAGGGCCATAGCGGGATCATCCTGGCCCTCAAAGTGGGTAGCCCAGCCCACTAGGGGGAGTGCGTCCCACTTGGGTGGTGGCACGTATAGCATCCAGCCTTTTTATCACATAAACTTTCCATACATTTTATAAAACCGAGGATCTTTAAGGTTTAGTGTCTTCGAAACCAGGAACATAAAACATGAAAACATAAGAAATTATTCATAAACAATTGAAAGGATTCTCCTCATGTTCATCCTATGTTCATTAATGCATCTCATAACCTGGGAAAATACAACAAAATAAAGGGTGAGCATAAGGCCAAGTAAGGGAAACAAGAGAAACATTTTACATGTGAACATGAGATACTTCAATAAGGTCATGAAAAGAACTTTAAGGCATGAGAAAGAAATCGGGAGATATATCATAATAAAAATAACATTTTTCATAACATTAAGATATTGCTACAACATTTAATATTGAAAATCATTTCGTTTCACCAATGTTCATCCCCATGATGTCATTAAAAATTACCAAGGTTATTCACCAAGGTATTAGTCTAAAAGGTCATCTCTAGAGATTAAGTCTTTACCCAATGCATTGGAGCGCTATCTGGGCGCAACCTTGAAATGTCTTTATTATCATGTGAGACACATATATCATCATCAATCATTTCATAAACAACCCATATAGCATAAATAAAATGGGTCTCATTTCATAATCATAACGTTTTAAAAACTACTTTAAAGACAAGATCTTTATGTCTCTTTAAACCCACTGAAAGGGAAAGCATGATTCATGTATGTAAATACAAGAATTGAAAATAGAACATTTTAATATATATGTGAATACCCATATAGAAATAAGAACATTGAGCATTCACTTAATAACATAAAATAATTTTGAGAAAAAGGGAGAGGAATTTTGAGATGGAAATTCTGCAGCATAGCGGCTATGTTACTGGGTTTTAGAAAACATTGAAAAGAGAGGGGAAATTGGTCAAACATTAATAAATATCCCAAAAAATTAGAGGGAAAGAATATAAGGTATTTAAGAACATTTTAATGGAATTTTAAAAATATACCATTTGAAATGAAGAACATGAAAGGAAGACAAAAATAATATTTCACTTATGAAAATTCGGCAGCCTAACGCCGTCACTTAAACATCAAAAAAATGAATTGACGACATAAAATAGGGTCTCTCATCATATGATCATAAAATTTCAGTATGATAGGTATAGAGATAATACCCCAACATAATAAAAAGGATCTTTAATGAATTGAAATGAAAATAGAACTTGAAAATGAGAAGGGTGAAAGAATCCATTAAAAATTCGGCAGCATAACGGCGTCACTTAAAATTTCATAAAACAAAATGACGAGAGTAAGTGGGGATATATCATCATATAAACATGAAAAGGGAAGTAAGAAGAATATAAAAGAACATAATCCCACATAAGAACATGGAGAATAAAAGAAATGACATAAAAGAGATTACTTGAAAAGAAAGAGAGAGGTCGGATCCCTTACCTTAAAACGTAACTCTTAAAACTCAAAGGATCGGACCTTGAGGGCTTGGGGGCGCCTTGGGAGGACTCCTTGGGAGGTAATGAGACTAGAACATCATTAGGGGAGAGTGGAGAGTCGAATGAATGAGAGGATTTCTTGGTATTTATTGGGAAAGTGAGGGGACAAGGCATTAATGGCCAAGGGACACCTCACAAGTGGTTTTCTCAAAAGCATGGGATCTCCCATGGTATTTACCATGGAGTTAGGCCACATGGGTCCCCCATAAAATAAGTCATCACCTTTGGTTGGCCAACCCATAAAATATCTCATTAAATCATCAAGACACAATTATGATGTCATTAAACATACTGATACCCTAAAACTGTATTTTACTATTTACTGAAAATTCAACTTTCTCAGAAAAATCCCAAAAATTCCCCTTAACCAAATATCAATGCTGTGATTTCAGAAATTAACTCCATTTTATAAAAATAATTTTCTAAATATTTTTAATTTGTTTTTTAAATAAATATACTATTCACAGAAAATTCGTTTTTTCAGAAAAAACCCCAAAATTTAGCTTAACATAATATCGATGCTCTGAGTTCAAAAATGAAATCCATTTTATAAAAATAATTTTCTAAATATTTTTAATTTTATTTTTAAGTAAAAAACACTATTCACCTGAAAAAACTAATACTTGAATAATAATTTATGAAACCGTTATTTAACCATTTCATTGAATCACATTACTTAATCAAGGTTCCTAGATTATATTAATAATTTTATTAAGTGAGATTACTAATCCATTTGGACACATTACTAATCCTAATCATAAAATCACTATTCATAATTTACTATTTATCAAAAATTAAGTTGATCTTATTAGACTCTAAATTTTGTACTGTACATAATTATAGAAGACCATTTTCTGAATATCATTACACGTTTTTAATTATTTACGGTTTACATAATCATTTTGAAAATATCTTTTTTTCTAAAATTCATCAAAAATATGCATACTATATTTATCCAGTCATTTGAAAATTCATAAACTTCATCATAAGAAAAAATCCAAATTTTTATTTAAAACAAAGGATTACACAAGGCAGTTATGGTCTCCTTACATAGCCCTTTATCACACCAGCATAGGACGTAAGTGTAAGGTGTGCTAAGGTGAGAGAATCTGAGGGAGGCTTGGCCAACATCGCACGAGTAGTAATTTCTACCAGTTTGAACTTCTCGCAAAGGCGATTTCCGTTCTAGCTTCACACGATGAATTTCGGCTTGGGTTTGGTCCAGAGCAAAGCCCAGTGGTGCTACCTCCTTCCCAAGTGCTATTATATGGGCTCCGATCGGTCCAAGACTACTAGGTGAGGCCATCGAATCTTCTTTCTATATTAATTAACCATGATTACTTGTATTCAGATACAATACTCGAAACGTTTAGTTTACAGCAGTCATATTGACCAATGGTCATAAAACAGTCAAAACCCAACAGTCTCATTTTAATTATACTCATGTTATCAAATGAAACATTTTTTTGAGTATAAAAATAAAATAAAAAAACACAAAAATTTAGGAAACAAGATTTATTCAAAATTTCGAGTTGTGACAGCACGACTGCGTGAGGTGGTGCCCGCAAGACGCATGGCATGTGGTCCTCCCTTGCTGACAGGGGGAATTTTCACCCAGTATCCAAAACATCCTAGAGTCCATTCATCTTTTGGAATGGTGACACTGCCTGGTTGCTGTGGAACCCCCCGAGGAAGGGGTTGCTCCTCTGTTGTGGCTTCGGTCGTGGCCCTTTTATCTCTAGCGGTGTGCTGGTCTCACCGCTTTCCCTTTTGTGGTAGGTGGTTGTGCCAACCGCCTACTCAAACCACCACGTCTGATGAGGAATAGTCGGTTCCTCTAAAGGAACTGATGTGCCACCTCCTCCCTTCACTAGTGGCACGTGAAGGCATTCCACCACATCCTTCACGACCATTCGTTGCCGTCGACCACCATCATCTTTCATTTTAGCTTCTGTCAAACCCAAAATAAAATCATGCAAAGAACATATCAATTACAACAAAAAGGAAGAGGGTGCATGTCTTGTTTATTTGGATCATGCCTTCCACGTTAGCTTGGTAACTTGAGAGTGATAAATAATTCAATAGTCTCAATGAATTTTAAATAAGATAAATCCCTACCTCATGAATGATGGAGAAACACAGGGGGTTGAGGAACTGGGTCCATGTTCTCCGTCCCCACAACTATCCTCCAACGACATCACTTGATCATTGATCTTTTGTTTGGGGATTTAGTGTCTCTCATCACCACTCACTAGAACTATCTTCTTCCTCCTAGAGTTTGGAATCTCGGCACTTTGTATGAACTTCATTGCTTAGTGATGAAATGCTGACACCTCTCCCTATGTTCCATATAAATAGTAGAGAAGGAGGGTAAGTGACGATGTTGGGAATTAAGGGGGGTCCTTAATTAAGAAACTTATTAATTCCCTAATGGCATCATTACTTAGGATTGAATGGTCAATCCATTTATTGGCATTACGTGTCATTGGTGCCACGATGTCTTTTTTCCATTGGTGGAAAAGAATGAGAAAAATATTTTACTATGTTATTTTTATTATTCTTTTAAAAATCCCAAAATCTAGCTTTTTCACCAATCCTACTGCGGTCGATGTGAAGCCTCACATAAGAAAATCCTTGCGCTTTGGATTCAATAGTTCCATCATATTTTTAATCTGATCACCAGTTCAAAAGGTAGAAAATGCCGCTCACCCATTTAATAAATGTACCTAAAAAAGTTCAGAATTTCATTTCGGCCACACCAGGCCTCAGATTCACACGTCGTCAATTTTTTCAGACTCGTAATAATAAAATTTAATTTAAACAATTACTTGAATAAACTGGATCTTTACATTATCCCCACCATAGGGATTGTTTTCCCTGAAATCCACATCATAGAATAAGAAAACAAATGGGGGTACTGAGCACGAATCTGAGCATCCCGCTCCCAGTGCTCTCTTATAGGTTACCGTGATTCCAACAAACACGCATCAGAGGTATCGACTGTCCACAAAGGACTCAATCTTTTCAGTCCTCAATCTCTTCTATAACCTTTCTAAATGATTCCCCAACATCAATGTCCAGCTCATCGTGGTCGATGATGTGAGATGGTTCGTGCAGGTATCTCCTCAGCTGGAATACGTGGAAGACTTCATGCACCATCTCCGACAATAGTGGAAGTGCCAATTGGTTTTACACCTCACCAATCCTCCTATGTATCAGAAAATATTTGATAATCCTCAGTGATAACAATCCTCCTCAACTGAATCACTATAATCCCAATCGAGGAGAGACTCACAAGAATTGGGGGTCTCCCACCTAAAACTCCAACAGTCTCTACCACCTGTCAGAATAAGACTTTTGTATTCTCTGTGCAGTCGTTATCCACTCCAGGATGATCTTTACCTTCTCAGTGGTAGCTTGTACCAACTATAGAACCATAAGAGATAACTCCCCTAAGTCTATCCAACGTATAGGTTTTCTGCATGGTCGATCATAAAAGGCCTCAAATGGTGCCATAACGATGGTGGAGTGATAACTGTTATTGTATGAGAACCCCACCAAGGAGAATTGATCCTCCCAACTATGGAAAAAATCAAGGATGAATGCATGAAGAATGTCATATAATGTCTGAATGGTCTGATCCATCTGACCATCCGTATGAGGAATAAAGGCAGCGATCAAACGTTGCTGAGTCCCAAACACCTCCTGCAATCCCATACACAACTAAGAAGTAAAAAATGTGTCATGGTCAGAGACAATCATAAATGTAACCACCTGAAATCTCACAATCTCCTATATATAGAGGCATCCCAAGCACTCATCTAATCCATGCTCTCGGATAGGTTGGATGTGGGCTAACTTGGTGAGTCAGTCGACGGTCACCGGATGGAATCATGTCCAATGAATGTACGAGGAATCCCTATCACAAATCCCAGGGATATATCATCCCACATCCAATATTGCACGTCTAGTGGTTGTGTTATGTCTGATGGAACATGATTTTAGGTCTTCACTCAAAGAAAAGTGCGAAATTTAGAAACAATCAATGCCACAAACTTTTTCATACCTGACCATCAGGGCTAATGCGAGTGGTCCTGGTACATCTTCTCCAAACCAGGATGTACCACCTGAGGGGATGTATGTAACTCCGTCAAAACCTCCTCCCATGGCATTAATGGTACCATGGAACGTACTCTGAAGAGGATGACTTGCTCCCCACCTTCAAGAAATCCTTCAGGTTCCTGTCTTGAGGATATCTGAGTAGGTTGATCCCCACAGTCAATTTCCCCAAGTTGCGCCTCCCTGACTCACTGAAGGTGTGGGGGAGTGACTATAATATATTGGAGGTATGCTTCTCCATCTCTATCTGCATAGGATATCATCATCATGACTAGATTCTATGTCGCCTCACTCAGTAATTACAGACCAGTCCTCTTTCTGAGTGCATCTGCTACCACATTCTCTTTCCCAAGTGTATAGACTATCTCAAAGTCATAGTCCTGGAGAAACTCTAGCCATCACCGCTGTCTCATTTTTTGTGAGCCGTATGCAATCACTGCTTACTCCTGCATCAAGACACACCCTAGTTTGGTCCTTGATGTGTTGTAGTAGTCTAAATTCCAAACACCCACATCTGGTTTCCTCAAGATGGGGGAACTTGTCAGTCTTTGTCTCCACTCTTGATAATTCTGATGGGATCTCTCCATCCATACAAAGGGTAGTCCCTTCTTCCAAAATAAAGAAAAGTTTTTTATAACTCTGGAAAAGTCAGTCACAAATACCTGGTAGTATTCAGTTGACCCATAGAAACTCTGCACCTCGGTCACACTCTTGGGTGGCTCCCAAGAAAGTACAACCTTTATCATCACTAGATCCACTACAACACTAGCCTATAAGATAACGTGTCCCGTAAAGTGGAACTCTCATATGCAGAACTGGCAATTCAAAAGCTTTCCTAAAGCCGGTGCTCTCAAGTGTATCCAGAACAATCTATAAATTATAGGCACGCTCCTCCTCCATCATTGAGTACATCATGATGTCGTCGATAAAAACCACCACAAAGCAATCAATGTAAGGCTAGATGATAATGATCATGAGTCCCATGAACACTAAAGTGGAATTGGTCATGACTAATGGCATAACAATGAAACTCATAGTGGTCATAATGATATTTGATAAGAATTTTTTAAACATCATCATCTCATACCCTATGCTGATGAAATCATGATATGAGGTTTATCTTAGAAAACCAATAAGATCCCCATATTCGATTGAAAAGATCATCAATCATTAGAAGTGGATACATGTTCTTCACAGTCACCTAGATTAGTCATCGATAGTCTACATATAGTCTCAATCTCCCATATACCTTCTTCGTGAAAAAAATCGTGGTTTCCATTGGAGACACGATGGGCCTTAAGAACCCCTTTCACTGCAAGTCCTCCAACTATACCCCGTAACCTATGAAGCTCCACGGGTGCCATATGATATGCTATTTTAGATATCAGTGTCCATCCTAGGAGTATAGGTCAATGTAAATTTCTACCTTTATGCATGGAGGTTTTCCCAGAACATCATCTAGAAATACATTGACATACAGGTCCACCACTATCGGATACCTCGAACTCTCAACATCAACTGCCCCGAGTCTAAGTCTTTCCAACTGATGTGTGATCAGCTGCATCTTTCTCAAAGTATGTCCATATTCTGATAAAAAGGTTCTCTTCTCACCAGTTATGGAAAACAGGGTCCCATCCTCATAGACACACAACACATTTCTTCTAATTTAGTAAATATGAGCACAGACTGTGGATAACAAGTCCTTGACCTTGATGACGTCGTAAGGTCTCGACACCGCTACTATAGGTTCATAGACAAAGTTATCACCTCCCAGAGAAATCTCACACTACTGGAACAAGTGTTTAATCATTGAATCCCCTCCCTTAGAAATCTCTAGTCATAAGGATTAAGCCAGTGACTCCACCAGAATCATAGAGCTCCCAACGAGGGTTGTGTCAATAAAAATATTGATTGGAACATGATTCTATAAATACTATAGCCATTGGTAGAGTAGACACACATCTTACCTCTAATCATATTTGTAGAACCATGGTCCATAGGCCTCTGCTACCTGGAGATAAGATCATCCCTATCCACCTACTCTCTGTGGTCGGGGTGGACCACCTAGTGGTGCTGGAGGTAGAACCTCGAATCTCTCCCCACCTCCTACTGCACGAACAGATCCTCTGCCACATCTGCCTACTGCCTGAAAACCTTCTCGATCAAATCACTACCTCTGCCTATGTGGTCCATCGACCGTCTACTGGTTTTCTATATGACGGTGTGGGTAGTCAAGAGCCATGTGACCCTGCCCGCCGCACGAGTAGCTCTGCCTGCTCTTCAGTTATCCTCATTAGCCATGTAAGCCTCGCACCATAGGGTATGTATCCTCAGAACATCCACCAGACGGTCTAGCTATCCTGGGACCCTACATCATCTGCATAATACATGTTGTAGAGGAATATTCTACCTGTCATCTAGTGGTGGCTCTCGCTGTCGTTGCCTACTCATCTAGGAAGATCTCTAATAAAATCTCTCACTCATGCACCCAAGACTTTTTCGGAATGGTGAGAAATATCATCCACAATATGATCTCCCATCGGAGACCTTGATAAAAGTTACTAGCACATAAGAAAGGGCCTCATACCATCTTGGTGTAGTTGCGGGATAGATCAGCAAACCATGCTGAGTACTAGGCCATAGTCTTGTTACCCATCGGTAAGTGAAACAGATCCTGTATACACACTGAGCATGGACTCAATGGAAAAAACTCTTCCCTAAAGAGGCTCTAGAAGTTTGCCAAGATGAGGGTCACCGTGTCGTGTATCTAAAGAATCAAGCTCCACCATATCCCTACTGTTTCATGAAAAATACTAGCTACTAGGATCAACATATAGTCAGTTGGTGTCCCAACTAGGGGGAGAACTCTGAGTACAACCTCTAGTCATTCCTTAGCCACTAGCGGGACCATCTCACATCGGACCCTTGGAGGCCTTTTCCGCTGAACCTCGTGCAATGCGCTCACTTGGTGTGCACCCTTTGCTAGTGGGGATGGTGGTAACGGCTTCCCAACAAGTAGTGGTGGTTATTGAAAACCATCCAAAGGTGATAACGATGTAAGAGGGCCCTATACAGAGGGCTCATCGCTCAGTGGGCCTTCACGTACTCTCTCAGGCATCATGGATGTCTCTATATGTGGTGGCTTACTGAATGAAAATAGGTGTTCCATAGTCAATAAGTCATACCTGGTGAGATGAATCAATAAATTACAGGTAAAAATTTTCAAAAACACAAACAATATATGTTTCCATGCACTAAGTCGAGAATCAGAATTTGGTGTCCTGATGTATGAATATGTCGGTCACCGCTCCAAAACTGGATTCTAAAAACTAAAAACAAAACTCATAACAAATTACACTATCGTCAAATATAAAATATCAGATTCCTAGTTCTTTGATGAACCGACTCCTCGGATACCACATTTTCATGGCCCGTCCCCCATGTCCTACGCCGTGACTACCCTAAGCCTGCCATCCATAGGCCAGGGGATGGCGACTAGCACCGAAAAGGCATATCCCTAAAATGGGAAGGAATTGCCTTTTAACCTGTATAGACACATAATCCAAGAACACAACAAGAATCCATCATGAATTTAACTGCTTTAGTAAAAGTGTGATGATGTAAATGGGTCGCAATAAATGCCCAATTGAAAAGTACAAGTACAACTGAAAAGAAAAAATTCCAATGAAAAGTTAATAATAGCTCAGGGATCATCCACCAAGGATCCGACATGAACGGTATGTACTACTCATGATTTGTAGTAACTATGTCACATCACTCCCAATGGTCCACCTCCGAGTATCATCTAGACCTGGCCTTTTTAGCCTGGATATATGTTGTTCATCATCTGCACAAGACACAACAAGGTGAGGGTGTAGCCCATGCAGGGGTGAGTATAACAATACACAGTAGAGACCCTGAGACCCTCGTCAGTCTCCTAGAGTTCCACAATGAAAAAAAAACAAATAAAAACATCATATCTACTTAGTTATATGCCCATATGTACAACTAATTTATCAAGATATACTCATTTCATACATGAGAGAAGAAGACAATAATGGTTACACCCAGAAGGTAGAAATACCACACAAGTAACACCACTGAGATATAAGTACCACACATGTAACACCACAAAGAAATCACCACAAAGGTAAAAGTACCACATAGGTAATACCACTGCGAAGACACCATGAAGGTAGAAGTACCACACAGGTAACACCACAATGATAGAATTACGACATAGGTAAAATGATGAATATACCACCACAAAGGTAGAAGTAACCCACAGGAAAAACCATGACGATAACACTGAAAATATAGAAGTACCACACAAAACAACCACGAAGAAGAAAAGAATCTTCTCATATTCAGGTTTATCTTAATTACATAAGTACACATGATCAGTTGTACGTTATATCATCTAATTCTGTTTAGAATCACGGTTACTGATCCATAAAGTATTGATAGGTACTAACCCATGATGACCCACATAGGATCTGACCCACACATGATCGGTATGTGATGACCCACAATGGATCATTGAGAACTGACCAAAACAGGATCGGATAGATGCTAACCCACAGAGGGTCGATAGATGTTTACCCACATAAGATCGATAGATTCTGACCCACAAAGGATCGATGTTCTTTCTTCACATTACAGCCTATCACAGGATATCTTTCACCCGGTGAACTCATGTTCCATAGAATATTCCCCTCTAGATATAGGTTTTACCCCGACTGCCAGTAATCTCTACTAAAGTGTAAGAAAAGATACCTCCATGTCATAATGGATCCAATGCGACGGACGGTGCATAAATTGGATGAAATATCTGTGAGTTATATGAATTTTAGTTTCGAGGCTCCAGTTGGATTTGTTTTCAATCCAATGTAGATATACTCCATATGTTTCCAAAAAACCTGTAGAGCACAGAAAAAAACCATCTCACTTCAAAGGTCTCAACTTTGTAGACAATTCATGAAACAGACCCCCAGTTTTCAAGATATGGCACTTTAAGTGTTTCTAGGTTGGGTGGGGCCTCGTTCCGGTCTGACGCCACCAAGTTCGGGTCTAACCAACCCAGTGTAGGTCATGGTGGGCTATGATTGCTGGGCCGACATCTGGGCTGACTAGTAAGGTGGATGACTGACTCACAAGGGTGTGGCCCGACCTGCTAGGGGGTGCAGCCCGCTGGGCAGGCGGCTCAGCCACGTATGGTGAGGCCCACGATCCGCCCGACTTAGCTAGGGGAGGGGTAATTTTCCACTGACATCTTGAATATCCTAGAATCTATTTGTCTTGTGAAATGGCGATTCCACGTGGGTGATGCCCGTTCACCGCGGGTCCTGACAGTGGTGCGTGTTCTTCCTCCGTCGCGGCTTCAGGTGCAACCCTTTGCTCGCTGGTAGTTTTGCTGGTCGCACATCCTCCCCTTCCATGGATGGACGACGTGTCAGCCTCCATCTCTGTCCACTCTGGCTGAAAAGCCATGGTCAGTTCCTCTATTGGTGTAGGAGCGTGCCTCCTCCTTTCTCCATTGGCACACGACGACACACTGCCACATCCTTGGTGGCAGGCCGTTGCCTACCACCGCCGTTATCTAACCTTCTGGATTCCATTAAACATGAAATGAATGCTTGCGAAGAACACGTAAATTCCAACAAAAAGGTGGAGGGTGAAGGTCTTGTTAGTTTGGCATGTTCCATCCGCATTAGCTTGGTATCATGAGGGAGATAAAGAATTCAACAATCTCATGGAATTTAAAATAAGATAAATCCCTAGATAAAGAATGATGGAGATATACTCGCGGTTGAGGTAATGGGTCATTGTTCTCCATCCACACAACTAGCCTCCAATGGCGTCACTTGATCATTGATATTTAGTTTGGGGAATCAGTGTCGCTCGTCACTCTTCTCCATAACAAGATTCTTCATCCAAGGGGTTGGTGTCTTAGCACATTGTTATCTCTTCGTTGCTTGGGGAAGCAGTGTTGACACCTCTCCCCAAACCCTATATAAATAGAAGAGGGGGAGGGAATGTAATGACGTTGGTATTTAATAAGGGATAATTAATTAAGAACCTTCAAAATTCCCCAAAAACATTATTACAAATGATTGAAATGTAAATCCATTTATAGGCTTAACACGTTGATGTCACCATGTTTTCGTTTGTCTGTTAGAGGAATAGAAATAAAATAAAAATTAACTAAGATATTTTTTTTATTCATTTAAAAGTCCAAAAATCTATTTTCGTTCTGAACCTACTACGGTCTAAGTAAAACCTCCCTTAATAAAATCCATACATTGTGGATTAAACAGTACCCTCATATTTTTAATACGATCAACGAATCAAAAGCTAGATATCGCCACTCACACATTTACTACATATACCTAAAAAAACTTCATAAATTTGTATCGGGCTCACCCGGCCTTAGAATCAGACGCCATGAATTTTCAAAGACAAGTAATGATTCCATTTAATTAGAAAAAAGGTTAAATGGGGTCCTTATAGATATTTTTAGTGAATAACCTGAGTAAGGATAATTCATTTGAGGTAGGTGATCATGTCTTTCTCATAGTTTCTCCAAAGATAAGTGTGATACGTTTTTGTATGAAAGGAATGTTGAGTCTGAGGATTATTAGAACATATGAAATATTGGAGAATGTAGGATCAGTTCCCTAGATAGTAGCTTTACCTCTAATTTTATCCTAGGTACACAATGCTTTTCATGTTTCAATGTTGAGAAGGTATATACCAGATCCATCTCAAGTTATAAGCCAAGAGGAAGTTAAGTTGGAAGATAATCTCTTTTAGGAGGAATAGTTTGTTCATATTCTTGAATGAAGATAGAAAGCATTGTGGAAGAAGGTAAATAATTTGGTATATTATTTTTAGAAAAAACATATAGATTAAGAGGCAATGTACGTGGGAATTTGAAAATGCTATGATGGATAAATACCACAATTTATTTGATATGTGAATAAAATTGCGAGGAAAAAATTTCCAAAAGGGGGGAAGGATGTAACACCCTGTCTAAATAAAAAAAATTATATATTCACATTTATTAATATTTTTTTGAATTATATATTATTTTTAAATTAAAAGGGATTCTATATTCGATGGTGTCCTCGATACACAACATCCAGTTTCGTTGAAATCTAATTTTGAAAACAACATTGAGTTATATTGAAAAACAATAATATAATTTATTATTTTAAATGGTAGTTAATTACTAGCCATTTTAATGGAAGGAATGAACAATACTAGCTACAAAATGATTATACATGTTTTTTAAATGCTTTTATATTTATCTAATATATGTTAGCGGCTTAAAATAGGAATGAATCTAATTTTCAGAATTAATACTCTAATATTCACTAAAAGGTTGATTTATCCCCTTTTGATGGAGAACGCTATTTAAATTTATTTTTTTCAATATTATATGATTTTGTAAAAAAAATTTAGAATCAGGACATCAAAATTTACTTTGGGTAAATTTTTGTTATTATTCTGATAAAATTTATTTTTAGTGAATGGTGAAAAATATTGTATTTTAATTCAAAACTGCCATTTAATCTAATTTATTTTTATGGTTAGGTTATATTTTAAATTGGTTTTACAGTTTAATTAGATTCTATTTTTACCATTTAATCCAATTTTGGCCTTTTAATGTAATTTCACATTCAAATTGGACATAAGCAAGCTTTAATCTCTTGATAGTTATTATTTCTTAAAAACACGTTTTTTTGTTTTGACAACTAGAATTAATTTTAAATTAATTAAAAAAAATTATGTTATTAATTTTTTAATATAGACATTATTTTTGGATTTGGAATATCAAATATAACTTAGGCTAAATTTTGGTTATTTTTCTAAAAAAATCAAATTTTGATGGATAGTGAAAACACATAGTAGTAGTTAAAACCCGAATTCTTCATTAAAATTAAATTTTAATGCTTCTATGAATTTAATATAAAATAATTGACATAAATTGTTGTAATAAGTAAGTAAAATGTTGTTTAATAAGTTGAAATCAATTTTTGGTGAATAGTAACTTGTGACTTTTATTTACCGCGGTTAAATTTATAAAAAATAATTAAAGGTAAAAATAATATTATAATAATATTAAATTACTGTATAATGTGTTTTAATCTTAATGGATGATTCATTTCCATCAATGGGCATCGTTGGGGTCAATTTGGAGACACTATGGAGCCACTTAAGAGTGATACTGACACTTTATATTAATTAATTAAAAGTGATGACAAAAATAAAATAAACATATATCTTTTTGTAAATCAATTATTAGATGAGGTTATATAAGTTATCTATTCGACTATAAATATTTATTTTAAATCTAAAATAATTTCCTACATCATTGTATTTCTTTATATTTTTTATACATTATATTAATAATATTTTTTATGACTCAATAATGATGAATTTTTTATATCATTAATGAATGATTTAATGAAATAAGATTATAAAAATTAAAACAATAGAAAATACATGTTCAATTTATATTGGATTTTTTTATTTTCAGCCAGAGTAATATTATCTTTGAATATAATATGTTTTGGACATATATAGAAATAGAACATCATTATATAATAAAATAATATTTTCAAGCATTCCAAAAGAGCACCTCCTATCCCTTATAAAAAGCCCTCACATCTAACACGCTAATCACACCATTGAAGACACATGGCTCACCCAAAATCTACCCAAATAATCTCTCAGGATCCACCTATTCCACCTAAAAGCCTTTCCTTAGGCATAATTTACATCATGAAATCCTTTTGGTTCAAACCAAATAGAGTTACCTAATTTAAAGGTAACGTCTTCTCTTAAGTTCTTTTATTTTATTTTACTTATTCAAAACACTAAACTATTTAAATTAATTTCGTCTATAACAAAACAATTATCCTCATTATAGAAATTTGTTGTGATGATATGTATTCTATCTACACTTACACACACCATTATCAAATGGGTAAAGAACAAACTGTTTTACTGGACGACAAACTAGTGCCTCACGAACTGATCATTGTTATATATTCTCATACCACCTCTTATGGTGGCCATTATAATGCCACTAAATTTTATGTAAAAAATATTATATTTATATTTTCTTTATAATTATTTATTTTTCATTTATACCATACCATTATTGGTTCCATAGTGGGTAAATTTGATAATTTCATTTGAGGAAGTGCGGACTACCACCCCCTCAAACTGATATGAATCATTAATTCCATATGTGAAATGTATAAAAGATTAATTTATTGAAATTATATATGATTTTTTATACTGGAATTATAATATACCTATGTATCATTATTTTTTCATTCCATTAAAAAAGAAATTGAAATGAAAGTAGTGTCCCTTCGTACGTACAACTTATCGTCTCCATGACTGATGCATTTCATTTCTTATCTCCAAATTTTATGTATTATTATAAATACGTCTACATACTGGGTATATTTGATATATATGATATCAAAATCATGAATATCATTTTGTAGATAATGTCATTTTTACAACATGAACAATGGGTAATTATAAGAAGTTCATTTTTGACTCAAGTACCAAATATCAACAAAAAGACCATTATTAACATAAATGATATCATAATGATTATATCCTAGAAATATGTGATATAAAAATAGTAATAAACATGAAAAAGATTATTAAGAAATTATAAAATAACATTTTTTTATTATTACGAAGGTTAAAGAACAAATGGGTCAAGTCAGACATGTGGTACGGGACTTCGTCTCAATATCCTTTCATTGGGGCATATTTTGATTTATACATGACTTTCATTAATACGGTGTATAAACCTCATTGAATTATCATTTCATTAAAATGAAATATTTTTCTACGAAGTGTTTTACAAAACTAAAAAAATGGAATGTTTAATTTTAACGTATGCGGTGATAGCGTCCTTTTTACTACCCTGAGAATTATTTGATATTTGTCTTAATTTACAACCCATAGTGTATTTAAAAGGAAAAATAAATACCATATAATCATTTATTAATTTTGGTGTTGAAAATTCATTTGATAATGGATTGGTTATATCAGAATATTTAAATGATATATTGTGATTTAAATGTAGAAATGATATTTTTCCTTTATGTTTGTTTTATTGTTATGAATATGTTATGGTTCGTGGTCATTATTTACATATACTGGTTGTTCTATGATAATCCTGGGGCAGGTGTTCCCATGATAGATGTCTAATGCATTATGTAATGTGACAGGGATAAACCTGAGTGTTTCTCCTATGAGATTTAGGGAATGTTCAGTGATGGGTATTTCTAACGAAACACGCTGCATGGATCTAAAAGCTACAATGTAATTATGTTATGGATGCCACAAGTTACCTTTTCTGATTTTTGATTACTATGTGTTATTCATAAATCTTATGATTTCATGAGGTATGTTTAAAAGTTTGTGTTTTAATAAAATAATGTTTTATTTCATTATTTTAAAACCCTTACTACAAATTTTATGCTCATACAATGTATTGAAATGTTTTTTACAAGACGTAATGATGAATAGGGTCAAGGATGAGATCAAGGAAAAGGCATGTTGTCTAAAACATGAAACTAGACATGGCTCTTTATTTAAGAGTTTTTATTTTTTGAAAAAATGGATACTGTCTAGACTTGTCTACTTGTTATATTAAAGTTGTTATGTATATGTTATAACCTAATTCTATAAAGAACTAAACTTGAAAAGATCCTTGATGTGAATTATTAACTTAATTCAAGATTATGTAATGTTTGAGGTCGGGTCCTTATAGAACTCATAATTGGTTTCTCAATCATATCATTATAGCTTGGAAATGGTTTAACCCATGAACATTCATCACCTTATTCTATAATTCCACATCATCATTCTTCCCCTTCATTATCCTCACATGGATAGATGTTTGCAAATTTATTTGAAAATGATAGAATCATTTCTCTTTCCTCACGATTTCATGATATGACTTATTCAATTCAGTAAATAATATGTCTATTTCAATCATTATAATGTAAAAACATTCATGGTCATTCTAACTCGAAGCATATTCCACCATCTTCACCTTCCTAGGGTAGTAATTCAATGAGAATTCATAATACATTATTGAATACAACCATAATATCTAGTGAATATTTAACTGATTCTGTCTAAATATATTTTTCATGATTTTACGATCAGTATCAATATCTCAACATTTAATATACAGGTAATTCCTCCATGTATTCATTAAAAAATCCACAACTAATAGCTCCAAATAATGAGTTTGGGAATTCTACCCATGAATTTTCTGTTAGTATGGTGAATAAGCTAAAACCATATCTGTAACATCTTTTTTTGTGAACATGTTGAAAAATCAAACCATATTTTTTCTTTTCAATTTACAATATTTTATATTTTTAAACCGATATTTAGAATTTATTTTTGAGAGATGGAATAGATAAAATTATTTTATGTGCTTGGGTAAATGACCAAGAAGCTTGTTGGGTGTCTCGATGAGTTTCGGGAGTTCCAGACCCAAAAAATAATTTCTAAATGTTATGGGTAGGGCTCATCATTTGTATGAAGCTATGTGGTGCCCATCTGGAATCCAAGCAGCCATATACTTGTGAAAATAGGTTGTCACATAGGATGTGCTTGGCATACCAAATTGTGTGTCTCGGACCCAAAGTGATTGGCAAGTAATAATACCTATTCACTATTATCTGTGTTGTAGTTACATGGATTCCAAACTATGTGATCATCCCATGCTAGTGCCCCTAGTGCCCAGTAGAGGGTGCATGGTTGGGGAATGGTTTTTTTCAATCTTTTAGTGACACCCTATTTTTAAAATTATATTAAATTAAAATTAATTAAAAATTGTAATCTTAGACTACCTTATCCCCTCTCCAATCACATTATTCCCTCCCTAGGCTCCCCTCTAAGTAGTGTGATACACCCCTCCACAACTCATCTGTGGTTCATCATTTTCAATAGATCTTCTCCCGATTTATCATTAAATCTTTGAGTTATGTTCTCAAGTTCATTGTTCTACTTCTTTCTAGACTATTTTTGGTCTCCACATTACATTATTAGGTGTAGAGGATCCTTGGGTTTTATGAGAAACTGATTTTCATTTTATTCCTTGAATGATTGGTTTTATAAGGGTCCTCTCGGGACCCCTTTATTTGTGTTCCATCATCCTTTAGCTAAGGAGAAGTGGATTGGTTTTATTTGTCATGTCTTTTCCATCCAATATAGGGGTCTTTATCCATTTTTTGGATGTTCCAATTTAATTTAGGATCATTTTGTGTTTTTGAGTCGCTAGTAATTTATGTAGAGCATATGGTGACTCATTAAAGCCTTGTACTCATGTACATAGACAAATTTCTATTTATAAATATATATTACATTTAAATATTCAATGAATGAAAGGGTAATATGTACAATTTATTGAGGGATATAAATATTTTAATGTATGTGCATGAATTTGGGGGGCATCTTCACAATAAAACATCAAGTGGAAGGTGTTCTTCTTAGGTGGTCTAATTCCGGTGTTGGGATCCATTTCCATATCCCATTAATTTTAAGAGTGTCTATTGTTATTATTTTAATGATTTGTATTATTTATTTCCTTATTAAATTTTACTATGAATCTTTAATGAAAATTTTAACTATGTTAAAATATTTATAACTTAAGAAAGGCCGTGAGTTTATAATAAATCCCCTATAATGTATGTGCTCAGTCTTCTAATCATTAATTTGTTATAATGATTTTTATGCTTTCTAGTCATATTACATTATTCTTTCATTATACATTTAGGATATGATTTATAAATATAATGTTTATAATTTTTGTATATTGTATAAATTATTGTTACATATATAGGTAATATCACTTCTTAAATGACACTTCCTAGGTGTCAATTGTGTTTAATTGATTGATTTTCATATTTTAGTAAATATTATCAAAAATATTTTAAATGGAATAACCACATGGAATTGTAAAATCATTCCATCTTTATGATTTATATAATTTTTTATATGAGTTGAAATTGGACCATTACCAATGTTTTAAATGAAATTGGATGTTGTAACATTCACATCAATGGTAATGCATCATGTTATAAATTATGATTATGAACATGCCTTCTTTCCATGTTATATTAAATTTTTTTTTAAGCGATAGTCCTTAAGGTATTTGAAATGGATAATGGCATGCATGAGAGGTTTTTTCCTTATGAATCTAATTGTACATGTGACCTCAAAATGATAATGTTAAAATGAAAATAACAAGTGGTTATTCATTATGTATTGGTTTATAAATGATATACCTTATGATATAAATGAAATGGATTAGTACAAGAAAGAGAGGATTATGCCTCATGAATTACGACATAAATGGAATGGATTATTAAGAGCATAAGAGGTTTATGAATCATTCTGTTCATATTATATACATTACTTCTAATTGGATTATGAGTTAATAGGACTATGATAAACCATGGGTAACAAAGACTATGTGAACTTACTTGATGATTCGAAGGGATCATGAGATCCCTTAGATAAAGATGGATGTGTGAGATTCTTTGTGGTGTCCAAAGGACCATGGGAGCCTTTGGGTAAGGAAGACATAGAGAGCTTCCTTGTTGATTTCGAAGAGACCATGAGAACTATTGGATATTGGCGAGGGTTTTGGCTACGCGAGCTTCATATAGAAATATATTTCTATTAGTTATAACCTGATAGTGTAAGAAAGTGTATCCCAAGTGACTGTGAGAGCTCTTATAGATGGGGTAGGGTTTACACCATGATATATTCTCCTACAACTAGATGTTTGTGAGTTATGTCCAAGTCCATCTAGACAATATATCTATATATAAGTACAATATATAACTACTGACATGATCATAATATTATTCAATTTATTATATAAATAAGGTATATCTATGAGGTTTCCCTTTTGAACTAGAATGGGTGATTATTTATTTATTCAATGTTAGTTATTTTTCTATACAGCTACTCACTATATTTCAAATATTGGACTATCGGGAATGGTATTTACACCGTTGGTTCCAGTTTACTATGTTTTATATCTCACACCCTACCCAAGAACTGTTGCACTGGGGGTACCCAGGTAGGCCTTTGATTTGTATGGCCTTGGACTATTCTTGTTTTTGTGTGCATGTACTTGGGAGTTGAGAGAAAAAGATTGTGATGGAGCTTATGATCCTCATGGGGATCTCCATTGGGGATTTTCTACCATTTCATTATTTATAACTATATTGAAAACCATGACGTATGATCACTATTTTTTCTTATGTAGCATCATCTATCATAGATGATTTTTATAAATTGGAATTGGCCAATTTTTATTTTTTTGAGTTATATAATATTTATCTTCCTCTACATCGTCATTTATTTAATTATTCTTCCATAGTTGACAATTATTAATATAGTTATACCAATGTGAAAAACTTACATCACAGTATTGTCTCTCCGCAACATCCTCTTGAGACCCTCACAGCTAGTCGATATCGTCCAACATACAGGGAGACAAGTTTGACGCCATGTAACCTACCGGTTCAGCTACTGATTTATGCTATGTCTGACTAGGACATGAAAAATATTTATCAAAGCCTTTTTTCATTTTCCTTAATATTTTATCTAGTAGATAAGAGACATAAAATGATTAGGTTCTTGGTAAATATCTCTGTATGGGACTGATCACCCAACAAATAATAAATGACAATGTTTCTATGGATATGATTTTTGATCTTTCTGTTTGTTATTAAAGTTTATATTATGTCACCTAATCTAATTGGAATACTTTTTACTATATAGTATTTGTATAATTTTATGGAATATATCCCTTGGACTGGTATGTAATTGAAGAAACATCACCTGCATCATATTAGGCACATTGAAGATAATATTTCATGAATATTTCATGCCTTGTGTTTTCATTCTTAGTCTGGTTTTTTATTTGGAATTAATTTCCCTTAGTGTTATTCCATGTATAGATTTATTCGTATTTATGAAATTTTATTAGCATGCATTTTGTGTTTACAACTTGTTTTAAGATGCTTCTAGGGTTAATATTCCATGATTATGTGATTAAAACACATTTTTCTATGACAGATTCTTGAAGTTTAATTCATGTTTTTATTAATATGTAAATGGTATCTGGTACTATATCTATTGGTTGTGATTACGATGAGAGGTAGCTTTCTGTTGAATGGTTTATGGGAACCTTATAACAAGGAAAAGCCAACCATGTATTCAAACCCTTTTAAAAGGCATCTAAAGGATATGTCATTAAATGATATTCTTTTGAAATACATTGGAGGAAAATTCCATACTATAAAGTGTATAGGTGTTTTTTCAGTTTGTAGATAACCATCCATATGAATTTTCTATTGTATATGTGCATGTTATATTTTAAAATGAGATTGGTTTTGATTAATTGGAGACAATTTCCAATCAATGAAATGTATGAGTGATTGAAGAATTTTGAAATGTCAGACCATAATAAATTTAATATCATGATGTATTGTGAAATGAATATAAATGTAATGGTTGATTTTTTCAGGATCTGAAATCAATGGGTTAACATCTAAAGGGACAAATAGATCCATGGAGTTTATTAGTGTAATGGTTTTTATGAGATTACTCATTTTTGTGATTCAAACATTATCAATTTGAATATTCTATTAGGATCAATTTTTATGAGCTCAGGTTGGTTATATGTGGACCATATAGGTCTCCATATCTGTTAAAAATGAATTTATTTTTAATAAATTTCCAAATTATGACTGACTATCATGAAGTGTAAAAAGGGTTAAAAATAAATTTTGTTCATAAATTCCATCTTTTATTTATTTAATAGGCAAATATTTTAAATGTTTGATGATTAAAACGTGTTAAAATGTAAATGGAATTGAAATGGATCTTGTAATATTGTCCATTGTAAAACACTCATGCAAGGTTAGTTTGGGTTACTCCGTGAGATGCATTTGAATTGAACCCTAAGTGTTTATTTAGTATTTCTCCCATCTTAGAAATGGAATGATGATCACATTTTCATTATAGTGTCTTTTATTAGCATGACATGATGTTAGGGTTGATGTTTTTAATTTCATAAGGGGATATTTGATGGTAGGTATCACCTTCGAGTTCAAATTCCATGCTAAATCCTATGATCCATATGTTTCTTGGGGACATTCAAGTGACTTTTTCCCTCATTGGACTCTATGTTAATAATTTTACTATTGTTGGGATGGGTATTCATTGTGTTTTGGAATTTTTATGTGTTTTAGCATTGATTATTGCTCTTTTTCAGTTGATTATACATGCCTAGTTAATGGTTGTTTGATTTGTAGGTTTTCTGATCCTTTCTTATTTTTCGGTGATGGAGAATTGTGTATGTCATCATTCGGGTTAAGGGTTGTATGGGGATATATAAATTAGGAATAAATTTATTATATGCTTCATCTGATGCATGAATTCATATGGATGATAGCCTATATATAGTATTTAGGATGTATTATTATGTTATAGAATCTTGTGGTAATATAGAGCTGTTTACAAAGTGTCTGTTGAGTTTCTAAATGGGATAATCAACTTGTTGAGTTTAGTAAAATTATTGATCCTTTCAATGATTAGTATTAAATTGGGTCATCTCTAGAGTATAGTGACCTAAGAATTAAATAAAAAAGTTAGTCCCAATTCTCAGGGTGACATTTTAGGATGGCTCATGTGTAATGACAAGAAATTCAGGTTTATTTTGGTTTTTATTCCAAATTCATTGACTTTATGCTTATGTTGAATCCAACATAGTGGACATGTGAATGGTTATTCTATATGTTCTTTAAAAAACTATGAAACTCCTATGAAAGGGAGCACCATGTAAAATCTGGGGATGGTTCTGTTATAATAGAAGGAGCACATCCAATGAGGCCCATTTGCAAAAGGTTCATTTCTTCATTAATTATTTTGAGGATTTCATGATTTAAATATGATTCAGTTCTTGCATTGTAGCATGACATCAATGAGGTTGGATGTGAATAAAACCTATGATAAATTCCATTGTGTTTTGATAGAATTAAATGGTAAATATTGAACAAACAAATTGTAACACCCCGAGATTTTATGAAAAATATTCTTTTTAATTTCATTAATGTATTTTGTTGTACGTTACAGCAAATGGATCTTGCACAACACGCATCCTTGACTTTCCTTTCATTACACACAATCACGACCTTCCTTGATAGCGTGTGTAGTACGCAATACCGAGTTTCACTAAACAACGATATGCTATTAAAATATTATTAAAACTAGCCGTTATGAATAGTAATAAACACTTTTTGAAATTTTATAAATTTAATTTCTCAAAATGGAATTCAATTTTGGATTTTTAATATCGAAATTAGCTTAGGGTGAAATTTTGGTGATTTTCGGATAACTTTCATAATTTGATGAATTGTGAAAATTACTAAATTTTAATTAAAAACAACTTTTTCAACAGAAATAATTAACAGTGGTAAATTATTAATTTGAGTGGTTTTAAATTATATTTAGAATATATTTTGACAATTCAATACAATGTTGGTCATTGGATGTAATTTCACATTTAAACCAGTTATAAACAAGTGTCTATCTTTTGATAGTTATTATCTCTTAAAAACACGCCTTTTGTTTTGATGACGGGAATTAATTTTTAAATGAAACTGATATTTTTTGAATTTGGTAAAATAGAAATCATTTTTGAGTTCATAATATCAAATATAGCTTAGGCCTAATTTTTGGTATTTTTCTGAAAACTTTCAATTTTTGATGAATAGTGAAACCACTAAGTGGTAGTTAAAAAACTGAATTTTTCATAAAACTTAATTTTACCGCTTCTGTGAGTGGAATTTCAAAAATCCGAGAGACACGGTTGATGTCACTAAGTAAAATGTGGTTCAATGAGAGGAAAGTAATTTTTGGTGAATAGTAACATTTTACTTTTATTTACCACGGTTAAAAGTAAATAGGGTTATTAAGTGTAGAAATGATATTATTATTACCCTAAAAAATGTGCTAATTCAATTGGACAAGTGTAATTCGACCAAAAACAAACTTATGAATAATATATGACCATTTAGGACCACTTGGATTAGATTAGGACATTTATTATTAATTTATTTAAAGAAGGGTTAAAAGAGTTAAAATCAATGTTTATTTGCTGAAACATTTTTAATATAGGGTTATACATAAGATAAATTCTATTTTAAATATTCATTAGAAACCTAAAAAGATTTACTATATAATGGTATTTTATTTGTAATTTTTAGACATTAAATAGTTTAATTTATTTATGACACAACGATGATGCAGTAATTATCTTATTAATGAAATATTGACATAATTGATGTTATAAATAACCAAATAAATATAATTTGAGACTTTTTATGAATTACAATAATTTTATAGGTTAATATGACATGTTATTATTTATTTAATTTACTTTTTTTGAAATTACCACTCTGTTATGATTTTCACAAAAATCAATTACTAAATAGTGTCAAAATTGACATAAAATAGTTTTTAAAACAAATATTATATTATAAATTGTTATTTTATTCCTAAAAATCTAAGGTTCGGCCAAATGACTTAGATAAGGTTATATATATTAATAATAAACAACATGGGGTTCGATTGGCTTCTTATAGTAAGTTTATTAACCTTATAGTATAAGAACAGAAGAAGACACGGTAAAAGTAAAATTATTTAACTTAATGTTAAATCTAAATGATAAGGTTAAAATAGGAACCTAAACTTGTCTAAATTATATTGGATGAGATTATTTCGACCCATACCCACCTTATACTCGAAATAAATCAATTTTGAGCTATTTAAAACCGAACTTGACTTTATAATAAAATACTATTTTTAGTTATTCTAAAGGTGCCTCTCTCCTCCCTTATAAAAGGGCACCTCTTCCCTCTTTTCCTCACACAACTTTGAGCATTCATGCTCGGCCAACCCCTGCCAAAATCTCTTCTCCACTTCCCTAGTATCATCCTAGAGGTCCTGGTTTTCTTCAATGACCATCCATAGTTCTTTAAGTGGAGGTTAAGAAAAGGAGCGTCAAAAAGAGGAAATATCCATTACCGATCTTTTTCAATTTCTTTCTTCATCAACATCTTCTTATTTAGTTGTTTCATGATAAAGTAATAACATCAGTATTTCTTATATACTGATATGTTATTATAAATATGAAACAACTCTAATTAACCTTCTTTCCATCCTACGGAAAACGGAAATCACCGCGCGTGCGTACGTACGGAATACCATCTCCACGACGCGATGAGATTCATTCTCCATGTTAACCATTTAAGAATGATTATAAAGTATATATAAGCAATAATAATGAACTATATGACATTATAAAGCTACTGGATTTATGTATATATGTATGTCATCTACTTACTTCCATTCAAGACAATAAGGAAAGGAAAACAGCGTTCATGCATACGTACGGACTACCGTCTCCATGAACGGTGTGTTTCATTTCATTTATCTAACTATTATATATATATACTGAATATATATGATATATAAATCATGTTTTATATTCTGGAAGTAAGTAAATCATGATATAAGTAATAATAATATCAAGAACAACAAGTCCAAATATGGACGATAAAGGAAACAATTTTACACAAAACGCTCTTTAACATGGAATTTACAAAAGAATGGGTAATATAAAGTCATAAGTGAACCATATATGATATCATAACAATGAATATGATTCTGTAATTAGTAAATGAAATTATTTAAATCATTATACAGGAGGTTTGGACACTTACGAAGCAAATCAGACCTAAGGTAAGGGAAAATCTCGCAATCTCAATTTTTATCATAGATTGTTTATACTTTGGAATTTACTGGGGTGTATTTTATCATCCAAATCCATGTTTCATTAATATTTAATGTTATGTCCATCCAACAAAAAATTTTTAAATCCAATTTTACCCTTCAGTGAGTTTTTAGTAATAGATATGAAAAAAATCTATTGTCGTTTTTCATACGAGGTACGTTTTGACTTTTCCGACAAAATTATGAGAAGAATGTTTTTTTAACTTATACGGCATGAATGGATTTCTAAAAACAATATTTCCAAGAATAATACTTTAAAAGTTTTCATTTTTATTTTTAATCAACTTCCTTTAGTTTAAAATTGTATGACATGTTAAGAAAGGAAAAATGTTTTTGAAGTAAAAAGGATATTTTCCTCAAGAATGGAGTTCAAGAGTTTTATCAAAATTATTTTCCATCTAAGATAATAAAGGGTTCTGACTCTATCCCTATTTTTAAATTGATTTGATTGTGTTGTGATGGAAATTTTTTTATGAATTCCTTTATCTTATATGAGTTGTTTTATGATGTCACGATGTTTAAGATTCCCATTTTTATTACATGGGTTATGCAATGATGTATAATTTATAATTTTGTGGCACACATAAGAATGGTATCATTACGAGATGGGTGGGACCTATATCTCCCTCCAATGCATTGGGTAAATATTTTATATCTCATGAGATATACATGGCTGGAATGGTAGGTTATACCGGTTCAGTGAAACAGGACTGAAACAAGGGTGACTCTGTTCAGAAAGGGACTTTGTCCACTAAGATAGTCTTGGCAATGAGCCTTGACTAACAAGAAATGATTTTCTATGATTACGTGTGTATGCCACAAAGTTTCATGTTTTATGTTATGATTATTGTGATTACATTTCACTTCCATGATTTATCCCATGTTATTAAATGATGCTCTCTTTTACAGGTTAAGATTTCCAAAATGTTATGTTCTTATGAATATGATGTGATTGATATTTCTTTTGTTTACCCTTACTGAGCATTTGAGCTCACAGTTTTATGTTTTCTTTTCCCCAGGATATAAAGAAAGGTTTTAGGTTAATAAAAAGGAAGATCTTTATGGGAGATGTTGAAAATCTTTCACCACGATTAGAAGATAATATTCGGAGTTTCCAAAGACATAAAATTATTACAATCCTTGTGTGTGTGTGTTTTTGTTATGTACTAAGTATTCCGCAAAAGTAATGTAATGTCCATGTACGTCAAGCTCCGGGTCTCTACAGTTGGTATTAGAGGAAAGGATTAGTCAACCTTTGGAAACTAGGATGCGAAAGCGTTAGTGAGATCCCTAGAGATATTTCTAAGGAATAGATATGTCCCTAAGGATAAGTATACATATAGGATATAGTCCTAGAACTACGGTAAAAATATTAGAATTTAACCTAAGATGTTAGATATTGAGGGTGATCCCCCTTTACTATGTTGTTTTACCTAGCATGATTTTTTCCTCTCACACTAATCTTTTTGGGATTTAGAAAATGGCTGGAAACAAGATGATTCACGAAAATGGAGGATATGATGGACAATGGAATTATATTCTTCATGAGAAACCTAATGAAATGGGATTTGGAGGTCCAAACATCATTATTATGCTGAATCAACAATATTTTATTGTGATCAATAAAGTAAAATTTGGTAAGTTTCCTGACTCGGCTAATAAGAGAAAGATGGAGATTCATGATGATCATAGTGGAAAGAAAGTTCAATTTCCCCTATGTAAATCATGTGGAAAGAGGCATCAAGGAGAATGTTTCAAAAGAACAGGAAGATGTTTTGGGTGTGGAAAATAAGGACACAAAGCCAGTAAGTGCAAAGGAAAAGGTTCAGTTAACACCATGGAGGAGGATAATGGTATTGCTATGACATCAACAACGGTTAAATGTTTTAAATGTGGAATGTACGGGAATTATGCACACCAATGACCTAAGGGAAAGTCTCCTGAAGAGAATCAGTATGGTCGTATGTGTAGTATTTTTGTTGATGATGATGAAGAGACTACAAATGACATGTGATATGAAAGAATTGTTGAAGCTCAGTCAATGGTTTAAGAATGTAGTGGAATGAGTACATGTTTATCATGTGTAATGTTTTATAAGTAATCTCATGGTAATATGGAATAAAGAGACATCTAAGGATTGTTACACAGTTGTCTTTCCTTGAGTTTTGAAAGTGTATGATTAATGGTACCAATATCCATGAAAGGTTATTCAGATATTTTTGGAATGTAGATGATATGCGCATAATGAAGGGACAAGGAGAAAATTAAATGTTTGATAGTATTCATGAGCTCATGATTGATATAAGGAGAAGGTTATATCATGGTTTGAGTATATAGAATTTTTGGATTTTGGTATGTGGTAAGAGTTATCTTTTGACAGCACTCATGTTTTCACAAAGATTCAATGGGTATTCATTTTTCAAGAGATTACATGATTATGGTATTCACATGACTGGAATGTGACGAACAAGATATATGAGGGATAAATGATGGCATTCACGTGATCGTTTTATCTATACTATAAGATTGGACCGAAGTATTTTAGATAAGCCTAAAGATTGGAATGGATTATGTTGGACATAGGTTAGTATTATTGATGGGATGTAATAGTAATATATCTTTAGAAAAAGGACAACCTGCAGGACGGGCGACAGCCCATCGCGTCAGACAAGGCTGTGGGAATCACACCCACAACCGAAGTGCGACTAGCCTTTATCGCCCACCACTGGCCTACAGGAAGTCCCTGTTTAGTAGAAACTAGTTTTATTATATTAATCAGTATGATATATGAACTATAAGTCCATTTTAGGAACCATATATGATTAATCTCACTATAGAGTGACTTATGTATATTTAATAACTTTTGCTAACCTTTTGTTTGAGACAGATGGAATGACCCGTCATTCTATCACATGATCTGCTAACACTTCACGAATAACAAATTCAACTTCATTTATTTAAGAGATGAAGTGGAAATTTTTCAAGGCACGAACAACAGTGAGATTGTACCAAAATAAATTATGTATTTATTATAATTCAAATTCTTCATCTTTTGGGAAATGATCTTGAAAACCAAAAATGTTTTCCTAGTGCCCATATATCAGATGAATCAGATGGTACCCTAGTTCGTCACAAATTTATGGCTTTGTGAATGTTGGCTTTTCCATAGCCATGTTCTCTACCACTCTCCATCAGAACATGAGGGTTAGATTTCTCTTCCATATCCATATTTTAACCTATGTGGAAACCCAGTGATTAGTTTATTTGGGTAACCATTAAGTTTCATACTTTTGTTTTTAAATATTGGTTTGGTATTCCTTTTTAAGATGTGGGTTTCGATTAAAGAAACTTTCGAATAGTAAACCATTTATAACCCCGACGAATTTCGAGGGCGAAATTCATTTTAAGGGGGGTAGAATGTAACACCCCGAGATTTTATGAAAAATATTCTTTTTAATTTCATTAATTTCTTGTGTTGTACGCTACACCAAAAGGAGCTTGCACAACACGCATCCTTGACTTTCCTTTCATTACACGCAATCGCGACCTTCCTTGATAGCGTGTGTAGTACGCAATACCGAGTTTCACTAAACAACGATATGCTATTAAAATATTATTAAAACTAGCCGTTATGAATAGTAATAACCACTTTTTTAAATTTTATAAATTTTATTTTTCAAAATGGAACACATTTTTGTATTCGTAATATCGAAATTAGCTTAGGGTGAAATTTTGGTGATTTTCAGATAACTTTGATATTTTGATGAATAGTGAAAATTACTAAATTTTAATTAAAAACAACTTTTTCAATCGAAATAATTAATAGTGATAAATTATTAATTTTAGTGGTTTAATAAATATTTAGGATATATTTTTACAATTCAATACAATGTTGGACATTGGATGTAATTTCACATTTCCACCAGTTATAAACAAGTTTCAATCTTTTGATAGTTATTATCTCTTAAAAACACGCCTTTTGTTTTGACGACGGGATTTAATATTTAAATGCAACTATATGTTTTGAATTTGGTAAAATAGAAATCATTTTTGAGTTCATAATATCAAATATAGCTTAGGCCTAATTTTTGGTATTTTTCTGAAAACTTTCAATTTTTGATGAATAGTGAACCACTAAGTGGTAGTTAAAAAAACTAAATTTTTCATACAACTTAATTTTACCGCTTCTGTGAGTGAAATTTAAAAAATCCGAGAGACACGGTTGATGTCAGTAAGTAAAATGTGGTTCAATGAGATGAAAATAATTTTTGGTGAATAGTAACTTTTTACTTTTATTTACCACGGTTAAAAGTAAATAGGGGAATTAAGGGTAGAAATGATATTATTATTACCCTATCACATTTTCTAATTCTATTGAACAAGTGTAATTAGACCAAAAACAAACTTAGGAATACAATATGACCATTTAGGCCCACTTGGATTAGATTAGGACATTTATTATTAATTTATTTAAAGAAGGGTTAAAAGAGTTAAAATCAAAGTTTATATACTAAAACAATTTTAATATAGGGTTATACATAAGATAAATTCGATTTTAAGTATTCATTAGAAATCTAAAAATATTTCATACATAATGGTATTTTATTTGTAATTTTTAGACATTAAATAATTTAATTTATTTATGACACAACGATGATGCAGTAATTATCTTATTAATGAAATATTGACATAATTGATGTTATAAATACGCAAATAAATAAAATATAAGTATTTTTATGAATTACACTAATTTTATAGGTTAATATCACATGTTAGTATTTATTTAATTAAATGTTTTCGAAATTATCATTCTGTTATGATTTTCACAAAAATCAATTACTAAATAGTGTCAAAATTAACATAAAATAGTTTTTAAAACAAATATTATATTATAAATTGTTATTTTATTCCTAGAAAACTAAGGTTCGGCCAAATGAATTAGATAAGGTTATATATATTAATAATAAACAACTTGGGGTTCGATTGGCTTCTTATAGTAAGTTTATTAACCTTATAGTATAAGAACACAAGAAGACACGGTAAAAGTAAAATTATTTAACTTAATGTTAAATCTAAATGATAAGGTTAAAATAGGAACCTAAACTTGTCTAAATTATATTGGATGAGATTATTTCGACCCATACCCACCTTATCCTCGAAATAAATCAATTTGGAGCTATTTAAAACCGAACTTGACTTTATAATAAAATAATATTTTTAGTTATTCTAAAGGTGCCCCTCTCCTCCCTTATAAAAGGGCACCTCCTCCCTCTCTTCCTCACACAACATGGAGCATTAAAGCTCGGCCAAACCCTGAAAAAATATCTTCTCCACTTCCCTAGTATCATCCTAGAGGTCCTGGTCTTCTTCAAAGACCATCCATAGTTCTCTAAGTGGAGGTTAAGAAAAGGCGCGTCAAAAAGAGGTAATATCCATTACCGATCTTTTTCAATTTCTTTCTTCTTCAACTTCTTATTCTTTAGTTGTTTCATGATAAAGTAATAACATCAGTATTTATTATATACTTATATGTTATTATAAATATTAAAAAACTCTAATTAACCTTCTATCCATCCTACGGAAAAAGGAAATCACCGCGCGTGCGTACGTAAGGAATACCGTCTCCACGATGCGATGAGATTCATTCTCCATGTTAACCATTTAAGAAGGATTATAAAGTATATATAAGCAATAATAATGAAATATATGACATTATAAAGCTACTTGATTTATGTATATATGTATTTAATCTACTTACTTCCATTCAAGACAATAAGTAAAGGAAAACAGCCTTCATGCGTACGTACGGACTACTGTCTCCATGAACGGTGTGTTTCATTTCATTTATCTATCTATTATATATATATATACTGAATATATATGATATATCAATCATTTTTTATATTATGGAAGTAATTAAATAATGATATAAGTAATAATAATGTCATGAACAACAAGTCCAAATATGGACGACAAAGGAAACAATTTTACCCAAAATGCTCTTTAACATGGAATTTACAAAAGAACGGGTAATATAAAGTCATAAGTGAACCATATATGATATCATAACAATGAATATGACTCTTTAATAAGTCAATGACATAATTTAAATCATTATACTGGAGGTTCGGACACTTACGATGCAAATCGGACCTAAGGAAAGGGAAAATCTCACAATCTCAATTTTTATCCGAGATTGTTTATACTTTGGAATTTACTGGGGTGTATTTTATCATCCAAATCCATGTTTCCTCAATATTTAATGTTATTTACATCCACCTACAATTGTTTAAATCCAATTTTACCATTCGGTGAGTTTTTAGTAAAAGATATGAAAGGAATCATTTGTCGTTTTTCGTACGAGGTACTTTTTGACTTTTCCGACAAAAGTACGAGAACAATGTTTTTTTAACTTATACGGCATGAATGGATTTCTAAAAAAAATATTTCCAAGAATCATCCTTTACAAGTTTTCATGTTTATTTTTAATCAACTTCCTTTAATTTAAAATTGTATGACATGTTAAGAAAGGAAAAATGTTTTTGAAGTAAAAAGGATATTTTCCTCAAGAATGGAGTTCAAGAGTTTTATCAAAATTATTTACCATCTAAGATAATAAATGGTTATGCCTATATCCCTATTATTAAATTGATTTGATTATGTTGTGGCGGAAATTTATTAATTAATTCCTTTATCTTATATGAGTTGTTTTATGATGTCACGATGTTTAAGATTCACATTTTTATTACATGGGTTATGCAATGATGTATAATTTATGATTTTGTGGCACACATAAAAATAGTATCATTATGAGATGGGTGGGACCTATATCTCCCTCCAATGCATTGGGTAATGATATTATAACTCATGAGATAGACATGGCTGGAACGGTAGGTTATACCGGTTAAGTGAAACAGGACTGAAATGAGGGTGACTCGGTTCAGAAATGGAATTTGTCCACTAAGATAGTCTTGGCAATGAGTCTTGACTAACAAGAAATGATTTTCTATGATTATGTGTGTATTCCACAATGTTTCATGTTTTAATTTATGATTATTATGATTACATTTCACTGCAAGGATTTATCCCATGTTATGAAATGATGCTCTCTTTTGCAGGTTAAGATTTCAAAAATGTTATGTTCTTATGAATATGATGTGATTGATATTTCTTTTGTTTACCCTTACTGAGCATTTGAGCCCACCCTTTTATGTTTTCCTTTCCCTAGGATATAAATAAAGGTTTAGGTTAAAAAAAGGAAGATTTTTATGGGAGATGTTGATGATCTTTCACCACGATTAGAAGATTATATTCCGAGTTTCCAAAGACACTAAACTATTACGATCCTTGTGTGTGTGTGTTTTTGTTATGTACTATGTATTCCGCAAAAGTAATGTAATTTCCATGTACGTCATGCTCCGGGTCTCTACAAAAATGATTTCAAGGGGGATTAAAGAATCATGGTTTTGGAGTTATTTCTTCAGGTAGGGAAGCTGATATACTTCTTTTTAGTTTACAAGTTTTGGATAAAACACTCTTCTTTCTAGTAATTTATTATGATTGACCGGATCCCATTAAACCCATATCAGTGTAATATAGTTTAGAGAAGATCATGTACCTTATCATTCATCTATGAGTAGGGGCGTTGATCTTTTATAGATATTTGGAAATGTTCCTACATCTACCTCATAATTATAAATTATGGAATACATTAGAATAGTCCATGTGAATCTAGTATTGATGAATTCATAGTGATCCTGGAATTGTTTTCGGTCTTGGAGGTTACATTTAAAATTGTGTAGATCCTCATATTTTGGATCTGGAATACACCCATACACCTGTGGTGATGCGATAGATCTAAGATGTCTAGGTTATGTTTTATCCAACAAACATCACTAGAATTACTGTGTGGACATTGGTGTATGTGTTTTGGATAATGGTTGATACATTAGTGGAAGAAATTTTTGTTTTATTTGTAAAAATCCAGTCATTTAAGATGATAATCCTCTTGAATGGTTGACCGATGTGGCTCGACTAGTTGTCGCTCTTGTTCTATTGAGAATTCAGTTGCAGACTATTTTTTTCACACGTCGGAAGGGGAAATTCATGAAAAAGAGGATAAAACTAGAAAAATTAGGTTTATGGGTAATAAACTATATTTCCATTTCCAAATCATACCAGGAGTGTCATTTTGATAATTGTAGGGGTCATTTATAGATAATTTTGATTGTGGGATGAACCATGTATTTGAATTGCGTGCTTACTGTTAAATACAATGAGTGGTAGAAAGTTTTAATTCATTACTAAAGAGACAAAAAATAAGATATTTTATTTAGCATATTGGAATATGTTAAGAGCCATCTCATTGTATTGGTTGGAGAATTAACGCTATCTTGAGTTTTGATGGTTTATGTTTCCACATTCTTAAATTGATATTAGTCGTGTGTGGGATGATTAGAAACAGAAAATGACCAATTGAATGATGAATCATTTCCCTAGTAGTTAAAGTGTTGTTTGGGTTGTTACATAAGGATTAACTTGGATGATAAATTCTAAGGTGGGATGATTGTAATGTCCTATATTTTTAACCTGATGAAAAATATAAGGAAACGTGAACATTTCTGTTTAATAGAATGTCAATTTTTAAAATCAATCCCCATTATGTAATATGAGAGATGAAAAAATTATAAATGATATTTTTAGACATTGTTGAGGGTCTTAGAAGTTTCTCGAGATTCATGATGAGATTTAGGAAAATCTGACCAAAACAATCAACATTTAAAGGGTCTGCACAGGGTGAATTGTTTTTTCTGAAAACGTGCAACCCACAGTAAGTAAATGAGAAGTATTATGAAAGTGGATAAGCGTTCATACGTAGTATTTGAATGTTTTACCAAATCATGCACCTATCCTGCACAGTTTTTGGAAATGACAATACCTAAACACTGTACACATCATTAAATGTGCAAAGTTTTCAATCCATGTGTCCAGCTTCTGCATGGTGCCCCGATGACCAGTAGAGGGCACATGGTTGGTGTGACATTTTCTAAACCACTTGGAAAAAATCACGCGTGTACACATTTTTAAAAAATAAAATTAATTAAAAGTGGAAATAATTATATCCCTAAACTAAATTCCTCACTATACACACATGTGATGCCCTCCCTAGGTTCCACATTGGGTCGCACAATGCATCCCTCCATGGATATCCATTTTTTTTATATTCAACCAGATCATCTCCCAATTTCACAAATAAAATTGAGGTATGGTCTCTTATTTTTCTCATATCCTTCTTTACAGTAGATTATTGGTCTCCTTGTTTCCTGTTAAGGTGCGGTTGATCCTCTAGATTGAGGATAACCTGATTATCCGTTTTTTCTTATGATGTTAGGTTATACAAAGGGTCTGTAATGATCCCATCATTCATGTTCTAGAAAAATCTACCAAGGGTGAAGTGGATTTGTTTCATTCTTATTTTCTCCTCAATATGAAGTAATGTTTTCCATCAACTTTTTGGTTTTTCCATATTTATTTTTGTCCCTTAGGGGTTTTTCCCATAGTAATTTTTTTGGAGTTTCGGGGACTCCTTGAAGAAATTCACTAATATACATAGGTATGTGAATGTATTTATATCATCCTTCTACATATTCCGTTATGGAGATAGGAATATGTTCATTTTATTAAGGGGTATATGTATAGTAATTTTTGTGCATGAAAATGTGAACCATCATTTCTTTAAAATCCCCATGTGTTGGGTATTCTTATTGGACTGTTCTACTTCCTTTTATGGGATCAATTATAAATTCCCTTTAAATTTAATAATTCTTAATGTGATTATTTGAATAAGTTTAATAAAGTTTTACATTGTTAAATTGACCTGTGAAAATTAAATGAAATTCCTAACTATGAAAAATTATTTTTTTCATAAACAATGCCATGATTTTATAAAATAATTATTCTAATGAAGCTTCTATAACTTCTAAGATAAATATTAGTTATTAGACTTTTTGTGCTTTATTGGATTATTGTATTGATGTTTCATTATTCTTTGAGGATTCTATAGTTAAAAGGTATGTTTATGAATTTTGGGTGCATTATTAATTGGATATATTCTAGTAGGTAATTTCCATTCATCAAAAAAACCACTTATTTGTTCATTGAGTTTATAGATTGATTGTCATGTTTTAGAAAATTTAATGAAAATTATACTATATGGAATAACCCTGATGGACGGTAAGAACATTCACATTGTTATTCTTTGTATAATTTTTTATATTAACATCAATGTTTTAAATGAAATAAGTTTGTATCCTTAATGGAACATGGGAGGTCATGCCTCATGATGTAAATTATGAAAAAAATATGAGTTATTCCTATTTAAACTAAATAAATATTTACAATTTTTAACCCTTAATGGAACATAAATGGCTAATTACATGCAGGACATGAATTTTATTCATGAATCAAAATATACATTTGCGAAACCATTGATAATGTTAAATTGAAATTCATAATGTTTTATTCCTTATGTATTGGTTTATAAATTAAAATTCTTTATTATTTAAAATAAATGGACTTGTAAGTGAATAGTGGTTTTATTTCCCATGTATAAAAAAATAAATATAATGGACTAATGTGATATAGAAAGGTTTAGGCCTCATGCCTTGTATTTTTTAAATGTTATCCCTTATAGGATGAGTATTCCATGGGATCATGACTTCCCTTTGTTAAGGAAGACCATGGGATATTTCTTGAGGAGTCCAAAGGGAACATTACAACCTTTTGGTAAAAATGATTAAATTTTCTTCCTTGAGGAATACAAAGAACTGTGACAACCATTGGGTATGGAAAACTGTAAGAGATTCCAATGGTAATAATTTTTTTTAGTTACATATTATTCCTTCTTGCAAGAGAATCCAAAGTGTCCATAACATTAATATATCAAACTCGGCTCGGGTCACCATTAAATGGAGGTACCTAAGTAGAACTTAAGTTTGTGGGGCCTTGCACCATACATGTTGTTCTGTTCTTGTAAAAAGAAGTTAGGATCAAAGGACGAAGATGGAGCTCATGACACTCATAGAGCTCACCTTTGGGGATTTGCTATCTATTATTCATTTTTGTACTATAATGAAAAGGATGTTATATCTTTTATGTATCATCATCGTTCATGTAGGATTTTTATATAATGGTGTTGGAAACATTTAATTTAATTGAGTTATCAAAAAACATTATTTTTCTGAATCATCATTTATTTATTTCTTCTAATATTGTTGGAAATTATTTATTATGGTACACTATATTATAAACCTAACATGACGGTATAGTCATCCCACTATCACCTCTTGAGACCCTCTTTTCTAGTCTACAACCTCTGGCATATAGGTTGATGATATTTTTTTCATTTAATATACCAGTACCACTACTGTTTTAATAGTAATTTGTCCTAGGATATTACAATATAACTTTTCATGACTATAAATCCTAGTCCCTTCTTTAAGGCATCCTTATATATCACAAAACCTTCTACACTCTATGGAAGTGTAATAATTGAAATTCCAACTAATATTTTATTCACCACATTGAAATTCTCTTCACATTCATACATATATATATATATAATAATATAGCACCATTGTGATATAACTTGGTGATTTGGTTAGATATTCTTGGGAAATATATCATAGTGTGTCGGTAGTATCAATCAAAACCCAGAAAAAATGAATATTTGAATACAATGTTATTTTGGAATATATCGAAAAATCTCTTTTTATTTATGGATCCAATGATATTCCCTTACAAAAGATTATATGACCCATGAATGAATATTTTTTAATCCATAATTGACAATTAGATAATTTAGAAGACAACTAATCATTCCTTGATGATCCTAATACAATTATGAAATGTTCCTCGTTATCTTCCTAGATCGTGGAATATATATGAACTTTTGAAGGTTCTCTCTAATGTATCTATTAATTATATCCATTATTATAACATGATAATTTAAATTTAAAATGGAATTATTAAAAATTAATAATTACAGTACAATTTATAGAAGGTTGATTTTGGTATATCCTCATTCATAACCCATAGTTGGTAATATCTTTATTGAAGATAAATCATGGAAAAATTTTGATCCCTTCACAATTTATTAACAAAATTGTCGATTATGGTTTGATGATACTTATATTTTATTGTTATGTTTTATGTTACTATCAATCAATGAAAATGAACATTGACCCATCTTTATTCATAACAAAAGGAACTGGGGCACCCCATTGTGAATAAATGTGTTGAACAAATCCCATAACTTGAATTTCCTATAGATTATTTTCTAATTCCAACAAATCAATAAGGGACATTCTATATGGAATATTTGTAATAGTTGTAGCACTAGGAATGTTTTCCTTTGAAATCTAAACTTCATATCTTTGTTGAATACTATGAAACCAATCAATAAATACGTCAACAAAATATTGTACATTAGGAATGTATTAAATATTGAATTTCTCCCAAACCATTTATCATAAATATCCCTCGTGAATAGTATGAAAACCAAATAATGGAAGTAATTTACATTATGAGTTAGGTTCAGCATTACACTGAATGACATTTTCTGTTGATTCTGAATATCATTTGAAACTCCCCTTCCACAAAAATGGATATTTGCTCTATACTGAGAGAACCAAAACATGCCTTAAATTATAAATAAGTTAAATATATGCAGAATTAATAGATTTTTATGATGCACATTTCGATAAAAATCTATTCAGAAGGATCTATATATGTTATATGTGATTATAACATTTGGAGTCATATCTTCCAAGTCGGAATCAAATTACTGAGGTGGTGATGTTATAACCATAAAACAAATTATATACAAATGTGTGAGTATAACTAAAATAAAAATAAATAGTCTCACTTAATGAATTGAAGATAAATTTACCTTTCACTATATGTTGAGGAACATCCAATTTAGATGTATTTATTTCATATCATTTTCCTTATCCCTTAGGCTTATTCATTGTAAGCATTTATTTATTATTGGGGAACTAGTCTGCAAAAGACCAATATTAGAATATTTTTTCATGGATATCGTAATTAGGTATTATAGATGATGATATGTTGGACTGATATAGCTCATGACTAATGTTCAACCTGATATAGATGTTTAATTCATATTATAAGGATTGAGAATTTGACAATGTAAATGAGTGTAATAATTAGGTATATCGTGCATATAGAACACAATTGTTTCAGTTTTTTTTACTCAGGTTCAACATGACTAAACATCAGTTATGAATATGATGTTCCATGATCCCTACATGGCTTTAAATAAATGCAATGAAATTTTAATTGAAATATATTCAATTCAATAAGAGGGTAAATATGTGTTTAAAAGTTAAAGGTTTGTTTTTTTGAAATGTTATTTTTATGTGTTTACATGTTTTTTCATGATTCCTTCATATTTTTCCTTTGATATTTATTTTTTAAAATTTATTATTTAGGAAAAGATTAATTTTTAACTATTATTATGAATTATTATATATTCTTATATTCTATTGTGAAAAATGGTAATCATTTTTTTAATTTTCATGTTTCCAATAAATGAATTGGTTTCTGTTATTTATATATCTATTAATGATATATGTTTATCTAATCCCATATTTTATAATTTTTTCACATAATTAATGATTATTTGATTCATATAGTAGGACATGATATGAATATCTGATTGTATCTTTTAATTAATAAAAAATATTATATATAATATGTTCTATATATAGTGGAAAAATGCCATTTTTGATGAAGGCATGGGGTTTTTATGTAATTTTTGTTCTTAATTATAAAAAATATAAACCAAATAGATCATAAAAAAAGTAGAAAAGTGGATAATTTACTTTTTAACATTGTAATTATGGGTTTATTATATATGGGCTGACATAGTGGGCATCAGAATCATTTTGTAATGAGTATGTTTTTTGCACTAGAGCAGCATTTATGGTTTTGGGAAGATATACTAATAACTATTCCTTTCATTATTTCCCCATATATCATGCTTAATTAATAAATATGAACACCAAGATCCCCTTATAAATTTTTTATCAAAATTATCTTAATTCGATTCTAACATGACAATCATCCTTTTGTATTTGAAATTAATTTTCCCGGTTTATCTATACATTAATTTTACCTAGGACCAATTGGGGTAAATTTTACACCATGCAGATTTTGGTATTGTTTATTGGGATATGTTATTAATATTTAGTATTATTTTGGTAAATAGTAATAAATATAAAAATATAAAAGCATCTATAAAATCATTAAACATAATAATTAAAACATATTTAATAATTTTGGATTGATATGGTTTTATTAATATAATAAAATTGAATGTAAAACTATAATTAGGTATAAAACTGAAATAAAAAATGACTGTCTTTATTTTATTTAATTCATTTATTATCTCTTAATTGATTGTAGCATATATTTTTATTAATTATTATATTCATTATTATACTACCACTATACCCAAAATTTGATTATAATTATTTATTAAATATTTTAATATAAAATTAATGGTTATAGGGATGAGAGAAAATTGGATATTTTTATAGAATATTGAAATTTTTGACACTAGAAAATTAAGTATTATGATATATATGCCATGAAATATGATTGAAAAAAAAGAAAAAAATGTATAGTCCATCCAAATAAATCAAATGTGGTTGAATAAATATTCACTCGGAGATGGGAAATTTTTTTCATTGAGAGACATGGATTGACATTCTACAATATTTTGAATCAAGGTAAATCATATATACCTTGTATAATATGAATTTGTAGGTCCTTTATCATGGTTTATACCATGTGTTTGAATTGAGGTATTATAGATTTTGTGTCTTAACCCTAGGAATTTGATATTATTCTATAGGTATAAGGAATATTTAATTATACCTATTTCATTCACCCAAAAAGATAAGATTAAAAAAATTAATTAGAACATTTTCATTGGTATATTAAAATCTCTATGCAGTGTAATTGTTGTTGTGAACTAGAAATAATATACCATAATGCTTCTATTTGGTTTTCACCACTAACCCTCTGAACTGACTATTCTAAAAAAACTATAAAGACTCACTTCTCGTATTCATATATTAATTATCTATTTACCATCCTTAATTTCCTTTATAATTATTTTATGTCAACAAATCTAAATCAATGTTTATCTTGACGTCAAATTTATGTCTTGGTAATAAGTTTTAACACTTAGAAATTCATTCTCTTTTACAATCATACATTTAAAAATAATTGATCAATATATATCATTAAAAAAATGACTTTACTCATTCAAACAAGGATATAAACCATCAATTTAATCATTTACATGACCCACAGTAATAGGACTTCTAAAACCACCAATTTTCTTCTCCCCTATTTCCATAACATCCATTGTCAAATATGTTACTTATTTTTCCATTCATATCTTCTTTTATAGTGTAAAAGGAATATATTTTAATTCACTTCATAAATTAAAAAAGCTCCCATAAATATCCACTTGAATCATGTCATAAAATTGAGAAACAAAATGTTTAAAATTTGTAGTTTTTTAATCATAGTAGTTAACATATCTTGATTTATTGTATCTACACCTAAAATAGCCACAAAATTGAATTACTATCAGATAACATTGACCAACATGATAAATATATAAGAGAAAAATCTTTATTAATAAGAAGATACCTAACCCATTGGCCATTTCTTCTTCTATTATAGAAAACCAATGTTCTCTTCTGATGTTCATAACAAGACCCACCACCACAATCATCTCCACACCTATATTGGATTCCCTATTTCTCATAAGTGAAACTCCAATTCAATAATCCTTCTAAAATTCCAAATCTACTATGACTCTATAGTGTTAAACACCTTCAAAACTCAGATAACTATACCCATTAAAGCACCAGTATTTTTATTTTCATTTCACACTCGTGAAATCCTAATCCACCTTGTAAGGAACATTAATATATAAAAATAATTGTTTTTTTACACAACTCTCACTTTTTTATAACTAAGAGAAATTAAATTTAAATCTTGTTTTTTATTTTTTGGAAAAATAGATTACACAAATCTATGTTTCTATAGTATTAGTTTCAATTTACACTAGAAAATAATGTTTTGGGTAGAAAAATATGCAATTAAATAATATTATGTATCTTATTATTCATAATGAGAAGTAGTAAAATATATAATTATACACATTATATGTTCAATAAATATTAATAGTGACTAATTAACAATAAATTTGTTTAATGGTTTTTTGTGGAAATTTGAAATAAGGAAAAAAATATCAAAAGATTAATATTAGTATTAGTCCAGTTTTAAAGTAAAAATAATTTTTTATTTGTAAATATTTATAAAATGTTTTAATAAATTAATATATTATTAGTATAATAAAATTTTATGATTATAGTGACCTTGTAACGATTAATATTAATGAATACATTATATATAATTCAAATCACGATTTATATTTTATTGTAGGGGAAATATATTTTTAAATATTTTATATTTTAATTATTTTATTTTAAATGGTTTATTTCTTATTTGGTTTTAGTATATAATATTATTCATTTTAAAGGATACATAGACATTTTAATGTATTCTAACTAATAAATTTGTCTAATTAAGGGTTCTTTATGAATCTTATGGAGCAATATTTCATAAACCGTAATATTTTAAACCCATTTTAAAAGGATTTTAAAATGAAATTTTTTTATTAATTATTGGAAATATATTTTTAACTATAAACCAAAATAATTTGTTAACATAAGTGTTTTTAAAACTAACTTGAGTTTCAATTGTAGACGCAAATCACTATGGTTATTCCACTTTTGATCCCTAGTTAGGATTAAAATGGAATTAATTTCATGATAAAAAAATAGAAGGATGAACCTGAATTTCGAAATATACAAAAATATTGGAGAACAATAGTATACTAAACATATATTTTTCATGAAATGTGGTCATATAATTTTTTTTGAAAATATATATTTTACTCTTATATTCTGACAACGTTGATATAATCATAAACTCTCACCTAAAAATAATATAAAATGAGGAAATTGAAATGTGAAATATAACCCTATAGATGATATCCCATATCATTATCAATTAGTATCTGTTACCTTTTTAGTTTTTTCATGATAATGTAATTATATTATTAACAAGGGTTTGATAAGATTTTTTCATGTATAAATATTTATAAATTATAAAATGAATCCGAATCAAAAACAATATATAAGATTCTTTGGCTTCTAAATTTTTATTATCAATATAAGAAAATATTTTTATTTTTGTAACGTAAGTCTTTTTAAGGTATACTCTTTAGTTATTTTTCTTATATTATATACTAAAAATATTTATTAAATGAATCAACATTTTGAATGCTTTTTTTCATGTCATGTACGATGATATAGATTTACATGTGATAAAATATCTTTTGTATACCTCAATAATGATATAATTATTTTTAATATAAACAAATACTATCATCGCAATCAATATTTTAAAAATTTATTTGAAACAGACAATGGTAATTAGAATATATACTAACCAACATAGGACAATGGATTATAACAAATAAGAACATCTTTACCCATAACCATTAAAATTATAATAAATAATCCTTTGAAAACTATTATTGGTAATATTTATATAGATCCTCATTCATGGGATCCCATGATAAATTTGAGTAAAAATCACTATTACATGTCATATAATAATCGCAATATCATTTATTATGTAATTATTAAATAATATAGGACGATATGTATAAGAGATGAATATTTATGGATGAAAGAATTTGAACTAGTTGGGGACTCAAAGAATATCAAAATATTTATTCTAAATAGTTATTAAAAAATGATTTTTTAAATGTTGTGGTTAGAATTATAAGGAGTTTGGTTAGATATTTTTATAGTAAAAAATAAATTTTTTATTATGAGGAACCCATATATTCCCTATTTAGATATAAATTCACTAGAATCAAATTATCTTATATAATATATTTGAATATTAATCTTTATTATATGGAAAAAATTGTAAATTTTTTAATGGTGTCATTAATGATGATGTTTCTATTTAAAATACCTATGTTCTCAAATGAATATTTTTTTATTTCTTTTTTTATTTTATATATGAAATTATATGGATTGAAATATAATCCTAGATATTAGAATGTTGAGATTTATTGTTATAATTTATAAAATTTTTTAATAAAAGGGAAATTGGACCATAATAATATTATTATAAAAAAATACATTATAGAAGCTTAAATATTGGTTGATGATATTAATTTTACTACAAAAAAAACAATTATGTCTATTATTAGTATTGATAAAAAAATTGATACGATTAAATCTAACAAATCACATGATATGACTCAGCACAAGTTCCAAACAATCCTCTCAATTTTCCTATGTTTTGAAATTTAATGTTTTGTATCAAATAAATAATATTGGGATCAATTGCACAATATAAATTCAAATAACAAATAATTATAATCATATCTAGAATATATAATTAAGTATCCATTCATTGGATTTTTTTTTCAGACAACAGACCCAAGAAACATGACCACACAATCATGTCATAAAGGGTAAAAACCCAAAAATAAATATCTATATTTAAATTATAACCAAAAACTGAAAATGATATATAAAAGATATATCAATATAAATGAAATAAAAATGCGGACAAGTTGTTGAGGCAAATACAAATATATCCAAACATAATATATTCATCCAAAAAATTCCCCACAAACCATCTCTTGGATATGCATTGTTACCATTAAATAACCACAACAACATGTTATGAAGTAGGTATATAAGGAACTCCACCAAATGAAATTTCAACCTTCCCTTTTACTATATCAAACATAAACCATTATAAATATAAATTATTTTGGTTTTATAGGTTTTGATAAAGTTCATAGTATGATACCCCAACTGGCAATATAATTCATTTAATAATCCATTCCAATAGTGTTCATTTGAACTATAATTGTAATACATATCATTATGTTTTTTATAAATGTCTAAAACCAAAAAGTTTCATTCCTCAATTACAGATACATATAATTTGTAAAATATATGTAAATATGGAAGATAAATCAAGTTACCATAATAAAAATATATCATAATGCACAATTGAAATCAATGTATAATAAAGTTCATACACTAGGATTAAAACATGGGATAGAAAAATAATGTTTATTTGGGAAACATATGAACTTTCTCCAATATCACATTATTCCTATGATACAATCCCAAAAGACTTGGACCCAACATATTCTGATAACATCATTGGGAGTGAACCCCTACCTAGAGTTATATGGTATCTAGGGTCGATACATATAGAAAACAATTAGTTTGATATCTCATCATTTATTATCCATTTAGTTCTCAGGGATCCCATGTGAACAATCATATTCAAATGAATGGTTTCAAAAAAATTAATCTTAAAGATCATACAATCACAACCCATAGACTCTATATGATATTTCACACCTCATCAATAAATTAAAAATCAACCAACATGTTAATTTTCATATTTATAACAAAAAAATGAAGGAGAATGGTTGATAGATAAAATAAATAATCAATTTCACATATCATCTAAAAACATGATACACTATGTATGAAAATATAAAAAAAAATCATAAAAAACATTTATATGAAAAAAAATTCAATCAAATACAATTTATCTATACATTTTATGTATAGAGACAGTTAAAACTAGTTTACAAAGACATTATGTGTATTAAAACATATTTTATAAACAAGCCTTTCAAAACCATCAAAAAACACGTTTTAAAAATATATAAAAATATTAAGAACATTTGGGAACAATTATAAATTTAGTATAGACTCCCCTAAAGAATAATATTTCCCAAGAAAGTAATTTATAGTAAATTAATACACCGAATTCACTTAAAAATAGTGGATTCATATTTAAATATATACCTTTTATCAAATAAATTTTTTCACCTTCTTCAAAAAAGAAAATATTTTGGTAATGAATAGACTTAATGAAGCATATAAATTATAAATCACTTTATTATAAAAGCCATACCATTGGAACTAACCATAATGGATAGTTATGTACAAGAATAAATAATAACATTGAGAAATTGGAAAAAATGAATGGAACTTATTTAATATAATAGAAAACAAAATTACATTGATTATTCAATTGAAGATGAATTAGGAAAACTAAGGAACCCAAGAATAGGATGAGTTATTAATTTTAGAGTCTTATAGTGGAGTATAGAATGAGTGATTGAAATATGAATAATCCAATAAAAAACTTAATAAAATAAAAAAAATGATATTTGTGAGAATAATTCATGTTTAGTTCACATGGTAAGGGAAACTGCGAATATTCTATACAGTGTCTTCTGGCATAAAGACTCTATATTTAAATGATTGGATTTATAGTTAAAAATAATCATGCATAAATAACCATCCCATGAAAATATAATGCTATCAAATTAAAAGCTCTTAAAAATTAAATAGTTAAATAAATACAAACCCATGACATACTAAATATCACAATTCTCCCCACCTTAGTAGTTTCAACATCAAAAGTCCACAATTTCATTGATTAATATGTAATCAAGGCAATTACCCCCTCACCAAATCCCTTCACACCCATGTTTAAGGGTTTTCATCTCATTCCTCTATATCACTAAAGCTAATGAGATATATATTCTCCAAAAAACATTATATAGTTGATAAGTAATATAAAATGGGTTTTCTATAATAGTAAAATAGATTCTAATTCCAAAAATTCATATTACACTAAATGATACCGATATATATGATAATTATTCTATTGTAATATTTTGTACAATTTCACATGGATCAATATAACATAGTTTAATTTTAACTTGATTTAAATTAATTTTGATTCCTCTTGAACGAGAGATGTTGAGAGACCCCATATAAGAAACTAATTATTCCAAGGGATGATGTCATTGATAAAAATATGATTTTTGATGACATTGATTTATATTAAATATTTTCTAGTATAATTGATCATTTATCACTATCTCTTAAAAAGGATAAACAATTATAAGGATATTTAACCATTTCAAACATGTAGATAAGGTAACTACATTCCCCCCATAATGAGTTTCATGTGTTGCCATTTTATCAATGAATGATAAATACAGTTAATAGAATGAAAAATATATAAAACATTTATCGCTTAAAAACCACAATATTCATTACATTTTACATGAATACTATCTTCAAGAATATTAATTTCTTACATAGTTTGAATATTAATTTGTGGATAATATATCATGAATAAATTCAACATGAATCCCATCATTGTTTGAACACCCTTCTAGAGTCGGGGGGGGGGGGGGGGAACATGGATCTTAGTTTGGAATTATAGAGGATAGCATTCCATAAAGCATAAAACTATCATAGAAAAACAAGGTCCAAATGTCTTACACATTATCACTCACATTTATATTAATGATGATATTTAACATGGTCAATCAATAAATGATTATCTATATTGAATGTATCTTTGAAGAGATCATGGAAACCACATCATAAAGTATGTTAATATTTCTTCCCACTTCAAAACTTGGATGGTAAGTTCTGGGAAAAATCTCATATGATTTGTATTCCCAAATTTCATATTTTTATAAGTAATATAACTTGAAAAATATTTTTAAATCCCTCCACATTATTCCCAAACACCAATATCATAGTCTGAGAAAATTATAAATTTTACATCCAATAGAGTGAGTCGAAAAACCAGAATCAAAGGCATATCTAATTACATATTTCCTTAGAGACACATGGAACACTACTCTATTAAAAAAATATATAACTCTATTTTATGACTAAGACCAATCACCCAAGGTATTTGAAAAAATATAGAATTCCATTTATATACTAATAATGTTTTTCAGATTCTACTCAATTCAATCAGGAAATGAAAGCGTGACCTACACTCTCGATAAGAAAACCTAATCATATTATTCATACATTATAACATGGTATATTTATTTGAAATAGATCATCATGTTCCACTCTTACATTTAATTAATTTCAATGTTTTTTTTCCGAAAATTAATTCTTATTGAATCATAGAATGTGCTTCCCTTACCAAGGTTATATGAAAAATAAAAAATAAAAGTTTAATGAGTTATTACCCAATATACCAATTTAATTTTTATATCCTTATGATAGAAAATATATCATATATATTTATGGTTGTTATAAAACGTAAAAACCTCCCATAAGTTGTATTGTCTCTGTGTTTTTAATTAATATAAGATCACTTTTAGCTCCAAACCAATATTATGGTAGTTTATATTTGGAGGGTTTATCAAGAATGAACTGTTACAAAATACATGGTTATGCCACACTAATATAAAACAAAACCTTGTACTATATGGAACATAATAAACTATTTAACATTCACCATATTCATGTAATATAAGAACTTTAGTGGATATTATCATTTATTTAAACTCATTAAATAAATTCTCACTCATATCCCTCAATAGAAATTCATTCCCCATTCAGTTTAATACCATTAAAATAGATTATAGCCTTGATATCTCCTGAATAAATGATAATTTATATCTATATTGGTATCCAATGATAATTGGTGTCACCATTTTTTGGATTCAATGTCAACCTTTATATGGTGATTTTGAGAATATTGCATTTTTATCCACTATTTTAGTAGATTTATAGATTTAATAATGTTTCCTAATAGATGGAATGGTAACATCTATTATGAGGAATCGTGCTGCTATATTGAGTGACTAAAAACAATTCATTAGTAATGTAGTAATATTATAATGTATGTCCTGACTATTGTATGTGGACTGTAGATTAAATTATCTAAAGAATGATTAAGGATTATCCCATATAAAATTATGGACTATTACGTGATTGAATACATATCCATGAAAATATATATATTAATCCAAATAACTTGAGTAGATTAATTAGATGGATGAGAATCACAATATTGTTTCTTGATGAAAAATATATAGTGATATTTATAGATCACAGATATCTTGATATACACATATATTAGTTTTTATGGAATATTTTTAGTGATTTAATAAATTTTATATAAGAAAATGGGTTAATGGAATAATTTTCATGAAAATTGATGTTAATAATCATGCATTTATAGAGTTCCGCATCTTTGGGATGTTTTTGTACAAAAATGTTAGAATATATTTTCATAAAATATTATGTGAGAACCCATTAAAGAGGAGGCATAATATAATGTTTATTTTATGAAAGAGGTTGCGATTTGATAAGGTTTAATTTTGGATGTTTAGTGAGAAAATAAGTGAATTGGAAGGGGATATTGTGTGCAGTTTCATTTCACAACGTATAGAAACAGACCAAATGAATTTTGTGATCCTTGAAGGTCCATAATTTTCCAAAAAATAAACATTCCATAAAATAAAAAGGTGTAATAGAATTGGAACTGAATATTATTAAGAGAGTAAAATTATATAAATTAATAAAGGATAGATGACTGAAAGATTTATAAAAATCATTGTGTTCCATGAGTTACTTTAATTAATTATTATGTTATGAAAACATATTATTTTGGTGAACCTTTGTCTTTTGTAATTGAATTTCATGCACAACTAAACTACCATATATAGGTATTTTATTGAGTTTTAAATTGAAATTCTTATACTAATACAATTTTGTAATATGATAAAATTAAATTTTGTAATTTATAAATCATTTGGGTCTTTTGAGAATGAATAAGTTTTTATGTGAAGACAATTCACTAGAATGTAGTTACAATTATGAGTACTTTCATAGATATTATGGGAATGTGTACTTCACATTTCATCATTAATAAATCCATACCTAGTGTAACAATGAGACACTAAATTCTTGCATTATAATGTGTTCCAAAGTACTTTCCCTCAAAGAGAAATGATTTAGAATATATAAAAATGGGAGTTTCTCATGGTTGAGAGTGAAAACCCCAAAATAATTGTAAAAGAGAGAAAACCGTGAGAGTAAGTGATCAATATATAAATGTTTTAAGGATAGTGGACCTAGAAATTAGACTGATGTATCCTAAACCCGCCACTAAAATATATTTAGTAGATCTTGGTTCTTGAGTAAATATTCGTTTTATGACCCTTGAATTATCTCAATGTGGGTGAAAAAATTAAATTTATTATGTATTATGTAAATTCCTTACTTACTCTCTTCTAAATACAAATCACAATATGTTGATTATGTTATAATTTAGAATATCTTATTAAGTAACTTATTAAAACGTTTCAGTAAGAGCATTAATTCAAGGTGAAAACAATAGTTCCCCACCTAATAGTGATTCCAAGATAATTTAAAGATGTAACAATTTGTTGTCTGTTTGAGCAAATTATAATGAATTTCATACCATAATTTACCTCCTCTTAGGGAAACTGTAACGTGCCAAACTGTTATAAATATATTATTCCAATTGATTTAATTAAATTTCTTATTATGTAATATGGTTATAAAAACCATGATTTTTTAGATTTATTATATTCTATATTATTTAAATGACTAAAAAATCATTACCATTGCTAATATATATATGGATTAGTTATCATGTGATTAGTATAAATTTAGGATTTAAACAAATCCAATTGACAATGAAAATAGAAGTGATTACCTTAACAAGTAGTATTTTACACTAAAACCCCATTTACCATATCATCTAAGGGATTTTGATTCATTGGAAATTTCCCTTGAACAGTCCTAAACTGATATCCAAAAAATTATTCATGAACAAAACCTTTTGTTAGAGAAGTTCAAGCTCATGGAGATCATGTTCCAAACTATGTTTTCCAAACCGACCCAAAAAATGTCTCAACATTTCCAACCTTTCCCCTAGGTATTTTGATGGTGTATTAATGGGATATGTATCAATGAAATAAAAATGTGAGTATTTTCATTATTCTTTATAGAATAATGAATATACTTTCATCATATTATCTGTTTTTTAATAGGGAATTCTTTGGAGTGTCCTTTTCGAACCCTCCACAACTAGGAACCCCACTCCCCATGAAGAAGACATCTGGAGAAGCCTCAGCTAGGGAGGATGCATTTTCATATGAGAGTACAGATTCTCCCCACAGGGTTACACCTTGTCCAGTGATTGTTCGACACAAAAATTCGTCAGCCAGGTGAAGTGCACCCTTTCTGCCCACCGGGTGAGGCACCAGGTGACTTGGAATGATGAGTGGTACATGGGAGGCTGAAATTCACAAAAGAGCGGGATCCTAAGAATCTAACTCTAGACCTCACCGAATGCTTGTTGTATGGCCCCCGACCACCCACCACTACGCCCTCGCCAAAGCGGCATATTTTTATCATATTATTTTTACTTTATAAATGATTTAAATTTTGATACAATAAAACACAAATTCTATTTTGGGTAAATATTCAAATACAATAAAGGCAGTTTCTTTCATAATGTATTTTATTTTTTTAAAAAATAACATTTTTATAAAATATTATTATTAATTAATTTTTATTTAATATAAATGATCATATAATTTTTACGATGATAAATATAATTTTGATAAATGTACAAAAATTGTTATTATCAACAAACCCAGAAAATCTCAATTAATATATATTATACATTAAAATTAAAAAATATTTTATTTAGAATAATATTTATATTAATTTCATATTATTTTTTTATAAAAATGAAAAATTATCCAACATGTGGTTTTTTAATAATTTATCAGATAGTCTAATTTTTTAGTAAAAATTAAATACCATATAAATAAACGTTTTATATTATAACATCATAATGGCCAAAAAGTTATGTAAAAAATAATATAATGGGTATACATGATCAAATATACGTATTAACATTAATATAGTTTTATTTTATGTTTATTTGATAAATTATATAAATCCATTATGCTTCCTCCAAAACAATTAATATATTTCAAGGTTTTAATGTATTTTCTTTAAGACTATGAATCACCTCCACATTATAAAGGGATTTATTTTTAATAACTTATTCCCTTTTTCTTATAAATCAATGATAAACAAATCAATTTAGATGAAATCAAGGGGAAAATGGAAATTTTTCGGTTTTGGATATTTAACCATATAGAATCCAAAACCTATGTTTAAAAAATATTATACAAATCCCCGCACCTTTCATTTATATACGAAGCCAATCTCCCATTTGACCTCACTAAAAATTCATTTATCATGAATATAATATTATCTATTCTATATATAGGCATCCCATGGTTTCCTTAAACTCTCGTGAAGCTTCTCCCATGCATTTAGAGTCACTCACTCAATTCAGTGATCATCACTTTATATTCATTCTGAAACGTTATTTGTTAACATCTGACTTATATTTAAAATTTTTAAAGATGGCATATGACATTAAATATCACTATTAATACATATTTTATGATGAAATTATGAGATACCCATTTCTATCTCATCAACCAATTTTATAAATTTATAACTGATGTAATTATGCTGCTGAAATTTCATCGCGATTTTCCATGCCATAAAATATATGGTGAACACCTTACACATTTCTTATCAAGGTTATTCATATTTATACACATATAATTATTTTACATTGTACCAACATGTATTTATTCCACAATCCATGATCTTGGAATAGATTATTATGACTAATGAATCCATGTGGTTTGATATATGCGACACACTAAATAATTATAATGAAATGAACTTGAAGGGTGCACCAGAAATTATGTAGTGCTTCAATGCATTGGGTAACTATTAGTTTTCTGAGATGTCATATTTGGATATGGAGTTAACATAATTCCATTATGGTAATTTTTTCATTATTGTGTATTAGAATTTAGCCTTGACCTATGTTAATGAGGTAGTGTTTTTAGATATTGTTACATTACACATGTTTCCTTTATTATAATCATTCTATATCATGCCTCATTTTTCAAGTTTACTATTATCACTCCTTTATGACTATTGAATTAAATTTATTAATTTAGTTATATTACATTATCTTTATTATTTTACATATCATTATAGCTTACCATTTTCTTATGTATGACCTTATGTTATCCCATACAGTTTTAAGTACAATCATGCAAAAGATGTTTTCAAAAAATATAATTTGGTTTGTATGTTATCTTATGATGTTATGTACCAAATTACCAAATATGTTCTATTTATTGATATACTATGTGGTATTAACTTACATCTTATATAAAAAATCAAGTATTTATGTTTAATAAAGAGATGGGTTGTTATTGTCGGTATAAAAGGAGACATTAATTTATTTCTGGTTTAATGATTAGAAAACTATAAAAAAGCCTCAGGGATAAGAATAAATATAACAATTCATCCCTATATTTTAGTAAGTATGTAGTAAGTGGTTTATAATGAAAATAAATCCTTGTATGGAAAGAATAATTGGACATGGTTTGGGATCATATGTAGCTAGGGGTATTAACACTGACAAGCTGCATTGGGACAAACTCGATTTTACCTGGTACATGACAACGAGACCTACTACACAGATAGTTTTACACTACTAGGGGATATTATTAGATAAATTTACAGGATCATTTTGAACCACTATTAATGAAAAACATCACATAATATTTTTAAGTAGATCTTGGATAACATAGATTACATCCTAGAAACCCATATATTATGAAATAAATGTAATTTATAATGTATCCCTTTATTATTAATGGATTCCCCCTTTATAGGATTAATATATTAAAAATAATCATCCATAATTTAATTTTATTATATCTAATGGCTATAAATAGGAGGAATCAAATTAATAAAAAATGAAATGCGGAATGTGATGTCATCCCCAATGATATGCTCAACCCAATAGGAGTGGGTATAATAAAATTTATACAATACACCCTCTTCTAAATAGGGTCTTGAATAAAAAACTGGATTATATGGACACTACAATTCCACCTATGAGAATGTACGCTATGATTGAAAACATTATGTTAAATTTTCCTTTTTCATTAAAAGGATCATCTAATCCCAAAATCACGAAACAATATATCAACTAAATTGATAAAATTTTCATCACACTTCAATGTTCTAAACACAATAAGGGTCTACAAACTCATTACAACATGTAGGGATTAGTCGGTCTATTGAATACAATGATCAAAAATACTTGACATGAATTAATATATCGAGGCAATTATATTGATGAATTTTCAGAAAATGTGTTTTGAAAAATATTTTCCTTGCACTCTCCATCTAAAAATGGAAAGGGATTTTTACCCTCATGAAAAAAGATAAAAAATATATCAGTGAGTATTTGGAAAAAATAAAAAACTTTCATGAAATGAATTTTTCTTTGTCGTTACCCCCAACATAAATTTTCACTACTTCTTTAGTGGGATAAAACCTTGTTTACAAAATTCCCTAGAGATCATTGAAATTGATATCTATGAGGTAATTTTCCAATATTCCATGAAAGTCTTAATGGAGATCAAATTATCCAAAGAGTATCACAAGGATAATAAGTGTATAGTTTTCTTTAATTATGGAGGTCCTATGAAAATATATAACGATGCTTATAAATTTCAACATCCACTTTTATATGGTGTAGAAAGAGGAATATCGTAAATTTCTTTTAAGGGATAAAGAAATTCATTTGGTGTGTGATGGAAGGGAACATAGCTAATGATTTAAAATAGAAGAAACCCACTAATGAATATAATTAATGTAATTCACTAGTCAACCATCAATCCATTTTCCATTGCTTCAAATATAATTATCAATTGAACATTGAAAACAAATTCACTAAAACAAGGGTTTTTGAAGAAAACTAATAACCTTAAAGGAAGAAATAGATTGAAAACTCTATAAAAATTGATGAGTTGGATCCTGAAAATTATGTGGTTACATATAACATAGTTATTCATTATAGAATATAATACACAGTTTTTCATATTGGTTATATGGATCCATTTATATCATGAATTTTTATTAGTATTATACAAAACCACCATAAAGCATGAATGTAGTGCTATCTGTAAAAATAATAAATTATTTAAATTATTTCATCCCTATAATATAATAACTCCCCTATAAATGTTTTTTGGAAGAACATCCCAGCTATATTTTTCATACAAACGTTTTTTTGTATATAATGCAATTGTAGGATTTTATTGGATTTCACTATATAGGGACAAAATGAATTTCCAAGAAACAAAAATAACTCTCTATATTTTTAATCGACCCATGATTCATTATAATTTAAAAGAAGTGGATGAATAATTTTTATTACCAGCATCTGATGTGTGGATACTATATTCCTATAAGAATGTGTATCTAGCTCAACGATTAAGTCTAATGAAAATATCATCCATTAATACATTCCCATTAATAGGGAATATATTGATGTTTTTTCCCACGTAATTTCATGGTCATCCTCCATGTTGAAAAGATTAATTTTTAATAATGATTATACATGTTGAGTTGTCATTATCTAAGACTTCATATAGAATTGATGTTGTGGAACATGAGGAACTAAAGAAAAAACTACATGTGAAATTGGATAAATCATTCATATGCACATGTGCCCCACCATGGTGTGCAAACATTCTATTCATCATGAATATGGATGTTTTGATGTTATTTTTCATCGATTATCATTATGTCAACAATATTACGATAATGAAGAAGTATCCTCTACCACATATTGATGAGTTATTCGATCAGCTATGTGGAGCACAATACTTCTCTTAGGTGGATGTACGGTTGGGATATTATCCTGTATGGTTGTAGAGTAAAGTTATCCCCAAGACTAATTTTTTTACAAGGTATGTAAAGTATAACTTCATAATAATTCAATTTGGACTCAGTAATTATGTCTAAATATTCCAGGATATGAAGAATATATACTTTATAGATTAATTAGAAATATATGTGGTAGTATTTATTTATGATATTATAATATGCTCCCCAGTCATGGAGGACCCTGAGGATCATCTCGGAATTCTTCTATAGACACTATTAAAGGAAAAGATTTATCACACATACAATAAATATGAGTTATGGTAGAAGGAATTCCAATTATTGGGGAAAAATATCATATGAAGTGGGATATCCATGGACCCATAAAAGATGAATGTAATTGAAGTATATAAAAGGAAAAAATCATTGATATATAACCATAGTTTCCATGAGATATATGGTTATTATATATATATTTTGCAGGAAAGTTCTCGTGACTTTAAATCCCTCTTACCATGATATCTCTAAAGGGAGTCATATTTTCAAGGAATAATGAATGGGAAGATAGATTCATGTATTTTAAAAGGAAACTTATCACTACATCTATAATCTTAATTCCCATTGGTGGAAAAACTTTTGTGTTATTCATTTAGGCTTCAAAGAAGGACGTAGGTTGTGTGTTAATACAAAATAGAAAAGTTATAGACTATTTATTAAGGTAGTTGAATGTTCATGAATAGAACTACCCACATCATGATCTATAGTTTGCTATAGTGATATTAACATTGAAAATATGGAGTAATTTTATATTTGAGGATAATTTTCAAATATATATAGATCACAAAGGCCCCAATTATATATTCACACATTAAGATATTAATATGGGAAAATAATGATCATTGTGTCTGACTAGGTACTATTACTAATCAATCCACTACCATCCTACTAAAGTGAATATAGTGGAATATTCTCTATGTAGAAATTATCAAACAATTATTTAATTGATCATAATTAGGTGGGATGTAATCATTATAGATTTAGAATGTTCGAAAATGATAGTAATAAAATAAAAAACATCAACAATAATTTCACAAGTGATTGATCATCCATATCATTTAGGATGGTTAAAATTGATCAAATATAATATTTGGGAATTAAAAAGTTAGTGGAAATTATATAAAAGGGAAATCACTAGATATCAATGATTACAATGAATGAGTTTTATGATTTTAGTCATGAATATGTTTACCAAAAAATCAAGAGGTAAAGAAAGTGATGATGGATTATTCATATAGTTCCACATTCTACTTAGACACAGGATGTAAAAATATATATCAATATATTTGAGAAAACTATTGGTGAAAATTTTGAACAAATAGATCAAATAACAAACATCAATGTGTATGTTATGTCAGCAAGTGAAGAATGAAAGAAAAAAGTCTCGGGGATACTGCAACCATTGCCTATAAAAACATGTATTTATAAAAAATAACCATATACTTAATCACTACACTGAGGAATACATCCAGATAAAATAATGAAATATGGGTTATTGTGGATTGTCTTAAAAAAATACTTCACTTTATTTAAATTTGAGATGATTTCCCACAGGACCATATTTCACATATATACATCAATAATGTATTAAGAATACATTGAGTACAGTAATATATTGTATCTGATTAAGATTTGAGACACACCTCCATGTTATGGAATAGTATCCCACTTTCTCTCAACACTAATCTGAATATCATTATGAATTATCACCCACTAACTGCTAGGAAATCTGAACAGACTATCTTGGCACTCGATGACATATTGAGAACATTCTAAATTGACATAAAAAGTTTTTGGTATCAACATCTAAAATTAGTTTTGTTCTCTTAAAACAAAGCTTCTACTCAAGCATCCAAATGGATCCCTCTGAATTTCGTTACACGAATAAGTGAAGAACACCTACATTTTTAGTGAAGTTGGGGAACAAAAACTTCTAGGTTCTTAATGTTCGGGTAAAAATGTGTAAATTTTTAATACCATTCATCAATACATAATTTATTCGAAGAGTTTAAAAAACAATATATGATGAAAATAGTACAAGAGATGAAAATTTTGATGATGGAGTCATAGTATTCCACTGTATAACTTCTTGGAATAATGTGATGAGATTTTAAAAGAAGGGTATTTTTTCCACGGTACATCGGCCTCTTTGATATCCATGATTGCATAAAAGTGGTGGAATATCAAATAACACTCCCACCAAACCTATACCAAGTTCATAATGTATTCCGAGTATCCCTCTTGAGGAATTATATACCAAATACCTCACATGAAATCAATGAATAGTGGTAAATATGTAGAATGATCTTTCCTATAAAGTGTTTCCAGTGAAGATAATATATCATATATAAAAATATCCATAAAAAAGGCAATTCAACTTGTAATAGTACTATTGATAAAAAAAGTGTTTGATGAAGTGACGTGGGAACTAGAGGAGGTGATGAAAAGGAGTTACCCTCATTAGTTTAACTGTGGGAAAATAAAATTTCAAAGGAAAATATATAAAGGGGGGATATTGTAAGACCCAAAAAATTGCATATAAACATTCTCCTATTGATTAGATTAAATGTATTATTATGTAATACAGTTATAGAAAAAACATAAAATTATCTGGTTTTATTATATTCTATCAGATTTAAATGATACTTTAGCATCATTACCAATGATAATAAAACTATTGAATAGTGATAACATGATTAGTTAAAGTATAGTATTTTAACAAAACTAATTTGTATAAACAATGGAAGTGATGAACTAAACTAGTATGATCATACCCTATAAATATCATTTATTAGTTCTTCTGAGTTACATTGTATCACTATATTTTTTTTAAACAATCTCACGGTGAGATAAAAAAAATCAGCATGAGAGAAAAGATTTAGGTGGGAAGTTCATGCTCATAGATATCATGACCCTAACCATGTTCAAAAAACCACACCATGAATGTCTCATCATCACCAATATTACCCTTAAAGAGTTAGATGGTGTATTAAAGGGATATGAATAAAGAAATAAACAGTCTTTATACGTACATTATTTTCTATTGAATAATGAATATATTTTCATCGCATTGTTGTTACATTATAAATGATTTAAATTTTGATACAATTAATCAAAAATTGTATTTTTTGATAATATTGATATTAAATTAGGTCATTTGTTTTAATAAATTATTGGTTTTTAACAAAAAATTATTTTAATAAAATAAAATTATTTAATAATTTTAATTAAATATAAATTATCATGTAATTTTTATGATGCTCAATATATTTTTTATAACGGTTCAAAAAAATTTATTATAAAAAAACCCAACATTTATCATTAATTGAGGATTATATTTTAAAAGCTCATATTAAAATATATATAAAATTATTTTGATTAAATAAATACTATTTATCAAATCATAGTGTCAAAATTATACCAAAGTGAATTTTTCATAATTTTTTGAGACAAAAAAAATTCGGGTAACAAATAAAATCTATAAAAATGTACTTTTTGTATTATGATAATGTAATGACTATAAAAAGATGAAATAAAAACTATAAATTGTACCGAAGACCAAATATATGAATTCTTTTTAATAAAAATTGATTTTATGTTTTTTACTAATTTTATAAAGAGATTATGATACTCTAAAAACATTAATATATATTAATTTATTTAAGCCATATTTTAAGAGAATGAATCACCTCAAAATAATCTTGGGAATTAGTTTATTATGTTAGTTCCTAGGAAATATAATATAACTATAAACACTCTATTTTGGTATAAACTTTGGGAAAACCACATTTGAATCTTTGTGGTTTTGGATATATTATTATATAGAGTCTAAAACCTATGTTTGAGAAATATTAAAGACATATCCACTCATTTATTATATAAACCCACCCATGTTCCCATTTCTATTCAATAAAAATTTCTAAAGCACATCCTTAGTCTTCCCACCCATCTCTAGTGTTCTCCTATGTTTCCCCAAGATAACATTGGCTTATACTAATCATTTTATTCACTCATAGATGTTTATTATCCTAACCTTCTCTTATTTTTTAATGGTTATTTATTATATTATAACTTATATATCAAATTCCTAATGTCGGGATATGAAATTAAATTTCACTATTACTACCCATTTTACTTAAATATTATGATATACCCTTTTCATACCCATCAACCAACTATATAAATTTTTATGTGATGCTATTATGATTTCAAAATTTCAACACAATTTTCCATGACAAAACTATTGTGTAGTGAATACCATATATATTTCATATCAATGGTAATAACCTATATAAACTAATACTTATTTGGATTTGGACAAAAATTTATATATTCAGTAATCCTTGATAATGGAATAAATAATTATTATGAACAAATACATGTTGAATGATCTATGTGACACATGCATTAGAATGAAATGAAAATTACATGTGGACCAAAATTATGTAGTGCTACACTGCATTGGGTAATGTTTAGTCTCATTTAACATCTTGTTGGGATAGATATTGATGCTATTTAATTTATGGTACTCTATACATTCTGATGTCTCATATTTTATCATTGACAATTGTTCACGATGAAGTGTTTTGAGATGTTGACCCAATTTCCATGTTTCATTTATGATAATCATGAAATATCTCGTCTTAGTGTTTATATTTATATTCTCACTTATTTATGAATATTGTAGAACATGTATTAATTTCAAAATATTATTCCATGATTATTCCATTATATGGATTTATAGGTCACCCCATTCTTACGAAATTCGTCATGTCATTCCATGTAGTATAAGGTATGATAATGTTAAGGATTTTTTCAATAAAAATGTAGTATTTACTAGTTTAAGGATTTATTTCATGTTCATAATTCACTAGTATGCTAGAATAATTGATCATAAGTATTGTATTATGTTTAATATTAAGAAATAAATAATGTATTAAGATGTAATAAAGAGAATGTTTGTTATAGAAACTCTCACTTCGGACCGTTATGGGGCCAACATTTGGACTCAGAGTATGGTATATGTCATAGGTTTTTTTAAATTTAACTATATTGTTTTCAGAGTTGAGTTTAATTCTTAAAATAAATTCAAATTTTAAATTGGAAAGGGAAATAATTTTATGGAGATTATTAAAACCATGAAATTTCCAATAATGGTACAATTTTGGGAAGATGTGTGACCTATATAAAAGACATATGATAACTCAATATGTATGTATGAATTATTCTAAGCGAGCATCTGTTAGATCATTCAATGATGCTAAATTATTATCTCAAAATCCTAATATCGAATTTAGAATTGGTTCTATTTATGATAATTATATTCCAATACTATAATAATAGATATTTTAATCATACCAAATAAGCTTGATCAACATATTAAAAATGAAAAAATTGAGATAATAAAAGAGAATAAGTCTCATAAAATCAATGTTAATGATATTTTGATAGATATTTAATAGATTAAAGTCCTTAAAAAGATATTTATTAATGTTTCCACCAGTTTGGAATAGAATAATTAATTTTATACTAATTATTATGAAGTTATTCCCTCCAATAAGTAAAATACTAATATTTTCTGTAAAGTATAAGGTTGTTTCCTCAAGAGAAAATGAAATATTCATGTTCATAAAATATGGAAATTCTGTACACATGATATAAATATATTGGGATAAAAAAAGGATTAAATATGCATAAGTGACCTTAAATTAAGATATTAAAATGTGGGTTCAATGGTGAACGACTAGAGTGACTTACATAAATTTCTTCATAAATAATTGGATGAAAATTGATATGGAAAATGAGATTAATGTTAAAGTTATACATATAAATACATAACTTGAATAAAGGATAAAATATTGGAAAAAAAGACTACAGAAAATTAGATATGATGATTTCCATACTAAAGGATATGGATCGGAAGATCAAGGGTATTAAAGAATAATTGAATATTTTATTAAAAAGAAGAATATTACTCTCATGAATTTATCGACAAGTCCATTCCCTAATGATGTAAATCCAACGTTAGTGAATAATTTAATGAATCTTCACACATACTATATAGATAGATCATTGGATAATGTGGTAATTAATTTCTACTATTATAGACTCATGAGGAATTACATAAGTGTATGAGTTGAATCCTATGGGGATAAAGAAAAAAAGGAAATCCATTATGAAAACATCTCAAAGAAGTCAGGACTATATATGGGGGTTTTTAATGGGATAATAATTTTTTCTAATAAAAATGAATAAAAGTATTGAAACTGTAGTAATAATGTAATTAAATATATCAACTATAATTTTCTCATTCCTATGATAAACTGGAATAAAGCATACAAAGAAAGAAACTATTTTGTTATGTAAAATAGAATTCCCTCCATGGATGAAACATATAGGGCATAATTTAGAGTGAATAAAAATAATAGATAATTTTGAGATTTTCTCATGGTACGAAAGAAAAAAATTGGATGATGAATAAGAATTCTACTTGAGATATGAGGAAAATTAATAACCATACCAGGGAAAATCCACTATGTATGAAAAATTCATAGAAATCTCTTGTGTGGATGAAATAAGATAGGCATGAATAGTTACAGAGTGGTTTTAAAAAATAAACCACCAGAGAAGATACAAATATAGTTGTGGGATTTTATGAGAAAATGGAAAACATATTATTTTATAAAAACATTAGAAATAATTTCCCTATGAATGGTGAAAAAATAGTATAAAGGATAAAACCAATTCATCATGAAATACTAGAGAAAATAGAAAGTAATTGAATTATAGATATATTCTCTAAATAAATTTATTTCAAGGGATATTTAATAAAGGTCAGAATATTGAATTTATCCATACGATTAATTCATAATATATTATTGAATAAATTGTTTTATAGAAAGACCAAAATAATATTTGAAATATTGGATATAATTTAAATGATACACATGTGAAAGATGTATCCCAGAACAAGGAATTGTTTATGAAAACACATAACCCATATATAAATAATCAGGGTAGTAAGATTGTTTAGAGATGAAATGTCTAATAAGTAACATGTCATGAGATCCCCCTATATAAAAGTACATAAATATAAAAAATTTATGATTTATTTTATCATTAAAATAGTAATCCTAATGAAAATGAAGAGAAGTCAGAGTCAATCACATCTATTTTATATCAAATGATTTATTCAAAAATAATTGAAAAAGACAAAAGTTGGTCCATAGTGAATCCCAATATTCCATAATTTAATCAAAGTTAAGGTACACAATCACCATGTAATTAAATGAAATATCTATTTTTTGAGGAGTTTTAGGTTTTTGGGATGAAAATATATATATTAAAATTTCATTAAAACTAAAAAATTTATCCTGGATTGTTTGAATATTCTAATTTATGTCTGAGTAGTAATAGTGATATTTAATTGATTCTAAAACTACAAGAATATGAAAACAAAAGAGGCATCAGAATAATATTAAGTGGTATGAAAAATTAATTTCACAATTGGTTTCAAGGTTTATCAGAAGCATTTGTTCCTGAGAGCATGATTACTAATTCACATACGGCCTTGAAACATGGTAGAGAAGTAACAAAAAATTGATTTATCATGATATATTTAATCTAACATATAATATCCTCATAATATTTTCTGGACATAAAATGATTATATAGATTAATATATCTTCTAATGAATATAGATTTTATATTTAGTGATGGGATACGAGAGTATTATAGATAGTTTTGATATGAGGATTTGAATTGTGGTATCCCCAGAAAATAAGGATGTATGGTCTTTTCTTAGGAGACACTAAAATAGTTCCCCGAACTGGTTTTCCACATGGCCTCATGCATACCTCCCTCAATTACAGACGATACCAACTATAAGTGAGGTTCTAGGGATGGTGTTGTGTGGATTATATACCTTATTTATCAGATTAGTAAATTTGTAATAAAAAATAAATCAATAGTGGTAGAATAATAAATTAAATGTAGTGGGAATATAGCATTCCAATAATAATATATGTATAAATCCACTAATAGTGTCATTTATAAAATTATGTAATGTCATTATCAAAATGAAAATAAGAATACATGGTACTAAGGATACAATACATGCATAAAATATAGCTAAATCAAAGATGCATTTTTCTTGTGAATCATGAACACCAACTCAATCCTATGAACTAGACTCCCATATCCATGTCAATAACACACATCAAAATTTTATATCCTGATCCTTATATCATGAGGTCCATTTGGATCCTAAACGGCCTCCCAAAAATGAAATTTGGTAAACACATTAGGCAACCTCCAGTTTTGTCTAATACTATACAATATGTCAGTATAGAATAAGGATTAATTAATGTATAATCAATAATAGAGTGAATAAATAACTATAAATAGGTGGGGCTCATGTTCCTCCAAGAACACATGGCCGACCATACCAACATAAGTCAAATAAATAATATCACTGAAAATGTTTTCACACACACACACATATATATATAAGTATATGTGTTTGTGTGTGTTACTATATATATATATATATATGAATATAGATACATGCATTGGCAAGGGATCAATGTTAAGAACCAATGAACCACCATATAATCATTATTATTATATATTAAGAGTCTCAATTTAAATAATGGTCATTGTCCAAAGAATATTAATAGGGGATAAAGAGCACCATGTCATTCCCTGAAAATTAATAATTTTAAATATATTGTAAAACATATTAATACATGTGTGAAATTTCATGCATAATAATCCAAAATAATGTGAAACCCCTTGAAAAACATCCTATAACCTGTGGTGTGAAACATTATATCCAACAACCCAAACCATGTCCTCTTAGTAATAACCATATATATTATAGTAACACTTATCACATGAGACATTAACCAAGTAATAATGTAAATAGGAACACATTATAACTCAAGGTGTAGTGTAATTCTAGTTAACCCATGATACCATTAAAGGAATTCATAAGTGGTAACCCAATGTAATTTTAGGTAGTAATAATTATGTTTCTAAGAAATTCAAATTTAAATTTTTATGTGGTATATTAAAATTTTCATTCCAATTTACAATCCAAGGATAAAAAAGGGTACTATGGGTAGGTGAACAATCTATAAATAGTTATTAAAATACATGAAAAAACATATGTGATGGGCCATAATAAAAATCCATGTCAAGATAATAAACAACATGTTTGTTCAATTAAATATTTTTATAAGTAAAAAAAGATGTTCATACCCATAATCATGCCATATCACAATTCAAGTAATTCAATTTAATCATCAAAAAGATGAGGGATGATCAAACACACATCAAAGTTGATTAGATAATTGGCAAATAATTGTAACAAAGAAATTTATAACAACACCCAAAAGGGTGATTTAATTTCCTAGATGAAGAATAAGTGATATGAATATAATCCATCCATCCATGTGGATTGTTTGTGTTGAGTCGAAAATCCTATAATAGTGTAATTCAATGCACCACAACCATTTCAACTAAATCATTAACATTTAAATTATTCAACATACCATTGATAGGTGACACACAAAAAATATGGTGTTTTGACAAATGACATATATTGAAAACATTATATACATTAATTGAAAAGACATAGACCTACAACCTCATTCGTATAATGATTAAATAATCCATTATCGAGATTTTATTTAAGCTTGAATAAGGGAAACAAGAAGAATCTCAAACTCATTAAAATAGGGAATAATATATCCCATTGAAATAAAATTTAATATATAAATTGAAACTATCAAATGATAGAAGATGAATCAATGTCTCCCCATTATCCATCCAACGCAATGAAATATAGCTCATTACATGCTCAAGGAGAGTAGATATCCCAAATCTAATGAAAAATGACAGAGTGATCCACAATGGGTGAGTCTTCTCTACAGATTCAATGAATAAAAAGGTTGGAGAAGAGTTGAAGAAGTGATGAGAAATGGGTAATCTCACCAACTTGTAATGGGTTCACGATTTGGATTCATGTTTTTCCAAACTATGAAAAATCAATTTTTCAATACAGCTAATGGTGGAACCCTTCCTCATAAGGCCTAGTAAATTATTTTATAAACCATGAACAACTTGTGCTTGATCACTATCCATTGGGAAACCCCCTCGTATAGTTAGGTACAGAATTTGAAAAAATGTGGAAATCCATTTGCAGATCCCCAACTCAGTTTTTTAATAATCCTTACTTACATTCATGCATCCTCCATCACATGGTTTTACTAACTATGTGGAACCCCTATTGGGATACACGGTTTGGGGTTCATGTTCAACACTTTTCATGTACTAACTATGTGAGACCCTTTACATTTATGAAAAATCATGGTTTTGATACTCATTGCTCCAAAAAATTAATTATGGCACCTATAATCCTCTAAATCATAAAACCCCATCTTAAAAAAACAATTTGGTTGTGTTAAAACATTATTAATTATGTAATTATGATTAAATTATGATTTGTACCATCCACCAAAAAAAATCAATGGCCTATGAGATTTATATCCCTTCCAAAACACAATATGTTATAATATCCCTACTGTAATTCTTATAATCCTTATGTATCATTACTGAAAAATGTGAAAATAATCATCCAACATAGGTCATGAACTGTCAACTAAAATTGACATGTTGTTTTTAAATTCAGATTTGTCCATGAAACATTACTTCTAATATATGGTACATATGCTATTGAAACTCAATTAAATGCTCAAATTCAAAATTGAATCATCGAGGTGATTCTTACATAATCCCATATATCCCATAGAATTATCAATTAATTTTCTCATGCATTATTCATCACATAATTCTCCCCAACACAACCTCTATCATTCCAACATCAATTCAGAGCCATGATACTGCCAAAATTTGTATTTTTCTATTCAAACATATCCCTTTAATCCTATATATTATTCTTAAAAGATATTTAACTCTCATCACCTAGTAGTACACGAGGACCCTAATCTTAGTCCCTTTTAGATTATAATTGTTTAATTTCAATTGACCAACTATAACATGGCATGCTATATTTTCCATGAAAAACCCTGGATGACTCATACACTTCACTCTTACCCTCCTTTGACATATTTGATGTGGTTCCTATATTTAAATCATATAGAAAAATAACAGAATGAAATTAGATCAACTTTTATCCAATTATCATTGAAAATGCATTGATATGGTTGATAATTCATCCAATACAAAATCCCAATGCATTTCACCATTGGGACATGTTGATATTTCTTTTATCACACTCCATAATGCCCATTACAATCATCCAATTATGTCTTTAACTAAAATTTTCATGAATGTGATTAAGAACATAGGTGTATATTAAATCCAATACCTTTGGATGGTAAGACATAAATTACAACAACTGAACCCTTATGTAAGACCTAAATTACCACTATGATTGCCTCAATATTTTGGAATTATATTACCATTTCAAAAAACCCCACTATATTCCATCCTTGACTCACGGTATCCTCTGTTTTTTGAATACAAAACCAATAATTTTATCATTTTCTACCATTAAAGCACTATCATTCCCCAAAAGCATCACTTATTAGGTCTCCTGCCATCCCTGAGTATGAATATACCATATAGACTTGATCGCAACCCTTAGTAGGTTTTTATCATGAGTATAATTTTGTGGACTATAAATTAAATCACAGTAGATTCAACAATTTCAAATATTCATTCATAACATGTCCAAATGACCTTTTATATTGACCTCCCTATATATAGAAGTACACACTAATACACATTAGACACGATTTCTCCAACATTAGGGTTGTCCTGGTCATTATTTACAAATGCTATTAGCTCATACCTTGCATTCAAACTATCCCTCGCTAAAAATGAGTTACATAAGTGGAGAACATACTATTAAAAACATCCAATTTCAAAAAATATGAAAAATATGATCCTTAAATGTACACTGGGTGATTTTTACTCTATATTTACCCATGAGGCTGTCCTAATATGTGCTCATTCACGTCATTAGTATCTGTAATATAATCCAAAAATAAACTAGTCAGTAGTGTTACAACACCTGATAAACAAATAGTAGAATCCCCCATCATTGGTATAACTCAATCTTCTATATACATCTATGTAATTTTAATCTGAAAATGACCCATGAATATAACTTGATTCCTCACAACTTAAATTTTTTTTAAAAAAAATATATAGTTCTCTTCACCACATCATGAATCAATTGGTTCCAAGTGTATACATGGACATTACATTGATATTTTATGATATTATAGGAAGAAAAATTAATATTTTCCATAACACTACATATCATATGATTTCCAGCATATGATGGACCATACAAATGATTTATTATCACATAGGACTATTAATTCAGCAGATCCAACACTAATGAAGAAAAATAAGGGGCACACAACATAATAATAAGTCGGCCATGCCTTTTTAATGTCCATCCTACTGGATCCACACATATACAATGCTAACATCCAAAACAATTTTCCAATCATCAATTGAAGTCCTACCGAATCTAGGTATCTCTCTAAAAACTCAGAGTCCCACTGTTGTCAAATGAACCCTATTGAAACCTCTATCCTAGATCTCTATACAAGAATATAACATTTATAAATTTCCTCTAATGGTGTTATATCAACTAGGATAATTCCTAAGCAATGTATAACACATATACTCTATAACTAGGCTAGAAGAGATCCACTAGTATATTCCATATTACCATTCTATGAAAATATCAAGAGACCATTCAAACTACCCTCACATAAGGAATGGATCTATGAACACAAATTTATGGCTTCATATCATCCATTTTCATTGATTCACATTTATTTTAAAGATTAAAAATGATATATAGTTATAAAATTAAATGTATTGGAATTATATTTAGCTGACACCATGCATCATGACATGAAAATTATCTCATAAGTTTATTTCAACCATTTATTCATACATAATACCATCAAAATTGAGTTTATTTAAAGTAAATGGAAATTATAAGATATATAGGAAAAACTCATTTAGGTTATTATTGGAATTCTAATTCTCTAAACCCTCGTAGAATAAAAAAGTCCAAATGCATACCCCAATATCTCTATTAGTTAAAGGGCATTGGTTTAGTAATATGCCACAAAAAATTTATATGTAACCCCATATAAATGGATAATGAAACTTTAAACAATCATCCATATGTATCATGAGTATAACATCACAGAGTTAAGTACTAAGGAATAACAAAAAAATAATTGTGAACTTTGAGAGTCTCATCCTTCAAACATAGGTTCGTATATATTCACCCCTTTAGAAGATTATTTATTAAATATTAATGAAACCCTTTGAGAGTTCTTCATATAATAATAAGATGGTTAAACTCACCTAAAATGTATGATTATGAAATATATAGATTCAATTATATGGGTATTCATTCCCAATATATGATGGTATGTTCCCTCTCTGTAAATACTAGAACTCATTTTATCAACATCTATATGTAATTATTTTAATTTATTAAATCAAACTAATTTATTTGAAATATAATTTCTTCCATTTATTGTGTGTTTATTTATATTTATATTTGTGTTTTGTTAGATGAATTAACATTCCCATGATATAGAGGTACAAGAAATTATATGTTATAATTGAAATTCATGTAAATATATCCAAATTTTTACATTTGGTCATTGAATATAACACTTACATGTATAATGTTATGATTGTAAGTGTCAACATTTTGCAATTTATTAAGGCCCATACCCACTATAAATTTAAAATTAGCACCAATTTAATCAAATAATTTAACATTATAGACCCTGAAAATGATGTTCTATGTATCAATCAGGTGAAAATCGGTTAGAATAATAAAATTACCCAATCTATCTATGAAATAAAAAAATAGTTTGGGTTAATGCATACACATTATTTAACTGTCCATATACCATACCTATGACAAGCCATTTTATCAAATAATAGTAAATACATGTGAAATTATAAATTTATCACAAATCATGTTTATGGTAATCATGCTAAAAAATAACATAAACTTGTAATATAGATAATAATGATACTAAATAAAACAAATAAACATCCAAAACATATCAAGTAGTCAATATAGGAAATTTACATTGCATGGAATGTGAATCTCTCTCCAGGCCTATAATAATGTACGTAACCATAATTCCTTTCCAAACATGGAAAAGGATAAAATTATTAAAATCCAATAGATTAGAATTTAGTATATGGAATAATAATCACTTAATTTGTAATAATAATCAACTATAATGTTGAACATTAGGATCAACTGTTCCATCCCATGAAATATTGACATTCTCCCTGAATGGGTTTATTACTCCCAAAGACTTGCTATTTAACAAGAACCAACACATTATTAGTCTCCTATCCACCATCATAACATTAAATGAAAAAGGAAACTCATGCTCATATAAAAAAATTTAATATCCAGAACATTAATCTAGTAAAACATCTCCCCGATCTAGTTTTCCACATGACATCATGCCTGGATCCTAGTAGGCTAGAGGATGCCAACTAACAACGATGGTCTAATGATGGTAATGTGGGGATATTATTCACACTAGTTTAGAGTATTAAAAAATGTATAATAAATAAATCAACAGTAGAAGATTTATAAATTAAAGGAAATGGAAACAAAACATCACAATAATAATAAATGGCCAAATCCATAATAAAGTATCTAGTATGGAATTATTTCATGATAATATGAAAATAAAAATAAGCATACATGGAAGTAGTCATATAAATGTACATAAAAAAATAAATCATAGATCCTATCTCCATGATCATATTAAAAACTGTCTCAATCATGTTCTCATAAACTCCCATATGAAAGTGTAAAATCCAAAGAACAATCCAAAATCTGGTCCCTATAACCATGATGTCTTTCTATTTACCAAACTCCTGCCTAAATAGGGTGTGACAAAACCTCAATTTTCCACCAATAATTGTGTCAAATTCTATCCATTAGATTAAAATAAAATAATTTCGAGTGCATCTATAATAAAAAATAAATTTAATAAATAACTATAAATGATTTAGGATCATGGTCCTCAAAATATACATGTACAACCACACCAGCTTTAACCTAATCCAAAATATATATAGACATTCCATCATTTATATATATATATATGTGTGTGTGTGTGTGTGTGTGTGTGACCATATATATTTATATATTCATAGATAAACTTATACCAACAAATAATAATGGTGTAGATCCATGATGCCCAATTAAATTATTATTAATAAAAATATAACAAGGCCTTCATTTTAAATAAGAGTCCTAAGCCCAAGACTATGAATAGTATATATGAATAATCATTCATAACCATCCAAATCAATGAAGTGAAACATCTTTTAAAACAACCATATCACATGTGTGATGAATCATGTCAAACAACCCAAAATGATGTGAAACAACATGTCCTACATCATGTCAAAGGGATTTGAAACATCATAATAGCAACAATCATAACCAAGGACTCTGAGTAAAACCCTTGTGAAATGTAATCACTCATTAACTTTTTGTTATAACAACGGTATTATGAAAATATGAACCAAGTATCTCTTAAGGAATAATGTAATTTTATCTGAACCATGAGTGTTATACTAGGTATTACTATGAGGGAACCCAGTTATTTATCATGGAATACTAATTATGTTAGTATTAGTTCACTGTAAAATTTATATGTGGTCCATTTAAATGTTTAGTCTAATTTTAAATAAAAGAGTGGGTAAATAGTAATAGGGTCCCAACCAACTATCCACAAATAGTTATCACATTACATGAAAAAATGTATATGATATGCCCAATGAAAAATCAATTATAATATACCAACTATCATTATAATTAAATTAAATTGATTTATTATTATTAAATATTTCCATATCCATAAGAATGAAATATCATGATTCAATTAGTTCAATATAATTATCTCTTACAAGATCATTGACCCAACAAACATAAAAGGTAATTAGTGAATAGGAAATGAATTATGATCAAAGAATTTACCAAAACACTGAAAAATATATATTTATCTTCTTATATGATGCATAAGTGATGGGAATATAAGGCACACACCCAAATGGGTTGTTTTAGTTGAGGTGAACATCCTATAAGGGCAAAATTAAATTCACAATGAATAATTTATCAAAGGAATTATCATTTACTAAATTAATTATAAATTTTGTATTTGATATATGGATATTAAAAAAATCAAAACAATTTATTTTATAATCATTAAATACATTATAGTGGAGACTATATAACACATAACATGTAGTTAGAATACATCACTCACACTTCATCATGTGTCGATTCGATCTAGAATGAGAGAAATCAAAAAAATAGAATACCCCCTAAAAAATGTAATATGATATTACATTGAAATAAAATTAAATAAAAATGAAAAATGAGGGAAATATAGATGATAAATCATCGACAAACCATTTGGTCATCCAACGTGACTAATGATGGTCGATTCTATACTTGAATATAGGATGTATTGCAAAGTACAGGAGGAGAAAGGGATATATAAACTTAAGTTGAAGATTTTGTATAGCATGAAGGATTAAAAGGTGGTACAATAAATAAATAAATATGGGGGAATGGATAATTTAACAATCTTTTAATTTTAACATGGTTTGACTTCATGGTTTTCCAAACTGTTTTCTAACCTTGCACTTGTACTACTAAAGTGGTACCCTTCTCACAGAACTAGCTTCATGGATTGAAAAATCAAGTGAATCCTTTGTGTGCTCACTATCCAATGGAACCACCCACCCTCATATGGTATGTGAACTATTTTAAAAACTATTAATAACCTAGGTGGATCCCCTATGATGTTTTTTATTGACCACTGACAGAATTGTGAAGCCTTCCTCACATGTTTTAACTATCCATGTGGAACCCCTACAAGTTTTCATTGTATGGGGATCATGGTTACCACTAACCATGATATAACCATATTCCACCATTTCCTTATATAAAAAATGATATTTTTATTACCATTCCTCCCAAAAAAAATTGACTTCATGGGAAACCTCTCTATATATAATCCTTATAAATAAAAACATTTATTTGTTACAACTAACATAATTGTGCTCCAATGTTCAAATTATGATTAGACCATCCACAAAATGAAAAAAATAAAAAACCAAAGGGGTTTTAAAAACATAATAAATATGAGATGATTGAAATTAAATTCACCAAGTTGATGAAAATAGATTTATATTTCTACAAGTGGTATCAATTGGGTGTTCAGAGATGGGTTGTAAAGAATAAATCAAGTCTGAATCACACAAATTATAGACTATGATTATATACAAATGGTCAAGTAAAAATATGATTGATATCACATGGAGATTTCATAATTATATTTTAATTTATTGTTGATTCCATAGATGTATGGATGTAGGTGATTGAAATAGACACCAATGAGACTATTGAAATTTCCTCTAGTTTCATACATTGATTTTTTACTCATTAGAATTACAGGTTTTATTGATGTTTATTTTAAAATTTTTATGTCAAACCATTGAAAATAATTTAAAGTGAATCTATTATGGAATTATAATTTTGAGGATCAGAGAATGATAAAATATTTATCCAAATATAATGAAATGGTACAAGTGTAGAATCAATTTTATGGGTGGAAAACATTTTTCCAAAAAGTGGAGGATTTATATGAGTTTCATATCATAAGGGGAGAATAGTATGTCTTTTCAAATGAATGGATCATCTGAAAAAGGATATCTGATCTAATGAGTAAACCACTATCCCCAAAATTTTTCATTTATACATAGTTCATTGAAATAATATCTTGTTTCAATGGTATCAAAGAATTATATGTTGTTTTTTTAATATAAGTTAAGGGAAGAATGAAAATAATGATTAATATAAAACCCTTATATCCTAACATATGTGTTTTCTATTGGTTATAAATTTATTACTTGTAGTCAAGGATATAAATTGGATTTAATGTCATAAGTGGAGTGGAAATTATCATGAATCCATTTATTTAAACAAAGGCGATAAATGAGTTGTTGATTTGCAATAGTGTTGTCAAATAATCTAAAATGGGATTGTTTGTTAGTATAAATTAGATTATTTTCCTTATGTTTGATTCATTTTCAACATAGACATGTTGGGTTAGATCATGTTATATTTTTCATTTTCCATGTCAATAGTTGTATTGAGGTAATGGTTTTTCACAAATAGGGAATGATAACATACAATTTTGGAATTGGTGCTTCCCTATTGAAAAACAAAAAAAGGGATATATAATGATTGCTTATAAAAAAATAAATTCTCACATATATGAGGATTGACATGACACTAAGGTGGGGGAAATCCCTTGTTACACCTATAATATTATTAATCCATCTATTGTTGATTGTGTTCCATTATAAGAAGGTGTTAGTTTTACGCTTTGATTCCTTTTTATCAGGATTATCAAGGGGATCATAACCTCTTTATTTCCCAATCATTGTTCTCCTAGAGGATCTTGTAATTAGTATATAATTTATGTCTTCCAAATTCTTCTAAGGTTTACCAACATTATCTATGTTGCCTTATGAATTCAAAAAATCTATCATGATTCGTTCCCTTACACAAGTGGTGTTGTTTGGTCAAGATCAGGCATCGGTGGGAATAATCAAGTGGAATGTTAATTATACATGGGGCTGTACAGACAAGAAACAATTAAGGTACTTGCTAATTTCTATTTTAGTTTTTATTTTCATTATAACAAATATGTTTCCCCCGTCTTGGTCATGTGAATCATAGATGTGCAATAACCACCATTTCCTCCTATTTTGATGGACTTTCCATTTATATAGGGGTGGGATTGTAAGAACACATCCCTATGGACCCATCGTTTTGATCTCACTTTTACTTATTAGAAATCTAGAATGTAAAAGGTGATAGTAAACCTACAAAGGTGTTTATTGTGACATGATAACATCCCCACATTTACGTTACATTCATCACATTCATATGTATGTGCTTAAATGATTTTGAGAGTTCTTCCCCATCATATGTTTCTTTTGGTGGTAGTGTGGATGTCATCTAGAAATGAATTATCTATGAAGAGTTTTTATTTTTTTTATTTTTCTTCATCGATCAAATGAATTATAATATTGATTCCATTAGTGTGGATTTCATTATCAAATATTTCATTCACCATATTCATAGGATAGTGTAGGAATGTCCCCACTATGAACTACAGACCCGTTCGGGCTCCAAATGTTGTTCTGGAACAATATTTCTCCTCTATTCAAGCTACAATATTAGATACCACTGGATCCCAAGGTTTGGCAAGGAAAATTTTTTTGCAGCTCTTCCAAATGTTCGAGATGATATAGGGGTCAAAGGGTATAAAATTATTCCTATTGTTTTCTTGGTGTTCTAACTATTCTCCCTAGCCATGTTAGAGAAGTCTATTGGGGTTTTCATTATGGTGTGTATAGGGTCCTCCTCACAATAGTTGTGTGGTATTCACCTATCTATGGCGTCTATATGGGATGAGTCTAGAGAAGGGGCTATTTTCTTCCCTCCAAAAAAATCATGGTGATGATTTTAGTAACAATGGATAACTAGTGATCTCTAGTGAATAAGGGAAAATTTGTGGTTCATCAAAATGGTTTTAGTCACCCTAAATGGATAATGTATAAAATTTACAAGAATTATTCCTCATCATGGATGGGAAGAATGTCTGATCATGGACTAATGAAGCTAACATGTGATCCTCAATGTGGGGAAGATAGCATAGGAATTGGTATTGATATTTTTTTCTTTCCCATCATTGGGAACACAGTGAAATAGGGATTCTTCTCTCTGTATGATATCCCTTTAGTGGGTACTAGATTTAAACTATTAATGAACTATTATAATTGAGTGTTAGTTCTACATATGGTGAATAATTCTATTGAAATTAGGAATAAAATCTATCATGTATCCATAAACTGGATATTTATAATTCTCCTCCCCTCCTTCAAGAGGGATATTCATGGAAGATGGTATAAGTGAACACAAATAACTCTATTTAAGTGAGGAGTATAACTGGAAGTTTATTCATGTTAATGATTAAATGCTACCAATCTCTGGATTCAGATTCATTGATATAAAAAAGATATTATTGAGTATGATATGGTTGGAATGAAATGACTATATTCTTAAAAGAAGTTATTAATAATGATCATTGGATAATTTTTTTTCAATAGAGGTTAAACAAGGTTCACAATACTAATTTTTTATAATCTTATGGTATAATGTGGCCATTTTATTTGAATCTTAACCCCCTGTGTTCTGTTATCCTATGATTGGATTCTCACTCAACCCCTAGAATTATGTTATTCTAAAATAAATGATTAACTAATATCCAAGAAGACTTGTACATGGCCAGAATGTCTATCATGACTATTCTATATGGAATATGGTTGAATTCCATTAGAGGGTAACTAGGGAGTTTCAAATAGAAATTATTGAACTTTTACATGAAAGATGAATTTTGTGAGAAAAATATCTAGTCACCTATAAAACCTGAAAATATTCTCAATAAATATGATAATAAATATAGTGATTCATCATAAAAATCTGTTATGATTTACCATGACTACTAACATAATGATATATTCACTATTGAATTGTTTGACTATATTATGGCTGATTTAAGGAAGTTTTCCTCGAAAAATGGTGAATAGGAATAATTCCCATGAGAAAGAATGAAAATAAAAATACAAGTATAGAGTTCCATGAGTTCATGATTTTTTTGTAAGAAAGAAAATATAATTAAAGATTTTTATAATATTTTTATATCTTCATGACCCAAACCACTTAGTCTAATCTAGAGTGATACATGTCCCCATGTGCACGTACTTTTACACAAGAGGCTTTTTAATAGAAAGAAGGTTATGAGTTCAAGAGTCTGAATAATATATATTTAGTATGGTGTCAAAAGATCAATAATAAAAATTAAATAACATTATAAATCATCAGAGTAAGCATGTAGAATAATTTTATAAATATAATACATTAAAAGTAAATACATGTAGTACCCAATGGTTGTAAGCCAATCAAGGGTAAATAATGTAGATACATAAATAAATGGTAAACTATAGTTTCCACCATTCTCCATCCAATCCCACCACTAGTTCCATGATCTTCAGTTCAACATTCTACCATATGGCCCTTAACATTTGAGAAAACCCTCTAGAAATGATGAAGTTCACAGAATTACATGAGTAGGATGTGATTAAAAGAATCAATAGGACACATCCAAAGTGTCATTAACAAGATTTTATAATGTATATAGGTATATTAAATAATAAAAATGAATGTATACAAACATAGAAACTAAAAAACCAAAACCAAGGGGTCACATGATAACCAAGCCACCAAAAACCCTTAAACGTGCCATCTTCATCATTATAATGGAAGGATAATCATGGTTTAAAAATAATCGAGGTCTGGACACGGGGCTTAGGAATCATGATAAACTATATCATGTTATTTTGAAAATAATAAAATATTATGCATAAAATAGTTCATGTTTTGATAATTCTCTTGGGATCAAGAGCTACTCATCATTCACTAGTCATCATAAACATACCTCTTTAAATCCATTGGGCATCAATTTCATCACCAAAAATCCATGAAGAATCATCAAATCCCTATCTTATTCATAGGTCCATCATCATCATCATTAAATGTCATGTACACTCCCCCACTAATGGATAAACATTTCATATGGGTCCACCTACCTTGGGTTCCGAGAAAAGTACCACAAAATCACACCTAACATTATGGGAAACATGAGAAATAATTTTTCATCGTCCTAAGTAAGGTAAAAAAATACTACATGTGATAATCATTAAACATGAATGACAAGATTCAATGTAATCATTGTAACAAAGTGTCACATAATGTTGCCAAGGCAAAACACTAACACTGATATGATTTTATAATATAGAACAATCATTAAATATGTCTACCCATAAATCAGATAAAATAAACATGTGTAACACAATCGAAAAGATAAATAACTTCTTATATCCAAAAATCAATATTAAAGGAAGGGATAATCCACATATGTGGTTCCATAGATTGTGTATAAATATCAACAATCAAGAATTCCTAGCTATGACCTTATTATTTTTAATTTTTACACATTGATGTTTGAGTTATTTCAATGGTTCATAGAACAAAAACTATTTATTTTATTTTTAAAATAAATAAAATATAGCATTTTATTATATATTCACCATCTTGCAGAATTTATACAGTATCGCTGTAAACCAACACATTCTCTCACAAATGTATCCTCATGAATAATTATTTTTTTTATAATTTCTCATAAATAATAATTCTAAAATTATCCGATCATATGTTATCGAAAAGTATACATTTTTAGTTAAATATGATAATTTGTACAAAATAATCTTTTAAGATCATCATTTGGTGATTTATTATCAATTATCCCACATAATTGTATTTCATAGTTTATCCTAAATTATCCTTTTAAAATTATATATTGAATATTTATTATAAATTATATTTTTGTAATTATATCTTGATAATTTATACCATATTTTAAATTTTTAATAATCATTCATAATTTACTATAACATATCCTGTATAATTACATTTTTATAATAAAGTTTATACTGATAATTTTAATTTAATAAATTATTATTTGATAATGTATCAAATATCGATTGATAATTATATTAATTAACCCTTTAATATCATAATTATTAGTTTATAATTTTTTAAGTATCATTCTGCAATATTGAAATTGTCATTTGATAAATTAAATAAATTTAACATTAAAAGCAATTAATTATTTTTGACTATTTAATATAATTATAATTCAATAATACACATAATGACACTTTTAAATTGGATAACCATTCATTGGAAATGTTGTACAATTATCCATTGAAAATTTCACTATAATTTATCCTATAATAATTTTTGCAATTATGATTTTTTAAATTGATGTGATTAGAATTTTTTAAATACATTTTGATAATCATGTGAAATTATCATATTATAATTCCTAATAATTATCTTTAATATCTACACTCAATTTCCATTTAATAATTGTTTTCATAATAAATTATACATAAAAATGGAATTATCTTATGATAATTCTGGGTTTTATTGTTTTTCTATTAAAATTAGTTAATTTTGTTTTTTATAATTAGAGAAAAAGGATCAGAAAAAGAAAAATAAATTAAATAAACAAATATGATATTCACATTGGAATCACGCAGCACATAGTGGGATAATGGGGGGAATCACACACCTAAAAAGAATAAGATAAAAAATTTGTTCAACATAGGTCTCACTATCATGCAAAAGGATTCACAATTTCACTCTAAATTTACAAAAAAAATCAATGATGACGGAAAAAAGTGTTCAATTATTTCACATAACCAATGAAAATATTTTTTTCATGAATATCTGAATACTGATTTGATTTTTGATTCAACTAAAAATGAAGATGGAGTGTTAAATTTTACCCAATTAATGTGTTCATGATTGGAATAGTCTACAGAGAGTGTTAAATAAATGTTTATGAAACAACTATTCCTTAAAAATGAGGGTGATGATTTTTGGGGAAGAACACTGAATAGTGGGAAAACATTTGAATTAATTAAATTTATAATAAATATATTAATTTACTAAATATTCTGTTGATATGACCAAATAGCCATTGTGAGAAAAAGTTATGTCATGCATGAGGTAAACCCCACATTCCAAACCAATTAATGTTCTCGTATTTATAATATGACACACCATTTGGGAGATATTAAATTATTTTCAATTTATAATAAACTAAAAATATTAAAATAACATATCATTGTTTGTGTTCTCACAAATATGCTAACACAAATACATTTTTTCCCTACCTACAGCAAACGATATATCCAAAAACTAATTATGGTGTCATATTTCTAATAAAATGTTCCATTTCAGAAATATAATTTGTTTCAAAAAAATAATATCATAAAATACATTAAAGAAGGTACCCCTATGCATGATCTTACCAAACTCCATACAATCACACATGTTATTCCCCACCTAGGGTAAACTCCTCATACCCAACCTAATGGTGGTTTCATATTTCTCATATGATACAATGTTTGGTGATATTCAATTATTTTTTATAAATCCTTAGAATATAACATAATATGTTAAATGTTTTTTCTATGAAAAGGATATACGGCCCTCAGAATGTCACACTAAATCATAGCATATCTTTTAAAATATTCAATGGAATATTACACGATTCTATATTAGATTTTATTGTTATTAAAATAACAAGAAAATTTAAAGTACTTTTAATAAAAACATACATTTTAACATAATAATAATTATAAATTATTAATAAATAGTGTTTTTATTATCAATATAATTTTAGGATATAAAAATTATTACCCTCTATCGACTTCTTATCCCTAAGAAGTATCACTACTAGTATCACTCAAAAAATAGTCTAATAATCATTACCATTGTACTCATACTCCCATGTCTCCTACTTGATCTTTCAATACGACCTCCAAATCCAAACTAGTCGTATCGTGTTTCTGTGAAACATATTATAGCTTTGGATTATGATCTACACCAGATGCTATTAATAATTTTAATTGGTCTCTAAATAAATTAACTCAAAATCAATAACATGTAAATGTTGGAGAATGACCTCCAAATATGTGACACATGGATCATACAGTTCATACCTAGACATTGAGAAGGGAGGTCCATATGATACATCATTTCCCATGTACTCTTGGTTATGTGAAAGGGTCTGACAAAAAGTGGTGATATATTTCTATAATTCCATAGATTTTTCTGCAACTGAGTTTTATCTCTTTATAAATAATTCTATTCCATATAAAACTAAAAATTTCTCCTCATATTGTTGGATTAAGGTCTCTATCTTCCCATATATTTGACCAACTTATTCTATATTTACTTCAGTCTCTAGAATGTCTCCTTAAATAAACTAGGGCAAAAAAGTATTTCCTTACCCATCTCAAGAAAATAGTGTAGTAAGCAGCATGTCCTCCCATAATGATCTTCATGAAATTTGGTTTGAATCAAATGCTATTAATTATTATTGTATGAAAAATCAATAAATTATATGTGATCTTCCTGTGATCCATTAAATTCTAAGATTTTAGCTCTATGAATGTCACTCAATATACATATAGTTACTCAGACTATATATTTATTTGAGGATGGTACTCTATGCTCAATATTTGATGATATCATATGTATTTCTGTAATCCAAACCAAAAGGATGATGTAAAACATACATCTGTATATGAAACAATGTTCAAGATAAATCCGTGCAGATATGTGATCTCCCATATATAAAGATCTCTAAGATACTCTACGGATTGATTCCCTCTAATTTATTATAAGTGAGTAGATTTTTTTAACTTATCTACAATCACCAAGACCTCATCATGACTCCTATGGGTCTTGGGTAACCACATCACAAATTCCATTTTCATTTCCTCCACATGAACATACGTACTAAAATTTACTACAGCAACCCACAAGGATGTTAGTACTCGACCTTTACCCTTTAATAGGAGAGGCACATGGTGATTAAACATACAATTTCTCTCATAATCCTAACCCACTTTAACTATTTTTATATGTCATGATACATCTTAGACAGACAAGGTTTTACTTCCCATCTAGAGTTATGGTAATTCCACATCAAATCCTATATAATGAAATATTTGACTACTAAACTCCCATATTGCATGGCCAAATTATCACTATACATCAAACATTCGGGTATCAGGTCACCTCCATCTAATTTTTCCATTATCATAGTACAATCTGATTTTGACTTCTAACTGGTCTTCACCTATTTCATAAGGGAATATGTTACTCACAAGGGAGAAAAATCCATAAATCCTCCTTCCTCTAAGGCATACATCCTATAATATTCTAATAAGCTCATCAAAAACCATTTACCCTATGAGAGCATCTCTAAAAGCTATTTTTCAGTATTTTTCATATATATAAGAGAATTAGTAATAATTTTACACATTCTATGTTCATATATCATCAGAAATTTGAAAATCTACAAGTACTCAACCCATTACCTTTTTCTCAAGTTTACTTCACTATGTTTGAAGATATAGAAAAGGCTATTATGGGTTCTATAAATTAAAAATCACTCATTGAACATATTATTTATACATAATTTTAGATAATTACGCATAGATGTTAGCTCCAATTCATGTGTCTGGTAGTTCATATCATGGGTTTGTTGCTGAAGAGTCCCATAGACTAATACAATCTCTTTCTTCATCAACACAATTCCTTGAACAAAATAGGATATATCATAGTAAATTGTAAAACCAATACCATGATCGGGGAGTTTCAACACTAGAGTTGTTTTAAACATTATATTTAGCACCAGGAACACCTCTTCACATTATTCAGACCACTAGAACTTCACTTCCTTCTTTTTTAGTTATATCATGGGTATTTATAGATGGTAATGTATAGAATAATCGTTTTTATAACATATTAATAAACATAGAAAATCCATAATATCCATCACATTATGAGGACGTGTCCCATACATGACTGCCTCCACTTTCACTCGGTCTACAAATATAACGACCTAAGACCCCACATGTCCAAGTAACATCACCAATCGAATCAACAATTTTAATTTTTATAGCTTAGTATAAATCCTATGTTCTTAAATCACATTTGGTACATTCACAAGCATCCTACCACGTTACTAGGTCATCAACAAGTAGATGAAGATATCATCAAGGAACGCTATGATGAATTTTTCTATTCATGGATGAAATATATTTTTCATGAGGGCCATAAACATTTTTGGTGCATTAATCACCTCAAACGACATCACCATGTACTCTTACAATCAATACCTACTCTAAAAACACATATTTGGACTATCCTCCTCCCTAACTCCGAACTGGTGAAAGTCTAATCAAATATTGGTCATTAAGAGCAAATGTGCTCCCCAGAGCTGATCAAAATGGTCAATTTTCCAGGGAAACAAATATCAATTCATTACCAACAACTAGTACACCGTCTGTTAATCAACGTATAGCCTAATACTACTATTTTACTTCTTGGAAAACAATATAGGTGACCCCCATGGTAAATTATATGGTCATATGAACACATTCCAGTCCATGTTTTCCTACTAAACCATGAGGTATTTTAGCATTGATAGAACCATATGATATGGAGCACCAAAATGGTTGTCCATTGTCCTTATCACAATATTAGCTTAACATATTGGTTTTTCAGAGTCTCTACTATGTTAATTACCCATAAAAATTTCAACCCATTACTCAACATCCCAGGGGCCTCTATCTCCCTATATGGATGAAGAATTATTTAGTAAAGTAAGGTAATAATTATCCAAAATTCTAATATCATAATCATTTGAAATTCACTAAGACAATTTATTCAGATAGAATAGACCCCATGACCTAAACCACTTAATTTGTGAAGGTGGAGTATCCACTACGTGCCTTATATTTCTAGTGATAAATTAGGATCACCCTTCCATGAAAATATATTCTAGAATGCCACACAAGTTGTCCCATATGACTATGTCAAGGGATCATATTTTGTTTTTTGGATGTTAAACACATTCGATGTGAAACAATGTCATCAACATAAACCCTAATCACAATATAGGATTATCCAAGGATTTTTCTGGAGTCTACCATTAACCCAAGGTATACCCCACGTAGTGATAAACCAGGTTAATATATCTTCATTTTATCCCTAGTTAACATATTTATACTAAAAAAATATCTAGTACAACTAATCAACTCCAATAAATATATATCATGAAAAATTAAAATATATATTTTACACAAGGAGAAATTGTCACATACTAATAGCACCAATGAAGGAATTTAATTATGATCTATAATATGGAATATCAATAAGTTTTTATATAGTATATAAACCAATTTTCCTAGTCATGATTCATGAATTTACTAGATAAAAACACATATAAAAATGATGAGCATCAGCAAAGGTTAATTTAATCGACCGTAATAGAAAACATAAATTTTAAACATTATGGAAACATGGAGGCCCACTATATTGTTTGGGCCTAGAACTATCAAATTTCACATACCAAAATACCAATCATATTATATAATTTCTATCCTATACAATACCACGTATGAGATAATAAAAAGTTAGATAATCATGATCCTCTGATACTATTTTGTATCTTCTCAACCAGAACCACCAATACCGAGCCAGAGTGCCTAATGAACTAATGTGCACCTTTCCAAATTCAAGAGGTTTTTGACTAGTATAGAGAGTCTGAGTAAGGAAGTGGGAGACTATTCCATCAGTATCATGTAATATGATCAATAATAAAAAATAACTAATATAATAAATAGTCTAACAATACATGATGAATTAAAAAATAAATGAAATACTTGAGAAGTAAATAAAAACAACCCCTAAAAGTGGAAAATCTATCTATGTAAATTAAAGAAAAAAAAAATTATTTGATAAGAATCAGGTCAAGTATGTTTTAATCTATTCCCACCACCATCTCTATGCTCCTCAAATCAACAGTTCATAATAAATTCATTTCCCTTTATCGAATCAATCAGGAAATCTGAATGTGCACCTAAACACTCGAGTGGCCTGTGAGTGTTAGACTAAGTAAGAAACCAAAAAAGCATCCATAACATGATTTTCTAAATTATAAATATGTATGAAACAATAATAAAACTAATTAATAAATATTTTAATTCACATTCCAAAACCATGCTGTCATGCGTGAACCGAGTCCCCAAAAAGGTCAAATAAGTATCCTTATACTCTATGAGAGAATAATAATCAATGCGTCAAAACAAATAAAAGTCTATCCATGATTCTGTTGAATCATGATACTCAATATTATATAATTGTAAATTCTATATTATATATGGAACCACTATATTATTGTTCTCGGTATTCTCTATGAAATGAGGGATACATGCAATTTAGTAGGCATCCATAATATACCATTTGGAATCCACTAGGAATTGGGTGTGTAACACCTAATCCATGAGGAATCATGGTATACCTACCCTATAAATATTTCCATCATCATCATCATCATCATCACAAGATTTACACACTTCTCCTCTAATGTATAAACATGTGACGATGGACCACTTGCCTTGGGATCGATGAAAAATAACTCAAAATTACACATAGCATGGTGGGATACACGAGAAAGAATAAAATGTCATCATTATTAAGGTATCACAATAATACATTTGATCAACATTGAACATGAATAAAAAACTACAAATTACTCCCAGAAATAAGCGTCACATATGGTACATATGGCTACACATATATGAAAATGTGATCATAATCTTTCACAATCATAAAATATGTCTACACATATACCATATTAATTTAAATGTCTCAGAGACCAAAAAAATTAATGAAATATTAACCCAAAATAATTGATGGAAAAGGAAAGGATAAAATATCTTTTTTGGTTTGATAATTTCAGTATAAATTTCAATAGTCAATAACATCACATCATAGCCTTATTATCATAAACATTGACATGATGATTTGGGATGTTTCTCAAGGGTTCCATAAACGAAAACCGGTTCTTTTGTATAATTTAGATATAGAACATCAAAAGTTATGATACATTCTCCCTCTAGTATATTATTCGAATTATCATTCTTTTTCCATTGATGGGATCACAAATATATCATTAATAGTGATTATCATTTGATAATTTCTCAAAAATTATAAATTTATCATTATGAGACGATAATTTATCATAATCTATTCATTTATAATTATCTTTCATAATTCATCCAAATTTAAGCTTTATAATTATCATTTTCTGTTTTTTTATAAATTATCCTTTATAATCATATTTTCATAATTTCTCCCGAATTATCCATTTATAGTAATATCCAATAATTATATATAAATTATTCATTATAATTATCTTTTTTATAATGAATTATCCTAAAAATAATATCTTTAAATTTTCCTTTAATAATCTTGGAACTTAGGATTGATAATTTTTATAATTATCCTTGATTATCATTTAATTTATGTTTTTCAATTAAATAAATATCCTATGATAATATCAAAATTAATTTTCTAAAATTTTAATACATTAAATTTGATAAACTTATTATATATTTATAATTTAAGTTAATTATATATAAAGAATATGTGTAATTATTCATTGATAATTTTGATAATCATACATTTATAATCATGTGCAATAATCTTTTGAAAACTTTATAATAAATTATCCTTCAAAAATTTTCTAAAATTATATCTGTATAGCTTGATGTGATTATGAAATTACATATATATTTGGATAATTCATAAAAATTATAATTTTATAATTCATTTTAATTATCACTAACCAAAAAAACAAATGTGTTTTTTATAATTAATTTCATAAACATTATCCCTTGAAAAAATAATTTTATTATCCTTTGATAATTTTGGGTGTTATTATATTTCTAATAAAATTAATATTTTATAATTCAAGAATATATAAATAAAAAATTAAATTGTAATTATATAAAACAAAAATGAAACAGAACTTGGAATCATGAATCACCTAGAGGGATAATGGGGGGTGTCAACCTAGAATCTGCAAAATTAGAAATTCAGATATTTGGAGGTCTCCTAATTATAACAAAATAGTATTGAGATATATCTTCATTAGAAAAAACAAGAAATGATGAATGTGAAAGGGTTTGTGTATTTCAAATACCGAATGCATAGACGTTTTTTACCCAAATTTATAAAAACTGTTTTGATTTTCATTTGAACTGAAAAATGATGGTTGGGGGTATTATTTTTAACCCTTAATACATTGTTGATTAAAATGATCAAAAAAAATTTAAAGTGAAGTATTTTGAAATCTTAATTCCAAAAAAATGGGGGTTACAATTTTTGGGAAATAAAATTAAATATTGAAAATCGTTTTTATTATTTAAATTAATAATTAACCTATTAGCAACATTAATATCAATTGGAATCTGAAAAACTATCAGATGTGCATAAAATTTATATCATTCCTAAATAAAACCCAACATCTTGGATGTAATGGTGGTCTCAGATTTTTCATATGATATACATTTTATATTATACAATTTTTAAAAAAAATTAATTTTAATAAAAATATTAAATATGTTATCCTCAAATGTAGTCTTACCGATCTCCCAATGGATACAATTTTTATGACCAACCTAGTTTAAAAATAATTTCATGGACCTAATGATAGTATCATATTTCTCATGAAATGAACTATTTGGAAGATATTAATGTATGTTAAAAAATTAATAAAATAAAAAATATAAATAAGTTATCCACATTTGAGATCATACTAAAATCCTGAAGCCCGAAAATTTTATGCCCTACATAGGGTAAACCCACAACCCATAACAAAGGGAGTTCATCGATTTCTCATATGATTTGTCATTTGAGAGATATCCATTCATCTTTTATGAATCATGTGCGCTTAATATAATCTTTTTATTATTTTTATTTCATCTCTATTGAGTCCTGATGGGCCTCATAATCTCACATTAACTCTTTACCATTGTTAAATAATATAATATAGAATATTATAATATTCCATAAGGGGATTTTACATAAAAGAAAGCCTTTAAAAAATTATTATGTTGTTTTTTATTTTAAAATTACATTTTCACATAAAAATACATATAAATTATTTACAAAGAGATTTGTATTATCTTTTAAAATTTTGGATATTACAATTTTAGATTTACTCATAAAAAATAATTATTCTTTTAAAGTTTAATTGTAAATATGAAGGTTTTCGAAGAAAGTGGTGTTATCAGTTGTTATTGAGAATATAGGTGGCCCAAAAAGGGATGTTGTTCATTACTGAATTGCAAAAAGCAGATCTAGGAGATGTTATAGTTTCATTATGTAAGAAGGAATATTATTTTACAGTAAATACCCAATCATTTGGATTAGGAGAGAAGAAATTATCATAGTATGATTAATAAGAGTGAAAAATTATCTCTTTTTTTAGAAAAATAATTTAAAAAAAAGTTACATGATATGTAGTGTTCTTTGAGTAAATTATTTTAATCCCTATAACCTGAAAATATACTATTTGTATAAACCCTTTAAATATAAAAATGACAATATTTTACGAATAAACTACATTGAATATGTTATTTCATATATAACTATGAGGTTTTACTTGAATAATAATTAGTATGGAGGTAAGTGTTGGACATTCTAAATTACTAAAATAATTGTTAAAATTATTTAAAACTCATTATATATGGTTTTAAAGGAATAATTTATTCCTTATTGAATAGAATATCTAGGGACATAAAATTACTATTATGCGTTATTTCACACTGAGTCTGTGAAAGATCAATGTCAATAGGAATGGTAACTTATCCTTTCTTAGTGTAATAATTAGATAGTGAAATTGTTTTCCTACAATCAAATGATAATTCCCTCTGGGATGTGTTAATTTGAGAGGACTATTGTACTGTCCCATTTATATGGATTGAAAAAAATATAAATTTTGAAAAATGGGGTGGCCCTTTAGAGGAAGTGAGATATCTTTATATATTATAAGTGGAGTGACCTATATAATTAGAGTGATTTAACATTAAACCACTACTAATATTTACATAGTATATTCTAGTACATTGGCACATTACTATTGTATGATCCATTAGTTTATGAAGCCATTTTTCACAGAGGTCTGGATCCTTTAATTTTCCCTATAACTACTTATCTTGGACCTATTATGGATATCAATTTAGTTGGTAAAGGTCCCAATGGTGTATAGGGATTGTTCAGAGCCCAGAATACATGTTTTTGGGAAATATGGATAGGTCTCATGATTGGTACATGGTTGGCATAAGGATTCCCAAAAAATGTGGATGGTTTTTTTCAGTGATATCCATTTCTCAAGTTTGGATCATGACTGTGCGGCCAAAAAATTGATGTAGCCTTACCTCCCAAGTAACTGTGTGGAAAAATCATTGCACATGAGATTTTTTTCTGGGTAAAATGTACTTTTTTCCATTTACCATCTAATTAGATCCCTATTTCTTATCTAATTTAATAACTAGTGGGACTAAACTATTTTTCTCTCATTTTGGAGCTTCTTGATGTCTTATGGATTGAATAATGTGATCTCCTTCATAAAGGACATGTTAGAGATTTTTCTTGTCACATTGGATGCACAACGGTATGTACTCAAGTTTGTTTAACCCACTGTCCTTTCATTTCTTCTCTCAACTTATTTATGAAGGTGTGAGTTTTTTTCCTCTTTTCATAGATCTACTCTTACCAAAAAAATTCATAGGCTAATTCCAGAGGAAGTGAGTCATACAATCCTAATGTGTGTGGTCTGTAACTCATCCCTTAATATTGTTGATTTTGGAATTGCCTTGTGGGGGCCACCAATCACAACAATTATCATTTATAAAATTTATATTCCATTATTATAATTATTATATCCGTAAGGTTTTTCTATTTCCTATTATGTTATTTATCAGTAGTGGTTATCCCCATAATTCCATTCACCCCATTTAGGATGTTATTCCATAATTGTCGTTTTAGTGTTTTGACACATTTGAGTCATCGTTTGGGTGTGCCTTGGCTTGACCTTCCTAAAGGCAAGAGTCATTATCTTAAATTTCTGGTTTGTAATGAGAATTGAATAATGTAATGTACCATTTTTTCTCACGACTTTACCTGCCTAAGGTAAGTGTTTCAATTTTAAAATTAAATGTGAAATGTTAATTGGAAAGTATAATAATTATATGAATTGGCCTTAAATGGAAATGAATAGTAGGTTGAATTTATTTAACACCCATTAATATATTAATGGAATTTAGAAGAATGGATGTTGAATATAGATTAATTTTTAAATTAATTAAATGAATGTTTGCAATCATCTTCACATTGTCACAATAATGAAGTTCAAGCCTCGAACCAACTGATTTGATTAAAAGGATTAATGAAACTTGATATTATCCTAATAAATAAATTCATGGAATGAACAAAATGAAAAATTAAATATCATCATTTTATATAGGAGAGGCCACATTTGAGGTTTCCTTGGATTCTGAATAGATAATTCCATGAGATCTCTGGAACACCATTACGATTCAAGGACATGAGTTACTCCGGTTGAGACCCACCTAGATATCAATCATTTTAGATTCATTAGATTCTCAGTATGACATAATGGTGTCACTTCAATATCATTATATGATTCCTTCGATACACTCCGTAGATCCAACATTGACATGTAGGTTCTATGGTTAAAGCCCAATTGTTCAATTCATTATATAGCCCTATTTAACATTGTATTAACTCTTAGGACTTGGTAGTAATATCATTATGGAATACCTTGGAATATTCTCTATAGATTTCACTCTTACCCTATGATAGGATACAATTATTATGGAGTTTCTTAGCCTTGCGGCTTGCATTACATTTTTTAATAAAGAGGGACATCACAAATAAATATTACTTCTGGTAGCATTGTTATAACATGGAAACATCACTATTCTTGACCAGTGATATGTTATAAACTTGTAGAAATTAAATAAATAATTGGTTACATGTTCAAACACTATAATAGTTCTAAAACAGGTTCTTCGGAAATTTTTTACATTGTGCTTCTCTACTCTATATATGCTTCTTTCACAATGTTACATTTTAATTACTCAATCTAGATGATATAGACACCACTTGTGGTGGCCCACTAAAATCCATCTCACACCCTTTCCAAGCGTTGTTTGGTTCATATAGTAGATTATATAGTTATAGGTGATGGATGTGTGAAGCATGTGACTCCAAATACAATATTTCTTGATGTTTCGTATAGCGCTTTGTAGTAGAGGATAGTGTCGGAGATTAAGATTACTGAGAGAGTCCTTGATTTCTTATATAAATATGTGGAATATTTTATGCCTTCAATCCCATATAATTTTTTCTAGTATTCTAGTTACATTACATATCATCAATTGATGAATGCTCTTACCTTTGTTTTATTTATTATTACAATTGTCTCCAATTTTCCATTATTCCTTTGGTTTACTTATATTTTTTTCACTATTTAGCTATGTTTACTTCCATATTATGCTCTACACTTCAGTAATAAAGGTATAGTCTCCCCTCAAACACATCAAAAGAGATCGCTACAAATCGGAATCCTAATGTGTTTGGGGAGATGTGGTTGAGGCCTTGTGGACCATCAGGATCATGGCACTCGTTAAGTTCCATTCGAGTCTGTGACATCACAAAGTTTAATGTGAGGAGTTTACATTCTTGATTTACTATATAGAGGAAAAAATTTTGAGATTATAAATTCTTGGGACATGGTCATAGTCCTTTCGTAGGCATCGTGAACCCATGTTTGCGGTAAAAACTATGTTACCTATGTTATATTTGTTGTTTTTAATTTTCCAATTACATTTGATATTATTTAACCCTTGGTTAATGAACATGATGTGAAGTGTTCTTTATTATTACTCAATTTGAATATTTCATTTCATCATTTCCCTGATGATATGTGGGAAATGAGAATTGTTACATGCATTAGTATAGGCACCTAGAACTCCCATGCCATGTATATTTCCACACCATATAGGTGAATTTCCCTATTTTTCATTACTTGACATGCTTATGATTGTTGAGTGATGTTGTGATAGAAATCATAGGATTGTATTAATAATGGTTGAAATTGAGTGATTTCTTGTCTCAATTTATGATGTTTATGGTTTGTCATGGGTATAGATGAGTATTTTATAGAGTCGAGCAAACATGATATTAATAAATGTTTTTTATTTCTAGTGATAGGTGTATGGAAACTAATTATCGAGAAATAGATATCCATTATAAAGTGAATAATGAAATCTAAAATTAATTGTTTTCTCATCCTTATTCCTCCATATCAATTTTTTGAAAGGTAAATGAGTGAACCTATTAATTAAATGTAAAATGAAAGGAAACTTATACTTGATCACAAATCAATTCGTGGACGTCTAAGAGGGTATTTCTTGTAGTATTCCTTGGGTAGTGAGTTTTAATATGTTCATATTCTTCTAGTGATGCTATCATTATTTGTATGCTGGTTATAAGGTGTGTTACTGGAATTTGAAGACCAATTCCATGACGATGTCATCGTATCATATTCTAGAGGGTGGTGACGACCATGCTGAAGATGTGGCCGGCCATAAACCTCTTGTTATACCTTTAAGACTTCAAATAAACAAACTTCTTGATGTACAAAATTTGGGAACTAAATACCATGTATGTGATTGTTCTTTGCTTATGATGCAGTCCATGCATGGTGCTCCACGACATATGCCTATGATGGATGAAATGATTCTTCAGTACTAGCAGTAGCATCCTCCAAAACATCTAGGTTATGGTGTTCCATAGGATAATGAGTCTTGTCTAGTGTCCATCATTTTTATCTTTTAGAATCTGGAATCTCCTCCGGAGGAAATAGTTTAGTTTGTTGCACACATGCTTTGAGATTTGGCCAAGAATTTGTGGAATGTGATTTCCCATGACAGCCACCATTAAAGAATTTTATTGGTTTATTTCCGAACAACCTTATATGATCATTTAATTCCTCTGAAGCTGAGAGATGATAGATAAAGAGAGTTCATGCATCTCTAGTAGGTATATATCTCACATATGGAATATTCATCATATTTTTAGATTTTTATCAGTTTTCACTAATTCTAGTAGGTAATGAGAATTCACGTTCTTGTCATTTTGAGGATTGACTCTATTACACCATTAGTAAATAGGTGAATGTCTTTCACCTTCCTTATTTTTCTATGACTCAACTAGGCATTTGAGATTGAGCTTAAACTAAGGGCTGAAAATAGTATCAGGAATAAATTAATGATATTATGTTATTCTAGTAGTTCTTCTGGTGGTAGGAAACATACCCTCAAAATATCACATTATGTTAGTGACTACCATAGTGCCCATTTAGGAAGATCTAAAGTGTTTCATCAATGTGGATGATAAAAGTTTTCGAAGACTTAGTGTGATAGAGACCAATTGGAGTGCCTGGGTTGTGCCCGTATAAGACATATTTATGGTTTAGGTAGGACCTTTCCAATTAATTTGAGTGGAAAAGGATCAGTGCTAGCTCCACCTTTAAGAGATAGTTATGTTACGACATGTTAGGTAGGGATTTGGAATATTACTAGATTTTGTGGATGAGGAGGAGGTCCGGACCATGCTAGGTAGACCCTAGAACACAAATAGCATAAGCAATACTGTTTTGATCGTAGTAGTAAATCTGTTTAACATGGAAATGAATTAAGATAGTTGAATGCACTGCAACTGATACCCCAATATCTGGCTGTGGTATCATCTACAATATGAGGTACTATTTGTGAGGCATCTAATTTAGTGTCATTTTTATTTGATATATTTTCTTCAAACTGTTTTTTGTCAGTATCTATTGTGGAAATAAACAGACTAGATATACAATATTACTATTGTTTAATACCACTAGATAATCTGTTAGTGGTATAAACATATGGTATTCACTGTTGCAGGGACTATCCCCATAAGGTTGGAAGATATCCTTTCTTATGGAACTAATTTATTTACAAGTTGGTGGGATTCAATTTCATTTGTTTGAAGGACTGGTTGTTTCACTATCACTCTTTTTTAGACTGTTATCACCATAGGGTATTTCTTACATCACCGAAAGAGTGTAGATTGCTATATAAGGGTGTGTCAGATGTTCAGGATAGTGGAGTGAGAATAAATCATCATGGTATATGTGGAGTGACTTCCCATATTAAAAATATCATCAAGGAGGATTAGGGTTAACGAAAGAATTATTCCCCTTAAGTAGATGATCTTTTCAATGATATATTTCCTGATGATTATCACGGCCTTTCTATTTAAGTAGAGTACAATTTGACAATTGATATTGTTCATATAATAGCTCTAGTGTCCATTCCTCTTTATAGGATGACACCTACTGAACTACAGGTGATCAAGTGCATGTTTGATGAGGTAGGGACCAAAGATTTTATATATCCCAGTTCATTGCCTTGGGTTTTTCGTATTTTTATTTCCAATAAGGGGGATGGAACCTTACATCTATTTGTATAATATAAAAGTTTGAACTAGTTTACATTTATGTACCAATTTCTTATTCCTTGAATAAATGGTCTATTTTACCAGCACCAGGAGCTAGGGTATTCTCTAAAATCAACTTGATATCATATAGTCATCATGTACAATTTAGGCCATCATAAATACCACATAAATAATTCTGTTGCATGCATGTTATGTATTATTACCTTTTTATTCAATTAGGTATTATGAAAGTGCAATTCGTTTTCATGTCCTTGATGAAAAGTATTTTCCACACATATTAGGTCTCTTTTGTTGTTTTCAATGTGGAAAACATCTTGGTGTATTCTCAAACTCATAAGGACCATCCCAAACATATTGATATCATTCTACGTACATTGATAGAGAATCATATTTAAACCAGAAATGCAATGTTCCACTTATGTGTCTATAAAGATCACATTTTGGGTCCTATAATATTGAAATCAGGTGTATCTTTTGACCTAGAAAAGGTTAGTGTGGTATATTTCTGGGAGCATCCCAATAACATGATTGATTTACAGAGTTTCATGGGGTCGAATAGATATTACAATAATTTCATACAGGAATTTCCCAACATTTATTCACATTCTACTTGTCATACAAATATGGTTTTCAAGCTCAGATGGTGAGAATTATGTGGGAAATCATTTTAGGAACTAAACATGAGGCATGTATTAACAACTATTTTGTCATTTTTTGAGCCAATTATAGATTAAACCATCTTTTATGATGCATCAGGAATCAAACATGGATTTTTTGCTGATGTATGAAGAAATAATCATTATTTATGGATCTCAATAGCAAAGTCCAAATGAGTTAAATTATCTTATTCTTGACCTTTAGATAAAAGTAGTTTTCATGTACTTATATTGATGGTGACACTATCTTTTGGTTGTGCAATTTGTAGTGTACATGGACCACAAGAGCCTCAAATATATATTTTCTCAGGGAGGATTGAACCTCAGACATGATATATTGGCCTAATATATATAATATGTTGATTTTGATCTTGCCTATATGCTTGGGAAGGGAAATGTAGTTTCTGATGTTCTGAGTCAGAAAACACATTCCCAGGATGTTTGGGAAGTAGGGGATGAATGGAATATGAGGGACTTTTCTCTGAGATGCATCTGGAGTTTCATGATACATCTGTGTAGTTTTACCAGTCATCCATGACATTAAACTATTATACCTTTGAGATAGTAATGTTTAGATAGTTTTCAGATCCTGGTGGATTGGTTCTCCATGAATTTATATTTTGAGATAAACTACCTCCAGATTGGAATGTGGATAGGGATGAAATCATGCGTCTATGTGGATGTATATGTGTACCTAAATATATTAGTGTGTATTTCATGAAAGAGTCCCATACTACATAGTAAGATGTTCATATAGGAATATAATATATGTTTCGAGACATGTGTTGATAATATTTTTGTTCGGGGATGAAATGTTATAAAATATACATTATCACTAGGTGTTCCACTTGTTAGCAGGAGAAGGCGTAGCCCCAAAGACTTGTATGCTTGTTAAAACTACTTCCAGTCTTGGAAAGGAAATTGGAAGATGTTTCCATAGATTTCAAAGTCACCATACATAGCTTTTTGAGGTGTAGTGAAGCAATATGGGTAGTCATTGACTAAAAAAATATATCATCCTATATAATTCCCATTCAAAATACATTCATTGTTGATGCGTAGGGACGACTGTATATCTATGAGATCATAAGACTACATGGGATTCCTCATAAAATAATTTCAGATTGGGATTCTCATTTATTATCTTTGTTCTGGAAGGGATTACATAATGATAAGGGAACACATGTACATTTATGAATATCTTTTTACCCTTAGACACATGGACAAGAAGAATAGAATATACAGGTTTTAGAGGATATTCTTCGAGCATGTGTCCTTGATTTTTGTTTTTCTTTTATAAATAATATACCTCTCATCAATTTCTCCTATAATAACACCTTTTAGGCAACTATTCAAATGGAACCATTTGAATAATCTTATGTTAGGTTTTTATATTCACTCTGGTGACGTCAAGATGTAGATGAGGTATCCCTCCTAGGTCATCGTCTCATTCAGAAGACATTGTAGAAGCTTCAGCTGATCAGAAAACATTCCAATACTTCACAGTATCGGTAAAAACCTTATAATGATCATCATTGATGCCCTCTACTATTTGGGGTTGGGGATTTTGTTTTACTTCTCTTATCACGATGGTTATGGAAAATGAGATTATAGAAATAACGGATCCTATACCATTGTTATGTAGGGTTGTTTGAGATTATGGAGAGTGTCAGGAAGGTAGCATATCTGTTGCTACATCCTTTGAGGTACTATTCCATTCATGACATCATCCACATATCACATTTTAACATATATATTGAAAACCTATCTCATACCTTTGATCCTGCAGATGTTGAGTTAGATTTTGATTCTACATTTGATTAGTATCTAGTATCCATCATCGAATGGAGAATGAAGGTTCTCTAGAGATGGTACATACATATAGTTTGTGTTCTATGGAATCATGTCCATGTGGAAGATTATATATGGGAGCATGAGACTTACATACATTCCCAATGTCTATAATTGTTCTCAGATAGTGTTTGTGCACCATTTGAAAGTGAGCATTGGGATGCACACGTTTAAGGGTGTAGGACTATAAGAACCCATTTCTTCACTCATGTATGCCTCCTTTAATTTTATTTATAAATACTTAACATATATCTTATTTGGATTTTTTTTATTTGGTATTATACCCAATGGTGTTTGATTCTTCTTTGGATCCTGGAACACATCTTTTTTCGAATACTATCCATGTCGCATGCTTGGTGCACAATTGGTTCATGGTTTTCTATACCATACAGGTTCCCCTTCTTCCCAAGTAATGAAGCATGGTATGTACATGGATTATAAACCCCTATGGACAATCTTTGTATTGGATAATTTTTTTCGAGTAAATTGTACATTCTCTGCTTAAATTATCTAATTAGACCCCTCCTTCTTCCCTAACCCTAGAACCATCAAGAATAGCCTATTTTGATCTCAATATAAAGCTTCTTGAATACCTATGGTTGGAATAAAAAGATATCCTTCATCCCGGATCCGTTCTAGAAAATGTTCAGCATGTTAGATGAGTAATGGTATGTACTCATTTGTATTTAAGCCTTTCTCCTTATCTCTTTCTCTCAAACTAGATATCAATATGTGAAGTTTTTATCTTTTCAAAGAACCACCCTCATATGAGCCATTTAAAGCGACAACATAGATTTAAGAGAGTCATACAATCCTATAGTGGGGGTCTATAACTCATCCCATGTGTTCATTGATTTTGGAATTGTCATGTGGGGACCATTAATTTCATCAGGTGAAATTTATAGAAATTATATTCAATTATTAAAATCAGTATAACCCTATGGTTTTGATCTTTCCAATTATGTGAAAATTCATTAGTGGTTATGCCCATAACTCTATTCCTTTAATGTATGATGTTATGCTATAATTTTCATTTTATTGTTTTGACGTGTTTGAGAAACCATTCGGGTGTTCCTTGGCTTCTCCTTCCTAAGGGTAAACATTTTGGTATTAAATGGTTTGTTTGAAATGAGAATATCATAATGGAATATACCATGTATACTCACCACTTGACCAACCTAAGGTTAGTGTTTCAATTTGACAATGAAATGTGAAATGTGAATATGAAGGTACACTAATTATATGACAGAGCCTAAAATGTAAATGAATAGTATGATGCATAACAACAACACATCTCACCAAATTTATTGAAGGTTTCAGAATCAAATTGGAATATAGAATATTTTTTAAATGGATTAAATGAATGGTTTCATGATATGTGTCCTTGTCTCAGTAATTAGAGGCATGGATTAAACAAAATGACGTGATTAAATGGTTTCATACTACATGAACTTATCACCAAATTAAAATGAAGGGCTTGCCCAAAATAATATATTATATGAATTTATTTCAATTAGGAGGTCCTAACTTAATCATTCCTCGGATTCTAATTGGAAAAATCCATGAGCACTTGGGAACCCCATTCAGATTCAAGGATACAACTTTCAAAGGTTGAGACCCCCTAGATCTTGATCCTTGTATATTATTTGAATCCATGTTATGAAATAATAGTATCCTGTAAATATCATTATATTATTCCTTGGATACACTCCATGGATACAGTATTGATTGTAGGTTCCATTGTTAAATCCCACCGGCCATTGTCATTGCATTTCCCCATGTTAGCATTTATTAACTCATTGGGCTCAATAGACATATCATTGTTAAATTCAAGGATTACTCTATTAATCCAAACTAGGCTACAATTACTACCGTGTTTTTAACCCTTGAGGCCTATGTCAACTTGGTAATTTCTTTGGGACATCACTTTCAAATAGAATTTATGTTTCTTTATTAAAACATGAATCCTTAAATATTATTAATAGGTGATATGTCATAAATTGGTAAAATTAAAATAATAAATTGGTTATATGTTCCAACCTAATCTGAGGGCTGAAGCAGTTACTTGGGAATTTAGTTACATTGTACCAGTTTACATTATATATGTATACTTGCACACTGTTACATTTACATTACACAAGAAAAATGTTATAAACAACATTGGTGGTTTCCCATTAAGATCTATCTCATACCATCCATATGTTCCATATGGTACCCACAATAGATTACCTGATTGCAGGTGTTTAAAAATGGAAGCAAATGGTTTCAAACACATGGTTTCTTGCTATTTACTATAGATATTAACATGAGATGTTCGATTCGGAGCTTGTGATGCATGGGATAGTCATTTATTTCCTTTAAAATATTATGGATCATGTTATGCCAAATATCTTGTATCCATGTTATCTAGTTATATTGTGACATTTCATATCATTAGTTATTGACTGCAATTCCAGTTGTTTCAATTTATGCTTCTTGTTGCCTATATTTTTCGAATGTTCTTTTTGTTTACTTATATTGTTTTTGTTGTTTACCAATTATTACATTCATACATTGTGAAACACATTAATAATTAGGGTATACTCTCCCAACTGACACACCCTAGGCCCTCACTGCTAGTCGGTAGCCTCTAGCATATGGGGATATGTGCTTGACGACATGTGTCCCACTGAGATCATGACACCTATCAAGTGGAATATGGATCCGAGATATCACAATAGAATGTTGTAGTGTTTTTGAACCAAGTAAAAGTATTTTTTATTCAGTGAAGACATTACCTACTCTAAAAAAATCAATTTGTGTATGTGGTTTAACCAATCATTGATACAATCTAATAAAGGATATGATAAGGAATTGGTCGAGCATGTTATATTTGTAAGAAGAATATAAGAGTGAATCTATTAAATGTGTGACTAATATCAGTAATGGAAGTGTGATTTTGAGGTTTAATCTATATCATAATGAGATAATAATACATGATTACCCTTAAATAAGTCAATGAATTTGACAACTTTCCCTACACACAATATCGAACAGAAACCAAACTATGATATATTTAGATACAAATATTTAATTATGATCATTAACAAATAATTTTTTGAATTAAGTAGAGCTAATAAGAATAAATTAATTATTAAATTTTCATAGAATGAAAATAATTTGAACTCTTAATATGAAAAAAAATCATTTTTTATAGATTAAAAAACTAATAAGACCATTGTTTTCTTGGAATATTATTTTTCTAAAAAGTAATTATTTTCACTATAATTTTTTATCAATGGAAACATATGATTAATTGATGAAAATATATATACTTATATGAATTGTTTTATATCACTAATTAATAAACCATAAAAAATAATAAGAATACTAAAATTTTCTCTAAGGAGTCAATTTCCCTATAAAAATAGGGTTTCATTTTATTATATAATTTTAGATAAATATATGAATCATTTTTCAGAAAAAAAATAATATTTTATAATGGATGATATAAATAAAAAAATCTTGATTCTATTTTAAAAGAAAATATTTAATATTCAAGAACATAAGTAATTTTTATCTTATGAAATAGTTATGAATACATAATATAGTAATTAACTTTAAATTATTTATATAAATTTTTAAAATAAAAAAAATTGAATTTAAAATTTATAATACATATTTCCAAATTATATAATAAGTAAAATATTAATTTTTAATTATAAAGGATATGTTACACATGAAAAAATTATTTACCACATTAAAAGAGAAAATATTAAAAATAAAAATATATGAGTAATGACATCAAACAAAAAATGTGTGGGAATGAGTGGTTGAGGCCTTGATTGACCTCATAACTTATCCTATATATTATATAAATTTTTTTACTATGTTATATTAGAGTTACTCCCAATTATTAATAATTTATTGTGATTTTAAAAAATACCATCTCCATTCACTTAAAAAAGGTGTTCTCCTCTTCTAACTTCACTGGATTAAAAATCCTATAAATTTGGACAAAAAATTCTCTAAACCTATCTTTAAACTCTTATATACACCTTTAAAATGTTTTATTATTATTAAATGTCATGTATTATCTATTTTCTCACTTATATATGGACACAATCCAAGTATTGTGGACTAAATTTCTAAACACTCCATTCTATTTTCCATTTATTTATATGAAATTCTACATACTCATATTCAATTGAACCTTGTTAAAATGATAAAATCAATATAACTATTATACATGGTATTTTAGTGTTATTATTGGAAAATGTTTAACCACCCTGATATTTTCTATTGTTAAAAATGAAAATGTGAAACATGTGTATGTGCAGACTACTACCTTTATGAGTAAATGTGTTTCATTTTTCATTTCCTCCGTCAATTTATGGATTCAATAATATTTTTAAATGATAAATACTTTTTTATATTAAAAATCATTAATATAAATTTATCAAACTATTATTGACAATAAAAATAATGTTTTTAAAGTATTCTTTTTAAACAACTGATCATTAAAGATTTCACCATCATGAATTATAAAAAAAGTAACTTGGAATGAAATTATACCATTATATCTATCATGGAACATCTATTTCTATACCATTAATATATATATATATAGTATTCTTTAAAACAAGACTTAATATCATTTCCATTTTTATGAAATAATATCACAACGATCTAGATTACTCACACAATATATTAAATATAGCTAATAACTATCTATAATTCATATAGAAAATGATTTTAAATAAATAGTATAATTGAAAATATATTATTAAGGTTCTATAATAATTTTCTAATTTATCTTTTTTAATATAATATATTAGTGTCTGTTCGTGGAAGAAATGATAATAGGAAAGGATCTTCTTTATCTCAATTTTGATTAATTGAGACCAAATACTATTTTAACATCGTTAATTACTTTTATTGTGTATTTCATACCTATGGTAATTTTTTACATTTTTTTACATTTAATGGGATGCACTAGTAAAATGATATTCCCTTATGGAAATTGATATTAACTTAATTGTAAACCTAATAGTATGGATTTTTGTAACTAATCATTTTCTTATTGAGCTATGATTTTTATATTAAACATATTTCTTATAAGATATGTTCTTCATAAAATTGATAGTATCATATGGTATTATCTCAACTTTTATGTGGATTTACATTATGAATACCTAAATTCATTTTTAATATTTCCAATCCGATAGAGTATGTATCTTAAAAGGGATATTGATTTATCAAATATTCATTTCTTGAGAATTTTTTTATATTGAACAATATTATTCTATTCTTTGGATCCCGTATCCTAGTTTCTTATTATGTGATATTTTATAGTCCTATTTCGTATGATTATTTTTTAATACAAACAAGGGGTGTTTACTCCTTTTACAAAATATTTTAAAAAAAATTATTTTGATAGTATTAATAATATTCAATTCTTTTAATTATTAGATGTTTAATCTTTCGATCCACAATTCCTATAGAAAAATTTATTTCATTTTAATGATACACTAATTTAATATTCCATTTTGAAATTAAATTTTTTCAAAATATATCACTTTCCCTTTTGAAAATTTACTTCAAAATGTGATAGGAATGATTTTATTTTTTGACAATGTTAAGTGTTTAATGATATTTTAGGAATTAACTAACATTTCAATCTTTATATTAAAAATTATTTACAGCCATGTCATTTTTTACATGAATTATCCTCTAATAAATAAATATTTATAATTTTTGGGACTGAACACATGTTATCATGTTGTTCAATTCTTGGTCCTCTTTTTTTTAATACCATTAAAAAATGTCATTTTCAAGGATTTTCTTAATCAATATAAATATCATTTTGAGTTTACATAATTACCCATGCGATATATTCATTTTAAACCATATAAATTAATTATATATAAGGCCTATAAAATTATCATTTTTCTTAGAATAATAATCTATGAAACTTTTTTATTTCTAATCTATCCAATATTTAATGTCATGGTTTTTAGTTCCATACATTTATTTAATGAACACTATTTATTTCATACCAATAATTAAATGGTGTAAAAATATATTTCATATCTAGATTTATAAGGAAAATATTTAAAATTTTTATAATTTCTATTCTAATGTGGGTTTTTATTGATTACATAGTCTGATTGATTATTTATTTTTACTCAATATTTCATATTATGAATGCATTGGACTTAAACAAATGACAGGAGGGGTCCAACATTATATAGCCCCATGATTCATTTTTGGGTCTCACAACATAATCGTTTTTGGGTATTTGTTGTATTACTACCCAATTTATAAATATGTTTTGACATTAGTATTAATGGTAATAATAATAACATAGCTGAGGCATTGATGATAAGATCATGATATCATTCATTATAAAATACTTCACCATGAATTTAGTTACGTCTATCCAGGAAATGTTTTTATTTAAATTGTTTTCCATGACTATATTATACTATATGCTTTATTATATTATAATGCTATAATTATTACTTTTCATATAATAATATTTATACCATGTTTATTCCATGATTGGATTAATACAAGGTTTTTCATTACTGAGTATTTCAGATCAACCATTCATATGTTACAATTTCCCAATAATATGATGAAAATTAATATAAATTATATGTATAATAGGATTTATTATGTAGATAATTTTTGAGATATGTTAGTAGCCATTTATTTCATATCCAGCTCTTAGTATCTTGGGGGAAAATTTTTATTTCATAATCTTTTTATTTTAATGACGTTCCTTAACTATCTAAAGATATAAAACTAAGAATATATTTAATATATTAGATATTCAATAATTAATATTGAATTTTAATTATTTACGATTATATCTATTGTTTTATAGTTGGTATCAAAGATAGAATGTAAAGTACGTATTTATGGATCCAGACTCTAGAGTGTAGGTTTGGGGAGTCATGGTATGAATTAGAGTAGGGAATAAATAACAATAAATAATGTGATGTTTGTTTTGGATAACATAAGGGTATATACGTTTTGGTTTATTGTAATTGTGATGTTATAAATAACCCATTGGTATATTATATGATTTACTGTTAATGTAATAATGCACATTATATTTTGGGATTAGGATAATAGAACTTTAGTAAAAATAATAGGATCAAGTATTAGTATATGATGTAATCTTGATGTTTTTGTAATGAATTATGTTTCATTTTTCGTAAAAATTACTACCTTTTCTAGGTACGTGAATATGTATATTGAAATTTAAAAGATTCAATAAAAGTAATAAACCTTCAAAGGGTTAGCTGAGCATTAACTCAATCATCACTATGATGGTTGATGAGTGGAACTATGGTTGAACTTAATATAGAAACTCTCAGTGATATACCTTGGTTGAACATATTCTCTTTATGAACAACAATAAAATATTTATCAACTTGTTACATAAAGGGATTTGGTAAGTGTGTATGAGAAAAAAAAGTAGTGAGTAACATTGGTTGAACCTAGAATGATTTACATTTAGCTGTAGATGATATAGGTTGAACTAAGAGTGATTTGGGTTGGAATAAAATAACTCAATGATAACATGTTAGTTTTATAGATTTTGATATATTGAGGTTAATTTGTTATATTTTTTATAAGATGTTGAATGTTCTTCACTAATGTCACGGATTTAGGATTTAATAATGGTTTGATCTAGAAGGAACCATGTAAAAAATGGTGTGATGGAAATTTCATGACTGTATAAAGGATCATGTAAATAAAATAGTTGATTAATTTGAAAATGTGGTGATTAATAGAAACCCACAATCCTGAAATATGATTATCCATGAAAACATATACTATGTATAGAATAAATTGATGAATAAAAGGAATAATATTGATGTATGTTTTGGGGAAGAATATTAGAAGTATAGAAAATTCATTTTCATCCAAGAAAATGATATTGAAATAGTGATGGTGGAATATTTGTTAAATGGATTTATATATACAATATTTTTTAGGACGGAGGACATCAAAGTGAGAGATGATATGGAAAGATAGTAGGTAAAAAATATGTTTCTTCAATTGAATGGAAGTTATGAATTATGAGACTCAAATATTCAATCCGAGGGGAAATGAGGGAAATAGTCACCAATAACAATTTGAACAAGGAATATCCTATGAAAATATTAATAATTTATAATATAGTTATTTTTTCACTATATATTTATTAATTTTTTCTGGCATGAATATTTTAAACAAAAATTTGATATTGACTTAAAAATAAAAACATTTGGTGGTATGATTATTACTTAAAAAAATTCATGATTTTTGGGAATTTATTACTTATATACCTGGATATTATTATAATAGTTTAATCCTATGTGGAATTATAAAATATTTATATCCATATATAATGGTTTATGCCAGTTTTTTATATATCTAAATCTCACTCCACATCATAAATTAACCCATGATCATCAGGCAGTGTATGAATAATTATGAGGTCCCTATAAAAATTATTCTTATATTATTTTTCAATTTGAAAAAAATTATTTTATTTAGGGGAGGGGTTGAATATAACACCATTATATTTTATTATATTATTACCATTAAATAAGTCAATATGTTCGATATCTTTCTCCCCACAAAACACCGAACAAAAACAAAATTGAAATATATTATGATAAAAATATTTATGTATAATTTTTAAAACCTATCTCCTGGATTATAGGGAATTAATAGGAGAAACCATATTATGAAATATTTATGTAAAAAAATAAATGAATTTTTTAATATGAATGCAAATAAAATAGTTTATCTAAAATGCCTAAAAATATCATTTTATGTATATAATTTAATTTTTCAAAAAAAATATTATTTATATTCTATGCTATATTTTTATCACAATATTCTTATCATTGATTTATGGTAATGTATATACTGATATGAATAATTTTTCAACACTAAATTTTATGTGATATTGAATAAGAATAAGAATATACTATATTCTAAAGAGTCTTTTCTCCTAAAATATACTATTTATTATGTTTTATAATTTCATTTTAAAAATAAATTTAAAAATAGTACATTTTAAAAATAAAAAAATTAGTTTTATCTTTCGATACATGATAGTAATATTTTATTGATAATTATTTATTTATTTCAATACGAATATTGATTTTAATATAAATAGTCCAATATTCAATTTTTAAAATACTATGATTTAATTTCATTATTAGTATATAAAAATGACATATAATTTTGTTTAATATTTCATTCTACTCAAAATATATATTTTATAAGTAAAATAATAAATTTAAAAATTATTTATTCAAATTTAAATAATTATATTTAATTTTTTAAAGGTTATGTAATATTTTTCATGAAATTATTATTTATACTTTTTATACTTATTATATTTAAAATAATTTTGACCACATAAAATTTATTCAAATTAATATTATTTTTAATATATAATCATGAGTGTCAAATTATATTATATGTAAAATTTTATTTTTTAATCATATATGATAGATTATTTATGTAAAAACTAGTTACTCTTATAAAACCTAAAATGTTAAAAGTAAAAAATCTCAATGTAGTGACCTAAAAAATGTTTACAACATGTGATGTAAACTGTGGATTAGGGACTTATATAAATTAAATATTTTATTCTCTATTAATTATCTATTTTAGATCCACTTTGGTTCAGATTGAAAAAACATTATTTAATAGTTATGGGAATTTAATAAAAATGTCATATTTTTTTAAATGAGGATCCCCACTCCTCACCTCCACTCACACCACAACCCCATAAGATCAAAAAAAATCTTATGAACCATTTCATAAACACATGAATACACATTATAGAGTTTTTGGGTTCTAAAAATACAAAACCATAATGGGTTTCACCTATTATGAAAGGATGTAATCCAAATATTGAGGTAAAAATTTATAAGTGCTCCTTTCTATTTTCTATTTATTTTTCTGCACTTATTCATCCTAAAATTATATTAAACATAATTAAATTGATAAAAATAGTATCAACATTATAATGATATTTTATTATAATTTTGGTAAAAAATTGACCACCATCGCCTTTTCTATTAATTAAAAAAATGTGAAATATGAATATGTGCAGACTACTACATCTATTAATATATGTTTTTTTCATTAAAACCTTTCATGGATGTTTATAAAAATGGGTTTCAAGAAAAAAATATTAATTATATTATATGAAAAAGGTTATTATATTACAAATTTAATTAAAAGTTAATGATATTTAATATAAAAAAATATTATAAATTTAACCGTCTTATAAAAGAGAAATAAGAAGGAAAAACAATAAATTTATTTTACTTAACTACTTTGTACACATCACTTATTATAATACTTATAAATAAATCTAAAATATCACTCTAAATAAATTCTAAAATAGATCATTATTCTTTTAATATATTTAAATCACAACTAACCACCATATAATCATTCAATAATCATTGTATGTTCATGTTTCAGTCTATTTAAATAAAAATTGAACAATACATTGAATTTTTATCATGGATAAATATGTGAAGATAATTAGTTGTATGATATGATATAATATATAAAAAATATATTTTTAAATAATATCTACATTATTATTTGACTCAAAAATTAAAAAACAACCTTTATTCATTACGAATCTCCGAAACATTATCATTATTTATTTCACACTTATAGAATGTAACAATGAATACCATGAAATACAATTATACGATAAATATAATGTAAAATATATTCTAGTTACATTACCAATATTTGGATCATGATATTTGCAGCAGTAATGAATACTGACATAGTCTTTATAAAACTATTTCCAAATTATCATGATTAGTTTCACATAATATTGAATATTGGTAATACATTACTAGAGACCCTTTTGAGAATTGTGATAAATGATAATTATAAATTGGAAATAAATTAGAGAGGTTACAAATTATGTTATTATGATATTTATTTTGGTTACATAGGATTTTATATTGCATTAATGTAAGTGAAGACAAAAGGTAAGGGTTTTGTTGGTGTGAATTTAGATTCCTTGAGATATCATACATTTTTAATGAATATTTTTCTTGTGTAATGTATTTAATACGCAAATATTTATTTTTATCATAATTATATTAAATTTAATGGGATATACTAATCCATATAAAATTTCTATCTTTTAATGTTTATAGTTTCAATTATAACCCAAAGTATAATTATTTTTGGTAACTGCACATTCATTTATTTTGTTATGTTTATTCTAACGATTTCATGTCATATAAGTTGGATACATTCATAAAACTGTTCAATATTTTTCAATTTATCTTGTTTTTTTTGTTTATTTACATTTCATACCTTAAACCATGTATAATATTTCATACATTATGGAGTATGATTCCCATAAGGGATGTTGATAGCTTATTCTCATTTCATTGAGTAATAAAATGTTTTCATGAAATTTAATCTTATATACTTGGGTTCTCCCAAAAAATATTTTATTATAAGGTATTTTATAATCAATTTTGGTAAATTGAGTTATTGAAAAATATAATGATTTTTTACACTTTTTATATGGTGATTTTTCGAAAAATTTATATTAAAATATTAAAAAGATTTTTTTTCATTAATTATGAAATTATTTATAATTGGACCCACATTGTTTGTATAGAAAAATTATTTTATTTTCATGGATCCAATATTAGATATTAGTTTTTAAATGTAAAATTTCTTAGAATATTTCTTTTCACCTTTTCAAAAGTTGGTATTTAAAGTGACATTTATGCTTGAATAATACATTAGTGATAAAAATGGTTTCTTATAGATCATATAGGATTTCACATATATTAATATATTCATATTAAAAATGGATATACACTAATGGGATTTATGTTACACGATTAATCCTATAATAAAATTTTATTTTATATTTAATATTTTCAGGGATTGAAATAGAAGTATGAAGAATTTGATACTTGACCCCTTCTTATGTGATACCACACGAAGAATTTTTTTACAATGATGTTTTTCATCATTGTCAATGGCCGCATGTGTTTATATAATTATACAACTGATATTATATTTTCAAAACATACACATAATTTCTATGTATGTATTATGAAATGTTCATTTTCATATTATGAATGATCCATCAATAATTTTATTCATTCATATATATTTATAATGTATATAAATGTGTTTTAATCCAATATATTCCATTTATAAATAGTCTTTAAAAACATTACATTGATTGAAGGGTATTCACTATGATTACATATTATAATTAATTGGGGGAATATTTATAATTCATTATATTTTTATTCTAATACAAATAATTTTTAATTACTCAATCTAATTGGTTTTATTTTGTTTACTCATTATATTATATGATGAATATATTGGACTTAAATTAGTTATTTGTGGAATGTATAATTATATATCCCCTATATACTTCAGGATGTTTCATGAGACAATCATGTTTTCTTATTTGGTGTATTCCCACCTAATTCAAGAAAATTACAATTCTACGTTCATGATAGAAATAATGATGTCTTGGTTCGGTCCTTAATGGTATGATCAAGATGTAAAACATTATTGAATCCTCTATTATGAATTCATTTATTTTACTCCATTTTATCTATTTATTTTTATATCAATCAATAAATACAATCATAGTTTCATTTTATCCATGAACTATGATTATTAATTTTATTTAGATGATATTTATGTTGTGTTTATGCCATGATTTCCTTAATTATATATTTTCACTTACTGAGTATTTGAGATCACATCTTATTATGTTCTTATTACCCTAGGTTAATATGGAAATTATCTTATGTGATTTGTATAATCAAACTTCTTATATAGTGATTTTTTGGAAGATGTTGAAAACATGTTATGGTTTACCTGTTCACAATTTTGAGGGGTTTCAATATCCATTATATTGGATTTATAACATAATTCTGTATCCTAAATTCCTAAAGTTGTAAACCAAAAAATATCTAAAGGAAAAAGTAATCGAAATAATTTTATTTGGTTTTTTTAAATAAGGATTTTTATATCTCAAATATTATCATTGTCATCAAATAAATTATGTAATTTCTTTGTACATGGAACTATGCTTTGTAGTGCGGGATTGGGGCAATATTGTATGTATCAGATTTGGGTTTAGAGAACTTTGGAGATTATGAGGGTTGTAAAGGAAAATTTATCGAATGATATGTTATGTGTTATAAAAATTTAAAATGTATAGATAACCATCGGGAAAAATATGATTTAATGTTATGGTAATAAATCATATTTCATTTGAAATATATGATGACATAAATTTAGTGAAAATAATAAGATTAATTCTATTTTTATGATAATATCACGATTTTTTCACCTGAGTATGAAATTTACATCAAAATTACATCATTTTCCAATCAATGTAAAAGGATGCATCTATAGCACATATGACCCTAGGTGTTATAACCTTGAAAAGGGTTGATTTACTATTGTATCAACTATCACAATGATTAATGGAGAGTTAGCCTAATATTGCACTCATGGATTTAAAATCTTGGGGGTTATGACTTGGTCGACTATATTATTTTAATGAATCACTATAGATGATTTATTTCTGAGTTACATAAATTTATTCGGTTAAGTATCATGAAAACCCCCAAATAATTAGTAATTTTGATGAACTAAAAATGATATATGTCGTGATATGATGGATTTATGTATATTTATATGGGATATATGTTCTACTAAAATAAAATTATGATCAAATCATAGTTTTATAATGTAGTATATAATGAGGATAAATTTTATTAATTCTCATATAATTTACATTTTTTATCACCTACATTAATCCATTATGGTTTTATTAGTGGATGTAGCTAAAAATAACCAAGTTAATAATAGGTGTGAGGGAAATTCAGTGACTATATCAATGATAAACTGATATAAATTGGATATGGGAAAAGGAATTGTAGTCTAATGAAAAAATAACTATTATGATATACAATTAACCATGAGAACATTGCTAAAAAATATAACATGCAAAACATAAGAAGTAAGGTTTTTAAATGATGATAAGGTGATGAAAATGATGAAGAAAATATGATTAAATTTACATCACGAAAAATTTGTGGATATAATAATGATGGAAATTAACATAAAGAGATAGTTAGATGATATATGTGTAAAAATAAAGGCCTTTATACGCAAATTAATATGACAAAGATACGATACAAACAAATTTTTTGCATTAGTTATAAGGGATTTGGGAATCATGAGACTCAATGTCACAATATTTGCTCCAACGAGGGAATAGATACCAAATACCATCATGGCAGGAAAATAATATGATATTTATACAAATATAGTGAATAGTGATTTTGTACTCAAAATAATATAATGGATTAGTTCATGAGTGTTTTCAACTATTATAATATATTGAGTTAAGAATAAAATAACATGGTTGTATGATTATTTTAAAGTACTTTTCAAGGATTAGGGGGCGTTATTTCTTATAAACCTAGCTCTTATTCCCATAGAATAATTACATGTGAATTATGAATTATTTAACTAATTTGATAAATAGATTATAAAATAATTTCATATAGATAAATCACCATCTACATTAAACATATTTATTACAGTTTAAAAACCTATATTTAATTTATTTGTCCATATATACATTGTTTCTCCAGAATGTTTTTAAATATTATATATACATAATATTTTAAATTAATTTTTATCACCCATAGAAATTGAAAAAAATTATTTTATTTGTGATTTCAAATAATTATTTACAATTTATAAAAAAATGATCATTTAATTTTTTGAAGAATAATGTATAATTTATTTTGGTAGATACATATTACCAGAAAAAAATATGGTAAAAATAATAAACTATGACCGATGAACACAAAAAATGTGTAAAAAATGATTTTTAATGGTTGAGGCCTCAATATAACTAAATATATTTCATCCCTATTATTTTTCAAATTTTTAGACTCTTTTATTTATATAGACATACCATTAATAAAAAAAATTGTGTATTTAAAAAATGGATGCTTTCTCACTTATGAATGAGGCTCTCCTCGCCTAATTTTCCCTCACAACATAACAACCTATTTTGTCTCAAAGTATTCCAAACATTATCTTAAAAACTCTTATACACCTTAAATATATTCTTTTTTTCTCAAAATAACATCACTCAATGTTTCAATCCCCTTCGTAAAAGAGATAATCCAAGAAATGAGGTATAAAATTCTAACAACTCCTTTTTCTTTTCTATTTCTTTAGATGCACTTATTATTTATTAAATTACATTAAAAGTAATAAAATGATATTATAATCATAACTATATATTTATATGTTATTATAATTATGGTAATTTAATTCACCACCAATTCATTTTCCACTATGAAAAATCAAAACATGAAATATTTTCATGTTAGAATTTCCCCATACATGAATTATTGTGTTTTGTTTTAAATTATTGTCTATAATGTAAGGTTAAAAAAATATTTATAAATGTTAGTTATTATTTTTATGATATAGATTTTATTTTTATGTCAAAAATTTAATAAACTACTAATTATATGAATGACAACCAATTGTTATGAAATTAACACTCTCAATCAAGCGAACTAAGAAGGAAAACAATTAATTCGAAATTAGTGACTATTTTGGACACACTAATTATTCTCTTAATTATTTATAATTCCTATATATCACTCTAATATAAACGATATAATATCATTATTTTTATTGTATAAATAAATTACAACTAAATCCCCACATAATCATATATTATACATTGTATGTCTATATTTTTGTATGTTTAACCATATACTTCCACACTGTTATGAATTTATAATATGGATTACTATGGAAAATTAAATACTTTTATGAAATGATATAAATATTTATATAAATATTTATTATTTTCTATAATGGTAACATTTTTATCAAACTCTATAATTATGAAAACACGTTTCATTCATTAACAATAAAAAACATGGTCATTGTCGATTTCACCTTCATGGATTGTAATCGAAACTACCTAAGAATGAAATAATAAATATATAAATATCAAATAAAATATATTATGTTACCTTTAAATATATTTTGATGATGACATGTATATCATTAGTGAATATGACCACCATTTTATAAAACTTAATCAGAATCATCTAGAGTACTTACACCTGATATTGAAAATAAATAATAACTAACAAGAATCCAAATAAAGAATTATTACAAATAGATATTATAAATAGAAACTATATATAACCATATTTTTCATTCAAAAATGATATATATATATATATATTTAAATTAATATTAAAAGTTTGACATTTTGATCCATAATAGAATTTTGTAGGTCCAGTGTCTTTGGAAACAATTATACCTAATACAATTGTTCATAAGATATCTTAATTACCCCCACTAAGTTCTTAAAATCTAGAAACATTATTAAAAATATCATACATATGATATTTTTTCATTTATTAAGGAATAGATAAATAATATAGTTTGATCTAAAATACTCAGTAATTGTAAATAAGGGACATATAAATGATTATTTAAGTATAGCATGGGAATAAGGATATAAGAACGTGATCTCATCCTTTTAAGAATATGTTCAATATATCATTGAAAAAAATCTTGAATAATAAAATTTATTTTTAATTTTTGTAAGACATGAATCACAATTAAATCAAGAAATATGATTTATGAGAGAATAAAATTGTAAAAAACACAATTTTGGGGCATACACATACTAAAATATAATCATTTTTAATCAACGATCACTAATAAGAATATCATTTTGGGTTGGGTCCACTACCCATTACAAAATATCCTTAGTCAGGTATTACTCAAAAAACTATAATACTCGATTTTTTTAGTCCCCTTTGAATCAAATTCTTTTTCATGGTTCAACCCTTATAAAATCATAGTGGACAGAAATCCGTAATAATTGGGGTTTAATCTCTATTTTAGTCCTTATTATTTCATGACATGTAAATATTTACCCAATGAATTAAATGTCAATATTATTTTGGTCATACCCATCAAATATTCCTAATCAACTCATATTTATTCCATAATATTATGGAATATTCAGCATATTTTAAATACTATGGAAAAGAATCATGTTTCAAAAACCTTTCAACAATTCATCTGAACATAACCTTTGGAAAATAAATAAGATTTATAAATTTATTGTTATCAAAATAATTATCCATATGATAAAAAATATGATATCATTGGTTCATATCCCAAGTAAAAATGAAGTATCATTTGATGATATCATCTTAGAAGAACAATTCCTTAAAAACATCACATAGATCATTTTTAGAAAAAAATTCCATTTTTAATTTGAAATCATATATTTAAAATCCAAAAATTTTAAATATATTAATTAAAAATTTATCATTTATGATTTTATTTTCAGGTAAATCATAAAATATCCCAATCAGAATCAAAATCTTAAACTGTCCCGGTAAAAAATGAGATTGAAACTAGAAACCCTTATTAATTTGGTAACCTTCAATAAAAAACTAATTAAACAGATAACATTAAAAGGATTTTTAAATCCACATAATTTTCATGAAATCATAAAAATACATTCATGGATAGTATCTCTATCACATAAAATAAAAAAGTGCCGAAAATGGTATAAGTCTTGTATAAATAAATATGAGATGATAAACCCTTAGATAAATTACAAAATTCATTTACTGTTATATGTCATATGATATAATAAATTTAAATTTATTGTAATTATATACCAAAATCATGGGAATAATAATAATATCTTATATGATCCACTTATTACATTTCAACCCCCCATTTTTTAATAATTACTTATTAAAACCTTAATTTTTTTTGTTTCAATTTTCATGAATGTTTTTCATTGGATATTCTAGTACATGTACATTGATCATAGTTACAAATATATATATAGTTTTAAATAGGATATAAACATAATATATATTCAATAAATATATATATTTATATATATATATTCAACCCTAAAATATATAGTTATAAATATGAATTTAATCATTCTTGGAGACAATATGTCATACATACACTTTAACACTATTTTCATTTCTTAAAGGATGGAACGATATAAAGAAAAATAGTAATTAAACATTATAGGATAATTTATGTATAATATATATTATGTGTATTAATTATATAAAACCTTATTAACAACTTCATAAAATAGAAATAAAAACTCACATAAAATTTTGGATGTGGTAATCCACATGTACACAGGAGAGACATTATCATTTTCCCTGGGATCTGAAGAATGTGGATTACTGTTGTCAAAAAATCATAATAATTATTTATATGAAATATCACAATTTTATTATTTTATAATGGTTACAATTTATTTAGTTGATTTTTATTTAGAAATAAACTAAATTAGGTATGGTAAGATAATAACCACATATTTAGTAGACCTATTTTAGATTACTTCTTCAGGACCCTCAGAGTGGTATTTGAAGAAGAAAAGAACAAGTAATTAGTAAATATGTATTTTTAAAAGAGAATTTGTAGGGATTGGTTGATATATAAGTCTCAAAGGTTTTGAGGAATATAGAAGAAGTGGAAACCTTTTATAAGCAAGGGGAGGGGCGCACTTGGAAATAACTAAAGTATTAATTTAATATAAATTAATTACCAGTAAAAAATGAATCATAATTTATATGATTATAATATATTATTATTATTACCCTTAATAATAGTATAAAATATTTTTTTTCTTATTTTTGATATGATTTGAACATTATCTATTAATTTTAACCTGTGTTATCCCTTTTAACAATTATAGTGATATGAATGTTTATTACCCATTAGAAGTGAAGGAAGTGACAATAAAAGGAAAAGTTGATGATAAAAAGACTAATATCGATATTACAAACTACATGACCTTGAATTTATAATTATATTTTTTTTTATGAATTTTTAATCATTTAATATCTTTTTTATTATAAAATAACATTAATGGTATTTTTAGGAAATATATGAAATATTATAATATAATATGTGTCCAAATGAAATGAAATTATTAAAAAAAAATAAAAAAATTATATTTACTATTTTTTGTGAATATAATCAACCAATAAATAATTTATATGTTTTTAACTCATTTAAACCATATCATTTGGTTTTAACCCGTGGTTAACAAATTTAAACCCTAACTATTGTAATTATTATTTTTATATTAAATGTGTATAATTATACTTTTTATGTGAAAATTGGATCATACTGGATATGGGGTAATATTTTCTGCTACCCCTTATAATTTCTTACATTTAATTTTATTTTATTTTTAAATAATTTTATTAAATACATTTATCATAAAATATTGTTATTGACAGTTTAAGAAATATTCCAAAAATATTGCATTGAAAAAAAATTTGACAAATATAATTCGAATATAATATTTAAATACATTTATAATAGGTTTATTTGATTCTTTAAAACTCATTGGATAGTATAAATGACTCAAAAAATATTAATTTTTGTGTTTTGTAGTAATTAATTTTATTTTTTAATACATGGAAAAGCACTGTGTCATTGTTGCAGAAGTATTTACGGTCATTATAAAATAACATAGAATTAAAAAAAATCACCTCATTAAACAAATAAAACATATTTAAAATAATAATTAATAATCAATAATAAATTTTCTTCACTAACATAATATGTTAAAGATATTACAAAAAATAAAATGGCATTATGAACATTAATTTTTCTTTTAATATTATAATGGTCAAAATCAAATAAAAATGTAAAATTTCAAAATTCTATATTTTTATATGATTATAGATGATATAGACTAAAAAATGAAATAAATACAAATGTTTTATCGAAATGTATTCCAAATCTAGTTATATTTAACCTTAATTAACATATTATAACATTATAGTGGAATTTTTTTCCATAATAGTTAGAATTTATATTTTACAACAATTTTGTTCAAATTATTACATATTTTTACTTACTATTATTACAATAATGGAAAAAATTTTATCAATTTCAATTAATATATGTTATATTATTTATGTGAAGATTAAATCTTTAAAACATAATGAAATTTTTTTTTTGGAAAAATTACTTTTAATGTAGAAATAATTTTCATACCAAATTCCTCCATAAAATTTATTCCCAAGATCATAATTTATTAATTCAAAATATAAGAGAAATAATTTTAAAATTAAAAAATATACAATAATTATACTTTGTAAATTCATGATACAAAATGAATTTTTTCTAAAAATTATTATTTTTCACAATTCATCGAATTTTTTTAGGAAATTCCTAATAAATCTATGTTATATAAATTTTACACGATTATTTAAATAATTATATTAATTTTATAAAGTAATGATTATAAATTATATAGAAACTAATTATAATAATCAATTATAAAAATAAATAAAAAACATTTCTCACAAAATATAATTTAAAGAATAAAATTACTTTACTTTAAATGAAGTCCCTATATACTAAGAATTGTTCAAAAATATTTATAGGTTATGAAGTTTTTATATATATTTCATAATTTAGTTTCTTTTATTCATTCCCTCAAATTCATCAATTGAGATATATTAATCATATAACAATAATATTTCATGGTTCATTAAATATTGGTGTAACATGTTGTACACACGATGAAACATAGTGTTATTATAAAATGTATGGGTTTATTAAATATATTTAGGAAAGATTATGGAATTATATGTTATGATAGATATTATTTTTATACATCACGTTAGAGTTTATTTGTGGAAACAAATATAAAATGTTTGAGTTTACATAATCTAAATTCTGATTCATTGAGACATAATACACTTTGTGAATCATGTTTTTCTTTTTTTGGTGTATTTAATACCAATGTTTGTTATTTTTGTCATGATTTTTTATTTAATTTAATATAAGTTTGAAAATCGCAATTACTTATTTCAAATTGAATATGATTCAATTATTACCCAAGTAGTATCGATTTTTGGTAACTCATATTTTTTTCTTTAATTTATATTTATTACCTAGATCATATTTCATATTTGTCGGATACATTATACTATTGATTGTATAATATGGTATTCTATTTGTTTTTCTATGGATTTACATTATTACCACATAAATCCTTTATGAATATTTTTATCCTTAAGATGTATATTTCAAGTAACTAATGGTGGTAGATGAAACAAAATTTCCTTTAAATATAAATTGGTATCATGATCATCATTATTTTAGGATTTGGTTATAATACAATAATATTTTTTTTATTTTATTTTGTAACATAGTTTTGTAAAATATATATTTAATAAATAAATGTTTTTCTTACTCAATTTTAAATATGAGTTTCAAATATAGGTATTTTAAACTATTTAATAGGTTCCTTTCCTTTAATTATAATTTTTTTTATCATTGGTTCCAAATTTCAAATATTAAAAATTTATGAAATTTTCATTGTTTTATTTTTAGAGATAATTTGTTTTAAATTAATGGTTGTCAGTGTCTTCCACATTATGTTATGAAAGGATAAATTTTAAAGTGGAATGCATTTTTTATTTTATAACAAAGTTAAAAATGTTTTGGAAAATAACTTTTAGGATTTTTCGCTAATTTTAACAATTATATTGAAAAACATTAATCTCATGGGATTTTTGTTATAGGATTTTTTTTCTAATAAATAAATATATTTAAAAATTTTGGGATTTAAATAATGGTATAATAGTATTCAATTCTTGATTCTCTATTTCGGGATATCATTCAAAATTCTATTTTAAAATGATATTTTTCTTCTATGTCAACATTATTCTAAATTCTATTTTTTTTCAAAGGGATTTTTTCTTCATAAACAATCGACCTTATATCTCTCGATGGAATATGAAATATTCATTTCTATTATAAAAATTATCCATCAATTCTTCTTCCTTACCTATTCATCCGTTGTGTATACTCATGGTTCTTTCCCAATAAATTTCCCACACAAACAATATTTATATTATTTATTTGATTGATGGTTATACCCCTAGATTTCATATATTGATTTATTGAGGATATATAGGAAATCTCAATGCTTTTTAGTCTAATATAGATGTTTATTGATTTCTCAGGCATGATTATTATGTATTTTTTACCCATTACCTCATATAACGAATAAATTGGACATAAATAAGCAATTTGTAGTGTATGAGATTATATAGAGACTAATCTAAATTTTTTGTATTAGGAAAAAACCACATTTAGGAATTTGGTGTATGCCTTATCAATGTATTTTTTATATCATGAATGTGATATTAACAAAAATAATTATTTCTTATCACAAGAATTTATATTAAGATCAAGATGGATGGCATTATTCATGCCTTAAATACAAATTCAATAACACTTATCAACATTATCTATTTAAATTAATTCATATCCATTGATTTATTATACTCTATATTTTAGTTTATTAAGGAATTATGAAAAACAAATTTCCTACCATAAGATTTATTCCATGATTAACATAGTTGTATGTTTTTTATAGATGATTTTTTTGAAAACCCATTACTATGTTTTCATTTTTAAATGTTATGAAAAAAATTATGATACATTAAATTATTAATAGTATTTTTTATATGTTTTGACAGATGTTGAATATTTTTTATTGTTTAAAAAGTTCGTAGTGTCATGAAATAATAACGCACAGTCGATTAGCATTGTTAGTTATTGATTTGTCCTACCTCTATCAATCTCATAAACTGAAAGGAAAATTATGATTTAAGATATATAATAATATTTATCGATTTTGTAATAAAGGATGATTATATACATAATTAAATAGTTGGTATCTAAATGAGTATATAAATTATAAGTTTATGAAATCAATATTATAAGTATTGGTCCGGGGAATCACATTTCTGGAAAACTAAAATGATTTTCATATATTTATTTACCTCTTAGACTCTGGAAATATTTCACTAAAAACCTATTTTGGGAACACATGATGTTTTCAAGAAACAATTATCTTGTTGGAATTTTTTTGTTTTGATCTGAGTTGTTATTAGAGTTATGTTTTATTCACCCTATACATTTGTTTGTTGATATATAAAAGAGATATAAATTAAATAAATATATGAAATATAACGCCCCAACCCCAGAAGCCCAGAGTAGGTGCATTATTTTAATACATTGAAATAATTACAACGAATCAAATCTTGAATGACTTATCAGTTTAGCAGTCTTTGAAAATAGATTACATACATTAACATTATATTACACATTAGAAGATAAAACACAATGTAAATGATCCTTTGAGACCCCCATTATACCCCCAGATTAACCCTGTTTATCAATCATAAAACACTTCTTAGAATCCTGAGAAAATAAAACATAAGAAAGGGGTGAGCTCAAACTCTCAGTAAGGGTATGCAATCTAGCTGAAGATAATATAAATATTAGGCATGGTGAATAATTGAAAACGCATGTCTTTACAAATAATAACCATAAACACTTTTATGGTAGAATTATGAGCCGAGTAAATAATTCCATAATAAAACCTAGTCATTGGTATTCTATTAGTCGAATAAACACATGAACCATAAATATTATTTTTATAATGAGGGAATCTATAATGCAGGACATTCAAAAACATTGTGTCAAGGACTAGGCCAAGATGTCTAAATTTGTTTAGGCCTCAACCAAAACCATATATCAAATTGGGAAAGGGCTTGGCCAATTCCACGTCTAATTGTCTCATGAGGCCTATCGATGCATCGAGGAGCTATAGCAGGCTCCACCTGTCACATACAATGTCCAATACATTCCCCATAAAAAAAGGTTGAAACATAACATAAACATTCATTTTAAAACTAGTATATTAAATATCAATACTTTTACCATAAACCATGAATGATATAAAAATTAAAAATCCACATTCAAACATATCTCAAAACAATCAATACAATATGGAAGATTTTTATAATAATAAATCAACCTCAAAAAAGTTTAAAATCCATCAAGGGATGTTGACATAGATGAAAATGATTTTGTAAAACTTTTTGAGAGAAATATCCCTTTTAATGTAAACATTTAAAAGTAAATCAATTTAAAAAAGAATAAATTTAAAGACATTTTATTACCAAAGTGTCCCATACAACTTTTAATCTTTTTAAAGGAATTATAATTTTTAAAACATTCACTTACATATAAATAAATCCTTAAAAACAATTTTGAAAATATATACATTAATGAGAATGATTTAGAAGAATAAATATTTAAAACATTTCAAATTATGTTTTAGTAAATAGTACCATAAAATTAATCCATTTGAAAAATATTTTTTGAAACATGGACATGGATAACAAATATGCCCCAGTATATACTTACGTAAAAACAACCTTGGATACTAATGAGATTGTGAAATTAACCCTTACTTTGCACTTTCCCTGGGTCAAGGGTATGTTTAACCTTTTGTATAAAGACCCTAGTATGTTACTAAATAATACTAGAATAATATTTATATTTATTATATCATAAAATATTCATTTTTGACTTTATACAACCCATTTTACAATGACTTCCATGTTAAATTAACATTTCGGGTAATACTCACTTTCATTATCATATGTGTTTTAACTTGTTATTCTTGATCGTATCATTTAGATCGTGATTTAAATTATTACAGAATATAATCCTTGATTTATATATTATATATATTTATAATATAGATATTTATAATATATGTATATATGGAAAATAAGACACCGTTTATTGAGACGGTAGGTCGTATGTTCGAATAAACATTGTTTCCGCTTTCATATCGTATTGATCAGAAGTAAGTGAATAAGATATAAGTATGTACATACATATATATATATATTAAGTGAAATTATTATTTCATATATTACATACTTATTAATAATATATATTTTATTATAATCATCATTGAATGGTGAACGTGGAAATGAATCTCATCACGTCGTGGAGATGTAAATCCGTACGTACGCACGAGCGACAATATCATTATATTGATTGTTAAATCATATTTAATTTTATGGTATATCATATATAAATAATAATTAACATGTTATATTTATAATTTAAATCATTTATACTCATTACTATTCCCGTCCAAATAATCAAATGTTTGAATAACAAACTACACCACGACGTGGAGACGGTAATCCATATGTACACACGTATGATGACATTATCATTCATAGGATTGATAGAATAATGAATATGGTTGTAAAATTTTTATAATAACATCAAATTATATAGAATATACTGGATTTATTATTTTAGAATGGTTTCTATAAAGAAATAGGATGTGGAAGAAGAAAAGAACTTGAAAGAGTTGATGAAATATTCACCTCTTCTTTGGGTTCATCCATTTGACTTGATCAAAATGGCTCTTTAAGAAGGATTCTTTACCAATGGAAGGACTCAACGATAAAGAGAGTAACGTTGGGAAGATATTTTGGTAGGGTATGGCTACGATAAATGGCATTGGTTGTGTGATTTTGAGAGACGGGGAAGTGCCCATTTATAAGAGGGGTGAGGGTTACTTTAGAAAATGATAAAAGTATTAAATTAGTATACAATAATATTCGGTTTATAATGATCCAAATGAATTTATTTAAATCCATACGTGTGTATGGGTAGAAATTCTCTCATCTAATATGTTTTAGACTATTTTAGTTTACTGTATTAACATTATCTTTTATATTTTACTCTTAGTAAAATAGTTTAACTTTTACTGTGTCTTCGTGTATTCTTACACTATATGGTTAATAAACATACTATAAACGTCCATGAGAACCACAAGTGGTTCATTAATGACATATATAATATTATTTAAGACTTTTGGAGGAACCTGAGATTTTTATGAATATTATATTAATCAATAATATAGTTTTTGTTGTAAAAACTATTTTATGCCAATTTTGACACTATTTGGTATTTGTTTTTTTTTGATAAAATCATAACAGCATGATTACTTCAAAAAAATTAATTTAATCAACAATAACATGTCATATTAACCTATAAAATTTGTAGAATTTATCAAATGTCTCAAATTACATTTATTTGCGTATTTATAATATCAATTATTTTAATCTTCTATTAATAATGTAATTACTGCATCATCATTGAGTCAATAATTAATTTAAAAATTTAATGTCTAAAAATTATAAATAATATACCATTACGTATTATATTTTCTTTTCTTTCTAATGAATATTTACAGTCAAATTTATCTTATGTATAACCCTATATTAAAAAAAATCTAGTTATAAAAACTTGAGTTTAACACTTTTAACTCTTCTTCAAATTAAATAATAATAAATGTCCTAATCAAATCCAAGGGGACCTAAAGGTTCATATTTTATTCATAAGGTTTTTTTTTGTCAATTTATACTTATCCAATATAATTAGGATGTGTGTTAAGGTAATTATAATATCATTTTTACCCATAATTAACATATTTAATTTTAACGGTGGTAAATAAAAGTCAAAAGATACTATTCACCAAAAATTAATTTCATCTTATTGAACCACATTTTACTTACTGAAGATAACTGTGTATCTCGGATTTTTGAAATTCAACTCACTGAAGCAGTAAAATTATGTTTTATACAAATTTTCAAATGCTCCTAAAAAGTGGGTAAAAGATGGTAAAAAGTTCAATAAATTTTTATACATCTAATTTTATTGTAAAAAATATTCCAATGAATTACATTGAAATAAAATTTTTATTATGTATCTATTTTTACTTAAAATAAATTTAAATAAAATAATTAATTATTTAAATAAAATGTGGATTTTAAACATTAACGTCGTGTTTTTTTACTATTCATCAATAATTTAATGTTTTTAGAAAAATACCGAAATTTCAACATAATCTAATTTTGATATTAAAAATTAAAAACTGATTTATGAATTACAAATTTTAAAACATATAAGATTCATTAATTAATTTAAAATTAATTCCCGTTGTCAAAACCAAAAAGTGTATTTTTAATAAATAATAACTATCAAAAGATTAACACTTGTTTTTGTCCAATTTCAATGTGAAATTACTTAAAATGACCATAATTGGATTAAATGGTAAAAATATAATCTATTTATATTTCCAAACCATTAAAAATTATAATGTAACACAATAAATTGTTTTGATTAAAAAAGTTGTTTTCAATATTTTTCATTATTCACCCAAATATGAAAGTTATCAAAAAAACACAAAAAATTTATTGAAACTAAATTCTTATGCCCTGATTCTAAAAAAAGATTATTTTTTAAAATTGAATATATAAAAGTTTCAAATATTGGATTTATAAAATGGTTCTCCATTAAAAGGTGTTAAAATTGCATTTTTTGAAAGAAACTTCTTTTATCTGAAAAGACTGAATTTGTTTTCACATTATGTCTAAGAAACGTATAATATAGATTCTAAAATTAAAAGGATTATATAAAATTTAAAATTTAGTTAATACTATTCATAACCACTTTTGAACAGATTGTTTGGTATGTTGTAGTGCGCTCGAACTCAGTATTGTGTGTAGCACAAGAAACTGAATTACATTAATTAGATAATGTACAATAAAATCTTCGGGTCTTACATTCTCCCCTCCTTCAATTAATTTAATCCTCAAAATTTGAAATTGTTCATTGAAAATAAATGTTTAAATGTAGAAAAATACCTTTGTGGAAAACCCACATCAGAAATTGGGTAAATATAATTTAGTATTAATAAGAGAGAAACGACAAATTTAAAAGTTACCACCAATTTATGATCTCAATTAAAAAAACATTAGTGGAAATTAGAGACACATAATTAGTGAGGAAATGTAAGTATTTATATATAGTGATGGTGGAAATCAATAAAAATATATTATTTAACTACATTGACATAAAAATCCATTATCAAAACCATTTTCAAAACCAAAATACCTAAAAAGAGAATATGGTATTTATTTTTCTTTATTAAAAAACATTTAGGCTTGTTAAGGAAGCCAAAGATCAAATAAAACTCATGGTGGTAGAAAGGTCGTTTTCACCGCTTCTATTGAAAAAATCATTCCTTTTTTTCATTTAGTAAAATACTTCGTAGAAAAATATTTCCCTTTAAATGATAAGTCAAAGGGTTTTATACACCGTATAAAAGAAAGTCGTTTAGAAATAAAAGGATGCTTCAATGAAAGGAGATTGAGACGAAATCCCATAACTAATGTATAATAATTAATTTTGTTATATAATAAGTGGAAATGTATATATATCTATATATACATCAAATGTAGAGTTTCATAATTCATCTAATTCCTACCACAAATTCATCTTTCACTCAAAAATATTTTAAAAATATATATTCAATTATCATAATCATATCGGGTTCCGAAAATAATGAATTTATAATTCAATTATCAGAACTTTTAAAAAATGAATTGACGTTATACAATCCAGGGACTCCATATAGTCTAGTGGTAGGCAATAAATCTCAATCGCACTATGGTTGTGGGTTCGATTCCTGCAGCTTTGCCTGACGCGATGGGTTGTCACACGGTCTTCGTGTTGTCCTTTTTATAATAATCCAAAAATTAACCTTAACAATAGTATCCAATTTCAAACATAATCCATTCAAACCTTTATACATAACCAAAATACTTATATCCAATCTCACAGTCCAAAATTTATAAGGACGTTTAACACAATGAAGATCATTTTTTCCACGTAATAACATGTGAACACCTTCATCATGTATTATTTTAAAACATAGTAACACCCTGAATAACCATGAAACTTTATTGATTACATTCATGATCCCTTATATTTTATATAATACTGGATATATTACTTATATCAAATAAAATTTGAATATTCCAACAATGATGAAATAATCAAACTATTAATTTGTACCCAGGAATTCATGAATATCCAATATAATTTATCCAAATCAACCATCTCTTATTCCAAAATAACAACCTCATTATCAAGACCATATTAAGGATTACCTTTCCTTCAACCATGTATTTTCCAAAATGTGTAGCTTGATATTAATTTACTTTTCTTGGTTCCACACAATGGAATGTTCTTAATGAAATATTATTGCAGTAAAATCCTTATTTATCTTCATAATTCATATAACCAGTATATTGTTGATACAACACTCAAATGAAATTTTTCTATAACAACAAAATAAGAACACTAGTCATTCCTCTTTATTTAAGTTAGTATAATATCTTTATTATTATACAATATCATCATTTATGGTATAATCTGATGACAAGGACATTAATTCTAGTAGTGTCCCAACAACTTGTAGAAGAAGCGTTTTACATTTGAATCATTTTTCTTACCCTTGTAATGACGAACATGGTGTCCTTTTTCTCCACACTTATAACGAACACCCATTCACTTCAAACATTTTCAAAGGTGTTTCTTTCCACATTTATCACATATTGGAAAATTCATATTTCCCTTTTCTCTTTATCCATCTTTCTCTCCACATCCTTTTCTTATATTTATTCCCTTCAAATCCATAGGAATCAGAGAATTCGTTACATATCTTATAAACACATGATATTATTTCATCATATTATGAGAATACATGGGAGACTATTTCCCTTCTAAATGTTTGCTTAATACAATGAATAATATTATCCTTCTTACACTTTGGATCATACGTATTGCAGGAGTTCTCATTCATTCTAATGGGCGCCATTTCAATACAATGGCATACACTAGGTCCGTTTCTTAATCACACTGAATAATTCCAAATATGTAAAATACATAATGTAAATTGAACAGTTTATTTATATAATCCATAATAATAAATATGTTTTCTTTCCGGAATTATTTACTCCTAAGTCCTTCATAATGGATTCTAATGAAAATGTGAATTATCCTATGCATATCCCTTAGGAGTGTTGTAACCAATAGTGCAGCAAGACACGTTGTCATGCATCAGTTCTCATTTGAGTCTAGCTCAAAGCCGTGTTTTTGGGTTTTACCACTAGGTATATCTATTCCAGACCAACCTCTACCAACTCATATCTAGAAACTGATGTATTGCATGGAAAACTCAGAAATTCTCTACTTTACCAAAATTATAGTAAGTTCTTCTATGCTAATCCTCAATGTCTATATTTGGGTAGTGTTCTCTAATCCTGGTTTATCTAAATATATTTCCAAGGTTGTTGCTGAAATTCTTCTGATACAAACTTTAATGCACCGACCCCAGAAGCCCAGAGTAGGTGCATTATTTTAATACATTGGCATGATTACATGGAATAAAGTCTCGAAGGACCGGTTAGTTTTGCATTAATGGGAAATAGATTACATACATGAATGCAACATTCACATTTTTAGATAAAATAGAACATAAATGATCTTTTGAGACCACCATTAATCCCCTTTCTTAACCCTTATTATCAATCATAAAACACTTCATGGAATGTAAGGAAAATAAAACACAAGAATGGGGTGAGATAAAACACTCAATAAGGGTAAGCAATACATCAGAACATAACATAAATATTAACCATGGTGAATAATTAAAAACACATGAATTTAAAAATAATAAACATGAACACTTTTATGGTAAGAATATGAGCTGAGTAAATAATTCCATTATAAAACATTTTCATGGGAATTCTACTAGTTGAATATCTACATAAACCATTTTTGTTATTTTCATAATGACGGAATGTATAATGTCAGACATTCTGAATCATTTTTCCAAGGACTCCGCCAAGAAATCTAAAAATGATTTAGGCCTTTTCCAATAACATAATTCAAATTGGGAAAGGCCTCATCCAATTACATGTATAATTGTATCATGAGACCTACCGTTGCATTGAGGAGCAACAACGGGCCCCATTCATCACCTACTAAGTCCAATACATCACTCATACGAAAATTTTGAAACATATCATAAATATTTGTATTAAAACAAGCATACAAAATGTCAATACATTAACCATAAACCATGAATGGTATAAAAATAACACATCCATAGTAAAAAATAACACAAAACTGTCAATAAAATATGGATTATATGTATCATAAAAAATCAACATCAAACCAGATTGAAATCCATCAAGTGATATTGACATAGATAAAAATGATTTTGTATAGCATTTTTTTAGAAATATCAATTTTCATGAAAAAATATAAAAGTCAAATAATTTAGAAAGAAATAAATTTAAACAAATTTTTTAATAAGGTGTCCCATACCAATTTAAAACTTTTTAATGGAATTAACAATTTCAAAATATTCAAGTTCATATAAATAAATCTTTAAACCCCATTTTGAAAACATGGACATTAATGAGAACGAACTAGAAGAATAAATATTTAAAACAAGTAAAACGATGTTTTAGTCAAAAGTCCCTTAACAATAATCCCATTGAAATTTTTTTATTAAACATGGAAATGAATAATAAAGATTTCCCAGTAGATACTTACGTAAAAACAACCATGGATAATAATGAGATGGTGAAATTAACCTTTACCTTGCGCTTTCCTTGGGTCGAGGGTATGTTTAAGCTCTTGTATAATGACCATATTATGTTATTAAATTATACCAGAAGTATATTCATATTTATTATATCATAAATTATTCATTTATGACTTTATAAAACCCATTTAAAAATTATTTCCATGTTAAATTAACATTTTGGGTAATACCCGCTTTCTTTATCACTTGTGTTTAAACTCTTTATTCTTGATCGTATGATTTGGATCATGATTTAAATGAATCCATAATATAAAAATTTATTTATATATCATATATATTTAGAATATATATATTTATAATATATTTATATATGAAATGGAAGGTACTCTTTTCGGAGACAGTAGGTCGCACGTACGCATAAACGATGTTTTTGTTTTCATATCGTATTGAACAGAAGTAAGTGAATAAGATATATGTAAGCAATTATATATATATATATATATATTCAATAGAATTATTATGTCATATATTACATACTTATTAATAATATATATATTTTTATATTCATCGTTGAATGATGAATGTGGAAATGAATCTCATGGCGTCATGGAGACGGTAATTCATACATACGCACGAGCAACAATGTCATTATATTGAAGAAGAAATCGTATGTAATTGGATGGTATATTATATATACAGAATAATTATAATGTTATATTAATTATTTATATTAGTTATACTCATTATTATACCCATCCAAATAATGAATTGTTTGAAAAACAAACAACACCAAGACGTGGAGATGGTAATCCGTACGTACAAACGTATGATGACTTTTTCATTTATATAATGTATATAATAATTAATATGGTTTTACCATTTTTATAATAACATATAAGTATATAGAAGATATTGGATTTATTATTTTTTAATGGACACAAAAAAGACAGAGGATGTGGAAGAAGAAACGAACTTGAAAGAGGTGATGAAATATTTACCTCTTCTTTGGGTTCTTCCTTTTGACTTGATCAAAAGGGCTCCATAGGATGTAATTCTAACCAAAGGAATCCCTATAGGAAAAATATACGAATTTCGGAAAAATATTTGTGCAGGGGTGGCCGAGCCAAATGGCTTTGGAGGTGTGATTTTTAGAGAAGGTGAAGTGCCCTTTTATAAGAGGGGTGAGGGTCACTTTAAGAAAAGATTAAAGTATTAATTTATTATACAATCATATTCGGTTTATAATGGCTAAAAATGAACTTATTTTTATCCTTAGGTGGATATGGGTCTATATCCTCTCAAAAAATAGGTTTTATACAAGTTTAGGTTACCATTTTAACCTTATCTTTTAGATTTAACTCAAAGTTAAATAGTTTATCTTTTACCACGTCTTCTTGTATTCCTACACTCTGTGGTTAACAAATATACTCCAAACATCCAAGATAACTTTAACTGGTTAATAGATAACATATATAATATTATTTAAGCCCTTTATTCCGAACCTTATATTTTTAGGAATATTATATCAACAAATAATATAGTTTTTGTTTTAAAAACAATTTTATGTGAATTTTGACACAATTTGGTATTTGGTGTTTGTTTAAATCATAAAAACATGATTAATTTTAAAAATATTTATTGAATCAGCCCTAAAATTTCATATTAACTTATAAAATTAATAAAATTCATCAAATTCTCAAATTAAATTTATTTGGGTATTTATAATATCGATTATTTTAATCTTTTATTAATAAAGTAATTACTGCATCATTATTTTGTAAAAAATAAATTTATTTATATAATGTCTAAAAATAATAAATAATATACCGTTTTGTAGGAAATATCTTTATCATTATAATGAATATTTATATTAGAGTTTATATTATGTATAACCCAATATTAAACATGCTTTAGTTATGAAAACATGAATTTGACACTTTTAACTCTTCTTTAAATTAAAAAATAATAATGTCATAATCTAATCCAAGTGGACCTAAAGGATCAAATTTTATTCCTAAGGTTGTTTTTGGTCGAATTATTATTTTATAATATAATTAGTACATGTATAATGGAATTTATAATATAATTTTACCCTTAATTGCCCTATTTACTTTAACAGTGGTAAATAAAAGGCAAAAGTTACTGTTCACCAAAAATTATTTTCATCTTATTGTATGAGATTTTAATTTCTAAGGTTAACTGTGTCTCTTGTATTTTTTAGATTCAACTCAAAGAATCTATAAATTTATGTTTTATACAAATTTCAAAATGCTTCTATAAGGTGGGTAAAAAACGGTAAAAAGTTCAATAAACTTTTATAAATCTAATTTTATAATAAAAAATATTACAATAAATTAAATTGAACTAATATTTTTATTATGTATCTATTTTGACATAAAATAAATTTAAATAAAATAATTAATTATTTAAATAAAAAGTGGGTTTTAAACAATAACGCAGTGTTTTCACTATTCATCAAAAATTGAATGTTCTCAGAAAAATACCAAAACATCACCCAAAGATTATTTTCATATTAAGAATTAAAAAATGAATTATATTTTTACCAATTTAAAATCATTGAAATTTCATTATTTAATTTAAAATTAATTCTCGTTGTCAAAACCAAAAAGTGTATTTTTAAGAAATAATAACTATCAAAAGATTGACAATTTTTTATATCTAATTTCAAAGGTTAATTACTTAAAATGACTATAATTAGATTAAATTGTAAAAATATAATCTATTTATACTTCCAAACCATTAAAATGTATAATTTAACAGTATAAATTATTTTTATTAAAAATGTGGTTTTCAGTATTTTTCATTATTCACACAAATATGAATGTTATCAGAAAAACACCAAAATTTAATTGAAACTAAATTATTATGTCATGATTATAAATAATAAATATTATTTTGAAAATTTAATACATGAAAGATTAAAATATTGGATATAAAAAAGTTTTTCCATTAAAAGGCGGAAAATTTTCATTTTTTGAAAAATACTTCTTTTATCTAAAAAAAGAATTTGTTCTTACATTGTGTCTAAGAAACACATAATATGGATTCAAAAAATTTAATTAATATATTAAATTTAATATTTAGTTAATACTACTCATAACCTCTTTTGAACAGCTATTTTGGTAAGCCGTAGTGCGCTCGAACTCAGTGGTGCATGTAGCACAAGCTAATGCATTACATTAATGAGATAATGCACTGTGAAATATTGGGGTGTTAAAAGAACCGAAAAATAAATTACATATATTGGAATATATTTGGAGAATTTTTTATTGAGATTTAATATTCTAGTGCCTCTACTGAGGAATGTATGAAAAATTTGAAGTGTGCATCTATTATTCATTAGACAATAGCATATGATTAGCATTGACTACTAATGTTCCAATTGGAATTTGATCATATTATGATAATGTGATATAAAATAATAAAAATTTGTAATATGAACACTAATAAAAAAATTTGAATATGGGTTTTGATACGAAATCATAGATCTATGATATGTTAATAAGTCTTAATAATTCAATATTAAAGTGATTATTATTCAGGTTAAAAATCTAAACATCATCGATAATTGATTTATTTATTATTGAACTAATTTCAAAGATATTAATAATTATCAACATAATATATTAAAAGTTATTTGTTCAATGGTGAATCATATTAAAGTTGTATCAAAGGATAAGAGACATGAATCAAATTAAATTAAAAAATGAAGGTAGAGAATGATGAAATTTATACACAAATGGAGAAATTGTTATAGGAGAATGAAATTTTGAATAATGTGGATATAGCCTTAAATTAATATTTTATAAAAATTTGTGTAATTATGAAAGGTAAAATTTACTTACAAGAAGAACAGTCACATGATTTTGACAAAATAATGGCATTAGAAAAGGTGTTCGAATCTCGCATTATCCCTCTAATGAAAAATCCTAAAGATAACATAAAAGGTTCAAAGGAATATAGTAAATAGTTAATTATAGGACAACCCATATTAAAAATAAATATGACATAATCAAGGATCCTTATGATACATTGTAAACCTATAATGAAAGGAATTCAATCTTTCTCTAAGAAGAATCAACAAGTGAAGCCCACCATTAAGAAAATCCTAAGCTACTTATTAAGTGAAAAATTATTTCCTAATCTAGAATATGAGAATCAAGGATAATGGTGAGAAATATTATAGTTTTTTGTAACAATGGAACCTAACATAAGTGTATTCCAATAATCTCAAGGTATAAATGCATAAAATAAGAAATACTCAAATAAAATATCAACAAATACATTGTCATACAAGGTCTAGTTTTTAATGGATTTTTTTTAAATTATCCATGATATGATGATAAATATTATATATATTGATAAAATAAATATATCTTATGTAATTACACTATTCCGACAATATAATGGATTATATATTTTGTTGGAATAAATATTTTGGTACTGGATAACACATTTAAAACATTGGATAAAAATAATAGAACTCAATGAAATCAACAAGTACTAAAAATGGAAACCTAATGAAATTCTTCTAGGGATTAAAAAAATTAATGTAAGAAGAATAAATTTTATAAAACTAAAAGGGAAATGGATAATTATATAATGAGGGTTTCACTAAGGATGAAAAATCACATGGTTGATCGAATAACTAACATATAGAACATACAAAATGCATTATTCAGTAGTTTCATAAAATATAAAACACAAAAATAGTATATTAGTATTGTGGGGTTTCATAATAAAATGGAAAACCAAAAATTTAGTAACAAAAACTCAAGATGTTTTTAACTGCTGGTATAAAAACAATTATAATTTATATGAGAAAATAAGATGAAATGAATGGAGAAAACCTGAATGCATTCAATGAAATTTTCTAAATATAAAGAAATATATTTCATGGGATATTTAAATAAGTCCATCATGTTTAAAGTGGATTCCATTGTAATTTTAATTCTATTTTTATGGAGTAAATTTTTAGAAATATAAGAAGATAATTTGGAAAATTAAAAGGGCTGAAAAATATGTTCCAGTAAAATAATTTTTATAAAACATGGAATGGGTTCTGTATAAAACAATATATAGGTATAATAAACTTATAAAAATTGTAAAAAAATTACAATTAGTAACATTTTATGAGAACCTTTCAAAAGTATTACCAATTAAAGAAAATATTGTTATTTGGAGCATGCGGAAAAATGAAATCCAATTCAAAAAGAACTTATTTTGGATACTATCAAAACCATTTCCGATTTAAATATGTATTGTAAAGTAAATTATAAAAATAGGTGTTTATTATTTAATCACTATCTTCATCAAATTATGGAAATGGAAGAACCCCTCTCTGGATATAATTAAATACTATAACTATTGGGGATGTGTTGCATGTTTTTGGGGTGATACGATCAATGTAGAGATTACATCAATAGTTTTGAATGGTATCAAGGAATGTTAAAAAGTTTTAATATATATTTGAATAATGAATGTGATATGTTGTTTAATCATAAAATACAATAATATGACAATAATAATAATAGGACTTATAACAAAATAAGTGGTATTATAGTAGCTAACATAATAAGCAAAAAGTACTGTATAATGTTTTAATGTCATGATAACATGATTTTCAATTGATATAAAACCATATACCTTGAAAGACAAGAAAATAATAGATCCCTCGTGATATTTTTTATAATCTCACATGTGGTATCATCATAATTATCTTCAATATTTTAAAATTTTCTATATATTATTGGCATTTATTTGGAATATGATTTCTATATTTGATTTTGGGGGTGAGACATCATGTGGGAGTTTTGACATCAATATTTTCAAGTTGATATCCCAAAAAACAAATGAAGGAAAACAGGTTAATATAAGAATTAATCTCTTTCAACACTTGAAACTATATTAAAAATTTGTATCATTTTAGTACTTATAGTCGAGTTACAATGAATAAATATGGTATAACTGACAATATTTTTAGGCCATTATTATTCAAAAATGGTTGTGTGAAATTTTATCTTATATTATATGAATATTTGCATTGAATAAGTAATGTTTTATGGATACATGATATGTATATATGTAAGTGAGTTCAATGAAAATATGGGGGTTATTAACTTTTTTGTGTTTCATATACGGAGCTTTGACTAAATAGTCTTCGATGTTTTGTTGATTTCACTTTTATAATTAGTAATTCCACAAAATAAAAATAATTGATAATGTTGATAAATGAAATAAAAAATTTTATATAGATATTTTTCAAAACTATATTCAAATATAATTAAATGAAGTAGTACGTGAAGAAAATTTATAGGATTAACATGTGGTCCCATCGATTGAATTATTTTTCTGGAGTTTCAAAGACGAGGGGGATCATAGATTATCATTATTGGATACAAGTATAAACCATGAAGGTTTTTTAATATCTATTGATATTACCACTATTGATATTATTCATAAAATATACAGGTGTAATTCAAAAAAAACATTTTATTAGTATAAAATTATTGATGCCTGTTTTTTTACATTATGGAAATAAGATGAAAATGATAATTAATATAAATCTGTAACCCTTGACTCCCATGGGAAATTTTTTAAAGGATAATAATTTCATTACTTATGGTAGAAGATATAAATTGTATTTTATTTCAAAGGGGTTAAGTAGTATCATTATTCCATTGAATCAATATGTTGGAGTACGGTAGACTAGATTCGTGATAATATTAACAATAAATCCAATGGGAAGAGTATTTTCATTGAATGATGATTTTCAATTCTATATAGTTGATTCAGTTTCAACCATGACATAATGAGATTGATCATGTGGGATTTATTTTTAATCATATGAATAGTTGTATTGGGGATATAGTGTTTCTTGATTGATGGAATAATATCATCGAATATAATAATTAGTGATACTATGATGACATGCTGACAAAGGAATGTTGAATAAATATTAATGTGAGACTGAATATTTATCATGATTATTCTATAATTAAGACGTCCAAATCTATCTTAAGGATCGTTGTGGAGCATCCAACCATAACTTTTGGACCGATGTTCCATGGAAGAATCATCTGTAAATAAATTCATATGTTAACAACACTTGGATAATTTTCCATGATAGGTGATAAATGATATATTATTGAATTTAGCGATGTACATAATGAAGATTAAAAATCATTAATACCTTGATATATTTATTTTATGAATAGTTCTATATATATTATATATATTCCAAAAATTATGGGAGAAAAATTCTATCACTGAATGTATTCTCATTCAAATGAATATTGATACTCTCAAAAGTAATAAGTTCCATGATATCATGTTTTTTATTCTAAAACTAGTAAACTAAAAGATTCTATTGAATATTAATTCAATATTTTTAAAATTATTTTCAATTTTTAAATATGATGTTGGTAAAGAAAGGTAAATATGAAAATATGATGTAGTTTGGGGTTATAAATAATGTAGGTAACATTCAAAGTGAAGTTTTGTGTGGAAGAGATTCAAAAACTGGATTCACAGGAACATATATTTTCTCAACATACAAAAGGTAATTATTTAACTAGAAATTAAAAAGTCTTATATGAATAAGGATGGATAGAAATACATTTTTAATGAAATATTATAAATTAAAAATTACCATGTTTTCACCAATAAAATGTTATGATAAAGAGTTGACAATGTTGATTAAAATTGAGTGACTGAACCGAAAACCATTGTAACATTACACATTTGTAGATAAAACACAGCGTAAATGATCTTTTGAGACCTCCATTAATCCCTTATCTTAACCCTTATTATAAATCATAAAACACGTCATGTAATCCATGGAAAATAAAACATAAGAAAGGGGTGAGCTCAAACACTCAATATGGGTAAGAAATACAACAAAAGATAACATAAATATTAAGCATGGTGAATAATTAAAAACACATTCCTTTAAAAATAATAAACATGAACAATTTTATTGTATGAATATGAGATGAGTAAATAATTTAGTAATAAAACATAGTAAAGGGAATTCTAGTAGTTGAATAACCACATGAACCATCTGTGTTATATTCATTACGAGGGAATGTATAATGTTAGACATTCTGAAACATTTTTCCAAGGCCTCATCCAAGAAATCTAAAAATGATTTAGGCCTTTTCCAATACCATAATTCATATTGGGAAAGGCCTCATCCAATTACACGTCTAATTGTATCATCAGACCTACCGATTCATTGAGGAGCTATAACGGGCTCCATCCATCACATACTAAGTCCAATACATCGCTCATACAAAAAGGTTGAAACATAACATAAACATTCATATTAAAACTAGCATACGAAATGTCAATAAAATAACCATAAACCATGAATGGTATAAAAATAATACATCCATAGTCAAACAAAACACAAAAGTGTTAATAAAATATGGATTATTTATATCATAAAAAATCAACATCAAACAAGATTAAAATCCATCAAGGGATGTTGACATAGATGAAAATGATTTAGTAGAACATTTTGGTAGAAATATCAATTTTTCATGAAAAAATTTAAAATTCAAAAAATTTTGAAAGGAACACATTTAAATACATTTTTGCATAAAGTTTCAGATACCACATTGAATCTTTTTAATGGAATTAAAAATTTCAAAACATTCAATTCCATATAAATAAATATTTACAACCCATTTTGAAAATATTGACATTAACGAGATTGATTTAAAAGAATAAACATTTAAAACATGTAAAATGATGTTTTAGTAAAATTTCCATTAAAAATAATCCCATTTAAAACTCTTTTATTAATCATGGACATGAATAATAAATATTTCCAAGTAGATACTTACGTATAATCAACCTTGGATAATAATAAGATGGTGAAATTAAACTTTACCTTGCGCTTTCCTTAGGTCCAGGGTACGTTAAACCTCTTTTATAATGTCCCTTGTATGTTTTTAAATTATACCAGAACTATATTTATATTTATTATATCATACATGATTCATTTATGACTATATACAACCCATTTAAAAATTATTTCCATGTTAAATTAACATTTTGGGTAATACCCTCTTTCTTTATCACTTGTGTTTTAACTCTTTATTCTTGATCGTATGATTTGGATCATGATTTAAATGAATCCATAATATAAAAATTTATTTATATATCATATATATTTAGAATATATATATATATATATATATTCAATAGCATTATTATGTAATATATTGAATACTTATAAATAATATATATATTTTTATATTCATCATTGAATGCTCAATGTGGAAATGAATCTCATGGCGTCATGGAGATGGTAATTCATACATACGCACGAGCAACAATTTCATTATATTGAAGAAGAAATCGTATGTAATTGGATGGCATATTATATATACAGAATAATTATAATGTTATAATAATTATTTATATTAGTTTTACTCATTATTATACCCATCCAAATAATGAATTGTTTGAAAAACAAACAACACCAAGACGTGGAGACGGTAATCCGTACGTACACACGTATGATGACTTTGTCATTTATATAATGTATATAATAATTAATATGGTTGTACCATTTTTATAATAACATATAAGTATATATAAGATATTGGATTTATTATTTTTTAATGGACACAAAAAAGACAGAGGATGTGGAAGAAGAAGCGAACTTGAAAGAGGTGATGAAATATTTACCACTTCTTTGGGTTCTTCCTTTTGACTTGATCAAAAGGGATCCATAGGATGTAATTCTAACCAAAGAAATCCCTATAGGAAAAATATACGAATGTCGAAAAAATATTTGTGCAGGGGTGGCCGAGCCAATTGTCTTTGGAGGTGTGATTTTTAGAGAAAGTGAAGTGCCCTTTTATAAGAGGGGTGAGGGTCACTTTAAGAAAATATTAAAGTATTAATTTATTATACAATCATATTCGGTTTATAATGGCTAAAAATGAACTTATTTTTATCCTTAGGTGGATATGGGTCTATATCCTCTCAACAAATAGGTTTTATACAAGTTTAGGTTACCATTTTAACCTTATCTTTTAGATTAAACTCATAGTTAAATAGTTTATCTTTTACCACGTCTTCTTGTATTCCTACACTCTGTGGTTAATAAACATACTCCAAACATCCAAGATAACTTCAACTGGTTAATAGTTAACATATATAATATTATTTAAGCCCTTTTTTCTGAACCTTAGATTTTTAGGAATATTATATCAACAAATAATATTGTTTTTGTTTTAAAAACAATTTTATGTGAATTTTGACACAATTTGGTATTTGTTTTTTGTTTAAATCATAAAAACATGATTAATTTTTAAAATATTTATTGAATCATCCCTAAAATGTCATATTAACATATAAAATTAATAAAATTCATCAAAGTCTCAAATTAAATTTATTTGGGTATTTATAATATCGATTATTTTAATCTTTTATTAATAAAGTAATTACTGCATCATCATTTTGTAAAAAATAAATTTATTTATATAATGTCTAAAAATAATAAATAATATACCGTTTTGTAGGATATATCTTTATCATTATAATGAATATTTATAGTACAGTTTATATTATGTATAACCCAATATAAAACATGCTTTAGTTATGAAAACATGAATTTGACACTTTTAACTCTTCTTTAAATTAAAAAATAATAATGTCATAATCTAATCCAAGTGGACCTAAAGGATCAAATTTTATTACTAAGGATGTTTTTGGTCGAATTATTCTTTTCTAATATAATTAGGACATGTGTAAAGGAATTTATAATATAATTTTACCCTTAATTGCCCTATTTACTTTTAACAGTGGTAAATAAAAGTCAAAAGTTATTGTTCACCAAAAATTATTTTCACCTTATTGAATGAGATTTTAATTTTTGAGGTTAACTGTGTCTCTTGTATTTTTTAGATTCAACTCATAGAATCTATAAATTTATGTTTTATACAAATTTCAAAATGCTTCTATAAGGTGGGTAAAAGACGGTAAAAAGTTCAATAAACTTTTATACATCTAATTTTATAATAAAAATTATTAAAATAAATTACATTGAACTAATATTTTTATTATGTATCTATTTTGACATAAAATAAATTAAAATAAAATAATTAATTATTTAAATAAAAAGTGGGTTTTAAACAATAACGCAGTGTTTTTCACTATTCATCAAAAATTGAATGTTTTCAGAAAAATACCATCACCCTAAGATTATTTTCATATTAAGAATTAAAAAATGAATTATATTTTTACCAATTTAAAAACATTTAATTTTCATTATTTAATTTAAAATTAATTCTCGTTGTCAAAACCAAAAAGTGTATTTTTAAGAAATAATAACAATCAAACGATTGACACTTTTTTATATCTAATTTCAAAGGTTAATTACTTAAAATGAATATAAATAGATTAAATTGAAAAAAATATAATCTATTTATACTTCAAAACCATTAAAATGTATAATTTAACAGTATAAATTATTTTTATTAAAAATGTGGTTTTCAGTATTTTTCACTATTCACCCAAATATGAATGTTATCAGAAAAACACCAAAATTTTATTGAAACTAAATTATTATGTCATGATTATAAATAATAAATATTTTTTTGAAAAATTAATACATGAAATATTAAAATATTGGATATAAAAAAATTCCATTAAAAGGCGGAAAAATTTCATTTTTTGAAAAATACTTCTTTTATCTAAAAAATGAATTTGTTTTTACATTGTGTCTATGAAACTCATAATATGGATTCAAAAAATTTAATTATTATATTAAATTTAATATTTAGTTAATACTACTCATAACCTCTTTTGAACAGCTATTTAGGTAAGCCGTAGTGCGCTCGAACTCAGTGGTGCATGTAGCACAAGCTAATGCATTACATTAATGAGATAATGCACTGTGAAATATTGGGGTGTTAAAAGAACCGAAAAATGAATTACATATAATGGAATATATTTGGAGAATTTTTAGTTGAGATTTAATATTCTATTGGCTCTACTGAGGAATGTATGAAAAATTTGAAGTGTGCATCTATTATTCATTAGACAATAGCGTATGATTAGCATTGACTACTAATGTACCAATTGGAATTTGATCATATTATGATTATGTGATATAAAATAATAAAAATTTGTAATATGAACACTAATTAAAAAATTTTGAATATGGGTTTTGATACGAAATCATAGATCTATGATATGTTAATAAGACTTAGTAATTCTATATTAAAGTTATTATTATTCAGGTTAAAAATCTAAACATCATCGATAATTGATTTATTTATTATTGAACTAATTTCAAATATATTAATAATTATCAACATAATATATTAAATGTTATTTGTTCAATGGAGAATAATATTAAAGTTGTATCAAAGGATAAGAGACATGAATCAAATTAAATTTAAAAAATTAAGGTAGAGAATGATGAAATTTATACACACATGGAGAAATTGTTATAGGAGAATGAAATTTTGAATAATGTGGATATAGCCTTAAATTAATATTTTATAAAAATTTGTGTAATTATCAAAGGTAAAATTTACTTACAAGAAGAACAGTCACATGATTTTGACAAAATAATGGCATTAGAAAAGGTGCTAGAATCTAGCATTATCCCTCTTATGAAAAATCCTAAAGATAACATAAAAGGTTCAAATGAATATAGTAAATAGTTAATTATAGGACTACCCATATTAAAAATAAATATGACATAATCAAGGATCCTTATGATATATTGTAAACCTATAATGAAAGGAATATGATCTTAATCTAAGAAGAATCAACAAGTGAAGCCCACCATTAAGAAAATCCCGAGCTACTTATTAAGTGAAAAATTATTTCCTAATCTTGAATATGAGAATCAAGGATAATGGTGAGAAATATTATAGTTTTTTGGAACAATGGGACCTAAAATAAGTGTATTCCTATAATATCATGGTATAAATGCAAAAAATAAAATATACTCAAATAAAATATCAACAAATACATTGTCATACAAGGTCTAGTTTTTAATGGATTTTTTTAAATTATCCATGATATGATGATAAATATTATATATATTGATAAAATAAATATATCTTATGTAATTACACTATTCCGACAATATAAAGGATTATATATTTTTTTGGAATAAATATTTTGGTACTGGATAACACATTTAAAACATTGTATAAAAATAATAGAACTCAATGAAATCAACAAGTATTAAAAATGGAAAACTAATAAAATTCTTATAGGGATTAAAAAAATTAATGTAAGAAGAATAAATTTTATAAAACTAAAAGGGAAATGGATAATTATATAATGAGGGTTTCACTAAGGATGAAAAATCACATGGTTGATCGAATAACTAACATATAGAACATACATAATGCATTATTCAGTGGTTTAATAAAATATAAAACACAAAAATAGTATATTAGTATTGTGGGGTTTCATAATAAAATGGAATACCAAACATTTAGTAACAAAAACTCAAGATGTTTTTAACTGCTGGTATGAAAACAATTATAATTTATATGAGAAAATAAGATGAAATGAATGGAGAAAACCTGAATGCATTCAATGAAATTTTCTAAATATAAAGAAATATATTTCATGGGCTATTTAAATAAGTCCATCATGTTTGAAGTGGATTCCATTGTAATTTTAATTCTATTTTTATGGAGTAAATTTTTTGAAATATAAGAAGATAATTTGGAAAACTAAAAGGGCTGAAAAATATATTCCAGTAAAATAATTTTTATAAAACATGGAATGGGTTCTGTATAAAATAATATATAGGTATAATAAACGTATAAAAATTGTAAAAAAATTACAATTAGTAACATTTTATGAGATCCTTTCAAAAGTATTACCAGTGAAATAAAATATTGTTATTTGGAGCATGCGGAAAAATGAAATCCAATTCAAAAAGAACTTATTTTGGATACTATCAAAACCATTTCAGATTTCAATATGTATTGTAAAGTAAAGTATAAAAATATTTGTTTCTTATTTAATCACTATCATAATAAAATTATGGAAATGGAATAACCCCTCTCTTGATATAATTAAATACTATAACTATTGGGGATGTGTTGCATGTTTTTGGGGTGATACGATCAATGTAGAGATTACATCAATAGTTTTGAATGGTATCAAGGAATGTTAAAAAGTTTTAATATATATTTGAATAATGAATGTGATATGTTGTTTAATCATAAAATACAATAATATGACAATAATAATAGGACTTATAACAAAATAAGTGGTATTATAGTAGCTAACATAATAAGTATAAAGTACTGTATAATGTTTTAATGTCATGATAACATGATTTTCAATTGATATAAAACCATATACCTTGAAAGACAAGAAAATAATAGATCCCTCGTGATATTTTTTATAATCTCACATGTGGTATCATCATAATTATCTTCAAGATTTTAAAATTTTCTATATAATATTGACATTTATTTGGAATATGATTTCTATATTTGGTTTTGGGGGTGAGACATCATGTGAGAGTTTTGACATCAATATTTTCAAGTTGATATCATAAAAAACAAATGACGGAAAACTAGTTAATATAAGAAGTAATCTCTTTCAACACTTGACACTATATTAAAAATTTGTAACATTTTAGTACTTATAGTCAAGTTACAATGAATAAATATGGTATAACTGACAATATTTTTAGGCCATTATTATTCCAAAATGGTTGTGTGAAATTTTATCTTATATTATATGAATATTTTCATTGAATAAGTAATGTTTTATGGATACTTGATATGTATATATGTAAGTGAGTTCAATGAAAATATGGGGGTTATTAACTTTTTTGTGTTTCATATACGGAGCTTTGACTAAATAGTGTTAGATGTTTTGTTGATTTCTCTTTTATAATTAGTAATTCCACAAAATAAAAATAATTTATAATGTTGATAAATGAAATAAACATTTTTATATAGATATTTTTTAAAAATATATTCAATTATAATTAAATGAAGTAGTACATGAAGAAAATTTATAGGATTAACATGTGGTCCCATCAACTGAATTATTTTTCCGTAGTTTCAAAGACGAGGGGGATCATAGATTATCATTATTGGATACAAGTATAAATCATGAAGGTTTTTGAATATCTATTGATATTACCACTATTCATATTATTTATAAAATATACAGGTGTAATTCAAAAAACAAATCATCTTATTAGTATAAAATTATTGATTCCGGTTTTTTTACATTATGGAAATAAGATGAAAATGATAATTAATATAAATCTGTAACCCTTGACTCCCATGGTAAATTTTTTAAAGGATAATAATTTCATTACTTATGGTATAAGATATAAATTGTATTTTATTTAAAAGGGGTTAAGTAGTATCATTAATCCATTGAATCAATATGTTGGAGTACGGTAGACTAGATTCGTGATAATATTAACAATAAATCCAATGGGAAGATTATTTTCATTGAATGATGATTTTTAATTCTATATAGTTGATTCAGTTTCAACCATGACATGATGAGATTGAGCATGTGGGATTTATTTTTAATCATTTGAATCGTTGTATTGGGGATATAGTGTTTCCTGATTGATGGAATAATATCATCGAATATAATAATTAGTGATACTATGATGACATGCTGACAAAGGAATGTTGAATAAATTTTAATGTGAGACTGAATATTTATCATGATTATTCTATAATTAAGAAGTCCAAATCTATCTTAAGGATCGTTGTGGAGCATCGAACCATAACTATTGGACCGATGTTCCATGGAAGAATCATCTGTAAATAAATTCATATGTTAACAACACTAGGATAATTTTCCATGATAGGTGATAATTGATATATTATTGAATTTAGATATGTACATAATGAAGATTAAAAATCACTAATACCTTGATATATTTATTTTATGACTAGTTATATATATTATATATATTCCAAAAATTATGGGAGAAAAATTATATCACTGAATGTATTCTCATTCAAATGAATATTGATACTCTCAAAAGTAATAAGTTCCATGATATCATGTTTTTTATTCTAAAACTTGTAAAATAAAAGATTCTATTGAATATTAATTAAATATTTTGATAATTATTTTGCAATTTTTAAATTTGATATTTGTAATGAAAGGTAAATATGAAAATATGTTGTAGTTTGGGGTTATAAATAATGTAGGAAACATTCAAAGTGAAGTTTTGTGTGGAAGAGATTCAAAAACTGGAGTCACAGGAACATATATTTTCTCAACATACAAAAGGTAATTATTTAACTTGAAATTAAAAAGTCTTATATGAATAAGGATGGATAGAAATACATTTTTAATGAAATATTATAAATTAATAATTACTATGTTTTCACCAAATAAATTTTATAATAAAGAGTTGACAATGTTGATTAAAATTGAGTGACTGAACCAAAAACCATTGTAACATTACACATTTGTAGATAAAACACAGCGTAAATGATCTTTTGAGACCTCCATTAATCCCCTATCTTAAACCTTCTTATAAATCATAAAACACTTCATGTAATACATGGAAAATAAAACATAAGAAAGGGGTGAGCTCAAACACTCAATAAGGGTAAGCAATACAGAAAAAGATAACATAAATATTAAGCATGGTGAATAATTAAAAACACATTCCTTAAAAATAATAAACATGAACAATTTTATTGTATGAATATGAGATGAGTAAATAATTTAGTAATAAAACATAGTCAAGGGAATTCTACTAGTTGAATAACCACATGAACCATCTGTGTTATATTCATAATGAGGGAATGTATAATTTTAGACATTCTGAAACATTTTTCCAAGGCCTCATCCAAGAAATCTAAAAATGATTTAGGCCTTTTCCAATACCATATTTCAAATTGGGAAAGGCCTCAACCAATTACCCGTCTAATTGTATCATGAGACCTACCGATTCATTGAGGAGCTATAACGGGCTCCATCCGTCACATACTAAGTCCAATACATCGCTCATACGAAAAGGTTGAAACATATCATAAACATTCATATTAAAACTAGCATACGAAATGTCAATAAAATAACCATAAACCATGAATGGTATAAAAATAATACATCCATAGTCAAAAAAAACACAAAAGTGTTAATAAAATATGGATTATTTATATCATAAAAAATCAACATCAAACAAGATTAAAATCCATCAAGGGATGTTGACATAGATGAAAATGATTTAGTAGAACATTTTGGTAGAAATATCAATTTTTCATGAAAAATTTTAAAATTAAAAAAAATTAGAAAGGAACACACTTAAAGACATTTTTTCATAAAGTGTCAGATACCACATTGAATCTTTTTAATGGAATTAAAAATTTCAATAAATTCAATTCCATATAAATAAATATTTACAACCCATTTAGAAAATATTGACATTAACGAGATTGATTTAAAAGAATAAACATTTAAAATGTTTAAAATGATGTTTTAGTAAAATGTCCATTAAAAATAATCCCATTGGAAACTCTTTTATTAATCATGGACATGAATAATAAATATTTCCAAGTAGATACTTATGTATAATCAACCTTCGATAATAATAAGATGGTGAAATTAACCTTTACCTTGCGCTTTCCTTAGGTCCAGGGTACGTTTAACCTCTTTTATAATTTCCCTAGTATGTTTTTAAATTTTACCAGAACTATATTCATATTTATTATATCATACATGATTCATTTATGACTATATACAACCCATTTAAAAATTATTTCCATGTTAAAATAATATTTTGGGTAATACCCGCTTTCTTTATCACTTGTGTTTTAACTCTTTATTCATGATCGTATGATTTGGATCATGATTTAAATGAATCCATAATATAAAAATTTATTTATATATCATATATATTTAGAATATATATATTTATAATATATGTATATATGAAATGGAAGGTACTCTTTTCGGAGACAGTAGACCGTACGTATGCATAAACGATGTTTTTGTTTTCATATCGTATTGAACATAAGTAAGTGAATAAGATATATGTAATAAAATATATATATATATATATATATATTAAATAGAATTATTATATCATATATTAAATACTTATTAATAATATATATATTTTTATATTCATCGTTGAATGCTGAATGTGGAAATGAATCTCATGGCGTCATGGAGACGGTAATTCATACATACGCATGAGCAACAATGTCATTATATTGAAGAAGAAATCGTATGTAATTGGATGGAATATTATATATACAGAATAATTATAATGTTATATTAATTATTTATATTAGTTGTACTCATTATTATACCCATCCAAATAATGAATTGTTTGAAAAACAAACAACACCAAGACGTGGAGACGGTAATCCGTACGTACACACGTATGATGACTTTTTCATTTATATAATGTATATAATAATTAATATGGTTGTACAATTTTTATAATAACATATAATTATATAGAATATATTGGATTTATTATTTTATAATGGACACAAAAAAGACAGAGGATGTGGAAGAAGAAACAAACTTGAAAGAGGTGATGAAATATTTACCTCTTCTTTGGGTTCTTCCTTTTGACTTGATCAAAAGGGCTCCATAGGATGTAATTCTAACCAATGGAATCCCTATAGGAAAAATATACGAATGTTGGAAAAATATTTGTGCAGGGGTGGTCGAGCCAAATGTCTTTGGAGATGTGATTTTTAGAGAAGGTGAAGTGCCCTTTTATAAGAGGGGTGAGGGTCACTTTAAGAAAAGATTAAAGTATTAATTTATTATACAATAATATTCGGTTTATAATGGCTAAAAATGAACTTATTTTTATCCTTAGGTGGATATGGGTCTATATCCTCTCAAAAAATAGGTTTTATACAAGTTTGGGTTACCATTTTAACCTTATCTTTTAGATTTAACTCATAGTTAAATAGTTTATCTTTTACCACGTCTTCTTGTATTCCTACACTCTGTGGTTAATAAACATACTCCAAACATCCAAGAGAACTTCAAATAGTTAATAGATAACATATATAATATTATTTAAGCCCTTTATTCCAAACCTTAGATTTTTAGGAATATTATATCAACAATTAATATAGTTTTTGTTTTAAAAACAATTTTATGTGAATTTTGACACAATTTGGTATTTGTTTTTTGTTTAAATCATAAAAACATGATTAATTTTAAAAATATATATTTAATCAACCCTAAAATGTTATATTAACATATAAAATTAATAAAATTAATCAAAGTCTCAAATTAAATTTATTTGGGTATTTATAATATCGATTATTTTAATCTTTTATTAATAAAGTAATTACTGCATCATCATTTTGTAAAAAATAAATTTATTTATATAATGTCTAAAAATAATAAATAATATACCGTTTTGTAGGAAATATATTTATCATTATAATGAATATTTATAGTATAGTTTATATTATGTATAACCCAATATTAAACATGCTTTAGTTATGAAAACATAAATTTGACACTTTTAACTCTTCATTAAATTAAAAAATAATAATGTCATAATCTAATCCAAGTGGACCTAAAAGATCAAATTTTATTCCTAAGGTTGTTTTTGGTCGAATTATTCTTTTCTAATATAATTAGGACATGAGTAATGGAATTTATAATATAATTTTACCCTTAATTGCCCTATTTACATTTAACAGTGGTAAATAAAAGTCAAAAGTTACTGTTCACCAAAAATTATTTTCAACTTATTGAATGACATTTTAATTTCTGAGGTTAACTGTGTCTCTTGTATTTTTTAGATTCAACTCATAGAATCTATAAATTTATGTTTTATACAAATTTCAAAATGCTTCTATAAGGTGGGTAAAAGACGGTAAAAAGTTCAATAAACTTTTATACATCTTATTTTATAATAAAAAATATTACAATTAATTACATTGAACTAATATTTTTATTATTTATCTATTTTGACATAAAATAAATTCAAATAAAATAATTAATTATTTAAATAAAAAGTGGGTTTTAATCAATAACGCAGTGTTTTTCACTATTCATCAAAAATTGAATGTTTTCAGAAAAATACCAAAACATCACCCTAAGATTATTTTTATATTAAGAATTAAAAAATGAATTATATTTTTACCAATTTAAAAAAATTGAATTTTCATTATTTAATTTAAAATTAATTCTCGTTGTCAAAACCAAAAAGTGTATTTTTAAGAAATAATAACTATCAAAAGATTGACACTTTTTTATATCTAATTTCAAAGGTTAATTACATAAAATGACTATAAATAGATTAAATTTTAAAAATATAATCTATTTATACTTTCAAACCATTAAAATGTATAATTTAACAGTATAAATTATTTTTATTAAAAATGTGGTTTTCAGTATTTTTCACTATTCTCCCAAATATGAATGTTATCAGAAAAACACCAAAATTTTATTGAAACTAAATTATTTTGTCATGATTATAAATAATAAATATTTTTTTGAAAATTTAATACATGAAAGATTTAAATATTGGATATAAATTTTTTTTTCCATTAAAAGGCGGAAAAATTTCATTTTTTGAAAAATACTTCTTTTATCTAAAAAATGAATTTGTTCTTACATTGTGTCTAAGAAACTGATAATATGGATTCAAAAAATATATTTATTGTATCAAATTTAATATTTAGTTAATACCACTCATAACCTCTTTTGAACAGCTATTTTGGTAAGCTGTAGTGCGCTCGAACTCAGTGGTGCATGTAGCACAAGCTAATGCATTACAGTAATGAGATAATGCACTGTGAAATATTGGGGTGTTAAAAGAACCGAAAAATAAATTACATATAATGGAATAGATTTGGATAATTTTTAATTGAGATTTAATATTCTAGTGGCTCTACTGAGGAATGTATGAAAAATTTGAAGTGTGCATCTATTATTCATTAGACAATAGCGTATGATTAGCATTGACTACTAATGTACCAATTAAAATTTGATCATATTATGATAATGTGATATAAAATAATAAAAATTTGTAATATGAACACTAATAAAAAAATTTTGAATATGGGTTTTGATACGAAATCATAGATCTATGATATGTTAATAAGTCTTAATAATTCTTTATTAAAGTGATTATTATTCAGGTTAAAAATCTAAACATCATCGATAATTGATTTATTTATTATTTAACTAATTTCAAAGATATTAATAATTATCAACATAATATATTAAAAGTTATTTGTTCAATGGTGAATAATATTAAAGTTGTATCAAAGGATAAGAGACATGAATCAAATTAAATTTAAAAAATGAAGGTAGAGAATGATGAAATTTATACACACATGGAGAAATTGTTATAGGAGAATGAAATTTTGAATAATTTGGATATAGCCTTACATTAATATTTTATAAAAATTTGTGTAATTATCAAATGTAAAATTTACTAACAAGAAGAATAGTCACATGATTTTGACAAAATAATGGCATTAGAAAAGGTGCTAGAATCTATCATTATCCCTCTTATGAAAAATCCTAAAGAAAACATAAAAGGTTCAAAGGAATATAGTAAATAGTTAATTATAGGACTACCCATATTAAAAATAAATATGACATAATCAAGGATCCTTATGATATATTGTAAACCTATAATGAAAGGAATACGATCTTTCTCTAAAAAGAATCAACAAGTGAAGCCCACCATTAATAAAATCTTGCGCTACTTATTAAGTGAAAAATTATTTCCTAACCTATAATATGAGAATCAAGGATAATGGTGAGAAATATTATAGTTTTTTGGAACAATGGGACCTAACATAAGTGTATTCCTATAATATCAAGGTATAAATGCATAAAATAAAATATACTCAAATAAAATATCAACAAATACATTGTCATACAAGGTCTAGTTTTTAATGTATTTTTTTAAATTATCCATGATATGATGATAAATATTATATATATTGATAAAATAAATATATCTTTTGTAATTACACTATTCCGACAATATAAAGGATTATATATTTTGTTGGAATAAATATTTTGGTACTGGATAACACATTTAAAACATTGGATAAAAATAATAGAACTCAATGAAATAAACAAGTACTAAAAATGGAAACCTAATAAAATTCTTCTAGGGATTAAAAAAATTAATGTAAGAAGAATAAATTTTATAAAACTAAAAGGGAAATGGATAATTATATAATGAGGGTTTCACTAAGGATGAAAAATCACATGGTTGATCGAATAACTAACATATAGAACATACATAATGCATTATTCAGTGGTTTCATAAAATATAAAACACAAAAATAGTATATTAGTATTGTGGGGTTTCGTCATAAAATGGAATACTAAACATTTAGTAACAAAAACTCAAGATGTTTTTAATTGCTGGTATGAAAACAATTATAATTTATATGAGAAAATAAGATGAAATGAATGGAGAAAACCTGAATGCATTCAATGAAATTTTCTAAATATAAAGAAATATATTTCATGGGCTATTTAAATAAGTCCATCATGTTTAAATTGGATTCCATTGTAATTTTAATTCTATTTTTATGGAGTAAATTTTTAGAAATATAAGAAGATAATTTGGAAAACTAAAAGGGATGAAAAATATGTTCCAGTAAAATAACTTTTATAAATCAGGGAATGGGTTCTCTATAAAATAATATATAGGTTTAATAAAAGTATAAAAATTGTAAAAAAAATTACAATTAGTAAAATTTAATGAGAACCGTTCAAAAGTATTACCAATGAAAGAAAATATTGTTATTTGGAGCATGCGGAAAAATGAAATCCAATTCAAAAAGAACTTATTTTGGATACTATCAAAACCATTTCAGATTTCAATATGTATTGTAAAGTAAAGTATAAAAATAGGTGTTTCTTATTTAATCACTATATTCATAAAATTATGGAAATGGAATAACCCCTCTCTTGATATAATTAAATACTGTAACTATTGGGGATGTGTTGCATGTTTTTGGGGTGATACGATCAATGTAGAGATTACATCAACAGTTTTGAATGGTATCAAGGAATGATAAAAAGTTTTAATATATATTTGTATAATGAATGTGATATGTTGTTTAATCATAAAATACAATAATATGACAATAATAATAGGACTTATAACAAAATAAGTGGTATTATAATAGCTAACATAATAAGTATAAAGTACTGTATAATGTTTTAATGTCATGATAACATGATTTTCAATTGATATAAAACCATATACCTTGAAAGACAAGAAAATAATAGATCCCTCATGATATTTTTTATAATCTCACATGTGGTATCATCATAATTATCTTCAAGATTTTAAAATTTTCTATATATTATTGACATTTATTTGGAATATGATTTCTATATTTGGTTTTGTGGGTGAGACATCATGTGGGAGTTTTGTCATCAATATTTACAAGTTGATGTCCCAAAAAACAAATTAAGAAAAACAAGTTAATATAAGAAGTAATCTCTTTCAACACTTGAAACTATATTAAAAATTTGTATCATTTTAGTACTTATAGTTCAGTTACAATGAATAAATATGGTATAACTGACAATATTTTTAGGCCACTATTATTCCAAAATGGTTGTGTGAAATTTTATCTTATATTATATGAATATTTGCATTGAATAAGTAATGTTTTATGGATACTTGATATGTATATATGTAAGTGAGTTCAATGAAAATATGGGGGTTATTAACTTTTTTGTGTTTCATATACGGAGCTTTGACTAAATAGTCTTAGATGTTTTGTTGATTTCTCTTTTATAATTAGTAATTCCACAAAATATAAATAATTGATAATGTTGATAAATGAAACAAAAAATTTTATATAGATATTTTTCAAAACTATATTCAAATATAATTAAATGAAGTAGTACGTGAAGAAAACTTATAGGATTAACATGTGGTCCCATTAACTGAATTATTTTTCTGTAGTTTCAAAGACGACGGGGATCATTGATTATGATTATTGGATACAAGTATAAATCATGAAGGTTTTTTAATATCTATTGATATTATCACTATTCATATTATTTATAAAATATACAGGTGTAATTAAAAAAATCATCTTATTAGTATAAAATTATTGATGCCTGTTTTTTTTCTTTATGGAAATAAGATGAAAATGATAATTAATATAAATATGTAACCCTTGACTCCCATGGTAAATTTTTTAAAGGATAATAATTTCATTACTTATGGTACAAGATATAAATTGTATTTTATTTCAAAGGGGTTAAGTAGTATCATTAATCCATTGAATCAATATGTTGAAGTACGCTAGACTAGATTCGTGATAATATTAACAATAAATCCAATGGGAAGATTCTTTTCATTGAATGATGATTTTCAATTCTATATAGTTGATTCAGTTTCAACCATGACATGATGAGATTGATCATGTGGGATTTATTTTTAATCATTTGAATAGTTGTATTGGGGATATAGTGTTTCCTGATTGATGGAATAATATCATCGAATAAAATAATTAGTGATACTATGATGACATGCTGACAAAGGAATGTTGAATAAATATTAATGTGAGACTGAATATTTATCATGATTATTCTATAATTAAGACGTCCAAATCTATCTTAATGATCGTTGTGGAGCATCCGACCATAACTTTTGGACCGATGTTCCATGGAAGAATCATCTGTAAATAAATTCATATGTTAACAACACTTGGATAATTTTCCATGATAGGTGATAATTGATATATTATTGAATTTAGAGATGTACATAATGAAGATTAAAAATAATTAATACCTTGATATATTTATTTTATGAATAGTTCAATATATATTATATATATTCCAAAAATTATGTGAGAAAAATTCTATCACTGAATGTATTCTCATTCAAATGAATATTGATACTCTCAAAAGTAATAAGTTCCATGATATCATGTTTTTTATTCTAAAACTAGTAAAATAAAAGATTCTATTGAATATTAATTCAATATTTTGAAAATTATTTTGTAATTTTTAAATTTGATGTTGGTAAAGAAAGGTAAATATGAAAATATGACGTATTTTGGGGTTATAAATAATGTAGGTAACATTCAAAGTGATGTTTTGTGTGACAGAGATTCAAAAACTGGATTCACAGGAACGTATATTTTCTCAACATAAAAAAGGTAATTATTTAACTAGAAATTAAAAAGACTTATATGAATAAGGATGGATAGAAATACATTTTTAATGAAATATTATAAATTAAAAATTACCATGTTTTCACCAATAAAATGTTATGATAAAGAGTTGACAATATTGATTAAAATTGAGTGACTGAACCCAAAACCATTGTAATATTACACATTTGTAGATAAAACACAGCGTAAATGATCTTTTGAGACCTCCATTAATCCCCTATCTTAAACCTTCTTATAAATCATAAAACACTTCATGTAATCCATGGAAAATAAAACATAAGAAAGGGGTGAGCTCAAACACTCAATAAGGGTAAGCAATACAGCAAAAGCTAACATAAATATTATGCATGGTGAATAATTAAAAACACGTTCCTTTAAAAATAATAAACATGAAAAATTTTATGGTATGAATATGAGATGAGTAAATAATTTAGTAATAAAACATAGTCAAGGGAATTCTACTAGTTGAATAACCACATGAACCATCTGTGGTATATTCATAACGAGGGAATATATAATGTTAGACATTCTGAAACATTTTTCCAAGGCCTCATCCAAGAAATCTAAAAATGATTTTGGCCTTTTCCAATACCATAATTCAAATTGGGAAAGGCCTCAACCAATTGCACGTCTAATTGTATCATGAGACCTACCGATTCATTGGGGAGCTATTACGGGCTCCATCTGTCACATACTAAGTCCAATACATCGCTCATACGAAAAGGTTGAAACATAGCATAAACATTCATATTAAAACTAGCATACGAAATGTCAATAAAATAACCATAAACCATGAATGGTATAAAAATAATACATCCATAGTCAAACAAAACACAAAAGTGTTAATAAAATATGGATTATTTATATCATAAAAAATCAACATCAAACAAGATTAAAATCCATCAAGGGATGTTGACATAGATGAAAATGATTTAGTAGAACATTTTGGTAGAAATATCAATTTTTCATGAAAAAATTTAAAATTCAAAAAAATTAGAAAGGAACACATTTAAATACATTTTTGCATAAAGTGTCAGATACCACATTGAATCTTTTTAATGGAATTAAAAATTTCAAAACATTCAATTCCTTGTAAATAAATATTTACAACCCATTTTGAAAATATTTACATTAACGAGATTGATTTAAATGAATAAACATTTAAAACATTTAAAATGATTTTTTAATAAAATGTCCATTAAAAATAATCCCATTGAAAACTCTTTTATTAATCATGGACATGAATAACAAATATTTCTAAGTAGATACTTACGTATAATCAACCTTGGATAATAATAAGATGGTGAAATTAACCTTTACCTTGCGCTTTCCTTAGGTCCAGGGTACGTTTAACCTCTTTTATAATGACCCTAGAATGTTTTTAAATTATACAAGAACTATATTCATATTTATTATATCATAAATGATTCATTTATGACTATATACAACCCATTTAAAAATTATTTCCATGTTAAATTAACATTTTGGGTAATACCCGCTTTCTTTATCACTTGTGTTTTAACTCTTTATTCTTGATCGTGTGATTTGGATCATGATTTAAATGAATCCATAATAAAAAAATTTATTTATATATCATATATATTTAGAATATATATATTTATAACAAATCTATATATGAAATGGATGGTACTCTTTTCGGAGACAGTAGGCTGTACGTACACATAAACAATGTTTTTGTTTTCATATCGTATTGAACATAAGTAAGTGAATAAGATATATGTAAGATAATTTATATATATATATATATATTCAATAGCATTATAATTTCATATATTACATACTTATTAATAATATATATATTTTTATATTCATTGTTGAATGCTGAATGTGGAATTGAATCTCATGGCGTCATGGAGACGGTAATTCATACATACGCACGAGCAACAATGTCATTATATTGAAGAAGAAATCGTATGTAATTGGATGGTATATTATATATTCAGAATAATTATAATGTTATATTAATTATTTATATTAGTTATACTCATTATTATACCCATCCAAATAATTAATTGTTTGAAAAACAAACAACACCAAGACGTGGAGACGGTAATCCGTACGTACACACGTATGATGACTTTGTCATTTATATAATGTATATAATAATTAATATGGTTGTACAATTTTTATAATAACATATAATTATATAGAATATATTGGATTTATTATTTTTTAATGGACACAAAAAAGATAGAGGATGTGGAAGAAGAAACGAACTTGAAAGAGGTGATGAAATATTTACCTCTTCTTTGGGTTCTTCCTTTTGACTTGATCAAAAGGGCTCCATAGGATGTAATTATAACCAAAGGAATACCTATAGTAAAAATATAGGAATTTCGGAAAAATATCTGTGCAGGGGTGGCCGAGCCAAATGGCTTTGGAGGTGTGATTTTTAGAGAAGGTGAAGTGCCCTTTTATAAAAGGGGTGAGGGTCACTTTAAGAAAAGATTAAAGTGTTAATTTATTATACAATCATATTCGGTTTATAATGGATAAAAATGAACTTATTTTTAACCTTAGGTGGATATGGGTCTATATCCTCTCAACAAATAGGTTTTATACAAGTTTAGGTTACCATTTTAACCTTATCTTTTAGATTTAACTCATAGTTAAATAGTTTATCTTTTACCACGTCTTCTTGTATTCATACACTCTGTGGTTAATAAACATACTCCAAACATCCAAGAGAACATCAACTGGTTAATAGATAACATATATAATATTATTTAAGCCCTTTTTTCCGAACCTTAGATTTTTATGAATATTATATCAACACATAATAGTGTTTTTGTTTTAAAAACAATTTTATGTGAATTTTGACACAATTTGGTATTTGTTTTTTGTTTAAATCATAAAAACATGATTAATTTTTAAAATATTTATTGAATCAACCCTAAAATGTCATATTAACATATAAAATTAATAAAATTCATCAAAGTCTCAAATTAAATTTATTTGGGTATTTATAATATCGATTATTTTAATCTTTTATTAATAAAGTAATTACTGCATCATCATTTTGTAATAAATAAATTTATTTATATAATGTCTAAAAATAATAAATAATATACCGTTTTATAGGAAATATATTTATCATTATAATGAATATTTATAGTAGAGTTTATATTATGTATAACCCAATATTAAACATGCTTTAGTTATGAAAACATGAATTTGACACTTTTAACTCTTCTTTAAATTAAAAAATAATAATGTCATAATCTAATCCAAGTGGACCTAAAGGATAAAATTTTATTCCTAAGGTTGTTTTTGGTCGAATTATTCTTTTCTAATATAATTAGGACATGTGTAAAGGAATTTATAATATAATTTTACCCTTAATTGCCCTATTTACTTTTAACAGTCGTAAATAAAAGTCAAAAGTTACTGTTCACCAAAAATTATTTTCATATTATTGAATGAGATTTTAATTTCTAAGGTTAACTGTGTCTCTTGTATTTTTTAGATTCAACTCATAGAATCTATAAATTTATGTTTTATACAAATTTCAAAATGCTTCTATAAGGTGGGTAAAAGACGGTAAAAAGTTCAATAAACTTTTATACATCTAATTTTATAATAAAAAATATTACAATTAATTACATTGAACTAATATTTTTATTATGTATCTATTTTGACATAAAATAAATTTAAATAAAATAATTAATTATTTAAATAAAAAGTGGGTTTTAAATAATAACGCAGTGTTTTTCACTATTCATCAAAAATTTAATGTTTTCAGAAAAATACCAAAACATCACCCTAAGATTATTTTCATATTAAGAATTAAAAAATGAATTATATTTTTACCAATTTAAAAACATTGAATTTTCATTATTTAATTTAAAATTAATTCTCGTTGTCAAAACCAAAAAGTGTATTTTTAAGAAATAATAACTATCAAAAGATTGACATTTTTTTATATCTAATTTCAAAGGTTAATTACTTAAAATGACAATAATTAGATTAAATTGTAAAAATATAATCTATTTATACTTCCAAACCATTAAAATGTATAATTTAACAGTATAAATTATTTTTATTAAAAATGTGGTTTTCAGTATTTTTCACTATTCACTCAAATATGAATGTTATCAGAAAAACACAAAAATTTTATTGAAACTAAAGTATTATGTCATGATTATAAATAATAAATATTTTTTTGAAAATTTAATACATGAAAGATTAAAATATTGGATATAAAAAAAAATTTCCATTAAAAGGTGGAAAATTTTCATTTTTTGAAAAATACTTCTTTTATCTAAAAAATGAATTTTTTCTTAAATTGTGTCTAAGAAACTCATAATATGGATTCAAAAAATTTAATTATTATATTAAATTTAATATTTAGTTAATACTACTCATAAATTATTTTGAACAGCTATTTTGGTAAGCCGTAGTGCGCTCGAACTCAGTGGTGCATGTAGCACAAGCTAATGCATTACATTAATGAGATAATGCACTGTGAAATATTGGGGTGTTAAAAGAACCGAAAAATAAATTACATATAATGTAATAGATTTGGAGAATTTTTTATTGAGATTTAATATTCTACTGGCTGTACTGAGGAATGAATGAAAAATTTGAAGTGTGCATCTATTATTCATTAGACAATAGCGTATGATTAGAATTGACTACTAATGTACCAATTGGAATTTGATCATATTATGATAATGTGATATAAAATAATAAAAATTTGTAATATGAACACTAATAAAAAAAATTTAATATGGGTTTTGATACGAAATCATAGATCTATGATATGTTAATAAGTCTTAATAATTCTATATTAAAGTGATTATTATTCAGGTTAAAAATCTAAACATCATCGATAATTGATTTATTTATTATTGAACTAATTTCAAAGATATTAATAATTATCAACATAATATATTAAAAGTTATTTGTTCAATGGTGAATAATATTAAAGTTGTATCAAAGGATAAGATACATGAATCAAATTAAATTTAAAAAATGAAGGTAGAGAATGATGAAATTTATACAAACATGGAGAAATTGTTATAGGAGAATGAAATTTTGAATAATGTGGATATAGCCTTAAATTATTATTTTATAAAAATTTGTGTAATTATCAAAGGTACAATTTACTTACAAGAAGAACAGTCACCTGATTTTGACAAAATAATGGCATTAGAAAAGGTGCTAGAATCTAGCATTATCCCGCTTATGAAAAATCCTAAAGATAACATAAAATGTTCAAAGGAATATAGTAAATAGTTAATTATAGGACTACCCATATTAAATATAAATATGACATAATCAAGGATCCTTATGATATATTGTAAACCTATAATGAACGGAATACGATCTTTCTCTAAGAAGAATCAACAAGTGAAGCCCACCATTAAGAAAATCCTGAGCTACTTATTAAGTGAAAAATTATTTCCTAATCTAGAATATGAGAATCAAGGATAATGGTGAGAAATATTATAGTTTTTTGGAACAATGGGACCTAACATAATTGTATTCCTATAATCTCAAGGTATAAATGCATAAAATAAAATATACTCAAATAAAATATCAACAAATACATTGTCATACAAGGTCTAGTTTTTAATGGATTTTTTTTAAATTATCCATGATATGATGATAAATATTATATATATTGATAAAATAAATATATCTTATGTAATTACACTATTCCGACAATATAAAGGATTATATTTTTTATTGGAATAAATATTTTGGTATTGGATAACACATTTAAAACATTGGATAAAAATAATAGAACTCAATGAAATCAACAAGTACTAAAAATGGAAACCTAATAAAATTCTTCTAGGGATTAAAAAAATTAATGTAAGAAGAATAAATTTTATAAAACTAAAAGGGAAATGGATAATTATATAATGAGGGTTTCACTAAGGATGAAAAACCACATGGTTGATCGAATAACTAACATATAGAACATACATAATGCATTATTCAGTGGTTTCATAATATATAAAACACAAAAATAGTATATTAGTATTGTGGGGTTTCATAATAAAATGGAAAACCAAACATTTAGTAACAAAAACCCAAGATGTTAATAACTGCTGGTATGAAAACAATTATAATTTATATGAGAAAATTAGATGAAATGAATTGAGAACACCTGAATGCATTCAATGAAATTTTCTAAATATAAAGAAATATGTTTCATGGGCTATTTAAATAAGTCCATCATGTTTAAAGTGGATTCCATTGTAATTTTAATTCTATTTTTATGGAGTAAATTTTTAGAAATATAAGAAGATAATTTGGAAAACTAAAAGGGCTGAAAAATATGTTCCAGTAAAATAATTTTTATAAAACATGGAATGGGTTCTGTATAAAATAATATATAGGTATAATAAACGTATAAATATTGTAAAAAAATTACAATTAGTAACATTTTATGAGAACCTTTCAAAATTATTACCAATGAATGAAAATATTGTTATTTGGAGCATGTGGAAAAATGAAATCCAATTCAAAAAGAACTTATTTTGGATACTATCAAAACCATTTCAGATTTAAATATGTATTGTAAAGTAAAGTATAAAAATAGGTTTTTCTTATTTAATCACTATCTTCATCAAATTATGGAAATGGAAGAACCCATCTCTTGATATAATTAAATACTATAACTATTGGGGAAGTGTTTCATGTTTTTGGGGTGATACGATCAATGTAGAGATTACATCAATAGTTTAGAATGGTATCAAGTAATGTTAAAAAGTTTTAATATATATTTGAATAATGAATGTGATATGTTGTTTAATCATAAAATACAATAATTTGACAATAATAATAGGACTTATAACAAAATAAGTGGTCTTATAGTAGCTAACATAATAAGTATAAAGTATTGTATAATGTTTTAATGTAATGATAACATGATTTTCAATTGATATAAAACCATATACCTTGAAAGACAATAAAATAATATATCCCTCGTGATATTTTTTATAATCTAACATGTGGTATCATCATAATTATCTTCAAGATTTTAAAATTTTCTATATATTATTGACATTTATTTGGAATATGATTTCTATATTTGGTTTTGGGGGTGAGACATCATGTGGGAGTTTTGACATCAATATTTTCAAGTTGATATCCCAAAAAACAAATGAAGGAAAACATGTTAATATAAGAAGTAATCTCTTTCAACACTTGAAACAATATTAAAAATTTGTATCATTTTGGTACTTATAGTCGAGTTACAATGAATAAATATGGTATAACTGACAATATTTTTAGGCCATTATTATTCCAAAATGGTTGTGTGAAATTTTATCTTATATTATATGAATATTTTAATTGAATAAGTAATGTTTTATGGATACTTGATATGTATATATGTAAGTGAGTTCAATGAAAATATGGGGGTTATTAACTTTTTTGGGTTTCATATACGGAGCTTTGACTAAATAGTCTTAGATGTTTTGTTGATTTCACTTTTATAATTAGTAATTCCACAAAATAAAAATAATTGATAATGTTGATAAATGAAATACAAAATTTTATATAGATATTTTTCAAAACTATATTCAAATATAATTAAATGATGTAGTAGGTGAAGAAAAATTATAGGATTAACATGTGGTCCCATTAACTGAATTATTTTTCTAGAGTTTCAAGGATGAGGGGGATCATAGATTATCATTATTGGATACAAGTATAAATCATGAAGGTTTTTGAATATCTATTGATATTACCACTATTCATATTATTTATAAAATATAGAGGTGTAATTCAAAAAAAATCATCTTATTAGTATAAAATTATTGATGCCTGATTTTCTACATCATGGAAATAAGATGAAAATGATAATTAATATAAATCTGTAACCCTTGACTCCCATGGTAAATTTTTTAAAGGACAATAATTTCATTACTTATGGTATAAGATATAAATTGTATTTTATTTCAAAGGGGTTAAGTAGTATCATTAATCCATTGAATCAATATGTTGCGGTACGGTAGACTAGATTCGTGATAATATTAACAATAAATCCAATGGGATGATTCTTTTCATTTAATGATGATTTTCAATTATATATAGTTGATTCCATTTCAACCATGACATGATGAGATTGAGCATGTGGGATTTATTTTTAATCATTTTAATAGTTGTATTGGGGATATAGTGTTTCCTGATTGATGGAATAATATCATCGAATATAATAATTAGTGATACTATGATGACATGCTGAGAAAGGAATGTTGAATAAATATTAATGTGAGACTAAATATTTATCATGATTATTCTATAATTAAGACGTCCAAATCTATCTTAAGGATCGTTGTGGAGCATCCAACCATAACTATTGGACCGATGTTCCATGGAAGAATCATCTGTAAATAAATTCATATGTTAACAACACTTGGATAATTTTCCATGAAAGGTGATAATTGATATATTATTGAATTTAGAGATGTACATAATGAAGATTAAAAATCATTAATACCTTGATATATTTATATTATGAATAGTTCTATATATATTATATATATTCCAAAAATTATGGGAGAAAAATTCTATCACTGAATTTATTCTCATTCAAATGAATATTGATACTCTCAAATGTAATAAGTTCCATGATATCATGTTTTTTATTCTAAAACTAGTAAAATAAAAGATTCTATTGAATATTATTTCAATTTTTTGAAAATTATTTTCCAATTTTTAAATTTGATGTTGGTAAATAAAGGTAAATATGAAAATATGATGTAGTTTGGGGTTATAAATAATGTAGGTAACATTCAAAGTGAAGTTTTTTGTGACAGAGATTCAAAAACTGGATTCACAGGAACATATATTTTCTCAACATACAAAAGGTAATTATTTAACTAGAAATTAAAAAGTCTTATATGAATAAGGATGGATAGAAATACATTTTTAATGAAATATTATAAATTAAAAATTACCATGTTTTCACCAATAATATGTTATGATAAAGAGTTGACAATGTTGATTAAAATTGAGTGACTGAACCCAAAACCATTGTAACATTACACATTTGTAGATAAAACACATCGTAAATGATCTTTTGAGACCTCCATTAATCCCCTATCTTACCCCTTGTTATAAATCCTAAAACACTTCATGTAATCCATGGAAAATAAAACATAAGAAAGGGGTGAGCTCAAACACTCAATAAGGGTAAGAAATACAGCAAAAGATAACATAAATATTAATCATGGTGAATAATTAAAAACACATTCCTTTAAAAATAATAAACATGATCAATTTTATGGAATGAATATGAGATGAGTAAATAATTTAGTAATAAAACATAGTCAAGGGAATTATACTAGTTGAATAACCACATGAACCATCTGTGATATATTCATAATATGGGAATGTATAATGTTAGACATTCTGAAACATTTTTCCAAGGCCTCATCCAAGAAATCTAAAAATGATTTAGGCCTTTTCCAGTACCATAATTCAAATTGGGAAAGGCCTCAACCAATTACACGTCTAATTGTATAATGAGACCTACCGATTCATTGAAGAGCTATAACGGGCTCCATCTGTCACATACTAAGTCCAATAATCGCTCATACGAAATGGTTGAAACATAGCATAAACATTCATATTAAAACTAGCATACAAAATGTCAATAAAATAACCATAAACCATGAATGGTATAAAAATTATACATCCATAGTCAAACAAAACAAAAAAGTGTTAATAAAATATGGATTATTTATATCATAAAAAATCAACATCAAACAAGATTAAAATCCATCAAGGGATGTTGACATAGATGAAAATGATTTAGTAGAACATTTTGTTAGAAATATCAATTTTCATGAAAAAATTTAAAATTCAAAAAAATTTGAAAGGAACACATTTAAAGACATTTTTGCATAAAGTGTCACATACCACATTTAATCTTTTTAATGGAATTAAAAATTTCAAAACATTCAATTCCATATAAATAAATATTTAAAACCCATTTTGAAAATATTGACATTAACGAGATTGATTTAAAAGAATAAACATTTAAAACATTTAAAATGATATTTTAGTAAAATTTCCATTAAAAATAATCCCATTGAAAACACTTTTATTAATCATGGACATGAATAACAAATATTTCCAAGTAGATACTTACGTATAATCAACCTTGGATAATAATAAGATGGTGAAATTAACCTTTACCTTGCGCTTTCCTTAGGTCTAGGGTACGTTTAACCTCTTTTATAATGACCCTAGTATATTTTTAAATTATACCAGAACTATATTCATATTTATTATATCATACATGATTCATTTATGACTATATACAACCCATTTAAAAATTATTTCCATGTTAAATTAACATTTTGGGTAATACCCGATTTCTTTATCACTTGTGTTTTAAATTTTTATTCTTGATCGTATGATTTAGATCATGATTTAAATGAATAAATAATATAAACCTAGGTTTATATATCATATATATTTATAATATAAATATTTATAATATATTTATACTTGAAATTTAAGGCATTCTTTACAGAGATAGTCGGTCGTACGTACGCATAAACGATGTTTTTGTTTTCAAATCGTATTGAACTGAAGTAAGTGAATAAGATATATGTAATCACACACACACATATATATATATATTCAGTATCATTATTATGTCATTTATTACATTCTTATTAATAATATATATATTTTTATAGTCATCGTTGAATAGTGAACATGGAAATGTATCTCATCGCGTCATGGAGACGGTAATCCGTACGTATGCACGAGCGACAATGTCATTATATTGAAGGAGAAATATTATGTAATTGTATGGTATATAATATATAAATAGTCATTAAAATGTTATATTAATTATTTACATCAGTTATACTCATTATTATATTCATCCAAATAATGAATTATTTTAACAACAAATAACACCAAGACGTGGATACGGTAATCCTTACGTACACACGTACGATGAATTTTTCATTTATAGGATGGATAGAATAATGAATATGGTTGTACAATTTTTATAATAACATCTCAGTATATAAAAGATGATGGAATATTATTTTTGAATGGAAACAAAAAAGAAGGAGGATGTGGAAGAAGAAATGAACATGAAAGAGGTGATGAAATATTTACCTCTTCTTTGGGTTCTTCCTTTTGACTTGATCAAAAGGGCTCCATAGGATGACTTTATGACCAATAGAAGGCCTCTAGGAAGAATATATGAATGTTGGGACAATATTTGGGAAGGGGTGACCGTGCCAAATGGATTTTTAGGTGTGCTTTTTAGAGAAGGGGAAGTGCCCTTTTATAAGAGGGGTGAGGGTCACTTTAAGAAAAGATTAAAGTATTAATTTATTATACAATCATATTCGGATTATAATGGCTAAAAATTAATTTATTTTTATCCTTAGGTGGATATGGGTCTATATACTCTCAACCAATAGGTTTTATAGAAGTTTAGGTTTCCATTTAACTATATCTTTTTTATTTAACTCGTAGTTAAATAGTTTATCTTTTACAACATCTTCTTGTATTCCTACACTATATGGTTCATAAACATACTCCAAACATCCAAGAGAACATAAAGTGGTTCATCAATGACATATATAATATTATTTATGCCCTTTTTCCGAACCATAGATTTTTAGGAATATTATATCAACAAATAATATAGTTTTCGTTTTAAAAACTATTTTATGTCAATTTTGACACTATTTGGTATTTGTTTTTTGGTTTAAATCATAACAACATGATTACTTCTAAAAAAATATTTATTGAATCAACCCTATCATGGAATATTAACTTATAAATTTAGTAAAATTTATCAAAGTCTCAAATTAAATTTAATTCTGTATTTATAATATCAATTATTTTAATCTTTTATTAATAAGGTAATTACTACATCATCATTTTGTAAAAAATAAAGTTAAATATATAATGTCTAAAAATTATAAATAATATACCATTATGTAAGAAATATCATTATCACTATAATGAATATTTATAGTCAAATTTATATTATGTATAACCCAATATTAAACATGTTTTAGTTATGAAAACACGAATTTGACACTTTTAACTCTTCTTTAAATTAAAAAATAATAATGTCTTAATCTAATCCATGTGGACCTAAAGGATCATATTTTATTCCTAAGGTTGTTTTGGGTAGAATTATTCTTTTCCAATATAATTAGGGCATGTGTAAAGGAAATTATAATATAATTTTTCCCTTTAATTCCCTATTTACTTTTAATAGTGGAAAATAAAAGTGAAAAAGTTACTATTCACCAAAAATTATTTTCATCTTATTGAATGAAATTTTAATTAATGAGGTTAAATGTGTCTCTCTTATTTTTTAAATTCAAATCATAGAATCTGTAAATTTATGTTTTATACAAATTTTTAAATGCTCCTATAAGGTGTGTAAAAGACAGTATAAAGTTCAATAAACCTTTATACATCTAATTATAGAATAAATAATGTTACAATGAATTAACTTGAACTAGTATTCTTATTATGTATCTATTTTGACAAAAAATAATTTTAAATATAATAATTAATTATTTAAATAAAAAGTGGGTTTGAAACAATAACGCAGTGTTTTTAAATATTCATAAAAAATTGAATGTTTTTAGAAAAATACCAAAAATTCACCCTAATATTATTTTCATATTAATAATTCAAAAATGACTTATTTTTTACCAATTTAAAAACATTGATTTTTTATTAATTAATTTAAAATTAATTCCTATTGTTAAACCCCAAAAGTGTATTTTTAAGAAATAATAACTTTCAAAAGATTGTCACTTTTGGAAGTCCAATTTCAAAGGTAAATTACATAAAATTACTATAGTTAGATTAATTTGAAAAAATATATTCTATTTATTCTTATAAACCATTAAAATGTATAATTTAACAGTATAAATTATTTGTATTAAAAAAGTGGTTTTCGGTATTATTTACTATTCATCCAAATATGAATGTTATCAGAAAGACACCAAAAATTTATTAAAACTAAATTATTATGTCATTATTATAAATAATAACTATTTTTTGGAAAATTGAATACATGAAAGTTTAAAATATTGGATTTTAAAAATAGTTTTCCATTAAAAGGCAGAAAAATTTCATTTTTTTAAAAATATTTCTTTGGTCTGAAAAAAATGAATTTGTTCTTACATTGTGTCTAAGAATCTATTAATATGGATTCTAAAATTATAATTATTATATAAAATTTAAAATTTAGTAAATACTATTCATAACCACTTTTGAACAGCTATTTTGGTAAGTCGTAGTGCGCTAGAACTCAGTGGTAAGTGTAGCGTAAGCTAATGAATTACATTAATGAGATAATGTACAATGAAATCTTAGGGTGTTAAAAGAACCACAAAAGAAATTAAATATAATGGAATGTATTTTGTAGAATTATTTATTGAGATTTAATATTCTAGTGGCTCTTTTGAGGAAGGTATGAAAAAATTGAAGTGTGCACCTGTTATTCATTAGAAAATATCGGGTGATTAGCGTTGACTACTAATATACCAAGTGTAATTGGATAATATTATGATAATGTGATATAAACTAATAAAAATGTGTAATATGAACACTAATAAAAAATCTTGATTTTGGGTTTTGATATGAAATCATAGAACTATGATATGTTAATAAGTCTTAATAATTCTATATTAAAGTGATTTTCATTCAGGTTAGAAATCTAAAAGTAATCGTTAAGTGATTTAATAATGATTGAACTAATTTCAATGATATGAATAATTATGAACATAAGATATTAGAAGTTATTTGTTCAATGGTGAATAATATTAAAGTTCTATCAAAGGAAAGAGGACTTGAATCATATTAAATTTAAAAAATTAATGTAGAGAATGATGAGATTTATAAACACATGGAGGAATAGTTAGAGGAGAATTAAAGATTGAATAATGTGGATATATCCTTAAATTAATATTTTATAAAAAATTGTGTAACTATCAAATGTAAAATTTACATACAAGTAGAATAGTCACATGATTTTGACAAAATAATGGCATTAGAGAAGGTGCTTGAATCTAGCATTTTCCCTCTTATGAAAAATCCTAAATAAAACTGAAAAGGTTAAAAGGAATATGGTAAATAGTTAATGATAGGACTATCCATATTAAAAAAAATATGACATAATCAAGGATCTTTATGATATATTGGTAACCTATAATGAAAGGAATACGATCTATCTCTTAGAATAATCAACATGAGGATCCCACCATTAAGAAAATCTAGAGCAACTTATTAAGTGAAAAATTATTTCCTAATCTAGAATATGAGAATCAAGGATAATGGTGGGAAAAATTATAGTGATTTGGAAAAATGGGACCTAACACAAGTGTATTCTTATAATCTCTAGGGATCAATGGATAAAAGAAAATATATTGAAATAAATTATCAACAAATACATTGTCATACAAGGTCTAGTTTTTAATGTATTTTTTTAAATTATCCATGATATGTTGATAAATATTATATATATTGATAAAATAAATATATCTTAGGTAATTACACTATTCAGACAATATAAAGTATTATATTTTATGTTGGAATAAATTTTTTGGTACTGGATAACACATTTAATACCTTTGACGAAAATAATAGAACTCAATTAAAGCACCAAGTACTAAAAATGGATACCTAATAAAATTCCAATAGGGATGAAAAAATTAATATAAGAGGAATTAATGTTAAAAAACTAAAAGAGAAATGGATAATTATGTAATGAGTGTTTCACTAAGGATGAAAAATCACAAGGTCGATCGAATAACTAACATAGAGGACATTCATAATGCATTCTTCAGTGGTTTCATAAAATATAAAACACAAAAATAGTATATTAGTTTTGTGGGGGTTCATAATAAAATGGAAAAACAAACATTTAGTAACAAAAATTCAAGAATTTTTAACTGGTGGTATGAAAACAATTATAATGTATATAAGAAAATAAGATGAAATGAATAGAGAAAACCTGAATTCATTCAATGAAAATTTTTAAATATAAAGAAATATATTTCATGGGCTATTTAAATAAGTCCATCAAGTTTAATGTGGATTCCAATCTAATTGTAATTCTATTTTTATGGAGTAAATTTTGTGAAATATAAGAATATTATTTGGAAAACTAAAAGGGCTGAAAAATATGTTCCAGTAAAATAATTTTTTATAAAACATGGAATGGGTTCTGTATACAAAAATATATAGGCATAATAAACATATAATTTTTTTTAAAAAGTACAATTATTAACATGTATTGAGAACCTTTCTAAAATATCACGAATGAAAGAAAATATTGTTATTTAGACCGTAAGGAAAAACAAAATCCCATTGAAAATGAACTAATGTTGGATACAATCAAAACCATTTCTGATATAAATATGTATTTTAATGTATAGTATAAAAAATGGGTTTTTTATTTAATCACTATCTTCCTCAAATTATCTAAATAGAATAACCCATCTTTTGATATAATTAAATAATATAACTATTGGGGATTTGTTGAATGTTTTAGGGGTGATATGATCCATGTAGAGATAACATCAATAGTTCTGAATGGTATCAATGAATGTTAAAAATTTTTAATATATATTTGAATAATGAATGTGATATTTTTTTAATCATAAACTACAATAATATGACAATAAGAATAGGAATTATTACAGAATAAGTGGTATTATAGTAGCTAACATAATAAGTATAAAGTATTATATAATGTTTTAATGTCATGATTACATGATTGTCAATTGAAATAAAACCATATACCTTGAAAGAGAAGAAAATAATAGATCCCTCATTATATTTTTTAAAATCTCACATGTGTTATCATCATAATTATTTTCAATATTTTACAATTTTATATATATTATTGACACTTATTTGGAATATGATTTCTATATTTGGTTTTGGTGGTGAGACATCATGTTGGAGTTTTGACCTCAATATTTTCATGTTGATATCCCAAAAAAAAATTAAGTAAAACTAGTTTATTTAAGAAGTAATCTCTTTCAACAATTGGAACTAGATTAAAAAATTTGTATCATTTTAGTACTTATAGTTGAGTTAAAATGAATAAATATGGTATAACTGAAATTATTTTAGGCCATTCTTATTCCAAAATGGTTGTGTGAAATTTTATCTGATTTAATATGAATATTTACATTGAATAATTAATGTTTTATGGATACTTTATATGTATATATGTAAGTGAGTTCAATGAAATTATGGGGTTATTAACTTTTTTTTGTTTCATATACGGATCTTTGACTAAATAGTCTTAGATGTTTTGTTGATTTCTCTTTTATAATTAGTAGTTCTACCAAATAAAAATAATTGAGAATGTTGATAAATGAAATAAAAAAGTTTCTATAGATATTTTTCAAAACCATAATCAAATATGATGAAATGAAGTAGTATGTGAAGAAACTTTATAGGATTAACATGTGGTCCCATCAAGTGAATGATTTTTTAGGAGTTTCAAAGATGAGGGGGATCATACATTATCTTTATTGGATACAAGTATAAATAATGAATGTTTTTTAATATCTATTGATATTACCACTATTCATATTATTTATAAAATATACAGGTGTAATTCAAAAAAAATCATCTTATTAGTATAAGATTATTGATGATTGTTTTTTTACAATATGGATATATGATGAAAATGATAATTAATATAAATCTGTATCCCTTGACTCCCATGGTTAATTTTTTAAAGGATAATAATTTCATTACTTATGGTATAAGATATAAATTATATTTTATTTCAAAGGGGGTAAGTAGTATAATTAATCCATTGAATCAATATTTTAGAGTAAGGTAGACTAGATTCGTGATAATATTAACAATAAATCCAATGGGAACATATTTTCATTGAATGATGATTTATAATTCTATATATTTGATTCCGTTTCAACCATGACATGATGATATTGAGCATGTGGGATTTATTTTTAATCATTTAAATAGTTTTATTGAGGATATAGTGTTTCCTGATTGTGGGAATAATATCATCGAATATGATAATTAGTGATACTATGATGACATGCTGACAAAGGAATGTTGAATAAATATTATTGTGAGACTGAATATTTATCATGATTATTCTATAATTAAGAGGTCCAAATGAATCATAAGGATCATTGTGGAGTTTCCACCCATAACTATTAGACCGATGTGCGATGGAAGAATCATCAGTAAAATAATCCATATGTTAACAACACATGGATAATTTTCCATGATAGGTGATACATGATATATTATTGAATTTTGAAATGTACTTAATGAAGATTAAAAATCATTAATACTTTGATATATTTATTTTATTAATTGTTCTATATATATTTTATATTTTCCAATGATTATGGGAGAAAAAATCTATCAATGAATGTATTCTCATTCAATGGAATGTTGTGACTCTCACCAGTAATAAGTTCCATGATATCATGATTTTTATTGTAAAACTAGTAAAATAAAAGATTCTATTGAAAATTAATTAAATATATTGCAAATTATTTTCATTTATTAAATTTGATGTTGGTGAATATAGGAAAATATGAAAATATGATGTAGTTTGTGGTTATAAATAATGGAGGTAACATTCAAAGTGAAGTTTTGTGCGACAGATATTCGAAAACTAGATTCACGTGACCATATATTTTCTCAACATACAAAAGGTAATTATTTACCTAGAAATTAAAAATTCTTTGAAGAATAAGGATTGATAGAAATACATTTTTAATGAAATATTCTAAATTAAAAAACACTATGTATTCACCAATAAAATGTTATGATAAAGAGTTGACAATGTTGATTAAAATTGAGAGACTAAACCCAAAACCATTATAAAATTGAATAACCCTTGGGAGGAAATGATTATCCCTAAATATTATAAGGAGAGTTAAAATGGAAATTTTAGTGACCTTTCATAAAAATACCATTGAAATAGATTTAGATAATTCTGGGATTGTGACATATTTTAATAGTATTGTCATTTGGTTAGTTATATTCATGTATACCAAGAAACATTCACATGTCTTGTGTGTATGACTTACATAGTATCTTTATATATTCAATTGGTATTTTTTGGTTAAGATATCTTCAATATAATATAATAATTTCTATGATAATAAAATTATGAGTAAAATCATAAAATAAATGTATAGAATATGTATGATCCTACTGACTTTTAGTTTAATATAATTTAGGGAAATGATATCTCATGGATTAGTTGGGGAAACTGGAATGAGTTTAGTATATAGATTAACCCTCTCTAAATGAATATATCACTAAATACCATCAGAGGGAGACATATATATGATCTTAGAATGAAACTAATATGTAAAAAGTATTATTGGGCATCTTCTATAAAATCACTACTTGAATAATCTCATGGTTAATATAAATTCCTTTCAAAAAAATCACATCAGAGCGGAATTTGGCTTCCAGAATCAAGAAATAGAACATAAATAGATTGTAATATTGGAAATTATATATATATATATTTAAAAACTTCTTCCCCAGATCCTTTTCCATCTTTTATTTAACTAATATATCATCCATAAACGTAATGTTGTACGTGTTATGATATCTGTGGAAGATATGGTTCATGAACTATATGAAAATTAGAAGATATTTTTTAAGACATATAGATATATTAAGATAAATTATTTTCTAATAACTATAACATAATATAGAATTTGGAATATTATCATATGTCACTCTCTTGTGAGGGTATCCTAATATTAATCTGCTATTTGAGAACAACCTATCCCCCCTGATTTGTTAAAAATGTATTTCAAAATGAAGAAATAACTATTCGGTTTTTATTATGACATTATTGATACTATAATAGATAAAGAAATTTTAGAAACATCCTGTAGAATTATTAGAAAAAATAACTATTGGTACAAAGATATCCATGTTGAGGAGTTTGAAATCCTTTCTCTTGAGATTTTTTAGTTGAACCTTAAATTCCTCTTAATTGGATTTAGTAATTTGATATGATTGTAATAAGCAGGGACTAGCTATAAGAGTAGATCAATGGTGAATCCAATATGCCTTTCTAGTTTAAAACTATAAAAATCATCACGAAAGATATAAAAATAACTATATAAAACAATTAAAATCTTATTATCTAAATTTCTCTTTATAACATCTATAAACAAATAATACATATTAGGACTTGTTTAACAATCAAGTCAATATATATTTTTTTGGAAGAAAATTATTTTTATTAGTAAATAAAAATAACTATATGAAGATTATTTTTATATAGTTTAGAGAAAAGTGGAACGATGGAAAATCATACAAGGAAATGTTGTGTATAACATGTAACATGTCTCAATAAATCAAAATTAAGACCAGGAAAACCATTGTGGCTTTGATAACATTTTTATCAAACACCCATGAATGTGTGGTCAAGAAATTGAACATAAAATTCCATTATAATAATATAATTATTGATTTGTTATCTAAAATAGATATTATATATTCTATATAAATGAAATTAGGTTCATATTTCCAAATATGTCTCAAAGAGAGTAATTTCAGATGAAAACCATTTCTTTCGTACTGAATGGTTATGCATTTGAACCAAATGTCATGAATAATTAAATTAAATTCCTCAAATATATACCCAATAACCATTTTTATACCTATAACCATTGTTAATCATATTTTAAAATCATTCTTTATATATAAATATAAGTTAATTTTTTATCTTTTTTTCCTCATTGCGTGTATGCAATTTTTGTCGCTTAGAACTAGTTTCATTAAAAAGTTTTAGAATTCACTCTTATCACATGGTTCATCATTGAAATATAATTTTTTATTTATGTTGTATATATAATTTTTCAATATCATTACATGATATTTTTCACTACCAATCATGAATGTGAAAGTGATGATGATCATGTTTATATGATTCTCAAAGACTGAAAGGTATTTTTATAATTAATGAGTAAAATTTTAATATAACAATAACAAAAAAACAAAAAAAAAATAGACATATTAAAATCATTTTATATTATTAATAAAATTCTCGACTACATACATGATATTAATGAATTTTCTTGTTTATGATTCAGGATAAACTAACCCATACAAGAACCTACCCTAATTAGTAGATTATTATTATGTGGTTTTGTTGTAATATAATAATACTTTGATTATAATGATATTATTTGGTTCTTATTTATGTGACATATCATAATACTTAATATATAAAAATAGGATATAATTTATATCTTGTCATTACATAGAAATAATAGATCATTAACTTCTTATTTAACTTGTTTTCCATGATTTAATTAACGATAATATTTTATTGATCATATCATCTATGGATTCTCTTATTTTCATAAATGAAATATAATGATATTGTAAAAATGGTATTTACCATTTAATATCATACTAATGAAATTCATGTCATGTGGTGATGAAAATAAAAAATATTCCTTAATCATTATTTGGAGGTAGTAGTCCACAATTACATTGGTAGGTGATTTATTTTTACATAGAAGAGGATGAATGGAAATATGGTTTATTTTTTTATAATATTAAACCCTAAATAAATATGATAATTATTTATTTAATTGCAATATTATTCCATTGATTTATATAGACCTGGAAAATGAAACTTATTTCATCAATGAAGTCGTAGTTCGCATAATGTAGAAATGTTGGTTTATTGTTTCCTAAGTGAAATAAGAAAATGGAGATTATTTATTATTACCATAACATAGAAAAATTATGTATTTATACAAAAATTATTTCATTAAATAGGTATTTTAAAATTATAATTGGATAATATTAAATAGAAAATAAATAAGTAAAGTTAAAATAATTACTTTTGTTTAGATTATTGAAATTTTTTTTGACAATCCCTTTGAAATTAATATCATAGGAAAATATATTCTGAACAAAAGCTCAATAGGGGAAACATTATTCTACATTATGTAAAACTAGTTCGATTCCATGTAGAAAAATAATTATTTTGTTCATTTATATGGTTGTGATAGGCCCCTTTTATAAAAAGTAATAATAGAATTTATGTTCATATATAAACATAATATAATGGGACTAAATGTTGAACATTTGAAATGGATAAATTTTTTGGAAATAATGTATTAATGAATTTAAAATTGATATTATAACATAATAAAATCAACTATAAACATGTTTTTATATTTTGTTCCCTTAACCCATTCAATAATTACATTTACCATTTTAGTCATTGTTTTGATTACTATTTTTTACCTAATGTTACTTACTTTTTATTTATAAAAATAAAGTGGTCAATATTCGATAATTTTGATCGAATTATTAAAAATTTAAAATCAATTTAATTTGATTCCATTAATATAAATCAAAAAAATTAATTTCAATATACAAATGTATAATATATTGAAAAAATTTATTTGATGAAAATATTACTTATATTCTAAAATATCAAATAATGGGTTTTTAATTAAATACAAAAAAAATAAAATTCTAAATTCACATATAAAATAAATATTTGTTTTTCTAAAAATGTTATATAAATTTACAATTTTTCTTATATACTAATAATATCAAAATATACATGTTATTTTTAAAAATAATATTTTCATCAAAAAATCATTTTTTAAAAACAATATGATAGAATAATATTATGAAAATATTAAATTTATGTATCAAAATTTTATATTAAATCTTCATTTTTAATATAAAATGTTTCAAAAATTTAACTATTAAGTAAATAGAAATGTTATTTATAAAAAATATTGTAATGAAATAACATATTTCCACAATATTAACCAATCTCATTTATATTTATACTATTTATTAATGAAATTTAATTATAAAATGATTAAAAAATATATTTTTTCATATTCAACCAAATTTTTATTGAAATTTAAATTCATTTATTATAAAAAGAAAATATTTATAAATAAATATTTCATTGTATAAAATTATCATATTATCAATTTCTTTAATACCAATTGATTTTCATTAATATTAAGAGTTGACTCTATTTTTCTATATATATTTCATAAATATGTTTTCCGCATTGATTCTTTATAAATCAATAGCTGGGATTAATAAATCTTATTTAATATCAATTTATTATGTAAATATATTTATTTTTTCTTTTTGTTCGGTGTAACATGTTGAGAAATCTATCATATACATTTTCCCCATTTAAAATAATTAATATATTAAAATCATTAGGTATTACATTCTACCCGCTAAAATATATTGTGTTCTCACAATTTTAATTTCCACACATAGATGAAAGTACGTGTGTGTATTCTTATAATATTTATCCATTGAGATATAACATTTAATATGTCATCTAAATTACTCATGTATGATTTATAAAGTTAGTTTCTGTCCTCAATAAACATTTCTATAATCATAAAACAATGCATGATATACCCTAAACACATAATCTCAATAGCAAACCTCTCCCAAAAACCATATGAATCTATAAGTCAATAAAACTCAATGACATCATATATTCCTTTAAAGGAGTACCATATATTTTACACTCAATTTATATAATCCACTGGATCATAATGTCACACACTAGGTAATATATATCCTAACCCCAAAAAATATGAATCAATTCCCCAAAAAATATAATTAATATATTATAAATCCATGGGTTACCAATACTATATATATTACTACATTAGAATATATCAACCCTCTATTATCTCATCATCATTTGTATAGTAAACCTATGTTTTATCCACAAATCAATCATTATTTCATTAGTATTTTTCCATAAACATATAACCTTGTCAAAAAATATCCATTTAATTTTATTAATACCATTTAATATATTTAGCCTATAAATACCAGTGTTTTTCATGAATGTATGATTGAGTTGAAATATAAATTATTTTAAATTGAGATGATTAGGAAGGGTAAAATGTCCGTTTACCCTATAATATTGTCACATATAATTGTTACCACTCATTTAGTCCAGGAATAGTTTTTTACCCAAGGATATGAGTTTTGTGGAATTTGGATCCATTCATTTTTTCACGAAATAATTAGGTTTTATTATTTTGTTCAATTAATTTTTTTGACTGTTTGTTTGGTGATATATTTTGAATGAACGTTCAAATTAAAAATATTTTTTCATAGATGAGTCGAAAATATCATTTTTTTCTAGTCAAGTCATAAAATCACATCAGGTTTTAGGGTCAGGAACATAACCCTTTGTTTGTTTTCTTTTTATTAAATTTATGTCCATTTTCATAATCCTCTTTACCTTATCTTCTAACACAAAATAATTTTTGGATTATACTTAAAAAAACAAGAGATATAAGGGATTCAGTGAGAGTGTGCGAATAAGGGAGGTGCAACCACAATTCACAGGAGTAGTTGGATTGTCATGCGTTAGGTGAGGAGCATGGATAATGGGAAATCACTAGTGGATTCCAGACAAATGATGAACATTTTTTTTGTTTTTTTCATAAATCCATTTAGATTAATCTATTTATATTTTAAATCCATACTATAATATCTATGGACCCTCATAGGTTTGGTATATGATCAATTGGGGGAAAAGGATTTTTTAGCCAATTGATGGGGTTTCCCATTAAGAAATATTGACAACATGGCATGTTGTTTCATAATAACACACCATGATTCCTTTTTTTAGAAGATAATAATATGGAATTAAATGCCTTTTAAATAGTGTAAATATTTTCTCTTGGTAGATGAAAATGTATCTATGTGCATGGGTAGATTGAGTGTTTGGGACTACCTGCTATGTACTCAGAGTACATGTCATGTAGTCAAACATGGAAAAGTGGATTAGTACTTGGATATTAAATCTATATAAGGGGGACATGTCCATATAATAGTCCATGGATATTCCTTATATATTTCACGATCTAGTGGTACTAGAATAACATAGATCATGTATTCCAGAGCCATGTAGTAGTACATGGCCATAACTAATGTGTTCCAAGCCGTGTAGAAGTATATGGACAAGCATGATGATTTAGAGTAAACATTTTGTACTTTGGTTATATATCGTGTATTTCCCATTTGTTAAATTTTTTGGGTTATGTGTGATTACAAACCATAGAGTAAAAATTACACATATATGACTCCATTTTGAGTATTTTTCAATATGGATTAATATATTTGAACCATTTGGGTGAATTGAGGACTCAAAAAGTCATTTTGGGTGAGAAAGATATGATTGGGTGGATATTCATTCAATAGGTGAAACTAGTGGTCTTAGGAGTGAGTTGTGGGGTGAGAACGATCTGAAGGTCATATGAATAGTTGGAGGACATGACAATGGAACAATAATTTCCTTAAATAGTGTAACTAAGGGTAGTCCATGGTTTCTAGGAATAGGTTGCGACAACATGAAACTAAAATATTGGGTGTTCAGAATAACAATGAATGATACAATGACCTGAGATGGGTATTGAGGCATATCCTCATATTTTTTATTATGTGTATTTATTCTTGAGAACATGATTTTTAGTGTGTTTCGACACCTCTAGAAAGTCAGTTACCCCTGATAGAATGGATTGGTTCGAGTCCCTAGCATGTGACTAAGGATCCCATTCAGGAATCCTTCACATATGTTTTGGACTAGGGGATCCCTTATGGTATTCTATCACATAACATTTTAAAGGTTCTCAATATGGATTTCTTTTCTTACATTATATATCAGAGGATTTGAATATGGGTACCTCTATTTATTTGTTAACTTGGAGGATCCCGCAAGAGAAACAACTCTAATATTTTATCCTTGGGTAACCTATGGGTTCTCCATGGGATGACTAACCTCGGGATAGGGGGTTATGTGATTTTGTTGAGAGGGTATGTTTTTCACCTTATAAACCACATTATAAATGATAGTCCAAGGTGCTATGGAAGTAGTTATAGGTTTAGGTGTTCATCTAACCTCACTCTTTTACTTATGACTTCTCCATGTTACAATTGATGCATCTATGATTTATATAGGTGCTTCCTCAAACTCAACCTATGGGCCTAATATGATTTTATTTTTATGACAGGGATTCCTAATGGTATATCCCCGAAACAAACTTATTAACCTAATAAGATTTAATATTACCAATACTAGAAGTCCAATTTTTACTATGATTCCTCCCTATACATTGGTCAGAGAGGTATGTCTCCATGTACATGTTAGAAAACATCTTCCATAGTGTGTCACCCATTATTTATAGGTTTATAGTACATTGGTGATGTTAGAGGTTGATAAGTGGTATTATTTTAACTGGACAAATGATTATGATTCCATCCTTGAGTATTGTTGACAATATCTATGAACGATGCCTACAATTCTTCTCATGATTGGTTTGATTCATCATTATGACATTGCCCAGACTTGTGTAGGAATGGGTGTTTGAGATAGTTATTGATTTATTCCATTTTATTATCTTATATTTTGATATAATTCCTTACCCATCACATATAGTTCATTCCCCTTAATGACTATCTATGTTTCAATGTCATTGTTTCCTTTAAACTGGGACCTTGGAACTAAACATCAAAGTGAAATAAACATGGTTTGAGTGTTGTGAAATGTCTGCCCAGGCCTAGACACATATTATTAGATTATTTTGAAATAAAAATTAGTTTTAATAAAATATATGGTTTACAAATTTCTAGTGTCTCTATAGGACTAGTTTCATAATACATAAAAAGAAATATAAACATGGAATTTGGATTTTTTTCCCCGTAGTGATCCCCCTAAATCTATTTTAGGTCTTAAAACATCATGGTATGACATGAAGAATAATTAAATAATGGGGTGAGCTAAAAATATTTTTATGTGAAAAAAGAAGATAAGGAAACATAACATGAGAGTTAATGGAATGACCTAATTGAAAAATGTATAAGTATCATGAGTAATAACATATAATCATATCCTAAATAATATGTTGTCATATGATCTTGGAATCAAACAAAATATTGAAAATAATATAACCTGAAATTAACATGAGTCCATTATAACTTCGTAGACAATATACCATGGTATATAAAGTCTCACAATGGATTAGGTTTACTCAATAATACTATACATTGAAATACATGAGACTAAAGAATTTTCCAATGAACTAGAGTTCTATATTGGCACACCCATCAAATAATTTTCATTATAACTGTGTTCCACCCAAATAAATCAACCATAAGTAAAAACATAACAAATTATAATTGAATGAAATGGGATTCACCATCTTTCTTCATATCATAAACTGTGGATAGTTTAAAATAAAGGAATTTGAGTAATTAAAATCAGTCATGAATTACCCCATAAAACGATTGTATAATATTCTAGGTATATATATTATATACATATATACATAATTCAAAATAATTACATTAAATGAAGAGATAGATAGAATGATTTTGGTAGAAAACACTCAAAACCTGATGTAAAGGGTGGTTTAGATCTATATTGTGCCTCGAACTCACTTTTCCATATGAGTAATTTTATCTCCATAAATAATAAACTTTATATAATTATCTATTTACTGGGGAACATATATAAAATTTATTATTACTTTTATTTTAATTTGTATCTTTTAGTATTTAATTACTTAACCAATTAATATAATGTCTCATGTTTTAATGATAAAGGGATCATGTGTCAAAAATCACACCGGTAAGTTGACTAAGTATGAATTGATTACTATTTTATCTTATACACAATGATAATAATGAAATAATTATAATTTATATATATAAGCTTTATTTTTATAAAATTTAGAAATGTGGGTATCAAAAAGTAACTATGTTACAGTCATGGATATGGTAGGTCATATGTATGCATTAATAACATTTACAATATTAAAATATCATGATAACAGAGAGGTATGTGTTACATTAAATTTAAAATATGATACTTTTAACATAAATATCATATTATTTCATAATATACCCTTAAACATTCCATCCATGAGATTCCGTAATAATGAAATTTAATAAAACAAATCATATCAATTCATGAGGCGGTAATCTTCCATACACACCTGAAAAGACTAGTTTTTATGACCAACATAATGTCAGCCGGTGTCTCAACTAGGTGGAAAACTATGACTACAGCCTTCTGTTAGTCCTCAGCCACCAGCGACTCTATCTCACCTCAGAACCTCGGAGGCCTCTACCTCTGAAACTAATGCAACATGCTTAGTTGGTGTGCATCCTCTTCTAGTGGGGCTAGTGGGAATGACGTCCCAACAGGTAGTGGTGCTGCTGGAACACCACCCAATAGTGCTAACACCATAAGAGGGCCCTGAACCGAGGAATCATCGCTATGTGTTCCGTTATCGCATACTGTCTCAGTAATCCTTGACGTATGTCTACGTGGTGGCACCCTAAAAGTAAATAGGTTCACAATGGTCATTAAGTTATACCTGGTGAGATGACTGATGAAATTATAAGAAAAATATTCAAAAACACAAGAAATCAGTGTTTCTGTGCATGGAGTTGGAAAATTATAATTCAAGGTCCTTCTATATTGATATGTTTGCCACCCCACCAACACTGGATTCCCCAAACTAAAAACCACACTAATAACTCTTATCAAAATTTCAACATAGAAAAGATCAGAGTCTATGTTATTCGGTAGAACAGACTCATCTTAGACGTCATTGTCACGACCCGTCCCCCGGGTCCCGTGCTGTGACAATGCCAAGCCCGCCTTCCATTGGCCAAGGGCAGGCGACTAGCACAGGAAAAGTGTATCCATAAAATGGGAAGTCATTTCCTTTTAACATGTAAAGACAAAAATTATGAGAACAAAACAAGAAACAACAACGAAGTAAACTGGTGTAGTAAATGTTTGCTAAATGTAAAGTGGTCGGAATACAAGCCCAACTGAAAATTACATGTACAACTAAAAAGTAAAAATATAACTAAAAAGTGAAAAAAGGCACCTGGATCATCCAAAGAGGATCTTTCATAAAGGTTAGGTACAGCTCATGATCAGCAGTCCCTACATCACGTCATGCCCTATGGTCCACCTCTGAGTACCATCCATACCTGGCTCCGTAAGCCTCGATCGATGATATCCATCGTCTACACAGGACACAATAAGTTGTGGGTGTAGCCTATGTAGGGGTGGGTGTTTATAAAAACTCAGTAGGGTCCCCAAGATCCCCACTGGTCCCCTAGAGTTCCCCGAAAAAATACCATAAAGAAAAACATCAACTCTACTTTGGTATATGCCCATACATATACATTATTTATCAATATATACTAATATAATACATGAGGGAAGAATGCCACAAAGGATACACCACAGAGGTATAAATACCACACAGGTAACACAACTGAGATAGAATTACCACACATGTAAAACCACAAAGACATCACCACAAAGGTAGAAGTACCACATATGTAACACTTCTAAGACAAAACTATGACAGTAGAAGTAACACACAATAAACATTACAGAGATAGAAGTACAACATACCTAAAACCACAAATATAAAACCACGAGGATTGATGTACCACACATGAAAAACCATGAAGATAACACTATGAAGGTCGAAGTACCACACAAAAAACCCCACGAAGAAGAGAAGACCCAGTTCACATTTAGGTATAACTTATGTAGAGAAATGCAGATGATTAGTCGTAACCGAGATCATCTTATTCAGTTAAAAAAACAGCTATTGAACCACACAGGATCGAGAGGTACTGACCCGCACAAGATCGCTTAGTTCTAACCCACCCAGGATCTGATAGACGCTGACCCACACAAGATTGATAGGTGTTTACCCACACATGACCGATATATTATGGCCCACATAGGATCAATTTTCTTTCTTCACGTTATATCCTGCCACAGGTTCCTCACACCCAGTGCGGTCGAGTTTCGTAGAATCTTCCCTGCAATATATTAGTTGTTACACGACCTCCACTAATCTACACAAAACAGTATCCCAATGAACCTCTATGTCATAAGGGTTCCAACGTGACAGAAGGTGCGTTAATCGGATGCCAGGGTTGTGAGTTAGAAGCATTTTAGTTGTGAGGGCTTAGTTGGATTCAAGATCAATCCAACCCGTACATACTCCATATGTCTCAAAAACTCATGTGGAGTATACCAAAAGGACCCTCTCACTCCAAGGGTCTCAGCTCTGTTGATGGTTCATTAAAGGGACACACGGTTCTCAAGATACGGCCTATTAAGTGTTGTGGGTCCTGTCAGACCCGATCCGACCCGGCCTGGGCCGACCCAACCTGTTCGGGTCGAACCGACCTCATCTGGGTCCAACCCATATGGGTGAGGCCATGGAAGGATAAGCCGACAAGGGGGTGGTCCACCCCAAAAGGGGGATGCCCGGCCTACTAGGGGGCGCGACCCGCTGGGCGCGCCGCCCGCTGTTCAGGCGGCCCAGCTGCGTGAGGCGCTTCCCGCGGTCCCCCAAAGTAGTAAAGGGGGTGTGAGAGTTTCCCCCAATATCCCAAATGGATTGGAGACCATTAATCTTTTGAAATGGTGACACCATGTGGGATCACCGAGTCACCACAGAACTCGCTGGATGCACAGGTTCCACCTCCGTTGTGGCTTCATCTGCAGCACGTGGCTCAACGGTGGTGCGATTGTTGTACTTCCACCCCTTCCTCGGCCGGCTGATGTGACACCTGCCTTCTTTGACCACTAAAATTAATGATCCAATGTCAGTTCTTCTGGTTGAGCGGGTGTGCCGCCACCTCTCATCTCCAGCGACACACGACAGTGCGCCGCCATATCCTTCGCGGTCGGCCGTTGCCTGCCGTCGCCGACATCCGTCATTCAGTATTCCATCCAAAATGAAATAAAATCCCATTATGAAGACATCAATTCCAACAAGGAGGAAGAGGGTGAGGGTCTGGTATTTTTTTCTGTGATTTCCATGTTATCTTTGTTGCATTTGGGAGATAAATTATTCAAAAATCTCACGAAATTTAAAACAATATAAATCCCAACCTCAAGAATGATGGAGAAATTCTCGCAATAATGGAAGTGGGTTGGTGTTCATCATCCCCAATACTCTCCTCCAATGATGTCACTTTATCATCGATCTTCGGTTTAGGGTTTTGGTGTCTTTCATCACTTCTCATCAGAACTGTATTCATCCTCTAAGGGTTTGGCGTTTTGGCCCTTTTTCAGCACTTCGTTTCTTTCTGATGTAGTGTCGACACATGTCCCCAATCTCTATATAAATATGAGAGGGGAAGTCTATGTAACTACATTGGCAACAAATGAGGTCTCATTAATTAGAAACATTCTTAATTCCCCAAAGACATCTTTACTTAGGATTGAATGGTCAAGCCATTTATTTTCTTGACATGTCGTTGTACTCACGTTTTCACTTTTCCATTAGAGTAAAAGAAAGAAAATATAAATTAATTAAGTTATTATTATTATTATTTCAAAAGTCCCAAAATATATCTTTTACAATAGATATATTGTGGCCTATATAATTCCTCCCTTAAGAGAATCTGGACACTGATGATTCAATTGTGCGATCAGATTTTTAATTCGAGCACCGGTTCAAATGTTAGAAAATTTCACTTTCGCATTTACTAAACGTACCTAAGAAAAGTTCATAAATTTTTTTCGGGAACACTGTACGTTTGAATCACGCGCCGTCAATTTTCACAGACTCGTAAAATTTCCAACAAATTAAAAAAATATACATGAAAAAACTAGGTCATTAGAGAAAGGTTATGTGAATAACAGGAGGAAGGATCTTTCTTTTTAGGTAGGCGATCATGCCTTTTTTCACGTTTCTCAATGGAAAAGTGTGATACATGTTTGTATGAATGGAAAGTAGAGTATGAGGTTCATTGGACCTTATAAAAATTTGGAGAAAGTTGGAACAGTTTCTTACTAAGTGGGTTTAACTCCATGTTTATCCCAAGTTCACAATTATTTTCATGTTTCAATGTTGAGAATTTATATGTCGGATCCCTCTCATTTTTAAGCCGAGAGGTAGTTCAGTTAGAAGATAAGCTATATTAGGAAGAACTGCTTGTCCATATTCTTGATCAAAGAGAGAATGTTTTTTATAATAAGGTAATAAATTAGGTAATATATTTGTGAAAAAAATTGGTTTAAGAGGAAATGTGGCTGTCTAAAAACTCTATGAGGGATAAATAAACATATTTATTTGATAAGTGAATAAAGTTGTGAGGATGCAATTTCCAAAAGGGGGAACGATGTAACATCTTAGGTAAATAAAGAAAATTTAATATTTTCATATTTTATAATTTTTAATGAATTAAATATAAAATATATATTAAAGGGGATTCGATGTTTAATGGAATACTCGATACGCAACAACGTGCTTCTTTAAAATCTTACGTTGCACACAACGTTGAGTTATACTGAAAAATAATAATATAATACTATTATTCTAATTGGAAGTTAACGCCTTGTTGTTGTAATAGAATGAATGAACATAACTAACTACAAAATGATTATACAAGTTTGTTATATGTTTTTACATTTACCCAAAAAATGTTAGAGGAATAAAATGTGAATGAATCTAATTTGAAGCATAAATACTCTAATATTTTTTAAAATGACAATTCATCACCTTTTGAGGGAGAACCATATTTAAATATATTTTTGGTCACTTTTATATGTACTATTTTAAAAAATAATATTTTTTTTTTTATAATTGGGACATCAAAATTTACATCAGGTAAAATTTAGGTGTTTTTTTGATAAAATTCAATTTTATGAATAGTAAAAAATATTGTATTTTAATTCAAAAATACAATTTAATATAATTTATCAATATCATTAGCATATATTTTTAATTGGTTTTAAAATGTAACTAGATAATATATTTACCTTTTAATCCAATTTTGTTCATTATAAGTAATTTCAATTTTATGTTGGACGTAAACATGTGTTAATTATTTGATAGTTATTATCTCTTAAAAACACACTTTTTGTTTTTACATTGGGAAATTATTTTAAATTAATTAATCTAACTTATATGTATTGTATTTGGTAAAATATATATCTTTTTTGTAATTTTAAAACCAAATATATCTTATGATAAATTTTTGTTATTTTTTTAAAAAACATCATTTTTTATTGATAGTGAAAACACTGAGTAGTAATTAAAAAACCAGAATCTTCAATTAAATGAAAATTTACCATATATTTGAATTGAATTTAAAAAATATGAAATACGTGGTTGTAATTACTAAGTTAAATGCGGTTCAATAAGATGAAAATATTTTTTTGAACTGTAACTATAAGTCCCCAGCCTTAAACATTACTTAATATTGAATTAAATGAATAATTCACATTGATGATCTTTTCAGGTTTAGAGTTTTAGAGAATTAGAACATAACTATTACATCTTAAAATATTACAAAGTAGACACTTCTACTAAGTCTCCATAAAATAAAAACTCTTAAAAAGAAAGATGTCTAGATTACATGTTTTAGATTGCATGAAATTCCCTTGATCCCATCCTTGACTTTATTCTACTTTAAGTCCTGTGAAAAACATTTCGAAAAACTTGGGGTGAGCATAAAAATCTCAGTAAGGGATACAAAGAGAATGAAAACTGTTAGTTTTTCAAACATCAAGTAAACCATGTATACTATATCAAACTAATACCTTCACCTTCATGAAGTAGTAAACAAAATCTTCACTGAATAAAGTATCATTACTTACCTTTTTGTAACCAAAGGATTACCATAAAACCCATATAAAGAACACATAGAATATATAAAGGTAACTTGGGACATAAACATACTTAAGTGGAATAACCATACGGTTGACTTCCACACATATCACTTAATGGAATAGCCATACGGCCAATTTCCATACATACTTAATGGAATAGCCATACGGCCGACTTCCATACCCAATGCATTGGAGGTTATAACGTAACCACCCGTCCTGGTATTCACGCCACCACCCGTCATATGGTTTATAAGGTAACCACCCGTTAAAATGTCCAAGTACCAATATAAAATCATAAAACATAAAACCAATATAAAGGAATGATAACATTTCCACATTTCAATCACAATATATCATAAATATATTGACATAATAGAATCCTTTATCAAAACCATTTTCAATACCTAAATACATAAAAGAGTATATGGTATTTATTTTATTTTAAAAACATTACAGCTTGTTGAGGAAGCCAAAGACAAATAATACTCGTGGCGGCGGAAAAATTCGTCGTCACCGCGTACGTTAAAAAACATTCCTTTTTGTCATTTAGTAAAACGCTTCGTAGAAAAATATTCCTTTTGTATAAAAGTAAAGGTCAAAGGGGTTTTTACACCGTATAAAAGAAAGTTGTGTATAAAACGAAATATGCCTCAATGAAAGGAGATTGAGACGAAGTCCCTTACCAAGATCATTTTTAAAATAAAATAGATCCATTATGTGTAGTCACTATAAGTACAAATAAAGAATGTAAAAATACAAAATAAGACATAATAATATCATGAAATAATATGAAAGTAGGAGATTAACCCAAAGAATGGATGTTGGGTTATGAAATTCCCTTACCTTGGGTCCGACTTGACTCGATCGTTCTTTAACGTCCTGAATAATAAACTTGAGTTAATTTATACTTGATTAAGAACCTTTTTAAAGTTCATTATTCTTTTTATATCACTTATTGCCATGTTATAAACATTATGTAACCATTTAAGTTAATAATGTTTGTTTTGTCAATATTTGGTTCTTAAGTCGAAAGTTGACTTCTTACAATTACATGTTGTTCATGTGGTCAAAAGTTCTTTATATCCAAAATGAAATTCCCGATTTGGATATAATATGTATCATATATATCCATCATATACATGTATTTATAATATTACATAATCATTTAGAGGTAAGAAATGAAATGCACCGTTCATGGAGACGGTAAGCCGTACGTACGCATGAACGCTACTTTCATTTCTTTGTCATATTAGTGGAATTAAAACTAAATGAGAGGTATGTATATTTTAATTCAAGAATTATATTAATCATTTAGATATATCATTAATTATATATATACATTATATACATGTAATTGTAATAGTACATTACATTTGGGGATAAGAAATGAAATGCACCGTTCATGGAGACGGTAAGCCGTACGTACGCATGAACGCTACTTTCATTTCTATCTCATACTTTAATGGAAATAAATAATAATGATATAGAGTTATATTATAATTCCAGTATAACATCATATATAATAACTTTAAATCCATCCTTTACACGTCCCACATATGGCATTAACGAATCACATCACTTTTAGGGGGCGGTAATCCGCACTTCCTTAAATGAAGATATCGTGTTTACCCATAATGGAAACCATAAAGGTATGCCAAAAATAAAAAATACAGAAGCATAAAGAAAACATAAACATATTATATATCATATATAAAAATAGTGACATCATAATGGCCACCCTTGAAGGTGTTAAATGAGTATTGAACAATCATTGTTTCGGGAGGCAGAATTTCGTCATCCACAGAAACCGAATGTTCTTTAACCATTTGATGTAGTTGTGTGAGAGTGTAGCTCAAATAAATATTATAACAACATCCTAGTATATTTAAGATACTGGTGTTGTTACAAATGATGTAAATAAAAAGAGTTTAGAGGGTTGGAGAAGCAAAATAAAACAAATGAAGAAGAGAGAATGAATTACCTTTAAAAGTGTAACTCCCTTTTGATTTGAGCCTAAAGGATTCCTTTGAAAGGATTCTGCCCAAAGGGAATCCTATAGGATGAGTAGAGGGATGTGGAGAGAGTAATTGGTAAGGGGTTGGAGGAGCCAAAGGCTTGAGAAGTGTGGGAATAGTGGTAGAGGTGGGGGCCTTTTATAAGAGGAGAGGAGGGGCACTTTTGGAAAGTAAATAAATATTACATTATTTGAAAATGTTTTTCGGTTTTAAAAGGTCCCAAATTGATATAATTAGTGGATAAGGTAATAAGGGTTCTAAATCCACTCATCCAATTGGTTTTGGCCATGTTTATGTTTTAGATGTTTCATTATCTTTCCATTTTATTTAAATCGTCAAATAATGATGCCATCGCTGCATCATTATTATGTCATATATAATTTAATTTATTTAATGTCTAAAAATTATTAAAAAAAATACTATGATGTAGAAAATATTTTTATCTTTCCAATGACTATTTATAATAAAAATTTGGACTTGTATAACCCTACCTAAAAATTGTTTTAGTAAAACAACTTATGTTAGTGTCATTTTCACTTTAACATTAAATAAAAATATATTAATGTCATTTTCCAACTAAAGTGGCTCCATGGGGTCCCCAAGTTGTCCCATGGCTTGTCTTGGTCGGCCATGACTCACCCAATAGGTGTAGAACAAGTGTCATGGTTTTTTCACATTCTTATAATATCATTTTTACCTTAAACTACACTAATTACCTCTAATCGCGATTAATGAAAAAAAGTTACTATTCACCAAAAAATTATTTTAATCTCATTGAACCACATTTTACTTCTTAATGACAACCATGTATGTCGGATTTTCAAAATTCAATACACATTAGTGGTAAACTTTCATTTAACTGAAAAATCAGTTTGCTTGATTACCACTTAGTGGTTTCACTATTCATCAAAAATTGAAGTTTTTCAGAAAATTACCAAAAATTCACCCTAAGATATATTTGATATTCCGAATTCAAAAATGAAGTCCATTTTACAAAATTCAAAACATATAAGTCAAATTAATTAATTTAATAATTAATTCCCGCTGTCATGACAAAAAGCGTGTTTTTGTGAAACAATAAGTATCAAATGATTGACACCAGTTTAAGTCCAATTTCAAAGTGAAATTGATTCCAATGACCACCATTGGATTAACTGGTAAAAATATTTTCTAATTTCACATTAAAACCAATTAAAATAATAATCTAATCATATAAATAAATTAGATTAAAAGGAGGTTTTGAATTAAAATACAGCATTTTACACTATTCATAAAAAATGAACGTTATCAAAAAGGTACCAAATATTTACACAATGTAAATTTTGATGTCCCGATTCTAAAGAAGAGTTATATTTGGTCCAAAAAAAAGTATAAGAGTGATCAAAACTATATTTAATGACGGTTCTCCATCAGAATGTGATAAGTGAATCTTTAGTGAAAATTAGAGTATATATGCCCTAAAATTGAACTCTTTCCGTATTTTAAGCCTTTATCTTTTATTGGGTAAATGTATAAACATTTAAAAACATATCTAATCATATTTTAGTTATTTCTATCCATTACTTCCAGTACAATGGCTACTTGTTAACTAACATTTAAAATAATATTATTTTATTACTAGTGTGCTACGTAAGTTTCAAAGAAACTCATCGTTGTGTATCGGGTACGCTATCGAACATAGCAACCCCTTTAAAATAAAATTAATATTTAATTTGTAAATATTAATAAATATGAAAATTCTTTATTCTTTATTTACCTGGGATGTTACAGTATCTTTTGACTTTTATTTACCACAGTTAAAGGTAAATAGGATAATTCAAGGTAAAAATAATATTATAATAATTCTAAATTACCCTAACATGTGTCATAATAATATTTTTTGATACATTAACTACCATGTAAATCCATTGGGGTGATTTTGGGACCCCATGGAGCCACATAAGAGTGATAATGACACTTTATATTAATTAATTTAAAGTAATGACAAAAATTAAATAAACATATATTTTTAAGTAAATCAATTATTACGTGGGGTTATATATGTTATATATTTAACTATAAATATTCATTTGAAAGATAAAATCATTTCTCACATCATGGTATGTTTTTATATATTTATTATACATCTTATATATATAATTATTTTTGACATATTAATGATGTTGTGTTTACCTCATTAACGAATGACTTAAATAAATAATATTTTATAAATTAAAACAATATTAAAAGCCTATACAATTTATATTGAATGATTCTATTAGATCAAGAGTGACCTTATTATTGATTTTAATATGTTTTGGACCTTTAGAAATCGAAAATAATTATATAATAAAAGAATATTTTCAATCATTCTTAAAGAATCCCTCCTCCCCTTATAAAACGCCCTCACTCTAACCCATTAATCACACCTCTCAAGCCCCTTAGATCATCCAAAATCTACCCAAATAATCCCTAAACATACATCTCTTCCTCCTAAAACCCATACCTTATCCAGAATGTAGTTGATGAAATCATTTTGGTTCAAACCAAAGAGTGTCACATGATTTAATAGTATCACCTTCTCTTAAGTTTTATTATTTTATTTTACTTCTACTGCCCCTTAAACTCATTTTATTCCTTTATTTTATAACAAAACCACAATCCTAAATATAATAGGTTGTTTCTATGAAAATTATTATAACTACACTTACACATACCTTCATCTAATGGGTAATGAACATACTATTTTTGTGGACGGGGAACTACTGATTCACGAAACAATGATTGTTCAGTCTTCTCCTACCACCTCTTAGGTTTGAAATTAAGATGTAACTGTATTTATAAGTGATATATTATATATATATATATATTTTTTTTATATTTCATTATTTTTCAATTATATCAATTCATTATGGTTTCCATTATGGGTAAATATGATAATTTCATTTTAGGAATTGCGGTCTATTGCCCCTTCAAAGTGATATGACTCATGAATGCCATATGTAGAACATATAAATGATGGAGTTACAAAAATTATATATGATATATTATACAATAATTATAATATACCTATGTATCATTATGTTTTCATTCCATTAAACATGAAATAGAAATTAATGTAGCGTTCATGCGTTCGTATGACTTACCATCTCCATGAACGATGCATTTCATTTCTTATTCCTAAATGTTATGTATTGTTACAAATATATATATATACTGGATATATATTATATATATGATATCTAAATAATTAATATCATTCTGTATATAATTTAATTTTGAACACATGATCAACTTGTAATTATAAGAAGTTAATTTTTTGACTCAAGTACCTAATATCAACAAAACAACCATTATTAACTGAAATGATTAAATATTGTCTATAACATAGACATAAGTGATATAAAAATAATAATAAACATCAAAAAGGTACTTAAGCATGTTTAAATTAAATTTAGTTATTTATTCAAAATATTAAAGAATGAACGGGTTAAGTCGAACATGAGGTAAGAGACTTCGTCTCAATCTCATTTCATTGAGACATATTTTCATTTCTACATGACTTTATTTTATATGGTGTATAAAACCCTTTGAATATTATTTTAATTCAAAGGGAATCTTTTAATGTGATGCATTTTACTAAACGAAAAAAATAAATGTTTATTTTTAACGTACGCGGAGACAACAACCTTACCACCACCATGGGAATTATCTGATATTTGGCTTATTTAATGATATGTAATGTTTTTAAAAGGAAAATAAAAACTATATTATCTTTTATATATTTTGCAATTGAAAATGTGTTTGATAATGTATAGGTTATGACAATATATTTAAATGATTAACTGTTATTGAAATGTGGCAATGTTATTTTTTCCTTTTTGTTTGTTTTATTGTTATGAATATGTTATTGTTCATGAGAATTGTTTATGTATACTGCTGGATAAGTGATAAATCTAGGGATGTTGATCCTCAGATAGCTCTCTAATGCATTGGGTAATGTGACATAGGTAACCAATAATGATTCTCCTAAGAGATTTAGGGAATATACTGGGATTGGTATTCCAAATGTAACTCCTTGTGTGGATCTGGAAGCTACAACATACTTATGTTATGGATGCCACAAGTTACCTTTAAAAATTGGGATTACTATGTGTTATTCATAAACCTTATGATTTCATGTGGTATGTTTAAAATCTTATGTTTTGAAGGAATAAAGTATTCTTTCATTATTTTATAACCCCTACTAAGATTTTTATGGTCATCCAATGTTTTGTAATGTTTTTCACAGGACATAATGATGAATAGGGTTAAGGATCAGAGAAAGGAAAAGTCATGCTCTCTAAAACATGAAACTAGACATGACATGTTATTTAAATGTTTTTATTTTATGAAAAAAATAGATACAATGTAGATGTGTTTACAGGTAGTATTAATGTTTTTATGTATATGTTATGACCTAATTCTCTAAAACTCTATATTTAAAGAGATCATTGATGTGAATTATTAACTTAATTAATTATTTTGTTATGTTTAAGGGTGGGACCATATAGAACACATACTTGGTTTATCTACCATATCATTATAGCTTGGTAATGGTTGAACTCATGAATATTCTACACCTTCTTCTATAATTCCACATCATCATTCTGCTCTTTCATAATCCTCTCATGGATATATGTTAGATAATTTATATGAGAATGATAATATCATTCCCCTTTCCTCAATATTTCAGGATATAAATTATTTAAATTAGTAGAAATTCTGTCTATTTTAATATTTATAATGTAAAAACATTCATGGTCATTATAACTCAAAGCATATTCCACCATCTTCACCTTCCTATGGTTGTATTTCAAAGAGCAATCATAATACTTGATCGAATCCAACCATTATATCTAGTGAATATTCAAGGTATTCTATCTAAATATATTTTTCATGATTTTACAATCTGTGTCTATATCTTAAATTTCACCACACAGGTAATGCCTCCATGACTTTAATAAAAAATGTCAACTTATAGCTCCAAATAATGAGTTCGGTAATTCCACCCATCAATTTTATGTTATAATGATGAATAAGCTCTAATTGTATCTGTAACATCCTATGTTTTGAACCAAATAAAAAATGAAAACAAATTTTAAATTTCATTTTACTGGATGGTATATTTTTAAAACTACGATTTTGAATGTAATTTTGAGAGATTGAACACTTCAAAATGATTTTTTTGTGTTTGGGTGATGGACCAAGAAGATTCTTGGGTGTCTCGAGGAGTTTCGGGAGTTTCATACCCAAAAAACAAACATTGAAATGGTCTGGATAGGGCACATGGTTTTTAAACTCTGTTGTTCCCATTAAGAACCATGCGGCAATATATAGGTGAAAATAGGTTTTCACAAAGGATTTTCCAGTTTTACCAAATAGTGTATCTAGGCCACACATTTATTGGAAAGGGAGAGTACCTTAGAACTATTATCTGTGTGGTAGGTACATGGTTTCCTAACTATGCGATCAGTCTATGTGAGGTGCCTTACGTGCCTAGTTGAGGGTGAATGGTTGGTGCACTGTTTTTTTAAACAGTTAGTGAAACCCTATTTCTAAAATTAAAATAAATTATAATTAAATATTAATTTTAATATTAAACTAACACCATCCCCCTCCAATCACACGTGTAAGAACACTAGTTTTTAGAACGGGCCATAATCCCGACCCAGTTTGAATTTTTGAATTGTTTCTGAGAAAACTGGGAAAATATGGGAAGTTCTCAAAATTTCCAGATTACATGTCATGTACTCTATAGTACAAGCCATATAGGTGTTAGGAAATATCAGATGTGTGCTCGCTGAGTACATGTCCTGTGATGAACGTATAGAAATTTATCTACTACACGACGTGTATTGTTGCTCAACATGTTGTGTATCCTCATTTCTATGTACCAGCTATGTTCTAGCCATGTTTCATCCTGTGTGGCGCATCCAAGTCATGTGGATACCTCTTCTTAAGATAGAGTATGGACAAAGCCACTAAATTGAGTGTAGTACATAATACACATGGTGTACATTTATTTTTATTTTCTTAAATGAAAGACTATTGTGTCTTATTTCGTAAAACCTCTTCATTATACTCAACTTTAGAACAGGTCTATTCTGAAAACTGGAGGAACATTCCTTGCCGTAGATTCTACATCCGGAGTCTGTTCTCGAATCCGTCTGTGTTTTCGGGATCTCAAAAGCAAGGCTAAGCCCACACACACTATTCTATTCCTGATTCCTTGCCTTACACATCATAGTTTCTATTCGAGTGTAATTTTTTGGATTTGACGGAAACATAGTTCTACGAATATCATCTTCAAATTGGAGCTTGATATCGGAGGTTCCTACTTCTATGAGACTCAGGAAGGTGTTGGATACCACTTTTTGGGTTTTCACATACATATTGCTGGTGTGAAATTTGGCGCATTTTCAGGTATTTTGAGCGTGATCTTTTTTTCTTGTTATTTCATGTTTAATTGTTATTTGACCTATTATATTCCTTTGGCTAGGCCCTATTACCTATGATTCTTGAGTAGGGTCAGGCAAGTGGTCGTAGCTCATCGGGGAATTTGGTGAGGGGATGCCTAAATGGTTATAATTGTACTATAATGTTTTAAACTACTGATTTTAGATTATGGAACCTTTATTTGAATTGTTAGAGGCCTTTAGACCTTTGGGCTAGTATATCATAGCACTTGGTTAGTACATTTCAAGTGTTTAGTGTTTTTTCCTATTTAGGAGTGATTCCATTGATTATTATATGTAATTAATGAATTTCATATAATTGAACCCTTACAGTTGAGTTGGGAATGACCCAGATATTCATGAGTGATGCTGATCACAGGTTTGGCTTGGCCCGGGATACATTGGGTGGTTTCGACCATTGGATTGTGAATCAGGGACATAGACTTGAGGTAGGGGGACTATCAGGTTGGGCATGTCTTGGTTTACATGGATGGAGAGACCATCAGACTTGAGCGGCTTGGTCGTAGGTAGAAAAGGTGTTAGAGGTGTTGTGGCTTAAGAACTTATTTTGGGGATTATCCCTCACCCAGAACATTGAGTAGTGTGCACTCATAGAGACTATGTAGTGAGGTTTTTTTGACAACTCATGTGGGTAGAGTCCCCTGAATGTTATGGTTTAGGTACATTTGGTTTGGGAGTGTTTTTTGTAGTAATCCACATGGAAGTTGAGGAGCCTTCATGGGATTAAATTAAGGCTATCGGGTTGGGGGTAGAGGTTTTCCGTTATTTGAAGGCAGACATCGATGTCCCTCTAGTTACATTATTTGTGGGCAGACATTGCTCTCCCCCATGTTACTTTATTTGAGGGCAGACATTATTGTCCCTCCAGCAACTTTTTTGAGGACATGCATCACTGTTTCTCCGAGCTACTATTTCTTGGTTGTGACATCGCTACATCGGTACTTGAGAGATGCGGTGTTAGGGGGCACATGGTGCTGGGTAACATGATAGATATTTTGGCATTTGACGTAGAAAGTGACACTCTAGGGTGACTGCTGAGAACTAGTAGAGATTGTTTTTGTTTGTGTGCATCATACTGTTCACCGTTTTATTTATAACGGAAATGCTACTTAAACACGTATATTAAGTATGCACCCTTGGGTGGTATCCTACAAAGATTCATCTCACACCTTACCCGGACCATTTGGGATGCATGTAGACTTTATCGATTTATGTGATGGAAAGGGTCCAACTTTTAGAGACAGACTCCAATAGTTGTTCCCTGGAGATGGAAGGGACCTTGACATCTTTCCTTGATGATGATTATTTTATTTTCATCCTTTCCTATAACAGAATGATTTATTGTTATGTAGCTATCGTTGGTTATCCATTGGCTCCATTTATAAATATATTGATATGCAGGACCTGCTTTGGATGGATGTTTTCTTGTTCAGTAGTAGTTACAAGGGATCAACATGTCATTCTGTTTACTTTCTACTAATGTTGTTTATATTTATTTCTTCTTCTATTTATTGATATTGAATGTAAGTTCACTCTGCAGGTCTGGATTAAGTCTATTGAGTCATTTATTACCATGCATATTTATTATTATAATCGGACTAGTAACATTATTATCCTCCGAGAGGGTATAGCCTCCCCACCATACTTATAAGACCATCACTGCTAGTTGGCATCCTTTAGTGTTCGGTAAGGTGCGACTAAGGTAGTAACAATCGACCTGTCTAGCATTGTTTGAGGGTCTATCTGGGTCTGGGTGGTAACAAAGTTGTATCATAGCAGGTCTAGAGCTGGATTTAGTAGAAGTTTTCAACTAGATACTAATGAGATTGTGGCTTCTCATATTAGTTATGCTAGTTTTACTATTAATGATATTGTACTCTGGAGATAGGTTATGACCGAAACTGGTTTTCTAGCTTGTTCTTGGGGGGATGAATCCACAGGTACGAGGGAAGGACCTTGTTTCCAAGGGTGGAGATTTTTGTTTTATTTTTGCTCAGATTAAATTTTATATGATTTCAACCTCAGTGGATCACATGGTGTGTTATTTTAATGATTATAAAATGTAAACCAAGACCTGGTGTTGTAAAGAAGAATTGGACCTTGGATCGGTATGGAAGGGTTGTTTTTAAGGATTTTTATAGGCAGATTTTAGGGTATTTAAATTTCATAATATCATGTATTCTTTGTGAAGTGATAATTCTTTGTGAATAATATCAATTCTCATTCATTATATTCATTCTAATTGTGAATAAGTGAAATTTATTGTAAAATTGCTTTTTTATTACAATGTGTTATTTAATGTTTTGTATATTTTAAGAATTTCATGCAGCTGGGTATTTGGTTCTTTTAGTTGAATGAGGAGGAAAGTACTATGGTTGAGGTGATTTTGATCTCCAAGATTGGGTTACTTGGTCATCGGTTTGAGGAAACAGGGGTTGTCGGGATAGTCATGACCCGAGGTGCTTTTGATACATTTCTCTCTTAAGGGGAGGTAAAGAGGCTATGAGGTCAGGATGTCGTGTGCATTGGTGGAGATAGGGTACAGTAAGGGTACCTGTTTTAAACTACCTCTTTAGTATTTTACTTATCTATGTTGAATATATTTTTCTATATATATATGGGTTGTCAGACCATTTATGGTATTCAGCAGGTTCCTTTTAGATGACTCAGATGGAGCATCATGCGGGAGATTGTATAATGGCGCATGAGCAGGATCTGATTCATGATACGGTGTAGGCAGAGCATGAGCCATAAGTACAGGCTTAGGGACAAGAATAGGTCCAATATCATGTGTATGATAGAAAACAGTAGTGTTTGGCATCATTCAGACCATGGTTCGATGAGTAGATCCGAGATATCCTAGTATATGTCATGCAAGGGATTGATAGAGGTGCACTGGGTACAAATCCATTTATGGAATATCTGAAACAAGAGTTCTAGTCACCACTCCGGTAACTTTTTTATGGTGAAGGTGGTCCGCAGGTGGGTGAGAATAGGATAGAGAGCATGCATATGATCTTTGGGTAGCTCGAGATGCCTCCAGGGCGGAGGGTCAAGCTGGCGAAGAAAATGCAGCGGGGACTGGAAAAGCGCTGGTGGGATGGGCTCATTCTAACTTGTAGGCACGGAGGTATATAATTGAAGGACTTTAAAGAACTGTTCACTGATCATTTTTACCCAGATACACTGAGGACTGGGAGACCTTGAGAGTTCTTGATCCTTTAGTAGGGAGATAAATCCCTCATGGACTATGAGACTACTTACACTGAGCTATATCACTTAGCACCCGGTAGGATAAGCGATGATGCGGAAAAGGTGAGGCACTTAGAGGATGGATTATGACACACCATTCAGATCTAGTTAAACATATTTAATCTGGTTTACCTTTCATAGGCGGTGAATCCAGCACTCATAGTAGAGGGTAACAAGAGGGATAGGCCCTAAGTTGGTCAGGGAAATGTTTCAGGTGACGGGTTTCATAGCAGTAAGTGAGGATGGAATGAGTTCTAGCAGGGCAGTCTGGACAACGACTCAGTTGTACCACATTATATAATTTTTTCAGTGGTTTTCTTTCAGTTTGGATAACCAAGACATGTTTGGAATCTGTGTTATAGTCCTCCAAAGAAGTGTCAGGCATGTGGATAGGTTGGGAATCTTGAGAGGTTATGTAGGCAGCATTCTCATAAAGTCAGCAGGCAGGGACTAGGACAGAAGGTGGCATTTTGGAGTTAGTTCAGGTTCAGTACCACGAGAGGATATAAGTGTTTCAGCTTCATGTGAAGGATGTGACTGAGACAGAGCATTGCCATAGGGATTTCAAGCATTGGGTTGTGGTACTTCAGGCTAGGTGCACACCGTGGAGCTTCCAGGGGCTGAGCAGGCTGGTGGGCCGATGATTTTTAGAGGCACACCACGGGTGTGGCTATGATTTCCATGTTTTCTATTAGCATGACCTATGAAGACATGTCTATTTTTATTGAACAAGGTGCACATAATTTATGTGGACTAGCTAGATGTTTGTCAGTGGGATTGGCGTCATATCGGTTGTGTGATATATCTATATATATGTATGAGATGGGTGGCATCGAGGCTTTAGGGATGTGAGTTACTTGAGGTTCCTTGGGAATCGGGGAATCAAGAATGCGGGTTACATGAAGTTCTAGGAACTTGGTTTACTTTGAGCATCGATGGGATACCGGACCTCATGGCGGAGGAAACCAATGTGGTGCGGGAGATGTTTGGGGTGTCAGAAATTACATGGGGACACAAATGCCGAGCACAGGTGAGGATGTTTCATGAGTGGACCATGAGTCTGGAAACAGGTTAGTGAACACATTCTTTGTTGATTTTTGTAGGGTTGAGATCGAGTTAGGCAATTCATACAGTACAGAGCCCCTTGAAAAATATATCTAGAACCATTGAGACTGGGGTAATCCGGGTTACCATGATGGTAGTGGTAGGTTCAGTACCATCTATGGGATTCATTTGATAGCTTGGGGACGAGCTATGTTATTGCAGGGAGATTATAAGAACCAGAGTCATTATAACGAATCAAAATCTCGAACCGATTTGAATTTGGGACTTGTTTCTGATAAAACTGGGAAAGTCTAGAATGTTCTGAAAATTCTCAGATTACATTCCATGTACTCTAATGTACACACCATGTAGGGGTTCGGAAGTACCGGTTGTGTGCTCACCAAGTACATTCCATGTGATGACCGTGTAAAAATATTATACTACATGACATGTAGTGTTGCTTGAAATGCTCCGTGTCCTCATTAATGTGTACTAGTTGTGTTCATGTCGTGTTTCAATACATGTGGTGTGTCAATTCCATGTGTCTACCTCTGCTTAACTCGGTGTATGGACAAGGCCACTACATGACATGTAATCCTTAATACATGCTATGTTATTTTTTTTTATTCGCTTAAATGGAAGAGAATCACATTCTTATTTTATAAATCCTCTTCTTATTCCCCAACTTCAAAACATGTCCATTCTGAAAACCTGAAAATCATACCTTAACCTATATTCTTTATCTAGAGTCTGTTCATCAATCTGTCAGTGGCTGCAGAATCACAACAATGAGGCTAAACCAACATGACCTATTTCATTCATGATTCGTTACCACACATGTCATAGTTTCCATCTGAGTGGGATTGCTGTGATTTAATGAAATCATTGATCTATAAAGATCATTAAAAATTGGAACTTGATAACTGACGTGCCTATGTATATGAGTCTTAGTTAGGTGGTTCATAACTTTTTTTGGGTGTTTTCGTAGACTTTTGGGGGGTGCGACCTTTGGCATGTTTTTGGGTATTTTGAGTGTGACCCAGTTTTACCTGTTATTGTCTGTTTAATTGTTATTTGACATGTGGGATGCCTTTGGGTATTCCCTATTACCTATTTTTCTTAAGTAGGGTTGGGCTAGTGGTTGTTTATCATCGGGGTATTTTGGTCGGGTGATTCCAAAATGGTTATAATTGAATTTTATTGTTTTAATTGTTGAGTTTAGTTTATGAAAACTTGAAAAGAATTATTAGAGGACTTAAAAACCTATCGGATTGTATGGGATAACACTTGGGTAGAAAATTTAAACTGTTTAGTTTATTTTCATGTTTAAGAGTTATTATGATGATTATTATATATATTTGCTTAATTGCATATACTGTAAACCTTGCGGTTGTGTTGGTCACAGCCTGGATATTCTTGAGTGATTCGATTATAGGTTGGTCTTGTCCTGGATTACATTGGGTGGTTCTGACCATTGGATTGGGAATCATGGATGTCAGCTTTAGGCATTGTGACTATCAAGTTTTGCATGGCCAGGTTTACATGGATAGAGATACCATTGGACTTGAACAACATGGTCTCATGAACACGTGGTGTAAGAGGTTTTATGTCTTGTGAACATATTTTGGTGATTACCACTCACCTGGAATATTGTGTAGTATGCACAAAAAGAGACTTCGTGATGAGGTGTTTTTAACAACTCATGTGTGTAGAGGCCCCCATTAGTTGCAGTTTAGGTATTTTTGGTTTGGGGGTTCCTGTCGTAGGAAGCCATGTGGAATGAGAGAAGCCTTTATGGGATAACATTATGGATAGCAGGTTGGGGGAAGTGGCTCGCCGTTATTTGAGGGCAGACATCACTGTCCCTCTGGTTACATTATTTTTGGGTAGACATTACTATCCCTCAAGTTAATTTTTTGAGGCCATAAATCACTATCCCTCTGGTTACTTATTAAAGGAAAGGCATCACTGTTCCTCTTAGTTACTATTTCATGGTCATGCCTCTGGGATGTTGGTACTTGAGACTCATGGTGTCAAGGGGTACATGGTGTCTTGTTACATGTTAGAGATTCTAGTGTTGGCCGATGTAGGTGACACTCCAGGGTGGCTACCGAGCACCAGTGGAGTTTGTGTTTGTTTGTGTTCATCGAAATATTTATGGATTTATTTATAATTTGGTGATTTCTTAAACAATTATATAAGGTATGCACGGTTGAGTGGTATCCTTGTGAGATTTTTTTCGCACCCTGGGTGAGCGCTTTAAGATGCATTTAGACTTTATGGGTTTACATGTAGGAAAGAGGCTAGCTTCAAGAGCTGGACCACATTAGTTGTTTCCTGGAGATGGTATGGTCCATGAAGTATTTTGTAGCCATAGATTATTTTGTTTTTATTCCTTTATTGTATCCGCGTTCTTACTTGTTATGTAGTTATAGTATGTTATCCATTGGATCCCTTTATATATATGGATATGTACGTCCTACTATGGATGCATGATTTTTTGTTCAGTAGTAGTTACAAGGGATCATCATAGTGTTTGGTTTACTTTCCATTGATGTTGTTTATATTTATGGCTTCCCCTGTTTATCAATATTGAATGTACTTCTTCTCTGTGAATCTGGTTCGAGATTACTGAGTCGTTTATTCCACTGCATATTTATTATTATTCTTGGGCTAGTACCATTAGTATCCTCTAAGATAGTATAGCCTCTTCACTATTCTAATAAGATCCTTGCTTCATGTTGGTAGCCTTTGGTGTTCTGGGAGGTGGGAATAAGTTAGTAATACCCGACTCATCTAGTACTGTTCAGGTGGTAGTCTAGGTCCAGGTCAATACAATATGATTCCCTCCCTGGGCTTCCCTACATGCACTGTGAAACACCCCTCCACATATCATCTTTGGTGCTTCATTTTCAATAGATCTTTTCCCAATTTATCATCAAATAATTGAGGTAGGGTATCTAGTTAATTATTATTCTTCTTTATATACTATTTCTGTCTCCCCATAACTTTATTGGTAGTAGATGAACCTAGGGTTTTATGAGAACCTGATTTACATTTTATTCCTCAATTGTTTTCTTTTATAAAGGTTCTCTCAGGACCCCTTCATTCGTGTTCCAGCATCCTCTATCAAAGGATAAGTGGATTGGTTTGATTCATCTGGTCTCCACAATCTCATATAGTGTTATTTATCAATTTTTTGGCTGTTCCTATTTTATTTATGATCTTTATGTATTTTTGAGTCCCATGAAATTTATTTAGAGCATTTTTTGGCTCATTAAATCATTACAATCATGTACATAGATAAATAAATAAATTTATTTATTTATTTATTTATTTATTTTAAATATTTCATGAAGTAATGGGTAATATGTACAATGTATTGATGGTTATTCATATTTTAATGTATGTGTAAGCATGTGTTGGCAATCGTCACATTAAAAAATTCTTGTGTCAGGTGTTCTTCTTTGGTGGTCTACATCCTATGGTGGGATCCATTTACAAATCCCATTAAATTCAATAATGCATTATGTTATTATTTATGTGAGTTGTATTATTTTTTCCCTTATTAAATGTTACTGTGAATCATTAATGAAATTTATAAATATGTTAAAATATTTTTTACATAACAATGATAATGAATTGATTATAAATCCCCTCTAATGTAGGTGACCTTCCTTCTAATAAATAAATTTGTGATTATACTTTTTATTCTTTCTTGTCTTATTATATTTTTTATCCATTATACATTGATGATATGATTTATAAATTTCATGTTTAGAAATTTGGAATATTTTATAAATTAGAGAAACCTATGTAGGAAATATCGCTTCTTATATGAAACTTCCAAGGTGATAATTGTTTTTAATATGTAGATTGTCATGTTCTAGTAAATATAATGAAAATGGTTTTAATGGAATAACCCCAAGGTATTGTGAAACCATTCCATCGGTATGCTTTATATACTTTTTGATATGAGTTTAAATTGGACCATTCCCAATGATTTGAGAAAAATTGGATTTGGAAACACTCACATCAATGGTAATTCATCATGTTCTAAAATATGATTATGAACATGCCTTCTTTCCATGTTATATTAAACTATTGTTTGAAGAGATATGCCTTAGTGGATCTGAAATGGTTAATTACATGCATGAGAGGTCTTTTCCTAATGAATATAATTTTACATTTGACCACCCAATGATAATGTTAAATTGAAATTCAAAAGAGTTTATGCCTTATGTATTGGTTTATAAATGATAAATCCTTACGATGTAAATGAAATTGAATAGTAAGTGCAAGAGAGGTTTATGCCTCATGAATTAATACATAAATAGAATGGATTAATAAGATAATTACAGGTTTATGAATCATTCCTTTTATATTATAGATATTACTCCTAATAGTATTAGGAGTTAAAGGGTCTATGATATGCCATGGGTAAGGAAGACTATGTGAACTTACTTGTAGATTCTAAGGGATCGTGAGAGCCCTTGGATAATGAATAATGTGTGAGATTACTTGAGGAGTCCAATGGAACGTGGGAGACTTTGGGTAAAGAAGACCTTGAGAAATTCCTTGTGTATTTTGAAGAGACCATGAGAACTCTTGGATATGGGCTAGGTTTTCTGCTATGAGAGATTCACCTGGAAATAGATTTCTATTAGTTATGTCATGATAGTGCTAGAATGTGTATCCTAAGTGACTGTGAGAGCTCATGGTGTTGGGACAAGGGTTACACCATGATAGATTTCCATACAATTGGATGTCTGTGAGATAATTCCTAGTCCATCTAGACAATATATATATGTATGATTATAATATATATCTAGTGACATGATAAGAATTTTATTTTGTCTGTGATCTGAAGGAGGTATATCCATCAGGTTTCCCTTCAGAACAAGCACGAGTTATTTCTTATTTATTCAAGTATTGAAATTTTTCTATAAACTTACTCACTATATTACTTACATAGAAATATATTGAATGGTATTTACATTGTTGGTTCCAGTATATTAAAATTTATATCTCAAACCCTACTCAGGTGTCATTAAACTGGGGTACTCGAGTTGGCCTTTGAATTTTAGGGCCTTGGAACCTTCTTGTTTATGTGTGCATGTACATGGGAGTTAAAAGAAAAGGACTATGCTAGAGATTATGAATATCATTAGGATCTCACATTGTGATTTTCTATCATTTCATTTTTTTAATTATATTTAAAACCATGATGTATGCTCACTATATTTTCTTATGTATCTACATCCATCATGGAAGATTTTTATAAATTGTAATTGCCCAATTTTACTTTTATAGAGTTATAAAATATTTATCTTCCTCTACTTCGCCATATATTTATTTATTCGTCCACAGTTGACTACTATTTATTTTGTTATATTAATTTGAAACACTTACATTATGGTATTGTCTCACCAATAAAACCTCTTGAGAACCTCAAAGCTAGCTGATATCCTCCAACATACAAGGAGACAAGATTGAGGCCGTGTGACCTACATGTTTAGATACTACTTTATTTCTATGTCTGACTGGGACTTGAAAAATTGGTATCAAAGCCCTTTTTCCTTTGCTTTACTATTTTTTTCTGGTAGACAAGAGACATTGAATGATTAGGTGCTTAGTAAATATCTGTGTAAGGGACTGATCACCCCACAAATAGGAAATGACCTTGTTTCTAGGGATGGGATGTTTGATCATTCAATTTGTTTTTAATGTTTATATTATGTCACCATAATTGATTGGTGTACTTTTTACTACATGGGATTTGTCTAATTTTATGGAAGATCATTGTTCTCCTGGTATGTAATTAAAGAAACATCACATGCATCATATTAGAAACATATAATTTAACATTTCATTAATATTTCATGCCTTGTAGTTTCATTTTTAGTCTATTTTCTTATTTGGAATTTGTGCCCAGAGGGCTATCTCATGCATATATTTATTTGTATTTATGAAATTCATTAGCATTCCTTTTGTGTTTAATTAATGATATATCATTCTTCTATGGTTAATATTCCCTTATTTTGTGATTACAACACATTGTTCTATGATAAATTATTGAAGGGTAATTTAGATTTTTTTAATACGTAAATGGTTTCATGGGCTATATTTATTGGTCGTGATTTCGACGAGAGGTAGTTATCGGTGGTATAGTTTATGGTTTCCTTAAAACAAGGAAAATGTAACCATGTTTTCAAAACATTGTCAAAGTCATATAATGGATAAATTTTTAAATGAGATGATTCTGAAATAAATGAAAGTCAAATTCCAAACTATAAAGTGTATGGGTGATTTATTAGTTTGTAGATCGCCACCCATATGACAAAACTATTGTACATGAGCGTGTTATATTATAAAATGAGAGTGGTTTAGATTAATGGTTGACAATTTTCTATCCATGAAGTGTATGAGTGATTCATTAATTGGGAAATAGAAGCCTATATTAATTTTAATATCATGATGTACTGTGAAAATATATATAAATGTAATGGATAATTTTATCATGACCTGAAATCAAATGGTTAACTTCTAAAGGCACAACTAGATCCATGGAGGTCAGTAGGGGAATTATTTTTATGATATTAATAATTTTGGAGATTGAAACATTAATAATTAGAATCTTCTATTGGGATTCACTTTAATGAGATCTGGTAGGTTATATTTGGACCCATATATTTCTCCATATCTGTTAAAAAAGAATTTATTTTTAATAAATTTCCAAATTATGACTGACAATCATGAAGTGTAAAATGGTTTAAAAATAAATTTTTTAATACATTACAACTTTTATTGATTTTTTAGTTAAATATTTCAAATGGTTGGTGATTAAAATGTGTTAAAGTGTAAAGGGATTAGATATAGTTCTTTTAGTTTTTCCTACAGTAGAATTCCCATGTAAGGTTAGTTTTTGTTTCTATATGAGTTGCCTTGGAATGGAATCCTATATGTGTATTTAGTATTTATCCAATCATAGTAACGGATTGATGGTCAAATTTTGATCCTAGTAACTTTTATTAGCCTGACATGATGTTAGGGTTCATGTTTTTAATTACACAAGGGGCTAACCCATGGTAGGTATCCCCTTTGAGTTCAAATTCCATGCTAAATCATATGAGCCATATGATGTTTGGTGTCATTCAGGTGTCTTTTTCACTCATTGGGCTCTCTGTTTATAATTTTACCATTGTGTGGATGGGTATTCACTATGATTTGGATTTTTTAAGGGTGTTAGCATTGATTAATGCTCGTTTCTAGTTGTTTATATATGCCTAGTTCATTTTAGGTTGATTCGTAGGTTTCCCGATCCTTTCTTATTTTTTAGTGATGGACGATTATGTAAGTCATCAATTTGGTTAGTGGTTGTATGTGGAAATAGAAATTAGAAACAATTATCTTGTACGATTCATCTGATTCTTGAATTCATAGGGACGATAGCCTATAGATAATATTTAGGATTTACAATTAGGTTATGAAATATCATGGTAATATGCATCGGTTTACACAATGCCTATTGAGTTGCTAAATGGGATAATAAACTGATTGATTTTAGTAATATTGTTCAGCCTTTCAATGATAAGAATTAAATCGGGTCATCTCTAGAGTATAGTGACTCAAGTGTTAAATACCAATGTTAGTCCCAATTCTCAGGGGGGGACATTTCAGGATTACACATGTGTTATGACATTCCAGTAAGGTTTGTTTCGATTTTTATTCCATATTCATTCAGTTTATGCTTAATTTGAATCTAACCTAGTGAACATTTGAATGGATCTTCTATGTGTTCATTAGAAAATTATGAAACTCCTATGATAGGGAGCACCATGTATAATCGGGTGACTATTTCCTTTATTTTATAAGGAGAACAACCTAAGATGACCATTTAAAAATGTTTTGTTTCTAATATAATGATTTTGAGGCATGCATGTTCTAAATATGATTCGGTTCTTGCATTGATCCATGACATCAATGAGGTTGGATGTTAATAAAACCTCTGAGAAATACCATTGTATTTTCACATAATTCAATGGTAGATATTGAAAAAACACAAGATTATATGGGATATAAAGGCATCTTTGTTTGGGTGTTAATTCATTGGGATGTAAAGCTGAGCTTCTTCCATGATGTTGACCATTTTTTGTTCAACCATTCTTATTTATAGTAATTACATATGATTGAATGGATCCCTTTAAAAATATATCAGTGTAATCTTGCTTAGTGAGTATCAGGTAACTTATCTTGCCTCTATGAGTGGGGTCACTGAGCTTTTATAGATGTTTGGGCATGTGCCTACATCTCCCTCATAGTTATAGTGTTTGGAATACATTATAATAGTCCATGGGAATCCGGTATTGATGAATTCAAAGTGATCCCATAATTGTTGTGTGTCTTGGAGTTTACATTTTAAATAGTGTATATCCTCATATTTTGGATCTATATTACACCCCTACATGTGTTCTGAGGCAATAGCTCTAAAATGTCCAGGTGATGTATTGTCCATGTTACATCTCTAGAAGTAATGTGTGGACTTTGGTGGATGTGTTTTGGTTAATGATAGATGCGTTGGTGGAAGAAAATTTTCACTTATTTGATAGAATATTGACTTTTATGATGAGAATCCTCTTGAATGGGTGGCCAATGTGACTCGATCAGTTGTCTCTCTTATTCTATTGAGAATTCAATGGAGGGAAAAAAATTCACACGTCATTAGGTGGAGATGACTAGGATTTCTGTCTGATGGGGAAATTCATGAAAAGGTCTATCAAACTAGATAAATTAGGTTAATGGGTCATAGACCATTTTTTCCTTTCAAAATAATTCCCGGAGTGTCATTGTGACAGTTATAGGGGCCATTTTAAGACAATTCTAATTGTGGGATGAACCATGGATTGGGACTGGATGCTTTATGTTAAATAAAAAGGTGGGTAGGAGGTTTTTATTCATTATTATGGAGATAAAATGAGATATTTTATTTAGAAAAATGGGCTCGGGTAAGAGAAATCAAGGTGTTTTGGTTGGAGAATAATTTCTAGCTCGAGTTTTGGTGGTTTAAGTTTCCACATTCTTAAATTTTTATTGGTGTTGTGTTGGGTTTTTGGAAATACAAAATGGCCATTTGAATGAAAAATCATGACCCAAGTAGTTCAGGTGTTTTTTGAGTTGTTACTTTAGGACTATCAGGGATGATAAATTCTAATGTGGGATGATTATGATGTTCTATGTTTTTTACTGGATAAAAATTCTAAGGGAATGATAACTTTTACGATTACTAGAATGTCCATTTTTGAAATCCAGTTTCATTATGTAATTATGAGAGTTGGGATACCTAAAAATGATAATTATAGAATTGGTTGAGGGTCTTTTATTTTTCCTGGGAGTCTAGATGTTTTTCTGGAGTATCTGACCAAAAAATCAACATTTAATGCTTCGTCATTGGGTGACCAATTTTTCTGAAACCATGAAACCCCAGTATGAAAATGTGAAAACATATGAAGGTAGATAAGGAATTCTACATTGGATGTGAATGGTTTACCAAACTGTGCGCCTAGATTGCATAGTTAGATGAAATGGCAGTACCTAATCACTATTTACCTCATTGAATGTGAATAGTTTCCAAACCATGTGACCAGCATCTACAGGATGCCCCTGGTGCCCCGTAGAGGGCAGATGGTTGGTGTTCTATTTTCAGAACAACTTTGACAAAATCATGTGTGAAAACCTATTTTAAAATTTAAATTAAATTAAAGTTGAAAAACTTATATTTCTAAACTATATTCCTCACTATACACTCATGTGATGCCCTCCCTAGGTTCCTCTTTGGGTCGCACAATTCACCACTCCATGGCACCCCATTAGTTATTTATATTCAACCAGATCATCCCCCAATTTTCATCTAAAATTTTGAGGTAGGGCCTCAGGTTATTTCATCTCATTCTTTCCATTTGAAAATTGGTCTCCTTGTTTACTAGTGAGGTGTGGTTCAACCTCTAGATTGAGGATAACATGATTTTCAGTTTCTTCCTTCTATGTCAGATTATACAAAGGGTCTCTCAGGAGACCATCATTCCCATTATAGAATCAGCCACCAAGGGAGAGGTGACTTTGTTCTATTCTTCTTGTCTCCTCTGTATGAGGTAATGTTTTTCATTAAATCTTTTGTTTTTCCAATTCAATTTTGGCCCTTATGTGTTTTTTATCCTTTATTAATTTTTGTGGAGTGTTTGGTGACTCAAATTTGTCATTCACTTACATACTTTGGTATGCGTATCAATATATATCTTCCTTTTATGTATTCCCTTATAGATAGAGGAATATTTTCATTTTATTAAGGGTTAAATGTATAGTAATGTATGTGTGTGCAATTGTGTACCATCATTTTTTTAAAATCACCAAGTGCAGAGTATTCATATTGTAATGGTCTACTTCATTATATAGGATCAATTGAAAAATTTCACTAAATTTAATAATTATTAATGTGTTTATTTGAATAATTTTAATAATTTTTTAAATTGATAAATTGACCAATAAAAATTAATTAAAATGCCTAAATATGGTAAATTATTGTTTTGATAAACAATGCCATAATTTTATAAAAATATTATTCTAATGAAGGTGATCTAACATCTATGCTAAAAAGTAGTGATTAGACTTTTTTTCATTCATGGATTATTGCATGGATGTTTATTTATTATTTGAGGATATTATAGATAAATGGAATGTTTTTGAATTTGGGATTCATTAATAATTTGATCTATCCTATTAGGTAATTTCACTTCATCACCAAAACCTCTTAGTTGTTCATTGAGTTTATAGATTGATTGTCATGTTTTATAAAATTGAATGAAAATTATATTATATTAAATAACCCTAATGGATGCTAATAACATTATTTTTTCAATTCATTATAAAATTTTTGATATCATTTTCAATGTTTTAAATGAAATTAGTCAACAACATTCTTGGAAATATACAAGATATGCCTCAAGATGTAAATAATGAAAAAATATGCCTTATTTAAATTATATATTAAATAATTATTTATAATTATTAATCCATAATTGAACCTAAATGTCTAATGACTTGTGTGTGAGGTATTTTATTCATAAATCAAATCATACATGGTAGAAACCATTGATAATTTTAAATTTAAATTCATTATATTTTATGCCTTATGTATTGTTTTATAAATGATAATGCCTTAATATTAAAAATAAATGTATTAGTAAGTGAATTATTGTTTTATTTCCCTTGAATGAAAACATAAATATAATGTAATAACACGATAATGAGAGGTTTATGATTCATTAAAAGTATACAATAAATATTATGTCTTATAGGGTGAGTAATCTAGGGAATTATGAGTTCCCTTGGATAAGGAAGACCGTGTGATTTTCCATGAGGAGTCCAAGGGAACATGACAAACCTTGTGTAAGAAATATTATGTGTGATTCCTTGAGGAGTAAAAATGACACTGAGAACCATTGGTTGTGGAAAACATTAAGAGATTCCAATGGTAACAAATATATGTTAGTTACATCAATTCCTTCCCGTAAGTGAATCCAAAGAGACCATATCATTTATATCTCACACTTGGATCGGGCCACCATTAAACTAAGGTACCTATATAGGACTTATGTAAATCAGGCCATGTACCCTACTTGTGGTTTTGAGCTTGTAAAAAGGAGTTAGGGACAAAGGACCAAGATATATCTCATGACACTCATAGAGATCATCGTTGGGTAATTGTTGTCTATTATTTATTTTTCTACTATTTTGAAAAGGATATTGTATGTTTTATGTATCATCCTCCATCACATAGGATTTTAATATAATGGTTTTGGAAACATTTAATTTTATGGAGTTATAAAAAAAATTCCTCAGCTACTACATCATTTATTTGTTTCTTCTTCTATTATTGAAAATTATTTTCTATGTTACACTATATTACAACTCTAACATGAGGGTATAGTCACCCAAAAATCACCTCTGGACACCCTATCTACATGTCTATATCCTCTAGCATATGGGGAGATGAAATTTTTTCATTTAACCTACCATTTTGACTACTATTTTAATGGTAATTTTCGAAGGATGTAACAATATAACTGCTCATGACTACAAATCTGAGTCCCTTCTTTAAGGCATACTTTTATAACACAAAACCTTCTCCACTATAGGGTACTATAATAATTGGCATGCTATCAAACATTTTATTTATGACTTTTAAATTCAACTCACATTCATATATCTATAATAATATAACGCCCTTTTAATTTAACTTTGTGATTGAGTTAGATATTATTGGGAAATATATCATCATGTGTCGGTAGTATCAATCCAACTCAAGGAAATGATGAATCATTGAATACATTGTTATTATAGGATATATATCAAAAACACTTTTCTTTAATGGATCCATTGATATTCCCTATAATAAGATTATATGACCCATGAATGAATATTTTTTAATCCATAATTCACACATAGTAAATTTAGAATACAACTTTTCTTTCCTTGAGGATCTTATGTACAGTTCTGAAATGTTTCTCATGATATTTTTTTATTCTAGAATATATATGAACCATTAAAGGTTATCTCTAATGTCTTTATTAATTTTATCCATAAAAATAACATGATAATAAATAAGTCAAAATGAAATTACTACAAAATTAGAATGACCATAACATTTATAGAAGTTTTTTTGGGTATATCCGCACTCATAACCCATATTTGATAATATATATATCTAAGATCAATCTTGTAAAAATATGAATCTCTTCGTAATTTATTAAATAAATTATCGATTCAGGTTTGGTAATAAATAATTTATATAGTTATTTTCTTTGTTTCTAATAATCAATTAAAGGGAACATTGAACCATGTGTATTCTTAACAAAAATAACCGGGGAACCACATGGGGAATCAATGGCTTGAATGAATCCATTATCATGATTTTCCTTGAGAATATTTTCTAATTCCTACAACTCAATGTGGGTAATTTTATATCGAGTCTTTGAAATAGGTGTATCACCAGGTATGTGTTTTATTAGAAACTCAACTATATATTTATAGTGAAGACTAAGAAACACATCCATAAATACATCAACAATGTACTATACAATTAGAATGTATTCAATATTGAATTACTCCCCAACCATTTATGATAAATATCCCTCATGAATAGGATGTAAACTCTATAATAGATGTAATTTACATTATGAGTTTATGTTCATCATTACACTGAATAACATTATAGATTGATTCTACATATCAAATGTAACTTCCATTCCTCAAAATATTATATAGGCTCTATAATGAGAGAACCGATATATACCTAAAACTAAAAAAAATTAAATATATGTAGAATTAAAAGATTTTTCTGATGCACTTTACCATAAAAATATTATCAGGGAGGATCAGTAGATGTTAAATGTGATCATCATAAAATTTGGAGTCCTATCTTCCATGTTAGAGTCAAATAACTGAGGTGTTGATGTGATAACCATAGAAAATTATTTTTATATAAATGTGTGAGTATAACTAAAATAAAAATAAATAGTCACTCTTATAGAATAAAATATAAGTGCACCATTAAATATATGAGGAGGAACACCCAATTTATATATAGTAATTTCTTATCATTTGAAATCTCCCCTATATTTTTTATTTGGTAACATCTCTTTATTATTAGGGAACTAGTTTAAAGAAACCATGATTAGAATATTTTTTCCATGATATCATAATTAGGTATTATAGTTGATGATAATTTTTCTTGATATAGCTAACGACCATGGGTTAACTTTATATTGATGATTAATTCATGTTTTAATGATTTAGATTTTGACTATAAAAATAATGGTAATAATTAGGTAGGTCAAGCATATGGAACATACTGGTTTCAATTATTTTGACTCAGGATCAATATGACTGAAAATTAGTTATGAATATGAAGCTCCATTATCCTTACATGTTCTTTCAATACATGCAATGATTTTTAAATGAAATATATACAATTCAATAAGAGGTTAAATAACAATTTAAAATTTTATGGTTTGTTTCTATGAAATGTTATTTTTATGGGTTTACATGTTTTTTCATGATTCCTTCACTATTTTACATCGATATTTATTTTTTAAATGTCTAATTTATAAAAATATTAATTTCAAAATTTGATTATGAATAATTATATATTATCAAATTTTATTATGAATATAAGTAACTATTTCTTTAATTTTATTGTTATCCACTAAATTAGTTGGTTTCCATTATTTTTATATATGTTAATGATATTTGTTTATCTAATCCCAAATTTTATAATTTTTTAACATGGTTAATGATGGGTTGAATCATACCAGAGGGAATGATCTAAATATATGATCTTATACATTAATGAATAAAATATTTCAATTATAATATGTTCGTTATATAATAGAAAAACTACATTTTCGATGAATGCATGGGTTTCTTATATAATGGTTGTTCCTATTTGTAAAAAATATATAAAGCAAATAGATCCTAGAAATGTAATAATATTGAAAAATAATATTTTAACATCTTAATTATGAGTTTATTATGTATGGGTTGACATAGTTGGCATCAAAATCATTTTGATATGTGTATGTTTTTAGCAGTGGATAAGGGTTTATGGTTTTGGGAATTTATATTGATAATTATTCCTTTTAGTATTTCCCCACATATCATGATTAATGGATAATTTTGAACACTAATATTCTCTTTTCCATTTTTTTTAAAAAAAATTATATATTCAGTTATAACATAACACTCATACTTATGTATTTGGCATAATATTCCCCTCTTTATCTATAAAATAGTTGTACCTAAGCACATTTGGGGTAAATTTTACTCCATGTACATTTTAGTATTGTTTATTGGGATAAGATATTAATATTTAATATTATTATATTAAATAGTAATAAATATAAAAATATAAAAACATACATAAAATCATTAAACATAAAAAATAAATCATATTTCATCCCAGTGGATTGATATATTTTTATTAATATAAAAAAATTTGAATATAAAACTAAAATAAATTTACAACTGAAATAAAAAAGAAAATAATTTTATTTATTTAATTTATTTCATTAAATTAATTTTTTATCCCATTATTGATTGAATAATATATTAATATTAATTTTTATACTACCACTGCACCCAAAATTTGATTATAACCATTTATTTATTATTTTTATATAAAATAAGATGTTAAAAAGATTAGAGAAAATCGGATTTTTTTTAATAGGATATTGATCTTTTTTACACCTTAAAGGGGAGTATTGGGGTATTTGTGTCATGAAATATGATTGAAAAAAAAGAAAAAACATGTACATGAAATCAAAATAAATCATATGTTGTTGGAAAAATATTTACTCAGAGATATGAAAATTGTATCATTTAGATACATAAAGTGACATTCTAATAGATTTGAAATTTATGAAAATCATATATACCATGTTTAATATGAAGGTTTGGGTTCTTAATCAAGGTTAATACATTGTGGGTGAATGGTGGTATTATAGACTTTGTGACTTAACCCCATGAATTTTATAATGTTCTTTTGGTACAAGGACTATATCTTTCAACCTATTTCATTCTCCAAATAAAAGATAAAATAAGTAAAATAAAAATGATATATTAATTTGAACTCCCTCATATCAATATTAAAAGGCCTATGCAGTATAATTTTTGTTATGAACCATAAATAATAAAGGACACCGATTCTATTTGGTTTTCACCACTAACCCTCTACACTCACTATTCTAAAAAACAATAAAGACTCACATACCCTATTCATAGATTAATTATTAATTTACAATCATTAATTTCCTTCATCATAATGATATGTCAATACACATAAATTAATTATTATCATGAACACAAATTTATTTGTTGTTAATAAATCTGAACCATTATAAATCCTTACTCTTTTTCAATTATACATTTTAATAAAATGAAAAAAATATATATTTAAAAAATATGATCTTAAACATTTAGATAATGTTATCATCCTCCAATTTAATCAAAAACATGTCCCACTATCATAGGTCTTATGATACAACCCATTTTATCCCCTACGATTTCCATAACATCCATTGTCAACTATGTTACTACTTTTGGGTTCTTTTTATATATCCTTTAATACTTGGAACTAAATATCATTTAATTCACATTATATATTCTAAGAACTCGCATCAATATCAACAAGAATTTTGGAATAAAACTAAGACACAAAATGTTTAAAATGTTTAGTTTTTTTATCATTGGAGTTAACATATATTGATTTATTGTATATCCAGATGAAACAAACAAAAAAAATTATTACTATCAAAAAACGTAGACCAAAATGATAAATATAGAAGATAAAATTCCTCAGGAATATGAATATCCCTGACCCATTGGCCATTTTTTTATTTAATTATAGAAAACCCATGTTCTCTTTTAGGGATTATAAAAAGATCCACCACAATGGTCATATCCACACCTGTATTGGATTCACTATTTCTCATATGTAAAACTCCAATTCAATAATCATGATAAGAATACAAATATACTATCACTATGGAGTGTTAAACCCCTTCAAAACCCAGCTAACTATACACATTAAAGCACCCATATTATTATTTTTATTTCACACTTATAAACTATTAACGCACCATGTTAGGCACATTAATATATAAAAATAATTGTTTTTTAAAACAAAACTATCACTTCTATATAACTAAGAAAAATTAATTTTAAAATAACTTTTTTTATTTTTGGGAAAATTCTATTACACAAATCTCTAATTATACAGTATTATTTCCATGCTATTATAGAAATAAAATAGATTTATATAAAAAAATATTCAATTAAATAATCATGTGTATCCTTTTTTCTTAAAGAGAAGTAGAAAAATATATAATTATGCACATTGTATGTAAATTAAATATGAATTGTAACTAATTAACAATCATGTGTTTTAATGGTTTTGGTGGAAATTTTAAATAAGAAACAAAATAACTGACAGATAATTGTATCAGTCTAGTTTTTATGTCAAAATTATTCTTTATTTGTAAATTTTTTATAATGTTTGAGTAATTAAAAATATTATTAGTATAATCTAGTTTTATGATTATAGATACATTGTAAAGATTGAAAATAATGAGTACCGTATATATAATTCAAATGAAGATTTATTTTTTAATATAGAGAGAAATGATAAAATTTATTTTTTTTTATTTTAACTATTTTATTTCATAGAAATTTGTTTTCTTATTTGGTTTTTTATAGATGAAATCAGTCTTTTCATAGGATTCACAGACATTTCATGGTATGCTAACTAAGAAATTTGTCTAATTAAGGGTTTTTAGGGATCTTATTAAGCAATATTTCTTAAATAATTATATTTATAACCCATGTTGAAAAGAGTTGAATGTTAAATTTCTTATTAGATACGGGAAATATATTTTTACCTGTAAAATAAAGAATTGGACCGAATAGATTTTTTTAAACTATATTGAGTTTCAATTCTAGATGGAAATGAATATGGTTGTTCCATTTTTTATCACTATTTTGGATTAAAATGGAATTAATTTCATGATTATAAAATGGAAGTTTGAACCTGAATTTCCAAATATAAAAAAATGGCAGAGAAAAATAGTATACATATCATATATTTATCAAGATAAGTGGTAATCTAAACTATTTTGAAAATAAATATTTTACTCCTATTTTCTGAAAATGTTGAAAGAATCATAAACTCTCACCTAAAAAACTAATATAAAATGAAGGAATTGAATTTTGAAATATAACCCTAAAGATGATATCCCATGAAATTATCAATTATTACGTTACACCTTTTTCGTTTTTGGCATGATAATGTAATTATATTACTAATAAGGGTTTGAAATGATTTTTTAAGTAATAATATTTAAAATTTATAAAATGGATGAGATCCAAAAACAATATATCATATTCATTGTCATATAAATGTTTATTATCATTATATGATTTTTTTATTTTTTAACATAAGTCAATTTAGGGTATAATCATTGGTTATTTTCCATTGATTAAATACTAAATAATTTTTATTAAATAAAACAACAATATAAATTTTGTTACTCATGTCATGTAAAATAATATAGATTTAAATGTGATAAAATATTTATTGTGTATCTCAATAATTATATAATTAATTTTAATAAAATCAAATACTATCATTATAATCACAATTTCAAAAATTTATTTCAAACATAATATGGTTATTGGCATTTATACTAACCAAAATAGGGCAATGGATTGTGATAAATAAGAATATCCTTAACCCTAACCATTATAATTCTACTAAATAATCATTTGGAAACAATTTTTGGTTATATTTATATAGAACCTCATTCATTGGATTCCATAATAAATTCATGAAAACATCATTTTCACTTATCAGATATTAATCCCAAGAACATTTTTAAAGTAACTAATAATAAATATATGAGGATACCCAAAAGAGATTTATATTTATGGATAAAATAAATAGAACTATTTTGGGACTCAAATAATATCAAAATATTTATTCTATGTGGTTGTTAATAAAAATGGATGTTTCAAGGGTTGTGGTAAGAATTATAATGAGTTTGGTTTTATATGGTTATAGTCAAAAAGAAATTACTGATTATGAGGAAACCATTTATTCACTATTTTGATATAAATTTACTAGAATCATTTAATCTTACATAATATATTTGAACATTAATTGTAATTATAATGGCAATAATGGTGAATTTTATATTGGTATCATTAATGATGATTCTTATATTTAAAATAGATTTGTTTTCAAAATAATATAATTTTTATTTATGTTTTTTTAAATAAGAAATTATATGGATTGAAATAGGATTCTAGAAATTAGAATGATGAGAATGATTGTAATATTATATAAAATGTTTTTATAAAAGGAAAATTTGATCCTAATCATTTTATTATATTAATATATATATACATTTTAGAAGCCCAAATTTTGGTTGATGATATTAATTTTACAACTAACAAAACCAGTATTTGTACAATTATATTTGATAAAAAAAATTATTCGAGTTAATATAACAAATCACATGAAATTACTCACCACAAAGCCCAAAAAAATCCTCTCAATTTCCATGAGTTTTTTAAAATTATTTTATGTATCAAATACATACTATTTGGATCAATTTCCAAATATAAATTCAAATAACACATAATTAAAATCACATCTAGAATATATAATTAAGTTTCATGTATTGTATGTTAATACAAAACAACCGTCACAATAAACATGACCACACAATCATGTCATAAGAGATAAAAACATAAAAATAAATATCTATATATATCATTATAACCAATAATTAAAAATGATGTATAAATGATATATCAATATAAATGAAATATAAAAGGGGGATAGGTGGGTGAAGACAATACACCTATATCCAAAAAAAATTTAGACATCCAAAACATTCCCCATAGACTATCTATTGGATATGCATTGTTACCACCCAAGAATCAGATCAACATGTTATGGAGAAGGCCTCTAAAGAAATCCACCAAAAGAATATTCAACCTTCCCTTTTACTATATCAAAGCTAAACCATTATAAATATAAATTATTTTGGTATTATAGGTTGTGAGATAGTTCTTAGGATGATACCACCACGAGTCAATATAATTCATTTAGTAATCCACTATACTAGTGTTCATCTGAACTATAATTGTAATACATATCATTAGGTTTTTTATAAATGGTTGAAACCAAATAAATCCATTCCTCAGTTACAGATACATATCATTTGTAAAATACTTTCAAATATAGAAGAGAAATCGTGATACTATAATAAAAGTATATCATAATCCATAATTGATATCAAAATATAATAATGTTTACACACTAGGATAAAAACACGGGAAAACAATTTATGTTTACTAGGGAAACATATGAACATTCTCATACGTCACTTCATTACTATGATACAATCCCAATAAGCTTGGACCCCCAAATTTCTTGATATGCTCCTTGGGTGAGAACCCCCACCTACAGTGATATTATATCTAGGTCCCACACCTATATATCACTCATATGTAGATAACTAATCATTGATTATCCATTTAGTGCTCAAGGATCCCATGTGAACTAACATATTTAAATAAATGAATTCAAAAAATTAATCTGAAAATTCACACACACACAATCCATTGAATCTCTTTAAAATATCACACTTCATCAACTCATTAAAAATCTACCAAAATGTAAATTTCCATTTTATAACAAAAAGATGTAGGAGAATGGGTGAGAGATGAAATAAATAATCAATAAAAATTATCATAAAAAATATGACACATTATGTAAGAAAATATCTATAAATCAACAAAAAAATATTTATATAAGACCAAAATTCAAACAAATAATATTTATATATCCATTTTATGAAAAATTACTCTTAAAAACTATTTTCTAAACACATTATGTGTATTAAACTATATTTTAGAAAAATAACCTTTAAAAACAATGGATAAACACGTTTTGAAAATATATAAAAATATTAGGAACATTTGGGAACAATTATAAATTTAGTATAGTCAACCCTATGAAATAAATCTTCACTAGGAAATAATTTATAGTAACTTATTACAAAAAATTCATTTCAAATATGTTGAATCGTATTTAAATAGATTCCTCTTATCAAATAAATAATTACACCTTCTTCAAAAATTAAAATTTGTGGATAATGAATATAATTGATGAACATTATAAATTAGAAACCACTTTATTATCAAATCCATACCATTAGAATTAACCATAATGTCTAGTTAGGGAGAAGAATAAATAATAACATGGATAAATTTGAAAAAAAAGAAGTAAACCTATTGAATATAATAGAAATAATTTTTTTACATTGATTATTAAATTAAAGATGAATACGGAAAACTAAGGAACCCAAGAAGAGGATGAGTTATTAATTTTATAGTCTCATAGTGGTTTATAGAATGAGTGGTTTAAATACGAATCATCCAAAATAAAAAATTGATAAAATAAATTTAAAATTGAAAATTGTGAGAATAATTCATGATTAGTTCACAAGGTCAGGGAAACTATAAACCTTTTATATAGAGTCTTTTGGCATAGAGGTTGTCTATTTAATAGTTTTCATTCATAGTTAACAATAATCATGCATCCTTACCCATCCTAAGAAAATATAATGATATCATTTTAAAAACTCCTAAAAATGAAATAGTTAAATAAATACAAATCCCTGACATCTAAAATATCAAAATTCTCCCCACTTTACCAGTTTCTACTTCAATAATTTCCCCTGTTTCCATGAAAAATAAAGTAAGAAAGGTCATTACTCCCTCAAAATTTCCTTTCACTCCCATGTTTAATGGTTTTAATATCACACCTCTATATCACTAAAACTATTGAGATTTATTTTCTCCAAAAAACCATATTTAGTTGATAAGTTATATGAATTGGTTTCTCTATGATATTAAAAGAGATTTCAATTCCAATAATTTACATTAAACTAAATGTTACTAATATATATAATACTTATTCTATTGTTATATATGAAACAAATCAGGAATGAACAATAATAGGAGTATTAGATCAACCCGGTATGAAGTTATTATGATATTATGTACAATTTCTCATGGATCAACATAGGATAGTTGAATTTTACCTTGATTTTATTTAATTTTAGACCTCGTCAAATAGAAACTCTGAGAGACCCCATATAAAAACTGAATATTATATTGGATGATTTCATTGATCAATATCTTTTTTTATGACATTGATCGATAAAAAATATTTTATTGAACAACTGAGCGCTTACCACTATCTCTTAAACAAGGATACAAAATTATTAGGAGATTTAACACATTTAAAATATGTAGATAAGGAAACGACATGATCCCCATAAAGAGTTTCATTGGTTACTATTTTTATCAATGAATGATAAATACTATTATAAGAAAACAAATTATATGAAATATTTATCTCTAAAAAACCTCCAAATTCATAACATTATACATGAATACTATATTCAAGAATATAAATTTCATACTTTGTATGACTATTAATTTGTGGATAATATATCATGAATAAATTCAACTAGGATCCCCTCACTAATTGAACACCCTTCTAGAATCGAAAGGTAAAACGTGGATCTTAGTCTGGAATGATGGTGGATATCATTCCATAAAGAATCAAACTATCATAGAAAAACAAGGTCCAAATGTCTTCCAACTTATCACTAACATTTATATAAATGATGTGTGTGAACATGGTCAAAAAATAAATAATGATCCATATAGATAGTTTCATTGAAGATATCAAGGAAACCACATCACAAAGCTGGTTAAAATTTCTTCTAAAATCCAAACTATGATGGTATGTGAATGAAATAATCCCATAGGAAATTTATTCCCCAATTTTCATCTTTTTATATGTAATATATCTACAAAGAAATTTATTAATCCCTCCACTTTATTCTGAATCACCAATATCATTATATGAGAACAATAGACATTTTACATGCACAATAATGTATAGGAAAACTAGAATCATGGACATTTCTCATTACAAGTTTCCATAGAGACACATGGAACACTAATATATTTAAAAAATATATAACTTTATTTTATGACTGAGACCAATCAACTAAGGTATCTGAAAAAATATAGAATTCCATTTATATACTAAATTTTTTTATCAGATTCTTTTTAATTCAATCAACCAACAAAGGCGTGACCTACAAACTCTATAAAAATACTTAATCATCTTATTATTTAATTAAACCTAGGTATATTTTTCGAAATAGACCATCAATTACCAATATTTAAAATAATAATTGGAATTTTCTTTGGAAAAATCTTTCTTATAGAATCATAGAATGTGCTTCCCTTACCAAGGGTATATTAAAAATAAAAATTATATGTTTAGAGATTTATTTCCCAATATACCTATTTATAATTTTTAACCTTATGATAGAATGTATATCTACTATATTTATGGATTTTCTACAATGTAAAATTTTCCCATAAGTTGTAGTTACTCTATGTTTTAAATAATATAAGATCACTTGTAGCTCTAAACCAATTTTAGGTTACTTCTTATCTTGATGGTTTATCAAGAAAGTACTATAGAAAACTACATGGTTATGTCACATTAAAATAAATCACAACCTTATAATAGAGGAAACATATTAAACTATATAACATTCAACATGTTCATGTAATATGACAACTTGAGTAGGTATTATACTTTATTTAAACTCGTTAAATAAAAACTCACTCGTTTCCCTCAATAGAAATTCATTCCTTATTTAGGTAAATTCCATTAAAATATATTATAGTTTTGATATGTCCTAAATAAACGAAATTTTACATCCATATTGGTATCCCATTAGAATATGTGTTAAAATATGATGTAGTCATTTTCAACCTTTACATGGTGATTTGGATAATATTTTATATTTAATTCATTATATCAATAGATTTAATGTTTTAATGATGTTTCTTAATAGAGGAATGGATAACATATATTATGAGAAGTGGTGATACAATATTGATTGACTAAAAAAACCCATCAAGAATACTGTAATATTAGAATGACTATCATGACTATTCCATGTGGATTAGAGATAAATTTATCTAAATAATAATTACGTAGTATCAAATATAAAATTATGGCCTATTACATGATTAAATACGTATCCATGAAAAAATATATCATAATCCCAATAGCATGAGTAGTTTCCCTAAATAGATGAGCATCACGATTGTTCTTCATAATGAAATGTATATAGTGATATTTATAGACTATAAAGATCATGATATACAAATAAAATAATTTTTATGGCATAATTATAGTGATTTCAGGAAATTATATATGAAAATTGGTTAATAGAAGAATTTTCATGAAATGTAATGTTAGTAATCATGCATGTATTGAGTTTCACATCATTGGGATGTTTTTAAAAAAATGAAAAAATATGTTTTCATACAATGTTATGTGAGGACTCAAAAAAATGAGGAATAATATAAATTTTATGTTATTGAAGATAATGTGATGTGATAAGGTTTAATTTTGGATGGTTAGTGAGAATGTAAGGGAATTGGAATGGGATTTTGTGTGCTGTAGGATTTCACGATGTGTGGAAACAAACCGATTGAATTTAGTGATCCTTGAAGGTCTATCATTTTCCAAAAAAAATAACCAAAACATAAAATGATAAGGTGATATATAATTATAATTGGAATATTTTTAGAGGAGTAAAATGATATGAATATAAAAAGGATATATAACTGAAAGAGTAATAAAAATCTTTGTGTTCCATGAGTTTCTTTAATGAATTATTATGTTACGAAAACTTATTATATTGGTGAAACTTTTTCTTTTATAATGGAATGTCATGCACAAATCAACTACCATAAATATTTTTTTATAGAGTCTTACAAGGAAATTATTATACTAATACAATTTAGTAATAAGTTAAAATAAAATAATGTGATTTATTAATCATTTAGGTCTTGTGAGACGAATAAGTTATTATTTGAAGACAATTTGGGATAATGATGTTAGAATTACGAGTACATTCATAGAGATTATATGAATGTGTACTTCATAGTTCATCATGAATATATCCATACATAGTGTAACAATGAGACACTAAATTCATGCATTACCATGTGTTCCAATGTTCTTTCCCTCATAGAGCAATGATCCAAAGGATAGGAAAATGGGAGTTTCTCATGGTTGACAACGTCAAAACCCAAATTAATTGAAAAAAGGAGAAAACTATGACAGTAATTGATTAATATATTAAATTTATAAGGGGGTTGTCACTAGGAATTAGACCAAAATATCCAAAACCCACCAATAAAATTGATTTACTAGATTCTGGTGCTTCAGTAAATTTTGGTTTTATGACCCTTGAATTGTCTTTGTGTGGGTGAAACAATTAAATATACTATGTACTATGTTTATTGTTTACTTACTCTCTACCAAACACTAATCACGACATGTTGATTATGAAGAAATTTAGATAATATGATTAAGGGAATGATTTAAAATTATCAATCAGATCATTAATTCTAGGTAAAAACAATAGTTCCCCTTGTAATAGCGAGGCGAAGATCATATAGGGATGTTAAAATTTGAGGTATGTGTGAGGTAATTAGACAAAATTTCATACCCTATTTTACCCCCTATTTGGGAAAGTATAACCACCTGAATTGTTATAAATAAAATTTTCCAATTGATTTAGTTAAATTTCTTATTATTAATATATTGAATTAAAAAACATGAAATTTTATTATTTTATTATATTATATCTTATTTAAATGACTGTAAAGAATCATTTCCATTGATAATATATCCATTGGGTAGTGATCACATGATTATTATAAATTTATTATTTAAACAAATCCAATTAAAAAAAGAAAAAGTAATTTATTTCCTTAACTAGTGGGATTGTACCCTAAAGCCTTGTTTATCAGACCATATATGGGAGATTGATTCATTGAAAATTTACCTTGAACAATCCTAAGCTGATACCCAAAAAAATGAATCCTGAACAAAACCTTTTACGAGAGAATTTCAGGATCATTGATATTATGGGCCAAAATATGTTTTCTAAACCATCCCATGAAAGTCTCAACATCTCCCATCTTTCCCCTAGGGATATTTATTGACTATTAATGGGATATATATCAATAACATAATAATATGTGTATTTATATTATTTTTTATAGAATAACGAATAAATTTTCATCACATTATTGTTACTTTATAAATCATATAAATTTTGATAAAATAAAACACAAATTCTATTTTTGGTAAATATGAAAATTCATTTAAGGTATTTATTTTCATAATGTAATGGATTTTTTAAATAAATAATATCTTTATTAAATGGTATTATTAATTAATTTTTTTCAAATATAAATGATCATATAATTTTTATGATGACAAATGTAATTTTGATAGTGGTTCAAAAACTATTATTATCATCAAACCCATAAAATCTCAATAAATATAAATTACACATTAAAATTAAAAGTTCATATATTTTGATGAATATTTATATTAATTTAATATTATTTTTCAATCAAATTAGAATATTATCCAACAGGTGATTTTGTAATAATTTTTTGAGACAGTTTAATTTTTTAGTAATAATTAAATACCATATAAATATACATTGTGAATTATGACATCATAATGACCAAAAAATGATGTAAAAAAATTAAATAATTTTTATACATGAAAAAATATACATATTAAATTTATAATAATATTATTTTATGTTTATTTGATTAATTTTATAAATCCATTATTCATCCTCCAAAACTATTAATATATTTGAAGGTTATAAAGTAATTTATTTATGAGTATGACTCACCTCAGCATACGAAATGAATTTATTTTAATAAATTAAGCCCTTGTACATATAAAATAATGATAACCAATCCCATTTCAAAGAAATTAAAGAAGCAATGTGATTTTTTCCAGTTTTGGTTATTTTATTATATAGAATCCAAAACCTATGTTTGTGAAATATTAATGAAATTCCCACACATTTCATTTATATACAAACGAAATATCTCTTTTAACCTCACTAGAATTTCATTTATCACTTACATAATATACCCTCACCTCTATATAGGCCTCCCATGGTTTCCCCAAACTCTCATGAAGCTTCTCCCATGCATTTAGAGTCAATCACTCAATTAAGGGATCATCACCGTCTATTCATTATGAAAATTTTTTATTAACTTATGCTTTGTATTTAAAATTATTAATGTTGGTATATGACATTAAATATCCCTAGTACTACTTAATTTAGGTTAAAATAATGAGATACCCCTTTCTATCTCCTCAACCTATTTAATAAATTTATATCTGATGTAATTATGCTGCTGAAATTTTATCGTGATTTACAAGGCCAAAAAATATGTGGTGAACACCATACTCATTTCCTATCAAGGGTATTCACCTTTATACACATATAAATTTTTACATTGTACCAACATGTATTTATTCCAAACTCCATGATATTGGAATAGATTATGGTGATGAATGAATCCATGTTGCATGATATATATGGAACACTAAAGCATTATAATGAAATGAATGTGAATGGTGCACCAGAAATTATATATCGCTTCAACGCATTGGGTAATAATTAGTTTCATGAGATGTCATATTAGAAAAGGGAGTTAACGTAATTCCATTATGGGAATTTTTCATACTTGTGTATTGGAATTTAGCCTTGACCCACGTTAATGAGGTAGTGTTTTAAGATGTCGCAACATTTCCCATGTTTCCTTTGTTATTATCATTCTATATCACACCTCAATTTTCATGTTTATTATTATCTCTCCATTAGGCCTGTAGAATAACTTGTATTAATTTATTTATATTATTCCCTTTTTATTATTTTATTGATCTTTATAGCTTACCATTTTATTATGTGTGCCCCTATGTTATCCCATGCAATTTTATGTACTAGCATGCTAAAGAATTATTCCATAAATATAATGTATTTTTTGTATTATCATATTATGTTATGTACCAAATTACCAAATATGTTATACTTTTTTATATTATAAGTGGTATTAAATTATATATTCTATAAAAATCATGTATAGATGTGTAATAAAGAGAAGAGTTGTTATTGTTGGTATCAATGTAGAATTTAATTAATCTTTTGATTAATGGCTATAAAACAATAAAAAATACTATGGGATAAGAATAAATATAAGAAAACAACCCTATATTTTAGTATTTATAGTAAAAGTGGTTTATTAAAAAAATGCATCCATGTATGGATAGTATAATTGTATGTTGTTTCGGCACAAAAGTACCTAGGGGTATTAAATCCAACAAGCTACATTGTGATTAACTCAATGTTACCTAATACATGACAATGAGACCTACCAGAAACCCTGTTTTACACTATCGGGATATATTATTAGGTAAATTTATAAGCTCATTATGAAACATTATTATAGAAAAACTTCCCGTAATATTATTTTTTGTAAATAGATAATAGATTACATAGATCGAATCCTAGAAACCCATATATTATGAAATAAAAGTAATTTAATAGGTATCTCTTTATTATTAATGGATTCCCCCATTATGGGTTTAATATTTTAAAAATAATCATTTATAAGATTACTTTTTTTTATAGCCAATGGATAGAAATAGGAGGTATCCAATTAACAACCAATGTAATAGGAAATTTGATGACTTCCCCAATGAGATTCTCAACCTGATGGGAGTGGGAATAAAAAAATTTAGACAATACTTTATCTACTAACAAGGATCATGAATAAAAAACAGTATTATGAGGATCCGAAAATTTCTCCTATGAGAAATTCCACTGTGATTGAGAACATTATGGGAAAAAATAAATTGACATTCAATGGACCATCTGATCCAATAATCACGGAACAATATATCAACTCATATGAGAAGATCATATTCATAATTCAATGTTATAATCAATAGAAGGTTATACCAAATATTTATCATATGGATGGATAAGCTGGTCTAAGATAGCTGTTGACTAAATATAAAAAACATGAGGAACATATCGAAGCAATGGTGTTCATAAAATTTCATAAAATGTGTTTTGAAAAAAAATCCATTATGTATCCATCTTATAATGGAATGGTATTCTTACCCTAATGAAAATAGATGAAAAAACATTAGTGAGTATGTGGAAAACATAAAAATACTTTCATGATATGTCTCATGCTTTTTAGTTTCCCCCAAAACCACTTTTAACGACATTATTGGTGGGATAAAAAGTTGCTTACGAAATACTCTAGAGATATTAGAAATTGATATCCATGAGGAAATATTCTTATGTGCCATGAATGTATAAATGGGGAACAGATAATATAAATAGTATCACAAGGATAATAAGTGGATAGTTTAGATTAATTTTTGAGGGTCGATATAAATCTATAATGGTGCTTATAAATTTCAACAACCACTTTCCAATGTTGTTGAAGGAGGACTCTCGTAAATTACCTTTTGGGGAGGAAGAAATTCATTTGGTGTGTGAAGAAAAACATAGCTATTGATTTCAGATAGGTGAAACCCACTAATGAACCGAAGTAATGTAATTAACTAGTCAACCCTCAATGCATTGTTCATTTCATCAAATATAAGGTAACAAGGAACTTTGAAAACTAATGAACTAAAACAAGTGTTTTTGGAGAAAAATAATAACCTTTAAAGAAGAAAGGGATAGATTTTTATATAATAATAGATGAGGTGGATCCTGAAAATGATTTGGTTACATATATAATAGTTATTTATTGAATAATATAATACACACATTTTCATATTGGTTATATGGATCCATTTGTATCACAAAATTATGGTCGAATTATACAAACACCACAAAAAATCATTGAAGTAGTGCTATCAGTTAAAATAATAAATGAGTAAATTATTTCATCCCTATCATATAATAACTCCCCTATCAAATTATTTTGGAAGAAAATCCCAGCTATATTTTTCATACAAAATTTTTCCAAATTTTATGCAATTGAATTCATTTATTGGATTTCACTATATTGGGACAAAATAAATTTCCATGAAGCAGAAATCACTCTCTATATTTTAATCGAACCATGATTATATATAATATCAAGTAAGAGGATGAATCATTTTTATTACAAACATCTCAAGTGTGGATACTATATGCATATGAAAAACTACGTCTTTCTCAATAATTAAGACTAATGAAAATATAATCCATTAATACATTCCCATTATCAGGGAATTAGTTGATGTCTTTCTCGAGTAATTTATAGGTCATCCTTCTATTCAAAAAGAATTAATTTTCAATAATGATAATACATGTGGAGTATTAATTATCTAAGAAATCATATAGAATGGATTTTGTGAAACATGAAGACCTAAAGAAAAAATTACATGTGAATTTTGATAAAGGGTTCCTATTACCATGTTCCTCACAATGGTGTGCAATAGTTCTCTTTATCATGAATAAGGATGGTTTGATTAGATTTTCCTTCTATTATCGCGATCTCAATAATATCACGATAATGAAGAAGTATCATCTATCACATATTGATGAGTTTTTTTATCAGCTATGTGGATTACAATACTTCTCTAAGGTGGATCTTTAGTTGGGATATTATCATGTAAGGTTGAAGAGTGAAGATATCCCCAAGACTACTTTTTGTACAATGAATGTACAATATGAGTTCATATTAATTAAATTTGAACACAATAATGTTATCTAAATATTCATGTATGTGACAAATAGAGTCTTCATAGATTTATTAGAAATAAATGTTGTAGTCTTCATAGATTATATTATAATATACTCCTAAATCAAGGATGAGAATTAAGATCCTCTATGCATCATGCTAAAGACACAATTAAAGGAGATGATTTATGCCACATAAAACGAATTTGAGTTTTGGTTAAAGGAATTCAATTTAATGGGGAAACTTATCACAAGAAATGGGATATCCATGGACCCATAAAAATGAAATTGAAGTGTGGATAAAGAAGACATTCATGATATATGTCCATAGTTTCCTTGGGATATATGGTTATTATAACTAATTTTAAGTTAATTTCTCATGACTTCCAATCCCTCTTACCATGATAATATTGAAGGGAGTCATGCTTTCAAGGAATTATAAATATGATGATAGTTTTGTGGATTATAAAATTTGAGTTATAACAACATCTATAATCACAATTCCCACTGATGGAAAACCTTTTTTGTTATTCATTTATACTTCAATGACGGAAGTAGGTTGTGTGTTAATGAAGAATGAAACAACTGTTGAATATTCATTAAGGAAGTTGAATTTTCTTGAATATTACTACCCAAATAATGATCTATAGTTAGATATAGTGATCATAACATTGAAAATATAGAGTAATTTAATATTTGAGGATAATTTTCAAATATATATAGATCACAAAAGCCTCAAGTATATATTCAAACATAAAGATATTAATATGTGCCAATAAAGATCATTAGGTATGACCTGGGAAGATTAATAATCAATCCAATACTATGTTACTAATGCGAATAAAGTGGAATATTCACTAAGTATATATTATCCAAAAATTATATAAGTGGTCAGAATTAAGTGGGATTAAATCTTCTTTGATTTGTAAAGTACGGACATGGGAATCATAAAGTAAGAAACATCGTTAATAATTTCAAAAGTGATTGATCAACCATATATGTTAGGATGGTTAAAATATCATCAAATATAATATGTGTAAATTAAAAACACTGTGGAAACTATATAAAATGGAATTCCCCAGAGTTCAATGATAACAATGAAGAAGTTTTAAGATTGTAGTCATGAATTTGTTTACCATCAAATCTGAAGGTAATTAAAGTGATCATGGATGATTAAAATAGTTAGAAATTCTCCATACACCACAAATGTACAAATATAAATCGATATATTTGAGAGAACTATTGGTATAAAATAAGAACAAATAGATCACAGAATAAACAACAAATTGTTTGGTATGTTAGAAAGTGAAGGCTGAAAGTCAAAATTCAGGGGGATGATGCAACCATTACCCATAAAAAACATGGAAATGAGAAAAATCACCATGTAATTATTCACTATACTTATGAATACATCCAAATGAAACAATGATATATGGGTTAATGTGGATTTTTTTACCAAAAAACATCACTTTATTACAATTTGAGAGGATTTCCCACTATATCAAATTTCACAGATATATATTAGAAAATTAGTAATACTAAATGGAGTATAAAAATTGATTGTATATAATTATTAAATGATACACACATCCATGTTATTGAATATTATCCAACATGATATCAACAATAAGCTGAACAAAAGTATGTATTATCGCCCACAAACACATGAGAAATATGATCCCACTATCTAGGTACTCGATGACATATTGAGAACATTCTAAATTGAAATAAAAAGTTGAAGATATAAACATATACCAATGGTTTATTTCTCATAAAACAAAATTTTTTACTCGATCATCCAAATAGATACCTTTGAAGCTCCTTACACGAACAGGTGCAGAAGACATACATTCTAGGATGACGTTTGGGAACAAAAACATCTAGGTCCATAATTTTTTGGGAAAACGTGGAAACTATTATTACCATTCACCAATACATAATTTAATCTAAGAGTTTAGAAAAATTATTTCATTAAAATAGTATAAGAGACATAGATTTTGATGTTGGAGACATGGTATTCCACTGTATATCTCGTTGGAATAATGTGATGAGATTTCAGAAGAAGGGAAATCTTTGTCCAAGATACATCAACGACTTTGATTTCCATGATTACATTAGAGTGGTGGAATATCAAATAACACTCTCACCAAAAAAATTTCAAGTACATAATGTATTCTATGTATCTCTATTAATAATGTACATACCAAATACCACACATGTAATCAGTGCATAGTTGTTAATATGTGTACTGATATTTCGTATAAAGAGTTACCGGTGAAGATCGTATTTCATATAAAAACTTTTAATTAAAATAAGACAATTCACCTGGAAATAGTACGGTGGAGAAAAAAGATGTTTGATGAAGTGACATGGGAACTAGTGGAAGTGATGAAAAATAGTTACCCTCATCAGTTTCAGTGTGGGAAGATAAAATTTCAAGGGATAATATATAAAGGGTGAATATTTTATGACCCAAAAAATTGTATATTAAATTTCTTCCTTCGATTTAATGAATTATATTATTACATAATATTGTTATGGAAAGAACATGAAATAATTAGATTTTATTATATTCTATCAAATTTAAATGTGCAATTTCAATCATTACAATTGATAATAAAACTATTTAATAGTGTTCACCTGATTATTTATAATATATATTTTAACAAATCTAATTGGCATAATAAATGGAATTGATGAACACAACTAGTATGATCGTACCCTATGAATCCCATTTATTTGTGCTTCTAAGGTAGATAGTATCACTGACATTTTTAATTCAACAATTTAATGGTGAGATCAAAAAAAATCATAATTAGGGAAACTATTTATGGATGAAGTTCAAGCTCATCGAGATCATGACCATAACCTTGTTCATCAAACCACACCATGAAAATCTCAACATCACCGTAATTACCCTTAAGGTGTTAGATGGTTTATTAAAGGGTTATGTATCAAGAACCTAACACTCATTGTATGTACATTATTTTCTATTGAATAATGAATATATTTTCATCCTATTGTTGTTACATTGAAAATGATTTAAATTTTGATACATTTAATCAGAAATTGTATTTTTGGGTATTATTGAAATTCAATTAAGGAAAATATTTTCTTAAATTAATGTTTTTTATATAAAAAATATTTTAACAAAATATTATTATTTGATAATTTTCATTAAATATAAATTAACATATAATTTTTATGATGCTCAATATAATTTTTATAATGGTTCAAAAACTATTATTATAAAAAAACCCAACATTTCTCAATAAATGATGATTTTATTTTAAAAGTGTATATTGAAATATTTAGAAAATTATTTATAATAAATAAATTCTATTTATCGAATCATATAGTCAAAATTATACAATAGTGAATTTTTTCATTATTTTCTGGGACAAACACAATTTCATGTAAAAAATAAAATCTATATAAACATACTTTGTGTATTATAACAATGTAATTACTATAAAATATTACAATAAATAATATAAACTATATTGACGACCAACTATATATTTTTTCTTTAAAATAAATTTATTTTATGTTTTTTTTATTAAATTTATAAATCCATTATGATCCTCTAAAAACATTAATATATTTCAAAATTTTAAAACAATTTCTTTAAGAGAATGACTCACCTCCACATAGGAAAGGGAATTAGTTAATTATGTTTGGCCATGTGATATATAAAATAACAATAAACACTCTATTTTGGTAGAATCCATGGGAATACCCCATTTGAATATTATTGGTTTTGGGTATTTTTTTTATATAGTGTCGAAAATCTGTGTTTGATAAATATTAAAGAAATATCCACTCATTTACTATATAAACCAATCCAATATCCCATTTTTCTATAATAAAAATTACTAGAGAACATCTGTACCATTCCCACCCTAATCTGGTGTTCTCCCTTGTTTCCCCAAGTTCAATTATGTTTATACTAAGCATTTTTAGTTAGTCACACAAGTTTGTCATCATTACATTCTCATATTTAATAGTGTTTCTTTATTATCTTATGCCTTATATTTCCAATTATTAATGATGGGATATTAAATTAAATTTTTCAATTACTAGCCATTTTATTTACAAATTATTATAGACCCATTTCATTTCTGTCAACCAATTTTATAAATTTTTAACCTATGCCATTATGATTTCTAAATTTCCCCTTGATTTTCCATGGAAAAAAAATTATGTAGTGAATTCCATATACATTTCATATTAAGAATAATGACCTATTTACACTAATAATTATTTGGATTTGGAAAAATATTTATATATTCAACACTCCTTGATAATGGAATAAATAATTATTATGAGCTAATTCTGGTTGAATGATCTACAAGACACACTCATTAGAATGAAATGAAAATGATATGTGGACCAGAATTATATAGTGCTACACTACATTGGGTACTGTTTAGTCTCATTATATGTCTTGTTGGGATATATATTTACCATAAATAATTTATGTTTCTCTATACATTATGGTGTCTCATATTTTGTCCTTTCCCTATGTTTATGATGACGTGATTTAAGATGTTGACACCATTCCCATATTGCATTTATGATAATCACGAAATATCATATCTCATTGTTTATGTTTGTTATTCTCACTTATTTATTCATATTGTATAAAAAGTATTAATTTTATATTTTTATTCCATGATTATTCATTTATTTTTTTTATATCTCACCCCATTATTATGAAATTCCCCATGTTATGCCATGTAGTTTAAGGTATAAGCATGTTAAGGATGTTTCCAATAACGATGATGTATTTCCCAGTTTAAGGCTTTATGTCATGTTCCTAATTCACAAGTATGATTAAATATTAGATCATATTTATTGTATTAATTGTAATATTATAAAATAAATAATGTATTAATGTGTAATAAATAAAATGTTTGTTATAGAAACTCTCACTTCAGACCCTTTTCGGGCCAACATGTGGTATTAGAGTAAGGTATATGTTATTATTTTTTTTAATTTTAACTAAATTGTTTTTATAGTTATGTTTTATATATAAAATAAATAAAAAATTTAAATCGGAAATGGAATTAATTTTATGATGAATATTAAATCCCTAAAATGCCTAATAATGGAACAATTTTGGGAAGATGTCTGTTCAATATTGTAAGAAACTGGTTCTTATTTTTGATGTATGTGTTTCTTCCTTTCTCTATTCCTTAAGTGTATTTGAGAAAATAATGAAATGGGGGAAAATCGCCTTTTTGTGACTACACGCCGTGTACTTTTCCACACATCGTGTACTTTGGCCGTGTGGAAGGAGTACATAGGGCATGTAGCCCGATCGATGATGATGGGTGTAAAAACTGACTACACGTGATGTAGTGGGTATTTACACATCGTGTAGTCAGTCGGTAGGAAAACAGTATGGTAGGGGCCAGCTGAGCGATAGTACATGTCGTGTACCCAGGTATTACACACCGTGTACTCATGTAAACCGATGAACAGTGCCATGCTGGCAAGAATCCGTCGAAGGAACAATTCAAAAATGAAAACTACAGACCATGTACCCAATAATACACGTCGTGTTGTCTGTTTTTTCGCTTAAAATGGGTATTTTCCACCCCTATTCATAGGAAAGGATTAGAACTGGAGGAGAGCTCGGGAGGATGACCAAAACATTGGAGATCACCTGAACGAACACCAGGAATTCAATTCTGCCTCCGTCAATCATGCTGGAATCATACAGGTAAGCCCTTCCTTCTCCTGGAACCGATCATTCCAATTCACCCTCCTAAGGACGTTATTTGAGTTTGAACTAGAATTCATTTACCTTAGATCTACGTTGTTCTCGGGAATTTTGAGGAGTGTCATCCGCTTATATCTGTCAGGAGAAATTGAGTTAGGTGGCTTGGTGTTTAACTTCCTACTGTTGTGTATTTGTGTGTACCATTGTTCTATGAGACCATGTTGGGGTGTCGTGTGGCTGAGGCCATGGTTGTTTAAAATACCTAGAATTTTATATGTAATTAAATGTGATAATAAATTGTTTTTTTGGATCACTTTCTTGGATCCAGGACCACCCCAGCGGTGCATTCCTTTGTTTAGCCGTTTGGCCAGGATACTCGAGGGTATGCCATATTTATTTTGTGCATTACTTTTTTCTTGAGTGGAATTGAATATAAATTTCATGTTTATGATTTGGGCTCGGCCCAGTTACTTGAGAATGAGGGCATTGTTTCTATATTTTGAGGTCAAGGTACTGCTTAGCCTGAGGGAAATGTTCTATTCCGCCTGCGGGCAACGTTTCTTATGCCTGAGTATGGTGACTTCTGTGCCTGAGGGTGACACTTTGTACACCCAATGGAAATATTTGATAGCCTGAGGGAAAGCATGAGAGCATGGTTTTACTATATTAGCCCGAGGGAAACATTCTGATAATCTTTAGCGCTTGGTCTTGATGAGCACTGAATGTTATTAAATTAAATGGTCAAAAAGAAAATGGAAACTTAATTGGTAGTGATAGTTACATTTGAGTACTTACTGGATTACTACATTTAATTTTTCACATTGTAGTTGCATATTTTCACACATTTGGGAATGAGCCTTTGGTGGGTGTCTACTGGGATTTATTTCTCACACCCTATTTGGGTCATGTCTTCAGCCCAAACAGACTAGGTTGTTGCAGGTGCGGATAAGGGAAAGGGTCCCTATACAGGTACTTGATTGTTGCTGAGGAGTAAAGCAGCATGGGACCGAGCTCAGGCTCAAGATGCTGTCGGTTGTTCTGTTTTGTTCTGATGTACCTGTACATTCCATTTTATTGTATTGTACTATAGTGTAACATGATCTAGAGGTTTTCTTAGAACTAGAGACATGTTGCATCATTATCTATATAACAGTTGGTTATCTTTTACTGAAGTTGTTCATTTTAATTTTGTATGGTTTACTGCTTCTGTTATTGTTGTATGTTATATCTACTATTCCGCTATGCTATACTTTAAAAAATGAGGGCATATTTTCCCCACTATCAGACCTGGGCCATCGCTGGTTGTCGGTAGGCTCCGGCATTTGGGGAAATGCGCTTGAGGTCATGTGACCAACCGGGTTTGGGGCACCCGTTGAGTGGCACTCGGATTCGAGACATTAAAAGGTAGTATCATAAGAGGTTCTTTTCATTTACTTACTATTTGAAGCTTTAGTCAGGGATAGGATGGAAAATGTAGTTGGTAATAAGTTGTGCCCGGGAGTAGCTAACATGTGTACAAGTAATGACCAATTTACCTCGTGTTGAAATTTTATTGATTTTGGAATTTAAAGTTGATTTGGTTTTCATTGTTGGGTGAAGCACTTGTGGTGTGATATTTATATGTTATACTTCGGTTCTATTTAGTTAAAACCTGATGAGATGAGGGTATTCCATATCATGCACTATTTAGGCACATGCTAGAAATCACATGCCAGGAATAGTTCCATGTCATGTAGGTGCATTAGAAATTCCATGTTGTTGTGATAGTTGTTGTGCTAGAAAAGGATGATGTTGTGATAGCTGCTTCGAAAAATACTTGTTATTTGATAGGGTATTTTTTTTGTGAGATATATCTGATTGAATTGACACCAAACATTTCTTTTGGGGATTATAGGCTCGCACTGACCGGAACTCGGTGGATCATTGTCTTATTACTTGTATATAACATGTATAAGATTCCAAACATTGATTCGCGGGGATTATGGGCCCTCACGGATTGGAATTTGACACTCGGGTGTTGTTTTTCAGTATTTCATGGGTTCTGGAGTAGTTTCAGAGGATTACTGTCTGGAAAACCCAGGATACACACAGTGTAGTTCCACGGGAAAAAATCGTGTGTTCTTCTGTTCAGGAAGAAATGAAAACTTTTTTAGTACACACCGTGTACCCTCAGTAAACACCATGGATCCTCTTCCCATGTCATGAACAGTGTCGGATGGGACACAGGGTAGGGAAAGGCTTTGGAAACACACATCGTGTACCGGATGTACACTCCGTGTATTGTTTACCCATAGTCTTCTTGTGTAACTAACAACACGGATAGAGGAGACCTTGAGACATACACGACGTGTCTACCATGGAACACGCTGTGTAGTATGACCGTGGTACCCAGCCTTTTCACTAACAACACGGGTTGGTGTGACCTCCTCTTGAACACTGCATGTACCTTTGGAACACACCATGTAGTCTTGATCGGGGGAAGACCGTGTGGACTTAGCCGTGTGGCTGGGGAAACAATGTCGTATACACGTTTTGTGCGGGTGTAACACGCCATGTAGTATTAGTAGAGTAGTTGTTCGTGTCACGAACAACACGGGAAATTGGAAAAATTTAACCCCACACGCTGTGTAGATAACATACACGTCGTGTAGTCTTGTTCAATGAGAGTCGTGTGGCTAATCTATGTAGAAGGACCCGGGCAGCGGAAGAAAAGTTAGGTACATGTCGTGTAGTTAATATACATGCCGGGTACTCATATTTTTCAAATCTCGAAATGCTTTCTTCCTCCTGTTCCCTTTTTTGTCCCCCGTTTTTTGGTCTTTGGAAATATTTATCTAATGTGTGTATTTTACCTTGTAGATTCATGTCACCGAGATGACCACCGGTTTTTAATCAAGAGAGTGGGAACAATTATACTCTGGAGATGGTGGGTCATGGGATACTAGTTGATACTCCAACAGTGCCAGATGTGGCGCCAAATATTATACCGGACGCAGACACGGAGGCACAGTTCCGTGAAGGCTTCATGCAGTTCATGCAGTCCTTTCAGGGAGCACCGCCAGCTACCACATCTAAGGCTGAGGTGACTCGTATCATTCAATAGAAAAATCCGCCTATGTTTTCAGGAGATGGAGGATCACAGGCTACATAGTCTTGGTTGGATTCTATACTGACTATTTTCAAGAATCTGGATATGCCTCCAGGGCAGAGGGTGAAGCTCTCGGCTTACATGCTCCGTGATTCCACCAAGAGCTGGTGGAATGTTACCACCCATTTTGTGCATCACCGTGACATGGTGTGAGAATATTTTCAAGAAGATTTCTAGGACTTCTAGTTCTTAGAGACACTGAGGAAAGATAGAGCTTGAGTGTTCATGAATCTATAGTAGGGTTCCATGTCAGTGATGGATTATTCTTCTCTCTTTACCGAGCTTCAGCATTTTGCACCAGTTCTGGTGGGTGATGATACTTTGAGGGACATACACTTTGAGTATGATCTTCGATATGACATCTAAGCAACAGTGAATGTTTTTAGGTTGCCTAATGTACATACTATTGTGAAACAAGAACTGATTACCAAGCAGAATCTACGGGAAGTTAGTGGTGTGGTCCAGGGTGGTTCGACACCAGTTTCTAGTATTATTTCTACCAGGAAGAGGAAGTGACAGATGAAGTTCTCCCATAGTGGTAGTACCAGCTAGAGGAATTCTTCGTGTGGACCGATTATGTACTACCAGTGTGGTAGAGAAGGACAAAACGGACCGCAGTTTCCACGTGACCTAGTGGAGTGTCGAGCGTGCGACAAGATGGGTCATCTCCAGCGTTATTGTAGGGCATTTCAACCAGTGGCTAGTGAGAGGGGTTTTGTACAAACTCCACGGGCTGGAGCTGGACCAGCAGCTTCTTACCAAATGTGAAACTGGAATATGTCTGGGCATTCAGGATGAGATGGTAGTCATGGTCGGGGTTGCCAAACACCAGGATCCCAGAGGCAGCAGGGCAGGACAGCTCAGGGGAGCCGGGCTGTATTGCAGGGCCACGGTGCTGGGTAGGCATATGCAGCGAAACAGACCCAATAAGAGCAGGATCTCGGACTGTCTACGGTTAGAGGTACTATTCTAGTAGATTTTGTCTTATCATCAGTACTTTTCGATATGTGTGCTACACATAGCTTTGTATCTTTTACTGTTTTGGAGAGCCTTGGGCTCTGTGTTTCTTCTTCTTCTGATGTCATTACACTATACACTCTGTCGGGAACTGGAAAGGATGGTGTGCGTCAGTGCAGTGATTGCCCCCTAGAGGTTGGTGGGTGTCACTTTCTATGGTACCTCTATGTCTTAGAGATGAAGAGCTATGATGTCATTCTCAAGATGGAATGGATGGTTCCCTTTCGAGCCTTCATGGATTTCTATAATCGCAGGGTGAGTTTCACGTCACTAGAGGGCGGAGAGTTCATATACATGGGTGAATGGGATGTTTAGGCAAGTCGAGCTGGACCAGAGCATCGTGGGCGAGGTGGAGTCCCATCCCAGATTGTGAGTTTATATCTGGATGATTAGGGGACTTCTCAGAAATATTTCCCTCCAGTGGTAGATCATTTTAGGGATATCATCCCAGATGACATTTTGTGTCTACCTTCAAAGAGATAGGTGGATCTCTATTGATCTTGTGCTAGGAGTAACACCAGTGTTAATTCCTCTTTATAGGATGGCTACACCAGAGTTGCAAGAGCTCAATAGACAGTTAGAGGAGTTACTGGAAAAGGGTTTCATCCGACCCAGTAATTCTCCTTGGGGTGCTCCTGTCCTTTTTGTGAAGTGGGTGGATGGTACCCTCAGAATTCGTGTTGATTATCGGAAGATGAACCAGTTCACTGTTAAGAACCGATATCCCTTACTGAGGATTGATGAACTTTTTAATCAACTTCAAGGTGAATGAGTGTTCTCGAAGATTGACATGAGATCCAGAAATCATCAGTTACACGTTAGACCATCTGATATAATGCTTACAGCATTTTGGAATAGATATGGTCTATAGGAGTACATGGTTATACCATTTGGACTCACAAATTTTCCAGTAGTTTTCATGGCTCTTATGAATCGTTTGTTACACCCTTATGTGGGTTTTTGTGTGTGTAGTCTTTGTGGATGATATCTTGGTGTTCTCTCACACTCGACATGACCATGCCACCCATCTTGATATCGTATTGTGTACACTGATAAACCATCAGTTATATGATAAGCTCTCAAAGTGCCACTTTTCAATAGACCAGATACACTTCCTGGGTCATATCATCTCATATGTAGGAGTTGCAGTAGACCCTGAGAAGGTGAGAGTAGTAGTTTCTAGGAAACAACCTAAGAACATGTTTGAGATACAGAGTTTAATGGGACTGGCTAGTTACTACAGGTGGTTTATAGAGGACTTCTCCCACTTAGCAGAGCCATTGACGGGTTTGACTAAGAAGGGTGTGATGTTCATTTGGACAGAAGCCTATGAGACAAACTTTCAGGAGCTGAAGGGAATGTTGACAATCAACACCAATCCTAATTCTTCCACAGCATGGGAAAAGCTATACAGTTTACTGTGATGCATCAAGTATTGGGATGAGAGTAGTTTTTATGCAAGGGGATCGAGTAGTTTCGTATAGTTCTCGACAGTTGAGGCCACATTAGAGGAATTACCCGACGCATGACCTCGAGTTGGCTGCAGTTTTTCATGCGTTACGACATTGGAAACATTATCTCTTTGGAGTGAATTTTGTGATTTTCACTGACCAAAAAAGTCTCAAGGATATCTTTACGTAGCGTGTCTTGAATCTAAGGCAGCGAAGGTGGGTCTAATACCTTCAGTCCTTCGATTTTGAGATTGTTTATACACCTATTAAGGGTAATGTAGTTGCTGATGCACTGAGCAGGAAGACTCAGACACATGCATATCATGAGGCCATTGATGAGTGGAAGCTTATGGCTTTGTTCTCTGAGATGCATTTGGAGGTGCATGAAAGTTAGGGAGAAACCTATCTTTCTACTTTAGCTGTGACTTATACCCTCCTAGATAGATTGTGGATGAGACAACTATCTGATTCTGATGGCCTAGTTCTACAGGAGTCAGTGGGAAGTGAGGACCATCCTCTTAGTTGGATGATAAGAAATGATGAAGTACTGTGTTTCCATGTATGAGTATGGGTTCCATGGGATATACGTGAGGAGATTATGTGGGAGTTTCGTGCTTCAGCAAGGGAAATTTAACGCGGAGTTACCAAAATGTACCATGAATTGAGATGTCAGTATTGGTGACAGGGTATGAAGAGTGATGTAGATGGTTTTGTTAGGATATGTTTCACCTATGAGAAGGTGAAAGTGGTGCATCAGAGACCAGCTGAACTGTTACAACATTTACCCATTCCAGAGTGGAAATAGGATGACGATGCAATGGATTTTGTGACTGGGTTGTCGAGGTCACCTCAAGGAAATGATGTCGTGTGGGTGGTTGTGGACAGACTCACAATAGTTGCTCACTTTTTGCCGATCAAGGAGACCTTCAGTGTTGACGAGCTCAGAAACTTGTATATCTGAGATTTCGTACGTCTTCATGGGGTCCTTCGTTATATCTTTTCAGATAGCGACACCTATTTTACCTCTTTTTTCTGGCAGAGTTTTCAAAGGGCACTGGGTACACAGGTGCTTCTGAGCATAGAATACCGCACTCAGACCGATGGTCAGTCATAACATCTGATACATGTTCTAGAGGACATGATTTGTGCATGAATCCTGGATTTTGGGGGCTCTTGGGAGAAGCATATAACCCTAGTCGATTTTTCCTGTAATAATAGTTTTCAAGAAACTATTGAGATGCCACCTTATGATGCTTTATATGGTAGGAAATGCTTATCACCATTGTGCTAGTTAGAGGCAGGTGAGACTACTTTACTAGGACCACATCTCGTGCAGGAGAATTCTGAGTAGGTCCAGTTAATTCAGAAGTGGATGGCTATTACATAGTATCATCCGAAATCTTATGCTGATCGCTGCAGACGACCCTTGGAGTTCATGGTCAGGGATCGGGTTTTCTTGTGTGTTTCACTGAGGCTGGGACACAGGAGGATCAAAAGACAGGGTAAACATTCACCGAGGTGTGTGGGGCCATTTGAGATTTTGGAGAGAGTTGGGTCGGTTGCCTATCAGTTTCTGTTACCATAGAGGTACCGGTCCATGAACAACGTCTTCCATATATCTCAGTTGCGTTGTTATCTTTCAGATCCATCTCACGTCTTTCAACCAGATGAGGTTGAGCTTCAGACAGATACATCCTTTGAGGAGCATCCTATTTTTATCGTGTATAGGAGCACGATGGTTCTCTGAGGCTAGTCAGTTCCTCTTGTACGAGTGCTATGAAAGCATGGCCGAGTGTAGGATGAAACCTGGGAACGGGAGACCGACGTACATGCTCAGTGGCATGAGTTGTTCTTAGCTCTATATTCTCCACACATGGAAGGGAAATTCGGGGATGGATGTTTTTAATTGGGGAAGTTTGTAAGAACCCGATTCTTATTTTTGAGGTATGGATTTCTACCTTTCTCTTTTCCTTAAGTGATTTTTAGTAAATAATGAAATGGGGGAAAGTCACCTTTTTGTGACTACACTCCGTGTAATTTTCCACACACCGTATACTTTGGTCATGTGGAAAGAGTACACAGGGCGTGTAGGCCGGTCGACGATGAGAGGTGTAAAAATAGACTACACGCCGTGTAGTGTGTATGTACATGATGTGTAGTCAGTCAGTAGGAAAACAGTAAGGCAGTGGCCATCTGAGTGACATTACACGCCGTGTACTCAGGTATTACATTCCATGTACTCATTTCAATAGGTGAACAGTTCCACGCTAGTGAGAATCCGCCGAAGGAACAGTTAAAAAATGAAAACTACACACCATGTACCCAATAGTACATGCCGTGTTGTCTGTTTTTTCTCTTTAAATGGACAGTATCCTCCCCTGTTCACAGAGAAGGCTTAGAAATGGAGGTGAGCTCAGGATGATGGACGAAACATTAGATATCACCCAATCGAGCACCGAGAATCTCATTCCGCCTCCGTCAATCTCGTTGGAATCGTACGGGTAATCCCTTCCTTCTCCTGGAACCATTCTGTCCAATTATTCCTCTTAGGGAATTTATTTGAGTTTGAATGTAATTGGTCTTACCTCAGTTCTATGTCGTTCTCAGGATTTTTTAGGAGTTTCGTCCGTGTATATCGGTCAGGGGAAATTGAGGTAGGTGGCTTGGTGTTTAAATTTTAACTGTTGTGTGATTCTGTGTACCATTGCGCTACGAACCCATGTTGGGGTATCGTGTGGCTGAGGCTTTGGCTGTTTAAAAAACCTATAATTGTATAGGTAATTAAATGTGATAATAAAATATTGTTTGGGATTTCTGCTTGTATCCAGGACCACCCCGGGAGTGCGTTACTCTATTCAGCCATATGGCCAGGATACCTGAGTGTATTCCATGTTTATTTTGTGCATTACTTTTGCCTTGAGAGGAATTGTATATAAATTGCATGTTTATGCTTTGGGATCGGCCGAGTTACTTGAGCCTGAGGGCATGGTTTGTATACCCTAAGGGCAACGTTCTGCTTAGCCTGAGGGAAACGTTCTATTCCGCATGAGGGAAACATTTCTTATGCCTGAAGTTGGTGAATTCTGTACCTGAGGGCGACACATCATATGCCTGAGGGAAATATTTGATAACCTGAGGACAAGCCTGAGGGCGTGGTTTTACTATATTAGCGTGAGGGAAAGATTATGATTTTCCTGAGGGCTTGGTCATGATGTGCAAAGAATGTTTTTAAATTAAATGGTTAAAAATAAAATGGAAAAGAAATTGGTAGTGCTAGGGACTTTTGAGTACTTACTAGTTTACTGCATTTTCTATTTCGCACTATAGTTGCATATTTTCTCATAGTTGGGCACGAGCCTTCGGTGGGTTCCTACTGGGATTTATTTCTCACACCATGTATGGGTCATGTCTTCGGCCCAAACAGACTATGTTGTTGTAGGTGTGGATAAGGGAAAGGGTCCTTATAAAGGTACTTGATTGTTGCTGAGGAGTAGGGGAGCTTCGGACCGAGCTCAGGCTCGTGATGCTATCGGCTGTTCTGTTTTGTTTTGATGTACCTGTACTTTCCATTATATTGTATTGTACTGCTGTGTAACATGTTATGGCTGTTTTCTTAGAAGTAGAGGCATGTTTCATCATTATCTATATAACTATTGGTTATATTTTACTGCATTTGTTCATTTTAAATTTGCATGGTTTATTGCTTCTACTATTGTTGTATGTTTTATCTACTATTATGATACGACACACAATGACAAGCGAGGGCATAGTTTCCCCACTATCATACATGGGCCCTCGCTGCTAGTCGACAGCCTCTGGCGTTTGGAGAAATTCACTTGAGTTCATGTGACCAACCGGGTTCGGGGCACCTGTTGTGTGGCACCAGGATCCAGTACGTTACAAATATAAAAGTCTCATGAGATATCAATATGTATGTATGAATTAATATGAGAAAGCATATGTTAGACAATTCAATGATGCTACATTATTATAACAAAATTGTAATTTCCAATTTTTTATTAGGTCAATTTATGATAACTATATTCCATTAGTATTATAATATATATTTTAATAAAATCAAATAAACTTGAGCAAGAGATTCAGAATGAAAAAATTAGGATAATAAAGAAGAATAAGTTTCATAAAATCTATGTCAATGATATTTTGATTCATATTTAATAGATAAATGTAATTGAAAATATATTCATTAATGTTTCCACTATTTTGAAAGAGAATAATTAATTATAAGGTAACTAATTTAATTCGATGCCCTCCAAGAAGTAAAAGATTAGTATTTTGTAAAGGAGATGGTTGTTTCCTCAAGAGAATATAAAATATTTAAGGTCATAAAGGATGGAAATTTTTTGAACTTGATATAAATATATGGGCATAATAAATTGATTTAATATGTGTAGGTTACCTTAAATGATGATTTTAAAAAGTCGGTTCAATGGTGAAGTTCTAGAGTGCCTTAGATATATTTCTTAAACATTAATTGAATAAAAAATATGATATAGAAAATGACTCGAAAGGTAAATTTATAGTTATAAATACATAACATGAATAAAGGATAAAATGAAAGAAAAAGACTAAAAAAATTTAAATATGAGGATTTCTATACTGAAGGATGTGGATCGAAAGTTCATGGGGATTGAGGAAGAATTGAAAAATTTGTTAAAAGTAAGAAAATTCCTCTCATGATTATATCAACAATTCTTTTCCCTAATGATTTAAATCCAATGATAGTAAGTAATTTAATGATTCTTGACACATATTAAATTAAATAATATTGAAATAATGTGGCTATGAGTTTCCACTATTATGGACTCACACTACTGGAATTCCCGTTTTTTGCAACGACCTCCCATCACAAATAGTCATTTGCGACGAGCCCCTGTCGCAAATAGCCCATTACAAAAAACGACACCGCAACAGATATTTTTTGTGAAAATCCCATCGAAAAATATCTCTACTAGGATTGGACTTTTTCCCGTCCCAAAAAACCTCATGATTATATACATTATATACCCAAAAAACCTTTTGTGACGGGCCTGTAGCAATTAGTTTTTGCAACGGGAAACTTCTCCTTTGCAAATAGCATTCTGATTATATACATTATATACCCATAATCCTTTTGCAACGGGCCCATCACAAATACTAATCTTAAAAAAAATATTTCACTTAATTGCAATGGGGCCCCGTCGCAAAAGTCCCTGTTGCAAAAACTAAAATTAATTAAAAAAATATTAAAATTATGATTAATGAAAAAAGTATATTATTATTATAAAAACAATAAAAAATATAAAATATTATTATTATTAGTAAAATAAACAAACATTAAAAAATATAATACTAAAAAATATATTTAATAACTTTTTAATTAATAACAAATTAATATTAATATTATTAATATAATAATATAATAATTTTTTTAAATTATTCAATATTTTCAAAAAAAATATAAAAAATAATACAATATTATTATTATTATTGTTAGTAAATTAAAAAAATATTAAAAAATATAACAATAATAAAGAAAATAAATATTAAAAAAAAATTAAATTATGCTGCATTTCCACCAATATAAATGACAATAACTGTAAATAGTTCATATGATTAAAAAAATGAATTCTAATGTTTCTGACATAAAAAGAAAATCATTGGGGGTCGTTTGTAGGTGGTGGAGGGAACTCCATCCCTAAACTATGAGTCAGACGACACATGTACTCAATCTGCTCGTGATACTCCTGCTATCATCATTTCTCCAATCGACGCAACTCCTCCTCATGATGCTGCAACTGCTGCTGCTGCCGCTGACAAATCTCTTCATGTTGCTTCTAAAAAGTCTCTATATTCTCAGCCTGAGTTTGAAAGTACTCCTGATACTGTGAGCCAGAAGATGATGCCTCTCCATGAGCTCCTCTTGAGATGGACGGCGACATCACAACAGTACCATAATAAGTTCCAGGAGTCAAATGAAATCCAATAACTACTACTCCACCCTTCTCAAAGCTATATTGAGTCACCTACATCAATGACGCCTCAGCGAAATGGTGAGCACCGATCTGCTCAGTAGTCTCGTCTTGACCCTCAGCCTGTGTCTGAGAGGTAGCAGGAACATATTACTCCTTCAATTCCAATTTAAAATTAAAATTGTGAAAATATTATATGCATCTAATTGTCAAACTGAAAGAATAATACTAACCAAAATCTGACGTTGGTGCCCACCTCTAATCTCTCTAGTGGCTAGATCAATGTACATCCTCTGATAAATGTTGAACTCCGCAATATGGGGATGCTTGACTGCCTACATAAATATAAAATAAACTTTTTATATTTAAAGTTATATAAAATATTAAAAAATTATACATACCAGATGATCTCTATGAAAACTGAATGAATGGCTACCAGCTCGAAGCGTCACCTCCTGTCTCACTCGGTTTGGTCGTCCTACTGAAGATCTCCTCTAAAATCCACTACCTAACCAGTGTAAAAATAATCCATCCCAAACAAGAGATGAAATGTACTCTAGTTTATGAGATCTACATGGATCATCAAATTCTATCAATCCTGCTTTCATAATGGTTGTCCTTCTCAAATTGTGCAAAAACTGACAGAAACGATCGCGCATAGAACCCTGCCATGCCGCGTGGATAGCATCGCGCATGCTATCAATGATAAGATACCATAAACCATACAAATAATTTATAATATCAAGTTATTAATAATATAAATTTCAAAATAAATATTATTTTTTTACATACCAACTAATGATGGAACATGTCGCGTTGCACATCAACAGAAATCTATTCCCATGTGATCCATGGCTGAGAAAAATAATTGCGCAAGATAGCGCTCCCCTGTCCAATAGATACATGAAAAAAACAATGAAAATGAATAAATAATCAAACAATTAGTGTATATATAAACAAATTAATGAAAGCAGACTAAAATATATATGTTACCATACCTCCGTGTTTGCGGATCGAAACCAATATATGGACGTCACTCGGGGATAGGTTCCAGAATCATAAGTTGGGAAAGACCACGCCCCCTCCGCGTACCCCCTGAACAACTAGTAGGATGAGGGTCAGATGATCCAAAATCTCCCCCCATCAAACGGTAGGTCAGCCTCCTACAACTCAAGAAATATATCAGAGTCCATCTGAAACACAAAATTATTGTTGTTAGCAGTTAGTTGAAAATAACTATTTATTATAGATATATATTAGTTATGATTATAAAAAGCATTTAACTGTGTCAATGTTCATCGTCATCCTCTTCTCCATAACTATCAATGACAATGTCTTCATCTTCCTCCTCATCATCATCAATATCCATATGAGTTTCAGTTTCAGCATCTCTGGTCAGTTCAAATTCATTTGTAACATCATTAACATCTTCATCACCGTCGATCCTTAATTTTTGGGTGTCATCATCGATATTCATATCTTGTTGTGAATAAGATGGATTTTGAGTAGTCTATTGAAAAATTTAAATTCCTTCCACTTCAGCAGAACCACATTCAGTTTGAGTAAACTTATTTCCCCGAAATTTCATTTTCATTATGCTCACCAATCGCTCAGGTATTGTGATGTAGCAAAATACTTTGCATAATAATTTTGATGTGCCTGTTGAGCCATTAAAAATGGTTCATTTACTACGAGAAGACTTTTATATTTAATATCGACAATTCCATGAGTCTGATGAACACGCAAGCCTCTCTCAGTATCAAACCACCTACATTTAAACATTGATATGTAATTCTGTCCTAAATAACACAACTCAATAATTTCATCCAAAATTCCATAAAAGTTAACTTTAGTTTCTCTGTGATGGGATCCTCTCAAGAAATCTCCACTATTCATTGTTTTTTTGATTCTCCGTATGCATGTGTATGAAATCAAAAACCATTCACCACATATGCATTATAAGATTTAACCATTTTGGATGGTGGGTTACTCAATATACCCAGCCACTTATCAATTTTATCAGCATATTGAGACACCTGAATATTTATAAAACAATTATCAATATTATAAAAAACATTGAATTGATATTAAACCATTAATAATTTATGATACCAGTTTTTGAAGCCATTGAGAAATATTTTTTTGTCTGCGTTCTTCAAGAGCAGCTGCTGTGATTTTTGGAGGTTGTTTCTTGATATGATTATCATATAACCAACAAATAAAAAATTTTAAATACTGTAATATAAATTATATAATAAGTGATAAAAGCACTCACAAGACAAATGATATCATTCCTTCATAGTTGAGTAGAACATATGTATGAGCTCTGTGATGATTATCATCTGAAATCCATCATTCATGAACTCCACTGAAACCATGATTTTAATGATTAAAAATGGTTAATTGGTTGTACATTTTGTTATTATAATTCCCCTAATTTCATTCTATGAGATTTTGTTTTTATGGATATTGAGATTCAATATAATCAGAGTAGAAAAAAGAAATTTTCTCTTGCAAATAATCTTCTACAATTGAGCCTTCAACGGATGCTTCGTTACTTACTTTTTTCTTCAATTTATGCATGCATCTCTAGCATGGGTACATCCATCAAAACACTACTAGTCCTCCACATTTAGTTTCATGTGGAATATGTAATATCAGATGTTCCATTGAGTCATATAAATCTGGCGGAACAATTTTTTCAGTTTGCATATTATTACAGCAACATATTCTTCCAGTTTTCTTAGCGCATCATAGTCTGTTGTCACTGCCCAAATGTTTTTGAAAAAAATATGATAGTTCTATTATCAAATCCCAAATCCTTGAATTCAACAAACCTCTAAATAAAATCATCATTAGACATTCCATTATAACATGATAATCATGAGTTTTTAATCCAGTAATATAATCATTCATAACACATCTGCCCAAATTGGAAGCATATCCATCTGGAAGTCTCAAATCGGCAATCCACTAACAAAATAAGAAGCGACTCACATTGGGCAGTTTATAAGATACTTTTGGCATCATTAACCTTTGTGATCTAACGTTTTCAAGTAGTTCAAGTTCTAGTCACCTAAAAATTTTATCAAGATCAAATCATTCCTTTATAGTATCATTGGACTTACCTGGTGTATTAAAAAATATATAAAATAAATTATCAAAATAGTTTTTCTCAATATGCATAACATACAACATATGGTAGACCAACAACTCAGACCAATATGTAATGTAACACCACAATATTTTATGAAAAATATTCTTTTAATTTCACAAATGTCTTGTCTTGTATGCTACACCAATATTACCTTGTGATATATGCAACACTGTATTAGCTTTCGGTATACGCAACACTATTCTTGGATCGTGTTACACACAATTTTGATAATAGTTATTCTACGCAACATTGAGTATATATATATATATATATATTCAATGTATAAATGAAATATTGTTGGATACTATTATACGAAACAACGAAGGATTCTTGCACAACATGCAACCCTGACTTGGCTTGCATTACACGCAATCGCGACCTTCCTCAATAGCGTGTGTTGTACGCAATACCGGGTTTTACTAAACAACGATATATTATTATAATATCATTATGAACACACCGTTATGAATATTATTAACTAAATTTTTAATTTTATAACATTATTATTCATCTTACAGATTTTCTAGAACATGGTATACGAACAAAATAATTTTTTCGGGTAAAATAGGTATTTTTAAAAAATGTTGTTTTGCCGCCTTTTGATGGCGCAGCCACATTAAATCTAGTTTTTGACATGTTTATAAGTTCAATTTGGAAAAATAAAATTCTTCTTTGGAATCAAGAAATAAAAATTTACTTTGGATAAAATTTTCATATTATTCTGGTATCTTTTATATTTTGATGCATAGTAAAAACACGCTATATTTTGATTAAAAACAACTTTTTTCATCACAATACTTTATATGGTTAAATTATAATATTGAATGGTTTTAAAGTATAAATAGAATATATTTTTACCATTTAATATAATGTGTGTCATTAGCATTGATTTTACATTAAATTCGTAGGTTAAATCAATTCAATCTTTTGCAATGTTTTAAAGAAAAACCCATTTTCTTTTGACAATGGGATTAATTTTAATTTAATTTCTGCAACTTTTGTGTATTGAATTAGGAAAAATGGATTCCATATTTGGAATAAGTGGGTCCAAATTATGTTAATAAGATACTTTTTATTTTTGGGAATTATGAATTGTAACTACGGTAAATTTTATTTACCATAGTTAAAGGTAAATCGGGTAATTAAGGGTAAATATAATATTATAAAATTAACCTAACACATTCCAAAATTCTATTGGATGGCTAAAAGTAGACCCATATAACATAAGGGTCGGATTAGATTAATTTTATGGGATTTTGACCATGAAAATAATTTAATTATTATTAAAACCAAAGAAAGTGACAACATGTCACTCTCTTAAATATTATAAGTATAATAATTTTAATTTAGTGATAGACATATTAAAACATCGAACATGAATAGCCTCCAGAACGCTAATAAAATTATATACATCATGATAATTTATTTAGAATTTTTAGGGATTAAATAATTGTCATTAAGGGTGATAAATTAATGATACAGAAATTACTTATTAAGTGAAAAATAAGTAATATAGTTTTTATTGAAATAATAATACTCATTAAAAGTCCCAATAACCTGACCAAAACTTATTTTTAGTGTGTATATACACCTTAATCATCCAATTACCTAATATATAACCGTTTGGAGCCTTATAATAGTGTTTATGACACTTATATTATTTTATTTTAAATGATGCCAAAGTTGTCACCTTCATAATCTAATAAATATAACAATATAAATATTGTGATTTTAAGATGATAAATTCTAGTAAAAGTATTATTGTGAAAGGTAATACATTTATCTTAATCATAAGATTTTATTTTTAATTTTTATGCAAAATATCAGTATATTAAATAATTATACAAAAATTTTGTAGTAATTATTTTATTAAGAGATAAACCAAATAAATGGTTTTAAAAATAATAAAATGAATATTATATAAACTATTTAATGTGATCCACTAATTTTATAGATACATATGACCTTTTATGAATCTATTAAATCTTTTATTTGGAACATATATTCTGTATATATTTTATTTAAATTCAAATAAATGAATAGTGTCAAAATTGACACTATTGTTATTTTATAAAAATAACATATTATAAAATTGTTTAAAAATCACAAATGTATTTAAAAATTATAAATTTAACTTTATATGGTCTATAATTTTACAAAGTATTCAATTATGGAAAATTCACAACAAATAAGTAATTATTTGTTATAATTTAAAATTTAGAATTGTATTACCACAAATAAACTTAAATAGATCAAATAAAAATAAATCAAAATGATATGGTTTAAAATAAGATCCAAACATGTCTAAATTTTATTTTTTGATGATATTACGACCCTATATCATCTAATCTTAGAATATGAGTCATTTTTGGATGTTTTTATGTGGGGTTAGATTTATTATAAATTAATATTTTTAAGAATTCCAAAGGTGCCCATCTCCTCCCTTATAAAAGGGAACCTCCTCCCTCTCCTCCTCACAACAATTTGAGCCTTCAAGCTCGTCCAAACCCTGAAAAATTATCTTCTACACTTACCTAGAAACATCCTAGAGGTTCTGGTCTACTTTAAAGTCCAATCTTAGTTCCCTAAGAGGTGGTTTTAAAGAGGCGTATCGAAGAAGAGGTAGTTTCTTCTCCCGATTCTTTCAAGCTTCTTTCTTCTTCCAATTCTTCTTCTTTAGTTGTTTCATTATAAAGTAATAACATCAGTATCACTAATATACTGATTTGTTATTATAAATATGAAACAACCCCATTTCACCTTCTATCCATCCTACGGAAAACAAAATCACCACACGTGTGTACGTACGGAATACCGTCTCCACGCCATGGTGTAATCTGTTTTTCCACCAACACCTTACATGGATGGGTATAATGGTGTAAAGAATAACTATAAATAGTTATTATAACATAATACTGATTCTTATATATTGTATCATCCACAAAAATTCAATTCAATAATTATGGAAACGATATCATTGCTCGTGCGTACGTACGGACTACCATCTCCACGACGCGATCAGATTCATTCTCCATGTTAACCATTTAAGAATGATTATAAAGTATATATAAGAAATAATAATGAAATATATGACATTATAAAGCTACAGGATTTATGTATATATTTATGTCATCTCCTTAATTACATTCATCTCAATAAGTAAACGAAAACAGCGTTCATGCGTAAGTACAACCTACCTTCTCCATGAACGGTGTATTTCTTTCCATTTATCGATCTGTTATATATATGTATATTCTGAATATATATTATATATAAATCATGTTTTAAATTCTGTAATTATTTAATCGTGATCTAAGTAATCATATAAATAATTACAAGTCAAAACACGGACGACAAATGAAACAATTTTACACAAAACGTTCTTTATCATGGAATTTACAAAATAACAGCTAATATAAAGTCATAAGTGAACCATCCATTATATCATTACAATTAATATGATTCAATAATAAGTAAATAACATTTTTTAAATCATTATACAGGAGGTTCTGATACGTATGAAGTATATCAGACATAAGGTAAGGGATAATTTTGCAAATCTCATTTTTATCCGGGATTGCATATTTGTATGTATTTACTTGGGTTATTTCTATCATCCATGTCCATGTTTTATAAAAGTGTTTTCATGTATGTTTAAAGTTCTTTTTACCCATTTTTGACTTTTACTACATGGTATGTAAGGAATCATTCTTTTGTTTACGTTACGAGGTACTTTTTAACATTTCCGAAAAAAGTATGAGAAGAATGTTTTTTTAAATTATACGGCATGAAAGGGTTTTTACGGTTTTATAAAGCCTTATTTTCATGATTCTTCCTCCAAAATATTTCATTACTATTTTCAAAAAAATCTCTTTCTTTTAAAATTACATGACGTTTTGTGAAAAAAATTGATTTTGAAGAAGAAAGGATATTTTCCTCAAGAATTCATTTCAAGTATTTTATCAAAACCATTTTTCATCTAAGATGAAATTATTTCATATGTGTCTATTTCAAGTATCATGTCTCTATGAATTAAATAGTTTCACATTTTTTATTATTAAATGATATCCATTTCTTTTATATGGATTATGTGATGATGGAATGATGTTTATGAAACCCAATTTTTTTATTGGGTTATTATGAATGATGTATGTTTTTTTGTGGCACAAGTAAGAATGATTTCTTTATGAGATGGGTGGGACCTATATTTCCCTCTAATGAATTGGGTAATGATTTTATATCTCATGAGATAGACATGGCTAGAATGGTATGTTAATCTGGTTTAGTGTTACAGGACTGAAACGAGGAAGTGAACTCGATTCAGAATGGGACATTGTCCACTAAGATGGTCTTGGTAGCAATGCCTTGGCTACTATGGAAATCATTACATGTGATTAATGTAATCCACAATTACATGTTTTATTCCCATGCTATTTTGTCATTATTTTTGTTCCATTATGATCTATGCCTTATGTACTTCCATGTTTTATGTCATTGCTCAAGATTTTAATGTTTAAACATTATGTTAATGTTTTTAAGTTCCAATGTATACGGTATGTTTTATTTTATCCATGCTTACCCTTACTGAGCATTTGAGCTCACCATTTTTATGTTTTCTTTTCCCCAGGATATAAAGAAAGGTTTTAGGTAAGAAAAAAAGGGAAAGATCTTTATTGGAGATGTTGAAGATCTTTCACCACGATTAGAAGATTACTTTCTAAGTTTCCAAAGAAACTAAACTATTACTGTCATTGGGTGTCTGTTTTTGTTATGTATTAAGTATTCCTATAATTTAATTTAATGTCCATGTACGTCAAGCTTTGGGTCTCTACATGTAAGTTCCCAAAAAATGCTCTATTTTACCCAATTTTGTTCATTCCCAATGCCATGAATTTTTTGTTGGTTTACTGTTGGTCCAAATGTGATGGGAGATAATTAAAATACTACAGATTTTAACTCTATACCTAAGATCATCTTTTGTGGTCCATCCCTTTCAATTATTCCATTTCTTAAATGAGATTTGTTCCTCCAAAAAGGATGATCGGTTGGAAGATATCTACGATGACAATAAAAATATCAAGGATTGTTTCCATTGACGAGAATAAAGGCTTTCTTATATTTCATACAGTAAGGAAATGATTTCGGACCATGTGTACTCCAACCAGATAACATTCCATATGCTTAATATTCACTAATAATCCACTAAAATTCTGCTTTTAATATGAATTTTTGTTTCACAAAAAAAATCATATGTATTAACACCATCACTCCACAATGCATTTAACTCATCAATCAATGGTTTCAAATAAACATCAAAAGTATTTTTTGGATGTCCTGGGATTAATAGTGTCAAGAAGATATTGGGATCCTTTATCAACATACATGGAGACAAATTTTACGGAGTAATAAAGACAGGACAACATGAATAATGACTACCATAAGAACCAAACAGATAGAAACCGTCAGTAGAAAGTCCCAATTGCATGTTTCAGGAATCTATAGAAAAAGACGGATGCAGACGGTCAAAATGTTTCCATGAATAACCATCAGATGGATGATTCAATATTTTATCAGTTAAAATATTTGTTTTGTGCCATGACATCTTTGACGTTGTATTCCGAGACATAAATAAATGCTGCAACCTAGGTATAAGGGGGAAATATCTAAACTGTTTTACTTGAATCGATTTAGACGTCCATGGTTGAGATTATTTATACCTCAATTGTCCACATGTGGGAAAACTATCCAATGACTCATTTTCGCCCGAATATAAGATGCAATAATTTGGACATGCATTAATCTTCTGATAACTAAGGCCCATATTTTGAACCACCCTCTTACTCTCATAGTAATTTTCATGAAACAAATTTCCTTCAGGTAATAGTGTTTTAACCAAAGAAAATATCTTATCAAAACAGTTGTTTGACATTGCATTATCTGAATTAGAAGCCATAAATTTTACAACTGCTTATAATTTTCTTATTAAGAAACCAGGATATAATGCATCCTCAGTAGACCTCAACAACTCATAAAATTTTTATGGTGGAAACTCATGAGTTAAATCAACATCATCGTGTGTTTCAGTTTACTGCACAGATGGACTTGCAACATCCTATACTAAATTCAGAAACCGTGATGGATCTAAAATCAAGTAATTAGGATCTTCTCTGGAACTGAGTTCAAAGTGTTGATACAAAAAACATAATCTGGTTGAAAACCAAACCCCAATAGATGTCCCCCAACCTTGTCAACAGTGTCAAACTTTCTCAGAGCACATTTTTTACAAGGACACGTAATTGTGACTTATAAAACATATTCTGGTTTTGATGATGCAAATTCTAAGAAAGATTCAACACCCTCAATATATACAGGATTTAAACCAGAACCATTTGGATTTTTTCACTGATTTGTCCAAGCGCGATCATCTAATAATGACTGATGTCGACGTCCTTGTTCCAAATTTTTCTACATAAAATATAAAATCATCACTATTTTTTAAAATTTTGAAATTATAAAAACACTATCTGAAAATAGAATACAAATAATTACAACTAGTACTTAACAATTAGCATTTATTAAGGGCGACACAATTTTTAGTGGATTGATAGCTCCTCTTTTGTCCGATGTCTCATTTATTTGCATCTTACTCACACTCAAATCACAATGAGGAATATGGTCTGAGGGACACATATTCATTCTCGTATGCATGAGAAAGAATAGGTGTACCTCTGACCAGATTCTTCATTGTGATTTTAGTGTGACAAAGATGCAAGTAAATGAGCTGTCGGACAAAAGAGCCCCCTTTTCATCGATGATCATCTTCTTCTAACTGTCACCACCTGAAAACATTAAAAAGATATGATCTTACGAATGCATATCCAATCTTGTGCATACATTATTGAATATGACTATGTAGCAGCACATTTTTCATAATGTATTGAGTTGGTGAGAGTTTAATGGAGAAAAGTCATCGAGCAAAAGTAGTGTCGTTAATACACTGGAAATTGTGCCATGTTCTTTTACATTATAAATATTTGTTAAACTTTCTTCCTAACTGTTCCTAACTGTTCATAACTAATTATTACCAATTATTATTAATTATTTCTTATTATTGAAATTGTTTTCTAATTGTTAATAATTATTACTAATTATTACTAATTATTATTAATTATTACTAATTATTACTATTTATTACTATTTATTACTATTTATTACAATTTATTACAAATTATTAGTATTTATTACTAATTATTACAATTTATTACTAATTATTACTATTGATTACAATTTATTACTATTTTATCAATATTTAGCAATACATAGAAAAATGAAAACTACTTGAATAATGAATGAGAATTTGGCAATCATCGTTGTGGAGATGATTACAAATCTTCCCTTCATTATCCAAGCAGTTTTGGTTTACTAATTATTACTAATAAAAAAATTATATTATCATTATTTATTAAAAAACAATATTAATATTATAAAAATAATAATTTTTTTATAAAATATTAAAATTATCAATATTTGCAACAGCCTTTTTCCTATTCTTAACATGTTTAAATCTCAAAGGGTCGCCAATTGTCAGGTCATGCACAATAAAATGTTTGTGTAACCCATGTCCAATGTAAAATCTATAATTGACTATGCATGGTCGATCATCTCACAAGTATTGTTGCAATAGGACAACCAATGTAATGTCATTCACATCTTTAAGAATTGTCTCGCTCCCTATACATGGATCATTCTTCCTTAAAAATTTGATGGGTCATCAGTATCTTTCTCTTAAATTTTAAAAGATGAATGGTCTATGTAAAGGGTCATGTGAGAAAATTCTTATAGATGAGAAGGGCATGACATGGGTTGGCCTATTGCAACCCTACTTGCATGGTGATCAACTAAGCAAGGACAATTATAGAGTTTACATTAGACATTACTGACACAAAAATTTTATTGTGCATGAATTGAAAATTGGCGACCCTTTGTGATTTGAACATCTTAATAATAGATCAAAGTCTGTTGTGAATATTCATAATTTTAATATTTTATAAATTTTTTATTATTTTAATAATATTAATATTATTTTTTCATAAATAGTGATAATATAATTTTTTTTATTAGTAATAATTATATATAATTATATATATTATTTATTACAATTTATTATTATTTATTACTATTTATTACTATTTATTACTCTGTGTTACTATTTATTACTGTTTATTACTAGTTATTACTCTGTATTACTATTGATTACTATTTATTAATATTTATTAATATTTATTACTATTTATTACTAATTATTACTAATTATTACTAATTGTTACTAATTATTTCTAATTATTACTATTTATTACTATTTATTATTATTGATTACTAATAATTACTATTTATTACAATTTATTACTATTTATTACTAATTATTACTAATTATTTCTATTTATTACTATTTATTACTATTTATACATATTTATTACTATTTATTACTAATTATTTCTAATTATTACTAATTATTCCTAATTATTTCTAATTATTACTAATTATTACAATTTATTACTAATTATTACAATTTATTACAATTTATTACTAATTATTACAATTTATTACAATGTATTCCTAATTATTACAATTTATTCGTAATTATTCCTAATTATTACAATTTATATGTAATTATTCCTAATTATTAGTAATTATTCCAAATTATTGGTAATTATTCCTAGTTTTTGCTAATTATACCAAGTTATTGCTAATTATACCTAGTTATTACTAATTATACCTAGTTATTGCTAATTATACCTAGTTATTGCAAATTATACATAGTTGTTGCTAATTATACCATGTTATTGCTAATTATACATAGTTATTGCTAGTTATACCTAGTTATTGCTAATTATACCTAATTATTGCAAATTTTACATATTTATTGCTAATTATACCTAATTATTTCTAATTATACCTAATTATCGCTAATTATACCTAATTATTGCTAATTATACCTAATTATTGCACATTATTCCTAATTATTGCTAAATATATCTAATTATTTCAAATTATACCTAATTATTCCTTTGTTAGTCTTAATTAATGATAATTATACCTAATTATTGGTAATTATACCTAATTATTGCTAATTATTACTAATTATCTCTAATTATTACTTATTATATCTAATTATTACTAATTATATCTAATTATGACTAATTATATCTAATTATTAATAATTAAATCTAATTATTGCTAATTACATCTAATTATTACTAATTACCCCTAATTCTGACTAAATTCAGCTAATTATGTATAATAATCACTAATTATTGCAAATTAACACTAATTATTTATAATTATCACTAACAACATCAATTTCTTACTAAAAATAAATATAAATTAAAATCAATTAAAATCTAATTTAATTACAACTAATAAACAAAAATTAAAATTAATAAAAAAATAAATATATAAAAAAACATAAATACCTTAAACTTTGATATTCCGAGGCTGTTGGCGCCTTCCAATTGCTCTCGTATAAATTCTTTTAACGAACAGAATTTTTTCCCTTAAAACTATAAAATCAAGAGAAAGAAGGATGAAGATCTGAGTGATTTGAAAAAAAAACGAATGGGGTATATATAGGTTAGATTAGTTGCGATGAGGTTAGTTGCGAAGGGATACCCATCGCAGATGGTGGTATTTGCGACGGGCCCCATCGCAAATACCCTCTCCCACATTAATTACAGTCAGTGGTTAAAAGGGTATTTGCGACGGGCCCCATCGCAAATACCACCTGCCGACATAGTATTGCCACAGGCGGCTTTTCTCGTCACAAATAATATTTACTGCCCACGGGCTTTTGAGATGGGGCCCGTCGCAAATACCATCGCCGAATTAATTACATTCGGTTGTTAAAAGGGTATTTGCGACGGGACCTGTTGCAAAAGCACGGCGGTGGTAAATACGATTTGAGATGGGTGGCTTTGCACGTTGCAAATGGTATTTACCACTCCGGGCTTTTGTGACGTAGATGCGTCGCCATCGCAAATACCCTTCCCGCGTTTTGGCGCGCAAACCGCTCCAAACCTATTGCGATGGGTCACCTATACCCATCGCAATTAACCTACTATTTGCAATGAGAGTCTTTTCCCGCTGCAAATACGTAGTCCGTCGGACCTTTTGCAACGGTATATATTCCCGTAACAATTTCCCCGTTGCAAAATACCACTTTTCCCGTAGTGTCATGGGTAATTACATATTTTTATGAGTAAAATCAAAAGGGGAAAAGGGAAAAATATCATAGAACAACATCTCAATCATGTCATGACTATATGTGGGCTCTTTTTAATGGGATAATCGTTATTTGAGATAAAAATCTACATAAGGATAGAAACTGTATTAATAGTTTAATTAAATATATCATATGTAATTTTTTCATTCCTATTATAAACGGGAATAATCCCTACAATGGAATAAATTATTTTGTTCTGTAAAATAGATTTCCCTTCTTGGATGAACAATATAGAACATAATGAAGAGTGAAAAAAATATAATAATGGATAATTTTGAGATTATCTCATGGTAGGAAAGATAAATATTAGTTGAAGAAGAAGGATATTACTCAGCCTACGAGGAAAATTGATAACATATCAGGACAAATCCACTGCATATGAAAAATTCCTAGGCATCTCAAGGGTGTATGAAATAGGATAAACAGGAACAGTTATAGAGTCATTTCTGAAAATAATCCACAAGGTATGATACAAATATAGTTGTGTGAGTTTATGATAAAATTGAATACATTTTATTTTATAAACACATTAGAAATAATTTCCCTATAACTGGTGAAAAAAATAACATAAAGGATAAAACTAGTTCATCTTGGATGACTGAAGAAAATAGATAGGAATTCAATGATAGATCTATTATTAAAGAAATTGATTTCAAGGGACACTTAAAGAAGTTAACCATATGGAATGTGCATTGAAGTGGAATTCCAAATATGTTTTTGAATATATGGTTTCATAGAAATAACAAAATAATAGTTGGAAAAATGAAATTAATCTATAACTTACACATGTGAAAGATATATCCCAAAATAAGCAATGGATTATGAAAGCACGTAACTCATATATAGATAATCATAATAGTAAGATAGTTTGGAGAATAAATGTCTAATAAATAACATGTTATGAGATCCCCCTCTATAAAAGTACATAAATATGAAAATTTTATGATTTAGTGTATCATAAAAATAGAAATCCTAATGAAAATGAGGAGAAGTTAGAGTCTATCACATCCATTTTATTTCCAATGATTTTTTAAAAAATAATGGATAACAATGAAAAATGTTAGTCTATAGTGACACATTATCTTCCATAATTTAATCAAATTGAAGGTACACACTCACCATATAATTAATTGACATAACTAATTTTGAGGAGTTGTAGGTTTTGGGGAAGAAAATATATATATTTAAATTTCATTAATGACGAATATTTTATCCAGGATTTTTATGATGTTCTATATGATGTTTGAATAGTAATATTGATATTTAATTGATTCTAAAACTACAAGAATATGAATATGAATGAGGCATCTGAATAATATGAAGTTTTATGAAAAATTGGTTTCCAAATTGGTGTCAAGGTTTATCCGATGTGTTTGTTCCTGATAGCATGATTTTTAAGTAACATATGACCTTGAAACATGGTAGAGATATAATCCAAAATTAATTTATCGTCATATATTTAATCCAACATATGATATCCTCATTCTTTTTTCAAGATATCAATTGTTTATATAGATTAACAAATCTCATAATGAATATCAATTTTATATTTAGTGATCGGGAAAGAGAGTATTATATAGTGTTTGATATGAGTATTTTAATGGTGGTATCCAAAGAAAATAAGGATGTATGGTCTTTTCCTAGGAGTTACTAAAATAGTTCCCAGAGCTGGTTTTCCATATGGCCTCATGCACACCTCCCTTAATGGTCGACGATGCCAACTATAAGTGGGTGTCCAGTGAGGGTATTGTTGGGATTCTATGCCCTCTTGATCTGAGTAGTATAGTTTTACCTAAAATAAATAAATCAATAGTGGTTGCTGAATAAATGAAAGGTAGTGTAAATAAAGCATTCCAATAATAGTAAATGTATAAATCCATTAAAAGTGTCATATACAGAATTATGTAATGTCATTATGAAAAGTAATATAGAAATACATGGTACCAAGGATACAATAAATGAATTAAAAAAACTAAATACTAGATTCAATTTTCGTGAATATCTTGAACACCATCTCAATACTAAGATCCTAACTCCCATATCCAAGTCTAAAATACAAATAAAACATTTGAATCCTGATTCTTCAATCGTATGGCCCATTCGGATCCTAAACGGCTTCCCAAAAAAATGATTGGTAAACTCAATAGGCCACCACCAATGGTTTATATTACAATGCAATATGTGAATATAAAATAAGGAATAATTATTGTATAGACAATAATATAGTGAATAAATAACTATAAATATATCGGGCTCAGGTTCCTCCAAGAACACATGGCTGACCATACCCAGTTCTATCTAATAAATAATCTCTTTGGAAATGTTTAAATATATATATATATATATATATTTATTTCTGTATATATATATATGTATTAACATAGATACAGTCATCGGTAAGGGAATGAGGGATAGGAACAATGAACCACCATACAATCATAATTGTTCTATATTAAGAGTCTCAATTCAAATAATATTCATTATCCCAAGAATATTAATAGGGGATAAATTGAACCATGTTTGAACATCATAATAAATGATGTAAAAAATCAGGTAAAACATACTAATTCATGTGTGAAATATCATGTATAATAATCCAAAAGATTGTGAAACCACATGAGAGACATCCTAGAACAAGGGGTGTGAAATATTATATCCAACAACCTAAACCATGTCCTCTCAGTAAAAACCATGTATATGACAATAACACATTTGAAATGAGCCCTTAAACAAGTTATTATGTACCTAGGAACACATTATAACTCAAGGTGTAGTTTAATTCTATTGGACCCATGATACCATTTGAGGAATTACTTAGTGATAACCCTTGGTTATCTTAGGTAGTAATAATTATGTTTCTAAGAAGTTCATATTTACATTTGGATATGGCATATGAAAAATTTCATTCCAATTTACAATCGAATGATAAAAAAATGGTACTAGGGGTATACAATCATTCCACAAATAGTTATCACTGTACATGTATAAACTTGCATGATGGGCCCTAAGAAAAACCCATGTCAAGGTGAAAAACTACCTGATTGTTCAATTAAATATAGTTATAATAAAAAAATAAGTTCATACCTATAATCATTCCATTTCAAAATTCAATTAATTCAATTTAATCATCTAATACAGGATGGATGATATAACACACCTCAAAGGTGATTAGATCATAGGATAATAATTGTAATCAAATAATTTATAACAACTCCAAAATGAGGGATTTAATTTCCTAGATGAAGAATAATTGATATGAATATAAGCCTTCCATCCTAGTGGGTGGTTTTTGTGGAGTTGAAAATCATATAATAGTGTAATTAAATTCACAAAAACTATTTTATCTAAATCATTAACATTATATTATTAAATTTACCATTGATAGTTGTCACAAAAAAAATTTGGTTTGTGAAAAAATGAAATATATTACAAACATTAAACACATAAATGGACAAGACATAGACCTCAAACATCATTCATAGGATGACTAAATCTCCTATTATCGAGATTTCATTAAAGCGGGAATAAGAGAAACTAAAAGAATCTTAGACTCATTAAAATATGAAATAAGATCTCTCATTAGAATAAAATTTAATACATAAATGTAAACTACGAATGAATGGAAGATTAATTGAAGACTCACCATTATCCATCCAACGTAATAAAATATTGCTAATTTCATGCTCGGATAGAGTAGGTATCTCAAATCCTATGAGGAAGGAGTGAGATCTCCACATGTGGTGCATCTGCTATGCAGATTCAATGAAGAAAAAGGTAGGAGAAGAGTTAATGTAGTGATGGGAAAAGGGTAATCTCACCCACTTTTAATGGGTTACCAGTTTGGATTCACAGTTTCCAAACAATAGAAAAACTATTTTCCAACCCAACTAATGGTGAAACCCTTCCCCATAAGGCCAAATTAGTTGTTTTATAAACCATGAACCATCGGTGCATGCTCATTTTCCATGGGGACACACCCTCGTATGGATTGGTTCAGAATTTAAAAAACATTGGACAACCTATGTAGATCCCCGTATAAGTTTTTTCATAATCCTCTTAGACATTCATGCATCCTTCCTCACATGGTTTAAATAACTATGTTAAACCCAAATAGGGATTCATGGTTTGGGGAGCATGGTCAGCACTTACCATGTACTAACTATGTGAGTACCTTTACATTTACAAAAGGCCATGATTTTGATGCTCGTGGCTCCAAAAAAACAATTATGGTCTCTATAATCCTCTAATTCTTAAAACCCCATATTAAAACGACAATTGCTAGTGTTAAACCAGTAATAATTATATAATTATGAATAAATTATGATTTGGACCATCCGCCAAAATAAATTCAATGGAATATGAGATTTACAACCCGTCCAAAACACAATATGTTACCATGTCCCTACCATAAATCTTATCATCACTTAGTGTCATTAGGGAAAAATGTGAAAATAATAATCCAACATATGTCATGAAATGTCAACTGAAATTGAGGTGTTGGGTTTCAAATTCCCAATGGTCCATAAAAAATTACTACAAATATATTGTACTTATGCTTTTGAAACTCAATTAAATGCTCAAATTAATAATTGGAACATCGGGATGTTTCTTACATAACCCCATATATTCCATAAATTTAACATTTCATTGTCTCTTTCATTATTCCTCATATAATTTTCCCCACCATAGCCTTTGTCATTCCACCACCATTTCTGATCCATGATGCCCCAACATTTTTTATTTATTTTTAAACATATCCCTTTAATCCTATATATTCATAAAAAAGTTATTTATCTCTCATCACCTGGTAGTACATGAGGACCATAATCAAGGTCCTCTTCAGCTTAAAATTGTTTAATTCCAAATGACCAGGCATAGCTTGGCATGCTATATTTTTTTTGAAAATCCTCAAATGACTCATACACTGCACTCTTACTCTCCTTTTATATACATTATGTTGTTCTTATATTGAAATAATTTATCAAAATATGAAATGCAATTAGATCCACTTTTATCCAATTATCATTGAAAATGCATAGATTTACAAGATAATACATCAAAAACCCAATCCAAATGCATATCAACCTTGGCACACATTGATATTTCTTTTATCATACTCCTTAATGCACATAACAAGCTTCCAATTCTATGTAATGACCTGAAATTTTGAATAAATTTTGTTTCCTAACTTTGTGTGTTATTTTATTTTATAGTCAACAAATCTAATTCATTTAATAAAATGAGAATAATTAAAGTAAGACTGTTGGGTTTTGTTTGCTATATGAACATTGATAAATAATACCATTGGAAACTAAATGATGTGATTATTGTCTTTAAATACAAGTGATCTTGATTAATTAATATAGAAAAAAGATTTTATCACGACATCCAGTAGTTTCGGGCCGATCGAAGCCCATATGACAGAACATGGGAAGAAGGTAGCACATTTGGGCTCTTCTCTGGACCAAATCCAAGCCGAACTTCATCGTGGGAAGCTAGAATGTAATCACATTCATGAGAAGTTCAAGTTGATAGAAATAAATACTCGGGAAATGTTGGCTGAGCCGCCTGAATATTATATCATCCTAGCACACCTTACTCTTAGGTCATGTGCTGGAGTTATAAGGGGCTATGTAACGAGACCGTAACAACCTTGTGTAATACTTCATTTTTAATAAAAATTATGATTTCTTCTTATGGTGATGTTTGTGAATTTTCAAATGTCTGGATAAATATATTATGTATATTATTGATGAATTTTAGAAAATAAAAATTTTAAAAATATTTATGTAAACCTTAAATAATTAATAATGTGTAATGATTTTCAAAAAATGGTCTTCTGTATTTATGTTCAGTAAGAAATTAAGTGTATAATAAGATCAACATAATTTTAATGAATAGAAATTTATGAATAATTATTTTACTCTTAGGATTATTATTGTGACCAAACGGATTAGTAATCTCATTTAAAGAATTTATTTATATAGTTTAGACCGTTTTATTAAGTAATGTGATTCAATAAAATAGGTAAATAACTATTTCATAAATTATTGGTTCAGTATTAGTTTTTTTAGGTGAGTAGTTTTTTTATTTAAAAATTAAATTAAAAATAATTGAAAATTATTTTCATAAAATGGAGCTCATTTTCGAAATCAGAGCATTGATATTTGGTTAATGTGAATTTTTGGGTTTTTTCTGAGAAAGGTGAATTTTTAGTGAAAAGTGAATTTATTTAAAAATTAAATTAAAAATATTTACAAAGTTATTTTCATAAAATGGAGTTCATTTTTGAATTCATGGAATCAATATTATGTTAAGGTTAATTTTGGGGATTTTTCTGAAAAAGTTGAATTTTAGGTGAATAGTGAATATTCAGTTTAGAGTTTTAGGTGTTTAATGACATCATTAAGGATGTAATAACTATGTAATAATTCTGGACGACTTATGAATAGTAATATAAGGTATTAGGTCTCACAAGTGGCCAATACCATGGGAAAATACCATGGAGAAGCCCAGGGTTTTTCCAATACCACTAATGAGGTGTCCCTTGGCCATTAATGCCTTATCCCCTCACTTCCCCTATAAATATCAAGCCATTATCTCATATTTTCCATTCATAAATTATCCTCAACGAAGTTATGGTCTCCTTACTTCCCAAGGAGTCATCCCATGGTTCGCTAAAGGATCCCAAGGTACCAAAAATCAAGATTTTGATGTTACTCTTCAAGGTAAGTGACCCTACCTCTCTCATTCTTTTCAAGTACTATCATTAATTTCATTGCATTTAATCCCAATGTTCTTATGTTGGGGTGTTATTTTATATTCATATTACTTTAATTTTAATTTTCATATGATGAGAGACCTCCTATTTCTCTCATCATTTCATTTTATGAATGTTTAAGTGGTGTCGTTAGGCTGGCGAATTTTTGTAAGGGATCCTACCTATCTCTTTCTTTTCAAGTACCCTTTTGTATTTCATTTCACTTAATCCCCATGTTCTTATGTTGGGTTATGTTATTTAATATTACTATTACGTTTCTTTTCATGTTCATATGATGAGAGACCCCCTATTTCTCTCATCATTTCATTTTATGAATGTTTTAGTGGCGCCGTTAGGCTGCCGAATTTTTGTTAGGGATTCTTTCACCTCTCTCATTTTCTATTTTTTATTTTTATGTCAAGTATTTCAATTTCCTTTTTCTTATGTTGTGTTATGATATCTATATCCATCATATGTTCCTCTTTATTTTAATATGATGAGATACCCTATTAGATCTCATCAATTCATTTTGTTGTTGTTTTTAGTGACATCGTTAGGCTGTCGAATTTTCATAAGAGAAACCTTATTTTTGTCTTCCATTCATGTTTTCCATTTCATATGGTATGTCTTTAAAATTTCATTTCCATATTCTTATATCCTTTATATTATTTTCCCATACTGTTTTATGGGTCATTTATTAGTGGGTGACACATGTCCCCTCTATTTTCTAAGTTTTCTAAAACCCTGTAACATAGCCATTATGCTGCATAATTTTGGTCTCAAAATGTCTCTCTATTTTTTAAAAAATTCATTTATTTTATAATGTGAATAATCAAAGCTCATTATTTTATAGGGGTATTCACACACACTCATAGACACACACAAACACACACACACACACACACACACACACACATATATATATATATATCAAAATTTTCTTTTTTAATTCTATGATTTACATATGTGAAACCCTCATTCCTTTTTCATAGGTTTAAAGTGTAACACCCCAGGTAAATAAAGAATATGACATCTTTATATTTATCCATACTTGTGAATAAAATATTAATCTTACTTTAAAGGGGATGCAATGCTCGATGGCGCACCCAATACGCAACAACGAGTTTTTTGGGAATCATACATTGCACTCTAATAATAAAATAATATTATTTTAAATGGAAGTTAACATGTAGCCGTTGTATTAGAGGGAATGGATACAAATAACTAAAATCTGATTATATATATATTTTAAATGTTTTTATATTTATCCAAAGGATTAAAATACGGAAAGAATTCAATTTTAGGCCTTTATACCCTAATTTTCACTAAAGGTTCACTTATCGCCTTATGATGGCGAACTGTCATTAAATATATTTTTGATCACTCTTATACATTTTTTTGGACCAAATAAAACTCTTATTTTGAATCGGGACATCAAATTTTACTTTGTGTAAAGTTTTGGTATTTTTCCGATAAAGTTCATTTTTTAATGAATACTGTAAAATGTTGTATTTTAATTCAAAACCTATTTATAATCTAATTTATTTATATGATTAGATTATCATTTGAATTGTTTTTAAAGTGAAATTAGAAAATATTTTTACCATTAAATCCAATAGAGGTCGTTGGAATTAATTTTACTTTGAAATCGGACTTAAACTAGTGTCAATCTTTTGATACTTATTGTTTCATAAAAACAGGCTATTTGCTCTAAAAGTGGGAATTAATTATTAAATTAATTAATTTGACTTATATGATTTGAATTTTTTAAAATAGACTTCATTTTTGAATTCTTAATATCAAATATATCTTAGGGTGAATTTTTGGTAATTTTCTGAAAAACATCAATTTTTTATGAATAGTGAAACCACTAAGTGGTACTTATTAAAACTGATTTTCCGTTTAAATGAAATTTTGCCATCAATGTGTTTTTATTTTCAAAAATATGACATACATGGTTGTCATTAAGAAGTAAAATGTGGTTCAATGAGATAAAAATAATTTTTTTGGTGAATAGTAACTTATTAAGTTTTTAATCGCAATTAGTGGTAATTAGTGTAGTTTAAGGTAAAAATAATGCTTTAATAAAATGATATGAGCTTGACACATGTCCTAACCCTGTTGGTTGTGTCATGTCCGACCATGAAAACCCATGGGTCGATTTAGGGGACCCCATGGAGCCACTTGGGTGAGATAATGACTTTAATGCCTTTTTTAAAACAAAGGTGAAAATGACACTAATATAAATTGTTTTACTAAAACAATTTTTAGAAGGGGTTATACTAATAATATTTTTGATTATAAATATTCATTATAAATCTAAAACTATTTTCTACATCATAGTATTTTTTTTTATAATTTATAGACTTAAATTAAATTAAATTATTTATGACATCATGATGATGCAACGATGACTTCATTATTTAACGATTTAAATAAAATGGAAAGATAATGTAGTATCTAAAACCTACACATGTCCAAAACCTATTGGATGGGAATATTTAGAATCCTTATCATCTTATCCTTGAAATATTCCAATGTGGGTGCTTTGAAATTTGAAACACTTTTGAAAAGAAAATAATAGTTTCATGATTTCCAAAAGTGCCCCTCCTCTCCTCTTATGAAAGGCCCCCACCTCTACCTCATTTCACACACTACTCAAGCCTTTGTCTCGGCCATCCCCTTCCCATTTACTCTCTCCACATCCCTCTACTAATCCTAGAGGATTCCTATTGGGCAGAATCCTTTCAAAGGAAGCATTTAGGCTCAAATCAAAAAGAGTTACACTTTTAAAGGTAATTCATTCTCTCTTGTTCATTTGTTTTATTTTGCTTCTCCAACCCCCTAAACACTTTTTATTATTTTTTTTGTAACAACTCCAATATATTCAATATACTAGGATGTTTTTATAAGAAGGATTAGAGCTACACTTACACACACCTACATCTAATGGTTAAAGAACATACGGTTTCCGTGGATGGCGAATTTCTGCCTCAGGAAATGATGATTGTTCAAAACTCATATAACACCTTCAATGGTGGCCATTAAGATGTCACTATATTTATATATGATATATTATATGTTTATGTCTTACTTAAGCTTCTGTATTTTTCATTTGTGGCATACCATTATGGCTTCCATTATCGGTATACACCATATCTTCATTTAAGGAAGTGCGGACTACCGCCCCCTCAAAGTGATGTGATTCATTAATGCCATATGTGGGACGTATAAAGGATGTATATAAAGTTATTATATATGATGTTATACTGGAATTATAATATACCTCAATATCATTATTATTTATTTCCATTAAATTATGAGATAGAAAAGAAAGTAGCGTTCATGCGTACGTACGGCTTACCGTCTCCATGAACGGTGCATTTCATTTCTTATCCCCAAATGTAATGTACTATTAAAAGTATATGTATATAATGGATATATATAATGAATGATACATCTAAATGATGAATATAATTATAGAATTAAAATATACATACCTCTCATTTTATTTTAATTCCATTAATATGAGAACGAAATGAAAGTAGCGTTCATGCGTACGTACGGCTTACCGTCTCCATGAACGGTGCATTTCATTTCTTACATCTAAATGATTATGTAATATTATAAATACATGTATATTCTGTATATATATGATATATATTCTATCAAAATCAGGAATTTAATTCTGGATATAAAGAACCTTTGACCACACGAACAACATGTAATTGTAAGAAGTCCATTTTTTACTTAAGAACCAAATATCGACAAACAAACGTTATTAACTTAAATGGTTACATAATGTTTATAACATGGAAATAAGTGATATAGAAGGAATAATGAACTTTAAAAAGGTTCTTAATCAAGTATAAATTAACTCAAGTTTATTATTCAGGACGTTAAAGAACGATCGAGTCAAGTCAGACCCGAGGTAAGGGATCTTACTCCCCTCTTTTTTTAAGTACACTCTTTTATGTCATTCCTTATAAAGCTCATATTTCTTGTTATTGGGATGTTATTTTATATTCCTCTTTCTGTAAACTTTATGTTTATATGATGAGAGACCCTATTTCCTCTCATCAATCCATTTTGGAAGTTTTAAGTGGCGCCGTTAGGCTGCCGAGTTTTCGTAAGAGATTTTTCATTCCACTTTTATTCCCGTGAGATTTATGCTACATTTGCCACAATTTCCTTTGAGTGGTTTATGTACTGCCCACTATTACACTCCTTTTGTAATTTAATTCCATTTATGGTTATTTACATATTCATTGTATGACACTTCTTCAATCGGGTGTACTTTTCGAAAGTTACCCAAGTCGGTAAGGGAACCTTTCACCCTCCTCTTTTTAAAAGACTTCGTTTGTTATGTCTTTTAATTCACATACTATTATGTTGGGATATGTTCTTCTATATCCTGATTAATGTAAATTTTATGTCCATGTGATGAGATCCCCTTTTTATCTCTCATCAACTCATTTTCTGAATTTTTGAAGAGACGTTGTTAGGCTGTCAAATTTATGCAGGGGAACTTCTTAGCCCAAATTTGATTCTTTGGGATAAACTTGTACTCCTTGAATATGTTGATCTATGAATATGTGTGAATAACCTCGGATTGTTTTACACTTAATATCCACTTATATTTGGTGTATTCGTTTGTCACACATAATTATGTACTTGATTTATCCTTAAACCAAGGATATCGTCTTTGTAAGGGACTTCATCTAAATCTCCTTTCATTGAGGCATATATCGTTTTATACACAACATTCTTTTATACGATGTATAAACCCCTTTGACTTTTACTTTTATACAAAATGAATCTTTTTCTACGAAGCGTTTTACAAAACTACAAAAAGGAATGATTCTTTTAACGTACGCGGCGACAACGACCTTTTCCGCCGCCGCGAGTATTATTTGACTATGGCTTCCTCAACAAGCCATAATGTTTTTAAAATAAAATAAATACCATATAATTTCTTTTGTATTTCGGTATTGAAAATGTTTTTGATAAAGGATTATATTATGTCAATATATTTAAATGATATATTGTGATTGAAATGTGGAAATGTTATCATTCCTTTATGTTGGTTTTATGTGTTTTGATTTTATAATGGTACTTGGACATTATGAAGGGTGGTGCCGTGAATACCAAGATGGGTGGTTATGTTATAACCTCCAATGCATTGGGTATGGAAGTTGACCGTATGGATATTACAATAAGTATGGATGGAAATTGGCTGTATGGATACTCCATTAAGTGATATGTGTGGGAGTCGACCGTATGGTTATTCCACTTAAGTATGTTTATGTCCCAAGTTACCTTTATATATGTTATGTGTTCTTTATATGGGTTTTATGGTAATCCTTTGGTCACAAAAAGGTAATTAATGATATTTTATTCAGTGAAGAGTTTTTACTACTTCATAAAGGTGAAAAGTATTACTTTGATATATTATACATGGTTTACTTTTTTTTGATAAACTAACAGTTTTTATTCTTTGTGTATCCCCTACTGAGTTTTTATGCTCATCCCAAGTTTTTGAAATGTTTTTCACAGGACTTAGCATGGAATAGGGTCAAAGATGGGATCAAGGGAAAGTCATGCTACCTAAAACATGAAACTAGACATGTTTAGTTTTAAGAGTTTTTATTTTATGGAAATTTAGTAGAAGAGACTACTTTGTAATCTTTTGAGATGTAATAGTTATTTCCTAATTCTCCAAAACTCTAAACCTGAAAAGATCCTCAATGTGAATTATTTATTTAATTCAATTTTAAGTAAAGTTTAAGGCTGGGTCCTTATAGTTGGTATCAAAGGTCGGTTTAGATAACTTTAGAGGTTAGGGTATTCTTTAAGCATAAGTGACATTACCATAATTGTTAGGATTTCAGACAGAGTCCTAGTTTTAGATAAAGTTAATGAGTAAGAATATCTTAGTGCTTATCTTCTTCATTAATACATGATGGTTTTGTTGTTATACTCACAATGACCCTTTTTAGTTTTTGTAAATGGATGGATCTAGCAGGCACCAAGGTAACGGTGGATGTGAAGGAAACTGTGACAGTTTCCTGAGCGAGCAACTGAATGATATGGGAGCTGTAATGAGAACTCTTGTGTTTATCCTCAACCAACTATCTGGACTTATGATTGACCACCTAAACCTTGGTGATTTCTATAATGCATCATATATGCGAGAAACAAATCCCTATGGAACTACAGGTAATAATCATAAAGGTAAGTGTGTTCAAAACCCCATGTGTCAAAGATGTGGAAAGAAACACCTAGGAAAATGTTTCAAAGGGACAGAAATATGCTATAGATGTGGAAATGAAGTTCATAAAGCAAGAACCTATTGTGTAAAAAGAAAGCATCCAGTTGACTCGAGGAAAGGGAAAGAAGTTCTTTCTGAGGGATCAATTGAATGTTTTAAATGTGGTGTGCATGGTCATTATGCAAACACATGTCCCATGAAGAAGTTTTGTGAATGGGATCACCATGATCATACAAATACTCATTTACCAATACCTAATGCCAATCCGATTGAGGATGATGAAACCGAAAATGACCAATCAAAGGTATGGATTATTTCTTAACTTTTGTTTTCTATTTTGGGATCTTAGGATATGATTCATGATTTTGTTTGTAGGAAAGAGGTATTTCAGAATAAGTTGGAAAGGAATGGTTAATTAATCATGAAGAATGTTGAATGAGTAAGATGTCAACATACTAAGGGTTTCAGGAGTTATGGTGAAATTCATAAGAGTATTAAGTGTCTTTTGATGATGGGGTACATTAGAAAACTTTTTATAGTATGTGTAACACTGATGTTTAATATATGAAAATTTTATTCAAGGAATAGTTATCTTTTCTTTTGTGGACATAGTTATAAAGAACCATTTGGGTTTATATGATCCTTACTTTTGAGGTAATTATGGGTTACTATATGTTATGATTGAAGTGAAAGGCATGAGATAAAATTGAGGATAAATTATTTTATGGTTATTTTTGATGATTTTATCCCTTTTTGGGGAATTATTTAAGAATTATATAGTTTTGGAAAAAGGACAACACACAGACCGTGTGACAACCCGTCGCGTCGGACAAAGCCGCGGGAATCGAACCCACAACCAAAGTGTGATTGGTATTTGTCGCCTACCACTGGACTACGCGAAGTCCCTGGTTAGTTTGACTGATTCTTTTTAGTTATATGATTTTATGAATTAAGAGTAAGTTTATATTGGGTTATTTATGAAAATGATTGACCTATCATGGAGGATATGTGATTAGGTTAATTACTTTTCAATACGAGACTTTAGGAGCAGCTGATGTTGTTTGGAGATAAATGTTACGATTTAACTTGGAAGACTATGTGACTAAATCCTTCAAATGTTTGGGTTTCAATCTAAGATTTGGTTTACTTTGAGGTGTTTTATGGACAAATTGATTATCGGATGGTCCTAGTTGAACTTTGGGTTTTGTTGGACATATTTTTGAGATTAAGAATAGATTTTCTTTCTAATGGGTTATCCTTTTCTATGTTATCTGATCTTGTACTAATCTTTTGGGTTTTGGTTTTGGTTAAAGTCTAAAGACATGGGATGTATATATTATTTTCTTGGGTTAGGTAATTCTCTAGATGTTGATTATAGTACTCTTAATGTGAAAAAGTCTCCCTAAATACTCTTCTTTTGGAAAAAAATATGAGTTTGTGTAAGGAATCTAATAAAAGATGAAAGTCAACATGATAAGTGATTATGTTTCCTTATGAATAAATTCCTCAATAAAAAGTAACTTAAAACAAAAATGTTGTCTATTAACTTTTCCTACTGGGGAATCGAATACCGTTTAACTCATCACAAGTTTGTGATTTTCTCATGGGTAACTCTCTCCTAAACATGTTTTCTATCACTCTCCCTCAGAACATGACCCTATGTTTTCTCCTCAATGTCCATGTTTTCATACTTGGAATCCTAGTATGGGTTAACTCGGGTGGCCTTTGTACTTATCTTTCTTTATTTTAAAGTGATTGTTTTACCGACTCTTCTTCCGATGTGGGACTTTCAAGGATGTTTCCAAGCCCAATTTTAAAATTGCGAGGACCCAATTCCCAAAAGGGGGGAAGGATGTAACACCCCAGGTAAATAAAGAATATGACATCTTTATATTTATCCATACTTGTGAATCAAATATTAATATTACTTTAAAGGGGATCCAATGCTCGATGGCGTACCCAATACGCAACAACGATTTTCTTGGGAATATTACGTTGCACTCTAATAATAAAATAATATTATTTTAAATGGCAGTTAACATGTAGCCGTTGTATTTGCGGGAATGGATAGAAATAACTAAAATATGATTATATATGTTTTTTAAATATTTTTACATTTATCCAAATGCTTAAAATACAGAAAGAATTCAATTTTAGGCTTTTATTAACTAATTTTCACTAAAGGTTCACTTATCGCCTTCTGATGGAGAACTGTCATTAAATATAGTTTTGATCACTCTTATAAATTCTTTTGGACCAAATAAAACTCTTCTTTAGAATATGGACATCAAATTTTACTTTGTGTAGATTTTTGGTATTTTTCCGATAAAGTTCATTTTTTAATGAATAGTTTAAAATGATGTATTTTAATTCAAAGCCTCTTTTTAATCTAATTTATTTATATGACTAGATTATAATTTGAGTTGTTTTTAAAGTGAAATTAGAAAATATTTTTACCATTAAATCCAATAGTGGTCGTTGGAATTAATTTCACTTTGAAATCAGACTTAAACTAGTTTCAATCTTTTGATATTTATTGTTTCTTAAAAACACGCTATTTGCTCTGACATCGGGAATTAATTATTAAATTAATTAATGTGACTTATATGTTTTGAATTTTGTAAAATAGACTTCATTTTTTAATTCTTAATATCAAATATAGCTTAGGGTGAATTTTTGGTAATTTTCTGAAAAACTTCAATTTTTGATGAATAGTGAAACCACTAAGTTGTACTTATAAAAACTGATTTTCCGTTTAAATAAAATTTTTCCATCATTGTGTTTTGATTTTCAAAAATCCGACATACATGGTTGTCATTAAGAAGTAAAATGTGGTTCAATGGGATAAAAATAATTTTTTGGTGAATAGTAACTTATTAAGTTTTTAATCGCGATTAGTTGTAATTAGTGTAGTTTAAGGTAAAAATAATGCTTTAATAAAATGAGATGAGCTTGACACATGTCCTAACCTTGTTGGTTATGTCATGGAAGACCATGAAAACCCATGGGTCGATTTAGGGGACCCCATGGAGCCACTTGGGTGAGGTAATGACTTTAATGCCTTTTTTTAAATAAAGGTGAAAATGACACTAACATAAATTGTTTTACTAAAACAATTTTTAGAAGGGTATATACTAATCATATTTTTGATTATAAATATTCATTAGAAAGATAAAACTATTTTATACATCATATTATTTTTTTATAATTTTTATACTTTAAATAAATTAAATTATTTATGACATCATGATGATGCAACGATGACTTCATTATTTAACGATTTTAAATAAGATGGAAAGATAATGTAATATCTAGAACCTACACATGTCCAAAACCTATTGTATGGGAATATTTCGAAGGATTATCATATTATCTTCTAAATATATCAATGTGGGACCTTAGAAATTCGAAACACGTTTAAAAATAAAAAAATAGTTTCATGATTTCCAAAAGTGCCCCTCCTCTCCTCTTATAAAAGGCCCCCCACCTCTACCTCATTTCACACACTACTCAAGCCTTTGGCTCGGCCATCCCCTTCCCATTTACTCTCTCCACATCCCTCACCTCATCCTAGATGATTCCCATTGGGCATAATCCTTTGAAAGAAATCCATTAGGCTCAAATCAAAAGGAGTTACACTTTTAATGGTAATTCATTCTCTCTTGTTCATTTGTTTTATTTTGTTTCTCCAACCCCCTAAACTCTTTTTATTCATTTTTTTTGTAACAACTCCAGTATCTTAAATATACTAGGATGTTGTTATAATAAGGATTCGAGCTACACTTACATACACCTACATCTAATGGTTAAAGAACATACGGTTTCCGTGGATGGCGAATTTCTGCCTCACGAAACAATGATTATTAAACACTCATATAACACCTTAAAAGGTGGCCATTAAAATGTAACTATATTAATATATGATATATAATATGTTTATGTTATACTTAAGCTTCTGTATTTTTCATTTTTGGCTTACCTTTATGGCTTCCATTATGGGTATACGCGATATCTTCATTTAAGGAAGTGCGGACTACCGCCCCCTCAAAGTGATGTGATTCGTTAATGCCATATGTGGGACGTATAAAGGATGGATTTAAAGTTATTATATATGATTTTATACTGGAATTATAATATACCTCTATATAATTATTATTTATTTCCATTAAAGTATGAGATAGAAATGAAAGTAGCGTTCATGCGTACGTACGGCTTACCGTCTCCATGAAGGGTGCATTTCATTTCTTATCCCCAAATGTAATGTACTATTAAAAGTATATGTATATAATGGATATATATAATGAATGATACATCTAAATGATTAATATAATTCTTAAATTAAAATATACATACCTCTCATTTAATTTTAATTCCATTAATATGAGAAAGAAATGAAAGTAGCGTTCATGCGTACGTACGGCTTACCGTCTCCATGAACGGTGCATTTAATTTCTTACCTCTAAATGATTATGTAATATTATAAATACATGTATATTCTGGATATATATGATATATATGCTATCCAAATCAGGAATTTCATTCTGGATATAAATAACCTTTGACCACATGAACAACATGTAATTGTAAGAAGTCCATTTTCGACTTAAGAACCAAATATCGACAAAACAAACATTATTAACTTAAATGGTTACATAATGTTTATAACATGGAAATAATTGATATAGAAGGAATAATTAACTTTTAAAAGTTTCTTAATCAAGTAGAAATTATCTCTAGTTTATTATTCAGGACGTTAAAGAACGACCGAGTCAAGTCGGACCCGAGGTAAGGGATCTTACTCCCCTCTTTTTTTAAGTACACTCTTTTATGTCATTCCTTCTAAAGATCATATTTCTTGTTATTGGGATGTAATTTTATATTCCACTTTCTGTAAACTTTATGTTTATGTAATGAGAGACCCTATTTCCTCTCATCAATCCATTGTGGAATTTTAAGTGTCGTCGTTAGGCTGCCGAGTTTTCATAAGAGAGTTTTCATCCCACTTTCATTCCCGTGAGATTTATGCTACATTTGCCACAATTTTCTTTGAGTGGTTTATGTACTGCCCACTATTACACTCCATTTTTAATATAATTCCATTTATGGGTATTTACATATTCATTTTATGACACTTCTTCAATGGGGTGTACTTTTCGAAAGTTACCCAAGTAGGCAAGGGAACCTTTCACCCTCCTCTTTTTAAAAGACTTCGTTTGTTATGTCTTTTAATTCACATACTATTATGTTGGGATATGTTCTTTTATATCCTTATTAATGTAAATTTTATGTCCAAGTGATGAGATCCCCTTTTTATCTCTCATCAACTCATTTTATGAATTTTTGATGTGACGCCGTTAGGCTGTCAAATTTTTGCAAGGGAACTTCTTAGCCCAAATTTGATTCTTTGGGATAAACATGTACTCCTTGAATATGTTGTTCTATGAATATGTGTGAATAACCTTTGATTGTTTTACACTTAATATCCACTTATATTTGGTGTATTCGTTTGTCACACATAATTATGTAATTGATTTATCCTTAAACCAAGGATATCGTCTTTGTATGGGACTTCGTCTCAATCTCCTTTCATTGAGGCATATTTCATTTTATACACAACTTTCTTTTATATGGTGTATAAACCCCTTTGACTTTTACTTTTATACAAAAGGAATCTTTTTATATGAAGCGTTTTACAAAACGACAAAAAGGAATGTTTCTTTTAACGTACACGGTGACAACGACCTTTTCCGCCGCCGCGAGTATTATTTGACTTTGGCTTCCTCAACAAGCCATAATGTTTTTAAAATAAAATAAATACCATATAATTTTTTTTGTATTTAGGTATTGAAAATGTTTTTGATAAAGGATTATATTATGTCAATATATTTAAATGATATATTGTGATTGAAATGTAGAAATGTTATCATTCCTTTATGTTGGTTTTATGTGTTATGATTTTATAATGGTACTTGGACATTATGACGGGTGGTGCCGTGAATACCAGGACGGGTGGTTACGTTATAACCTCCAATGCATTGGGTATGGAAGTCAGCCCTATGGCTATTCCATTAAGAATGTATGGAAATTGGCCGTATGGCTATTCCATTAAGTGATATGTGTGGGAGTCGACCGTATGGTTATTCCACTTAAGTATGTTTATGTCCCAAGTTACCTTTATATATGTTATGTGTTCTTTATATGGGTTTTATGGTAATCCTTTGGTTACAAAAAGGTAAGTAATGATATTTTATTTAGTGAAGAGTTTTTACTACTTCATAAATGTGAAATGTATTACTTTTATAATGTATACATGGTTTACTTTTTGTTTTGATAAACTAACAGTTTTTATTCTTTGTGTATCCCTTACTGAGTTTTTATGCTCATCCCATGTTTTTGAAATGTTTTTCACTGGACTTAGCATGGAATAGGGTCATGGATGGGATCAAGGGAATGTCATGCTACCTAAAACATGAAACTAGACATGTTTCTTTTTAAGAGTTTTTATTTTATGGAAATTTAGTAGAAGAGACTACTTTGTAATCTTTTGAGAGGTAATAGTTATGCCCTAATTCTCTAAAACTCTAAACCTGAAAAGATACTCAATGTGAATTATTAATTTAATTCAATTTTAAGTAAGTTTTAAGGCTGGGGCCTCATATAAAGTCACATAATGATCATGTCATTAAATCAGTTTTTAAAACGTTATGATTATGAAATGAAACCCATTTATTTTACGATATATGAGTTTTTTATGAAATATTTCATGATTATATATGTGGCTCACATGATAATAAAGACAAATTAATGGTGCACCATGATAGAGATCCAATGAATTGGGTAATGACTTAATCTCTAGAGATGACCATTTTAATGATACCTTGGTGAATAACCTTGTTAATAATTTTTAATGACACCTTGGGGATAGACCTTGGTGATACTGATATGATTTTCTACGTTGTGTTTTTTTTTCACATCTTCAAGTTATGAAACATGTTATTTTTATTATGATATGCCTCATGATCTCTTTCTCATGCCTTAAAGTTATTTATCATGAATTTATTGATGTATCTCAAGTTCACATGTAAAATGTTTCTCTTGTTTCCCTTACTGGGCCTTCTTCTCACCCTTTCCTTTGATGTATACTCTGAGGTTATGAGATGTTGTAATGAACTTAGGATGAACAATGAAGAATCCTTACAAGGGTTTTAAGAGAATGTTTTATGTTGTTCTCATGTTTTATGTTCCCGATTTCCATGACACTAGACATTAAAGATCCTCTATTTGTAAAATGTAATGAAATGTTATGTAATAAAAAGGTAGGATGATACAGTTGTTATCAAAGGATAGATTAGTTATTTATGGAAATTAGGATATAAAAACATTAGGATGAACCCTATAGAAAAGTTTAAATATATGAAATCTTCTTGGTATTTTGGTGAGTATTGAGTAAGTGGTTTATCAAGAAAATAAATCCATGTCTGGATACGAGCATAGAGAGGTGGATCTTGCACAGATTTACATAGGGGGAAAACCCAAAAACACTGCTTTGATCTTGACTAGAACTGGAACCAGTACATGGAAACGGTCCTTGATTCACTCTTGGTTACGACACTCCAGGGTCATATGTTTGGTTGAGAGCATGCTTTTTATAAATAATTGTAAAGGAGTTATAGAAAAAATGTAATTGTCTAAGAAAGAAGTTTTAAGACATGAAATCCTTTTTAGTTAAATGATTCGTAAATGAAATAAATATCTCACGAATGATTTATTCTTTTAGAAAATGTACCTATCATATAGGAATACGTTGATGTATTTCCTGAGAAGTTACCCGGACCTCCTTCAGAAAGAGAGGTAGAGTTCTCTATTGAACTCATACCTGGATTTCATCTGATGTCAAAGACCCCCTATAAGATGGAAAATGTGGAGATAGAGGAAATAGAGAAACAACTCTGAGATCTTTTGGAGAATGGGTTTATCCCACAATGTGTGTCGCCTTGGGGAGCATCTGTTCTATTTATGAAGAAGATGGATGGATCAATGCAGCTATGCATTGATTATTGAGAACTGAATGAGATCACAATGAAGAAAAAATAGTATCATCCAAGAATTGTTGGATTTTTGACCATCTACATGGGACTCAATTATTATCTAAGGTTGATCTTCATTATGGTTATCATGAATTGATGGTGAAGAATGATGATATTCCAAAAACTACCTTCCAATCAGGATATGGGCATTATGAGTTTGTTGTTATGCCCTTCAGATTGACTAATCCACCTACTATTTTTATGGATCAAGAATATGTATATTTTTGAAACTTATTTTTTATCAAATGGATATCCTTTCTATAGGAAAATGATTTAGTGATTAAATGATAAAGGTTATTTTGGATGGTTTTTTCCCTTTTTGTGTACTATATTTCTAATGGAAATAAAATACTAAAAGATTTAAATTGAGGATGAACGGTCGAATTTTTTTCAGGAAGTTACATATTTATTGTGGACATATGGTGATTTGGGTTATTTATGGAAAATTATGAACCTGGAATAGAGAATATGTGAATAGGATAATTTTAAATTAGTATGAGACATTAATAGTAGTCGATGTTATTTGGAGATAAATGTTGAAATTTATTGTGGAAGATCATGTGATTAAATCCTTCGGAGTTTTGGAATCCAAACGTAGTTTGGATTATTCTGAATAATTTTAAGGACGGTTGTGTATTGAATGGTCTTTCTAGAACATTGGGTACTTTTGTTGAATTTTGGTGATTAATAGTCATATTTATTATTATACAGGATTATACTTTTTGGGGATTATATGATCTCGTACTAAACTATTTAGTTTTAGTTGATGACTAAAGGTAAGGGAAAAATATAGTTATTCTTTTATGGATTATGTGATTCTCTAGAAGATGATTCTTGTGCTTTTGATGAGACTAAGACATTTTGAATGCTCATTGTTTGGAGAAAATATTAGCCTTGGTGGAAATTTATTAAGGGATGAAACTCTACATGAAGCTAAATATATTTCCTTATATTATTATTCTATGTAGTAAATGAATTCCTCAAAATTATGAGAAGGAACGTAAAACAAAAATGTTTTTGGATTACATTTCCTACTGGACCATTTAACACATCTTAAGTTTGTGATCTTCTTGTGGATAATTTTCTCCTAATCATGTTTTCTATCACTCTCCATCAGAACTTGACCCTTTTTTCTCTTCCACATCCATGTTTTCCTACATGGAATCCTAGTATGGGTTAACTTGGGTAACCTTTGTACTTCCCTTTCTTTCTTTTAATGTAATTGTTTTACTAACTCTTTTCCGATGTGGGACTTTCAATGAAATTTCCAAGCCCAATTTTAAAATTGTGAGGACATAATTTCTTAAGGGGGGAAGATTGTAACAACATATATTTTTGAATAAATTTTTTTCATACATTTGTGTGTTATTTTATTTTATACTCAACAAAGCTATTTTATTTTATAAAATGAGTATAATTAAAATAAGACCGTTGGGTTTCGATTGTATATGACCATTGGTAAATAAGACTGGTTGAAATGAAATGTTGTGATTATTGTCTCTAAATACAAGTGATGATGATTAATTAATATAGAAAGAAGATTGGATGGCCTGATCCAGTAGTCTCGGGCTGATCGAATCCCATCTGATAGAACTCGGGATGGAGGTAGCACCTTTGGGCATTGCTCTGGACCAAACCCAAGCCGAACATCATCGTGTGAAGCTGGAATGAAATTGCCTTTGCGAGGAGTTCAAGGTGATAGAATTAACTTTTCAGGCAATGATGTCTGAGCCACCCCATGATTCCATCACCCTAGCACACCTTACTCTTAGGTCCTATGCTGGTTTTATAAGGGGCTATGTAATGAGACCGTAACTGCCTTGTGTAATCCTTTGTTTTAATTAAAATTTTGATTTCTTCTTATGGTGAAGTTTGTGAATTTTCAAATGTCTGAATAAATATAAAATTCATGTCATTGATGAATTTTAGAAAAATGATATTTTAAAAATATTTATGTAAACCTTAAATAATTAATAATGTGTAATTATTTTCAAAAAATGGTCTTCTATAGTTATATTCAGCAAGAAATTTTCAGTCTAATAAGATCAACATAATTTTTGATGAATATTAATTAATGAATAGAAATATTACGCTTAGTATTAGTAATTTGACCAAATGGTTTGGTAATCTAATTTATAGAAAGTATTAATATAATTTAGGCAACTTGATTAAGTAATGTGTTTTAATAAAATAGGTAAATAACGGTTTTAGAATTTATTGGTTAAGTATTAGTTATTTCAGGAGAATTGTGATTTTTATTTAAAGATTAAATTAAAAATATTTAGAAAATTATTTTCATAAAATGGATCTCATTTTTTGAAAAAAGAGCATCGATATTTGGTTAAGGAGAATTTTTGGGATTTTTCTATGAAAGTTGAATTTTAAGTGAATAGTGTTTTTATTTAAAAATTAAATTAAAAATAATAAAGAAATTATTTTTATAAAACGGAGTTCATTTTTGAATTATGAAAATCTATATTTTGTTAATGTGAGTTTTTGGTATTTTTCGGAAAAAGTTGAATTTTAAGTGAATAGTGAATTTTCAGTTTAGAGTTTCTGGTGTTTAACAAAATCATTAAGGATGTAATAATTATTTAATAATTATGGTCAAATTATGAATAGTAAGATAAATTATTAGGCATCCCAAGTGGCTAATACCATGGGAAAGCCCCTGGTTTTCCCAATACCACAAATGAGGTGTCCCTCGGCCATTAATGCCTTGTCCCCTCACTTCCCCTAAAAATACCAAGTCATTATCTCAACAGTTCCATTCCAAAATGCTCCTCAATTATGTTCTAGTCTCCTTACCTCCCATGGAGTCCACCCAAGGTGCCCTCAAGCCTCCAAAGGTCCCAAACATCATGATTTTGATGTTACTCTTCAAGGTAAGGGATCTTACATCTCTTTTTCTTTTCAAGTACTCTCATTTATGTCCTTTCTTTTATGCACCATGTTCCAATGTTGGGGGTGTTCTTTTATATTTATATTACTTTCCTTTTCAATTTAATATGATTAGAGACCCCCACTTTCTCTCATCATTTTATTCAATTAATTTTTGAGTGGCATCGTTAGGCTGCCGAAGTTTTGTAAGGGATCATACCTCTCTCTTTCTTTTCATGTACTCTCATTTATGTCATTTTTTTATGCTCCATGGTATTATGTTGGGTATGTTCTATTATATTCATACTACTATCCCTTTAAATTTCATATTATAAGATACCCCCTATTTCCCTCATCATTTCAATTTTTAAAAGTTAATGTGGCGCCGTTAGGCTGCCAAATTTTTGTAAGGGATCCTACCTATCTCTTTCTTTTCATGTACCCTTTTGTATGTCATTTCATATAAGCCCCATGTTATTATGTTGGGGGATGTTTTTTTATATTTCTATTACTGCTCATTTCATGTTCATATGATGAGAGCCCCCCTCTTTCTCTCATCATTTCTCTTTATGAATGTTTATGTGGTGTCGTTATGCTGCCGAATTTTTGTAAGGGATTCTTTCACACTTTTTTTATTTTCAATGTTCTATTTGTATGTCAATTCTTTTAAGATCCTTTTTATAATGTTGGGGTATGATCTCTATATACATCATACGTTCGTTTTTATGTTCATATTATTAGAGACCCTGTTCAATCTCATCAATTCATTTTTTTGATCTTTTAAGTGACGATGTTAGTCTACCGAATTTTCATAACAGAAATCTTATTTTTGTCTTCCTTTAAAGTTTTAAATTTCATATGTTATGTCTTTCAAATTTCATTACCATGTTCTTATATCCTTTATATTATATTCCCATACTTTTTTATCATTAATTTATGAGTGGGTGTCTTATGTCCCTCTCTTTGAAATGTTTTCTAAAACCCTGTAACATAGCCTATATGTTGAAGAATTTTCGTCTCAAAATATATCTCTCTTTTTCCCAAATTATTTTATTTTATTATGTGAATACTCAATGATATTTATTTTATAGGGTTATTCACATATTTATATATATACCATAATGTTCTATTTTAATTCTGGGATTTACATTCATGAAAACCGCTTTCCTTTTTCATGGGTTTAAAGTAACATAATGATCATGTCTTTAAAGCAGTTTTTAAAACTTTATGATTGAGAAATGAAAACCATTTCTTTTATGATATATGGGTTATTTATGAAATGTTTTATGATGATATTTGTGGCTCACATGATAATAAAGGAAAATTAAGGGTTTTCCCTGATAGCGCTCCAATGCATTGGGTAAAGACTTAATCTCTAGATATGGCAATTTTAACGATACCATGGTGAATAGCCTTGGTAATATTTTTTAATGACACTTTGGGGATGGACCGTGGTGATACAAATATGATTTTCTAAGTTAATTTTTTTTCCACATCTTAATGTCCTGAAACACGTTATTTTTATTATGATATGCCTCATGATATCTTTATCGTGACTTAATGTTATTTATCACGACTTTATTGACATATCTCAAGTTCACATGTAAAATGTTTCTCTTGTTTCCCTTACTGGGCCTCCTGCTCACCCTTTCCATTGATGTATTCTCCCAGGTTATGAGATGATGTAATGAACTTAGGATGAACAATGAAGAAGCCTTACATGTGCACATGAGCCTCAGTCCAGTTGGTGAGTTGTCCTTATGTTCATCCACAAGACCCAGGTTTAAAACTAGGTAGAAGCATATTTCCCGTACTGTAGAAGCACTGTAGCAGTGATGTACACTGTGCGGGTACTGTAGTAGGATTGTACACTGTGTGGGTAATGTAGTAGGACTGTACACTGTACAGGTACTATAGTAGAACTGTACATTGTATGGTACTGTAGCAGAACTGTACATTGTATGGTACTATAGTAGCAACTGGTACAGGTACTGTTTCGTACTGTAGTAGATGAAACTATTAACCTTGGGCCACCGGTTTGGGATTGGAGTCCTTAAGGATTTCGGGCCACCCAGGCCTTCATGGAAATAGAGCTTCCGGGCCACCTTTAAGGCCCTCATGCCACCTCAAGGCCTTCGGGCCACATGAAGTTTCCCCAGAAACACTACAAAAAAGGAGCAGCCGTAAAAGATGATTCAGAGCAGGTGCACTCACTAGAGCATAACCAAATGGATTTTTAAAATTTTAGGGTATAGCTATGCCATAGGTACCATCCTTTGATTTCCTGGGTAGCATAGCCAGACGACCTTGCAAAGGTGGAGAGATATTATCATGACGCATATGCTGGGGAGGGAAGTTCCTTGTAGATAGTCTGGTTGAATTCTCTAAGACCTTCGGGTCATGTAATCTCATAAGCCTACGATCATTTTAATATCTGACCCTACAGGCCTTGTAAGAGTTCCCCCTCATCCCTTGAAATTGGGATTATCAAAAATCAAAAAAAATTAAGGCCTTCGGGCAATTCCGGCAAGAATCCTTACAAGTGGTTTAGATGAATGTTTTTTGTTGTTCTCATGTTTTTTGTTCCTGATTTCCAAGACACTAGAATTTAATGATCCTATGTTTGTAAATTTTAATGAATTGTTATGTAATAAAAAGGTGGTATTCTATAGTTTTTATCAAAGCATAGTTTAGTTAAATATAGAAATTAGGATATGAAAACATTAGGAAGAACCCTATAGAAAAGTTTAAATATAGTAAATATTCCTGGTATTTTTGTGAGTATTGATTAACTGGTTTATCAAGAAAATACATCCCTGTCTGGATACGAGTAGGTAGAGGTGGCTCTGGCACATATGTACATAGGGTTAAAACCCCAAAACACCTCTTTGAGCTAGACTTGAACTGGATTTGGTACACGATAACGGGCCTTGCTTCACTCATGGTTACGACACTCCTGGTGGATATGTTTGATTAATAGAAAGATTTTTATAAATCATTATGATTAAATTATAGAAAAATGTAATTGTCTAAGCATGATGTTTTAAGACATAAAATCCTTTTTAGTTAAAAGATTCGTAAATTAAATAAGTATCTCACGAAGTTTTTATTCTTATAGAAAATGTCTCTATCTTCTAGGAATACGTTGACGTATTTCCCGAGGAGTTACCGGGACCTCCCCCGGAAAGTGAGGTAGAGTTATCCATTGAACTCATACCTGGATTTCATCAGATGTCAAAGAAACCCTATAGGATGGAAAATTTGGAGCTAGAGGAATTAAAGAAACAAATCCAAGATATTTTGGAGAATGGGTTTATCCCACCATGGGTGTCTCCTTGGGGAGCACCTGTTCTCTTTGTAAAGAAGAAGTATGGATCGATTCATCAATGGATTGATTATAAAGAACTGAATGTTATCACAATGAAGAATAGATACACACTTCCAATAATTGATGACTTATTTGACTATCTTAGTGGGACCCAATTATTCTCTAAGATTGATCTTCGTTATGGTTATCATCACTTGAGGGTGAAGAATGATGATATTCCAAAAAATTCCTTCCAATCAAGATATGGGAATTATGAGTTTGCTTTTATGCCCTTCGGATAAACTAATGCACCTACTATTTTTATGAATCAAGAATAAGTTGATTTTGGAAACATATTTTTAATCAAATGGATATCAAGTGTATAAGAAAATGATTTGGTGATAAAATGATAAAGGTTATTTTTGACGATGTTTTCTCTTTTGGAGTACTATATTCATAAGGGAAATAAAATACTACCGAATTTAAATTGAGTATTAATGGTTGAATTTTTTTAGGAAGTTATGTAATATTGTGGACATATGCCGATTTGGGTTATTTTTGGAAATTGATGAACCTAGAATAATGAATATGTGAATAGGTTAGTTTTACATTACTATGACACATTAATATTAGTAGATGTTATTTGGAGATAAATGTTAAAATTTATTGGGGAATACTATGTGATTTAATCCTTCTGTGTTTTGGGTTCCAATCATGGTTTGGATTATTCTGAAAAATTTTATGGATGGTTGGATATTGAATGGTCTTTTTGGAACATTGGGTACATTTGTTGAAATTTAGAGATTAATAGTCATATTTATTATTATATAGGATTATCCTTTTTGAGGATTATATGATCTCACACTAAAATTTTTAGTTTTAGTTGATGACTAAAGACAAGGGAAAAATATAGTTATTGTTTTGTGGATTATGTGATTCTCTAGAAGAAGATTCTTGTACTTTTGATGAGATGAAGACTTTTATAATGCTCATTGTTTGGAGAAAATATTAGTCTTGGTGGAAACATATTAAGGGATGAAACTCTACTTGAAGGTAAATATATTTCCTTATGTTTTTATTCTATGTAGTAAATTAATTCCTCATAATTATGAAAAGGAACTTAAAACAAAAATATTGTTGGTTTAAATTTCCTAGTGGACCGTTTAATACATCTTATGTTTGTGATCTTCCTGTGGTTAATTTTCTCTTAATCATGTTTTCTATCACTCTCCATCAGAACTTGACCATTTTTTCTCTTCTATATCCATGTTTTCTTACATGGAATCTAGTATGGGTTAACTAGGGTGACCTTTGTGCTTCCCTTTCTATCATTTAAAGTAATAGTTTTACTGACACTTTTCTAATGTGCTACATTCAATGAAATTTCCAAGACCAATTTTAAAATAGTGAGGACACAATTTCTTAAGGGGGGAAGATTGTAACGACCTGAAATTTTGAATAAATTTATTTTCCAAACATTGTGTGTTATTTTATTTTATACTCAACAAAAATATTTCATTTAATAAAATGAGTATAATTATAATAATACAGTTGGGTTTCGATTGTTATATGACTATTGGTCAATAAGACTGTTGGAAACTAAATGTTGTGATTATTGTCTCTAAATACAAGTGATCGTGATTAATTAATATAGAAAGAAGATTTGATGGCACCATCTAGTAGTCTCGGGCTGATCGAAGCCCATCTGACAGAACTCGGGAAGGAGGTAGCACCTTTGGGCTTTGCTCTGGACTAAACCCAAGTCGAACTTCATCGTGTGAAGCTAGAATGGAATCACATTCGCGAGGAGTTCAAGCTGATAGAAATCACTATATGGGAAATGTTGTCTGAGCCACCTCAAAATTTCATCACCCTAGCACAACTTACTCTTAGGTCCTATGCTGGTGTTATAAGGGGCTATGCAACGAGACCGTAACATCCTTGTTTAATCCTTTGTTTTAAATAAAAATTGTGATTTCCTCTTATGGTGAAGTTTGTGAATTTTCAAATGTCTGAATAAATATACTATGCATATTATTGATGAATTTTAGAAAAAAGTCATTTTAAAAAAATAAATGTAAACCATAAATAATTAATAATGTGTAATTATTTTCAAAAAATGGTCTTCTATATTAATGTTCAGCAAGAAATTTAGAGTCTAATAAGATCAACATAATTTTTGATGAATAGTAAATTATGAATAGTGATTTTACGATTCTGATTAGTAATGTGACCAAATGGAATATTAATATCATTTTAAGAAAGTATTAATATAATTTATGCATCTTGATTAAGTAATGTGATTTAATAAAATTGGTAAATAACTGTTTCAGAATTTATTGTTTAAGTGTTAATTTTTTCGGGTGAATAGTTATTTTTATTTAAAAATTCAATTAAAAATATTTAGAAATTTATTTTCATAAAATGGAGCTCATTTTTGAAATTATATCATCGATATTTTCTTAAGGTGAATTTTTGGGATATTTTCCGAGAAAGGTGAATTTTCAATTAATACTGTTTTTATATAAAGATTAAATTAAAAATATTTATAAAATTATATTTATAAAATGGAGTTCATTTTTGAAGTCAGAGCATCGATATTATGTTATGTTGAAATTTTGGGATTTTTCGGAAAAAGTTGAATTTTTGGTGAATAGTAAATTTACAGTTTAGAGTTTTCGGGTGTTTAATGAAATCATTAAGGATGTAATAATTATGGTAGACTTATCAATATTAAGATAATGTATGAGGTGTACCAAGTGTCCAATACCATGGCCAAGCCCCTGGTTTTTCCAATACCACCAATGAGGTGTTTGTTGACCATTAATGCCTTGTCCCCTCACTTCCCCTATAAATACCAAGCCATTTTCTCATCCTTTCCATTCCAAAATCCTCTTCAATGATTTTCTGGTCTCCTTACCTCCAAATGAGTCCTCCCAAGGTTCCCTCAATCCTCCCAAGGTCCCAAACTTCATGATTTCGAAGTTACCTTTCAAGTTAAGGGATCCTACCTCTCTCTTTCTTTTCAAGTACTCTTGTTTATGTTCTTTCTTTTAATCCCAATATTTTTATGTTGAGGGTGTTCTATTATATTCATATTACTTTCCATTTCATGTTCATATGAAGAGATAACCCCTCTTTATCTCATCATTTCATTCTATGAATGTTTATGTGGTGCCATTTGGCTGCTGAATATTTGTAATGGATCCTACCTCTCTCTTTCTTTTCAAGAACTATTGTTTTTGGCATTTATTTTAAGATCCATGTTCTTATGTTGGGGAAGTTAATTTTTAATAATACTAATTTATTTTTCGTGTTCATATGATGAGATACCGACTCTTTCTCTCATCATTTCATTCTATGAATGTTTAAGTGGCGCCGTTAGGTTGCCGAATTTTTGTAAGGGATCGTACCTATCTCTTTCTTTTCAAGTACCCTTTTGTATGTCATTTCATTTAAACCCCATGTTATTATTTTGAGGTATATTCTTTTATATTTCTATTACATCCCTTTTCATGTTCATATTATGATAGAGCCAATATTTCTCTCATCATTTCATTTTATGAATGTTTAAGTGGCGCTGTAGGGTGCCGAATTTTTGTAAGGGATTCATTCACCCTTCTCATTTTCGATGTTCTATTTTTATGTCAAGTATTTCAAGTTCCTTTTTCATATGTTGGGAAATTATCTCTATATCCATCATACTTTACTTTTTATGTTCATATTATGAGAGACCATGTTCTATCTCATCAATTCATTTTTTTGAAGTTTTATGTGATGTCCTTAGTCTGCCGAATTTTCATAAGAGAAATCTTATTTTTGTCTTCCTTTCATGGTTTTCATTTCATATGGTATTTCTTTAAAATTTAATTACCTTGTTTTTATATAATTTATATTACGTTCCCATACTATTTTATGGGTTATTTATGAGTGGGTGACCCATGTCCCCTCTCTTTTCAATGTTTTCTAAAACCCTTTAACATAACCATTATGCTGAACAATTTTCGTCTCAAAATGTCTCTCTCTTTTTCTCAAATTCTCTTATTTTATTATGTGAATACTCAAAGATATTTATTTTATAGGGGTATTCACACACACACACACACAAACACACACATATATATATCAAAATGTTCTATTTTAATTCTAGGTTTTACATTCATGATACCTGCTTTCCTTTTTCGTGGGTTTAAAGTGACATAAAGATCATGCCATTAAAGCAGTTTTTAAAACGTAATGATTATGAAATAAAACCCACTTCATTTATGATATATTGGTTATTTATGAAATTTTTTATGATGATATATTTGGCTCAATTGATAATAAAGAAAAATTAAGGGTGCTCCCTGACAGCGCTCCAATGCATTGGGTAAAGACTTAATCTCTAAAGATGACAATTTTAATGATACCTTGGTGAATAACATTTGTAAATTTTTTTAATGACGCCTTGGGGATGGACCTTGGTGAAACAGAAATTATTGTCTACGTTAAATGTTTTAACAACATCATAAAGTTATGAAATGGATTATTTTTACTATGATATGCCTCATGGTCTCATTCTCATGCCTTAAAGTTAGATATCATGACTTTATTGATGTATCTCAAGTTCACATGTAAAATGTTTCTCTTGTTTACCTTACTAGGCCTTCTGCTCACACATTCATTTGATGTATTCTCCCATGTTATGATATGTTGTAATGAACTTATGATGAACAATTAAGAAGAATTACAAGTGTTTTATAAGAATGTTATATGTTGTTCTCATGTTTTATGTTCCTGATTTCCAAGATAGTAGTCTTTAATTATCCATTGTTTGTAAAATGTAATGAAATGTTATGTAATAAAAAGGAAAGATTCTACATTATATCTCTAACTAATTTTTTTATCTATGTCATTATGGAACAACAAGAACATAGGGGTATATGAAATCCAATACCTTTGGATCGTTAGACATAAATTACATCAACTGAGACCGTATGTAAGTATTTAGTAACATCAGATTCAACTACTGGAATCCAAGGAGATCATATAATGAAATATGTACTCCAGAGTTTACTTGTTAGATATAAGTTCTTTGTCAAAAAATCCATGAACAAAAACACTAACTCTTCCCCAAAGTCTAAATTTTTATGGACTTCGAATAACATTTTAGGATGATTTAGATGATTTGATGTAGGGTGTTTCTATATGAGAAGACCAATATTATTAAAGAAACCAATGCATTAAAAAATATTAATAATCAGGGGGAAAAACTCTCAAGATTCTATTTATTGAGTTGACAATTAATTTGATTTATTTATTTATCATCGAAAATATGAGACGCTCTATAAGTATACCATGGACGATGTCATGATAAGGGGCATGATATTCACTAAAATAAAATTACACTAACAGGATATCAATGATTAATTTTACTCCCAAGACACTTCCATCATATCCAAGATTACGTAAACTACATGTTTTCTAACCAACCATACTCAACTAGAAATGGTAATTAACAACTGAACAACCTATGAATGACTTTATTTTGAGAGCTTGGATAAAACATATGATGCATCATCAATGTATGACCATGATTCTTCACTATTGAGGAATTCTATTACTATTTCAAAAAAAACCCCACTGTATTCCATCCTTGACTCATGGTGTCTTCTATGTTTTGAATTCACAACTAGAATTTTTGTCATTTTCTACCTTTAAAGAACTATCACGCCTCAGAAGCATCACTTATTAGGTCTCCGAAAATCCCTGTGTGTGAATATTTCATCTAGACTCGATCCCCACACATAGTCATCTTTTATCTTGAGTATCAAGTGTGGAATAGAAATTTAATCATAGAAGCTTCACAAATTACTAATTATCATTCACACAATTTCCATATGGGCTTTTCTATTTCCGTCCATCCATATAAAAGGACAAAATGATACACATTATACACAATTATACCCACCTTAGAGGTGTCCTAGTAATGTTTTACTGATAATGATTAATCATCCCATGCACACACAATATACATCACTAAAAATGTGTTACATAAGTGGAGAACACACTATTAACAAGTACTAATTGTAAAAATGTTGAAAGAATAGGTCCTAAAAATTACACATGATCAGATTTACTCTATATTTACCCATGAAGCTATCTCATGATGTGCTCATTCAAAACATTAATATCCAGAATATAATCCAAAAATAAACTATTTAGTAGTGTTACAACACTGTGTCATAATGTAGTAGCAACCCCAATCATTGGTATAACTCAAAATTCTCTATTAATCCATGTAATTATACTATAAAAATAACCCATAAACATAACAAGATTTCCTACAACTTAAACAATTTTTCCAATACCATACAGTTCTCCTCACCAAATCATGACTCAATTGGTCCATGTGTATAAATTCACACTACAATGAATTTTTACGATATTATAGGCACAACCATTAATATTTTCCATAAGACTATAAACCCTATTATTTCCAACATCTGATGGCCCATACAAAAGATTTTTTCTAGATTCTTGTTATCACATAAGACTATTAATTAGGCTAATCTAACACCAATAAAGAATAATAAGGGGCACAAAAACTAATAAGAGGTCAACCATGCCTTAGGGATTTTTATCATACTAAATCCACACATACACAATGCTGACATCCATAATTATTGTCAGATCATTACAAGAAGTCCTACCCAATCTAGATATCATTCTAAGAACATAGAGTCCCACTGGAGTCAAATGATCCCTATTGACACCTCTATACAAGATCTATATACATGAATTTACCATTTCTAAATTTCATCTAATGGTGTTATATCAACTAGGATAATCCCTAACCAAGTTATAACACATTGAATCTATAACTAGGATAGAAGAGATCCAATAGTATTTTCCACATTACAATTCTATGATACACTCTAAAGACCATTCAAACTACCCCTACATAAAGATTGAATCTAAGAACAAAAATTTAAGTCTCCATTTAATCCATTTTTATTGATTCACATTTATTTTTTAAATTAAATATGTTATATAGTAATAATATTAAATGTATTAGAATTTTATTTAGCTGAAACCAAACATCATGATATGAGAATTATATCATAATTATCTTTAAAACATTTATTCATATATAATGTTCTTAAAAATTGTTTTAATTAAAGTAATAGTAAATTAAATGATATATAGGAAAAGTCCATTTAGGTTATTATTGGAATTTTAATTCACTAAATCCTCGTAGATTAATCAGGTCCAAATGTAGACCCCACTTTCTATATTAGTTGAATGGAATTAGTTTAGTAAGATGACATAGTACTTTTAAATGTAACCCAGTATAAATAGATGCTAAAACATTAAACAATAATTTATATATAGCATGAGAAATCACTTATGTGGTTAAGTACTATGGAATAACAAAAAATAATGGTGAACTATGGGAATCTCATCCTTTGATCTTAGGTCCCTATATATGCACCCCTTTAGAATATTATTTGGTAAATATTAATCAAACACTTTGAGGGGTGTTCATATAAGAGTAAAATTGTTAAACTCATATAAATGGTATGAGTTTCTAATATATATATTTAGTTATATGGGTATTCATTCCCAATATATGAAGGTACATTCCCTTTAAGTCATGACTAGAACTCATTTTATCAATAACTAAAAGAAATGGTTTTAATTTATTAAATCACGCTAAATTATTTGAAATATAAATTCTTGAATTTAATGTCTGTTTATATATATATATATATATATTTGAGTTTGATTACATGAATTAACATTCCCAACTTATAGACGTACAATAATTTACAAGTTACAATTGGAATTATTGTAAATATAACTATGTTTTTACATTGTGTCTTTAAATATAACACTTCCACATATAATATTATGACTATAAGAGTAACATTTAACAATTTATTAAGGCCCATACACTCTATAAACTGAATATTTGAATCCATTTAAAACAACACTAACATTAAAGCCCATGAAAAAATGTTCTATGGCTCAATCATGCCCCAATCAGTCAGATAAAATAATTACACCATCTAGATATGTGGTAATAAACTATTTGTGTCGATGCATATACATTTTTAACTATCTATATAACATACCTATGACAAGACAACCTATCACATAACAGTAAATACATGTGAACATGGAAATTTATCAAACATCATTTTGTATTGTAATTATGCTAAATAAACTCCTAAACATGTTATATATATAATAATTCTTCTAAATAAAAAAACATCTAAAACATATAAAGTAGTCAATTTATGAAATTTACAATGCATGGAATATGATTGGTTTGGGAATCTCTCTCCAAGAATATAATGAAGTATGTAACCATACGTACTTTATAATCATGGAAAAGAATACAATAATAAAAATACAATAAATTAGTATGTAGTATATAGAACATAAATAACTCAATATGTAATAATAATGAACTATAAAAATAAAAATTAGGAATAACAGTTACATCTGTATAAATATAGTCATTCCCTCATGAATGGGTTGATTACTCCAAAAAACAAGCTATTTATCAAGTTCTATGAAATTATTAGTCTCATATCCACCATCATAAAATCAAATGTTAATGGAAACTCATTCTAAAATAAAAATATATAATGTCTAGAAGAATGATCTAATAAAACATCAACCGATCTAGTTTTTCAAATGTCATCATGTGTGCATCCTAGTAGGCCAGAGGCTACCTACTAACAACAATTGTCCAATATTGGTAATGTGGGGATATTATTCACACAGGAACGAAGTAGTAAAAAATTGAATAATAAATGAATCAACAGTAGATGATTTATAAATTAATGGAAATGGAAATAAATCATCCCAATAATAATAAATGTCCAAATCCATAAAACTTATGACGTACAGAATTATGTCATGATAATAGAAAAATGAAAACCAGTATACATGGAAGTAGTCATACAATACATAGATAAAAATGTACTAAATCAAAGACACTATATCCATGATCATCATAATAACTTGCTCAGTCATGTTCGCATAACCTAGAATATTAAAGTGTAAAACACAAAGAAGAACCCAAAATCAAGAACCAATAACCCTGAGGTATATCCATTTACCAAACTACAGCCTAAATAAGGTGTGAGAAAACGATGGTTTTCCACAATAAATGTGTCTAATTCTATCCATTATGTGAAAATAAAATAATTCAAAGAATATCTATATAAAAATAAATTGAATAGATAATTCTAAATGATTTAGGATCATGGAACTCAAAAGATACCTGGTCAACAACACCTACTTTGGCCTAATAAAAAATATATATGAACATTTCATCATGAATATATATTCATATTTGTAACCATATATATTTATATATGCATAGATATACATATAATAATAAGGAATCATGGTGTAGAACCAAGGTGCCCAAGAATATGAATAGTGGATATGAAGAATCCTTCACAACCATACAAATCAATGAAGTGAAGCATCTTGTCAAACATCCATATCACATGTGTGAAGCATCATGTCAAACAACCCAAAATTATGTGAACCACCATGTCCTACATCTTTGACAAAGGGGTGTGAAACATCATAACAAAAAAAATCTTGACCAAGGACTCCGAGTAAAAACCTTGTGTAATGTAATCACACATTCTGTTTGAGTCATAACAAACGTGTTATGTAAATATAAACCTATAATATCTCAATTAATAGTGTAATTTCATTGGACCCATGAGAACATCCAATGTATTACTAGATGGGAACCCAAGTATGTATCATGGAATAATAATTATGTGGGAAATAGTTCACAGTAACATTTGGATGTGGGCCATTAAAAAGTTTAGGAAAATTTACAATACGAGAATAAGTAAATAGTAACATGTAACCAACAAACTATCCACAACTAGTTATCACTTACTTGAGAAAATGTATATGATGGTCCAAGAGAAAAATCAATTCTAATATAAAATCTATCATTATCATTCAATTCAATTAAGATATTGTTATTAAAAAATTTCATATCCATAATCATGCAATATTATGATTCAATTGGTTCAATTTAATTATCTCATACATTATGGTTGATCTAACAAACATAAAAGGTCATTAAATCATAGTAAATGAATTATAATCAATTAATTTACAACGACACTCAAAAATTGATATTTAATTTCAAATATGATGCATATGTGATGAGAATATAAGGCACACACCAAAATGGGTGGTTTGAGATGAGCTAAACCCACTATATTGGTGCAATTAGATTCACAATGAACAATTTATCTATAGAATTGTCATTTATAGAATAAAATTTAAATTTAATGTGTGATATATTGTAATTCAAAAAAAACAAAAAAACAAATATTATATAAACATTAAATACATGTTGGTGGAGTTTTTATGTCACATACCATGGTGTTAGAATACATCACTCAAGCACCATTATGTGTCGATTCGATCTAGAATGTGAGAAATCAAAAGAATAGAAAACCCGCTACAAATTTGGAATATGATATTACATTGAAATAACATTAAATAAAAATGATAAAATGAGTAATGATAGATAAGTAATCATTGACACTTCATTTGGTTATCAAACACGAATAATGATGGTAGATTCTATGAATGAATAGAGGATATATTCCAAAGTCTAAAAGGAGGGAGGGATATATCATCATTAGAGGAAGATTTTGTGTAGCTTGATGGATTAAAAAATGGTAGAAAAAATAAATAAATGAGGACGATGGGATAATATCACCAACTATTAAATTTCACATGGTTTGACATCATGGTTTCCAAACCATTTTCTAACCATGCACTAGTACAACCTATGGTGTGACCCTTATATCATATCTAGCTACATGGATTGGTAAATCGGGTGAATCACATGTGTTCTCACTATCCAATGGAACCCCCACCATAATATTGTATGTGAAATATTTGAAAATCTATGAATATACTATGTTGTTCCCTATGATGTTTTTTTAGACCACTGGAAGAGTTGTGCAGCCTTCCTCGCAAGGTTTAACTAACCATGTGGAACCCATACATGGTTGAATGGTTTGGGGATCATGGTTACCAATAACCATGATATAACCTTATTCAATGATTTACCTTTATAAAAAAATGTTATTATGATTACCATTCCTTCCAAAGCTAATTAGACTTCATGGGAAACCCCTCAGTCCTTACTCCATCTAAAAGAAAACAATTTTATGTGCTACAACTCAAATAATTATGCTCAAACATTAAAATTATGATTTGTACCATTCAAAAAATGAAAAAATGAAAATCAAATGGGGTTTTAAAAATTTTCAAAACATGATATGATTGAAATGAAATGCACCAAGTGGATGAAAAGTGATTTATATTTCAACAAGGTGTATCAAATGGGTGTTTAGAGATGTGTTGTAATGACTAAATCTAGTATGAATCACACACATTGTAGACCATGATTATACTCTAATGGTTGAGAAAAATGTAATTGATATCACATGTAGATTTCATTTGTATATTTTAATGGATTATTTATTCCATAGATATATGGATTTAGGTGAGTGAAATAGACATCAATGAAACTGTTGAAATTTTATCTGGTTTCCTACATTGATTTTTAACTCATTAAGATTAGAGGTTTTATTGATGTTTATATTAAAATTGTTACCTCAACCCATTGAAAATCATTTATAGTTAATCTATTATGGTAATATTTTTTTTTGGGATTTTGAGATTGATCAAATATTTATTCAAATATAATGAAATGGTACTTTTATAGAATCAAATTTATTTGTCGAAAACATGGTTCCAAAAAGTGGTGGATTTATATGAGTTTCATATCATAGGGGGAGAATAGTCTCTGTTTTTCAAATGAATGGATCATTCCAAAAAGGGTATATGTTCTAATGAGTTTACCAATATCCACAAAATTGGTCATATAGGCATAGTTTATTGAAATAATATCATTTTTCATTGGTATTATGGGAATAAATGTTTTTTTAAATTAAATAAACTATGGGAAGAATGATAAAAATTATTATTATGAAACCCATGTCTTCTAACATATGTGTTTTCTATTTTTTCTATATTTTTTTGCTTGTTGTCAATGATATAAATTGGATTTACTGTCAAAAGTCGAGTGGAATGTATCAGGAATCTATTTTTTTAAACAAGGATGAGAAATGAGTTTTGGATTTGTGATAGTGTAGTCAAAACAAGTGGAAAGGGAGTGTGTGTTAGTATCAAATGATATTTTTTCCATATGTTGGATACATTTTCAATATTTACATATAGGGTTAGAGCATGTTATATTTTTCATTCACCATGTTAATAGTTGTGTTGAGGTAATGGTGTTTCCCCAAATTTGGAATGATAACGTACAATTTGAGAATTGGGGCTTTCCTATTGAAGAACTATAGAAGGGATATTTTTTGATGACTTGTAAAAAAACAAATTTTTACATATATGGGGATTGAGATCCCTCTTCTGTGGGGGAAATCCCTAGATCCACCTATAATATTATTGATCATTCTATCGTATGTCATGTTCCATTATAAGTTGTGTTTAGTGGTATCCCTTGATTCATATTTATCAAGGTCATCATGGGGCTCATACCCTCTTTATTTCCCAATATTGGTTCTCCCAAAGTTTCTTTCTATCAGGAAAAAATTTATGTAATCCTAATTACTCAAGTGTTCTCCAAAATTATCCTAGTTTCCTTCTATGTTCCAAAAATCTACCATGATTCATTCCCTTACACAAGTAGAGATGTTTGGTCTAGATCAGGCACATGTGGGAATATTCGAATGATATATTAATTATACAAGGGGTTGCAGATAGAGGAAACAATTAAGGTACATGTTAATTTCTATTTTAGTTTTCATGTTCATTCTGACATATATTTTTCCCCGTCTTTGTCATGTGAATCATGGAAATGTCACAACCACCATTTCCTCTTGTTCTGATGGAATATTGATTTATATAGGGGGTGTTATTGTAAGAGCTCATCTATAAAGATCCATCTTCCAGGTCTCTCTTTTACTTTTTGTACCCTAGAATGTAAAAGGGTATAGGAAACCAACTACGCTGTTTATTGTGAGATGAAAACATCCCCCCCTGTTACGTTACATCCATCATATTCCTATGTATGTGTTTAAATGAAGTTTTAAGTGTTCTTCCTCATCATTTGTTTCTTTTGTTAGTAGTGTGGATGTCTTCTAGAAATGAATTATATATGATGAGGTTTTGTTTTATTTATCCTTTTTTCCATCCATCAATGGAATTATAATATAGATTCCATCAGTGTGGAGTTCATTTTAAAATAGGACATTCACTATATTCATGTGATAGGTTGGGAATTCCCCCTCTGTGAACTATGGACATGTTCAGGCTCGAACTGCTATTCTGGAACTGAATTCCTCTTATATCCAATCTACAATATTAGAGGCCCCTGTCTCCCATGGTTCGGCATAGACCATTGTTGCATCTTTTCCCGAGGTACAAGTTGATATAGGGGATCCAAGGGTATGAAATGTTTCCTATTAGTTTTTGGGTGTTATAATTGTTCTCCCAAGCCTTGTGAGAGAATTCAATTGATGGTTTCACTATGGTGTCCATAGGGTCCTCCTAGTAATAGTTGTGTGGTCTTAACCTATCTATGGCGTCATTATGGGATGAGTCCAGTGGGGGGCTTGTTTTACCACCACACATTTTGTGGGGATTATATTATCTACAAAGGATACCTTATGATATCTAGTGAATAAATGAAAAAATATGGTTCATGAAAATGGTTTTACTCTTTATAAATGGAGAATGAATAACATTTACAAGAACTATTCCTCATAACATATTGATATAATTTCAGATCGTGGACTAAGTAAGCTAACAAGTGATTATCAGTTTAGGGAAGATTTCATAGGAATTGGTATTGAATCTTTTTCTAGGATGACATTGGGAACCCAATGAAATATGTATTATGATCTCAGTATAATATCACTTAAGTGGGACATAGATTTTAAACTATAAATAAACTATTATGATTGGGTGTTAGTTTTACATATGGATAATAAAACTATTGAAAATAGGCATAAACTCTATCTCGTAACCACAACCCGAACATTTATAATTCTCCCTCCTTATCCTATAGGGACATTCTATTAAAATGTAATAAATGAACACAAATAACTCAATTTAAATGAAGAGTTTCACTAGAGGTGTATTCATGTGAATAATTAAATGCAACCAAAGTCCGAATGTAGATTCATGCATATAAAAAAAGGTATGATTGAGTACATTATGGTTGGACATAAATGACTATATTCTTAAAAGAAATTATTAATAATGATCATGGGTTAATTTTTTTTCCAATATGGATTACACAGGGTTCACGACACTAATTTTTTTATATTCTTATGGAACAATGTATCCATTTATTCTGAATCGTATCACCCTATGTTACATTATCCTATCATTGGATTCACACCCAACACCAAAAAGAGATTTGTTCTAAAATAAATGTTTAATTAATAGTCTTGAATACTTGTACATGGATTTTAGTTATATCATACCTATTCTATATGTATGATGGTAGAATTTCATTTTAGGAGAACTAGATAGTATTAAAAATTTATTATTGGACCTTTAAATGATATAAGTCTTGTCGGTTAAAAATATCCAATTACTTATAACACCCGAATAAATTCACAATAAATATACAAATATATATAGTGAGGCGTCATGAAAATCTCTAATGAATTTCCATGAAAATTAACACCGTGATATATACACGATTGAATAGTTTGACAAGTGTTTGGGTGATTTTGGGATGTTTTACTTGAAAATAGAGAAGATTGATAATTAAAATGAGAAGGAATGAAAAAAATACAACTATATAATTCCATATGATCATGATTTTTTTGCAAGGGAAAAATATTATGAAGGATTTTTATAAAATTTATATATCAACAAGGCCCAAACAACTTAGTCTGATCTAGAGTGACATAGGGCCACATGCACACATCCTTGAACACAAAATGATTTTGAATTGAAATGTATCGTCCCAGTTCCGAGTGCCACTCAACGGGTGCCCCGAACCCAGTTCGACATGTGACCACAAGCGTATTTCCCCAAATTCCAGAGGCTGCCGACTAGCAGCGAGGGCCCAGGTCTGATAGTGTGGAAAATCTTCCCTCAATTTTCAAAGTGTAGCACAATGGAATTTAAATAAAACATAAAACAAACAGCCGAAGCAGTAAACCATACACAACTGAAATCAACAACTATAGTGGATATAACCAACTGTATACAAATAATGATGCAACATGTCTCAATTTCAAATAAAATAGCCAGAGCATGTTATACATCAATACAGTACAACAAAAATAGAGGGTACAACAAAACAAAGAAAAACAGCTGGCAGCGGCATCGCGAGCCTAGACTCGGTCCCATGCCCTCCTACTCCACAGCAACAATCAAGTGCCTGTATAAGGACTCTTTCCCCTATCCACACCCGTAGAAACATAATTTTTTTGGACCGAAAAGCATGACCCAAACAGGGTGTGAGAAATATATCTCAGTAGGCACCCACCAAAGGCCCGTGCCCAACTGCGTGTAAGCATGCAACAACAGTGTGGAGTAGTAAAATTCAATAAAGTATGAAGTACTCAAAAGTAACTAACTATCAGTTATATTTCCATTTTATTATTCATTTAATCATTTAATGTTAAGAAAAACACCACAGTGAATTTCTATGAATCCAGTCATCATCCTCAGACAACCAAAATCTTACCCTCAGGTATTCAGAATCCAACCTGCAATTATATCCCTCAGGCATAACAGAAATTTTCCCTCAGGCATACGAAGTGTCGCCCTCAAGCATAGAAGTCAAGCCCTCAGGCACAAAAGGCTTCCCTTATGAGAAATAGTATGTTGCCCTCGGGATAATACAATCACGCCCTCATTTTTATACGATGCAGTGCCCATAGGCTAATCACAACAATGCCCTTAGGCTAAAAAGGTAATCGGGCCAAGCCCAACATGCAAACAGGCAGTAAGAAAGCAATTCCTCTCAAAGAAATTCTAAAACTACTACATTAAAGTCATACCCTCGGGTATCCTGGCCAAACGACTAAACAGTGGAACACACCCCCGGGGTGGTTTCAGATCCAAGAAACGATCCCAACCAGAATTTTAATATCACATTTTAATCACCTATTCAAGTCTTGGTATTTAAAATAGCTATGGACTCTGCCAGATGACACCCCCAACATGGATTTGTGGCACAAAAACACACAAAACACATGATAGTTGGAAAACTAAACACCAAGCCACCTACCTTATATGCCAATGAGCATTATACATGAACACTGGTTCCAGAAATGCCTAAGAAAGACGTAGATTTGACGAAGAAATAATCCCGCTCAACCTCAAATAACTACAATAATGAGAAGAATTGGTAAGCAACAGGCTAGGAGAAGAGAGGTATTACCCATGCGGTTCCAACGAGATCGTCCGAGGCGGAAACAGATTCCTGACGAACACTCCATGGATCTTAAAAGGTTAGGTCATCCCCTCCCACTCCTTCCTTCAGTTCTAAGCCTTCCCTATGATCAGGGGAGGCTACCGCCCATTTTAAGCAAACAAAAAACAAAGTACACAATGTGTATTTCCAAGTACATGGCGTGTACTTCCGTCATTTAACTGTTCCTCTGGCGGCACCGCCACACAGTTCATCCGTCGACATGAGTACACAACATGTACTCCCGACTACACGGCATGTACAGTCGTCCAACTGGTGGCAGCTCCACCGCCTTATTGTTTTGGCATATTGACTGACTACACGGAGTGTAAAGAACCAATACACGGCATGTATTCGGTTCCTACAACCTTCATCGCCGACATGGATACACGCCCCGTGTACCCATCTCACATGCCCAGGAGTACACGGCGTGTGGAAAAAGTACACGGTGTGTACTTCCAAAATTTAGGATTTTCCCCATTTTCCATATTTTCTCAAAAACACTTAAGGAAAAGAGAATAGAAGATACACGTAACTCAAAAGTAAGAACTGGGTTCTTACAAACTTCCCCCCTTATATAAATTTGTCCCTGAATTGCCCTTTCAAGGGTGGTGAAGATATATCCATGAAAAACTCTGGCCACTGAGCACGTACATCAGTCTCTCGCTCCCAGGTTTCATCCTGCACTCGGCCATTCTTCCAAACCACCCGTAAGAGAGGAACTGAACGGCCACGGAGAACCTTCGTGCTCCAGTAAACGATATGAATCAGATGCTCCTCAAAGGACGCATCGATATGAAGATCAACCTCCTCAGGCTGAAAGATGTGAGACGGGTCTGAATTATAGCAACGCAACTGAGACACATGGAAGACGTCATGCATGGCTCTGTATCGTTACAGTAACTGCAACCATTAGGCAACCAGCTCGACTCTATCTAGAATCCCGAATGGCCCCACATAACTTGGTGAAAGTTTACCTTGTCTCCTGATCCAATTGTTTCCCAGCCTCGGTGAAACACACAAGAAAACCTGATCCCCGACCACAAAATCCAAAGGTCGTCTGCAGCGATCAGCATATGACTTCTGACGAGACTGTGTGGTAGCCATCCGCTTCTTAATCAATTGGACCTGCTCATAAGTCTCCTTCACGAGACATGGTCCCAGTTGAGCTGCCTCACCTTCCTCTAACCAGCACAAGGGTGATTGGCATGGCCTACAATATAAAGCCTCGTATGGTACCATCTCAATAGTTGTCTGAAAACTGTTATTATAGGAAAAATATACTAGGGGTATGTGCTTCTCCCAAGAGCCCCCAGAGTCTAGGACGTACGCACACAACGTGTCCTCTAGCACATGTATTGTACGCTCTGACTAGCCATCTATCTGAGGGTGGTATGTTGTGCTCAGAAGCACCTTTGTACCTAGTTCCCTCTAAAAACACTTCCAGAAACAAGATGTAAAGCGGGAGTCCCTATCTGAAACAATAGAACAAGGGACCCCATGAAGACACACAATCTATCGAATATATAGCCTTCCGAGCTCGTCAACACCGAAGGTCTACTTGATTGGAAAGAAGTGATCTACCTTCGTGAGTCTATCCACAACAACCCACATGGAGTCATTTCCACGAGATGACCTTGGCAATCCAGTCACGAAATCCATCACGACATCATCACATTTCCACTTCGGACTTGGTAACTACTGTAACAGTTCAGCTGGTCTCTGGTGCCCCTCATTCACCTGCTGATAGGTGGAACATCTCTTAACAAAACCATCCCCATCTCTCTTCATACCTGGCCACCAGTACTGACTTCTCAAGTCTCGATACATCCTGGTAACCCCGGGATGAACTGACCAAGCTGAAGCATGAAACTCCTGCATCAGCTCCTCGCATATATCTCCTAGAACCCATACGCGTCGATGGAAACTCAGAAATTCATCATCACATATCGTCCAACCAGAAGGAGGGTCCACACTTGCCACCGACTCCCATAGAACTAGGCCTTCTAAATCAGATAGTTGTCTCATCCTCACTCTATCCAGGATGGTAGATGTCACAACTAATGAGGAAAGATAAGTCTGCCCTCAACTGTCGTTCACCACCAGATGCATCTCCGAGAACAAAGCCATAAGCTTCCACTCACCACTGGCCTCCCACACATCTTGTATCTGAGTCTTCTTGCTCAGTGCATCAGCTACTGCATTAACATTACATGGTGTATAGGAAAGCTCAAAATCGAAGGACTGAAGGTATTCGACCCACCAGTACTGCTTCAGATTCAAGTCACGCTAAGTAAAGATATACTGGAGACTTTTGTGGTCGGTAAAATCCACAAAATGCTCTCCAAATTGGTAATGCCTCCAACAGCGCAACGCATGCACAACTGCATCCAACTCGAGATCATGAGTCAGTTAATTCCGCTCATGGGGCATCAACTGCCAAGACCCGTATGCAACAACTTGGTCACCCTGCATCAACACTGCTCCCATCCCAATACCTGATGTGTCACTGTAAACTGTATAGCACTTCTCCTGCTCTGGGAGAATCAGGATCGGTGCTGATGTCAACCTTATCTTCAGGTCCTGAAAAGATTCCTCGCAAGCTTCTGACCAAACGAACTTCACACCCTTCTTAGTCAGACCCATCAACGGTGATGCTAAGTAGGAGAAGTCATGTATGTAACTTCTGTAGTAACCAGCCAGCCCTACGAAACCCCGTATCTCAAACACATTCTTAGGCTTCTCCTAGGAAACTATTTCTCTCACCTTCTCTGGGTCTACTACAACTCATGCCTCTGTGATAATATGACCCAGGAAGTGAATCTGGTCCATCCAAAAGTGGCATGTTGAGAGCTTAGCATATAGCCGATTCTCTCTCAGTGTAATCAATATGATATCAAGATGGGTAGCATGGTCGTGTCGAGTGCAATATTACACCAAGATGGCATCCACGAATACTACCATGAAAGAATCATTATATGGATGGATCACACGATTCATCAGATCCATGAAAACTGTTGGTGCGTTCGTGAGTCCGAACGGCCTAACCGTATACTCATATAGACCATACTTTCTCAAAAAAGCTGTAAGCGTTATATCCGATGGTCTCACGCCCAGATGATGATATCCCGATCTCATGTCAATCGTCGAGAACAATCGTGCTCTACGAAGCTGATCAAATAGATCATCAATCCTCGGCAAGGGATATCGGTTTGTAACCGTCAATTAATTAAACTTCTGATAATCCACACAGAGTCTGGGGGTACCATCTACCTTCTTCGCAAAGAGGACCAGAGAACCCCAAGGAGAAGTACTGGGTTGGATGCAACCCATTTCTTGTAACTCCTCTAACTGCCTCTTGAGCTCCTGCAACTCAGGTGTAGCTGTCCTATAAGGAGGAATGGGTATCGGTGATGCTCCTAGTACGATCTCATTAGAGAAAGCCACCTCTCGCTCTGGAGGTAGACCTGAAAAGTCATCCGAGAAGACATCCTTGAAACGATCAACCACCATAGGGAAATATGTCGGACATGTCCCCTAGTCTTTCAGGTATAAACTCGCAATCTGGGATGTGACTCCGTCTCGCCCATGATGCTCAGGTCCAGCTCGACTCGCCTGAACATCCCATTCTCCCTTGTATAGAAACTCTCCGCCCTCTGGTGACGTGAAACTCAACCTGCGATGATAGAAATCAAAAAGGCTCGAAAGGGAACCAAACAGTCTATTCCGAGAATGACGTCATAAGATGGAATCTCTAAGACATAGAGGTCCCAAAGGAAGTGACACCCACCAACCTCAAGGGGACACTTCTTGCACTGACGCACATCAACCGTTCTAGTTCCCAACAGAGTGTCTAGCATCATGATATCGTAAGAAGTAGAAACACAGAGCCCAAGGCTCTCCACAACGTGTACAGATATGAAACTATGTGTAGCACCTGTATCGAAAAGTACTGAAGATAAGACAGAAGCTACTAGAATAGTACCACTGACTGTAGAAGGTCTAGGATCTTTCTCCTACGGGGTCTGTTGCACTGCATAAACCTGCCTAGTGTCGCGGCCTTGCGACACAGCCTGACTATCCTGAGTTGTCCCGCCCTGCTGCCTCTATGATCCTGGTGTCTGGCTACCACGGCCATGACCACCATCTCTACCTGCACGCCCTGACGTATTCCAGTTCCCTGACTGGTAAGAAGCCATTGGTCCTGCTCCCGCATGCGGAGTCTGCACAGACCTCTCTCACTAGCCACAGGTGGAAACGCCCTTCAAAAGTACTGTAAATGAGCCATCATGCCACAAGCGCGGAACTCTACTGGGTCACATGGACACTACGGTATCTTTTTCCCATCTCTGCCACACTGGTAGCACCTGATCGGGCCACCTAAAGAAACATCATGGATGGAACTGCCACCCAGAGGGAAATCCATCTGTCTCTTCCTCTTACCAGTAGAAATAGTACCAGTAACTGGTGCCGAACATCCCTGGCCCACACCACTAGATTCCCACTGGTTCCTTTCTGTAATCAACGCCTGTTTTACAATAGAATGTACAATATGCAACCTGAAAACATTCACCAGCACTCGGATGTCATAACGAAGACCATCCTCAAAACATCTAGCCCTCAACATCTCTTCACCCACCGGCACGGGTGCAAAACGTAGAATCTCGGTGAAACGAGCAGAATAGTCCATCACCAACATAGTGCCCTGCTGTAGATTCATCAACTATAGAGATCTATCTTCCCTCAATGTCTCTGGGAAGAATAATTCATAGAAGAATGACTGAAAGACATCCCATGCCATGTCCCTATGATGCTCTGACAGGGTGGTGACATCCCACCACCTCTTGGCAAAATCACACAGCATGTATGTCGCGATCTTGACCCTACATCTTAGAGGCAACTCTAGATGCTCAAAAATAGTCTGCATCGATCCTAGCCAATACTCCACAGCCTGTGGTCCATTATCCCATGAAAACGTATGCGGATGCTGCTGCTGAAAGATACGAGTAAGCTTAGCCATAGATGCGGCAGCTGACAGTGCTCCCTGAAAGGTCTTCATGAACCCCATAAAGCCTTCACGGAACTGCGCCTCCATGCCTGTGCCTGGTATAATGGCCGGCGCCACATCTTGCTCTGTTGGAGGATCAACTAGTAGCCCATGGCCCACCATTTCTGGAGTATACTCGTTGCCGCTTTACTGGAGAACAACGTGTGGTCTTCTAGGCGGCATGACACTACAAGGCCAAAACACGCCTTAGAAAAATATTATCAAAGATCGAAAATGATGAAACCCAAAAAGGAACAGGACTAAGAAGGCATTAAAAATTTTCAAAACAAGACTACACAGTGTGTATACTCACTACACGGCGTGTACATGACTTCCCTTCCCAGCTCGGGTCTTTCTACACGGCTGATACACACATCTTTTGTTTAACAAAAACTACATGGCGTGTATATAATCTACACAGTGTGTATGGTGTTATTTTCCAACTGCCCATGTCGCTTGTGACATGGCCCACTACTCGGCTTGACATTACACGGCGTGTTACACCCGCACACAGCGTGTACACCACCCTGTTTCCAAGCCACATGGCTAACACCACATGGTCTGTCATCGGGCAAGACTACACATCGTGTCCCATATATACACAGTTTGTTCAAGGAGAGGTGACATCGACCTGTTTTGTTAGTTACACGACCGAGTACCCAGGTCATACTACATGGTGTGTTAATTATTGAAACGACATGCTCTGTATAGGAGTTCATCGATCCGTGTTTGTTAGTTACACGACTGGACTCCGGGTCAACACTACACGGCGTGTACTAAAGCTACATGGCGTGTTCGCTCCAAGGTCTTATCTTCCCCGTGTTGCCGCCAACACAGTTTGTGACACGGGAAGAGTCTACACGGCGTGTACTCTGGGTACATGTCATGTACTCAAAAAGTTCATTTTTCCTTCCTAAACAGAAGGCCATACACAGCGTCTTTAAAGTTCTACACTGCATGTATACTAGGTTTCCGGACAATATGCCTCAGAAACTTTTATCAGAACCCAGAAAATACTTAAAAACAACACCTAAGTGTCCAATTCCGACCCGTGAGGGCCCAAACTCCACAAAAATCAATGTTTGGCATCTTACCTATGTCATAACACAATTAACAGTCAATGAGACACCAAATTCCAGTCAATGAGGGCCCATAATCCCCAAAAACCAATGTTTGGCGTTCATTTTTTAAACCGGCTCACACAAGAAAATACCCTATCACAAAGCAGGTATTTTTCAAGCAGCTATCACAACAACATGTTTTTCTAGCACAACAACTATCACAACAACATGTAATTTCTAATGAACCTACATGGCATGGAACTATGCATGGAATGTGATTTCTAGCATGTTCCTAAATGATGCATGAGATGGCATACCCTCATCTCATCAGGTTTCACTAAATAGAACCCATAGATAAAATATAAACAGTACAATATGAAGTGCGTCACCCAATGGTGAAATCACATAAACCGTAAAATTTTCAAAATCATCAAAATTGAAAAATTCTAGGTAGACTGGCCTTTCTCTATACACGGGTTAGCTATGCCCGACACAACTTATTACCAACTACCGTTCGTCCTATCCATGACTACGGCTCCAAATAGTAAGTCAATGAAAAGAACCCCTTTGATACCACTTTGTAACGTCCCATTTTCAGGTGCCACTCAACAGGTGCCCCAAACCCATTTTTCCACGTGACCTCAAGCACATTTCCCCAAATGCCATAGGCTACCGACTAGTAGCGAGGGCCCAGGTCTGATAGTGGGGAAACTATTCTGTCATTTTTTAAAGTGTAGCGTAGTGGAATTTAAATAAAACATAAAACAAACAACAGAAGTAGTAAACCATACACAACTGAAATCAACAACTATAGTGGATATAACCAACTGTATATAAATAATGATGCAATATGTCTCAAGTTCTAAGAAAACAGCCAGAGCATGTTTTAAATCAATACAGTAAATCAAAAATACAGGGTACAACAAAACAAAGGAAAACAGCTGGCATCAGCATCGCGAGCCTAGGCTTGGTCCCATGCCCTTCTACTCCACAACAGCAGTCAAGTACCTGTATAGTGACTCTTTCCCCTATCCACCTCTGAAGAAACATAATCTATTTGTGCTGAAAAGAATGACCCAAACAGGGTGTGAGAAATATATCATAGTAGGCACCCACCCAAGGCCCGTGCCCAACTGCGTGTAAGCATGCAACGAAACTGTGCAGTAGTAAAATGCAATAATGTAAGCAGTACTCAAAAGTAACAAACTACCAGTAATATTGCCATTTTATTACTCATTTAATAATTTAATGTTAAGAAAAACACCATAATGAATTCCTAATCAGTCAGTCAGTGTCCTCAGACAAACAAAATCTTACCCTCAGGTATTCAGAATCCAACCCACAGGTATAGCCCTAAGGAGTAACAGAAATTTTCCCTCAAGCATACGAAGTGCCGGCCTCAGGCACAGAAGTCAAGCCGTCAGGCCCGAAAGGTTTCCCTCAAGAAAAATAGTATGTTTCCCTCGGGCTAATACAGTCATTCACTCATGCTAATACAGTGAAATGTCCACAGGCTAATCACAACAACGCCCTCAGGCTAAACATGTAACCGGGCCCATCCCAACATGTAAACAGGTAGTAAGAAAGCAATTCCGCTCAAGCAAATTCTACAATTACTACTTTAATGGCATACCCTCGGGTATCCTGGCCAAATGACTAAATAGTAGAACACACCCCCAGGGTGGTTCTAGATCCAAGAAAAGATCTGAACCAACATTTTAATTTCACATTTAAATAACCTATTCAAGTATAGGCATTTAAAATAGATATGGCCTCAGCCACATGACACCCCCAACATGGTTTCGTGGCACGAAAACGCACAAAACACACGACAGTTGGAAAACTAAACACCAAGACACCTACCTTATATGCCAACGAGAATTATACACCGACGCCGGTTCCATAAACTCCCAAGAATAACATAGATCTGATGAAGAAATAAACCCACACAACCTCAAATAACTCTCGTTAGGATAATAATTGGTAAGCAACACGCTAGGAGAAGAGAGGGCTTACCCGTGCGGTTCCAAAAAGATCATCTGAAGAGGAAACAGATTCCAGACGAACACTCAGCGGATCTTCAAAGGCTCGATCATCCCCTCCCGCTCCTTCCTTCGGTTCTTAGCCTTCCCCGTGAATAGGGGAGGCTACTTCCCATTCTAAGAGAGAAAAAAGTACACGGCGTGTACTTCCAAGTACACGGCGTATACTTCCTTAATTTATATATTCCTCTGGAGGCACTTCCACACTGTTCATCTGTCGACATGAGTACACGACATGTACTCCCGACTACACGGTGTGTACTGTCGTCCAGCTGGCGACTGCTCCACCGCCTTACTGTTTTGGCCTTCCGACTGACTACACAGCCTGTAAAAAACCACTACACGGCGTTTAGTCGGTTCCTACACCCTTTGTTGCCGACTTGGATACACACCCCGTGTACCCATCTCACATGGCCAGGAGTACATGGCGTGTGGTAAAAGTACACGGTGTGTTCTTCAAAATTTTTGGATTTTCCTCATTTTCCATATTTTTCTCAAAAACAATTAAGGAAAAGAGAAAAGAAGAAACTCGTCCCTCAAAAGAAAGAACTAGGTTCTTACATTAAATAAGGGCACGATTTGAATAATATGATGACTATATATTTAGTATGGGGTCAAAGGATCAATAATAAAAAATAACTAACATTATTAATCATCAGAGTATGCATTTAAAATAATTTTATAAATAGAATACATGAAAAGTAAATAAAAGCAGCACCCAATGGCTATAAGACTATATAGTGTAAATAATGTAGATAAATAAATGAATGGTAAACATTAGTTTTCACCATTCTCCGTCCAATCCAACCACTAGTTCCATTCTCTTCAGTTGAGAATTCTACCCCATTGGCATTAACCTTTGCGAGACCCCTTATGAAATCATGAAGTTCCCTAAAATTCATGAGTCGGGTGTGAGTACAATAATCAATAGGAAACCACCAATGTGTCATTAACATGGTGGTATCAAGTATATATGTGTATTATATAATAAAAATAAATGTATAAAAACATAGAAAAAAAATCCCCAAAACAAGGGGTAACATGCTAACCCAGACACCAAGAAACCCCCATACATACCTTCTCCCTCCCTATTATAGAAGGATAATAATGGATTTAGAAGAATAAAGGAATGGAAACAGGTCTTAGGAATCATGATACACCATATAATGTTTTTCTTCAATTCATCAAACATTATGTATAAAATAATTCATATTCTATGCAGTCTACTGGTATCCAGACCTTCTGAACATTCATCAGGATTTATGAACATACCTCATGGAATACATTGGGAATCGAGTGAATCACAAAGAACCCATAAAGAATCATTGATTCCCTATCCTATTCATAGGTACATCTTCATCATCATTAAAAGACATTTTCACTCCACCGCTAAGGCATAAATATGTCATAAGTGTCCACCTATCATGGGTTCCCATAGTAGAACCACAAAATCACACAAAGAATGGTGAGATGCGAGATAAACAATTTTGCGTCATCATAAGTAAATTAGAAAAATAATACATGGGATAAACAACAATCATGAATAAAAAGATTCAAAGTAATAATTGTAACAAATTTCACATATTATCCCCAGGGAAACACACAAACACTCACATGAAATAAAAATCTAGAAAAATCATTAAATATGTCTACCCTTAAATCATATCAAATAAACAAGTGTAACACAAAAAAAATTATAAGTAACTTACTACCTCAAAAAACAATATAAAAGGAAGGGATAAACCTCATATGTTGTATGAAAGATGGAGTATAAATCTCAACCATCAGGAACACGTATTCATGACCATATTATTTTAAATTTTTACCCATTGATGTTTCCATTTTTTCAATGTTTCATAGAAAAAAATAGTTATATTATTTTAAAAAGAAACAAAACATAAAATTTTATTATATATTCACTATCCTGGAGAATTTATAAATTATCACAATAATTCAACACATTCGCTCACAAAAGTCTCCTTATGAATAATTATTTTTTGATAATTTTTCATAATTTATCTTTTTATAAGTATCCTGTCATATGTTATCATTATGTACACATTTTTAGTTATATCTGATGCTTTTTCCGAATTTTCCTTTATGACCAATATTTGGTTATTTATTATAAATTATCCCCCATAATTATATTTTGATAGTTTATCTTACATTATCCTTTTATAATTACCTATTGAATTTTTTAAAAAAACTATCCAATTGTAATTATCTCTTGATAATTTATTCCATATTATAAAATTTTAATTATCTCTCATAATTTACCATAACATATCGTTTATAATAAATTATACATTGATAATTTTTATTCGATAAATTATTCTTTGATAATATATCAAATATCTACTGATAATATTATTATATATCCTTGATAATATCATAATGATAAGTTCCTAATTCATTAAGTATAATTTTTTAATCTTGAAATTATCATTTGATAATTTAAATAAATTTGATTTTATAATCTATTAATTATTTTATGATGATTTAATATAATTATATTCCATTAATACTCATAATTACAATTTTAATTTGGATAATCATTCATGGGTAATGTCGTACAATTATCCTTGGAAAATTTCATTAGAAATTATCCTTTAATAAATTTTTAAATTATATTTTAGTAAATTGATGTGATTAAGCTTTTATAAATAAATTTTGGAAAATCTTGATAAATTATCATTTTATAATTCATTATAATTATCTTTAATCGCTACACTCAATTTCTATTCAATAATTATTTTCATAAAATATTATACATAATAATGGAATTATCTTATAATAATTATGAGATTTATTATTTTTCTGTTAAAATTATTTTATTTTCAATTTTATTATTATAGAAAAAGGAACTAAAAAATAAAAATAAATTAAATAAAACAAATATGATACTCACCTAGAAATCATGTAGTACATTGAGGGATTAAGGGGAAATCACACACTTAAAAATAGAATAAGATCACCAAATTTGTTCATTGTAGGTCACAATATAATTAAAAAGGAGTGTCAATTTTACTCCACATTAACCAAAACAATAAATGATGAAAAAAAGGCTTTAGTTATTTCGTATAACCAAGGAAAATATTTTTATTCTTGAATTTATGAACAATATTTTGATTTTTGTTTCAACTAAAAATGATGATGGAGTGTTAAATTCCTCCCAATTAATGTGTTCATGGTTGAAATTGTCCACAAATTGTGTTAAAAGAATTCTTATAAAACATCTATACCTAAAAAATGAGGGTGACGATTTTTTATCAAGAACTGTGAATAGTGGGAAAACATTTTTATTAAATAAATTTATAATAAAAATATTAATCTACTAAATATTCACTGTGATATGACCAAATGGGCAATGTACATAAAATTTATGTCTCACATGAGGTAAACCCCACATTAAAATCCTATCAATATTCACATATTTATAATAAGACACACCATTATGGAGATATTAAATTATTTTCAATTAAAAATAAACTAAAAAATTAAATAAATTATCGTTTTGTGTGATCTTACAAAAATCCAAGAAAAAATAAAAATATTCCCTAGAAATGGTAAACCATAAGTCGTAGAACTAATAGTGTTACCAAATTTATAATAAAATGAATCATTTGGGAAATATTTTTTTTTTGAAAAAAATACCTTAAAAAACATTATAGAAGGTATCCCTATGTATGATCTTACCAAACTCTAGATAATCACACATGTTATTCCCCACAGAGGGTAAAAACCATGTACCTGACCTAATGGTGGTTTTGTATTTCTCATATGATACACCGTTTGGTGATATTAAATTATTTTTTTATAAATCCTTGTTATATAATATAATCTGTTAAATGTTTTTTATATGAAATAGATATACGGCCCTCAGAATCTGACATTAACTCAGTTCATATCTCTTAAAATATTCAATAGAATATTCCATGATTGAAAATTGGATTTTACCCTTATGAAAAAAATTATTAAGGGATTTTTTCTGAAAACATACATTTTCACATTAAAATAATTATAAATTTTTTAAAAAATAGGGTTGTTATTATCCTTAAAATTTTAGGATATTAAAATTCTTACCCTCTATTGACATCTTATCCTGAAGAATGATCTCTAGCGGTATCACACAAAAAATAGTCTACTAATCATTTTCATCATTCTCACACTCCCATGTCCCCTACATTATCCTTCCATACGACCTCCAAATACAAACTAGTGGTAGCATGTTTCCTCAAAACATATTATAGCTTTAGTTTATATTCTACACCAGATGCACTTAATAAGTTAAATATGTCTCCAAATAAATTTCCTCACAGTCAACAACATGGTCATGTTCGGTTTTGCACCTCCAAATATTTGACCCATGGATCATGTAGTTCATCCCTCAACATTGACAAGGGAGGCATGGATGATACCTCATTTCCCTTGTCCACTTGGTGATATGAATGGGCCATACAAAAATAGGTGACATATTTCCCTACTTTTATAGATTTTTCAATAACTGTGTTTTCACTCTTAAGAAAGCATTATATCCTATATTAAACTAAAAATTCCTCCCCTATGGTCCACTTGAAGTCTATTTCCACCTGGAGATTTAACCAACTTATTCTATATTAACTTCCCTCTCTAGAAGGTCTCCTAAAAAATATGCGGCAAAAAACTATTGCCTTACCCATCACAAGAAAATAGTGTAGTAAAAGACGTGTCCTCCTATGAAGATCCTCATGAAATTTGATTTGATTCGAATACTAGTAAATATCATTGTACGCAAACTCAATAAACGATTTTTGATCTACACATGATCCACTAAATTCCAAGATGCTATCTTAAAAAATGTCACTCAATATACATATAGATTTCTTAGACCTTATATATATTTGAGGATGGTACTCGATGCTCAATATTACAAAATTTAATAGGTATTTATGTAACCCCAACCAAAATCATGATGTAAGACATACATCTTTATATGAAACAGTGTTCATGGTAAATTTTTGTAGATTTATGATCTCTCAGATATAATTATTTCCAAGATACTCGACTAAGTGAGTCACTCTGATCGATTATAAGTGAGTAAATTCTATTAACTAATATACAATCACCATGACCACATCATGACTCCTAGGTGTCCTGAGTAACCCCATCACAAATTCCTTTTTTATTTCCTCCTACATCTAATTACATATTAGAAGTGGCTGCAACAACCCACCTAGACGCTGGTACTCAGCCTTTACCCTTTAACTAGAGGAGAATGGGGAGATTAAACTAACAATGCCTCTCTTCATCCTCATCCACTATAACAAATTCTATATGTTATGATACATCTTGTACACACAAGGATTTACACCCATCTATAGTTATGGTAATTCAATATCAATTACCATATAATAGAAGCATGTACTACTACACTCACATATTGCAAGTTCAATTTGTCATTGTTCATCAAACTTTCGTGTATTAAGTCACGTCAATCTAATTTTTCCCTTATCATATTACACTCAAGTTACGAATTCAATCTAGTACTCAACTATTTAATAAGAGAATATGTGACTAACAAGGGAGAAAAATCCATATAAACTTCTTCCTCTAAGGAATTCATCCTATAATCATCCAATAAGATCATCACAAAGCCTTTCCCCTCTGAGAGCCTCTCTCGAAGCTATTTCTATATATATTTCATACTTATAAAAGAATATGTAATAATATTACACATTATATGTTCATATACAATCTTAAATGTTATCATCTTTAGATACTCAACCCCGTAGCTATGTCTTAGGTTTAGTCCACTATGTGTAGAGATATAGGGAGGCTACTATGGGTTCTATAAATAAAAAATCACCCATTAAAGAGATAATATATACATCCATTTAGATAATTAAATATAGATGTTAGATCCAATTAATGTGTATGGTAGTTCATATCATGGGTTTTTAGCTGAAGATATCAATTGGCTACTACCATCTCCCTTTGTATCAACACCATTCCCAGAAAAAAAAATAGGATGTATCACATAATATTGTATAACCAATACCAGGATTGAGGATTGTCAATAGTAGAGTTGTTTTCAAAATACTATTTAGATCAAGGAACACCTTTTCACAATATTCAGACCACTACGTCTTCACTTCCTTATTTTTTAGTGAGAACATGGGTGTTGATAGATGAGAATTTATAGAATAAACCATCTATAATATACTAACAAACTTTGAAAAACCATAATAACAAACACATTATGAGGACATGTCCCATACATGACTACCTCCACTTTGGTTCTACAGATATAACGATCTAATACCCCACATTTCCTAGTAACATCACCTATTGAATATAAAATTCTCATTTTGATAGCTTAATATAAATTATATGCGCATGAATCACACTTGGTACTAGCATAAGGTTCCTACCATGTTATTATGTTGTCAACAAGTATATGATGATATCATCATAGAACATTATGACTAATTGGTCTATGTTTGGATGTAATATATTTTTCATGAGGTCCATCAACATTTCTAGTGCATTAATCACCCCAAACGACACCACCATGTACTAATACAATTCATACCTACTCCAAAAACCAATATTTGGACAATCATCCTCCGTAACTCACAACTAGTGAATGTCTGATAGAATTTCAACCTTTTAGTTCCAATGAGCACCCCATAATTGGAAAAAATGATCATTAATCTGGGTAAACAAATATCAATTCATCACCGTCAACTAGTACACCATTTTTTAATCAATGTATAGCCTAATACTACCATTTTTCTTCATAGAAAACAATATAGGTGAGCCCAATGGTGAGTTACATGGACATATAAACACCTTCCACTCCATGTTTTTTGACTAAATAATGTGTTCCTTTATCATTGTCAGCACCATATGATATAGAGTACCAAAATGGTTGTCCCTCATCCTAAACACAATATTAGCTTAATATATTTGTTCTTAAGAGTCTATACTAGGTTAATTATCCATAACAATTTCAACCCATTACCCAAGATTCTAAGGTCCTCTATCTCCGTAGATGGATGAAGAATGATGTTGTAATGTACGGTAATAATTTCCCGCATTTTTTGAGCTCATAATCCTAGGAGATGCACTAAGACAATGTCTTCAGATAGAATTGACCACATGGCCTACACCACTGAATTGGATCAAGGGGAGTCTCCACTACATATCTTATATTTATAGTGGTAATTTAGAATCATCCTTCCTTGAAAATGTATTTAGTAATGCCTCCCATGTAGTCCCATATGACTATGTCAAGGGAGAATATTTTTGTAGTAAGTTGTAAAACACATTATAAATGAAACTATGTCATCAGTATAAACCCTAATCATATTATAAGATAAACCATGGTTTTTTCAAGAGTCCGCCCATAACCCATGGTATACCACAGATAATGATAATCCTTGTTAATATCTCTACATGTTATTCATATTCAAGATATTTATACTATAAATACAACATTTTTAGTACAACTAATAATCTCCAATAATGATATATAATAAAATTTGAAATATATATATCATATAAGGATAAAATATCACAAAATGATAGCACAAATGATGGAATTTAATTAAGATATATAGTGAGGAACATAAATAAGTTTATAAATAGAATATAAACCTATTTTTCCAGTCATGATTCATGAATTTACCAGAAATAAAAAACATATATCAACATCACGTGCATCAACAATGGTTATTTTAATCAATGGTAATAGAAAAACATAAATTCCAAACATTATAGAAACAAGGAGGTCCACTATGTAGTTCTGGGATCGAACTATCAAATCTCTCATACCAGAATCACAATCATCTTGTATCTTTTCTATCCTATCCCATAAATAGGTAAAAATAAGAAAAAGTTAGTTAATCTGGATCCAACGATGCCATTTTGTTTCTTCCCAACCAGAACCACCGTTATTGAGCTGGAGTGCATCCTAAACACATGTGTTTCTCCCCACATTCAAGTGGTTTCTAACTAGTTGAGAGAGTCTGAGTGAGGTAGTGGGAGACTATTCCATCAATATCATGTAATATGATCAATAATAAACAATTGCTAATGTAATAAAAATTATGACTAAACTTGAAGAATTACTGAATAAATGGAATACAAGAGAAGTAAATGAGAACAAACCCTAAAAGTGGAAATCTTGTCCATGTTAAATAAAGAAAAACAAATATATGATAAACATCAGGTCATGTCTACTTCATTCCTGTCCCACCCCCATCTCTATTCCCCTTAGCATAATAGTCCACAATAAGGGTTTTTACCTATTATCGATCTATTAGGAAATCTAAATGTGCACCTAAATGCTTGAGTAGTGTGTGAGTGTAAGACTCAGAAGGAAACCAAAAATTCATTCAAAACATGATATTATCAAATATGTGTGTGTATGAAATAATAATAAAACTATATTATAATTATTTCAAGGCACAATCCAAAAAACTAGCAGTCATACGCTAATTGAATCCCCAAACTATGTAAAATGTGTCTACTTAAGCTCAATGAGATAAGGATAATCAATGCGTCAAACAAAAAAAGGTCTATCCATGATGCTCATGAATCATGATACTCAACATGATATTATTTAGAAACGTTTAACATATATGGAACCACTCGAATCTTATTCTCGTTATTCATTAAGAATCGAGGGATACATGTAAATCACTTGGCATCTAGAACATACCACTTGGAATAAACTAGGCATTGGGTATGTCAAAAATAATCCATGAGGAATATTCTTACTCCTACACTTTTCATATGACCATCATCATCATAGGCTTTACACACTCCTCATCTAAGGGATAAACATGTGATGATGGTACAACTGCCTTGGGATCAATGAAAAATATCTCAAAAGCACACGTTGCATGGCAGAATACATGAGAAAGAATAACAAGTCCATATTATTAAGGTATCAAAATAAAACATGTGATCAACATTGAACATGAATAACAAACTACTAATTACTCATGGAAATTAGTGTCAAATAATGTTATTATGGCTACACACACATGAATATGCGATCGTAATCTTTTATGATCATCGAATATGTCTACACATATACCATATTAATGTAAATTTCTAACAAAACCAATATTTAAGGAACATAATAACTCAAATGAATCGATGCCAAAAGAAAGGATAAACTGTCTTTTGTGGTTTGATAATTATAATATAAATCTCAATATTCAAGAACACAACATCATGGCCATATTATCATTAAAATTGACATGATGATTCATGAGGATTCTCAAGCGTTCCTAGAACCCAAACCAGTTATTTTATATCATTTAGATATAAAACATCATAAGTGAGAATACATTCTACCTTTAATATATTATTCTAATTATAATTATTTGTCCATCTATGGGATCACAAAAACCTCATTAAGAGTAATTATCATTTAATAATTTTTCATAAATTATCATTTTACAATTATCTAATGATAATTTATCATAATCTATATCTTTATAATTATATTATATAATTTATCCTAATTTATCCTTTATAATTATAATTTTTTGATTTTTTATAAATTTTCTTTTATTATTATCTTGTCATAATTTAAAAAAATGTTCGCATTTATAATAAACTTTTGAAAATATAATATAAATTATCCTTTTATGATTATATTTGGGTAATTTATCCCAATTTATCCATTTATAGTTATATATAATAAATTTTTATAAAATATTAATTATAAATTTGTTTTATAATAAAATATCCTAAAAAACATAAATAAATTATACTATGATAATCTAGGAACTCCTAATTGATAATTTTAATAATTATCCTTGATAATCATTTGATTTTTGTTTTATAATTTACTAAATATCATATAATAATCTCATAATTATTTTTTTGCAATTTTATAAAATTTCATTTTATAATCGTATTATATTTTAATTATTTAAGGTAATTATCTATCAATAATATGTTTAATTATACATTAATAATTTTGATAATCATTCATTGGTAATCATGTTCAATTAGCTTTTGATTATTTCAATATAAATTATCCTTTGAAATTTTCTGCAATTATATTTTTATAGCTTGATGTGATTATGAATATATAAATATTATTTCATAATTCATAAAAATTATCATGTTATAATTCATTTTAGTTATCATTGATGAAAAAAATGCAAAAACTTTTGATAATTTTTTTCGAAAACATTATCCCTTGAAAAAAATAATGTTATTATCATTTGATAATTTTGAGTTTTATTATATTTCTATTAAAACCAATTTTTTAGAATTCTAGAAAATATAAATAAAAAAAATAAAAGGTAATTATATAAAACAAATTTTAAAGTAACTTGGGAATCATGAATCACATATAGGGATAGGCGGTGTCTTATGCGTAGAATATGAATAAAGCCCAAAATTAGGTCTTTCGAGGTCCCCCAATCATGTAAAATGAGTATTTAGATATATTGTCATTAGAAAAAACAATAAAGGATGAATGAGAAATGGTTTCTGTATTTGTAATACCAAATGCGCAAATGTTCATTACTCAAATATAGAAAAAATATTTTGATTTTCATTTCAACTGAAAAAAAGGTGGAGGGTTTTATTTTTCCCCACTAATACATTGATGAATGTAATTATAAAAAACAAGTGTAGTGTGATGGATTTTCAAACCTCCATGACTTAAAAATGTGGGTTATGAATTTTGGGGATGAATATTGAAGGGTGAAAATTTGTTTTTATTAAATAAATTAATAATTATCATATTAACAAAATTAATAACAATTGAAATATGAAAAAATGCATGATGCACACAATATTTATATCTCTCTTAGGAATACCCCACAAATAAGATGTAATGGTGGTCTATGATTTCTCAAATGATAGACTTTTATGAATATACAAATTTTTTTATAAAATTAATTTTAATATAAATATTAATGAAGTTATCATCACATGCAGTCCTTACAAACTCCCAATGCATAAAATTTTTAAGCTCAACATAGGGTAAAGCCAATGTCATAGACCTAATAATAGTATCATATTTCTCAGCAAATGCACAATTTGGATGATATTAAAGTAGATATTATGCACAAAAATTTTAGGCCCTACCCAGGTTAAACCCCACATCCCAGAAATAAGGGTGTCCACAGATTTCGCATTTGATTTATCATTGGGGAGATATTTTTTCATCTTTTATAAATCATGGGTGCTTCAGATAATCTTTTTATTAATTTTATTTCATCTTTAAGGAGTCCCTATGGGCCTAAAAATCTCACAATAACTCATAACATTTCTTTAATAATATAATATAGAATATTATATGATTATTGGGTGGATTTTACATATAACAAAGCCTTTAAAAAATTATGTTATTTTTTATTTTAAAACATCATTTTTAGATAAACATACATATAAATTATTTACAAGGTGTTTTTTAGTATCTTTTTAAATATAGGATATTAAAATTTTATATTCACACATTAAAAATTTATTATTCTTTTGATGTCTAAATTTGAAATCAGAATGTGTTGGATAAAGGTGATGTTATCTGTTGTTAGTGAGAACATAGGTAGCCCAGAAATGGATGTTTTGAATTATATAATTGAAAAAGTTAGATTTGAGATATTTTATAGTTTCATAATGTATGAAGGGATAGTATTGTATAGAAAATACCCACTCATTGGTAGTTAGAGAGAGGTAATTATAAGAGTAAGTTTACTAATAGTGAAAATGATATGTGTTTTCAAATGAATATTGGTTACAATAAGTTACATGACATGTAGTGTCTATGAGTTACTTATTTTTATCCCCATATTCTAAAAATATACTATTTGTGTAACACAATTAATTATAAAAATTGTAGTATAATATGAATGAACTATATTGAATATGTTATTGCATATATAATTATGAGGTTTTACTTGAATAATAAGTCACATGGAGGTATGTATTGGGCATTCTAAATTACTAAAATCATAGTTAATATTATTTAACACTCATTATGTATGTTTTCAAAGGAATAAGTTATTCCATGAAGAATTGATCATCCAGGGAAGTGAAATTACTATTATGTTTTATTTCACACCTAGATTGTAAAAGATCAATATCAAGAGGAATGTGAACCAATCCATTATCAGTGTAATAAAGAGATAATTAAATTTTTTTTCCTATATTTGAATGATATTTCCCTCTAGGATGTGTAAAATTGAGAGGAATGATGTAGTGTCCCATTGGTGAGGTGTGAAAATCATATAACTTTTGGAAAATGGGGTGACCGTTTAGGAGAAGTGAGATATCCCTATATATTTTAAGTGGAGTGAACCTAATAATTAGAGTGATCTAACTCAAAACCAATACTAAAATCTACTTAGTATATTCATGTACATTGATGCATTAATATTGTATGATCCATAGTTTTAAGAAACCATTTTGTCACTAATGTATTGTTCCTCTAATTTTCTCTATATCAATTAATCTTGGACCTTTTATGGATATCTATTTAGTTAGAAAAGGACCCAAGGGTGTATGGGGATTGTTCAGAGCCTGGAACACATTTTTTGGGGAATATGGAAAAGTTGAATGATTGACATATTATTGGAACACAGTTTTACTAACCATGTGGATGTTGTTATTTCAGTGAGATCCATTTCTCAAGGTTGGAGCAGTACTGTGTAGCATAACCACTCAAGTACCCCTTCTTCCTAGGTAACTATGTGGAGAAACCATGAACATAGTAATTTGTTCTGGGTAAAATGTTCTTTTTTCAACTAACGATCAAATTTGATCCCTATTTATTCCCTAATACAGTAACTAGTGGATTTAACCTATATTTTCTCACATTTTCAGCTTCTTGAAATTATAGGGATTGAATAAAGAGATATCTTTCATCTAGGACATGTTAGAGATTTTGTTTGCCATGTTGGATGCACAATGGTATGTACTCAAGTCTATTTAACCCTTTTCCTTTCCTTTCCCTATCGGCTTCTTTATCAAGGTGTGAGTATTTTTCCTCTTTTCAAAAATCTACTCTAACCTGAACACAATCATGGGCTATGTCACGACCCGTCCTCGGGGCCCGTGTTGTGACTACCCCAAGCCCCCCTTCCATAGACCAGGGGCCGACAACTAGCACCAAGGCGTAATTCTTGGTAAAAAGGGAAGGCATTGCCTTTGTAAAGTAAAAAAACACCACAGAGAAAGAAATAAGAAGTAAACACTAAGTAAAAACAGGGTACAACAGTATGTGCGGAAAAGTATGTGGGCCAGAATACAAAGCCAAACTAAAAGTAAAGTAAAACTGAAAAAGGGAGTACAACAACTGAAAAGTAAAGCTGTAGCCTCGAGCCGTCCACTGGAAGTCCCACCTGAAGGGTGGGTATAGATAGCCTCCACAGCTCCTTGGGTCAAGCCGTCCGCTCCGTGTACGTCCCGCCCAATGGTCAACCTCCAGGTACCGACCTGCTCCGCAAGCCTCAACCACGATCAACTCTGTCAGTCGTCTGCAACCAACACAACGTAGTGCGGGCATAGCACGTGAAGGGGTGAGTATAAGCTACTCAGTAGGGACCCCGAGACCCCCGAAGGTCTCCCAGAATCGAAAAAGGATAATCCCCAAAGGAAAGATACAATCACGAAATAACATCTGACACTTCTTAGGTATATGACCATACGTATACCTAAGTCGTCAATTCCAGTTCGGCTCCAACATCTGAGCCCAAGATCGATCGCATCGACACAGGATAGCACAACACAATCCCCATAGGAAAGAAAATCAAGATTCAGATCAAACAGGTATACTTCTATGTAAGACGATATAGATGATCAGGTGTATCCACTAATTCATCTAAGTCGTCGGACCCACATAGGATCGATAGGTAACTAACCCCCGCAATGACCCACAAAGGATCGAAAGGTAACTAACCCCTGCAATGACCCACAAAGGATCTGACACGCACAAGATCGATAGGTAACTAACCCCCGCAATAACCCACAATGGATTAATAGGTAACTAACCCCGGCAATGACCCACAAAGGATCTGACCCACACAGGATCGATAGGTAACTATCCCCCGCAATGACCCACATAGGATTGGACCCACACCGGATCTATAAGCGCTGGCCCACACAGGACCGCTGAGTGCTAACCCACACAGGATCTGACCCACACAGGATCGGTAGCACTGATCCACGTAGGATCACTGAGTGCTGTAGTCGTCGCCGTTGAATCCATGGAGGATTTCTACACAGTCGTCGTCGTCGCAGTCGCAGCCAGCTCTAGGGTTCCCGCACACAGCAAGCTCGTTTAGGAGGGTCCGCTCCACGAGCCGAGGGGCTAATACATCAACTGACATGATGTCCGGAGTTGATGTATCCAAAAGATCTGTATCCTCAACAAGAACTCAAATTCACAAACGGCGTGTCAATCGGACTCCCGGTCTGAGAGTTATTGGCATTTTGCGTCCCAGGGGCTCGGTTGGTTTTTAAGTCAAAACCAACCCGACTGTACTCCAACTCCGTACAAACCTTGAGGGGAGTAATCCAAAAGGTCCATCTCACTAAGAGTAATCCAAAATAGTCTATGGCACGTCAATCGGACGTCCAGAGCTCAAGTTATAAGTGTTTCCGCTCCGAGGGCCCGAGTTATGGGCAACAGACTCAAACAGTCTGAAGATGGGGGGTCTGGGCCTGGTCCGACCTGGCCCAACCCACTGGGTCGGCCCGAATTGGGTCGACCCAACCCGGTTCCGGGTCGGACCCGGTTGGGCGCGGCCCGGCCCGGTGCGGCCGGTCCAGCCCGGGGTGGCCCAGCGCTGGCCGAGCGGGTCGGCTCGGCACTGGCCGAGCGGCCACACAAAAGGGAGGCACCACACCCTTGAATGAAACTGCGGCCCTGAGTGGCGGCCGCCCCTTGCCAACGGACGCGGCCAAGCGCTGCATCCCGCCTCCCTCGGTCCCGTGCGGTTGCGGAACCAGCGGCAGGCCGCCGCGTCTTCAGCCGCGGTGGCCCTTCCCGGCGGCGCGCAAGGCGTCGCCGCCTCCTGGTGGCCATCCAGTGCCGACCGTCGCCTCCGGCCTCCAGCGGTGTTTTCCAGGGACCACCGGACGTTCTCCGGTGGTCCGTTTTGCCTACCGTCTTCGCCAGCGGTCGTCCTAGGATCGTCTCTTCACTTCGAAGACCTCAAAATGCCCTTGTAGCCTGCTTCGTCGTCGCCGGCCGATCCGCACACCAAGAACGAAGAAACGGAGGGTTCAGACTTGTTCATTGGTCCGTACCCACCGCATTAGCAGTTTAAATGGCTTCCGAAAAATTTGAAACACATGCTGAGGATATAAATTACATTGATTTAATTGAACCAAAACCCATACCTCAAGCGTCGTCGAGAGAGGGTTTGTCGCGGAATTGCACGTCGCGGAAGAAGGAACGCGGAAGGGAGAATCATCGCATCCTGGAGAAAGGATTCGTCGGCGTCACGTCGTCGATCTCTGAGGAATCTTCTGTTCTTTTCAACCTTCGTTGGAGGTCGGCGTTCTTCGCGTTCTTTGTGTTCTTCGCATTCTTCGCGTTCTTCGTGTTCTTTGTGTTCTTCGCGAGGAAGGAGTGCCTCACGGATTGATTGATTACTCCCAAACCTCTCACAACCCATCAAACCATAATAAAATATATTTTTTTCTTATTTTATTAACACACAAACCGAAATTTTGAATTCCAAAACCGAAACAATCAATTAAGTGAATTAATTGCAACATTTTGACCGCCAAATTAATTGAGGCGTTTCATAACCAGATTAAATGCAAGGGTTAACTTCATTAAAAATGGGGGGTGTGGGTGCGTTACTTAAATAAAGAAGGGGGTTTAAGAAGAAAAGAAATGGTGGGGCTCATGTGGGCCCCACCTCAGAAATATCCTACCTAATGGGTAGGATATTTTGGGTCTCACTTCTTCCACTAGATAGGTTAAACAAAAAATAAAATAAAATTGGTTTCCCACTTTTATTTTATTTCTTTACTTAACCCCAAAAATTAAAAACCACACCCAAGCAAACACAACTCTAGAAAAGGTGTTTCTAAGCAATTACCAGCGATGCGATTCCATCGGTGCCCTAAGAATTCGATTCCGAGCACCGGTTCAAAAGTTAGAAAAACCCGCTCGTTCGTTCACTGAACGTACCTGAGCTAAACTTCAGAAAATGATTCCGGGCACACCGGGCCTCTGAATCAGGTGCCGTCAAAATCTACGTTCTTGTAAAATTCCCATGAAAATAAAGAAAAAAATTTCCTTGAATTTTATGGGTCTTTACATCACTACCACATCAGTGATTTACGTCCCCGTAAAGATACATCATAAACTAGAGATAAAAATGTGGGTACTGAGCACATATCTGAGCTTCCCACTCCCAAGTGCTCTCCTGGAGGTTCCCATGCTTCCATCTGATGTGCCCTATAGGAATCGACCGTCCACGTAGGACCCGCTCCGGTCGATCCTCTATCTCCAGTAGGACCTCCGCAAAACTCTCCCCATCATCAACGTCCATCTCCCCATGGTCGATGATATGTGTCGGGACGTGCACATATCTATTTAGCTAGGATACGTCGAAGACGTTGTGCACCCGGTTCAACTGAGGTGGTAGTGCTAGGAGATAATCCACCTCTCCAATCCTACTAAGGACCTAGAATGGTCCGATGAAGTGTGGAGACAACTGTTCGCCATGGCCAAATCTCCGTAATCCACGTCGAGGTGAGACCCTCAAGAAGACGTGGTCACCATCCTCGAACTCTAGTGGCCTCCACCTCCTGTCAGCATAAGTCTTCTGCCGGCTCTGAGCTGTCCTCATCCGCTCCTAGATGACCTAGACCTTCTCTATCTTGGCCTGGACCATCTCCTATCCCACAAGTGCTGACTCCCTAGGGTTTTTCCAGCATAGAGGAGATCTGCAAGGTCGGTCGTACAACGCCTCGTATGGTGCCATCCCAATTTTGGAGTGGTATATGTTGTTGTACGCGAACTCCACTAAGGGTAGGTGGTCCTCCCAGCTGCGAACAAAGTCGAGGACACATGCGCGGAGCATTTCTTCAAGAGTCTGTATGGTCCTCTCCGTCTGACCATCTGTCTGAGGGTGAAAGGCGGTGCTAAAACTTAGCTGCGTTCTGAACGCCTCCTGCAACCCCTTCCAAAGCTGGGATGTAAAGCGAGAATATCGACCAGAGATGATAGATGATCGCACACCATGAATCCATACAATCTCCTAAACGTAGAGATGTCCCATGCTCTCCACTGAGCCCTGCTCTCTAATGGGTCGGAAGTGAGCCGACTTGGTGAGTCGATCGAAAATCACCCAAATGGAGTCGTGACCTCTGGAAGTGCGTGGAAGTCCAGTCACAGAGTCCATAGATATATCGTCCCACATCCACTACAGGACCTCCAAGGGCTGCACCAAACCTGCTGGTACCTGGTGCTCTGCCTTCACCTGCTGGCAGGTGAGGCATCGAGAAACGAACTCTGCCACAACCTTCCTCATGCGTGGCCACCAGTGTTGTCGTCTGAGATCCTGGTACATCTTTCCCACTCTAGGATGTACCTCCAAAGTGGAAGTGTGAAACTCTCTCAACACCTCCTCTCGTAATGCAACCGGTACTAAGGTACATCCTCTGAAAGGGACATCGTGCTCTCATACCACAGAGAATCTATCTGGTGACTGTCCTGAGGATATCTACGCACGCCGCGTCTCATAGTCGGTGTCCCCACACTGTGCCTCTCTGACCCGCTACAGTAGTGGAGGAGTGACTGTGAGGTACTGAAGGAAGTCTGCTCTATCTCTATCCATGAAGGACATCTGATAAGCGGCTAGCTACTCTATCGCCTCCCCAAGTAGCTGAATTCCTATCCTCCTGGTGAGTGCATCGGCTACTATGTTCCCCTTTCCAGGAGTATAAACTATCTCAAAGTCATAGTCCTGGAGGAACTCGAGCCATCACCTCTATCTCAGGTTCAGGTCCTTATGCGAGAAGTTGTACCTGAGACTCTGGTGGTCAGAATAGACTGTAAAGCACTCGCCCCTCATATAGTGTCACCACATCTTCAGAGCGAAGACCACTGCTGCTAACTTCAGGTCATGGGTAGCGTAGTTCTGCTCATGCTTCCTCAACTGATGTGATCTGTAGGCGATCATTTCCCGCTCCTGTATCAGGACACATCCGAGTCCAGTCCCTGATGCATCGCATTAGACAAAGTAGCCTACTCCCTTCTCTGGTAGCCTCAAGATAGGTGCGCTGGTCAATCTCTATCTCATATCCTGGAAGCTCTAATGACATCTGTCTGATCACACAAAGGGTTTACCCTTCTTCGTCAAAGATGATAGTGGTTCTGCATGTCTGGAGAAGTCTGCCACAAATCTCCTGTAGTATCCATCTAGTCCCAAGAAACTCCGCACCTCCATCACGCTCCTGGGTTGCTCCCAAGCTAGCACTGCCTCAATCTTCGCAGGATCAACCACAAATCCCGCCTTATAGAGGACGTGTCTCAATAAGTGGACCTCACATATCCAGAACTGTCACTTCGAGATCTTTCCATAATGCAGGTGCTCTCGGAGTGTGTCTAGTATAACCCGTAAGTGGTAGGCCTGCTCCTCCTTAGTCGTCGAGTATATCAAAATGTCTTCGATGAAGACCACGACAAATCGATCGAGGTATGGCTGAAAGATCCTATTCATGAGGCCCATGAACACTTCTGGAGGATTGGTCACGCTGAAAGGCATAACCAAGAACTCATAGTGGCCATACCGATATCTGAAGGTCGTTTTCTTCAAGTCCTCATCCTGAACTCTGAGATGATGATAGCCTGATCTAAGGTCTATCTTCGAGAACCACCGTGCTCCCTTGAGCTGATCGAATAGGTCATCAATCCTCATTAGCGGATACTTGTTACTCACTGTCACCTTGTTCATGAGATGATAATCGACACAAAGTCGCAAACTCCCGTCCGCCTTCTTGGCAAACAAAATCGGGGAAGCCTAGGGTGAAACACTGGGTCGGATGAATCCCTTTCGCTGAAAGTCCTCCAACTGTACCCGTAGCTCTCGAAGCTCAGCGAGAGCCATCCAATATGCTGGGGTGGATATCGGGGCTGTCTCGAGGTACGGATCAATATAAAATTCTACCTCTCCGCGAGGAGGTAGTCCTGGAACGTCGTCAGGGAAAACGTCCGCATACTAATCCACCACTGCAGTAAAACTAGGACTACCCACGTCAACTACTCCTAGGATGAGGCGAGCCAACGGATGAGTGATGGGTTTTCCTCTCCTCTGCGAGAGTCCATCCTGTGCTGCGAAGGCTCCTTTCTCACCGGTGAAGGTGAAGCTGCTCCTGTAGGTGCGTACACACCGCACCCTGCGCCTAATACAGTCAATCTGAGCATGTACTGTAGATAACCAATTCATGCCCAAGATGACGACGTAAGGCTTCGACACTACTACAAGAAGATACCAGCCAAAGCTCTCGCCTCCTAGAGTAAGCTCACACTACCGGCCTCAGTGCGTCATCATCGAGTATGCTCCCGTAAGAGTCTCTATCCGTAAGGATCGAGCTAACGGCTCTGTCGGAATCACCGAGCTTAGAAAAAGGGCAGCGAATATGAAATAATGACTCGCTCATGTGTCTATAAGAACTGCATCAAGGGTGGAATAGACACAGATAGGCCCTCGAATCATCTCTGGCGCACTGTGGTCGTAGGCCTCTGCTGCCTAGAGTTGTACCTGTCTCTGCCCTCCAGCTCCCTGTGGTTGGAGTTGACCTCCTGGGGGTGGTGGTGGTAGAGCCTCAAAGCGTCGCCCACCACTTTCTACCTGGCCAGCTCCTCTGCCTCATCCTCCTACTCCCTGCGGACCGCTACGGTCGACCCTCTGCCTCTACCTGGGTGGTCCCTCAACCATCTACTGCTCCTCGGCACGACGGGTCAGGAAGTCACGAGCCATGTGTGCCCCGCACCATGAAGCCAGTGTCCTGAGGTCGTCTGCTAGAGGGTCTAGTCTTCCTGGACCCATGAGTCATACGTCGATTGCCTACTGTAGGAGAATCTCTACGTGCCACCCTGTGGTAGGTCTCGCTGATGATGTAGGCTAAGCAAGGAAGCTCTGGATGATAAGGGATTGCTCCAGTACCCCTGCCTATTTCGGAATGCTGATGGAGATCAGTGATGCCCTGATCCCCTACCTCAATCTCTGCTCAATGTTCCGGGCCCGGAAGAATGGTTCTCGTACAATGTTCCTCGAATAGCACGCGAGATCTGTAAATCTCACCGAGTACTAGGCCACCGTCAAGATGCCCTGCCGCAGCTGTAGTAGCTCCTAGATGCGCACCACACGGAGGATAGCTGGGACGAACTCTGAGCGGAAGAGGCTCTCAAAGTCTGTCCAGAGGAGAGATGCCTCATCGTGCACCTGGAGCATCCAGATCCATCATCTGCCTACTGCCGCGTGCAGGAGGCTCACTACGAGGATCACCACGAGGTCTGCTGGTGTCCTCACTAACCTGAAAACTCGTACAACTGCCTCCATTCAATCCTCGGCTGCCTGAGGGTCCATCTCCCCGCGGAACCTGGGTGGTCGCTGACGCTGAAACTCAAGAAATGCACTAAGGTGGCGTGCATCGTCCGCGGCTCGGGCTGGTAGCATCGGTGGATCGGCGGGTAGAGGCACCGCCGGTGCCTCTGCTGTCAAAGGGCCTTGTACTAAGGCCTCATCGCTCGGCGGGCTGTCATCACGCACAACACTCGGAACCCTAACTGGCCGCCGTCATGGGGCCATCCTGAAAAGAAACAGGTGCACCACGGAAAAACAGTATACCTGGTGAGCTGACATAAAGTAATCACAATGAAAACTTAAAACACACATGCAATAAATGTTTTCGTGCATTGAGTTAGAAATCAAAAGTCAGGGTCCTGGTGTACGGATACGTTGGCCGCCGCATCAACACTGGAATCCTGGACTGATAACCACACTCAATACCCTTAACACTATTTCATCACATAGAAGAAAGATCAGACTACAATGTTCTGCGGTAGAACTGAACTCCTCTGATACCAATTTGTCACGACCCGTCCTCGGGGCCCGTGCCGTGACTACCCCAAGCCTGCCTTCCATAGGCCAGGGGATGTCGACTAGCACCAAGGCATAATTCCTGGTGAAAAGGGAAGGCATTGCCTTTGTAAAGTAAACAAACACCACAGAGCAAGCAAGAAGAATTAAACACTAAGTAAAAATAGGGTACACCAGTATGTGCGGAAAATTAAGTGGGCCAGAATACAAACCCAAACTGAAAGTAGAGTACAACTGAAAAAGGGAGTACAACAACTGAAAAGTAAAGCCGCAGCCTCAAGCCGTCCACTGGAAGTCCCACCTGAAGTGTGGGTACAGATAGCCTCCACACCTCCTCGTGTCTAGTCGTGTGCTCCTTGTACGTCCCGCCCAATGGTCCACCTCCAGGTACTGACCTGCACAACATGCCTTAACCACGATCAGCGCTGTCCATCGTCTACAACCAACACGAATTCGTGTGGGCATAGCCCGTGTAGGGGTGAGCATAAGCTACTCAGTACGGACCACGCGACCCCCGAAGGTCTCCCAGAATCCACAATGGATAATCCAAAAAGAAAAGATACAATCACGAAGTAACATCCAACACTTCTTAGGTATATTCCCATACATATACCTAAGTCATCAATTCTAGTTCAGCTCCAACATCCGAGCCCATGTTCGATCACATCAACACAGGACAGTACGACACAATCCACATGGGAAAGAAAATCAAGATTCAGCTAACACATGCATTCTTCTTCATAAGAAGATAGAAATGATCAGGTGTAGCCACTGATTCATCTAAGTCATCGAACCCACATAGGATCGATAGGTAACTAACCCCCACAATGACCCACAAAGGATCTGACCCACACATGATCGATAGGTAACTAACCCCCGCAATGATCCACAAAGGATATGACCCATAGAGGATCGATAGGTAACTAACCCCCGCAATGACCCACAAAGGATCTGACCCACACAAGATCGATAGGAAACTAACCCCCGCAATGACCCACACAAGATCGGACCCACAGTGGATCTGTAGGCGCTGGCCCACATACGACCGCTGAGTGCTGACCCACATAGGATCTAACCCACACAAGATTGGTAGCACTGATCCATGTAGATCACTGAGTGCTGTAGTCGTCTCCGTCGAATCCATGGAGGATTTCTGCATAGTCGTCATTGTCGTCGCAGTCGCAGCCACCTCTAGGGTTCCCGCAAAAAACAAGCTCGTTCGGGAGGGTTCCCTCCACGAACCGAAGGGAAGATACATCAACTGAAACATATTCCAGATTTGATGTACCAAAAAGTTTCGTATCGTCAACAGGAACTCAACGTCACAGACGGCGCGTCAATAAGACGCCCGGTCTGAGAGTTATTGGATTTTTTTCATCCTAGGGGTCCGGTTGGTTTTTAAGTCAAAACCAACCGGACCATACTCCAACTGCATCCAAACATCGAGCGGAGTAATACAAAAGGTTTTTCTCACTACTAGGAATCTAATAAAGTCGACCGCATGTCAATCGGACGTCCGGAGCTCAAGTTATAAGCATTTCCGCTCTGAGGGCCCGGTTGGTTTTGTGTACGAACCAACCTGGCCGAACCCAAAGTACTACTAAACCTTGACTTTTATATACCAAAATGACCGTCTCGATCCAATAATCTCTACGAAACTGACGTTGCATCAATCGGGGGTCCGTAGCCCATGTTATGGGCAACAGACCGAAAGAGTCCGAAAATGGGGCGTGTGGGCCTGGTCTGACCCGGCCCAACCCCCCTGGGTCAGCCCGAACTGGGTCGAACCAACCCAGGTCCGGGTCTGCCCCGGCCGGGTGTGACCTAGACCGGCTGGAGCTGCCCGGCCTGGGGCGGTCCAGCGCTATCCGAGCGGCCGCGCAAAAGGGGTGTGCCGCCCCCTTGAATAAAACCACGGCCCTGGGTGGGGCCGCCCCTTGCCAACGGACAGGGACGAGAGCCGCGTCCCGCCTCCCTCGGTTCCGCGCAGTCGCAGGACCAGCGGCCTGCCGCCGTGACTGAAGCCGCGATGGCCCTTCCCGGCGGTGCACAGGGCGCCATCGCCTCCTGGCGGCCGCCGCCTCTGGCCGCCGGCGCCGGCGCCGGCGGTGTTTTCCGCAGACCACCGGACGCGCTCCGGTGGTCCGTTTTGTCTGCCGTCTTCTCCAGCGGTCCTCCTGGGATCGACTCTTCACTGCGAAGACCTCAAAATTCCCTTACGGCCTGCTTCGCCATCGCCTGCCGATCTGTACACCAAGAACGAAGAAACGGTGGGTTCAGACTTGTTCGTTGGACAGCACCCACCGCGTTAGTAGTTTAAACGACTTCCAAAAAATTTTAAACACATGCCAAGGATATAAATCACATAGATTTAATTGAACCAAAACCCATACCTCAAGCATCATCGAGCGAGGGTTTGTCGCGGAATTGCACCTCGCGGAAGAAGGAACGCGAAAGGGGGGATCGTCGTGTCGCGGAGAAAGGATTCGTCGGTGTCGCGTCGTCGATCTCTGAGGAATCCGACATTCTTTTCGACCTTCGTCAGAGGTCGGCGTTCTTCACGTTCTTCGCGTTCTACGTGTTCTTCATGACGAAGGAGTGCTTCACGGCTTGAGTGATTTCTCCCAAACCTCTCACAACCCAACAACCCTTAATAAAATAAAACTTTTCTTATTTTATTAACACACAAACCAATGTTTTGAATTAAAAAAACGAAAAAATCAATTAAGTGAATTAATTGAAACGTTTTAACCACCAAAATAATTGAGGCGTTTAATAACCAGATTAAACGCATGGTTTGACTTCATTAAAAAGGGGGGTGCTGGTGCGTTACTTAAATAAAGCAGGGGGTTTAGGAAGAAAAGAAATAGTGGTGCTCGTGTGGGCCCCACCTCACAAATATCCTACCTAGTGTGTAGGATATTGTGGGTCCCACTTCATCCACTAGCTAGGATAAACAAAAAATAAAATAAAATTGGTTTCCCACTTTTATTTTATTTCATTACTTAACCCCAAAAATTAAAAACCACACCCGAGAAAACAGAACTCCAGAAAAGGTGTTTCTAAGCAATTACCGGCGCTGCGATTCCATCGGTGCCCTCAGAATTCGATTCTGAGCACTGGTTCAAATGTTAGAAAAACCCGCTCATTTGTTCACTGAACGTACCCGAGCTAAACTTCATAAAATTATTCCGGGCACACCGGGCATTGGAATCAGGTGCTGTCAGAAACTGTGTTCTTATAAAATTTCCAAGAAAATTAAGAAAAAAATTTCTTTGAATTTTACGGGTCTTTACTGGCTAATACCGAAGTATGTGAGTCATACAATCCTAATGTAGCTGGTCTATAACTCATCCACTGATTTTGCTAATTTGGGAATTGTCTTGTGGGGACCACCAATCTCATTAGTTGTCATTTATAATTTTTATATTCCATGATTATAATAATTATAACCGTAAGGTTTTTCTATTTCCTATTATGTGATTAGTCATTAGTGGTTATCCCCATAATTCCATTCATCCCATGTAAAATGTTATTCAATAATTGTCGTTTTAGTGTTTTGACATGTTTGAGCCATCATTTGGGTGTTCCATGGCGTGACTTTCTTAATGGTAAGAGTCACTATATTAAATGGATTTTTCTAATAAGAATTGTGTAATGGAATATACCATTTATTATCACCACTTGACCCGCCTAAGGCAAGTGTTTCAATTTGAAAATTAAATGTGAAATGTGAATTGGTATGTATAATAATTATAAGACATGACCTTATATTTAAATGAATAGTAGGTTGAATATATTTAACTCTCCTTACAACATAAATGGAAGGTAGAATAATGACCATTGAATATGGAATATGTTTTAAATGGATTAATGGAATGTTTGCATTCTACTTTTCCTTGTAACACTAATGAAATTCATGTCATGAACCAATTGACTTGATTAAAAGGTTTCATGCTACATGACATTATCGTAATAATTAATTTCAAGGAATGAACCTAGTAAAAAATTACACGAGTTCTTATCAAGTAAGAGTGGCCTCTCTTGAGGTCTCTATGGATTCTGAATGGAGAATTCCATGGGAACTCAAGAACCCCATTCTAATTCAAGGACATGCCTTTCTTAGGTAGAGATCCGCCTAGATATCGGTCATTTTCTATTCATTAGATGCTCAGTACGAAAAAATAGTATCCCTTCAATGTCATTATAGGATTACTTGGTTACACTCCTTAGATCAAATATGACATGTAGGTGCTATGGTTAAAGACCATTAGGTAGAGTCATTATATAGCCCCATTTAATAGTGGATTAACATCATGGACTCATAGGAATCTCAGTATGGAATACCATGGAATATTCTCCATTGATTACACTATTACCCTATTATAGTCAACAATTATTATGGAATTTTTGACCCTTGCGGTCTACGTAACCATGGTTAATACATTGGGACATCATAAATAAATCTTATTTTAGGTCACACTGTTATAACATGGAATCATAACTATTCATGACCAGTGATATGTTATAATCTTTTTGAAGCAAAATAATGAGTTGGTTACATGTTCAAACACAATTGGAGTTTAGAAGTAGTTTCATCAGATTTTTTTTACATTTTACTTATTTAATCTATATATGCATGATTTCACAATGTTATATTTTAATTATAGAACCCATAAGTTATAGAACCCATTTTTGGTGTCCCACTAAGATTATTCTCACACCCTCTTCAAGTGTCTTTTAGTGTACAAAGTAGATTATATGGTGGTAGGTGTTGACAAAGGGAAGTATATAACTTCAAACACGTCATTTTATGATGTTTAGTATAGATCATTGTAGTAGTGGATCGTGTCAGAGATCAAGATTACTTAGATAGTCTTTGATTGCATATATACATGTGTGGATGATTTTATTCCTTCTATCACATAACAATTTTTATAGTTTTCTAGTAATACATAATATCATCAATTGCTAAATGCTCTTACATTTGTTTTATTTATTTTTACCATTGTCTCCAATTTTTTATTATGCCTTTAGTTTACTTATATTTTTTACACTATTTACCTATGTTTACTTTCATCTGATGCACTACACATTGGAAATGAGTGTATAATCTATCCACAGACAGAACATAGGCCATCTCTAATAATGAGAATCCTTGGGTGTTTGGGGAGATGTGCTTGAGGCCTTGTGGCCCAACGAGGTCGGGGCAACCATTAAGTTCCATCCGGGTCTGTTACATCACAAAGTGTTATGATATGTGTTTCCTTTAGAGCATTTATTTGGAGAAAATAAATTGGAGATTAGTAATTCTTGGGCCATGGCCATAATCTTTTCCTAGGCATCATGAACCCATGATCAGGGTAAAAACTAAGTTTCTTATATTATATATGTTTTTTTTTCAATCACAGCTGATATTATTTCACCATTAGTTGATGAACGGGGTGTGTGGTGTGGTTTATTATTACTATATTTGAATATGTCATTTAGCTGTTGATCGATGAAATGATGGAAAAAATAGTTGATACATGCATTAGTATAGGCACCTTGAATTCCAATGTCATGCATATTGCCACACCACATAGGTGCATTTATCTAGTTTTTATTACATGATATGCTTGTGATTATTGAGTGATGTTGGGATAGTTATCTTATGATTGTATTAATTTTGGTTTCAATTGAGTGATATCCTATCTCAATTATTAATGTGTATGGTCCCTCATAGGTTGTATGAGTAATTTACCGAGTCGAGAAACTATGAGAAAAATAAATGGTGTTCGTTTCTAGTGATAGGTGTATGAGAACTGATTAACCAGAAACAAATATCCATTATTTTATGAATAAGGAAATCTAAAATGAATTGGTTCCACAAACTTATTCCTCCTTATAATGTTTATGAAAGTTAATGGAGTGAAAATGGTAATTAAATGTTAAATGATAGGAATCTTCTACTTGATCACTTATCAATACTTGGTCATCTAAACGTGTATTTTGTGTATTATTCCTTGGGTACTGAGTTTTCTTATGTTCATCTTATTCTAGTGTTGTTATCATTCTTCTTATTCTTGTTATAAGTTGTGTTCCTAGTATTTTTTGACCAATTCCACTACGATATCCTCATATCCTATACTAGGAGTGTGGTGAAGACCATGATGAAGATGTGGTGGGCCTTAATACTTTCATCGTACCTCCAGGAGTGACACTAAAAAAACTTCCCGATGTACCTTATCTGTGCACTAAATTCGATGTTTGTGATATTATCCTAATTATAATTCATTCCATGCATGGTGATCCACTTCTTACGCCTACGATGGATGATATGACTCTTGATTTATAACAGAAACATCCCCTAACCCTTCCAGTTTATGGTGATCAATAAGTTTATGTGTCTTTTCTAGTTTCCATCCTATCAATCATTCAGAATCTGGAATCACCTCTAGAGGGGCGTGTTTAGTTTGTTGCACATATGCATTGAGATTTGGCCACGTATTGGTGGAATGTGATTTCCCAAGATGGTCACCATTACGACATGTTATTGGTTTATTTCCAGACTACCTTCAATGATCAGTTCATTCATCATATGCTAAGAGATGATAGATCTAGAGAGTTCATGCATCTCTAGAAGGGATATATATCACATTGGGAATATTCATCATATTTGGTGATGTTTTATTTGTTTTCCATGATTTTAGTATGTGATTAGCATTCATGTGCTTGGAATTTTGAGGATCAGCTCTAGTAAACCATTCATCGATAAGTGAATGTATTTCAACTTCCTTCTTTTTATAAGAGTCGACCAGTAATTTGAGACCGAGCATAACCAAAGGCGAATAAATAGTATCAGGAATAAATGACTGGTTCTGTGATAGGCTAGTAGTTCTTCTATTGGACAGAAACATTCCATCAATGTTTCTCATCAGGGTAGTGACTATTAGAGTACCCATTTTGGAAGCTCTAAAGTGTGTCATTACTGTAGATGACATCAATTTTTGAAGTCTTAGAGTGATAGATACCTATTGGAGTTCTAGGGTTGTGGTCGTATAATACATTTCTTATGGTTTATGTAGGACCATTACACCAACATTAAGTGGAAAAGCATCAATTCTAGATCTACCTTTAGAAGAGATTTATTTTTCAACATGTGATGAAGGGAGTTGGTGTTGCACTAGAAGTTTTGGATGAGGATGAAGTCCTTACCATGGTCTCTAGAACCTAGATAACCAACAACACTAGTTGTGAAGTTTTGATCATAGTAGTATATATGTTGAACCTGGCAATGAAATAGGATAGTTGAATGCACTACAATCGATACCACATGATCTACCTTTGAGACCATCTACAATATGAGGTACTATTTGTGAGACATCTAATTTAGTATCTACATTATTTGATATATATTTTTCAAACTCATTTTTTCTATATCTATTTTGGAAATTAACTAACTCGAGATACTGTATTTATATGGTGTAATGTCCATAGATAATTTGTTCGTGGTATGAACATATGGTATATACTATTGTAGGTACTATCACCATGAGGTTGGCAGTTACGCTTTCCAATGGAACTAAGTTTTTCTCAAGAGGGTGGGATTCAATATCATATGTGGGATGGACTGGTGGGTTCACTATCATGCTATTGAAAACCTGTTATCACCATATGGTATCTCTTATATCACCGTATGTTAGGAGTTATCTACATAAAGGTGTGTGGGATGTTCAGGATAGTAGAGTGGGATCAAAGCATCATGGTATAGGTGGAGTGACTACCCAGAATTCAAATCTCATCATGGGTGATTAGGGATAATGTAATTATAATACCTCTTAAGTAGTGGATATTTTCAGTGATGTATTTTGTGTTGATTTTTATGGCTTACCACTTGAGATATTGGTCAATTATAAAAATGATCTTGTTCGAAGAGTAGCTCCAATGTCCATTCCTTTTTACAGGATAACAAATACCGAGCTTTGAGAGATCAAGTTGATGATATAGGATTTAGGGGCCAAATGGTTTATATTACCCAGTACATCCTATTGGGGTTTTCTTATTATTATTTCCAAGAAGGGTGTTAGAACATTTTGTATATGGGTGTATAACATGTCATTGAACTAGATTATGGTCATGAAACGATGTGCAATTCCTCGAATAAAAAACCAATTTTTCGAGCTCTAGGAGATAGGGTATTTTCTTAAATCAACCCGAGATCATATATTCATCATGTACGAGTTAAGCCATCATAATTACCACAAATAACATTCTATATCAGGTAAGGTATGTATTAATACCATGTTATTACATTCGGTATTATGAACGTTCCCACTGTTTTCATGGAGGTGATGAATAGGGATTTCCACCCCTATTTGGTCTGATTTGTTGTAGTCTTTTTGGACACCATTATGGTGTATTATGACACTGGTAGTGACCATCAAAAACATATTGAAATCATTCTGATTACACTAAGAGAGCATCATATTTACACCAGGCTTGCTATGTGACACTTATCATTCGACAAGGTTAACTTCATGGGTCCTACTATATTGAAATAAGGTGTATCTTTTGACATATAAAAGGTTAGTGTGGTATAGTTTTGGGAGCATCCAAATAACATGTTGGATTTACTGATATTATTGGGGATGGATGGATATTACAAGACATTTATACAAGACTTTTCCCATATTTCTTCACATTTCACTAGTTTACAAAGTGGGAAGTTAAGATTAAATGGTGAGAATCATTTGGGAAATCATTTTAGGATCTTAAAATGAGGCTTGTATTATCACCAATTCTGACATTTTTGGATCTAGTTATAGATTATACCATCTATGATGCTTCAGGAATATGCCATAGATTTTTGCTGATGTATGATGATAGAGTCATTATTTATGGATCTCAATAGTTGAGTCAAAATGAGTTAAATTACTTGATTCATGACCTTGAGATAGTATTAGTTTTCCAGTACTTATATTGATGTATGAACTATCTTTTGGTTGATCACTTTTTAATGTAAATGGACCATGAGAGCCTCAAAAATATCTTTTCTACGGGTGTCTTGAACCGCAAACATGATATATTGGTCGAATATCTATAATCTATTGACTTTGATCTTTTCTATATGATTGGGAAGGTAAATGTTGTTTCTGATGTGCTGAGTCAAAAAACTCAGTCACATGATGCATGGGAAGTCAGTGAGGAATGGAAGCTATGTGTCAATTTCTATGAGATTCTTCTGGTGTTTCATGATACTCATGTGTAGTCTTACCATTCATACTTGAAATTTACATATTCCATCCTTGATAAGGTGAAGGTTATACTGTTTTTGGAACTTTGTGGATAGTTTCACCATGAATGTATATTAGGAGATAAACTACCTCCAGATTTGTATGTGGATAGGGATGAAATCCTACGTCTATGTAAACATATATGTGTACCTACATATATTAGAGTGGATTTGATGAAAGTGTCCCATAATTATTAGTAGGAAGTTCATATAAGAATATCATATATGTTTCAAGACATGTGATGATAGTATTGGTGTCCTATAATGAAACATTAGAGAATAAAATTTATCACTAGGCATTCCACTTGTTAGTAGGTGATGGTGGAGCACCAAAGACATGCATGCTTGTTATAGCGACTTCCATTCCTGGAAAGGAAATGGGATAATTTTTCCATGGATTTCATAGTCATCATACATTGGTCGTAGATGGGTAGTGATGCTATATGGGTATTCAATGACTGACTTCTGAAATCATCCCACATTATTCCTATCCAAGAGACATTCCTAGTTAATGCACTAGCAAGATTGTATGTCTATTAGATGATAAGAATACATGGGATTACTCATTAAATAATTTTATATTGGTATTATCATTTATTATCAAGGTTCTAGAAGGGATTTCAAAAGGTTATGGGAACAGAAGTGAATTTATGAAAAGCTTTTTACCCTCTGACACATGGACAAGCAGAACAGAATATACATGTTCTAGAGGATATGTTTTGAGCATATGCCCTTGATTTTTGTGTTACATTGAAAAATAATATCCCTCTGATCAATTTATCCTATAATAAAAACTTCTAGGAAACAATTCAGATAGCTCCTTTTGAGTATTCATATGGTAGGTTGTTCTGTTCACCCCGATGATGTCTAGATATATGTGACTTATCCCTCCTAGGTCTACATATAGTATAGGATACTTTGAAGAATGTTAAGCCGATTAGAATGAATATTAATACATCCCGGTATAAACAAAAATCTTATAATGATCATCATTGACTACATCTAGTGTTTGAGGCTTGGTAATGTGTTTCCCTTCCCTTATCATAGTGGATAGGGAATATGTAATTATAGAAATAACGGATGTTGTAACCTTGTTACGTAGGGACGTTTGAGATTTTGGAGAGAGTCAAACAAGTAGCCTATCAGTCGCTAATACCTCAAATGTACCATGCCATGCATTACGTCATCCACATCTCATAGCTTCACATATATATTGAAAACCTATCTCATACCTCTGATCTTTCGGATGTTGAGTTAGATTCTGAATCTACATTTGAGTAGTTTCTGTTATGCATCGTCGAATGGAGCATGATGGTTCTCTGAGGCTGGTAGGTCCCTATAGTAAGTGTGATATAGAGGAATGGCTGCGTGGAAGACTATACATGTTAGTGGGAGACTGACATACATTCCCAATGGATATAATTTTTCCCATATAGTGTTTGTACACCCTTTTAAAGAGAGCATGTGGATGCGTTTGTCTAAGGATGGAGGATGGTAAGAACCCAGTTTTTCACTCATGTATGTCTCCTTAAATTTTAATTATAAATAGTAAACATAGACCTTTTTTGGATTCCTTTCTAGTCAGTATTGGACACAATGGTTTCTGGTGCTTGTTCAAAGCCCATGAAATATTTTTTTGTGGAAACATTCCAACTCGCAGGGTTGGTGCATTTTTAGTGCATGGTTTTACAAACTATTCAATTTTCTCTTCTTCCCAAGTAACCATGCATGGTTTGTGCATGGATATATAAAACCCTGCATACCATCCATGCAATGGAAAAAAAATTGGTTTTACATTGTACTTTTCCCCTTAAAATATCTAATTTTATCACTCATTATTTTCGAGTCCATGAACCTGCAAGATTAACCTATTTTTATCTCAAAATGGGGATTTTTTAATACCTATGGTTGGAATCATTAGATCTCTTTCATCCGGGATCCGTTTGAGAATTCTTTAATCACGTTAGATGAGTAAGGGTATGCACTTCTCCATATATTTATCTCTCAACCTATTTATCGAGGTGTGAGGGTTTTTATCTTTTCATTGATATTCTATGATCTATGCCAAATCAAGGGCTAATACTATAGTATTAGAGTCGTACAAGCCTATAGTGGGTGGGGGGGGGGTCTATAACTCATCCCATGTGTTCATTGATTTTTCAACTGTCGTGTGGGGAACAATGATTTTATTCGGAAAAATTTATAGAATTTATATTCTATTATCAAAATCAGTAGAACCATATAGTTATGATTCTTTCAATAATGTGACTAATCATTAGTGGTTATGCCCATAACTCTATTTATCACATGTAGGATATTATGCGACAATATTTATTTTATTGTATTAATGTGTTTGAGCCACCATTCCGGTGTGCCTTGGCATGACCTTCCTAAGGGTAAGTATTTATATATTAAATGGTTTTATTGATGTGATAATTTAATAATGGAAAGTACCACGTATACTCACCACTTGACCCACCTAATGTTTGTGTTTAAAATTGAAAATGAAATGTGAAATGTGAATGGGTAGGTACACTAATTATATGACCTGACTTAAAATGTAAATGAATAGTAGGATTCATAACAGTATCACCCCTCACCACAGTAATTGAAGGTAGCAGAATAAAACATGAATATGGAATATGTTTTAAATGGATTAAATGAATGGTTTCATGCTACGTGGCCTTTTCACAATAATTAGAGTCATGGATTGAACAAAAGGACGTGATTTAAATGTTTCATTCTACTTGACCTTATCATACTATTAAAATGAAAGGATTGAACAAATTGATATATTACATGACTTCATTTCAAATGAGATTTCTTGACTTGAATTTTCCTTTGATTCTGATTGGAGAAATACGTGAGAACGTGGGAACCCCATTCTGATTCAAGGAAAACACTTTCTATGGTCGAGAACCACCTAGATCTAGATCCTAGTATATTATTTGAATGCATGATATGAAACCGTACGATCCCTTCAATATCATTATAGGATTCCCTTGATACCCTCCAATGATCCAGTATTGAAGGTAGGTTCCATTGATAAATCCCATTTGGGCTAGTAATTGCATAGCCCCATATTAGCACAGATTAACTCCATGGACTCAATAGACATATCATTGTGGAATTCTAGGATTAAACAATTACCCCATACCAGACTACAATTATTACTGATTTTCCAACCTATGGAGTCTATGTCACCTTGGTAATTTCCTTGGAACATCACTTTTAAATACCATTTCATGTTTTTTATTGTAACATTGATCCTTCACTATTACTAATAGGTGATAAGTAATAAACTGGTAATATTAAAAAAAGAATTTTTTATATATTCAGACACCGTATGAGGGATAAAGCAGGTACTTGAGAATTTAGTTACATTGTACCGGTTTACTTTATATATGTATACATGACCACTGTTACATTTCCATTACACGGGAAAATTGTTATAAAAACCAATGGTGGTTTCCATCAAGATCTATCTTATAACCTATCTATGTGGCATTTGGTTCCCAATGAAGATTACATGGTTGCAGGTCTTGTCAAAGGGAAGCATACCACTTCAAACACTTGATGGTTTGTTGTTTAGTATAGAGATTAATAAGAGATGATCGATTAAGCGCTTAGTATTATTAGGATAGTATTTGATTTAATTTATAATTTTGTTGAACATGTTATTACTACTATCTTGTATACACATTTTCTAGTTTTATAGTTCCATTTCATATCAGTAATTGTTGAATGCTATTCCAGTTGTTTCGGTTATTATTTCTGTTGTCTATATTTTTCCAATGTGCCTTTTGTTCACTTATATTGCTTCCTCTATTTACTAATGATTACATTCATACATTGTGAAACACTTTGGTAATGTGGGAATAGTATTCCCAATGACACACTCTAGGACCTCACTACAAGTTAGTAGCCTCTGGCATTTTGGGAGATGCGTTTGACGCCATGTGTCCCACTGAGATCGTGGAACCCATCAAGTGGAATCTGGATCTTGGACGTCACAATAGATTAGAGGAGTGTCTTTGATCCAAGTAACATTCTTGTGTGTTATGTGAAGAAATTAACTACCATTAAAAAATATAAATTGGTGAATGTGGGTTAACCAATCATTGGTATAATCTAATTAAATCTAAGATAAGAATTGTATCAATCATATTATATTTTCATGGAGAATATGAGAGTGAATCAATTAAAAGTGAGACTATGATCATTAATGGAAGTGTGATTTTGGGGTTTAATATATATAATGATAAGATATTAATATATGGTTACCTTTAAATAATTCAATGTATTTGACAATGTTCACCACACACAACGTCGAACATAAACGAAACTCTGATATATTTATACAAAAATATTTAACCATGATCGTTAAAAACTATTTCTTTAATTAAGGGTAACTAATAAGAATAAATTAATTATGAATTTTTTGTAAATGAAAATAAAATTAATTATTACTATGAAAGAATTCAGTTGGTATAGCTAAAAAGAATAATAAGACCATTGTTTTCTTTGAATATTATTTATTGTAAAAAAAACTTTTATGCACAATAATTGTTTATCAAAGAAAACTTATGATTAATTTATGAAAATATATATTCTCATATTAATATTTGTTTATCACAAATTAGTAAATCATACAAAATAATAAAAAGACTAAAATTTTCTCTAAAGAGTCAATTTCAATATAATAACTATTTTTCATTTTATTATATAATTTTATAGAAATATATGAAACTTTATTCTAAAAAAAATTATTACTTAATAATGGTAGTTATAAATATAAAAATAACTATTCTATTTAAAACAAATACTTAATATTTCAGAGCATATGTAATTTTTATATTTTGAAATAGTTATTAATAAATTATATAGTAATTAATATCAAATTATTTTTTATAAATATTAAAAATTTAATAAAAATAATTTCATTTAAAATGTAGAATACATATTTTCAAATTATATAAAAAGGGAAATATAAATTTTGAATAAAAAAATACATATTACAAATGTAAAAATCAGTCACTATATAAAAAAAGAAAATGGTAAAAATAAAAATATATAAGTAATGACATCAAATAAAAAAATTACTAGAACAAATTGTTGAATATTTTACTAACCTTATAACTTATTCTATAAATTATTTATAATTTTTTGTTCCCCGTTATATTATAGTTACTTTCAATTATTAAATATTTATGGTGATTTAAAAACTTTCATATCCATTCACTTATTAAAGGGGTTCTCATCTCCTCACTTCACCCCACTAAAATTCCCATAAATTGAGAAATAAATATATCAAAACCACTCCTAAAATATTATATACACCATTTATAGGTTATAATATTATAAAAATACCGTGTCATAACTATTTACCCCCTTCTAGGTAGACACAATCTAAGTATTGTGGTCTGAATTTCTTAACACTCCATTCTATTTTCTGTTTCTTTTTATGAATTTATTCAAAATCAAATTCCCCTAAACAATATTAAAATAAAAAAGTAAAATATAACTATTATACATGATATTACATTATAATTATTGAAGAATTTTTAACCACCCTTTTATTTTCCATTAATAAAAATGAAAATTTAAACCATCTGTATGTGCGGACTACCACCTTTACGAATAAATGCGTTTTACTATTCATTTCCACCTTTAATGGATGGTTACAATAACTATTTTAAATGATAAAATAATTTATATTATCAAAAAAACATAATAAAAATTTATCAAACTATTATTTATAATAAAAAAATTGTTATAAAAAAATTGTTCTTAAACAATTGATCATCATAGATTTCACCTTCATGGATTGTAAAAAAGTAACATGGAATGAAATTAAACCTTTATAACTATCATGGAATATATATTACTATACCGTTAATGGTATATAGATATATTGTAAATGTTCTCACGATAATTAATATCATTTCCATTTATATGAAATTATCTCAAAACGATTTATATTACCCACACAAGATATTAAAAATTTCTAATAACTAAATAGAATTCACATAAAAATTATTATAATTAAATTATTAAAATTTAAAATATATTATTAAGGTTCTATAATAATTTATTAAAATATTAAATTTTTTATATAGGTTGTTAGAGGGTGTTTGTGGAAGAAAAGATAACAGTAAAGGGTCTTCTTTTTGTTAGTTATGACTATTTTAGACACAATACTATTTCAACATCATTAATTACTTTTATTGTGTATTTCATACATATGGTTATTTATTATCATTTTTATTTTTATTTAATGGTATATAATATAGAAATAATATTACCTTATAGAAATCGATATTAACATAATTGTTAACACAATAGTATAGATTATGGTAACTCATCATTTGTTAATTTAGTTATGATTGATATTTTTAACATATTTTTTTAGATACCTACACTCTACAATTGATAGTATCATGTGGTATTATCTTTATTTTTATTTTGATTAATATTTTGAACTCGTAAATACTTATTTATTATTTCCAATCTCATAGATTATGTTTCTTATATGGGATATTCATTGCCCAAATTTTCTTTCCAAGAGAAAAAATGATTTATAATGAACATTATTAATCCATTCCTGGGATTTCGCAACCTAGTATCATATTATGTGATATTTTATAGTCATATTTGGTATGATTATGTTTTTATACAAATAAATGGGTTTTAAACTTTTTTCAATTATTTTTTCAAAAAACTTGTTTTGATTGTATTAAAAATGTTCTATTTCTTTAAATATCAGATGTTTTATCATTGGGTCCACATTTCATATAGAAAAATTTTATTTCATTTTAATGGAACACTTATTTAATATTAATTTTTGAAAGTATAATTTTCTAAAATATTTCACTTTCAATTTTCTATATTTACTCTTATATGTGATAAGAATGTTTTTTTTTCAATGTTTTTTTTTCTAAATGATATTTTAGGTATTCACCAAAAATTTCATCTTTATATTCAAAATGATTTACATTCCAGGAATTTGTTTACATGATTTATCCTCTAATAAATATATATATATATTTTTTGATATTGAACTCATGTTATCAAGTTTTTTAATTCTTGATCCTCTTTTATTAATACCATTAAAAGCAGTCATTTCTACAGTTTTATGTAGGATCATCCATTCGAGTTTACATAATCACACATGGGATATATTCGTTTTAAACCATACAAATCCATTCTATATAATTCCTATTAAATTATCATTTCTATCATTATAATTATATATCACTACTTTTTTATCTCCACTTATATTGTTTTTTTTATTTGAAATCAATTAATATCTTTTTTATTATACACTAACATTTATGGTATATTTGGAAATACATGAAATATTATAATACAATATGTGTAAAAAAATAAAAAAATTTAAAAAAATACAAAAATTCAATTATAAAGAATAATGTTTTTTAATATAATCATAAAATAAAAATTTATATGTTTTGAAGTCATTTTAAACTATATCATTTGGTTTTACCCCTTGGTTAACCAATTTTAACCCTTACAATTCCAATTACGATTTTAATATTAAATGTATATAATTGTACTTATGCGTTGAATTTTTTTTCATAAATGGAAAAAGTATATAAAATATTCCACCACTTATAAATTTATTTTCTTTTTTATTTTATTTTTTATTAATAAATAATTTAATTTAATAAATTTATCATAAAATATTGTTGTAGCCAGTTTAAGAAATATACAGATAATTTGACTATGAAAACAACATAGGAAAAATATAATTTGAATATAATCTTTAAAAACATATATAATAAGCTTATTTTATTCTTATAAAATTATATTTACAGTATAAATAAATAAATAAATATTAATTTTAGAGTTTTCATATTATTTGATTTTATTTTTTACTATAGGGAAAATCATTGTGTCAGTGTTTCATAAATATTTAATGTTTTTATATAATCACATAGAATTAAAAATAAATATCTTTATTAAACAAGTAATCGATATTTTAAAAAAGTTATAATAAATAAAAAAATTTCTTTGTAATCACAATATGTTAAAGATATTAAAGAAAATAAAATGGCATTTTGAACATTATTTGTTCCTTTAATTTTAAAAAAATAAAAAATAAAAAAAAATAGAAAATTGTCGTATTCTATTTTTTTATGTGATTATAGATCATATAAACACAAAAAATAAAATAAATACACATGTTTTATATAATTTTATTCCTAATAAAATTATTTTTAACCAAAACTAATATATTATAACATTATAGTCCAATATTTTATCCCGTTAGTTAGAATTTGTATTTTAAAAAAAATATGTTCAAATTATAACCTATTATTAATTATGATTATTTTAAAGATGGAATAAATTTAATAAATTTCAATTAATATATGTTATATAATTTATGTGAAAATTAAATCTTCAAAACATGATGAAAATATGATTTTTTATAAAATATGAATTTTTAAGTATAAAATTTTTTTATACCAAATTCCACTATAAATTTTATTCTCAGGAACAGAATTAAATTATTGATAATATAAGAAAATAAATTTTAATATTAATAAATAATCCAAAAATTTTGTTTTTTAATTCATGAAATAAAATATTTTTTTTTGTTAAAATTTATTATTTTCCACTATTATTTGAAAAAAAATTAATAAAATTCCTAAACAATCTATGTTATCTAATTTTTACATGATTATTTTTAAAATTACAATAATTTTATAAAATGATGTTTATAAATCATGTTGAATCTAATTACAATAATCTTTAAAAAAATTAAATAAAAAACAAATTATCACAAAATATAATTTAAAGAATAAAATTACTTTACTAAAAATTTATTCCATTATTACTCATAATTTTTCAAAAATATTATTGATTAGGATGTTTATATATATTTTTCATAATAATTTTTCTTTTATTTATTCCATTCAATTCATGAATTGTGTTATAGTAATCATATAATAATAATATTTCATTGTTCATTAAAGCTTGGTGTAAATTGATGTACACACGATGGAACATAGTGTTATCATAAAATGTAAGGGATTATTGAAAATATTTGAGAATGATTACGGAATTTTTTATTATGATAGATATTATTTTTGTACATGAGGTTAGAGTTCATCTGTTGAAACCAATATAAATGGTTTGAGTTTTCATAATCTAAATTCTGATTCATCGATACCTAAAACACTTTGTTGACCATGTTTTCCTTTAATGGTGTTTTTAATACAAATGAATTTAATTTTTATTATAATTTTATTATTTAATTTGATATAATATTCAAAATCACAATCATTTCTTCCAAATATAAAATGATTCATTTATTACCATATTAGTATGGATTTTTGGTAACTCACCTTTTGTTCATTAAATTACATTTATTATGTTGATCATATTTCATATATGTCTGATACATTATAATATAGATTATATAATATGTTATTATCTAATTTTTTCTATGGATTTACATTCTTGACACATAAATCATTTTCGAATATTTTTTACCTTATGTTGTATATTTCTAGTAAGGGATGGAGGTAGATGAAATAAAATTTCCTTAACTTATAAAATGTTATCATGAACATCATTATTTTAGAATTAGGTTATAATAACCTAATATTTTTTTGATTTTATTTTATAATAATATATCATAAAATATTGTTTTAATAAAAAGAATATTTTATTACTCATTTTTCAATATGATTTTTCAATAAAGGTAATTTCAAAATATTAAATAGGTTCTTTTCATTTAATTATCAAATTTATTATCTTTGGTTCCATATTCCCAATATAAAAATTTTATGTAATTTTCTTGGTTTTTTTTGGAGATTGTTTTTTTAAATTAAATGTTTTCAATGTCTTCTGGTTTATGTTATTAAAGGTTAATGTTGAAACTGGGATGAATTTTTTTTATTTTAAAATAATGTTAAAAATGTTTGAGAAACCTATTTTATGATTTTATCCCAATTTTAATCATTATATTAAAAAAATTATATCATGGGATTAGTGTTATGGGATTTATGTTCTAATAAAAAAATATATTTAAATGTTTTGGGATTTGAATAATGGTAACATAGTATTCAATTCTTGATTCCATTTTTTTGTGATATCATTCAAAATAATATTTTACTATGTTATTTTTCTTCTATGTCAACATCGTTTTATATTTTATTTTTTAAACAAGGGATTTTTTCATTAGAAACCATGAACCTTCATTCTCTTGATGGAATATGAAATATTAATTTCTATTATAAAAATTATCAATCAATTCTTTTTCCTTAACTACTCTTCCATTGTGTATACTCATGTTTTTCCCCAATAAATTTCCCCATAAACAATATTTATATCACTTCTTTCATTTATGGTTATTCACCTAGATTTCATTAATTAATTTATTGAATATATATAGGCATTCTAAATACTTTTTAGTCTAATATAAATGTTTATTGATTACTTTGTCATGTTTATTATTTATTGTTTACCTATTACATTATATAACAAATAAATTGGACTTAAATAATTAATGTGTGGATTATGAGTTTATATAGGGATTAAATTAATTTTTCATTTTTGTGAAAAAAATAAAGTTTAGTTATTTGTTGTATTCCTTCTCAATTTAGTCTCATATCATAAATGTGATATTAATATAAATTATTATTTCTTTTCTTAATAATTTATATTAAAATTAATAAGTATGTCATTATTCATTCCATTAGCACAAATTCAATAACTCTTATTTTTTTAATCTATTAAATTTAATTTCTATTTATAGATGTATTATACTTTATATTTTAGATGATTATGGAATTATGATGATTATTTTTCATACTGTATGATTTATTCCATGAATAAATTAGTTATATGTTTTCAATAGAATATTTTTTGGGAAATCCCATTATTATGTTTTCATTTGTAAAGGTTTCGAAGAAAATTATAATACACAATATTTCTAATAGTATTTATTATCTGTATAAGTTTTGACAGACATTGAAATTTTATATTATTTAATCATTTCTTAGTGTCATAAAAGAATAATGCAAATTGGATTTTAATTATTAGTTAATGATGTTTCCTACCACTATGAATCTAATAAAACTAAAAAGAACATTCGGATGTATGATATATAATATTCCTTATTGATTTTCTAATAAAGGATGGTTATATCCACAATTGAATAGTTAGTATCTAAATGAGTATATAAATTATATGTTTATGGAATAAGGATTGGGAGTGTTGGTCAAGGGAATAACATTTATGAAAAAAATACAATGAGTTTCATATTTTTATTTACCCCTTACACTTGGTTAATATTTAACTAAAACCCCATTTTGTAAAAACCTTGTTTCTTTCGAGAAACAATTATCTTTTTGGGTTTGTTTATTTTGATATGAGTAGTTATGGGAGTAATGTTTTATTCAAACTATACAGTGGATTTTTGATATATAAAAGGGAAAGAAATTTAATAAATACAATAACCCCGAAGGAATTAAATATAATGGAATAGATTTTGGATAATTTTTGACTAAGATTAAATATTACAAAGGCTCTCCAGATAAAGGTATGAAACAATTGATATGTGAATAAGTTATTCATTAAATGATACTGTATGATTATCTTTTACTCTTAATGTACCATGTGGAATTGGATCATATGATTATAATGAGATATACACTAATAAAAATGTGTAATAAGATCACTTATCAAATAATGTTGAATATGGTTTTTGATACGAAATCATAGATCTATGATATTATATTAAGTCCTAAAAATTCCATATTAATTTTTTTATGATTGAGGTTTAAATATTGAAAGTCATTATTAAGTGATTTATTTATGATTTAACTTATTTCAAATACATTAATAATGATAAAGAGGAGATATTAGAAGATATTTTTTACATAGTGAGTAATATTATAGTTGGATAAAATGAAAATGGACTTGACTCAAATTAAATTTTAAACACGATGATAGAGAATAATGAAATTTCTACACACATGGATGAATTTTTTGAGGGGAATGAAAGGTTGATGCAAGTTAATATAGTGTTAAATGTAAATTTTATAAAAATCTGTGTAAATTTTAAAGGTTAAATTTACATACATGAAGAAAAATAACAGGATTTGTACGAAAAAATGGCATTAGAAAAGGTGATACAATCTAGAATTATTCCTCTTAAAAACATCCTAAAGAGAACATAAAATGTATAAAGTAATATTGAAAATGTTTTAAGGAGATGACTACCCATATTAAGGATAAATATGAGATTATAAAGGATCTTCAAGAAATATAGAAAACCTATAATTAAAAGATTATGATTCTGTTAATTGAAGAATCAACAAGTGGAGTCCACCATCAAGAAAATATAGATCCACTTATTAAGTTAAAAAGCATTTCCTAATCTAGAATAGGATAATCTAGGATAATGGATGAAAAAATAGAGTATTTTGGAACAATGGGACCTACCATAAGTGTATTCCAAGAATCTCAAGGGATTAGTAGAAAAAAATATGAAGAAATAAAATCCTAACATATGCAAGATTTTACAAGGTCTGTTTATTAATGGAAGTTGATTTCTTCTATTATCCATGATATGTGGATAAAAATTATAGAAATAGATAAAATAAATATATCTTAAAATATTACACTATTCAGAAAATATAAAGGATTATATTTTACATTGGAATAAATTTTTTGATACTGGATAACAGATTTAAAACCTTCTACGAATATAATAGAACACAAAAAATGCACCAATCACTAAAAATAAACACCTAATAAAATACCTATAGGGATTAAAAAAATTAATGTCAGAAGAAGTAATATTATGATATCTACAAGGAAAATGTATTAGTATGTAATGAGGGTTTCATAAATGATGAAAAATCACAAGGTTGATAAAATAACTAACAAAGAAGACATACATAATGTATTATTTAGTGGTTTCATAAAATATAAAACAATGAAACAGTATATTAGAGTTGTATGGGTTTCTAATAAAATTGAAAACCAATCATTTAGTAAAAAAAATTTAAAGAAGTTATTTACAAGTGGTATGAAAACATTTTTAATGTATGTATGAATATAAGATGTAATGAATAGTGAAATCTTGAATGCATTTAATGAAATTTTTTTAATATAATGAAATATATTTCATCGTCTAGTTAAACAACACCATAATGTTAAAATTGGATTCCAAAGTAATTTTAAATCAATTTTTATGGTGTAATTTTTCTGAAATATAAGAATAATATTTTGAAAAATAAGAGGGATCAAAAATATGGTCCAAAAGAATAATTTTTAAAAAATAAGGTATTGGTTATGTATAAAATAAATTCTATAAGTATAATAAATGTATAAATAATTTTAAATAATGTAGAATTATTAACATGTTATTATAACCTCTCTAAATAATTACCGAAGAATAAAAATATTGTTATTTGGACCATGCAGAAAAAAAATCCGACGGAAAATGAACTCATGTTGGAACCTATCAAAACCATTTCCGATATAAATATATATTATAATGTAAATGATAAAATAAAATTAGTGGTTTTTAGTGAATCAATGTCTTCCTTATCTTATGAAAATGATTGAACACCTCTCCTGATATAATTTAATACTACAACTATTTGTGATGTGTTGCATGATTTTGGGGTGATTCGATCCATGTAGAGATTACATCAAATGTTTGAGTGGTATAATGTAAAAATTTCAATAATTATAATTTCATCACATATGGAATAAGATGTAATTTTTATTTGATTCCAAAGGGGGTATGAATTATCATTAATCCATTGAATCATTATGTTAGAGTACTGTATATCTATATTCATGGTAATATTATCATTCAATCCAATGGGAAGATTCTTTTCATCCAATGAGAATTTTTAATTCTATATATTTGATTCAGTTTCAACCATGACATGATGGTATTGATCATATTTGATTTAATTTTAATCATTTATACAGTTATATTGATGTGATAGTGTTTCCTGATTGTGGTAATAATATAATCCAATATGATAATTAGTGATACTATGTTGACAAAATAACAAAGTGATGTTGAATAAATATTGTTGTGAGGTTGAATGTTTATCATAATTACTCTATAACGAAGAGTTATAAATATACTTGAAGGATCATTGTGGAGTATCCCTGCATAACATTAGGACTGAGGTGTGATGGAATAATCTTCTGTGAAAAAATTCTATATATCAACAACACGTGGGTAATTTTCCTATATAGATGATAATTGATATATTATTGTATCATTTAATGTCCATAATCAATATTAAAGATCATGAAGTCCTTGATTAAATTAATTTATGAATGGTTCTATATGCATTTTATGTATTCCTAAAATTTTGGGAGGAAAATTCAATCAATGGAATTATTCTCATTCAAGGGAATGCTGAGACTGTCACCAGTAATAAGTTCCAAGATATCATGATTTCAATAGTAAAGTTAGTAAAATGAAAGACACTACTGAAAATTAATTCAATATTTGCAATGTAATTTACATTTTTTTTAAATTTTATGTTGTTTAAGAGATTTAAACATAAAAATATGAATTAGTTTTTGGTTAAAAATAATAAAGGTAACATTCAACGTAATGTTGTGTGTGATAGAGTTTCAAAAACTAGAGTAACGTGGAGGTATATTTTCAAAAAATATGAGGGGTTATTATTTACCTATAAATTAATAAGTCATAGTTTTATAAGATTTATAGGGATATGTTTTTAATGGAATGTTATTAATAAAAAAACAATATGTATTGACCAATATAATTTTATGATAAAGAGATAACCATGTTGATTAAAATTTACTGAGTGAACCCAAAACCATTGAAAAAGTGAATGTCCCTTGGGAGGAAATGATTGTCCATAAATATTGTAAACAAAGTTAAAATGAAAATTTTAGTGACATTTCAAAAAAATACCATTTAAATCTATTTAGTTAGTTCTAAGACTTTGACACATTTGATTTGTAATCTCATTCGGTTAGTGATATTCATGTTCAACAAGAAACATTCTCATGTCTTATGTGTATAATTTACTTACTATATCTAGTTCTTCAATTGGTGTTTTTGGGTTAAGATATCATCAATATAATATAATAAAGTCTATGATAATAAAATTATGAGTAAAATATTCATTAAAATTAGAGAATATGTGTGAACTAACTAACATCGAGTTTAAGATAATTTATGGAAATTATAGCTTGTGGATTAGTTGGGGAAACTGGAATGAGTTTCGTACATGGGTTAACCCTCCCTAAATGAATTTCTCACTAATTTCCAAAATAGTGAATAATATACATAACCATAGAATGAAACTAATTTAGAAAAAAATATTCTAGGGCCTATCCCAAGAAATCACTACTTGAATATTCTCATGGTTCATAGAAATTTATTTCTAAAATATAAAATCAGACCTGAATTTGGCATCCAGAATCTAGAAATAGAAGTTAGATATATTTTAATATAGAAAATTATATTTAAATTTTTGTAAAAATGGTTCCACAGATCTTTTTCCATATTTTAATTAACTAATATATCATCCATAAACATAATTATTTACATGTTATGGTATCAGTGGAAGATATAGTTCATGAGAACTATGAAACTCCCATGATATATTTTAAGACATATGGATATATTACGATAAAATAATTTATAATAATAGTTATAGAATATAGAATTTTGAATATTATCATATTTCACACTCATGTGAGGGTATCCGGATACAAAGTTTCTATTTGTGAATGATATTTCTCCCCCAATATGGTAAAAATTAATTTCAAAATGAATAAATAATTATTTTGTTTTTATTATGACATTATTGATATTTTAATATTTAATGAAATTTTAGAAACATCCTCTAGATTTATTTGAAAATATAACTAGTGATATATGAAGTTTCATGATGAGTAGTCTAAAATCTTTTCTCTTGATATCTTTCACTTGAACCATAAATTCATCTAAATTGGACTTAGCAATTTGATATGATTGTAAATCGATGGGACTACTTATATGAGTAGATCAATGGTGAGTAAAATATCCCTATATAGTTTAAAACTATAAAAATAAACCAAAAGGACATGAAAATAACTATATACATCAATTAAAATATTCTTATATATATTTCGTTTTATAACATCCATAAACAAATTAGACATCTTACGATTGGGGTAATTATCCATTCAAAAAACATTTGATGAAGAAACATTATTTTTCAGAGTTAATAAAAATTATTACAGGGAAATTATTTTTATATAGTTCATGGGATAGTGGATCGATGGAAAACCATACAAGGAAATTTTGTGCATAACATGTAACATGTCTCAAAAAATATTAAACAAAACAAAGAACACAATTGTGACTTCGGTATCATTTTAATCAAACCCCCATGAAAGTGTGGTCATTAAATTGAACATAAAATTACATTATTAATAGATAATTAATGATATATAATCTCAAATGGGTATTACATACACTATATAAATGAAATTATGTTCATATTTCCAAATATGTATCAGAGTGGGTAATTTGAGATGAAAACCATTACCTTGGTGCTTATTAGTTCTGTATTTTAAAGAAGTTTCATGAATAATAAAATTATGTTACTAAAATAACTACCCAATAAACCTTTTTATACTTATAACAATTTGAATACCTAATTTACAATCATTCTATATATAAAAATATTAGTATATTTTTTAACCATGTTTTCACCATTTCGTGTATGTAATCTTTATCGCTTTGAACTAATTTCAATAAAGATGTTTTGGAATTCACTTTTATCACATGGTTCTTAATTTAAATATAATTAATTTTTTACGTGATATATATAATTGTATCATATCATTACATGATATTTTTTCACTACCAATCATGAAGATGAAATTGATTATGATCATGTTTATGTGATTCTAAATGATTAAAAGTTCTTTTTTCTAAATTAAGGAGTAAAATGTTAATATAACATTTAAAAAAATAAAAAATAATTTATACATCAAAATCATATTATATAAGTGATGAAATTTTCAATTACATACATGATATGAATGATTTTTTTTGTTTATGTTGGTGGTTAAACTAACAAATACATGAACCAACCCTGATTAATAGATGGTTATTATGTTGTTTAGTTTTAATATAATAATACTATGAGTATAATGATCTTATTTGGTTATTATTAATGTGGTATATAATAATTTTTAATATATATAAATAGGATATAATTTAAATCAAGTAATTACATAGAAATAAGATATCAATTACCTCTTCGTTGACTTATTATAAATTATTTAATTAACGATAATTTTTATTGATCATATCATTATTGGATTATATTAATTTTCATAAATGAAATACAATGATATCAAAAAAATGGTATTTATTCATTGATATAATGCAAATAAACATCCTTGTTAGGTGGTGATGAAAATAAAAATATTCATCAATCATTCCATGGAGGCGGTAGTCCACAAGTACAGTAGTTGGACATTTTTTTACATAGAATATGACAAATGGTAATATGGTTTATTTTTTAGAATATTAAACCCTAAATAAATATGATAATTATTTATCTGATTTCAATATTATTCTATTTAATTATATAGGTATGAAAAATGAAACATACTTCATCACTGAGGTGGTAGTTCGAACAATGCAGGAATGCTAGAATAGTTTTTCTTAAGTGAAATAAGAAAAAGGTTATTAATTATTATTACAATAAAATATTAAAATATATATATATATACAACAATTATTTCATTACATATGTATTTTAAAACTATAATTGGAAAATATTAAATAGAAAATAAATAATTTAAGGAAAAATAGTTACTCATATTGATCACTTTGAGATTTCCTTCAATAATCCCTTTGAAATTGATTATCATAGGAAAATCGATTATGACCAAAACATCAATATAGGAAAAAATTATTATATAAACTGAAAAACAGATGGGTATAATGTGGAAAACTAATTTTTAGCAGTTCCTTTATGTGGTTGCGATAGGCACCTTTTATAAGAAGTAATAATGGCATTTATGTTAACATTTAATTTTAATTTAAAGGGACCAAATGTTGATCATTTCAAATAGATTAAAAATGTTGAAATAATGTATCAATGAAAGAATAATTGAGATTATAATGTAATAAAATCCAGTATAGACATGTTTTTATAAAAAAAATTCCCTTCAGCCATTCAATGATAACTTTTACCATTTTAGTCTTTACCGTGATTACTATTTTTTACCTAAAGTTACATAATATTTATTTATAAAAATAAAGTGGCCCATATTAGATAATTTGGACCCAATTATTACAAATTTTAAAATAATTTGATTGGATAAATTTAATATAAATTAGAAAAATTAATATCCAAATACAAATGTATAATATATTGTGAACATTGTTTTGTGAAAATATTACTTATATTCTAAAATATCAAATATCATTTTTTAAAGTAAATACAAAAATTTAAGTTTCTAAGTTCCTATGAAAATTAAATATTTTTTTTATAAGAAGGGTTTATGAAAATTAAATTCATATTTTTATACTAATAATATCATAATATACATGTTATTTGAAAAATTAATATTTTCATATAAAAATGATTTGTTACGAACAATATGAATGAGTAATATTACGAAAATATTATATTTATGGATCCAAATTTAAAATTAATTTTTAATTTTAAATATAAAATGTTTTATAAATTTAACAAATAAATAAATAGATGAGTTATTTAAAAAAATTATAAGGAAATGAATTATTTTTAGAATATTAACGAATAACAGTTATATTTCTATTATTTATTAGTTTAATTTGCGTTAAAAAATTATTAATAAAAATATATTTTAACATAATCAACTAAATGTTTATTAAAATTTAATTTCATATCTTATAAAAAAGAAATATTTATAAATAATGCAATTCTTTGTATTAAATGATCATATTAGTTATTTCAATAATACCAATTGATTTTCATTAATATTAAATGTTGAATCTACTTTTTTATAAATACTTCATAAAAAGGTTATTCTAATTCATTCCATATAAATCAATAGCTGATATTTAAAATTCATATTTAATATCTGTTTATTATTTAAATATATTTATGTATTCATTTTGTTCAGTTATGCATGTGGGGAAAGCTATCATATAAATTTTTCTCATTTAAAATACATAAAATGTTAAAATAATTTGGTGTAACATTCTAACCACTTAAATATATTGTGTTCTATTAATTTTAATTACCACTCATAGATGAATGTATTTTGGGGTATTCTTATATTATTTTTCCTTTGAGATATAACATATAATATGTCATCAATATTACTCATATAGGATATATAAAGTTATATTTCCATCCACCATAATTATTAAAATAATCCTAAAACCAAGTATGATATACATAAACACATAATATAAATATTATACTTCTCCTAAAATCCATTTGAATCTCTAATTCAATAAACCACAATGACATCATATATTACTCTAAAAAACAACTCTATATTTTACCAACAAATTATATTATCCACTAGTTCATAATTTCACACACCAGGTAATATATAGCATAACCCCAAAAAATATGATTCACTTAACCAAAAATATCATGAATAAATTATGAATCCATGGTTTACCAATATTATATATCTTAATTCGTCAAAATAAATCAATCCTTTATTATATCATTATCAATATTATATTTTACCTATGTTTTATCCACAAATCAGTCATTGTTTCTTAAATATTTTTCACAAACATATATCCTTGTCCAAAAATCACTTTTTGATGTTATTAATACCATTTAATATATTTATCCTATAAATACCAGCATTTTTCTAGACTGTATGATTGAGTAGAAATATTAAATTTTTTAAATTAAGATGACCATGAAGCCTAAAATGGGCTTTTCCCATAGAATATTATCTCATATAATTGTTACCACACATTTCTTCCACGAATATTGTGTCTACCCAAAACATGATTTTTGTGGAATGTGAATCCATTAACATTTTTACAAAATAATTAGCTTTTAGTATTTAATTAATTATAAATTTTTTTATTGGTGCATGTTTTTTTGGTGATATAATTTGAATGAAATTTTTAATTGAAAATATTTTTTCATAGATGAGTCTAAAATTGTTTTTTTTTCTAATCAAGTCATAAAATATCCTCGTGTTTTATAGTTAGGAACATAACCCTTTGTTTCATTTCATTTTGTAAAATTTATTTCATATTTTAAAATCATCCATATAGTATCTTCTAAAACACACTACAATTTGGATTCTCATTAATATATATATATAATAGATTTTGTGAGAGAGAGGGAAGAAGGGAGGTACAACCACGATTCTCAAGAGTAGCTCGATTGTCATACGGTAGCCAAGGAGCATGGATACAGAAATATCACTAGTGGATTCCACACAATGGTTGGACATTTTTATTGTTTTTACATAAATATATTAAGATTTATCTATTTCTAGTTTAAATCCCAATTATAATTTCTATAGAATCGCAGAGGTTTCATATACGATAAATTTGGGGAAAATGATTTTTTAGCCAATTTACGGGGGTTCCCATTAAGAAATATTGACCACACGACATGTTGTTTCACAATAAAACACTATATTTCCTTGTTTTAATGAAGATGATCATTTGGAATTAAATTCCTTGTAAATTGAGTAAGCAATGTTTCATGGTAGATGAAAATGTATCCATGTACATGCGTAGATCGAGTTTTTGGGACTATATGCTATATACTCAGAGTACACGTAGTGTAGTCATACAAGGGAAAGTGGTTTTGTACATGGGTATTAAACCCATATAAGGAGGACATGTCCATGTAGTAGTACATTGATATACCCTAAGTGTGTCATGGTCATGTGGTAGTAGAATACTATACTCATGTATTATATGGCCATGTAGTAGTACATGGATATACCTAATGTGTTCCAGGATGTGTAAAAGTATGTGTCAAAGTATGATGTTTTAGAGTAAACACCATGTACTTTGGTTATATGTCATGTACCGCCCAATTGATCACCTTTTTAAGGTTACGTGTGATTACAAACCACAAAGTCAAAATTGGACATATATGAGTCCATTTAGAGTATTTTTCTACATGGATAGTTATAGTGGAGCCAATTCGGTGAATTTATGAATAAAAAAGTCATTTTGGGGTGAGCAATATATGATAGAGATGATATATATTTGATAGGTGAAACTAGATGTCTTAGGAGTGTGATGTGGGTTGAGAACTAGATGATGGTCATATGAATAGTTGAATGACACGACATGGAAACCTCAAAGTTCATAAATAGTGTAACTATGGGTTGTCCATGGTCAGTGGTAATAAATTGTGACATGATTACACTGATATGTTGGTTGTTCAGACCAACCAATAATAATACCACGATTTGAGATGGGTCCTGAGGAATATCCCTATATTTTTGATTAAGTGTATTTCCCCTTGAGAACAAGATTTTTTGGTGTTTTGACACTACTGGAAAGTGTGTTAAAACTGACATAAAATATTGAATTGAGACCCTAGAATGTGACTAAGGATACCTTTGGGGAATCAACCACTTATGTTTTCGAATATGGGATTTTTTATGGGATGCTTTCACTTACCATTTCAATGGTTCCTTATTGGGATTCCTTTTCTTACATTATATCGTAGAGGATCTGAAGAAGGGTACCTCTAATTATGTGTTGTCGTAGAGGATCCTACATGAGGAACAAATCTTATCCATTAGCCTTAGAGACACTAGTAGGTTTCCCAAGGGATGACTGACCTCAAGATTGGGAGTTATGTGTTTTGGTTGAGATAATATGATTTTCACCTTATATCCCATATTATAAATGTGAGTACAAGGTCCTATGGATGTAGCGATAAGTTTAGGTGTTATTATAAACTCACTCATTATCTTATGAATTCCCCTTGTTGTGATTTATTCATCTATGATTTATATAGGTTCTTCCTTGAACTGAACCTAGGAGAGTAACATGATCCAATGTTTATGGTGGGGATTCCAAATGTTACATCCTAGAAACATACTTATTACAGTTATATGATTGAATATTACCAATACTAGATGTCCTATTATCACTAGGATTCCCCCCTACACATGGGTTATATAGGGAGGTTTCCATGTACATATTAGAAAAAATCATACATAGTCTCTCACCTAGGCGTCATAGATTTATAGTATATTGTTTATTTTAGAGGTTGATGGGTGGTAATATTTTCACTTTCCAAATGATGATGATGTCATCCTTGAGTATTGTTGACACTATCCTCTATTGATGCCTATAATTCTTCGTAGGATTGGTTGGATTCACCATTATGACATTGCACATACTTGTGTAAAAATTTGTTTTTGAGATGGTTATTGATTTAATCCATGTTGTTATCTTATATTTAGATATAATTCAATACATATCACCTATGGTTTATTCCCTTAAAGGACTATATGAGATTCAATGAGATTTTTTCCTTTGAACTGGGACCCTGGAACTAAATATCAGAGTATATTAAACATGGCTTGAGTGGTGTGATATGTTTACAGTTTACTTTTAAACATATTATTAGATGATTATTAAATATAAATAACTATTAATAAAAAATTTGGGTTACAAATTACTTGTGTCTTTGGAGAACTAGTTTCATAATACATAAAAGTAAATATAAAGCAAGAATAGTTATTTATTTTTCTCCATTGTCAGACCCCTAAATCTATTTGAGGTCCTAAAATATCATGCAATTGGATGGGGAATAATTAAATAATGGGTTGAGAAAAAAATATTTTTATGTGAAAAAAATGATAAGGAACCATAAAATTAGAGTCAATGTTATAACCTAGAAGTAAAAAAGTATAAGTCTCATGAGTAATTACATGAAATCATATCCTAAATAAAATTTCGTCACATGATCATGGATTCAAAGGAAATGTTGAAAATAATATAACACAAAATTAACATGTCTCTATAATAACATCCTAGAAAATATCCAATGTTAGATAAATACTCATAATGCAATTGGTTTACTCACTAATCTCATACATTGAACCACATGAGACTAAAGCATAACCCAATGATTTAGGGAGGTATATGGGTGAAACCATAATAAAATATTAATTATATATGTGTTATTTACAAATGAATCAGCCATAAGGCATGACATAAATAATTCTAATGGACTGTAATGGGTTTCTAAATCTTGCTTTATATCATAAATAATTGACATTTTATATTAAAGAAATATGAGTAATTATAATAAGTCATGTATTACCCAATAAAATGATGCTATAATATTCTAGGTATATATATTATGAACTTATATACATAATTCAAAATAATTACAAAACATTATGATATAGATAAAATGATTTAGTTAGAGAACACTCATAACCTGAGGAAATGGAGGTTTAGATAGATCGTGTGCCTCGAACCCACTTTTTCATATGAGTTATTTTATCTCACTGAATAATAAACATAACATAATTATCTATATGCTGAGGAACATATTTAATATTTATTATTACATTCATTTTAATTATTCCCTTTTAGTATTTAATTGCATAACCAATTAATATAATGTTTGACAATTTAATAATAAATGGTTAATGTGTTAAAAATCACACTTGTAAGTTGACTAAGGATGAATGGATTATTATTTTACCATCTAAAAAATGATAGAAATGAAATAATTATAATATATATATATATATTATACTTTTATATAATCATGAAATATAGTTATGAAAACCTATCTTTGTGACTATCATAGAGATGGTAAATCATATGTATGGATTAGTAACATTTACATTACTGATATATCATGATGATGGAAGGGAATGTGTTATTTTAAATTTAAAATATGATAATAATATCATAAATATAATATTATTTTATTATATAACCTTAAACATTCCATCCATGTGATGCAGTAATATTGAAATTTAATAAAATGAATCACATCACTTCGTGAGGCACTAATCATTCTTATACACGAAAGATGTTATCATATTGAAAGGATGGAAAGGTGAGTAAAAATATGATATTATATTTTTATATAATGATTATCATTTAACATGTAATATATATATATATTACATTATTTTTTATTTTAATCCTTGTATTGTGTAAGTTAAAAATGAATCACATCGCTCTATGAGGCGGTAGTCCACCATACAAGTGAGAAAAATTGTCATATTCTATAGGGAATGGAATGTAACAAGAATATAGGATATTAATATAATAGAGGTATATAAATATCCTAAATATATTTTATAAATTTTTTATTAATAATATTATCTATCTGATAGAATATTTGATGGAAAATTAAATATGTTGGTTCGCGAGGTTGTAGTTTGTTGTACACAAATAAAAAGTTTTTTCCCATATAAGGGAGGACGAGGTGTTTATAGTTAATACACATAAAAATATCAATTTAAATGGAAGATATGTTTATTATATTCATTTATTAATAATATTTTAAGGAGGCTTAAGAATAAAGGAAATTAAAAACTCAGTTAAAAACATTACCTCTTTTTCAAAAAACATCTTTTAGTATACACCATATACTATCCTAGAATATATTTATGAAAAAATAAATTGATTTTATTATAAGGGGAGTTAAGTTATTTTTTTATTTATTTTATGAAATAATGGGTTTTTTAATTCTATAAGGAAGTGGAGATGGGTTGATATTTTATATGTGGGGGAGAGAACCCACATGAATTTTTTTAAAAGAATGAATTTCACCCGCGTTAATCTATTTACATATGGCTAAAAAAATTCCATTTTAAAACATTAGAACATTTTGTTCTAGATATTACAATAGGTTATTAATTATACTTTTTTTATTCCTTTTGAACCTTATATTTTTTAACACCTCATTATCCCATTTTTAACATAACTATAAGAAATAATTTTTTTCTATTTTTACTATTCATTATTTTATAAAAAATAAATTCACCAAGAAATATTATTTAAATTATGATGATTAATAATATTCAGTCCATTATTCAAAATCTAACTCACATAATTGGTATAATATTTAAAAAATTTAATCTCACCATCGTGTCGAAAAAACAGGTTATCTAGAATTGTAATTATTAGGAAAAGATGATCTCATAATAACCAACTAAGACATAATAATAATGAAATTAGTTTCAATAAATATTTCTTGATATATAATATATTAATTTAATTTAAATAATTACACATTATGGTTTTTTTTCATTATCTAAAATGGAGAAACATTATTTTTATTAAATAAGTTTTTTTTAAAAGGTCTTTTAATGTCTCAAAATAAACATTCACTAAAATCTAGAATAATGATGATTTAAATATTTTAAATTTTAATTAATATAATTAAATAATAGATTTACATATTTTATATAAAATCTACTAACAATGGGACACCGTTTATTAGAAATTAATGACAATTTTATAAAAAACCTTATTTTTACTATTCATTAGAAAATTAATATTTTCTGAAAATATAAAAACTTCACCATATGTTGAAATCTATATTTTTATTTCAATGAATTATTTTTATTTTTTTAGACATATTTGATAAAATTTTAAAAAATTAATTTTAATTATTTTTCTAAATGCATGACTAATTTCCCTTACAAAAAATATGTAGTTTTCAAAAAAAGCAGTATCATTCTTACGGTATTTATTTAAGTTATAATCAGTATATTATCATTGAATATAATATAAAAATGTGTAAACCAATAAATTTTCATCATTCATTTATTTTGATCCATACCCACTAAAATAATGAATATGTAATATTAGTCATGTTTTTGTAATTAAGTTTCAATATATTATCATGCTCTGTTTAAAGCCAATGTTACATTAATAAAATTATATTAATGAGTTAGAGTTAATTTAAATATAAAATATAACATAAAATATTTTGGTGTTACATTATTCCCACCTAAAACAATTTAACCTTTGAAATATCATGTTAATAAACTCATGGAGAAACATGTGTGGGTAATTCTATTTCATCGCATCTTCTGGTTCCCATGTTGTTCAATCAATCATGTAATTTTACCACATTACTATAACCAGTTGGGATGTCATTATTTAAAGAACATTGTCCCTATAATCTATGGTCTTCACCATATTCTCCTTGTCTAAAAGGTATTTCCCCAATGATAGTATCTCTTGATTCAATACAAGTTATGGGTCTTTTATGTATGTCTAAAAAATTGATACATATAACACATCATGTACTAGAGATGGGTTAGGTGGGAGATAAAGTCAATATGAAACCACTCCAATGTAATATATCATGTTAAAAGATCCAATGTATCTGTAATAATCATTAACATCTTCCAAAAAATCACATGAATTTCATCCATGGTAAAATATAGTGGAAAACTATATATTTTCCCTCAACCTACTGGTCTCATCGATGATTATTTTCATAAATGTTCTAATTATGTCTGCATATATTACATGTGCTGCTAAATATTTGGGAACTTATCTCTTATATCTTTGTAAATATCATGTCCTATTATCTTTAACTCTACATCTTCATCCAAGAATGTTAGAGTCTGATAGATCATCCTATAAAGAGCCTCACAAGGTTCCATTGTAATAATAGAATGTAAAATATTGTTATATAAGAACACTACCACGTCAAGGATTTTATCCCATCATCCTGATAAAGAAATAGAAAAATACCTCAACATCGCCTCATGGTCATGGATTTATATGTCAAACTGAATATCAATATTATCTTTATAAAGTTTTATAAATCATAGTTCTATATGCTATTCTTATTGACGGGTTCTCCATAACCTTGAGGTAATGCATAGATCTTGATCAGATACAAAATATAGAAAAAATTCATTAAATTTTACTACTAATATTTTGTATATCATTGTGTTTTTTATGGGGATATATTATCCATTATAGAAATTAAATGTGATATCATTATAAGCCCATCTACTATAACCCAAATGGTTTTATTACCTTTAGGTGTCCTGTAACATCCCGGGTAATTAAATAATATTACATTATAATGTTACAAATATTTTTTAATAAAATGTTAATATTACTTTAAAGTGAATTCTATGCTCGATGGCGTACCCAATACGCAACAACGGGTTTCTTTGAAATCTTACGTTTCACACTAATAATATAATAATATTATAATAGTTAACGCCTAGCCATTGTAATGGAGGCAATGACCAGAAATAACCAAAAAATTATTACATATGTTTGTTAAATATTTTTACATTTATCCAATAAATGTTAGAGGCTTAAAATCCAAATAAATCCAATTTTAAGAATAAATACTCTAATATTTTTAAAAGATTTTTTTACTACCTTTTGATGGAGAACATTTTTTAAATTTAACTTTTGACAATTATATAAGCTCTATTTGTCAAAATAAACTTATTCTTTATGATTGGGTCATTTAAATTTACTTTGGTTAAATTTTTGGTATGTTTCTGACATAGTTCATTTTTTAATGAATACTGAAAAAATACTGCATTTTACATCAAAACAGTTATTTCATCTAATTTAAATATATGGTTAGATTATATTTTTAATTGGTTTTAAAGTTTAATTAGAATATATTTTTACCGTTAAATTTAATGGTTGTCATTGGAATTAATTTCACTTTGAAAATGGACATAAACAAGACCTAAACTTTTCATAGATATTGCTTCAAAAAAACCCGCTATTTGTTTTGACAATGGGAAATATTTTGTAAATTAATTATTGAAATTTTTGTGTTTCAAATTTGATAAAATTGATTCCATATTTTTAATCAGAAGGACCAAATTATGTAATTAATATTCTTTTGTTTTTGAAAATTATGAATAGTAATGATAGTAATTATCTTTAATTATCATGATTAATTAGTAATCAGGTAGTTAATGATAATAAAATAATATCATAATAATAACAAATAACCCCAACATGTGTCCTAATGCTACTGTTTGTGTCATGGCCAACCATGGTATGCCTTGTTCCAAACTTTGGGACCCCATGGAATCACTTTTGTGTGATAGTGACAATTTATCATTTTATTTTTAAAGGAAGGAAAATATAACAAAAGTGTGTATCACCCAAGTAAAACAATTTTAGTTTTGTCTGTTTAAATGATCTCTTAGACTATAAATATTCATTGGAAAGCTAAAAAATATTTCCTACATCATAATATTTTTTTTATAATTTTTAGACATTAATAAATTAAATTATAAATGACATTATGATGATGCAAGGATTACCTCATTAATGAACGATTTAAATATAATATAATGTAAAATCTATGACTTATACGTGGAAAAAACCTATTGGATGAGTATATTTCGAACTCTTATCACCTTAATCTTGAAATATATCAATGTTGGACCTTTAAAATCCTAAAATATTTTTAAAATAAAGTAACCTTTCTTGACTTTCCATGAGTGCCCCTCCTCTCCTCTTATAAAAGGCCCCCACCTCTACCTCCTTACCCACACCTCTCAAGCATTTGGATAGTCCAAAAACTGCACATTGCATCTCTCCACATCACTCTATTAATCATTGAAGCCTCACCTTTGTAAGAAATCTATTCAAGAAACCCTTTTGTTTCAAACCAAAGGGAGTTACCCGATTTAAGGGTAATGTATTCTCTTATGTTCTTTTGTTTTATTTCGATTCTCCAACCCCCTAACCTCTTTTTATTACTTTTATTATAACAACAACAGTATCTTCAATATACTAGGATGATTTTTTAAAGAATTATTAGAGCTACACATACACACAAATCTGTCTAATGGTTAAATAACATATTGTTTCTATGGATGGCGAATTACTACCTCACGAAACGATGATTGTTCAATATTCTTTTAACACCTTTAAAGGTGGCCATTAGGATGTCACTATATTTTATATATGATATATATGGTATTTCTGTTTTATATATTGTTTTGTTTTTTATTTTTAAAACATACCTCTATTCTTTTCATGTTGTACAAATGCGATAATTTCATATGAGGAAGTGCGGACTACCTCCCCCTCAAGTGATGTGACTCGTTCATGCAATACATGGAATGTATAAAGAATGAAATTAATGAACTTATTTGACCTATATAACATTTTTATTATAGTTTAATTATAATATATATATCTCTCAGTTATTTTTAATTCCATTAATATGACAAAGAAATGAAAGTAGCGTTCATGCGTACGTACGGCCTACCGTCTCCATGAATGGTGCATTTCATTTCTTTTTATATCCAAATGTTATGGAATAGTATAAAATGAATATTTACTGGATATATATGATATTTAAATCATTAATACTTTTCTAGATATTATTTACTTATAACTACATGGATGATTCTTTTCAAACACGTTCATTTTTGACTCATGTACCAAAATCGAAAAAAAACGTCTGATGTGAACATACTTTATTAACCAATTATTATAACATTAAAATATGTGATATAAACTGAATAATAATCCTTAAATTAGGTCCTTAAGAAATTATAAATTGACCAAAGTTTATTATTCCGGAATATAAAGAAATGAACAAGACAAGTCGGACTTGAGGTAAGGGATCCAACCTCTCTCTTTCTTTTAAAGTACTCTCTTTTATGTAACCTAATTTAAGCTCCTATTTCTTATGTTGGGGGATGTTATTATATATTAATATTGCTGTAAATTTTATTTTAATATGATGAGATACCCTATTTGATCCCATCAATCATTTTTGGAAGTTTTATGTGGCGTCGTTAGGCTGCCGAATTTTCATAAGGTGATTTTCGTCTCACTTTGTATTCCCGTGAGATTCATGCTAAATTGGACACTATTTCCTTTTGTGTGGTGTATGTGGTGCCCATTATTTTACTATTTGTATAATATAATCTCATTTATGGGTATTTAAATCTTTATTTTAGGACCCTTCTTTCATGGAGTGTACGTTTCGAAAGTTTCCCAAATCGGTAAGGGAACATTTCACACTCTCTTTTTAAAAGACTTATTTAGTTATGTCTTTTAATTTACATTTTTTTTATGTTGGGATATGTTCTTATATATCCTTATTGATGTAAATTTTATTTCCAAGTGATGAGAAATCATTTTCCCTCTCATCAACTAATTTTATGAATTTTAAGGTGACACCGTTAGGCTGTCGTATTTTACCAAAGGAACTTCATAACCCAATTTTGATTTCGTTGGGTTCACCTTGTAGTTATTGAATATTTCATCCTATGAATATGTGTGAATGACCTATGGTTGTTTTAAACTTAATATCCACTTATATTGGGTGTATTTATATTTTTCACACATAATTATGAGATTGATTTATCCTTAATTTAAGGATACCTTCTTTATAAGGGATTTCATCTCATTTTAAATTTCTATGGAGAATTTCTTGTTGTTATGCACCAATTCACTCTTATATGGTGTATATACTGTCCTTTGGACTATTATATCATTATTACCTTTATTATCATGATATTATAAAGTTCTAATTAAATGTTATTCCTCAATTATTGTATTCAAGTGTCTCTCATTTTGTTAAAAACCCTTTAACTAAAATATCGTTTTAAATGTTTTAATGATTTATTCTTATAAATATTTCTCATTAATATCCATGTTTTCAAAATGGTTTTAAGTATTTATTTATATGGATATTAATTTTTTAAAATTTTAAAAGCCTCAAAGTGGTATGGGACACTTTGATTCAAAAATCTCATTATTAAATGTATAAATGGTTTTGAAAATGGTTTTTAGAATGGATTCATCATTTCAATATCTTAAAATGTTATATTGTTATTACAGTGTGGGAATGTTATCTTTCCTTTATGCTTAAGTAATGTACTATGATTATGCTATGGTTCTTGGGGATTGTTTATGAAGATGGGTGGTTCCGTGATAAAATAAGGGCATGTGAGCCCTATATAGCTCTCCAATGCATTGGGTAACATTAAGGAGTTAAATGCTAAGGTTTCTCGGAAGAGATTTAGGGAATATACTGTTATAGGTATTCCAAACGTAACCATGACGGTTACTCCCTACGTAAGAATTTTATGAATGCCTCAAGTTACCTTTATTCCTTATGATTTCTATTGAGTTATGCATAAATCTTTTGATTTCACGAGGTATGTTAAATTGATTATGTTTTATGAGTAAAATACGATTTCATTGATTCTTATGTATACATGGACTGTTGTTTTCTTTCCGTACTATTATAACCCTTATAGAGCTTTTTATGCTCATCCCATGTTTTTTGAAATATTTTAACATGACATAAAGTTGAATAGGGTCAAGGATGGGATCAGGGAAATGTCAGGCTGTCTAAAACAAGGAACTAGACATGACTCTTTTGTTCACGAGTTTTTATTTTGTGGAAAAAATGGCAACTGAGTAGATTTTTCTACATTGTAATCTTTGCAATGTAATAGCTATGTCCTAATTCACTAAAACTCTAAACATGAAAAGATCCTCAATGTGAATTATTCAATTTAATTCAAGATTAAGTAAGGTTTAAGTTTGGGTCCTTATTGTTGGTATCTGAGGTTGGTTTAGATAAATTTAGAGGTTAGAGTGTTGTTTAAGAAAAAGTGACAAGTTTTGTATAACCACAATGGTTAGTATATTTGATGGAGTTATTGTTTTTTTTAAGATAGAATGAGTTTGAGATAACTTGGATAAGTATATCTTGGTGTTTATCTTCTTCTTTATTATATGATGATTTTACTGATATACTGACATTAACCTTTTTGGTTTTAGTAAATGGCTGGATCTAGCAGATACCAACGTAACAGTGGATTTGAAGTAAAATGTGACGGTTTTATGAAAGAACAACTGAATGATATGGGAGCTACAATGACATCTCTTGTAGTTATCCTGAACCAACTATCTGGAGTTCTGATTGACCACCTGAACCTTAGTAATTTTTATAAGGCATCGTATATGCGAGAAACAAATCCCTATGGAAGTTCAGGTAGTAATCATAAAGCTAAGTATGTTCAAAAACCTATGTGTCAACGATGTGGAACGAAACACATAGGAAAATGTTTCAAAGGGGCAGAAAGATGTTATAGATGTGGAAATGAAGGCCATAATGCAAGAACATGCCAAGGAAAAAGGAAGCATCTAGTTGACTCTAGGAAATGGAAAGAAGTTATTTCTGAAGGATCAATTGAATGTTTTAAATTTGGTGTGCATGGTCATTATGAAAACACATGTCCTACGAAGAAGTTTCGAGAATGGGGTCACCAAGATCGTACAAATATTCCTTTTCCAATACCTAATTCCATTTCGATTGAGAATGAAGAAACTGACAATGACCAATGAAAGGTATACATTATTTCTTAACATGTGTTTTCCTATTATTGTAATCTTAGGATATGATTCATGATTTTTTTGTAGGAAAGAAGTATTTAATAATAAGTTGAATATGAATGGTTAATGGATCCTTACGAATGTTGAATGAGTAAGAAGTCAACATATAATAGATTCAAGAGTTATGGTATATTTTAGGATAGTGAAATTCTTAGATGTATTAAGTCTCTTTTGATGATGGGGTTACATTAGAAGACTTTTTATAGTATATGTAACCCTAATGTTTGATATACGAAAATTTTATTCAAGGAATAATTATCCTTTCTTTTGTGGATATAGTTATAAAGAACCATTTGGGTATATATGATCCTTGAATTTGAGGCAATTACTGGTTAATACATTTTGGGTTGCAAAATGGAAGTTATTAGATAACCTTTTTTGTTAAAATATGTTATTGTTATTTTTGAAGATTTATCTATTTTTGGGGTATGTTTTAAGAATTATATAGTTTTAGAAAAAGGACAACACGCAGACCGTGTGACAACCCGTCGCGTCGGACGAAGCTGTAGGAATCGAACCCACAACCAATGTACAACTGGAATTTATCGCCTACCACTGGACTACGTGAAGTCCCTGGTTAGTTTAAATGATTCTTTTTAGTTATATGATTTTATGAATTAAGAGTAAGTTGATTTTGAGTTATCAATGGAAATGATTACCCTATCATGGAAGATATGTGATTAGGTTAATTACTTTTCAGTATGAGATTGTAAGAGTAACTGATGTTATTTTGGAGAAAAATTTTAAAATTTATCTTAGGAGACTATGTGATTAAATCCTTCAGAGATTTGGGTTTCAATCATAGTTTGGTTTACTTTGAAAAATTTTATGGATAGATGTTAATTGAATGGTCTTTGTTGAACTTGGGGTTTTTTTTTGAAAAATTTTAGAGATTAGGAGTAGTTTTTCTTTTTGTAAAAAAATATCCTTTTGGGTATTATCTTATCTCGTACTAAACTTTTTGGTTTGGTTTTGGTTGAGATCTAAAGACATGGGAAATATATAGTTCTCTTTTATGGATTACGTTATTCTCAAGAAGTTTATTATAGAACTCTTAATGCGAACAAGTCTTCCTAAATACTCATCATTTGGAGAAAATATGAGTTTGATTAAGGAATCCAGTAAAAGTTGAAAGTCTATGTGACAAGTAAGTATGTTTCATTAAGATTTAGTTAAGCTAAAAAATAAATTCTTCAATGAAAAGTAACTTAAAACAAAAATGTTGTCTGTTAAATTTTCCTACTGGGGAATCAAATACCGTTTAACCCATCACAAGATTGTGATTTTCTTGTGGTTAACTTTCTCCTAGACATGTTTACTATCACTCTCCATCAGAACATGACCCTTTGTTTTCTTCTCCATATCTATATTTTCCTAGTTGCAATCCTAGTATGGGTTAACTCGGGTGACCTTTGTACTTCTCTCCCTTCCTTTTAAACTGATAGTTTTACTAACTCTTGTTCTGACGTGGGACTTTCAATGAAGTTTCCAAGCCCTATTTTGAAATTGCGAGGACGCAATTCCAAAAAGGGGGGAAGGATGTAACATCCCGGGTAAATAAATAATATTACATTATATGGTTTATCAATATATGTGAATAAAATTTTAATATTACTTTAAAGGTAATGATATGCTCGATGGTGTACCCAATACACAACAGCGAGTTTCTTTGAAATATTATGTTGCACACTAATAATATAATAATATTATAATAGTTAACGCCTAGCCATTGTAATGGCAGGAATGAACATAAGTATCTACAAAATAATTACATATGTTTATTAAATATTTTTACATTTATCCAATAAATGTTAGAGGCTTAAAATCCAAATGAATCCAATTTTGAGAATAAATACTCTAATTTTTTTAAAAGATTGTTTTACCGCCTTTTAATAGAGAACCTTTTTTAAATATACCTTTTGACAATTTTATAATCTCTATTTGTAAAAATAAACTTATTCTTTATTATTGGGACATTGAAATATACTTTGGTTAAATTTTTGGTATGTTTCTGACATTGTTCATTTTTTTAATGAATAGTGAAAAATACTGCATTTTACATCAAAACTGCATTTTCATCTAATTTAAATATACGGTTAGATTATATTTTTAATTAGTTTTAAAGTGTAATTAGAATATATTTTTACTATTTAATTCAATGGTGGTCATTATAATTAATTCCACTTTGAAAATGGACACAAACAAGTGCCAAATGATTCATAGATATTACTTCAAAAACCCCGCTATTTGTTTTGAAAACGATAAATATTTTTAAATTATTTATTGAAATTCTTGTGTTTGTAATTTGGTAAAATGGATTCCATATTTGGAATCATAAGGTCCAAATTATTTAATTAAGACTCTTTTGTTTTTGGACATTATGAATAGTAACGATGGTAATTATCATTAATTATCGCGATTAATTAGTAATCGGGTAGTTAAGGATAATAAAATAATATAATAATAATAACAAATGACCCCAACATGTGTCCTAATGCTACTGGTTGTGTCATGCCCGACCATGGTATGCCTTGTGCCAAACTTTGGGACCCCATGGAATAATTTTTGTGTGATAGTGACACTTTATCATTTTATTTTTAATGGAAGGAAAATATAACAAAAGAATGTATCACCCAGGTAAAAAAAATTTAGTTTTGTTTGTGTAAATGATATCTTAGACTATAAATATTAGTTGGAAATATAAAAATATTTCCTACATCATATTATTTATTTATAATTTTTAGACATTAAATAAATTAAATTATAAATGACATCATGATGATGTAGCGATTACCTCATTAATGAACGATTTAAATAAAATATAATGTAAAATATAAGACTTACACTTGGAAAAAACCTATTGTATGAGTATATTTCAAACTCTTATCACCTTATTCTCGAAATATATCAATGTAGGACCTTTAAAATCCAAGAATCTTTTTTAAAATAAAGTAACATTTCTTGACATTCCATGAGTGCCCCTCCTCTCCTCTTATAAAAGGCTCCCACCTCTACCTCCTTACCCACACCTCTCAAGCATTTGGCTCTGCCAAAACCTGCCCATTTCATCTCTCCACATCACTCAATTCATCATTTAAGCCTCACCTTAGGCATAAATCTCTTCAAGAAACCCTTTTGATTCAAACCAATGGGTGTTACCCGATTTAAGGGTAATGTCTTCTCTTGTGTTTTTTTGTTTTATTATGCTTCTCCAACCACCTAAACTATTTTTATTAATTTTTTTATAACAAAACCAGTATATTAAATATACTAGTATATTTTTATAAGAAGTATTAGAGATAAAATTACACACAAATCTATCTAATGGTTAAAGAACAAACTGTTTCTGTGGATGGCGAATTACTGCCTCACGAAACGATGATTGTTCAATATTCTTTTAGTACCTATAAAGGTGGACATTATGATGTCACTATATTTTATATATGATATATATGGTATTTATGTTTTATATATGCTTCTGTATTTTATTTTTAAAACATACCTTTATTCTTTTCATGTTGTACAAATGCGATAATTTCATATGAGGAAGTGCGGACTACCACCCCCTCAAGTGATGTGACTAATTCATGAAATACATGGAATGTATAAAGAATGAAATTAATAAACTTATGTGACCTATATATCTTGTATATTATACTGGAATTAAAATATATATATATCTCTCAATTATGTTTAATTCCATTAATATGACAAAGAAATGAACGCATCATTCTTGCGTACGTACGGCCTACCGTCTCCATGAACGGTGCATTTCATTTATTTTTATCTCCAAATGTTATGTAATAGTATAAAATTAATATGTAATGGATATATATGATATTTAAATCATTAATAATATTCTTTAGATGATGTAATTATAACTACATGTATGATTCTTTTCCAACAAGTTCGTTTTTGACTCATATACCAAAAATCGACAAAAACGTCTGATATGAACTGACATTATTAAACAATTATTATAAAATTATAATATGTGATATGAACTGAATAATAATATTTAAAGGAGGTAATTATGAAATTATAAATTTACCAATTTTTATTATTCATAAATATAATGAAACGAACAAGACAAGTCAGATTTGAGGTAAGGGATCCATCCTCTCTCTTACATTTAAAGTACTCTTTTTTATGTAACTTATTTTAAGATCCTATTTCTTATTTTGGTGGATGTTATTATATATTAATATTGGTGTAAATTTTATTTTAATATGAGGAGATACCCTATTTGTTCTCATCAATCCATTTTTTGTGGTTTTAGGTGGCGCCGTTAGGCAGCCGAATTTTCATAAGGGGATTTTCAGCTCACTTTTTATTCCCATGAGATTCATGATACATTGGCCAATATTTCCTTTTGTGTGGTGTATGTAATACCCATTAGTTTATTATTTTTATAATATACTCCCATTTATGGGTATTTACATCTTAATTTTATGACCCTTCTTTCATGGGGTGTATTTTTCGAATGTTACCTAAATTAGTAAGGGAACCTTTCACACGCCTCTTTTTAAAAGAATTATTTTGTTATGTCTTTTAATTTACATATTTTTATGTTGGGATATGTTATTATATATCCTTATTTATGTAAATTTAATTCAAAGTTATGAGATATCATTTTCTCTCTCATCAACTAATTTTATGAATTTTAAGGAGATGTCGTTAGGCTGTTGAAATTTACTAATGGAACTTCTTAACCCAATTTCAATTTCTTTGGGTTAAACTTGTAGTTTTTGAATATGTCATCCTATGAATATATGTGAATGGACTCTGGTTTTTTCACACATAATATCCACTTATATTGGGTGCATTTATATTTGTCACACATAATTATTATATTGATTTATCATTAATTTAAGGACACCTTCTTTATAAAAAATTTCATCTCATTTCACATTTCTATTGAGAATTCATTGTTTTTATGTGCCAATTAACTCTTATATGGTGTATATACTGTCCGTTGGAATATTATATCAGAATCCCTTTATTCTCATGATATTATAAAGTTCTTCTTAAGTGTTATTCCTCAATTATTGTATTCAAGTGTCTCTCATTTGGTTAAAAACCTTTAACTAAAATATAGTTTTAAATGTTTTAATTATTTATTCTTATAAATATCTCTCATTAATATCAATGTTTTCAAAATGGTTTTAAGGATTTATTTATATAGATATTAATGGTTTAAAATGTTAAAAGATTCAAAGTGGTATGGGACACTTTGATTCAAAAATCTCTTTATTAAATGTTTTAAATGGTTTTGAAAATGGTTTTTAGAATGGATTCATTATTTCAATATCTTAAAATGTTATATTGTTATTGCAGTGTGGGAATTTTGTCTTTCCTTTATGCTTAAGTTAAGTGCAATGATTATGTTATGGTTCTTGGGTATTTTTTATGAAGATAGGTGGTTTCGTGATAAACTAATGGCAGGTGAGCCCGATATATCTCTCCAATGCATTGGGTAACGTGAAGGAGTTAAACGCTAAGGTTTCTATGAAGCGATTTAGGGAATATATTGTGATGGGTATTCCAAACATAACCATGAGAGTCACCCCATGTGTAAGAATGTTATTAATGCCTTAAGATACCTTTATGCCTTATGAATTCTATTGAGTTATGTATAAATCATATGATTTCATGAGGTATGTTTTATTGCTAATGTTTTATGAGTAAAGTATGATTTCATTGATTCTTATGTATACATGGAATGATTTTTTCTTTCTGTACTGTTATAATCATTACGTAGATTTTTTATGCTCATCCCAAGTTTTTTGAAATGTTTTCACAGGACATAATGTTGAATAGGGTCATGGATGGGATCAAGGAAATGTCAGGCTATCTAAAACAAGGAACTAGACATGACTCTTTTGTTCAAGAGTTTTTATTTTGTGGAAAAAATGGAAACTTAGTAGATTTGTATACTTTGTAATCATTGAGATTTAATAGCTATGTCCTAATTCTAAAAAACTCTAAACCTGAAAAGAAGCTCAATGTGAATTATTCAATTTAATTCAAGATTAAGTAAGGATTAAGGTCAGGTCCTTATATGTCCTATGGAGTCCTATGATGAAATTAATGGTTTTGTTTTCCAATTTTCATAATTGTATCAAAAACAATTGCAATATTACCTTATTATTTTTATTAAAAAGTGAATTTTTATCATACCAAACATCATGATAAAAATTAAACAATATACATCTTGATTTTACCCCACAAGAAATTTCACATCAGGTTTTTATACTTGTTAGTTATTCTAAGAAATATATAGAAGGATTAGGTATGTGTATCATCTAGAATCTCCCTTTTTCAGATATAGTTTTTATGGGAGTCATATTCGGGATCCAAACCTCATAAATCAAAATTCATTAAATATTAACTCCACAATATCTGATATCTTTTTTCTAAATCACCCCATCTTCATCATGAAACTCCTTGATCTTCTCAAGCATGGATGGTCAGGCCATTTTTATGTAAGGTATGATAAAGATTATTTTACTAAAATTAAATCCATCATTTTTAAATCTAGTAATATTTTATCTATATAAATTATTATAACTCATAAAATTTCTTAATGATTTCTACATATAGAATTTTCCACCTTATTTTCATTCCCAACATGGTAATAGACTGAGTAGTCAGATTCCATTGAAATTTATATCCATATTTGTCAGGGCATGTTAAATAACTTCTATATTAATATATATATGATGATTCTATTTTCTATATACATTTAACAAAAATGATAATATTATCTATTATTGATGCATAATTTATATAAATCTCACATTTACTATACTTTTGATATAGCTTCTCCTTTATCAAATCTCCTAGCATAGTACTCAAATGAGTTTCATACTCTTATCTCTTAGAGTACATTAAAATATCATCAATAAATACTACCACAAATTTAACAAGGTAATCACTAATGAATCTATTAATTATGTCCATACCTTTTTCTAGAGCATTAATGACTCTGAAAGGCATTACTATGATCTCATAGAGTCCTTACATTATTTTAATATTGGTTTTTTTAATATCATTATTTATCACTTTTAATTAGTGATATCCTGAAAAAGGTCAAATTTATAGAAAATCTGAGCTCCACATACTTGATTGAATAACTCATATATATGTGGTTTGGGATACAAATCATTCATCATGATTTTTTTGAGTTCACAATAATCAACATAGAGGAATATTGACCCAACCTTCTTCTTGACGAAGATGGCAGACACACTGCACAATAAATACCTTAGGTATATACAACTCTTTTCTAGGGTATCTTATAACTACTTATGACATTATTAGTATTCAATGGTTGTAATTCTATAAGGATTATTGTATATTGGTTTATATCTTGGTATATGTTATACTGCTAAATCAACATATAAGTCTTGTGGAAGGCCAATAAACTATTTAGAGAATACATCAGTATAATCCTTGTAATGGGAATGTATTCATGCATGATTATTTCCATTATCTCAATCATTTAGGGTAGATATTTTTACTCATAAGTTATCAATACCCATTCTTTTACATAATATTCCATTTGAGATTCATCCTTCTATGTACACATGAAAATATTTGGAGTGTTTCTCAAGACATGAACATTGACCTACCTCTCTAAATAGAAATTGTTTGATTTATATAATGATTCCCAATCCATACCAAAAATATCAACAGACTCTACTAATGAAATTAAAATGTTATTTTCTGGTATATTAAGTCCATAAAAAAGGATTGGAAGGTGTTATATACATTGGATAAAACCACCTCTATATTTATTGTTCTACCAAATAGCTCAACCCCCATGTTTTGAGGTGGGTTTTGAATAGTTCATCAATGTATTAAGGATATGAAGGAATTATTAGAACTAGAGTAAAAAATTATGCACATTATTCATAACTGAATAACCAATATACTTTTAACCACATAATTGTTGGCATCCACCTCATAGTCAGTGATATAATACACCATTTATTTCTATCATGGAGGTTTATTTTAGTGATTGTCTTTGAAAAACATTTGTTTATGGAATTAGAATGTATAATTCATGTTTCCCTTATATTCTATACACTATAAATAGACCATGTTTTTTATTTGATCCTTATTTTCTTCTTTCTCATTTTTGGGTATCTTTATTTACATATGAAATTGATCAATCTAATGCCCATATTTTCTAAACATGAATCATTATTCAGTTCCGCTTATACAGTTTTCATGATGTTTCCCTAACACTTTTTAGATGTGGGATTTGGGTTTTCTTTAATCTATGGTATTTATCTTTTGATTGTCATAATGAAAACTGTATTTTATGATTCTTTTCTCCAATCCCTATAGATCCATAAGGGCCACTGATATGAATCGTAACATTGATAAAAAAATGGAAAAGAAATTTATAATTATCAAATTCATTAATTAATAAATATATTTATAGGATTACTTTTAACTGAATAAATAAATAGTCCACATTACATATAGTGCCACTAAAAAACCTAGAGGCTTACTTTGTATGCATTATAATGTTTTCCATTATGCCCCATTAGAATCATCTTTCACTTTTTATCAGATAAAGCAACTGCCTATCCATATTAAGATAGACATTTTAGGGATAATATTTATTCCAAAATAATTTCATGTAGTCTTACAATTCAATAGAATCCATATCCTCAGTGGAAATATTGTTTTTGATCAGTGTACACCACTGATCAGCTTCCCCCTCAACATGATAGATGGACATAAATAAATTATATTCCTTTGAAGTAGTGTAAAAAAAGAATATATTCCCCATGGAATTTATCCTTTTTTATAGATTAAAGGATTGAATGATCCACTAAATATAGGGGTATCTTTTTAATATAAGACTCGACTGCAACATGATCATTATTATGAATAGTATTTCATTATTCACAATTCATATTATTTCTCATAACGTATTTATTTTATCAAGTATATCTATGAATTTCTAATCTCCCACTCCTATAAGTTTTAAACTATCCTTGGGGAAATAATCACATTACGTATCATGTTGGTTGATTTTACATTTTCTATTTTTTCCTATCATTGACTTGAGGAAAAAATTATATGAGCATAAATTAACTACATATAATACACAAAATGAACTAATGAACATGATATGAATAACATACTAATAATAATTATATCCTTAATAACATGTCTCCAGGATTCTACTTACATTATCCACAGTAATTTTCATATTATATTTTCCAAACTAATAACTTTTTCATGTCCTTCATAATGGTTTGTAAAGAGTTCAAAAATTTTAAAAACATTACCCCCATGAGTTCAAGTTTTTTGTATAGTAAGGCCCAATGGCATGTACCATGTAATGCTTGAGTAAAAATTGACACACCTTTTTAAATGTCTTTATCCCTGGGAACATCTCTGATAGAACCAAATCATCTAAATTTATCTAGATAGGAATGTAATTGTTTGGATACCAATCACTCTATACATCACCAATGTTCTATGATATTATGTATTCTATGTCATATCCGTAGACATATCCCCATGTTTATCAGTAAATAATTTCTAATAATTTCTATAAAATTTACCTAAAAATTTCATTTCATACTATCTATGGTTAACCAAGAAATTTAAATATATTAATACATGATTCTTAAAAAAATATCCATTAATACAACCCATCTATAATTAAGGAAATTTTTTTTAGAGGACTACTCTCCTATTACAAAAAAAAACATAAACTCTTAATATTTATATTATTTATTATTGTGAAATCTCTAATTCCATTATACCTCAATAAATGGTTAAGGATAAGATTGGTAATACATAAGAAAATGTCTTAGCTATAAATCATAGTAATGTAATAAACATGATAAGGAAACATAACATGAGAGTAAAATTATAATATAATATCATAAAATGTATGGTTTATGAGTAATTTCATAAAAGAATACCTTAAATAAAATTATATCATAAGAGAATGGAATAACAGGAAATGTGGAAAAAACATGAATCATGGTATTCAATGGGTCATGGATAGGTGCCTAAAAAATATCACATGATGAAAAAATTGCCATAATGGATTAGGTTTACTCTATAATCCCATACAAGACACCTCATGAAAATATAAAATATCCCAATAAATTAGCACTATATCTAGTCAATGACATAACAAAAAATACATGATATATATGAGCCATATAAATTAATCAATCAGATGTAAAAACATAATAAGTACCCATGGAAATAAATGGGTTTCAAAACATTTCTTTAAATCATAATGAAAGGAAATTTTGAAATGAAAGAATTTAAAAAGTTCCCATAAGGCATGGATTATTCCATAAAATGAATGGAGAATAAGATCATTATATATGAGAGATATGTATTTACATAATTTAAACTAAATACTCAGAATTAATATATATATATTGTTTATTAGGAAGAGAATAGTGATTACCCAAAAAAGGGGTATTTTGAGAGATCCCTTACATCCATCACGATTTGTCACATCCATTATTTTATCTCCTTGAAAAATTATCATAATATAATTATTTACATGGTTAAAAACATATTTTAATTTTTTTATTTATTTTAATTTATAATTTACAATGTCATATTCAATTACATAACAAATTAATTCCATATCAGACGTTATAATGATAAAGGTTTAATATTTCAAAAATCTCTTTGGTATATTGACTAAAATCCAAGGGATTATTATTTCATCATATATGGAATTATATTAATGAAATTATAAAAACAATTATACATAATTTTTAATTTTGAAACAACCCATGAAATATTATTTTTAAAAATTAACCACATTACAATCAGGGAAAAGATAGGTGTTGGTGCCCTAATATATGTAGAGGAAATGAATGAAAATACGAACAAAATGTGAAAGTGGGCTACCTCATGAAGATCCATAGTGGTTTCCTTTCCCACTCTGTCCTTTTTAGATCCCCTCAGTACTGCGGCAGGAGTGACTCTAAAGCCCCCTCTACAGTCATCACAATGTAAAATAGGTGTGAGGCTCTGCAGTTATGAAACAATTGATAGCGATCTCCTCACCACAAAGAGAACCATATCACCTCTTCGATCGCTTAGAAATTTAATTAAGTCTCACCATTCATTACTGAGTGAATTCAGGAAGCCTCTATGCAAAGAAGGGGATGACTGTCGACTCCACGGTTACGACAAACATAACGCAATCTGTGACTGATCACAGAGCACAACATGGCTTCACAATGAGATGTTAGAGCTCCGCGCCACCCCTCTCCAATAAATACCAGGATTAACTTAGACCCAAAGGATGTATACACCGACCATTCTCCTTCTCATCTCTAAAATTGTGAAGCAACCTCTGGTTTATGAATCAATGAAAAAAGTATCTCTTCATTGAAGTTGAGAATTGTGATCTACCATTACATTAGCTCAAATAAAACCCCTCTTCATTCCAGGATGCCCTCAGTGGAGCCCACAATCCATATATATTGAAAGAGATACCTAAGGAAACATGGGTCTTCCCAGAGCACTTATGCATCATTATGTACCTTCCATGGATATGTGAATACACATGCTAAGGCAGGGTCACTATGCTGCGCAAAGTACATTGCTTTCCAGTGATATGTTTTCCAATGGACCAAAGATCCTAGAAGTAATACTCATTTAAATAATTTTCACTCCACAATGAACCCTTCATATGCATATGTACCCTATGACTAGGCTAGGCCACTGCACATCACGTGGAATACCCCTTCATATAGTCCTTCCACTCAATAGAGAACCAAAACATTAAAAGATATTTTCATGTGAACCCTTGTTCTTATCAGACCCTTCCCCCATATGGCCCTATAGGTTTTTATGATGTGATGTCATGGTACCTTGGGTTTTGATTCATATTGGGTCACTTAGCATCATGCTACTTCTCATAGGAACACATAAAACTATTTTTTTCACATATACACGCTAACTTGAGACCCGCAACTAATCACTCCATAACCACACCCCACTATGAAATTGATTGACGCCATGATGAACGTGCTTAGCCACACGACCATGTTTTTCCCTTAATAACAGAATCCATCCACTAATATGCGCCGAGAAGAATACAACGAACCAAACCCTTGACTTTTACTCAGTAATGATATTGAACCCCCACATCTTCAACTGAATTTCCTCCTTGAGTCGCCAATAGGAGTTATTAATTCTACGCTCTTCCCCCTTCCAGAATGTAGGAGACATCATAGGAAAAATCCCGTCTAAAAGGTAATTTTGGAACTGATTGAAAAATCATTTAATTTGTAAATTTCTCACGGATAGCTTATCCTCTCCCATCACTTGGTCCATCAATGGCCTCTCTGGTTGTAACATCTGCTCTGGTTCTTCCCATGTATTCATGGAATGGAAGAACTCATCGTTCACCACCCAAAGTATCAGGACCCTTCAGATTTTTTTGTAGGTCCTAAAGGCTAATGTTGACCTCCCCATATTGAAAAAGGAATGTGTTGGTCCCTGATGAACACATTCTGATAAAATCTAGCATCATTGACTTCGGTTGGTAAATCTGGAATTGGGAGGCATGTTCCACCTCTTATAGGCCCACCTTCATCAGATATACCCTAAACTCTTCACAAGAGACACATACCCTATAGGCCCATGCCCAATTATCTGTGATGTTTTCACCATGCTGAAAATCCCACTCATTGTCCCACCACATTCCCAGGATCCCAAGGCAACCCTCAAAATGGTGGGGTACTGTGGGGGAGATAACTCTACTTGCAATACCTTCCAATCAATGCAGTTACCATGGTTATATAACAAATCAGCGTTGACCGGTGTGTTAACATACCAGGTATGACTTTCAACCACCCTGAACCACATGCACAGGCACTACATACTCCTAAAAATGTAGGTTGGCTAGCCCCTACTCGCTTCAAGAATGAAAACATTTTCTGATAGACAAAATCTAAATAATGGAATCCTTTTACAAAGAAGGTTAATCTTCCAACATTACCAATGCAGCTCAACTAGGGACTCATGGTCAAAATGGTTCCATACATACTCCCCAATAGACAGATTATCAACAAACTCAGCCCTCTGGGAAGCATCCGCCCTGACCCCCTGAAAGATCCTTGATGAGCCATTCAGTAATAAAATATTAGAATTATTTTGGTCTATAGAGCTCATTTGTAGAGCTCATTTTTAGAGTTCGTCCACATAGCACGGTCCTAATAGGAAGTCATAGATTCCTACCCCACCTCACAGGCACAAGCCATAGAGCATACACTCGCATAGTCCAAGGACTCAAAATGAACCACAGAGCCGAAAGGACCTGATTCCCAATGAACGGTCAGGGAGCGTACTTTGATTCAAGAATCTAAGGAAAAAACACCAAAATACAGAGATGTGTATTAAAAAAATATGTTCAACCTCCCTTATATAAAAGCGATGACATCCAAGATTCGTGCCATGCTTGGACACTATGAGCTTCCTGACATTCTTAACCTGCATGTCACCTCTTTTCATCACTACCCTGCATTGTGATATTTATTTTTGACTAAACTATAATTTATGGTGATTTACGTACATACATAGACCCTTATTTTCTTGTAGGCCCAATGCGTGGGGGGGATTTGGTGCCAAAATATGTGCAGTGGAAAAGGACACAAATAGGAAACTAGTTCTAAATGGGTCTTCCATACAAAGATCCTTCATGGATCCCTTGAGCACTGAAACCATTGTTGAGCCCCTCGACCCCACATATAGAGTGAAGATGAAGCCCCCTCTTTGGTCACTGCAAAGTAAAAGAGGCGGGAGGCTCCATGGTTATGAAAAATTTGTTTGGGAGCACCATGCCATATAGAGAATCATATTGCCTCTATGATCTTTTAGAATTGATGGAAGCCTCCACGAGCACCACTGAGAGAATTTAGGTGGCCTATACCCCAAGATGGGATAACTGTGGACTCCACTGTTATGAAAAACATGACGCAATCAGTGCACAATCGCAGAGCACTATGTGGCTTCATAATGAGCTATCAGTGCCCAGAACTACCCCTCTCATATAAATATTTGGCTTCCCTAGGACCAAAATAATGGATACCCAACCTTTCATATTCTCTTATCTCAAATCAAAAATCAACCTCCCCCCTACGAAAAATTGAATAAATGAGATCTTCATAGAACTGTAGCATTGAAAAATAACTTTTCCTTAGCTAAAAAACAACCCCTATTCATTCAGGGATGCACATTGTGAAGCTCATGGACCATCATGAAGGAAAGAGATCCATAAGGGGACTCAGGTCTTCATAAAGAACACATGCATTGCGAAGTACCTTCCATGAACATGTGAACCACATGCAAGGGTAAGGTCACTATTTTTGGCGAAGTTAATTGCATCGGAGAGTTATGATTTTTAATAAACCCTTGATTCGTGATGTCCTACTCTACGAAAGACTTTGTACTTTACAAAGAATTCTTCATATGCATCTTTAACCAATTCCTAGGCATGACCACTCCATATTGCGAATCATACCCTCTCACCAAGTCTTTCCACTATTTGGAGCACTAGATTTTCGCAAGATCCTTTCCTATGAACCATTGTGCTTCCGAAAACAATCTATAGTACGACACTCCAGGTTTGTATGAAGTGATTTCAAGGTCACTTTGGTGGTTCGTAATGGTGTGTTTTTTATTCTAATGCTTCTTCACATTGCCACACTAACTGCTATTTCTTATTCTTATAGCCACACTAACATAATAACCTCAATGGATCACTCTATAACATCTCTCCATTATGGAATTTTGGATGCCTTCCATTCTCCAATGGTAGGGGAGTCTCATTAATCTATATCCTTCAGTTGTAGAGTGAACCCACCTCTTCAAAATTGCAGGATGTCAAACTACCAATATCCATTTTCCTCAACAAATGATTTTGAACATGTCACGACCCGTCCTCGGGGCCCGTGCCATGACTACCCCAAACCCGCCTTCCATAGGCCAGGGGCTGGCGACTAGCACCAAGGCGTAAATCCTGGTAAAAAGGGAAGGACTTCCATTTGTATGGTAAACAAGCACCACAGAGTAAGAAAGTGGAAAAGTAAACACTAAGTAAAAACTCGTACAACAGTAAGTGCAGAAAGTAAAGGGGGCTGGAAATACAAGCCCAAATGTAAATTACAACTGAAAGGGAAAAAAAGCAACTGAAAAGTAAAGCCACCGCGTCGTGCCGTCCACTGGAAGTCCAACATGAAGGGTGAGTACAGAAAGCCTCCACTGCTCCACGGGTCCAGACTACCACTCCGATTACACCCCGCCCAGTGGTCCACCTCCAGGTATCGTCCTACTCCGCAAGCCTCCACCACGACCAGCGATGTCTGTCGTCTGCAACCAACACAACGTATTATGGGCATAGCCCGTGCAGGGGTAAGTATAAGCTACTCAGTAGGGACCCCGAGACCCCCTAAGGTCTCCCAGAATCCACAAAGGATAATCTACAAAGGAAGGATACAATCACGAAGTAACATCCGACACGGCTTAGGTATATGCCCATACATATACCTAAGTCATCAATTCTTGATCGGCTCCAACATCCGAGCTCAAGTACAACCCAGTCCACACAGGAATGAAAAACGTAAAATCCACACAGGATAGCTCAAATCAATCCACAAAGGAAAATAAAACGTAAATCCACACAGGACAGCTCAACAAAATCCACAATGGAAAGTAAAACATAAATCCACACAGGATAGAACAACACAATACACACAGGAAAGTAAAACAGAGTTTCAGCTCACACAGGTATACTTTTTCAGATGACGTAAAGATGATCGCTGATCCATCTAAGTCGATGGACCCATAAAGGATCGATAGGTACTAACCACCGCAATGACCCACAAAGGATCTGACCCATAATGGATCGATAGGTAACTAACCCCTGCAAAGACCCACACAGGATCGGGCCCACACAGGACCTGTAGGCGCTGGCCCACACAGGACCGCTGAGCGCTGACCCACATAGGATTGGACTCACACAGGATCGGTAGCACTGACCCGCAAAGGATCGTTGAGTCTTGTAGTCGTCGTCGCCGAATCCACTGAGGATCTCTGCACAGTCGTCGTCATCACAGTAGCAGTCGCAGCCAGCTCTAGTGTTCCTACACACAGCAAGCTCGTTCTGGAGGGTCCGCTCCATGAGCCGAGAGGCTGATACATCAACTGACACATAGTCCAGAGTTGATGTATCCAAAATGTCTGTATCATTAACAGGAACTTCACGTCGCAGACGGCGCGTCAATCGGACGCCCGATCTGAGAGTTATTGCCTTTTTTTTCCCAGGAGCCCTGTTGGTTTTTAAGGAAAAACCAACCCGAACATACTCCACCTGCATCCAAAACTCGTGCGGAGTATTCCAAAAGATCAGTCTCACTTAGAGGAAAACAACAAAGTCGACGGAAGGTCAATCGTACGTCTGAAGCTCAAGATATGAGTGTTTCCGCTCCAAGGGCCCGGTTGGTTTCGTGTACGAACCAAACCGGCAGAACCCAAAGTATTCAGAAACCTTGAGTGCGATATACCGAAACGACTGCCTTGATCCAAGGATCGCATCTCTACTGATGGCGTGTCGTTCGGAGTCCCGTAGCTCAAATTACGGGCAAAAGGCCGAAACGGTCTGAAAATGGGGGGTGTGGGCCCGGACCGACCCGGGTCCGGGTCAGACCCTGTTCGACGCGACCCGGTCCGACCCGGGTGTGACCTGGCTGGTCGGGCCGGCCCGGCTCGGCTCGGCCGAGTGGCCGAGCGAAGGAGCCGCGGGGCGCTGCCCCCGTGGGAAGATGGTGTCGCGGCCCCGCGTGGGGTCGCGCTACAGTTAGCAGAGGTAGCTTATGCCGCGTCCTGTTCGTGTGAGCCGGACCCACGTGGTCGCAGATTCAGCCGCAGTGGCCCTGTCCGGTGGCGCGCCGGGGCGCCGCCACCTCCGGCCCCCGGCGCCACTACGCCGGCGACCCGCGCAGCCGGGGGCTTCCGCGGGCCCCCAGAGTTGCTCCGGTGGTCCGTTTTCCTTCTTGTCTACGCCAAAGCTCCTCCTGGGTCCCGTTATTCACTGCAGATACAACGGATCATCCCTGTGGCATGTTTTGTCATCACCCGCCAATCCGTGCGTCAACGAAGAACTGCAGAGGGTAGTCGGGCCGTGTTTGTTTGGCCCGCACCCTCGGCGTTAGATGCTAACAGTTGGGAGAAATTATCAACACATAGAGAACCTATCAAAAACAATTTTAATAAATTAAAATTGTTCTTCTGAAACTGGTTTCTTTGTTTTGAACGGAAACATCCAGGGAGTAAAAATAATTTCCAATAAAACCCCTACCTCTTCAAGTCGTCGCACGCACGTTCTTCGCGGAATTGATCATCGCGTCGTCATAGTATCCGGCGTTGTGTCGACGAACTCCGAGGACCAAGAAACAAAAGATTTAATTAATAATAATTAAATCCATATTGTTGTTTTAATCCACAAAGTAAATTTAAAAAAGAGCGCAACCCCCTACCTTGTCACTGCCGATCGATGGTTTTCACGGGGTTGGATTGTCGCGGAAGAACGTCGCGGAAGAAGAATCACCGGCGTCACGAAACATGGCGTCGCGTCGTCAATTTCTAAGGGCTCGGCGTTCTTCGCGTTCTTCGCGTTCTTCACGAAGGAGGATGAAGAACTCTTGGTTTCTATCAAATCATCTCAACGAACATTTTTCCAGAAGCCGTGTGTTGGTCTTATTTTATTATTACGCCAACGGATTGAAAATAGGTTAAGAAACGATTAAATTAATTCATAGAATTAATTAAACAAATAAAACCGCCCAATTAATTGGTGCGTTAAGAAACTAAGAAACCGCTTCAGTTGACTTTCATAAAGACGTGTTTTCGCGGGTGCGTTTCTTAGCGGAAAAGAAACGGTGGGGCTCATATGGGGCCAACCTCACAAATATCCTACCAAGAGGGTAGGATATTTTTGGATAGCACCCTATCCGCATCAACTCAGCTTAAGAAGCATTAAGTGGCTTCAAGTGGCTTCCAATTGTCTTAAATGAAATAAAATAAAGTTTGTCGTACAATTTATTTTATTTCATAACCTTAAGGCCAAATATTAAAAACCAAACCCGAGCAAACACAACTCCGGAATAGGCGTATCTAAGCAATTACCGGCACTGCGATTCCATCGGTGCCCTCAGAATTCGATTCTGAGCACCGGTTCAAAAGTTAGAAAAACCCGCTCGTCCGTTCACTGAACGTACCCGAGCCAAACTTCAGAAAATGATTCCGGGCACACCGGGCCTCAGAATCAGGTTCCCTCAGAAACTGCGTTGTTATAAAAATACAAAAAAATTAAGAAAGAAAATTTCCTTGAATTTTTCGGGTCTTTACATCACTCCCACCTCAGGTCGTTACATCCCCGTAAAGATATATCATAAACTAGGGAAACAAATGTTGGTTCTGAGCACGCATCTGAGCCTCCCACTCCCAAGTGCCCTCCTAAAGGTTCCTGTGCTGCCATCTGATGCGCACAAGAGGAATCGATCGTCCACGTAGGACCCGCTCCTGTCGATCCTCGATCTCCACTGGGACCTCCGCAAAAGTCGCCCCATCATCCATGTCTAGCTCCCCATGGTCAATAATGTGTATCAGGTCGTGCATGTATCTCCTCAGCTGAGATGCGTGGAAGACGTCGTGCACCCGGTGGGACTGAGTTGGTAGATCCAGGTGATAAGCCACCTCGCCAATCCTGCTGAGGACCTGGAATGATCGTATGAATCATGTAAACAACTTGTCGCATCACCAAATCTTTGTAATCCACATCGAGGTGAGACACGCAAGAAGACGTGGTCACCGTCCTCGAACTCTAGTGGCCTCCGCCTCCTGTCAGCGTAAGACTTCTGCCGGCTCTGAGCAGTCCTCATCCACTCCTGGATGACCTGGACCTTTTCTATCGTGGCCCGAACCATCTCTGGTCCCACAAGTGCTGACTCCCCAGGGTATGTGCAGCACAAAGGAGATCTGCAAGGTCTGCCGTACAACGCCTCGTATGGTGCCATCCCGATGGTGGAGTGGTAGCTTTTGTTGTACGTGAACTCCACCAAGGGTAGGTGGTCCTCCTAGCTGCGACCAAAGTCGAGGACACATGCGCGGATCATGTCTTTGAGAGTCTGAATGGTCCTCTCCGTCTGACCATCAGTCTGATGGTGAAAGGCGGTGCTCAGACGTAACTGCGTCCCGAACGCCTCCAACAACCCCTTTTAACGCCGGGAAGTAAAGCGAGCATCTCGATCGGAGACGATAGATGATGGCACACCATGAAGCCATACAATCTCCTGAACGTAGAGACGATCCAAGCTCTCTACTGAGCCCTACTCTCTGATGGGTAAGAAGTGAGCCGACTTGGTGAGTCGGTCGACAATCACCCAGATAGAGTCATGACCTCTGGAAGTGCATGGAAGTCTAATCACGAAGTCCATAGATATCTCATCCCACATCCACTCCGGGACCTCCAAGGGATGTACCAAGCCTACTGGTACCTGGTGCTCTTCCTTCACCTGCTGGAAGCTGAGGCATCGAGAAAAGAACTCTGCCATAACCTTCTTCATGCTCGGCCACCAGTGCTGTTGTCTGAGGTCCTGTCACATCTTCGCCACACCCGGATGTACCACCAAAGGAGAAGTGTGAAACTCTCTCAGCACCTCCTCTCGTAAAGTGACTCGTACCAAGGTACGTCCTCTGAAAAGGATGTCGTGATCTGCCCCAAAGGAGAAGCCATCAGGTGCATGTCCTGAGGATAACTGTGCATGCCGCGTCTCACAGTCAGCATCCTCACGTTGTGCCTCTCTGACCCGCTGTAGTAGTAGAGGAGTGACTGTGAGAGGCTGAAGGAAGGCTTCTCCATCTCTATCCAATAAGGATATCTGCAAAGCGGCTAACTGCTCTGTCACCTCCTCATGTAGTTGATTGCCCGTCCTCCTGCTGAGATCATCGGCTACCACATTCCCCTTCCCAGGTGTATAGACTATCTCAAAGTCATAGTCCTGGAGGAACTCAATCCATCACCGATGTCTCAGGTTCAGGTCCTTCTGTGAGAAGATGTACCTGAGACTCTGGTGGATAGAAAAGACTGTAATGTGCTCGCCCATCAGATAGTGTCGCCATGTCTTCAGAGCGAAGACCACTGCGGCTAACTCCAGGTCATGGGTAGCGTAGTTCTGCTCATGCAGCCTCAAATGACGTGATCCATAGGCGATCACTACCCGATCCTGCATCAGGACACATTCGAGTCCGATCCCTGATGCATCGCAGTAGACTACGTACCCTACTCCCTCCTCAGGCAACCTCAAGATAGGTGTGCTGGTCAATCTCTATCTCAGCTTCTGGAAGCTCTGCTGAAATCTATCTGACCACACAAAGGGTTTCCCCTTAATCTTTAAATCTGAGAGTGGTGCCGCAACTCTGGAGAAGTCTGGCACAAACCTTCGATAGTATCCAGTTAGTCCCAAGAAACTCTGCACCTCTGTCACGCTCCTGGGTGGCTCCCAAGCTAGCACCGCCTCAATCTTCGTATGATCCACTGCAACTCCCGCCTAAGAGATGAAGTTTCCCAATAAGTGGACCTCACGTATCCAGAACTGACACTTCGAGAGCTTGCCATAAATATGGTGCTCTTGGAGTGTGTCTAGTACAACCCGCAAGTGGTAGGCGTGCTCCTCCTCAGTCGTCGAGTAAATCAAAATTTCATCTATGAAGACCATGACAAATCAATCGAGGTATGGCTGAATGATCCTGTTCATGAGGCCCATGAACATCGCTAGAGCATTGGTTACGCCGAATGGCATAACCAAGAACTCATAGTGGCCATACCGACACCAGAAGGTCGTCTTCTGCACGTCCGCATCTCGAACTTTGAGCTGATGATAGCCTGACCTGAGGTCTATCATTGAGAACCACCATTCTCCCTTGAGCTGATCGAAGAGGTTTTCAATCCATGGTAGCGGATACTTGTTCCTCATTGTAACCTGGTTCAGGCGACGATAATCGACACAAAGTCGCAAGCTCCTGTCCGCCTTCTTGGCGAACAATATCGGGGAAGCCCAGAGAGAAACACTGGGTCGGATGAATCCCTTGACCTACAAGTCCTCCAACTGTACCCGTAGCTCTCGAAGCTCGGAGGGGGGCATCCAATATACTGGAGTGGATATCGGTGCTGTCCCGGGGTACAGATCAATATGAAAGTCTTCCTCTCTGTTAGGAGGTATCCCTGGAACGTTGTCGGGAAAGACGTCCGCGTACTGATCCACCACTGCAGGAAAACTAGGACTATGCACATCAACAGATCCGAGGATGAGGCTATCCAACTGATGAGTGATGGGATGTCCTCTCCTCTACGAGAGTCTATCCTGTTCTGCGAAGGCTCCCTTCTCGCCGGTGATCGTGAACCTACTCCTGTCGGTGCGTACACATCGCACCTTGGGCCTAATACAGTCCATCTGTACATGGACTGTGGATAACCAATCCGAGCGCCTTGCGCCGTGCGAGAGAGGCGCGGCCTCCCTGGTGAATGACGCCAGCAGTGCCAGCTGGTGCCGCCCCCCGGGCATCCCGAATCCCACGCGACAGTGGGGTTCATCGCACCACTACTGCGGATGTTGTCGCGGTGGGTTTCCTCCGGCGGTGCGCTGGGGCGCCGCCGCCTCTAGGCGGCCGGACGGCTCCAGCCACCGCCTGCATTCGTCGGCGCCGCCACGCCGGCGAGGCGTGCCGGAAACGTCTTCCGTGGACAATCAGACATGCTCTGGTGGTCTTATTTTCCCACCTTTTTCACCTTCGTCTCTCTCGGAAGCTGTTCTTTACTATGACGGCTTCCATATGCCGTTGCGGTCACGTTTCATCGTCGCCCATCAAACGTTCCCAAACAAACTAACAATCTGCGAAGGGTCCGGGCTTGTTTCTTAGCCCTTTCCCTCCACGTTAGAGACTCAAACAAGATTTAATAATTCAAACTCAAATCCAATACTGAAAATAACCCTGCTTCCAACCCGCATGAACGAGCGATCCGCAGATCAACTGGACAGAGGTTGGTATGCGCTCGTCGTTCTTTCCTCAAAAAGGAAAGGATAAATTCAAACAAAACACCTACCTCTTGCTCGTCGCCCGTTGGCAGAGTCTCAGAAGGAAGAAGATGAATACCGTCATTCGTTGCATCCGCCACACATCCCCAATTCCGAGATGCATTGGTTTGTTGACGATGTTGCGGAGGATAGGTTTCTGGGGAAGGAAGGTCGAAGAAGAATCGCGTGGAAGATCGTCGTTGGCGTTATTCGCATTTTTCGTTGGAGAGGATAAGATTTTCCCAAGTGTTGGGCGTCGCGATACTTTACCAGCGCTTCGTCTCATGGTGAAGTCTTCCCAAAACCTTCTCCCAAGCTCCCTATATATAAGAGAGGGGGAGATGTATGTAAACATTATGGAATTTATGACGGTTCATTTATTTAGAACCTTCTTAAATTATAATGATGCATTTACTTAATTTAAAAAAGGGTCGGGTGAATTAAATTGTGTTGGCACAATTTAAGAGGTGCGTTGGCACAACATAATAGGGGATGATTCCAAGATGTTTTCCCCACATAACCCATGTCAAAAAATATGACACGAATTAATTTTATATTGACACATAAAATTAATTGATAGAAATTAATTTCATGTCGACATATAAAATTAACTGACAGTAATTAATTTTATATCAACTAATAAAATTAACTAACAGAAATTAATTTTATATCAACTCATAAAATTAATTGAGAGCAATTAATTTTACGTCGACACATAAAATTAACTGACATAAATTATTTTACATCAACCCATAAAATTAACTGACAACAATTTATTTTACGTCGACCCCTAAAATTAACTAATATCAATTTATTTTACGTCGACCCCTAAAATTAACTAATATCAATTTATTTTACGTCGACCCATAAAATTAATTAATGGGGGGGTTGAGAGGTTTCCTCTCTCTCTCTATTAAATGGGAGGTTAGGGTATGGCGTTTACACCACCAAATCCAATGTGGAGCTTCTAACCACTTTATCTGCATGGAATGTGTTTAACAAAATAAAATAAATTATTCACTTATTTTATTTTATTAACCCACGTAAAACCCCAAAAACTAACTTCCATATCCGATCATCCGCCATTGTGGTGAAAGTCTTCTTATTCGAAAACATGCATTGCGAGTTCACCGGTGCCCTCATAATTTGATTTTGAGCATCAGTTCAAAATTTATAAAACACAGCTCGTACGTTTACTGAATGTACCTGAAAAAAAGTTTGGAAAATTATTATCAGTCACCCTCGACCCACTGTGGTCAAGGTTAGGCTCTGCCTAAGAGAAACACACCCCATAGAACTCAACATTACTCTCTGTTTTTCAAATCAAGTTACCGTTTAAATGTTATGAATTTTACAATAAAATAATTGTCAATTAATTATTTTATTTACGTCCAAAAACTAACGTTCTCAGGTGGCCTGTGCCGTCCAAAGTTAGTATCTTCTTAAAGAAAGCATAACCTCACGAGTTCAGCGGTGGTCTTCGATTTTTAATCTGATTTACCTTTTGTGAGTTATAAGCATTTGAAAAATAAAATAACTTTATTTAATTATTTTATTTACGGTTATGCCATTTTCGGGTTTTCTCATAGGAGGCATGCACCGACTAAAATTATGTCACGCCTTGGGTAACCCCGCCATCCTGAGCACAATGGTGCCCTCATATTTCTGATCTGAGTAATTGTTTAATATTTATTCCACTTTTTCAGGAAAACTGCCTACACACATTAATTTAAGCTTAACAAAACTTAAGAAAAATTATTCCGGGCACACCATGCCTCGGAATCAGGTGTCTTCAAAAACTGCGTACTCGCAAAATTTCAAATAATTTAAGAAAAAAAAACTTCCTAGAAATTTACGTGTCTTTAGAATATTATTCAAAAAGACATTTATTACCATTTCTTAATGAACCTATGGTTGAATAAAAACCTGATTTCCGTATAATAATGAATAGAAAATGTAAATAAATAAATTCCTATATTAGTAGTCCATAATAAAAAACTAATTAATATTTCCCATGTCAAAAAAGGGATATCATGTTCCTAATTATTATAAGTAAAGAAGATATATGGTAAGACAAAACATATTCTACATTTCAATAATCATCTATATTGGAATAACAACATATAGAGCGCTGATACATTTCCCAGTGCAAATAGAATTAAAATTATTATATGTGAACACCATCCAATATGAATTATTTATAATGCAGTGTTCGCACTATATAGGTAAATGATTATACTTCTATGTCACAACTATAATAACATGATAATATAATATCTATAAAGAGAAGGTTGATGGTTATAAAGGAACATTACCCATGATGTGAGAAATTTTATTGAAGTGTTTATGTTGTAGGAATGTATATCCAAAGAAAAAATTAATATAATACCTTATAATGAAATAAAATGAATTAATTTACCCAACATACATGAAATATTTTCAATATAATTTTCATGAATAAATCATCCAAAGATTAGTTCCAAAATATCTTAAGACTGGGGTAAAATTTGACTCAAATATATTGAATGAAAATATCTTGATTTAGAATAGTTTATCCCATTTATTATAGGTAAATAATTTATAGAGAATTCATGGGATGGTAAATCAATAAAACAAGAAACAATGAATCATTGTGCATATTATTTAGCATGCCTCAAAAAATTAAAACAGACACCATGAAAGCACTTGATAGATGATTAATATAGAAATAAAAACTTCTTGAAATAGTGATATTTTATTTGAACATGAAAATAACATGATTAATATATATTTCATGATATAGTATCTCAAAAAGTCACTATATGCTCGATAGAAATTAAATTAGCTTCACAGTGCAAAACATGTTTCAAAGGGGGGAAATAAAGATGAAATCCATATCACTGGTCATGATTCATTCTCCACTTGTAAAAAAATCCCTGAATAATTATATAAATTTCTATAAATACATACCCATTAACATTATTCATAAATATAACCATTTATACTACAAATTTACAATAATTATATATAAACTTATATATTATTATGTTTATTATATATTTTCATCATCAGGTGTTTGTAATCTTTATAGATTTGAAATTGTTTCATAAAAATTGTGTTGGCATTAATTATTTTTATAAGATTTATATTTAAAATAGAATTAATTTTGTTTCAATATTGTTAAAAATGTATAATTTTATTCCATGGTAGGTCTAGTTACAAATAATGAATATGAAATTAACGATGACCATGTTTCATTTATTCATAATAATCATAATGTGTTTTCCAAATTAATGAGTAAAAATGGTGTATCAATAAAAAAAATATATATTTTTATATTAGTATCATTTCATTATAATAAATAAATTATAATATAAAACCATGATATGAATTTATATTATTGTTTAAGTAGGTTGTTAAATGGTCCGAAACATGAACATACCAAGATTCATTAGTGATTCTATGGTGGATTAGTTATAATATCATAATAATATATGATTAATGACCTTATTTGGTTCTTAATAATGTGATAACCCATTATTTAAAATAATTATAAATTATATAATATTTATATAAAGTCATTACTTAGAAATAACAGATCAATTTCCACCTATTATTCTATTTTTAAACAATTGAATTAATTATAATTATTTATTAAATATGTCATTAATATATTCCAGATCCTTTTGAGATCATAAAATTCATATATATTCTTTAATACCATCATCATAATAATCCATTTAAGGAATAAGTGAAAATGAAAATGGAAATAAATCATTCCATTGTGTTGGAAGATCACACATACACATAGTTGGTGATTTTATTTTACAATGAATAGAAGAAGGGGGGTAATATAGTTTGTTGTTTTAGATTCATAATAATGATATAAATATATTTGTTTTATATTGATTTTCCATTTATACTATCATTGTAATGAAATTATGGAAAATGAAATAGGTTTTATCATGGAGATGGTAGTCCACACAATACAGGAATGCCAGTTTCATTAAAAGTAATAGAAAAGGGAAAAGGTAATTAATGATTATAATAAAATCATAATAACATTAATTATATTACCAATACTAATTTAATATCATAGGGACTTGATAATTATAGTTCAAAATGAAAAAATAGAAAACAAACAGGTTACATTAAAAATTATCACTCGTTTTCAGAACTATAATATTTCCTTGGTAAATCCATTTCAAATGGATGGAATATGATTTTATATTTTCTGCAGAATGAAAAAATATTGAAAAATTATTCTATGGGAAGAAAAAATTGTGAATTTTAAGTTGGAAATTTATTTTTATGTGTTCTTTTAATTGGTGGTTTAATACCAAATTTATATATTTTGATAATGATATTTATATAAATATTTTAGCTTCATATATGGAGTTCACATGTTAAATAAGTAAATTGAATTAAAAATTAAGAAATAATAGATTTTAAAATATATAACATTGATCCTCAACTCATACAATAGATTATATATGCTAATTTATATTATTTCAATCCCTTAAGCCCTTGAATTATTACTTTGTCATTTTAGTCTTTCTAAGGTAACTCATTTTTACCTAAGTTTACATCATATTAATTCCTAAAAATTTAATGATACATATTATATAATTTGTAACAACTGATTATAAATTAAAAATAAATTTAATTTGATAAAATTAAAGAAAGTGATAAAAATTAATTTAAAATTTTATAATGCAGGAAAATTGTTTTTTGGAAAATATTACATATGTTCTAAAATTTCACATATTAGTATATAAATTAATAATTTATATTGAAAATTATAAATCTAGATATATATTACACATTGGGTATTATATAATTTGTTGATGAATTTTAATGTCATACTTACATAATAATAATATATTAAAAGTCATGTAATTTGTAAAAAATAATACTTTTAAGTAAAATCAACAATTTATGGAAACATATAATAATTTATATAATGAAAATTTTAAAATGATGAACCCACAGAATATTCTTTTTTCACATTTAAATTATATATTTTAGAAATTTAACTTTTAAATTAGAAAGATGATATATAGTGAAAGCATTTTGTATAGGCAAATAAAGTTTTTTAAAATATTATCCATTCTAATTCATATTTCCCATTTTTTAATAATTAAATAAGTATTTAAAAATTATTCATATAAAACACATTTTATTATCATTTAGCACAAGATTATTGAAATTTAAATTCATAACATGTAAAATGTAAGTATTTATAGAAATTAATTTCTATGTATAAAATGGACGTATTATGAATTTTAGTTATAGCCATTGAATATAATTTTTATTAAAATAAGACATTATTTAAATTCAATAAATATTTCATATTATGTTTATTCATATTAATTCCCACTGATTAATCATCTAGGTTATAAAGATCAAAGGTAAATTTTTTTTAATGAAATAAAGAATGTTTTCTATTTATATTAGTGTTGTCATTGGAGGAAGTTATTGAAAAAATTTAGATCCTTTAAGTGAAGTCATATATGAAAATTAGGACTGTTGTTGATCATCACCTCCCACATCATCGCCTCCTAATGCCATAGGAGATGGCCGAAATGACGGCTCCCCTCCTCAGTCACACCCAGACCGGGGGGGGGGGGGGTATCTTCCTCCTCCTCCTTCACCCTCTTGACCATTGAATTTATAGCCTTTCATGAATCCTTCTCCTCTCCCCATTTTCCCATGTATCCATATTTTTCCAATTGTTCACTTTCTTGTTGATGGTGTCCCAATAGATCGGCTCTCTTCTTTAGAGTCTGCAAACACCTCCTCGATGATGAATCATTATTTGGTCACTCTCTTTAGTGAGAGACGAACCAAAGTTTATGTATTTGATAGATTTATCTCTAACCAATGGATTCATTAGGACTGGGAGATTTTTGGGCTCCTCGACTTGAGACGCCATCTAATTGTCTTTTCATTAAAAGCAGATCATATCAAATCTTTGGAAAATTATCCACATGTTACCTCAGGTTTGAGTTTTTTTCCATTTTTGGTGCTAGTTTTATTTCTCACCTGAATAGAGACCCTTCTGTCTCGAAGAATTAGGTCTCTCTCCATATCCTTCCCGTATCTTTTTAAAATCAAGTGAATTATCATGTTATGGGAAATATTTTGGGTCGATTCCAATGCTCGGACCAGCAAACGAACATCATAATTCAACCAATTTCCCCAGGAATATGTGTTGTAGTGAAATTATCCAAGAATATGTTGGATTCCATTGGAATAGATATTGTAGGTAAGATTCAGTGGTATCAAAAGTCCGTCTATGAATCTTGGGTCATCTTTTGTTCATTTTGAAACCACCTTAGCCATGATTACTCTAGTTTTAGGAACATATTGATGGGGGACCCTCGAACGACCCTTCCATCTGATTAATTAGATGAGGTTCTATATATACATGTCATGTGGGACTGTGAAAAGTCCAATTAGGTTGCTGAATAACTAGGTTACTTCATTATAGAGGCTAATCCAGGAGCCAGTGTGGTTGTGAATGTCTCCATGGTTGCTGAAGAAGGATCTGTTTGGATAATGGTGGATGGATCTGACTTATCTCTTGCAAATGCTATTTAGTGTGATCCTTTAGAGAGTAATCTATTGGGTTCTATTGTATTCAACCGTTTAAAGAGTGATTTGGGTATTCCCACACCGATTTTTCAATTTCCATTGGGAATATTGGATGTTGGTTTGGTTAATATTGTTGCTTCTGTTGATCTAGACCATGTTGATGTTTTTAATCCAGTAGTAGAAACTCGAATGGTTGATTAGGATGGTCCAATGGCACACAAATTTTTTTATATGGATGTTTTGCTTACAGGCCTCAATGAAAATTCAAATGAGGATCCTTTGGATGAGCCTTGTCCAGTGATCTGGTTGAGCCCGATAGGTGTGGTTCCAACAATTAAGATGTATAACCACTTCAAGAGTTAGAGAATGTAGGTAAAGACCAGGATGCAAACATGACATAAAATATCATCTGTGGAAGGGTGATCCGAGAGAGGATTATGGTTATGAATCTTCTAGAAAGTTATCAGGAGACAGTGCTCAATAATTTTAATGTAATGACATATGTATTCTGAGGTAGATTAAGGGATGTCATGGATGCAAGAAAGGACATAAGGATTATTCTCATCATCCATAAAAAATGGAGACACACTCTACCAAGAATGTGAATGACCATATGAGGTAAGGTGTTCTCAACAGAAATGGAACGGTTGTTTTAGTAGAGGCTGCAGAAGATGGGGATGATCCCTTATAGAATTTCCTACATAATACATGCACGGATACTGAGCATCATTTGGAGAAACTTCTGCATTCCAGAAAAAATAGGGCTGATATCCATTGTGATCAATTCACTAACATAATAATGTGATAAAATTATGGAAAGGGTTATTCGGGTGGACACCAATAGAGAACAGATTGATTGGATTTACAAGTATATCTGAATCTAAGATATAGGATTCAATTCTGGGAAAATAAAACTTGAATAATACATGCAGGCCTGGGACAGACTGGAGTGTCAACTTGAAGACCTTATAAATATTGATCCGAAAACATTGGTAACATCAATTACCTGGAATCTTATTAAGGATAAGAATAACAATAGTCTTATTTTATCCTTTAATAACATTGTTTTCTCTTGGGGTTTCTCACAGTTTCTATAAATGTGTTTTGGTATAATAATAATAAAATTATATAAGGATAAGGGATGTCATATATTAAATTATCACGATGTTACCAGATTATTTCCCCATAATTGGTTTCACCTACACTGATTTTCTCAATTTCATTTCCTATGTAAATATGTATCATATCCAAATAAATCATTATGGTAAATAATCTTATATAATATTTCCTTTTCAACAAATGATAGATGAATCATATTTAGAGGACACTTTGAGAGATCTATTGTAAAACATATGCACACCCCATGATATTAATTTAGGTGAAGAGCATGTTTATTGAAAAGAATGAGGAAGACCATATGATCCCCATTTCCATTGTGAACATCTTAATTATTGGACGGTATTGGTTTCCCTTATAACTTCATCAACATGGACTCCCTTTTTTAATCTTATCCAATGTTAAAATAACCATTTTGATAAAGAAGAAGAAAAAACAGGTTTCTATAATAGTTAGATTTTGATGAATAAGAACCGGATAATTAAGTATTTATGTAAAGATAAAAACTAAAATTATGGTTATCAAGATTAAAAATATTAGATAAATGAACTAGTTCCACATGACATTAGTGTACCACTCAAACTCCTATGATGATGGAAGATTAGAACCAAATCTTGTGATGACAATGAAAAAATCAATGGAGTAAATATCGTGAAAAGTCTTCTATTTACATCCTAAATATCAGTAACACATCTAAATAATCATATGTACTCAAACCGACCTATATATATAGTACTGATATGATATATAGAGAATTGTTTGATACATATTAGGTAAATATAAGTAAATTTAAAAAGAATGGAATTTAATTAGTCATCAACATGATGAATTGACATCATTGAAAAAACCAAATATTAGAGACCATACCTAGTGAAACACTCTCCATCAATGTATGAATATAAAGAAACACCAATGGGATCTTATATATCATTATAAATCATTATAAAACATATCAATCTCGAACAACTATATGACAAAAAAAGAGAGTTTCAATTGGTAAATTCATTTACTTCACCCTTTCTATTGTTTTTTAAAATCTTTTTATGATGTATTTTCTAGAACAGAATTAAATATAAATAAATCCGTATTTAATTCATTCCAAATATTATAAAATATTAAAATAATACCTAATTTTTATTATAAAAATTATTTATATAATGTTAAAATAAATATAATATATTAATGGGTAAAAAATTAATTTATAAAAGATATACAACTATTTATGGTCTTGTAACATGGAATGGTAGTGAAAAGTATATTGGAAGGTATCCATAATTGAATAAATAGTCTGTTAATGGTGTACTAAGCTAATCATTGAAACCATAAACCCCTAAAACATCCCCCATTTTCACTATGAACTTTGCAGTTTCCCAAAAAACCATTAAATATTAGATAAATTCACTAATAAAAGTTAAATACATCAAAATAACTCAATAAAAAATTGAGAATAAAGCTAAAATAAAATTTATAAATATTTATTACCCCCAATAACATGCGGTTAGGCATAGAAAGTAGTGGGTTAAACAATTAATCACAACATCCTCTTGATTATAGAATATTTCATATTCTATCTACCATTACTCCCCAAATGAAAGAGGGATCAAATATTTATTGGTAATACACTGACCTAGTTCTACCATGTATATAACATGATCGTTCTTTTCATTTTTCTTAATGCATGTTTCAAATTTCTAGGGGCATGTGACCAAAGTTGAGGATATTAAACAAATACTATTACGAAGGATTTAAACCTCTAAATACAAAATACCAAATATCATAATCTTTTATATAATCTAACAATTTATATTAATTCATTTTATATTCATTCCATGTCAAAAAATTGTTTCAAAATAAATGTAAACCAATCATAAAATAATATCTGAAAACCAAAATAAATATAAAAACATAACTTTATAACCAAAAGTGGTAAAAATTAATAAAATACTTATACAAACAAGGGAAATCAAAAAGGATGTTGGACGAATTAAATAAATATATTTATAACCAATGATAAAAAAATCCACAAATATGTCAAATGAACAATATATTCAAGACCCAATGGTCACCACTTTATCATCACATCAATAAGAGATGAAGAGTTTGTCTTGCGAACACCACCAAAAAATGTTACCCCTACCCTTTTCATTAATTAAACATATCCAAGAATACACGTACAAAAGAAAATATTTATATAAGTTGTGGTATAATAACCAATAATATAACACCAAAGATCGATGTAACTCATTTTTTAATCAATAACCCAAATTATTATTTGAAATATAATTAAAAAATATATCTTTAAATTATTTTTGAAAATTGAAAATACCAAAAACATTTTTATCTTCCTCTATAAATCCATTCCTTTTTTATAATACATATAAACATGGAAATGTTAAAACATAATATAATGACAATATATTGAAAGGTATAATAGAAATCATAGTTTAATGAATGTCATAAACTAGTATATGGATGACATGGGATGAAAACCTCAATTTTATTAGGTATAACCTATGTTATTTTGTATATATCTCATATTGAAATTCTAGACAGTCATGGAGAACACTAAACATTGAATTACACATGTGTACTCACTATGTGGAAACTCTAAGCCCAAGAGAAATAATAACAGGAATTCATATATAGAGAGAAACCAAAAAATTATTATAACCAATCCATGATTCCCCATTTTATTCCATAGGTTTCCGTATGGTCTGTTAAAATAAAATCCAAAAGACACACAATCATATTCCAAGAATACATAATCCACATCCCAAGCAATTTATACGCAATTTCCCAATTCATCAACTCACTATACATTAAACAACATGAAAATTTCCATGTTTATAATAAAAACCAATATGGGTCATGTGTGATAGAGGATATAAAATATGAATGAAAATTATCTTACAAAAAATACAGTTTTTTTAAAAGTAACATAATATTAATAAAAACAGATTAAAAAAATCAAATTTTAATAATTTTTCATTATAAAATATTTTGAACAGAAAATGTCATCATATTTTTTTTCAACGACATGTGGGTATTGATACATTCTTTATAAAATAAAATTATTGAAATCCTGGAACCAATTTTTTAAATGTTAAGAAATAATAACAAAATTTAATTTTATTAGAAATTATATTATAAAATTATCTTAGGGGTTAAATTTTACAATGAAATGATTTATAAGAAAATAAATCACATAATTTTTGTAAAATAAAAAATGATAACATTGAAACATTTACCTCTTTGTCAAGGAATCATTATTAATTCAATAAATAATAATTTATAAGAATAAGGTGCAGACTTCATGAAACCTAGAAACAAAAAACCCCTTGATTTTCCTCAACTCAATGGTGTAAATAGCCCTCGTGGTCAATTAGATATACAAATTAAAATGACTAATGAGAAATAGATAAAGATAGGAGGAGACGAAGTGGAATATAACATAAATATTATGTTTACCTTATGAAATAAGTTGAGGCTGATGTAGGGGCACCAAATAATCTAAGAGGAGGAGGTTTTATTGACCAATGATCCTCCATGATGAGTCTCAAATGTGTTTTTTTAAAATAATAAATATCTTTAAAAAATAATGAAATAAATTTAAAACATAATATTTTTATAGTATAAATATTTAAGCAATACGTTTAGGGAGATTATTGGGAAACTGTAATGAGGATTCTATAATTGAGACCCCTACATAGTTATGATACATTACTAAAACAAAATTTAAACTACTATTTTATCCCACTATATCACATTAAATATTTTATTCTGAAAATCCAAACTTCTTAATATTAAAAGAATAAAATAAGAATTCTTTTGACCTCAAGAGGGACATATTTTTACATTATATGAAAAATGAATTTAAACAGTTCTTAATGGGACTGATAAAATATTAAATTATTTTATGATTTATCTAAATAATAAAGGGAAATATTTAAATGATATAATGTACACAGTTGAGTGTGTAGATATTTTTAGGAAATAACACATTCAAGGAAAATTATAATCATATAAGTATTAACTAGAACCATGATATGAGTGAAATTGAAAAAGTAGTTAAACTATTACTTCATTGATTTACGATCTCAAGTCTCATATACCATACTACAACATATAATTCATTCATGTTTTTTTAGTTTTTACATGTGATATATTTCACGAAAAATCATGTAATCTCACTAGATATAGTGATATGTATGTCTTAATACGTTAAGTGTATATTATATTTGTTTTATTTTTCATTAAATGATATTATTTTTATATTGGTAATTATTCATATACTACATATTTTAGTAATATTGTTTATACAAAGCGAAATATATTAACCCTCATCATTTAATGTGGGAGTAATAAAAAGGACAAGCCTAATGGAATTATATAATAGTGAAATTTATCATTTATCATTCAAATTGTAGTGCCCATATATTTGATATTTTAATTTTTTCCACCATTAATATATCAGTTTATATTTTTAAAATTTATTATCCAGTTGATGTATTGAATAATTTACACCAAATTGATGGAGAAGACTATGCCCAAGAATTATAGGAATTGTTATTTAAGAATTGGCTGCATGGAATACATGTCTAGATAGATTCCTAGTAGCCGTTTATAGGTGATTATTTTTGATATGATCCTCATGTCCTAGAAATATTCTAAAGGTGGATAACCATTTTCTTCAATAGACTTAATGAAATTAATGATGAATATGAAGATATCTTCCAATATTTTGTTGGTAAATAGCTTATAGTGTTGTAGATTAAATGAAGAAAATAAATTAAAATATTTCAAGATAATTATGAATAGAAAAGATAAATTTTAATTTATCTTGCAAGAAGTATTTTTATTATTATCTTTTATATCTAACAAATTATTATTTAGAATGGTTTTATATAGATTAGAAAATCCTCAGTTCAAAATGTCCAATGAATGAAATGATAGAAAATGGATAAATATTCACATACATGAAACATCACAAACATAGATCAAGTATATGAAGTTATTCATGTAGGATAATTCGGAACTATCTATCCCCACATATGTAAATGTTTTCAAATAGTAATATTTGTAAACATGAGTTCAAGGATGTAGCTAAATTACTTACACATGCATTCTAAAAGGAAAAATTATCTTATGTTTCATATTTATGGAACAATATAAGAGAATTAATTTCCACATAACTAAATCTATATATTTAGTTTAATTTGATGAAGCATCACCACACATGTTAATTTTAACCACATTTGAAAATTAAATCCGAAATATGAAAATCCATCACGTATCGAAGTCTGATTTTTAAGAACAAAAGTCAAAAAGTCTAGATTTAAAATAAATATTATATAAATTCTATATATTTTATATATTATTATTAGGAGGAGAAATTTGAGTTAAGATGATGATAAATATTCTCATCATGGATTCAAACGACAAAAACAACTCGAAGGGTGTGTGACCCAATCATGGAATGGGTGAAGATCCACTTCATGTATTTCCTTTTAGAGAAAATGAATTTTATAAATTTTACTGTATTATATAGATGATGATATATTAAATCATTAGTTTCCATCATATAATAAAATTAGTATGATCTATAAATTTTTTTAAGATAATTAATAAGATATTTGATTCTAATATTGGGTATAGATTTGAGATTTGAAACTGGATCTCTGACATAATAAGGGAGAGTTATATGCAATATAAATGTGTGTTTTAAATTCAGACAAAATTTAATATTAAGATCTAGGATTCTGTAAAATCATTATGAGAATGAGAAATTTATAACATATTTATATTATGTTTAATTATTTTCAAATATGTTCTTAAATAGTAGAATATTTTAATGAATGGCGTTTTTTGAATAGTCCCTTGAGATGAAAAAGTACACATAAAAAATTATATAAACCTAATATGGTTATTCTATGATAGTTATTTATGGTTTAATGTGATAAGGTATTATTGATATTGAATTTAAGGATAAAATATTTTATGGAGTCAATTTGCGACACATAAATAATGCCACATGTGAATAAAAGAAAAGGTGATAAGGTAATAGAATAAAGAATAAGGATCATTTCTATATGTGATTAAATGTGTGCAACACTCGAGGCTGGGTATCTAATATCTCTTATAGAATAATGAGATGGAGGTTATACTTGTTGTAGGAAAAAATAATATTAAATTTATATTGTTCTATTATTACAGATCCTTTGTGTGTTGAGGTACTAGGGGATGAATAATTCCAACTACTATTCAAGGATTTATATGACTATGTAAAAGAAGGGAGTTCAAGAAGATAATATTGTTTTCATCCAAATACATTACTCATACTTGATTTCATGGTGTTTAGTTCCAGTGATTAATTTATATATAAATATGATCATATTATGTTGAAGTATATGGAGCCAAGATAAATAGTGACTGAGTTTTAGGTTCTTCTCTTAAAGTGATGATAAAATTCCTAGATATTTTTATGAGACAAAATAGATATTATATTATAGATATAGGATCATTTAGTATTGAACATGATATCTATTTTAATGTATTAAAATAATTAAAATACATACATTATAATATGGGATGTTGTGAAATCTATGGGACACATGGTATATTAGGACCTTAAAGATCAAAACTATTAATTAGTTGTAAATATAATAGTGGATTTTTTATGGGAATTATGCATATGTAATTACAATGAGACATTGAAATTTTTGGTGATGGAAGAACCAATCCCATTTTAATAACAATTTATTATAGTAGATAATATGTGACTAGGGTGAATAACCAAAAAATACAATCAGTATGTCATTGTATATATAATATAAAAAAATTTTCTTCCTATATTAATTACATATATAAATATTAATTTCTTTTTTGAGGTAAAATACAACCATTTTTATTAACCCAAATTGGGGGATAAATTCCATTTTGGGTTAAAAAGATACTTTGTAATTTACTAAAAGCAGGTAACGAATGATTAATCCTCCCTATCATACACTAATATAAATCTACTCGATATCAAAATACCTAGTGTGGAGATTTTTATCATGTTTCAGAGGTTTTAATGAGTGTTTTTGTGGTGTAATGGAATGTAAAAATCTCCCAATGAAAAATTATTTTTGTTCGAAATGTAGCAAGGACCAGCAAGACATTAAATGATTCCCTAAAACTATTTTTTTTTAGTGTAGGGTGATTCTACTGGGAAAGTAAGTTTAAATGGACCATTACCAATACCACCAATTACCCAATGAAAGACAACTGTGTACTTATTATCCATCCTGAATTCCAATAGGTTTTAATTGGGATTTAAAATTTAAAAATAGCACACCCAAAAAATGTAACAATTTTTATCTTTGTAGTGGATTCATATGAAATGGATTACTGAGGTTTTAGTGCAGATAGATATGATTAAAGGGGAGGACCTACGTTGGATTCCTCTCTTTGTCCCTTTCCATCTTGATATACAAGGTTATATTACATGAATCCTCATATAAAATTACAATGAACAATTAACCTTTTAAATTCCTCCTTACAAGTTATTATTTTTCCTTATTTTTATATATTTCTGTATTGGTATGTATGTTGGGTTTCATCAAATAAAACTGAAATACAACTGATATCAAATTTATTTTTTACATAATGGTTACATGAGACTCAATGGTGGGGAAAAATCGTTGTCCCTCTATGTGTTGAAGTTGGAAAATATCATCATGAGTTTTTATAAGCATTGTTAAATTAAATTTATTGTTAATAATTCATAAATGTCTAGTTATTGGTCTTTTATATATGGTAGGACTCATGGTTTTCCTTGACACATTTTCATACCATTTTGTTATAATTTTTCATAATTATGATATATTATGCGCAATATATCAGATATGATTATTTAAAAAGATATAAATAATTTATTATATATTTTTAATATAATTAATTAATGATTTTTTTGAGATAGTATCTCATGTAATGGGTGATGGTTGATTCAATTTTCGATGAGAAATAATGAATGATGATAAAGGGGTTTCCATTGTTTTTGTGGAAGGTGGTCCCTAAATATAGAAATGTACATTAATGTTCATTTCATTTGATACTTGATATAAGAGGATGGGTACTATTGTAAATGTGACTCGAGTGTGAAGCAAATAAGAAAATGAATGTGATACAATTTAATAGGACACATTATGCATGGACTTGACCTTCCATTCACAATAGGATAGTCTTGATATCACATAGTGATTGGGTTTCCTTCTGGGGATAAATACTTTTATTATAGAAGATACCAATTTCAATATTATGGTAATGTTGGGTATAATGCTATAAGTTATAACCTTGGGGTTTCACAAAATGTATTGTTTTAGAAGTGGTATTTTTTATCAATATTTTGGTAATGGGTATTTTTATCATGTATATTATTTTATAGAAGGATTAAATCAAAATATTGGATATTTATAAATTGGATTTGGGTGACGTTATATCAGTTTTAGTGAGTTGTATGAGGTCATGTATTGTTTGATGTGCATTAAGGATATTGTCTAATATTTTGACTATGGAATGAATATCCTAATTTGTTTGATTTTTTATTTATTTGACATTGGAGTTAATAATGGTGAATAATTTACTATGAGTATTGAGAGGTGGTATGGGGGGGAACTGATCTATGGGAAAGAGTCCCACCAGAATGGTGACCAATGAATGTCACAAGAACTTATTGGATCCAACATAAAATACTGATATTTCATTCCAAGTATCATATGATATGGTTAACTGCTATTTTTTTACAGGAGAGTTATGGAATGATATTTGTGGGTTTGTCTTATTGGATGGGTTGTAATTTGGGAGATAACAATAATTTACATAAGAAATTCCTTGGATTATAATGATCAATATGGAATATTTCTTATATGGAGATCATAAGAGAGGATCAAGGCTTAACATGGTTTGTATAATTTCTATGATATATTTGAAACAAGTTTTTTTGGTTGGTTTCATATATTGATATGTGGGATGAGAGAGAAATACCAAGTTATAACAATGATTCAGGTATAGTTTGATCAAATAGTTGATTGATTATACATAATCCTTATATGGTTTAGAATTTTGGAGATAATTGTAAGTCATATATTTTAATAGTTTTTTGTTTTTTAGCTAGGATGATATTGATCTACATCCTACAATATTCATACAATTATTTATAGTTGGAATATAGTTAGTCGGGTACTACTTAATATTCTTCATAATGGATAATCATTATAAGGTTCATTTAGTTTCATTTTTCATAGGATACATGACTGGGTTTCGGCCTATTCATTGTTCATGTTCTTCCTAGGGGAAGATACAAAATTGGTTCTTTCACACATTTTCTTATAGAAATCTCAAACCGGTTTACTTCCCAATCTAATTTCATATCCAATTTTGTTTTAAAATCCCCTTACCTTAAATCCTGTTATGCTTCATCTCACTTAGAACTTACCCTATAATAAACATTTTTTTAACACATGAATTAAGAAGGTAAATATTATTCAATTATTCCATTATTTCTAAATTAACGTTATTGGATAATATATTATAATACCATTTTCTTATACGTGAGTTTTTTAAAATAGTGTTTTAAATAACGTAACCAATCTTGATTCAATTTTGTTATTTTGTATCATGATCATTTATAGATAATTAAAATTATTTTGAAATTCCTAAAATAAATGTAATTATATATTTATATGCTATATATAATTTATAAAAACGGTTGTAAATAGTGGTGATAAGTATAGAGTAGGACATGCCCTCATAGGTGGTTAACTGACTGTTGATGATATATTATCAATATTAGAGGAAATATAAGTATTAAATATAATCATGTAATAAATATAATCATTAAAGTATGTGAAAATCATTAATACAATTCTAACACACTAATAAATTTATTTTAGGCATCATTGGTATGAATGGAATATGTAAAATTATGAAGAGAAGAGGAATAGTGAAGAAACATTGATGAAACATTTCCATATTCTTGAATATAAATTTTTTAAATGTACATAATAAATATGAAACGTAACACCCTAATATATTAAAATAATAATATTTTTTTTACGTATGTGACCTGAAATGCTGAGCATAAACATCCAATGAAATATATTTCTATTATAACCTAACCGTTAAATAATGCTGTATAAATATAATTATGAACTTTATAAAATAAATATAATGGTCACAATCCATATAAATTTATTTTTAAATTATTAATAAATCATTCTTAAACATTTAATAAATATTTTTATCCTATTCAAAATGATTCCTCCTGAAATTATTTTTATTGCATTTTGTGAAAAATATTATAATTAGTTTATGAAAATTTTATAAATGGTGTTTTATAAAATGATCATAATTTTTAAATTGATAATATTAAATTTCTCTTCAGGTGAATTTTTTTTTTATTTTTTTTAAATGTTTTATTTTTCAGTGTATAGAAAAAATTATATATTTTTTAGATACTGTCATTTCATTTAAATAAATTGATTAATTTTAAGGTTAAATTTTATATTGGATTTAGTATTAATGTGTAATGTGAATAATATTATCAATAACAATTTCAATAATTTCAATTAAATAATCAATTTCTATGATTTTGGTATAAGTTTATTTTTATGCATAAAATGAGGTTTTCTGTTAACTACACATAAATTCAAAAAGTTAATCCATTTTAATTAATTAAAATAGAACCTAATATATAATTATTAAATTAAATTCATATAATATACATCTATTTATATGAAATTAAATTAATATAATTACTTTTCAACTTAATAATGATAATTCAAGCTATTATATTACATGGAAAATCTATATCTTGAAATACTATTTTTCTAAATGTTTTGCATGTTTAATTTTAATTTTAATTATTTACACTATAGGATAAGAATTTTATATAATATATTAAATATTTTAAAACATCATAATTAATATTAGTTAATAAGTTAAAATTAATTTTGATTATAATGAACAATAAAAACAAAAAAAACTTGTTTTCCTGATGAAATACTAAAATGGTAAATTGGAGTAGCCTTATAGATAAATGGAATAAAACTTGTAAAAAATTAGTTTTTATGAATTTTTGAAGGGTATGTCATCCATATCATGCCTAAAATCGAGTATTTATCATGTTTTATTAACTTTTCATTAGAGTGTATTCAAATTATTGAATTGTTTTTGGGTATTTAGAAAAATTACACGCATCCTCAATTATAAAAGGAAACCTCCTCCCATCAATAATCATAAATAATTCTTTTCTTAAGTAAAAATAATAATCTAATTATTAATATATTAATAAAACACACCTCTCCTCCAAATTAAAAACCACCCACACTACCATCTTCTCTTCACTGATCTCAAGATATGTACTATCCCTAAATTCATCCCAATTGTCTTCCCATGATCTTCCTATTCATCCAAAATACCATGGACTCCTTGAAATACCAAATACTCCACCCTTAAGTGTCATTCAAGTAAGATTAAATCAAGAAGAAAACTTCTCTTTTTATTCTTCCACTTTCCTTTCAGGTTCCTTGGTTTTGTTTTATATCATTACCTATCATCATTCAAATTTTATAAAAAATGTAGTAACATTTATGTACCTGAATGTTTTTTTGATAACGGGATAATTTTTTATCGCTTTTAATTTACCATAATTTTGTTTTTTTAGTAAATACACCATTTGACATGTGTTAATTGACCACATTCAAGGATGATTGGATTACAATTTCTGTTACCATCTTCAATTCTGGTCAAGAAACCATTTTCATGGTTTAAACAGAACATAACATATGTATTATGTCTAATCAATGGTTATAGAATCTTCTTTTTTCACATGGTTTTTATTTTTACAACATTATGTTTTAATTTTGGTAAAAACCCGCCAATTTACCCAATATCTTAACACAAAAGTTTTACATAAGGATTAATGTTTACTCCATGTAACCAAATAATGTTTATATCCATGTAACCATTTAGGTGTTCCATAAAATAATATAACTCCCATTCTAGAAAACCATCTTCATTTAACATTATTATCCATTCATAAGTAAATTGAACATGAAACAAAAGGACCCGAACAATGAAATTAAACCTCAAGCCAATCAAAAATGTAATCAATGAACATAAATAAGTTATAATAATTAAATATCATATAAAAAATGTTGGGTAATTATTATCTAACTATCCTAACTTCATTTTTTAGTTTATTAATATCATGTGGAGAACACCAACAAACTAATTGTAAGGGATACTCTCTATTTCACTATTATTCAAGAATGTCCTTTATGTTATGACCTTCCATGTGTAATCCCTAATGACGGGGATGAATTTCACACCTCCACATACTACCATCATGAGGTATATGTGATTAGAAACCCCCTTTTCTCTCATCAATCCCTCTTATGTACACCTGATACCATGTCGATAATCCATAAGGGATTCTACCTGAACCTACTTTGTTCCTTCATGTTTCCTTATCTTCCTTTTATCAAAATCAATTTACTTAATTATTTTATGTTAATATTCTAAACACTGACTACATGTACCAAATTATTTTATCATTATCCTTTTATCATTCTCTTTTAGGGATATACAAGTATTAAAGTTATTTTCTCCTTAATATTTCTTAGTAAGAAATCGTGTTTTGAGGGAATATCCCTAATTCATACATGGTTTCAACTACACTCTATCAGTTATTTTAATCCACCACTGTCTTTATAAAATGAGTATGTTTTATGAAAATCATTTTGGTTCACTTATAGTTTTACATAATTGATTTTTCCCTTTTCTATTTTAAAATATCTAACATATTTTCGTTAAAAACACACAAAAATATTTTAATACTAAAATTTATTTAATACATTTATTACATGTTTTGAATTACAATTAACCCAAGTTACTATGATACATTGATATTTTTTTCTTAGGAATGTCCATGTATATTTTAGTTCTTTATTTCATGGTAACAATTATGATACACATATTTTTTTTCATGAAATGATTATGATACCCAATTCATTCTCTAGGTAACCAATATGTTTATTTAAGATTGATTTTGAATGATTATTTATGTTGAAAAAATATTAATGAAAATTTATGATGGGATTTCAAATTTTATTCTCTAATTCATTGCATAATGTTGTGTCATATGAGACATTACCTGTGAAGGTCTTGGTGGTTAGCATTTGTTTTCACTACCATGCATTATAATCTTGGATGTTAGTCGTGGCTTGTGCTACCATGTGCAATTGTCTTGGATGTTATACATGACTCAACATAATGTCATGGTTTATGTATCAACCACATTAATATGAATACATGTTTATATAATTCGATTTTTATATGTTATTATTCCTTATGTTACATGCCATTTTATTTTAATATGTCATGCCTTCTATGTTATGTGATAATGCTTTGTTCTAATGGTTATTCTCATAAAAGGAAATTTTATATCATCCCATTGTTCATATGTTTCCTATGGCACCATATGAACATGTTTGAGAATAATGGATGTTAGGAGCTTAATTTTTAGATTAAATAACAAAATGTTTTATTTAGTACCATTTTTTAAGTTTTATGTACCTTGTATCTCAATACACTAGACATTACTATCCTTGGCTTATACAATGATGTATAATTATTCATAAAATCATGTAATGATATGTTTAAAAATATAGGGTTTATATAGTTGTTATTATAATATTATCTAGTTATTTTTGGAGATTATTAATAGATCTCTTTAGTAAGAAACAAAAGGATAAGACTTAGAATAAGAAAACATCCCTAAATTTTGTTATGTATAGAGTATATGATTTAGCAAGGAAATACCTCCATGTATGGATAAAAAATTGTATATGTGGAAATGGAACAAATCTATTTATGGGTAAAACCTAAATAAATCGCTTTGAGCTAGACTTGAATGAGAAATGGTCCCCAAAAACATGCCCTGCTACACTCTTGGATTGAATCTCCCTGGGGAAATGCTTTGGTTAATTCAATATCATTTTACAAAAAATTATTTAATGAATGAAAAAATTCCATAAAAATATATGTCGACAAATAGGTCAAGGATAACCTAGATTGAAACATAGGTAATCACAATTTATGATATACTACATATTTAGATTTTAATCCTCTTATATTTAATGTTTCAATTTTATTCCCAATAGATAAGTACTCAAGACCTTTAATTTTATGTTATTTTTCTTAGTTAATGGATGGAAATATAAAAAGACGTGCCAAGAATTAATCCTATAGAGAATGTAAAGATTTCCCTAATTATATACTTGATTTGATGGGATTTTTTCCTCAAATCATCTTAACAATACATTCTATTCTTTTTGAACTTATTAATAGTATCTTGAATCACCTGGAACAAACTCCTCCGATAAAGAAATAGAATGATTCCATTAAATCCTTCATGTGGAAAACTCCTCCAATGTTTAGTGGATTTTCTTATCCCATCCTCACAGAAAGGTCGATTAACTCAAATGAAATGATATTTAATTTCCTCTAGTGCTCAGAAAAAGAGACTTTCAAACCAGTGGACTATCGTTTTATAGGGGAGTTGATTAGTGGTGGACACTGATCAAGAATAATAATCTCCAGTAGGAAATTGATTCCATGGAATGGGTGGAATTCATGATAATGTTTTTCAATAAATATTTCCCCAAAACCTCCATCTAAAGATGGAAAGACAGTTCCTCATAATCCTGTAGAAGGAAGACAAGTCCATTGGGTTGTATGAAGAAAACTTCAAAAGGCATGCAAGTTTTTCCTTTGTCATTGTCTTGAACACTAAAATCATGGTGGATCACATCTTCTCCATACTAAATCCTAGTCTACAAAAATAGATGGTGATTCGAGACATTGATAGTTATGTAGAGATTCTCCATTGTGCCCTCAAGGTTGTAATGGAGATTAGAGACTCTGAGTTGTATCATGGGTCTTGTGACAGGAATAAGATAATTGAATATATTTTGGTTAGATCCGCAAATAAATTCCATGATGGATAGAAGCTCGATCATCACATGTGTAATGGCCCGGACCTCTCTGGTCCATTACTTTGTGAAATGTTGGTGTTGGAGGTGTTCCGGGAGGTCAAGGGGACTTATCCCCAACACTTTGCCAATTTTCTAGTTCTGTGAACAGTGTTTCAAGTTTTATGAACAGTAACAGATCAGTGAGACAGATCAGTTTCACGGATCGGTGAGACAGATCAGTTTCACCGATCGGTGAGACAGATCAGTTTCACAGATCGGTGAGACAGATCAGTTTCACAGATCGGTGAGACAGATCAGTTTCACAGATCGGTGAGACAGATCAGTTTCACAGATCGGTGAGACAGATCGGTGAGACAGATCGGTGAGACAGATCGGTGAGACAGATCGGTGAGACAGATCGGTGAGACAGATCGGTGAGACAGATCGGTGAGACAGATCGGTGAGACAGATCGGTGAGACAGATCGGTGAGACAGATCGGTGAGACAGATCGGTGAGACAGATCCGTGAGACAGATCGGTGTGACAGATCGGTGTGACAGATCAGTTTCACAGATCGGTGTGACAGATCAGTTTCACAGATCAGTTTCACAGATCAGTGAGACAGATCAGTGAGACAGATCGGTGAGACAGATCGGTGAGACAGATCGGTGAGACAGATCGGTGAGACAGATCAGTTTCACAGATCAGTTTCACAGATCGGTGTGACAGATCAGTTTCACAGATCAGTTTCATGTACAGTAACGGTGGGTGAACAGTGTTTCCAGACTCCTACAGTTTTGCCCCTTTTGATGTTTCCTTTGACATAAGATACATTTAAAGCCTTATTTTAAGGGTTCTTAAGGCCGATTCAAATGCCATAAATCCTATATTAATTATTCCTAAGGCTTGGAATGTTTCACTTGGTCAAACCGCGTGGGTTAATGCGATCCGTTTTTAATGGAGAATTAACCGGATCTTAAACCGTCACCTCGTTAAATCTTAAAAAGGGACGAGATATCATTCTTCCTGGTTCTTTCCCTTTGTTCTCGATTAATAGACGCTAGAACCTTGCAATCCTTCCCATAGGAGTTTCACAATCAAACGTTACTCGGACCAGTTCCGCTCTGTTGGATGCAACCAAGCTGTGTCGATCATTCTTCTACATAAGTTGTCGCGAGGGGAGGATCGTGACCTGCTGTGTGGATAAAGGACGTCAAGAACTCTTCGAGGTAGGGGATTCATGGCTTCTCTAATTGTATATGTGCAATCGTAGAATTAGCATGATTTATCTCTTTGGATCACAATGAAATTGACCTAATTAAATACTTGAACCGGATTAAAATAATTGGTTGATCGCATGCTGTTGCTTTATACCGTAATGACGGTTTGCCTCATGTTTTTCTAGATATAGTGATATCTATGTTTCTTTGTTTGTTGTCGTTCATGATTGAAATTGATAATGAACGTAAAGCCGGAATTAATTGTTGATTAATTGGCTAAAGATAAAGAGGCATGTAAATTAATCTGGTTGTTGTCGTTGTTGTAGTTGTTCTAATTTGAGGATAATCAAATTAGGGAAGTAAGCATGGTTATTTAATTGTGATAGCTTACTGATTGGGTATCCATGATTGGAACCTACGAATAACAAATCTGTTAATTCAATATGGTTTAGAGAACAGATTATGTGGGAATTTCAAAAAAAAAGGGTTCTGAGTTACCCTCTTGTTTGTTAAAGGGCCGAGAGCCCATTTTGTGATGTTTGTTTTCCTGCTGCTTGTGCTGTGATGTGAGCCTGGATGGTTGTTGTGATATGTGGAGGCATGGAGGCCTTATAGTTGTGGCAGCGGATGATGCCTAGTGTGGCGAGATGCATCGGTTTATGCATATGGGTGTCAGGGAGGACACCGGGGGTGATGGAATGGGACGGATGTGGTTGCTGGTTGCTTGTGGTTTTCTTAAATGTTAATCTATTTTGCTTTTCCCCACTGCTCAAGGCAGCTGGTCTTGCTTACCCTCATTCTGAAGGAGGCGAAGACACGCGGGGTATGCCACGTGCTTTCCGTGTTTAGCCTCTCGATGGAGGATGGGTCTATGCTCTTTCTATAGGCGGCAAAGACTCGACGGGTAGTATATCTACTCACCGTGTTGAGCCTCCTTTGTGTTTAGAAGCATAGGATGTTTTTCTAGAATGCCTGGGAATGTGGAAAAGTATTTCTGTAATGAATGTTTTATTAAATGGTGAAAATCCACGGGGATGGAGATGCTGGAATTTAAAGGTGATGTGAATCTTAAAAAGGAGCAGTTGTTTTTGAAAGTGACGCCATTTCAGTTAAATGGGGATTTGTTCAATCTTAATTAATGCTTAAAGAATTAACTAATGTACAGTGGAACTGATAAATGAGAATGGAGTAATCTAATAAAGCTCTTCAATTGGTTGTGTGCTTATAGGATACCTAGTCTTAGAAGTAGCAGCCTGGAGTCTGAGAGACGTTGGTTGCAGTTGTATCTAAGACTAGGTAATGCCCATAGTGTGGATGTGAGTTACTTATATACTCTGTACTTTTTGTGTTTCTATACGCTACTCCACCCTGTCGGTAAGGGAAACTGACACCCCGGGGATTCTGAGCCCTGGGGGGGTGTTTTCCCCAACATTCTGATGGGAGGTTGAATGGCTGACTACCCCCTTTGGCCCCGCTCTCTTCTCTTGGTAGATCTTAGTGCTGGTAGGCACAGTGGTTAGTTTTACCCATATATGTGTGTAGAGGGCTGTAATGGCTTGTGGTTATTTCACACACATATATTCTGGATATAGTATCCTATGGACTACTATAGGTGTAACGTGTATAGCCTGTGATGGCTTGAGGATCCTTACTCGGTGTATGGGCTGTAATGGCTTGAGGTATAATACCCGACGTATGATACACGTTATGCGAGCTGTGGTGGCTCCCGGAAACTACCTGGTTACTTTTGGTTGTGAGGATTGTGTGGATCTTAGCCCAGGTGTCTGCGGGCAAGCCGATGTGGTGCACGTGGTGCAGATTGTGGAGCTTGACCCATGTTGATACGGGCAAGCCTTTGGAGAGAGATGCACAGGACGTATGTCGTTGGGGCAAAGCGGCAAACCAGTGGGGAAGTAGTAGCGGGGTACCCTTGATATTCTTTACTACATGCTATATTCTTGTATGCGTTACTTGGTGAGAGTAGCCTTGGTGAGGTTGGGAACATAGTATACCTGTTTAGGTGACGAGTTAGTTTCACTTGTTGTTCACTGGGCTTTAGCATGCTTTCTTTACTTTTGCACGAGAGTCTTGGGGAGGATCCTACTGAGTATACTGTTATACTCACCCTATGTACATATAAACTGTTTTTCAGGTCACTTGGAGCAGGTTGGAGATCAAGCTGGTTACTACTAGCTTGCGGTTGGAGGAGGAGCTGTTCGGGCTTGTGGTCGCTGTCGTTTTACTTTCTTTTGGGTACTTTTAGTTTCCCCTTTCAGTTGTAGTACTTTTGCATGACATTTCATATATGTACTTGGGTTTCTTTTACATTTCAGTTATGAGTTGGAGTTGGTTGGATTCTATTCTATCTCTCTCTTCTGCATGTGTTCTCTTAGAGGGTAATGCCTCCCATTTGTGTGTGTATTATACCCTCGGTGCTAGTCGCCAACCCGGGGCCTACTGGAGGCGGGACTCGGGGGTCATTATCTCCCTTTTCACATTGCCATCCCAGGAGGGGTACACTTTGTGGGGAGGGGGTCGTGACATAGTGGTATCAGAGGTCTGGTCGAGGGATAGGATGGAGTTTGGAGTTAGGCATAGGTGAGGATGCATGGGATGGTAGGGCAACGGTGTCATTCATGTTTAGTAAGTGGGGTAAACACTGGAGACCGGCAGAGACATAGGCGTTCAGGGCCCCCTATGATCTGTTGCACGGACCTTTAAGTTTACGATGGCTACTAAACAAAGTGATACTGGTTGCAGGGTAGAGACCTAGGAAAGGATCATGCATCATTATTCTTTGCGCCTGTGTTTGAATGGGTAGACCTTGGGATAGGTAACCTAAAATTAATAAAACAAAATAATTAATTAATTAATGTTGAGTCTTCCATATTCCAGGCTTAGGATCTCTAACGATTGTTATTTTACAGGTATGGCTCCAGGTCGGCGTCCCCGTCAGGTTTGCGCAGAAGGTGCCCAGCAGGCTGTTCCAGCTGATCGCCGCCGGGTAGAGGTTGACGACGATGACACTTGGAGGAAGACACTCCGAGAGTTTCAGCGCCAAAGTCTACAGAAGTACGAGGGCTCCGTTTCAGATGCAGTCACAGAAGACTGGTTGGAGGAGGTCGAGATAGGCTTCAGTTCGATTCGTGCTCAGAAGGAACACTGGGTGTCCTTGGTTGTGACGATGTTGCGTGGAGCAGCGAGACAGTGGTGGTTCTTGTTCCTCGGGGATCGTGAGGAGTCAGCGATCTCATGGGAGGAGTTTCGAGACAGGTTTAGAGTCGAGTTTCTTTCATCGACTGCGAAGGCATCCAGTCGCCAGGAGCTTCTTACCCTTCGACAGGGGAGCTCCAGTGTTCGGGAGTTTGGAATCCGTTTCAGGAACCTTCTACGATATGCTTCAGACCTGTTACCAGATGATGAGGCCAGGGCGAGGCATTTCGAGGAGGCTTTGCGCCCAGAGATCCAGCGCCAGGTCACCCCATTTATGCTGAAGACATATCTTGAGGTGCTGGCGAGGGCAGAGGTTGTTGAGAGGACTTTGGATAGGACCGGATCGTCACGAGAGGGGAATCGTCATGATTCTTCAAGAAGAAGAGCTGTGGTCCGGGGTTCCCGGTTTTCAGGACAGAAGAGTTTCCGTTCACCTGGGGGTAGGTCCCGGCCCTTCCCATCTCATTTCTCCGGAGGTAGCAACTCTCAGACCTATGCCAAGGGATCAGGTGCTTGTTTTTCTTGTGGTGGACATGGTCATCAGCAGCGGGAGTGCCCAACTTTTCAGAGCAGTCATCGTGCACCAGGCGCTCCACTCCAGGTTCCTCCGTTGAGGCAGTTCCAGCCGAGGCAACAGCAGCAGGTTGCACCAGCTTTAGATCACCAGAGGGTAGATGGAGCAGGCAGAGGACATCCCCATGCCGCTCCCCGTCCTCAGAGAGCAGAGCGCGGCCGTGGTGGTGGTCGTCATTAGGGTCAGAGAGGCCGTGGAGGTGGTCGTGGTCAGCTTCATGCTCTAGCGTTGCCAGCTCCAGGCGAGCCAGACGTCGTCCGAGGTACCCTTTGCTTGTTTTCTACCTTAGTGTATGCCTTGTTTGATTCAGGAGTGACACACTCCTTTATATCCCCTACCCTTGTCCACGCTTTGGGACTTGAGATAGAGAGGCTTCCAGTGCCCTTGGCGTTGACTACGCCAGTTGGAGGTCGAGCTAGCTTGTTTGAAGTATGTAGAGACTGTGAGCTAGTGTTGGGGCAGCACCGCTCTTGGGGAGATTTCCTATGTTTACGAATACAACCATATGATGTCATCCTCGGCATGGATTGGTTGTATTCGGTGCAGGCTATTGTGGATTGCTACAGGAAGAAGGTCGTTTTCTTTGATGAAGATGGAGAGGAAGTAGTGTTTGTTGGTGAGAGAGATCCTCGGATGAGTCATAGACGAGTTTCATCCTTATCATCCATGATGGCTGGGATGATGCTGAGTTCTTCAGAGGTTCAACAGTTGGCGTTTCCTAGGGTCGTAGAAGAGTACCCTGATGTCTTTCCAGAAGAGGTTGTATCCTTACCCCCTCGACGGAAGATCGAGTTTGGGATCGAGCTACAGCCAGGAGCGTCTCCCATCTCTATGTCTCCATATAGGATGGCCCCTTCTGAGTTACGAGAACTACGTATTCAGCTCGATGGTCTGTTGCAGTGTGGTTTTGTTCGGCCAAGTGTGTCACCGTGGGGTGCACCAGTCTTGTTCGTGAAAAAGGCTGATGGCAGTTTGCGGTTGTGCGTCGATTATCGTCGCTTAAACAAAGTGACAATAAAGAACTGTTATCCTCTCCCGCGGATTGATGACCTATTCGATCAACTGAAGGGTGCAAGTTGGTTTTCAAAGATCGACTTGCGATCAGGATATCATCAGATGCGTGTAAAGGATGAGGATATCCCGAAGACTGCTTTCCGCTGTCGTCATGGGCATTATGAGTTTGTTGTAATGACATTCGGCGTGACAAATGCTCCAGCTGTTTTCATGGGGTTGATGAATGCTGTGTTCCGTGAATTCTTGGACAAGTTTGTTGTGGTTTTCATTGACGACATCCTTGTGTACTCCACATCTGAAGAAGAGCATGCAGAACATCTACGAGCTGTTTTGGGAGTTCTTCGCCAACATCGGTTGTTTGGGAAGTTGTCCAAGTGTGAGTTCTGGGCTCGAGAAGTTCGTTTCTTGGGACATGTTGTGTCCCAACAGGGAGTAGCTGTGGATCCTTCGAAGATAGAAGCAGTGGTGTCTTGGCCAGCCCCCAAGACCGTGTCAGAGGTGCGAAGTTTCCTTGGTCTCGCAGGCTATTATAGGAGGTTTGTGGCTAATTTCTCCCGAGTTGCGACTCCTCTGACAGCCTTGACCAGGAAGGATCAAGCGTTCATATGGACTGATCAGTGTCAGACAGCTTTCGAGTATCTAAAGGAGAAGTTGGTAAGTGCTCCAGTCCTTTGTCTTCCAACGGAGGGAGTCCAGTTTGATGTTTTCTGTGATTCTTCACATCTGGGGCTAGGCTGTGTTCTCATGCAGCAGAGGTCAGTTGTTTCTTATGGGTCTCGGCAGTTGCGTCCCCATGAACGCAACTATGCCACCCATGATCTTGAGTTGGCAGCCGTGGTGGTTGCGCTGAAGTTGTGGAGACATTACCTCATTGGAGAGCGCTTTGTGGTTTTCACCGATCATAAGAGTTTGAGGTATGTTTTCTCTCAGCGGGATTTGAACTTGCGGCAGCGTCGGTGGATGGAGTTCTTGCAGGAATACGACTTCGAAATATCGTATACACCTGGGAAGGGAAATGTTGTTGCTGATGCACTGAGCCGAAAGTCACGTAATGATGTTGTGCGTGAATCTGGTGATTCGTGGAGAGGGATGGAAGAGCTAGCATCTTTGCATCTTGATATGGGAGAAGTTGGAGGAAGAGGTTGTCTTTTCCAGATGACGGTGCAGTCATCCCTGATGCAAAAGGTGGAAGAGTCTCAGTTGGGTGATCTAGAGGTGGAAGTTTTAAGAGACAGAGTTGTTTGTGGGGAGGCCCCTGATGGTTGGTCAGAGGATGAACAACACCGAGTGTTGTATCATGACAGGCTTTTTGTTCCCTTGGCGATGCGCGAGACGGTTCTCCGAGAGTTCCATAGCTCGCCCTTAGCTGTACATCCTGGTGTGACGAAGATGTATCGATCCTTGAGGAGTCAGTTTTGGTGGCCTGGGCTGAAGCGTTCAGTTGCAGAATGTGTGTCTCGATGTTTAGTCTGCCAGAAGGTGAAGGCCGAACACCGTGTTCCTGGTGGTCTTCTCCAGCACTTAGAGATTCCTCAGTGGAAGTGGGAGGACATCTCAATGGACTTTGTTACAGGTTTACCTCGAGCTCCGGGAGGACATGATGCTATATGGGTGGTAGTGGATCGTTTAACTAAATCGGCCCACTTCATAGCAATCAAGGAGTCGAGCTCCGTGGAGGTTTTGTCGAGGCAGTATCTGGAGGAGGTGGTGAGGCTTCACGGAGTTCCTAAGACGATCATTTCTGATCGAGACCCTCGTTTTACCTCGAGGGTGTGGAGAGGTCTCCAGCATGCTTTTGGCTCTCAACTATGCCTTAGCACTGCTTTTCATCCTCAAACGGATGGTCAGACAGAGCGAACCATCCAAACTCTTGAAGACATGTTGCGCTCTTGTGTTCTTGATTTTGGAGGTTCATGGGTGAAGCACTTACCTTTGGTAGAGTTCGCTTACAATAATAGTTTTCACTCTACCATCGGCATGGCGCCGTTTGAAGCCTTGTATGGCCGGCCATGCCGTTCTCCGTTGTGCTGGACTGGGGTCGGAGAGTCAGCAATTCTCGGACCAGAACTAGTGCAGAATACGACGGAGATGGTTCAAGTGATTCGTGAGAGGATGAAGACAGCACAAGATCGTCAGAAATCTTATGCGGATCAAAGAAGGAGACCCTTAGAGTTTAATGTTGGGGATCACGTGTTTCTGAAGGTGACTCCCCGTCGTGGGCAGCGAAGGTTTGGTCGCGGAAGTAAGCTTTCTCCCCGTTTTGTTGGGCCTTTCGAGGTGTTAGCTCGTGTTGGAGCTGTGGCATATCGAGTAGCACTTCCCCCTCGGATGAGTCGGATACATGATGTTTTTCATGTATCGCAGCTCCGTCATTATCTTCATGATGAATCTCATGTTATCGATTGGGGAGAGATTGATATTGATGATGATGCAACCTTCGAGGAGCGACCTGTGGAGATCCAAGACCACAAGGAGAAGGTGTTGCGTGGGCGTTCTATTCCTTTAGTTCGTGTCTTGTGGCGACACGGTGGCATGGAGGAGAGTACCTGGGAGCGTGAGTCACAGATACGTGCTCAGTACCTAGAGTTGTTTAATGTTTAACTCCTTTCATGTAATAATGTTTTCTCTGTGGTTGGACCTTTCATGTTTTGTTTACGTACCTTTGATGTGATGTTGTGAATGAATTGTTTGGGTATGGATTGTTTGTTCCTGGATGTCATAGTTTTGTTCCAGCTTTCGAACAACTCATGGTGGTTTTCCCCTGAGAGGTATCTTATGGGGTGGTTGTTCGGACCCCTCTTTTCTTCTGGGTTGGTTTTTAATTCTCGAGGACGAGAATGTTTTGAGAGGTATCTAATGTAATGGCCCGGACCTCTCTGGTCCATTACTTTGTGAAATGTTGGTGTTGGAGGTGTTCCGGGAGGTCAAGGGGACTTATCCCCAACACTTTGCCAATTTTCTAGTTCTGTGAACAGTGTTTCCAGTTTTATGAACAGTAACAGATCAGTGAGACAGATCAGTTTCACGGATCGGTGAGACAGATCAGTTTCACAGATCGGTGAGACAGATCAGTTTCACCGATCGGTGAGACAGATCAGTTTCACAGATCGGTGAGACAGATCAGTTTCACAGATCGGTGAGACAGATCAGTTTCACAGATCGGTGAGACAGATCGGTGAGACAGATCGGTGAGACAGATCGGTGAGACAGATCGGTGAGACAGATCGGTGAGACAGATCGGTGAGACAGATCGGTGAGACAGATCGGTGAGACAGATCGGTGAGACAGATCGGTGAGACAGATCGGTGAGACAGATCGGTGAGACAGATCCGTGAGACAGATCGGTGTGACAGATCGGTGTGACAGATCAGTTTCACAGATCGGTGTGACAGATCAGTTTCACAGATCAGTTTCACAGATCAGTGAGACAGATCAGTGAGACAGATCGGTGAGACAGATCGGTGAGACAGATCGGTGAGACAGATCGGTGAGACAGATCAGTTTCACAGATCAGTTTCACAGATCGGTGTGACAGATCAGTTTCACAGATCAGTTTCATGTACAGTAACGGTGGGTGAACAGTGTTTCCAGACTCCTACAGTTTTGCCCCTTTTGATGTTTCCTTTGACATAAGATACATTTAAAGCCTTATTTTAAGGGTTCTTAAGGCCGATTCAAATGCCATAAATCCTATATTAATTATTCCTAAGGCTTGGAATGTTTCACTTGGTCAAACCGCGTGGGTTAATGCGATCCGTTTTTAATGGAGAATTAACCGGATCTTAAACCGTCACCTCGTTAAATCTTAAAAAGGGACGAGATATCATTCTTCCTGGTTCTTTCCCTTTGTTCTCGATTAATAGACGCTAGAACCTTGCAATCCTTCCCATAGGAGTTTCACAATCAAACGTTACTCGGACCAGTTCCGCTCTGTTGGATGCAACCAAGCTGTGTCGATCATTCTTCTACATAAGTTGTCGCGAGGGGAGGATCGTGACCTGCTGTGTGGATAAAGGACGTCAAGAACTCTTCGAGGTAGGGGATTCATGGCTTCTCTAATTGTATATGTGCAATCGTAGAATTAGCATGATTTATATCTTTGGATCACAATGAAATTGACCTAATTAAATACTTGAACCGGATTAAAATAATTGGTTGATCGCATGCTGTTGCTTTATACCGTAATGACGATTTGCCTCATGTTTTTCTAGATATAGTGATATCTATGTTTCTTTGTTTGTTGTCGTTCATGATTGAAATTGATAATGAACGTAAAGCCGGAATTAATTGTTGATTAATTGGCTAAAGATAAAGAGGCATGTAAATTAATCTGGTTGTTGTCGTTGTTGTAGTTGTTCTAATTTGAGGATAATCAAATTAGGGAAGTAAGCATGGTTATTTAATTGTGATAGCTTACTGATTGGGTATCCATGATTGGAACCTACGAATAACAAATCTGTTAATTCAATATGGTTTAGAGAACAGATTATGTGGGAATTTCAAAAAAAAAGGGTTCTGAGTTACCCTCTTGTTTGTTAAAGGGCCGAGAGCCCATTTTGTGATGTTTGTTTTCCTGCTGCTTGTGCTGTGATGTGAGCCTGGATGGTTGTTGTGATATGTGGAGGCATGGAGGCCTTATAGTTGTGGCAGCGGATGATGCCTAGTGTGGCGAGATGCATCGGTTTATGCATATGGGTGTCAGGGAGGACACCGGGGGTGATGGAATGGGACGGATGTGGTTGCTGGTTGCTTGTGGTTTTCTTAAATGTTAATCTACTTTGCTTTTCCCCACTGCTCAAGGCAGCTGGTCTTGCTTACCCTCATTCTGAAGGAGGCGAAGACACGCGGGGTATGCCACGTGCTTTCCGTGTTTAGCCTCTCGATGGAGGATGGGTCTATGCTCTTTCTATAGGCGGCAAAGACTCGACGGGTAGTATATCTACTCACCGTGTTGAGCCTCCTTTGTGTTTAGAAGCATAGGATGTTTTTCTAGAATGCCTGGGAATGTGGAAAAGTATTTCTGTAATGAATGTTTTATTAAATGGTGAAAATCCACGGGGATGGAGATGCTGGAATTTAAAGGTGATGTGAATCTTAAAAAGGAGCAGTTGTTTTTGAAAGTGACGCCATTTCAGTTAAATGGGGATTTGTTCAATCTTAATTAATGCTTAAAGAATTAACTAATGTACAGTGGAACTGATAAATGAGAATGGAGTAATCTAATAAAGCTCTTCAATTGGTTGTGTGCTTATAGGATACCTAGTCTTAGAAGTAGCAGCCTGGAGTCTGAGAGACGTTGGTTGCAGTTGTATCTAAGACTAGGTAATGCCCATAGTGTGGATGTGAGTTACTTATATACTCTGTACTTTTTGTGTTTCTATACGCTACTCCACCCTGTCGGTAAGGGCAACTGACACCCCGTGGATTCTGAGCCCTGGGGGGGTGTTTTCCCCAACATTCTGATGGGAGGTTGAAAGGCTGACTACCCCCTTTGGCCCCGCTCTCTTCTCTTGGTAGATCTTAGTGCTGGTAGGCACAGTGGTTAGTTTTACCCATATATGTGTGTAGAGGGCTGTAATGGCTTGTGGTTATTTCACACACATATATTCTGGATATAGTATCCTATGGACTACTATAGGTGTAACGTGTATAGGCTGTGATGGCTTGAGGATCCTTACTCGGTGTATGGGCTGTAATGGCTTGAGGTATAATACCCGACGTATGATACACGTTATGCGAGCTGTGGTGGCTCCCGGAAACTACCTGGTTACTTTTGGTTGTGAGGATTGTGTGGATCTTAGCCCAGGTGTCTGCGGGCAAGCCGATGTGGTGCACGTGGTGCAGATTGTGGAGCTTGACCCATGTTGATACGGGCAAGCCTTTGGAGAGAGATGCACAGGACGTATGTCGTTGGGGCAAAGCGGCAAACCAGTGGGGAAGTAGTAGCGGGGTACCCTTGATATTCTTTACTACATGCTATATTCTTGTATGCGTTACTTGGTGAGAGTAGCCTTGGTGAGGTTGGGAACATAGTATACCTGTTTAGGTGACGAGTTAGTTTCACTTGTTGTTCACTGGGCTTTAGCATGCTTTCTTTACTTTTGCACGAGAGTCTTGGGGAGGATCCTACTGAGTATACTGTTATACTCACCCTATGTACATATAAACTGTTTTTCAGGTCACTTGGAGCAGGTTGGAGATCAAGCTGGTTACTACTAGCTTGCGGTTGGAGGAGGAGCTGTTCGGGCTTGTGGTCGCTGTCGTTTTACTTTCTTTTGGGTACTTTTAGTTTCCCCTTTCAGTTGTAGTACTTTTGCATGACATTTCATATATGTACTTGGGTTTCTTTTACATTTCAGTTATGAGTTGGAGTTGGTTGGATTCTATTCTATCTCTCTCTTCTGCATGTGTTCTCTTAGAGGGTAATGCCTCCCATTTGTGTGTGTATTATACCCTCGGTGCTAGTCGCCAACCCGGGGCCTACTGGAGGCGGGACTCGGGGGTCATTATCTCCCTTTTCACATTGCCATCCCAAGAGGGGTACACTTTGTGGGGAGGGGGTCGTGACAACATGTTTAATAATTATGGGAAGAAGGATCCTCAAAACTATATAAAGGGAACTATGAATTACTTCAAATGAGTAATGTTAGGACATTTGGCTAAAAAAATACTAATTCGATGTGAACGATCCTTTTAATGTTAAAGAAGGAAGGAATATTCATATAAATTCTCAACTAGTGGTGTTGTATTACAACTACAATGATCATTGGCATTATGCGTGCAATTTTTTAAGATGAGGGTTGTCGATGGAAATAAATAACAACCTCCATGGAAACAAGGGATTATGATATCACTTTAGTTGAGGTGGATTTAGAAAATAATTTAGTGATACATATGATAGTTATGAATTTAATAATAACAAACATACTATTTGATTTTGGTTCTAAGAATTAGTTCATATTATGCATGTCTAGTAGAACTCATCACACACTATCTAAAAATTTTGGATGACATGTTAACTTTGAGAACATAAAATGGGGAAATTATTGCATCCATGGTTTATAACTCATCCCTAATTAACATTTTTATACTTATCCTCAAATAAATTATCATCATACATACATAAGTGGAGTTCGATGCTATCTTGGGAATGGATTGGCTATCTTTATAAAAAACGAACATCGATATTCGGGAAAGATATACTACTATTCACATCCTGAATCATCATCCAAATATTTACATTTGTAAGGAGGAAGAGGACTATTCTTTAGAATCATTGTCTCTAATGTGGATATAAATACCTTAAGATAAAGCATGTCTAGATCAAATGACTGAGACAAAGGAGAGAGTCATGCTCGAAGACATACCCCTCGTGAGGGATTAAAATAATGTATTCCTTGAAAAGTCTCCTTGTATTCCTCTTGATCATGAGGTTCATTTATCCATTTACCATTTTCTACGATCTCTATCTCTAAACATGAAATCTTATATAGTGGAAATCATAGAGCTGGTAGAGATGAAGAAGTAGTTATAGAAGAATATGGATACGAGTTTTATACTCCCAAGTTCTTCACTATTGGTTGTGTAATTCCACTTCATCTGGAAGAATGATATATCAGTGTGACTATGCATTAATTATTGTGGGATCGATAAAATCAAATTGAAGAAAAATTATCCCCTACCATAGGTAGATGACATGTTTGATCTGTTTTAGGGGCCAATTATTTCTCTACGGTGGTCCCTCAGTCAAGATATCAATATTTAATAGCGTGGAAGGAATATATTCCCAATAATTACTTTTGAAATAGGTATGGATACTATGAGTTCATAGTGATCCCCTTAGAACTCACTAATGCCCCATTAATATTCATGGATTTAATTATTTGAGTGATTATAGATTACCACAAAAAAATTGGTAGTCTTCATCGATGATATTCTGATATACTCCAAGAGCAAAGAGTAAAATGAGGAGCATTTAAATACTATGTTATCAACATTGAGAAGAAATAATTTGTATGCAAAGTATAATAAATGTATGTTCTAGATGGAGGAATTATCATTATTGTGAGATATTATATCAATCCATGGGACATCTATGGACCCTTCCATGAAAAAAGAAAAATTAAGAGTTTCTCTAGCCATCATATGTAATAGAGATCCAAAAATTTCTAGGATTAACAAGGTATTATCAACAATTTGTGAATAAATTTTCCTGAATTTCAAACCCAATTACCATTATAACCTGAAAGGGAGTTACGTTTTCCATGACTCAAGAATGTGAAAAATTCATTAAGGGGTTGAAAAAGAGTCATATCACTACTCCATTACTGACACTCCCAGTAGGTGGATAACATTATATTGTAAAAATTGATGCGTTAAATAAAGAATTAGGCTATGTGCTAATGAAAAATAATAAAGTGATAGCCTACGAATAATATAATATGGAATTTCATTAGAAAAACTTATTTACGCATGATATGGAGTTTGGGGTTTTGATGGTTGTGTTAAAAATCTAGAAGCATTATCTCTATGGGGATAAGTGTGAGATATATACTAATCCCAAGAGTATAAAATATATATTCAATGAAAGAGTGCCTAATATGCGCCAATGAATATGGATAGAGCTCATCAAGAATTATTACTTCAAAATCCACTACCTTCTCGGTATGGAAGATATGGCAGTGGATGATCTGAGTAGAAATGATCCGTTGTATTTATCAATGAAGACTGTTGAAAAGTATCTAATATTCAATGATTTTCTAATGATGGACATGGGAATCATTAATAGAGATGAAGCATTAGTCCTTTTTCATATGATGTCTCACCATACCTCATGGAGAATTTAATTGATTTTCAATGAAAATATATGGAAATATAGAAAAGGATGGAAGTGATAAAAAATGGGAAATCCATAGATTTCATGATTGACGAGGAAGGAGTTGTAATATTTTTGTAACGATTATAGGTACCATCTGATCCAAATATATAGAAGGATATTCTAAATGATGCATATAGCTCAACCTTCTTTATTCAGCTAGGGAGAACATAGATGTATCGATATCTCTGAGATAACTTTTTGTAGGAGAATATAAATAAGGGGATTGTGGAGTATACATGAATGTTTCTGGTATGTCATCAAATTAAGTCTGAATGATATAAGTCTAATTAGATAATAAAACCACTACACATAAAAACATGGATGTGGGAGAAAATCACCATTGGCTTTGTCAATGGAATACCGAGGACATCCAGAGGAAACAAAGCTATATGGGTCATTGGAGATTTTCTTGAAAAAAAACTCATTTTATCACAATTCGATATGAATTCACATTGGATATTATTTTATGAATATATATTAAATAAGTGGTAAGGTTTCATGGATTACCACTATATATTGTATCATATTGGTATCCAAGATTCACCTAGATGTTCTAGAAAAGTATCCAACATTATCTATGAACTGAAATAAACATTAATACAGCCAATCATCCTCAAACTGATGGAAAAACTGATCAAACTATTCAGAAATTGGAATATATGATGAGAGCATGTTCATTGTAATTCAAAGGAGGATACGAAAAACATATTCCACTGGTGGAATTCTCTTTCAACAATATTTCCCACTTGACCATCTGAATGGAACTACTCAAATCCCTTTATGGGAAAAGGTAAAGACCACCAGTTTGTTGGGATGAAGTCAGTGAGCATAAGATGATAGGACCAGAAATGGTCGAAGAAATGGTGGAGATGTTGAAAACCATTCATTAGCACATCATGGTAGCATATTGTCAAAAAATTTGTTATACTGGCAATCATTAACAAGACCATGAGGTCAATATTTGGGACAAGGTATATCTCCACAAGTCTCTATGGATGAAAATCAATATATTTCGGGAAAATGGAATGTTGAGTCCCATGTTCATCACCCCCCTTAGAGATCCCTAATCAAGTCGGAGCTATGAACAATCGATTGGAACACCACCTACCATATATTATGTACACATTTTCATTCACATATCTCTATTAAGGAAGTAAATAAAAGATCAAGAACATATATTCTCTTCATAAGTGGAATAGTTGGAAGATCATCTTTCTTACAAGGAGCAGTGAGTGAAGATCTTGGATTGTAGATATATTTTTCTACATAACAAGAATACTCACCTAGTAAAAGTACCTTGGTAGAACCATACATAAGAATAGGAAAGCTGGGAAATCTAGGAAGCAATGAATGAAATATACCCACACATGTTTTTGTCTTAGAATTTAAAAAGTAATTTTGAGTGCGAAATTTCATAAGCGGTGATTATTGTAACAACCTGATGTTTTTATCAATGAAAATTTAATTATTATATTAATGTCATATAATAACATTATATCACAACAAAATGAACAACTATGTATGATGTGACCATTAAACATAATATTGTCACATATGTGATTCGAATTTCAAAAATCTGACATACACTATTGCGATCAGTGAGACGTTTTTAGACCGATAAGACAAACATAATTATTGTTGAATAGTAACCTATTCTTATGAAAAGTAACCTACACTTAGGTATAGTAATATGACCACTATTAATTATATATCATCCAAAAGTACACTAACCTCATCCTTGAATTTATAAATAAAAGTATTGCATCATAAAAGTAACAATACTACCACAGTAAAAGTATTGTTATTTTTTGTAAGTCATAAATAAATAATTATGATTAATTAATTAATTTAAAATGAAATGAATTTTTCTAAAAGGTGTTAATAATTTTTCAATTTCATGTCTTATTATTTTAGGATAATTTTATAAGACCTTTTTTAATTTTTGACGACATTATAAAATCAGTTATTGTTTTAAAAACAGTATATTCAATTAAATAATTATATTAAATAAAAAATATATTAATAATATTTATAAAAATATTTTCATATTATGGAGCTAATTTTCGGATTATAAATATCAAAGAATGGTTTGGGTGAATATTTGGGATTTTTTTGAAATACATGAATTTTTGAATAGTAAAATATCATAATTTATGATAAATGTTAAATACATGAATTATGATTCCATCAGATGATGTATGGGTGACATAAGGCCAATATATAAAACTCACATGAAATATTAACTATTTTGGTTTACATAAATCATTATTATTTCTTATATTATGAAAAAAATAAAAAAATTATTAAAATATTAAGAAACCCTACCTCCACTCCACTATATAATCTTCCCCCACTCCCCTCTTTACATCACACCTCTCAAGCATTTTTACTTCCTTAAAATCTTCCCAAATATATCCCCAAGATATTCCCACTCATCCATGATCCCTCGGTCTCATCAAAATACCAAACACTCTCCCCTTAAGATGCTACTGAGGAATATTAAATCAATAGTTAAATTCCACATTTTCTTTTCTCTCACTTTCTTTTAATGTTCCTATGTTTTCATTTCTATAAATACCTCTACACATCAAATTTTTATGAAATATTATAGTAACTTATATGTACTATATTTTTTTTCTTGATAATGGATTACGTTTTTATTTTCTCTCATTTACCCTTCATTTATATTATATGTAACAACAACATATGAGATGTGTTAGTTTACCACATTCAAGAATGATGAGATTTTAATTTCTATTAGCATCTTCAATTATTATCATGAAACCATCTCTTGTTTGAAATATTATATGTCATATGTTTTATTACTAAAATATGGTTTAAGAATATTTAGCACACATAGTTTTCATTTATAAAACAAAACATTTTCATTGTGGTCAAAAATCGCCAATTAACCCAAAAGGTTATCAGTAATCTATAACATAATGATTAATATTAACTCCATTTTACAAAATAAAATTTACAACCATGTAAAATTTCATATTTTTAATAATAAAATATAACTCTAATTTGGTACAACCATTCTCATTTTACATGACTATTCGTTCATAATTAAACCGAACGTGAAACAAACAGACCCGAATAATTAAATTGATCATCATAACCAATCTACATGGTTATTTATAAATTAAAAACGTTATTATAAAAAAATTATAAAGAAATTATGTTATGTAATTACTAATTAATGATACTATTTTGATTATTCAAGTAATTATTAGCATGTGGATAACACCAACATGATTAATGTAAGGGATCCTCTCAATTTCAATTTTATTCAAGAATACCCTATACATTATGCACTTCTATTTGTAATACTTAATGATGAGGTATAATTTCAAACCTCTCCAATATTTTACACCTGAATTATAAGTTATTAAGAACCCATTTATTTCTCATCAATCCAGTTTATGTACACCTAATATCAAGCCTATAATCTATAATGGATTCTAACTAAACCATTTTTGTTCTTTCAAATTTCTTTACCTAATTTTTTCAAAAGAGGTTATCCTATATTTTTATGTTCATATTTTAAATTATGCTAACATGTACCAAATTAGTTTATCAATGTCCATTCGTCATTCTATTTTGGGGATATACATGTTTTTAGGTTATTCCCTCCCGAATACTTATCTGTAAGAAAACCTGCATTACAGGAACTTCTTGATTTCTTACCAGATTTTGTGCGCACTCTATTTTTTGTTTTATGACACTGTTGTCCATATAAAATCAATACATTAAAAACCCACATTTTTAAAATTCTTTTTTTACATAAAATATTTTTCCCTTTCATATTTAATATTCTTATAGTTCTTTCCTTTAAATCACCCAAAAATATGTTAATGGTAAATGATTATAAATATTTTTCTTACATGTTATAACTAATACATGAAATTACTTACAATGATACATGCATCTTTTTTCCTTATCAATGTCGATGTATATTATAGTTCATTTCTTTCACGGAAACATTTATAATACTCCCATTTGTTATTCCTTTTCACATGATCATGGTACAAAATTCTATCCACCAGTAAACCTTTTGTTTATGTGAGATTGATTAGGTAAGATTTTTTATGTGGAACAAATATTCATGAAAAGATAATATTTCTATTCTTAGATAGAGCTCCCATGAAGATGGTAATTTTGAATCTAATGAGATGTTATGTGCGATGATTTTCTCAGTTAGCTTTTTCTTGTGCTACCATCTATGACCGAATTGGATGTTAGCCTTGGTTTGTGCTACCATGTGCATAGATATAAGAAGTTAGCCTTAAATCATTAAAAATTCAGGTTTCATGTTGCATACACATTACTATTACCCTATGATTAAATGATATCATGTTAATATGTTATGATTAGTCATGTTACATTCCATTTTATATCATTATTCCATGACTTCTATCCCATGTGCGAATGAATTTTATTATGGTTATTACCTTACTGGGATATTTTATCTCATCCATTTGTTTAGGTGTCCCCCAATATACCCTATGCAAAGGGTTGAGAACCATTAATCATAGGAGTTGAATATTAAGATTAAATAAATAAATGTTTTATTTAGTTCCATGTTTTCAGGTTTATGCACCTAGTCTTCCAAGTCACTTGATGTTATGATCCTTGGCTCTAACTTTGATGTATAATAATGATCAAAATCATTTCATGTTATATGTAAAATTATAGGGTCACTACTGAGTATGTCTTGAGACACATCACCTAGCAGTAGGTCAATATATAGATTCATGGACCAGCTGATATGTTGTAGTCTTTATTGATTACCATATGGAAATGAGAGTAAATTACAATGTATTTTGTAAAAATTTATCAAATATAGTTTGAAAACATGATACGAAATGGGTGATAGTGGATCCACACAAAATGAAATATCAAATTATCCAAAATTTTTATGAAAAAATTCATTTGAATGCCTCTCTAATGTCTACATTTGAGAAATTATATAGATGTATAGTGTTCCAGTCTCAATTGTATCAAACCAAGGCCCTAGGTTTTTATCACATTTTTAGAAGTCCTTATAAAAAATCTGTATAAAATAGTTGACTATGAGTATGTATTATCATAATCAAATGGATGGATAGTATAAATAGTCAATATAAAAATATATAAGAAATTTTTAGGCTTTTATGATGAATTGTGATTCCTATTGGGGAAATAAAATACATCTATTTTATTTCGAATACAATAATAGTTATCATTCCTTTATACATTTGTCTATATTTGATGCTTTTTTATGTTCATCATTTTCATTCTACACTATTTTAGGTGAAAATAGGTGGGAAATCACTAATTGGAGTCAAACATGTAGAAGAGACAAAATATAATATTCAATTGAGTAGAAATATCGTGGATATAAGTCAAAGAAATAAAAAATCACATCTTGATCAGCATCTATAACAATATTTATTTTAGGTGTTTGAGATAATGTTTTTTAATATCTGTATGCATCATCATATTGTAATCAAATAAATTTATCTTCTTGATACATTCACCCATTTGAGATAAATTATTGAGTTTTTCATGTGGAATAATAGTTTTCTTTTTAGATAAGGTATTTTTTACTAAAAAATTTATTTCCTTTATCTCATTTGAGGATGTACAGACATAATAATCACAATTTTATTTGATTTTATAATATTTTCCAAGATTAAAATTCATTGTGATTCATGTAAAGGTATGCATTTCAGATAAGAAAGATATTAAATTATGTGTTAAAAAAACTAGTCCAGTTCATTTTTCATGGGAACATAGTATATTTTAGAATGAAACAAGTGAGTGTGGAATAGAAATCATATAGAAGTGGCCCAAACTCGTCCAAAACAATGTGGGTTTCCCCTTTCTGATGATATAAATTCCAATAGTGGGGAGAATGCATCAACCCTTCGGTTTTAGGTATATGATAGTTTATTCAGGTATTTTTAGTCTACATAATTACCATGTTTTTTTATAATGTTTCAAGGTATTTCATAATATTTTTATGACATTAATATTGGTGAAAAGTTTGAGAAAATTTAATAGAAATCATTAACCATCTCTAGGAAATTGTATAAAATATAGTGTATTAGGAAAGTGTATGATTGGTTAACGGATATTCTAATACATTTGTTGTTATTAGGAGAAACAATTCTTATTGAACAATAGGTAAAAGAGTGATTGTGAATGTTTTTTCTTACCGTGCAAGACAATCATGCTTGTTGTGGCCTTATGAATGTTCCACTATATGGTTGGCACGTGCTTTTCCAAAAACGGTGGCCTTATAATATATAATATTGTTATCCCCCTTAAAATATTGGACTAATAATAATTTTTCCCTCTAACCCTAGTTTTTCACATAAAATCATAATATCCTAAATATATTTGACTCTTTTAGACTTAAAGATGATCCCCTTCGGTCCAAGGGTGATCCCAAGGAAAATAAAATTGTATTGGAATATCAAATTCATCAGTAAGTACCTAGTCATACTCATTATTATTATATCCATGGTTTATATCTCTCTCAAAACTATTGATATAGTCTATAATATATATATCAACATATTATAAATGATTTATGATGAAATATTATTGGATCTAGTGAATGAAGCATGGGTTGTGATAGGGTCTTCGTATTTTGTTATGTTCCTCTTTTTTTCCAACATTTATAAAGTAGTTGGATTCTCTCTAAACTATATTTTAATTAAAATGTGAAGTATTAGTTTTAATAAAGTTATTTTCAGGAAATTTTTGTGAAATAATTATGTGATTCTTGAGGGAAAACCATTGTTCTTATTGCCTTGGAATTTCTAAAAAATTGATAGATTTAGTTAATTATTCCCTATTAATTATAATATTAATATTATAATTATAAAATAATGATTTTGTTTTTTTATTTTCATTTTCGTTTTAATACTCATTAAATAATTAAATGATTTTATATGGGATGGTTTCAAAACTATATGTGGAGTACATGGGTTTTGGGTGTTTATTTTCATTATATGGGACCTTATGGAAGGTTTTTGTGCCATTGGGGAACCTGACATTAGTTACCTTGTAATTAATTTTTTGATAAAATATAGACAACTCATAAGTATATAATTATTACCTAGGCATGCATGGGGTGTGTTTGGAAACATGGTTTTGGGTATGTGAAATAAATGAGAATGTTTTTATACATTATAATTATTCTTTGTAAATTATTTTTCGTTTTTATATTAATTTCCCAAATTTATTTTAATCTATTTTATATAAGTTTTTCTATTTTTTTGGCTTTGTGTAATTATTTGTGATGTTAGTGGGGAAGTCCTACTGAGTTTTGACTCAAACCCTCCTTAGGAACTATTGTGCTTGATAAACATTCATATATATAGACATAAGTAATGTCACAGTTTCTCATTTCTTTAAGGATCAATTTGGATATCATTTCCATGGAATTTCTAGTTTGTTCTTGGAGCAGGTTGGGTGTAACTTGTGGATATCACTAGGGGGTTTTGTGTTTTATGGTCCTTTAGAAATATTAGAGAATGAATTTTAGATTCTTCTTGTACTAAAATTAATATTATTACTTTGTGTATGTTTTCATTACTATTTCATATTCAGGCATCATAATGATGTTTGGTTGGCTATGGTTTTGGTAGTTTGGATTTTTTATCTTTTAGGGGATGATTTATTCCCCAAATGTTCAGGAGTCCTATGAATTTATTTCAATCGTTTGGTGTCTTGGGGATGTAACCTAAGTACTTGTATCTCCCCAAAACTCATAAATACAATTAGTAGGGTAAGTATGTTACATTATCTTAGGTGGAAACTAGTTATGACACAACCTAATTATTTCCATTTTAGTCTTTTTATGAATATCGGTAACTAAGACCTTTTTATAATGTGTGGTTTTCATCAAAAGAATTTTAAAATTCAATACCATTAACAATTGGAAACAATTTAAAATTATTAGGAATTTTTTTATTTAAGTGGAATTTATCAAGTCGATGTATTAAAATAATAAGGTCATGTTTATTATAGTATATAACACACAACTATGATCACAAACAACCCATAAAAATACATTGCTACTATAAACTAACAATTAAATTTATATGTATGAATAATGTAAATTAATTTATGAAATGAATATATTTTTACTACTCAATATAATCTTATTTATAAATTCATAATAAATAAAAAATTAACAATTAATATCTATATTTTCTTCAATAAAATACTATTTCCTAAAAATGGAATTTGTTTTCTTTAGAAAATATTATAATTAGTTTTTATAGATTATAAAAATTTCATATTATAAAACAAACAATAATTTTTAAATTATACTATCAAAATTATATTATGGTGATTTTTTTGTATTTTTTGAATGTTTATTTATTTAGTGAATAGTAGAAATTGCCGATTTTTTAAAATATTCTTTTTATATTGATTAAATAAACTAATTTAAAGTTAAATTATATTTTTTTAAATTTTTTATTAATTTTTAGTATTAAATATTTTATTTATAATGTATTGAGTAATTTATTTTGAATAAACAATTTTCATGAAATTTTATAGGTTTATTTTCATTCTTAAAAATAATGTTTTGTGCAAATTTTATTTGAATGAATAATTTTTATCAATATTAATTAATTAAAATAACTTTTATTAATAATATATTAAAATAAAATTCATATATTAAAAATAGAATAATGTTAATTTAATTTCATATAATTATTTTTTTCTGGTTATAATTCTAATATAAGATCATATATTGCTTGATAAATGAATTTCAAGAAAATTCATTTCTCAACACATTTTTCGAGTTTAATTTTAAATGAAATCCTTAAAAATAGGTTATTTAAATATTATAAAAATGATTAAATATTTTTCATCATCATAATTAATATTATATAGTATGTTGAACATACATTTTGTCATAATGAATAATAAAAATATTAAAAAGAAAACGTACCATGGTGAAAAAATGGAAAAAGTGAGTAACATTATATGTAAATTGGATGACATGTTTAATTATATTCCATGTTGAATATTGGATGTGTGTCTAATCCATATCCCCACAACAATCCATTATTTATCTATTTTGAATAAATATGTATTAAGAGTGAGTTACCGTTATCGAATAGTTTTTGTTATTTCAAAAATGTCCCTTCTCCTCAATAATAAATTGGAACTGCCTCATCTCACATATTCACACCAATAATGAAATTTTTCATGAAATAAAATTTAATCAAATCTCTCCCCAAACTCTTTATAAATATTACAGAGCTTTTATTCTTCCCAAAATACCAACCTTATGGTTATTAATAAGAGATCCAAATGAAAGTGAAGGAAATATTCTTCATCGACCTCCTTTTTTTCTTGTTATTTTTACAACTTAAATTATATAATAAATATTATAATATAACAAAAACAATATATCCTATATACTATGATTTTATTATTTTTATTTAATAATATTTATCAATTTCATTATCGTTAAATAGGAATGGAAACCATCGATCATGTTTGTGGCGGGCTCCCACCCAATGAAATGATTTTATTAATTTTCCATGATCACCACTCAATTATATTGAATTGTATTCATTATATATTAATAATTATTTAAAACTAAAATATTTTATATATTCTTAGATAAAAATAAATTGAAAATTGATAACATTATTCTTGTGTACAATGGACTACTACCTCGCTAAGTTATGTTATTCATTGTTTATTACCACATCACATGGATAGAATATATATGCTTATTTTCATGAAATTTTACGTATCTAATATACTATGATAATTATTTAATGTTAAAATATAATTTATCTTATTTACATATTGAGTGTTGAAAAAAGGAAATTTTAGTCATGCATACATATGACCTACTATATCTATGATGATCATGTAGTTCAATATTGGAAGACATATTTCATAGATAGTTTTAATTTTACAATAGATTTATAAAACAAATATAATTTATTCCTGATAAATATTATATATATGATTAAAAAATAAAATCTTTTTATATATTCAATATACCCATTCCTTTTTTAAAATTATGAAATAAGAATCCTCAAAACACTCATATGGACATAACTGAAAAATAAATTTAATATATCATTAAAGTAATTGAAGTATCTAGTTAATGTATGAGATATTAAAATGGGAATTGTTCTTTAAGACAAAAAATAATAAATATAATATTATTATATAAAATATAAATATATACATGACAAATTCAATACTCGCGTTTTGGATTTCACCTCAAAACATCCATCTATGTGACACATCTTCTTTTATACATCTAAATTCCATTAAATTATTTATATAATTACCCTTTAAATATTATATAATTAATTCTTAATAATTCATTATATTTTATGTTGCAATTTATTTAACATATATAAGGATGTTGTGATTCAAATGTAACTAAAGTGGTATATTTTTATGTTTCAATTTCTTTTTAATTTGGTTTGTTAATTTTTAAATTTATGTTCTAGGAAATTATTTGATATTTTTATATGATTTTTTTTAAAATTATCATCCACTAGTTATTAATGAAATTCTCATAAAATTAAATAATTTTAATCTCTTAGATAAATGAAATTATTGATAAAATATTTTTAAGAAATACTATCTTCAGTTTTCACTTCGACTAAAATAATATTTTTTAGTCCATGTTTTTGTAAAAATGATTTCAATGATATTTTTAAAACCCCAAAAAATATTTACTCAAAAACGTCATTCCAATGTTTTAATTTTAAAAATTTATTTTTGAATAAATATTATGTTTATTTTCTAAATGAGGAACTTGTTAACTTTTTTATAATAGTGTCAAAGATATGATTCTTTTTAACTTATATTGGAAGTATCTGATTACCAATCATCATGAAATCTCAACACCTAGAAGAATAATTTATAAATTTTCTTGGATATTTTTTGAAAAAATTCATTTCTAATATTTTGGCTATCTTTAGATTTTCATTAGTTTATTTCAAAATCAAAATGGTAATTTTTTTCCAATACATATTCTGTGTATTATTTTAAATACATGTTCATCAAAGTTGAAAACCATTTCTATTAGGTAATGCTTCTAAATTATTTATATATGCCTCTCATAGATGTTCTTATCTTAATTTCCCTCGATTTTATTGGGTAATACATTTCATATGGTCATTTAAATAATTTATTCATTATGAAGATTCAATTCTGATGATATAAGACTATAGGATGCAACCAATTTCTTTACATGGGTATTTCATAAGATTATGACTTCTGATTGATTTAATTATATGTTTCATATAATAATGAACATCAAATTCTTGGTGTTATCAGAAAGAGATCCAATGCATTGTTTAATGCATTTAGTCTCATGAGATGTCATGTATTGGATTTTTGAGTGAACCTAATTCATTATGGGATTTTGTCCGATAAGTGATATAGATCATATAGTTATCTTTGACTCAGGTTTATCTAAGGTTACATATTTCGATAAAATTTAATATAATGATATAATTGTATTATATAATTTTATCTATGTTATATTCCATGTTATTACCCTTGAAAATTTTCTATTAAGATATAATGTTATATCTTTGACTCAAACATTACGTTTCCTTATAATGTTATTCAATTATTTGGAATATTAGATCACCCATTTTCTATGTAATCATCATTTTAACCCTTGTAGTGGCATTGAGATAAAATATAGAAACCCATGCTAAACAAATATGTATATTACATCATTTTAGATTAATATTCAGTATGTTACAAAAATACATCCTAGATGACTGAAGTAGTTTAGTGTCTTTGCAAACATGGTAACAAAATCTTCTATCCGGGTGAAATATCTTCAGCATCCCCCATACTTATTTCCACATTTTGTACATATACCTAAAACTACTCTTTAGAACCTGGGAAAAGTAAACATAAGAAAGGGGAGATCTCAAAGGCTCAGTAAGGGTAAACAAGGGAAACATCTTTGTATAACCATGAAAATTGGAGTGTGATAATTTGATTGAAACATTAGATGATCAGGACTCACATATAAATAGTCATAGACACGAGTTATGGTATAAATCTTGGAAGTTCATTATTTATGAATCATGATGAAATATACATCATGATCAATGAAATAATAACTATGGAATAAGATATAGTATTTTTGGATAACATATAACAATATAATCATTAATGTAATCGATACCGACCATAACCTATATATCTGGATAGGTTATGGATAAAACCCGTATACCTAATTTTGTATTGGGATATAAACGCATTTACCAACTTTATTTTAGGATTCTTCTACATCCGATTCACATTTCTCTTTTCAGGTTTAGGCTAAAACCCATGCACCCGCTTTCTTTTTGGCTTGGTCTACAACCCAAGTAACATCTAATTTTCAGGTTTGGTCTACTACCTATATACTCTATTTCATTTAGTCTTGGGCTACAACGCTTACTCCATCATTTTTTCAGGCATGGGATACAACACATACAACTTCTTTATTTTATGGCTTGGGCAACAATCCATACACCATCTTTCTTTTCAGGCCTGAGATAAACCTGTGTACCATTTGATCACCTATAAAACATACCATCACCAAATGTATTGGAAGGAGATATATGTCCCACCAATCTCATATTATAATCAATCACACATTATCCACAAGATAAAAAAATTATTCATAAAATGACCCAAAAAGATATATAGTACTGATAAACATCAAATCAAAACCCATAAAATGAAATGTGTTTCATTAAAATTTCATCACAACATAACCTATGTAAAATAGATAGGTATAATAACCATTTCATAAAATCATATCCTCATAAAGATAAATTGATTATATAAACATATCATTCGTGGATGAGATATAGTTTTCATAAATGGAATGACATTAAGCGCAATTCTTTCAAAAAATGGATACGAATGAAACCATTAGATAATTTCCAACGATCATTGAGTAAAATAAATGTATGACATCTTATATGGACAATAGATTTGAAATATCTTTAAAAAACGTTTCTAGAGGAAAATTTTCCTTTCTTATTTGAAAAAGGATTGTTAATAAACGAAATGATTCAAAATTAATTTTATTATAAAATACCTTGAGAATAAATAAATACGACGAGAAACAATTTTGAAAAACTTTTTTCATTAAAATAAAATTTAAAAAAATTCATACTTAGTATCCTTTTACAAATTCAATATAATCATCAAAGGAAAATTGTGGGTAATTCTATACCTATCATAGGAAGTCAAAAACATTAATTTTTTAGGAAAAAGGTTTGATGGTATAAATTATTTGGAATGAGAAAAAAATATTCGCTTGAATATATTGGTAAAATAAAAAATGGTAAAATATTATTTAAAATATTATAGGATAATGGTATAATATTCTTGAATATCATATTAGAAAACATAGATTTCTGAACGATGGGAAGGTAATGTGATGATTTCATAAAACCAATTTATTAAATATATTTTGGAAAAATGATTAGAAAAATGATACCAATAAATGAGTATTCCTTGAATTTATAGAAGACAATAAATTTCATTAATTTCATTGAGGTAGAGATCATAATATTTTATTAATTGAAACACAAACATAATCAATCTTGGAAAATGATGATATTGTCCTAGTAAACTATTATAACGTTGTTAGTTTATATTGTATTATCTTTGTTAAAAAGAAAAACTCATGAAGCCTAAAATATTATGATGATTTTATGAATCATGATATTACATGTAAAATGGATGTATATACAACTTGAAAAAATAGTATATGTGCATAACAAAACATGAGTCTCACGGAAGGAAAATTGAGAAAAACTATTTTAGGGACATGGTAACTGTTGAGACATAAACACCAAGAATGATGGATCATAAAATGGAAATGTGAATACCCATTAATTTATGTATAATATAAATTGAATACAATAATAATTTTCACATAAACAAAAAAATATGTATGGGTTAACATAACATGTGTCTCAAAGAAATTAAAAGTGGGATGAAACCCCCTTATATTGGGTTTTGACTCTCTCTGTACTCATACAATTTTTTTATTTTAAAAATATTAGATTATTATAAATCATTTAGATAATAATAATATTATATATATTACCATATATCATATTTTTAGAACATTATATTACATTCTAATTAACGATCCTATGTAAACATTTTACTTCGGGTAAAATTTACATTGTTCTTCACATGTATCTTAATTTGATAAATCTATAGTCTTTGTAAATTTACCATGATTCATGATTTTAAACCATGATATAAATTTCAGGTATATAAATTATTATTTTTATAATCATATATTAATAATTTTAGTTTGAAATGCAATACACAGTTCATGGAGATGGTGAGACGTATATACACATGAATATTTTTTTTTGTCTGTGTTATTATTCTGATAGAACGTATATAAATAATATATATAGGTATATATATCATTATTAAAATACAATTAATATGTTATATGTATTATATAAGGTCATTAAATATATCCTTAATACATTCCATGTGGTTTTTGAATGAATCACATCACACTTAAGGGGTGGTAGTCCACACTTCCTTAAAAAAATTATTTTATTAACACCAAATGTAATGTAAAGAGATATCTATTGTGAAAAAATAATGAAATATAAATATATATTAAATATAATATATAAAATATATAAATAGTTTTCAATCATAATGGAATACCATATTGGTGGTAAAATATAAATAAACTATCAAAGTTTCGTGAAGCAGTAGATCATCACACAAAGAAATAGTATGATCAACATCCATCAGATTGTGGTGTGTGTATATGTAGGTAAGAAAATATTCATAAAATCACCCTTTTTTATGTATAGTACTAAGGTTATAACAAAATTATTGAATTAATATTATGTAAATTATTTTTAGGGGAAATAATTGAAGGGAAATTAAGAGAAAATGTTACATCTGCACTGGGTTACTCATTTTCATTTGCGCCAAAAGTATTCTTTGATAAGATTTATACCAAAATAAAGGCAACAAGGTCTAAGGGAGGATTTTTTAGGACACATGGGAAGATATTTTATGAACCTAAAGTGTTTTAGTGGAGTGAGAAATGGGTATAGGTGGTGAACATTTATAAAAAAGGAAACTGAATCACTTGAAATTTCTAGAAACAAGTTAGTTGTGCACATGTTCTTAACTAAAATAATCATACAAAAAAACATTAAAATGAAAGGTTTATGGTCTTAAAATGGAATTAAAAATGGTTTTGACATTTTTCTTGAACGTTTGAGAAATTAGTTTAATGTTTTAGTTTCAAATTGAGTATAATTTGGCCTTAATTATTTTGATTAATTTTAATCACTTTTACTAATCATGTTGGTCAAAAGTTAACAAGATATTATTAGTAGATAAATTAACACTAAATAAAATGGATTATTTATGATATTTTAAGTTCATTTCATAGTTGTAGAAAAATTAATATTACCGTTATTCATGCAGATATGACTAAATAACAGGGTTTTTATGTCGGAAAATTTAAAAAGTGTGTTAATATTATATATTCAGTTTCAAAGTGAGATTGATTATAATTTATTTCCTTTTATTAATTTATTTATTATTTTTCGGATTTAACCTTGAAACATATTTAAAATTTCATTTATCAATACGACATAAATAGAAAAAATAGATTATTTAAACTACAAAGAAGTATTTTTCACTATTCATCAAAAAATAATGATTCTCAGAAAAATATTAAAAATCAACAATGGATAATTTTCATGTTTAGTTTTAAAAAATAAAATTTATTTTTTAAAATTCAGATTCAATTTTTTTGTTAAATTATATTAATTATTAGAAGCGGTTCATTCGATAAAACGATGCTTTTAATCATAGAAGGACATTACTAAAAATCATATCTTTCATTATCAATATATATTATTTATATAAAATAATAATAAAAAATAATTGGAAAGTAGTTTTTTCAATTCATATAAATATGTTTAACTATTAGATTACAATTATCTCATTTAATTATATATATATATAATGTTATATCCTAGAAACTCGGTGTTGAGTGCATCGTATGCCCAGATGATGTTACTTGTTGTGCAAGCCAAGTTAGCATTACGTGTAGTGCAACCCAGGTTGTTATTGTGTGTGAATGGAATTTTTCTAATTATTTTTTAATATATATATATATATATGTTTGTATGTATGTATGTATAAAAAACTATATCTAATGTCATGTGAAATGAACAATATTGAAAAGAATAATTAATTTGAAAAAAAATAATTCTCATAATTTCATGGTGTCACATTGTACACACTTAATATGAATTTCGACCATAGTATTCATCTATATTATCAAATGAATAATACATAGAAGTTTCGTTCATAGAAACAATCTATTTAAAAATGGAAACAATGACTTCCCTTAAAAAAAATTAGATTCATAACGGTTACCCAAATTAACTTATAACTGGGTTTCCACATAGGAGAACATAGGTTGGATGTGATGATTATACATATAAGAAATTCATATATATTTATAAGAAGTGATTGTGGTCATCAAAAAATAAATGTTGCTGATAATATGATAGTTGAGCGACTCTGAGTCATAAATATATGATGATTCTAGAATCCATCAGTTCTAAAGAATATAAGATATTAAGACAAAACAAATTAATCACTTTCAAAACATTGAGAAATTCATGATAAATTTCTATTAAAAAAATTCATTCTCTTGTTGTTCTTTTAAAAATTATTAGTACATTCATTAACTCATGTAATGAATTTCTATAAATGAACTCTGATGAATAAATAATATAAATAAACTTTTAATGTATCTTAAAACACCTAAATGAATAAAAATTCTAACTATTTGTCCCTTCAAAACAACATGAATAATATATAAAAAAATTAAACAATATTAGTTCCTCATAATTAATTATCCAAAAAATATATATTTAAAATAACCAGGACATCGTATTGGTCAGTGGTAGGTATTAAACCCTTACTATCCTTTGGTTATGGTTTCAAGATCCATCACCTTGCAGGACGTGATTGTTTGCCACCCGATATAAAAGATGTTATTATTAAAAACAATAATAATATAATATATAATATGAAAATCCATGAAATAAGGATAATAATTATTTATCCCTTTATCCAAGGTTTTCAATCCAAAATCATTTCACAAATACTTCCTTTGATGTTTAACTTAATATTTCACTAATAGTTCACCATATAACCCTTCTCAAAGATGAAAATAAAAATCCATAAAAAGAGTTTCATAAAATCATCATAACATTGACTACCCTATATATAAAAAAGTATTACTTGGTTGTCACATTCCAAAAATGGTAATACTCTCATCATAGAATCTCTTAAAAATGGTAAAAACATGAATTAGTGTAAATTCTTTTGGACAACACAGATGATTCCCTATTTTAAATATAAGGGCATAGCCTTCAACAATAAATAATATTGAGTTATGTTTGTAATTAACTTTGAGAATATTTTCCAGTTCAGGGTTTTAGTGAATTAGGCCATAAATATTACATAATAACTCATAAATTCATAGAGTCGAGTCTTCCAATTACTATACATTTTTTTCGAAAAATTAAATTCTTTAAGAAAATACTTGACTTATTTTCATTATAAATATATTCTCGAATTATTCTTTTATTTTACCCATCCTTATACCCTATCAGAAAAATTTCTAAAAAATGGGATGATCATAAACATCACTGTAAGGAATATAAAATAAGGAATTAAACTATTAGTCTGTGAATATTAAAATCCCCTATAAAATTTTTTAACAAAATAATACATTTCCACCATAAAACAAAAACTATTTTGCATACATAATCTATTCATAAGATAATTAAAAAAGTTTGTATAAATCATAAAAATTTAAGGTAACTTATTTCATCTATAATATACCTACATTTTTTCTTTCACAGATACATAGGGAGTAACTATCATGGATACATTTGGAATACAATTCCTATTATATTCCCTAAAATTATTAGGAGAAGCCATAATTATTACCTCTGTCATTTTACCCAATACATTGGAGTGCTGTCACGGGCTCACCCGCCCTAATTTTATAATGAAACCAACCATATAAACAATAAATACCAGAGTAAAAAATCATAATCATAACACCTAAAACCTTTATTATAGAAAAAACTAATTTCCACATTTTCATTCACAACGTATCATTTCATGATATAGACATAATCAATCCGATTGAAAAAACAAAACCATTTAAAGCATTTTAAAATTTTATTTCTCAATAAAAGTGTCCCATACCACTTTTAAAATTTTAATGGAATTATCTTTTTAAAACATTAATTTCCATATAAATAAATCTTTAAAACGTATTGAAAACATGAAAATTAATGGGAACAAATTAGATTAAAAAATCCTTGAAACATTTAAAATAATGTTTTAGTTAAGGAGTTTATTACCACCAGAGGAAATACATGAATAAAAATAATTACAGAATAAAATAATAAAATCATATAACATCATGAGAATAATTAATGTCATGATATAATATCTCAAAGGGTAGTATAGTCCCCATAAACGTTAATTGGTTCATAACAACAAATAAATATAGATGTATTGTAAATTGAGATAAAATCACATAAAAAGATAATATCATTAGAATATGGATAAATAAATTAATTACATATTTATTATAAATATAAATACACCCTATATAAGTGGATATTCTGTGTAAAACAATCATAGTTCCATCAAAAATATTATTTTATAAACAAAACCAATGACGTGGATTCTTAACACAATGAAATGAGATCCAGTTATAATTTCCAATTCCTTGAGCCTGACTCATCTAGTTCATTATTTAATTTCATGAATAATAAAAATAGGTTATATAATAATTTATTAAAAACCATTTTAAATATTATTATTCGTTTTATTTCACTTATTATCATTTTATAATAATTAGTTAATCATTTGAGTTCATTTTATAATAAGTGTGGGATTTTTGGAGAATATGTTCTCAAAATTTGGATGAGACAAAGGGCTTGATACGTGTTATTAATTGGGAAAAGGTTGTCTCCTTTCATAAGATAGTGGAGGTGCACATTAGGATTGTCTTTAAATATTATTTTATTTCAATTTTTTTTCATATTATAATACCTCCAAGGTTATAAATTTATATGATAATATTGAATATGGGTCTAAATCCAACCAACTAATAGGTTTTAGAATATTTTATAAAACAATGTTATCCTTATCTTTTGGATTTATGCCATAGTTATATAAATTATCTCTTACCATGTATTGTTGAATTTTTACACTATATGGTAAATATACATAATATAAATGTCAAGAGAAAATAAATTTTTTAATTAATAAAATTTTAACATTATATATGTTAGTTGGATTAATATTATATTTTTAAAACTATTATATCATTTAATAATATATTATTTGTTTTAAAAACTTATTTATGATAATTTGACACTTTATAGTAATTGATTTTTGGTAAAGTCCTAAAAAATATATTCAATAAAAAAACTACATTAACATAAATATACTATTTACTATTAATTTAGAAAATTATTTAATGGAATCAAAATTTTAAAATTACATATATTTTAATATGAAAAAATAATTTATTATAATCTTTCATTACAATGGTAATCACTACATCATAATGGTGTCATAAATAAATTTATTTATTTAATGATTAAAAATTATAAATAAAATAACCTGATGCATAATATATTTTTATATTTTTAATGACCTTTTATATTAAAAGATACATGTTATATAACTCTATATTAAAAAAAATTAGTAAAAAGATACATTTTTATGTTAAATTTCTCTTTACTTTAAAATAATTCTTATAACATGTCATTATCAAACCCAAGTGGTTCCATGGGATCCCAAAATTTACCCAAGGATTTTCATGGTCATCCATACCTCATAAAATAATATTAATAAAAATGATTTTGTAGATTTATATTATTATAATATTAGTTCTTCTCTTATTAGCAATATTTTCCAATTAACAATGGTAAATAAAAATTATTACTAAAGTTTCTATTAATAATGTACAAAAATAATAGATACCTATTTACAAAATTTGAAAATTATAAATCCCAAAATGGATTTTTTTCCAAATTCAGTACACATAAGATATAGTAATTACTTTAATTTTAAATCATGTTGTCTAAATGATAAAATGAGGTTTTAAAATGTAATAAAACTCAAAATATTTACTTGAATTTATATATAATTTCAATTTGAAGTTACTTCCAATGACAATCAATGGATTAAATGATAAAAAAATTATCCAGTTAATCTATAAAGCCAATTAAATGGACGATATAAATATTTTAAATATTTCGATGAAAAGACATTATTTGATTAAAATGTTTTATTTTTCACTAATCATTAAAACACAAATTTTATTAGAAATATACCAAAATTAAACCAAAGTAAATTGAAATATCTGGATTATAAAATATAATTTTATGTTTTCAAAATTGAACCTATAAAAGTGTCAAAATCATGATTTAAAAAAGTGTTCTACATCAAAAGGTTGTACACATGTATTTTTTTAATAAATATTTTAACCTAAAAAAATTGGATTTGTTCTTATATAATATCCTAAAAACATATAAAGATGAAATTTAAAAATTAAATTGAAATTATAAAATAGGTTTTTTTAACTAAATTAAAATCCAAAATGATTGATGATTTTCTTAACAAAATAATTCTCTTTAAAATAGGTTTTTATAAAACACATCCCTTATATTCAATGTGTTTTCATTTCCATTTTTAATAAATTGTGTGACACAAAAATATTATTTAAACTGGTGTAACTATATTTTCATAATTTAGTTGATACTATTAATTATCTCTATTCAAACAACTAGGTTATAATGGTAACATTTAAATAATAATATATAGTTTATCGTTTAAACTCCATGTAGTGTATCATGTATGCTACTGAAAATACTATTTCATTGTTAAAATTATGAATTTTACATCCCCACTATAAAAAATTACATCCCCGATATTTCAATTTGTGGTTGGAAACTAGGTTATGACTGTTCAATATACCTTTATTACAAACCCACAACTGAATAATTAATAATAAAACGTCCACATTAAAAGATAAAAAGTGAATTACAAAGGTCACCTAAGATAACAAAAAATAGGGTTCCTTGAATGAAAAGTAATATAAGGAAGAGAAAAGTAACCATCATCTTCAAATTGAGAGTGATATAATACATGATCAGTAGAATGTTAGCAATAGGAAAACAAAAAACTTGTGATGTGTTAATTGTTCATTGATTTCTCTTTAAGAAAGGTAAAAAGAAAATTCTTTTTTTATGATCCATTTCATAATGTGGAAGAATTTATATAGAATAATGAATAATAAATTAAGTAAAAATACACACTTATCTTGTATAATTTCATTTAATAACAATTATTTACCAAAAAATCATATTTTTTTCAAAATAATGAGTATTCAATTTGAATTGGTCCCACAAGATGCACTATAATCCACTTATAAAGAAACACTTAAACCACAAATAATTAAATATATATTAACATTTTCTTGAATCATTAAATGAAACCAAAATTGATAATAAAATATCATAAAATCACTCAAAATAATAATATTTTACAATGGGAATATGTACTTTTAATCTCCAAAATTTAAAAGTAATACTGATGATATATATACACCATTCAACAAAATAAATGTCATTAAAATTACTCAAAATAATAAAATAAAAAATTGAATCCCAAAATTAATATATAATTGATCACATAAACTTCCCAGAAAATTTTAACACTTATCTACAAACAATATATCACGCATAATGTCTCTTACCGAAAAGTAATTACCATAATCACATGTTCTCTAAAATGGGTTAATCACTTCCATAAATGACCTAAATAACCATAACTCCATAATAGAAAAATATATTTTTGCAATATAAAATTATACCATTACTCCTCAAATAAAATACTATAGTAATATACTTTCCTTTGGTATGTGTTGTTCCCAAAATAGAAAACATCTTCTGAAAGAACATTAATAACATAATCCCCAAGTCAATTTCCAATATTAAGGATATCCAATCTAAAAAATATATATCTTACAAATCAACTTATTATTAATAAATAACATAATTAATAAAATTGTCCTACTGAATAGGGTCTTCATGTTGGCATTTGGTAGGTGATGTTCCCTTGTCCTCCGTTAGTGGTGGGCTCAATTCTGATGTCCTTGATGGAAGCGATGGGTTGTCAACCACACTATAGGTTTTCCTTTTTCTATAACTAGATAATTATTATAACATTCTAAGAAAATGATATAACTTCCAAAAAATTAATCATAATGTATTTTAACCTCAATTATTATCTCATAGCTCATATTTTTCTTCCCAAAAATTAATAACCCATAATTACTTGAATGGTGAATGTCCCCAAAGATTCCATCAGTCACCATAAAATTTCAGATCACAAATCCTAAAAAGAGGGGTTTAAGACATTTAAATTATATTCCTCCTTGAAATTATAAACCCATATTTATATGACTAACCCTTAAGAAAACTAGATAATATCCAAAGATTTCTAAACCATCCTTTGATAAAAAATATAAGGCCCCAACTTTAAACATTACATAATCTGCATTTAAGTCAAGATTTTTCATTATGGATCATTTTAGGTTTACAGTTTTATAGAATTTTCCCATAACCAATACATAAGAACTCAAAAATTTACAAAGTTGACTCTTCCAATCACTATCAAAATTTTTCAAAAAATGAAAGTGTATAAATTAAAACATTACATCTTTTTCTTGATAAAAATCATCTAGAATACTTCTTTATTCAAACCCTTCCAAATACCCTATGGAAATCGTTTCAAAAACCTGTAATTATCATAGAAATAATTGTATGGAATATAAAATATATAATAAAATCATTAGTCAATGAATATTTAAAACCCATGATATATATTTTCACAAAATCATACTTTTCAACCATACAAGAAAAAATATTTAGATAATATTATTTAATCATAATATTCCTACAAAACATTATATATTTTATAAAACATAATGGTAATATGTGGCATCCATATGAAACTTATATTGTATCATTCATAGCTACATAAGGAGAAACCTTAGTGTATTAGTTTGGAAGACCCATCAATGTATATTCCTTAAATCTATTAGTAGAAACATTATTGTTTACATACGTCACTATACCCAACGTTTTGGAGAGCTATCACGGGCTCACTCGCCATAATATTATCACAAAACCAACCGTATACATAACAATTCTCATTTACCATATCATAATCATATCACATAAATCTATCTTAAAGGAAATAAATAACATTTTTACATTTGAATTAACATGGTATAATTTCAATTTATTGACATAATCTATACATATTATAAAAACACACATTTAAATTTTTGAAAAGATTGTTTTTGAATCAACGTGTCCCATAAAACCTTGTAAAAATTAATGGAATTTTTATTTTAAAAATTTAATGTCCATATAAATAAATCCTTAATCCATTATAAGAGAATGAAAATTAATGAGAATGAATTAGAAGAATAAATATTTAAAACATTTCAATCAAGGTTTTTGTTAAAGACCCCCTTAACACATGAGAAAATACCTGAATAAAAATAATTAATGAATAAATTGAAATAAAACTTATTATACCATGATAATAATGAGAGTCATTGTATATTTTGTTAATGTTTAGTATATAAACTGTAAAATTGAATTGGTGTATAATAACAAATATGTCACAATGGATTCAAAATTGAGAATAATTCCCTTAAAATGATCATATGATTAGATTAACGAAAAATCAATGATATAATTATATGTGAAAAATATAAATACACCCAAAATGAGAGTATATTATGTGTAAAACAATCATTGGTCATATGCACATATTCTTGGAAAAAAATCCGATGACATGGATATTTAACTTAATAAAATGATATTGATTAATGATTTCCCTTACCTAGAGTATGAGACGTCTCATTCAATCTTTAATTTCCAGAATAATAAATTCAGCTTTGTTTTTACCTACATCAGAACCTTTTTAAATATTATTATTAATTGCATACGACTTATAATCATGTTACAATTAAAAATTAATTATTTGATTTCATATCATATGTTTTGTCGATATTCGGTACATGTGTAAGATATTTACTTGTATTCATTTAAATTATTCATGTTTTCATAAGTACATCATAACCAGAATGATCTTCTGAATATAAATATCATATATATCTAGTATATATATATATAATATTCCATAATATATAGAGATAATAAATTATATATACTATTATGTATATGGTAGGTTGTACGTATTCAAGAACATTACTTTAATTATCTTTATCATATTAATGAAATGAAAACTAAATGATACATAGGTATATTATAATTCCAATGTAATATATATATATATATATATTATATATGTTACATAATTTAATTAACTTCATCATTTATATCATATATATATGGTATGAATGATTCATATCACTTCGGGGGGTGGATGTCCACACTTCCTCAAATGAATTTATCGTATTCCAATATTATGGAAAGCGTAAAGATAAATTTTAAAAACAAATTATAGATACATATATTCTATATAAATATAATATATATCAAATATATATATAGATATATCATAATGGAAAGTATGAGTTGTGGTAGTAAAAAATTGAACAATCATCGTTTTGTGAGGCATCAGTACACCGTACATAGAAATATTATGTTCTATATACATTAGATGGAGGTGTGTGTAAGTGTATGTAAAACCCCTAGAATAAAATAAATCTAGGTTTTCTAGGATTATGGTGTTTTTATTAATTTATGGAATAAATAATTTTTTGGGTGATTGAAGAGGAAAATACATTAAAGGATATTTGGAGAAGAGGTAACCTCTAAATCAGGTAACTCAGTTAGATTTTAGCCAAAAGGATTTCATGAATTTCCTTCTGCCCTAGGTAAGGGCTCAAGAAGTAACCAAGGGATGTTGAGAGATTATTTTTGTAGATTTTGGGGGAGTTAAGGTGCTTTATGGGTGTGAGTATATGGGTATAGGTGGTGTCAGTTTATAAGAGGGAGGAGGGGAACATTGAAAATCTCTTGAAATATTATTTTGTTATAAATTGATTTTAGAATTATAATTTCTCCAATGTGATATACTTATAGGATAATATTATTATAGGTTGAAATACTCTAAAAATGTTTTTAGAAATTTTTAGTTAAAAAAATTCCCTTATCATATGGATTTAAACCTCTGATAAATAAATTAACTCTTACATGTAAACTTGTATTTATATACTATATGGTTAATTTGTTTACAATTAAATTCCAAGAGCTCCTAATGTGGATAAATATTTTCATTTTTGGACTTATATAAATTAGTTGGCTTAATATTATATTTTTATGACTATTATATCATTTAATAAATGTTTATATGTTTTACAAACTCATTTAGGTCAATGTTGACACTATTTAGTAATGATTTTTCACAAAGTAATAACAACATTAATCTTTCAAAAAAAACTATATTAAACGAAATATAAAATTTCATAATCGTTCATATAATTTTTTTAGGGAATCCTAATATTCAAATTACATTTACATCAATATTTATAATATCATTCACTCAACTCTTTCATTAATAAGGTAATCATCATATCATCATTGTGTAATAAATAAATTTATTTATATAATGTAGAAAAATTATAAATACTAAATAATGATGATGGAAACATTTTTAGGATTATATTAACTATTAAATTTGAAATTCATTAGTTATATAACCCTATATTAAAAATTATTTATTTAAAAGAAAAATGATTATGTTATATTTCACATTACATTAAATTAATTATTATTATATTTCATTATTACCCCATGTGGCTATATGGGATCTTAAAAACATCCCATGGATTCTCATGGTCATATATGTATAAAAAAATAGGTTTAGATCATTTATTATGGTATATTTATATTATTATAATGTTAATTTTTACCCTTATTTAGAAAATATTTTTTTTACCATTGTTAATAAATAATATGACAAAATTTATTATTCACAATGTCCAAAAATAAAAGCTACCTATTTACTAAATTTTTAACTTTTGATTAAAAATATGGAGTCTATTTTTCCATATTCAAAACCTAGATGTTGCAAAAAAAAATTTAAAATTTACTTCTCTTTTCAAAACTACAAAACGGGGTTTTAAAATGAAATAACCATCAAATATTTAGCGTGTCTTTATTTCTAATTTCGTTGTTAAATTACTTCCAATGACCAAAATTTAATTAAATGATAAATACATAAACAAATTAATATTTAAAACCTATTAAAGAACAATATATATTTATATATATATATATTAGATGAAAATTCATTTTTTAATTAAAATATAGTAATTTTTAATCTACATTAAAAAATGTATTTTATCAAAAAAAATACAAAAATTCATCAAAAGTAAATATTTATTTCCCCATTTTAAGGAATAATATTATATAGATAAATAGAACATATAAAAGTGAAAAAATGTTTTAATGTTATTCTTCATTAGAAGGTTGTAAAATAATATTTTTTTAACTAATTCATTTATCTGAAATAAATTTGATTAGTTATTATAACATATTTAGAAAATATATAAGTTGAATTTTTATTATTACATTGAATACAAAAAATATATTTTTCATTAAATAAAAACCCATAATGGGTTATTTGTTTTTACAAAGACAATTATATTGTTTTATATAGGATTTAATAAAAACACATCTTTTATATTGAATGGGGTTTCATTTCTATTTGAAATAAATTTGGTAACAAAAAGATTCATTATTTAAACATTTTAAACAATATCGTGAAGATTCAGTTGATACTATTATTTCCCTCCATTGCAATGGCTATATTATAATTTTAAAATTTAAATAATAACATTTAATTTTTCATTTAAAATGTATGTAGTGTATCTCGTATGATATTTAATAAAGTGTTTCTTTCTTAAAACTAGAGATGATACAAAAATTTCTATTATATCTATTTATTATATCCAAAAATACTGTAAGATTCATAAATGATACCTTCAACCACTCTTCAATAATTCCTTATTAAGATCGATGTCAATCAATACAGTCTAATTTACTTATTCATATCCCATGTATCTTTATCCATAAATCATTATCTTATAATAAAGAAATTGTTAAGGGTTGCCTTTAATTGGTTAAAATGTCACCTTTTAAGAGGTCACCTTTTAAGAGGTCACCATTCTATTTTAACATGTCCATTCAACATATTCTTTTATATCCTTAGCAAAACAAAACTGGAAAATCCATAAATAATTTAACATTGATAATTCTAGAATCCAAATATATAAATACATTAATCTTGTACTTTTAATGTTTGTCATGGAATATGTCCTTACATTGTTGATAACTGAACCCATAACTAGGGGTATTGTATTGGGTAATACCCATTTTCATTATAGATAATACAATGAATGATCTGGCCATTCACCACACTATGACTCGTTTTCCCGCACAAATAACATATTTATCTCCATTTCAGGTATTCCTCAAGGATCATCATACCATATTCTTAACATGTAGGAATCTAAATATTATTTCCTTCATGTTATCCATTACCCAAACTCTACGTGAACTCCTTATTTCTATTCCTTGGTGAGGCCTAGGGTTGGTTAATGTAAACATTGTTAATCATCATCCATGAAAACAGATTATGAATGATCACAACATCTTTAACTCCAATGGTCCTCCCACATGACTACTCATCATAAAATCTTCATTCATATTCAATATTAATCTTCTTCTATCTGGTTCCATCCATTGACTAAAAGCAAAATCATAACGTGAGCAATCATTATCACTACACAAAACCACATTGTCCGGAAAATAATTATGTATAATATTTTTCTGTCATGAAACATTACGTAATCTGGGACATCATAGGTTTATCATTGGATATTCATATCTAACATATATTTAAATACTTTATGAAGGTTTGTGAAGAGTTTGTGAATTCCCAAGGATATCCCCTTATAGTGTCAAACTAGGTGTGTAGCAAGGCCTATTGTCTTGTACCAGATTAAACCGATACATGTATGGGACATCTTGTTAGTGTTATTAGCCCTGGTTACATTTGTTGTAGAGTCACATCCAATTGTAGTATCCAGACAAGGGGTATTTCCTGGAAACCACTATCTTTATCATTTAAAAAAATTCCAGGACATTCTCTTAATCATTAACTCATTCTTATATTCATCCATAAAGACATCCCTAAACATATCATTAGAAATAAACCTAGGGATTTAAATAATGTTTTCTCATCTTTGTTAACAATGGATGAATAAAAAATTCCTTTGATACAAACTATAGAGTACCGGTCATAACATAAATGTATATTATTTCATTTTAGATGAATATTTAGTACATTAACAAAATACATGCAAGATGACCTTAATAGTTAGGTATCTTTAGAAAAATGAAACCAAAATCACTTATCCTGGTGAATGATCATAAACATCTCCCACAATGATATTATACTTTATTAATTCTACCTAAAATGTTTTTCTATAACATAGAGAAAAGAGTCATAATAAAATGGTGAGCTCATAAGATTAGTAAGAGAAAAAATGGAGTCATGTAAGAATAATCATGAACATCGTATTATAATCATGTTTTCATAACATTAAGAGATCACAACCTATATATCAATGTTCATAAACATGATTTATAGGATAATTCGTGATAGTTAATAAGACAAGAGTCATTAATAGATAAACTTCAAGAGCAACAAAATCATAAATAAAGAATAAGAAAAAGGATTTGTGGAATACTTATAATAATTGAATCATTTATGTCATGCCTACCTACCAAGGATTTTATGACATGTTAGGATTGGGCTATGACCCATGTACCTATTTTGGGAGTGGCCTAACAAACTATGTACCCAGTTTCATTTATGCTCTGGGTACAACCAATGTACCTTCTTGTTTTCATACTTTCGCTACAACATGGGTACCCTTTTTCTTTTATCCTTGTTATAAAACATAGGTACCTTCTTATTTTTAGTATTGGGATACTTCCCATGTAACCTATATTGTTTAGTCTTGTTAAACAACATGTACACTAACTTTCTTTTCGGGCGTATTCTACAACCCATACGCCCTCCCTTTTTTTGAGCATCGGCTACCATCCGTACACCCACATTATATTTGGGATTGGGATATAACCCATGTACCAATTGAGATAATGTTAAATGTATTATTACATAATTCATATTATGGAGATACAGGTCACACCCATCTCATTGTAAAATCATTTACATATGTTCAACAATATAATAAATCATTTATCATATCATGAACCATAAATATTTAAATGCCTTATAAACGAAAAATAATAACCCATAATATCAATTGGGTATCAATAACCTTTAACCACATCATATCCTATGGAAAATAGATAGTTTTTATAAACATTTCATCCAAGAATTACCCATTAACGAGACACATATTTCTTTATTATATAACCCATTATAGAGAAAAGGTATTCCTAAAGACCATGACACTATAAATAACTCATTCAGTCAAAGGATATGAATGGATCACATAGATAATTTTCTAAAATAATGAGTATCATCAATGTATGTCATCCTAGATGGAAAATAATTTTGTAATATCATTAAAAAATTCCTCTTAAATAAAATACCATTTTTTAAAAGGAATATTAATACATAAATCCATTTTCAAAGAAAATTTCTCTGAAAATAACATGAAAACATTTAAATAAGACTTGAAACCATTTTAAATAACTTTTTTATTTTTAAATTAAATAATAAATTTCTTAAATAATAATGTTAAAAAATTAATAGGAATCTTCAAAGAAATGATAGGGGCTAAATTAGAACATGTAGTACGATGTAAAAAAAGAGCATTCCTTTTGCGTGGTAAAAATGATATAAGTAATGAGTTGGTATAATGGAAGGAAAGATAATCCATTTAAGTTAATTGTAAAAGAAAAAATGGATAAAATGTACTCAAATTATTATATAATAATTTTATAATATTCTAAAAAAACGTTTTTGGAAACATAGATTTTCGATCGAAGGGTGGGTAATGTCGGGGCTTATTAAAAACAAATTATTAACTATATTTTGGATTATAGAGTAAAAAAAGGTACCAATACATGAGTAAATAATGGATTAATAATGGTAAATAATATTCATGATTTTCCTGTAGATATGTATCATAATATTTTATCAATTTAATCATAAACATAAACAATCTCGAAAAGCAATTAGATTTTCAAAATAAACTTATATAATTGGGTAACTTCAAATCATAGTATCTATAAAATAAATTAAATTAAATGAAGAATAAAATATCATAAAAATATTTAGATTCGTGATTTAACATGTAAAATGTATGTATATACTTATTTAATAATTATTTTTTTGTGTATAACAAAAATTGAGTCCTAAGGAAGGAAATTTCCGAGAAAACTATTATTCCAGTTTTTTAAGTTTTGAATTTTAATACCCATAGGAGAAGGGTCATAAAATTGATATGTGAATAACCATAAACATAATTATAATATAAATTGAATATAATAATGGTTAGTATATAATCCACAGAAAACAAATGAGTGTCGAACATAACTTATTTCTCATTGAAATTTAAAGTGATATGAAATCCCCTTACATTGTGTCTTGACTTTCTTCATACTCATACATGATTCCTATATAACAAATAATATTTTTTATAAATATTTTACATAATAATATTATTATATATAATTCAATATGTGGTTTTATTATATCATTATATTAACTTCTAGTTATCTATCATTTGTAATGTTTTCACTTTGGGTAAAATTTAGTTTGTTATTCGCTTGTGTCTTAATTTGATACATATTTGGTCCTTATAATTATATCATGATTCATGAATGTAAAACATGATATAAATATCATTTATCTAAAATAAATTTTTAATATAATAATCTATAAATATATTAGTATAAAATTGAATACATAGTTTTTGGAGACGTTAGGTTGTACGTATGCATGACCCTTGTTTCTTCCTTTATTGTCTAATTGAATGAATGTATGTAAATGACACACAGACACATACAATGATATATATATATATTCATTTATATAGATAATATTTCAAATAAAACTATTTCATTATATATATAATATATGTTCATTAAAATCATCTTTTATACATTCCATGTAGTGTGTGAGTGAACCACATCGCAAAGGCAGAGGCGATAGTCCATACTTCCTCAAACGGGATTATCATATTAACACCAAATTTAAAGTGAAGATATGTGTTTTTAAAAGGAATATAGAAACACAAATAAATATTAAATATAATATATGACATATATATTTAGTTCTCATCATAATTTCCACCATGATTGGTTGTATAAGAGAAATGATGAATCATCCTTTTGTTAGGCAATAGTTTTCCATTAATAAAAACATTATGTTCAAGATCTATTTGATGGAGGTCTGTGTATCTGTAGGTCATATAAATTTCATAACAAAATACTATTATATTTAATATACTTATTTTTTTTACACAAAACTGGAATAATGATATTGGATTTGGTGAAGACGGGAAATAATGGAAAAGAACTTGAGAGAAGATGTTACCTCTTCACTGAGTAAATCCTTATGGTTTGTGGAAAAATGATTATATGAGATGATTTATTACTAAAGGGAGGATAAAATGTCCAAGATATTATTGTTGGGAATGTAATTAATAAGATATTGGAATAGCTTATAGGGTTTGAGAAGTGTGAGAATTGTGTATAAGTGGTGTCCTTTTATAGGGACGGAAAAGGACTCAATTGGAATTTCTTGAAACAAGTTAGTAGTGTGCATGTTATTCATTAAGAAATTCTTACAAAACTAAAAAAATCAACAATTTATGGTTTATGGCCGAGATTTGGACAACCAATGGGTGTTGAAAATACGTTGAGGTCGTTTGGTCTATTAATTTCATGGTATATTCCATAATTCTGTTTAATTTGGCCTTAACTTTTAGGATTAATTTTAATTAATTTTACTTATCATTTTGTCATAAATTAACATTGTAATATAAGAAATAAATATTATACTGATTACTAGGGTGTATATAATATTTTCTAAATTATAATCACATCATTATAAAAATTAATATTAGTGGTAATCCCGTTTATAGGATGAAATAATGGGGTTTAAAAGTTGGAGAATGTTCAGATGTTTGTTAAGATTTTATTTTCAGTTTCAAAGTGAAATTGATTTATATAAATTAAATTTTATTAAAGTACTAATATTTATATAATTTTTTTTATAATATCATTGATCATTAGTAAATAATTATAAAAAATTCAGTTTTTAACTAAAACGATTATTTTCCCCTGTTCATTAAAAATTGAAATTTCTCTGAAAAATAAAAAAGCATAAACCTATGATAATTTCAACATTATGAATAAAAAAGTAATTTTATTTTATCAAAATAATTCTATAATATTTTCTATAATATCATTCATTATTATTAGATGTTTATTTGGGAAACGATGTTTTTAAACATAGAAGTACATTACAATAAATCATATCTTTCATTATCAATATGTTTACGTTATATAAAAAAATTATAAAAAATGTTTGAAATATATTTATTGATATTACTATAACGATGGTTAAGGGTTAGTTAATAATTTTCTCATTTAATAAAATATATATATACATATATTTCATAGAAACTCAGTGTTTTGTGCATCGTACATCAAGTTGATGTTGCTTGTACTGCAATCCAAGTTGGTATTGTGTGTAGAATAAGTCAAGATGGTATTTTGGGTGCATGTAATATTTTACATAGTGTTTTAATATATATATATATATATATAAAAATTTCTAGTGTCATGTGAATTGAAAAATAATGAAAAGATAAATTAATTTAAAATAAAATAATTTTAAAATCTAAGGGTATTACATATAAAGGAAATAAGATCTCTTTATTTAGAATAATTTTTTTTATTTTCTAATCAGTTTGATGTATTATAAATTTATCATTCCAATATCACTAGGTCTCAAAGTCTTTGGGTTGTAATTAATAGATGATTACATTAAAAATCTAAGAGTAATATATGTAAATGCTTTAGTCTCTATTTGAATTATTTGATTTGAGATAAAAATAATAATTTTAAGGATTACATTTGGAACAATAGAGTGAATATGGGTAGATATTTGAAATTGTAATGTGATAGAGAATTGGTCATCTCTAGGGAGGGAGAGGTAGTAATTATACATGATGTTGGTGTATTTTAATATAAAACATTTAATAAAATAAAATTTTCAAGGTAATCCTTGTAATATTTATAGTAATGGAATTTTAATCAATTTTTCAATGAAATTTAAATTTTTAATTACTTTAAATATTACCAAAAATAAATTTAGTAGTTTTTTACTATTGAATGTGAGAAAATTAAAAATTGTTATTCTAAAGGAATACACATTCATTTCAGACATTGGAAAATTCTTTTTAGTTTACTTTAAATGGTTAGTTTATCTTTTTATGTGATTTTTTGGTCAAACCAAAAGTTATAAAAAATTTATGACATTATTAACTCTTAGATTATGTTTTTAAAATACACTGATTATATAATTTTTTTTACTATTGACATAAAAATTGATGTATTTTAAAATATGTCCAAAATATTCCCCTTAATTATTTTGATGTGATGATTTCAAAAATTAATTCCATTTTGTAAAATTATTTTTCTAAAATTTTTAATTTCAATTTTTAATATAAACCATTGTTCTAACAAAATAATCTTTAGAAAAATACCCACACTTAATTCATTTCATTGTTTATTTCAGAATAATTTAGTATTAATATTAACATAATATAGTTTAGCTAAACAATATTTAAATTAAACATGACTATTTTTTGTCATATTACAATTAAAACAGTTATATTACAATTCCTAACGTTAGAGTTACTACGAAAATGGCTATGTTAATCCTTTTCATTTTCTAGTTACTATTTTAATTATCATGTAACAATTACAATGTTCATATTAATATTCCAAAAATCATATTACTACTGAAGAAATGTTAATTTTTAATTTATTCATTAATATCCTAAATTACACTAAATTTATTCACAATTTATATTTCAAAATTTTCAAATGGATTAATGATGTATAATATTTTTTTATAATGTTGGTTATTATTGTGTAGACTGTAGGGGATCAAAATTATACAAATTTTTACATTCTTGGAATTTTTTTTACCAACTGTGTTACTTTGAATAATCATCAATATATTTATTATATAAACACAATGTTGTTAATTAATCACATAATGAGTCATGTTTTTCAGGAATTTAGAAAATATTATATTAATAATTATAAAAAATATATTTATCCACAAGAAAAATTCAATATATTTAAAATTTTGGATTCTTCCAAAGGAGCTTCACTTATTAAATTATAAATGTACACATAGAAAATTTTTCATATTGAATATGATCTAATTATATTATTGAAATAATTTATAAATATTGGTCTTGTTTTACCATTTTTCATCGATAAATAAATTTTTTGTTAATAAATAATATAATAAAAGACGTTAGATATTAGTGAAATATGTGATTCATAATTTATCAAAAATTGGTGGAGTATTAGTAAGATCGAAATTCATGGCCAAATAATCATAATTTTTATTCCTACTCTAGAATTTTATCTATGTTATAACCTCCCTCTTCAATATGAGTTAATGGTGTCCTAACATCCAGTTAATATAAGGAAAATATTTGGATACCTTCATTAGATTGAAGACATCGTCAATTACAAGAATAAGATATTGATTCCTTATAGTAAATTGATTCTATTTCTTATAATTTTGAATTATGTGTAATTTATCATTTACCTTTCTATGAAAAATAACATGGGCGACCCTAGTCATGGAGCTCATTTAAATGAAAACCCTTATTCCAAATCCTCCAAATTGAAATTCAACTCGCACAATTTAGATTAAATATTTACATACATAAAGAGATACATAAGTTTTATCCCATGAAATAAATCCATTAAAAATCCTTCACATTATCTACTGGCAGTTCAAATTAATCATCTATAAAAACATCACAATTGTTTCTAACAATATTTGTGAATCCAACCTTTCAAACAACATTATCTTCTCTAAAAAAAATATTACAACTCACTATAAAATATATTAACAGATATCATCATTATAAGTACATCTTTAACTATATTAGTGTCTCATTCCACTCAAATATATAAATCTCATGCTCCAAATTAAATAAAGTAACCTTTCAATAATAAAAGTCAATGTAATTTTTATATTCATTTGAATAATACATGTGTATGGAAATAATAATCATTAATTTTTTAAGGAAAGGGATGTAACCAGATATTTTCACATTTTATTTAATAACAGTACATTATAGGCACTGCAATATCTAAAAATAATACTCTATCAATTGTGTTTAGATGCACAAGAAATTTAAAAACATTTAAACTCATATGACTAAATTATTTCACAACAATGTAATTATAAAAGAAGATGTTTTTTTCATGAAATAAATATAAAATAATACTTGAATTGAGGATAATATTACATATAACTTTAAATTACCAAGACATTACCTCTATTGTGTTGTGATACACCATAAATAAGAAACCCATATATATTCTCACACTATGATTAGCCTCTCTCTTAAGATGTTTCCTTCCGTGATCCTCATGTATTCATAAAACAAGTCATCATGAAACATAGAATCTAGTGTAAACTATCAAATGAAAATATTATTTTTTAAAACTGAGATCCCATTTTCTTAATTTGAATCCTACTCCATAGATTCAATAAGTAAATTCTAAAAATAAAATTTTGGGTATTTAGTTTTTTCATATATAAGAAATTCAGCCTCTAAATATTTAATTGGTTAAATTTAAAAAATTTAAAGATTCACCCTTGTATATTTCATTATCCCAAATATGATTTAATTTGTGAATCAAATCAATATTAATCTATCAGCCTATAAAAATATTTACACTACCTTATGTGTTTCTCACTACATAGGAAACAACATCAAAATGCTTGGTGTATATGAATCAACTAGTGGGTAATCCCATAATGTCTATATATACCATTCCATCCTTAGTCACCATCTTAATATTAAAAATGAGACAAAATAATTCCACTAACTATCATATATTTATTAATAATATATATTCAAACCTATGAGATGTTAATAAATAACATGAAGATACTTTCAGTATATAATTGTCTTATGTTTTAATCTATAAGAAATAATCAATTAATATCATATTAATCTACTATAATTAAAATATAATAATGGGTTTTGATACAAGAATCATGTATTTATGGAAGGTGAGGTGGCCAATGGAATGGCTAGTTCACTAATAAAGGGGTGAAACAATGAAATATATATATTTTTCATTAATGTTATGATTTTTTGTGAAATCATCCTCCATCCCTTGTTAGAGTGATTGATATCTTTGATTAACCAAAACACACTACAGAATCAAAAAAACAAGAACTCTAAATGTACATGGGTCACCCCTCAAAATGAAGATTTTATCCCTTGATATTATTTAATCTCACCTAAGACCATATGATCGACTAAAATGCTTTTTATGGATACAATGTGTAGTGTATATAATGAGATATGTATTTAATATATACTCAAAATTCTAGTATCATCATATATTATAAATATATTTCAACCTTGATTAACCTTTCTTCGTTGATATCTTCTATTGCTGGGGTAGGGATAACTCATTTTTTTTCTAAATATTTTCTCCTCATAATATTTAATGGATCACAAACACTTATTCTTCATTGTTGAAATTGGTGAAACATGATGAGTTAATAAGGTTATCTTATAACTTCTCCATTCATTATGGTTTTATGTTTTGAAAATCACAAACAATTTTTCTTATGTTCTAAATTTTTTCTTCAGTTACACGTTTTTTTCATTCAGTTTTTTGATTCCAAATCCATTTAATATTTCATTCTGTTTTATGATTCCAAATCAGGTACAAATGTCATTCCATTTTATAATTCTGAATATGGTACTAATGTAATTTTGATTTATGATTATGAATCTGTTACAAATGTCATTCAGTTTAATGATTTCGAATCTGGTACAAATGTCATCAGTTTTATGATTATGAATCCGGTACCAAAGCCATTTTGTTTCATGATTCCGATTTCGGTACAAATGTGATACCGTTTTATCAATCTGATTTACTTTTTCATATGAATCTATTTTCTCGATACTATTAGACTTGTTTAATGTATCATTCAAGTACTATCAAATTATATGATTTCTTATACACTATGTTTATCTTTAACTTAACATCGTTTCCTTTACATGAAATGATGTCATAGAATCTATTACAAACTAATTGTTTTATGCATGACACTTGTCCAGTTCCCTCTAAAATTTATAGGAAATATGACAAATGGAGTGGAGCTGTTGATTGTGATGTTTTTCTTATAAATAAAAGTCCATTTTTTAATGAGAAAATAACTTCAATGTAGATAGTGGATGAACTTCATGCATGTGAAAAAGCTGTGAATTGATTTCTTGAGAGAGAGGATCTTAAAAACCTTATTTCTTCATGTGGATGTTGTAAACAACTTGTTCACATGTGAACAACTTTTTCAGACTTGATTTGTGAAGACTCTAATTGTGAGAATCGTGGGATTTTGTGTTTGGAAGAAAGAGGATCTGATTTCCTTCTAAATCAAGGGCTTGTGGGGATTGCAAGACAGATACCAATCATCAGGTTGTGGGAATACCTAGGTTTGGGTAAGACAGACTTTCTTGAAAGTATAAATCAAGGAACCTTTATCCAAGGTTGTTGGATACCCTTATCTTTTGGTTAAATGAATCTAATTGTTACTTGTTCTATATTCCATAATGTTTTTATTCCAATGTAATCTTAAACTTTTTAAGGATAGAAAGTATAACATTCTTATTCATTGTAATTCCTTTACTCTGGTTATATTAAAGATTTTATATGCTTTAAGTGTGAATATTTTCTCTAAGAAAATCTTTGTTAAGTTTTTATCTTATGGTTATAATTTTTATGATATGGTTTCTTTAAGAGGTTATGTGAATCATTGTTTAACTTTGTTAAACTAATATTTCATAAAATTAAAAGCTAATCATAATAAAATGTTTTCTTTAATGTTAATAAACATTATATAAGAATTTTTAATATCAACTTTAATGGTTCCAAAGGAATTTTTAAAAAATACAATTCATCCCCTCTGGTATTTGATCATATATTTTTATATATTCAATCCCAAAATTGGTATTTATGGAGGTAACTTTAATAAATATATCCATATATATGTTTTCATGATCATGTTTTCTTTTTCATATTTGTTTATAAATATTTACTTCTAACATGTTTTGTGGAATGAAAGATTTTTTTAGTATAACTGGCATTCATAATGGATCTCTTGAAATATCAGTCCAACTGGACCACCAATCTATGATGGAAATGACTATGAGTACATGATATATAGAATGAATAACTTTGTGATAAACACAGGTGTAGACAACTATATTATGTTAACTATAGATTATAAGATTCCTGATAAGGAACAAAGAACCTTTACTAATCTAGAAAAGGTGGAAAACCTGCGGAACATTAAGGTACGTAATACTTTTCATTGTTCGAAGACTAGAAATATATATAGACAGATTTCATATTATGATGATTTAAATAGTATTTGGAAGAAGCATGATTTATCACACTTTGGAACATCCAAATTCATTGAAACTAGAATATCTATGCTCAGAGTTGAGTATCAGGGTTTCTTCTTTCCTTATGGAGAACCCATATGTAAGGTTCAAAAAAGATTTATGACTATCTTCAATAGCTTAAAATTAATGGGTGAGAAAGGTTTATATGATAATATTATTATAGACAAGATTATAGATATCATTCCTAACAAATGGGAATCCAAGTGGACTGCTATAAATGAGAATATGAAAGTCACACAGATCTCTCTTGGTGAACAGTTTGGAACTCTTCACCAACATGAAACCATAATGAAGAGAGATGCTGATAATATTAAGAAGAAGAATGGAAATGGGGAAATTTTTTTAAAAATAATTTAAATCATAAGAAATCCTTGAATCCTGAGATAATTACAAGATCTAAATCAAAGAAAGGTTGTTATTCAATCTGAATCTAGTAAAAGTGAAGCTTTAGAGAATGAGATAGAAAATCTTACTCGAAGGATGAACAAGATTGTTATACAAAAGAAAATTTAATATAGAAACAAAAAAATAAGGAAAGATAAGAAATATAGGGATGTAACATGATTTGAATGTAGAATAACCAGTCATATTAGACCCGATTTTCCATTTCTTGAGAAAAGGGACAAGAACGATAGAATTTTTTAATGAAACAAGATAATGACTTGAAGATCAAAGAATAAGAAATTCTTGAAACCCAATGACACAAGGAGTGGTAGTTCTGGAGATTATTCTGATGACTATTCATAATATGAATCTTCTGAGTAGAAGAATATTGGTCTAATAGCCAGAGTTTTATTTCAAATATCATTGCCTTATGGATTCGGTAAGAACTGTTGAATCTTTAACCAATTTGTCTTTAAGTGAAAATTTTCTAGATAGAGGTATTTATTCAGATAGAGAATCTTCTTCATCAGATAATGATATTGATTTTCCTTCCTATAGGGATGTTTCTATATTTTCTATGTTTCTTTAAAAAATAAATTGTAATGTTTCTATGATACATGAAAAAGAAAATTCTAGAGAATCTATTTTAACAAAATAAATTTAAAATATTACCAAATGTATTGATTAGAAAAATGATGTTTTATAAAATCATTCTAAAAAACTCGAGGAAGTAAATTCTTAGAAGGATAAAGATTATAAGGATCTAAAAAATCTGTTTTTATTAAATGATGTTTTATTTGATAAAAAAACTCTAAATCTATTATTATTGAGGAAAAGAATTTATTCGTGAGAATAAAATCTGAAATATTTTCATTGAAGATATTTTATCAATCATTCATTTTGGTGAGGAAAATTTTGACAAGTTGTATTCTCATATCCGGCCTCATGGTAATAATCAAGGTTTGGGTTATTCTTTTGAAAAAACTATTTTTAGAAAATATTATTTTATTCCTTCAAGAGCCCCATTTCGTACTAAATGTCAAAGTGGTGGAAATTGGATGAAAAAATTTTCTTTAAATAAAGTTCAATCCCTTCGGTTTCATAAATATTATTTTTCTAATCAAATATGGTTACACAAAATTTTATTATCTAACAATTCTAGATCCAAGCAATTTTGGATTCTGAAAACATATATATTTCACTTTAAGGATAATGAAAAAAGTACCAAAAATATATGGTACATCGATAGTGGATGTTCCCGACACATGAATGGTAACAATTAAAATTTCAAAAATATTGTAAAGACTATAGGTAGTAATTTAACCTTTGGAGTTAACTGTAAAGGAGAAATTGTCAGTATAGGTAAAATTATTCTTCTTGTAGAATCTATTATTTAAAATGTTCTTTTTGTAAAATGCCTTAATAAAAATCTCATTAGCATAATCCAATTATGTGATGAGGGCTACTGTGTGTATTTTAGAAATTATAGATGTTTACTTCACAATTCCAAGGATGAGTTTATTCTCTCTACCCTTCAGCATGAGAATATTTATACCTTAATCCTAGAAGGCCTTAGAATTCATGATCTACCTTCCCTTAGTAAATTTGAAGATCAATAATGGATTTGGAATAGAAAACTAGGACACTATAACATCAGAAATTTTAGTAAATATTCTAAGTATGAACTTGTTCAGGATCTATCGGAACATAAGTTAATTTCTTTAGAAGCCTGTGATCCATATCAATATAGATATAAACATAAATCTTTATTTATGTCTATAAGTTAAGTCACATCTTTTAATTCTTTATAGTAAGTGCACATGGGCTTATTTGGTCCAACACAAACTAGAATTATTGGAAGCAAATACTATGTTTTTGACCTAGTTGATGAATACACAATATTTACTTTTATCTATTTTCTTGAAAATCAATATGATGCTTTTTATTATTTCAGAAACATTAGATCTCTAGTTAAAAATGAGACAAATCTAACATTTATTACTATTCATAATTATCATGGTGGAGATTTTGAAAATTCTGATAATGCAATTTTTGTAGTAAAAAAGGTATTAGTCATGACTTTTCAGCTCCAAGAACTCCTCAACATAATGATGTTTTCGAAATGAGAAATTGTATTCTTCAAGAGATGACTAGAACCTTGTTGAGTGATTATAATATAGCTAATAATTTTTGTGTTGAATCCTTATGTACTACTTTTTATAGTATAAATCGAGTTTTAATACTAGATTTTCTCAATAAAACACCATATGAGTTGTGGACTAGACGAAAACCAAAAGTTTATTATTTCAAATTTTTTGGTTGAAAAGTATTTTTCGTGAATATGAAGGATAATTTACATAAATTTTCACCCAAATATGATGAAAGAATTTTTTTAATTTACACTACTAACTCAAAGGCATACCGAGTTTTTAATAAAAACACATTAACTATTGAAGAAACAGTACATGTTAATTTTGATTAATTTGATCCTTTCGTTTTCAAACAACCTAAATCACTCCCTTATATATTTTCTATAACTAATCACTAACCTTTGAAAAAGAACTTTTAGTTAAGTATAATCTTCCTGAAAATATTTCTGAAACATTTACTCCTGATGATTTTTAACACTTGGTTGATTTACATGTTTTTCAAAATCAAAGTCAGTTGTTACTTAGGAATCATCCCATTCATAATATCATTGGAAATTTTAATCAACTAGTATGAACTAGACGTTCATTAAGTAATGATTTTGAACATGTCTACTCCTCTACCAATTTGAACCAAATACTCCTGGAGAAACCTTCAATGATGAAGATTGGGTAAATTTAATGCCAGATGATCTCAATGAATTAATATGTAATCATGTTTTGACATTGGTTGAAAAACCTAAGGAAATTTTTGTTATTGGGGTAAAATTTGTTTTTAGAAACAAATAAAATGAAAATGGATTTAATATTAGAAATAATGCAAGATGATCTCAATAAATTAATAAGGAATAAATATTTGAAATTGGTTGAAAACCATAAGGAAATTTCTGTTATTGGAGAAAAATTGGTTTCTAGAAACAAATATGATGAAAATGAAGTTATTGTTAGAAATAATGAAAGATTAATTTCCAAAGACTATAACAAACATGAAGGCATAGACTATGATGAAACCTATTCTCTTATAGGAAGACATGAATCTATTCATATTCTTCTATCCATTGCAACATTATTTAATTTAAAACATTATCAAATAGATTTAATGTGTTCTTTTCTTAACGGTTATGTTAATGAGTAAGTCTATGAAGATCAACCCATTACATTGAAGATAAAAAATATCATAATCATGTTTATAAACATACCAATGCATTATATGGACATATAAAAGCCACTAGATCAGGGTATGATTGACTTTCAAGATTTTAGATTCAAAATAACCATGTCAATGGAACAGCTGATCCAACCCTTTTTATTAATAAAAATTAAAAAGATGTTTTTATTGTCAAAATATATGTTGACGACATCATATTTAGATCACCTAATCAATCCTTAACTTATTCCATTGAAAATATTATAAAAACTTGTGTTTGAGATGAGTATAATGGGCGAGTTAACGTTTTTCCTTGGTTTTCAAATTTCTCAAAAACCAAAGGGAGCTTATATATCTCAACATAATTGTATGAAATATCTTCTTAAATAGTTCGATTTGAACCATACTAAGAGTATAAGTACTCATATCAGAACCTCAAATACTCTTGATATTGATGATGAAGGGAAACCTGTGGGTCAAACATATTATAGAGGGACGATATGAAGATTAAATTACATAACAAATAGTTGACCGGACTTAATGTTCTCTGTATGATTATGTTCAAGAATCCAATAAAATCCTAAATAATACCATTTAAAGGTTGTAAAAATAATTTTCCGGTATTTAAAGGGATCTTTATATTTGCGATTATTTTATTCCTCTGTAAATGATTTTGAACATTAATGTTCTTCAGATGGGGACATTGGTGGGTGTAAAATGGGTAGAAGAAATACATTCAGGTCTTTTCATTTCTTAAGAGAATCTATAGTTTCTTGGACTTTCTGGAAACAAAATTCTTTAACAATTTCTACTACTGAAGCTAAATATGTAGCAGCTGTATGTTGTTGTGCTCAAGTGTTGTGGATGCAACTCACACTCACAGACTATTGTATGAGTTTTACTAAGACCCAAAAAATGTGTGATAACACAATTTTCATTTCCCTAAGTAAAAAACATTCACATCACTCACATTAAAAGCCCATAGATATTAGACATCAATTTATTAGGGATCACACACTTAAAATAGAAATTATTCTTTAATTCATTTGAACTCAATAACAACATGCATATATTTTTACAAATCCATTACCTTACGATAGATTTGAATACATTAAGAAAAATATATTAATGCTCTCTGTGAGGTATTCATTCATATATACTTTTTATTTAAGTCATCTCATTACATTAAGATACTCCTTATTTTTGGCTGAGTACATATGCTTGTTAATTTTTTTTTCACTTTTTATAATGTTATTTTAAATAAAATTTTGGAATAAAACATTAGGACATAATATTTTCGGAAATGAAAATTTCCAAATTTATATTTCAAGTATTAAAATTCTGGAATCAAATACTTCTAAGAGAATTCTTATAATACATATAAATTCTTCAATGTATACCAAAAGTTACATTTTCTTACTCTTTATTTTCTTATTTTAAATATTAATTGATTGTATTTATATGTTTTAAATCATGGTTTACCTTACTAAAAAGATCACAATTCATAATTTCTATAATAATCCTCAACCATCAGATTAGATAATGTTATTTTCAATCATTTTTTTATATTATAGAATATTAAATATCATAAATATGTCTATAAAAGGGGTGGATTGTTTATAAGTGTTGCACCACTCTTAATGACCTCTGTTCCGAAGTTCTGTTGATATCAAAGTCTTTTTTCTAATTCATTTGTCTCTTTTACGACAAATGGCTCCTGAATCCTCAACAGATCATATGTTGATTAGTAAGGAAATAATGGATTGTTCAATATCTACGGAAAGGTTGATATGACCTATCTTCTATGAAATAGATTAAACCATTATCTCTAAGGTGATAAGAACAAATAGTTGGGATTGTGTTTGTGTGGCTAAGGAGAAAAGTCAGGATCTAGTTTTCCCTGACTTGGTTATTCAGTTCTATAAATTCGTTACATTCTCCCAAAAGGATGGAAAAGACTTGTTTAAGATAAAATGTTATTATAATAATTATACAGTTCCCTATAAGAAGGTAGAAATGTTCTCAACATACATTATGAAGGTGAAGCTATTTTATGCTCTCATAAACATCCCGAGAAAGAATATTCTTTTCAAAAAATCAAGGCTTTAGATTATCATGGTCTTAAGTATGTTATGAATATGATGATTATGAATCATACTATAAATTGCATTATGGTAGCTCATTGGACACAAGGATTTCTGATTTCATAAAAAGGAGATAAGGAATATTAAAAGATATGTGATATCTTTCTTTTAGATTTTCTTGTCTTCTTAATAAATATCAACTTGGATCTGTACATATTTCTCACCATTCAGGCAATAAAAGGTGGTACCATCAGATCTCATATTTTTATGTATCTGGAAACTATCACTAGGATAATTGATATGTTCCTTCAAGAGCTCAATTTCTCATGATGATCAATCTCAAAACCTTTCATGATTTTGTTTCTCATCGATGACACTCCATGGAGGATGAACGTAGAGTTTTTACAGGAATCCAAAAGTCTTCAAAAAATGGTTTTCCAGAACAATGGTGATGATACAGAATCATAAAAATTGGTACCCAATAAAAGGAAACATGAAGAACCAAGCTTGGAAGTTCATGTTTTTGATGTCCCGGTATTAAGACCTCATCCTGCAAAAAAACCCAAAAGCCTATTCAGATGAAATAATTGCAAAGTGGAGAGAAATGGAAGCTACCAGAAATGAAGGAGATATATCTTTTGGCCTAAACCCTGCAAAGGCTATGTTCCTAAAAATCAAGTAGGATGAAAATATTGATAATGAAAATAAGAGAAAAATTCAAAATAAAAAATCCTTGGAAGCCCAACTGTGTCATTCATTACTAAAATCTGTAGAAAATAAATCTCAAGAAGTACCAGAACCTCAAGTTGGACATAAGAATCTAGCTTTCACTCTGAAAATCCAAAAAGCCAAGAATTTTCTCTCTTTATCATAACATGTTCATTAAATAAAAGATCATATTTTTCAATAAGACTAGGATTCTATTTTAATAGACGAGGAAGATTACATTGGAAACACCTCAGAATTATTTTAAGGGATTATAGAAACCATCTTCCTTAAATCCAAGATGAGTTGATAATTTAAATGATGTTTCAACATCTGAATCATAATCATCTATTGAAAATGACTTTTTCAATATATCTTTATGAAAGTTGGTTAGCACCATTATAGTTCAGGAAAATATATATTTCTGGAGTCAAAGGATGCAAGAAACCCTGAATCAAAAAATGTAATTGACCAATATTCTTATGGACATGGTTTCCAAGTAATAATTATAATTCAGTAATCAGTTGATTGATTACAATGATGATAAGGTGACATGTAAGAAAGTCTTTAACCATACCAAAATAATTAAGGAAGAGCATAGACAGTTTAGTGACTTCATGGATTCAACTAACGGAAACTTCAATACTTGTGAAACCAATTTCAACAATTTCAAGGAATAAATCTTTTAGAATGTTAGTCCACTCATTTTTGTTGCCCGATGTGTATGCAGTGTGAAGAACGTTAGATCTAAGTTAGTGAAAAAGGTGGCCGCTCAAGAAGAGTCCCTCAAAGAATCAGGATGATAGAATCAAAGCTCTAGAAAAAAGATCTCATCCTTAGAAAATAGGAACTAGGATCAAGAGATCTTATTGAAGAAACATCAAGATGATAAGAAGGTATTCAAGATAATAATACTTCGATAAAGATAATGTTTTCTGATCAGAAGAAGGATGGATGATTTTCATTACATTCTGATGTTTTGTTGTAATATAAACCTTATTTCAATAATTTACCAAAGAAGTTTCTTGCATATCATTCATTTGTTTTCGAATCAAGAATTCCTTAACCATACAAGTACATCTTATATTTCTCCATTTCTTTTTGAAAATCACAAAGGGGGATAATTTATTTGAGAGAAAAATTTAATGAAAACTCCAAAGGAGGAGAATTTTCAAAGAGTGAGTATGGTAAGAAATGATAATGTACAAGTAAGGGGGAGTTTTTTTGAGAAGATATTTCTATCTTAGGGGGGTATTTTTTTTTTACGAATGAAAACCAGATGATAAAGATCAGGAATAAGATAAATGGGAAACATTACCTAAGGGGATTTAGTCATATTCATCATTAATCTCATTCAATGGGGGAGATAATTTTTTTGTACTTGTTTATCCATGTAAATCTATTCTTCCATATAAAAGTTGTTTGTGCATTCCAAAAAGGGGGATGTACTTGAGTCAATAAGGTTATCTTATGTCTTCTCCCTTACTTATGGTTTTATATTTTGAAAATCACAAACACTTATTTTTGTCTTCTGAATTTTTTCTTAAGTTCCGTATTTGTCATTCTGTTTCACTTATAGTTTTTATTATTTAGTTTTATGATTCTAAATCTGCTAAAAATGTCATTATGTTTTATGATTCTGAATCTGGTACAAATTACATTCAGTTTTATGATTCCTAATCCACTACAAATGTAATTCACTTTAATGATTCTGAATCTGGTACAAATTTCATTTAGTTTTATGATTCAAAATCTAGTACAATTGTAGTTTATTTTAATGATTCCGAATACAGTAAAATTTTCATTCAGTTTTATGATTCCGAATCCAATACAAATGTCATTCAGTTTTATGATTCCGAATCTAGTACAAATTTAATTGAGTTTTGTGATTCCGAATACGGTACAAATGTCATTCAATTTTATGATTCTGAATTTGCTACATATGTTTTTCTATTTCATGATTCCGATTACGGTAGAAATGTAATACCGCTTTCTCAATACGATTTACCTTTTCCTAAGAATCTATTTTCTTAAAATATTAGAGTTGTTTAATGTATCATTCCAATATTATTGGATTCTTATATTAATTATACATAACAATTATCATTAATTTAACATTGTTACTTTTACTTGAAATGATGTCATACTATATGTTACAAACTAACCATTGTATTTTTGACACATGTCTAAACACCTCTTAAATTTAAGGAAAATCTGACTGTTGGAGTGGAAAAGACTACTGGGAAGGTTTGTCTATAAATACAAGTCCATTTGAATGATCTAAGAACCTCAATGTAGAGAGTGGATGAAATTGATGTATGTGAAATTCTATGAAGTGATTTCTATAGAGATAGGATCTTACAACTCTATATTCACTAGGATGATGTCATGAACGACTTGTTTGGGTGTGAAAAACTTGTTCAGACTTGATTTGTGCAGACTTCGATAGAGCTGATCATGGGCTTCCGGGTTTGGAAGATAGAGGTTATGATTTCCTTCTAAATCTTTGTCTTGCAGGGATAGCTTGATCGATACCGTTATTCTAATTGAAGGCCTACCTGGGATTGGTTAAAAAATACATTCATGAAAGTATAAATCAATGAAACATTATCCAAGGTTGGTGGATACCATACTGTTTGCATTAAAAGAATCTTATTGGTACATGTTTTATATTCCATGTTGTTGTTATACCATTGTAATCTTAACATTGTTAAAATTAGAATGTATAACATTCCTATACATTCTAATTCTTTTAGTCTGATTGTATTAAAGATTATATACAATTTAAGATAGAATCATTCCTTTATGAAAATCTTACTTATGTTTTTATCTTAATGTTGTAATGTTTAAGATAAGGTTTCATTAAGAGGTTTTGTGAATGTTTTTTTAACATTGTTAAACTAAATTTTAGTAAAGATAAAATATATCCTTAATAAACAGTTTTCATAAATGTTAACAATCGTTCTTTAAAGAAAGTTATATGTCAACGTTAAGGAACACAATTCACCCCCTCTTGTATTTGAGCATCGCATTTTAAATATTCTATCCTACAAACCTTCTTTCTTAATACTTACCAAATGTCATTATTATGATGATTACAAAAATAAATATTTGACTAAACATTATTATTTTATTACTATTTTTTTGGTTCATTTACTTAGAATTTCTACACATAGCGTCTTCGTGTTCTATTTTTCAATGAAAACTATTTTGTACAATACATTTTCTTATTCATTCATCTAAGATGTACAATGTATCTTGAAATAATTCCACAATGGCTTCCATTATGTTCACTAAAACCTTTTATCTTCACTATAATATATATATATATATTATAATATTCTACTTCATACAATCTTACTATAATTAAATTCCATTCCCTTTTATTTTTTTTATTTCATAGTTACAACAACTTATCATCTGAATTATTATTTCAATTTCAATTTCAAATTTCAAATGTACAACTACTTTAACTACTCGTCAATTTCTCCCACATCATCATGAGTCATTTGATAATTAAATATCACTTATTCACCATTTATAAAGATAAAATAGGTAATTTTATTTGAAATAATGTCATTCTCCATGGTGTGTAGATACACCTTTTGTATCTCATAATACATACAAGTTGTTTCACACCTTTGAAAAAACACTCACTGGAATTTTTGAGGACTTATCAGAAATGATCATCTAATAATGATCTTGGAACAGTCCTATATATTTTAATTCCACCATTAATACTGTATCAAATTTCACAATGGATACCTATATAGTTTTTTCTATATCAATTTTATATAAATTAAATATTTTCATTAACTATTCTAACTAATATACACATTTAATAAATCCACTTTCCTATTTTGTACATCACAGGAATCTAAATCTAGACATAAATTTGGTCTAGAACTAGTATATCACCCAAAATTTATTTCAAGAGCCGATTTCCTCTCATTGTATCACCACATTCCATGAAATATTCACTAAAGTTCCTCGCTACACCATTACTCTAACTTTAGAACAATACTAACCCACACTAGTCTCTCCTTGCCCCATTTTACTCTGTCAAAGACAAGATTTTTGAGCTAACATAAAACCTCTCTGGTGGTTGGATTCTTAGGTTGTCATGTATTGATGTTTTATCCCATGTTTTTTAATTCTCTAGATTATTTTTCTGTTTAAAAAATTCCATTTTCAGAACATATAGATCTTAGGTATACTCTCACAAATATCATCAAACAGATTCCTTCCAAATCAAAAAAGAACTACTATTTTCTTTTATTTATTCCAATTAAATTGAATCAATTCCACCTTAATTAAACCATCATGAAACAACAAATATTTAAGATTGTTTTTTTATTGACAACAAAATAAATTCCATCAATATCATCTAGTTCACTTATCATAATCTTTCTATCAACATTTGAATCAAAATCTCCATAACCACTACGGGATAAAAAATTTCAACATTATATTTTATTAGAATAAAAATAACAAAATTCAATTTAAATCATGAGAAAACATAGAAATGAATAATTATTAAAAATATTTTACCTATGTTATTTATCACGTTACAGAAAACAAAAGCATTGAACAAAAAAAACTTATGTCCCCAAAACTACTATCTTATATCCCCTTCATTAATGAATTTGAAGATATTGATACCAATTAAAAAACAATATTCTCTAATTCCATAATAACATTTGATGAATTAGACTAAGAATATAATGGATACCAATTTTGTATCAACTCCAAATTATATTTTATTTATAAAATTATATACTTTCAACATATGTATAATATGTTCTAGTACTCATTCAGAGAATAAATAATAGAATCATTTATAATATGACTTCATAGATTCCCCCTTTTAAAAAATCTGTCCAAATACAATCCCCCACCTAAAGAGGGAAACAAATTTAATTTAAAACTCACTCTATTAAGTTGCACTAACTCATTTTCAACATATAAATCAATTAAATTTAATGGGATTTATGTTATTTCTCTTATTATTCCCCTTATAAATCAATATAAAAATAAAAATGTATTGTAAAATAAGAAAATTCATCATACCTTAATCATTAATGAAATAATTATGTAAATTATTCATTAACCCCTGTTGAATGGTTCTGAACTCCCCCATTGATAAACCACCCTAATAATCCATGTTTTAATTTAACACACATTTTTTATTAGGAGTACACATCTTATTTTTTTTCCACTAAAAAATTATATGCTAAAGTCTCTTCCTTAATTCTTATCTTAAATTCAACAATTTACAATAAATGATACAATTTTCATAAAATTTAAACAAAATTTTATTCATTATTTTCCTGATCCCATCTTAGTGAGATCAATTATATACACATATTCTTGAGTATACGTGATTGTAAAACCATTTTGGAGTCAATATTCCCAATATGATTTATAACTTATTTTTTCTTCTTGTGAGGAATCTTATTATTAAATGTTTAAATTATCTATTCTCTGATTTATATCATTTATAACACTATTTAAGAAACATATAAGCTTGAAGGACCATGAGACACTCTTTATAAATATGACATTTTTGTAACATCATACAAACACTTACTTCAATTCATCTAAATTATTCTTCTACTTCACACTTTCTAAATAAAAAACATTATGATTGATTTTTATTGCATTCAAGGGTTGTAACCCCTAAATGTGTTCCATAAATCACTATTATTGGATATAAATTTGGTACCTTTTAACTAAATAAAATATTATTATATGATCATAGCCACCATAAAACCAATAATTACCTTATAATGTAATCCTTCTTCTGGAACCACTAGTCCTTCCACTAGCACTAATTCTATGAATGAATTCATTTATGAAATTATTTTAATAAAATAAATCTCTAATAATTTGCCAATATATTCATTTTTGTTGTTTTGATATCTCCTTGTTTTTTTCTCCCGCATAATTTCAAATTTTCAGTTAATGTACGATGTTCTTGAATAAAATAGATTTTAATGGTATTTTCTTTTGTTATTTTCATCACTCTTTTAACCATATATTGAGATTTAAACATTTATTCAATGATATCATGATATTAAATAATCACTTATATATATAATTATTGATTACAAAAATATTCATGTATCACTTCAACCACAACACAATTATGTTTTTTTGAATAGTCCCCACTTCATTATGGGAATTATAAATAGAATTCCTGAAATTTTTGAAATAATATTATTCCTATATAAAATCTCTATTCAGTGATTTATTCTATTAATCGACTATAATAAACATTTAATAAAAATGTTTAAATCTCTATTAATATCTAGCATGAAAAATAATTTTATATCTTCAACATCGAGGAGTATCTTGACTAACTTCATATTGAACACAACATTATAAAAATACTCCTTTTTGGATTGATTCTACATTTTTAAATTTTTCTTTCTATAGATTTAAAATATTGTAGACTCTATTAATGACATCCTCTTTAAATAAGAACTCCCTTTTAGATTCATTTACATTCTTCATCACTATAGGATGAAACTTCTTATTCTTTCATTGAATCAATTTTACTATATAACACCTTAAAATCCATGAGAGTAATAAATGTCTTCACACCTCTACCACTTGTGGAAAAATAATTCCTTCTATAAAAACATGATAGAGAATCCTTCATAGATAGATAATTTACCCATTTTAAAATATAAGAATTATTCATTGTTCCCCTTTATGAAAAGATACCTATTCTAGGGTTCATGGAATTATTCATTTAAACATCACGAGATTATTCCTATTCAAATTCACTTTCATCAGCATTCTTATTTGTAGGATTTATATTGAATATTCCATTAATCATATAACTGTAATAGTTCAATGTAATGTTTATATGAAAATTTTTCATTACCTCTTTGGAAACCTCTCAAGATGAATGATATTATCTTGTTGAACATTATATAAAAATATTTATCCATGTGTGAATAATAAAATTCACCTTTATATCCTTTATCTTATATAATTATATTTTTGGACCATTATTTATTATTGGATTAAAAATATATTTACTTCTTATAACCACTCTCATTATTTTGGAAACATTCATTTCTAATTAAATATTAAATCAATATACTATAAATTACATCCAGTGAAAGTGTGTCAATATCACGATCTTGGAGAGGTGAGACATTATAATTTTATTTTTCCATTATAAAATAAAGTACCTTCTTGACAACAAATGAAACATTATGAGTCTTACTAAAAACTATAATGTGTTTCACCACCTAATTTATTATTTTGAAGAATTCATTTTTATATTTTAATTTTGGGACCTGTATGTACTCATATTTCATTAAAAAAATATATAATTTAGGATTTTTTTCATTTACATTTCCCTCAAAAAAAATTATATATTATCCCAAATACCATTTCATAGTATTAGTCCGAATAATATGTAAAAATTAATTTTCAAAATGTAAGGATTGAATTGAAATCCATTCACACCGTAACATCATAAAAATATTCAAAGATTCAATTACAAACATTTTCCTTGTTTAAAAAGTGAAAATACCTCACTCATATAATTTAGTAAATCCATAGACAATAAATTAATGTTGGGTATAATTATTTCCTTCCAAACATTATAATATTTTCCATTTAATATGGGATCTACATTGTTATTCACTGAACTAACACTATCCATAATAAATATAATATTCCATACCACATCACCAAGTATTTTGAAAACATTTAATAAAAAAGATGGATAATTATTCACATATAAATGGGAGAGAAGAACTCAAATACTATGTATGATGAAAAACCATCAATGAAAAAACAATCAAAATTTTACTCTATCTAGAGTAATACTATTTCCTTTCTACAAAATTACAATTCCCTAGTGTATGATAGGTTCAATGGGGGTTATGTCATTGATCAATAAATATTTTTCATTAATTTCAAATTTTCTATCAAAATCAACCTCTTCTAATTTTAAGAGTGAACTCTCTCATTGTTTGATTGAATCTCATCGAGGATACAGAAAAATAACGACACATAATATAGAATGATAACATATAAAAATGATATAGATAATAATTGGCATGATCTGAGATCACCGAAGTCCAAACCATCAACTAAAATCATTTTCATGGATACAATAAAAAGGTTTTATCCATAAAACCATGTTTATAAAAAAATATAAAATGTTGTATCTTGATATAAAAAAGAATGTATTTATACCTTTATCAACATTGTTACACTATAGTATTTCACATTTGAGGTGAATATTATCATTTTTCCTCTAATGAATATCTTTTGAAAATATTTTATCGTGCTATATCACTTAATCTTTTCCCTTAGAACAAGTGTTAATTCTTATGTATTCCTCAACACATATCACTATTGTGATGTTTACACACACACAAACTAATATGATATTATTTTTCCTTTTCATATACATTACTTGAACTTCCTACATGTACTATCTTCTTATTCATTCAATCTATGAAAACTTTTCTGCGCAACACACTATCTTCTTCTTTATTCTTCACTATATAATGTTTTTTTTTCAAAACCTCACATAATGGTATCAAATATCATCTTTATACTCTTTTCTCTCTATTATTTTTTTATTGAAACATAATAGGTACACCTAAATAAAATATATTTTTTGATCTTTTTCAAGACCAATAGATAAAATTATCATTCAAAAATGAAATTTATATTTAAGTTAAAATATTTATATTATTTAAACCATATATTATTTTCAACCAAATTATTTTAAAATATTAAATTGTTTAAAAAATTCAAGTCTCTATTTGTGAGGTTAAATTACTTTATAGATCTAGTATGTTATGATATCAAATTGTCCATAGTTTCATGTCATTAGAATAATTCAATTCTAGAACAGTTACTCAAACTATAGCTTCATCATTCATCACCATGACATGTTGGAACCAATTCTGGTCTAACTGTGTCAATCTAATTAGAATGTATTCATTAAAATGGGACGTACCATGGAATATTTTATAGTCACCATTTTGAATATTTATTTTTATTTCTTACCATGAAAATTTCCCTAACATGGAGATCCTCATGAACAATCTTAATAAAAATACTAGTCATTTAACTCTTTGAGATCGAGTCTCATCAGTAATATAAAAACATTTAAAAAACAACCAACAATAATGTACCATGACATGGTCACAAAAATTTTGATTCCAATAAAAATCTTCTTATCGCATGTCACTACAATTACCTATATGGCATGTTCTATATCATCATTATTGATAATGAAATGTTTCAACTAAAAAACAAGTAAATAATAATAAATTCCCTACTTCGTATCCCCATTTCACACTTCACCTAAATATCCCATTTTTTCAGTGAGCTATCACAATTATATCAAAAAAAATGCCACATTAACTGGGATTTTTTTACCATTGTATGAGTCATACAATGCCCACTACACCATAGTGAAATGTGGAAACATGGCTCTAACTCTATCATAGTAATTTCTTTATATGTACTATAGTATTCTCTTAAACTACTTATATAGAAGTTGGATATAATATTTCAAACTACATATCTTGGAGTTGTTTTCACTGGAGGTTCTTCTTAGTGAAATAACTCCCTAATTTAATTTTTTCTCTATATTTTTTGCGATTTTACCAAATTCTCTTTCCAAAATAGTTACAGACCTATGTATATTCTCACACAAATCTAAAAAAAATTCCTTAAAATCAATCCAAAACCACAGAATGAATATCATCTCTAATGAATAAAAATGAAATACATGAGTTTTAACATGTATGATATATTGAAAAAAATAAAATATAACCTTCATATGAACATCACTTGTATTCCCTTTTTTTGGAAAATTGTCTCAAAAATTTAAAAAATAATTGTTTGGATCAATATATGTATTGGCGTATAACTTTTTGAACAAATTCTATATTTTATCTTTATTATACATAACTAGTTCTACCAAAATGCTCCACTCAATTGTGAGTCCTTTGAATATACATGTTTCTTATTTTAATTTTACTTCTTCTAGAGTATCCAAATTTTAAATTATATCATCTATTTTCCTTAACCAATATTCTAGTACATTGATTCCTAAATCACCTCTATAAAATAGATGCTTTTTTCCTTTGAGAATCGAAGGACCTATCAACCCACACTTTTTTCGGTGGTGTAGCCCCACCAATAGTTTGATAAGCTCCCAAACTATACTATATAAACTATTTAGCCCACATTGTATCACTACGACACACATTATAGAGACCATAATTTTTCAAACATGTATTAGGTAACCTTATAAGAATCTATATACAATCCCTAATAAAATAACTTAATTCCCAAACATAAAAGAAACATTTATGGTTACCCAGATCTGAGATAAGTGTTAATATATTTTACCAACAAAAGTATTATTTTTTTCAAAATTACTAACAGCATATTATTAAGGAACACCTCTTAAAGTTTTCCATTTAAAATATGTTCTTATTTCCAAACCTCAATCATCGAAATTAATATTTATATAAAGAAATTTGTTTAAAAAACACTTAGGAATATTAATTATCTTCAAACTATCTATTTTCAAATTTATATCACGATAATAAATAAATATTTCATAAAATAATGAAAAAATTGTTTAATTCATATATATGAATTACTATATGAGTAATAAATATCATACTTTATCTTTTTCCAAGATAACAACCATAATAGCTATAATAATTTTTTAGAGCTTCACTAACCACATTGTCTACCTCTACATCCCAATGACTCATGGTTCACTATAAACATGATATATATACCCATTTATAACTATTTCGTGACTATAAAATCATAATATATTGATAAAAACAATTAAAATAATACAAAATTATTCCATTTTAAATATCCTGACCTAACCCAAGAACCTTGCATCTCACAGGTTTTAAATGGGAAAGAAACTTCTCCCTAGGTGAATCCACCGAATTACAAATGGATGGATATAAATACAGAGGTAGTAGAAAATACTCTAGGGATATGGTTATCTCTAAAATAAATCAAATCTCCAATTAAAATACGTTTTTAAATATATTTTCATAAGTTTTTCAAATTTAATTCATTCTCAATAAATAATAAAAAATTCAAATTATGAAATGGAAATACCATCTAGTATGACAAATATAATTCCTCTTAAAACATTATTTAAAAAAATAAATAGTAAATACACAATTTTTACGTTCATACCTATACAAATCTAACGGTATTGTTTGTTGATTCCTTAAAAAGAAAATCATAAATCATATCCAAAAAACTCATTTACGGCACCCTAAAAGCACTATAAGACATCCTATAATTGGGAAATCATCCCCTACATCTTCTAACCCATGAATATAGTCCAAATATAGTGAATTAATAATTATTTACCCTATATATATTATATTTTATATAATTTACATATCCTCCACGGTTTTAAAATATCTTTTGATTACAATACATCGTTTAATAACCACATAGACTCCCATACACCACATAAAATATAAAATAAACCATGTATTTTGATGAATTATATAAAAAATTTCCTAATCCCATGCTATTTTATAAAAACCAATATTAATATATAATATTTTAATCATGAAATGATTACATAATCCAAATACATTTTAAAAAAATATTCACTTCCATTATTTTCATAACTAAAATTTCATACATAATCATTAAAAAATACATGATCAACCATCGATATTAGGACCACCAACCAACTACCATTGGGAAATAACTACTCATGAATTGTGGAAATACATAAACATTATCCTATATCCCTTCTAAGCCAGATATGTAAGACACAATTTTGTTGGAATTATGTTCCTCCTTAAACTAAAAAAAATCCACTTATACTCATATACAAATTCCAAATAGGGAAACTTTTTCTCAGTCAATCATTAAAATTATTATAATTTAAATAATATATTAGTAAAATTAAACAGAATATTTATGTAAATAATAATTTCAAGTTTTATTTCCAATCAAATATTCATTTTTGAAAAATACAATCCCTAATGAATGAATATAATTTAAACTCTTACCCAAAAATACTAATAGAGTTTTTTTATAATCCTAGTACCACCATCATTAAAACATTATAAATATCTAAAACATTTTAATTAAATGAACAAATTATATTTAGAACTTTTCATAACAAAATTAAATATATGATAATTCACCTACCTAAACTTAAAGGAGGCTTTGAGTCACAGAACAAAACTCAACATACATGGTTTCTCAATCTCCCTCAGCTAAAAAGAAACAAAAATTAAAATATATATTCATCCGTAAACATATATTTTCATTATAAGCATTCCATGTTAGGGTTTTATTATGATATAGATATTAAAAATGAAAATAGATCAGATTCATAATGATTTCTATTTTATCTATATCTCCCTCAAATTTAGATCCATAACATAGGGTGGATATCCACCAAAAATTAAATCCAAGGTCACCCTCAGATTGAATATCATAGTGGTAATAGTTAAATAATAATAAAATCACCCAAAATTATGTAAAATATAAGATTTAGGATCCATTTTTATTGAATTAATAACCTTAATACATGAGCCTAATGATAATGTTGTAGATCATGAATTTAATATTAGAATGTAATTTTTTTAGGGATGAGTGAATTGAATGGTCCCAATAACTATGTATCCTAACATAGATTACCCTTATATTCCCAAAAAATAATCCAGAATTACCACCTTTGAATGACACACAATCCCTCAAACATTTACATATCGATGCACCTTTAAAAAAACATCCAAATGACTAATTTTACCTCTATATATATATCCAAACGTAAACTAAATACCATTAATCATGCCCTAAATTTATTATTTTATTCTTAGGCTCGGATTAAAATAGGTTTCATTTCCATGTATAATTATTTTTATTGAGTTTCACATGGGAATGTACATTATTTGTGAGATTAGTAAAAAAATTCAAATATGTTTTTTAGTAATATGTTTTGAATGGTTTTTCAAAATACTTTTTGAAATAGGGTTTGGTTATGTGGAATATTCTGAAATAATATATTGGATGCATATTATATTTCTAAGGCATATGATAATATTTTATTATAATTATCACATGATAGTTAATATACATACATATATATATGTGGTGGAAAAAATGAGCATATAATGATGTAAAGTAAATGGATGACATTTTTTTAGTTGGGTAGAGGCATGAGATTCTAGTGCACATACTGATATGGAATGTAGTTCTAAGAGAGAATGGAAACACTAGAGTTTGTAGATTGTGTTATGTGTAATACATAAAATACTTCCTTTAATAATAGAATAAGTAATGTTTTATTGATATTAATTAAGTGTGTGATACGCATTATTGGTTGGATCTAAACATATTTCACTGATGAGTGGGAATAGTTATAGTATGATATAATCATGGTATCATGATAAATTTAATATATAAATGGAATATATAATCATACTACTACTTATATGATACATGATGTAGTGGAGTTTGTATAGTTCATTTTATTGTCACTTTCTATGGAGGAATCTAGGGCTTGATTCTTGTGAAAATTTATATTTTGGGGATGATTATAGGACTTGTGTAGTATTGGTTTAAAAGGATTTCACTTTTCATGGAGGTTAGAGAGTGGGTGTCCCTATATCATATGATTTATAGGGATGGGTTCTAGGATGGTGATAAATTGTGGGGTGGTTGCTTCCTCCTACAATGGATGAAAGAGAGATCATGGCTAAGAAACATATGAGTTATGTGGAATAATGTAGATAGACAGTGAACATGTAAATATTTCCTCTATTATTATCATTGAATACGACTAGAGAAATGAAATGAATCATATGCATTGGAAACATTATATAGCTTAGTAAGTAGTGTATGGATTTTAATATCTTATGAAGCCTTGGTCGTTATTTGAGGTGATTAATCCATGCTATTTATGTTGGATTGAACATTATTGTATGGAAAAAAAATAATTAGATTCACATTTGTATATAAGAGTTTGGTTCCTTATTAGATTAGTGAGGAATGTGTAATGCATGGAAGTTTAGTATAGTTAGCAAGATAAAAAGATTGGAAAGAACATGGTAATATGCGTGTAAGGTGGATAACTAATAATTATAATTCTGTGTGTATCATGGTGTCATAATGTGGTATATATGTGATTTTTTTTTATAAAATATAAATTGTGGAATGGGAGAATCTCTGATGAGTGGAACCCTAATGAATCAACCCTCGGATTGCGTATGTTATAGATCATTGAAAATATATACAAATGATTTATGAAAATATAGTTATAGTGGTTAGTGTTTTAAGGATTTACATAATTTTCCTACAAAATCATTTATATGATTATGGGATTCTTGTGTTTGGATTATAATTTTCAATTTATAGTTTATTATGTTTGATTAGTGTTGGAAATTACAGTTTTCTGTGAAGTTTGAATATGGAAAGGTGACACTTTGTGCAGTGAATGGACATCAATTAAGAAAGGATGAAAAAAATATAAGATTCAATATGGGTGAAATAGGATGTCAATGATGTTTTCCAAATATATATTATTAAAAACTATGATGTCTTATATGATTAAATGTGAAGGATATGTGACGAATAATTAAACCAATTTCAGAAAAAAGGTAAGTCACTCATATCAGTATTGTTGTTCTAAATGGGGAATAGATTGTTTGTTCTTGAGTCACATATATTAGATATATTATATATTCTATAAAGGGAAAATTATAAATATGATAAAATTTTTGAGGTATAAGAGAGATATTAAATGGAGAACTAGAATATAAAAAATATTTAAAGTGAAGATCAAGAGATATGAATACTAGGTTTCAATGAATTCGGATTGTGAGATATTATCCTTGTGAGATGTAAATTTTTTATATGTTAGTTTTTGGAGGATAATTATATTGAAAAACCTATAGTAGGAATTATCTCATTTGTATCTATAATGTATTACCCTTATGAGTTAATGGTACAACATGTTGTGCAAGGAGTGGGATAGTTCAAAATACCAACCACTATTTATATGTAATTTAATGAATTTGGAGATTATGTTATTAATCAGATATAGAGTATACGTTTTTAAAGAGGTATTACATAAATAATGATGTGGTGAATCTACCAACTGATTATAAAACAAGGTAGATGATTGGTCAGTTAGTCAGTGAAACAACATAGAAGTTGATATTGTGAATATTAAGAGGAATACCAAGATATGATGGGTTTATTATCTAATTGTAATAACCTAAGATCATATAATGTGAATTATTTTAAATAAATAATATGTTCAATTATTTTTACCACACATTACATTTATCTCAAATGAACCTTGATCTAAAATGGAAATATTGGAATTTAAATATGACTATTAACATTACCACTTGATTGGTGGGTATGAATAAGAATAACTACATTATTAAATATATATTAGAATTTTTATATTTATTTATTGATTATTACATAGAAAATATGTATTCAATTATTTAACAAGTTAATAAAATAACATTATTTCAGAATAAATTAATGTCTAAAATGTTCATTTTCTATAAAAGATGATTTTCTTTATATTTTGAATTTTTATTTTAAAATATATATTAATGAATTTTATAATTTTATTTTGGAGAAATGATATTAATATTTGTATTCTTCATATTAAATTTCTCATCAAGTTATTTTTAAGACTTTTAAAAGAAAGATGATTTTTGATGAATAGTGAATACCACAAATTTGGAAAATAATGTCACCTTTATGACATTATAATGATATAAGAATGAATTTATATTTTTTAAAACATATTTATAGATCATACATATTTATTTAAGAAGTAATATAAAACATTTAAATAAAAATTTTTGACCTCAAAATATTTTTTTTCATTTTAGAAATATAAGATTTATTTAAATTAAAAAAAAATATTTTCGTTATCCCTCCTTTTATCAAGTTTTCAAAATGTTACATTCAATTTTTTAATTTGAAATTGTACTCATATTATCCACCATAAACCAAAAAAAATTATGTAGGAATTTTTATTTTTTATGTTTACTGTCTAAAATAATTTCTTTTCAAAAAACTAGAATTATTATAAAAATATTATAAATTTTTCAAAATTCTATAAGAATTAATTTGTAAAAATGCTAGAAATTTAAATTGGATTCCATATTTGGGATCAGTATGTTTTTATTTTTCATTAAGGATAAATTAATTTTTAATCCCATTGAATAATAATCATTGTAAAAGATTATCACCATAGTAAAGTGTAAAAAAATTAAACAGGGTTAAAATTGTGAGATGAGGTCTCAAAATATCCAAAACACTAGAATTTATTTCGTAGGATGAGTTTATTTACACAAGACAATAATTTCATTGAATATAGGTTAATTTTGTGTCTTTTTACTTTTATAATTACCTTTACATTATTTATAAATTTACATTATTTTCATTAAAATAATAAAATTTTTAACCAATTTACTTTAGTAAAACAATATTATATAATAATGTTTCATATCCATCCAATGTCCCAAAGGACATCAAATATTTTGATTATTGATAGAGTCCCATTTTAATGTAAGAAGGGGTAGAACCCATAGGATATCATGGAATAAGGACAATCACACATGAAGGACAAAAAAGTGAGAACCAAACTGAAAATCAGATCAGCCCCTCCCGAGCATAATAATGTTTCATATATTTAAATGTTTTCCACCATCCTTGCCTATAAAATGGAACATACTATTCGCACATATCAACACCACTAGAGCCACATTAGTCTATGAGGATATACCCAAATTCGGTATAATAATTTTTCCTCATGACCAAGAAGTATTATAATCACTAAAATATAATGTCAAGAAGGATTAAGGAATAATATAACGAAAGATACTCAAAAAGTGGTAATTAGAATTACTGATTTATTATGAGATTCTTCCATATTTAACCACTTCATAATATTCTATTGCTACATTAACATGAATAATTAAATAAATGTTGTACACTAAAATGTTTTATGATAATGTTATAACCATTTCATATCACATGTATATCTAAATGAATATAAATAATTTTTCATGTGTATATATGACCTACTATCTGCATGAAGTAATATATATTATTTTTCATAAGAATATATCATGGATGGTTATATAGATGGATTTAATGGATATATATTATTTAAAAAATTAAAATTTTATACCTTAATTAAAATTTAATATCTGCATTCTTATCTTATCATCTATTGTCAAATGATAATGCCGCTCAGGTGTATGTGTGGACTACCACCTCTATGCCATTATATGATTCATTTATTATTTCCTCTTTACAAGGATGATCATAAAGATATATTTAATTACAATAATATATTTTTGAAATTATTATTATTTTTATTATTATATAATAGATATTTTTTATTTGCCTTTATTTTGTTCCAACCATTGGAAAATGGAAAAATTACTCATGCGTATGTATGACCATCGTCTCCATAATGTGATATAAATAAATTTATGTCACCAACCTATATGGATGGTTAAAAATGTGTATATAATGATTAAATTTTATTTTTATGAAATTATTTATATTATTTAAATTATAAAATAATAATCAATGAGCATGGACCATAACCGTAAAAAAAACCATCATGGAAAACCAATTAGTTTTCACTCGATTAATGATTCTAATGAATAATAGATAATGGATGGATAATTTGAAATTATAAAGGAATGATATATTTTAATACAATAATTATATAATTATTTTATATATTATAATAAATATAATTTTATTATAGATGAGGATATGAGTATGTGTGAACAATGTCAGGATTTGTGGTAAGGGTATCTAATATAAATTTCATTTCACAAAGACATATTACATAATCACCTATTATTTATTTTAATTATTTTATAAAATCACCATGAAATGATTTTATGATTTTTTTTCACAAAATGATTTTTCAATTTAATATTTCATATAAGTTTCTCTCTTTAATGAGGTTTTTATTTACAGATTAATAGAACTATAAAGATCTATGTATAAATATATGTTTGTTGAGACATATTTTATGATGTAAAAATATATCTGTTTATATGATCTATATAATAACCCATTTATATAAATTTTCATTCATATAATCATATTAAAGTTATTTAATGTTCCATTATATGTTATTTATTTTAATTGTTTTACGATTCAAACGATTCAAAAGTGTCAAGGGTTTATGTTACAATCTATATTTTTTCATGATGGTGAAGTTAAAATTTAAATTTAGGGTAATTATATGATAAATATATTTTAACAAACCATAAGATTTATTATTCAGTTTTTATGGCATTTTCATATTTTTCTATCTTTCTTTTACTTCTCTAACAAAAAATTACCAATATGTTTTTAAGAAAAGCCGACCTTATTTCCTATTTTTCCTCGGGAATCGTCGTCTTTTATATCTATATTCTTAAAAATTTATTATGGATGTCTTTAAAATCACTAAAATTATTTATAATGGTAATTTAAATATTGATTTACATTATTTACAATTTATAAATTAAAATTTTTCTAATATTTTCCATTTGAATTAAATTTGAATATTTCAAAAGTATAAAAAAATATTTTCATTTCATTGAATCTGGGACAACAATATTTTCCGCTACAATTAAATATCATTATCATAATTCTTCATTTACAAGAATAATGAATTGTTTCTTAATACATGATTTATTGAACCTAGAAAATAACACTGATGTTCCCTAGTTTTATTCATTAAAAATAAATTTTGTTCCATGATACATTCAATTTATTATATTGTTTTGAATAACATTATTGGTAATAATAAGTATCCATTGCCTTCCATTGAGGAGTTGTTTGATCTTCTCCAGGGTGCTCAGTATTTTTCCAAGATTGAATAGAGATTATAATACCATCAGCCGAATATGACGCTTGCAGAAATTCCATAAATATTTTATTGAACTAGATGTGTGCATTATGTGATTTCTGTTATTCCATTCATCAAGAATGTGACCTTGATATATTTATGGATTTTATAATTAGAATCTTCCATGAATATTTGGATGATTTTATTTTTTATTAATTTATTTAGGTTTTTTTAATATGTCATCGGGGTCAAGAAAAATAAAAACAGAGTTTTTTACAAACCAATAATGAAACGTTGTTATATGAGGAATTTAGAAATTTTGAATTTTGGTTCCAACAGATTTATTTTCTGGGATAATTTTATATAAAAATTATATAATAGTTGATCCTACTGAAACACATGTTTTTAATGAATGGAAATGACCTAAAAATGTTATATATATTTACTGTTTTTATCAATTAATAAGCTTTTGCAAATAGCTTTTTCAAGACATTACATGTTCATCAATCTCGCTAACAATGTGACGATGAAAAGGGGATAAATTTATTTTGAATGTAGAATATGATAATTTTTTTTATGAAATGAACAAGATATTGGTGAATTCTCTAGTTGTGGATCATCTACCCAGAAATGGAGATATTTTCTTCTTTAGTGGTGCATCATTGAATGAACTTGGTTGTGTACAGATGAATAATGATCAGGTAATTTCTAATGCTTCCATAATACTATTACCTCCCAAGATAAATTATCCCAAACCTAATAAAGAATTAATTGCTTTGGTTTTTGAATTATAAATTTGGGACATCATTTATATGTTAACAAATGTAAAATATATATTATCCATAGAATTTCAATGTATATATTTATTTATATAGAATTTAACATGAGGAATATAATATTCTTGTAATTGATATATGATTTTGATTACATTATCAATAAAAATTCATGAATGGAAAACAAATTAGAAAATTCATTGATTAAAAAATCATAATTAACATTGTTCTATTAGGAACTTGGCCCCTTGGTTTATAAATTGATTAATATTGGATTCAATGTTTTTAATCAAGGGAATTTATCTTTTTTAATTTTTGTTTCACTAAAGTCATCTCCTTAAGATAAAATTATGCTGACATATAATGGGGACCCTGAGTAACAAAAAATGGTAGAATCGGTTAATGAAGGTATTTTATTCAAATATAATGTTGGTAAATATTTTTTTATTCAGATTTGGAAAGAGATTATGTGTTCCAGGTGATTCACATCTGAAGAAGGAATTCTTAAGTAAATATTATAGTTCATCATTTTTCGTTCATCCTGAAAGAACTGTGATATATATAGACTATTGGGAATATTATAGGATGGATGGAATGAACAGAAATATTTGTGATTTCAAAATGAAATGTTTTACTTGTAAAAATGAAAATGTAGAGATACCACTACCAAACAAGATTTTTCACCATTTTCCAATACCGATATGAAATATGGAAATATATCTAAAGAATTCATGGTGGTACTTCCAAATACATCTAGATATAATAATGGGGATTAGGTTATTATTGATCAACTAGTTAAATTCATACATTTCATTTATATTTGACAAATTCTTTCTCTAGATCAGATTTAATAACTATAACTCAAAAGGATTGTCAGGTTCCTTGGAGTTCCTCTATCTATTGTAACTGATCATGATCCTTGGATCACTTTTACCTTTTGTAAATTCCTTCATAAGTTGTCAGGAACTATATTAAAATTTATAACGATATTTTATCCTCAATCTGATAGAACGACTGAACAAAAAATCTTGATTTTGGAAGATATGTCATGTAATTGATAAATGAATAACCTAGGAGTTTCATATCACCATATTTCATTAGTTTAGTTTTCTTATAATAAATTTTTTCATTCCAGTATACATATAGTACCTTTTGAGGCATTATATAAAAAGGGTGTTGAACTATTTTTTTTGGGATGATTTTTTGGAAAAGAAGTTGATGGGACAAGAATTAGTGGAAGAAGTGGCTGAGAATGAGATGATGATCTAGCAAAACATGAAGATAGCATATTGGAAGAAGGAAATTTATAATGATAAAATAAAGAAAGAATTATCTTTTGAGGTAACTGATCAAGATTTACTTAATATATCACATTAGAAAAGTGTAATTCATTTTCATAAGAAAATAAAGTTATGTCAATATTTTATTGCATCATATGAAATCCAGTGAATAGTTGAAGTAGTTTTTTACATAGTATCTTTTATTCCATGTTTATATCTGAAACATAATGATTTTCATATCTCATTGTTAAGAATGTATGTTCGAGTTATATCTCGTGTTTTTTAGCGTAGAATTATTTTGGTGGGAAGAGAACATTTCATATTAGGAAATGCATATTCAGATTCTTTATCATATTGAGAAATTATTACAGAACATGGTCATTCATTAGGAGAATAATTTTTAGAGAAACCAATTGGTTGAAGGAGAATTATTTAAACATGAAATTTCAATTAGATAAAGGTATGCTGACTTATTAAACAAGTGAATAAAAATTATGGGGACATAATTCCCAAAAGGGGGAGTTTAACAACCAATGAACTTACAAAATAATTTATTTTCATTTAGTAATTAAATAGTTAAATTCATTATTAATGTGTAATGACATAAGTTTTATTTTACAATAATTATGGAATATATTCAAATATAATATTATCTTCACCAAAAAATTTATAAATAAAATTTAGGTATATTAAGATTATAAATATGATATATTTAATTAATGGTATATGTAAGCAACTTTTTTTAAAATGATAAATTTATTATTTAAATTTTCGTAAAAAATAAGAGTTTATTTAAAATTTCATAATTAATATAATAATTTTTTGAAAAAAATATTAATAAAATTTATTAAAAACGAATATTTTTTTCTTATGATTATAATATAATTTTATGGTACCTTAATTAACATTTCAAATTTATATTAAATCAGTTTTAATTTTAAAAATGTAATTTTATTGAATAAATGATGCTTTTAATGAACAATTAAATTTCTAATATTTATAAAATTATTTTTATATAATGGAGTTCATATTATTCTTATTACATGTAAAAAATATTTTGGGAGAACATTTTATATTTTTCACAAATATTTAAATTTTTTGTTATTAGTGTAATATGGAAATTTTTTGTATTTCACAAATTCTAGAATGATTGAGTAATTAATGAAGTATTGTTGAAATCCTCCCATCATCCATAAATATAATTCATTTTTAATGCATATATAGTGATAATTTTAAAAATATTCCTATTTTAGATCCAAAATATTTAACTATTGAATACAATAATAAAAAAACACCTCTCTCCTCCCCTATAAATTCCACACCTCACCAAATATTCCCCACACACATCCAAATACTTGTAAATTGTTTAATATGTTCCCAATTACCTTCCTAGGACTCCTACCCAAATTCAAGACCTTTGGATCACATCAAAAAACCCAATCAATGATTCATAAGGTGTTTCTCAAGGAGAAGATGTTCAAGATATAAAATCATATTTCATATTCTTTCAATATCCATTTCAGTTTAGTTTCATTTATTAATCCATCCTCACCCCTAGTCATCCAAGTTAGAAGAAACACCATTATAAAAAATGTACTAAAATTATATTATGTAAATTTAATATCCATCATCAAACATCTCTTTCAGTCCACTAATTCTAAAAAATTGAAAACTATGTCTGTGATGTGTCGATTTACCATCATCATGGAGAATGTGTTTCGATTTTTTATTACCTCCATTGGGACTAGACATAAAACCATTATTGTGCATAAATAATATTTTTTATAAATATTATAAGATATATAGTATGCTATAACCAATATATAATCATTATATTACATAAAATGATATATGTTCATGACAGTTGTAAAATGGAAAATAATCATTTTAAGAATTATTGTATATAATTAATCATAATAATATATAAAAACTAAATAATATATGGATTTCTTAATATTTTTGAAAAAAAATTATACCCTTTCATTGTTCTTTTGGAGTTTTTATCCCATTTTAAAGGAAGGTCAATAATGAACCAATTGAGGAAACTATGAAATAAATGCAACCGAAAAAAAGAAAAAGATATTATCAATAACTAAGTTGATAGATGTTATAAAAAGGTCATATAATTTATTATGAATATGAATATATTTATTTAAAAAATAATTAACAATTTTTAAACAATTATACATAGGTTTTTTACGCATTTAATGGAAGTCAAACTTATGGGAACATTTTTCCCCTTCAAATCCTCTTTTATGTCTTTTTTTGAAAAAATTCAGAATGAATGATTCTTCCTATATTATATGGCATGATTGGTATATATTTTTTCTATTAATTAATTTTATTTAATCCTTACTTAAAATTTTTAACGTTTATGTTAAAATAATTTTTCCCTCTTTATGTGGGATGTAATTAAAAAAAAGTGATTATACAAAGGAAATGTTTTTTAGGATGACATTATTCAAGGTTTATGATTATGTTTTACTTATTTTTTATTTATTATGAGTATGGGTGAGACCTATATATCTGTTGATTTTATTTTGTATATTTATGTTGGAAGATGACTGTTAGAGTAATTCTATGTGTAATTATGATGATTACAACAAAAGTTAGTTATGAGGGTTATATCATAAGGTATTAGTGAGGGTATCATTATAAGGTAGTATTTAGGGTTACGAATCCCATAGAAGATATAAGGGTCAAAATATAAAGTAATTAATTCACCATGTTACCTAAATAGTTTATTTATGTTTTCTATGTTTTATAAAAATTTATTATTTTCAGAAATTATGTATCTGATACTTTATGGGTGAGAAAAATGAATTTTTTTTAAAAATTATTATATTTATAAGTATTCAAGGATGAATGGTTCAATTATATTTTGTCCCTTATTGTTATTTTTGTTTCTCATCCCAATTTTTAAAATTTTATTCACTACTTTTAATAATGATAAAGATAAAATAAGAATCCATGATGAATACAGTGTATATTTTTCATGAATGGATATAATTTTTTTTAAATAATTTTGTATTTTATAATTAATGGATACTATTTTTGTAGTACCAAATTTTTATAATTGTGTATTTATTTGTATTAATAATTTTCTAATTATCTATAAATATAAACTTAAATGATCTATTTTAATTAATGAAAGTGAAATCTAAAATATTTACTAGATTATTAAATGTTCAAGGCTAAGACCTTGTGACATTCCAACACCACAAAGATCCTTAAAAAATATTCAACATTTATTTGTCACAAGACCAACTCAATCCTTTGAGAACATCCTTTATAATTGATAGCTATTTTCAATAAATATCATTGCTCTAATCACTACTTATTTTCTAAAACTCAAACTATAACTTTTATGGTTTAAAGAAAATTTGTTTGGATTAAAAAAACTCTCTATGAGAAAACAGAATCCATTGATCATATAAATTATAATTAAATATAATTAATTGATTAAATTTCTCAAGACACTTAATCCATAATAAATGGTTTAGAAACATGATCTGATCATGTTGATGAAGAATTATATTTTTAAGAGATGAAATTCAATCACTCTAGGGAAGAACAATATATGATATAGTCTAGGTTCATGTATAATAAGTATAAAAATATTATTATATAACAAGGGATTTTATAGGTCAAACTAGAATCATATAATGTTTTTCAATATTTAAGATTTATTATAATGAAGATAATTCTATATTTGATGTTGTTTTATCAGAACATATTTACCACTTAATAGATAACCCATACATGTAACTATCACTTCTAGAGAAACTTAACGATATAATTTATCTAAAAATTTATAGGATAATTATTTCATTACCCAATAAATTGATTCATCCAATGGAATATTTTATCTACTGAATTAAGATTTATCTAATAAATAACCTCATGATAAAAAAGTAAAATATTTATACCGATGAGTATTAGAGAGGCCACATGTGGTTGTTATAGGGATACCACACATGATAATTTTATGTGGATATAAATTTTTGGAAAAGGACTGGTAGAAGACTATAAAATTAGAATATTTTAATGGGTAAAATAAATATTAATTTTTTTTATATATTTTCATTTATTATTTTGACTAAATGAAATAAAATTTATTTATTTTCATTTAGTTTTCTATAAAAATAGTTATTATATTCCAATTTTGTCCATTGAGTATAAAAACAGAAGGTTTTTCTCTCCATGAAACGTTTTTACTATTATTTAATGTTATTATATTTAATACATTAATGATAACAAAATTGAGTTACCCTAAGGATTAATTAAGAGAACTAATTTTAGTGGTGTTGATGATTTTTTTTAATATGGTTGTTTGTGTTAATTTTTAAAAAAATTATAAGCATAAAAATACGACACTAACATGAATAATAATGAGATATATTTTACTATAAAGTCATGATTTCATTGTATATATGATATTATTCAATAATATTTTAAAAAAAAACATATTTTGGGTCAAAGGTATATGTTCTGCATTTAAAAAAAAGACACACACACCACCTTAATCTGTGATTTTTTTGGGATGGGTAACCCAAAGAAATGCACACCCCATAAATACTCAACATTGAATGTGTTAGTGGTGCAACCTGAATTGGATATTGGCATTTTTTCTCTCCTAAATAGGCTATTGTGAGGTGGTATACACCTACATTTCCCAAATAAAAATCTGGGATGTCTGTTTATGCCAACTAGATCATTATTCTTTGTGACAAATTACTACTGATGCCCCTACCATATAACCATGATGACCACAAGAATAATGTACCATAATTTCTACCATCACTTAATGTTTTCACCTGCCCTATGCATTCAACACATGTCACCTAAAAGGCATAATCAACATTTCAAAAAATGCTATATTTCCCCCAATAATTCCCTCTAAAAACAAAAAATTTAGTAAATGGTCGGGGTCAAACCTGTGTCATTCACCACCCAAATATGGGTGGATTCGAAAATTATTTCATAAATTAAAAAAATCTATTATTAAATCATTGAATATATCATATTTTCAATTAATATTAATAATAGGTATTAAAACCCATTTAAAATATTCAGTTTATAACCAGTTTCAAAAGTGTCTTATAAAATTATACTAATTGAATTTTCATGGGTTTTTAGTATCAAGTAACATTTATTATAGTATTGGTATTTAAATAAGTAACCATTAAACAAGATATTCACAATTTGAAATAAATACAATTTATGATATTATATTAATAATATTTGGGTACTATATTTCAAAAATGAGAGAGTCACTTATCTACAATTATAATTTGGATGAATATCATTAAGAAGTAGGCAAACAATCATTCTTAAAAGGTATATACATTTCTTAATTAAACACCCAATTTTTGGTAAGGATACTATGTATGACTATGATATACTTGTACTTATCATGTGGAAAATGAATAAGCCTTATATATCTTTAGTAGGGAGAAAAAATGAAAGTCTTGGAAATCATTTTTATGTCTTCTAACCTCTTCATTTAGGTCTAGATATTCTCCACAATCCATCAAGGTATTTACAAAAATATTATAAATTTTTGAGTAATTAAAACTATTAAAATTAATTTAGAACCATTTTTATAATATATTCATGCAAAAAATATTTTAATATAACATTGAATAGCCCAAACATTTTATTATATGAAACATATTTTATTAATAATATATTATGAGGATAATGAGTCAAATTTTGACATTTAATGTTTGGATGACCGAGTAATAAATGATTTATTTATGAAACATATAATATAATTCTTTATAATATAATAATAATGATATGGCCTTACAATGCATCCATATCACACAATACAATCGGTTAGGTAGTTGAAGGATAACTATATATCATGCCTTATGAAAAACCCACACCATAGAATTTGATATGCCTTAGAATAATACCTATTATATCCTACCACATTATCAAATACTAAAATATGATATATCCAAAAATCATCATATGATTTTTACATCATTTAATGTATATCTTAATCAATGTACTGCTTGCAATTATATCTTATAAAAGTTGTGGGATTTCACCTTATATTATCATAAGTACAAAAAAAATTAAAACCATTTCCAAAACACAATTTATATAAATTAAAACAAACATTATATCATTAATTAGTAAATAATGGAAAATATTTGACCCTATTAATTAATTATCTATACCCAAGATACAGTTTAATCTTCCATTATCTCATTTAGAAAAATGTACTCCAATACATTAATTCACCAAATGTATCCTATAAAAAAATGATATATTTTTCTAATAGGTAAGGAAACCATGAGACACAATGTATTGAAATTGTAAAACCCCCACGGTATGTGTCATCATAGTTGATGGAATGTATGGTTTCAAGGAGAGTGGAAAAAGGATAATTTTTTTAATAATTTTTATTTAGAATTAGATTTTTAAAAATATTTAATATTTTTAAAATGATGTTTATGATGTAGTAGATCATGTGGAGTAGCCTTGAAAAGATATTTATGGGCATAATAGTATTAAAATGAACATTTTGGTGGCTCCAGTGAGTCCCAGGGTACCAGGTTGGGTAGAACTTGGAACTCGATTAGAGTTCTAGGGGTGATACCCCTATCTATTGTATCATGGTGTCCAATGTTGGTTTACTGAGAACCAAGTGTGTCCCATATCAATTTTTTAATTTGAGGATAGTGGGACAGTTATATTATAAAAAATATGAATCCACTATAGGTTCTCTATTTTTTGGTCATATTATAGGGGAGAGGCTGTGATCTATAATGACCCTCTCTTTTAATACATTAAAAGAATACGAAATTCTCCCATCATCTTATACATTAAAAAAATAAGCCCAATGTCCATATCTGCTTAGTGAATTTGGAAACATGGAAATAAAAACAACCGGTTCATAACACACCTACATCTTATTCAACATATTTTTTCATGACTAGAATACTTTTATACGTATCAAAATAAATACATTTCTTCTCATCTTAGAAATAATAAACAGTAATAGGGGTGATCTTAGATGCTCAATAAGGGTAATCATGGGAGATACATATACATGATAATTATTACAAATATTGTTAGTCGATAAAACATTAATCATGATTAAATAAAAAATCAATGAATTCATTATATAGTAATAATATATGAATTTTATGTTATTCCCATAAGAATATAAAAATGATTTTCATTTTAGTAATGACAACACTTAAAAGGATATAGTGGTAGTATGGGTTCACTCCCATACCGTAATTGGAGTCGTGGTTCACTCCCATTAATATCATAGTATTTGTAATAACCTAGATATTCTTTTCAGGAATGTTCTTCCTTTTCTGGTTGTTTTCTTTTGGAAAAGAGGAAAATCTAAAAATTTTAAAAGTACACGCTGTGTAGTGCGATGCAGCTGGAGGTCGTGTGATGGCCATGTCATGGCCACACACATGGCCATGTAGGGGTGACATGGAGGCTGCCTAAAGCAGAGTTCAAAAAAGGAATGTACATGTCGTGTACTTCACAAGTACATGCCATGTACTTTCTTTTTTCACTAAATGCACCAGGGTCGCCTCTAATCACCAGAATTGAATTTTTCTAGGTCATCTTAGTCCAAGAGCGCTGAGAAACAACCAATCATCGATGAGCCCCTGAATCTTCATCCATCCTCTGATTCAAAAACCAGTGAGTGAGTTGGAATCACAGCGGTGAGTTCTATATTCTCCTAGAGCATCGTTTCCCAATTCCTTCTCTTTTCCAAGTTATCTACGGTTGAATGTTTTAGACTTTTTTGTAGATCTTCGATGATCTAAGGAGATTCAAGCCCCATTGTTTTAGTATATCGATATCCTAACATCAAGGTAGGTGGTTTATCCATTTCTGTAGAAATTATTTTTGTATTATGTGCAAATTCCACAAATAACCTTGAGTGGGGTATTGCATGTTTATTTCTTTTACCCTATTGTTTTCTTTATTTTCTATTATTCTTGAGTAAAGGTTATTATTTGTGAATTGGGTAATTTTCTCTGCTTTGGATGTATTTTCCCATGCATGTTATTTTTTGTTTATGACTGTTTGGTCTTTTTTTCTTGTTACTCTTTTTCCAGTTCCATGACTAGTTTTGTGAATAGTGTGACTATTGTTATTTTATTATTTTAGGCCTTAGAATGCTATCCAAGTAGTTCATGAGGATTACATGGGGCGATACGAGTGCTATACATGTTTGACTTAAACTGGGTCGTGAGAACCTCATGTAGTACACCACAGGTAGAATGGACGAAAGGGCTTCTCTAGAGTGTCTTTATAATACCATGCGAGACAATAAGGGGAATAGACGTTATGGGCTTCCACATAGTGTCTGTAGTTCCTCAATATGGGCTGAAGGGGGAATGAGTCATTGAGTTCTTCCCTAGAGCGCCTTTAGTACGATACAAGACTATATGTGGAATTAACGGTGAGTGCTTCCCCAGAGAGTATATTATTTAGCTGAACCAGTGGGGTGAGACTGTTTGTTCCTCCTAGAGGGTTTCTTGTACATATAGGTTGAAAAAAAGGGGTTAGGCTATGAGAATTACCGAGTGGGTTACTTGTTTTTTCAACTTTCTTGAGTGGCTGCTTACATGTTTGTAAATTATGTGTTAGAAATTGTGGATTGTTTGCTCCTGAGTTATTTATATCTTAATGATTTCTGTAGTTTTTCTTACCATATATTCACTAACTTTTAGGCACAGTTCTTCCGGTGTTTTCATACTAGGATTCTGCCTCACACACTATTTGGGTCATGCATTTGGCCCCAAACAGAATATATTGTTGTAGGTATTTATAAGGGAAACAACCATTCGAATTCAGGTTCTTGATTGTTTTGGAGTTGGAGAGCATGGTACTATGCGATGTCTTGTGATGCTGAGGAGTTTATCTGCATTCATTTGTACTTTGGTTTAGAATTTTTGTATTCCATAATTCTGACATGTTCGGCTGTTTTCCTAGACATATATGTATCATGCATCATATATATATATATATATCTGCTCTAATTTTTTCCATTATCATTATTCCACTGTTACTATTGTTTGTTATTTACAGCATCCGCTGTTGTATGTATTTTTTTTACTTCTGATATGTACTCTTCCAATGAGGGAATAGTTTCCCCACTATCTCACCCAAGGCCCTCACTGCTATTCAGCAGCCTCTGGGATTTGGGGAAATGCGCTTGAGGCCATGTGAACAACCGGGTATGGGGTGCCTCAGGGTGGCTTCCAGAACCGGGACGTTACAAATTGGTATCAGAGGAATTATTTTCTCTTGAATTATAGTTCGGAGATTTTAGAAAGGGATTGGATGGAATATGTACTTGGTAATAATCTATGCACAGGAGTAGCAAACCATGTATAGGTAAAATCCAATCTACCTAATTTAATTTCAATTTTCGGGTTATGCGATTATTACAGTTGATTTGATTTCACCTTGAGTGATTCACATGTTTTGTGTTGTTACAATTGATTTTATTGAGTTTCTACTTATGTATCAACCTTATGAGATAATGGTATGTCATCCCATGCATCATATAGGCACTTGCTAGAAATCAAATGTCATTAATTCTTGCCATGTTATCTAGGACACATTAGCAATTGCATGTTGTTTTCATAGATGTTTTATAGAATATTCATGCTGTTGTGATAGATTCATTGATAAAAATATTTGTTTCTTTTTAAAGAATTCATTGTATAAGTTTTTACTATAATGAACACCAAATTTTGGTTTTTGAGTTGTTATTGGCCCTCATGGACTAGAATTTGGTGGATCATAGAATTTTTTACCTTGAATTTAACTTGTTAAAGATTCCAAACATTGATCCACGGGGAGTATGGCCCCTCATGGATCGGAATTTGGCACTTTCAGTGTTCGTTTCATTGTTTTTGGGCTCTGGAGTAGTTTCTGAGGCAAACTGTCTAAAAAAACTTAGAATACACGCCGTGTAGTTTTGAATACCATACATGTGTTATTCTTTTGGGGAAGAAATAGTTTTTCATAAGTACACACCATCTAACTTTTATACACGTTAGGTATTCTCTAACTATGTCACAGGATGTGTGGGAAGAGACACATGATAGGAGAAACCTTGTGGGAATACGCCGTGTACCAGTTGTGCACATCATTTTGTGTAATCCTAGAAGTCTTTCCATGTAGTTAACAATATGGTCGGTGGATTATGTTCATATACACACTGTGACCACATTGAACATGCCATGTAGTCTTGCCCAGGTACCTGACCGTGTCACGAAAAACACAGGTCAGTGTCATCTTTTCCCATACATACCGTGTCCGGCTGGAACACGCTGTGTAGTTTCAGTCGTGTAGCCGGTCGGGTAGCTAACCAGACAGTCAGTTGGGACTTCTTAGTACACGTCGATTCCTTTTAGAACACATCATGTAGTGTGACCTGGGTACATAGGCTGTGTCACTAACAAGATGGTCTAGATGAATATTGTTGAGTACATGTCATGTCTACCTTGAACACTCCGTGTAGTTTTGTCTTAAGAGAGCTGTGTGGCTAAACCGTGTTGAAGGACTCGGGGAGTAGAAGAGGATTCAGGTATACGCCCTGTGTTTGGGGTTCTACACGAACAATTTTGGCAGAAATTCACACCATTGTAAATGACTTAAGGGAACACTCCGTGTAGTCTTTATACATGTCATGTAGTCATGTTTTGTAAATAATTAGTGTCTTATTCTCTTGTTCCCTTCTTACACTCCTTGTTTTCTGTCCTTGAAAATTTTGATCTAAGGTGTGCATTTGGCCTTGCAGATTCATGGCACTGAGATGTCCTCCTATTGTACGCCAGTTTCTTGACGGTGATAAGACACCATATATGGCTGATTAGGGATTTCCCGCAGAGCCTCCTGTTATTCCAGCCTTGGCACCAGTATTGATACCGGTTATAGGAACCGATGCGTAGTTTAGGGAAAGCTTTCGGATGGTGATGCAAAACATTCAGGGGGCATTGCCTCCTCCCTCAACTATGGCAGACATGATGTGGGTTTTTTAGTAGTAGAATCCTCTCAACTTCTCGGGGGAAAGAGGACCTCAAGCAGCAGAGTCATGGATACAATCCATGATGATGATCTCTGAGCATCTGGAGATGCCTTTAGAAAGGCGGGTCAAGCTCTATACCTACATGCTACAAGAATCTGCCAAGAGGTGGGGGGACGTGATCTCACATGCAGGTCATTAGTAGGTTATGGCATGGTAGAAGTTTCAGTGTGTCTTTTACAACTACTTCTATCCAAAGACTCTGAGGGATGACTGAGCCCAGTTGTTCTTGAGCCTAGAGAAGGGTACTCATTCTATCAAGGATTATTCCTCTCATTTCACCGAGCATTAGTGTTCCACACCCCTGCAGAGCAGAGATGAGTAGTTCTTGGAATTGATGTTTAAATATGGGCTCAGATGGGAGATCTTATCATAGGTGAATATCTTCATGCTAACATCCATCACTTCCATCATCATCCCAAAATTGATTGCAGAGCGTAATCTGAGAGATTCCAGTGCTGAGAGGCAGGGAGGTTCCACTTCCATAGTTAGTGCTTCTCCTGCTAACAGTAGGAAGCACCGTATAGAGTCTACACGTGGTGATCTGAGGTAGAGAGACACATCTTCAGGTACTCAGGTGGTATGCTACTAGTGTGGAAGTGATGAGCATACAAGTCCGCAGTACTAGAGGGACTCAGTGGAGTGACAATCTTTCCACAAGATGAGTCACCTTCAATTTTTTTTCAATTTTCTCACCAGTACTAGGTGACAGGGGTTCATCCATGACTCCTCGTTCAGGAGCAGCTCCGTTAGTTTCTCACTAGTTTGGGAACTGGAGTTATTATGGTCGTTTTGGCCAAAGTAAAGGTTGAGGTCATTGTGTCCAGTCACCGGTCTATCAGCGACAGTGGGGCAGATCAGCTCAGAGCAGTCAGGCAAGGTCATAGCCATGGTACAGGTTAGACTTTTTCAGTGGAGTAGACCCAGTTGGATCAGGATCTTGGACCCTCTACAGTTTGAGGTACGATCTAAGTAGCCTCGGTTCTATCATCTGTACTTTTCGATACTGGGGATTCCCATATCTTTATCTCTGTTTCTGTTGTAGAGAGCCTTGGGCTCTACATCTTTTCCTCTACCGATACTTTAACTCTTGGAATGTCGTTGGGTACTAGGACAACTAGTTTACATCAGTGCTAGGAGTTCCCTCTTGAAGTTGTTGGGTATCATGTTCTATAGGATCTCTATGTCTTAGATATGACAGTCTATGATGTCATTATCGTAATGGACTAGAAATTTCCCTTCTAGGCAGTCATCGACTATTATCACCATAGGGTGAGTTTCATAAATCTAGAGGGTGGATCTTTTCTTCATAAAGGGTGAGTGGGATGTCCGGGAGAACAGATCGGGTCTAGAGCATCATTGGTCGAGAGAAGTTACAGTCCAAATTGCTAGTCATTATCTGGATCACCATGGGACTTCACAGTTAGACTTTCCAGTAATGGTGGATCATTTCTGAGATGTCTTTCCAGTGGGAATTTTTGGTTTTTCCTATGGAGCATGAGGTAGACTTTTCTATTGAGATCATCCCAGGAGCGGCACCGGTGTCGATTCCTCCTTATAGGATTGCTACAACTGATTTGCAAGAGCTCAAGAAGCAGTTGGAGGAGTTGCAAGAAAAGGGTTTCATCTAACCCGGTAATTCTCCATAGGGTTCACCTGTTCCATTTGCGAAGAAGGCAGATGGTACCCTCAGGCTTTGTGTGGATTCTCATAATTTGAACCAGTTAACGGTCAAGAACCGATATCCCATGTCAAAGATTGATGATCTCTTTGATCAGCTTTGAGGATTCTGGGTATTCTCGAATATTGACTTGAGCTTCGGTTACCATCTGTTTCGTATTAGACCATCAGATATACCACTTACTGCCTTCAGGAGCAGGTATTGTCTATACGAATATACCATTATACCGTTCGGTCTCACGAATGCGCCATCAGTTTTCAAGGAACTCTAGAACCGAGTGTTCCATCCATATTTGGACTAGTTCCTAGTGGTCATGCATGATATCATGGTGTACTACCACACTCGACATGACCATGCTACCCATCTTGAGATCATTTTGAGTACACTGAGGGAGAATCAGTTATATGCTAAACTCTTGATGAGCCACTTTTGGGTGGACCAGATCCACTTCTTGGGTCATGTTATCTCGAAGGCAGGTGTATCAGTAGACCCAGAGAAAGTGAGAGAAGTAGTTTCTTGGGAGCAGCCGAAGAACGTCTTTGAGGTCTGACCTAGAAGGGTGCGATGTTATTATGGTCATATTCTTGAGATTCAGCCTTTTAGAAGCTAAAAGGGTGGTTGACTTTAGCACTGATACTAGTCTTGCCAGAGCTGGGAAAGAGCTATAATATTTACTGTGATGCTTCATGTATCATGTTGGGGTCTGTTCTTATGAAGGGAGATGGATTCATTGTGTACAGGTCTCGGTAGTTGAGGCCACATGAGAAAAAATACCCAATGCATGATCTGGAGTTGGCAGCTGTTGTTCATGCCTTACATTGTTGCAGACATTACCTTCCAGGAGAGAATTTATTGGTTTTCACTTACCAAAAAAGTCTGAAGTAAATTTTCACTCAGTGTGATTTTAATATGTGAAAGTGGATGTGATTTGAGTACCTATAGTCCTTCAACTTCGAGTTTTCTTGAACGCCTGGGAAATGCAATGATTTGGCTGATGCCATGAGTAGAAGGACTTAGATACAGGCATTTCGGGGGGACAACAGTGAGTTGAAGTTGATGGCACTATTCTCCGAGATTCATTTGGAAGTGTACAATAGATAGGGGTAGACTTTTATATCTTCTATAGCTATTACTTCTACCCTTCTTGAATGAATAAGGATGAGCCAGCTATCAAACTCAGTAGGTCTAGTCCTGTTGGAGAGTGTGTCAGTAGAGGACCCAATTCATGGATGGACCAGAGGCGAGGATGCGATCTTGAATTTCTAGGGACGCGTATGGGTTCCAGTAGATATAGGCGAGGAGATGATGTGGGACTTTCATTCCTCGGTTTGGGTAGTTCATCATGGAGTCATAAAGATGTATCGGGATCTACACCAGCAGTGTTGGTGGCCAGGTATGAAGATGGATGTTGTTGGTTTCGTCATGAGATGTTCTACATGTCAGTAGGTGAAGGCGGATAATCAACGACTAGCAGGTCTTCTACAGCAGTTACCCATTCCCGAGTGGAAATAGGATGATGTTGCGATTGAATATGTTACCGGTTTACCGATATCGCCTCAGGGGAATGACGCAGTTTGAGTAGTCATTGACAGGCTCACGGATGTTGCTCGCTTCATGACGATCGAAGAGAACTACAATGCTGATGAGCTGGGCTATTTTATTTCTATGATATTGTATGTCTGTATGGAGTTCTACACTCCATTTTTTCAGATAGGGATGCTCGTTTGACTTCTCGTGTCGGGAAGGGGCTTTAGAAGGATTTGGGTACATAGGTACTTTTGAGTACATCATACCACCCCCAGACTAATGGCTAGTCCGATCGTATGATTCGGGTGCTTGATTAAAGGCTCCAATCATGAATTCATGAGCTTGGATGTTCTTGGGAGAAGTATATAACCCCTGGTGGAGTTCACCTACAACAATAGTTTTCAGGAAACTATTCATATGGCACCTTATGATCTTTTGTATGATAGGTCATGCCAATCACCCTTCTGTTGGTTAGAGGTAGGAGATGCATCGTTGATGGGACCTCATCTTGTTCATGAGATCACAGAGTGGATAGAGTTGATTTGGAAGAGGATGGATACTGCACTGTCTCAACAGATGTCATATGTTGATCAACAGATACGACCTCTAGAGTTTGAGGTTAGGGATCGGGTTTCCTACGTGTCACACTAAGGTTGGGGAAAAGAAGGATTTGGAGACACAGTAAGCTTTCACTGAGGTACGTAAGACCATTTGAGCTGTTGGAGAGAGTTGGGCCGGTTGCCTATGGGTTGCAGCTACCTCAGAGGTACCGGTCTATGCATGATGTTTTCATGCTTCTCATCTCCAGCATTAATTTTCAGACCCATCTCATGCCCTTCAACCTGAGGAGATTGAAATTAATGTGGATGTATCATTCTAGGAGCATCTGATCCGGAGTGTTGATCTTATTAAAATGGTTCTTCATGGATGGTTTGTTCTTCTAGTACCCATGCTATGGCATCACGAGTGGGTAAAGGAGGAGACTTGGGAGAGGGAGGCCGATGTGCAAGCATAGTGGCTAGAGCAATTTGAGGTTTCTTCTTTTATGCTGTGCTAGAGAATTTTGGTGATGAAATTCTTTAAGGGGGGATGTTTGTAAGAACCTACATCTTCTTTTCAGACATGTTCTTCTTCTTTTGGTCTTTTTTGAGTAAAAGAGAAAAATCTAGAAATTTTCAATGTACAGGCTGTGTACTGTGATGCCGCTGATGGTCGTGTGCTAGCCATGTCATGGCCACAAACACTTCCATTTAAGGGTGACATGGAGGCCGCCTAATGCGGAGTACATAAAAGGCGAGTACACACCATGTAATCCAAAAGTAGATGTAGTGTACTTATTTTTTCACTAAACGCACCGGGGTCGCGTCTAATCGCCAGAATTGACATCTTCTAGGTCGTCTTCATCTGAGATTGTCGAGTAACTATGGATCTTAATCAAGCCCTCGAGCCTCCATTCATCTTTTGATATGATCACTGGTGAGTGCATTGGAATCACAGTGGTGGGTTCTCTCTTCGCCTAGAGTATCGTTTCCCAATTCCCTCTCTTTTATATGTTATCATGGGTTGAACATTTTATAATTTTATTTATATATTCAATGTTAAAAGGTTATTCAAGACCCATTGTTCACGTATATCGATCTCCTAATATCATGGTAGGTGGTTTGTGCCATTTTGTTGAATGTATTTGAGTATTATGTGCAAATTCCACCAATACCCTTGAGAGGGGTATTGCGTGTTTACTATTTTTCCCATGTTGTTTTTGTGCTTTTCTTTTATTCTAGATAAAAGGTTACTGTTTGTGAAAAGGGTAATTTTCTTTTCATTGGACGTATTTTCCGATGCATGTTTTTCCTATTTATGACAATTTGATCTAGTTTTTATTGGTAGGCTACTTCCAGTTCCATGCCCAGTTTTTAGGATAGTGTGAATGTTTTTATTTTATGCTCATACGCCTTATAATGTTTTCCATTTAGTTCATGAGGTTTACTTTCGGTGATACGCATGCTATACATGTTTGACTTACACAGGGCCATGTGAACCGAGTGTAGTAGACCACATAGATAATGGACGTAAGGGATTCTCTTGAGTGTCATTATAATACGATGAAAGGCCACATGGGGAATTGACATTGAGTGATTCCTTAGAGTGTTTGTAGTTTTTTTGACGCGGGCCATAGGAGGAATGAGATGTTAAGTGCTTCCCTTGAATTCCTTTAGTTTGATATGAGACTATATGGGGAATTAATAGTGATTTCTCCCAGAGAGAGTCTATTCTTTATCTAAACCGGAGGGGTGAGACTGTGTGTGACTCCCAGAGGGTTTCTAGTACATGTAGGTTGAACCATATGGGTTAGTCTGTGAGAACTACCCTGAGGGTTATCTATTTTTTCTACTTTCTTGAGTGGATTATTACTTGTTTGTAAATTATGTGCTTGAAACTATAGACTATTTTCTGTCGAGTACTTTCTGTGTTACTGCATTTTATACCTTTGCCTACTATATATTCATTGACTATTAGGCACAGATCATCAGGTGGTTTCCTACGGGTATTTTGTCTCACACCTTGTTTGGGTCATGCTTATGGGCCCAAAGAGATTATATTATTTCAGGTATAGATAAGGGAAATTACCCTTCATCTTCATGTTCTTGATTTTTGTGGAGATAGAGAGAATGGGACCAAGATATGGGTTGCGATGCTGAGGAGTTAATCTTCTTTATATTGAACATTGGTTTTTCACTATTGTATTCCAGCATTGTGTCTTTTTTGGCTATTTTCCTAGACATATATGTATCAGGAATCATTTGTATATATATCTGATCCAGTTGTTTACTTTATCAGTCTTCTGATGTTATTGTTGTTTGGTATTTACTACCTAGACTATTGTATGTATTTGTTTACTTCTGCTGTGTACTCTGCCAATGAGGTCATAGTGTCCCCACTATCCCACCCAAGGCCCTCGTTTCTAGTCGGTAGCCTCTGGTGTTTGGGGAAATGCGCATGAGGCCAACTGACCAACTGGGTTCGAGGTGCCTCTAGGTGGCTTTTGGAACTGTGACATTACCGTATTCAAGCTTCACTCCAACAGATAACGTGGGAGACAAGTTCAATAATGTCAATCACACTAAATATAAATTTATACACAATGCATTAGAGGGAGATATAGGTCCCACTAAAATGATAATGAAATCATACAAATGGGTTCCATTATATGATAAATCATTTATCATATTATAACCAATGAATATAAATGGTTTTCATAAAAATCATGAAATCATAACATAACCCGTAGAAAATAAATGTGTTTTATAATTGTCATTAAATCATAAACATTACAATTTATTGAAAGAATATGAATTACATCATTTAAGTATATCCCTAGGAAAACATATGTAACGTCAAAAAATGATATTTTAGATGGGAATATTTGTTGAGAGAACCAATGAAAACAATTCTTGATGAAATTTTATTTTCTTATTTGAAAATATATTTTTACTAAAAATACTAAGAAATTTTTAAAAAATAAATTTCCTTGAAAATAAACTCCAAAGCTTTTAGTGGAAACATGATGGTAATCATGCATAATAATAAATAAAAAAAATACATTAATGAAGTATACGTTAAAAAATTATTCTTGTAATTTTACGAAATAAATAGATATAACTAAAATTTTAGGAAACATTTCCATGACTCCTTTCAAAACATTTTAAAACAATCATACATGGAAAAAAATTAAATTAAGAAAATTAAGATGAATATTAAAAACATTTTGTAATTTTTTATGAAACATGGATATGTATGTTAATCATACCCCATGAAGTACATACACACAAATAATATAGAAATGTAATGATATTTTAAAATTAAACATTTTTATTTGAAAAACACTTTTTTTAGCATAAAATCCTTTGGAATATCAATTTACTGAAAATGATTTTATAATATATTTTAAAAGCATATCTTGATGAAAACAATCTTTGAACATTTCAAAGTTTATGATACCACATTGAAACATTTGAATCATAATCCCCAAGAAATAATAACATCAAATGATGCTTAAAATATATAAAATAAGCATATTATAGTTGTAACATGTAAAATGTAGTATAAAATCCACATAAAAGAATAATGGTTCATAATAATACTTGTGTTTCAATTATGGAAATTTGAGACAAAACTACAACACTCATTTAGTTACTGTAGAACATGAAACCCCATAAAATAGAGATCTTCAAATGGATATTTACTTACACATAAATTAAATTTTATAGTTAAAGTAATACATTCATGGGTAGTATGTGCACCAAATAAAAGAAATAAGTGGTTAATAAGGAATATATCTCACAAAAAAAGTGAGTTGAAATTCCCTTAAATATTGTCTTGAATATATTATTAGTCATAAAACATCATTTATAATAAGAAATATCTTAATAATAATATATAATAGAAACATGTTCAAATGAATAATACCATATATGATTTACTTACGAAACTCTATTACCCATTTGTAGTTAACTCAATGATTATGATATGTTTCGAGTGACATATTCATTGTTAATCATACATGTTACTAATTTTTATTATTGATTATAGTGATATAATTGTATATAGAAAATTAAAACTTATAAATAATCATTAATATTCAATATATATGTATTTATAAAAATATTTAATGATAAAATCAAATTTCATTTCATGGATATTTTAGGTTATACATACACATGAACATTATTATCACATTTTGTCATATTTATAGAATGAAAGTAGATGAAATTTTTGTAAATATATATATGTATATATATATATAATTACATTAGTTTTAATATTTCATAAATATAATATATTATTACTAAAAAAATCCCTAATTCACTTCATGTTATATGTAAACGTATCACATCGCTTTGAGGAGGCGGTAGTCAACATGCCCACAAATGATGTTCTCACATATTCACAATATAGAATTCATGGATGTAATTTTAATATAAAATTTAAATAATATTATATTTTTTTAGAATATTATTTTACTATAAATATATTTTAATCCCATTCTTGTCATATGTAATTAAAGAATAATAAAAACATTATTCACAAAGTTGATTACCCGACAAAATGTGGATAATAATTTCATCCCATTAAATATGTGGAGATATGAAATGAAATGGATTCGAGATATTAAATTTGAAATATAAAAATATTATATGTACATTATTATAGAGTTAACACTAATTTATGGATGATGTAATTCTAGAGAAAGTAGAAAATGAAAAGAAATTAAGGGAGGTGCCTTGTGCAAATTAACTATTGAATATCAGCTCCTTGAGAGACACTTGAGGACATGGATTTGATTTTTTATTGATAAAAGAAGAACTTGTTGTGGAAATATTGAATATAAGAGGATCTTTCATAAGTTTTTTGTTCCAAATTTCTTTTTGGGTTGAAATAGTTTTATGATGGGTGAGTTTTGTACTTGAGGAGTGGTGGGTTTAAGTGATTAAAAAATAAATATTTTAAATTTAAATCCAACCATTTTTATGGAAATTAAATTCAATGAAAATATAAGGGAATTAATATTCTTGATGATTTATTGGGTTGATTCACACCTCATCTAACAATTATATGTTATCATATTTGGTATTTTAATCCATTATCCTTTTATTGTTAAAAGGTTTCATTTTTACATATACAATTGTACATAATTTTTTTTCCGTGGTGAAATATTATATATCTTAAAAATAAATTGAACATAAAATATAATTTAAATCTTCTCTATCAGAATATTAATTTTTTTCATAATTCAATTAACATAATTTAAAAAATTAGATTTTAAATTAACCCTAGAGACAAAACGAAATAGCATGGTTTGAAAGAAAGGTATTCAAAAGATTAAAATTTTTTTATATACATTTTTAATTTTAAATTGATTTAAATGACTACAATTAGGGTTATATATAAATAATTGAACTAATCATAATTTTAATGAAATTATATTTGATATTTACTATATAAATATAGTTGATTAATATGCATTTTTGAACAAAAATGTAGTATTTTTCAAAAATTATCCAAACATGAATTTTCTCAAAAAAAAGAAAAATAAACCATAAAATGTAAATATTTAAATCCCTTTTTCAAATATGATGTTTATAATTTCAAATTATAATTATTAAATTGTAAAAATTAATATTTAAAATGGTTTTACAATTAAAAGGTGATATAATTACCCTTTTGAAAAAAATTGAGTTTTAAATGTAAAATTTGGTTTTTATATGTTATTCCTATAGGATCTATTAGATGAAAATAAAAAAAATATTTAATATACAACATATATTTTTCACTAACACCGCTCACTAATTTCAATTAATTAAATTTATTTAACCACAATGTCTTTGGGAGCATAAATATAAAAATATATCCTTTATAATAAATTGGTATATATTATCATTTTAATTAATTTGTAACTAATGTATTTATATTAAAAATATTGTATTTTTAAAATTTATTTAATTATATTAAGTAAATATAATTTAATAAAGTGGTAATATATTATAATATTAAATAAATAATATTAATAATAAATTATTATTTGGAAAACCTGTTTCTTGCATGTAACCCAAGATATTGATGGAAGTCAATATTATGTGAAACAGATTCTAAGAATATTGTAACATATACCTCATGCTAAGATAGTATTTCATATTGTGAAAAATTATCATGGTATTTCATATAATGAGTGATAAACATTGTGTTTTTTACATAACAAAAATAAAAATTCAATATTGTGTGAAATGAAAAATAAGAAAATCATTAAAAAATTTATAAAAAAATATTTCTCAAATTCTTGAGCTGTAATATTCTACCCACCTTAATATGAATTTTCACCGTATAATTTATTATGGGGTTTTTTAGGGTTAATACTTCATTGTTTATTTTATAGAAACCCACATCGAAAAAATAAAAAAATATCATTTTGAAAAGGAAAATTTTAAAAATAAGAGTTAAAAATGTATAGTATAACGATGTTTCTATATAGGATAAATTATGTGAGGATTTTTGAATGGAGAAAACATGTAAATAATCACAGTTATTGATAAATATCACGTATCACATTACTTTCGATGATCCATAGGAAGCTAACAATAAAAAAACAATAAACTAATTAAACATGAAAGGGTACTTGATATCTTCAAAATGATGAAAATAAGATAACCATTATAATTCATGATTTTTTTCTTAATGATAATAGAATATAATGAGGATACATAATTACTTGATTTCATCATAATCTCTCCATATTTTTCCCTTGATTAATTTCCTCACCATATACTATTCCAACAAATGAAGTTGAATTTATCATTCCTATTGAATTTGTCAATCATGAAAGGCATAAAGAGAATGATATGTCATTCTGTCTACATTATTACACCAAATAATTTTTGGAAAAGTTATCAAATAAGCATTAAAACTTAATTGGAAAGATAATAATTTATCTAAAAAACATCATCTAAAATATATATTAAAATATTTAAAAATTGATCACCATAAAATCTTTTCAAAGTATAAAAATTATAAACATTAGAAAGAATCTCACTAAATCACATTAACGTTTTTCTCACATATATCATAGGGAAGCTCTTTATTTTCACCTTCCAATAATTTTAATACCTTAATCATTGATTCTTTTGAAACAAGGTAATAACCTGAACTACCATGTATCCTTAATTAAAACATGCATGTTTTTTTATTAGAATTTTTATTTGATAAGTTCCCTATGTCTCAAATAGTTATAACCATCAGGAATGATAGAATAACCAACATCCAAAAAAATCCTTAATAAATCCCAAGGAAATAAGTAAAATCTAATTTTCTTATTCATATCCAACATATATTTATCCAAAAAAACTATCACATCATATTGGATATATTAAGGGTTATCTTACCTTAGTAAAAATATCAATTTACCATTAAATCACTTTTCAAATCTAGAAAAATCATTATACACAGACTTGTAAATAATGTGTGAATTACTCAAACTAAACAATCCTTGTATATAACAGTATTCATATAAAAAAATTATTGTATCCAAATACATCAAGACGTTGATTATTCTAATTCATTCTTAATCCACAAGAAGGTGACTCATATTATTAATTAATACATATTTCCTTTCACATTTCATTTGTTGTCCCATCATCATCATTAGTATTTCCATTAATTATACCACCTTTTTTATTCTCTTTATGATCCTTCTACTTAGGAAATTGATTTTCATAATGACAATTCATTACACAATTAAAAAATTTAACTATTGTTGATGAATTATGGAGGAAAATATTCCCATCAATTTCATTTACTTATCCCTTCAATTTTCTTTTGTAGTGAATTTATTTGTGTCCTTATTTTCTATATTCAAAATAACATATTGTTCATTTAATACATTTAAATCGGTGGTTGATTCCAAATTCTTAACATAAAAAGAAACCAAATAACTTTTCCCATGTTCTCTATTACCCAGACTCCCAATGAACTCATTACTTCAATTCATTGTTGAGTCAAAGAATTGGCTAAGGTAAAATTTTTTAATTATGATCTATGAAAACAAACTAAATCCTTAACTCTTGTAACCTTCCAATTTGACTTCCCAAAATTGAATTTCCAATCACATTCTATTTCAACCAATTGTTTTTGGTTCCCTACATTATGTAAAAATAGAAATCATGGAATAATAAAATGTTATCATTGTATAAACCACATAATCATGAAAAATCACATATTTTATGTCAAAATAATTATACATAATTTTCCATCTATGATAACATTTAATTTTTCAAAGATACATACCTTAAATTATCCTTAAAAATATCACTAAGGATCTCAATATGTATTCTAATTCCAAAGGATGACTAAGCCTTCACATTGATACCATCTATAGACACCCTCATTTTTCATCTATTAACATTACATGATTATTTTGGATAATTTCAATCATTAGTCAATGAATTGACATAATACGGAATTAGTTAATTGACATTGAAAAAATGGAAAGAAACACTACTATTTCATAACATTTCTACTTCTTCTCCCACATAATTATTCATTACAAGAACACTTTTCATAATATTATTCAGCAAACCGTGAACAATTTTAATCCCATGAGATATACATAAAGGACTATGTCCACCAATAGGGTTATGAGAGTTAACCATGACTACCAAGATGTTAAGGGGAGTGAACCATGACTACCAAAATTATATAGGTCTGATCCCATAGTTCAATTATGGTCTTGGAATTGATTCCTTTATTACTATAGAAATAATTTTTATATGATTATGTTCCTCTTATAAATTTCATGTCTTATTCTTATGTTATGATTTCATGGATTAAGTAATATATATATACACACATATTAATATACATGAAATTTAATTTCATTCTCTCAATATTAAAAGAAACATAAAATATCAGTCATGCATACGTATGATTTACCACCTCCATGACCGATTTCTTATCCTCAAATATTATAATAAATAATTATTTTTTATTATATATGATATTTATATCATGTTTTTTACTCTAGACATAATTAAATATTTAGAATCAAGAATATCAAGTCAAAAAATGTATGATTAACAAACAAAATATCACCCAAAAACATAACTAAATAATAGAGTTAATATAATAAAGACAATATAATGTATTATTTAAAAAATATGTGGTACTATAAATATGAATATCATTCACTATCAGTTAAATAATATTGTTATACTTCTTCTCCCACGTAATTTTTAGAACCAACAAAACATATGTATAATAAGTATAACAATAATATGCAACTAACAGTGAATTATATTCATATTTATAGTACCATATATTTTTTACTTAATATATTATATTATCATTATGATATTAACTCCATGATTTAGTTATGTTTTTGGGTGATATTTTTTATGTTAATCGTACATGTAATGACTTGATATTCTTAATTCTAAATATTTAATTATGTCTAGAGTAAAAAACCAGATATATATATCATATATAATAAAAAAATTATTATAATATTTGAGGATAAGAAATCGGTTATGGAGATGGTACATCACACGTATTAATGACTGATAATTTAAATTTCTGGTAATATTGAGAGAATGAAATTAAATTACATGTATATTAATATGTGTGTATATATTTATAATATATTTATAGTATCATTAATATATCATTAAAATAATGTATTTTTAATAAAAAAATCCTTAATTACTTCCATGTGTAGTGTGAATGAATCACTTTGTTTTTATGAGGCAGTAGTCAACATGTCCACAAAAAATGTTTCTGTATATCCACAATATGGAAATCATTAAAGTATGGATAATGTAAAATATCAAGAATATTAAATAAATTAATAAAAATATATAATCTATATAATAAAAAATATATTTTTAAGAGAATCCATGAAGGCGGTAATGTAAAAAGATGAATAACATTATTCATAGATGTGATTCACCAGCATACCTTGGACAATAATTTTATTTAATTGGATAAGACGACATGAGAAACAAGAGCGATATGATATATTACATTATAAAAAAACTATATTATATATATTATAATTTATTTATCAAACATTGATTAATGAAATAGGATAGTAGAATGTTGATAAAGGATTGCAATTAAGGGAGGTACATTACAAAAATTTACTCTTGAATGTCACTCACCTTAGAGACCATTGAGGACTATGGATTTTGTATTTTCAAGTTAAAATAAGAACGTAAACATTTTCATAGAGTGTGGGAGATTTTTTATAATTTATTTGAGGAGATATAAGTCATTTTTGGATGAAATGATGTGGTATTTACACTAGATGATAGGTGGGTTGAAGTGATTAAACAATGGATATTTCATATTTAATGTAAAAAAATAATGAATTGGAATAAAATTAATCAAATTATTTTGGTAATTAATAATTTTTTGTCCTAAAGAGACTATCCATAACTCAAAAACATTTGAACGTAGTAGTTTTTTGGTATTTTAAACATTTACCCTTTTAAGATTATCATGTTTCATTTTTTACCTCTACTGTGATAAATACTTTTTTTACCATTATAGCAATTTTTATACCCATAAATGAAATAAACTCTGAAACCGAATATGGAACTTGTGTTTAAATAAATAGAATAAATTTTTTCAAATTTAATTCCCAAAATTGGAGATATTATAATAAAAATTGAACCCAAAGACAAAACCAAACAGGGAGTTTTTATATTGAAATGATCCAGGGTTTAAAATGTTTTTATATATAATTTAAATGTAGAATTTATTAAAATATATCAAAACATATTTAATGAAGTTTATTTCAAATAAATATACTTAAAAAAATTAAAATATAATTTTAATATATGAATAATGTAAACATAACTAAAGTTTGGAACAAAAATGGATTATTTATTACGATTCACCTGAAAAAGATTTTTGTTAGAAAAATAAAAATAATTAATCCAAATCAAATTTTTACATCCCTATATAAAATAATATGTTTATTTTTATATAAAAATTTTAGATGTGTCTAAATTTATATTAAAAATTCTATCAACATTAAATGGATGTATGTTACCCTTTTGAAAAATATAGGGTTATACAAGAAACATTTGGTTTGTTCTTATTTTATGCATATAAAATCTATGATATTAATATAAAAAATATATTATTTAATATATCACATATATTTTTGTATAATACCAGTCACTAATTTCATTTAATTATATTTATTGAGAAAAAATATCTTTGGAAGAAAAAATAACTAAAAATATTTATTTTATAATCTATTAGTATATATTTTCATTAATGATGAATTAGTAAGAAAAAAATTGTTATTATAAAACATATATTTCATTATTGTGTTAATGTTATCCATAATATATAATTTGAAAAGTAGTTTATATATACAATATTAAATAATAATATTATATATAGTTCAGTAATACTCGATCTTAGATGTAAAACAATATATCTAAAGAAATAATCTTTTTTGTTTAACAACAGACAATAATAGTGTTGTGTATAATGAAATCTAATATGGTGCTGGGTGTAAGACAATAATGACTATTTTTGTATAAAATGAAAGACAAACATAGTGTATTTTGTATAAAAAATATATATTCCGTATTGTGTGAAATGAAAAATATCAAAAAGATTAAATTAATTTAAAAAATATATTTCATAATGTATCTATGAATTGAATCCCCTCCTTCCCTATTACAATTCCATTATTTTATAATGATTCATGGAAGATAGAGCGTGATTATTCATCAATTTAATTTGGGTTCATCTAATCCCTTTATTCACATTCTTCCTTCAATGTTGTCTTTTGATTTCAGTGGTTTAATGCTAGGGTTTTTGGGCTAATACCACAAGATCATTGTAGAATCAAGTTGACATGAAGGGGACGTTATTAAAGAGGCTACATGAGGCATAAGGTGTATGAACACATGTGGTTTCGCATAATATTAAAAGTGGGATATTTTGTATCATAATTTATATGGATTTTTTTCATATTGGTAATGATTTAATTGGTGGATCGTTACTAGAAGTTTTATCATTGGTTGGTAGTAAAATATGGTGTATTCAAATGGAGAACTACACCACGTTTATTATAGATTCAATAAGAATATTTTATCTAGTGTGTTTTTCAAATATACCGAAAGGGATTGGTTGTAGATCAATCATCGTAAATAAATTTATGTGTTTTTTATTTAATTAAAATATATATTTTATGGTGTTATGGACTCATGGATGTAGTTTATGACTATTCTACATTTGGATGAGCTTGAGTGTTTGTTATTAGGCCCCACATGAAGGGGGTAAATATATTATTGAGGTAGGTGGTGCCTATTTTTACCGTGTTTTATTGTTATTCATGTATTTTTGGAATTTTATGATACATTATGTTGGAGTGTGAGACCCTAATAGGAATTTTGGGTGGTTTCCCTTATTATATATGATTCATGGGAGTTTGATGGGTCTTAGTGATTCCTCAAGTATTGAATATTATTTTCTAGCTACGAATTTCTATTGTTTTTGTATGTGAGACATACTATAAGTAATATTTCAATTAAATAGGGTTCACATTACTCAATAATATCATTATCTATAATGTGTGGTTCATTGGGTGAGTGATTCTAAAATATAAAAAAATTAGGTTTGAGAATATGGGATGATTTGGGAATGGTTGTATAGGTATGGGAATTTGTGTGCATTTGAGAAGGATTATTTAATAGATCAAACTAGTTTATTTGACTACATGATGAATTATCATGGTATACCATGAAATTTATAGGTCAACTAAACCATATTTTTTTACCAACAATCCATCGATGGTCACATGGTTCAAGGAAGTGGATTAATACACAAGGAAATGATCCATGATGGCTACCCCTGTAATTATAAATTTTTGATCATTTTATGGCTTCATCGAGTGTTCCTTTATGAATGTAACAAACATATATGATGAACTAGTTGGGGTTGACCTTTTTAGTGGGACTTTAATATGATGATCTCCATTTATAGTGTCTCTTTTGAGTTGGGTGATAGTAGGGATCAAGGTTATCATGGGGTGAGGTCAGGATTGGTATGTGGGAACCATGTATACAATGTATTGTCCATGGGTATCCTTGTATGGTATTTGGTTGGATGGACCAAATAATAGAGTGATATATCATTCATAATGTATATTTTTGGTAGTTATTTGATTGTTTTTATAGTTATTTACTGATAATGGATATGTTATTATTATAGTGATGGATTACTCAGCTTAGTTGTGGTATTGGTGATGTATAGATCACCTAGGTTAGTATACTAGTGGTAAATAATCCAACTCAGTGAGTGGTGAGAGATTTCTTATTGGGGATACATTTTTATCCAAATAATATATAATTCACCCTGTTACTTCTTGGATTGATGGAAAATCAATCACATGTGGTTTGGTTACTACATAGTGATAAATCATTCAAATAATGATATATCATTCACCAAGGGATTATGTTTTTGTGAATGTCCATTTACCATGGTTATTTATAGTTGAAAAAAATCATTCACCTTGAAATAAATTATTTACCTTTCGAATTATTATTATCTTAGATAGTCCACCTTGGGAATGTGGTTTGGAAATGTACTATTCACCTTGAGGATGGTTATAGTGGTACAAAATTAAAATGGGGGTTAATATTTAGTGACAAATTATGTTACTTTAGGATTATTAAAATGGTAAACAATACACCTTGGTATTGTTATTTAGTGATGGATGATACTTATTGGTAATTTTGGTGGTGATTGATCATCTATTTGAGGGATATGTTTTAGTGATGCATCATTCATAAGTGGAATATCATTTAGGGATATATCAATTGCCCTAGGGTTTTTATTTGTGATATATCATTAAAATTAGGTGTGGTATTGTTCATAGTATTTTTAACATGATTGTAGAACTAGAGATAAATAATTCACAGTAATAGTTTATTGAGGACATGATAGAATCTTCCTATTCTGAAACAGACTTAAGAAGATTTTAGTTGTCCATAGGGTAACATCCTGAGTACCAAATTGATTTAAAATTGAATTAATGTGAGGTTTATGTATTTATTTTCCATTAATTATATGTATATATATAATGTTTTTATTAGGAACACAATTTGTGTTGGTCTATAGGTATTTCATCCTACACCCTACATGGGAACTTTGTTCCCCATTAAGTCCTTATGTTTAGAATATATGTTATTGGAAAATTTCTTGCATTAAAATTAATGAAAATATAGATATTAGTTGAGTTAGAGAGATCAATATACTGATATTATGAGGATGGTGGTTGGGTCTCAATGTCTGTTTTATTTATCTGGTTCTGTTTATGATCATATTATGGGAGATACTTCGTCTATTGTATGATTGTACAACTTAAATGAGTTACATCATATAATAGAATTTAATTAATGTGGATATGGTTTCCCTCAAATTTAATTCCTTATTATATACATTAATTTTATATATGTTATGTATATATCCATTTTTTGTTTTTATTGATAATAATAATGGATATAGTCCCCCCATGTCATTAAAAATCCTAACTATTGGTCAATTACCTATGGAGTATAGAGAGGTGCACTGGAGTTCACATGGAAGCCTCCTAATTAAATAAATTATGTTCAATAAGGCTAGATACATTATATAAATCATATAAAACAATTCATATAATATTATTTCATAGAGTATGGATTGACCATACAGATGTACCCATCATAGTTCATTCTCCCTGATAGTTGAGCACCTGACATGCCCCCAATCCAATAGATCTGCTGATAACAATCCATTTATATATTTATGGATGTAAACATTATATATCTATATAAGACTAGGTAAAAAATTAAATATTGATTATATGGGAGTATAACTACCATATGGATAAAACTCAACTGATGGCATGATCAACAACACACCCATTCAACCATGATTTTCTCAACCTCCTAGCTAGGGTATGAATGGTGTCAATGTACAAAATTCCTAAAATTTTGTATCAATTATATCCCTATGTAATTGATAAATCCAAATGTAAAACATTCACCCATTATATTACAAATAATTAGTTTATAACACTTTATGTGGTATACATCATGGTTCATCTAGTAGAAAAAACTAATTTTATGTCTCATTTGTAAATAAAATAACTCAATCTAAAATCCAACTCACACTAACGTAAATATTTTATCACAACCTACAATACTCGATGATAAAATATAGTTATGGTTATCCCAATGTCATATATCAAGATGCTAATTACTATAATAATTCATGAATATGAATATATAAAATATTAAATAATGATAAATCAATGTATATTTATATACGGCATTATATATAAAATTCTTAATATCTTTTATTAATACATAAAAAACTATAGAAAAGAAAAAGTATCATATCTAATATGTAGGTATTACATAATGTATTATGTTTTCGATGCTTTTAGGATTTTTCTAAACTAATCACATATCAATGCAATTCAATCCACAACAATGTTTAAGCATATGATAAAATAATCCCAATAAATGTCCCTAAATATGTAACATATATGAATAAATCTATATTGTATAATTGTGAGATAGGGATAATATTCCTAAGGTTTAACATTTTAGAAAGAATTCAATATCCTTTAATTCATAATATCTATTGTTAGTATGTTAACAACAATAAATATTCTACTATGAACACATTTTATAATCATTATCATTATCATGGAACCTTTCTATTTAAACAATTATTTTATATTATTTAGGTAACAAAATGTTACTCTTTACATTATTAATTTAAAAATATAATTTTAAATCCATTTCATTAAGTGACATTAAAATTTAATTTGACTGCCATAATTTTTTTATTTGTTATATATTAACTTCTTTACGTCAAAAAACACTCCCAAAAGATTCTTAGAAACAATATACTTCTTATAAATTTATATTATGATAAAAAAACGCATTTTTTTAAAAAAAATAAAAATTATTTGCAATTTGTGGTAATATTTAAACAATAATCACATACCAACCATATATTATATTTTATTTTATGAGTGTAATAAAATTTTATGAAATGAATAAATTTTACATTAACATTTTCCACCAAAGGGTGGTGGGAACCCTTCCCTAAATTTTTAAAAATAAAATAGATTATGAATTTAATCTTGTATGATACCCTATTTATTGTTGTGTAATTTTGAATCCATTTTATAAAAATGGATTGAACATAACCATGTTTATTTTAAATATAAATTTATACCTTTTATCAAATTTACACTTTTTATAAATACCCCTTTTTGTATAAGAGAAAAAATTATTAAAATAAAAAATATTTTTTTTCATAGTATCATATGGATTTAAATAAATTCACCAGATCAAAAATCAAGATGTAGAAACTCCATTATCCAAAAATTTAATTCCAAAATTATGCTATGAAAAATAAATCAACAAAATTTTTTAACTCATGTATATTTAAAGACAATTAAAATATAAATTTGTAATCGTTTACCGTTCTAAATCTACCAATCTATTTCTATAATACATTACATATGTGAACACTCCATTTAGATTCATTAAACCAATTGGTTTTTTAAAAAATACTTTTCTACGGACCATTATTTCGATAAAAAAAAATTTACTCATTCATAAATCCTCTATTAGGTTTAAAATACCTTCCCTCATAACTAGATGATACATTCTTCAACCTTACAAAATATTTTTTATTCTTGTTATTTTATCATTAACTCTCATGTATTGCCAATATAGAACTCGACCTGAGTCCTCCCATGCCCATCTCAACCATACACAACATATTCATGCGTTTAGTTAAAACATTTTCGGATTTATACATATTATATTTCATAATAATCTATTAGAACCTCTTTAATAGTGACATATGAATGAATTCCAAACCTAGATAAAGTATTAATAGTGACACCAACCAATCCATGACACTGACATTCTGATAAATATTATGCACAATAGTGGATATTGATTTTGGTCTAGATATATTACGTTATAAAATTATTTTGTAATATCATACCTCTCACTAATATTATATTCAATAAAAATCAATTTTAAGTTATATATTATGTTTTACACATCAATATCCTCTTGTTTTTTGAATAATATGTTCCATGGACAAAAGCATGATATTACATAAATAAAAAGAATCCTTGAAATTATTATCGTAATAAACCTTATCTATTTATTAAATAACATCATTTTTTTGGGTATTTAGGATAGTCGTATTCTAACACATAATTTTTTACTTATTTATTAAGAATGATTCTCTAGTTTCATTATATGTTTAATTTTTTTTGTCTATTATGATTTTCCTTCATAGTGATTGATATCAAATCCTTATTTGATAATAATGATGAAATTTATCTAAACAAAATTTATTAGATGACTATAATTTTTTACAATAAATAAATAAGGAATTATATTTAATATATGTAACACCCAAACCCAAACTAATGGGTCTGAGCTAGAGATCCAAAATACCCCAAGTATGTCTCTTAATATGCATGTGGCTACAAACTACCAAAGAGTGTCTAAATGCAATCAATGGGGAGACTATGCCCTCAATATCATAGTCATAAACAATATATAAAAATTAGATATAAGCAAATAAAAATAATCAAAGAGGATGATTAATAATTATAATGCCATGCATATCATACAAGTAAATAAACTAGGCTCCCAATGTAGAAATTAAAAAAAAGAATATAAGGTTGACATAAAAAACACTATGAAATACTTCATAATTCATCCGAATAACCCCACTATCTCTATTCCCCCCATTTAGTCATATTACATTGTACCATTTCACTTAAATAGATTCCTATACCTAAATTATTCACATGCATCGAGATACTTGTGTAGAGTTTGAGTAATAAACCTTGTAGGTCACCACCAATGAATCATTGGCATGTTCACATAGGTATAACATATGTATTTTATGATATAATAAATGTGAAATCATGTAAAAACTAATATATTGAAGAATATTGTTCAAATAAACTGACCAATGTTCCCAAACATAAAGAATTCAGCTTCATGTCATTGGGATAATTGTGATAAATATAAGATGAAATCAATAGCTATCCACAGGGATGATCAAAATTTCACTCATAATCCACAAGGAAGCAGAAGAAAATTCCACTTTCAATATACAATGAATCAAGTTATCATGTCACATAGTATCTACATGTCATAAAGTCAACATTTCACAAGATATCTAAAAGTCATTGAGATTACATGTCACATGGAATTAGCATGGCATCAAGACAGAATGTCACATGGAAACCCTAAGGAACTGAGGAAACAAGTCACCTTCCCTTAACTGGTCCATCATCACCATTTTTTCTTATCATGTTCACTCCCCTATTAAGGGACAACCATATCTTGATGGTCTACCTATTCCAAGTACCCAAATAGTGCATCCAATTGCAATGTAATACACACAATGTATAAGAGCTTATAAAGATGGAAAAATAAATTCATTATAAAAATTTAGTAGAAAGAAACACAATTGTTTGATCAATATAAAATATGGTATCAAGATACATAATTGTACTCAATGAATCTAGTACTCTAAATGGGTATCACAGGAGACACACACACCCACATGTGAGTTTTGTCAAGAATGGTAAAAATGTTGTACTAATAAATGAATCATTCAAATGAAACATTGGTATAAAAGGGACCTAAATGGTAATGAAATTCATGTCTTAATCTAATTAATAATGTACTCCAATTGTTTTTAAAGGTTAAAAAAATGAAACTTTTTTATATAAATAATTAACTATATTAGACATTAACTATATATATCATGGGATATAAATAATTATGAAATATGTTTAGAAAAGAGGCATAAAGAGATTCCATGTAAATAATGGTGGTTCTAGAATCCCATTACTCATTGAGTACATTAACAAAACTAATTCAGCGATAATTCAAAGAAGATGAAATTAATTCCCAAGACCATTCTCAATTAAATAACAGATCATGGATTCCGTTACAATAATATAAAATAAACTTTTGTTTAGTTAATGGACATAGATGTGACATCAATCCATCATTAACACATTGATATGAAATTATATTAAGAAGAAGAGGGATTCATGATGATCAATCTATGATAACATACTTTGAAACATACATCATTGATAATATACCTGTATTTGGTTAAAGGAAAGTCATAAACACATTTAATATCACACCAATCTACAAAGAAACCTTTAATATCATGTTATTTAATAATGAAAAACAATAATATTTTTCATTATATTATAGCCCATTCATCAATCATCCATCAAGAAGAGGTTAAGGAATTTGAAAAGAGCAGAAACTAATTATGGTTCATAGATGGTGGGAGGACACATCGTGTGAATGCTGATGACCATATGGGGGAAGGGACACATCTTCTTACGTAGTGTGGTGTAGAGACATCTAGGTTTTGTTGGGTTTGTAGCCGAAAAGAGTAATTGGTGAACTAGAACCAATCATATGTCCATGTACATATATTTGGGTTAAATAGAGATCCTCTACCATGTTTTTATAGCGTGGTAGTACAATGATATAGGGTATTCGTAAGGTGGAAATACAGCGAGAAGAAAATGATCACGACACAGTGTTTGGTTCATACCCCGAACCTTCATGTAATAGGGGAATATGTCCATAAAATTCTAATGGGTCTTCAATCCAATGGGCCTTTAGGTTGTGTAAAGGGTTACCAATAAACCCCATTTAAAAGAAGAATTCTTTTCATTCATAAATAGGTTTTTATTCCAACTACGATTAATGAAATTATTCTACCATCATATATATCATTGACCTATCATATCTCATTGAATATATATTATATAAGAAGATGAATGTTGTGTAGATGAAGAAAAAACATACCATTTTAGTGTCACTAGATTTATATATCCTTGAATAACCAATAGAAGATGAATTGGAGATGTCAAGAGTCAAGGTGGAAAGTTATAAACTCATTATAGGGTTATTATGGTTGAAATTTGGTTTGAAAAAATTCCCAATCTATATTGAATTGAAAATACATGGTGTGAATTTAATGCATATCATATTAGTATATATTAGTGACATGGTGGGCCTCACTGGCAATCTAGTTGTTATAGAAACCTAAACCCAAAAATCCCAAAGCCAGTTTATACAATGATTACATTGAAAAAAGATAGAAGTAAATTATGAATTAATGGAATTAAATATTAATTGGTAATGGGAAACCATATATTAAATATTAATATTAGATATATTAATATTTCTATCAAGAAAATATAAATAACAGGATCTATTTCAAGAGGTGGTGGTTAATTAAAGGTTTATAAATTATTGTTTTAAAAGGATTTAAAAAATAATCACAATATTAATATTTGTAAAAGATCTGATTGATACATATCCATTGGTCATATTGAAAAAGAATATCATAATCAGGTCTATTTTGATATATTATTTACCATGGGTCATAATCATAATATATTAAACATATATAGTGTAAAATAAAAATCACAGAAGTTAAGAATATATCAATGTATATAGAGAAAATGTACTTTGATATGATTCTATCCTAAAATCATATAGAATTATGATTGTATTAATTTCATATTTTCAGAGTATTACAGTTGTATCATAATAAAATTTATTATGATAATCATGATACAAGTAGATAGATAAATATGAATGAAACACTTTCAATTATAGTAAGGAGAAATAAAAGACATGTAATAAATAAATACAAATGAATACCCATATTTAATCACAATGAGTAAGATATTGAATAACATAGGATAAATTTTACCTTGTTTTATACATACAATATAGTATGTTGTAACCATCATGGCAATACCTCAATAAAATGATAGGATTCTATGCCTTCCTATCCTTGGTATCCCTCAAGATAATAGATCATATTCTTTTTCAACATATTCTCATCAGCCTTTAATCAGATGGATCAAATTATTTCTCTATATCCCTATAATTCGTCAATCAATAAGATCCATATATTTGTATTTATAGTCTCTAAATCCCCCAATTTTAATCAGATAGTTAAATAAAAAAACAATTTGAAAATATTCTTCATGAATCTACCCCCAAAAGGATTCCATTAGAAAAATAAATCTTAACAATTATAAAATCATAGGATCCATCTGTTACTTATTTTGAAAATTCTCATATCTCTCACACATGAGAAAAATATCTTATTATTTTTTCAATTTATCCAAACTCTTTGAATAACTATGATGTAATAGTTAAATCCCAAACAATCATATTTTTTTCCAACGGTCATATTTCGTTTTGTTTGATGCAATGAATTGTACATTTGGTACTCCAATTGATACATCATAATAGAAAATCCATATTGGGTTTTTAATCATAATAATGTAAAAGTTATTCTAATACTATAGAAATAAGTTCCCTATATAAAAATTTTAATATTAGTAATTAAGAGGGATTTTCATACCAAGTCAAATTAAAATAATTTTTATGATTGATAATGTGATTTTTATCAATTCATATATGTGGTTTGAATATAATTTTTTTTTTCAGTATATAGTAAAGAATAAAGTTATAAATCTTGTTGAATAAAGGTGAATTTTATGTATATATGATGCATACTTATTACGATAATCATAATAAATTTTATTTATTTTCATGAAATTGATGAAACTAATTCTATGTAAGGGTAAATTATGTTCTCTAATCATGTTTCTTAAAACACCTTGGGCATAAAATGTTTGTAATTATTTATTTTTCAGTTTTTTGATTTTAAGAACGAATGGAATGAAAATTTATTAGTGTAATTGTTGTCTCAACAATATACCCCATTTTAGAATGTAATAAACCCATTTATTAAATAATAAATACATTTAATAACTTACAGTCATCTATTTTTGAAGTAATATGTATTCAAAATTAATAATTGATCTTTATCTCCGACTTAGATTATGATTTATGTGAATACAATGAGGAATACAACCAACTACTCATTAGGATAATAAATCCCCGTAACAATTTTATATCATTTTCATAAAACCAATTTGTCCCCCCTTCTTATAAGGTTTTCCCTTATAGTTTTCTCCCCTTTGAAACCAACTAATTTAAATAGATAACCATTCTAATATTAAAAATCAAATGGTGAATAGTCTTAGAATACCATAAAAGGTACATAGAAAAAAATATACAAAAAATTAAGAGTCTAAATATACATAAATACTATGAAATAATTTTATTCCACTCATAATAGAAAAAATGATTAGAAAAAAAACATATTTGAATGAAAACTAATGTTTATTTATCATATGAGAGAGGAAAATTAAAAAATAAATAATACCTCATGATTTCCAAAAATAATTCAATAAATCTTCATAATGTTTTTTACAATGGATTTTATTTTCATGAACAAATTATTGTCTAAGTCTAAATTCTCTAGCTTTCCATCATGGATAAAAATATTTTTCCATGAATATTTTGTATTTTAACAAGTATTTAAATCTTTTCTTCTTAACCCTAAAGACAATTAGAAAATTGATCATTCAAGGTATTTTTTCCTAATGACATGTTTTGAGTAATTTTAACTTAACCTTTAAAAACTGAACCATTCCATTAAACTCTTTGACTTCTTCAGTATGGTTTTCTATTTGATATTTGATAGTCATAATAAAGTTTAACCGTTCTATCATCTATTTCTTTAGCTGGTGTAAATTTTATGACAATTATTTTAAGTCCATCTTTATATCATTAAAATTTTCCTCAAACTATTTCACATCATTACTAACATGATGATACCCCTTAGTTTATTGTCTTCACCCATATTAATGACACTGGTAAAATTTAGGATGAGTTTTGAACTCATATTCATGTTTTATTTCTTTGACTATAATATAGATCTTCATGTATTATTTTTGATCAAAGCCATATTAAAAAATTATTCCCTGAGACTCGAGATTTAGAAAATATATATGAATGATCCTTTAATATTTTTCATTTCCTGAATAATATAATCTACTCATTCTGAAAAAGTTATTCTTTATGAATTTAACTTTAATTCTTATTGATCCATTAGAGGTATGATATTGATAGTTATGATTTCATCATGAACTGTTTTTTCCTTTGACATTCATTGTATAATACTTCATAAATTGTTTAAAACATTTACTTTGGACATTATAATTTTTGGATATTTGATTAATTTCAACATCCTTATTAGAGAATGTTTTAAAATTCTAATCATTTTCATCCTTTATTTATGATGAATGAGCCTAAATTGATTCTATTATATGAGAACATTTGGATATGAAAACCTGACCTACATCAAAGGGTATTTCTGAAAATGATTCTTTCATTTCATGAAGTTTTACTTCATTACAATATTTTTTGTTCACATCCTCTACTTCATTTTCTTCATATCTGTGTTTTTTATCAAGTTCATCAACTTCCACATCATTACAAGGTTCATTATATTCAGTTCTCTCATCTTTCTAATTAATTTCTTATACCTCTACTTTATCAGTAGTAACATATATTTCGGGTAGTTCTTGATATAATTCCATGGATTTATCTAATACAATGATTCTTTTAGAAATAACTTTTATTTCCATTATATTTTATTCATGAATTTGTGGATATTTCTATGAATCAGCTTTTTTTATATTTTCTAATATAAAAGGAACATGGAAATCTACTAGTGTGATTTCTATGAAATTAAATCAGGAATCCAGATATTGTATATTAGAGTTACTAGTTGGTATAAAAACATTCACAAAGGCATCCTATACTCCTTTGAGAAAAGAATGAACTATATATGAACCACAATTTTTTTCTTTTGTTTCATTTCTCATAATTAGTGTTATTGAATTTCATGTACCATGTAATTTTATATTAATGACTTCAGATGTGTTGATTTTGAATTAAGGATCTATATCTTTCCTCTCTACCATTTTTCCTCCATTCAAGAGATACATCATCTATGGTTTTTTTTTTATATTTTTGGATTATGATAATATGCCCATTTTTCTCTCCCTTGAAAAACGTTCTCATATTTTTGGGACATTGAAGATGGTTTTAATTATGATGTTGCAGCCTATGTATTCAAAATAATATTATTTTATTCAAAATAAAAGAAAAACATCATACATTTAATCATGCCATCAGTGATAAACTAAATCATTTCTTTAACAGCCTTGTATTTTTTTCAATATTGAAATTATTCATACATTCTTATATCAACTTGAATATCAATACAAGGAATATGATTATATGACACTTCATTGTTCAAGAAATTACATTATTAACTATTATAAAAAACATACTACATTAATATTTCTCATGTTAAATAAATAATCCTGAATGATCATATTAGATACTTTCAATGTATCTCATCATCCTTGAAATCAGAAACCCTTACATGAAAAAATATATGAACCTATTATCTATTGAGATATGTGAATCCTTTTTCATTGGTGCATCTTATGAGACTATATTATATAAATAATTTTTGGTTGTGTCTTTATAAAAAGTACCATTGGTTTTTGGTATTTTTTGAGAAGGAGAGAAAGTGTCTCCTTTTAATGAAATAACTAGAAACCCAATAGTACTTTTTATGTATTCATATAATTCTTATCCAAAATTTATAAATATATATTCACTTTTATTTCATCAATAAAAATAATATAGGAGCATGAAATTCTCTTACAAGATCTAAATAATATATATCATAATCCGAGATTTATTGTTCAACACAAAGGGACCACCAAACATGAAAATCAATAATAAATATTAGAAAAGAATCCAACTTATCATAAAAATCATTTCTCTCTTACATTTTTCTAAAAACATACCATGGTCTATAATACTTATAGTTTCCATCGTATTGGGTTGATACCAAGGAATCGAACATGAAGATCTTTTTAGATTGGGAGAATGAAGTGATGTTGACCTTCATGACAGAATTCGTGAATCAAATGATATAGGATAATATAGGGTTGACTCATTATATAGTAATCTTGGTGATAATTGGTTTTCTAAATTAGATCCAACGTTTAAGAATAAAATTTTATTGATCTGACTGCTAGAAAAAATAATCGATTAAATTGAACCCTTATGGTTATTTAAATATTTTTTTATATTATTAGAATAAATATGATTGTAAAAAAATTAAAAAAAAAAGAGAATAAAAAAATAAACAAGATACAAAATAAACATATTGTAATAGTGTAACGTCCTAATATAATTTAAGACTGCCTTTTGGAGTGAACATTCATCTATATAATGTAATATTCTTAACAAAAATTTATACCAACAATTTAAGATAAAAAAAATACAGTAGATTTAATATTAATAACTAAATTTAAATGTTGTTATATAAAACTAAAATTAGTTTTTAAAAGTATAAAAAATAATTTTTTATAATAATCATTTTATGATAAAAATTAAAAATCTAGAAATTTTGGGAAAAAATCATAATAATTTGATATGATTTATAAATTTGATTATCCATAAAAGAATAATTACTCAGTAATTTTTTATAAGATATCATGAGTCTATAATTTGGAATATGAAAAAAATTAGAATATTTTTTGAAAAACAAAATGTAAAAAAAAACAATATACATATGTACTCCCTCTATGAAGAGGAGTAAAATAATGTGTGGATATTGGTTATAAAATAACTAAATATGAAATATAATTTAACAATGATCATTTTAACCATCTTTTTAGTGCATTCAAATATATTAAAAGTTAATGGTTTTTTGAATATTTTATCATGTTGTTTGTTATTTCCAATAAATTAAAAAATGATGTCTTCTTAACCTGTGTGATCCCTAAGAATGTGATGTCTATTATATATTTTTTTCATGTGAGTTTTGTGATGTGTTTTCACATAAAAAAATATCACTAGTGTTTTCACATATTATTTTATTTTTTAAACCTTGTTCCATAATAAATTAGTGTCTATTACATCCACAACACTTGAGCAGAACAACATCCTTCTTCTACATATTCAGATTCAATGGTAGAAAGTGCTACTATGTTTTTTTCATTGAAATCCATGAAACTAATGAATCATCTATTAAATTATAGGTTTTAAATTTACATTTTTTATCCATTATATAACAACCAATATCATCATCCAAAAATAATTTTAATTCATACTCATTTCAAAATTAATATAAAAGGCCTATATACTTGGTCCCTTTAAATAAAAAACCTTTTGTGTTTACTTATTTTAAATGGAGTTAATTTCTATTATCTTGATATATTGCACAAAAAGATATATCAAACATTAAGTCTAGTCAAATAAAAGACCAGTATAGTAAGCTTCCAATCATTCCACTATATATTTTTTGATCAACTGGTTTCCAATATTTATAATGATCTATTGTATTTGGGGTACCGATGGTGGAATTAATAATTTCAGTATTGTCATATCCATACTTTTAATGATGATATTTTACTTACATATGATGGGATAAACTATTAATTCATGTTTTTCAATAAATTTTAAAACTAAGAAAAACTGTTAACTCGCCCATCATACTCAACTCAAGCTTATACATGACTAGATCCTCAATGTAATCTATTAAATATTATTGAGTTTATCAAAATATAATTTCATACACATATATTATAATAGTTATAAGATTTAGGTTACCATCTCTTATAAAAAGTGTTGGATCAAGAACTCTCTTAAAAAAATTGATTTGTAACAAAAATATTCTTGATCTATCATACCACGATCTAAGGTTTTATTTACATCCACATAAATATTTGGTAACTTTAAAAAATTTGTTCAAGATATTTTTTATTTTACATGTCTAGGGGTGATAAACATAAAATTTCAGATTAACAAATCTGTTAATAGATGAAAAATTCAAATCTATTTGAAAAAAATAAAATTGAATAATGTTGCAAAGTCTAGTTGAATATAAATAGCTTCTACTCTAGCTACTGGATCATATGATTATTAATAGTCAATTTCATCTTGTCAATTGAATCATTTTTTAAAAATTCTTGATTAATTTCGAATGATTAATCCATTTTCATCACAAATTTTTTGAACCCATTTTAATCCAATTATGGACGTATATTTATATCTTTCAACTAATTTATAGACCTTGTTCCTCTCATATTCATTTGTCTCATCTTGTATTCCCTTAATCTAATCCTCACACCAAAATCATCATTAGTATTTTTATGTTCAAACTAGAAATGAAAACCAATCTGTTCTACTTCATTCATTTATGTACTTATAGTCCTAACTATTTTATTAACATCACCAATGATAGAATCACAAGGGTGATTACCAAGAAATAATTTAATTGTAATTTTAAAACATATTCCTCAACATAAGGTAGAAGTTCATCCCATGTAAATTCTGTATAAAATATTTCATGAATATTTTCCTCAAAAAAATAATTTTGCTAACAAATATTTATAATCAGATTCGTAAAACACATAAAATGATGCAGTATGGGGTTATTAAAAAAAGGGATGGTTTAATAACATTTATCATTAACTATTTCTTCAATAGTACAACATTTTATCTATAAAAGATCTATATGTCATATAAGTAGTGGAATGACCCAAAAATATACATACATTGGATTTGGGAGAAATTTTATGAAATCCTGCTTTCATATTTAATATTGAAACATATAATCCAAATACTATCAAGTATGAATCTTTTGTTTTTTGGTATATCCACAACTCATAATAATTTTATTATTAAAAGATATTATCAAAAATTTATTTATACTATACCAAGTAGTACTAACAACTTCATCTAATAAATAATTTTTAAATGAGTATTCAATCAATATAGTTCTTGTTTTTTCTTATAGAATACGATTTCACTTTTTAAAAACTCAATTGTTAGTATATTTATAGTAGATGAAATGTTATGTGTAATTATTTTTACTACAAAATGTTTCAAAATAAGATTTCAAAAATTCTCAACCATATCACAACTAATAGTTATCAAGGGAAGGTATTTTTATTTTAAACATTGGATTAAAAAATTCGAATTAATAACATATTTCTATTTATTTGGTTGAAAATAGACCCATTTGTGTCTAGTATAATCATCAACGAGAAAAAATACATCGTGTATTCCCCATATACTACATGTTATAGTGGGAATGAATATATAATTTTGAATTATCTGTGAAGAATCATAATATACAACATAGCTTATATATTTAAATATTGAAATATTATTTGCATCCTATTAAAAAAGGTTATAGACTATTGATGAATAAAATCAATGCTTTGGGAGATCCATAATAATTCTTTTATAATTATTTTTACATTAGTTTCTAATGTTAATGTTTTGTTAATTTCTATTTCATAACCAATATTGATCTTCCATTTCACTATGGAATGGTATTTATCAGATTCTAAGGTCCTTTATGATTATATTGTAAAAATATTAATATCGATGGGAAGAAAGATTTAATTCATCCTTAGAATTGGGTATTACAAATTTATCATTTCTAAAATTCACTAGGTAACCATGATCACATTTTTAGAATATACATATAAGTTTGTCTTTACAACCTTTAGAAAAGAAAACATTGGAATTATAATCATTACCAAGAAGAACATCATTACATATGCCAATAATATGTCCTTAATCATTATATATGAAGGTAACTTTTACCCCCTTAATCATGATGATCTATTAAAAATAATAAATTATTACCAATCACAAAATGGAAACATACAATATCCAAATACAATGTATTCCTATTATTGGTACTTTCATTATTTTCCTGAAAACAAAACAATTAGGATTTTTTCACCTAAACGTTTTTGGGTCTGGAAATGTATACAAACAAATATTGAATCCACATATATATGAGAAATCGGATTTATAGAAACATAAAGAATGAAATTTATTAAAAAAACATATTTTTCTAAGGGAATATTATTTTATACTTGGTGAAAATGTTCAATTTTCAGAACAAATAGTATTTTTCTGAAAACAAGTTTTTTATGATTATACCCTATTACAGAACCAGTAACGTGAGGATATATTTTTTATCCATTTTATCCATACCTTCCTTGTGGGAGTTAATATCTGAGAAAAAATTTCTCATAAAATAAATTTAAGATTTTATTCTAAAAAGTATATTTATATCCACTTGAGTAATAGTTTTTGAAATGATTTTATAATTATTATTTTTTAATCATTACTTTTATGAAATAATGTTTCATATATTTTTATAAATAGTTTAATTTTCAGAAATATATTCATCATAATCATTAAAAATAAATGATATTTATTTTATTAAAATATTTATCCATCTTTTTTCATAATCATGTTTTTTAATAACATGAAAACATTTTATTTAATGGATTTATTAAAAATATAAAACTATCTATATGAAGGGAAAATATTATCCTCAGCTGTGGAGAATAATTCATCAGATGTTGTCGATTTTGTTTCTTCTGATTATCGGGTAAAATTTAATTTTATCTTAAATATAGATTTGTAAGGTTATCTATTGTTCATACCATATACAATAAACAATGGTTTAAATTTTTTACTATATTAAGAATACTATTGTTCTTATTTTTGAAAATTTTATTTCATGAAAAATTATATAATAGATTTCCTCCACTTCAACTCCAAGAGTCATTTGATTTTTGAACATTAAATCTTTTTTACTGGTAAAACATTTTCAGATTCCTCTTTGAAATCATTTCATTCATGTATTTTCTTTTTTATCCTTGGATGATCAGTTATAATATTTCATTCTATTTTTTAGTCATAAAATGATACATCATAATCATTCATTCCATTCTTATCCTTGTTACCTATCTTATATCTATATTGAATTTCATTCTAGCCAACTCTCTTGTTTATCCTCCATGATAGATTATCTAGATAAATTTATGAATGCTCTGATGTTTCTGAATCATATTTTATAACTAAATTCTTCTTTATTGATGATAAAAAATCTTTTTTTATAGATAACTAATTAGGAGGTATGGTAGATGTAGTAGAAAAAATAATGAACACCATTATTTTTCTTTTCTCTCATAGAAAATATATTTAGTATTCTTTTATACTGAACCAATGATCTGATAAGATCATCTAAATTGACGTTAAAACCCTTTCTTATTTCATCAATAGTTGTAATCATTGATTTAAAATCATTATTAATGATATATATGATTTTCTCAACAATTATCTCATCATCTAATCATTTCTCATAAATATATTGATGAATATTAATATTTATTATTAATCTATGATTCATATTATTAACTGAGTCACCTTTTAAGAATTCCAATTTAGGATAATAGTCACTAAGAAATGATCTCATGTATTAAAAATCCGTTGATGTGCCAATGTATGTTACCTCTATTATTTTATAATAATATTAGATTACTCATAAGATGAAATTTTACTGAGGGTGTTTTTGGTTATGGTGCATAAAAAAGTAATAAATACCTATATAATTTACAAATATTAAAACTTTCATGATTTTAATGGCTCATACATCCTTTTGACGGATTTTTATAATATTTAGTTAGTGCTAAAAAATTATCAAAACAAGTTTTTCTAAAAAATTTATTCATTTTATCCCTCTAGTACTTAGAAAAATCACCATACAATATTGGGGGTCTGTTGGGATACATATTATCTATTGATCTAACATTTTAGCATGTCATCTATTAAAATATATGCAATTTGTTTCCACAATTCACGTTAATGTAACAGGTATTTATAAAATAAATGTTATAAATTTTTTTTCACTAACTTACAATAGTAAGAAATACAAAATTTTAATCAAGTATTTTTCCCTTTAATCTTTCTATGATGCCAATTTTTTATTCCTCTATGTGATATATAGATATTATAAATGAAATAATATATTTATACATGACTAATATAAGTGCGTGTTGAATTATAGATTTACAAAAAGATAGTTTAAAGGGATTTAAGCTGAACCGTTCACAATAACTATTTATGTAATTGATGAGATTAAGACATGTCTTTTAGTCCATTTATAGAAGAATATAGTAACTAGGTCAATTATGACATGTTATTTACAAATGGTAAAAATCACAAGTGATTAAATTTTTATTGTGTAAAATCCTAATTAAAATAGTTATTATTATATCAAAATATATAGAAAAAAATTAATATGTTTTCATTCTACCAAAATGGATTATATAATCATAATCAGATTAATATCATATTTATAGAGTAATACAGCTGAACTGTAATCAATGATATTACCCAATCAAGATAAAAATAGAAATATCATCATAGAAGAATCCATTTCTATTATATGATGAAAAGATAAAATACTCATAATAAAAAAATAATACAAACGAATACACCTATTTTAACCAAAAGAGTATGATATCCTATAATATAGGATAATGTTTCCCTTGTTTTGTACATACAAGAATGTCTAATTTTCCTTAGAAATTATATCCATCGATATGATGACTGATAACTATGTATTCCTATCCTTGGTAGCCCATGATATAATGTATTTGATTCTATATCTTTTTATTCTCTACCACCCTTGATCTAATGGATCATATTCAATCTATCTATCCCTATAATCCCTCGAACAAGTGGATCACTATCCATTTCTTCTATTCTTTAAAATCCCTCAACCGTATTAACAAAATAAGATTAAAAAATAATTATAAATTATTCTTAAAGAATAAACATAGATACGGATTCCATTAGAAAAAAACGTCTTTAAAAAAATAAATTTGTCCTAGAATAATCTAGTAATGGTTTTGACAGTTTTTAGATCTATTTAAGAGGATGAAAATTGATTTTTTAGTCGATGTAATATTTTCGAATGACTAGGAATTTGATGGAAAATACCCAACAAACGTTTTTCATTTTCAATATTCATATTTCTATAAGTTTGAGGTAACAACATGGACAAATGACTCTCCAGCATCTATAACATAACTAAAAATCTGACGTCGTTCAATTTTACAAAATTACATAGTAAAAAAGTATTCCAATACTATAGAAATTAGATTTATTGTATTCTAAAATTAGACTTAGTATAACCGATGGATTTCAATAATGTGTGTCATTATGATAATTTCTATGATTGTGAATCTGATACTTATTGATTATAATATCAAGAATAAAAATGATTATTATTTTTTGTACGATGTTCAAAAATAATTTCTTCAATCAGATTTGATAAAGTCAGTCTCATGTTTCTCAAATTGATACTAATTATAATAATCATAGTGAATAATGATTCTTTTCTTCATGAATATATTTAAACATGTTATAAGAAAGGTAAAATATATGTTTTCTACAAAAAACAAAAAAAAAATTGGACATAATAATTTATTAATTGTTAATTTATGAAATATTTTTTTATTTCCAAATCTAAAGGAATGGAATATGCATAATGTAAAATTTAACTCCACACTAAATGCGTACATGAGTCTTGTTTAAAAAATTATTAAACTAATTAAAAAAATATTTTCATAGGATTCATTTAGTACATCTAGTATAACCTTACATATCTCTCCATTTACACTTCAATGAATTCTTGGTGATTTGTAACAAAATAAGGGTGATCTCAAATGTATAGTTAGGTAAATATACAATAGAATCAATAATGAATCGACGAAAATAATCAATATGAAATGGTATAAAATTTAAATCACATTCCATGTATTCATTAGATGAAAAAACAAGTGAGTAAATAATATGGGAAGGAAGAAAACATAGAACACCTGATATTCAAATAAAAATACAAAGAGAAATTAAATTTCCAATGATAAAAACATAGAAACATTTCATTTAATCCATGAACAGAAAATGAAATGCATATATAGATATATAGATCCAAATTCTCTAGGATAATGATAAATTACTCAAAATGAAGAAAATAATTAATTTTTGAATATCAAGTTCATATAGAAACTATATATTTTCTATTAATGCAGTGTAAAATGTACACGGTAAATACCCATTATCTTTTTATAGAGAACAAATTTTTCCCATGAGACAAATTATGCATCACAGGGATTCCATTAACTAGACCCCACCCTATTGGGATTTCCATAAATGTTTCCCAACCCATATCGTTCATATACAAACCATTATCAAATAATCGATTATATTTCAAAAACAAATTGTTGCATTGAATATTTGTATCCAGTATTGTATGAAAAAACATCAATATTTCCCCAATAAATCAATTAACTACCAAAGTTAGCACCATATATAGAAATAGTAATCTATTTAGTGGATAATAACATCCATGGTAAAGGATGTGAATATTAGGAGAAATTTAATGTTCAATAATCATATGTAATTGAATATTTTAAGGGGACTAAAAGGAGTCGTTCAATTGATTTCAATTATATATTTCTCCAAATCAATGAAAAACCATATAGAGGAATAATTATGATGTTATAAATAAAAAATATCCCATGTGGACCAAGTAAATAGGGATATTGTCCTTTATGGATAAAAATAATATAAAAAAGAATTTTTTAAAATACAATCTTATGGAAAATATAATTTTTATATTGAAATTTTTTTTAAAAAATACTCATTACTGAAAATCCTTTTGGAAAAAAATTTAATTAAAAATTATATTAAAATATAAAGTGTAAGATTTAACATTATAACAATGGCTAAATCTATACATGTTAGATAGAGTAAAAATATACTTCGTTTTTTAAGGTAAAATATTAAAATTGTTCCTTGTTCAGAAACTAACAAGAAGATTCTTTTAGAATATTTTGTAAAAAACCAGGGTAAAAATGAAATTAATAAATCATTTTTTAAAGGATGAAAACAGTTTTTAAAACATGTTTAGATAAATAAATTTATATGGAATCATTTTCTTTGACAATATAGGAAAATAAAGTCGGGTTTTCTTGAAAACATTTTCTAAAACATTTTGAGTACTAATTAATAAAAAATGGTACTAATACATAAAAAGGGAAATGAATATCTAAAGGAAATGAAAATGAATGTTTTTATTGTGAAATTAATAAATAATTTCTTATAATGTAAATTAAAGTGTAAAAAATCCCGAAAAAAATAATATTGGGAAGTAAACCCTTGGAAAGTGTATAATGTTGATGTGAGAATCAATCAACAAATAAATTATGTACATAAAATGTAAATCCATTGATGATAAGTGGAAATACATCAATTGATAGTAAAATGAGTTTATACACATAATCCTATAATATTAATGGAATCATGGATGTAGTATAACCATATTAATAGAAATCAAATAATTGAATGATCGTTAAAATTATTCTTATAAGAAATAATTGTTAGACATTGAAAAGCGTCCCATAACACTTTGTAACATTTGAATCATAAGCCGCAACAAGGAATAAAATTAAATGAAATAATTAAATACCATGAAGATAAAAAAATTCATTATATCATATATCAAAATGGATAGTATATACACCAAAAAAATAAGTATGTGGTTAGTATGTCATTTATATCATAGTTGTGAAAAATCAGATGAAAATCCTTTACATTAAATTTCATTTTTTTTAAATTACATTCACCTCGTGATTAAGGGATTAAATTATGTTATTAGATTATTATAGAACCATAATAATATTTATAGTATCATATATTAACATTCTATAAAATATCATTTTTTATATGTTAATAATCATTGATTATTTTCACTATTTCGGGTATTATTTTCCTTGTATATTGAGTATGTTTTGAATGGTTAATTATTTTACCTATTAATTATATCGTTGTTGAATCATATAAATTATGTAAAAATTGATATTAATATCATATATACTCAATATATATGTATCTAAAATAATCTATAATATTTGGAGATATGATATGAAACACACCGTTCATAGAGATAGTAGGTCATACATACACATGAACACTACAATCATTTCATTGTCATATTAAAAAATTGAATGGTAATTGATAAATATTTATATTATAATTCCAATATAAAATCAATTCATATATGTTACATAGGATTTTTAATCCAAATATTTTACATTCCATGTATGGCGTGAATGAATCACATCGTTGTAAAGATGTTGTAATCCACACTCGCATAAACTATGTTATTGAATTTCAAGAAGATTTAAATCATATAGTTGTATTGTATAAAAATATTTAAAATCATAAATAGGATATAAATATCATATATATCATATATAAATAGATTTTATTTCATAATTTCCACCATGATATATGATAAATGAATAACGAACAATCATTATTTTATGGGGTGGATGTTCACCGTACTCACAACCGGTATGTTTGTTACCCATTAGAGGGATTTTTTGCATGTTTACGTTGAATTCATATCAAAACAAAATCTGTGTATATTTAAGGTCCTTTTTTGTTATAAAATAACAAAATAATGATAATTTAAATATTATATAATGAAATAAAACTAATGATCTTGAGGAAGGATGTTACCTCTTCATTTGGTAACTCTAATTAGTTTGAATCAAAGGGTATCCATGGGTTAATTTCATCAAATTTTTCAAATTCTCATATTAATAGAGATATTTTCATATATATTATTGGAGGATATATTTCTATTGAAATCATATTTTATGCTGTGAGGAATTGGTAGGGGTGATTGCCTTTTTATATTGGAGAAGTTGTGACACTCTAGTAAATTTTGGTAATGGGAATTCCACCCTTGTTTTTTTCTATTAATATTTCTCTAATAATGTATAATATTATATAAAAAGGATCATGGGTTCAAAAAATGTTCCTAAAATGGATTTTGGGAATGTTTTTAGTTTATTTTGGGCCTTATGATTAACATTTGGTCCCTTGTTTAGCAAAATTTTAGCATAATTGTTGTAATTAATTTTAATTGTGTTCAGTAATATTTTTCATAAAAAACTATTACGGTAATATACAAAATTATATATTGTTATTATAGAAAATATGGAATCCATTTTCAAATTTCCAATCAAAGAAGTGGAAAAAATAAATTTACATTCAATCCCATAGACAGAATGATGAAGAATGTTTTTAAAGTAAAACCCTTAAAAAAAATCATGGTTTTCATATCCAATTTTAGTGTGAAATGATATGAAATAAGTTAAATTTTGTTAAATAAAAAATGATCTAATTAAACATAAAAACATATTTAATATAAAATTTATGCTTATAAAAAATACATAAAAAATCCATTTTCAATTAAAATTCTGAATTTTTCACAGTTCATAAAAAATGATACTTTATAGAAAAATACCTCAACAACAACCTAACCAAATTTTTTTATTACATTTAAAAGATGAAAAATATTTTACAAATATAATCAATAAAATTACAAATAAATTTATTTAAAATTTTTATCGAATTTAATGTTAGTAAAAGTCCCTTTAAAAAATTATTAATTTTTATATGAATTATTGGGTATGTTTTTATATTATTATTATAAAATCTATTAAATAAATATCATATTATTCTTATAAAATCTCTTAAATGAATATTAGAAATGTTTTATTGAATATATATATATATATATATATATTAAATTAATATCACTCATTAATTAGTTTTATTTATTTGTATAAAATAACATCATGATGCTAAAAATAATTTTCTACTTAAATATTCAATTTTTTTATATTGGTTCTTACATTCATCTCTAGTTAATTTTTACCCAGTTATGTCATTTCCTCTTTTTATAAAGCATATATTTTAATATTTTAGTAAATTATATTTATAAAAACTAATTTAAAAGATATTTTCTGTTTTATTATATTAAAAAATTATGTTTTAATTATGTATTTTTTTAGAAAATTTCATTCTTGGGTTTAAATAACACCATCAATGAAAATCCTTATTAGGTGGGATGCAGGATAACTCCAAGTTTCATTAATTTTAAGATCTATCATATATTTAATTCATTGAAAATATAAAATATATTTTAAATTCATGACATGTTTAATTCCCTTATGCACTTATTGTTTCATGTCATACACCCTTTCAAAAGAATGTTACTATTTTATAATATTAGGGGTGTTAAATTCTCTCCCCCATAAATAAATTTCATCATATCAATATGAACATGATCTGAGTAATAAATTGTTTGATATTTCATATGAATAAATCCAAAATCAGGGAAATGGTATGTATAACATCCTCTAAAAAAGAGATAATATGAAGCACAAATGTTACCTAGAATAACATATAACTATTTCTCTATGTAGAAGAACATTATTGATAGGTAGAAATACATATATTGAGGAAATGAGTAAACATTTATAGGGAGTGATTGTGGTCATCAAAAACAAAAAATTAAATGATAAATGGAATGATTATGGCCTAAATTCAATAAATCTATGATGATATAGAAGACCATTGGTTCTACAAAGATGTAAGTATGATGAATGTTTTTTTATCATTTACCAAATAAATGTTATTAATGTACTTACTATGTAAAAAAATAAAAATAATTAATTATCATATTTACTTAAAGTCAATATAAACCTTTAGTTGTGCATTGATCAACTTCCAACTCATCAATTACATTAATAAATGGATATCTATAATTTAACTTTGATGCACGAAAAAAAAATAATTTTTTATCGAATCTTATGGCCTTTATCAGTGTGCATTTTCTTACTATTGGCCTCTAAATATTATCAAAATCTATCTAGTAAATGAATTAATCCGTAACCTTATAAACTAAGACTATAGGATCATCATTATAATTTATTTATCAAAATGAATTACTAAAAAATGGCATATTTACAAGGAAATTGTGTAAGTTAGTCGTTAGTGTGAAACCCATATTAACATTTTTCATGGGTTCAAGTCCCACGACCTATCCAGAAATGATTGGTTTTCACCCAACATACAATTTTTTATTTTCTGAAAACTCATTAAAAATATTTATACAAATAAATATGATGTTAAACCACCAAATGAGGTTAATTAATAAATATAATATTAATAATGGTTTTACATACAACCACAATTGATAAATACTTCATCCTTTTATTTCCAAATAGGTCCATCCATGGTCACTAATTTATCTATTAGAAGTGGTAATTGACCCAAGTAATTACCATGTTCTTCACATTTAAGGCAAATAATGATAAATGTATCCTTAGGTTGAGTTTTATTTCCTTCCATCATGCTCTTCGTTTTTCCTCAACAATTTTTTTCCTTATTTCCTTCATTACCACACAAAAATAATTTATATATTTCATTGAGACAATTTCATGGGTTTCTCATTCCACATTTATTTTATGATGTAATTCGAGCCTTAATTTATCCATGGTCTGTTCTATAGGATCTCTTAGAAAACATTATCCATATATTTTTTATTGAGTTCGTGAGTTGGTTCTGATATATATTGTTAATCATATTTTGGTAATATTTTTTAGGCATAAACAAGGTATATTTCAATACTATAAAAATATCATTATAATTATCATTATATAACTATATCAATTATGTTCAATGCTAATTTAACCCCATTAGGTTCTATCCATTGTCTAAAACAAGAAATCACAGTGTGAGTAATTTTGGTCTAAATGAGAAAAATATATAATATTTTAGAGGATATATAAATCCTAATAGCTTATTCTCAATATAAAACAACTTTTTTTTAATTTAGGTTATCCATTTTCATCATATATTCAAATCCTTCATAATATTGTGCAAAGATAATATGAATTAACCAATGTTTATCCCCTAGGAGATTCAAACAATATGTATTGTAAGGCCCTTTTTGTGTTTCGGGTTATGCTGAATTGGGCATGAAAAAACATGTCATTGTTTTTACCCTAAGTACATATTTTTATGAACAAAACCCATTATAGTATCCATATAGTGGTGTATTTTCAAAAATTTCAACATAATATCTATCTAAATAATAATAATGTTCTCCAATACATATCCTTAATTTATATCTTATGGTTATGATCCCTTGCCTATGTATTCCTAAATAAATATCCCATGGATACTACTAAACCTTATATAATAGAAATTATAGTGACTCAAAACGAAAAATCCATGATCTTGTGTCTATACCAATACATTTACATAAGTTACAAGTAAATCAGGTCCCAAAGTTCCAAACAATTCATTAGTCTTGGTAAACCACATACATACATGAGTTTTATTTTAAAATTGAGTTCACTAATTAAAAAATAATTTTTTTAGTATAACTATATTCCATCTAGTGTATCATTTCATATCATTATTATCACTCTTCAAAAAATTATGCTGAATATGAAAAAAAATTAGTGGGTCCTCAAATCATAAGTTTGGTTAATGTATAGTGGAATCTATAAAGAATCAATTACAATAATCAATATTGAAATGTAAATAATTGAAAACACATGATGGGTAGTCAATAGAAAAAAAGTGAAGTTATTAAATAATATGGACAGATAGGAAACTAAAAACACATTACAATCAAATAGTTATATAATGAAAAATCAATATGGATAGGTATGAAACTAAAACACATTCTATTTAATTTGTTAACTTGGAATGAAATGCATTAAATATTTGGACAAAAAATCTAATGGATAATAATAACTGAACAAAATGTAGGAAATGATTAATTATTGAATGTCATTATTCCTAGGAATGTGATACCTTTACTATAGATATGGTTTAATATTTACTGGGTAAAAACCAATTATATTTGGCTAGCCAACTAAGTCCATCCGATGATAATAATGACACATCATTGGGCTAACATTAACTAGCACCCAACCTGAATTTCTTCTTATAAATAGTACCCAATCTATATCGTACATTTCAAAATCATTATCAAATGATCATTTTCAATTCATAAACAATGTGCCTTATCAAATATCTGTATTGAGAAAAGGGTATAGATTTATCAATATTTCCCTAGTAAATCAAATGACTGTAAAACTACTAAATATATGTAGAAGTGGTACATGGTTTAAGAGATCCAAACGTCCATGGTAAATGATATGGATAATTATGGAAAATTAAATGTTATAAAATCAAATGAAATTGAATATTTCAATATGATTAAAGGAATAAAAAGAATTGATTTTCAATACTATCCTTGGAAAAATCAACCTAAAAGCAACCATTGTAAAAAACAAGGATGGTGTCAATATAACATATCTCAAGTAGATGAAGAAATAAGTTTATTTTATTGATTAAATTTTCATTTAAAAACCTATTCTATAGGTATATATATATTTATATTGAATTTTTTCTTTAAAAAATTTTTGAACACATTTCCATTTAAAATAATCATTGTTATTATATTCCCACAGGTTGGAAAGAATAAAGGTATGTTTCATTTAAAATTAAATAATTTTGAACAAATTATAAATATCATATATATCATATATAAATAGACTATCCATCATAATTACCACCATGATAAGTATAAATTAAAGAATAAACAAGCATCGTTTTGTGAGGTGGAAGTTTTTTATACACACAATGGGTATGTCTGTTAAACATTAGATTGAATTGTCTATGTATGTGTTGGTATAAAAAATAAAATAAAATAAAATAATTAAATATTTTATATTTTTTTATATAATCCTATAATAAAAAATTTTTAATGTGTGCATAAATAAATTAACTTATGATCTTGAGGAAGGATGTAGGATCCTCTTTGACAGCTCCATTAGATTTTTCAAGAAATGGATTCATTGAATGTATTTTTTCCCAAGGTGAGACTTAATTATAATGGTAGATATTTTGAATTTATATCTACATAGATATTGTTTGATATAATGATTTTAAAGATGTGAGAGTATGTTAGAGGGGTGAGTGAATTTTTAGATTGCAGGAGGAGTGACACATGTAAATTTTTTAAAAGGGAATTTCTCCCTTGTTTTCCCATGTATTTGGAACCAATAAATGACCAAATTAAATTAAATATAAAGTAGAATCTAAATTTTGATATAAAATGGATTTTGGGAAAATTATATATGTCATTTTTTGTCATTCGGTTTAAGGTTTAGTACCTTGTTAAACTTAATTTTATCATTATTATTGTAATTAATTTTAATTAAATTCTCTAATATATTTTGTAAAAAATATTATTCCCATATTAGAAAATATTAATTTTTATAATTCAAAAAATGAAATCCATATCTCAAAATTGTAATGACATAAGTGGTATAATTTCAATTAAATTTAATCTCATTGACGAGTTGAAAAAGGGGGGTTTTGAAGTAAAAACATTAAAATATTTTATAGTTTTTCATTACTAATTTCTAAACAAAATTTATTTATCTTAAAAAAATATTATTTACTCTTATAAATATAATGGATTAAAAAATGTTTTCAATCAATATTCATATTTTTCACTATTAATAAAAAAATGTTACTTCAATGAAAAATAATATAAATCAACCGAACATAACTTTTTTATTAACTATAAAATATGATGATTAATTTTACATATATTATTTCTAAAATTTACAAAAATTATATTTCAAATTAGTTCTCCATTAAAATTCTGTAAAATTACCTTTACAAATATATAGATTATTATGTGAAATATTGGGTTTTTTCATATACTATGCCTATAAAATCAATTATATAAATAGAGAAAATATTATATATAATATAATATATATATATATATTAAATTAATATAAATCTATAATTAATTTAATTTACATAGATAAAATCACTTTATGAGGGTAAAAATTATTTTCTTCAAAAAATATTCCATTTTTTTCAATTGGTTTATATATTTATCTATAGTACATAACCAATGAGTTGATTTTATTTTTTAATAAACCATATATTTTAATAAGATTGTTAATTGTATTTATAGCCACTAATTTAAAATCTAGTTTTTTTATTATATTAATTAATAATGTTTTATTAATATCTTTTTTTGGTAAAAATCAATCTTCCATATAATTTAAGACATCGAAATAAATAATTATTACATGTGACATAAGATAACACCATGGTGTATTAATTATAGTATATTTTTTATATCGAATTAAATAAAAATAGTAAATATATATTGAAATCTCTTGATATGAAATTCTTTTCCATGATTTTTGTGGCATGTCAAACACACTATCGTATAAAATTTATTCCATTATAATTTTCACCGTGTTAGTGTGGGCCAAAAGAATTGTTGGTGATTGGACCACATTATGGAGGTGTAAATGTACGTACCACCTAAGTTCTTCCAATACCACTAGCTATCTAATGGGATCTATATTTTTTTCATACCTATAATCAGGACATAGAAAGTCCAGTGGTAGCTCACAACAACCATACAACCAATCCCCAACACATCAATTCAAATATAATTTAAAAAACACTTAAAACATTAATACATACCTCATAAACACCAATATTAGAGATGAAAATAAAGAAATGGAGAGATTAATATCATATAACATCTCCAATATAAAATTAGAGAGGAAAAGAAAATTATACTCCTCTAATGAGATCTATTACATAAGAAGTTCCATAAATAATTATACTCAACCAACTCAATAAATTGATGCCAAAAACACCCTAGAAACCCAATAATCATCCTAGATCAATCCATGACACCATATAATCTTTAAAATCAATATTTTATTCCATCATTACCATTTATCACTCTAGGTATCAATTTTCATTGAGAATTAGACATATAATGGGCTATGATCTTGCTAAATATCCTCATAGTAGATGATATGTGTAGGATTGGGAATGTATCTAAAAACATGAGACACCTGAACCATATTGTAAAACTTCTGTAGTGAAAAGGATTATTTTTCTGGAATTCCTCTTTTCCAATCTGGTCAATATTCCCTATGGATCAAATATAACATGACATTATCATCCATTACTTCCTTTAATGTTAGTTCCCAAGGCATGGAATCACTATTAGAAAAAACATATACTCTAATACTAAACACCAATGGTATCCTACAATGATTGATATAATCCCTCTTTCTACTCTGATGTTGGTTAACAAATTCATTATTAGCTACACTCTCTCATAGGTTTCTAGAGACATTGTCAACCACATCACATCTAGCTCACCTATAGTAGGACAACATAATGGTGACGGACACCTTTGACCACAAAGAGGGTCAATTTGATCCATATTAATATGTTCATGATTGCCATTATAATATGAAAAATGAACAAAGGCTAGGAGATATTCTCAAATTTCTCCAAATTCCAGGATACAAACATGAATTATATAATCTTTTATACAAATCATCCAATCTGATTGTCTGTATGTTTGGAGATGGTACCTAGTGATCAATTTTTTCTAAGCCCCTAAGAACTTCTACAACATCTCCCAAAATTATAACATAAAACATGAATCTTTTTAAGATATAATTCTCATTGGTATTCCATAATATAACACTATCTCATGATCATAAACATTATTATCTCAACTACTTGTTGATTCTCAAATATTTGTAAGAAATTAGAAACCATCATTAGTGTATCAATAATAATATATAAAAATAACAACTACTAGAGTAATGGTTGAAACTAGCACAATGTACAAAAAGATTTCCTCCAAAATAAAAATTGGCCGAGGATATGGATAATGTAAACCCCCAAGACAGTAGTTCCCATACCTTTTCCTCTATTAGGTAAGGTGTCATGAAATGAATACCCCAATGTCCCTCTTTTACCTTGGAAATCTAAAATGTCACCTAAAGTCATGGTATATCATTTTCACTCCATGATGGACCACCAACATATAGTTATGGATATTTCTCATCAAATATTTCTTAATAGAAGCATGGACTAAAAAAATTCCATGTAATAGGATAACATCATCACCACCCAATAGCCAACCAGGTATCGAGTCATTAACTTATAAGTGTTCCCACATCACAACAAACTCAGGGAAATATTCCTTACCATTTTTAAGATGTCATGCAATCGAATATGTGACTACTATGTGGTAAAATTCCATAAAACCATCATCATTTAATGTATCAATCTTTTTATCTTCCAAGAATCTCCCCAAGAAGTACTATACCTCCAAATAACATTTACCAATTACATGAAATACCAACATCTTATGGATAATAGAATATCAAATGATGTTACAATTATAGTTTGTATACGATATCTTAATGTTGAACTTATTTGTGTAATTTTTCCATGTATTCATACTAAAATTATAATCATACTGTTAGAACATATTATGGTGGATCTTGTGGTTTCTATAGATAAAAAATATATACCAAATATTAAATGGCACCAATAAATAAATGTGTGGATAACAACTACCAAGTCCATGCCATTGGTAGGATAGTTCTTCTCATTAGGTCATAAAAGATGTGTCCCATAATTTACTACTTGTTCCATCTGTAACAACATTTACCAAAAACCAACTCTAGACACATTAAAATAGATGAAATATCTAATCTTATTCCCAAGAAGAATAAATACCTGAGATATAGTCAACCTCATATTTAGTTTATGAAAATACACCTCACACCTAACTTTCCATTGAAATGTCATCCCTTAATTTATCATCATAGTCATGCGTGATGCAAAATGGGGAATTTCAATGATAAAACATTGAATGATTCCCAAAAAACCCTCAACTATATTAACATTATATATGATATGGGGATGTGTCTAAGATTTTACAAACTCTACTTTATATTGGTTCAATGATATTTAATTATATGAAACCACATGCACTAAAAATTTTACCTCATGAATCCAAAAGTGAAACTTTGATAGCTTGACATAAATATGATTAGAAGAAATGTAATAAAAAATATCTTGAGATATCTGATATGATGCTATGGGGTTAGTAGGTATATGAGGATATAATTAATTAACCAAAAAATCAATGGGTTAATCTATGAGAAGATATTCATTTTCATCAGATCCATGAACACTCAAATCACATTAGTTAACCCAAATGACAACAACAAGTACTCATATATCCCCTGCATGATACTAAATCCAATATGGGGATTCCCTCTCTAGAAACCAAAACTAGTGATAGATCAATCATTGATCAATAATTTTAAACCACTGAGCTCTTCATAACTAATCATGTAGATCATCGATCCTGGTAAAAGAGTACCCACTCATCATGATAACCTAATTTCAATTATAATAATATACATAGTCTCCTAGACTGTATTCCTACTTTTTTAACAATATATTTACACCACATGGTTATGTACTACTCTTGATTTTTACCTTCAATTTTAAGTCCTTGAGACATATCTTACGTCCGAGCAACATGGACGACACCATTTTAAAAGGAGGTATCAAAATGAACAATGCACTTGACTGACGTTCTATCATGATATATAATTCAATATCAGGAATAAAAATAGTGAAATATTCTAGTAATATATACAGATTGGTATCCATGTCTAGAGGAAAATATGATGGTGATACCACTAATCATGAAAAAATTTCTAGGCTAGAAAAATATATCATAATCTCTCCATGATGGATGATATATGGACCCCCTCTACCAACTCCCAACTCCCATTTACTAGTAATGATGGAATTATCATCATTTGGAGATGTAAACCGTACGTATATCCTATAGAAATCAATATGGTCTTAAATAATTTTCATCTTGTCAATAAAAAAATAAAATTAATGTCCAAAATATATAAAATAAAAAATACCCACATATGTCCATAACTGAAAATTATTATAGGAAATTCAAGCAATTATCCAAGATAATCTACATCCCGAATTAGTGGTTTTTATGGGAATGAATATTACATGAAAACATGAAAAGAAATTAAATTATAGAAATAACTTTTGAATTTAGGGATGATGTGAACCAGTATCAAAAAATGTAGTAGAAAGAATATAAGTGACAAAACTGTACCTTGAGAATACGATAGTCACTCGCCTCAATCTTCTAGAGTCTGATCCACTGCATATATCCAAAATACCTCATATCTAATGCCCAGACTACGAGGTATGTGAATCATCAGATTCATCATCAAAAGATCCTATTATTTAGGACCTCATATGGATATATTGTTCAATGAATGCATTTTCGAGAATCCCAAAATAATTCATGACCTCATTTATAAAGAACATAAATATTAGGGGTGACCCATATTTCATCATATTTGACATGTAATTTTTGGTGAAGATTTGAATATATGGAAGTGTCCAACCTAACCATATAGAAAGATATATGAATCTCCACCAAAAGGGGTAGATAAATATCAACTCTTCTAGGTCTATTTTCTTCTACAGTGGATCAAACAATCCACCTTCCTCCATAAACCTATACAAGAGTCTATCATCAAATCTATATGATTTTAACTTACATGCATACTGAATTATGGATGAAATTTATTTCATTTATCCATGAGGTATATTCTCCATATTTATATCATTGGATGATATCATATAATAAGTTGTCCAATCAATTAATTTATTATTAATCTTATCTTTGGATGAAGCCTAATCAGAAAATACCTAACCTTATGATCCTCAAAACTAGATAAGTGGGAAGAAATTAATGAAATGCTATGAAATGTGTAGAATATGTTGACATAATCATTGATCTATATTGTATTTTAATGAAATTATTTAATTGGGTTATATTTATATTTTAGGATATAATTGTACAAATATTATTTCATTTAAGGCCACCTACGTGAGACCTTCACATCTACACACATATCCTATCAAACCCCACTATATCATAGTGGATGCACGTAGATCATATATCACCTTCTCCACATTTATTTATTCATAAATCACAATTATCTCAAAGATAAGCTTGATTGTGTCTATTTATACATTTCCATTCTATATACATATATTTACCAGAAAGTCTAGGAGATGTAAGAGATGGATATATATGGAATAATCAAGAATAGACCAAGTTTTCCCTCTTCAATAGGAAGACCCAAGTGGAATAACTCCATGTTAAGGTTGTCTCATTTAAGGATCCATCAATTTAGGTATGAGATAATTCCCTAATGAAACCACATACAAGAAAAGTTTTTGGAATTGGATAATCCTCCTTAGTGAGAGTACCATGAACCATGTCTGATAAAGGTACCATAATTTACCATAAATATTTAATCTTTTGAAAACTGATTATAATTATTTATGACATATGAGTATTTTAAGATAGATCGTACTCGAGGATCACACAAAGGATGCCTTAGAATGAAACTGATCAACCATGTTACATCACTTCTACAACCCCTAATGTCCTCCATCCATTCACTATAGTCATAGTCACACACACAAACCAAATATATATATATATATAACATAATATCATACTCATGATTAACAAATTATTTCCAATAAATATATTATAATAGCAAAGAAGATTAAGATATATCACTAAAAAGATAATACATGTCTATCCTGATTATATTGAAAATGTCAATTAATTAAATTAAAGAACTAATATATAGAAAAAACATGTATATATATAGTATGTGATAATATATTTCTACACAAAAACCACAAATTCACACAAATATCATGCATCTATATCTGCAATCACATTATTTGTAACTCATAGGTATGCATCACATTAGTTGTCTTTGTGTATTGAAACTCCCTTACCCATATTTCACATAGCCTATCACTTTTCTAAATTATCACAGAATAACCATGAAGAAATGAAAAAAACTATTATAATACCATTTTGTAACACCTCGACATTAACCATTGGTCGGATCTGAAGATCCACCCAACAACATGTGTGAATCCACATTTACAAAAGGACATCAAAAAGAAACAAGGGTATAAACACTATCAATTAGTAGAATATACCATCAGTATCAAATCCATGCACTAAATATATAAATACAAGATGAATAACTCATAGTATTCATAGTATTTGATAAAGAATAATAATGTAACAAATTTCATTCAAGTAATTAAAATAAGATAACTAATTGTAATGAAAAAAATATAGTATACAAGGTGTATTCAAATAATGAAAACACCAAGGAATCCTCCAGATTTCATCCTACTATACCTACTAGCTCCATGATCCCCTATCCATCCAACTATATTGGTCACATTTCTCTTACCTGGATCCCTATACTAAAATGTTTCATGTAAATTGAGAATCCAAAGAAGGGTGTGAGTAATAAACCCAATATGACTACATAATAGATTCTAAATAATTTTAGAAATGATATATCATGTGTATAAATGATACAATAAATGTGAAATCAAGTATAAAATATCATATATTGATAACTCATGTGCCGACCAAAAAACCATACTTCCCAACTATCACCATTTTGTCTCCATTCTAGAAGGATGGTCATATAAGATGATGTAATAAATATAGATACATGCACAAGGATGATGAATATGTCACTTGGTATCATAAATGAATCTATTGAATATGTTGATCTAAATCACCAAGAGATCAGATAGTCATTTAACTCGTCTTTAATAAGTAATATATTCATCATGTCCCTTGGAATCCATATGTCATCATGTCAACAAGTGAGTTGGATTTCCAAAGGAATAGATAGAACTTGTCGCTTGGAATTCCGAAGGGATTGAAAAAAATTGTAACTTTTAATTATACAGCCAATCGTTTATATCATTTTATGTAATTTCCACTCCCCATATTAGGGGATGACCATATCATGAAAATCCTCCTTTTTAGAGCATTGAAATAGTTCATCCAAAGGAATGGTAATACATAAAATAAGGAAGAGTATAAAACTGATTCAAAAATATTATCATCATTAATAAAAAAGTATCAAAAAAGAACATGTGATCAACGTGTAACATGGTAACAAGGTACAAAAATACACTCATGAAATAAATCATTGCAAATAGGTTTCATGGGATACACAAACACCCATGTGATTTATATCAAGAACAATAAAAATATTTTTAATAATAAAAGTATCTCACAAAGAAAAAAACTGTATTTTGGGGCCTAAAATGTTAAGGATGTTCCTATTTAACTCTTTCTGAAAATTTACACCATGTTTCATCAAATTTTATAATACATAATCATGTAGTTCACCCCTAGGTAACTACTTTACATAATATTAATACCAATATATGGTTTAGTTTCAATAAAAATGTTGTTTCAAAAAGTGATAAAAACAATGTTAATGATTTGGTAGATATTGAATCATAAAACCCAAGGAAGAAATATCATAAAATGGAAATTTAAATAACAATTAATATAATTAAAAACATCATATAATACATTAATTGTCAGAACATAATGCACACAAACTATGTGAGTTGTGATTGTGGAATGTATCACATGAAAATTAACTTGAGATTAAATTCTTTTACATTGTGTCTTAACTCTCATCGTACTCGTTCAAACCACATGAATAATAAATATAAATATATTAAAATTTTGTAATGAAAAAATATTATCATACATTATACAACATATTGTTTTATTATGGACTTATATTACCCTCTTGTTAACAACCCAATGTTATTGTTTAACTTAATGTAATATCGGATTTATTCATCGCATGTGACTTAATTTATTATAACATTAGTCCTTATAATTATATCATAATTATATTAATTTAATACAAGATATAAATAAAATTTGTATTCACTATATATATTATAATTATCTATATAAAATATATGTATGAAAAGGAATACACTGATCATAGAGATGTTACGTCGTACCTACAGATGAACATTATTTCTGTTTTTATTGTTTTAATAAAATAAATATGGTAAATGAAATATGCATACATATATATATGAATATATATCATTGTTAATGAATAATTATTAGATCATATTTATCATATAATTTCACTAACCCCATTATTAACAACTTCAATGCAGTGTGTGAAAGAATCAAATCACTTTTAGGGTCGATAGTCCACACATCCTCGAAAAACATTATTTTATTTACACCAAATAAATCCTATAAAAATATGTGTTTTAAATGGTTGATATAATAATATGTGTATAATATATAAATAGTTTTTTTCCATCATAATGTCCACCATTAGAGGTATTAAATGGAAAAAGAACAATCATCCTTTACTAATATATGGTAGTTCTTTATACTCATAAACAATATCATTGTTTTCCATTAGATAGATGTGGGTGTAATTGTAGGTGTAAATGTTCACATAAAATCATAGTAGTATATTTTATACACTTGTATTTATACATTCATTTCATAATTTTATTAGAGTGATGGATAATGAAATTAAAAGAATGTAGCCTTATAGAAGATGTTGCCACTTAATTGGGTATCTCCATTCTGTTTGTGCCAAAATGAATCCCTAGATTGATTTATGAATAAATGAATGATTCAAAGAGTAACATTTTGATTTTTTGAAGTGAATTGTGTAGATATTTTGTTAAAATGTGTTTTTTTAGAAGTGTAATGATTAGGGAGAGGTGGTGGCCTTTTAAAATGGAGGAGGAGTGGCACTCTAGTAATACATTGGAAAAGGTAGACCCCAACCCAGTTTTTTTATTTCATGTCAGACAAATAATTATAAAAATTAGAAGAAATGTAGTATATTGTAAAAATATTGTCAGAATACATATTTTGTACAACTGTATAGGTCTTTTTGTGGCTTAATGTTATTTTTATTCAAATATTAATGCTAATTTAATCTTAATCATTTTAATTAACATTTATCACATTCCCTAATATTATTTTTCAAAAAATAAGTTTCCATAATTACAATTTATCAATTATGCTGATCAAAAATATGCAATATATATTTCCTAGTTATAATAACATAAATGGCTGAATGTGATTTAAAAAAATCCCATAGTCTGGTTGATATTGAAGGTTATTAAAATAAAAACATTCAATGGATTTTTATGTTTTTACACCCATGTTCAAAGTGAAATTGATCTCAATTAACAAAACATTATTAATTAAAAATGTAATATTTTCAGAATTCAACAAAAATTGATGTTTCCGAGAAAAATCTCACAAATTCACTATAAGATAATTTTGAAATTATAAATTAAAAAATTATGTTTATTTTATAAAAAATTAATTTCTAAATGTTTCTTAAATTAATATTATAATTTTTCATAGAAGTACATTAATATAAATTAATTTAAGAAAAGGGTATTTGAAAACATATAATGACTTTATAGAAAATAATATCTGTCATTATCATCATGTGTTATTTAGATAAAACAATTATAAATGTATTTTAAATGTAGTTACATAGATTGATTTAACATGTTTTAATTACTACTTTATAATTATCTCATTTAGATAATTATAATTATCCAATCATTTTTCATAGAAACGTTAGTGTTCTTTGTAGGGTACTCCAAGTTGATGTTGCATGTAACATATGCCCAGTTGATTTTCAATGTAACATACATAGTTTATGATATTTCATGTAACATATTATGATTTTTTATATGTAAAATGTGTTTTTTCATAGTACATTTCAAGATAAATGAAAATAAAATTTACTCAAGAAAAAATGATCCATAAAGACTCGAGATTTCGCACCATTTCTCAGTACAAATTTAGCATGTTTGGAAAGAAAGATTCCTTAAGGAACTAGTAGTTGATGTCTTCCTAGGTGATACATTAATTTATTCCATCCTATCCCATCATTTCCCCACCATTTCTGAGTGTATCCTTGTATCATAAATTATTCCAGATTCACCATTCAATATTTAGGTGTCTCAATGTGGAAAAAGATACTCTTGATTATATATATCTGTTTTGTAGTTCATTGAAACATGTATTCTAGATTTATGAATCATTGTTTCTAGGAGGATTCCATTGGATTTATTTAGGGAACTGGAAACATCCAACAGTTCTTTATACAAAGATGACCTACATTCCAAAGGCAGGCGTTCATTATGTTTTGAACTTTACAGTACTTAAAAACGTGCATTGGTTGAGAGTAACGGAGGTCGGACTCATCACACCCTTAAAAACGTGCATTGGTTGATTGTAAAATTAAAATATTTTTTATGAATCCTTATTAATTCAAAATTTATATCATAAGTATCCCTTGGAATTTACAATCACTTATTTAATAGAAATTCTTTTAATCATTGTTATGATGATACTAGTTTTTAAGCCACTCAATGTGGCACTCTTTAATTTATTGTCATCCTGGGAGACAAAGGTTTGTTTTAATCTTTGGATCTTACTCATAATGTTAGCTACCTACGTATCCTTGTGAAAGGAATCAGAACACTCGTAGTTCGGTGCTGCTTAATAGGACACAACATACCTTTTAAAGTCATGTGATAAAGACCTCTAAGTGGAAGGTTCTTAGTTCAAACATAGTGTGGGACTTATTCATAAGTATCCCAATAAGGATATAAAAGATATGAGTTTCCAAGTAGGATTATACCTTATTGGTAATATGGCCCAAAGAAAAAAGGGTTGATTTGAAATGTTGGGTTTTCACCTCAAAGAGGTTTCCAAGATATCCCATATGAATGGGAATCAAAGCCCCCATAGTTTGATGTGTCTCATAGGAGAGTATAGTCTGTTGAGAGAGATGAATTTGGGATTATTTCCTAATAAAGGATGCCTTGATGATTTGAGGATTGAATTTGGGGATTATTTCCTATGAAGGATGCCCAAATTTGGGGGAATTGAGGTTTGATCCTTAGGAAGGATATCCTATGAGCTCAGGACCTGAAAAGGCTTCCTACATATCCTAGCTTGAATAGGAATCAGAGTTCTCGTAGTTCATTCAGTGAGTGTTAGTGCACATGTTGCAACCATCAAAAATCTCTAAGCCCACGTTAGTCATTCTCGGGGTGAGAAACAAGAGAATGTGAACGATTCAACAATAATACCTCACACTTTTCATCCTCCACTTATGAAAGAGGGCTTGTTGACTGTGGAAGTGGGTGGGGTGACGAGCCTTCCCTGTATAACATTTACATTGGACAAGGGTCCAATGTAAGGAATAAGGGGTGATTGTGAGGGGCTTACACCAGGATGGATACCCTGAAATTGGTTCTAGAAGGGAAGGGAGACTTATCCTATAATTCTGCGGAAGGGAAAGTGGATGTGCACCTTCCCTACTGGAGAACTGAGGTCCAGAGTTACCTCTTTGAAAAGGGAATGGCCTAAAGCCTGCCATCATCAAAACCGAAAACATCCAAACACTATTTCTATGAGAAAAGAACATGTGATTGCAGATATACAAACCCACAAACATCTGAGGAATCTTAACCCCATTGTGAATCAAATGTTGTAAACCTTTGATAGTAGAAATACAAACCCCTATTGAAGAAACACATATGTGCCTCACCCAAAGGTCTAAGAAGTCAGGAGGATTTAGGGTAGGCTTTAACTTAGTCCCTTTCGAATAAGGGAACCAAGGAAAGAGATTCCCCTCCATGAAATTCTTTAAAGTGTATTTGAACTGGCCGCATAGGTACCTCGCTTAGGTGAGCCGTGTAGGTAGCATGAATTACCCTATTGCGTGGGTATGGTGTGTAGGTGTGTCGCACTAGTATAGGGTGTAGGTATGGATTAGGACTGAACATAATGTAAAGAATTTAAAAACATTCTTATCCCCTTTAATTATACAATCTTTTTTAGTTTAGAGAACTACCTCAGACAATTTGAGAGATCTAGGCGAAAGAGCTATGCAATGGGAGATTCCGAGAACCTTTCACATTTTTCCAGTCCGAAAATGTGGACCACAAGGGTCCTTTTTATAGGCACGAATGGGCCTAGATGAAGAAACTTTGGCAGCACAGGTATCCCATGAAGCTCCACTGCATAGGTGTTCTGCGTAGAGGCATCCCAAATCTACTCACGCGTAGCTCGGTCATGTATATGATTTGTGAAGATCTGCCACGTATCTCTCTCGCGAATCTTAGCTGTATAGAATTATATCAAATTGGTTGGATGTTACTAAATTACATAGATATTAGTTGTATTTGTTAATGTGTCATTTTTACTCTTTGAATTCTTTTTAAATAGTGTCATCAAAATCCCCCCCTATGGATTAGATCGAAAATATACAAATAGGGTCAAGTCCTGAGGTGAAAGTCTGGGAAAAGATCAGGATGGATTAATGAATAACACAATTGTGCCACACATGAATTTCATGTAGATATATCGTGTAGGTATGCTTCACAACTATGGCCCACAATTATGATATGTAGGTCTTATGTTTTCTATAAATAGGTCTTACCCTTTCACATTTTTTTCTTCACTTTCACATTCTCCTAAATTCAGTGGTCTCATTGCATAGCTCGTTCGGTTAGCTGCATCGCATTGTACTATCATGTAATTCTCTTGAAATATTGTGAAAGTAAAATTGTTTACATGATTTGAGAATTTCCATAAGGACTTCGCTGATAGAGTTTCATTATAATCTTTGTCAATGAAACTACATGAGTGACCTGGTCGAAGGACCTTTGTCGAAGGACCTTGTCGATGAACCTACACGAACCATGTCCTTTGCAAAAAAAGTCACTTTCTTTTTAAAATCTAAGTTGAAATTTTGATAATTATTGTTGCAGGAAAGAATGACTCATTTGATGACCCATACTGAAGAAGCTATGGTTCGTCATAATGAAATGATGGGGATCGTCAGGCCAGACTATTATGACATTTTTTAGAGTACCCTTCCTAGGCTACGGAAGGGTCTAATTTCATACCAACATGACTATCCACAAAGTCCTTAATTACCCCATTACGAACATGGAATTTTGCAAGATGCTTATGTTCCATCTGTTAAAAAGTACATTCCAAATCATTTATTTGTTCAGTATTCCAATTATAACAACATGAATATTAGTGCAATGGGGTTCCGATACAAGAAGGCATGGTCCCTATTGGTTTCATCCTTCATCAAAGTGGTTGCACTCCAGACATGAAGGATCATGTTGTAGAGCCATGACAACATTGTTATGATTCCACTTTTTGGACTTCTCAAACAGATCACTATAATGGTTGTAAAGGAGACTGGGATGTTCGTTCCCGAGGGGGTGTAAAACCCAAGTGGATGTGGGAATTTTGGCTACGTTAGACTTGTACAGAAATCATAAAAGATTTACAAGATGTTCATATATACGAAGCATTATGGATGGGGAAAACTTATGTTTACAAAAATGAATTCATTCCTGGATTACTGAGCCAATGGAGTCCACAAATGAATTCTTTTATATTGACTCATGGTGAAGTTGGTATTAGTCTTTGGGACGTTTACCAAATAGATGGAATTCCTATTCTTGGGGAAACGTATGATGAATTCACCCCTCCTACTTCAACATGGGGTGATATTACTAGAATTCCAATGATGGCCCATGAATCATTTAAGATATTGAAGAATTTACTCAAGGATAAGAAACATATTCATGCTAGAGCGTGGATGGAAGCCTTCTTAGAACCAACAACAGATGAAGGTCCAACCTGTGGATGTCCTACAGTTTTCCCTTCAAATGATAATCGATGGATCTTAGGAACATATTGGCCTACATTGGATAGAGTTGATTAGAAACACTAGGGTTATAAAGTAATACCTCCTATAGATTCAAATGTACGCTTAGCTGCTATCCTTGCAATGTGGATAAGTTTTTATTTGCTTCCAGTCCTTGAATCCGGAAGAGGTGTAATATCAAGGACTTCCATCATTGCCTCTATATTGGTAGAGGGGAAGTATATTCGGCTTGCAACCCCTGTTTTGGTTGGAATTTACCATCTCCTACTGCATTTATATTGTTGGAAGGCTCCATTTAGGATTTCGGGGACATTCCAAGTGTTGTGGTGCTGGATTACAACACATTTTTCTTCGTACTCAGTGTTGAACTCAGTCGGGGTTCCTAATGGTTGATTTACCCCATTTTATCAAAATGTTTCTGGTATTAAGCCTCAAAACATAGCCTTGATGAGGTACTAAAGGTTTTGAATGTCTCAGGAGAATTAAAATTCTTTCCTTTTGGTAATCCACCAACTGGAACATTTATTGATGATGGTAATGAAAATAATTATGAGCTGATATCATATATGATGTCATTCAGGGATGGTGTATTTTCAACCAGGATTAATGGTGAAATTATCTATGATTCTTATGTCCCCTATAGGTTTGAAAGACAGTTTATATGTTTTAAACAATCAAAAACATTACACCCACAAATGTCAGACATGAGAAGCACACATGTGTATCACGAAAATTATGGATTATAACATCTTTAGAGGTATCCAAATTTTCAATTACATTACCTCAACCTGATGCATCAATTTGATTGGATGATAGGTATTCCAAAGCATGGGTTTCTTTATATCGTCATGGGGATCTTACAAAAGTAGTATACTGATTGGCGGATACAACAACTGTTGTATGTAGAAATCATGGAACGAAGTCCAAGGTTAGAGATGACACAAATATTTCAGAGGTTTCAGATCCCTCAAAAATTCTTTGCATGAAATACACCAGGAAGACCAAGGCTAATGAAGCAATAACTCCAATGGCATGGAGATCCAGTCACCGACAGTAGATAGAGATTCCTATTCCACCTGTTGACTTTTTTGAGGAAGAAATTTTTGAAGAAGCTCTTCGATCGGAAGGTGTCAAACCTCTTCCACAGTCAATCAGGACAAGATCGAATTATGTGCGACCTTCGTCCATTCACCAACAGGAGCGTATAACCCGTGATCTTAGGGATTCTTGGGAATTTATTCAGCATTGTATTCGAATACTAGAGAAAGGTGATATCAAGGAACCTTCTGATTGCAATCCAGATAATAACATGGCTGAAGAACATAAGTATATTACGGAGTTAGAGACTTTAATATATGCAACTGATGATCAAATCCCAACCTCTAAATGAGTATCTCATATGTTGGATTTAGGAGTCCGCGAAAGGGTAATGATCGACACTGAGGAGGAGTGGGATATTTATTTTAATACAGAGAAAGTATTTCACTTTATTGTCTCAACATTTCTTTATCTTTTAATATCATTAATCTTGATGAAAATGTTTTTCTGCAGCTTGAATTTAGAAAAAGAAGATCTGGACCGATTCTTGAATTGCCTTAGTATAGTCCTGCAGGTTCCCCCATTGGCGGAACAAATAATCCTCCCAAGTCACCAAAACATTATACAAGAGAATGAATCATTACTAGGCTAATGGAGTTAGATAATCCTCAACCATTTCATCAAGTTTCCCCTACTAAGAGATGTTTTCCAATCTCTCTGAAATCTTCTGAACAAAAACGTAAAAGAGCAATTAGTTTGTTTTGAATCGTTCATTGAAAGAGTTAGTATTTATATAATCCTTAGGACATACAACTTAATCAAGGCATTCTGGTAACCACATTTTATCCTCTTGTAAGATCTATATCTCTCTCCTCTCTCATGGGATTAAGAGATGATTCTTCACATCCTGAAAATGAAGTCCTAGGGGGAACCCAGGTTTATGCTGACGTATCTATACTGTCAAAAAATTCAGCTTTATATGCTTCTGGTATTGTTAAGATAGAGGAATGTCATGGTAAGATTAAATACATTCACCAATTACTTTTGTCAAAGGATCCTGAAAAATAATCAATACTGATATTCTTATTTCTTGAGAAGAACAGACTGAAGATCCAGGGCAATCTAAAACAAATGCTGATATTAACCCAAACCCAGAATGATATGATGCTATAATACCATTTGAAGATTTAGTAGAATAAATGCTAGCGGAGCCAATTTGGGTGTCAACCAACATTTGTTGGATACCTTAAATGGTGAGGATGCTGTTACATTTCAGGCTGTATATACTAAAATGATGGACACCCTTATTCCGGATAATGATATTCTAGGTTCCATCAAGGAGTATGGAGATTTCCAGGAGGAATATCAAGGAATTATGATCCTAATTATGCATTTTCCATACATAATTTGTTCTTAAACTTGATTCTTTATATCAAAATTAACCTTATGTAGCTTTATCTATAGAAAATGTTGCAAAGGCCCTATAGAAACAGGGTGTTCATCTTTATCCTTCTATTGGGGCTGAAGAAATACTTACAGAGAATCTTTCATCAGGAGATGTTCCAGAGCCATCAAATGTAATAACTGAACAAATTCAAGGAAATACCCCTCTCAAAAAACACTTGCTCAAAACACTGGAGCTGTGAATACATGGGATTAATCCAATAAAGTAGATGACTTACTTTTGGGTAAATATAGTCAGTCTTCTGAATCCTATTTATTTCGTCCACTTGAAACTAATAATGACATTTAATTATTGTTTAGGGTTATCAGCTCCTAGATCAGAGGGTGAAGCTTCTACTGCCCCAAAAGAACAAGAATAAAACAATTATTTAAGCGACCCATTTCCAGATTACATTTTACCTCATGGTAGTGAGTCAGATTCAGATTTAGAGATGCAATATTCTCTTTGCATGGAATGTAAGAAGAAATGGTGTCATATCTAGAGAATAATTTCTAAAAAGCCTTTAGATGAATTATCATTTCATTTTTCAAGACTCTGAACATTATTCGGTGTCTTGGGATTTGGTGGGTTCAATTATCGGCCAGTCTACGATGCCATGAAAGACACTATTCACCGACGGGAGCAGGAGCATAAGCTGAGAAAAGATTTTGAAGAGGATAAACCACTCATCAATACTAAGGGCTTTCAATATGAAGTAGTTGAGGAAGAGGCAAATCACAACTAGAAATCACTTGATATTATCCAACAGATCATAGAATCCACGAAGGATTTATTATCTCTTCAACATCAACTGGATGTTATTCATAACAAGATTGTGCAACTGAATTAGACATTAGGAGAACCCCAATTAGAGAGGATAACTACCATTTCAATGGCTAATGAAGCAATTCGTTAGGTAGAGGAGGATGGAGTTTCTCCACTATCTCAACTTTAACAAGTAGTTGATAGAAATTATGTAACGGTTCAAAAAATGAAAAGTCTTGTTGAATGTTTGTTCTGAAACATGATAGAGAGGCTCCATTTTGTGTATGGCCCTCTATTTTCATATAAATGATTGAAATTTTTGTTTTTAATCATATAAATCTTCATTCCTGTTTTTTTCAAGATATAAATATGAAAGGTAAATAATGAAAATGATTCCTTAAAATTAAACGATTATTATTTATAATAATAAGAATGAAGTGATTGAAATTTTCTTATTAAGCTGAGGGGACTAATGAGAATAATTTTACTATTGCATGGGTCATATGAATAACCCTACAGATTTTGGGTCTTTTGACCGCTTTTTTATTGCTCAATATTACCCGAATCATAAAAAATAGTATGTTTATTTTGCAGGGACTCGAATTTTGTTTAGTGTTCCCTTTGCAAGTTCTCAATTTATTGAGTAGTAAGTCTTTTGTTACTGGAAGTTTAAAGTCAGGCAGTGAGGACATTGTTACTATGCAGTTTTGAGTCATGCATTGAGGAAATTGATACTGTGTAGTTTTAAGTAATGAAGTGAAGACATTGGTACTGTGTAGTATTAAGTCATGCAGTTATGACATTGGTACTGTGCAGTTTTAAGTCTTGCAGTGGGAAATTGGTATCTTTAATCTAAGGTCATTGGCTCTGACCAAAAGTAGAAAACTCACCCAATATCTAGATAATTTGTTTGGAAATAAACTATCATATTTATGTATGAATGGAAAAATTATATATTGTGATTTTATAATTTCTTAAAACAAATAATGGTATGTAAAAATGGATAGAAACATTAGAATAACTCTTTTCTAAGAACAAAGTTACCATTATTTTGAAAAACCCATTATAGGGGATCTATTATGCAGGGCCAACTAGGGAATATGTTGTATAGACAAATAGTAACATTTTTGACTTACATGCCTATTATGTAGGAAAATTATGCAAGGCCACATAAGGGCACATGCTACATAGTCCGGAAAAAAGGGATCTCAGAAACTTCACTTTCAATTGCTAAAAAGTCGAAGAATGTTTATGAAGATTCATATTTTCCAAAGTACATAGCTTGGATTATAATAAAAGGTACATAAATATAGAAAAGGGTATCTCCAATCAAGATATCCAACGAATCAGAGGAATAGAAATTTTACAAAGGTCTAACCATAATGTAAAAGTTATAGTGTTTGATGTTTTAGTTCATACAACTAGGATTAGGAATGGAAAAAATATATAACCTGTGGCCAACTGATTTCAACATTATTTCATATTGTATCGATCACATGATGATGGAAATGTGTAATCCATAGTCTTGAAGACTATTAGACTGTGACAATGATAATGGTACAAATATACATGAATTACTGTTTTGAAATACATATTCTTGTATATTGTCATTAAATATTACGGGGGACAAAGCTACTATAACCAAGAATAAAGTTACCATTATTTGACAAACACGTGATGGGGGATGTATTTTGCAAGGACAACTAAGGGATATGCTGCATAGCCAAATAGTGGTTTCTTTTGTATGAAAGGCCTGTTATGTAGGAATCTTATGTAAGGACACCTAAGGGCACGAGTTGCATAGTCAGGAAAAAGAGCTCACAGATATGGAAAAACTTTTCACCAGAAACCTTAAAAAAGATTATAAAAATATGACATAAAAATTCAAGATTAAGAGTGTGAGATATGGAAGGGGTTTATTCCCAATGTATATGGGAAGTATTTCAATAAATACTCACCATTACTTTGATGTCCTTTACATTGATCTGACTCATATGTAAAATGGAGGCTTTCATTGTTTCCTTTGAATGAATATGGTATTATTCAGTTTTATGTCATGCAGTGAGGACATTGGTACTGTGTTGTTTTATTTCATGCAGTGAGGACATTGGTACTGTGCAGTTTTAAGTCATGTAAAGAGGACATTGTTATTGTTTAGTTTTATGTCATGTAGTGAGGACATTGGTAACTCAATAAAATATCAAAACACCTTTTATATAGAATCCATTTACTCAATTCCTAAACCTACTTGAGCTTTGATTAGTGTGATTAATAAGGAGAAATAAGGGATTAATTTATAAAGAAAAGGTGATGAAAATGAAGAATATGGGTATTAGATTTTCATTTAGTGTAATTTCGTGAGGTAAGGACAACAATTAACTGACATGAAAACTGGATTAAGGGATATAACCCAAGTATCACTATATGTCTTGATGGGGAATGAATCAAGTCATAAATAGTTTTTCTTTAAAACATTCCCTATGCTTATTTTATTTTTTTATACTAGAAATAATGGGGTTTTTTATTATGGATTTTCTAAATATTGGTGATCTAGGAAACTCTACGTATCTTAAAATATATGAGAATCAATTCATAAGTAGTTCCTGAAATAATCATTCCTCATGATAAGTTTTATATAAGGAGTGTGGATATTGATATGTTCTGAAAGAATGATAAATCATAAGACCTGATATGGTATAAGGACCAAATCATATATCTTGAGGAAATACTCTGTATAGATCTAATTCATATACAAGAAGAGAAATGTAGATAAGAAATTTTTTTGATTTTGGTTGGGCCCAGAATTGAAGATTCAGGCGTCTCTACGTATCTCATTGAAAATGAGAATCAATCCATACATTGTTCTTAAAACATGGTCTCTATGAAGATTTGACTTTGACATAGGAAATATAGGGAATCATGTACTACTAAAGAGTAGTGATGATGTCAATGATGTTTGCTTATGGAAACTTCTAGCATGTTATTGAAAAAAAAGTTAGTTGTACAAATGATGTCATGTAGTCTAACATCATGCAACAAGGACGATAATGCTATGAACATTAACATCATGCAGCATAGACAATTCTGGTTGTTATGTAGTTTAATGTCTTGCAACTAGTACATGGGTGCAGTGGAGTTTTATGTCTTGCAACAAGGAAATGGTACTCTGCAGTTTAACATCTTTGAGTGAGGACTACTGCGAATAATTACACAAAGTATTTCTTCAAGAATATCACATTTGTTGGAGATGTAATGATCTCTACATCCATTGAGATTAAAGAATAATCTCCATTTTAATAGACCATATGTATGGAAAAAGTTCCTTCCCATTTTGGTTCATGTTAAGCAGTTTTCTTTCCTTTTATCATTGGATTTCTAAGGACTAATACCAATTCAACTTGAAAGAATGAATGAAGACGGACTTTCATATTAAAAGCTCTCGATATCTGGTTCTGATAAACATCTAGATAATGCAATGTATGGAATCCTTTCTCATCTAATTGTTCCAACTCATTATACTATTTCTGAGATATTTCATCTATAAATAAATTATCACATATTGCAACTCTAATAGGAGGAAATTGAATTTCAATTGGAAAAACCGCTTCACTTCCATATACCAATGAATATGGAGTTGCTTTGGTGGTAGTATGGATAGTTGTCCGATAATCCCAGAAAGCATTCAAAACATAATCAGTCCATGATTTATTATCTTTATCTACCATCATCGAGAGTATATTTGATAGGTTTTTGTTGAAAGCCTCCATCTGTCCATTGGTTGCTGCATGATAGCGAGATAAACGGTTGGATTTGATATTATATTCCTGATATAACTTTTTTACTTTAGCAGAACATAAATTGGTTCCATTTTCCATAAAAATAGTATCAGGGACGCCAAATCTTGTGATGATATTAGTATTGAAAAAACTGATGATGCTTTTGGAAACAAATTCTTTGAGAGGTGTCGCTTCATCCCATTTAGAGAAGAAATTAGTAGCCATGAAATTATACTTGAACTGATTTTCCGTGGCTAGAGGATAAGGCCCTACTACATCAATTCCCCATGTTGAAAATTTCCCAAAGTATTTAGATGTATGTTGCAACTCTGGGTGTTGATGAATGAAGTCGTCATGCACATGACATGGATGACATTTTTTTGTGAAGTCTGTACAATCCTGTGTCATTGAAGGCCAAAAGTATCCAAGCCTTTGAATCTGATCAGAGTGTCTATGCCCAGATTTGTGGACTCCACAAGCTCCTACATGGACTTATTTCATGATTTCTGCAGTCTCTTATCCATCAATACATCCGAAGATAATTTCATCGAAGCATCACTTGTAATGGAACTTTTGGTGGTTTGGACCATCATTAAGAGTAAAATAAGGCGCTCATCACCGGATCTTCTCCTTCTCAACCCTATTTGGTGGAAGAATCCCACATTTAAGATATTCTATGATGGATGTTCTCCATCCTGTGGTATGAACATATGGTATAAAAATAGGGTAAATTTCATTAATTTCCTCCCTAATGGTTTGAACAAAAGCTGAATCCACGCGGTGATGGGTTATAATGATAACTTTCTCATCTTGAGTTGGATCTTCCAAGGCTATAGATTCCTTAGCCACTGCATCTTCTTGTTCATTTTGTGATCACGGGACATAGGACAATGTTGGATTTGAGGGAAATTCAGCCATTAATTCTTTGATGTAACCACACAAATGTATTAACTTTTCATTTCTGATAGATTATTCTCCATATATTTGTTTGATTACCAATTATGAATCACTGTTTATCATTAAATGATCCATTCACACCAGAAGGTCCAATTCCAAACCACCAATGAGAAATTGATATTTTTCCTGATTGTTGGTTCCACCTTCCAATAACAATAAAGAATATTGCAACAATGCCTTTTCTGGGGAAATAAATACAATTCCTAATCCAACCTTGTTGACTTTAGGATTTTTCTAGTCTCTTCCCTATTTGACTTCTAGAAGCACCATCAAAATACATTTCCTATATTTGAGAATTATCCTGAATAGAGAAGAACTCTTTATCAAATAGTTTAGTATTAAAGGATGTATCATCGGCGGATGGATTCTCAACGATGAAATTAGACAAATAATTGTCTTTCATCACCTCTTGATTCACAAAATAGATATCAAATTGTTGAAAAATTACATACCACCATGCTAGACGTCCTATAAGCATAGGAAGACTGAGGATAAATTTGAGCAGGTTGTTACGAGATACCAATTGGACCTCATGATGATGCAGGTAAATTCACAATTTCTGAACAGAAAATATTAATGCTAGGCAGCACTTCTCAAGACTTGAATACCATGTTTCCGCATCAAGCATAGTGAGGCTGAGATAATAAAGGTTGTTTTCATTTCTAGAATCATTTTTTGGGCGAGGAAGGCACCTAGTGATCACTCCAAAGCTATCACGTAATGAATGAGTGGTCTTCCTTCAACATGTTTCATCAATACTGGTGGACTCAAGAGATATTTCTTGATTATATCAAATGATTCTTGGAAATCCTCATTTCATTGATAAGTGACTTCACTGTTCATTAATCAAGTTAAAGGTAAACATTTTCTTGCCAAATTGTTGATAAAGCACCGAATATAGGCCATGTGTCCGTGAAGTCCTCTCAATTCATCAGATTTTTGAGGAGTTGACATACCAACGATTGAATTTTTTTTCTTAGGATCATCTTTGGTACCACAATGGTGTACAATGAAGACAAGGAATTTTCATGAGGTTACCCCGAAAGAACATTTTAAGGATTTAATCTTCAAATTATATTGCTGATGTTTGTGAAATATGGTTTCCAAATCATCCAAGTGATTGGAACATTGTTTGGATTTGTCTACAAAATCATCCATAAAAAATTCAACAATTTTTTATAAGAAGGGTTTGAAGAAATGTTTCATGGTACGTTGGTATGTTGTGCCTACGTTATTTATGCCAAAGGGAATTACACGATAGAAAAAACCCCATGAGGATCTCTAAAGGCTGTAGATTTTTCATCCCCTAGTGCCATTCAAATTTGGTTATACCCAGAATATCCATCCATTAAGGAAAGTGCTTCATAGACAACCATCACATCAATTAGAAGATCTGTAATTAGGACTAGAAAATAATCGTTAGGAAAATGCCCATTAAGATATCTTTAATCAATGAATACTCTAATTTTCCCGTTATTCTTTTTCATTGCGACAATATTGGCCAGCCATTTTGGATATTGAACTTCTCTGACAAAGTTAGCCTTTATAATATTATAAACTTCATCTTCAATTTAAGCGGTGTGAGTTGGGTATGTTCTCCTTGCTGCTTTCATGAACCCACGATGTTCTTCTGGAAAACCCAAATAATGGGTGGTTATATCAGGATCAATACCTAGAATTTATCTATAATTCCAAGAAAATATATCTCGAATTTAATTTATAAATGAAGTATACACATCTTGTTCCTCAAAGGTCATGGAGGAACTAATTAAGGTGGGGTGTGGATCTTCATTTGTACCCAGATTTATTTCTCTGAGTTCATCCACAGTGGTAGAAACACCTTTTTCAAATGCTGGAGGAGCATCCTCAACATCTTCCTCTTCTTCATTATATGCCACTTCTTCGGTTTCCATTTTCATGGTAGATGACAATGAAAAGATCTCAAAGTTAGGGGAGGAGTCATTATTTGAACAACTCGAAGAAGAAGCCACTATATCTGACCCCACTAACTTCGAAGGGTCTTATTGTGGTAAGGAGGGATTGATGGATTGAGAATCAACATCTTTTTATTTCTCTAATATTTCTATATGTGTTTCAATTCTTATTAATGAAGTAGAGGATCATTGTATTTCAGCAGATGAAATAAAAACATCTCTATTGAAGCTTCCATCATTTCTTGGTACATCCATAATTTCTCCCCTGTTATGAGGCTAAATTGCCGTAATTTACATTATAGGAATTATTGGATGAGTGCATGGATTTGGCATTAACCATTCTACTTTATTTATGGTTAGAACATAATCTATACTCAAATGCATGAATGGATTTTCTGGAATCTTTTCTAGTCCATTTGGAGCATTAACTCTGGTTATCTCCTTGGTCATAGACTTCATTCCTTTTGTGTGATAAAATTATGCCTCGATATACTGAGATTTATATGTTTTGAATGGAGCCATTTCACCATTCAATGTTCCTATTTTACCATTGAAATAGTGTTTCAGACAATGGTGCTATGATAAATGTATGGCTTTATGTTGATGAAACAATAGACTTCCAAGAAGAATATTGAAGGTCGTGTTATGACGAACAACCATGAAATATGAATTAGACACAAGATCTCTAAACTGTGTTCTGAGTGTAATTTCACCTAGAGGATCTTGTTCATTCTTTTCATATCCTTGAAACATTAAAGTCGAAGGAGATATGTCAGATTTATTGAGTCCCAATCGATGAAGTGTATGAACAAGAATGAGGTTTACCCTAGAGCCATTATCAGTGAATCCTCATCGGATATCCATTTCATTGTCCTTTCCAGACCAATGAAAATGTCTGATGTGTCCATGTACCACATGATCTTCATCTTCATCTATAAAAGATATTACTGCATGATATTCTACAGAATCATTCTCTATATGGTAAACCTCAGCAGTAGCAACATCAGTTTCTATTTCTTGAGGACTTAACAAGGCCTCAATGAGTGCTTCTCGAATATCTTTTGATATATTCAATGCATCCAAAATTGATTACTTGGAATATAATAGGGCCAATTGTTTCAATACATAATAATTTTGACCCAAATTTATACATTCCCAGCTTGGAGATGTGGTTTTGTATGTGCTTTGGAAGTTGATGTTTCTATTGTAGATGTGTTATGTCTTGAAACAAAAGTGGCAAATATAGATGACTTTGGAAAATTAGACTAACTATGTCTATTTATCTGCTGAGAGAAGATTTTGGATCTTCTAATCGGTCCTATAGAATAATTATGCAATAACTAGATTTGTTTTTCATGGAAGAAACCCCTTGTTCTTATTGAGCTCACAAAAGAGATCTTCCACAAGTTTCAGCCACATATATGGTTTGAGTAGGTGTAGTGTTAAAATGATGGTTTCTGGAATTCCCACGTCTTCCCATGTATCCCCAACCTTGGCCTCTTCCTCTAGACTCCCAATTAGACACAAGGATTTCCGAATCAACACAATTAAAATCATCATTGGCATAAGGATTGGTTAAATGTATAACATTAACAGAACCCAAGATCAATTCTTAGTTTGATGAGGATTTTTCCTGACCGATTACTTCTGGTTATACTGTTTGGCAGGGTGGTGCCCATGATTTTGAGACATATGGCATGGAATCTTCCATGGTTAAGGAAAAATTTGGCCTTGATGCGAGCTCGTCTTCTTCTGACTGCACTTTATACATATGAAAACATTTCCTTGTTAAAGAAGAAAACTTTGATAAAGATGGTTTTGTTGTGGCATGAGTTATAGAAGAGACAATTGGTTGCTTCATATGTGTTCATAAAACTGCCTGAGTTTGGTTAATCATTATCCTAATCACCCAGTTATCATATTTTTTCACATGTTTACTTCTAACTTCTTTTCATTAACCCTATTCCTCTAGATTGGTGGCAGTAACACATGCTACTTGAGCTCATGAACTTATCAATTTCACTTGTCCAGTGTCTACCATATTTTACAAAAGGTCTTTGAAAACAATGAACTTCTGAATGGGGGGTCCCAACATTTGATGAAAGGGATAATAATTTGGACGATCTTCATCTCTGTCTTTATTTGGCTTCTCCGACCTTGGAAATTGAACCAAATTTTTTTCTAATGCTGAGATAAATTAGCTAGGGAATTTCTCATTACTAACAGAATAGATTTTATTCTTTAATTCCTCAAATTGTTTCTGCCATTGATCTCATTGATCATCTTGATGTGGTGGTCATTTTTACTGATGCTCAGAAAGTGGATCCCTTTTGTATGATTAATGTCTTGAGGTAGAAGCAGGTACAAGTTCATGTTTGAGTGTAATTGTAGTAGCTTCTTCCTTTTTTATTCATCTTCCTTGAACTAATGGAATTATATGAGTTTTAGCCCTAGTCTCTATAAGCGGGTATTCAATCATCTGATTGATTGAAGTAAGGTCTCAAAACCCTCTTGTGTATTTAATAGGGATCAATGTTGTGTGTAATTAATCACGTAGATTTTCCACGCAGATTGGCAGCAACTCTTCTTGAGGGAGTGCTAAACATAAGGAATATGTTATTCCCTTCCAGCGAGCAGTGAAATTCGAAACTCTTTCATTTTCACTTTGTTTACAATTGGTATGATAAAAAATTGTCATCTTTGGTAATGTTGAGTTAAATTTAAGAAATAATTTCTGACGGAGATCTTCCCAGCCAACAATCGATTGAGATTGTAAAATTGTATACCAGATTAAAGCAGGTCCTTGTAATGACTTCACAAAACACCTAAACAGAAAAACTTTTTATTATTGAGGAGTTCCCATTATAGAATCAGAACAAGAAACAAATGCATTAAGTGTTTTTACAGATCCATAACCATTAAAAATTTGGAATGTGGTATTCGCAAAATATGATGGGGGAGGAATTACATCCACCCATACAGGGTATACTCTCTTTCCTGGTTGAACTAGTGCATGAAATTACTCCATAGATTCCAATAGAATAATTAATTCCTAAATTGTGTTCATAAGACTTTTGGGAATATCTATATGATCTCGATTATGTGCAGGTATTCCAACGAGAACATGAGCTGGTGCAACAACTGGTAAGACCACTAATAGTTGGGTTGATATCAGTCTTGGATAACCCAAAAAATAGGTTTACCATGATGTATATTATCCTATCGGGATTGTGTAACCAACGGAGGGAATTCATTATTCTCATCTTTAGTTACTAAAAATCATCTTTGATGAGGAGCTCCTATTGGATTTTCAAGTTGAGGACTTTCCTGGGGATACCATCTAGTAGAAATGTTGTTTCAAAGTAACACTGTGTTGAGTCTTTTCAACTACTTCATTTCCTCTTCTTGCTATGAAATTCTCTCTTCAAGTGAAAGAGATTGACCTTCTATAGTAGAAAAGTGATATGTAATATGAATTTTCCTTTCCTCTTGTTGGACTCCTTTTACAGAGGGGGGTAGTTGGTTATTTGAAGGCATACCTTGATTCTGGGTAAGCCGTTGATTTCGGGTACGCACACCCTCTTCATTTTCCTCGCCATGTACTGCATTATGGACAAGAAATTCATCTTCTGATTCCCCTGAACAAGACATATTTTTTTGGAGGATCTTCTACAATGGTATTGATAACATTCACAAATGCATAACCCATTATTGGAATTCTGTCAGTGATTCTGGTAGGTTGTCTCATTGTTTTCGTTCCCAAAACTCTGTTCTTCTATATGAAGAATTCCCTAGAACTATTTGGCAGACAATAACATGAAGGGAATCATTAGATAGTTCAGTTGTACGCTTTCTTTGAAGAATTCTTCCCTAATCATGAAAAAACTGACTTCTATTGGGGAGGGAATTAATGATGCGAAATAGCCCCCAGCCTTGTAGGCTGGGGTTGATCCAATTTTTATTCTTCAAATATCTAAAAATTGATTAAGTAATTTGAAGGTTGCATTAAACAAGCCCCCATCCTTGCAAGCTGGGGTGATTCTTGAACTTCTACAGTTGAAATTTCTACAACTTAGCCGTGGATTTTGGGTATTTTGGTTCAGAAATTAGCTGGATGCATCATCTAAAAATTACTTAAATCACATGTTTCAGAATATCGTTGTGCAATTTTGGACATTTTCTTCCTCTGACAGCTGACATATTTTAAATGGGATTCTTGCTCAAGATTCTCAGAGGATTTTTGTAGATGATCTTCATCAATTTCTTTTCTTTGGGCCTGATTCTGATGAGAACTGGTTGAGGCCTATTCTTGAGCGTATATTTGATTACACACAAAACCTTTTGAATGTGCCAGGATGTAGGAAATAACATTACATTAACCCACATTGGGAGGACTTTGTTGATTTTGAAGTGCAGTGAAATGAAATTCTCCATATGCACCCCATTCTCTGACACGAACATTAGATGGGGAATCCAAAATTAATTGGTTTAGCCTCCTCAAATCATTCAGACATGCTCACTGAAGGGTTCCCTATTGTTTTTCAACATTTGGATGTTGGGAAACTGAAAGAGATGCCAAGTCAATTTGATGCTGTAATTCTTCTATTACCTTATATGATTTTGATATTCATCATATGGTAATAATTTAGTTTTCAAATGAAAAAGTGTCATCCATAAGTTGAGACGAATGTCATGAATGAAATCTTCTATCATCAATTCTAGATTATCAAACTGAGAATTTACTAAAGTCTAGAATATGATTGGTATTTCTCCTTTATCTAATTGTTTCCTCTTGTTCAACATGTTTTCATCATCTTCTACTAAAGGTTTCTCCACTTGGTCTGTCCAAAGTGGATGCTCTTCATCTGAGGAGAAATGACACAAGGGAGGTTCGGAGAATGATTGTTCCCATAAGAGGTCTTCTGACTTAGAGAGTGCATCACCTGTCAATGACAAGGAATCAGACATGTCTGGACCTGTGTTTGAAAGTTCCTTGAGAAAGGAGGGCATTCTTATTGCTACATTGTCAATTAATGAATTATTTTGACAATGTAAAATACTAATGCGGATTGAACTTTTACAGTGAATGAAATCATGGTAAGGATCACCATGATGGATTAAAGCAAGGGATAAATCTTTTTTCTCCTTGGCCTTTAGGCCACACTGGGGGTTTTTATGGCTCTCATCCAAAGATAGACACTCTAGATTGACAGAATTTTCATGAAGCATGTAACAGCCCGAGATTTTATGAAAAATAATCTTTTTAATTTTATTAATGTCTTGTGTTGTACGCTACACCAAAAGGAGCTTTCACAACACGCATCCTTGACTTGCCTTGCATTACACGCAATCGCAACCTTCCTCGATAGCGTGTGTAGTACGCAATACTGAGTTTCACGAAACAACGATATGCTATTAAAATATTATTAAAACTAGCCATTATGAATAGTAATAACCACTTTTTAAATTTTAGAAATTTTAGCTCTGAAAATGGAATTCATTTTTGGATTAGTAGTATCGAATTTAGCCTAAGGTGAAATTTTGGTACTTTTCGGATAACTTTCATATTCTGATGAATAGTGAAAATTACTAAATTATAATTAAAAACAACTTTTTTTAATCGAAATAATTAACAGTGATAAATTATTAATTTGAGTGGTTTTAAAGTATATTTAGAATATATTTTAACAATTTAATACAATGTTGGACATTGAATGTAATTTCACATTTAAACCAGTTATAAACAAGTGTCAATCTTTTGATAGTTATTATCTCTTAAAAACACGCTATTTGTTGTGACTGCGGAAATTAATTATAAAATTAATTAATGCAACTTATTTGTTGGGAATTTTGTAAAATAGAAATCATTTTTGAATTCGGAATATCAATTATAGCCTAAGGTGAAATTTTGGTACTTTTCTGAAAACTTTCAATTTTTGATGAATAGTGAAACCACTAAGTGGTAGGTTAAAAACTGAATTTTGTATAAAACTTAATTTTACCGCTTCTGTGAATGGAATTTCGAAAATCCGACAGACACGGTTAATATCAAGGACTAAAATGTGGTTCAATGAGATGAAAATAATTTTTGGTGAATAGTAACTTTTTACTTTTTTTACCACGGTTAATAATAAATAGGGTAACTAAGGGTAAATATGATATTACTATTACCCTAACACATGTCCTAATTCTATTGGATAAGTTTAATTCGACCAAAAACAACCTTATGAATATAATATGACCATTTAGGTCCACATGGATTAGATTATGGCATTTAATATTATTTAATTTAATGAATAGTTAAAATAGTTAAAATCAAAGTTTAATAACTAAAACATTTTTAATATGGGGTTATACATAAGATAAATTAGACTATAAATATTCATTAAAAATATAAAAAGATTTCCTAAATAATTATATTTTATTTATAATTTTTAGACTTTAAATAAATTAATTTATTTATGACACAACAATGATGCAGTAATTACCCTTTTAAGGAAATATTAACATAATTGATGTTATAAATGCTCAAATGAATGTAATTTGAGACGTTTTATGAATTCCACTAATTTTCTAGGTTAATATGATATATTAGTGTTGATTTAATCAACCTGGTTCGAACATATAATTCTGTTATGACTTTCACAAAAATCATATATAAAATAGTTTCAAAATTGACACAAAATAGTTTTTAAAACAAATATTATATTATTAATTGTTATTTTATTCCTAAAAATCTAAGGTTCGGCCAAATGACTTACATAAGGATATATATATTAATAATAAACAATTTGGGGTTATTTTGGCATGTTATAGTAAGTTTATTAACCATATAGTGAAAGAAAACAAAAAGACACGGTAAAAGTTAAATTATTTAACTTAGAGTTAAATCTAATTGATAAGGTTATACTAATACCCTAAACTTGTCTAAATCCTATTGGTTGATAGGATTTCGACCCATCCCCACTTTAGCTTCAAAATAAGACCCTTTGGAACCATTATAAACCGATTTTGACATTAATATAAAATAATAGTTTGAGGTATTCCTAAGGTGCCCCTCTCCTCCCTTATAAAAGGACACCTCCTCCCCCTCCTCCTCACACCAATTTGAGCATTCAAGCTCAGACAACCCCTGCCAAAATCTCTTCTCCACTTCTCTAGAAACATCCTATAGGTTCTGGTCTTCCTCAAAGACCAATATTAGTGCCCTAAGAGGAGGTCTCAAAGAGGCGCTTCAAAGAAGAGGTAATTACCGTTACCAATTCTTTCATCTTTATTTCTTCTTCCACTTCTTCTTCTTAGGTTGTTTCATTATGGAGTAATAACATCAGTATCAATTATATAATGATATGTTATTATAAGTATGAAACAATCCTATTTCACCATCTATCCATCCTACGGAAAAAGAAATCACCGCGCGTGCGTACGTACGGAATACCGTCTCCACGCCGTGGTGTAATCTATTTTCCACCACCACCTTACATGGATGGGAATAATGGTGTAAATAATAAATATACATAGTTATTACAACATCATATTGATTCTGATATATTGTATAATCCACTCCAATTCAATTCAATATTTATGGAAATGATATAATCGCTCGTGCGTACGTACGGACTACCGTCTCCACGACGCGATGAGATTAATTCTCCATGTTAACCATTTAAGAATGATTATAAAGTATATATAAGAAATAATAATGAAATATATGACATTATAAAGCTACTGGATTTATGTATATATATATATATATGTATGTCATCTACATACTTCCATTTCAAGAAAATAAGGAAAGGAAAACAACGTTCATGCGTACGTACGGACTACCGTCTCCATGAACGGTGTTTTTCATTTCATTTATCTATCTATTATATATATATACTGAATATATATGATATATAAATCATATTTTATATTTTGGAAGTAAGTAAATCATGATATAAGTAATAATAATGTCAAGAACAACATGTAAAAACACCTACGATAAATGAAACGATTTTACCCAAAACGCTTCTTTAACATGGAATTTACAAAAGAACGGGTAATATAATGTCATAAGTGAACCATATATGATATCATAACAATGAATATGATTCTTTAATAAGTCAATGACATTATTTAAATCATTATACAGGAGGTTCGGACACATACGAAGCAAATCGGACCTAAGGTAAGGGAAATATCACAGTCTCATTTTTATCCGAGATTGTTTATACTTTACTACTTATTGGGGTGTATTTTATCATCCACATCCATGTTTCCTCAATATGTAATATTTATATCCTTCTACAATAGTTTATATCCAATTTTACCCTTCTGTGAGTTTTTAGTAAAAGATATGAAAGGAATCTTTTGTCGTTTTTCGTAAGAGGTACTTTTTGACTTTTCCGACAAAAGTACGAAGAATGTTTTTTTTAACTTATACGGCATGAATAGATTTTTAAAACATTATTTCCAAGAAACTTCATTTACAAGTTTTCAAGTTTATTTTTAATCAACTTATTTTAGTTTAAAGTTGTATGAAATTTTAAGAAAAGAATAATGTTTTTGAAGAAGAAAGGATATTTTCCTCAAGAATGGAGTTCAAGTGTTTTATCAAAATTATTTTCCATCTAAGATAGTAAAGGGTTCTGTTTATATCCCTATTATTACATTGATTTTATTATGTTGTGATGGAATTATTTTTATGAATTCCTTTATCTTATATGAATTGATTTATGATGTCATGATGTTTAAGATTCCCATTTGTATTACATGGGTTATGCAATGATGTATGATTTATGATTTTGTGGCACATATAAGAATGGTTTCATTATGAGATGGGTGGGACCTATATCTCCCTCCAATGCATTGGGTAAATATTTTATATCTCATGATATAGACAGGGCTGGAACGGTAGGTTATACCGGTTCAGTGAAACAGGACTGAAACGAGGGTTACTCAATTCCGAAAGGGACTTTGTCCACTAAGATAGTCTTGGAAATGAGTCTTGACTAACAAGAAATGATTCTCTATGATTATGTGTGAATGACACAAGGTTTCATGTTTTAAGTTATGATTATTGTGATTACATTTCACTTCCATGATTTACCCCATGTTATGAAATTATGATCTCTTTTGCAGGTTAAGATTTCCAAAAGTTATGTGCTTATGTATATGATGTGATTGATATTTCTTTTGTTTACCCTTACTGAGCATTTGAGCTCACCCTTTTATGATTTCTTTTCCCCAGGATATAAAGAAAGGTTTTAGGTAAAAAAAAGAAGATCTTTATGGGATATTTTGAAGATCTTTCACCACGATTAGAAGATTATATTCCGAGTTTCCAAAGACACTAAACTATTACGATCCTTGTGTGTGTGTTTTTTGTTATGTACTAAGTATTCCGCAAATGTAATGTAATTGTCCATGTATGTTAAACTTCGGGCCTCTACAGTTGGTATCAGAGGAAAGGTTTATTCAACCTTTGGAAACTAGGATGCGAGAACTTTAGTGAGATCCCTAGAGATATTTATAAGGTATGTCTAGGGATGTCCCTAAGGATAAGTATACGTATAGGATACAGTCCTAGAACTACGGTAACGATCATAGAATTTAACCTAAGATGTTTGATATCGAGGATACTCCACCTTTATTATGTTGTTTTCCCTAGCATGATTTTTGCCTCTCACACTATTCTTTTTTTGGGTTTTAGAAAATGGCTGGAAAAAAGATGTTTCACGATAATGGAGGATATGATGGACAATGGAATGATATTCTTCATAATGAAATGGGATTTGGAGGTACAAACATCATTATTATGCCGAATCAGCAATCTCATAATATGATCAATAAAGTAAAATTTGGTAAGTTTCCGGACTCGGCTAATAAGAGAATGATGGAGTTTCATGATGATCATAGAGGAAAGAAAGTTCAATTTCCCCTATGTAAATCATGTGGGAAGAGGCATCAAGGAAAATGTTTCAAAGGAACTGGAAGATGCATTGGGTGTGGAAAAGAAGGACATAAATCAAGTAAGTGCAAAGGAAAAGGTTCCGTTAACACCATGGATGAGGATAATGGTATTGCTACGACATCAACAATGGTTAAATGTTTTAAATGTGGAATGTACGGGCATTATGAAAACCAATTCCCTAAGGGAAAGTCTCATGAATATAATCAGTATGGTCGTATGGGAAGTATTTATGTTGATGATGATGAAGAGACTACAAATGATATGTGAGATGAAAGAATTTTTGAAGCTCGGTCAATGGTTTAAGAATGTAGTGGAACGATTACATGTTTATCATGTGTAATGTTGTATAAGAAATCTCATGGTACTATGGAATAAAGAGACATCTAAGGATTGTTATACTGTTGTCTTTCCTTGAGTTATGAAAGTGTATGATTAATGGTACCACTATCCATGAAAGGTTATCCAGATATTTTTGGAATTTAGATGATATGCGCATAATGAAGGAATAATAAGATAATGAGGTGTTTGATTGTATTCATGAGCTCATGACTGATATAAGGAGAAGGTTATATCATGGTTTGAGTATATAGAATTTTTGGATTTTGGTAGGTGGAAAGAGATAACTTTTAACTGCATTCATGTTTTCACTAAGGTTCAATGGTTATTTAAGAGAATACATGATTATGGCCTTTGAATGTCTAGAATGTGACCAACAAGACATATCTTATGATATATGGGGATTAACGACATTATTAAATCTCAGGTAATCGTTTTCACTATATTATGAGAGTGGACTGTAGTATTATGGATAATCATAGAGATTAGAATGGATTATCTTGGACATAAGATAGTTTAAGGATAGAAGATTTTCGATATTATTGATGGGATGTTATAGTAATGTAGTTTTAGAAAAAGGACAACCTGCGGGACGGGCGACAGCCCATCGCTTCGGACAAGGCTGTGGGAATCGAACCCACAACCAAAGTGCGACTGGCCTTTATCGCCTACCACTGGCCTACAAGAAGTCCCTATTTAGTAGAAACTAGTTTTATTATATTAAGCAGTATGATATATGAATTATAATTCCATTTTAGGAACCATATATGATTAATCTCACAATAGATCGACATATGTATATAATTTTTGCTTACCTTTTTTTTGAGACAGAAGGAGTGACCCGTCATTCTATCACATGATCTGCTAACACTTCACGAATAACAAATTCAACTTCATTTATTTAAGAGATGATGTGGAAATTGTTCAAGGAACAAACAATAGTGCGACTATACCAAAATAAAGTAAGTATTTATTTTAATTCAAATTCTTCAACTTTAGGGAAACGATCTTGAAAACCAAAAAAATGTTGTCCTAGTGATCTTATATCTGATTAATCAGATGGTACCTTATATCGTCACAAATTTATGGATTTGTGATTTTTGGATTTTCCATAGCCATGTTCTCTACCACTATCCATCAGAACATGATGGTTGGATTTCTCTTCCATATCCATATTTTCACCTATGTGGAAACCCAGTGATTAGTTTATTTTGATAACTGTTACGTTTCATACTTTTGTTTTTAAAGATTGGTTTTGATATTCCTTTTTACGATGTGGGTTTCTATTAAAGAAACTTTCGAATAGTAAAGCATTTATAACCCCGACTAATTTCGAGGGAGAAATTCATTTTAAGGGGGGTAAAATGTAACAGCCCGAGATTTTATGAAAAATAATCTTTTTAATTTTATTAATGTCTTGTGTTGTACGCTACACAAAAAAGAGCTTTCACAACACGCATCCTTGACTTGCCTTGCATTACACTCAATCGCACCCTTCCTCGATAGCATGTGTAGTACGCAATACGGAGTTTCACGAAACAACGATATGCTATTAAAATATTATTAAAACTAGCCGTTATGAATAGTAATAACCACTTTTTAAATTTTAGAAATTTTAGTTCTCAAAATGGAATTCATTTTTGGATTAGGAGTATTGAATGTAGCCTAAGGTAAAATTTTGGTACTTTTCGGATAACTTTCATATTCTGATGAATAGTGAAAATTACTAAATTATAATTAAAAACAACTTTTTAAATTGAAATAATTAATAGTGATAAATTATTAATTTGAGTGGTTTTAAAGTATATTTAGAATACATTTTTACAATTTAATACAATGGTGGACATTGGATGTAATTTCACATTTAAACCAGTTATAAACAAGTGTCAATCTTTTGATAGTTATTATCTCTTAAAAACACGCTATTTGTTCTGACGACGGAAATTAATTATCAAATTAATTAATGCAAATTATATGTTGGATATTTTGTAAAATAGAAATCATTTTTGAATTCGGAATATCAATTATAGCCTAGGGTGAAATTTTGGTACTTTTCTGAAAACTTTCAATTTATGATGAATAGTGAAACCACTAAGTGGTAGGTTAAAAACTGAATTTTGCATAAAACTGAATTTTACCGCTTCTGTGAATAGAATTTCAAAAATCCGACAGACACGGTTAATATCAAGGACTAAAATATGGTTCAATGAGATAAAAATAATTTTTGGTGAATGGTAACTTTTTACTTTTTTTACCACGGTTAATAGTAAATAGGGTAACTAAGGGTAAATATGATATTACTATTACCCTAACACATGTCCTAATTCTATTGGATAAGTGTAATTCGACAAAAAACAACCTTATTAATACAATATGACCATTTAGGTCCACGTGGATTAGATTATGACATTTAATATTATTTTATTTAATGAATAGTTAAAATAGATAAAATCAAAGTTTAATAACTAAAACATTTTTAATATGGTGTTATACATAAGATAAATTCGACTATAAATATTCTTTAGAAATATAAAAATATTTAATACATAGTTATAATTTATTTATAATTTTTAGACTTTAAATAAATTAATTTATTTATGACACAACGGTGATGCAGTAATTACCCTTTTAAGGAAATATTAACATAATTGATGTTATAAATCCTCAAATGAATGTAATTTGAGACTTTTTATAAATTCCACTAATTTTATAGGTTACTATGATATATTAGTGTTGATTTAATCAACTTGGTTCGAACATATAATTCTGTTATGAATTTCACAAAAATCATATATCAAATAGTGTCAAAATTGACAGAAAATAGTTTTTAAATCAAATATTATATTATTAATTGTTATTTTATTCCTAAAAATCTAAGGTTCGGCCAAATGACTTAGATAAGGATATATATATATATATAAAATAAACAAATTGGGGTTCGTTTGAAATGTTATAGTAAGTGTATTAACCATATAGTGAAAGAAAACAAAAAGACACGGTAAAAGTCAAATTATTTAACTTAGAGTTAAATCTAATTGATAAGGTTAAAATAATACCCTAAACTTGTCTAAATCCTATTGGTTGAAAGGATTTAGACCCATACCCACTTTAGCTTCTAAATAAGACCCTTTGGAACCATTATAAACCTATTTTGACATTAATATAAAATAATATTTTCAGGTATTCCTAAGGTGACCCTCTCCTCCCTTATAAAAAGACACCTCCTCCCCCTCCTCCTCACACCAATTTGAGAACTCAAGCTCGGCCAAACCCTGCCAAAATCACTTCTCCAATTCCCTAGAAACACCCTAGAGGTTCGGGTCGTCCTAAATGACCAATTTTAGTGCCCTAAGAGGAGGTCTCAAAGAGGCGCTTCAAAGAAGAGGTAATTACCGTTACCAATTCATTCATCTTTATTTCTTCTTCCACTTCTTCTTCTTTGGTTGTTTCATTATGAAGTAATAACATCAGTATCACTCATATACTGAAATGTTATTATAAGTATTAAACAACCCTATTTCACCTTCTATCCATCCTACTAAAAAAGAAATCACCGTGCGTGTGTACGTACGGAATACCGTCTCCACACCGTGGTGTAATCTATTTTCCACCACCACCTTACATGGATGGGTATAATGGTGTAAATAATAACTATACATAGTTATTAAAAAATCATATTGATTCTGATATATTGTATAATCCACTCCAATTCAGTTCAATATTAATGGAAATGATATCATCGCTCGTGCGTACGTACGGACTACCGTCTCCACGACGCGATGAGATTCATTATCCATGTTAACCATTTAAGAATGATTATAAAGTATATATAAGAAATAATAATGAAATATATGACATTATAAAGCTACTGGATTTATTTATATATATATATATGTATGTCATCTACTTACTTCCATTTCAAGACAATAAGGAATGGAAAACAGCGTTCATGCGTACGTACGGACTACCGTCTCCATGAACGGTGTTTTTCATTTCATTTATCTATCTATTATATATATATATATATATACTGAATATATATGATATATAAATCATATTTTATATTCTGGAAGTAAGTAAATCATGATATATGTAATAATAATGTCAAGAACAACAAGTCAAAATACCTACGATAAATGAAATGATTTTACCCAAACCGCTTCTTTAACATGGAATTTACAAAAGAACGGGTAATATAATGTCATAAGTGAACCATATATGATATCATAACAATGAATATTATTCTGTAATAATTCAATGACATTATTTAAATCATTATACAGGAGGTTCGGACACATACGAAGCAAATCGGACCTAAGGTAAGGGAAATATCACAATCTCATTTTTATCCGAGATTGTTTATACTTTAGTACTTTCTGGGGTGTATTTTATCATCCACATCCATGTTTCCTAAATATGTAATATTTATATCCTTCTACAATAATTTATTTCCAATTTTACCCTTATGTGAGTTTTTAGTAAAAGATATGAAAGGAATCTTTTGTCGTTTTTCGTACGAGGTACTTTTTGACTTTTCCGACAAAAGTACGAAGAATGTTTTTTTAACTTATACGGAATGAATGGATTTTTAAAACATTATTTCCAAGAAACATCCTTTACAAGTTTTCATGTTTATTTTTAATCAACTTATTTTAGTTTAAAGTTGTATGACATTTTAAGAAAGGAAAAATGTTTTTGAAGAAGAAATGATATTTTCCTCAAGAATGGAGTTCAAGTGTTTTATCAAAATTATTTTCCATCTAAGATAATAAAGGGTTCTGTTTTTATCCCTATTATTACATTGATTTGATTATGTTGTGATGGAATTATTTTTATGAATTCCTTTATCTTATATGAACTGATTTATGATGTCATGATGTTTAAGATTCCCATTTGTATTACATGGGTTATGCAATGATGTATGATTTATGATTTTGTGGCACACATAAGAATGGTATCATTATGAGATGGGTGGGACCTATATCTCCCTCTAATTCATTGGGTAAAGATTTTATAGCTCATGAGATAGACAGGGCTGGAACGGTAGGTTATATCGGTTCAGTGAAACAGGACTGAAACGAGGGTTACTCGATTCAGAAAGGGACTTTGTCCACTAAGATAGTCTTGGCAATGAGTCTTGACTAACAAGAAATGATTCTCTATGATTATGTGTGAATGCCACAAAGATTCATGTTTTATGTTATGATTATTGTGATTACATTTCACTGCCATGATTTACCCCATGTTATGAAATTATGATCTCTCTTACAGGTTAAGATTTCCAAAAGTTATGTGCTTATGTATATGATGTGATTGATATTTCTTTTGTTTACCCTTACTGAGAATTTGAGCTCACCCTTTTATGTTTTCTTTTCCCCAGGATATAAAGAAAGGTTTTAGGTAAAAAAAAGATGATCTTTATGGGATATTTTTAAGATCATTCACCACGATTAGAAGATTATATTTCGAGTTTCCAAAGAAACTAAACTATTACAATCCTTGTGTGTGTGTTTTTTGTTATGTACTAAGTATTCCGCAAATGTAATGTAATTGTCCATGTACGTTAAGCTTAGGGCCTCTACAAATCAAGACTTCATGATGATGTTTCTGGTGAGAAACATCATAATTACAATTACCACTCCCAAAATTTGGTCATAATAAGGTAGGATATTGAGCATCAACAGATAAAGGTCTGAGGGCTTCATGAACTCCAGCATTAAGTGAATCTAAATTATAGCTTCACTCTTAATTTCCCAATGATATTTGGTGAGATTTATTTTTGGATGTTCTGTTATACATTTTTGGGGCCACTTTCTGAGAAAAGTAGTTATCATGGGAAGGTATAGGTGCCTACCTTGGATTATTTACTAGAACAGACAGGTTAACTCTAATTGGAAAGAGTTTATTTTCCCAATCTTGTTGTCCATATGATATGAGGGAGTATGCCCCATGAAACTCCTGGGCTAGAACAGAGGTGTGTATCTACTCTTGGATGGCATGCCGATCTGTCATCCCATGTGTGGGGACAAATTTATATGTATGTTCCCCTGATACTAATAATGTAGTTGTTAAAATATCCTGACATGCTTCCAGAATATGGGGATGGATATGATTCTTCCCTTTCACCATTGAAAAGATGTTTTTAGTGACTTTAGAAGTTGGAACGAGAATATACGTCCATCCTAAATATGGATTATGAGTATGTGCCGGCTCCTATCCTCCTTTTACTAACAATGGATATTGAAAAAACAAATGCATAGGGGTATAGAGTTGAGTCTGCAACAAATTTGTCTTAAGAGATTTCTGACTGACTTCTCCGGGTGCAACCAAATGAGACTGTGGGAAAACGTGATGAACATTTGCAGTTGTATATGCCTGATAGATATTCATCATCATGTATGGTTGACGGGTCTCATTCAATACTGGCACATGAGACTGCTGATAGAATTGGTGATTGTAAACAAGTGTATGTTCCTGCTTACCAGTTGACCCCATATTAGACTGGCGCATCTCTTTAAATGTAGTCAGACGAGCCTGATGACTGGATGATAACTTTTAAACAGGTGTATGTTCCTATTCATAGTACTCCCTCAGGTTTAGATGGTTGGATTTGGTGGGTTAATGTCAGAAGAGACTGATGAGAAACAAAATGTTGATGAACCGGTGTTTGTGACCGCTCATTATTTTCCATCATGTTTGATCAATGGATTACATCGAGGGAGGTAATGGTTAGCACCTACTTCTTGTTAACCGAACATTGTCCCAAGTGGTTTTTCTTGTGTTCCCGGGTCTGAGAGACCTGTTCCAAATGTCCAAAGGCAAAATCCCCATAATTTTGGTGATATACAACCATATGATTCTGGCTGCGATTTCTAGTGTGAGTCCTTAGGAAGGACTCCTGTTTTCTTGAACTTATGCCTTCAATGACCTCTTGATCTACCTCCCTGTATTATGGGAGAGATTGATTGTTGTTTTCTAAGGATAAAGACCTGAAAAAGTTATTGACGGTGGTTGGGACCGTTTTCTTCTTGATCATTGGTCGTTGTTGGCCAGATGATCGAAGATTATTGTTGACCTAAAGGGCATGTTGAGTAGTCTCCAGAGTTGGGACTGTATCATGCTAGCGATATAACTTTATCATCACATTAGAGAACCAACTTTTAAAACATTGGGTTGGTGATAACGTCCTTCCCGTGAATGGATATCTAGCTTGACCAGTAGTTGGGAAGTGCACATATGTTTTCTTAGAGAAATCCATTCTTTGGATTGAAGGGAATTCTTTTGAAAACTGAGAACAACAACAACTTCTATTAATGTGACATCTTTTCAAATGGATACATTCATGATTTATTCCTTTGTATGGACTTCCTTTATCAATTCATAGGGGCCTAACATGTGGGTAACCTTATTAACGTGGTTAAAGATTCACGTCGGGCTCAACATTTTTGTTTCATAGTTCCTTAAAACGTTCATTCTAGATTTAAGAATAATTGATTCCAGGAAGATTCCATTGGATTTATTCATGGATCCATAAACATCCAATAGTTCATTATCCAAAGAGGACTTTCTTTCCAATGGCTGTCGTTCGTTAAGATTTGAACTTTACGATACTTAAGAACGTGCTTTGGTTGAGAAGATGGGCGGTCAGACACATCACACCCTTTTTGGGGGAACTATTTTCTACTCCGGGACTCTATTTTTAAAATTAAAATAATTTTTTATGAATCATTATTAATTCACCCAGTATATCATAGGTAACCCTTGGAATTTACAATCACTTATTTAACAAAAATACTTTTTTATCATCGTTATTATGATACTGGTTTTCAAGCCACTCATTAGGGCACTCTTGAATTTATTATCATCCAGTTTGATAAAAGTTTATTTTAATCAAGGGATCATACTCATAAAATGAGCTACCTACGTATCCTTGTGTATGGAATTAGAACCCTCATAGTTTAGTGTTGCTTAATAGGACACATTTTAACTTTTAAGGTTATGTGATAAGGACCTCTAAGTGGAAGGTTCCTACTTGAAACATAGTGTGGGACTCATGCTGAAGTGGCATAAGAAACATGGAAAGGATATGAGTATCCATGTACGATTAGACCCTATTGGGAATATTCCACCAATAAAGGGTTGATTTGAAATATTGGGTTTGAACATCAAGGAGGTTTTCTACATATCCCATTTGGATGGGAGTCAAAGCCCAGGTAGTTCAATGTGTCTCATAGGAGAGTGCAGTCCTCTAAGAGAGATGAGTTTTGATTATTTGATGAAAAAGGATGCCTTGATGATTTTAGGGTTGAATTTTTGGATTATTTCCTAAGGAGGATTCCTAAATTGGGGGAATTAAGGTTGGATTTTTGAGGAGGATATCCAGTGAGATTGGGCCCCAAAAAATCATCCTACTTATCCTGGGTTTTACATGAATCAAGGTTCTTGTAGTAAATTCAGTGAGTGCTTGTGCACATGTTGCGTCCATCAAATATCTCTAATCCCTCATGATTCATGCTTGGTATGAGAAACAAGAGGATCTGAAATATTCAACAATGATACATCACACTTTTCCTCCTCCACTAATAAAAGAGGGTGCATGGATTGTGGAAGAGGGTGGGGCAACGAGCCTTCCCCCTATTCTATTTACATTGAATAGGGGTCCATTTTAAGGAATAAGGGGTAAAGTTGAGGGGGCTTATACAAGGATTTCAATCCTAAAACTAGTTCTGGTAGTGAAGGGCGACTTCTCCTATACTTTTGGGGAATGGTAAGTTTGAAGTGTAACTTCCCTACCGGAGAACTGAGGTCCCAGCTTACCTCTTTGAAAAGGACGAGGCCGGAAGCCCACCATCTTCCAAACCGGGAACTTCCCAACGCTGTTTCTTGAAGAAAAGTCTATGTGACTACGGATATATGATCCCAAAACATCCAATTATTCTTAACCCCATTGTGAAACAAATGTCAGAATCCTTTGACTATAGAAATACAGATCCAAAATTGAAGAAACATTGATGTTCCTTACACAAAGTTCTGAGAATTCAAGAGATTTTGGGGGAGGCTTCAGCTTAGAACCTTTAGAATAAGGGAACCAAAGAAATAGATACCCATCCATGAAAGACTTTATATGGAATTTGATTAGGTCTCATAGTTACCTCGCGTAGGTGTGCCACGTAGGTACCCCTTGTTTCCCAATTGCATAGGTATGGTGTGCAGGTGTGTTATGTCGGTATAGTGCGTAGGTATGGATGAGGACTGATGATAATTTGAAGATCATCAAAACATTCATATCCCCTTTAATGGGAAAGTTCATGGGTCATGTGGGGAGGTATATAATAAAATACGTTTTTATTGTGGTTGGAATTTTGTATGAAACTAGTGTATAATTTAATATAATTAAAAAAGAAATGGGGTGTATTTATTTCACACCTAGGATGACTATACCGGGGAACTAGTGGGCCTCACTGGCTATCTGAAGGAACTAGTTTCTATATGGTTAATGTCCTCCATATATATATTTTTCATGGAAGAACCACTTTATTTTCTTTTAAAAGCACCGTCTATCTTGTGGGACTCACCATCTGGCTAGTGGGGTTTGTAGTTTTTCTAGAGAGCTACAATATCTCCACTAGAACGCTGAAGGAAGTTTATAGCCCAATATCAACTAACCCTTAAAATATATAGCCATAATTCATTTCAAAAACCCTTTATTCATAAATAATATCCCGCTAAAAAAATATCATTGATGAAATAGCAGTGGAATTTGTAAAATACTAACTTAGATCATATCTTACATAATAGTTATCAAGGTTAATGTAATATACTTTACATAAAATGATTATTTGAATTTAGTTACATCATATTCATTATTGATCCTAGACAAATATTTCATTCTGGATTATCCTAACTATTCTTGTGATTCAAACCATGTCAATATATATTAGACAATTATATATGTAATATTAGATATTACTCTTTGATAGTCAAGTAGATTACACTATATCTTAGTCCACCAATTAAATTCAATCAACTCTATTCTCTTGGTAAATTAAATGTTAGGATATTAAAAAAATAATAACCTAATATCATTCTGAGAAAGGAAACATGGAACTTATATTTACCTATATCTCACTTTTATTTTTTACATCATCTATCTATCATGGCCTTCATAAGTGTTTACATTAGATAGAATCAAATGCATACTATTTTAAAGGTGTTTTGAATATAATTATATATTATAACCTGTGTTTCCTTCTCATTCATGCTTCAAATGATTTACCTATGAATCAATATTCTATAATAAAAATAAATATATTTAAATTATATTAATGTGTATCACTTTATATAATTAATAGTTGAGAAATTTACCCAAATTAAAAGATAACTTATATTTAAAAATAAACTAATTAATCCCATGTATAAGGTATAAGATTAATTTTCATATAAATTGTTAAAATCATTTAAATCAATAATCCCAACAAAGGAATGCACCGAGTGGCTGGTAGGTAGTCACTACATTTCTAGCTAGAGATAAATCTCTCTATCTAGTGATGATTATAACCTAAATTCAAACTAAAAAGGGATCATTACTCATTATAAGACTCAATTATATCATAATATTGAAACCTTATATATTTAATATAATTAAAATCATAATTAAATCTATAAACCCAAATACAAGAGAACATATACCATGACCTCTATTATTTAAAACTAAAACCGTGTATAATATAAATGGATGAAGATATGTACACCTTATAACATAATTGGTTGATTCCATTCTCATCAAACATGAATTTGATAAATATAACTACAAAATATGAAAATAAACCATTCTGATGTAGTCTATCTTTGGAATGATAGATCACCCAATGTTTGGATAATATTATCTGCTTGGCCACAATATGATAGAACCTATTAGGTAGCCATCGAAGAAGAAAAATAGGGCTTTAGATGAAGGACTGGACACCATTTCATGTAATTTAGATTCATTATATTGGCCTTAAGATTGAATTATGAGTTTTGAAACCCATAATTGTGTGTTATTGACTTTTCCATTGATGGTTTTAAATGTGTGATGAACAAAAATAATATTGACGTGTTTTTTATGAATGATTAAGACTAAACGATGGATGAAGAATTAAATTATGAGGTAATATATGTTGTACCTAACTATTATACATAGAATAAATCTCTATCATTTCTATGATTATGCTGAAATAATAGCCAAGCCCTATGGCCAAATTGGTTAGGGATCAACCATAGAAATATGTGGGACAAAAGACAACGACACTATGTTGGATCCATCATAGCCTAGCCAGAGGGCGCTATTATTCAAAGTGTCCACAAGGATCACGTTCGTTGTAGTCACATGGAGTACACATATATAGTGTGGTCCATAATCCCATTGGGCCATATCTTAGGCGATGATCTGTGTTGGTGGATTAGGTACTAGACATAATTTCTGTCTCACCCAAATAGTGGTCAAGAAATAATAGATATACAAGAGAAGATTTTCTTAAGGTTTTTTATGAGGGATGTAGTGGTAGTAGTACTATTCCACCATAACATAAAAATCAGATGAAAAACATACTACTCATTCATCAAATATCATCCTTCCATTGAAGTCTCATGTAGTAACATTTTGAAATAATTCAATCTTATTCGTGATTATTTAAATATGTAAATCCAAATCACTTCTTCTTAAACCTCATAAAACACACATTCAATGTAACATGCCATGATCAATGGTCAGTTAATGCCTCCTATATCTACCATCACCTAAATTCATATTTTTATATCCACAAGAGCCTAAGATATTGAGTATGGATGTTTCTATGATCAATAGACTACATCTGTCTTGTATGTGAAATGTCACATGAACGTTATCATTCACATGATCGAACCAAATATCATATGAGCACATATCAACTAATACACTATTCAAGAAATCATCAACATTCATACACATGTTTTTATGAATAATATAGGCAATTGTAAAAAACAATTCACAAGAATATTGTTATATGAACAAGTGACATGTTACAAGAACTTTCATCATTATTTTAAGCCATCAATTGATGATATTTTGATCATATGATTGAGTGAATAAAACCAGTTTTGTCATGAGATGATGCTTACAACCACAATAATATCTCATCCTCTCCAGGTGTAACCATCTAACTAAATAGATATTATAGCAGGGATTTTCACTGATCGAGAAAGATGTCATGACATAAATGTTTATAATGAAAATCCATTTAATATTCAAACACAAGAAGAACCAAAAATCATACATGATGATAAAAAGAGGCATGATTGGTACGTCTATGGATTAACATGTAAAGATTGTATCTTTTCATCATATGATCCTCCAATAATCAATGAGATGGGATCAAGTGACACCTCTAAGCTATTTATGAAATAATGGACAGTCTCCACTACATAGACACCCTATATTTTGAAGAATGACTATATGAATAAATGTTTTCATGTAAGGCTGCTAAAACTATCACATGTATTTATAATAATATAATATCATACCATCAATATAAACCATCTCCTGATTTCTTGATGATTTTCACACAAACATCCAGTTCCTCTAGAAAAGACGCACAACATCATCCCCTTAAAAAAATATTTTCCGCATACAAAGAGGAATCATCCTCCATATCCATTATATATCATGAAACCTTACCCCATTCAAAACAAAGAAGCATGATAGAGGTGAAAGAGAATTAGAGAAGTATATAGGAAGAATATATCATGCTGAGGACCATCACTGAACAAAATCCTTAGGTGGTCGCAAGAAGGATTCATAGGATCTCTCATGATGAACTGGATGTTATTTTATTCCCAGTTTATATGGGGCGTTCTTGTGTTGGCATGATTCCTCGTTGGTTTTGCGACTTCACCAAGAATTATCATCCATTTTTATTTATATATCGATGGAGAACCCATGAATTCAATGACAATATCTCATTAAATAATCCTTTCAATTATCTAGCAATATATGTAATAGAACATCATGAAACGTGATAATGCGTGCAGTCAGATGTGTGGGTAACCAATATTTGTTTTTTCAAGAACACTTCGATGGATATGATAACCCTAGATCACACGATGGTGATATCCCACAATTTTATGGTTCTTACTAGATTCCCCGAACATCGATTCTTTAGATATTGGGCCCTTGGAGAACCTTGGATTGGCCGAATAACCCATTACGTGACCCATATAGGTCAAGAAATATCATTAACAGTTGAGGTTCATGTGTTCCTATTAGGTGGGGTTCCTTGGTAAAAATCATTCAATCAGGGGATTACTATATTTGTTTTCATAGTCTTACACCATTTCCATGAAAATACAATAACATGGACATCCATATAACTTTCCATGAGAATCTCCATTCCACAGACATTTATGATTTGATGCACAACCACCTCTCATGAAAACACCCCACTCAATACCTCTTTGAGGTCGTTCATATCAGATGAATAAGAGACATTCATGTAGATCTATCATATAGGTTTCCCCTCAATATGATAATGGAATTGAAACACTTGTGAACCCATGGACATCCCTCCACATTTCCTTGAAACCCCTATGATGTGAGGATGTGGAATAAACCCATTGTTCATGCACTCCCCTTCCCTGGTGATATTTTATATATATACATAATCCATGATTTCTTGGGATAAATACATTCAACATTCCATAACGTGCATGACCATAAAACTTTTAGTGAGACCCTCCCATGTGATTTGTTTATGGTCATGTGAATGTAATACTATTCAATTGATTCATGATTCCCATAGCCATCCTTTGACATGGTACATTGATCGAAATACTGGTCCTGACCAATTCAGGTAGATCTTACATCAACTAATTGACATGTCACCATTTTAATGTCACAACTCAATGAAAATCCATGTAAAACATATGAAAACCTATCTACGTGCCATCATTCTCACCTGTCAACCCGTGGAAATGACTTTTTAATGAGAAAGACTAAAGAAAGGTTGTTTGAGAACAATAGAAATTTCTAGTTTGATTATACGAACCATCTTGGACATAAATAAGTTGATCATGTGAATACATTCCAGACAAGACAGTTGATCATTCATAAGAAACTTGTAATGGATGCTTTGTTTTTTCAAAGAATCATTCAAATTTCATCTTAAATATTTAAAAGACATCATATTATATTCATATAATCATTATAAAATTCATATAAATGAATGGAAGAAACTCTTGAATGTTTATTCCATGTTAGATGGACACCCCAAATATGTTAAGTGAACAATTGAGACATGTCAAGAAGATATCAAAGACATGTCATGAAATATCCTATGACGTGTCACCCCCTATGGGGATGAACATAACCTTAATCTCTATAACCCCTTTAAAAGTTAATTGTCTTTAATGGGATATAGATACACACTCAGGTAACCTTATTTGTGTAATGATATCAGATAGACCATCCATGGTTGACATCTCTCTTTAATTTTTAGAAGATAGAGAATGTGAACACCCCATGGAATCCATCCTGGTATAAGACATTTTCATTCCTAAAACATTAGGGGTAACCACAATATCTCTGAGTGTGATCACCATCACTAAACCATCAATAGGTTAGTGGATAAAAAAACTATGAGAACTATGATTCCTAAAATAACATGGTTATATAGGATTCATTCATAATGACTACTATAAAATGGGAATTCATATTAGTTAATGTCCCCACATGTATCCAACATTTCAATGATTGAGACCCAATCATTATCATTGTATGATCATTCCCCCTCCTCCATTAGAGGATTGAAAACAAAACTCTTCTATGGGGACTCTAATTCGTGTCCAACCAGGATATGTAAGATTCATTTCTATTATTCATCTATAGAAAATCCTCCATGAGATTTGAAATCACACATCTCAAATGGAACCATTAATTTTTATTCCTCGTATAGATATGCTCTCAAGAAATGTTTTTGAACATCCACAATCTCTTTTTTCTCATACCAAGGATGACTAACATGGGAATAGAGACAAGGGATGATTATAACAATTACAAGATGAGGATTCCCTGATGCGGGCTTATAATTAGGTTGTAAGTATTATTAAATATCATCATCTCTCAAAGAGTCATAACCCTGATAGGAAACCCAGGGATGCGTTATATACAGAAGTCCAACCTAGGGCCTTCATTTTCATATCTCTAACGATTTATAATCCCATTATAATAATTTAATAGACTCTACTTACTATCTTAACATGATATATATTATGATTATCTATGAGAAATTACCTATATCTATGTTCATAACATATACTTCTAAATTGCATGGATTGATCCAATCACATTACTATAAACAATGAAAAATGAACTATGTCAATTTTAATTCCTCTTCGCACATGATACATAGGATGACTCATAGAGGTAAAATCTAATCTCTAATACATCAACCACTTCAGCAGATAAATATAAATATCAAAATTTCTATACATGGTTATAAACATAAGCATCATGAAGAAATAATAAAATAATGGAGAATATGTGATGTGCTCAAAATTTTTCCTATAAATTCATTTTTTTAATCACGATATTAAGATAAGGTAAACTAGTCCTATATTGATGACTTGGTAGAACATCCAAAAAAATATAATAAAAATATAAGGGAGTATCAAATTTTGACCCATGCACCCCAATGTGTTTAATGATCTTGACCTCCCATAATCTTTACTAATTTGACTTCTTATGCATTATTGGGACTGAAACCCCAAAAAATAACTACAAATAAAAAATCAATTCATAAAAATTTATTAATGTGGGAAATATTGTATGTTTCTATGGAATATTTAAAAAATATCAAACCTAGTGTGAGTGATTAGGTAATACATGGAACACCCCACAATCTATCATTAGATCCAAAACCCATCCACATATTTTCCTGATGAAACGAAGTGGTGAAACTGACATGAGTGAATGAGAAATGACCTAAAACCTCAACAACCAATCCACTAAGACTAATATCATACACATAAATTAAATATGAATCTAAATTTTGAAATGGAGTTGAAATAATTTAACTTTCTAATCACCATTACAAGATAAAAAAGAAAAACTTCCAAGTTATAAACAATCCTTTTTATTCCTACCATATGGGTGGTCCTTATCCTGTTTCTAAATAATAAAATTGTTATCCTGGTGAAATATTAGTTAATTTTGTGATCAATTTTATGTGTTAGAATGGATAGATTTTCCAATCATTAATGGTCTATTTTATTACCTTTTTCAAAACAGAATGGGAAAGCTAATACCATTTTTACTATGCTGATCATTTCATAAAATTAATGGATTTCTTCATTATCATTTTACATTGAAATTAATTAATAGAACATTAACTCTTATATATTATGTTGAACAAATAAGTTATCAATTTTCTTCTCCATAACTTTCTTGATTAATTACATCCTTAATGACATAATCCAATGTGCTAATCAATTATGAGATCTATTGAAACGATGTTTTTTCCACAAGGCCTTGATGTAAACTGTAACAAACACACAACTTCTTGTGCTATTTTGGTGAGTATATCGGTCTTTTAATACCATATAAATGTATATATACTAACGTTGGAATGAACCCTGAAAATACATCAAATGATTAATTCACACTGTTCGTCTTTCCCATGATAGACCGCAAAAGAGAAAGTTTCCATTTTCCACATTCAATAACTTTTTGATACACTACCTAGAGATTAGAAACACATAACATCACTTCCAAAGAGAGGTGGGTGACTAAAATAACTATTTCAACTCAATCACTCAAGGGTTTCTTTAGAGGACCCCAACCTGCTCCCATTATCATCCTCGACATGTGACCATGATTTCCTAAGGAGTTAAAAAGGAAGTTGTGAATATATTAAACATCTAAATTATGAAATTAAATAATATATTATACCATAGGTATCCAAATAGTTTATCTATATTGAAGTATTATATTTCTACTAAAAAATTCATGAGGACCAATGGTTTTTCCATAAAACAACCCAGAATAAATCTTTGGGAGCACCCCATCCCACCATGTGGGGGAAGTTATGTCATATTTTACCTAGGGATCACTTTAAATATGGGCACTGATTCCTGAAATGGTACCATGGGAAACATCAAATCAAATGGTATAGTCATAAATAACCCTTCAAATCTTATATCATGAACTGAACCATATGGAAAGATACACCAATAAGGATGTGTACCAGTTTGATTAAGTCTCCATTAACATGACATCAATCGGATCTAAGGAATTCTCATAGAACTTGGATAAGGACACTCATAAAGAGTACAATCATTCACACCTATAGGTTCATTAGTCATAGAAGGTATGTCTACCTTATAATGCTGAGATTGGAAAGTATTGTCATATGTGTATCTTTTTGGAATCTACCCAATGTGTTACCACCCCAATGGGTATTTTATAGGATTATGAAATATATGAATATGGAATGTGGATGTGGTGGATTCATTCTCTGGGTTCCACTTTGGGATTCCAAATATAATCCAATCATGCTACCATTGATATAGGAAAGGGTGTTCTCATGTATCCTAATAGACATCACCTTGAGGATGATAAGTCATTATCCATAGATCAAAAAATCTGTAAACTCCAATGGGGGAATGTAGATCTCTAGAAAATAATATTAGGATTTATGTTTGGTTATATACCTTATAATGATCTATCAATACCTTTCTATGGAGGCTCTCCTTGTAGGGTAGTCCCCCAACACATAGGGTTGTGGGAGTTTTCATATTTTTCATACCCAAATTGGGTGAAAACAATACATTGTGACACCTCTCCCAAAACCACAAGTCTAGGGAGAATTATATATTTTCTAACTCTATATCGGGGGTATTCTAGAAATCATATAACATCATCCATTTCCAAAAAAAACCTCCATGTTAAACATAATAATTTAATTAGTAGGGAGAACATGCATCATATAAGTCCCCCAATGCATCAACCACAACCCACAGACAAATAAAGAACATGACTCTATACACTATACTCCAAAATATGCCTTTCATCCTAGACAAAAAAAACCTATATACATGATATGGGAGAATCATTATTCTTATAAATCGCTTCAATATATATAGAACTCATATATTCTAACTGATAAAAACAATTCCCTAGGTAATTTAATTATACTATAGAATATGGTTTTATAGAGCACCTAAAAATGATAATGTTCTGTCAGGAAAGGATGATAGGCTATGAAATCAATTCCCTTACCATTTATTCCTCAAGAAGGGAATAGAATGTTTATTTTACTTTAAATATTGGCATTAGGGGAATAGGGACATGAGGACATTGGAACCACCAACACATATATCCCCACTCTAGACATTTATGCACTCTGAATAAGACACACATGTTTTGTATCAAGGCATGATCCACATACCACCGAAGGATAGGTTATGTTCTTAATAAAAAATATTTAACAATGCCTATTCTTTCAAAAAAATCCTTATAATTTATTACTATTCAAAGGAAAATATATTGATGGAACTCACAATAATAATGATGTCGGATTAAGGCAGAGTTGATTGTATATGATGATCATTTCCCACAACATCTCTGTCTCATGAAAATAACAGAGAGATGATTTGTCTACAAATATTGGTTGTCAATATTGTTAAGTGAATGGTTGATATATACGAAGGATCAAAAAACATAATAAATATGCATAAGAGTCATCCAATCTCCGTGGGATGCATCAGTATCCTGATAGTTTATTCATATTTTTCCATACCACAATATGGTAAATTGAATGGTCGATATCTATACAATAAGATGTTAAACTACTAGGCCAACAACATTTTTTCATGACAGTAAAATATATCGATGAATTCATACACCCATTATTCATAAATAAATGACTATGTCTAGATAACATGATTATTAAATTAAATAATATTTCATAGTAACATTTTTATATTCATCAAAACAATTTACATACTAAATGATAATAACTACAAAGAACACGTACTGATCACATGATGGTATTCTATGTGGAATATCCATCATTGACAGGTATCATATGAATAAGGTGAAAATTATAGTTTCCAGATTCCATACAATTAATGAATGACCAATGTCACATATATTTAATAGAATCACCAATAACACTCAGTTGCCTACCGAAACTATTATCTAATTGGACACCACCCCATACACATTGATATGGGAATCAATGACACCATTCCGAATGTAGAAAGCTACAGACCAGAGAGATCAATCAAATAGCACTTCAAGTTCAATCATAGTATCCTTGATATTTAGGAATCCTAAATAGGGAATCTATAAATCCGCATCCCTATGCATAAATTCCGTTGACATATTGCAATAGCATATAGAGGATAATAGTTGGTGTATATCCCCACATTAATTAAACAAATTGACCAACATATCCTAGATGTTTAGATATTACATATATATATTCCTGTACATATCCTATTGATGTGATAGTTTTCTATGACAATAATAGATGAGAGATGTCCTCACACTCTGGTGAAGATATAGTGATAAAAATATATTATTATCCCAAAAAAAGAAAAAAACACAGCACGCTTATCAGTATGAAAAAGTGTATAAACTTGAGTGAGAACATATAATTTATCCAAACCATGTGAATTATCAATATATATAGGTAATGGAAATGAAATAGAACCGATATCATAACATTTCTATAATTAGGGATCACAAAATGATAGCACCACATGCCTTATGATATGTTCATATTCCTATCACAAAAAATTATAATAATATTGAAAATTCCCATGATCGGGATCATATTTCCATTATAGATGGGGCTCACGATGTGAGAGTGGCACGTTCTTCCAAATTAGATCATACACCTATCAGAAAAAGACCTGAGAAATACAATAAATGAATATATTCGAGCTCATAACCCCATTATGGTTGAGGATCACCAAGTGAGAGTGTAACATACCTCAGGACATGATCATATTTCTATCAATTAATGTACTCAAAATATTCCACTATCATACATGATGAGGCTCATATACCTTCTCATATTCTGGAGTTATTTTGAAAAATTCAGATGGGGAATGAATGTTTTGAATATGTTCATCTTATAATTCCAATTAAGGATCACCATGTAACAGATGCACATGACTCAGGACAAATTCAAATTTTTATAAATATAGGAATAATAACATAATACAACAGAAGTGGATTGGTCTCATATCCATGTTCTCACTGAGGGCCACAAAGTGAGAGAGTCACACTCCTCAGGAAAACTCTATATCCCAATTAGAGAATATTAATATCGTTCATCATTAGATTATTAGTTGCATGCTCGTATTTATGTAGTACCATATGCTTATCGATATATTTCAGAAACTATCCTAGAGTGGGATTCAATCCCTACTAAATCCCAAAAGGTATGATGACATATTCCATCCCCAATGATGAATGAGACTCATATCCCTGACCTAAACTATGCCAAGTTTCCATGAGGTTATTCAAGACACATTCTCAACACTCCAAGGGTCCATCGACTATTCAACCAAAGTTGAAGGGGGTCATTACAACGATAATACTCCTCATAGAAGTGTGGATGTTTATCTATGTGACTTCCCTCCAGTTGTTTTATATATGTAATCACTACAATGTGATATATATCATTGATAGGAAAATCCTCCCCTTTACGATACACATTCATATAGAGAGGTTCTCAAACATAAAACAATTGCATAAAGTGAAAATATTAAAATCAGACACCATCCTATAAAGAGGTTTTTGATATACCACAGTTAACTATGTATAGTCCCATATACACCATAGTCAACACTTCATCATAGTAAATACTAAAACTGGAGAGGAAGCAACTGTGGTCTGATGTTGAAAATATATAAAGTCCTGATGAAGAAGAGGATTACATGAATATATGTAGAGTGTAATGAAGAAAAAACATCCAAAACATTTCCCAACCCATTTCAAATTATAATTATGAGAAAAAAAAGTAAAAAAGAGATTGAATTCTTTACATTTACCCAAATATACTAAAAAATTGGAATATATTAGATAATGGGCTCCTCCCTTATAGGGTTTATGAGGGTCACCTCCAAATTGTGAATACATTCAATTAATATTTGGGAATGGACTTTTCCTTTATGGATAGAGAACCAGAACTGGAAGATTATAATAAATTATTATGGCATGTTGTCTTTATATAATGATAAATAATTAACTGATTGGGAATCTTATTTAAAATGATTATATTCATGGATTGGGAATTCATGTCAAAACAACATGAAATTATATTGTATGAAGATTGTATTGGACAAATGACATTAAACTATATGAAGAACTTCCTATCCAAATGATATTTGACATTCACAAGTAAGTCAAGAAAACATGAAATTAAATTCTATGGAACATGTCCTAACAACGTGACATTAAACTTTTTGTAACTCATCAAGGTACCATAATGATAAAACTGGTTGAGAATATCCTAAATATATAATATTTAATAGTAAATAACTTGTCCTCTTAGCTAGAAATTAAACTATATAGTTTATATCATCGTAAACACTTGAAATTAAATCAAAATGGAATTTTTCCTCCCAATATAAAATTAAACTACACATGATTTATAATCTCCTTGAAATTTCACCATACATAGGCTAGATTTTTCAAAAAGAAAGATGAAATTCCTTTGCCTCTTGGTGAGTTTCAAGTACACTTGGGGAATCTCTTCATCCAAGAACTATGTGTAGATTGATTAGAACCATCAATGGATACCTTGTAATGCATGAAACATTATTATTGTACCCATACCATGTATTATATTCCTTTTATGATGAGTTATTCACATCCTTACCACAAGACATTAAACTAAATGCCATATTTTTTCACTTCATGAAACTAAATAGTATGGTTTCCAAGAACCATAGGTGGATTAATTCATTCCATTAAAGAATATTCAGGGATTCCTAGACCTCCATTCTTATGGCCAACCATAATATTCCTCTTCCTTCCCATTTATTCTCCCTTATCCATTCTACAATACTATAAACATCACGATTGATTTCATTGATAAATGACATTAAACTTCATGGGTTTCTAGAAAAATTAATTGGTTTATTATCATTATACATAGATATGTATGGATTCATGGATCTTATATCCTGGCTCGACCACCACAGGATACAAAATTATTTATTCCATTATCTAATTTCCTCAATGCCATAGGGATCAATTTCCACTCATTGACTATCACAACTAACATCCCTCACATGAGATTAGATTTTTTTTTAATGGATCACCATGCATGATGAGGAAATTTTAGTTTCGGACATATCATTAATGGTATTTAATGACATACCATAAAAGGAACACCATGATTCCTCACTTCATGATGTTAAACTATATAGTTGATGTCCATTTCATGAAATAATACTACACATTACTATGAACCTATCTAGAAAGGACCACTATCAATTTTATTTACCTCCCACTATAAAAAAAATTAATAACTATGTGTGTCTTGATTACTATTATCCAATGATATGTACTAAAACCTGAGTCTCTTGTCCTAGGTCCATCTATAATAATCAACGAGAAAAATTCCACCTATGTGTTTGGATCAGATCTCTGTGGATTTTTTCTTATAGTATAACAATGTATATATTGATTCCTTTCAATATATAATATTTAGTGAATCATAGACCATCATTGATGGGAATGCCTGAAATATTCCATTTTCATGTTGTGGAGTCAATGTCAATACTATCAGACGTTAAACTACATTATTTATCCAGAACTAAGTGTGGATAAATTCCTTCTACCACAAGATATGTATTGGAAACTAGATCTCCAATACATGGACTATATACAACAATTAATTGGAATAATAACCCAATATATGCTTTGGTCAAAACCACAAAAGTATTTACCACTCAATAACTATGTATGGATTGATTCACGTGAGATCATGATATAGAGTGATGCTCTGACCCCCAAACCTAGGTCTACCTACAAAGACCAAAAATAAATAAATTAACCCCCAAATACATAATGGATGAGGCATACAAACTCATTCCTCCTATGCATGATTTATGTCAATATATGAATTTCTTGTGAGCATAATATATCTTGCAGAATTGTTCACGTCAGATCCAATGTCCATATCACATGAATTTAAACAAAAATGAAACAAATATGTCCTCGATTCATGATGTTAAACTACCAGAAAATTTCCTAGTTTCATGAAATTAGTGTTATCTATAAAATTCATCATCCTTATATTGAATTAAAATGGGTATAACATTTCCCATTATCATCTCTTATCAAAGGACCACAAGATCCATACAAAATTTAACTAAAGTATGGGGTGATTTATCCAACTATTAAGCACCTCAATTCATAAACCACACTTCATATATTCTACACCTCATGTTTTCAAAAAAACATTCATTGACATTGGAATATAAACAATATCACTTTTTTTGGCACTAATATGTATGAAAAATGGTTTATACCATCTTTCCAGTGACAGCTAGACACAATTTTTGGTGATTTCTAATCCCTGGGGGCTTGTCGTTATTATGGGAAAACTCTTCACCCTAATGTATTTGGGGACATCCATGGTGTGATTGTCCCAAATCATTACTCGCATCTCAAGAACATCAATCCCAAATATACAATATTTTTATCTCCCACTCAGAAATATGTTGAAGAAATCATGACCATGGGTATCCAAATATGTCTCCTGTGAAATAATTCAATTTTATCTATTCCTTATTAATCATGACCTCAAAAAAACTCATTTATTTTTCAAAGATGTGTGACATTTAATTTTAGCATATCATAGATTAAATCTCAAGATTAATGAATTTATAGTGAACGATACACAAATATTTCTAGGTGGAATACCTGGAAAGTGTATCCTAAGAAAATTTCAATTCACTAGTCACTAAACACATCATATACAATAATTATATAAAAATTTTGTGATAAGATAAATATGGAATAAATATCAAAGGGTTGGATTTTTTATCCTAGTAAAATCTAAGAAATTAGAACTATACACCTTGGTTTGGAAAATGTTATAGGAATGTTTGGTCACATCTTCTCATCACATTAAAATGATCACTAGGTGGCGACATGACTTTTAATAATTTTAAACCTATCTCGAATCATATATTTTCCACAAATCACACATCATGATTTGATCACTCTTGGTCATAGAAAATGTAATATGGACATTGAAAAGGAAAATATATATATATCTATTTGACTTTATTATTTATACCTCAAGGAATTATAACAATAAAATAGATAAACATGTCCCCATATGATTGTATTTGTGATTATTCTAAGCTAGATGACACAATGGTAGGTCTCATCTCTTGAGGGTGTATTGAGTCATTCCTAAAATGATTATTCCATACCATCATCAATACCCAAGAACATTGAATAATTATTGGAAATCCACATGACCAGATTATAATATTATATTTGACCGAATCAATGGTTCAACACTAAGTATTGTACCCCTTCAAAAAAATTGATGTGACACCACATTAAAAATAATTTTTATGTCATACACTCTGTGGTTAGAAACTATAGACCATAGGGAACTATATCTCAATACTAAGATAAAATATTCCATAACATGTTAGATCCCTTCTTGGATTATACTTTACTCAATCCAAACTTCATCGACCAAAATTTTGAGTCCATGAAAATCATTATTGTCCCCGACAAAAGAGTTCAGATAAAATATAACTAACAATGTATGTAATCCCTACTAACACATGCATAATGAATATGACCAAAAAATTAACGGAATCTTATATTTATAAGAATGAAATCCAAGCCTCATTATCATTAGTAACATAATGGAGGAAAGTAGAAACTATTTTGAAAATAATCTTAATGAATCATCTCAAATTGTTGGGGTTATTTTGTTTGTTGACAAAGATATATGACCATGACCCATCCTATTATATTTTTTCGAAACAAATATTTAATGTTACATAGTTTCCCAGTGTTTTCCAAATTTTTTAGCTATCATAATCAAGAGTGTGATTATTGTAAAGGGTTTTTTTTTCAAAAAAAAGGAATCATAGTTGTTTGACAAAAAATCATAGTTCGTAGAAGGAAAACTGAGGTTTGTGGAACAACAAAGTAAATTTAGTAAAAATGATTTATGCATATCAGTGCTATCCAGACCGCAAAGCATGGTACACAATCCTAATAGATAATTTAGTTCATGGGAAGTCATGGTGTTTATGGGAGGCATCAAGATCATAAAAGATGTGTCTTTTTATAAATGCGTTAGTGATTATGGCTACTGATAAGAGTTGAAGTATTTGGAAAAAATTGATTTCTACAGAGGGCCAAAGTGCAATGTGAATAGTATAGTATTACCTAGTGAAGACTGTACTACATCAATGTTTTGGGTAATATGTATTAGAATGTTATTTAGATATATTATAATATAAAAATAAACCCAATAATATGTTACTTATAGATTGAATATCATTAGAAAACATCACCACTCGATGCAGAATTTTGAAAAGTATGATGTGGTTTGATGGGGAGGATTCAACGAAGGGTGAAGCAGTTTGGGGGAATAGTTCTATAAAATGGTTTATGTGGAGATCTAATTCCTATAATGTATGAGAGACAACATAGAAGACCAGTTTGAGAAGTTATACCATTCTTGGAAGTGGATGATGTTCATGGAAGCCGAAGTGGTCTACAAGAGGAGAAGTTGTCTATTGAAGGACAAGCATCCCATGAAAGGATAATCACTATGAGGATGTATCAAATCATCTCAAAAATAAAAATGATATATGGAATTATTGTTGGTCTATAGATGATGAGATGGTATGTTTAATAATAGGCCATCCCTATAAGAAGAGGTAGCTCATGAATCACACATTCCACCCACCACAAAATCGGTATGATTTGGGTATTCTATCTCTCCAAAAAACAAGATTATAACCAGTCAACATTTTAAATTAAAAACTATAAATCATCATCTACTATTGTTTTAACATCTACTGTAACTATTGTTTCACCTCCTCCAAGTCGTACCAATTTCATATCATCAATTTCAGATCATTATTCCAAGAAATGAAGGTGTAATGATATTTTTGCCTATACCATGATAAACATGAAGAACATCGAGGGATAAAATAATATGTAACATCTTAATGAATGAAACATGATTGTTTCTCATTCCGACCAAGATTCATTCTATAAGAACAATCATGATAATAAAAAACTACATAAGTCGTCATGAAATCCCTGCAATGAAAACCCTCCCACAAAAAAAATCAAACCATGGGTCAACCTGTTAGTGGTTTGATCAACATTTATAATTAATTATATTAATAAGGAATGAATGAATTGAATATAATTATCCCTGCCGCATGGTTGGATCGTTTGATGAAGAGGATCAATTGTCCCATTGCTATCCTTGGTGAGATCAATCAAAATAGTGTCAGTCAATCTCAGATCAAAGATATATTTCCATTCATCAATGAGAGGATTCATCCTCCACAATTTTTATAGATTATAGAATTATGTTGATAACCCAGAATTCAATAAAATAGTTTAATAAAAATGAATTACTTTATCACTGCATAAAATTAAAATAAAATATATTTGTAATTTATTTTTTCCTTAAAATTTCCAAAAAATTATTTTTCACAGCTGACCCATATTGGTCGATGTTAGTCCCCACCTAGGTTATATTCAATTATTTAAACACAATGGTTCCCTCATATTTATAATTTAGGATCCCATTTAGATATTATTTTTCTTTTTTAGGAAAACAACTCTTGTGTTCTATTTCATGTTTAATATTGTCCAATTATTCAATCTAGTCAAACTGGGCCATAGAATACTATTCCATATCAGCACCTAATTTGAAATAATTCCATATAATATTTAAAATAATATATGTTAAAATTTAGGATACTAAAATATCCCATCCTTAGGTATTTACGTCCCAGAAAATTTAAAACAAATGGTTACAAAAAATATGTTGGTAATGATAATGAATTGATGCCTCTCGCTACCACATGATATCCTAGAGAGTCGTTCCATTACCCTTAAAATGCACAAAGGAAATCACTCCCCCACAATGGATCCTCTAATGAAGATCCATGATCTCCACTAAGTACTTCTAAAAATTCACCACAACCTCACTACAAATCTCCCCCTAGACGATTCCATCTAATAGGTCAAGAACATACCTCCTCAGTTGCATCACATGGAATAGATCATGTACTTGGTGAAAAAGTGGTGGTAGATCTAAGTGGTATGTCACCTCTAAAACACTATGCAGTATCCAAAAAGGGCCAATGATCGATGGATATAACTTGTCACCTCACCCAAACCTCTATAACCCACGCCGAGATGAGAATCAAAGTAACACATGCTCTCCCTCCTCAAACTCTAACTGTCTCCATCTATTATATGAATATGAATTCTAACGGATCTATCAATTTTTCATTCATTTATTGATGATTTTCACCATCTTAATTGTTTCTAACACTAACTCCATGTCTGTGAGTACTGACTCTCCTATGTTAGTCCAGAATAGTGGTTACCTACAGGGTCACCTGTATATAGAGTTTAATGGTTCCATATTAATGGTGGAGTGACATATGTTGTTGTATGCAATCTCCATCAATGGTGTGTGGTCGTCCCAATTGCGATTTAAGTCCAACAAGCATTCCCACAACATGTCCTCTAGACTCTGAATTGATTTTTCTATAAAGCCATTTGTATGGGGGTGAAAGGTCATGCTCAAGAATAAGTTACTCTCAAATTACTCTAAAAATCCCATCCACTATTGGGATTTGAATCGAGAATGACCATATGAAACTATTTTTAATGGGAATCATTGGAGTATAAATATCTCTTGCATGTAGAGGCATCCAAAGCCTCAAATGAAATTTTATCTCGAATCGGTAGGAAGTGGGTAGACTTGCTGAGTCAGTCAATGATCTCCCATATGAAATTGTGCCCCATAGAATGTAAGTGGTATACCCATAGTGAAGTAAATTGATATCTCATCCCACATCCATTCCATCACCTCAAGGGGTTTATCCAATCCCATTGAATCCTGGTGCTCAGTCTTGGCATGATGTCATGTAAGGCACTTAGAATTGACCTCTTCCACTTCTTTCTTCATCCATGTCCCCCAACACTAACATCATATTTCTTTGTACATCTTCACCTCACATGGGCGTACAACCAAAGGGGATGTATGAAACTTCTTCATAACCTCCTCCCCCAACACCACTGGTACTTCAATTAATTCTCAACAAATAATAGCGTTCTACCCACCTTGTGAATATCAATCAGGAACAAGGCTTTTGGACATCTGAGCATATAGGTCCTCATAGTCGGTATCCCCATGATTTTCCTTCTGGACTAAATGTAACATTGGATATGCTACAACCATCAGGTACTGTGTCCACATACTCAATGTGAAGACTATCACTGCCAACTCTAAATAATGGGTCGTGTAGTTCTACTCATGTTTCCTAAAATTAAGTGAACCATTCGTAATAACATTTATTATATACATCTGGAAAAAACATGTTTGTTCCCGGATGCATCACAGAATACTATGCACTTTAACCCCCCCCCCCATCTAGAAATCTCAATATTTGGGCCCTCGTCCAACTCTACCTCAACTCCCGAAAAGTCCGATGACACTTCTCCATCCATATAAAATGATTCCCTTTTAGATTAAAATATATCATAGGTGATTATATCATATGTAAATCGAGGATTATTCTCCTTTAATACCCTTTCATCCCAAGGTAGCTTCACACCTCTTTCCCGCTCCTAGCTGCTCCCATGAAAACATTGCCTCGACATTGGATGGGTCCACACCCACCCCATCTTCTAACATTACATTTCCCATAATGTGCAACTCCTTAATATAGAGTTTTCACTTATAGAGATTCCTATAATGGTGGGGCACTCAGAGTACATCCAAAACCATTATTAGGTGTGTCGCTTGTTCCTATTCTAACACCAAGTACACAAGGATATCATTGATGATTTCTACATAAAAGTGGTTTAAATAAGGTTTAAAAATCCAAATGTTGTGTCCTTTGAACACTTATGGGGAATTACTCAATCCAAAGGGCATCAACATGTACTCATAATGACTATAGATGCATCTAATAGTTGCCTTTGGTCTATCCTTATTTAATACTCCTAGTTACTTAAATCCATATCGATGGTCAAACATCAAGAACTATTGACATCCTATTGAAAAATAATATAGTTATTTGATACTTTGTTATGTATTCATGTTTTTCATGGTCACCTGATTCTGGTGCCAAAAATCCACACAAAACCTCATGCTCCCATCCGCATTGTTGGTTAACAAAACTAGGGCCTCCTTAGGTGAATCATTGGGTATCAGGAAGCCCTTCCTCTTTAAGTCATCTATCTTCACCCTCAGCTTGTGAAGCACTACAAGATCCATCCAATTTTCTGGTGATTATGTCAGTTTCATTTGTAAATATATATCAATTTAGAAGCCTATCTCCTAATGGGGAGTTAATCCTAGAAAATATTCTAGAAATATGTCCTTTTACCTTTCCAATAGCGTGTGGAATTGAAATCTTTTAACATATGTTGCTCGGAGGGTATGTTTAGACAACTCATGACTGGTCAGCTAAACCCTCCTATTCATGGTTCCACTTTATGCTTCTAGGAGTTCTATTTCTCCAATAAATGAAAAACCTTATCCCATCATTGCATATACACCACACATTTTGCAAAAACAAATTCAATTTGGGAAAGTACCAATGATAGAAAATCAATACAGCAAATGACGTTATGATGCCTCGATGCTACCACCAGGAGGTCCCAACCAATAATCTATAATCCCAGGGTTATATCACACTATTTTAAATGTAATTTGATAATTGAGTCTCTACATGTATGTCTCCCTATATGTAGCGGTCAATTCATCAGTTCTACCAGAACCTCAATGTCTCGTAAATGGTATGAGTCATGAATAGAACGAATAGAACCTATATCAAAATATTTGGAAGATATGGTATAAATAAATTTTATCATACCTTAAATCACATTTGAGTCTCTGGATTATATTCCTCAAACACATTTAGTTTTACCAGCCATTTTCCTCCAGATCTATGAGACTAGTGTGGACATACAGGGGGTGGTGGTGGTAATATGTTATAACACCCACCTCCTCTTGTTTCTCTCTATGATCCTCTTCTATGTCTGTTACCCGATGGATAATCCCAATAAATTCATTGCCTCTGCCTCGGTGAACCATCCCCCATCTCCCTAGAAACCGCTTCATGGGTTGGGAAATCACTAGAGAGATGTCCTCTATCGGTGCATGTGTAGAATCACCACTACCTAGGAAAACTGGATCCATCCTGAGAGCCATGAACCATATATCACATATCCAAGGACATCCTTAAATGTCTTAGATGTATATATCCATATATATGATCTCAGGTCCCTGGTGTCAAAGACTCTTTACATTTATATTTTCTTATTTCTCTCACTAGCTGCATCTACTCCACTAAGAAGCTCTTGGCAACCAAAAATCTCTCGATCACTACTACATATGTATGAATTCCAAGAGGTATAATGATTATTTTATTCCTTGAAATATACCTTACTCGAAAGTCTGACCCCATAGGTGATGATCTCTAACCATCTCCATCGAGTACCTAGAGTGTCTGATGAACCTCGATGAATACTCCACAATTTTCAAGCTACACAGTTGGGGTGAAATAAGTTCTTTCATACGCACTTCTCTCTAGTAAAACTTGAGAGAACTACACTATAATGTTACTCTAATACTATGTCCACAAAAAAGTTTTCTCATTGTGATTTTGTGTGGTCAAAATATACCATCTCCCTAATATAACCTATAGAATGATCATTGTTAGGATTATAAACTAGTCCCCTAATGTCCCCATGAGATGGAAAAATATTTGAACCACCACAATCCATTCCTCAAACGTCTGAGGATTAGGCTAACCTCGAAAACTCACCAGTATATATCTCTGAAACTCAGGGAGCCCTCTTATCCTATGTTCCTCGTCTACTGGTACAACATATATCATGTGCTACTCCCCCGATGGTGTTATATATATGAACCTTTTGGTGGTATCATCTTGTAACGTAGTCCTTATATTGAAGCCTCATTGCTACGGGGGTCCTCGTTGTGATTGAGCTACTGAATCCTTTAAATTATGTTTCATTGAGGGATACGTTAAGGAAATAATATATACCATGATCAATGAGTATATATGGATAAATTACTCAATAAGTACTAGGAAACCCCAACCCATTTCAATATTATGGATGTACCATTATTTTCCCTACAACCAATGTTCTCATGAACCAAGTGGAAAACTAGTTTATCAGTGTCTGGGTGTATGGCTATGTTGGCCACCACACCCAAAATTGATTCCTCGGTCATAAATACTATCTTGAAAGCCATAACACAATTTCCCCAAACCAATATCATTGACTCTCAATCCAAATGTAGAACCCACAACCATTGATACCACTCTATCATGACATCTCCCAGTGGGGCTTATGTTGTGGCTTCAGAATCTTGTCTTCAATAGGCCAGGGGCTACTGATTATCACTGAGTTTGCATGGCACTAAATTGGGTGGCATTTACTATGTACCTGTATGCACACACACATCTATAATCCCAAAAAATGATGAAATTTAATGAAACACTATGAACCAAATTCATACAAAATACTATATACCACCCAATAGAGTAATATAGTATATAAAGTTCAGTAAAGTAAATTGGGACATAATATAAGAACAAAAAAGAGAGAGTCTTTAAAATTCAATGTCTAACATGTAAACCAAATAGTTAGTAGAATTATATATCGAAACCACATGAACATGTTGGCCTGTCTAAAGTCAAAAATCCATTTTTGGTCCTGGTCCTCTATGAACTATGTAAAATGGTCGCTCTTCTACACAAGAAACAATATGTGTTCTCAAACCCCATGTGGGGGTGAGAATAAAAATACTCAGTCAGAAATCCAAAAAACTACAAATCAATACACAATGTAAAGGTACCATCATATCTAAAAATTATAGGTCTACCATATATATAACATGAACATATCAAGATATACTCAAACCTAGACTGGTAGTCTAGAGGTAAGTCAGAACGACCTCTAAACAATTTTATGGATTCATTCTGGTGATTTCACTATGAACATTTATAATAGAACACACTCATAAGTTCGATCATACAAATCACGTCCATGTGATACTATTTAAGGGTTTTCACTGTGTATGATGGCCATGTTCTATTACATGGTTTCAACCAATGTATTCATGTTTTTGTTCTAGTAATGGGTAATCCACATAACTAGTTTAACAAAGTTGTTTCGTGGATTACAAACATTGTATTCTTCCCTATGTCCTTTTATTTACTATGATACTCCTCATGTCTCTGAGGAGGGACCAAATTCCTTGTGATAGGGGTCACACACCATGTGACACTTCAATGATTCTTAAAACACTAAATTTAGCTTATAGGTCCCACATGTCGTGTCTTGAGGAATATATGATGTGTAATTCATAAATTTCTAGAATCACATGATTTGGGTATATTTATCCCCTCTGTTGATCCAACCGCCATTTTTAGACACACCTGGTTGGGAAACAAAAGATCCAAGGTCATCTAGTTGTGTTATCATTGAATCAGTGTGATTTGGGTCATCTACCATCTTAGAAAATATATCGTTCATCATTTCCTATGAAGAATGAGAAATCATCAACCCCCATCATTCGATCTACTGCTGCAACCACCATCACACCTCCTATATGTCATATCAATGGTGGATATTCCATATGAGATCATTGTGACTTGAAAAAATGGGGAAATGATCTTTTTTTTTGTAAACCATAGAGAATTATAAGGACACTGGGGAAAAACATATGGAAAATACACAGAATGATCCTTGTATATTTTTCATTCTAGCCTCAATTGATACCATAACAACGATCAAGAAAATATAACACTACCGAAATCATCCCAAATTCCTGCAATAAAAACCCTCAAATACAAAATATTGAACTATGGGTCAATATGTTCATGGGTTGAGCCGTGTTTAGTACTAATTTAATAAAAGAGGAAATAATGAATTCAAAATACAATTCCCTAACTTTTTTTTTGTAAAATTCACTATATTTGATAGATCTTCATGTCGAAACCATTGGCGAGATCCATCAAAATAGTTCTCATTGATCTCAGATCGAAGATATGTCATCGCTTGTCACCAAGAGAAAATATTCTCCATAATTTAGTGATATTAGAGAGTTATGTTGATCATTATGAATTTAATAAATGGTTTAAATAAAAATAAAATGGCTCATTGAATCACTGCGTACTATTTTAAATAAATAATTCTTTAATTTATTTTATTATTCAAAACATCCAAATATTTTCTTCACATCCAACTCACTCCATCTAATGTTAGGTACTGGCTAGTGTAAAGCCGCTACACTTAACAAAATTGTTCCCTATGATTTCTGACAAGGGAACCCATTTGGATGTTATTCAACTTTTTCAGGAAGAGCACTCACACATTCTATTTAAAGTATAATATTTTTTAAACATTTATTCTGGGAACACCGGGCCTCAGAATTGCATGACATCGCAGTTCCTAGACTCCAAATGTTTTCATATAATTTTTTAATAATATACAAAAAAATTAAAGACATTAAAAACTAGGTAGAACCTTATAGTGTATATAAATTACAAGTCTATCTTTCCATTCCCACCCTCCTCGTATAATTTTATATGATTAAACATCATAATAAGTATGGTTGGAAGTCGAGTATCGTCGATTTCATTAGGAATCATAATACCTAAATGGCGATATTATTGGGTATTTCTATTGTTTATGAGTGGATTGTATCACAAGTATAATAATATTATATCATTTTGTATTCTTAAGATTTTATAAAAACATTATATAAACGAATATATATACCATAAAAATATATATAATGAAATATAAATAAATAAATTAGTGATTAATTGAATAAAAATGTATACCTTTATTTAACTATTATATATATTTGTTAATCAAGAAAAAAGGGAAGGGATCATGGTAGGTGATATATATAATTAATTTAGTATGTGATTATTAATGGATTTAAATATTATATCATGGAATATAATTTAGACACAAAAAAACATATTTACGTCAATAAATTTTGAAATCATTACTCAAAAACCCTTAACCATAAAATAATATATTTTAAAATCATCTTGACTATGTTATAATTTTTCCTTAATAATAGTTAATATTGAAAATTTCAATGTGACATAAAAAATTTATGTTCACCGAGATTGTAAAAAGTTCTAAAAAATGCCCCTCAAGTGGTGATACATGAATTCCAATGAATGTATGCAACACCCAGAGATTTTATGGGATTGATTGTTTTAAATTTATTTATTGTATTTTTTTGTAAGGTACGCCAATATTATATTACACTATACACAATAACATATTATCTTGTCATATATGCAATAATATACTCAGTTAGTGTTATACAAAATTTAATGTTCTTTAGATAGAATTCATTTAATGCAACACCAAGTATAGATTTTTTTCAATGTATAAATGAAATATTTTTGTATTATGTTATAAACAACAACCAAGGATAATTTCACTAAATGCATCACTTACATGGCATGTGTTATATGCAAGATAGACCTTCATCGATAACCTGTGTTGTACGCAATACCGAGTTTCCCAAAACTACGATATATTATTAAAATATTATATTTTAATGGGATATAAACTAGATTTTATTAATATTATTAACCACATTTTTAATTATATATAACATTAAAAATTATTTTTTTCCATGTACAATATATAAAAAAAATTAAAATTGTTGAATAAAAGATTTATTTACAAAAAAAAGATTATTTTCCTTTTTTATGTCACACCCATTTTATATATATTTTTAACACATTTATATATATTATTTGAAAAAAATAATCTTATTATTTGGAAGTAGGAAAAAAATATTTTATTTGGTTTAATTTTTGTTATTTTTCTAATAAAATTCATATTTTAATGAATAGTGAAAAATATTGCATTTTAATTCAAAACAACATTTTCGTCAAATTTATTTATATTGGTTGAATTTATTAGTATTTGGTTTCAAATTATAATTTGAATTTATTTTTATAATTTTATCCAATAATGGTCAACATATATAATTTCACAATAATATTTGACATAAACATATATAAATCTTTTGATATTTTTTACATCTTAAAGAATCGCTTTTTGGAATTGACAATGGGAATTAATTTTATGTTAATTTATTCAAGTTATGTGTTTTGGATTTGGAAAATTAGATTAAATATGTGGATTTATAAGGTAAAAAATGTGTAAATAGTAAACTTTTATTTCTTGACATTATGAACAATATCTTCAGTTTTTGTTTTTATTTACCTTGGTTAAAGGGTATATCCTGTAAATTAATGTAAAACATAATATTAAAATAATACAAAACAATACTAACATGTTTAATAATCCTATATTACGATATATGGGTGACAATGAGTATCATTAGCATGATTTTGTGACCCAATGGTGCCACTTGAGTGGAAACATGACATGGTATAATAATTAATTTAATGTAATGGGAAATATGAAATAACCATGTATCTTATTATTAAAACAATTTTAATTTTTGTTATATTAGTGATAACTTATAATATAAATAGTAATTATTAATATAATAATAATTAATACTTTATGATATTTTATTTCTAATTATTATAAATTATATCATAAAATTTATTTATTACTCAATGATGATATTTTGATTACCTTATTAATGAAAGATTCAAAGAAATGATATTATAAATATTGAAATAATTATAATTTGAAAATTTTATGCCATAAAAAATTTATTTAAGACATTGAATTGGAATATTTTATTTAATTCTTTTTTTAAGGAATCATGATATTACGACTTTAAGAAAAATCAATTACTAAATTGTTCCTAAATTGAAATAAATGTGTTTTTAAAACAAATAATATTTTTTAAATGATATAGTTGTCCAAAAAATATATGCTTAGTCCAAATGACATATTTAATGTTAAATATGACATTAATGATCCACTATGGGTTCTATTAGAATTTTATAGTTAATATAGTAACAATATATTATGAAAATACAAGAAGACGTGGTAAGAGTTAATGTTTTTAACAAAGGGTTAATGCTAAAATATAAGGTTAATTTTTTGACGTAATTTTTCTAAAACATATTTTTTTAGAGGATTTCGACCCATCCTCATATTATATTCTAAATAAATAATGTTTGGGCCATAAAATACTGAAAATAAATTTATAATAAATTAAATATTAAATACATTCTAAAAGTGCCCCTCACCTCTCCAATAAATGGTATTTTCTCCATATCTTTTAATAACACATCCAAATATCATTGGATCGGCCAACCACTCAACAAATATCCTCCCAAAATATCTCAATTCGTCTTATAGGCCAAATGTAGTGCATAAATCCATCTGAGTGACACCTATTGTTCAAATCAAAAGGATATACTCTAAAGGAGTAAATTGTTTTGCCACCACTTTCATACATATTTTGTTCTTCTACATTATCTTCTTATGCAGTTACCATAATATAGTAATTAATATTATATCATATAAATTATTAAATTTTATTATAATTATGATACAACCTTATAAATCCTTTTATCCATCCTATGAATAAAAATTCCACCATGCGTGCGTACGTATGGAATACCGTCTCCATGGCATGGTGTAATTTATTATTCAACAATAATTAATTTGGATGGGTATAATGATGAGTATAATGGATTTAAATAATTAATATAACACGATAATTATTTTTTATAATTAATATATAATCCAATTCTCTACCATTTAACAATCAAGTGAATGATATGATCGCTCGTGCGTATGTACATACTATTGTCTCCACAACGCGATGAGATTCATTAGACATGTTAACCATTTAATAAAATTTATAAATAATTTATAATAATTAATAATTAAATATACGCTAATGATATTGGAAGTTGTTATATATATATATATGTTATTTACTTGCTTCTGTTAAATTCAATAAGGAAACTGAAACAACGTTCATGCCTATGTATGGCCTACCATATCCATGAATAGATTATTTCATTTCATATATATATCAAATATATGTAAATATATAATCAATATATATGATATATAAGTCATGCTTTAAATTCTATAAGTAATTAAATCTACATCTAAGTAATATGGTAAAAACTAACAAGTCAAAATACGTACGATAAATAAAACAAGTATTACCAAAAACATTGCATTATCCATGAATTAATATATGAATGGGTAATATAAATTCATAAGTGAATAAAATATGATATCATAAATATTATAATTGTTATGTTAAGTTAATTATATGTTTAATCCCACAATACAGGAGTTTCGGATATATACGAAGCATATCGGTCCTATAGTAGGGGAAAATTTTGTAGTCTAATTATTATATGAGATTGTTTATTCGTAAGTATTTACTAGGGTATATTTATCATTAATGTCCATGATAACTAAATCTATAATATTATTACTATTATTAAATTCTTTTTTTACACCCATTTTAACCATTTTTTATTTTTTATTAAATGGCATGGAATGAATCATTTTTTCTTCTTCCAATCATGGTACCTATTGACTTTTCCAGAAAATTAAATTGCAGAATATTTGTCAACATATATGGCATGAATGTAATTTTACATTTTCATTACTCCTTATTTAAATAAATCTTACTCTTTACAATTTCAATATTATTTCTGCCAATATTTTTTTCTTTTAAAATCACATGGCATTTTCATAAAAGAATACATTTTCTAAAAAGAATGACTTTTTTCATCAGTAAGTTGGTTCATGTGTTTTATCAAAATTAGTTTCCATATAATATGATATATGGTGATTTTTACATAAAAATTATTACGTACTTTGATTTTATTGTGTTTATGGTGGAATTATATTGATTAAATCAATTTTTTAATATGGATTTTGATGGGATGATGATTATGAAACTAATTTTATTTCATGGGTTATGCTATGATTAATGAATTATTATTTTATAGAACATATAATAATTATTTTATTATGAGATGCATAGGAGCTATATCATCATAAAACTCATTGGGTAAAGATTCGTATCTCATTAGATAGGCATGACTAGAATGAAAAGTAACTCTGGTTTAGTAATACAAAGTTAGAACGACATGTAAATACGATTTTGTAATACATGGTTAGACCGACATGTAATCCTGATTCAGTAATTGAAATTGTCCACTAAAATGGTCTTGGCTGAAATTACATGTCTATTATGGGAATCATATTTTTTCTTATTTATTTTCCAAAATTCCATGTTTTAGGATAATCTTATTTTATCATGGTAATGGTTCCATTTTGATCTATTCCTTACATATTATAAAGATTTATTTCACGACCCGTTATTTTGATATTTAAACTTTATGTTTATGTTTTTTCATTATTTTGTTATGTTTTGTTCTATTTCTCAATTTATACACATACTGAGCATTTTAGATCACCATTTTTATGTTTTATTTTCATTATGTAGTAAAGAATGGTTTTAGGTAGAAAAAATGTGAAGATCTATATGAAATATGTTGAAAATATTTCACCATGCCAGCAGACAATGTTCCATGATTCCAATCACACTAAACTAATATGGTCATTGGGCATAAATTTGTGTAATTTGTTAATTATTTTACAAAATAAATTTAATGTCCATATATGTCAATTATGGGTCATTACTGTTGGTATTAGAGAAAAGGTTTAGTTATCCATTAGAAAATAGGATTCAAAAACATTTGGGATATCCCAAGATATATTTCTATGGTATGTGTAGGGATGTCCCTATGGGTAATTATAACTATAGTTTACCATCCTAAAATTTTGGTACCAATCATATATAACCTATGATTAAACCAATGATGTTCGAGATTGAACATACATACTCTTGATTTTTTTGTTTTCCTATTATTATTTTTTCCTCGAACCTTATTATTTTTTGTTTTAGTTAATGGATGTAACCCAATGGTATCATGTTAATGATCGATGAATTGGTAAATGCTATGTTTGTCCTCCTGAAAAACAAAATGTTTTGGGAGAAATAATTCAAAATATTATTTTTATACTTACACAATGTATGAATCGTTGTGGACTTCAAAATGAGTAGAGAAGTAAACAACATTATGTTCAGTCATTTAAGAGGAAAAATCCACCTTCTTTCAGTGGGTTGTCAAATCAATATGTTTCTGAATAATGGAATTGTACAATTGAAAAGATATTTACCATCCTTCACTGTTTGAAACATGAATAATTATTTTTTGTTGTTTATCTATTAGTAGGTGAAGAATACCAGTGGTGTAATCTAATAAATAATATATGGAAACCAAATGGAATTGAATCCATAGAATGGTATGAGTTCAAAAACATGTTTTCATTAAGTACCTCCCCTGTATTCTTCAAAAAATGATGGAAACAGATTTCCTTTTTCTTAAGAATATGTATGGGATTTCTGTTGTTATATACTAGGAAAATTTTATAATACTTGAAAGGTATGAATCATGTTTCATCATCCAACATGAATGTAAAGTTGATTTATTACACAGTAGATTAAAAACAAGTCTTCGAAATAAATTATCCATAAGAGACATTAGTGGGTATGAATAGATTGTGAATTTTTCTATAAAGGTGGAAATGGTATTTGGAATTGCATAGCAATATCTTGGATTTTACAAGAATAGAAAGATGATGTTCAAGGAAAAATTAAAAAAAAATGTTAAAAAACGAATGTCTCTTTATGTTAAAAGGGGGAAAGAAGAATTGTGGAGAATGTATTGAAGAGTAAAGGAAATTTTTTATGTGTGGAAAAGATGGTAATCGAGTAGTTGAGTGCTGAATTAATGGGACAAAAGGTTGAAAATAATGTCAATATATAAAATAATATGGAGAACGAACCAACCAAACATCAATGAAACATGTGTAAGGAAAGGGGAATTAATCTAACCATGGCCCAAATCTAAAGGTTAATGATGATGATCGTTGTCACCAAGCTCTTATGTCCTAAGAAAAATAAAAAAAATGTAATCACCATTGGTTATTTTGAGTATGATAATGATGTTGTGGAATGATGAAGTGTTTATGTAATGGGTTTCCAAAACAGTGTTGTTGAATGAATTTTATAGTATTATGGAATATTGGAATACATATGTATTTTTTCCTTATGGGTTTCCATATGCATAAGGTTCTGGGAACCATGAAAAGGTATTGTAATATTTTTCGAGAGAAAATGATATGTGCTTAATGAAGGGATAAAGAGATACAGTGATGTTTGATTGTATTAATGATATCATGAGTGATATAAGGACAATGTGATATCATGTTTTTGGTATATAAAATATTAGGTATTTCTGGTGTGTGAGAAGAGTTAATTTTTTAAAAATGCATCTTTTCACTATGGTAATTCTTTTTTTTAATTGTTTCATGAGAATACATCATTAAGGTATTAACAAGTTTGAAATGTGATAATTAATAACTACCATATGATATATGGGAAATAAATGTTATGTAAATTTAGTTAAACTCTTTCTGGAGTTTTATTTTTTTTGGATGAATTGAAATTTTATCCGTTTATAGATTGTATAAGTTATATTCCAATTGAAGGTTGTTAGATTAATGTATTATCTCACTATAGGTGGACTTATGCATATTTGAATACATGTACCAACTATTTTATTTAGATAAATGGAATGACTTATAATTCTATCACATAATCTGATAACACTTCATGAATGACAAATCCATCTTCATTTTTTTCAATAATATGTGATGTGGAAATTTTTCAAGGCATGAACAATGGTGATGTTTTACCAAAATCATGTTAGTATTTATTCTCAAAAAAACTACACAACATTAGGGAAAGGATATTGACATACCAATTTGATATCATAGTAAATTATTATCTAATGATCATATGGTCCCATAAATCATCTCAAATTTATGGGTTTCTGGATGGTATCTTTTTCCAACTACATTCCATATCACTATCCAATAGAACCTTATGATCATAATTATCATCCATATCGATGTATTCACTTCTAAACTACGTTCTCCTATGTAGAAACCTGGTGATGTTTTACAATGGAAAATAGTTATATTTCTAACTTTCCTTTTTCTGATGAAGTTTAAGTATTCCTTTATCGATGTGGGTTTCTTTGAATGAAACATTCAATTAGTGAAGCTTTAATAACAACCGAAAATTTCAAGGGGGGGGGGAGTTTGTTTTATGTGGGGTATAATGTTACAAAATGAGATTTTATGATATAGATTATTTTTAATTTCATTGATTCCTTGGGTTATATGCAACACCAATATTAGATTGCGCTACACAAAACACCATAATTTTTTTTGTATATGCTACACAATAATGGGCGTGTGTTGCACACAATTTCAAGTTATTTTGAAACAATTCATTTCACCCAACCCTGAGTATAGATTTTTTCAATGTAAAAAAGAAATATGTTTGGATTCGGCATTAAGAAACACCAATGTAATAATTCAAAAAACACTACACTAACTTGTCTTGCATTACATTCAAGAGTGACGTTCCTTGATAGCTTGTGTTGTACGCAATACCATGTTTTACAAACCAGTCATACATTATTAAAATATTATTATATAATGAGATTCAAACTGTCTTTTATGAATAATATTAAGCAAATTTTTAATTTTTTATAGCATTAATATTCATTAATGTATTTTCTAAAACAAATTCAATTTCATTATGAAGTATTTTAAAAAATTCAATTTTTCCGCCTTTTGAATGAAAAACCAATTAAAATATAATTTTGAACACTTTTATATATTATATTTGACAAAATAAAATTATTATTTATAAAAGAAACATTAAATTTTAATTTGGTTTAATTTTTTAAATTTTTCTGTAAAATTCATATTTTAATGAATAGTGAAAAATACTGGATTTTAATTCAGAACATCATATTCAAATAAATTATTTATAAAGTTATATTATCTCTATAATTGGTTTGAAGTTGTAATTATATTATATATTTATTATTTAATTAAATTATGGACATTGAAAATAATTTCACATTGAATTTAGACATTGACACATGTTAATCTTTTGATAGTTATTAATTTTCAAAAACCTATTTTTGGTTATTGACAAGGGGAATTAATTTTAAAAAAATATCTTCCAATTATGTGTTTTCAATTTAGAAAAATAGATTCAATAATTTGAATCATAAGGAATATTTTTATAAATAGGAATGTTTTATTTTTTTAACATTATGAATATTTACTTCAGTAATTGTATTTATTTACTATGGTAAAAAGGTAAATAAGTTAAATAATGGAAAAAATTAATATTATAATAATATAAAACTATCATAACACATGACATAATCCTCTTGGATGATATATTTATGAAAATTATCATCCAAATGGACAATTATAGGACCCAATGGAGCCACTTCGGTGAAAAATGACATGTTATAATATTTAATTTAAAGTAATGTGAAATTTAACAAAACCTTCAATCTTATTGTGATAAATATTTAATTCTAGTTATATAAATGATATATTCAACATTATATATAAATTATAAACCTAAAAATATTTCCTAAATCATGTTTTTTTATTTTTTATTTTTAGACATTATATAATAAAATTTATTTTTCACATAATGATGATGGAGTGATAAAATCATTAATGAATGATTCAAATAAGTGATATTATAAGTATTAAAATATATATAATTTGAAGATTTTTATTTCATACAATAATTTTATGGATGACTTTGACATGTATTATTAGATTAAAATCATTAGTTTTGAAAGTATAATGTTTTTATGACTTTAACAAAAATCAATTACTAAATAGTGCCCAAATTAACATAAATGAGTTAAAAAACACTATTTTATTAAATGATATAATATACCTAAATATTAATTGTTTGGTAAAATGAATTATATAATGTTAAATTTTTTTTTTGATCCACAAGGGTCTATATCGGCATTATATATTAACAACAATAACCATATATTATGAAAATACAAGAAGACATGGTAAGATTTTATGTTTTGAACTAAGGGTTAATGCTATAAGATAAGGTTTATTTTTCGAAATAATTTCGTCTAAAACATATGAGTTTAGAGTATTTAGACCCATCCTCATCATATATTTTAAATAAATTAGTTTGGGACCATTATAAAATGAAAATAAATTTATAATAAATTAATATTTAAATACATTCCTAAAGTGTCCCTCACATCTCATATAAAAGAGAACTTCTCATTCATATTTAATCACACCTACAAAGCACTTTTCAAAAAAACCCTTCCCAAAACTCTTAGATACATACCAAAATTTATTCTTTTGGCCACATTTTGGGAATAAATCTATTGTAGGGTGTCCTTTTTTTCAAGTCAAAAAAAAGATACCTATAAAAGTGATAATTATTTTATCACCAGTTTTGAAAATCATTTCTTATCCTAATTCAACATCATATGTTGTTAACATATTAATGTAATAAATACAGTATCTTGTATATTCATAGATGTTTTTATAATTATTTTTCAACCTTATAACTTCTTTTATCTATCCTACTAATAATAATATCACCATGTGTGTGTACGTACGACTAATTATCTTCACACAGTTGTGTAATTTTTATTCAATACTACACAACCTGGATGGGTATAATGATAAGTATAATAGATGTAAATAATTAATATTACATGAAAATTCTTCCGTATAATTAATATACCATCAAATTACACACCTTTTAACAATAAAGTGAATGATATCGCTGCTCGTGCGTACGTATGGCGTACCATTTCCATGATGTAATGTGATTCATTAACCACATTAAACATTAAAAATAATTATAAATTATATATATTAAATAAGAATAAAATTTATTACATAATAATTATATGGGATTTTTGTATATATATTTCATTTACTTTCTTCCATTGAATTCAATAATAAAATAGAAACAACAATCATGCGTATGTATGGCCTATCATCTCCCTAAACATTGTATTCCATTTCATTTAAATATATATATTATATATACTTATATATAGAATATATATGATATATAAATAATTTTTTACATTATCTATGTATTTAAATTATGATATATGTAATAATATCTTGAATAACATGTCAAAACACGTACGATAAATAAACTATTATTACACAAAATGATTCTTTAGCATTGAATTAATAAATGAACAAGTAATATAAAGTAATTAGTGAATCATATATGATATCCAAAATATTATTATCATTCTTATAAATGGTTATAATATTTTTAAACCCGCTATACAGGTGTTTCAGATACATAAGAAGCATATTGGACCAATAATAAGGGATAATTTTTCTAACTCATTATTATTTGAGATTCATTATTTGTAATTATTTACTGGGAAATATTTATCATTCGTGTCCTTGTTTCCAAAATATATAATAATATTTATATTCAATTAATAATTTTTTATGTCAATTTTACCCAATGGTGATGAATTATTATACAGTGTGTAAAGAATCATTCTTTCATTTCCAATAGAATATACTTTTTGACTTTTTCTCCAAAAGTATGAGGAGAATGTTTTTTATCATATATGTCAATAATAGATTTTTACAGTATCATGAATTTTTATTTACATGAATCTTCATCTACATGATTTCAATTTTGTTTTCAACTAAATTATTTTCTTTTAAAATTGAGTGTCATTTTGAGAAATGAAAATGTAATTATAATAAAGGATATTTTTTTCTGAAATTAAGTTCATGTGTTTTATAAAAATTATTTTACATATAAGATGAAATATGGTTATGTTTAATTTCCTATTATTAATTTTTATATTTTATTTATGATGGAATTATTTTTATGAAATTAATTTATTTTATATGGATTATGACAGAATGATGTTTAAGAATCTCATTTTATTTTATGGGTAATTTTATGATGAATGATTTATGTTTTTATAGAACATATAAGAATGATTTCATTATGATATTTTAATGACACAAACATTCATTAATGGTCATTCCTCTTGATCTTATTAAATGTATCATCATGTAAAATGTTTATATAAAATGTGAACATCATTGGTTTTATGTTTTTTTATTTTAAAATACAATTATGAATTGTGATCATTGAAAATATAACTGTTGAACAGTGGTCACATGATTAGTGTAAATATAGGGCTTTACCAAATCCAATTTATTCATACAATGAAAGTGATGGCCTCATCCAATAGACATTCCTCATATGGAACCCATTTTTTGGAGCTCGGGAAGGAGGTGGCATCGTTAGGATTCACTATTGACTAAGCCCAACCTGAGATTTAACATGTTAAGATCGAACGTAATCACCTATGAGAGAAGTGGAAGTTGATAGAGATTAACACCCAAGAATTGTTATACAAGGCACCCCCAAGAGTCTATCTCCATCGCAAACGTTACTCTTTTGTCTTATGCAGGTTTTATAAGGGGTTTTGTAACAAGACCTAAGCACAATGATTATGAGAATTATTTTGCATATATTAATGAATATACATTCATTTTATTATTGTTACTTTGTAAATAGTTTTTAAAGCACAAATAGTATCTTTTTTAATGTTCAAATAAAAATTATACTTTGATAAATTATTTTTTTTTGAATGAAATAATATTTTAATAATATATAGTTATTAGTAAATTACTTTTAATTAATTATAAATGACCGTATAATTTTAATCAATACAATTGAAATTTTTATTAAGGTTTGAAAGCTATTCTTTGAAAAACCCATGAATTATCTTTAAATGACAGTTATTATGTTAAAAATTAAAAATTATAACATTTATAAAACTATTTCGATAAAATAAATATTATTTTTGGAATCAGGACGTTGAAATTATCCAATTGTGAATTTTTAATAATTTTATGAGATTGTCGAATTTTTTGGTAAAAATTATACACCGTTTAAATATATAATGTGTTTGATGACATTATAATGTTCCAATAGTGATGTTATAAAATTATATAAATGATATGTTCTGCAAATATATGTTCTACCATTAAAATAATGTGATTTTAGTTATGATTTTTCTAATTTAAAAAACATTAGTGGACCCTCCAAGACTTGTAAAACATTTGGTCTTTTTAAATTATTTTCCTTGAGAGTGTGACCCACCTCAACATAAGAAACCCTCTTATTTTATGTAGTTAGGACCTTTTACGTATAAAATATTTTTTCCTCTCCCCTTTGAAAAAAACTGTGGGCAATAACCATGGTCTGGTTTCTAGTTTTGATTAATTTAATGTGAGGTTTCCAAACCTAAATAATAAAGAATTTCCTCTCCATTCCTATATAAATTCACCAAATATCCCAAATACCGTTCACTCAATGACATTGGAGTTCTACAAACCCCAGTAATCATCTTTCTAGAATCCTCCCATAGGGACCCAATCTCCCATGAAACCTCTCTTAATATACTCTCAAGCTTTTGGGATCACACTTCCAAGTAAAAGATTTATTCATTTCAAATTTTTGTCAAATTTTATTTATGTTGTTATGGCCTTTTAGTTTCAATTACAAAAATTGGGGTATGATTTCGCACCTCCTCCATACTTCCCTCTTTATTTTTTCATGATGGGATACCTCTTTCTCTCTCATTAATTCCTCTCTTGTACACTTGTTACCATGCCAAAATTATTTGGGGGATTTCTCTCTCCTATTTTAAATCCATGTAATTTTTTGTATTGTGCATATAAATTCCATTACATTTGATGGGACATTTATATATACATAATCCCCTTACTATCCCTTTCCTGTACATATTACGAGACAACCATTTATCGCCTATCAACAATTTTCATTAATCCTTATGTCACACTGTTATGTTGCTGAAATTGCACAGCGTTTTTTAAATCCAAGATCATTGTGTAGTTAATACCATACCCATGTATCAATAAATGGTATTCACCTTTATGAACATATAAATATTGAATAGTAATTTAATTTATTTATTCCACATTACTTAATCATGAAATAACTTGTGATGTTGATGGATTCCATGTTATATGATCCATGTGGCACACTTATTCATGAAATAAAATGATTAAGAAGTGTGCGCCCTGTTAGCATTCCAATGCATAGTGTGGTGTATAGTATCATGATATGACATGAGGAATGAGTGTTGACACATTGTAATTCATGTAAAATAAGGGTTTACTCATTCTTAATGTGAAATGAGGATTTACTCATACTTCATGTGAAATGGGCCTTAACTCATGCTAATTTCATATTAAGTATTGTTTCCACATTTCCATGTTATGGTTATCATGAATTATCATGCCTTCATGTTCATGTTTCTCTTCTACTCAACTGATATGACTATTGTCTAACATGTATAGTATTCCGCATTTTATTCCATATTTATTCTCATACTGGGCTTTATAGCTCATCCTTTTCTTATGAATGTCCTCAGGTTGTCTCATGCAATGTTAAGAAAGAGGGAATGTAGTGGTCATGTAAATGATGTATTCAATAAAGATGCTGTATTTCATGTTTTAAGTTGTTATGTAATGTTCTTAATCCCCAAAGACACTAGGCCTCTCAATTTTTCAACTGGTATCAAGTGAAGAGTTTATGTAATAAATCATGTTTATGTGTGGAGTAAAGAAAATGGTTGTTATAATTTGTATCAAATGACGGGTTTAGTTATTTTTGGGATTAGGATTAGCAAACCCTCGTGATGCCTTAGAGAAAATAATAAGTATAATGAAAAAACCCATAATTTTTTGTGAGTATTGAGTAAGTGTTTTATCAAGAAAATATATCCCTGTTTGGATATGAGCATGTTGAGGTGGCTTCAGCACAGATGTATCATTGGGGAAAACCATGAAAACAACGAATTGAGATAGACGTGAATAGGAACTGGTACACAACAACGAGCCTTGATGCACTCTTGGTTACGACACACCCGGGGCATATGATTTGGTAAATTCACAAGATGATTAAGAACCCTTATTAATGGTATTAAAAGAACCCCCTAAGAATATATGTAATAAAGTAGATCGTGAATATCATAGATTGAAGCCTATAGATTCATAATATAATGAAATGAATGAAATTTATATGTTATCCATTTTTGTACATGGATTCCCCTTTCTGTGTCTAATATATTTTAAAAAATATGTATTCCCTTGGTCTTTTTGGATAATGTAAATAAGTATAACCAGAATCAAAAAGTGGATGGTTGGTTTATCATCCATAGTTGTACATATTCTTTAATATACTGAATGTTTTGTAGAACAATCTCGACACCACCACAAATCATGGATATAAAGATGTCCGTGAATATGAAAAATGGGGAAATTATAGCATCCCATGAATTTAAATCCTCTCCTAACATAATTAGCAGATTGAAATTCCCATCGAACCCCATCAAAATCCCTTTACTGGAATTTGATTCAATTCTCAGCATGGACTAGATTTCTTTATATATAACCAAAAAAAATCATTGTGAGAGGTAAATCAGTCTCAGTGTGGAGATTTGACACCCAATTCTATACAAGTGCAAGGAGGAAGATGAATCTTCTATAGCTCTATCATCTCAATTGTGGATATTATTACCCTATTAAAACATGTATCTCGCACACATGATTGAGTTCAAAGAAGAAACCATCCTTGAAGACATTCCTATTGTGAGGGAATTCACTGAAGTGTTTCCTATGGAATTTTCTAGGCTTCCTCCTAGAAGAGATGTTTTATTATTAATTTATTGTTTACCTAGGTCATTTCAAATATCCCAGACTCCATATAGAATGGTTGTTGTGGAGATTGTGGAGCCGAAGAAACTACTACGGTAGAATTTGGATATAGGGATTATACACCCAAGTGCTTCACTTTGGGGTGCACCAGTCCTCTTAGTTAAGAAAAATATGTGTCAATGCACCATTGCATCGATTATCGTCTGCTTAACAGAATCACAATTTAGAAAGATTATCCCCTCCCATGAATCGATGACTTGTTTGATCAGCTGCGTGAAGAAAAATACTTCTCCATGGTGGATTTGTGGTCTGGATATTATCAAGTAAGGGTGAAGAAGGAAGATATTCCCAAGACTGATTTTCATACAAGATATAGGCACTTTCAATTCATAGTAATTCCTTTTGGACTCACTATTTATATAGGAATCTTCATGGAAATGATGAATAGAGTTTTAGGGATTACCTTTAATTTTTTATTATTATTTATATATGATATTCTGATACAATCCAAAAACCAGGACGATCATGAGGAGCATATAAGAACTTTACTAGAGACCTTGCTGAAGGAGAATCTCTATGCAAAGTACAACAACTATGAGTTGTAGATAAAGGTGGTCTCACTCATGGGCCATATCACCATAAGCAATGGGATATCTATAGATCCCTCCAAAACAAATGAAATTCAGGGATGAATGAAGCCAACATCGGTAAAGGATATTCGTAGCTTCTAGGGGTTATCTAGATATTATCAACGATTTCTGAGAAATTTCTCATGATTATCCAACCCTCTTACCGAGCTATCATAGAAGGGAGTAAAGGTTTCTTGGAGTGATGAGTGTGAAAAAGCTTCAAGGAGTTAAAAAAGGCTGATCATTGTGCTTGTGGCCCCTTTTCCCACAAGTAGAGAACTTTTTGTAGTATTTAGTGATGCCTCAAATAAGGGAATGGGATGTTTGTTGAGGAAAAAATCAATGTAATTGCCTATTATTCAAGGCAATTGAATGTTCATGAGCAGAATCATCGTACACATGATCTAGAGTTGGTTTCAGTGATCATATAATTATCAATTTGGAGACATTATCTCTTTGGGGAGAAGTGTGAAATATATACGGGCCACAAAGGCATCATATATATATTCACACAGAATGAGTTGAACATGCACTAATGAAGATGGTTAAATATGATCAAAGACCATGACTGCTCAATACATTACCACCCTGGAAATGCAAACAATGTTGTGGATGCTCTATGTACAAGGCACCATGTGATTCGATCATTGACGAGAATTGAGAAGGATCCAATCTTCTTATATTTGATGATGATGGACATGGGAATCATAAAGAAGGATACATCATCAATCCTTTCACAAATGATTGCCCAAGAATCTCTTTTAATAAGGTTAATGGATTCTCAAAAGGATGATATAGGAATTTAAAAAATATTGGAAGCTACGAGAAAAAAGAAATCATGTGAGTTAAATGTTAATGAAGGAGGAATTGTTAGATTTGGGGAAATACTATGTGTTCAATCAAGTACAGAGCTGAATAAGGAACTTTTGGATGATTCACATAGTTCAAATTTCTCTATTCACCCAAGAAACTCAATGATGTATTGAGATCTCCAAGAGCATTATTAGGGAGATAATTTGAGGAAGAATATAATTCAGTATACATCAAAGTTCCTAGTGTGTCAACAAGTGAAGGAATAGAGGAATAAGTCTAAGGGGATGATGAAACCATTGCCAATACTAGCATGGAAATGGGAAAAATCACCATGGACATTATCACCGGACTTCTGAAGACATCCAAAGACATCAATGCAATCTAGGTTGTTGTGGATAATCATTCAATGTCTTCACACATCATATCAATTATGGAAGATTTATCATTGGATAAACTAGAATAGATATATATCTATGATGTAGAAATGTTTCATGGAGTACCACTATCTATTGTACCTAATAGAGATCCAAGATTCACTTCTATGTTTGGGACCAGTCTTCAACATGTTGTGGATACTAAGCTAAACTTTAGTATATCTTATCATCCTCAAACTGATGTCCATTATGAGGAGACTATGCAAACACTTTAGGATATGTTGAGAGAATGATCAATACACATTAATGGAGGATGGAATCAACATCTTCCTCTAGTAGAATTCTACTATAATAACAGTTTCCACATGAGAATCGGAAGGGAGCCTTATGATTCCATGTATGAGAAGAGGTGCAGAACACCAGCGTGTTGGGATGAATTCTTTGAGCTTAAGTAATTAGGACCATAAATGGTTGAAGAAATTGTGGATAAGTTGAAAACCATTCAGCAACATATCAAGGCAGTCTAGAATTGACAAAAGAGTTATATAGATAATCGTCGATGAGATCTTGAGTTTAGAGTTTGAGACATGGTATTTCAATGAATTTCTCTATGAATAAAGGTCTTGAGGTTTGGAAAGAAAGGGTAGTTAATTCCTTGGTACATCGGCCAGTTCGATATGCTTGATCATGTCGGGGTTGTGGCCTATAGACTAGCACTTCAACCTACCATGGACAAAGCACATAATGTCTTTCATGTATCCCTCTTAGGGAAGTACATACCATACACTTCACATGTTCTCTCTTCAGAGGTAGTACAACTAGAAGATGGTATTTCTTTTGTGAAGAAACTAGTGTAGATCTTAGATCACATAGAAAATTTTCTACGAAATAAGACAATGCCCATCAATAAGGGGTTTTGGTGAAACCACAAGTTTGAAAAAGAAACAAGGGAATCAGAGGAAGTGATGAAGCAGATATACCCACATTTGATTTACAGTGGAAAAATGAAATTTTGAAGGAATGATTTATTATGGGGGGATGATTGTAGCAACCCAAACATTCATTAATGAAAATTCCACTTGATCTAATTAAAAGTCTCATTATGTTAAATTATTATATAAAATGTGAACTTCATTGGTTATATGTTGTTGGATTTTAAAATATAGTTGTGGATTGTGACCATTTATATTATATCCATTGATTAGTGATCACATGATTATTATAAATATAGGTCTTTAAGAAATCAAATTTATTCAGAAAAAGTAAGCAACGGCCTCATCCAGTAGACTTTCCCCCTATGAAACCCATTTGACATAGCTCGAAAAGAAGGTAGTGTCATTGGGAGTTACTATTGACCAATCCCAATATGATCTTTAACAATTTATTCTTGAATGTCATATCCTACAATATAAGTGGAAGATGATATAGATTAACACTCGAGAAATGTTATCCGAGTCACCCCAAGAGTATGTCACCAATGCACACCTTACACTTCAGTCTTATGTGGGTGTTATAAGGGGTTGTGTAACATGACTATAGCACAATTATTATCTCTATTATTTTGTATATAACACTGAATATACATTCATTTTATTTTTGTTACTTTGTAAATAGTTTTTAATGTAAAAATACTATCTTTTTAATAATGTTCAACTAAAGAATCTATTTTGATAAATTAATGGATTTTTTGAATAAAATAATATTTTAATAAAATATTATTAATAGTAAATTGATCTTTTTAATTCTGAATTATCTTATAATTTTAATGAAAAAAATTATAAATTTTATTAAAGTTTGAATTCTATTTTTTTAAACCCTTGAATTTTCGATAAATGTCGGTTTTATGTTTAAAAGTTAAAATTCATGTAATTAGAAACTTATTTGGATAAAATGAATTTTATTTTTGGAATCAGGTAGTTGAAATTATCCAACACTGATTTTTTCATTATTTTTTGAGATAGTCAAATTTTTGGGTAAAAATTAAATATCATTTATATATAAAATGTGTTTTATGACATCCTAATGACCAAATATTGATGTTATAAATTACTATAAATGATATGTTTTGAAAATATATGTTTTAAAATTAATATAATTTGATTTTATGTATGTTTTTTTATTTTACAAATCATTAATGGACACTCCAAGTCTTATAAAATATTTTGCCTCTTCAACTGTATAATTTATGATTGTGACTCACCTACAAATAAGAAACCATGTTATTTTAAGAAGTTCGACCATTGGCCTTATAAAATATTTTTTTTCACTCCCCATTAAAAAATACCATGTGCAAAAACCATGGGCTGGTTTTTGTTTTTGATTAGTTTAATTTGTGGTGTCCCAAAACAAAATAATAAATAATTCCCTCTCTTTCCCTATATAAACCCACCCAAGATTCCACTTCCTCTTGACTAAAAGACATTGGAGTTCGACCAAATCCATCCCTCCCCTATCTATAATCCTCTCAAGGTGCCCCAAGATCCCAAGAAGCCTCTCTCAATCCTCTCTCAATCTTTTGGGATCACACTTCCAAGTAAAAGATTTATTCATTTCTCATTTTTGCCAAAATTTATTTAAGTTGTTATGAACTTTTTTCTATTAAAAATGTTGTGGTATGATTTCAAACCACCCCTGATACTTTCTTTTTTATGTTTGGATGATGCTATAACCCTTTATCTCTCATAAATTCCTCCTATGTACACATGTTACCATGCATAAATTCCGTGAGGGATGTCTCTCTCACCTCTTTTACATCCATGTAATTCTTTTGTATTATGCATATATATTCCATTACATAAGATGGGAAATGTATCTATATTACCCCCTCACATTCAATTTCAGGTAAATATTATGAGACACTCATTTCTCTATCATCAACCATTTTCATGAATCCTTATGTCACGCTGTTTTGCTGCGGAAATTGCAATGCATTTTTCCAAGCCAAGATCATCATGTAGAGAATACCATACCCATGTCTCTATAATATATATTACAATTTATGAAAATATAAATATTTAATTGTACTTTCATGTATTTATTAAACATTACATAATCATGGAATAACTTATGATGTTTATTGATTCCATGTTATGTTCTCAATGTGGCACAATTATGCATGAAAAAAATGTTTAAGAAGGGTGCATCCTGATAGCGGTTCAATGCATTAAGTAAAGTATAGTATCATGATATGTCTTGTTCAATGAGTGTTGAATCATGCTAATTAAATTGAAATTTGGGTTTACTCACACTTATTGTGCAATGAGGATTTACTCATGCTCCATGTGCAATGAGCCCTAGCTCATGAAAATTCCATGTTAAGTGTTGTGACCACATTTTCATGTTATGATTATCATGATTTATCTTATATTTATGTTCATGTTTCTCTTGTGCTCCATTGATATTCTTATTTTCTATCATGTATTGTATTCCTCATCTTATTCCATGTTTATTCCCTTACTGGGCTTTATAGGTTACCCTTTTCTTATTAATGTCATCAGGTTATCCCATGCAATGCTATGTATGAGGGAATATAGTGGTCATGTAAAATAATATTTCAATAAATATGTTGTATTTCATGTTTTAGGATATTATGTAATGATCCTAATCCCTAAAGACACTAGAACTCTCGATATTCCATGTTTTATCATGTGAATAGTTTATGTAATAAATCATTTTTATGTCTGTTGTAAAGAACAGAGTTGTTATAGAGATGGGTGGTACCTATAACTCCCTCCAATTAATTTGGTAAAAAATTAAATCTAATGATATAGAAATTACTTTAACAGAAAGTAAATAAGTTTCTGAAATTTAGGCTTGAATTACAAGTAGATTTGGTTTAGTAATACATGGCTGTAATGTAATACAAAATTGGTTCAGCAATGGAATCAATTCCTTTTCTACTATGGAAATTATATTATGTTCTTATTAGTTTTCCACTATTATATGTTTTTTACCAATGCTATTTTATTATGGTTAATGTTCCTTTATGGTATTTTTTATGTACTATCATGATTTATTTCATGACCCAGTATTTTGATTTATAAACTTTATGTTAATGATTTTAATTTCTCTTGGTTTATATATTGTTCTATATTCTCCATGGTTACCTTTACTGAGCATTTGAGCTCACCCTTTTTGTGTTTTCTTTTCCCCATGATGTAAAGAATGGTTTTAGGTATGAATAAATGGGAAGATAATTATGGGATATATTAAAGATCTTTGCTCTTGTTAAAAGATTCCAAATACGATAAACTAATATAGTCACTGGGAATACATTTTTGTAATGTATTTAGTATTACACAATATAAATGTAATATCTATTTACGTGAAGCTTAGTTCGTTAGAATTTAGGTCATTAATAGGTCTAAATAATGATAAAATATTGAAATATATGTGATACTGGGATTAGTGATAAATGAATTGGTATAAATATGAAGTATGATAAGTTTCATGATTAATGAGTTTTCAAGACACACATAGTATAGATAAAGAATTTATTTAGGAAGGGTAATTATGCCCTTAGATATTCATTGATGATATTTACCATTGATTGATAATTTTATGTTCATGTGAAGTGATTATGATTAAATTATACATAATTTTAGAAATATATTTTAATATTAAATTCCCAATACATTACAAAATAATGGGAATTTATCATTTTTTGTAATCTTTTGGAGAATAATTTAAATATAGATACTCTGTGGATACTAATGAATTAATTTTTATAGTGTATATTAATAGAGTGTGGATAAAGTTTAATTTTATGATTTTAATTTTTTATGTTAGGGTTTTTTGGAAATAAATTTTAAATGAAATTGAACTACATGGTGATATGTACATTCCGGTTATAAGATTCCTTTGAATTATAGTAATTTTTACTACATGGCTGACCATAAAAAATAATCTTGTTGGTTATAAAATTTTAAAGTCATGTGTGTTGGAAAAATTTAATTCCTTGTATAACCACATAGTAAAAATAGTTCTTCCTATATATGAAATACATTGTATCCATCAGATATATATAAGGGTTAACCATGAATACTCTCAATTTGTAGAAGAATAATAAAACTAAATCCATGGTCAACTATGAATGATAAATAGAGGAAAATTATATCAATACTAACTTAATATAATGTTTTATTTAATTAAAAGACAAAAAATATCTCTAACATTAAATGTGAAACATGAAAAAAATTCTAGGATGGGGTTACATAGAGTTCAAACTAGATAATTTACATATAGTAATTAAATCATGGGATTTGAAATACATCATGACTATTTTTATAGATTACATGGGATTTCTAGAAGCAATCTTATAGACATGCACCATGATCTTATTCTACTAAGAAAAAAAAATTCCAAAATACCCCAAAGAGATATATTTGAACATATAATTTATTCTAAAAGTATCTAAATAGAACATGGATGATAATGTCAATTTTTAAACATGAATAAATACCTCAATATTATAGAAATATAGGAGGATCAAACATATTACAAAAAAAAATAAGTTATGATCAATTAATGCATGTTTTCACTAAATATGTATGGGGATAACTGATAAATAATAGAGGAATTTAAAAATTAATAACTAAGTGAGTATGATAAATTTTAGTGCTATGATGAAATTGGATGATTAATTCGTATTGTTTAAGAAGATAATTTCCAATGGATCATGCAATATATTTACTGATAATTTCAACATTATGTATTATTTATTTTATTAATTTATTATTATAACTATTCAGACATGTTTAAATAATAAATTGAATTTATATTTGATATTTAATTAATATTTTCAATTGATTTATAAATTTAGTATTGTATAATTCATCAAAATTGATCTAAATGTAGTATATCTTGATCAGGTAGTAAATAATCTAGCAGTAAATATAATGTTGTGATGATTTAATCCAAATAGGTACATTGGAAAATATATTTCAACCCACAAGGACTAATTGTTACCAAATAGAGGTTATGTTGGTATTTAAATAACCAACCCAATAATCAACCACTTCAAACATATAAGAAAAATTATTGAGGGATGTATACTAAATGTTAACTTATTTAATTTCTAAATGGATCACTAGGGGGATTGATTCATATATGATCATAATTGTTTCTTGATCTGTTAGTAATTTTTATTTATTCATCAATTTCATATTATCATGTATATTATATTCACTCAATAATAGTTCACCCATTGGTAGTTAGATTTCCTATGACCTAATGATTTATTATTTCACTATATTTCCAATAATCTTGTATAATATAAAAAATATAACAATAAAAACCCCTTTATATTTTTTTTATTAAAAACTAAAAAATTTATATAGTAAACCAACACCTATAACTTTTTATTTGACCTTGTATTCACTGTTATATACATATATTATTTAACATAATGTTCTTTGGGGTATATTATACATAATGAAATATGTAATATTTGATATTTATATGGGTTATGGGATTTTATATGTTATGAGTAGTGAAACTCCACTTTGATTTGAGATTTAATCTGAATGTAATTTGGGGTGGGAAGGTCATGGTATCGAATTAAAAAAATTAGGTAGTTACACAATGTATTATTGGGTTTTCACTCAAGTCATTATGGGTGATTATCCACAAAAGGATCATAATCCTTTTTTATTATATACCTTCCATGGGCTTCCTAGTTTAACTCCCAATTTATTATAATATATTTACTCTTTTTATTTTCCTTTAGTTTTTATATAAGGTTTTTTAAATTTTTTTATCATTGATAAAAATTTCTCACAGAATGTGTGTCAGTGTATGAGTAAATTTTTAAGTTTTTATTTATCTATGTTATCAATTAGAAAATAATTTATGGAAAATATAATTTATTTTATATCTCAAACATAATTTTATTTGTATAATTTTCCGTGGAAAACATTACAATTATTTGGGGATATTATAATAGTTGTTATTCTCACCCCTTACATAAGTACTTCTATGTTCATGAATCATGTTTATGGAATTTAATGTTTTTCATGTGAAATTTAATCATAGTTCTTTCTTCATGGGACATTGAAAACATAATTTTTTATAAACATAGAATAAAAAATGTCGTCTATTAATTTTCTAGTGAGTTTCCTTTTGATTATTTGACACCATCTATATAGAATTTTATATTTTTTTTCATTTTATCTAACTTATATTTATAAAAAAATTATTTATTATATTATACTATTATATGTTTACTATTTATCTTCATTGAATATGAAATTGATTCTCAAATTTGTATAAAATATTTTTATTTATTATAAAATAAAATATCTGTATGAAATCACTAACCCACTAAATAGATTTATTTCTCTCTTCTTGACATCAAATTCGATTATTTAGGGAAGCTAAAATGATACTTGAAAATAATGATTAAATTACATGAATAAAATTTTACTAGCTATATAAATTATGTATTATGTTATTCAAGGTTATTAATTAAGAAAACAATGACAAAAAATTATATATTCTTGAGACCATTGGAAGTTTTACCAGATAAGTGGAAATGAAATTTTATTACAATTTAGGATTTTTTATGATATTAAATAAATATTATAGGAGCTATATTGAATGATTATAATGAATTTATAATAAATTAAATCAAAAAATAAAGTTAATGATAAACCTAATAAGAAAAAAATTTATTTTAAACAAGATTATAAAAGAATTTATTATTTATTGATGGAGTAGACTATCATAGAATCTATAGATACTAATTATTAAAAAATAGAACACATAGAAAAAATATCAATAAGTTAAATAACATTATGAGACCTTTTTATAATTCATAAAATATCAATGGAAGGTATTCTATGATGGAATACATGAAGATTAATAGAATTTATACTGAACTGATTTAATATGAGTGAAAAAGAAAGGTAATATAAAACAACATATCCTTAAGACAAACCAAAATAACAAAAAAAAGAGTTGAAAATTTTCAAACAATAATATTTTGTTTACAACATGGATTTCATCTGTGGATATCTATAGTGATTCAAATATTATATGTAGTGTGAAACCAAATGATATTTCAAAACTAAATTTTATGGATTCTTCTAATATGGAATCATCCAACACTATTTCATTTTCATTTGAAAATAATGATTATTTCTTAATGTTTAGTGATCTATTAATAGAATATAATTTCATTATACAAGATATTTTATAATTTTTTTAGAAAATTACCATTGTTTTGAGAATAATTATTCCAAGATAGATAAGAAGGTAAATGTTCTAATAGCTAAAAATTTGTTGTTGTTGAATCCTTGGATGTTGATAATCATATTAATAATGATATAAATGAACAATATGTCATGTGACAATAAGGGTTCATAGAATATAATGACACCTTGAATAACATGATATAATCCTAGAGGAATCTTGAATGGTGCCACATGCCTATGCAATCTCACACTGGTGGCTCGATTTCGTTTTTAGTTTTCTTTAGTTGATGAGTCTGATCGATTTGTTTTCAACTCATTTGATCTTAGAGAGCTTGAAATTGTTGGATTAATTGATAAAATGAATTTTATGGTTCGGTTTGAGATGAAGGAGGATCTGATTTATACTTGGTCATGTGCCCCTCGAAGATGTAATGGTGACTCTTTTATACTATTCTGATGGAGCTTGGACTTCCACATGCGGCGAGATCATTCGCCGATGGAGACATGGGTAAGTCTCCCTGGTCTTCCACTATCCTTCCAAAATACCTCAATTTTGTGTGCTATTGGAAACATGATTGGCCAATTTTTTTGATCTGATCGCCGAACGGAAGTTGTATGTCATCCAATCTGTCCACGTATTTGTGTGGAGATTGATTTGGGGAGGCCTCCTGTGAATTGGGTTTGGATAATGGATTGTAAGGAGTATAGGTGGAAGAATGAGGTATGTTTTTAATCCTTGATGCCGTTTTGTATAACTTGTAGCCAATTTGGACATATGGAAGCAGCCTAACGTAGCAAGGGATGGGTTGGGGTTTCCCTAGGGAGGAGCAGAATGGATAAGGGTGGCTGTGGAAATTCTAGGAAGGATTTTTCATTGGGGGATCCGACAAGGATTAATCTGCCTCAAATTACTTTTGCTGAAGGTCTGAAAACTGACAGAGTATGTGTGAATGTGAACTCCACTAGTCAGGCAGTGGGTGAAGAGATTTTGCAGGCATTAGTGGTGTCTACTGTGGAGCAGAATGGTCCCGAGGTCATAGTGCACAACAATTCCTAGAAGGAACTGAAATAGAAGACAATGAATCCAACAGTAAAGTAGGTTTTTGATTGATTAAATTGTGATATTGGTATTGAGAAGGAAATTATTTTGAGAAATTCTGGCACAAAGAAAAATAGCACAGTGGATAAATCTGGTTCTTTGCAGCTGGACACTATGAATGAGCAGCTTTTTGGACACAGTTGTGTCTGAGGATGGAGTCTTGGGGGCTGGAGATGCTGATGCTGAAGGTGGGGCTGGAGGTGTGCTAATCAGGGTCCCCACTGGTAACAGATTTCAAGGGCTGCTGCACGAGAGGCACTCTTATGCAGAAGAGGCGTATCCAATGATGGAAGGTGATAGGTTGCAGCATGCTATTCAAAATTTTGAAAATGTAGAAGGTGTTTTGAAGGGGCTTGTGGAACATCCACATTTCCTTGCCATGATTGACTCAAACAGATAATTTCAGAAGGAAAGGGAAGCGAACAAGGGTTACCAAGAGGTGCACATTTCTAGAAAATGGGGAAACATATCTGATAGTGATAAATAAAATAATGGTTGCTTCCAGGCTTCCTACAGTGATGTTGTCCATGGTGTGAGGAAAGTGTCTGAGAATGAACAGTAAGGACCAACATGAAGAAGGATGAGGAAAGACTACTCTTCTCTGCCAAAGCCAATTCCTACATGGTCTTCTACTAGGAAAGAGGGATGGGTTGTACAGTCTTCTAAGGAGTTTCCGTCTTTGGAAAATTGGAATCTTATAAGGAAGTATTCCAAGATTCTGAAGAACAATGAATGTTTGGAGTGGGAGTCTGCCACTGTGGAGGATTTTATATATCATGGATGCGGTGATGGACATGATTTTTATGATATGTAGTTTCCATTTCCTTTTTGTTGTACTTTCATGATGAATTTCTTTTATTTTAATAAATGGTCAGAGGACATGCCTCTGACTAAGCTTTCTGGGTATGATAACTTTATTTTTAATGATTTTTTATTAATTTTATGATGAATCTGGTAGATGGATATAAGAGTGTAAGGTATTAGGTTTGAACTATTCTTGAAATTAATAAACTTTGGTACCAAAGAAATGTTGTAATATTATTTTTTAAGAATATTTCACGAATATAACTAGTAAAATGTATTTTGTAGACATTGTATGTTTAACAACACTGAATATTGATTTATAAATGTTAGTTATTGTACAAAATTAATATTTTGTTCATGAAAATTTGTGAGAAAATTGTAAATGAAAAATATTTATATTAGTCGTGTAATGTTATAAAATGCATTCCTTGAATATAAATTATGATACGATATTTGACAAAATTGTAATCATCATTGTATAATCATATATATTGATGATAGTAATTAGTTAATATTTTAGCACAATTTATAAAATCATTATACTTCCAATCATGATTTAACATTTATATAAAATAGAAATGATACTTTATAATTATTTATTTGAATTCTTTTCTTCCTTAAAATGATTAATAAATATGTGATATTCATATGATATCATGAATTTATCCTAGGAGACATAGACACTATCATGTGGAGTCACATAGAAATTTTATAATAAAGGGAAAATTATGGATATTCTAAGACAAAAGTCCAAAACTATAATGTTTATAAAAAATTATAAAAAGAAGCTATAGAAAATATTTCTATTATAAATATGAAATATTTTTATAATAATCAACCACATTAATTTATTCACATAGATATTTTTGAAATATCTTGAGGTTCATATGTAGATGGTAATAACTACAGTTATTTCACTTTTGATTACTATTCATGATTACATGATAATTGCATTCTTTGACAAAAAAAGTGAAGGATGAGGATACATTATTAAATGTTAAAAAAATACTATAATGAAATCGTAAATAAAAATTATGTATACATCATGATAAGAAATCTTGTTAAAGTGTTTAAAAATCAATAATTCTGTTTTAGTTTTCCAAAATGTAGAAATAGTTATAAAAACTCACCCTAAGATGACCTCTATAAAATTGTGTTATATTAATTAGAAATATAATCTTCCAGAATATATCCTAGACCACACTCAATTAGTATGAGTTTCCAATTTATTTTCAGAATGAGTATGCATTATTATTATAAATAAGTTTTTAGTTAGTTTATTTAATTACAACTCTATAAATTATATAATGGTTATGAGATGAATTCAAAATGTTTTTTATTATTTCACAACAATGTTTTTACTATGAATATAAAAAAATAATAATAAAATAGTTGAAATTAAGTCACTTAACGACATTCCCATTGGTTATTCAATATCTGTTAAATAATAATGATTCTAAAATAAAAGAAACAATGTTATGAATGTTTTTATTTGAGTCACATATGTTTAAATAGATCAATATATATCCAAAATTCCAATTTACATACTTGATAATGAAATTTTTAAATTTAATATCTATAAAACCTCTCATTCCAACAAATATATTTCATAAAAATTAAACAGACATGTGAAATGAAAATTTAGACCATCAAGACATGGATAATGGCATCTAATAACGAATTATGCATTAACCCATATCCTACAAAATTCTCTTAAATCATCCATTGGATACTATTATATGTAATAATTTAAAATAAACATAAACATGAGATTCATGAATAATTATGAAAAACAATTAATTCAATTGTCTTATATTAAAACCCAGAACATTTTCAATGTAATTATTTATTAAATGTGTATGATAGAAATATGACTTGATAATTAATGAATGAAATAATAATAACTATATTAGGACTCAAAGACTATCAAAATGATTTTAATAAGTAGTTATTATACAAAAATTAAATTATTCATAAGTTTTCAATAGAGTTATAATGATTTTTGAAGGAAATATTTTTACTCAAAAAGAATTTTTTGATTATAATGATACATTTTAACAGTGTTTTTGAAATAAATTCATTAGAATCATGTAATATTATGACATATATTTTTATTTCAAATATTATTATATGGATATAAAGTGTAACTTTTTCCGTTGTTAAATTAATGACGATCATTCTACTGAAACATTACTTGTTTTCAAGAAAAAGATATCTATATTACATATGTAAATTATTTTAAAACATCTATGGTTTTTATTGGATCCCTGATCATGGGATGATGTGATTGGTTTTTTATTTTACAAAATTGGATCACAAAAGGAAATTATGGAAATAACATTTTTATTAAAATAATTCGGAAATATAATTTCGTAACTCAAATTTAGGATTATGAAATTGTTTTTCCTCTAGTATATATATATATAATATATATTTTTATAACAAATAAACCTATTCCATCCAACCACTTCAAATTTTCCAAGTCAACATAAGGTCCAATGCTCATTCTATGTTTCCATGGGTTGTTGAATGAAATTAAGGGTTGAAAACACATACTAAAAAAAATCAAGAGTTATGGAATTTAGGCCTAATATTATTTGAATTGAATATCAAGAGTTAAGTATATATTCAATGGATGTGTGATCCCAAACAACATTCTTAAGAACATATTTATCTATAACTTAGAACATGCGATGAAAAGGAAAATAAATAAATATACATAACTTTATATCAGAATTTTTTAATGAGTTATAAATTATGTATTAATGAAAAATAAATAAAGTATGATTGGTTGGTGGGGCCAATTCATGTAAATCAAAATATAATATTGTCTTCCCAAAAATTTTGTACAAACTATCTACTCATGAAATATGGACACTACTAAAGAATAACATTTGAAGGTTATGAAGAAAGAATCTATGGAACTGCACAGAAGGATGATTTTACCCAACATTTACCCATATTTAACATAACAATGTCTTTATACGTATGAGTTCAGACATTAATGGGGTACTATAATACCTAGTAGGAAACCATCGATGCTAAATGAAACCCATTTAATAATCCAAAACCCAAGTGTTAGTTTAAATTATTATTATACTATATAGAAATTTTTATTAGTAAAAAAGAATATATCAAACACATTCTATTATTTATTTACATAGAAATATCATTTAGAAAATATATGTATACTTGAAAATGTATTAACAAGCAAAAAAAATTCATTTATCACAAAGAATAATGAAAAAAATGTATAATGAAAGTCATAAAGTATGACAAAAAACATGTTATGAAAACTTCAATTCAATTTAGGACAACCTAGAAAATTTCACATTGATCACTTCTTGTATTATGTTGTAATCTTGACAGATTTGGACCTTGACCGACCCTCATGACGTCATCAGGTGGAATCACTTAAGTAACATGTAATTATATATAGGCGTCCTTATCTAGATAATAATCATAGATACAATAAATCTCATCCATTATTCTTCATCTAGTACTAAAGGTTTTCATATAAACTAACATATTCATGTCAATGATTTCAATCAATCATTTCTAAAATTTCCCCAAGAAACAACCAAGAATCCATATATAAAATTGAAAACATCATAAATTTCCTAAAGAAAAAAATGATAATATTAAGATTTATAACAATACTAGTTAGGTTAATTGGAGAAAAATATTATAACAATAATAAATAACACTTATCTTATTAAAAACATAATCTGTTATGTTAATGTGTAGTGCTAAATTATAAATATATATCTATATATAAATAAACATCATTAAAATACCAATACCAATTACATTGTTTTTGTAAAATAAGCTTAAAAATAATTTACCAATTTTTTTTGATTAAATTTTACATTATAAATAAACCCATCAAAAATCATAGAAAACCCTTCTTGACAAGCTAATAAATCATAGGATCATTTGATGACAAATTTATATTTTTTATAGACTACAAATTGGAATATAATTTTTTTATGAAATCATTTATATCAATATAAATCATTGAGGTTATGTTATATATGATTAGTTACATTGAAATAGATGCCCTTTATCATATGAATTTTTTCACCTATATCAAAATAGGAGACATTGGGAAAAAGAAATTCCTTCATGAACCCTAGAATGTAAAATCTAGTTTATTATCCTTTCCCTTTCATTTTAATTGACCAGCCATGTCTTATTAGTAGATATAATAAATAATTACCATGAAAAAATATATTAACGGTGGAAGATAATATGTACAGTCAACGAGAAATAATGATTTTACCTTATGAAATCACATGAAAAAGTAGGACGAATATTATGAATCCAAGGGGTTGATGGTTCATTAATTTAAGAGCATCATAAAAGTGTATATAATTCATTAGATATAGTTAGGAAGGATATGTACCAACTTTTTAGAGGATTGATGAATAAATCCCCTATCATTCATATGTAGATCCACGATTATCATTATCTATGCATCCTGTATTATCCCAAAAAAATAGTTGACAAAGTTCCAAACATCAAAAAATTTCATGAATGAAATATGAAATAAATAAATATATAACAATGAAATAATATCTGTCACAATTCTCCCCACTATACCAAATTATACTTCATGAATGTCCGTAGTGTCCTTTACCAGGACATTGCTCCCTCACTGAAGCCTGATATTCTATTGTTTCATGGTTTTTAATTACATGCATCCAATGATGTTAGAAAAAAATAATAGACTTTTTTACATCACACCATATTTATATTTAAAAGTATATTAATATATATATATACACTATTAATATCATGTTTCAATTCTAAACATTCACATTATACAAAATGAGACAAATCTTGATGATATTTCTTTTGTATGGACATATGAAACCCATCGCGAATGACCATTAATTGGAATGTTAAATGAAATTGGTATAAAATTTTTCTTAAATGTTCTATTATTAAATATGGCCTAATATAGGATGGTATAATTTTACATTTCTATCAATGACATTTGGGACCCCTTAATAGAGTGGCTTTGAAAAAAACATTTTCACAAACTAAAAATTACATGGTATAATGTTTTCAATAAAACTATGATTGGTAAAAACATAGAAAAATGTGTATAATTTCATTGATAAATTTAACCTTCCATGATATATCCTAGACGTTTTTTGGTCCTAATAATGTGTTTTCACTAACTTCAACACAATATAGAGTGTAACTACATAACTATCAAAAATATATGCTAATGAAGCCATTTAAATCAATGAGTGACTACTACTATTGTTGGAAAACCAAATAATTTAAAAATGGTTCTCACATGAATATCCAAAGTTATTAATATAAATTTTTAATCTATATTAATTAATATGAATTTCTTGTATAAATTTACCATTAATTTTCGGATGATATATCAGGAACTATTTAAACTAAAAGATCATCTCATCTAGAGGACCCTTCAAGAATCGAGAGTTAAAACATGGATTATATTCAAAATAATGGTTGATAACTCAAAAAAAAATCATGAAAATATATTTGAAATACAAGGAACTAATATCTCCAATCTCCTTTAATGACATCATTTTTTTTAGATTTCTCCTTTGAATATTTCATAATTTATCTATATATTATTACTCAAAGTCGATGACAAGTTTGCGTATTACATGACCATTAAGTTAATTTATTAAAAATATTACTATATGTAAAAACATGAAAATACATATTTTTGGAAGAAAAATTTTCCCATTAATTTAGACCTTAGATTTTAAATATTTAACCATTTTTTATTATGAAATGCAGCATTTATGCTAGTACATAATGTTTTCCAATATCGAGCATTTGGATAAATGTGACCATTATTGGGTGCATTATGTAAATTAATAAAATTACTTATTAATATCTTTCATTTCCAAAGAATTTAAGCCTATTAATTTTTGATTTATAAAGGTTAATTATCCTTACAACACATAGAGATTATAGGGGCGAAGGGGGAGAGTAGTTGATGAATGAAAACAAATTGTGGAGAAGTGGTCAATTTTCAATGTATTATTCTTTACCAGTGATGTTCCTTGATCTCTCTAATAATAATGGAACATAACCATTCATCATCAACTGTGAATACAAAATATATGTGGTTAATGTTATTTCTTGTATTTACAAAGTACATTTATATTATGAGCATGAATTTTCTAATCTACTTAATTTATAGTGTTTTACATTTCTTGGATTTTCATGAATCATAATAGTTTTCCTTGGAAAGTTTTATCCATGATTATTTCAATTTTTTTTCACCCTCTATATAAATTACATAATCACTGGTAGATATTTCATTTTACAATAATGGTTTCAACTTCTTCAAGTTCATTTCCCCATAGTTTATTGGGTTTAACATCGTTGGCCCACAGAGTCGGTGATTCAACATTATTAGGTAAAATTACAGTGTGATTAAACCCTCTTATTAATTGAGAAAGAATTAATGATTTAGATATTAGTGATTTTGGATTGGATTGTTATGTTATATAGGCTGTTATTATTACAGACACAATTTAGTGTTTTGATCGTGGGTCTTAGTCCATAGGTCAGGAAATTCCATAGTGAGGTGCGACAGGGATGATCTGAATAGGGTTCAACTATCCAAAATCGGAAGACCAACAATGGATTGGGTATGTAAATCCCTAAATTATAGTTCCTTAGAATTAATAATTGAAAAAATATAAATTTTGTGGTGTTGGAGTGACATGCGAAGGCTTTGGTATTTTCTGGAAAATCCAGACGTACACGATGTTGCATAAGGAGACCAAAAACCGTATAGTGCTCTAGCTATAGAGTATAGGTTTTCTTCGAAAATAAAATACCACAGGTTATGTAAACCCTATGTACTCCTTTTAATTTGGATATTTAGTATCAACATGTTCCCTCATGTTACATGATAATGGGCCTATGTACATGACTAGAACAAAGATAGTGATGATAAGAAATATTCAATCTATAAATTCCATGTAATTTTTCATAAGGACACACACCTTGTGTATCCCCTAATTAGAGGATAGAATTCGGACCATGATTATCTTATCCTGTGTGGTTATTGATGTTAGGAATGAAGGGGTAATTAATTTTATAGTAAGAGATATTACACAAGAAGTTACGAGCATGTCGTTTCCTTTAGTGATGGTTTGTTGATGACATAGATCATGATCAGTCTCTAGAGAGATACTAGGGTCATTTATCCCCAATAACATGTGGCAATGAGTCTACCATATTTTTTTAAAAAGGTATAGTATATACAAAATTGTATTAAAATATGGTGTGGGTCCCCTATATAGGGAGATGTAATCCCCTCTCTTTATGCCCTGATGGTGTAGGGGTCCTCCAAAAGATATATTTATCCATCAACTATGGGGAATAATAGGAAGGAGTGGGCCCCTTCACACAAATATTGGTGAGGTTTCATGGGATATTTTATATCATAGATAGTCTGTGTGGAACTAAAGGATGACTCATTATTCATATCTCGGTTTGGGATATGGAGATACACTATCTCTCTTTATCTATTAGGTTTCCTTATAGAAATATCTATCGTATTTATCTTTACCCTATTATTTTTGGTTGATCTATCTTTTTCAATTTATATTTCTTCCTTTTTATTTTATAAGGTATCTTATAGTGTGTGTTTTTGTGTGTTCAAACACTCCCCAACATGGGATTTTCCCACACATGTTGTGTCATATGAACATGATAGATATATTAGCAGTTATATTTGTGCACAAGGTTTTAGAAGAGCATAGCTACTCCTAGTAGTGGTGACCTAGTTTGGTGTTTTTCCTTAGAGGTTGTGATCTGAGATCCCTGCATTCGTTCCCTTTTTCCATTTGTTATCAGCGAGGGACCTCTTTTCATGTTGACATTATATTTTTACACTTTATAGATTTTTTATTACGATACTATTGTTTGATTCATTCCTAGAGGTTTTTGTATGCATGGTTTAAACCTAATATATTAAATCTATTATTATATCCATGAACTATTTCATGGAGAACATTGTGTGTATACATACATAAACATATATTAAGGTATACCATTTCAATTACGTGACTTCATGATGATTGTTTCCATACCCTACCAATTAGAAGTGGGCTTGGGGTTTAACACTCGATATAAGACCATGTAGGTGGGACCTAGGGAGTTGGGTTGTGATATAGTCATATAAATGGAGAAATTTTTCTGGGTTAGTTTTTGGAGTTGGAATTACTGTAAAGTTAAGTTCGAGAACACATGGAAATGATTTAGGAGTGAATAAATATTTATTCTTATTCCAGGTAACCCAATGTTCTTGTGGTGTCTTACGTGTCCATTCAACATGACTCTACCTACCTACTTGTCAACTCGACATACTAGGAATAAATTGTAGGTAACCTACTATGCATGCATTAATTATAATTTATTTTCATGTAATTATTGAATAATATTTCTTTATATTCACATATATCTATGGTACACATTACTAAAATTCAGGATTCAGCTATTTTGAAAGCCAGTAAGATTTCCAATATAGGATTGTGATAACGATAAGTTATGTGATGTGGCCTTAGTTTAGGGACCCAATAAAGATGAGTTTACACTTGGAGGGTTTAGTGAATTTTTACCAACTATTAAATAGTGAAAAAATCCACCTCTAGTGGTTTTGATAGATGATGATATTTGTGTTAGATATAAGAAAAAATTATCAGGCCAGGATGATGATGTGAAAAGTCTTTTCACATCACACAAATTCGAGTGACAAAGACTCCCTATGTTTTTCAATGTGATCCAAACTAATAGGGCTTTATTGTATTAATATTTTCCAAAAATTATTTTATTAAAAAATGGGATTGAAGTATAAAATTGAACATTGGATGGAGAATTATTGAATCTTCAACAAATAGGGATGAATTTTATATTTATATAATAATTTAATTGACATTTCCATTTTTGTTTGTTAATTGATTAATGTTCTTAGTGAAAATTGTTATATCATTTTTAAATTATTTGATTATTATATGGAATATTTTTATAATGTTAATATTGGATTATCTGTTTTCTATTTGGATCCACGTAAAAATTAAAAAAATGGATGGAGAAACCACACCATTTATTTATGAACCATGTTATGATTTCAATCTTCCCCTAGATAAAATATAAAATTAGATAATCTCATCGATTTGGCATGAATCTACTTGATAAAACATTTTTGTTTTAGATCCACATCATGAACAATGAGAATTAATTCATATAATATAAGCAACCAAGCATGGCAACAAAATTTCAAAAAGATACAATATTTCGTCGACCATATCTGGATCCCAAGTTGCCTCATGTTCATCAGGAGTGACCGCCTCTACACAAAAATTATCAAAGGTAGAGGATTCTTCCATTTTGAATCCTAACGGTTCAGCATCCACATCCTTTCTCATAGAATATCATTGTTATTGAACATTCTAGGATGCATTGTGAATAATTTATGGAATGTAAATATCCATGTTGAGATGATTTTATTGTTGAATATAACTAAAAATGCTGTCATCCACTAAATTAGATCTTGAAATTCCTACAACTAATCTCAACCTCATAGGATCTGGTGGTGATGAATAGAATGAAACTTATTTCCCATCTATCCAAGATTTATTTTTTATAAGGATTTGATTTTGAACAATATAGAACCCCATAAAGTTAAATTAGATGTTGGACCCAACATTTTATCAAATCAAAGATGATTCTACTTGTCGAAAAAAATATATTTTATACACAGATTCACCAAATACGTTTTCAAATAAATAATAACGGATTTTATTTATTAATGATTCCACCATTAGAGATGATTCTTGACCTTAACACGATAAATTCCAAAACAAATAATAGCAATGAAACAGATCCATCACTTACTAGATTCCTAAGAACAAAATCTCTCTAAAACTGATCTCTAAAGACACTACATGTAGAATAAATGTTGAAGTTATATGTTTCACCTCTAATGTTCTACAAGAACACCAATTCAAAAGCACAACTAGAATTTAATAAATAATCAACCATGAAGGGAATTTACTTTCATTATATGCTATGAAACCTCACAAGATGAGGCACACCAAAATGCACGATGACACCACTAACAGATGAAATTTTTAACTATCCAAAAAGAATGAAATATGAAAATTTTAAATTGAATATTGTTTTGATGAAATCATAAAAAAGTTTCTCAAACACTGGGACCTAGTCCAAATAAATAATTTGAGTCCACTAACACAACTTTTGAAACATCACACATGAATAATGTGGGGCAATGAATAACTTATCCCCAATGTATATTGCTTGATCGTGTAGAGAAAAAATTTTCCTAGAAATATATGATATATGGATACATTTAATAATCCAGGAAATTGATTTCTACAAACTAAAAAAATCAAATGAAACTATTTTGGGTTGAAATTTTAGGATTTAATCGTACATAAATGTTTTGTAAGAAAACAACTCTTTCCTATAAAGGAGAAGGTAAGAAATCTATCATTTTATCATTAAAAATATAGTAGAGTAAAAAAAATAAAATTGGTATTGGAGAATATTTAAAAATGTGGAGATTAGTTATAAGAGGAATATAATGAACAGTGGACCAAGGATAAAAGAAAGCAGTAGAACTCCTAGAGTTGTATAAGAATTTTGGGGATATCTAAGAATGAATTACTTTATATTTATGTTTTTTATTTCCCCTTTATTTTATTAAACATATTGAATCTATAGAAACATTTTATTATAGACATTTTCTAATTAAATTAAGGGAGTGAGGTTGTGTCGTTATGTTCATTAGCATTATCCATTTGTATTGTGGTTCTAGAGACTACCATATGTTACATTATTCATGTTTTAAATAAACTTTTTTATAGGTATCTATGAGAACTATTTCAGGTTATGTTTGGTTTCTATATACATATCATATGGAATTTTATATAATATGATAATAGTTTAACCATATCCAAGAAATCAAAATCAATAGAAAAGTTGTTTCTTATTTGATATTGGTTTCATCAAATGTGGATTAATCGATTTTATAGATGAGAAACTAGAGGATACATTCATCCATTGGTTGGTCATTATAGAGAATTGATCATCCTATTTTCACCAAATATAGAAACATTTATGCATGAATGATAACATAAAAAGAATTAAAATAACAAAAAAATCAGAACCAACTGAACAAATACCAATTCTCCACTCTTGAAATACTCTATGGTACCATTTTATACTTCACTATTGAGATGTTATTTGTTTCTCGGAATTTTGTTACTACTATTTTTTCACCACCAACATTAATTTCCCTCACATTACCATATTACATTATTGTTATATATTTTTTCCTTGAATACATGTCCAAACACTCATATAATATGTTTATAATTCCATTATTGAGGATCAACCCATATTTACTATTACAATAGTTTTTAACAAGGGGTTATAAATATTTAATTTTACTCACACCTTATTAAAACCTCATGTCATGGTCAAAAAATTTCACCATTTATGTTTAAGGGAACATGTTTCCATGTTATAAAAAACACAAGGAAAATCAAAACAATAATAAATAATTCTTCTAGAATCTTTATTCATGAAAGATACCACATCCTATGAAAAATTTGAGGGATTTACACTTGAAATGAACTAAAATTTGGTTCTTTATAAAATATATAAGAATATTTAAATGGAATATACTTACTAACAACATAATAATAATAAATCAAAAATATCAACAATGATAGAAATGTCAACCCACCCGAACCACTTAATGAGAGGATAATTATATTACGTCATAGAGAGTTTTAAGTGCCAACAATACCAAATGACCCATTTTTTATTAGGAAAACCACAAGGTCTAGAAACTATGATATTATAAAATATCACTTTTACATTTTTTTCGTATTACTATTTATATCCTAATGAAGACTCTCTGGAATTCATTAGGATCTTTTTTTTATAATGATATAACTACCACTTAGGGGATTGAGAGATGTGGTAACGAAAACATTGCTTCCATTTTCATTGAAATCGAATGAAAAAAAAACATTATAATAGATGGATGCAGATATATTTGATTCATGGAACCAATTTTATAATGATTTTATCATTGAATTATACCCAAATATGATATAATCATAAATTTGGATCAAAACCACAATATTTTTATGATATGAGTGAGACTTGTTCCATGAATCCTAGGAATGATTCATAGGGCTTCATAGGATGTTCCTCAACCACCAATATATACCACAATCACTCCGATATTAATTTTATAACATAATGACACCATACCATCAAACACTAGTTGATGAGTCATATGGAGGTGACTTCTCTGCTAAAAATACTGATAAGATGAATCGATTTACTCTCTGACACAAAACTCACATAAAAAAATTCTACAAGAATGAAAATTTTTATGAAAATAACCCAGTCATACTCCATAATATTAAGAAAAATATACTATATTTTTCATTGTAATTACCCAAAATAATCTCAAGGAACAATTTCACCCCTACGGCATGATTGGGAACATACCACATTATTTTCTAAACACTTACATTCCTTCCCAAAGACATGAAAATTAAAATTTTACTTTTTGTAGCCCAATAATAAAACTAAAATCTAGATAATTCCAAAATACTTATAACCATGGAAACTATAACCATCTTATCCTTCATCAAAGAGAGTAGTGTGTGCTAAGACGAGTTAATCCCCCATGGTTTTTACCACTACCTTGGTAGTCATTACATTCCATCAAAATGTAGAAAAATATTATTCACAAGAAGAATAATGTTTATATTTTGAATAAAAATTTTAGATTTCAAAAATAAAATGAATAAAATTATTTTTATAAAATTCAAATGGATTCTAATTTAGAAATATAAGAATTAAGAATTGGAAAATTAGTTATAGATGTTGCGGGTCGATATAAGGGAAAACTATTAAGCATAAATGGACTCATTAGTCATCATAATTCCATTGAAATAATAACTAGAGGTGGTATCCAAACCAATCTGGAAGCTAGGATGGTACCCCATACATCTAAATGAGAATAACTAGTTGGAATTTAATATTCAAATTTGGAAATTTTGGAATATTGAATTTTGAAGATTAGTATTAAAAAAAATTCAACCCTGCTATTATAAAAAATATAGGATAATGAACATAGTTTTAAAATGGATATAATAATGTGAAAGATAAATATTAATGATGATATTTAATGGATTACTGAAAATATAAAGAATGACTATCAATTCATTTATTTTATATAAAGTGTAGTTAATATAAAAAAATTCACAACTCTTCAAATTTCTAAAAGTGATCAAGAAATGAATCATTACCATTCCCATCCTTGAGTATTTAATTAAAATATTGTATTATATAAATTCTTCCAAGAATACATTTTCTATAAAGAAATCCATGGAATAATTTTCTACTTTAAATTTCATAGAGTAGTTATGTGTCTAATTTTTTAATTGGATTCCTCCCAAACATCGACATCAACAATGAATATAATTCATGTTCACCTTAATACAAATATGTGGACTATTTAATAGCCTACAAGATCCTGGAGAATGAATCAATCTGATTCAATTATTATTATTTTTACACATGATATAGATGGTTCTATAATTCTCCATTACTATTTTACATCTTGTAGATCAATCCAATACTCAACTAGTTGGAATGGTAGATGATAGATAAGTGAGAGAATGAACGATCCAAATGCCTTATTAATTTCTAATAAAGGATATTGAATGTAAAAAAGGTATACTTCATTATTAATAGGCCTGAATTAATTAAAGGGGGAATCATCATTGATGTGTCAGAATTAAAACTAATTTTTATTTTTATTGATTAGAAATATAAATTTAATATTTTAAAAATATTTAAAGAACCAAAATAAAAAAACCATTCTAAATTATGAGAGTATATGAATTAATGAATATATAAATGAGGGGGGAGATATGTTTTTTATTATGCTGGATGATATTAATTACACATTAGGGATCCCTTTTGAATAAATCATGTGAATCATTTCTATAAAGGAGAAAGAAACTCTTGATGATTTTGAGGTAGAATTTATGGAATCCAAGATGATTTTTCATTACAACACTTGATCGTGGATATCCCATACCCATGTGTATTCACTTGATCCAAGCACCTCCCATTATAGAGGTGAAACTACTAAATGAATATTTTAAATATTCATTTTTATGTGATTTCTATACATTACATTACATTATATCATCAAAAATAGTCGTAAATCAGGAGGATAACCTTCTACCTGTCTTAATGACATATGGGTGAATACATGGATTTTGAATTTCATATATTAAGTGTATAATTACATAATATTTCATACACATAATTTCCATGAAACTAGAGTGAGATCCCATAGTAGAATCATGGTAAATTATTAACCCAAATATAAATGAATTAGTAAATGAATAATTGATCAAGTTTCATGATTCTAGAGTAATATTTACTATTTCAGATAGTCTATGGGAGATTCTTTTTCATGAAGTTCCCACAAATAGTAGGGTAACTATGAAAAAAATAAATTCAATGATAATATAAAAACTAGAACTATAAAAAATTGTGAGTCTGTGTAGAATATAGATAAATTTATATTTCCACTATGAATGGACATTTCCAAATTCCATTATAATATTAAATTTTAGAATAGTTGGAAGGTAATTAGTTCTTATACTTCTATGATGTTTATTTTTGGCAACAATTTTTCCATATCCCTTTAGGGATCCAGAGAAGACCACATCCACTTTTACATTTGGGAAATTCTCATAGAGTAGAATTCTATTTGGCATGGGTAGTGCTCTAGACTCTTTTCAGAGATGTCTGAAGGACACAAGTATTATCAAAGTGGATTATTATTTGAATATTACAAAATATATGTCTTCCAAAATCTACCACCACATGACAGTGATAATGGGATTCAATGTCTATAGTACATAAAATATTTTACATGAGGATCATTGAGTATTTTTTAAAATAAATATGTTATTGAGTCTATTAGGTTTTAATAAAAACCCCTTTCTATTTGATGATAAATTTATAGATTCGGTAAATTTTATTAGGTATAACCTCATATTTTCACTTATTAGCACTACTCCTAATTGTTAACCCCAAATTTATGTTTGGTTTTATTCTAGTCACATTGTATTAGGAGTTATCATTTTCCAATGTGAGGATAACTTGTTTAATGTAGTGAACTATTCTTGAAAGTTTCTTGATGAAGCTTAATGGTATTGTACCAAAAAAAGAAGGAACATTTGGTGGTGGTTTTTATTTATATTAGTTTATGAAGAATTTGATGTGGTCAAAATTCATTATAACTACTAATCATTCGACCATTAAATATATACTATAAAAATGTGGCCAAACCAACACTTATGAGATGAGTTCAATTGTAAAAATAATTTTACTTGTAAATAATAGACATATAAGGGTTCAAGATTTTTTTTATCGATTTTCTATTCTAAGTAGTACTAAAAAATACACATGAGAGATAAATCCCTCATTTATAGATGTAAAACTAATTTCTATTTTTCAGTGAAAAATTTCCATGGTTTATAAATTTTTTTACATTTATTTTGTAGAATTTTTCTTGATGAATTTTTTTAGAATCATATGATGATGTTTATTTTCCCTACTATTTTAAATAGTACTAAAACAATACACAAGAGAGATAAATCCCTACATTATATATGTAAAACTACATTCTATTTTCAATGAAAAGATTCCACGTTTTATTAATTTATTTACATTAATATTGTAGAATTTGTCTTCATGAATTTTATTAGAATCATACGAAGAAGTTTATTTTTCATACTATGTTTTGTTCTAAAAAAAATTATTGTTCCAGAGATGTTCTGATTTCATTTTCAGAAGACTTTTTTCTAAGAAAGAGATGTTAACTATTCTTGGTGGTTGTCATTTATTATATTGGATAGAACATAATGTGTTGGAGTGAACTACACAAAACATTTTAAAATATAGTTTTTATTGGAATATTATTTTTAAGGATTATATAAGCCTTACTATAGTGTGTGAAAATTATCAAATTCTTTATAGTGTGATTAGGAAGAATGTGCTTACCAAAAAAGGTATTTTAGAGGTGTAAATGTTTTATGTTTGGTGGATAAACATTATATGGCCTTTTCCTTCAACATGTGTTAATAAAAAAATATTTTTTATTGTTGAATATATATTAATGTGTGTTAAGGTATACACATTAAATATTATCTAGGCTTTTAGTTTGAAAAATCCATTAAGAAAAACATTTTATAAATATAATGTGCACCTATATAATTCATCACCCAAAATGGTACACACATTAAAACATCATGTTTAGATAATTGATGGAAAATTATAGTTTTTTGTACAAAGATGGTTTAACCTATCATCCATAGTTGAGTTGACATGTTGAAATATATAATCGAGAATTAAAATTGATTTTAGATAAAACTGTTTGTAAATCTATAAAATAATGGTCATTAATTTTTGGATGTTCCATTATAGGTTTATATTACTACATTTAAAACTTCAAAACGTATATCTCCATATCCGCTACATTTTTTAAAGTCTTTTAATTTTCTTATGGTGCCAAATCACATGTAATTTTGACAAATAAAAGGCTTCATTTTTTATTTTATGTATACTCAGGAGAGGAGATTACATGTGTCTTGTGAATTGGAAAAAATCAAAATAGATTCTTATTAAAATTACCAGATTTTTTAAAAGGAACAAAAGATTTTTATAATTCCAAAATACAAAATAATAACATTAAATGGGGTTATAAATTTCTTGTTTTTTTAATGGTCATAACTTGTTTCCTCATAATGCGTTTATGACACAAAACAATTATGATAATACATGTTTATAGGAAATTGGAGTAAATTGGGGATGAGAATTAACCTTTCATTATTAATTGTCATGGGGGTAAACACAAAATTTTTGGGCCACTGTAGGGGTTGGCTACCATAACCATCATTTTAATATGACGCATTACTAATTTATAACTAATGACTGGCAAAATCAATTCTTCATGGTAGACAACCCATGATTTTTTTTTCTATATTTTATTTTATTTTGACTATAATGGCTGCGTTATTATTATTTGTCTTCTTGATTCTAATATTGTTCACTCTGATGTTTAAATAAGATGAACATGTTATGTGATTCAGTAGATAAATTTTTTATCTAATTTGAAATTATTAAATGGGTATGGTGCTAGATCTTTTAGTGTCAAATTCTCATAAACGTAAACCTATTGTTGTTTTATTTGTTATATTACCAAATAAATCAAACCACATTATTTCTATTTTATTTTTTAGGAGGATACCATGCTATCCAAAGGGTTCATTAAAATATAAAAATGGTAATGTGATTTTGATTGAACATTAATGATAAATTGTCAATATATAGGGGATTACTTTTATCAATTTTATAAATTTTGAAATTTTCTCATCTCATGATTCTTACTACACAGAGTGGTGTTTGAGAAGAAACCCAATATTTTCTAAATTAAAAAGATTAACCCCTTTTCTTAAATTGGTTTCCTAGAGTTTTGAAATGTAGTATGTTGTGAATTAGTTTGCACCCACATTTGAAAACATTTTTATAACCATAAAATATATGGGGTTTTAATTATTTAATTGTTTATCATGATTATATTTGATCTAATTTGTGAAAATATAATGTTTGTGTTTGAAAAATTAATATCAAGGACAGAAATTAATTATTTAGAAATCTATTTGGATTTTTGGAAAATAAATATTTGAGAATTCCATTCAACCCACATAACAAATATGTTATCTATGGAATCAAAATTTTCTCCCACATTTTAATTCAACATTGGGGAAACTATTGAGTTTAATGTATGTGGGTGAGGGGAATTTTTAGGGGAAAAATTTGTGCATCAATTCGATATATAAATATATAACATGCAGATTTTCAAAATTATTCAAAAAAAATTCACAAAATATTTTTTGTCCTTTAAATAAAATTCTCATGACAATATTTTGTGAAAAAATAAAATCTATGTGTCTTGTCTAAATGAATATTCCATACACATATTAAGTTATTTTACTGATTCTAAATTTTGAATAATTGAGTAATTACTAGATAATATTTTCCACTTTTCCTATTAATATTCAATTTAAAAAATAGGAAACATAAGTTTTATATGTTATATTATTATATAATTATAACATTAACATGAGGAAATTTATAATTTAACTACATCCTTGTAACCAAACCTTGGAGAAATGAAACAACACTAGGTAACCAGCTCAATAAAGAATAAAACTAACCCATTAAATTTGGAGTAAAATAATAAATTGGGAACCTATTGTGGGCCTTTGACATAAGTAAACTGTGTGTGTTTCTATAAATGAAGATAATTTTTAATAATTACCTTGTTCAATTTTATGCACAAATTCATGGTTAGGGAAAATCAAATAAAGTAACTGAGTCAATAATGATATCATTAAGGTGTGTGGAATATTAAACCTAAATGAAAAATGGGATCATTATTTTATTAGATACTCTTTTTTATTTTATCAACAAATTAGAAAATTGGACAATTGATTGAAGAATCTTGGAGAGAGTTGAATCTATTTTTTCATCCAGTTATATATTTAATTCCACTTGATTCTATCAATTCTATACTCATGGAACTGGAATTTGTTGTAATGTTGAAAAATAGTATTGTGAACAATTAACATTGGAGGCAAGAAATTACTAGTAATTGATGGATCCATGATATTATTTTATTTGGGAATATATAGATAATACTAGCCATAAAGATCATTAAACTTTTATAGAATATTTTATATTTATATAAATATTAATGATTTTAATTTTACAATAATGATGAAACTTTATTTTTACGATGACAGTCAAATGACATTTAAAAACCATATATAGACTATGTGGTTAAACTCATTATCTATCTAAAATAAGTAGTGTTTAAGGATCAACTGTTGTTTCATAAAAAAAATTAGGTTTTAATAATTTTAATGAAAACTAAAGGAAACATAAGAAAGGATGTACAATTAAAATAATAATGATGAAAAAATGAAAAGAAATTAGAGCGATAATGTAAAATTATAACAAGAAGAAGGATAGAAATCAAGTAAGAAAAAAACAATCTCTAGAATGATTGAATCATCCACTTATGATAATTGATCTATATTATTTATCCACCAAAAGCCAGAATTATTCATAATATTCTCAATTTCTCAACAAAAATACATTTTTATCCTATATAATGACTTGTCAGGAATGGAATGTATTCATTAAATAGTGTTCCAACCAAAATTAAATGATCAACGTGGATGAGTCACAATCTCAATGATTATATCCCATTAAAATATAATCATTGTGGGATCACAAAAACAATAGACCTCTCCCTGAAACTCTAAAATAACTGAGAGAACATGGGGAAAAGGTAAGATAATTTAATGGTATCAAACCATCCGTACGAATGAGTGTTTCATTTCCACTCCTCTCATTACATAATCAAATTTCCAAGAGTGTATTAGATGTTAACAAAGAACTAAAAATTTAATATGTCGAAAGCATCATAGAATCATATCTTGGAACTAGTACATAGGTTATCCATCCCTTTATAGAGGTTTTTCGATAATTGTACGATGGGAGAATAATTAAGATCATCCCTGTTTTTACCAAAAAATAATGAATTACACTATGAGAAAAATTGGGGAATAATATAAAAATAAATTGAAAGTACATCCTGTGAATCCATAATACCCAATCAAGATAATGTATTGGGGAATTATATTTTATCCTCATGTCCATGGAAATAATTAAAAATAGATGTGAGTTCAATAATTATTCAAAATACAAAAAAAATAGAAAAATAGTTACATCTTAACTAAATGGAAACATAATCCACAAAGTCATGCTTTGATATGTTATCCCCATATCAGAGAGAAATATATATGAAAATATACATCCTCCCGTAATGACCTACACTTCCCCCCAAATATACCATGAAATGTAGTGACCAAAAATACCATCACCTTCACACTAAATAATGTTTACCAATTATTCTTAGAAACCAGAAATATTTAATGAATTAAAGATTTATTATTCTAAAATTGAATTTATATTTGTTATTTAAAGGTTGTGGGACTTCATAAATTATCCAAAACATTGTAGGACCAATCCCTTATTCCCAAAAATATTGTATTTCTCATGTATCACTTTATAAAATATTATAATTTAATTATATATATATATATTTGAAAATTTAAAATTATTATTCGTATTATAAAAATTTATTCACATTCATAAATACATAGTAATTGTGTTTGAATTATTTATATTTTTAATTATTATCATTATAAATATATTTTTGTTATTAACTTTAATTCATTTTTTAATATATAATTTTATATTTCTATTATCTTACGAATACTCGATTGATATTGTTCTAGAAGAGGGGTTGAAAATGGGTTTGGGAACTCTGGGAGCACATGACTATTGCCTTCCTTAAAAAAGTACGGATTTAATAGATGCATTTATCAAGATATAATGGAAATGGTGTAGAATTTCACCATATGATGTCATAATGGGTTTGGAGACTCTGTATAAATTATTGGAAACTAGGATGACAACAACATGACCTAGTTCTTAATTGGATTTTCACTCAAGAATTACATATCATCAGCGGTACGTGACCCAAATGGAGTATTTTAGGGTTTCAGTTGATTGAAAATTTTATTCATTAATGAGATCTGGGTTATTCATCCCCCCAATTAGTTATAATAATAATGTTGCATTGTTGGCATCCATTTATATTTTATGGAAAGGCATAATCCAATTAAATGGAATCAGGACCAACGATTATGCTTAGTCGAAAACGGTTCATGATTCATCTTCTTATGGCACGTCATACTCATGTATTAAAATAGGATCACTCTTTAGTAGTGGTACAACACCTTGATATATGGGTGAGTATTCAAAAAAGTCATAGTTGGATAATACTATATGGGATCTTATAGATGGTTCATCTATATAAGGTAGTGTGGGATTCATCTTTCATGGTGAGTCGTAAGTTCACAGTATATATTTATGTTATAGATCCAAGAGGTCACAAAAAGATTCAATGTAATTTCATGGTAATATCATAGAATGGGTTTATGTTAGGTTATAGATTTTAAATATTGGTATACTGTAGAGGCATGGTAAGATGTTGGGCACAAATAACAAGTTATTTAGTAATGAATGGTAGATTGAAATTAGAGGTGCACAAAAAATTCATTTTTTTGGCACAATCACATCCAATGTGGTAATAGTCATTAAAGGTGACCATGACCACCATTGTGATATCAGTTCTATAGTAGTACATTAAAAAATATATATATTGTTATCATTATTTTTTATTATTTTCATCCACCCTTTAAATAAATATATAAAAAAAACTCAATGACATAAAATATACCAATATAAATATTTTATCATAGAATATAGAATTAATTAACATAATAGATGAAGAAAACTCAAAATATATATAATATAAAATTAAAAATTCCAAAAAATATTTTCAATATAAATAATATAATTGCGTTTAAATTATTTGTATAAAAACTATAATTATCACAAAAAATAAAAAATCAATTACCAATAATTTAAATTTTTCAAAAAATGTGAATCATAAATTAAGAAAATATTATTCAATTGATCAAAAAAATATAAATTAAAGGATATTCAATTGATTTCATGTTTCACAATAATTCAACCTAATTAAATATTTTATGTATTCAAGGATCATTTTCACCAGTATCCTTTTAACAACACACAAAAAATGATGTTGTAAAAGGTATTGGAAACACCCACATCAAACTCTTTGACACATAAATAATTTAAATACTAGGAAATTAAGTGCATTTTTTATTTACAATATACTATAAAAAATAAATATTTATCAATCACATGATCTAATTGAAACCATTAGGAAATAAAACTCATATATTACTCCATTGTTTTAAATTGTGATGCCTACCATGTGAATACTTCACACATTCGTACTTCAACATTAATCAAATTATTGTTCATAGAGTGAATAATAGTGAGATTCAAGTGGAATTAAATCTATAACCAAAGGATATATTGTCAACTACTCTCTTATAGTTTTCATAACATATAATTAACTCTACAATTCATTGATACAACTCAATTTTTTTATTATAATTCCATTTTCTCCAGGATCATTTCAGTTTAATATTCCCCTAACATTAATGAGATTCTTTTTTCATAAAACATTAATTAAATTTTTATCAACCAATGGGTTTTTCAAACCGTAATTTAAGGAACATATTATGTATGTATTTTATTTATTTAATTAAACACAACTAGTTATCTTCTCAAAATCACTGACCATAGGCTCCCATTTTAACATTTTAGTTTAGATTACATGGATGTATATTATTCCTGATTTGTTTGGATCCCTAATGGATTCCATTTTACCATGGATAAGTCACTAGTAACAATTTAAAACATCAATTTATCGTGTTATAATAACAATTACCCTAAAATATGACCTATCACAATACCCTTGACCATTTTTCAAATAATTTTTCTATAAAATCAATAGACATATTCACTTGGTAATAAATCAATTATAACAACTTCGGGCTTAGTGAAATACCTAAAATTAAGATTGATATTATCATCTAGGTATGTTACATTAATTATTATTTTTAAAACTATAACTAATAGAAAAAACAAATTTTATTTATTGATAAGTGTGAAATTTTTTAAAAAATTGGTATTTTTTATCTTTATAAAATAAGAGTAATGTTTAGAGTAAATAACACAACCCTTTTTCCCACAAATTAAACTCAATATTTTAACAAATATTCAATTCTAATGTTGTAGAACGTTTTATTTAAAACAAATTTATAATTTATAAGTTCATTGATTTTTATGGGGTGACATTAAAGGTCAAATAATAACACATTTTCCATAAATTCAATAACTTTTTTAATCAATGTTCATTAATGTTAAATATTTTGATTGATATATAAAGGGAAAAATTCCCAAATCGACTCGAATAGAATCATGATAAAAATGAGGTGCATGAATCATTTTAAATCAAAATGCATTTTTATAGTGCCAACCAGGTTAACAATTTGATTCAAAATTATTATTTTTAAATAGATACTAAAAATCCTGACATTGATCTGGTGGGATTTCCCTATAACAAGTTCACCATATCATGGTGAAATAATATTAGAATAAAAATTTATAGAATATAAAAAAAACCATTGTAGAATATTTTTTAATACTATATTATGATATATATATGACCTCCCTCTGTATTATGTATGACCCATGTTTACCTGACAATAATTATTATAAATTTCAAAAAATTAACATTACTATAAATTATTCAACATTAAAATTGATGTGAAATCGTAGATTGAGTTATGAAGTGTTATCTAGTTAATCATGTGTGTTTCTCTCGTTGTCCTGGATTAATTTCCATGTGGAGTTACATCTATATTAGTTTCATAAAATAAAAACCACACAATTATTAACTATCATTAAATTTATATTATACATAAAACTAAATTATAGATGTATAATATCGAGATAAATCCCCAAGGGGTGGTGGGTTTTTTACTATCCACATCTCAAAAACTGTTATTTCAACCCCATTCCAAAATTGTTATAGCTTCACTATTTGAATCCATCATAAGATATTATTTCATTATTCTTCCCCATTCCATTTGTGTATTACATATTTTTCATCTTCAATCCAATGCCACACATTAAAAATAGATCGCATGTGGAGAGATGAAGGGGAAAAGAGTTTGATATGGTATTTCCTTTCTTCTTTTTGAGGATGGGGGTAAATACGTTATAGAAACTAAAAACTAGGGTGAGAAATGTTTTCTAGTATTTTCCAATATCTAATTTCATTATTAACAAAAAAAATATTTTTAAACCATCTTTTTACCATGTAAATCTGTCCAAGACCACAACATCAAAAGAAATTATCAAAATTCAATTATCATATACAACTAGAAATTCCCAAATTTCCATGGTGGGTTAAATATAAAATTCATATGTACACTCCCTGAAATAAAAAAAGGGAATTTAAACCAAAATAACAAAAAATGGAGTAATCCAATCACAATCATAGTCGATAAATTAAAAATAAAAAAATTAACTTTTCAATAAAATTTCCTACTTCCTGAATCAATGTAGTTCTCTTTTATTCATGAAGTAATAATTTTCTTGGATGTATGATTGCGGTAGCGATAAGGTAGTAAACCTCCCCTAGAATCCCTTCAGAAAAACCTTCCTCAGGTGTGGTTTATTCCATTTAAAATTAGAGGATGTTTATTTCTTCCCTGACTTGTCTATTAATATTATTAGTTTTATGAATTATAATTATTATTATTAGATTAATATATTACTTTTTTAGTTTGTATGTATATAATAAATTTAATTAATTGAATTATTATATTTCATTATATTTAATGTACGATGATATGAAATAAAAAAATGTTCATTTCTTATGGTGATATAAATTTAGTTACATATAAATATTTTCACAGTAAAAAACATAAGAATTAATATTAAAAAAATATACTAAAAATATAGTTCATATTTAATAGTGTATATAAATCTAATCACTTAATAGACCTTAAAAAATGATTCTTAATGGGTTTCGTAAATGTACAGTAGCATATCAGAATGAATATTAAGATCAAAAATGGGGAACTCTAACATCATTTCACTTTTATTTCTTCTTTTCTCATTTTATTTATGATTCTTTCAATAAAAAAATTCAAAATGATATTGAAATACAACCCAATCCTGATGATTCTATTTTTTTTGTTTCTCTGTATTATTAATACATTTCCATGATTTCATTATAATGAACGATTTCATCACCGGGGAGCAGTTTTTGTTGTTGTTATTGCATACAATATTTTAATGCATTAATAACCTCCTCTAATTCTTGTACAACATAACATAGTGACAATGAAGATGAATAATTTAATTTCACTATAATTTTTTTATAAAATATGATTTTATGTTGAAAAAATTATTATGGATAATATTTCATCTATAGGAAAAACAAAAAAAAAACAACATCCATATCATGATGATTGTCATTGAAACACTTAAAAACATTAGATATAGAGTATTTTTCATCATAAGGGTTTCACACAATGAAGCAGTTTCGAATTTTCGAGTGCACTTCATAGAAACAATTTTGGGTTCTAATAAATATTTGAAGTAGTAAAAGAAATATCGTTAATGATATATAATGAAAATAGTGAAGTAGAAAATGAGAAAAAAACATATCTGAAGATATGAATCATAAAATAGAAGGAGTGTATTTTAGTAAAAAGAAATCCAAATCCTAAAATATATGACATTCCATTACCTATCACTAATATATATTATTTAACATCCCTCACAAAACCTTGCAAAAATTATAATCAATTACACAACACAAAAAAAATTATCTCTTAAAAATGTTAACATTCATGTATATGAAGGTATTACAACACAAGATCCCAATAAAAAATAAAATGATTCAAAAGTATGAATCAAAATACAAGAGAATTACATCCATGAAAATATGATCATCTCAAGAACCTTAAAACACATGACCTATCATAGATATACAGTTGAATGATTGAGATAAGAATATTAAATTCAAGTGCACAATAAAGTATAAAACCATTCCTATGAAAGAGTGTATTGTTTCTACTTGTCTATTCAAATTTTCAATTTTCTAAGATGTATAGTATATTTCAATAATAAAACATTAAATATTTTTGTAGCATCAAATATTCAAATCTAGGAACTAGTACTCATGTTAGCTCTCTATTTTTTGAGGTACTATATCACAATAAAGAGGGATAAGAATAAAAATCATTCATGTTTTTACAACCAAATATAAAATTAATTTATGAGAAAATATTGGGATTAAGATAAGGAAAAAAATTCATATGAATCCTGAATACAAAATATAGCTCCCATATCTAGAATTCAAATTTGGTTTATGTGTTCAATGAGAAATAAAAAACAGAATAGAGTCATCTACTTATTCTGAAATTAATCGATGAAAATAAAAGTGAAATCACTAATAATAAGAATAATATTCCAAGTGGCACACTTTGATGAAATTATCCCTATCTTCGATTTAAATCTTTGTGATTATAGTTAACTACTGAAAACAACCCACCCATTCCCCTCAAATATTTCATTCTATGTAGCTCCCATGATCAGCTTGATGCTTCCTCGCATTGATATTTTCCAATTCATCAAGATAACAAAAAATATTTAAGGAATAAAACATATATGATTTATAAATTGAATGTATATTTATTATTTAATGGTTCCAAACAAGCATTAATTTTCTAGACCGATGTGGGATCGATCCTACTTGTTGGAAGATTTTTTTAGGTGTTTAGAATATCAATGATGGCCTTGTTCAATTCGGTTAGGGTTTTTCTCTCTCCTAAAATAGTGATAATGATAGTGTAAGCCTATGGTCTTCCAATAAACATAATCTAGAATAAAGAATGTTATTTAATGGTGTCCTAATAAATAGTTATTATTGGTTGAAAAGGGTCCACAATTCATTTTCTTTCAATGCTCACAAATAAGCTGTTAATCTCATATTGAGATTCAATAGTGGAAGCACTACTTGATCTATGTGTGGTGATTTAGTAGTGTCTTAGGAAGATGAAAATGAATGGGAGATCATGGTCTGTTCAATTATAGAAGGCATGATAGGATGACTTATGGTTGGTAAGTTGGAAGTTCACCATAGGTATTTTTGTTATGCCGTGAGTATGTTAGGTATTGTTGCAATGAAATCTCATGATATGTTTTTCAGGAATCGGTTTGTAGTAGGCTGCAACACATCATGGTGGTTATATTATTATTGTATGATAATAAAGGATGAATAAATTGTTTGTTCCTCAGGTTGGAATGGTATATTGACATTAGAGAAGCATAATCACTTAAATTTTTTTTCAAGTTTACATCAACTAAAGTAATTATTAGTATAGTTGATTGTGTCAATCTTCTTGTGGTCAGTTCCACATTTTGAAATTTTTTATTCACAATATATTTTCGTCATTTTTTCTATTATCTTCAAACATCTTATAAAATCACAGAAATAACAAACTCAATGATATAATATATTCAAATAAAAAAATTCATTCTCATAATTAATAATGTATGCACATAAAAACTCAAACCTAAAAAAAAATCGGTTTAATTTCAAAAAAATAATTCCACATTATATTTTCAATTTAAAGAATTTAATTATTAAATAATTAGTTCATAGAAAATACAGAATCATAGGAAAACATAAAAAATAATTCCCAAGAAATGTTTGTTGTAAAAGATGTAAATGTTCAATAATGAAAAATATATTCACTTATTCATAAGAACACATAAATTAAATGATAGTCAATTAATTTCATTTTTAAGACAAGTCAACGAAATTTAATATTTTAATTATTGGAGGATCATTTTTAGAATTATTATTTCAATAAACCCCAAAATGATAATATTTTAAAAAGTATTAAAAACTCATATAAAATCAAAATGATTGTATTTGAGGTAATTTTATGTGGAAATGGTGTATAAAAAAATTTCACATCTATTTTTGTGAAACAAATGAGGTTTTAATGAAAACATTATCTTATAATGATGATTCACTGAATATCTATCAAATATATTTGAAATATCAATTTATTGATTTTTATTGGAAGTTTTATTTGGATTATTTGTCGATTATTTTTATAAATCTAAATATATATATTAAATATGAACCATATCTGTTTTTAATAAATAATTTTTATGGTGATTAATCTAGGATTCCTTGTTTTTTAATTGATCCATGGTACAAATCCATCAACGGGTTGAAGTTACAACACATATTACCGAATGAACATGATGTTAGTTATTTCAACTAGAAGAAGAAATATTAAATAGTTTAATCTCATTGACTGACAACAGATCAACATGATTGACCATTCCTATTGTGGATTGAGTGCATGACTAATTGGAATGAACACAAGTACAAAATATAAGTGATTACAAAATAATTTTTTTAAGAGAATACAAATATCATATCAACCGCGCCTCTGGGTCATCACAAGGAAACGTTATGATGTTATATTGGTTATGGACCTATTTTATATCATGTAATATCATATATCCTTTCATCATAGGATAGTTACATATAACCGTACAAATGGGACGATATTCTCCTTCATGGGAGAGAGAGATCTTATGGATAAGAGCATAGGGATTGTGGCAAAGAAGCATTGCCAATTACCCATCCGTTGGTGAGTTTATCCATTTGTGCAGTTGGATATTTAGGTATATAGATTAAAGTAGTATTAATGGAATATATATATGACTTCCTCAATGATGTCCCAACACGATATCTATAGTAGGAGATATACTTATTTATTGACATTCATTATGAGATCACACTGATTAATTCTACATCACATTATATTTCCACTACTGTTATCTAGGATTATAGGGTGTTGTTTCAAGACCGTTGAGAGAAATGTTTTATTTAAACCAGGGTTTCCCTTCAGAATCTCTAGTTTTTATTATAAAAAAATTGGATAAAATATTGATGCTTTTTATATTATAATCCCATGAATAAGGTAATTATAATGAATATGAACAGTTTTCTAAATATTTATTTCCATTTCATCCAATTGTGAGGTATGATTTGACTGTCAAATATCTATCTCAGGTCTTGCTACCATCAGTTTATGGTTCATATGTATGATATTTTGAAGAAGTATGTTGGATGTGGCTTTGAAAATTTTGTGTACCTAGTGATGGATTAGTGTGTTACTGATGTCCCTACTATATCTCGAGACCTTATGAACAAAATATTCTTGTAATGCATGGACTAATACATAGTTGACATTATCGATAATATTATTTTATACTTTGAATCTGGGGAGGAAAATGCTATGTATTTGAGGATGGTCCTAGACATACTTTTGAAGAAACAATTTTATAGTAGGATATCAATGTGTTAGTTTTAGATCTGATACATTCACTTTTTGGGAAACATCATCAATAATAATGGTATTACTATGGTTATAGTGATGATCGGTGTAGTTACTTCTTGAGATCCATCTAAGATAGTGTTGGAGGAGAAAATTTCAATTAGTGTGGATGTATACTACAACATGTTTATGGTAGAATTTTACTTGGTAACTGACCCATTGACTTCATTTCCATAAACAGAGAATCCATTTTTCTATACTAAGTAGTGTCGGGGATACTTCATGGAGCTAATATATATTTTGACATGTGCTACTATTTTGTGATTTCCATAATAGTATGTTCAGTATGAGGGGTTTTTTGATACTTCTAAAGATGGGATTGGTTGTGTGTTGAGTTAGAGGTAGTTTTGATCACTAATGAGCTAAAGAAATTAATACATCAGAAGTAGAAATATGTGATTAATGATGTTGATTTAGTATTTTTAGTGTTAAATCTGATTATGCAGAGGAATTGTCTTTTGGGATAGAATTTAATTGTTTACATAGACAATCAAATTATCAGGTACATCAGTACTTCCAGATATCTCAACCAAAGATAGAGGCATTGGTTGGAGTTCGTGTAGGACTATAAATTCCAGATTGTATATACTCTATTGATGATCAAAATATTGGTCCCTTCCATTATAATTTGTTATACCCCAAGCTTCCATTGTACGTTTCCCTTTCAATAATGTAATAGAATTCATTATACGCAGCTTTGAGATTCTAACACAGCGCGACCAATCAAAATAATAGTAATAAATAGTAATACAAAAAATTTGAAATTTATATAAATTTTATTTTTCAAAATGGACTTCATTTTTTGAATTTGGAATATATAATTTATGTTCGGGTGATTTTGTGGTATTTTTATGAAAAAATTCAATTTTTGATGAATAGTGAAAAACACTGCATTATTGGTTAATACCGACCATTTATTTAAATAATTATATATTTTATTTAAATTTATTTTAAGTCAAAATAGATAAATAATACCTATATATTTTAAATTTAATTCATTTGATTTATTTTATAATATGTTTAGATACATAAAAATTTTATTTAACTTTTTACTACCTTTTATCCACCTCTTAGGTGCATTTGCAAATTTGCAGAAAACATAATTTTACCAAATCTGTGAGTTGAATTTCAAAAAATCTAGAGAAATGGTTGATATCAGTATGTAATATCTGGTTCAATAAGATGAAAATAAATTTTTATGAATTGTAACTTTTGACTTTTATTTACCATGGTTAAAAGTAAATAGGGTAATTAAGGGTAAAAATGACATCATAATTACCCTAAAACATGTCCTAATTCTATTGGATAAGTTTAATTAGACCAAAAAAACTTATTAATATAATATGATCCTATTTGGTCCACTTGTATTATATTAGGAATATAATTATTATTTTATTTAAAGATGAGTTAAAATATTTATATTCAAAATTTAATAACTAAACCATTTTCAATATAGGGCTACACAAAATATAAAATTGACTATTAATTTTTTTAAAAAGTTATAAATATTTCCTATAAAATGGTATTTTTTTAATAATTTTTTAAAATTAAATAATTTAATTTATTTAGGACACAATGATGCGGCCATAATTACATTATTAATGAAATATTAAAAGAATTGATATTATAAATATCCCAATAAATATAAATTGAGACTTTTGATGAATTCCACTATTTTTATAGGTTAATATGACATTTTATGGTTGTTTAAATATATTTAAATTGAGTGATAATTTTTTGTTGGCTTTCAAAAAAATCAAATACTAAATAGTGTCAAAATTGACGTAATTGAGATTTTAAAACTAATACTATATTTTTAATTGATATAACATTCATATAAATATAAGGATCAGTAATAGGACATAGATAATGTTATATATATTAATAACGAACCACTTGGGTTCGATTTACATTTTATAGTATGTTTATTAACCATATAATATAAAAATACAAAGAGACATGGTAAATGTCAAACAATTTAACTAAGAGTTTAATCTACAATAGAATGTTAATATGGTTACCTAAACCTATATGAAACCTATGGGTTGAGATTATTTCGCCCTAGAACCACCATAACCTATAAATAAATCATTTTTATCCATTATAAACTGAAAATGTTTTATTATAAAATAATATTTCAAGATTTTACTAAAGTGACACTCACTTCTCTTTTAAAAGGGAACTTCCTATTCACATAATCTCACACCTCCAATGCTATTTAGATCGGAAAAAAAAACTACCCAAATATCCTTACAACATTACTCCCTTCTTCCTAGAGGCCTTATTTTGTTCATAAAGCACGCCTATGGATCCCTTTTGGTCAAATCAAAAGGAAGAACCCGAAAAAGAGGTAAATATTTCGTAACCTCTTTCAAGATCTTTTCTTCTTCTACTTACACTTTTTTATTGTATCCTTTCTAAAATAATATCTCTAGTAACTTCTATATACTATGATGTTATTATAAAAATGGTACAACTATATTCATTATTCTATCCATCATATGAATGAAAAAGTAACAACACATGCGTACGCCAGGCTTATCAACTCCACGTCATGGTGTAGTTTTTATTCAAAGAATTCATTATTTCGATGGGTATAATAATAAGTGTAACTGGTTTAATAATAAATAATACACATTATTTATTCTTTATATATGATATACAATCCAATTACATATTATTTCACCATCAATATAATGATATTTTCGCTCGTGCATACGTAAAAATTACCATCTACATGAACGCGATAAGATTCATTTCCCCATCTTACACATTCAATAATAATTTATATTTTATGATTAAAAATAATTTTCACGAACACAATATCATTAAGTATATGAATCAAAAACATCTTATCCCAAAAAAATATTAAGTTACCAATTATTTAAAATAAAATGAATCAGTTAACGCCCAAAAAAATGATACTGCAGAAATATTTTTCACAAATCAATAATAGAGTATAATATATGATATCATATTTATGTATATAGTTCTTTTATAATTTAATAACAATTTTTAACTATTATAATAGAGGTAAAAATATAACATAATAAATAATAATACAAGTTAAGGGTTAAATTCAAAATCTCTATATTATCCGCAGTTCATTTTACGTAAGTATCTACTGGGACCTCTTTATCATCAACATCCATGTTTTTTCTTAAAAACGTATTTCAATACAATTTTAATATTTTCTAGACTATGGGTTACAGTCATTTATACCTTTATTTGACCTTATATTCTTTTAATGGAATGTTTCCATCATTTTCTAAACAAGGTACTTTATGAACATTTTGACAAAATTAAGGTAATAATATTTTATAAACTTATGCGGTGAGTGAGACTATTTTCCACCTTTATAACATCATCGAAGCTTCACATACATGTTAATAACAATATTTTAAACATAAATGTTTTCATTTATAATTATGCGACTATTAAATGCTTTCAAAATAGAATGAGGGATTTATTTCAAATAGTTTTCATTACATCTATGTCAATATCCATTGATAGATTTTAATCTAGTTTGAAGTTGATTTATTATTATAAAAATATTCCATATTGTATTGAAGGTTTTTTGACATTTTTGTCTATGGGTGTGTTATATTTATAACATTCATGGTTTATGGATAATTTATTGACATTTTATATTCTAGTTTTAATACAAATTTTTATGTTATGTTACAACCTTTTTATATGAGGAATGTATTAGACATTTTATGTGATGGGTGGAGCCCTCTATAGCTCCTTGGAGCATCTATAGGTCTAATGAGTCAATTAGATATGGAATTGGCTGAGGCTTTTCCCAATTTGATATATGGTTTTGGCCAAGGCCTTAATCATTTTTTAATGTCGTGGCAGAGGATTTGAAAATATGTTTTAGAATGTCGGACATTATACATTCCCTAAATATGAAAATAATAATCATGGTTAATGTTGTTATTTGACTAGTAGAATACAAAAGTCTATGTTTTATTATCTAATTATTTACTATGCTTATATTCCTACCATAAAGAGTTGATGTTTATCATTTTCAAAGGCATGTGTATTGAATCATTCATCATGCCTAATGTTTATATTGTATTTCGCAGTATTGGTTACCCTTAAATAGCATTTGAGATCATCCTATTCTTATGTTTCATTTCCCCAGGATATGAAGATGTTTGTTATGAGTGACTTTCAAGAATCATCTAGGAGTCGTGGATGTTTCTAATGGAATAAATTGTTGTATTTCTTTTCAAGTAGTAATGTTGAGCTTATGTATGTATCTTGTTTCCATGAATAATAAATTGAGCGGTCTTTCGGGACATGATTACTAGTATCATGCCAATGTTAGGTAATAAATCACTAACTCTGGGTAACTAGGGTTAGGGAATTACAGTTTTTATCAGAGGATGTTTAGTAAAAACATTAGAAACTAGATTTTTGAAAACACTGATTATAGAACATTACCCTAAGATATAATTTGTGTATTAGTATAAAAGAATTTTCTAGAATTTTGGAGCTATAGATATTTTGTGAGTTTTCTATGCAATACATTCTGGTTGGGATACGAGCAAGTAGAGGCAACACTGGAACAAATGTACTTAGGGGTAAAACCTGAAAACACCTCTTGGAGCTAGACTCGAATGGGAACTGGGGCACGACAACAGGCCTTACTGCACTCTTGGTTATAACACTCTAGGGGGATATTCTTAGGATAATTCAAATTTTCTTTAAAATCCATTATGATGGATTTATGAGTATATTCCTCCTCAAAAAACATTTTTATTATTATGGATTATATCCATAAACTGTTCAAATTATGTTAAGTGTTTTACAAGTTTAAAATTATGTATTGTTGTTCATAAAGAAATCTACTGTATGCCAATATTTAGAAATGGCTCTTAGTGTAAGGAATAGAAACCATATCAATGAACGTAATCCATGTAGGGATTCCCCTCTTTCTCAAGTTAATTATAGAAGAGCTGGTGATAAAACATGTGATGATCAGCTAATCACAATATTGGGAAACTCACACAGGTTATGAATAATAACCTTACCCGTATGGAGAACCATGTCACTGTGTGGAGGATGAATGTTTGATCTATTAATGAGGCATTAACCAAAATCATTCAATGAGTCTAAAAATCCTTTTGTAATTGAACAATGGATATGTTCCTTAGAGAAAATTTTTAATGATTTGGGGAGTAGTGAAAGGGAAAATGTTGTCATGGCAGTTTATCGCGTCACCGGTGATGCAGATCAATGGTGGTCATTAACTGAAAACACAATGGAAGATGAAAAATTATCATGTATGGAATGGAGGGACTTTAAATATATTTTCTTAGAAAAACACATTCATCGTGACCATTGAGCAGATATGGAATGGAAATTTTAGAGTCTGAGACAAAAGGTGGATGAGAATGTCACAATGTATGAAGCTAACTTTACAACGTTAGAAAGGCATTATGTAGATTATATATGTAACCCAAGAAGTAATATTGGTCATTTCATTGATGGATTAAAACCATTTCCCTGTCAAGCATTAGTCTCTCAGTTTTTCTCATCATATGAAGCTATAGTCTCATGTTCCATAAAAATAGAAAAAGAATTCTTTGTGTCTAATGAATTTAAATCAAAACAAGTGAAGAAGAGATCTGTTGAACACTCTTGGAAAGGATATAAGGAAACTAGGAAAAAGGGAAGAGTATAATTTCCCACCTATGATAATTATGTGAAGAATCACCCTAGTGCCTATCTAAAAAAAAGGTATATGCTAAAAATATGGAAAGAGAGGCCATATCGCTAGTGATTATAAGGGTAAGAAAGAAACTACCATTATCTAGTGCTGCAATTGGAAGGATATGAGACATTATTAAAATGAATGTCCTAGGCATCAAGGAAACTTACCTCATAAAAGGCCAAGGGATAAAGGACAATCTTATGTGATCACTACTATTGAGGTTGATGATCTGAATGTTGTGGTGTTAGGTAATTTAATGGTTTCCTCAAGTTTATCCAATGCTTTATTTTATTCCATACCAATGAATTGTTTCATATCTTCTTAGTTTGCTAAGAAAATTAGATATTTCTAATTTTATTTAACTATGGAGTTTTCAGTAAAAACACATATCGGAATTATCCTTGCAACAATGTTTTCTGAATCAGTACCCATTAGGGCATATAAATGATATTTATCTGCTAATATAATTGTCATACCAATGATTCAATTTGATATAATCCTTTGTATGGATTGGATTTTGGACCATGATGAGAAAATTTATTTTAAGAAAGAGGAGGTTACTATTCACGATGATGATAAGGAGTACCATATCTTTAGAGAGGAAATGTCACCGTATGATTCTTATCTAGATCCACCCCTAGAATCTCTACTAAATTCAATTATTGGGGAGGATGAGAATGAAATAAATATTGGTGAGAAAAATAATGTTCGAATTGGGGACATACCTATTGGGAATGAATATTTTTATGTGTTTTCAGAGGATTTACCTGGACATCCACCAGATCGAGAAATTGAGTTTTCCATTGATTTAATTCCTGGTACACGACCCATATAAAATACCACTTATATAATGACCACTATAAAATTAGTTGAACTAAAGAATAAACTAGAGGAATTGAGTAATAAGGGATTTATTCACCATATTGTTTCTACATGGGGATCCCCTATCCTATTTGTTGGGAAGAAAGATGGATCTATGAGGTTGCTCATTAACTACAGGGACATCAATACTATAACAATAAAGAACAAGTATCCCCTACCTCGCATTGATGATTTATTCGAACAACTTCATGGAGCTCAATATTTATCAATGATTGACCTTCGGTATAGATATCATCAATTTTGTGTGAGGAAGGAAGATATTCCGAAAACAACATTTCGAACCATGTACAGTCATTACAAGTTTGTAGTAAATCTTTTTGGATGGACTAATGCACCCTATGTATTCTTGGATCTAATGAATATAGTTTTCAAGGAATATCATGATGAATTTGTAATGATATTTATTGATGATATATTGGTATGATCTAAAATCTATGAAGATCATGAATATCACTTTTGCATTATTATGAAGACTCTTAGAAGAAATGAATTATATGGGATGTTTAGCAAGAGTGAATTCTGGCTTCATGAGATTTCTTTTATTGGCCATATTATCTCCAAAGATAGATTCTCTGTTGATCCTTCAGAGTCCAAGGAAATCCACGAATGGCCAGCACCGACGAGTATAAATGAGGTATGTGTTTTTATTTGTTTAGCATGTTTTATCAATGTTTCATCCAGATTTTTGCTGGGTTGGATAACCCATTAAGCAAGATCACGCGTAAAGGGGTTCAATTTGTTTGGACAGAAGATTGTGAAGAATGCTTGAAGAACTGGAGGGAATAATTGTTATTGCTCCAATCTTAACTCTACCCTCAGCGAACGATGGGTTTGTTATTAATAGTGATGATCCAAAGAAAGTACATGGTTTTGTACGTATGAAAAATGATACCGTTATTGCATATGCATCAAGACATCTAAAAATTAATGAGAAAAACTATGCCAGTCTTGATTTAGAGTTAGCAACAGTAATATTTACTCTGATGTTATAGAGACACTCTCTATGTTGAAAAATGTGAGATTTACCCTGATCAGAAGATTTGGATGTATAATTTATCACATAATGAACTCAACATGAGGCAAAAAAAATTATGGCTTGAAATTCTCAAGGATTATTATTTCACTATACACTACCACCCGAGGAAGGAAAATAAGGTGGCAGATGTTTTCAGTAGAAACAGTCATGGAGTTTTGAACAAGATGAGAGTTAAAAGGGATCCAATTTTCATGGATCTAGTAAATATAGATATGGTAATAACCATTGAAGGTGAACCATCAATACTTTTTCAAATGTTTTCTGAACAATATTTTCTAAAAATGATAATAAAATTCTCAAACTGATGATGAGAAGTTTCAAAAGACGATTAAAGCTGTAAATAATGAGAGATTGAGTGACTTTGTATATGTAGAATGAATTTTGAAATTTTGGAAGAGACGTTGTGTTCCCAATATAAATGATCTAAAAGAAGAATTTTTGGATGATTATCATTACTCCAATTTCTCTATAAACCCTAGGAGTACGAAGATGTATAGAGATTTGAAGGTACATTTTTGGTGGGACAACATGAAAAGAGATATTCCTGATTTTGCATTGGGGCATATGGTTTTCCAACAATTAAATGCTCGAAGACAATATCCTAGCGGATTCATTCAACCACATCCCATTCCTGAGTGGAAATGGGATGATATTACGATGGACTTTGTCATGAGGCTACCAAAGACTCCAAGAAAAAATGATGAAATATAGGTCACTGTTGATCGTCTTACCAAGTCAACACTTTTTCATTCTATAAGAGGAGAATTTCCACATTAATGTTTAGGAAGACTATATATTAATGATGTTCTAAGACTTCATAGAGTACCCCTATCGATTGTTTCTGATTGTGATCCCCGTTTTACATCATGATTCTGGAAAAGTCTTCAGAAAGCCCTAGATACTGAACATTGTTTGAGAACTACCTACCACCCTCAAATTTATGGACAATCAGAATTGACTATTCAAACCTTAGAAGACATGTTGAGAACTTTCTAACGTGAAATTCAAGGTATATGGGATCAATATTTACCTTTAGTAGAATTTTCCAATAACAATAGCTTCAATTCTAGTATTCATATGGAAGCATATGAAGTGTTGTATGGAAAGTGATGTCGCACACCAACATGTTTGGTTTATATTGATGATAGAAAACTCGTTGGACCAGAACATGTTGAGGAATCAATGGAAAAAGTGAAAATTATCCGAACCCACATCAAAACATCTCAATGTAGGCAGAAGACCTATGTCGATAAATGAAGTAAATATTTGGAATATCGGGTAGGAGAACATGTTTTTTTAAGGTATCTCCATGGAAGGGAGTTAAACGATTAGGTAAGAATGGAAAATTAAGTCCCAAGTACATCAGACATTTCGAAAATCATGAACGAATTGGTGCTTTAGCTTAACGTTTGCAAATGCCACTATGTCTCTCCAAAGTTAATGATGTGTTCCACGTATTACTGTTGAGAGAATACATGCGTGATCAAATGCATGTAATCAACTATGAAGAAATTGAACTGGAACCTGATTTGGATTACTGTGAAGAGCCTGTCAAGATTATTGATACCAGATAACAAGTGTTGAGAAACCGGACGACACGTCTGGTAAAATTTCAATGGAGAAACCATAAGATGGAAGAGGCAACGTGGGAACCAGAGAAACTTATGATGATGAACCAAACAAATCATTTTGGGCATAATATTCTAGATATTTTTAGGATGAAATTATTTGCAGGAGGAAATAATGTAACACCCCAAGCTTCCACTATATGTCTCCCTTTGAATAATGCAATTCCTAGCATTTTATGCAACCTTGAGATTCAAACACACCAAAACAAGTCAAATTAGCCGTTATGAATAGTAAAACATACTTTTTGAAATTTTTGTAAATTTTATTTTTTAAAATGGTCTGCATTTTTGAATTTGAAATACTGAAATTAACTTAGGGTGAATATTTTGTATTTTTCTGAAGACATTCAATTTTTGATGAATAGGGAAAAAGAATGCGTTATTAGTTAAAACTGACTTTTTATTTAAATAATTATTTATTTTATTTATACTTATTATTGGTCAAAGTAGATAAATAATACATATTTATGTTCAATGTAATTCAATGGAGTAATTTTACAATAGTTTTAGATATATAATAATTTAATGGAACTTGTTACCATCTTTTACCCACCACCTAAGAGTATTTGAAAATTTTCATAAAACAAATTTTACGACATTTGTGAGTAAAATTTATAAAATCTGGGAAACACAGTTAATATAAGTATCTAATATGTGGTTTAATAAGTTTAAAATATTTTTTTTGCAAATAGTAACTTTTGACTTTTATTTACTACAATTAAAAGTAAATAGGGTAATTAAGGTTAAAAATGATATCGTAATTACCCTGACACATGACTTAATTCTATTGTATAAGTGTAATTCGACCAAAAACAGCCTTAGGAAAAAAGTATGATCCCCTTTGTTCAGCATGGATTATTTTACGACCTTTATTATTGTTTTATTTAAAGAAGAGTTAAAATATTTAAAATCAAGTATTAATAACAGAACCATTTTTAATATGGGGTTACACACAATATAAATTCGACTATAAATATTATTTATAAATATAAATATATTTCGTACATAATGGTATTTTATTTATAATTTTTAGTCATTTTAAAATTTAATTTATAAATGAAACAATGATGATGTAGTAATTACATTATAAATGATATTTTAAAATAATTGATATTATAAATATCCAAATAAAATTTAATTGAGACTTATAATGAACTAAAATAATTTTTTATGTTTATATGACATGTTAGGGATATTTATATAAATGTCATTATTTGTGATAAATTTTTAATGGATTTAAAAAAAATCAAATTCTAAATAGTTTCAAAATTGACATAATTGAGGTTTTAAAAAAATACTATATTATTAATTGATATAAATTTCATAAAAATCGATGGTTCGGCCAAAATACATAGATAAGGTTATAAATATTAATAATGATCCACTTGGGGTTTGTTTTTTATATATTTTTATTAACCATATAATATAAAAATACCAAAAGACATGGTAAATGCCAAACTATTTAACTAAGAGTTAAATCTAAAAGATAAGATTAATATGGTGACCTAAACCTGTATGAAACCTATTTTTTGAGAGATTTTAAACCCATTATCACCTTATAATATAAATAAATAATTTTTGAGCCATTATAAACAGAAAATTATTTTATTATAAAATAATATTTCAAGCATTTCCTAAAGTGACCCTCACCTCTCTTATAAAAGGGACCTTCCCCTTCTCTTAATTTCACGCCTTCAAAGCCATTTGGATCGGCCATACCATGAACAAATATCCTCCCAATATTAATCCCTTGTTAATATATGCCTTTATTTTGGTCATAAATCTATCCTAATGTGCCCTTTTGATCAAATCAAAAGGAAGAACCCAAAGAAGAGGTAAATATTTCATCACCTCTTTCAAGATATTTTCTTCTTCCACTTCCTCATTCATTGTTGTTTCCATTATAAAATAATAACTATTGTATATTCTATATATTGTGATGTTATTATAAAAATTGTATAACCATATTCATTATTCTATCCATCATATGAATGAAAAGGTCCCTATATGTGTGTACATACGACTTATCGTCTCCATGTCATGGTGTAGTTTGTTATTCAAACACTTCATTAATTGGATGGGTATAATAATGAGTTTAACTAATGTAAATAATAAATATAACATGATTTTTATTCTTTATATATGATATAACATCCAATTACATATGAATTCACATCAATATAATGATATTGGCATTCGGGCGTACGTACGGATTATCATCTCCACGAACGTGATAATATTCATTTCCTTGTCCTAATCATTCAAGAATAAATTTGATTTTATGATTAAAATTATTGTATATGAACATAATATCTTTCTTTATATGAATCAAATACATCCTCTCCATAAAAAACATGGCTTACGTAACCAAGCATATAAATGAAAATGAAGCAGTCAACTCTCGAAATGATGATACTACTGAAATATTATTAACAAAGCAATATTAGAAGATCATATATGATATCATATTTATTTATAGATTTCGTGTATAATATAATAACAATGTTTTAAAAGTTATACAAGAGGTTAACATACCATCGAATATGTAAAAGTAAAATGTAAGGGTTAATTTCACAATGTCTTTATTATTTGAGGTTGTTTTTACCTAAGTATCTACTGGGACATATTTATCATCCACATCCATGATTTCTTAAAAATGCATTTAAAAACATTTTTACAATTTACTAGACAATGGGGTTAAATTAATTTATACCCTTATTTGACCTTATATGTTTTAATGGAATCTTTTTTTCATTTTCCAAAAAACGTATTTTATGACCATTTTGACAAAATTAAGGTTAGACTGTTTTTTTAACTTATAAAGTGGGTGCGGCTATTTTCTTCCATTATAACGTCATTGAAACATCCCTTGAAAGTTAATAAAAATATTTTCAAAATTAATGTTTTCGTTTATAATTATTTGACTCCTAAATGGTTTCAAAATAAAAAGATCTATTTCTTTTAAATAGTTTTCATTTCATCTATGTCAACATCCATTGATGGGTTTTAAACTTGTTTGAAGTTGATTTATTATGAAACAAATATTCCATATTGTATTGAACATTTTGTGATATGTTTAAATGTGGATGTGTTATTTTTATAACATTCATGGTTTATGGATAATGTAATGACATTTCATATACGAGTTTTAATAAAAATGTTTATGTTATGTTACAACCTTTTCATATGACGGATGTATTGGACATTGTATGTAACAACTCGAGATATTATGAGAAGTATTCTTTTTAATTTCATTGATGTCTTGTGTTGTATGCTACACCAAAAAAAGCATTCACTACACACATCCCCGACTTGGCTGCATTACACGCAATTGCGACCTTCCATGATAGCATGTGTTGTACGCAATAATGAGTTTCACTAAACAACGAAATGTTATTAAAATATTATAAAAATCATCCATTATGTATAGTAATGCCCACTTTTTGAATTTTTTTTATATTTTACCTTTCAAAATGGACTTCATTTTAGGACTCGGAATATCAAAATTTTCCTAGGGTGAAATTTTGTTATTTTTCTGAAAACATTCTATTTTTGATGATTAGTGAAAAGACTGGGTTACTATTTAAAAACCGAATTTTTATATAAATAATTATTTATTTTATTTAAATTTTTTAGGTAAAAATTGATACATAATACCTATATAAGCTCAGTCATTGGAGTCATTTTATAAAAATTTTAGACATATAAAACTTTTATTGAACTTTTCACCGTCTTTTACCCACCTCCTAGGAGAGATTGAATATTTACATAAAACATAACTTTACCACTTCTGTGAGTGGAATTTTGAAAATACGGGAGACAAGGTTAATTTCAAGGAGTAAAATGTAGTTTAATAAGATAAAAATAATGTTTGGTGAATAGTAACTTTTTACTTTTATTTAGCACGAATAAAAGTAAATAGAGTAATTATGGGTAACAATGATATTATTATTACCCTAACACATGTCCTAATTCTGTTGGATAAGTGTAATTCGACCAAAAAAACCATAAGAATAAAATATTACCCATTAGGTCCACTTGGATTAGATTATGACATTTATTATTATATTATTTAAAGAAGAATTAAAATAGTTAAAATCAAAGTTTAATAACTAAAACATTTTTAATATATGGTTATACATAAGATAAATTTGACTATAAATATTCATTAGAAATTTAAAAAAATTTCCTACATAATGGTATTTTATTTATAATTTTTATACATTACATAATTTAATTTATTTATGACACAATGATGATGCAGTAATTACCTTATTAATGAAATATTAACATAATTGATGTTATAAATACCCAAATAAATGTAATTTTAGACATTTTATGAATTACAATGACATTATTGGTTAATAAGACATGTTATTATTGATTTAATTATCATTTTTTGAACTAATCATGCGGCTATGATTTTAACAAAAATCAAGTACCAAATAGTGTCAAAATTGACATAAAATAGTTTTAAAACAAATATTATATTATTAATTGTTATTTTATTCCAAAAAATATAATGTTCCACCTAATGACATAGATAAGGATATATATATTAATAATTAACCACTTGGGGTTCGTTTGGATTGTTGTTGTATGTTTATTAACCATATAGCCAAAGAAAACAAAAAGACACGGTAAAAGTTAAATTATTCAACAGAGTTAAATCTAAATGATAATGATAAAATAGTAACCTAAACTTATATAAAAGCTATTGGTTGAGAGTATTTATACCCATCCCCACCTTTTTATCGAAATAAATCAATTTGTAGCTATTAAAAACCGAATTTTACTTTATTATAAAATAATATTTTAAGTTTTCTTAAGGTGCCCCTCTCCTCCCTTATAAAAAGGGCACCCCTTCCCTCTTCTCTTCACACCCTTTTTAGCCTTGAAGCTCGGCCAAAACATACCAATTCCTCTTCTTAACCTCTATAGTTACATCATATAGGTTTTGGTCTTCTCAAAAGGCCAACTCTAGTTCCATAAAAATAAGTTTAAAGGAGGTGCGTTGAGGAAGAGGTAATCTCTTCTAATGGCTCTTTCATGTTTCTTTCTTCTTCTACTTTCTCATCTTTAGTTGTTTAATTATAAATTAATAACATCAGTATTACTTATATACTAATATTTTATTATTAATATGAAACAACTCCATTTCACCTTCTATCCATCCTACGGAAAACGAAATCACTGCGCGTGTGTACGTACGGAATACCGTCTCCAGGCCGTGGTGTAATCTATTTTCCACCACCACCTTACATGGATGGGTATAATGGTTAAAATAAATAAATAAATATGATTATTGTAAATTTATATTTATTTTTAAATATTATACATACACTTCAATACAATTCTACGATCATAGGAATGATATAATCGCTCGTGCGTACGTACAGATGAACATCTCCACGAACGCGATGAGATTCATTTTCCATGATTAACCATTAAAGTATGATTATAAAGTATATATAATAAGTAATCATGAATGATATTACATAATAATTATACAGGATTTATGTACATATTTGTTTCATTTACTTAATTCCATTTAATTCAATAAGGAAACGAAAACAGCGTTCATGTGTACGCACGACCTACCGTCTCTATGAATGGTGTATTTCATTTCATTTATCGATCTATAATATATATTTATATACGGAATATATATTATATATAAATCATGTTTTACATTATCAAATTATGTAAATCATGATATAAATAATAATATCAAGAAAAACATGTTGAAACACATACGATAAATGAAACGATTTTACCCAAAACGCGACTTTAACATGGAATTTACAAAAGAACGGGTAATATAAAGTCATAAGTGAACCATATATGATATCATAACAATGAATATGATTATTTAATAAGTAAATTACATTATTTAACTAATTATATACGAGGTTCGGATATGTATTAAACATATCAGACGAAATGTAATGGAAAATCTTGCAATCTCATTTTTATCTGAGATTGTTTAGACTTCAGAATTTACTGGGGAATATTTATCATCCACATCAATGTTTCCTAAATATGTAATATAATTTCTATCCTCCTAAAATTTTATTAATCCAATTTTAATCATTGGTGAATTTTTAGTAAAATACTGGAAAGAAATATTTTTTCGTTTTTAGTACGAGGTACTTTTTGACTATTCTGGAAAAAGTACAAGAAAAATGTTTATTTAACGTATACGGCATTAACGAATTTTTACGGTTTCATAAAGCCTAATTTTCATGAATAATCCTCTACAAGATTTAATGACTATTCTCAACAAAAACCTTTTCTTTTAAAATTGGATGAAATTTTGTGAAAAGAAATTGATTTCAAGGAAGAAAGGATATTTTCCTCAAGAATTCATTTCAAGTGTTTTATCAAAACCATTTCCATCTAAGATGAAATTATTTAACATGTGTATGTTTCAAGTATAATATATCTATTATTTAAATGGTTTCACTTTTCTTATGATGAAATGATATCCACTTTTTTTTATGGATTATGTTATGATGGGATGATGTTTATGAAATCCATTTTATAATTTGGGTAATGATGAATGATTTATGGTAATGTTGTGGCACAAGTAAGAATGATTTAATTTTGAGATGGTTGGGACCTATATCTCCCTACAATGCATTGCTAAAAGATTTATAACTCGTGAGATAGACATGGCTATAATGAAAAGTTAATCTGGTTCAGTGATACAGGACTGGAACGAGGAGTGAGCTCAATTCAGAAAGGGACTTTGTCCACTAAGACGGTCTTGGCAGCAATGCCTTGGCTACTATCGAAATCATAACATGTTCTTAATGGTTTCCACAATTACATGTTATATTCCCATGATATTTTATCATGATTGATGTTCCATTATGATATATTCCTTACGTACTTCCATGATTTATGTCCTTTCTCAGGATTTGGATGTTTAGATTTTATGTTCATATTTTTGCAAACAAATTTTTATGGATTGTGTAATGTGATTTATTTTTACCCTTAATGATCATTTGAGCTAAACATTTATATGTTTTCTTTTCCCCATGATTTAAATAATGGTTTTTGGTATTAAAAATGGGTAATATCTTTATGGGAGATTTTGATGATCTTTCACCAAGATTAGAAGATTCTATTCCATGTTTCCAAAGATACAAAACTATTACGGTCCATTGGTGTCTGTTTTTGTTATGTATTAAGTATTCCTCAAAATTAATGTAATTTGCATGTATGTAAATGTCACGAACCAACCCGGGTTGACCCCGAACCTGTCACCCAAGCCGGCTCGCGACATGGCCCAAAAGGCATTCTCGATCCTCCCGGGCTGGCGACAAGTACCTGGGCATCAAAAGAGATCAAGAGGGAACGATTTCACCCAATAAAATAAATAAAACATTGAAAAAAAAACAAAGTGAATAAACAAAACGAAAATACAGAATGACCAACAACAACAAACTAACCTGACCACGACTAAAACCCCTCGTGATCTTGAGAGTCTCCCAATAGACCACAACCAACTTTCACCCACAGCGATCTAGCTCGAGTCAATCCTGCAACAGAAACTTAAAATAGGAAAAACACTATAGGCGTGAGTATTAAAACTCAGTAGGTAGGCCCGACTAATTCTATTCCCAATGCACATACCATTAAATAAAGAATTCATTAATTTCAAGTTTGCACTACATTGTACAAAATATGGGTTTTTACACACTTTCATTTGTAAAACAAGTAACATTCCATTGCCCTTCTTAATTTATAACAAGTTTAATGTTGAAAGAAACATGTGAATTCCATTTTTAAACCATTTTTCGAATAATTTAGAATTTGGAACTTTATTTGTTAGTCAAAAGGAAAATCACACACAACACCCAACACACACTAAGGGCAATGGAAAAAGTGGCACACATGGGTCAGCAACCGAACTCAAACTCTCAATCATCTTCCACATACAAATAAACTCTAAAAGATACATGGGTTGAACCTAGGAGATCCTGAACAATCCAGAACATACAATACATCTGACTCATCTTGAAGGCATGCCCTAACTCGATGACGTCATAACACCCATAATACTACCCGGCATAGCCCTGCATGGCCTAAGTGAGGGGCCCGATCCCTATAGCAGCAACAACTCAGTATTCCCTTTCTATGGGGCCACTAGCCAGTGTGTGGTCTAAACTAGTGCAACAATCGTTCTCAGAAAATTCACTCAATATGCCAGGTTCCCATGTCAACACAAGCAATAAAAAGGGGGTGCGTCCACAATGTAAATTAATCAGTCATGATGCACAAACCTCACATACAACTCACACAATCAATGCACACCAAAGATCACCCCCGAGTGGGTTTTCCAAAATAATCTATTTTATTAAAGTGCCAAATGGGCCTTCACCAATTTTAAAGTAAAACCTCATTTCCCAAAAATCTCAAAACACTTGTTTAGCAGAAATCATTTATCTTTAAAACTAGAAGTAAATTTGAAATGTCGTGAATTATGTTTAAAGACCAAACATGCATTCTTTCAATACTGGGTTTCTACTCATCAAGAATATGTTTCAAGTGTTCGGTATAAAATAAACGGCTCTTTTCACACCGAATAACCATTTAAAAATTATTATCTTATATTATTTCTCATTCATTAAAAGTGTATAAAACAACAAGAAATCAATAAATTCTAAATCTAATGGTATGTGCAGTGGGGGACCTACATCAACTCGAAGCTCGAACATGGCGACGTGACACGCCTCGTACAGATGTACAAGTACACGCAAGCCTATGACTGTGGTTTCGCAGAGTCACCTCTCCAACACGCTGCAATAAACACACAGCAATTAAAAACACATAACCACGTGACATAAATAATACAAACAAACAATCTGTGCAAAATAACCACCTGGACACAATATCAAAACCTACTTCGCAACATCCACACTATTTACTAAACCACTCTAAAATTTATGAAATAATATTCAAAAAGTAACTCGCTACCTTACACAAACAAAGCTCATTCAAAAACATGTTTTTGATCAAACACAAACCTACTTCCTTCTAAAACTAAAGTGCACTACTTTCATGGTTAAATAAACCAATTGCACAATTTATTAAAAAAGAAATTAAACAAATCATAACTAGTTTCCATAAAAACACATCTTAATTCACATGAACATGTTATCAGAAATAAAACCCAAAATTAGTTCATAAAAAAACTAAACATCACAGAAAACTCATTAATCACAAATGTGCCAAATTAATTATCAAAGTGATGAAATAGCACTAACCTCACCCCATTGCGTAGGTGCGCTCGAACAGAGGGGTCGCACAAAAAGGGAAACGGTCGGTACGATGTCGTGGTGCGCGAGGAAAACCACTAACTCCATCAACTACAGTACGAAGATGAATGCAGTTGACAACAGAGTTGGTTGGAGTAGTGGGGCTGGCCGAGATGTGTGGCGCAACAATAAGAAGATGAAAAAGGGGTTGCGTGTGGATTGTGCGGACAAGCTGAAGGGTCTTGGGGTAATTCACTGATGATTTGGTGGTGTGTCGGGCTGGAGATGCATGTTGCAACTAGAAAAGAGGGCATGTGGAGGCCGGAGTCGTGCCATCTTGTCAGAGCTACGCCGGTATGAGGGAATCTGGTTGAAGGGATACTCATTGTCTTAGTAGGGGCACCTGTAGGACTTTGCACCAGCCAACAGGGGATGCACTAGGGGGACTCACGCTGGAAAGTAGGGGCAGTCGGATAAGGGCGCACAAACGATGGAAAGAGGCCACAGGTTGTTGGCGATGGAATTTCTGCATTGAGGAGACAAGTTCCGGACAAAGGGGAGTTTGAGCAGGGGGATTCAAGGGGTGCACTGCACTATTATAAGAGAGAATAAGAGAACAAGGGGAATAGGAGAGGTTCTATGGAGAGCTGGGGTCACGTTGGAGATAGCTGAAGGGAAAAGAAATAAAGAAAATTTAAAGAGGAGGTTCACAAGTCTTCTGTTTGAACAAGGGGAGGGGGGGTCGGCGCTGTGGCCAGTGCATGGAAGGAAGCCGGAGACTGGCAAGGCTGGAGGGGTGTTGCTGGTCGAAGGCGTGGGAGACGCTTTTGCAGAGGGCTTGGCTGGGAGGCGCAGATGGACCGAGCATGGAAGGAGCAGATCAGGTGGCCGACACAGAGGCTGGAAGCGGATTGGAGGGCGCTAGATGTAGGGAGTCGAGGCGCTATAGAAGATGAGGGAGGTGGGGCTTGGTGAGGGAGAGAGGAGAAGAATTATGGTGCGGCGTGGGTTGCTGGGTAGAGGCAGGACAGGAGCAGTGTGCCAGGGATGGTGTAAGGCCAAGGCGGCCTGAGGGAGAGATGGTGGGCTCGCCAAAGGCAGGAGGGTTGTCGCGCTGTGCAAAGGGGTGTGGCCGGTGCTGCTGTGCGGGAGCAGAAGAGGGGAAAACAAGGGGAGTGGCAATGCAAGAATAGCGTTGGGGGAGAGAAAAAAGGAGACCTACTAAGGTTAGGAACGAGAGAAGGGGAAAAATAATAAAGGAAAAGAGAAAGAAAACACAAAAACAAAACAACCTAAGCAAAATAATAATAATGTTATCCATAATAATAATAATAATAGTAATAATAATAATAATAATAATAATACATAAGCCTTATAAATAATGATACTAATATGAACATTGATAATTATACTGATAGAAATATAAATAATAATAATACCCAATTCACTTTAATAATAATAATAATACAATCATTAACAATAATAAAATTTTGAATAACACAATAAATTAGAAAAGTCTCTCATTTTAATTTTCCTTAGAGAGGCGGATCGTGACGATGTCGGGGCGAAGCCGCACGGGGTATCCAAAATGCTCTATGCCCGGGCGCTCAACGACGTCAGCTGAAAAATGCACACTTTTAACATGACTCAAAATCTTTTAGTCCGGGACTCAACCCGAAGCCCAACAAAATTTTTAAAAAGTCCACAGAAATTCTAAAATAAATAAACGATATGTCGGTGTGTGACAATTCTCCCCACCAAAATGCTTTCCACCCTCATCAAGCCACAACCAGATCTGGACCCAAAGATAAAACTTATCAAGTGTCACCCACCTACAAAAGTTCAAGAGCCTCCAGCTGATTGATCCAAACAAACACCAAAACCCGATGACACACAACTTATCCTTAAAACAAGATTACCTTAATCGTTACCAAGCAGAACCCTAACCATTAGTTTCAACGAAGGAACAGACAAACATAAATCACCTCTGAGACTTATCCCTAAAATCTTCATCCAACGAAACTGTTGGGTGTACTCAAATCTCAACGTTTACTCGAGAGGACGAACTCATGATTAGTTGGTTCCGCACGAGACCACCGACCCCCCCCCCCCAAATATACATGAAAAGAAACTCTAATACTGACATGGGGAGGCCCGAACGGACTCCCCACCATAAGGATCGGGATAACCCAAAAATAATTTCAGTGTAGCTCTGCAAGACCCACTGTGGGTTTCCCCACCATAAGAACTAATGATATTAAATGAACTCAATAAATTTCCACACTGTCCAGAAACCCCCACCATGGGGGGGGGGGGAAGAAGGGAAGGGTCTGACTGATAGAGCATCAAAACTATTGTCATCTCCCCATCCACAACGTCGCACCCTCGAAAACACACATACCATGCCACACTATGTACTGAGATTAGTCCAAGGCCCTTCTTCACTACTGGGGTTCTCCTGACTACGCGCCAGCTTCACTCCGAGGCCTATGGATGGAGAACCGAAGATTGAAGCATCTCTTGTCTCGCAGTCAGACATCAGAAATCCCCAAACATAACAGAAAAACCATAACTTCACCAAACACATTCCAAAAAAATAATAGTTTTAAAAAGTTTCAACCACAACCATTATTACAACTGAAGAAAATGAAATGCTACAAAATGCTACAAAAGATGATTACCACATCCAAGAAACACTACAAAGAGGAAACCTTGAACTGATCCCCAAACATCTCCCTACTTCCGCTGATGGACAGAGGTGACCTTCGACAAACCAGGTCTAGTTTCAGTGCACTTCTTGGAAACACCTCGGCAGAATCGATGTAAGTGACCCCAACGTCCATAGGTGTGGCAGGGTCTCGGAGCATACAGACACGTCAGCCTCTTGTGCCCCCGCTTACCAAAGTTGTGACAGATCAAGGCATTGCGCTGTGGAGAAGAAGACTGAAGGTCTGAAGGCCTCTTGATTCCTCTACCAGCACCACCAGCTTCAGGTCGCTTCTCACTCTTCTTATCACCATCCTCTACACTACTTCCCAAAGCTGGAGGGTTCGCAACCTCAAATCCTCTTGTTATCCCAGCTTCAGCCAAAAAGCATTTCCCCACAACATCTGAGAAGGGGGTTAAGTTGATCCCATCAACTTTCAATCATAGCTTAGGTCATATTTCAGACTCAAATTGTCGAGCCTTCCCGGGATCATTTGCAACAAACCATTGGTTGTACGGAACTAGTTCAATGAAACGTCGGTAGAATTCCAGTACTGATTCAATGCCCTGCTGAAGACAACACAACTCCATCCTCTTCCTCGTCTTTCTTCACCTTAGAGAAGTGTTGTTGGAAGAACAATGACTTGAAAAACTCCCATGTTAGATCTTCCATAGGCTTATTTCAAGACACGGACTTCCACCATTTCCATGTTGGGACTTCAAGCATAAAGGTATCCAAGTTCTACATTAACGACTCAAGAAACCCAACAAAACTAACTTACTCTCAATCTTCTGCAACCACTCCACTGCCTCAAGAGGATCTTCTTGACCATAAAAGAGTGGAGGAATCAACTTTCATAATTCCAGAACATATTCTAGAGTTTGATCAACTCAAGTATTTGCTAAGGATTCACCACTCGAAGCAGAACCTTGGGAATCCATCAAACCTTTGTGGGGGGTGAACAGTAAGGAACAAGGAAACAAATAACATAATCAAAACATGACCATTTCCATTTTAAATTAGACATTCTACAAATTACAGAATAAAACATTAAAAAATGATTCTTAGAAGAAAATAAAACCCAAATAATCCACATGGAGAACTAGTGTTGATGGGTGACTTGGACATATGGTTGGTAGCCATACGCCAGTCACGCCACTGTCACAAGGAGCACTCTAGGGAAATTTCGTCGGCTCTGCATGGCTTGCCAGGCCCTGTGAGCTCAGGGAGGGCACTTGACCAGCTTCCATTTCGTTTCCCAAATAAAACAATATAAAAACCAAAAGAAACCAATAACCTGAACATTCTATGGTAACCCGAGGTTTGGAACGAGTAAGGGTTCATGACGTCCTTCTCATCCGTATGCCCCGAGTCCCAAAAATTCTACCCCTTATACCATGACAACCCCAAATATCAATGGGTGCTCTGAAAAACAAGGTTTTCTCAAGAGTTGACCCCCTCTAATACCATTTGGTCACGAACCAACCTGTGTTGACCCTGAACTGGTCACCCGACCCGGCCTGAGACATGGCCCGAGAGGTGTTCCCGATCCTCCCTAGATGGCAACAAGCACCAGGGCATCAAAAGAGATCAAGAGGGAACAATTTCGCCCGATAAAATAAATAATGCAGTGGAAAAAAAACAATGTGAATAAACAAAATGAAAAGAATGAACGACCAATAACAACAAACTAACATGACCACCACTAAAACCCCTCGTGACCTTGATAGTTTCCGAACAGACCACAACCATCTCTCACCCACGGCGAGCAAGCTCGAGTCAAACCTGCAATAGAAACTAAAAATAGGAAAAACACTATAGGAGTGAGTATTAAAACTCAGTAGGTAGGCTCGACTAATTCTATTCCCAATGAAAATACCATTAAATAAAGAATTCATTAATTTCATGTTTGAACTACATTATAAAAAATATGGGTTTTTACACACTTTCATTAGTAAAACAAGTAACAATCCATTGCCGTTCTTAATTTAGAAAAATTTCAATGTTGAAAAAAACAGGTGCATTGAATTCTAAAACATTTTGCGAACAATTTAGAAATCAAAACTTTATTTTTTAGTCAAAAGGAAAATCACACACAACACCCAACACACACTAAGGGTAATTGAAAAAGTGGCACACATGGGTCCGCAACCGAACTCGACCTCTAAATCGTCTTCCACATACAAAGAAACTCTAAAAGAAACATGGGTCGAACCTAGGAGATCATGAACAATCTAGAACATACTATACATCTGACTCATCCTGAAGGCATGCCCAAACTCGATGACGTCATAACGCCCATACTACTACTCGACATAGCCCTGCATGGCCTATCCGAGGGGCCCAATCCACATAGCAGCAACAACTCAGTATTCCCCTATTATGGGGCCACTAGCCAGTGCATGGTCTGAACTAGTGCATCAATCGTTCTCAGAAAATTAACTCAATATGCCAGGTTCCCACATCAACACAAGCAATAAAAAGGGAGTGCGTCCACAATGTAAATTAGTCAGTCACGATGCACAAACATCACATACAGCTCACGCAATCAACACACACCAAAGATCACCCCCGAGTGGGTTTTCCAAAATAATCTATTTTATTAAAGTTCCAAACGGGCCTTCACCAATTTTAAAGTAAAACCTCATTTCCCAAAAAGCTCAAAACACTTGTTTAGAAGAAATAATTTATCTTTAAAACTAGAATTACATTTGAAATTCCGTGAATTATGTTTAAAGGACAAACATTCATTCTTTCAATACAGGATGTCTTCTCGTCAGGAAAATGATTCAAGTTTTCGGTATAAAATAAACGTCTCTTTTCACACCAAATAACCATTTAAAAATTATTTTCTTATATTATTTCTCATTAATTAAAAGTTAATAAAACAACAAGCAATCAATACATTCTAAATCTAAAGGTAAGTGGAGTGGGGGACCTACCTCAACTTGCAGCTCAAACACGGCGACGTGGCACACCTCGTACAGACGTACAAGTACGCGCAATCCGATGATCGTGGTGTCGCAGAGTCACCTCTCCAACATGCTCCAATAAACGCACAGCTACTAAAAAAACATAACCACTTGATTTAAAACAATACAAACAGACAACCCATGCAAAATAACCTCCTGGACATAGTATAAAAACCTACTTCACGCCATCCACAATATTTACTAAACCACTCTAAAATTTATGAAATAATATTCAAAAAGTAACTCGCAACTTTACACAAACAAAACTCATTCAAAAACAAGTTTTTGATCAAACACACACCTACGTCCTTCTAAAACCAAAGTGAACCACATTCATGGTTAAATAAACCAATTTCACAATTTATAAAAAAAGAAATTAAGCAACTCATGACTAGTTTCCATAAAAACAAATCTTAATTCACATGAACTTGTAATAAGATATAAATCCCAAAATAAGTTCATAAAAAACTAAACTTCATAGAAAACTCATTAATCACAAACGTGCCAAATTAATTATCAAAGTGAAGAAATAGAACTAACCTCACCCCATTGCGCAGGCGCGCTTGAAAAGAGGGGTCGCGCAAAAAGGGAAACGGTCGGCACGATGCCGTGGTGCGCGGGGAAAACCACCAACTCCGTCAACTACGGCATGAAGACTGATGCGGTTGACAACAGAGTTGGTTGGAGAGGTTAGGGTGGCCGTGATGCGTGGCACAACAACAAGAAAATGAAAAAGGGGTTGTGTGGGGATTGTGCGGCCAAGTGGAAGGGTCTCGGGGTAATTCACTGATGATTTGGTGGTGTGTCAGGATGGAGATGCCTGTTGCAACTGGAAAGGAGGGCGTGTAGTGGCCAGAGTCGTGCCAGCTCTTTGGAGCTACCCTGGTAGGAGGGCATCCGGTTGAAGGGATACTCGTTGGCTTAGTAGGGGGCGCCCGTAGTTCTTCACACCGGCCAACAGGGGAGGCACTAGGGGGACTCACGCTGGACAGCAGGGGGGCAGTCAGACAGGGACGCACAGACGATGGAATGAGGCCACGGTTTGCCGGCGATGAAATTTCTGAATTGAGGAGACAAGCACCGGACAAAGGGGGGATTGAACATGAGGATTCAAGGGGTGAACTGCACTATTATAAGAGAGAATAAAAGAACAGGAGGAAGAGGAGAGGTGCTACGGAGAGCTGGGGTCACATTGGAGATAGCCGAAGGGAACAGAAATAATGAAACATTAGAGAGGAGGTTCATGGGTCTTATGTTGAAACAAGGGGAGGAGGGTCAGCGTTGTGGCCGATGCAGGGAAGGAAGTCGGAGACCGGCAAGGCTGGCGGGAGTTTGTTGGTCCGAGGTGTGGGAGATGCATTTGCAGAGGGCTTGACTGGGAGGCGTGGATGGGCCAAGCAGGGATAGTGAAGATCAGGTGGCCGGCATGGAGGCTTGAAGCGGACTGGAGGGCACCAGATGTAGGGAGTCGAGGCGCTGTAGCAGACAAGGGAGGTGGGCCTTGGTGCGGTAGAGAGGCGGAGCAGTATGTTGCGGCATGGGTTTCTAGGAAAAGTAAGGACATGAGAAGAGTGCCTGGGATGCTGCAAGGTCGAGGCGGCCTGAGGGAGAGCTGGTGGGCTGGTCGAAGGAAGGAGGGGTGTCGCGCTGTGCAAAGGGGTGTGGATGGTGCTGCTGTGCGGGAGCAGGAGAGGGGAAAGCAAGGGGAGTGGCGGCACAAGAATAGGGTTGGGGGAGAGAAAAAAGGAGACCTGCTAGGGTTAGGAAGGAGAGAAGGGGAAAAAATAATAAAGGAAAAGAGAAAGAAAAAGAAAAAAACAAATCAAACTAAGCAAAATAATAATAATATTATCCATAATAATAATAACAATAGTAATAATAATAATAATAAAACTTAAGCCTTATAAATAATGATACTAATATGAACATTTATAATTATACTAATAGAAATACAAATAATAATAATACCCAATTCACATTAATAGTAATAATAATAAAATCATTAACAATAATAAAATTTTTAATAACACAATAAATTTGAAAAGTCTCTTATTTTAATTTTCCGTAGATAAGCGGATCGTGACAATTTTGGGGCGAAGCCGCACGAGGTATCCAAAATGCGCTATGCCTGGGCTCTCAGTGACGTCAGCTGAAAAACGCAGACTTTTAACAAGACTCAAAAGCTTTTAGTCTGGGACTCAACCCGAAGCCCAACAAAATTTTTAAAAATTCCACAAAAATTATAAAATAAATAAACGATAGGTCGGGGTGTGACAGTAAAGTTGTGGGTCTCTATAGTTGGTATCATAGGAAAGGTTTAGTTAATCTTTGGATACTAGAATGCAAAAACTTTAGTAAGATTCCTAGAGATATTTCTAAGGTATGTCTAGGGATTTTCCTAAGGATAAGTATAAGTATTGGTTATAGTACAAGAATTATAGTAACGATATTAGAATTAAAGCTAAGATGTTATATATTGAAGTCACTCCCCCTTGATTATGATTTTTTCATCTCAAAATATTCTTTTTGGGTTTTAGAAAATGGATGGAAAAAAGGAAGATTCATGATAATGGAGGATATGATGTACAATGGAATGATATTCTTCATGAGAAACAAAATGAAATTGGATCTGGAAGTCCACATATCATTATTATTCCTAACAAGAAATCTCATAATATGATCAGTAATCTCAACTTTGGTAATTTTCCTGACTCAGATAATAAGAGAAAGATGGAGTTTCATGATGATCATAGAAGAAAGAAACTCTAATTTCCATCACGTAAATCATCTGGTAAAAGGATTCATGGCGAATGTTTCAAAGGAACTAGAATATGGTTTGGGTGTGGAAGAGAAGGAAACAAATCCATTAATTGTAATGGAAAAGGTTCAGTTAACACCATGGACCTGGATAATGGTATTACTAAGACATCAACAACGGTTAAATGTTTTAAATGTGGAATGTGCGGGCATTTTGTAAACCAATTCTCTAAAGAAAAATTTCATGAAGATAATCAGCATGGTCGTATGGGTAGTATTTATATTGATGATACTGAAGAGACTAAAAATGATATATGAGATGAAAGAAATGATGAAGCTCAGTTTGTTGTTTCAGAAGGTAGTGGAATGATTGTATGTTTATCAAGATTATTGTATGGTACTATGGAATAATGAAAAATCTACGGATTGTTACACTATTGTCTTTCCTTGAGTTTTTGAAAGTATATGAAGTATGGTACTGATAACCATGAAAGGTTATTCAAATATTTTAGGAAGGTAGATGATATGTGCATAATTAAAGGATACAGAGGAAACAAAATGTTTGATAGTATTAATGAGTTTATGACTGGTATAAGTACAATGTGATATCATGGTTTGATTATACAGATTTTTGGGATTTTGGTATGTGGAAAGAGTTAAATTTTGACAACATTCATGTTTTCACTAAGGTTCAATGGGTATTAATTTTTCAAAATAATTCAAGATTAAGGTAGTCACATGTTTGGAATGAGATCGAAAATATATATCTTGCGATATATGAGGGATAAATGATGGTATTCACGTTCTTGTTATATGACATTTCTAGTAATTGTTTTCTTTATACTATGAGCTTGGACATAAGTATTTTTGATAAGCCTAAATATTAGAATGAATTATGTTAGAAATAAGATAGTATAATTTAAGGATATAACTATTTTCTATTTTATTATAGGAATGTTATAATAATGTAGTTTTAGAAAAAGGGACAACCTGCAGGACAAGAGACAACCCGTCGCATCGGAGAAGGCTATGAGAATCGAACCCACAACCGAAGTGCGACAAGACTTTATCACCTACCATTGGCCTACAGGAAGTCCCTGGTTAGTAGAAACTAGTTTTATTATATTTAGCAATATGATAGATGAAGTATAAGTCTATTTTTGAAATCATATACGTTTAACCTCATCATAGATGGACTTATGTATATTTGATAACTTTTGATAACCTTTTGTTTGAGATATATGGAATGAACCATTATTCTATCCCATGATCTGTAAACACCTCACGAATGAAAAATTCATCTTCATTTCTTTAAGATATGAAGTTCAAATTGTTCAAGGCACTAACAATGGTGAGATTATACTGAAATAAAGTAAGTATTTCTTATAAATCAAATTCTTCAACTTTAGGGAAATGATCTTGAAAACCAAAAATGTTGTCCTAGTGCCCTTATATCCGATGAATCAGATGTTACCTTAGATCATCACAAATTAATGGCTTTGTGATTGTTGGCATTTTCATAGCCATGTTCTCTACCACTCTCCATCAGAACATGATGGTTAGATTTCTCTTCCATATCCATATTTTCACCTATGTTCTCCTATGTGGAAACCCAGTGATTAGTTAATTTGGATAACCGTTACATTTAATACATTAGTTTTTAAAGATATGTTTTGGTATTCCTTTTTACGATGTGGGTTTCTATTAAAGAAACTTTCAAGTAGAAAACAATTTATAACCCCAACGAATTTGGACGGAAAAATTAATTTTAAGGGGGGTAGAATGTAATAACCCGAGATTTTATGAGAAGTATTCATTTTAATTTCATTTACGTCTTGTGTTGTAAGAAACACCAAAAAGAGCTTGCACTACATGTATCTCTAACTTTTCTTAAATTACACACAATCGCGACCTTCCACGATAGTGTGTGTAGTACACAATACCGAGTTTCACTAAACAACGATATGTTATTAATATATTATATAAACAAGACATTATGAATAGTAATACCCACCTTTTGAAATTTTATAAATTTTATCTTTCAAAATTGACTTCATTTTTTGGATTCGGAATATCGAAATTATCCTAGGGTGAATTTTTGGAATTTTTCTGAAAACATTCAATTTTTATGAATAGTGAAAACCCTGGGTTACTATTTAAAAACTGACTTTTTATATAAATAATTATTTATTTTATTTAAATTTATTTTAGGTAAATATTGATACATAATACCTATATATTTTAAATATAATTAATTGAAGTCATTTTATAATAATTTTAGACTTTTAAAAATTTTATTGAACTTTTCACCGTCTTTTACCCACCTCCTAGGAGAGTTTCAAAATTTACATAAAACTTAATTTTACCTCTTCTGTGAGTGGAATTTCAAAAATCTGAGAGACACTGTTAATATCAACGAGTAAAATGTGGTTCAATAAGATAAAAATAAATTTTGGTGAATATTAACTTTTAACTTTTATTTACCAAAGTTAAAAGTAAATAGAGTAATTAAGGGTAAAAATGATATTATTATTACACTAACACATGTCCTAATTCTATTAGATAAGTGTAATTAGACCAAAAACAACCTTAGGAATAAAATATTACCCTTTAGCTCCACTTGGATTATATTAGGATATTTATTATTATTTTCTTTAAAGAAGAATTAAAATAGTTAAAATCAATGTTTAATAACTAAAATTTTTTAATATTGGGTTATACAGAAGATAAATTTGACTATAAACATTCATTATAAAACTAAAAATATTTACTATATAATGGTATTTTATTTATAATTTTTATAAATTAAATAATTTAATTCTTTTATGACATAATGATGATACAATAATTACCTTTTTAATGAAATATTAACATAATTGATGTTATAAAAACCCAAATAAATAAAATTTTAGACTTTTTATGACTTCCACTAATTTTATAGGTTAATAGGATATGATATTATTGATTTAATTAACTTTTTCCGAACTAACCATGCTGTTATGATTTTCATAAAAATCAAGTACCAAATAGTGTCAAAATTGACATAAAATAGTTTTTTTAAAAAATTATATTAGTAATTGTTATTTTATTCCTAAAAATATAAGGTTCGGCCAAATGACTTAGATAAGGCTATATATATTAATAATGAACCACTTTTGGTTCTTTTGGCTTATTATACTAAGTTTATTAACCATATAGTGTAAAAAAAACACATGGTAAAAGTTAAATTATTTAACTTAGAGTTAAATCTAAATGATAATGATAAAATAGTAAGATAAACTTTTCTAAAACCTATTGGTTGAAAGGATTTCGACCCATCCCCACCTTATCTTCTAAATAAATCAATTTAGAGCTATTAAAACCCAAATATGACTTTATTATAAAATAATATTTTTTGTTTTCCTAAGGTGCCCCTCTCCTCACTTATAAAAAGGGCACCCCATCCCACTTCTCTTCAAATCCTTTTTAGCCTTAAAGCTGAGACAACCCCTGAAAATTCCTCTTCTAAACCTCTCTAGTTACATCATAGGGGTTCTGGTCTTCTCAAAAGGCCAACTCTAGTGCCCTAAGAAATGTTTAAAGGAGGTGTGTCGAGAAAGATGTAATCTATTCTACCGACTCTTTCATGTTTCTTTCTTCTTATACTTCCTATTATTTTGTTTTCTCATTATAAAGTAATAACATAAGTATTCCTTATATACTGGTATGTTATTTTAATTATTAAACAACCCCATTTAACCATCTATACATCCTACAGAAAACGAAATCACCGCACGTGCATACGTACGGAATACCGTCTCCACGCCGTGGTGTAATCTATTTTCCACCAATACCTTAATTTGATGGGTATAATGGTGTAAATAAATAAATAAATGTGATTATTGTAAAGTGATATTGATTCTTAAATATTTTACATACACTTCAATATAATTCCACGGTCATGGGAATGATATCATCGCTCGTGCGTACATACGGACTACCGTCTCCACGAACACGATAAGATTCATTTTCCATGATTAACCATTCAAGTATGATTATAAAGTATATATAATAAATAATGATTAATTATATTACATAATAATAATACAGTATTTATATACATATATGTTTCATTTAATTAATTCAATTTAATTCAATAAGGAAACGAAAACAGCATTCATGCGTACGCAGGGCCTACCGTCTCCATGAACGGTGTATTTCATTCCATTTATCTATCTGTCATATATATTTATATACTGAATATATATTATATAGAAATCATATTTTACATTCTGGAATTATGTAAATCAGGATACAAGTAAAAATATCAAGAATAACATGTCGGAACACGGAAGATAAATGAAACGATTTTACCCAAAATGCTGCTTTAATATGGAATTTACAAAAGAATGGGTAATATAAAGTCATAAATGAACCATATATTATATCATAAAAATGAATATGATTCTGTATTAAGTAAATTACATTATTTAAATCATTATACTGGATCATCGGATACGTAATAATCATATCGGACTTAAGGTAAGGGAAAATCTCACAATCTCGTTTTTATCCGAGATTGTTTATACTTCATAATTTTCTGGGGAATATTTATCATCCACATCCATGTTTCATTAATATGTAATATTATTTCTATCCTGCTAAAATTTTTTACATCCAATTTTAATCATTGTGGAATTTTTATTAAATGATATGAAAGGAATCTTTTATTGTTTTTAGTAGGAGGTACTTTTTGACTTTTCTGACCAAAGTACGAGAAAAATGTTTTTTAACTTATACAACATGAACGGATTTTTACAGTTTCATAAAGCCTTATTTTCATCAATAATCCTCTACAAGATTTCATGATTATTTTCAACAAAATCCTTTTCTTTTAATATTTTATGGAATTTTGGGAAAATAAAATGATTTTGAAGAAGAAAGGATATTTTCCTCAAGAATTCATTTCAAGTGTTTTTTCAAAACCATTTTCATCTAAGATGACATTATTTCATATGTGTATGTTTCAAGTATAATATCTCTATTATTTAAATGGATTCACTTTTCTTATGATGAAATGATATCCATTTCTTTGTATGGATTATGTTATGATGTGATGATGTTTATGAATCCCATTTTATACTTTGGGTAATGATGAATGATTTATGTTCATGTTGTGGCACAAGTAAGAATGATTTCATTATGATATGGGTGGGACCTATATCTCTCTCCAATTCATTGGTTAAATATTTATATCTCATGAGATCGACATGGCTGGAATGGAAAGTTAATCTGGTTCAGTGATACGGGACTGGAACGAGGAGTGAACTCGATTCGGAAAGGGACTTTGTCCACTAAGATGGTCTTGGCAGTAATGCCTTGGGTACTATGGATATCATAAAACGTGATTAATGGTTTCCACAATTAAATGTTATATTCCCATGCTATTTTATCATTATTTATGTTCCCTTATGATATATTCCTTACGTACATCCATGATTTATGCCTTTGGTCAAGATTTTGATGTTTATATTTTATGTTAAAGTTTTTGCATTAAAATGGTTATGGATTGTTTAATGTTATTTATTTTTACCCTTACTAAGAATGTGAGATCAACCATTATATGTTTTATTTTCCCCAGTATTTAAAGAATGGTTTTAGGTAAGAAAATAAAAGGTGAAGATCATTATGGGAGATGTTGAAGATCTTTCACCAATATTAGAAGATTATATTCCATGTTTCCAAAGACAATAACAATTACGTTCCTTTAGTGCCTGTTTTTGTTATGTATTAAGTATTCTGAAAAACTAATGTAATGTCCATGTACGTCATTATTTGGGTCTCTACATTGTATATGATGGGTGGAGCATTCTATAGCTCCTCGGTGCATCTGTAGGTCTCATGAGACAATTAGACATGGAATTGGTAAAGCCTTTCCCAAATTGATATATAGTTTTGGCTGGGGCCTTAATCATTTTTAGATGTTTTGGCCGAGGCCATAAAAAATGTTTCATAATGTCCTACATTATACATTCCCTCATTATAAAAATAATAATGATGGTTAATTTGGTTATTCAACAAGTAGAATACCAAATACTATATTTTATTATGGAATTATTTACTCATCTCATATTATGGCCATAAAGTGTTTATGTTTATTATTTGTTAAGGCATGGGTTTTGAATTATTCATAATGCATAATGTTTATGTTATCTTCCATTGTATTGCTTACCCTTACTTAGAATTTGTGCTCACCCCTTTCTTATGTTTCAATTTCCCGGGATATGATGAATTTATATATGATTGACTTGTAGGCATAATCTTGGAGGATTGTATGTTTCTAATGGAATAAATTATTGTTGTATTTAATTTAAAGTTGTAATGTTGAACATATGTATGTATATTGTTTCCAATAATAATAAAATGATCTCTCTATAGGGACACGATTAATTGTATCATTCCATTGTTATGTAATAAAGAACTGACTATGGGTAACTGGGGTCGAGGATTTATAGAAATAGATTATGCTCTCAGTTGGTGGATGACCCATCAATGCAGTGGAATTTGTTCCATATTACCTTAGTGTAGGAGAGGGGTGAAACTTCTCATCATTTGATGGTAGTGAATCAAAAAAATTTACAATATATGGTGGGGTCTGAATTGGTATACATAGAATATGAGGCTTGACATGACTATATATCCTCCAGATATACAGTACATGTATTTTATGAAGGAGTGTACCATTTAATTCTTTCTAAGTGATGAAATATTGTTCCAATTACGTTGTGTGCAGGTTTGTTTTGAGAGTTTCATACCTACACAGTTTTTGTACATATGGGTGTGTAAAATATGTACAATGACGGTTATTGTATGTTTTAGTGGGTTTTCATGTGGTGAAGCATCACATAGTTTTTATCTTACAGTCTCACATTATGATAGGTAAAATATGAATATCATGTTTTTTCATGCTTTAATATGCTTATTGAGAAACAAATATTAATGTTCAATGGGATATATATGGTTATTCTAATACAGATTATAAACATAATGATTATAAGTGATTATATCTAAGTTATTTTTGACTTAACCACAAATTCAACAAAATATCATTTCCTATAGAAATAGATTTCGGTCAATTTTTAGTGTGGTTATATGTGGGGGAGATTTTCCATCTTTAAGGGGTTCCCAAAATTATCATAATTGATTGTGATGTTCAAATTATACAATGTTTTTGGATTTGTATTTATGAGGTATTTGGGAACATGTTATGGGTGGGAACATTTTTTCAACCCCAGGTGGATAGGTTGACCTAGTAAACTATCTGGGATTGGAATATAAATTGAGATCATGTGGGTTGTACTTTAACTGATGATGAGAGGATTAGTTTCAATTTGTGATGTTATATTATAATTATATATATCAATGTACTATTAGAATGTCACATTTTAAGAATTTGTAAGGAAGACCCAACAAATAACCCTTGTGTTGTATTGATACTCGCGAGACATATCTTTATAGGCCAGAATAGTTGTAGCTGATTTTACTGAATGTTTATGTGACCCACAAGCATATGTGGACATCTTAATGTCAATATAAATCATATTTATACTGAATATATTGGAATATTTAGCTCTATTGAGTAACCATGTTTTCATTATATTCTACCCATGATGGCGATTGAAGAGATATATATGGGGAATTAAATAATCCTCTAGGTTCATCGAGTCACTCATGATGGTACAAAGGGTTTGTGAGGTTCTTAAATGTTTGGACTTCCCCCATAATTTGACCAACTTAAAGACATCCTTCATGTTTCATGACTGATGAGTTACATGAATGACTCATGGAATTTTATTCACTAGGGGGAGTAGGACATTAAGGATGGATCCACCTTTTTCGAGTACCTATTTTGAATCGAGGACTAATATGAGAGGAGCATCCATATATGGAACATCCCACTCGTTCGTGTGTTTAGAAGCATGTGAACTTATAAGAGAAATTCCTGAGAGAATGTGAGTTACAAGAAATCTCAACCCCCACCTTTTTGTGTATATTATTTTATCCAAGGTGAAATTCATTTATAGAGTGGATAATTTAAAGAACATGGTATTTATAGATTTATTTTTGAATATTTTTATATATAACTCTGGATTATTCATCAGATATATAACATTGTTGGGGTGTCACATGACCTAATAATTAATCTATTAATAAATACTAATATATATTAAAGCATGCATGTATGTCTTGTTGAAAAATCATTTATATATTTTTTGGGTCCTCAGATGGAATATGAGAAACCATTTGTATTTCTAAAATTCATGGTTTACCTTAGGATAAATATAATGTTTGTCAGCATCTGAGGATTGGTTGAATGAAACCAAAGGGGTTGTATTATGTTAATTAAATACATGATTAATTAATTCATTTAATCCTAAAAAACATTTGGATCATCATTATAATATTCATTATGGAAAATATGCATGGTTCACTACATTAACTTGGGAGACTAGTGGAGCTAATGTGCAGATCCATTGATGATCTAAAACATATAATGGAGAAGAAATAATTTTACAAAAGATTAGTCTTGACCAATAAATTTTATATATCTCCCCAAAAAATCATAGTCCAATTATTTGTTAGATATTAAGACAAATTCATGTATGGTAATGTTGTTTGACCTATTTACAAAATTTATATATCTTTTAGCATTATTTTCTAATTTTATTACTTTTGGAAATTTTAATTCCTCGCATGAGACCTAAATTGTTAATTCTATTTTTTAAACATTTTATTCGTGTTTGTTTCTCGTGTTATTCACTCTATCTATGTTTGATATAATTTTAATACATAATGAATAATCTAATAATGGTTTTTCATTATTCAGGTGATTTTCCCACATAATTCTTCATGATCATTTTCATGGGCCAACAAGGGAGGGTGGGGTAGTTTTACATCACTTGGTCAAATTCAAGTGTGAATGAATTGACAGATTCATAGGGGAAAAGTAAATTAGTTAGAGATCAATGAATCTAAATTGTATCATGATGTGATGATGGATGGTGATGTTGGTGAACTGTATTAGAGGTTGGATCATGAGTTTTCATCCCTGAGTGTGGTAATGTAGTAGCATATTATTATGGGTATTATCTAAACATGATTTAGGTGAAAAAACCAAACTACAAGTGATAGATAAGGAATAATCATCCCAATATTTTACTCCATCTATGTTATTCATCGTTTAAATAGTGTGATATTAGTGTGGTATTGATGTGTAAAGGATATAGGGGTTTCTTTAAAATCCCAACATATATGGAATGTTCTTAAAATAACACATTATATGTAGTACCCTTGAAGTGGTGGATAGGGTTTGGGAAAAACAATTAAATGTCACACACAATTTTATGCCTATACACATTTTGTGTCATAGAATTGGTGGATCTACAAGAATGTTTGAGGTATATAGGCATAAGAACAACTTGGTTTATTGGCATGACCAAGGAGCACATGCATGGTTTTGTACATGAGAGTGGTCATAGCCAGAGTACAATGACATGAACAACAAGACATGAATGACCAAAGAACATGAGTAATAGTTTTAGTACATGATAACATGAATAAATATATGAGTAGACTAGGGCTGGCCATGACACAATGTGTATATTCTATACACGTCACCTATGTTTTACCAATGAATTTTACCTTGTTTATCTCTTTATTTATGACTCAAATTCTAACCTCTGAGTATCCCATTATGAGTTTTTTTCTATGTAGGATGTGATGGTGACCGTAATTGTGTAAATAAACATATAATGCAATATTTAATGACTTTGATGCTTACTTTAACGATTAAATGCCATTATAAGTGATCAGGTTTGTTCACTAAGGATATATTGAGGTTAGTAGTCCCCTATCATAATAGGGCATGAGACCCCATACACATTACATCCGTATAGGCAGTACATACACATAATATATTATGGAATGATTAAAATATCTTCAGAGCATTACTCAATCATATTTGAGCCTTGGGGATGAACAAGTATTCCATTAGATATTGTAACCCCTCAATTGTGGAGTTCAATAGTTTTGAGCGAGGCCCTCCAATCAGATTTTTGTGCAGCAGTGCGTGATGATGGGAAAAAAGATAGGCCAATAAGTGGTACATTTTAACTCACTATTCATATATGGGTATTGGATATGGTTTTTATTTTCTCTCTCGTTTGGGATTCTTTATGATAAAACCTGTTGGCTATCACTTTTCCAAAATGATTATGGTTTTAGATGACTAATTATATTTATATTTCACCGATTATGATCTTTACATACTTCTACTAGTTATGTATATACTCTCCCATGATTGGGGTTTTCCATCACATGTAATATATAATAATGAAGATAGACAAATCAATATTGATATTGGTGGACCATTTTCTAGAGGAACACAGTTATTCCTAGAATATATAATTATGTTTAGTGGTCGTCCATGGATATTGTGAGATGAACTCTTTCCAAAAATTACCCTTTTATATTTATTTCAATGTTGGGACAAAATTTCTTTTTGTGTATTTACTTTTACCCTTTACACCTTGTTTTAATAAGTTGTTCTACTATAATTCATTTGTAGTGTATTTTTTTCATGCATGGTTTTCACTAAAGATGTTACATATTTTATTATATTTCATCTCTATATAATAGATTATGTTGTGTGTGTGTGTGTGTGTGTGTCTAAGTACTCAGTTCAAGGCCTACCATTTTTGTGATATGGATTATAATTACTAGTCACCCACCCCAAGTCTATTGGATGTGCCCTATTGATGAAACACTCAGCTTACATATGTCCAGATTCCCCCAGTGGGTTGGGTTGTGACATCTTCATTATAGAGATGATGTGATCTATCATGGTCAAATAGTCAATAATAACAGTTATAGAATTTGTTTCTTTAATATGAAAGATGGAACCTATCACAAATTTCATTATATCATCCCATTTACTAAAAAGATGTGAGGTCGTTGTAAAAATAACATAGAATTTGGATTCTTGAAATTCCCCTTTTGATTGGTAAGATATCAAGAAACAAATTTATAAGTCCACCAACTTCATTCCGATCCACTATTATCATTTTATTGGATAATAAAAAATTTAATACTATCATTATGAGCATAAAAACAATATTAATTTCCATATATCATTATATCCTTTTTTAGAGACACATGGACCACTTTCCCCTTTAAGAAAAAATATAATGATATATGGAAATTAATATAGTTTTTTATATTCACATTGATAGTATTAAAATGTTTTATGATCCAATAAAATGACAATATTGGATAGGATGATGTGGGTGGACATATAAAACATTTTAATACTATCATTGTGAGAATAAAAAAGTGTAATAATTTTCATATATCATTTTATCCTTTCTTAGTGACACGTGTACCACTTTCCCCTTTAATAAATATAAAACTTCATTCGGATACTGAGACTGGTAAACTGTCATATCCCCGCCATTTATAATTCCACTTATATTTTGTGAATCTAGATCCAATTCTTCCTCTTAATAAATTAAATAAACCTCAAATGGTGTGAAATTATATGTAGTTAAAAATACATAATCATCAACTTATTTTTTACAATTGTGTGTATTTAAATTAAAAGTATCATCAGCTAAAACATTTCTTTATATTGTTTACATACTATGTGGGAATTCTCATGCATAGAGAATTTGAGGCCTAGTATCCATTAAAAATTTTGTATGAAAAATCAACATCTTTTTTATAGATACTACTCCCAACATCCTTTAATAACATTTAGATCATTTGGGAGGAAGATAAATCTCGTAATTTTATGGTTGGATACATAGTAAATATATCCTGTTATCAGTAGAGTTTCAATGTAATCAAATAATATATGACCACTACAATTTAAAATTAATATGTATGGTAGTTCCAATCATGTGGGTGAATCTAGAAATAAATATACACAAATATATTATTATTATTCATCAATACACACTCTAAATATATATAAAATGAAACACAATACACTATATAACCTTCACCATGTTTAGGTAATATCATGGTTGTAGTTGTTATAGCCTTTAATTCAACCTATTAATTGAATTTTTATAGATTTTTTTATTTTCTAATTCTTCTCCATTTTCAGAAATTCTATTATAGGATATTATAATTTTTATATTTTTTATATAAATAACCTATAACGCCATATTTGGAAGCCCATGAGAATTGTATTTACAATATTCCGAACTCACTATCAACCATTAATGGGTGAGGTGGATAATGCTGTATTTTTTCACCATATAAATTGATGTATTAAGTCCTTGGTGGTACTTAATTGAAGTAATTTTGGCATATAATATGAAAATTGGATCAACTATGTTTAATAACTAACAAAATAATATTTTATCCTAACTGGTGAAAAATTATAATGCTTTTCATGAATATTATATGTAGAAGAGGTCTGAATGAATCTGCAAAAAGCATTATGGAGTATCCAATAATGAATGTTGAAATATTATATGATAGTACACTTGTCCATGGATAATATTAAGCCACTAAAACATGAGAGACTTTCCAATTATATAAAATAATGAAGATGTGTTTAAAATATTAAAATTTCATTTTTATGTCTTCAAACCATGAAAATCATGATATAATAATAATGGATTGGTTATAGAAGTGTTTTGATGATTTTATGAATTTTAAATTAGAATATGGTTCTAATGAATTATTTTCATGAAAAGTAATGAATGTACTCATTCAAGTATATTGTTCCACATTTTTCTTATGTTTTTGTAGGAAACCAAATTAAAAAATATTTCCATTAAATTTCATGTTATCACTGTTAAAAATGTTGCACCAATATGAATTATATATTTGCGAATTTAAGGTTTATTGTGAAGGAAATGTTTCCTAAAATTATTGAGAACGTAGGTGATGTGTATTGGGATGTTGTGTGTATCAAATTCATATAGTGTAGAGTCACGCAATGAAATATTTATACCTTTGTTGAAGTGAAATTATTATCCTATAAATACTTTTTCCCTATAAGAATAAGTGAATAGATAATTTTTAGATGAATATTATTGACAGGAAAAAATTATATGAATTTAATGGAGTTATGTTTTAAGAAATATTTTCACACACAACTATGTTTCATGAGTGACATGTATAAATAATTGTTTTATGGGGACATAATATTTTGGTTAACACTTAGCTTTTTTGGAGGATATTTTAGCAAAAAAACAATTGTAAAATGATTTTACCTAGGGACATAAAAGTACATACTTATAGAAATAGGATGATACAATACAATACTAGAAAATCAGGCTATAGCCACCGACCAACAGCAATGATTTTCCAAAACTCTGGCTAAATGCATTTATATTAAGGTTATATCCACACTTTTGTCTCAAAAATGGATATATATTACACATATAGCCATGGTTTTCTTAAAATATGTCTATAGGGTATTTCATAAAAGGATATATACATTTTTCTATGAAATAGTGGACATAGAATCATCCTATAGCTATTGTTTCATAGATCCATGGCTATAGGTTTCATACCATTGCGCATGGAAATTCCTTTTCGTGGAAATTACGGTATGAGCTATACTGAAAATTATGTCTTGTATTTACATGGTTCATACGTATATATATTTATATAAATGAAAATAAATATATATAAATCAAATTTCATCTATAGTCTATTAGTAAGTTATCCAGTCTGTGGTAGCCCATGTAAGGAGATCGAATCTGGCTAGATGCTTTTTATTTTTAATATAAATCCACAATTTAGAAGGGTTATAACCATGATTTAAACTTTTTATATACCATATATCAGTGGTACACAACAATATGAGCTATATCCATGGTTTCCAGAACCATGGATATATTTCCTATTTACATGGTTTCAACCATCACTATGTATTTTTTCTATATCCACAGTAATCGGTTCCACAAATTCCCAAAACCATGGCATTAGTTTATAGACATTATTTTGACCCTATATCCATGGTTTGGGACTATGGATATAGCATAATTTTCTATTAGTGATAAATTAAAATTATTGAAGGATATTTAGACCACGTAAAATCCAATTTTAAATGAATATGTTTTTACATATGGACTATATTATCATGGATGGTGAACCATCAAATATGAAGAATATCATAAACATTCTATGAATAAGTAGTACAAAGATCAATGAAAACCCATCCATTCCCATCATAAAAATAGAAAATGATGTCGTTCATTTTTATGATTACAAAATTATTTTTATATTTATTAGAAATCTTCATTGGTTGAGTAAAAAAGAGAGTTACTCATTAGTGAGAAGTGACTGGATCAAAAAATATTGAAAAATTGAGTTTCCATTATAAGGAAGGGAACCTTCTCTAAATCCTATAAGAGGATTGACACTAGAGGATAGAGTTACCTAGCCAAATACCAATAATATATGTAATGTAGTGTTTTTGGTACTTCAATAGTTTTTTTGTATTCGTTTTGGATTATCCAATTGATTGTGAACCTAGTAAATTTCTTTTATCTTGTGTGTATGCTTTACTTATTCATTAAATGATTCCAATCACTGCATGTGGGATAATTTATAATCCATATAATCTTATTGAGGTCAAAATAATAACATTATAAATCATATCATTATTTCAAGGGGAACACAATATTACCGTTACTAAATGTGATTCCATGATCTATCAGGTAATTGATATTTATAGGATTAATGGGGTAATGGGAAAGAGTTTCATACTTACATTCACACCCTTCCATGGAAATATCTCACTAAATATCTATGTATGGCCAATAAGTGGTATCAAAATTAAGGTTTATATTATTGTATTTTTACTTTTGAATTTTGGTTAGTGGTTATTTGAGTTTTCATTCATTATTTCCTTTCATTCATTTGATGATACGGGAAATGAAAAAAAAAGAATAATAAGAACTCAATTTAGTTGAATATAGTATAATAGTATTTCAAATATATCTATCAAGGTAAAAATTTCTTGAAACCCTCAAAATGAATGTATGAATAAATCAGTGTGTGAGTATATTAATTCATTTAATGATTATAATGGAATATATTGAAATATTTATATTTAAAGTGATACTAGATCAGATGATGATGATAATGAGATATAAAGTGGACATAATGAGTAAGGAATTAAATTATCAAATGAGCATGGTTAGGGGATACAAGATTTAAACATTGAGCTAATAAATGTGATTAAGTATCAATAAATCCATGATAAAGTTTAAAAATTGAGGTGGAAAATAACTATATCTACCATAAGATATTTATTACTCGTTTATTTGATTTGAAAGAGAATAATAATGATTTTTATTATTAATCTAATGATATTTTCTCATAGGAGAGAAGATTAAATTTGTTTAAACGGACAAGTGTCTTTAATCAATATAAAATAAACACATAAAGGCTATGAGTGATATATATTCTAAAAAATGATGGAATATGTTGAATAAAATCAATGGATAAATCTAGTGGAGGTGGTAATAAGTGATTAAATATTATATTTTTAATAAATAAAGTATGCATTCCTGCATTCTAGAATAAACTAAAAAATACCTCACGGTTGGTGAAAATGATGAATTATATGGGAATCACCCTTGAAAAATATCATACATATATTTTGTTGTGACCCCATACTTGTGTAAATTATAAATTTATCTTCTTTCCTTCGATGTCTTGCAAGTGCATCGTCTATAAATTTCCTTTTAGGGATGTATTGACAAATGTTTTCCACAATCATTGAAATCCATAGACATTTGGTATAAAAATATATTTCCAAAATCATAAAGTGAAAACAAAAAAAAATATGGTACATATAATGTGATATATTATGGGACTATAATATATATCATGAGTGTTTTACGAATATTCTAGGGGATCAAAGGAAAAATGAAATCATTTGGAATAACATCTCAACTGAGGCATGAATATAAGTGGGATGGTTTTAATTGGAGATGACATATTGGGGAAAACCATATAAATATTTCATGAAATTACCTGAATATGGGAAAAATATATTTTGTAATGAATCCATGTATTCTTATAAAAATGGTAAGAATGTTTTCACTAGAATAATGTTTTTTATACAATAGGGAAATCTCCCACCATATAGGAAACCAATGGATCTCAACAAAGAGTTCTGCAAGAATTAACAATGTATAATTCATTGGGTCTCAATTTTAAATAAAGAACAAAATTTGGTTGAATAGTAAGTAACCTTTTACAGTAATTATAATATGGATGATCATTTTAGGAAATATCTGAAAAGGGAGAAAAACAACATGTTAGCTCAAATGGATATCGAAATAAAATAGATATATAAAATTACTGAGTTGTTTTCAAATATTTATAACAAGGAAAGATAGAAAGGTATTTTTGGCAGTTCTAAAGAATATAAAAAACACTGACATAATGAAAACATCATGAAGAAGGACCCTACAAGTGGATATGAAAATTGTATAATGGATAAAACAAGTTAAAATAAAATAATGAGAGATAACTAACATGAATTCGATGAGAAATATATTCTACCAAAAAATGGATTTCATGGGTTTCTTAATGAATATATCCATTTAAAATGTGTCTCACATAGGAATTAAATTTATGTTGGTAGTAATTTTGATTTTTTGAAATACAATAAAGCGGTTTGGAAAAATAAATGTATTCCAAAATCTAGAAAATGAAGAATCGTAAAAAGAAATGGGTTGTGAATTCTAATAATTAATGCATTTAAAATAAATGACACGAGATATTATAGATATTAAAAGTCCAATAAGTAACATGTCATGAGATTTCTCATGGTAAAAGTACTAATAAATGAAATTTTTGTCATTTGATCCTTGAAGAAATGATAAATCATAATGAATTTTTTTAAAAGTATGAATCAATTTAAATCAATTCAGATCAGAAGATATATTTCAATATAATACCGAAAAAAAGAGTTGGATCACTATGAATCATTATATTCTCTAACATGAGGAAATAGAAAGGTATTTTCCCATTAAAACTAAATTAAATAAATATTATTGGGGTGTTTCAGGTTTTGTGGGAGATACAATTCATGGGAATATTACATAAAAAGATGAAAATGGCATTGAGGAATGTTCTTATATTCCAGATAATTTTTAAATAGTGAACGTGATATCTATCTTATTATGTTTCAATAGGGATATGAAAATAATAATATCAAATATAAAAATAATTAGTGGTATCAAAATTATTATGAAGGTTAATAATATGTATTGGTTTCAAGTGAAAAAATTTAATAATTGATGTAGATCAATTATCCTTGATAGACGGAATGTCAATAAATGTAATCACAATATATATTTTAACAAACATGTTATTTCATATTACTATTTTTTGGATATAAATAATTTAATATAAATGAGTTATTGTCATGGTGAATAATGTATTTATATTTAGTGACATGGATGAGAAATTAACGTGGATGTTTGATATAAATATCTAAAAGGATATATCTAAAGAAACCTAGTAAATACACTAAATGGATGAAAATAAAATTTCTATTTCAACAAGTGGTATTATTTGGGTGTTTAGATTAGAGATGTAAATGATTAATATCGTATGAATTACACCCTTTATATATCAATATTATTCACTAATGGTTGTGTAAAAATTTGATTGAGATCATAAAGAGAGTTCCTGGACATATGTTAATGATTTATTAGTTCATGAGATCTATGAATGTTAGTAGGTGAAATGGACACAGTATGGTGTTATTATTATTATCTGTTGTCCCCTTAATTTATTTATAGTTGAGAAGGGTTTTACGTTTTATTTATAAAAATTGAGAAAATATGAATAGATAACCATTGAAAATAATTTTGAATGAATCTATAGTTGAAATTAATTTTTAATTATAACAAATTACTCAAAAAAGAATTTAAATATGATGAAATGATGTTCCTGTACGAATAGTATTTTGGGCTTAATATGTGTTTCTAAAAAAGTTGACCAGGAATACTATTTTCATATCATATGGGGATCATAATATCTCTTTATTTAAGGTTATAATAATGTCAAAATGGGGGGTAATATCTGGTCTGAAAATGATTCACCAAATAATTGATAAAGGATAAAATTATCATTGAAACAATATATGGTCTCTATATTATCAATGGATTAATTATTGTGGGGTTTTATTTAAATAAGACAGGGAAGAATGATAACAATTTTGAATTTACACCCCTTTTCTCACAAGGTAGAGGACTTCTATAGGTTATACTTGTGTTAAATTATATAAATTGTATTTATTGTCAAAGGGTATGGGGGATGTACCATTATGAAATCCCAAGACTTTTACACATATTATTATAAAATTATTGAACATAAATATCCTGTAATACAACAAAAGGATAATAATTTTATTGTGATTATTAAATTCTTTTTACTTGATACAAAAAAAGGAATCCTTGTTTAATATTCAATAAAGAACTCCAGAAATCCATTCGAGATCCTAAATCTTTATGGGATAACATATGTAATATATTAAGAGTGGGGTGATCTAAAAACCCTAGTAAATGAATTAATATTATATGGAAACATAAAACATTTGTTAAATGTATACCATGTTATCATAAAAGAAAATAAAAATTAGTAATCATATAGAATCATAACATAAATAACATAGTATCATGGAAATAACATACAAAAATACATAAAGTTGAGTCAAGGATAACTTCCTATAAAATATCACATAGTGTAAAATGTCCCAAAATTGATTTGGATTAATCCCTAATCCCATACATGATGAACCATGAGACTATATCATTGCCTAATTCATTGATTTTATTTATAGGTGCACCCATCAAAATATCTTCTTAATCTATGTGTTACCCATATCAGAAATAAATCATAATCCATAACATAAAAATTACCCACGGAAATAAAACAGGTTTCATAATATTTCATGAAATCATATATAATGAAAATATCATAGTGAATGAAATTGAGAAGTGATAACAAGGCAAGAATTATCTTATAAATGGTATGTAGAATAAACAATGTATATAAGTGAGAAAAATATAAACATATTTTAGAATCAATCCATAACATAAAAGTTTTTATTCATTGATGAAAATAATTTTCAGAAGATAATAAAAAAACATTAATAAATTAAACATTTTTACTTTTAGTAAAATTAAATGATGTCATCTTAGAGGAAAATTTATGTTGAAATATCACATTGATTGTTTCTAAGGGAACAATATCTATCATTTTGAAAAACATTATTTAAAATATAAATAATTATAAATTATTAAGTAATTTTTCTAAAAACTAAAATTTGACTCATAAAATTTATGCTTTAAAATATGAGTTTTCATTATAGTGGATTATTTATATTCTTGTCAAATAAATCATAAAATTATTATAATCAAGTTTTTATAAGAAATAAAAAAATCTACCACATTATTATAAAAAAGGGAATATTTTATGTAAAACATTTTAAAAAATAATTTTAAGGGTAAAAATAAAAATAAAAAATTATAGTAAAACATTTGTATAATTTTTTTGAAAACATTTATCGAAAACATGAATTTCGATGAAAAATTATGGTCATCCAAGGAAATAAATGAAGTTGTATTTTATTAAAATAAACATAATCATTTTTAAGTCATATATATACTAAAATGGTTAAATTATTTGAAATATTAATTAAAAATAGGGAATAATAAAATATAAGTTTTGTATTGGTAAATAATCAAATAATATATAGAAATGATATTTCAAGCACAAACAACCCCGATTAAAATCATAATGAAACATTAACCCTTACAGCATTGGTAAATTTTGAATCATAGCTTACCATAAATGATGTAGATGGATTTTTAATTAAAATATAATAAATTAGTAATGATTTATGATATAATATGTATAGGGTAATTACATAAAACATTTAAATGTGATTTTTCTCATAAAACAACATTTTTCACATACAAGGACGTTTTGAGATGAAACATTTATAGTGTTCTTACCATTGAAATGAAAACTAATCAATGGAGAAATATTATTTAAAATATGTAAAAATATAAGAATGAATTTGTAAATATAATCTAAAATTAATGAAAATTTATTTTACACATAATATTGGCAATATATAATTATATAACTATACATATAACCCAATGAATGGAAATTGAGACAAGAAACCCCTAACGACACGCTTTACATTAGTTGATCACTATTTAACTATATGTGCATTAGTTTTATGAACTATTTTTATTATTTAGTAGAATAATATTATTATCTTTAATATGATATATGATACTTTTATAATAATTTAGTACACATTGGTTTATAATCTTACATTATTACTACCTTTTCTTGTGTTAAATGCATTATTTTTTCTACACATTTCATCATGAAAGATATGAATCATGAACATAGTTTGTTGTATCATACTTTATATATTTATATTAATGATATAAATATAATTATTTTTCATTAGATACATTTTAATATAAATTACTGAATTTTTACAATAAATAATTCATCACATCTCTTTATGGATATGGTAGGTCGTACGTACACACGAGCAACATTATCATTCTTAGCAGGTGAATGTGTAATAATTCTTATTGTATTTTAATTTTACATAATAAATAAAATTATATATATATCAAATATATTCCTTAAATTTATATTTTTATACCTTCCATTTAAAAAGTTAGTGAAAAACAAATCACATCACATCGTGAGGATATAATTTGTCACACACAAGGGTGACGTTATCACATTCTCTAAAGAATTTAATGTAAGAAGAAATATGTGATATTATAATTAAAGAAGCATAATTATATCATAAATATCATCTTTAAACATTATATACATAATTATATACATACATGAGATGTGGTGAGCTAAAATGAATTGCTTCGGTTCACAAGGCGGTCGTCCGTCGTACACATGATCAACGATTTTGTTTCCTATTTGAGGTAGGAGAATATTTATATAGGTTATTACATTAAAATAACTACTTATATTTATATTTAAAATAATTAGGTTATTATTCCATAATTATTTAATAATATATAATGTTGTTTAAAGAATAAATATCATAAAATGGTTAGTAAAATTTGTTACCACTTCTTTAGACAACATATTTTTTCATATACTAAAATGTATATTATGATTACTTTATTACCAAAAAAGTCTTATATAATGTGTTTTAGAAATTAATTAATTTATTTTAGATGATATTGGATGAATAAATTGGTTTTGGATTTGTTGAAAAGAGATGATATGGGTGACTTTTTTAAGTGGGGTGGATGGAATGCTTCAATTTTTCAAAAATAAAGAATTCCAACATTGTTTTTCTCACTCCAAATAGATTAAAATTAGATCATATTATTTCCATAATAAACATAAGAAATAAATATGACCATGTAACAGTAATTATACATGTTTTTGGGTTTTTTTCAATGCTATTTTATCCCCAAATAAACATGTTTCTTCGTTAACCAATGTAAATAATTTTTATTTTTTCCCTACTCATTAGGTTAAAAACAAAAGTTTACCTTATTAGATAAGATTAATTATTCTAATTCAGAATATAAAATACATTTTTCTAAATTTAACTCACATATTTGGCATGATAAAATTTAATATTAGTCCCAATGACCTGTTGAAAAGTTAATTTTCAAAAAAATACAATTTTAAAAAAATATGGTCTAATATAAATTAGATGATAATTAATAATAATTAGATTAATTTAAAGAAATATTTATATATTTATAATTTATTAATATAATTTAAATAATTCCTTATTACGGTTTATCTTAATTAGTAAATATAGAAAAACATTATACAGATTAGAATATATTTTGGAAAAATGTGATTTAAATATATAAAATAAACTTATAATAAAATATAGTATAATGATGATTTAAATGTAATAAATTGGATATAATATTAATAAATAGTACTTATTCTAATTATAGTTCAATTAAAATAAAAATGGGACTTAAATTAATAATAATAAATTATAATTGATAATAAAACCAAATGTTTTTCAGTTTTCCTATAAAAGTTTATCCATTAAAAAAATACCAAACAATTTACACACAAATAGTGTTGAAATTTAGATTTCAAAAATTATTTTTATTTCCTTCAATTAAATATTTTAAAATTGGATTAAATTAATTTTAAAATATAAACATATAATTCCAAAAAATAATTTTCTCAAAAAAATATATTTTTAACCGTCAAATTGGATTTGTTTTTATCTAATGTATTTTAAACCAAAAATATTAATGTGAAACATTTTATCAAATATATTATATATAAATTTCATGAAAATAATTAAATAAAATTAATTTTCAAATTTTATTAGGTAAACATTGTTTGTGCATAAAAAAATTAATAAAAATATTTTATTTGTTTTCAAAAGGGTTTTATTTTTAATTTTTAATAATTTCTCAGCAAAAAAATTAGTATATATATGTGTAACCATATTTTTCATAATATATTTAATCACATTCATTTCATTTATTCAAATGGCTAGTTGATAACTATAAAATATAAATATTTCTATTGTATGTCATGTTTCATTTAATCTCGGTGTTGCATGTGACATAAGATACCCACTATGTTGCATGTTAAAAAAACAAATCATCATTACGTGTATCCAAAAATATCTAAAAAATTAAATATAATTTAAAATAATAATTCAATAACATCTCTAAGTGTGACATTATACACTTTTATATTTATTACAACCTTGTAAATTGAACTTCCGCTTGGTAAAAAAGTGTTTAACATTTGGAAATCCCTTTATTGGAAACAAACATCATAAAAGGGTTAATAAGGATTTTTATGGAAAATACATAATGTGATGTGTAACGTTCATCTAGAATAACACATTATATGTTTCCAAATAAAAAAAAACTAATGTACGTGATGACTTGGACATGAAAACAAATTTAAAATCCATTTAATGATGGAGTGTGGTGGAGATCATATATTATAAGAAAGTTAATGATCATGTTAAAATCTAGAACCACAAATGTGTAAACCAAATAGGTTTGAAAAGGTAAATGATATATTTATTAATGATGTTAATAAGACTCCATTTTATATCTGGATAATTTTCCTAATGTTGTGGGATCTTCACATAGAAATATACATACTAGATTTCATTCCATATCATAAGAACAATCTCATCCACTGGTTGTTCATTGATTAATATAAACATCATCGCATACATTAAGAAATAAAGATGAATATTTTTATTCCTAAATCACATGTAGTTCATAAGATCCCTAAAATAATGAAAATTAATTCCACTTTCTATAGTTGTTATAAAAAAATAGTTTATAGAACTAGTTTTCCTATAACATCAAAAGTTCAAATTAATTAATTTCTTAAATGGTTGAGCTTATAACGTCTACATGTATGAACAAAAATGACTTTTTTTATAAGGTCACTATATTTACAAAATTAACTTATCATTAATCTCTCAAAAAAAATGAAGTAGATATTAATTCCATATACTAAATAATTGAAAAAAATGAACAAATATTTTATTGTATCATTGTAATAACTAAAATCATCATAAAACCATAATGAAAACATAGATACATCTCCATTACTGGTATAATACCACATATAATTGAACATATTAAATAAATAAAATCATTGTTTATATGTCATAAATGATAACATATACCACATTGTCTATAAATCATTAATCATTTATAATGTCATCAATACATTCCAATTTATATTATTTATATCAATAAAATAATTTCTACCAACATCAATATATCAACATAGAGAATATATGTGTGGTTATCTTGGATTAATCATGTGTTTTCCATAAAATGTAATAGTTTAGTGAAATCTCTTTTCTAGTCCATCAACACCAACCAACATATTATTGTAGATCCGTAATAAAACAAATTTAAAAAATTAATATTTAGTTATCTAATTATTCTTAAATTAAAATTCATAAACATATCTATAATTATACTTAATTATTAATCCATTAACTTCTCTTCATCATATTATTCTACAATACCTCATTCCTATCAAATTTCATTGGTAGTGTCTTCTAAACAAAAAACGGTAACATGAACTGCTTTTAAAATCATCTTATTGATCATTCCCCCAATTAAAATCATTTATATTATTCCCATAATTCCACATTAATAACAGTTTACAATCGATTATTCCTTATAGAATATATTATTCACATCTTTTTTTTAAACTAGACATTTCATTGTTTCCTCGTAAATTTATTAATATGTGTCCTTCTTCCCTAATCCTAATGCATGTTCTTATTCCTTTGACACATTCTCTACAGTACATCTTCCCACATTATTATCATATATGAAACTTAATATTCATTCATCCATGGTCTCCACAACCCCAACTCTTAACAAAAAATATCATTCACTTCTTCAGAGGGTTTGAGAGTTGGTTTATGTGAACATTTTTTATCATATATCATGATTAATTATTAAGAATAATCAAAATATTATTCACTGTATTAATCATCACATTTGGTTTCTTGAAAATATATTGTCTATAAAATTAGGCATTAATTCTATTCATTTTTGTTCAATCTATTTACTAAATACAAAAATCTTAGTGTCACCGAAAATATTTGTAGTGGGTGACCACATTATCATGATAGAAGACCTATATGATATCTAAATCTTGATACCTTTTCTTCAATATATGACACATTATGATTAACAATGTTCATTAAAGGTAAATATTTAAATCACACATGATTTTTTTAAAGTGTTTGTTAATTTCCAAATAATATCCTATAGTCATGTCAAACCAGGTGTGCTGCAAACACTATTGTCAAAAACTAGGTATTGACCTTGTCAAGATCAATGATCTATTTTTGTAGTTATTACAACTTGAAACATCATTACCAAAGTTGTATTCACTTGTGGTATTGAGATATGGATGTAATTTTATGGAATCTACTATGTCTATCCTTTATCAAAATTTTATAAACAAATTAATACATTGATTCATAAACAGGATTATCCATAAAGATATACTTTTATAGATTCCTAGAAATATCCTTATACATATCCCATGGGATATCATTAAAAAATTATTAATAATCTCATATTATTTTATAAAATCATATGATAACAAATATTTTGACCCAATGCCATTAATAAGATTATTACAACAATCATAAACATAAATATCTATTAACACAACACAAGGATCACAATTTCTTAGATTATTTATATGAATAATTTATTAATATGAAAACATGGAATCCTTAATTTATATTCCATTATAAGATTCTAAAATCCATTTGATCTCATAACTCCGCATGGGTTAACATGGGTGAAATATAAAGAAAGGGGTGAGATAATATTTTCAGTAAGGGTATAAAACTAATAAGGTAACAGAACATGTGAGTAAAATTTAAATCATGATTTCATAAAATATAAGGCACACATGTAATCACATGAAATAATAACATGAAAAACATGGTATCATAAGATCATGGTATCATTGGAAATGTTTCCAAAACATAAATAATGATATAAAAAGGATCCATGGTTAACCTCATAGAAAATAAAAAATGTGAAAAATAACACTGTGGATATGGTTCACTCCCTAAACCCATACATGATGCCCCATGATACTAATGCTTTACCCAAATAATTGGATTGGTATCAGGGTTCATCCATTATAACATGATCATGGTCGACGTGTTCCACATAAATTAAATAAATCAACATACATAAAATAAAATTTATCCATGGATTTAAAATGTGATTCGTACTTCTATTGTATATCATATTCAAATGTAATATCATTAAAAAGTAATTTGAGAAATGATCATTAGGAATACATTACCCAATAAATGGATGTTAGAATAGGGTATATATAAAAGTAAGAGTTATATAAAAATAATTTAGACCCAATATATAACATCAATTATTTTTGTAAATGATGAAAATAAATTTAAAAATATTATCAAAAATCATGAAGAAAATAAAATTTTCACATTAACTAACATCAAATGATGTCATCTTATATGGAAAATGATCTTCAATTATCACTTTGAATGTTTCTTGAGGAACTTATACATTCCAATTTAAAAAAAACATATTTAAAATATAAAAATTAGAAAAATATTAAAGAAATTATGTTTTGATTATAACATTTAAATTTAAAAAACATATAGTTTTCCTGATGATGGAAGAGTTCAGTTCCTTCTAAATATTAAAAAAAATTCATTTCACATTTTTGGTATGAAAAGTCAATAAGAACCATATTAGGAAAACAAGAGGATGATTTGTTCTGAAAAGTACTTTAAAAATTAAATTTATTATTAATATAACATTAGAAATCATAGTAAATAAAATATTAATTTTTCTTAGAATCCATCAATTTGAATGAAAATTTATTTTTAAAAATATAGAGAAATGACGTTTAAATATTTTTTTTAAAATGTTCTCAATAATTTTAAGTAATAAAGGGAGGTAAATTGAAACAATATCATAAAACATTATAAATAAGTATATGATAATTAAATTTAATCATTTAATTGATAATTATTAAATAATATCCAGTAACTAAATTTCAAGTATAACAATCGTAATTAAAATGAGATTAAATCATTAACCCTTACCATTTCCATAGAATTTGAATCATAGAATACCATGAATTGAGTGGAATGTTACACAAAAAAATATCATTAATTATGTAAGATGTATGATATATTTTTTAAATTGTAAATATATACACTAGTTAAATGATATTAGGTGTGTAAAAGAACATTTGTCTCGAAGAAAAATGTTTAGAGTTGCAATCATTTCAAAGATCATAACATTGAAAATAGAGTAAAAAAATGAATTGATTTTGTGTAAATTAATTATTTGAAGACAAATAAATGTGTAAATATAATAAATAATCAATAAAATGTAATTTCAAACAATATGTTTTCATAATATAACAATCTAATCATACATATAACCCAACGAATGGAAACTTAGTCAACAAACCCCTTACCACAAGCTTCCCTTTAGATATGTTCTCATTATCCTAATGTATAGATTTTTAACATTTTATTTACTTATTATAGAATCATATTATTATTTAAAATTTCATATATCGTTCTTTTATAACAAATTTTTACATGTTCATTAATAAATTTACATTATCGCTATTGTTTTGGGTGGTAATTTCCTTATTTTGTCCTATGTGTTTCACAATGAAAATTATCAATATTGAAAATATGATATATTTAAATTATATCCATAAATATATTGATGATATAAATATTTATTTTTTTATAATTATATTTCTAATCATCATTTATTTTTTATTGTGGAGAATGAATCACATCCCTTTGTGGATATGGTAGTTCATATGTACGCACGAGCGATTTTAGCATTTAGTTAATTGGATAAAAGGTATTGAGTTTTATTTAGTATTAATTTACCAAAAAGAAATAATGTCATATATAAAACATATATTTATTAAATTTATCTGTTTTACCTTACATGTAAATTTTTATAGAAAATAATTCATGTCACTTCATGATGTGGTAGTTCACAGAACACAAAAACGACATTATCACATTATCTACATAATGAAATATAAGATGTTATGTGTGGTATTATAATTAAAGACATATAATTATACTATAAATATTAAATATATATATATATTAGATATATCATTATATCTATACATTAGAATTGGTGATGGAAAATGAATTATGTTGGTTCCTTAGGAGGCATTCCATCATACACAAGATCAACTGTTTCATTTCCTATTTGTTTGAGAAGGATATGGTTTAAGGTGATGAACATAACATAAAAATTAATGGTATATTTAATATACAATTTTTATTATATTATTATTGATTAATAATATTTTAAGGATGTGGAATAATAAGTAAAATAAAACCCCCCCATTACGACATTACATCTTTTTCATAGAACATGTTTTGGTTTTCACCAAAACTCTTCCATGGATGGCTTTATGACCGAAAATGGATTCCCAGATGATGATTATTTGAAATAAAATATGTTATTTTGGTATTTATTAGCTGATACAATGTGTTTTGGACGTTTTTTTAAGGAGATAAGGGATGGTGGCCTTTTATTAGAGGGGGTGATGAGATAGTTGGAATTTTTGAAATGTATGAATTTCACCAATGTTTTTCTCAAGAAAAAAGGATAAAAAATAGACCATTTTATAACAATACAAGATATAATGTCTAAATATGATCATACTATAATAAATATATATATTTTTGGTCATTTTATTCCCTTATCCTTTTAGTTTAACCCTCAGTAAACCAATTTTTACCTTAACTGGCTTAAATAAATTTTAATGGGTTCACTAATCATTATGGTAAAAACTTATGAGGAAATTAATTTTTAGTATAAATCATTATGATTTCTAATATTTAATATATTTCCTCAAGATAACATAACATAATTTATAGAGTTTTAATTATAATTAACCCTCTCACATGTCAAAATAATGGGTTTTTTTAAAAATGTATTTTTTAGGAAAAGATGATATAATATTTACTTTATGAAAAGTAATAATAATTAAATTAAATTAAATTAATATTTATAAATATAAAATTTATAAATATTATTTAAATAATTCATTATTAGATTTTATTTTAATTATTTAAAATGTTTAAACATTTTAAAGCTTCAAATAGTTTGTAGAAAAAAAAGTGTTTTAAAGCCTAATAATAAAATTATAAAAATAAAAAGTACAAATATGATATGAATTTAAGTAATTTTATTTAATATAAATATATAATATTTTAATTTTAATTTTAATTAAAATAACAATGGGATTTAAATTATTATAAACAAATTAAAATTCTTAATAAAATCCAATATTTTCTACTATTCATTGAAAATATTTTCATTTTAGAAACATCTAAATAGTTCACTCAAAGATATCTTTTAAATGATGATTAAAAAAATTTTATTTTTTAAATAAATTTTTATAAAAATTTGAAATATAAATTTAAAAATATGTGTGGAAAATAGGTCAATTTTAATAGAATAATACAATCTTAATGATATAATTGGATTTATTCGTAACACTTTTTAAAAAAACAAAAAAGAAGAATACAAAACATTATATTGAATATATAATATAAGTATTTCAATAATATAATTTACTAAAAATTATTTGTTTGTTTTTTCAGATTAAATACATTTTTTTGCATAAAAATTATTTTCCAGAAAACAATTTCATTTGTTTTGAGATGTTTTTTTTATTTCTAGTAAATCGATCATAAAATAATACCTTATATATTCAAGTGTAAATAATATATCCTAATAATTTTTTTATTTATATTCATACATTTCATTCTAATAGCTAGGTGAATACAGTTAAATAAAACTATTTTATTAGAGTGTTACATTTCATTTAAATTTATTGTTGTGTGTAACGCAAGAGAACATCAATGTTGTTTGTGATGAAATGTATCAAAAAGAAATAAATTATTTGGGAAAAAAATTTGAAAAAAATATTATGGTGTTACAATAATGAATCAACTATATAAATAAAGAAGAGTGAAGGAGATTTGGATTCATTATCATGTAGTTAAAAATCCAAAGTTGATGTTGGTTATCATAAAATGAGAATTGGTTATATAATTTATTGAATTATTTTTTGAAATTGGAGTGGTTGTTGGATCATGTTAAATTTATTTTCACTGAGTCAATAGTTTTATTAAATAAATGGTGTTTCCCAAAGGAGGGAATGATAACATAGAATATGGTAATTTGTGTTACTATGTTGATGGATAGATTGTGGAAGATTATATAAAGTCTACATAAGTATTGGAATGTCTATATTGGCTATCATATTTAAAAGATATTAGAATCTATATAGAGGAGAATTGGGTAGTTCCAATTAATATGTATATGACACTTCCATGATAATATCATAGTCACTGAAAAACATCCATTCACCAAAAACATAGGATGAATTATACATGAAGGATAAAAATAATGTTATTTCTACCTCATGAAAATATATAATGAATTTACACAACTATGAGAACCATAATATATTCATACATTGTCATTTCTACATGTTTTTTATGGACATTGGAAAATGTTCACAGAAAAATGGTTCAAATGAATCATTATTATGCCAAGACATGTAGGGACTTCTATAATTATAAAATTACATGAGTATGGGATGTTTCTGTAGGAAAATTAATTACTTTTATACAATTTCCTATGAACATACAAAAAGGGGTATAAATATAACAATAAATTTAGAAAAAAGAAGTCATAATGTGAAGGTGAAGTTACACATGATTAGTGACTATGGGGATAACACATAAAGAGAAGTTATGCATTTTATTGATTCATGGAGTATTTGTTGGGGGCTCTATAGTTCCATTATGAATTAAGGGTAAGACTTAATCTATAAATACAATTGCCTTGGAATAAAGAGGGATATAATGTTGATTAAAATGTTATAAATTCTCATTTTACTTTCCTTAGTAACAAAAATCATAAATAGGATTACACTTCCATAAGAAATATATTTAACTTACTTTTTAAAACATATTTTATAAATATGTTTTTAGAAAAAATAATTTTCTACCAAATATATAATTTTTTTAAAATTCAAAATGAATTTAATCATTATATTATTCAATCAGATCCATTGGAATAATGGTGTGTCTGGTCTATCACATTTACTTTTGTTTTCTCCATCTGATAGACTATTGTGAAATCTATTAGAATGAATAATGTCAGATCCATAAGACAAGATACAGTTCTAATTTGTATGATTGACAATATTTACTTTATCTGATTGATAAACATTGTTATATTCAATCAGACATTCAAAAGTTTATAATCAGTGTAATTGAAATTCATTCTATCATATGGAATACATTATTGTATTGTAATGATTCTATAATATTGACATTGGAAGGAAAAAATATTGTTAAGATGCAAAGTGTAAAATATCCAACACTATTCAAACCAAAATCACGATTCATGTTAATATTTTTATTGGAAGGATGTTTATAAATAGAAGTGGATTTGAGGAGATGTGAGATGATGGATTTGCATCTCAAAATAGCTAATATAATTCTCTTCTTGAAAATATAATTCTCATATTTTTATGTTTTTATGGGACATTTATTTAATAGGAACATATATAAGGATTTTAAATTACTTATAACACATTACTATTGTATTTTAATTATACAATCAATGTTCATATCAAGGGTTTTCAGGTATAAAAAAGCAGGTGAATTTTACAAATCAGATTTACGGATTCTGTGCCCATGAAGACATATCTGGAACATATCATTATATTTTTTATTTTTTGGGGATTAGAATACGTAGTCACATTGATCATAATATCGATGTATTTCAGAGTGTTTAAAAATAGACATTTACAAATAGTCTTAAAACTACATATATCTTAAGTCATGATTTTTGAGTTCCTTAACTATTAAGGTTAATGAGTATGATCACTTTTTTTAAAGATTGTATTTCATTTTTACATTTTTTAAAATTATTATTTATTTCATACTACAATTTCATTATGTAGTTACTCATTTATATTATATTGCTTTTAATATTATTCATTAAATTAATTATTTTTATCAGACCATTTGAGAACCTGATTAAAAAAGATATTTTACTAGAAAATTCCTATATAAGATATACACTCTATGATCATTAGATGATATCTCAGTCTGATCATTTTAAGAAAATATATATCTGGGATATTTTACTTTATGTTTTTAAACTACAATTCACCCAGCTCTTGTACCAATAATATACTTTTATGATCAATGGATTTGTATTAGAAGAGTTTCTATTACAGTAATAGATGATTTTTAAAAAAAAAAATTATCTTCAATGGGATTATTATGTTTTAATAATCTTGTTTTTTAATAATTTTGTTACACTAAACTTTATTATAGAAAATAATTTCTATTTGATATTATATATATGTGTTAAATATTATAACCATTTAAAATCTCAATCAGAGACGACAACATATCATTGATAGTAAGGATTTGGAGTATTAGACAGAAAAAAAATGATTTTTTTTCAAAAATATTGGATTGTAAAACATTGTGATGCTCACTGGTAGTTATAATATTCTAATGAAGAAAATTAAATCTTTTACTATTAATGAAAATACGTAGTATCAGTTAAATTATAGAATAAGAAGAAATCTATTATATTATATTACTCAAATTAAATATTTTCAAATTTAATAATGTGTTGTTTCAAATATTATTTTTAATATATTATATGTAACATATTTTGGAACATATAATGAAATTGAAACAAGATGAGTTATCCTTGAGTCTGATTATCAAACATTTATTTTTCGTCCTTGAGAATCAATTAAAAAGATGCAGAAAAATATTATGATAGTTATAAATACCTTAAAATATTTTTGAGCCAATGATATTGATGATAATAAATTAGTTGATAATATTATTGACATCATGAAAAATAAATTGGAATCGAAAAAAACTTTTTCAGAGGATATAAGGATAATTAAAAATATTACTCTTGATCATGATGATATTATTAAAACCCTTACGATGTATGAGGCTTGCCAAAAAATAGATGTAAAGAAAAATGAAAAATTAGAATAGAGGAGTTTCTTTTGAACCTATATCTATTGTTTCTAGTAAATTTCAATCTACTAATAACGTTGTAAATTATTTGAAATATATGAACATTGTTTTCCAGTCTCAGATTATTTCATCAGAAAATATAGACAATGAATTAGAAAATACTTTAAAAATGATGAACAAAATAGTGGGTAAGAATGATTTTTTGTATAGACATTAGAAGAGTCACAAGGATTAAAGAGACAAGAGAGAGTCATCATAAGTCATATTATATAAATATATGAAATATTAACATATCAAGGGGGATTAACCTAAGACTACTATAATGAATACATAGGAATGAAAATATGATAGTAATTATAAAAATAATTTTAAGAACAAGTATATAGACAAATATAAAATAATTATATTCTTGGAGTACTAGTAGATGTGATTTTTCTTTTAATAATTCATCAGAAAATGAATTTTGATGACAATAGAATATTCAATTATATGAAAAGTTCTAACGAATAAAAAAAGTATTAGAGAAAATGTTACTATAGAATGTATTAAAAAATCAAATTAAATTCTAATTAACCTGATGATGGTCAAATTAATTGTTCTACATTATTTGATAAATCATCATCATTGTTTTATTCTTTACTAATTTGTTAATAAATGTAATATATTTTATGATGTTATGATGAAAAAATTATGATTTCCAAAAAACATGATAGTGTTCAATAATCATTTGTGATGGAAAATACTTGGATTTCAACATTATTTTAAAAAATATATGATATGTCAAGATGACATAAAAAAAGAATTTTGAGAAATATAATATTTTTAAAGAACATATGAAATATATATGTGGAAAAATTAGTTTACAAATTGTTCTTGTGTAACATAGTAAGAATTAAAGTTACACTACGTATATAGGGTTAGTTGTAAAACTAAATTATTAATTTCCAGTTTAATAACAATTTTTTCTATGTTTAAAACTATAATTGGAAAGAGTTGTAAAATTTATAAAAGATTATATCTCATATATATATTTCTGAAATGGTTTTTAAAAATTTAAGACATGTTTTTAGTAATAACATCTTTTGTCTCAAAAGTGATACATTTCATACTAAGTGTCGAATTAGTAATCATCCGAAAATTAAATGTTCATTAAATAATTTATATACATTAGTAGTTTAAAATTTTATTTTTTAAAATAATTTACATTTCCTAAAAATAATAAACATAGAAAAATTTGGATTCCTAAAATTTTACATTCTGATAATATAGGAACCAATAAGTTTTTGGATTTGAGATGACATTGTGTTTTTATTGGAAAATAAAAAATCTAACAATAAAAAAAATTTCAGTACAAGGATCATTGTTTATTCATACACATTACTTGCAAACAATGACTTATTTAATAAGATCATAAATATTATTGGAGGGAAAGTCGCATTTTGAGATAATGATCAAAGAGAACTTATCGGTATAGGTAACATTGTTCTTCTTATAAAATATTAAATTTTCTATTTTTATTTATTTTTAGTACATCATAAAACATTATTAGAATTATTCAATTATGTGATTAGAGTTATCTCATGAATGAAAGTAATGATAAATGTATTAGTATTTTTTTAATGATGGGTTTATTATTTTTTCCAATGAGCATGAGAATGTATACACATTAAACATAAATGACCTTAGGAGCCTTGATGTACCTTTACTTTTTAGAATACAAGGTCAATCATGTTGATGGAATAAAACATCAACACATTGTAATATTGGAACATTAGCTATTTTATATTGGGTATTACTTGTTAATGATCTTTCGGAACATATGTTTGATACTTCTAATGTCTATGATCCTTCTGAGTTTAGAATGAAACATAAACCATGTTTTAAATATCTTAGTGATGTATTGACTTAGGATGTTTTGTAGTTACTATTAATGGACTTGCTTAGTCATACAAAAATTTGATTTATAGTGGGAAATTTTATATATATTTTTTAATTGATTGTTACACTAGATACACGTGGGTCTATTTTATAGAAAATAAATATGATGCTTTCATTGATATAAGACATGTGTAGCCTAAGAAAAAAAATTAGAAAATCCTTTCCTTCATAACTATTCAAAGTGATCATGGGGGAGAATTTTTTGATTTGTATTCTAAATCATATTATAGTAAACAAGTTTTATATGTAACATTTCCAAAACATGAACTCCACATGAAATTAATTTAGTTGAAATAATAAATAGAATTTATCAAGATATTTATAGAATCATTCTAGGTGAATACTCATTTAGAAAAATATTTTTTAGATAAAGTAGTTAGTATTTTATTTTATTTATTTAATCAAGGTTTAATTAGGGCTTTTATTAATAAATCTATTTATAAGTTTTGGATAGGAGGGAAACAAAAACAAATTTATTTCAATATTATTGGATGTAAAGTATTCATTAAGAATATTAAAGCTAATTCAAAAAAATTTGACAAAAAATATGATTATGGAATATTTTTAGGTTATTCTATGACTAGTAAAGAATATATAGTTTTTAATAAAAAAATAGATTATTGTTGAGGAAATCGTAAATGTTCTATTTCATGAAACCTATCTTTTTTTCAAATAACCTCAACTAACATATTTGGATGTTATTTCTAAAAATAAATTTCATTCTATGTTGGAATTATATTATCATGATAGAATAGTTAAGAATATATGTATTGATGTTATACCAAAAGAATAAAGTCGACCTATTATTTAAGAACAGAATTTTAAAAATCTAGGTAATGAGTTGTCTATTTTTAATAATAATAGTGATAGTATCATTGGTGATGTAGATCAACTACTTTTAACTAAATGTTCTTTGAATAATTAAATTGAACATTTAATATTTTTATCTTAATTTTAACCAAAGACAACTGATATGGATTTAGGTTATGTAGATTGGATAAAGTCTATTCGAGATGAACTCAACAAATTTGAGAGTAATAAAATTTGTACATTGGTTTAATGACCTATGTATAATGAAATAATAAGAGTAAAATGGTTTTTCCAGAACAAATCTGAGGAAAATGGGGAAATAGAAAGAAATATAGTAATACTTATTGATAAAGTATATAATAAATAAACAGTTACTGACTTTAAATAATCCTAATCACCGATAGTGATACATGAATATTTTTGTATATTTCTAGTTTATGGAGAATTCTTAATTATCAAAGTATTAAAAAAGTATTTTATGTTTTCTTCATAATCGATATATGATGGAGAAATGTTATGTAGAAAACACCATAGTTATAAAAATAATAAACATCGATAGCGTGTTTTTAAACATATTAATTCACTTCACATAATCAAACAATACCCTAGAGTCTGGTATGATAGGTTAACTAGACTTTTGACTCAAAAATACATTGTACATGTAAAATCAGATTCAAATAATTTGTAAAATTAATTTTATAATAATATTATCTTTTTTTTAATATATTATCATGTAATTATATCTGGATCAAAAAAATCCTATCATAGATTCTTTTGTGGATATTATGAAGTCTCAGTCTGAAATGAGCCTGATTGGTTTCAATACATTTTTTGTAGGCTTTTATATTTAACAAAAACAATAAAGGGATTTTTATCTCAATATAATTATATAAAATATCTTTTTATGAGATTTGGATACGAAAATACTAAATTAATTAGTACACCTATCAGAATCTCTAATAGTTTAGATATTGATGAAGTTGAGAAAACAACTGATGAAAATATATTTAGAGGAATTATTGGATATTAAATTTATATAAAATATAGTCATCTCAATTTATTGTATTCTTTATGATATTGATCTATATATAATTAAAATCCAATAGAGTCTAATATTAAATCTAGAAGACTAATTTTTTTATCTTAACAGAACAATAAATTTATGTTTTTTACTCATCCATAAATTATTTTTTGAATTTTTTTCATATATTAACATTGGTATAGGAATAATGGATAAGACAAATACTACAATAACTTTTCATTTATTATAAAAAGATTTTATTTCATGGTCTTGTGAGAAACAAAACAAATTATTGGAAATCTAATTTGCATAATTTCTATCATTTGGATTTATTATATTCATTATGATTTTTTACTATATATAATGAAAATACCATAAAATATCATATTAAATATACAATACTAATTATTTTTTATCTTAAAGGAACTATAAATTTAGGTATATATTACTCATCAAAAAAGTATTTTCAGTTAATTTTTGTTTTCAATATTGACATTGGTATCTATAGAATGGATAAGAAACATACACCTAGAACATGTAATTTATTAAAAAAAAATTATTTCATGATTTTGTAAGGAACAAAATATAGTATCTATTTCCACTTTTGGGGATGAATATATAAATGTTTCATGTTGTTATGATTAGTTGTTGTGGATGTAATGCAAAATCACTGACTAAGGAATGAGTTACAGTAAATCACAAATGTTGTGTGATAACACAATTGTAATTTCATTAAATAATATTCCAATACATTACTCACAAGATGGGAAATTGGAAATAATTCACCATTTCTTTCAGAGTCACACACAAAAAAGATATATCAATTTACAATTCATTAAAATTCAAGAACAACATGGTAATATTATTTCCAACACTTTTTTGTTCATATATATATAAATATATTAAACAAATATATAGTAATTATAAATTTCAAATGATCATTCAAATATAATTTATGTTTACCTATATCCTTAATTTATTTATAATTTCATCAAAATAATAGTCCATATGTTTTTTTCAAAACCCCATTATTTTTATAAAAACATTTTGTATTATAAAATAATTTTTTTTGTACAAATATTTTCAGTTTTAAATTTTTTTTTCATTATCACAATATTAAAAAAAATATATTAAACTCAAAAAAATCATTAATGAATTTCATAGAACAATATTATTTTAAAAATTTATTTGACAGTATTATTGTTATAATGTTTATCGAATTAGTTTTTTATTAACAAATTCAAGAAAAATAGGTTATTAAATAAAACATTAAAGTAAAAATTATGTTTCTACTATAAAAGGGATCACTCTAATCATTTAGTTCATTTTTTTAATTAAAATTTTTAAATGTTTTTTACAAATCTTTTATGTGTTACAAATATTATTTTTTTACGAAATAAAATTTTTCTTTCTCTAATTATATTTTTTTTTGAAAAGTGATTTGTTTAGAGTATTTTCAAAAATAATAAAGTAATTTAATCTTTAAAATTAGATAAGTTTTTTAGATTCAATATGTGCCTTTGGATTTTATGGAATATGAATCATTTACCCCATTCTAATATTTAAGGGTGGGAGAGCCATTTCCCCAAATCCGTTTTCTATGAATTCTTCTCGACTCATTGAACATGTTAAATTGAAAATTCCAATATTTAGAGATTGATATAATTAGTTTATACTGTGTGATATTTGAAATATTCTTTAATATGATGAATTCAATAGGAAAATTTGTAAAGAAATAATTTTCTAGAGAATTATTTATGGTGAAAATTTCTGTGAAATTAGAGACAACTTTCTAAAAAGAGTTATAAAGATTCAAGGATAGGAAAATATAGTGTGAAAAAAAAACATTGGTTATTTTAACCTCTAATAATTAGAGAATTATACACCTCAATAGAATATAACATAGAAGAAGAAAAATATGTAAATTTTTACTCTATTTGGGAGATATATTAATACATTATTATTAAAAAATTGATGTTATGGTGGATGTTCTCTTAGATTGAAAAGCTTATATACCATCATACAGGTCTTGAGAAATGATTGAGAATATTAATAAATCCAATGTCAAAGCTTCAGTGTTTACATCTTCTTAGACATATTAAAAGGTTTTTCATCTGACACTCGACGTTAGAGTAGTGAATCTTTTGATGCAAGGTTACATGTTATCAAGGAAATGAGACAGAAATACTATTAAGGACCTTGGAATATTTGTTTGTACTATTCATTTAATAAAAATATTATCAATCTGGTATGTTTATTTTTCACATTATTAAATAAATTAAGAAGGATTCTATGAATACCAACATTATAAATTTTTATTGTTTTATTAATAATATATTAGTAAACTATCTGGAGGATTTCTATATAAAGAATATGTCTTATGGAATAAGTGATATATTTTATTTTATCGGTGAAGAAATAATTTCCAAGGTGAATCATGTTTTTAATATGATGTTTAGAAAATTTATTGAAAAATAGGACAAAGATACAAATGTTATTGAACCAATAAATGAAACAGTTATATATAAAAAGTTAAGGATGGCTAACTTCTCTCCACCGAAAGATCAAAATAAAAAAATGAAATTTATAAGAATGAGTTTAAGAAGTTTATTTATATTAAATCACTTATGAATCTAGGGGTCCATTATTTTTGTCTCAATAAGGATGTGGATTTATCCTTATAAATTCAAACTACTAATGAATTGAAATGGTTTGAGAAAAAGAAAGAAAAAATGAAAATATTGAATGAAAATATAATGATTGAAATATCATACGAAGGAATTGAAAACTCATTTGATGTTCAATAGATATTAATAACTCTATTCTCTATAGTTCAACCATTTCTAGAGTTAGGAATTATTTCTATTTCCAATAAAACTCATCCAAATACTTCATCCCAAAAATTCATATAATTTTTCTAAACCCCTGATATTCATATAGACTTTGGTGAATAGTCAAAATGGAAATAATATGTAAAATTAACTCATGTTCAAAATTTAACTAACATATCAAAAAAATCAGAAACATTATACTTGATTTTAAACTAAAAATAGATAATGAGTTTTAAGAACTCTCAAAAATTTTGATAGGGAACTATTAGATGAAATATAAGATGAAAAAGTGGAAGAATAACAAAATGATGAAGAATAAGAAACAAAAAGAGGAATAAAAAAAGAAGCTCATTTTTCATATTATTAATCCTTATTATCAACTCTGATAGCATCCATGTAATATAAGAACCATATTATTGTAGTTTCAATTGGAATAAAACTATTAACCAAAAAAGTAGAGGATGTAAAAAAATAACATAATAAAGTATCAAATAACTCTCATATAGATAAAAAATTCATATTATTAAAATATTAGATTATTTAAGAGTTGAAGAAAAGGTAAAATCATATATCAGTCCATCATATAAACAAATTTTAGAGTCATATTTATATTTATCTAAATCATCATCCATATAGGCACAAAAAAGTATTTATTAAAATTTCCAAACTCTGAAAAAGATAATATAATATATGTTATACTTACCAAAAAATTATTCTAGATGTAAATATATTCAAAATAGTATAAATGAAAAGTAATAGTCCTTGAAAATAGTGACTCATATAGTGATTCAAAATGAGGAAAAAATGTACAAAGGAAAGAATAAGTCTTATAAAATGATGTTTAATCAGATGGTAACGTGGTTAAGATAATTTTATGGTGATTTACAAAACCATGATGATTAAATAATGGAAATGAAGTATGTATATTTGGTAATTGTAGTATCATTTTAAATGTTATCATATGATTTATGGAATAGGGTGATGTTTCATTAACAATTCAATGATATGATAGATTATTGAAATGAAGAAATCTCAGTTTTGAAAGAAGAAATTTAGTTGTGGAAAAAGGAAAATATCTAGTTTTGATCTATTTAGGAAGAATTTCGTGGATGTATGGAATAAAAAAATATCAGTGAATAATTACTATGTTAGAAGTCATAAATATTAGAGGCTTTCAAATATTGAGGAGAAAATATAAAACTCTTAATCTATAACTAATACTTTAAAGAAAGAAATATAATATTTCATAAAGATAAGCTATATTTTCAATAATTTACATAAAAATAATATAAAATATTTATAGAACTCGACATGAATCTCAAAAAAATATTTAAATAAATATTAGTTTTGATGACTTATTATAAAAATATTTCTATCAAAATGTTTTATAATTTCATTTGGATGAATATATTGGCCTTTGTTTTTCTAAAAATAATATTATATCATTTTAATGATAAAAATCATAAAATAAATTCATTTCTAGGATAAAAAAATTTAGAATCTTGGGAAAATTATGACTATGCATAACATTAACAAAATAAAACTAAAACATTTATTTAATTTCTTCTTCTCTAGCTTTTTATTGGCCCATGAATTCTTTTTAATACAAGTTGTCGACGAATGATATACATAAAATAAAACGTTGAGGTAAAAGACTAGTAATATGATGGACATGAACATGAAACAATATAACATGTGGTGATTATAAACCTAACATCATCATAATAATCATGATAGGGAGAATTATATAAAAGTATAGAATGTGGGGATATATAAAAAGGGAACATCAGGCCATATTGGTCAACTACCACACATCGTTGTGAAAAAAACTAGAAACATTTTCAAAAATATTTCACATTTTTTATTGAGATACATCACATTAACAAATTAACTATAGAGAAATATAATTCCATGCACACTCATTTCATCATAAAATTAAAATTATGATATATAATTCTGGGCACACCTATCACATCATAACATTTACATTATCATGCATGCCACATATAACATATATAAATTTTGGACATATAATAACCCATGGAAAGGAATGGGTCTAATTTCATAAATGATACATTAATAAAAATTAGTATCCAAATTGAAATATGGAAAAACATTCTTGATATAAGATTCATCAACTGAGAGTGAAGATGAATCAATCTTGAGAATTAAATGGTCTGTTTTTTTAAAGAAGAGTTCTGCTGGAAAATAATGTGGTGGTCATAAAATTATGTAAAATACATGTATTTCCCAATAAATGTATTATAATTATAAAGAAATTATATTTAATTAATATCCATTTTAAAATGTTGGTGATTGTGGGAAGACCAAATGAAATGGAGTTGGGTTCGAGAAGTCTTATCACCTAGTGTCATAATGCTTTATTCACTTTAATATCATTTATAATCACATTAGATTCATTAAATAAAAAATAAAAAAACTTTTATAGTTAATTTCATTAATTATGGGTATATTAAGTAAATTTATTTTATTTTGGATGAGTTATATTGTTTAATTTCATCGTTAAAGAGTATTCATTCTCTTGGATGTCATGATTAGTTCATTTGTATACATGATTGGACGTTCATGAAAATTGATAATAATTATATATTATTAGTGATCTTACAAAATATAAAATTATTTTGTTAAATATATTTTTTATTGAGTATGAATCATTAGATAAAATATAATGTTTACCATTTTAGGTTAATTTTTGCAGTCTATCGATCACAACGAAGTTGTATTTTTAATCATTTAGTAATATGTATATATAATGTTTCCAAAACATAAATAGGTTTTAACATAAATATTATATTATTTTTAAACAATTATAATTATTTTATTAACATTATTTATAGGATTAAGTGGAATATTAATGTGCATTCCCCACGTTGTCAGTAAACTGACACATTACATACGATGATTTAATTTATAGTATAAATGATAGAGAGATCCAAGTTTGATTATCGAAATTCCAATAATATTATTTAATAATAGTATATGTAAATTACTAAATATATCATTCCATTAGAATTTTTATATGTTATTAGATATTAATAAAAGAAAATTAAATTTAATGACATAAAATGAGAAAGGAAGAGGATTTTATGTCTTGAATCTCATCTCCTTTAGAACCTCCTTAGGAAAAATATTTCTTGCCCATTGATGATACCAACAGATACTTTATGTTAGTAAGGTTCTAGGGAAGTTTATTGGTCATAATTTGGTCAAGGATAAGATATTTATAGGTGTGAAGAGAGGATGTGGTTAGGGGTGGTATTTATTGTTGAGGATAAGGGTGTTTTCTCATTATTGTATTCATTAGTTTATTATTTTGGGTCAAGACTATGAAATGTTTGAGAATTACATATATATATATAAGAATAATTAATGGGATTTCCATATTATGGTGATTAAATTAGTGATGAATCAACTAAGAGTGTATTTAACTTATAATGTAGTTATACTATAAATTAACATATTTTACTATTCATAAAAACTAATGTATTTTAGAAAAATAAAAAAATCACACCCAATAATTTTTCAAAGATTATATTTAAAAAATTAACTAAATTGTATGAAAATGATTTTATAAATATTAAAATTTTAATTTTTAATTAAATTCACAACAGTCTTTTAAAATGAAGATTTTAAAATTATAATTGATTTTATAACACATAGAAATTTTACAAAGTTATCATCAAATTAACAAAAGGAAATAAAAAATCAAAATTATATCTTATATATACATTTTATGAAAATAAATTTTCTTTCAAATATGTTAATTAATAACAATATTATAATTAAATATTTATGACTTATAAAAATTCCTACATTTAATTAATAAATTGTAAACCACTTATTTACATGGAATATTATATAATTTTATATTAATTTTATTTATAAGATTCCTATGTTATATTTATAATTTTATGGGTGATGTTATTATTCATTTCACCAGTTTACTTTTCCTTATGTTCGTATGACTATTCCTAATTTCATGTTATTGTTTCATCGTATTGGTTCCATAACTTCTAGACATACATTTAATTTAATTAATTCATCATTTGAACAGATTTTGTTATGTTATATAATTGATTTTATGTGATTTATACTCTAAGATATTACTATAAGAGGTGAGAAATTACCTTGATAAAAGTTAGGTTCATTACATTCTAACCCCATTTTGAAATTTAACACTCAAATTTTTTCTTTACATAAATAGATAAGGGTTCTTATACTTCATCACATACATTGTTTCCCATGATACTTCCTCATGCTTATAGTTCCTCCAAAACACATTTAATAGATGGGTTATCATGTTGATTATACCCACAACTCTATGGTACAAAATCATTACCATAATCTCTTCATAAGATGTATCATCTTCCAACTGCACCACTTCTGAGTTCAATAATTGCCAGGAATCTAGTATGTAATTCCTTAAGAGTGATACATAGAATACATCATAAATGTGATCCATATTCATCATAAGTGAAAGATGATATGCTATAACTCCTATGCGATCAAGGATCTCAATGGGTCCAATGTATAATAGTCTAAACTTACCTATCTTTTCAAACATCATGAGTGTCTTCAATGTTATTTTATGAAGGAATACTTCATCTACAACATAAAATCCAAGTCCATTTGATGGTTTTCACCATAACTATTTATTTGAATATGAGTTGATTTGTTATATTGTTTGATGGATTAATCATTATATGTCATCTCTTACACATGATATGGTCCAATTATATTTTCTTCACCAACATCATCCCAATAGTTTGGAGTTCTATATCACATTCCATAAAAATCATCATGTGGAGACATCTGAATACTAGAGTGGAATATATTATTCTATGATAACTCAACAAATGTGGGATACTAAAACCAAACTCCATGGAATTAAAATTGTTTGGTTCTTAGAATATATTTGAGTGTTTGAATAGTACAATAATATTTTCCATTAGTTTGAGGGTGATAATACATGATGAAATTTAATTCAGTCTTTTTTTTGAAGAATCCTTAGAAATTTATATGTGAACATGATATCACAATTAGAGGCAATTGAGTGTGGAACCCCATGCAATATCATCACATCCCTCACATGTATCATTGCAATTTTTTTCAAGATTTATATCCACACAAATAGTGATAAAGTGGGTTTTCTTGGTAAGTTAGTCAACCACAACCCATTTCACATTATTTCATATGTGTTTCACCATGAGACCAATAGAAACATATACAGTTAAATTATCCCATTTTCACGTGGGTATATGTAATAGTTGAATCATTCTTCGGGATTTCTTTCTAACTAATTTACCTTTCTAAAATATTATTCAACATCATATATTCTTAGAAATATTCCTATTCGTTTTTTCATAAAATATGTTTTCTTGGAGTTCATGGTACATCTTGGTACTCATGGGTTTGATATATAATGTTGAGTTTTGTGAATTTTACAATATCTCATTATTTATCAGAGTTTATGATGGAACACATAGAATCATTCCAAATTGATTCACCTCATCATTATTGATAGAGAAGTCTTAAAATTCCCATTCTTTTACTATTTCTAACATATATTATATCTGTAGATCACCCCTTTCTGCCTCCTTACTCATCTCTACGTTAGATGGTTGGTAAATTATTTGGGGAAGGTATTAGTTATTCCATATAATTATGATTACCAAAACAATCCTTTTAATTTATAAGAAGATATGGTATTTCTCAATCAACAACAGTATAGAGTAGTTGGTACTTTTTTTTCTAAGAGCATCAACAACCTTGGTTTTCTTACTAGGATGATAGTGAATAGTGAAATAATATTCATTAATTATCTCTATCCATGTCCTATGATGAATGTTGATTCTTTTTATATATATACTTTTTGTTCTTTTTATTGGTATATATTTCAATCTTTTCACAACGGAATATGATTTGAAAAATTTTCTAGAAAAAAAAATATCTTCTAAATTCATATCATGTGTCGGGTAGTTCTGCTCATAGATCATCAACTGTCTTGATTTCAATGCTATCAACAGATCATTTTCCATTACTACACAACCCAATCCATTCATTGAAGCATTTATATATATCACATAACATTTTCCACATTTTGGTAAAGAGAGTACAGGTGCCATGATTTTTCTTCTCTTTATCCCTTTTATTCATTCCTCACATTTTTTTCATTTGAAAAAACATTACCCATTTCGATATTAACATAGTTAGTAGGATTGAGAATCATGAAAAATTTGTCAAAAAAAGTTATAATTACATAATAGATAAAGGAAAAATATATATTTCTGTGATGCTAGAGGTTCTAGTCCATTCCCCAATTTCTATTGTTTTTGAAGGGTCCCCGGAAATTCTCTAACATATGATCAAATGTCCCAAGAATGTGAATTTCTGCATCCAAAAGTCATACTTTCAGAACTTCGAATTCAAATTATCATTCCCTAATATATCTAACATGAGCCTTCGGTGTTTTTCATTTTCCTACTTTCTCTTGGAGTAGATGATAATATCATTAATAAAAATAGAAAATTTATGTTGAGGTAATGTCTAGACTCTATTCAATAAATACATGATGATTAAAGGGGGATTAATAACTGTAAAGGGAATTACCAGAAACTTATACTTAATTACCTTTATAGATGGAATTATTATGAATATATTACTTCTTCTCATTTTTTGGTGATGTCTAGAATGAAGATACAACTTTGAGAATTACTGATCTCATAAAAACTTTTCTAAAAATTCATCAATAATGGAAGGAGATACTTGTTCCTTATAGTGATCCTATTGAGGCCAGGGGAGTTGATACACAACCACAATGATCTATCCTTATTCTTGTCAAAGATCACTAAGGCACCCCAAGGTGATGTACTAGGGCATATGAATCCATTGTCTTAATGCTATTAAAACTGATTCTATAACTCCTCCAGTTTGAATGGATCCATCCCATAAGTACATTTTATGATAGGAGTATATCTGCATTGTAGTTCTATTAATAATTTTACATCGTGATCAGTGGGAAATATGGGTAACTATTCAAGAAAAAAAAACACTTTATTCCCTCGTGATTGGAATTTCCCTATGTTGATAGCTTCCTTTGTCTCAAACATTTTATTAAGGTATTATTATTTATGGGGAATCAATACCCACAATGTTTGAGGATTTTACTTGTTAGATTCATGATCTTCCTTGCATTTGTAGTAGAGAAAGGTATGGCTCAAAATATGAAAATATATTTACCATTCTTGAAAATTTATATGTTATATATATAATGAGAGCTAATATATTCCCATTATACCATCAAAATATACCAAGGTATGTATAAAAAGATTCAACATAATAATCTTCCCACATACACCTATAAGAGAAGATTCCAACAAATGGGTTACAATGATTACACCACTTAGAGTTTTTATAGATATCAATAATTCATTGTTTTTTGTGTTATATTAAATTGTTCAAGAAAACATTATAGATATAGAGTAATTTATAATACAAAAATTAAATAAGGATTTTTCCACTCTTGATGGAATAGGATGTGTACCTTGTATGAATTCAATTTTTTTCTCCACATAAACCATAGGGATAAATTAATCCTTTAATTAAACCATTGAATTTTGCAGCTTTTAATTCTAAATACCCATGAGTAATCTATGTTTAGTGAACTAGATTTTATAGTGTCGTTACTCACTATAATTTTAGCATTGGACCATGGGTATTTCTCTACTTTCCTCCACCAAATTTCCTTCTTCATCATGAATTTTCAATATTCATGAGCTTAGTAGCATTCTATCAGACATTTGAATCATTTACACTTCCTATTGTGTTAGTTACTAGGATGATTCCTCCAACGTTTTTGGCATGTGGGTGGTTTATTTTTCTTTACATTGTCCTCATTAGATCATATGGCTTGAAACTCAATCTTTCCTTTCTTATCACCATTTCCATGAGGCCCTTATATAAAATCCAAATCCACATAACGATCACATCGAACAACTTCTTCATAAATCTCAATGTCTTGAATTAATGATCCTTTCAATGTTTTGGTATTAAAAAACTCAATAATTTATAAATTTTTCTATCAATATTGATAACAAAACATGAATCATACCTTGAAACTATTTTAATTTTTTTGTAGTATTTGATAGAATCTACTTTCATTTTCTTAATCCTTATGAATTATCTCCCCATATGTTTTTGAAATTGTCAAGGAAAATACTTCTTAATAATAATTATATTACATTCTTTACAATACAACTCTTCAATTTACCCCTTGGACTATGTGATCTTAATCAATGACCACTAATGACCGAACTCTCCATAGAAACAATAAATATCAAGATTCACCATCTCTATCTCATAATATTGAAGAATAAAAAATTATTTTATATTCATTTGAACAAATATTCCTTATCTATTCTATTAGAGCATCAACTAATCTTCATTGGAAAATTCCAAATAAAACACTCGATCTCCATTTTTTCCTTCATAGTTGAAGGTGGAGTTTCCACATTATTTTGTTTATTTTTCATAACTTAAGACACCTGGTTAAAAATCACACTGACATTTAGATATAATCTACATAATGCATTGGGGATTTCATTGAATAATTTTTTGTATTTTCCCCAACATGAATTTTTGGACTAGTTTCTCCTTGTTCCCACCATTTTCTATAATATTAAAGTTTAGAAGAAAACATAAGTCCACAAGTCATCAATAATTTAACCTTTTCTGAAATTATCATTAATGGAAAATCTTATTGTATCCCTATGTTTATAAAATATTCTTATGTTCATGTATATAATCATTATTATACTATGGTTTTACACTAAGGTTCTCTATTCCTAATTCCCTAATTAACTGAAACATGCTATGATACGAACTATAAGAAACATTCTTTCTCATAAATTACTATTTAGTCATATTAATGATAAAAATCATAAAATAATTTCATGACCATTATCTGAAGGTTTCCTGTCTTGGAAAAATTATTACCATTCATAAATTTAATAAAACAAAAAATTAAAATTTATTTAATTATTTCCTTTCTAGATTCTTATTGGCCCTTCAATTCACCTTAGAAAATGTAGTCACCTGAGGACATAAAAAAATAATGGGGCGATCTAAAATTGCAATAATTGGATAGATAAAAAATGATATAATATAAAATTGGATAAAAATAATCGTAACATCATCGTCAAAATCTTGATAGGAAACATTAGATTAAGGTATAGAATGTGGAAATGCATAAAAATGAAACATCAAGTCTTAGGGGTAAATTACCACACATAGTTTTTAACAAAGATACAATCATATTTATGCATATTTAATATTTTCTAATGAAATAAATCAGATCACCCAATTAATTTGAGATATATATAATTTTCGGCTCATCCATCACATCTTAACATATACATTGCTTTATATAATTCCGATATCTCCTATAACATCATAATATTTACATTATCAGGCATTCCACATAGAACATATATCCACATTCAAATTAAAAAAATAGAAATGTATGAGTTTTATTTCAAAAATAATATAATAAAAACATTGGGTTCCCAAATGAAAGAGTTAATAACATACTTGATTAAAAAATCATATAATTTTAGTAAAGAAGACACATTCTGAAAAAGTAAAATGTATGTTTTTTGAAATAGTTTCTTTTCTATAACATTGTGATTTACATTAATTCATTTAGAAAAAGTTTATATCCAATAAAATATAGTTTAATGGTGATGAAATTATATTTAAGGAATATCCATACTGAAAATGCGGGGAATGTGGGAAACCCCAATGAAAGAGAGTTGGGTTTGAGAATTCCCCTTTACATATGTATAAATGATTTCTTCACATTAATATCCTGTAAAAACACATTAGATTCATTAATTAAAAAACAAGATCCATTTATAATATAATTTTATTCATTGTGGTTTTATTAAGTTCAATAATGGGATTTTCTGAGGAGTTATAGTGTATAAATTTATCATTCAAGAGTGTTCATTCTCTTAGTTTTCATGATCATTTAACTTGTTTAAATTAATGGACATTACTATAAAATGTTAATAAATGTCAAGAATAGTTATTATATGTTATTAATTATATTACATAATTTTACATTATCTTATAAATAATTAGGATATATGTCACGTGGATTAATCATTAAATAAATGTTAATGGTGATCATTTAAGGTTAATTTTGGTTGGTTTTTATCACAATGAATTCTTTGTGATTTATCATATAGTATTATGTATATATGATAGTGTCAAAAAATAAATAGGGGTTTAAAATAAATTTTACAATATTTTTCAACCATTATAATTTCATTATTATCCCCCTTGAAATATTTAATGGAAAACTAATGTGCATCTCCCACAATGATGATAAGTTGACACATTATGGGTGATAATATAATATTTTGGATAAAAGTGAGAGAGAATGGATTTTTATCATGAATTATCCTTTACAATAATATAATTATAGAATATTTATCGTACTAGAGTTATAATTCCATTTATATGAGAGGAGTTAATTAGAGAATGAGAATAGAAAAAGAAATTAAAAGAATTTGAAAGAAAATGGAAAAGGATTTTACCTCATAAATATCTCTTCTATGAGAACATATATAGGGAATAATTTATTTTTATTTGAGGAAACTATCATCTCATAGACGTTGTTATGTTGATATGGAAGAGTATTGGGAAATATTTTGGAAAGGTTCAAATATTAAAATCTGTTAGTAGAAGAGGGGGTGATGGGTTGTATGTATATTGGAGGAGAGTGGTGTTTTCTCAGGATTATATTCATTAGTTTATTATTTTGGATATAGACAATGAATATTTTTAGAATTATCTATAATTAGATAGATTAATATAATTAAGAGGGTTAGATATTTTGGTTATTACATTAGGTATGACTCAAGGAATGTTTTATTTAAAATATAATGTATTTACTCTATAAATTACTTTATTTTAATATTCACCAAAAAATAAATTATTTTAGAAAAATATCAAAAATTCAACCTACAAATTTTTCACTGTTTACAATTAAAAAATGAACTCCAATTTAAGAAATTAATTTTCATAATATATGCATTTTATTTTTTTATTAAAATCATCATTTACGTGGAATATTCATACTATAAGATTATAAATGATTTCCTAACACTTTAAAAATATACTCAATGTCTCATAAATTAACATAAAAACATAATAATTCAAAATATTAATTTGTGGATACATTTTTAAAAATAAAATTTCTTTAATATTTATGAATTTAAAATAAAATTATAATTAAATACTTATTACTTATAAAACATCCAACACTTAATTAATAATTTTAACAACATTTATTTACTTTTAAAATTATAAAATTATATCATACATTTATTTATAAGATTACTAAATTTAATTTATACTTTCATGGGTGCAATTACAATTCTTTTGGTCAGTTTACTATTAATAAATGTTTTTTTACTTTTTCTATGTTTAAGTTTATATTTCATCGATATTGGTTCCTTGACTTCTATGAATACTTCTCATTTCACTAATTATTTATTTATAATGTTTTTATTATGGTCCCTATGTGATTTTATGTGATTTATAATATAGTAAATCACTATAAGAAGGTAGATATTACATTGATAAATGTTTGGTTTAACATAATGAATTTCCTTTCTTATTATTTTGGATGAATAGTTTTTCAAAAACCATTGTTATGTAATATTTTTTTCTAACATATCAGTATATTATAATACATTCCTATTCCATTTTCAAATCATAATTTCAATGAATTTAATGATAATTTTATTGAGGGAAAATTGATCTATTTGAGGAGAAATCTATCTAGGTGAGATATTTTATTAAGGGGGAGAATCTGAAGACATATTCCTATCAGATGAATATTTTTTTTAAAAAGAATAATTCATAAAATAAAGGTGATTTAATATATGATGATAGTTAATATTTTTTATAAATATTATCTTTAAATTTCATAAATGTACAAAGGGTTGTATGTTTTGCAATGTTAATAGTTTTTAATTCATAAATGTTTTGTTTTTTGTTTCCAAAAATGGTGACCATATTGAGTTAATTGTTATACTTTTTACTTATCTTTTCCTCGGTTTTAAAAATAAAAAATACTCTAAAACATTCATAAAAAACTATTCTATTAATTTTATATATCCCAAGAGTTTTAAATTGGATATTTGAAAATATAAGTTTTCTACTAAATGATTATATTATTTATATATAAACAAAATATTGATATTTTAATTATGATCCATAGGAATAAAGATTCATGTTCTTCATCAATATTATTAGTGTTTAATCCATCAGATAGACTTCTGTTCTATCTATTGGTAATATTGAAGTCATATCCATCAGAATAACTATAATTTCGATTAATCACACTTTCTATTGTTAATTCATCATGTTAATAAAAAAATTACATTCCATTATTCTACGTAAACATTATAATTAGAGTAATTGGAATTATATATTTTAGAAGTGATACATTAAAAAATTATAATTTTGATATGAAAATTATACCAGATGTGATGGTTTTTTAGATCATTAATTTGAAGAACATTCAGGGTCATTAAAACATACTTCAAGATTCATATAAATATATCCCTTGGATGAATGGGTATAGATATGATTGAATTTGAGGGTATTAATGGTTATGAATTAGCAACTGAAAATGTATGATAACTTTCCCTTCATAAACATGTCATTATCATGCAATGCAATGTTTCAGAGAGATGTAGTTATAAGAAATCCATATGAGGATTTTAAATTCCTTATAAAATTTTTATTTTGTATTAAAAGGTTCTGATATATGGTAAGATTGAGGAAATTCGGGAATAGAAAAAAGGTGAACTTGATCCAGCATGTGGATATATTCTAAGGATATGAAGACATGACTCACACTGATCGTTGTATTAAGGGTGTCTACAGAATTAGAAAACAAAATCACACCGATAATAATATTTATATATTTCTTTGTGTGGAAATATACACCATTATATATAGTATTATAACAATAGATATATTATGTTATTATTTACGACTTCCTTTACTCTTAATTCTAAAGAGTATGATTTATTTTAAATAATATTTTATGTCATTATATTTTTATTATAATATTTTGTACTATTTTTTATACATGGTATTTATTCTTCTATAAATTTACCTTATAATTTTTGTATTACTAATCATTCAAATTATTTCTTTTATCATATTTTTTAGAGCCTGATTAACAATACAATATTATTGGATCATTTATAGATCTAATATACACACTCTAATCAGAAGAATGTTTTTAATTTCAGTCATTTTCATTAATTAGTTATTTGTGTGTTTTTAGTTTAATTTTTTAAACTAAAACTCACACCTTATATATCCATCATATACTCTTATGATCAAACAGATAATTAGCCTATGATGATATGTGAGTGACCAAAATTCACTATATTAGTAAAATAAATGTTGTGAAAAAGTGTTTCAGACACTGTTGTATTTTGTGAGTGACTATTTTGAATCACTTTGTTTATTAAACATACTATTTTTAATATTTTTTTTTCAAGGGGTTGTTATATTTAAAGTATCTACGTTGAATATGTTCTTCCATAGGGACTTAGAAGGTAATTCCAATGTGAACAAGAGGTTATGATAGTGTATTCATTGTATAATCATATGCATTGAATATTTTGTAAGGTGATTTGAAAATCATTATAGATATTTTTAAGGAAACCATTAATTACTCGAGACTCTATCATTAGGGAATTAGAATATAATATCATGTCTATTTTCGGAGATGGTCTATGAAAGAGAAATGTGATGATCAATGTGTAATTATCCTTACCTAGTGTTATAATGATATTGTCATGTAATTCATTAGACTATGTTCTAAATATATTTCTACCATGGTGTGAGGAATGTGATTGAAACATGGGTTTGGAGTGACCATTCACAAAAACATTAATATAGGGAGTGACCCTTTGGAGGTAGTGAGACGTCTGTATATATTTGAATTCGAGTGACTCAATGAATTAGAGTGAACCTTCCTTAAACCATCATTAAATATGGTTTAGTTTATTTTTATACATTGACATATTTATATTTTATGAAACATGATCTAGAACAATGTCACCAAACTATGTAAGTTTATTATATCTTATGTGTATAATTTCATTACACTCTAAATAAAATATATTGATGTATGTAGGATAAAATATTATTGATCAATTCATTTTAAGTATAATATAATAAAAGTATAAATCATATAATCATTTAAAAGATGTCACAACATTGATTATACTTACAAGGATGTTAATATTGATTATGGAAGTTATAGATTATGGTTTATGTGTAAAAAATGAAATGATTTTCATTCCTTGATTCAACTCACTCCCCCTTCGCACTTAATTTCTACAGTAATACACAATGGTTCCAAAAAGTGGATTCAAATAATATTTTATATTATTGGGTTTTTTGTTCAAATTTTATCTTAGTGATTATTTGATTTGAGTTTTATTATCACCTTAAATTTTATTGGTGATATGGTAAAGGAAAAAATATATTAAAGATATATTTATCCAAATTAATTCCATAAAATAGATATAGGTTTTGAATATATGTTATCGATATAGAATATGTATATTTCTCTTAAAATAAATTATTGGATGAATTTGAGTCTATATTTTTTTTTATTCAATGATGTTATGAGATTATTCTAGAAGCCTAATGTCCCACATGATAATGGATCTAAATATGACAATGAGACATCAAGTAGTCTATATTATGAAGATTAAATCTTTTCATGGAATAATGATCAGGGGTTGCATTAATAAAATACATATATATGAATGAAGAATAATTCTCAAGAATTACATGTTATAGTGATGAGGATTTCGTTAAAATTCAATGTCTTAATAACGATTCATAATGAATTTTAAAATAATTTAACAATGATTAATGACATTCAATATGATGAATTAGAATTTAAATCCCCAAAGGTGTAGGGTATTAAGGATGGCTCAATGGAATTGGGCCTTGAATAAAGTGAAAATCAAAACATAAAAATGAAGGATGAAAATGTTTCATTCATGGAAGAATTATTTGAGTATATTAAAAATATTTAGTGAGCATAGGTGTCCATAACTAATTATTTTATACAAATGGTTGTAATGAATATTGTTAAATGTGACATACATGAAGAATTATCACATGATGTGTTAAAAATGGCTATTAAAAAATGCTTAAAAGGTATCATTATCCCTCACAAGAACCTTCAATAGAATATGATATTTAGAACGTATTACATATCATGTATAAAAAAGATTACAACCAAAAAAATGTAGTAGGATTTGAATAAAAAAGATCCCAAGGACAAATTTAAAACAACTATTGGATAAAAGAACATCCATCTCATGGATCCATAAAAAATTGGTGTCCATCATGAAGAAAAATTAAAACTAGTGAGTAAGTGAAATACTTTATCCACATATATAAGAGTATATTAATGATAAACGGTATCTATAAAATGATGATATTATGAAATAATTGTATATACCATGATTGTATAGAAAGAATCCTAAAGAATCTATTGAAAAAATAATATTTTATACAATATCATTTCAATAGAGTCATGCCTATATGAGGTATGATTTTAAATTGAGATTATTTATGTGTTTTATATATGCATATATAGATATAAATTAAAAAAATATAGGAGGGATATGTATCTTATATAATTACTCTATGAATACAGTGAAAATGATTATAGTTTACATTAAAATGGGTTCAGTTGCGAGGGATAACCTAATTACCACCTTTGAGGAAATGAATAGATCTCAATGAATAGAACACCAATCAAAAATAATGCCCAAATCTTGAAAACCATTGAGGTATGAATGAAAAAAATGTTGAAATAAGAAGGAAGAATTAAAATTTTTTGTAAAAATGAATGACTATGAAATAAAATACCCACAAAGGAACAAAAAATAAAAGGTGACATAAATGGTCATTAAAGAGGACATACACAAAGAATGTTTGGGTAATTTCAAAAAATATACCACATGGAAAGAGATGAAGATAGTTGTTGTAGATATTGAGAAATGTATAAACACTAGATTTGAAAAAAACATGTACAATAATTTCTCTAAAAGTGGTAATGATGAAAGTTTATTGTACAAAATAGGTTAAAATTCAATGTATAGAGAAAACTATTCAAATTAAAGGACATGGTTATTTTCTCATGAAATTGACTTCACGAGATTATTGAAAAATATCACAATGATGAGTTAGGATTTAAGGTTAATTACAGATATTTTGTTGAATAGGTTTTATCATTGAAATAAATACGTTGACTTGGAAAACTGAAATTATAGAAAAAGAAAAACATGAGAAAGAAGATTCCCACAACAAGGAATGGGTTATCAAAGATAATAATCTATATAAAGATAATAATGGTCATAAGAAGTCACATAGAATAAAATTAAAATCAATGATGCGCTAAGAAAACCTAATAGTAATAGTGCTGAAGGATGAAAATTTCATGATATGGGCCACAAAGAAATGTGAAGGCATAAAGAGAATGAACAAATGAAGTATTCTATCAAAACAATTTTAGTTACAAATATATATTATAATCTAAATAATAATGGAAAAAAATTGTTTTATATTGACACACTTTTTTAATACAATTGAGGAAATATAAGTTCCCCTCTCCATATATAACCATATTTGATACCATTTTATCATATTTTTCATGTTTTGTGGGAGATTCATTCCATGAAAAGGCGGCATCAAAATATGTAAAATGTATTAAGGAACATTCAAATGTTTAAATTATTGTTCGATCATTGATATTTATACATTGTTGAATATTAAAATTTTACGATATAACAACAATAAGATGTATGATAGTAATAAAATTTTGTATCATAGTTTGTATCATAATTGGTAGTATGGTTTATTGTATTTGTTAGTATAAAGAGAACATGATTGTCAATTGAAAATGAAATTTAACCTCAATAGATAATCATATGAAAATGTGTTCCCATGATATATTTGTTTTTAAATATCATGTTGTATCATATTATATTTTATGATATCATTTAATTTATAGTTTAATTACTCTCATGATAAATATAAATTATACATTTGTTGATGGAGTTATGTAATACCAGGGGCTTTTCAAATATAATATCTAAAAGTTTATATCCATAATAACCAACTAAATACAATTTCCAATTGACAATAAAATTTTGTTGAAAAAGTGATATTAGTTTCTAAAAATGATATCATATAGGTAATTATAGTGTATATGTAATGGAAAAATATAGAAAACTCACACATATTCTATATAATTCTTATTCACTACAGGTTGGATGAATGTGTGTTTTGGATCAATCGGATAGTTCGTTGGTAGAAGTGATGTTTTATGTATTATTCTAATATATGGAATTAATTAATTAAAATCGAAATTTATAGTTTTATTAACCTTTAATATTGTTTTATATTAAATGTTTTCACTAGGTAGATCAAGAGTATTTTCAAATATCTATCTTTTATGTGGTAAGTCTTCCTACTAAATATCATTCTGAATTTAGTCATAGAAGAAATACATTTTTGAGAATTAGATATTTCTTAAACCAATGTTCAGATATCATGAAATGACATAAGATAGGAAGAAATGATGTGGGAGAAAGTCATGGTCCCAAAAAGGGGATGATGTCTATAAGATTCATATCATAATGGGGTCATAGTTGATCATTATTGCATGCATGGATCATGATTCTAAAGTTGTAGATGATAAAATTAGATTACTTCTATTCATATTGTGTATATAAAATCTGATGTTCAATGAAACAATGTATAGTATTAGTGGTATCAAAGAATTTTTTATTTTGATTCTTGTCATTAATAAGATATTAGGGTAATTACAATTCATCTAAATAATCATCAATTGTCTCTAGTGTTAAAGGGTTTACAAGATTTATATTTTTGTTATATGTAACATATGAAATGTTGGATTGGTGTCACCTAATATATTTGGATGATGTTGGGACAAATTCTATTATCACATACTACCAAAGAGACTGTAATCCTAATAGATCGAGCATTAATGTTATATTATTGGGCATTATAGGGTAAAATGTGCCCCTACATTGAGCTTCTATTGCCATAAAAACACCGACTGAAATTTTTGGAAACTATAGAAACTCTTTATAACTAAAAGGCCATGGAACACCGATAGAAACTTTTAGCAATTTATTGTTTCACACAGTTACTATAGCATCTCAGGACAATGAAGAAAATATAAAAATGTCTCTACACACATCTATCCACTGGAATATATGGAATATTTTTCATGGGTGGACACATCACTGTAGTAGTGCGTGCTCATATCCATGGTATTTTGTAGCATAGATTGATTATCTTTTTATTGGTGGCATACAACTTCACCTTCATTATTAACTATGTTGATATACAGTTTTTGTGTGTCTGAAACATTTAATACACCCTATATTTCTGCAACCATTTTTAGTGAAGTTATTTTTCCTCACCATGTATATAGGGATTATTTTTGAACTATATAAAAATTTGTATCTATGTTCATATTTTTTGTCTTATTTTTTTATACTTTTATTCATATGAATTCCTTTTTCAATGTTACTATTTTCATTTCCATAAGAGAATATATATTTGATTTCATACCAATGAGAGTTTTATAAGGAATAATAAAACCATCATCTCGTTAATTTAATGTGAAGGAGCTTTGGATTCATTATTGTTTTTTCAATAAATCCAAATGTGTGTTTCTTTATATTCAATGGAAATTGGTTCTATCGTATGTTTGATTCCTTATCATCCGTAACATGGTGAGAGAGAGCATGCTGGATTTATTGTTAAACATTTACATAGTTTTATTGAGGTGATTGTTTTTCTTGATTGAGGGATGTATATCTTCCAATATGAGAATTGGTTCTACTATGTAGAAAATGTGAAAAAAGAATATTTTATAAATATTGGTGAAAACTAAGAATGAGTATAATTTTTATTCTATGTGGAAGATGGATGAAGCTGTCTAATGCAGTATTGGGGAGTACCACCTATTTGTGTTGGAATATTCTATAATGGAACATCTTTCTATAAAGATGATCCTTTTATGAAAAATATGTGGATTTGTTTCCATGATAGATGATAACCAATATAAAAATACTTAATGTAATGTCTATAATTACTTTTTGAGGACTATAAATAACATGAAATATTTATAGATGAATGGTTTATGATGTTTTTGATTTATTTCATAAATTAATCATAATAAAATGGATCAATAAAAGAATTATAAGGGACTGTAATATTGAGACTCACAAATTTACAAAGTTATATTTGTTTTGTAATTACGTTCAATGAAACATAGCGAATGAAATATTTTCACAGTAAGGAATTTAGGCTTGTGAAAAATATGTGGGTCAGTATAAATTTGATGATATTGGGGGAGAAGACACCATGTAAATGAGAGGTATTTTGGGGTTAGAAATAATATTTGTGACATGAAATGTAACGATTTTGAAGACATAGTCTAATAATTAAATGTCACATGAAAGAAGAGAGTTAAAATATACGAGGGTCTTATATTTTGTTATGATTTCCTATGACTTTGAAGAATATAGAGAGATACTCAGTAAATATAGATTATAGATAAGGAAAAACACTCTATATTTACTGATATATGGCTATTGAAAAATGCTATATGAACCATAGTGACAATGATTGACTTGTGTGAATCAATATATTTAAATAAACATATTATTTACATGAACTCCTATCTTGTGTGATATGAAGTATTATGAAAACAAATTACAGTGAATATGTTCTTTCATGGTAATATACAAGAACATAAATATGAAAACAAATTTTTTTATGAAATTAATTATTACGCCATCACAATAAGTGAACAATATAAAAAGTGATTTGATACTCTTTTATGACTAAAGAATAATTTTTTATTTAAAGGAGATATCATTTGGGAATGTGAAGTTGTTGAAATGATAATTTTCAGAGCCACTGGGATAGAGAAATGTTAATATCAACAAGAACATATCCATACTGAGTACTAAAAAAGAGATTTAAGTGTTTCATTGTCATGTGATCTATATAGATTTTCCACTTTGTTCAGTGAGAAATGTTATGTAAAAATAGACATGATCTATGTGTGAGGAGTGATCTAACCTATAACAATTAAATAAGGGAGTAACAATTGGAAGGTATTGATTCATCCCAAAATCCTATAATAAATGTTACACAAGTCAATGGAGTGAAATTTCCTAAACCCAAAACATAATGTGATTTAGTGGACTTTGTTTCATAAAAAACATTTTACTTGTATGATCCTTTCATTATAGTAGTATGTGTGAATTAAGTTAATTTTTTTTGACTTTTGGATATTCCTTAATAGATATCTAAAGGATTTCAATTTTGGTATTTTGGTTATGAAATCATTGACCCAAACTGATTAAGATTATAAATGTATCAATCAGATCATTATTTCATGGACAATACAAGTGTGACCCCATTAATAGTAATGTTAATATCATTTAAGGATGTGAGATTTTTATGATTAATTGGGGGAATTATAATAAATTTTATATATTGATTCACCACGTCATAGAGAACCTCTTACTAAAGACACCTGTGGGGAAAAATACATATATATCCAAAATAATTATAATTTCAAACACATTAGAGGGCCTCTCATAGGAAATTAAAACTATAATTCCATCATGGATCATAGAAATTACATACTCAAATATCAAATGAGAAAAACAATTTAACACCCTTATCCCAAAAATGGCACATTAATGGTTATTCAGATAACTGATTCAACTATAAATTTTCACAAAAGTAAATGTGAATGGTTCTCATGATCCTAATTTATAGTCAATATTCTAATATATCTTAAATAAACACATTGATTTAAATATTAAGGTATTTTTGAATGATATTATTGATGATGTCTATTAAAATAATTTTTTAATTTATAAGAATGAATCATATCTTCATATACTCATAATTCATATACTTGCCTCTATATATCATTGTAAGAATGTTTTTTTCTCACTCTCAACTGATTGTATCCATATATAAGGTTATTGTTTGGTAATGATACTCTATTAATATAATCAAATTGATATTCAATCCATGGAAATAATTATTTGGATTTTATTATCACCTAATTGATCATTTTATAGTCACTTCACTTTTAAAGATATCATTCATCCTTCTTTTAAGAAGAACCACTGATACCCATGGTGATATGTATGGGAGTATGAAAACCATGGTATGAATATCATCTATCCAAACCTTTAATTAATTTTTTTGGGTGAATCATTTTGATATGAATATAACCAAATGGGACTTGTCCTATGAGGATATTAATGATGAATCCAGCCTCCATATATAGTAGAAACTTTTATAATTCAACGAGAAATTCCTGAAAGTTTAAATAAATTACTATAAAAAGAAAACTATGTCATTTTGTCTTTTTAAAATCAAGATTAAAACAATACATATTACATGATATAGACCCAACATTTTGATTTAAATTTCCAAATTGACTAAATAATTCTTCTCACACACCATAGAAGATGTGATTGTTTCTTTTTATTGAATGAAATAAGATATTATAGTGATAAAAATCAATTATATATTTATATATAATCATCAAATCTTTTCTAGGAATGATGTAAACTAAAATTAAATCAATAACAATAAAGTAACATATGGAATTAAAAACTAATATCATTACCTAGAAAAATTAATTTTAAGACCATTTAAAATTATCATTACTAAAGGATTAGTGATCTCTATCACAAAAGGCTTGTTATTAGAGAAATATTCCAATGAATAAATCACATTATAGAAGATAATATAATTCAATTCATCTATATCAAAAAAATAAAAATACGACCGAATAAACAATGAATATAATCAATTGAAAATTTATTAGCCCACATTTATGATTCATTAGTTACATGTTCTCATATATACACATGCTCAGATTCATGGTTTCTCTGATATTCTATATCATAATAGACCTTATCTTTGAGATTGATATTCCCCTCTCTTTAATGCATTAGACTACCCATTGGAGTCCCAAATATAAATGTAACATACCTTATAACATTATGTAGGATTTTTATAGATTCATTATTGATATGGGAACCATCCGCAATTGTGGAAAATCATTTGAGTCTCCAAAAAATTAGGCTTAATGCAACCATTGAACCCATATCGAAAGCATACCTATGTTCTACTCAATAGTTGTTAAGAAGAAAATGAGTTATGAGGACACTTAAGACACCACCTAAATCCCTTTGATATAACCAACATAATAATTTATAATCTATGGAGGAATTCTAAATCACTGAAGTAGATATTATAAAACTAACCATGCTGATGAATCTTTCAACATAAATCATAACCATTATTACCTTATTGACATATTTGGTAAATATTTTTTGATAGAAAATTACAATTTTTTATTTAATATCAGTCTCCAAGACAAAAATGAATTTTGGACCATTAATAATTAATTTCAATAATAATAAAAAATATTTAAAATAACATAGAAATGTTAGTTGAATAATTTATCAAATACCTATTAACTTTATCTAGAAAAAAACGCTATAGATTTTGGAATATAAATTTTTTGTTTATGATTTTGGGTTAAATATTTATTAACACTTTTCCAAGGTGACACAATCATGGAGATCATCCAAAACAAATAATTTGTACCAATAATGCATATAGAAATCAACTGTATTTGTGGTAAAATTTAGATTATATATGTTATAAATATACTGAAACAAAAAATATAATATATCTTATCCACTAAACAATCAATTACCAGGGAAAGAATGTAGGTTTGTCTTTTTAAAATATTGATAATGATCTACCACTCTACCTTGATCATTCTCACCTTCCATACCATGATTTTGAATAGTTTAGTTGATTGACTCAACTAGGGTAACATAATCTCTCAAATTAAATATTTTTTTATTTATAAAAATTATTGAGGGGATTTATCATGAATGTTTGAAAAAATAATTCTATAATTCACTAAATTGAAAGGACCATTTGAAATAAAAATTGGACAAAAAATAATAATAAATAGTTAAAACATGGTAGCTTTAGAGACTTCTTAATTGTGATCAATTACATCAACAACCTTGAATACGTAATCTCATTCAAATCAAACAAAAATAATAATAATGAAGTCAAACACTCATTTTTCTAGTTTAGAGTGAACTAAATCCTAAAAAATAAATAATTTAGCTATATTCAATGTAACAATAGATATAATATTTTTGAGCTTAGATTATCATGGGAGGCCTACTAAATAAGCAAAAAAGGTTTACAATAAATATTATTTTATAAGACCCCCGAAGTAGAAAAATTCCCCAATATGACTTTTAGTCACCAACAATGTAATATTCTCCCATTCACTATAAATTAACAGAAAATACTATAGAAGAGGGAAATGGTAATGTGAACTCACCATCCAAGGGATTCAGCATATCCTTCACTTGGTTCCTTACTATTTAAAATAAATCCATAGAACCCTCTTTTGTCCCATGAAACAAAAAAAGATAATTATGAATTACATTTAACACACTGAATAGACTTCAAGATTATTAGGAGTCCTCTTGAGAATAAATTATTTTTAATTTCTCCCCTAATAGAGGACGAATCAATCCATATTCGAAAATTGTAATTTCTGTTTATTATTCATAATATAATTTTCCTTTACTAACTTTTATGATGGTTGAGGATTGGATATGGAATTAGACACGAATCAATATCAGAAAAATCCCTTCACACATAGTTTGGGAATTTTTGTAAGGAAATATCACCATCAATGAAGATTGAAAAGAAAATGAATATGATGTGGACACCTCCCCACAATCCAGAGAGTTCCAGAATCCAAGTACAGACATGTAAATTAGTGTTGAAACTTTTCAGATCCCCATATATGCTACAACCATTCCTCCGTAGTTGGTATATTTTAACAGAAATTAGAGACCCATGGTTAGGACAACCATCAGGAACCTCATGGGTATCCCTCTAGGTATTTGGATTCTTCCACTATTATTTCAAAAGCTAGTTACCCTAATGTTTTCACCACCTGTACTAATTTTTCAATGTCTTTATAAATGAAAATTATGATTATAATAAAATATCCCCTCATATAATCAACTTCTATAAACATTATTTTCCACAAATGATGAATACTCTTGAGAAATGACTTCGAGATATCCATATAAAAACATATGAACACCATTTGAGAATACATTAGGTGAATGATTATTTCATTGGTAATCAAAATATAGCCCATGAAATAACTAATTCATTTTTGAAACAACTGATTTTGGATAAGTAGTGGTATCCCTAACATGAGGATAAACATAGACATGGCTTTTGAATCTTATCCCTAGATTAATTCAATAGTTTAATTAATAATATGGAATGATCTATTTTCCCCAAGACAAGATGTTGATGACTAAGTACAAGAAAATATATCTTCTATGTGTAAAAGTAGATCTAAATTTCAGTTGTAATGAATCCAAATATCAAATAGAAACCTATATTAAAGTCAGATTTGATGTACCATTTTATGGGCTAATTTGATAGAAACTTACATCCAAATCTATGAATGAGAATGAAAACATTATAAGGAACTGAATTATTGATCATTTCTATTGAAATACCAAACAATGGTGAACCTTGAAAGAGTCATGATGTTTTAATCTACCAAGATGTATGTGACTGATAGAATCTATATTAGGAGGTCATATGTGGATGAGGTATCCCTAGGAATAAATTAATGAAATTAAAAAGGATGATATCATTTTCTCAATGACCATTATACCATGAACCAACCCATTCTAGGGGGATATAGTTAGTGAAATAGCCACCATTGGGGGAGGCTTCTAGGGAACTAAAACATGGGTAGTAAATGTAATTTTTTATATTCCAAAATCTAAAAAACCCTAACCAATATATGTTAGAAAATATTTTTTTATTCAAGGAAAATTATTTTCTACCCCATCTCTATTGTTTTTCATTATCATTATATAAGCTATTGTCAATGATGGTACGAAATATAAATAAATTCAATAAATAATTAAATAAATGTTGTATAAAAATATCACAAAAATTATAAAATTCATAATAAACAAAGATAAAGGAAATTTAAAATAAGAAGGGGAAAAACCAATTTCAATTGATATGCAACTATTTATGCCTTTTTTAAATGATATGAAACAATTTATGCCTTGTTCGGATGATATGGACTGAAAAGTCTAGTTGAAGGTGAAAAAAATCATATACATGGTTTTTGATTGGTTTTTTGAACTATAAAGATAATTTGTTCACCCATTGAACAACCCTCATCCTGACTATGAAGAATGGTGTTTCCATAAAAACCATTAAACAATCAATAACATCTATAATGAGAGATAAATAAATAAAAAAAACTCAATATAAATTGAACATAAATATCAATTCCATGGTATAAATCGTGACTATTGACTATAACATGAGGTTTTTCTTGAGACACAGTTTTTGAAACACTTATATGTTATTTTCTCAAGTCTGAATTATGATATATTTTATTTACTATTACTCATAAAATAATAATATATAATTAATTCATTTTTTAAAAAACATACCATATTCAACCTAGAACATCATTAGGCTAATATTCTATAAGGACCAATGTAATGGTCTGGACCTCTCTGGTCCATTACATTGTAAATATTCGATGTAGTCAAATACAACGTGTGTTATAATAATAATTTTTTATAATAATAATTGATAAGGGTGGCGTAAAAATATTTCATTTTAATTAGATTAAATGGTTAAAATTCAATAATTTTGAAATAAAAGAAATAAAATTGAATGTATTTAACTCAATGAGGCGAGGTGCATGGTTTCTTTTTGATTTATTTAAATTTTAATAAATTATAAATTATGTGTGTAATGGGCATATAATGGGAGGCACATGGAATAAATTATAATGGAATGAAATGCATGGGGTGCATGGGCATGACCTTGTACTGAAGGCTTTGTGCGGTTCTCCACAATTAAAGTTGGAATTGTGTAAATAAAATTAAAAGGGTATGTTTACATAATAATTTTTTATAATAATAATAACATTAAGAGGCACATGGGGGGGGGGAGTAACCCCTTATGGGTAATTCCAACATGTTTGTTTTTTATATTAAAATAATTATAATAATATTCATTTAATAGATTATAAAAAAATTATAAAATGATAATGAAGAATGGAAAGGGTTCCCAACACGCGCGAGAATATCATGTGATGGGATCGAGGGAGTAATTTTAAGATAATAATTGGACGTCAATAAAAATAATAATTATTAATGATAATTATGGAGACTCGTTGATGAAATAGAAAAATGAATTATTATTATTCCATTAAATAATAATGATAATGGTGACACAAATATGTGTGTGATTGTTAAATGAAATTAAATGGGTTTAATTTTTTTGGAGTTGTGTTATTATTATTATTTTAATAATAATACTATTTTCTTATTATAATTATAATTATTTCATAATGATAATAATATTTGAAAGAAAAAGTGTGCAACTAACAAAATTAAATGGTTTTCATATTAGTTAATAAAGTAAATGATTTTAATTTAATTTAATGGAACGGTTTTAATTTTATATGAGAATAACCAAGGTAAACTATTTTAATGGGATTAAATAAAAACATTGATGATGCGTGTTATTATTATTAATTTTATTAATAATAACATTGAATTTAGAAAGAAAAGATGGGGCGTGTTGGGCATGGAGTATAATAAAGGCGCCAATTTTGGTGGAGTGAGGGAATTGTGGAAGAGAGAAAATGAGATTGGGGAGAGGGAAGAATTATAAGGTAATAGTGGGAATAAATTTAAATGAGAAATAAATGATAAATATGATATTTGGTGAAGAATTATAGCGTGAAAGGGATTCCAAATAGTGATTGATTTTGGAGTTAGAAAAATAAATAAATAATTAATTAATAATAATAATAAAATATAGTTAATATTAATTTTGATGACAAAAAATTGTTTTCACTATAACTTCTTCATGCGACCTCAGTTTTATGAACCGGAAGTGGCAACGTAAACTTGAAATTATGATGTTCATTTTAAAAACAATGATGAATATTTTTTTATGACTCTTGTCTCGGGTCAATAAAACACTTATTATTAATTGAATTAATTAATTTTATTTAATGTAAGGAAATAGAGACGTGTCCTGTGTTGACCCGTCAAACAACGTAACAATTGTACGGTCTCATTGGGTATTCATTAATACAAGATGCATACCATTTTACCTTTTTATTGGCTATATAAGAGAGTGTCACATGTTATTTACAGACCCCTCTTCTTGTCCGCATGGTGACGCTCCCAGATGACCCAGAAGCCTTCCTCCTATCTTCTTTATCCAGGATCGTGTCGACGAGGTGAATATCATGCACCTCATTTCGTTCCCTCTTCATCGACTTCCTCTTCACAGTTTACTACCAAGTAGATTGTTTATATTTGACGGGAATGAAGCTCTTTGATGAACGTCATATTAATGTTATATTCTACCCCATTCTTATCCCTTCCTCGATATCATATTTCTGTTCCTCCTTGCCATGCTATGAAAAGTGGAACCTGAAACCTTATTAGAGTCTCTCTTGGTTGTTAGTGCAGTTGCACCGTAGTGTCCACGGCATGACGTAGTTGTCAGGAGGAGTGATCGAAATCCTCATGGTGTTTGCTCTCACATAAGGACATCAAAACTGGTTCAAGTAGGGATTTTACCTCTGTCTCTCTCTCTCTCTTGTGTATCATGCGGGGTGGGTATCCTCTTATTTTCGTGAGATACGGTTGAACTAGTAAATAATGATAATTAATGTTTAAATAATGGGTTTGGGGAATTTTTTTTGATGTTGTTGTTTTATTTCCATCAATTAGTATCCTTTGATTTTGTTGTGAATTGAATAGGATTATGCCAACTGAAAATCACGATCGTTGGGGGACTTTGCTTGTGCAATTAAATGTTTCCTTGTTTTTCTTGACTCTTTTTTGGATGGAATTTCATTGAATGTGGAAATTGTTTAATCATGTAAAGTTGGATGATTAATTGAATACCTATAACCCTAATATGATCTCCCCGATTAATCTAACTGAACCAATGTATTTTGTGGGTGCTGGTTGGGGTTTAATTATGTGAAGGGGTGTTTTGTCTGTTGTTGTCGTATGGGTATTGTTTCTGATGTGTTTGTGGTTATGGTGGTTGGCAGCAGGGCTACAGGGATGGGTTGTGCATATGAATAAAAGTGAAAGAGTTAACTGATGAATTGTGGGGCATGGTAGTTGATTAAATATAGAAAATCAATGGAATTCATGGGATGATAAAATAAAATTGTATTGTGTTGCTTGTGTTTTCCCTAACATTATTTCTGGTTGACAGGGATATGTTTTACGAATGATTTATTTGGATTGGTTGTTTTTTGTTGCTCAGTAGTTAAGGAACTGATAAATTAAAACTGTTGAAACCTGAAAATATTTATGGGGTTTTGAGATGTTTATTGTGTTCATAATTTCGAGGTAGTAGTGCTAAGGCATGTGCTCAAATATTTTGTGTAGAATCCTTAGGATGGGCTGAGTGGTTGATATAATTATATAAATCTATACATTTTATGTTTCTTCACGCACCCCACCCATTTTGAGCACTACGTTCTGAACACCCATGGGACAGGGCGTGATATTCTAAAACATCTAAAAATGGCTAGTTATTGTTCTTCCATGTGTTCCCTCTTCTAGGTTCTATAGCCCAAGATCCTTCGAGCAGGTTATGACAGATGTTTCCCAAGTGTCTTCAGGATAAGGATGTGATATGTTCCCAGGTGTCTTCGAGATGATATATTATGTGGTTCCGAGGTGTCTTCGGGATGAGATGTGGCTATGGTCGAGGATTGAGTGCTGGCGGGATACAATGAGCTTCGTATGTCCAGGTTTCGGCACTACCTCGAGCTTCGTATGGCCAGGATGTGGTACTAGCTCAAGAAGAGGGGGAAGCATGAGAGCGTTAGGCATGAGGGATTGAGCTGTATTCAGTGGGAAGGTGGTGTGAGGTACTCATACTTTGATAATATTAATATACTACTCTATTAATTTTTGATATTTGGTGAGTGTGGCTTGTATGGTTGGGTGGATAGATTCCTTTCTAGGCTTTGGTTCCTTCTGTTTTCTAATGAGGCAATAGGAAGTCTCCTCACATGTGCTTGAGAGCTTTAGGTTTTCCTACTAAGTATACTTGTATTCTCACCCAACGTTTACTTTCATTTTTTCATGAGGACTTCACGGACCATGCGGGACCTTTCTAGTTGGGTGTTGGAGTTTTGTTAGTTGTCGTTTTTTCTTTCTTTTTTTTGGGATCATACTTTGGAGCTTTTCTTGTACTTGTACATTGGTTTCAGTATTGTATAAAACATACACATGGGTTTGTTTTTGGGTTTATTTTCATTTACACATTACTTTTTCTTTTGGTGTTTGACTCATCCTATTCCTCGATAATAAATAGTAAAAAGGGTAATGCCTCTTATATTTGTAAAAACTCAAACCCTTGGTGGTAGTCACCACTACGGGGCCTACTGGAGGCAGACCTCTAGGGGACATTATCCCCTTTTCACCATTTCAATCTCTGGAGGGGCATCTTTGGTTGGAGGGGGTCGTGACAACCCAGGAATATTCCTAACCCCCATGAGATGGGGAAATATTTGACCATGTCAAACAAAAACTATTCAAAATGACTTAAACTAATAAATCCAATACAATAAGAATAATATTATTTTCTATAATCTAAAAATAATTATTCATGCATGGAATGTTCATTACAATTTAATAAATAGTCTCAAAATATAGGGTCATCCAAGCCCATAACAATAGAGTAAAACCAAAATAATTATCCATAATTAATATTATTATCAAAAAGGGAATAAATTTATACACGAAAAATCCTAAAAAAATCAAAGAATAATATATAAAAATTAAATTGATATATTTACATTTCTTGATAAATTGAATGTCCCAAATATGTTATATGAACCATCTCTTCTTGACTAATGGACACCACTCGATCATCACATCCTTATAAGATGATGAATTTTCTAGAACCCCTCCAAATTAAGATACCCTCTATGTATATATATTTTTCATAACCAATACCCTACACATATACATACATACAAAATAATTTGTACGCAATGTGTGATCTAATTCATATTATTATTTCATAAAGAACAATTGTAACTCTTTTAACAATCCACGATCCAAATGGTTTTATAATTATAATTTGATAATAAACAATGAATTTTTATTAAAATGGTAGAAAACCAAAAACATATCAATATTCCTTTATAAATGCACATCAATTTGAAAATTTGTGCAATCATGGAAATGTAAGAAACCCATTGTGATCATATATCATAAGGGATAACATAAATCCAAGTAAATAAATTTCACCATCATGGACATGAATCATGTGAGATGAAAACTGCAATTATATTATAGATAACCATGATCCTTACTGACATATAACTTATTGGCCTATGATGTAATCTTGAAAAAATAAAAATTGAATGACACCCATTTTCTCACTCTGTGGTAACATATTGTCAAACATAATTAATTTTTGTGGGGATAAAGATATTAAAAAAAAAATATTGAGTAAAACCCATCCTTTATTCCCTATTTAGTTCACATGTATCCAATGTTCACTATTATATTAAAATAAGAATAACTCATGTAATTATATAGAAATAATCCACAATCCTGAATGTAGATACTTATTACCCAATACCCCCTTCATTAATTCCGTAAAAACTAGTAAGAACATTTCCATATTAAAAAATTCCATTTTTAGGTGTGTGTGACAGTGTATATAGGTAATGAATAAAAATGAACATATGAAAAACATAATTATTTAAATTCAATAAATAGAAGGAAATCATGATACAACCATTACATTAATTAAAAATTAATTAGTTATCATTTATTTTTTTAACTAAACAAAGCCGTAGATATAATCTTTCAAACACCTTATGGATATCAAAACATAATTTTTAAGAATAACATTTTGAAACATTGGTTTTTTTTTCAATATTAAAAAATCACAGTATCATTTGATAATAATGATAAATGTTATATAAACTCCAATTTGGTGGTAATATTTTACTATGGAATGATTTATAAGAAAAAAATTGACAAATATGTGTGAATGAAATGAAATAACATTGAAAAAAACATATTTACCAATTAATAAATCTACATTATTCACGTAATAATAAATTGGAAAAATAAAGAGACTTCAGGAATACTAGAACCTGAATACTCATTGATCAATCTTACCTCATCTTTGTACACAAATCCCATGGATGTATACTATAATGAAGAATGAAGAAATAAAGTTAAATAATTGAAGATAAAAAGTGAAATATAATAAATTAATATTTAAACCATAAGAACATACTGGGTGATAAAGGAGGAACACCAATGAATCCTAGGGGAGGAGGAGTGATTGAATGAGAAACGTCCTACCTTTTTATTGACTATGTTGTGAAAGATAATAAAGATGTTTAAGAAATAAATGATATAAATTTAAAATTTATATTTTTGAAAGAATAAATAGTTAGGTAATACAGATAAGGAGATATTGTTTTAACCATGCATAAGAATCTATAATTGAGCCTCCCCCATGCATATTTTTCATGTAATTTTTGCGCATGTTGTTGATGAACACTACATAATAATATTTCCTAAAATATTTATGGTTATAAAAATATATAGTTGATTAAATTTTACGATAAAAATAAAAATAATGTAAAAATATTCTCTTTATATCTTTTGGGATACATTTTCCCATCATATGAAAAAGGAATTTAATCTAAATTTAATTAGAGAGTCAATATTTTTATTATTTTTTCAATTAACCGAAATATTATAATAATAATTCTAATGAAATGAATTTACATAAATAATGTCTAGAAAAAATTAGTATTTGATGGAAAAGGAAATGTTATACTGATATGAGAATTCAATTGCAACATTACATAGATTTAATTGAGAAACCTGTTGATCTATCAGGTAACCAAGGAATGATTTGAAGCCTCTTGTACCATAATACTAGTTATACCTCTATCATGATTGAATTTTTTATATGTTATGGGTTTTATGAAAATCCAAGGAATCTCACTTATGAATAGTGAACAGATTTTCTAAATACCAAAAGTGTAATTATTATTTTCATTATTTTACCTATAGGATATTTATTTGATTTATTTAATTTTTATTATTCTTGATATAGTGTTATTATATTATATAAAAATAAAAATTGATATTTCTTGTGATTAAACATTTGATGAATAGGAATAGTCTTGGTTTAAAGGATCAAAATTCTATTGATATTTTTTCTTTATAATTCATACAGAATAATGTAAAATGATATCATATTTTTTTGTTTAAATTAGTGTATTCTAGGTGAGATGAAATTAAAAAAAAGGTATATAGAGAAACATCGTGGCCCAAGTAAGTTGTGTGGACCAATGGGACATATTAAGTCGTATTAAGATTAATTAACATATCCCATTAGGATTTTGGTGGGGAAATAAGTTGGGTTTTCCCATTTCCCCTACCACAGAGTATCTGATGGTTTCCAACCGAGTACTCAATGTCCCACCAAATATTTGATTGGGGTAAACTAGAAATTGAATGTTGGGACATATCCCCCCATAATAATGAAAATAATTTAATCATATAAGGGGATTTATTTAAATCTATTTAATAGGTTTTGGTATCAAGATAATCAATAAGTGTGGATAGAATAAGTATGTGGATAAAAGATGACCATTTGATAATGTCTCACCTCGATGGTAAAAAATGAATGTCCTAAGTGTTCAGTGGATCTCGCAAATCCTAGTTAGATGGATAACCATGATTCAAAGTGGATTGATAGTTATTATTCATTATTTTACATGAGAGTTAAGGAATGAGATTGGTGGGTGTGTTCTGTAGACCATTTGATCATTTGGGAGAAGACATTGAGTGGGATTAGAAATGTGTATAATTACAAGGTGATATTGAATTATTACTATGATGTATAGTAAGTAGTGAGGATCTAGTCTTAAAATGGTCATTGCGATGTATGGGATATGCTTGAGAAAAGATGATCGATAGGTTCTATATATTTTTTTTGTTACGAGTGCCACTCATCCGAGTATAACGATGGGAAAGGGACTGGTAGAACATGTAATGGTTATTTTTTTCTTTATCTTATTATGAATAATACACTATGGGATGATAGTGAGTCACATCCTCTACCAGTAATGTGTTTTTTATAGGGGATGATAATGATATGGGTCTAAAATCATTCATGCTATTATTCATTGGTGGTTATAGTTTATTGGGTACTTCTAACTATTCTTATTAATGGAAAATAGTGATTCTAACTCTCTGTTTTATAAATTTTCTTCATAGTTTATGATAATGAGTTGGCCCTTCCACCATTTTCAATTTTTTATTATCATAGGACATTGATTTGGGTCCTTGTGACATCTCCTGTTAGATAATTTTCATTGGTAATCTTCTATATATGATGTTGTTACTAATGGTTGGAATGGTTGGAGATCATGCTACTACCATAACTACATTTTGATATAATTTATTTGATCCAAAAATAATTGTCCATTATAGTAGGTCCAAGAATAGTTATGTACATGTTATCACTAAATCATAAATTGTGTGTTAAAATGATGAGTTTCTTATCATTATATATTTCTCAATGAATTCATGCACATATATTCATTTTGGTGTATTTTAAATTCCCTATTAGTCAAAGCCTGTAGAGTTTTATACTCAAAAGATATGTATTTACTCTAGTATATGTGAATGTCTTATAATAGATTTATTAGAGTAGGAATGATCTTATAAAATGGATATAAGCTATTATAACATTGTAGGGTTTAGTTTATGGTTCCATGGTAAGTAAAATGACTATGTTTGTGACAAAATTGCCTACTTTTACTTGTTCAATTTTGTACAATTACATTTTTAAGACTTATCCCTTATGGGTAGTATATTTTATTCCTAACTTATGTATATTATTCATGGATTATGTATGACACAATATGTAATATTTTATTATAATTTTTATGGATTAGTCATAAATATAATTTATGATTTTTTCTATTCAGTATTTGTTCATTTATTTAATGATATTTTATGAATATGATAAAGAGGGTACAATCTCCCAATTATATTGAGTATACCCTCGCTAGTATAAAACATCTTATAATTAATGAGGATGTATACCTAATAAGATGTGGTTACCCAATTTTTTTATTATTTAGCTAAATAATATATGGGATATTAAAAATGTAATCAATACCCTTGATTTCATTTAGTATTTTCTGTCATGGTATATAAATGTATGACTAGTTATAATTTTGTTCAGATATTTATCGTATCCAAAAAAAATACCCATATACATAAGTCCAGGTCACTAGGGTTTATGGATTATGATTTTTTCATTCTTCCATTATAGATGAGGTTTCTTTAATATATGATGGTGGGATTAATGTTTTATAACATATTTACTGGGCATGTTTCCTCCAAACCTAAAATCATTTTAACTTATAATTATTTAGTTACAACACATTCTTCAAAAAATGTTGGAAGATTATTCAGATGTAGTAGTTGATAAAATTTGGGAATGATTTTCTCTCAAATAATATACATCCCACATGATAAATTTTTACCAAAATTTTGACATGGGATATATGTAGAGAAAAAAATAAAAAGTGGTAAGAAGAAAGAATAATAAAATAACAGGAATATTATCTCAGATATCATATATATTAAAATTTAACAATTTTAAAAAACATATAAAATTGTAAAACATAAAAAAACAAGTGCACCAGTGTTATACAACTCATGGGAATAAACATTGATAATCTATATTAAAACTCAAAAAATGCATCCAACATGACAACTCCATACACACCTTTAAACACTATATGTTATCTATGTTTTGGGAAATCCTTCTCTATAGCGTCACCACCATGACTGTATTCTAGTACTACTGATATATAACAACTTTTCCTTTCTTGGACCACACAACATACATTATACCAGTCCATCAAGGAGAGAAGATATATGGTTGGTAAATGGCCATTTGGGATATCATCAAGAATTCACATGGACCCTATACATGTGAATGTAATACAATATTATTTATTCATTTAATAAAATATAAAATAGTCCCACAAAAAAATTAAATACAATGGAAAGAACAGTACATTTCAACCATAAAATAATATCAAATGTAAGTATACCAAAACACCATAAAATATTATTTCCAATTCAAAACAAATTAACCACACATCTAATAGTCAATAAAAATAAGGTAAACCTAGGACATAATAAACATCCATTACCAAAATACACATTCTACTCCCAAGATGATTTACTACCCAATCATTATATGAAATTTGCATCAAAACTAATATGGAACATAAAAATAATATAAAATTATGACCATTTTCAAGCCCAACATGTATCCTACAATCATATAATAACTCATAATAATATTGGTGACCACATCCATTCATACAATGATTATGAATTAAAAAAATCAATATCCATGAAACGGATGCAATAATTCAACAATAATTAATTTCAAGATGCAATTTTTATTTACCATAGCTTTATTAGAATTCGATGACTTTGTTAAAAATATAATATTACCAATTTCAAAAAAACAATCTAACAAGAAGCTTTTTTCACAATCAAAATAATGCCATCATAAATTAATTTTAAATGTATAATTAATTTTATTAAAATATCACGAACATGAGTAAAATATTTTACCCCAAATAGATAGTGAGAGAATATATATAACTTAAAATGATGATGATATTTAATTATACTACCGAAATATAGATTGGTGGTCACTAAAACCACATAAAAATCCTAAAACCTTAATGATAATTTGTTCAACACTAACAATTCAATTTTTTCAAACCATACTGATTTAGTGTTTTATAATGAAGGAAAATTTATTTGAGTAGAGGGGTTGAGATTTAATGTAATTTTTCTTATATATTGATTTAAAAAACTCTATGATCCATGATATGTGAGGTAAATCAATTCAAAACAACAACCTAGATAACATTGGCTTATGACTTTTGACTTAGAAAGGAGATATGACGATAGAATGACCTAAATCTGTGTAAAATATATGATATTGGGCCCATTTTAAATGAATTAATAGTGTCTATATATGGTATATTTGATCATATTGGTTCCCTAAATGTCCTTAAAAAATGGTATTATCATAAAACATGATTAAATTTTCTAGTATATATGAATATTCATCCAACCATTGATTTTATACCAGATTCCAAAAAATCAATATTCATTACCACATAGAAATAATAAAAATTTCCATGATTGTGAACCCTCTTAAAACCCTTAAAAAATTTCCAATTTTACCCCAAACACATATATCAAAATATATATTATTAATATAATATGTCTTTGAAAAAATATCAACTATTTAATATCACATTCCTATGAAGTTAAAGAATGGTTTTTGTCAAAAAAAAACTCATATAATTAATGACAAATTAATGATTACCTATCACATGTCCTCTTGTGGAAGATAATATGGTGCTAAATAAGACATACTAATATAAATGATTATTTAGATATCATTATCTCTCACTTATTAATAATATAAATAGTCCCATAGAGGATGCTGACATCCATGTTTAACTCCACCTGATTCCATCTAATATTGTTTGATGTGTCTCACATATATTTATACAAATAAGAGATATGAATCACATCATGAACAATAATATAACATTCATGTGATTCAAATTTATATTACATAAAATTGTTATGCACAACAATCTCAACCCAGCCTACATATAAAAGAGTCATATTTCCCAACATCATAAGCCATTTTTTCTCATTCCAAGTTAAGCACTTTCAAAAAAATTAATAGAAAATAAGCATAAAAGGGAAAATTTTATTATTTATTTTTTTTAATATTATCTATATAAATTAATTTCCAAATTAACAGAATCTTATCCACCATATACTAGACCATGCGCATTCATTTATTTGAAGTATATTCAAATTATATTCAACATAATGGAGAATAAAATTGATGCATATATTGTTCCCCAATGGTAAGCATCAAAATATTTCTTTGATGATAGTTATTACATAAAAATTGAAATAAATGTGGTAATACTTCTATGAACATACAAATTATGTAACACATAATCGTATCTTGTCCCTAGGTAATTTGATAATATACACATAATGACGGTATATCAAGGGATGTTTAGAAGTGTTGAACAAATACTATGTATCTATTTCATATTAAATTTCCATAAAAATTAATATGAACAATGGATACATATATTAAGTAATTAATGTCAAAAAACCATGAATTGGTTGCTATTATAATATATAAATCTGGTTCTCCCCTTTGATAATATATATTGCAGATATTGTTATGAAAAGATTTAATTTTTTATGTAAATCCTTGACTCAATGATTTGTTTCATAATTTATAATTATGTTTCATAAATCCATCATAAAAACTATATAAATATGTTACAACTTAAAAACTAGAATAATAAATAGAATTAAAATTATTTATATTATTTTATAATCCTTTTTCAAAAACCTATAAGTAATTAATATTACAATGTATTTTTTCCTACATCATAAAACCATGATCCAAATAAATAAATTTCAATTTCATATAAAATTTATTCATACATGGGTGAACCAATAAACAGGAATGATGAAATTCCATAAAAATTACTATTTTATTAAGTAAATAATGACTAAATGCTTCAAGGAATAGTTTTTAAAATTTGATAAATCTTATCATTCATTGAGGGTCCTTGAACTATTTGGGAAATCCTGATTGATATACATTTTTAATATGAGGGATGGGATTCCCATACTGTATCTACAAGGGTGGTGAATGAAAAATACATAATAACACATTTTTACAACCTTATTAGTGAGATAATATCCCATTTATTTGAATATGACCACAGGTTTAATTCTAATTTAGATTATATAGAAATGTCTGAATGTGATATCCAAATTAAATAATTGAAAAGAATAATTTTTTTTGTATTTTGAATGAATGTAATGATTTCAGAATTAAATAATCAAAAAAAATTCCTAAAATTTAGATATAACTCAGTGAATATATATTACTATATATTTTAATTAATACATAGTATATTAATCTCACTAAACAAGTCTTAAGACATATTTTCTATGAATATAAAATAGCATAATACTTATGGTTATTAATTTGGTAATTTCATTCAAGAACCCCTAATAGGTTTGATCTAAAAAAATTATCCCTTTTATAAATAAAAACTATTTCTAGTTCATAAATTGTCCAAATAAATAACATATCCATCATTATGATCATAAAATATGAGAATGGTTACTGATTCCAATCAAATGAATAACTCTTAAAAAAAATTCTACCATTATATATGTTTTATTATTTTACACAATTCATAATAAAATCCATATTCCTTGTATCTAGGAATTTGAAACCCCAATTAAAAAATTTATAATATCCATGTAAACCCAAAATACTACATAACTCAAATCTCTTCTTCTGGAATTTCTATGATAACATGTAATATATCTTATTATGGCCAACTGATACATCTTTTCAGTGATAACGTTCGAAGGGATCTTTACATCCGAAATAATAAATGTAACCTTGAATAATTTTACAAATATAATATCATCCTATATAATTCTCCAAAAATATCTAAATTTTGGTCATGAATATCCATTTTTTAATGAGAACACAAGTATATCATTCATACCTACAAAAATAAAAGTTTCAAGATATTAATGAAATATAAGTATTATAAATTTCATAATATAAGAATAGTATTAGTGAACCAAAATGTAAGGTCAAATAATGATAATGGATATAAATTATACCGAATATAAATCTCTTTTATATACTCTCTCTTTTATATGAGATAACTATATCCCAGCCTCAATTCAATATAAGAAAACTATTTTGTTCCATTTAATTGACTGAACAGTTCACAAATTCTATGATGATGTCATTTTTTATTAGTAAAATTATTGAATTTTCAAATATTTTCTTATAAGTGTTATATATCCTCTAAAATATCAATAAAGGGACCTATAGATACCCATGTTACGGTGCCCAAGAAAATAGTTTTTTTATTACTATAAATGGATAACTTTCTAGCACAATTCAGCTGGTATAGTCTTATATAAATTGAGGGATATTGGGACCATCCCTATAAAAAATGCATTAAAAAATCTCTCTCATGCTCTAAAAGTAGTTCATATAAATCTTCTATAAAAACATATGTGCAGTTTAAAAATATCATGTAGATACAAAACTATAAATATTTAATACATTTATCTAAAACCATCACCAGTAACTAAAAAAATATTCTACCAAATCCCATCACTAGAGGTTTATCTATACCACCATGGGTGGCCTATTCCCCCAGAATATGTAAATTTCATCTTTTGGATCAGGGGATTTTACTTTTTAAGTCATTCTAGTCCATATACTGTTATATTCTCTAACAAAACAAAATTTTAATATATATATTATCTTTATATAATTTTCTTAAAAATGTGTTTTTTACCCTCAAAACAAAATAAAATTTAAAACTAATATATATATATATATATATTGGTGAAACATAAATATTATATATGACCATTAAAATATATTCATTTAATTATAAACTATTAATAATAGTGAAAACTAGTGATATATGTGTAAAATGAAAATAAATATTACATCTAATACTAATAAAATTAAATTAATATAGATTATATAATTCAAGAAATTAATTATTTGATAAAAAATATAATTTAAAGAAACTGGTATTTTATATATATAAATTATATATATTCTAAAAAATAATAATAAAATATTTTACAAATTGTAAATATAGATTACTAATAAATTAATTATGAATTGTTAGGAATGAGAATAAAAATAGTAAATTTTTTTAAAAAAATTAAAATTTTCCAAATATATTATGGGACTTTTTGAAAAAATAAATTTTATAATTTTATAATTTTAAATTCAAAAAAGTAATTCATTTTCATATTAATCCTAATACTACAGTATTGAGATTAAATCATTTAATATTTTATAAGACATTTTATTTATAGGTTAATAGTGAAAATATACTATTTTTAGTAATATTTCACATTTTATGTGAATATTAGTATATAAGTATGAATTATAAATTTATATATCCTTTTTTATGGGACCAAAAATGTATTTTATAAGTGAATTAAAAATTAAAAAGTGTTTTTCTTAATTTATAAACAAATATTTTACATTTTAGTATTTATGATTTATTTTTTTCCAATTTCATAATACATTATTCATTTAGAATTTTAACATTAAATTTTATCACTTTTATAAATTGATTAAAAATGGATATAAATTTTTTAATGATTTGTTTCAAAGTACATAATAAAGACCATTTTCATGATGTCTCAAACTTGGATCCACTTATACTATCCTTGGAATTGGTGCGTTGCAAAGCCTCAAGCGTGCTTCCCCGTACCCTAGAGGCTACCATCAAATGGTGAGGTTGTAAATGTGTTATGGTGGGGAGACCATTCCATCATCTCATAGCGGAACAAGAAATACAATAGAAAACATTATACATTGTAATCAGGATTTATAAGTAGAAATAGTACTTGCTGGTCCAGTAACCCATCTTAGTGGAAAACTGTATATAACGGTTATAAAAACTAGTGTGAAAGCATAAATAATTATGAAACTAAATAATAACTTCAAATTCCACAATGAAGAATCATATACATAATGATTTCATGGAATGATAATATTTAAAGGTGAAAATGTAGTAATATTATATAGCATACTATAAAAAACTAAAACAAAACACCATAAGAATACTCTACTGGAATCTTGACCATATACTCGGTTTTCTACTCCCATGTTCTAATTTTCGGTTACCCATATGAAATTTCTATAGCTGGGTGCTTTTCCATAACCATAACTACTGGTATGTAACATACTCAGGTACCAAAATTGGCTTAATTACGGTGTGATATAAATCATATTAGGCCACTACAAACAATGTCTACAAGTAAACCAGAAAGTGTATGTAGAAAAACCTGAGTGTAGGTATAAAAATATTTAATCAATACTGAATAAATAATCAACATCCTCCTCCTTTTTTATGGGATACAAGGCGACATTGACAAATTTAGCTCATTACCAAAATGAGTTTATGATTACTACTATATATTTATAAACAATATATATATATATACTATAGTAATATACTTATTATACCTATATGTTCTATGTAAATGAGGATGTAAGTAGCAATATACATAGAAATTATGTGATAGTTGGACTGAGACAAAACTCGTTCATACATAACCTATCTGAAAAATCAATCAATATCATGAAAAAGGTACATTCCATAAATCTCATGATTAATGAAGGATTTCATTCTCACCACTTCAGATGGTGGGTGAGTCATCATGGAAACACCTGAAATGAGGGTCGTGGTGCATTATTACCACCTTCCAAATAGTGTCAATGGTGTGAGAGTTTATTCTCAAGACCTGATGTAAGGGAGTGTAAAATTCCATGACCCACAGACCCCTTAACCAGCATTCCACATCCTATATCAAATGAGTAATAATATATATAATAATATATATGAGGCATCACATCTCATTCATTTCATTCATCATTCTTAAAAATAATGAAGGCAAATTCAATTCACATTCAAAAAAAAACATAACAAGAGGCATGACCTATCCACCCATTAAAAATTAATAAACAAGTCCATTTTATTTATTTAGTCCAGAAAAAACAACTTTATGTAATAAATTCAATTTAATGCAATCCATTTATTATGATCAAAACATGGGATTTAAATTTTATAGATCAATTAATCACATAGAAAGCTTATTTCTCAATTAGGAATTAACCTATAAGTTCAATTTCATTTTTAATTATGTCCAATCACTTATGAGGTTCCTTTGGTTCAATCAATTTTTATATAAAATATAAAACTAAATTTACATCCCAACCCAAACACTTATAATGTGTTCTAGATATTTTAATAATTAATTATAAAGGGGAATTTCAACATGCACACCCAAGGGGTGACAACAATTTTGTAAAAAATCTTATAATTACATAAAATTGACCCTAGGGTGTATAAAAAGGAAAAAATAATAGTTTATAATCAAAGAAATGTTTTTGAAGTAATTCTTGGAAAAGGATGGCATGTGACATGATGAAGTGGCTATGAAGAAACATTATTTCAAGGAAAACTACTAGATGATATCCGTAGGGTTATTAGTCAATCCTCATTTAATAGTGGCCTCGTATTTGAAGTGATTTAAAAGAAATAAATGAAATTGATCAATTTCATGAATATATGAGAAAATTTCATTAACCTAAATAGAATAATATAAGGAAAAATATAAATGTACTGGAAGTAAGTGTACTATAGAGAATAGATCTATATATCTAATTATTCTGATTGATTATGATTAGATCGTCAAATTATAGAGTTCGCTCAAGTCCTATATGTAGTGGAGGAAGAGGCTATAAGAGAGAAACCAAGGGGTATGTCCACTATAATTGGAGGGTGAGTAAAAAAAATATGGTTTAGGGTTTCGTTAATGGAATAAATTTCTTTTCACCATGAAAATTGGTGTCACATGGTTTGGCTGCACGATTAGACAAACCATGTAACAACAATGAGAATGTCCTCTTTAAAATGGGTATATAATCAAAAATTTTAATTAAATAGAGGTTTAATAGCTACAATGAAATAGTACATCCCCTAGTGCTCCTATGTATCACCATGCACAGTTAATAGATACTATAAGAGATGGGCTTAATGGTTTCTACTAACCATGACAACCAATCTGTTTTCCAATTTCATGTGGTTCAAGGCTCCGAAAAATCCTCATCCACCCTCCCTACCTCTTTGACTCCATTATGTAATATCATAGTTTTCCTTTTAAGGAAATAAAAAAAACAAAACCATTTCAACTTTTTTGAAATTTTGTTTGTTACAACATACACTCCTTAATACAACTCATCCCCGAGTTGGCCTTATGAATGTAAGGATCTATCACCAGAGAAGTGTTCTGTGCACTATTCTTTTATATCATATTTATTCACTGTGTACTAATCATGTACTTAGTTGGGATACTATATCACTCATACAAAAGGAATTGCCCTTCTTCGGAGTGTCTTTAGGATCCTATCAATATTACACCAAGTATACATCTAAATTGAAGAATCCATTTATAAGTGAACAACATCATGCTAGAAGACATGTAATATGTATATATAACATCATTGAGGATGATATACATTGAGAGGTTCAATAATGGACCAATATCTACAAGTTATTTCTATATAGTAATTCACCGATCATATTCTTTATAGAATATGAAAAGGAAAAATGAATTTTGGCATGATATTACCCTACCTCTGAACAATTCTCCGAAAAACCCTGGGTGAAACTCACAACAATACCTAATCATAGACCCTGATATCATGTGGTCTTCAATTCTAGTTGGCATATGACTGCTATCTAGACTGAGTTATCAACATGTTATTTCTTATAAACTGGATATGTTATATAGTTAGTTGAATAATACGTGGTATAGAAATTCTACCTCCCCAACATCTATCCTTCACTATGGTGAATAGGAAGGAATAAAATATAAGGATTCATAAGGATCCATCTCGATGGTATCAGGAATGGTATTACCATAAGATAAATGAACAATGGGTGTGTGTTTCTCCAAAATCCCCCCGCAAATTCTAGTATGCATGGATGGTTCATGTCAAATAACATTGGAATCGTACATTTTGTATGACCATCAGTATGAGGGAGATCAATAATTCCTCTAAGAACCGCTATACACAAGTCCATATTAAACCCCTTATAGAACCATGATTTATGACAAGTGTCTTTGTTGGAAATGATAAAAAAAGTATCTTAATAAATTTTCATATCCTCCTTGGAATATAGCCTCCCTCATTAGTCTACTATAATTGTATATTTATAGTTAAAAAGTGTGTGACATTCTCCAAATGATCAATGACAACCCAAACTGTATTTTTTCGATGAGGTGATCTCGGTAAAAAAGTCATGGAATACATAGGAACATCATCCCATATCCACTCAAGAATGTACAACGACTATAAAATTCCTATTGGTTAATAATGTACTTCTGTCTCCTTAAAAAAAGTGGAACACCAAGTGTTAAATCTTACAATTTCTCATTTCATAATAGGAAACCATTTCTAGTGATGTAAATATCAATAAATATTTTTGACACCAGGATAAACCACCCAAGATAAGGCATGATATTCTCTCATTATTTCCTCTCTGATGTATGTTGGTATACATATGCACCCATGATTGTGTAATGTATCATCCTCATCCATGGTTCAACCAAAAGATGAATCTTCCACTAAAAAATATTCCCTTGGGACTAAGACCTTAAGAACGAATATTTTTATAAAAATAACTTTTGTCATATGGGTATATGTCACAACTAAGGTTGAGAAGAGAGTCGATATAATGCTCCTAAACCTCAATATGAATTTTTAAAAACCTGTCCACGAGAATCCACCCAACCCAAGCTTCTTGAACATCTATTATTTTAGTTTTTTGGTTGAGATCATCATCTCCTTAATATCAATTTACATGTATATATGAATGTGTGAAATCAAGAAAATTAAGGTACTCATCCCATCTACACTACCTAAGATTAAGATATCACTATGTAAATAAGCACATGACGTTGTTGTGACTAGTGAATACCATATAAATATCTCTATGTATGTAATGTATCCCATGGGATTGAACATGAATGACAAGTGTTATCTCAAAGTCTTGTATTGGGTTTTTCCTCTCTTTGGGTCTTATCTAATGTCACCTGTACATGATGACTCACTCATCCAATATCAAAATATCACACATCTTGATACATGATATGTCATAAATATTTTATATCTTCATCCTATTTGTAGATGAATCGTTAAGCATGTAGAATTATTTCTACCCTACAACTCCACAAATTCTATATCACAATCTTCAATACATACACTTTTATGCCCTTCATGGTAAAGATCATAATCAGCAATGTATGGTGTAATAAATAAAAGATGATGTGTTTTTAATACTCAAATATCCCTGAAAACTCTATGTAAAACATGTTCATGGGTTGTTCCTAGGAAAACAATTTTCCCAATGTCACTTGGGTTTAATGAAACAATTGACTCTACGATGATATGTTCCACGATGTTGATTTTTTTGATCCAAATGTATAATTTTATAAGGATTTAATAATGTTGGTTCTACCTTATTATACTCAACAAAATCTTATGATAGTTTTAATGGTCTTTTTTAGAGAGTGAATACACTGACATGTCACCATAAGACCACCAAAAATGAATCCATGTACAGGTGGAACACCAGATTCATCAATTCCAAAATGAATGAATTTTTATTCTTGAGATATAATGACATGAATAGGTACTGATAAACACCTTAATTTCTAGTAATATATGTGCTAAGAATGTATGATGTCCTAAAATGCACCTGATGATAGCCCGACCTCAAATGAATCATTACAAAACACTAACTCTAAGGATATGATCAATGAGTTTTCCTATTCAAAGTAGTGGATAACCATTGTTTACAATAAGTGGTTCAGCTAACTATAATTTATTCAATGCTTAAGAGTACCATCTTTCATGATGTAAAAAGGACTAGTGAACCCCATGGATATGTCTTGGGAAATGTGAGGCATAAATCCTCTAGATCCATGACTATTTCTTATGATTAAAAAGATCAATAAATTACATCCTATAATAAATATTGGTGATTTATGTTACTCATGGAACTATATTAATGGTAAACTCAACATTTTTCACTGTATTTATCCCATAAAAATCATTAGGGAAGATTCTCCTAAAACACTCTAACATATGAGAAAAAATAGGGGTATATGAGCCATATTCTTCAAGGAAAAGACTAGTGATATTATTTTTCACAATACACAAACACTTTTATTCATTTATTTTTCTCATATATTGCACATCCCTTTCTCCCTTATACATGGTCAAATCCCTCCCCAGTAATGTGAACATTACCCTCTAACAATATAACTTAATCTGTTCTCATTATGGAACTAATCATTCCATACCAATGATTATATCATATCCCATCATGTCATTGATGAAATGAAAACATACAATGAGGTATCCACAAATTACAAAAAGATAATAATTACATCAGTGTATGTTCTCTGATCAGATACATACTCAGGTATCAAGCAACATCACACCCAAAAAGTGTTGAATCTTGAGGCCCATACTATCTATGATCATATCATATATAAATTAATGGGATGCACCTTTGTCAAATTAATAAGACACTACTGTGGATGCTAAAATATTATTCCATCATATAGTAGAAGGTATGGGTTATCTTCTCCTCCAACATAGGGTTCACTACATGTAATTGGATGGTTCCATAAAATTGAGTGATAAACTGACTACCATGACCAAGCACGATGTACTAGCACATAAAATCTTAAGACTGACTAACATTACCTCTTCCACTTCCTCGTCTGGAGCCTCTTGTGGTATTCTAATTTCATAATTATTTTGATAGTATTGTATTTACTCTGAATCATTGAGTATGCATAGATCCTCTCTCCATATGTATTTATCTAATGATCATTTCGAACATTATATATTCCACATCCATTAATAGCCTTATTAGTCCACTAGATTTCATAAGCACTGGTTTTTCATATGTCCCAGATTCCTAAACTAGTGAAATATCAATAAACTATTATTATGAGTCACATGGCAATGGATATCCCCATGAGAAACCTGAAAGAGATAACTGCACCGACTAGAAGAATCAGTAATAGATTTAGGTCTCATATCTCTCTAACTCACACTATCAGATTCCCTCATATTTCACTCTATAATAATGGATAGATTGAAAATATTATTAATAGTAATCATTCTGAAAATTTTCACCTGTAATCAAATGGATTATATTTTCCTATCCTAAAATCACCTAGCGATCATAATATCATCACCCACTGATGTAGGAAAGAAATACTACATCTCAGATAGAATAGAAGAATAATTATTGAAATACATGGATCCCTACTATTGTTTCATAAAATATATAGATATTTCATCATTTAGATTCTATAGAATGAAAAATTCATAGAAGATCAATTGGAAAACTGTATAAAAATGATCACAATATCAATCATGCTGGTTAATAAAAACCCACCATCTACTTATAGAACCATGTAACATGTAAGAAGAAATACTCACCCTCTTCTTTGGAAGAATCTATAGATTTTCAAACAAACAAATAATATATTCAACGTAAGACTCATCAGCATGAGGTCAACGATCCCACCAATATAGGTCTTCTACTGCTTCTTGAACTCCGGTGTTGACATTCCATACTAGGGGTTTGTCGAGAAACACATTACATATATGAAAACAAACACAGAAATCCATTACAAAACTACGCATCGGTGCCCATATCCGGAAATGGAAGATATGCCAAGGGTGGAAACTGAGGATGGATTAGTGGAGGGTCATGGTATGACTCCTATTGGGCATGATCATCACCAAATTCATATTACGAGACTAGAGGACATTGTAGAGGAATGATGGAACAAATCCATATTAAAAACTCATGATAGAACATGGAAACTAAATTTTTTACATATAGATGTATATGATAGGTATATATACTTCCTATAAATAAATCACATGACTCTACCTACTCAAAATTTGTTTTTAGGTGTTGGAAAAAATCATTATAGGCTATAAGAACGTAAGAGACTTTCCAAATACCCACAACTAAGATCAGGTTCTTGTCTAGGTCTCAATTTCACGTATTTGATGGTAATTTAATTTTAAAAATATATTCAACTAAAATATGATATTTTTCAAATATTTATATATCATTAAATGGTTGAATTATATGGATCACCTTTTCCAATCCTTAAGGGTCCATACTCAACATGAATATAAACATGACGTCTACTTAATCCATACCATAACATATTCCAGACCATGAAACTAATGGTCCTTGAACTAGTATTCCATAACTGACTACATAAGGTTTCTACATTTTATAATGTGGGAAAACAATTAGGTCTTGGAAGGAACATTATGTATCAATTATATTTTCTAATCCCATACAATAGATTCCAACACATTTTTATATATAATAATAAATGAACCAATAAATTTCAATTGGAAAATGATCATTGAATGCAATCATACAATAGAATAATGATAAATTATTAGTCTGACTATTACAATAATGATCCTTATAATGTAGCACCCTAATATCATAGGGCCAATGAAAAATAAAAACTACTACAATAATAATAATACTTATAGATTAAAAAGTCATGTGGGTCACCCAATGGAGATGTTGTATCAAACATAAAAGGAGAAATCAATAAATATAATTACCCATCCTAGGTAATTTGGGGTTCTACTATACATGGGTTAAGAAAGTACTAGTATTGGTTGATTTCAAAATTGAAAATCTTCCTGGTCTTCTGTCTAATACTTATATTGTAGGAAAAAAGGAAAAAATACCTCTAATACAACTTTGTAATTCCTCGATCCATGATCCACTCAACTCGTGCCCCATGCCAGTCTGCCACATAGCATCAACAACACCTCACATTAAGCTAGAGGTTGTAAAAAAGCAATGTGGGTGTAATGGATGTAGAATTGTGATATTATACCCTATTATCAGATTGGAACAACAAATTAAAATAGATAGAAAACAACAACCAAAAATTTATTTATAAGTAATCTCAATAATTATTAGACGAGTAACCCATCGTAGTAGAAAATATTATAAAATAGATATAAGAAACAAGTGTGGAAGCATATATAGATGATAAATTGAATAATAATATCAAAATATACTATGTATTTTCATATAGAAAATTATTTCATGGCTTTATAATATATAAAGGAGAATATGGGATATGCATATAGAACATGTTATACAAAACTACAAAACGATAAAAGACTACTCCACTAGAATCATAAAAATATTCTCAGTCTTATACTACACTTATCCAACTATAATTAAATCAGAAATATTACATATAGTTTGTCCCATTCCCTTATCTATACCTATATAAATGTAATATACTCGGGTACTAATGGAATCCAAAGTAGCGTGTGAGAGAAAATTATAGTAGGCCACCACTAATGGTGTATCGAAGTAATATATGTTGTGTAAATAGATAAATCAGTGTGTAGGTATTACAGAATATTAAATAATGCGGAATAAATAATCACTATCCATCTTAGGTTTTTAGGGGACACCTACTATCTCTACCTAATTTGGATCATTGATGGAATGAGTGTTTAATCAACAACAATATATATAGTAATAATATATATATATATAGTATAGGTTTATATAACATCAACCTATATAGACTATGAATTCAAAAACATAAGAATCGATATACCTCGAATACTATGTGTTGGAAACAAGGAGGTGTAACCTAGTCATATAACCAGTTTAACAAGACTATAATCTCACGGAAAATGGTACATGACCTAAATATGCGGAAAAATGAGAGATTTCATCCTTGTTAATTGATATGTTAGATGACACATTATGTTGGCAACTGAAATAAGGGATGTGGTTCATCATTCCCAACATCCAAATAGTGTCAATGATACGAGACATCATGATCAACACCTGATGTAATGGAGTAAAAACATTATTCCCAACAAAACCATTAACTATCTTTCTACAACTTATATAAAGGAATTAATCAAATATATAATAATATACATGAGGAATAACCTCTCATGAATTTTATATATCAATCCCATATATAACCTAGTGCATTTAAATTAACATTTAATATTAAATTAAAAAGAGTAGTTGACTTTCCCCCATTAAAATTCAATCAATTAGTGAATTTTATTCATTTAAGAAATTAAAAACATCATGGTACAATCCATTCAATTTAAAAAATCCATTTAATGAAATCAAAAAATGGAAAGTCCATTTTTTGATCAATGAACCACTTAGACAGTTACTCTATCAACTAGGTAATTACATATAAGGGGAATTCTATTTATAAGTCAGCCTTTGAACTTATGAGGTGCAATGGGTTCAACCAAAATTTATATAAAATAATAAATTTAATTAATATCTCCATCTAAACACATAAAAGTAATTTTTAAATTTATATAATTAATTATAATGTGTTATTTTAACTGAAACACCAAAGGGGTGATGTTCACATCCTTTAATTACATAACCACAATCATTCTGGGTATAACAAAGTGCGTAAAAACAATTTAAAATAAAATAACTCATTTTAACGAAATGATCAAAAAAGGATGGTGTGATGAAAAATAAAAATAATATTAAAACAAATTTTTTATCAACAAAAACAACTATATCTCTTACCATTGGTTTTTTGATGACTCTTTATTCGATGATGGACTCAAATTCAATGTAGATTGATTGAAATTGAAGAAGCTGATAAATTACAAGAAAATATGGCATAAGATATTGCACCAATATTTCAAAATGGATGGGAATATAAACTTATACAAAAAGAAATTAGACTCAAAATCACATGTTTTTCTATCCAATTATTTTGACTCATCTTGAATCAGACATCAGATCGAATAAATATATCAATTATTAGATTTTGTGGTAGAAGAATTTAAAAGAGAGAAACCAAGGGTTTTATCCACTATAATGGTAGAAGGAAGCAATAAAATAGTTTTTAAGGATTAATTATGTAAAAACTGTCATTTCACCCTCAAAACTAGGGTTGCACAGTTTTTGTCAAGGTTGTCCATACTATGTGCCTACCATACGGATAGCCACCATTAAAGTGGTCTGTAGTCACACACAATCACACACATGGGATTGTAGGGTTGTAGACAAACCATGTGGACCTTTGTTATCCTCTTTATCACCCCAACCTAGTTAAGAAAGTCCATGTGGGTTGGGATGCAAGATTTCTATTAACGATGTGACCTATTATATTTTCCAAACTCATGGGGTTCTAGGATATGAACAAGCCCTAGACACCCTTGTATCCTATATGACCACTTTAGGTAATATCATAAGATATTTTTTAAAGAAATTTACTCAAAAAATGACCCTCACCTTCTTGAAATTATAGTTCATTATAGTTATTTTATAAATGATAAATTACATAGGTAAAAACTCATTATTGTGGTGAAAAATAAAATAGTAAAAAATGGTAACCTTCAATATAAATGGAATAACATATATAAATAATATTTCTAATTGAGTGGTATATCTATGTCTATAAATTATATTTTTTAAGATTCATTATTTATATATTTTCAAATCATGTTTCAAAAGATTGACTTACCATTATTGAAATGTTTTGGGTGTTTACAAAAATGAAACTACTAATAACCTATAAAAGGTTTACTCTTCTCCTAACATAACCTTACCAAAAACACCCATAGATTCTGTCAAAACAATGATTGAACCTCTACTAAAAACATATATGAACATTAATGATGTAATGGTATTCTGAAATTACCATTCCTTAAAGTTTTAATCCCCTTCACAAATGATATTATCCAATAAGTGAGTTATATTTTTCAACATCTCTTTCCTTATTTTATAATTCATTGTGTGATTTTATCCATCTATAAATATATTTTACCCATATAATAAGTATAAATACGCATCATTATTATAATTTTATGTTATTATAATGATGGTAATATCATTAACTACCCTCCCCTTTACTGTTATGAAAAATTAAAACGTGAATAATGTGTTGTGTGGACCACTGCCTTCATGACACATCATGTGTTGTTTTAATTAAAAAACATAAAAGGATTATAATAATAGGGAATTAAATATTTATTTATAATATTTATATCATATTTTATATTCTTAAATTATGAATATTATTACTCCTTTTAACTTTTCTATAAAAAATGAAATCATCATCCATACGTATGTGTGGATTACCACCTCAATGAAATAAACCATTTCTAATTTCAATCTATATAATTCACTACATGGACAATAATTATAAGATATTTAAATTATAAATATGATATTTTTTTATAAAAATAATGCTTTTATGAAAAATAATATATTTTATTAATTATATGATCAACAAAAAATCATTGATAATTTAATCTTTTAAAACAAGGGTACTAAGGGAAAAATATCCAATTAAAATTATATAATATTTTCATATCCATTACATAATATTATATATCATTTAAAATTATTATATATCATTATAAATAACCCAAAATTTTATCATTATTCTATTTTTATTTTCTAACTTTATAACTAAACCTCCTCATAATCATCAATAATCACGGTATGATTGTGATTAAGTCAGTTAGTCAATATACTTGAACAATAATTTGAAATTACATAATTGATGTTTATGAAAAAATAATTAATATTATAACATGTTAAGAATATTTTAATTATTTTTTTGGTTTTATATATGATTCTTAAATATTTAACTCATTAATTAAGAAAAAGTCATTTATATTAATAAAATCATTGAAAATACTAATTAACCATTTCATTTTATAAGAGAAATATTAATGTCATAATGAAAGGATATTTAATCATCACAAATAATTATAAGTTATAAATAAATATAATTTTAATTAACTGATTATTACTTACCTTGAAATATGAATTAATATCAATACTTCTCTTACAAATCTACTACAAACAGTCAAAACTAAAAACTCTAGATGTGTATTAATTGGAAAAAACAAAATAATAGATATTTAGATTACAAAAAAATGATTTTATAAATAGTTTTCGGTATTAAGTTTGTTATTAAATATTATATAAATATATTTAGGTCTGTTTTATATGAGGTTATATTACATTCAACTATATATGAATAATGGTATATTTCTTTATATAAAATTTTAATCTTATGAAACATGTTTAAATTATTCATCATGATTACTTTTTAAGGGGTTTATTAATTCCCTATTTTCATTTCATATTATGTTCATCTTATATTTCATTATATTCAATGATATATTTAATTTTGTAACACTCATAGTCTTTTTATTGAAATGATACAAAGGATTTAAGGAGTTTTCTTAACTGAAATATTTTTTAGGCGTCATAGACACTCATCATTGACTATTATATATAAATATTGATCTATTGTAACTATGATTATGTTATTTTTTATTTTTAAGTTTTTTCATGTGAAATATATTTTTACACTAAATTATCATAACATGACAATTTTATTTTTTTATGAAAATGGAAATTTTTAATGAAAAAATTCTTTTTTAAATGGATTTTTCATCGATATCAATTTTTTATAACCCACAATTATACTCTTTTACCTAAAGGAAAATAATTTAATATCCCCAAAAATTCATTTTCTTCCATTTATAATTTTTAAAACATTGTATTCATCTTCCCTTTAAAAATGCGTCTTTTCAAAATTGTTATTTTAAAATTTTCAAAATATTTTCCATCCTTTAAAAATAAAATGTTTTATCATCTAATAGAATTTTATTATAAACATTAATTATTTAAAAGGATATATTATGTCTAACACTTTAATATAAAGTTTTAATAATTATTCTATTTAACATAAATAAATTATTCTCGAAATAAATTGTTATTTCAACGTTTATAAGTTTTTTGGATAACTCTTTTATTTTCATATCTATTTAACCTCTATATTTTTTATTTCATAAAGTTTTATTCTTACCACCATCATTATGTTATTAAGTTATGATTTAATTTTGAATATTATTTTTTGTATAACCTATTATTTTTTATGTTTATGTGATGTGATGTTTCTGTAATGTTTATAAATCCATTCTAATTATTTATTATGAAGTGTTTATGACTGATTTTTAGGGGCACTAAAATGAAAGTATGATGATGTGTATGGTACTGTATCACCCTATAATTCATTGCTTGACGTTCTATATCACATGAGTTGAAAAACAATGACTGAGTTGTAGGGAGATTTTTTGGGATGTTTTTTTTTGTGAATAAGATTGGGGATGACTTTTGTCACAAGTTTGTTGTGTTAATGAGATTCAAGAATATTTGTTAATAATTTTTTTTTTGTGAAAAATATAAGTGATTACTTTTTTAAATGTTATTTTTTGAACCTAATATATAATTATTTATTTATATGATATTCTAATACTTATTTTTATGCCAAATTGTCATGTTGTTTATCATGTTATGATAAAATTTTAATGATGTATTTCATTTTAATAAATTTAAATTTTTTTGGTTTTATTAATTTATTATGTATTAAAAACTTTTATGTCCTTCATAAACATTACTTTATTTCATTTATATTTTCTTTATGATAATTTTAGAATATAATATTTGTTTAATAAGTTTTATGAATCTTATATTTGGACTTCTAATATTTTTAAAAGTATTTTTCCACTTCCTCTTTAATTTGATGTAATATTTTATTAATTTTTTCACATATTAGGAATTTGTTCTCAATGAATTTTTATGTTTCCAATTCCTAGATTGGGGAGATGATTATTTCATTTGTGGTGTTGAGAAAATGGAATAGTGGAACATATTTCTATGTTTATTTATTCAAGTGTTGTAAAATACAATATTTATATATCAAATCACAAAGACACTAAATCTTTTTCTATATGTTATATGAGAATTATTATGACATTTATAATTTAAAACATGAAATTATTGTATTTTTTATGTCATTAAATAAATATTTTGTATATAGTATGTTTCACAAACAAAACCTAAAAAAACAAAAACTAGAATATATGCATCTAAAATATAAGTGTTAAATATGACCATTAAAAACCAGCCATTGAATTTTCAGACATTAATTGGAGAACCAAAAAATTAAATATTGGTATAATGAACATAAATACTACTTTTAATATTATCAAAATGACATTAGTGTATATAAAACAATTTAAAAATTGACTTTATACTATGTTTTCTTAAATAGATGTTTTATTTAATAAAAATAAGTATATTTAGATTAAATAATAATAATAATTAATTAAATATAATATTAATATGAATAATATATTACTAATAAAGAAAATATTAATTTATAATAAATTAGATTAATGATTAGTTATCTTTTTAAAAATAAGAACAATTTTTCACTATATTTTGGTATTTTATTTAAATATTGAATTAAATAATTTTATAAATTTAATATAATTAATGGAAAATCATATTTGGATTAATAATACTAATGTAATAAGATGATTAATTTCTTGTGTTTTTATGAATCAATTTTTATTTGAATGGTACAATGATAAATTTTTACTGATATTGAGGCCTCTATGGCATTATTAGTATATAGGTATTAATTGGAAATTAATGGGAAAAAAATATATAATAAAAAATATGTATTTTATAAGTGATTTTATAATTTTAAAATTAATTATTTTAAATTATATACTCATATTTGAAATGTTTCTATTTATCTAATATTTTTTCAATGCTATTTTTATTATATTATACATTTAATATTTTAAAATTAATTTTTATAAATTTTTGAAATTGATTAGAAATTTTTATTTACAATTTTAGTCATTATATAGAAGTTATATAGTAATTAATATTTCTTTATTGGGTATAAAGGAATAAAATACTATGTAAAACAAATAACCATGGTGAAAAATAGTAAAAATCACTACCATTAGAGGAAAATGAAGTATAATGTTTAAATATATTTCTAAATGGGTGGTGGATGTGTTCCTTTACAAAATATATTTGAAACCCCATTATTTTGTTTTTTTTATCCACATTAAATGTGAATAACTTACCATTATTGAATAATTTTTGTTATTTAAAAAAATTTCACTTCTTTACACTTATAAATGGGGCACTATACTCATCACTTCCTGGGACAGAATACCCACATATGTTTGGTTAAAACTATAAACAACCCTATAATCCACACTCTTTGGCACATTAATGAGTTTTTTTCTTCACAAAATACCATCAATAAAATGTTTTATCTCATTATCATAGGTGATAATCCATGAAGTGAGGTATAAGTTCCTATCCTCTCTTTCTTTCTTTTCTTTTTCATTATGTCATCTTCTTATTCAATAAATTAATTTTTAATCTATTATGATGATAAAATAATTTTAATTATTATACTTATATGTAATTATAAATATGTTACAGTAATTAATTTCCCTCCACTTTTTAATTAAGAAAATAAAAACCGTGAATTGCACCTTTTGTGGATTACCGCCTCCATGAAAAATCATGTTTCTTTTTTTCCCTTCAACATCTTAAATGATTTTATGAATATGGGATTTAATATATATTTAGGATAATAATGAAATATTTTTATCTTTAAATGATAAATAAAATTACACTATTCCCCCATTCTATAGAAAATGATATCAACAACCATGTGTATATGTGGTCTACCACCTCTATGGAATGATTAATTTACATTATTCATTTTATCACCACCTTATGTGGATGTTAAGGAGAATAATTTTAATGATTTTATTTTTTATAAAATATAATTATGTTTATTTTGTGGTAAATTATATAACCTATCAATTATATGATCAACAAATTATTATTATTAACTCAATCATCTAAAACAAGAATTCTAATAGTAAAATCATTGATTCTAAAAATGCAATATTTTCATATACAATAATTATTGATGAAATTTCTTTAGAATTTGTACATATAACAGTAAAACATATAATTATATCATTATTATATTGTTTTAATAATTTCTAAACTATATCACATTATAATCATTAATAATCAATGTTTGTTGATAATTTGGTTAGTTTGACCATCTACTTGAACAATAATAGGAAATTATATAATAGAAGATTATTAAAACAAATTTAAATGATAAATATTATATAAATACTTAAATTATATATGTTTTGTTTCTTTAATGGATAAATTATTATTTAACTCAATTTAGAAGAAATCATCCATAGTTTGAAAATCACATTAAATGATCAATATCAGTTTTATCATTTTTGAATAATGATTAAAGAACACATGAAATGTAATTAACAAAATATAAAAAATTATTATTCTACCATCATCTTAAAATTTAAATAAATTTTATGATGAACATTGGAATAAGAATTAAAACAAACACCACTTTTATAAAACTAATATATAATTTCAAAACTATAAACACCAGATGTATGAAATTGGAGAAAACTAAGTTATATAAAAATATATAATGAATCCAAAAGGTATTATAAATTTTTTTATGTTATAACATGGTTTTTAACTATTATATAATTCTACTTTTGTGTTTTACAGATTATTAGAGTTATATCGACTAATAAAGAATAATGGTAAAGGTTTATTTATCTCAAATTTCAATCCCTTGAGACAAGCTAAATGAATATAAAATGATTCCTTTAAATGAGTATAAATAATTTAGGCATTTAATTTTTATATTTATCCTATAGTATTTTATATTAACAAATTTTCCATAAAAATTAATATATCTCATGTGGTTTGGATTTAAAATATAGAAAGGATGTAATGTTTCTTTGTAAATCAAATCATTTTCTTGAGTTATAATCAATCTTCTTGAATATAATATATATTTTTTTAATCCATTATAACCTATTTATATGTTATGTTCTATTTCAATATTTTATACAGGTATATAGTGTTTCACTTAAATAAAAGTTCTATGATGGTTGTATTGTTTTTGGTAAAATTAATTTTGTTATGAATAATTCTCATTTTATTTATTGTCTTTTTCTTCATCATACATGTATTTTATTCCCACAAATTTTTTCTATTACCTATTGTAAAAAATATATAATAATAAATGATCCATTTTATATCCATTTTTATTTTTAAAAAATCCTTTAATAATAATTTTAGTGATGTTATTTTTCAACTAGGTTATTTAAAAATGTTTAATATATTTTCAATCTTCTCAAAATAAAATTATTTATCATCCATAATAAATTTTCAATTTATGATAATTATGTATTTTCAATAATATATTTTTTATCTTTTTATTTTTTTTTTCAAAATACATATCTTTCCATTCATTAAAATGTTTTTGAAAGGGATTATTAGTTTAATGTTCTTAAAAGTATCATAAAAAATATTGTATTTTAAAATATGTTTACCCTATAAGGGTATTATTTCATGATGTGAAATTATGATCTAAATATATATGTTATTTTGATAATATTTTCTTTATAGGATGTGATTTTTTAATATCATTTTATCTTTAATTGTTATGGTATGTGATGTTTTTTGGATGTTTATGAAACCCATTAATTTTAACACGGGTTCAATAATAAGTGATTATGATTAATTTTTATTGGAACTAATATTTGTAGATGATAATTAGTATGGTATTATATTACCCTCAAAATAATTATTTAATGTTTCATATCAAATTATATGGGAGAATTGCTCATTCTGGAGATGAATGGTTCTTTTTCCCTATGTTTTTATGTTTACTAAGATACAAGAAAAATTTTCAACATGTATTTTTATGGAATGTTATAAAAGAATAGTTTATAAAATTTTGTGTGTGAATGATATAAGAGACACTATGATCGAATTTTACTATGTGAATGTTATGTTGAAATACTATATCACAATATTTTTATAAGATTGTAATTACTCACATACCATCTATATTTTTATAGTTTTTCCTCATTTTCATGTTTTTATGAGGATATGAAAAAATTTCAAGATGCATTAAATTTCAATGAAATGGAATATTTTAATTAATATGATATTTCTATATATTATACACCTTTTTATCAAGTACAAATGATATAATTTTATATCTTTTATGCTTCCTTAAATATAATTTCATGGACTTATGATTCCCTAACAAAATTTATGATTATATTATAGGGTCATATTATATTATTATAAGATAATTTTACACTTCCTCATGTTTAAGATCTAATACATTATGATATATTTCATCCAAACAAACGATTTTTTTATAACCACATTCATTTTCTTCCATAAACTAGTTTATGAAAAATATAATGTCACATGAAGTATCTAGATAATGATTTAGAGGTTGATGTTTATGGATAAATGTTTATAGGTATTATAAAATTATATGATTATATACCTAATTTCTAATATATAGAGTCTTTAGGTCATTTGGTTGTGTGACTAGTTGTGAGTTGTATTATTTAAAATCAATGATTTATGTATTATTTGTGTCATTTTTATCCATGGTCACTATAGTTTGTATCCGGGTAGAGTTTAGTTTATTTTTTATATTATGTTTGTGAAATTAAGAAAAAACCCTATGGAAATGTTTATGGGATGGTTCTAACAATACAATATCATCATGATATTTGGTAAAGTAAATATTGTGTACCTCATGTTATAATTACATCTATATGATATTATAAGTAGATTCATGAATTAGAAATGTTGTATGAAAGGGTAATAACCCTATATAGTTAATGTTAAGTATTTACTCAACTTTGACCTTATGCATGATACGAAGGACTAACTACACACATGGATTTATATTTATGGGAGAAATTCTTTTGTTAATCAAATTATATTTACCAACAATAAAGATTAATTTAATTATGATGTCAAATAATTAGATTATATAAACTAATAGGAAATTGACAATTTTAAAAAATTTATTAATTTGAATGTGTGATTGGATTGTCTAATCATATAACTGTTGAACTAATATTATAATAAGTTTAAATTAAGGTGTCATTGGAGAAGACACGTTACGATTTATTTTCCTATTAATTTCATCATTTACGATGATTATATCATAACATTTTTGGATATAGTATTTTATTAAAAAAATATCATGAAAATGCTGTTGTGAAATGTATTCCCATATGAGCTACATATTATATATAATTAGGAAATAATCTTCCTAGACATATAAAAGATAAATATGCTTTAAATCTTAGTAAAATAAATTTCCTTATTTTTTTATGGATCACTTATCATATTTATTTATTGGAAAAATAATTAAAAATGAAATGACAAAATTTATTATGTATGGGGTGGATAATGTAATTACATGATATTTAATTATATATTACACATAAATAAATATTTTTGTAATATCATGTCTCATATGAAAAAACATATTAAACCAATTTGTTGGTAAAATATAAATATTAAATATAATTTTAAATACCTTTAAATTTAATTAATTATCATGAATAGAACTAACTAAAATAATAAATATTTATATAATGAAAATAAAATTAATTTTATTAAAAATTAAATTCAGATAGTGAAGATAAAAAATTTAGAAAATAATTTGATGATTAAAATATTTCATGGAACCTCTTTATTTTAATGATCAAAACACATGATTATTTTATTTCCAAAATGTAAAAAGTTTTGTGATAGAAATTAGTTTCCAATGTAAAAATTGTGAAAAAAAATGGTAAAGTGTCAATCAACTCTTAATTCAAGGATCTAACTCCAGTAAAAAAAGTTTTACTACTAGATATGTTGGTATATTATTAGTTCAAAATATCTACCAATGGACCACATCTATTGTGGGAAAATATATAGCTAAATATATACTTGTAAATATGTACATCTAATAGATATATTTTCTATAGATATAGCACTAAAATCAACCTTCAAACACATCTTTTTTCATTGCATCTACCATTAGATTGTGTTGATACCAACCAATGTTTTCATTCATTTATGCTACCTCTAAGAAGAGATACCAGTAGAACATATCATCCACCAGAGAGTATCAACAATGAGAGAGGATCTACCTCTAGTGAGAATATACCACCATAATAGATCAACCACTCCTAGATCTACAGCTAGTCCTCTACCATTGTGGTCTAGAAACCAATTTAAATTTAATCTTCCAATAGGAAGTTTATAAAATTTTATTAAGTAAATATGTATGTGGATTTAATAATTATGAATAATAAAAATATCCATGAATGCATTGAATATAATGTGAGACCTACCTAATTATATGTTTATTACAAGGATGTAAACCCCAACAAATAATTGGACATGCGGTAATATAAATAATATATTACTCCATCATACAAGATAGAAGGATTTTTATGTGATATAATATAGCCAATAAGCCAAGATATAAACATTGATAGATACATAGATGATACATCCCTCATACACTAAATCAACACCATAAATTGAATGTCTAAAAACCGAATAATTCATAAAACATTAAGACACTCTGTTTGAAATAAAATTATTAGAAAAATGTTCAAGATCCCTTCATTTTCAAATTCATGGAATAATAAAATCTGAATATGTTCATTTTGAAAATCCTAACATTTTATTCTCTCTATAAATTTTCCATTTCTTTCTAATCATTACATTCAAGATGTGTTTTTCCTTATAAGCTTTATTTAATAAGAAATGTCTCTTTTACTTTAATAGCGTGTTCTCAATACAGCCTATCAAATTTATTTATATTTATACCCATGAAAATTGTTTAATAGTTCATTTTTGTAACATGTAAATGTTTTTATCCCACATATAGCTATGAATGAATATTATTACCGATATATCCTTGTGTTTTGTCATTTATAATACCCATTTCAGGTTTTGGATCACATTTTATATTTAAAAAAATTCTTGGATGTGGGTAATATTTATGTGGAGGTGACTAAGTCTCATATTGAGTCCATTCCCCTTGTTTTATTTCCATTATTTTTTATTAGTTTTGTTTAAAATATTTCATGTATTTATAATTGTATATCTTTTAAATTATTTATCAAAATGTTTACTTTTTTAGTTTATATTAATATATTTTTTATATAGACTGTTTGATCATGTATTTTAGATTCAATAGATAATTTAATTTCAATGATTGTTTCAACTGAGCATCGTTCCCTCTTTGAGCAGCCATTACAAAATTATATACATATACTATTTTCTCGATTGGGAGTTTTTATTAATTTAGCGAATTCAATTTCAAATTAATTTTTTAAATTTATTTCCATACTCAATTCTCAACCCTATTGAGTATCTCGCCTAGGGAAACATTTGGTATCACATAATTTTAAGAATATTCTATTTTTATGATCTAGTTGTAAATTTAAAGATCCTAAATAATTTGTTAATACAAGTTATATTATTTTTGAATAATAATTGATAAGAGGTAACTTAAATTTATGTCCCACATTATTTTAATATACTATGATCAAAGGATGATTAAAATGTTAATGATTATTTAAAGAATGGGTTCTTAGATTTTGATTGTAATTAATGAAAAACATGAGCTACCCAAAACAGCTAGAACCAAATTGAGTGAACCAAATAAAAAAAATTTAAAAAATAATTATATACATCAGAATTCATTATAATATTATTTAGGAGAAGAATAATTTAATATAATTTCATCATATTCAACTATATTTTAGATTTATGATACCATTATTGTATCATATGAAGGAACATAAAACTTCAATGAATTATATATGATTAATTATACTATTAAATATGATACCTTTGATATGAAGCATGAGGATTCATTTTATAATTTGTATCTATGGCTCAATGATATTGTGATCATGATCCGTTCTCTAAGGAAACCAATTACTGGCATAGTTCATGTAATGCACCCGTTGAGATATTTACCAAGAAGATCCACATGAAAATTATTTTTTTGTACAAAATTAATGTGATAAAAATAAGTTTCTTATTTAAGATCTAATTAGAAATATCATGATTTTTGAATAAGAACTAAATTTATGTAGAGAATAAAATTATAAACCATTGTGGAAGTCTGTATACTTCATGAATTTTAAACAAAAAACAAAAGATAATATTAAAGAAGAACACCCATGTATTGGAGAATCTTGTAATGATAATGGTGAATTAAGGGATGACATAGCTAGATTATGTAAAAAAAAATTAAAATATAATCAACTCATCTAGAATAAAGTCTAAAAATAAATGTATAAGAATAAAAATAACTTCAGAAAAAAACATAAACAAGATGATACTAAAATTGAAATATAATGATATGAATATAACAGAAAATTTCATATCAATGTATACTGTACTAAGATAATGTTAAATATAAACTGTTAGAACAATTTTAAACATATAATAAATTAGTCAATGTATCTTGGAGTGCTATATAAGATTGTTTAGGTGATTTTGAATAAAGAAGAGAGGATGAAAATTGTAGATCCATCATGTTTTTATGAAAAGTACATATTATTTATCTAGTACCATTCCTTAATATCATATTGATAATTCTAATCATTCTGAATATGAAATTAGTTATTAAAACATTTCTACTGAAGAAATGGTTAAATGTTTTGTTATTTTTGAGGACATATTCAATGAAATTTCTGAAAAAAATAACATTAAATAATCATCATTCCTTATCATCTGACATTAAAAAGGATCATAATGTATTGAATGGAAACTTTGGCCAATAATTAAATAAAAATAATAGGACAAATTACGTAATGAACAATTTAATAAAATATATTTGGAAATTAGCAAACAGATGAAATGATTTACACTAAATTATATGAATAAAATTAGATCTTATGTAATCAACTGAAATTGGATACCATCTACGATAGATAAATATCAATAAAACTAAATTTATTTATAGTTCTAGTTCATTTAGTTATGCTAATACATACTACTCTTATATAAGTAATAATCATTTTATTACTAAAAATATTAGATCAATCTTTTAGAAAATTGTTATACAATTATGGATTCCCAAGGAACACAATATTGGATTACTAATGTTTCAAGAAAATAATCAATATTGATGGTGGATATGTCCCTTTTGATGAATGTTCCAAAAAAATACTTATTGGACTTGGTCAACATGGTATCACTAATATTTCTTTAATTAAAAATGTTTTATTTGTATATAGAATAGATTATAATATTTATAACATCTCACTGTTATGTAATTATGTTTTCCATTTTAAATATGAATATTATTCTCATAATTTATTTAATTCTAAAAATTATTTTCTATTTAATATTGAAATCAATGATAATATATATTCTATAATTTTAGATTCCTTTTTTCTCGAATCATTTCATATCTAATATCTATTTACAAAGAATCTTGGATTTAGCATAAGATATTAGACCACTACAATACTTAGTAACATTTATATACACCTTGAAAAGGGTTATTTAAATACCCACCACAACTATAATTCCTAGAAGATAAAGTTTGAATCCCATGTTAAATAGGGAAACAATAAAATTTCTTTTAAATCAAAGAAAAAACATTCATCTTCTCAACCCCTAGAGTTGGTCTAAATAGATTTTTTATACCTTCTATAGTTTATAACATAAATGGGGAGAACTATATTTGTGTTGTACTAGATTAAATTTATATATTCACGTTGTAATTCTTTCTAGATCATAATAGTTAATCTTATAACTATATTTTTAAGTATTCTAAGTCTGTTAAAAATCATAGTAGCCATAGACTTAATACCAGAAGAAGTGGTCAGGACCATGAGTTTGAAAATCAATATTTTGAATTATTATTCTCACAGAATGTATATAATAAAAAAATTTATTATTCTAAAAGACCATAGTTGAATTATGCAGTTGAAATGATAAATTAAACCATTCAAGAAATTTCCCATACAATACTACATGAGTATCATATAACTATTTATTTTTTTAGAATCATTGAATATAGATTGTAATATAAATATATGGACTTATGATAATAAATATTCTAAAAATACATATGAATTACTGAATGAAAAAAAACAAAATGTTAATTATATTAGAGTTTTTGTTTGCAAAGATTGTATTATTAATACAATGAAAGGGAAATTTTTTAGTAATGAATGCATGTCAAACATGATGAAATATATCCACATGAATCTCAAACATCTTTATAAATTATTTAATATGATCTTTTAAACAAAATATAAATACTAAAACTTCTGATAGTTAAGTAAAAAATGTAGAAAAATATTTCAGTTCTGATGAACTATAAGAAACCTAACCTATAGATGATATGTAAATATCTAGCCTTTATTTTCCTATAAACTTAATGAATCATAGGTACCATACAACCTAAATTATAGTTGAAGACCAAGATAGAGAGAGAAAATTAGATCTCCTCTTAAAAATCATGTTTTAGATCAAATTTTATTGTTAACAATTGAACTAAAAATTTAAATTTTGAAATAAATTATGAATTTTGGGTAATGTATTTAAAATAATAACTAAATAAATTTAAAGGAAATAATTGTTGTTTAAAAACATGAAAAACCTAAATATATTATGACCATTAGAACTGAATGGGTGTTTACAAATAAATATGATCATTAAAAAATAGTTTGATAGAAGATTGATTATTCATTTAAGTATATAGTCAATAAGATTTCATTGACTATGAGGAAACATTATCAAAATAGAAATTAATTAAAGCTATTAAAATACTACTTTCCTATGTTGAATATTTGAATTAATAAATATATCAAATGGATTACATGAGTGAATTTATAAATTTTTATATATTATTGGATTCTTTTTTAACAAATACTTGAATATAAAAATCATCATTTTCAAACTAATTATTTAAAATTATCAACACATTTAAATGGTTTAAAATACTATCCAAGATCTTTTTATGATAGAATTATATCATTTATTATTTGAAATGTTATTTAAATAGTATAGATAACCCAATATTATTTATAAAAAGTAATTTTAAAATATGTTTTAGTAGTTAAAATTAATTTTTATGATATACTTTCTAGATCATATATAAATTATTTATATATTGATTTTAGAAAAATGAATCCATGTGATTTTAAAATGAGTTTTATGTGTCAGTTAAAATTATTTATTATGTTTTTAAATTTTTCAAAATAAATATTGATTTATTTTTATTCAAATTATGTACAACAATGAAATTTTAAAACATTTTTTGGATATATCAATGATTTTTTATTGTCACATGAGTAAAACATGTAAAATAGATCATTATGACACTACAAAATTCATTAATCAATCCAATTATATATGTATGATTGGAATCATTATATATTGAGCTTATAGATGACTATATATTATTATTAGTGTTTTTATTTGTTCCCATCTTTATGTAAATCATAATGTGTCACTTTTACATACTATTAAATGAATTTTTAGATACCTCCATTATACCACCAACTTTGGACCATTCCATCCTAGTGGAAAATCATTTGATTTACTGAGTTATTCTGATATAGATTTTTGTATATAAAAGTTAAATATAAAAAGAACCTATAAAATATGTCACCATTTTGGATAGTCAGTAGTTTTATGGTGTTGTAAAAATAAATATTATAGTGCACTTTCTATTCTGGAAGCTGAGTACATAGATATAGGAAGTGTATATTCATAGAATTTGTGGATGAAACCAAAATTACTAGAAAATGGTTATCAATTTATATATGTTCCAATATGTTGTGATAATATATGTTTAGTAAATATATCTACAAATAATATATCTCATTCTATGAAAAAACATATTGATATAAGAAATATTTTTTGAGAGATTACTTCGAAATACGTTTATATAACTCTTGAACTCCGTGATGTAGAACATCATATTTTGGTTATATTTAAATTATCATTATATTTTAATATATTATGTTATACTAAACTTGAAATATGAATTATAAACCTATGTTAATTATTTATCTTCAAATTTACTATTTAGTTGGGATCTACAATTCGTGATCTTCCATTTGATTTACGGTTGGTGAAACATTAATGTTAATCCACCATTTTGACCCACCATTTGTTATCCTACATTTATGATCTACCATTGATAATCCTCCATTTGAGATCCATCAATGAAGATCTAACATTTTATTTCCATACTAATCATATTTTATGCAATTATTTTTTTATTTTATTAATTTATTTATATTTTATTACATTTTCTATTTCTAAATCCCCAAAAAATACCGTTTTTATATATAGAATGTTGATACCCTATCTTTTTCACCTCATTCGAACCATTCATTTTCCATTCTCTCTTGACCTATAACTTTTCTTTTGTTCTAAATTTTCCCTTTTTGAGTATTGTGAAGATAGTAAGAGTGAAATTAACCTTGGTTATGTATCCTGAAGGATTATGTCCCATGAATAAAACATGAGATGTATCTATTCGAATGACTGTATTCTAACTTATGAACTCGTAAATATATTATCTAGTGTTTTTTAATAAGATATATATGTAGAATGGTTGATATTTTGCGAGACATTAGTGATGAAAGTGATTCCAGAGAACGGTTGAATCAAATGGATTTCAATGAGCAATCTACCATTTAATCACTTATGGGATAATTATTTTTATCAGTTCATATATTATAGTTTCATTGAGAACAAAGATATGATTAAAAGTATAACTGGTGGAAATGAAGTAATATTTTCATCGTTACAATAAGAAATATGTCTCAATGAAACTCATAAAGGTATTTATAATGATTTTCAAGGATTTAATCTGTGTTTATCATATATAAGGATGTGATTCTAGAATATACTACAATTTATCTTTTATGAATACACACTACTGTAGAACTTGATTGGAAATTTAGATTGTTTTTTATTTTTATTCAACACATGATTTTACCTAGGAAATTTGAATTTAGTATCATGAGGTTCCAAGATATATGTTTCTTATTTATTATGGAACTATGAGATAAGATAAATTTGTAGAGAAAATTTATTGTTCTGATGGTGGAAATGAGAAATTCCACATCCTGATCAATTAAATTCATTTATCCTGTGTTTATTTAATCTATGTTAGAATGAAATGGAATAATACAAGATGGTGAGGAAATATTATTATGATATCAGTGTTACTATTAAATGCTATATACAGGTAAATGGATGAATGTTAATTGGAACCCTTGGTTAATGAAATGGGATGATCAAGCGGATAAGGCATATGATAATTTTAATATTGTTCCACAACCTTCCATACCTAGATGTAAAGTTGATAATGTATTAGATCCAAATGATGTTGTTGCTTACTCACATGCTATGATTTTGATGAGGAAGATGTTGAAGTTAGTTAACAAGAAGTGGATATTTCCAAAGCGGAAGGTAGTTACTATGATGTGGTAAAATACTTATTTCTTCTTATAGACCTACTATTCCATATAATCTGCTTTTTTAAAATAAATTTTGTGTATTATAGGTGTTTAATCCTACAAGTTTGAAGCCTCAAGTGAATATCATGCTAAGGGATCTTCTTTTGAGAAATAAAGTGAATAATTTGAAGTATCTGAGGGATTATATGGGTCTGATAATTTTTAGGTGGTGATTCCATTGAGAGAGAACCATCACATCACTCTCCTATAGATTTTTTTTATATAAGAATTGAGAATAATGTCCGGATTTCATAAGTTAATGATTTGAAATAATATCGTTGGAATGTTAGAGTGAAAATAGTTCTAATGGTGTAGCTATTATAATCCATTATAAATTTGGTGATGAGGTTTAGGATTCATTGATCTTGGTTAAAGATGTTGATTCTGAAAGAACTGATTCTGTTGTTTCTAACTGAGTGGAGGAGAATGAATTTGTAATGGAGGAGAAATACTTTATAGCTTCTTATATAGTGATTGAATATTATTAATCTGAATTAGTATATGTTGATGATGGGGACGGACATGGTAATTAACCTAATAATTATGTATATTATATCATTGTTGATGGAAAAGATAATAAGGGATATCTTGTAGAACATATAAATTAGGTTATCCTATTGGATGTCGTTTCATCCAATGTTTCAACCCCTAAATCTGAAAATGTTGAGGTTTCATATCCTAACAAGGGAGGATTTCATATCATATACCTTATGGTCTAATAAATTTTGATTATGATACTAATTATTGATTAGTTTTTTGTGCAAGGATTCTTTCAGATATTACTGTGATCCTTAGATCAAAACCCCATAACTAAATCAAGCACAGTGACGCTAATGTAATAAATATATTTAAGTTAGTGGTATCTCAGATCATGAATTAAATGTTCTTGAGAATGAATTAGTTGTACATTAAGAATGATATATTTTCTAAATATGAATGATTTTAATTCAATCTTACATGATATGAGTTGTAGATTCACTGTAGGTCAGATATAAATTCTGGATAGGTTGTAGTCCTTACCTTTTACAAGTGATTCATCTTCTCCTGCTCCACCTCCATTATATTCAGTTGATGCTGATGATATTTGTTCCATTGTGAGAGAAGAGCTACATTATATCTTGGTTAATATTTTTTTCCACTCACCGAGATGATCATTATAAAATAAGGACCCATGTTGAGCACATTTATAATTTATTTTTCAAGGGATTGATTGATGCAACGAGTTATAGATAGACTATCAATAAATAGATAATGTACTAAATTCCTAGAATTTATATCTTGAATTAGATCAACTTTCATTTTATGTTTATTTCTTACAATCTAAGGATGAACCCATTATCTAGAAAAATAAAGGTGAATGTAATTAGCTAAAGGTTTTGGCCCCTTTACTTAATATTTTCATAGAGGAGGAGAATGATATCTTCATGTAAATATATAATAGTGGATTCTTCATTATTGACCTTTTTAATGTGATGGAGATGTTTTTTATATTTCTAGGACTATAGTAGTGGAACCTGAAGTTATACCAATGTCTAGTTGTAACAGCCCAAGATTTTATAAAAAAATATTCTATTTAATTTTATTAAAGTCTTGTGTTGTACGCTACACCAAAAGGAGCTTGCACAACATGCATACTTGACTTTCCTTGCATTACATGCAATCACGACCTTCCTCGATAGCGTGTGTAATACGCAATACCGAGTTTCACTAAACAATGATATGCTATTAAAACTAGCCGTTATGAATAGTAATAATCACTTTTTGAAATTTTATAAATTTTATTTTTCAAAATGGACTTCATTTTTGGACTCAGAATATCGAAATTAGCCTAGGGTGAAATTTTGGTATTTTTCTGAAAACTTTCAATTTTTGATGAATAGTGAAACCACTAAGTGGTAGGTTAAAAACTGAATTTTGCATAAAACTTAATTTTACCGCTTCTGTGAATGGAATTTCGAAAATCCGAGAGACACGGTTAATATCAAGGACTAAAATGTGGTTCAATGAGATGAAAATATTTTTTTGGTGAATAGTAACTTTTTACTTTTTTTACCGCGGTTAATAGTAAATTGGGTAACTAAGGGTAAATATGATATTAATATTACCCTAACACATGTCCTAATTCTATTGGAAAAGTGTAATTCGACCAAAAACAAACTTAGGAATAAAATATGACCATTTAGGTCCACTTGGATTAGATTAGGACATTTATTATTAATTTATTTAATGAAGGGTTAAAATAGTTAAAATCAAAGTTTAATAAGTAAATCATTTATAATATGGGGTTATACATAAGATAAATTCGATTGTAAATATTCATTAGAAAGCTAAAAAGATTTTCTACATGATGGTATTTTATTTGTAATTTTTAGACATCAAATAATTTAATTTATTTATGACAAAAAGATGATGCAGTAATTATCTTATTAATGAAATATTGACATAATTGATAATATAAATACCAAAATAAAAGTAATTTAAGACTTTTTATGAATTACACTAATTTTCTAGGTTACTATGATATATTAATGTTGATTTAATCAACTTGGTTGGAACATATAATTCTTTTATGACTTTCAAAAAAATCATATATCAAATAGTGTCAAAATTGACACAAAATAGTTTTTAAATCAAATATTATATTATTAATTGTTCTTTTATTCCTAAAAATCTAAGGTTCGGCCAAATGACTTAGATAAGGATATATATATTAATAATAAACAATTTGGGGTTCTTTTGGCATGTTATAGTAAGTTTATTAACCATATAGTGAAAGAAAACAAAAAGACATGGTAAAAGTTAAATTATTTAACTTAGAGTTAAATCTAATTGATAAGGTTACAATAATACCCTAAACTTGTCTAAATATTATTGGTTGATAGGATTTCGACCCATCCCCACCTTAGCTTCGAAATAAGACACTTTGGAGCCATTATAAACCGATTTTGACTTTAATATAAAATAATATTTTGAGATATTCCTAAGGTGCCCCTCTCCTCCCTTATAAAAGGGCACCTCCTCCCCCTCCTCCTCACACCAATTTGAGCACTCAAGCTCGGCCAACCCCTGCCAAAATCTCTTCTCCACTTCCCTAGAAATATCCTAGAGGTTCTGGTCTTCCTCAAAGACCAATTTTAGTGCCCTAAGAGGAGGTCTCAAAGAGGCGCTTCAAAGAAGAGGTAATTACCGTTACCAATTCTTTCATCTTTATTTCTTCTTCCACTTCTTCTTCTTAGGTTGTTTCATTATGAAGTAATAACATAAGTATCACTCATATACTGATATGTTATTATAAGTATGAAACAACCCTATTTCACCATCTATCCATCCTACGGAAAAAGAAATCACTGCGCGTGCGTACGTACGGAATACCGTCTCCACGCCGTGGTGTAATCTATTTTCCACCACCACCTTACATGGATGGGTATAATGGTGTAAAGAATAACTATACATAGTTATTACAAAATCATATTGATTCTGATATATTGTATAATCCACTCCGATTCAATTCAATATTTATGAAAATGATATCATCGCTCGTGCGTACGTACGGACTACCGTCTCCACGACGCGATGAGATTCATTCTCCATGTTAACCATTTAAGAATGATTATAAAGTATATATAAGAAATAATAATGAAATATATGACATTATAAAGCTACTGGATTATGTATATATATATATGTATGTCATCTACTTACTTCCATTTCAAGACAATAAGGAATGGAAAACAGCGTTCATGCGTACGTACAGACTACCGTCTCCATGAACGGTGTTTTTCATTTTATCTATCTATTATATATATATATACTGAATATATATGATATATAAATCAAATTTTATATTCTGGAAGTAAGTAAATCATGATATAAGTAATAATAATGTCAAGAACAACAAGTCAAAACACCTACGATAAATGAAACGATTTTACCCAAAACGCTTCTTTAACATGGAATTTACAAAAGAAAGGGTAATATAATGTCATAAGTGAACCATATATGATATCATAACAATGAATATGATTCTATAATAAGTCAATGACATTATTTAAATCATTATACAGGAGGTTTGGACACATACGAAGCAAATCGGACCTAAGGTAAGGGAAATATCACAATCTCATTTTTATCCGAGATTGTTTATTCGTAAGTATTTACTAGGGTCTATTTTATCATCCACATCCATGTTTCATCAATATGTAATATTATTTCCATCCACCTACAATTGTTTAAATCCATTTTTACCCTTCGGTGAGTTTTTAGTAAAGAATATGAAAGGAATCTTTTGTCGCTTTTTCGTACGAGGTGATTTTTTGACTTTTCCGACAAAAGTACGAAGAATGTTTTTTTTAACGTATACGGCATGAATGGATTTTTAAAACATTATTTCCAAGAATCTTACTTTACAAGTTTTCATGTTTATTTTTAATCAACTTCTTTTAGTTTAAAGTTTTATGACATGTTAAGAAAGGAAAAATGTTTTTAAAGAAGAAAGGATATTTTCCTCAAGAATTCATTTCAAGTGTTTTTTTTAAACTATTTTTCCATCTAAGATGACGTTATTTGATATGTATGTTTCAAGTAAAATGTCTCTATGATTTAAATGGTTTCAGTTTTCTTATGATTAAATGATATCAATTGTTTATGGATTATGATGGCATGATGTTTAAGAATCCCATTTTATTACATGGGTTATGAAATGATGTATGATTTATGATTTTGTGGCACACATAAGAATGGTATCATTATGAGATGGGTGGGACCTATATCTCCCTCCAATGCATTGGGTAATGATTTTATATCTCATGAGATAGACATGGCTGAAATGGTAGGTTATACCGGTTCAGTGAAACAGGACTGAAACGAGGGTTACTCGATTCAGAAAGGGACTTTGTCCACTAAGATAGTCTTGGAAATGAGTCTTGACTAACAAGAAATGATTCTCTATGATTATGTGTGAATGCCACAACGTTTCATGTTTTATGTTATGATTATTGTGATTACATTTCACTGCCATGATTTACCCCATGTTATGAAATTATGATCTCTTTTGCAGGTTAAGATTTCCAAAAGTTATGTGCTTATGTATATGATGTGATTGATATTTCTTTTGTTTACCCTTACTGAGCATTTGAGCTCACCCTTTTATGTTTTCTTTTCCCCAAGATATAAGGAAAGGTTTTAGGTATAAAAAAAAAAGAAGATCTTTATGGGAGATGTTGAAGATCTTTCACCACGATTAGAGGATTATATTCCGAGTTTCCAAAGACACTAAACTATTACGACCCTTGTGTGTGTGTTTTTGTTATGTACCAAGTATTCCGCAAAAGTAATGTAATGTCCATGTACGTCAAGATACGGGTCTCTACAGTTGGTATCAGAGGAAAGGTTTAGTCAACCTTTGGAAACTAGGATGCGAAAACGTTAGTGAGATCCCTAGAGATATTTCTAAGGTATGTCTAGGGATGTCTCTAAGGTTAAGTATACGTATAGGTTATAGTCCTAGAATTGCGCTAACGATCTTCGAATTTAACCTAAGATGTTAGATATTGAGGGTACTACCCCTTTATTATGTTGTTTTCCCTAGCATGATTTTTGCCTCTCATACTATTCTTTTGGGGTTTTAGATGATGGCTGGAACCCGAAGGAACCGTGTTAATGCGGAATGTGATGGGCAATGCAATGATTGTCCCCCTGAGCAACCAAACGATATGGGAGCCGGAATGCAAAATCTTGTATCCATGCTCACACAACTTTCTCAAGCTATGAATCATGCAGGACTTCCAAACGAGCAAAGGAAGGAGCAACATTCTGTTGAATCCTTCATGAGGCAGCGTCCACCTTCTTTCAGTGGGTCTACTGATCCATTAGTTGTTGAACAATGGATTAGTACTACTGAAAAGATATTTTCAGTTCTTCAATGTTCTGAACATGATAAAGTCATCCTAGCAGTGTATCGTTTGGAAGGAGATGCTGATCAATGGTGGAATCTTATTAAGAATACGAGGCAAAGGGATGAAATTGAGTCTATGGAATGGGACGAGTTCAAGAACTTATTTTTCAATAAGTACTTCCCTCGTATTCTCCGAACAAAGATGGAGAAAGAGTTTCTTGAACTGAAGCAAAGGGATGATGAATCTGTTGGTACCTATGAAGCGAATTTTACAAGACTTGCAAGGTACGCTTCTGGTATTATCATCCAACCTGAAAGTAAAGTTGATCGATTTTTCAGTGGCTTAAAACCAAGTCTTCGAAGGGCATTAGCTATAAGAGACTTCAGTAGCTATGAAGAAATTGTGCGTTGTGCTATCAAGGTAGAAATGGAAGTTGGTGTTACATATCCATCTCATGGGTTTGACAAGAAACGAAAGATGGAGTTCAAGGAGAAAACTCAGAATAATGGTGAAAGGAAGATGAATGTTTCCTTATGCACAAAGTGTGGAAAGAAGCATGGTGGAGATTGTCTTAAAGGGACTAGAAAATGTTTTAAGTGTGGAAAAGAAGGTCATCGAGCAGCTGAGTGTCGAAGTAATGGAAAATGGGATTCTAATGAAGTGAATAAAGCAAACACTACAGAGAACGTACAACCAACACTTCAATGCTTCAAGTGCAAGGAAATGGGGCATTATGCTAATAAATGCCCTAATCCAAGGGTTAGTGATGATCGACATGAGCAACCGCTTAAGGCAAAGGACAAAGGGAAGTCACATGCGATCACTATTGGCAATGTTGAATATGACAACGATGTGGTGGACTGATTAAGTGTTTATGTAATTGGATTCCAAAATAATGTTGTATCTTGGAATATTGGAATATTTATGTATTGGTCTAATGTGGTATTCAAAGTGATTGAGATATTATGCGCATAATGAAGGGAAAACGAGAAAATGAAATGTTTAACAGTATTCATGAGCTCATGATTGATACAAGGACTAAGTTTGAGTATATAGAATTTTGAGGATTTTGGTATGTGAAAAGTGTTAACTTTTAACTGCATTCATGTTTTCACTAAGGTATTCAAGAGAATACACGATTAAGGACTTTGAATGTTTGGAATGTGACCAACAAAACATATCTTATGATATATGGGGATCGATGACGGTGTTAAATCTCTGATAATCATTTTCACTATATTATGAGAGTCGACTGCAGTATAATGGATAAGCCTAAAATATTGGAATAGATTATGTTGGACATAAGTTAGTACTGTTTGTTTTTTTTCGATATTATTGATGGGATGTTATATAGTTTTGGAAAAAGGACAACCTGTAGGACGGGCCACAGCCCATCGCTTCGGACAAGGCTGTGGGAATCGAACCCACAACCGAAGTGTGACTGGCCTTTATCGCCTACCACTGACCTACAGGAAGGCCCTGTTTAGAAGAAACTAGTTTTATTATATTAAGCATTATGATATATGAAGTATAAGTCCATTTTAGGAACCATATATGATTAATCTCACTATAGATCGACTTTTGTATATAATTTTTGCTAACCTTTTGTTCGAGACAGATGGAATGACATGTCATTCTATCACATGATCTACTAACACTTCACGAATAACAAATTCAACTTCATTTATATAAGAGATGAAGTGGAAATTGTTCAAGGCACGGACAATAGTGAGATTGTACCAAAATAAAGTAAGTATTTATTCTAATTCAAATTCTTCAACTTTAGGGAAATGATCTTGAAAACCAAAAATGTTGTCCTAGTGCCCTTATATCTGATGAATCAGATGGTACCCTAGATCGTCACAAATTTATGGATTTGTGATTACTGGCTTTTCCATAGCCATGTTCTCTACCACTCTCCATCAGAACATGATGGTTAGATTTCTCTTCCATATCCATATTTTCACCTATGTGGAAACCCAATGATTAGTTTATTTGGGTAACCGTTACGTTTCATACTTTTGTTTTTAAATATTGGTTTTGATATTCCTTTTTACGATGTGGGTTTCTATTAAAGAAACTTTCGAATAGTAAACCATTTATAACCCCGACGAATTTCGAGGGAGAAATTCATTTTAAGGGGGGTAGAATGTAACAGCCCAAGATTTTATAAAAAAATATTCTTTTTAATTTTATTAAAGTCTTGTGTTGTACGCTACACCAAAAAGAGCTTTCACAACACACATACTTGACTTGCCTTGCATTACACGCAATCACGACCTTCCTCGATAGCGTGTGTAATACGCAATACCGAGTTTCACTAAACAATGATATGCTATTAAAACTAGCCGTTATGAATAGTAATAATCACTTTTTGAAATTTTATAAATTTTATTTTTCAAAATGGACTTCATTTTTGGACTCAGAATATCGAAATTAGCCTAGGGTGAAATTTTGGTATTTTTCTGAAAACATTCAATTTTTGATGAATAGTGAAACCACTAAGTGGTAGGTTAAAAACTGAATTTTGCATAAAACTTAATTTTACCGCTTCTGTGAATGGAATTTCGAAAATCCGTGAGACACGGTTAATATCAAGGACTAAAATGCGGTTCAATGAGATGAAAATAATTTTTTGGTGAATAGTAACATTTTACTTTTTTTACCGCGGTTAATAGTAAATTGGGTAACTAAGGGTAAATATGATATTAATATTACCCTAACACATGTACTAATTCTATTGGACAAGTGTAATTCGACCAAAAACAAACTTAGGAATAAAATATGACCATTTAGGTCCACTTGGATTAGATTAGGACATTTATTATTAATTTATTTAATGAAGGGTTAAAATAGTTAAAATCAAAGTTTAATACGTAAATCATTTATAATATGGGGTTATACATAAGATAAATTCGATTGTAAATATTCATTAGAAATCTAAAAAGATTTTATACATGATGGTATTTTATTTTTAATTTTTAGACATCAAATAATGTAATTTATTTATGACAAAATGATGATGCAGTAATTATCTTATTAATGAAATATTGACATAATTGATAATATAAATACCAAAATAAATGTAATTTAAGACTTTTTATGAATTAAACTAATTTTCTAGGTTACTATGATATATTAATGTTGATTTAATCAACTTGGTTCGAACATATAATTCTGTTATGACTTTCAAAAAAATCATATATCAAATAGTGTCAAAATTGACACAAAATAGTTTTTAAATCAAATATTATATTATTAATTGTTATTTTATTCCTAAAAATCTAAGGATCGGCCAAATGACTTAGATAAGGATATATATATTAATAATAAACAATTTGGGGTTCGTTTGGCATGTTATAGTAAGTTTATTAACCATATAGTGAAAGAAAACAAAAAGACATGGTAAAAGTTAAATTTTTTAACTTAGAGTTAAATCTAATTGATAAGGTTAAAATAATACCCTAAACTTGTCTAAATCTTATTGGTTGATAGGATTTAGACCCATACCAACCTTATCTTCGAAATAAGACCCTTTGGAGCCATTATAAACCGATTTTGACTTTAATATAAAATAATATTTTGAGATATTCCTAAGGTGCCCCTCTCCTCCCTTATAAAAGGGCACCTCCTCCCCCTCCTCCTCACACAAATTTGAGCACTCAAGCTCAGCCAACCCCTGCCAAAATCTCTTCTCCACTTCCCTAGAAACATCCTAGAGGTTCTCGTCTTCCTCAAAGACCAATTTTAGTGCCCTAAGAAGAGGTCTCAAAGAGGCGCTTCAAAGAAGAGGTAATTACCGTTACCAATTCTTTCATCTTTATTTCTTCTTCCACTTCTTCTTCTTAGGTTGTTTCATTATGAAGTAATAACATCAGTATCACTCATATACTGATATGTTATTATAAGTATGAAACAACCCTATTTCACCATCTATCCATCCTACGGAAAAAGAAATCACTGCGCGTGCGTACGTACGGAATACCGTCTCCACGCCGTGGTGTAATCTATTTTCCACCACCACCTTACATGGATGGGTATAATGGTGTAAAGAATAACTATAAATAGTTATTACAACATCATATTGATTCTGATATATTGTATAATCCACTCCGATTCAATTCAATATTTATGAAAATGATATCATCGCTCGTGCGTACGTACGGACTACCGTCTCCACGACGCGATGAGATTCATTCTCCATGTTAACCATTTAAGAATGATTATAAAGTATATATAAGAAATAATAATGAAATATATGACATTATAAAGCTACCGGATTATGTATATATATATATATATGTATGTCATCTACTTACTTCCATTTCAAGACAATAAGGAATGGAAAACAGCGTTCATGCGTACGTACGGACTACCGTCACCATGAACGGTATTTTTCATTTTATCTATCTATTATATATATATATACTGAATATATATGATATATAAATCAAATTTTATATTCTGGAAGTAAGTAAATCATGATATAAGTAATAATAATGTCAAGAACAACAAGTCAAAACACCTACGATACATGAAACGATTTTACCCAAAACGCTTCTTTAACATGGAATTTACAAATGAACGGGTAATATAATGTCATAAGTGAACCATATATGATATCATAACAATGAATATGATTCTATAATAAGTCAATGACATTATTTAAATCATTATACAGGAGGTTCAGACTCATACGAAGCAAATCGGACCTAAGGTAAGGGAAATATCACAATCTCATTTTTATCCGAGATTGTTTATTCGTAAGTATTTACTGGGGTGTATTTTATCATCCACATCCATTTTTCATCAATATGTAATATTATTTCCATCCACCTACTATTGTTTAAATCCATTTTTACCCTTCGGTGAGTTTTTAGTAAAGAATATGAAAGGAATCTTTTGTCTCTTTTTCGTACGAGGTGATTTTTTGACTTTTCCGACAAAAGTACGAAGAATGTTTTTTTTAACGTATACGGCATGAATGGATTTTTAAAACATTATTTCCAAGAATCTTACTTTTCAAGTTTTCAAGTTTATTTTTAATCAAATTCTTTTAGTTTAAAGTTTTATGACATGTTAAGAAAGGAAAAATGTTTTTAAAGAAGAAAGGATATTTTCCTCAAGAATTCATTTCAAGTGTTTTTTTTAAAACTATTTTTCCATATAAGATGACGTTATTTGATATGTATGTTTCAAGTAAAATGTCTCTATGATTTAAATGGTTTCAGTTTTCTTATGATGAAATGATATCAATTGTTTATGGATTATGATGGCATGATGTTTAAGAATCCCATTTTATTACATGGGTTATGAAATGATGTATGATTTATGATTTTGTGGCACACATAAGAATGTTATCATTATGAGATGGGTGGGACCTATATCTCCCTCCAATGCATTGGGTAATGATTTCATATCTCATGAGATAGACATGGCTGAAATGGTAGGTTATACCAGTTCAGTGAAACAGGACTGAAACGAGGGTTACTCGATTCAGAAAGGGACTTTGTCCACTAAGATAGTCTAGGCAATGAGTCTTGACTAACAAGAAATGATTCTCTATGATTATGTGTGAATGCCACAACGTTTCATGTTTTATGTTATGATTATTGTGATTATATTTCACTGCCATGATTTACCCCATGTTATGAAATTATGATCTCTTTTGCAGGTTAAGATTTCCAAAAGTTATGTGCTTATGTATATGATGTGATTGATATTTCTTTTGTTTACCCTTACTGAGCATTTGAGCTCACCCTTTTATGTTTTCTTTTCCTCAGGATATAAGTAAAGGTTTTAGGTATATAAAAAAAGAAGATCTTTATGGGAGATGTTGAAGATCTTTCACCACGATTAGAGGATTATATTCCAAGTTTCCAAAGACACTAAACTATTACGATCCTTGTGTGTGTGTTTTTGTTATGTACAAAGTATTCCGCAAAAGTAATGTAATGTCCATGTACGTCAAGATACGGGTCTCTACACTAGTCTCACATTTCATCGCATCTTGGTCAGTAAAGGTTTTTCAAGAAACCAGTCATGGTTGTTTGACATCTCAGGGCAGCCATCATCTAAGAGATTCCTCTAGAATCTTCTACACCCACAACATAGACTAATGTAACTCCTCTCATTAGATAATGTAAATATACAATTGATACTTATACCCATCAATATGGGAGTATTTTTTATTAATATTATTCATTGATATATATTTTAATTTTCTCTTTTATTTCTTTTTGGAATATAATAATTGACCATTATATTTAATGAGTAGTCCATATTATCCAACTTTTTTACTTCAATGGTATTTTTTTATTTCATTATCTTTTGTATAAGACCAAAGGGGTAGTATATTTTAATGGAATTAAATATGGTAATAATTTCATTCTAAATATAAAATAATAAGAAGAACCTTCCTTCAAAATCATCTATACTTATTTTTGAATTTTTTTTATATACATGACAATAAATTCCTTGAATTGAGATCATGAAAAAAGGGATATTATTCAAACCTCATTATTTTAATTATCACAAATCATGATTAATTTTTATTTTAATAGTTTCACTATTGTATCATAGTTTTCTATTTTCTACGTATACTTCATGAACAATGATGGTAATGTGTCGTTTAACCGTTATTTCAAGTATCTAACATTTGTTCAAAAATCTCTACCACTAGCTATAATGATCAACCATTAGATTAATAGATCTAAAAGTGGACCACATCTACCGCTAAATGTTTTACTACTAAAGATATACCATTGAAGATCTAATACTAACATATCTCCCACAGACAGATCTACCACTATGGATCTATCATTAGAAAGAACTATCGTCAATACATCTACTGTTGGATTCCACTATATCTAGTCTATTATATCATTCGATGATGTTAAAACCATGATGAGGTACCCAAATAACTCTTCTACCATTACAGAAGATCTAATAAAAGAATGCATCTACAACTTCTGAGCATCTACTGCTAAAATAGTTCCTCAATTGAAAGATGTATTGATTAACTGCTACCATTGGTGTCTAGACTCTACCAAGAAAGTTCAGTTAGAGGTGAACCACTGACCATTAATTAAAGGAAGTGAAAAAGTATAAAATTAAATGAAAATGATGAGGGTGGAAGGATTTACCAATTCCAAAAAAGAATCCCAACAAGTAAGAGACAACTACATATTAGAAAAATCATACACGTCCCCACATCTATTATAGATTTCTTCTTTCGCTGCAGCCGATTACCACTTTAAATTCGTTTCATATTGCATAAAAAAAATTGACAAACTTTTTTATAAGCTTCAATTTATCCATAGATATATGCTCCATGGATGTCATACCATTTTTATTAGGTATAGCCCATCTTTCCTTCATGGAGGAGGACCTAGTATACACTAGATACGACATGTAAGAATAGTCTTTTATCAGCCTTCTACTTGGTGTCTACACTGTAATTAAAAATTAATATAATAATTGGATATTTTTGAAATATAATGAAATCAAGAGACATGTGGATTTATGAATTATTGCATTAAAACTACTCCATGGTTGTATTGAAAGAAATGTCATGTATTCTAGATTTTGTGCCCAATATGTGGATGCAGGCCCTAATGGATAATTTGACATACCACAGTATAAATATTCCGAACTCCCAAATTTGTGAGTGAAGGATCCATGTATAATTTTATAGAGCCAATAGAATGGTGATACATTCATAGAAGATTCAATATTCATATGCCAATCAAAATATAGACATTTACACATAGAAAATAGATAAAATATGACAACATTATTACACATTGTTTTTAATCACATTAAATGAAACCTATTTTAGATCCTTTCTCACCAAAATTGGATGGACTTTGATCATATAAACAAATTTATACTGATCAACACAATTTTTTAATATTATACTAATTTTATGATTCTATTTATTTTTTACATTTGAGTAGGGTCTTCTAAGGCTCTATATGTTTATAAAACATACTCTCTTATGCTTAATAAGAGAGTGCTCAATACCCTCCCTCAATTTTTTGTATCTTTGTACACATGAAATGTCCCACCCAAATATTAGAGATAAGATTTATTTTATTATTTTATTATTTTTTCTTGGATTCAAACTATTTGTCGAGGTGTGGTCCATTCCTGGTTTAATGTTCGAATTTTTTATTATAAATAAGCATTGTTGGTGTCTCAATGTTTGGTGCACAACCAGGGCATCGACAAAGCAATGTGCCTCTGTCAAATTGGTGTGAGGGATACCCAGTATGTAGTTAACTAATAAATTATTTTAATTAGCAGATAAGTAAACACAAAGAAAAATGGGGAAAATTTATTTGAATGTCATTTTAATAATGATAATAATTATTATAATATTGAGATTATTAATATTAAAATTATTTTCATTTTTATTTTTGTTAAAATTTTAAATATTTTTTAGGGTGTTTTTTTTAAAATAATTGAATGAAAACACAAATTTGATGCCCCTCATTCCCCCAACATAGCACAGACCCAACCCCATGGAGTGCTCTCTGCATATCGGCAGGCTCCCTCTTCTTCTTCTTAGTGCATCCCTCTTCTGCTCTGTGGGACACACCAGTGGCGCAACATTAGCCCTCCTACTCAACGACGCATCGACTCGAAAATATCATCTCTTTAGGATTTACATACCCCCAAACAGTACACTTCTCACTGCGCCGAAATCATCTGTCCACCACGAACATTACAAGCGCCTCCCATAACGGTTGTTTCCCCCTTATATTCTGTCACCAACTGACCCACTCCCTTGTGTTATACTCTTTCGGTCGTAGTCCCTCCGGTATATATTCCCTTTATTTATATTTATTATTTGTTTTATTTTACATTGGTTTGTTACTGTCTTTGATTTGTTAGGGTTTATCTTGGTTAGTTTGGGGTATTTGAACCTGTGTGGGGTGAATTCAGGTGGGAATTTCCATCGCGGCATGGTTCTGATGTGGGAAATCCCTTTCACATACCTCATAAATTTATGAAACTATATTTTGAAGCTTTTCAAAAAATATTTTTGTGGAATTATTTCATTAAAATCTTTAGATTAAAAATTTTTCTGTTAAAATGGTATATTGAACATTGTATTGACTTAATTAAGCTATTATAGTTAGTTTCCACACACCTATTATTCCATTAAACACCTGGTTTTCTTTTACAACTGTATATTGGTATGTAAATTAAGGATTGGAATTTTTAAGGACTCTGAATCAAGTGAAACGAGTATTTTTGGGTTTTTCATTAGTGTTTTAAATGGTTTTAAATTAAAATAAAGAGTAATTTTGGATTTTAAAACAGGTTTGACATGGAATGATGGATTATGTACCGGTTGGAATTTTCAGTTAAATTGATTTTTTTAATGTATTATTTAAATTTTGTTATTAATGATATTAAATGTTTATGAGTGAAAAATGTGTTCTTGCCACCCCTTTTCAAAAAAATTTTCTTTTTGATAGAAGGGTATGTTTGTGAATGTTTAAGGAACAATTTGGCCATTTCGTTTAATAATTGAAATGTTTTTATAATGAAAATATTTGATGGGTATTTCTAATGCCTTGATTGCATGAAATGGGTTGGAGTACATTATTGGGGGATTTAATTGATCCAATGTTATGCTTCTTTAGTTAGAACCCATTATAATTGTTATATTTTAATGCAGGAGAATTGTCAGAGGGGAGAATCAGGGTGAGACATGTTGTGCATTATTATTATACACCATATGATGGGATTATATTATTGATTTTATTGGCTCACCCCATTATAAATGAGACATAGGAACTATGAATATTGATGGAATATTATATGAATGTTTTCTGCACTAGTGGTCGATGTTCTGACCAAGGGCCCAAAGTAGCTGGATATATGGTTGGGTTTGTTACAATGCGGTTTTCCCTTGATCATTCCTGAGTAAGGGTGTTCGATCATATTAAGGGTCTTGTTTTCCCCATGTGTTGAATACTACTATGGATGGATTCTCAAGAATTAGTGTCTTATAGAATAGTCTCGATCTGACGTGTTCACATATGTATGTTGCTTTAGTCATTGGCAGTGACATTGAGACACTAGTATGGTGATTTCTATTTCTCCTTGTAAATACCTGGAAAATCCATGAATTTTATTTAATATATGGGAATTTTATGAGTTCGCAAAAACTGACGGCGTGTGATTCTGATCGCTGGTGTGCCCAGAATGAATTTATAAACTTTTTTCGGCTACGTTCAATTTACGTACGAGCATGTATTTGTAACTTGTGAACCGATGCTCGGAATTGAAATCTTAGGACACCGTTGAAATCACAGAGCCAGTATTCTCTTAAGGAGACCTTCACCTAAACTACAGTAGGTCGAGATTGAAAGATAGTTTTTGGGGTTTTTCGTGGGAATAAAAAATAAAATAAAATAATCTTTTATTTTATTTCTAATAAACCTCTTATGTGAAGGCTATGAAGGTGGGGACATGGAGGGGTTAAAACCTCCAAACGTGAATGCTCGGTGGTGGGGACCACCCGATCCTAAACCCACCAAATTTTAATTCAACAGCGGGGACCAACCAACCCATGATCCTCCCACTTAAATGTGGGAATGTCTCTTGAACTTCCCACACTTTAATTCTGACACACTATCTGATTAATTATTCCAATTAAATGATGCCCACTTGAGGGTTCCAACATTTAAAATGTTAAATCACAAATTATGTTGGCACCTCACCATTTGAGAGAGGATTTTTGGGTTGAAAAGGGGTAGGGGATAACTTTTGGTAGGGATTCTCCAATGAAGAACGCCAATAAAGAACTCTTCTCCTTCGACGAATCTTTCTTCGAACATCGTCAAAGGATATCCAATGATGAACGAACTGACGATCGAGGAAACACCATCATAACTGACTTCATTGTTTACCTCTCCTCATCGATGTCGTTGCAGGAGACTGGTTTTGGGATCAACAAACACCAATCCATCTCAACCGTGGACAATCTTCAATTGAACCAATGAGGTGTGGGTTTAATTCTATACGATTAATATTTCCCATGTTCTTCCCTTCTAAACAAAGAATGCAGATCATCTCCCTCTAAATAATTGATATATAGATGTTTTCTTTTGTGGGTTCGTTATAATGATTGATGGAGGTTGTGGAGTTTGATGTTTTAATTATCTTTCATTCACGTTCTATATTCAAAAAAATTTAATCACTTGGTACTGCTCTAATGAAAAGTGTGCGAGAAAAACATATATGGCACGAACTCTCCAAATTTTCTGGTGATTATTTGTTGCATTTTTCACGATGAAGGTGACAACACAATTGCGCCGCCCAACGGATGATAATTGTGGCTTATTGACAAAGTGGTGAAGGATGGAATGTCGGCTGAACATGCTGTCGGTGATGGCACGACGCACGCGTGCCGCATGCCCAGCCATGACAGATTGTCGCCCAACGGCCTCTACCACACTACTTCCCCACTGCGCCGCACCGCAGCTCACTGCCTCATGGCCATGCCGTGCCGCCCAGCAGCTCCAACGTCCTACGACCCCTCCGCATGCCCAGCCATGACAGATTGTCGCCCAACGGCCTCTGCCACACTGCCGCCCCACCGCGCCGCACCGCAGCTCACTGCCTCATGGCCATACCGTGCTGCCCAGCGGCTCCAACGTCCTGCGACCCCGTCGCGCTGCCTGTGGCCCCGCCACGCCGCCCCGCGGCACCGCAACCACGTGACTTCGTTCCTTCCACGACCTCGATGCACCTCCCCAAGACTTTCCCGCCCTCACGGCCCCGTGTCCTATACGTCTTACCGTTCCGCCCTGCGCGGGTCAGGTCGGAAGCAACGGGTCGGGCTTCCCAGCATCTATTAGGTCGAACCCAGAAGTCTGGGCCGCACTGCGGGCCGGGCCGGGTGGGACGGGACCCGAACCCACTACAACCCATTTACTCTCTTTTGGCCACAACATTGGCACCAAACGTTTGTTTGACGAACCGTTAGCACCGCTAGAAACCTTGTAGTGAAACGGTCCCTTGAGTATACCCCAATTGAGATTTGGGTAATGTTGGAGTATGGTCAAGGTTGGATCAAACACGAATCCAACCGGGACCTTGACACAAAAGGTATAATAACATACAGACTGGGGGTCCGATTGACGTGTCATCTGTTGCGTTGAGACCCGTATGACATGGTGGTCCTTTGAGATACTTCCTCATTGGACTCTGTGGAACTTTATGTATCAACCAGTGGCTTGTAGAGCGGACCCACTTCGAGACAAGAAAGCCTAGTGTGGAAACCCAGTATGTGGTTGTGACGTGAAGAATGAATTGCGATCATGTATGGGTCAGCACCTAGCAATCAAGTGTAGATTAGCACCAAGCGATCCTATGTGGGTCAGCACCAAGCTATCCTGTGTGGGTTAACATCGAGCGATCCTGTATGGGTCAGCACCGAGCGATCATGTGTGGGGCAGTAGTAGAGCCTCTTAACAGAGTAAGATGATTATAGTTACATCTAATAATCTCTACTACTGTACTTATGTTATACCTGTTGTGAGATGAGTCTGTTCCTTGTCGAAGTTTCCTTCGTGATATTACCTTGGTGGTATTCTTCTATGTGGCATACCTATGTGGTACATACTTTCATGGTATTCCTTCCTTTGTGAAATGATTGAGATTTGGGCTTTTGGGTTGGACCTTGTGTTTCCTCATGATTGAGATTGGTATACTTGATAACTAGGTATATTTATGAGCATATATATAAGTAGGGTTGATAGTTGACTTTATGGTTTTTGGATTATTATTTATGGATTTTGTGATACCATGAGGGTCTCGGGGTCCATACTAAGTATCGCTATACTCACCCTTGCACGGGCTATGCCCGCACCCTATTGTGTTTGGTGCAGACGATGGAAAATGATGACTGAGGACGAGAGTACCGGGACTGGAGGTAGCTCGGAGGCAGACATTAGACAAGGAGAACCGCATCGACGACCGTTCGAGAGTTGTACCTACCCTTCAGGTATGATTCTTAGTGGACGATCCAGGAGCTGTTTTTCACATATCAGCCATCTTGTAATTTCAAATTTTCATTGTAATTTCTAGTTGGGCTTTTATTATGGCCCCTTTTATATACTGCACACTCTGTTTACTATTAGGTTTACATGAGATTGTATCTTGGTTTGAGCTTGGTTGTGTTTTATACTATGTTATAATGGAAATGAATTCCCAGTTTTAGGTAATATTCCTTCGGTGCTGGTCGACATCCCCTAACCAATGGATGACGGGCATGGGGTAGTCATAGCACGGGCCCCAGGGGACGGGTCATGACAAATTGGTATCTGAAGAGTTGGTTCAATCGTAGAACATATGACTCTAATCATTATTTTTAACGACAATAGTATTATGTGTAGTGAGTGTGGTTATCAATTTAGGGAATCTAGTGTTAGTGTGGCGGCCGACGTATCCATACACCAAGACCCTAAATTCTGAATTCTGACCCAGTGCACGAAAACACAGATTGTGTGTGTGTTTTGAGGAGTTTTCTTTCTGATATCATTGATTCAGCTCAGAAGGTATAACTTTTTGACCATGTCACACCTATTTCTTTTCAGGATGCCTCCACAAAGACATCCATCTATGGTTCTAAGTGTAGTCCGAATAGATAGCCCACCGAGCAATGAGGCCTCAGTGCAGGGCCCTATTCCATTAGAGGCACCAGCATAGGCACCAACGGTACCATTACCCATTGGTCCACCTATGCCACCAGCCCTAGCAGCAGAGGGTGCACACCGCTTGAGCGCGTTTCACGAGTTCCAACGCCAGAGGCTACCCAGGTTTAGGGGAGAGACAGACCCACATGCGGATGAGGATTGGCTGAAGGATGTGGTGAGAGTCTTCCGACTAGTTGGGACACCAGCCAATCTCATGACGATTCTTGCTGCCAGAATTCAACAGGAAGTATTAGGAAGATGGTGGAGCTTGATTCTATAAGTTCACGACTAGGTGAGGCATATCTTGGCAGACTATGATAGACTATTTCAGACAGAGTTTGTTCTAACGACTCTTCGTGTAGTGCACATTCAGGAGCTACTTCATCTGCAACAGAGAAGCATGATGGATGCTCAATACACAGCGAGGATCACTGACCTCTCACACTACTCCACTAATATGGTGTGGTTCCCATCCAACATGGCATGGGCCTTTGAGTGGGGACTCAGACAGGAGATCAAGGCTTCAATGATTTCTCTTATCATCCCGATGCAGGCGGGGGTGTTAGAGAGAGACCTCTTATTGGATTGTTTCCTTTATGATCAGTCACCAATAGTAAGACCCACCACCAGTTGTCATGTAGTGGAGTCTTCAGCCGCTGGCAGTAGACCGATGTCACAGAGGTCCAAGAAGACTAGACCTACAGGTGGATAACCGTATGATTCAGGGTCGGTTGTGTGGGGCACCCGAGGCAGAGCCAATCATGCCAGGATCAAGAAATGTTAGGCATATAGTGGGCATGGTAACATGCCTCATGACCATCCAACCCGCCGTACGGATGATCAGAAGACAATCGAAGGACCACCTAGGTAGAGACAGAGGTTCGACTAAGGAGGTCCACAGGGAGTAGGAAGACATGGCAGAGGAGTTAGCCATGAAACTGGTGGTGGGAGATGATTCGAGATGTTACGCCACTACCACAAGGTGGTCCAAACCGACCACAATGAGCATGAGGAGAGGAGAGAACATATCTCCAGGCAGGTGAAGCTTACGACCATTGCGCTCCGGAGATGATACGAGGTACGATCGGTGTCTATTCCACATTAGTTTCAGTACTTATAGACACAGCTGCATGTCATTATTTTATTGCCACTAACCTCATTTGGAGATCAATGATTCTGACGGTGTTGTTGGCTCGATCCTTATGGCAAGAGATTCCTACACGAGCGGATTCGATGATTACACATTGGTGTCGGCAAAGGGTTCTTACTCTTGTAGGAGAGAGCTTCAGATTGTATCTCCTCATAGCAGCATTGAGGCCTTATGGCGTCATATTTGGTATGGACTGGTTAACTACAGTCCATGGTCAAATTGAATGTATTAGGCACAAAGTGCGGTGTGTCCGCATGGATGGGACCAGATTTACCATCACCGAAGAGAACAGAGATTTTTCAGCACATGATGGACTATCACAGAGGAGAGTGCATCCAATTACTCATAAGTTGGTTATCCTTACCCTCAGAGCGGTTGATGTGGATAGTTTGAGATATCCTGTAGTGGTGGACAAGTACGCGGATGTCTTCCCTAATGATGTTCTGGGTCTACCTACTCGCAGCAAGGTGAACTTTTACATTTACATGTACCCTAATAAGACACTGATATCTACACCAGCGTATCAGATGGATCCGGCTAAACTTTGTGAGTTGCGGTTATAGCTAGGGGACTTGTAGGGGAATGGATTCATTATAATCAGTGTTTCGTTTTGGGCAGCCCCGATTCTGTTCACCAAGAAGGTGGATGGGAGTTTGAGGCTTTGTGTTGACTATCGGCGCCTAAACCAGGTGACCGTGAAAAATAAGTACCCACTCTCGAGGATTGTCAAACTATTTGATCTGCCGAAAAGAGAATGGTGGTTCATAAATAAAGACTTCAGATAAGGCTATCACCAGCTAAGATTACGAGACGAGGATGTGAAGAAGTTGAATTTCAGATGTCAGTACGACCATTTCGAGTTGTTGGTTATGCCATTCGGTGTGACCAACACTCCAGTAGTGTTCATGGGGCTCATAAACAGGATCATAGAGCCATACCTTGATCTCCTTGTAGTAGTCTTCATTGAAGACATTCTGATTGACTCAACTACTGAGGAGGATCATGCTTATCATTTGCGGGTAGTAATGGACACACTTTGATGGTAATCTCTCAAAGTTCCAATTCTGGATCTGAGAGGTTCACTTTCTAGGAAATGTCATATTGGAGGTTGGAGTTGCAGTAGATCCAGCTATGATTGAGGTAGTACTTTCATGGGATCCACCCACGAGTGTGACAATGGTATGGAGTTTGTTGGGTTTCACAGGATACTATTGGATATTTTTGCCTGATTTTTTTTCCAGAGTTGCAACACCTCTATCAGCATTGACGAAGAAGGGGAAACCATTCGTGTGGTCGGATAGATACTAGCAGAATTTCTAGGAGCTGAGGTAAAGGCTGACTAGTGCCCCCATATTGAGGCTTCTAGAGAAGGACGTAGGGTATGTAGTCTACTACAACTCATCAGAGACTATGATCAGATGTGTCCTTATGCAGGAGCGAATATTGATCACATATGGTTATCGACAGCTGAGAAAACATGAGAAGAACTACACTACCCAGGACCTAGAGTTTTCATTAGTGGTCTTCACCTTGATGATGTGGAGACATTACATGACGGGAGAGCATTTTATAGTGTACTCTGATCACAAGAGTCTCAGGTATATCTTCTCTCAAAAGGACCTAAACATGAGATAGTGATGTTAGATTTAGATTCTCTAGGACTATAACTTTAAGATATTCTATACTCCTAGGAAGAGAAATGTTATAGTTGATGCACTTAGCAGGAGATGTGGTATACAACTTCTAGGTGAGTTGACATAGCAGCAGGCCGATTTGCAGATATCCTTTGGGGATCAAGATGCAACAGCTTTCCTTCAGTCTCTTACAGTCACTCCCCCACTTATTTAGTGAGTCAGGGAGGTGCAACATGGGGACATTGATGGCAAGGCTTGACGTTCTCATATATCCACTAAATAGGAACCGGATGGATTTTCTGATGGTGGGGAGCACCTCATCCACATCAGAGGACTTACCATGGTACCAGTGTCGCTTCTGGAGGAAGTGATGAGGGAGTTCCACACATCCCCTCTAGCGGTACATCCAAAAGTGAAGAAGATGAATCGGGATGTTCAATGACAGCACTGGTGGCCAGGAAAGAAGAATGCAGTAGAAGAGTTTGTCTCTCAGTGCATCACTTGTCAGCAAGTGAAGGTGGAGTATCAATTACCAGCAATCTTGGTTCAGGCTTTGGAGGTCCCCGAGTTGAAGTGGGTTGGGATATCTGTGGGCATCATGATAGAAATTCTACATACATCCAGGGGACATGACTCGATTTGGGTGATCTTCTATAGACTCACCATGTAAGATCAATTTCTACCAATCAGAGAGCAGTGTTTAGTAGACAGCTTGAGACGGCTCTATGTGTAGGAGATTTTGCAGCTACATGAAGTAACCTCGATGATTGTCTCTATTCATGATACATGTTTCACATCCTGGTTATGGAAGGGGTTGTAGGAGGGTTTCAGGATGTAACTTTGTTTGAGCACCGCATTCCCTCCTCATACGGAAGGACAGACTGAGTGAACCATTTGGAATCCTGAGGACATGCTGTGTGCTTGTGTAATAGACTTTTGTCGCAACTAGGAGGATAACATTCCTTTGGTTGAGTTTTCATACAAAAATAGATATCACTCCACCATTAGGATGACATTGTTTGATGTGTTTTACGGGTGAACTTGCATATCATCTTTGAGCTGGACTGACCCAGGAGAGTCAGCACTCGTGGGACCATAGATGGTTCAGGATATCACAAAGAAAGACCAGATCATCTAGGAGTGGATGAAGACTGCACAAAGAAGGCAGAATTAGTATGCTGATAGGAGACGTAGACCTATAGAGTTCGAGGATGGAGACCATGTCTTTCTACGGGTCTCACCTCGACGAGGTTTACAGGGATTTGGATTAGGCGTAAAGTTATCTCTGAGGTTCATTGGATCTTCCAGGTCATTAGCAGAGCTGGAGAGGTGGCTTGCCGCTTTGCTCATCCACCTTAGTTGCGCTGGGTTCATGACATCTTCCAAATATCCTAGATGAGGAAATACGTGAAAGAACCTTCTCACATCATCGACCATAGCGAAATGGACGTCGAAGATGGGGCGACTTTTACGGAGGTTCATGTTGAGATTAAATATCGACAGGCATGGGTCTATCGTGGGCTGTCAATACCTCTGGTGCGCCTTCGTTGGCAGTACGAGAACCTCCAGGAGAGCACATGGGAGTGGGAGGCTCAGAAACATGCTCAGTACCCCCACTTGTTCCCTTAGTTTGTGTTGGGGCTTGTGAGGACACAAAGCCCTAAGGTGGGGAAAATATAAAGACCCAAGAAATCCATGTAAATTTGTTTTAATATATGGAAATTTTACAAGTCTGTAAAAATTGAAGGCGCGTGACTCCAAAGCCTGGTGTGGCTGGAATAATTTTCTGAACATTTTTTTGGGTATGTTCAGTTAACGTACGAGCGGGTTTTTGAATCTTTTGAACCATTTCTCAGAATTAAAATCCAAGGACACCGTTGAAATCGCAGCCCTTGTAATAGCTTGAGGATACCATCACCTCAACCACAATAGGACGTGGGTGAATGATTGTTTTTGGGTTTTTTCGTGGAAATGAAAAATAAATTAAAACTAAGTTTTATTTTATTTAAAATAAACCGCCCATGCAGAGGCTGTGGAGGTGGGGACCATGAAGGGTTAAAACCTCCCAACGTGAATGCTTGGTGGTGGGGACCACCTGACCCTTGAGCCTCCCACATAAATGTGGTGATGTCTATTGAACTTCCGCCACATTAATTGTGTGACACCCTCTGATTAATTTTCCTAATTAAATAATACAAACTTGATGGTGCCAAAATTTAAATTGTTAAATCATATTTTATGTTGGCACCTCATCCTTTGAGAGAGGATTTTTGGGACGGAAAATGAGAGGGGAGAACTTGTGGGAGAGATTCCCCAATGAAGAACACCAACTAAAAACTCCTCTCCTTCAAAAAATATTTCTCCAAACATCGTTGAAGCATCTCTAACGAAGTACGAACCGACGATAAAGGAAACACCATCGTCACCAACACCATCATTTTCCTATACTCACCGACATCATTGGAGGAAACTTGTTTTGGGATCGACAAAAATTAATCTGTCTCAACCGCGGACAAACTTCAACTTAACCAATGAGGTAGGGGTGTAATTATACGTGATTAATACTTCCCATGTTCATCCCTTCTAAACAAAGTATGCGGATCAACTCCCTCTAACTAGTTGATCCATGGATGTTTTCTTTTGGGGGTTGGGAATAGTGATTGACGGAGGTCGTGGGGTTTGATATTTTAATTATCTTCCATTCACATTCTTGATTAAAAATTTGTGTACCACTTGCAACCACTCTAACATGAAGACTGCGGACCGAACAATCATTTCCCGGCCTCTCTTTATTTTCTGGTGATTATTTGTTGTGTTTTTAATGACTAAGGGTACAACAAGATCGCGCCAGCCGACGAAAGAGAACCATGGCTTGTTGCCGCAGCGAGGAAGGATGGACGACTGACCGAATTGTCCGCTGGAGAAGGCATGACGTGCGCCCGCGCCGGCAGATAGGCCATGGCGGGCATCTGCCCCGCAGCCCCATGGCACCGCCCCATAAACCCTCTGTGCTGCATGGAAGCCTACTGTCATCCGAAGGCCTGCCGCACTGCCCTGCGGCTTCACCGCCCTCACGGCCCCGCGGCCTCCACCCCACCCCATGTCGCCAAACCAGGCCGCCCAGCGCGTCGGGCCTCACCACAGGCCGGGTTGGGTCAGTCTGACCGGGTTTGTCTGACCGGGTCGCACTGTATACAGACCCACTATGACCCTTTTATGTTATCTTGGCCATAACATTGGCACCAGACGTCCGTTTGATGAATCATCAATGGAGATGGAAACCTTTGATCGAGGAAGTCCCTTGAGTATACACCCCTAGAGATTTGGGTAATGTTCGTGTGTGGTCTGGTTGGATCAAGTACGAATCCAACAATTCCCTCGGGACAAAAAGCTAATAACATATAGATCGGGCATCCGATTGATGCACCGTCTGTTGGATTGAGACCACTTTGAAGTGGTAGTAATTTGAGATACTTCTTCATGTGACTTTTAGGAAGTTGGAGTATCAAACCATGTCTTGAGGAGCAGACCCTCCCCGAGACGAGCAATCCTAGTGAGGAAACCTAGTAGTTGGATGTGACATGAAAAATTAATTGTGATCCTGTGTGGGTCAGAACCTAGCGATCATATCTGGGTTAGCACCGAGTGATCCTATGTGGGTCAGCACTAAGCGATCCACTGTGGGTAAGCACCAAGTGATCCTTTGTGGGTCTGCACCTAGAAATCCTCTATTGGTCAACACTGAGCGATCCATTGTGGGTTAGTAGCAGAGCATCTTAATAGATTAAGATGATTATTAGTTATATCTAATCATATCTACTACGGTACATAAGTTACACCAAGTGTGAGATGAGACTGTACCTTGTGGTACTTTCCTTCGTGGTAATACCTTGGTCGTATTCTTCTGTGTGGCATAACTATGTGGTAATAACCTTCTTGGTATTCCTTCCTCTGTGGAACGTTAGGTCTTTCAGATTTTGGGTTGGACCATGTGTTTTATCAAGATTTATATGTGTATACATGATAACATAGGTATATGTATGTGCATATACATAAGTAGGGATGACATTTGACTTAATGCTTTGTGGATTATCCTATGTGGATTTTGTGAGACCTTGAGGGTCTCGGGGTCCCTACTAAGTATTGTTATACTCACCCCTACACAGGCTATGTCCGTACCCTGTTGTGTTTAGTGCAGATGACAGAAAACACTGACTAGGGACAAGAGTACTAGGACTGGAGGTAGCTCAGAGGTGGACATCAGACGAGGGGAACCGCAGAGATGATTGTTCGAGAGTTTTACCTTCCCTTCAAGTAGGATTCATGATGGACGACCCAGGAGTAGCTTTTCAAATATCAACCATCTTGTACATTCCAGTTTTCCATGTACATTCTTGTTAGGATTGTATTCTGGCCCCTTTTACTTACTACACTCACTCTGTTTACTATTCAGTTTACTTGAGTTTGTATCTAACTGTGTGCTTGGCTGTGTGTGCTTACAGGTTATAAAGACAATGCCTTCACGGTTTTAGGAAATACACCATTGGTGGTAGTCGCCAGCCCCTAGCCTATGAAAGGTGGGCATGGGGTAGTCACAGAACAGGACCCAGGGGATGGGTCGTGACACCCCTTTATTATGATTATTCTAGAACCTTCTTGTGTAGTGCTTGTGTAGGATAGTGGTTTTTGAATATTAATTTTTTTTTTGAAATTTTTTTTCATGAAAACTGTTTTATTTTATTTTATGCTAGTTTAAATATAGACACCCATATCCTATTAAAAATTCTATTATCTCACTAACGGTAGGACCTTGGTTTTGAAAATAAATATGGGCAACATGATGTGCATTTATTTAGTAAAATATATAGATCAACATACTTTTATAAATTTTAGTTCAAACATTAAACTAGTGTCTCATTTATTTTAATGTTAGTGCATTGGGGAATAGAATATCGGGCCATCCTTTGATGTTTTAATACTCATGCCTACAGTTCTTATTTTATTCCTTTTGTAGGTTGAATCATTGATGCATTCACCATGGGTGTTTCTTGATAATTGAGTTGGAGTGTGGACCACAAGGTAACACATAGATTGTTGTTGTCCTGTTCGGTTAGTATAGTTGTGTATATCTGATTTATTTTTAGCGTCATGTTTAAATGAAATTCAGTTCATTTGTTTTTATATTTTTGACCTACATGCACTTTCTTTCTACTGTTTAGTTTCTGTTTTTTTATTGGGAGAAATCATTCCCTTGTTGTAATCTATTTATTTATTGGAACTTGTAGTTAGATCTATAAGATCTAGAATGCTATACGGGCCTAACTGTGGGTTGTTTTGACTAACCGATTCTGGGTCAACCCAGGTTGGTTTGTGACATGAATACAATGGAAGAGGTCATACGTGTTACTTGTATTTTCTTTTATCCAATTTATAACTATATAAGAGACTTTCATTGTGAAATTTTTTGTAAGACCCGATCTAGGTTTTCTGACATGTTTATTATTTAACAAACTTCTTGGATGCGTGTTATTTGCAAATAGAGGGGATTAAGTCTCAAATTTTTACCAAACCCCTTGTTTTACATCGAATTTATGTCATTATCAGTTTTTCATTATCTCTTTTTTTTTGAAATGAATATGTTTTAAAATATATATCAAAATGTTTACACTGATAGTTAATCATTACAAGTGTAACACCCCAGGTAAATAAAGAATATGACATTTTTATATTTATCCATACTTGTGAATCAAATATTAATATTACTTTAAAGCGGATGTAATTCTCGATGGCATACCCAATACGCAACAACGAGTTTCTTGGGAATCTTACATTGCACTCTAATAATAAAATAATATTATTTTAAATGGCAGTTAACATGTAGCCATTGTATTTGCGGGAATGGATAGAAATAACTAAAATATGATTATATATGTTTTTTAATATGTTCTTACATTTATCCAAAGGCTAAAAATACGGAAAGAATTCAATTTTAGACTTTTATACCCTAATTTTCAATAAAGGTTCACTTATCACCTTCTGATGGCGAACTGTCATTAAATATAGTTTTGATAAATCTTATACATTATTATGGACCAAATAAAACTCTTCTTTAGAATCGGGACATCAAATTTTACTTTGTGTAAATTTTTGGTATTTTTCCGATAAAGTTCATTTTTTTAATGAATAGTGTAAAATGTTATATTTAAATTCAAAACCTCTTTTTAATTTAATTTATTTATATGATTATATTATCATTTGAATTGTTTTTAAAGTGAAATTAGAAAATATTTTTACCATTAAATTCAATAGTGGTCGTTGAAATAAATTTCACTTTGAAATCGGACTTAAACTAGTGTCAATCTTTTGATACTTATTGTTTCATAAAAACACGTTATTTTCTCTGACAGCGGGAATTAATTATTAAATTAATTAATGTGACTTATATGTTTTGAATTTTGTAAAATAGACTTCATTTTTGAATTCTTAATATCAAATATAGCTTAGGGTGAATTTTTGGTAATTTTCTGAAAAACTTCAATATTTGATGAATAGTGAAACCACTAAGTGGTACTTATAAAAACTGATTTTCCATTTAAATGAAATTTTGCCATCATTGTGTTTTGATTTTAAAAAATCCGACATACATGGTTGTCATTAAGAAGTAAAATATGGTTCAATGGGATAAAAATAATTTTTTGGTGAATAGTAACTTATTAAGTTTTTAATCGCGATTAGTGGTAATTAGTGTAGTTTAAGGTAAAAATAATGCTTTAATAAAATGAGATGAGCTTGACACATGTCCTAACCCTATTGGTTGTGTCATGGGCGACCAAGAAAACCCATGGGTCGATTTATGGGACCCCATGGAGCAACTTGGGTGAGATAATGACTTTAATGCCTTTTTTTAAATAATGGTGAAAATGACACTAACATAAATTGTTTTACTAAAACAATTTTTATAAGGGGTTATACTAATCATATTTTTGATTATAAATATTCATTAGAAATCTAAAAAGAGTTTCTACATCATAGTATTTTTTTATAATTTTTAGACTTTAAATAAATTAAATTATTTATGACATCATGATGATGCAGCGATGACTTCATTATTTAACGATTTAAATAAAATGGAAAGATAATGTAATATCTAAAACCTACACTTGTACAGAACCTATTGTATGGGAATATTTCGAAGCCTTATCATCTTATCTTCGAAATATATCAATGTGGGACCTTAGAAATTCGAAACACTTTTGAAAATAAAATAATAGTTTCATGATTTCCAAAAGTGCCCCTCCTCTCATCTTATAAAAGGCCCCCACCTCTACCTCATTTCACACACTACTCAAGCCGTTGGCTCGGCCATCCCCTTCCCACATACTCTCTCCACATCCCTATACTCATCCTAGAGGATTTTCTTTGGGCATAATCCTTTCAAAGGAATCCTTTAGGCTCAAATCAAAAGGAGTTACACTTTTAAAGGTAATTCATTCTCTCTTGTTCATTTGTTTTATTTTGCTTCTCCAACCCCCTAAACTCTTTTTATTCATTTTTTTAACAACTACAGTATCTTCAATATACTAGGATGTTGTTATAAGAAGGATTTGATCTACACTTACACACACCTACATCTAATGGTTAAAGAACATACAGTTTCCGTGGATGGCGAATTTCTGCCTCACGAAATGATGATTGTTCCACACTCATATAACACCTTCAAAGGTGGCCATTAAGATGTCACTATATTTGTATATGATATATAATATGGTTATGTTTTACTTATGATTCTGTATATTTCATTTGTGGATTACCTTTATGGATTCCATTATGGGTATACGCGATATCTTCATTTAAGGAAGTGCGGACTACCGCCCCCTCAAAGTGATGTGATTCGTTAATGCCATATGTGGGACGTATAAAGGATGGATTTTAAGTTATTATATATGATGTTATACTGGAATTATAATATACCTCAATATCATTATTATTTATTTCTATTAATGTATGAGATAGATATGAAAGTAGCGTTCATGCGTACGTACGGCTTACCGTCTCCATGAACGGTGCATTTCATTTCTTACCTCTAAATGATTATATAATATTATAAATACATGTATATGCTGGATATATATGATATATATGATATCCAAATCAGGAATGTCATTCTGGATATAAAGAACTTTTGACCACACGAACAACATGTAATTTTAAGAAGTCCATTTTCGACTTAAGAACCAAATATTGACAAAACAAACATTATTAACTTAAATGGTTACATAATGTTTATAACATGAAAATAAGTGATATAGAAGGAATAATGAACTTTAAAAAGTTTATTAATCAAGTATAAATTAACTCATGTTTATTATTCAGGACGTTAAAGAACGATCGAGTCATGTCGGACCCGAGGTAAGGGATCTTACTCCCCTCTTTTTTTTAAGTACACTCTTTTATGTCATTCATTATAAAGCTCATCTTTCTTGTTATTGAGATGTTATTTTATATTCCTCTTTCTGTAAACTTTATTTTTATGTGATGAGAGACCCTATTTCCTCTCATCAATCCATTTTGGAAGTTTTAAGTGGCGCCGTTAGGCTGTTGAGTTTTCGTAAGAGATTTTTCATCCCACTTTTATTCCCGTGAGATTTATGCTACATTTGCCACAATTTCCTTTGAGTGGTTTATGTACTGCCCACTATTACACTCCTTTTGTAATATAATTCCATTTATGGGTATTTACATATTCATTGTATGAAACTTCTTCAATGGGGTGTACTTTTCGAAAGTTACCCAAGTCGGTAAGGGAACCTTTGACCCTCCTCTTTTTAAAAGACTTCGTTTGTTATGTCTTTTAATTCACATACAATTATGTTGGGATATGTTCTTCTATATCATGGTTAATTTAAATTTTATGTCCATGTGATGAGATCCCCTTTTTATCTCTCATCAACTCATTTTCTGAATTTTTGTAGTGACGCCGTTAGGCTGTCAAATTTTTGCAAGGGAACTTCTTAGCCCAAATTTGATTCTTTGGGATAAACTTGTACTCCTTGAATATGTTGTTCTATGAATATGTGTGAATAACCTCTGATTGTTTTACACATAATATCCACTTATATTTGGTGTATTCGTTTGTCACACATAATTATGTAATTGATTTATCCTTAAACCAAGGATACTGTCTTTGTAAGGGACTTCGTCTCAATCTCCTTTCATTGAGGCATATTTCATTTTATATGCAACTTTCTTTTATACGGTGTATAAACCCCTTTGCCTTTTACTTTTTTAAAAAAGGAATCTTTTTCTACGAAGCATTTTACAAAACGACAAAAAGGAATGTTTCTTTTAACATACGCGGCGACAACGACCTTTTCCACCACCGCGAGTATTATTTGACTTTGGGTTCCTCAACAAGCCATAATGTTTTTAAAATAAAATAAATACCATATACTTGTTTTTGTATTTCGTTATTGAAAATGTTTTTGATAAATGATTATATTATGTCAATATATTTAAATGATATTGTTGACGCTCCTTTCGTCACAGAATCTAAATATCGGAAAAGGGAATATCTGAGCTCAAAGTGATTAATCCTTTGAAGAAACATCAAAAATCGACAAAGGGATAAAAAAGGAGAACATTGCCCATAGATCGCGCAAGTTCCCTCTTGGTCGCGCAAGTACACTTGCGCGCCACCTCAATACTTGCGCGACTCCTCATGTTCGTGCAAGGGACTTGCGCGACATATGTGGTAACCGCCTGGTAACCGCCCAGTAACCGCCCGGGGTCCTCTTTTGCCTATAAATAGACCCTGTGGGCCCCCCATTCAAGAGGATCTTTTTCCAGAAACTCGGATCGAAGCTCCCGACGCCCAAGTCTCTTCTCAAAGCTTCCGGAACACTTCTAAGGTAATTTCTTACCTAGAAACGAAGATCTAAAGAGAAAAATGAAGGCCCAAGTGTTGAAACTTAACAAACACTTGCGCGCCTACTTAATTCCTTCAATATAACTTGCGCGTCACTCTTCTGGAAGAACCTCAAGAGGATGGTAAAGGGTTTAATAAAGAGTCGCTCAAGCATTTCAATACTAGTTGAAAATCGCGCAAGTACCCCTCATGTCGTGCAAGTATACTTGCGCGACCAATACTTGCGCGCCGCCGCAGGACTTGCGCGCCTTTCAAGACTTGCGCGCCCCTATCTTTTTGGGTGCCCATCTTGCCCATTTTACCCCTCTTAAGCCATTTCACCCTTCCTATTCAAGATTCAGTCTTCAAGATACTCTTCAAAACCATTTATAGCATGATTTCTTGATTTGACATCCTTATCTGAAAGGAATTATTTGAAATATCTCTCAAAACCTAGTGATTTAAACATCTTTATGTCACTAAAGATTGAGAGTTCATTCATTCAACCTCATCCTTTAAGATGAGAGAATCTTAACCTGGGTCTCCTTTTCAGGAATAATCCCCAGTTATAAAACCTTTGATCTGGGCATCTTTCTTAAGAATAAGCCCTAATCAAGTCCTTTAATCTTGGGCATCCTCCTCAGGAGTAAGCCCCAAACCTTAATCCCTAACCTGGGTCTCCTTTTTCAGGAATAAGACTCAGTCATAACCTAGGGCTTCCTTTTTAGGAGTAAGCCCCAAGTCCTCTAACCTAGGCTTCCTTCTCAGGAATAAGTCCTAGTCATAAATCTTGGGCATCTTTCTTAAGAATAAGCCCCAATCAAGTCCTTTAATCTTGGGCATCCTCCTCAGGAGTAAGCCCCAAACCTTAATCCCTAACCTGGGTCTCCTTTTTCAGGAATAAGACTCAGTCATAACCTTGGGCTTCCTTTTCAGGAATAAGCCCCAAGTCCCCTTAAACTTCTCTTAACCAGTCATAAATTACCTTTGATTTGGGTTTCCTTTTCAGGAATAAAACCCAATCATAGGTCCCCTCCTAACATGGGCATCCTCCTTAGAAGTAAGCCCCAAGATTAGAGTATTCAAATCTCCATGAAGCACATATAACTTTGTGGACCCTGTTCATGGATTTTCTCCCTAAAAGTAAATCCTAAACCTTCGTCTATCTGGGCAGTCATCTATACATAAGCCCCAAAAAAAATTCTTATGATTGCATCTTTTATGGCACAATTGTCTAAATTTTACCAATACCTCTTGTTTCTCACACCGAGCATGACTCACGTGAGCTTAGAGCGTAAAAGTAATTATGACATTCATCTTTGAGCCATCAATCATAAACATCATATCCCATTCCTCGAACTACGTGGGTTCTGATTCCTTTTTCAAAAAAAAGGATACGTAGGTAGCCCATTTATGGGTTCGATCCCAACATTGAAATAATCTCTGTCCTTCTGAATGACGATAAACTTCAAGTGCCCCACTGAGTGGCTTTAAAACCAGCCTGGTCATCAAAATGACCAAGAGACTTTTATATAAATGTTTTGAAGGATACCATTGACTAAGAATCTCTAAACAAATATAGATGACTCTATATTGATGAAGAACCTCGAATACATATAAAAGATTCTCTAAATTTCTTGCATATTTAATCATTGATTGTTAAAACTAAAGGAAAGCTCATTTTATACTTGGTAATGTAATAATGATTCACGAACTTAACTTAAATCTATAAAGAGAGTCCCGGAGTAGACAATAATTCCCCTCAAAAAGGTGTGATGAGTCTGACCTCCCATCCTCTCGACCAATGAAAATTCCTAAGCCTCATTAGCCCACAAGCTAATGAGCGCCTTCCTTTGGAAAGTAGGTCCAAATGGATGTGGAATCATTGGATGTTTCCGGTTCTACGAACAAACCCGTTAGAAATCGATCGGAACGTTTGAATCTCCCATCCAAGAGGTCATCCCCGGATTCCGCGCGAAACAAAAATGGTGAACCCGACGTGAATCCTTAACCAAGTTAAAGTGATGTTCTTCTTATCTGTTAGGCCCTTTGGGCCAACAAGGCAATCATTGACATATGCTCATCCAAAAGATGCAGTAGCCGGATTCATCTTGATTATGTCTGTTACATGGAACAGGCACTCTTTTTTCAAGATCCTCTACAAAAATGGCTTTCCTTAAATTCACCCCTGTGAATACTGCTGCTGGGAACACCTCTACTGTGAGGTCTGCTGCTGTGAAAACCAATGCTGCTACTCCTGCTGGAAGGTCATCCGCTCGGAGGATGACATCACCAACTCAGCGTCTTCAACGCTGTGTTTCTAATGCACTGGTTAAGGAGTACCGTCGCAACGGTACTATCCCAACTCTAGAGGCCGCTCGTCAAGCCCTCCAAGTTAACAATTCTACCTGGTCGTCCGGACAACGGCGAACAGCAGTCAAGAAGCAGACGGTGCTGACTACCGTCTCCAACCGTTTCGGGTCGTTATCCCCGGAACGCAATTTCCATTCACTCCCTTACTCCGAGGAAGTGAATGAGCAGGTCCCGCAGGACCTTAATTCAAAAAGACAGGAGTCCTTCTCAAAGGCTCCCATCAAAAATCGCCGCCAGACTCGTGCGGTAGTGCGCCCTCAACATGATGAGGGTACCGACTCCAGGCATTCAGCTCAGGTTCCTCGAACCCGAGCAGGCAAGATGAATCGCCAGAGACGGAATCCGGTTAACAATACGCAGGTTTTCATCCCTGCCATCTCCGGAGAAGTCCACCAACCTAACTTGGTGGCAAATAACGAGCAGGCATACACACCTGTTCGTTTTAATCCCGCTGTCCAGCAGACTCGTCTGGCAGCATCAAGCCGATCCCGCCAGGCAATTCCGGCGGAGTACCATAGGCAGGAACATACACCTGCTTATACATCAGCAGTTAGTCAGCAGGCTCGTCTGACTACATATGATGGATCTCGTCAACCGCGTTTGGCGAAGTGTAATCAGCAGGCACATACACCTGCTAATACTAATCAAGCCTACCAACAGTCTCGCTTGGTAGCGCACAGAGAAGTCAGTTGGAAAGCCCCGACGACAAACAGGAGGCATACTAAACTCTCTGCCTCCACACTTGAGTACTGTCAGGATTCACTGACAGGAAAAGGAGGACAGGAGCAGGCACATACACCTACTCCAAGCCCGGAATGGACGTATATCCCTGTTCCGGCGGCTGAAGTCACCAAACATATTTTGTCAATGGTGAAAGAGCAGAAGCAAATTCCTGCTCATATTCTGGATGCTTTCCAGGATATCATAACAGCTTCAGCATCATCTCAGGGAAAGACACATAAATCTATCCCTAGCAGTGGAGTGACACATCAACAATTCACTCCGGAACAGACACACACATCTGTTCCAGTCCAAGAGGGTTGTGGGGCCTACTCCCCCATATCATATGGACAACCAAGTCAGGCACATACACCTGATTTGAGCGATGATCGTCAGCCTAACCTGACCATCTTTCCTGATCAGGCACATACACCTGCTCAGAGCAATCACTTTCGTCATCAAGTGGTTTCTAAAGCGAGTAAGAAGGCATCTAAGAAAAAGATCCGCCCAGCACAGTCAGGAGATCAAAGGCCAATCTGCAACAAGGCCTTGCTCGATGCTGGAGTTCTTGAAGCCCTCAGACATTTATCTGTCGGGATTCAAGATTCTACTCCCTCAGTTCCCAATAACAGGAACATTAATCCCGAAGGTCTTCAACAGACACTTCCTCATGAAGACTTGCTCCATGAAAATTCGGTCAATCTTGAAGTTTCTTCTTCAGATGAGAACCACAGGAACCCTCTGTGTGGTCAGAAGGCCAAGGAGCAAGAGATTTCATCTTTTGCTGTAACCCATCATGATGGTCCTCCTCATGGTGATGAACTTCACTGCGAAAGTCCTCTCCGCAGTAGTGATTCACATTGTCTCAAAAATTCTTCAGAAGGCAATGTAGTGACGAGAAAGCCCTCCTATCTCGAGGCACTTGCAAACATAAAACCAGTCTTGTCTGATGCTTTACTATCGGCCGGTGAAACTCTTTCTCCATCAGAAGATAGCATGGGGTTCAGGTTATTCTCCGAACCTTCCCTGGGTCATTCATCTTCCAGCATGAATAGTGATTCCTCTACCAATCTTGTTAAATCCGATGAAGCAACAAGGAAACACCAACTCTGGTCCAAACAGGTAGAAGAATCTTCATTTAATGATAAAGAGGAAATGCTGAACATGAGGAAAAAACTGGAAAAAGGTGAAGTACCAGTCATGTTTTGGCCTTTGGCTGATTCCCAGTATGACATTCCAAAGATGTTGACGGATGATGGAATCCATGATATTCGTCTCAACATATGGAAAACTCTTTGTCAATTAAAGAAGAAGGTATTATCTTACGATGAATATGAAAATCATCTTAAGATAATAGAAGGGTTACAACGCCAGATTGATTTGGCATCTCTATCAGTCTCTCGGTATCCGAAGGCTGAAAAGCAACAGAGAACCCTTCAACGTTCATGTCTTGGCGCACTAAGAAGATTGCGTCAGTTAATTTCCAATGCTCCATCTAATGTTCATATCAGAGGATGGGGTGTTCACGGAGCACTACATTTCACAGTGCTTTCCGGTCAGCAGAGCCCGCCGAAAATGGTCTCATGCAATGTTATTGCCCATGGCCGGCCAAAGTCAATGGGCTTTGTTCATAATCAAAAGTTTGCTCGAGAGCAAGCTTCAACTAGTTCCTCTCAAAATCAAGTATATAGAGAACAGTTTGTTGAATTGCTCCTACATCAAGCAGGCGAGAATATTGCGCAAGCCTCTCGTCTGGAGCAAACACGTCATCAAATGACAGAAGTTTCGGAAATCATCCAACGGTCTGTTGAACCAGGTGATAAAAGTGGATACAGGTTAATGCATCCAGATAATTTCCGAACTAAGATTCGCAAGATCAAGAGAGATTTTAAAAAGATCTCAGACATAGCATGTCAAGAGACACCCCAGCTTGCCAGACTGGGGACTTCTCTAACCCAACCCTCAGAATCAACAAATGAGATTCGAGGAGTTGAGCAGAAGCAACAGGAACACCCCCAGTCCACCGGACTGGGGACTTTTTCAAATCTTCAATCCCTCCCTCAGAGAAAGTTAGTATTCTCTCGATTAGGGAATAAGCCTCAAGAGGAACGAAGAGCCAAGATGTCAGGAGATTCTCTCCAAGTGACGGTTCTCCAAGAAATTCCTGAGGGATCAAGTAAACGGAATGCCATGTCTTATCATGGACATAGAAGGAGACAATATCACAGAAATGATGATAGAAAGGATTCCATGCAATATGCATCCATTAATGTCATCACTGCCGTTGCTGCTGATTCACCAGATGAGGCTCAATCAGAGGGATCAGACGAAGAGGTTCCTGCTCAAGAAATTGCGCACACAGACCTAAATGACGAAGGTGTGCGCACACGTAATCAAAGGCTTACCCAAAATATGGGTATTCCTTCAAGTTACCCACTTCCCCCTCTCCGAAAAGGATCCAATAAGGGGAAAGGAAAGAATCAGGTTACTTCTCACCCTTCCTCGGAAGGAGGTCAATCGCTCTCATTAGAGCAAAGGTTTGCACAACAGGAGGAAGAGATGAAAGAATTAAAAAGGTTTAATGCAGAACTACTTCAGAGTAGTCTTCTTCTTAAGAATGCTGAAGTCCGACAGCCGAAGGAATTTGTTGTAACTACTGAGATGGATCAGGAATATCCTCCTTTATCAGTACACCCACAGAGGTCTAATCCTACGGGTCAAACGCAACAACAGTTGGCAGCACTACCATTAGTTGCAGCACCAACCTCCACGGCTGTCCAAGCTCCATTCATTGCACCTACCCAAAACCAAGTTCAACCTGACGTTTCTCAAAAGTTAATAACTACTATTGAGTAATTAACAGCTCGGTTAGAAACTATGGAAGGGAAATGGGCGCAAGTTCAACCTGAAAAGAAAGTTTACCCTGAATGGGTAGATTCAATTTCTCCTCCATCCAGTTTTGGAAACCCTATTTTCCCTACTTTCAATGGATCAGGCGACCCTGAACAACATTTGACGCATTACGTGTCTTGTTGTGATCCTATGATGGGAACTCCAGAATAGCAAGAAGCAGTGAAACTCAGATGCATCATGCGAACCTTGCAAGGACCAGCTTTTTTCTGGTATACAAGCTTGCAATCCCGGTCAGTCATCGGATGGGAGGATCTTCGTCAAAAATTCCTTCTTCAGTTTAGCTCAACTTTGCCAAAAACGACAGTTTTCGATCTTACAAACTGCAAGCAAAGGGAGAATGAAAGAATCTCTGATTTCATTGCTCGTTGGAAGGGATTAACGTATTCCTTGAGTTTATCACTCCCTAAGGAGGAATTATTGCCAATCTGTGTGGAAAATTTGCGTGACGAATTACGCACGCCATTGATCCCTGTGAAATACACAGGAGGGTTTCGAGACCTTACTTCAATCGCTCAACAGATTGAAGATTCCCTTTTACAGGCTAAGGTTAAATCTCGTGTAATTCCATCAGCTCCAGGAAGAAGAATGGGTAAAGCAGAAACTGCTACAGTTATGCTTAAACAGGCACCTGTACCTATTTCTACTTCAAAACCTTCATCTTCTCAAAGGGCTCCACCTCCTGAACGCCAACAACAAAGGCTGTTTCGTCCAAATGATCAAAAAGATCAACGACGAAAACAATTTGAGGATATGAAGAGTAAAACATACTCTTTCCGAAGTGAGCAAGTTCCTGGTTACTTCATTTTAGCTCTGGAAAATAATTTGGTTCAATTACCAGTGCCGAAGAGACCAAACAAGGAAGGAGATGAAGACCGTCCCAATTATTGTCCCTTTCATCAAATGTTGGGACATCCCATCCAGGATTGTTTGGTCTTTAAAGACCTCCTACAAAAGATGGTCAACTTGGGACAAGTCAAATTGAAGGGTTCTTCAGCTCATGTAGCGTGTATTACCGCTACAGATCCAGAGGAAGGAGGCGAGTGGCAGGAAGTCAAAAGCAAAACTGCGAAAAAAATATGATGATTGATTTGTCATAAAGACAATCAATCGGACCCATTCCATTTTGAGAACACAATTGAAGAAGCCAATTGTGTCTCCTACAAAAGCTGCAGTAAAGCCTCCATCAAAGGACAAATCCTCAAAAGGGCAGCGCAATTCAAAAAAGAAAGAGGAATCAGGAGAAGATGAGTATTTATCAAAGCCTAAATTGTCTTTGACTCTGGCAGATTGCATGCCATCTACTTCAAAGCAACGGGCACCGTCCCACCAAACGGCACAGCCTAAACAGGCTAACCAGGCAGAGTCTTTATCAGACGAAGAGTTAATCTTTGGTTCTGTTAATATGATTCAATTAACAGATTCATATTCCAGTCTTGATGAGCCTGAATTCCCTGTATCAAATAAGGGAACCCGAGGAAGTTCTAGAGGTTCAGGATATAGGGGAAGACGTGGATCTTTCCGAAGCCACTACTCTAATTCTACCCCTGCTAGCACTGTATATGCAGCAGAAACTCGTGGTAGAGCCCTTCAGCGAGCTCAAAAATAACAAGCAAGTTCTTCTGCAAATGGCCAACTCAGCTTCGGCACAGTTATTTTGGAAGACCGATTAAAGGTTCCATCTTCTTTATCTCATCAAGCAAATGGATCTAATCAGTCTAATTTTCCAAAACCAAGGATGTTGCCAACTTCAATACAAGATGCATCAGCTTCCAAAGCATCTGCTTCCAAGGTACCTGCTAAACCGCATATTCCCATTGGGAAACGCAGGCCTCTAGTTCAAAAGTATGATATATTGAAACACTTGGCCCAAGTACCAGCCAAATTATCAATTTTGGATGCTTTGAATCTATCAAAAGATCTTCGGGAAGCACTCATCGAAGCTTTGTCAAGTCCTCAGGAGTTTGAAGCTGAAATTGCTGCAGCTGAAATTTATCGCATAGAGAAAAATCCTGCAGAATGCCATGCAGTGATATCTTTTACTGATAAAGATGAATATGATGTTGTGCATGGGCACATAAAACCTTTTTACCTATCTGGCAAAGTCAATGGTATAGATGTTCGAAGAGCTTTTATTGACAATGGTTCAGGAGTCAACCTCATGCCCATTCGCACACTTCGTCGATTGGGCCTCACGGAATCTGATTTATCTCCTTCTACCATGATGTTGCAAGGATATGATAAAAATGAACAAGAACCATTGGGAGAAGTTACGCTCAGAACTGAGTTTGGAGATCTTGTTTCCAATTCAGATTTCATGATTGTTGATCAAGACTCATCTTTCAATATCTTTCATGGAAGACCCTGGTTACATTAGCATGCAGCTATTCCGTCATCATACCATCAATGTCTCAAATACTGTTTCGATGGTCAAGTTGGAACATTGTATGGTGATAAGGCCCTGTTCAAAACATGTGAGTCTCAATACATTGAGGCGGAATTTTATCACATGAAGGGAAGAGAAAAATCTACAATGAAGGAAATTACCAATGTTAATGCTCCATATGGTTTGGAAAAAATTCCAATAAATCCATTTTCACATGTGAGTACAGATTATGTGTTACCTATCAGTCAAATTGACAAAATAGGCCCAAATCAAAATACTCTTATGGAAAGATCCATAAGGTCAATTATGGCAATCGAGCCAGACAACATGGGAGAAATTGGTAACTTACCAAGCAGTGATGAAAGCATGAGTGGTGACGTTTTCATTTCGTCTGCTGAAATCCAACAAGTCTATACTTCGCTAATCAGGCCAGAAGAAGTTATAGCAACACCAGAGGTGAATATTGATGTCGATTCTCAATCCATCATCCCCTCTTTATTTCCCAAAGAAGACCCTTTTTCATCAATAGGGTCGGAAATGGAAGCTTTTTCTTCAAAATGTGAAAATTTTGACATCTCTTATGATCATGAGAATTTCGTTGTTTCATCTACTTTGCAAGTAGAAACGGAAGAAATAACACATGATGAAGAGGAAGAGGAAGATCTTAGAGATGCTCCTCCAGCATTTGAAGAGGGTATCTCTACCACTGTGGATGAACTCAGAGAAGTAAATCTGGGTACAGAGAAAGATCCACGCCCCACTTTAATTAGTGCGGCCATGACCCTGGAATAACAAGAGATGTATATTTCTTTTCTAAAGCAAAATAAAGATATATTTGCTTGGAATTATACAGAGATGCCTGGCCTTGATCCTGATGTTGCCACCCATCATTTGGGTTTGCCAAAAGAACATCGAGGATTCAAGCAAGCCGCGAGAAGAACACACCCGACCTATGCTTCCAAAATTGAGGCTGAAGTGGATAAGCTTATCAAAGCTAACTTCGTCAGAGAAGTTCAATATCCCAAGTGGTTGGCTAATATTGTCCCTGTAAAGAAGAAGAACAAACAAATTAGGGTTTGCATCGATTTCAGAGATCTTAATCGGTATTGTCCCAAAGATGATTTTCCAGTTCCGATTACAGAACTCTTAATTGATGCAACGGCTGGCTATGAAGTACTTTCTTTCATGGATGGATATTCTGGATATAATCAGATCCGAATGGCCCCAGAAGATGAGGAATATACAGCCTTCAGAGCTCCTCAAGGTGTGTTTTGTTACCGGGTGATGCCCTTTGGTTTAAAGAATGCAGGTGCAACATATCAACGCGCCATGCATCGTATCTTCAAACCTTTTCTAGGGAAATTTGTTGAATGCTATGTAGATGATTTGGTGGTTAAATCCAAACAACATTTTGATCACTTGGCTGATTTGGAAATCATATTCCACAAGCTTCGACAACATAATTTGAAGATGAACCCCTTAAAATGTGCTTTTGGGGTAACCTCAGGAAAATTCCTCGGCTTTGTTGTACGCCATCGTGGTATTGAAGTCGATCCTGAGAAGACCAAATCAATCCTTGGTATGTCACCTCCTCAGAATTTGAAAGAATTAAGAGGACTTCACGGACACTTAGCCTATATTCGGCGTTTCATCGCCAATTTGGCAGGAAAAAGTTTACCTTTTACCAAATTATTGAAGAAAGGAGTCACTTACCATTGGACTGAAGAATGTCAAGAAGCATTTGATGTTCTCAAGAAATACCTCTTAAGTCCACCAGTACTCATGCCACCTGTTGAGGGTAGACCTCTTATCCTCTATGAGACAGCTTTAGAGCGATCATTGGGTGCCTTTCTCGCTCAAAAGAATGATTCTGGGAATGAAAATAGTCTCTACTATCTCAGTAGAACTATGCTTGAAGCAGAAACCCGGTATTCGAGTATTGAAAAGTGCTGCCTAGCATTAATCTTTGCAGTTCAGAAACTGAGACACTACCTGCAACATCACGAGGTCCAATTGGTATCTCGTAATAATCCACTCAAATTCATCCTTAGTTGTCCAATGCTTACAGGACGTCTGGCATGGTGGGCGGTTATTCTACAGCAGTTCGACATCCAGTATGTGTCTCAAAAGGCAATTAAGGGCCAAGCTCTGGCTGATTTCCTGGCGGAACACCCTTCAGTGGAAGACACGTATCCAGATATCGAACTCCCTGATGAGGAAGTTTTTTCTATTCAAGAGAGTCCTCAAACATGGGAAATGTATTTTGATGGTGCTTCTAGAAGTCCAACAGGGAAGAAAATGGAAAATCCTAAATTCAACAAAGTTGGTTTAGGAATTGTGCTCATTTCTCCAGATAAGGCAGTGTTACCTTATTCCTTTTTGTTGTGGGAAGGTGGTACCAATAATGAAGCTGAATACCAAGCTCTCATTGCAGGCTTGGAGTTAGCGCTTCAAGCACAAGTGAATCACTTAAAGGTGAAAGGTGATTCAGACCTGGTAATCAAACAAATCAATGGGGATTATGCCATCAGAAAAGAAGAATTAATCCCTTTGTATGATTACGTCAGAGAGTTAATGTCTGAATTCCCTACAGAACCGACATTTTCTTATGTCCCAAGATCACAAAATGCTCAAGCTGATGCACTGGCTAATATAGCCACAGCTTTAGTAGATCCAAATCGGGACGAGACAACCATCTGTATTGCCCACCGTCGTGCAATTTCACCTTATGTTCAAGTCAGAAAAGAGGAAATTAATGAATTTAGTCCCATTCCTGAACCATATGGTCATACTACAGGATGGATGTCACCTATCAAGGAATACCTTCAAAATGGAACACTTCCACCTGATAGAGCTGAGAGAGAACAAATTCGGCGACGTGTGGTCAATTTTACTCTTTATGATGGTCCAAACCACCTCGAGAAAATTCTCTACAAACGTGGTTTTGATGGAGTTCTCTTCAGATGTATTGATGGTGAAGAGACAATGGCTGTCATAAAAGAAGTGCATGCAGGAGTCTGTGGTGCCCACCAGTCTGGACATAGATTGTCTAATCAAATTCGAAGGCTTGGATACTTCTGGCCTTCAATGATACAAGATTGTGTTAATTTCACAAAGAAGTGTCATTCATGCCAAGTATATGCCAACTTCATTCATCAACCTCCAGAGTTGCTTCATACAGCTAAATACTCATGGCCATTTTCCACACGGGGAATGGATGTGGTAGGACCTTACCCTTCAGCTACGGCCAAGCAGTTTATGTACATTCTTACTGCTACTGATTTCTTTTCCAAATGGGCAGAGGCAGTACCTCTCAAAGAAGTCAGTTCTAAATGCATTGTTAGCTTCATCAAGTCTAACATCATTACTAGATTTGGTGTCCCTCATACCATATTGATAGACAACGGCACCAACTTCTGTTCTTATGAGGTAAAGAGATTGTATCAAGAATACAACATTAAGTCCAACCATTCATCTCGATATCATGCAGCGGCTAATGGCCAGATAGAGGCCTTCAACAAGACTCTTTCAAATATACTGCAAAAGATGGTGGATAAAGATAAGAATTCATGGCCTGATAAACTCTTTCATGCTTTATGGGCTTATCGGACTACCACTCGCAATGCAACGCGGTCTACTCCATATTCATTGGTATATGGAACAGAAGCAGTCTTGCCAATTGAAGTTCAATTGCCCTCACTCAGAATAGCCATTTGTGATCAGTTATCAACAGATGAGCAATCCCAAAAGCATTTGAATGAATTGGAACAGTTAGATGAGAAGAGATTGTGCACTTTGCACCACTTGGAAATCTATCAGAATCGGATAGCACGAGCTTTTAACAAAAAAGTTCGTCTTCGTCCATTCATTCAGGGAGAATTGGTATTGGTTCTTAAAACACCAATGATACCAGGAAAGAAACCTCCCAAGCTTGAACCAAAATGGGAAGGACCTTATTCAATACATAAGGTCTACTCCAATGGAGCGTATTCTCTAATCTCAATGGATGGAGAACACATCACGACTCCAACTAATGCCAGATTTCTGAAGAAGTATTTTGTATAAACACAAAATATTGTTCCCAGAACCAAGACTCTTACATTTGGTTCATACAGTAATGGTCCAGTATGACCGTAAACTACAACTTCGTCCAACATGACATTAAACTGTGTCACACTTCTGTCCGATATGACATTAAACTATAATACGTCCAGCATGACGATATACTGTACGGTCCATGCATATGACCTTAAACTATTCGCACTTATGTCCCTGCAACATGACACTAAACTGTGCAGCACCAATAGTCCTAACTGCAAGACTTTAAACTGCATAGTCCCTGATTTTGTCCTACATGACAATAAACTGTATAGAAGTTCCTATATTTTGTCCGAGATGACATTAAACTATATTGTGTCCTAGCAACATGACATTAAACTGTGTGGCACTTTCATCGTCCAGCATGACATTAAACTGTAAAAAATCCCCAGAACTGATATCCTCATATTGGTTCACCTTAGTCCTAGCTACATGACTTTAAACTGTACAGCACCAGTTCGTCCTTGCTATATGACGTTAAACTATACAGCAATGGTCCCGTATGACTTTAAACTGCATCATCCCTGGTCCATGTATATGACCATAAACTATTTGCAAATATGTCCAGCAAGACGTTAAACTGTGACGTCCTAACTACATGACGCTAAACTGTATAAAAGTCCCTCACGTCCGGAAAGACGTTAAACTATATAATCATCAAAAGTCCAGCATGACATTAAAACTGCACAATCCCCCTTTCGTCCAATATGACGTTAAACTGTATTGTCCCCATCGTCCTAACTACATGACGCTAAACTGTACAGAAAGTCCTTGATATGTCCTACATGACATTAAACTGTGCATCGTTAAAGTTGTTATTACCTCTTGTTTCTCACACCGAGTATGACTCACGTGAGCTTAGAGCGAACATCAACCATAACACTCCCTTTGGGCCACTAACCATGTGTAAGTCCCAACAACATTTTTTTAGATCATTGTCCACAAGAACAACTTGATCATTAATTCATTCTTTAATTGAACTACACAGACTTTGATCCTTGCCCTCCAGGCTGGGTATGTAGGCAACCTCTCAGGGTTCAAGCCCAAAAACAATCTCTTCACATTGGTTCACCACCATCTCATATGATGATGATTTGTGAAACCACCCCTGGAATCAATATCGTTACATTGATTCACTTTCGTCCTTGTTATATGACGTTAAACTATACAACACTTTTGTCCGGTACGACAATAAACTACAATATTCTTTGATTTCCTCATTTGAGAAGGAACCATTATTAACATTGATTCTTTTTTCAATCATGGTTTTTATTTTTCAAAAGACTACGTACATACATGGTAATGCCTAAACTTTTTATCTTAGGTTAAAACCATCATTGCACTAAAGTCCCCTTTTCACCCTTCACATGTACGAACCAGATTTGTACAAAGGGTAGATCTAGAACTACGTGGACTTGATTCCCATCCTTAAGGGATACGTAGGAACATTCGAGTGTCTCTCGAATCCAGTCCCAAGTCTTTTGGGCCTAACCCCAAATTTCACTTTCAGTCCCTTGGCTGAAAAGTCTTCATGAAAACACACACTGTGTATTCATTATTATGGTCCGAATTCTATGACCCTAAACTAAGATCACTCATACTTTCATCCTGCACGACGTTAAACTGCATTTCAAGAACTACGTATGGCTTGATTCTCATTCTTATGAGATACGTAGTAAAGTCCAAGTTTCAATTCAGGACCCAGCCACAACATGATTATGGTTTTCATTGACCTATGTATCTCTATATACAATGGAAAATACCCATCTTTATGTATTATAATCCTAACCTTAAATATTTTCAGATCTTCATAACCCTTTTCATGACTTATAGTCACAAAAATGTCAAACTTCTGAGAATTCTTTTGCCTGACTATGCAGCATGTGCCCATAGGTGGCCTTGCATAAACAGTCCACATAACAGACTTGTCAGCCAAGAGATGCTATTTATTTGACCATGCAGCCAATGCCCATAGGTGGCCCTGCATGTTTTCAACCCCCTAACGGGTTTGTTAAATAATAGTAACTTCATTCTTGGGAAGAATGCCTCTTTTGTCCTTATTTGTCTTAAACGACAGTATGTAGGGATCCGCAAAAATAGCCATCCTTAACGTATTTGTCCCATATCCTTTTTCATGATCTAAAAGTATTCAAGTCTATGGTTTATTCCTCTTCCCTACATTTGGGTCAGACCTTCGTATGAGTAATATTCATCCAGTTCTTTGATATTCTTGTTTGGAAATATCTTCTCCATATTCATGTACCTCATTCCATACAACAAACTCTATGCTTTAGAAAATTTGAATCTCCATAAACTTTCACTGACTTTTAGCACTAGGAAAGTAAATTTCTGGGAGTTCTTTTGCCTGACTATGCAGCACGTGCCCATAGGTGGCCTTGCATAAACAGTCCACATAACAGACTTGTCAGCCAAAAGATGCTATTTTATTTGACTATGCAGCCAATGCCCATAGGTGGCCCTGTATATTTCAACCCCCTAACGGGTTTTTTTAAATAATAGTAACTTCATTCTTGGAAACTACCTCTTCTAATGCTATTTAGCTCTTTTTCATATCATTCCTCAGATTCAAATATTCTTAAGCCATAGTTTACATTTTTTTCCCTCATACTTGAGTATGGTAAATATGTTTTCAGATAAATTGTCAAGGAATTGAATCCATTTTAATCCATTTTTCGGTCAAAGCTATTTCGACCTTAAACATTAGCCCCTTTATGTCCGGCGTGCATGACTTTAAACTGCCCACACAAAAGACAAAGGAACTCTGAATAAAAGTCGAGTTCCAGCTCACTAAATATACAATTTTTTTGTATGATTTAGGTAATATTGAGCAGTTAAAAGGTTCAAAGTTTGTAGGGTTATTTTTAATAATCCTAGTAAAAATCAAACTATGCTTACTAAGCCCATTGGCTTAAGTAAATTTGAAGCAGGTAATGGAATAATGCAAGTACAAATGATTGAAGACAAAAGTGTTTTTCATTGATACACAAGAGTTAGAAGGACATCCACAGACTTGAATCTCTTCTCTTTTTCAAGAATTACAGAAGATTGTCAACATAAGTCTTCATTTGATGTATAGCATCCTGAGCCTTATCAACAGTTACTTGAAGCTCGTGCACTTGACCAGCTTCACTCTTTTCAGCTTGCTAAAGTGCCTTCTTAGCATCTGCAATGGCTTTCATGCCATTCATATGAGTTTCATCCAATGATTTTTAAGCTGATCAAGTTCCCCAGTAACAGCATCTAACTGTTGCTGGAGTTTCACCTGCTGGACGACCTTTTCTTTGATTTTTTGCTTCAGATCCTTCATCTTGATAGCATAATCAGCTTCAGCCTGGGATATCACAGCCTCAAATTCGCCTATGTTGACTGACAATTTCACTCTGGTCAAATCTTCGTGACTTGTCTGCATTTGCTCCCTCCTGAAAATAATCTGTTTCACCGCAGCATGGATCTTTTCATACCCAAAACCACCGAGTCCCATTATAACAAATTGGGATGACAATCGGGAAATTTTTGATGGTAGATCTTCTAAAGGCACCCCCGATATGATGTTCCATATGTTGTTCCATGCCTTACGTCGTGAAAAGCTGAACGCTTTGAGCATCTCTGGATCTGATTCAACATCTTCGTTAGAAGGGGGTATGTAATCTGGAATTAACATGCTTAAGGAAGTACCTCGTCCTGCTCTTTCCCTTCTAACTTGGGCTTCTTCACTTTCAATTACCGTTGGGGAAGAGGCTGAAGCCTCATCTCCGGATCTAGCCATTACAGTTGATGGCCCTACATGATCAATTGAAAGATTTTAGTTGAATCTTAAAGGATAACAAAAGAATGGATTGTCTTGCAAATAAAGTACAATCACCAATATTGTTATCCCTTACCTAATGGTGGTTCAGCAACATGAGAAGACTTCTCCCCATCTCTCCCGGTTTCAACAGGATTTTCAAGATGGGTCTCAGGAGAGTTTATTGGATTTAGCTCTACTTGAGCTAATGTTTCTGCAATGATAGGGTTGACATCAGTGTCCACACCCTCTTCGGGCATTGGCAGTTCAGCAGCTTCTACGGAAGAAACTGCATATTATTTTACATCATGATTAGAAATATGTTTTGTTTTTAAAAGAAAAATTTGGGCGAAGGGTAACACTCACGCCCATGGTCTTCTAAATCACATGACAATCTAGCATGATCATAAAATTCTTCAAAAGTCATTCCTTGATTCATCATTTCATCTAATGATACTTCAGAATCTTGGTTAGTCTCACCAGTGGGAGCATTTGCTACGTCTTCTTGCTGACTTATGTCCTGCAACCCCTGACCCTGGACAACGTCTTCAGTAGTGGGAGGGATACTGGGAATGGATGGTAGCTCTTCTCTAGGAGCAACCAAGTTAGCTTGAGTCTGTGGTTGTTCTACAACACCCTCCACGACCTTTGCAGAAGGATCAGTCCCTTCCCTCAAGGGGGAAATTGAAGAAGCCCCTGCAATCCTCAGAAATATGAGTAACCATATGATTATGGGTATAAACTCATGATTGTTCGAAGGACTTACCACTAATAATGAAACGTTTAGCTAAGGATTTCCTCCTTCGTTGCCTTGGATTCTTTTGTTTTTTTGGAGTTTCAGTTGTCTCCTTTATTGGCACTTGGATTGGCGAATGAAAGGCTATGTCCAGTGCCTCATTCATGGCCTGCTGGCCTGGAGATATCTCGCCTGGTTCGCGAGGAGAATCAGCAGCAGCCCCAACAGCGGTACCACCAGGGCTATATTGTGGCAAAGGAACCCCGGTCCCTTTCTTTGCAAGCTGCAAGATGAAGAAAATAACTTCCTTAAGTAACAAAGCTTCAACTGAAATCAAGTTGCAAAGAAAATAAGGAAAGAAAACTTACATCTTCAGGAGCCACGTACTCTTTCCACTCCTCATCTCCAGAACCACCAGCCCCCTCAGTGGTGCCACGATCAATCATTTCCTTCACCCGCCTGGTGATAGGAACCGAATTATCAGTGGCATATATGAGCATTTCCAGCTCTCTGATGTAAGATCGCACTTCATTGGGGTTATCTCCGTATTGAAGGTCTTTAGAAGCTAGAAGATATCCTATCCCAGGAAGTTGTAGGCCCTCACACAAATCCAGCCAGGCGGTCTCAGTATCACAGTATAAGCTCTGCCATAGCTGAACAGCCTCTGGTCTTAGATATAAAGGCTGTGAGGAAGGTCCTACAATTTTTGATTTTAATTTCTTCCCGACTCCTGCAACTACAGATAGAGAATAAGAAAGTGATACTTATTACTTTATAAAGTAGCAGTGATTGAAGTTATTACAATCAAATAACTCACCAGGAGCTGATGGAGTGGGTCTTTTAACTCTGGCCGGAGGATTATATCGGGCACGAAACCGCTTTGCTGCCGGTTGTGCCTCATCATCCCCATCATGATAATCCGAGGAATCAGTTCTAGAGGAGGAGTCTGTTGAACCTATTTCAGGAGGAGAAGCATCACCTTCATGAGGAAGAGTTTCTTTCTCTACAGTCCTCTTCCTCTTTCCCACTTGATATACAGGGTGATTCAATATCCCTTTAGGGTATGATGTTATCCAGTGTTCGGCATAAAATGTAGTCAGATAATGTGCCGCTTTTTCAACTGGTAGATCAAATACTGCCCCAGTCTTCTCTCTTGATGTCAGCAACCATAGTTGTCGAGCAACCATCAGATGTTGCTCTAACCTGATATGTACTGGAGGGGATACAACAATCTGTTGCAAACATTTGAATTGGCATGCAAATATATATGGAGCATAGGCCTCACATATGATTTCTCCATCAATCCTGGCTACTAACACGCCATCCCTGCAAGCTAGCATGTATGCCCTCAAATCCAAAGGGGCTTTCCCATCATCAACAAACCACCCAGATGGCGGACTTCCATAAGGAAAGAAGTTGAATTCCTTATACATGCTTAGTCTTACTTTTATGTCATAACCATTGACATCTAATGGAGCAATTCCAGAGAATGCTTGCCATGACGGTCTGAAAGAGCTTCCAGGAATTTGTAATCCATTCTGTACATTGTAAGTCCTGAAGTGAGTGGCGATCCATCCCCACAAAACCTGGAATGGTCCCACTATTCTTAAAGGAGATTTACCATGGAAGACGTGAAGTAAACTCCTGTGAATCTTTGCTAAAATGGGGGTAGCTAACCCAACCATTTTTCCCTCAGCCAACTTGGCCGCAATGACGAAGGTCCCTGGCCTAACGCCTCCCTTCGAATCCCTGACCGGCAAGAGATAAATACTAAGCCACATTGCCAAGAAACCCGCCAGACGAGTTTTCTTTGGAATTCTTTGATTCACTTCATAGCCCCATTTTTCAAACTCTCCTGCTTCTAGAGTTGGCCAGAATGTGCCAGGAGCTCCTCTCTTCTCAGGTTTTGGAAAAGTGGTAGGACGTCTGGGCCGGGTATCCGTGGATTTCTTTTTCTTGGATCCTTTTTACTTTGGCTCCATCCCTTTCTTCTCAGTAAGAAACACATTCATCCATTCTTCCGGATGGATATCTTTTCTAAAATGAGTTAATGAGGTCTCTGAACTCTTGAGCTTGTGAAAGATTTTGAATAATTCTCGAGCCAAAGCAGGAGTCCTCTCTGGATCATTCCAAGTCACCTTGGGAGGAATGAATTCATCATACATATCGCCCAAGATTGGAGCTCCTGAAATCTTGTGGGCATCCCACAAACTGATACCTACTTCTCCATGAGTCAAGTGGAAAGAATTAGTCGCTGGACTCCAATGGCTGAGTATCTCTGGCACGAAGATATCATGTCTGTATATATATGTTTGCCCAACCCAAACAGCCTCATATATTGCAGCTCTCTTCAGATCCTCAATAAACTCTGCGCAAGTCTGTCGCACCCAGTATACCCACATCCAAGTTGGTTTCACACCTCCCCCAGGACGGAAATCCCAACTTTTCTTCCAGCCTTTGGATTGATCCATCTGAGCGTTTCGGAAGATTGAAGGATGACAATGTGGTTGAAGCTCAGGTGTATGTTTTTTCAGATCTGGTGTGCAAGGGCTATGATGCATCACATAAGCCTTCTCCACTGTTCCAGCAGTTTGAAATGATCCTCCGCCTGAGATATTTGCTGAAGCAAAATTGGTATAATTCTGAAACCAAGAAAATGGAAGATAATTCTTTACTTCTGGAATAATGACTTCTTGCAGATGACCATGACCATACAAAGGTAGGTAAGTGCAGTGAGGAAAGTCGTGATGATATTTCTTCAGATACTTAGCCAAATCTGGAAGAGTGCTGTTTTTGACAGTATAGTAATCAGGGCCAATGATATTCATCATATCATCTATCCGCTTTCTAGCCAGTTCATCAAATAATCCAGGTCTAAGAGCCACTGAATCTGCACAGGAGTTGAATAAATTAAACTCATAAATGGGTTATATTTTTCATAAAATTTGTGAAAGAATTTGAAAAAAATGGCTAAGGCATTAAGGCGCGCAAGTATGGAGATGTCGCGCAAGTGATACATGTGCCGCGCAAGTTTTGGTCGCGCAAGTATTACCGCGCAAGCCCTATTACCTTGAGAGTAGCGCGGCAGCGAAGAAACAGTGAAAACAAGAGACTTGCGCGGCGAGGAAGACTTGCGCGGTGAGAGTTCGAGAAATCCGGAACTTCAGATGCCATCTACGGCCGGAAGCGGTATATTTATAGGCCAGGGGGCCTATCTGCGCGCCGCACCCAGAGCGCTCAAAGCCTGCGCGACGCAGACTTGCGCGCCACCCACTGACGCTGAAAGACTTGCGCGCCCTCCCTTTTCCTTTTGAGGAATTCAATTTCCTCAGAGTCAAATCCTCATTTTCTCTCCGGATCCAACTCTGAGGGGGGACTTTTGTTGATGCTCCTTTCGTCACAGAATCTAAAGATCGGAAAATGGAATATCTGAGCTCAAAGTGATTAATCCTTTGAAGAAACATCAAAAATCGACAAAGGGATAAAAAAGGAGAACATTGCCCATAGATCGTGCAAGTTCCCTGTTGGTCGCGCAAGTACACTTGCGTGCCGCCTCAATACTTGCGCGACTCCTCATGTTCGTGCAAGGGACTTGCGCGACATATGTAGTAACCGCCTGGTAACCGCCCAGTAACCTCCCGGGGTATTATTTTGCCTATAAATAGACCCTGTGGGCCCCCCATTCAAGAGGATCTTTTTCCAGAAACTCGGATCGATGCTCCCGACGCCCAAGTCTCTTCTCAAAGCTTCTGGAACACTTCTAAGGTAATTTCTTACCTAGAACGGAAGATCTAAAGAGAAAAAGGAAGGCCCAAGTGTTGAAACTTAACAAACACTTGCACGCCTACTTAATTCCTTCAATATAACTTGCGCGTCACTCTTCTGGAAGAACCTCAAGAGGATGGTAAAGGGTTTAATAAAGAGTCGCTCAAGCATTTCAATACTGGTTGAAAATCGCGCAAGTACCCCTCATGTCGCGCAAGTATACTTGCGCGACCAATACTTGCGCGCCGCCGCAGGACTTGCGCGCCTTTCAAGACTTGCGCGCCCCTATCTTTTTGGGTGCCCATCTTGCCCATTTTACCCCTCTTAAGCTATTTCACCCTTCCTATTCAAGATTAAGTCTTCAAGATACTCTTCAAAACCATTTATGGCATGATTTCTTGATTTGACATCATTATCTGAAAGGAATTCTGTGAAATATCTCTCAAAACCTAGTGATTTAAACATCTTTATGTCACCAAAGATTGAGAGTTCATTCATTCAACCTCATCCTTTAAGATGAGAGAATCTTAACCTGGGTCTCCTTTTCAGGAATAATCCCCAGTTATAAAACCTTTGATCTGGGCATCTTTCTTAAGAATAAGCCCCAATCAAGTCCTTTAATCATGGGCATCCTCCTCAGGAGTAAGCCCCAAACCATAATCCCTAACTTGGGTCTCCTTTTTCAGGAATAAGACTCAGTCATAACCTAGGGCTTCCTTTTTAGGAGTAAGCCCCAAGTCCCCTAACCTAGGCTTCCTTCTCAGGAATAAGTCCTAGTCATAAATCTTGGGCATCTTTCTTAAGAATAAGCCCCAATAAAGTCCTTTAATCTTGGGCATCCTCCTCAGGAGTAAGCCCCAAACCTTAATCCCTAACCTGGGTCTCCTTTTTCAGGAATAAGACTCAGTCATAACCTTGGGCTTCCTTTTCAGGAATAAGCCCCAAGTCCCCTTAAACTTCTCTTAACCAGTCATAAATTACCTTTGATTTGGGTTTCCTTTTCAGGAATAAAACCCAATCATAGGTCCCCTCCTAACTTGGGCATCCTCCTTAGAAGTAAGCCCCAAGATTAGAGTATTCAAATCTCCATGAAGCACATATAACTTTGTGGACCCTGTTCATGGATTTTCTCCCTAAAAGTAAATCCTAAACCTTCGTCTATCTGGGCAGTCATCTATACATAAGCCCCAAAACAAATTCTTATGATTGCATCTTTTATGGCACAATTGTCTAAATTTTACCAATACCTCTTGTTTCTCACACCGAGCATGACTCACGTGAGCTTAGAGCGTAAAAGTAATTATGACATTCATCTTTGAGCCATCAATCATAAACATCATATCCCATTCCTCGAACTACGTGGGTTCTGATTCCTTTTTCAAAACAAAGGATACGTAGGTAGCCCATTTATGGGTTCGATCCCAACATTGAAATAATCTCTGTCTTTCTGAATGACGATAAACTTCAAGTGCCCCACTGAGTGGCTTTAAAACCAGCCTGGTCATCAAAATGACCAAGAGACTTTTATATAAATGTTTTGAAGGATACCATTGACCAAGAATCTCTAAACAAATATATATGATTCTATATTGATGACGAACCTCGAATACATATAAAAGATTCTCTAAATTTCTTGCATATTTAATCATTGATTGTTAAAACTAAAGGAAAGATCATTTTATACTTGGTAATGTAATAAGGATTCACGAACTTAACTTAAATCTATAAAGAGAGTCCCGGAGTAGACAATAATTCCCCTCAAAAAGGTGTGATGAGTCCGACCTCCCATCCTCTTGACCAATGCAAATTCCTAAGCCTCATTAGCCCACAAGCTAATGAGCGCCTGCCTTTGGAAAGTAGGTCCAAACGGATGTGGAATCATTGGATGTTTCCGGTTCTACGAACAAACCCGTTAGAAACCGATCAGAACGTTTGAATCTCCCATCCAGGAGGTCATCCCCGGATTCCGCGCAAAACAGATATATTGTAATTGAAATGTGGAAATGTTATCATTCCTTTATGTTGGTTTTATGTGTTATGATTTTATAATGGTACTTGGACATTATGACGGGTGGTACCGTGAATACCAGGACGGGTGGTTACGTTATAACCTCCAATGCATTGGGTATGGAAGTCGGTCGTATGGCTATTCTATTAAGTATGTATGGAAATTGGCCGTATGGCTATTCCATTAAGTGATATGTGTGGGAGTCAAACGTATGGTTATTCTACTTATGTATGTTTATGTCCCAAGTTACCTTTATATATGTTATGCGTTCTTTATATGGGTTTATGGTAATCCTTTGGTTAAAAAAAGGTAAGTAATGATATTTTATTCTGTGAAGAGTTTTTACTACTTCATAAAGGTGAAAGGTATTACTTTGATAAAGTATACATGGTTTACTTTTTGTTTTGATAAACTAACAGTTTTTATTCTTTGTGTGTCCCTTAATGAGTTTTTATGATCATCCCAATATTTTGAAATGTTTTTCACAGGACATATCATGGAATAGGGTCAAGGATGGGATCAAGGGAAAGTGATGCTACCTAAAACATGAAACTAGACATGTTTCTTTTTAAGAGTTTTTATTTTATGGAAATTTAGTAGAAGAGACTACTTTGTAATCTTTTGAGACGTAATAGTTCTGTCCTAATTCTCCAAAAACTCTAAACCTGAAAATATCCTCAATGTTAATTATTCATTTAATTCATTTTTAAATAAGGTTGAAGGTCGGGGCCTTATAGTTGGTATCAGAGGCCGGTTTAGATAACATTAGAGGTTAGGGTATTCTTTAAGCATAAGTGACATTACTATAATGGTTAGGATTTCAGATAGAGTCCAAGTTTTATATAAAGTTAATGAGTAAGAATATCTTAGTGTTTATATTCCTCATTAATACATGATGGTTTTGTTGTTATACTCACACTGAACCTTTTTGGTTTTAGTAAATGGCTGGATCTAGCAGGCACCAAGGTAACGATGGATGTGAAGGAAACTGTGGCAGTTTTCTGAGCGAGAAACTGAATGATATGGGAGCTGTAATGAGAACTCTTGTGTTTATCCTCAACCAACTATCTGGAGTTATTATTGACCACCTAAACCTTGGTGATTTCTATAAGGCATCATATATGCGAGAAACAAATCCCTATGGAGCTACATGTAATAATCATAATGGTAAGTGTGTTCAAAAACCCATGTGTCAAAGATGTGGAAAGAAACACCTAGGAAAATGTTTCAAAGGGACAAAAATATGCTATAGATGTGTAAATGAAGGACATAAAGCAAGAACCTGCCGTGGAAAAAGGAAGCATCCAGTTGACTTGAGGAAAGGGAAAGAAGTTATTTCTGAGGGATCAATGGAATGTTTTAAATGTGGTGTGCATGGTCATTATGCAAACACATGTCCCATGAAGATGTTTTGTGAATGGGATCACCAATATCATACAAATACTTGTTTACCAATACCTAATGCCATTCCGATTGAGGATGAAGAAACCGACAGTGACCAATCAAAGGTATGGATTATTTCATAACTTTTGTTTTCTATTTTGGGATCTTAGGATATGAATCATGATTTTTTTTGTAGGAAAGAGTTATTTCAGAATAAGTTGGAAAGGAATGGTTAATGGATCATGAAGATTGTTGAATGAGTAAGATGTCAACATATAAGGGCTTCAAGAGTTATGGTGAAATTCATAAAAGTATTAAGTGTCTTTTGATGATGGGGTACATTATAAAACTTTTTATTGTATGTGTAACACTGATGTTTAATATATGAAAGTTTTATTCAAGGAATAGTTATCTTTTCTTTTGTGGGCATAGTTATAAAGAACCATTTGGGTTTATTTGATCCTTACTTTTGAGGTAATTATGGGTTACTATATGTCATGATTGAAGTGAAAGGCATGATATAAAATTGAGGTTAAATTATGTTATGGTTATTTTTGATTATTTTATCCCTTTTTGGGGAATTATTTAACAATTATATAGTTTTGGAAAAAGGACAACACGCAGACCGTGTGACAACCCATCACGTCGGACAAAGCCGCGGGAATCGAACCCACAACCAATGTGCGATTAGTATTTATCGTCTACCACTGGACTACGTGAAGTCCCTAGTAAGTTTGAATGATTCTTTTAGTTATATTATTTTATGAATTAATATTAAGTTGATTTTGGGTTATTTATGAACATGATTGACCTATCATGGAGAATATGTGATTAGGTTAATTACTTTTCAATACGAGAATTTAGGAGCAGCTGATGTTGTTTGGAGATAAATGTTACGATTTAACTTGGAAGACTGTGTGACTAAATCCTTCAAATGTTTAGGTTTCAATCTTAGATTGGTTTACTTTGAGGAATTTTATGGAAAAATTGTTTATCGGATGGTCCTCGTTGAACTTTGGGTTTTATTGGACAAATTTTGGAGATTAAGAATAGATTTTCTTTCTAATGGGTTATCCTTTTATGGGTTATCTGATATTGTACTAATCTTTTGGGTTTTGGTTTTGGTTAAAGTCTAAAGACATGGGAAGTATATAGTTCTCTTTTTTGGGTTAGGTAATTCTCTAGAAGTTGATTATAGTACTCTTAATGTGAACAAGTCTCCCTAAATACTCGTCTTTTGGAAAAAAATATGATTTTGTGTAAGGAATCTAATAAAAGTTGAAAGTAAACATGATAACTGATTATGTTTCCTTATGAATAAATTCCTCAATAAAATTAACTTAAAACAAAAATGTTGTCTATTAACTTTTCCTACTGGGGAATCGAATACCGTTTAACCCATCACATGTTTGAGATTTTCTCATGGTTAACTTTCTCCTAAACATGTTTTTTATCCCTCTCCATCAGAACATGACCCTATGTTTTCTCCTCCATGTCCATGATTTCATACTTGGAATCCTAGTATGGGTGAACTCGGGTGACCTTTGTACTTATCTTTCTTTATTTTAAAGTGATTGTTTTACCGACTCTTCTTCCGATGTGGGACTTTCAAGGATGTTTCCAAGCCCAATTTTAAAATTGTGAGGACACAATTCCCAAAAGGGGGGAAGGATGTAACACCCCAGGTAAATAAAGAATATGACATCTATATAATTATCCATAATTGTGAATCAAATATTAATATTACTTTAAAGGGGATGCAATGCTCGATGGCGTACCCAATACGCAACAACGAGTTTCTTGGGAATCTTACGTTGCACTCTAATAATAAAATAATATTATTTTAAATTGCAGTTAACATGTAGCCGTTGTATTGGCAGGAATGGATAGAAATAACTAAAATATGATTATATATGTTTTTTAAAATGTTTTTACATTTTTCCAAAGGCTTAAAATACGGAAAGAATTCAATTTTAGGCTTTTATACCCTCATTTTCACTAAAGGTTCACTTATCGCCTTCTGATGGCGAACTGTCATTAAATATATTTTTCATCACTCTTATACATTATTTTGGACCAAATAAAGCTCTTCTTTAGAATCGGGACATCAAATTTTACTTTGTGTAAATTTTTGGTATTTTTCCGATAAAGTTCATTTTTTTAATGAATAGTGTAAAATGTTTTATTTTAATTCAAAACCTCTTTTTAATATAATTTATTTATATGATTAGATTATCATTTGAATTGTTTTTAAAGTTAAATTAGAAAATATTTTTACCATTAAATCCAATAGTGGTCTTTGGAATTAATTTCACTTTGAAATCGGACTTAAACTAGTCTCAATCTTTTGATACTTATTGTTTCATAAAAACACGCTATTTGCTCGGACAGCGGGAATTAATTATTAAATTAATTAATGTGACTTATATGTTTTGAATTTTTTAAAATAGACTTCATTTTTTCATTCTTAATATCAAATATAGCTTAGGGTGAATTTTTGGTAATTTTCTAAAAAAATTCAATTTTTGATGAATAGTGAAACCACTAAGTAGTACTTATAAAAACTGATTTTCCGTTTAAATGAAATTTTGACATCATTGTGTTTTGATTTTCAAAAATCCGACATACATGGTTGTCATTAATAAGTAAAATGTGGTACAATGGGATAAAAATAATTTTTTGGTGAATAGTAACTTATTAAGTTTTTAATCTCGATTAGTGGTAATTAGTGTAGTTTAAGGTAAAAATAATGCTTTAATAAATTGAGATGATCTCGACACATGAACTAACCCTATTGGTTGTGTCATGGCCGACCAAGACAACCCATGGGTCGATTTAGGGGACCCCATGGAGCCACTTGGGTGAGATAATGACTTTAATGCCTTTTTTTAAATAAAGGTGAAAATGACACTAACATAAATTGTTTTACTAAAACAATTTTTAGAAGGGGTTATACTAATCATATTTTTGATTATAAATATTCATTAGAAATCTAAAAAGATTTTCTACATCATAGTATTTTTTTTATAATTTTTAGACATTAAATAAATTAAATTATTTATGACATCATGATGATGCAGCGATGACTTCATTATTTAACGATTTAAATAAAATGGAAAGATAATGTAATATATAAAACATAAACTTGTCCAAAACCTATTGGATGGGAATATTTCGAAGCCTTATCATCTTATATTCGAAATATATCAATGTGGGACCTTAGAATTTTGAAACACTTTTGAAAATAAAATAATAGTTTAATGATTTCCAAAAGTGCCCCTCCTCTCCTCTTATAAAAGGCCCCCAACTCTACCTCATTTCACACACTACTCAAGCCTTTGGCTCGGCCATCCCCTGACCATTTACTCTCTCCACATCCCTCTCCTCATCCTAGAGGATTTTCGTTGGGAAGAACCCTTTCAAAGGAAGCCATTAGGCTCAAATCAAAAGGAGTTACACTTTTAAAGGTAATTCATTCTCTCTTGTTCATTTGTTTTATTTTGCTTCTCCAACCCCCTAAACTCTTTTTATTCATTTTTTTTGTAACCACTACAGTATCTTAAGTATACTAGGATGTTGTTATAAGAAGTATTCGAGCTAGACTTACACACACCTACATCTAATGGTTAAAGAACATACGGTTTCTGTGGATGGCGAATTTCTACCTCACGAAACAATGATTGTTCAACACTCATATAACACCTTGAAAGGTGGCCATTAAGATGTCACTATATTTATATATGATATATAATATGTTTATGTTTTACTTAAGCTTCTGTATTTTTCATTTGTGGCTTTCCTTTATGGCTTCCATTATGGGTATACGCGATATCTTCATTTAAGGAAGTGCGGACTACCACCCCCTCAAAGTGATGTGATTCGTTAATGCCATATGTGGGACGTATAAAGGATGGATTTAAAGTTATTATATATGATGTTATACTAGAATTATAATATAAATCTATATAATTATTATTTATTTCCATTAAAGTATGAGATAGAAATGAAAGTAGCGTTCATGCGTACGTACGGCTTACCGTCTCCATGAACGGTGCATTTCATTTCTTACCTCTAAATGATTATGTAATATTATAAATACATGTATATTCTGGATATATATGATATATATGCTATCCAAATCAGAAATTTCATTCTGTATATAAAGAACCTTTGACCACACGAACAACATGTAATTTTAAGAAGTCCATTTTCGACTTAAGAACCAAATATTGACAAAACAAACATTATTAACTTAAATGGTTACATAATGTTTATAACATGACAATAAGTGATATAGAAGGAATAATTAACTTTAAAAAGGTTCTTAATCAAGTAGAAATAAACTCAATTTTATTATTCAGGATGTTAAAGAACGATCGAGTCAAGTCAGACCCGAGGTAAGGGATCTTACTCCCCTCTTTTTTTAAGTACACTATTTTATGTCATTCCTTCTAAAGCTCATCTTTCTTGTTTTTGGGATGTTATTTTATATTCCACTTTCTGAAAACATTATGTTGATGTGATGAGAGACCCTATTTCATCTCATCAATCAATTTTGGAAGTTTTAAGTGGCGCTGTTAGGCTGCCGAGTTTTCGTAAGAGATTTTTCATCCCACTTTTATTCCCGTGAGATTTATGCTACATTTGCCACAATTTCCTTTGAGTGGTTTATATACTGCCCACTATTACACTCCTTTTTTAATATAATTCCATTTATGGGTATTTACATATTCATTGTATGACACTTCTTCAATGGGGTTTACTTTTCGAAAGTTACCCAAGTCGGTAAGGGAACCTTTCACCCTCCTCTTTTTAAAAGACTTCATTTGTTATGTCTTTCAATTCACATACTATTATGTTGGGATATGTTCTTCTATAACCTGATTAATGTAAATTTTATGTCCAAGTGATGATATCCCCTTTTTATCTCTCATCAACTCATTTTCAGAATTTTTTAAGTGATGCCGTTAGGCTGTCAATTTTTTGCAAGGGAACTTCTTAGCCCAAATTTGATTCTTTGGGATAAACTTGTACTCCTTGAATATGTTGTTCTATGAATATGTGTGAATAACCTCTGATTGTTTTACAAATAATATCCACTTATATTTGGTGTATTCATTTGTCACACATAATTAGGTAATTTATTTATCCCTAAACCAAGGATACCGTCTTTGTAAGGGACTTCGTCTCAATCTCCTTTTATTGAGGCATATTTCGTTTTATACACAACTTTCTTTTATACGGTGTATAAACCCCTTTGACTTTTACTTTTTTACAAAAGGAATCATTTTCTACGAAGGGTTTTACAAAACGACAAAAAGGAATGTTTCTTTTAACGTACGTGGCGACAACGACCTTTTCCGCCACCGTGAGTATTATTTGACTTTGGCTTCCTCAACAAGCCATAATGTTTTCAAAATAAAATAAATACCATATACTTTTTTTTGTATTTTGGTATTGAAAATGTTTTTGATAAAGGGTTATATTATGTCAATATATTTAAATGATATATTGTTATTGAAATGTGGAAATTTTATCATTCCTTTATGTTTGTTTTATGTGTTATGATTTTATAATGGTACTTGGACATTATGACGGGTGGTGCCGTGAATACCAGGACAGGTGGTTACGTTATAACCTCCAATGCATTGGGTATGGAAGTCGGCCGTATGGCTATTACATTAAGTATGTATGGAAATTGGCCGTATGGCTATTCCATTAAGTGATATGTGTGGGAGTCGACCGTATGGTTATTCCACTTAAGTATGTTTATGTCCCATGTTACCTTTATATATGTTATGTGTTCTTTATATGGGTTTTATGGTAATCATTTGGTTACAAAAAGGTAAGTAATGATATTTTATTCAGTGAAGAGTTTTTACTACTTCATAAAGGTGAAAAGTATTACTTTGATAAAGTATACATGGTTTACTTATAATTTTGATAAACTAACAGTTTTTATTCTTTGTGTATCCCTTACTAAGTTTTTATGCTCATCCCAAGTTTTTGAAATTTTTTTCACAGTACAGAGCATGGAATAGGGTCAAGGATGGGATCAAGGGAAAGTCATGCTACCTAAAACATGAAACTAGACATGTTTCTTTTTAAGAGTTTTTATTTTATGGAAATTTATTAGAAGAGACTACTTTGTAATCTTTTGAGATGTAATAGTTATGTCCTAATTCTCTAAAACTCTAAACCTGAAAAGATCCTCAATGTAAATTATTCATTTAATTCAATTTTAAGTAAGGTTTAAGGCTGGGGCCTTATAACAAGTGTTTTTTATATTCTGTTTGATCAAGAATTTTAGTCTCAAATAGTTAATGATATTTCAATGTTTGTTTTAAAAGAGCATTGATCCCTCTTTGAAAAGCTACATGAAAAATATTATATTCTGATAAATTATTGATAAAAGTGATTTTTTTTATTATTTTGAAGGATTTAATATGAAATTTTGTTTTACCATAATTTTTAATTCTAAAGTCAATTTAACCCCTATTGAGTTGGTCACTATGACCAAAAATATATATTTCAAAATGTGGTGTTTTATTTAATGAAAAAAAATTATTTTATAATCAAATAATAATTAATTATAATGTAAATATGAATAATATATTTCTTGTAAATTAATTAGTAATTAATTGGAAATATAAATATTGATTAATTATTATTTTTAAAATATATACAGTTTTTTGTTATATTTGGCGTTATTTTTTAAATATTGAATTCAAAAATATTATTAAATAAATTATTAAAAATTAAAACAATTTTTGTACAAATAATGACAATATATTCATAATATTACAATTTTTTTCTGAAATATTTAAATTTTCAGTGAATAGTGAAATATACCCTTTTTAATAATATTTAGCTTTTTTATGCCATTATTATTATATAAGTATGAATTATATATTTATAAAATATTATTAAAAGATATGATAATAATTTTATATGTGAATATATAATTTTTAAAAATATTTTTAAATTTATAATCTCATATTTTATATTTTAGAATTTAAGTTATATATTTTAAAAAAAATATTTCTATTACTTGTAAATATATTATTTTAAAAATAATTATTATCTATTTTAATAAGTAAATTTCTAAAAAATATATTATGATTTTTTAAACTTTATGTCCAAATCATATAATAAAAATAATTTTATTTGTTGTTTTGATGGATAAATTGCCTTGGTAAAATCATGTTTCCGGGGTGAAAACTAAAATGGTATAAATTAGTAACCATAGAGGTAAAGGGCCTCAATAATTTAATAAAAGATTATAACTAGGATGTGAATGTGTGTATCACACTTAGTACATATCATATATATTATTTATCAATTTTGGATCAACGTTTCTTGAGACCGACTTTCCATAATAGAAACATTTAGTGTAGTTAAAAAAATGACACTCATTTCCACTTATACAACCGACACTCCTCACCTCACTTACCCTCACACAAAAACCCCATAATTTCTATGCAATCCACTAAAAAACTCTCCTAGATTCCATAATGTTGTTTTTTTCTTTATCATAAGAACTTCAATAAAAGGACTAATCTAATTCAAAATGGAGACAACCCATGAAGTGATGTATAAGTTTCTAACCTCAGTATCATTATTCTCAATTTGTTTATGTTCTAATATTCCTCTATAAATTTATTTTTACCATATTGTATTAGAAAATTAAGTATAATTAGTATACTATTATTTTAATACAACTATTTTAGAATAATTTACTACCTTTATCATTTCATTTCCTAAAATAAAAAATGTGAAACTTGTGTTGTGTAGACTGCCTCCACAAAGACACAATGTATTTAGTTTTACATCACCACCTTGAATGGATGGTATTAATATGGAATTTAATATATTATAATAATATTTATGAATTAATTTTTTATTCTTAATTGATAAACCATATTTTTCTTTTTCACTATTCTATATAAAATGAAATCGTCATCCATTTGTGGATTACCGCCTCTATGGAATAATCAATTTTCCATTTTTCATTACATCCCCGCCATACATGACTGGTCGTATGAATTTATTTAATGGATAAATATTATATTTATTGTATGAATAAGGTTACTTTTTATATATTAGATATGATTTTACTTATTTTATCAATAAATGGTTATCAATAATTCAATTGTTTAAAACATTCATAATAAGAGGAAAATATTTAATTCAAATTTTATAACATTTTTAATTCCATTTATTACTATTAAAAATGTTTTATAATTATTATATATCACACTAAAAGCCTATAATTTATATCATTGTTTTATTATTGTAATTATTTTATAACTAAATTACCCCATAATCACTAATAATTATGGTATGTTCATGACTAGGTCTGTTTAACCACCCACATGAACAATACTATTAAATTATGTCATGGGTGATTATGAAAACATAATTACATTTAAAATTAGATTTTAATATTAAAATAATAATTATTATTATTCTCATTAATTGATACATCGATATTTAACTCATTAATTATGAAAACATCGATTATAGGCTCAAAGTCACTTAAATATGTTTTTTTTGTCAATTTCATTTTCTACGATAAATATTAAAGTATTATTGAAAGGAATGTAAAATATTTATATTAATTATAAATTATAAATTATATTCACATTAATTATATTGGAATGAAGTGATTTTAAACTATAATGAATTCTGACACTGCTTCTACAAAACTAATAAAAGAAGTCGAATCAATAACCAGAAGATGTGGAAAATAAGAAAAACCCAACTAATTTGCTTGCAGATAATGGTTATAAATGGGATTATAAATAATTTTAGTTGTTAATATTGTTTTTAAATAGTTTATTAATAGATTTATGTTTTTACATTTTTTGATTGTTCAGTTGAAAATTTTGGAATAAATGTAAGTGTTTCATTGTCTCAAATTTTATCCCATTGCAACTTAATTATGATATACACCATATTTCCATTTGGATGGTGTAAATATTGACCAATTGTTTTTTATCCTGATAATATAATATTTCATGATATTAAATGGTATGTGTAATATTATAATTCTGTTATATTAGGTTATTGGTCGTAAAATTACAATTATACACACACACACACACTGCACACACACAACTCTAAAAGACAGGTTATATCCCCCCATGTGATAACAAACTGAACAAGCTACATTATTACATTGTATATTTTTGGACTAAAGGACCAATGATCTTGAATTTAATTACATCTCCCATAGTCCCACAATTGGACGGCTCGAAGCCCCTTAATGCATGAGGTTTGAATCACCACCAACATGTAATTATTACATCACCTCACCCTTAAACGGTTGAAGGATTATTGATATGATATACCGATATAAATGAATAGTATTGCTTGTATACTTCACCTCTACATTACATAATATAGTACCTGCACTTCTAAAGTGCTACAGATCCACTACAGTCCCTACTACAGTACTACTAATGTACCTACGAATATTATCTCCAACCTGAATTTCTACCCGGGTCTGATATAGTATTACAGGGCACCTTTAACACTAGGTTAAGACCAAAAATGAATGATAAATACTTGGGGGTTTAGACAACCCAAAATATAATGTTATTCCACTCATGTGATTTTAATTGAAATGTTACAAAGGGTTTAATAGTTTTTCTGGGCTCCAATATAATTCTTCGGTCACAATAACTATTATTTGACTATTATCATTCAATAATGAAATTATATAACCTATGATTATGTTTTGTTTTATTTAATTCTTATTTATATGGAAACCATGTATGAGACAAAATTAGTATTCCGTTTCCGTTCATATTTTTTTGAATGTGACTATTTATATGAATGTTTAAATTTTTGTGAAAACTCTTTTATTTTCATATATATTTACTCTACATGATATCAATTTCATGGATATATTTTTAAATCACCGTCATTATGTGGTTATGATTGTATTTAAAGAAAATATTTAAAAAAAAATTATTTATATCCTATGGTATTTTATGGTTATACTATGGGATTTTTTTGGAATGTTTAGAAAACACCTTATGTTTTTCATCAGTTAATTATGATGTGATTTTGATTCATTTTAAGTGGAATTTATATGTGTATATTATGATAGGTATGGTTACATATCTTCATCCAATGCATTTGTTTAGGATTCATACAAAATGATATAATGAAACGTTTTGTGATTGAGATGTGAGAAGAGTTGTTCATATTTTTGTTTGATGGTTGAGATGCTGGGAGTTCTTCAAACAAGTTTTTTTTTCGGAATATCATGTTGGATGAATTATTCACGCGAGTTTTTACAATGGAGATACATGAAGGTTTATTAACACGTTTATTGTTTCAATGAGATGCATAAATAATATTCCAATTTTTTGTGTGTGAATGTGATGTATAATTTTTTTTTACAAGATTTTCCTTTGAATATCATTTTTACATATTTACATATATTTAAAAATTAATTCCAAATTCTCAAGATGCATTTCATTTCAATAAAATTCCTATTATCCTGATTATTTCATTTACAAAACAATCTCCCTTTTATGTCATGTTCATATATTATATATTTTATCTTTTATTATTCCGTAATGATCATCTTGTAATCGTATAATTAATTAATATGTTTTATGATTATCATCTACGGATTTATGATATATTAATAAGATATTTTTTACTCTTCCTCATATTCATGGTATAATAATTTATGACATGTTATCCCCTTACTGAGTGTTTGATCTCATCCGTTTCAAATGTTTCCAGTACCTTCCTTTTGGATATTATCATTTCATGTGTTGTATCTAGAAAATGGTTTAGAGGAAAATGTTTATATATAAATTATTACATGTATGGTAAAATAAGATTTTTACTTAAAAAACTCACCAATAATAAAATTTAAGGTCATTATGTGTTGTGATTGATTAAAAAAATATTATTTAAATAATGATATTAATGTATTATATATGTCATGTTATTCTTTGGTCACTATATATTAAATTGACTAGTCCATGAGTATGATTTTAGGAAACATTAATTTAATAAGAAAAATGAATTCCAAATTGTATTTCACATTTTCTATCAAAAAGTTACAAAATTGGAAGTCAAATTTTTTATGAGACTAATCATTAAATTTTTTTTTGATACGAATGAAATTCTACATTATTGGTAATTATAATCATAAAATATTTAATAATTAAGTCACATTAAATGAACACTTTTCATTTGGTATCAAATACAATATAAATAATATTTTAATCATGTAGTATTATACGTCTAACTATATTGTTTATTATCTCTACATCCATAGGTCTATTCCCCACTGTATATATGAAATCCTATAACTTCTTAGAATGGGATCATTCTCCCTACTAATATGGTTCTTACTTTGATCACTATGTCATCATAGAACATATCCTCAGAAAATATGACTATTAGTGTAAAAAAGTACATCGAAATAAATCTTCGTGGGATTAGGATATGTGGGAATAATTTTATGTCTCCTCCAAATTTTTACTAGGTTGATTCCACCAATAATATTCCAGTGAATTAATTTTGATGTACATAAAAAATTATATGGCTATCATGGGCTATCAATTTTTATTTTATTAAATTTACCACATTGATAGAATCACTCTAATATTTATCACAATCACATTTAGGATTTAATATGTTTATAACATTCATTTTGTTTCCCTTATTCCTAGAAAATAATACCCTTAAATTCCATTTTTCAACTACTCAATAAACTAATTCCACTTGGTTGGGAAAAGAATCATCCAATCGGGGGAATCCCATAAGGTACATCGCCACCACAATATCATTAATAACCATCATTATATACAAAAAATATAAAAAATCACCACCCATGATAATAAATTTATTTATAATCCATATTCAATGATCAAATGATTTAATAAATCACTAGAAGATACTATTAGTTTAATCTAGTCTAAAGTAAAAAATATAGAAAATTCGAAACTTTCGATCATATATCTTTATTTTTTTTTCAAAAATCTAAATAATGTTTTAAATATGATACATGTGATGTTAGAATATGAGGTGGTCCATGGAATGATAGGTTAAGAAGTTTGGGGGTTGAATCAGTGAACACTATTTATTTTTATTTCTATTAATGATTTCTTAATAAATCATCATTCATAAAGTGTTAAAGCTATTGATTTCATTTCGTGACTCACAAAAATAAATTATTCATCAAATATGGACACATAATGTACAATTTTAAGCTATCATGTTGAGATTGATTTTTCTTTGCATGATTTGAACTCACACGAGACCATTTGATCCACTAGAATCACTATCATGGATACAATGTGCATGATCTTAGTTATTCATTGAGGTAAAAATCATTTAATTATTTTTATAAACCTTTTAATATAAATTGATGAACCCAATGGGATCATACATGTTCCAGGAGAATTCGTGTCCCAATGTACGAGTATCTAAATAAATAAGTTAAGCCACATAGTTATCACATGGTTTTCACTAATTGATTACCTCAACTGTTTTTCCTTGAGAGGGTGAAACATGGTTGTCAAACTATAAACTTGGAAATGAATGACCATAAAAACCCTAAAATGTATTGTAGTTGAACCACCCACAATGTGTGAATAGTTTTTCTAACTATTCACTAAAACCATTAAATGCATGGGCCCATGGGTAGTGGGAATCACCTAATAGTCTCATGGTTTGGACAACTATAAAATCAAATAATTGAAATTTTAAAATATAAATTTTTCTATTTTCACCCACCATTTAAATCAATTTTTTTTCATTATCCTCCTCTATAATTTTTAATAAAACATAATAGGAGATCACCCTTCTTCAACATACATGTTTTTTTATAAATTACCGATCTAGACTTTTTTCTGAACACTATTAGTCATGTTCGATCCTAGTCATAAAATATATTACAACCCATTCTTATTTTCAAATTTTTATTCACTAACATGGGGTTTATATCCATTTGAGAGAATATGGCTTATTTTGATGGTTTTTTTATTTTTTTTTTGTTTTCAATCATTTAATCCATATATGAGGGTGACATTACATGACGAGTCTACCAGATGTATATGTTTTGTGTTATATTACTTTATCTTAAAGGTCAATTTTTTTATAAATTATATTGTTTTGATGCATTCTAAACATTCCATTCATTTCCCATAAAGTCATTTTATTCTAATTTATTCTCTAATCAATTTCCAAAATATTTATGATAACCCCTTTTAACAATTTCGTAACATGAAAACCCCAACATTGAACACACCATAAGTTTTTTTAGTTTATTTATTCTTGAATATTGTTATTTCCATTAACCAAAATACCCCTAAATAGTTTTTTGATAGATACTTATAAATTAAGAAACCTTAAGTAATAAATTAAATAGATAGATGGAATTGGTAATAATAATAGTCTTGATTTATTAAATTAGATGGATGTTTATTATATTATGATTAATTTTTTTACTAGACCAAATCACTATAAATGAGTTCCCTATATTAATATAGACTTACATTTTCGACCTACAATTCCTTTGGTGAACTCAAAGGATTCCAACGAATTAATTTATTCAACAACATGGTGATAAACCAGACTTAATATTAATCAATTTCATAGATATATGAATTCATTGAATTATCTCTGATCATTCACCTGTATACACTGGGAAATATGTATTCATGGGATAATCACTTTGAACTAAATTGGTGTTTTCATACATTGAATTCCTTAGCTGAGATCCTTATACAACAATTAATTTTGTCATTATATAACCATAGAAATCTCATTAAGATCATTGGGATTCATTTAGGGTGAAAGGTGTACGGATCAACACTTAGATTACGTTTATACCTCTTAACATTACATGAATGTTTCCCATTGTGAGTGGGATTTAACATACATGGTCATTGATACAATGAGTAAGATGTATACCCATTGTTATTTTCATACATGTACACAAAGGATATGTCACAGGGTCCATGAACAATAAATGGTGTTTTTCTCATAGACATCCATCCTTGGCTGAAGCAGCTAGGATTCTCCTAGTATCCCATGAGAATCCTAAGTTCCAAATGGTTTTAATTTATTTATTAATTTAATTTTAATTTTCATGTATACCCATTTTATACTCACTGTCTTGAATTGTTATACACATTATTGGTGGTTGACTACTAATTATTACTCCCCCCTATTCAGGACACTATTTATTACTCAAACAAAATTCTTCTAAGAAACTATATGTAAAGGGAATAACTCAATTTTGGTTGCTTGATATCATTCTTCATATGGATCGTAGGACAAGGTGATTGAGCTTTTGATTAAGATGTTCATGGAGATCAAAATTGTTTTCATATTTTCATTGTGTCTTTTATATATATTGGTAAGGTATTTTATCCATGAAACTGTTCCTACAATTTTACCATTTTATTACTTTCATGACAACATCTTTATGATGAAGTCACTAGTAGTGTATTTTTATTATGTTTGGGATGGTTTATATTCTACTTACTAATTGGTATTTCCACTATTTTATTTTTATTTACCACTATGATTAAGTATAATAAAGATGGTATAGTCTCCTCACCATACCACCATACACCTTTGATACTATTCTACAACCTTTGGTGTTTGAGGATCCACCCTAGAGACCATGTGCCCAAAGGATTGGTTAGTTATGAGTGAACCAAGCTCAAGACATCATAAAGTGGTATTAGTGATTTATTTTCATTTTTATTACTATTCGGGGTTGTTAGGTGAAGACTCAGACATTTTGGAAATAATTAATATGTTATTCAATGGATAATATAGACCACATTATTGGGTAACACCATGTTACCAAGGATGAGACTCATTGATCATGACTATTCTTATTTCAATTTAGTACATTCACCATTGAGGGAAAGACATGATTAATGTTGTTATAACTGTATATTGGTAGGTAAATTATTGTTTGGCATTTTTAAGGATTATGAATCAAGTTAAACGAGTTTTTTTAGGTTTTTCATTAGTGTATTAAATGGTTTTAAATTATACTAATGAGTAATTGTGGATTTTCAAACCGGTTTGACGTGGAATGATGAATTATGTCCCTATTGGAGTTTTCAGTTAAATTGGTTTTGTTTTGAATGTATTATGTAAATGTTGTTATTAATGATTGTAAATGTTTTTGAGTGGAAAATGTGTTCTTGGAACCCATTTTCAAAACTATTTTCATTTTGAGAGAAGAGTATGTGTGTGAATCATTAAGGAACTATTTGCCCATTTATTTTAATTATTGAAATGTTTTTATAATGGAAATAATTCTTGGGTGTTTCTAATTCCTTGATTACATGCAATGTATGGGAGTTATTTGTTGGATGATTTACTTGATCCATTGTTACGGTTATTCAGTTTCAACACATTATAATTGTTATATTTTAAAGCATGAGAATTGTCACAGGGGGGACTCAGGGTGAGACATGTTGTGCATTATTATTATACACCATATGATGGGATTATCAGATAGAGTTGATTGGATCAACCCAATATAAATGAGACATAGGAACCATGAATATTGACGTAATATTCAATGAATTATTGTTTCACTAGTGGTCAATGTTCAGACAAAGGGCCCAAAGTAGGTGGATATGTTGTTGGGTTTGTTTCAATGTGGGTTTCCCTCGATATTTCCTGAGTTAGGGTGTCCGATCGTATTGAGGGTTCTGATTTCCTCATGTGTTGAATGCCACTGGGTATAGATTCTCATTTATTAGTGTCTTATAGAATATTCTCGATCTCATGTGTTCACATATGTATGTTACTTTAGTCATTGGTAGTGACATTAGGACACTGGTATGGTTATTTCCATTTCCTCTTATAAAGAACTGGAAAATCCATGTTATTTTTTTAATATATGAGAATTTTACGAGTTCGTGAAAACTAACAGCGCATGATTCTGGGTCCAGCTGTGCCCGAAATGAATTTATAAACTTTTTTTCGGGTACATTCAGTTAATGTTCGAGCAGGTTTTAGTAACATTTGATCCGGTACTCGGAATTGAAATATGATGCAATCATTAAACTCACAATGCGCATATTCTCATAAGGAGACCTTCACCTAGAATGCCGTAGGTCAAGGGTGAGAGATAGTTTTTGGGGGTTTTTTGTGGGAATAAAAATTAAAATAAAATAAGCTTTTATTTTATTTCTAATAAACCTCCCATGTGAGGGATATAGAGATGGGGACTATGAGGGGTTAAAACCTCCAAACATTACTGATCTATGGTGGGGATCACCCGATCCTAAACCCCCCCCATTTGAATTCAATGGTGGGGACAAAATGACCCTTGAACCTCCCACTTAAATGTGGGGAAGTCTCTGGAACTTCCCCCACTTTAATTGTGAGAAACTCTGTGATTAATTGTGCCAATTAAATGATTCCCACTTGATGGTGCCAAAACATAAAATGTTAAATCAAATTTTATGTTGGCACCTCATCCTTTGAAAGATTATTTTTCGATTTTCAAAAGAGAGGGGAGAACATTTGTGAGAGATTCTCCAACAAAGAACACCAACGAATAACTCTTCTCCATCGACGAATATTTCTCCAAACTCCATCGAAGGATCTCCATTAACAAACGAACTGATGATCGAGGAAACAACATCATAACCGACTTCATCTTTTACCTCTCCTCACCGACGTTGTTGGAGGAGACTGGTTTTGGGATCAAAAAACACCAATCCATATCAACTGCGGACAATCTTCAACTGAACCAACTATGTAGGGGTTTAATTCTATGTGATTAATATTTTCCATGTTCTTACCTTCTACGAAAATATTACATATCATCTCCCTCTAAGTAGTTGATCTATGGATGTTTTCATTTGTGGGTTTGGTATAGTGATTGATGGAGGTTGTGGGTTTTTATGTTTTATTTATCTTTCTTTCACATTATTGATTCAAAACTTGTGAACCACTTGCTACCACACAAATGCCAATTGTGCGGGCAAAACAAATATGGCCCGACCTCTCAACATTTTCTAGGGATTATTTGTTGAATTTTTCACGATGAAGGAAACAGTGCGATCGTGTTCCCGACATAAGAGAACATTGGATTTTTGTCATAGTGTGAAGGATGGATGGTCGACCGAACAAGCCCCCAATGGAGTTATGACGCATGCACGCCGCACGACCGGCCACAACGGTCTGTTGCCCCATGGCCTCCACCACCTCGTGGCCCCATAGCTCCACACTTCGGATCACTTTCCGACGACCGCGCCCCACCACTCCACGACTTCCCCGTCCTCACGGCTCTATGGCCTCTACGCCATGTTGTTCCACCTGGCTGGGTTGCCCAGCGCAGGCCGGACTGCCCAACGGGCAGGGCCTCCCTATGCGGGCCGGGCCAGACGCAGTGGGCTAGGCCGCCCAGCGTGTGTTGGGTCGGACCCAGCAGTTCAGGCCACATCATGGGCCAGGCGGGGTCGGTCCGACCGGGTAGGACTGGACCCAGAACCACTAAGACCCATTTACCCTTTTTTTCCCAAAACATTGGCACCAGATGTCTATTTAACGAATCATCAATGGCGTTGGAAACCTTGGAGTGAGACGGTCCCTTGAGTATACCCAAATATTGATTTAGTTAATTTTGGAGTACAGTTGGGTTGGATCGATCACGAATCCAACCAGGCCCTTGGGACAAAAAGGCTAATAACATAGAGACCGAGCGTCCGATTGACGCGCCGTCTGTAGCGTTGATACCCTTATGATTTGGCGATCCATTGAGATACATCATCATTGGAATCAGTGGTAGTTGAAGTATCAACCAGTGGCTTGAGGAGAGGACCCTCCTGGAGATGAGTAAGACTAGTGTGGAAACCCCGTAAGTGGCTGTGACATGAAGAAAGAATTGCGATCTTATGAAGGACAACACCTAGAGATCATGTGTGGGTCAGCACCGAGAGATCCTGTGTGGGTCAGCACCGATCGATCCTGTGTGGGTCAACACCGAGTGATCATGTATGGGTCAGCATCGAGCGATCATGTGTGGGTCAGCTATAGAGCCCCTAAACAGACTAAGATAATTTTTAGTTACATCTGATAATCTCTATTTCTGTATAGATGTTATACCTGGTTTTCTATGAGTCTCTACCTTGTGGTACTTTCATTCATGGTAATACCTTTGCAGTATTCTTCTCTGTGGAATATCTATGTGGTACTTACCATCATGGTATTCATTCCTTTGGGAAAATATTGTGCTTTTTTCTTTTGGGATGGACCATGTGTTTCTCATGATTGATATGGTTATACTTGATATCATAGGAATATTTATGAACATATACCTAAGTAGGGTTGACAGTTGACTTCATGCTTTGTTGTTTATCCTTTGTGGATTTTGTTAGACCATGAGGGTCTCAGGGATCATATTGAGTATCGTTATACTCACACCTACATGGGCTATGCCCTCACCCTATTGTGTTTGGTGTAGATGATGGACAACACTGGCTGAGGACGAGAGTACTAGGACTGGAGGTAGCTCGAAGGCGGATGTTAGATGAGGAGAACCGCAAAGATGGCCATTTGAGAGTTGTACCTACCCTTTATGTAGGATTTTTTGTGGACGATGCATGAGTTTGTTTTCACCTATCTGACGTCTTGTACATTCCAAGTTTCCTTATACATTCTAATTGGGCTTGTATTCTGGACCCTTTTACATAATGGAGACACTCTTTTTACTATTCAGTTTATTTGAGTTTGTATCTTGTTGTGTGCTTTGTTTCATGTGATTATAGGTTATAAAAGAAATTTCTTCCTAGTCTATGGTAATATGCCGTTGGTGCTATTCTTCAACCCCATGACAATGGAAGGTGGGATTGGGGTAGTCATGACATGGGCCCCGAGGGATGGGTACTAAAAAATTGGTATCATAGGAGTCGGTTATATCTTAGAACATAGGAATTCAATCATTCTTTTTAACGGAAATAGTGTTAGGTGTAGAGAGTGTGGTTTTCAGTTTTGGGAATCTAGTGTTGGTGTGGTGGCCGATGTATCCATACACCAGGACCCTAAATTATGATTTTGGACTTAGTGCATGAAAACGTCAATTCTGTCTGTGTTTATAAGATTTTTCTTTGTGATCTCTTTGAGTCAGCTCAGCAGGTATAAATTTTTTGACCGTGGCACACCTTATTCTTTTTATGATGCCTCCATAATAAAATAAAGCTAGGGTTCTGAGAGTAGTATGCACTGATAGCCCACCGAGCGATGAGGCCTCAGTACAGGACCCTCTTCCAGTAGAGGCACCAGCAGAGGCACCAATAGTACCATTACCCATTGGACCACCTATGCCATCAGTAATAACAGCAGAGGGTTAAAGCTGCATGAGTGCGTTGCATGAGTTCCACAACTAGAGGCCATCTAGTTTCAGGGGAGAGACAGACCCATATGTGGCTTAGGATTGGCTGGAGGTCGTGGTGAGAGACTTCCGACTTGTAGGGACACCAGCCGATATCATGGCGATCCATGCCACCATCCTTCTACATGATGAATCAGGAAGATGGTGGAGCATGATGCTCTAGGTTCGCGATGAGGTGACTCTTAACTGGGTAGACTTTGAGAGCCTGTTTCAGACAGAGTTTATTCCAACAAATCATTGCATAGTGCACATTCAGGAGCTACTTTATCTGCATTAGGGAAGCATGACTGTGGCTCAATACTCAGCAAGGTTCATTGACCTCTCACGCTAATCCATTGATATGGTACAAGACCTATTCTTCAGGGCATGTACCATTGATCATGGACTCATACGGGAGATCAGGTCTTTGATGATTTCTCTTATCATCCCGACGCATGCAGGGGTGTTAGAGAGAGCCCTCTTAGTGGAGAGTTTCCTTGCTGAGCAGTCACTAGTACATAGATCCACCACCAGTCGTCACGTAGCGGATTATTCTGCTGTTGGAAGAAAAATGATGTCACAGAGGTCCAAGAAGACAATATATACTGGTGGATGACTATAGGATTCAGGGTCGATTGTGCGGGTCACCCGAGGTAGAGCCAATCATGTCAGGAGCAGGAAATGTTACGCATATGGTGGGCAGGGAAACATGGCTCATGACTGTCCGACCCACCATATGGATGATCAGCAGATGGTTGAAGGACCACCCTGGAAGAGACAGAGGATTGACCGAGGAGGTCCGCAGGGAGTAGGCGAACGTTGCAGAGGATTTAGCCATCCAACTGGCAGTGGGCGACGATTTGAGATGTTACTACCACCACCACCCGGTGGTCCAACCCAACCATAGGGTGTAGGAGGATTGGAGTGAACTAAGCTCCCGGATGCTGAGGCTTATGACCATTGCGCTCCGGAGATGATAAGAGGTATGATCTGTGTCTATTCAACATTAGCTATTGTAATTATAGACACAGGTGCCAGTCATTCTATTATTTACACTTCCCACATTCAGAGCTTGGATATTCTGACAGTGTCGTTGGCTCTATCCTTATGGCTTGTGATTCCTACACGAGTGGATTCGACAATTATAAACTGATGTCGATAGTGGGAGATTACTCTAGGAGGTGAGTACTTTAGCTGGGATATACTAGTAGAGGAGTTGAGGCCTTACAATGTCATCTTTGGTATGGAATGGTTATCTATTGTCCATGCTCATGTTGACAATATTAAGTGCATAGTGTGGTGTGTCCACACGGATGGGCCCAGGATTACCTTCACTGGCGTGAATGGAGCCTTTGTAGCACATGATGAACTATCCCGGAGTAGAGTGCAGCCAATAACTCATCAGTTGGCTATCCTTACCCTCAGGGCGGTTGATGAGGATAGTTCGAGTTATCCTGTAGTGGTGGACCAGTACGTGGATGTCTTCCCTGCTTATGTTCTGGGTCTACCAACTTCCAGAGAGGTGGAATTTTACATTGACATGTACTCTAGGATGACACTGATATGTACAAAAGTGTATCGGATGGCTCGTTCTAGGATTTGTGAGCTGTGGGAATAGCTAGAGGACTTGCAGGGGAAGGGATTCATTTGACCCAGTATTTCTCCTTGGGAAACCCTGATTCTATTCACCAAGAAGGCGGATGGGAGCATGAGGATTTGTGTTGACTATCGGCGCCTGAACCAGGTGGCTGTGAAAAACAAGTACCCACTATCAAGGATTAACGACCTCTTTCGTAAGCTGAAAATAGCACGGTGGTTCTCGAAGATAGATCTGAGATCATGTTATCACCATCTCATAGTACGAGACGAGGATGTGTAGAAGATGACTTTCAGATGTCGGTATGACGAATTAGAGATTTTTGTTATGCCATTCGGCATGAACAACGCTATATTAGTGTTAAAGGGGCTCATGGAAAGGATATTAGATCCATAACATGATCTATTTGTAGTAGTCTTCATCAACGACATTCTCATCTACTCGACTACTGAGGAGGATCATGCTTATCATTTGCCGGTAGTACTAGGCACACTCTGAGAACACCAACATTATGTTAAGCTCTTGAAGTTCCAAATCTGGATCTGAGAGGTTCACATTTTAAGACATGTAATATTAGAGGCTGGAGTTGTATTAGATCCAGTGAAGATTGAGGCAGTACTTTCTTAGGAACCACCCAGGAGTGTGATAGTGGTATAGAGTTTCTTGGGTTTGGCTGGACACTATTGGAGATTTGTGCCAGATTTCTCCAGAGTTGTAGCACCTCAATCAGCATTGACAAAGAATGGTCAACCCTTCATGTGGTCGGAGAGATACCAACAGAGTTTTTAGGAGCTGAGGCAAAGCCTGACTAGTGCCCCCATCTTGAGGCTTCCAGAGGAGGGCATAGGGTATGCAGTCTTCTTCAAATCACCAGGGACCAGGCTCGAATGTGTGATTATGTAGGAGTGAGTAGTGATCGCATATGTTTTTCTATAGCTGAGACAACAAGAGAAGAACTACACTACCCATGACCCGGAGTTAGCATCAGTGGTCTTAGCCTGGAAGATGTGGAGACATTATTTGATGTGTGAGCATTTTATAGTGTACTCTGATCACATGAGTATCAGGTATATCTTCTCTCTAATGGAACTGAACCTGAGACAATGAGGTTGGATTGATTTACTATAGGACTACAAATTCAATCTAGTCAATACTCATAGGATTAGAAATTTTGTAGCAGATGCACTCAGCATGTGATCTGGTATACAACTGCTAGGTGAAGTGATAGAGCAGCTGGCTGCATTGCAGATATCCTTTGTGGATCGAGATAGAGTATATTTCATTCAGTCTCTTATAGTCTCTCCCCCACATCATCACGAATTCAAGGAGGCACAACATGGGGACATTGACTATGTGGCTCAACGTGCTCCGATATCGATAGGGCAGGAACCTGATAGATTTTCTAAAGGTGGGGGGGGGGGGGGGGGCGAGGCACGTCATCGTCTACATAAGACGTTCCATGATACTAGTGTCTCATTGAGAGGAAGTGAGGAGGGAGTACCACACATCCCCTCTAGTGGCACATCTAGGAGTTTCGAAGATGTACCATGATCTTAAACGACAACACTGGTGGCTGGGAATGAAGAAAACAGTAGAGGTGTTTGTCTCTTGGTGCCTCACTTGTCACCAAGTGAAGGTAGAGCATCAGGTACCAGTAGGCTTGATTCAGCCTTTGGTGATCCCAGAGTGGAAGTGGGAAGGGATCTCCATGGACATCGAGATAGTACTTCCACATACATCCAGGGGACATGATTCGATTTGGGTGATCATCGACCGACTCACCAAGTCGGACCACTTCCTACCAATAAGAGAGCAGGGTTTAGTAGAGAGCTAGGGACGCCTCTATGTGTAGGAGATTGTGCGGCTACATGGAGTAACCTAGAATATTGTCTCAGATCGTGATAGACATTGCACTTCCTGTCTATGGAAGGGGTTGTAGGAGGCTTTTAGGACGCAGCTTCGTTTGAGCACTGCCTTCCATCCTCAGACGGATGGCCAGACTGAGCAAACCATTCAGACTCTCGAGGACATTCTATGTGTTTGTGTCCTCATATTCGGTTGCATCTGGGAGGATCACATTCCTTTAGTGGAGGTTTCATACAACAACATCTATCACTCCACCATTGGGATGGACACTTTTGATGTGTTGTACGGGTGACCTTGCAGAACATCTTTATGTTGGACTGACCCAGGGGAGTCAACACTCGTGGGACCAAAGATGGTTCATGCTACCAAAGAGAAAGAATAGATGATCTAGGAGTGGATAAAGACTGTACAGAGCAGGGAAAAGTAGTATGCCAACAGAAGATGGATACCTCTAGAGTTCTAGGATGACGACCATGTATTTATATGGGTCTCACCTCAATGAAGTTTATTGGGATTTGGATGAGGCAGAAAGTTATCTCTAAGGTTCATCGGACCCCCCAGGTCCTTAGCAGAGTTGGCAAGGAGGCATACTGCATAGCTCTTCCACCTCAGTTGCACTGGGTTCACGACTTCTTCCACATATCCTAGATGAGAAGACACGTGTACGACCCTTCTCACATCATCGACAACGACGAAATGGACATCGACGATTGGGTGACTTTTACGGAGGTTCAATTTGAGATTGTGGATCGACAGGAGCAGGTCCTTCATGGGTGGTCAATTCCTCCGGTTCACGTTCATTGGCAGCACAAGATCCTCTAGGAGAGCACGTGGCAGGAGGAGGCTCATATACGTTTTCAGTACCCCAACTTGTTCCCTTAGTTTGATTTGTGGCTTATGGGGACACAAATCATCTAAGGTGGGGAGAATGTAAAGACCCATAAATTCCATTTTAATTTTTTTTAATATATGGAAATTTTACGAGTCCGCGAAAACTGAAGGAGCATGATTCTAAGGCCTGGTGTGACTGGAATAAAATTATGAACTTTTTTACAGGTACGTTTAGTTAACGTACGGGTGTGTTTTTGTATATTTTGAACTAGTTCTCGGAATTGAAATCCAAGAACACCGTTGAACCCGTAGCGCAAATAATCTCTTAATGAGACCTTATCCTCAACCATAGTAGTACGAGGGTGAAAGATAGATTTTGGGGTTTTTCGTTGGAATAAAAAATAAAATAAAAATAACTTTTATTTTATTTCAAATAAACCTCCCATGTGATGGCTATGGAGGTGGGGACCATGAGGGGTTAAAACCTCCCAACTTGAATGATCGGTGGTGGGTACCATGTGAGAATTAACCCCCCATATTTTAATTCCAAGGCAGGGACCACCTGAAACATGAACCTCCCACTTAAATGTGGGGATGTCTCTTGAACTTCCCCCACTTTAATTGTTCCACACCATCTGATTAATTTTAAAAATTAAATGATGCCAACAATAATTTGAAAAAAATTAAAATGTTAAATCATATTTTATGTTGGAACCTCATCCTTTGAAAGAGGATTTTTGGATTGGTGAAAGAGAGGAGAGAACTTGTGCGAGAGATTCCCCAATGAATAACACCAACGATGAAATCTTATCCTTAGAAAAATATTTCTCTAAACTCCATTGAAGGATCTCCAATGAAGAACTAATAGATGATCAAGGAAACACCATCTTCACTGACTTCATCTTTGTCCTCTCCTCACTGACATCGTTTGAAGAGACTAGTTTCAGGATCGATAATCTCCAATCCATCTCAACCGTAGACGATCCTTAACCAATCCAATTAGGTAGGGGTTTAATTATTCGTGATTAATAATTCCCATGTTCTTCCCTTGTAAAAAAAGAACTTGGAACAACTCCCTCTAACTACTTGATCTGCAGATTATTTCTTTTGCGGGTTGGGAATAGTGATAGAAGGAGGTTGTGGGGTTTGATGTTTTAATTATCTTCAATTCACATTATTGATTCAAAATTTGTGTACCACTTGCTACCACTCTAACGTGAAGAGTGCAGACCAAACAATCATTTCCCGATATCAATGCATTTTCTGTTGATTATTTGTTGCATTTTTCACAACTAATGGGACGACACGGTCATGCCGACAGATGAAAGAGAACCATGTCTTGTTGCCGTAGTGGGGAAGGATGGAAGGCCGAACGAACCATCCACTAGCGAAGGCACTGCGCGCGACCCCACCGAACGACCGACCATGGTGGACCGCTGCCCTATAGCCCCACCGCGCCACCCCACGGTCGCGCTGTGCCGCCCCGCAACCTAACGCCGTCCATAGACCCACCACGATGCCGGCATATTCGCAGCCCTCATGGCCCCATGGACACTGCGCCACCCCGTTCTACTGGACTAGGCTACCCAGAGGGTCAGGCCGCACCACAGGCTGGGTTGGGTTGGTTCGATCGGGTCTGTCCAACCGGGTCGGACCGGACCCATACCCACTATGACCCATTTATGCTATTTTGGACATTACTTTGTCACCAGACATCCAATTGACTAATATTCAATGGAGATGGAAACCTTGGAGCGAGACAATCCCTTGAGTTTACCCCACTAGAAATTTGGGTAAAGTTAGAGTACAATCGGGTTGGATCGAGAATGAATCCAACTGTGACCTTAGGACAAAAATGCTAATAACATACAGACTAGGCATTCGATTGATGCACCGTCTATTGCGTTGAGACCCCAATGATGTGGCGGTACTTTGAGATACTTTTTTGTGGAACTTCATGGAAGTTGGAGTAACGACCTGTGGATTGAGGAGCGGACCCTCCCAGAGATGAGAAAGCCTAGTGAGGAATCCTAGCTTTTGGATTTGACATGAAGAATGAATTGTGATCCTCTGTGGGTCAGCACCTAGAGATCATGTGTGGGTCATCACCGAGAGATTCTGTGGGGGTAAGTACCAAGCGATCCTGTGTGGTTCACCATTGAGCGATCCTATGTAGGCCATCACCTAGCGATCCTCTATGGGCCAGCACCGAGCGATCTTGTGTGGGTCTGCAATAGAGCTGCTTAATAGAGTAAGATGAGTAGTAGTTACATCTAATCATCTATACTACTGTACTTAAGTTATAACTGGGGTGAGATAATACTTTACCTTGTGGTACATTTCTTTCGTGGTAATACCGTGGTCATATTTTTTTCTTGTGGCATACCTATGCCATACTTACCTTCATGGTATTCCTTCCTATGTGGAACATTTGATCTTTGGAATTTTGGGTTGGAACCTGTGTTTCCTCAAGATTGAGATGGGTATACCAGATAACATATTTATATATATGGTCGTATACATAAGTAGGATTAACAATTGACTTCATGATTTGTGGTTTATCCTTTGTGGATTTTGTGAGACCTTTCGGGTCTTGGGGTCCCTACTGAGTATCGTTATACTCACCCCTACATGGGCTATGCCCACACCCTGTTGTGTTTGGTGCATATGAAGGACAACACAGACTGAGGAAATGTGTACCAGGATGGGAGGTAGCTCAGAGGTGGACGTTAGAGGAGGAAAACCACAGAGACGGTCGATTGAGAGTTGTACCTACCCTTCAGGTAGGATTCATGGTGGACGATCCAGGAGCTGCTTTTCACATATCATCCATCTTGTACTTTCCAGTTTTCCTTGTACTTTCCAGTTTGGTTTGTATTATAGCCCCTTTTACTTACTGCACTAACTCTATTTACTATTTTGTTTACTTGATTTTGTATCTTGTTGTGCGCTTGGTTGCCTGTGCTTACATGTTATAAAGCCAATGCCTTCCCAGTTTTTGGAAATACGCCTTCAGTGCTAGTTTCTAGCCCATAGCCTATGAAAGGTGGGCTTGGGGTAGTCACAACATGGGTCCCAGGGGACGAGTTGTTACACCCCTATATTTTTATTATTGTGGAACTTTCTTCTGTAGTATTGTTGTTGGAATGTGGTTTTTGAATGTTTTATGATTTTTTAAATTTTTTGTGAAAATTGTTTTATTTTATTTTATGCTAGTTTAAATATAGACACCCTTCCCCTGTAGAAAATGATATTATCTCAGTAATATTAGGACATTGGTTTTGAAAATAAAAATGTGAAACAATATATAAAATTCCTTTTAGTAAAAAATATATATAAATATACATTTATAAATTCTAGTTCAAACATTAAACTAGTGTCTCATTAATTTTATTGTTAGTCGATTGGGGAATAGAATACCAGGCCAGCATACAATGTTTTAATACTCATGCCTATAGTTCTTATTTTAGTCATTGTGTAGGATGCATCTTTGGTGCATTCGCCATGGGTGTTTTTTAATCACTGAGTTAGAGTGTGACCCACAAGGACACACATACATAGTGGTTTTCCTTTTCGGTTAGTATAGTTATTTATTTCCGATGTATTTTTAGTTTCATGTTTAAATGAAATTCAGTTCAGTTTTTTTATATTTTTGACCTCCATGCTCTTTCCTCCAACTACATAACATCTGTTTTGTTTATTGGGAGAAATAATTCCCTTATTGTAATCTATTTATTTCATGGAACTTGTCATTAGCTCTATAAGATCTGGAATTCCTCATGGGCCTAACTGTGGGTTGGCTTGAGTGACAAGTTCTTGGTCGACCCATGTTGGATCATGAAATGAATACAATGAAAGAGGTCATACGTGTAACTTGTATTTGGTTTTATCCAATGTATAACTATATAAGAGACTTTTTTGTGATAGATTTTTTAAGACATGATATAGGTTTGGGGTCATGTTTATTATTTATCAATCTTCTTGGATGCGGGTGATTTGCAAATAGAGGGGATTAAGTCTCAACCTGACACCAAACCCCTTGTTTTACATCCAATGTATGTCATTATTATTTTTTCGTTATTTAATGTTTTTAAAAATTTATATGTTTAAAAATATATAACAAAATGTTTACTCTGATAGTTAATCATTACATGTGTTTTTCATAATGTGTTTGATCATAAATTTCAGTCTCAAAGAGTCAATGATATTTCAAGGTTTGTTTTAATAGAGCATTGATCCATATTTGAAACGCTACATGAAAAAAAGATTATATACTTATAAATTATTGATAAACTTTATTTTTTTATTAATTGGAAGAATTTAATATGAAATTTTGTTTAAACATAAATTTTAATTAGAAAGTCAAATTACCCCCTCTTGAGTTGGTCACTCCAAAATAATATATATTTCAAAATGTTGTGTTTTATTTAATGAAAGAAAATATTTTATAATCAAATATATATTAAATATAATCCAAATATGAATAATTTATTTCCTGTAAATTATTTAGTAATTTATTGGAAATATAAATATTGATTAATTATCATTTTTAAAATATATACAATTTTTTGTTATATTTTGGGATAATATTTAAATATTGAATTACAAAATATTATAAATTTAATTTTTAAATATTAAAACTATTTTTGTTCAAATAATGACAATATAATCATAATATTACAATTTTTTGTTTTTCTAAAACATTTGAATTTCCAGGGAATAGTGAAATATACCATTTTTAATAATATTTAGCTATCTATGCCATTATATATATATTAATATGAATTATATATTTATAAAATATTATTAAAATTTATGATAATAATTTTATATGTCTGTCATGACCCATCCTCGGGGCCCGTGTCGTGACTACCCCAAGCCCACCTTCCATAGGCCAGGGGATGACGACTAGCACCAAGGCGTAAATCCCAGTAAAAAGGGAAGGCATTGCCTTTGTAAAGTAAACAAACACCACAGAGAAAACAAGAAGTATAAGTAAACACTATGTAAAAGCTGGTACAAGAGTAAGTGCGGAAAAGTAAGTGGGCCAGAATACAAACCCAAACTCATAGTAAATTACAACTGGAAGGGGAAAACAGCAACTGTAAAGTAAAGTCGCAACACCGAGCTATCCACTAGAAATCCCTCCTGAAGGGTGAGAACTTATAGCCTCCTCTGCTCCTCGGGTCCAGCCGACCGCTCCAAGTACGTCCCGCCCAGTGGTCCACCTCCAGGTACCGTCCTGCTCCGCACGCCTCAACCTCGATCAGCGCTGTCCGTCGTCAGCTACCAACACAACGTAGTGCGGGCATAGCCCGTGCAGGGGTGAGTATAAGCTACTCAGTAGGGACCCTGAGACCCCCGACGGTCTCCTAGAATCCACAAAGGATAATCCACAAAGGAAAGATACAATCACAAAGTATCATCTGACATAGCTTAGGTATATTACCATACATATACCTAAGTCATCAATTCCCGTTCGGATCCAACATCCGAACCCAAGTACAACCCAGTCCACACAGGAAAGAAAAATGTAAATCCACATAGGATAGCACAACAAAATCCACATAGGAATGTAAAACAGGATTCAGCTCACACATGTATACTTTTCGTATGACAACAGAGATGATCAGTTATATCCACTGATTCATCTAAGTCGTCGGACCCACAAATGATCGATAGGTAGAAACCCCCGCAATGACCCACATAGGATATGAACCACAGGGGATCGATAGGTAACTAACCCCCTCAATGACCCACATAGGATCTGACCCACAAAGGATCGATAGGTAACTTACCCCCGCAATGAACCACACAGGTTCAGACCCACACATGATCTGTAGGTGCTGGCTCACACAGAACTGTTGAGCACTGACCCACACAGGATCGGACGCACACAGTATCGGTAGCACTGATCCACATAGGATCGCTAAGTGTTGTATTCGTCGCTGTCGAATCCACTGAGGATCTCTGTATAGTTGTTGTCATCGCCACAGTCGCAAACGGAGCCAGCACTAGGGTTCCCGCACACAGCAAGGTCATTCGGGAGGGTCCGCTCCACAAGCCGAGAGGCTGATACATCAACTGACACATAGTCCAGAGTTGATGTATCCAAAATTTCTGTATCATCAACAAGAACTCAACGTCGCAGACAGCGCGTTAATCGGACGCTCGGTCTGAGAGTTATTGGATTTTTCGTCCCAGGGTCCCGATTGGTTTTTAAGGAAAAACCAACCCTACCGTACTCCACCTGCATCCAAACCTTGGGCGGAGTATGCCAAAAGATCCATATCACTTAAAGGAATCCATAAAAGTAAACGACACGTCATTTGGAAGCCCAGAGCTTTAGATATGAGTGTTTCAGCTTCGAGGCCCCAGTTGGTTTCGTGTAAGAACCAACCCAGCCGAACTCAAAGTATTCCGAAACCTTGAGCGCGATATACTGAAACGACCATCTCGATCCAAGGATCGCATCTCCGCTGAAGGCGCGACGTTCGAAGGCACGTAGGTCATGTTATGAGCAAATGACCGAAAAGATCCGAAAATGGGGGTTTTGGGCCCGGACCGACCAGGCCTGGGACCCCCTGGGTCGGCCCGAACCGGGTGACCCAACCCAGGTACGGGTCGGCCCGGTTGGGCGCGGCCCCGCCAGGCCTGGGCGCGGCTCGGCCCGGCCTGGCTGACGGCCTGGCGGTCCGGCGCCCTTGCGCGCGGCACCAGCTGGCTCGACCGAACGGGCGAGTCGTTCGGTTTAGCGAGGGGGTGGGGGGGGGGGGGGGGGGCGCTGCCCCCCGCGATTTATAACCGTGACCCCCCTTAATGGTGGACGCCTACTGGCAGGCCGGGGGTTTCAACCCCCGACTGTTCTCCTGTCCGGCCGGCTCGCCCCGGCCGTCCGGTTTCTGCCACCACGGGACCGGCGACGGCCGGTCCCCTCCCTACTCCGACACCGGCGGCCCGGAACCGGCCACCGGTCACCCAGCTCAGCCACGGCCCGGAACCAACCGTGGCTTGGTTTGTCCGGCACGGCGTGAAGTCACCATGCCCCACCACCGCGGCCCCGCTCCGGCTGCGGTGTCTTCGGTTCTCTTCGACGCGGGGCGACGGTGTCGCATCCTTGTTCGTTTTCACGGCACGACGCGACGGCGCCACACATTCTTTACCACACCATTCCTCCTAGTGCGTTGGCACCACACCATTCCGTTCCAATCCACAAAAGAACCAACAAGGATAGAGGAGGTGGGTCGGCCGTGTTTCTGCAGTCCGGCCCCCCTCTCGTTAATCGATAGCCTTTGGTCTTATTACACGAAGAACGTCAAAGTAGTATTCACGAATCAAAAATAAAATAAACAAACCCCTACCTCGTGTGAGCTTGAACGGAGGTTCATCGAACGAGGATTCGTCACTGAAAGAGGCGTCGTGAAAGAAGACGTCATCGGCGTCGCGGTACACGGCGTCACGTAATCGGTTTCCGAGAACTCGGCGTTCTTTGTCAGAGACCGATGTGTTCTTCGCATTCTTCGTCGATGATGAAGAAGTTCCTCAATCTTTTTACTTTTTCTCCCCAAGAATCCACCACAAGAATCTAACCCAAAATAAATTAATCCCCCACTTTATTTATTAACTACACATGAGATTGAATTTCAAACCCACACACACATTTAACTCACTTCATTAATAACATAAGTTATTAATACTTAAGTTATCAAAAGTAAATGTTGAGTTGAGGGGGGTTGAAGAATATGAATGGGTGGGGTTCGTGTGGGATACACCACCCCCATAACCTCCCTTGGGAAGTTGGGTAGTTACCCATCATCCACCCAAAGACTTAATCCACTTATAGAAAAATAAAAATTGCAGTTAAATTATAAATTAAAATTCCACAATTTTTATCATCTTCTCTCGAGAAAACAGAACTCCGAAACAGGTGTTCCTAAGCAATTACCGGCGCTTCGATTCCATCGGTGCCCTCAGAATTCGATTCCGAGCACCAGTTCAAAAGATAGGAATTCCCGCTCATTCGTCCACTGAACGTACCCAAGCTAATCTTCGGATAGAAATTATGGGCACACCGGGCCTCAGAATCAAGTGCCATCAGAAACTGCATTCTTGTAAAATTTCAATGAAAATTAAGAAAAAAATTTCATTGAATTTTACGGGCCTTTAAATTACTCCCACCTCAAGGATTTATGTCCCTATAAAGATACATTGAAGACTAGTGAAACAAATGTGGGTACTAAGCACGGATCTGAGCCTTCCGCTCCCATGTGCTCTCCTGGAGGTTCCCGTGCTGCCATCTAATGCGCACTAGAGGAATCGACTATCCACGTAGGACCCGCTCCTGCAGATCCTCGATTTCCATCAGAACATCCGCGAAAGTCACCCCATCATCATCCTCTAGCTCCCCATGGTCAATGATATGCGTCGGGTCATGCACGTATCTTCTCAGCTGAGATACGTGGAAGATGTCATTCACCCGGTGTAATTGAGGTGGTAGAGCCAGGCGATAACCCACCTCGCCAATCCTGCTAAGGACCTGGAATGGTCCGATGAAGCGTGTAGACAACTTTCCACCCTGGCAAAATCTCCGTAATCCATGTCAAGGTGAGACATGAAAGAAGACGTGGTCTCCATCGTCAAACTCTAGTGGCCTCCGCCTCCTGTCAACATATGACTTCTGCCAGCTCTTAGTTGTCCTCATCCGCTCCTGGATGACCTGGACCTTCTCTATCGTGGTCTGGACCATCTCCGGTCCCACAAGTGCATACTCCCCAGGTTCTGTCCAGCACAAAGGAGATATGCAAGGTCGGTCGTACAACGCCTCGTATGGTGCCATCCCGATGGTGGAGTGGTAGCTGTTGTTGTACATGAACTCCCACAAGGGTAGGTTGTCCTCCCAACTGCGACCAAATGTCGAGGACACATGCGCGGAGCATGTCCTCGAGAGTCTGAATGGTCCTCTCCGTCTGACCATCCGTCTGAGGGTGAAAGGCTGTGCTCAGACGTAACTGTGTCCCGAACACCTCCTGCAACCCCTTCCAAATCCGGGAAGTAAAGCGAGCATCTCGATCAGAGACGATAGACGATGGCACACCATGAATCCTCACAATCAACTGAATGTAATGTCATCCCAATCTCTCCAATGAGCCCTACTATCGAATGGGTAAGAAGTGTGCCGAATTTGTGAGTCGGTCGACAATAACCCAAATGGAGTCGTGACCTCTGGATGTGCATGGAAGTCCAGTCACGAAGTCCATAGATATCTCGTCCCACTTCCACTCCGGGATTTCCAAGGGCTGTACCAAGCCAACTAGTACCTGACACTCTGCCTTCACCTGCTAGCAGGTGAGGCATCGAGAAACGAACTCTTCCACAACCTTCTTCATGCCCAGCCACCAGTGCTATCGTCTGATATCCTGGTACATCATCGCCACTCCATGATGTACCGCCAAAGGAGAAGTGTGAAACTCTCTCAGCACCTCCTTTTGTAAAGAAACGGGTACAAAGGTATGTCCTCTGAAAAAGACATCGTGCTCTGATCCAAAGGAGAAACCATAAGTTTCCTGTCCTGAGGATATCTGTGCACAACGCGTCTCACAGTCAGCGTCCCCACGCTGTGCCTCTTTGACCCGCTGTAGTAGTGGAGGGGTGACTTTGAGAGACTGAAGGAAGGATGCTCCATCTCTATCCATGAAGGATATCTGCAAAGAGGCTAGCTGCTCTGTCACCTCCTCAAGTAGGTGAATGCCCGTCCTTCTGCTAAGAGCATCGGCTACCACGTTCTCCTTCCCAGGAGTATAGACTATCTCAATGTAATAGTCCTGGAGGAACTCGAGCCATCACCGCTGTCTCAGATTTAGGTATTTCTATGAGAAGATGTATCTAAGACTATGATGGTCATAAAAGACTATAAAGCGCTCTCCCATCAGGTAGTGTCGCCATGTCTTCTGAGCGACGACTAATGCTGCTAACTCCAGGTCGTGGGTATCATAGTTCTACTCATGCGACCTCAACTGACGTGATCCATAGGTGATCACGGACCGCTCCTGCATCAGGAAACATCCGAGTCCAGTCCCTGATGCATCGCAGGAGACTATGTACCCACTCCCTCCTCAGGCAAACTCAAGATAGGTGCGATGGTCAATCTCTGTCTCAGCTCCTGGAAGCTCTGCTGACATCTGTCTGACCACACAAAGGTTTTCCCATTCTTTGTCAAAGCTGAGAGTGGTGCCGCAACTCTGGAGAAGTCTGGCACAAATCTCCGGTAGTATCCAGCTACTTCCAAGAAACTCTTCACCTACGTCATGCTCCTGGGTGGATCCCAAGCTAGCACTGCCTCGATCTTCGGAGGATCCACTGCAACTCCCGACTCAGAGATGACGTGTCCCAAGAAGTGGAACTCGCATATCCAGAACTGATACTTTGAGAGATTTCCATAAATATGGTTCTCTCGAAGTGTGTCTACACAACCTGAAAGTGGTAGGCGTGCTCCTCCTCAGTTGTCGAGTAAATCAAAATGTTGTCGATGAAGACCACGACAAAATGTTCAAGGTATGGCTGAAGGATCCTGTTCATGAGGGCCATGAACACTGCTGGAGCATTGGTTATGCCGAATGGCATAACCAAGAACTCATAGTGGCGATACCGACACCTGAAGGCCGTCTTCTGCACATCCTCATCTCGAACTCTGAGCTGATGATAGCCTGACCTGAGTTCTATCTTCGAGAACCACTATGCTCCCTTGAGCTGATCGAAGAGGTCATCAATCCTCGGTAGCGGATACTTATTCCTCACTATCACTTTGTTCAGGCGACGATAGTCGATACAAAGTCTCAAGCTCTCTTCCGCCTTCTTGGCAAACAAAATCGGGGAAGCCCAGGGTGAAACACTGGTTTGGATGAATCCCTTCCCTGCAAGTCCTCCAACTGTACCCGTAGCTCTCGAAGCTCAGCGGGGGAAATCCGATATGATGGAGTCGATATCGGGGCTGTCCCGGGTTACAGGTTGATATAAAAGTATACCTATCTACGAGGAGGTAGCCCTGGAACGTCGTCGGGAAAGACGTCCACATACCGATCCACCACTACAGGAAAACCAGGACTCCGCACGTCAACTGCTCCTAGGATGAGGCTAGCCAACTGATGAGTGATGGGCTGTCCTCTCCTTTGTGAGAGTCTGTCCTATGCTGCAAAGGCTCCCTTCTCACCGGTGAAGGCGAACCTACTCCCGTTGGTGTGTACACATCTCACCTTGCCCCTAATACAGTCAATATGTGAATGGAGTGTAGACAACCAATCCATGCCCAAGATGATGTCGTAAGGCCTCGACACTGCTACAAGAAGATCCCAGCCAATGCTCTCACCCCCTAGAGTAAGCTCACACTGCCGGCACCAGTGCTTAATCATTGAGTCTGCTCCCGTAGGAGTCTCTAGCAGTAAGGATTGAACCAACGGCTCTGTCAGAATCTCCATGCTCCGAACAAGGGAAGCGACTATGAAGGAGTGACTCGCTCCTGTGTCGATAAGAACTGCAGCAAAGGTGGAATAGACACAGATAGTACCTCAAATCATCTCGGATGCGCCATGGTCGTAGGACTCCGCTGCCTAGAGCTGTGCTTGTCTCTGCCCGCCAGCTCCCTGTGGCCGGGGAGGACCTCATAGTGGTGGCGGTGGTAGAGCCTCAAAGCGTCGCACACCACCTGCTGCTCGGCCTTCTCCTCTTCCTCATCCGCCTTCTCCCTACGAACCGCCACAGTCGACCCTCTTCCTCTGTCTCAGTGGTCCCTCAACCGTCTGATGCTCGACGGCATGGCGGGTCGGGAAATCACGAGCTATGTGGCCCTGCCCGCTGCACGAGTAGCACTGCCTGCCTCTCGAAAAACTGACTCTGCACTGTTTTCCCCGCACTGCTGAGCCAGTGTCTTGAGGTCATCTGCCTGAGGGTCTGGTCTGCCTAGACCCATGAGTCATCCGTCGACTTCCTGTTGCAGAAGACTCCGCTACGTGCCACCCTACGGTGGGTCTCGGCGCTGGTGTAGACTCAGCAAGAAAGCTCTCGATCAAAAGGGCTCTCTCCAGTACTCCTGCCTGAGTTGGAATGCAGAGGGAGATCAGCGATTCCATGATCTCGTGCCTCAATCCCTGCTCAAAAGTCTTGGGCCAGAAAATGGGTCCCGTACCATGTCTTTCGAGTAGCGTGAGAGATCGGTAAATCTCTCCAAGTACTAGGCGACCGTCAAGCTGCCCTGCCGTAGCTGAAGAAGCTCCTGGATGCGCACCGCACGGAGGGTGGCTAGGACGAACTCCGAGCGGAAGAGGACCTCAAAGTCCATCCAGAGGAGAGATTCCTCATCCTGCACCTGGAGAATCATGCTCCACCATCGGCTTGCTGCTGCGTGCAGTAGGCTCACTGTGAGGATCACCATGAGGTATGCTGGTGTCCTCACTAACCTGAACACTCTCACCACTGCCTCCAGCCAGTCCTCGCATGCCTGGGGATCTGTCTCCCCACGGAACCTGGGTGGTCATTGGCACTGGAACTCATTCAGTACACTAAGGCGACGTGCATCATCAGTGGATGGGGCTGGAATCATCGGTGGCTCGGCGGGTAGAGCTACCGCCAGTGCCTCTGCTGACAAAGGGCCCTGCACCGAGGCCTCGTCGCTCGGTGGGCTGTCATCACGCACAAATCTCGGAACCCTAACTGGCTGCCATCGTGGGGCCATCCTGAAAAGGAAATATGTGCGCCACGGTTAGAACAGTATATCTGGTGAGCTGACACAAAGTAATAACAAAGAAAACATGAAACACACATGCAATTAATGTTTTCATGTATTAAGATAGAACTCAGAAGTTAGGGTCCTGGTGTATGGATACGTCGGCCGCCGCACCAACACTGGAATCCCTGTACTGATAACCACACCCAATATGCCTAACACTATTACTTCACATATAAAATATCAGAGTCCCATGTTCTGTGGTAGAACCGAACTCCTCTAATACAAATTTTTCATGACCCATCCTCGGGGCCCGTGTCGTGACTACCCCAAGCCCACCTTCCATAGGCCAGGGGCTGGCGACTAGAACCAAGGCGTAAATCCTGGTAAAAATGGAAGGCATTTCCTTTTTAAAGTAAACAAACACCATAGAGCAAACAAGCAGTAGAAGTAAACACTAAGTAGAAGCTGGTACAAGAGTAAGTGCGGAAAAGTAAGTGGGCTAGAATACAAACCCAAACTGAAAGTAACGTACAACTGGAAGGGGAAAACAACAACTGTAAAGTAAAGCCGCAATGCCGAAATGTCCACTAGAAATCCCTCCTGAAGGGTGAGAACAGATAGCCTCCTCTACTCCTCGGGTCCAGCCAACCGCTCTGAGTACGTGTCGTCCAGTGGTCCACCTCCAGGTATCGTCCTGCTCCGCAAGCCTCACCCACGATCAGCGCTGTCCATCGTCTGCAACCAACACAACATAGTGCGGGTTTATCCTGTGTAGGGGTGAGTATAAGCTACTCAATAGGGACCCCGAGACCCCTGAAGGTCTCCCAGAATCCACAAAGGAGAATCCACAAAGGAAACATACAATCATGAATTAACATCCGACATTGCTTAGGTATATTCCCATACATATACCTAAGTCATCAATTCTCGTTCGGCTCCAACATCCGAACCCAAGTACATCCCAGTCCACACAAGAAAGAAAAACGTAAATCCACACAGGAAAGTAAAACAATATTCAGCTCACACAGGTATACTTCTTCGTATGACAATAGAGATGATCAGTTATATCCACTGATTCATCTAAGCCGTCAGACCCACAAAAGATCGATAGGTACTAACCCCCGCAATAACCCACATAGGATCTGACCCACAAAGGATCGATTGCTAACTAACCCCCGCAATGACCCACATAGGATTTGACCCACAAAGGATTGATAGGTAACTAACCCCCACAAAGACCCACACAGGATCAGACCCACACAGGATCTATAGGCGCTGGCTCACACATAACCGCTGAGCGCTGACCCACACAGGATCGGACCCACACAAGATCGGTAGCACTGATCCACGTAGGATCTCTAAGTGTTGTAGTCATCACCGTCGAATCCACTGAGGATCTCTGTATAGTCGTCGTCGTCATCACAGTCGCAAACGCAGCCAGCACTAGGGTTCCCGCACACAGCAAGCTCTTTCGAGAGGGTCTGCTCCACGATTCGAGAGGCTGATACATCAACTGAAACATATTCCAGAGTTGATGTATCCAAATGTTTCGTATCGTCAACAGGAACTCAACGTCGCAGACGGCACATCAATCAGAGGCCCGGTCTGAGAGTTATTCGCTTTTTCATCCCAGGGGGCCCGGTTTGTTTTTAAGGCAAAACCAACCCGACCGTACTCCACCTGCATCCAAACCTCGGGCGGAGTAGGCCAAAAGATCCATATCACATATAGGAATCCAAAAAAGTCGATGGATCATCATTCAGATGTCCGGAGCTTAGGATATGAGCGTTTCCTCTTCGAGGGCCCGGTTGGTTTCGTGTACGAACCAACCCGGCCGAACTCAAAGTATTCCGAAACCTTGAGCGCGATATACATAAACGACAGTGTCGATCCAAGGATCACATCTCCGATGATGGCACATCATTTGGAGGCCCTTAGCTAACGTAATGAGCAAAAGACCAAAAAGGTCCGAAAATGGGGGTTTCGGGCCTGGACCGACCCGGCCCGAGACCCCCTGGGTCGGCCCGGCCTGGCCCGACTACCGGCCTGGCGGTCCGGCGCGCTGGAGCGCGTCGCCAGGTGGCTCGGTTGAATGGTCGAGCCGTTCGGTTTAGCGCTGGAGGGGGGGGGGGGCTGCACCCCCGCTATTTTTAACCGTGACCCCCCTTAATGGGGGCGCCTGCTGGCTGACCGGGGGTTTGAACCCCCGGCTGTTCTCCTGTTCGGCCGGGACACCCCGGCCGGCCGGTTTCTGCGACCATGGGACCGGCGACGGCCGGTCCCCTCCTTGCTCCATCACCAGCGCCCTGGAACCGGCTGCCAGTCACCCTACTCAGCCGCGGCCCGAAACCAACCTTGGCTTGGTTCATCCGGCGCAGCGTGATGGTGCTGAGCCCCTCTGTCGCGACCCCACTCCGGTCGCGGTGTCTTCTGTTCTCTTTGACACGGCCCGATGACGTCACGTCCTTGCTCGATTTTACGGCGCAGCGCGACGGCACCCCACATTCTTTATCGCACGATTCGGCGTGGTGTGTCAGCACCACACCATTCCGTTCCAATCCACAAAAGAACCAACAAAGAGAAAGAAGGTGGGTCGGCTGTGTTTGTGCGGTCCGGCCCCCCTCTCTTTAATCGATAATATTTGGTCTTATTACATGAAGAACGTCAAAGTAGTATTCATTAATCAAAAATAACATAAACAAACCCCTACCTCATATGAGCTTGAACGGAGGTTCGTCGAACGAGGATTCATGCAGGAAGAGGCGTCGTGAAAGAAGATGTCATCGGCGTCGTGGTACACGGCGTCGTGTAATCGGTTTCCTAGAAATCGACGTTCTTCGTCGGAGACCGATGTGTTCTTCGCGTTCTTCGTCAAAGATGAACAAGTTCCTCAATCCTTATTCTTTTTCTCCCCAGGACTCCACCACAAGAAACTAACCCAAAATAAATTAAGCCCTCACTTAATTTATTAACTAGACATGAGTTTGAATTTCAAACCCACACACACATATAACTCACTTCATTAATAACATAAGTTATTAATACTTAAGTTATCAATAGTTATTGGTGAGTTGAGGGGGTTGAATAATATGAAGTGGTGGGGTTCCTGTGGGACCCACAACCCTCATAACCTCCCTTGGGAAGTTGGGTAGTTACCCAACTTCCACCCAAATCCTTAAACCACTTAAAGAAAAATAAAAATTGTAGTTAAATTATAAATTAAACTTATACAATTTTTATAATATTCTCTCATGAAAATGAAACTCCAGAACAAGTGTTCCTAAGCAATTACCGGCGTTGCGGTTCCATCGGTGCCCTAGGAATTTGATTCCGAGCACCGGTTCAAATGATAGGAATTCCCGCTCGTTCGTTCACTGAACGTACCCGAGCTATACTTCTGATAGAAATTCCGGGCACACCGGGCCTCAGAATCAAGTGCCGTCAGAAACCGCGTTCTTGTAAAATACCAAAGAAAATTAAGAAAAAAACTTCCTTGAATTTTATGGGTCTTTACAATGTGAATGTATAATTTTCAATTTTTTTTTTAAATTTATAATCTCATACATTAGATTTTTGAATTTAAGTTATAATTTTTCTAAAAAATATTTTTAATAATTATAAATATATTATTTTCAAATTAATTATTATCAATTTAAATAAGTTAATTTTTTTAAAATATATTATTATTCTTCAAACATTATGTCCTAATTATATAATAAAAACAGTTTTTAACTTTAAGGATAAATTACCTTCGTAAAATCTAGTTACCAGGGTGAAAACTAACATGGTATAAATTACTATCCATAGAGGTAAAGAGCCTAAATAGTTTAAAAAACATTATAACTGGGAAGTGGATGTTTGTATAATCCTTATTACCTATCGTATACATTATTTATTAATTTTGGATCCACATTTCTTGAGACTGACTTTCCATTATAGAAACAATTTCTGTATTTAAAAAAATGACACTCATTTTCACTCATTCAACCGACACTCCTCACCTCACTTACCCTCACAAAAAAACCCCATAATTTCATATAATACACTATGAAATCCACTAAAAACTCTCCTATATTCCATAAAGATGTTATTTTCATTATCATAAAACCATTACTCAAAGGATTAATCTACTTCACAAAGGTGACAATCCATGAATTCATGTATAAGTTTCAATCTTTAGTATCATTATTTTAAATTTATTTATGTTCTAATATTACAATATAAATTTGTTTTTATAATATTATATTTGACAAATAAGTATAATTAGTATCATATTATGTTATTAAAACTATTTTACAATAATTTATACCTTTATCATTTCATTTCATGAAAACAAAAATGTGAAACTTGTGCTGTGGAGGCTGTCACTACAATGACATAATGTATTTAGTATTACATCACCACATTGAAAGGATGGTATTAATAAGAAAATTAATATGTAATTAAAATATTTATGAAATATTCATTATTTTTAGTTGATAAAAAATATTTTTGTTTTTCATTATTCTATGAAAAATGAAATCGTCGTCCATATGTGGATTACCGCCTCTATGGAACAATCGATTTTCAATTTTTGATTTCATCACCGCCATCCATGACTGGTCGTAAGAATTTATTTAAAGGATAAATATTACGTTTATGGTATGAAAAAGGTTATTTTTTGATATATTAGATATGATATTACTTATTTTATCAATAAATGGTTATCAATAATTCAATTGTTTAAAACATGCATAATAAGATGAAAATAATTAATTCAAGTTATGTAACATTTTCAATTCAATTTATTACTATTAAAAATGTTTTATAATTATTATATATCACACAGAAAGCCTATAATTTATATCATTAGTATAATATTATAATTATGTTATAACTAAATTACCCCAAAATCACTAATAATTATGGTATGTTCAGGATTTGGTCGGTTTAACCACCTACTTGAAAAATACTATTAAATTATTACATGGGTGATTATGAAAAAACATTACATATAAAATTTGATATTAATATGAAAATAATAATTATTATTTTTCTCATTAATTGATACATCAATATTTAACTCATTAATTAAGAAAACATCGATTATAGACTCAAAATCACTTAAATATGTTCGTTGTCAATTTCATCTTCTACGATAAATACTAAAGTATTATTGAAAGGAATGTAAAATATTTTTATTAATTATATATTTTAAATTATATTCACATTAATTATATTGGAATGATATGATTTTAAATTATAATGAATTCTGACACCGCTTCTACAAAACTAATAGAAGAAGTCAAATTAATAACTAAAAGATGTGCCAAAATAGGAAAAAACCAACTAATATGACTGCAGATAATGTTTATAAATTGGATTATAAATAATGATAGATGTTAATATTGTTTCTAAAAAGTATATTAATAGAATTAATTTTTTTACCTGTGTTTATAGTGCAATTGAAAATATTGGAATAAATGTAAGTGTTTCTTTGTCGCAAATTTTATCCCATTACGACTTATTTATTCTATACAATATATTTCCATTTGGATTGTGTAAATATCGACCAATTGTTATTTTTTATCCTGATAATATAATATTTCATGATTTTAAATGGTTTGTGTAATATTAGAATTCTGTTATATTAGGTTCTTGGGGGTATAATTACATTTATACACACACACACTGCACACAAATTGTCCTAAAAAACAGGTTATAACCCCTCATATGATAACATACTCAACCGGATACATTATTACATTATATATTTTTGTACTAAAGGAACGATGTTCTTAAATCCAATTACATCGCCCATAGTCCCACAATTTGATTGCTCAAATCCCCTTAATGAATTAGGTCTGTATCACCACCTACATGTCATTATTACATCACCTCACCATATATGGATCAAAGAATTATTGATATGATATACCAATATTGGTGAATAGTATTTCTTCTATAGTTCCCCTCTATAATACCTACTACAATACCAACACTTATAAAGTGCTACAAATCGACTACAGTCCCTGCTATAGTACTACTAAAGTACTTGTGAATATTTTCTCCAACCATAATTTCTACTCGGGTCTGATATAGTATTATAGGGAGCCTTTAACACTCGGTTAATACCAAAATGAAAGATACATACGTGAGGGTTTAGACTACCCAAAATATAATTTTATTCCACTCTTGTGTTTTTTATTGAAATGATACAAATGTTTTAAAAGGTTTCCAAGACACAAATATCCTTCATCGGTTATAATAACTATTATTTGACTATTATCATTCAGTAATGATATTATATAACCTATGATTATGTTTTCATTTATTTAATGCAGCTTTATATTGAAACCATTTTTGAGACAAACTTATTATTCGATAATGGATTTATTGGTAATAGAAAATGAAATTTTGTTTAAAATAGTTCCCATTTCCATTAAAGGATAATACTTCTATATACATGTATTTACATCCAAAAAATTTCCTTCATTACATATTAGAAAATACATTTGATTTTATCAATACTAATATTTTGTTCACTTTATTTATTCTAAATAAAATGATTCATCATCAATTAAATTATTTATCGTATTAACATTATTATTTCAAAATGAATAATAGGATATTATATCCATTATAAAGAAGAAAATTTATCATACAATATAATTTTGGTTTTTATAAAATCTCTTTATTTAAAAGAATGTATTATTTTGAACTATTTATAATGATTTATTAATATTATTCCATTTCCTTCATATTTTTTTGAATGTGACTCTTTACATTAATGTTTAAATTTTTGTCAAAAATCTTGTCTTTCCACATATATCTACCCTAAAAGATATCAATTTCATGGATTTAGGTTTCGATCACCCTCATTATGTGGTTTTTATTGTATTTAATAAAATATTTTAGAAAGTTTATTTATATCCTATGGTATTTTATCTTTATGTTATGGGATTTTTTTGGAATATTTATAAAACACCTTATTTCCTTAATGGGTTAATTATGATGTGATTTTGATTGATTTTTAGTGGAAGTTATATGTATAGATAATGACTGGTATGGTTATATATCTTCCTTTAACGCATTTGTTTAGGATTCATACCACATAAGAAAATTAAATGTTTTGTGATTGAGATGTGAGAAGAGTTGTTCATATTTTTGTTTGATGAATGATATGTTGGGAGTTATTTTAAAAGGTTTTTTTTTTCTGAATTTCATGTTGGAAGAATTAATTACGGGGTTTTTGACAAAGGAGATACATGATGGTTTGTTCACATGTTTATTTTTTGAATGATATGCATTAATAATTTTCCAAATTTTTGTGTGTGAATGTGATGTATAATTTTTTTAAAATATATTCTTATTAATTTAATTGTTCCATATTTCCATGTTATCTATAAATAAATTCCAAATTCTTAAGATCCATTTTATTTATATGAAACTCATATTATCCTGAATATTTATTTTTTTAAAAAAATCTCTCTTTTATGTCTTGTTCAAATATCATATATTTTATCTTTTATTCTTCTATAATGATCCTTTTGTAATCATATATTTCACTAAGATGTTTTATGATTATCATATATGGATTTATGATATTTTAAAAAGATATTTTTACTCATCCTCATATTCATGGTATAATAATTTACGTCATGTTATCCCCTTAGTGAGTTTTTGATGTCGTCCATTTCTAATGATTCCAATACCTGCATTTTGAATATTATCATTTCATGTGTTGTATCTAGAAAATGGTTTATAGGGAAATGTTTATAAACAAATGATTAAATGTGTTTTAAAATAATATGTTTACTTAACAAAACTCCACAATAAAAATATTTTAAGTCATTATGTGATGTGATTGATTAAAAATATATTATTTAAATAATGAGGTTAATGTATTATATATGTCATGTTTTTCTTCGGTCACTATAGATTAAATTGACCAGTCCATGAGTATGATTTTTGGAAACATTCATTTATCAAGAAAAATGAAGACCAAATTGTATTTCACATTTTCTTTCAAAAAATTAAATAATAGGAACTTGAATTATTGAAGATACTAATCTCTAAAATGATATTGGATACGAATGAAATTATACATTATTTGTAATTATAATCATAAAATATTTAATATTTAAGTTATATTAAATAAACAAGTTCCATTTGGTATCATATACAATATAAATAATATTTCAATAAAGATGTATTATACCTCTAACTATAATGTTTCTTATCTCTAACTCCATAGGTTTGTTCCCCATTGTATATATGAAAACCTACATATTCTAGGAATGGGATCATCCTACTTACTAATATGGTTATTACTGTGAACATTATGTCATCGTAGAACCTTTCCTCATGAAATATGACTATTAGTGTAAACAAGTACATAAAAACATCTCTTCGTGGAATTAGGATATGTGGGAATAATTTGATGACTCCTCTAAATTTTTACTAGGTTGACTCCACAAATAATACTTCAGTGAAATACTTTTTATGTACATAAAAAAATTATAAGGATACCACAGGCTATCTATTTTTAATTTATTAAATTTACCACATTGATATAATCACTCTAATATTTATTACAATCACATTGGGGATTTAATATGTTTATAGAATTCATTTATTTTCCCTAATTCCTTGAAAATAATAACATTAAATTCTGTTTTTCAACTAATCAATAAACTAATTCAACTTAGTTGGGTAAAGAATCATCCACTAGGGGGATTCTCATAATGTATATATCCACCACACGATCCATAATCACAATCATGATATACAAATATATATATATATATATATATATATAATCACCACCCATGATCATAAATTTATTTATAATCCATATTAAATTATCAAAATATTCTATAAATCAATAGAGGATACTATTAGTTTAAACTAGTCTAAATTAAAAAATATAAAGAATTCCAAAATTTCAATCATATATATTTATTTTTTTCAAATATTTAAATAATGTTTTATATATGATACATGTGATCTTAGAATGTTATGGGGTCTAAGGAATGATAGGTTAATAGGGGTGGGGGTTGAATCCGTGAACACTATCCTTTTTAATTTACATTTATGATTTCTTATTAAATCATCATTCATAAAATTTTAAAGATATTGATTTCATTGCATGACTCACTAACAATAATTATTCAACAAATATGGGCATATAATGTGAAAATTTTAGCTCTCATATTGGGAAGGATTTTTCCTTTCATGATTAAAACTCACACCGGACCATACGATCCACTGGAATCACTATCATGGATACAATGAGCATGATCCATGTTATTTATTGAGGTAAAAATTATTTAATTGATTATATAAATTTTTTTTTATAAATTGAAGAACCAAATTGGATCATACTGGTTCTAGGAGAGTTCGAGTCCCAAAGAAAGAGTCTCTAAATAAATAATGTGATCCACATAGTTATGACATGGTTTTCACTAATTGATAACCTCAACCATTTGGACTTGAGAGGGTGAAAAAAGGTTATCAAACTATACAATAAGAAGTGAATGACCATAAATCCCCTAATATTTATTATTGTAGAACCACCCACAGTGTGTGTATATTTTTTCTAACTATTCACCAAAACCATGAAATGCCTAGGACCATGGGTAGTGGGAATCACACAATAGGCTCATGGTTTGGACAACTTAAAATTCGAAAAATGCAAACATTTAAAATCTAGATTTTTCTATTTTCACCCACTATTTTAATCGTTTTTTATTCATTTTCCTCCTCCATAATTTTTAATAAATCATCATGGGAGATCTCCCTTCTTCTAAATCCATGTTTTTTATAAATTCATCATCTAGAATTATTTCTGAATAGTATTAGTCAGGTTGGATCCCACTCATAAAATATATTACTCCCCTTTATTATTTTATATTTTTTATTCACTAACATGGGTTTTTTCTCCATTTGAGCTAATGTGGAATATTTTTTTGGGTTTTTTCTTTTTTTTTTCTTTTAAATCGTTTAATCCATATATGAGGGTGATATTATAAGAAGCTTCTACCAGATGTATAATTATTGTGTTATATTATTTTCTCTTAAAGGTCATTATTTTTTATAAATTATATTGTTGTGCTACATGCTAAACATTCCATGAATTTCACATAAAATAATTTTATTCTAATTTATTCTCTAATCAATTTCCAAAATATTTTTGATAACCCCTTTTAATAATTTTCAAACTTCAAAAACCGCAACTTTGAACACACCATAAGTTTTTTTAGTTTAAATATTCTTGAATATTGTTATTACCATTAACAAAAATAACCCTACTGAGTGTTTTGATAGATACTTATAAATTAAGAAACATTAATTAATAAATTAAAATGATAGATGGAATTAATAATACTCATAGGAAAGAATTATTAAATTAGATAGATATTTATTATATTATGATTAATTTTTATACTAGACCAAATCATTATGATGGAGTTACCTTTATTGATATAGACTTACATTTTCAACCTAGAATCCCTTGGGTGAACTCAATGGATTCCAACCAATTAATTTATTCAACTACTTGGTGAGATACCACACTTAAGATTAATCAATGTCCTAGATATAGGAATTCATTGAATTATATCTGATGGTTCAGTAGTATACTCTGGGAAATATGTATTCTTGAGATAATCACATTGGACAATGATTTTTGTTTTCATACATCGAATTCCTTAATGGAGATCCTTAGACTCTAATTAATTATGTGATTTTATAACCATATACGTTTCATTAAGACCATTGATAAAATTTTTGGGTGAAATTTCTATGGATCAACACATAGATTAAATTATTAACAATTAACATTACATAATTGTTTCCCATTATGAGTGGGATTTATCATACAAGTTCATTGATACAATGAGTAACGTGTATACCCTTTTTGATTTTTATACATCTACCCAAAGGAAATGTCATGGGGTCCATGGAAAATTATGGTCTTTTGCTAAGAGACATACATCATAAGATGAAGTAGCTAGGGTTGGCCTGCTATCCCATGAGAATCTTATGCTCCACATGGTTTTAATTTATTTACTCATTTAAATTTAATTTACATGTATACCCATTTTATACCCACTATCTAGAATTTTTATAGGTATTGTTGGTGGTTTCCTACTAATTATTACTCCCACCATATTATTTACACTATTAAGTACTTAGACAAACTTATTGTAAGAATGTATATGTAGAGGGAATTACTCACTTTTGGTTTCTTGATTTCATTCTTCATATAGATCTAGGGAGAAGCTGATTGAGCTAGTGATTATGAAGTTCATGGAGAAAATATTGTTTTTCATATTTTTTGCCTCTTTTCTATATATTGTGATGGTATTGTATCCATGCAACTGTTCCTACCATTTTTCACATTCATGAAAAATTCTTTATATTGAAGTCACTATTAGTGTATTTTTATTATGTTTGGGATGGTTTATATTCTACTTCCTAATTGGTGTTTCAACTATTTTATTTTTATTTAAAACTATGATGAACTATAATAATGATGGTATAGTCTCTCCACCATAACACCATACACATTTGATAATTTTCTACAACCTTTGGTGTTTTCGGAGCCACACAAGAGACCATGTTCCCAAATTATTGGTTAATTATGAGTAAACAAAGCTCAGGACATCATAATGTCGTATTAGAGATTTATTTTCATTTTTATTTCTATTTGTGGTTGGTAGGTAAAGACTCGGGCATTTTGGATATAATTAATATGTTATTCAATGGATTATATAGGCCACATTATTGGGTAAAAAAATGTTACCAAGTACGAGACTTGTTGATCATGATAATTCTTATTACAATTATAGTTCTTTCACCATAGAGGGAAACACATGATTTATGATGTTATAACTTTTTTTATTGGATTGTATGGAATAGAAGAATTGATCCATGAATCCTTGTAGGAATATATATATATATATTCTACCAATATTCCATTCCATACAAATTTTATCAATGGATTTATTGTTTCTAATAATATTTTTCATGATTCTCATCATATAAATATTATAATATTTTTTGTAGGGAAAAAAATAATTTGTTTCTTAATGTGTCTCTGTTAAAATATGTCATTATTTCTTATATAACATGATGATGAAACCTTAAATAACCAAATGTTACATGTTTATTCTATGGAAATTTAGTTACATGAGAGAAATTTTAGGTGGATGTGATTATGTTGAGGACAATTTTAATTTATAAAGTCCATACGTCTATTAAATTGGAATGGTGATCAATATAATTGATCAAATTGATGTCTTCATGTAACATATTATGACCAAATGAAAATTATTCTTATAGGTACATGGATTTAAAATTGAATCATTTAAATAATAAGACATTATAACATGTGAATGAAAATTCATCTAACTAAACCTTTATATATAAAATTATTAAATGTTAACACTTAATCGAATTAGTTTACATTAAATCAGTATTCCAGCTAAATATTAAATATTATTTTTACCTATAATATTAATTTCAAGCTCTGTATCACTATATGATTACTTTTAAATCTTGAAAAACAGACCCTCTTGACCTAAATTTTGAAGTGGTTAGTGGTAAGTGTGCCTCTTGTGTTAAGGATTTTAACCTATATTATTTTTAGCTAGTAATATCTAATATCTTTTATCTTAGTATTATGTGTTTTCTGGGAATTGTGGATATATACCCCAATGAAAACCTTGGGTTGAGAACCAGGTTGGTGGAAATGACAATGATCTTAAATTGGTGGGACATAAATCACATGGAATTTCAATAGAAACACCTCATTAGTAACACATGTTTTTCCCAGACTGGGCAAGGATTATCAAGTTATACATGGTATCCTATTTATAGGTATGTATATGGAGGGAGCTTCATGACCTATATCAATAATGATATTGTTGAAAAGGATATTTCAAAAATAACAACACCAATATACTTGTGGGATGGAAATCCTCAGGTACTAGAAGCATTAGCAGGAGTGATTATAATGTTTGAGCATCTTCAGATGCCTCAGAAAATAAGGGTGGTGTTCCCATTTTACAAGATTTATTTATTTTCCATGAAGTGGTTGGATGTCCTCAAATAGGAATATCATTTTTGGGGTATAGTCTGTAGGGTCTCTTATGATACCTTTTATTTTTACATATTCTAAAAAACATTGAGATCTGAAAAAGATAGGGGGTCAAGAATATGGAATATGGATATATGTCTATCATGTATTATTCATCTTGTTTCATTATTATATAGTTATTTTTGAGAAATTTTAATGGAAATGAGTAGTCAATTGGGAGGATTTTTGATGATGGGGTCATGTATGTCATTTGATATCTTGTAAATATCTTTAGACTCACTATTGTCTTTGATATATTGAATAAATACCTTATATATGATCATAATTTAAGGGACGATGAGGGTATATGGAATTTTGAAATAGATTTCCAGATTTATAGTGCGTCAAATATTGGTAAGAATAATTTATTTGATTATTTCCATAAAGGAAGTGGCAGTCAGAGTGTGCTTGTTAGTAGTTACATGGTATGCCACCAGTGAAGTAGTCCATGAAACACGAAGTCACATTTTTTCAAGGACCTAGTTGAAAGAAGATCCTATTCATGAAAGGGAAATATCCATACATTTTGAAGGACCTATCCCATGGTAACAAGTGAGATAATATCTACAATAGATCCTTTTTATATATTGGGATCAGTGGAACCATGCTAGGCTATAATCCAGAGTACCACAATACATTTAGGCGAGAATAATTAGACACTATCAAGGACTCAAGATACAAGTCATACAGAATTATCAGGGTGTAGAAACACAGGGAGGGAAAGTCATATCCTTCGTTTATGGATCTAGACAGTTATTTTTATTAAATCCTACACCTAAGGAGAAGAGTTACATACAATATTCATTATAATTTTTTATCTTAGTATCCTTGACTTTAGTATATTCTTTATTTTACATAGATTCTTCACATTTGATTATATACATGACATAAAGTAGTAGTCTTGGTCTGGGGATTTAATAAATCATAGTGGTAATTTATCTTGACACACCATTTACAATTTGGATATATATTTTTCACCAATTCAAAGAGTTTCCCATTGATATTAGTGGTTTATATTTATTATTTTGCATTTTTGTAATCAAGATGATAGGTTTTTTCATAATTTTTGGGATTGATTGTTTTGTGCCTTATCTAACACATATTTATTTATATTAACAGAGGGTGTCATTTATAACACATGAGGGTAGTAGATATTTTGGAAATGGATAGTGGGATACCCACTAATGTTGAGATACACCATATAATCATGGTATAGGTGGATATTATACCATATTTCATGTATTTTTCAGGATAATAGGGTAGTATGATGGATTTTTTTACTCTAGAAGTTGAATGATTATCCAATATCATTCCTGATGAATATTTTGGGTACCTCATTAGTGATAGGAATATTTCACCCTTGATATTGTTCCAAGAGTAGAAAAAACATGTATTTTTTTATACATGTTGAATCTTATTGAGATTTAGGAACATAATATACCGCTAGAAGATCTGGAAGCCAATGGATTTTTACAAACAACAACAACTCCGGTGGGATTCACCTATCCATTCCACCATGTAGAAAGATGATATCGTTAAGCTATGTGTGGATTAATAAAAAATGAATAATCTTATGGCAAAGAACCCATAACCCATTCCTCAGATAGACAATATCATTGACAATATAAAAGGATCTAGGGATTTCATGAATATTAATATTAGATTGTGTTATCATCATGTGTGATTTAGGCACGTAGATATACCACATATAACATTAGGAAGTAGATATATCTTGTATATATAATTTTTTAAGTTGTTCATTATAATAAATGAATGATGTGTTTTCATGGACTTGATAAATTGGGGTTTTTACCCATGCATGGAATATCATATGGTTATATTTGTGGATAATATCTTTCAGTATTCTCATACTCAACACTGTCATACCAAACACCTTGAAATAATATTGAATAGTATATGAGAGAATTGAATATATTCTTTGATCACAAAATTCCACCTTTGGGTTGATATATTTCACTACCAGGGTAACATTATATTAAAATCCTATGTATATATTATGATAGCCTTTTCCATAAATAGACTTCAATTCAGGATTTATTACGTAATTAACACATAATTAAACCTATAATATTATGAATACTAGTGAATTTGGATTTTTAGGTATATATCATAATGATCATTAACAAAAGATACACTAAAATTATAAAAAAAATTGAACAACATGCCAATATAATATATAGACCTTCTAAAACTGCACGGGATAACCCATCATCATATATAAAAAATAGGTGATATGGAAATCATAGTAAGGGAATAGTCCTAGAATATTATAAGTTAAATTAGTAAATTTTATCCAAGAATGATTTCAATGTGACACATGAGGTGTGATAATAATTACCTTTAATGATGAATCATGATATAACATGATAACATAATGGAAACATAGAAATGCAGATAAAACATTAAATAAGAAATCATAAATATAGGTCTAGTATAAACCCCAATATAGAATAAAGTGGTATAAAGTTTCCCAAAATATAATAGGGTTAATCCGTTATCCCATTGATTATGTCCGCTGAGACTAAAATATTACCCATTGCAATTGAGCACTATCAAAGCACACCCATCATAATATATACATGCTCTTGTGTGTCAAATAGGTAATTCAATAGAAGGAAATATTTTATAACATATTATACTAAGAAAAATTAATATTAGTTACATAGAAATAATTATAGAATAATTAAATTATATTTTAATCTATGTGAATCCCCTTATGTGGAATTGTGTATGGGTATTCACTACACAAAATTTGGCATTGAAAAATAGAATTTTTTTTGTAATATAATGATTGAAAAAAAGTATAGTGGGAGGGATTAATGGGAATTTAAAGGGATTGTAATGACGTTAACATCATAAGAGAATTAATATAGATGTGTGGGAACATATAACAATATATAAAAATGGATTAAAAACAACATAACATTTAGGAGGTGACTGAATAAAATGGAGAAGGAGAAGATACATTACCTTGGAAGGGTGATTCTAAATGTGCTAAAGGAGGTTCTGTAGAAAGTAGGGGTACATTGAGAGGTCAATATATAAATAATAGTAGATATATTCCATTATAAAATAGATTTTAGTTTAGATAAATGAGAGAATTTGTGTGTTTATATTGTACAATAGAAGATAGTTCTTTACTAATTTCCAAACATACGTTTTGGACTCTATATGATATTCTAATCATAATGAAAAATCATACCATAATTTTTAAACATGTTTTATATATATGTGTATTGGTTTTAATTAATTTAAATTTATAATAACATATCACACTAAAGTAATACATGTCCTTATACATAACTGTGTCGTGTTTATAAAAATAAATTCTATTTTTTTCAAAAAATATAGATTTTGTAGGATTTAATAATAAATTATGAAATTAATAAAATAACCTCAAAACATATAATTTTAAAGGTGAAACATATATTTTTTCATTTTAAAATTATTGATATTTATTACATCATGTTTGGTTTTTTTATGATGTCATAATACATATTGTATATTTATTCTGAATTTAAATTTAACATTAAAATTCTATAATCATAATATATTATTAAATATTAAACATTGAATTATTATTAATTTATGATTTAAAAAGTAATATACATTTTATCTAACAAATATATTTGTATTGTAATTTAAACTCTTAAATTAGAAATCCACATTTATTGAAAAATAATAATATTTTTTTGAAAATAATAGATTCTGAACCTTTGAAAAATTATTTTTCTCATCAAAAAATCATATTATATTTTATATTTTAGAAATATTATATAAAAATATGTTTTAAAAAAATTTAATGCATTTCAAAAATTATTATATTCATAAAAGTAATTTATTGATCAAAATTTTATATCTCTGAAAAAAATAGTTGTTGTTTGTAACATCAAAATATTTAACATATCAAACTCATTAAATAATAATTTTAAAAGTATTATTAAGAATAAAAAATATAATTATTATTATATAAAATCAAAATTTACATATTCTAATTTTTAGATTTACATACATAACACTTTATTAAATTAACAAACTCCCTTAGGTTAAGGTGTGTGATGGTGAGAATTTATTGGGGTGGATCGGGGTATGTGGTATGGAGTCCTAATCTCAATGATCTTGGATTTCATTCAAAAATCCATTTCATCAGGATTTGTTTAATCTAAATATGGAATTGTTGAAAGGAAAGTCCTAGTGATTCTATCTCTGTTTAAATATTTTATAAAAGGGATTCATAGGATACAATCCTACTAGTCTTGGTAATAACATATTTTGAATTAGTCAATTAAGATATATCATATCCCATTATATATAATATTCATATTAGCACTGTTCAAACAAAATATTATCAATAATTATGATGTTTACCGGCCTTTTAAAATAGAATATGTAATAATTGTCTAGTTTAGATCTTGATTTTCCTATAAAAATAACATAATAGAATATATAGTCAAATAAAATAATCTCATTTATAAAATTTTGGGGTGTCAAATTCTTCCCCCATTTATAAAATTCACCCTCCAAATTTTAACTTCATACACTAAAATATATTAAGTTACTTTTGTTTCATCAACTCATTTGGTTTCTCACTTCTCTTCCCCAAACACATGGTTCCACAAATACAATTTTATGATGTTATTTGCCTTATTTAATATAACTTTTTCACTCTGATCTAATATTTTCACTATATACTCCACGTATGAATGATTTTTCTCAAAAGGTACCATCTTATGATTTAGTAAATGTGAGGTGTCCAGTATGTTCTTCTTCAAGAGGGTTACATGGGACACATAATTTACTTGATATATTTTATGTGAATGTGCTAGTTGAGATGAAACATCTATGAAGTGATCCAGGATCTACAAGGGGGTTACGTTCACAAGACTATGATTTCATTTCATCCCAAACCTCATAAAAGTATTCATGCTAAAAATGATGGAAACATTTTTCACTATCCCCTAACTGAAGATCACATCGTTGATTTTATAGATATTTTTCTATTTTTTTCATTTCATAAGAGGTTAAATTGTTTTAACCTTTTTCATCATTCATTAGACATGATAAGATTTAATAAGCTTTTTATCTCCATCTTCCTATGAATATGTCATATTTGAACACCCATTCCCATATATAGCCTCATATGGAGACATTTTAATTCTACAATAGAATATGTAGTTATATGATAACAACAATAAGGGAATATATTGATCCCCGCATCCTTAAAAATATATTGAACACGAACCTATCATATCCTCTAGAGATTCAACAGTCCTTTCATATTTTACATCAATATGAGAGAGATAATATGTAAAGAATCCCATCCCTATATTCAATGATTACTGAAGGCCTCTTTATAACCGAATTTTAAGCCTGATATCATGTTTAGATTTAATATAGTCACTATCCATTTAGTCTTACCCCATCCCTTATGTATATAATGGTGTGTTGTTTGAGAGAAAAATAATCTTTGATTGAAATAAAATAGACTGAAATTTTAATCTGATCAACTACCACCCATGTTGAATTTTTTACTTCAGGTATCAAGGGAAGTTAGATGATAAAATACATTGTTATGTTTTACAATATCTATATTGGAATGGGAAATTATTTCATAATAAACTCTTAATATATACATTCAACCATTAATTTTGGGAATATCAATCAATGAGATACAAACTCTACAATATCCCATTTCATCTTATCCAACCAAATGATTCACTTAAAATTTTTATACATCATAGTTATCCTTGGATGAATTTATAATGATGGGATCTGTGAATCATTGATAACTACCTTATTTATATCTAGATTTTATGGGACACATATATGAATTCTAAATATTATAACTCTGTCTGAATAAATATTGGACTCTAGAATTTTTGTTACATTTTTTTGTATTACCTAATTATCTTTTTGGGCTCCCTTGATTATTTCAAGGATTAATGGATGTATTTTTTTAGTAATGTTGGATTAATATCCTTTTAATATTCATAGGTACATCCTTTTCATGACTATGAGGATTGGAGTAAATTAAATCCACATCATAGATATGTTTTATTGATACATTCTACTCAGAATTCTTGTCACTTTTTTTCTTTCCCATAATGGTAAAATATTGAATAATCGTAATATGTGTCCACGCTTATCCACCATAATAGGATTATATTATGATATTTGTTTCTAAATATATATTTTAGTATTTTATTATCTATATATATTTTTCATTTATATTGTTAATGATAATGTCATGATATATTTAATTTGAATATTAGTTTAGCCAATTGAAGGTCAGGGGTGGAGTATTTCTTCTAATGGATATGTAATTTTCGAGAGGTAGAGATTATACATTTTCATTTTAATTAGTATATAATATAAGACCCCAGCCTTAAAAATTAATTAATTTTGAGATATTTCAAGAATACACATTGAGGATCTCTTCAGGTTTAGAGTTTTAGTGAATTCGATCATAAATTATGGATTTCATTCCATATTTATACAAGGTGGTTACCTAAAATACAGTTTTAATTTTATCCCATTAAGGAAAAATATCTAAAATAAAACACGGATTCTTTCTTGAAAGTTTCTCAACACTAACATCACATCATGTACTTTTCCCTTGACCTGTGAAAAACATTTCAAAAACATGGAATGAGCATAAAAAGCTCAGTAAGTGATATAAAAGTACGAAATGAAAACATTAGTCCATGAATACATAAGAATTAATGAAATTATAATTTACTCATAAAAAATAATCACCTTATCATACCTGATGAAATCATATGATTTATGAATAACTCATTGAAATCATATGACATAAAGGTAACTTGAGGCATTCATAACATTCTTATGTATGGAGTAACCCTCATGGTTACGTTTGGAATACCCATTAGAGTATATTCACTAAATCTCTTCCGAGGAACCATATAATTTAACTCCTACGCATTAACCAATGCATTGCAGAGCTATCATGGGATCACATGCCCATAGTTTATCCGGGAACCACCTGTTTTCATAAAAATTTCCATGAACCATAACATAATTGTATAACATAAAACATGCATAAAGGAAAGATAACATTTCCACATTTCAATGACAAGATATAAATAAAACACATTGATATAATAAAATCATTATCAAAACCATTTTCAATAACAAAATAAAAGAAAAGTAAAACATGGTATATATTTTTTTTATTTTAAAAAAAGTTATGGCCTATAGAGGAAGCCGAAACTCAATTAATGGTCACGGCATCGGAGTGGTCTTTGTCACTGCATAAGTACGAAAAAAACATTCCATTTTTTCGTTTAGTAAAACGCTTTGGATAAAAAATATTCCTTTTGAAGAAAAGTAAAATTAAAAGGGGTTTATAAACATTATAAAAGAATGTTGTGTATAAAACAAAATATGTCTCAATTAAAGGAGATTGAGATGAAGTCTCATACCTCGTGTCTGACTTGACTCGATCGTTCTTTAATCTCCTAAATAATATAATAGAGTTAATTTCTACATGTTTAAGAACCTTTATAATGGTAATTATTCATTTTATATCACTTATTACCATGTTATGAACATTATGTAATTATTTATGTTAATAATGGTCATTTTTTCGATCTTTGGTACTTGAGCCAAAAATAAACTTCATAAAATTACAAGTTGTTCATGTGGTAAAATATCCATTATATCCAGAATTACATTCATGATTTAGATATCATATATATCATATATATCCATTATATACATTCATTTATAATATTACATAACATTTAAAGGTAAGAAATGAAATGCACCGTTCATGGAGACGGTAAGCCGTACGTACGAATGAACACAACTTTTATTTCTATTTAATATTTAATGGTATTAAATAATGATGATATAAAGGTATATTAGAATTCTAGTGTAATATAATATGTAATACCATTAACGCTATCTTTTATACTTCCCACATAATGCATTAACGAATCAAATCACATTGAGTGGGCGGTAATCTGAACTTCCTAAAATGAAGATATCACATTTACCCATAATGGAAACCATATGGTATGCCATAAATGAAAAATATAGAATCATAAGGAAAACATAGACACAATATATATCATATTTAAATATAGTTACATCTTAATGGCCACCAGGAAATGTTTTAAAAGAATATTGAATAATCATCGTTTCGTGAGGACAAAATTTACCAACCACGAAAACAATTTGTTCTTTAACAATTAGACGGAGGTGTGTGTATGTGTAAATACAATAAATTTCATTATAAAATCATAATATATTTAAGATACTGGATTTGTTACCAAATAATGTTATAAAAAGAGTTAATGGGTTTGGAGAAGTAAAATTAAACAAAAGAACATTAGAGAAGACATTACCTTTAAATTGGGTAACTCTACTTTGTTTGAACCAAAAGGGTTTCTTGAAGATCTTTATGCTTAAGGTAAAGATTCTAGGATTAATAGAGGTATGTGGAGAGATAAAATGGGTAGAGTATGGCCTACCCAAAATCTTTAGAGGTGTGGTTATGGTGGTAGAGGTGGGGGACTTTTATAAGAGGGAGGAGGGGCACTTTTGGAAATTCAAGAAATGTTACTTTATTATATAATGAATTTCGGATTTTAAAGGTCCCACAATGATATATTTAAAGGATAAGGTGATAAGAGATAGAAATACACCCCTACAATAGGTTTTTGACAAGTGTAAATCTTATATTTTACATTATCTTTTAATTTTATTTAAATCATTCATTAATGAGGTAATCGTTACATCATCGTGGTGTCATAAATAAATTAATTTATATAATGTCTAAAAATTATAAAAAAAATTCATGATGTAGGAAATATATTTATCTTTCCAATGATTATTTATAGTCTAAGATATCATTTATGTAGACAAAATTAAAATTGTTTTACTTAGGTGGTACATACTTTTGTTATATTTATCTTTTTTTTAAAATAAAAATATAAAATGTCACTATAACACAAAAGTGATTACATGGGGTCCAAAAGTTGGAACAAGTCATACCATGGTCGGAAATGACACAACTAGAAGCATTAGGACACATTTTTGGGTCATTTTATATTATTATGATATTATTTTATTACCCTTAACTACCCGATTACTAATTAATCACAATAATTAAAGATAATTACCGTCATTACTATTCATAATGTCCAAAAAAATCGAGTCTTAATTAAATAATTTGGAACTTCGGAGTCAAAATAAGGAATCCATTTTACCAAATTCCAAACACAAAAATTGTAGCAAATAATTTAAAAATAATCCCTGTTGTCAAAACAAATAGCGAGTTTTTTGGAAACAATATCTATCATATGATTGACAGTTGTTTATACCCAATTTCAAAGTGAAATTAATTCCAATTACCACCATCAGATTAAATGGTAAAAATATATTCTATTTACACTTCAAAACCAATTAAGGGGACAATATATCTATATAATTAAATTATATGAAAAAGCAGTTTTGAAGTAAAATGCAGTATTTTTCACTATTCACAAACAATTAATCATTGTCAGAAAAATTCCAAAAATTTATCCAAAGTAAATTTCAACGTCCCAATCATAAATAATAAGATTATTTTGACAAATAGAGCTTATAAAATTGTCAAAAGATAGATTTAAAAATGGTTCACCATTAAAAGGTGGTAAACAATCTTTTAAAAATATTAGAGAATTCAATGCTTAAGATTGGATTTATTATCATTTTAAGACTCTAAAACAATCTCTAATTCATAAATATACATAGATATGAAAATATATAATTATTTAATTACTTGGGATGTTACAAATTTCCCCCCTTTAGAAAATTGTGTCCCAGTAATTTATTTACTTGTCGAATAAATGGGAGTATTTGTCCCTCATTGCATTTTCAGATTCCCATGTTGCCTCTTCAATCGTGTAGTTTTTCCACAAAACCATTACATGATGAATCACCTTATTCCACAATACTTTAACAATATAGTCAAAGAATCTAGACCGGTTGTTCCTCGTAAGATATGTTCTCTTCCAGCTGAACTACCTCTGGACTCAAAACATGATATAGATCTGGCATGTACTTCCTTAACATTGAAACATGAAAAACATTATGTACCTAAGATAAAATCGGATGTAATGCCACTAGGTATGCAAATAATCCAACTCTCTCCAGAATTTCATATCGTATAATGAACCATGGACCCATCTTTCCTTTCCTACCAAATCGAATCACACTTTTCCATGGTGAAACATTGAGGAAGACATGATCACCTACCTCAAAAGAGAGATCCTTCCTCATGTTCTCCGCGTAACTTTTCTGGCTGCTCTGAGCTGTTTTAATGTGTTTCTGTATTAGCTGATCATTTTCTGCCAACTCTTCTACCAATTCTAGTCCCATCAACTTTCTTTCACCCACTTCATCCCAAAAAAGGTGGAGTTCGACCCGGCTTCCCATATAATGCTGCAAATGGTGCCATTTGTATACTGGAATGAAAACTATTATTTTAAGAAAACACAACCAAAGAAAGATGTTGGATCCAAATTCCCTGATAATATATCGAACAAGCACATAGAATTCCTCAAATGTCAGAATTGTTCGTTCCAACTGCCCAACTGATTGAGGATGAAAATATGTACTAAAATTTAATTAAGAACCCAACACCTTCTAGGCCATTCCAAAAGTTATAAGTGATCGTGGGATCATGGCCAGATACAATGGAGAGGGTAACTCAATGTATCCTGACTATCTTTTTATGATATAAATGAGTAAGTTGATCTAGAGAAAAATTATCTCGTATAGAAAGGAAATGAGCATATTTAGTGAAGCGTTCAACAATAATGCATATTGAATTATTACCTAGAGGTGTCTTCAGAAATCCCACAACAAATTCCATGGATATATTCTCCCATTTCAACTCTGGCACTGGTAAAGGCTGAAGCATCCGTTTTGGAAACTATCACCCTACTTTAACCTGTTGACAAGTCAAACACTTCAAATTAAAATCTGCAATATCTTTTTTAATTCCATCCCACCAGTAATACTCTCTAAAATATCTATAAATCATAGTACTGCCAGGATGAACTGATAACGAAGAACTATGAGCTTCACATAACAACTCTCTCCTCAACTGTGAATCACAAGGCACACAGAATATCTTCCCAAATCTCAAAACACAATCATTATCAATGTTGATTTTATGTAACATACCCTTCTGAACCAGATCTACATTTTTCTACAACTCACTTTCTTGCTTCTGAGCATTCTTAATTCTATATGATAGAGAAGATTTCACTGATACCTGAAACAAAATAGAAGAACATCCTGCACCAATAACTTCTATTCCATTGTTCATCAAATCTTTTACCAAAGGATCATGTTACAAATGTAAAATTGTTAATGAAGTATTACTTTTCGACTAAAAACATCAGCCACATTATTTTCATTTCTCGGAATGTAATTAATTATAAATCATAATCCTTGATTAATTCTAGCCATCTCCTCTGTCTCATGTTCAAATAATTCTGAGTGAATATATACTTTAAACTTTTGTGATTAGTATATATTTCATACTTTACACCATACAAATGATGCCTCCAAATTTTTAAAGTGAAAACAACAGTAGCTAATTCCAAATCATGTGTAGGGTAATTTACCTCGTGAGTTTTCAACTGACGTGAAGAATAAGCAATTACCTGATCATTCTGTATTAGGACACAACCAAGTCCTTTTAATGAAGCATCACTGTAGATAAAAAACACACCATTCCTAGAAGGTAGTGCCAAAACTGGAGTATTCACCAATCTTATTTTCAACTCTTGAAAACCATCATCACATTTTTTTTCCAGATAAAATTAACACCCTTCCGAGTTAGCTTTGTCATTGGACTAGATAACCGTGAAAAATATCCAACAAACCTTCAGTAATAGCCTGGATAATGATGAAAACTACGATTCTCAGTTACATTTGTGGGTCTTGGCCATTCTTCAACATCCTTTGCTTTTTCAGGATCAATAGTTATTCTATATTTAGAAACAATGTGACCAAGGAAAGAATTTTGTTGCAACCAATAATCACACATGCTAAATTTCCCATACAATTTTTTTTCTTTTATGGTTTCCAAAATAACCCTTAAATGACATTCATGCTCCTCTTTACTTTTAGAAAACAAAAAAATATCATTAATGAAAACAACCACAAACTTATCCAAGAACTCATGGAAAATTCTATTCATAAGGCCCATGAATACAGTAGGTGAATTGGTTAACCCAAAAGGAATTACTAAAAATTCATAATGGTCATATCTTGTACGAATCACAGTCTTCGAATATCTACTTCATTTACCTTCAATTGATGGTACCCCGATCTCAGGTCAATCTTTGAAAAATACTGAACTCCCTAGAGCTGATCAAACAATTCATCAATATGAGGCAAATGATATTTGTTCTTAATAGTAATGTTATTCAAATCTCTATAATCAATGGAAAGTCTCACTGAACCATCTTTCATTTTAATAAATAAGATAGGATAACCCCACGGTGATGTTCTAGGTCGAATGAAACATTTCTCTGATAAATATTGAAATTGATCTTTCAACTCTAAGAGTTCAATTGGATCCATTCGATAAGGGGGTTTTGAAACTGGATTAGCATTAGGAACAAAGTCAACTAAATATTCAACATCCCGATCTGGTATTATTCTAGGAAACTCATCAGGAAAAACATCATGATACTCATTTACTACTGGAACATTTTTAATCTTAATGGTTTATTTATTTTCAACAATATGTGAAAGGTAACATTCATTTCCATCTTTTACAAGTTTCTCAGCCTGATGATATGTTATCAATATTAAGGGTTCATTCTTGTACAAAAACTGAAAATAATTATGAAAAGAAACTTCTTTAGAACTACAATCAATCTTAGTATGGTAAAAAGAGAGCCAATCCATTCCCAGGATAACATCAAACTCTACTAGAGGTAAAACAATAAGGTTTTTAAGTAGGTTTTTTCAACAGATAAAGATAGGAATATTCTTATAAATAATATTTGCCTAAAAATTTCCTCTAGGTGTTTTTACCACAAGTTGAGGAGTCATTTCATGAGATGGAATTCCCAATTTACAAGAAAATTTTCCAGAGATTAAAGAATGTGTAGACCCTCAATCAAAAAACACATTGGCATAATCTGAAATACAAACAAAGTACCTGATACAACTTCATTTGATGGCCCAACATCTACTGAAGTAGTTTCAAAGGGTTTCACCACACATTTCTGCTTGTAGTATGACTATTTCCCATCATTTGAGATCATTGTGAAACACTCTTTTTCATAATGACTCATCTCATTGCACTTGAAACATTTCTCTAACTGTAAATCAAATTTGGTCTTACCATCACCCTGATCTTTTTCAGTGAAATCAAGAGCCTTATGTCCCATCTTACCACATCGGTAGAACTTTCCAGAATTCAAAAGATATTCCCCCTCATGCTTTTTACCACATTTATCACAAACTGAAAACTTAGTTTTCTTACCATCAGACCTTTTTGAAAGATTCTTCCCTTTCTCCTGCCACCTCGGTCTCTTCTTCTGTTGGTTGTCATAGAACACTTGGTCATCGGAAAACTCCATTTCCACCTTCTCAGCACATCAAACAATATTTTCATAACTCTTGAACTCGTGAGATGCTCAAGCCCTTTGATATTTTGGCTTTAATCCTGAGTAAAAATGAATGATTTTACTATCAAGGTCTCGTATAAAATTTGGAGAATACCTTGCCAATCGAGTGAACCTTTCTTCATAAGAATCCACTGAGTCATCCTCTTTCCTAAATTCCATGAATTTTTTTTCCATCCTATGTCAAACAGCCTTAGGAATATATTTCTCAAGAAACATACCTTTGAATTCATCCTAGTCAAGAGCATCAATCTGATCAGCATCCCTGATATTTTTAACCATCAACCACCACTAATATGCTTCACCCTCCAAACGGTAAACATCAAGACTAACCTTTTGATTGTATGAACACCCCATGACATTGAAAATCTTCTACAGTGATTTAATACACCCATCAGCTATCACAGGGTCAGATGATCCTCTGAATGATGGGGGATGTTGCCTCATGAAATGTTCCACCACTGACATGTTCATCTGCGGTTGATCTGGTTGATCTCGTGCATGGATACCACCACCATTTATCGCTTGAATTAACTGCTCCATTACTACCACAAACTGTTCAGTTCCAATTCCAACCATCTCAGGATGCTGATTCGGAAGGTAATTTTCTTCTATATTCCTTCCTAGCACTGAATCCATGTTTCCTCTACAGAAAACCATTCTGAAAAAACATGTCTTAGATGAAGGAACATGGTATTCTTCAAATGCTATATCATTTCAATTTGACCATAAAAAAAATATTTTTGGATAATCATTTAATAGAATCCTAACTCCTAATGTTATCTAAACTGACCTTTGATACCAACTATAAGGCCCCAGCCTTAAACATAACTTAATCTTGAGATATTTCAAGAATAGACATTATGGATCTTTTCAGGTTGAGAGTTTTAGAGAATTATATCTTAAATCATGCATTTCATTCCACATTTAAACAAGGTTGTTACAAAAAAGACAGCGTTCATTTTCTCCCATCAAGGAAACATATTTAAAATAAAACAGGGATTCTTTCTTGATAGTTTCTCGACACTATAATCACATCATGTACTTTTACTTTGACCTGTGAAAAACATTTAAAAAACATATGATGAGAATAAAAAGCTCAGTAAGGGATATATAAGTACGTAATGAAAACATTAGTCCATGTATACATAAGAATGAATGAAATCATATTTTACTCATAACACATAAGCACTTTATCATACCTCATGAAATAATAATATTTATGAATAACTCATAGAAATCATAAGAAATAAAGGTAACTTGAGGCATTCATAACATTCTTAAGTAGGGAGTAACCCTCATGGTTACGTTTGGAATAACCATTATAGTATATTACCTAAATCTCTTCGGAGAAATCTTAGCATTTAACTCCTTCTTATTACCCAATGCATTGTAGAGATATCACAGGCTCACTCTCCCTTAATTTATCATGGAACCACCCATATTCATAAACAATTCCAAAGAACCATAACATAATCATATCACATAAAACATGTATAAAGGAAAGATAACATTTCTACATTTCAATCACAAGATATAAATACAACACATTGATATAATAAAATCAAAATATAAACCATTTTCAATACCAAAATAAAAGAAAAGTAAAACATGGTATTTATTTTTTTATTTTAAAAAACATTATGGGATATAGAGGATGTCAAAACTCAAATAATGGTCACGACGACAAAGATGTCGTTGTCGCCGCATACGTACGAAAAAAACATTCCCTTTTATCGTTTAGTAAAACACGTCATTTAAAAAATATTTCATTTGAATTAAATTAAAATTCGAAGGGGTTTATACACCATATAAATGAATTTTGTGTATAAAACAAAATATGCCTCAAGGAAAGGCTATTGAGATGAAGTCTCATACCTCGTGTCCGACTTGACTGCATCGTTCTTTAATCTCCTGAATAATAAACTAGAGTTAATTTATACTTGATCAAGAACATCTTTCAAGTTCATTATTCTTTTTATATCAATCATTTCCATGTTATGAACATTATTTAATTATTTAAGTTAATAATGTTTGTTTTGTCGATTTTTGGTACTTGAGCCAAAAATTAGATTCTTATAATTAAAAGTTGTTCATGTGGTGAAATATCCATTATATACGGAATTATATTCATGGTGTAGATATCATATATATAATATATATCCAGTATATACATTAATTTATAATATTACATAAAATTTAGAGGTATGAAAAGAAATGCGTCGTTCATGGAGACAGTAAGCCGTACGTACGCATGAACACTACTTTCATTTATATTTCATATTTAATGGAATGAAATCATAATGATATAAAGGTATATTATAATTCTAGTAAGATATCATATGTAATAACATTTACTCCATCCTTTATACATCCCACATATGGAATTAATGAATAAAATCACTTTGAGGGGCGATAGTCCGCACTTCCTAAAATAAATATATCGCGTTTTATAATGGAAACCATAAGGTATGACATAAATGAAAAATACAGAATCATAAGGAAAACATGGACATAATATATATCATATATAATTACAGTTAAATCTTAATTTCCACCATGAAAGGTGTTAAAAGAATATTGAACAATCATTGTTTCCTAAGGCGGAAATTCTCCAACCACAAAAACAGTATGTACTTTAACCATTATATGGGGGTGTGTGTAAGTGTAAATCCAACCATTCTCATAAAAACATCCTAGTATGTTTACGATAATGTTTTTGTTACAAAGTTAAGTAACAAAAAGAGTTTATGGGGTTGGAGAAAAAAAAAATAAAACAAAAGAACATTAGAGAAGACATTACTTTTAAATCGGGTAACTCCCCTTGGTGTGAACCAAAAAAGATTATTGAAGAGATTTCTGCTTAAGGTATGTCTTCTAGGATTAAGAGAGGGAAGTGGAGAGGCAAAATGAGCATATTTTTTCTGACCCAAAGGTTTGAGATGTGTGGGTATGGTGGTAGAGGTGGGGGGCCTTTTATAAGAGGGATGAGGGGCACTCTTGGAAATTCAAGAAATGTTACTTTATTATATAATGAGTTTCGGATTTTAAAGGTCCCAAAATGATATATTTAGAGGATAAGGTAAAAAAGGTTATAAATCCATCCATAAAATAGGTTTTTTTCTCGTATAAGTTCTAGATTTTACATTATCTTTTCATTTTATTTAAATCCTTCATCAATGAGGTAATCGTTGCATCATCATGGTGTCATAAATAAAATAATTTATTTATTGTCTAAAAATTATAAAAAAATACCATGATGTAGGAAAACTTTTTAGATTTACAATTAATATTTTTAGTCTAAGAGATCATTTATGTAGACAAAATTAAAATTGTTTTACATAGGTGTTACATACTTGTGTTATATTTAACATTCTTTAAAAATAATAAGATAAAATGTCACTATCACACAAAAATGATTCCAAGGGGTCCCAAAGTTGGGACAAGGCATCCCATGGTCGGCCACGACACAACCCATATAATTAAGAAACATTTTGGGGTCATTTTATATTATTATGATATTATTTTATTACCCTTAACTACCCGATTACTAATTAATCCCGATAATTAATGATAATTACCGTAGTTATTATTCATAATATCCAAAAAAGAGTCTTAATTACATAATTTGGACCTTCTGATTAAAAATATGGAATCAATTTTACCAAATTCCAATCACAAAAATTGGATCAATTAATTTAAAAATAATTCTCGTTTCCAAAAAATAACGGGTTTTTGAAAAACAATATCTATCAATAGTTTGACACTTGTTTATGCCCAAATCCAAACTGAAATTAATTCCAATAACCACCATTAGATTAAATGGTAAAAATATATTCTATTTACATTTTAAAACCAATTAAAAGGACATTATATCTATATAATGAAATTATATGAAAAAGTAGTTTTGAAGTAAAATGCAGTATTTTTCACTATTCATTAAAAAAATCAACATTGTCAGAAAAATACCACAAATTTATCCAGAGTAAATTTCAATGTCCCAATCATAAATAATATGATTTTTTTGAAAAATAGATATTATGAAATTGTTAAAAGATATCTTTAAAAATTGTTGTCCATCAAAAGGCGGTAAAATAATCTTTTTAAAAACATTAGAGAATTCAATGCTTAATATTGGATTTATTCTCATTCTAATCCTCTAAAACACTATATAATTCATAACTAGACATAGATATTAAAACAAATAACTCTTTACTTACTTGGGATGTTACACATAACCCATACAATTTTTAGACACAATTATATCGATAACAAATCATTACCTTTTTGTGGGTAATTTGAGAATTGCTGTACTGAATAGACTATACATAAGATCCTTAAAACTATCCTCAAATTCATCAACCCAGAAAACATGACCCCATTATACATATTATTTTTTATTATACATCATAATAATGAGAATATAATGAAAATAAATGACAGTACCCAGCTAATCCATGGAAACTATAGATTTCTATCACAGATGTTTGTCTAGGACATCAATTGATTGCCTCTATTTTTTAAGGGTTCACATATATCACTTTTTTGTTGATTACATGTCAAAATAATGACAATTTACCCCCAAAAAATCTCATTTTCTATAATTTGTGTAGATACTTTATCTCTAAAAAATATTCAAAACAATATTTAAATTCATATCATGGTCCTCCATAATCATGATGTATATAAGAATTAAATCTTAAAATAAACCCATATATTTATTAAGGAAATCCTTGAAGTCTCTACTCATTAAATCCCAGAATACTACATGCACATTAGTTTTTCCAAATGGAATAATTATATACATATAGTTCCTATAGATTTTATTAAAAGTAGAATTGGGGATATCATCTTACACTTTTTCATGATAATATCCCAACAAATTATCTATCTTAGAGAAATACTAGGCTTCTCATAATTTGTCGATCAATTCATAAATCAATGGAATAAGATACTTCATACTTATAATGACATTTTTAGACAAATAAAATCATTTAAGTGGTTCATTAACCCATTACTATTCTTCCAAAAGTGGATTAATGGACACCATAGTGAATCACATATATGTATAAACCCTTTATCAGGATTTTCTTTCTGATGTTTCTTCAAATACTCATGTTCAACAAAAACCATTATACATAGAACGTTGGTTACAAAAAAATATAGGGTATAATATCAATTGATAACATCACTTCATATCTTAGAGGATACCATATAGTTCTTTTGGTAACACATAAAAACATTCTTTAACAATAGGAATTTCATCAAGGGTGATTTTTTCCATAGTGTTTATCATTTTTGCTAGACATGCTTGCTCATAGGGAAATAATAACACTATTGGAGATGATGAATCCATATAATATTCATCCAATTCCATTCATTAATTGAGAATCAAAGGGTTTTTCATGATATATTGGTTGATTTCCTTCTCTCATAAATTTTTGCTCGATTAATATAAGAAAATTCAATACATGCCCATAATAGCATTGAATTTTGATAAATGGAGTATCACAGGATTTGTTATGAAGTTGTAACACAAATAATTATTTCTAATAAGTTATATGGTTAGGAATATATAATTTTCCTATTTTAAATTTTCAATAATATATCTACATTCATCATTTTTTGTGGTGATGTAATAGTTCTAATAAAATTTACTGGTATTAAGTAATTCATAAAAACATGAATGATAAGTGTTCCTCTAAATAATTAAATCTGGTTTTAATCTTTCATATCATCCATAATAGATTTAGGGATGATAATTTAAAAAATATTAAACACATAAAGAGGTAATCCATGAACATTTAATTAATAACTCTTATATGACAAATATTCCTTAATTTTTGAATTCATACCCTTAAAAATAAGTTTGTCATAATATATTTCCTAATAAAAAATTTATTAGTGTTTTTATTCCCATGATATTGGTTCATCTTGATATTTTGAATTGACCAAATAGTATTCCATAGGAATATCAAACCAAGTGTAAATCATGGAATATTGTCATTCACTCTGGGATGATAGAGACAAAATCAATGTTCCCATTTAGGGTTTATTACCCCTATGTACCTCTATTTTAAACCAACATCCACATATAGTATTTATAATAGGATTTTTTTTTTGCAAATAATATATACAAAATTTTTTTTGTTGTATTATTATGTATTATATTATCCATAATGATTTATTTAGTATTTTTTAATACATCTTATGAAAATAACTAGAATTTCCTTTGATACCAGCTATGGAAACTCTGGTCTTCAAATTCAAATTTAATTCATTATTTATTACATATAAAAAAACATAATACAACCCAAAAGATCATGATTCTATGTGTATTAGGGTTATTAGGTACATATTACCACAAAATGAACATGGAATATAGAATCTTTATAAAAAACCTCTACATTATGTGCTTATATACCATGGATATTCAAAAACTGCATGGGATAACATGAGGATGTACATATGAAAGGGGTGAGGTATAAATCACAAAAAGAGAATAAAATAGAATAGAATAAGGTAAATTAATACATGTGATACAAGAGGCATATAAATGTGACATAATATGGGTGAGATTCCTAATCATGAATAATTAAGCAAGACATCACATTAGATAATAATGAAATAATAGGAATGTTTAGACAAAATTAAAAAAGGAATAATAAATATAGGTCAAGGATAATATACAAGAAAACATAATAGGGACGAAAATGGGTTATAATGGAATGTATTTACTCCTTAATCACATATATGGCATCGCATGTGACTATAACATTATCCAATTCATTGGAAATCTATCTTAATTCATCCATCACAATATATACTTGCTCATGTGTGCCACATAGATCATTCAACATAAGGAGATATTTAATCAAATTTAATACCAAGATCAAGGAGTATTTATTATATACATATAATTCCCCCATAAACATAAGTATAAGAACAACTAGGTAAATTCCCATGATTTGAAATTGGTATGGGTATTCAATACACAAATTCTTAGCATGGAAAATCGCAGTATACTTTTATTAGCATAATTACGGTACATAATGATTTATGAGAGGGATTAATTAGAGTTCAAAGAGACTCATAAAAATTTTAAGAAATAATATAAATAATATAGAATGTGTATGAACATATTAAAAAATAAAAAATGGAAAAAAGGAATAAAAAATGATGTTCCTAATTATCTTGTAGAATGTGGGGATCCCATACCTTAAGAGGGTTTTTCTAAAAGCTCGGGAGGATCCATTTGAGATATTGGGGGAACCTTGGGAATGATATTGAGAGTTAGGAACATATTAATGACAATACGTATGAGTTTTTAGTAAATATTAATTGGTGGTTTGGTGTATTTATTTTGAAAACTAGATGATAGTTCTTTTTTTATTTCCAAACATATCATTTGGACTCTATTTTATAAGGTATTCAGAACCACATAAATTCCATTTTTTGTTTCCAATGGTTTCAATTGAATTGGTTTTATTATTATTTTACTTGTTTAAAAACATTTAGATTTTAAATAATACCATTGGTGATGTGTAAGTGAGTAATGTTTATGAATAATTGATTTTAAAACATTAAAATACAGTATAGATTTTGGACGATTCATTAGGGATTTATAAAACTCAAAATATAAATTCAAAAAATAATTTTTTATTGAGTAAAATATATTTGGTTTTTTATACATTTATTGTATTTATTAAATCAATTTTTTATTTTATAATGTCATAATACATATTGTATAATTATACCTTATTTAATTTTTACATGAAAATTCAACTATCTCAGAAAATTATGATGTAATTTCCATTAGATAACATTGACGGGTGAATTAAAAAATACTAATTGATTTATCTAGAAATTTATCTATGCATTAGAAAGTAAAATTGTAAAGAAAAATCTCTACAATTTTGAAAAATAATTCTTTTTACAATTAGATCTTTCCAATCCATATAAAATTTATTTTTTTCTTAGATATAATATATATAATAATCAAATTTAATTAATATTATTATTAATATTATTTTATTAAAATATAATTTACAAATAAATTTATAAATGAATATTTTATCTAATTTATATATATATATATCAAAAATCAATTATTTTTATATAAAACTAATTATTTAATCATTTAAAAATAAATATTAAAAAAGAAAATATATTATCCCTGTTTTAAAAAAAATTAAAAATTTATTTTTAGGGGATAGATACACAAAGCTTTATTACACCAACGACCACCGTAGTGGTATGGTGTGAGATGGTGATATTTTCTTGCATTGGATAGTGTACACCATTTTAGCTATGATCTCAATAAAATTGAAGTACTCCCAAAAATATTTGGCTTTAGGCTATTTTCATTGAATATTAGATTTATCATTGGAATGGGTAAATCTCAACAATTCTATATCCCTCAGAAGGTATTATAAATGGGATTCATAGTGTATGATCCTAATGGTCGAAACCATCACTTCTTCTATTTGTGTTAATTCGAATTTATAATAACCCTTTATATATACTAGTGATATGATCACTATTTTGTAATTATATTATCAATGGCTAGGTTGTTAACCAATATTTTAAATCCTAATAGGTTATAGAAGTATAATATAGTGCATGAATATTCAATTACTACATTACATAATAAGCCATTTATTCAAAATAGTACATTTCATTTATAAAAGATCACATCATTACATTTGTAGATCTCGGGGAGGATATGGCCATTTCATTCTTTGAGTAGCCAATATCATATTTTTTATATATATTTTCTTGGGGAAGTCATCTTATTATCAACAGATCATTAATATTTTTTCGTTTTTTCCATACCATATATTCACTTGACCATAAAAGAAGTTCATATTACATGGTTTAAAACATTTGAGAATGTATTTTAATAGTTGAAAGGAAGAAAATCTTCAACATTGATCCTGATTTTACATGAGGCTACATAGAGATACATTGTATGTTATGAAATTTGAGTAATCCAGTTGAGAGATATTTTGATACAAGTAGAATATGTCATACTTTATGATTCACATCAATTATGGCCTCGTGAGTGTAATTTCTGGACCAATGAACACGAGTTAGCTGCTGTTGTAAATTCTTAACATATCTATAGCCATTACTTATATGGACAATGGTTCATGTTATAAACATACCATAAGAGCATCAAATACATATTTTCAAATTGACATATGAACCTTTTCTAAATTATATGGGTTAAATATCATTATTCATTCAAATTTATTCTTGTGTAGATTCGAAGTAATGGAAATTCCATTGTTGATGTTTTCACTGAATGATTCACAGTCAACTAGATCAAGAATATAGTCATGATGGATATTCATTATAAAATCGACATTGAATCTCAAGATTATAAAATATGGGAGGAATAATTTATGGATCATGTGAATATAAGGAAATATTTAGATCCTAATGTATTTGACCAGAGGGAAAGTGTATCAGGTGAGGAACAACTACCTGGTTGAGTTATCCATGTGGTTGAGATTATACATATTAATGGTCATGTAAATGTACATGTAGAAATGAGGGAGAATATAATGGGTGAATTTCAGGATTCTATATGTCCCATACATACCAAAATCATGATGATGAACTGTTAATAATAATGTTTGTATTTTTGTCATATAATGAAATTTATGTTATGGGATTTGACCCCCAGTGTTCCACTTAACACCAGGTAAATTCATAACACTAAAATAAAATGGGTCTCTTAAAAATATTTACCATTATAGTGTGGAAAGGGGATGAAATTTCAATGTCTTTAATTACAGAATTACTGAATTCAACTTATGGATTGGACTCTTAGGGGTGCCTGTGGACTAGGTGATGAAGGTCTCTCATTTCATGCATATTCAGTACACCCTCTTATTTTTTTAATTTGGGAAATGTTATGTCCCTCATATATTATGAATTCATGGGTTTACATATAAAATAATATTAGAAATGCACACTTTCATCACTTATCAATTTTACAATTTTATAAAAAAGGAACTTTTTTACAACTTCGTCTGAGAACTACTCATCATACTCAGACCAATAGTCAATCCAAGCACACTACACAGGTAGTAGAGGACATGCAATAAGTGTGCGTTATTAATTTTAGAGTTGTTTGGGAATAGAACATTTATATTTCAATTTTTTCTTAATGAAATATTTTCCAAGATACAATCTAGATGGATCTATATGTGACAATCTATGGTAGGAATGGACATCCATATATATGTTGGTTAAAGGTGGGAGAGGTAGTGGTATTGGGACTCCATCTCATTCTTGAAAAATCAATGTTGGTATAATTGAATCGGAATTAAATGGATATGGAAAATTCAATGTAGAATTCATATAATTACCTTCTTCAACTGCATCTATATATTTTTTAGCGAGATCATGTATATCTATGTAATTATAAAAGGTATGGAATTCAATGAATTTAGATGAAAGGTATGTTGTTTTTTAGATTTCACAATCCATTTTAGAAAATGGAGTGGGTTGGGTGTGTGTCATAATTGGTAAATCTTCATAAAAATATAGTAATAATCATAATTTATTTTTTATTTTATATCTCTAAATTTTTTCTCAGCATGTCTAATGCCCTTGATTCTAAGGAAGATACATAATATACATATGTATCTTTTTAAGTGTATCCAATTTGTATCATTGAACATATCATGAAATATATTCAAGGTTTTATAGTTCATGTTGTTAGGGTGTTATGGAATAATATTTATGTACATAATGTGATCTAGAAATGATAATCCCATATAAATGTGAAAATGAGAGAATTTTTTTTGGATATAGCTCAACCACCATCGGAAGGGAAACTATAGGATGAGTAATTTTAATGAGTTGAAGTTGTAGGGTCATGGTTATATGTTGAGTGTAAAATATATTTTAACTTTAAATATAATCCTTTTTTATCAAATGGTTGTAACCAATATATTCCTAAATGTTTTAGGATCTTTTAAATGTGGTTCAGGGATTCATATAAATGTTTTTAAAGACATAGTTTTTGATTAAATGTTTCCATTATTAATGAACCTCAAACATACATCCCCGAGATGGAGAATAATGGTTTTTCAAAAAAATCACTAGGGGAATAATGACCATGAATAAACAAGAATTTATTGCAGGAGATCCAAAAATAATTTTCACACAGTCATTCAAATCATGTGCCTAAACCATGTGAGGTTTGAGCTCATCAAAAGTGGGAAAGGCATGGATAGCGTATTGTTTGTCCAACCATGTTTCCAAACCATGCACCCCATTGAAAAAATGATGTACCTTCCCCTTCATCCATTAATGTCTAGTTTTTATCTTCTACCCCCTCATCGATAAAAAAACACCATGTGAGAACTGCCTTATTCTACTTAATTTTTTGTTGGATCTTCCTCATCAAGACTATTATTCAACTTAATCAATCAAATTATACCCCCCATTTATTCTATCACCCCTATTTATTTTTTCATGAGTCACACTTTTCATCATTTCCATTCTCTACATGAGAGCTAATATGTCCTATTTTCAGGTTATTTGTTTGGTTTACAATTTTCTCAAATTCTAATACATATTAGTGGATGTCACTGGATGAGTAATCCACAACATGAATATGTTAGGTGGTAGATTATTTTCCACTTAAATTTTAGATGTTTATAAATTGTTTCACTTTTACACATGCCAAAATTTCCACACATTTCTCCAAAAATAAATAATATTTTAAATTTTTGTCTAACATGGTTAAAGAATCTATATAAGACCCTATTTCACTCCATTGTGGTTAATGACATCAACTTGGCCACTACATAGGGTGAATTATATTAAATATTATTGAAATACATTATTTCAATCAACAAAAACATCCATGTTATGTGTCTGGATTTATATTTGTAAAAGGAATTAATTTAATTATTTCATTAAACTAATATATAGTATGAATAATTCTATTAGCCCGATGTTATAAAATAGCAATGATATTTATTATAACCTACATAATTTTTTTAATAGACCTTGATCTCTATAAAGGCATGTCCTACCATGAGATACACATGGATTACAGCCACAAGATTCCTTGAGTGAAGACATAGGATGATAACTAAGTTATTTTTATGACCACCATGTGAGATTCCATGAATAAGCTTGATCAATATATTTTATTCATGAATTACTCATCATATAAAAAAATATTTTCATTCATACCATTAAAAATTTGAATCTGTATGATAATATCCCATGATTTAGATTAATTTCCTCAAAAATAGATAGCCTTAAATAAGCTCCTTCGAATTAAATCATGTATACACAGAGATTAAATTTAAATTTCCCTTGAGTAAGGTTAGAAACTTTTAGAGTGAAATGTTAAGGGTATATCCCATGCTTTATAATCATACACCCTAACCTTACATAATAGTTGATCATTGTGTGTTGGATAAAAAATCAAAGGTCATGGATACAATGGTTCACACAAGGATCACATATGATTATTATATTTTTATACCTTTAAAATTTTATCTAGGTTCCCCTAATAATAAATGTTCATATCATTAGAGGAATTAAAATTATGATAAGCATGTTGGTTAACCAGGTATCCCTTGAGGTTTCTAAGATCAAAATTATTTACCACTACTTAATGTTTTCCATTTATTATATCTTCACAATATTTACATTTACACACATATATTTGGATTTGTATAGTCACCATTGGTGGTGGAATATAGATTTTTAGTCCCACCCATTTTGTACCTTTTTTTTGGTATTGGGACAGATTCTATGCATGTATTTAAGGGTAAATGAATTTTCCTAACTATGGATGAATGGCCTGAAGACCTTCTTTTTTTCATTTTTGATAATCCACCTTTTAATGGTTAATGGGGAACCCTTAGATTGCCTGTATGATTTTTGATATTACATGACCCCATAGTCATATTAGAATTCATCCAGCCTATATTTTATACCCAACACCATGTATGGATATATTCAATTTTGTACATTCATGAAATAATATACATGATATTGTTTTTGTTTTTGTCTAATTATTATTTTTTGATGGTTTTTATTATTTTGAATTTTTAATATTTCTTATAATTTATCATTATTTTTCACAATTATTCAATCTAACAAGGTTGGTATAGTATCGATACTATACCACCAGACATCCTTGCTGCTAGTCAACAATCTCTAGCATATGAGGATGTGTTATTAAAGACATGTGACACCCATGTTTAGTTACATATATGTAAAACATGCCATGCATGTCAAAAAATGTTTGTGTTTTATCCATGAATTTATATAACCATGAAAATAAACAATGTTGTCTAATGGCATTATAAAAAATGTTTTATACCTTGATCAAACATGTGGCACTGTTATCTTGTTTTGTTGAGGTAGAGATTATCCTATTTAGTTTGAGTATTATCTTCTGATAATATTTTATTTTTTTCCTGCACATTGTATACATTATTTAAATATAATGAACTTAATAATTATTAACCACTAATTGACACTGTAGTTATGATTAAACACACAAACCATTATTGTGATCTATTTTCTCTTCATATTCTTACTTTTTCTATATAAAATGTCTATATGTACCCACTCTTCATCTATGTTTATATGAAAAATGTTAATCTAAACACTATCCTTTATTGTTTATTTTATAATACCTAATTTTTTTCTTCAAAACATCCAAAATGGTATTAAATATCATCTCATTACTCTGTTCTTTCACTTATAATCCTCTTATTATTTTTTATTTAAAACTAATTGAATAAACCTATTTTTATCATGTATTGAACAGTAATTCACTTTTAAATATACAATTTAAATTCATATTCATAATTTTAACTTCTTTTTACATCCCTTCAATTTCGACCACATCCATTAGAGCGATTAGATAATTTATTATCGCCTAGTCACAATTTACACGGTTAAATGACATCCATGATCGAATATATAAGGTTATTAGTTCATTAAAATATTCACTCATCATATTGATTACAATTTTAAAATATTATCTATACCATGACATTAAATTTTGTCGCCATGATGTTTTGGACCCTTTTTTCAACTATAGTAAGAAATGTTTAAACTATTCTTAAAAATTACAAACACTATGGAAGAATTTCTATTCATCATTTCTAAAAATTACATTTATCACACACATAAAGATTCTACACACTGTGTATCTCTTCATATTGTACATAGAAAACATTCTGTCTAATTCTCTCCTTGAGAAGAAGTGTCGTATATATTTGGATGACTTCTCAAAAAACGGTTACCAACAATATAACACAACTTGGTCATCACAATATTCAATCCTCTGGGACTCCATTACTAAATGTCAGCATAAAATAACCTATGTATTTTTATAGATAACTCTTTTCTATATGGAATTGTTCATATTAAAACACTCAACAAAAATCACATTTCATAAATCCATCTCTGTAATTTATACTTCACATGAATCACCCATTAGACTTTCCTTCTGTCTAGATGATGTATATCATAAAAAATATGAATCAACATTCCATTAACTCCCATTATGGTACCCCATACCATTACAACATCAACATTGTTCCATCCTATATTCTGCTTCCACCTAAAGCAGAACACAGACACATGTTAGGATCTCCAAACCTCTTATACATCGTTTCCTGTAACATACATTAAGCATAGTTTTTTCCTCAATAGTGGTATGTTTCTCATGTTGTGATTTCATTGGGGGTTTCCCATTATTATGTAAATTCACTTTAATAGTTATCTTTATCCAAATTTTATATTATAAAGTATGGACATAAAAGGAATGTTTTCACAAACAGGTACATGAACATCACATAACTATAAAAATACTATATATTTTCTTCTAATCATCCAAAAATTTGTAATGAATATCACCTCAAAGGAATAATAATAAAACACATGAGTTTGAAAAATATTTATTTTTTAAAAATAAATTATTACATAGCCATCATATCCACTTCCCATATCATCACTTATTAATGAACCCTTAGCTCAACAAACTCAAAAATATATCTTCTACTCAATAATATCTCCCTCTGGAATTTTTTAGAACCATGGAATGAAAACCTATTTTCAAATCCAAGAAACACATAAGTAATTACTCTTTCAAAAAATAATGTTAATGAGAGTGAACTCAATATATGAAATGAGAATATCGAACAAAAAAGTTGTGGTCCACAGTATTAATTATATATATTCTATTTTTTTACCCGCTAAAATTCATTATACCTATTCAAAAAATAAAATTATCTCTTTCCTTGATAATAAATGATGACATTAACTAAGAACAGAATGGATAAAAATTATGTATCAACACATTCATTAATAAAATTTCTCAGAATTATCCATTGAATATATGTTGAACAAGATCATGTAATATTTTTCACCAAACATGTTTAAAGAATTCACAAGATGACTTTAAATACATTCCCCTTCTTAAAAATCTCATCAAATACATTATCCCTCAAATTAAGAGAAACAAGTACCTTTCAATAACCCCTAAATTAGTCATGATCCCCCATTTGGAAAAAATTAGTGGATTAAACATAATAGGATTCATGTTTTTCTTTTTCAACCCCACCTTTGAAAACTATATACAAAGAATATTATGAGTGAGTTAAAAAATATTCATCAGACATTATTCATTAATAGATAAAGACTGAGAATTATTATTTAATGCTTATATAATGGTTTTCATCTCCCACATTGATGGAAATATACCATGATCAATCAATTTCTTAAACTCCAATTTTATATAATGAGTACGTATATTTTTTTGAACATGAAAATATAATATGATAATGTATATTTATTCTTCTTTCATTTGAAATAATAATTTTCAAATAATTGATAATATTATAGAAAAAAGTAACACATTATACTTTTTTATTTATATAATTCCTTATTCTAGAGATAACATCATTATTCTTCTATTATATTATACTTGATTGTACCGAAATTTTAGAGTAAGTTTCACCATTGGATTTCCATATTCTTGGTTCTTTTTATGAGGCATCTTCTTCTTCGATATTTACATTCTTTTGTATGTGATTTATGATCTGTTATAATTATATTAGTAATACAAATGAGTTGGTAGAAGCAAGAGACAATCATTAACAACGTTACCTTATTATTCCCAACTCATGCACACTTCCTTAAGTCCTTTTAAATGATTCTTCCACATCACACATTAATACTGAAATACATTTTTCTTTCATTTCATTGTTTGTAAGGGATTTATTCCCATATGTGTTTCCCTTTAATACGAATTCATGGAATAGTGGTTTCTCCCACTAGGCAAAAAACATATCATTATATGACCATAGACTTTATATAACTAAAAATGATCATATTATTCAAACCATCTTCATAAAAAACTGGTTTTCCACCAGTGATATTCTATTAAATTCATCTTTATAAAATAATTTTTAACTCTATTTTATGAATATGACTATAATAAATTTTAAAAAATATTATTGTATCTGTTTTCCATTAATTCTTATTATACAAAAAATTAGTTACATTTCCATTATATTTAAAAAAATGGATTAAAAATATTTTAAATGGTATTAGTCTGTTGGATTTTCTTCACTCGTGTTATCTTATAATGGTATTGAAGCAATTATGTAGTTATTTAATGATATTAATGTTTCATTGATTTTGATATTATTTATTAGAAAAAATATTAAATTATCACTTAATCTATAATACACTCCTCTTTCCTGAAAAGTCCCACTATTAGTTTTGAATTAAAAAAAATTAGACTAGAATTGTTTTATATAGTATTATTTCTATTGAAAATATAACTTTATATATTTAATCATTTAATATTATGAAACACCATTTTAATTAAACAATTATACTTTCCGTTTCTCCTTATTGAGAAATTATTTTACATCTTTATGAGATTATTAATCTTGATATTAACTTTCATGTTTTCTAGTTGTGAAAACATTATAGGAAAATTTCCATTACCAACATATTTTAAAAATATAAAATTAAACATATAATGAAATTTTACACTCTTTCTTAAAAACCATTTCTTAATGACCAATTAGATAATGTTGAACTACTCAAAAACATATTCATATAAGTCAAAATTTTAATATTCATCCTTATCTTCTTTAAAATATTTAATATTATTAAATCAATTTTATTTATACACATTTTATAAGTATATTTAGTTCTTTTAAAAACATTTTTTTCTTTTAGAAACATTCATTCCACATCTCATGTGAATCTAAAATATTATATAAGTCATCCAGAGGATGTGTGTCAATATTGTGATCCTCTAAAAATGATATTTTGGAATCATATTCTTTATATATAATATTTTTTATCTTACTAACCACTACATAATAATTAAAATTCATATAGAATCCAATAATGGTTCTTAGGAACTCATTGAACCAATTTATGAAACCATTGATATATTCACCCTTAATTATATGTATATTGTTATATTTATGTATCCAAATCTATAAGTAATTTTTTTGTATTGGAAATTTCTATTATAGATATGTTATAGATCGTACAAAAATAAATTTGTAGTCTTAATCCACATAATATTAAAAAATTAAATTTTTAAAATTGATTATTGAGTAAAATTCATTGCCAACCATCCATATAAAAATTAATTCAAGTATCCCATGTCAAAAATTTGATCTGTATAAGTATTGTGAATCCATCACAAACAATATATGTAACATCGACACTCAATAAAAATTTATGGAATAATTATTTCATTAAAAAACACATAATTTAGTATATTGAATGTGGAAACATAATTTTTATTCACTAAACTAAAATTATACATAATATATATTAAAATACAAATTAAAATTCCAACTCCACTGAAAACATTTAACATAGAAACTCACAAATTTTATATCAAATAATAGAATTTATAATTTTTGATCATTGGAAAAAAATTATTTCATGCCAATTAATATATATCAAGGCCTTATTGGTCGTATGATTGGGGTTATATTAGTGATAAGTAACTATTTACCATTAGTTTTAGGATTTCAGATAAAATCAACCTCCATTGGTAATTAGGGTGATAAATCGCATTTATTGACTCATATAAATCGTGGAAAGAGATAAACATGAAAAAATGATATTCAAGGTTCACCTCAGAAACAATGAAGGATAATCATTGGAATGGTCAAGGATCAACTGAGACCATACAGTCCCCTAGAATCCAAATCATGTATTAAAATAAGATAGTTATTTCAAAGACTTGTATTGATATGAAAATCAACATTACTATATCCCAAAAAAATAACAGATGATATCCACCTTGAATAACCATGTTTCACTATTATAATATATTTTCGGGGAGGGTATTATCCATTTTTACTATAATTTTTGTCATTCAAAAAAAATTTACCAAACTTCAACACATATTCTAATCTATTAAAACTTGTGTAAAGTTTTTCATATTTCTCACCACATGTCGCTATTTTGATGATTATATACAAAATAAAAATAATGTGATATTTTTGTTTCTTATTCTTACATGAATACTTCCAACATGTAATCTCTTATTCTTATTAATTTTTTTGAAATGTATTCTACACAAAGCTCTATTTAATGAAATTAATCATTCCATAAATAACTATATTAGTTTTTTTTGGGGGAAATCCATTATTTCGAAATAATCAATTTGAAAATTTATATCATGATGAAAAAAAATCATTAAAACTATGATTTATTTATTTATTTACTATAGATGGATAAATGTAAGATTCATTAAGACCATCATATCACTTTCTCTAAGACAAAAATAATAATAGGTATATTAATTTATTATGGGTTTCAAAAACTGCTCAGTCAATCTGTACATCCCAGGAACTCTTCATTCACTATAAATAAGTTATATATGTCTATTTATAAGTTTTTTATTAGTAAAAACTCATCATTTTTCAACTTACAATACCAAACTGAAATAAAATAACACCATTTATAATATCCTAACCAAACCCATAACCCTTGATTATCACATAATATATGTTGGGGTTATAATTTTCCATATTTTAATTAAACTAATTACCAAATGATATATTTAAATATTTAGTGTCTAGAAAATAATATAGGGAGATGTTTGTCACTAAAATAACTGAAATCGCTAAAGTCAATATTTTACAAAACTTTTGTCATGTTGTTTAGATATATCTAGAATTTCCAACATATAAGAAAAAAATAGTAATATAATGGATGTACCATCCCGAATGACATATATAATCCATGATAAAACATTTTAAAAACATTTATCATTGTAAAAATAAAATTTATAAGTGAATAATTACATAAAATATAAAGGAATGGTTAACAATGATCTAAAATGAATATCCCAAAATAGATTAGAAAATGACTCTTTTATGCATCCCCAAAAATTTTATGAGTCATCATAGAATTGGTAAATAACCCAATATAGAACTATGACCGTAACTATATTACAACTACAATATAAAAGGATATATTTATCTTATATAGCTCCTGATAAATACATTATACATTTCAATCAGGGTTTTAAAATATGAGTTGATTACAATACCTCATTAAATTACCTCAGTAATCCCCAAGCACCCAAGAAAGATATAATCATCCATGAATTTATATTATTTTTATAAAAATTACCTAACACCTTGAAAATTTATATAACCAAATGTTATAATATAATATCCCCCCCTAAAACTATAAAATCCAACCACTAGAAAATAAAATATAAAATTCCATCCTTAAAAAAACCAACTGAACGCAATCATCAATAGAAACATAATGGACCTTTCAGAATATTTGACAAAAATAATTACCAATGGGTACCTAATTCTAATGAATTGTCTGAATCCCTAAACATTATATAATATCCTTATTAAGAATGGTATAGAATCCAAACTCATATAGAAATAAACATCCTTATTAATGTATATAGGGAACCAAAAATCATATAGAAATTTCAATTTATGCTGAATCCCTCTATCAAACATCCAATTGAAAAAATTTAATAAATTTGTGTCGATGAATCTCAATGAATTAATTTAAAAAAATTATTCCAAGAGGTATTTGTTTCATTTTTAATGTGTTTTAGAAAGACAAAAACCCACATAGAAATATACCATTTTATTATTTACCAGAACCACTCACATAATTGTTTTTCATATAATACAAATAAATCCATCATTAAATCATTTTAAATCAATATATTGATTTAATTTAGATGAAAAATATATGATTTAATGTTTTTTAATAAAATAAAAGTTAAAAAAATACACAAATCTATACACAAAAAAATGAAATGACATCATCAAATTCAACATTCATGGTCTCACAAACTCATAAAGATCCTAAAACTAAAATTCAGGAATTTATTCACACTCAGTTAACTAATTTCATCCTAAAATAACAAGGGTATGGTTTTATCTTAATAAAAATAAAAAAATATAAGAGTGGGAGATATTCAAAAATATTTTTCATGGTTCTAGAATTCCAACAATTTATGATTCAAAATTAATCGATGACGTCCAATAAATTATCTCTCGAAATTCACCATTTGAATTTAGATATTAATAATAGGTGTAAAATGAGATTGCATTCACCCTAATATAGGTAAAATATATGGTTTTGTGTCCATTTCATGTCAGTAAATGAAAATACTATATGGAACAAATGATTATGCAAGAGGTCATGAATTTTTCAGAATAATATAATTTTCAACATGGATATTGGAATTTAATGTCCATGGTGACTATTCCATGTAACATTAATTTACAATAATATTCCAAAAAATTAACATTACTTGAATCTTTTGTATAATACAGAATCCCTTAACCACAAACTTACAAGTAAACCCTTCAAAAAACCGTCCAAAATTCTAAACATAACCTCCAAACATGATAAACATAAATATATATTAAAATTAAAATTAAAAACATTAAATCAAGAACCAAATTCATTGTTTTATTTTTGGAATATGATGAATACCAAGATAATATTATTGTATCATAATTTTCATTAAGTTTCACATGGATAGTGTCATGATTATGTGTGATTGGATAATAATTTATTTAAAAAATGGTTATCAGGTAATATTATTAGAAGAAAATTATTTTAAAAATTATATGATAATAAGGGGATTATTAATTGATATTTGTTAAATAACACATTTGGAACATGTTAGTTTACTAAACCAAATAGGGAATTTTTTCATGATGTTACCACCTGATATTGAATATAAATATCTATATTCTTATTAATGACTACCCTAGGTTGTTGATAGGTTTTTGTTACATTGAATTTTAGTTCTATGGGATCACACATTCCCTAGAGGCATGAGACTGAGTGCCTGCATATCGTAAAATTTATGAGAATGATTTTTAATCTTGTGATGAAAATATATTGTGTATGGAATAACTTACCTTATATTGAAGATACTACAATGTTTCGAAATATATTGTGTATATAAAATAATGAAGAGAGATATAAACCATGTGAAAATGTACATTGTTACTTTTATTATATATGACTAATAAAAAATCTAAATGAATCATTTCAATTTATACATTGATATGGATTTAGAATAAGAGCAGAGATTTTAATATCATTTAAATACATGGTAGTTGTTTGAGGTAATAAATATATGCGATTCATGGCGGATATAATGGTATTGTTTGAATAATAATATTATATTATATATTGGAGGGTTCGGTCAAGTTCTTAATGAGTTGAAAAACTGATGAATGTGGTTTTCATGAAAAAATGATCTTATTTGACATTAGATCATATTGGCTAATAACTTATTAAGGCATATTTAATGTGGATCCCTTGGAAATATTCAGAGTAGCTTGGTGTTGGAAAATGATATCTAATAGGTTATTTCATAGGAATCCGAAATTTTGAACATGGATCATATCAAATATGTTATATCGCAGTGAATCTACAATATGATTGAGAATAATATACATCATTAAAACTATTGAAAAATGATTCATGAAAAGAATGTTATAACACCTAGTGTTGAATGGATTTATATTTTTATCATACCAAATCCTTAAGTGGATTATAATATTCTTAGTAATAAATTAAGATATATAATTCATTCTGTTGTGAGAGAATTTAGTGTTTGAAATGAAATTCATATGGTAATTTCAAAAAATGTGGCGAGACTTTTCTATTATAGAGGAAGATTAAACAAAAATTGATAGAAAAATATTTTTCTTAGTAAAGGTATTTTAGGATGATAGTGATGTTTTCCAATATTTTTTATATACTAGTACTAATTTTAATAAATTGAAATGTAGAGGAAATTGCACAACTAATAATTCTCATTTTTGCGAAATAATCATACACTTATGTCAGTATAGAAATTCAAAACAATGACTAGATCAATGGTAAATGTTTCCCTTATACTGAAAATATATTCAATGTATAATGGTAAATTTATTATGAATATTAATTTATTTTAGGGTATTAGAGTTGTGTCATCGATCGCTAAATTGACTAAAAGATTTAATGAAAGGATCAGAATATGGATATCTCAAATTTTAATGAGATAAACATGTGATTTTGGACCCTTATGGGAAGCTCAAATTTATATTGTTTAGTATTATTGGGATTAGGAAATTGTAAAATCAATTTTTTAGATAACCACTACAGTATCATGAAGGGATTCCACTTGTGAGTCAGATGTACATTAGGTTCTTGAAGGATTTGGAAGGTAAAATGATCCATAAACATTTTGTTTGAAATGTTTATGACTTTTGGGATCATATTATTAAGAGGTGTGAGAGTATGATTTTATTAGAGAAGGTTTATATTAGTAATGATTTTGTAAAAATAAATATTGATTCTAGACCAAGAAAGATAATGAGTTGTATGGATTGTGTGGAAACTTGGTGGATGATATTTTTTTATTATATGGAATATCTAAATACTAAAGTGAATTTTATCATTTTGAAACCATGATATTTTATAGATAGATTAATTTTATATAAATACTTTGTTATACATAATATACCAAACATAACAATGATCACTCATGAACCAAGTTATCCTTTGGAAACATTATAATTTAATTATGAGTATTAAAAACTTGATTTTGGTTTCATGTTTATAAATTGTAGTAACAAAATTATGAAATATTTGATGACATTTTTTCAATATTTATAATTATTTATTAGTTCAAAATAAATTAACACTCAATTTTTAATCATAATAATTATATCACATAAAGATACGAATGATTCATGTAGAAATACACCTTTTTTATAAATGAATATGTATATTATATTATATATTTATTAATGAAATATTTATGAATTTTACAATTATAATTATTTTCTACTAACATAATATTTGTATTCATAAATTCAAAATTATCATAGTGTGATTTTTTTATTTTTCAAAATAGTTCATTTTTGGATGAATCATAAAAAAGACCAAATTTTCAAATAGTGTAACCTTTTATGAAATTATCGTGAAATGATAATGAATTACATATTTATGAATCCATTTTTGTAAAAAAAAAAATATATTTGATAAGTAATGTAATGAATTTAAAGATATAATTTTGAACATATAAATCTGTGCATGTCACTTTTTAAATATATGTTATATTTTTATTCAAACCAAATTTTTTTTGGTACTCTCATATGTTCACATTTTCACAAGTTCCCTTTCTATTTTTAATTGTTTCAAAAGTAAAACTATATTACTTTTATTAAACATAGTCCAATTAGTTCCAAGTCAATAAACATTATTTTGAAATGTATTTTACACAACACTATTTTTAATGAAATTAATCTTCCCATAAATATCTATATTAATTTCATTTGTGAAAATCCATTATTTTGAAACAATCAATTTTGAAATTTATATCATAATGGAAACAAAAAATTATTTAAAAATATTATATATTGATTAATTTACTATACATGAATGAATTTATGATTCATTAAGACCATCTTATCTCTTTCCCTAATACAAACATAATAATAGGTATATTAATTCTCAAGTGTTTCACTAACCGCTCAGCCAATATATACATCCCAGTAACTATTGGTTCCATATAAAAATGTTATATATGATTATTTATAATTATTTCATCAGTAAATTCCCAGGATATCTCTACTTACACTACCCAATTAAAACAAAATAATACCATTTATTATATCCTAACCAAACCCATGTACCATGATTCTCACCTAATTTATGTTGGATTTATAGCTTTCTATATGTTAATCAACCTAATTACAAAATGATAAATGTAAATATTTATGGTGTAGAAAATAATATTGGGTTATTGATTTCACTTAAATAAATAAAATATCTAAAGTCAATATTTAACCTGAATTCTAGCATGTGGTTTCGATATATCTAACATTCCAAACATATAAGACTTAGAAATAATAATATAATAGATGTAACATAATGAATGACATATATAACCATGATAAAACTTCTTAACTTGTATAATAGTAAAAATAAAATTGACAAGTGAATAATTACAAAAAAATATAAGGGAAAGGTTAATGAGGCTCGAAAATAAATCTCCCAAAATATATCCAAAATGACACTTCCATGCCTCCCCAAAAATTGTATGAGTCATCATATAATTGGGAAATAACCCATTACAGCTCCAAGACCATAACTATATTCTAACTTTAATGAATTATGATATATTTACCTTATATAGCTTATGAGGAATACAATATACATGTCTAACAAGGTTTTAAAATATGAGTTGAGGACAATACCAAGTTGGATAACCATAGTGATCCCCATGCACAACATGAAAGCTATAATCATCCATGAATTTAAATAATTTTTCTATAAATTACCTAATACATTGATAATTCATGTAACTAAATGATATAATATAATATACCCCCCAAAAAAATCTAAAATCCATCCTCTACCAATCAAAATATAAAATTCAACACTTTTCAAAGAAATCTCCAAACACAATCATCAATAGAAACATAATAGACCTTTGAGACAATTGGAATAAAATAAATACCATAGTGTACCTTATACTAATGAATTCTATGAATACTTAAACTTTATTAAATATCCAAATTAATCTTGATATAGATTACAAACTGGTATAAAAATTTAAATCCTTGTTGATGTATACAATGAACTAAAAATCATATAAGAATATCAATTTATAAGCAATCCCTCACTCAAAATTACAATTAATAAAAATTAAATCATTAGTATCTTTGAATCTCAATGACATAATTAAAAAAAAATCAAAGTGGTATTTCATTCATTTCTAATATGTTTTTTTGAATGTCAAACATTCACATAGAAATATACCATGTCATTGTTTAGAGTAACCACTCACTTTAATTTTTTTTTCTATAAAACAAATACTCCCATCATTAAATAATTTTGAATACATAGATTGATTAAATTTAAATGAAACATCTATGATTTAATTATTTTAAATAAAATAGAAGATAAGAAAATCCACGGACTATAACACATAAACAAAATGAAATCACATCACTAAATTCAACATTCATTGTCACTCAAACTCCTCAAGAAAATAATTCTAAAATTCCTGAATTTATTAATAATCAAATGACCGAAATTTAACTTATCTTTACTTGGGTATAGTTATTGTAAGAACCTGGTTATTATTCGTGAGGTACGTGTTTCCGCTTTTCCTTATTCCATAAGTGTTTTTGAGAAAATATGGAAAATAGGGGAAAATCCGAAATTTTTAGAATACACATTGTGTAATTTTCCACAAACCGTGTACTTTGGCCGTGTGAGATGAGTACACTGTGCGTGTAGTCCTGTCGGCAATGAATGGTGTAAAAACCAACTACACTCCATGTATTGGGTATTTACACGCAAAGTATTCAGTCGGAAGATGAATTGTAAGATGGTGGAAGTATCTGCCAGCGGAGCGACAATACCTGCCATGTAATCAGGAATACAAGCTATGTACACAGGTCGATGAGTGAACAATTCGACGGTGAAAAAGTAGCCTCTAGAGGAATAGTAAAATGATGAAAATTACACGCCATGTACTTGAGAGTACAAGCTATGTAGTTTTTTTTTGCTTAAAATGGGTAGTAGCCTCATCTGTTTTTAGAGGAATCTTAGATCATAGTTTGTAGCTCCAGAGGACGGCTGGTGCTATAGTGATACGCTAACCGTGCACCGAGATCCGTTTCCGCTTCTATCGATCATGTTGGGACCGTACAGGTAAGCCCTCCATTCTCCTTGCGTTGTTCATACCAATTCTTCCTCAAAAGGATGTTTTTTGCATTTGAATGGGATTTCTCTTATCCAAGATCTACGTTGTTCTTGGATGTTTCTAGAAGCGTCATTCACGTATACAGATCAGGGGTGATCGGGGAAGGTGGTCTTGTGTTTAAATTTCAACTGTTGTGTGTTTTTGTGTACCGTTGTGCTATGAACCCATGGTTGGGGTGTCGTATTACTAAGGCATTTTCTGAATGTTATCTAGAATTTTGTGTATAATCTATTGATAAGTTTAAACTACTGTTTGGGATCACTACATTGATCTAGGACCACCCCTGGGGTGTATTAATCTGTTTAGCCGTTTGACCAGGATACCCGAGGGTATGACATATTTATATTTTGCGTTTAATTTTCTTGGGGGAAAGTGTGTATAAATTATTATTTATGTGTTGGGCTCACAACAATTACCTGATTCTATTTCACATGAGGGCAAGGCCTGAGGGCAAGGTTCTGAATGGCCTAAGGGCAGTGTTCTATTAGCCTTAGGGAAGCCTTTCTTAGCCTAAGGTAAGTGTTTAGTTTTCATGCCTGTAACCTATGCTTATCCCTGAGGGATGTATTATTTATGCCTGTGGGAAGATTCACGTATTCCTGAGGGAAATGACCATTATTCCTGAGGTCCATCACCTGCAGGTATTGGTTTTGTTACATGAGGGTAAGGATAGTATGTATGAGGAATCTATTATTTAGAATATTCACAAAGGTTATTTTCTATGTAAACCAACCAAGACGAAGCAAAATCATGGAATTAATATGTAATAATTAAAATGGAAATGAAACTTGTAGTGATATCTACTTTTTAGTACTTACTAGTTTTCTTCATTTACTTTTGAACACTGATGTTGCTCATTTTCCCTGACAGTTGTGCACGGGCCTTTGGTCTGTTCCTACTAAGATTTATTTCTCACACCATATTTTTTTCATGTCTTTGTCCCAAACAGAATATATTTTTGCAGGTGTCGACAGGGGGAAGGGTCCCCATACAGGTACACGATTGTAGCAGAGGTGTAGGAGAGCATGAGACCGAGCTCTGGATTGCGATGCTGCTATGTTTTGTTTACTATACTTTGTTTGGTTGTACCTCGTAAATTTTGTTTTATTGTATTGTAGTATATCATGTTATAGTTGATTTCATAGAATTAGTGACATGTTGCATCTCTATATATATGACTGATGGTTCTCTTTTATTCAGTTGTCCATTTCAGTTGTATGTTGATTACTTCTTCTGTTGTTGTATGTTATTTATCCTTTCCACTGCGCTACACATTGAAAAATGATGCCATAGTTTCCCCACTATCATAACTAGGCCCTCACTACTAGTCAGTAGCCTCTGGCATTTGGGGAACTGCGCTTGATGTTATGTGACAAACCGGGTTCGGGGCACCGTGGTGTGACGCCTAGATCTGGGACGTTACAAAGTGGTATCAGTGGGGGTTCATTTCATTTAACTTACTATTTGGCACCATAGTCCGGGATAGGATGGTAATGGTAGATGGTAATAAGCCGTGCCTGAGAGTAGCTAACCCTTCTATAGGGAAAATGCAGTCTACCTCGATTATTTCAATTTTTCTGATTTTGCAATTTTACTGTTGATTTGATTTTCACCATTGGGTGACACACTCGTGGTGAGCTGTTTACATTTTTTACATGGGTTCTATTTCACTGAATCCTAATGAGATGAGGGTATGCCATCTCATGCTTCATGTATGAACATTCTAGAAATCACATGCATTCTTCCATGCCATGTAGGTGCATTAAAAAATTCATGTTGTTGTGATAGTTGTTGTTCTAGAAAAGCATTTTTTTGTGCTAGATTCTTTGATAAATACTTGCTATTTGAAAGGGTATTTTTTTGTGTGGCTAATAAAATGAATTCGAAACTTTGGTTCTTGAGGAGTATGGACCCTCCTTTTCTAGAATTTGGTGGATCATTGACTGTTTATTTTATTATATCAAGGATAAGAAGCCAAACGTTGATTCACAGGGAGTATGTGCCCAATGGATTGGAATTTGGCACTTAGGTGTTGTCTTTAATGTTTCTAGGTTCTATAGTAGTTTCTAAGGATTTCTCTCTAAAAAACCCAGAATACACACCATGTAGTTTGACTACCCAACTTGTATTCTACTATTCGGGAAGAAGAGAAAATTTTTTGAGTACACATCGTGTACCCTAAGTACACATCGTGTAGTAGCTAACTGTGTCATAGGCCATGTGGGCAGATACATGGGATGGGGGAATTCTAAAGGGAACATGTCGTGTAGTTATTTTACATGCCCTGTTGTGTGGACCCTGTGTCCGCTTGTGTAACTAACAACACAGGGAAAGGAAATATTTTCTTGTACATGTCGTGTAAATGATGAACACGCCCTGTAGTTTAACATGGGGACCCGGCCATGTAGCTAACACACACGGGTCAGTGTTACCTCTTCTTGAACACGCCGTGTACCTATGGGATACGCCGTGTAGTCCTTACTGGGGGAAGACCATGTGGACTTGGCCATGTGGCTGGGAAGACAGAGTTGTATACACGCCGTGTGCGGGGGAAACACGCCGTGTAGTGTCTGCCGATTAGCCGGTCATGTCACTAATTACACGGGAATTGGAAATTTAAATCATACAAGCAATGTCTCTCTGGAAAACGTCATGTAGTTTGATCTGTGTACCTGATCGTGTGAGGGAAAAAACGGGTTGGTGAAGCTCGTCCATTGCATGCCATGTTGATATTATCCACGCCGTGTAGTCCTGTTTAATGGAGATCCGTGTGCATAAGCCATGTAGAGGGACTCAGGACTGGAAGAAAATTCAATTACACGCGATGTGTTTTGGGGAATTCCACGACCAGTTTTGGGAGAGTACACACCCATGTGAAAGACATGAAGAAACACGCTGTGTAGTTATTATACACACCATGTAGTCTTGTTTTGTGAAACCTAAATGTTTTATTTTCCTTGTTCCTTATTACACTCCTTGTTATCGGTCCTTGATAATCTTGATCTAAGGTGTACGTTTGACCTTGTAGAGTCATGACACTGAGACGACCACCGGTCATTTTCCAGGAGAGCGGCAATGATTATACTCTTGAGATAATAGGCCATGGTCTAGTAGTTGATCATTTAGCAGTGCCAGATGTGACACCAACCGTTAAACAAGACACATGAGCAGAGGAATATTTTCGTGAAGGTTTCATGCGGTTCATGCAGACCTTCCAAGAAGCAACGCAAGTCGCCGCATCTATGGCAGAGGTAACGAGTATATTCCAGCAGCAGCATCCACCTACATTTTTAGGAGATGGAGAACCACCAGCTGCGGAGTCATGGCTAGATTCAGTGCAGACTATTTTTGAGCATCTTGAGATGCCTCATGGGTGGAGGGTCAATCTCATGACTTTTATGCTATGTGATTCCGCAAATAGGTGGTGGGATGTTACCACCCAGTCGGAGCATCACCATAACATGGCATGGGATTATTTTTAGGTATCTTTCTACAACTTCTTCTTCCCAGATACACTGAGGGTAGATAGAGCTCTAGAGTTCATGAATCTGCAGTAGGGAACCATGTTAGTGATTGATTATTCTGCTCGCTTAACTGAGCTTAAGTGTTTCACACTTGTTCTAGTGGGTGATGAGGCGTTGAGGGCTCGATGCTTTGAGTATGGTCTTCGGAGTGAAATCCGAGTGATGTTGATTGTTTTCAGGTTCCCTACTGTGCACTCTATTTTTAACCAGTCACTGATCAAAGAGCAGAACCTGGGGAAGCAAGTGTTGTGGGCTAGGGTGGTTAGACACCATTGTCGGGTACTATTTTGACCGACAAGAGGACGATGCAAACGATTTTCTCTCATGGTGGTAGTACTATCCATAAGAATTATTCAGGTGGACAGATAATATGATAACAGTATGGTAGATACGGGCACAAGAGACCGCAGTGTCCACGAGACCTAGTGGAGTGCCGAGTTTGTGGAAATATGGGTCATCTGCAGCATTTTTGTATGGCATTCCTACCAGTGGCTAGTGAGAGGGGCTCTGTGCAGACACCACGTACAGGAGCAGTGCCGGCGAAATCTTACCAGTCGGGCAATTGAGATATGTCAGGACATATAGGTAGAGGTGGTGGTCATTGACATGGTATCTAGACACATGGATCTCAGAGGCAGCAGGGTGGGACATCTCAGGGTAGCCAGGCTGTGTCAAATGGTCGCAGCTTTGGGCATGCATATGTAGTGTAACAGATGCAACAAGAGTAGAATCTAGGACCTTCTACTATTAGAGGTACAATTTTAGTAGCATTTTTTTATCATCTCCACTTTTCAATATGGGTGATACACATAGCTTTATATATGTGCTAGTTTTGGATAGCCTTGGCTCTGTGTTTTTTCTTCTTCTAATGTTATGACGCTAGACAATCCATTAGGAACTAGAATGGATAGTGTGCGCCAATGCATGGAGTGCCCCCTAGTGGTTGATGGGTGTCACATTCTATGGGACCTCTATGTCTTAGAGATGATCAGCTATGATGTCATTCTAGGCATGGACTGGTTGGTACACTTTTAGGCCATTGTAAATTGCTATCGTCGCATGGTGAGTTTCACGTCACCATAGGGACGAGAGTTTATATACAAGGGTGAATGGGATGTCCAGGTGAGCCAAGCTGGACCTGAGCATCATGGGCGAGGTGGTGTGACATCCTATATTGAAACTTTATTTATAGATGATTAAGGGACTTTTCATATGTATTTCCCTCTAGTGGTTGATCGTTTTAGGGTTGTCCTCCTGGATGAATTTTTAGGTCTACCTCTGAAGCGAGATGTGGATTTTCATATTGAGCATGTACCAGTAGTATCATCGGTGTATATTCCTCCTTATTTTATGGCTCCACCAGAGTTGCTGGAGCTCAAGATAAAATTTGAGGAGTTACAGGAAACAGGTTTCATCTGACCCATTACTTCTTCTTGGGGTTCTCCTATCCTTTTTGCGAAGATGGAGGATGATACCCTTAGACTTTGTGTGGATTATAGGAAGCTGAACCAGTTGATGGTTAAGAACTGATATCTCTTTGAAAGGATTGATGATATTTTTGATCAACTTATAGGAGAACAAGTGCTCTTGAATATTTACTTGATATTTGCATATCATCAGTTATGCGTTAGACCATCAGATATACCGCTCACAGCTTTTTGGAGCAGATAAGGTCTATTTGATTACTTGGTTATGCCATTCAGACTCAAAAACGGGTCAGCAGTTTTCATGGCTCTGATGAATCCTGTGTTCCACCCATATCTGGACTCTTTTGTGGTAGTCTTCATGGACGACATATTGGTGTACTCCCACATTCAACACGACCATGCCACCCATCTTGAGATCGTTTTTAATACACTAAGAGAGAATCATCTATATGATATTCTCTCAAAGTTACACTTTTGGATGGACATGATACACTTCCAAGGTCATATCATCTCAAAGGAAGGAGATACGTTAGACCTAGAGAAATTGAGAGCAGTAGTTTCCAGGGAGCAGCCTAAGAAAATGATTGAGATATGGAGTTTCTTGAGGATGTATGGTTTCTACATGCGATTTATAAATGACTTATCCTTCTTAGAATCACCATTGATGGGTTTGAATAATAATGTTTTGATGATTGTTTGGTCACAAGCTTGCGAGATATCGTTTTATTAGTTGAAGGGAAGGTTGACATCAGCACCAATTATGATACTTCCCGAGAAAGGGAAGAGAAATACAGTTTACTTTTATGCATCATGTAATGGTCTAGTTGTAGTGTTGATGTAGGGTGATCAAGTAGTTGCATATGGGTCTCGGCAGTTGAGGGCACATGAGAGGAATTACCCGACACATGATCTTGAGCTGACTACATTATTTCTTGTGTGACGCTGTTGGATACATTATCTATTGGGAGAGCATTTTGTGGTTTTCATCGACCAAAAAAGTCCCAAATATATCTTTAATTAGTGTGACTTCAATCTGAGACAGCAAAGGTGGGTTAAAACCTTCAGTCCTTCGACATTGAGCATGCCTATACCCCTGGTATAGGTAATGCAGTAGCTGATGCACTGAGTAGGAGGACTCAGATAGAGGCAGTGTAGGAGGCCATTGGTGAGTGGAATCTTATGGCCTTGTTTCATGAGATGCATTTAGAGGTGCACGAAAGTCAGGGGTAGACCTATCTTTCTTTATTATCTGTGACTTTTACCCTCCTAGATAGATTGATGATTTGACAACTATCAGATTCAGAAGGCCTAGTTTTGCGGGATTCAGTGGAAAGTGAGTACCCTCCTCCTTGTTGGAAGATAGGCGTTGATGAGGTACTGTGTTTCCATAGATGAGTGTGGGTTATAGGGGACATATAGGAGGAGTGGGTGTAGGACATTCACGCTTCAACATGGGTAGTTCATCCTGGGGTTACCAACATGTACCGTGACCTGAGACGTTAGTATTGGTTGCTGAGTATGAAGAAACAAGTAGTTGGTTTTGTTAAGAGATGTTCCACCGGTCAGCAGTTGAAGGTGGAGCATTAGAGGCCAGCTGGACTATTACAGAAGTTACCCATTCTGGAATTGAAATGGAATGATTTCGCGATGGATTTCATGACTGGGTTGCTGAGGTCACCTCGAGGCAATGATTCTGTGTGGTTCGTTATGGATAGACGCATAAGGGTATCTCACTTTTTCCCGATCAAGAAGACCTTCGGTATTGAAGAGCTTAGAAAGATGTTTATCTGAGACATAGTGCATCTTCATGGGGTCCTCATTCTATCATTTTAGATAAGGAATCCTTCATTAACTCTCGTTTATGGAATATTTTTCAGAGGGCACTGGGTACACTGGTGCTTTTGAGCACATCTTACCACCCTCAAACCGATGACCAGTCACATCATATGATACAAGTGCTTGAGGACATGCTGCATGCATGCATCCTAGACATTGGGCACTCTTGGGAGAAGCATATACCCCTAGTTGATTTTTCCTATAATAATAGTTTTTATGAAACTATTGAAATGTCACCATACGAGGAATTATATGGTAGGCTATGCTGATCACCTCTATGCTGGTAGGAGGCTGGTGAGGCAGCGTTACTAGGACCACGTCTCATGCATGAGACTTTAGAGTAGGTCCAGTTGATACAGAAGCGTATGGCTACAGCGCAGTCTCGTCATAAATCTTAAACTGATCACCGCAGACGACCCTTGGAGTTCATGGTTGGGGATCAGGTGTTCTTTTGTGTCTCACCGTGGTTGGGATAGAGGAGGATCATAAGACAATGTAATCTTTCACAGAGGTGTGTGGGGCCGTTTGATATTCTCGAGAGAGTCGGGTTGGTTTCCTATCGGTTGCAGTTACCAAAGAAGTACCGGGCCTTGCACGACGTCTTCCTTGTATCTCAGTTGTGCCATTATCACTCAGACATGTCTCACATTTTTCATCCCGAGGAGGTTGAGCTTAAGGATGATGTGTCCTTTGAGCAGCATCAGATTCATATTGTTGATAGTGGCACGAAGGTTCTACAAGGACGGTCAGTTCCTCTAGTACGGGTACTATGGAAGCATGGACGAATTCCAGGCGAAACCTGGGAGTGGTAGACTGTCGTACATGTTTATTGGCCAGAGTTGTTCTGATATTTATCTTCGCCACCATTGTAAGGGAAATTCGGGGACAAATTTCATTAAGGGGGGATGTTTGTAAGAACCATGTTCTTATTATTGAGGTACATGTTTCTTATTTTCCATTTTCCTTAAGTGTTTATGAGAAAATTAGGAAAATGGGGGAAAATCCCAAATTTTGAGACTACACTCCTTGTAATTTTCCACACGCCATATACTCTAGCCATGTGGGATGAGTACACAGGGTGTGTAGGACTATCAGCAATGAAGTGTGTAAAAACCAACTACAGGCCGTGTATTGGGTATTTACACATTGTGTGTTTAGTCGGAAGGTGAATAGTAATGCGGTGGAAGTAGCCACCAACAGAGAGAAAGTACACGACGTGTAATTGGGAATACATGATGTGTACTCATGTCGACATGTGAATAGTTCAACGGTGAAAAATTAGCTGCTAGAGAAATAGTTAAATAATGAAAAGTACATGCCATTTACTTGAGAGTACACACTATGTAGTTTGTTTGTTTTTTTGCTTAAAATGGGGAGTAGCATACTCTATTCCCAGAGGAAGCGTAGAAAACCATTTAGAGCTCGGGAGGATGGCCAGAGCTACAGAGATCAGCTGACCGCACACCGAGAATCTGTTTCCGCTTCTTTTGATCACATTGGGACCACACAGGAAAGCCCACCCTTATCCTTGCAATATTATTACAAATTATTCCTCAATGGGAAGTTATTTACATTTGAATGGGATTTATCTTATCCCAGATCTACGTCGTTCTTGGACGTTTTTGGAAGCATCGTTCACGTATACCAATCAGGGGCGATCGAGGTTGGTGGTCTGGTGTTAAAATTCCAACTACTCTGTGTTTCTGTGTACCTTTGTGCTATGAACCCACGGTTTGGGTGTTGTATGGATGAGGTCTTTGCTGAAACTTCTCTAGAATTGCGTAAATAATCTATTGATAAGTTTAAACTTCTATTTGGGATCAATGTTTCGATCCAAGACCACCTCGAGGGTGTGTTCCTCTATTTAGCCATTTGGCCATGATACCCGGCGGTATGCCATGTTTATATGGTGTGTTTCATTTTCTTGAGAGATAGTGTATATATGTTATTGTTTATGTGTCGGTCTTGGACTAGATACATGATTCTATTTCTCTTGACAGCAAGGCCTAAGGGAAAGGTTCTGAATTGCCTGAGGGAAGTGTTCTATTAGCCTGAGGGTAGTGTTGCTTTTCCTTAGGGCAGTGTTTTGTTGGCCATAGGGTAACCTCTGTTTATGCGTGAGGGCATTAGTATCTATGCCTGATGGAAATTTCTTGTATTCATGTGGGAAATGATTGTTATGCCTGATGGAAATCACCTACGGGTATTGGTTTTGTTACCTAAGGGTAAGTATAGTATGTCTGAGGACGCTACTACTTAGAGTATTCACAGAGGTGATTTTCTATGTATACATTCCAAGCCAAAGCATAATATTTGAGGTAATAATTAATAATTATAATAGAAATTAAACTGGTAGTGATAGTTACTTATGAGTACTTACTAGTTTACTATAATTACTTTTGCACACTGATGTTGCACATTTTCACTGACAGTTGGCCACGTGCATTTTGTGGGTGCCTGCTGGGATTTATTTTTCACACCATATTTGGGTCATGCATTCATCCCAAACAGACTATATTTCTGCAGCTGTTGAATGGGGTAAGGGTCCCTATAAATGTACATGATTGTAGAAGAGGTGTATGAGAGCATGGGGTCGAGCACTGGCTTGCGATGCTATTGCATTTTTTTTACTCTTCTCTATTTGTCTATACCTTGTACTTTGTATTGTATTGTATTTAATTGTATACTTTCTTGATGTTTTCAAAGAATTAGTGACATGCTGCATCCCTATATATATGACTGATGGTCCACTTTTATTCAGTTGTCCATTTTAGTTGTATGTTGTTTACTAATTTCATTGTTGTATGTTATTTATCTTTTCCTCTATGCTAATCATTGACAAATGAGGGCATAGTTTCCCCACTATTAGACCTGGGACCTCACTGCTAGTCAGTAGCCTCTGAAATTTGGGGAAATATGATTGAGGTCATGTGACCAACTGGTTTCGGGGAACCATGGTGTGGTACTCGGATCCAGGACATTACAATTATATCTTGATAGAAATAAGAAAATATAAGTGATGGTGAGATTCAAAAATATTATTATTAGTTCAAGCATTATAAGACACTAATATTCAAAACTAATTGAGGAATTCCACCAAATGGTATCTCAAAATTCACCATAGGACATGAGATATTAATAATAGGGGGAAATGAGATTAAATTCACCCAAATATAGGTAAAATATAATGTTTAGTGTTCATTTTGTTTTAGTAAATGTAAATAGTATATTGAAATAATGATTATGCAATTGATCATGAATTTTTTTACAGGATTATAATTTATAACATCGATAGATGAATTTAATTGTCATGGTGACTATTCCCCTGACATTAATCTAAATTAGGTTTCCCAAAAATTCACTTTAATTGACACTTATGTATAATACAGAAACTCTCAGCCACACACCAACTAGAGAACCCTTCAAAAACCCCACCAAATATGCCAACATCACCTCCAAACATGAAACACATAAATATAGATAAAAATTAAAATTATAAACATTAAATCACGAATAATATTCATTGTTTAAATAGGATTAAGTCTGAGTTAATTTTCTTGTATCATACTATTCAATGAGGTTAACATGGGAATTTTCATGATTATGTGTGAATAGATAATAACTTATTTCAAAAAAGATTATCAAGTAATATTATTTGATGGAAAATATTTTAATTTTTTTTGATAATTAGGAGATGGTTAATTGGAATTTTTCTAAATAATACATTGGTAACATATTAGTTTACTAAACCTAATTGAGAATTTTTTCTTGATGTTAACACCTGATAGTGAAAATAACTATATAAATTTATTTTAATGATAACCCTAGGTTATTCAGAGGTTTTGGTTTTTGAGAATTTTGGTTCTACTTGATCACAAATTCCATTGATCCTTGAGGATGATTTCTCACATATAGTAAAATTTTTGATAATGAATTGTAATCTTGTGACAAGAATATGTTCTGTAAGAAATGAGTTACCTTATGTGGAAGATAATACAATGTTATGAAATATATGGGGTATATAGAATAATGAAGATAGAGATATAACATGTGAAAAATATAATTAGTTACTATTATTAGATATGTATAATGAAAAATATAGAAGAATCATTTCAATTTAAACATTGATACGGCTTCAGAATAAGAGGGGTGATTTGAATATATTTAAAATACAGGGTAGTTGTTGGAGGTGATAAATATATATGATTCATGGTGGATAAAAACGTATAGATTGGATAAAAAATTTAAATTATATATTGGAGGGATGGGTCGAGTACTTTATGAGTATTAAAATCCTATGACTGTGGTTTTAATGGAAAAGGATCTTATTTAACGTGAGAACATATTAATTAATATATTATTTAGACATATATAATGTGGATCCCTGGGAAATAATCATCATGTGAGTATCATGGTGTTGGAAAATGATATCCAATAGGTTATTTCCCATGAATCATAAATTGTGAGAAGGGATCATATTAGATATCAAATATCATAGTGAAACTACCATTGGATTACAAATCTTATACATCATTAAAAATCATGATAAATGATTCATGAAATGATTTGGTTTACAACTAGTGTTGTATGGATTTATATTTTTATCCTAGTGAATTCATAATTTAATTATAAGATTCTTAGTAATGGATTATGTTATATAATTCAATAAATTGTGAGATTGTTTACTGTTTGAAATAAATGTCATATGGGTTGTTAAAAAATATGAAGGGGAGACTTTTCTGTTGTGGAGGAAGATAAAACTGAAATTGACAAAGAAAGAATCTTCTAATGAAAGGTATGTTAGAATGAAAGTGATTTTTTCCAATATTTTTTATACACTGCTAAGAATTTTAATTATTTGAAATGTATATGATATTTGACAACTAATAATTCCTATTTTTGAGAAATAAAAAAACACTTATGTTAATATAGAAGTTCTAAACAATGAATATATTGGTGGTAAATGTATCACTTATATAGATAATATATTCAATGTATAAAGGTAAACTTATTATTAAGATTAATTTTTTTATGCTATAAGAGTAGTGTCATTAAGCAATACAATGACTAAAAAAATTAGATTAGGGATCAGAATATGGGTATTTCAAATTCTAATGAAATATTCTGGTGATTTAGGACCCTTATAGGATGCTAAAATTTATATTGGTTAATATTCAGTGGATTATGAAATTGTAAAACTAGTTATAAGGATAACCACATCAATTACATAGAAGCTTTCCACTAGTAAGTAAGAAGTACATTAGGATATAGAAGGAGTCGAGAGGTTAAAAGATCCATAAAATTCTTATTAGACATTTTTTTACTTTTGGGATCATATTATTAAGAGGGGTGAGAGTATGATTTTATTAGAGAGGGGTTAAATTAGTAATTATTTGGTGAAAATAAATATTGATTCTAGAACAAGGAATATGATTGGTTTTATGGAGGGTGTGACCAGTTGGTGGATGGTATTTTTTATTATATATTATATAGAAATACAATAATGAATTGTATCATTTTGACAACATGATATTTAATAGATATATTTATTTTAAATAAATAAAATATTAGATATAATCTTCCAAACTTAACACTGATGATAAATGAATAGAGATATACTTTGAAAACATTATAATTTAATTATGACTATTAAAAACAAGATGTTGGTTTCATGCGTATAAATTGGAGTAACCAAATTACAAAATATTTTCTGAAATGTTTTCATTATTTATATTTATTTATTAGTTCCAAATAAATTACAACTCAATTTTTAATGATAATAATTTTAATAAATATGGATAATAATTTTTAATGTTGTAATATGAATTTTTTTAATAAAATTAAATTTTATTTATATATTATATTTATTAATATAATATTTATGAATTTTACAATTATAATTATATTCAATTAATATTATATTTGTATTCATATAATCAAAATTATCTTGGGTTGAATTTTTATATTTTCAATTTTTTTTTTCATTTTTGGATGAATCCTAAAAAAGTAAAAATTTTCAAACAATGTAATCTTTTATGAAATTATAATGATATGAGGATGAGATAAATTTTTATAAATCCATTTTTATAGAAAAATTATATATTTTATATTCAATGTAATGAAGTTAAAATTTTAATTTTGATCTTATAAATATATGCTTAACACTTTTGAAATCTAGTTAATATTTTAACTTAAATTTTTTTTGATACTCCCATATTATCACATTTTCACTATTTTCCTTTATATTTTGGATTAATTTTAACATAAAATTAATTAGATTTATTAAAAATAGGCCAATTATTTCAATGTTAATGAACATTTTCAATACTTGTTTTATAAAATTAATATTATGTTTAAAATGATTATTTTTCTAAAAATAGATTTTCATTGCATTTTTGGAAATTATATTAAAAGAAAATTTTTAGAATTATAGGAATTGAAATTTAATTAACTATTTAGGAACATACTTTTGTAATTTGGTAGTGATTTCCATTTTATTTTTAGCCAAAATGAAGAGTAACCAAGGTAAAATATTGTCACCTTAGTAATGGCTAAAATAGCTTAAACATAGTTTAAAATATCAATTATTGTCCCAAGTTATGTCAAAGACTATAATTTATTTTATTCTTTTAGTTTAGTTAATCAAAAATCATCTAATATATGAAAATATCGAAAATTGGATCCATTTTCCTTTGAATATGACTTTTGTATTGTTTTTAGAAATGGTTTGAAAAAAATATTAGTCACTTTCTTTTAATATCTCTAATATGATTTCATAATAATAAAAAGATTTTATTAATAGTTTGAAATGATAAAACTAAATCTGAAAAAGTTATTTATGTGATTTTAATTTAATTTTAAATTTATAATGTGTAATAACTACCTAAAATTATTTGGCGTCACTGATGTAGTACTTCTGAAAGAAATATAAAAAATTAATTAAATTACATAGAAAACATTAAAATCAATATGTTTTTGAATATTTATTGAGTTCCATGATGTAAATAAGAAATTTATAAATTGTAAGTGTTGTAGAATATTCTTATATTCTAATGACATTGATAACATTATACCATTAATGTTAAAATATGTGAAGAGTGATGTAAATAACATTAAAATATATTTATTGTTTAAAAAATATTTATAAATTATTATAAAATAATAAAATGTTGTATTTTTTAAAGTTAATGATAAATATAATATAATATCCTCCATTTTCCACTTACCATCTACTTCACCATTTAAAATGACTTTATTGACACTTTATGAGTATGCAACATTTTACAACGATAAGTGTTAAAAAAGGGATATACCTAAGAGGTTTAAAATAACAAAATAAATGAATTATTTAATCTCATTGATTTAGGTTATTTCAAATTTACTATTCATATATTAAAAATTAACTATTTCAAGACACTTTTCAAGAGAAATATATGTATTATATAATAAATATTCAAGTATTCACATGTTTTCTCCTACCTCCCTTATAAAATAGAACATATTATCCTTACTTTAACCTAACACATGATCACCTTAACTTGAAAAATATCTGACCAAATATCTCCTCGAAATTTTTACCCATCAGCTTGAATTTTTTACAAAAAAAATCCATCTTCGAAAGGCATGTTGTTTAATCCAATCAAAGAAACCCGAAGAAGAAGTAATTTTCATTACTGATCATTTTTTATTTTAATTATCAACTAACGTCTTCTAGATATTCTATATACATATTAATAGGATTAAATAATTATATGCACTATAATTAAACATTTTTATGTTCATGGTATAATGATTTTATTTCTCATTGAAAAGAAAAATATTACACTTGTTTTTGTATTGTTTACCATATCCATGAATCGATGTATTTTGTTTTTCATCATCAAATATTGTGAATGAATATATGGATGTATTTAATTAGTATATATTAATTCTGTTATATTATTATTATTATTTAAATCTAAAATAATATATACCCTCTTTCCCTCTCATCTATTAGAAAATGACAACATCCCTCGAGCATACATTTGGACTACCACCTCCCTAAACTAATCTAATCAGTTTCTCATTCCCTTCAAGTGGATGATATTAATGATATATTTAACGAATATATATAATATATATATAAAAATAATAATTTTAATGGAGAATTATTATATTACATTATATCCGTACAACCACTAAAAAATGAAAACATTACTCATGTGAAAATGAAGAAAAATTTCTTCATGATGTGATGTAATTTAGTTTTCTTCTCAACCCTATATGAATATTTATGAAACAAAACATGAAGAATAAGTATAATTTTTTTAAATTTATTATTATTCAATATTTTAAGAAACCATGAGCAGATTTCATGGTCCAGAACTATCGAAATAAAACATTAATGAAAAATGGACTAATTTTCACCAAAATATTGATTTTAATGAAGAAATTTTAAGGGAATAATAATTGTAAATTATTATTTAATAATATATAGTAAGGTAATTTTTAATATTTTATGGTATATATGTATAATAAATCATTTTTTATTATACAATAGGCTAAAATTGAATACCGGGAACATAAGGATTGGAGGTAAGGATTTCTATTCTTCCTTTTATTTTATTGAGATATTTGAGATATTAACCACATATTTCATTTTTGTGATGAATATAATTCACATGACTGTATTTAATGAATAATTCCTTGAAAATTATGATTATTTACAAAAATATAAATATATATGTTTCATGAGGTTATTATTCATATATTAAAAACCTATAAGGGCTGTTTGTCTTCATATTGTATCCTTGATATATGTATAATGTAATACATATATTTTATTATATATTGTGTATATAATAAAAACTTTTATATTATATATTTGATATATTAAAATTTATCCTATTAAAATGTCTTTGTTCATCTATTTATTTTAAGGGGATTATTATTCAAAATATTATAAAACAGTAAAGGTTTATGTTAAAATCTCATTTCATTTCAAGAGTGTCTGTGTTAGATTTTTCATTGAGGTAAATTGTATGATTCATAAATTTAGAGCCTTGTATGATTTATTCTCTTATAAATTTATAGGTATTTTCATCTATTTCTTTTATTAAAATATATCTTATTCTTAGAATGATCAATTAAATGTTTTTTTAATTTGAAATTATTTCTTCATTTCAGTTGGAATATTTATATTCCATATTAATGTATTTATATATTTAATTATAGAGTATTTTATCACCACTAGAATGTTTGAAAAATTTATTTTATAAAAAAATTTAATTATATTGTAAAAAATTAAAAGGAATATTTTTAGTGTTATCTATAAAACCGATATTTGAATTTTTATAAAAGTGTGAAAAAATGACTTCTTTTTAATCTATTTTCAATAAATTTATTTTACCATCATCAAGTCCAATATATATCAAGAATAATACTTTATAATTTTAAAGGATTATAAATATAAAACCATATTCACATATTTCATTGAATTTTGTTTTCCAGAGTTTCCAAAATAACAGAGGTTGTTTCTATTGATTTTCAAAGCTTATTATAATTCCATTATAAAAGTGACTTTTCAACTATATAAAAATGCTTTATATATTGTTATGATTTAATATTTTTTTGATCTTATGAAACATCTGACATTATTTCATTGGATAGATTGTGATGATTATATCTTAAGTATGGCCTCATGAAACCCATATATTTCTGATTTTTAAATTACGGTATGATGATATGATGAATATTATTTATAATATTATTTCACACATTTATACGGGTTTCATTATGTTATGGGTGGTATTTAAAATATATATCACCCAAATTAATTTTGGAAATGAATTATATCTAAAGAGATAATATATTATATAATGGGAAGTAAACCAACAACAGTTAAAGACATTGTCATTATGATAGTCTTAACTGAGTGTCTTAGCAATGGAAATAATAGGATTGGGAAGTGATTCCAATGAAATATTGGATATTTTCACTCTGATATTATTTATAGTGATATTTGATGAAGGAAAAGATTTTAAATGCTAATTTTTATACTAATAACTTTTGTCTTATGCTTATGTTTTTCATTCATATATAATGATTTATTATTAATGAATCATCACTATTATGACTCTCATCAGTTATTATGATAATTTTTATCCCATAAATCATTATTTAGGATCTATGAATTATTTATAGAGTATTTCAAATTTTATAACCATTCTCTCACACCCTTAATATTATCTTATGCTTACATACGATCATCAATCGATATCTCCCATGGTTACCCATACTAAGAATCCAAGATTACATTTTCTTATGTTTCTATTTTCCTAGATTATGAAAAATTTTATCATGTCTAATATGTCTAAAAGGATATCATTTGTATTAAATTTTGGGTATATGTTGATGTACTTTTATGGAACATGAATATCTAGGTAAATAGGTAAAATACCCATTTGATGATAAATACATGGGTTTTGTTACATAAAGGATTTATTTTAATTCCCTAAAACTATAATACTATAATGTATTAGATATTTTATTGAATCAAGGATTTATTTTGATATTATAAATATCGATGGATAAAATGGGTCATTTTATTTGTTATCAAAGAAACTATGTAAGGAATATGTTTTTATCACTGGATTCTAGTGTATAGATCTGGATCTATTATAGTTTATATCGGATAAAAGGATTAGAAATATTTGGAGAATATGATGTTATCTAAGCATATATTATTACTCATAGAAAACCATAAATTTTAGTGTTTTAAAGAAAACCCTGGTTATTTTTGTGAATTATATGTATAAATGATTGTATTGAATATAATGTCACATTATTATTGATATATTAGTATTTATCATCTTCAAAATATTTTTTATTATAATTTAATTTTATATAATTATACTAACATTTTGGGATATAATATATGTATAAAACCAGTTAAGAAAAGACTAAAAATGGGTGTGAAGATCAATGTGGTGGTTGTGCGAAGAAGAACCCCCTAATATAATAAAAATAGAGTTTCATGGAATTTCATGTCATAATGATCAAAGATATAAAAAAATAAACATTGTACATATCAAGAATGTGGGAAGGATTACATAGTAAAACGTCTAAAAGGCATATGAAAATGTTTCATTTGATGTATTCAATGGAATAGAGCAACAAATATCTAAGGAACAATAAAGCGATCCATTAACTCAATAAAGGGGGAGAAGTTCTTCCAAATGTATCAACTGAATTTTTTAAATGTGTTGAGTATGTTAATAAATAAATTCAATCCCCTTTGTAAAAATATCCACAAATTGATGAAAAATAACACAAAAATAATGTAATATCAATGTCATATTAATAAGAACAAAATATTAATTAAATACAAAACATATGAATTAAATATATTATCTTGTTTAATATGGGAACCATGATTTTATTGAGATTTCTCATTTTCATTCATGATTCATATTTTTCATATTATATGAAAAATGTAATGATAAAAAAGATGAACAAACATCTTTAAAGGGTTTTAATTTGATTAATTGATTTAATTATCTAGATATGGGTTTAATGAGGTATGATTTTGTTGTATTTTACCAAAAGATTTATAATATTTAATAATATTCATATGAAAAAAAATTTATCATCCATTTAAAGTCTAATTTTATTCTATAAAATGTGATTAATAATATTTTAGGAGATGCTTAATGGGAATTAGGAACAATTCAGGATTATATTATACATAACCATATGGATTAATATTATCTTTTATGTTAAGTTAAGTACGGTCTATTGGGACAACAGGATATTTTATTATTTATAGAACAATGATTTTATCTTATAGAATACCATGAGATTCATAATGTTATTATTTTTTTTAATGTTATATTGGAATATTTTTCATATATTCTTCGGGGACATTATAATAATAATGGTAAAAGGTAAATTTTTTATGGTATGAGATCTTAGGTCAAAGTGGTTAATATTAATTGAAGAATATAGATTTATATAACTTGTGAAAGAATATTGTATTTTATTTTGGATTTATAGAGATTTTGGTTATTTATGGAAAACCTAATCTTATTTTGGACAATTTATTATTAGGCTATATATATATTTTATTTTTTAAATTATTAGTGGAATCTTTTGTTTTGAGAAAAATGATAAGATGATTATATAAATAACCTCTATTTTTTGGCTTTCTCATTTGGTCATGAATATTTAGAAGTCTATTATGTTAAATTATTTATGGAAGTATTAAGGATGAACATATGGTATTTTTATTTAGGTTTTAGAGATTAATATAGTAACTATATATATGAATATTTATTCATATTTTATATTATCATATCTTATTCAAAATATTTTGGGTTAATAGATTAAAATAAGGGAAATGAAATCCAATTATTTTTTGATCTTTTGATCAATTAAAATTTAATATTAGTCAATAATGAATGAAAAGGTTATATAGGTTAATTATTTTTTAGAATAATTGATGAATAACAGGTGGAAACCTAAATAAAACACAACTAAGAAATGAAATTACAATTATTGTCTAGATTATTGTCAAGAAAGTGCCTTTTATCTTATTCTCTATATATTTTGTAAAATAATTTTAAAACTAAAGAAATATAAAAATAAATTTACCATGTTTTATATAAAAAACATCCCTCAAATATGTATGTATTCCTTATGAATATCCTTCCTTATAATGAGCCCCTTTGTGGTAAATTAATGGTTTAATAAATATTTATGAAATTATAAAATTCCTAGTCTAAACCTGGAAATTAACTTTAGTTTTTCAAATGTAAATTTTATCTGTATGGATTTATAGGTATTTCTTTCCACTTATATAAATTTATATTCCACCCCTAGGTATTTATTTTGATAATTTTTTAATCCTTTTTAGCAATCATGAGATAAAATTTTGTGACTTAATTTCTTAAGGGGTTGGAATATAACCCTCTAAGATTTAATAATGTATTTTAGTCCAAATAAATTCTATATCTGATAGAATGTAACATAAAAAAATTAATAATAATTGAAATATGATATACTATAAAAATATTATTATTTAAATTCGACATTTACAATATTTTAGTTGGTTTGTAAGATATGAATATGACAACTATATTAAAAAATATATATTTTATGTTTTTCATAATTTTATGTTTTGTTTTAGATCCTAGGAAATTAGAATTTTTTTTGAACATTATGAATTACATCACATAATGTTAAGAATATTTAATGTTTTAATGTGTAATTTTCTCATTTAAATTATTTTTCTTTATATATATTTTATATTTTTGGCTTAAAATATTTTTTTCTATATTTTTTAAGATTAATTTTATAAACTCAACATGATATTAATAATAATCATATCATAAATATATTTGGGTTATTTTTTTAATTTTTTAAAAATCATTTATTTTTTGGTGAATAATGATATATATATTTTACAAATATTTTCCCTTTAATAAAATTATCATTATATAAGAATATCATTAATGAATATGAATCATTTTTGATATACCACTAATATATAATAACTATTATAAAAAATATTAAAAAATAATTTTGTACATAGAAATTAATGTTTTCTAATTTTTGAAATATAAATAATCTTTTATTAAAATAAAAATTATTTCCAATACACCCATTTTTATCAAAATTTCACAAGTTTTTATTTGGTTGTATTTGGCTTTGAATATTACAAAAGCCCTGTTATATTGATGATAATCTAATAAATTTCAAATGAAGCAATGTAATACATGATTTGGGAATAAAATCAATTTTTTACTTAAAACAAAAATTTATTTAAAAATGTGTTTTCATTGAATTTTGGTAGTTATATTAAAAATAAATTTTTATTAATTTTCTTGAATGAAAATGGATACCATATTTGGGATCAAATTTTATTAATTAGGTAATTATTTCAGTTTAAATTTTACTCTTAATAAATATTATACATGGTATAATTTTATCCCCATGGTGATGTGTAAAATGGATTAAATAGTTTTAAAACTATGTGAGAAGGTCTTAAAAATTTTAAAATACATGAAATTATATCATTTGATTATTTATTTTGACCAAACACACCCTGCATTTTAGAATATGGAAACAAGGTTTCATTTTAAATAGAAAATGATCATTAAATTTTAAGACAATTAATAACTGAAAACATCATTGTACTTATTTTAATAACTCTAATATAATTTCATAAAAATAAAAATATATATTTATGGTTTATAATTATTTATTTTTTTTGAGTAAATTTGTTTATTATAATATTTTGATTTTTGATTTTATGAATTGTATAATTACCTTCAATTATTATACATCTTTAATGGATCACTTGTGAAAGCTGTTGAAAAATTAATTAAATTATTTCTAAAAATTTATGATTTATATTTTTTGGATGAATGATGGTGTTATACATGTATCATTGATTATTATAAAGCACATGTGATGCTGGAGAAGCTTATATTTTGATTCAATTTTTATCATGGTGAAAATAAATTTAAAATATGTGAACTGTCATGAAAATTAATCTACCTGATATTTGATGTTAATATATGAATTTTAAATATTTATAAAATAAAAAATATATCTTATATCATGTTAATTTTAAATAGTATATAATATCAACCATTTTATATTGATTCAATTTTCTTTTTAGAATTAAATTATTACCCTTCAAAATTATTTTTCTTTTTTACAATTGTAAGGATTAACATTGGTAAACAAAATATGTAATGATTAAAATAACTCAAAAACCATTCTTAAATATTATTAGTTGATAGAATTATTACCTTATATATTATATTATCGAAACTCAAAAATATTAAAGCCACTTTACTTGAGTATTTGCAATGAATAAGAATTTCAATTTATAGGTTTTGTGTATTGTACGAATTAATTTTTAGACTAGGCATACGGACAATGTGAGATATTGAGTTCCAGTGTGCCCAAAATAAATGTCTGAACAATATTAAATATATTAAAGATAATGTGCATGGATATTTTCTAATTTTTTTTGAATAACATGTAAAATGATGATCAATTAATAATTCTGATAGAATTGTTGAATTAAGAATGAAGGTTTTACACTATGCACCGCTAAAACATTGATGGTGTTGGATGTTTGTAGAAAATACCAGTGCAGATGAGAAAATAATTTAATAATTTAATAAATTATAATATTTATAATTATTGATTTAATTATTTAGTTGTTGTTAAATAGAATGTTATTGAGAAATCCTAGGTTTAGTCGTATAACCTTGGAACCATTGGAGAGCGGCGGAGATTGACTCAGATGATACCTCTCAGAAGAACAATAATCAGATTGTATATCGATAGTTAATAAACAATAGAATCAAAGTATCTCACCCAAAAATGTGAAATAGATTTTTTAGATATCATTGATCTTTCTAAATCTAGGTGTGATTATTTTTTGATTCATTCAATGTTCTTTGTTTCTATGAAAAATGTGAATCAATCAACGGAATGATTTATCACTGAACTGAACATATTTTGGGATGTTTTTATTTATGGGGTTTATTTGGGAGAATATATTTTTTATTTATGAATTTTATTTTGTAATTCTAATGAAAATGAATAAAAATTAATTAAAACATTGATCTTGGTCAGTTCCTTTTATTTTTTCTGGTGCTTTTCTAGCCATGTTTTTTTTAATGTGGACATTATATGTTTGGCCAATGAATTGACATTTACAGATCAACTAATCATTCAACACCTATTTTATGGAACGATGATATGATTTCCTATATCTAGTATTGGGACACACATGAATGAGTTATGATGATGTAGACAAAATCAAATTAGATGACATTGGTACCTGAATTTCATGTTCTTCAATGAGTAACAATGAAAGAAGGAAAATTCTATTTTATGATTTTTTGAATGACTTGGTGTTGATTCTAATATGTAATGACTCAACGGGGCTTGATCAACATTTTATAAGCAATGAAATATTTGGATCCATGGCCATAGGAGTGGTCATGATGTTCAAATCAAGATCTATGTTTCTATTAAATCACATGCTACAGGGTGTGTACTTTGGAGAAACATGTCATGTGCCCCCCATGTCGAAGGTAGTGTTTCAATAGAAACATAATTATCACATGGTGTTTGACCCTTATCGCACAACAAGTGTTCCTTCCCAAAATTCTAGACGTGTTCGTTGGAGGCTACACAGAAACGGTTTGAAGTACATATGTTGGAGCACATCATGTACATCCTCGAATTTAAATGTCCAGGACAATGTACATGGGATTACCCATTTAATCATACATGGGAACATGTATGTGATCTAGTTCCATGTATAATAACATGGTTACACTACACATGCATCATAAATTTCTTCTACTTCTTCACAATCATTGACAATAGACACAATCCTTTTACGTGAGGAGGACCCAGGGTCACAAGACACAATGTGTAACCATTCAGTCTATTGTGTAATATTTTAAGCATGGATTAGAGCCCTAGCCCTACGTATCTAGGATAAATTTCATTAGGGTACGTTTCCCTTAAAAAAATTTGAAAATTTTTAGTATTTAATCATCTCATACTCCACAAATTATGATCCCTTAGGAATCACTTCATGGATATAATCATATGAATCCCTCCATGAGGCCCATTGAGAGATCATATATCCAACTATATGTCTAAGTGGAGTTCTAGGTATCATAACGACCAAAACAATGTGGGATTAAATTATATAATTAGATGGTCAATCCATATTGAGTTATTGGTATCACCTAATTTACATGGTAGTGATCCACATATATGTATACTATTCTCTTCGGACAGTCAATGTTTACTTCTAATGGGGATACCAAATGAGTAGTACCAATCAGAAGTACTTCATTATTGATTTTAGACTCATGATTATATTCTTGAAGATGATTACATTGTGTAATATTCTAAATAGAATCCTAGACTGGTACACAATTCTTGTGACATACCATTATATTGGGTTTCTTTTTTGAGTATATATGGGTAATCTTGTCATATGTTTTGTATACAAATACCTATGTAGAGATGATTGTATCTTAATTTATTGTGTGATTTTTGGTTTTAGGGTGTCTAAAATAGTGTTATTATACTCATACATACATGATATTTATGCATATATTTTGTGTCTTATTCATACGATTGACCATTCTATAGAGTCTTAGATGGACTAGGACCAAACAATTCGTAGTGATACCAGACAAACATAGTTGTGTTCCTATGTGTTTTGAAAGTATTTTCAGTACATACTATGATTTTAGAAATTTTTTACGGAATAATTATGGTGGGATTGTATTTGGACCTATTTAATTTTTATTTACATCATGTCTTACTCTAGTTATGTGATATAAATGAATTGATTCAAGGTTTTTTAAATTTATTTACATTTCATATTTGTACACTATTTGAGATGTGTGCAGGTGTATATGTTCTTAGTCTAAGGGCTCCCATTTTAGTGATATGCATACTCATTTCTAGTCACTGGCCCTTGTACTCTTGCAGTCAGGCTTGGGGTGTTCTGGAATGGGCAAAAGTAGTATGGGTCATGATAGATTGGTATCAGAGTAGTAAGCTCTTCGTTTAGACTGTAGTCTATAATATATGTTTGGGGTGAAAGTGATATCAATTTTGAGTACTACTTTTAGGATATGGACGCTTTTGTTGGTGTACTGTCCAACCTATCCATATAACAGGAATCTAACAAACTTATTTTGAAATCATTACATGATAACACTAGTTCTCTGAAAAGAAATGGTACATGAGTCTTATAGTAATGGGTTTTGGATTCAATTTCCTTATTAGGACATGTCTATATATATACTCCTTGAGTATGGTACAACTTTTCTATTTCATGGTTCTGCCCTGATATATTCCATCTAGGATTCATCATTAGGATCACAAGGATGATCCCCATAGTTATGTGATTTCACTACATGTTGTAGTTCCTGATGTGTTACTAATGGGTGTTGTAACATATATACCACCACTTATAGAGTATTGTGTGGTACCTACAATATTAGATGATGATGTGTGAAGTCTAAGACCGCTTAATGTGTGTTAGTAATAAATTTCCTACAAGTTACAAGGAACACCCAACCCATATGCAGATGAGTACTTGTTTAAGGTGGTGATATAATTTTTCTATCGACTCAGGACACCAATAGATTAAATAGTATTCACTGAGGAAAGCCTTTTTCAAATCTCAACAATTTTATAGTGGGGTATACTGACCCTGTATTAAGATGAAGATACTTTTTCATGGGTTGAGTTTTAGAAAAAATTTAGATAGGATTTCTTACCTGCCACACGAAGGGATGTACATCACCAAGAGCATCTTCAGCTCTAGCAGGTCAGTGCAATAGTAACATTGTATTCATTGAGGTTTACTAACCTATCCTGGTTCTCGATGGTTATTGTTCATGACTAGTTCTTCTGGGATCAGTACATTGAGCGTGGTCTATATAAAGACATATGGGCCAGGGTTATCCCTCTATTCATTTCTACTTATGATGGGGTGCTGGAGGGTCATTTTGGGTTGAGTGTCTCTTGGTTGAGTAGATATATTCGGTGGTTTACATTAGTCGAAAAGAATTAGTAGACACCCTAGGAATAGAAAGCCTAAATGAGTCTTAGGGGACTAGATTCTCAAGATATTTCCGAAGGAGGTCCTAAGACATAGGATCTGTGGTATAGGACTCACAGGGTTGGCCCGCTCATACATGAGATAGGTGGTGCTAATAATTTGACCATACGGAAGTCTTGAACATGATTGTCCAACCCACCATATAGCTGACAAAGAGACCATAGAAAGGTGTAATAGGGGGACAAGACAGCTGGATATGGTATGTTCAGAGGGTATAGGTCATGGTATAGGTGCTGGGGGACTAGTAAGAGGTTGTAGAAGCATTGAATTATTACCACCACCACCACCACCAGGTGGTCCACACCAAGCATATGTAGATGGATTATTTTTTAAGGGACTACTACATGTGTTCAATGATAAAGGCCTAGTGGATCCAGGACTGATTCAAGGAATAATATGTGTCTTTTCTACCTTAGTTATAGTACTTATAGATACATGTTTTATTCATTAATATTGATCCACATATCAAGTATCGAACTTAGGGATTTTGATTTAGGCCATGGCTCGACCATTCTACCTGGAGACTCCTACTAGAGAAGGATTAGTCGTAAAATATATGAAAATAATGTGTCCAGAATCATGGAGGTGATTGTTTCTATTGAAATATATTGGATGCAGCATCAAGTCCTTCCATTTCATTTTTGTAGACTATTTATCCACAGTTCATTCCCAGACTAACTATTTTTGATGAATGATACATTGTGTCTACTATGATAGAACAATTTTTTTTTATTTTTTGATGAAAATTTTACATATGAAACACATGATGGACACATTCATAGAGGGGTGTAGTTGTTAAATCAACAGTTATATATCCTTACAATCAATGAAGTGGATGTTTTGGGATCCCAATTTTTTATAGTGGTGGAGATGTACATTGATTTATTCCCTAATAATGTTCCAGGTTAACCTCCTCATCGAGAGATTCACTTTTACATTTATCTATAGCATAATATACCACAAATATTTGAGACAACATATCGAATATATATCACAAAGCATCATGAGCTGAGGGTATAGTTGGGTGACATTTCGATGAAGCACATTTTGAGGTTCCATGTATCACTATAACAACGTGTGTTTTAAAAGTCCATTTTTCTCTTCAAATGAATTAATTTTCATTCATGTCTTGAATTGAACAATGAAAAACAATTCATTCACATGAAACCAACTCAGTGTAGGCAACAAATAGTTTTTACAAAACATGATTTTTATTGTTATAGTTATTTATTTGATATATTTATAACCTAGCTGTTGAACTTATTAATATGAATAATAATTACAAATTTTATAATATTTTTCATAACTGTTTTATATAAATAGAATATATTGATAATGAATAATATTTTTGTTGATAATGTATTTATATGTTTAAAAATATTATTTTCCTAAATAAAACGCATTTCATGTACTTATGTGAAAAATAATAAAAATTATTTAAGAAAAATTTATAAATTTAATTTGATAAATTAAACATAATTTTTTATTTTTTGAATGTTTAAACTATCTTAGGAAAAATGTTTTGGATTATTTTTATAAACTTCATTATTAGATAAGTTCATAAAAATGAAAGATTGTAATTCAAAAAAATTTAACATATAAATATTTTTATAATGTTAATTTTTATTTCAAATTTGTTTCCCATGTTAATTATAAAATATATATATATATATATATTAATACAATTTAGGTCAATGATATCTATTTAACATTGAACATGGGTATAAAAACATTGAAAAAATGTTTTACATTACAAACATGCATTGTCAACAAACCTATGTGATTAACATTAAATTAAATTCATTAACATATGTGAATATAATTTGGAAAAATGATTTATATATTTGGATTCAAAATAATTTAAATAATCTAATAAGGTTAACATAGTTTTTGACCAAAATTATTTGTGAATATAATAGAAATTTATTACATCGATTATGGAAAAAATAATCTAAACTAAGGACTAACTATTAAATTTATGACACCATATAACCTATACACTTTTACAAGTTACATAATCAGTATGTATTTCTTCCAAATACTGCCTTCTATAGAATTTTTCATTATATTATCCACATGAAATGAGAAAAATGTGTATTAAATTCCTTTTTCAAAATTTTACAAGAGTGTCACTCCTCATCCACTATAAAAGGCCTCTTATCCACAACATAATTACACATATTAAACCTCTTAGTTTTGGAAGTTATCTTATAAAATAAGCTCCTAAAAATACTATTTACCTTAGTGAATCATCCTTTTTCATGTAATGTCTTCCATTTAATCCCTTTTGTGCAAACCAAAAGGAGTTAACTCCTTAAGAGGTAACACCCTCCCTCAAACTCCATTATTTTATTTTATTTATCCATTAATTAAATTAATCTAATTACATTAATATACAACAAGAAAGATATACTAAATATACCATTATTATGTAATGATATTTGGATTACCTAAACTTACACACACATCCATCTAATGGGTAATGTGAATGATGTTTATGTGTACGACGAACTACCGTCTCACAAAAAGATGACTATTTTTTCATCATATATAACTTATCATAGTGATAATTATATTGGAAACTAAATTTCTATATAATATATTTTATATAAATTATATCTCTAATCTTATATGATCATTATAAAACACATATTTTTATATGTTTCATTTGGTGTAAATATGGTAATTTCATTTGAGAAGTGTGGAATACCTCCCCCTCAAAGAGATATGATTTATTCACACACAAAATAGAACCAATTAAGGGTTGGTTTTGTAAAAATATATCATATATATGATATAATAATGATACTATTATAATAATATATGTACATATATATAAATAAGTTTTATTTACATTCATTCCTTAAATATTACAATTAAATAGAAACTACGCTCATGCATACATATGACCTTACATATCCATAAAAAATGTATTCCATATCACCCATATATATTATGTAGACTATTATAATTCAAATTTACTGAATATAAATTATATTTATATTATTTTTTGTACATTTATTAATCATCATATTACTAAAATGACCAAAAAATATAAAAATATAAAACACATTAAAAAAAAGAATATTACCTATTGTGAAACCATAACATTGAATTATTTATAGCCATGTAATATGAAGTCATAATCAAAACATATATAATATTATATATAATAGTATTTTTTGTCAAATATTTATAATAATCTTATATTAATTATATGTCAATTTTTTGTGTATAATGAGAGTCAATACTTAAGTAATGTGAAATTCATATAACACATTATTTTCATGAGATACATGCCTTATTCACCACCCCGTTCTTCTATTTAGTGTATATAATTATCGTGAATGTATTTTATTCCTCTTATAATTATATACATGGGAATTTACCTATCCATTAAATTATATTCCTTTAAAATGGATTATTTTCTAAAATGGTTTTAATGTTTGCTTTATAAGTTCACAAAGAAAAATGTCTCTGAAATGGTATTCAGGACTTTTTATAAGTTATTTTGAAAAATGTTATTCAAAATTATTTCATGTTAACATTATATACATTCAAATTATTTTTAAATAAAATATTTTTCAAAAACTATTCTATTTTAGAAAGCATTTTTCCATTAAGAAATGATATTTTCTTCAAGGGTTGTTTCTAAAACATATTTTAAAATTATTTCCCTTGTATGATTACATCTATTGGTGTTAATCATGACTTAATGAAGAAATGACTCAATTTTTTCATTTAGATTCTTTTTGTGTGGGGTTATTTTTTTATGTAATATTGTTTATGAAAAACTTTTATGTCTCACAATATATATGATATTTAAATCTATATATTTTCACGAGATATATTTTTGATTAAATAATTATGAAACCTATATATTTCTTCATAGGTTATGATATGATTAAATTTTTAGGATGCCCATTTAATTTTGTGGGTTATGATATGTTTTTAATGATTTTATGCCATATGTATGTATGATTTTATAAGGAGATGATTTGGACCTATATCACCCTCATATGCATTGGGTAGAGAATTAAATCTCATGAGATATACATGGAGGGAATGACAGGTGAACCCAATTTTTTATTATTGATATGGAACAAGGAGTGAACTCAGGTTAGTAATACATGGATATAATGGGGTGTGAACCTGATACCTTAAAGGGATTTCCCACTAAGATAGACTTCAATGATATGCCTTTACTACTATGTAAATTATATTATATACTTATGTGTTTTCCACAATTCCATGTTCTTTTACCTTTTTATGATTTCATAGATTGTGTTAATTTTTTCTTTATGATTCATGTATTCTAAAATGACGTGTTTTATTCCATGATTTAGGTTTATGATCTATGGTATGAAAGGTATGTTTTTCAATTTTCTTGATCTTGCCCTCATAGCCTTATCCTCATGATAATGATTACATATCTTTATTTATACCCATACTTCTCATCTGATCTCACCAATTTTTATGTTTCCTTACTAATGGTATTAATATATGTATTAATTTTGTTTTTTCTTAGAATATTTGTAGTCAATAACAACCTAGTGGGAGATAATGATGCTCACTTATGTACTCGTTTTTTTGTTTATATTTTTACAAATGCACTTATATAATAAATCATCTAGGAATCAATTTTTATAATGGATTATGTATTCCAAAAAAAGGGATGTAATGCTTATTTATTTCCAACAAGCAGTGGAGTGGTTTGTATCATAGAAAATGATTAGTTAACCTTTATAAGCTATGATGATAAAACCTGAGTGATAACTCTACAGACATGTCAATAGATATGTATAAGGGTAAGAAAAAATCATAGAAAAATGTCGTATAATATTGGTAAAGGATTGAGTGATTAGTTTCCTATAAATACATCCATGTCTAGAAATTACAAGTGGATGTGGATTTGGAATAGTTGTACCAAGGTGAACAAACACTAACATTATGTCACTAGCCTATCATTGGTTAACCTGGTACATGAAAACATTCCATTCTATTGAGCTGGCCTGAAACACCTAGGGGATATGATTTGGGGAATTCAAAAACTCTTCATGAACCATTTCAAAATATATAAATACACGTTGGATTTTAATATCATATTATAAACATATGGGTTCATAGATTAAGGAAGTTTTCATAACAAAAAAATATTATAAGTAACTTTTCATTATTATGTGGTAACTCAATATGATAACTATTTCTAATTAAATTCTTTTCATTTAAGTCCTCAAATGGATCCCAAATGTACTATGATGATGGTGATTTCAAAAAACAATGCCATGATTATCCTGCGTAGAAACCAAATGCTATGGGATTAGTAATGTAAAATCATAATGCTATGGTTACAAAAATTTCTCAAGATATAAATCATGGTGGACTCCCAAATGAGTAATGGTGGGAACAAAATTTTGTTGAATATTTAATGAGGAAACAATCACATTCATACATAGTTTCTTTTTATCCACTTTTGGACGAATAATGGATCAGTATAAATGAAAGGATATTCTCCATTCTACAATGTTCGGAGCATGAGAAAGTTATTCTAGTTGTTCATCTTTTAGATGCTGAAGCGGACCATTGGCGGACTGTAATTGAGAATACATGGAATGAAAATAAACATGAATCCATTGAATTATACGAGTTCAAGAATATATTTTTTTATAATTACATTCCTTGGATTCATTATTCAAGGATGGGGAAAGAGTTCCTCAAGTAGAAGCAAAGTGATGATGAATTTTTCAGTACCTTCAAGGATAATTTAACAATATTTGCAAGGCATGCTTTAGGAATTAACATCTAACATGACTGTATTTTTCAAAGGTTATTCATTGCCTTAAATCCATGTCTCTTAATAGTGATGTATAGTAGAGACTTTATTATCTATAATGAGATTGTGCATTGTGCAATCAATGATGAAATGGAGGTTGTAGTAATGTATCATCCTCATTTTTCTGACATGAAAATAAATATGGAGTTCAAAGGAATATTTATAAACATATAAAGATGAATAATAATTTTATTTTCTTTCTCTAAATATGGGAATTAGGATGGATGAATTTGACTTCTGGGGTATAGTAAATGTTTCAATTGTGTTAATTAGTGTCATTGTGCGATTTTTTGTTGAAATGATTGGAAGAAATTAACTCAAAATACTAATGGAGAGAAATATACAAATAATGAAAATATCTTAAATTTGTTCTAAATGTTCAAGGAGAATTGTCATTGTGTTAACCAATTACCAAACCCAATAACTGGTGATGATAAAAATATTTATCAACCGTTTAAGTTGATAATCAATGGTAAATATCATTTGATTGTTTTTACTAATAATGGGTGTGAGGACTATTTTATGAAGGGTACACATACCATCAACTCTATAAATTCTAATGTTTTATTTTATTCATGATATATAAAGTATTTCATATCTAAATAATATTCTAATGGTGTTAATATTCAACAAAAACATTTATATTTTGAATTATAAGTTCATCCCACTAATGGTACAATGATTTCATCCTGTGTCTATGATTCCTCTTTGGTTTAAGTTCATGGGAGTGTTCTTCATACAAAACATATAATTATACCTTTGGATTAAATCTATGTCATCAAATGCATGTACTAGAGTTTTTTAGTAAATTCCACATGAATTTTTAATAAATTTAAGTTACACATGATATTTTAAACCCTCCTTCGATCATTAATCAATGTGACAATATGCAAGAATTAATATGGTGATTACATCCACTGTACATGTCTTAATTCCAGTTAATAATGGGTGTTTTATCTCCAATGTTTTTTGAGAAATTTAATATCAATTAAATTACTAATATTCAATAAAATGTGCATTTTTTCTGGAAGTATTTCTATGCCTCCTACCAAAATGAGACATTGAGTTTTCAATAGAATTAATACATGTCTCTACTCCAATTTCATAGACTCCCAATAGAATTTCCCCATTTCAGTTGACAGAATTGAATAAGAAACTAAAAAAACATTTATAAGGGATTCATATGTCCATGTGTGTCACCTTAGGGATCACTTGTTTTTTTTAAAATAAAAATATATCAATGTGGCTCTGCATTTATTGTGGTGTGTTGATCAAGATCACAATCATGAACAATTATTGTCCCCAATATTAATAACTTGTTTTTATCAAATTCAAAGAGCTCAACTATTTTAAAAGAATGTATATCATAATAGTAATAATCAATTGATGGTCAATTAAAATTATATTCCCAAGGTGGAATTCCCTAAAAGGTATGTACCGAGTGAATATATATTGATGTATTTTAGTATTACTAATTCCTCTTCAATATTCATGGATTTTATGAATATTTTCCATAGAGATTACATCCATAATATTTTTGTAGTATTGATAGATTGTATTCTTATCTATTAAATGATTAAGGATGAGAATGGTGACCACTTGATGATTTTATTAAATACCTTATGAAAGGAGAAAATATATGAATATTTTGTAAACTATAAATTTTGGTTGCGAAAGGTTTCATTTTTTAGGTCATACAATATGAAGAGATGGTATAGAGGTATATTTGTAAAAGACGGAGGCCACATAATGAGGGCATTGACAAGCTACAGTGACATAGATTAGTGAATTTCTTGTTTTATCTAGATATTATTGATGGGTTTTTGAGAATTTCTCATGAACATATAATCCTCTTACCATGTTAACTTGAAAGGGTGTCATGTTTCTCTAGACAAATGAATTTGAGTAAAATTTCAAGGAATATAACAGAAGGTTACTCAGAGAACCTATGAACACATTACCCCATAGTGGAGAAGGGTTTTTAATATACAGTGATGCATCCAATAAGATATTGGAATGTTTTATTATATATAATAACATTGTTATCACTTATCCATTATAGTTTCTTATGAATAATGTAAAAATTACCCAACTAATGATTTGGCGTTAGGATCAGTAATTTTTACATTAGAGATATGGAGGAATTTTGTTTATATAGAAAATTGTGATTTGTATATAGATCATAAATGTATAAAATATATATTAACATATAAGTAATTAAACATGTTCCTAATAAGGTTGTTAGAGTTCATAAAGGATTATGACTGCTCAATAAATTAACACCTTGGGAAAGCATAGAATGTGGCTGACAATTTGAGTTGAATGTATCATGCTAGATATCCATGATTAGGATAAAAAAATCCAATATTTATGGTTTTGTAAATGATGGATCGGGAAATGTTGAAGGAGGGGGGAAATATTATCATAATCAACTGAATGTTCAACCATCTATCAATGTAAAGATTAAGGAGGTGTGGAAGTAAGATGAAGAGATGCAATGTACATTTAAAAATGTTCTTATGTTTAACTATTATCAGGAAGAATTGGTATTGTTTAGGAACAATGTATGTGTTATTTCCATAAGATACTTGTAGAATAGCCTATACGAGGAAGCTCAAATTTCTAAATTAACTATTCATCTTGTATGTATAATGATGTGTATGTACATGAAATAATAATTATAATGAGATGGAATGATGAGAGATATAGTATATTTTTTATCTTATTTATTGATATTCCACCAATATGAGACAATGGGATAAATGTCTAAAATTATGATTCATCTATTATACATACATGAACAGAAATTTGAGACTATAATAATTTTTTTAATTAGACTTCTTAAAACCTATAATGATTATTATTATTTATGTTTGGTGTTTTATTATCACACAATTTTATCAATGTTCATTACTATAAAATAATATTACTCAATAGATCATCTCAGTATGTTATACATTAATGAATGGGTAAGACAACATAGAGTAACACATTACATTTTACCATACTCAGATTTGAGGTCATACTCAAAATTCTATTGATGTCTCCAACATGAACATGAGATAGAAATGAGTTTCATCACTTATTGTCATAATTAGATGGATCGTCAATCTAAATGATCAATTATATCTATATTGGATATGTTAATATCTTTTTCATTAGATTTAAAAGGTATTTTGGACCGACACCTTCCTCTAGTAGAGTTTTCATACAACAATATCTCTCACTCAAGAATTCAATTGTTTCCTTATAATACCTATATGGGATAAAATGTAGAGCTTTAATAGGTAGGGATGACTTTGGATAAATGAATCTATTGGGACCATAAAATACTGAGGAAATTGAAGAGAAGGTTAGAGACATTCGACATCATATCAATGAAACACAATTCTAGTAAAAAAATACGATTTTAACCATGGATATGATCTAAAATTAGAAATGGGTGAAAAGGTGTTTCTATGTTTCTCATCATAGAAGATGTTTTTTAGTTTCAGGAAGAATGGTAAACTAATCCATTGGTATATCATTCCTTTTTAAATTCTTCATTGAATCAGGATGGTATCCTATCGCTTGGGACATCATTAAAATATCTCTAAAGTCCATGATGTGTATAATATATATCTCATGAGGATGTAAATACCTGACCCCTCACTAGTACTAAAACTATAGTTCATACCGCTATAGAAGGATCATTCTAATGATTAAAAATATGTTGAAATTCTTGATCGATCAATGAATGTTCTATGAAACATGACCAATCACTATATAAATGTTTTGTGGAGAAATCACAAGTTATAGTAAGCTACATGGAAACTTGAACATATGATAAAACATAATTATCTTCAAATATTTTACTGGAATGATAAAATTTTCGAGATAACTTCATTTTAAGGGTGTATATTGTAACACAATGAGTTTTTATGGGCCATTTTTGTCATCTAATGAGTTAATTATCATAGAAATATTGCATTGTACTATGTCATATATTTCATTCAAATTTAAAAAAAATTGTTTATGCAACACTAAATCATATTATGTTACACACAACATTGAATTAGTTTAATTTCCATGCAACAATGACATGGTTCACGCTGTATAAAACACTTACTTGGAGAATGATACACACAACACTTAGTTTCTATTATACATTTTTATATTGCTATAAATATGTTTATAAAATAGTTATAAACATGTCATTAAACATAATAATACAAAAATTAATACCAACTTTTAAAATATTTTTCATTATTTTTTATATAAACCAATCATATTGATAATGAAAATTATAATCATTTTTGTAAATTCATTATATGTTTAAAAATATTATTTCCATAAAAAAACTACTTTTCATGTCATTCTATGAAAAAAATTTAATTTAATTTTAGAAATATTTAGTAATTTTTTTGATAAAATAAACAACCTTTTGAATTTATAATGTCAATATTAGAATGGTTTTTTTGTTTTTTTTCAGGAAACCTCGTTTTTGGATGAATTGTGAAAAGTACCATATATTAATTCAAAACTAATTTCCCATCTAATTTATATATGTGGATAAATTATATTTTACATTGGTTGAAAACATTAATTGGATATTATTTTTCTAATTTAATAAAACTTAGGTCATTATATCATTTTATCATTGAACATATGTATAAAAACATACCAACAAATCATTATTTTTACATTAAAAACCTGTAATGTCAACCCGAAAGGGGAATTAAATTTATATTAATTTCCAACACTTCTATGAACATAGTTTAGAAAAATGGATTCCTTATTTTTAATCATATTAATTAATAATTTCTAAAAACGTCAACATATTTATTGACCAACATTTTTAGTAACTATAATTCAAATTAATTAAATCATTTATGAACAAATAGGCTTAACTATGGTCTAAATCACCAATTTTAGACCCAAAATGACCTAGAAACACATACAAGATAAATTCTGTAAAAATATGTATACCTTATACTACCATGGATATAATTTTTCGACTATTGTATCTACTTTACATCTGAAAATTTTATATGGAATTCATTTATCAAAATATTATAAAAGTGTCACTCCTCCTCCGCTATAAAAGGACTCATATCCTCTAGTTATTTACACCTCTAAAAGCACTAATTTTCCCCAGTATCTACTAAAATATCCTCCAAAAATAATCTATTTTTACTTGAATCCTATATTTTGGAACACAGTCTTCCACGAGGGCACATTTTCTCAAACCAGATGCAGTTACCAAATTAATAGGTAACACCCTCCCTCAAACTCATTTCATTTAATTTCATTTTCCAATCCAACAATTCATCATATTAAATTGTTATAAAAAATTATGCTATGTGAAATGATATTTTTTTTATTATAAAGGTTTAACATACACATACACAAACCTATATCTAATGGGTAACGAACAAATTGTTTATGTGTACGATGATCTATCTTCTCAAAAAATGATGATTATTTGTTCTTCCATTACCACCTATCATGGTGGAAATTATCATGGACACTATATTTATATAATATATATATATATATGATTTTTATTATATATTTTTGTTTCATTAATCCTTTTGACATAAAACACATTATATGTTCAGTTTGTTGTAAATACGATTATATCATTTGAGGTAGTGTGGATTAGTGCCCCCTCAATACAATGGGATTCATTCACACACTACATGGAATATATTAAGGATGAATTTAGTTAAATTGTATTATATATATGATAAAATTATTCTTCTATAATAATGATATTTTATAAATATATATACATGTATTTATTTTACATTATTTCATTCAATATGACAATTTAATGAAAACAATGTTCATCCTTACGAATGTCATACCGTCTATAAAAATGGTTTAATCTATATCACACACACAGATATATATATATATTATTAAAAAACAATTATAATAAATATAAATTATATTTATATAATGTTTTATATTCATCAAATAATTATATAATTATATGGACCAAATATATAACCAATTACAATATGCGAAAAACAAAGCGAATATTATCCAAAATTAAACCAAAACACATAATTGTTAAAAAGTGGGTAATATAAATTCATAATAAAAAATTATGTGATATTAGATATATTAAAATTTCTATGTGTTAGATTTATAAGAATATTATATTTATTATACATTAATTTTTTACGAGTACAACAAGATTCAAGACACATGGTAAGGGAATTTCATCTCACTCTTTATTTTTCAAAGATACATACCTTAACTAAGAGTCTCTTATTTTTTTGGTGCATATGATTCCCATGAATTTATTGTATTTATATTATACATAAATATTTTTTATTTACATATCCATTATATGGTATTATTTTAATAGGGTGTATGTTCAAATAGGGGTTTTTGGGGGCTTTTATATGTTCTCAAGTAAAAAAAGGTTTTCAAAAGTGAATCAAGCATATTTTATATGTTTTCAAGGATGTTGTATTATAAATGATTCCAGTTACATTATAATTTTTATAATTATTTTCAAATAATTATTTTTAATTATTTTTTATGTTTTAATTATCCTTTTGTTAAAAAATAGATGATATTTTTCCCAAGAATCATTTCTAAAAGATCATTCAAAATTATTTCCTATATAATATGAAATCATTTGGTGTTATGTATTCTTTTATAGGTAAACAATGGAATTTTTCAATTCATAATATTTCTCTAACATGTAATGTTTTAATAGAAGGATATTTATGAAACATATTTCCCTTTCAATGGTTATGTGATTTTGAAATTCATATCTTTTCACGGGTGATAATTTTTATAAAATAACTATAAAACCTATTTATTTTTATAGATGATATAATATGATTACATTTTCATGATACCCATTTTAATTTTTCAGTTATTGAAAAGTTTTTATGGTTTTTTTCACAAGTATTTATGCTTTCATTAGGAGATTGGTGTGACATATATCTCCCTCAAATCCATTGGGTAAATATTTATATCTCATGAGATAGACATATCTAGAATGCAGAGTTATATTGGTTTAATATTATAGTCCTAGAATGAGAAATGGACTTGGTTTTGTAATACAGATATAGAATGTGGTGGGAACATAGCGTAGTAAAGGACTTATTCCACTAATATGGACTTGGAAGTGAATCCATAACAATAATGGAAGTCATATTATATGTTTTTGTGCCTCCCATAATTACATGTATTATTATAATGATATTTTTTAATGGATTATGCTATTTATTTCTATAGGATTTGTTTCTTATGAACTTCAAAGAATTATGAATTTATTCATTATTAAGATCGTTTGTATGTATGGTATAGTATTATATTTTATTGGTCATGTTATCGTACCCTTATTCTCATGATTATTCATACATGTATCAGATTTTGACCCTTACTGAGCATATGATCCCCACCCCCTATTTTATATTTCCCATCCTAGGTTTTGAATAAATTTATTATCTTTGACGTGTCCAAGAAAAACAATAGTCAAGATGAACCTAGTTGTAGATAATGTTTCTCACTTATATGCTAGTGTTTATGTTTCCATGTTTCCAATGAAACAAGAATAATATTGTCTTTATACATCTATATTTATAATATTTTATGTATTATGAAAATGTTATTTAATTTATATTTCTGTCATGTGATGGTCACTATATTCACCCTTAGAAGTCGTAGTTTTGTTTGAAATAAAGGCAGACAAGATCATGAGGCTATGTCTGAACTACCAAATCTTGAATAAGGTGATCATGATGCAAAATGTATCTACTACCAAGGGATGATGAACTATTTTATCAGTTTATAGGGGCCCAATGGTTCTTGAATGTTGTCCACAATTCTTTCTATCAATTATTTTGAGTATGGGAAATGATATAACAAGGGAGACATTTGGATGTCACAATATCCAATATTAGTAATTGGTGATGTCCTTTGGCATGAAGAATGGCATAAAGAATTTATATAACTTAGTAACTAGACCCTCTTTACGTTCTAATACCAGTTTGTGGTGATTTCCATCAATGAAATCCTTATATATCAAGAGTCTGATGAGGATCACATGAGAATGTTTAGGATTGTTCTGTACATGCATCGAGAGTCCTGTATTTATGAAAATCTCTTGAAGATATAGTTCTAAAATATATATGCCCACATTATGGGGCACATTATATCAATAGATGGAGTTTTAGTGGACTCGAACACAGTTGAGGTAGTGTAATATTAGGATCTACCTATGATAATGATAGTTATATAAAGAATATATGGGTTAGAGTTCTTTTAATAAATAATAATTCCTAGTTTCTCCTGAGAATAATCACTTGTTACAAACATGAAACATAATGGTATGCCTTTCATATGGATTTAATGGTTCTAGTATGATTTTAAATAGTTAAAGATGGGTTGGAAGAGTGCACCCAACATGATATTTCAAGATGATGGTTTCGAGCACATGGTCTTATGAAACTCATCCTGAACATAGAATGGCTCCCTTCTGATGTATATGGATGTTCTCATTTCCCGTTGTTTACTCTAATTGAGACCACATGATAATAACTATGTGACTGACTATCTTAAGTTAGCAGTGGTAGTAATAAAATTGATGATGTGGTGATACTACCTGATGGGTTATTGGTTTATCGACTACTCTGATCGCAAGAGTATCCATAATATATTCTCTCAAAAGAAAAAAATCATGAGATAGAGGTGATGGCTATAGTTCACCCAATATTATGAAATCAAAATATTATACACTATATGGTAGGGGTACAAGGTAGAACATGCTCTCTGCATGAGATTATGGTGTTAGTTGACTAATGAATAATCAGAGCATTTGTCCATGTTGCAGTTATCCTTTTTAAATGGATATGGGGATTCTTACCGAAATAAAATGGCTTTCAACTCACATCACTTCTTTTTGAGTTAGGATGGATGAACTAGGAAATACTAAATATGAGACCCTATGTATTTATATATCCATTGCACATTCCACAAATGGATTTTCTGAAGAAGGGTAGATGATCAATCTTTTTAAATGATGCATAATGGTACCAGTGATGTTGAAGGAAGGGGTTCTAATAGATTCTCGTACATCTCCATTGGTGGTATATCAATGTTTGGAAAATATCTACCATGAAATCGCACATCAATTTTGGTGGCTAGGGAAGAGGAAATTAGTTTCATAGTTTTTCTCTCGATGTCATACTTGTCGGTAATGGAAGGTAGATAACCTAGTGCCACAAAGATTATCTCAATCCCTTAAGGATCCAGAATGAAAATTGGAAGGGATATCCATGTAATTCATGATGGGATTAACTAATAAAACCAGAAGACATGATTTTATCAAGGTAATCATAAACTAACTAATCATGTTGGCCCACTTCCTAGCTATATGAAATATGGCTTTGATAGAAGGATTTGGATATATGTACATGCAGAAGATAGTCAGATTCCATAGATTTCCATTGATGGTCACTTTTACATCTCGTTACTTCGTCACACCCTTGTATTCGAAGGGATTATAGGAGTCCTATTGGACTTAGATATTCTTAAGAATAACATTCCACCCTAAAACTGAACGTCAAAATATATAGACTATTCGGTTTCTCAAGAACATGCAATGAAGTTGTATGTTAGACTTTGGTATTAGTGTGTAAGATGAACTCCCATTGGTGGGGCTTATGAACAAAAACAACAACCATTCCACCATTGTAATGGTGCAATCCGAAGATTTTTAGGGGAAACCTTGTAGGTCACCACTTTATGAACTGACCATTGAGAGTTAACACTCATGAGGCCAGAGATGGTGTGCGAAACTATGGTGAATTTGAAGACTATACAAGAGTGGAACAATACTAAACTGAGATATCACAAGTGTTATGTAGATAGATGACATTGGACATTGGAGTTTTAGGAAGGAGACAATGTGTTTCTATAGGTTTCACCTAGATGTGGATTTTTGTGATTCTATCAGTATGACAAGATATCTCTAATTCTAATCATACCTTTTTAAATACTACATAGAGTTGGTGAGATGGAATACCAATTACCATTACCTCCGCTATTAGATCAGGTACACGATATCTTCCACATGTCATAGATGAGATGTATTTGAATAACCCACTGAACATTATCAAATAGAGAGAGCTGTACATTTAGGATGGATTTACCATTTCTAAATACATGGTAGAATCTCAAGATTATCATTATAGGATCCTCTAGGGGTGAGGTATATCATTATTTTATTACTGGTGGTAGCATGAGAATCTTCAGGAGAGAAAATCTGAGCTGGGGGCTCAGATTCATGCTCAATACCCATATCTCTTTCAATAACCTTTCATTTAAATTTTCAAATATGTAAATCCCTATGTTGGGTATAATATAATGACATGAATTTTAGATGAATTATTTTTGTATCTTATATGGATTAATTTCGATACTAGGTGATATGATGGGATGTGATTATGAGGCCCAATGTGCTCTGAATAAATCTTCAAAATACATTAATTATATTAAATTAAAATGCACAAAATTTTCTTTAAAATGTGGAATAATATTAGGAAAAAGTATCGAATCATAAATTTGATGTCAACATTAAGTTCAGAATATGGTATTTATCCAATGGGCGACATATCCTCGGTCATCACTAGTCATTTGTAAATAAATCATTGTGGGAACCTAAATGAGTAACATCATTCAAAGAATTATACTATTTCTAATTATATAATAATTGATTTAATAGTCCTTAAATAAAAAATTACGAATATATCCAATGGTTATACACATAGCCTTGGAACCATTGGAGATCTGTTTGAGAAATATTCAATTTATTCCTCTTAAACGAATAAAAACTAGATCATAGATTGAGGAACAATGCACAATGTAATTGAATGATCTCACCAACAAACACAACACAACTTCATTCTTCATCAATGATTTATCTGAATTTATTTCAGGTAGTTTTAAATTTTATTCATCCCCCATTATAAATTTCTATTATTAACATGAATCAATTGATGAACAGATGATTAATGGATCATGTGTATTGTGGGATGGTTTTATTTGTGAGGATTATTGGGGAGATTTTTTTTGAGATTGTAGAATATTTATATATTGTTGCAATAGAAATTAATTCAAATTGAAAAAAAATAGATTTAGGACTATTCCACTTATTTTTTCTTTTTTGTTCCTCCCCCAACTCATTAATCTCCATGAGCATTATTTGTTTGGCATGAGGTTTGTCATATCCTAATCAGTCAAATGTTTATCACACATTTCATATCACAATGATTTGATATCATATATCTTGGATCCTCATGACATGCCAATGGTGAGACAATAGAGATGATAAATAATTGGATGATGTGGGTACTATATATTTTTGTACTTCAACGTGCCCCAAAGAATGACAAAAAATTCGATTTTCTGGTTTTATTTAACATATAGATCATTATGATTCAATGATTGATTGACTAAATGATGTTTGATATACAGTTTTTTTTTCAGAAAAATGATCATCAGATTGATGTTTTGTGTAATGATAGGAATGAACATATCCTGATATAAAATTATGGAATATTCTACACTACATAATGTGTATTCAGACACTCACACAGTGTTGGGACACCTATAAAATGTATATCATTTCAGTAGAAACATAAGTATCATGCAAAATGTAAAACTTTTCACATAGTATGTCTTCCATCCCTGGATACATTGATTGTATCTAGAATGGTTAATAAACATTGTTTAGAGTACACAAGTTGGATCACATCATGTACTCCTCCCCAATAAAATAGCATAGACCAAGAACATCGGCTAACCCATGTTTGACACACATGCACATATACATGTGGTCGAACTATGTAATATACCATATGTATACTATCCAGGTATCCTACCCACTATATACTTCTACATTGAAATTGGTTAGAGGCACTGTTTATTTACCCGAGAATGACCTGGGATAAAGGGACATGGTATTTAACCCTTATACAAACATTGTACTTTTAAATAACGATCTGAAAGACCTTGTCCTATGATACATAAGACATGTTTTTAGTGTAAACTTACCTTATATTTTCCATTATTATTACTATAGAATCACAACCAACTAATAAGACTATGATAACATTAAAATTACTTCTGGGATATAGACATTGGAATCCCTTTGTGATGCCTAATGTGACATCATATTTTCATCTTCATGGACTCGGTGGAGTTCTTGGTATCATCATGACCAACACTATGTAGGCTCTATTCCTCTACATAGAGGGTTAATCCATATTGAGTTGTTAGTATCACCCCATGATATTGGATGTGATTCTCAAATTTATATCATATTCTCTTTGGACTATTAGTGTGTACTTATAATGGTGATGCCTGATGAGATGTAACGCTCAAATAGATGTCATCTGGGAAATAAAACTCTGGTGTGTGTTATGTTGGGTGATTTCATTATTGAATCTTCAAGATAAAATTTTAGTCTAGTATTTCGTGGTTTTGAATAACATTTTGAATATCTACCATTGATTATTATATCATGATATTATTGTTATATGTGACGTATTCATACACATGTATAGAGTTGATTGTAACTCTCATTATTATATTATTTGTGATTTAGGGGTTTCCAATTGTGTATTGATATACTCACACCCACACGAGCATTTCCTTCATGTATTGTGTCTTCTGCATATAACAGACCTTTTAATAGAGACCTTGAAGGACTATGACTAGATGGTGCCCAGTGAGACTGAAAAAATAGAGGTGTGTTCTTGTGGATTTTGATTGTAGACCCCAGAATATAATTTCATGTTAGAATTCTATTTAATACTCTTTTAGAGGGATTGTGTTTCGATGTATTTAAATTTCATTACCTCCTATCAAACTCTGTTTGTGGGTTTAGATTTATACATGAATGGTTGGTTAACTGTTTTTACATAATAGAATTGTATAGGAATGTAGATGTGTGCATGTTGAATGTTGATTAGGAAATGGCCTCCCATGTCAGTGATGTGTGTACTTGGCACTAGTCACATACGCTTCTCCTTTTTTATATAGGCTTGGAAAGTCATGATATGGCCCCCATCAGGAAAAGTCATGATATTAAGACAAATATTATATTATAATATTTCATGTGTTTACAAAATGGCCACCTACTGCACATATAAAATTGAGCCCCATGTTATCATTTATACACACCCTTTAATAATATTGTATCCTAAAAAAGAGACTAAAATACATTTAAAAAAATCTACCCACTACCTTGATTTTGTTATCACCATAAGGCCATCTCAAGAAAGTTTAAGGTATTATACAAACGTAGATATTTTATAAAGAGGTACTTATACTTATAGAAATATTTAAATAATAATTCATAATTGACATCATATAAATATTATATTACTTCTTAATTGATGAAATAATTGTCTATTATAGAATTAAAATCATTAATGTAAATGGTTTGACCATTTTATATCTATTTTTTATCTAATGGAATATTATACCCTCACTCTGGAATATGTACGGACTATTTTATCAATGAAGAGATGGATTTTATTTTTCATCACCATCTCAAATAGAACAATATTATATTGAATTAATAGATTGAAGTTATTTTTTTGAAAAATAACTGTAATTGTTTTTAATAAACTTATATATACCTTCTAACCCTCCCATTCCATAGAAATTGATAATGTTTCTCGTGTGTATATTTGAACAACCACCTCAATAAAGTTATGTGATTTATTTTTTTATTTCATATTTAAATGGAAGATAATATGGATATATTGAGTTAATATATATGAAAATTATTTTAATATTATAATTCTACAATGATAAATTGTTATTAACATTTCATTCGTTATATCCATTGAAAAATTGAAACATTACTCATCTGTACGCACAATCTTCTATCTCCACAATGTGATGTTATTCATTTTACATAACTATCCCATATAGATAGTTATTAATTAGTACATAATTTATTAATATGATAATTATGGCATAATTATTGTTATGGATTTTTTTAAACACTAAATAATTTTTGAGTACAAAAACTATCTAACCAAAACATGTATAAAAAACTAACTACATTTAACCAGAATAATGATTTCAATGAGAAATTGTTAATGGATAGGTAATTAAAAATTATAATGGAGTGAAATGTAGTTATATAATTTTTAATAAGGATTTTTTAGATATTTATAACATATTGAAATCAATTTAACAAGATTCTAATAGTGATTATGAAGAATATCATGGATTGAGGTATGGTTTTATCATCTCACATTATTATTTGACAAATATTCTATATGAACTTCTTGTTTATTTAGACTGTTATATATATTGATCATTAATATATTTAATTATTTTTCCCATGAATGTTTTTGGGATATTAAAATCCTTATTATATAATCTCTTTCATAAGGATATGATAATGAGATTACCAAAATATTAAGGGTTATTCGTCTCGATATTATTTCATTGAGATGTGATTCATGTTTTTAAAATATATGTTATTATACCATCAATTTACGACCAACATGTTATATTATATAATTAATATATTAATACTCAATTTATACAAATATATATGTGATGGTCTTTCATATAATAGGTTTATGATTCAAAAGGTTCTAAAGAGTCATGTTTTTATGTTACAATGTCATTTAAATTATGTATTATCTATATAAAACTTCCATTTTGGAAAATTATATAATAAATAACTTTTAAAACCAACAATAATTCTCATATTGATGTTATTTATAATATTTTCAATCATTACTTTGATTATCCTCGGTTTGGTAATTAATATTTTTAGGAATTTATAATATGAGAATCAATATTTAATTTCAATTTTCATTGAGAATATTTCCCCTCCATATTCATTTTATTACACATGATATTATGGATGTTTTTAAATTCCATAAAATATTTGATAATTATATTTCATATGAACATTTAATTTATTTAAAAATGATTAAATTGATTCTTTTCTAAAAAAACAAATACAAACACATTTTTAATTATTACAGACGTATGAAAAAAAATTATTTCTTATTATTATATATGGAATGAATTAATATTACCTATATAATTTTCTTTTAATCATCATGAATATTAATTACATTTTTTAAGGATTTATAACGAATATAATCAACACATTTTATATGAATTTTGTTATAAAGTGATACTAAATTTAAATGAAATTTTTCTCTTGATTTTCTACACATTTTTATGATGATTTATAATTTTTTAATCTATGTATATAGAGAAAAATAAACATTCATATGTATATATATATTTAATTTTCTAGGTTAATATTTTTACATAAAATAACAATCCATTAATTAATTGTATAGTTATAATTCAATTGGAAACATTGATAGATGGATAATAGATTCATAATTAAACTATATCATCTCCCAGAAATCTCTTTCTAACTAGAATCCTTCTAAGGAATAACATAAATTATACCTTTATATTTATACTAGGGAATTTAAAAACTAATAATGGGTGTGTTTAAATAGACAGTGATAAAATAAAGATATCAATATAATAAGGTAATAAGTGTATGGTAACATGAGAATAAAATTTGAAAAATCATAACCTACATTTTATTGATAATAAAAATGAGTCATTAAATAAATCACAGATGTTCATAAGACATGAAACATTAAATAATAAAAGAACACAAGCCATGTGAGCATAAATTTGTCATAAGACCTAGATTTATGCCATACACATAAAAAATTAAAATTAGTTCCTTAATAGTCATGGATTATTTGAAAGACAATCATAGTGGAATGTGTTCACTCCAAATATAATCATATTATTAATCACTCACTTACAAGACTATTATATTGGATAGAGTCTCTTATTGAACTAAGATCACTCCCCATTCATGTCATGTTTATCTCATAATACGTCAAACTTTAACCAATGAATTAGTGGTTTATATAACTTTAAAACCACACATCACATAATTAATATCATATGGATATGTTCCAAATGATCATAAAATAGTCATGATAACATAACCCAAAGATAATTGAATTGGTTTAATAATCCATTTATTATAATATATTACATTGAAATGAAGTGGGTTTTATAAGCATTTCATCACCAAATAAAGCATGGAAAAGAAATAGGTTTCATAATTATTGTATCATAATAATCATAAAAAATTAAATGATAGAATATGTATGGTATCATTATATCATATCCACATTACAGAATAATAATAATCATGTTTTATTATCCTTGAAGAATGGAAATACCATAAAAATATCATTGAAAAAAATCATCAGTAAAAATTCAATTCCAAATTGAATATCTCTTTTTAAAATATAAAAATATTCAAAATATTAAAGAAGAAATTTTATTTTCAAATAACCTCAGATACATGTAAAAGAATCTCTAAATTATGCTATCATATTTTGATATACCTTTCTTGTCATTGAAATTAGAATAAATATTACTTCAACATTTTCAGTAAATTTCAAAAGTACCATATTCGATAAAATAAAATAATATTAATTTTAAATTATTTCATATTAATAAATAAAAGGGTAAAAATGATATAAAAAATGGATAATATTAAAAACATTTTTGAAAACAATTTTACAAAACACAGTCCTTGATGAGAATGGATTTTCGACTAAAGTGAAAAATTTAGATGGTTATCCATAAAATATTATTTCATATTATCGATAAAAAATAGTGGAAAATTAAAATACATCTTGTAATTTCTAGAAATATCTATATTATAGTAAAATTTAATTTTTACAGATATATACTAATATTTCATCATTGGAAACATAATTACATACAATCCTAATAAAAAATGAGATTGTAACATAACACCCTTACCACTATGGTAACTTATAAATTATATGCCACATGAACAAAAATATCTTATATCGATAATTATAAACTCTATAATTAATAATTATAATAATAAATGAATTTTACTATCAGTTTATACACAATATTAAAAATAAGTGGTGAATATGGCACGTGTTCCATAGAAATAAAAATGAGATGAGAATCCCATATGGTAGTTCTTGAATTTGTTCATATATATTCAAAACTACTATATAATAAATATGTCATTATTATAAATCTATTAAAAGGACCATAATCAAATTAATATATATATATATATATCATTCCTCATATAATTTACTTATAACCATTTTCACCTATTAATTAATTATTTTTTGTTATAATCACTATTTTAGTAATAACTATTTTGTTTTCCATATACGTTTGGGATCAATTGTTATGTTTATTGTAAATTTATTATCATAATATAATCTCCATAATTTTAGTAATGTTTTAAATAATATATATATATATATTCATTATATACATATTTTGATTCATCTATAAAATTTTGTGATTGAAAAATAAATTAAGGCATTTATGGAAATAGTAGTCAAACTAATGTATGGCTGATGATTTTATTTTCTTGATAGATGGAATAATAAAATGGTGTATAGGAATTAATCTTCACAAAATAATTTTGATGTCATATATATATATATTCATTATCGATATACTTTTTACCATCAATTTCAAAATAAATTAAAAAATGTATCATATCACTATGTGGAGGAGGTAGTCCACAAGTACAAACAAGAAATGTTATCATTGTTAAATGGATTGGCAGGTAATATATTATATATGAAATAATAATTAAATATGTATTTTTATTTTATATATAATATATATATATATACTTTAAATGAATCATAATATCTAATTGTAAGAGGAAGGGATAGAAAAATATTTATATCGGTTCATGATGCGGTAGTCCGTCGTTAAAATAATGAAGTGTTTTTCTTTAATTTGATTATGTAGGATATTTATATAGGTTATTAACCTATAATAATAAAATATTATTATATGTATGATAAATGTTTTATTTTTTCTACACGTTTTTAGAATATTTAAATGCGATTGAAGAAAAAATAAAATGTAAATTCATGGTTAAGAACTATACATATTCATTGGATAACCACTTTAGGTTACTCCCTAAAGCCTTTCTATGATTATTTGAGGATAAAAAAGGGACACCCGTTTTTTGGAAGTTATTAAAATAAAGAATTTTACTGAATATTTAATGAACTTAAAGGGTTCATAAGTGATATTAGTAGTTGATAGGGGGGACCTTTTATAATTGATGTGAGTGTGACACATATAGTTCTTTAATGTATTAAATTAATTTCATACCAATTTGAAAGAAAAAGGAGATAAGAAAATGACACATTTTAAAACCTTATATTATATATGTTAATAATATAAAAATAAAATAGGAATTATACAATTTTTTGGTCCGTTATGCATTATATTATTTAGATTTACACTCAGTAAAAATTTCCAAACCATTACCATAGTAATTAATTATTATTATTTTTACTATTAATTATGGGAAAAAGATATGTTTTTAGTCTTATATAATATTAATTAGGATTATTATAAATATATAATAAATTTTACCAACATATTTTGGTTTAATTGGTATAATTTAATTATAAATTACACCCATAGATGCCAGGAAATAATTTTTTTAATGAATTTACCTTTATAAGTATAAAATTATATATCTCAAAATTCAACATGAAATTGTTTAAAATTACCCTAATTGGATTAATCATAATATAAAACAACTAATTTTAATTTTAATCAGTTATTTAAAAAATATGTATGTTTTTAAATTATATAAATAAAAATGTAGGTTTCAATAAAAATCTATATTATTCCTAGGAGTAAAACAAATATTTGATGATAAATATCAAAAAACCAATCTAAGATAATTTTTAAATTTTGATTAAAAAATAGTTAATTATTTCACATTTTTTCCACAAATTAGAAATTATTAATTTTAAAATATGTTTACAAAACACAATGAAACCAATTTTTAGAGAAATATATTTTATATGAATAAAACTAGATTATTATTTTTCAATTACAAGAAATAGTAATATATGTATTGTAAAAAAGTGGTTTAATATAATATATATATATAAATTTAAAATAGTTCAGTAATATTCTTGAATTTTATTTATTATGATACAAACTCATTGCTTACATAAAAACAACATTTGAAAAATAATTTCTTTTACATTCATTAGATTTTTTATTTTATATTATAACCAATTGATATGAAATAAATTTATTTCAACAATTATAACCATTATAATTGTAATAATTTATTTATTCGTATTTATAAATTATATTTTAATTTCTAAGTTATAATTATTACATTTAATAAAAATATGTTAATAATACAAAGTGATTAATGATAACTTGGTGTTGTGTATAACACAAGATATGAATGAATTTAATTTTATTTAAAAATATATTCCACAAAATCATAGGTTGTTTAATTTATTTGAAAGAAAATATTCCACTAAAATTGGTGGGTTTTTCACATTATTTTGTCAAGGTGAGTGTTAGTCATTTACATAACATTATATATATAATCTATAATCACCACAGGTCATTCCACATAAAGGATATCATTCTCTAGTGGTATGATATCTATGTTTAGTACATGTAAAAAAGTAGATATGTACATCATCAAGAGAGATAACTGGAACACATTGTGGACTTGAGAGAGGATAAGTGAGAGTAAAAATTGATAAACAATTTTCACTAATCGATCATGAATTAAAAAATATACAAAATATGTGAATAATTGTATTCCTTTTATTTTGAATAAAATAACCTTCTGAGTTGGGGAAATACATAGGAAAACATTCCCACTAAATCAAATTCATGCTCACAGTAACGATTGTAAAAATAACAAGTCTATTGATATGGAAATTCCTTGATTTGATATTGAATAGATATAACATTAGATTCCATTTCGTTAGTTACCTCAGGACCCACTATATTCATTTCTGAAACATCATCGCATTATGTTGGAGTTATGCATTCCTTCCGTAGAGTTCTTCATTAGGATTCATTTGAATGACAGATTAAAATATATTATTGTATGAAAACTAAACCAGTGGATGGTGTTGATCCTTACCACTGTTAAAATATAATGACCATGTAATCAACATATATTCTAGGGGGTTAATGGTTCTCCCATACTGAATATATATCTATGTGTGATAAAACACAATTATATATCATGATATTGCTGAATACAACCGAAGAACCTCAAGTTAAACCTTGGATCCTTGATAAATACAATTGAATGTGGTACTCCAGGAAACCATTCAATATCCTTTATGTATATCTTTGTAAGATGAGGCTGAGTGAAATATTCTCTAATAGTGATAAAGTGTACTTACTTCATAGTGTGGTCAATATCAACAAATATTTCGTGGTACCCATTATATGTTTTGGGTAGTCTGATGAAAAAATCTATAGTGATGTTTTACCATTTTCATTTCATTATCGGTAATAGTAAAAACATCTCTTTGTATCTTAGTCTCATAGACATAATTTTTTGACATACTAAGCAATGAGATATAATCTCTGTAAAATATATCTTCATTTAATCCAACTAGAAATAAAAATCATGATATCAATACGTATTTTTTACCTATATGAAAAATCGATAATGAAGAGATATGGTCATCCACTAACAGTACCTTATCAAAATTTTGTATGTATGGAAAACATAAACGGTTCCTGAATCATAACATTTCATCATAACGAAGTATATTTTCGTGATGATTTTAACCATTTTCTATGGCTATAAACATTAATTATTCTCCAATCTAGTACTCATATAGATTGATTATTAAACACCAAATTTTTATAGTTAGTATTTCCCATAATCCATCACGATTTACCCGTATATCATTTTAAATAAATTAATATTAGATTATTTGTGATCATCATCATATATAAGATTCCATGGCCATTTAGATTCAAACAATCAACCACCTTGGTCAATTTCGTAGGGTTGTAATACAATGGGATTTCATAATCTCTAATCACTACTAACCATCTTCTCTGGTTAATATTAAACTCTATCATTTTTCTATATATACATTAAAAATTTATGATTAGTATATATATCACAAATGATACCATAAATATATTGATGTTATACTATTAGTGAAAACTTATTATAGCTAACTCCAAAGGATTATTTGAGTAAATTTTCTTAGGAACATTCAATTCTCATGAGGCATAACATATCAACACATCATTATGCATGTGGAAGCATCCAAACGCCTTATATGATGTATCACTATAGATTAAAAAAACAATTCACCCCTAAAGTAATGAAAAAATAGTTTAACTGGAAAACTATCTATTCAGTTCCTTTAAATATTCCCCATGTTCATCTATACAAAGGAGCACAGATCATTTACATGTTATCCTAGTGAGTTTATTATAATATCATGAAAAACTCTTTAATATCTCTCATTAATATCCATATAAACCATGTAAAATTAAAATATAATTAACTATTGTTGGTCTTTGAAAATGATCAATAATTTATATCCTTAGTAGATTCAATTATATTTCCTCTCGTGAGATTATATTACCATAAAATGAATCATTTTTATCTATAACTCACAATTAGTAATTTTTTCATACAAATACTCCATCCTCTATGTCTTCAACAATATTCTCAATTGATATTCATTTTCATCCTTACAATTTGAATATATAAAAATATCATCTATAAAGGCTACAATAATCCAATCAATGTAATTTCTAAAGAAATTATTCATTAAATTATTGAATATAGTGTGGGATTGGTTATACAAAATATTATCAGTAAATATTAATAGTTTCTATTAATTTTGTGGAATGTTTTATTAGGTATATCAGCATTCATGAAGCTTAATTGATGATATCTAGAATGAAGGTCAATCTTGGAGAAGTATTGAGATAATTATAGATGATCAAACAAATCATCAATATTTAATATAAAATATATATTCATGGATTTGATCTTGTTCAGTCCCTGATAATCACTAAAGAGTCTCATCGTTTAATTATTCCAGTCATTAAAAAGAAAATTTTAACACATAGGTCACACATTTGGTCAAATAAATCACCATTAATATTCTATTGGAGTTTCTTTTTTAATTCAATCATCTAAATTGAGGACATTATATAGTTATTATTATAAATTGGTGTAGAAACATGCATGTATTCTATTTATAACTCAATTTAATGATTCAATATAAATCAAGGAATCTCTTTTGAAGTATATCAAAAAATCCATAAAAATAGGACTAACCTTGATGTTCATTTATTCCCCAATAATATGATAATAACACCCCTTTTGAACAGGAATTAATAACCACAAAATGGATTTAATTTCTATTGGAAGTTTATACTTATCATCAAATGCTGAATGATGGTATATTGGTTCCATATATCAAACATGACATCCCTTATTCAAATATTTATGTGGTCTTTTTGTATAGAAATATATTACATTAATATGATAAGATAAAATTCAACCGTAGGGGGAATTATATCAATTTATTGAAGAAAAATCCAACTATTTTCAAATAGATAATAATCAAAAAAATTTATATGTGATCAATGTACTATTAGGGTATTTCATTGAAAATTCACCACCTAATTGTTTTGGTGGAATTTAGATACACATAAAAAATATTTAGATATAAAAGTGTGTTTAGATACATTGTCATGTAATATATTAGTTAATCAAAAGTGGATGGTGAGTATACCATTCACAACATCATTATCATATCCCTTATCAAGAATAGTGATCACATGAAATTTCCATTTTTCTCTTACCTTAAATGGTTACTGATGTTGACCATGATCATTAACAGTTTGACTTGATATTTTGTTACAATAATTCATACACTCCATTAATTTGATACAATAGAGTTTGTTTGGGGAATTCATTGGTTCTTTCTATCTATTCGCATCATAAAGTGGGATTTAAAAATCTCATTATGTTTAAACAAAGGATATGATGAAATAACATGGGAAAAACTGTATCAAGCATGAGAATAACACTCAAAAAACATACCATGCATATCATAAACCATAAAATTGTGTAATAAAATTTATATTGGTATTTAATAAGACATGAATAAAAAAGGATTCATTGAAAATTTTATAGGAGGGAATAACATAGACATAAGTCATATACTATTGGAATGAAGATAATAATCAAAAATAATTTATGTATTAGTCATGGAACATTTACAAGTCCTTCATAGTGGAATGGGTTCACTCCAAATGCCATCATAGTAATAATGGTTTTCTCTAAATTCAATAATAATGGATTTTGTCTATTATATATCTTGGTTATTTATATATATTCTAGTCTATTTAATATCTTTATATATACATCATTACCCAATTCATTGGAGGGATACATAATTATATTCATACCCATCATAAAATAAAATTTATATAGATTTTTAATATAAGATCATAATTTATTCATCATATCATAACCCATATAAATTAATTTTTTTAGAAAATTCATTTTAATATAAATCGTGTAAAATAAATGAGTTTTATAAAGATTTCATCTTGGAAAAAACTATTGAAATGAAACATAAGTCGTAATCATCTTGTCCTAAAATTCATAAACCATATAGAGAAATTATTGTAATGATATCATATGGTCATATCCTCAGTATATAATAATTATAATCAATGTTTATTATCATTTATGTAATGAAATACTCTTAAATGATCCTTGAAAAAAGTCTTTATAAAAATACAACATTCAGTTTGAAAATAACTTTTTAAATTATAAAAATTTTCCAACTGTTAATGAAATTTATTACAATTTAAGACAACCTTTTAAAGTTGTTGGTTATTCTTTAAATAATTTATTTTTCATGACAACATTAAATACCACTCATGCCACACATAGTAAAATAATGACTCATTGTTTATTATTGATAAATATTTTAAAATAACTCATTTAGAAATTGAAAAGAATATTAATTTTAAAATTATTTATTAAAATTAAAAATTGGTAAAAGTTACTCAAAAATAACTTGATAATATTAGAATCATTCTTTAACACATTGAAATAAACTAATATATGATAAAGAAAGTATTTTAAATGGAAAATATAAATAATGTTATTTTTCATTAAAATACTTATTTTGGATTATTGTGCACATAAAGAGTGATAATTTAAAGGAAAATTTGTTATCTCCATAAATAAATATAGGATAATAATATTATTGTGTTTCTTGAATGATAAATCACAGTATATCATAATCTGAAACAGAATCATAAACAAACCTAATAAAGAAAGAGATATTAACATAAAACCCTTACTACAATTGTAACACTTTGAAATTTAATCCAAATGAAGGAATGAAACATAGATATAAATTTATATCCAATAATATTAATATTCATAATAATAACACACTTTAATGGGAAATATATATACTACAATAAAAGAAACAAGTGGTGAATTTGGAATGTTTCCCATGAAAAAAAATAGTGATGACAATCCCTAATATTGGGTATCAAATGCAACTATACGTGTTCCATCCTACATTATAATAAATATAGGTTTATTATTTTAGTATTACCATACCATAATAATATTTATCATTGAATTTATTATTTATATATAGTCTTCTATCACCCATTAATTATCAATTATTTGTTAAAATCACTGGTTTGGTTAACAAATAAATTGTTTTTATGAATGTTTTTGTTTAGTAGTTCTCTTCATGGTACAATGATTATAGTACCACCATCTATAGAATTTTAATAATGAATAATATTTAATATATATTAATTATATACATATTTATAGTTATACATAAAATTTAGAGATAGAAAAATGTATTATACCATTCATGGAGATAGTAAGACAGACGTACAAAAAAATGTTGTTTCTATTTTATACACATATGAAATGAAATAAAGAAATATAATAATTAATAAATATATAGTAAATTTTATATAATATATATCATATTTTTTTAATATATCCTTATTACCATCTATTACAGAAAAATTTTAAAATGTATCAAATCACTCTAGGAATGTGGTAGTCCACACATATAAACGAGCAATGTTCTCATTATTCAAATAACTATAAGTTAAGAAGGATATGTGATATTATAATTATATAAGTATAATTGTTTCAAAAATATCAAATATATAAATATATATATATATATTAAATCCATTATTTTATCCATCTATGATAGTAAGTGATGGAAAATTATTTACAAAAGTTCATGAGATGGTAGTCCTCCGTACACACGATTAACAGTTTCATTTACTATTTTATAGAAAAGAAGATGAATATTGGTTATTAAATTAAAATAATAATATCTAATTACATGGAAGTCAATTTTTTATTATTTCATAATATTTGGATAATATTTTTAGTATGTTGAGGTAGAAATAAAATGAAAATGCAAGGATTGAAAATGTACCTCTTCTTAAGAGAACCTCTATTGGATTATAACTAAAGGATTCCTAATATAGTTTTATGATCAAATAAGGGTATAAGGGTAATAAATAGGGGTTTTAGTTTAATATTTTTGTAGCTATGTTCTGAACCAAAAGTATTTTTGTGTGTTAATAAGAGAGGAGACATGGATCCCTTTTAAAATTGAAGTGGGTGTCACACTTATAGATTTTCATAATTTTAGTATAATTACATGTGTTTTTGTTTGATTTGATGCTAAATAATCGATCATTCCAAAAAACAAATGTATTATTAGTTTGTAATAAAATATTAATTATATATGATTTTTGATCATTTTATCCTTTACAATTAACTTTTAACCTCCTATGAACTAATTTTATACTTAACCACAGTAAATAATTTGTACCATCTTTACTATTTATTATGACCAAAAAGTAATGTGGAATTATTATATAATATTAAAAATTTTTATTAAAATTATTTAATAAATTTAATGAAATTACATTCACAATATTGGAAGAATTTAATTTAAAATTCACTCAGATGAAGTGATGGAAATGAGGTATTACAAAGAAAATTTTTTCATATGGTTAAAATGACTTTGTATGAAACATTAAAATTATATTGATTCCAATAACCGAAATACAATTAATAATAACATAAATGTTATAAATTTACTTTAAACCCATTTTAAAACAATTTGAAATTTTTTACATTCAATAAATATAAAGGTCGTTTATAATAAAATATTAACTATTAATAAAAAGATGAACTTTTCTTAAATATTAAAAATTTACAATATGTTAATTTTGAATGTTTAATTCAAAAAGTAATTTTCATTTTTTAGAATAATTTTTAAAAAACTCTAAAAAATTTAACTTTACCAATAAGTTCCCAAAACATGAAGAATGATCTTTTAAAAAAAATACAATATGAAAATGTAAAACCGGATTTATTCTTATCCCGTGACTACAAAAAATATTAGATAAATAATAAGATATATGAATGAATATGTAAAATAGAAATTTTATTAAAATAATTTACCTATAGTTATTAATTTAATTTGTTAATAGAAAAATAATGTTATTTACTTTCAAATGATTTTTTTCATTTAAAATCAATTTATAGCCACTGAAACAATATTATACATTTATACACCAAATAATTTTAATAATTTAGTTATTATTATTCATAATATAATATTTAATTGATATGTTATAAATATTACATTAAATAATAATATTTTAATATTATAATATAGTTCATCAAAACTTTGTGTTTCAAGTAACACAAGTTATCAATGAAATTAAATTGATTTTAAAAATATATATCATAAAAAAGGTGGTGTTACAATGTAATCATCCCTTAGATTTTCTTATTAATTAATGGGGAAATTTTATTATGATACCATTTACAATATTTATTGGGATTTTTTTGTTGATTATGTTTTGAGTATTATGTTATGAAGACCATTTCAAACATGTCGGTTAATTATTCTATAATTAAATGATTCATGCTTTTGTTATATTTTTTCTTATATATATATATATATGTGATTTTACTTATGTGAATTGTGGGCATAAAATTATTTAATCCTATAATTCATTGTGTAAAAAATGATATCCCAAGAGACATTGTGAATTAGATTAGTGAGTGAACCCAATTTTGTAGGGGACTCTATCTAATCTGATCATCATCGTAGCGACCCTTTTATGATGAAATTATGGGAATGGGGAGTGAACCCAATCGATTATGGGATACATCCCACTATTAAAACATTGGGAGTGATCGTAGAATATGGAAATAATTCTGCGTAAATATTATTATACTAAAAAATAATTTCTTAGGATAATGATATACTCTCATTCCTCAGGATTAATTATTAAAATTTCAAAATTTTTATGACTTACATCACTTATTATGTTAATGTTTTATGCCATGAATCACAACGTATGATTAATGAGTGATAGGTTTTCGATTTATTATGTTGTTTTCATTTAATAATAACGTTTTTATAATCTTATTAATACATATGATGATTCATTTATATCTACCAGGATTATCCATATGAGCATTTGAGACCCCCCTATCACATGCATTAATTTCCACAATATATAAATAATATTATTTAGGATGATATGTATAAAATTGTATTATGTTTGGAGAAATTTTTTAGGAGACAAAAAATTATATATATGTAATGAGAAAAGATGGGAATAATATTAAAAGTAAATATTTCATGAGAATGAAATTTTTGTTTTTAAAAAATGAGTTTTCCTTAGTTATCTAAAAGTGTAAACAAAAATAGTCTGTTATATATTTGTTAATCAAAATTGGATTGTTATATTGTAATTATATATGATTAAAAATAGATCTTTTCAGTTTTTTTCAATCCAATATGTATAGAATTTCTTTTTATCATCAGGTCCTAGTGTATAAATCGAAGGCTATTACAATCATTCTCCCAATAGAGTATCAAACATTGAAATTTACATTCGGTAACTAGTAAAGCTATTACATGTTGTAAATAATGGTATATGGATTTTGGAGGTTATTTTAAGTATAAATTTGGATTGTATATTAAAAATACTCATATTTAGTGTATAAAAATGTTTTTATTAATTTGGGATTTCTTTTCATAGAATGGTTCAAGTTTATATGATTATTTATTGAGTGAAAATGATCATTAGGTATTCTATAGGATATTGAGATTACCCAATATCTATAATAAAATAAAATAAAATTGACTATTAGTTTTAGAAATCTGTTCTAGAATAAATCTACGGTTATTATATTGTATGAACATTGATAATTTTAGACATAACAATGATTTGATCGTTAACAAATGGTCTATTAAATTTTAGAAGGTTCGAATATGGTTGAAGACCTACTAAAAATTTACACATGTGATAGAGTATTGTGATATGAAATTAGAAAATAAATCATAATTTAAAACCCTATTTGTATTTTTGATTTATCATAATATGTGAATTTTTTGGGGAATTGTTTTGTGGATCAGGTGTGGTGACAACGAACCATTGTCTGGTGTAAATTCTAAAGCGGGGGACACATATTTGGAAATTGTGTCTGTATTTATTAACAAGAGGCATATGAGGATGATTTAGGGGGATACAAGATAATATATTTTAGGTTTTTTTAAAAAATTCAATAATATATATTAGAAAAATTAGGAAAGTAAAGTTATTAGAGTATTATGATCTAGATGAAATGAAAATTTTTGAATCTGAAGTATAGAAAGTTGTGATCATGTTTTAATTTATTTAGAAGTTTTTAAAGGTATAAGGGTATGTATAAAAGCCTCAATGGAAATATTTATGTTCGGTTAAGTGAATGAGACTAGTTTTAAACAGAATATAACATTTATATTCCTCATGGAATCCCACTGAGAATCTAGTGGTCTTAGTGCTATGGTAGTCTAATTGCCCGTTCAATATAGTAGTTTATGGAAATAAATACGAACCCTCTAGAGGTCTATAGGGAGTAATTTAGTGAACCAAATAATCTTAAAAAAAGTGGTGGAGTTAGAGGTGGTGGGTGTTTCCTTATTTATGAGGGTTTTAAACATCATTTATTGGTTTTTTCATATGGGATGGTTATGTAAGGGGGAAGGGTCTACCTTTGGCTTCCTCAAATCCTCCCATTCTATCTATTGATACAATGTGATTTAGGATAGTTATATATAATATTTTTAGGGTAAATATTCTTATTTTTCTTCCAATATCATCACTATTATTTCCCCCTAATTTTGGGATGTTCAATGTTGTAATTTATGTAATATTTCTATAGATCATGATAAAATATAACTAATTTCATGTGTATTTAGATTGAAGTAGTTAATGGATGATCTATGATGAAGAATAAAATTTATTTAATTTACTATCATTAGTGTAAAATAAAATGGTAATTTTAATAGTTTTTCATATTTTTTTATTTAAAAAAGGATTGAAGTATGATTTAAAAATATTTATTTAAAATTATGTTTAGGGGAAATCCACATGGATTTGGAAACTCATTAAATATGAATTGGGATTGTTACACCATCCAATGAGTTTTAACCCAAATATACTTATTTTAATAACTATTTGAAATTAAATATAAATTATTTAAATTAATTAATTTGGACATGTGGCTTCATATGGGATCTTTTGGAAGAAGATGTCATCGATGTGGTCTTGGATTATAATTTTGTTAAATTAAAATAAGGGGTTATATCAGGGAATTATGTAGGTGTTTTATAAATTGTAAACTCATTAATTTATAAGTGATTCATATTTAGTTTGATATGTGGGAATGATTACTCGTGTAGGGTTACTTAGATGTGAACCAAGATGTATAAGAAATGTGAGATAGTTAGTTAACACATAATGGGAATGGAATAGAAATCCCATTCATACTAGGATAGTCTAGAAATTTCCAATATATCATTTCACATTGTGTGGCTCAGTTTGATTAGAGTAAAACAAAAAAAATGGGGTTCTAATGGTCGTGTTGTGTACAAGGTCATCATGTGGTATCATTTGGTCATGTAAGGGGTATTATTTTAGGATTTTTTGTGATCAAGATATTATCAATGGTTATTAAATCATAGAAGTGGATTGAATAATGGTTTTGGAATGTCCTTATATCGTTGGTATTTACCTAAATATTATTGGATATTGTTGTGATTATTTAATATAAGGGAATGTATTATCATATTAACATAAAGAGAATAATTCAATTTTTGGAATAAGGAGTATCATGATAGATTAAAATATACAATGTATAGTGGAACAATGACATGATAAGATGAACGGTTTTCTTATGGACTCAATATGTGGTATAATGGTAATTTATACCAATGGAACCGAATCTCACCTCGATTTATAACACGAGATGGATTTAGAACTGTGTAAATTCGTCATGACCTAGGGAGATGACATAAAAAGTGTAATATGAGTTATTAGATTATTTTACTGCATTTTATTTGAGAGTTGAGGTTTGAGAATAAAATAAGAGGACTGTAAGAGAAATGATCTTTTTGTAGATTTCAATTACTGGGATGTAAAATTATGACGATGAAATGGATAAAAATGTATGTTTCGTAATATGGGTGATCATTAGGGATGTTCTAGGCATTATTTGGGTATTGTAACATATCAGATGAATTAGATATGAGTTATGTTCTATATATAGTATATAAAAATTTTAACCAATCGCGATTATCTAGTTAATAGTATATTTTTATTTATTTGTAGTGTGATTCATGTGTTATTATTGATTTATCTGATTGTGGATTAGAATGATCAGGAAAATAATGAGTTTGGACATCTATGGTAGAAAATTCACTTTGTGGGAGGATAATGAGGTAATTACTCTATAGATCAAATCATTATTGTTAAGGTACAATGGTTATTTGGTTCTTATTGAATGATATTTTTAGGGAAAATATGTGTGTTATATTCTCTTAATTATGTCTTTTCATCTTAGTGTATATAATTAAGTTAGGTCCATGAACTTATGTATGTTTTATCTAAGGGGATATAGTGATATGGGTAATCCCTATGATTCGTTTAATGGATATATTTTTGTTTGGGACCTCTGTTTAATACTATTACCAATAGTGAGACCATATAGTTCCTAGGATACTATATAAAATTATCTATTGCATGAATTTTTTTCTCAACTAACATTAGTTGATGCTGGTTGGGTCGAGCGTCATAGTTATCTAGTTAGTACAAGACTACATGACATATTTTTTTCATGTGGTGTATTTTATATTTTTATATTAAATCATATATAAAATCAAATATTTTAATTTTATATTATTTTTGGGGGCCTATTAATGGTGTATTATTGGGTTTTTTTCTCATACCCTATAGTTTCACCATGGTGGACATAGAGATTTTATGATTTAATTTCAAAACTAGGCATGATCTATTGATAGGGATGAATGTTTGAAAGGTTTATTGGGGTTTTTTGATGGATATGTGGTGAGGTTATGGAACTATATTATAGTGATGTTTTCTATTTTTACCTATTTATTATTATATCCTTCCATGAATATGATTGACTAGCTGATGAATATCTAGTGAATATATGAATGATTTATATTGATCATGGGTTTCATCGTGATAAACATTTATTTTTTATTTTGATTATCATATTTACACTATAATTGAATTTTCATTTTTTTTGTAATCTTTATTGGTTCATTTATTTCTTATTGTTATACATGTATGATAAATTAGATATATCATCCAAATTGATATTATTATAATCCTATCAACATATGACAACTTATGGTTGAATAAGGGTCACACCTGATGATATGTGTAGACATTGATCAATTACTATTTATATAATTTGGATGAGGTATGTTTTAAAATCGTATGGAATAAATCACTACTAATAATAATTATATTCTTATCATGTAATATGAAATGTAATTATATTATATGTTATAATATAAAATATTATTATACATTTAATAAGTGTTTTTATAGATTGGTTTTCAGATATAAGTCATTATGCTATATTAAGGATTTAAACTCAAACATGTCCCAAAATTTATTAAAAAACACGTGCTATTAATATTTCAATGAATCCAATATCTTATACATGGAATGAAAATATCGATATTATAAAAAAAAATTGAGGGATATTTATCAAAAATCATAGGTCACTCATGAATTCATATGTACTAAATTTATCATGATAATATCTCAACATTATTATAGAATAGAAAGAGAATTCATTATAATATACATTAATTGATAATAATAATATAATCGTATATCAATTATTTTTTTGTAGAGATATATTTTGTTTAATAAATTTATTCTGTTGATCTTATGTTATTTTTATAAATATTATTTTTTCATTATATTAATGTTTACTAATGATTATTGGGGGTTACATTACATTATAATTTATTTTAAATTTCATGGTAACTGTAATATCTATTTATGATTGGTTTTGTCTCATGGTATGTTCACATGGACCTATAATGGATGATTAATGAACTAAATATTTATTTTTAAGGGTTATTAAGGATTAAAACAAGTATTTAATATAAAATTAGGAATATTTTAATTCCTTAATTATTTATTATCTATTTTTATTCATTTATATTTATTTATTATTTTTATCCACACAAATGAATAAAATATTGGTCATATTTAATAATTCTTTTGGTAGTAGGAACATTAAATTATTTATAATTGTTATATAGTTATTTCAAAATAACCATTTTAACATAAATTTTATTTTTTACAACATATACTTTTATAAAACCATTTTTTGTTAACTGACCTCCCTCAACTCTTTCAATCTTATGTCACCTATTTTATATATTTAATGGAACTACATGATCATTCACCATAATTTAATGTTGATCAATATTACTTATGTTTGTTGAGGGGATATAAATCATCCTTTGATGTCATTATAAACCAGCATATCCAATATAGGATTGTGAATACATAAAATCATATATTTTTAAAATAGTGAAATATGTGAATGTTCTTAAATTATATAATATTGCATGATAAAGGATGGAAGAAAAAATTTAATATTAATATATTAAATCTCTCTCTAGTAAAATAAATTAAATTTAATTGTCAATTTTAATTCCTTGAGAATATATTTGTCATAAAATCAATGATTGAAGGTGTTATTGTTTAAATTACTCTCATGTAATATGATAAATCCCTAAAATTTTACAATAGATGATATTTTAATAATTTCACTAATACCTATCTATTTTGGAATTTATATTATAATACAAATGATGACACATAATTTTTTTTGGATTCTACATCTATGATGATTTTTTATGGAAATAAAAGTAGAAAATTAGATTTTAGTTAAAATATTTTAGAAGAAAATATTCCAAACAAAGGAATATATTTTAATTTTAGTACATTAGTATGTTTTATTCCAATTATTATTATATACATAAAATAAAATAATCCATAATTAATTATACATGAGACACCTGGATGTGGAGTGTATCACAATATATATGTTTTTACACATTTCAATACCGAATATATATTTTAGGACACATGGAGGAAAAAATAAAATCATGTAGAAGAATAACTGAAATAGAATTATATAATGAAATTAAATATAAATAGTTTACATATTGGAAAAATTAATAGAAGGATAACCTATGGATAACAAACTAGGTAACAGATGTTGATATGATTTATGAGATATAACTACTAGACCGTCATCTGAAACCTCCTTCATGGATAGAGGATACAAAATAATGATTAGATGATTTCATTTCTAATGTTGAATAGGATTTACCATGCGAAGATGAATAAAAAATGGTATAAGAATACACGAAACATGAATATTAATAATTAGAAAAAGATAATGATATTAGAGGATATGATATTTAGTTTACCTCACATTGAGATTATATCCCTCCTCTTGATTTTTGTTTTGATGTGGTATTATGTTATTTCATTATAACAACCAACATATACTCAAGGGGTTCTTCAATAGAGAACAATCAAATAGATAATGATGATGGTTAAAGAACGATATATATTTTGATGGTTTAAATAACGTTAATCTAAATTTAAAATGATTATATATATAAAATGGACCAACACCTCTAATTAATCAACCTATTTCATTTCTGGAGCCTATATAACTACTACTCCAGTAATTATTGATAAAAAACCTCTTTGGGGGAAACACATGTCTCATAATAACATGGAGAGAGGACTGAATTATTAACATAATATTTTGATGTGATAGAAAATTAATTGAATGAGTATGTTGTAATTGGAATATGTAACATACCTGTTCATGACAAGGAATATGATGTAAATAATATTCTTTTTATAAATTACTGGATTGGAGATAATATTGTTGGATAAAGAATAAAAAAGGTGGATCCTATAATAGTTATTTATGAAGATATAAATCAACTTTCATAACCTAATTTTAATGATATAACAATTTTATGAGATGTTATATTAGTACTAACACTAGAAAAAATAACGTAGTTTTCACTATTTGAGTATAAAAAATTGTAGGAAAAAAAGAAAATGGAAATGTTAGATTTGAACCCATTATAAATGGTATTGATTTACAATGGAAATTTAATATAATATTTTATTATTCTTTAAATTTATCAAGGAAAAAATTAATGGATGAAGACCCATATTAATTCATTAAAAGAGATTCTATATAGAAAATGATTTTTAAAACATATAAGGTCTTATATAATTTTGGTGTTTATGTAATACTAAATATCAAAATGAATGTTTTAATATTAGCTATTATTTCTACTATTTTTAGATACCATAATATTTATATAGTCAAATCATTTATATCTTTAGTATTTACAAAACTCTATCAGTGATTAATAAACATAATAATATGGGGATAAATGATTTTATCATGATATAGATGATATGATAAGATATATTAAAAATATGAAAGAGGTGGTTGTTACCTTGTTATGTTAGTTATATTAAATTTCATAACATTCACCCAAAATTAAATTTCAAATCTATTTATATCATAGATACAATATTGAGAAGATCACAAACCATACTTACCCATTAATAAATCAACATTTTACTACTCTAACAATAAATTTTATTGTTATGGTTCAATTGATGATAGATATTCATGTGGTAACTATAACCCAAGTAGGTAAAATTTACCCATTACATATTATTAATGGCATGTAAAAGGTATATATATAATTTTTTTTCAAAAACCTGACATAGAAAAATAAATTTATAAGGAAAAAAATTCAATTGTAAATATATAGAATGACAAATAATTCCTTTGGTGGAGTAAAATAATTTATAAAACATGTAATGGATTGTTTTCTAAAGTAATTTATCATGGTAATGTGGTTGGAAGTATCATTTTATACATTATATAACACATAAAATGATTATAACTATATAAAAATTAAACAATGTTACCACCTATAGAAATGGATTCGATGAATATAATTGTTAAATGGAATCATAGGTTCATACAAAATAAAAAATATTTTCATGAAAATGATAATTCAAAATATTTTTAGTTTCATCGGTTTCAGACTATTAAAACATTGGATATTTAAAAAAACATCATAGAATATAATAACACTGAAGATTATAAATTTATTTTCTTGATGTAGTTCATAGTATCATACCTTAACAGAAAAACATACACCGCAGTTTGATTTCTCATTACAAGCATCTATGAATATATTTGTCCCCTGTAAAAAATTAAAACAAGAATGTCTAAGTCATAGAGTTCAAAATAAAAATATTTTTTCATTTATATTGTCAGCACTACATCAATGAATACATAATTTTTATTATTCTTTCATTTATTTATATATATTCTTTATGATTTCAATTTTTTATTTTTAAAAGTTCACTAAACATCCCCCGAAAAATATATTTTTTCATTATAATTTTTTTTTAATTATTGTTTATCTAAATATTTTTTCAAATTAACTCTATCATGAATGTGTTAGCCCTTTCTATATTATTACTTACATATACATCTTTGATTCTATGTTCTAGGTTTAGTACTTTTCAAATTTGATTTTTAATATATTATTTTTTATTAAATCCTTATTTTATATAATATTTTTTATCATTATCTTTTACTGTAGACCATGATTTATGATATTTATATAGGGGAATATTTTAGTGATATGTGTGTAAATTAATTATATTGAACATTAAAAAATAATTATTAATAAATGTTTAACATGTTTATTTTATGTGAACCACAAATTATTTATGGTTCAAGATAGTTTGCAAAAAAAGATTAAATTTGACTAATGTTTTCTTGGGAACATTATGTGGCAGTGATAGATCAATCATGTAACATTGACAATATGTTATACTTTTACAAAAGAAATATGTTTCTGTGATAAGTTATTCATGAGGCCATGACTAAATAAAAAGAAATTTCATTATACATAAGTTATAAATATATTTTATGGGACTTACTTCAGAGAATAACTGAAAAAAAATTAGTGTTTCTATGTTTGTTGAAGGAAATAAGTTAAAACCCCGTAAAAATAAGGTGATTTTGATTATAAATGAATATAACTATGAAGAATAATTAATAATATCATGAAGAAGAATTTATGTGACCAAGGATAATTTTAAACATGTTCATGAATAATACAAATAATTATATGTATTAATTATATCATACAAATAAATATTGTTATATTAATAAAATTCAATATTAAGAAATAAAGATATTATCATGTCTACAATGTAATGTAGTATAATGAAAAAAATTAACTTTCAATTAACTTTTACTAATGAAAAATAATTTATATGAAAAAAAAACCCTAAAATATTAATATTAATTTTATTTTTCATATATGATATAGATATAAATCATTGAATATGTATTTATATAAAAAAAGAAATAAGGGAACACAATGTATCAACCCAAACTTTTTATATTTGAAAATTTATTCTTGAATTATTTATTTTTTCAAATTTTATTAAATATTATAATATAAAATACATGAACTGGATAAAATTTATTAATATAAATTTCCATAATATTAAAATAAATCATGTTACAAAACAAATGATTTATTAAATAATCAAAGATAAATTATATAATATTTAATAGGATCAATAAAAATCATTAAATTATATTTTCTATAAAATTAAATAATAAAACAAATAAAAAATTGCAAATAAAAAATATACACACTAATGTAAACTCTATAGCCCTACAGTCCCCCATGGTCATCACTCATGCAATTATGTTTATAAAAATAATGATAAGAGTCAGTTATATAATAAAAATTACCAATAGAAGTGCATAAACTTTATAATAAATTCAGTGAATGACGAGGTCTGAGACTGGTGGAGTATATATAGTGTTTAAATTGAAATTTTACTATTAGGATATAACTATTATCTTATAGTTACATGATCATTGTAATGTGACAGTTAGATTACCATTAGAATAGTAAAAATACCCAACGAAATAACATAATACGAGTTGAAAGTTAAATTAAAAGTAATTATAATTATATTATTATAATTTTTTAATGAATCTATATAATATATGAATTCATATGTATGATATTATAAAATTTTAATTACTAAAATAGATTACATAATTTATCCCCCATAAAAATAGTCTTATATATTAAATATGAAATTTTTATTGTAAATATTTATTTATCAATCATAATAATTTATTTTGATAAAATTAACATGATATATGAAATCATCATTTCAAAATTAAAATATCGTGAAATTTCAAGAATTGAAAAAAACAATATTTTTCAATGAAAAGTAAAAAAATATAGTTTCTATTTATTGTATGTTTTATGGATTCTTAAATATGTAATAATTATGAAGTAATTAAAAAGATAATCCTTAAAAATATAATTTTACTAATATAAAATATTTTAATTAATTAATATAATTTTTTCAACATGTAAATTATTTTCTAAAGTATAAAATGGAAATTAATGTATTTTAAAAAAACCTGCTTTTTTAAAAAACATGATTTTTTAAAAAAAATATTTCTTAGACAAATTGTTACATTAGAAACTTGATCTCCATTCTATAATGAATAAAATTCAAAAATTATTCATTAAATTTACAAAACCATGATAAAAGCCTAGGTGTAATACAATGGGGTTTCATGTTCAAATATCTAGATTTCTGAGGCCTATATTTATATTCTAATAAACAATTCTTCTCATTTGGTTATAAATTCCAACTATACACCCCATTTAATACACGATTATACTCATATTCATGTCCCATGCTCTCTATTTCTCTTCTATGTCCTTCGGATTATTCCTTGAAATTTTAAGGAATCTCCCTTCAAAGATAATGATGTGATATTTAATGAATGGTTTTTTCTCCCTCCTTAATTCAATCCAATCAATTATGTTGTTATAATAATTTTTATTTCAATGTAGGTATGTTTTCATGTGTTCGTAACCATCCTTTACTATAGTATTTTATCCCATATTAGTAAGATATTACCCCCTCTCTCATTAATCAAATACATGATCATTTATTTAATCATTTTATACAACAAAAATTCTCCCTTGATTTTTCATGTCATACTTTTGTGTTGTTAATAACCAACCCTATATTTATTCAACGGTATTTAACAAGGTCAAAATATTATTATTTTTACGGAATTATATTAATGAAACCCACATTCATTAATTGTTGGTTTGAAATTGTTAAATAATTTTTTTGTTATATGATCAATGTGAAAAATATGCTGTTAGAAATAAGAAGGGTGTGACATAATAACACTCCAATGAATTGTGTTATGTTTTTATCTCCTGAGATACAATAATTGATAAAATGGAGGGTATCATAAGTATACTATTTTATATTTCTTTATTATTTTTCCATGACTTATAGTCACAATAATATGTTAATATTGTTTTCATATTATTATGATTCATTGATCTTAGGATATCACCCTATAATGTAATGATTAGTTTTTAGGTACATGATTCAAACATGTTTATGTTATCATTATATGAATCATCACTCACATTAATTAATTATCATCATGTTATTATTTATCATTCAATTACTTATATTTCTATCTCAACTATTTTTTATGTATGTCCCTAGTTTATCATGTTCTGTATTACGATTTAATAGGAAAAAGGATCACATTATTGAGATTTGAAATATTTTTGTCAATTTTTTATTTCATGATAATGGTTTATGTATGTTATATTGGAAAATAATTATACCAGTTTATCTATATATTGCATTTTAGAATTACCATTTAATAAAATTTGTAAGGAAATTTAGCATGTCATAGTTAGTAACATTGTAAGAATTAATAATTATTGGGGATTAATATTAGAAAAAAATAGTGAAAACCCAAATGGAGTTTTCTGTATTATAAAAATTCATAACTTTTGGTAATTTTATGACTGTGTGGTCTTCAAGAAATGAAAACCTCAAATGGATACTACATTTAAATGTGTTCCAACATAAATTCTCCTAGGGGTAATAACCATAAATAGTGATATTTTGGTATTTAAGTAATCATTAATATCGGAATGATTAGTGTGCCTTAAAAAACACCTTTTAAACAATAATGGGGGGTCTTTTGTATATTTATATGTGAATTAAATACTATTATTTTATATTTGAATATAATTTTATATTATAGAAATTAATTTGAAATAATGCATGGATATCTCAGATATAATAATATATATTCATATATTAGGGTATATATGTCATTCAATTAATTTAAAGAACATTCTCTTTTTTAGTATTATTAAATCTCGAATCCTTATTCCAAAAAATTACTTTATTTTATAAAATTGGTTAAAATACTATTAAATTTTTTGAAAACATATTCCATGAGGAATGTAATTATTTCCCAAAATAAATTCATAATATGATGACACCATTTGTTTAGAACATCATGGACATACTAGAACAACTAACTCTACGTTTGACTAATCAGATAATTCATGCGTTAAATCACCATAACATAAGAGAAAATTTGATTAAATTTAATTATTTATAAAAAAATGGTCACCAACTTATAGTAGATCTTCCAATCACATAATTTAAATTTAATTGATTAACTATATTGTGAAAATATATTATTCCATCAAATGGGTGGATGTGGAGAAAACTTGTTTTCTATCTATTGAGTAGTCGAAGAAACAAAAATGTTGTGTAAATTGATTAGGAATAAAAATAATAATGAATAAATAGAATCCCATGGATGGGGAGAATCAAAATTAAAATTTTGATAAACTTCTCTAATGCAATATAGATCTTACAATGTATATTTATTTGTTATCTCTCGATAAAATGGGGATTAATCTATTGAGACATAAAAAACATCCCATTTATTTAATGATATGTCTTTTTATTTTTCATGGATTATAAATTTAAGGATTTATACATATTTATTATTATAAGTTTGATTATTTTATAAAACATATATATTTTAGACCTTGAACTGTATATGTAAATTGTGTGACACTACCTCAAATACGAGATTGATATAGATGAATCATAGTGGTCTCGTTGGACTTGATATAAAAATTGTGGAATAAATTTTAACTCTATCAAAATATCATATAATACATAGTGTGGTAAGACAAACCATGTTAACACATTACATAAATTTTTACATAAAAATACTAAGAACTATCTCACAGTTATAATGATGTGTATCATTTTTGAAAATTAAGGATATCAATAAAATGAATTCTGGAAGTATATAAGGAATACCAATAATGTAATGGTAGAAAATAAGGGTTCAAAAAATCTCCAACCAATGGTCTACTTTTTAAATTATAATTAACTTGAACTCTATAGAAAATATTTCCCAATGATAAGGGTTTTCAAAAACAACGTATGATAAAAACTCCACGACCACATGAGTGAGGATAAGAATATTACAATAAAATGGCTGAGTTGGATCTAGGAATATAATTTGGGAGATGCAAAGTGTTTTTTCATTCCTGAATTAAAGTTAAATAATCTAACATGACATAAATAACATAATAAATTTATTATTTAAATAATAAATCCCTAAAAGTAGTCTCACAACTCAAGGATATAAATTTTTGTGAATTAAGATTAACTACATAATGACTATATTTTATAACAATTAAAAAAATTTCTCAATAATATTTATCACATAGGAAATTTATAGACATCTAACATGACATAATCATCATCATCCCCTAGGGAAAAAAATTAGGAAATGGGTGAGCAACAATGCTTTGTGATGTAAAAACACATCAAATTGTTTCTGATCATAAACATGAAGGAGAATATTAGGAAGTAAATAATTTCATAATAAAATATCTATTCAACATAATTTATAATCATAAAACATGTAATATTAATATAACATCATAAATATATCATTACAAACGATATATTTTGTCTTCAAACAAATCTGAATATTAATATATTTGGCGAACATGACATAAATATGTAGAATACTTTAAAATTATGGTATAATCATCAAAACATGGTATTTTTTGGAATGGAAATACAGATTAAAAATTTGGAATAACAGGACAAAAAAACTGTATATATGGAATAAAATTATGTATAGAAAACCCATTGCGAGAAAACAAATTATGCTCATATAGAGGTGACCAAAATAATTATTTCCATGATACATTATGTGGGAAAACCCATAATTCCCACACCTATGTGAAAAAAAACATTACGCCAGTGACATTTAATGACTATATTGTAAAACATTAATTTTTAGTGATTTTGATGGATTTAGTATATAGTTACTCAAAAGTGACATGTGTGTGGGTTCATTAACATAATATATGGGTTAGTGGAGTGTTATATGATAAGATACAAACCTAAAAGGATCAATAATCATGAAGGGACTGATGTATATAGTGATATTATTTCCTCTGTTCCCAAATATCGTAAAAATATTTTATAATGGTTTTCAACGGAAGACCATTCACCAACAACAAAACTCTTCATCTCATCAATGATTATCTGGAACACTCTATTGTTGACACTGTGTCTCTTATATAATTTTTAGAATTGTTTGAATATTTTATATCATTCTATGGAAAGGAATTTCACATGTCATATTGATATATCAAAAATCATCGTAACTTCTTGAGTCCTGCATCGTTTCCTCTATAGAGCCTAAAATGTTTCCATCTAAATGAAATAATGAAACTTGTTGTTATTAGATAACATTATAAGGGGAGGTGCTTATACCAACATCATTTGAAATTCATCATACATGATCTCAGTATATAATATATATTTTTTATTATACTCTATAACTGAATATATTTATGGGGATGATAAGTAGTGAAAAAGCCTTATCTATCTCTAATTCGATCTATAAACTTCTCCAGAGCCTCTATGAAACCATTTTGTAACGACCTTATATATTATAAAACAAATTCAACTTTTTGTTTTAATTAAATGTATATTAAGTAATACGGTTATAGAAAACACATGAACTCATTTTTTTTAATCAATCAGTATTTTAAATATCGTTATTTTTCATTACTGTTGATGATAGAGTCCTTGTATAGTTCACATGACTATAAATATTAGGTTTTAAAAAATACAGTTAACACAAATAATTGATGTGATGTCATTATCCGATTGGATTATACCCTATCAAAACCATTTTTAGAGATAATGAGGGAGATATGATATTTGGGAATTTCCATCAACCTATCCCATGTTGAGATCCAACAATTTAATCTTAAGAGAAATTATTTACCAGAGTAGATCAAGATCATCACTACCACGACCAGACCATGCTCGCCAAACTGCTCCTTGAAAACCCCACCATAATGCCCCTTACTCATAAATAATTTTATGGTTTTTAAACTGATATGCATCAATAACCTATCAATATTTATATTTACATTTTTTTTTATAATAATGAATATATTTTCATTTTATTGTTGTTACTTTGTAAATATAGTTTATATGGATACAAAAAATCTCAAATTATTTTTTGGTTAATATTAAAATTTAAATTATAAATTATTGGATGTTTAACATAAATAATATTTTAGTAAAATATTATTATTAAATAATTTTTATCAAATATAACCGATAATATAATATTTGTGAAGTCAAATGTAATTTTTGTATACGGGTTTCTAAACTGTTATTATGAAAAAAAATTCTTAATAAACGATTATTTAATTTTTAAATGTAAAAAATAATTTATTTAAAAAATAATTTATATAAAATGAATATTATTTTTGGAATCATAACATCAAAATTATGAAACTATGAATTTTTCATAATTTTCTGATATATAAAAAATTTTGGGTAAAAATTAAATATTGTATAAATATACTTTTTGTATTATGACACCATAATGACCCAAATTTGATGTAATAAAAAATATAAAGGTTATATAACACATAATATATATTATCAATTTAATATAATGTAATTTTATGTTTATTTATTAATTTTTGAAATCCATTATGAATCATTCAAAACTATAAATATATTTTCTGTTTTTAAAATAAATTTTTTAACTGTAGGACACACATCCACATAAGAAAGGAAACTATTTTAACACATAATATATATTATCAATTTAATATAATGTAATTTTATGTTTATTTATTAATTTTTGAAATCCATTATGAATCATTCAAAACTATAAATATATTTTCTGTTTTTAAAATAAATTTTTTAACTATAGGACACACATCCACATAAGAAAGGAAACTATTTAATTAATTTTATATATTTTAATTATAAAATAATTATAAAAACTTTTAGTTCTTTAAAAACATGGAAAAAACCTTGGTATGGTTTGTGGTTTCAGTTATTTTATAATGTTGTGTCCAAAAAACAATATAAAAAATAATACCCTCTCATTTTCTATATTAACTCATCCAAAATTCAATTTTTCATGACTATAACTCTATATAGGACTTCAATATTCTTAAAAAACACTTTATATTCCCCCTAGGGTCCCCCAATATCTTATGAAACCCCTCCCATGCTTTCAGAATGACAAATTCAAGGAATGGATCTTCCACTCTCCTCTTTTTATCATGCACATAGTTTTCAATGTCTCCAAATTTTCATTTTGATTATGTTTTTATATGTTCTTATATATTCCAATTAATATCAAATTTTTTTTATAAATAATTATATCCTACTATCACTCTCAATAATCCTTCCATTATTTTTTAGGTACACATTTTATCATGCCAAAATATAGTAAGGGGTTTCTTTCTTTTCATTTCCATTCAAGCACTAATTTTATGTTATGTATCTTAATTTCCAATTGAATATTTTGTTATATGATCTTCTATATCCCCATTACTATCAATATTTTGGATAATTTATAATTTCCTTTTTTTATCTGATTAAGCTCCCCAACATCCTTTATGTACACCACTAACTATGTCGAAATATTTATAGGACTCTATTCTTTATTCATGTTTCTTAATAGCATTTTACCTTTTATTTCCATCTTCAATTGTTTGGATATATTTTTTCGTCTATATATTACTTCAAATTGGGTTTATAAGTGATTATATAACCTTTGTATATCATTAATCCGTTTTTCTGAATTAATAAGATACGTCATTATTATATTGAAATATCATCATGGATTCTTTGCCATACCAATTGTGTAGTGAATATCATACATATTTTCTATCAAGGTTGTTCCCATTTATGAACATATACATATTGTTGGGTATTTACATGTTTTTATTCCACAATCCATGATCTTGTAATAAATTATGATGGTGAATGTATCCATTTTTAATGATTTCTGTGGAACACTTTATCTTTAGAATGAAATTAATGCGAGGTGTGAAGATGAAATTATAGAGTTCTCAAATGCATTGGATAATGTTTTATATCATGATATGTCATGTTGTGATATGGAGTGATCCTAATAACTTTATGGGAGTTTTTACATCATGATGTCATGGTAATTTATCCTCACCTATGTTTATGATGTAGTGTTTTATGTTATTTCCACATTTCACATGTTATGATTATCCTGAAATATCATGTCTCAATTTTCATTTTTATGATTCCAAATCATTTAATTCCGGATTAATTTATCTATTTTATAACATTTATCACCATATTCTATGTTTATTCCCTTACTATGTATTATATTTCACCACATTCTAATGTTTTTACCAATGTTATCCCAATAAATATTAAAAATGCATGAAAATTAAGAAGCATGATAATGACGATTTCAATATGGTTATTGTATCTCATGTTCAAAAGTTTATGTGGTGTACCTAATTCTAAAATATATAAGATTTATCATTATTTTGTGTTTTACTATGTTTAATTTAATTTCATAAATCATTTATTAATATGAAATTAATTTCTAGGCTGTTATAGTTGGTGTTATAGAAAATGTTTAGTTATTTTTTGGGCTTGTGATTAGAAAACAATCAAAATAGATTTATGGATATAAATAAGTAAAAGAAAACATACCAAAATATTTGTTATTATAGAGTATATTGTTTACCTAGATAATTAATCTATCTCTGTATACTATAGGTGGAAATTATTCTGGCACAGATCTACCAAAGAGTAACAACTTCGACATTGTGTGTAGGGCCTGAATGAGGGTAATGTAATACACAATAATGATCATTTATGTGCACCTGGAATGGAATTTCATGGGGAAATGATTTTTTAAATTCATAATATCATTCAAAAAAATTATTACGGGATTATAAAATTTCCCATATGAATATAATGTAGGAAATATATAATTATTAACATAGATTAAATCCTAGAAATTCAAATATTGATAATATAAATTCGACTTATAAGTTATCCCGTTAATTTATAGGGATTATGATTTATGTGTTTCATAGTATAAAATTACTCTTAATTAATGTTACAATTTATTCTAACAATGGATGAAAATATGGGGAACATGTAAACATTGAATGTGATGGGTGATGTGGTGACTGCCCTATTGAGATGCACAATCCGATGGGAGTATGAATCAGAAACATTTTAATCATACACTAACATATGAAACATGATAAGAATATAAATATATATTGGGAGGAATACCCATATACCCTTAAGATATAACTAGTTTCATATAATATATTTATATGATAAAGGAATCCTATTTTTAATTGAAATTGTTGTCCCTTAATCACGGAACAATAGATTATCTCCATCGAGAATATATTCTCCATACATCTAGGTTATGAGAACGGCACAGTTCTAATGGTTCATTATTGTATATTGGGATAATTTTATCATTAGTGGACATTGATCAAAAATATTAATACTGATATTGAGTTATAAGTAATGTATTATAAGGAATCATGGAAATTGTTTTCGATAAATATGTTCCTCACACTCTCTGACACATTATGTAAGGGTATTTCCTTTACCTCAAGTGTAATGATGTCAAATAAATTAGTGTGTATCAGGAAAAAATTACAATAAATGAATTATTGGACTTAATATTTGTCATTACCCATGAATTCAATGTCGACCAATTCATTGGTGGTCTAAAACCTAGTCTATGAAAATCCGTGATGATTTGTGACATTGTTTATAGTGAGGAAATTGTTTGATGTGACCTCAAAGATGAAATGGAGTTTGGTGAATCTCAAGGGTATCATGGGGATAACAAGAAAAATTGGTTTTTAATTATGATAATATGTTGAATAAATCAAATAGTGCCATGGAATTCCATCACCCCACATGTCGTACGTGTGGGAAAAAAGAACCCTTGAAATTGCCTAAGGGGAAAAATAATTTCATTATGTGTAGGAATGATGGATACCTAGATATGAATTTCTGATATGACTAACCCACTAATGTGATATAGTAAATGCATAATCCGTTTAACCCTTAGTGCATTTTCCATTTCTTCAACTACATGGAACCCTTGTACATTGAAAACTAATTTAGAAACCCATGGGCTTTCAGAGACAACCAACAACCTCAATGGAAGAAAGGGATATATTTTTACATCACTACAAGGGATATAGATCCTAAAAAAGAATTATTTATAGAAATTCTTATTATTCATTCAACAATAGAGAATATACTTTTCGATTATTGTTCAACACATTTATTCATATCTTGAATTATTAGCATCACTATCCAAACACGACAAAAAAAATAGATGTAGGGATCTTAGTGAATATTAAAGTTGGGAATATTATTTCATCTGAATTATATAACTCTTTCTATATCAAATATTCTAGTATAAAATTCCTAATAAACTTGGTAAAAATCCCATTGTTGGAATTTCATGAAAATATGGGAATGAATTTGTTATACCTATATAAATCAAACATAAATTTCCATATGATGAAAATCACTCTCATTACTGTGAATTGACCCAAAATTATCTAAAATTTTATGGAGGGTGAAGAATATAAATTTGCTTCATCATCTAAATCATGGATATTATTACCTTATGAGTAACCGTATCATTATCAAATGATTTATTCCATTAAATAAACCACCCAAGAATACATTACTATTGTGAGGGAATATGATGATTTGTAATTTCAATTTTTTTGTATTACTCTTATTCATGAAGTTTAATTTTTAATCAAACATATTCTTGGGGAATTTATATTATCAAAGACTTCATATAAAATTACTATTGTGGAACATGAGGAGTTGAAGAAAAAACTCAAGGATAATCTAGATAAATGGTTCACAGGAACAAGAGTTTCACCTTAGGTTTCACTGTTCCTCTTCATCAAAAATATGGGTGGGCCAATGAACCTTTTAATTGATTTTTATTAGCAGAAAATGATCATGATAAATAAAAATTATCTTCTCCCATAGATTGATGGGTTGTTCGATAAGCTATGTAGATCGTAATAATTCTACACCGTGGATATTTGTTCATGATATTATCATTTAATGTGTGAATAAAGAATATATTCAAAAGAAAACTTTTCATAAACATTATGAGCACTAAAAATTAAATGTTACTCCCTTCAGAATCACTAATTATCTGGAAATAATCGCTGAATTGAATAATAGAGTCCTTAAATATTACCTCCTCAATTTTTTGTTATTCAATATAAATCACATTCTTATATAATTTAAAAGTAAGCAGGAGCATAATGAGCTTCTGAACATGGTGCTAAATATCCTATGAAAGGATAAAATTTATTCCAAGTATATAATCTGTGAGTTTGGTTTCATGGATATCTCATTCATGGGGAATATTTTCATAATAAATGGATTATATGTGACCCTCAAATGATAGAATAAATTTAGGGATTCTCAAGGACAATAATTTTTATAGATATCTATAGTTTCTCTATGATAACTGGGTATTAACATTGATTTGTGAGAAATTTCTCATGCTTTTTAAACCCTGTTACAAAGCTAACTTGGAAGGCAGTGATGTTTTTCGGATGAATTAATGTGAGGAAATATTTAAGTATCTCAAGAAGTAAATTATCACTCAATTACTGATCAAACTACCATCAATTGGGGAACTCTCTATGGTATATAATGACTATTAAAATAATTTATTAGCTTTTATAATGATGAAAATTGGTATATTAATAGTATATTCCCAACGGAAGACTAAAATTAATGAGAAAAACAACCACACACGTGATTTGGAGTTAGATGTTGTGATCCTTGTGTATTTTATTTGGAAACATTTTCTCTATGGGAAGATGTTTGAGATACATACTGATTATAATAGCCTCGAATATATATTCACACCAAAACATCAATATATACAAAAATGAATATTTTTTGATCTCATAAAGGAATACAAATGCTCAATCCACTACCATACTTGTAATGAAAATAAGGTGGAAGATGCTCTATGAAAAAATATCCTTCATAATTATCAATGTAGAAAGTTGAAACACATCCAATATTTATATTCATACAACTAGGGACAATGGAATAATTATGGAAATAACATCATTTATCCTTTCTCAAATTATTTATAAATCATACCTCTTAGAGAAAATAAATGATTCTCATATAAATGAAGTGAATATTTAGAAGAATGATGAATCCATGGGAAAGTAGAAATACTTAGAGTTTAAATAGTAAAATAAGAAATTATAATATTTGGGTTATTACTACAAGTTCCATAAAATTCTACGTTCATGAAATAACTGTTAGATGATGCATAAATTTTAACATTCTCCATTCACCTAGAAATGAAAACGATTTATCGATATCTCTGTAACCATTGTTGGTGGGGAAATATGAAGAAAAATATAAATGAATATATATCAAATTTTCTGGTATTCCATCATTTAAAGGCTAAAATAGATAATTCTATGTGTATGATGCGACCATTATACATACAGATAGAGAAATATGAGATCATATCTATGGAATTTGTCAGCAAGATTTAATATAAATCTATTGGAATCATTGTTCTATAGGATGTTGTGGATTATATGACAAATACATCTCCCTTTATCACAATTCTAGTGGTTGTATCATTTGATGAACTTTCATGGATATACATAAGAGAATTTGTAATGATGCAAGTATTAAAAATATCGATTGTATATGATCGTGACATTAGATTCACCGTTATGTTCTGGGAGAGTCTCCAACATGCTCTAAAACATAAGATGAACATAATTATGGATTTTAATCCCAAAATGATTTCCAATATGAATAAACTATTCAAGAATTGAAATAAATGTTGTTTACATGTTTAATGGACTTAAAAGATATATGGGAACAACATCTCCTTTTAGATGAATTTTTTTTAAACAAAAGTATCCACTTGAGTGTCTAAATAGATCCCTATAAATCCCTTTGTTGGAAGTGGTGAGGAACACATACATGTTGGGATAATTGATGGGAAATGAAAACTTCTATGTCATGAAATTGATGATGAAATAGTGGACAAGGTGAACACCATTCAACAACACATCAAGGCTACTCAGAGTTGAAAGAAGAGATATTCAAAAAATTATTGACAAGACATATATTATGATGTTTGAGACATGGTATTACTCAGAATATCTCTATTTTATAATGTAATGAGATTCAGAAATAAGTGATATATTATTCCAAGATACATCGGCCACTTTGATATTATTGATCGCATTAGAGAAATGGTCTATATAATAGGACTCCCACCTAACCTAGATCACATTTATGATGTATTCCATATGCCCCTATAATGGAATTACAATCCAGAACCCACCAATTTACTCAATCCATAGTTTGTATCATTAGAGAATGACCATTCATATGAAGATAATCTAGTTAAAATCATAGATCATAGAAACAAAGTTAAACAAAATAATAAAATTAACTTTGTAATAGTGATTTGGATTAACCATAAGATTCTAGAAGAACCATTGGAATAAGAAGAGTTGATGAGAGAAAGTTACCCTCATCTATTTTAGTGTGGGAAATGTGAATTCTTATTGTAATATTTATTAAGGGGGCTTACTGTAATTTCCAGAACTGTAATAAATAAAAATCATTTGTTATTAATTTTATTACTAAGTACTATGTTTATCAAAAACACATGCACTTGTTTTTTTAATCCAATTGGATTAAAAATGACTATTACGTATCATTTATACTCAAACAATATTTGATGAATATTGATCACATGATTAGTATTAACATATGGTGTTTACAGTTACAATTGACAGAAAGAGTGTATGTGTTGGCCTCTATTAGTGGGAATATACCATATTAATCAAATTGACTATAGATTCTAAGGGAGATAGATTCACAATGTTGTTCCCTGGACCAAGACCAAGCATAGATCCAATAATATAAGCATGATCGAAACTGTTTACATGAAATGATGAAGCTTATCGAGATCACAGCCCAAACCATGTTAAACAAACACCCACAATAAAGTCCCACCATCATGAACCTTACACATATAGTGATTTTCAATTTATTAAAGTGATATGTTTCAAGAAAAAATCAATATTAAATTGAATATTGTATTTTATATAATAATGAATATATTTTCATGTCATTATTCTAATATTGTAAATAATTTTCATTTTGATACAATAAAGCAGACAATATATTTATTGTTAATATAATAAAACATTTTATGAATTATTTCATGATAAAAATAAATAATATTTAAATAAATTATTAATATTAATTTTATTCCAAGTATAAATAATAATATAATTGTTATGAAGTCAAATGTAATTTTTTATAAGTGTACGAAAACTGTTATGGTCAAAAAATGCAATAATTCGTATTAAATATTGATTTTATTTCAATCAAGATAATATGAAAATGATTATAATTTTTATGATAAACTGAATTTCATTTTTTGAATGAAAACATAAAAATTATCTAACAATTATGTTTTCAATATTTTTTGAGACAATTCAATGTTTAGGTAAAAATTAATGATCATATAAATATACTTTGTGTATATTGACATCCTAATGACCAAAAATATATGTAATAAAAACTATTAAGTTTATACACGAACATATCTACATTTTAAATTTCAAATACTTTGATTTTATGTTTATTTGGGTTTTTAAAAAAGCCTCTCGAAATTCCCCAAAACCATTTATATATATTATGGTTTTCAAATAATTTCATTGATATTACAACTCACCTCTACATAAGCAAGGGAATTATTTTACTAATTTAGTCATTCAGACATATAGAATGATTAAAAACACTCCAACATGGAAGAAACCATGTAATAAACCATGAGACAGTTTTTCATTTTTGTTATTTTATTTTGTACAATCGAAATCCAAAATAATAATGAAATCCCCCTCTTTTCATTTATAATCCCACTCAAGATCCCATTTCTCATCCCTCATTTTTTTGGAGCATGGGAAAACTATTTCCTAATATCTCTAGTGTCATCACAATTCACATACATGCTCTCATGGAGCCCCTCCCAACATTTTGGGGTCAGACAGTAATGTAAAGGTTATTATAGTCTCCCATTTTTATCGAGATTTTTCCTTGTAATGTCAATAAATTTGCATTTTTATTATATTTGAAAATTTTATTACATATCCCAATTAATATCCATTAAATTTATAAATAATTATATATTCCATTCACTATCAATAATCCTTGCATTGTTTTTTATGTACATCCATTACCATGCCAAAATTTAGTATTTTATTTCACTCTTCATATTTCTTATCATTCATTACATTTATATTATGTATCATAAATTACAATATATAGTGTTGTGATACGTTCTTATACATCACAACAAAGTTCAAATTAATGATTCAATGATTATATTCCAATTTAACTCCCATTAATTGTAATGTCTCGGATTTTTTCATATATTATTGTTAAATATTATATGGGATTATTTTGAGACCAGGTGTGAAAACAACACATCATTACAAGGTCGAGTGTGCCGAGAATAGTGGTTTGAACATTTTTATTTTATGTGAGTCAGCACTTCTTTGCGGCTGTGGAAGTTTCCAAATGGATGTCTACAGTAAAAATATAAGGTCATCGTTTTGTTCAAAACGACTACTTTAACTATGAACGAGCCTAAACATGACCGGCGTGGGTCGAGGGAGAAATTTAATTTTCATAATTTTTAACTAAAATAAAATATAATAAAATTGAAAATTTTATTTTATTTCTTTTGGAAATATCCGCTGCAGCGCGATGGCGAGTCACCTATCTCTCTAATTAAAGTCATGTCATAATGACTCAGAAACAGCAACTCTGACACATTTAATGCCATAGCATAGTGTGATGTCAAATACATTTCCCTTCTTATTTGGATAATCAACTTTTTATCATTGGTGGAGATTGAGTGAAATATCTAGAGAATCTGTAGAGCATTCGAGCGAACCCTTAGCGACGAAAGATGACCGGTCGAAGTGGGGAATTACTGTGCCAATGATGTTGAATGATCCTGACGATGACAGAAACGCAACCCTTTCGTCATCGATCATTTTTTTCATAAATATATTGGTTTTTATTTCATTCCTCTTTCCCCCGTTCTTGAATTTTAAATGACAAACATGGATGAACCATGAACATGTTGATCCGCAGATTCGTACATTCTGGCGGGAGGGATTTCTTTTGGATGATTATGGGGAAATAATACACGTTGATTAGTGTTGTTGATTTCTGCCCCATTTAAGTCTATATATGATAGCGGATCAACGTCGTGACAAATGGAGGTGGAGGTTCGTTCCTCAAGTTTGCTCGATTGGTTTTCATTTCCCCTTTTATTCTCACTTGTTCTTCACGTTCTTAATGGGGCGACAGAAAATGGATCGTTGTGCTCCCGTATTGCAATGCAACAATCCCATAATGAAGATCCGACATCACATCGACCCTACGGAGGTGCAAAAACCATGACAGATGATGAATTGTCTTATATCAAAAGAGGTCCTTCATTGAGCGTTTTTCGCGTTGGAAGATAAAAACATGTTTCCGGGGCTGATCGTAGGTCTGAAAACATCGTAAGTAGCTTCGTGGTGTCGAGGCGACCAAAAACCGGGTGTTCCATGGTGATCGGACGACCAGATCGACGAACATGGCTTCATCGGAGGCGTGACAGTGGAGGTCCGCATTTCTGGAAATTTCTATAATACATGGCGTGTACATCCGTAGGACACGCCGTGTAGTACTGGCGGAGGCGGATAGGTTTTTGGGGGTCAGAGAGGAATCACATAGTGTGTGACCCTGGTCACACGGTGTGTTAGACTTCCCCCAATGCTCGTTGTGTATTTTGGGATGTACATAGACACATGATGATCTACACTGCATTAGAACATGACGTGTACAACATGGCATAGGTGGCTACGTGGGACTCGTCATGTATCATTGAGTACACGGACATGGGATGGAGTACATGACTGTGTACTCCATCACACTGCTAGTAGAGGCTAGTAACATGGGTCACTCCATGTACCGATCACACGGGTTGGAGTACATGGGTTGAAGACCGTGTACGAGCACATGAATAGCGTACACAGAGCCAACCCCTGTCACTCAGACATGGAATATACACCATACTACATTCTGTGTACTCACTTTTCTAAATGACCAGCCATACGACATGGGCCATTGTAAACGGGAAGTACCTGGGGTCAGACAACAGGGTGTGTAACTATTCTACACGTCGTGTACTTTTTAAAATATGGCATGGTCCTATTTTCCATTGTATCTTGGACATGTTTTGTTTGGATTAGTGCCCCTACTTCTTGTTATCCTGAAGTTTAGGTATCGTTTTCTATATACAGGAGTATGATCCCTTCATCAAGACATTATGTGATAGAGTTATGCATCCATACGAGAGGCCCAGATTGAGATCCTCTATCCATTCTTGACCCTAGGTAGAGTCAGTCATCAACGTGACCAACTCCACCATGAGTTGACCCTCTACCTAGCAGGTTATTTACTGATGAGTCACGATATCCTCCACGACCATGTTAGTGATCTTCATCTATGTATCGTAATCTTTCCCACTAATGAGTGTGTCTCCCATAATGAGTGCATCTATCTATCGAAATCTTCCCACTCAAGAGTTTGTCTCCCGTAATGAGTGTAATTATATCTCGTGATAGTTCTCGACGAACGGTACTTCTCAAACATATGTCATCATAGCTTTAAGACTCGTAGAGTGTGTTCTTCCAGAAGGAGTGGTTCGTGGAATCATCAAACTAAATCCCTAATGGGGGTATGCGGTTGTGCGACTTGTCTCTAAACCGTGTGTATGGGTTTTGAGTATATCAGGTTTGTGTTTCTCTTGTTATATGTTCTGTAGACATATATTGTGCATAGATTACTGTACCACTACTTCATGTACTACTTTTTGGTTTTTGGTGTCCTCTACTAAGTATTGTTATACTCAACCCTGCACAGGATTTTCCACACGTGTTATGTCTTGTACAGATGAGCAACCTTTAGACAGAGTCCAGGGAAGATTAGGACATGACCAAGCATTCTGAGTTCCCTATGGGCAGAGGCATTCCTTCAGCAATGAGCAGAAGTCCCAGTACCTCTTTGTTTTTACAGGTTGGACATTGTAGTTTTTCAGACTCTTTGTTTAGTGGGATTGTATTCTGGCCTAGTTTACTTTCAGTACTTTTCTTCCCTATCATACTCTGTTGGTTTGGTTTAGTTTTATACATGCATTTTGTTCCACAGCGTATTTACATTTCAAAATTTGTGGGATTGGATATTTGTGTGTGTGTACAGGTTCTTAGAAAATGCCTCCCATATTAGTAATATGCATACTCTGTTTTAGTCAGCATTCCCTAGCCTATTGGAGGTGGGCTTGGGGAGTTATTTCGTGGTCCCCACTTGGGCGGGTCATGACATTAATCCTCTTATGATTTTTTATGCACCATTTTTACCATGACAAAATATAGTTATGAATATCATCCTTATTCATGTTTCATTATTATGTAATGAATTATATTTCATATTTATAATATTTTTATTTTATTTCTTGTCACTAATACAACAATTTTGGTTTTTATATAATGATAGACCATTTCTTCTTTCATCACCCAATTCTTATGAATCATTAAGTGTTTCCATTACGGTGTTGAAATATCACTGCAAGATTCATGCCAAAACCATTGTGTATTTAATATTGTACTCATTTTCTACTAAGGATTTTCCCCATTATGCAAATATATAATTTATTTTGGATTTAAATATATTAATTCCCCACTAATTTTTCTTGTAATAAATTATGATGATGAATTAATCCATGTTTTATGATTTATGTGGAAAACTTAAGCATGTGAATGTCAATGATGTAATGGGTGGGCCCATAATTAAATAGAGATTCAATGAATTGTGTAATTTTTGTTACCATTATTTGTAATTTTGTGATAGGATTTGAACTTAACTTTTTAATGCGACATTTTACACCATGATTAATTAACAGATTAGACTTGACATATGTTTATGGTCATGTTTATTAAGTTGATCCCACATTTACAAAGTTATGATTATCCTGAAATATCATGTATCATTGTTCATATTAATGAATCCTACTCTATCAATGAACAATTTATATGTCTATTTTCTAACATGTATCATCATATGCCAATTTTATTCTCCTAATATGCATTATAGCTCACTATTTTCTTATGTTTTTCTACTGGTTATCCAGTGCATTTTTATAAAGGCTTGGATTTTTAGAAGAATGTTACATATTTTTGCAATAATGTAATTGTATCCCTTCTTCAATATGTTATGTTATGTACCTAATTCCAAAATACTATAGGATTCCTAATCTATTAGGTGGTATTGAGTGTAATTATATTTAATAAATCAGGTATTAATGTGAAATAATAAGAGGGGGTTTTATACATTGGAACCCGATTTTATATAATTGAGCTTAGTAATCTATAAAGACTTACAAGTTCACTTATATATGAATTATAATATTTCTTATGTGATAAATCGTATTCTAATGAATTAAAATGCACCCATATTTTTATGGGGAATGTCTATAACCCATATATCATTGTAGAATATATATATGTTTTGGGGAGCCATAAGATGAAATCAATGGTTTGATTTCCAACTTCCCTAATAGTATATGTAATAATTGAAACATACACATATACATTTGTCATTAAATAGTAAAATTATGTCATACATATCATCGAGATATCTAATTTTCAATTTTCTCTTCATGTAATCCAATCAAGTGTTTTTAAGATCTCTATGCATATTTTTACATTATGGATGAATAGAGAAGTATGAGATATATTAATCTTCCAAAAGTGCACACCTCAGTTCAAATTTTTATGGGAAAAATATATTTCTTCCAAACATTATAAATAAATTTTTTAGAAGTAATACATTAAAATATTCAATACCTTTTTCCATAGATCTATATCATCATTCTTGGCATATTTGGTCCCTACATAAATGGAAGACTGAGAAGTCAGTTGGACAATATAGTACTTATCTCTTCCATTTAAATATTCAATATCCATCATCTATAAATACATATGTATTGAGTCCTTTTCAATTCTCATCATGGATACAATATCATGGTCTTTCACACTCTGAGTATTATCCCCCTTAGATTCCAACAACTGTTGTTATGGTATTTAGTTTTCATAATATTTTATCAATTCCAACTATCTCAATTGGTACATATTCAGTTGCATCTATATAAATAAATTTTTATACTCATATTATTAGTATATACATCACCCTTTTCTCCATAGTGATAATTCTACCAATCATCAATATGAATTTTAAAACTATCATGTCTAAATCATTCATATATTATTTTTTCATTATACCGTCATTTACAAGATTTATAAAGAATTAGCTTCTGATTTTTTTAATAAAACAACGAAAATATATTTTTTAACTATAAATATATATTACAAAACCATCCCCACTAATGGGTGATGTGTGTACATGATCCTAGATCATCTTTTTTATTTAGTTCCATCAAAATTTCATTACATTCTTCCATCCAAAGGGACATTTTTCCATTCCATGTTACCATGGATTGTGAATTTCATAGATATGATAAAATTCTCATAGAGTGTTGTTAATATATCATTAACCTATTAAATATATAGATCTCAGTTTTTGTGGTGAGTATGGACTATTATTCAATACATTTTATCTTATATAGATCTATTGATATACCCTTCCTTGTGATTTCATGAACCCAATATGATAATTTTTACATCCAAAATTTACTCTATATAGATTTAGAATTTAGTGTCTCATTTATCAAGCTCATTAACATAATATAAAATTATCTAGATATTCTTCACACCCTTTCAAAATATAATAATATCATATATAATGTCGAACATGAACTGATCATGGTAGTCTTCAAATACTCTATTCATTATATCAATAAAATAGTTGGATATTTCATAATTCCGATGAAAATCACTAGAAATTTATAATTTGTGTACCTTATATGAAATGTTAACTTGGAAATATCCTCTGATTTAACACAAAGATGATTATTTATTGATCAAAAACCATTATTTGAAATTATCAAACTCGTTTGATTTGATATAATAGATCATCAATATCAGGTATATTATACATGTTCTTGATCATGATTTTATTATGCTAATGATAATCAATGAAAATGACTTGTTGATCCATCATAATCTTTGAAAAAGATGTTTTTTCCATCTTATAATGATGCACATGGTTATATAAAACCCTTCTTCAGATTATACAATAGTTTATTAATTAATTCCTTCAAATCAATGGTAACAGTATTATATTGTTTTCTGAGATAAGAATAGATCCAAGATATAAATTGATTAAAAAATAAACAACATGATATGGGGGAAAAAGAAGATGTTCATTAGAAAATACATCAGTATAACCCCAAACAATAGGAATGTCATTATTATTGACATACTGAATGATCATTTTATTTATTAATTAATTGGTTTTGGATATCATTGGACATATTATAAAATTTTCTTCCTTAAGGTGGTCATAATTTACCTTGAATTTATAATTGATAACAATTTGATTTCAGATATGAAATAATATTTATTTATCACAATAGTAACTATGTGATTGATAGTAAGAAAAAATACACAAAATTATTAAAAATTAAACCATCAGAATATGAATTATATCCATAAGAATTATCCACCCACATATACCAATCAGATAAGATTTTTATTTCTTATACATGATCATTGTGCCACTAGGAGTTTTATCATATATATAAATATACATTACATGAGGCAGAGAATCACCATCCTTATAAAACTAGTGTCCTATGAATGATTTTTTGGTGAGGCGAGTTACTAAATTTACTAAGGGAGAAAAATGATCATATAACAAATAAATAATAAATTGTGTGCATGCAATTACATAAAAATTTAAAGCCTAAAATTAATGTTTTCCAGGTTTAGATTTCAAAATAATCTAGATAAGTATTAAAATATATTAAAATAGGTTATACATGGAATGTAAATTAACCATAGAATATATCTATGAGTCTGAAACTCTGTTTTTAGTTAGGCCTCTTCTCCATGCACAAGGTGATGACTGATTAAATAAATTTATGAGAAGCTCGATCCATCTGTGATGTCTAAATAGGGATGTTATTCCTATGAAAACTCTAGAATCTATATATTATGAAAATTTTATCATGTTATTTAATACCTATACCCATCCCTTAGGCTCACATGATTTTTTCTAAAAAAATGATCCCTAAAAAATATAAAATATTTCAAAAAAAACAATAAAAATAGCCCAAAAATACACTTATAGTAACTAATGTTTCCCAATATATGAATCAAGTTATTAATATAATAATTTCATGATTTAAATGATACAACTCATAAAAAATCATACATCCTAAGGATGTAATGCTTCTCATGTAATGATGATTAACTACATAAAAATATTATTTTACAACACTTGAAATGATTTATCTATAATAATGATCCTCTAAAACTTTTCAGAACATATCACATGATATGATTTTTTTATATATTGGGGAATGTAAACATATAATTGGGGTGATCACATACAGTTTGAGGAAACCTGTGACCCCTCCTAGGAAACCATTGAGTAGGTCCTAGGGTTAGATTGTAGCTACCCCATATTTTGGGAAAACTAAGTCAAACTATGTGGTTTGGCCCTATAATCTTTCTCCACATAGAATTTAGCTACATCATGGTTGGAAGACAGTTAGCTAAACTGTGAGATTAATAGTGCGAGCTACCCATAAATTTTAAATAATGAAATCCATACCTGTCTCTATTATAATTTATCCCCAATTTTTTCCCACTCACTATTATTGATTTTTGTGTAACAAGTGGTATCTTAACACCCTTATCATAAGATTATCCTCCTCCATGGGTGCCCATCCAATGATCTATCATGATTTTTTATGGTTTTCACCATGTTTTCCCTTCTTCCACTTCTCCTCATTCTATTTATTCGTTCTTCGTGGGGGGCATGGGGGTTCTCAGTTGTCCAATAAATAAGTGTTACTGTTGGTAATATGATATATATTATGGATGTTTAGAGTGTTCAATTTGATATTATGTGAGTATTCTTACTTTTTTGAGAGTTTCATCTCATTCTCACACCATTGATTTGAGTGTTTCTATTATTTTTTTTCGACACGTTATATTGAACGATTGTGATTTTCTAGTTGATTTTAAATTTATATAATTTTTCTCACGAGGTTTGAGTTTTTTTTATTTTCTGTTTTGTGATGGAAAAATGGATAGGAATTTATTTCATAATGAATTTATTATATATCCATATATGTATATGTAAGTAAGGTGTTCGATAAAATGACACTGGTTTCCTAATCATTAAATTTGACCCCAGATGTATTATATTATCTTGATTTTATTTAGTATAAGGTTTTAAATGATAACTGATGAGTTATATGTTATTTATATGCCTCTTTACGACATGATGGTTTATGATGAAATGATTTTAAATGGTTCCTCAAGTTCAAAACTGATTATTATTGATTATAAAATTATTTTGGTTGCAATGGAAGTTGTATTTATAATAAAAAAATGTTGGGAGATCTTATTGATCATCAATATGTGTCATGGGATCTTGGAACCTCAATGAGGGCAATAGGTGAACATATATATGGGAATTCATTTGAAAATCATAATTAAGAATAGTATTGTCCTCTATCTGTGATCCATCCAATAATTTCTCTTCGCCCTCTTCATTTATTCATTTTAATATGCATCTTCATTTTATAAATATATTGTTGGTATTTCATGTGTCATTGAAGTGTTTTTAATGTATTTCATAATAATTTAACCATTTGGTACTTTGAAACATTGTGACGTCCCGGACTCAGCTGCCCCTCAACCCGAGCCCCGAGCCCGGTTGGCCACATGACCCATGGCTCATCACTCCATAGGCCAGGGGCTGCCGACTAGCAGTGGGGGTGTAATGGTATGTCAGTGGGGAGACTGTACCCACATGTCAAAGTACACAGTGGAATAGAAGAAAAATGATAGAAATAGATGAAGCACAATCAATGGACAAACATGAGAAAAGGGGAAACACACAACAATATAATAAATGGAAGGGAAACCCTGATAAATATACCAAATCCACATAGGAAGTATCTGATACAAAATGGATACATGTCATGCTAGTACATTGGAAATAGAAGACAAGCATGCTATACAATAATACCAAAAAAAAGTAGTCCACGAGCATGTCTAGACAATCTCGATCCTCTTCTCTGGATCTCCAGCTAGAACACACATGTATCAATAACCTGAGGCTAGGCCTTTTCCCCTACTTGTACCAACAGCAGTAAAGTCTACACGGGTGCCCAAGTGGCCGACCGGTTAGGGTGTGAGACAAGTCTCAGTATGCCACCACCAATGATTTCTACGTGTAATCCAAATAGTTGTTTTCGTGAAAATTGAGTAACAAATAACAAGTAAGTAATGAAATGTAAATAAACAACCCTCCCACTCAGGTTCCGTAAGGACACCTAGTGGGTCTACCTGCTTCAGCTCATGGCTGGTAAACTGATCAATCACCAGGGGTATAATTACATATATATAGGTTATCACTGGAACAAGGTAAAAATGCCTCTTGTCCATGCTTCTCCCATACGTACAGTTATCACTGGTCCGAGGTATGAAGTCCTCTTGTCCAAAAGCCTTGTAACCGGTGTGGGGTAGAAATGCATCCCACCCAAAAAGGTTATATGGGAACGAGGTATAAATGCCTTTTTTCCTCAATCACTGTAGCTGGTGTCGGGTAGAAATGCCTCCCACTCGTAGAGGTTATATGGGCACGAGGTATAAAATCCTCTCATCCTCAATCACTGAGATTTTTCTGGCATGGGGTAAGAATGACTCCCTCCCAACACACAGGTTACCACAAGTATATAAACAAAAGAAAGGATAACTGTTCACATCACATTAAATAAGGTAAACGATCTTATATCATATCACATTAGCAATGCAAGACATATCCATCTTATAATATCACATATGCAAAGCATTGAATACATACATTTCAATTCATTAATGGGGTTTAGGCTATCTCATCCTAGCCAATTTCTAACCATGTCATTTAAGTTTCCTAACACGGCAAATGCCCTTTCAAGACATTTCATTGAGGTTCAAAGGTAAAAGTGTCCAATTCTAAAGGCATTACACCTATGGTTGACCAATCCATGTCCATAACAAACCTAAACTCCCTAACAAGGTTAGATTCGTCAATCTCATACCACACATGACATTTAGATATGAAGCATTCTTTTTAAATATGGGGTCTGGAGGAAGACAAACCACGACACGACAATAATAACTGAATAAGGAGAAAACCCGGAATGGAAACCACGTGACCACCTACCTTAGACATGTAGGAATAAGATCACTTGATACCATCCTAAGATTCATAGTAGATTGGAAGATATCTGAGTTCCAGTCCAATGCCTTGAAAATAGGGAATATGAGCCTGCATCAAAATAACAAGACGAAAGGCAAGATTTGCTGATGAAGGAAGGGTGCGTGAGGTTAGCCTTACCTTTTCCCTTCCAACCCTTCTAACAGATCAAGAATCGGACTGTGGAAGTATACTCCACCAAGAGAAGAGTGATAGGTGGGTTTTGGAACTCAATAAAGGCACCCCTCTGGTTCTGTCTACGGGAAGAAGAAAGAAAGAGGCTTAGGGCCTTATAAAATTAATTAAGGGGAAAAAGGTAAATTTACCCAGATCTGGGTCACAAGGTTTAGTCGTAGGGTTTACCAAACCATGCACGAACCGTGTGCATCCCTATGCCTTTAGAAAAAATGGTCACACGGTTTAGGTGAACGGTTTACCCAAACAGTGCGCAAACCGTGCGCACCTCCCTACTTCCAGACTAAATGCCGCAAAATTTATCCAAATCGTGCGCAAGTCATGAAAAGGCCATGCAACCATGTCTACATGCCCATTTCTTAACATCCTGGGCTCCGAAAAAACCTAGGATGCTACCCGGACCTTCCTTATAACATTACACACATTAAATAAGCTTAAAGGAAATGTTCAAAAGGAAAACTTATGATCCGTACCTTTTCCAAAGAGCCGGGTCTTTACAACCTCCCCTCCTAAAAGAAACTCATCACTAAGTTGGCCTTCCAATTTTACTGAGGTGTCATCGACGAAAAGCTCTGGCCATTGAGAATGTATATCAGCCTCTCACTCCTAGGTCTCGTCCTATACGCAACCTTTCTGCCACAGTACCCATACAAGAGGAACAAACCTGCCACGGAGTGTCTTCACACTCCTGTCAACAATTTTCAACGGATAATATTTGAAGGAAGCATATATATCCATTTCGGCCTCATTAGGATGAAAAACTTGAGTCGCATCTGAAAAGTACCATCGTAGTAGAGACACATGAAAAACATCTTGCATGGCCTGATATCACTGCAGAAGTGTATGCTGGTAATCTACTAGTCTGATCTGATTCATCACCTCAAAGGCTCCTATGAACCTCAGTGAGAGGTTACCATCCTTCTGTATACGTCTCTTCCCCAACCTGTGTGAGACCTTCAACAAAACCCGGTCCCCAACCTCGAACTCAAGAGGTCGTCGGTGCTTGTTAGCATTGGACTGCGGTATAGACTGAGCTGTCAGCATACTCTTCCTAATATGTTATATCTGCCCCGTAGTCTCCCACAAAAGACATGGTCCTAGACTAGTTGCCTCCACTGCTTCAAGCCATCACAAAGGTGAGCAACAAGGCCTACCATATAAGGCTTCATAGGGAGCCATCTCAATGGTATCCTAGAAGCTATTTTTAAAACTCAACTTGACAAGATGAATGTGTTTCTCCCATGAACCTACAAAATCAAGAAAACATGCAAGTTACATATCATCTCGTACATGTATAGTCCACTCGGTCGACCCGTCAGTCTGTGGGTGATAGGTCGTGCTCAAATGTACTTGTGTACCCAAGGCCTTCTGTAAACCCTACCAGAAACTTGATGTAAAATGAGTATAAATGAATGAGACTATAGATCGAGGTGCTCCAAGAAGGCTCACTATTGCCTTGACATACATTCTTCCCATGTCATCAACTGTGAAGGTCTCTAGCACTGGTAAGAAATGCATGAACTTCGTCAGACGACCGACGATAACCCATACCACATCATTTCCATGTGGTGACCTGGGTAAACCGGTTACAAAGTCCATGGAAATATCATCACATTTCCACTCCGGAATGGAAAACGGCTTCAAAAACCCTACTGAACGCTAATGTTCCACCTTCACCTACTGACAGGTGGAACAACGCGTGATAAAACCGGCTATCTCCCATTTCATGCTAGGCCACCAGTACTGTCATCGCAAATCACGATACATTTTGGGGATGCCTGGCTGAACTGCCCATGCTGAGGCATGGAAATCCCTCATCATCTTCTCCTTGATGTCTTCTGGGACCCATAAACGCCCACAGAACAATAAAGTATCACCTTAATCCATGGTCTAATATGTAGAGGCATCATCAGCAGCACTTTTTTCACAGAAAAACGCCTTTTGGACCTGATAACTGTCTAACCTTGACCCATTCCAAAAGAGTAGACGTCTCTACTAAGGCTAAGAGAATAGTCTGGCCCTGAACCTCCTGAACATCAATGTTCATCTCTGAAAATAGGGCCATCAGTTTCCACTCTTCATTAGATTCCTGAACCACTTATGAGTTAGTTTTCGGACATAGCGCATCGATTGCTGAATTTCCTCTCCCAGGAGTGTAGGCTAGCTCGAAATCAAAGGATTTCAGGTACTCCACTCACCTGTGTTGCCTGAGATTTGGATCTCGCTGGGTGAAGATATATTTTAGGATTTTGTGGTTAGTGTATACCATAAAGTTCTCTCCCAAAAAATAGTGTGTCCAATATTGTAATACATGTACTACCGCTGCAAGCTCGAGGTTGTGTGTCAGATAGTTCCATTCATTTGGCTTTAACGGACGAGAACCATAATCAACGACTCGCTCATCCTTCATCAAGACATCTCCATTCCTGATACATGACGTCTCGCAAAAGACCGTATAAGCTCTACCTGGCTCTGGAAAGATCTGTATCGGTGCTGATGATAGTCTTCCCTTCAGTTCCAAAAAAGCTACTTCACAAGTTTCTGACAAATCGAATATCACCCCCTTTTTGGTCAAAGATGTATGCGGTGCTTTTATGCGTGAAAAGTCCTGAATGAGCCACCTATAATATCCGACAATCCCCAAGAAAAACTTGATATCAAAGATGTTCTTGGGATGCTCCCAAGAAATTACAGCACTCACCTTCTCAGGGTCAACTGAAACTCCAGACTCAGAAATAATGTGACCCATGAAGTGAACCGTATTTATCCAAAAGTGTCATTTACTGAGCTTAGAATAAATTTTATTCTCTATTAGTGTTTTCAGCACGATCTCAATATGGGTTTCATGGTTGTGTCTTGATCGTGAATAGACTAATATATCATCCACAAATACAATCACACAAGAATCTATTTATGGGTGAAAAATCTGATTCATAAGATCCATAAACACTGCAGGTGCATTCATATGCCCAAACAACATGAATAGGTACTCATAGAGACCATACCTCCTCCTGAACCCCGTGCGAGGTATGTCTGAAGTCCAAACTCGCACATGGTGATACCCCGACCTCATATATATCTTCGAAAACTCATTTTCTCCTCGGAGCCGATCGAAGATATCATCAATTCGAGGTAAAGGATACCTATTCATAATAGTTAGATTATTTATCTTATGATAATGCACGCAAAGGCGAAGGGTACCATCTTCCTTCTTAGAAAAAAGAACCGGTGATCCCCAAGGGGAAGTATTGGGATGGATAAAGCCTTCGGCTTCCACATCTTCCAAATGACTCTTAAGCTCCATAAGTTCCTTAGGTGCCATCCTATATGGAGGAATGGTCACTGGTGCTACTCCTGGTATAAGCTCAATAGTAAACTTCACCTATTGCACCAGAGGTTGACCAGGGAAATCATCAGGAAACTCATCACTGAAATGCTCCACCACGGGAGGATAAATAGTTGGTGGTAACCTTTGGTCATTGAGATAATGACTGGAAACCTGTTCCATGATGCCAACTAAACTCCGGTGTTCCGGTCCTACTCGTGTCACCCTAAGATCCAATTATCCCTTATGCATATGTGTGTTTCCATCTGGTGATGTAAATGCCACCCTCTGATGATAGCAGTCAATCCGGGCTCTATAGGGAACTGACCAGTCCATCCCGATTATTACATCAAAACCTGTCATATCCAAAACATACAGGTTATAGATGAAAAGTTAACTACCCACATCGAAGAGACAATTATGGAAAATGATGAACGCCATCTGAACGGACACCCAGCGGGGTATCTAATGTGATCATACCATGATATATCTCTACGTCATGGACCAAACATCCAATAATCACCTCCAATATAAAAGAGTGAGAGGTTACTGTATCAAAAGAAGAAGATATTAATGGAGATCCAACTAGGATCATACCTCTTATAGTAGATGGACCGGCATACTGCTCTTGAGGCATAGGCACGACTACATACAACTGGCTGGAACCCTGACATGGAGTCACATCCTAGCTACCTTGAGGAATCCCGCCATGCTGGTGCTAAGAGTTATTCGACTGATTACCTCTGCCCTGACTACTGCCATGGCCTGATCGACCGATGGTATTCCAGCAGCCTTACTGACGTTATCATGCCAATCCAGCGCCAAATCATGGAGTAGGTAAAGATCCCTACTAACTGGACCTTGGGGGAAACGTCCTGTAGAAGCGGTGGAGATGACCCAACCAACAATAACCTATGCACTCCACTGGGTTTCATGTAGACTGCCTCTTTATATGTCCTGGAACCCCACATTGGTGACAGATAAGAGTACCACCTGGGAAAATTGTCGGACCACTACTAACACCGCGAGAGCCCTCAAAACGCCACTTCTTCATAGAAGCAGATCCATTAGAACCCTTCGGTTCCAAACCACCATTGTTCACACTATCTGATTCTCTAAATTTATTCTATGTGATCAACACCTGATTAACAATTTCTAAAACGGTTGTCTACCTAAACACGTTAACCTATGACTGGAAGGCGTAACACAACCCATCCTCAAAATTCCTAGTGGCTGTGAGATCATCAGCAGCTAGTGTAGGACAAAAACGATGTGACTCAGTGAAATGGGACGAATATTTCATGACTGTCATCGTCCCTTGTTGCAGATTGATAAACTCCCTAGCTCTGCAAGACCACATAGTCTGGGGAAAGAAGTAATCGTAGAAGACGGTCTGGAAATCAGTCCAGATCAAATCTCTCTACTGTCCTTACTGGGTGATGACTTCCCACCACCTTTTGGAGGAATCACGTAGCATATAAGCTGAATGCATGACTCTCTTCTATGGAGGCATCTCGAAGTGCTCAAAGATGGTCAGGATAGCTTCCAACTAGGAATCCTCAACAAGTGGTCTGCCATCTCCCACAAAAGTAGGTGGATGCTATGACTGAAACTTGTGGGTCAACTCTACCATACATGGGGTAGGTCACACTCTACTTATCATAATCTACATCATACACAAGAATTTCTCACTAAACTGGGCCACAATGTCCATCTCAGGAATAACAAGAGGATCCATATGTGGATCAACAGGAAGATCAACCAGCGGCTCAGGGCCCACCACCTCAGGAACGTGATCGTCGCTTCCTTCAGCATGCACGACTCGAGGATGTCTCAGAGGCATAGTTCTACATTTCCAAACAAACGTCTCAAAAGAAGAAACCATAAAAATTATATGCTGAACTCTAGAAGCTATGACAGATACTAAGCCTTCTTACCCCTAAGATCACATATCCACACCCCCATAGAGACTCTTGGTAAAACATGACACTGTTCAAACTTAACTTAATCCCATGATATGGCATTTCCCATCCCATAAGGGCCCATACTCCTCATGCACTGAAAGATGACACACACTTGGATGTCATTTCTCATTTACTAGAATTACTCAAACATTCAAATTTCGTTTTAAGAAAAATATTATTTTTGTTGGAATGTCATTTTCTGATCCATAAGGGCACATACACCTTATGAACCAAAGAGTTACAGCCACTAAGATCACATCATTCCCAAATTCACAACATGCATGAATGGCTAGAACAATTTCACATATATTATCAAGGAATGAAAATAATCAACAGGAAATGCTCTTTGAAAATTTAAACATGGCATGACAATATGCATGGCCTAATCATATTCTGCCTATCGTGATGCATTCTCTAATGCATAACCCTCATTTCATTGGTTAAAACCATGAAATCCAAATTCCAATGTTGCATATATCAATAACATCACTAAACATGTGAATCACCCAATGGTGAAATGATATCAATAGTAAATAGAAGAATCATTAACAACATAATATAGGCAACTTGTTATTTTCACCGTACACGGGTTCGTGACGCCCATGCATGACTCATGGCTAAGTCCCTACGAGTTACAATTCTCCAAGACTATTTTTTCCAAAAAGGAAAGAAACAATGAATGACAAACCTCTTATACCACTTTGTGATGTCCCAAACCCGATTTCCCCTCAACCTGAGCTCCAAGCCCGGTTGGCCACATGACCCCTGGCTCGACACCCCATAGTCCAAGGGCTACCAACTAGCATCGGGGGTGTAATGGTATATCAGTGGGGAGACAATACCCCCATGTCTGAGTACACATCGGAATAGTAGAAAAATGATAGAAATAGCATAAGCACAACCAATTGAAAAACATGAGAAAAGGGGAAACACACAACAAAACAATAGAAGTAAGTAAAACCATGTTAAATATAACAAAGCCCCAGAGGAATTATCTGATAAAAAATGGATGCATGGCATGATAGTAAAATAGAAATAGAAGACAACCATGATATACAATAATAAAAAAATAATAAAAGTAGTCCACAATCATCCCTAGCCAAGATCGATCCTCTGCTCTTGATCTCCAGCTAGAACCCACATGTATCAACAACCTGAAGATGCACCATTACCCATACTAGTACCTACAACAGCAATGTCTACACGGGTTCCCAAGAGGTCTCCCCGGGTAGGGTGTGAGACAAGTCTCAGTAGGCCACCACAAATGATGTCTACGTGTAATACAAATATGTGTTCTCAAGCAAAGTGAGTAATAGAATTCAAGTAAGTAAAGAAATGTAAATAAATAACCCTCCCACTCAGGTTCCGGAAGGACACCTGGCTAGTCTATCTACTTTAGGTCATGTCTGGTAAACTGAACAATCACCAGAGGTATAAGTACATAGATATATGATATCATGGCACAAGGTAAACATGCCTCTCATCCATGCTTCTCCCATATGTATAGTTATCACTTGCCCAAGGGATGAATGCATCTCGTCCACAAGCAATGTCATCAGTGTGGGGTAGAAATGCCTCCCACTTGAAAAGGTTATATAGGCACGAGGTATAAATTCATATCGTCATCAATCACTATAGCGGGCGTGGGAAAGAAATTAATCCCACCCGTAGATGTTATTTGGCCACAAGTTATAAATCCCTCTCATCCTCAATAACTAATATTTATCTAGAAAGGGGTACGAATGCCTCCTGCCCAACACATGGGATACCACAAGCAAATCAACACAGCAAAGGATAACCATTCACATTACATTATATAAGAAAACCCATCTTATATCAATCACGTTAGCAATACAAGACATATCCATCTTATATTATCACATAAGAAAAGTATGGAATACATACATTTCAATTCGTTAAAGGGGTTTAGGCTCTCTCATCCTAGATAACCTCTAACCAAGTCATTTCATTTTCCTAACATTGAAAATGCCCTTCCAAGACATTTCATTGTGGTTAAAAGGTAAAAGGGACTATTATCAAGGACTAACACCTATGGTTGACAACTCCAGTCCATACCAATCCTAAAAACATTAACAAGTTTAGATTATAAAATCTCATACCACACGGGTCATTTAGATATGAAGCAGTCATTATAAATACACGGTCTGGCGAAAAACAAACCATGGCATGACAAAAATAACTCAATAAGGCGAAAACCTATAATGGAAACCATGTGACCACATACCTCAGAGCTATAGGCATAGGCTCGCTTGATGTCATCCTCATATTCGTAGTAGATTGGAAGATATCTGAGTTCCAGTCCAATGCCTTAAAAATATGGCATATGAGCCTACATCAAAATAACAAGTGGGAAGGCAAGATTTGTCGATGAAGTAATGGAGTGTGAGGTTAGCCTTACCTTGGTCCTTCCAACTCTTCAAATGGATCAATAATCGTACTTCAGATGAAGGCTCCACCAAGAGAATATTGAGAGGAGGGTTTTGGAACTCAAAATAGGCTCCCCTATGGTTCTGTCAAGGGAAGAAAATAGAATGAGTCTTACGGCCTAATAAAATTAATTAAGGTCAAAAAGGTAAATTTACCAAGATCTGGGTTGCACTGTTTAGGCACATGGTTTACCAAACCGTATGCAATCCATGCGCATCCCTATGCCTTTAGAAAAATGGTCGCACAGTTTAGGCGCACAGTTTACCCAAACCTGGCACAAACCATGCGCACCTCCCTGCATCCAGACCAAAGGCCGCATGATTTATCCAAACTGTGTGCAGGCCATGCGCAGGCCGTGCTCCCTTGTCTGCAAGTCTATTTCTCAACCTCCTGGGCTCCGAAGAAACCGCAGACACTACCTAGGCCTTCCATAGAACATTACACATAGTAAGAATGATTAAAGGAAAGGCTTGAAAAAAAAACTAACGATCCGTACCTTTGCCAAAGAGTCAGGTCATTACCAACATGGTAGGTTTCAAAATGTTTTAAAGTCTCGTTTGTAATTACACACTTGAAAGGGATATTTGATAGTATTTCAGAAATGGTTTGGGAATGTTTTTTGAATTTATTTGAAATTGAAATGATGTGAGGCCAGATTGTTATTTTATTATTTTTTTTAAACGATTATAGTTTTGGAAATATAAGGACCTGGTTGGGTACTTTTGGTGATTTTAAAAAATGTTTGAATCTTAATTGATTTGATGTCCGAGTTGGCACTTATGAATGAAATGGTATATAAAAGTTACCCATATAAATGGACTTCCATTTATGGGTTTTCAGATATGTAGTGTCACAGTTTTGGGTAGGCAAATGTCATGATAACAGGTAAGGTATTCTAGGCACGTGAGGGACTCCTACCAACCCAACATAATATTACTAGTAGTATCATGATAATCTTCCAGAGGGTTGAGTGACTATTTCATATCAACCTTAATTCGACATGTTAGTGCCCCATTGATGTCTTAGAGGATAGGTGGGTTGTTCTAACTGTGAGTCTAGTTTAGGGAAACTAGTAGGTAATTGACTTTTGATTTAAACCATAAAATCATGGGTAATTCAGACCCAAGTACATCCATGGATTACTCAGAAAGTCCCTTGGTAAGTATTTGTACCTATCCTATTTATTTTTTATTACTTGTTAGATATTAGTCTGGATAGTTTTTTCATAATTTTGTTGGGTTCCATTCATTTCTACACAACCATATTCTTGTTACTAGGTTGTATTTTCTGGTTGTACATATTCTTAAATAAAAATATTGTTTAATGTGAAACTAATGTTGGAAAGGAAAACTACATGTGTTGTTTTAAAATGGAAATATGGGTATGTTTTTATAGAAAGAACTAAAGGACTATTTTATATATGTATCTATAGTTTAGTTTTTATGAACAATTTTTGGTAATTCAAATCCATGGATTATATGGTGGTTTCCAACTAATCTATTAATCTCTCACCTTACTTGTACCATTTAGTGTCGGTAGACCCATTATATTTTGTAGGATCAGGTTCTTTTTCACGTGATCATTGTTGGAGTAGGTTTGGTCTTGGGGTGGGAGTAGACCAATAGGTCACATGGAGATCATTGTATTATGGTTTATTATCATATATGTTTTTAGTTTATATTTTTTCACCTTTTGTAAATGAATTTTTTTCTATATATTTTATTGAGATTAAATAATTTTTTTTTCTTTAGTTTGTTAAGTTTATTTTTTTATCATTGTTATTGTGATGAAATCATTCCCAATGTGATTATTTTGATTCCCAACACTGGATTCCATCTAGTGGGGATCCAGGATGCCTTTAATGTCATGTCTTAAACCTGTTCTAATGTCGGGTCATATGACATTCCAGCAGGGTTCACAACATAGGGTCATAAATAATATGTGAGAAAAATATAACATGAACTGTACAATTACAATCAATATTTAGTTTTAAAACCATGTATAAGATTTTTAAATAGAACATTATTTATTTCAGGAAAACAATTCTTGATATTCAATTTTAAATTTTCCATTTCCTTACCTAACCTATAAAAAAAGAATAAAAACATTGTAGTACCTCAGAATGATCAGTAAGGGATCAAAAAATAATGAAACATATTTGTCCAGTGAAAAAATGAAATCCCATGATATAATTTTATTTATATATATGTTTATTGAGGGAAATAAATGATTAATTCTCATAGGAAAAAAACCACATGTTTCGCATAAAGAAATCCTTTCAAAAGAATTGCATGAATTTAAAATCATTCTTGGTAAATTATGGAATCATATTATTAACGAAATTTAATCCAGTTTCAAATATAAATAAAGCCCATTAAAATCAATAGGATAATCTCATAAGAAAATAAATCATTAATTTCTATTTGGAGAAGGTAAATTAACCAATGCATTGAAGAGAAATCTAGGCACACCTATCATTTAAGCAATAACGGGGTCACCCTTCCCTCTTTGGTCCACCACATCATATAAGCTATAACGGTCTAAAAATGTTAAATTTGAGATTCCCAATCATATATGTTGTAATGGGATCACCTATTTCTATCATGGTAGCCTCATCATATAACCTTCAACAATCTCAAAAGTCATTATCGAGGTGCATGCATTTCTTATGTATAACGCTCAAGTAACATTTCATGAATAAAAAAATATTAAAAATTTTATTTTTCAATTTAAAATATTTGAAAAGTAAATAGTTTATATTCATAATAAAATCCATTTTGTATATAAAAGTACCCATTTCATTTCAAAACCCATTTAGAAAACCAAAACACATCTTTTCGCTGAAAACCCATTTTTAAACCAAAATAGCCTTTTCATTGAAACCACATTTTAAAAACCAAAATAACTGAAAAAGGGAAGACTAGTTTTATTTATTGATTACCTGAAACCTTAAAAATAAAGATATAAATCACATATTAGTCAATAAATAATAATAGTAATTTTCATCGTATAGAATATTCCTTATTCTTGTATATAAAATTATGTCTAAAGAACATAAAAATACTCATTTTTTAAAAAATTAAAATAATGTGAATGTGTAAAAAAAATTATATTATAAAAAATTTTATATTAATATAAAAAAAATTATAAATTTTTTTATATTGGATATGTAATAGTAAGAGACAGAAAGAAAAACATTAAAAGGGGATTTAAAAAATAAACATCCCTTACTAATTTAGAAATGATGGATTAATAAACCACTTGAAATAATAACATAAATAAAAAAATTTAATACCAAGATAATATAGAAATTAAGGATATAACATGTCAAATTGTCTGTATAAAAACATCTAGAAACAATATTTATTCATAACATCAAAATATTCCTCAATGAATGGAAATTGAGATGATGTATCTAACATTATGTCTTAATTGTCATATGTGACATTATCTTCCAAAATAATAAACTCATATTAATTTTTAGTTTATTTGGAATACATTTGAAGTGTATCATTACTTGTATTTAACTTATTACCATATTATATAATATTACATAATTAATTATGTTTATGTTGGTTGTTTTGACCATAATTGGTTTATGTGTCCAAAAAGACATTGATAGGTTCACTAAGGTCAATTTTGTCATTATTTAAACATATATAGAATAATAATAATGAAATAAATATCACATTTATACAAAAAATTTACTTTTAATAACAATAAATAACATTTTTTTATAAATAAATATATTATGATCTTGGAGATGGTAGGTTGTACATACACATGAATAACATATCAATTTCTCAAAAAACATTATGGAAAGGAGTTAAGTAATATTTTATCTTCACATAATGACTATAATGTCATATATATGATACTACACCATTAAGTACATTTATATATATAAACTATGTGATGTGGTGATGAAAATAGAGATACATCACATAGTAAAAGAGGTAGTCTACACAAACACGAATATGCTATCACTTTTTCAGTGGGTTAAAAGGTAAGAAAGAAAATGTTATATTATATTTTATGAATAATAAATATTTAATAAATAAAATAATAATAAAATTTATATCATATATATTCATTATCATTAAATTTATTAGCTTTCATGTAAATCGTTAGTGAAAAAACCAATCACATCACTTCGTGAGGTGGTAGTCCTCCAAACATAGGATCAATGTTATTGTATCCCCTATGAAATGGGAAGTAAAAATGTATATATATATATATATATATATGTTACAAGTACTCTTGAGATATAATTATATTCTAAATATCATATATATTATTTATATACATTATTATTCCCAATGTTTTGTAGTGGTGATAGAAAATTGATTGACATCATTCGAGAGGCAGTAGTCCACAGTAAACACAAATGATTATTTTGAATACAATTTGATGGAAGTGTAGATGGATTTTTTAAATTAAATTATTATTAAAATATCCCATTATATGTAATATATTAATATTATTACGACGTCATTCTTAATTTCCAATTTATGGAGGTGGAGATAGAAATAAAACAAAAGAACACTTCTTGATGAACATTACCTCTTCTTTAGGGATCCTTATTAGGTTTACACTAAAAGCCTCCCATGGGATAATTTATATCCAAAATATGACTTGTAGGATTATAGTATGGAAATATATAATTTATTTGGATGTTAATTTGAATATAAATGGGTTTTTGAAGGTGTGAATAGTGTAATAATAGGGGTGTCCTTTTATAAGTAGGGGATATAGAACATTTGTTATTTTTGAAAATTATTTAGTGATCCCAAGGTTTTCATAAGAAAATGGGTAAAAATGGGCCATTATAGGAAATTATTGATGTAACGGTCCAAATATGTCTATAAAACAATTTTTATAAAAGTTTATAAGTCATTATAATTCTAATCAATTTAGTTGAACTCCCTAAAAATGTCATTTTTTCCATTAAAAACGTTAATTAATGTGTAATGTATTCACTATTATATTTGGAACGAAATAATGTTGAAATTATTAGATAATATAAATTTTATGAATTAATAATTTTGAATACATTTTTCCCAATTCCATTTATAAAAGTGTAATATTTAAATTTAAAAATAATCCTACATACACAACGATAAAGAGAGCATTTTATTAAGAAAATTTTCAATTGTTTCATTATTTTTATATCAAAATTAGTTATGATATATATTATAGGGCACTAAATTGAATTAGTGGATATTTAAATGTATTAATATTAATTTAAAAATAATTAAAAATATAATTTACCACTATAATTAAAATATATGAAAAAGTACCTTTAAATTAAAATTCTGTATTTTCACTATTCGTTAAAAAATTTATTTTTCTAGAAAATTTAAAAAAATCACCCTTGAGATTATTTTGAAATGATGATTTCAAAAATGATTTTTATTTTGTAAAATTAATTTTACAAAATTTTAAAATTAATATTTTAAATACATCAGATAATAAAAGGGTTTAATTAAAACTATTTGCTTTTTTATTTTAAGAATACTTAATATTTTTATTAAAAATATAACTATATTAATAATTATTATAGTTGTTTATTCTATCTTTACATAGGATATTTCATTCTTCCACCATTTTATAAATTTAATCCTTGAAATTTTATTAACTTATTAAACAAGATGTGATTTATTTTCCTTATATCATTTTTATATTCACATATTTCCTCTCCATCAATTTGTGATTTCCATAAAAATAAAATATAGTGGATCAACATATTCAACTACACATTATTTCTATGGTCAAGATTATAAAAATTTTATTCCTAATAAGAAAAATTATCTCCCATGCGATATATTTCTAGGATCAAAACATTTTAGGAATTTGGAATATATTTCTTTAACATTTAGTTATAAAATACATTGTGTACATAGGATAAACATGGAGGTAGTGCCACTCATTTGGAAAGGGAACCAACATTCTCCTTGAAACCATACATTCTAATGAACCATAAAATTATCTTACCCTTCTTACCAAAATTCATAACACTTGTCCATGATTAACATTTTATAAATACATGATCACCAATATTGAATGAAAAATAATCCGTTCGGTTATCCACATAACTTTTCTACATCCTATGATATCAAATAATATGTTATAGAATCAACTTCTCCTTCTCACCCATTTTCCCTACCAAATTTGGCCCCATTAATGTCATTTCTCATACATCATTCCAATTTTTTTTAATACATATTCCATATAATGTCTCAAATTTATTTATCATTATATTTGAAAGAAACTATTATTATAGTAAAAATAAACCAATGATATATGTTGATCCCAACTTCCCTATTAATCCATTGAAAATAAAAGAAACATATCTTCCATGGTACAAATAATCCACTCTGAATATCCATAAGATTTATTATAAAATATATAGTAAAATTAAATTCATTACCCAATGACTTTTGATGTCCTTTAAACAAATTATATTTGAACGTGGGATCATGGTTTGATATAATCGAGAGAGGTAATATTTGTAAGTCTACAATTTAACTTAGATATAGTTAAGAAATGTGATATAAATATATATTATATTGAATGTGAATGATAATATAATAATTAATTCAGATATTAATAATATCTTAAAACACATTATTACCTTTATAATCCTTTTTCAATACTACCATGAAATCCATTGATATATTTTCTCATTTCAACTATGGCACTAGATAAGGTTGAGGAATTGCCTTCAGTAATAGTCATTCAATTTTAACATTATTATAAATTAATAATTTCAAGAAAAAGTAACCAATATTTTTCTTCATTCCATCCCACTAGTAACACTACCAAAGGACTACGTACATCATAGTGTTTATCAGAATATTGGAAGATGTAGATCATTATGTTTTACTCAACCACACTTTCCACTATTTGTATAAATGATGAATTAATAATCATGTTTCAAAACATAAAAAAATTCTTTATCAATATTGATATAAATTAACATACACATATTAATATACTCGACCATTTCTCACAATTATTGATCCCCTTCTGGGTTTCAATAATGATTTCTAATAATATTGACTATACTGAATCTAGAAACAATACAAATGATATCAATACATCATAATCATAAATTGCATAATTTTTCAAATAATTATGAAAAGATAATTATTCCAAATTTATCATTTTTAATATAGAAATATTTTTTAGAATCAAGGGATCAACCACATTGTTTGATTTTTTATGATGATAATGAATCAAGAAATCATAATCTGTGATCATTGCAGCCATTATCTCTATCTCTTATATAACGAATCTTGAGTGATCATATAAATAAATAAAATTAATCAGTATGTATTTCATAGATAACACTATACAATTGATTCCTATAAATTTTTAAATCATGAACTGTGGTAGAAAATTCTAAATCATGTGTAGGGTAATTTAACTAATGAGATTTCAACAAATACGAAGCAAAAGAAATTAAATGATCATTCAAAATTTAAAAAAAATACCTATTATATTATATGAAGATTCACTATAGATTACAAATATATCATTCATAGAAGGATGGTCCAACATTGGAGCATTCATCAAACATTTCATTAGTTATTAAAAAGAATCATGAAATCATTTTTTCTACTTCCATTTATCTCCTTTTCAAGTTATCTTAATTGGTGGGACTCAAAACTAATAAATGTTAATATAAAACAACCAGAAGTAACCCACTAATCCAAAACATAAATGAATATATATGATATTTTTTCATATTGATGATTATTCAACAACTAATATTTTAGTAGATTAAATTGTTTTATTGAACTAATCATTATTATTGAAATATTATTTATTTAATAAATATGTGTTATGTTATATTATATACTATTATACCATAAGAAAACATAATGAAACCAAAAAAACAGTATCTTATTAATAATTATCATTAAATTATATTAAAATGATTAAGCTTAAAATTAAAAACATTATAAGTGTGTAAAAAATATAAAATAGAAAATTTAAAACGGGAAAATATTAATTTCCCCAATCTTTATGGATGATTCCCCCATGACCAACACTATTTAATTGAACCCAAATAGATGAAATATAATTAAAATAATATAAAATGAAAATATATAAAATTGCGGGGAATTTTAGTGAATATTTAGTTAAATAATGAAGTATTATATATATAAGTGTTAATGTGACCATTGGAATAGTGTCATAATCATTCGAACAATAACATGAACATTGGGAATACTAACTTAACCATTAAAAATAGTAGCAAAACATTTGAAATTGTAATTTATCCTGGAAATAAGAAATTGTGATATAAATAATATTTTTCCTGATCAATTTACGTAAATGTAAATATTTTAATTCTAAAAAATAAATATCAAGATTAAAAATTTCAATGAAATATATAGGAATATTTTAAATAAACTATAATTTAGATTATTTGGTAAAAAACATTGTTTTTAATTTAAAATTTATAATTACCTGTGTCATAAATATATTCTGATAAAATTAATATCATGTTATAAATAGTAACATAGAAATTTTCCATGATTTTTTGGAAATTTTCTTAAATACCCCTATTTTCATGTAAATAGTAAAGATATAGGTTTTCTTGTAACAAATATAATTTAAATTACATAATTCATGGATTAATAATTAATTCATAATATTTATAGGATATTGAAATGTAATGAAATATATAATTTCATTACTTATTCATTAATATATATATAAAATATTTTCTAATACTAATAATCAATTTCCAAAATATAATGTCCATTGTGATCCCTGTAAATTTAAATTTTTTATTCTTTTCCACTGTAATTTTTAATAAACTATGTGAATTCAAATAATAAAAAATTTTAAAGACATAAAACCATTCAATTATATTTATAAAGGATTAATATTTTCAAAAATTCACTTTTACAAGGTTTACCTTGGATATAATATTTTATTGAATATTTTATTTTAAATATACCAATATCTCCAATTATAAAGAAACCCCACTCCCTCCCCATGAAAAAATGCACATACATCATATTAATAAGACTATCATATACAAGAAGCCATCCCATCAGTCCCCTTAAAATAGATAGTGATGTCCTAGAGTAATCTATCTCAAAACATCAAGGGAGTTCTAGTGTAGTTCAAGAGATGCTACGGTAAGGAACTAGAAACTTCCAAATGATTATTCCCACTTTTTCTATTATATTTATTTATTCACCACCCCATTAAAAAAATATTAGTAAATTAATTAAGAATTATTACATATTTATTAATAATGTTAACATACTATAACTATTATATTAATGACATATATAAATTTCATTGTTCTTTTTCCATCTATTTTGGCAATGTCCTGTCAAAAGATGGTTGACAAACTATATATTAATTTGTATCTAAATGATTATAACCACCTTCATGTATCGAAATTGATTATTATATATAATATATAATCATATCATTATAAATTTTCTATGATGTTGGGGTTAGTTATATTTATGTATAAATGACATTGAATGAAAATAAAAAAATAAAATTGTGAAAATTTAATTAAAACATGATATAAAAACAATTCATGTTTATCAATAGTTTATATAAAATATAACCCAATATTTAAAACTGATAAAATGTAGAATAAATGAACATCATTATATATATCCTCTCTTTTAAGACATTAATAATTCCTCGCTATTTTAGAATACTTGAAACATTATACAAAGAGACCCCCAAAGACCTTACTAGTTTAGTGCCTTTGGATGTTGGGAATGATAAATAATGATTCATACGTGAGATGAATTATCTCTTATGGGGTTATTCATGACTATAAACCATAATATAGGAATAAAACATAACACATATCTTCATATCCTAAGGAACTAAACATAATAATGGGTGTTATCAGATGAACAATAAGGGTAAACAAAAGTGATATTTAGGAATAATCATTATAAAAAGGGTATGAGTACATGATTATAAAAATTTAATATCATACGCTAAATATCACAGATCAAATAAATGAAACATGGCATAAATCATGTAAGTTCATAAGACATGAATCAAAAGGAAATAACAAACTAAATCAATGATATCATAACATATAAATAAAACATGATTTTATAAAACAAATAAGTATATAATATGATTTCCATAGTTGCAAAGGCATCACTACCAAGACAATCATGGTAGTATCGTATTGTAAAGACCCGTAAAATTCAAGGAAATTTTTTTTTCTTAATTTTCTTTGGAATTTTACAAGAACGCAGTTTCAGACGGCACCTGATTCCGAGGCCCGGTGTGCCCGGAATCATTTTCCGAAGTTTTGGCTCGGGTACGTTCAGTGAACGGACGAGCGGGTTTTTCTAACTTTTGAACCGGTGCCCGGAATCGAATTCTGAGGGCACCGATGAAATCGCAGCGCCGGTATTCGCTTAGAAACGCCTCTTCCGGAGTTGCGTTTGCTCGGGTGTGGTTTTTAATTTTCGGGCTTAAGGTTAAGAAATAAAATAATTTTGCGACAACTTTATTTTATTTCGCTTAAGCCACTTGGAAGCCACTTGAAGCCACTTAAAGGCGGCTTGAACTGAGTTGAACTGGATAGGATGCTATCCAGAAATATCCTACCCCTTGGTAGGATATTTGTGAGGTGGGGCCCGCACGAGCCCCGCCGTTTCTTTCCGTTAAGAAACGCATCCGTGAAAACCCGTCTTAATGAAAGTCAACCGACGCGTTTTCTAAATTCTTAACAGACCATTTAATTGGGCGGTTTATTCCGTGAATTAAATGGGCTGTTTCTTTCGTGAATTAAATGGGTCGTTTCTTTCGTTGAATTAATTCAACGAATTGATGGATCGTTTCTTAATCTTTTTTTTCAAATTCGTTGGCGTATTAATAAAATAAGACCAACGCTTAACCTCTGGTTTTTATGCGCTTGAGAGCTTTTGGGAGATTTTCTTCTTCTTTTTCAACCTTGACGAAGAACCTTCGAAGAACGAAGAACGCGAAGAACGTCGTTCTTCAACGAAGAACTTCTCCGCCGAAGAACACGATCCATCCGCGACGTGACGTACTTCTTCCGCGTTATCTTTTCCGCGACGGTTTTCCGCGACGAACGCCATCGACAACGACTCTTCCTCCGACGTCAAAGGAATCGACACCGATATTCCACGACTCCGTCAACGTGCGACTATCGAGGTAAGGGTTCTTGAGTTCGTTGTTTCCTTTTTATCTGACTTTCCTCAAGACTTGACGAGGAACGCTCTTTTTCCGACGAAGAACGCCGCTCCGCTCTTCTTCGTCTTCGGTGTCAACAAGAGAGAACACCGCACCTTCCTCGGAAAAACCTTCGTCGGCGTACAAGGATTCGCCAACGACGTGCTTCTTCGGACGCGCCTCTTCGTCAACGGATTTGACGAACGACGACCGCGACACCCGACTTCCGCGACGCCGTCTTCCGCGGACATAGTCGAATCCTCGATCTTGTACCCAAGGTAGGGGTGGTTGATTTAATATTTAATTATCTCATTTTTTTTTCTCGTGGTTCGTATAACTAACGTGGGATGTTGATTATTTTAAGATGCGTTATTAATTTAACGTGAGGGGGGCCGGACCGCACGAACACGGCCGAACCCCCTCCAACGATCTTGTTTGTTCTTGCGGGTGGAAGCAAGAGGCGTGGTGCCGTCGCACCACGTGGTTGATCGTGCGTTTATTTTACGCAACGCCGTCGCGCGCACACCATGGAGGGAACATCAAGAACGCGACGCCGTCGCGCCGCGTTGAAAGAAATTAACGCGTGGCGAAGGGGGCGCGGTGCCGTCGCACCGCGCCGGACGACGAACGCCGCGGCCGGTTCCGGGCCGCGGCGGGACGAGGAGACCGCGGCCGGTTCCGGGCCGCGGCGGAAGGAAAGACCGGCGGCCGGGCCGCCGGCGTCGGAAGCCGAAGGGGACCGGAAATTTCCGGTCCCGTTGGAGAAAACCGGCCGGCCGGCTGGCCGGCCGGAACCGGGGAATTAATTCCCCGGCCAACTGGAAAAACCCCCCTCTTAAAGAGGGGGGCGGTTTTAATTTAAATGGAGGGGGCCGGCTGCCCCCTCGGATCCGTACAGGCAGGCCCCCCCCTCATGTGAGGGGGGCGGTTTTATTAAATCGGCGCGGCATAGCCGCGCCGCCTCCTTGAAGAAGCGGGGGTTTAACCCCCCGCGTGCGCAGCCCGTGCGGCACCAGCCGCCGCCAGAGCGGCCCGCCGCCGCCGCCAGCGCGGCCCGCCGCCGCCGCCAGCGCGGCCCGCCGCCTCCGCCGCGCCGCCACCGCGCGCCGCCGCGCGCCGCCGCCGCCGCCCGCCGCCGCCGTCCGCCGCCGCCGGCCGCCGCCGCCGGCCGCCGCGCCGCCCAGGGGGGGGGGGTCGGGTCGGGTCGGCCTGGACCCGGACCCCCCCGTTTCGAACCTGATTGGGTTTTTGGCTCATAACTTGAGCCTCGGACCTCCGAATGACGAACCGTCTGCGGCAACGCGATCCTTGGATCGAGACGGTCGTTTCGATATATCGCACTCAAGGTTTCGGTTTACTTTGAGTTCGGCCGGGTTGGTTCGTTCACGGAACCAACCGGGCCTTCGGAGCGGAAACGCTCATATCTTGAGCTACGGACGTCCGATTGACGCGCCGTCAGTTTCGTTGACTTCCTCTTGATGAGACGGAACTTTTGATATACTCCGCCCGAGTTTTGGATACAGTCGGAGTATGGCCGGGTTGGATTGTACCCGAAATCCAACCGGGCCCCTGGAACGGGAATGCTGATATCTTTCAAACAGGACGTCCGCTTGACGAGCCGTCAGCGGCGTTGGTGGTTACGTTGAGTAACGGTCCCTTTGAGTATACCCTATGGGAGTTCGGGGTGCAGTTGAGATACGGCCGGGATTGGTTTCGCTCACGAAACCAACCGGGCCCCTGGGACGAAAAGGCTAATAACTCACAGACCGGGCGTCCGATCGACGCGCCGTCTGTTGCGTTGAGACCCCTGTGACGAGACGGACCTTTGAGACACTTCTTCGCGGGACCTTGTGATACTTGGAGTATCGACCAGTAGCTCGTGGAGCGGACCCGTGGTACTTGACAGTGGTGGTGCGCTTGGATGCAGCAGCAGACCCTTGACGGTGGAGCGCTTGGTTGTAGCGGCGGACCCGCGTTACTCTACGGAGTGTGTACGCTTGGATGCAGTAGCAGACCCTTGACGGTGGAGCGCTTGGTTGTAGCGGCGGACCCGCGTTACTCTACGGAGTGTGTGCGCTTGGTTGTAGCGACAGACCCGCGACGGTGGAGACGTGCGTGCAGAGTACGGAGACCGTGTAGCCGGCTGAGACCTGACGACTGCTTGACCGACTCGACTTGGAGTGAGTCGACTAGCCCAGTGGACGGAGCGCCCGGTACTTGGCGGCAGACCCACGGCGGACGGAGCGCCTGGTAGTTGGCAGCAGACCCGCGGTACTCGACGGGAGGAGTACCTCAGCAGGCTATCTGGGTAGCGCCCGGTATTTGGCGACAGACCCTCAGCGGACGGAGCGCCCGGTAGTTGGCCGCAAACCCGCAGTACTCGACAGGAGGAGTACCTCAGCAGTCATAGGTTAGCGAGCAGTACCTCGGAGTCGTGATAGGACTACTACACACTTCAGAGACGGGGCTCTTCAGCAGTTACGGTTTCGATAATGAAAAATCCTGGTTTGAGCTGAGACTTTTGACCTTTGTGTTTCCTCATGATTGAGATGGGTCGCTTGATAACTTAGGTATATGTATGGGCATATACCTGGGTGATGGTTATCCGTTGATTTCATGACTTTTGTGTATCCTTGAGATTGGATGGGTTACTTGATGACTTAGGTATATGTATGAGCGTATACCTAAGTAGAGTCTGATGTTACTTCGTGATTGCTGCCTTTACTTTGTGGATATCCATGTTGGATTTAGTGAGACCTTAAGGGTCTCGGGGTCCCTACTGAGTAGCTTATGCTCACCCCTGCACGGGCTATGCCCGCACTTCGTTGTGTTGGTTGCAGACGACGGACAGCGCAGATCGCAGTTGAGACTTGCGGAGCAGGTCGGTACCCGGAGGTGGACCACTGGGCGGACGTACCCGGAGTAGACGACAGGACCTGTGGAGTAGAGGAGCTATCTGTACCTACCCTTCAGGTAGGATCCGTGGTGGACGATCCAGGAGCTGAGCCATCTATACCTACCCTTCAGGTAGGAATCGAGGCGGACGACCCAGGAGCCGCTTCGTTCTTCCAGCTGCTGTTTTTCCCTTTCGAGTTGTACTTTACAGTTGGGCTTGTATTTCCGGCCCCCTTTACTTTTCTGCACTTGTAGTTACTTTCCGCTTGCTGACTCTGTGGTGGTTGTTACTTATAAAGGCAATGCCTTCCCTGTTATCGGGATTTACGCCTTTGGTGCTAGTCGCCAGCCCCTGGCCTATGGAAGGCGGGCTTGGGGTAGTCACGGCACGGGCCCCGAGGACGGGTCGTGACAAATTGGTATCAGAGGCGGTCGGTTCTACCGCAGACTCTGATCGTCTTTTCTTCTATGTGAAGCAATAGTGTTAAGGGTACCGAGTGTGGTTTTCAGTTCAGGGAGTCCAGTGTTGGTGCGGGCGGCCGACGTATCCATACACCAGAACCCTGACAACTGATTTCCGACTTTGTGCACGAAAACACTGATTGCGTGTGTGTTTTCAAAGGTTTCCCCCCTTAAAACAGCTCAAACCAGGTCAGCTCACCAGGTATAATCGTTTGATCGTGTTACGTTGTTCCTTTCAGGATGTCTTTTCTCGGACGACCAGCTAGAGCCCGGAGGGATGTGCGTGCTGACAGTTTGTCGAGCGACGAGGCTTCGGTACAGGGCCCTCTTGCAGTTGAGGCACCAGCGGTACTACCATACGTTGGGCCGCCGATGCCACCAGCCCCAGCAGTAGGCGATGCCCGCTACTTGCGCGCACTGCATGAGTTCCAGCGCCAGAGGCCACCCAGGTTCCGGGGAGAGACGGACCCGCAGGCGGCTGAGGTTTGGCTGGAGGCTGTGGTGAGAGTCTTCAGGCTAGTGGGGACGCCGGCAGACTTCATGGTGATCTTTGCTACCAGCCTCCTTCAGGCAGCAGCAGGTAGGTGGTGGAGCCACTTGTTTCAGTTTTGCGATGAGATGAACTTCGCATGGGAAGACTTTGAGACCTTCTTCAGGGTGGAGTTTGTGCCAGTAGCTCTACACCCCGAGCGTGATCAGGAGCTGCTGCCTTTGCCACGTGTTTCTCGATCAGAAGCCGAGTCATCTGTGGGCAGTAGACAGATGATGCAGAGGCCCAGAAAGACCAGACCAGCAGTTAGACGGTCTCGGGTTTTGCGACCGGTGGTGCAGGGCACCCGGAGTGGGAACAGAGCTAGCCGTGCAAGGAGCAGGTTGTGTTACTCATGTCGCGGAAAGGGTCATCTGGCACGTGACTGTCCGACTCCCGATCCGCAGGCTTTGGGGGAGCCACCGAGATAGAGGCAACGACAAATGCTTGAGCAACAGTAGAACTCTTGGAGCAGGTGGACAGGAGCAGAACTAGTGGATACGTCTCTTGTACTTCTAATTCCTTGTTGATGTTGCTTTTGTGTAGCGTCTTGTATTATGAGCTGCAATAATAAAAGACGCATCCTTTGTGATGTTTTCATTCCTGTCCTCTTTTGTGATGTTACTAAGAGGTTCCAGTTGACTGTTGACTTGACCCTCACTTGTGAGACATCTACTGGAGGAGACCAGTTACCACACACTGATGCCGACAGTGTGACTCAACCCTTGGAGGCGAGAGTAACGGTTGGATCTCTTAGTAGTAGCGTCGAGGCCTTACGACGTCATCCTTAGTATGGATTAGTATCATCCATGTTAGGATTGACTGTTTTAGGCAAAGAATGTGGTTCATCCAGGGGATGAGACCAGGTTTCTCTTTCGGCAAAGAAGAAATCTCGCAGCTCTTGTGGAACCAGAGATGGTCCGGGCCACGTCAGAGGAGGTCCATATCATCCAGGAGCGGATGAGGACAACACAGAGCCGGCAGAAGTCATACGCTGACAGGAGGCGGAGGCCACTAGAGTTCGAGGATGGTGACCACGTCTTCTTGCGGGTCACACCTCGACGTGGTATTCGGAGATTTGGCCGAGGCGGCAAGTTGTCTCCCCGCTTCATCGGGCCTTTCCAGGTCCTCAGCAGGGTTGGCGAGGTGGCTTATCGCCTGGCTCTGCCACCTCAGATGCACCGGGTGCACGACGTCTTCCACGTATCCCAGCTGAGGAGATACGTGCTCGACCCCCTTCGCATATCATCGACCATGAGGAGCTAGACGGTGGCGATGAGTGTCTTATACGGAGGTTCCTGTGGAGATCGAGGATCGACAGGAACGGATCCTAGGAGGATGGTCGATTCCTCTTGTGCACTTTCTTTGACAGCGCGGGAACCTCCAGGTGAGCACATGGGAGCGGAAGGCTCAGATGCGTGCTCAGTACCGCTTTGTTTCCCTAAGTTTGTGGTGAAGCTTTACGGGGACGTAAAGCCCTGTGGTGGGAGTAATGTAAAGACCCGTAAAATTCAAGGAAATTTTTTTTTCTTAATTTTCTTTGGAATTTTACAAGAACGCAGTTTCAGACGGCACCTGATTCCGAGGCCCGGTGTGCCCGGAATCATTTTCCGAAGTTTTGGCTCGGGTACGTTCAGTGAACGGACGAGCGGGTTTTTCTAACTTTTGAACCGGTGCCCGGAATCGAATTCTGAGGGCACCGATGAAATCGCAGCGCCGGTATTCGCTTAGAAACGCCTCTTCCGGAGTTGCGTTTGCTCGGGTGTGGTTTTTAATTTTCGGGCTTAAGGTTAAGAAATAAAATAATTTTGCGACAACTTTATTTTATTTCGCTTAAGCCACTTGGAAGCCACTTGAAGCCACTTAAAGGCGGCTTGAACTGAGTTGAACTGGATAGGATGCTATCCAGAAATATCCTACCCCTTGGTAGGATATTTGTGAGGTGGGGCCCGCACGAGCCCCGCCGTTTCTTTCCGTTAAGAAACGCATCCGTGAAAACCCGTCTTAATGAAAGTCAACCGACGCGTTTTCTAAATTCTTAACAGACCATTTAATTGGGCGGTTTATTCCGTGAATTAAATGGGCTGTTTCTTTCGTGAATTAAATGGGTCGTTTCTTTCGTTGAATTAATTCAACGAATTGATGGATCGTTTCTTAATCTTTTTTTTCAAATTCGTTGGCGTATTAATAAAATAAGACCAACGCTTAACCTCTGGTTTTTATGCGCTTGAGAGCTTTTGGGAGATTTTCTTCTTCTTTTTCAACCTTGACGAAGAACCTTCGAAGAACGAAGAACGCGAAGAACGTCGTTCTTCAACGAAGAACTTCTCCGCCGAAGAACACGATCCATCCGCGACGTGACGTACTTCTTCCGCGTTATCTTTTCCGCGACGGTTTTCCGCGACGAACGCCATCGACAACGACTCTTCCTCCGACGTCAAAGGAATCGACACCGATATTCCACGACTCCGTCAACGTGCGACTATCGAGGTAAGGGTTCTTGAGTTCGTTGTTTCCTTTTTATCTGACTTTCCTCAAGACTTGACGAGGAACGCTCTTTTTCCGACGAAGAACGCCGCTCCGCTCTTCTTCGTCTTCGGTGTCAACAAGAGAGAACACCGCACCTTCCTCGGAAAAACCTTCGTCGGCGTACAAGGATTCGCCAACGACGTGCTTCTTCGGACGCGCCTCTTCGTCAACGGATTTGACGAACGACGACCGCGACACCCGACTTCCGCGACGCCGTCTTCCGCGGACATAGTCGAATCCTCGATCTTGTACCCAAGGTAGGGGTGGTTGATTTAATATTTAATTATCTCATTTTTTTTTCTCGTGGTTCGTATAACTAACGTGGGATGTTGATTATTTTAAGATGCGTTATTAATTTAACGTGAGGGGGGCCGGACCGCACGAACACGGCCGAACCCCCTCCAACGATCTTGTTTGTTCTTGCGGGTGGAAGCAAGAGGCGTGGTGCCGTCGCACCACGTGGTTGATCGTGCGTTTATTTTACGCAACGCCGTCGCGCGCACACCATGGAGGGAACATCAAGAACGCGACGCCGTCGCGCCGCGTTGAAAGAAATTAACGCGTGGCGAAGGGGGCGCGGTGCCGTCGCACCGCGCCGGACGACGAACGCCGCGGCCGGTTCCGGGCCGCGGCGGGACGAGGAGACCGCGGCCGGTTCCGGGCCGCGGCGGAAGGAAAGACCGGCGGCCGGGCCGCCGGCGTCGGAAGCCGAAGGGGACCGGAAATTTCCGGTCCCGTTGGAGAAAACCGGCCGGCCGGCTGGCCGGCCGGAACCGGGGAATTAATTCCCCGGCCAACTGGAAAAACCCCCCTCTTAAAGAGGGGGGCGGTTTTAATTTAAATGGAGGGGGCCGGCTGCCCCCTCGGATCCGTACAGGCAGGCCCCCCCCTCATGTGAGGGGGGCGGTTTTATTAAATCGGCGCGGCATAGCCGCGCCGCCTCCTTGAAGAAGCGGGGGTTTAACCCCCCGCGTGCGCAGCCCGTGCGGCACCAGCCGCCGCCAGAGCGGCCCGCCGCCGCCGCCAGCGCGGCCCGCCGCCGCCGCCAGCGCGGCCCGCCGCCTCCGCCGCGCCGCCACCGCGCGCCGCCGCGCGCCGCCGCCGCCGCCCGCCGCCGCCGTCCGCCGCCGCCGGCCGCCGCCGCCGGCCGCCGCGCCGCCCAGGGGGGGGGGGGGTCGGGTCGGGTCGGCCTGGACCCGGACCCCCCCGTTTCGAACCTGATTGGGTTTTTGGCTCATAACTTGAGCCTCGGACCTCCGAATGACGAACCGTCTGCGGCAACGCGATCCTTGGATCGAGACGGTCGTTTCGATATATCGCACTCAAGGTTTCGGTTTACTTTGAGTTCGGCCGGGTTGGTTCGTTCACGGAACCAACCGGGCCTTCGGAGCGGAAACGCTCATATCTTGAGCTACGGACGTCCGATTGACGCGCCGTCAGTTTCGTTGACTTCCTCTTGATGAGACGGAACTTTTGATATACTCCGCCCGAGTTTTGGATACAGTCGGAGTATGGCCGGGTTGGATTGTACCCGAAATCCAACCGGGCCCCTGGAACGGGAATGCTGATATCTTTCAAACAGGACGTCCGCTTGACGAGCCGTCAGCGGCGTTGGTGGTTACGTTGAGTAACGGTCCCTTTGAGTATACCCTATGGGAGTTCGGGGTGCAGTTGAGATACGGCCGGGATTGGTTTCGCTCACGAAACCAACCGGGCCCCTGGGACGAAAAGGCTAATAACTCACAGACCGGGCGTCCGATCGACGCGCCGTCTGTTGCGTTGAGACCCCTGTGACGAGACGGACCTTTGAGACACTTCTTCGCGGGACCTTGTGATACTTGGAGTATCGACCAGTAGCTCGTGGAGCGGACCCGTGGTACTTGACAGTGGTGGTGCGCTTGGATGCAGCAGCAGACCCTTGACGGTGGAGCGCTTGGTTGTAGCGGCGGACCCGCGTTACTCTACGGAGTGTGTACGCTTGGATGCAGCAGCAGACCCTTGACGGTGGAGCGCTTGGTTGTAGCGGCGGACCCGCGTTACTCTACGGAGTGTGTGCGCTTGGTTGTAGCGACAGACCCGCGACGGTGGAGACGTGCGTGCAGAGTACGGAGACCGTGTAGCCGGCTGAGACCTGACGACTGCTTGACCGACTCGACTTGGAGTGAGTCGACTAGCCCAGTGGACGGAGCGCCCGGTACTTGGCGGCAGACCCACGGCGGACGGAGCGCCTGGTAGTTGGCAGCAGACCCGCGGTACTCGACGGGAGGAGTACCTCAGCAGGCTATCTGGGTAGCGCCCGGTATTTGGCGACAGACCCTCAGCGGACGGAGCGCCCGGTAGTTGGCCGCAAACCCGCAGTACTCGACAGGAGGAGTACCTCAGCAGTCATAGGTTAGCGAGCAGTACCTCGGAGTCGTGATAGGACTACTACACACTTCAGAGACGGGGCTCTTCAGCAGTTACGGTTTCGATAATGAAAAATCCTGGTTTGAGCTGAGACTTTTGACCTTTGTGTTTCCTCATGATTGAGATGGGTCGCTTGATAACTTAGGTATATGTATGGGCATATACCTGGGTGATGGTTATCCGTTGATTTCATGACTTTTGTGTATCCTTGAGATTGGATGGGTTACTTGATGACTTAGGTATATGTATGAGCGTATACCTAAGTAGAGTCTGATGTTACTTCGTGATTGCTGCCTTTACTTTGTGGATATCCATGTTGGATTTAGTGAGACCTTAAGGGTCTCGGGGTCCCTACTGAGTAGCTTATGCTCACCCCTGCACGGGCTATGCCCGCACTTCGTTGTGTTGGTTGCAGACGACGGACAGCGCAGATCGCAGTTGAGACTTGCGGAGCAGGTCGGTACCCGGAGGTGGACCACTGGGCGGACGTACCCGGAGTAGACGACAGGACCTGTGGAGTAGAGGAGCTATCTGTACCTACCCTTCAGGTAGGATCCGTGGTGGACGATCCAGGAGCTGAGCCATCTATACCTACCCTTCAGGTAGGAATCGAGGCGGACGACCCAGGAGCCGCTTCGTTCTTCCAGCTGCTGTTTTTCCCTTTCGAGTTGTACTTTACAGTTGGGCTTGTATTTCCGGCCCCCTTTACTTTTCTGCACTTGTAGTTACTTTCCGCTTGCTGACTCTGTGGTGGTTGTTACTTATAAAGGCAATGCCTTCCCTGTTATCGGGATTTACGCCTTTGGTGCTAGTCGCCAGCCCCTGGCCTATGGAAGGCGGGCTTGGGGTAGTCACGGCACGGGCCCCGAGGACGGGTCGTGACACGTATCACTACCCATAAAATCGTGGTAGTCATGGTTTACACCCATGATAATCATAGTATCCTATGTTCACTCATCATACCAAATTTGAAGCCATGAATCACTACCATGGCCGTATTAGTTGTCAAGGTTCACTCCCAAGTCCATCTTAGATAATCTCATGATAAAAAATTCATTGCTAAATGCATTTTATTGAGTTATAGGTCCCACCATCCTAAGAATTAAATCATACATACATGTTCTTAAAAATCATTTATAATTATATCATAAATTCATAAATGAAATGGGTATCATAAACATATATTCATTTCATAACATGTGTAAAATAATAGGTTTCCTGATTATTTCATTATTAACATTACCCATGAAAATAAGTGGGTTTCAAAAACATATATATATATCATGAAATAGAAACAATTTTCAAAAACATCATTCAATCAAAACATAATCCATTCAAAGAAATAATAAGATTGGAAACATTGAATAATTTACCCATGGATTCAAGAGTAAAAAATATATGTTATCTAAATAGTAAATAATATTTAAATATCATTTAAAAACAATTCATGAGGAAACTATCATTTCTGCATAGAGAAATTAATTTTTAATATTAAATCATTTTGTAAACCATTTTATTTTAACATATATTTTAAAAATTATAAATAGAGAATTGAAATCCATTGAACTTTTTTAAAATGACGTCTCAATGAAAATGGACATCAATGATATTTTTATCACATATTAGAAAACATGGTTTTGTAATAAAATAGATTTCTGACCAAAGAGATAGAGGATTAGATTTAATATAAAAATGTAATATTAAGTGAAAATGAGTGTAAAATTATGCTAATATATGATGATATCATGAATAATGAGAGTTGAATAAAGTTAATGAGTTATCCTGAGACGAGGATCATGATATTGCATTACTTAGAGCATAACCATAAACAGTCTCAAAAAGTGATGTAATTATTTCATTAAACTACTATCACTTGGTTACTTGGGACCATAGTTTCCATATAAGAAAAAAAATTTATTTGAATAATAAAATATAAGGAACATAAGGATATTCATAATATATCATGTAAAATGGACGTATATACAACTCAAAAAAATTGGTCTCATATAAAACACGAGTCTAAAATGAATGAAAATTGAGAAAAAAACAATATTACCTATTTGTTAACCTTTGAAACATAAACCCCATTAATGGAATATCATAAAATGGATTTTTTAATACCCATAATTTTAATTATATGATACATAGAATACATTAATGGTAAGTACATACATCACATAAAATATTTTATGGGTGATTATGAAATTTACCTCACCAAAATAAAAGTGATATAAATTCCATTAAGATGTGTCATGACTGTCATTGAAGTCATTCAAACCACCTGTATATTAAATATAAAATTACTATAAATAATTCATAAAACCATATTATTATATATACGAAAATATTTTATTTGAATATGTTCTTATATTATCCTCTTATAAATAATACTATGTCAAGGGGTCACTTCGGGTAATATATATTTCATTCTTGGAATGTGTCATAATTTATTATATTATTTTTCATTATACTTATTACATTAATTTATTAATATTAAGAATGATATAAATAACATTTTTATTAATTATATTTGTATTATATTAATCTATATAATATATATGTTTTTAATTGAATACACCATTCATGGAGATATTAAGACGTTGGTACGCATAAATGTTGTTTTCCTTTTTCATATCGTTTTTAATTATACAGGTAAATGAAATATGTGTTTATATATGTATATATATAATTATTCCTATAAAAATATTATATTATATATATTATATAATTACACTAAAACTATCCTTAATACCATACATGTAGTGTGTAAATGAATCACATCGTTTTGTTGGGGCGGTAGTTGACACTTCCTCAAACAAAATTTTATTATTTAAACCAAATTAAAATTATAAAGATATGTGTTTTAAAAAAGATGAAATAATATTAAATACATAATATATTTAATATATTACATATATTAATATATTTTCTATCTTTAGTACCCACGGTATCCGGAATATAACTCTTGCTTGATGATTTTCATTGTTATAATGTTAAGAGTGATGAAAGAGAGAGTTGAGAGAACATTGAAATAAATTTTGAGGCAAAGGGGGATGTCACACTAGCGTCGCACTGTTTTTCCAACTATTTGGAGAAATCATGTGTAATTGGTTATTTTGAGGTTGTGGCTCCCGAACGGCTATAGAAGGATTAGAGAGACCCTGAGAGGATGTCCGATGAGGATCTTCCTAGGAAGTGGATAACGCATGGTTAGTGCATAGTTTGTCTAACTGTGCAAACTAACCATGTGGGCTCTTAAGTGAGATCATAAAAATGTGGATCTCACATGTTCTATCCTCTAAGGGGATCATTTTTAATCCTAAGAATAAATAATATGGGGTTCCTCTCCCTAGAATTTTGTAGAACCTCTCCAAGGTTTTTTGGAGGCGAAGTGAAGGATTCCCTTACTGAATCGAAGTCGAAATCTTGATGTATGTGATCATTCTTCATCGTTCTTGATCATTTTCATAGATCTACTTAGATATACATATCATATTCGCTTTATATATTATATCTACACAATTTATGTGTATATATAAGTTTGTGGATACCAAATATGATGATATATGGTCTTGATCTTGCGTGGAAGAGATATCTAAGGCGTGTTCTTGGATAATTGACCTAGTTTTCTTGTGTGTTATTCGTTCGTAGGGGAATTCATCAAAACTGTTGGAGTAGATAGATTATATCTCGACTCCTCTGGATATAAGTGAATAGATAGGTTTAAAATTGGTTTATATGAATGGGATTTATTGTTAAATGTAGGTAATAAACCTTCTCCAATGATGATGTATGGTTTTAGTGAAATTGTGAAATCCCATTGAATTATTATGAAAAGTGATTTAGCCTCTTGAATTTAAAATAATGATTTAAAATTATTGTTTTTATGGAATGGGAAAATGTATTGATGAAAATTTGGTTTTCTATAGAATATTCTTTTATTGAAATCGGTTTTTATTGAAATGACATTGATAGACATGGTTTTCATTAAAAGTTTGTTTTTATTGAAAATGTGTTTTGGCATGATCCATTGGCATATTGGTTTGTTGGTTCATATTGAATTTATGGGTCTTTGAGTAAATACCACGTTGTGCTTAGTGCCAATGGTTAAATGGAAGATGAGATATATTGTTCATATTGCATATATGGGTCTTGGTAGAAATATGACCATGTGTATGATGCCAAAGGGTTAATGGAACATGGAAAAAATATACCTTATGATGACTTGGTAGATCGATGAGAAACCATTAATGAGTTTGGATTTTTCATATTGTAGCATTCTTGGGTGGTTGAATGGGTTTGTGGGATGGTTGGGTTCGCCAAAAAGGGGATGTGGTGAACCAGTTTTAAATATTTTTTAGTTATTTTTCTGGAAAAATATCTTGTTTGAAAATTTGTTTCAATTTCACATGTATGATTAAGGTTATAATGGTTTTGGGAAACATGATTAAATCTAGATATAAAATAATTTGAGAAAATGTTTTATTTAAACTGTTTATTTTAAATGTTGCTAACTCTTCTATCTATATGGCATGATTTGGGAAGTAATATGGGAAAAACGAATGCGTTTTATTCTCACCCATACATTAGAACATTGGTTCTTTTTCATATTCTATCTTCTAGGATAATGAAATAGGTGATTTTCCCATTATTTCAGCACTCACTCGAAATTTTTTAGGTTCTTCGGAGATTTTGGATATTGGAGCTTGTAGATAATGGATTCTAATTTTCATTTAGGATACTGGTGTCTTTTATCCACTGTGTACTTTGATAATTGATTAATATTCCATTTTCTTATATTTTTATGTGGTCTTAAGATACATGAAGTTGTTGAGTTGTCTTTATTTTGTTCACGTATCATATTGTGTATGTTTGGATGGTTGGTTTAGTGGTTCTTTCATAAAGGGTGAATTGTCCAACACTTGTATTTGAAAACCTTTGGCATTTATTTCCAGCCTTCTCCATCTTGGGGATGTCCCTTAAGGCCATGTAATTACTCATTGGACATTCAATTTAATGAAGATGAGTGGGTATTTACAAATTTTATCAGTCTGATCCTTCTGTGGTCATACGAATGATATCAGCTTGATATATCCTTTCCAATCAAGTAGTCATCTATTTTCTTGGTCTTGGAGTTGAAATTATTTATACTCTATGATTTTGGATGAAATCGTAGACATGAGTAGGATTGTAAGAACTTGAAAGGTATAGCATAAAAGGACATACCTAAACCCTTTATGGTGAACCTCTGGATACAAAGTATATGGGTACATAAGTGTATTCAAACACTTATAGGATTTAGGAATCTCATTTTCATGGGTTTAACCAAGGAAAAAATAATGACATACATTGTAGAGGAGTGAAATCCCACTATGAGTTCAAAAAAAATTTATAATAATGATTCATATTGTAAAAATGATTCTTTTTTGAACATAATAAAATTGTTTTTGAAATTAATGATTTTGAAAAAGGATATTTGAATGTTATATTGAAACAGGTGTGATTTTTATAAAGAATTAATTATTGTTTCAAAACCTAATTACCAAGGAAAAATGGTGTTTTGGAAAACAATTTTCTTACAGTTGATGTGATTGAATTATAATTTCTAAGACATCAGTTTCTAGAGAGTGAGATTGATGGAGTTTGTTGTTGGTTTAGAAAATTTCACCATGTAGGTGCTGTCAAAACCAACATGATGAAGATGAGGAGTATGTGGTTGCACCTGAACTACATGTGAACAAAGAGCTACTTTAGAGTATTGTCCATGACTTTTAAGATTTGGATACAGGGAACTATAGGAATGTGCACAGGAATGGTGATTATACCATCTAGTTCATGTAGCAGAATCAACCTAACCTCGGGGGCGATTCTTACCCTGAGAAGTTGGAGGTGTGGCCGAATAGGATGAATCATATAATCGATTTCATCGACACGCCTTTATAGATCAAGGTCAAGATGGTGACTTATATTATCAAGGAACATTCACAATAATTGTGGGATATAGCAATGCATGCTAAATTAGATGAACGCCTTACATGGGAGGATATTGAATAATTTTTCAACAAACAATTCAATCCTAATATGTTCAAGATACATAAAACAATTGACTTTTTAGCCTGAAATAAGAGATCATCTCTGTCACAAATTATGCAACTAAATTCATGAATTTAGTCTATTTTTTTATAGAGGTTGTGACATGTGCATCTTTGAATGAACACATCTTCGAATATGGGATAAAGATGGAGATTCAATTGAGGATTATAGTGCTCTTTATTATAGATTATACAAATATTCTAAACAAAGAGACTATGGATGAAAAATGATATCTCGGGATCGATAAAAGGAGGAATGATGCTACATATAGGGAATGGTGGGAACTCAAATGCTAATATCAAGTGGATAACAAAAACCTATTATATCGACTCGAGAATTTTACATATAACATTTCATTATTTTAAGCATAATTAATCATCAATGTACAAACCAAGGATCATTAAATCTAGTGTCTTGGAAGACTATTTACATATAGGATAAAACATGGGGCTAAAAAACACTTCTTTATTTAACCACCATAATGAGCTCTTAACTTCTTTTGAGCCCTTACTTCAGCATGGGGTACCCTAGGGAACACATGAACAATGGGATGAGCTAATAATGCCTAGTAAGGGAATGAACATAAGGATACATCTCCTGCAAATGAGTTAAGAGGCATTAAATAATGATAACAAAATCATGAAACTTATGAAATAATTTAATATAAGAATGGGATAATATAAGAATGGAATCATATAAATGTGGAAGAATCATAAATCATATCTTTAGTGTGGTTCAAGGCTAACCGCCAATCTCGTTTCCCATTTTAGTATGGGTCAAGGCTAACCGCCAATCTTGTTTCACATCACATCTCATGAGACTTATCCTTACCCAATGCATTGGAGTGCTATCTGGGCACACCAATCTCAACATATAAATGAATATTCTGTCCACATAAATAATCATTCAACATAAATAATCATACATAATCCACCATACATAAACATAAGGGTACCCATGGAAAGAATTGGGTACCACAATCATGTTATAAAAAATATCCAATGGGAATATCACGAAAGCGTCCATGAAAGGAATGATTTTGAACATAAATGGACATTAATAGGGAAAAATATCAATATAACATGGTAATTGGTGTTAAATATAAGTGAAAACATATTAAAAATTTATTTTATATACATTAGCATTAAAACATTTTTGTGCGGTTTTAAGGAAAACAATCTGGAGCTTTTCAAATAGAAAAGAGGACATTCTTTTATATAAAACCAGAATCTATCCTAGAAGGATTTCTTAATAAATATACTGATTTTATAAATAAAATGGTGTTTTAAAACGTAGGATATAGTGCACTTGAAATTTGGGTAAAAAATTGGGAAGTCCCCTTAAAACAGGTTTGCTTATCTGAAAGTTCTAAGGAGGGAATCTTTCAAAATCACGTTTATCACCGAAAGAATGTGATGAAAGGGTCTTGATATAAGAATCTTGTACAACTAACATGAATTCATAAGACTCACATTAATATATATTATAACAACATTTTTCACGAAAGTTAAGGCAACCTGAAAGAACACGGAATGTTCAGGTAGAATTCATTATGATTTTATCGGCATGGTGTAGGGTGTACCTAGGAGGACTTGATGAGAGAGTGAAGGGGTTTATAATCACTTATACAACATTAGGTCAGCATGGGGGTGGTTTATAAACATTCCCCATCACTATGTATTACACAAAAAAGGCATATAATAGAGGTCAATCTTGATTAAGAGTGAAAGGGGAGGATCCCTTACGATAAATCTATTGGTGTGTTCCACTAGTTACTAACAACCTCTTGAGACATACTCATTTGAGAACCTCTTAAGGGGAGTGGTTTGGGTATTTTGAGGAGGCTGAGAGATTTTGGACGTGGGAGAGGACTTGGGGAACGATTTGGGCAGAATTTAGAGAAGGCTTGGAGCTTGAGAGGAGTGGAGTGAAGAGGGAGATAAGGGGGTTTTATAGTGGATGATAGCAGGGATTTCATGATATTATAATCCGTAATTTATTATTTCTTCACAGAACAATGAATAGTAAGTATTCCATGACCCAGAATATTAAATGGTTCATCTGAATTCAAACCATGGGTGGTGACATCATCCATGATGCTAGGAATAGTTTATTTAGCTTATAAAGTATATATAGAGTAAATTACCGTATTTTACTATTCATCAAAATTTTAAGTATTTCAAAAAAATCTCAAAAATTCACCCTATCCATTTTTCAATCTGTAGAATCCAAAAAGAAAGAATATTTTTTAAAAATAATTTTCTATTTATGATTATTTTAATATTTAATTAAAATCATAATTTATTATCAAAAACCAGTTTTAAAACACTCATCAACTTATTCTAAAACACAGGTATATTGTAATTCCAACTTGAATATTAGTTTTATAATATAATAGGTGAGGTTACTATTAATTAGGCTATATCACTATTCATAAGGGTATGTTTTTATTCATTAGGGTAGGTTACTATTCACCAAAAAATATGTTTTTCTTATGGGACACCAAAAAAACCACTTGAACACAACCGTGTATGTCATATTTTCAAAATTACAAACACAGAAGTGACAAAATTATGTTTAGAGGTCACATATCACTTAGTTGATCATTATTATGTGATTTTATGTCATATTTATAATAAGGGAATTTCCATTAAAAACACTAGGTCATTACATTCTTCCCCTCGTAAGAAATTTCTCCCTCAAAATTTAATTTTACAATCTAGGCCAAAAACAGATGTGGGTACTTCTCCTTAATTGTGTTCCCTAGTTCCCATGTTGCATCCTCAAACTTATGGTTCATCCACAACACTTTGCGAAGATGGGTTGTCCTATTGCATAGAACCTTATCTCCCCGATCTAGAATCTTTACTGGCTGCTCCTCATATGAGGGATCATCTTCTAGCTGCACCACCTCTTAGTTTAGTATATGTGAGGGATTAGGTATGTACTTCCTAAAGAGTGATATATGTAAAACATCATGAACATGAGCCATGTTCAGTGGAAGTGCAAGATGATAGGCCACGAATCCTACGTGGTCGAGGATCTCAAAGGGCCCAATATACCTTGGGACTAGCTTCCCTTTCTTTCTGAATCACATGATTCTTATCCATGGAGATATTCGAAGGAAGACTTTATCTCCAACATCGAACTCCAAGTCCCTTCGGTGGTTGTTAGCATAGAACTTTTTCTGAATTTGGGTAGATTTTATGTGTTTCTGGATGAAGTTAACCTTCTCTATCATCTCTTGAACAAGATCGGTTCCAAGTAGCATTCTTTCTCCAACTTCATCCCAATAAGTTAGAGTTCTACATCCTTTTCCATACATAGCTTCAAATGGAGCCATCTGAATACTCGAGTGAAATCTATTGTTGTATGAGAACTCAACCAATGGGAGATGCTGATCCCATCCACCTTTGAATTCTAGAGAGAAGCCTCTAAGAATATCTTCAAGAATCTGGATTGTTCATTGATACTGGAAATCAGTTTGGGGTGATAGGTCATGCTGAAATTTAATTCTGTACTCAAAGAATGTTAAAGGATCCTCTAGAATTTATATGCGAAGCTTGAATCCCGTTAGGAGACAATTGAGAGTGGAACACCGTACATTATCACTCCTTCATTCACATATATCCTTGCAAGTTGTTCAATCAAGAGATCTTCGTGAATAGCAATTTAATGGGATGTCATGGTGAGTCGGTCAACCACAACCCATATCACATTATTTTCCTTCAACATCTTTGAGAGACCAGTGACAATGTCCACAGTAACATCTTCCCATTTCCAAATGGGTATAGGAAATGGATGAATCATACATTTGGACTTTCATCGCTCATCTTTAACATGCTGACATACCATGCACCATGTTATATATTCCACAATCACCATCTTCATGTTTTCCCAATAGAAGTGTTATTAGAGATCACAGTACATTTTGGTACTCCCAAGATGGATAGAGAAGGTCGATCTATATGTATCATTCAATAGCTCCTTCTTTATCTCAGGATCAGATGGTACACATAATCATTTCCCAAAAATTAAAACTCCTTCTACATCAATTTTGAAATAACAGGATTTCCCATTTTTAACAGCATCCACCCTTTTCTGAATTTCCACATCCTTTCTTTGAGGAACCTTTATTTTCTCTAAGAGGGATGGTTGAGAAATCATTTGAGAAACAATTGATGATGTTCCTCCCTTAATGATTCCCATGACCATATTTTTCTAATATAAGAAGAGCGTATCCTTTTGAATTCTCAACATTGATAAAGATGCATGATCCTTTTTACTTAGAGCATCTACCACATTGTTTTCCTTACTGGGATGGTAGTGGATTGAGTAGTCATAATCCTTGATGAGATCTAACCATCTTTGCTGGTTCATATTAATCTCTTTCTGTGTGAATATATATTTGAGACATTTGTGGTCAATATATATCTCCTATTTTTTCCCATAAAGATAATGAAGCCATATTTTCAACACAATGATCACAGCCGCCAACTTTAGATCATGCGTGAGATAGTTTTTCTCATGGATTTTCAGCTGCCTTGAGGAATAGGCTATCACTTTATCATTTTTCATTAGCACACATCCTACGCCTTTCATATAAGAAACACTATACACCACAAAGAGTTCTCCACTTGATGGGAGTGTGAGTACCGACCAAGTGATAAGCCTGTTTTTCAAATCCTTGAAACTGTCTTCACATTCTTGTGTAAAGTCAAAATTTACTCCCTTCCATGTCAGCTTGGTCATTAGGTTTGACAATCATGAAAAGTTCCTCATGAATCGTCGATAATTCCCAGCAATACCTAGAAGGTTGCGGATCTCTATTATAGAAGTTAGCCTCGACCACTCTTCAATTTCCATTGTCTTGGATGGGTCCAGACATATCCCTTTACTAGTGATAACATGCCCCAAAAAATATACTTCCTCCATCCAAAACTCACATTTAATGTACTTTTCATACAAATTATTCCATCACAAAGTCATTTACACAGTTTCCAAATGCTCTTCATGTTCCTACTTGCTCTTTGAGTATATCAGATTATCATCAATAAATACCACAACAAATTTGTCGATGTAATCTCTAAAGAATCTATTAATTAAATCCATGAAAATTTCTGGAGCATTAGTGAGTCCGAATGGAATCACTATGAACCCATAGTGTCCATACCTTGTTTTAAATTCTATCATGGGAATATCTTCCTTCCTCACCTTTAGTTGGAGATATCCTAACCGAAGGTCCACCTTAGAGAAATAACTGGCCCCATGAAGCTGATCAAACAAGTAATCTATCCGTGGAAGGGGATACTTGTTCTTTATAGTTATTTTATGGAGATCATGATAGTCAATGCAGAGACTCATTTATCTATCCTTCTCCTGGATGAAGAGCACTGGAGAACCCCATGTTGAAGCAGTCGGGCATATAAATCCCTTCTCCATATTCTCCTATAACTGCTTCTTCAGCTCTTTTAGATCTACGATGTCCATTCTGTAAGGTGTATTTGAGATTGGCAGAGATATATGTATAATTTCAATTGAGAACTCAACCTCTTATTCAGGGGGGGAGTCCAAGAAACTCTTCTGGGAATACATCAGTGTAATCCCTCATGATGGGCATGTCTTCAAGCATGATTCTCTCCTTTGTCTTAATCATTTGATCTAGATATGCATGAAAATGAAGAAATATCCACACTTGAGATGATGATTCAAAAAAATATTCTTCCGTGCACTTGAAAAGGATCGGAGGATGCCTTGGGATTTGAATAGTGGTCTCCCTTTCCCAGCAGTAGATATTGGATTTGTATAAAGACAGCCAATCCATGCATAAGATAGTGTCAAACATGACCAGTGGAAGTATGAAAATATTGGATGGGAGGTCCAGTCCACAAGCGTTAATCGAGGAGGAGTTATAAACCATGGATGCAATGAATTCCCCATTTGTTGTTCTCACAGTTAACATTTACTCCAAATTTTGAGGTGGGGTTTGAATAGTTCTATTAAACTTGCATGATATGAAATAATGTGTAGAAACAGAATCAAATACTATATTCTCTATTCTTGAATTAATAACTAGTGTACCAATCACCACATCGTTTTTTGTCTCCACCTCAGCAGTAGTGATAAAATAATCACTTCCTTGTTGCCTTGGAGGATGCTACAGATTTCCTCCGACAACCTTCGTCTTAGGGAAATTGTTCGCACATTCCCCATGCTCCTTGCAGTTATAACACTGCACTGCAGGCTGAGTTTTGATCTGAACCTTTTTTTCTTATTCAACATTAGCAGGATTTTTCATATCAGTTCTAGGTAGATGACCAAAATTTCCGCGTTTGAATAAATTCTTGGATCCCTTGATACAGTCACCAAGATGCTTCTTTCCACAATTATTGCAAAGGGAAAAGTGAGGCTTCTTTCCATCATGAGATTTGTTTGATGAACCACCCATGTTGTTCTCCATATTCCGCTTCTTTTCACTAGGCCCATTAGACAACTAAGAGTCTCCAATCACCATTTCAACCTTGAGGTCACAATAGACAGTCTCCTCATAGTTGTTGAAGTCTCGAATCGCCAACACTTTTCATAGACTTGACTTTACTCCGCTAAAAAAGCGATCCACCTTGCTTTCTATGGTCATGAAAAATCCATAGGCATACCACACAAGCCTTGTAAAGTTTTATTCATATGCCCCGATGGACTCATCTTCATTCTACATGAGTCCATGGAACTCTATATCCATTTTAGACGGAGGTTTCGAGGAAAATATTTGTTGAAAAAAATCCTCTTGAATTATTACCAATCAATGGAATCAATTTCCTCTTTGTACTTCATATTCTTGATCAGTGTCCACCACTGATCAGCTTCCACATCAAAACAATACACCACTAGTAAAACAATCTCTTCTTCCGAGCACTAGAGGATAGAGAAAATCTTTTCAATGGAGTTAATTCATTGCTCTGAGAGGAGGGGATCAGAACACCCTCTAAATATGGAGAGCCTTTGTTTTATGAAAGATTATACGACAACTTTCTCTTTCCTTGGAGGAGGGAGACGTTCCACCTGATTCATGTTATTACTCACAACTCGAGCCAGCTGAGAAATTACTTCCATGAAGTTTTGAGCACATGATTCCATCACATTAGGCATGTAATTAGGGCAATCATCACATTCCCTATTAAATTTTTTGTTGGAACATGTTCTTCTATTTCCCACTATTAACAAAGAAAAAGAACGTAAAATTAGAGGTCTGGAATACTTATCTAATGAGCATAAAAAGGAATCTTTTGAGATTAACAGATAAACTTATAAAGAAGAAGTACATCCTAAATTGTGATTCATTAGGTTTATATGTAGGTTATCTTCAATCTATTTATAATGTTATATTTTTATGGGTTTTATTCCCTTAATAATGGTTTGTTCTAATCTCATGATTCTACCAAAGCATATCCCCCGGGAGTTTCATAAACAAGAGTGCAACAATGACCATTATCGTGCACTTGTCCCTATTTGAGTCTAGCTCAAAGCGGTGTTTACGGGTTTTACCCCTAGATATATATGTGCTAGAGCCGCCTCTACCTACCTGTATCCAGACAGGGATGTATTTTATTGATAAACCACTTACTATATACTCACCAAAATTAAGGACTGTTTCCTTATACATAGTCTCATCCATAAGGTTCTCACTAAGGTGCTCAGTTGCTAATCTCCAAAAATAACTAGACCATCCTTTGATACCATCTATAGCGACCGAAACCTTTTATATATAACATTTAATTATTTTCTTCATAATTAATCATCAGATTAGAAGTCAAGTATCGTTAAGTCTAATGTCTTGGAAGACTAGGTATATATAACATACAACATGGGGCTAAAAAACATGTCATTACTTAATCTACATAATGTTCTCTTAACTTACTTTGAGCCCTTACATATGCATATGGTATATTAGGGAACACATGAATAATGGGATGAGCTAAAAATTCCCAGTAAGGGTATGAACATAAGGATACATCTCATACACATGAGTTAAGAGGCATGGAATAATGATATCAAAAGCATGAAAATTATGAAATCATTTAATATAAGAATTGGATAATATAAGACTGGAATCATATAAATGTGGTAGAATCATAGATCATATCTTTAGTACGGGTCAAGGCTAACCACCAATCTTGTTTCCCATTTTAGTATGGGTCAAGGCTAACCACCAATCCCGTTTCACATCACATCTTAAGAGACTTATCCTTACCCAATGCATTGGAGTGCTATCTGGGTGTACCCATCTCAACATATTCAAGAATATTAATGACACATAAATAAAATTTCCACATAAATAATAATACATAATCAACCACACATTTACATAAGTGTACCCATGGAATGAATTGGGTACCACAATCATGACATAAATCATATCCAATTGGCGTATCATGAGAGTGTCCATTAAAGGAAAGGATTAGAACATACTTGGACATTAATAGTGTAAAATAGGCATCTAAAATGGTATGTGGTGTTAAATATAAGTGAGAATATATTAAAAATGTACTTTAGAATCATTAGTATTGAAATATTTTGGTGCGGTTTTAAGGAAAACACTCTAGAGCATTTCAAATAGAAAAGAGGAAATTCTTTTATATAAAACCAAAATTGAACCTATAAGGTTTTCATAATATAAATGGAGATTCAATAAATAAAATGGTTTTTTAAAACATAGTATAAAGTGAACTTTAAATTTGAGTAAAATTTTGGGAAGTCCCCTTAAAACAAGTTTTCTTATCGGAAAGTTCTAAGGTGGGAATCTGTCAAAATCATGTATATCCCTGAAAGATTGTGATGAAAGGGTATTGATATAAGAATCTTGTAAAACTAACCATAAGTCATAATACTCACATAAATAGATAATATAAGACCATTTTTAATAAAAGATAAGGCAACCCGAATGAAAAAATAATGTTCAGGTGTAATTCATTACGATTTTATCGGCATGGTGTCGGGTGTACCTACGAGGAATTCAAGAGAGAGAGAATGTGTTTATAAACACTTATAAAACATTAGGTCCGTATGGAGAAAGTTTATAAACAGACCAAATCACTTTTTATTACACAAAAAAATCATAACATAGAGAAAAATATTGATTAAGAGTGAAAGGGGAGGATCCCTTACCTTAAATCCGTTGGTGTTTTCTACTTGTTATTAACGACCTCTTGGGTCTTTCCATTTTGAGAACCTCTTAAGGGGAGAGGTTTTGGTATTTTGAGGAGGCTGAGAGATTTTGGACGTGGGGTAGGACCTTGGGGATATATTTGGGAAGAATTTATTGAAGTCTTGGAGCATGAGAGGTGTAAAGAGAATAGGGAGAGAAGGGGGGTTTTATAGTGGAGGAGAGGAGGGATTTCATGATATTATAATCCTTAATTTATTATTTTTTTTCACAAGACTAATAATAGTAAGTATTACATGACCATTAATATTAAATGGGTCATTTGAATTTGACCATGGGTGGTGACATCATCCATGATTCTAGGAACTGTTTATTTAGCTTATAATGTATATATATGGTAAATTACAGTATTTTACTATTCATCAAAATTTCAAGTATTTTAGAAAAATCTCATAAATTCAACCTCTGCATTTTTAGATGTGTAGAATCCAAAAATGAAGTCCATTTTTCAAAAATAATTTTCTAAATATGATTATTTTAATATTTAATTAAAATCATAATTTATTATCAAAAACCAGTTTTAAAACACTCGTTAACTTATTCTAATGTATATGTATATTGTACATCCAACTTGAATATTATTTTTATACTATCATAGGTGAGTTTACTATTGATTAGGTTATTTCACTATTCATAAGGGTGTGATATTATTCATTAGGTTAGGTTACTAATCACCTAAATATAAATTTTCCTTATCGGATTCCAAAAAACCTCTTGAACAAAACTATGAATGTCAGATTTTCAAAATTCTAAACACAGAAGTGAAAAAATTGTGTTTAACGGTCACATATCACTTAGTAGTTCATTATTATGTGATTTTATGGAATATTTATAAGAAGGTAATTTCCAATAAAACTTTGGGTCATTACACCAATATCCATGGTGGAAGTGTAAATCAGAATCAGATAGCTAAATCAATGAACCATCATCCATGACCCCATAAAAATCATGTTTCATTTAATGTGGTTTTCTTGACCACATAAAGAGAGATTTCACAACACAACTGAGATAATTCCATAATAGTAACAAGATATTACATCATTAATGTTATTGTTATAGGGCGTAAAGTTCAGGTGCTTGGGACACTTCTCAGGCATTGTAAGCATCATATGCTTAAACGTGACGAGGAAAGAATGGTCAGTCACATTAACATAATAGAGTTATCTATGGTGATTCCCAAATTACCATTACTCCTCTACCACGGAAATCTCATCAGGGATACAAGGAGATCATTGTAGTTATATAGTATTTTTATGGAGCAGAACAGATTATTATCGATGATCAGGCAAGACTATCTACATGGATAAGTAATAATATTTTTAATTATACCATTATTCAAGTGCATTTTGATACGGGTGAATCACATTCTTTAATTACTTCTCATGATGTTTAATTTCTAGGATTGATGTTAGAAATGATCCATTCTGTTTTAAAACTATAAAATTATCATGGTGAAAGAGAATTTAAAGACTTTACATATAGAGAATGTGCTATAACTAGTGATGAAGCTGAGATAAAGTCGAACTTATCAATATTGGTCAAAGATGTCTATTATGTACTATTGGATATGGATGGGTTGAAAACGTTTATGGCTCATATAGACTTTTATAAGAGAACTATTAGTTTCACAATTTAGGATGGCATCGAGCATCTCTTAAAAGGATATGGGAGGGTATAGAAAGGGGAAAAAATTTTGTGGGCACCGATGCTGGAAACGACATATTACCAGTTGATGGAATTGGCATTGGAAATAATGGGTATGATAGAAGGAATTATTTTTCTAGTATTTGTGGATCAATTTGTAGATGTATTTCCCAAGATCTTCTCAGGGTTACCTCTTATAAGGTAATTGTATTATATGATTGATCTCTTTTTTAGGACCATTCTTATTTCCCTTCCATCATATAGGATTACACCAATAGAGCTAATATAATTTAATGTGAAGTTGGAGGAGCTGGAAAGAAAGGGTTTCATTCGGCCAAGTACATCACTATAGGAGGTACCAGTTTTGTTCCTAGAGAAAGCAGATGGAACTCTTAGTTTGTGTTTCGATTATCTTAAGCTTAACTGAGTCACGATAATGAATATATATTCACTTCCATGCATTGATGATATGTTTCATCAATTAAGGAGAGCTTAGTGGTTCTCCAATATTGACATTCAGTCAGTATATCATCAACTATGAGTTTGGAATAAGGATATTCCAAATATATCTTTCAAAAGAAGATATGGCCACTATGAATATTTATTCATGACTTTCGGTCTAATGAATGTAACAATGGTGTTCATGGCAATGATGAATCATATTTTTCAGTGATATCTTAATTATTTTGTTGTGGTGTTTGTGGATGACATCTTGGTGTATTCACAGTCAATGGATAACCATTAAGACCACCTGGAAACAATGTTACAAATCATGAGAGATCACTGTTTGTATGAAAAATTATCAAAGTGTGATTTTTATACAAAAACACATTTCCTAGGCCACGTAATTTTTGGAAAAGGCATTTCTGTGGACGCTGAAAAGATAGAAATTGTAATCTTGGAGAAACCACTAAATAATATCTCTGAGATATGATGTTTTCTTGGTCTATTATGTTACTCCCGACACATTGTATATTATTTATCATGAATAGATTCACCAAAGACATCTCTGTTAATGAAGAATGCTCCATTCCAATAAAAAGTGGAATGCCAAAAGTCATTCTTGGATTTGAAAGTTCGGCTTACATCAGTACCAATCTGGATTATTCCAGAATCAATACTAGGGTATGTGGTTTACCGTAATTCTTCCAGATCAGGTTTGGGTAGTGTTATCATACAAGGATAACATGTGGTTGCTTATGATTCCAAGAATTTATGAATTCATGAGAAGAATTGCCCAAAATGATATTTGTAATTAGCTGTAGATGTACATACCATGAAAACATAGAGGCATTATCTCTTTGGTGATAAATTTACTTTGTTTATGGATGAAAAAATCCAGAAAAATATTTTCTCACAGCATGATTTGAAAATAAGACAAATCATATTGATGGAGTATCTATAAATGATTGACATTGACTTGATGTACACTCCCAGGAAAGGAAATCCGGTGCCGGATGCATTGAGTAGAAATTCATAAGCATTGTTGGTGAAAGAAGCATCATATGAATGAAAATTGAATCCTATCTTAGCCGACATGCACATATAATGTGATGACCGAGGTGATGTTTCTTTTTTTTTCTAGCTACACTTGTTCTTGATTTGGTAAATATAGTCAATGAGGCAAAAACTAATGATACATAATTTATGGTTATTAGTTTAAAACTCAATTGCGGGGAGATCATTGAGGTTTGGAAATGTGATGGGAAATCAATTTTGTGATTTAGAGAAAGTATGGTTTTACCTATTTCTTGTGAGGAATAATTCCTTCATGTTTTCCACCACTCAAGTTGGGTTGTTCATCTAGGTACAGAAATTATTTATAAGGAATTAATGGCATTGTTTTGGTGGAGAGACATGAAAAGGAAGGTGGTCAATTTTTTCTCGTATTTCATAACTTTTCCGAAGGATAAAGAAGATCATATGAGACAAGAAATAATGTTGTAGTCATTACCAATCCTAGTGTGGAAATGGGAGAATGTAACAATGGATTTTGTTATATGTCTTCCAAGAACGGTTCAGAAACATAATTCCATATGGGTGATAGTGGATCGAAGTACCAATTCAGTCCATTTCTTTCATATTCATGAAATTCAAACAGTGGTGGATCTATCATAAATATACATCTGAGAAGTGGTAATGATGCATGGTGTACCAGTTTCAAAATTCTCATATTGAGATCTGAGGTTCATGTATCGTTTCAAGAAATCCTTACAGAAAAACCTTAGGACTCAATTGACTATAACCATGACAAATCATCCTAATAAAGATGTGAAGTTTTAGCAGATGATAAAAATGTTGAAAGAAATGATGTAGACTTATGTAATGGATTTTAGTGGCTCATGGGTGGATCATCTACCCTTAGTGGAGTTATCACACAATAAAAGATATCAGGCCTCAATTAACACGACTTAGTTTGAAGCATTGTATTGGCATCCTAGTCATTCTCCACTATACTGCTTGGAAACCGGTGAAAAAACACATGTTGGGCCGATCTATGTCCACAAAATCATAAAGAATATCTTTTTGGTCCAAAAAATTACTGAGATGGCTCAAATCCATCATAAATCTTATGCGGATCACCCTTGAAGGTCGTTGTTGTTTTTCATGGGTGATCTTTTGTTCTTAAGGATCTCTCTATGACATGGACATCATCATTTTAGGATGCCTGGAATATTATCTTCTAGATACATTGGTCCTTCAGAAATTCTGGTATTGGTCGGATAACTGGCATATCAATTGGTATTACCACCACGTTTCAGTTTTGTAAATAATGTCTTCCATGTAACTTAGTTTAAAAAGTATCATCCTAGTCCAGACCATGTGATTAGACGAGATAAAATGAACTAGAACTGGATTCTTTGTTGATATAGATCATGGTACATATGGTCGATAGTCATGAGAATGTCATCTGATGAAAAATAATTGGTCTAGTGCAGGTTTTATGGCATCATCTTCATATTTAGGCAGATAATTGGGAACATGAACAGGATGTGACGGAGCGGTGTCCTAGACTCTTTTTGTTGGGTGAGGGTTTTCTACACTCTGAGGATTAAAATACCAATAGTTGTGATAATGTAATACCCTCTATTTCTGGTATATATCCCATACATGATTATTAAAATGGTTATAAAGATAATATTGATTAATTGGATAACTGGGAGAATATTTAATGATGTTTTGAGGCAAATGGGAAAGTTGCATGTGAAACACATAGTTTATCTGACCATGTGAATAAACCATATGTATTTTGTCCATTTGAGGTAGTGGCTCATGCACAGTTGAAGCAAGTTCAGAGAGGTCGTACATGGATGTCATGAAAGTGTCTGCCTAGGTAGTGGAGAACACACAATTAGTGCACAGTTTGTCTAACCGTGTGAACAAACCATGCATGCACTTATGTGAGATCCTAAAAACGTGGATCTCACATGTTTTTTCAATATATGGTTCCTTTCCCTCCAAGGTGGTCATTACTTAGGATTACTCTCCATAGAATGTTAGATAACCTCTCCCAATCATTTTGGTGGCAATACCAAGTTTTCCCTTAGGGAATCAAATCCTAATTCTTGAGGTATGTGATCATTCTTCACTGTTATTGATCAGTTTTATAGATATACATTGACATACTTATCATCTTCTCTTTGTTTCCTATATATACACCAGTTATGGGTAGATCTATGTGTGTGGATGCCAAATCGGAGGAGATATGGTCTATGTTTTCTAGGATAAGAGATCTAAGGAGGGATCATGGAGAATCTACATGGTTTTGTTCCGTGTTCTTCTTTCGTGGGGTCTTTCCTCAAAACCATTGAAGTAAGAGGCTTTTCACACGACTCCTATTTCTAAAATTTATTGTATTAGTTTCAAATTGGTTTATTTGAATGGGATTGATTATGAGAATCATGGAATAAGTCTTCACCAATGATGATTTATTGTTTTAGTGAAATTGTAAAATCAGGGTGAATTATTGTGAAAAGTGATTTATCCTCCTGATTTTAAAATGATGATTTTAAATAAGTGATTTTCTAGAATTTTTAAATTAAATGATGAAAATGTGGGTTTCAATAAAAAATATGTTATATTGAAATGGTTTGGTATTGAAATGACATTGATGGATTTGGCTTTCAAAGAAAAACAATGTTTTTATTGAAAAGGTTTTTTGGCTTGATCCTAACGCATATTTGGAGTGTGAGTTCATATTTCATTTATGGGGCATGGTGTAAATAATAACTTGTTCTCAGAGCCAATGGTTAAATGGAAAATATAATATGTTGTTCATATTGTATATAAGTGTCTTGGTTGACATATGACCTTGTGCTCGGTGCCAAAGGATTAATGGAACGTGAGAAGAAATTACCTTGTGATGACTTAGTAGATTGACACGAAACTTCTAATGATTATGGTTCTTTCATAACGTAGCATGTATGGTTGATTTAATGGGGATTTGGAATGACTGGGTATGAAAAAAAGGGTACATTGTGATTTATTTTGTAAGCATGTTTAGTCATTTTTCTGAAAAAATATCTTACTTGACAATTGGTTTCAGTATCAATTATATGATTTGGGTTATAATGGATTTTAGAAACATGTATATATATTGTTATAAAATGTTTTGAGAATTTTTTTTATATACATTTATTTAAATACTGATATGTCTTTTATCATAGTGGCCTGAGTAGATAAGTTATTTGTACAAAACAACTGGCTTTTTTTACTAACCCTTGCTTTGGTACTTTTGTGATTTTGAATAAGCTAACATCTGAAATAGGGTTAAATGTAACATTTACCACGTTTCCAACAGTACCTCATGATTTTTTGGGCTATTCAGAGATTTGGGAGCTTAGAGCTTGTGGATCATGAATTCTGCTAGTCATTTGAGAGTCTTCTGTCATTTATCCATTGGGTACATTAATACATGGTTATTCGTCCATTGTTGCATTTTTTGATGTCATTTTTAGATACATGAAGTTGTTGAGTTTCCTTTAGTTTGTTCATTCATCATATATTTAATATTTTTTGGTTTGTTTATTAGTTTATTTCTTAAAGGGTAAATCATCCCCCACTTATAATGGAACCCTTTCTCCATTTACTGCTAACCTTTGGCATCTTGAGGATGCCGATTAAGGATAAGTAATTTCTAGTTGGAAACTCAAGACAATGAGAATTTGTGGTTCATTACACTATAGTATTTTTCACCATGAGAGGAGGTAATAGAAAAAATGGACAATCAACATTTAGTGATGTGGTAGTTCTCTGTATATATAATCAATATGTTCATTACTTATTAGATAGAAGTGTGTTTATGTTAGGGTCAATACCTTATCATAATAACATCATATTATATTTAATATACTATTTTTAGTATAAAATATTTGATTAATGGGATTGGAGGGGGTGGAGAAAGAAAATAATAGTAATAATCTTGGAAGAAGATGTTAATATTGAATGAGGTTACTCCATTTTGTTTATGACTAAAGGCTTCCATGGATTTACTTCTTCCCAAAGGGATGATTAATTGAATAAGGGAGGTATTTTATTATGTGTATTTTTCAGTTCTTGGATGATCATAAGTAGGATAGAGGTGTGAATAAGAGATAGTGGTTTAGGCCTTTTATAAATTCGTAGTGGAACTCATATAAAATTTTTGAAAATGGAAACCCCACCAATATTTTATTATTTATAGTGGATCTAATAATGATCCAATGTCAATAAAAATTATGAAAGAGACTAAATATGGTTTTGGGAAAATCTATAGGTATTCTTCTACAATAATTTAATTTTTTATTCCATTACAAAGATTAATTTAACCGTAGTCATTATAATTTATTTTAATTATATTCACAAATAATATTGTTAAAAAATATGATGAAATTATTAGAAATTATATACTTTTATGATTTGATATATAGAATCAATTATTTCACTTTCTAATTACATTTTTCTAAGATTAAAATTTAAATTTCATCTCATTTTTTTGTTGAAAATTCATGATTTTAATGTCAAAACATTATAAAGATTAAGATGTTTTTATACCCAAGTTCACTGTAAAATTGTTATAAATGAAAGATATTGTATTATTTGAAAAAAAATATTATCTAATTAATCTTTTAAATCAATTTAAAATATAATATAACCTTATAAATTATTTATAAGAAAAATAAGCATTGAATTAAAATATGGTATTTTTAACTATTCAACTAAACATGTTGTTTCTCGAAAAAATATTAAAAATTAAACAATAAGATAATATTAAAATTATAAATTATAATATTATTTTCATTTAATAAAATTATATTTCTAAATGTGAATAAAAGTAATTTTATTATTTTTCACATTAAGGCTTTTAATGTATTATAATTGTAATTTTTTATTTTTAAACATATAAGGATCGTAAAAACAGTCACATCTTTCATTATCAATATTTTTTATTTATATAAAATAATAAAAAAAATATTATAAACAAATTTACTACTATTCATATAACTATTCTTAACAACTAGGTTATAATTATGAAAATTAAATAATTATAATAATATTATGATGTTTCGCAAAAACATCGGTGTTGAGAGTAACATATTCCATGTTAGTGTTGTATGTAACATACACCATGTCGATGTCATGTGTGTCATATACTGAGTCAATGTTCCTTAAAATGTACTATGACATAGTTCAATGTGATGTAAATTTTTACTTATTGCATTGCATGGCATAAATTAAATATTATTTTATTCAAGAAAAAATGGTCCATAAAAACATTCGGTGTTACATTATACCCACCTAAAAATTAACTTCTCTATAAAAATTAATAATTATAGTGAAAAATGATCATACTTAAACATAATTGTATCCTCATGTTTCCATGTATATTTCTATAACTAACTATTTCTATACAAGACATTGACTAGGTGATTGGTCTTATTTCAATGTTCTTTCTCTGATCATTCAATAATTTCAATAGGGTGTTCTTAGTAACAAATAACTTTCTCCAAACATATTAATTTTGGGTTTAGTAAATGTAAATTTTTTGGTATATACATTATCAAGGGATATACATGGAAGAAATCAATGAATTATGAGAGAATTAGAGGAACATCCAAGCAATAGGCTGTCGTCCTGATACTATCAAGAATCTAAAAGGGTCCTATATTCATACGGATTAGTTTCCCTTTATTCCAAAATATAACAACATTCATCCAGAATATATTTATATATAAAAATTTTCACTAACTTGAAATTCCAAATCACGCTAATGGTTATCAACATACCATTTTAATCAACTTCGTGCTTCCATGATATGATTTTGAATTGTTCTATAATTATTTTCAATTTCTTCAACAATCTCAGGTCCCAGTATCATTACTTTTAATACCTCATCACAACATGTTGGAGATCTAATGTTAATCCCAATAGCATTCTTTCTTGAATGATTATAGATTGATGAACTATAAGATTCCACTAACAAAAATTTCTTGAAATTTGGTATGGAAGTAACCCATACACGTTTATAAAAATTTATCATTCTATACTGATCAAGTTAAACCTTATAATCATTTCTATATGTCTATTGTAGCTAGGTATATATTTTTGGGCTCCTTAATATTCAATTGGATATATGGTTGAACATTAATTTTAAAAATATAATATATTCTCCTTCCTCAAGGATTCGTCGATATAACATCTAAAAATCTAGAAATATTGGATACATTTTGGTCCTCATCCGAGATAATATAGCAAGTTTGATTCAACATAAATCATTGTACTCCTTTTTCTCTTTCGCAGGGTGGTATTGTTATGAGTGGTTATAATTCATTATCAACTAGAACTAACTTCTCTGGTACATGATGAACTCTTTCTTTGTGATGTTATATTAAATTTTTTATGATATTATATATAGAAATCATTTCAAAATAATTATAATGCCTCTATATCTATAATGTAAATTTACTGCTACTAACTCCAAATCGCATTTTGGGAAATTTTTATCATGAATCTTCAACTAGCATGATGTCAATGTGAGCACATTGTTATTATATATAAGAAAACATCCCGATACATCCATGGATACATTAAAATATATTACAAACCCTTCTCCACAATAGGGTAATATAAGCATTGGTTCACTGATGTTCCTTGTCTTCAGCTCCTTGAAATTTTCCTCACATTCATCTATTTATTGAAACATGACACCCTACTAAGTTGACTTTTATATAGTAATTGATAGTTATGAGAAACATTTCCACAAAACATTGATAGTATCTTTCCAAACAAATTATTCTAATGACCTTAGTCACTATGGTTGGACTATGCCAACATTCAATAGCCTCCATCAAGGTTGGATCACCAACTATACAATCTATTGATACTATCTTACCCAAAAATGAAACCTCTTTCATGAAAATTCATGGTTTTTAAATTTTGAATATTGATTCTCCTTCTGTAGAGACATCAGTAAAGTTATCAATTGATCTTCATGACAATACTTTGTCATTGAATAGTTGATAATATCGACTATGAAGACTACCACAAACTGATCGAGGTAATATATAAAGAAATTACTCATTAAAAACCTGAATATAACAGGGGAATTATTAAATCCAAAAGGCATCACTATATATTCTTATTTCCTATGACTCGTATGTAATGCCATCTTAGGATTATCCTCCTTCCTATCCCTCAGTTGATGACATCCAGAGCGAAGTTCAATCATAGGTAATTCTTGATCTCTATGTAGTTGATCAAAAAAGTCATCAATATAGACTAGATGATACTTATTTCATGATAGTGATCTTTTTCAACTCATGATAATAAATATACAGTCTCATTGATCCATATTTATTTTTCAAAAATGAAAGGGTGCACCCCCATGTGACCCAGATTGAATAATGAATCTCTTAATAAGGGTTTCTTGGATTTTCTTCTTCAATTCATGAAACTCAATGACAACCATTCTATAAGGAGTCTTTGAAATTTTTGTGAAACTATGTATGATTCTTATTGATAACTCAACATCACATTTTGGTGGAATTTTAGGAAAAACATTCAAAAACACGTCAAATACATCTAAATAAATAGTCATATCATCGATGTGGATTTCTCCCCAACCATTTGAGATAATGAAACCCTTTTGAATCAAAATTAAACCCATACAGTCTATATAACATGACTTAGAAGTTGAATGTTATCTTCCTATAGAGGGATTATCATATGAGGGTTTGAAAAATCAAAAATAACATCACTTCCCTGATAATTTATTTGATACTTTTGAAGACAAATAAAATCCATACCTTTAATGACAAAAAATTAAAAAAAAATAAGAATGAAATTTTTTCTGAATGTACATTCCCAAAAACATCAACCAGAGAAGAATCATAGACTTTTGATAAATTTATTGTACCATTTGATGTCTTCACTTATATATTCTCATCTAATTATTTTGGTTTAATATTAACACCCATAATGATTTATTTAGATAATAAATAGTGGATTGATCTAGAATAAAATATGATATTTTCAGGTATATAATCGATGATAAGTTTTCCTTTAAATATCTCATTTTCACAAAACTCATCAGAAATTGTGATTTCACGAGGTTTTACATTAACACATAGTATAAGATATTTTAGATGATGTTCATCATCCCCATAAGATAGTTTTGGGAATTGGTTAGCATAATTCCACTTTTCCATACACTTTGGTCATGAAATCAGTGGATGTGAATTTTGTTTTCTTTTTCTCCATTCTAAATGAGTGTTAACATCTCCCATTCATTTTGGAAATAAAATTCATGATGGCCTTATCTTCTACATTTAATTTATTATACCCTGTTATGACATTTCTTCAATGTTTCTTCCCATACATGGAGCATAAAAGTATGTTCATCTTCTTCACTTCATGATTTTTATAAGTTTCTTTTATGTCCATTTAATTTTCAATGTCAAAACCATTAGATTGATACGTGAGTCCAACTACCATTTAAAACATAATTTCAAAAAACACAATATCATTATAGCTAATATATCCTCTAATGGAAAATTCCCTTCTAAAACAAATCATTATGACATTGAATATCCTATCTACATTACTTTCAAGATGGATGAAAAATCATAATGATTACCTCAAAAGTATTATGAAATATCCTTGTAGGTTACAACTGATTCATCATCCCATTTCTATAGATGAATGAAATATTCCCCAACCATGGAATGAAGAAACCAAAGAATGTAATTATTGAAAAATAATTCCATGAACTCGTCCCAATCCATGGATTCAATATTATCTTTCTTCATAATATTTTTTATTAGAGTCCACCACTAGTATACTTTTCGTTCCTAACAATAAATATCATGAATGAATTTATTATGAATTGAATCACTAATGAATGGATAATATAATTTATGTAGCTCTAATCCATATTTTACAAAATGTGGATCAAAATACTCTCGGAATTATGTTGGATGTTTCCTCATCAGACACTTAATAGAATGTTGTTCCATTATTTTATCATATGGAATTCCAAAAAGATTTATAGATTGAGAAAGTCGTGTGACAATAGAAGCATGTTTTTTCATTATCACTAGCATTGAATTCATTTTCTCAAGAGGAAAATCGTTTAATTTTCTACCATAATCACCAATTACGTAGTTCATTTGGGTTTCATCCACTACTTAAAACCAAAATCATATATTAAGAGACATTTATCTTAATTAGAAAGCACATAATCATAAAAATTAACTTATATGAAGTCTAAATGAAGACCCCATATTAAATATACAAAAAATTAAGATTATACAATGTTATCCAAAACTAAAAACAATTTAAATATTTCATGATTGTTCATGAAGTTTTTGTAAATTCCTAAAGCATGCCCCCAGGAGTGTCAAATAATGTTTGAAGAGAGTATTGTTTTTATGCACTATATTACCCCATGATAAAACATGATCATATTTTCATTGTATTCACCCCTTAGAACATTTTTTCTAGAGCTACATCATCTCACAGTATCAAGAAACATTTTTATTTCTGTGAAACTACTCACTCATTCCATTACAAAAATTCTAGGCCATTTTTCTATTACATTTTATACAATCCGACTTATTCCTAGACATCTACATAAGGATCCCGCTATTTATTTGTCATCCTAGCTTACAAAGTTTAAATGTCCCTTTACTCTAATTCCAACTATAATGACCATCTCACTTTATACATTTACATTATATCACTATTTCGGAATAATTAAAACACTATACAATTATATTCTCATAGATTGTACTAATTTAGTGCAATTTCAAACTTGGAAATATAAAAAATAATACATAAGTGAGATACTTTATCTACCACTATGTTATTATTGAATATAACCCTTATTATGTACATCATATATAATACATATTTTTATAACTTTGGAAAGAAAAAATAAAAATGGGAGAGATTAGATGATCAGTTAAGGTAATAAATCGGTACATATAATCATAATCATGAAAATAAGTGTATGATTACATGATCAATAAAATATTAGATCATACCCTTCATATCAAAGATCATATACATGAAACATGTCATTAAGATTTCCAGTTCATAAGACATGAATCATAAGTAAATAATTAACATAATCAATTTCAACATGGCAAAGAAATATATTTCTGAATTGTGGAATGAACATAAGAATATAAAATTATTATAATAATATCAATTAAATAACATCCAAGACAATATTAATAGCATGAATTCACTCCCCATAAAATCATGTTAGTCATGGTTCACTCCCATAGCCATCTTTGCAGCATGATTTCACTCCTGATGACATATTGTTAGACATGGGTAACTCCGAAGACTATACTAGTCTCTATAATGAGATATAAATCATTTTTCAATGCATTAGAGGTAGATATAGGTCCCACCTATCTCATAATAAAAACATGTATACATGTGAAAAAATCATAAAAATAATTCCATAACCTCTGATGTTAAATAGGTGTCAAAAACATGTAATCATTTTATAATGTGTGGAAAAAGATAGGTTTCATAATCATTTCATCAAATACCTAATGTGGGAAAAATGCGGGTTTCAAAAGCATATAACCCGAGAAATGGAAATTGGTTCCCTAAAGAACATGACAGCAAAACATAATCCATTTAGAGAAATAATATGAATGTAAATATTGAATAATTTTCCTAGGAATGCATGACTACACCAATTAATTTTATCTTATATTTTAACTAATATTGAAATATATTTTGAAAATATTTTTTTTAGTAAATTATCCTTTCTACCTTCAACAATTTCCATTATAACATAATTTTTTTTGAAAACATTATACGTTGAAATTTGTTTTTAAAACATTCAAAAGAATCATTAAAACCATTTTTTTTTTAAAAAAATTTCCTTGAAAATTTTATTCAATTATCTTTTGAAAACATTTTTTAAAACATTGTTTTCCAATAAAAACAATTTATGATAGAAAATAGAGATGGTCATATTTAACTTATGAATAATAAATTATGTACCAAAGAGTGGAAAAATTGTGATTATAAATGAGTATATATTGGATAAGCATAGAATAAAATATTCATGAGTTCTATTGATATATGGATAAATATATTTCATTATTTAAATCATAATTATAAACAATATAAAAAATGATATTGTTTAAATAAACTATTATAATTTAGTACTAGGGATCATACACTCTATATATGTGAAATAAAATTACATGAAGTATATAATATCATTAAATAAATTAGATTCATGATATATCATGTAAAAGGAATTATACACAACTCATAAAATTATTTAGGTGACAAATAAAACATGGGTTTCAATGAAATAAAATTGAGATACTATTATTTTACCAGTTTGGTTACCTTTGAAACATAAACCCTATTAAAGAAAGTTCAAAATATAGTTATATTAATAACCATAAATTTTGTATAATAGAAATATATCAAATTTATGAAAATAATATACACCACAAAAAATAGTGAGTGGTGATGAAGACATGTATGTCATAGAAATAAAAGTGATATGTAATTCCCTTACCTTGTTCCATGACTCTCATAGTACTCATCAAAAACACCTATATAATTAATATAAATTATTTAAAAATATGTTTTCGAACCATATGATTATATATAAAACAATATATGGTTTTATTATTACATTATATTACCCCCATGTTACCAATCTTATGTTTTGGTTTCACTTCGGGTACTATCTAGTTTGTTAATCACATGTGTCATAATTAGTAATATTTATGGTCCATATAATTATATAATAATTTCAATAATCTAATACCATGAAAATAATAAAATTTATATACATGATATTTTTTTATATTAATATATATAATATATTTGTATGAAATTTAATACACTGTTCATGGAAACGGGAAACTGTACGTACGCAAGAAAGTTGTTTTTGTTTTTATTGACGTTTTAAAAGAATGAATGTAAAAAAATTATGAATATAAATGTATATAAATAATTATTTCAGTAGAATTATAATATTATATATATCATATAATTTCACTAAAACTATCATTTATATATTCCATGTAGTGTGTTAACGAATCACATTGCTTTGTCGTGGCTGTAGTCGACACTTACTCAAATTAAATTAGAGTATTTACACTAAATGGAAAGTATAATGATATGTGATGTTAAAATATTAAATATGTTAAAATAAAGAGTAAAGATAATATTTTATATATAAAAAAAATGTTTAAATCATAATTTCCACAACGATATGTGGTAATGTAAAAAATGAGCAATCATCGTTTTGTGAGGCCATTGTTCATTGGACACATAAATTGTATTCATGTTACCCATTAGATTAAATATTCTGTATGTGTATGTAGATACCATTTGATAAATAAATAATATTATATATATTATAAATTTTATTTCAAAAAATTAGGTAATTATTATATTGGAGTGGGAGGATAAATAAACTAAAATAAAGGAACTTATGGGAAGACGTTACCACTTAATTGGGTAACTCCATTTGGTTTGTGCCAAATTGATTTCTTAGGTATATTTCATTAAAAATGGTGGATTAAACGAGAAATGGATGGATGTTTTAAGTTCATTTGGAAAATATTTTTAAACCTAATTTTTTTGAGGGGTGTGAATAATCGGGATAGTTGGTGGCCTTTTCTAATGGAGGAGTGTCACTCTTGTAATATTTTGGAAAATGGAATCCCCACCCTTGTTGTTTGTTAAATGAGCATCCAATGTTGATTATATGTATATAAAATAATAAAATGGTTCTATATGTGGTCATAAAATGGAATTTGGACACATTTAGTGTTCTTTTTTGGCCTTAAGGTTATGGTTTAATCTCTAATTATGTTTTATTTAACCTTAATTGTTGTAATTAATTTTAGTCACTTTCACTAATATTACTGGTAAAAAACTAAGTTACAATTATTATAAATTATAAATTATGTTCATAAAAAATATTTAATCCATTTTCCCAATTATAATCATATATGTGGATGAAATTAATTTAAAAATAATCGTGAAGTTTGGTCTATAATGCATGGTTTATTGTAAAAAAAATTAAAACATTTCAATGATTTTATACCCAATTTCAATGTGGAATTGATCTCAATGACAAAAATATTTTTAAATGAAAATTGTTTTATCTAATTATACATTAATAAATTATTTATAATATAATTTTACCATATAAATGAATTGTATGAAAACGAACATTTGAATTAAAATATTATATTTTTCACCATTCAACCAAAAATAAAGCTTCCCATAAAAATCCCAAAAAAATCTCTTTAAGCAAATTTTGAAAGTATAGTTTCGAAAATAAAATTTTTAATATTAAATATCTAAATATTACCAATATTAATTATATTACTTTTATATAAGTAAATTAAAAGTATCTCATTAGATAAAATTGTATTTTAAATATATAAGGACTTAACCAAAAATTGTTTAATTCATTAAAAATATGATTTAATTATATAGAATAATTTCAAAAATATTTTTTTACTATCCATGTTACTAGATTAAATGTATTATTTATAATTATCCCATTGAAATATTTATGACAATAAAATGATGTTTCATATAAACATCGGTGTAGCATGTTGCATTCAACAAGACACTATTTTGTGTAACATATATCAAATAATTTTTCTATGTAATGTACACTGAGTTGGGGTTCCTGGTAATATATACTGATTCTGATCAATGTGAATGGAATTTTTGACATAGTTTAGTTTAATATATAAACATAAATTTATTTTATTTTATAAAAAAATGTTCATAGAAGCTCTAGGTGATACAATAACCACCTTCGATAACTTTTTTTTATTACAACTAATTTTATTATTCATTAGGTGGAAAAGTGATATGATTAAGAATGATTTAAGTTAAGTGGATTCCCAAACACAAATCTTTTATTTGGGTTATATTACCTACCATAGTATGAATATTTTTATTAGGCCCTCAAAATTTCCTTTCCCTTTTCAGTTGTGGATATACAGGTTCTTATTATGTCAAAATATTTTCCATGAAATTTTTTTTAATGGACATCAATTTTAAAAACATCGTATTATACTCATCTTGGAATTTTTATTGTACACTCAATAATAATGATATTTTATGTCCAATAATGAGTTTCCATCTTCATTTTGGAACTAAATAGATTATTCATGTTAATATTGTTTATGAAATCCTTTTGAACCCAAATTATTCTTTAAGATTATTTGATAACATTGATTATAATAAATTCAATTTCAAATGAATGATTATGAGAATTTATGATGTAAAGAGTGGACCATGAATTATTTATCCCCTCAATTAATTGGGTAATGTTATATATCTCTTGATATTATGTATAATATGCATGAACATGATGATAACATTGTTCAAAATGAGGGTTTTATGATTTATATTCATATTTTATTCATGAAAATGACAGAAGAATTTTTCACAAATATGTGTCGTATTTCAAAAATACGACATGATGTTTAATTTTATTCATATTACACATTCCAATCCTTTTTCAAATGATTCTCTAATGATTATGATGATGATTATATGCTTATGGTATGATTATTCTCAATCTTGTATTTTTTTCTTCACATCCATAAATCATAGAATGTCATAACTCCCCTTTTTATGATTTGGGCTCAACGCATTTATGGATGTTTTTCCTCAAGTTAGTACTTGTACTAAGGATAATTTGAGGGACAATAAAAAAACTATTAATTTATAAAAAAAAATTATTTCAGTTTTTTTGTAAAAGTGATGTTTGATGAAATTTATCCTAATATACTAATCCATTTGATCCTATATTGTATCGTTATTATATTCCTACTTCAAATTTTTTTAATATTTAAATAATCAGTAAAATAGGTCTTCATATTAGGTAAAATACTATTGTTTAGATAATTTGTGAATTAGTATTAAAAAATGATACATTAAAATTATAAGGATAATAATATGTATAGATAAACATATAATATATATGTATATTATAACAGTCAATGGTTTACGAGTGTTTAAATAACAATATGGATAATACAATTGGATGTGTCGCTATGACTAATGTAACTAGGTGTAACAACCCTAAAATCCCAATATTGATCCAAACAATATAAAGAACTGATGAATGAAAATGAGCCCTTATGCACACTTGGTTTGTCACTCACATGGTATATGTTTAGGTTAATCCAAAAATCTATTAAAACCCATTATGAAAGTTATATAGATAATGGAATTATTCCTTTTTAATGATAGAATAATATTAAAGTACATGATCTTAGTAGTATCATATATGGAAAAATATAATTCTAGGAATACCATTTGATTTTTTATAATTATTATTTAAATAGAATAAATTTTTTTATAATGATTTTTTTGAAATACATTCAATCCTTTTCAAATTTATAATATTATGGGAACTAAGAGAAACCATGACAACAATCCTTTTATGGGGAAATTAAATGGTTTCCCAAATTAAACACCCAATGTAATGGGTGGAGGAGTTAAAAACATCATCGATATTATTACCCAACTTTCTCAAGTTATGAATAATAACCTGAACAGTGTATAATGTCCGCATTCACCTATTAAGAAAAATCTACCTTTCGAATCATTTATGCAGTAATGACTACCTACATTTAGTGTATATGTTGGTCCACTAATTGTGGGAAAATTGGTTATATAAATATATAATATCTTTTCTATTGTATATTAGTCATAGAAGGACAAGGTTACACTATAAATCTATCAATTATTTATAGATGTCCATTAATGATGGGAAATGATAAATAATAATAAGTTGATGGATGAATTGGGAGAAATATAGCGGGATGAAGTTGTGAAGTTATTTATTAATATGTTTTACCTTTGAATCTTCAAAAAATGTTGGAGAGAGTGTTACTAGGGAATAATAAAATGGATATGAAATCGTTCACTTCTTAAACAGAAACCTTTATATGGCCATCAAAATACACCTTAGGTATTGTTATCAACAATAATAGAATAATTGATAGATTCTTCACTGTGTTAAAACCCAACCATCTAAATGATCTAGATATCTATGTCATTGGAATTTACGATGAATTTGGTTGATGTTAACTTTGTTTTGATTTGGTGTTTAGAGAATGGTCCCATGGATATGAATATAAGAATAAAAATATAGAGTTTCAAGTAGTAGGATCTAATGAAAATGGGGGAATGAAGGATATTCCACCCACACGTCCATAATGTGGGATAATAATCCGGTGAACTAACTTAAAGGGATATGGGAATGCTGAATGGGTTGTATAAAATGCCACCAATAACATGAATTTTGAAGAGATATGAAGAATCCAACCAATGTGATGGAGGAAAAGAATGGGCCACCCATAGTTAAATGATTCAACTATAAGGAAAAAGGGATTTAAACAATACATTGTAATAAACTACTTGTACTTGAGGATAATCATCATATGAAACCACCAAATCCAGAATATTTGGGGAATGCTTATTCTATCACAACTTTTGAGTTGGATAATGAAGATAATGTCGTAAAAAATATGCTTAAAATTCAATAATGAATCAAATGAGTGTTGTTTTATTCTGGTAAAATTTATTCCCTTATATCTTCCATGTTTTCTAAATTATTTAGATATCAACACTGATACCATGATGTATATTTTGACATCAAAAGACATAGTTTTGAAATCAAAGGAAACCATGTGTTGATCTCTTCTCTTATTACGGTAATTGGAATGATTTTTCCACCGAATCATAAAGACCATCCCTTAGTGGAATTTTATGCTATACTTTAAATGTTTTGGCACAAATTATATTGAGAAAAAATAAATTATATGTAAATAATTATTATCATTCTATTTTATGAACCATCCCATGTTTCTATAGAAATGAATTGAAAATCATGAATCTCCTATGAAAATTCCATGAATGTGGTGGGTGATAATTCCCATCAATGAATAATACCCTAACCAAATGGTAATGTTGAAGCAATTTAATAACCTTTATGAAATTTCCATTGTGATGGAATAGATTGATGTATTTCCTGATGAGTTTTCTAGATTCCCCTAGATTGTAAGGTATATATCTCTAGATAACTTATACCTGATGCCATTTATATCTCCAAATGACTCTATAGAATGGCCCAGATAAATCTGGAGTACTTAATGTCATAGCTCCATGAGAATTTTATTAAATGGTTCATATTCCCTATAATATCACCATGGGGGGATGTAATGATATCTGTCACGATTACCACAATGAATAGGTATCCTCTACCAATGACGGATGAATTTTTTGATCAATTATGTGGACCTCAATTTTTATCAAATGTGTATATTTGTTCTGTATATCATGATAAAATGGTGAAGATGGAATATATTCATAATAAAACCTTCTGTACAAGGAATGGATTCAATAAGTGTACAGTGATTTATGTTGGATTTATTAATCTATTGAAATATTTATCGATTTTATGAATAAAGTCTTTATAGAATATCTCAAATAAATATATAGTCTTTATCTATGATACTCTCTTCTATAAATAGAGTGAGGAGGAATATGAACACACTATATGTATTATTCTATTGAAATTAAAGAAGGATAAAATATATGATATGTTCCACAAGTATCAATGTTGGATGATGCAAGTATCTTACATTGAGAATGTGATCACACGTGAAGTAATTTTTAGAGACACATAAATAATAAAGGATATTGAATAATTTAACTTACCCACTAATGTCATGAAAATCCATAATTTGTTTCTTATATGGGTACTTCCATTAGATTATGAGTAAATTTGCATGATTGTATTGGATTTTAAACATGTTAACATTGAAATGGTTAATGTATATATAGAAGGGACAATGTGAGGAAATAATTAAAGAGCTCAAGAAGAGTATAATCACTATTCCATTACATGAAATTCAAAAAAGTGTACGAGTTTTTCTTGATATAAAATTATTGAAAAATTAATGGCAAGAGTTAAATACATAGGTAGAGTGATAATGTTATATGAAATGACTCATGGTAGTTTAAAATCAATGTGAAAACTAACTGACACATGATTTTCAGTTAGTAGTTGTGATCTTCATTCTAAATATTTGGTCGTACGACCTCTATTTTTAAATCTATAATATTTATACTAATCATAAAATTTTAATGTATATATTAACATGTATTGAGCTAAACATGATTTAATGAAGGTGGTTAGTTCCAATCAAAGATTTTGATTTATCAATTTACTTTCGTCCTGTAAAGGCAAATAAAGAAGCTGACGCTTTTATTAGAAATGAAGTTTATAATCTATCAATTATGAAAATTGAGAAATACCATATATTGTTGGAGATGAAAATAATGTAGTTGGAAATCATTATGTCATGGAATACATACCTACCTTTAAAATGATTCAATAACAACATATCCACTAGAATATCATGGAGGAAAATTTTGACTATTTGGAGAATCAAAAGAAGGCGAATGTAGAAGAAGATAGAATTATTCATGAGTTCCAAATTGAGGAAGATGGTTTCATTTTATTTGGAAGTAGAAGTTTTTAACATATATCACTAGAGATAAATAAAGGTAAATAGGAAAATGGAAATATATCATCTTTCTCCATCAATCATGGATGAACCGTGATATATCTGGATCCTCGAGAGAACATTTTGTGGGGCAACCTAAGATAGATATTGCCGAGTACGCCTTAATTTTCATGGTATGTCATCATATAAAATCAGATTGACATAAATACAAAGGGTTGAAGAAACCATTTCCAATACCCACATGTAAAAGGGATAACGTTAGCATGGAAATTGACATTGGTTTCCAAAAGGAATATAAATGAAACAATGTGGCATGGGTTATGGTGGATCGACTCACTATGACCTCCCACATTATCACTATTCAAGAATATTTATCGCTTGATCAACATAGTAGGATATATGTAAAGGAATCGATGTGGCTACAAAGGGTTCCAGTTTTGGTAATATTTGATCATCATCCATCTTTTGCATCAAAATTGAAGAAATGTATTCATCAGGATTTTATTCTTAAATTGAATTTCAGTATGACCTATCACCCCCAAACTAATGGCCAATATGAATTTAATATTTAAACATAGGATTAAATGATAATATCCAACCAAATTGAATTTAATGGAGGATGGGATCAACTTCTACTATTAGTTGAGTTCTCGTACATCAAATACTTCAACATATGTTTTAAAATGGATCTATATAATGTTTTCTATTGTTAGATATGTATAAGTATAACTTTTTAGGATTTAGATTGGTAAAAAATCTACTGGGACATAATATTTTATGAGATGATAGAGAGGATCATGCTAGCAAAAAAATCAGATCAATTTTATAAAAATATATATGATGACAACCATTGGAGAGAAGTGGTCTTATATATGGGAGAAAATAGTTTCCTAAAAATATCACAATGGAAGAAATGCATACAGTTTAAAAAGAAGGGGAAGCTCAGCCTAAATAACATTTCCCCCATTAATATCCCTGATCACATAGGGGCAGTGTATTTTTGAACAACACTTCTACAAAAAAAATTCAATTTTTTGATGTGTTCTATGTATATATCTCGAGGATGTATTTACCTTATCCATCACATGTAATAGATCTATAAATGGAACAACTGGAGAATAAATACTCTTAAGTGGAGTAGTCGGCGAAGATTCTTGTTCATAGAGACAATTTTCTAGGAAACAACATAACTCACCTTATTAACGTTTGTTAGTGAAAAAATAAGTATATAGGGAAAACATGAGAACTATAGGGAACAATTAAACAGATGTATCCTCATCTATTCTCAACTAAGAGTATGATTATAAAATTAGGTGACAAAAATTCCAATGGAGGGAATAATGTAACAACCTAGTGATTATTAGTAATATTTTTACTTAAATAAATGTGTAATTTATTTTATGATAAAATATCTTACACATAAAAAGTATAGATAAAATAATAAATACATTACCTTATTAATAAAGATCATGAAATCAGTAAGCTAATAAATAAATTAAAATACCATACATTACAATATTAAAAAAATAATAGAATCGACATCATGGGAAAATATAGTTCCCCTAATCTACTTGGATCATCACACTCAAAACCAAAAATACTGAAATGAAGCTAAATATTAGTAAACCAATCAATATCATAAAAAATGAAAATATATAACCAAATGATGAATTGTAGTGAGTATTGGGTGAAAGTATAATTTGGTATTTGTAATAGGTAATTTCAATATATGAATACTAGTGTGACCGTTTAAATAGGAACCTGGTTATTGAAATAGTAACCTAACCTTTGGTAATTGTAACCAATCTGCTGGGAATAATAACCTAATAATTTGATTATTAACTTAACATGAAAATTATAAATTATGAAATAAATAATATATAACATGATTTATTTAATTTAATATAAATTTTATACTTCCAAAAAAACATGATTAATAAAATCCATCAAAACATAAAAATTTATAATAAACATTATTGTAATGTATTTTGTAAAAATTAATTTTTTTAATATAAAATTTTATTTTTACCTATTATAAATATTTTTATTGATAAAATAAATTTCGATTCTCAAATCATCATGTCCCAATTTTCGAAGGTTGTTTTTTTGGTAATTTTCTAAAATACTTTAATTTTCCGGTCAACATAAAAAATAATGTTTTCCAATACAGAATATATCTTAAATTACATCATACATCAAGTAAAAATAAACTAATTATTTCTAGAACATCATGTTTGAACATGATAAATTGTATTTCCAAAATATTTAATTTAAATATAATGAACTTAATTTCCAAACCTATAATGAATTTTACAAAACATAAAGATTAATGTGATCCCTTAAAATTACATTTTTTTCATTCAATTTTCTTTTTAATTATTTAATTATATAAAAATAATAAATGGGTTTAAAGTATTTAAAAACTTATATTATATTTAAATATTATTTATATTGTAAAAATTTATTATTACATTTTTTAACTTAGATGTATTGTTTTGTTGAATATTTAATTCTAAAAATAACCCACTCCTCAAGTATTAATAACCCCAATTTCTCCCAATGGAAAATCATTCATACCTCACTTCCCATAATCTACCCAATGCCAAAATAGTTTCTCTAATCCTCTTAGAATCCTTAGTGATGTTTTAGAGTAATATAACACCAAAAAATGGAGTTTAACATCATACAAGAGAAATAACAGCAAGGAAAATTATGTTTCGATCAAATCTCTTGTCTTTTCTTCTTCTATTTATGTTTTTTCACCCCTTACAAAACCATGGTTTTAAAAATTAATTAGTTATTATTTTAAGATTATATGAATTATTTTAACGTACTATAATTATAATATTTATTAAATATATAAATTCAAATATTATTTATCCAACTCTTCCAACAATGTCCCATCAAAGGATGGTTAACCGCCAATGGTGACATTTCCATGTTAACACATATAGCCACATATATGTATATACGTTATGAATTATAATATATATATATATATATTATTGAATTTGTTAAAATCTTATGATGTTAATTATATATATTTATAATTTATTTTGATTAAAAATAGTGAAACAGAATAAAAAAACATTTAATGAAAACTTGATATAAATACAATTCTCATTTAAAAATAAATGTTATAAAATATTATCCAATAAATCTAATGGATATGTGTTATAATAAATGAATGTAATTAACTTATCTGACTATATCTTACTAATAATATTTTTATTATTCCAGAGGTAAAAAAAAGTCTAAATAAAGTAGGATTTAAGGAAAGGTGATTTTCAAAACCAATTCCTTCTTAGGTTATCATCTCTTACACATTATTAATTTTCAAATTATTTTTGTAAAAAAAAATTTACATTTTATTTTGGAGATATAGATGTTTTTACCATGTCAAATTGATTTCATAGAATTTTTTTTCTTAGTGACATTAATATCCAAAATGTCATATTTTAATCTATTTGAATCGATTATTGTCCTGTTAAGAATAATCTTGTTTTATGTCCAAGTACAATTTCCATTATTCATTTGGGAACCAAATTTTTTATTCATGAATAAATGATTTATGAAATATATATGAATCCCATTAACTTCTTTTGGTTTTTTTCATAAAAATGATTGTTTTTATTTTTATGTGGAATCTGTGATTATGATCATTTATGATGAGATAGGTGGTCCCAGAATTATATTTCCCTTGAATGCATTGGGTAATTTTAGGATTCTCATGAGATTATGTAAACTATAAATGAACATGACACTGTATTTAGTCATAATGATTATGTAATTATATAAGAACATGTGTTATGTGTGAACATTATGCTAGATTTGATGACCACTATGTGTTGTATTTGACTACTAAGACATGATGTTTCATGTTATGAATATTCCAAATTCCCTAGATTATTTAATGTTTCCCACATTATTATAATAAGCATCATATGATTGTGATATGATTTTACTCACCCATGTACTTTTGATCCATCTCGTTTATTCATCCCATGTTATACCTCCCCTTATTGGGATTTTATCTCACCCTTATTATTGATGTATATTCTTAGGTTATTACTTGATATAAGGGGAACGTGCGGGACAAAAAGAGGATAGAGAATAAGGAATTAAATAATTTTTCATTTTTGTGTGTAAAAGTGATGTCTGAGCCAAATTTACCAAATATTATAATCCTTATGATCTGTGATTGTATAGTTATTAAGTTGTTTAAAATTAAAATATTACTATATTTATGTAATGAAAAATCAGGTCTCTATACAAGTTATTCTGTATATAGAAACAATATTTCCATGGAATGAAAATTTTATCAATGAAATTAACACTTACTATCTTTCCAATATAGTTTCTTTAATTTTATAATTTGAAAAAAAATATTAGGTTTCATTCATGTTCCCCGTGAATTTATTTAATAAACAAAATTTTCATCATTAAGAAAACCTCAAACATGTCCAAAGAGCTCATGAAAAACAATATTCACAAGGTCAAAAAATAAATTAGGTATATCATAAAAAATACAATAAATTCTAACTCATACTTACAATATCTATATCAAAACAGTGTCTTTATAATTTCCACGTCCTTCCGATTTAATTGATGGTACCTTGAACTCATGTTAACCATCTAAAATATTAACCTCGATGGATATGGTAATAAATTCATCTATATAAGAAAAGTTATATATTTTCATAAAAATATTATATTCAAGACTTTATAATCAATATAATTTTCTAGAGAACTATATTTAGTTTTATCAAGTAAAACCGAAGCAGTCCAGGGTGAAGTTGTAGGTTGGATGAATAATTTATCTAATACCTCAAGAAATTAATTTTTCAATTATATGTGTTACACATGAGATATTTTAGAACGTGGTTTACAAATATTATTAGTATTAGGTACTATGTCAATTGTAAACATAACCACCAAACATGAATAAAACCATGAGAATACTAAGAAAATACATCCATGTTCTCATTTTCAAATAGAAAATCACTAATTAAAATAGTTTTTGTTTTTTAGAAATATGATCTAGAGAAATTGTACTACTATATCTAGTATATGTTTTTTATTATTATGTTATCAATGTCATGAAATCACTGAAAAATAAATTTCTTATCTTTGAAATCTATATTAAAATGAAAATTTTAAATCCAATTGATAACATGAATTATATAAACCTATATTATGGATTTTGCAACATGATTTATAGAAGATACCATCACAAAAATAAAATTATTAATATTACTATAAATCATGGTTTCATTATAAATTTATCCTATAGTTTCCATAAGATGTATTATCATAATTTCATGATTTGATATTTTAAATTTATTTTCAAATAAATGAAGTTAATGATATACAATTAAACATGGTATTTTAATAATTCCAATACAAAAGTAACATACCTATCACAAATTAATATTATGGACCACCAAGAACTGTATTAGTAGAAAATTTATTTCCAAACAAATTTTATTTCCCATTATAAAGATTTACATCCTGTGAAACATACTTCATGCACACATTATCATTATTAACACACACGATGATACTATTAATCCTCACCATTTGATGAATATATATTAACCTATTCTTTGGTTGTTCATTACAATTTTAATTATAGTCACAAACCTTCTGACTAAACTAAACTCGCATAAAATAATTCTCAGAACCTGTCAAACATTCCATAAAATGTTTTTCTCCAGACCTCCAACATTTTTGTGGCTTACTGTCAAACATCTTAGCTTGTTGTTTCTTTTTATCCTTCCACCAAGACCTCTTCTAACTATTTAAATATTGAGTAACATTCATGTTATAAAATTAAATATCCATTTTCTCATAAAAAAACTACTTTATAAAAAAATTATCTTTTTATGTGGCTAATGCTCATCATAAACATGCTTTCAACCACAGTAAAACATACTAATTTTGAAATAAGTTACTTGAATAAAATATGGAACATACTTTGTCAATAGAGTGATGTTTTTTTCATATAAAACTATAAAATATTTTTCTTTTCATTAAAAAGTTCGAGGAATTATTTTCCTAACTAGAGCCAAACAAGATTATGTAAATAATTTTCAATGAAAAAGTCCTTAAATCTTCTCCCATTCCATGGCATCAGGATCATATTTCTCCCTGGTATTGTTAATTGAAGAGTACCATTTACAAGCATCACCTCTACATTGATAAACAATAATAGTTACCTTTTGATGTTCCGAACATCCCAGGATATCAAATATATTCTTTGGGGTATTAATCCATCCTTAAACTGACACGAGTTCATATGAGTCATTGAATTTTAGGAGGATATTTATTCATCAAATGATCCACAATAGGCATGATTATTTATAGTAGATTTGGATACTCTCTATAATGGATACCCCAACAATTTATAACTTGTTTATACAATTCTGTCATTGTAATAATCTATTCTATTCATATTTTAACCATCATGGGGTAATAATTTCAATGATATTTTCTATTAGTCACTTCCCACTATAGATTACATAGTTTTCCCAAAGAAAACCATTCTACACAAATGTTTAATTGAATAATAAACATTTAAATTTTTAAATACTAAATCATTTTAACATTAACTTGAGGTAAAATCGTTGAAGGCAATGATATTAACATTATCCTTAACACTAATGTGATATAAACCATTACATTATAAGACTATATGGACCCTACCATATATATTACATAATCATGATTTTTATTCTAGAAATTACATTCCTCCACATTGATAATCATTATATGTTTATAGTTTTAGATGACAATGAAATCACTCAATCATTAAAAAACCATATAATAAAATGGGGATACTTTATACCAGTAAAACCCCCCCGCATAAAATAATTTTTAAACAAAAAATTCTTTCATTTGATAAAAAATATTCATAACTTTCAACATGACTTATCAATTTCCTTTACACATCCTATGAAAATTATATAAAAACATGAAATGAGTAAAAAATAACTTGTACGTGATATAGAAATAATATAAATTGTTAGTCTTGTGACAATAAGTAGATACATGAAATATTTTATTTTATATATATGTTGTTAGAGTGAAAAAATAAATCATTTTAACACGAAAACCGATTATCATTTTTTCACAAAGAAAAACATTAAAAAAATAAAAAAAAAATATAAACCATATTGGAACATTAAATAATCACATTCATAAAAAAAATGTAATACCATGATAAATATGATTAGATCACAATAATATCTATTTAAGAAACCCATAGTTTACTCCCAAATTCTTTCCTATTAAGATAATAATCATTACGCAATGCATTAGTGCACAATCTGGGTGAAACCATTGTATAAGATATAACATGATCACCTTATGCAGTCTAGGTCACCCCATTGTAGAATATTTAATGTTCTCACCCAGTAATATCTATTCTGCATCATCATATCATCTATAACAAGCACACTTGATACTATTTGGGGCCACACATTTCATAGGTATAATTCTGAAGTACCATATTATGAATATAAAATATTTATACTGTATATTTTTCTTCATAAATATTTTGAATAATGAAAATCTATTCAACTAAAGGAAAATCAATTTTAGATATAAAAATTTTAATTTCTTTTAAAACCCTAATTTTAATACCAAAAGACCATTTTATTTGAAAAAAAAACATTTTCAATACAAAAAAACTATTTTCATTGAAAAAACATTCCAATACCAAAATTCACAAAAAAAATGGTATATTGTTTTTATTTTACTAAAAAGATTTATTTCAAAGGATTATTGAAATAGAATAATTGAAATGGTGGTGGAAAATTCATTTTCTCTATATAGAACACCCCTTATATCTTTTCACAACGTATTCTATATAAATCCTATAAAATTATTTGTATTTAAAAACCATTAAAATAAAATAAAATTGGAATCAAATAATAATAATAATATATTTTATGTCTATATAAAAATATTCATAAAATAATTTTAAATACATTGACATAGAACATGATGTTTTGGAAGGAAAACAATAAATGCATATTTTTTTAAAAAGAAAATCCATCATAACATTATAAATATTTGAATCATGACCCACTTAAATGAAAAACAATAAAAACATTTAAATACAGTTATAATAGTTATATTCATGATATAACATTTAAAATGGGATTTAAATACAACACATAAATTAATATCGTTTCATAGAATCAACATATTCCTCAATGAAAATAAATTTTGGTGAACTACCATACATTGAGTCTCAATTATCATATGTTTATTTATCTTCCTAACAAATAAAATTATTTTATTTATTTATATTCATGAGAAAAAATTTATGGTTTATTAAAAAATTTATTTCACTTATTTATATGTTATATACAATTAATAAATCAACTAATTTTACCCTAGATGTTTTGACCATATTAATATTATGTGTCTAAAATGACTTTGGTAGTTAGAAGATTGTAAAATATTTCATTATTTAAAAAACTATAGATTAATTATCATTACATAATATTAATATTTATATAGAAATATAATATTCATTATAATAAATAATTTTAGTTTTGAGAAATAAATTATGTTACAATTGTGGAGATGGTAGGTTGTACGTACACATGAGTAACATTTCCATTTCTCAAAAAATCACAACAAAAAGGAGATAATTATTTATTTATATTTTGCAAAATGATAATAATATCATATATAACATACAAGTTATTTATAAACACACACACACACACATATATAGTTAATGTGGAGTGATGATGAAAATTTAGTCACATAGCTTCTTAAATGAGGTATTCTTCAATAACTAGAATTATATTATCAATTTTTATTGGAAAAAAAAGTTAAGAAAGATAATGGAATATTTTATTTTACGAATGATAAATATTAAATGAATTACATAATTAATCCATGTATATCACAAATGTTTAGTATATTTACCCTTATTACTTTCTATGTAAATAGTTATTGAAAAATGAATTTAATCTCTTTACAATACGGTAGCCCACAATACACATGTGCGATATAATCATATCCCCTAATAAATGAAATATAAGGAACACACACACACACATATATATCTAGTATGGTAAATATATAGGATATATTATTTTATATATGTCATATATATATTTATATCCACCATAATTCTTCAACATTGAGTGGTAATAATTAAAAAATGAACAACATAGGTTCACGAGGTGATAGTATTACTTTCACTAAAAATATTAAATTAATTGAGAGGGGTTGAATTTTATAAGTGGGGGTGAGGACACACTAGGTATTTTTGAAAATAATTGAGTTATCCCTTAGTTTACCTTTGCCACAAGGGACATAAATGATAAATTTTATATCTTTAGAGGTGTAATGTTTAAAATTTGTACATAAAATAGTATTTAGACAAGTTTATATGTATTTTTTTCTCTTATCATTTCTGATTAACCCTTGGTAACCCCATTTTTTCCTTAATAGTGATAATTAATTTTTACTCAATTCACTATTCATTTTGGAAAAAACATAATTTGATTTAATTTGATAATATAAATTATTCATATTCAAATTATAGAATCCATTTTTTCAAATTCCGTTAATTTAAGTGGAAAATTATAATTTTAAAATCAATCCCTGAAATGTGATTAATGGAAGGTTTTTAAATTGAAAATAAACATAAGAATAAAATGTTTTTATATCAATATTTTATAAGAAATTGATTGAAATGATTAATATTGAATTATAGGATTAGTAATTGAACCCTTTTTACATTAAAATAAAATTAAAATATTATATACCATTATAAATAAATTAATACAAAAAGTAATTTTCAATTAAAATTCAGTATTTTTCACATTGGTCAAAAAATGAATCATTTAAAAAATATACTCAAAATTTATATTAATATAATTTTTAAATGATGATTTCAAAAATAATATTTAATTTTCCAAATTAATTTTTTAAATTTTTTAAAATAATCAATTAAATAAAAAATTATTAAAAATGTTTTTAATTAAAAGATATTTGTTTTTTATTTTACGAAAATTATATATTATTTTAATAATGAATATAAATATATTTATAAATATTAGTGTGATTTATTATATATTTACATTTATTATTACAAAAACATTATTTTTTAATGTTTAAAATTTATTATTTCTATTACTATTATTGAGATCTACTTCAGAGTCTATATACAACATCATTGAGACAATAATGGAACATTACTCTATAAAATTATTGAGAAATACCAACCCATATGGCCATATACACTAAAATAATAATGGCCATCAAAATCATATCTGAAATATTTAGTTATCGTTATCTTTCTTCACTACTCTTATACCTTTCAATACTATTTTGTAATGGAACAAACACAAGGTGTATGTCCCATTTCTCCATAATAATGACTCGAAATTTGAAATTAATTATTATATATTTTTTATATTGCTCATGTCGTGACATATTAGGCACCATAAACATAGATATGGTATATATTTTATATTATAGGTAAAAAAATAAAAGAGTTCCCAGTGGATCCATCACTTTATTATTCTTGGAAGACATGTTTCATTGATACAGTACTCTTCAAAGCACACGATTCACCACAAACATGTTACGAGAAAATTATTATCCCTCTGTTAACATCCTTGTGAATTTACCATTGTCCTATTATAAGTTTCAAGGGGAAAATAAAAAAAATAGAGTTAGATTAGGTGCTCTATTAGTATAAACATAAAAATTTATATTTCATAGAATCATCATGACAGAAGTTATATGGAATGAATAAATGAATAACATAAATCCATAATATACCAAAAGTTAGGGTGTTTTATATCCATTATAATAAATGAAAATATGGAAAATAATCATCATTGATCTTATATATATTAAATTCATAATGTAATACATTTAATCATATTTTCATGTCCACATGACTTGACACAATTCTATTCATTGGAAGATACATTCACAAAAACCCAATATTTTTTTATCATGATACATGTTGAGGATTCAAGGGGTTATATAATTACGGGGTTGAAATATCACTTGATTTAGTATAATGTATTTCTATATGTGTCAAAAATATATTTAAAACAATTATATGAGAAAATTATTAATAAATGAAACTTTATTCTACATATAATCATATATAAGGAAATAATATACTTCCTCATTAAACCGAATAATATATAAGTTTAAGTAAAGATCTATTAATCAAAATTGAATCAATGGGGTATATTCAATGTAATATGAAGGATAAAAATCATTTAAATATAGTGGTGATGGTACTTTCAATGTGATGGGTTATCCATGGAATATAATAACTGGGTTTAACTGTTTTGATTAGTAGGACACCAAGAAAATTGAGGGGATATACATACCTAAAGATTCATTAAGATAATGTATATATTAGAAAAAATATCCCCCATAAGTATATCTCATTGGGTGATGTATTAAGACAACTCATCATACATTGAGGTGACAATTGAGTCAATTATTATACAACAATTTGTGTGGTGAGTACCCATAGGTTCATATATTTCATAGCCACATCCACTTTCCGATAACAATATCGGGATGAATTTACAAAGAATGTACATACACTTTTATTTTACCAGTATAGATTATGGTTTTTCCACCATGTATAATATTATGTATTAAAATTTATTCAGTCACACTTGAATCAAAATAACATGTTGGAGGGAAAAAATTGGCTTTTAAGTCTTTAGATTTTATGACTAATATAATAATTTTTTTGAATTTTAATGTATTCAGTATACAAAATTTAATTGGTGGTGAATTAATATGAGTCCCAAGAATCCAAATTGAGTTAAAAACCTCACTTATGTATTGGTTAACAATTCAATAAAAATCACTTAAATGATAGGGATTGAAATTTATCTTTAAGAACCATGAATAAAGATACATGAACCAAAACATGAAACCTTCAAGGATACATTATACCAAACATGAACGTCCAGGAAACATCTTTGAATATCAACCGATCTCTTTATCAGCTCTGTGATGGTTTAATATGACCATAATTAATACATACAGTATGATACATATGCTCCATAATCTCAATGAAATCTATAATTATTTCAACAAATTATTCCCAATAATATGGATTATGAAACCTATTTTAATACACTAATTTATACGGTCTATATGGATGATTTATAGGAATATTTTATTTTATAAAAATTAAACCAATGGTAGATACTAATCCCACCTAACATGGTATTCAAGATAAAATGAACTCAACAAGTTTTTAAAGTATAGTTTTTACATTTATCATTCCCATAATTTTATATATAATTGGTGGTTCTTAAATTTATATAATCATTAATATAAAATTTAATAATATTTCCTAATTTTAATGTAAACAATGGGTCATGATTTTATACAATTGATAGAGGTTACCCATGAATCCTTAAAATTTCATTGATATAGAGCAAGAAAATGTTATCTAGGAGTTTATCATATCATATTTCTAATAAATTAGTAGACTTTGTATGATTCCTAATTACGACATATATTGCTTCATTATTCCATGGAGTGAATGTTTGTCTAATGAAAAATTATACCATAACAATTTTTGATTTCCATATAAGTATAGAGATAAGTTTCATTACTGCCATATGATGTTTTATTTCAGCCATTACCTATAGAGACCCAAGCATGACATACATGGATGTTACATTATAATTTGAGAATACATAATTCATAACAATAATAGACTCCCAAGGACCGAAATAGTTTAGTGTATTTGGAAACTCAGGACATAATCTTCTAATCATGATGAAAGATCTTCAACATCTTCCATAAAGTTCTTCCACTTTTGTTTTCTTACCTAAAAACTATCTTTATATCCTGGGGAAAATAAAACAAATAAAGAGTGAGATCAAATGCTCATTATGTGTAAGCATGGATAAAATAAAACAAACCACATACATTTGAATGTGAAAAAACAAGAACATAAAGTTTAAACATCAAAATCTTGAGTTGTGAAATAAATCATGGCAGTACGTAAGGCATAGATCATAAAGTAACATCAGTCATGAAAAAACAACTTGGTAATAAAACATTTAATTGTGAAAAAATATTAAGAACATGATATTATTTCCATAGTAGCCAAGGAATTGCTTCCAAGACCATCATAGCGGAAAAAGTCCATTACTGAACTGGGTTTACTTGTCATTGCAACCATGTATTATTGAACCAGATTTTATTTTCCATTGCAACTTTTTCTATCTCATGATATATAAATCATTCCCAATTAATTTTAGGGATATATAGTTCCCACCCGTCTCATAATGAAATCATTCTTTCGTGTGCCACAAAATAAACATAATCATGCATCATAACCCAATGAATAAAATGGGTTTCATAAACATCATCCCATCATAACATAATCTAAATAAAACAAATAGACATCATTTCTACATAAGAGAATTCAAACCATGTAAATAATAGATACATTATACTTTAAACATAAACATACAAAATAATATCATCATAGATGGAAAATAATTTTGATAAACCCCTTGAAATGTATTCGTGAGGAAAATATCATTTCTTCATCAAAGTCATTTTGTTTTCTTAAAATTCCATGAAATTTTAAAAGAATAAGATTTTGTTTAAAATAATTCTGAAATCTTTTATAGGAATATTGATTGAAATAATTCATTATGAAACCGTAAAAATCCATTCACATTGTATAATTAAAAAAACATTCTTCTTTTACTTTTTCCGGAAAAGTCCAAAAGTACCTCGTATAGTAATGAAAAGAAAGATTCCTTTCATAGTACATAAAATTAAAAAATGGGTAAACATTACTATTAATAAAAATGGAATAATACTAAATAATTTATTAAAAAATTTCTCTATAACATGGAAATTGATTATAAATATAACTGTAGTATATAATTATGAATAAACAATCTCGGATAAGAATGAGATTTAAATATTTATCCCTTACCTTAGGTACAATTTCATCCGTATTTGTCTGAGACTGCTTTATAGTGGGTTTAAACCTATTATTAACTTTTAATAGAACCATAATAGTATTTATGATTTCATATATGATTCACATAGGACCTTATGTTACCCTTTCATTTGCCAATTTTTAATGTTCAAGCCGTGTTTTGGGTAAAATCTTTTCATTTATCGAATGTGTTTACACTAGTTCTTCTTGATATTATTATTTCTTTTATCATGATTTAATTACTCACATAATGTAAAAAATGATTCAAATATCATATATATTCAGAATATATATATATAATAGTTAGATAAATGAAATGAAACACACCGTTCATGGAAACGATAGACTGTATGTATGCATGAATGTTATTTTAATTTCCTTATTGAATTGAATGGATGTAAGTATATGATATATATATATATATATATTAAAAAATAAATCTAGTAGAATTATTATGTCATATGTTTCATGATTATTTATTATATATATTCTTTATAATCATTCTTTATTGGTTAACATGGAGAATGAATCTCATTGTGTTGTGGAGACGATAATCCGTACGTATGCACGAGCGATGATTTCGTTCCCGTAAATATTGAATGGTATTAGAGAGGTTGATAGAAAATCTAAGAATTAGTATAATGTTATAATAATCATATATTGTTATTATTTAAACCATTATACCCATCTAAGTAATGTGGTGGTGGAAAACAGATTACATCACAGTGTGGAGACGATATTCTGTATGTACGCACTCATGGAGATTTCATTTTCCCTAGGATGGATAGATGGAGAAATAGGTTTGTTTAATATTTATAATAACATATCATTATGTTATTGATACTGATTTTATTACTTTATTATGAAACAACAAAATATGAGGAAGTAGAAGATGAAGTGAATTTGAATGAATCGATTAAGGATATTACCTCTTCATCGACGCACCCCTTCTAAACCTCCTCTTTGGGCACTAAAGATAGTCTTTGAAGAAAACCAATACCTCTAGTATGTTTCTACGGAATTGGATACAATACATATGTAGGGTTTGTCCAATATCGGAGGCTCAAAATGGTGTGAGGAGGGGGAGGAGGTGCCCTTTTATTAGGGAGGAGAGGGGCACCTTCTGAAACATAAGAATTATTAATTTATAATAAATTCAAACCCCATTTAAAACCTCCTAAAATGACTCAAATACTAATATTAGATGATATAGGGTTATAATATAATCAACCAACAAAATGTTGACATGATGGGAAATTTTTTTAAACCTTATCTACTTGATTTATCCTTATTTAATCTATTTAATTTTATTTGTGGTAATAATATTCTAAATTTTAAATTGTTATAAATAATTACTTATGTGTTGTGAATTTCCCAAAATTGTATAAATTAAGATATTTTAGACCATAAAAATTTCAATTTATAATTTTATAAATAATTTTGTTATTTTTAAACATTTTTATAAAATGCTATTTTTATAAAATAACAATAGTGTCCCTTTTGAAACTATTCATTTATTTGAATTTAAATAAAATCCATATAGAAGATATTTTAGAAATAAAATATTTAATAGATTCCTAACATGTAATATTTATCATGAAAATTCATGGAGAACATTAAATAGTTAATATGATATTTATTTTAATATTTTTGAAACCATTTATTTGATATTTCAATCAATAAAAGAATTTCAACATCACAATTTTGACATTATTAATGATAATTATTTAAACCCCAAAAATTATAAATAAATTCACATGATTTTGATAATTTTATTATATTTTTTGAGACAATAAATTTTAGATGTTTTATGATGTTTTCACTAAATTAAAATTATTACACTTATAAGATATAAGAGAGTGACATGTTGTCACTCTTATTGGTTTTAATAATAATTATATAATTTTCATGGTACAAAGTCCATGAAATGAATATATTACAACCATTAGGTGATATGGTTCGACTTTTATTCATCCTATAGAATTTTGGCCGGTGTTAGGGAAATTTTATAATCTTATTTTTTCTATTAATAACCCGATTTACCTTTAACTATAGTAAATAAAATTTACCGTAGTTAATATTCATAATATCAAAATAAATAAAATTAACCTATTAACATAACTTTTACCCACTAAATCTAAATATGGAATACATTTTTCAAAATTCAAAACACAAAATTTTCAGTAATTAATTTAAAAATAATCCCTTTGTTAAGAAAACGAGTTTTAAAAGTTAAAACATTGTCAAGGATTGAAATGTTTTTACCAATGAATTCAATGTAAAATTAATGCTTATGATTTACATTACATTAAATGGAAAAAATATATTCTATTTATACTTTAAAACCATTAAATATTATAATTTAACTATATAATATATCTGGATGAAAAAATTGTTTTTTTAATTAAAAGATAGTGCATTTTTACTATTCATCAAAATATGAAAGTTAACAGGAAAATATTATAAAATTATCGCAAGTAAATTTTTATATCCTTATTGAAATAAATAATTATATTTTGTAAAATTGAACATATAAATGTGTCAAAAACTATATTTAATGTGGGAGCACCATTAAAAGGCGTCAATACTGCAATTTTTTTTAAAATACTTATTTTACCCGAAAAATTTATTTTGTTCTCATACCATGCTCTTGATAATGTGTATGATGAATTAAAATGATATAAAATTAAGAATTGGGTTAATAATATTCATAACGGTTAGTTCATAATAATATTATTAAAATATATAGTTTTTTAGTGAAACTCGGTATTGTGTACAACACACACTATTGAGGAAGGACGCTTTTTCAAGAGACACAAGCCAAGAATAGTGTTTGCATATACTACAAGCTAATACGGTATTGTGTATAGTGAAAGATAATATTTGTGTAGCATACAACCCAATACATCAATGAAATTAAAAATAATCTTTCTCATAAAATTTTGAGGTGTTACATTCTTCCCCCCTTAAAATGAATTTCGACCTCGAAATTCATAGGGTTTATAAACGATTTACTAAATGAAATTTATTTCATAGAAACCCACATCATAAAAAAGAATACCAAAATATAATTTTAAAAACTATATTATGAAATGACACAGTTACCCATATTAACTCTTCACTTGGTTTCCACAGAAGATAACATAGGTGAAAATATAGATATGGAAGTGAAATCTAACTATCAAGTTCTAATGGAAAGTGGTACTGATGATGGTTATGAAAAATCCAACAATCAAAAAGAAATAAATTTTTTATGTTCTAAGGTACCATCTAATTCATCGAATATGAGGGTACTAGGACAACATTTCCGGTTTTCAAGATCATTTCCTTAAAGTTGATGAATTTTTACATAAGGAGAATAACTTTTGTGATTTTAGGGTAATGTCATCTTTGGTCATTCCATGAACAATTTCCACTTCATCTCTTATTTAATGAAATGAAGTTGAATTTTTTCCTTCTTGAAATTTTATCATATAATGCGATAGGTTATTCCAACGGTCTCAAATAAATAGCAAAAGTAATTAAACATACATTAGTCCATAAATGGCGAGATTAACTATATATGATTCCAAAAATGGACTTATACATCAACTATCATACCGCTTAATAAAATGAAACTAATTTATACTAACCAGAGACTTCTTATAGGCCAGTGGTAGGTGATAATGGCATGTCACACTTTGGTTGTGGTTTCGATTCTCGTAACCTTTTCAGGCGCAACGAGTTGTCGACCATCCTGTCGGTTTTCCTTTTTCTAAAACATCAGAATTATAACATTCCAGAAATAATATATAATAAAATTTCTAGACCTAAACAAAACTATTTGATGTCTAACATAATCCATTCCAATCTTTAGTCTTATCCAAAATACTTCAATCCAATCTCATAGTATAAAGTAAAAAATTACTAGAAATGTCATCTACCGAGAAATTGAATACCATCATTTATCACATGATATATCTTTTTGGTCACATTCCAAACATGTGAATACCTTAATCATGTATTCTATTGAAAAATGAATACCCATTGAACCATCGAGAAAATATTAATGTTGTAAAAAGTCAACTCTTTCCACATACCAAAATCCCAAAATTTCAATATACTCAATCCATGATATCTATTTGTCTTTATATCAGTCATGATCTCATTAATACTATCAAACATATTATTTTCTTCTTATCCATTCATTATGAACACATATTATACTTTCCAAAAATATTTCAATCACTTTTCATGGTTACCAGTATCATATAATTATTAAAAACAACAATAAACCAATACATAGATATTCCAATATTCCACGATACTATAAATGAGATACCCCAACATTATTTTGGAATCCAATTACATAAAAACTTAGTCATTCCACCACATCGTTGTCATAATCAACATCACCAATAGTGACCGCATGTGACTTCCCTTTATCCTTTGCCTTAAGAGGTTTTTGATTTTGATCATCATTAACCCTTAGATTAGGGCATCAGTTAGCATAATGCCCAATTTCCTTGCACTAGTAGCATTGAAGTGTTGGTGGAGCAATCTCTATAGTCTTTTCTCAATTCAAGTCATTAGAAACGTTTTTCTCATTACTTCGGCCCTCATCTTCTTGATGAACTTCTTTTCCACACTTGAAACATTTTCTACTACCTTTTAGACAATATCTACCATGCTTCGTTCCACACTTTGAGCATAATGAAAAATTCATCATTATTTCACCATTGTCTTGTGATTTTTCCTTGAACTCTATCTTTCGTTTCTTGTCAAAACCATGAGATGGATATGTAACACCAAAATACAGTAATAAATTTATAGCAAAACACACAATTTCATCATAGGTACGAATGTCTCTTATAGCTAATGCTCTTCAAAGGCTTTGTTTTAAGCCATTGAAGAATCGATCAACTTTACTTTCAGGTTGGATGATAAAGCCAGATGTATACCTTGCAAGACTTGTAAAATTATCTTCATATATTCCAAAATATTCCTCAGCCTATTTCATGAGCTCAAGGAACACCTTTTCCATATTTTTTCAAAGAATACGAGGGAATTATTTACTGAAAAAAATGTTCTTGAACTCTTCCCACTCCATGGATTCAATTTCATCTTGGGGTCATGTATTCTTAATTAGTGTCAACAACTGGTCTAATTCACCTTCTAACTGGTAAACATCCAAAATGGGTTTTTCATGATCTGTACAATGAATTATGGAAAATAACATTTCAATTGTACTGATCCATTGTTTAGCAATAAGTGGATTAGAAGAACCACTAAAAGAAGGTAAACGTCGCCTCATGAAGGACTAAATAGAATATTATTCCTTTCTCTGATCATTTGGATGTCCAGAATGATTCATAGCTTGTGTAAGTATAGCAATAAGATTTTTCAACCCATCTCCCATCACATTTGGTTGTTCTGTAGGACAATAATTTCATTTTCCATTACATTGATCAACACAGTTTCTTCAGGGACAAGTCGTCTTCTAAAACCCAAAAAGAACAGTGTGAGAGGAAAAAATCTTGCTAGGAAAACTACATAATAAAGGGGGATTAAATTAAATATATAACATATTAGGTTCATTTCTAATATTGTTACTGTAATTCTAGGACTATAACCTATACGTATACTTATCATTAGGGAGATCACTAGGAATACCTTAAAAATATCTCTAGGGATTTTACTAAAGTTTTCATATCCTATTTTCCAATGGATAACTAATACTTTCATCTAACACCATCTGTAGAGTCCCAAGTGTGACATACATGGACGTTACAAATGCGAAATACATAATACATAACAAAAACTTACACCCATTGATCTCAAGTTCATATTATGGGTAAGTATGGAGAAAATAAAACAAACCATATACATTTGAACTTAAAAAAACATGAACAAAATGTTTAAACATCAAAATCTTGTGTAGTGAAATAAATCATGGAATTACGTAAGGCATAAATCATAAATGAACATAAATCATAATAAAATGGCATGTTAATAAAACATATAATTGTGGAAAACCATTAAGCACATGATATTATTTCCATAGTATCCAAGGCATTGCATCGAAGACTATCATAGTGGTCAATGTCTATTACTGAACTCGGTTTACTTGTCGTTCCAGCCCTCTAATACTGAACCAGATTTTACATGATGTTCTAGACATGTATATCTCATGAGATATAAATATTTACCTAATTAATTTGAGGGATATATAGGTCCCACCCATCTCATAATAATTAATTCTTTCTTGTGCCACAAAATAATATTAATTATTCATCATAACCCAACGAATAATATGGGTTTCATATACATCATCACATCTTAACATAATCCATATAAAACAAATGGATATCATTTAAACATAAAAAAACAAACCATTTAAATAATTGATATATTAATCTTGAAACATAAACATACTAAAAAATATCTTCTTATATGGAAAATATCTTTGATAAAACACTAGAAATGAATTCATGAGGAAAATATCATTTATTCTTTAAAATAATTTTCTTCTCTCAAAATGCAATGAAATTTTAAATGAAAATGATTTTTTTTGAAAATATTCTTGAAATTTTTTAGAGGAAGATTCATTGAAATAAGTCCTTATAAAACTATAATAATCCATTCACGCCGTATAAGTAAAAAAACATACTTCTTGTACTTTTTTCGGATAAGTCCAAAAGTACCTCGTATGGTAAACAAAATAATGATTCCTTCTATTGTACATAACAGTCAAAAAGGGGAAAACATGAAATTAATAATTCATGGATTAATAGTACATAATTTATGAAAAATTGATCTAAAACATGGAAATGTATTATATATATAACCCCAATATATACTTATGAATAAACGATCTCGGTTAAGAACGAGATTGAAATATTTATCCCTTAACTTATGTCCAACTTCTTCCTTATGTGTACGAGACTTTTATAGTGGGATTTAAAATATTATTAACTTGTAACAGAACCATAATAATATTTATGATATTATATATGATTCACTTATTACTTTATCTTACCCGTTCATTTTTCAATTTCATGTTAAAGCCGCATTTTTTGTAAAATCGTTTCATTTATCCTATGTGTTTGGAATTGTTGTTCTTGATATTATTATTACATATATCATGATTTACATACTTCCAGAATATAAAAATGATTTATATATCATATATATTCCGTATATATATAATATATAGATAAATGAAATTAAATTCACCGTTCATGGAGACGGTAGACCGTACATACGCATGAAAGATGTTTTCATTTCCGTATTTTATTGAATGGAAGTAAGTAGATGAAATATATATATATATATATATATATATATCTAGTAGCATTATTATTTCATATATTTCCTGATTATTTATTATATATATTCTTTATAATCATTCTTGAATAGTTAACATGAAGAATGAATCTAATCCCGTCGTGGATACGGTAATATGTACGTACGCATGAGCGATGATACCATTCCCATAATTATTGAATGGTATTGGAGAGGATGATAGAGTATATAAAAATTAGTATCAGGTTATATTAATCATATATAGTTTTTCTCTACATAATTATACACATCCAAGTAAGGTGATGGTGGAAAACAGATTACACCCTAGCATGGAGACGATATTCCGTACATACGCACGCCCGATGATTTCTTTTTCTATTCGATGGATAGAAGGTGAAATATGGTATTTTTAATATTTATAATAACATATAATTATATGAGTGATACTTATTTTACTACTTTATTATTAAATAACAAAATAAGAGGAAGTAGAAGAAGAAATGAATTTAAAAGAATCGGTAAAGGATATTACCTCTTCTTCGACGCGCCTCTTCTAAACCTTCTCTTATGGAACTAATGTTGGTTTTTTAAAAAGTCCAGACCCCTTAGTATGTTTCTAAGGAAGTGGAGAAGAAACATTGGTAGGTATTGGCTGAGATTGAAGGCTCAAAATTGTGTTAGGAGGAGAGGGAGGAGGTACCCTTTTATAAGGGAGGAGAGGGGCACCTTTGGAAACATAAGAAATATTAATTTATAATAAATTCAAACCCAACTTAAAAACCTTCAAAAATGACTCAAATCCTAATATTTGAAGATATAGGGTTGTTATATCATCCAAAAATAAAATTTAGACATGTTGGAAATTTTTTAAACCTTATCTACTAGATTTATCCTTATTTAATCTATTTAATTTTATTTGAGGTAATAATATTATAAAATTTAAATTTTTATAAAAAATTACATTTGTGTTGTGAATTATCCATAATTGTATACTCTATGACATTTTATACCATATGAATTTCAATTTTTAATATTTAAATATTTTTCTTATTGTTAAACAATTTTATCATATGTTATTTTTATAAAATAACAATAGTGTCAATGTTTTTGACACTATTCATATATTTTCATTTTTAGAAAATACACACAAAATATATGATCGATCTAAAATATTAATAGATTTATAACAAGTAATATTTATCATGAAAATTCATGGAGAACATTAAATAGTTCATATAATATTTATTTTAATATTTTTTAAACCATTGATTTGATATTTCAATCAATAAAATAATTTCAACATCACTATTGTGTCATAATTAATAATAACTATTTAATCCCTAAAAATTCTAAATAAATTTTCATGAGGTAGATAATTTTATTTTCTTTGTTAAGACTATTCATGTTCGATTTTTTATTATGTTTATCACTAAATTAAAATTATTACACTTATTAGATATAAGAGAGTGACATGTTGTCACATTCTTTGGTTTTAATAATAATTATATAATTTTCATTGTCCAAAGCCCATGACATGAATATATTCCAATGAATAGGTGATATGGGTCAACTATTATTAATCCAATAGAATTTTTTCAGGTTCTAGGGTAATTTTATAATCTTATATTTACCCTTAATTAGCCAATTTATCATTAACTGTAGTAAATAAAAATTACCGTAATTACTATTCATAATATCAAAAAAATAAAAGTAACCTATTAAAATAATTAGGACCAACTGAATCCAAATATAGAATTAGTTTTAAAATATTCAAAACACAAAATTTGTAGTAATTAATTTTAAATTAATCCCTTTGTTAAGAAAACAGATTTTATAAGTTAAAACATTGTCAAAGATTGAAATGTTTTTACCTATTAATTCAATGTAAAATAAATTCTAATTACTTACATTATATTAAATGGAAAAAATATATTATATTTATACATTATAACCATTCAATATTATAATTCATCCATATAAAATATCTCTATGAAAATAGTTTTTTTAATTAAAATTTAGTGTAGTTTTTCTATTTATCAAAATATGAATGTTAACAGAAAAATATTAAAAAATTATCTAAAAACATTTTATATCCTTATTGAAATAAATAATTTTATTTGATAAAATTGAACTTATAAATGTGTCAAAAACTAGATTTAAATTGGGTGCACCATCAAAAGGCCGCAAAATTGTATTTTTTTAAAAATACTTATTTTACATGAAAATTTTATTTTGTTCTAATACAATGTTATAGATAATGATTAAAATGATTCATAATGTTATCAAATTAAAAATTTGGTTAATAATATTCATAAATTCTATTTCATAACAATATTATAACATATATATCATTGTTTAATGAAACTCGGTATTGTTTACAACACACACTATTAAGGAAGGTCGCTCTTTCGTGCAACACAAGTCAAGAATAGTGTTTGCATATAGTAAAAGCTCATAAAGTGGTGTGTATAGTGAAATCTAAACTTTGTGTAGCATAAAACACAAGACATCAAAGAAATTAAAAATAATCTTTCTCATAAAATTTCATGGTGTTACAATCTACCCCCATTAAAATGAATTTCGCCCTCGAAATTCGTCGGGTTATAAATGGTTTAATAATTGAATGTTTCTTTCATAGAATCCCACTTCGTAAAAAGGAATATGAAAACATAATTTTAAAAACTAATGTATAAAATTTAATGGTTACCCAAATTAACTTATCACTGGGTTTGCATATAAGACAACTTAGTTGAAAATATGTATATGGAAGAGAAATCTAACCATCAAGTTCTGATAGAGAGTGTTAGAAAACATGGCTATGAAAAATACAAAAATCAAAAGGCTATAAATTTATGATGTTCTCTGGTACAATCTAATTCATCCAATATGAGGGTACTAGAACAATATTTTTGTTTTTCAAGACCATTTCCCTATAGTTGATGAATTTTTTCATAAGGGTAAATACTTAATTGATTTCAGTGTAATGTCGTCATTGGTCATTCCATGAACAATTTCCATTTAATCTCTTATTTAATGAAATTATGATTAATCTAAACATCTTGAAATATTAGAAGGTCATGTGATAGGTTATTCCATCAGTCTCAAAATGTTATCAAAAGTTATTAAATATACATAAGTCCATCTATACTAATATTAACCATATATGATTCCACAAATTGAATTATACTTCAACTATCATACCTCATAATAAAATAAAGCTAATTTATACTAACTAGGGACATCATATAGGCAAGTGGTAGTCAATAATGGCTTGTTCCAATTCAGTTTTGGGTTCGATTCCCCTAACCTTGTTCGATGAGATGAGTTGTCGTCCATCTAGAAGGTTGTCCTTTTTCTTAAACATCACCATGATAAAATTTAAAAAATAATGTCTTAAAAAGGTTCTAGCCTTAAAAAATAATATCTGATTTACAACTTAATCCATTCCAATCTTTAGGCTTATCCAAAATAATTCTATCCAATCACACAGTATAAAGTAAACAATTACTAGAAATTTCATCTATCGAGAATTTTAATACCATCATTTATCATACGATATATATTTTTGGTCGCATTCCAAACATGTGAATAAATTTATCGGGTATTCTCTTGAAAAAATAATACCCATTGAACCTTAGTGAATACATGAATGCTGTCAAAAGATAACACATTCCACATAAAAAATCCAAAAATTTATATACACTCATTACATGATATCACTTTATCCTTATATCAGTCATGAGCTCATTAATACTAACAAACATATTATTTTCTCCTTACTCCTTCATTAAGCACATATCATCCGCTTTCCATAAATATTTCAATCACTTTTCATAGTTACATGTACAATATAATTTTTGAAAACAATAATAAACCAATACATAGATATTCTAATATTCCACGATACTATAAATGAGATACCACAAAATTATTTTGGAATCAAATTACATAAAAACATCATCATTCCACAACATCATTTTCAAACTCAACATCGCAAATAGTGATCACATGTGACTTCCCTTTTTCCTTTTCATTAAGTGGTTGTTGATGTCGATCATCATCAACCCTTGGATTAGGGCATTGGTTAGCATAATTCCCCATTTCCTTGCACTTGTAGCACTGAAGTGTCGGTGGATCATTCTCTGTAGTCTCTTATCTATTCATGTCATTAGAATCCTTTTTACCATTACTTCGGAACTCGACTCCTCGATGAACTTATTTTCCACACTTGATTCTTTTTCTGTTACATTTTAGACAGTTTCCACCAGGCTTCTTTCCAAACATTGAGCATAAAGAAACATTCACCTTCTTTTTTCCACTGTTTTGAGATTTTTCCTTTTACTCATCCTTTCGTTTCTTGTCAAAACCATGAGATGGATATGTAACACCAACTTGTAGTTCTACCTTGATAGCACAATGCATAATTTCTACATAGGTACTGAAGTCTCTTATAGACATTTCTCTTTGAAGACTTGGTTTTAGGCCACTGAAAAATCAAGCAACATTACTTTTAGGTTGGATGATAAAGCCAGATACATACCATGAATGCCTTGTAAAATTCGCATCATATATACCAAAAATTTCATCATAATTTTTCTTAATATCCAGGAACTCCTTTTCTATATCTTCTCGAAGAATACGAGGGAAATAATTACTAAAAAAAGATCATTAACTCATCCAATTCCAATAATTCAATTTCATCGTGGGGAATAGTATTATAAATTAGAGTCCACCACTTGTCTAATTCACCTTCTAACCGGTAAATAGCCAAAATGAATTCTTCATGCTCTGTACAACGAAGTATGGAAAATATCTTTTCAATGGTACTGATCCATTTTTCATCATCAAGATGATCAGAAGTCCCACTGAAACAAGGTGGATGTATCTTCATGAAGGAATCAATAGAATATTGTTCCTTTCTCTACTCATTTGGATGTATAGAATGATTCATAGCTTGTGTATGTATAACAATAAGATTTTTCACTCCATCTACCATCACATATGGTTATTCAGGAGGTCAATCATTGCAGTTTCCATTACATTGATGAACACAATTCCATTGGTTTTCATCCATCATCTAAAACCCAAAAAGAACAACATGAGAGGCAAAAATCAAGCTAGAAAAAAACATAATAAAGTGGGAGTACCTTAAATATTTAACATCAAAGGATGAATTCTAAGATCGTTACCATAATTCTAGTACTATAAACTATACGTACACACATACTTAGGGACATCCCAAGACATACTTTAGAAATATCTTAAGGGATTTCACTAATGCTTTTGCATCCTAGTTACCAAAGGTTAACTAAATATTTCATACGATACCAACCATAGATAAAAAATCTTGAAGTACATGGAAATTGAATTAAAACTGAGGAATAAATAATAAATAACAATGATAGACAACCAATGAATGTAATACTTTAGTGTATTTGGAAACTCAGGACACAATCGTCTAATCATGGTGAAAGATCCTCAAAATCTTACATAAAGATCTTCCACTTTTGTTTTCATACCTAAAAACAGTATTTATATCCTAGGGAAAGGAAAACATATAATGGGAGATCTCAAATTCTCAGTAAGGGTAATCATGGAGAAAATAAAACAATCCATATACATTTGAACTTAAAAAAACATGAACATATTGTTTAAACATCAAAATATTGAGTTGTGAAATAAATCTTGGAAGTACGTAAGGCATAGATCATAAAGGAACATAAATAATGATAAAATTTATTGGGAATACAAATTTTATTTTAGGAAATCCATTAATCAGATGATATAATTTCCATAGTATCCAAGGCATTGCGGGAAATACCATCATAGTGGACAAAGTCCATTACTGAACCAGGTTTACTTGCCCTACCATCCCTGTATTACTGAACCGGATTTTACATATCATTCCAGCCATGTCTATATCATGAGATATAAATATTTAACCAATTTATTAGAGGGAGATATAGGTCCCAACTATCTCATAATTAAATAATTCTTTCCTGTGTCGCAAAATAAATATAATTATTCATCATAACCGAAAGAATAAAATGGGTATCATAAACATCATCCCATCATAATAAAATCCATATAAAACTAATTGATATCATTTCAAAATAAGAAAAATCAATCCTTTTAAATAATAGAGACATTAAACTTGAAACATAAACATAATAAATAATGTCATCTTAGATAGAAAATAGTTTTGATAAAACACTTGAATGAATTCTTGAGGAAAATATCATTTCTTCTTCAAAATCATTTCCTTTTCTCAAAATTCCATGAAATTTTAAAGGAATAGGATATTTTTTACAATAATATTGAAATTATGTAGAGGAATATTGATTGAAATAAGTTATTATGAAAGCATAAAAATCCATTATCATCATATAAGTAAAAAATCATTCTTCTTGTACTTTTCCCGGAAAAGTCCAAAAGTACCTCGTATAGTAATCCAAAAAAAGATTCCTTCCATAGTACATAGAAGTCAAAAAGTGGTAAACATGACTTTAAACATACATGGATGAATTGTAAATAATTTATGAAACATTTCTCTACAACATGGAAATGGATGATAGATATAACCCCGGTAAATACTTATGAATAAACAATATCAGATAAGAACGAGATTGAAATATTTATCCAAAACCTTATATAAAATTTCTTCTATATGTGTCCTAGAATCTTGTACAGTGGGTTAAACATATTATTAAATATAAAATAACAATAATAAAATTTATGATATCATATATTATTCACTTGTGACTTTATCTTACACGTTCATTTTTCAATTTCATATTAAAGCTGCGTTTTGGGTAAAATCATTTCATATATCGTATGTGTTTGGAATTTTGTTCTTGATATTTTTATTACTTATATTATGATTTACATACATCCAAAATGTAAAAAAATTATTTATATATCATATATATTCAGTATATATATATAATAGATAGACAAATGAAATGAAAAACACAGTTCATAGAGACTGTAGGCTATACGTACACATGAAAGATGTTTTCATTTTTTATTGAATTTAATGGAAGTAAGTATATGATATATATATATATACAGTATCATTAATATGTCATATATTTTATGATTATTTATTATATATATATATTTATAATCATTCTTGAATGGTTAACATGGAGAATGTATTTATCACGTCATGGAGATGGTAATCCGTACGTACGCACGAGCGATGATATCATTCCAATAATTATTGAATGGTATTGGAGAGGATTATAGAATATCTCAGAATTAGTATCATGTTCTAACAATCATATATATATATTATTTACACTATTATACCCATCCAAGTAAGGTGGTGGTGGAGAACAGATAACACTGTGGCGTGGTGTCGGTATTCTGTATGTATGCACGCGCGATGATTTCATTTTCCGTAGGATGGATAGAAGGTGAAATAAGGTTGATTAATATTTATAATAAATTATCATTATATGAGTGATACTTATTTTCTTACTTTATTATTAAACAAAAAAATAATATGTAGTAGAAGAATAAATGAATTTGAAAGAATTGGTAAAGGATATTACCTCTTCTTTGATGCGCCTCTTCTAAACCTCCTCTTAGGGAACTAGATTTGGTGTTTGATGAAGACCAGAACCTATAGTATGTTTCTATATAAGTGGATAAGAAAAATTGTATGGGTTTTCTCGATATTGAAGGTTCAATATACTGTGAGGAGGAGAGGGAGGAGGTAACCTTTTATAAGGAATGAGGGGGAACCTTTGGAAAAATAAAAAATATTAATTTATAATAAATTTAAACCCACTTAAAAACATCCAAAAATGACAAAAATCAAAATATTAGATGTTATAGGGTTTTAATATAAACAAAAAATAAAATTTAGATTTGTTTGGAAATTATTTTAAACCATATCTACTTAATTTATCCTTATTTAATCTATTAAATTTTATTTGTGGTAATAAATTTATAAATTATAAATTGTCATAAATAAGTACATATGTGTTGTGAATTATAAATAATTGTATACTTTATGAAATTTTATACCATATAAATTTCAATTAATAATTTTAAAATATTTTTGTGATTTTTATGAAATTTTATAATATTTTATTTTTATAAAATAATATTATAGTCAATTTTGACACTATTCTTTTTTTTTGAATTTAAATAAAATCCACATAGAAGATATGTTAGAACGAAAAGATTTAATAGATTTATAACAAGTAATAATTAACTATAAAATTCCTGGAAGATATTAAATATTTAATATAATATTTATTTTAATATTTTTAAATCCATTTATTTGACATTTCAATCAAGAACATAATTTCAACATCACTATTGTGTCATAATTAATGATAAATATTTAATTGATAAAAATTATAAATAAATTCACATGGTTTAGATAATTTTATTATCATTTTGGAGACTATTCATGTTTTATGTTTTATGATGTTCATCACTAAATTAAAATTATTACCCTTATAAGATATAAGTGAGTGACATATTGTTAGTTTCTTTGGTTTTAATAATAATTATATAATTTTCATTGTCCAAAGTCCATGGAATGAATCTATTGAGACCCTTAGGTGATATGGGTCGACTTTTTTTCATCAAATAGATTTATGGAAGGTGTTTGGATAATTTTATATTCTAATTTTTACCCTAAATTACTCGATTTACCCTAACTATAGTAACAATAATTACTGTAGTTACTATTCATAATATTAAAAAAATATAAGTAACTTATTAAAATATTTTAGACACAATAATACAAATATGGATTCCATTTTTTAAAATTCAAAACACAAAAGCTATATAAATTAATTTAAAACTGATCCCTTTCTTAAGAAAACATGTTTTAAAAGTTAAAACATTGTTAGAGATTGAAATGTTTTTCCCTACGAATTCAATGTAAAATTAATGTTAATGACATAAATTATTAAAAATGGTAAAATGTATTCTATTTATACTTTTAAACCATTAAATATTATAATTTAACCATATATAATTTCTCTATCAAAACATTTGTTTTAAATTACAATTTAGCGTATTTTTACTATACATCAAAATATGAAAGTTAACAGAAAAATATTAAAAAAATACCCAATGTAAATTTTCATATACTTATTGAAATAAATAATTTTCTTTCATAAAATTAAAAGTATAAATGTATAAGAATCTTGATTTAATGTGGGTATTACATCAAAAGGCGACACAACTGCAATTTTTTAAAAATACTAATTTTACCTGAAAATTTTAGTTTGTTCTCATACCATGTTCTATATATTGTATCAGATGATTAATAATGTTATAAAATTCATAATTTTGTTAATACTACTCATAAAGGCTATTTCATAATAATATTATAAAAATATATCGTTGTTTGGGGAAACTCGATATTGTGTACAACACACGCTATTGAGGAAGGTCACTCATGCATGCAACACAAGAAAAGAATAGTGTTTTCTTATAATAAATGATAATACAATGTTGTTTATAGTGCAATATAATCTTAGGGTAGCCTACAACAAAATATATCAAAAAAATTAAAAAGAATCTTTCTCATAAAATTTCGGGGTGTTATATTCCACCCCCCTTAAAATGAATTTCGCCCTTGAAATTCGTCGGGGTTGTAAATGGATTACTACATGAAAGTCTCTTTCATAGAAACCCACATTTTAAAATGGAATACGAAAAATTAATTTTAAAAACTAAATTATGAAACGTAACGGTTACCCAAATTAACTCATTACTAGGTTTGCACATAAGAGAGCATATGTGAAAATATGGATGTGGAAGAGAAATATAACCATCATGTTCTGATGGAGAGTGGTAGAGAACATGGCTATGAGAGAGCCAAAAATCAAAAAGCCATAAATTTATGATGTTCTAATGTACCATCTAATTCATCGAATATGAGAGTACTAGGACAACATTTTTTTATTTCATGATCATTTTACTTAAGTTGGTGAGTTTTTTCATAAGGATAAATACATACTTGATTTTGATGTAATGTCATTGGTTTCCATTCCATAAAAATTTCCACTTCATATCATATTAAATTAAATAATGTTGAATTATTCCTTCTTGAAATGTTAGCAGATCATGAGATAAGTTATTTCATCTGTCTCAAAAAGATAGCAATAGTTATTAAATATACATAAGTCCATCTATGGTGAGATTAACTGTATATGATTCCAAAAAAGGACTTATACTTCAACTATCATACAAATTAACAAAATAAAAAAAAATTCTACAATCCAGGTACATATTATAGGCAATTGGTAGGTGATAAATCCCGGTCTCACTTCGGTTGTGGGTTTGATTCCCGTAACCTTGTTCGAAACTACGTGTTGTCGTCCATCCTTCAGGTTGTCTTTTTTCTAAAACTTGACCATTATATCATTCCGGAAATAATATCGAAAAATGTTCTATCCTTAAACAATACTATATGATGTACAACTTAATCCATTCCAATCTTTAGGCTAATACAAAATATTTCTATCCAATCTCAAAGAATAATGTAAACGATTACTAGAAATGTCATCTACCGAGAAAGAGAATACCACAATTTATCATACAATATATCATGTTGTTCGCATTCCAAACATGTGAATACCATAATTTTTTATTCTTTTGATCAATGAATACCCATTGAACATTAGTGAAAACATGATTTTTGTCCAATGTTAACTCTTTCCACATACCAAGATCCTAAAATTTCTATAAACTCAAACCATGATATCACTTTGTCCTTATATCAGTCATGAGCTCATTAATACTATCAAACATATTATTTTCTTCACAAACCTTCAATATACTCATATCATCTTCTTTCTAAAAATATTTCTATCACTTATCAAGGTTATCGATACCATATAATTATTGAAAACCACAATATACCAATACATAGATATTCCAATATTCCACGATACTATAAATGAGATACCACAACCTTATTTTGGAATCCAATTACATAAACACTTAATCATTCCATGAGATCATTTTTATACTCAACAACACCAATAGTGATCACATGTGACTTCCATTTTTCATTTTCCTTAAGAGGTTGTTGATGTCGATCATCATTAACCCTTGGATTTGGGAATTGGTCGGCGTAATGCCCCATTTCCTTGTTCTTATAGCATTGAAGTGTTTGTGGAGAATTCTCTATAGTCTTATCTCTATTCATGTTATTATAAAACTTTTTCCCATTACATAGGAAATTAGCTGCTCGATTAACTTAATTTCCACACATGAAACATTTTATCGTACCTTTTAGAAAATCTCCACCATGATTCCTTCTATAATTTGTGCATAAAGAAATATTCACCTTCTTTTCACCATTGTTTTGAGATTTTTCCTCGAACACCATCTTCTTTTTCTTTTCAAAACCATGAGATGGATGTGTAACATCAAATTATAGTTCTACCTTAATAGTAAAACAACCAATTTCTTCATAGGTAATGAAGTCTATTATAGCTAATGCTCTTCAAAGACATGGCTTTAATCCACAGAATAATCGATCAACTTTACTTTCAGGTTGGATGATAACGCCAGATGAATACCTTGAAAGCCTTATAAAAATCTCTTTGTCTATACTAACAGATTCATCATCCTTTTTCATAAGCTCAAGGAACTCATTTTCTATCTGTCTTCGATGAATACGAGGGAAGTACATACTAAAAAAAAGTTCTCGAACTCGTCCCATTCCATGGATTTAATTTCTTCTTATGACCATGTATTCTTAATTGGAGTCCACCAGTGGTCTGGATCACCTTATAATCATTAAATATACCAAGTGTCTTTTTCATGCTATGTACAATGATGTATGGAAAATATCTTTTCAGTGTTACAGATCCATTATTCAGCAACACGTGGATGAGGAAACCCACTGAAAGAAGGTCGACGTTGCCTCATGAAGGACTCAATAGAATATTGTTCCTTTCTATGATCATTTGGAAGTCCAGAATTATTCATATCTTGTATAAGTACAGTAACATGATTTCTCACTCTATCTTCGATCACATTTGGTTGTTCGGGAGGAAAATGATTTTATTGTCCATTACATTGATCAACACGGTTCCTTCAGGTTCTAGGCATCATCTAAAACCCAAAAAGAACAGTGTGAGAGGAAAAAATCATGCTAGGAAAAAACATAATAAAGGGGTCATACCTTCAATATACAATATCTTAGGATTAATTATATGATTGTTATAGTAATTCTAGGACTATAAACTATACATATACTTATCCTTCGGGACATCCCTAGACATACCATAGAAATATTTCTAGGGATTTCACTAATGTTTTGCATTGTAGTTTCCAAAGGTTAACTAAACTTTTCCTCTGATAGCAACTTTAGATACCAAATCTTGACACACATGGGCATTACATTACAACTGCGCAATACATAATACTTAACAAAAAAAGACACCCATGGACCATAATAGTTTAGTGTCTTCAGAAAATCGGTACATTATCTTCTAATCATGGTGAAATATCTTCAACATCTCCATAAAGATCCTCCACTTTTTTTCTTACCTAAAACCATTATTTATATTCTGGTGAAAAGAAAACGTATAAAGGTTGAGGTCAAATTCTCACTAAGGGTAAGCATGAAGAAAATAAATGAAACCATATACATTTGAACATAAAAAATATGAACATAAATTTTAAACATGAAAATATTGAGTTGTGAAATATATCTGGGCAGTACATAAGGAATAGATCATAAAGGAACATCAATCAGTATAAAATAGCATTGTAATAAAACAATTAATGGTGGAAAACCATTAACTGAATGATATGATTCCCTAGTAGAAAAGGCATTGCGGCCAAGACCATCATAGTGGACAAAGTCCACTACTGAACTAGGTTTACTTGTCGTTCCATCCTTGTATTACTGAATTGGATTTTACTTTCCATTACATCCATTTTTATCTCATGAGATATAAAATTTTACCCAATTCATTTGAGTAATAAATAAGTCCCACCCATCTAATGATGAAATCAATCTTTCGTGTTCCAAAAAATAAACATAATCATTCATCATAACCCAAAGAATAAAATGGGTTTCACAAACATCATCCCATCATAACATAATCCATATAAAACAAATGGATATCATTTCAACATAATAAAAATAAAACCATGTCAATAATAGAGACTTTAGTCTTGAAACATAAACATATTAAATAATAACATCTTATATGTAAAATAGTTTTGATAAAACACTTGAAATTAATTCATGTGGAAAATATCATTTCTTCTTCAAAATAATTTTCTTTTTAAAAATGCCATGAAATTTTAAAAGAAATGAACATTATTGAAACAATCTTGAAATTTAATATAGGAATCTTTATTGAAATATTTTGTAATGAAACTATAAAATTCCATTAATTCCATATAAGAAAAAAACATTCTTCTTATACTTTTGCCGGAAAAGTCCAAAAGTACCTCGTATGGTAAAGAAAAGAATGATTCCTTCGACAATACATAAAAGTCAAAAAGGTGTAAAAAAGACATTAAAAATACAGGAAAGAATATTAAATACTTTATGTAAGAATTTCTTTAAAATAAGTAATTGGATGATAGATATAACCCTAGTAAATACTTATGAATAAACAATCTCAGATAAGAACGAGATTGAAATATTTATCCCTTTCCTTATGTACAATTTCTTCTATTAATGTCTGAGAATCCTATATATTTGATTTAAAAATATTATTATCTTGTAACATATCCATAATAATATTTATGATATCATATATGATTCACTTATGACTTTATCTTACCCGTTCATTTGTCAATTTCATGTTAAAGCCGTGTTTATGGGTGAAATCATTTCATTTATCGTATGTGTTTAGAGTTGTTCTTAATTATATTATTATTACTTATATCATGATTTACGTACTCCCAGAATGTAAAAAAATTATTTATATATCATATATATTCAATATATATATAATCGATAGATAAATTAAATGAAATACATCGTTCATGGAGATGGTAGACTGTACATAAGCATGAACGTTGTTTTCATTTCATTATTGAATTGAATGGAAGTATGTTGATGATATATATATATATATCCATTAGAATTATTATTTCATGTATATCATGATTATTTTTTATATATATACTTTATAATCATTCTGTAATGGTAAACATGGAGAATGAATCTCTTCGCGTCGTGGAGACTGTAATCCGTACGTACGTATGATTGAAGATATCGTTTCAATTATTATTGAATGGTATTAAAGAGGATGATAGAATATCTCATAATTTGTATCATTTTATAATAATCATATGTAGTTTTTCTTTACTCCATTATACCAATCCAAATAAAGTGATTGTGGAAAAAATATTAAACCACGACATGGAGACGGTATTCCGTACGTACGCATGCGCGATGATTTCATTTTCTGTAGAATGGAAAGAGGGTGAAATAGGTTTGTTTCATATTTATAATAACTTATTAGTTTATGAGTGATACTAATGTTGTTACTTTATTAGGAAACAACAAAATAAAAGGAAGTAGATGAAGAAATGAATTCGAAAGAATCGTTAAAGGATATTACCTATTCTTCGACGTGCCTCTTCTAAACCTCCACATAGGGAACAAAAGTTAGACTTTTACGAAGACCAGGACCTCTAGTATCTATCTAGGAAAGTGGATATGAGAAATTGGTAGGGGTCGGATGATCATGAATGCTAAAAATGTTTTTTCAGGGACAGGGAGTAGGCGCCCTTTTATAATGGAGGAGAAGGGCACCTTTGGAAACATAAGAAATAATAATTAATAATAAATTCAAACCCAACTTAAAAAGCTCCAAAATGACTAAAATCCAAATATTAGGTGATATAGGGTTGTAATCTCATCAAAAAATAAAATTTAGACATGTTGGGAAATTATTTTAAACCTTATCTCCTTAATTTATCTTTATTTAATCTATTAAATTTAATTTGTTGTAATACTATTATAAATTTTAAATTGTTATAAATAATTACTCATGTGTTTTTAATTGTCCATAATTGTATAATTTATGAAATTTTAGACCATATAAATCTTAATTTATAATTTTGAAATATGTTTGTGATTTTTAAAAGATTTTATAATATGTTATTTTTATAAAATAACAACAGTGTCAATTTTGACTGTATTCATTTATTTGAATTTAAATAAAATCCAGACATAATATATTTTCAAAATAAAAGAATTAGTAGATTAATAACATGTAATATTTATCTAAAAATTTCATGGAGCACATTAAATAGTTCATATATATTTATTTTAATATTTTTAAAACCATTTATTTGATATTTCAATCAATAAAATAATCTCAACATTCCTATTGTGTCATAATTAATGATAATTATTTTATTCCTAATAATTCTAAATAAATTACCATGATATAGATAATTTTATTATCTTCCTGTATAATATTCATTTTTGAATATTTATTAAGTTTATCACTACAGTAAAATTATTAAACTAATAAGTTATGAGAGAGTGACATGTTGTCACTTTCTTTGGTTTTAATAATAATTATATAATTTTCATTGTCCAAAGTCCATAAAATTAATCTATTCATACCCTTAGGTGATATGGGTCTACTTTTATTCATAAACTATAAATTTTCAAGGTTTTAGGGTAATTTTATAGTCTTATTTTTACCCTTCATTACCTGATTTTCCGTTAACTATAGTAAATAAAAATTATCGTAGTTACTATTCATAATATCAAAAATATAAAATTAACCTATTAACATAATTTAGACCCACTAAATCCAAATATGGAAACCTTTTTTCAAAATTCAAAACAAAAATGTTTTAGTAATTAATTTAATTATAATCCCATTCTTAAGAAAACGAGTTTTAAATGTTAAAACATTGTCTAAGACTGAAAAGTTTTTAACTATAAATTTAATGTAAAATTAATGCTAATGACTTACATTATATTAAACAGTAAAAATATATTATATTTATACTTTAAAACCATTCAATATTATAATTTATCCATATAAAATATCTCGATGAAAAAAGTTGTTTTTAATTTAATTTTAGCATATTTTTACTATTTATAAAAATATGAATGTTAACAGACAAATATTGAAAAATTATCCATAGTAAATTTTTATATCCATATTGAAAAAAATAATTTTATTTTTTCAAATTTAACTTATAAATGCATAGAAAACTTGATTTAAAGTGGGTTCTCCATCAAAAGTCCTTAAAAATGCATTTTTTTAAAATACTTATTTTACCCGAAAGAATTATTTTGTTCTCACACCATGTTCTGGATAATGTTTATGATCAATGATAATGTTATAAAATTCAAAATGTGGTTAATAATATTCATAAAATCTAGTTCATAATGATATTATAAAAGTATATCACTATTTATTGAATCTAGGTAATGTGTACAACACACGCTGTTGAGGAAGGTCACTCTTACGTGCAACACAATCCAAGAATAGTGTTTGTGTATACTACAAGATAATATAGTGTTGTGTATAGTGCAAGATAATCATGGTGTAGCGTATAACACAAGACATCAAATAAATTAAAAAGAATCTTTCTCATAAAATATCAGGGTTTTACTTTACCTATTGGAATACTTAGCATGTGGACACATTATCTTCAATTTCCAATTTTGTCTATTACTCTGGAAATCTTCTCCTAAATAACAATTTGTATTACTGAAACCATGATGTATTGAGAAAATTTACTCATGTTCTTAACTAAATAGTTACCTATTCTATTATTGTATAGATAGAACAAATAACCTCTTCCAAAAAAGTAAAATTCCAATTCTATATATTATTTATTACAATTTTCAACTATTCTATACATTAATATTACATTATAAGATACCATAATCCTATTATGAATCATTTATTTTTCTAGTTTGGATGGTTTATTAATTTCACAAAAAAGGGAATTATGGATCCCCATTACTAAAAATCACCACATTTATATTTAATTTATCAATTTATATAGCATTATTTTTAATCATCCTTATTTTCTTAACTCCATGGTCCCTCCTACAAAATGTATTATATCTTTTTTTCATTATAATGTGGTAGTGTATCATGAAATTATAGTCCAAGATAAATTCCAACAATATTCATTTCCTTGTGTTAGGATATTATTGGGAGAAGATATATTTCAAACACTTTTTAGTCTGTATATATAAATATATCACAACTTTTACTATAGAATTGGTGTCTTGATATTTTTAATGAAAATATTAATGATTCCAACTCAAGGACATGAGTTTAATAGTTATTTTCAGGTATTGACAATCTCTTTAATGCATATCCAATAACCCTACAATCTTGAATAATAAAACAACCAAATATTTTATTAAATGCATCACTAAAATTAAAAAACACATCCTTACCTAGTGTTAGAGGTAATACTAATTAATTATTGAATATCTTATCCAACTATTAAAAACATTCCACGCACTCCAATGATCATGTAAATTTATCCTCTTTGTTTATCAATATGGGTAAAATGATGAATTACTAGGAAAAATATTTAACAAGTCCTTGATAGTAAATTGAAATCCCAAAGTATATTATAATATCCTTTATTTTTACAGAGTAGGACATTATTTATATAACATTGGATTTGAAGGTTCGACATGTAATCCATCCATGGATATAATGTGTCTTTTATAGGTAATATTATTGAAAAATGATAATGTTACTATATTTCCAATAATCAATTTTTTCTCATGGTATATCGAATAATTTAAAGATTACATTGATCCCCTAAATATATTTTAGAGTACATCAATATTTCATTGAAAAATACCTCAAAAAGGTTATGAAGACACTCCTTTAATACACTATTCATCATATCCAGAATAATATAATGTTTATTTTTGAATCCCAAAGAAATTTCCATATACTCATAATGTTTATAAAATTTTCAAAATAATATCTTTGGTATGTCGTCTTTGTTCAACATTAGATGATTATAATCAAAGAAATTATCAATATATCAAAGTATTTGGTTCCTCTAAAAAAATCTAATAATACCTAAATTCATAGTAAAATATAGTTATTATTTATATTAATGTAATCTATCTCCCTATATTCAATGGGAAACCAAATAGACTCATTGTTTCTCATTAACACCAAAATTTGGTCTCCCCAAGGTAAAAAACAGGGTGTATACATCCCTTATCATAGAGCACCTACAACTATTACTTTATCTCTAATATCTCCACTTGTTAAATTAAATAAATAGTTTTAGATATAGGTCATACGTAAAAAATCAGTTGAATGGAGAATTAAACTACATTCCCTAATCGATGAAAATGTAGTTATTAGATAATAATACCATGAAATATTTTTACCACCATTATAATCTATATTCATAGGATATCTTCCATGTCTATTGATTTTTCTTTATATTAATCCATTATTATAATTTAATAATGGAGATTTACTATGTATGGTTCCGTACATGATTTAGACGATTATGTTCCCCATATAATGAAAAGAGACTATGCCACACCTTCAAAAATCATAATAATCATACATTTTATATAATAAGGCTTTAAAATAAGGTATTCTCATTCATCATAATTAGAAATTCCTAACACAATATTCTGGAAATAAGACTTCAAATAAGTGTTTAAATCAAAAAAAATCAATAATTTCTCATGAAAATATATAATGTTTATAACAAAAATCAATGATATAAAAGTGTGATATTATATACAATCAAATAATACATTATATAATTTTATATTTATGAACAATATACATAAAACACATCATTTGTAACTTAAACTTCAATTGTTGTAATTTAATATTCTTGGAAATTATCCTTTGTCCTTTTCCGAGGAATATTATTTTGGGTTTTTTGGAATCAATTTACAAAATATCATTTATCATTTGAATTATTGAATTTAACACTAACAACTTCTCCCATGACCTTTTAGTGATGATATTTTTTTCCTTTTTATCAACACTTGTAATAAAATCCAGTTCCCATGATACATGCCCCATGTTTTTTCTTCCCTATATAATCACATGCTAGAAATTAAATGCTTCATTCCTTTCCCAATATTGCATTTTTCATCCCATTACGCATAAATTACCTATTATTCTCTTTATTTTCCTTTCATAAATGCATCCTAGAGAACTAAATTTTGTCTTAATTTTATTTGAGACTATATCCTTCTATGATGAAAAGATTATAGATTTAAACACCATGTAATGACTTGTATTTAAACCATCAATTAGATGATAATTCAAAATATCTAAAATATGTTCAATTTGAACAACGTGTATAGATAACCAGCTAATGTTAGCCTCATACAAAACAAAAGTTTTAACCTTATTTTGTCTAATTTTATGGAATTTACTTTCCATACATTTTTTTTCATTATGAAATTATTTTTAATATAATATCTCCTTAAAAGTCCCCCATTCCATGAACAATATTTTGTATGACCATTTAGTAATTTGAATCGATGGAAAACATTAGTCCACATCTCCATATAGATTATAGTCCACACTGCCAAATTATTCCTTTTCACTACTTCTAAATGTCATAAAAATTTTCAATATGTACTTGATCTATTATTCAGTTACGAATGTATTAGTGGTCCAACCGACTAGTGGAGGTTGTTATATAGGTGAAATCTGACATAGTTACGCCGATTTATGAATCAACATGTCACAATATGTTGGAAATATTTTTTTTCATAACATGGATCATGTACCTAATATATTCCCTTACTAATTAGACTCAACTTGAGATTCATTAACATTTCCTAGGGTAATATTCCTATACCTATTATGGGTGAGGATATGGTTTAAATTCCCCTTATTAGTTTCCATAATTATAAAAGGGAATATGTATGATAATATCATGAAATTTAATTTTAAATTACAATTTCGATTATTCTTTCTAGTGTGTTTCCATTAAATATTTATCAGTTTTTATAGAACGTGTCCTATTTCACATGGTTCCTCAAACACCCATTGTTCCAAAAGAAATTCCATAGATTCCAAATGTTATATCCCAGACTCAAAAAACATTGATCTATATTTATATTACATTAAGGGTAAAACCTACAAGTTACCATGAATGATTTAATAGTTTAGATGTCTTATAAGAATAGATACAAACATATATTAAAGATAAAAATAAATGATATAATGTGATGATATTGTGAGATAATTATTATCCTATCCATGATATCCGAGAAAATTAAACATAATCCTCCACTAAGATTATTGTGGGATGAAAAAAAGGATTTTCTTAGATTCCCAGTAAGGAGTATCATATAGTGGATCATTTCATAACATAAATATGTAATAATTTATTTGGAATGGGTAAATGAAAAACATAAATCCATAATAAAATAAAACTATTGGTATGATATATCAATGAAATTAATTGAAAACATGGAAAATAATAATCCATGGTCTTATACTAATGAAATACATAAATTCAGATATAACTTTTTTTGTTAAGGCCTTGTTCAATGACAATATGAAATCATGGGAAGAGGCATACAATAAAACCCAACCTCAATATTCACATGATATGTATCGATGTATTGAAGGGTATATAATTTTGGGCCCCAAAAAATTACCTAATTAGGATCAATTAATTTATATTAGAGTCAAAAATATATTTAATACCATTTTATAAAGAAAAATATTTTTATATAGAACATTGTTATATATAAAATTTGAAATATTAAAATGAAATACATCCCATAAAATAGAATAATGTGGATATATAATAGAATAAACCTTTATCAACTTACAAAATATGGGTTGTCATCAATGTAATAGGATATACTATTATAAAATAAAACTCCCCCATCATGGTGCATTAATCCGTGTTAATATTCTAGACCATTTTCCTCAAGAGTGACTAACCAGGTATACATTCTTAGGTCCACCAAGTATGCATCATGATAATGTTTGAGTTAATGCTTAGTTGGCCCTCATAGTGTGATTAACCATAATTTTTTCTATTAAATAGTGACATCCAATTTCCAGTATCCAAATCATGATTTATTTTCTAGGATACCACACACACTTTTAGTTTAACAAAACATTTGATTTATTTTCCACAATAAAAAATATTGAGTTTTATAATTTTTTTGGTAACACATTTATCAAATAATATAATGGCAGGATATAAATATAAACTTTTTATTCCATAAATTATAAAAATAATATTGAAAAATTCATACCTGAAAATTTCTTTACAAAAAAAATGAAATAGTTGGTGAATATAACACGACTTCAAAGAATTAAAATTGAGAAGGAAAAAACACCAGTTACAACTTCTGTAACAATACTATCTAAACCCCTATAAAGAGTGGAATTAAAATTAATATTAAAAAAAATGTGTAGAATAAATATAAGAAAAAATATCTCAAATAGGTCACATATATACCACATAAAGAAACTTATTTTAATAATAGAAAACATTCCTCAAAGAGATGAATTTGGGACTGAACAAATTTAACTCATACCATGACTTCCACTAACATACATTAACCAATAGTATCATACACACATATATATTAATAATATAATTAATAACATTATACATACCATTTTTTTTAATTTAAAATCTTCATAAAAAGTCATTACTTATACAAATTCTACCTTTTCACATCTGGTGTTTTTAGTTATGACAGTTTTACTTATTTCATAATCGAGGAGTTAATATTCATTCTTCATCTGATGTTCATCATTACTAGATCATTAATGATACTATTAGGGATGATTTATATTTTTTTATAACGTTTGAAATTCTATTACAGAGTGTTTAATTATTTGAAGATTAAATTGATTATAGGCATGTTTCTGTGGTTCTTGTCAATTTATGGGTGTTTTCATAAATGAAAAAATAAATATTAATATAAAAACTAAAAAAATAAAGAAATAATTAATTAAAAACTTATAATATATTTTACTAGTAAATAGGTTCTATTATTTATTCAGAACATAAATTCATTTTATTTTTGTAATTATGTGTTTAAAAAGATATAAACATTAACATAACATGATTTATGGAATGATTCTGAGTTAGTTTTGTTATAATATCATTTTATCAAAAGAATAATGTAATTATTTACTATTTAGTAACAAGATATATCATAATTTTAAATTAATTAGAATAATATATAATGGATATGAACATATTACATAATGTGACAAATATATTTTCCTCATAGAACACTTAATTTAAAATATTTGGTCAACAATGATCATTTATTGATTATGTCATTAAAAGGTTTTCCATTTTTTCATACCAAAACAATAATTATATCATAATAAAATTTATATAATTAATCTATTAATGGAAACAACAATTATTACTATTTATTAATAATTAATTTCATTTCTCATGGTGGACATAATCTACACGCACACGCGAATAATGATTTCATTATTCACAATTTTTTTATAAATGTAATTATAATGATCATGCCCTTAGCATTTTAATAATAAAGTATAAAAATTATAATAATAAAATTATATTCAAGTGTTTATAATATCTTTTAATCAATATAATAAATAATAACCATTGTGTAGTTGATTTTACTAATGTTGGGCTCTTGAAATTTACATGGATGTCTCCATGGAATTAAATGTCTTATACTATCAAATGGTGACTAAAATATTTTTAATGTTGGAGAGACTGTAGTAGTATAAAACTGTTAGTTTTTCTTTGATAAATTGTAATTATAGGTTCCTATTGATGTTGTGAAATTTTTTCCCGTTTATAAGTGAATGGATGAGAAATATGAGAGTAACCATTACAATTCCAAAAATATTAAGTAACTCTACAAGGATCAATGGAAAAATAAAATTGAAAAAATAGGTGTTGATTGTGTATTTGGGCCTAAACACACCACAACCACTCCATTTTAGGTAACATTTATTGTTTAATAGATTTTTTTAAATCAATTAACCATTTTCCATAAATTAGATTTACCATTGTAATTATCTTCTTAAAATATTAATTATGTTTATTGAAAAATATTGATATCTACTATTTTGACTACTATTCTAATTATTATTTAAAATTTAAAATCATTTTTATGAAATAATCTTTACATTTTTATAAAATGTTTTCATTAAAATAATCATACTTAAAAAATAATAGTTCATAGAAAAGTAAAATTTTATTAATTGAATTTACATGTGATATATAATTTTATTTTGTATTAATTTTAATTATATAATTTAAATTATTATAAAAATATAAACTATATTAGGCTTTAATGGAAATACAAAAAAGAATCTACCTTGAAAATATATTATTCAAAGAAAATATAGATAACTATTTTTTATTATATTAATAATTAAATTATATATCTTAATGATGGAAATATTATTTATAATATAAATTAATATTTAAGAATTCATATTTTTATACTATAAATTAATATATTATTATTTTAATAGTTTTTAAAAACGAAAAGGTTATTCTTGTATATTAAAAAAGTCGTAAAAATTAAATTTTTTGTGAAAACCGTATTATTAATCTAGAAGATGATATTTTTAAAAAAAATATAATGCACAATAATATATTTTGAATATTATTATTTAAAAAATGAATTTATTTTGATCAATTTTAAATTATTGAATTAATTTTATAAATATTAATAAATAAAGGGCCTTTATATAGTTCGCTAAGAATTATTTTCCAATACAAAATTTACATATTATAGTCGCATATTGGTTATTACACAATAACGTGTTTGGTATTTTGAGTATTATATTTCTAAGGTAAAACAAAATTTACCTTAATAATAGTAGTGGGATATTGATACATGTCATATATCCCTATATAATTTTAATTTCAATAAGGACATATACAATTATTTTCAATCTGAGGTTTCTATTTTTCTTATTAAAAATTATCTAAGTACAATTATAATCATTGATTCATATTCCTCAATTTTTTAGCAGACTAATAATTTTAATTTCTTTATTTCTTACTTGGTGATAAGATACTCATGATATTGCATTACTCACTACAGAATGAAAAATTCTCCCTCATCCTCTTCAATAAGATTGAATTGATAATTAATTTTGTTATTAAAATTGTAGATAATCATGGTATATTATTTGATGTTGAATTTTTACTGAAAACCAATTTTTTAGAATTATATTTCTAAAAATGTTAGATTTTATTTTTTCCTACAACTCAGTCTTTACTTATTCCATCTATTTTATGTAATGTTTTGATTCCTAAAATACTCTGTTAGATATCATTGTTTTGGATCTCCAAATATCTATATCCTTAGGAGTATCCACTTACTCGTATTTGAGAAAAACACTACCTTTTACTTGTTATTTTACATTATCACAATTTAACCACATTTCTATAATAAACACATGATAATATTTAATGTTCTATGTGATGTAGTAATTTTATCCTTCCCTTTTCAGAATATATATTATATTTTTTTTTTGAAGTAGGGTTTTAGTCTTGAATAGATTTTGATTTTCAATCCTCCTACCATTCATTTTATTTTGATTATTTATTAATTGGAGGTTCATCATCCTCATCATTGTATTGAAACATACAACAAACATTTTGTATAAGGTTCTAAACCATTCAACACTGAAATCATATGATTAAAATTATTCCATTCAACTGTTCTTTAATAATTTATAGATTTTTTGTAATATAATTACAAAACATAATCAACATATTATTCTTCCCAATCAAACTCCATGATAATTTTATTTAATGTAATTAATTATAAATCTAAATACATTGCTTTTTCAATATTCTTGTTGTCGTCATTACACCTATTATAAGTAACATGAGTACTGTGGTGACTATATAATGTTATCCCATTTGAATATTTATCCTTGATTAGTGAGACATTTTGATTAAATTGAGTTGTATAACTATTGAATATTCTCCTAATGTTTTTTAAATCATCAAGGAATAATTTTTTCCTCACATATCCTCTATAATTATGTCTACCAAATAAATTAATGCTTCGAAATCATTATTATGGTACATCCTCATGTCGTCAAGAATTTTCCACATGGCCTTAAATTTTTTTCTCACAATTTTTAGACAAATTTATAGATATTTTTATGATTTTCAATTATATTTTTTCATTATTTACATAACATCACCCCAATGTCGCTTGTGCTGGCCAAATCACTACTTATCACATCGATCCACTTGGAATATACTTTTGAATAATTTTTTGTTTTCCTTGATAAGGATCCACTTTTCATATTTAATGATATCAAATAAATATATTTTGTGTAAAAATTTATGAATAATTACCAAAAATATTTCTACATTTCATTATTCTCAAGTAAGAAAATATTTCCATAAAAGCTTACAATACATTACAAAATGTATATATCAATGTATTATAAATAAAGAATAATTTAAATTAAATGAAACATTATCTATTATATTAATTATTATACCCACAAAGGATATTAGTGAGAGTAATCCAAAGAGGGTGGTATCCTTGTATGAAACTCATTGAAATATAATCAACACAATCCTTAACACTCACGCCCAAAAATGATCAAGACCAGATTATTTATATGGACACACAAAAGTTATTCCAACGATATTCATATGATTTATATTACTATTATCTATTCAATAATGACATTTTATTAATAATTTATTAGACCACTATCACTAATTTCATTCTTAATGAATATAAATAAATAATACACACAAGAAGTTTTAATTTTCATTGTTCAATTAAAAATATTATATATAACTATAATATAATTACAAATTTAAAATATCCATGAATCCATTACACTCACTATTTAGTAAGGGTTTTGATATGGAACTCCAAGAAATGGGTCACTCCACTTAAAATGATTGATGAATTATTCACACCTAGCTAGGGCCGCTCTTTACTCCTCTCATCCACTCAATTATTCTAAAAGTAAACCACTATAGAAATCAATGAAACACAAAACAATCTAACAATTATTTTTCATGTAATACGTGTAGATACGTGATCCTTGATCACCATGTTATCAACCTTTATATAATACATGTAAAAATCACTATAATAGAAGAATCACATTCCATGAGTCATCATTGAAACTCTACATTAATTCTTGGAAATAATATTTAATGATTCCAATAATTTCTTATATCTTATCTCCCATTTTTGAATTCAATCTTTTATTTGATATTGTTTTGTTCATTCGTACATATGTTCTTATAGATGAAAAGTAAATTATTTTTAGAGATGTATATCTCAATAATTCTTCACTTATTGAATTTTATTTTCTCTAATTAAAGGGAAAATATCCATTTTTCACACATTAAATGTCTAAAACAGTAGATTAATATGATTGGAACATCTATCCATTAATTTCATTAAATAAAAGAAAAATTACTCCATTTAAATGATGAATTTTTCTCTTTATATATATTATTTTTAAAATATTATTTTTTATTTTATGGACTTTTCATTTGACATAAAGGATCAAAACCCAACCTATATATACCAAATCCATGTAACTTTAAAATAATTTATCGTCATTGTTTGATAATTAACCACATGATTAGATGTTTATAATAAAAATAATAATTTCGACCTCTACTGGAACATACATGATATAATACATACATTATTGGGTGTAGTAAGAAAGTATAAAATTTCAAAATGTCACACCTTGAATAATACTTTGCGAAGACACACTCATGAATAGCATTTGACTAGTGCACCATGAAAAAACTATTATCATCAAATAGTAGTGTTCTTGAAAATGATAACATTAATAATTTCATCCTAGATAGTATTGTTGTGAACTTATTTCAAGGTGTATACATCTTCACATATGAATAACTACTGAAATCCACATAAAAATACTCATGAGGTGTTTATCATTCCTGTATTCAATCTATATCCAAAATAACACTTAAATACTTTTTTTATAATGAGTAATAACTTAAAAAATTGTATAATCACTTTATATGGGTCATATACCAAAATTAACCTAATATATTCTATTATAATACTAGTATTTTTCATGAAGATCCAACCATTGATGGTGTAACCCTTATGACTACCCCTGACATGTTTCAAAAATATCACCCAAATTATTAACATATCATAGTGTGTTTTTTTACATTTCTATACTTATTTATTCAAGAAAATATAATGTATGAAAAACCATACAGAAATTTCTTTTCCATTTTCCAAGTAATGCAAAACTCTAGTAATGTAATAGTACCAACATCCATTATCTAGTAATTTATAGGCATAAAATAACCTCTATCCAAACATTTGTTGTGTAACCTTCCGAAAATGCACCACTCATAATGAAACAAACCTCAATATAATGTTTTTCTAAATTATACTAATAACAATGTGAACTTATACACCATGACATTACTTCTAAACTACAACCATAAAAACTATAGATTATTTGAATTACTCTAAAACATCATTATCCCGTCATTTAGTACAAATTCAAAATTTACTCCACTTCCAATACATCATAACAACCTCTTCATGAATAAATTCTAAAAAATGGAATCTAAATATTATAACTTTTGGAAGAAAATGATATTTTATTCCATCTCATGGGATATGATTGACAGTAACTCCATAACCTATAGTAACTAAATAAATCCATATCTTTCACATAATTAAATATTTAAAACAAAATACATCACTAATAGTAAACATGTAATGAAATAATCCAACAAAAAATGAATAAATAATTTGATGGATAACAGTTATTTTATAATTCAGATTCATATTCAAATTTATGGAATTACTAAATTTGTAAAATGTGTTTTTACATGTTTGTGAGTGTTTTTGTGGTTCATGGTGTGTATAGAATTACTATTAGGTAGTTGGTATGAATTATGGGACAAATATATATATATATATATGGAATTTAAATCCATAATAATGGGATTTTGGCTGTGGCATGATTGAAAAATATATTTAGATCATACGTGGTGACAAAAATAATGTGGTTTATAGATGATCTATGATTATTTTTCATTAGGTAGTCAATAATTATAAAAAATGTGTGTTGTGGAATAGTGAATGTGTTTTGTTATATTATTCATATAGTTAGTGACAATCACCCAATAGCCTAAGGATTGTCATTATGATGGATACTCGAGGGTAAGGTGTCACAAAAAATCTAAGGTGGGGTGGTTGACATGGAGCACCTGTCATGTTTTTAATTGTATTTTCACTTTGTGAGTTACATAATTTCATGAACTAGTGGGTAACGACATAAAGAACAACTTATTCTTAGAATCACTCTCTACATAAAAATTTAAGTGTGCTTAGCTATTTCATGACTAGATATCTGGTGAATGGTAATGGAATTATGGTGGATATATGAGTGGTGTATTAAGGTTATTCTAGTGAACCAGGATAGACTCCATGGGACTCCTCTAATTATTTATTTACTTATGTTTATTTATTTACTCTTGTTAGCTAGCATCTTTGGAAGCCATATTAGTATTGTTCTAACAGGTGTGTGATCATTCAGTTCATCTTGTACTATTTTTATACATTATATTTATTATTCTTATAGTTTTTTATCCTATGACATGACATCGAGTGTATTGTTTTCCCATTGATGGAATTGAACCATAACTATTACTAGAGATACTCTTACATATAGGGAGGCATGAATGAGGACATATTGTAATCTGGTTCGGTCATAGTGGTTTGGTCCAAGATGATACACACTAATAACAAAATGATTCCATAATTTAATTGCCATAAATACCATTGGAAAGTGATAATGTATCCCATTATAGACATAGTTCACATAGTAAAGGTGTTCATACCATATATCATAATTATTATTAATGATAAAATTATCATTACCCATCATCTTCAAGGTTTCTATAAAAAGGGTTGATGAATATAATCATGTTACTATAATATCAATTATTAATAATTAAAACAAATTAACCACTAAATAAGGACAATAAAAATTCATTTAATCTGAGAGAAAATATTAGTCCCAAATCTGAAAATTCACCTATTTCGAATGAAGAAACATAAATGATTCTCTAAAAAACATTACATTGGCCATTTTTCCATCCCACAAATATCCCCATCCTAAATTATCAACATTTTAACATATCCTAAACATATATATATAATTTAACTGTTGGAGATGTATAAAAATGTATCCCTATATAGACCCCCCTTCCACTAAATCAGATAAAAAATATATTATTTACATTACATTAGAATATTTTTCTATTTGGTTTTCTATGGTAATTATTATTATAGAATAATTCCCCATAATTTTTTAATCACAATTATATCTCCATGTTCCCAATAAATTTCCTCTGATAAACTATAATCATTATGGTCCAACAACCTAATGAATTCCACTAGTGGTCCAATAATCATTGAAAATCAGTATTATGACTCTCAACATACCATTTTTTTTATACAGTATCAAATATAATACACAGAAATTTCATGATTTCATCCAAAAAATAACACAACAAATATAATTTATAAAATTAATGATGAAATTTTTTGTAATCCCATAGATAATTGATACTACCAAATTTCAATACCACATTCAATCTCTACCATGGTCCTTTGAAATTTTTTATTTAAATTCATGTTGTATTATTTAATTTTTTATATTCATATCATCTCTTAATAATATACACAAATGTAAAAAAGAAAATCCTTATCTTTTCAATCCCATCCCACTATCGCCTATAAAAAATATTGAAGTTGAACTCTAAACAAATACTAATGAAGTTAATAAATATAATTCTAGTATATCTTATATAGGATATACATTGATTAAATCCATGATATCGTAGAATAACAAAATAATTACACATATCAATATAATGTATTATTCCCCCTTCTTATAAATATGTTTATATACTATGGTCTTAGTCATTTATCAATAATAAGAGTTATGTTGAGGAACACATCGACTATTGTAACCATTAGAAAGTACTCTATTATGAATACATGTAATAGAGATCCCCAATATATGATTGTATAACTATCTACAACATTGCTCTAATTTTTCTAACTCAATATCCTTTCTTATATCTATAAAAAAATATATCACTTCATGAATCACTTTTAGGTGAGTTATCCAAGACTAACATCACTGGTATAGTATTAACGACCAACATTAAGGTAAATGCTCATCATGGGAGGAATATCATCTAATCAATATATCACAAGCTATTAAATATGTAACATCAACCACAAACAAATGGATTTTAAAATTAGTGATATAATAATATAATATATATAAATATATATATTACCAAAAACATAGATATAATCAGAAATTATAAATATAAATATAAGGGTATAAGCATAAAACCATGAATATATGTCATCATAAATGATGATAAAGTTGAATTGGTTGAAATCAAGAGATATATAATCCCCCATCAATCAAACCCATCAACCATATCCAACCTTTGTGATCATCCATAATCCACATGTATTTTATATCTATAAATTTGTAAACAAATGCGATTGTGAACATGAATGGGTGATGATAAATATATGTAGTATTTTCATCAAAAGTGATGTACAATTGGGTTGATGGTTGTATTATTTTCAAATATTTTTTATTTCATTAGAAATGGATTTGTTCAATGATTATGAAATTTGTGATGAATTGAGTATCCAACGACCATAAGAAGAGAATTTGGTTCCCATATAATTGGAAAAGAGACGAATGAATAGTCAGTTGCATGGAATATTAGGATGGACATATTCATTGTATCCCATGCATAATATGATTTCAGGATTTGATAATTATGAAAGAACAATAATATTGTTGATTATACAGTTCCAATAGTGCATAGAATATTTTGGAATAGTAAGAGTGATAGAGAGAGTAAATTATTAAAATAATTTTTAATAATGAATTGTATGAAGACTAGACAATTAGAGTTTAATGACACATTAAAATGGTAATTGACGTCCTTGTGTGATGCATCATATGAAAATTTAATACCAGGACGAATCACATAGATTAAAATTAAAAACTATTTTTTTGAAATTTAAATTTTAGTCCACAATTTTGAAAAAATCAAAGACATGAGTAGTCATATTCTGTGACGTCCTTGGAAATTATTTTTTATGTTTTTAAAAAGGTACTAAATATTCCCAATTTTTTGTGTTGGTTATATAAATGAAAGATATTTGATGAAGTCACTGTGGGGCAGTCCTGGTATGAAGTGGCAAGATATCTGAACAAATGGATAACTCCACAATCCAGTAATGAAAATTGCCTCAGTTGGATATTCTTATATATGATAAATATAGAATATCTGAATCCAAATAGCTAAAAATCCATTATACATAAATCCATTTATTCGAATTCATTAAAATATACAAATTTAAAAACCATATAGGTGAAATAAGTTTTATGTATATTAGTATAATGGAAAAGATGAAGTCCTCGCAATGAATATTTCCATAGCATATATAAATATCACATATCCAAAAAAATATGTGTATCCAAATTCATGATCATTATTACCAAATATTGTGCCATATATCTGAATACTATGTACAGTAATATATTTATACAAATATAATCTATGAATATAAATTTTTTCCAACAAAAGTGGATCCACACATACCTAATATCAACATATGTGAATTCCACATTGGGATTCATTTATCGAAATTTTTAAAACATACTAGATGAAATTAAATATATTTATAGAAATAGTTAGATTTTATTAAATATTTATTTTCAATTATTATTGTGCTAATTCTATATGGTTTAAATCGAACATAAACTATGAGGTGTTCTGATCAAATCTTGATTTGTAATATTATGTGATCTTCATTAATGAAAATGGAATATCAGGGTGAGATTAATAGAGGATCTTCTGGAATTTATATTTTAAATAATAAAACTATAAAAATAATTGTCTAATATTAATTTTTGAGGTTACAATACCATAATTAATTAAGAATCAATGATTTTAGATTATCTGAAATAATATTAAAAGAGGCGATGTACATTATATGTTATTGAAAATGAAAATTAATGAATTGGGGTTTCAAGAATATTGATGATGTAGTTTTATCGAACATGAAACTTATTTTACTATAAGAAAAATTAGTTTAAAATATGTAAATTTATGTTTTCATGAGTTACTGATATTGTAATGTATTAATACATACATGAATTTTTAAATTAGAATAACTATTGTGTGTTACCAGTAGTGAAAATAAGTTTCATGACCACCTTATTTTAATATATGTTTCCAACAACTATTGAAATTTAATTTCTTGTTTTATATCATGAATATGGAATAATCTATTATTCTGAATGTATTCATGGAGGATAATTTTGGTAAATAATGTTAATGTATCTTGAAAATATATTTCACAAGGGATATATTATTGATCTGTGAATCGAACAATATTCAATTACAGAAATGATATATAGATAACCATGATATCTATTAGAAATTAAAAATTATTCATTATTTTCAAATTGAGGTAATTAATTATAATGGAATAAATTTTATTCCCTTAAAATAGTCCACCCATAAACATGAAATGGAATTAAACGCAAGAAAAAAAATGTTAAAAATAAGATGAAGTTGTTGCTACATGTGTGAAACTAATGATTGTGTTCTTGAGATAAGTGATAGTATATTAGATTATAAGACATATAAATCAATAAAAGAATAATACACTATATGTTTTAGTAAATAATTAAAGGAATTCCATTGATTAAGAAGCATCCGATACATTTTGTATGAAATCTTTTTTTATAGTGGAATTATGATAAGAAAAATTGAATGTTTTATTGTATAACTGAGATATATAAAAAAATATGGCATATAATTTTTGGTAAAAATGATTATGAACCAATTAAAATTGTAATACTATGATATTATATAAGTAGACCATGTTTCAGATGAAAATATTTCATTAAGAAAAGGTTATTATATATATTAATGTATGACCCTGTAGGAATATAATTTCATATACATGGTGGAATCATTTTGAGACCATGTTACATAGGGTGAGATTAGATAGAATGGATATTATAATTGTATTATTTTTTTGTAATTCCCATGGGATGCAGAAATCTGTATGTCCAGTGAGACATTGAAATTTTAGGTGTGGGATGCACTAAACCAACTATAATTAATACATGATTATAATATGTAATCTCGTATTAGGGTGAATACAAAATCATGACAAAGAGTATATAATTGTACTATAGCATATTAAATTAAGGATTGATTCTTTGAAACATGAAATTAATTTTTAAAATTTATCTATTTTTTTCATATCTATATGAGATCTATAATAATTATTCATAAATAGTGGTTGAATTCCCATGAGTGTAAAAGGATGTTTTTGTAAATAGTAAAAACTAGTCAACACCAGCTACACACCCCTTATTTAGTGTTACCAATAGTACATTGGGAATATAAATTAGTATCATTGGAAGGAAAAATATATTTTGTTATATTTTGAAGATCCACTATATTATATTCGAATGTATGAAGTCCATATTTGAGATTATTAAATAACATACAGACTTGGAAAAATTGATATTTCATATTTTTCAATACATAAATGGATGTATTTACCAACACTGTGATAAACTCATATAGGATATTGGACATGAATTATTTAAATAACACAAAGAAGTATAAGGAAATACAATTAACTAAGTTTCATTATGATGATAAGGATTTATCTATTAAATCAATTGAAGTTCATACTTCATTGAAACATGTTCATTTTATGGTGATGAATTTATTAAAATAGATGGATACCACTATCATTAGTTTATCTTATACCTGATGAATTTACTAACTAATGTATTAATATATATCATAAGATTTATCATTGGAATTTATAATGATAAGTCACAACATGGATAAGAGGATGGTGTAGTGGATGAAAAACTAGAAAGGATGAATATCTTCTTTTACACTCTCACTAAGTTGTTATAATTCCAATTTGAATCTATCATACTCTTAAATGAGATAATGTCTAAAATTAATTATTAATTTAAAAGAGATAAATTTGGGAAATTTTCTTTGAAGACATTCTCGATGTAAGTTTTAGATTATTCGGAAAAGATTCAAAATGTCTCCATGTATCTCAATACTACCCAATCGTAAATTAAATCACAAGGGTAAAAATATGGATAGTTAACTATTGGAGGCAAGTAATTTAAATAATATTAAAATATTGATATTGAATAGTGATTTTAAATACATGTGGAGATCTTTTTTAGATGGTAATATCAACTTCCAAAACATGTTATTACTGTTGGATGTTAAACAGATATATCTAGAATCAAAATATGTAGGTTCCTAGTAAGATTGTAAAATGTGTACCGTGAAAAAAATTATACTGAGCCCTCCAACAAGATTGGTTCACAATGGTGGGCCACATTGTGTGAGATTATGTGGATAAACTTCTACATCATGCTCCTGAAAAAAGGTAACCCAAGTTGAAAATAAAATTCCATACACTAAATTTAAAATTTATAAAAATAAGTTATAAAATAATATATATATATATATGGATTATAAGAAAGGATAAAACTACCACCAATATTTCAAAAATTGAGGTGTTATTGTCTTTGAAAAACACTTCTCCATAAGGATCCCAAAAATATGGGATACAAAACAAAATTCACTAAGAAAACATATATGAAAAAACTAAACCTTACCTGAGTATATCACCCTTAATTGGTAGTTTTTAGTGTCTTTATGGATTTTTATAATATGGATTTTGATTTTTAACATAATATTTCAGCATTTAAAAATTATATAATACCTATATGAAGGGGTAAAATGGATATATAAGTGATATAATATGTATTAGGAGAGAATACAAGGAAAATAAATACACAACTATCCTCTAATAATAGATTAATATAATTTAGAAACTACTATAATCAATGTAATATTGGTTGAAATTGTAACAATTAAGATGGTCTAAACATACTAGGTTTCATAGATAGATTAATGATGAAAAATTACCATAATATGGATAAAATATTGAGATGAAATAATTTGATTCTTCTCTGGTAGATAACCAGATTAAATTATTGTAGATAAGTAGTACAAAAAAAGAAATTAATAATGAAAACTATGAGGCCTAACCCTCATGAATTAAATTCATCTACTATTGAATTAGAGGTTTCTCATGTACCATAATAAAATAGACATGATCTTATGAATTATTTGAGAAATTTAAAAACGAGACATATTTCGTGAGATATAGTCAATTTTTATAAGCACAAGAAATTCCTTTTGATGATAATGATAGTGTTCAGTGATGGTAAATAATCAGATATGATGACGAAGTTTTTTCCAAGTTCAAATAGTTATGCCATAGTTCTATCAAATGAATGACATAGCTTCCTGAATATGAATATATTATAAAACGTAACATAAAAATAACCTAGAAACAATTTCTAATCTACCCACTAAAAATAATGAACACACATACATGAACAAGTCTGACCTTGTTTCTAAAGGCTATCTTAGATGAATCATAGACTAGTTTGAATTGGATTGAATGAGAGTAAAATATGATGATAAAAATACTTATCCTTATACATTAGTTGAATATACTCTCTCAACAAACAAAATAATTGAAAATGGAAGGACAACCATGTTTCCCAAAGGCGTAAAAAAGTAAACTAATGTTTGAAACAATCATAATGATATCTAGAAATTTTAGAGCTAGACGTAAAGAAGTTCTTGGAATAATGAATAAATCTTATCCAGTGTGATATAATTTTGTTTTTTTAATTACCAAATATCACATATTTAGTTGATTACTATTCAACAATGGTAATATGATGTCATAAAAGCTATAGAGTATCCACTAATGAGGATAAAATGAATATGTTAAGGCTTCCATATTTTTATTAATTTCTTAAAAACTGGAAATCCTGACATCCCCATCATTACTAAATTATGGGATATGATATATTCTCTTCATTTCAAGTCATGATATATTATTAACTTTTTAATAAAGGTACAATGTTTGTTAAAAACGGTGTTTGGTTATCTACGTGAATAAGAACATTATGATGTGTTTGTTAAGATGAATGTAGGTTCCTATATTTTTTTCTTTGAAAATTTTAATTTTACAACTCTTATGTATTTTAATGTGTAGGTTATAATTTATATGAGAAATGAAATGGACCACATTTCTATAGAGGATATGAAAAACAATTTTCAACACATTGTTTTCCCATGTAGACATAGTGTTATTAGTTTTAGGAAAATTGTTCAAAATTATTTAGTTGTTATGTTCTCTAATATTAAATAGTGATCATGGGGATAATAAATTGTATATCAACAGGATTATAGATCACATACATTAGGTTATTAAATTTATCACACCATTACATTTATGTTTATTTAGTGGGAGAAAAGTTACAATGATTATTGGGTTAAATGTGGAATTGAATAAAAATCAATGGTGCCGATTTAAGTTGATTTGGGATGATGTCGGCATTTTATATCACATATTATGGATGTAATTATCAATTTCATTATTAAAATTTACATAAATGTGTGATGTATTGAGTATCCAACAACCAATATAATATATGTTTCCATCCACCTATTGGGAAAATAGGATAATGAGGAGTTGGATTCTTAGAATACATATATGGAAATATTCCTAGTATCCCATGAATGATAGGATTGAAAGTGTTGATTATCAGGGATTTACATGCTTACTTATAATGAATGATTTATGGTAATATCTATGAAATTTGTTACAAGAATATTTTTGGATCTAATTAATTGTTCCACGAAAAATTATAATCAATAGTAAAATGGTTAGCAGGTTAGAGGATGAAATCCAAAAAGTTTTCATGAAGGAAATCTATATGTGCTACTGTATATTACATTTGAATTATGTAATAAAAATCTTTGATAATGAACAACTAGAGTTCTTGGTTGTATGAAATATGAAGTGAAGAACACAATATTGAAGAAAAAAAGAGGTTTGTTTTCATATAGTTAAATTCCCTTAGGAACAAAATTATTTGGTTTGATGTGGTTTCATTTATATTACAGGTTTGTGGTGAGTTTAGTAATGATTTAAATTGGATGGATTCAATGTGGATAAGGTCATGTTCGGATATTAATTATGTTTAAATAAATGGATATGTATAGATTTCATGTATATGGAATATAGCATATGTGATTTCTAGTTTAGGTTAATTCTTATGCTGTTAAATCCAGATTGCTAAATATATATCATCGAAACATCTACATAGCCAAAATCAGTTGTGTATCCAAATTTATACACAATTTAAATGAATAAATATTTATGTAAACGAATCCAATGATGTAGTTTAGTTCTCTATTTAGTTTATTTCTCTATCATATTCGAATATCACATATCCAAATAACTGATTTGTATCCAAATTATGTTCTAGTGTTACTTATTGTAGTTCAATGTAGATGTATACATATATTGAAGTATAAAATTTTACCAATACATATTAAAAGATAATAACTAACGTGTGTTACCTCATCTAATGATGTGTTCCATGGAAAAATATTTATTTTGTGGGTTTAACATTGTTATATAAATTTAATGATTGATTATATCATGAGAAATATGTTTTTTTTTCAATAAATGTTTTTATTGATAGAAATTTTAGATAAATTAGTTTAAGTGTTATGAACATAAAATGAACATGTTATACTTTATTATGTAACACATATAAAATCATAGAATTCCATAAATATGAATTAGGTAATTATATTTTTCAGATTGAAAAAAAAATGTATTCATGGTTTTACATTTGAGTAATTTAATAATGATGGAATAAATATAATGATATTAAAAAAAGTCACCCAAAATAATGAGAGGGAATAAATACAAAGAAGAAAAAAGAAAAAAGAAATAAGAAGTATCATTTGCTCCTAGAATGTGTCCAAAGATTTTGTTTTTGAGAGTATTTATACATTAAATGATCGTAAGATAACTCTAGTTAGATGAAGAAATGAATTTATTACTTGTTTTAGTGAAGAAGTAGAGGAATATGATACAATTTTAAAGTTATATTTTTCATTTTCTATCAATGTTTCATTGCTTTTATCCATGTGAGAAGCTAGTTATAAGGTTTTATATAAGATATTAATGATAATAATGTTTTAAAATATATATTTCATGTAATTATATAGAAGAATAAGTTAGAAATAAATGTCTATATGTTGATAGAATTATTAAAATATTTGGATGTAGAGACATAACTGAGTATACTTTTTTGTATAATTTAGAGGAAAATCATAGAAGACAACACATGAATATACAAAATGGAGTGTTGTGGAGCCTCTATGAGTTCGAGTATTATTGGAAGTCATTGTATGAATATATGAATTTAGTGTTATGTTAGTTATAGAACCAATGTGGGAATCATGGATTTTTTTTTCATGTGAGACACCCACATTATAGGTGTGTGTTGAACTGAACACATTGTAATCGACACTTGAATATAATGGGTAATCCTTGATTGGGCAGAATAAATAATCATAGTAAGAATTAGGTATTTTATCATGACTTATAAAAAAATTATGTGCTTCTTTACTAATTTATATCGATGCAAATAGTTGATTGATTAATTAGTTTGACTAAAACTGATCCATATCAACAGACTAACTACATGGGTAGAATTATAATGGGGTCAAAATGATTGTTTGGAATCTGTATAAAATATTGAACGCAATATTTACCCCCTTCTCATGTGTTTCTACAAGTACATTGGACATCACAACATGCAATGAAAAGGCACTATATATGTATAGTGTTTATATATACCCAAAAAATTAATTTGTAGACTAGATAATTTTAGCCGATGTTATAATAAAATTAATAATAACTACAATCAATCATGATCATTTTACTCATAAACCACATTCAGAAACGTCCCAAATAGTAATTTATATACACATATCCATGTCTAATTATGTATATTGGAACACTATAGGTTTTACACATATCTAGGGATACCATTGAATATTTGGTACTCCTAATACCAATATATTTTTTTGGGGCTGGGATAATATTAAGACTATCATTATATGGCTCGATCATTGTAATATGAAAACTGAGGAGTCTCTAAACTATAGGGAATTACTATTACTTCATTCACATACCGAGGATGGTGGAGAAACTATAAATCATAAAAAATTCTAAAACCACCCAAAATATTCCAATACAATAACCTTTATACTATAAAATATTTTCATTATAAATGATACATGAAATAATAATATTTAATTATATCAATCTAAAATTTCATATTTAAAATATTAATATATGATGTTAATAAAAAAGTGAATAATGGGGAAATAAATATAAGTCATTAAAAATATATCAACTTTATATTCTTGTATATCACTGTACACTAAAACTATCAAGGACAGTAAAACTCTTTATAATTGAATCACACCACTAGAAAACTATCATACATTTAAAATGAAATATTAAGAACCTATATGAAATGAGATACTCAATATTGAAGGAAATTAGAGGTATTTATAGAAATTATAGTTAGAGTTGGAGTATTGTATTTTTTGAGGATATTAACTGAGCAATTAAACTGTAATTGAAAAAAATTAATTACATTAAATTACCTAAAAATTTGAATTTAAAAATAATATATTATAATATAAATATTTTAATTATATATAAATAATTATAAAATCATAAAAAATCTTATTAATAAAAATAATAATATTTAATAATATTTGAGTTAATTTATTTAGAAAAATAGTAATTATATTTTTTAAATTTAATTATATAATATTTAATCCTATATTTTTTATAATGTATAATAGAAAAATATTTATAAATCAAATAATAATTATCAATATTAACAAATAAGATGGTGATAACTACTAGGAAAATAAAAATATTAAATTCCAAATAAATCATTTTCCATACAATATGTGTTTTTAAATAAAAGATTAATTTTTAAATTAATGAATTTTAATTCAATAAAATATACTTTATTTTTGGAATAAAAATGTCTAAATTATCTTAGGTTGTTTTTTTAAAAAAAAATTATAAAATATTTTGTTTTATTTAATAGTTAAAAAACATCTGAATAAGAGTATAATTTATGAAATAATCATGAAATAAATATGAAATAACATTTATGAACAATTTTTTATTATATAAAATGGATTTAATGAGAAACATTATGGACTTGAATATAATATTTTGAAATTATATACCAATATTTAAAATTTTTGTTCCCAATATATAATATATTATAAAAAATCTATTTTTTGATCATTACATTTAACTAAGTGTTTCCAATAATAAATTATATTTTGGGTTGATTTTTTAGTTAAAGGATAACAATTTTATAATAATAAACCAAAACAAATCATTGAAATCATTACAATTCATTTTCATTATCCTTAATGTTAAGAGAATCAATAGTTTTTTCTAAAATACACACCCCCGTGACAATATAAATACGCCTCTTCCAACACTTTCACCTCACTTAATGAATTCCTTCATTTTAAAATGATATAAAAAAATAACTCTCTACACACTCCTTAATAAGGATATAATCCCTTAGTATGACAAAAATTCACCCCTTTGAAGGTTATAAGGTCAATCCAATGGAGGCGAATCAATGATAAAGTATAGAATACCAAACCTATATCTCATTTTTAAGACTTATATATTATAAAAACTATTTAAAAACATATTAATCTTATATCTAGAATCAATTATCATGTTAATAACATCATTAATATATATATATATATATATGATTTGATTCACCAATTTCAACTCAATGAAAAAATTTCAAATAGCTCTAACTATGTTGTAAGAAACCGGATATTCTTTTCACATATGTTTTTCCCTTTTTGACCGTTTTTTGGAAAAAAAGGAAAATATGGAAATTTTCGAAGTACACGTCGTGTAATTTAAAAGTACATGCCCTGTACTTTGATGCAGTGTAAGGTAGTGTGCTGGCCGTTTCGGGGAAACACACACGGTGTGTAGGGGTGATGTAGAGGCCGCTTAAAGTAGAGTACGGAAAGGCCAAGTACATGCCATGTGCCCCTTAAGTAAACGCTGATTAATTTTTTTTCATTAAACGGACTGGGGTCACGCCTGAGGGACAAAACTCGCTTCTTCTTTAGGTTCTTCGTTTGAGAGAACCCATACTGCCGCAGAACTTCTCCGAGCACCCGAGCCTCCGTCCGTTCTCCGAATCGACCGCCGTCAATTGTGTTAGAACCGCATCGGTAAGCCCTTCCTTCTCCTAGAGATTTTCCTTCCAATTCACCCTCTTTCTCAAAATATCATCTGTTGAGCGTTTTGTGCATTTTTGTAGAGCTACGTCATTCTAAGGAGAATAAATCACCTCGGTTCAATTATATTGATATCTTATGATTGAGGTAGGTGGTTTGCGCCTTCTGTAGCAAGTATTTGAACATTTTTTGCTATTCCACCAATTCCCTTGAACGGGGTATTGTGTGTTTCCTATTTCTTCCCCTATTGTTTGCCTTCTTTCCTTAATTTCTTGAGTAGAGTACAATGCTTGTGAATAGGGTAATTTTTACTATGCTCGAGATGTTTTTCCATGCATGATTTTCCTGTCATGAGTTTTTCCAGTTGCCATGACTAGTTGTGGGACAGTGGAACTGTTGTACTGTTAATCTGTTGTGCCTTAGAATGATAGACAAGTAGTTATTGAGGTTTACTAGGGGAGATACAAGCGCTATGCCTGTTTTTTTTACACAGGGATATGAGAACCTAGTGTAGTTGACCATAGGGAGAATGGACGTAAGGACTTATCCAGAGTGTCTTATAAATTCGATGTGAGACCAAAGGGGGAATTGATGATGAGTGTTTCCTCAGTGAGTCTGTAGATCCTCGACATGGGCCACAGGGGGAATGAGACGTTGAGTGCTTCCCCAGAGAGTCTCTAGTATGATACGAGACTATATGTGGAATTGACTGTGAGTGCTTCCTCAAAGAGTCTATTTTTCAGCTGAGCTAGAGGGGTGAGACTATGTGTGCCTCCCAGAGGGTTTCTAGTGCTTGTAGGTTGAACCATTGGGGTTAGGCTGTGGGAACAAGCCAGAGGTTACCAATTTGTTCTGCTTACTTGAATTATTGTTTACTTGTTTGTAATTATATTCTAGAAACTGTGGATTGTTACTACTGTGTATTATCCTGTTTACTGTTAACTATTTACTGCTTACTGTACTTTACCTGCCATGTATTCAATAACTGTTAGGCATAGATCTTTGAGTGGATTCCTACTAATAGCTTGCTCACACCCTGTTTGGGCCATGCTTTTGGGCCTAAACAGACTATGTTTTTGTTGGTATAGATAAGAGAAACCGCCCATCTAATTCTGGTACTTGACTTGCTGTGGAGCTAGAGAGAATGGGACCAAGAAATGGCTTGAAATACTGAGGATTTTCCCTGATTTCTTTTTCCCTTTGGTTTTGTATTGTATTCATCATTGTGACTTGTTTGGATGCTTTCCAAGACATGTGTATCATGCGTCATTTTATATATATGTGTGGGTGTTCTAGTTGTTTACTATTAGTCTTCTGCTGTTTATCGTTTACTCTTGTATATATGGTTACTGTTATGCTATTGTCTATTTGTTCTTCATCCGCTGTGTACTGTGGCAATGAGGGAATAGTTTCCCGCCTATCACACCCAAGGCCCTCACTTCTAGTCAACAACCTCTGGCATTTGGGGAAATACGCTTGAGGCCATATGACCAACCGGGTATGGGGAACCTCTTGGTGGATTCAAGAACCGGGGCGTTACAATGTGGTATCAGAGGGAGGTTCTTTGTCTCTTTTTTCCTGTTTTGAGATTTTACCCAGGGATAGGATGGATTCAGTACATTGTATTAAGCTATGCTCAGGAGTTTCTAACCCGTGTATAGGGTAAAAGCCAATCTACGTCGCTTATTATAGTTTTCTGGTTTTGCTATGCTACAATCGATCTGATTTCACCTAGAGTAATTCACATGCTTTGTGTTGTTATTGTTGTTGATATTGTGGTTCTATTTCTCTCGCAACATGATAATTTGAGGGTATTCCATCTCATGCAACATATAGTCACTTGTTAGAAATCACATGACATGCATTCTTGCAATGCCATCTAGGGTGCATTAGAAATTGCATGTTGATGTGATAGAAGTTGTGTTGATTATCCATACTTTTGTGATAGATTCTTTGATAGAATCCGTGCAGTTTGATAAGAGGTTGTTTATATTATACCTTGTTTAAATGAACACCAAATTTTGGTTCTAGAGGTGTTATGGGACCTCATGAATCAGAACATGGTGTATCATTGTTTTTTTCCTTATATATGACATGTAGGAGATGTCAAGATTTGATTCACGAGGAGTATGGGCCCTCACGTATTAGAATTTGGCACCATTATGCTTTTTTTCAGTGTTTTATGTGATTTAGTGCAGTTTCAGAGCTACTGCTTAGAAAAACCCATAATACACAGTGTGTACATTATATACACCCATTGTGTAGTTTTAAACCATGTTACTGACTATGTGAGCAGAAAAAAGGGTTGTGAAAAATCCCCAGTAACACCCCGTGTAAGGTAGGTTCACACTATGTAATAATGAGCTGTGTACAAGGTTGTGTCACTAACAACACTGGTCTGGGATGCTCGTGTAATACACCACGTGTTTTGTATGAACACGTCGTGTAGTCTTGTTTTAGGAACCCAGTCGTGTCACGAACAACACGGGGTGGTGTTATCTCCTCCTATACACGCTGAGTTTGTTTGGAACATGATGTGTAAGTGTCAGACGTTGAACCAGCCATGTCACCCACAACACGGGTCGGGAAATATATTCATGTACAAGTCGTGTTTGTTCGGAACACGCCATGTAGCCTCAGCCGTGTAACCGGGCGTGTAGAGGTTATACACGCCATGTAGACATGATTTGTGAAACTTCAGTGTTTTCTTCTCCAGTTTTCATTTTGTACTCCTATGTTCTCTAACCGTGATATTCCCAATATATGTAATGATTTTGATCATTCATTGATATGCCACCAAGATGTCCTTTGGTTGTACGTCAGTTGCAGGATAGTGATCAGACGCCAGATATGGCTGATCAGGGACTTCCTACCGATCCTCCAGTCATACCAGCCTTGGCGCCGGCTGTTGTAGCAGTTGTAGGCGCAGATGTGCAGTTTAGGGAAGGATTTATGAGCATGATGCAGACCTTTTAGGGAGCACCTCCTCCATTCATGACAATGATAGACTTGACGCGGGTTTTCCAGCAGCAGCATCCTACTACTTTCTCAAGGGAAGGAGGACCGTAGACTACAGAGTGATGGCTGGAAGCCATGCTGACTGTCTTTAAGCATCTGAAAATTCCTCTAGAGAGGCGGGTAAATCACACTACTTATATTATATGAGACTCCTCTATGTGGTAGTGGGATGTGATCTCACAGGTGGGTCATAAGCAGGTTATTGCTTGGAGGAGTTCCAGTGTGTGTTTTACGGCTACATCTACCCGGAGACCCTAAAGGATGATCGAGCCCAGAAGTTCATGAGTCTAGACCAGGGTACTCTTTCTGTTATGGAATACTCTTCTCGTTTCACTAAGATGCATCATTTCACACCCCTCCAGGATAGAGATGGAATGTTCTTAGTAAGGAATTGGAGGATGGTCTCAGGCAGGAGATCTGTTCTCATGTAAATATCTTCTAGTTGAATTCCATCACTTCCATCATCAACCAAGAACTGATTGCAGGGCGCAATCTGAGAGACTCTGGAGCTACGATCCAGGGCGGTTCTACTTCAAGAGGTAGTATTCCTCCAGTTGAATGTAGGAAACACCGGAGGGAGTCTACGTGCGGTGATCCGAGGAGGTGAGATACATCTTCAGGTAGCCAGGTAGTATGCTACAAGTGTGGAAGGGCAGGGCACACGATGTCGTAGTGCCAGACAGACCTAGTGGAATGCTGATCTTGCGGAAAGATGGGTCTCCTGCAGCGTTTCTACCAGGTTTTCTCACCAGTAGCTTGTGACATGGGTTCATCAATGACTCCTCGTTCAGGAGAAGCACCACCAGTTTCTCACCAGTCGGGGAACTAGAGTTATTCTGGCCGTTTGGGCTGAGGTGGAGGTCGTGGACATGGAGGTTAGTCACTGAACTTTTAGCATCAGCAGAAAGGATCAGCTCAGAGTGGTCAGGCATGGTCACACAGCCGCGGGGCAGGACAAAATTTTATGGTGGAGCAGACCTATCTGGAGCAAGATCCCGGACCTTATATAGTTCGAGGCATGATCTTAGTAGCCTCGGTTTTATGTTCATCTTTTTTGGATACTGCTGCTACTCATAGAATTATCTCTGTTGCAGTTGTGGGGAGCTTTGGGCTCTGTATCTTTTCATCTCCCAACTTGTTGACACTAGACACACCTTTGGGGACGAGGACATCTAGTGTACGACAGTGCAATGAGTGCTCTCGTGAAGTTTCATGGTATCATTTTTTATAGGATCATTATGTCCAAGAGATGACAAGTTATGATGTCATTCCCGGGATGGACTGGTTGGTTCCTCTAGGAATTTGTTGACTGTTATCGCCCCAGGGTGAGTTTCATTTCACTAGAGGGTGAATATTTTCTTCATAAGGGCTAATGGGATTATTGGGTGAGTCGATCAGGACTCGAGCATCATGGGCAATGAAGGGTCACAACCCATATTGCTAGTCTTTATCTGGATGATCAGGGGACTTCATAGTTGGACATTCCTCTAGTTTTGGATCATTTCATAGATGTCTTTTGAGAGGATTTCCTAGGTTTTCCATCGGAGCGTGAGGAAGACTTCTCTTTTGAGCTCATGCCAGGAGAGGAACCGACTTAGTACATGTCCATGGGGATATCCTATCTTGTTTGTGAAGAAGGCAGATGGTACCCTTTGGTTAAGTGTGGATTATCGAAAGCTGAACCAGTTGACGGTCAAGAACTAATATCCCTAGCTGAGGTTGATGGTCTTTTCGATCAGCTTCATGGAGCACGTGTTTTCTCGATGATCGATTTGAGGTCTGTTAATTATCAGTTGCGCGTTAGACCATAGGATATACCCTTAATAGACTTCAAGAGCAGGTATGGTCTGTATGAGTATACGGTTATGCCGTTTGGTATCACGAATGCGCCAGCAATTTTCATGGTACTGATGACCCATGTGTTCCATCCATTCATGGATTCCTTCGTCGTGGTCTTCGTGGACGATATCTTGGTGTACACTCACACTCGACATGACCATTCTACCAATGTTGTGATCGTTCTATGTACACGGAGTGAGCATCAACATTATGCTAAACTCTCAAAGTGCCACTTTTTTATGGATTAGATTCACTTCTTGAGTCACTTAATCTCAGAGGCAGAAGTATCTATAGACCTAGAGAGAGTGAGAGCTATAGTTTCATCGGAGCATCATAAGAATATTTTTGAGGTATGGAGTTTCTCATGGAGGGTTGGATACTACAGACGCTTCATTTGGTACTTTTCATGCATAGCAGCACCATTGATAGGTCTGACCAAGAAGGGGGTGAAGTTTTTATGGTTAGATTCTTATGCGTTAGCCTATTAGGAGCAAAAGGGAAGGTTGACAGCTGCACCGATACTAGTCTTGCTAGAGACAGGAAAGAGCTATACTATTTGTTGTGATTCTTTAGGTATCAGGCTGGGAATTTTGCTTATGTAGGGAGATGTAGTCGTTGCGTACAGGTCTCATCAGTTGGGGCCACATGAGAGGAACAACCCAACATAAGATCTGGAGTTGGCAGCTATTGTTCATGCCTTCCACTGTTGGAGACACTACCTTTTGGGAGATCACTTTGTGGTTTTCATCGACCATAAGATTCTCAAGTACATCATCAAATCAGCGTGATCTGAAATTGAGATAGCATAGGTGGGTCGAGTATCTTCAGTATTTTGATTTCATGTATTCCTATACACCGGGAAAGGGAAATGTAGTGGCAGATGTGTTGAGCAGGAGAACTCAGATTCTGGTTGTTCAGGAGGTCATCACTGAGTGGAAGATTATGTCTCTTTTATCTAAGATGCATCTCGAGGTGCATGACAAATAGGAACAGACTTACATATATTCTATAGTTGTCACCTCTACACTTCTTAATCAGGTACGGATGAGGAAGCTATCAGACTCAGAAGGCTTAATCCTATGGGACAGTGTGTCAGGAGAGGACACTCTTCCTAGATGGACAGTGGGCGAGGATTAGATCTTCGATTTCCGGGACGCATATGGGTACCATCAGACATACGTGAGGAGCTGATGTGGGATTTCCATTCCTCAGTTTGGGCAGTTCATCCTGGCGTCACCAAGATGTATCGGGATTTTCATAACCAGTACTGGTGGCCAGGTATGAAGAGAGATGTTATTTGTTTCGTCTTGAGGTGTTCAACTTGTCTGCAGGTGAAGGGGGAGCATCAGCGACCAGCATTCCATTTACAACAGTTACCCATTCCGGAGTGGAAGTGGAATGATGTCTTGATGCAATTCGTGACCGGATTACCGAGGTCGCCTTAGGGGGATGATGTTGTTTGGGTTGTCGTCGACAGGTTTATGAAGGTTTCTCACTTATTACCAATCAAGGAGACCTTCAATTTTGATGATCTGGGATGACTATACATCTGAGAGATTGTACGTCTGCATGGAGTTCCACACTCCATTGTTTCAGACAGGGATGTGTTCTTTACTTCTCGGTTCTAGTATGGGCATCAGAGAGCATTGGGTACACATGTACCTTTGAGTACAGCATACCATCTCCAGAAATATGGCCAGTTCGAGCGTACGATCCATGTTTTAGAGGATATGCTCCAAGCTTGAATTTTATACATTGGCGGTTCATGGGATAAGCATATCCTTCTTAAGAAGTTCTCCTAAAACAACAATTTTTAGGTGACTATTCAGATGTCACCTTACGAGGATTTGTATAGTAGGCCATGCCGATCACCTTTATGCTGGCTGGAGGTAGGAGAGGAAAATTTACTGGGACCTTGTCTTGTTCATGAGACCTTAGAGCAGATAGAATTGATTCGGAAGAAGATGGATACATGACAGTCTCGACAGAAGTCTTATGCTAATCAGCAAAGATGACCTCTAGAGTTCGATGTCAAAGATTAGGTTTTCTTGCATGTTACACTGAGGTTTTGACACAAGAGGATTAAGATATAGGGTAATCTTTCACTGTGGTACGTCAGGATGTGTGAGTTATTGGAGAGAGTTGGGCCGGTTGCCTATCAGTTACAGTTACCTCAGAGGCAACGGGCCATGCACAAAATCATCCACATCTTTTAGCTCCGATGTTACTTTTCAGACCCGTCTCATGTATTTTAGCCTGATGAGGTCGAGCACAAAGCGGATGCATCGTTTTAGAAGATTCCTATCTGGATTGTCGATCGCAGTATGAAGGATCTCTGTGGCCAGTCTATTCCTCTGGTACGGTTTCTATTGCAGCACGGGCGAGTACAGGATGAGACCTGGGAGATGGAGGCCGATGTACGATCGTAGTGGCCAGAACTGTTCAGGGTTTCTTCTTCTATGACTCGCTAGGCAAATTCGAGGACGAATTTAATTAAGGGGGGAAGTTTGTAAGAACCAAGATCTTTGTTTTAGGTATTTTTTTCATTTTCATGTCGTTTTTGAGAAAATGAGGGAAATCTAGAAATTTTCTAAGTACATGTCGTGTACTTTATATATATCCGCCGTGTACTTTGATGCAGCGTCAGGCCATATGCTAGCCGTGTCCGGGCCACACAAATGGTGTGTAGGGGCGATGTGAGGCCTCTTAAAGTGGTGTATGGGAAAGCCAACTAAACACTGTGTACCTCATAAGTACACGCTGTGTAATTTATTTTTTTCATTAAACAGACCTGGGGTGCCCTTGACGGACAAGACTCGCTTGTTCTTCAGGTTCTTCGTCTGAGAGAACCCGTACGGCCGTAGAACTTCTCTGAGCCCCCGAGCCTCCATCTGTTCTCCAAATCGACCTTCATCAATTGTGTTGGAACTGCAGCGGTAATCCCTCCCTAATCCTATATATTTGTTTTCTAATTCATCTTCTTTCTCAAGATATCGTGGGTTGAGCGTTTTGTGCGTTTTCATAGATTTGTGCCGTTCTAAGGAGAATCAATCATCGCGGTTCAAGTATATCGATCTCTTAGGATCTAGGTAGGTGGTTTGTGACTCTCGGTAGGATGTATTTGAATATTTTATTCAATTCCACCAATTCCCTTGAACGCGGTATTATGTGTTTCCAAATTTTTTCCCTAGTTGTTTTCCTGCTTTGCTTGATTTCTTGAGTAGAGGTCAATGCTTGTGAATTGGGTAACTTTTACTATGATCTGGATGTTTTTCCATGCATGATATGCCCGTTATGCGTTTTTTCCAGTTGCCATGCCTAGTTGTAGGATAGTGTAACTATTGTAATGTTATGATGTTGTGCCTTAGAATGATAGCAAATTAGTTATTGAGATTTACTTGGGGAGATACAGGCGCTATGCATATTTTTTTACATAGGGCTATGAGAACCTTGTGTACTGAACCATAGAGAGAATGGGCGTAAGGGCTTCTCCAGAGTGTCGTATAAATTCGATGCGAGACTAATGGGGGAATTAACGATGAGTGCTTCCTCAGAGAGTCTGTAGTTCCTTGACGCGGGCCACAAGGGGAATGAGATGTTTAGTGCTTCCCCCAAGAGCCTTTAGTACGATAAAATACTATAGGGGAAATTGACATTGATTGCTTCCTCAGAGAGTCTATTTATTCAACTGAGCCAGAGGGGTGAGATTGTGTGTTCTTCCTTGTTGGTTGCTAGTTCTTGTAGGATGAACTGTATGGGTTAGGCTGTGAGAACTACCTAGAGGTAACCTGTTTGTTCTACTTAGTTGAGTGACTGTTTTCTTGTTTGTAATTATATGCTAGAAATTGTGGATTGTTACTACTATTTATTACCATGTTTACTATTCATTGTTTACTTCTTACTGTACTTTACCTTCCATGTATTCACTGACTATTAGGAAGATAAATTTGGGCGGTTTTCTACTGGGACCTTGTCTCACACATTGTTTGGGAAATACTTTTAGGCCCAAACAGATTATTTTGTTTCAGTTATAGATAAGGGCATGAACCCTTCTACATCAGGAACACGACTTGCTGTGGAGTTGGAGAGCGTGGGAACAAGATATGGATTTTGATGTTGAGGAGTTTACTTGTTTTCTTTTGCACTTTGGTTTTGTATTATATTCAGCATTGTGACTTGTTTGGCTACTTTCCTAGAAATATGTATCTTGAATCATTTTATACATATGTGTGTGTGATCCAGTTATTTACTGTTAGTCTTCCGCTGTTTATCGTTTACTCTTGTATGGATGATTACGGTTTCAGTTATTGTCTATAAGTTTTTCATCCTCTAGGTACTCTGCCATTGAGGGAATAGTTTCCCCACTATAACATCCAAGTCCCTTGATGCTAGTCGGATGCCTCTAGAATTTGGGGAAATTTGCTTCAGGCCATGTGACCAACTGGGTACGAGGTGCCTCTTGGTGTCTTCCCGAACCGGGATGTTACATATGTTAAAAAATATATTTTTCAAAAATCATGTTTTTTTTCATTTCGATTCACCAATTATATATTTTATAAAATTATGTTATCATAAAATTTAACATTAAAAACGTAATTTTAATATATTTTATTATTTTTATAAATTTTTAATATCAACATGACTATAAATAACTACTATAAAATTAGGCTATATCCATGGTTTGGAATTGTGGCTATAAGCCCACAAACTGTGGGTATAGGTTATAGCCACAATTCATTAAACTGTGGATGGTATTGTCATGGCCATAGGGCCAAACCAATAACCATTGTTTTGAACAGGGGGTATAGCCTTATACCCACGGTTCCAACCACGCCTATAGATCTGTAGACACGATTTGAAAATGAGGCTATAGATTTGGCCTTATCACCCTGTCAATACCAACTAAGGTTCATTGAACCATGGATATAATGTTTTATCAACGGTTTGAAACTATTAAATAAACACTTCCCATTTAATAAAAAACCAGCCCCACTAGACAGCAGCCACCCCCCACATCCATTGCACCCCCTTGTGTTGGATCGAATAGTTGATATAAAAGTCTATTAGATGGAACAATACAAGAGGGGGGGTGAATTGTAGGTTTAAAAACCTTTGAGTTTTAGAAACAAAGAGATTAGTTTAAAAGATCTTAAACTAATACAAATACAAACACCCACAATTGTATTGAATGTAAAAGGTATGATGTATTGTAATACTATTGTAAAGTAAAACAATTGTATTCAAGGTGAACACAATAATCAGAGTAATACAAAAATGAATGGTTCTACCTTTAAAAGCGTATAGAACCAATTGATACAATATGTAAAAGAATGATTGTAATTGAAACAATTACAATTGAATATGTAAAAGAAGAAAGGAAACAATACAATTCCTTTCTAATACAAACAGCGGAAATGTAAAAGTAATACAATTCTTTTAACCCAAAGAGAAGGGTTATCCTTTCACCTAGGATAAAAAGGTCTGTCTCACCAACACCTTGGTGAGCCCTCGATACGATGATCGGCACGTCCGTCTGCCTATCCCCGGCAGCCCTCGATACGATGATCGGCTCGTCTGTCTGCCTATCCCCGGCAGCCCTCGATACGATGATCGGCTCGTCTGTCTGCCTATCCCCGGCAGCCCTCGATTTTGCAGGTAATCGGCACCTCTGTCTTTCAATTACTTGAAAGCCCTCGATACGATGATCGGACGCACAAGGCTGATGAGAGAAGTCACAGCGTCTCTCTCTAGAATCTTCGTAGTTCACATAATCTCTTCGTTCATCAGTTTGCTCATCGTTTTCTTCTCAGCTTCAAATGACCTCCTATTTATAGGCCTCGGGTTCCAACGGTCATATTGCCTCCAACGGTCATATTGAAACAGAAAACACGACATCGTTTTGATTAGTATATAACTAACTCAACGACATCGTTTTGTTAGGATAAGAGATATAGAAAATGTAAAACATGAGTACGATTCATATGCAGAGAGAGTTTTTTTAATAAAGTACCAAAACAAAAAATAATCATCTGAATAACAGTCAGTACGATACGATCGACAGAGTCAGTACGATACGTTTGACAGAGTCAGTACGATACGTTTGACAGAGTCAGTACGATACGTTTGACAGAGTCAGTACGATACGTTTTGGTCGGTACGATCAGTCATCGTACGATACGATAGACACAACTTGTTATTTACAAACATATGATAGAATACATTTGAGATTTTCAAATCATGACAGAATATATTTGTGATTTCCAAAACATGATGTAAAAGCCAAAAGAAGACTTTTGACTTAACAATCTCCCCCTTTTTGGAAAGCACAAACACACAAAGTAAATGAAACAAGAAATACTTATCTCCCCCTGAGTTATTGAAAACTCTTCTGAATAAGAAATTGAATACAACTAACTCCCCCTTAGGTATTGACTTTCCCAAGGATTGTATTCATAGATTTTCCTTAAGAGTATTGTATTGCATTCTCCCCCTTTGTAAAACAATCTTTGCTTTGTAAATATTCTCCCCCTTTGTGATTTACAAAAAGAAAGGAGTAACCTCGAATTGTCTGAAAGAGTTAGTGAAGTAATACAAGACAATGGATAAAAGAGGTTTATAAGAGTTATTACAACACAAACAAGTTTCAAAAGAAACAAATACAACAATCATTTTCCTCTTTCCTTCTCTTTCTTTATAAGCTCATGAAGCACAGCTTTCATCTTCTTGATCTCCTTCTTGTCTTCAGAAATTGATTCACCTTGAGTTTTGAGGAGCTCTTGTTGATCCGCAAAAATCTGATCTTGATTTCTGATGGTTTCCTCCTGGACTCTGATTACCTCTTCAAGAGTATCAATTCTGCTTTGCAGAGTCTTGTTATCCTTGGCCAACTCAGAATTTTGTTTCTTCAGTAAAACCATTTCATCTTTGAAAGATGAAACCTTCGAAAAATCAGATTGGAAAGCATTCATTCTTTCTTGCAAGTCTTTCACTGAAGGGACATCGGCTCTTTGAGAGGATAAAAGATTCAGCCTTTCAACTGTTTCTTTATCAAGCTTGTTGAAAGCGATTGCAAGATCATTTGATAACCTTCTTATGTCTTCAATAGCAATCTCATGGTCATTGATTGAGCTCTCTGTTTTGTACGACCACTTAGTCATCTTATTACATGCCTTCTTATGAACAGCTGAGCTTTCTGAAAGAACTTTTAAATCGGCTTCAACAGATAAAACTTTCTTCCTCAACTCTTTCACAGATCCAAACTTCTTTCTCTGATTTTCAGTGATAAAATCAATCTTTCCTTCCAGCCTCGGAAAATAAGGAATTGTTTTCTCCATTCTCCTCAAAACATGAACAATGTAATCACTCTTCTTGAGAGAGATTGTATTCTCTGAATCAGTATCATCATCGTACGATGCTAGTTGATACGATCTGCTCGATTCAACAACAGGCTGTTTCCCTTTTGCCTTTACTTTCTGCTTTCTTTCTTCTTCTACTCTATCACTAATGACAACAATTTTATCAGTCTGAGAAGATTGAGTATCTTCCTTTTCTTTAGATGACATCCTGTTCGGTGACCTTTCCTGATCGGCGTGAGGAGTTTGTTGAACTCCTTCGCTCAGCTTTTGAAGTGATTCCTCTTTACTCTTCTTTGAACTTTGAAGATATTCTAAAAGAAAATCCTCTTCTTCTTCCACTTCTTCCATCACTTGTTTCCCTTTCTCTTTCTCAGGCAAACTCTGTACGATAGGCTCTTGATGGACTTCCACGGTTAGTTGAGCACTAGCATCTTCAACTGCTTTCAAGACTTTAGAAATATCAAAGTCCTGAGCCTTCCTTTTCAAAAGAGACTTCTTTTTCTTTTCAGCTTGAAGGGTTTCTTCTACCCTTATCCTTTCTGCAAAGGCCTCAGCAGGGTCAAGTCCAAACTTCGGATCACCCTCTTTTCTCTGTTCCTTGTCCTTTCTCCACTTTGCAACAACTTCTTTGCTGTACTTCGGCTTCTTCTTTGGCTTTGAACTAGTCTGCGGATCAGACTTTCGAGTAACACCGGCCGATTGATTGTCCTTGGCAGGCATAGGTGCCGATTGATTTTCAGGCAAATCAGCTTCTTCATCTCTGACAAAAAGTTTTGAATTCGAATCAAAACAAACATTCAGCTTCTTCATCGTACTCTTATTAATGAAAGACGGCCACAAATCCATAGGTTTTCCTTTCAAAGGAATATTACAGAACTTCATACTCTCAAGAATGAATTTTGTGAGGATGGCCGGATACATTATTATCTGGGATTTAATCCCTCCTTTCTTGACATTCTTGATTGTTTCAAAGATATATCCCATGAGATTTACCTTTCTCATATTCACAAGGTAGTCAAGCATAAAGACATCAGAGACTTTAAGGGTTTCTCTATCCCCTTTCCTTGGAACAAGGAAACCTTTCATACATAGAGTGACAAACCTATTGTCTGGTGAAAGATGATAAACTTTCCTCTTTCCCTCATTAACAACAAACAAAGACTTTTCAGCATTTTCTCTATTGAAAGTACCAACTTCCTCTGGAAGTTTGTGAGATGGGCAGAATGCATCACCTTCTATAGAAACATTTAGAAAATGCGCCGCTTGTTTCACAGACATAGATAACTTCCTATCGTACACAGCGAAGTTAATATTCATATCCTTGTCAAAAGAAACGGTTTTGTAGAATTGACACACTTCATCAAACAGAACTGGATCTTGAGTATCAGGCTTTTCCACACATAGATGTTCCCATCCTTGAAACAAAATAATCCTCTTGATCGTGGAATCGTACGTATCAAAGAATTCTCGGGATACTAACCTTTCTCTGTGAAAGTCTTTCTCAGTAAAGGTCTTTGAAGACATATCAGCGGGAGTGTTGGCAGAAGATTGAGACATAAAGATGATGCCGATTGAGAAGATCGTACGATTGATTATAGCCGGTTGAACAGAGCTTCGCCTCAAATCCTTGGACAAACGATGTGGGTTTGGGGAGGGGAGGGGGGTATTTATAGGCAAAAAGATATGACGGTTGATCTTCTACGGTCAGGATTAAAGAAAAGCAGATCAACGGTTAGAAATAAAAGAATAATAAAAAAAATGAAAAAGAATACCTGTCGAAGATCGTAAGGTGATTGCTGGTTTTGGTGACATTACGATGGAAAACAATCTCAATACTATCATCGGTCGATTCAAAAATTATTGAATGATACGATGGAAAAGAATTTCAATACCATCATCGGTCGATTCAAAAAAAAATTTGAATGGTACGATGGAAAAGAATTTCAATACCATCATCGGTCGATTCAAAAAAAAATTTGAATGGTACGATGGAAAAGAATTTCAATACCATCATCGGTCGATTCAAATAAAATTTGAATGGTACGATGGAAAAGAATTTCAATACCATCATCGGTCGATTCAAATAAAATTTGAATGGTACGATGGAAAAGAATTTCAATACCATCATCGGTCGATTCAAATAAAATTTGAATGGTACGATGGAAAAGAATTTCAATACGATAAACAGAAAAAAAAAAATTGAAATAGTCAATACGATAAACAGAAAAATTGAAATAGTCAATACGATAAACAGAAAAATTGAAATAGTCAATACGATAAACAGAAAAATTGAAATAGTTAAATATCAGAAACATAAAGACATAAAGAAATGTCCTCCCCCTTTCTACGAGGAGTTTCTTATTATTAGGAGAGATGTAAAACAGGAAGTAGATATGAATGATTATTTTAATGTAATCATTCCTAGCTTCTGTTTTATAAATTCAAATCTATCGGAAGGTAAAGATTTTGTAAAAATATCAGCAAGTTGTTCTTGCGTTCCGATGAATTGTAAAACAATATCTCCTTTTTGTGTGTGATCCCTAAGAAAGTGATGCCTAACATCTATGTGTTTTGCACGAGAGTGATGTGCTGGGTTTTTACTAAGAGCTATGGCACTTGTATTATCACAAAGAATTTGAGTTTTGGAGAAACTCAAACCATAGTCAGTGAGTGTGTGCTGCATCCACAATACTTGAGCACAACAACTTCCAGCTGCTACATATTCAGCTTCAGCAGTGGAGAGTGCTACAGAGTGTTGTTTCTTGCAGGACCAAGAAACCAAAGAATCTCCTAAGAAATGACATGTTCCAGATGTACTTTTTCTATCCATTCTACAACCACCAAAGTCAGCATCTGAAAAACTTTTTAAAACAAAATCATTTCCAGAAGAGTAGAAAAGACCTAAATCCATAGTGTCTTTTAAATACCGAAAGATTCTCTTTACGGCTTTTAAGTGAGACTCTTTTGGATTAGATTGAAATCTTGCACATAAGCATACAGAAAACATTAAGTCAGGTCGACTAGCTGTCAAGTATAGCAAACTCCCTATCATACCTCTAAAAATTGTTTGATCTACTGGTTTTCCAGTTTCATCAAGATCAAGAGTATTTGAGGTACTAATTGGAGTGCTAATACTTTTAGTTTTGTCAAATCCATACTTTTTGAGTAAGTCTTTAATATACTTATGTTGGGATATATAAGTTCCTTCTGGTTTTTGAGAAATTTGAAAACCTAAAAAGAATGTTAACTCACCCATCATACTCATTTCAAACTCAGATTTCATTAATTTAGCAAAAGACTCGGTTAAAGAATTCTGAGTTGATCCAAATATGATGTCATCAACATAGATTTGGACAACCAAAACATTTTTGTTTTCCATTTTGATAAAAAGAGTTGGATCTGCTGTACCTTTTGTATAATTGTTTTGTAAAAGAAATCCTGTAAGTCTATCATACCATGCTCTAGGGGCTTGTTTAAGACCATATAGAGCCTTGGTAAGTTTAAAAACATGATCAGGATGTTTTGGGTCTTGAAAACCAGGAGGTTGTTCGACAAAAACTTCTTCTTGAACAAAACCATTTAAAAAAGCACATTTGACATCCATTTGAAATAGTTTGAAATTGAAGTATGCTGCGAAGGCTAATAGAATACGGATAGATTCTAGTCTAGCTACAGGAGCATATGTTTCTTCATAGTCTATTCCCTCTTGTTGATTATAGCCTTTAGCAACAAGTCTTGCTTTATTTCTTACAATGATTCCATTTTCATCACACTTGTTTCTGAAAACCCATTTTACACCAATTACAGTTGTTTCTTTAGGTCTCTCAACTAAAGTCCAGACTTGATTCCTTTCAAATTCATTTAGTTCATCCTGCATTGCTTTAATCCAATCATCATCACCTAAGGCCTCACTTGGACTTTTAGGTTCAAATTGGGAAAGAAAAGCAAGATGTTCTATTTCATTTCTTAAGGAATTTCTGGTCCTTACAGGTTGATTTATATCACCAATGATGTTATCACTGGGATGACTCCTAAGAAACAATTGATTTGGGTTTTGTAAAACCTGTTCTTCAACATATGGTAGAAAATCTTCTGTGGTAAATGTTTCAGGAATAATTTCTTGAACATTTTCCCTATCAGAATGTTCTCCTACTATAGGTTGATAAACATTTTTAGAAAACACATCCGAGGATGTAGGATTGGGTTGGTTGAAAACAAAAGGGTTAGTTTCATCGAATTTTACATGTACTGTTTCTTCAACAGTACAAGTGTTTTTATTGAAAACTCTATAAGCCTTAGAGGTTGTGGAATAGCCTAGAAAGATTCCTTCATCAGATTTTGGTGCAAATTTGTGTAGATTATCTTTTGTATTCAGAATGAATACTTTGCATCCAAAAACTTTGAAGTAAGAAACTTTAGGTTTTCGGCCAGTCCATAACTCGTAAGGAGTTTTATTAAGAAATGGTCTAGTTAAAACACGATTTATAGTATAACAGGCGGTACTAACAGCTTCAGCCCAAAAGTGCTTAGCAATTGAGTATTCACTCAACATGGTTCGAGTCATTTCCTGAAGAATACGATTTCTTCTTTCAACAACACCATTTTGCTGAGGAGATCTTGGAGCTGAGAAATTGTGAGTAATACCTTTCTTACTACAAAAGGTTTCAAAAACTGAGTTTTGAAATTCACCACCATGATCACTATGAATAGTTATCAATGGTAGGTTTTTCTCATTTTTAACTTGGGCTCTAAAAGTTTTAAAATAGGAAAAGGCTTCAGATTTCTTTGTGAGAAAGTAGACCCATGTAAATCTAGTAAAGTCATCAACTAAAACAAATACATAGTATTTGCCACCAATGCTTCCAGTTTGTGAAGGACCGAACAGATCCATATGCACAAGTTGTAATGCATTAGAAGTTGAAACTTCATTAATTGATTTAAAGCTAGTTTTATGTTGCTTGCCAAATTGACAAGGATCACAAACTTTTGAAGAATCATATCTAAGATCCGGTAACCCTTTTACAAGTCCTTTCTTTGAGAGTTTTCTTAGGTTTCTCAAATTACAGTGTCCTAGTCTCCTATGCCATAGCCACGATTGGTCTTCTATTACACTTAAGCAAGGTAAGTTTTGGTTCCTAAGGTCTTCTAAGTTAATAGTGTAAACATTCTCTTGCCTATGGGCAGATAGAATGAATTCATCCTTGGAATTGTGAACTAGACACATATCATCTCTAAAATTCACAAGGTAACCTTCATCACATAATTGACTTATGCTGATGAGATTGTGCCTAAGACCTTTAACAAACAAAACATTTGAAATAAGAACTTTTCCAAGAAAAATGATATTACCTATACCAACAATCTTTCCTTGAGCATTATCTCCGAAGGTAACTCTTCCACCTTTTGTTTTGATAACCTTTTCAAAGAAATCTTTGTTTCCAGTCATATGTCGAGAACAACCACTATCCATGTACCAAATGTTCTTATTGGTACACTTCTGATTTTCCTGAAAAAGAAACAATTAGATTTTCGGAATCCAAACTTGTTTGGATCCAGAAGGATTAGATAAAAGAATTTTAGGAATCCACATTTGTTTTGCAAAATGAGCTTTATGAAATCCTAAGGATTGAGTTTTGTTAAGAGAACAATCTCTTCTCCAATGTCCACCACATTGACACTTGGAACAGAAAATGGTTTTTTTGAGGAACAAAATAGTTATTACTAAAAACAGGTTTGGAATAAGTATAACCAAGACCAGAACGATTTCTCAATGGTCTAATTTGAGAATACATCCTATCAAAGTTTTCTTTTCCATGAGTAAAGTTTGACAAACACTTTTTCAAGGATAAAATCTCTGACTTTAGTTTTAAAACCAAATTCTTGTTTTCTAAAACATTTGAATTTGAACTAGAGTTAGACTCTAAAATGTTTTTCTTTGAAATAGCAGTTTCAAGATCCTTAGAAAGTTTATCCTTTTCAGATTTGACTTTCTCAAGGGTTTTCAAAATACTTTCAAAATCAGAAGTTTTCCCATCAAGATCTTTAGAAAGATCTGAAACTTCTTTTGTCAAGATAGAAATTCTAGAATTCGCTTTTTCAAATCTTTTTTTGAGTTTAGAATTTTCATTCTCAAGTAACTTAGCAAATCTAGAGACTTCTTCAAAAGAAGGTAAAGTATCATCTTCTGATGATGAGGGTTCATCATTTGAAGATTCATAATATCTATTATCAACACAATTTGCATTTAAAGAGACATTTGTAACAGCTTCAGCACTATGTACCTTAGCCATGAGACAATGATCTTCAATTGGTAGTCTGGCTAGAAGTCCAATATTCCTTTGTCCTGACGTCTCATATTCTGAAGAATCATCTGAGGAATCACCTCCACTTGCACTCCACGTATCATTTGCTTTCAAGACCTTCTTTGTCTTATAAAACCTTTTCTTGTTTCTTTCAGAATGTTTCTCCTTTCTATCTTTCCTCTTTAGTAATGGACAATCAGGCCTTATATGTCCTGCTTTCTTGCATTCATAACAAGTTACCTCTGAATCTTTCCTGTCTTTCCTGTCTTTCTTTTTGAATCTATATTGAAAATCTTTCTTTCCCACAATCTTGTTCATCCTTCGAGCAAGATTAGCTAACTCATTGTCTGAAAGATTACAATCACTTGAATCCGAAACAACAACTTTCTTGGATTTAGACCTTGTAACCCTTTCAGGTGTTTTAGCTTTAGAAGCAAAAGCTACACTTCCATTCCCATTCTTCTTCTTATTGAAATCAGCATCTCTTTTCATTCTTGTCTCATGTTGTAGAAGAGTTCCAAAGAGTTCATCAAGAGTAATCTGGGAAACTTTTCTATTTTCATCAATAGCTGTTCTTTTCGACTCCCATTCATTTGGCATAATATCTATAATCTTATCAACAAGAGCTTCATCATCAAGACCTTTTTCTCCCATTGATTGTAAGCTGTTGACAATTGTCATAAACCTTTGTTGCACTTTGCAAACTGGCTCTCCATAAGGAAAAACAAAACCATGATACTCTGCTCGAAGCATTGCTCTCCTTGTTTCAATAACCTTGGATGTACCAAAATGAGTGACTTCTAATTTCTTCCAAATACAGTTGGCTGCTTCACATGAAGATATCTGACTATATATATTCCTGGTCATAGAGCATAATAAAGTATTGCGTACCTTGTAATTCAGTTGATATTCTTGCTTCTCTTGATTGGTGAAAGTACTAACTTCCTTGTCAGGAATTTTGTAACCCCCAGTAAGCATAATAAAATTGTCTACACCAGTATTGATGACGAAAGTCTTCATGCGATCTCTCCAATACTCATAATCATTCCCATCAAAGATTGGTGGTCTAGAAGGATTCAGATTATCAATTGATCCGATATTCATTCCTGCCATCTAATAACAAAAACAACTTTTCCACTCCACACGTTAGTGTAGTAAGTATTTAAAAAAAATAATAAGAAATAAAGCTAATAATACAAATCAGTGGAAAACCTCCTTTGATACCAATTGTTGGATCGAATAGTTGATATAAAAGTCTATTAGATGGAACAATACAAGAGGGGGGGTGAATTGTAGGTTTAAAAACCTTTGAGTTTTAGAAACAAAGAGATTAGTTTAAAAGATCTTAAACTAATACAAATACAAACACCCACAATTGTATTGAATGTAAAAGGTATGATGTATTGTAATACTATTGTAAAGTAAAACAATTGTATTCAAGGTGAACACAATAATCAGAGTAATACAAAAATGAATGGTTCTACCTTTAAAAGCGTATAGAACCAATTGATACAATATGTAAAAGAATGATTGTAATTGAAACAATTACAATTGAATATGTAAAAGAAGAAAGGAAACAATACAATTCCTTTCTAATACAAACAGCGGAAATGTAAAAGTAATACAATTCTTTTAACCCAAAGAGAAGGGTTATCCTTTCACCTAGGATAAAAAGGTCTGTCTCACCAACACCTTGGTGAGCCCTCGATACGATGATCGGCACGTCCGTCTGCCTATCCCCGGCAGCCCTCGATACGATGATCGGCTCGTCTGTCTGCCTATCCCCGGCAGCCCTCGATACGATGATCGGCTCGTCTGTCTGCCTATCCCCGGCAGCCCTCGATTTTGCAGGTAATCGGCACCTCTGTCTTTCAATTACTTGAAAGCCCTCGATACGATGATCGGACGCACAAGGCTGATGAGAGAAGTCACAGCGTCTCTCTCTAGAATCTTCGTAGTTCACATAATCTCTTCGTTCATCAGTTTGCTCATCGTTTTCTTCTCAGCTTCAAATGACCTCCTATTTATAGGCCTCGGGTTCCAACGGTCATATTGCCTCCAACGGTCATATTGAAACAGAAAACACGACATCGTTTTGATTAGTATATAACTAACTCAACGACATCGTTTTGTTAGGATAAGAGATATAGAAAATGTAAAACATGAGTACGATTCATATGCAGAGAGAGTTTTTTTAATAAAGTACCAAAACAAAAAATAATCATCTGAATAACAGTCAGTACGATACGATCGACAGAGTCAGTACGATACGTTTGACAGAGTCAGTACGATACGTTTGACAGAGTCAGTACGATACGTTTGACAGAGTCAGTACGATACGTTTTGGTCGGTACGATCAGTCATCGTACGATACGATAGACACAACTTGTTATTTACAAACATATGATAGAATACATTTGAGATTTTCAAATCATGACAGAATATATTTGTGATTTCCAAAACATGATGTAAAAGCCAAAAGAAGACTTTTGACTTAACACCTTGCACACCACCTCCTGGACCCCCTTGTATAGCAGCCACCCACCCCCTCCTGGACCCCTTTGGACTCTAGCCCCCCCAACCCTTCTGGACCCCCATGGATAGTAGCCCCCACACCCTACTGGACCCCACTAGACAGCAGCAACACTTTATTGGACTCCCATGGAGAGAAGCAACCCCCTACCTGACCCCCTGGATAGAAGCCCCTCCCCCTCCACTACTGGACCCCCTGGACAGAAGACCCCCTACTGGACCCCCCGGGACAACATCCCCCCTACTGGACCCCCACACACCACCCCTACTGGACACCCCCATTGACCCCTGTTGGACCCCCTTGAACCCCCTAGACCCCCCACATCCATTGAACCCCTTGCACACACCCCCTTGCACCCACCATGAACACCCCTTGCCCCCTGGACACTAGCACCCACCCACCTGCTGGATCCCCATAGACAGCAGCCCCCCTGCTGAACCCCCCCCCCCCCCTGTATAGCCCCCACCCTGCTGGACCCCCTTGGACAACTGCCCCCCTGCTGGACCCCCCTGGACAGCAGCACCCCCCCATACTATACCCCCTAAACAGAATCCCCCCCTGATGGACCCCCCGAACAGCCCCATAGACATCCCTTGCACATATCCTAAGGGATTATTGGTTATGAAGATTGACCAAAAAGGTGAGCTTCATGATTCTCCCTTAGATGTACCTACCAAATCATAAACTGTAGGGGCTGCTTGACCTAGTGTTGAGAGAGGTGTTTCCCCAGTGCCCTCAGATTTTGTATCCATAGTATATTTATAATATTTTAGAGAAAGACTTAATTTATATTTTAGTGGAATTTTGAGTTATCATGAACCTCCTGTAGTTGCATCTACATCTACTGCTCCACCTCCCTCGTCTTTAGTTGTTACTGATTCGATATTGTCTATAGTCAAATAGTATGTCAATGTTGTTATAGGTGATGTGCATTCATCTCATCAGGATTAATTGAGGTAGATTCTATAGAAAGGGTTTTCGAGGAATATGTTGACCAGTTGAATGTGATGACAACTCTACTCAAGCTATTCATGGAAGAGAATATTTCTTTAGTAGTATGGAGAGATGAAAAAATATTATTATAAAATTTTTCAATCTTATGAAGCCTTTATTATATATATCCAATACTCTAATGGCTGCTGGCTGGAAGTCAAAAGTGTAAAAACAAAGTGGACTCCAATGTCTTCACTTCTACTATGGTCAAATTTTCTATAGTACCCGCAAATTTGGTCTACGACACTTCGGCCCCCGGTCCACCGGAGCAGGCACGCGTTGCCCCCTGTAACACCCAGCGATATCACTTTGGTTCTTGACCAGTAACAGTTTCAGGCCACAAGATTCGGCCCAACCAGATCGAGCTACACCAATCCAACAATCTCCCTTATTGCATCCCTTAATGAGAAAGAGGTTAAGAGTGCACTTTTTTCTTTAAATCTTGAGAGTGTGACTAGTCCTGATGGGTTCCCAAATTAATTCTTTATGATCTACTGGTACATAGTTCCTGATGAGCTCATTAATACTATGAGGGAGTTCTTTAACCATTCCTAAATGCCCTATGGAATCAACTCCAATTTTATTTCCCTGTTCTCAAAGAAATAAAATGTTGTGGATGTAAAGGATTTCAGATCTATTGCTATTGGGAATACCTTTCCAAAAAATAGTAGCAAAATTATTTTTATGAGGTTAGGACACATTTCTCATGGATTTTTCTCTTCAAATCAATCCCATAGATATAACTTTGACAACCCCCTATACAGCCTTCCTAGACACCCCACCTTCACCCTGGCCCCTTCCATAAAGACCCCCCTAACCCCCCCCCCCCCCAAGGATAGTCCTAGGACACCACCCCTAGACATCACCTCCTGGACACCCCGCCTGCACAGTCCCCTTGCCCTGCAGACCCCAGACACCCCTAGGACACCACACTTGCACCCAACCCTATAGACCCCCCCATAAATCCCTTAGACACCCCTGACAACCCCTCCTAGAAACACCACCTACACCCTCCCCTGCCCTACAGACCCCCTGTCACCTCCTGGGCAGCACTCGGACACCCCACCTATACATCCCCTCCTAGAAAATTTTATATCCATCAATACCTTCACATAATTATGAAGAATGATAAATAAACAATGCCTTGAAACTTCTCTATGAATAGTATTTGTATGGATTAGTCTCAATAATAGATTTTAACCGCTTATAACTCAGACCCCTTAGTGGGATGGTAACAAAAATAACCTTATGTGGCTCATAAATCTAAATCTTGATTAAAATATCCTCAAAATTTAATACCAAAACATATTCATCATATGAATCTTGTTACCGAGGAATTATTGTGGGGATACTATCTTGATACTGGGATTCCTAGATGTTCCTTCAAGATCAATTTATTCAAGTCTTTAGATTTGATCATGTGGTACTTCTTATGGGATACTTTATATCCACGCGGATTTCCAAATAGGATCTCATATTAAGATAAAATATTTGTCTCTACCCCAATGTTCTCGGTGAACATAATGGCAGTTTACATTAATACTTTTTAGTTAAAAGATGGATCAAGTAAGGGGATATATTTTTGACTTTCCTTTTTGTGATTTGAATATAGTTTTTCTCATGCATCCTGGAATCCAGGAGGCAGGCGGCTGGTGCGGGTGTGAAGGTAGGCGGTTGGGGGATGGTAGGGGGCTTGTGGGGGATAGAATAAGTGGCAGGGGGATGTTATGGGATAGATTATAGGTGGTTGGGGGATGTTGGGCATTTGGAAAGGGCGAGTGTGGTTTGGGATATAAGAGGTCGAGGACTAGTGAGGGTGGGAACAGGTGGTTGGGGCTATTTTACAGGTGGAAAAGGACTAGCATTACTGTTTTGCAGGAGGATGGGGTTGGTGGCTGGTGCGGGATGGATTGCATGAGGATGGTGCTAGTGCATGCTTGAATGAAGGTGGAAGGGGGCTGGAAATCTAGTGGAAGGGGGCTGGTTATAGGTGTTGGGGTATGGTGTGTGCTGATTTAAAGGAGTCGGGGGGGGGGGGGGCTATTACTTGTTGGAATCCTCTTGGGAGCTAGCTGAAATGAAGGTGGAAGGAGGCTGGAGTGGACTGGATGTGACTGGAGTAGGGCCAAATCACGGCCATACAGTGGCGTGACCGCGGTGTGAACGTCGCTTGACTGCGGCGTGACCGCAGCATGACCACAGCGTGATAGCGGCATGAATGCGGCGTGACCACGGCATGACCACATCATGACCATGACATGTTTTCCTGATCCAGTGACATTTTAGGGGCAGCATCTTCTGGCCAGGAGCGAAGGGAGCGGGAGGAGGTGGGGTAACATTCTGGTCGTCTCCCCATTGGCAAAAATTGGGACTAGTTAGTCCCAACATTGATTACAAGACTCATGGAATACTATCACTGCGAACCACCTCAGGGTGTCATCCAAGTGCAGGGCCAAATGAAGACATTACCATGACATGACTATGGAGCGACTGCGGCGTGACCGTAGGGTGACCACGGCGTGACCACGACATGACAACAGGGTGATCGCGGCGTGACCGTAGAGTGTTGGACCTATCCAGCGACCTCCGCAAGGTAGCATCTTCAGGCCATGAGCGAAGGGAGCGGGAAGAGGTGGGGAAACATTCCAGCTATCAACCCACTAGATGAAATTGTAATTTTTCAGTCTCAACATAGATCACAAGACTCAGAGATTATAATAATTGGGGACCACTATGGGGTGTCTTCCTAGAGCAGGGATAAATCAAGACATTAACATGGTGTGACCGGGGCATGGCCGCAACGTGCATGTGGCGTGAACGCGGGGTGGTGTCCCGGTCCTGCGACATCCACGGGGAAACATCTTCTGGCCAGGATTGAACGGAGATGGAGGAGGTGGGGCAACATTCTTACCGTCGCCCTGCTGGAAAATGATATAATAGTTCAACTATTTTATATGCTATAACACGGGATCGCCAAAAAAGGATATATCAAGCGACACAATGATGGAACATCTAAAGGGAAAAAAATAACAAAAAATAATTATACACCCTACACAAAGAATTTAAAAATTCATTCACATTCCCTAAACATGGAAATTTTATTTATAAAATTCAATGAGTGAATAATAAGGTGTCACAGTCAAATAATATGGATACTCGGGAAATGTAATTTGAGTTAAACAAGTATTATTATAAAATTTATATTATTCAAGGAAAAAAAAAACTAACTAGCCACAAAAAAACACCAACAAGAGGCATATGAAATACTCAAACCAAATCTAAAGATGATAAAAATAACAATCACTACTCTTTGGTTTAAGAAGACAGCTCACTTCTATTGGAGGGGTTTTATTATAAAATCATGGCATTGATTTGTCACATAATTCATTTAATGATATTTAAAATTTATTCTAAATCTCATTTAGCACAAATCAAATGCAATAATTTAAACAACTAGATCAACATAACTATCAATGTGAGTTTTCGAAGATAGCGCATCTCCTTTGGATGTTTTTTTAATAAAACATGACTGTATTTATCAAATGAAACAATTTTATTGAAGAACAGTTATTCAAGATATGAAATTCAATATGATTAAGCAGAATTAAGGAAGAAGCTAAATTCAAAATAATGAATTCTTGAATTAATGATGCTATAAGAGGGATCCGACCTCAAGGTGGAAACAAACTGTCCACTTCAGCACTTGGAGCTTTCTAACTAAAAGTTTATACTCCCCCATTGGGTATATGCACCTTCACACACATGCAAGGATGTCTAGCCACTATGGACACACCTGCATGGTCATGAGCATGTCCAAGGGAATCCTTGAACATATTCTTATATGCATATACCAGTCTCCAGTCACCTAGTTATGCATTTATATATATATATACATGGGCACACATACCGACATACATTCATAATCACTGTCATGGATGACTATACACATAACGGGGGAACCCACATACATATAATTTCTTACCTATGCACATGCAGGCAAGTCGCCCTTAACTTGTCTACTCCAAAACAACGACCAGGGATCAACGCACTACACAATGGATATTAGGAACATTATAACACATATAGTGGGTTACATAACCAGTGAGAACCCAACCAACAACAATAAAGCCTTACCTCAATTGGGAGAACCAAATACCCCCAAACCAACATGAAATGATCCAACGCCCTACTGAAAATATAATATGGAGTCAAAAACACTAAAATCCCAAAATACATGAGGTTTGAGACAAGTAGTAACCATATAATCTTACCTTGGATCAAATCCAGTGGACTGAATCAATCTGATCAACATTTTCACACTTCATAGAATATAATTACCCGTTGTCCATAGAAATAAGTAAAAGACCTAAGTGGAAAATGCAATAAAGAAATTAAAATAAAAACTAAACTAAAACATACCTATCTCATGTGACTATACACACCACCGCTAAACATATAAGAACCACAATGACCCATGGGACAAATCATGTTCCTTCATGCAAGGGGAAAATAGATCCATGGTTTAAAATGATACTATCAAATATTACATTGCAATTAATTAACAATTATTCTTCCTATTAATGGTATATAATTAGTTTGGCTTGAGTTTCATCTTAATTTCATTTTTTCCGATACAATATTTTATCCCCCCCGATAATGAAAGTTTACTAGAGGACACAATTTCATATCAAATAGAATATATCATAACAAAAAATGGATCCATAACTATGAATAAGGGAGAACATGATAAGAAAAAATGATTGATCATATAGTCTGATGAGTTAGACAAGGATAAACCAAAAAACAAAAAACATCGAGTGTTCACTAATTGCTCAAGTGTATATGATATTATTGAACAATAATAAACATGTGAAAGAAGATAAAACCATATTTCCTCAACATAAATGGTTAGAATGTGAGAAATAATAATGCAAAATGAATATCAAACACTTTTGGGCTACAAAGAAAAGGTCCCCTGTGTTGAGAAGAACGCTTAATAAACTTGATGGTGATAAAACCACATTATTAACATAATTTTTGATATATAACAACACTCGAATGAAAATTTTACATAACACACACTTCACACACACACACACACACATATATATATTTTGATGGAAAATATTTTTTCAAAATGAATACTTCATATGTGACACCCCGACCCAAGTTACCAAGAGTCGGTGCAGTATTTTAATTCATTGGTATGATTACAAGGAATCATGTCCCAAAGGAACTATCAGTTTAGAAGTATTCGAAAATAGATTACATACATGAATGTTACATTACAATATATAATATAAAAAACAACATAAATAATCCTTTACGAACACCATTATTCCCTTGGCTTGACCCTGCATATCAATCCCAATACACTTCTTGGAATCCTGGGAAAAATTAAACATAGAAAGGGGTGAGCTCAGATGCTCAGTAAGGGTAACACTACTATGGAAACATTCATAAATAAGCATAAACATTTAAGGAAATGTATAACTACAACAGAATACTTTTATACTTGAACTTAAACATAATATTGAAAAAATTAAATGATGTAATGTTATTTACTTATTCACATGGATATTTTATTATTCGAATAATCACATGCAATATCACTAACCACTTTCATAATGATGGAATGCATAATTACAGACTATCATAACCACATAGTCAAGGCATTGTTCCAAGACTACAAATAATATTTTGTCAAGGCCTTGTTCCAAGTCACTAGATTGTCTCATGAGACCTACCGATGCATTGAAGAGCTATAGCGAGCTCCACCAGTCACTTACTACGTCTAGTGCATTCCTCATATGAAAAGGTTTAAACATAACATAATATTTCGTATTAAAACTGGCATATGAAATGTCAATACTTTACCAATAAACCATGAATGGTATAATGATAGCACATCCACAGTCAAACATATCACAAAACCTTCAATACAATATAGAATATTTGTATCATAATAAATCAACTTCGAACATGTTTAAAATCCATTAAATTATTTTGACATAGATGAAAATGATTTCTAAAACTCTTTTTGAGAGAAATGTCACTTTTCCATGTAAACATTTAAAAGTCAGACAATTTAGAAAGTAAGACATTTAAATACATTTCTTAATCAAAGTGTCTCATAACACATTGAATCTTTTGAATGTTATTGACATTTTAAAAAATTCATGTCCATTTATATAAATCCATAAAACCATTTTGAAAATGTGGACAATAATGATAATGGTTTAGAAAAATAAATCATTAAAACATTAGAAATTATGTTTTAGTAAAAAGTAACATAAAATAATCTCTTTGAAAACTATTTTATGAAACATTTACATGGAAAATAAATATGTCTCAGTAGATACTTACATAAAAATACAATATCGGATAATAAAGGGATTGTGAAATTAACCCTTACCAATTTGGTAACTTACGAAACATACACCCCATGAACGAGGTATCATACAATGATTATGTAAATAAACATTAATTTAATAGTATTATACAAATAATAAAATTATGGGAAGTACATACACCACATAAATGGTAATAGTTGCGATATGGAATGAATCTCACAGGAATACGGAGTGAGATGAAAACCCCTTACCTTGCACATTCCATTAGTCAAGGGTACATTTAACATTTTAAAATAAGACCATAGTATGTTATTAAATTATAACAGAACCCTATTAATATTTATGATATCATACATTATTCATTTATGACTTTATACTACCCATTCAATAATACCTTCCATGTTAAATTAATATTTTATGTAATAATCGCTTTCTTTATCATACGTCTTTTAACTTGTTACTCTTGATTGTATCACATAGATCATGATTTAAATACTTCTAGAAAATAAAAAATTATTTATATATCAAATATATTTAGAATATAAATTTGTATAATATACATACATATGAAATTGAAAACACCGTTTATGGAGACGGTAGTCCATACGTACGCATAAACGTTGTTTCTGTTTTCATAACGTATTGAACAGATCTAAGTGAATAAAATATATGTAAGAATATATATATAAAAATATATATATTTAGTATAATTATTATGTCATATATTAAAATCATATTAGTAATATTTATTTTTATAATCATCGATGAATGGTGAATGTGGAAATTAGTCTCATCGCGTCGTGAAGATGGTAATCCTTACGTACGCATGAGCGACAATATCATTTCCTTAATGGTGGGGAATTGGATGGTATATTATTTTTATAGAGACATTATCATGTTATTTTAACTATTTATATATATATATTACTCCTTATTATATCCATCCATATAACATAGTGTTGAATAACAAATTAAACCTCGACGTGGAGACAATTAGCCATACGTACGCATTCATGGTGGCATTATCTTGCATTAGATGGATTAAATAATGAATATAGTTGTGAAATATTTATAATAACATTAATGTATATATAATATAATGTAGTTATTATTTTAGAATGGAAATAAAAATGAATGATGAAGTGGAAGAAGAATGGAATTTGAAAGAGGATGGTGAAATCATTACCTCTTCTTCGGGTTCATCCTTTTGATTTGATCTAAAGGGCACCTTAGGTTGGATTTTGGATCTAAATAAGGCCTCTAGGTTGAAGTTAGGGAATATTGGAGGATATTTTCATAGGGTTTGTCCAATAAAAATGGCATTGGAGGTGTGATTTTGAGAGAAGGGGAAGTTCCCTTTTATTAGAGGGGTGGGGGAACCTTTGAAAAAGATTAAAGTATTAATTTATTCTACAATCATATTCTGTTTATAATGGTTCCAAATGAATTTATTTTGAGCCTTACGTGGTTATGGGTCGAAATCCTATCATCCAATAGGTTTTATAAATGTTTAGGTAACCATTTTAACCTTATCATTTAGATTTAACTCTTAGTTAAATAGTTTAACTTTTACCATGTCTTCTTTTATTCTTACTATATATGGTTAAAAAACATATCATAAATATTCCATGAGAATCTCAAGTGGCTCAATAATGACAAATATAAAATTATTTATGCCCTTTGGACCAATAATATTGTATTTGTTTTAAAACAATAATATAGTATTATATTAAACAATAATATAGTATTTGTTTTAAATATTAATTTATGTCAATTTTGACACTATTTGGTATTTTGATTTTTTGATATTTATCAAAACTTTATTACTTATAACAAGATACGTTTAATCATCCCTAACATGTCCTAGTCACCTATAAAATTAGTGGATGTCCTAAAAACGTTGAAATTATAATTATTTTAATATTTATAAGAAAATTTATTTGATTCTTTCATTAATAAGGTAATTACTGCATTATCATTCTGTCATTAATAAATTTAATTATTTATTGTATAAAAATTATAAATAAAATAAAATGATTTTGGAAATATTTTTATATTTCTAATGAATATTTATAGTTGAATATATCTTATGTATGACCCTATATTAAAAATGGTTTAGATAATAAACATAGAATTTAACACTTTTAACTCCTCTTTAAATTAAATAATAATAAATGTCCTAATCTAATCCAAGTGAACCTAAAGGGTCATATTTAATTTCTAAGGTTGTTCTGGGTGGAATTATTCTAAATAAAAAGAATTAGGACATGTTTTAGGGTAATAATAATATAATTTTTACCCTTAATTTCCTTATTTACTTTTAACCGTGGTAAATAAAAGTAAAAAGTTACTATTCACCAAAAATATTTTTATCTTATTGAACCACATTTTCTCCTTGATATTAACTGTGTCTCTCGAATTTTAGAAATTCCACTCAAAGAAGCAGTAAAATTATGTTTTATGCGAATTTTCAAATTATTCTAGGTGGAGTGTAAAAGATGAAGAGAATGTCAATAAAATTTTTTTATTTCTAAAATTATTATAAATAGACTCCAATTAATTAAATTGAACTTATATAGGTATATATAAATATTTTTACCTAAAATAAAATTAAATAAACTAAATAATTATTTTAATAAAAATTTGGTTTTAAACTATAACTCAGTGTTTTTCACTTTTCATCAAAAATTAATCTTTTTTAGAAAAATACCAAAACATCAACCCTAGGATAATTTCAATAATCCGAATCCAAAAAGGATGTATATTTTACCAAATTCAAAACATAGTAGTTGAATTTAATAACTTAAAATTAATTCTTGTTGTCAAAACAAATAGCATGTTTTCAAGAAACAATAATTATTAAATGATTGACAGTTGTTTATGTATTATTTCAATGTGAAAATAATTCAAATGTCCAAAATTGGATTAAAGGGTAAAAATATAATCTAATTATACTTCCCAAGAATGAAAATTTATATTTCAACACCATAAATTATTTTGATTAAAAATGTTTTTTTTATTAAACATATAGTATTTTTCACTATTCACCAAAATATGAATGTTATCGTAAAAACACAAAAAAAAATTGAAACTAAATTATTATGTCCCAATTCAAAATAAAAGTTTATTTTTTGAAATTGAATTTATAAAGGTTTCAATTATTGGATTTAAAAAACCGTTCACAATTAAAAGGCGTTAAAATTTTATTTTTTGAAAAATTAATCTTTTTTCTGGAAAAAAAATTTTCTCTTACATTATGTCTAAGAAACTCATTATATGGATTCAAAAATTATAAGGATTATATAATGTTAATATTTTAGTTAATACTATTCATAATTACTTTGGAACAGATGGATTGGTAAGTCGTGATGCGCTTGAACTCTGTGTTGCGTGTAGTGCAAGTTATTGCAATACATTGATGAAATAACATAATTTGAAATCATGGGGTGTTACATTTATCCCTACATAAATAAATTTCACCCTCACAATATAAACTTGTTCTTCGAAAATAAAAGGTTGAAAATAGAACGTACCTCTATGGGAAAACCCACATCAGAAATTGGGTTCATATAATCTAGACTTTATAAGAGGAAAAGGGGAATGAAAAAGTCACCTCAAAATTATTATCTCAATTAGAAGAACATTGGTTGAAATTAGAGACATATAATTGGAGGAAAAACGTAAATTTTAATAGGGTGTGAATGAGGTCATCAATAAAAAACAATTATAGAGTTGTGGGCCTCAGAGCCACCAATCTATGATGATTTAAAATACCATCTCTTCAACAATATATAAGGTATTAGGATAACACTCTTTTGTTTTAAGATCCATTCCATAAAGATTATTAATTAATTTATCCATAAAATTAGAGGGAATATATATATATATATATATGTAAATATATACTTGACAAGTAGAGTTTCATCCTCCAACTAATTTCTACCACAAACTCATATTTCACTCTAAAAGATTTCCAATAAAAACATATTCTATTAATCATAATAATATTGGGTTCCAAAAATAATGAATTTATAATTCACATATCATACCCGTTAAAAAACAACATTATTCAATCCAGGAAATCACGTGGGTCAGTGATAGGTGATACATCCTTGCCTCCCTTCAGTTGCTAGTTCTTGTCTCACGGCCTTGCCGGACGTGACAGATTGTCGCCCAACCTTTGGGTTGTCCTTTTTATGGAAATCCAAAAATAACATTTACAATAGTATCCAATTTCAAACTTAATACATTACATCCTTTAGAATTATCCAAAATACATATATCCATACTCTCAGTCCAAAGTTTATAAGGAAGTTAAACATAATTAGGATCCTTTTTTCCTGGGAATAACATGTGAACACCTTCATCGTGAATTCTTTTACAACACCACAACATCCTGAATTACCAAAATCAACTATCTCATATTCCAGAATCACCCCCTCATTATCAGGACCATATTAAGGATTGCCTTTTCTTCAACCATTTATTTTCCAAAAATTGGATCTTACTTTTAAGTCAAATTTCTTAGAACCATATAATATCAAATCCTCAATAAAATAGTGTTGTAGTACCTTCTATATTTATCTTCATAATTCATGTAACCAGTATACTGTGGATACAACACTCAAATGAAATAATTCTATAATAACAAAAAAGAACACTAGTCTTTCTTCTTCATCTTAGGTAGTATCGTAACATGATTATTATCCAATAACATCATTGTAGGTATACTCTTTTGAATGATACATTGATTCACATAGCGTCTCAACGCCTTCGAGATGAGGTATTTTACATTTGAAAACTTTTTCTTACCCTTGCAATCATGTACTTGGTTTCCTTTTCCTCCACACATATAACAAATTCCCATTCCCTTCAATCATTTACCAAGGTGATTCATTCCACATTTTCATATATTGGAAAATCCTTCCTTACCTTATTCCCTTTATATATCTTTCTTTCTAACATCCTTTTCTTATGTGGCTTCCATTCAATGCCATAGGATTTAGAGAATTATTTACTGATCTTATTAACACACGAAACTATTTATTCATATGATGAAAATAATTGGGAGACTATTTCCTTTCTAAAAGTTGGATTAATGCCATGAATGATAGGACCCTTCTTACTCTTTGGATTATACATATTACTGGAGTTCTCAATCATTCTACTGGGCACCATTTCTATACTAGATTAGTATATGAATCACAATACATAAATCCAAACATGTAAAATACCTAACATAAATTGAATAGTTTATGGATATAATCCATAATCATACAAATGATTTCTTTGAGGAAGTATATACTCATAAACCCATCATAATGTCTTGTAAAGAAAATTAGAATTATCCTAAGCATATCCCTCGGGAGTTTCGTAACCAAGAGTGAAGCATGGCTCGTTGTCGTGCACCAGTTCTCATTCAAGTCTAGCTCAAAGTGGTGCTTTTGGGTTTTACCCCTGGGTACATTTTTGCAAGCCACCTCTACCTGCTCGTAACCAGGAAAAGATGTATTACATTGAAAACTCAAAAAATCTCCACATTACCAAAATTCAAAGAAGTTATTCTATACTTGTCCTCAATTTCTATCTTAGGGTAATGTGCTATAATCCGAGTTTATCTAAATCTAATTTCCAATTTTATTGCTAAACATTCTCTGATACCAAATGTAACGCCCCGACCCGAGTTACCCAGAGTCTGTGCATTATTTTAATACATTGGTATGATTACAAGGAATCAAGTCCCGAAAGACCGATCCGTTTAGCAGTCTTGTAAAATAGATTACATACATGAATGTTACATTACACTCTATAATATAAAAAACAACATAAATAATCCTTTATGAACGCCATTATTCCATTGACATAACCCAGCATATAAATCATAATACACTTCTTGGAATTATGGGAAAAATAAAACAGAGAAATGGGTGAGATTAGATGCTCAGTAAAGGTAACAATACAACGAACACAATTATAAATAAGCATAAATATTTAAATAAATGTATAACTAAAACAAAATTCTTTTAAACATGAACTTCATCATAATATGGAAAAAATAAAATTATGTAATGCCATTTACATATTCACATGAATATTCTACTAGTCAAAAAATCAAATTCAATATCACTAACCACTTTCATTATGACAGAATGTATAATGCCATACTATCATAACCACATAGTCAAGGCCTTGTGCCAAGACTACAAATACAATTTTGTCAATGCCTTGTGCCAAGAAACTAGTTTGTCTCATGTGACCGACCGATTCGTCTAGGAGTTATAGCGGGCTCCACCTATCACATACTAAGTCTAATGCATTCCTCATATGAAAAGTATTAAACATAACAAAAACATTCGAATTAAAACCGACATACGAAATGGAAATACATTACCCATAAACAGTGAATGGTATAAAAATAACACATCCACAATCATACATTTCAAAAAAAACATATTTAAAATACATAGGATTTTTATCATAATAAATCAACTTCCAACAAGTTTAAAATCCATTAAAGTATTTTTTCATATATGAAAATGATTTGCAAAACAATTTGAACGAAATGTCCCTATTTCATGAAAACATGTAAAAGTCGCACAATTTATAAAGGAAAATATTTAAATACATTTTTTAATCAAAGTTTCCCATACCTATTTGAAACTTTTGAAATTAAGTAACATTTTAAAACATTCATGTCCATTTAAATAAATCCAGAAAACCATTTTGAAAACGTGGACATTAATGAGAATGGTATAGAAGAATAAATCATTAAAACATTTAAAATGATGTTTTAGTAAAAAGTACATTAAAATAATCCCTTTTAAAACTATTTTATGAAACATGGACATGTATAATAAATATGTCCCAGTAGATACTTACGTAAAAAACAACCTCGTATAATAAAGAGATTTTGAAATTAACCCTTACAAATTTGGTAACATAAGAAACATAAACCCCATGAAAGAGGTATCATACAATGAATATTTAAATACACATAAATTAATGTGTATTACATAAATAATACAATTATGGGCAGTACATACACCATATAAAAGTTAATAGTGGAAATATGCCACAAATCTCATGGGAATAAGGAGTGAGATGAAAACCCCTTACCTTGCAGTTTCCATTAGTCGAGGGTATACTTAACCTCCTGTATGAATACCATATTATGTTATCAAATTATACTATAATCATAATAATGTTTATTATATCATACATTATTCATTTATGACTTTATACTACCCATTTAATAATAATTTCCATGTTAAATTAACATTTCGGGTAATAATCGCTTTCTTTATCGTACATGTTTTAACTTGTTAATCTTGATTGTATCACATAGATCATGATTTAAATACTTAAAGAATATAAAACATGATTTATATATCATATATATTTATAATATAAATATGTATAATAGACATATATATGAAATTTAAAACACCGTTTATGGAGACAGTAGTCCATACGTACGCATGAACACTATTTCTGTTTTCATAATGTATTGAACAGAACTAAGTGAATAAAATATATGTAAGTATATATATATATATATATCTAGTATAATTATTATGTCATATATTACAATCATATTATTAATATATATTTTTATAATCATTGATGAATGGTGAATGTGGAAATGAATATCATCACGTCATGGAGACGGTAATCTGTACGTATGCACGAGCAACAATATCATTTCATTAAAGGTGTGGAATGGGATGGTATATTAATTTGAAAGAAACATTATCATGTTATTTTCATTATTTATATACATATTACTCATCATTATATCCATACAAATAACATAGTGTTGAATAAAAAATTACACCACGACGTGGAGATGGTAATCCGTACATACACACGCATGCTGACATTATCATTAATAAGATGGATTGAATAATGAATATAGATGTGAAATATTGATAATAACATCATAGTATATATAATATACTGGAGTTATTATTTTATAATGGAAATATCAAATAATGATGAAGTGGTAGAAGAATGGAACTTGAAAGAGGGTGGTGAAATCATTATCTCTTCTTCGGGTTCTTCCTTTTGATTTGATCAAAAGGGATACTTAGGATGACATTATGAACAAAATAAGGCCTATATGTTGAATTTATGGATGTTGAGAGGATATTTGGGTTGGTTTTGGCCGAGCCAAATGGCTTTGGCTGTGTGATTTTGAGAGAAGGGAACGTTCCCTTTTATAAGAGGGGTGAGGGGAAACTTAGGAAAAGATTAAAGTATTAATTTATTATACAATCATATTCAGTTTATAGTGGTTAAAAATGAATTTATTTTCAGCCTTAGATGGTTATGGTCCGAAATACTATCAACCAATAGGTTTTACAAATGTTTAGGTTACCATTTTAACATTATCATTTAGATTTAACCCTTAGTTAAATAGTTTAACTTTTACCATGTCTTCTTGTATTCTTACTATATATGGTTAATAAACAAACTCTAAACATCAAGATAAACTCATGTAGCACATTAATGAAATATATAATATTATTTAAGCCATTTGGACAAACCTTAAATTTTTAGGAATTTGATATCAATCAATAATATAGTATTTGTTTTAAATATTAATTTATGTCAATTTTGACACTATTTGGAATTTTGTTTTTGTGAAAGTCATCAATACATGATTACTTCTGAAATGATACACTGAATCAGCACTAAAATGTCATAGTCACCTCTAAAATTAGTGGATGTCATAAAAACATTGAAATTATATTTATTTTAATATTTATAAAACCATTTATTTTATTATTTCATTAATAATGTAATTACTGAATCATCATTGTGTCATAAATAAATTTAATTATATAATCAATAAAAATTATAAATAAAATACCATGATTTAGGAAATAGTTTTATGTTTCTAATGATTTTTTAGTCTAATTTATCTTATGTCTAACCCTATATTAAAAATGGTTTAGTTAATAAACATTGAATTTTACACTTTTAACTCTTCTATAAATTAAATAATAATAAATGTTCTAATATACTCCATGTTGACCTAAAGGGTCATATTTTATTCCTAAGTTTGTTTTTGGTCTAATTAAACTTATACAATATAATTACGACATGTGTTAGGGTAATAATAATATCATTTTTACCCATAATTGCCCTATTTACTTTTAACCATGGTAAATAAAAGTAAAACATGACTATTCACAAAAAAATATTTTTATCTTATTGAACCACATTTTACTCCTTGATATTATCCTAGTCTCTAGAATTTTAGAAATTCCACTCACAGAAGCGGTAAAATTATGTTTTATGCAAATTTGTAAATTGTTTTAAGAGGTGGGTAAAAGACGGAGAAAAGGTCAATAAAATTTTTATATATCTAAAATTATTATAAACTAACTTCAATTAATTACATTGAAAATATATAGGTATTATATATCTATTTTTACCTAAAATAAAATTAAATGTAATAAATAATTATTTTTATTAAAATTTTATTTTAAACTATTACTCAGTGTTTTTTAATATTCATCAATAAATTGAACGTTTTTAGAAAAATACAAAAAATTCACCATGGATAATCTTGATATTCTGAATCCCAAAATTAAGTCTATTTTACCAAATTCAAAACATAGAAGTTGAATTTATTAATTTTAAATTAATTCTCATTGTCAAAACAAATAACGTGTTTTTAAGAAACAATAACTATCAAATGATTGACACTTGTTTATGTATAATTTCAATATAAAATAAATTTCAATCACCAACATTGTATTAAAGGGTAAAAATATAATCTCATTATACTTCCAAAACCTTAAAATTTATAATTCAGCATTATTAATTATTTTGATTGAAAAAGTTGTTTTCAGTTAAAATATAATATTTTTCACTATTCACCCAAATACGAAATTATCATAAAAACACCAAAAATTTATTAAAACTAAATTATTATGTCCCAATTATAAAAAAAAAGTTTATTTTGTCAAATTGAATATATAAAAGCTTCAAATATTAGATTTAAAATGGGTTCACTATTAAAAGGGAGTAAAATTGAATTTTTTTGATAAATTAATCTTTTACGTGAAAAAAATGAATATGTTCTTGCATTATTTCTAAGAAACTAATAATATGTATTCTAAAATTATTAGGATTATATAATGTTCAAAATTCAATTAATACTATTCATAACCACTTTTTATCGTCTGGTTTGGTAAGTCGTGATGCAGTTGAACTCAGTGTTGTGTGTAATGCAAGTTATTGCATTACATTGAAGAAATAACGAACTATGAAATCATGCGGTTTTACATAATATAGTGTTGTAATTCCACTGAAAAAATCAACATGGAGAAAAAAAAATTCTTAGTTGAATCGAATAAAGGATTGAGAGATCTACGATTCAAGGTATCATACAAATGAGGTAGACATGAATTAGGGTTGAAAGCCTGGAGAGATCCTTTTCGGGGAATGTGAGATCGTGATGGTGGAAGTGAGCTCACCATGTAGGGTTCATTCATGGGAGGTAGGGTTAGAGAAAGAGATTTTGTTTAGTGGAGAGATATATTCGAGGAGAGATTTTGTTCGACGAAAGAAGTGAGCTCGCAGGTTCATTCTCAGGAATTAGGGTTCGATGGTGGAGAGATCTGTTCAACAATGTTCGGAGAGATCTGTTCACGGGTTAGCTACAATTATTTGTGATTTTTATTCCCAATGGTTTATAATACCTTAGTGAAATCTTATTTGGGGTGGGGGGGGGGGTTCACTATTGTTTGTAAGAACCATGGTAAAATATTTTTTATTGTAATATATTACGAATTGTTTAACGAAACCGTTGGGAAAACACATCAAATTATTACTTAAACCAGCGGGTTTTCACATACCATTGGTATGCAGGTTCTGGTTTAAGTGGGATTTAAACCAGTGAATGTAATTTAAAATATCATATTGAATCTAATTATATACAGGTAAATTCATGCAATGTTTTAGTGGAATCAACCCCACAAAAGGAGGACAGATTGTGGGATCAAAATCTATCTTTATAGGATATAATTAAAAAAAGTATAAAAAATGTCATGTATTTTAAAAGAAAATTTGTTAAATCCATTCAGAAAACAACTACTGGTATTATACAAAATCTGATTAGTTGAAACTAATATCAAGCCATGATATAATGAAATAAATATTGTGTAAATAGAAGGGCATATTTGGAGAAACCTAATCATGAAGAAATAGGGGAGTTAGAGATGGATTGTAATGGTTATTCAACCTTATGTAAGAATAAAGAAACTTATAGGGACTAACTACAACCTCCTGACCCACCCCTTGCCCCACTGCCCCACTGCTCCACCCCCTCCCCTACACTATAGTCCCCCTGCCACCTACACCCTGCTCTACAGAACTCCCCCTACCCCCTACCCCTGCCCCTGCCCCCTACCCCTGCCCCCTCCCCCCACCACCTATCCCCCCACCCTACCCCTAGCCTGCATAACCCCCCCTACACCCACTAGCCCCTAGCCTACACCGACCCCCAATCCAGCACACCCACTACGAGTCAAAACAATCTCTACAGATGCTCATGGTATCTCAAATGATACCATTAAGGATTAAAATGGAAAACATAAATGCAAGAATTTCAAACAAGCTATATAAGAATAAACTACCATAAGTGTATCCTTATATATATTCTCACTTGCATAAGCATGAGATATGATTTTTTTTCTGGTTCACTGCATAGAATGCGTCCCTATCCACAGACATAGCTTATCATGGAAAAGCATACATAAAAAGAAATCCAGTACTTGTGAAAACATTGAGACAAATAAAACCTCATAATGATATATTAATAATGATTTACATTAATAAAATGGATGAGAAGTATTCATAGAGAGGAAGACATTTCAAAAGGACCATCAGAGTTTGAGAAATAATATTTGAAAAACGAGGTCCAATGAAAATTTAATCCAAAATCCTGTACCAAAAAGCACAGAATAGTAGTTATCTAACGAAAGTAAAAATGTAGTATTGTGTTGAAATTGATTGTAATTAACTCTCAATGTCATCAATGATTATGTTTCTTAATTGTGACTTATAGGCATCCTCAATCTCCTAAATGGAACAGGTCCAAAAAATGACTAAAAGAATTCAGTGTGAAATTTGAAAATTAAATATTAATAAACAAATGAATGGATGGGTGTACCATAGCTGAATCTATTAAATCATTATCCATGTTGTTGGTGAGGGGGATAGCATGTTTGTCACTATCAGGGGACTCTGATCTCCCTTATAATGTGATCATCTATTTTTCTGAGGATAGGGAGGTTTTTGAATTGATTTGTAGGAAGAAGATGAAGGAGGCTCAATAACAACATGAGGATTTCTCCTACTCAGACCCCATGACCCTCCCCCCTGCACAAGCCCCCTGAATGACCCCCTTTCCCCCCTACAGACCCTCCTGGACACCCCTCCCCCTGCTATTCCACCAGTGTAGGTTCTTTTATGTTGGATGTTTTAATGCGAAAACATGGATTCTAGACCATCCCTGTCCATTTTCCATGTGGGTATGCTTTCTTTCTACTCATAGTGGTTGACCAGTGAATTGATATCCCTCCATTGTATAATCTCTATAAGGGAATTTAGGTGAGGGTGATAGATAAAATTTCATCAGGATAGTTGTATGAAATTTCCATGTTTGAGTGATCATGGGTTTTAGTAGAATCAAGGGAACCTATTCTACCCCTACACATATTTTCAATGGTTGGGGAACCTAACCTATTGAATTCATTTCTTGGAATTACATAATATTATTTGAATCAAAATTTGAGTATTTTTTATGATTATGATGACTAATTTTCCCTATGTTACTCATTATATCAGTTTTTCAAGATACAAAATTCTTAATGGGGTCACCAATCCCTGATATTGATTCCCAATGATACTCATCCTCTATAGGTTAGTCAGCAAATTTATTTTAGGCTCAAAATGAGGAATTAAAATCCTACATCATCTCTTTGCATATATCTGATGGCACCCATATGCGTCCCTGGAAATGCAAGATCTCATCCTTCCCCACTATCCATCCAAGAAGAGGGTCCTCTCCTGACACACTCTCCTGTAGGACTAAGCATTCTGAGTCTGATAGATGCCTCATCTGTACTCGATCATGAAAATAATATGTAACAACTCAAAAAGATAGGAAAGTCTATCCCTATCTACCGTGCACCTCCATGTGCATCTCAGAGAACAGATCCATAAGCTGCCACTCACTACTGGCCTCCAGATCTACCTGGATCTGAGTTATCTTTCTCAGCGCAATAGGAACTGCATTTCCCATTCCCGGCGTATAGGCGAGCTCGAAGTCATAAGATTGAAGATACTCGACCCACATGAACAATATCATATTCAGATAATGTAGAGTGAAGATATTCTTGAGACTCTTGTGGTCGGTGAAAACCACAAAGTGCTCTCCCTGAAGGTATTGTCTCCAATAGTATAAGACATGAACAAAAGCTTCCAACTCCAGATCGTGTGTCGGGTAGTTCCTCTCATGTGGCCTCAACTATTGAGACCCGTAATCAATGACTCCATCTCCCTTCATAAGCATATCTCCCATCCCAATACCTGAAGCATCACAGTCAATTTTATAGCCCTTGCCCGGCTCTAGCATGAAAACATCGCCCACAGTCAATAGTATAGTTCCTCTCATGAAAGGCTGACTTACAAGAATCTGTCCATAAAAACATTGCCCACATCTTGGTCAGACCTGTCAGCGGTGCTGCTAGGCGTGAAAACCCCTGTATGAAACGACGGTAGTATCCAGCCAGACCTAGAAAACACTGCTCCTCAAAGACATTATTCGGCTGCTACCATGAAATTATAGCTCTCACTTTCTCTAGGTCCACTGTTACTCCTGTCTCTGAGATGACATGACCCAAGTAGTGAATATGGTCCATCCAAAAGAGGCATTTAAATAGCCTAGCATATAACTGATGCTCCCTCAGTGTACTCAGAATGATTTCAAGGTGGGTAGCATGATTGTGTCCAGTGTGAGAGTACACCAATATGTCGTCCATGAAAACCACCACAACAGAATACATGTACTGATGGAACACTCGGTTCATCAGTTCCATAAAAGCTTTCGGCACGTTCGTGAGACCGAACGACATGACTGTATACACGTATAGACCATTCCTGCTCCTGAAGGCTGTAAGAGGTGTATCTGATTGTCTAACGCGCAACGGATGATAACCGGACCTCAAATCGATCTTCGAGAACACACATGCTCCTCAAAGATGATCAAAGATGTCATCAATCCTTGGAAAGGGATATTGGATCCCGACCGTCAACTGGTTCAACATATGATAATCCAAACAATGCCGAAGGGTTTCATATGATTTCTTTGCAAATAAGACATGCGAACCCCAAGGAGAAGTACTGGGTCAGATGAAGCCCTTTTCTTATAACTCCTCCAACTACTTCTTGAGTTCCTGCAACTCATGTGTAGCCATCCTATAAGAAAGAATGGACACCGGTACCGCTCCTGGCATGAGGTCAACCGAGAAGTCTACCTCACGCTCCAGAGGAAAACCTAAAAAGTAATCTAGAAAGACATCCCCGATACGATCAACCACTGGAGGAAAGTATAACTGTGAAGTCCCCTGGTAATCCAGATAAAGACTAGAAATCTAGGAAATAACTCCTCCTAGACCATGATGCTCTGGTCCAGCTCTACCCACCTTGACATCCCACACGCCTGGATGAAGGAAAGATCTACCCTCTTGTGATACGAAACTCACCTGGAGGTGATAGCAATCGATGACTTCCTAGAAGGGAACCAACCAGTCCATGCTGAGAATGACGTCATCACTCGTCATCTCTAGGACATAGAGGTCCCATAAGAAGTGACACCCTGAAACCTCAAGAGGGAACTCTCTGCACTGACTTATGCTAGATGTTCTCATTTCCAACGGTGTGACTTGAGTCAACAAGTGGGCAGACAAAACGATACATGGCCCAAGGCTCTCAACAATAGAATTAGAGATAAAACTATGTGAACCACCCGTATCGAAAAGAGATGAAGGTAAAATTGAGGATACTAAGATCGTACCTCGAACTGTAGTGGGTTTAGGATCCTTCTCCGGGTAGGTCTGCTCCACGGTGGAAGACTGGCCTGCACCGCAGCCCTGTGCCCCTAGGTGGCCACTATGAGCTGATCCACTCTGTTGTCGTTGATGAACTGGTTACTGACCACCACGGCCGAGACCTCCACCTCCGCCCAAACGACCGGATGAACACCAGTTCCCAGACTGGGGAGAAACTGGCGAAGCATCTCTAGAATGCGGGGTCATATAGGAACCCCTACCACCAGGTGAAGGTGAGAAGATATGACAGAAGTGCTGAAGATGTCCCATCTTGCCGCAAGATCGTCACTCCATCATATATCTCTAGCACTAAGGTCTAGTGTGACCACTTCTACCCCACTGGTAGAATACAACCTGGCTACAAGAAGACACATCCCGCCTACTATGATCTTCTCAAGAAGACTCTCTACGGCGCTTCCTACTGTCCATATGCGGAATACCAGCTCTGGATGTCAAGCCGCCTAGGCTCACTGGTTCTGAATCCCTCAGATTGTGATCAGTGATCAGCGCCTGGTAGACAATAGAGGATATCGAAGTCAACTGGAAGTTATTCACATGGGAACGGATCTCCTATCTGTGACCTTCCTCGAACATCCTAACAAGAAACAACTCATCACCTACTAGAATCGGCGTGAAACACTGCATCTCAGTAAAGCGGGATGAGTACTCCATGACAGAAAGAGCACCCTACTGCAGACTCATAAACTGCCTGGCTCGATCGTCCCTTAGGGTCTCTAGGTAAAATTTGCCATTGATGGTGCACCGAAACTCGTCCCAAGTCATACCCTGTTGGCACCCTGACTGTGAGATCACCTCCCACAACCTCTTGGCGATGTCTTAGAGCATATACGTGTCCATCTTTAACCTCTTCTCTTGGGGTATATCCAGATGCTCAATGATGGTCAGTGTGGCCTCTAACCATGATTCTTCTGCCTGGGGTCCTCCATCCCATGTAAAATTAGGAGGATACTGCTGCTGGAAAACCCACGTCAAATCAGCCATCAACGGGGTAGGAGGCGGCGCTCCATGAAAGTTCTGCCTCATCCTCAGGAAATTCTCCATGAACTTCACATCAATGCCTACAATGGGTATGACTACTAGTTCCATGTATGGAATCGCAGGAGGATCTGTAAGAGGTCCTTAATTGACCATATCCAATGTCTGATCACCGTCTGGAAACTGAACTACAACCGGAGGACGTCTCGGAGGAATAGTTCAGAAATATCAAAAGCATGCCTTAGATCGGCATTGTCAAAGACTGAGAACAAAAGAGGTAAAAACGGGAATAGGGGAATAAAAAAATCATGTATACAAAAAACGACTACATGACATGTATAAAAAATACACGGCGTGTTAACATTTAACAAAATAAGGGTGTGTACTCCTGCCGTCACTGGTCGTGTAACACCCAAAACTACATGGTGTTTTGTTCCCACACACGGCTTGTTCTTTAACTCTATTCCCCTACCCGAGTCTCTTTACATGGCTAACCCACATGTTCAATCTTAACCATAGACTACACGGAGTCTTCAATAGGGGCAGGACGTGTAGTAGGCAAGGTTTTGGTGACCCATGTTGTTAGTTATACGGCCGTCTACACGGCTAACCCTTACACGTCGTGTTCCGAATAAACACGTCGTTTATAAGAGGAGATAACACTATCAAATGTTTTCCATGACATGGACGGGTACTAAGAACAATGATACACAACATGTTCATACACAACACAGTGTGTATGAGATGAGCTTTCCCAACCCATGTTGTTAGTGACACGGCTGGGTACACGGCTCACTACTACATGGTATGTACCTACCGTACACGGCGTGTTCCTGGATATTTTTCACAACCCGTGTTTCAATTCACACAGTCAGTGACATGGTTTAAAAACTACACGGCATGTAAATATAAAGTACACGCCATGAATTCTATATTTTTCAGGGTAGTAGCTCTATAATTTCACCAACGTCCCGAAAACACTGAAAAACAAGCATGAATGTGCCAAATTGTGATTCGTGAGGGCCCATACTCCCCATGAATCAAATCTCGGCATCCAATACAGTCATATTTAAGGAAAAACGTGTCAATGATTCACCAATTTCTGATTTAAGAGGGACCATAATACCTCAAAAACCAAAAATTGGCATTCATTTAAGCGTACTACAATACAAAAAATTTCTCTATCAAAACATATGGGATTCTATCAAGAATCTATCACAACAACATGAATAATCTAAACAATGTCTATCACAACAACATGAAATCTTTAATGCACACTAGATGGCATAGTAAGAATGCATTTCATGTGATTTCTAACAAGTTCCTACATGGTGCATGAGATGGCCTACCCTCATCTCATCGAGTTGCGACAGAATCATAACCGCAATAGCAACACAATAACAACACAAAGGATATGAATCACTCTTAGTGAAATCATATCAACCGAAAAATCTCAAAACCAGAAAACTACAATAAACGAGGTATTATGGCTTTTCCCTATACACGGGTATGCTACTCCCGGGCATAACTTATTACCATGTATAGAATCTGTCCTATCCCTAGCTAAAGGCTCCAAACAGTATGTCAAGAGAAAAGAGTTCCTCTTATACCAGTTTGTAATTTCCCGGTTCCGGAAGCCACCCAGAGGCGCCCCGTACCCGATTCGTCACATTGCCTCATGTATATTTCCCCAAATTCCAGAGCCTACCGACTAGCAGCGAGTTCCTTGGGTGTGATAGTGGGGAAACTATTCCCTCATTGGAAGAGTACACAATAGATTTAAATAAACATGCAATAGAGGAATCAATGAATAACCAACAATAATAAATAGCAGAGAACTAAATTAACTAACTAGAGAACATATGTATATATGAAATGATACATGGTACATATCTATGAAATTATCCAAACAAGTCACAATGCTGGAAAAAACCACAATACCAAAACAAGTACAAAAGAAAGTAAACAGGTCATCATCATCACAAGCCAAGGATTAGTCCCATGCTCTCATGGTCTAAGCAATCAAGTACTAGAAGTCGAAGGGCACATTCCCTACTCTATACCTATAACAACATAGTCTGTTTGAGACCACAATTATGACCCAAATAGGGTGTGAGACTAAATCCCAGTAGGCAACCACCCGAAGATCTCTACCTAACAGTCAGTGAGTATATGGTAGGTAATAGTACAGTATGCAATAATAGTTACAGTAAACCGCATGGAGTAACTATTAAGCAGTAAAGAAGGATGATATAAAAAAGTGATAAATCCACATAAATACAATAGTAGTGAAGAAATCAGCTAACTACAATAGGAAACCCTCTGGGAAGTACTCGCAGCCATCCCCTCTCGTCCTATCCATGAAGTACCACAAACCTCTTGGAAGTACACTCAGCCTAACCCCTCTGTTTGGTCATATGAATTTATAAGACACTCTGGGGATGCTCACTCTGTCAATTACTCTTATAGTCAAGGTATGTAGGGGACTCTCTGAGGATGATCACATGTTCTAACCCTCTTAGCCGTAAGTTCTTGAGACTCTCTGAGGAAGCTATCTCTGCCAATTTATACATTAGCCTCAGGTATACCACAGAATCTCTGAGGAATCTCACTCGGTCAATTCTTCCTCTAGACTGGGAAGGATTTATAGAAATTCAACCAATATAAGACCCTCTAACGAATCTCACTCAATCTACCCTCATGTAGTCTATTATATCCAAAGGCACTCTGGGAAGCTCACTCGGTCTATCCCATGTAGCCTATAATATCCAAAGGCACTCTGGGAAGCACACTCGTTATATCCCCTATAGCCTATAATGTCTTAGACTCTCTGGGAATCTCACTCGGTCAATCATTTATATTCCATAGAACTAGGTTCTCATAGCCTCATTTCAGTTAGTGCATAATAATGATATCATGCCAATGTACACCTATAGAGATACTTGGCTATCCTGTCTACCACAAGTAAGCATGTTATCAACACTACTCCATCATACGGTCACTAGGCATGGAAACAACAGAACAGCCAAAGGCTAACAAGGACCCAATGGTCTTAAACAGAAAAAAGAATTGGAAAAGCCTCCAAGTAAAACAATTTATCCTCAAACGGTATTTAATTACCTCTACACAAGAATGCAAACAGGGTAAGAAAACAACAAGGGAAAAACAGTAAACACGCAAAACCCCGTTCCTGGGTATTGGTGTAATTTGCACATAAAACACAATGACATTGAATGGTAAGGCGCAAACCACCTACCCCGATCCTAGGAGATCGATATACTACAACCAAGATGATTTATTCTCCTTAGAAAGTTGATGATCTGAGAAAACGTCCAAAACTCTCAACCCTTGATATCTTGAGAAATAAGAGGAATTGGAAAACAATTCTCTTGGAGATGGAAGAACTCACCGTTGCAGTTCCAACACAATCAAAAGTGGTCGATTCAGATAACAAATGGAGGCTCGGGGATTCAGAGATGTTTTGCGGCCCTACGACATCTCTTGGTTGAACGAGACCTAGAAGTAGAATATTCTGTCGATTAGGCAGGACCCCTGTCCGTTTAATGAAAAAAAGAAAATAAAAAGTGTGTACTTATTGATTACACGGCAAGTACTCCACATTTCCGTATTCCACTTTAAGTGTCCTCCACTTCAACCCTACACACCGTGTGTGTGGCCAGGACATGGCCCCCACATGGCCTGGCGCGGTAAGGGAGTACACTGCATGTACTCAGAAAGTACATGGTGTGTACTTCAAAAATTTCTAGAAATTCCCATTTTCCCAAAAACTCTAGGAAAAGGAAGAACATACCTGAAACAAAGATCTGAGTTCTTACACCATTGAGGAGCGTGATTGAGGTGTAGATCTTCAAGGGGTAGGTTGGTTACTATCAATGGTTCATACTTGACTTTTCTAGAGTGGAAACACTCATATCAACATTGACATGGAATGGACAACCCTTCGTGGGGATGGAGTAATGCTATAAGATTTTCAATGTGTTTTTGGAGAGATTGAATAGTTTCCCCATATTGAGACTACTTGAGAAGTTTAGTATGATGTTTTTTGTGATATATTAGGGACCGGTCTAGGTTGTTTCCTGTTTTTGGAGTGATTGGTGATCACCTTAGGCTCATAGAAGTGGAGTCATCATGTGCATAACTACGCGACCCATGATCTGGAATAAGTAGCAGTGGTATTTTCCTTGAAGATGTTGTTGTACTACATGATGGGTGAAAAGGATACAATTTTATTCCTACCACAAGAGTCTCATGTATATATTCTCTCATAAGGACCTAAAAATAAGATAGTGGTGCGGGATATATTTCCTTTAAGACAATGACATTGAGATAGTATATAATAATCGGAAATAGAACGTGCTAACAAGAACTCTTAGTATGAGGTCCTATTTGTAGCTGCTATGTGAGGTGACATAGTAGCTAGTCTGGAAGTATATTACCTTTGTGTATAATGATGGAGAATATAACCTTTAGTCGATTATGATAACTCCATCTATCTTACATCAAATCAGGGAGGCACATCTAGTGGATGTTTACTACAAGGCCAACATGCTTATTTGTCCTCAGAACCTGCTCCTTATAGATTTTTGACAGGTGGGAGCATGTCATCCTTTTTAGAGGGAGCAACATAGTTCTAGAGGAGTAATGGGAGGAGTTTTTGAGGGAGTTATGTACATCCCCATTGGTTGTACATCTTGTAGTGGTGAAGATGTACTAGGACCGTTTATGTCAACAGTGGTGGATAGGAATGATGAATTCAGTGGCCGAGTTCATCTTATGATGCCCCAATTGTCTGGAACTGAAGGATGAGCATCAGGTTCCAGCAAGTCAAGATCAGAATATTGACGTACCATAGTGGAAATGGGATGGTGTCTCGATTGTCACCATGAAGGGGTTTCCACAAACATCCAGAATCCATGATTTTATCTGGGTGAACATTGAACGAATTACCAGGTCAGCTCAATTACCACCAATTCAGGAGTAGGGACCAGTAGGGGTCTTGGGATGCCTCTAAATGTAGGAGATAGTGTGTATTCACAGGTTTCCTTCGATTATCCTCTCAGAACGTGATGCACAAATTAAATCACAGTTGTGGAAGGGGTTATAAGAGGTGTTCGAGACTCAACTGCCCATGACACAACTTTTCATTAAAAAATGGATGGTCAGACAGAGAGAACCATATATACCATGGAGTAAATGCTTCATGATTGCATCCTAGATTCTGGTCGTATTTCGGGGGACCAATTGAAACTATTGTAGAATGATTAAAACAACATATATCACTCAACCATTGGAATGGAACCATTTTTGGCCCTGTACGGGTGGCCATGCAAATCACCTATGTGTTGGACGGACCCAGGGGAGTCAACACTCATGGGTCCAGGGATTGTACAAGCTACCATAGAGATGGTGAAGATCATCTAGGAGAGGATGATAACTACATAGAGAAGGTAGAAGTCAAATTCTAACCAGAGACAGAGACCCTTGGAGTTTAAGGAGGGAGAAAATGTGTTAATTCATGTCTCACCCAAACAAGGATTGTAATTATTTTTCTAGGGTGGAAAGATATATTTGATGTTCAATAGACCGTTACATATCCTATGTAGAGTTGGTGAGGTAGAGTACCTCCTGGATCTTCCCCAAAAATGCATCGTATGCATGATGTTTTTCATGTGTTGTAGCTAATGAAGTACGTGAATGATCAATCAGACCCAATCAATTGTGTTGAGCTGGACATTAACGATAAGGCAATGTTTGGGGATTTCTGAGTAGAGATAGAGTATGAAAAAGAGTGGATCATTCATAGTGAGTCGATTTTGTGGTGTGCATTCAGTGGTGTCACAGTAACCTTTAGAGGTGAAAATGATATTGGGAGGCTTAGATTCGTGGTTAGTACCTCAATTTGTTTGATTGGACCTTTTTTGGGACTTTAGGGATGTAAATCCCCGTGGCGGGGAGAATTTAATTTCAATGAATTTAAATTTAATTTGTTAATATTATATATAATTATTTCGAGACTATATGTTCTAACTATATTTTATTATGAGGCACTATGAGCCCAAAATAAAAATATGAAAATTTATAATGTATGTTCAGTAATCATGCGATCATGTTTTACTAACTTTTCAACGGGTTTTCGGATCGAAACTCTAAGGGCACCATTGAACTCAAAAAAGATGGGATTTTTCTATAAAAAATTATATTCATCCAGCATGGTACAAAAAGAAAATTTTAATTTCCAGACTATTCGTGAAAAATAAAAGAATAACCTAAAAATGTTATTTTATATCTTCTCTCACTGACAAGAAATGACAGGTTGATTCTATAGTGCAGAAATGAGGTAGAAATGAGATGCATTAACAGATCTCATCAATGTATTGTTAACATGTAGTGTAACAATGATTTAATGAATCATAACCTTAACACTATTTCATCAACAATACAACATAACAACGCGATATCACAGCGTAACAAAAAAGATATGTCATTTTTTAAAATTTTAGATGTAGTGGTGGAATGAGGTAAACATTGAGTATTCTTTGACAAAAATATGATAGATTTTATCCCCAATTAATAATGAATAATACTGGTGGTACATCATCTAATTTTACGTACCTCGAAGAATGAAAAATACAATCAACATCCTGGACCCTCGAGGACGATGTGTCGTAGAAACCAACATCAACGATGTAGGGTTTGAATTATTTTAATTTTTTTCACATTTGTTATTCTAAACAATGAACAAAAATTATCCTATGAACATGTTAATCTATGGAATGTGAATTCATGTAGGAGGTTATCATTCAATGATTTTCTATTTGAGATTAATTTTATTGTTGATAGAAATGTGATCCTGAGCCTCTCCTACATTAAAACTCTAATGTAGATGGTTCCAGATTACACGAACCAAGCCTGATCCCCTCTGCATGTGTTCTCTTTGTGAATGTATTTAATGAGAATAATTCAAAGTGAATTTGATACCATCATGATGACTGTGACACCCATTGAGGCCCATAGGCACTTCCAGATCAAGAAAAAGACCACCGATGAATATCCTGTGGCACGCAGAAAGAACCGTCATCATGCCGACCGGCGCGCCGGAGCGGTAGGTTGTTGTAGACTTATGGCTATGATGGTAGGGAGGAGAAGCATGGACCAATGCCACATGGAGGGAGCGGCCCATATTCAAGCCACTCGGAGGACCTGGAGATTCACAATCACTCGAAGTCATCAGAGGGAAGGTTGTGGCCCATCATCCCAAAGAGGGGCTCGATGCGGAGGCAAGAAGGCATCACATGGGAGGAGCAACCTTCTCCATTAACGCTGTGTTGAAACATGGAAGCGATGCGGTTATGGGGGCTGTGTCTCAAGAAGACACTACCAGTCCGCCCCTGGAAGATTGAGAATCAGTTGGCGGGGCAGACCCACGCCGATGGGCTGGACCTATGATGAATGTCTGACACCGTGCCAGCATTCCAAACCCATACCCTTCGGGCCGGACCAGACAAAACCGGGTTGCCGAGTGACCCAACAGGATGGACCCCCGACCAAACATGGCTATTCCCATTGAGACCCCCAAGCTAGGGCTGACCGAACATACCATCACCTTAACCAGGTTAGGTCAGGCTAGTTGAATAAAACCAGGGGTTGTGGGACCCCCGGTCCAATTTGGTCAGGTCGGTCCAGGCCTGGACGCAATCGACCCCTGATAACTAAAATTCTAATAACCTGCAAATCGGGAAACTGTTCGACACACCTTCTATTTTTTTGTCATCCTTATGATGATGTGGTCAATTGAGTGATTCTATGTGAGACATTGTGGTAGTTGAGGATTAATCCAATTCTCGAGCAGTAGCTATGTGGGTCCATAATGCCCCGGAAGACGTGCATTAGTTGCGTGGATCCTTAGTGTCCCATAAGACGATCAACTACAATTTAAATCCATAGTGGTCTGAAATATGAGTAGTATCCATGTGGATCCTTAGTGTCCTGACATATAAGAAGTAGCCATGTTGACCATTACTGGACTAGTAGACGAGTAGAAACCGTGTGGATCCTTGGTGTCCCAACAAACAAGAATCGATTTATCAGGGATGAGTCCCTCGGCAGTACAAAACATTAATCACAATAAATGATGATCTTTTCCTAGTATAGATTATAAAAGGTGTGAGATGTCCTTACTTTGAGGCTTTACGTTGTGTTTTCCTTATGATAGTTCTCCTTAGAGTACTGGTTTCCCCTACTTAGTTCTATGGTGCTCATCCCTATATATTCTTTGCCGGCACATGTTTTGTCTTATGAAAATGACAAATTATTAAATGGAGGAATTGGTGGCCTAGGAACAAGCAAGGACAAGTAGGAACTATCAGGTATGACATACTACTTCATCTTCCACTAGCTACATTACTCTTACAATCATGCAGGGTTTTCAGTGGATAGATACACATGTCCCATTGTAATTTGTTGTTTTTAATTCTTCTATTAGGTTTTTATTATGGACCACATGTTTTTAGTAGTCCTTATACTCAACACATGATTCAATATACTTGTTTTCCAAATTCGGTTTGTAGTACCTGGTTGTATGATTGTGTGCATACATGTACCCAACAAAATGCATCCCGCTTGAAGGTTGACACCTTCAGAACTAGTCGCCAAAACCTCACCTTCTAGAAGCGGGCTTGAGGTATGTCACGACACATGCCCTGTGGGACATGTCATGAAAATAGGTCATAGTACAAGTACAAAAAATAAAAACATGATATTCTCATAAAGAATGAAATAGATAACACCAAAAACTAGGATTTTAATGTTAAATTATTAATGAATTATTGGTATGTTATAATTGGGTCACAAATTATTGAATAATTTTTTATATAACTCTAGTATTTATTTATAATTCATTTAAATTTAATACTCTATAGGATGGAATTTTTTTGATGAAATTTGAACTCAATATAGGGGTTTATTATAATGAATTTTATCATTTGGGAATTAGGTTATTTATTGATCATATCTTCTTTGACAAGGTGCATATATTACCCAATGAATGTTTATATCATTATTTTCATTATTTTCATGATATTTAATGATTAATTATACATTACAAATTAATAATTATTATGATCAAAATGTTACAAATGGGGAAAGAGTTTTATGTAATAATAAAACTCTTTAACATGGTTGTTTATGATTAAATTTGTGATTGTGAAATATTATTATTTAACTCAAAATATATTCATGCATTTAATTATCCTATGGTTATATCTATAAAATTCATGATTCCCTTACAATATTATGACATTATATACACAAGAGATGGAATATATTTTTTTACATAAACCTGACTTTGTTTCTCTCTTAGGTCAAGAAGACATTTTTTCATATCCATGTTTTCTAAATCATTTAATGTATAATATTTAATAGTATCATATTATTTTATAAAGTAATTTTTATAGTTTTTTTACATTATATAAAATGCGATTAAAGTAATATTATTATTGTTTTCTTAGTGGGGTACTTATTAAAATTTTACAAAAATATGAATGAAATATTTTATTTTAAGTTTTATCTATTGAATGGAATTTCCAACAATCATTACCAATCAATAATATTAATCATATTGTAAAATATTCTTATTTATTTTAATGGAAAAATATTTTCCATTTTTTTAATATATATTTTTTAAAAAGTTATTTTCAAAGTGGGAATGGCTTTTTTCTAAATAATACATTCATGAAGTTATTATGGTATTTATGTTCATCAATGATAAAAATAATTGATTTCACTTATGATTTTCTTGGTATATGATCAACAAGAAGAATTAATATTTTATCTCTCCATGTATTATTTTTTTATAACCAGAGGTTAACGAATCACATCCCTTATTCATGGATAATGCTATCTATAATTGATGATGTTTTTATAAAACACATTTCTATTATAGGGATATGATATTAAAACATATTTATTAAAACCATTTCTTTTCATTGGTTCAGGTATGATGAATATTTTAGAATCCTGTAACAAAAATTGATATTATCTTCATTATGTGGGATGTGGTCCCAAAATTATATATCACACAAATTCATTCGGTAATGATTGATATATCATGAGATACATAAGACTAAAATGTAGAGTGAACCTTGTTAAGTAAATTAGTTTGTCCACAATGATAGGCATTGGAGTGAATCTTGACTATTATTATAATTTGGGGAGTTAACACAATAAAAATTAATAGTCATTTTAGTTATCCTTGAAAACGATGGAAATTATTTTATAGGCATATATTTATACCAATATTTCATGACTTATGCCAATAATATGCCTTCATGAATCATTTGATTTGATTCCATTATGATTCAAGTCATATAAAATACTATGATTTATTCCATGACCGATGATTTTGAACTCAGATATATAATGAATTATTTTCAAATTTCATTCCCATGATATCATACCATTATTGTCATGTTAATAATATACGAACATTGTTATCTCATATGATTACAATTACTATTCATCTGATCTCACCCTTTATAATCATTACATTCCTTAAGTTGTTAATTTTTTTTCATGTATGACAAGTATAAGAAGGTTCCTAGATATGAATAATATAGTGATAGATGATGTAGTTCAATTATAACCCATTTATTTATGTATCAAATTTTCCAATATATAATATACCCATATAATTAATGTATATATTGTTACACTTAGTAATGAATATTCATTTAATAATATGTAATATCATCCAATGAAATGAATTAATATTTATAGTTATTATCAAAGAAAATGATGTGTTCTAATCCATGGGAAATATTGTTCATGAGCATTGGGAGAAGCATGGCTACAATCCAATGTGATTAATTAAGAAAGTTATACCCCAATTGATTGTGTTAAGAGTCCCCCAAATATGTGTATCCCCATAAAGAGTTATCTGACAGGTTTACATTATAGACCAATAATTATACATCTATACTATTAAAGTTGATATGAATGAAACGATTTTTCAGCCTTTGGAAACTAGTATGTGACAAAATTAGAAGGAACCCTATGTATTTGTATAATTATAGGAAAAAATCCTAATTTTTTTGTAATGATCATTGATTACCTTGCTCAAACCTATGTTTTCATAGATTAAAATGATGGTTTCATGATTTAGACATCCTACAAGTGATTATTCATTTTTTTGTTTTTTAAAAATATTATTTTTGATAACACCCTAATATTTAGTTTTAGTATATTGATCAAAACAAATGTAAACAAGTTAATGTTGAGTGTGATAGATAATTAAATTGTCTTCCACCAAAACAACCAAATTTTATCAATTATGGAATTAATAATATATTTATTACACTCACAAAAAAATTTTAATTTATAAATCATGTTGCAAAAACAAAATGAAAAAATACGGAAGAATTTTCTTTTGAGTACATTATTAAGAAACATCCATAATTTGTTAAAGGCTCTTTTGATCCACTAGTATCTATGAAATGGATTGGTCACATTGAGAAGATATTTTCTATTCTCTAGTGTTTGGAGAATTAAAAAGAAATTGGTTTTTATTTTATTTGTAATAAGAATATTATTAATGGAAGATTTTTATTTATTAAACAATTGTTAGAGATAATATATTTCAATTAGTACATTCCCTATATTATTCTTATTGAAATGGATAAGGAATTCATTAAACAATATCAAAAGTATGATGAATCCATTAGTATCTAGAAGGAAAATTTTGTGAGAAATTCATGGTAAAATTCTAGTGTTATCATTCAAAAAGTATGAAAGGCTGATTGATTTTTATGTAGATTAAAACCATGTATCCAAAATGGAATAATCCATAGGTGATATAATTATATACAAATAAATAATTTGATTTTATATCATAGTGAAAAAATAGTTTTGATTTATCTATCCATCACAATTTCTTTAAATGTATTTTAAATGAAATTAAAAAAAATAATGGAGAGAAGAAGATTATTTTTATTTCATGATCAATGTCTAAAATGATAAGTTTATAAATTTTCATAAGTGGACACGATTTTTTTTATTTCTGTAATTGGTGGTTATAAGGTATTTGAATGCTGGTGTAATTGGGAGAGGTTAACTAAGGATGAAAATTGAGAAAAGTTTCAATATAATGAACCACCCAAACTATTGTATTTCAAACGTAAATAGTATAATAATTATGTTTACCATATCACAAATATAAACACTAAAGATGATAGTTGACAACAACATCATCTTAAGATAAAATATAATAGAAAATATCATGGAATCACTATTTTTTGATGAGGGGTACACAAATTTTTGTTGCAAGGTACATATATCATCCTCTTTATAAGTACTAATGTATTATATATTATATTTATTCCAACAAATTTATGTATGATGAATTTTCTAGGTTATCAAAATTACATGACAATGATTTGATATTTAATTAGAATAGAAATAACTTTATTTTATAATGATAAAATACTATTTATAGGATCTTATCTAGTAATATTTTTAAGGAATGTGATTGTTGAAAATATATTTTTCTCCCATTAGTAATATTTGATGTAATTTTGGGCCTATTTTGGATTTTGTTACATAAATCCCAAATCATTTTCTGATTAATTGAAATAAAATTTTGAATTTTGAACCAACCTATTATTTTCTATTAATGTATTAATAAATATGATCTTATAATGGAAATAATATTACTATATGGATCATAATTAAGATAAAAAAGTGATGTTTAAATATGATTGTTTGGGGAAATTAAACATCAATGATATAATAATTATAGAGACCCTCCCTTTTCATACATAGAAATAACATAACTTTTTCATATTATATAAGAAATAATACAACATTATTTCCAAAAAATGAATTATTTTATTGTGTCTGGAAACATGGAAGAAATATATTCTAGCTCAATGAAAATTAATTAATGTTTCCCACAATGATCATACACCTTAGTAATTATAATAAATAACTATTATTCATAACTTAGGGATATGAAACATTAGAAATGTGTTAGCTCAACTACTTAATAATGGTAAATAATGGAAATGTGTATAAATATCATGAACATAAGAGTATATGAACATGATCATGGTCATTTTAAGATCATACTCCATATATTAATGATTTTAAACATGAATCATGGAATTATTATTTTTAGTTCATAAGACAAGAATCATAAAGAAATTGAAATCATAACCCATAAAACCATATAATAGGAAAATGAATTGGAATAGTGGCATACTCATCAATGTAAAACAAATTGAACATGTATAAGTAGAACAGTTTCACACATTATGTTGTGGACATGAAATAAATCCCTCTCATAAAACTTTGGACATTTAACATGGTCCAGGAATAATGTCATGAACATTAAATCAGGTTCATACATAACATTATTAACATTCAATCAGGATCACACATAACATTTTAATCGTATAATATGGTTCACTCAAAAAAGTGTGAACATGTAATAAGGTTCAAGAATAATCTTCTAGACATGAAACTATGAAAATTATTTTCTTTGTGAACATTTAATTAGGTTCAATAATGAAATTTATACTCATGATTCATACATAATTACCCAATTCATTGGAGGGATATATAGGCCCCACCCATCAAATAATGAAGTCATACATTCATGTTCATTATTATATTCATTGTATCATAATCAATGAAATGTTATGAATTCAATAATCATAAAATAATAACACATGACAGGAAATGGGTGTCACTAAAATTTTATCACATCATAACCAATGAAAACACATATGTTTTATAATAATTTCATCAAATCAAAACACATTAAAATAATAAGGTTTCAAAATCATATAACTCATGGAATTGAATGAGCTGTCACGTGAATCATTTTCTAAAAACAAAAACAATTCATGAAATTATTTGAATGAACCCTTTGAACCATTTATTAGATGTTAATGATTAACAACAGCATATTAAATCGTTTGTGTAAAAAAATTTGAAATATATTAAGAAAACATCTCTTGAGGAAAATATCCTTTATTATTTGAAAAATTATTTTTTAATAAATAATACAATGTGAAAATAATTTTTCATATAAAATACCTTTACAATTTTTAAAGAATAATTATAATTTTATTGAAAACGTTTTTCCTTGAAAACCTATAGAAGACATTTCAAAAAATTTTAAAAAAATTTCTCATTGAAAACACTTTGAAAACATTAATGGAATTATTGAAACATTCCGAATACAATATCGTCAAAAATACTTTGAAAACATATAAAAAAATCATCAAAACGTTTTGGAATCCTTTTTACATGAATAAATATGAAATAAATTTGAAAAAAAATTGACATCACTTTTCAATAAAATTTAATTTTTAAATCATTTTTGTAAAAACTATCCCTTTACACATGAAAATGAAGCTTCACAAAAATAGCGGTGGGTAAATCCGTATGTTCCAGATGATGTAAAAATAATATTCTTTTTGGATGGTATAAAATTATGAAAAAGTCCTTATTCATTAAATTAAAAAAGATTGTATTGAAACTATTTGTAAAATATAAAAAAATTAATAATGTATTTTAATGATTATAAAATAATAGTAGAATATTCTAGGATACCATTTTTTTAAATGGTTTTAAAGGAACTCATGTTTCCATCATTACTGAGAGTTAAACTCAGACTTCCTTAAATTTTCATTCTTAAATATATTATGTACCAAACAATGGTATATTTGAAAAAATATATGAATATAAAATGAATAACCAAAGGAGAGGAAAATTCATGAGTTTTCTTGAGATATGTAAAATTAGATCTCACTAAGGGAAACATTATCGTAAACAATCAGGACAAGTGACGAGGTTGTTCAATAATATATTACTATATTGTATCATTGAACTAGACAACCAATTTATGAAAATGATATAACAAGAATATTAAAATAACTTTAATATGATAATATTCATGATATAATATTTCAATGGCAGTATATACATCTTATTAAAAAATATAACTGCATAACATGACATGTCCCTCATAGAAGGAATATTTAGATGATATAATTTTTTGATTTGGTAATATTTGAAAAAAAGTTCATATCAAATAAATATAATCAAATGGATATGTGAATACACATTTATTTATATATTATTATCATATAATACATTCATGTATTATATACACTACACAAAATTTAATTTTGGTGGACATGGAATGTATCTGACAAATACAAATAGTGAGATGAAATTCGATTACTTTATGTATCAACTCTTTTCATTCTATTAAAAACAACATGTATAATAAATTAAAATTTAGTATACATATAACATATAAACATATTCCTAACACTAATAACGTATTTGGATTTATTATGACTTTATATTAACCTCTTTTTAATAATTTAATGCCCACTGTCTATCCATGAAGAGGGTCCTCTCTTGACACACTCTCCTGCAGGACTAAGACTTCTGAGTCTGATAGATACCTCATCCGTACTCGATCAATAAGAGAATATGTAACAGCTAAAAAAATAGGAATGTCTATCCCTGTCTACCATGAACCTCCATGTGCATCTCATAGAACATAGACATAAGCTTCCACTCACTTCTGGGCTCCAGAACTTCCTGGATCGGAGTTCTCTTTCTCAATGCATCATGCACTGCGTTGCCCTTTCTCAGCGTATAGGCGAGCTCGAAGTCGTAAGATTGATGATACTCGACCCACATGCACAGTATCAGATTCATATCACGCTAAGAGAATATATACATGAGACTCTTGTGGTCAGTGAAAACCACAAAATGCTCTCCTAGAAGGTAGTTTCTCCAACATCGTAAGACATGAAAAATAGCTGCCAACTCCAGATTATGCGTCGGGTAGTTCCTCTCGTGTGGCCTCAACTGCCAACTCCAGATCGTGTGTCGGGTAGTTTCTTAAAGGTGTGGAATTGGATGGTATATTATTTTTATAGAGTCATTATCATGTTATTTTCAATATTTATATAAATATTAGTCCTCATTATATCCATCCAAATAACATAGTGGTGAATAACAAATTACACCCCGACGTGGAGATGGTAAGCCGTACGTACGCATGCATGGTGACATTATCTTTCATTAGATGGATAGAATAATGAATATAATTGTGAAATATTTATAATAACATTATATTATATAGATGATACTAGATTTATTATTTTATAATTGAAATAAAAAGCAATGAAGAAGTGGAAGAAGAAAAAACATTTGAAAAAGGGTGGTGAAATCATTACCTCTTCTTCGGGTTCATCCTTTTGATTTGATCTAAAGGGATCCTTAGGATGGCTTTTTGATCTAACTAAGTCCTCTAGGTTGAATTGAGGGATGTTTGGAGGATATTTGGGTAGGGGCTGGCCAAGCCAAATGGCTTTGGAGGTGTGATTTTGTGAGAAGGGGAGGTGCCCATTTATTAGATGGGTGAGGGGCACCTTAGGAAAAGATTTAAGTATTAATTTATTCTACAATCATATTCGGTAAATAATGGTTCCTGGTGAATTTATTTAGATACTTAGGTGGTTATGGGTCGAAATCTTATCAACCAATAGGTTTTAGAAAAGTTTAGGTAACCATTTTAACCTTATCATTTAGATTTAACTCTTAGTTAAATAGTTTAACTTTTACCATGTCTTCTTGTATTCATACTATATATGGTTAAAAACATACATTAAACTTACAAGAGAACATAAAGTGGCTCATTGATGATATATATAATATTATTTATTCCCTTTGGCCAAACCTTACATTTTTAAGAAAATTATATTAAGAAATAATATAGTATTTGTTTTAAATATTAATTTATGTCCATTTTGACACTATTTGGTATTTTGTTTTTGTGAAAGTAATTGAAACTTGATTAATTAAAACAAGATACATTTAATCATCCCTAACATTTCATATTCACCTATAAAATTAGTTGATGTCATAAAAACATTGAAATTATATTTATTTTAATATTTATAATACCATTTATTTGATTCTTTCATTAATAAGGTAATTAATGCATTATCAATGTGTCATTAGTAAATTTAATTATTTATTATCTAAATACTATAAATAAAATACCATGATTTATGAAATAATTTTATATTTCTAATTAATATTTATTGTTGAATATATCTTATGCTTGACCCTATATTAAAAATGGTTTAGTTAATAAACATAGAATTTATCACTTTTAACTCCTCTTTAAATTAAATAATAATAAATGTTCTAATCTAAACCAAGTGAACCTAAAGGGTCATATTTTATTCCTAAGGATGTTTTTGGTCTAATTATGATAAATAAAAAGAATTAGTACATGTGTTAAGGTTATAATAATATCATTTTTACCCTTAATTTCCCTATTTACTTTTAACCGTGGTAAATAAAAGTAAAAAGTTACTATTTACAAAAAAATATTTTTTTCTTATTGAACCACATTTTACTATTTTATATTAACTGTGTGTCTCAAATTTTCGAAATTCCACTCATAGAAGCGGTAAAATTAGGTTTTATGTGAATTTGCAAATTATTCTAGGAGGAGGGTAAAAGACGGAGACAAGGTCAATAAAATTTTTATATATCTAAAATGATTATAAACTGACTCCAATGAATTACATTTAACATATATAGGTATTATATATATATTTTTACCTAAAATAAAATTAAATAAATTAAATAAATATTTTAATAAAAATTCAGTTTTAAACTATAATTTAGTGTTTTTCACTATTCATCAAAAATTGATCTTTTTCATAAAAATACCAAAAAATTACCCTAGGATAATTTCGATATTACGAATCCAAAAAACAATTCTATCTTACCAAATTCAAAACATAGTATTTTAATTTATTAATTTAAAATAAATTCTCGTTGTCAAATCAACTAGCATGTTTTTTAAAAACAATAACTATCAAATGATTGACATTTGTTTATGTATTATTACAATGTGAAATTCATTAAAATGACCCAAATAGAATTAAAGGGTAAAAATATAATCTAATTATACTTCTCAAACATTAAAATTTATAGTTCAACATTATAAATTATTTTGATTAAAAAAGTTTTTTTCAGTTTAAATATATTATTTTTCACTATTCACCCAAATATGAATGTCATCATAAAAACAACAAAAATTTATTGAAACTAAATTATTATGTCCCAATTAAAAAGAATAAGGTTATTTTTTGAAATTGAATATATTAAAGTTTCAAGTATTGGATTTAAAAAGGGTTCACAATTAAAAGGCGTTAAAATTGCATTTTTTTAAAAATTAATCTTTTTTATGAAAAACAAATTTCTTACATTATGTCTAAGAAACTCATTATATAGATTCTAAAATTATAAAAATTATATAATGATAAAATCTAAGTTAATACTATTCATACTACTTTTGACCGGCTGGATTGGTAAGTCATGATGTGCTTGAACTCATAATTGTGTGTAGTGCATGTTATTGAAATACATTGAAGGAATACCATACTTTGAAATCTAGGGGTGTTAAATTTATCCCTACTTCAATTAATTTCATCCACACAATATGAAATCGTTCTTTGAAAATAAAAGGTTGAAATTAGAAAATACCTTTGTGGGAAAACCCACATCAGAAATTGGGTTCATAAAATTTAGTCTTAATATGAGGAAAAGGGGAATGAAAAAGTCACCACCAAATTATGATCTCAATTAGAAGAACATTGGTGGAAATTTCAGACATATAATTGGAGGGAAAACTTAAATATTAATAGGGTGTGAATGAGGTCATCAATAAAAAACAATTGTAGAATATTGGGCCTCATAGCCACCAATCTATGATGATTTAAAATACAACCGCTTCAACAATATGTAAGGTATTAGGATAACACGTTTTTTGTTTTAAGATCACTTCCATAAAGATTATTAATTAATTTATCCATAAAATTAGAGAGAATATATATATATATATTTGTATGTAAATATATACTTGACAAGTAGAGTTTCATCCTCCAACTAATTTCTACCACAAACTCATCGTTCACTCTAAAAGATTTCCAACAAGAACATATTATATTAATCATAATCATATTGGGGTCCAAAAATAAAGAATTTATAATTCACATATCATACCCTTTAAAATAACACATTATTCAATCCAGGACATCACGTGGGTCAGTGATAGGTGATACAACCTTTCCACCCTTCGGTTGATAGTTCATGTCTCACGACCTTGCCGGACGTGGCGGGTTGTCGCCCAGCCTTTGGGTTTTCCTTTTTATGGCAACCCAAAAATAACCTTAACAATAGTATCCAATTTCAAACATAATCCATTATAACCTTTATAATTATCAAAAATACTTATATCCAAACTCTCAGTGCATAGTTTATAAGGAAGTTAAACATAATTAGGATCCTTTTTTCCATGTAATAACATGTGAACACCTTCATCGTGTATTCTATTACAACACCACAACATCCTGAATTACCAAAATCAACCATCTCATATTCCAAAATCACCACCTCATTATCATGACCATATTAAGGATTACCTTTTATTCAATCATTTATTTTCCAAAAATTGTATCTTACTATTGAGTCAAATTTCTTAGAACCATATAATATCAAATCCTCAATAAAATAGTATTTTAGTACTTCCTATATTTATCTCCATAATTCATGTAACCAGTATACTATGGATACAACACTCAAATGAAATAATTCTATAATAAAAACAAAAGAACAGTAGTCATTCTTCTTCATCTGTTGTAGAATCATAACATGATTATTATCAAATAACATCATTGGTGGTATACTCTTTTGAATGATACATTGATTCACATGGTGTCTCAACGCCCTGGAGATGAGGTATTTTACATATGAAAACTTTTTCTTACCCTTGCAGTCATGTACTTGGTGTACTTTTTCTCCACACTTATAACAAATTCCCATTCCCTTCAAGAAATTACTAAGGTGATTCATTCCACATTTTCATATATTGAAAAATCATTCTTTCCCTTATTCCCTTTATCTATCTTTATTTCTACCATCCTTTTCTTCTCTGGATTCCCTTCAATGCCATAAGATTCATAGAATTATTTACTGATCTTATTAACACTTGATACTATTTATTCATATGATGAAAATACATGGGAGAATATTTCCTTTATAAATTTTGGCTTAATACCATGAATGATATGAACCTTCTTACTCATTGGATTATACGTATTGCTGGAGTTCTCATTCCTTCTACTGGTCACCATTTCTATACTAGATTAGTTTATGAATCGCAATACATAAATCCCAACTTCTAAAATACCTAACATAAATTGAATAGTTTATGGATATAATCCATAATCATACAAATGTTTTCTTTGAGAAATTTTATACTCATAAACCCATCATAATGTCTTGTAAAGAAAATGAGAATTATCTTAAGCATATCCCCCAGGAGTGTCGTAACCAAGAGGGCAGCAAGACTCGTTTTCGTGCACCAGTTCCCGTTCCAGCCTAGCTCAAAGTGGTGTTTTTGGGTTTTACCCCTAGGTAAATCTTTCCAAAGCCACCTCTACCTGCTTGTATCCAGAAAAAGTTTTATTACTTGGAAAACTCACAAAATCTCTACATTACCAAAATTCTAAGAAGTTATTCTATGCTTATCCTCAATTTCTATCTTAGGGTAATGTGCTCTAATCCGAGTTTATCAAAATCTAGTTTCCAATTTTATTGCTAAAAATTCTATGATATCAAATATAATTCCCACACCCCAGTTACCCAGAGTCTGTGCATTATTTCAATATAGTGGTATGATTACAAGGAAACATGTCCCGAAGGACCTATCAGTTTAGCAATTTTTGAAGATAGATTATATATATGAATGTTACATTAAACAGTATAATATACAAAACAAAATAAATAAGCCTTTATGAACATCATTATTCCATTGAGTTAACCCTGCATATCAGTCATAATAAACTTCTTGGAATCATGGGAAAAAGAAAACATAGAAATGGGTGAGATTAGATGCTCATTAAGGATAACAATACAGAAGAACTTTCATAAATAAGCATAAATATTTAAGGAACTGTATAACTAAAAAAATCCTTTTAAACATGAACTTCAGTATAATATGGAAAAAATAAAATTATGTACTTCCATTTACTTATTCACATGAATGTTCTATTAGTCAAATAATCCAAATCAATATCACTAACCACTTTCATAATGATGGAATGCATAATGCAAGACTATCATAACCACATATTCAAGGCCTTGTGCCAAGACTACATATACAATTTTGTCAAGGCCTAGTGCCAAGAATCTAGTTTGTCTCATGTGACTGACCGATTCATCGAAGATCTATAGCAGACTCCACCCATCACATACTATGTCTAATGCATTCCTCATATGAAAATGTTTAAATATAACATAAACATTCTTATTAAAAATGACATACGAAATGGTAATACTTTACACATAAATCGTGAATGGTATAAAAATAAACCATACACAGTCAAACATTTCACAAAAACATAAATTAAATACGGAGGTTTTGTATCATAATAAATCAAATTCCAACAACTTCAAAATCCATTAAATGGTTTTGACATATATGAAATTGATTTGTAATAATCCTTGAAAGAAATGTCCCTTTTTCATGAAAACATTTAAAAGTCACAATATTTATAATGGAAGATATTTAAATACATTTTTGAATCAATGTGTCCCTTACCACTTTGAATCTTTTGAAATTAATTAACATTTTAAAACATTCATGTCCATCTAAATAAATCCTTAAAACCATTTTAAAAACGTGGATATTAATAAGAATGGTTTAGAAGAATAAATCATTAAAACATTTTAAAAGATGTTTTAGTAAAAAGTACCTTAAACTAGTCCCTTTGAAAACTATTTTATGAAACATGGACATGTATACTAAATATGTCCCAGTAGATACTTACGTAAAAAAACAACCACGTATAATAAAGATATTGTGAAATTAACCCTTACCAATATGGTAACTTACGAAAAATACACCCTATGAAAGAGGTATCATACAATGAATTTTTAAATACCCATAAATTAAAGTTTATTAGATAAATAATACAATTATGGGAAGTACATACACCATAGAAAAGGTAATAGTGGCAATATGGCATGAATCTCACGGGAATAAGAAGTGAGATGAAAACCCCTTACCTTGCACTTTCCATTAGTCTAGGGTATGCTTAACCTCATGTATGAAGACCATAGTATGTTATTAAATTATACCAGAATCATAATAAAATTTATGATATCATACATTATTCATTTATGACTTTATAATACCCATTTAATAATAATTTTCATGTTAAATTGATATTTTGGGTAATAATCGCTTTCTTTATCGTACATGTTTTAACTTGTTACTCTTGATTGTATCACTTATATCATGATTTAAATACTTCCAAAATCTAAAAAATGATTTATATATCATAAATATTTAGAATATAAATATGTATAATAGACATATATATGAAATGAAAAACACTGTTTATGGAGATGGTAGTCTATATGTACGCAAAAATGCAGTATCTGTTTTCATAAAATATTGAACAGAAATAAGTGAATAAAATATATTTTAGTATATATATATAATTATATATCTCTAGTATCATTATTAATTCATATATTACAAACATATTAGTAATATATGTTTTTATAATCATTAATGAATGGTGAATGCGAATATCAATCTCATCACATCGTGGAGACGGTAATCCGTACGTACGCACGAGCGACAATTTAATTTCCTTAATGGTGTGGAATGGGATGGTATATTAATTTTACAGAGACATTATCATGTTATTTTTATTATTTATATACATATTTTTCATCATTATAACAATACCAATAACATAATGTTGAATAACAAATTACACCACAATGTGGAGATGGTAATCCATATGTATACACGCATGGTGACATTATCATTCATAAGATGGATAGAATAATGAATATAGTTGTGAAATATTTATAATAACATCACAATATACAGAATATACTGGAGATATTATTTTAGAATGGAAATAACAACGAATGACGAAGTGGAAGAAGAATGGAACATGAAAGAGGGTGGTGAAATCATTACCTCTTCTTCGGGTTCTTACTTTTGAATTGTTCAAAAGGGCTCCTTAGGATGGCTTTCAGATCACAATAATGAATATATGTTGAATTTATGGATGTTGAGAGGATACTTGGGTTGGGTTTTTCCAAGACAAATGGCATTGGCGGTGTGATTTTGAGAGAAGGGGAAGTGCCCTTTTATACGAGGGGTGAGGGCCAACTTAGGAAAATATTAAAGTATTAATTTATTATACAATCATATTCGGTTTGTAATGGTTAAAAATGAATTTATTTATATCCTTAGGTGGTTATGGGACGAAATAATATCAACCAATAGGTTTTAAAAAAGTTTAGGTTACCATTTTGACCTTATCATTTAGATTTAACACTTAGTTAAATAGGTTAACTTTTACCATGTCTTCTTGTATTCTTACTATATATGGTTAATAAAAATACTATAAACTTTAAGTGAACCTCAAGTGGCACATTAATTACATATATAATATTATTTGAGCCATTTGGCCGAACCTTAAATTTTTAGGAATTTTATATCTATCAATAATATAGTATTTGTTTCAAATATTAATTTATGAAATTTTTTGACACTATTTGGTATTTTTTGTGTGAAAGTAATCACTACTTGATTACATCTAAAATGATACACTAAATGAGCTATAACATGTCATAGTCACCTAGAAAATTAGTGGATGTCATAAAATCTTTGAAATTATATTTATTTTAATATTTATAAAACCATTTATTTGATTATTTCATTAATAATATAATTACTTCATCATCATTGAGTCATAAATAAATTTAATTATTTATTCTATAAATATTATAAATAAAATACCATGATGTAGGAAATCGTTTTATCTTTCTAATTAATTTTTTAGTCTAATTTATCTTTTGTATAACCCTATATTAAAAATGGTTTAGTTAAGAAACATTGAATTTTACACTTTTAACTCTTCTATAAATTAAATAATAATAAATGTCCTAATATACTCCAAGTGGACCTAAAGGGTCATATTTTATACCTACGGTGGTTTTTGGTCGAATTAAATTTATCCAATAGAATTAGGACATGTGTTAGGGTAATAATAATATCATTTTTACCTACCCTTTTTACTTTTAACCATTGTAAATAAAAGTAAAAAGTAACTATTCACAAAAAATTATTTTTTTCTTATTGAACCACATTTTACTCCTTGATTTTATCCTAGGCTTTGCAAATTTTTAAATTCCACTCACAGAAGCGGTAGAATTATCTTTCATGCAAATTTTCAAATTCTTCTAGGAGGTGGGTAAAAGACAGAGAAAATGTCAATAAAATTTTTATATATCTAAAATTATTATAAACTAACATCAATGAATTAAATTGAACTTATATAGGTATTATATATCTATTTTGACCTAGAATAAAATTAAATAAAATAAATAATTATTTTAATAAAAAATATGTTTTATACTATTACTTAGAGTTTTTTACTATTCATCAAAAAATTGATCGTTTTCACAAAAATACAAAACATTCACCATGGCTAATCTCGATATATGAATCCAAAAATTGGGTCTATTTTCCAAATTCAAAACATAGATGTTGAATTTATTAATTTTAAATTAATTCTCATTGTGAAATCAAATAACATGCTTTTAAGAGACAATAACTATCAAATGATTGACACTTGTTTATGTATAATTTCAAAATAAAATTAATTAAAATGACCAAAATTGGATTTAATGGTAAAAATATAATCTAATTATACTTCCTAAACATTAAAATTTATAATTAAGCATTATTAATTATTTTGATTAAAATAGTTGTTTTCAGTTAAAATATAATATTTTTCACTATTCATCCAAATATGAATGTTATCAGAAAACCACAAAAATTTTATTAAAACTAAATTATTATGTCCCAATTATAAAAATTAAGTTTATTTTGTCAAATTGAATATATAAAAACTTCAAATATCAGATTCAAAAAGGGTTCACTATTAAAAGGCCGTAAAATTGGATTTTTTTGATAAATTAATCTTATAAGTGAAAAAAATGAATTTGTTCTTACATTATGTATAAGAAACTATTAATATGTATTCTAAAATTATAAAGATTATATAATGTTAAATATTTAGTTAATACTATTCATAATCGCTTTTGGATGGCTGGTTTGGTAAGTCGTGATGCACTTGAACTCAATGTTGCGTATAGTGCAAGTTATAGCATTACATTGAAAAAATAACGTACTATGAAATAATTTAGTGTTATATAATATAGTGTTATAATTCCATTAAAAAAATAAACATGGAAATAATACAAATAAAACATTCTTATTTGAATCGAATAATGGATTGAGAGATCTATGATTCAAGGTATCAAACAAATGAGGTTACATGAATTAGGGTTGAAAGCCTGGAGAGATCCTTTTCGGGGGAATGTGAGATTGTGATGGTGGAAGTGAGCTCTCCATGTAGGGTTTATTCTAGGTATTTAGGGTTAGAAGAAGAGATTTTTTAAGTGGAGAGAAATATTCGAGGATAGATTATGTTCAACGGAAGAAGTGATCTCGCAGGTTCATTCTCAGGATGTAGGGTTCGACGGTGGAGAGATCTGTTCAACAATGTGCAGAGAGATCTGTTCGCGGGTCAGTTAAAATTATTTGTGGGTTTTTTCCCAACAGTTTCTAAAACCATAGTGAAATTTATTTGGGAGGGTGGGTTCCCTGTTATTTTTAAGAACCATGGTAAAATATTGTGTAATGTAATCTATTCTCAATGGTTTAACGAAACTGTGGGGAAAACACATCAAATTATTACTTATGCCAGCAGGTTTTCTCTTACAAATGGTATGTATGTGCTGGTTTAAGTGGGATTTAAACTAGTGAATGTAATTTAAAATATCATATTGAATCTAGCTATGTACATGTAAATTCATGCAATGTTGTAGTGGAATCAACCCCCCAAAAAGTGGACAGATTGCGGGATCCAAATCTATCATTATAAGCTATAATTAAAAACAATTATGAAAAAAGGCATGTATTTTAAAAGAAAATTTGGTAAATCCATTCAGATAACAACTAGTGTTATTATACAAAATCTGATTTGTTGAAACTAATATCAAGCCATGATATAATGAAAGAAATTTATTGTAAATAAGAGGGCATTTTGGGAGAAACCTAATCATGAAGAAATATGGGAGTTAGAGATGGATTGTAATGGTTATTCAACCTTATATAAGAATAAAGAAACATATAGAGACTATCTACAACCTCCTGACCCACCCCTTGCCCCACTGCCCCTCTGCCCCACCCCTTCCCCTACCCTATAGACCCCCTGCCCCCTGCACCCTGCTCTACAGACCTCACCCTACCCCCTGCCCCATGCCCGTTCCCCCTGCCCCTACCCCCTACCCCACCACCTAGCCCCCCTCCACCCATCCACCTAGCCTACACAACCCCCCTACACCCCCTAGCCCCTGGCCTGCACTGACCCCCAATCCTCCACACCCCCTACATGTCAAAAAAATCTCTACAGATGCTCATGGTGTCTTAAATGATACCATTAAGGATTAAAATGGAAAACATAAATGCAATAATGTCAAACAAGCTATATAAGAATAAAATACCAAAAGAAGATCCTTATATATATTCTCACATGAATAAGTAGGAGATATGTTTTTTTGCTGCTTCTCTACATAGAATGCATCCCTATCCACAGACAGAGCTTATCATGGAAAATCATACACAAAAGAAATCCAGTTCTTGTGAAAAACATTGAGTCAAATAAAACCTCATAATGATATATTCATAATGAGTTATACTAATAAAGTGGATGAGAAGTATTCCTAGAGAGGAAGACGTTCCAAAAGGACCATCAACGTTTGAGAAATAATATTGGAAAAAATGAGGTCCAATGGAAATGTAATCAAAAATCTTGTACTAAAAAGCATAGAATAGTGGTTATCTAACGAAAGGACCAAATGTAGTATTGCGTTGAAATTTATTGTAATTAACTTTCAATGTCATCAATGATTATGTTGCTTAATTTTGACTTATAGGCATCCTCAAACACCTAAATGGAACAAGTGAAAAAAATGACTAAAATAATTATGTGTGCAAGTTGAAAATTAAATAATAATAAACAAATTGATGGATGGGTGTACCATAAGTGAATCAATTAATTCATTATGCATGTTGTTGGTGAGGGGGAGAGCATGTTTGGAACTATCTGGGGACTCTGATCTCCCTTATAAAGTGAACATCTATTTTTCTAAGGCTAGGGAGGTTTTGGAATTGATTTGTAGGAAGAAGATGAAGGAGGCTCAATAACAACCTGAGGTTTTATCCTAATTAGACCCCCTGCCCCTCCCCCTACACAAGCCCCCTGGCAGACCCACTTGCCCCTTGAAGACCCTCCTGAACACCCCCTCCCCCTGCCAGTCCCCCTATGTCGGGACTTTTCTGTTGGATGTTTTAATGAGGAAACATGTATTCTAGATCATACCTATCCATTTTCCATGTTGGTGTGATTTCTTTCAACTCATAGTGGTTGACCAGTGAATTGATAACCCTCTATTACATAATCTCTCTAAAAGAAAGCAGGTGAGGGTGATAGCAAAAATTTCATCAGGATAGTTGTATGATATTTCCATGTTTGAGTGATCATGGGTTTCAGTAGAATCATGGGAACCTATTCTACCCCTACACCTATTTTCAATGATTGGGGAACCTCACCTTTCAAATCCATTGCCTGGAATTTCATAATATAATTTGAATCAAAATTTGAGTATTTTTTATGATTATGATCACTAATATGCCCTATGTTACTCATTATATATGTCTTTCAAGATACAAAATTCTTAATGGGTTCACTAATCCGTGATATTGATTCCCAATGATACTCATCCTTCATAGGCTAGTCACCAAAGTTATTTTAGGCTCATCACCTAATGAACTCGAGGCTCATCACCTAATAATTTCCATGATCATCGCATGTGGAAGGATGGGATTATGATGGATTATAAAAGGTGAATCATCCTATTATTATCACATAATAAATCTTATACTTTTCAATAATTCATGTTCCATCGTATCTAGAAGTATAATATCACATGACCAGTAAGATAGATGCCCATGACTTTAAGAGAATTATTTCCCATGTTTTAGCCAAAGATTCATATTCCTAAAACATTGGTAATCAAACATTATTGATCTATATTCATAATCATACTATATTCTATTCAAAATTAAAATCAATTCATCTTGAAGGGATCTAATTATGCGCGAGAGTGCTCCTTGGTTCTTAGATATTTATCAGTATAAACAAATGAATCATTCATATAAGTATAAAAATTTTATTAATAATTATTTTTAGGTTCCCTACAGAATATATGTGCACATGATCGATGGATATATTCATATTATTCATTGATAATTATAGTGGTTATTATAAAATCATTTTTTAAAACAATTAATCAATTCTGGAAACATGTTTTTAAAAAAATCATGCAATTATATAATTAAAATTAAAGGTTTAGGCATAGGGATCCTACCAAAACCTTAAGACGTGTTTCTTTTGATGATGACCACTCGAATCTTCTTTTTTTCCTCTTACACACATATGAAACTTCATATATATATATATAAGAACACCTAACCCCTATGTACATATTTTCATTTCCAATTATGCACAAGTGGGTCCTTAGATATATGCTTATACTTGCATATACCCCTTTACACATACAATTGTATGAATTTTTCATATGAGTATGATTGGTATAGAATATTCTAAAACTTGTTCCTCTATTTTTGGACACATTATTAGAATATTGAAAAACAATTTCTATCTCCCTTCACATGAGTCATATCTATGTAGGGAATCACATATTCATGGAATAAAAAACCATGGATGGTTTAATTACCCTAATAACTTTCAGTAAAATCCATTCATCCTAAAACATTAGTGTAATTTGGTATTATAAGGCCCTAAACATTCAAATTTTAGAGTCTATTTCATGTTACCATTATTATAAGCCTATCATGATAATATTTAGGAATTCTGACAATAAAATATGTTCAATCTATTAATCCTATTAAAATTTCACTGGAAAGTTGTTACAGATGAACAGATGATTGAGAGAAAAAAATATTCCATTCATTGAAAAATATATGGAGGAGTATACACATCCTAGAGTCTCTCTTGACCTTATTAGAAATGAAATGTAAATGATGGGACTATAGTGAAATTTGACCTACCTAATTCGATAGATATGCTAATTCATAACAAATGGTGCTAAGGGCATACTCAAGATTGGTTCTATGACTAGCTCTATCTTTTGATAGAGTATGGATTTTTGTAACAAAGGTGATTAGATCTTGTATTTTCTATTTTATAGATTCTGGCCCAATGTTTTTATGATAGTTGTGCCTTTATTATTTCCATTTGAGCCACATATTCATGCATCTCTATAGCCTCTAGAGAAATAAAATCTTGACGTTTCACTTCCTCTATAGTTAAGAGATTTTAATAAGTAGTTTTATCCATTAAATATATTGTATGGTGGTTGGAAAAATAAATATGATGATATCATATTCATGGGTGGATAAATCCACTAAATAAATGAGAACATTATGGACATGGATGTGCAGGTGTTGATAATAAAACACAGCCACGCCTATGCCAAATAACATTGTTGAAAGTTGTCCTCTTTATCATAAATTTTCTATAAAAGATTATATATGATAATTGTTTAAACCTTGCACCATGCCCACATTCATTCAACCTGATTCTAGATGACAATATAGGGACCCAAACTCTGTTCACCTTCCACTATAGTTATATAATCCATAATTTTATTTGTCAGGGACATATCTTCATTAAATTGTGTCATAGTTTTAAGAAATTCCTTCATCATTGCCGATTGTTTAACATTAGGGTTTTAACTTGATAGTTTAGCATTGATCAGAAGAATACCTAACATTCTTCCACTGGAAAAAATGTAATTAAGTTATCCAACACTAGTAGTCAATCATGTGGAGTCTTCACCAATCCCCAAAAAAATATCATGAGGATGAAATTCCCTCAAAATTATTGGATTGTTGGGACATAATTATTTTTCCCCTAATAAAATATAAGGATAGTATGACATGAAATGATCTTTGAGAATTCAATTTTTTATACACCTATCAGACTGGTTCCCCCAGTACCCCATCGGTATAGTATTCAAACCACAACATGGAATAACACCATGAAATTTATTTGGACCATTCTCCAGATGTACTGAAATTTCTATGTCAGAATCCCCATGCATCATCATCAGCCACATTTTATAAAAGATAAATGGGTTATATTATCTCTAAATATTGATTAGAGGTAATAAAGTAACCCATTTAAAATGAACTAATTATTGTGAGAATCTATAAGGATCAAAAGGATCTAAAATGGTTTCCCTATCTACAAGAGCACCCAAAATCCCATCTCAGTACAAGATAATGAATGAAATTTATTCTGAATTCCCTTTGTCATTATCAACCACTATAACAAAATTATTTGAATATGTAATGAACCAAAAATGGGAAACATCCTTTAACAAAAAAATAAGATCATTGAGTCATAAATTGAAAAATAACAAGACCATCAACCATAGATTCTTATTTCACTCCACTTCCAGTATTAGTTTCATATTCAAGAAATAACAAAAGAAACGAAATAAATATTCAAATACCTTGATAATAGGGAATGAGGGGTGTCGACCATGATATCTGATGTGTTGAGGGTTGTGGGGGAGAGCCATTGGGAAGGAAGGGAGGAGGTGGGGAGCCCTCCCTGAGAATATTTGCTAGAGGTGGAGGATCGTGGGGAGTAGGGTCTTGGCGAGGAGGCGTTGTGGGTATTGAGGGCTATTGGTGAGGAGGCATTAGGTAGGTCGCATCAGAGAGGCATCATGAAGGAAGAGAGGATGTGTGAAGGCCGCTTAGGTCAACTTCTCCATATGAGGAGGGTAACGAATAGGAGGCGTCAAGGAGGGCATCAGGCTATTGATGGGTTTTGTGGTGGATGGATCGAGCAGAAGGAAGTTGAAATGAACGGGTCAGGGTATTCAGCCACGACGCCATGGATAATTTTAGGGGTGTAGAAACAGATTTTTTAATCTGTGGCATTATAGGTGTGGCTATAGATCAATTTTATAGTACTGTATTTTTTATAAAACATCATTTTAAAAATATTTCACAAGATATCATTTTACACAACCTTAATGAGTGTTGATATTTTTTATTCAATTATGAAGTTTAAAGGGAGTAAAAAAATATGATTGAATTAGTTAATATAGCATAATAATAAAATAAAAATATTTCTTTAATGATGGGATGATGAATTGTTTTTGCTAATTTTGACATTTAGTGTAAATAATCAATGAAAAATTTGATGTCTCTAAAACAAGCTTATTGAAGAAGATTCAATGAGTTGAAATTATCTACTAGTATATTAAAATACATCACTTTTTGAGATACATTAAACATATTAATTGATTCTTATAGAACTTCTATAAAAATTTAACTGAGATCATTGATCGTTATCTCTATTTCAAATATCATTGGGATTCATAAACCTAACAAGATTGAAACTGTTAATAGAAATGAAATTAGTTTATTAAATGAATAATATTCTATAAAATTTCCTTATAAATTATAAATGAAATATTAAAACTGTTTTCAATCAAGTAATAATTGAATAGATATTCACTATTTATGATTTCAATGAGGATTTTGATAAATGTATGGATTCTATGTAAGGGTCCCATTCTCACACCGTCTTGTTTTTTAAGATATGTTCTCTATCACTCTATATTTATATCTCATCCTCATTATATCATTCAATTTTTATTGAAAAAATCAATTTATAATTCTTATTTATTCCATTTATAATGGAAATAATTTAATTATGTTACCCATTAATTTATATTTTAATATAAACAAAAAAATTATTAAAAGGGAAGTATTTCCCAAATATTATTTTTTTCAAAATTCTTCTCATGTTATTCTTATGTAATACTGGTTATTTACCTATATTATTTTAATATGAAATCAAATTAATATAAAAATAAAATATATAATTTTGGGAAAATTATGGATAATCTACACTCTTATCCCTTTTATCATCTATTTTATGCTATAATTTAAAGTGAAATAATTTTTTTTGATTTCATAACTACATCAAAATATTTTAATATTTTTTTTTCTTTGACATGAAGATCTATTTTATTGATAAATGATACATGGTTTAAAAATGAATTTGAATATGTTTAAATCCATTATTTTTTTTGGATATTGGATTATACCTATATCTTAAAATATATTTGGATTTAATATGTTACACATTTCTTTTTCATGGGTTTACATCATGTTTATTATTTATGAATATTTATTTCTCTTGTGGAATACATATATATTATGTATTATGAAGATGTGTGGGAATGAAATTATATAACTTTGTCATCAATTTTGTAGTACATAATATATCAATAGATCATTATACATGGAAAAAACTAAGATATCGTCATCCATAATTTTATGCATATTATAGTATTAGAAAGAATTGTCTATAATGTTTTGTTTTCATGGAAGTGGGACTTTAACTATGATTATGATGATACTCTTATGTTCGATCCACATTTTATTCCCTCTTATGATTTTGATTATCTTATGATAATTGCCTCTTTTTCATGTTTTTATATGATTATATATGATTATTTTCATATGGTATTTGTGTTATGACTTTTGGATCTAATAATATCTCATCCCATGATTTTTTTGTTGAACGGTTACTAATATTTTTGTATCACAAATTATTTTATGTATATCCCTATGATATACCATGTGGTAACAAAATGTATGGTCAGATCTACAAAGAATTTATGATGGGGGGAATGAAAGACTATGTTATTATTTTAGATATGTTTTATGATATTTCTTATTCCAAAAATGTACCATCCCAATATTTAATTATGCCCCATTTTAAATAAATTTAATCTTTTCGATGGATTACATATCTCAGAGCAACACGTTTAAAAATAATCTATAATGTTATTATTTTAACATGACCATTATAACCTTATTATTAAATTCGTATTAATCAATAATATTAACTATATTTTGAAATATATGATTTTTTTACTCTTTTTTAATATTTTAATTAATTTATTTGAATATACAAATAATTATTGGTAACATAATTTTAATTAACAAATAAATGTATTCTTTAAAAAAAGTTAATTTTTTGATTTCTATGTGAAAATTAAATATAATTAATTTGTGAAACATTTATAAAATTTATTTGATAAAATTTTCATCTTATTTTTATTCAACAGGTCAACATTTATTTAGGATTAATTCTTTTTTAAATTTTAAAATGTTTAATTATTCATTGGATAGTATAGATATCTAATTTTTATAACACTCATTTTAATTATATTTAAAAGATTTCATTATTATTTACATCTAATATAAAGGAAACATATGTATTATTTTAAATATTATAATTAGTTACATATTAACAAATTTAGACATTATAATTGTATATGTAAATTTTTTGGCTTGAAATAATTTTTTTAAAAATAATTCATTGTGTATGATGGTTTATTTTTAAATATACTTTTTAGACCTATGTGATTTTAATTTAAAAAAATGTATTACATACTTTGAATTAGATGGTATAAATTAGGTTTTGAGGTCATCTTAATTATTGGGAATAAAAAAAGTTCATGGTAAAAAATATATAATATTGTATAGGTAAAATATTGTGGTGAGTTAACAATAATAGGTAAAAGCCTAAAATACCTAATTAATACAAAATGAAATGGGTGTTTGATTTTTTTTACAAACCATAATTAATAATTAAATCATAAATCATCATCTAACTTCCTACTAATTAATTCCATCCAATTGTGATTGTCTTTACATATAAAATTATCATTATGTGGTTACAAAAACCCACATTCCTCAAGTGTAAATAACACTCCTCACCACCCATTTTTCCCAAAATACATGAAGCAATTCAAATATCAATAAAACCATCTCATAATGAATATACCTAATCAATTAACTAATATTCTCACCCAAATTCCTTTCCCACATTCCTTATGTGGTTTTTTTAAGGAGGGTATATTCCTGAAGTAACTTTCTAAAACAACCTCCACTATTTTTATTTAGTTTTTGCACTTACATTCACCTCCTTAATAAATAAAATAATAATAAACCTGGTATCATGTATATATTATAATGTTTAATTTCGAATGTAATATATTCTATTCAAAATATTTATCTTATCCTTTTATTAAATGAAACAAAACCATTGTCTAAATTATGGCGGTTAACTGTCACCATTGATACTGATATTTAATTTTATGTATAGCCCTCAAGGATGGTCATTAAAGTAATATTGTAGATAAATAATTTTATAATAGGTATATGTAAATAAATTTAAGGAAATTTTATAAAATATAGTTCACAAAATAAACAGAATTTATGTAATAATCATACCAACATTATATTTGGATTATTTTTTTAAATTACAGAAAAGGATTAATTTTTCAGTGAATAGTAAAAATTACCATTTAAAAAATCACATTTTATTTATATTTAAGTTATTTTATAATTTATAAAATATATAAAATTTAATTTTTTTAGATATATGAAATATAGTTAATTTCATTGATGAAGTCACTATATCTTATTTTGGAGTAAGTACATTTTTGAAACTAAAAAAATCATACATTAACAAAAATATTTTCATTATGTTTTGAAGGTTTAATATTAAATTGTTTTAAAAAATTATTTTTTATGAATAATTCAAAATTAATTAAATATTTTAAATAAATATATATAAATTATGTTTTATGTTTAATATAATTTTTAGTAAAAAAAGATATTATAATAAAAAAATATTTAACATAGTATAGATAAAATAATTTAACTACTCAATGTTATAAGTTAAAATATTATAGTACCTAAAAAATACAACATTAAATTGGTGTTTGATGAGTTCATTGACCTAATTCATTATTTCCACCATTAATTATCATCCATATTCATTTTAATTAATTCCACCCAAATGTGGTTGGCTTTAAATATAATATAATATGTATTTAGACACTTAAAACCACTCATACTAAAGTATAAATACAAATATCACCACCCAATTTATCCTCACAATCATTGAATCCAATAAAATATCTTTAAACCCATATCCTTTCGATTCTCACCATGTTCAATTTTTTCTGGTCTCATAAAAATACTAATTCCATGTTACATAATAGGTCATTAAAGGAGGTGATATTCAAGAGGTAAAATACTAAAACATCCTCTATTAATTTATTTTACTTCTATAAATTATCATCACCTAATTAATTTGTAACACCTATATATTGATGATTTTTTTGAAATTAATTTAATTGTTTGATATTTTACACATCCCACAAAAATGAAAATAACTTTTCACTATGTCAAAAATTCCACTCACTTAGATCCAGCTGGGAGTATGTTAAACATATTCCTCACATGGTGTACATTAAATGGAATAACATAGTTCGTATTCACTACAAGCATGATTGACCTTCCTCGATGGCTTGCATAACACGCAAGGCTGAGTGTTACCAAACTATAACATCTTATTAAAAATATTATTATAATGTAATATAACTTAGATGTTACATTTTATGATATGAATATTATTAAATAAATTATAAAAATATGTGGTGTACAGAAATATAATATGAATTTATATGTGACTAATTAATGAATATGAAAAGTGATGGAATCTAATGAAAAATAATGTCATAGTCACAAATCAATTTTAACAAACTAAATTAAATTAAATTAAATTTTTATGTGATAATAATGTAATAAATATGTAATATATTTAGTAAAATATTTTTTATGTTAATATAATATATTTTTTAGACATAATATAAGATAAAAGTTAATTTTATTCTTAAAAACCATTCTTTTTTCATGAATATTTTTACCACCTTTTAATAGAAAAAACATTAAATCATATTTTTGAAAATTATAATGATTTAATATGTCAAACCAAAATTTAAACAATAATATAACATTAAAAATTATGGTAGGATAATAATTTTTGTATTTTTAGGTAATTTGTTATCTATAAATTAATAGTTAAAAATACTGAATTTAATTCAAAACTACTTTTTCATCTAATTATTTATAAGGTGATATTATATTTTTAATTGGTTTAATGGTTTAATAAGAAAATATTATATTACTAATTAATCAAATTTAGGTTATTTAAATCTATTTCACATTGTAATTTTTGATATATACATAGAATACTTTTGATTATTTTTTCAATAAATACCGACAGTTTCATCCCATCTGTGGGATTAATGTTAAATTAATTTCTACAACTTCTGTGATTGGAATTTCAAAAAATTGTTTTCATATTTGGAATAATTATAATTCATAATTTTTATTATGTTCATCATTGTTTTTGACCAAAAATTTCATTGAATGTGATTAAAATTAAATAGATTAGTAATGAGAAAATTTTGGTTAATAATATACTAAACCTTAAATTTGAACACCAAAATCAACTAGAAACATGTACCGAATCCATTGGATGGACATATATAGATCCTATAATAAATTTTTTGACCATTTTATGTTATTTTATTCACTTGAAATATGAAAAACGTTGGTTTAACTATCTCTTCATATATTTACAAGAGTGTCACACCTCCTCAACTATAAAAGGCCACCACCTCTACCCATTCCACACACCACTCAAAACATTTACGCTCAGACAAGAACATCCCATGTATCCTCTCCAACATTCTACCTTTATCCTTGAATCCTCCCATTGTGTATAAATACTATCATGTAATCCATCCGGCACAATTCAAAAGGAGTTACCCAATTTAGATGGAACATAGTTTCTCATGCTCATTCCCTTTATTTTCATTCCCCACCCTCCACTCCCTTTATTACATTATTATGTTAAAACTCCAGTATTATCCATCTAATAGGAGGTTTTTCATAAAATAATTATCCAACTAAACATAAACACATTTTCATTTAATAGATATTGAAAATATTATTTCTATGTACGATGAATTACTGCACCACAAAGTGGTGTTTTTTATTTCATCTTTACCACTAATAATGCTGGAAATTATGATCAACACTATATTTATATATGTTATATATAAATAATATATATTATTTATTATTTTATATTCCTTTGTACAACACTTACCTTTTTATATCCATTTGGTGGCAATATGATAAAATCGTTTGAGGAAGTGTGGACTACCACCCCTTCAACGTGATGAGATTTATTCCAGTCCACATTTGATGTATATAAAATGGTTTTAATGAAATTAAATGATATATATAATATATTAATGATAATTTAACAATTATATATATGTATATTAATATATATAAATTTACATATGTCATTTAATTACTTTAATTCAATTAGATAATAAATACAGAACCATCATTCACACGTATGTAAGACTTACTCTATCCATGAACTTTGTTTTAAATATTGTACTTCTTTATTATATGAATCATTATAATTTCAATATACATAATATACATGACATTTATATCATTATTTACATTTTAGTATCATGGAATATGTATAATATCCTATGATATAATAAATTAAGACACAAGCGAAGAACAAAGTGAATATTACTCGAAGTGAATCCTTAACATACAATCATTAACAAGGGGTAATTTTTTGGTCGTAATCAAAAAATATATGTTATTATATATAATAATTTTTTTATAAATATTTATTAAACATTTATATTTAATATACAGATTGTTTGAAGAAGTATGAAGAGAGTCAAGACACAAGGTAAGTGGATTTCATCTCACATTAATTTTTTTGAGATACATGTTATGTTTGCCACACATTCCAATTATGTGCAGTATGTACTACATATGAATTTATTCAATGTAAATTATTATTATATTTATGTATATTTACCTGTCCATATTGTGATATTTATTTCATGTGGTTTATGATTCAAAAGTTACATAATTTGAAGAATGCTTTTTCTCAATTTTCGTTCGTTGAAAATCATGTTTTACAATATACATAAACACTTTTTCAAGGGGTATATACTTAAATTTTACATGTAATACCCTGAATAAGATTTTTATCCTGATATTTAAAGATACTTGTAATTTTGATTTACTGAATGGAGAGTATGATCCCATGTTACCATGTTATAAGAGTTTATTGACACAATACCATCTCTTCTCAAGATTGTTAATGTTTATGATTCCAATAATTAAATATTATGCTCCATATCTCATTAAATATCATGATATATATTTCTCTAATGTTATTTTATGATATATTAATGTACTGGAACATTATTTTAGTCTTTAGTAGATAATATAGTTAATAATGTGTTTCTAAGAAAGCTTGACATTTTACTCTCCTAGGTCGGTAATCTGTCTTGTAAATTTTTTTTAACAAATACTATACCATTATACAAAAATATATAAATTATTTTTTACCTTTTTTGTTATCAAATATCTACAATAGAATATTCTTATCTCTTTCAAAATAAGTAATTTTTTATAACATTTTTTTTGTACAAATGGAATGTTCATTTTACCTCATTTGACATGTATGGATTTACCAACAATAATTTTAATGAATATTCTTTTTTATTTTTAAAATGTCTTTATTTAGAAAATGATTTAATATTATTTTTTCATGGAAAAATGTTTTCAGTTTTTATATGTGTTTTATAATTTTTTAAACATTATTTATATATGTTTTCAAAAATATTTTATAAGTTTTCAAGGAAATTTGTTTTCAAATTGTTTCAAGCCTTGTTTTCATGTTTAAAGATTTTTTTAAATTAAATGGTTATAAAAATGTTTTCACAATTGTTGTATATGTTTTCTAGGAAAATTGGTTTTAAAACCTTTTCATGTACTATTTATATTTTTTCAATGTCTTTTGAAAGAAAATGGTTTCCATATGTTTTAAATCATTCTATATATTTTTTTAAAGTGTTTTTGAAGAAAATTTTTATAAAAAATTTTAGTAGATTATTTTATAAATTTTCAAGGAAAATGTTTTTCAAAATGATTTCATTATTTTTATGTAATTTTCTAAAAAAAATCATTTTCATATGGTTTTACGTATTATTTTTTTTTTCAAACATTAAATGGTATTTTACTAATGAAACCTTTTAAGTGGTTATGTATAAATTTTTTTGATATTAGATTTTATATATTGACGTTACTCATGGCTTTTTGGGAAATAAATATAATAAATTTTAAAAAAAAGTTAAAATATTTATTTTATAAAATAAACATAATTTATGTAATAATCATGCCAAAATTATATTTGGATGATTTTTTTTAAATTTCACAAAAGGATTAATTTTTCAGATAATAGTAAAAATAACCCTTTTAAAAAAAACATATTTTATTTATATTTGTGTTTTTTTATAATTTAAAAAAAAATATAAAAAATAATTTTTTTGATATTTTTAATATAGTTAATTTCATCTTTGAAGTCATTATATCTTATTTTAGAGTAAGTACACTTTTGGAATTAAAAAAAAATATATTCAAAAAACTATTTTCATTGTGTTTTGAAGGTTTAATATTAAATGTGATTTTTAAAATTATGTGTTTTTAATAATTCAAAATTTATTAAATATTTTAAATAAATAGATAAATATTATGTATTTTGTTTAGTATAATTTGTAGAAATAAAAATGATATTATAGTAAAAAAATATTTACCATAATATAGGTAAAATAATCTTTTAGGTCAATGTTATAAGTTAATATATTATAGTACCTAAAAAATACAACATTAAATGGGTGTTTTATGTGTTCATTGACCTAATAAATTCATTACAACATTAATTATCTGTCACGACCCGTCCTTGGGGCCCGTGTCGTGACTACCCCAATCCCACCTTCCATATGCCAGGGGCTGGCGACTAGCACCAAGGCGTAAATCCCGGAAAAAGGGAAGGCATTGCCTTTGAAAAGTAAACAAGTACCATAGAGTAAGTAAGCGGAAAATTAAACACTAAGTAAAAACTGTAACAAGCTGTGCTGAAAGTAAAAGGGGCCAGAAATAAAATCCCAACTGTAATGAAAAACTGAAAGGGGAAAACAGCAACTGAAAAGAAAAAGCCGCAGCGTCGAGCCATCCTCTGGAAGACCCACCTGAAGGGTGAGCACAGATTGCCTCCATAGCTCCTCGGTCCAGCTGTCCGCTCCATGTATGTCCCGCCCAGTGGTCCACCTCTAGGTACTGTCCTGCTCCGCAAGCCTGCACCACGATCAACGTTGTACGTCGTCTGCAACCAACACAACAAAGTGCGGGGATAGCCCGTGCAAGGGTGAGTATAAGCTACTCAGTAGGGACCCCGAGACCCCCGAAGGACTCCCGAAATCCAAAAAGGATAAACCACAAAGGAAAAAATACAATCACGAAGTAACAACCGACACTGCTTAGGTATATGCCCATACATATACCTAAGTCATCAATTCTCTCTCAGCTCCAACATCCGAGCTCATGTACAACCCAGTCCACACAGGAAAGAAAAACATAAAATCCACACAGGATAGCTCAACACAATCCACAAAGGAAAGTAAAACATAAATCTACACATGATAGCACAACACAATCCACAAAGGAAAGTAAAACATAGATTCAGCTCACACATATATACTTGTTGTATGACGATAAATATGATCATTGATCCATCTAAGACGTCGGACCCACAAAGGATCGAAAGGTACTAACCCCCGCAATGACCCACACAGGATCAGACCCCCACAGGATCAATATGTAACTAACCCCCGCAAAGACCCACACAGGATCGGGCCCACACAGGACCTGTAGGCACTGGCTCACACAGAACCGCTGAGCGCTGACCCACATAGGATCGGATCCACACAGTATCTATAGCACTAATCCACGTAGGATCACTGAGTGCAGTAGTCGTCGCAGTCCACTGAGGATATCTACACAGTCGTCGTCGCAGTCCACTGAGGATCTATGCGCAGTCGTCGTCGCAGTCCACTGAGGATCTCTGCACAGTCGTCGTCGCAGTCTACTAGGGATCTCTGCACAGTCGTCGGAGTCGCAGCCATCACTAGGGTTCCCGCACAGAGCAAGCTCGTTCGGGAGGGTCCGCTCCACGAGCCGAGAGGCTGATACATCAACTGACACAAATTCCGATGTTGATGTATCCAAAAGTTCCGTATCGCCAACAGGAACTCAACATCGCAGACGGCGCGTCAATCAGACGCCTGGTCTGAGAGTTATTGGCTTTTTCGTCCTAGGGGCCCGGTTGGTTTTTACGGCAAAACCAACCCGACCGTACTCCACCTACATCCAATCCTCGGGCGGGTTATTTTTAAAGATCCGTCTCACTTAGAAGAAAACAACAAAGTCAACTGCACGTCGATCGGACGTCCGAAGCTCAAGATATGAGTGTTTCCGCCCCGAGGGCCCGGTTGCATTCGTGTACGAACCAACCCGGCCGAACTCAAAGTATTCCGAAACCTTGAGTGTGATATACCAAAATGACTGTCTCGATCCAAGGATCGTGTTTCAGCTGACGTCGAGTCGTTTGGAAGCATGTATCTCATGTTACGGGAAAAAGACCGAAACGGTCTGAAGACGGGGGTCTGGGCCCGGGCCGACCCGACCCGGTCCAACCCTACTGGACCCGGCCCAGCCAGGCCAGGGTGTGGTCCGCCTCGGCTTGGCCGAGCGGCCGAGCAGCGCGGGGGGCTCGCTGCCCCCACGTGACAGCCCTGCGGCCCCCGCGGGGGGCCGCCCTTGTCAACGGATGCAGAAAAGGACGCATCCCACACGTGCACCAGACCCGCGCAGCCGCGGGTCCGCTGGCGCCACCGCCGCCGCGGCATCAGCTGCGGTGGTCTTGTCCGGTGGTGTGCCGGGGCACCGCCGGTGGCTTCCGCGGGCCACCGGAGTTGCTCTGGTGGTCTGTTTTCCTTATTGTCTGCGCCGCTGTTCCTCCCGGGTTTCGTTCTTCACTGCGGGATCATCAAATCGCCCTTGCGTCACGTTTTGTCGCCGCCATCAAATCCGCACAACAACGAAGAACTACAGAGGGTTGTCGGGCCATGTTCGTTTGGCCCGCACCCTCCGCGTTAGGCGATAACAATTGGGAGGATTAAACTACACATCAAACAACAATTTTAATAAATTAAAATTGTTCTTATGAAACCAGTTCTTTAATTTAAAAGAAACATTCACGAGAATATAAATTATTTACAACAACCCCTACCTCCTCAAGTTTTCGCACGCGCGTTCTTCGCAGAATTGATCGTCGCAGAAGGTGGGGATCGTCGCGTCGTCGCGGTATCCGGCATTGCATCGACGAACTCTGAGGTCCATGAAAAAACAGATTAAATTTTAATAATTAAATCCATCTTGAGTTAAAATCCACAAAGGAATTTAAAGAATCGCAAACTCTCACCTCAACGGATGATCGAAGGTTTTTTTCTCGGAGGAAGGAACGTCGTAGAAGAACGTCGCGGGAGAGGAAACGTCGGCATCGCGGCACACAACGTCACGTTGTCGATTTCCGTGGGTTCGGCATTCTTCGTCAGAGGCCGGCGTTCTTCGCGTTCTTCACGATGGAGGATGAAGAACTCTTGGTTTATGTCAAATCCTCTCAACGAACATTTTTTCAGAAGTCGTGCGTTGGTCTGATTTTAAAAATACTCCCACAGATTTCAAACAGGTTAAGAAATGAATGAAATTAATTCATAGAATTTATTTCATCAACGAAAACCACCCAATTAATTCAACGAATAAAACCACCCAATTAATTGGTGCATTAAGAAATTAAGAAAACGCGTCTGTTGAATTTCATAATGATGGGTTTTCGCGGGTGCGTTACTTAATGGAAGAGAAACGGTGGGGCTCATGCGGGTCCCACCTCACAAATATCCTACCAAGAGGGTAAAATATTTTTGGATAGCACCCTATCTGCATCAACTCAGCTTAAACTGCTTTAAGTGGCTTCCATGTGGCTTAAGTGAAATAAAATAATGTTTGTTGTACAATTATTTTATTTCTTAACTTTAAGCCCGAAAATTAAAAACCACACCCGAGAAAACGCAACTCCGGAAGAGGCGTTTCTAAGCAATTACTGGCACTTCGTTTCCATCGGTGCCCTCAGAATTCGATTCCGAGCACCAGTTCAAATGTTAGAAAAACCAGCTCGTCCGTTCACTGAACGTACCCGAGCCAAACTTCGGAAAATGATTCCGGGAACACCGGGCCTCGGAATCAAGTGCCATCAGAAACTGTGTTCTTGTAAAAATACAAAGAAAATTAAGAAAAAAAATTTCCCTGTATTGTTCGGGTCTTTACATCACTCCCACCTCAGGGCTTTACGTCCCCGTAATGATACATCATAAACTAGGGAAACAAATGTGGGTACTGAGCACGCATCTGAGCTTCCCGCTCCCAAGTGCTTTCTTGGAGGTTCACGTGTTTCCATCTGATGCACACAAGAGGAATCGATCAACCACGTAGGACCCACTCCTGTCGATCCACGATCTCCACTGGGACCTCCATAAAAGTCTCCCCATCATCCACGTCTAGCTCCCCATGGTCAATGATGTGTGTCGGGTCGTGCACGTATCTCCTCAGCTGAGATACGTGGAAGACGTCGTGCACCCGGTGCAACTGAGGTGGTAGAGCCAGGCGATAAGCCACCTCGCCAATCCTCCTGAAGACCTGGAATGGTCCAATGAAGTGTGGAGACAACTTGCCGCCTCGGCCAAATCTCCGCAAACCACGTCAAGGTGAGACATGCATGAGGACATGGTCGCCATCCTCGAACTCTAGTGGACTCCGCCACCTGTCAGCATAAGACTTATGCCAGCTATGAGCTGTCCTCATCCGGTCCTGGATGACCTGGACCTTCTCTGTCGTGGCCCGGACCATCTCTGGTCCCACAAGTGCTGACTCCCCAGGGTCTGTCCAGCACAAAGGAGATCTGCTAGGTCTGCCGTATGACGCCTCATATGGTGCCATCCCGATGGTGGAGTGTTAGTTGTTGTTGTATGCGATCTCCACCAAGGGTAGGTGGTCCTCCCAACTGCGACCAAAGTTGAGGACACATGCGCGGAGCATATCCTCGAGAGTCTGAATGGTCCTCTCAGTCTGACCATCCGTCTGAGGGTGAAAGGCGGTGCTCAGACGTATCCACGTCCTGAACGCCTCCTGCAACCCCTTCCCAAGCCGGGAAGTAAAGAGAGCATCCCAGTCGAAGACGATAGACGATGGAACACCATGAAGCCGTACAATCTCCTGAACATAGAGACGCCCCAAGCTCTCCACTGAGCCCTGCTCTCGGATGGATAAGAAGTGTGCCGACTTGGTGAGTCGGTCAACAATCACCCAAATGGAGTCGTGACATCTGGAAGTGCGTGGACGTCCAGCCACAAAGTCCATAGATATGTCATGCCACTTCCACACTGGTACCTCCAAGGGCTGTTCCAGGCCTGCTAGGACCTGATGTTCTGCCTTCACCTGCTGGCAAGTGAGGCATCAAGAAACGAACTCTGCCACAACCTTCTTCATGCCCAGCCACCAGTCTTGTCATCTGAGGTCCTGGTACATCTTCGCCACACCTGAATATACCACCAAAGGAGAAGTTTGAAACTCTCTCAGCACCTCCTCCCGTAATGAAAATGGTACCACGATACTTCCTCTGAAAAGGGCGTCGTGCTTTGTTCCAAGGGAGAAACCATCAGGTGTCTGTCCCAAGGATATCTGTGCACGCCATGTCTCATAGTCAGTGTCCCCATGCTGTGCATCTCTGACCTTCTATAGAAGTGGGGGAGAGACTGTGAGAGACTGAAGGAAGGCTGCTCCATCCCTATCCACAAAGGATATCTTCAAGGAAGCTAGCTGCTCTGTCACCTCCTCAAGTAGCTGAATTCCCATCCTCATGATGAGGGCATCGACTACTACGTTCCCCTTCCCAGGAGTATAGACTATCTCAAAGTTATAGTCCTAGAGGAACTCGAGCCATCGCCGCTGTCTTAGGATCAGGTCTTTCTGATAGAAGATGTAACTGAGACTCTGGTGGTTAGAAAAGACTGTAAAGTGCTCACCCATCAGATAATGCTACCATGTCTTCAGTGCGAAGACCACTGCTGCTAACTCCAGGTCATGCGTGGCGTAGTTCTTCTCATGCGGCCTCAACTAACGTGATCCATAGGCGATCCCTGCCCGCTCCTACATCAGGACACAATCGAGTCCGGTCCCCGATGCATCGCAGTAGACTACGTACCCAACTCCCTCCTCAGGAAACCTCAAGATAGGTGCGCTGGTCAATCTCTGTCTCAGCTCCTAGAAGCTCAGATGACATCTATCTGACCACACAAGGGTTTCCCCTTCTTCGTCAAAGCTGAGAGTGGTGCCGCAACTCCGGAGAAGTCTGGAAAAAACCTCTGATAGTATCCAACTAGTCCCAAGAAACTCTGCACCTCTGTCATGCTCCTGGGTGGCTCCAAAGCTAGCACCGCCTCAATCTTCGCAGGATCTACTACCACTCCCGCCTCAGAGATGACGTGTCCCAAGAAGTGGACCTCACGTATCTAGAACTGACACTTCGAGAGATTTCCATAAAGCTGGTGCTCTCTGAGTGTGTCTAGTACAACCCGCAAGTTATAGGCGTTCTCCTCCTTAGTCGTCGAGTATATCAAAATGTCTTCGATGAAGACCACGACAAATAGATCGAGGTATGCCTGAAAGATCTTTTTCATGAGGCCCATGAACACTGCTGGAGCATTGTTTACGCCGAATGGAATAACCAAGAAATCATAGTGGCCATACCAACATCTGAAGGCCGTCCTCTGCATGTCATCGTCTCGAACTCTGAGCTGATGATAGAATGACATGAGGTCTATCTTCGAGAATCACCGTTCTCCCTTGAGCTGATCGAAGAGTTCATCAATCCTCGGTAGCGGATAATTGTTTTTCAATGTCACCTAGTTCAGGCGACGATAGTCGACACACAGTCGCAAGCTCCCGTCCGCCTTCTTGGCGAATAATATCGGGGAAGCCCAGGGTGAAACACTAGGTCAGATGAAACCCTTTCCTTGCAAGTCCTCCAAGTGTACCCATAGCTCTCGAAGCTAATCGGGGGCCATCTGATATGCTGGAGTCGATATCGGGGTTGTCCCAGGGTACAGTTAGAAATGAAAATCTACCTCTCTACGAGGAGGTAGCCCTGGAATGTCATCGGGAAGGACGTACGCATACTGATCCACCACTGTATGAAAACTAGGACTCCGCACGTCAACTGCTCCTAGGATGAGGCTAGCCAACTGATGAGTGATGGGTTTTCCTCTCCTCTGCGGAATTCCATCCTGTGCTGCGAAGGCTCCCTTCTTGCCAGTGAAGTTGAACCTGCTCCCGTCGGTGTGTACACATCGCACCTTGCGCCTAAAATAGTCGATCTGCACATGGACTGTAGATAACCAATCCATGCCCTAGATGAGGTCGTAAGGCCTCGACGCTGCTACAAGAAGATCGCAGCTGAAGGTCTCGCCTCCTAGAGTAAGCTCACATTGCCGGAACCAGTGTGTAATCGTCGATTCTACTCCTGTAGAAGTCTCTAGCCGTAAGGATCGAGCCAACAGCTCTGTCGGAATCTCCGAGCTCCGAACAAGGGCAGCGACTATGAAAGAGTGACTCACTCCTGTGTCTATAAGAACTACAGAAAGGGTGGAATAGACACAGATCGTACCTCGAATCATCTCGGGAATGCCGTGGTTGTAGGCCTCCGCTGCCTGGAGATGTGCCTCTCTCTTCCCACCAGCTCCCTGTGGACGGGGTGGACCTCCGGGTGGTGGTGGTGGTAGAGCCTCAAAGCGTCGCCCACCACATGTTGCTCGGACAGCTCATCTGCCTCATTCGCATCCTCCCTGCGGACCGCCATGGTCGACCCTATGCCTCTGCCTGGGTGGACCCTCAACTGTCTACTACTCCTCATCACGGTGGGTCGGGCAGTCACGAGCCATGTGACCCTACCCGCTGCAAGTGTAGCACTGCCTGCCTCTCGAAAGATTGGCTCCATGCTGTGTGCCCCGCACTGCTGAGCCAGTATACTAAGGTCGTCTGCGTGAGGGCCTGGTCTACCGGGACCCCTGAGTCATCCGTCGAATGCCTGCTGCGGAATACTATGCTACGTGCTGCCCCACGATAGGTCTCACCACTGGAGAAGTCTCAGCAAGAAAGCTCTCGATCAAAAGGGCTTTCTCCAGTACTCCTGCCTGGTTCGGGATGCTGAGGGAGATCAGTGATGCCCTGATCTCGTGTCCCAATCCCTGCTCAAAGGTCCGGGCCCGGAAGAACGGTTCCCATACCATGTCGGTCGAGTAGCGCGAGAGATCGGTGAATCTCACCGAGTACTGGGCGACAGTCAAGCTGCCCAGCCGCAGCTAAAGAAGCTCCTTGATGCGCACCGCACGGAGGGTGGCCGAGATGAACTATGAGCGGAAGAGGCCCACAAAGTCTGTCCAGATGATAGAGGCCTCATCGTGAACCTGGATCATCAAGCTCCACCATCGTCCTACTGCTGCGTGCAGTAGGCTCGCTGCGAGGATCACCCTGAGGTCTGCTGGTTTCCTCACTAACTGGAAAACTCGCACCACTGCCTCCAACCAGTCCTCGGCTACCTAGGGGTCCCTCTCCCCGTGGAACCTGGGCGGTCGCTGGCGCTGGAACTCATGCAGTGCAATGAGGCGACGTGCATCGTCAGCAGCTGGTGCAAGAAGCATCGGTGGATCGCTCGGTAGAGATACCGCTGGTGCCTCTGCTGTCAATGGGACCTCTACCGAAGCCTCGTCGCTCGGTGGGCTATCGTCACGTACCACTCTCAGAACCATAGATGGTTGCCAACGTGGGGTCATCCTGAATGGAAACAGGTGCGCCACGGTTAGAACAGTATACCTGGTGAGCTGATACAATGAAATCACAAAGAAAACTTGAAACACACATGCAATCAATGTTTTGTGCATTAAGTCGGAAATCAGAAGTCAGGGTCCTGGTGTACGGATACGTCGGCCGCCACACCAAAACTGGACTCCATGGACTGATAACCACACTCAATACGCTAAACACTATTGCTTCACATAGAAAAAGATCAGAGTCTGCGGTAGAACCGACCACCTCTGATACCAATTTGTCACGACCCGTCCTCGGGGCCCGTGCCGTGACTACCCCATGCCCGCCTTCCATAGGCCAGGGTCTGGTGACTATAACCAAGGCGTAAATCTCGGAAATAGGGAAGGCATTGCCTTTGAAAAGTAAACAAGCACCATATAGTAAGCAAGCAGAAAAGTAAACACTAAGTAAGAACTGTAACAAGCTGTCCTGAAAGTAAAAGGGGCCGGAAATACAAGCCCAACTGTAAAGTACAACTGAAAGGAGAAAACAACAACTGGAAAGAAAAAGCTGCAGCGTCGAGCCGTCATCTGAATGTCCCACCTCATCGGTGAGCACAGATAGCCTCCACAACTCCTCGGTCCAGCAGTCCGCTCCAAGTACGTGTCGCCCAGTGGTCCACCTCCAGGTATCATCCTGCTCCGCAAGCCTCCACCACGATCAACGTTGTCCGTCATCTGTAACCAACACAACGAAGTGCGGGCATAGCCCATGAAGGGGTGAGTATAAGCTACTCAGTAGGGACCCTGAGACCCCCGAAGGACTCCCGAAATCCAAAAAGGATAAAACACAATGGAAAAATACAATCACGAAGTAACAACCGACACTGCTTAGGTATATGCCCATACATATACCTAAGTCATCAATTCTCGCTCGACTCCAACATCCGAGCTCAAGTACAACCCAGTCCACACAGGAAAGCAAAACGTAAAATCCACACAGTATAGCTCAACACAATCCACAATGGAAAGTAAACCGTAAATCCACACAAGATAGCACAACACGATCCACAAAGGAAAGTAAAACAGAGATTCATCTCACACAGGTATACTTCTTGTATGACGATAAAGATGATCACTGATCCATCTAAGTCATCGGACCCACAAAGGATCAAAAGGTACTAACCCCCGCAATGACCCACACAGGATCAGACCCACATAGGATCAATAGGTAACTAACCCCTGCAAAAACCCACACAGGATCGGGCCCACACAGGACCTGTAGGCACTGGCTCACACAGAACCGCTGAGCGCTGACCCACACAGGATCGGATCCACACAGGATCTGTAGCACTGATCCACGTAGGATCGCTGAGTGCAGTAGTCATCGCAGTCCACTGAGGATCTCTGCACAAGCGTCATCGCAGTCCAATGAGGATCTCTGCACAGTCGTCGTCGCAGTCCACTAAGGATCTCTGCACAGTCGTTGTCGTAGTCCACTGAGGATCTCTGCACAGTCGTTGGAGTTGCAGCCAGCACAAGGGTTCCCACACACAGCAAGCTCGTTCGGGAGGGTCCGCTCCACGAGCCGAGAGGTTGATACATCAACTGACACAAATTACGCTGGTTATGTATCCAAAAGATTCGTATCGCCAACAGGAACTCAACGTCGCAGACAGCGCGTCAATCGGACGCCTGGTCTGAGAGTTATTGGTTTTTTCGTCCCAGGGGCCCGGTTGGTTTTTAAGGCAAAACCAACCCGACCGTACTCCACCTGCGTCCAAACCTCGGGCAGGGTATGCCAAAAAGATCATTCTCACATAAAGGAAAACAACAAAGTCTACGGCTCGTCAATCAGACGTCCGAAGCTCAAGATATGAGTGTTTCCGCTCAGCGGGCCCGATTGGTTTCGTGTACGAACCAACCCGGCCGAACTCAAAGTATTCTGAAACCTTATGTGCGATATACCAAAATGAACATCTCGATCCAAGGATCGCGTTTCCACTGACGTCGAGTCGTTTGGAGGCATGTAGCTCATGTTACGGGCAAAAGACCGAAACGGTCCGAAGAAGGGGGTCTGGGCCCGGGCCGAGCCGGACCGACCCCCCTGGGTCGGCCGAACCGGGTCGACCCGAATTGGGTCAACCCGACCCGGTCCCACCCGGCTGGACCTGGTCCAGGCAGGCCAGGGCGCGGCCTGGCTCGGTCGGCCGGTCTTGCTCGGCTCGGCCGATCGGGTGAGCAGCGCGAGGGGCTCGCTGCCCCCGCGTGACAGCACCGCGGCCCCCGCAGGGGGCCGCCCTGGTCAACGGATGTGGAAAAGGCCGTGTCCCGCATGTGCGCCGGACCCGCATGGTCGCGGGTCCGCTGGCACCACCGCCGCCGGCGACCCACGCCCCCGGTGGCTTCCGCGGGCCGCTAGAGTTGCTCGGATGGTCCGTTTTCCTTCCCGTCTGCGCCGTTGTTCCTCCCGGGTTCCGTTCTTCACTACAAGATCATCAAATCGCCTTTGCGCCACGTTTTGTCATTGCCCGTCAAATCCGAACAACAACGAAGAACTGTGGAGGGTTGTCGGGCCGTGTTCGTTTGGCCCGCACCCTCCGTGTTAGGCGATAACAATTGGTAGGATTAAACAACACATCAAACAACAATTTTAATAAATTAAAATTGTTCTTATGAAACCAGTTCTTTAATTTAAAAGAAATGATCGTGGGAATATAAATTATTCACAACAACCCCTACCTCGTCATGTCATCGCACACGTGTTCTTCGCGGAATTGATCGTCGTGGAAGGTGGGGATAGTCGCGTCGTCGCGGTATCCGGCATTGCGTCGACGAACTCCGAGGTCCAAGATAGAATAGATTAAATTTTAATAATTAAATCCATCTTGAGTTAAAATCCACAAAGGAATTTAAAGATTCGCAAACTCTTACCTCAACGGATGATCGAAGGTTTTTGTTGCGGAGGAAGGAACGTCACAGAAGAACGTCGCGGGAGAGGAAACGTCAGCGTCGCGACACACGACGTCGCGTCGTCAATTTCCGCGGGTTCAGCATTCTTCGTCGGAGGCATGCGTTCTTCGTGTTCTACACGTTCTTCGCAAAGGAGGATGAAGAACTCTTGGTTTCGGTCAAATCCTCTCAACGAACATTTTTCCAGAAGTCGTGCGTTGGTCTTATTTTATTAATACGCCAATAGATTTTAAACAGGTTAAGAAACGAATGAAATTAATTCACAGAATTAATTTCAACGAAGAAAACAGCCCAATTAATTCAACGAATAAAACCGCCCAATGAATTGGTGCGTTAAGAAATTACGAAAACGCGTCAGTTGACTTTCATAATGACGGGTTTTTGCGGGTGTGTTACTTAACGGAAAAGAAACAGTGAGGCTCGTGCGGGTCCCACCTCACAAATATCCTACCAAGAGGGTAGGATATTTTTGGATAGCACCCTATCCGCATCAACTCTGCTTAAGCCTCTTTAAGTGGATTCAAGTGGCTTCCAAGTGGCTTAAGTGAAATAAAATAAATTTTGTCGTACAATTATTTTATTTCTTAACTTTAAGCCCAAAAATTAAAAACCTAACCCGAGCAAACACAACTCTGAAAGAGGAGTTTCTAAGCAATTAACGGCACTGCGATTCCATCGGTTCCCTCAGAATTTGATTCCGAGTACCGGTTCAAAAGTTAGAAAAACCCGCTCGTCCGTTCACTGAAAGTACCCGAGCAAAACTTTGGAAAATGATTCCGGGCACACCGGGCCTCGGAATCAGGTGCCGTCAGAAACTGTGTTCTTGTAAAAATCCAAAACAAATTAAGAAAAAAAAATTCCTTGAATTTTTTGGGGCTTTACATTATCATAAATATTAATTTTAATTAAATCCACCCAAATGTGGTTGGATTTAAATATAAAATAATTAGTATTTAAACACTTAAAACACTCATCCTAAAGTATTAATACTAAATATCACCCCAAATTTTATCCTTACAGTCCTTGAATACATTTAAATATCATTAAAACCCTATCCTTCAAATTCTCACCATTTTCAATTTCTTTTGGTCTCAAAAAAATACTAATTCCATTTTCGTTCAAGAGTTAGAATACCAAATCATCCTCTTTTAAATTATTTTACTTTTATAAATTCTCATCACTTACTTAATCTGTAATACCATGATATTGATGATTTTTTTTCAAATTAATTTAATTGTTTGATAATTTTCACTTCCCACAGCTCTGAAAATAACATTCCCCTAAGGCAAAAATTCCACCCACATAAGGAGTACTGGGAGTATGTTACACATACTCCCAACATAGTGTACATTTCATAGAATAACACATTTAGAATACATTACAAGCAGGATTGAACTTCCTCGATGGCTTGCGTAACATGCAGTGCCGAGTGTTACCTAAGCATTATATATTATTAAAAAAATATTTTAATTTTTTATTATAACCAAGATGATATTTTTATAGATATGAATATTATTAAATAAATTATAATAATATTTTGTGTATATAAATATAATATAAATTCATATGTTACTAATTAATGAATATGAAAACTGATGGAATGTAAAGAAAAATAATATCATTGTCAAAAATAAATTTTAACAAACTATATTAAGTTAACTAAAATATTTAATTGATTATAATGTAATAGATATTTAATATATTCAATAAAATATTTTTTATATTAATACAATATATTATATATACCTAAGATAAGAACAAACACAATTTTATGCATAAAAACCTATCTTTTTCATGAAATTCCTTACCACTTTTTAATAGAAAAAACTATTAATTCATATTTTTGGAAATTTTATTGATTTAATCTATCAAAATAAAATTTATCACTATAATATAACTATAAAAATTAGAGTAAGTTAAATTTTTTGTATTTATAGGTAAGGTTTCATCTTTTTATTAACAGTTAAAAATACTGGATTTTAATTCAAAACTATTTTTTCATATTATTATTTATAAGGTGATATTATATTTTTAATTGGTTTAATAGTTTTGTTAGGAAGTATTATTTTTGTAATTTATCTAATTTAGGTGATTTAAAACCATTTCACATTGGATTTTTTGATAAATACATATAAACCATTTGACCATTTTTACAATAAATACCCAGAGTTTAATCCCATCTGTGGGATTAATTTTAAATTAATTTCGACCACTTATTTGATTGGAATTTCAAAAAAAAAATTTCAAATTTGGAATAATTTTAATTCATAATTTTTAGTATGTTCATCATTGTTTTTGACCAAAATGATCATTTAATGAGATTATAATTAATTACATCAGTTATGAGAAATATTAGGATTATAATGTACTAAACCGTAAATTTAAACACCAAAACAAACTATAAACAAGTACCAAACCCATTTGATGGACATATATAGATCCAATCATCAATGTTTTGTCCATTTAAGTTATTTGATCCAATTTAAACATGAAAAAAGTTATTTTTACTTTCTCTTCATGTATTTACAAGAGTTCCACTCCTCCTCCACTATAAAAGGCCACCACCTCTACCAATTCCTCACACCATTGAAATCATTTATGTTCAGCCATGAACATCCCATGTATCCTCCCAAAATCATCCCTATATCATTTAAACATCCCATTGTGAATAAATAATATCATGTAATTCTTTTGGCACAATCCAAAAAGAGTTACCCAATTTATAATTAACATATTTTCACATGCTCATTCGCTTTACTTTCATTCTCCACCCCTCTACTCTCTTTATTAAATTATTAAGATAAAAAACTAGTAATATTCATCTATTAAGAGGTTTTTAAAAAAATCATCTAACTAAATATATAAATACCTCCATTTAATGGATTTTTAATATAATATTTCTGTGTACGATGAATTACTACCCCATGAAATGGTGATTTTTTATTTCATCTTTACCACTAATCATGCTGACTATTATGATCAAAACTATATTTATATATGTTATATATAATACATATATTTTATATATTCTTATATATTAATTTCAACAACACTTACCTTTTTATATCGTTTTGGTGTCAATATGGTAATATCGTTTGAGGAAGTGTAGACTACCACCCCTTCAGAGCGATGCGATTCGTTCACAGACCACATGGAATGTATATAAGATGGTTTCAATGAAATTAAATGATATATATAATAAATTAATGATAATTAAAAATTTATATATATATATATATATTAATATATATAAATTTACATATATCATTTAATTACTTTTATTCAATATGATAATAAATACAGAACAATCATTCACAAATATGTAAGAATTTCTGTATCCATGAACATTGTATTAAATTTTGTACTTATTGATTATATGAATAATTTTAATTTTAATATACTGAATATAAATGATAGTTATATTATTATTTACATTTTGGAATCATTTTACATGTATAATAACCTATGATATAAATAATTAAGACACATGCGAAAAACAAAGTGAATATTACTCGAAGTGAAACCTTAACATAAAATCATTAACAAGCGGTAATATGAGGTCATAATCAGAAAATATATGTTATTATATATAATAATTTTTTAAAATGATTTATTACAAATTTATTTTTCTTATACTGGTGGTTTGAACGAGTACGACGAGAGTCCATACAAAAGGTAAGTGGATTTCATCTCACATTAATTATTGTGAGATACATGTTATGTTTTCCATCCAATAAATTTGTGTGATGTATGTACTACATATTAATTTATGCTCTGTAAATTAATGTTATATGTAAGGATATTCACATGTCCTTATTTTCATCCTTATTTCAAGGGGTTTACGATTCAAAAGTTACATAATTAGAAGAATGTTTTTTTCTAAATTTTCTTTCTTTGACAATCATGTTTTACAATGCACATAAACACTTTTTAAATGATTACATACTTAAAGTTTACATGTAATACCACGATTAAGCTTATTTTCTTGATATTTAATGATACATGTAATTTATATTTATTAAATAGAGACTATGATCCCATGTTACCATGTTATAAGAGTTTATTGATACAATATCATCTCTTCTCAAGATTGTTAATGTTTATGATTCCATGAATAAATATTAGGATCAATATCTCAATAAATAACATGATTTATATGTCCCCTATGTTATTTTATGATATATTCATGTAGTAGACAATATTATAGTCTTTGTATGATTATATAGTTAATAATGTGTTTTAATGAAATCATGACTTTTTACTCTCATTAGTCGGAAATATATGTCTTGTAAAATAAATTACATGAATATTATACCTTATTTAAATAATATATAAATTATTTTTACCTTTTTAAACTAATATCTACAATACAATATTCTTATATCTTTCAAAATAAGTAATTTTTTAAAACATTGTTAGTGAAAAAAGGGAATGTTTATTTTACCTCATTTGATATGTATTGATTTACCCACCATAATTCCAATGAATATTATTTATTATTTTTGAATGGTACTTCTTTAGAAAACTCTTTAAATATATTTTTTCATGAATTTTTTTTTTCAGTTTTTTGTATGTGATTTATAATTTTTTTATATAGGTTTTTAAAATTATTTTATATGTTTTCAATGAAATTTGTTTTCAAATTGTATTAAGCCTTAATTTTATGTTTTAAAAGTATTTTAAATGAAATGGTTCTAATAATATTATCACAATTATTGTATATGTTTTCTAGGAAAATTGGTTTTAAAACATTTTCATGAACTGTTTATATTTTTTTAATGTATTTTCAATGAAACTATGTTTCAAAATTTTTAAATCATTCTATATACTTTTTCAATGTGTTTTTTAAGAAAACTCTTATAATAATGTTTTGAAGTTTATTTTTTAATTATTCAAGGAAAAAGTTTTGAAAAATGAATTCAAAGGGTTATTTTTTAATTTTCTAAGAAAAGGATTTTCATATGGATTTATGTATTAAAAATCATTTTCAAACATGAAATGATATTTTACTGAAATTAATTTTTAGTGTTTATATAGAAATTATTTTACAAATTATATTTTATATATTGATGTTACTCATGACATACTTGGAAATTATCTAAATCATAAATTCATATTATTTCCATTGATGAGTTATTATTAATTTCATGGTCTCTATGAAACCAATTTATCCATCATGGGTTATACATATATGAATGTCGTTACACTATTATGGGTTATGGTTTTGAGGAAATTATTTTAAAGCATATATATTTTTCGACAAGTTATGATATGATTATATGTTTATTATTCCCATTTCATTTTCTGGTTTATGATATGTTTATTTAGAGTCTTGTAAATAATGTATGTCTGATTAAAATATATGATGGTTGAGACCTACATGTACCTCCATTGAATTCACTAAATATTTATATCTTAGAAGAAAAATAGGGGTGGAACCAGGGTTTACTCGGTTTAGTAATACATGCCTTGAATGAGGGTTTACTCGGCTCTATGAAACAAGGATAGAATGATGGTTTACACGGTTCAGTAATACATGGATGGAATTTGGGTTTACTCGATTCAGTAATACATGGATCATACGAGTGTTTACTCGGTTCATTATTATAGGGATGGAATTAGGGTTTCATCGGTTTCTATAATATGTGAATGGAATGTGGGTTTAATTAGTTCAATAGTGTATGGTTTGAACTTGGGTTTACCTAGTTCAAGAAATGACTTTGTCACATAATGAGGTCTTGGAAGTGATTCCTTGGATACAATGGTAATCACATTATATGCTTTTGTATTTTCCAAAATTCCATGTTTTATTCCCATGTTATTATTTCATGGATTATGTTCTTTATTTTCATATTATTCATGTCTTATGAACTGCCATAATTTATTCCACGATTCAAGTGTATGATCTTTAGTAGGTATGGTGTGATCTTCTTTTTTCACGATCATGATCTCATACACTTATGATTATGATTTTTCCAACATTTATCCCTTGTTTACTCTAACTGATCATTTGATCTCACACCATTTTATGTTTCCTTCCCCAGGTTATAAAGAATGGTTTTATATAGGAGTACATAGGTTGAATATATTTTTGGGGGATGTTGAAAATCTTCCCAAAGGATACAATATTTGGTTTATATGGTTCCAAAGTCAAAAAACAATTACGATATTTGGGAATATTTTTTTAATGTATATTATATTCATATAAAATTATGTTATTTCCATATATTTTAATCCTAGTCCCATATCGATGGTATCGAAGGAAAATTTTTGTCAATAATTAGAAACTAAGATGTCAAAATTTTTGTGAGATACCTAGTTATTATTATAACGATATGTCTAGGGATGTATCTTTGTATAATTATAATGATTAGGTATCTAGTAAAAAAATGGAAAATAATTTTAGTGAAAGAATTGTGCGAGTGGTTTCTGAGAAATACATCTGTGTCTAGATACTACAAGAGGATGTGGATCAGGAAGTAGATTAATGATTAATGTGATGGAAATTTTTTTAAAGGGTAGACAAGTGGAATGATCAATGGAGTGACAGTGTATGCATAATAAGATATCACATAATTTGTTTAAAATCATTTATCTTAACCAACACTGGGACTTTCGAAGGATGATAAATAAAGAGTTCAGTTAGAGTTCAGGTATTGGTGACCATGGAGGGATGCATATTTGGTTTCTTTTTAGGTTAAGTATATTTAAAAGATCACCTATGTGAATGCCTTACTGTAAATAGAAGACGTTTTGAGTGTGGAAAAAAGGATAAAATGAAGTGACTACAAGGGAAAAATGAAGATTCCGGTCAAGGAAATAGATGAGAAAATTGGCCTCCCTATAAAACCATCGAATGGTAAATGTTTTAAGTGTTGAGAAAATTTTCATTATGCAATGTAATTCCCAATTGGAATTATCTAGAGGAGAATCTGCCCGGTGGTGCGAGTAAGGGTTGCATTTTTAATGATGAGGTTATGGATGAAAAGTGAAGGGAATGAAGTATTGTGTAATAGGATATGAAATAATTATTATTATATTAAGGATGAAGTATTAAAAGATTTATTTTTTTTGGATAAAAATGTTATGAGTGATGAATTACTGAGGGATTTTTCTAATAATATTTCTCTTTGCTCAGTAATTAAATATTTACATTGTACTAGTGAAGTGATACAAGGACAAGGTGATATTTTCACTAATGGAAGGTAAAACCTAATATGTTCATTAGGTTAAGATAATGTAATATGTATAATAATATATGGGATATTTTTATATACATTGTAATGTCTTAATTACCTATAAACTTTGTAAGAACTTGTAGATATGTGTTAAATAATATCAAAGAGGATGTTTAGAGAATTTTTTGATTAAGTAATATATTCATTATACATTGGAATAAGTAAGAATGCATGTTTTAAAAATTTATTATGGAAATTCATGTTTTTACCATGTTTTAATAGAATATATGATGTTGTTATTCACATGTTTGGAATGTTAATCTCAATAGCTAAATTGTGATATTTAAAGGGATCAATGTTAATCTCATTTTCGTCACTCTGTTTCTATTGTTTTGGATTTTAATCAGCGAGAAAGGTTATAAGGGTAACCATTCATGAAAAGTATTTGTTAATCTCTGGAGGAAGTTTTTATGCAGTAAGTTTCTATTTAAAAACATAGTTAGAAAGATATTTAGTAATTAAACATATATAATAGATGAACATGTTATAAATTGATTACATTATATTAGTATGGTTTTAGAAAAGGACACTATGTGTGTTCGGTGGAAACCAATCATGTCTGGAATGTTCGAAGGTCATATACCCATAACCGAAAGACGATAAGTGTTTCATGCCAACATATGGACCACCCGATGTCCTGGTTAATGTATACTTATTTTTTTGGAATAATTATTTAAGATGAACTATTAATAATAATTTTTATGTTTATATATTAATGCATTTTTATTTTTAAGAGTTAAATTATTAGAGTTTTAGTATTTTATAGACATTAAGATATATTAAAAGTGTATTTTAGATAATTATTAATAAAATTTTATTTATAGACATTCATACCATTAGGTAATTGATATATTGTAAATTTTTCACTGTAAACCCAAGAATTAAATAATTACTTCACATTCTGGGAGTGATAAAAATTGTGATCCTAATTCTTTAAATATTGTTGATCCATTGGATTCTGGAATCGTCACATATTTATGACTTTGAGGTAGTTAAAATTCATTTGATCAGTCATTTTTTTTGAATGATGAACTCAATCACTAACTATAAATATTTAAAATATTTCTCCATGCCCAATATCCAATCCCAACCTATGATCTTCTATGTCGAAACCCATTTATATGCTACATTGTGTAACCATTATAGTTCCAAATTTTCATTTTATGTGATTTAATTGTATCTATGTTTATAATGTTGGTTTCTATGATATAAAAATTCAAGTACTAAACAATTGATATCCCATCTGAATTTTTATGGTGAAATTCATTTAATGTGGGGTAGAATGTAACACCCTTTGATTTTGGTGATTTTTTCGAAGTAATTTAATCTTCTGATATTTTTCACATTACGCAACACAAAAATTAGATTTTTACTAAGTCGAAAATTCACTGAACAACATGGTCATCGTGCCTTACAAAAAATATTGACCTTCATCAATGGCTTGTGTAACACACTAGACCAAGTGTATCTTAAATGTAATATATTATTTAAAAAAATTATTATAATGGAATATAGACTTGACATTAATTTATGGATATTAATAGTATTAACTCAATTATATAAATATGTTTGGTACAAAAATATAATTTTATGTAACATATTACAAATTAAGGAATAGAAAAACCAATTTTATATAAAGGAAAATATTATCGTAGTCACAATGCCATTTTAAAATAGTAAATTAAATTAAATACCATTATTAAGTGAATTTAATTTAATAAATATTATATATATATATTCAATAAATTACTTTTTTTATATTAATCCAATTATTTTATAGACGTTAGATAAGATTAAACTTAATTTTATGATTAAAACGCTATATTTTTTTTAAGAAATTTATTATTTAATTTCAATTTTGAACCCATTTTAAATTCAATTTTTCAAAATTTTACATATTAAATTTGTCAAAATAAAAATTATATTTGGGAGAGAGGCATAAGAATTATTATAGTATAAAATTTTTCAATTTTTAGGCAAGGATTTATTTTTAATAAATAGTAAAAAATATTAGATTTTAAATCAAAACTTCTTTCCTTATAATCTATATTTTGTGGAGTGATTTTTTAAGAGTTGTGGGTAAGGGGAACATTGATTTCTTTTTTATAGTGGAGGAAGAATAGAATTCGTGTAAATACCAAAAGGTAGGTAGTAATGGGATGTATCACTTACCTAATGTGAATAAAAAATGGGAAACTAATATATTAAAGGTAATTAGTGTAGATAAAGGCCTCTACCACAAAAAATGTGTCCATTTTAATAATTTTGTTCCTTAACATCCAATGTTCTATAATTTTATCTTTATGTATATTATTAAATTATATAGTTTTATAACCTAGGTAATTTAACCATTAAAAAAATGTAAGGTGCTATTATGTAACACCCCAAGACATTAATGTGTTTTAATTTTAAAATAAAAATTAATTTACTAATATCTATATTTAAAGTCAACATCGTGTTAAGATTATACTATAGAAAACTAGTGATTAGCTGGTATTGAAGACCATTTTTAATGCCTTTTAGTGCAGAACCGATTTTAGAAATAAATTTTGACACTTTTATTATTATTTTTTATATAAGAGCATAAATTTTAATTAATAATTTCAAAATTATCTTAGGATAAATTTATGTTAATTTTTTAGAATCCTCTTATTTTTATGGATAGTGAAAATTACTCCAATTGAGTTTTTAAAAAAAATTATTTAAAGATTTGTGTTAAATTATTTTGAATATTTTATTAATGTAAAAATAGACTAATATACATATATTAATCCTATGTACTTTAGTATAATAATATTTATATTTATATTAGATATATAAACGGATTTACCTTTTGATCGTTTTTACTTTAAAAACCCGCATTCTCTCCACGTCTGTGGGATTAACATTAATCTTAATTTTCACACTTCTATAATATTAATTTTGAATAATGAACAATAATTTTTTTATTCAGTTAAATAATAGGGTTATAATAATATCAATAAATTTTTGACCAAAAATATTAGTGAATGTGATTAAAATTAATTTCTGTTATTATTTTAAAATTTAGCTTAACAAGGGACTCAACCGTTATATTATGGTTCAAAATGACAAGGAATCTTTTCAAAAATCCATTTCTACCAATAATTCGGCCAAATTAACACATTTTTGAAATATATATTTTACTAGGATATTATTAAATGGGATTTTGATATATTAAAGCATAATTAATGATGAAGACAAAAGGGAAGTTCCCTTACCATTAACATTTATAAAACCTTGAGATTTTAAAAAAATAATATTTTACGTCTTACATATCCTTTTTAAATATAAATGGGTTATTAGTATAAAAAAAATGTAAAAATATTTTTTAGAGAAGAATTAATTTCTTAAAATTCTTAAGAAATGTTAATGTAGATATTGTTTAGTTAATAATTATCTAAATCAAATGATACTATAAAAATTAAAATTAACATTAGGTGATTGAATTATTTCCATAATTTATTTGATTAAATTAATATATCATGTCGTAGAACTGTAAAATAAATATATTAGAATTAAAATTTTTTTTTGATAATTTAAAATTTATGTTAAATAAATAATTTCAAAATTGGATATACTATTATATTGTTATTATTTACTCCATTATACCCATCCAAGTTAGGTGGTGGTGGAAAATAGATTACACCACGGCATGGAGATGGTATTCCGTACGTACGCACGCACGATGATTTCGTTTTCCGTAGGATGGATAGATGGTTAAATAGAGTTGTTTCATACTTATAATTACATATCAGTATATGAGTGATATGGATGTTATTACTTCATTATGAAAAAACTAAATAAGAAGAAGTGGAGAAGAAATAAAGATGAAAGAATCGGTAACAGGCATTACCTCTTCTTTGAAGCACTTCTTTGAGACCTCCTTTTAGGGCACTAAACATGGACTTTGAAGAATACCAAGACCTCTAGGATGTCTCTAAAAGTGTAGAGAAGAAATTGTCAGGGGTTGGACGAGCTTTAAGGATCAATGTGTTGTGAGGAAGAGAGGGAGGAGGTGCCCTTTAAAAGGGAGGAGAGGATCACCTTTGGAATAACAAAAAATATTATTGTATTATAAAGCCAAATTCGGTTTTAAATAGCTCCAAATTGATTTATTTCGAAGCTAAGGTGGGGATGGGTCGCAATCCTCTCATCCAAGAGAATTTAGACATGTTTAGGTTCCTATTTTAACCTTATCATTTAGATTTAACATTAAGTTAAATAATTTTACTTTTACTGTGTCTTCTTGTGTTCTTACACTATAAGGCTAATAAACTTACTATAATAATCCAAACGAACCCCAAGTTGTTCATTATTAATATATATATCCTTATCTTAGTCATTTGGCCGAACCTTAGATTTTTAGGAATAAAATAACAATTAATCATATAGTAGATTTTTTTAAAACTATTGTACGTCAATTTTGACACTATTTAGTAATTGATTTTTTTAAAATTATAACAGAATGATTAGTTCGAAAAAAGTTAATTAAATCAATAGTAACATGTCATATTAACCTATAAAATTAATGTAATTCATAAAAAGTCTCAAATTACACATATTTGGGTATTTATAACATCAATTATGTCAATATTTTATTAATAAGATAATTAATGCATCATTGTTGTGTCATTAATAAATTAATTTATTTAATGTCTAAAAATTATAAATAAAATACCATTATGTTGGAAATATCTTTATCTTTCTAATGAATATTTATATTCTAATTTATCTTATGCATAACCTCATATTAAAAATAATTTACTAATTAAACATTGATTTTAACTATTTGAACCCTTCTTTATGTAAATTGATAATAAATGTCCTAATCTAATCCACGTGGGCCTAAGTGGTCATATTTTATTCCTAATGTTTTTTTTGGTCTAATTATACTTATCCAATAGAATTAGGACATGTTTTAGGGTAATAATAATAACACTTTTACCCTTAATTACCCTATTTACTTTTAGCAGTGGTAAAAAAAGTAAAAAGCTACTATTCACCAAAAAAAATTCATCTCATTGAACCACATTTTATTTACTGACATGAACCATGTCTCTCCGATTTTTGAAATTCCTCTCACAGAAGTGGTAAAATTAAGTTTTATGAAAAAATTCAGTTTTTTAACTACCACTTAGTGGTTTCACTATTCATCAAAAATGAAAGTTTCCAGAAGAATACCAAAAATTATGCCTAAGCTATATTTTATATTATGAATTAAAAAATGATGTTTATTTTACCAAATTAAAAACATACCGGTTACATTAACTAATTTAAAAATTAATTCCTGTCGTCAAAACAAATAGCGTGTTTTTAAGAGAAAATAACTATCAAAAGATTGACACTTGTTTATGTCTGGTTTAAATGTGAAATTACATCCAATGAACAAAATTGTATTAAATTGTAAAAATATATTATAAATATACATTAAAACCACTCAAATTAATAATTTATCAATATTAGTTATTTCAATTAAAAAAAGTTGTTTTTAAAATATAGTAATTTTCACTATTCATCAGAATATTAATGTTATTCGAAAAGTACCAAAATTTCACCCTAAGCTAATTTCGATATTACGAATCCAAAAATGAAGTCCATTTTGAAAAATAAAATTTAAAAAATTTCAAAAAGTGGTTATTACTATTCATAACGGCTAGTTTTAATAATAGCATATCGTTGTTTAGTAAAACTCGGTATTGCATACTACACACGCTATCGAGGAAGGTCGTGATTGCGTGTATTGCAAGGCAAGTCAAGGATGCGTGTTGTGAAAGCTCTTTTTGGTGTAGCATACAAAACATGACATTAATGAAATCAAAAAGAGTATTTTTCATAAAATCTTGGGGTGTTACATTCTACCCCCCTTAAAAGGAATTTCGCCCTCAAAATTCATCGAGGTTATAAATGGTTTACTACTAAAAATTTTCATTAATAGAAACCAATGTCGTAAAAAGGAATATCAAAACATGGCTTTAAAAAATAAAGTATGAAACGTAATGGTTACCCAAATAAATTATCACTGGGTTTCCACATAGGTGAAAATATGGATATGGAAGAGAAATCTAACCATAATGTTCTGATGGAGAGTGGTACAGAACATGGCTATGGAAAATCCAGCAATCACAAAGCCATAAATTTGTGATGATCTAAGGTACCATCTGAATCATCAAATATAAGAGCACTAGGACAACATTTTTGGTGTTCAAGATCATTTCCCTAAAGTTGATGAAATTGGAATTAGAAGAAATACTTTGGTGATTTTGGTATAGTCTCACCGTTGGTCATTCTTTGGACAATTTTCACTTTATCTATTAAATAAATGAAGTTGAATTTGTCATTCAGGAAGTGTTAGAAGATCATGTGATAGAATGATGGGTCATTCCATCTGTCTCAAACAAAAGGTTAGAAAAGTTATCAAAAAATACATAAGTCTATCTATAGTGAGATTAATCATATATGGTTCCTAAAATGGACTTATACATCATATATCATACTGATTAATATAATAAAACTAGTTTCTACTAAACAGGGACTCCCTGTAGGCCAGTGGTAGGCGATAAAGGCCAATCACACTTCGGTTGTGGGTTCGATTACCATAGCCTTGTCCGACGCGATGGGCTGTCGCCCATCCTGGAGGTTGTCCTTTTTCTAAAACTATATTACAATAACATCCCATCAATAATATCAAAAAAAAAACTTTTATCCTTAATACTAATTTATGTCCAACATAATCCATTCCAATATTTAGGCCTATCTAAAATACTTTGGTCCATTCTCATAGTATAAAGAAAATGATTACTTGTAATGTCACAGAAGAATCATGTGAATGCCATCATTTATCCCCAATATATCATAAGATATATCTTGTTGGTCAAATTACAATCATGTGAATACATTAATCATGTATTCTCTTTAAGAATGAATACAATTTAATTGAACCATAGTGAAATCATGAATGCAGTTAAAAGTTCACACTTTCCACATACTAAAATCCTAAAAATTATATATACTCAAACCATGATATCACTTAGTCCTTATATCAATCATGAGCTCATGAATACTGTCAAATATTTCATTTTCTCATTTTCCCTTCATTATGCGTATATCATCTTTTTTTCCGAAAATATCTCAATCACATTCCATGGTTACCAGTACCATAATAGACCAATACATAAATATTCCAATATTCCACGATACTATATAAGACATTATCCCATTACATAAAGACATAATCATTCCACCACATCGTCGTCATATTCAACATCGCCAATGGTGATCGCATGTGACTTCCCTTTGTCCTTTTCCTTAAGTGGTTGCTCATTTCGATCATCACTAACTCTTGGATTACGGAATTTATAAGCATAATTCCCCATTTCCTTGCACTTGAATCAATGAAGTGTAGTAGGTTCATTCCATGTATCCATTCCTTTTTTTGCATCATTAGACATCTTCTTCCCATCATTGCGGCATTCAAATGCCCGATTACCTTCCTTTCCACATTTGAAACATTAACTTGTTCATTTAAGACAATCTCCACCATGCTTCTTTCCACACTTTGAGAATAAGGAAACACTCATCTTCTTTTCACCATTATTCTGAAATTTCTCCTTGAACTCCATCTTTCATTTATTGTCAAAACTATGAGATGGATATGTAACACCAACTTCCATTTCTACCTTGATAGCACAACGCACAATTTCTTCATAGCTACTAATATATCTTATAGCTAATTCCCTTCGATGATTTGGTTTTAAACCACTGAAGAATTGATCAACTTTACTTTCAGGTTGGATGATAAATCCAAATTCATACCTTGCAAGCCTTGTAAAATTCGCTTCGTATATACCAACAGATTCATGATCCTTTTTCATTAGTTCAAGAAACTCCTTGTCCATATTTGTCCGAAGAATATGAGGGAAGTTCTTATTGAAAAATAAGTTCTTGAACTCATCCCATTCCATGGACTCAATTTCATCTCTTTGCCTTGTATTCTTGATAAGATTCCACCATTGATCAGCTTCACCTTCCAAATGATATACTGCTATGATGACTTTATCATGTTCAGAACATCAATGAACTAAAAATATCTTTTTAGTGGTACTGATCCATTGTTCAGCAACAAGTAGATAAGAAGAACCACTTAAAGAAGGTAGACGTTGCCTCATGAATGACTCAATAGCATATTGTTCCATTCTCTGCTTATTTGGAAGCCCATAATGATTTATAGCTTGTGTAAGTATAGCAATAAGATTTTTCACTCCATCTCCCATAACATTTGTTTGTTCAGGAGGAGAATCATTGCATTGTCCATTGCATTGGTCAAAACGGTTCTTTTAGGTTCCATCCATCGTCTAAAACCCAAAAAAGAATAGCGCGAGAGGCAAAAATCATGCTAGGGAAAACAACATAATAAAAGGGGGAGTACCCTCAATATCTAACATCTTAGGTTAAATTCTAAGATCATTAGCTCAATTCTAGGACTATAACAAATACGTATACTTAACCTTAGAGACATCACTAGACATACCGTAGAAATATCTCTAGGGATCTCACTAATGTTCTCACATCCTAGTTTCCAAAGGTTGACTAAACCTTTTCTCTGATACCAACTGTAGAGAACTGAAGCTTGACATACATGGACAATACATTACTTTTGCGTAATACTTAGTACAATACAAAAAAAACACACACAAGGACCGTAATAGTTTAGTGTCTTTGAAAACTCAGAATATAATCTTCTAATCGTGGTGAAAGATCTTCAACATCTCCCATATAGATCTTACTTTTTTTTATACCTGAAACCTTTCTTTATATCCTGGGGAAAAGAAAACATAAAAGGGTGAGGTCAAATGATCAGTAAGGGTAAACAATAGAAATATCAATCACATCATATTTATAAGAACATATCTTTTGGAAATCTTAACCTGCAAAAGAGATCATAATTTCATAACATGGGATAAATCATAGTAGTGAAATATAATCCAAATAATCATAAATTAAAACATGAACATAACATTTGGAAATATTAACCTGCAAAAGAGGTCATAATTTCATAACATGGGATAAATCATAGTAGTGAAATATAATCCAAATAATCATAAATTAAAACATGGAATTTTGTGGCATACACAAATAATCATATAGAATCATTTCTTATTAGTCAAGACTCATTTCCATGACTATCTTAGTGGACAAAGTCCATTTCTGAACCGAGTTCACTTCTCGTTTCAGTCATGTTTCACTGAACTGGTATAACCTACCCTTCCAGCCATGTCTATCTAATGAGATATAAAATCTGTACCCAATGCATTGGGGGAGATATAGGTCCCACCCTTCTCATAATGATACCATTCTTATGTGTGCCACAAATTCATAAATCATACATCATTGCATAACCCATGTAATAAAAATGGGCTTCTTAAACAACATGACATCATAAAACAATTCATATAAGATAAAGGAAGTCATAAAAATAATTCCATCACAATATAATAAAATCAATGTAATAATAGGGATAGAAACAGAACCCTATATTATCTTAGATGGAAAATAATTTTGATAAAACACATGAACTCCATTCTTGGGGAAAATATCCTTTCTACTTCAAATACATTTTCTTTTCTTAACATGTCATAAAATTTTAAACTAAAAGAAGTTGATTAAAAATAAACATGAAAACGTGTATAGGAAGATTCTTGGATATAACGTTTTAAAAATCCATTCATGACATACAAGTTAAAAAAACATTCTTCTCATACTTTTGTCCGAAAAATCAAAAAGTACCTCGTATGAAAAATGACAAAAGATTCCTTTCATATCTTTTACAATAAACTCACTGAAGGGTAAAATTGGATATAAAATATTGTAGAAGGATATACATATTACATATTGAGGAAACATGGATGTGGATGATAAATATTCCCCAGTAAATTATGAAGTATAAAACATCTCGGATAAAAATTGAGATTGTGAGATTTTCCCTTACCTTAGGTCTGATTTGCTTCGTAAGTGTCTGAACCTCCTGTATAATGATTTAAATAATTTCATTGAATTCTTCCAGATCATACTCATTGTTATGATATCATATATGGTTCATTTATTACTTTATATTACCCGTTCTTTTGTAAATTCCATGTTTAAGAGCATTTTGGGTAAAATCGTCTCATTGTCGTTTGTGTTTTAACTTGTAATTATTCATATGATTACTTAGATCATGATTACTTAAATCAAGAATTTAAAACATGATTTATATATAATATATATTCAGAATATACATATATATAATAGATCTGTAAATGGAAATAAATACACCGTTCATGGAGACGGTAGGCCGTACGTATGCATGAACGCTGTTTTCGTTTCCTTGTTGAGTTGAATGGAATTAAGTAGATGACATATATATACACATAAATCCAGTATCATTATTATTTCATATATTTCATTATTACTTATTATATATACTTTAGAAACATTCATGAATGGTTAACATGGAGAATGAATCTCATCGGGTCGTGGAGACGGTAGTCCGTACGTACGCACGAGCGATGATATCATTCTCATGATCGTGTAATTGTATTGGAGTGTATGTATACTATTTCAGAATCAGTATCACTTTACAATAATCATATATAGTTATTATTTACACCATTATACCCATCCATGTAATGTGGTGGTGGAAAATAGATTACACCACGGCGTGGAGACGATATTCTGTACGTACGCACGCACGGTGATTTCATTTTCCGTAGGATGGATAGATGGTGAAATAGAGTTGTTTCATACTTATAATAACGTATCAGTATATGATTGATACTTATGTTATTACTTCATTATGAAACAACTAAAGAAGAAGAAGTGGAGAAGAAATAATGATGAAAGAATCTGTAATAGGCATTACCTCTTCATTGAAGCGCTTCTTTGAGACCTCCTTTTAGGGCACTAAACGTGGTCTTTTAAGAAGCCCAGGACCTCTAGGATGTCTCTAAAAATGTTGAGAGAATAAATTGGTATGGGTTGGCCGAGCTTGAAGGTTCAATGTGGTGTGAGGAAGAGAGGGAGGAGGTGCCCTTTTATAAGGGAGGAGAGGGGCACCTTTGGAATAACTAAAAATATTATTTTATTATAAAGCCAAATTCGGGTTTAAATAGCTCCAAATTGATTTATTTAGAAGCTAATGTGGGGATGGGTGGAAATACTCTCATCAAATAGAATTTAGAGATGTTTAGGTTCCTATTTTAACCTTATCATTTAAATTTAACATTAAGTTAAATAATTTTACTTTTACAGTGTCTTCTTGTGTTCTAACACTATAAGGTTAATAAACTTACTATAACAAGCCAACCGAACCCCAAGTTGTTTATTATTAATATATATAACATTATCTATGTCATTGTGCCGAACCTTAGATTTTTAGGAATAAAATAACAATTAATAATATAGAATTTTTTTTAAAAACTATTTTATGTCAATTTTGACACTATTTAGTAATTGATTTTTTTTTAAAATATAACAGAATGATTAGTTCGAAAAAAGTTAATTAAATCAATACTAACATGTCATATTAACCTATAAAATTAGGTTAATTCATAAAAAGTCTCAAATTACACATATTTGGGTATTTATAACATCAATTATGTCAATATTTCATTAATAATATAATTACTCCATCATTGTTGTGTCATAAATAAATTAAATTATTTAATTTCTAAAAATTATAAATAAAATACCATTATGTTGGAAATATCTTTATCTTTCTAATGAATATTTATAGTCGAATTTATCTTATGTATAACCTCATATTAAAAATCATTTACTTATTAAACTTTGATTTTAACTATTTTAACCCTTCTATAAGTAAATTGACAATAAATGTCCTAATCTAATCCATCGGGGCCTAAGTGGTAATATTTTATTCCTAAGGTTGTTTTTGGTAGAATTATACTTATCCAATAGAATTAGGACATGTGTTAGGGTAATAATAATAACACTTTTACCCTTAATTACCCTATTTACTTATAACCGTGGTAAAAAAAAGTAAAAAGTTACTATTCACCAAAAAAATTCATCTCATTGAAACACATTTTATTTACTGAAATCAACTGTGTCTCTCAGATTTTTGAAATTCAACTCACAGATGTGTTAAAATTATGTTTTATGATAAAATTGAGTTTTTTAACTACCACTTAGTGGTTTCACTATTCATAAAAAAAGAAAGTTTCCAGAAAAATATCAAAAATTTGGCCTAAGCTATATTTTATATTATGAATTCAGAAATGATTTTTATTTTACCAAATTCAAAACATATCAGTTACATTAACTAATTTAAAAATTAATTCCCGTAGTCAAAACAAATAACGTGTTTTTAAGAGATAATAACTATCAAAAGATTGAAACTTTTTTATGTCTGGTTTAAATGTAAAATAACATCTAATGAACAACATTGTATTACATTGTAAAAATATATTCTAAATATACATTAACACCACTCAAATTAATAATTTATCACTATTATTTATTTCAATTAAAAAAAGTTGTTTTTAAAATATAGTAATTTTCACTATTCATCAGAATATGAAAGTTATTCGAAAAGTACCAAAATTTCACCCTAAGCTAATTTTGATATTACGAATCCAAAAATGAAGTCCATTTTGTAAAATAAAATTTACAAAATTTCAAAATGTGTTTATTAGTATTCATAACGGCTAGTTTTAATAATAGCATATCGTTGTTTAGTGAATCTCTGTATTGCGTACTACACGCGCTATCGAGGAAGGTCGCGATTGCGTGTAACGCAAGGCAAGTCAAGGATGTGTGTTGTGCAAGCTCCTTTTGGTGTAGCATACAACACAAGACATTAATGAAATCAAAAAGAGTATTTCTCATAAAATATTGGGGTGTTACATTCTACCCCCCTTAAAAGGAATTTCGCCCTCGAAATTCGTCGGGATTATAAATGGTTAACTACTCGAAAGTTTCTTTAATAGAAACAAACATCGTAAAAAAGAATACCAAAACTTGGATTTAAAAACTAATATATGAAACGTAACGGTTACCCAAATAAACTAATCACTGGGTTTCCACATAGGTGAAAATATGGATATGGAAGAGAAATCTTACCATCATGTTCTGATGGAGAGTGGTACAGAACATGGATATGGAAAAGACAGCAATCAAAAAGCCATAAATTTGTGATGATCTAAGTTACCATCTTAATCATCAGATATAAGAGCACTAGGACAACATTTTTGGTGTTCAATATCATTTCCCTAAAGTTGATGAAATTGGAATTAGAAGAAATACTTTCTTGATTTTGGTATAGTCTCACCGTTGGTCGTTCTTTGGACAATTTCCACTTTATCTATTAAATAAATGAAGTGGAATTTTTCATTCATGATATGTTAGCAGATCATGTGATAGAATGATGGGTCATTCCATCTGTCTCAAACAAAAGGTTAGAAAAGTTATCAAAAAATACATAAGTCCATCTATAGTGAGATTAATCACATATGGTTCCTAAAATGGACTTATACTTCATATATCATATTTCTTAATATAATAAAACTAATTTTTACTAAACAGGGACTTCCTGTAGGCCAGTGGTAGGCGATAAAGGCCAGTCGCACTTCGGTTGTGGGTTCGATTCCCATATCCTTTTCCGACGTGATGGGTTGTCGCCCATCCTGCAGGTTGTCCTTTTTCTAAAACTATATTACAATAACATCTCATCAATAATATCGAAAAAAACTTCTATCCTTAATACTAATTTATGTCCAACATAATCCATTCTAATCTTTAGGCTTATCTAAAATACTTTGGCCCATGATCATAGTATAAAGAAAATGATTACTTGTATTGTCACATAAGAATCACGTGAACTCCATCATTTATCCCAAATATATCATAAGATATATATTGTTGGTCAAATTACAATCATCTGAATACCTTAATAATGTATTCTCTTGAAGAATGAATACCCATTAATTGAACCATAGTGAAATCATGAATGCAGTTAAAAGTTAACACATTCCACATACCAAAATCCTCAAATTTCTATATACTCAAACCATGATATCACATAGTCCTTATATCAATAATGAGCTCATGAATACTGTCAAATATTTCATTTTCTCATTTTCCCTTCATTATGCGTATATCATCTTTTTTTCCAAAAATATCTCAATCACTTTCCATGGTTACCGGTACCACAATAGACCAATACATAAATATTCCAATATTCCACGATACTATATACAACATTATCCCATTACATAAAGACTTAATAATTCCACCACATCGTTTTCATATTCAACATTGCTAATGGTGATCACATGTGACTTCCCTTTGTCCTTTTCCTTAAGTGGTTGATCATGTCGATCATCACTAACTCTTGGATTAGGGAATTTATTAGCATAATGCCCCATTTACATGCACTTGAAGCATTGAAGTGTAGTAGGTTCATTCTGTGTATCCCTTCAATTGATTGCATCATTAGACATCTTCTTCCCATCATTGCGGCATTCAAATGCCCGATGACCTTCCTGTCCACATTTGAAACATTAACTTGTTCCTTTAAGACAATCCCCACCATGCTTCTTTCCACACTTTGAGGATAAGGAAACACTCATCTTCTTTTCACCATTATTCTGAGATTTCTCCTTGAACTCCATCTTTCGTTTCATGTCAAAACTATGAGATGGATAAGTAACCCCAACTTCCATTTCTACCTTGATAGAACAACGCACAATTTCTTCACAGCTACTGAAGCCTCTTATAGCTAATTCCCTTAGAAGATTTGGTTTTAATCCACTGAAGAATCGATCAACTTTACTTTTAGGTTGGATGATAAATCCAGACGCATACCTTGCAATCCTTCTAAAATTCGCTTCGTATATACCAACAGATTCATCATCCTTTTGCTTTAGTTCAAGAAAATCCTTCTCCATCTTTGTCCGAAGAATACGGGATAAGTACTTATTGAAAAATATGTTCTTGAACTCATCCCATTCCATAGAATAAATTTCATCTCTTTTCCTCGTATTCTTGATAATATTCCACCATTGATCAGCTTCAACTTCCAAATTATATACTGCTAAGATGACTTTATCATGTTCAGAACATTGAAGAACTGAAAATATATTTTCAGTGGTACTGATCCATTGTTCAGCAACAAGTGGATCAGAAGACCCCCTGAAAGAAGGTGGACGTAGCCTCATGAAGGACTCAATAGAATATTGTTCCCTTCTCTGCTAATTTGCAAGTCCAGAATGATTCATAGCTTGTGTAAGTATAGAAAAAATATTTTTCTCTCCATATCCCATAACATATGTTTGTTCAGGAGGACAATCATTGCATTTTCCATTGCATTGGTCAACATGGTTCCTTCGGGTTCCAGCCATCGTCTAAAACCCAAAATGAATAGTGTGAGAGGAAAAAATCATGCTAGGGAAAACAACATAATAAAAGGGGGAGTACCCTCAATATCTAACATCTTAGGTTAAATTCTAAGATCGTTAGCGCAATTCTAGGACTATAACAAATACGTATACTTAACCATAGAGACATCCCTAGACATACCGTAGAAATATCTCTAGGGATCTCATTAAAGTTCTCGCATCGTAGTTTCCAAAGGTTTACTAAACCTTTCCTCTAATACCAACTGTAGAGACCCAAAGATTGACATACATGGACATTACATTACTTTTTCGGAATACTTAGTACCGTACAAAAACACACACACAAGGACTGTAATAGTTTAGTGTCTTTGGAAACTCGGAATATAATCTTCTAATCATGGTGAAAGATCTTCAACATATCCCATAAAGATCTTCCTTTTTGTATACCTAAAACCTTTCTTTATATCATGGGGAAAATAAAACATAAAATGGTGAGCTCAAATGCTCAGTAAGGGTAAAAAAAGAAATATCAATCACATCATATTCAGAAGAACATATCTTTTGGAAATCTTAACATGCAAAAGATATCATTATTTCATAACATGGGATAAATCATAGTAGTGAAATGTAATCCCAATACTCATAAATTAAAACATGAAACTTTGTGGCATACACACATAATCATATAGAATCATTTATTATTAGTCAAGACTCATTTCCAAGACTATCTTAGTGGACAAAGTCCATTTCTGAACCGAGTTCACTCCTCGTTTCAGTCATGTTTCACTGAACCAGTATAACCTACCATACCATCCATGTCTATCTCATGAGATATAAAATATTTACCCAATGCATTGGTGGGATATATAGGTCCCACCCTTATCATAATGATACCGTTCTTATGTGTGCCACAAATTCACAAATCATACATCATTGCATAACCCATGTAATAAAAATCGGATTCTTAAACAACATGACATCATAAAACCATTAATATAAGTTAAAGGAATTCATAAAAATAATTCCATCACAACATAATCAAATCAATTTAATAATAGGAATAGAAACATAACCCTATATTATATTATATGGAAAATAATTTTGATAAAACACTTGAACTCCATTCTTGAGGAAAATATCCTTTCTACTTCAAAAACATTTTCCTTTCTTAACATGTCATAAAATTTTAAACTAAAAGAAGTTGATTAAAAATAAACATGAAAACATGTAAAGGAATATTCTTGGAAATAACTTTTAAAAATCCATTCATGCCGTATAAGTTAAAAAAACATTCTTCTCGTACTTTTGTCGGAAAAAATCAAAAAGTACCTCGTATGAAAAACGAAAAAATATTCTGTTCATATCTTTTACTAAAAACTCCCCGAACGGTAAAATTGGATATAAACTATTGTAGAAGGATATAAATATTACATATTGAGGAAACATGGACTTGGATGATAAATATTCCCCAGAAAATTATGAAGTATAAACAATCTCGGATAAAAATTGAGATTGCGTGATTTTCCATTACCTTAGGTCCGATTTGCTTCGTAAGTGTCTGAACCTCTTGTATAATGATTTAAATAATGTCATTGACTTATTACAGAATCATACTCATTGTTATGATATCATATATGGTTCACTTATGACTTTATATTACCCATTCGTTTGTAAATTCCATGTTGAAGAGCGTTTTGGGTAAAATCGTCTCATTTGTCGTTCGTGTTTTAACTTGTAATTATTCATATGATTACATAGATCATGATTACTTAAATCCAGAATGTAAAACATGATTTATATATAATATATATTCATAATATATATATATATAATAGATCAGTAAATGGAAAGAAATACACCGTTCATGGAGACGATAGGTCGTACGTACGCATGAACGCATTTTTTGTTTCCTTATTGAGTTGAATGGAATTAAGTAGATGACATATATATACACATAAATATAGTATCATTATTATGTCATATATATTCTGATTACTTATTATATATACTTTATAAACATTCATGAATGGTTAACGTGGAGAATTAATCTCATCGCGTCGTGGAGACGGTAGTCCGTACGTACGCACGAGCGATGATATCGTTCTCATGATCGTGGAATTGTATTGGAGTGTATGTATACTATTTCAGAATCAATATCACATTAGAATAATAATATATAGTTATTATTTACACCATTATACCCATCCAAGTAAGGTGGTGGTGGAAAATAGATTACACCACGGCGTGGAGACGGTATTCCGTACGTACGCACGCACAGTGATTTCGTTTTCCGTAGGATGGATAGATGGTGAAATAGGGTTGTTTCATACTTATAATAATATATCAGTATATGAGTGATACTGATGTTATTACTTCATGATGAAACAACTAAAGAAGATGAATAAGTGGAAGAAGAAATAAAGATGAAAGAATCGGTAAGAGGCATTATCTCTTCCTTGAAGCGCTTCTTTGAGACCTCCTTTTAGGGCACTAAAATTGGTCTTTGAAGAAGATCAGGACCTCTAGGATGTATCTAGGGAATTTGAGAGAAAAAATTGGCAGGGGTTGGACGAGCATGAAGGATCAATGTGGTGTGAGGAAGAGAGCGAGGATGTTCCCTTTTATAAGAGAGGAGAGGGGCACCTTTGGAATAACATAAAATATTATTTTATTATAAAGAAAAATTCGGTTTTAAATAGCTCCAAATTTATTTATTTCGAATATAAGGTGGGGATGGGTCGAAATACACTAATCCATTATATTTTAGACAAGTTTAGGTTCCTATTTTAACCTTATCACTTAGATTTAACATTAAGTTACATAATTTTACTTTTACCGTGTCTTCTTGTGTTCTTACACTATAAGGTTAATAAACTTAAAATAACAAGCAAAACGAACCCCAAGTTGTTTATTATTAATATATATAACCTTATCTAAGTCATTTTGCCGTTCCATAGATTTTTAAGAATAATATAACAATTAATAATATAGTATTTGTTTTAAAAACTATTTTATGTCAATTTTGACACTATTTAGTAATTGTTTTTTTTTAATTTATAACAGAATTATTAGTTAGAAAAAAGTTAATTAAATCAATACTAACATTTCATATTAACCAATAAAATTACTGTAATTCATAAAAAGTCTCAAATTACACTTATTTAGGTATTTATAACATCAATTATGTCAATATTTCATTAAGAAGATAATTACTGCATCATTGTTGTGTCATAAATAAATTAAATTATTTAATGTCTGAAAATTATAAATAAAATACCATTATGTTTGAAATGCCTTTATATTTCTAATGAATATTTATAGTCGAATTTATCTTATGTATAACCCCATATTAAAAATTATTTACTTATTAAACTTTGATTTTAACAATTTTAACCCTTCTTTAAGTAAATTGATAATAAATGTCCTAATCTAATCCATGTATTCCTAAGTGGTCATATTTTATGCCTAAGGTTGTTTTTGGTCGAATTATACTTATCCAATAGAATTAGGACATGTGTTAGGGTAATAATAATATCACTTTTACCCTTAATTTCCCTATTTACTTTTAACCATGGTAAAAAAAGTAAAAAGTTATTATTCACCAAAAAATATTTTCATCTCATTGAACCACATTTTACTTACTGAAAACAACCATGTTTCTAGGATTTTTTAAATTCCACTCACAGAAGCGGTAAAATTATGTTTTATGAAAAAATTCAGTTTTTTAACTACCACTTAGTGGTTTCACTATTCATCAAAAATGAAAGTATCCAGAAAAATACAAAAAATTAGGCCTAAGCTATATTTGATATTATGAATTCAAAAATGATTTTTATTTTACCAAATTCAAAACATATCAGTTAAATTAACTAATTTTAAAATTAATTCCCGTCTTCAAAACAAATAGCGTGTTTTTAAAAGATAATAACTATCAAAAGATTGACACTTGTTAATGTCTGGTTTAAATGTGAAATTACATCCAATGAACAACATTGAATTAAATTGTAAAAATATATTCTAAATATACTTTAAAATCACTCAAATTAATAATTTATCACTATTAGTTAGTTCAATTAAAAAAAGTTGTTTTTAAAATTTAATAATTTTCACTATTCATCAGAATAAGAAAGTTATTCGAAAAGTACCAAAATTTCACCATAAGATAATTTCGATATTCCGAATCCAAAAATGAAGTCCATTTTGAATAATAAAATTTACAAAATTTCAAAAAGTGGTTATTACTATTCATAACAGCTAGTTTTAATAATAGCATATCGTTGTTTAGTGAAACTCGATATTGCGTACTACACACGCTATCGAGGAAGGTAGCGATTGCGTGTAATGCAAGGCAAGTCAAGGATGCGTGTTGTGAAAGCTCCTTTTGGTGTAGAGTACAACACAAGACATTAATGAAATCAAAAAGAGTATTTTTCATAAAATCTTGGGGTGTTACAGTTTATCATTTTAGTTTATATTAAAGTTTTACTTTTCTAATTTAATTAATATAAGAATTAATAAAAAAATTAGAGAAAGAATTATAATAAAATTTGCACGAACTTTATATTTAATATTATTTCTATTTTATAGAAATAAAATACAATGCGTAGTAGATATTAATTTTAAAACAAGCGCATGTGATGAACCAAATCAATACTTTAACCTGGACTGTACTAATAAAGGATTTACAACCTATTGGTCTAAATTTTAGTTATAAAAATATATAATTTTCCATAAATAGACTATTTTTAATATTTTATAATACTAAAAAATTACTTGTAAGAATATAGGATTTTTGTTGATTTTAAATCTGCAATTAAAATATCATTTATTGTACAATAATATCAATGTAAATTTTGAAATTATTTATTAAGTATTAATTTAAAAATATATACTAAATATTGTTTGTAAAATATATAAATTTCACATTTTTTTCAAAAGAGATATTCAACTAAAAATAATTCAATTAAATAATTCAATCAATTTAATTCACTTTTAATGTTTATAGTATCATTTATTTTTATAATTATTATATAAATAATTAATTAATTTTCATTTCTGAATCATTTTAATTAACCAATTCACTCTAAATAATAATGATAAATAATTAAAATAAAATACCCATTTATATTTATAATGGATTTTTAGAACAGAATATATTATGTTATTCCATATATTAAGGTTGTATAATTTTCAAAGGTTAGTAATGTTCATTTTTTTCTTTTATCCAAAATTTAAATTTTATATAGGGAACATTTATGAAATTGAGTCCCAGTGAATTATAAATTTAAATAAAATATTGGATATGGTATAAATATTGGTATAAAATTTAATTTGGATAAGTTTATATGTCATTTTGGCCCTTAGGATTAAAGTTGTTTTCATAGTTAATATTTATTTAACTTCAATAGTTGTAATTAATTTTAATTATATTTACAAATTTTTATGGTCAAAAATTAAATTGATATTATTATAACAAAAATATCATACTGATTAGAAATTTTAATGCACACATTATCTAAATTAAATTGAAATATGATTTTAAATATAGATTAAGGCTAATCCCAATAATGTGATGAGAAAGAGAGTATTAAAAGTTAAAACATTCAAAAGTTAAATAAGAAATTATTTCCAATTTCATAATTAAAATGATAAGAATGACATATAATTGATTAATATATATAATTTTTATATATTTTTAATTTAAAACAATTTAATTTTGAATTTTTTTAAATTTATTTAATAAAAATTTTGGTTTTGAACCAAAATGCAGTATTTTAACTATTTACCAAAAAATTAACTTTCCCATAAACATACCAGTAAATAATATAATTTAATTTTGAAATTAAACATTCAAAAATGATATTTATTATTTAAATAAAATTAATAAAAGTGTCAAAATTTAGTTTTAAAATATGGATGTCAATAAAATTATGGAAAAAATATTCTTCCATGTAATGAAAGCTAAGATAGTGTTGTGTTTATTTTAATAATAAAATGGTGTGGATTATGAATTATGATAGGAAGAAATTAATTATATCCTAAAATAAATATATAGTAAAGTATCGAGTTGTTACAATTACCATAGTTAAAATTAAAATAAGTCAAACAATGGTAAAACAAATAGAAAATGTTTATAATAACACCAAAACTTGTCAAAAATATATTAGTTGATGATATTACAACTTTATATAATCATTAATAACAATCCATTTTCTTATGGTGGTATTTCAATTGGACATTAATTTATTATAACATAATCTTTTGGGAAATTCTAAAAGTGCCTCTAACCTAAATTATAAAAGGGAATTTTCTACCTCAATTAATTAAACCAAATTGATCATTATATATCAACTATACCATACCAATTTATCTTCCACTATTCTCTATAAAAAATATATTGGTTCTGATTTTATCAAAGTACTAATCGTAGAGCCCATTAAAAGAGATCCAGAAGAGATGTTTCGAAGAGTAGTTAATCCCTCTAACCGGTCATATTATTTTTCACATATTTTTTACATAATATAAATATATGGTATTTATTATAAAATAATAAATTTAGATACCTAAATATTCTAATTTTTTATTGTGATTATTAAAAAAACATTATACAACCTCTTTCCTAAAAAAAATTATGGTTTCGTTAGTGAGTACATAAAACATACCACCTCCACGTTGCAATAAAATTCATTTTAATAAACATATTTTATGGATTGGTATAAGGATGTGTTTAATAAATATATATGATACATGTTGTATAAATATTATTCTATTAATATTTATTATTATTTAACTTCATTTCATTCCATAAATAAAAAAATGAAAACAGAGTTCATACGAATGGACATCCTACCATCCCCATGATCAATGTAATATATAATTTTAGTTTTACAATAAATGAATGATTAAGAATATTCATAAAATTATTATATGTTCTTGGTCAGAGTAAATTGATCATGATGTGGTGATTTGATTATCTGTAAATATTTTTGTTAAAAATGGATCTTTGAAGGATATTCCATAATTAAAATATAATCAAAGTCAATTTATAGTAATTTATAAAATTCTAAATGTTCATTTAATTTCATAGACAATTAATTTGTTATCAGCTGTACAAATATAATGATTAGTCAACCTCTTGTAACTAATATAAAGATTCAAAACATATATAAACACCTGATAAAGTAACTATCAATGTTCAATTTAGTTTTATTTAAAAAAAATAAACACAGATCATATTAAACTAAAATATAAATACACAGTGGACAAAAAAACATGCTCAGTGTCAATAGAATACTTAGTCCTCTCCACTTGGTGGTTGCCTACCACGAAGAAGTATTTATTAATAAACTTTTGGATCCACACCATGGATCGAGGTTCACAATATCACACAAGGATGTCTGGGTCACACTTTACCTATACTGCAGTTATTCGTGGGAAAAAGAACAAACAGATCACAATTGATATCTTCCACTATTCAACATGGGATAAAATAGAAAAAATATAGTGAGTGTGAGGAATTTAGTATCCTCCAGTTATGTACAAGGGTCATTTTGTGTGAACCAAACAGATGCACAAACTGTTCAAAAAGAAAATCTGAAGAACACAAAAAAGTTATAAACAAAAGTAGTAGTTTAGAAATCGTTTTGTGTTATGTAGTGAAGCTCTGGACTAGATTGAATTAGAAAAAATGATATTTGATTCCTCTTATGGATAATGGATTCAGATTAGAGTATCACAACATCTGTATTATAGATTTCAGGTGAGAAACGTTTAGCTCGTTTATGTTAGGATGTTATAAGAAATTTAGAACTTTTTTCCTTGTCTTATTGAACACTTTGTGAAGTGTAGCTTTGGGTTTTGAATATTTTTCAGTTAATTTTTCACTATTCTTTACATTTGTCTATTCTGTCTCACACATACATTTTTCATTGTTTAGATTGTAATACATTTATATTTTATGGTCCAACAGACCTAGAGATCTCCACACGTTCAGGTACCTCGTACTGTCTATGGATTGTCTTGCAGACAACATTAAATAATGTCAGAAATATTAATTTGTCTAAATATTACCATTAGAAATAAATTTGAATTAATAAATTTAAAATAATATTTATGACTATTAGTGAGTCTCAAGTATCAGTGACTTATTTTTATTGGTCTATCATCATCAGATTGTTAGTATCAGTCTTTTATCATCGGTTTTCCTGCATCGGTCTGCCAGAATATGTGACTCCAAGTATCATTGAGTCATTTGTGTAATCGGCTTGTCATCATAATTCTGTCGGCAACATTCTGTCGATCATCAGTGTGTTTCCCATCGATGATTAAATCATCCATTTTTCATCCATCAGTGAGTCGATCATCGGTGTGTCGTCCATTTCTGAGTTGATCATCGGTCTATCCTTCATTGGTGAGTCGATTATTGGAATTCCATTCATCGGTGAGTCGATTATCAGTGTGCATTCATTGGTGAGTCGATCATCGTTGTGTCTCCCATCAAGAATCGATCATTGGTGTGTCCTTCTGAATTAGCAGTGCCATGGACTTTGAGAAACTTATGTAGTGTTTGTCTTACACAAAGCACTACTAGATTAAGTGACATCCATAAATACATTGAAATGTACACTTGTAACTATATTGAATCATAAATATTGTTTATTGAGTTATTTAAATGTATAGTACAATATGACTTAACTGATATACATATAAATATTAAGTGGCATGAAATAGTAGAATCTGTAGATTGACATTATTTGTGATTATGAAAACCAGTATATCATAGAGGGTCTAACAATCTACCCCTTTTTGATAATCACAAATTATGGAATACATGTGGTATTATGGAATAATAATTAAATGACATACCATACCTCAATGAATGTGAGTTTTCAATATATCTAAAACATTCCATTGTTTGTGTTTTTTTAAAAATCTCCCTTTCATTATTAGAGAAAATGAAATATATGTTTATATATATTATTTTGAGTAAATTCCATTCAGAAAATTCAAGATTTACTTCCCCAGAAATTAATAATATATTTTACTCCCCATGAAATTAAAAAAGATGGCATATACCGTTCTCCCCATTTTGGGATTAGAAAAACAAATTATGAGAAGGAGAAAGAAGAAAGAGAAGTATAATAATGAAAATTATTATCATAGTAAAGAAAAAAAGGATTTCCATTAATGCTCAAAAGAGTACAATCAAAAAAATAATGTTACAAATCCTTATAAAATACACAATCCACCACTGTGGTTTTGGCATCTAATGTTTTTTTCTTTTATTTGAAGGATCAGGATTAGGATTAGAAGGATTGGGTTTGTTAGTGCGAAATGGTGGTCTGAAGACAATACTGGGAAAGGACACACATGTTGGAACATTTTCTACTAGGCTAGGACTTCTTTTGAAAGCACACAAAACTGAGGATGCTCAGAATTAAATGGATGAATATGAGAAAGGGCATGATAGATAGTCATTAGAAAAAGAGGCCTAGAGGTAGTGCTAATAGATGCAGTTGGTGTAACCACAATTTCTTCAACCTAAACATGAAGATACGTCTTGATGAGCATGATGATATAATTAATGATTTCACCACAATATTGCATGGCCTTATAAAATTCATCCTTATTATAGTAGAATTTATTTAGAAGAGGGGTAATCTCCTTCAATTGTCCCACTTGTTTTATGGAGTCCTCTGTTACTGGTGGAATTATGACATTATGGGATAAAAACATGGTGTTATTGATGATATCACACTTGGAATGGATCTTAGTAAAGTACTTATCCAATTTCTCTCTAATCTCTTTCTGAGTAGTAGGGTCTTCATATGTGCACTACCTTACCATGTTTTAAATAATGAATGTATTATAATGTTCCTATACAAGAGCTTCTTTTTCAGAATCACGACGAATATTCTTGAGTTCTTATCATATCATAGCCTTGAGATATTCCAAATGGGCAACATCACCACTCCCACCCCTAGAGCTAGATAGACCATAAATCATCTTTCCATGCTCATATATAAATTTATTCAAATATACACTTAGTATATGTGTCACTATGTCCTTGAAAACATCCATCACACCACTAAAATAGGTCATGAAATCATTTGTTAGAGAATTTAACTCATTACTCATCTTCCTTAAATTTTCTCTCAGCAAGGGTTTATGTCTAATGTTGGTTTTGAAAATGGTAATGAAATTAGGTTGAATACCTTGGATCAAAATCATTGTTATTTTATAGCATCAGCATCCAAGATACTCATGGATGTATAGTATTATCTTATGTATCCATCTGAGGCTCTTACTAACTCACAGATGTCACTTTTATATTTTTCTAAATCAGGCTTAGTAAAATTGTAAATAGGCACTGGCAGTTCTACTGGTGCAACTGTGGGATGTGAAACTAGTGAAGCAAGTGAAACTAGTTCTACTTCATCTTGAACTCGAGGAGAAAGAGGATGTGTTTCAATCTCCTTATCAGAGTTATATTCCAAACCAAATAGAACATATTCTAACACACTATTCCTTTCACGAGTACATGTCCAGTAACTTTGATCAATAGTGTCAATCCTAACTCTTATTCCTTGTGGCTATGGTATAATTTCATATTCATCATCTTCTCCATCCCAAACTCTATCCAAAACAACATTTAAGGGCACTTGTACCAACTGAACATGGTGTTTTGCATGTTATCCTGCCACTTCATCATCTCCAGGAACATCCTCAATTTGAGCGACATGATCCACAACCACTTCCTCATGGATAACAGCCATAATTTCATTCAACCCCTGAATAATTTCTTGATTTTCAACAATATGTTGGTGAGGTATGTCCTCATTAGCAGCATCTCTATGATAAGTAGCCTCATGTTCAATAGATTCAACACCATTATTATCTGCATGTAACGATTCCACACATTAAATGTTTGCTGCTTATTGTCCCAATTTTTTCAAATCTCTTACATGCTCATCTTCTCCCTCATCATTATGATCATCATCATCATCATCAACATCATCATCATCATCATAATCTTCGTTGGACTTACATACATATCCTTCCGCACTATTGAATTTTGTATATTCCTCATCCTCATCAGCTAACAAAGGTTCCCTGGTGGGTGAATCCGATGGTGGACTAGGAGGTCCATTAGTCATGTCTTTTGATATTTTAGCAATACTGTGTTCACTCCAGTCATCAAAAGGAGATCTTCATCCCTTCGCAACTCAGCCTCCGCTTCCTCATCAAAATAGATAGCTTATTCTGTTGGTTTTAGGCCTTCATCAACTTGACCCTTTGGTCTGGTATGATGGTCAAATAGATTAAACTCCTCATACAATCTTTCATCATCTCCTACACATCATTTCATCCATGGATTCCAGAAAATCTTCATTCTCTTTCAAATCTTTTTATAATGGAAGAAACCACTGATGGCACTAATCATTTCATCTCCACCATCCATACAACCCAACTTCTTTAGCATTATAGAGATCATCCTAGGATTGTATTAACATTTTTCATTCATGTATGGATTTACCATATCAGAAATTTGCACCATTAGATACCTACTAAGATTCACCTTTATCCCATTTTTAATAGGTAAATCAATATTACATCCTCATATTTAATAGCAACGAATTATCCCATACATGGGATGATTTGATGTTCAATAAACCTAAAAAATAATATTGCATATCCATAAAACTCAATGGTAGTAACTCATTTTGAATCTTCACTTCCATTCATCTCTTTCAGAGCATCCAATATAAAAACAAATTTGAAAAAGGTGGAATATTACTCTAATAATATGCAAAGACAACATCATGAGGAATTTCCAAGCATTCATCCCATTATAGGGATGAAAAAATTATTTCTTTTCCCATTAATACAGACCTCATTATCTCTTATTTATCTCCATCTAGAGATATATTCAAGTTAATAGAAAACACATGCAAAATATAGTGATAAAACGATATTTAGTTGTTTGAGAACTATCTTTTCCATCCATGAAATTATTTAACACTCAATAAGAGGGACCTACATGAAAAAATACATCCTGAAAAAACCTCTTTCTCATCAATAATAGATCATCTTTCCAAACCTGGATTTGCAGTACCAATGAGCTCACCCTTCTGACACTTAGATAATGAAGATTCCCTTGGATCTCCCATCAAACATTTTTTCCTGGCCATTTCCAGGGTTTTGATTCGAAAGGAGTTGAATGGTTAAGAGTATAGAGGTAGAGTGTTTAAGAGAAGAAGGTTCAAAGGCAGATAAGAATTTGACAGGTTGAGATGGATTGAAATTGTTAGATAATTTTGGGATTGTAAATTTTAAAGAACCAAAAAAATGAAAATTAGTAAACAGAACATAAAAATGTGTCATTTTACAAAAAAAATATAGAATTACTAAACATTCTTTAAGGAAACTGTTTCATAGGTTCAGATTCACATGATTAGTTTCAAGAGATCAAATTCACAGATCGATTTCACTGATTAGTTTCAATGATCGGTTTGATGGATTGGTTTCAATGATCGGTTTTACAAATAAAAGAGGTTTCATAGAACATTAGTGACTTATCATTACTATTTATTATTTTATTTAGTTCATTCTCTCAAATTTTTAGGCTTTATAGAATCTGTAATCATTTTGACACCTAGTCTTGATGAACTCAAGAGTTATATCATATTTTTTATAATTATTGCTAAAATAGTGATGTTATACATCAATATGTTTTGTTCTAGAATGAGAAATTGGATTTTTAGACATTTTAATAGCACTTTTTTTGTCACGGTTTGTGTAGATATGTCTGAATTAGAATACATATCCTAATAAGGTGTGTTTCATCAACAAAATTATTTCATAGAAAGTAGCAGGGTAAATGTACTCTACTACTGCAATCGATAATGAAACTGAATTTTGCTTTTTACAACACCATGAAATTAAAGACATTCCCAAAAAGTGTCATGATCCACAATTACTCTTTCTATATAATTTACATCCACCAATGTCATCATATGAATAACTAACTAAAAAAAATATTTTTCCATTAGGATAAAATAGTCCTAAATTATTTTTATACTTGACGTATTTGAAAAATATTTTAAGAGAATTTAAAAGTGACTCTTTTTGGTTTTCATAAAATCAAACACTCATAAACACACAAAGGATAATATCTGGCCTTATAGTAGTGAAGTATAGAAAACTCCCAATCATTACACTATTTGTAGTTTGATTAAAATATTTTCCATTTTCATCAAGATCATACATACATGTAGAAATCATATGGGTTTCACTACACATAATTCTATATAGACTATAACATTTCAAAATATCTTTAGTGAAGTTATTTTTATTTAAAATAATAACTTCTTTATTTTGAAATATTATAAATCCAAACAAAATATTAATGTTCACCAATCAGACTCATTTCAAATTCACTTTGCATTATTTTTGAAAAATCATTACCTAAAAAATTTTAGAAACTCCAATGATAATATCATCTAATCATATTTTAAATATTGAAACATCTTGTGAAAATTTATTTATAAAAAAATTAGTATCCACATGTCTGTTTGTAAAGCCTTTAGAAATATAAAAATTACTTAATATTTCTTAACTATCTCTTGGATCTATTTAAAACCATATACAACATTAGATAATTTGAACACTTGATTTGGAAAATGTGGATTTGTTAAAGCTGACAGTTTTTCAAAAATAACATCCCCAATTATACAACCATTTAACAATGCACTTTTTACTTCTATTTGGTAATGTTTTAAACCCATGTGTGATGCATAAGAAAGTATTATTCTAATGTATTCAAGCCATTCACCTGGTGAAATGGTTTCTTCATAATCAGTTCCATTTTCTTGATTATAAAATTTTCCAACCAACCAAGATTTATTTATAAATATAATTATAGATTTTCCAACTTTATTTATAAACACCCATTTGGTTATTATGGTTATAATATCCTTTGGTCAATCTATAAGTTTTCAATAATTATTTCTTTCAAAATTGATATGTTCTTACTCTTTGGAAATTCCCAAAAAATTCACCATTTATTACATCATTGATATTTTTAGGTTCATATTGTGACAAGAATGCTTGATGTTCAACCTAGTATCTGAATGAAGATCTTGATTGTGTTCATCTATCTAAATATGTAACAACATCATTTGTGGGATGATTTTTATGTGTCTTAGATGGTCTAGTAAATTTTGGACTGGTTATTTTGGGATCATCATTTTGAGCTGGTTCATTATGGATGGGATCTGGAGAATTTCATGAACTAATATTTTTCACAAAATATTTCATTTGATGATTTGAGATTTTATCATTAATATCCTAATTGGACATATCCTCTTCAATATTTTATACTGAGTTTTTAGGATCATGTGAAATTGTTTCATCAAACATGACAAGTAAATATTCCTCCCCAAATTATTTTTCATATTAATGACACTATAGGAATTGTTTGATGTAGTCTATCCATGAAAAAGTCCGTATTCACTTAAGGGATAAACTTTATCTATGTTGTAATTAGTGTTCATAATATAAAATTTACATCCAATCACTTTAAAATAACTTAAATTGTATTTCAAATTGTTCCAAAACTCATAAGGTATTTTCATAAGGATCTCTCTGATTAAGACACCATTTATAATGCAACAAGTTGAATTAATAGCTTCTTCCTAGAAATAAATTAGTATGTAATATTCATTTAGAATTATTTGGGAAATTCTTTATAGCATTCTGTTTCTTTTTTAGACCACATCATTTTTTGAGGTGTCATAGGGGAAGAGAAGTTATGATTATAGCTAATTTGGGAGAATAAATATTCAAAATCATGATTCTCAGACTTTTGGATATGATCTATACTTAAGGATATAATCTTGAGTCTGCGATGCTTTTCTATAGTCTTAGCACACATGGTTATATGAGAACAAGATTCACTATTGTGAGATAAGAAAAATTTCTAGGTATACCTAGAGAAATAATATAAAAGAACATAAAAACAGTTCTTCCCATTGTGACTCAAAACACCATATGTTCCAAACAAATCCTTGTGAACCAACTCAAGAGGTTGATAAGTAGTCACTTATTTCCTTGAATTGAAGGATATTTTTTGTTTCATTCCATTTTGAAAATAACTTCATACCGTATTTTTTGGAAACTTTAATTTGGGTCGTTATATAACAAAAACATTTCTAGTTAACTTCTTAAGGGAGTTTATGTGTCACAAACCAGCCCTAGTGGACCCTAAACCGGTCTCCCAGGCCAACCCGCGTAAATTTCTGAGAGGCATTCCTGATCCTCCTGGGATGCAGACAGGCACCAAGGGTATCAATAGAGTACAGAAGGGAACGATTTCGCCGATATATTCACAATCAAACAAATAGTGGAAAGAAATGGACAACCAAAAATAAATTTATATTAAAATTGAACTGAACATTATTTGTACAAGAAACTGAACGAACAACTATACCAATAACTCAAATGACCACACCCGATAACCTACTAACTCCACGTGACCCCGCTGGTCACTCTCCAGCACAATGATCACACATTACACAAGGTGATTGAACTAAAGCTGAATCCTGCACAATGGATAAAAACAGAAGAAGACTATAGGTTTGAGATTAAAACGTAGTAGGTTAGCGCACTATTTTATTCCAAATTCACATATTTTAAAATAAAAGAACCATAAATTTCATGTTTTAAATACTAAACATAATGGAATTTTATCCAAATAAGATCCCATTCTATATAAAATAAATTACCAGAAAAAAACATTCATGTTTTATAAAAAACAATTCCAGTAACAATTTTCAAAGAGGTGCAACTTCAAAATGAAAATAGTTTTCAAGAGGGTTTTTTTAAAGAATTTACACTTTTAAATAAATCAAAAAAACATATGAATTTACCAAAAAAACACACCATATGACGATGGTGAGTTCAAAATACATAATGATCTCAAGTCACAGGAACACCCCTAGGCACAAATTAGATGTGAGCCCCATGTGTTTCATATCTCGGTGAATGTAAGAATAATAAATATCCATTCTCGTGCACACGATCCACTAGTAGGGATAATTACCATAACATACTGGTCCCCTAACATCATCATCATAATATTTTAGTTAGTGTTTTCATCATCAAACATGATATGTTAAACAGAGGCCAAACCCCACGGAATCATTAGCATACTAGTACAAGTACTCCCACCTAGATACATGGGATTTCCTTTTTTGATCAATCAAGTTACACATATTATAAAATAAAAATATAACATCCAAATTTAATTGCCAAACCCTAAAAACACAGACATCCAAATAACATGCTTTACATTTCTTTCACGAATCAGGAAATGACAGAAATGATTTGTTAAACAATTCCATTGATTATAACGAGGCCTTGAACATAAAATCAATTCAATAATGTGATTTTACAGACAAAAACACATCAACAAAATAAAAAACCAGATGTTGAATCCCCAAAACCAATTAATAAATCATCTCTATTGACCATAAAATTTTCCCAAAAGATAGACCAAGAAATTCACATAGAAACCGTTTTTACAAAGAAGATAATGCCAAATGGGTCTTTAAGCCTTTCTCAAAACTATCATTTGATGAAGGTATGGATTTCAATTTTATTAAGTAGGTATATACACACCAATTACAGAAAAAAAAACACAATCATAAATCCCTTAAATCATTCATGTTAAATATTCAAATCACATCTATTTTCATAAGGATGTGAAACGGGCCATTTTCCATCAACTTAGGTCAAAACATGTTATTAACCAAAACCCATTTATTTGTAAAACCGAATACAAATTGGAAATCCATATAAGGACCCAAAAGTAATATTTATCATTATTCCAATTCATTTATAAATCTAAACAAATAATTTTTTTTAAATCAAACATAACACAAGAAATATAACCATGAAATTTACTGAATACAATACATGCCCCTTTAAAAAAACAAATTATTTTAAGAACATGACATGGAATAAATAATCAATTTCATGAAATAATTTATACAATATGATATTATATATTCAAAATACCACAAACCAGGTTCTAAACATCACAAAATAGTTTAGAAATAAATTGGAACATTTAAAAAAACAAGTGGTGTGCACTCTTATGATAAAACAACATTACCTTTCACAAAACAAGGATTATTCAACCATTTTTCACTAAAAAAATTATACAAATGCTGAAAAAATAATAATAATCATATTCAAAATATGAAAAAATATGAAAGTAATGAATTATAAAAGTTATAGGCATGTGATAGCGATATCCCACCTCAAATCCTTAGCGTAATGGAAACACACACCAAAAATCATTATCTAATGGTTTACAAACACTAATCCTTGGATGACTAGATCCAAACGAACAAATTCCCCATTAAAAATCATGAGATAACAGATCCCTAGGTCTATCATTACTATTAGAGATTATAAAACCAAGAAATATTGAAAGGAGGAAGAAAGAGGAGGGTAACAGAGAAGAAATCTCACTTTTTCAACTAGAAAACTCATCATATTCCATTATATCTGCACCCATAGGGAAAAGATAATTTCTTGAAACATCTTGGAGATAATCCTATGATTTTTAAAAACTAGTTAATGAATATTTTTTGGAAATAGATCATGAATTTATTAATTTATGTATAAAAACATTTACCTTATCTATTCTAAACAATTTGAGGTTACATGAGAAAGTCCTCCCTAATCCGCGACCCATATGAGCTCCAAAGAGGAAAAATATATAATGGGTGAATACGGTGATATTGGATTTGAATGTGATGTGTAATCACAAAAATATATTAAAATATAAATTATATATAAAAAACATATTATTTTAAAAAAAATGGAAATGCACCCTTGGGCTGGCCCAATACCAAAATAAGTAACACCAATTCTCCATGTTTATGAATTTATAAGGGGTCCAAAAGGATGTGTTAGTAATTATATGTTAGTTTAGGAAAAGTGGGAAGTGTAATGAATAAAATTTATTGGAAAAAGGAGTTTTTAAAGAAACACTTTTAAAAAAAAATGGAAAATGGCATCACGGTTGACCCAAATCATGAAATAACCCCCCTTTATCCAGATACTCCTAAACAAGAAATGGGGAACCCAAATTTTGGTGATTATAAATATATGGAAGTTAACAAATAAAAATTTACCTCACCCAAAACCCAAAAAATTGATTGGTATTTTCAATGAACCGGATCAAAACCAAGAAATAAAATGGAAAAAACACTGGGTGTGACAATTCCCCCCTCCATTAAAACATTCTGACCCCTGAAATACATAACATATTCCACCAGATTGATCAACACCTAAAGATTATTTATCAACATGGTCCATACTAATAATATAATGAAACACCATAAACAATTAATGAAACTTAATCCTCTTACCTCAACCAAAACACCAACTCTCAACCACTTCCTAAGAATCAACTAAAAGATTGTGTCCTTACCCCCACAACCAAACTAAGAACCTAGTTGTTGGGCCTCCTACCAAGGAACCGTACAATCACCCAAACCAAAGATAAGACATAAAATCCAATGACTAAAATGGATTATGGGATGGAATCTGCACCATTAATAAACAACTAGCAATACAAAATTTCTTAGGATGAAAAATCAACCAGACCAGTGGTGGGACATGCCGCCATTATAACCCAACTTGCCACAAAAAAACTAGAATTAAACCTGAGCTAGAATCGGGCCTTACTCACACAAGCCCACCAAAACTCTCCTGCAACAACCTACCAACCCATGTTGAGAGGAACACAACATGAATATTTATTCCACCCACTCTTGAATGGAGGCAGCATGAACTGGGCCAACACTCTCAACACGAATCAAAACCCCAACCAATTATGGAGTAGAGGGGAGGGGACCGAATAATTGGGTCATAGAAACCACAAATAAAAAATGGAACTACCTAAAAGAAATGGTATAGGTATGACCATATCAATACTGCCCGGAATACTAGTACGCCTGACTACGTGCTTGCTTCACTCCAAAACCTATTGCAGGAGATTTGATGGATGAAGCAAATATTGCCTCATATCCAGGCTTTGATAAACCCCAACATGAACTCCATCCTTTAGTTTCACACATTACAACATACCACTCCCAATAATAAAAAACATATCAAGAGGCAACATGGATGTATCTCCCTCATCAACACATTTTTACCTAAACATGAACATAGAGATACACAACACTATTTTCATAACAACCCAAATTTTTTAATTATTTGTGTTTCCTAATTTTGTGTGTTATTTTATTTTATACTCAAAAATACTATATCAATTAATTAATGAAGTGGGTATAATTAAAATTAGACCGTTGGTTTTCTACTGTTATATTCCTTTTGGTCAATATGATCATTGGAAACTATAATCTTAACGTTGTGTTTTTATAAATACGATTATCTTGGTTCATTAATACAAAAATAAGATTGAATGGACTCATCCAGTATACTCGAGCCATATGAAGCCCATCTATCGGAGCTTGAGACGGAGGTAGCATCAATGGGATTTTCTCTGGACCATTCCCAAGCTGAACCTCAATATATGAAGCTTGAATGAAACCGTTTAAGGGAGAAGTTCAAGCTCATAGAAATCACCACTCAGGCAATGTTGTCTGAGCCACCCCAAGATTCTATCACCATAGAACACCTTACACTTATGTCCTATGATGGTGTTATAATGGGTTTTGTATTGAGACCTTCCATTCTTTGTGTAATCTTTTTACATAAATAAAATTGATATTTCTTATTATAGGAATGTTTTTGAATTTCAAATATCCGGATAAATATAGCATGTGTATTATTGATGAATATAGGAAGAAGGGTATTTTAATATATTGTTTATTTCATTCAATAATTAATAATTTGAAATGATTTTCAATAAATGGTATTATACAGTTGTGATCATTGAGTAATTTAGAGTTTAATAAGATCAACATGGGTTTTAGTGAATAGTAAAGTAGGAATAGTAACACTCCCATATGAATAGTACTGAATAGTAATTTTTTAAAAAAATTGAAACTTCCCCAATGAATGTATAAATACATTTTAGACATCTTAAAAGTGAAAAAATGGTCATTGTTTATGTTTTTCTATTTTTGTATGCAATAAAAGTTTTAATTAAAATTTTATAATAAATTTGAAAATTTAAAATGGAAATGTATTTTCATAAAATTTAATCATAAATTTTTAATTTCATTTCTTTATGGGTATAAGATATTATTATGGGACCTTGTTTACTTTTTAAAGGTGTTACAATATGAGTTATAGTTTTACAGTTGTATTATTTGAATAAATAATGATTTTATTTAAAAATTAAATTTAAATTATTTAAAAAAGTATTTTCATAAAATAGACTTCATTTTTGAATTTAGAGCATTGATATTAGGTTAGGGTGTATTTTTGGGATTTTTTTTAAACAGTTGAATTATCGGTGAATAGTAAAAATGCAGTTTTGAGTTTCTGGTGTTTAATGACATAATTAAAGATGTAATTATGACGTAAGATTTATGGTAGAATTATTAATAGTGTGATATTCTACGAGGTGTCCCATGTGTCCAATAATGTGGGAAAATAACTTGGCCAAGACCGTAGTTTTGCAAATACCACCGATGAGGTGTCCCTTGGAAAGTAATAATTTATTCACTCACATTCCCTATAAATACCAAGCCATTTACCTCATTCATTTCATTCCTAAAACTTCCTAAAAGACGTTCAGGCCTCCTTACCTCCCATGGAGTCCTCCTATGGTTCACTCAAGCCTCCCATGGTCCCAACAATTCATGTTTTCGAAGAAACTTTTCAAGGTAAGGGATCGTTTCACCCTCCTCTTTTAAAGTCATGACTTCCTTTATGTTTTGTCTTCTAGATTAAATATCTTTATGATGAGGGAATGTTCATATCTATTATCATTACTATCCATTTCATGCATAACTGTTGAGAGACTCATTTTTTTCCCATCAATTTGTTTTCTGAATTTTTAAGTGACGTCATTAGGCTGTGTAATTTCTCGTAAAAGAAATTACACCATCTCTTTTCTTTCATGTTTCATTTTCATGTGGTAGGTCGTTAAAATATCCATACCATGATTTTATTATGTACCCATACTATATAATAAATCATTTATTACTGGTTTTCCATTTTCTTCTCTCTTTTCAATGTTTTCTAAAACCATGTTATATAGCTGTTATGCTGTAGAAATTACGTCTCAAATTTTCGAACTCTTTCTCTAACGAAATTCAGTTGTTTATTTTTGTGAATACCCAAACCTAATTAATTAATACGGTTGTTCAAAAATATTTAAAATTTTTATATTTGATTCTGGAATTGACATACATATAACCCTCACACTCATTCCATGGGTTATAAATGATATAATGATCTTATTTTTAAGAACTTATAAAACGTCACATTTTGGAAATAAAACCCATTTTTTTTTAATTTATATGTGTTATTTATGAAATGTTTGATTATGATCTATGTGGATAACATGAAATTAAAGACATTTTAAGGTTTCTCCCTGATAGTGCTCCAGTGCATTGGATAAAGAATTAATCATATAGATTACAAGTTTCATGATAACTTCGTGAATAACCATGGTAATTTTTATGACACCTCAGGGATAAATATTGGTGATATGTTCATGAATTTCTAAATAAAACGTTTTAGCCACATATTCAAGTTATATTCCATGTTCTTTAAATTTTGATATACATATACTTCCATTGCTAATGTCTTTATTTTGTTATTGTTAATCAAGTAAATTGATTCCCTTGTTTACCCTTACTGGGCATTCTGCTCACCATTTCCATTGATATATGTCTCCCAGATATGAGATGCAGTAGTTTTACATAGGATGAACCCATGATGAAACCCAAAAATTGGTTTAGAAGAATGTTTTATGTCCTTTTCATGTATTATTTTTCTAATTTTCAAGACACTAGACTTTCAAGATCCTCTGGTTTTAAAATGTAATGAAAAGTTATATAATAAAAAAAGGGATTCAATAGTTGGTATCAAAGTATAGTTTAGTTATTTATGTAAATTAGTCTATGGAAACATTAGGAAGAATCCTATATAAAAGTTTAAATTTAAGAAAACTTCCAGGTATTTTGGTGAGTATTGAGTAAGTGGTTTATCAAACAAATACATCCTTGTCTGGATACGAGCAGGTAAAGGTGGATATCGCACATATGTACATAGGGGTAAAAACCAAAAACACCGCATTATGCTAGACTTGAATGGGAACATGTGCATGACAATGGGCCTTGCTGCACTCTTGGTTACAACACTCCTGGGGGATATGTTTGGTTAATCATATTCTTTACTATGAATCATTATAAAGAATTTAAAAAGAAATGTAAATTTTTAATGAATTTTTTATACATAAATCCTTTGTACTTAAAAGATTTGTAAATTAAATAAGTTTATCACTATGGTTTTACTATTTTAGAAAAGGCGAGAAATAGGAGGAACTGTGAAAATGGTGACCGCAATGGACCGCTGACAACCCTCCGATGGAAGTCGGAATGGAAACACTCGTGCTAATGATGATCCAAATGACTCAAGTTATTGGAAATAACAAGAATCAAGCTGACATAACGATATAACCATGATGGGAACAACATTTTGTTGTGTCCTTTATGCGTCAAAGACCACCAACTTTCAGTGGATAGACTGACCCATTAATTGCTGAGTAGGGGATCAACTCTATCGAGATGACCATTTCTGTGCTCCACTATTCATAGCAAGAGAAGGTCACCCTGGTTGTCTATCGCTTAGAAGGAGAAGCTGATCAGTGGTGGGAAATAATTAAAAACACAAGGATGAGATTGGAAGTTGAAGTTATGCAGTAGTAATAATTCAGACGGATGTTCTACCGAATGAATTTCCCTCGTTCCATGTGGACAAGAATGGGGAATGAGTTTCTCAAGCTAAAGAAGAAAGAGAATGAATCCATGGGAAGATAGGATTTCACATTACACCTCTAGCATTTTCATGGATCCAAATGGAAAGGTTTGTAGATTCTTCGGTGGACCGGGGCCTCATCTAGGGAAGAATCTAGCCAACCGAGATTATGACCACTATGAGGAGATTGTGTGTTGTGCGATGAATGTCGAACTAAAGTGTGGTAAGACACTATGGTCTCATAAATCCAACGACAAAAAGAGATAAACAGTGCCAAGATTAGGGTGGATATTTGATCAAGTAAGAGGAGTCAATAAAATGAAACATCCCATGTGTAATAAAAGTGGGAAGAAGCATTCGTGGAATTTCTTGCTCGGGGGAGGGAAATGCTACAAGTGTGGGAGAGATGTCCATATTGCAAGGAATTGTCATAGTGAGGTGAAACTTCAATATCCAAACACTAATAAAAAAGGTAAGATGGTGCAGGCCCTACCTGATGTCCAGTGCTTTATGTGTGGACAACATGGGAACTTTTCCAATCATTGTCCTAATCAATGGGTAGTTGAGGAGAACCCTCATCAGCCTCAGCAAAGGCCAAGAGAGAAAGGTTGTGATTTTTCTATCACAACAGCTGATGTTGATGATCCAAATTATGTGGTAGTCGGTACTCATATTGTTCTCTCGATGATAGCATGTACTTCGTTTGATTCTGGTTCTATGCATTCCTTTATTTATTCCATGTTTTCAATGAATTTAGAATCAACCCCCAAATTTCTAAATGTAGAGTTATCAGTTAAGACTCCAGGTGGGATTATCCAAGCATCATCTATATTTATAAACACTAGTATTTAATTTTATGAGCACAATATTATCAAAAATATAGTAGTCATTCCCTTGCTGGAATTTAAAATTATACCAGGGATGGACTTGCTCTCAAAGTATAATGCTATGATAAAATGTAGAAGTAAGGAAATCTAAGTAGTCTTGAATGGAAATCTTACAGTTATCTTCCAAGGAGATAAAACTCAACCAAATATTTTTCTAGAAGAACATCCTATATCCTTCATTATGGAATTTATCTGTGAAGAAGAAGAAGGAAATGACAGTTTGAGGATTGAAAATGTATCCAACATCTAGGAATACATTAACATATTTCTTGAAGAGTTTTCTGAACCTCCCCTAGAAAGAGAGGTAGATTACCTTATTGAACTCTTACCTAGATCTAATCCAATATAAAAGAGCCCTTATAAGATAGAAAATGAAGTTCTTGAAGAATTAACGAAACAACTCCAAGATCTTTTGGAGAAGGGGTTTATCTGGCCGAGTGTGTCTCCTTGGGGAGAACATTTTATATTTGTGAGGAAGAAGGATGGATCGATGCAACTATGCATTGATTATTGAGAACTGAACAGGATCACAGTAAAGAACAAATACCATCCTCCAAGAATTGATGACCTATTTGACCAACTTCATGGGTATCAATTATTCTCTAAGATTGATCTCCGATCTGTTTATCATCAATTGACGGTGAATAAAGAATATATTCCAAAAACCACTTTCTGATCTAGATATGGGAATTATGAGTTTTTTGTTATGCCTTTTGGACTGACTAATAGACCTTCTATTTTTATTAATTTGATGAATAAAGTCCTTAAAGACTACTTTGAAAACTTTATAGTAGTTTTTATTGATGATACTCTGATATATTTCAAAATAGGTGAGGAGTATGAGGATCATCTAAGGGTTATTTTTCAAACTCTATGGAAAGATATACTTTTTCAAAATTTTATTAAATGTGATTTATTTTACAAAATGTATCTTTATTGGGGAAGATTGTTACCAATGAAGGAATCACAATTGACCGTGCAAAGACAAAAGTTGTAGAGGAGTGGCCTCCTCCTACAACAATATCTGATATTTTTAGTTTCCTTGGATTAGCAAGATATTATAGGTGGCTTGTGAAAAAAATTTCACGACTTCTAATCCATTAAACAAGTTAACATTAAAAGGGGTCAAGTTCATCTAGACAAAGGAATGTGAGGAATGATTCCAAGATATGAAGATGAGATTGGTTACTCCACCTATGTTAACTCTACCCTCAAGTGGATAAGGATTCGTTATTTTTAGTGATGCATCTCTAAAAGGTATTCTGTGCATCCTCATGCAAAATTAAAAGGTCATTTCATATGCATCTAAATAATTGCAGACTAATTAGAAGAACTATCCTATTCATGATCTAGAGCTGGCTACAGTAATTTTTGCTCTGAAGATATGGAGGCACTTCCATTATGTGGAGAAATGTGATATATACAAAGACCATCAATGATTGAAGTATATTTCCACACAAAAGGAATTGACCAACTGAAAAATGATATGGTTTGGAATACTTAAAGGATATGATTTTTCAATTCATTCTCATCCTGGAAGAGTAAATAATGTCGCTGATACATTAAATAAGAAATACCTAGTTGTTATTTCCATTATGAGGATTCAAAGAGATCCTTTGATCAATGACCTAGTAAAACTGGACATGGGAATCATAAAGTAATGGACATAATCAACCCTAACCCACATGATTTCTCAACTATCATTACTATAAAAGATGATGAAATATCAGAAAGAAGATCCTTTGTAACCGAAGAATTTTGAGGCTGTGAAAGATGGGAAGTTTTTTGAGTTCAATACTGATCAAGAAGGTGTACATAAATTTCGTACAATACTATGCGTTCCATCTATTACAGAAATAAATAAGGAGATGATTGATGAATCTCATAGCTCTACTTTCTCTATACATCTTGGTAGGACGAAAATGTATAGGGAAATTTGTGATCATTATTGGTGGGATAATATGAAAGGTGATATTGCTGACAACACATCAAGGGGCCTAGAATTTCAAAAAGTGAAGGCAGAGCGACAACTTCCTAAATGGGTATTGCAACCACTGCCAATACCACCGTGGAAGTGGGACAATATCACTAAGGACATCATCACTGGACTCCTGAGAACTTCCAATGTAAATAATGTGATATGGGTTATTTTGGACCGTTTCGCCAAGACTTCCCATATTATCTCTATTTGGGAAGATTTCTCTGTTGATCAACTTGTCGGGATTTACATGAAGGAAGTGATAAGGCTGCATGGAGTTCCACATTCTATCATATATGAGAGTGATCCAAGGGTCACATGTAAATTATGGAGAAGACTTCAACAAAATCTGAGCACTAAATTGACTTTCAGGACAACCTATCACCCCCAAACTGGTGGCCAATCTGAAAGGTCTATTCAAACACTCGAGGACATGCTGAGAACATGCTCAATGGAATTTAAAGGTGGATGTAATCAACATCTCTCTTTAGTTTAGTTATCTAACAACAACATCTTCCACTCAAGCATTAAAATGGCACCCTATGAGGTTCTATTTGGGAAGCGATATAGAACTCCTACTTCTTGGGATGAATCTAGTGATAGAATGCCTCTTGGGCCTGATCTTGTGCATGAGATGATAAAAAGGATCATGCCATCCAACAACACATTATGGCTGCTCAGAGTCGACGAAAGAGCTATGTCGTCAACTGTCGAAGGGACATGGAGTTTGATGTTGGTGACAATGTCTTTCTTCTGATTCCACCTTGGAAGAGAGTCATGAGGTTTGGGATGAAAATGAATCTCATCCCTAGGTACACTAGCCATTATGAAATTCTTGATTGTGTGGGAGAAGTGGCCTATCAGATTGTACTTCCATAGAATCTATCACAAGTTCATGATTTCTTCCATGTATCCCTCTTGTGGAATTAAATACCTGACCCTTCACATGTACTAAATCTAGAGGAGGTACAACTGAAACATGACCTCTCTTATGAGGAGCAACCGATAGAAATCTTGGATCGTTGAGACAAGGTTCTACGAATCAAGAATACCCACCTTTTTAAGGTTTTGTGGAGGAACCACAAATGTAATGAAGCGACGCGCGATCCGAAGGAGTCCATGAGAGAGAAGTACCCACAATTTTTCCCATCAGAGTGTATGAGATAAAATTTCTGGGACGAAATTTCTTATTGGGGGAAGAATTTTATGACCCAAAATTTTCAATTATATTTGATTCCTAATTTTTTGTGTGTTTTTATTTTATGCTCAACAAAACTATATACCTTAATCAAGGAATTGGATATAATTAAAATAAGAACATTTGGTTTTGACTGTTATATGACCGTTGGAATCTATAATCTTAATGTTGTGTTTTTATAAATATGGTTATCTTGGTTAATTAATACAAAAATAAGATTGAATGGGCTCATCAACTAGACTCGAGCCATACGAAGCCCATCTGTCAGAGCTTGGGAATGAGGGAGAATCACTGGGCATTCCCTTGGACCAAGCCCAAGCTGAACTTCAATGTATGAAGCTTGTACAAAATCATCTAGAGGAGAAGTTCATGTTGATATAAATCACCACTCAAGAAATGTTTTCCAAGACACCCCATGATTTTATCACCATATCACACCTTATACTTAGGTCCTATGTTGGTGTTATACGGGGATATGTTACAAGACCTTAGCTGCTTCGTGTAATCCTTTTATATTAGTGAAATTGTTATTTCTTATTATGGGAATGTTTGTGAATCTCAAATATCTGGATAAATATAGGATGTGTATTATTGATGAATTTAAGAAAAATGGGTTTTTAAAATATTTTTTATTCATTATATATTTAATAATGTTAAATGATTTTCAAAAAATGGTCTTTTACAGTTGTGATCAGTGAGAAATCTAGAGTCTAATAAGACCAAATTGGTTTTTAGTAAATAGTAATGTAGGAATAGTAACATACACATATGAATAGTAATGAATAGTAATTAATAGTAATTTGACAAAGAAATAGTAACTTCACCCATTAATGTATAAATACATTTTAGACATCTTAAAAGTGAAAAAACGATCACAGTTTAAGTTTCTGTATTTTTGTATGCCATAAATATATTATTTACAATATTATAATTAATTTATTAATTTAAAATGGAAATGTATTTTTGTAAAATTTAATCATAAATTTTTACTCTATTGTCTTATATGTATATGATATTTTTATGGGACCTTGTTTACTTGTTTAAGGTGTAAAAAATGAGTTATAGTTATAAAGTTGTATTTTTGGAATAAATAATGATTTTATTTTAAACAAAAATTAAAAATATATTGAAAATAAATTAAAAAAAATGGACTTCATTTTTTAATTTAGGTCATTGATATTAGGTTAAGGTGAATTATTTGGATTTTTCTACAACAGTAGAATTATCAGTGAATAGTAAAATGCAGTTTTGAGTTTTAGGTGTTTAATGAAATAATTAATGATGTAATAATGATGCAATACTTTTTGTCGACATATTAATAGTGATTAATTCTATGGGGTGCCCCATATGGCCAATATCATGGGAAAATACCATGGTCAAGCCCATGGTTTTGCAATTACCCCCAATGAGCTGTCCCTTGGAAATTAAAAATTTATTCACTCATGTTCCCTACAAATACCAAACCATTTACCTCATTAATTTCATTCCAAAAACATCCTCAATGATGTTCTGGTCTCCTTTCCTCCCAAAGAGTCCTCCCAAGGTGCCCTCAAGCGTCCCAAGGTCCAAACCTTCAATCTTTCAAAGTTACTCTTCAAGGTAAGTGATCCTTTCACCCTCCTATTTTAAAGTCATGGCTTCTTTATGTTTTGTTTTCTAGTTTCCATCTCTTTATGTTGAGGGTCTGTTCTTATCTATTCTCATTACTGTCCATCTCATGTTTAATTGTTGATAGAATCTTTCTTATCTCAACAATTTGTTTTCCTCATTTTTATGTAACACCATTAGGCTGCCGAATTTCCCATAAAAGAAATGGCAACTTCACTTTCCTTTCATGTTTCATTTTAATGTGGTATATAATTAAAATATCCATACCATGATCTTATTCTATACCCATTATGTATTATAAATTATTTATGTGTGGGTGACCCTTGTCCCCTCTTTTTTCTATGTTTTCTAATACAATGTTATATAGTCTTTATGTTGTAGAAATTCGGCATCAAAATTTCTAACTATTTATCTCTTGAAATTATCTTATTTATTTATGTGAATACCCAAATGTATTTCATTTCTATGTGTTTTCATAAATAAATTAAAATGATATATTTGATTCTGGAATTGACATACATATAACCCTCACTCCCTTTTCATGGGTTATAAATGATATAATGATCTAATTTTTATGATCTTTTAAAACGTCATGTTTTGGAAATTAAACCCATTTATTTTACTCTATATTGGTTATTTATTAAATGTTCGATTATGATCTATGTCTCTCAGATGAATGTAAAGACATGTTAAGGGTGTTCCATGATAGCAATCCAATGCATTGGGTGTAGAATTAATCTCTAGAGATGACAAGTTTCACTATACCATGGTGAATAACCTTGGAAATTTTTATGAAAGCTCGGGGATAAAACTTGGTGATATGTTCATGAATATATAACTTAAAGGTTGTAACCACATATTTATGTTATTTTCTATGTTATGTTTATTATTATATTCCTATGATTTCATTGCTCAATTCATTATGTTGTTATTGTTAAACAAGTAAATTGATTCCATTGTACACCCTTACTGGTCCTTCTTCTCACCCTTTCCATTGATGTATGTCTAAATGATATGAGATGCAGTATTTGTACAATGGATGAACTGATGATGATGCCCGAATGTGGTTTAGAATAATTATTAATGTTGTTTTCATATATTATGTTTCTGATTTCCATGAAACTAGACATTAATGATCCTCTAGTTGTAAAATGTAATGAAATGTTATGTAATTAAAAGGAGGGATGCCATAATTTTCTCTCACTATGAATGGGGAGAAGAATTAACAAAGAAAAAAACAAAACACCCACTAAACATCACAGAGAAAAACAACTACAACAAAGAGAATCACCATAAATGGAAGTCACTTTAAATCAAGCCCAAACAACTCTCTATTTCAAAAAATTGGATGGCGTGTCATTATAAGAGGTGGATTTAACATTTGAAACAATTACATAGGTTGATCAACTAGAAATCATACCAATGGAGAACCATTCATGTAAACATCACAACATCTGACACATTTTTAGAAACACACTAAACGTTACCACAAACCATAACCACCAACTTGATCCCATTTCAAGATGCAACAAGAGTATGTCTTCTAGATCATAAGGAAGCATACTAAATAGACAACACTTCTCATATATAGGTTAAACCAAACATATAACCATAGGTAGAAAACAAACACTACAATTTTTCAGGTAAAAACACTTTTGAAAAATAATAAAAAATAAAATCACTTGGTGGATTTTCACATTCACCAATGGTGTTTCATGAAGACTCACTCACATGAATATTTATGTGCCACCCCATGAACTCAAATACAAGGCCATACCATCCATTCAACTATATATATAGAAACCCTTTCATGTTTTAAGCCATGAAAATACCAAATGAAAAAAGAAGACTACTTCATTACAAAAATAATCAAGTACTTCCAAAGGCACATTAACCACCAAATAAAAAACCAGTTCAAGATTTCACAAGACAAGCCACGCTTCATCAAGAACCAGTTGATTAAAAAAAATAAAATTCATTTAACATAACATTTAAAAATTACCATTCTATTCCAAATATACCATTCACATTTAAATAAAATCAGCAAGGTCTTTTTTCCTGATTCGACAACCACAAATTCCAAAACCCCTTTCCAGAAAACACCGTCTGCTCAAAACCAAACTTCCAAAACCAATTCATCAGATTAAAAAAAAATAAATAGCCCAAAACACCCCATTTAAAAAAATGATTTAGAATTAAATTAAGATGATGAAAAATTTATAAACCTTTTATTTCAACAAAAAAGAAGTTTAGATTAGGGAGAATCCAATCATTTTAAATCATTTTCACATCCTCCCAAAAATTTCATAAAAAAAACACAACTTTACAAAGCCATTCTTATATTTAATTTTTGAAAACCCATTTTCCCCTTTTAAAAATCCTATCATTCCTTTAAAACCCATTTCCATAATTCTCACTGAAGGATTTTCAAAACAAAAAATCATAATTAAAGATACTTCCATGATACCCACAAAAAGGAACTAGTTTGTGTGGGTGACTTGACCATATGGTTGGCGGCCATATGTCAAACACAAAACCAAAATGAAGAGACTTATTTGGACCATGCCCTGGCTCTAAATGGCTTTCTAAGACCTATGAGCTCACATAGAACATTGGTCAAACTCCCCTTGTCATATCCCAAAACTAGACAATCAACAAGAATAAAGGGACACTAACAAATCCTGAAATCCAATAGAAACCAGAGGATTAGAACGAGAAAGAGTTCACACCGCTCTTCCCACACATACCTATAAAGTCCCAAAAATCCTAACCCATATACATTAACATCCCCTATATAATAATGGAAATATAAAATGAATGTTCTACTAAGAACCAACCTCCTCCGATACCATTTTGTCACGAACCATCCCAAGTCGACCTTGAACCAGTCACCCAGGCCAGCCCGCGACAAGTCCTGAGAGGCAATCTCGATCCTCATGGGACGGTGAAAAGAACCAAGGGAATCAATATAGTACACAATGGAATGATGTTTCCCATATATAAACAATCAAAAAATAGCAGAAATAAATGGACAGCCCAAAATACACTTATATAAAAATTTAACTGAACATTATTTGTACATGAAATTGAATGTACAACTAATCCAACAACTCAACTGACCAAAAACGATAAACTACAAACTCAGTGTGACCCTGTTGGTCGCTCTCCAACACAATGAACTCATGTCTCCCAATGAGATCAAATTAAAGATGAATCCTACACAAGGTCTAAAAATAGAAGAAGACTATAGGCGTGAGTATTAAAACTCAGTAGGATAGCCTGATATTCTGTTCTCAATGCACATAATTTAAAAAAACATAAACATCAATTTCATATTTTAAATTCAAAATATAAAGGAATTTTTTCCAAATAAGGACCCATGATATATTAAACAAATTAAAAGACAAAAAATTTCATGTTTTAAAAACCTGATTGCCTGTAACAATTTTCAAAGAGGTGAAACTTAAAAATGAAAGTAGTTTTCCAGAGGACTGCTTTAAAGAATAAATAATTTTATGTAAATCACACTAACTACATAATTTACCAACCAAACACACCATATGCCGATATTGAGTTCAAAATAGCCAATGAACACAAGTCACTGGAAACCCCTAGGCACTAGTTAGTTGTGAGCCCGAGGTACCTCGTATCATGGTGAAAATAAGAATAATAAATATTTTTTCTCGTGCACATGAGACTCTAGTAGGGATAATACCCATAAACTAGTGGTCCTCCAACATCATCATCATCGTATTGTAGTTAGTTATGTCATCGTAAAACATGCTACGTGAAACAGGAGCCAAACCCCATAGAATTACTAGCATACTAGTACAAGTCTTACCACCTAGATACCTGAGATTCCCATTAGTGCTCAATAAAGGTATACATATTATCAAATATAAATTTAACATCCAAATTTCATTACAAAAACATATACACTCCAAAAGCCTTTGAACATGCTTCACATTTCATTCACGAATCAAGAAACCACATAAAAGATTCGTTAAAAAATATCATGGAGTATAACGACGCCTTGCACATAAAAATCAATAAATAATGCTATATTATGGAAAAAACTCATCAATAAAATAACAACCCAGATTTGGAATTCCCAAAACCAATTGATAAATCATTTTCATGATCCATAAAATTTTCCCAAAAGATAGAACATGAAAAACACATGGAAACCATTTTTACAAAAAAAACTAATGCCAAACAGGCCTTTATAACTTTCTAAAAACTATAATTTGACCAATGTGTGGATTTTAATTTTGTTAAGGAGGTGTATACACACCATTTACAGATGAAAAAAATTCATAAATCCATTTAACCATTCACATTACATATTCGAAACACAACCATTTTCATATGGATGTGAAACGGGCCATTTTCTGACAACGTGGGCTAAAACATGTTATAATCCAAAACCCATTTGTTTGTAAAACCACATACAAATATGAAATCCATATAAGGACCCAAAAAAATCATTTAACATTCTTCTAATTCATTTATAAATCGAAACAAATTATTCATTAAATCAAACATAACACTAAAATTCCAACCGGGCAATTTTCTGAATACAAGACTTGACCTTTTAAAAATAACAATTTATTTTAAGAAAATGACATAGAATAAAGAATAAATTTCGAGAAATATTTTATACATGATACTGTAATATTTTTAAAATACCACAATCTAGGTTCTAAGCCTCACAATTTTTTTTAAAGAATGTTGAACATTTAAACAAACACTTGTTGTGGACTTTTTTGACAAAACAACACTACCTTTCTCAAAACAAGGATTAAAAAACCATTTTTCAGTCAAATAAAATTATCAAAATGATGAAAAATAATAATAAACATATATAACATATGAATTAAATATGATAATGATTACTCTTAAAAGATAAAGGCATGTGCAAGGGATATCCTACCTCTAATCCTTGGCGTAATGGAAATGCACACCCAAAATCACCATCTGAGGGTTTACAAAACCTAATCCTATGAAGACCAGCCCCAAACGAACAAAAAACCCATAAAAATAATTTGATAACATAACCTAGGTCAATCAAGATTAGAAGATTTTATAAAAGCACGACATAATGAAAGGAGGAAGAAGAGGGATGATAAAGGAGATGGAATCCTGCCTTTTCAACTAGAAAACTCTTCTTATTCCATTAGATCTGCACACATAGTGAAAATTGAATGGCTTGAAACATCTTGGAGTTTATCCTTAGTAATGGACAAACTAGGGAAATAATATTTGTTGGAAAAAGATCACCAATTGATTGAGTTATGTATGAAACAATTTACCATATCAATTCTGAACGATTTGAGATAAATTGAAACAATTATCCCTAATATGTGACCCATATGAGCTCCAAAGCGGGATAATAGATAATGAGGGTGATGATATGGATATTGGATTTGTGTGTGAGGTGGAATCAAAGAATGATATTAAAAACTGAATTATATATAATATAATCATTTTAATATTTTAAAACTGAAAATGGTTCCTTGGGCTGGACGAGTACCTAAATAATTAACCACAAATAGTCATGTTTAAAATTTATAAAGGGTTCAAAAGGATGTGTTAATATTAATATATCAGTGTAGTCAAAGTGGGAAGTGGAATGAATTAAAAATGATGAAAAAGGAGTTATTAATGATGAAAATTTGGTTTTTAAAACGGAAAATGGGCTCACGGTTGGCCCAAATCATGAAATAATGACCATTTCTCCAAAAACTCATAAAGAATAAATAGGGAACCCAACTTTGGGTGATTATAAATATACAGAAGTTCAAAAATCATAATTAATCTCACCCAAAACTAAAAAAAAGGATTGGTATTTTTAATGAAAATAATCAAAACCAAGACATGAAAAGAAAAAAAACTCGGTGTGACAGTATGTTTCATTGTCTTAGTCTTCAATAACAGAGATAAGACTTTTTGTGAAAGTAATTTAGACAACAAGAATTCTTTGAGACTAGTGTGTATAAATTTATAACATATGCCTTATTGTTTACTTGAGTTGTAAATATTGTGTTATTATTTGCATAAAAAATAGCATGAATCGGTTTTTAATTTTTAATTTAATACATTATCTCACAATTGAGATATGTTGAGAAGATTATATGTTAATCCATCAACATAATGTAATTCGGAATTGAAATAGAGTTAGGTTTACAAATCTGGCATAGGCTAATGTTTTATCCTTTACCATTGTCTCAAATGTGACATTTCCACCATCAATCATGGAATGACATTTAAATCATGAATATTCCCCTATCATATTTATTGAAAAAACAATATCCACGTACCATAGATTTTAACAATAGATTTTTAGGATGTTTAAGTACAAAACTGTTCATCCCATAAATGATTTAGGTACCCATATTTGTCTTGTTTCATCTACATTATAATCATAGGATTAAGGAATAAACTATTTTCTTACGGGCATTCTATAAGTAGAATATAGAGTGTTTGAAAAATAAATCATATTTTGTTATGATGAATTGAAAGTATTAAATGAATTATTGGATCTGGAACTAGCTATAAAATTCTAGTCATTGAGGAAAGAAGCATATTTTCCATATATAGTTACAAAATGTGGGTTTGAAAAATTCCATTGACCTGGTTGATATATGATCTTAGAAATATACACAAGAGATTGTTTTTTCAATGTATTTGAGTAAGGGTATATTTCCCATTGGTAAAATTTTCTATGTACTTCTTAAATTGTCCATTAGAAATTTTTAACTCATTTTTCCCTTGATCAGATGAGGATTCATCGCTTTTTCGATTTAAAGATCAGATTTAATAGTCATAATAAGAGCATGTTGTATCATCCATGATTTATACATATATTTTATCTCATTTCATGTTTCTTCTATCATGTTTAAATATTCAAATAATTCATCATTTTTTATATTATTAGACTCAATTTTTTTAGAGTAATAATAATTATGTACAAGAGAGTCTATTGTTACTTAATATGTGTTTGTCATAAAACATGTATTATCTATATCCTCATTCTCATCATGAGAAGAAGCAGATTAACTGGAGATTTCCTAAGAGGCACTCTGTGTGGTCTTCATTTCTTATTATAAATTCTATCATTAATTTCATACTTCTTTTATTTCATATTTGGAAAGTAAGCCTTTACATGTCCTTTAATTTTAAATTTGTCGTAAATTTTCTTTTCTAATTTATCATTTCTATTACAATATGGTTTTCAATTTCCCTTGTATTTTTTAATTTCCTTTGTAATTTTTCTTTTTGAAAAAATAATGTTTCCTATAACATTTCTTGAATATTCTAGCCAGTTAGTCCATTTCTTCATCAGTATCTCATACTAATTATTCTCAAAAAATGCTTTCCATATCAGCTTGAACATTCTCTTTCTCGTTATATTTTGATTTAGTAGCCTTCAAGGCTACATACTTTCATTTTGGTTCATACAATTCATGATTTAACATAAATTCCTCTTCACACATCAATGGTTTTCCAATCAATTTCCCCATTTGATTTCTATTAATATTGTTATATTCTCTAATGGACATTGATGTCCCTCGCCATCTTTCTAGTAAGGATCACAGAAACCACATAATATTCTGTTGGGATGAAACTTCTTTTCATAAATAAATCCTGGTATTCACAATTTCATTGAACCTTAGAAACAAATCAGAAATTGATTTGTGTGGATTCATTTTGAATTTTTCATATTTATTAGTATATGTATTTAATCTCCTCAATTTAACATCATATGTTTCCTAATTAGAAATAGATAGAATGTACAAAATCTTATGTCCAACCTTACAAGAAGAAATATGATTATACTCTTCATCTCCTACTTTATAGTACAGATAATTCATTGATTTATAATTATTGTTTTAGATGGTCTTGGTAGGTTCATTTCAATTGTTTATATATGTTTCATAAATTCTATATTTATATTCAATAGTATTTCAGATTTCAAACCCTATGCATTCAAGATGTATTTTCATTTTATGCTTCCCCTTACCATAGTTGGTTCCATTAAAAAAATGCAGTATACATGTATCACCCCATTATAATCAATTATACACGATTTAAATTGTAAAATAATGTTAATGAGATAAACATTTAGAAGTAACAAAAATTTTAAGATCATTGAAAAACAACTAAAATCAATGTTGAAAAGATTTAAAAGCTGACTTTATTTATTAAATCCCCCAGATACCTAGTATTGGTTGGAGTAAATTACTCAAATGGGGTGAAATGGGTTTCTAAATAAATTTATGTTTAAAATAATACTTTTAAATTTATCCCCAATTAAAATATAATCAATGTCAGTTTATAATGAATTAATAAAAGTATTGAATGTTCAATTAATTTCTCAGAATATTGATTAGTTCTCAACTTTACTAATATAATGAATATTCAGACTTTTTAATCTTATCAACTGATTCAAAATAGATATAAACACATCTTAAAAAAACTATCAAGTTCAATTTAGTTTTATTTGAAATGAAACAAACATAGATCATATTAAACAAAAAGATAAATACCATGTGGATAAAAATTAGACGTTCAGTCTCAATACGAGACATAGTCCTCTCCCCATGGTGATCACCTGCCACCAAGAAGTATAAATTAATATCCTATTGGATCCAAACCATGTACCAGGGTTCACAACAGCACACGAGGCTGTCTTAGTGAAACATGTCCTCTACCACATTTATTCATGAAAAAAAGAACATATCACAAATGATCTCTACCACTATTCTATATGGGATGAAAGATTAAAAATAGAGTGAGTGTGTGGATATTGAGTATCCTATAGTTACACACAAGATATAGTGTGTGTGAACCAAACAGATTCACCAAATGAAAATAAAGGTAAAAACAAAACCACAACAAAGATATAAATAGAGAATGCAGTTTAGTAATCTTTCTGTGTTATGTAGTGAAGATATGGACTAGATTGTAGTAGAGAAAATATTATTCATGTCCTCCTATGGAAGAAGGATTTAGAAAAGAGTATCACCAACTTTGTATTCTAGATTTCAAGTAAGAAACATATAGATCTTCAATGTTTGTATGTCCATAGAATTTCATCATGTTATTGAATTTATTATTGTACTCCTTGTGTACAGTAGATTTGATTTCTACAAATTTTACAGTTATTCAGTTCTCACTATTTTTTACATTCAACTTTTTGGTCTCATATGGAATTTTTTCACAGTTTCGCTTCAAATACTTTTATTGTTCAAGGTCCAAAAATCATGAAAATCTCCCTCCATGTATGTACCTAGTACTATCTATTGATAGTATTACATAAATCATTAAATAATGTCAGAAATATTAATTTTTTTAAATATGGACATTAGAAATAAATTTGAATTAATTAATTTTAAATAGTATTTATGACTATAAGGGATCCTTAAGTATTAGTGAATTATTTTCATCAGTCTGTAATCATCATTTTTTAAACATTAGTCTATCAGCATCGGTTTGTATACATCGGACTGTCAGCATCGGTGACTCCGAGTATCAGTGAGTCATTTCTGCTATCAGTCGGTCATCATCTGTCTGTCAGCATTGGTCATTCGATCATCAATGTATTTTCCATCGGTGATTCGATCATCGGTGTGTCATCCATCGATGAGCCGATCATCGAGGTTTCATCTATCGGTGATCCAATTGTCAGTGTGTCGTCCATTGGTGAATCAATTATCAGTGTTTCTTCTGTCGGTGTGTAGATCAATGGTGTGTCTCCATTAGTGAGCCGATCATTGACGTGTCATCCTGAACTAACGGTGCCTGGTACTCTGAGAATCATATGAAGTGTATGCCTTACACAGAGCCATACTAGATTACGTGGCATCCATAAATACATGGAAATATACACATGTATGTATATTGAAGCATAAATATTGTTTATTGAGTAATTGTGATGTATTTTATAGTATGAAATAATTGATTTACATAGAGATGTTAAATGTATTGAAATAATTGATTGTGTAGATTGATATTATTTGTAATTATAAAAAAACTATATTATAGTGGGTCCAAAATATATTATTTTTAAACCATTATTGACATTATTTAATCGATGATACCAAAATTCCAATATATGTACAAAGACTATAGAACCAAACCCTACATGGAAAACAAAATAGTTACCACCCATAAAGTTGATTTTAATAACTAATTTATAATAAATAGGTAATAAAATGTTATAAATAATTAATAAATGGTTTTATATATTTATGTTTATTGATTAAGTCTTATATAATTTCATATAAATTTTATTAGAGGTTTTAAGTGAATGAATAAGGGAAATACTTGACATAACAAATTATTTCACAATCTCATTATTATTTAGTATTCTTTACATTTAAGTCTCTATTGAAGAATATTTCCCTTCCATTTCCATGTTTTAAAAAACAAATCTTCAAAATGTTTTTATTATTATAATAAGAAAATTCAATTTTATTTTACCCATGTATTAGTTTTAAATAAAATTTTTGAAATGAATATATTTATCATTTTTAAACAAGGCACATTGTAATTCCCCAAAAAATAGAGAGGGAATGTTTTTCAACATAAACAAATTTAGTGGATCATCATTAATTAATTATGCCTTGATTTTTTGGATATTTATATACATTATCAAAATTTTATTTTTGAATAAAATTTCATCCTTTTAAACATCATGGCTTTTCTAAAAAATATTTTTTTTCAAAATTGTAATTATATTTACCTCATTAATTAATTCATGTTATCAATTAAATTCATTTTTTAGTAGATAATATAATTTTCTATTCCATATGACTTAATAGGGATATGATATTTGTATGTTATAATTAATATTTCCAGGGATGATTAATTTTAATGATGATATGATTTTTATTAATCCTGTTATGTTTCTATTTGTTATGCAATGATGATGTGGTTTTGAAACCCATTTATTTTGATGGGATTTGGTAAGATGATTGATTTTTAATCCTTTGGAACACATAAGTATTATTTTTATTATGTGACCGGTGGATCCTTTTACTCTCTTTAATGAATGGGGTAAATATGAATAACTCAGGATTTAAATAAGTTATCTGGGACCCTAATTTCATGTTCACAATTTTATGCATGGATATGACCTCCCAGTCCATATGTTTATGCATTAAATTGGATTTAATGTCCATATGATTTTTTCTTGACCTAATTTCATGTACATAAATATATATGTGGTCCTGAATTCATATACTTAACTTAATTAGTGAACTTGTTTCTATTTATACATGTTTAAAAAGTTATGATTTTATGTGTATGCCACAATTTCATGTCATGTGTTAATATTATGCTCTCATGGAGTGGGTTCTCGGATTATTTTATGATTCATGTCTTATTAACTAATACTAATTTTTTATTAATAAATATTATAAATAAATTAAATGTACGGAGTAAATTTTGCATGTTATGTTCATGTTCTCACACCCATTGTGCTCAATTTATGGTTATTATATTTTTGATATCTCTCTAGTTTACCCTTACTATGAACTAGAGATCACCCATTCTTATATTTCTTTTCCCTAGGTCATGAAGAATGTTTTTATAAATAGTGTGTCTATAATGGGTTCTAGTTATGAAGAATGTAATGAGAGATGATATATATAACTTTGAACCCCTTTTGTGCATTTCCATTATTATAATGACACTATACATATAGGATTCTCATACATTGTTTTTTAATTTATTGAATATTTATATAAAAATAAATACAATTAATGTTTAAAAATTTTGTGTCATTAGATTTGGTATCAAAATATAGGGTTAGTAATCATTTGGAAACATGGATAAGAAAACCATAGGGATAAGTCTATCAATAATACAAAATCCTATCATCTTAATTAATATCATGAATGAACATGGTTAAACCATGCGATACATAAAAAAAGGATTCACCTTTTATAAACAATATAAATAATTTTTCATCATTATGTGGTTTTCTACCATGATTCTTTTTTCTCACAGTATGATTTCTTGGTTTTAGGTAATGGATGTAACTAAGATGAATCATGTTAATAGTTAATGTGATGAACAATGGAATGAACTTCCACATGATAAATGGAATGAAATGGGTTCCATAAGGATAATCATTATTATTACTATACAAAAATCTCATAATATAATCAATTATCTCAACATTGTTTAGTTTTTGAACAAATATAAAATGAAAAACATGATGTTAGGTTGTAACCACAAAGAATATAATGTTATATTTTCTTCATGTAAAGCATGTGGGAATCGGCTTCAAGGACCAGATTCAAAGGAACTGGTATATTCTTTGGCAGTGTAAAGGAAGGAAACAATGTAATAAATTACAAAGGAAATGTAAATGTTTTTATTAACAAAATATATAAGAATAATGATATCCTTATGTATTCATGAAAAGTTAAATGTTTTAAATGTTTTATGTAAGGGAATTACAAAAATAAATTCCCTAGGGAGAATTCAGAAGAAATGAATTTGAAATGTTGTATATGAAATTTTTATATTGATAATGATGAAGAGAATATGAATAAAATATTAGAATAAATAAGTCGTATGGAATAAAATGATAAATCATGGTTAGTATTTTAATAAGGAATTAGAATTATTGAGTATATATGTATTAAAATTAATAATAATATTACAAAAGTAGTTTAATTGTATGGTAGAATAAATAAATATTTAAGGATTTGTCTACTATAGTTTTTCATTAAGGATTTGAATGAATATGTATAATGGTACTTGTAATCATGAATGGTATTTGAGGTGGTAAGATGATATTTTTTGGGGAACACATGATAAAGGGAAAGATTAACCTTAATAGATTCATGATGTTTGGATAATAATGATATAAAAAGATGTTTTATTTTGATATAATAAATGGGATACTTTTGATGACCATGGAACTGGTTAGTAATTTGATGAAAATGTGGTTTATGATATAATTGATTGAGTTTAAATATTTTTTCATGAGGAAAGAGATATTAGATTAATAGATGACTATTTTCACTATAGTTTTATTGAAATTCATTTTATTACCAAGTTTCAATTGAATAAATTAAAATTTTCTTGAAATATATATTGTGTGAAAATTATGAGCTATGTCAAGATGTTTTGGGATAAATAAAATTTTCATTTTGCAAATATTGTGAAATTATTTCAAATTTTTTGGTTTTTAATGTTTTCTATGGTTCATATGATTAACTATTTATGAAATTTTTTAGTTGAATTTTGCAGGAGGTTTTAATGATTATTGTATTTCATAACATTATGAATATTTTTCTATATTGGATAACCCAATCTAACAATTTTTTAAAAACGATAAATAGAAAAACAGGCAATGACTTATCACACAATTTTGCATCTTATATGACACAAGTTATTTGAGAAATAGAATTTCATCTTCATTTCTCAGATTAATAGATGACTCATAATTGGATAATATAATAAAAAAGACTATTATTGAATTTATGAAATGAAATCATGTATGTATATTGTCTTAATAAATTTTCAAATAATATTTTATCCAATTATCATCATTTATGATGAGATCACTAAACAGTTTAGGCCTAATTGGTATATGTTTTTGTATTCATGAAACATTTCATGTTCTATATCACACCTTATTAGTTATTTATGATTATTATTACCTTGCTAATCCATCTTGATGTTTTTTCCATTTGTGTAAACCAAGTTATATGTTACATTAGGTAACCATTATGTTTCGTACTTTATCTTTTTAATTGCTGTTTAATTATTCATTTGTACAATGTGTGATTCTATGTGAAAATTATAAACTGTTAAATATTTAATGAAAATTAATAATTTCAATGAATAAAATTAATTTTTTAGTTGGGTAGAATATGACACCAGATTATTTTAATTATATAATGTTAATTCGATGATTGATTTTATTGCACAAAATAACAATTTTATACATCCATGAAATATTATTAAAATATTATATGTTTGTTATAACCAAGCTACTAAATAGGAAGGAATGAATATAAATATATGATTTATGAAGTAAATATCCAACTAAATATGAATCTATTGATAAGATATTATATGATTACCACATAATGTTTTAGTAAACAAATTTTATTATTCACCAAAAATAGATTTTCATTAAATATTCTTTTTTTCATAACATAATAGGAGGATATTAATTTCATGATGTTATAGATTTTTTTTTAAAAATAATTTAATTTTTTAATTTTTATTTTCAAATTTATTCATTTTTTTTTATTAATTTTCTACAAAACAATGTTCTTCAAGGAATTGTGAAAATATTTATTTTTACAAAAAATTTCATTTTCATATAATGTTTTCCCAATGTAAAATTATGTTTTTAAGTTAATTTGTATTTTAATTTCTCAATTAACATTTAATATAATTCAATTAGGTTTTTCAAGTTGATTTTGTACAAGAATTTATTATAAAAACATTTAATGTTAAAAAAATGAAACTTTCTAATGAAATTGTTTTTTTCTTGGTTTTTCAAATTTAATTTTAAATTTAATTATATCAGATCTTTGCTTTATTTATGAAAAATGGATTCAATACTATGAATTAAGTGTACAATTCATTTAATTAAAAGCCTTTTATTTTAGTCAATATTTAGGGAAACGTGGGTAAAACGTATTAACTCAACAATGGGTTAAACAAGTTAATATGGTATAAATTAATGTGATAATTCAATAATTTTCTTTTGTATTTTTTATTTGATGAGTTTAATTCCTCCATTAGAAAATTTATTTTAATATCTAGGTGTTCAATGGTTAATTATATATAGATATGAGTTGAATATTATTTCAATCATAGAATGTCACAAAATGTAAGTTTCATTGTCTTAAATATCTCTTATAAGTCCCCATGGGGAAAAAGTATGTCCAATATTAATTTTAGTGTCCATTAATTAATTAATAAACCTATTATCCAAATATGAATTCTTTTATTTATTTATTGGGTTACATGGATTTTATTATGAACTTTGTAGTATTTTATATAATGAAAAATGAATCATTTCACACTCTTTTTTAATAAGTATAATACTTTTAATATTGAGCTGAAAAAGAAGATATTATATAAAATAAATATAAATTTTAAAGGAATAATATTTATCATAATCATCGTCATTTATACATTTTTTTAAAATTAAATATTTAACCAACATTCTTACCCAACCCTAATATAGTAAATACTTAATTATTAGAAAAATAAAATAAATAATAATAAAAATGCTAAAACTAAATTAATGTTAGATATTTAAGATGAAAATCATATTAAATAGATGAAATTAAATATTAGGTATAATTTAATATATTATATTTTTATTTTACATTTTCTAGTTATAGTTATCAATTTCAAAGTACAGAATAGTATCAAAATTGAAAATAGTGGTATCTTATGAGATTAATATTTTAGTTAAATAATTAATAATCATAAAAATATTTAGAAAATAATAATACACATTGATATGGTAAAAAAATTCCATTAATTTTCCATTTAATATTTAATTAAAACCATTTATGTAAAAATTTCAACATTTTAATATTAAAAAATGTATTTACCTTTGTTAAAATTAAAATATTTTAACCTAGGGTATATCTAAATGATAAGATTTAAAACAACACAATAACTTATCAAAAATATTTTTTTATGATATTAAAACATTATATTATATTATATTATATTAAATATTTATTTTGTGGCATTTCAATTGAAAATGAATTTATTATAATTTAATAATTTTAGAAATTACAAAAGTTTAACATTACTCAATTATAAACGTGCACATACTCCATCACATCTTTAAAAAAACATTAATCAATATAGTTTAATCATTGCCTAACCATTTACCTATTAATAATCAATATTATCATTAAATATGTTCTATTATTCTCAAAATACTAACCTTGTAGACATTTAGTTGAAATCTAAAAGACATGTTTCGAAGAAGAGATAATCCCACTAACACATCAAATTTTTTCTACTATTTATTACATAATATAAATATACAATTATTATAAAAAATAATCAATTTAGAATAATAAATATTATGAAATACTATTATGATTATTAACACACTAGTATACACAACCATTGTTATCAAACATGAATTGAACATATCACCCATTTGTACGTACTACTAACCATTTACACGTGGTGATATGATTCATATTTCATCAAAATGTTTTATATATGTATATTATGATGGTTTTAATGAATATATATGTAATATATTATATAATAATGTTTTTTTAAATATTATTTTTCATTATACATTATTTTATTCTATAAACTAAAAAAAGAAAATAATATTCATGTGTATGTATGGCCTACCATCTCCAGGAATGATGTAATTTATTTTTGTATTTTTACTATATAATAGTGATTTTATATATGTATATAATTATTATATATTATTTTTAAAACATAATTAAAATTCTAAAAATTAATGGAAAAAGATCACTGTATAAGGACAAAATATGACGAACCAAAACACACTTTAAAAAAGTAGTTACAATAAATTGTTAATAAATGAATAATAAGATGCTATAAATAATGAATAAAAGGTATGATATAATTATTCTAATGTAAAATATTAATAAAAAATCTATATTTATTATACATGTGGTCTAAATGTGAATGATGAAATGCAAGTCTTTAGGCAATGGACTGTTTCAAAATCACATTACATTTCCATCAGTTTTAAATGAATAAATATTTATGAAACCCATTTCTTTTATTTGGTTTTTATATATCGAATGGTATATGATCCTATTACACACATAATTAGGTTATTAATTTTTTTAAGTGTGGGTTTTATGTCTCCGAAAAAAGAATTATGTAAAGTTGGATAACTCATGATGTAAATTTGTTATACGTTAACCTGATATCATGACCACGATTTTTTGTTTGGATATGGTTTTCATATCTCTATGATTACTTGGGTACCTATCCTTAATTTATATATAATTTTTCAAAGACCTACTCTAACACCCCATGTTTCCATGGTACATTTCCCTTTTAATAATGCAATAGCTTGCGTTATACACAACCTTGAGATTCTAACACACCAAAACCAATCAAACTAGTCATTATGAATATTAATACCAACTTTCTATATATTTTTTTCTAAATGGACTTCTTTCTTGGATTCGGAATATCAAAATTATATTGGTGTGAATTTTTGTACACTTCTGAAAAATATCATTTTTTTATGAATAGTAAAAAATACTAAATATGAATTAAAAACAACATTTTTAATCGAAACAATTTATAGTGTTAAATTATACAGTTGAATGTTTTTTAATTATCATTAGAATTTATTTTTATCCTTTAATATAATTTTTTTCATTGGATTAAGTTTAAAAATTAAACTAAACATAAACTAGTGTAAATATTTTGATAGTTATTATTTAATAAAAACATGTTTTTTGTTTTGACAATGATAAATATTTTTACAATAATTTTTTCCCTTATGTGTCTTAAATTTGGATATATTGATTCCATATTTGGAATCAAGAGGTACAAATTTTGTAAATAGGTAACTTCTATTGTTATACATTATGAATAATTACTTCGGTAAATATTTTATATACCTTGGTTAATTGGGTTATTCCAGTAAATAATGTTAAAAATAATATTATAAGAATATTTACTTACTATTACACGTTTACTAACACTATTTACTAATTCATGATCAAACATGGGAATCCATGGATCGATTAGGGGACCCCATGGATCCACATGAGAGTGATAATGACACTTTATATTAATTAATTTAAAGTAATGAACAAAATGAAAAAAACATATATCTTTTAGTAAAAATAATATACATGGGGGTTATATAAGTTATCACATTGACTATAAATATTAATTCTAAATATAAAATGATTTAATACATCATAGAATTTGTTTTATAATTTTTAGACATTAAATAAATATTATTATTTATGGCACAATAATGATGCATTGTTTACCTCATTAATGAATGCTTTAAATAACTGAGATTTTAAAAATTAAAAAAATATATCAAAAACCTATCCAATTATTATTGGAAGATTTTATTTCACACATGAGTAATATTTTTTTCTACTTTAACGAGTTTTATACCTTTATAAAGTGGAAATCATTATATAATAAAATATTTTTTCAAACATTCCAAAAAAGGCCCTCCTCCCCCTTATAAAATCCCTCAACTCTAACCCATTTATCACACCACTCAAGCCCCTTGGATCATCAAAAATCTTCCCAATTAATCTCACCACATCCTTCTCTTCCTCCTAGAAGCCATAACATAGGCATAAGGCACTTAAATGAATCCTTTTGGTTCAAACCAAATGAATTTACTTCATTTAAAGATAATATCTACTCTTACATTATTTTCTATTATCTTACTTCTCTATCCACTAAACTCTATTTATTACATTATTTAATAAAAAACCATATCTTCAATATACTATTCTGTTTTAATGAGAATGATTTTAACTATACAAACACACGACTCATCTAATGGTTAATGATATTAATGTTTCTTTGGACAACGAACTATTACCTCCCAAAATGATGATTGTTCAAACATTTACTACCACCCCTTATGGGGGCCATTATGATGGAACTATAATTATATGTTATATTTATGATATTTATTTTATTTATAATATTATTTAATTATATTTTATATAACACATTTTTTCTTTTCATTATATATATATATGACAATTTCATTTCACGAAGTGCAGACTATCACCCCCTCAAAATTATAGGACTCGTTCATAACATATTAAGAATATATAAAAGATGTTGTTAATAAATATATGTAAAATAAAAAAATTATTATATTATACTTTAATAATAATTTAACTAAATATCAGTAGGTTTTCATTCATTTTGAAATAAAAAAAATGAAATTGAAGTAGTGTTCTAGCGTACCTAAGGAATACCGTCTCCATGATCATGATGAGATTCATTCACCATAGTAACCATTCAAGAATAATTTTCATTTGATTATTATTAATAATATTTAAGAACGTATAATCATTCTGGATATGAATCAAATACATCATACGCATAACAATCATGACTTACATAACAACACATATGAATTAAAACGAATCAGTTAACACCAAAAACAATGATACTACTAAAATATTATTAACAATTCAAGATTAGAAGATCATAAATGATATCATATTAATGTATGTTGTTCTCTTATAATTTAATAACAATTATTTATCTATTATATAGGATATTAATATACCATTCACCCCGGAAAAGTACAAGGTAAGAGTAAATTTTACAATAGTTATTATCCGAGGTTGTTTTTACATAAGAATCCATTAGGAACTCTTTATCATCCACATCTATGTTTCATAAAAATTTATTTCTAATTATGCTACTCACTATTAGACTATTGGTAAAATTAATTTAGATCCTTGGTTGATTTTTTATAAAATGGTTTGAAAGGAATATTTCTGTCGTTTTCCAAACAAGGTACTTTATGACATTTTCAACAAATTATGGTAAGAATGTATTTTTAACATATACGGCTTCTGTGGTTATTCACTACCTTTATAACACCTTTTAAAGCATCCACTACTAGCTTATAAGCATATTTTCAAAATAATTGTTTTCTATTATAATTACTTTACTTTTAAATGATCTCAAAATAAAAATAGATATTCCTCTCAAATAATTTTTATTTCATATATCTAAACATTCTTTAATAGATTTTATAATTATTGGAAGTTTATTTATTATGACACAAATCTTCTATATTTTATTCAAGGTTTTGTGATATGTTTGACTGTGGATGTGTTATTTTTATACCACTCGTGGTTTATGGTTAATCTATTAACATTTCGTATGCTAGTTTTAATACACATGTCTATGATATGATTCAACCTTTCCCTATGAGGAATGAATTTGACATAGAATTTGACTTGTGGAGCCCGATATAGCTCATTAATTCATCGCTAGATCTAATGATAAAAACTAGTTTCTTAGCACAAGGCCTTGACATAATATATTTTTTTGTCAGGGAACGAGGCCTTGACTATGTGGTTATGATATTCGACATTATGCACTACATCATTATGAAATTGGCTATTGAAATTTAATGTTATTATTATATTAGTAGAATATCCATGTGTGTATGTAAATGGAATTATTCTCTTTATATTTTCCATATTATGCTGATGTTTTTGTTTAAATGTCTTATGTTTTAGTCATATAAATTCCTTAAATGATTATTACTATTAATGATGTTTACATTATATTGTTATACTTACTAGGCATCTATGCTCACCCATTTCTATGTTTTAATTTTTCCATGACGTGAATATTATTTTATGGTTGAACTGTTGGGATAAGGTAAGGGATATAATTATGTTCAAAGGGGGAGAATGTTTTTGATTATTTTATCATATTATTTACTGTAAAATTAATATATGTATCTATTAATTATATTGATACTAAAGTAATCAGTAATTTTAGCGAGGATTTTTTGTATCATGCCAATGTTATATAATATTGTACTGAATTTGTGTAACTGTGGTCTGGGCGTTACAGTTTTTATCAGTAGAAGATTAGTACAAACCTTGAAAACAAGATTTAGATAATCCCTAATTTGAGAACATTACCCTAAGATAGACATTGAGGCTTAGTATAGAAGAACAACCTTGAATTTTGGTACTGTTGAGATTTTGTATATTTTCCATAAAAAACATCTATTTATGGATACAAGAAAGTAGAGGCGGCTCTACAACAAATATACCTAGGCGTGAAAACTCCAAAAAGGATTTTTGGGCCTGACCATTGGTATCCAGGTATATGACAACATTCCTAGCTGCACTCTTGCTTACAACACTCCCATGACATATTCATAGGATAATTCACATTTTTTTACAAACCATTATGAAGGATTTATGAGTATTAAACTCCTCAATGAAAAAATTATTTTGATTATGGAATGTAATCATAAACTGTTCATTTTATGTCAAGTGTTTTACAAGTTTTAAATTATGTATTGCGATTCATAAACTAATCTAGTGTATTCCATTATTTCAAATTGGCACATAGTGGAAAGAATGGAAACCATATCAACGCACATAATCAATGTAGGGATTCCCCACATACAGAAGATTATTAGAGTGGAGCAGGTGATGCAAATAGTGCTAATCAGCATATCACTATACTGGGACAACTGATTCAGTTTATGAATAATAACCTTATTCGTATGGTGCACCATGATCTGCAACACAAATAATCAATGCTAGAAAAATTTATGAGGAAAAACCACCAACATTCAATGGGACTACAAATACATTTGTAGAAAAGCAATGGATAAGTTCCTTAGGGAAAATGTTTCATGTATGGGGAGCACCAAAAGAGAAAAAGTTTCCATGGTAGTTTATCTCATCATAATAGATACAGATCAATGGTGGTCATTAATTCAAATCCTAATGGAGAATGAGAATGTCTTGAATATGGCATGGTGGGATTTTAAAGATAATTTCATAACAAAAACATTCCTCGTGACCATTTAAGGGATACAGAAAGACATTTTTTGAGTCTGAGGAAAAATGAGGATGAGGATGTCACAAATTATGTGGCTAAATTTACAAGGTTAGAAAGGCATGCTGCAGATTATATACATAGTCCAAGGAGTAACATTTATCAATTCCTTAGTGGGTAGTAACCATTTCTTCATAGAGAATTATTCTCAAAATCCTTCTCATTATATGAAGATATTGTCTCAAGTGAAACATGACAGAAAATGAATTCTCTATGTCTTTTGAATTTATAGCAAAGAAAGAGAAGAAATTATTTTCTGGACACTCTAGAAAAGGAAATAAGGGGATGAATGGAAAAGTTAAAAACCCATCCTGTGATAAATGTGGGAAGAAATACTCTATTACTTTCCTTAATTGATTGAAAGGCTGTTATAAGTGTGGTGAAAATTTCCACAAAGCTTGTGATTGCAATGGAAAGAGGGAGGCTGTAAATGTTGAATGCTACAATTTTAGAGAAATGGGGCATTATGAAAATGAATTTCCAAATAACCAAGGAAACATAGCTTATAAAAGGCCAATGGAGAAAGGCCAATACTATATGATCACTATTGTTGAGGTTGAAGCTCTGGATGGTAGGGTGGATGGTAATTTAACAGTTTCCATAGGGTTAGGCAATGATTTATTTAATTCCATCCCATTGCATTGTTTCATATCTTCCTAGTGTTCTATGAAAATTAGTTATTTAAAATTGATATAAAAAAGGAGTTATCCATCAATACATGTAAGGGAAGTATCATTTCAACAATATTTTCTGAATCATTCCTCATTAGGGCATATAAATGTTCTTTATCGGCTAATCTCCTCATCATAACCATGATTGAATTTGATATATTCTTTGATATGGATCGGATTTCAGACCATGATGTGAAAAAGTACTATAAGAATATAGAGGTTACAATTTTTGATGATGATAAGGAATAAATTATCATTAGAGAAGAACTATCACTATCATATTATTATCTATGTCCACCCCCTGTTTCTCCACAAATGTCAATTATTGGGGAGGAAGAGAGTTAAATAACTATGGGTTAGGAAAATTTAAGGTTAAATAGAAGATATTCCTATAATACAAGAATATGTCGATATATTTCTAAAGTATTTACCTGGATTTCCTCTAGAATGGTAAATTGTGTTTTCCATTGATTTAATTACTAGTTCAAGGACCTTATCAAAGAACCCATATAGAATGGCCACTATGGAATTATTGGAGCTAAAGAAAAAACTATTGGAGTAGAGTAGTAAAGGATTTATTCTCCCTAGTATATCTCTATGGGGATCCCCTTTTCTTTTTGTTTAAAATAATGATGGATCTATGAGTTTGTGCATTAACTATAGGGAGATCAATGATACAAAAATAATAAACAAAGATCCCCAACCATGCATTGATAATTTGTTTGATCAACTTCATGGAGCCCAATATTTTTAAAAGATTGACCTTTGATCTGGATATCATAAGTTGCGTTTGAAGAAGGAATACATTCCAAAAATAGAATTATGAACAAGGTATGAGCATTATGAGATTACAGTAATGCCTTTTGGACTAACTAATTCTTCTTATGTCATCAGGGATCTAATGAGTAGAGTTTTCAAGTCATATCTTGAGGAATTTGTAGTGGTATTTATTTTTTTATCTTGGTATACTCCAAAAGCTATGAGGGTCATGAAAATCACTGGCACACTATTCTAAAGACTCTTAGAATAAATGATTTATATTTTATGTTCTGCATGTGTGAATTCTGGCTTCGTGAGATTTCATTTATAGGCCATATTTTCTATATGTATAGAATCACTCTATCACCTTCAAAGACCTAGGCAATCCATGAATAGCTAACAATGACATGTATAAATTAGGTGATAAGTTTTATTTATTTATCATGTTATTAGCGACATTTCACACAAAATATTGCCTGATTTTCTAACCCATTAACCAAGATCACACATAAAGGGGTTAAATATTTTTGGACAAAACCGTGTGACTAATGTTTTTTTATAACTGATGGGATGATTATTCAATGATCCTATATTGACTATACCATTGGGGAATGATGGGTTTGTAATTTATAGTGATACATAAAAGAAAGGACTTGGTTGTGTCCTTATGTAGAATGAAAATGTTATTTCCTATGCATCACATCAACTAAAAATCCCTGAACAAAACAATCACTCTAATGATCTTGACTTAGCAATTTTAATAGTTTCTCTGAAGATATAGAGACACTGTATCTTTGGTGAAAAATGTGTGATTTATATTTATCATAAGAGTTTGATGTATATTCTCTCACAAAAATAACTCAACACGTAGAAAAGGAGATGACTCAAACTACTAAAGGATATGATTGCTTCATTCACTATCACCTATGGAAAGAAAACAATGTGGAAGATGCATTGAGTAGAAAGTATCATGGAGTTTTGAACAATATGGGAGTTTAATGGGATGTTATGGTCATGGATGTAACACCCCGAGCTTCCACGATACACTTCTCATTCAATAATGCATTAGCTTGCATTGTACGCAACCTCGAGCTCTAACACACACCACAACTAATTAAACTAGCCGTTGTAAATAGTAATAACTACTTTTTGAAAATTTATAAATTTTATTTATCAAAATGGACTTCATTTTTGGATTCGGAATATTGAAATTATCCTATGTTGAATTTTTGGTATTTTTCTGAGAACTTCTAAATTTTTATGAATAGTGAAAAATACTTAAAAACAACTTTTTTAATCAAAATAATTTATAGTGATAAATTCTAATATTTAGTGGTTTTAAAGTATAATTATAATATATTTTTACCATTTTATCCAATGGTGGTCATTAGAATTAATTTAACATTGAAATTGGACATAAACAATTGCCAATCTTTTGATATAAATTGTTTCTTAAAAACACGCTATTTGTTGTAACAGCGGGAATTAATTACAAAATTAATTAATACAACTTATATGTTTGGAATTTTGTAAAATAGACATCATTTTTGAATTCGGAATATCAATTATAGCTTAGGGTGAAATTTTGGCATTATTCTAAAAAACTTCAATTTTTGATGAATAGTGAAAGAACTAAGTGGTTGTTAAAAACTGATTTTTCGTTAAAATGAAATATTACCACATCTGTGATTTGATTTTCAAAAATCCGACATACATGGTTGTCATTAAGAAGTAAAATGCAGTTCAATGAGATTAAAATAATTTTTTTGGTGAATAGTAACTTTTAAGTTCTTAATCGCGATTAGAGGTAATTAGTGTAGTTTAAGGTACAAATAATGTTTTAATAATATGAGATGAGCTTGACACTTGTCCTACTCCTATTGGATGAGTCATGGCCGACCAAGACAACCCATGGGTCAACTTGGGGACCCCATGGAGCCACTTTAGTTGGAAAATGACATTAATATATATTTATTTAATGTTAAAATTAAATTGACACAAATATGAGTTGTTTTACTAAAACAGTTTTTAAGTGGGGTTACAAAAGTCAAAATTTTGACTATAAATATTCATTAGAAATCTAAAAAGATTTCCTACATCATTTTTTTTTTAATTTTTAGACATTAAATAAATTAAATTATTTATGACATCATTATGATGCAGGGATGACCTCATTATTCAACGATTTAAATAAAATGAGAAGATAATGAAACATCCAAGGCTTACACTTGTCCAAAGCCTATTGGATGAGGATATTTCTAACCCTTATCACCTTATCCACGAATTATATAAGTGTGGGACCTTTAGAATCCTAAAATCATTGTATAATAATGTAACATTTCAATCTTTCCAAAAAAGCCCCTCCTCTCCACTTATAAAAGGCCCCCACCTCTCCCACCTTATTCACACCTTCAAGCCATTTGGCTCGGCCAACCTCTGCCCAAATACTCTCCCAACTTCCCCCTATTACTCCTAGAAGCCTCAATTGGGTCAGAACTCTTCTCAAGGAAGCCTTTGGCTCAAATAAAAAAGAGTTACCCGATTTTGAGGTAATGTCTTCTCTAATGTTGTTTTGTTTTATTTTTCTTCTCCAACCCCCTAAACCCTTTTTATTCATTACTTTTGTAACAAAAACAGAATCCTCAATATACTAGGATGTTGTTATAAGAAGGATTCGAGCTACACTTACACACACCTACATCTAATGGTTAAAGAACATACGGTTTCTATAGATGGCGAATTTCTGCCTCACGAAACGATGATTATTCAACACTCATATAACACCTTAAAAGGTGGCCATTAAGATGTAACTATTTTTATATATGATATATAATATGTTTATGTTTTACTTATGCTTCTGTATTTCTCATTTATGGCATACTTTATGATTTCCATTATGGGTAAAACGCGATAATTTCATTTTAGGAAGTGCGGACTACCGCACCCTCAAAGTGATGTGAATCGTTAATGCCATATGTGGGATGTATAAAGGATGGAGTAAATGATATTATATATGATATTATACTGGAAATATATTATACCTTTATATAATTATGATTTCATTACATTAAATATGAAATAGAAATGAAAGTAGCGTTCATGCGTACGTACGGCTTACCGTCTCCATGAACGGTGCATTTCATTTCTTACCTCTAAATGCTACGTAATATTATGAATGAATGTATATACTAGATATATATGATATATATGATATCTAAATAATGAATATAATTCTGGATATAATGGATATTTCACCACATGAACAACTTGTAATTATAAGAAGGTTATTGTTGACTCAAGTACCAAAGATCGACAAAACGACCGTTATTAACTTAAATAATTAAATAATGTTTATATCATGGTAATAAGGGATATAAAAGGAATAATGAACATGAAAAAGGTTATTACGTAAATAGAAATTAACTCTAGTTTATTATTCAGGAGGTTAAATAACGGTCGAGTCAGGACAAGATGCAAGGTAAGGGAATTTCTTAACCCAGCATCCATTCTTTGGGTTAATCTCCTGCTTTCAAACTATGTCATGATATTATTATGTCCTATTTTGTATTTTTACATTCTTTATGTGTACCTATAGTGAATACACATAATAGATCTATCTTATTTTAAAAATGATCTTTTTAAGAACTTCGTCTCAATCTCCTTTCATTGAGGCATATTTGGTTTTATACACAACTTTTTTTTATACGGTGTATAAAACCCTTTGACTTTTACGTTTATTCAAAAGGAATTTTTTTTATACAAAGCTTTTTACTAAAGGACAAAAAGGGAATGTTTTTCTTTCTGTACATATGCGGCGACAATGACTTCTCCGCCGCCGTGACCATTATTTGAGTTTCGGCTTCCTCTACAAGACATCACTTTTTTTAATGAAAAATAAATACAAAGTTTTAACTTTCTTTTATTTTGGTATTGAAAATGGTTTTGAAAGAATTTTTAGTATATCAATGTGTTGTATTGATATCTTGTGATTGAAATGTGGAAATTTTATGTTTCCTTTATGCATGTTTCATGTGATACGATTATGTTATGGTTTATGATATGTTCAAACCTATTCATATGAGGAATGTATTGGACTTAATAAGTGACGGGTGGAGCCCGCTATAGCTCCTCGATGCATCGGTAGGTCTCATGAGACAACTAGATGTGGAATTGGCCGAGGCCCTTTCCCAATTTGATTTATGGTTTTGGCCGAGGCCTTAATCATTTTAGACGTCTTGGTCGAGGCCTTGACAAAATGTTTCAGAATGTCTGGAATTATACATTCCCTCATTATGAAAGTGGTTATTGATATTTCATGTGATTATTCGTCTAGTAGAATATCCATGTGAGGAAGTAATGGAATTATTTTATTTTACTTTTTCCAGATTATGCTGAAGTTCAAGTTCAATAAGGCTTTTGTTTTAGTTATACATTGCCTTAAATTCTTATGTTTTCTTATAAAAGCTTCCGCAATATTGTTATCCTTTCTGAGCATCTGAGCTCACCCCTTTCAATGTTGTAATATTTTCTAGGATGTGAAGAAGTGTATTATGACTGACTTGCAAGAATAGTTAGTGAGGATATGAGTGTGGACTATGAAGACCATGTTATTGTAGTTTTTCTACTTTTTGATGTAATGATAGACTTATGAATGTATCTAGTGTTTCCAAGGCTACTAAACTAATCGGTCTTTCGAGACTTGATCTTTTGTGATCATGCCAATGTTACGAAGTAATGCCCCGACTCTGGGTAGCTGGGGTCGGGGCGTTACAGTTGGTATCAGAGGCAGTTTAGTACTAACCTTGGAAGCTAGATTTAGATAAACTCTGATTAGAGCACATAGCCCGAAGATAGACTTTGAGGATTAGTATAGAAGAACTTCCTAGAATTTTGTTATTGTAGAGATTTTGTGAGTTTTCCGAGCAATACATCCCTGTCTGGATACGAGCAAGTAGAGGCGGCTCTGGCACAGATGTACCTAGGGGTAAAACCCGAAAACACCGCATTGAGCTAGACTCGAACGGGAACTAGTGCACGATAATGGGCCTTGCTGCACTCTTGGTTACGACACTCCCGGGGGATATGCTTTGGATAATTCTCATTTTCTTTATAAACCACTATGAAGGGTTATGAGTATATACTTCCTCAAAGAAAACATTTTTATGGATTATATCCATAAATAGTTCAATTTATGTTAAGTATCTTACAAGTATGGAATTATGTATTTTTTATTTATAAACTAATATAGTTTATGCCATTGTTTAGAAATGGCGCCTAGTGGAAGGAATGAAAACCGTATCAATGCACGCACTCCGTGTAGGGATTGCACTCCTGCTCAAGATAATTATTGTGGAGCTGGAGATACAACTGGTGCTGATCAACGTATTACCATACTGGGACAACTCACTTAGGTTATGAATAATAACCTTACTCGTATGGAGCACCCTGATCCGCAACGTGGAGGATCAATGTTAGACCGCTTCATGAGGCAACAACCACAAACATTTAATGGGAGTACAAATCCTATAGTAGCTGAGCAATGGATATATTCCTTAGAGAAAATATTCCATGCCTTGGGGAGTAGTTCAAGGGAGAAGGTTGTCATGGCAGTTTACCGCCTCACTGGAGATGCCGATCAGTGGTGGTCGCTGATTCAAAACACAAAGGAAGATGATGACGTATCGAATATGGAATGGAGGGAGTTCAAAGAGCTTTTGTTAGAAAAATAATTTCCTCATGACCATCGAGCAGATATGGAAATGCAATTTCTGAGTCTGAGGCAGAAGGAGGATGAGAATGTTGCAATGTATGAGGCTAACATTACAAGGTTCGTGAGGCATGATGTCGATTATATACGTAACCCAAGGAGTAAGATTGATTGTATCTTTGATGGGTTAAAACCATTTCTCCGTCGAGCTTTAGTATCACAATCCTTCTCATCATGCGAAGATATTGTCTCGTGTTCTATCAAGACAGAAAAGAAATTCTCTAAGTCTTATGACAACAAAGTAAATCAAGAGAATAAGAGAACGGTGGAACAAGAGATAGATAAAGGGAAAAAGGGAAAGAAGGATTTTCCATTATGTGATAATTGTGGGAAGAATCACCCTAGTACGTGCCGAAAAGGAATGGGAGTTTGTTACAAATGTGGAGAAAAGGGTCACCAGGCTCGTGATTGCAAGGGAAAGAAAGAGGCTTTCAATGTTGAATGCTACAATTTTAGGGAAATGGGGCATTATGCAAATGAATGTCCTAAGCGTCAAGGAAACATACCTCAGAAAAGGCCAAGGGATCAAGGCCAATCTTATGCTGTGACTACAGTTGAAGAGGAATAATTAATGTATTGGTGCTTTTGGACTCAAGGATTATATTATGGTTATAATAATAATGTGATATATATAAAGATTGTACTGCAGTACTTTTTGATTTCAGTAAGATTTTAATATGATTAAGGTAATCATATCTTTAGTATGTGACAATAAGAGAAACTTTTCTTTGTTTGGGGAATCTGATGTTACAATTGATTTTGGAATTTAGAGACCTTTTAGAGAGAGTCTGGACGGAGGTATTTTGGATAACTATTAAGGTTGGAATGGATTAATTTGAACCATGGATAGTATTGTTTAAGATTAAAGAAATTATGAAGATTATTTTTGGAATATTATAATACTATAGTTTTAGGAAAAGGACAACCTGCAGGGTGGGGAATAACCCGTCGCGTCGGACAAAGCTGTAGGAATCGAACCCACAACCATAGTGTGACAAGGCTTTATTTCCTACCACTAGCCTATAGGAAGTCCCTGGTTATTAAAAAATAGTTTTACTAATCTAAATGGTATGTGTTAACATTTGGAACCTTATACAATTAGGATAAATAGAATATTTTTGAGTTCCGTTACCATTTGGAGTAAAAGTTTGGTTTGTGGTAAAAATTTATTAACGAATGAAAGTATACATAACAAGTATGTATATTCCCTTACGTTCTTAGTAAATCTCCTAAATAAATTCCTCAACATTATAATAGGTAACTTAAAAAAAAATGTTGTCGGTTAACTTTTCCAACTGGGGATTCAATGACCGTTTAACCAATCACAAGTTTGTGATTTTCTTGTGGTTAAACTTTCTCCTAATCCTGTTTTCTATAACTCTCCATCATACCTTGATGGTTTTTTTCTCCTCCATATCCATATTTTCATAGAATCCTAGAATGGGCTATATCGGGTGACCTTTGTACTTATCTTGCTTTCTTTTAATGTTATATATTTATTAACCTTATTTCCGATGTGGGCTTTCCTCAAAGGTATTTTCACTTTTCAACCTTTTATTTTCAAAGAAAAATTTCAAATTGCGAGGATGCAATTTATTGAAGTAGGGGAGAATGTAACACCCCGAGCTTCCACAATACGCTTCTCATTCAATAATGCAATAGCTTGCATTGTAGGCATCCTCGAGCTCTAACACACACCACAACTAATTATACTAGCCGTTGTGAATAGTAATACCTTCTTTTTGAAATATTATAAATTCTATTTATCAAAATGGACTTCATTTTTGGATTCGGAATATTGAAATTAGCCTATGTTGAATTTTTGGTATTTTTCTGAGAACTTCTAAATTTTTATGAATAGTGAAAAATACTTAAAAACAACTATTTTAATCAAAATAATTTATAGTGATAAATTATAATATTTAGTGGTTTTAAAGTATAATTAGAATATTTATTACCATTTTATCCAATGGTGGTCATTAGAATTAATTTAACATTGAAATTGGACATAAACAATTGCCAATCTTTTGATATAAATTGTTTCTTAAAAACACGCTATTTGTTGTAACAACGGGAATTTATTATAAAATTAATTAATACAACTTATATGTTTGGAATTTTTTAAAATAGACATCATTTTTTAATTCGGAATATCAATTATAGCTTAGGGTGAAATTTTGGCCTTATTCTGAAAAACTTCAATTTTTGATGAATAGTGATACCACTAAGTGGTTGTTAAAAACTGATTTTTCGTTAAAATGAAATATTACCACTTCTGTGATATTATTTTTAAAAATCCGACATACATGGTTGTCATTATGAAGTAAAATGCGGTTCAATGAGATTAAAATAATTTTTTGGTTAATAGTAACTTTTAAGTTCTTAATCGCGATTAGAGGTAATTAGTGTAGTTTAAGGTACAAATAATGTTTTAATAATATGAGATGAGCTTGACACTTGTCCTACTCCTATTGTATGAGTCATGGCCGACCAAGACAACCCATGGGTCAACTTGGGGACCCCATGGAGCCACTTTAGTTGGAAAATGACATTAATATATATTTATTTAATGTTAAAATTAAATTTACAAAAACATGAGTTGTTTTACTAAAACAGGTTTTAAGTGGGGTTACACAAGTCCAAATTTTGACTATAAATATTCATTATAAAGCTAAAGATATTTCCTACATCATATTTTTTTTTATAATTTTTAGACATTAAATAAATTAAATTATTTATGACATCATTATGATGCAGCGATGACCTCATTATTTAACGATTTAAATAAAATGAGAAGATAATGCAAAATCCAAGGATTACACTTGTCCAAAGCCTATTGGATGAGGAGATTTCGAACCCTTATCACCTTATCCACGAATTATATAAGTGTGGGACCTTTAGAATTCGAAAAGCATTGTATAATAATGTAACATTTCAATCTTTCCAAAAAAGCCCCCACCTCTCCCACCTTATTCACACCTTCAAGCCATTTGGCTCGGCCAACCTCTGCCCAAATACTCTCCCAACTTCCCCCTATTACTCCTAGAAGCCTCACTTTGGGCAGAACTCTTCTCATGGAAGCCTTTGGCTCAAATCAAAAAGAGTTACCCGATTTTGAGGTAATGTCTTCTCTAATGTTGTTTTGTTTTATTTTTCTTCTCCAACCCCCTAAAATCTTTTTATTCATTACTTTTGTAACAACACCAGTATCCTAAATATACTAGGATGTTGTTATAATAAGTATTCGAGCTACACTTACACACACCTACATCTAATGGTTAAAGAACATACGGTTTCTGTGGATGGCGAATTTCTGCCTCACGAAACGATGATTGTTCAACACTCATATAACACCTTCAAAGGTGGCCATTAAGATGTTACTATTTTTATATATGATATATAATATTTTTATGTTTTACTTATGCTTATGTATTTCTAATTTATGGAATACTTTATGATTTCCAATATGGGTAAAACGCGATAATTTCATTTTAGGAAGTGCGGACTACCGCCCCCTCAAAGTGATGTGAATCGTTAATGCCATATGTGGGATGTATAAAGGATGTAGTAAATGATATTATATATGATATTATACTGGAACTATATTATACCTTTATATAATTATGATTTCATTACATTAAATACGAAATAGAAATGAAAGTAGCGTTCATGCGTACGTACGGCTTACCGTCTCCATGAACGGTGCATTTCATTTATTACCTCTAAATGTTACGTAATATTATGAATGAATGTATATACTAGATATATATGATATATATGATATCTACATCATGAATATAATTCTGGATATAATGGATATTTCACCAAATGAACAACTTGTAATTATAAGAAGGTTATTGTTGACTCAAGTACCAAAGATCGACAAAACGACCGTTATTAACATAAATAATTAAATAATGTTCATAACATGGTAATAAGGGATATAAAAGTAATAATGAACATAAAAAAGGTTCTTAAGTAAATATAAATTAACTCTAGTTTATTATTCAGGAGGTTAAAGAACGGTCGAGTCAGGACAAAACGCAAGGTAAGGCAATTTCTTAACCCAACTTCCATTCTTTGGGTTAATCTCCTACTTTCAAATTATGTCGTGATATTATTATGTCCTATTTTGTATTTTTACATTCTTTATGTGTACCTATAGTGAATACACATAATAGATCTATCTTATTTTAAAAATTATCTTTTTAAGAACTTCGTCTCAATCTCCTTTCATTGAGGCAGATTTGGTTTTATACACAACTTTTTTTTATACGGTGTATAAACCCATTTGACTTTTACGTTTACTCAAAAGGAATCTTTTTTATACGAAGCGTTTTACTAAAGGACAAAAATGGAATGTTTTTCTTTCCGTACATATGCGGCGACAATGACTTCTCCGCCACCGTGACCATTATTTGAGTTTCGGATTCCTCTACAAGCCATCACTTTTTTTAATGAAAAATAAATACAAAGTTTTAACTTTCTTTTATTTTGGTATTGAAAATGGTTTTGAAAGAATTTTTATTATATCAATGTGTTGTATTGATATCTTGTGATTGAAATGTGGAAATGTTATGTTTCCTTTATGCATGTTTTATGTGATACGATTATGTTATGGTTTATGATATGTTTAAACAAATTCATATGAGGAATGTATTGGACTTAATAAGTGACGGGTGGAGCCTGCTATAGCTCCTCGATGCATCGGTAGGTCTCATGAGACAACTAGATGTGGAATTGGCCGAGGCCCTTTCCCAATTTGATTTATGGTTTTGGCCGAGGCCTTAATCATTTTAGACGTCTTGGAAGAGGCCTTGACAAAATGTTTCAGAATGTCTGGCATTATACATTCCCTCATTATGAAAGTGGTTATTGATATTTCATGTGATTATTCGTCTAGTAGAATATCCATGTGAGGAAGTAATGGCATTATTTTATTTTACTTTTGCCATATTATGCTGATGTTCAAGTTCAATAAGGCTTTTGTTTTAGTTATACATTTCCTTAAATGCTTATGTTTTCTTATAAAAGCTTCCGCAATATTGTTATCCTTACTGAGCATCTGAGCTCACCCCTTTCAATGTTTTAATATTTTCCAGGATGTGAAGAAGTGTATTATGGCTGACTTGCAAGAATAGTCAGTGAGGATATGAGTGTGGACTATGAAGACCATGTTATTGTATTTTTTCTACTTTTTGATGTAATGAAAGACTTATGGATGTATCTAGTGTTTCCAAGGCTACTAAACTAATCGTTCTTTCGAGACATGATCTTTTGTGATCATGCCAATGTTACGAAGTAATGCACCGACTCTGGGTAGCTGGGGTCGGGGCGTTACAATGGATCTAGTAAAGATGGATATGGGAATAATAATCGAATGTGAAACTATTGAGTCAATAATGATTCTTTATTACTTTTCCATTCTTTTATATTTTGAAAATCAAAACACTAAATCTCAAGGAAAATTTTATTTCTCCAAATATTTATCTTAAAAATGAAATTTTCCTTCCAAAATGAAATTTTATACTTATATTTGTTTTCATTTTTCATGATTTAGTTTCAATTATTATAACTCATTTTATTTCTAAAGTTTAAAACTCAGTTTCATATCTAAAACCTATAAATCTTATAAATACATAGATATAGAGTATTCTCTTATCAGGTTCTGAATTCCAATTTTGAATTCTCTGAAATAAAAATTTTCAATTCTCTGAATTTCGACACTGAATTCCTCTAAATTCAGACTCCAGATTCCTCTAAATTTAAGATTCCGAATTATCTGAAATTTAGATTCTGAAATCAATGAAATTCAAATTCTGAATTCCTTAGAATTCAAGTTCCAAATTCCTTAGAATTTATACTCCAATGTCTATTGAATTCTAATTCCAAATTCTTGAAAAAAATTATGTCTATCCTTTTAATATAGTCTCAAAATGATTATTTTAGTAGACTCCGAACCTTACATTCATTGACTCTGAAAAATGGATTTTGTTAATCAACCATAATTTTCTTACCCTTTTTTTAGTTATGAAACGATTTCATACTTTTTGTTTCTAATTAATCGTTGATGAGTTACATGTGTACAGGTCCCTCTGAGATTCAAGGAAAAATATGATTATTGGAGGAGGGAGCCGACTATTAGGAAAATTCCTATAAATAAGATCTCATTTGAATGAACTCATGATTGACTCGATTACTCTAGAGATTCCATGTTTCTGATGTGATTTGAATAGAGAGAGACTCTAATGATTTGAGTGTACTGAACATCTTGTTCAGCCTGCATCGCGTGAGAACAATTTTTTCTACATACAATCGAGGGGTTCCAGGGATAGAATGATAGACGTGTCGACAACATAAAGTTAGAGGACTTCTGGGGTTAGGAAGATAGATGTGATGACTACCTAAATGTTTGAGGACTTCCTTGATAAAAATTATAGATGTCCCGACTACAATAAATTTTGAAGACTTCATTGATAAAGAAGACAGAGGTGCCGACAACCTTGAGGTTCGAGGGCATACAGGGATAACAAGACAGACTCTGATATTCTTATCGAGGGCTCCCCCTGGTGTGGGTAGGACAAACTATCTTGAATGAATAAATCAATGTACCTTTATCCAAGGTTGTCGGATACCCTAATCTTTGGGTAAAAAGATTTCATACATGTTACATGTATTGTGTCAAGTTTATTTTTCGCTGATTTTTGATTAATAAATAATGTACAACTATCTTATACTTTCTTGTACTTGAACTCTGATCAGTAAGATTCTATTCTATATAGGGTAGAATCTTAGTCCTTGTGAAATTTTCATATGTTTCATTTCTATAACCATATTTCCAGAATCTAGCAAGTTTTTAGAACTAAGAGGTATTATAAATTTACCTTGTTTAACTTTATTAAACATAGGATGTTTTATATAAACATTAAATGTTCTAATAGAATTTTTAAAGGATATAATTCACCCCCCCTTTACAGTGAGCATCTACATTGATTATTTTGATACAAAAATTGATATCAAAGGATGTATCTAAAATACTTATATTCAGATATATGTTTTCATGCTCATTTTTCATTGTTCCATATTTTCTGTGCTTAGGATTTTTTATCCTTCATTACAATCATTTTTTATTAACACGTTTATGTTGAATGATATTTTCTTTTATATAGAAGGAATGAATTTTGGTTTGATTTCCATTGGGAGGATCCTGTGCATGCACGAGAAAGCCTAGCCAAACAGCCAAGCGAAGGTGAAGAGTTGATTTCACGATGAAGATGTTGGGGAGGAGGAGTTTCAAGTAGTTATTCTGGGTTGTATGAAATATTACAAGCCTATAGGAAATGAATATCTCTAAGGCCTACGGGCCATGTACTAATTATTCCTACATGCCTTATAATGGTTACACCTTACCCCATTAATGCTATATTATCAAAAAATAAAATAAATGATGGTCTTCAGACCATTGGAGGATGATTATGAATATTGGAGATATCATATAAAGATTTTTTTTATTAATACTAGAGTGGAAAACTTTATTTTTCTTACTAGAGATTACAAGATTCCAAATAAGGTATTTAGAACTTTTACTAATCATGAAATGTCAGAATATCAACAAAAATACAAGGTACGCAATACACTTCTGTGTTCCATGACCAATAATATATATAGACAGATTTTTTCTTGGGAAATAATAAATTATATTCGAATGAAATTGGAGGTTAATCATTTCAGAACATCCAATGTTATAGAAACTAGAAGAGCCATGCTTGGAGAAGAATACCATGGATTTCTATTTTTGTATGGATAACTAGTGTTCAAGGTTCAACAAAGAATTATGACTATTGTTAAAAGATTAAATTCCATGGGTGAGAAAGGTTTATATGATGAGGCACTTTTGGAAAAGATTTTAGATATCATTCTTAATGAATGAGAATCTAAGATAACAACTATTTATGCTATTAAGAAAGTGTCTCATGATACTCTTGATGAGCTTTTTGGAACTCTTCTTCAACATGAGACAAGAATGAAAAGAGATGTTGATTTGAATAAAATGAAGAATGTAAATATATGTGAAGCCTTTACTACTACTAAATCAAAGAATCTTTAATGGGTTACATGATCTATGTCAAAGAAATTCGCTCATTTATGTGAATCATCTGAAAGTGAACATTATGAGAATGATCTAGCTAATCATTCTCAACGGATGAACAACATTGTTAGGAATAAAGACATTCCATGTATATTTAAGAAGAATGAAAAAAAGACTAGAAATACTCTGAAGTCACTTATTATGAATTCAAAAGAGCATGGAAAATAAGGTTATATTATAATTTTCTTAAGAGAAATGATAGAAAGGAAAATAATTATGGCAAGAATAGAAATAAGTATTACATAGCTAAAGATAAGAATGTTTTGAAAGATAATAAAACTTGGTGTGCCAGTGCTGGAGACTCTTATGATGAGTCCTCAGAGTATGAATATTCTGGTTGAAAAAATATTTGTTTAATTGCCAGGTAACCCATTGAAAATCATTATCTAATGTCCAAGGAACACAATGATAAATCTATAACCAATGTATCATTGAAATATAATTATTGTGATAATAGATATTATGAATTATTAGATGTAATATATTCTTCTGATAATGAAAATACATTACCTACTTATGATGAAGTGTCTAGGTTTTTAATCATCATGAGAAAAAAAATTATACATTCATGAAAAATCATGATGAGGAAAAATCTAGAATTTCTATTCTTACTAATGAAGTATCAGATATTTCTAAAGATCATGATAAGAGTATTTATATTTTTGAATGTATTTCAAAATCTCTTTATATACCCTATGTATTGTGTTATTTATAATTCATAATGACAACACTTTATATTTGTTATTTTGAAGATGAAGTCAACTACTATTCATCATTATTTAAGAATAAAATGAAAAAAAAAATAAATATATGTCCTATAGTGGAATAAAATTATTAATTTTTCTGTTTGTAAATATTATCCTAATGTTATTGAATATTAAAAAATGTGAATTCATGGAACTGAATAAGAATGTGAAGGATAGTATATCCTCCTTTGAAGGAAATTTTAAACAAATTTAAAAGATAAACCAAATTCATTTTTATACAGTAATCATAAAATAGGTAAAATATATTGTTAAACAATGGAATATAATTATTTATTCTTATATTTAGTTAAGAATATATTGAAATTAACTATCTAAATTTTAATTTAAAGTTGCAACCTCAGTTCTAAGGTATTTTATATACTGAGGTAGATCTAATGGGATTCTCAGACCAAGTAAAATATGATTCACTATAAGGGTATGAAAAATTAAAGTTGGGTCAATTCAATAGTGAATTGTTAACAAAGATACATGAAAGAAGTCTACCCAATATGACATTTATGAGAAACCTCAAAATATCTGATATAAACTAGACAGATTTATTACACGAATAATACATGGTAATATATGAAATAATTTTTTTAATATTATATGAATTTCCATGAATATGATTTAAAACAAATATATTTTTAATTTACTATAATTATTCTATAAATTAAAAGACATGTGTAGTGATTCTAGACTCATATAATGGTATTTTCCTTTAAAACATTAATTTTAATGTTTTTAAATCATTCAATACAATAACAATGTTGTCTTAAATCTTACAAAAATAATATTAATTATAATTAAATCATTGTTAATGTTATTTTTCAACAAATTTTGAATTTATTTACAATGATTTTAAAAATAATATTATAAAAGTTTACCATATCATTTAATTATCATGTTGTTTACAAAAGTGAATAATTATCATTTTTAACGATTACCGCATGAAAACATTTCCCTATAGTCATTGTTTTATTCATTACGGGCTTTATATACATGATTATATGGTTTTTTATAAAAATAATTTCTTCCCATTGTTCTTGTTTTTTTTAATTATTTCAAAAGAATTTGATATCAATTCTCATTCTTATGTAGTAACTGGAGGCACATAAACATATAGGAGAAAATTAAAATTATTATGAATTTTATAATATTAATGAAATATTTTTTGTTTTATTCATTCTCTAGTTCATGGACATTGATTTTGATGATTAGTGGGTCTAATATTTCCAAACATTGCATTAGGTAATGATATGATCACTAATGGGAGACATAACGAAATTAACCATTCATATTATTCCATTATAATGGAAATTTTTTGTGAGAATATATTAGTGATATTAATATTATATCCCATTGAACTCACATGAATTTCTATGCTCGAAAATGGGGTTTATGCAAATATTTTTTTTTATAAGGTAGAAGATGAGATTATGCTTTCCGGAATGATTATGGACATTTTAGATAAAAGGTTTTCTTTATTGGAAAAGTTTTTTTTGTCTTTCAATAAACCCTCATGATTAATACTATACATTTATTCTATTTGATTTGATTTTTTTTATGAAAAACATTGGTAGTAATGTTGTTATTATGTGTAATTAAATGATTATTTGAGGTAAATGATTATTAAGAGTGAATGAAATATTTTATATGGGTTTTCATGATTACAAAATGGACTAATATGTATTATCTATTTAATAAAAAATAATATATTTTATTCTCATCCCATTATTTCATTTTTTTCCTAAGGCCTATTAATGTGTATAAATTTTAGAAAGTTCTATAGTAAAACATCTTGATTGAAGAAAACATTCCATGAACGAAACATGTGTATGAAAATAAGATTTTTTTTTGGAAAAAATGTATACTATTTTCAAATATCCCACTTTTTTATATAATGGTTTTCATCATTCTATATCATTTTAATGATAAAATCCAAAAAATGTAAAATGTGAAACATATATTATAAATCTTTTAATAATGGGTTAATTTTGATACGGTTGTTATAGTTTGTATGAATGAAAACTTTTATATAATTTTATAGTTAATGATGATAATAAATGAAAAATTTATGTGATTCAAATTTACTGTGATATTAGCATGTGAACATATTGAATTATTTAAAAGATTATTTATACAATTCATGCCTCTTCAGAATGGTATTTTATAGAGTAAATTGGGTTAATGCAGTAGGTAGGAAACACCATATTGTTATCCTTTCAAACCAGTGACTGGGAAAGGTTATAATTAGTATATAAAAACTCATCCCTTTTTAGTAAGATAGTGAGAGATATTATTCATGGAACCCTTGATGAATCATGTAAATTATTTTATTGATATAGGTTTATATTAGAGAATTTTATGAATCAATACCCTCATTATTTTTTGCATCATTACACCTAGTTTTTGAAAAATTATTGATCAATTATTTAAGGAATATAAACTATGTATTGTTTTATTTAGTACTCAAAATAGAAAATCTTTACATTTGTTATTTCGAAGGTCATACAAACCAATAGTTATTATTATTTAACAATAAAAATAAGAACTCTGAAATATATGTTCGATATTGGAAGAAAATTATTAATATTTCCCTTCATAAATATTATCTTAATTTTATTGAACATAAAATGATATTGGATTTCAAGGAATTGATTTAAAAGGATGAGGAAAGAGTTTCCACCATTTAAGGAAATTTAACCCAACTCAAAATGATACACCTAATTTATTTCTATACCATTGTAATGAAATGTGTATATTTTATTAAGGATTGATATAATTTATAAGGATTTTTTTTATTTGATGAGATGTAGTTATGGTGTTTGTTGATTTTTATATCAACATTTATATGATGCAGACTATTTAGAAAACAATTGGGAGCTAACCATCAATAGAATGTGATGGTTTCCTAATTAATGTTCCTTTTTATGAAGAGTGTATAAGAAATAACTTTTTGGAATGCCTAATGATATATATAATGTTTTTCTAATTTGTAAAATTGTTACATTTTACCCGAGACTATAGAGAAAGTAGAAATTTAAATGGCCATACCAATAAATGAAAGACAATATTAATATCTTTTATTATAATCAGATGTCCCATTATGTTATTGTCTATCCAAATAATATATTAGATGACATAAATAATTATGATCATATGTATAAGGTTGTGGTAATGTCATTTTCTACAACCTCTATGAGTATTATACCATATAACAAAATCGTAACATGGAATAATTTTATTATTCATGTTATTATAATGCCTTGTGTAACAATCCAATCCCCTAAATATTACTCCTCTTGGGTCAAAAATGAAAGAATAAGGATGGTTACTTCTCGATTCCTACCTCCAGAGTACCCTAATTTAACTACAAGAATCGTGAGTATACCATACATACCTATGAGAGATATTTCCCTCTAAATTTAAAAGTATCAAAGGGATATAATATCGAATAACCCATCAATTCCTAATGATAAATATACTATAGATCCAATGTGAATCATTGTATAGTCATACCATACAACAAAAAATATTATGGAAAAATACATGTATAAAATGGAAAACCTTGAAGCAACAAAGAATCCAAAAAAATACAGAAAAAGATAAATAGTGGAATATAAATTATGATATCTGACATACTCTCACAAAACTAAAAAATATATAAATATTTAGTGTGAGCATAAAATGTATAATCAGTTGGATCCTCATTGGACCCTCTAATTCATAATATTAATAAAGAATATAGAATCCTAGTGAATAAAAACTGAAAAAACTAATCATATAAATATGTAAACTAAGTATCCATTCTAACATGCATAACTACCACCAAGTATCAAATATAAGAGATCATGTATTATATTAATAAAATTATAAGGATACCCTTATTTTACTTCCCACTATTTTGGAGCACATCCCCAACATTGTACATCCTAATCTATCTCCCTCTAAATGTAATCAATATCAAATAAATATTGACTAATGTAATACAACATTCATCTCATGCATCACACCATCACAACATATCATATAACATATCTATAAATTAACAAATTATTTTCATGGATCCTCCACACCCTGTATGATAAGTATCATATATTGAGTATTATACCATAAGACATCACATCCCATTCTTTGAGTAAGGATCCTCAAATCATCATTGAATATACAATTCAAAATTATAATAATCCATACAATATAATATTCATATATACATGTCTGTGAAATAACCAAAATCCATTACATACCTCAAAAACAATATATGGAAAAGATAACCACCATGAATAATATCACATTATACTACCAAGGGAAGAGAGTAGGACCCAAGGGGGTAATTATACATCTATAATATAAACCGGGATGTTGGAAAAAACACCCTCCTGGAGATAATCATGCATTTTTCACCATACCATCATGGGTGGGGTATCATATGAAACAAAAAAAATGTAGAAAATAAAATAGATCTCAAACCAAACTCTGGGTACAAACTAGTCCTAGGATCAACTATAACTCTCATCACTTAAACACTCGACCACCACTACTAGAAATTAAATATCATATTAACACACATTAATATAAAGAGTTTTGTTAAATTTCTTCTTTAATTTTAATACATCACTTTTTTAAATAACTTAGTATCCATAAATAAACAATTTCCAGACTATATTTCATTACCCATCAACAAACAGTAATATAAACCTCAATTTTTTATCCTCAAGATATGTCTATTCCCTCCATGTCATTATAAAACTGAGTCCACTATTTCTCATGATGTATATTAACATTTTCATTCTAGAATGAACCAATCCATTAGGTTAAACATGAATTAATTATTTATGATTCAATAATTATATGTAATCTAGGGAACATCGAAAGATACCATCAAAGATATTCATAAGAATAAAATTAAATATTCCTAAATCAATAGGTAAATGAATATAAATAAACATCTATCTTGGAAATCCATACCATTAAATAGATTCAAGAATAAGTTATTCTAGTTTTGAGCATCAAATTAGTTAATCCCATCATCATCCAATTCCTTCATCTTGATTCCATCATCGACACAAAACTCAATATCATCATATATCTCACCATCGTATCCATGAAATGATTCCATTACCCAGGGCTTCCGCACCAATATATCATCATCAATCCCCTAATTACATCAAAACTCATAGAAAGTATGAACACTAGAGAACACCTAAGGAATCAATAAACACACATAGTAAAAATATAAATGCAAATAAAGGAAAGGCATTATGTCTCCACATGAAAATTGGATCCCATGGCCCTAACAGAAGATATCATGCTTTTATAAAATACAATAAATCTCGAACTAAATAATTTATATTTATGAAAAAATATTTTAAAATTGCATATTGAATTAACATATTCAATTAATACATTTCATGACTATGGGAAAACTATGGAATTAACAATAATAATATATAATTTACAATAACATGATCCCTTACATAAATTCAATTTTTAAAAAATAATCACAATAACCATTCTCATCAAACATTAATTTTATTATTACTCTCATAAACAATATTACCAACATAATGTTGTTTTTACAATTTTGTTAACACATGTAATAATAAGATAAAATTTTACATACACTAATAATTACATTAATTACCATCATATTAAAAGAAAAATACTATCATTAATCTTGAATCTCTAAATTCATTAATTATAAAAAAAATTATGGATATAATATATTTACCAATTCCATCAAAACAAATATTCAAATATAATAATAGCAAACATGAAGAACATTAGAACATATAGAACATACTCTCTATTAAATCTTGAGTCAAATGTTTACCGGTGGGAAACAATAACATGTGATCATTATATATAAGAAATTTATTATTTAATCTCATTTGATATTTATTAGGACAATTCCAACACAAACCAAAGGGATAAACCATGGTCATTTAAAAATTATTTATTAATAAATTTGACAAGAAATAAATACCATAACTCAAAATAATCAAAGTTATTCTCATAATAATGGATCAATGTCTCAGATCTCTGATGACCTCCCCTATAAATAATATATGATATCCTTAGAACAACATTTAATAAACACATCATAAATAAAAAAATAAAACTCCATTTAGTGGTCAAGATAAAATTCCATAGAATGGATAGAATAATGGGAGGAAAATGACATCAGACAGAGGATAAATTACTCTCAGAAAGAGGAACCTTCCTTAGATCACCATAGATTTATCTCTATATTCTAGAAATTAATTCATGTCAAAAGGTAATTAAACCCCATTTAAAATGACTATGTGATTCTAAGGGTTTATGAGTAATGTGTGTGGGAAATGTGGGGCTGATGGACTCAATATTATATATATGAGGGATATCAAAATGAAGAACACAATGAAGCCCCTTGGACCTTTCCACAACAGTATTGAAAAATAGGATTATGACACAAAATAAGGGGACCACACTGCAACCTCCGGGTCAAACCAATGTCTATAATCCACAACTCCCTATATAGAATATATCATATATAACATGGGGTAGTGACTATAGAAAAAATAAGACAAACCCACAAAACTCCATTTATAAATTATAGGATACACCATATCTAAATCCCCTTGAAATTGATACCCACTCAAAGGATAGAACTTCCCAAAACCCACCTTTGGTCCATTGCACTACATCCCTACTACACAACACAAGGCTTGGATATAATATGTCACAACCTAACCTCCACGCCACATATATTCCGTTTTTGTAAGTGGCTCTAAATTCCCAATACCCAAGACACTTCATTTTATGTAGCTCCACTATTCTATAATGACTAGTCTTATGACGTAGCAGTGGGCGCTACAACACAAAATCCTCTAAAAATAAAAATTTTCAGCCCGACTCCACTACCTTTAATGATATCCTCTGATAGAAACTAATAACACCTTGACAACGCAATATGAAGGAAAAATAGGATCCAGAACCTTAAATTAGATACCTCTCACACTATTCACATCCTCAACAATTACAAATCAAATATAGTGAGAATGAAAGAAAATGGGTATACCAAACAACCACTCTAAAAGATACAACAATAAACTCTTTATATTATATAATATAAACCAAATAATTCCAATGAAAAATGTGAATAACAATTAAAAATAAAAATACAACTCCAAAATACACTCCAATGAAATATAGAACTCACAATAAAAGAAAGTATACCATAATAAAAGTAATCATCATAAAACCGTATCCTAAAAGGTCAAAAACCAAATGTTAGAACTCAAAAATATAAGATATAAAAAATATCTTGGGGGTACTGAGGCCATATATACAACTCATATTCCACTGTACAATATTCCATTACACCTTAATTATAAAATAAATGAATCAATGTAATAACAAGCCCCTAAAAACACCTTCTCTTGTATGTATTGTATCTCTACAGTCCACTCCTACAATGTCATATCATCCAAAACATTAATGAAACCTCAATAAATGATTTGATGATCATCATTAAGCTAACGATGGTGTTGTGACATGTGAGAAACCTTTTGTATCCATCTCATCCATTAGAGATGTTATATTTAATATGACATTTATCTAAAGAGATAAAACATCTTGAAATGCCCAAAATATTGGGAGAAATATTAATTACATGACCTACCCTTTTTTGATCATAATGAGGAATAACCTTCATGATCAATTTTTCTCATATTTTGAACTATAAAGGTATCATAATATTAGAAAAATAAGATTTATAAGGATATTAAATGACCTTTATGCATTTATGAATCACATGAACCATATATTTCATATTCTATATTGTTCTGACCCATGAATAGATTACTCTCTAACACAAGAACAACAAAATGTTGAATTAGAAGGTCAGATATTAAAATCATTGAATGTTATTATACCAATTAGGGATTGAAAATTATTATTTCTTAAAAAAATAGTTTCTTCATCCATGAACATAAGAAATATTGAACACAAGAATGTAACATGTCCTCAATATTATGGATAGATATTTTTTTCTTACCATCCATCCATGGTTGGATTGTAGTGCTGAAGAATAACTAAGATATAAAATAATACTAGAGACTAATCAGATCCCTTGATGTGAAAAATGATTATAAAAAAATGATTATCCTTCAGACTCTATGGAGTATCACCACCTCTTATAGATAATGGATATCCAAAACAAACATTGAACACAACTCCTTGATCTCTATAAAGAGGGGTGGGTTCATAAAATTTACACTATCAGTTATATATTGTCATATCCTCCATATGATCAAGGGAAATAGGTAATGAAGTCCATTAATTTTTAATCCCACTTCCACTGAGGGACATCTAATAGATGGAGAAAACCACCAGCAACATTTTTCTCATATTTCACCTTCTGGAAGACATAAAATTCAAACAAAGTCAGTATAACTACATAAATCCACCATGGAAACAAAACATTTCTCTTCGAGCATAGTGAATATTTTTTATTCTACAATTTACCTCTACTGATGAGACATGAAGCTGATGAAGAACCCCCTCAGACAACACTGATGGAGATAAAAATAATTCTTTGAAACAACACCAATTAACGATCATCCTTAGACCTTCAATCATGATCATTAATAAGAAAACATGTTCTATCTATATCTCCACCTAATAATCCACTAGATGTGACTCTTACACATACTACCCAAACTACAGATACACATTCATCTATAAAATATAACATGTTCAATGAAACACTCCCTTATAAAGATATTTAATTTCAAACACTTATATTACTCAATATGAATCTCCAAATTCATGAACAACATCACTACATGACTTCATACATAGAAAATCGTCCACATTTATCTTTTTGGGGAATAAAAAGGCTTGAACTCATAATCATGTAATAATTTCATACAATATCAGGTCACAAGTTAATGTTTTAGGGTTATAATAAATATCCTACTGTATATTCATAGGTAAAAACCACAAAATCAACGTTGATGAAGAACTTTAACCACAATATTAAAGAAAAAAAGCTATCTTGAGATAATGGGTGGGATAGTTATTCTCATGAGAATGTAACTACTAAGACCCATAATAAACAACAGATAAATAAAATTTCAAAACACATCATAAAAAGTCATAAATATCCCAGAATCATAATAATGAACACATGCTACTAGAAATAAATGGACTTTTGCGCTAACAAAATTCTCTTTCATGTACATAAAAGATTCATGGAATAGGTTAATCCAAATTAATGATTGATCCATTTTGATAAATAAAATCAAAGGCTTTTCAACCCAATAGAAATAAGCTATGAACATCATTTAAATTCTTTCAAGACGAAAGAATCTTAACTACTCTATAGTAGTATTGGGGGATTCCCTGGAATTTATTGGTTTTATCTTAGAATGATCCAAAACTACACCATTATGGTGCATGACATAACCAATGTACTAAAATTCATGATCCCAAAACTAACACAATAAAAATTTTAGAATAGCTATTGGCAACGAAGAACTACCAATGTGGAAGTTAGGTGCTCTAAATTCCCTTAATTCAACATAGAGAACAATGGTTTCATCACTAAAAACCACCATGAACTATTTCTAATGTTTTCTAAACATTTTTTTCATTAAACCCATGAACATTTTCTGAGAATTCATCACACTAAACTAAATTACAATGAAATATTAATTCCCATGATGACATTAGAAATCAAAATTTCATGTATTATCATCCTTCACCCTCATTTGATGATATCATTAATGTATGACAATATTTAGGAAGTAACTGGCTCCTTTTTAGTTATTGAATAGTTTAGGAATCTGAAAAATAGGATATCTGTTCTGCACAGTCAATTGATTCAAGGGTGATAATTGATACATTGATAAAAACACCCATATTTTTTCCTCATTAATGAAATTAGTGCTTCACAAAGTGAAACACTTGGAAAAAAACCCCACTGTGGCTGATCATATAGATACATTCACATTCCTCATAACAAAGAAGGATCTATACAATACAGATAAATTGGGATTGGAGAACTTCTTGGTTTTAGCTCTATCAGAAAATTGATCTCTCATTGAGAGTTTATCACCAAAACCTCCTTAGAAAAAAAATTAGTGTTCTCTTATACAACCCTGGTAAAAATCATTAGCTAAACCTATGACTAAATCATAATTACATAATATATCAGGGAAGATAAGGGTAGATCACGATTCCAAAATAATTGAGGATCTCGATCACCAATGAATATAGAAGACTCTTCATCAACCAAATAGAAAAAAGCATATATTTTGATGTAAACCAAAATATACTACACTGAATATAAAAATTAAAAAACAATGATGATATTATGTGGAATTATTATTAAAAATAAGAAGTATCTTTAATAGTGTTTCTTCCCAAAAACAATATCAAAATATAGAAATAATTTATATGGAATGTCTCAACCTCTAACTGGAAAATTTAATGTCAAGGGACTTGGATGTCTCTCAACCACATATCAAAAAAACGATTGAGGGTTGGTTATATGAAGGATTTTGTTGCTCCTGAATAAAATAAGGTATTTAACTATGTTGAAAATAATAAAAGGTAATTATGAATGAGGTCTGAGTTTCTTGAAACTAACAATGATAGAGAATGATGTTGAACAAGACCTACTAAATAGATTCTTTGAACCTGCGGAATAATACCAACATGTGTTCTCTGTAATTTATGTGGATTAGGATCATATTAGGTTTATCCTCTTCCCACCCCATCTCATCTATTCTAATAAAAAATTATAGAGACCATATACTTCTACCTTAGCTGAAACTGACTCATGGAAGGAACATGAAGTTGAATTATTGGTTCACACTGATAGCATATAATTGATAGAAAATATCACCACTGATTATCTCTTTATCCATAAAAAACATGAATATGATCCCTCATAAATGCTTTGAGATTTTTTCTCAGTGATATTATTTATTGGGCCTATGTCAAACCCCTTACTAACTGAAAAAATATTCTATCAATTTAAATGGGAACCACATAACATATATCACAATTATAGAGACTCCTAAAAACTCCCCAATTTTTATAAGTAGGATTTCGATAATATATTTTAAATAAAATCATCTCTTTTGATATAATATATAGAATTCAATAATATGAACTTGGTTGTCTAGTTCTAGATCTGTATATATAAGTCCTCCTAAAAATACCCCCCAATGGAATGTTCATCTTGAAATAGGTTTGAATCAGACTAGAAACAGTACCTAAAATGTATCTCAAACTCCCACACACTAGAAATCCCATGTAGAATGGTATAAAACTCATGTAGACTAGAAACCATCAAGATTGAATAATGAATCATTGCTCAGAACTAGTCTGTGAACTTCTCTAATGAGACTTATGACTCCTTGTGATCCTAGATGTATAAGACCCACCACTACATTGGTAATCCACATAGTATTGTCATAGAAATTAAACCCAATACTCATTCAGAACATTGATTAAAAAAATCTAATAGGAACCTCATCGAACCATCCTTTTATGATGGAGTATGAAACATAGCATTTATACGTCTACATAATCTAGTTCTAAACCTCTTATAGTTTCCTCCTCCATCTATCATCATTATCGACCACCATTTTTTTAAATATCCTGTAATATCCTGTTGAGTATTCACTATGGATACAAAATGGTGACACTGACCTATATCCATACCTATAATAGATAAATTGTTAGTGACTCCTAATCCATGAATATGGAATAAATAACATTAATTATTTTATTAATTTTATTTGTATTTAAGGCTAACCCTAATCTGTTTGTGTACCCATTTGAAACATAGGCTCTAATTATAAGGATCCATGATAATTTTGAAAGTATCTACCCCACAAATAGTATCACATCTCTTCGTAGGCATTGTAAACTTATATTTCTATAAATAAAATCACAGGGGGCCCTAAATGTATATGTCTCCAACATTCATTCACAAAAACATCCCATAAAAAATTAGTTCACACAATTTTCTAGCAATCCATTTAGTACTCTAACATTAAAAAAACTAAAACTCATCATACCACTCTACCCAAACCATTGATATTAGTTTATCAGGATCCCCCCCAAAAGATACCACACCCATGATATCAATGAGAGAATGAGTATGGTTACTACCTGAGTCCTTCCTCATGTAGACCATGGGTTAGTTACTATCAATGAGGCTGCATAATTCATATTAATGAGAAGAATATACATAAAAAAGAACATGATGAAGTGTGAGATATGATAATTTCATAAGGAAAATAAGAATTATAATCATAAAATATATCATATGTTCATACATGTAATATCATATAAGATTAAAAAACTAGAAAAGAAATGTATAAGTACCAATTATAATTCTCAGATGTGACCATGATTACCAAAGAGATTCTCAAAAATAGAAGCTATTAATATATAGATTGATCTCCAAAATCCTCCCACCAACCAAAAAATAGTTTACATATATATCAGGTGGGTATAATTGATATAATAAGTTAGATACATTACAAAGACTCCCATATAATCGATAAATAAATACATTAAATTCTAGTGAACAATAACTGAAAATAAATCAACACCTAAATAAGTATACAGTGTTCTCTGAATTGGTATGGATAACTCTCACCCTGTATAACAAAAAATAGATCATGTATTATTGTTATGAAACAACATGGGTGAACTGTTACTACTTCCAATATAGTTTTCAAGTCTTCCCTATAATCGTATATCATGAACTATATATCTTCCCAAGTAAGTCATCCTAAAGACACCTAGGCTAAAGTATCATAATACAAATTTCATCCATCAAATCATTTAGTCATCCAAATTCACATCTCTCTATAATATCCATGTATTTTATGTGAGACACCACATCCCATATGACATTTCCAATAGATTGAGTAATAATCTGTAAATCATCGATACCCATGCACTAATGTAAGTTACCTGAAGACCCCAAAACCAATCATGTAATTCATATAATAATCCTTATGATACTATATCTAAAGATACATGAGTCTGAGGTGAAAATAATCCATTTTATCCCACAACACACATATATGATATACCTAAAACAATGAATATAAATAAATAATACTACCAAAAGAAGATGTCCTGGTTAGAGGGGGTTGGGATCCTTCTATCATCACTACAAAGAGATTGGGGAAACAACCCTCCCAGGGTCCACATGGTTTAATTATTCCTATCTATATGTGTGGAATAGCATATGAATTCAAAAAACATACATGAAATATTTTAACTCATAAACACAATACAAGAATAAACGTTTCCTAGTCTCAACTGTAGCTATCATTAATTGGAAACTATGGTGCAACTACTAGGGAATGATATCCTATAAGAACACACGAATTAAAGGAGATAAATTAAATTTATTTTTCACTTTTTATACTTTATATAATTTTAATTATTTAATTATCCATTAATTAACATTATTAAAAATAATTTTTCGTTAACCATTAATTATCATTGATTTAACCAAAGATTTATCATCCTTAATAGAAGACGATTATCTCTTTGTATAATCTAACCAAATCCATGGTTTATCATGATTAACATTAAAATTTTCATTCTAGAAAGAACCAACACAATTTTTTAAACAGTTATTAATCATTTGCCTTTCAATAATTCTCTTTACTCTAGAAAATATCCTATGATACCATTAATGATAATCATAAACAACAAAATCCAACCACCACACATCGTGGGGAAAGAAATAAAGAATAATTATAAATCCATCCATCAATCCCTTCACACAGATTCAATAAGAATTCATCCCATCTTGGAGCATAAAAATATTCCATCCCAAAGACAAACCATTCCATCATCTTGGTCCCATCCCCGACACCAACATTTAAATAAGTATTCATATCACCATCAATGATGTCAAAAAATAACCAAACATTGGGCCACCCTACCCATATTTCATCATCTATCCCATGATCATATCACATTTCATATGAAGGATCAAATAAATAGAAAACGAAAAGAAACTATAATACAACATAGACAAGAAGGATAATTGTCCCTAAATGAAATGAATTTTATTTTTAGATGAAAATGATCTCTAATGACATGCACCACAAGGGATCCCGCCATTATAAACAATAAAAACAGTTATTCCAAAACAATTATATTTATGAATTAATGGGTTCTTATTTCATATTGTATTAATATATTCAATTATAAATGATTAAGACTTTATTTAACTGAAGTACACAATTATAAAACGATACTTTTTATTTAATATTATTCCTCAGAATCAATTCCAATTCCAATAAACTATAAGAAGAACAATTATCATTAATCATTCATTTTATTATTATTCATATAAGAAATATTACCAGCTTTAGGTACTTTAGGCAATTACATTCATTCATTTAATAACTACTTAACAATAACCATGAACTAATAATTTATTTGATTTAAATAAAATTAAAAAATTACAGTTTCATTACAATTGGATCATAAAATTCATTATCCAAAAAACCAATTACTACATTAATGTTTTTATGAATTTAATCTGTAACAATATACTAATAAAAAATTAAAAATTCTAAATAATATAACATGGATACCACACTATCTTGTAATTATTGTGTAAAACCATTAATAGGGTGGAAAAAATCAACATTCAATCACTATTCACAAAACTAATTTCATTACCTATTTTGGTTTAAATTTTTTTATTTTAATTCCATTACAATCCAATGGGATAAAACATGTTTAATTTATGATTTCATTAAAATAAATAGAAGAAGTAATGAAACATTATCCATAAAAGTGTTCAGGTTCTTCTAGTGATAATGGTTCGTAATCACAGATCTATGATCACCACTCCTACAACAAAATTACAATCGCCCAAAAATGTCATTCCATAAAAACACTATCAACAATAAAGAATAAAATTATTAGAATGGTGGATATTATATTTAATAGTAATTAAATAAAAACAAGAGGAAAAACATATTGAATATAGGATAATCCATAATAAAAATTGTATAACCTAAAATAAATTTAAAATGATTAACCTATAAAATCCAAGGCTTAATCTATTTCTAAATGGGATTTAATGAATTCAAAAATAACAAATGAGTGACTAATTATTGATATTATGTCATGTGGGAAAATTGGGTTAAAAGGACTTAGTTGTATTTATAGGAATGTTAAAAAAATTCACTCTCATATCCCGATCCATAATCCCTCTACATAGTTGGAAAATAGGATCACTACAACGCAATATTATTGGACCAATCCATATGATAAAACAAAACCCATGTCTAAGATCTATGATGACCATTATGGCATGGATACTATTTAACTAAGGTGAGGGAATATGGTACATTATACCTCCAAATCACAAAATGCACATTTCCTATTGGGATGATATGCCATAACCTATATATTAGGAAGTGGCTACCACCTAAAACTGTAGAATTTCCCCAAACCAACCCTAGGACCCTTACTGAACAACCTTGACCCATGATCCACGAAGTAGATGTGAACTGAAATAAAATGTCCTCCATACCAAATATATGTAATTCGTTGGTAGTGGATATAAATTCCCCATTCATAGGACCCTACACTACACACAACCCCACTATACTCCAACGATTTTTCTTACGATGTAGCCTAAAGATACAAAATGATGAACCCTATACATCTGAGATTTTTTAGGCCAACACCCTCGACATCACCCCATGATTCCTCTTGGTACATACAAAACCTCAACCATAGTGGGGAAACTCACTCTGTTTATGAATAAAAACCGTACCAGTATGGAGCACCCTAATCCAAAATATGGAGGATCAATGTTAGAAAAATTCATGAGGAAAAACCATCAACATTCAATCAGACTACAAATCCATTTTTAGATGATCAATGGATAAATTCTATAGAGAATAAATTTCATGTTTTGGGAGTAGCAAAAAGAAAAATGCTTTCATGGTAGTTTCTCGCCTCACGAGATATACAGATCAGAGGAGGCCATTAATTCAAAATGAAAAGGAGGATGAAAAAGTATCAAATATGGAATAGAGGTATTTTTAATTGATTTTCATAGAAAAATACTTTCCTCGTGACCATCGAGTGGATATAGAAAGTTAATTTCTAAGTTTGAGGCAAAAGGAGGATGAGAATGATGAACTGTTTAAGGATTACATTACAAGGATAACAAGGCTTACTACAGATTATATACGTAACCCAAGTATTAATATTGATCAATTCTTTGATGGTTTAAAACCATTTCTTTGTAGATCATTATTCTCACAATCCTTATCATCATATGAATATTTTGTATCATGTACTGTCAAAACAGAAAATGAATTCTCTATGTCAAATGACTTTAAAGAAATGAAAGAGAAGTACAGATCTAGTGAACACTCTGTAATTAAAATAAGGGGAAGAAGGGAAAATTTGATTGTCCCTCCTGCAGTAAATGTGGGTCGAAACACCCTAGTAATTTCATAAAAGGAATGACAATCTTTTTCAAATGTGGTGAAAAATCACACCGTGCTCATGATTGCAAATGAGAGAAAGAGGCTATCAATGTTTACTGCTATAATTATAGGGAAATGTGGAGTTATGAAAATTAATATCCTATGTTCCAAGGAACCATACCTCGGAAAAGGACATGTGTGCAAGGAAATGTTTAAGTGATCACTATTTTTGAGGTTGAAGCTCTAAAAGGCAGGGTGATAAGTAATTTAATGGTTTCCTCAAGTATATCCAATTAATTATTTGATTCAAGATCATCACATTGTTTTATATCTTCCTAGTTTTATAAGAAGATTATGTACTTCTAAATTGATTTAAAGAAACAGTTATCAGTCAAAACTCCTATGAGAAGTATCATTGCATCAAAGTATTGTGAATGAGTCCCTATTAGGGTGTATAAATTTTATTTATCCGATAATATCATAATCATTACCATTATTGAATTTGATATAATCATTGCTATGGATTGTCTTTCAGGTCATTATGTGAAAAATTAATGTAAGAATAAGGAGGATACAATTTTTTATGTTGATATGGAATACATTATCTTTAGATACGAAATGTCACCATATATTTCTTATCTAGATCCACTCCTTGTAGCTCTACTAATTTTAATTATTGGAGATGAAGAGAGTGAAATAACTATGGGTTAGGAAAGGAAAGTTAAAATAGATGATAAACCTATTGTTAAAGAATATGATGATGTATTTCCGAAGGATTGAATTGGACATCCTCCAGAATGAGAAATTGTTTTTTTCCATTTATTTAATTTCAGGTTCAAGGCCCATATGGAAGACCCTTTATAGAATGGACACTATAGAATTAGTGGACCAAAGGAATCAAATAGATTATTAGAGTAATAAAGGATTTATTTTCCATGGTTTTTCTCTTTGGGGATACACATTTCTTTTAGATATGAAACAAGATGGATATTTGAGGTTGTGTATTGACTACATATAGATCAATTCAATAACAATAATGAAAAAGTATAACCTACCAAGCATTGATGATTTATTTGATCAACTTCTTGGAGCTCAAAATCCTTCAAAGATTGACCTTAAATCTGGATATCATTAGTTGTGTGTGATGAAGGAAAACATTCCAAAAACAACATGTTGAACAAGATATAGGCATTACGATTTTGCAGTAATGACTTTTGAAATGACTAGTGCACCCTCTCTCTTCATGGATCTAGTGAAAATATTTTTCATGGAAAATCATGATGAATTTTTATTTTTATATATTGATGATATCTTGGTATACTCCAAAATCTATGGGGATCATGAAAATCACTTGAGCACTATTCTGAAGACTCTTAAAAGAAATGAAATATATTGGATGTTCAGCATGTGTGAATTCTAACTTCATGAGATTTAATTTTTTGGCCATATTGTCTCTATGAATGGAATATTTGTTGATCCTTCAAAGATCAAGGGAATACATGTATGTTTATCACCAACAAGTATAACTGAGGTACACAGTTTTATTATTTTATCAGGTTATTATCGATTTTTTGTCCAAATATTTTCCCGATTTTCTAACCAATTAACCAAGATCACAAAAAAAGGGATTAAATTAGTTTGTACAAATGAGATTAAATTATATTTTTAAGAACTGAAGAGAAGAATATTCAATGATCTTATATTTACTCTGCCATCAGGAAATTATTGGTTTGTTATTTATAGTGATTCTTCAAGAAATTCACTCGGTTGTGTCCGTATATAGAATGGTAGGGTAATTTCCTATGCATCATGGTAGCTATAATTCATGAAAAAAACAATCCCATTCATGAAATTGAGTTATAACTATAATCATTGATCTGAAGATATAGATACACTATCTCTATGGTGAAAAAGGTGATATTTATAATGATTACAAGAGTTTGAAGTATATTTTCTAAAAAAAACTCAACCTAAGGAAAAGGAGTTAGGTCGAATGACTCATGGATTATGATTTCACCATACACTACCACCATGGGAATGAAAATACGGTGGAAGATTCTTTGAGTAGAAACGATCATGGAGTTTTAAACAATATGTGAGTTCAAAGAGAACCTATGTTCATATATCTAGAAATGATAGATATGGGAATAATCATTGAAGGTGAAACTGTTGAGTCCATATGTTTTTATGACATTTCCATTCCATTATGTTTTGAAAATCACAAACACTATATCTCAGAGAAAATTTAATTTTCCCGAAGATTTATCTTAATAAGGTAATTTTCATTCCTAAGTAAATTTTATCATTATCTTTATTATCATTATTCATGATTTAGTTTCTCATATTATAAATCATTTTATTTCTAATGTTTAACAATCATTTTCATATCTAAATTGTCATATTCCTATAAATACTTAGATATCATGTATAATATTTTGAGGTTGTGAATTCAGATTCTGAATTCTTGGAAATTCAGACTGTGAATTCCTCTGAATTCTTCTGAAATTCAGATTCCAAATTCTATGAAATTCAGATTCTAAATTCAATGAAATTAATATTCCGAATTCCTTGAAATTCAGATTCTGAATTCTCTGAAATTATGATTCTAAATTCTATGAAAATTAGACTCTAAATTCATTAGAATTCAGGTTCCAAATTCCTTAGAATTCATGTTCTGAATTCCTATGAATTCAGTCTCCGTAGTCTATGGAATTTTGATTCCGAAATCCTGGAAAAACAAAATATACATATCCATGTAATATATATTCTGAATGTTTATTTGATTATACTCCGAACATTGTTTTCCTAGACTCTGAAAAGTGGATTTTGTTAAACAACCATATTTTTATCACACTTTTTTTAGTTATGAAACAATTTTTTACATTTTTTTCCTAATTAACAATAGTTTTAGTGACATGTGTATAAGTCCTTATAAGATTCAAGGAAAAAAATAACCGTTGGATGAGGGAGTCGACCGATGGAAAAATTCCTATAAATAAGAGCCCATTTGAACTAGCTTATGACTGACTTGATAACTCTAGATATTACATTCTTCTAAAGTAACTTCTAGAGAGAGAGACTGTCATGCATTGTTCATAATAAACATCTTGTTCAGATAGATTCAAGCGACTCTGATTGTTGCTGTGTACAATCAAGGACTTTCGGGGATAGGAAAAAATACGTGTCGGCTACCATAAAGATCGAGGACATAATGTTATATGAAGAAAGAGGTGCCGAATACCTTAATTTTTGAGGACATCATTTATAAGAAATACATTGGTTCCAACTAAGTTAATTTTATAGGACATCCATGATAAGAAATACTGAGGTGCTGACTACCTTGATGATCGAGGGCTTGCGGGGATAGAAAGAGAGACTCCAATATTATAAGTGGGGGATCACCCTTTTTTGGGTATGATATAAATTCTTGAAAGTATAAATCTAGAGACCATTATCCAATGTGGTTGGATACCCTTAACATTGGGGTAAAATATTTCATACTTGTTACCTATATTGTTTCATGTTTATTTTTTGCTGCATTTTGATTAATAAAAAAAGTATAAATATAATATACATTCTTTTACGTGTACTCAGATTAGTAAGATTCTATAAGCATTAAGGTATAATATTTGTCCTTATAAACTTTTATTATGTTTCATTTCTGGAAACATATTTCTAGAATCATGAATGTTTTTAGAATGAAGAGGTCCTGTGAATTTACCTTATTTAACATTGTTAGACATATAATGTTTTATATAAACTTTAAAAGTTCCAGAAGTATTTTTAATGGATAAAATCTACATCCTTTTATATATTGAGCATATAATTTCATTATTTTAATCCTATAATTGGTATCAAAGGAGGTATTTGAAATACATATATTCACATATATGTTTTCTCATGTAGTTATTATTGTTATATATTTTTATTGATTATGATTTTTTATCTTTGTTTAAATACTTTTATTTTTTACCAGTTTCTGTTGAAAGATATTTTCTATTAGAAGGCATGAATGAATGTTTGTACGATTGACAATATTATTCCTACTAGAACACTTATATATGATGGGAATGTTTATGAATATTTGATAGATTGTATGAAGACATTTGTTATTAATACTATAGTGTATAACTTCGTTATGATTAATAGAGATTATAAGATTCTTGATAAAAAGTCCTAACGTTTACTAATCAAGAACTATCAGAATATCAACAAAACTACATGGTACACAATAGTTTTTTGGATTCCATGAACATGAATATATATAGGCAGACTTCTTCTTGTGAAGCTGAAAATTGTATTTTGATAAAATTCAATGATACTAATTTTGGAACATCAAATTTTATAGAAACTATAAGAGATATCCATTGAGAAGAATATCATGTATTTCTATTTCATTATCGAGAACCAGTGTGCATGTTACAAAAAATATTTCTGACTATTATTAACTATTTATAATCCATGGGTGAGAACGGTTTAGATGATGAGGCACTTGTAGAAATGATTATAGATATCATTCTTGGTGAATGAGAATCTAAGATAACAACTATTGATGGGAATTTGAAAGTATTTCAAATTACTCTTGATGAGATTTTTGAAGTCTTCTTCATCATGATACAAGAATGAAAATAGATACTGATTTGAATAAAAATAAATAATTATAATGAAAGTGTATCCATTACTAATACTAAACAAATGGCTCCTGAATGGGTTAAATGATATTTGTAGAAGAACATCACTATTTTATCTGAATCAAGAAAAAATAAACATTATGACAATGAACTATCTGCTCATGAGTGATAGATGATGAAAATCGTTGGGAAGAAATAGTTTTTTTATAGATTTATGAATAAATAAATAAAAATAAATAAAACTCTAAATTCACTTGTTAAGAATCAAAAAGAGAAGGGCATATTGGATAGATTTTCCAATGCATAGGAGAAGGGATAGAAAGGAAAATTATTCTAAGAATAATAGAAATAAGTACTATAAAGCTATACCTAAGAATGTTTTGAAAGCTAATGACGCCTAGTGTGCTAGTGGTGGGGACTCTTCGGATAAATCCTCAGAGTATGAGTCATATGGTTTGAAGAATATTGATTTAATTTCCATGTCACCCATTTAAAATCATTTCATAATGGCTAAGGTAAACAATTATGAATCTATAACTAATGTATCCTTGAATTCTAATTATAGTGATAATAAACATTATGAATATTCGAATGAATAATCTTTTTTCTTCCTGAAGATAATACTTTACTTACTTACGGAAAAGTGTCTTGGTTTGTTAAGATAATTTAGAAAAAATTATAATCTTAAGAAAAAGCTTGATAAGAAAATTCTAGAATTTATATACATACTAAAGAAATATCAAATCCTTTTTAAGATCTTTATAAGAAAATTTATGATTTTGAAATTATTTCAAAAAAACTTGAGGAAGTTAATTCTGAGAAAGATAAACATTATAAGGATATAGAAAAAGTAATTTCTAAAAAATTATTTTAGAGACTAACTATAGTGGTAAAAATACTATTTTTAGTATAAATTCATTGTTATTATTCTGAAGATAGAAATATTTTCCATGATTAATTGGATTTCAAACATTTCCTTAGGTAAGGAAAAATTTGATAAGATGTATTTCCAAAGTAAACCTCGATAGAATAATTAGGGATTTGGTTATACTGATTCAAAATCTATTTTTTGTAATAATAATTTTGTTCCTCAATGTTCTCCTTTCACCACTATGTGTCAGTCTGGTGGGCTTTGGGAGAAAAATCGTTCCTTGAAAAACTCAGTATTTAGTTTTTGTTAAAGCTTATCTTTCTATGAAAATGTAGATTCCTAATATTTTTCTTTCTTACGTTTCCAGATCCATGAAATATTGGGTTATGAAAGTATAACACTCTTATTTTTAGAAAAATAATGATAATACCAACAGCGATACATGGTATAGGGATATTGGATGTTCCCAGCACATTACTGGTAACAAAAAATTCATTGAAATTATTATCAAGACGAATGGAGGGAAAGTATCTTTTTAAGATAATGCCAATGGGGAAATTATTGGTATCCGTAACATTTTTTTCTTGAATTTTTTTAAAATGAATTTTTTATTAAGGGTCTTAAGAAAAAACTTATTAGCATATATCAGTTAGCTAATTAAGGTTACCTTGTGAATTTTTGGAATGATGAATATTTACCACACAATTACAAGGTAGAATTTATTCTTCCTACCCGTATGCATGATAATTTATAAAACCAACACATAGATGACCTTTGGAGCAATGAAATACCTTGTCTTAGTGAAATGGAAGATCAATCTAGGTTATGTCATAGAATGTTAGGACACTATAACAATTGTAACATATTCAATCTCTATAAGAAATGAATAGTTAAGGATATACTAGAACTTTTCATTTATTTGGAGATTCATTAGCTACTTGGTCATGAAAAAATCAACACTTAGTAGCACTTTCCACTGCTTAATCTGAGTATTTAGCAGCTTGGAGTAGTTGTGCTCCTGTTTTATGGATCCACACACACTCACAGACTGTTGTATGATCTCTACGGAAACAAAAATTATTTTTGATAATACTAGTTCCATCGTATTATGTAAAAAAACATTCACATCACTCTTGTGAAAATCGCATAGATGTTGGGCATCACTTTTGTAGGGATCACACACAAAAAGGATATATCATTCTTCAATTTATCAGAACGCACGATCAACTTGCTGATATTTTCACAAAATCATTACCCTCCGATATATTTGAAAATATTAAACATTATATAGGAATGATAACCATAGGTTAATCTTCCATATTAACTTCTTGCTGAAACCTATCACCACACAGTAAGAAAATCCTTTTCAAGGGGGGGGGTTCATTTTTTTGGTAGTCTAAAATTTTCATAGTCAAAATTTTTGTAATCTAAATTTATGTTAATCAAAATTTTCAATGTCAAATATTTTTGTAATCTAAATTTTCGTAGTTAAATTTTTTGTACTAAACATTTTTTTGCAGTTACAATTTTTCACATCAAATATATTGTTATCAAAAAATTTCCGAATAATTTATTTTCATAAGATATATTTTTTTTCATAAACAAAATATCATCAACTCGAATTTTCCTTATTATGAATAATTCCCATTACAATTTGGAAGGAATATGTTCTGTTATATGTTTTCGTAATCATGTTTGTACTTGTATATTTTTATACTAGTTTAAAAAACATTATCATATTCACTTTTTTATTAAATCCGTATTCTTATCATAAAAAACTCAAAAGGTTAGAACCTTTCAAATTCCTTATTTGGTTTTCATCTCAACCGTTAGATTTGATTAGAAGTTGTTTAACTATTGGACCAACCGATAAAGTTGAATTGTTGCCTCAATTTCCATTATAAAGCCTCACTTATGGTTATCCCACATCTGTTTTTCATGATTTTACATATTGAAGTTATGCCTCGGTATTTAATTCTGTTCCAAATCTCAAAAGTTTCCTTAGTTCTGAAAGTCTGTTGAAGCTTCTCCTCAGAACAACATGTTAGCTGTTAAGGAAATTTCTGAATAGAAGATTTACCGAGAAAGGTTAGTTGATCAGAAGTTTCTCTAAATTTATAATTCTATTATTTCTAGGGATTTTTTGTTGAATGGATAGGAGATTCATTGTATTTAAAAACCAGAGGCACAATATCTGGTCTATCTGGACTTTTTTATTGAGTTATATGAGACAACATGTTTCGTCATTAAAGAAGGTAGAGACGTGTTCTTCTTCATGTGTTATGGGAATACCAACTCTCCTTCATACCACAAGTTAACAAGTTTGATTGGAATTCCTTATGAAATAGAAGCATATTTCAATACTCACAAATTACTTGATGTATCAGGATAATTTGATAAAGAATGTTCCATTGAGTGTCATGCCCTGAAAGGATCGAAGACTCCAAACATTTTTCACTTGTTTACGAATTTACGGAGTCTTGAATAGTGGGTTTAAGGCCATATAATTCCACGAAATGTGGATAAGGATACTTTGAAAATAATTGATATCTATATGTTTGATTTCATAGTGAACCTCAGAAAGAATAAAATTATTACGTATACGTTGGTGAAAATTGAGAATATCAAGAATGGAAATCTGAGATCTCAAATTCTTATGTATCAGAAAATTCTATCAAAGATTATAGAACTTGTTTAGAATAATTCATATTTCCATGTGGTTCCATGCTAAGAAATTATAAGGTAATGTTGTTGAGTGATGATATCCTAAGGAAGATGAAGGCTGGACTCTCTACTGAGTCGAGATAATTTTATGATCTATCTATAGAAGAGGTAGAAGCTTTTCCAAAGAAGATTGAAGTGGATGAAACCTCTAATAAAGGTAGAAGGAAGAGAAAGTCTATGGACCCTAAAGAAAATTGAAAAACCCATGCTGCTAAGGAAATTCAGTCCACACAACTGATTCCAAAAAAATATTATACTGATGATGTAGCGGATAAGTTGAGAGATGATAAGAAAAATATAAATGAAGGGGACACTAAGTATGTCATGGACCCTTCTGAAGAAAAATCTTTAAGAACAATGGTTTTTGAAGAGCTTGAGAAGCAACAGAATGAGAAGAAACAAATGAAGTCGATGTCTTAGGCTAAGATATTTTAATCACTTCACAAGGATGTAGAAAAATCATCATAACAAATTAAGGAACCATAATCTTTTTTATTAAAACCATTTCTAGAGACTCTGAGAAAGAAAGTAGTTATTCAGGAATCACATCATGAAGAAGAAAATGTTGAAAAATAATAAGTTTAAGAAGAAGAATAAGATGGTGGTGGTTATTCAGAATACATAATAATGAAAGTTGAAGATTACCATGATAAGGAAAGTACATATTTTAAATTGTCGATCCAGACATCCCAAGCCGAATACTCAAAACATGATATACTAGGTAATGAAGAGAATGATTAGGAAAAAGTGAAAAAAAAACATAAGAATATGAAAGCAATAATCATGACTTCGTTTATTTGGATGATCAGGTAGCCGATGTCGAGGAAGAGAATATTGAGAATGAGAAGATTGTTCAACTATCTGATAGTGAACACATATCTCCCAAAGATCAAGACATCCTTCATAGAGCAGGTGGCAGTAAATACACATAGTAAATCTATGGTGATGAAGAAAGATGTTGGTGCATAATCAAAGTGGAAAGCCGAGGATATAGAAAAATAATCCTCGCAGACCAAATAATAGGATTCATCATCATATTCCCTCAGACAAGATTTAGTTATCCGGTCATTGAAAAAATCTGGTTAGTACTATTCAATTATTCTCAAGCATAGAATCAAGATGTTAGATGCTTCATCATACAATATATATGAAATCATATTCAAAATCTATAGTTAATGGAAAAATGTGTCGGACAAGATTTATATTTCAAAATCATCCCCATTGGTTATAAGGCTCATAAATGATGTTTCAAGAAGATTACCAGGTCAAAGAAGAAAATTAAAAAAACGAGAATCTTCAGTGAATTTCATGATAATTTAAAATATGCTTTTGATACCGTAGATGAGAAATTCAAGGTTATTTAAAATACTTTCGAGGAAAAGATAATCCTATAAGAGACTACTCAGATGAAGGAAGTTAATGTTCTGAATGGAAATATTAATTATGTGGCCATGAATTGGAATAGGGAAAGGTATCTCAGAATTGACATTAAAGAGAAGCTTGTTAAACAAGAAGATGTGTTGAAGGCTCAAGAAGACATTCTTAAGGCTCAAGATGAAAAAAAATCAGCCTTATAGAAGAAAAGTAAAGATCATGATACGTTTCTAAAGCATGAAGAAGAGAATCATAAGGATCTCAAGAAGAAGTCTTGAGTCTTCTTTTGTACCCTGGTTAATTCCCTGCTGGTGTAAGCTCATTACACCTTGTGTTTGTAACAAAACATTCTTGATTTTAATAATTCCTCTTAGGGGCATGAATTGGAAAACCAGTTCATGTCACCACATTTCTCTCTAAAAAAATTAATGTTTCAGGTGCCAATTTATTTCCACACTCTTAAGTATTTTTTAAAAATCACAAATTGGGAGAAAGGAATGATAAAAAGAATACAATGTAAAGAATAGATTTCCCTGTGCAAGGGAGAGATCATCTAAGGGAATGTTCTTATCAAAAAATATTTTTTTATGCATGATAATGTATTGTCTCTGTTAGGAAATCAAGAATATGATCCTTAGTGATTTCAAAGCATAAGAGGGAGTTAGTTGTATTCACTTTGATCAAAATGTAAAGGATGACATGTTATTATTTCCATGTCCATATATTATTTTTCATAAGGATTTTTGTTATAACGACCCATACATTACAGAAATTGTTATTACATCAAAATTGAAGCACACTTATTACAACATATAACTAATCCATGAAATGACTAAATAGGTATAGTGTCTTTAGAAACTGGGAAACATAAACAACTGGTTCATAAATCATCTATATTGTCTCCCTTTTATTTTTTCTTATCTTGAGTCCCTTTTGGCATATAATGCATAATACACTTCATCCTAACATTTGGAAAATAAAACATACAAAATGGTGAGCTCATATTCTTCGTAAGGGTAAACAAAGGAAATATCAATCATATCATATTTACAAGAACATTACATTTTGAAAATCTTAACATGCATAAGAGATCATAATATCAAAACATGGGATAAATCATGGTAGTGAAATGTAATCCCAATAATCATAAAATAAAACATTAAATTTTGTGGCATACACACATAATCATAGAGAATCATTTATTAGTAGCCAAGACTCATTGCCAAGACTATCGTTGTGGTCGATGTCCATTTCTGAACCGCGTTCACTCCCCGTTTGAGTCCTGTATCACTAAACCGGATTAACCAGTCGTTCTAGACATGTCTATCTCATGAGATATAAATCTATTCCCAATGCATTGGTGGGATATATAGGTCCCACCCACCTCATAATGAAACCATTATTATATGTGCCACAATATAATAAATCATACATCATTGCATGACCCATGTAATAAAAATGGGATTCTTAAACATCATTCCATCATAACATAATCCATATAAGATAAAAGGACATCAAAAAAATTCCTTCATAACATAAAAAATCAATGTAAAAATAGGGATAGAAACAGAACCCTATATTATCTTAGATGGAAAATAATTTTGATAAAATGAGTGAACTCCATTCTTGAGGAAAATATCCTTTATACTTCAAAAACATTTTTCCTTTATTAACATGTCATACTATTTTAAACTAAAAGATGATGATTAAAAATAAACTAGAAAACTTGTAAAGGAAGCATCATGGATATAATGTTCTAGGAAATTGTCACGACCCATCCTCGGGGCCCGTGCTGTGACTACCCCAAGCCCGCCTTCCATAGGCCAGGGGCTGGCGACTAGCACCAAAGGAGTAAATCCCGATAACTGGGAAGGCATTTCCTTTATAAAAGAAAACAAGCACCATAGAGTAAGAAAGCGGAAAAAGTAATCACTAAGTAGAAGAGAAGTGCTGAAAAGTAAATGCGCCAGAATACAAACCCAAAAGAAAGTACAACTACAACTGAACAAGTACAGCAGAAAAGAATACAGCTGGAAGGACAGAAGCAGCTCCTGGATCGTCCTCCTCGGATCCTACCTGAAGGGTAGGTACAGATGGCGCAGCTCCTGGTCGTCCACCACGGATCCTACCTGAAGGGTAGGTACAGATAGCCTCCTCCACGCTCTCATCCGTCATCCTCCTCCGTGTGCCGTCTGGTCGTGTAGTCCACCTTTGGGTACTGACTCGTCGTGTAGTCCACCTCCAGGTACTGACCAGTCCTCGAACACTCGGCCTCCTTCAGCACTGCCTGTCGTCTGCAACCAACACAACATGGTGCGGGCATAGCCCGTGCAGGGGTGAGTATAACGATACTCAGTAGGGACCCCGAGACCCTCAAGGTCTCACTAAACCAACAAGGATAACCACAAATAAGATCTCAACAGATAACCTCTACTTAGGTATATGCCCATACATATGCCTAAGTTATCAAGTAACCCATCTCAATAACGAATAAACACAAGGATTATGAAATCAAAGGATAACCACTACCCAGGTATATGCCCATACATATTCCTAAGTTATCAAGTAACCCATCTCAATCATGAGGAAACACAAGGATAAAAAGATTCAGCTCAAACCGGGATTTTCATTATCGAAACCGTAACTGCCGAAGAGCTCTGTCTCTGGAGTGTATAGTGGTCATGTCACGACTCTAACGTACTGCTCACTAACCTAAGACTGCTGAGTTACTCCTTTCGAGTACCGCGGGTCAGCCACCCAAACACAGTAGTGCTTCCCGCTGAGGTATGTAACACAAACACAGTAGTGCACACCCCTTAGTAGCCTGCTGAGGTACTCTCCAGACGAGTATCGCGGGTCTGCACTGTCACACAGGTAGTTCTCCATCTGCCATGGGTCTACACCTCAGAAGTAGTGCTCCATCCACTAGGCTAGTCGACTCACTCCAAGTCGAGTCGGTCAAGCAGTCGTCAGGTTTCAGTCAGCTACACGGTCTCCGTACTTCGCACGCTCTTCTCTGGAAGGGTCTGCTCCATGAGCTACAGGTCGATACTCCATGTATCTCAAAGTCCCACAATGAATTTTCTCAAAGGACCGCCTCGTCATATGGGTCTCAACGCAACAGACGGCGCGTCAATCGGACGCCCGGTCTGTGAGTTATTAGCATTTTCGTCCGAGGGGCCCAGTTGGTTTCGTGTGCGAACCAACCCGGCCGTATCTCAACAGTACCCCGAACACCGATAGGGTATGTTCATGGGGACCATTTCTCAACGTGATCACCAACGCCGCTGACGGTTCGTCAAACAGACGTCTGGTCGGAAAGATATCAGTTTTTCCGTTCCAGGGGCCCGGTTGGATTTCGAGTACAGTCCAACCCGGCCGTATCTCAACTGCATCCAAAACTCGGGCGAAGTATTCCAAAAGTTCCATCTCAACAAGAGGAAAACAACGAGACAGAGGGCGCGTTAATCGGACGCCCGGTCTGTGAGTTATTGGCTTTCTCGTTCCAGGGGCCCGGTTGGTTTCGTGAGCGAAGCAACCCGACCGCACTCCGACGACATCCAAACCTCGATCAGAGTAAGACAAAAGATTCGTCTCACTTAGAGGAATCCATCAAAGTTGACGGCACGTCAATCGGACGTCCGGAGCTCAAGATATAAGTGTTTCAGCTCCGAGGGCCCGGTTGGATTCGTATCCGAACCAACCTAGCCGAACCCAAAGTAATCTGAAACCTTGAGTGGGATATACTGAAACGACCGTCTCGCTCCAAGGATCGCGTTTCCGCTAACGGCGAGTCGTTTGGAGGCCCGTAGCTCATGTTACGTGCATTTGACCGAAAGTGGTCCGAAAATGGGGGGTCTGCGCCCGGGCCGACCCGGCCCGGCCGGCGCGGCTTAGCCAGCGCGGCCGAGCGGACACCGCGAGCGGGGTGTGCGGCTCCCCCTACCTTCGCTGCTAATTGAGGGCGGCGACGAACCGCCGGCTGCCTCCCTTCCGGCGGCGTGCCGGCGCCGCCGTGCCGGCGGGGCGTGCCGCCACTGTCTTCTGCGGACCACTGGACGCGCTCCGGTGGTCCGTTTCTCCTACCGTCTTCACCTATGGTCCTCCCGGGACCCGACCTTCACTGCGGAGGCCTCAAAATTACCTTGCGGCCTCGTTTGTCATTTCCCGTCAAACCGCACGTCAAAAACGAAACGCGCCGTGCCCCTTCGCCGTGGCCCGACTCTATCCGCAGATGTCTTTGGGTTTCTTCGACGTGGTGCGACAGCGTCACGTCCTTGTTCTTCCTTTCACGGCGCGGCGCCACGGCACCGCGCATTTTCTTGTCGCATGATTCTGCGAGCTGCGACGGCACCACGCCTTTCCCATTTCAATCCACAAGGAACCATCATGAAAAAAAGGAGGAGGGTCGTCCGTGTTTTTGCGGTCCGGCCCCCTCGCGTTATTCGAAAACAGTTGGTTTTAAAATCCACGAAGATCGTCAAGGTAATAATCACGAACAAATAAAATAATAATCCTCAACATAAACCCGCATGAACGAATGATCCGCGGATCAAAATGGAATTGGTTGGTCCACGCTCGTCGTTCTTTTCTGAAAAGATAATAGAACACCAAAAATAAAAACCCAACTCGCAACATAATCTTTGTGAATCAAATTAATGTTTATTTGATCCGCGTTCTTTGATTTAGAAGGAAGTAGCATGGGGTTCATTAATATTTCATAAACAATTCCCTACCATGGGTAAAATCCGATCGGAAGGAGGCGTCATCGTTTGAGGTTCGTCGCGGTATGGCGTCGCGAGGATGACGATGTCGAAGGGGGACATCGATGTTCATTCGACTCAAGGGAAGTTGAAGTCATCATCGCTTTCTACCCGATTCTGCTTCCGAGCTTGTTCGTTGATCCATTGACGATGAAGGGGAAGAAGAAGATCCGTTGAAGAGTCTCGCCGCCGAAGCGGAGAAGTTCCGTGGAAGGAAAACGAGCGTTCATCGTCAGTGGTGGCACGTTCTTCATGTTCTTCGCGAAGGAGGAGGAGGAGAGGAAAACTCAGCGCAATGCCTCCCGACCCCAAAATAAAATGAGGCTAAGGACTTATTTTATTGTTTTCCGCCAAAGATTTCAAAATTCAAATGACGTAACCCTCCCAATTAATTTCAAAGAATTAATTGTAAAACTTAACTGCCCAATTAAATAGAGGCATTAAGAAATTAAGGAAACGCGTCGGTTGACTTCGTTTAATAGGGGGGTGCGGGTGTGTTACATAAGAATAAAAGAAATGGTGGGGCTCATGTGGGTCCCACCTCACAAATATCCTACCATGTGGGTAGGATATTTTGAATTGCACCCTATCTTTTTCAACCCATCTTAAGTAGCATAAAGTGATCTTTAATCAGCTTTAAGTGAAATGAAATAAAATTGTCATGCAACATTATTTTATTTGTTAACATAAACCCCAAAAATTAAAAAGCTCAACCGAGCAAACATAACTCCAAAAGAGGCATTTCTAAGCAAAAATCGGCGCTGTGATTCCATCAGTGCCCTCGGAATTCGATTCTGAGCACCGGTTCAAAAGTTAGAAAAACCCGCTCGTTCGTTCGCTGAACGTACCTGAGCCAAACTTCAGAAATTTATTCCGGGCACACCGGGCCTCAGAATCAGGCGCCGTCAGAAACTGCGTTCTTGTAAAATCCCAAAGAAAATTAGAAAAAAAATTCTCTTGAATTTTACGGGTCGTTACATTACTCCCACCTCAGGGATTTACATCCTCGTAAAGCTTTAACATAAACTAGGGATACAAAAACGGTACTGAGCATGCATCTGAGCCTTCCGCTACCGTGTGCTCACCTAGAGGTTCCTGTACTTCCCGTGAAAGCGCACTTGAGGAATAGGCCATACTCGAAGGATGTGATCCTATCGATCCTCGATCCCTACTGGATCCTCTATGAAATACACTCCATCGCCATCGTCTAGCTCCTCATGGTCGATGATATGCGAAGGGTCGAGCACGTATCTCCTCAGTAGAGATACGTGGAAGTCGTCGTGCACCTGGTGCAACTGAGGTGGATGGTTCAAGCAGTAAACCACCCCACCTACCCAGCTGAGGACCTAGAAATGTCCGTTGAACCTCGGAGATAACTTCCCGCCTTGGCCACATCTCTGTAAATCTCGTCGAGGTGAGACCCATATAAGGACGTGATCGTCATCATCGAACTCCAGAGGTCTCTATTTTCTACTAGAACTGAAACTCAAAAGACTGCTGCCACGAGGGTATGGTTGACTGACTAAAGAGTGATTGGTCGCACCCTCCTGTGAACGAGTTTATCCCATGATGCCTGGGTTTTCCTTTTCACCGACCAAGGAAAACCCATCCCGACGTTTGCCTAAAACCGTCAATTTGAGTATGAACAGTTATTACCCATTCCATACTAAAACTAACATCGTAAGGCCTCAACGCTGCCACCAAGAGATTCCAACCGAAACTCTCGCCCCGTGGGTCTGACCACACCGTCGGCGTAGGTGTGATCATTGAGTCTCCTCCCAAGGTATCTCGAAACGTGAGGGTCAAGTCCACAGCTAATTGGAAACTCTTGGTCTGGAACATGATTTGTGAAAGCAAGGAATGATTCATATCGACGTCCATTACTACAACAGCTAGTAGTGGACACAAACTGTCCCTTGAATAATTTCTAGAGCCATTGGGTCACACTCCTTGACCGCAAGCAGCCGCACTTTTCCACCGCCCTCCAGCTCCCTGAGCCTGGTGGGGATAACTAAGGCGGGTGGTTGTAGCATGTTAAGATGTACACGACCTCATACTGCTCTCCTAGCTATGCCTCCACGTCTGCTGCCTCGCAGACTCATCTATCCTTAAAGCTTCCACTTCTTGAAACATTTAACACACCCGAGTCTCTAAGACTGGCACCGGTTTCCTGTTTCTTACTGCACTATGCAGTCTTCATCTGCTCTTGGATGACCTGGACCTTCTTTAGTCTCACAAGAGCTTCTATGATTTATTCTTTTTCCGATAAGAGAAATCCGGTCTCATACCCTGGATGAACCACATTCGTTGCCTAATACAGTCATTCCCAACATGAAGATGCATTCATGCCATGGATGACGTCGTAAAGCCTCGACGTAACTACCATGAGATCCAACTGTCACTCTCGCCTCCAAGGGTCGAGTCACACTGTCGGCATCAGTGTGAGGTCACTGGATCTCCTCCAGTAGAAATCTCAAAAGTGAGGGTCAAGTCAACATTCTTAACTAGGACCACTCAGTATCAACCAAACAAAAAGGACAGGAAATCAAACATCACAAGATAAGTGTCTTTTTATTATTGCACCTCATAGTACAAAGACACGAATACAAAAGCAACATGGAAGTAGAAGTACAAAGGACGTATCCACTAGTTCTTCTCCTGTCCACATGCTCTCGGAGATCTACTGCCTTGTCCACTGCTCAGTTGTTGCTCATGCACCAGCCGCTGCTTCTGTCTCGGTGGCTCTTCCAACTCCCGCTGATCAACCGTACGAGTATTCGGACCATCACGTGCCAGGTGACCCTTTCCGCCGCATGAGTAACACAACCTTCTTCTGGAATGCCTAGCTTTGTTCCCACCACGGGTTCCCTGCACCACCGGTCCTAAAACCCGAGATCTTCCAACTGCTGGTCTGGTCCTCCGGGACCTCTGCATTATCTATCTACTGCCCACAGATGACTCGGAAACTGATCGAAAACCATGCGGCAAAGGCAGAAGCTCCTGTACATGCTCAGGGTGTAGAGCTACGTGCACAAACTCCACCCTGAAGAAGGTCTTGATGTCTTCCCATGCTAAATTCATCCCGTCGCAAAACTGGAACAAGTGGCTCCACCACCTGCCTGCTGCTTCCAGATGGAGGCTGGCAGCAAAGATCACCATGAAGTCTGTCGGCGTCCCCACTAGCCTGAAGACTCTCACCATAGCCTCTAGCCAATCCTCATCCGCCTGCGGGTCCATATCTCCCCGGAACTTGGGTGGCCTCTGGCGCTGGAACTCATGCAGCGCACTCAAGTAGTGGGCATCGCCTACTGCTGGGGCTGGTGGCAGCGGTGGCCCAATGTATGGTAGTACCGCTGCTGCCTCCGCTGGTGCCTCAACTGCAAGAGGGCCCTGTACCGAAGCCTCATCGCTCGACAGGCTGTCAGCACGCACATACCTCTGGGCTCTAGCTGGTCGTCCGTGAAAAGGCATCCTGAAAGAAACATCGTGACACGGTAAAACGTTTATACCTGGTAAGCTGACCTGGGTTGAGCTGACATTTAAAAACTTCTGTAAACACACACGCAATCAGTGTTTTAGTGCACAAAGTCGGAAATCAGTTTTCAGGGTTCTGGTGTATGGATACGTCGGCCGCCCGCACCAACACTGGACTCCCTTAACTGAAAACCACACTCGGTAATCTTAACACTATTTCTTCACAGGAAGAAAATATCAGTGTTATAAGTTCTGCGGTAGAACCGACTCCTCTGATACCAATTTGTCACGACCCGTCCTCGGGGCCCGTGTCGTGACTACCCCATGCCCGCCTTCCATAGGCCATGTGCTGGAAACTAGCACCAAAGGAGTAAATCGCGATAACTAGGAAGGCATTTCCTATATTAAAAAAACAAGCACCACAGAGTAAGAAAGCGGAAAAAGTAAACACTAAGTACAAGAGAAGTGCTGAAAAGTAAATGGGCCAGAATACAAACCCAAAAGAAAGTACAACTACAACTGAACAAGTACAACAGAAATGATAACAGCTGGAAGGATGGAACCAGCTCCGGGATCATCCTCCTCGGATCCTACCTGAAGGGTAGGTATAAATGGCGCAGCTCCTGGTCATCCACCATGGATCCTACATGAAGGGTAGGTATAGATAGCCTCCTCCACGCTCTCATCCATCAACCTCCTCTGTGTGTCGTCTCGTTGTGTATTCCACCTCTGGGTGCTGACTCGTCATGTTGTCCACCTCCGGGTACCGTCCAGTCCTCGAACACTCGACCTCTGTCATCACTACCTGTCGTCTGCAACCAACACAACGAAGTGCGGGCATATCCCGTGCAGGGGTGAGTATAATGATACTCAGTAGAGACCACGAGACCCTCAAGGTCTCACTAAAACAACAAGGATAACCACAAATAAGATCTCAGTAGTTAACCTCTACTTAGGTATATGCCAATGCATATGCCTAAGTTATCAAGTAACCCATATTAATCATGAGGAAACACAAAGATTATGAAATGAACGGATAACCACTACCCAGGAATATTCCCATACATATACCTATGTTATCAAGTAACCCATCTCAATCATGAGGAAACACAAGGATCAAAAGATTCAGATCAAACTAGGATTTTCATTATTGAAACCGTAACTGCTGAAGAGATCCATCTCTGGAGTGTACAGTGGTCCTTTCATGGCTCCGAGGTACTGCTCACTAACCTAAGACTGCTGAGGTACTCCTCCTGTCGAGTACCGCAGGTCAGCCACCCAAACACAGTAGTGCTTCCCGCTGAGGTATGTCACCCTAAAACAGAAGTGCACACCCCCTAGTAGCCTACTGAGGTACTCTCTGGACGAGTATCGCGGGTCTGCACTGTCACACAGGTAGTGCTTCGTCCGCCATGGGTATGCACCTCACAAGTAGTGCTCCGTCCACTAGACTAGTCGACTCACTCCAAGTCGAGTCGGTCAAGCAGTCGTCTGGTCTCAGTCAGCTACACGGTCTCCGTACTTCGAACGCTCATCTCTGGGAGGGTCCGCTCCACGAGCTACAGGTCGATACTCCAGGTATCTCAAAGTCCCACGAAGAAGTATCTCAAAGCCCCCGCTCATCATAGGGGTCTCAACGCAACAAACGACGCGTCAATCGGACGCCCTGTCTGTGAGTTATTAGTCTTTTCGTCCTAGGGGCCCGGTTGGTTTCGTGTGCGAACCAACCCGGCTATATCTCAACTGTACCCCGAACTCTAATAGGGTATGCTCATAGGGACCTTTTCTCAACGTGATCACCAACTCCGCTGACGGTTCGTCAAACAGACGTCCGGTCTGAATGATATCATCTTTTTTGTTCCAGGGGCCCGGTTGGATTTCGGGTACAATCCAACTCGTCCGTATCTCAAATGCATCAAAAACTCGGGCGAAGTATGCCAAAAGTTCTGTCTCAACAAGAGGAAAACAACGAGACAGACGGCGCGTCAATCGGACGCCCGATCTGTGAGTTATTGGCTTTCTCGTTCCAGGGGCCCGGTTGGTTTCGTGAGCGAACCAACCCGACCGCACTCTGACGGAATCCAAACCTAGAGCGGAGTAAGGAAAAATATCCGTCTCACTTAGAGGAATCCATCAAAGCTGACGGCACGTGAATCGGACTTCCGGAGCTCAGGATATAAATGTTTCTATTCCGAGGGCCCAGTTGGTTTCATATCCGAACCAACCCAGCCGAACCCAAAGTAATCTGAAACCTTGAGTGCAATACACCGAAACGACCGTCTCGATCCAAGGATCGCGTTTCCACTTACGTCGAGTTGTTTGGAGGACCGTAGCTCAAGTTACAGGCATTTGACCGAAAGTGGTGCGAAAACGGGGGGTCTGGGCCCGGGCCGACCCAGGCCGACCCCCCCTGAGTCGGCCCGCACCGGGTCCAAACCGGCTGGGCCTGACCCGGCCCGGCTGGCGCGGCCCGGCCCGCCCGGTGCGGCCCGACCCCGGCGGACACCGCGGGCGGGGTGCGCGGCTCCCCCTCCCTTCACCGCTAATTGAGGCTGGCAGTGAACCGCCGGCCGCCTCCCTTCCGGCGGCACGCCGGAGCCGTCGGTCGCCAGTAGCACCGCTGCTTTTCGCGGACCACCGGACGCGCTCCGGTGGTCCGTTTCTCCTGCCTACTTTTCCTATGGTCGTCCCGAGACCCGACCTTCACTGCGGAGGCCTCAAAATTACCTTGCGGCCTCGTTTGTCGTTTCCCGTCAATCCGCACATCAAAAACAAAACGTGTTGTCTTCGTGGTTCTCCGGCGCGGCGCGTTGGCGCCGCTCCCCTTCGCCGCGGCCCGACTCCTTACGCGGATGTCTTCGGGTTTCTTTGACGTGGCGCGACAGCGTCACGTCCTTGTTCTTCATTTCACGGCTCGACGCGATGGCACCACGCATTTTCTTGTCGCACGATTCCACGTGGTGCGACGACACCACGCCTTTCCCATTTCAATCCACAAGGAACCAACATGAAAAAAAGGAGGAGGGTCGGCCGTGTTTGTGCGGTCTGGCCCCCTCACGTTATTCGATAACAATTGGTTTTAAAATCCACGAAGATCGTCAAGGTAATAATCACGAACAAATCAAATAATAATCCTAAACATATATCAGCATGAAAAACGATCCGTGGATCAACCTGGAATTGGTAGGTCCGCGCTCGTCGTTCTTTTCTCAAAAGATAATAGAAATCAAAAAATAAGAACCCAACTCGCAATATAATCTTTGCGAATCAAATTAATGTTTATTTGATCCGCGTTCATTGATTTAGAAGGAGGTAGAATGGGGTTCATTAATATTTCATAAACAATTCCCTACATTGGCTAAAATCCGATCGGAAGGAGGCGAGGTCATTCGAGGTTCGTCGCGGTATGGCGTCGCGAGGATGACGACGTCGAAGGGGGACGTCGGCGTTCGTTCGACTCAAGGGAAGGCGGAGCCGTCGTCGCTTGCTACCCGATTCTGCTTCCGAGCTTGTTCGTCGATCCGTTGATGATGAAGGGGAAGAATAAGATCCGTTGAAGTGTCTCGCCGCGGAAGGGGAGATGTTACGTGGAAGGAAAACTAGCGTTCTTCGTCAGTGGTGGCACGTTCTTCGTGTTCTTCTCTAAGGAGGTGGAGGAGAGGAAAACTCAGCGCAATGCTTCCCAACCCCAAAATAAAATGAGGCTAAGGCCTTATTTTATTTTTTTCTTCCAATGATTTCAAAATTCAAACAACATAAACCTCACAATTAATTTCAAATAATTAATTATAAAACTTAACTGCCCAATTAAATAGAGGCGTTAAGAAATTAAGGAAACGCATCGGTTGACTTTGTTTAATAGGGGGGGGGGTGCAGGTGCGTTACTTAAGAAGAAAAGAAACGTTGGGGAACGTGTTGGTCCCACCTCACAAATATCCTACAAAGTGGTTAGGATATTTTGAATTGCACCCTATCCGCTTCAACCCAGCTTAATTAGCTTAAAGTGGTCTTTAAGCGACTTAATGTGAAATGAAATAAAATTGTCGTACAACTTTATTTTATTTCTTAACTTAAACCCCCAAAATTAGAAAGCTCAACCGAGAAAACGCATCTCTGAAAGGGGTGTTTCTAAGCAAAAATCGGCGCTGCAATTCCATCAGTGCCCTCAGAATTTAATTCCGAGCACCGGTTCAAAAGTTAGAAAAACCCGCCCGTTCGTTCACTGAACGTACCCAAGCCAAACTTCAGAAATTGATTCCAGGAACACCGGGCTTCGAAATCAGGCACCTTCAGAAACTGCGTTCTTGTAAAATCCCAAAGAAAATTAAAAAAAAAATTCCCTTGAATTTTACAGGTCTTTACAGAAATCATAAAAATCCATTCATGCTGTATAAGTTAAAAAATCATTTTTTCTTACATTGGCTAGCAAAGTCAAAAAGTACATCATACTAAAAACGAAAAAATATACTTTTCATATCTTTTACTAAAAACTCACCAATGAGTAAAATTGGATTTAAAAACTGTAGGAGGATATAAATAAAATTACATATTGAGGAAACATGGATGTGGATGATAAATATTCCCCAGTATATTCTAATGTATAAACAATCTCGCATAAAAATGAGATTGCGATATTTTCCCTTACCTTTGGTCCGATATGATTTGTACGTGTCCGAACCTCCTATATAATGATTTAAATAATGTCATTGACTTATTACAGAATCATAATCATTGTTATGATATCATATAGGGTCATATTCTTATCTTCTTATTAGTAATATATCATTTCTACTTCTTATTCAGGTGTTCATTGCTTTATGTTTTTATGTGTGTTTTGTTGAAGAAGTTATTATTATTATTTTTAGGATATAGATACGTCATTTACATAATGTTATTATTTATATATATATAATATTTATTCATTCAATTCATTTATAAAATCATTATTCAATTAAGATCATGTAGAACGAGTCTCATCACATCGTGGAGATGGTAGGTCGTACGTACGCACGAGCGATGATATCGTTCCCATGATCTTGGAATTGTATTGAAGTGTATGTATACTATTTTAGAATCAATATCACTTTAAAATTATCATATATAGTTATTCATTACACCATTATACCCATCCAAGTAAGGTGGTGGTGGAAAACAGATTACACCACTTCGTGGAGACAGTATTCCGTACGTACGCACGCGCAGTGATTTCGTTTTTCCATAGGATGGATAAAAGGTGAAATAGGGTTGTTTCATATTTATAATAACATATCAGTATATTATTGATACTAATGTTATTACTTAATAAAGAAACAACTAATGAATATGAAGTATAAGAAGAAATAAATTTGAAAGAATCGGTAACAGAGATTACCTCTTATTCAACACGCCTCTTTGAAACCTTCTTTTAGGGCACTATCATTGGTCTTTGAAGAAGAACAGAACCAATATTTTATATATAATGATTTTGAGAAGGGGAATTGGTCAGGGTTGGCCGACCTTGAAGGCTCTAAATTGTGTAAAGAGGAGAGGGAGGAGAGAGGCACCTTAAAAAACATAAAATATTATTTTATAATAAAGCCATATTCAGTTTATAATAGCTCCAAATTGATTTATTTAGAAGATAATGTGGGGATGGGTCTAAATACTCTCAACCAATAGGTTTTAGACATGTTTATGTTACTATTTTGACCTAATCATTTAGATTTACCTCTATGTTAAATAATTTGACTTTTACCGTGTCTTCTTGTTTTCTTAAACTATATGCTTAATAAACATACTATAACATGCCAAAAGACCCCCAAGTGGTTCATTATTAATATATAACCTTATCTAAGTCATTTTTATGAACCTTATATTTTTAAAAATTAAAAAAATATTAATAATATAATATTTGTTTTAAAAACTATTTGATGACAATTTTGACACTTTTCGGTAAATGATTTTTTTGAAAATCATAACAGCACGATTAGTTCGAGAAATGTTAATTAAATAAATAATATCATGTCATATTAACCAATAAAATTAGTGTAATTCACAGAAAGTCCCAAATTACATGTATTTCGGTATTTATAATAGAAATAATTTTAATATTTCATTAATAAGGTAATTACTTCATCATCATTGTGTCATCAATAAATTATATTTTATAATGTCTAAAAATTATAAATATATTACCATTATGTAGGAAATATATTTTTATTTCTAATTAATATTTATAGTCTAATTTATCTTATGTATAACCCTATATTATATATGTTTTAGTTATTTAACCTTAAATTTAACTCTTTTAACTCTTCTCCAAATAAAATAATAATAAGTGTCCTAATCTAATCCAGGTGTACCTAAATGGTCATATTTTACTTATAAGGTAGTTTTTATCGAATTAAACTTATCCAATAGAATTAGGACATGTGTTAGGGTAATAATAATAGCATTTTTACCGTTAATTACCTTATTTACTATTAACCATGGTAAATAAAAGTTAGATATTATTTTTCACCAAAAATTATTTCTATCTTATAGAACCACATTTCATTCATTGATATTAACCGATTCACTCGGTTTTTTGGAATTTAACTCACAAAAGTGGTAAAATTAAGATTCTTGTACAATTGAAAATTCTCCTAGGAGGTGGGTAAAAGACGGTAAAATGTTCAATAATATTTTTCGTTATCTATATTCATATAAAATTAGTCCAATGAATTACACTGAAATTATATAGGTATTATGTATATATTTTGACCTAAAATAAATTTAAATAAAAAAATTATTATTTAAATAAAAAGTCGGTTTTACCCAATAACACAGTGTTTTCACTATATATAAAAAATTAAAAGTTTTCAGAAAATTACTAAAAATTCACCCTTGGGAAATTTCAATATTCCGAATCTAAAATTGAAGTCCATTATCAATGATAAGATTTATAAAATTGCAAAAAAGTGGGTATTAGTATTCATAATGGCTAGTTAATATAATATGTTAATAAAATATTGTTGTTTAGCGAAATTGAGTATTGCGTACAACGCAAGCTATCAAGGAAGGTTTCTCTTGCGTGTAACGTAAGACAAGAAAATGTTGTGTGTAGTGATATATTCCTTGGGTTATGCATAAAACATAAAAACAAAATATTTCTCATAAAATCTCAGGTGTAATATTCTACTCCCCTTAAAATGATTTTTCCCTCGAAATTTGTCCCTTTTAACAAACAGATGTGGATACCTATCCCTCATAATATCCTCAAGTTCCCATGTAGCTTCTTCTAATTGGTGGTACCTCCAAAAAACGTTCACCAAGAGAGTGTTCTTATTCCATATGGCTTATTTACTATGATCCATAATCTCTATCGGCTTTTCTTCATAAGAACGATCTTGATCCAGCTGTAAAACTTCTGAGCTGAGTACATGTGAAGGGTTGGGTATGTACTTTCTCATGAGAGATACATAGAACACATCATGAACTTAAGAGATATTTTTTGGAAGAGCCAATCAGTAAGCTACCTTCCCAACACAATCTAGTATTTCAAAAGGACCGATACACCTAGGGCTCAACTTTACCTTCTTTTCAAATATCATTACTCTCTTCCAAGGACATATTCGTAAGAACACTTTATCAACCACTTGAAACCCTAGGTATTTTCTTCGGTAGTTGGCATAACGTTTTTGTCGACTCCGAGATGCTCTTATGAGTTTTTGGATAGATATGACCTTTTCTGTCATCTCATCAACATGATCATGTCCTAATAGCTTTCTTTCCCCAACTTCATCCCACCAAGCTGGAGTCCTGCATATCTTTCCATAGAGGGCTTCATAAGAAGCCATCTGAATACTTGAGTGAATGATATCATTATAAGAAAATTCCACCAAAAGGTAGGTGTTGATCCCAACCACCTTTGAAATCCATGGAGCAAGCTCTTAACATATCTTTTAGAGTTTTAATTGTTCTCTCGGACTAACCATCTGTTTGAGGATGATAAGCAGTGTTAAAACTCAACTTTGTATCTATATAATGCTGAAGACTTCACTAGAACTTCGAGGTAAACTCATATCCTGACCAGATATAATGGAAAGTGGTACTCCATGCAATCTTACCAATTCCTTTAAATAAATCCTGGAAAGATGATCCCGAGAGAAATCTTCTCTAATTGCAATGAAGTGTGCTGACTTCATAAGACGATCAACTATACCCTAGATATTATTATTGCATTTTTATGTTTTTGGATGTCCCGTGACAAAGTCCATAGTGATGTTTTCCCATTTCCATTCTGGAATGGGTAATGGTTATAACATTCCCTTTATACTTCTGTCTCTCACCATTAACATGTTGACAATCCAAGCATCGAGAGACATATTCAGCAACATCTCTTTTCATGCCATCCCACCAGAAGTACTCTTTCAGGTCCCTATACATCTTCGTGCTTATAGGGTGAATATAGAATGATGAACTATGTTCTTTATCCAATATTTTCTTCTTTAATTATAGGATGGGAGGAACACAAAACCAATTCCTAAACATTATTATTTCATCACAATCAATGTGGAATTCAGGAATATTTCTCACCTTATTTTGTAAATATGCATCTTCTTTCTGTGCCTCTTTAATCTTCACATGTATAGATGGTTGAACATTCATTTGAGTAAGATATGATTTTCCCCTTCTTTTATAATTCCAATATCCATCCTTTTTAAATCCATAAATATTGGATCATTTGTGATCCTCATCATGGATAAGTTAGCATGGTCTTGTCGGCTTAATGCATCGGCCACCTTGTTCGCTTTCCCATAGTGATAATGAATTGAGGAGTCACAGTCCTTAATCAATTCCAACCATCTTCTTTGGTGCATATTCAGGTCCTTTTGTGTGAAAATATAATTTACAATATTATGATCAGAATAAATATCACACCTTTCACCATAAAGCTAATGCCTCCATATTTTCAATGAAAATATTACCGCAGCTAACTCCACATCCTGAGTTGGGTAATTTTGCTCATGGATTTTCATCTATTGTAATCCATAAGCAATCACCATATCATTTTGCATGAGAACACACCCAGTCCCTTCATGGATGCATCATTGTAGATCATAAACCTTTCTCCACTACACGACAGTGTGAGCACAGGTGCACTGGATAACCTTCGTTTTAACTCATTGAAATTCTCTTCATACTCCTCCATCCAAACGAACTAAACACATTTTCGATTCAACATGGTGAGTGGATTAGATTACCATGAAAATCATTCACACAATGTCAATAATATCCATCCAGACTAAGAAAACATCGGATCTCAGTTACTGTTGTTGGTGTCGACCATCTTTCGATAACCTCTATTTTTGCTGGTTCCACAGATATCCCCTATTTTCAGATTATGTGTCCCAAAAATGAAACTTTTTTAAACCAAAATTCACACTTGGTGAATTTGGAATAATTATTCTCTTTTCTTATAGTCTTTAATTCAATTCTCCAGTGATCTTCATGTTCTTCCTTTCTCATTGAATAGACACGAATATCTTCTATAATGTCTACCACAAACTGATCAAGATAGTTTCTAAAGACTCTATTAACTATATCCATGAAGATAGCAAGGGATTTATTAAGACCAAATGGAATCACTATAAATTCATAGTGTCCATACCTTGTATGGATATCCTAATTTGGTATATACTCCTTTTTGAACCTTAATTGATGATACCCTGAACGAAGAACAATCTTGGAAAAGTATTGAGCTCTGCGTAGTTGGTCAAATAAGTCATCAATGTGTGGGAGAGGATATTTTTTTTGAATGTGATCTTGGTATGTTCTTTATAATCAATGAAAATTCTCATTGATCCATCTTTATTCTTAACAAAGAGAATAGGTGCTCCCTAAAGCGATGCACTAGGGCGTATGAATCCTTTATCAAGATTGTCTTGGTGTTTCTTCTTAAATTCCTGCAACACAATTGGGGCCATTATATATGGTGTCTTTGAAATAGGAATAGAACCCGGTTTGAGTTGTATTGAAAACTCAACTTCACGATTTGGTGGAAGAACTGGCAATTCCTCTGAAAAGACATCATCAAACTCCCGTACAATGTGCATATTCTTAATCGTGAGTTTCTCTCCAACCATTTGAGATACGTAACCTTCAATTATTGGAATCAAGACCCATAAGATGGATGAAATTTCCACTGGAAGGTTATATGCATCCTTGCAATGATAGATAATAGTATATTGATCAGGAATATTAAATGTGATTTCCCTTCTTTGGCTATTGATATGAGCTTCGTATAAAGAAAGCCAATCCATGCCAACAATCAAATCAAATTCCACTATAAGAAGAATCACAAGATTTGTAGGATGTACATTCACACAAACTTCAATTGAATAAGAATTGTAAACTTTTGATGCGGCTGTTTTCTATTAGGGGTTGTCACATGTAACACAATATCTAACTACTGAGGTAATATGGAATTACCCTTAAAAAATTCTTCAGAAATAAAAGAGTGGGTGGATCCAGAATCAAATAAAACATTTTCTACTTTAGAGTGGATGGTAAGTGTACCATTCACCACTTCGTTATCATACTCCACATCGCTGATAGAAATAGCATGTGACTTTACATTGCCTTTGGACTTACGAGATTGTTGGCGTCGATCATCATCAACAACCCCTGGATTAGGGCATTGATTAGCATAATTCCCCATTTCATTGCACTTGTTACATTGAAGTGTAGGATGTGCATTCTGTGTAGCATTTTCTTTGTGTGCATCACTAGACATCTTCACCCCATAATTGTAACATTCAAAATCCTGATGGCCTTCTTTTTCACATTTGAAACATTTACATTTCCCTCCAAGACAATTCCCTCCATGTTTCTTTCCACACTTTGAGCATAAGGGAAAACTCATCTTCTTTTCAGTGTTGTCTTTAGATTTTCCTTTGAATTCCATTTTCACCTTCTTATCAAACGCATATGATTAATGGTTCACTCTAATCTCTATCTCATCCTTGAGAGTACATCGAACAATTTCCTCGTAGCTATTGAAGTCACTTATGGATAACGCCCTTCGAAGACATGGTTTTATGCAACTAAAAAATCGATCGATCTTACTCTCAGGTTTGATAATAATACTAGTAACGTACCTTTCATGTATTGTAAAAGTTTCTCCATAGGTACCAATAGATTCATCAGCCTTTTGATTTATTTCAAGAAACTCCTTCTCTATATTTGTTCGAAGAATACAAGGGATGCACTTATTGAAAAACATGTTCTTGAACTCGTCATATTCAATGGATTCAATTTCATCTTGGGGACTTGTATTCTTGATAAGATTCCACCATTGATATGCTTCACCTTCCAAACGATATAATTCTAAGATGAATTTATCATGTGCAGAACATTTTAGAATTGAAAATATCTTTTCAGTGGTACCGATCCATTGTTCAGCCACTAATGGATCAGAAGACCCACTGAATGATGGTGGATGCTGCCACATGAAGGATTCAACAGAATCATTCTCCTTCCTTTGCTCGTTTGGAAGTCCAGCAGAATTCATATCTTGAGAAAGTTGTGTGAGCATCGCTACAAGATTTTTCATTCCATCTCCCATAACATTTGGTTTCTCAGGGGGACAATCATTTCATTGCCTGTCACATTCACCATTAACATGGTTTTTTTGGGTTCAAGCCATTGACTAATTCCAAGAAGCATAGTGTGAGAAACAGTAATCATAATAGGAAAACCACATAATCAAGAATAAAATTTCACACATTAGGTATTATCATTGGTTACTCATTGCCATTTATAAAACACTATGATTGTGTTCTATTCTTAGACTTATCCTTAGGGTTCTTACTATGGATTCCACATCCTAGTTTCCAAAGGATGAATATACCTTTCCTCTGATAACAACTATAGCATTCTGGAATTACATCCAGTGGAATATAATTGATACATATCAGGGCAGTTCATGGGCGGATACACCCCCTTGGCGGCACACACCACCATCCCTGGTGGCATCCATTTTCTCATGATGCCAGTGGGTGGAGAGACATGCTTCATCCAACGCTCATATGTGAGATTTCCTAAGGATCAGATTCATTCCTACCTCCTTTGCCTCTCATACCAACTATAATGACCAATAATTTACATAAATTGTAATTAATTCAAAATTGAAGAATGCTTATTACAACATAAAACAAAACCATGATAGGACGAGACATGTATAGTGGCTTTAGAAACTTGGAAACATAAACAACTGGTTCATAAATCTTCTACACTGTCTCCCATTTATTTTTTCATTTCTAGAGTCCCCTTTGGAGTATCATTATTAATACCCTTTTTCATGACCTATGTAAAAGAAAACATACAAAAGGGTGTGCTCAAATACTCAATAAGGGTAAAAAAGGAAATATCAATCATATAATATTTCTAAGAACATAACATTTTAAAAATATTGACTTGAAAAAGTGATCATAATATAATATCAAGGGATAAATCATGGTAGTGAAATGTAATCCCAATAATGCTAACATAAAACATAAAACTTTTTGGCATACACACATAATCATAGAGAATCATTTTAAGTAGTGGAGACTTATTGCAATGACAATCCTAGTGGACAAAGCCCATTTCTGAACTGAGTTCACTCCTCGTTTCAGTCCTGTATCACTGAACCGGAATAACCTACCGTTCCAGCCTTGACTTTATAATGAGATATAAATATTTACCCAATGCATGGGAGGGAGATATAGGTCCCAACAATCTCATAATGATACCATTCTTATGTGTGCCACAATATCATAAATCATACATCATAGTGTAACCCATGTAATAAAAATGGTATTCTTAAACATCATGCCATCATAACATAATCCATATAATATAAAATGACATCATAAAAATAATTCCATCATAACCAAATCATATTAATTTAAAAATATGGATAGAAACATAACCCTATATTATCTTAGATAGAAGATTATTTTGAAAAAAATCTTGAACTCTATTCTTGAGAAAAATATCCTTTTTACTTCAAAAACATTTTTCATTTCATAACATGTCATACTATTTTAAACTAAAAAAATTTGATTAAAAATAAACTAGAAAATTTGTAAAATAACCATCATGGAAATAATATTCTATGAAACCATAAAAATCCATTCATTCCGTATAAGTTAAAAAAACATTTTTCTCGTACATTGTCCTGCAAATTAAAAAATCACCTCGCACTAAAAATGGAAAATGATTCTTTTCATATCTTTTACTAAAATCTCAATGATGAGTAAAATTGTATTTAAAACATTGTATTAAGATAGAAATAATATTACATAATGTGGAAACACTGATGTGGATGATAAATATCCCCCAGTAAATTCTATAGTATAAACAATCTTGGATAAAAATGAGATTGCATGATTTTCCATTAACATAGGTCTGATATGATTTGTACGTGTCCGAACCTCCTGAATAATGATTTAAATATTGTAATTGACTTATTACAGAATCATAATAACTGTTATAATATCATATATGGTCATATTTTTAGCTTCTTATTGATAATATTTCATTGCTACTTGTAATTCAGGTGTTCATTGCTTTATGTTCTTATGCTTGTTTTGATGAATAAATTATTATTATTCTTTTTTATGTTATAGATAAATCACTTAACGAATTTTATCAGTATTATATATATCATATTTATTCATTCAATTCCTTTATATAATCATTATTCAATGAAAATCATGTAGAACGAGTTCCATCACATCGTGGAGACAGTAGGCCATACGTAGGCACGAGCGATGATATCGTTCCCATGATCATGGAATTGTATTGAAGTGTATGTATACTATTTCAGAATCAATACATATTTACAATAATCATATATATTTATTCTTTACACCATTATACCCATCCAAGTAAAGTGGTTTTGGAAAACAGATTACACCACGGCATGGAGACAATATTCCGTACGTACGCACGCGCAGTGATATCGTTTTCCATAGGATGGATAGAAGGTGAAGTAGGTTTTTTTCATATTTATAAAAACATATCAGTATATGAGTGATACATATGTTATTACTTAATAATGAAACAACTAAATAAGAATACATAAAAGAATAAATAAATTTGAAAGAATCGGTAACAAATATTACCTCTTCTTCGACACGCCTCTTTGAAACCTCATTTTAGGGCACTATAATTGGTCTTTGAAGTAGACCAGAACCTCTATTATATATATAGGAATGTTGAGAAGTGGAATGGGCATGGGTTGGACGAGCTGGAAGGCTCTATATTGTGTAAAGTGGAGAGGGCGGAGGTGCCCTTTTATAAGGTAGGAGAGGGGCACCGAAGGAAAAACATAAAATATTATTTTATAATAATGTCATATTAGGTTATAAATAACTACAAATTTATTTATTTATTATATAATGTGGGTATGGGTCTAAATACTCTCAACCAATAGGTTTTAGCCATGTTTAGGTTACTATTTTAACCTTATCATTTAGATTTAACTCTAAGTTAAATAATTTGACTTTTAACATGTCTTCTTGTTTTCTTACACTATATGGATAATAAACATACTATAACAAGCCAAAATAACCCCAAGTGGTTAATTATTAATATATATAACCTTATGTAAGTCTTTTGGAAGATCCTTATATTTTTTTGAAATAAAATCACAATTATTAAAATAATATTTGATTTAAAAACTATTTTATGTAAATTTTGACATAATTTGGTAATTGATATTTGTGAAAATTATAACAGCATGATTAGTTCAAAAAATAATAATTAAATCAATACTAACATGTAATATTAACCTATAAAATTCGTGTAATTCACAAAAAGTCTCAAATTACAAGTATTTTGGTCATTATAATAGCAATTATGTTAATATTTCATTAATAAGGTAATTACTGCCTCATCATTGTGTCATAAATAAATTAAATTATTTAAAGTATAAAAACTACAAATAAAATACAATTATGTATGAAATATTTTTATATTTATAATGAATATTTATAGTAGAATTTATCTTACGTAAAACCCTATATTAAAAATGATTTAGTTATTAAACTTTGATTTTAACACTTTTAACTCTTCTCTAAATAGAATAATAATAAGTGTCCTAATCTAATCCAAGTGGACCTAAATGGTCATCTTTTAATAATAAGGTTGTTTCTGGTCGAATGAAACATATCCAATTGAATTAGGACATGTGGTAGGGTAATAATAATGTCATATTTACTTAATTACCCTTTTTACTTTTAATCGTGGTAAATAAAAGTAAAAAATTACTATTCACCAAAAAATATTTTTATCTTATAGATCCACATTTTACTCCTTGATATTAACTATATGTCTTTGATTTTCGAAATTCAACTCACAAAAGCAGTAAAATTATGTTTTATGTACAATTGAAATTGCTTCAAGGCGGTGGGTAAAAGACTGTAAAAAGATCAATAAAATTTTTATATATCTATATTAATATTAAATTATTTCAATGAATTACATTGAACATATATAGGTATTATGTATCTATTTTGACCTAAAATAAATTTAAATAAAAAATTATTATTTAAAAAAATTTGGTTTTAACCAATAACTCAGTGTTTTCACTATTCATCAATAATTGAAAGTTTTCAGAAAAATACCAAAAATTCACCCTATGATAATTTCAATATTCCGAATCCAAAAATGTAGTCCATTTTGAAAGATAATATTTATAATATCTAAAAAAGTGGGTATTACGATTCATAATGGCTAGTTAATATAATATTTTAATAACATATCATTGTTTAGAGAAATTCATAATTGCGTACAATGCAAGCTATCAAGGAAGGTTGCTCTCACGTGTAACACAATCCAAGACAATGTTGTCTATAGTGAAAGATTACTTTGGTGAAGGATAGAATATAAAAATAGAATATATATCATAAAATCTTGAGTGGTAAATTTTTTTTCCAAAAAAGGGGAGATTTTTTAGTCAATATGGTTTCCTTATAAATTTTCTATTCCTTTATGTTTTAGAAATCACAAACACTCTATCTCAAGGAAAATTTTATTTCCATAAAGATTTATCTTAATAAGGAAATTTTCATTCCCATGGAAATTTTATCCTTATCCTTTTTCCATTGTTCATAATTTAGTTTCTCTTATTCTAACAAATTTAATTTCTAATGTGAAAAAATCATTTTCATTTCTAAAACCGTAGAATCCTATAAATACTTAAATATAGAGTTTTCTATTTTCCGGTACTAAATTCAGATTCAGAATTCTCTAAAATTTAGTTCCTCAGTTCTATGAATTTAGAATCGAAATTTCCATGATTTCAGACTCTGAATTCCTCTTAATTTCAGATTACAAATTTTATAAAAATAAGATTCAGAATTCTCTGAAATTCTGATACCCAATACTCTAAAATTCATATTCTGAATTCTATGAAATTCATATTCCATATTTTCTAAAATTCAAATTCTGAATTTTCCTTAATTCAAATTATAGATTCTCAAAAATTCTGACTCTGAATTCCTTAGAATTCAGGTTTGGAATTCCTTGGAATTTAGGTTCTGAATTCCTTAGAATTCATGTTCCTAATTCCTTAGAATCCAGACTCTAAAGTCTATAGAATATTGATTCCAAATTCATTGAAAAAAAAATCCATATATCCATATAATATAGACTCTGAATGTCTATTTTCATAGAAACCGAACCTTATTTTCCTAGACTCCAAAAAATTCATTTGGTTAACAAACTATATTTTGCTTACCCTTGTTTTAATTATGAAATTATGTCATGCATTCTGTTTATAATTCAACATTTTTGAGTGACACATGTACAGGTCCCTCCGAGAGTCAAGGAAAAATGTGACCAATAGAGGTAGTATCTGACCATTGGGGAAATGACTATAAACAAGAGTTCATATAATCTAGCTCTGGACTGACTCAAATACTCTAGAGATTACATGTTTTTGAAGTTATTTTTTTAGAGATAAAGCCTCATGCTTTGTGCATACGGAACATCTTGTTTAATGATTGAGGACATATGAGGATAGGAAGATAGAGGTTCCATCATTATTAATGTTTAAGGAATTCTTTAATAAAGAAGACAGATGTGATGACATTATTAATGTTTAGGATATCCATGATAAAGAAGAAAGAGGTGCCGACTACCATGAAGTTCGAGGAATTTCATGGATATCAAGATAGAATCCTATATTCTTATCGTGGGATCACCCTTGTGTGAGTAATACCGACTTTATTTAAAGTATAAATTAAGGGAATTTTATCCAAGGTTGTTAAATACCATACTTTTTGGGTTAAAAGATTTCATACATGTTACTTGTATTAATTCATGATTATTTTCCATTTCATTTTGATTAATAGGGAAAGTATAACTATCATAAACTTTCTTGTACTTGTACTATAGTTAGTAAGATTCTATACGCTCTAAGTAGTATATTATTCCTTGGAAACATTTCATTAGTACCATTTTCTAAACCATATTTCCAGAATCTAGGATGATTATAGAACTAAATGGTCTTGTGAATTTACCTTGTTTAACTATGATAAAATATAATGTTTTATATCAACATTAAAAGTTCCAAAAGAAATTTTAAAGGATAAAATTCACCCGATCTTGTATGTTGAGCATCTACATTCATTATTTCGATCCAATAGAAACAGAAATACTTTTTCAAATGGATGATAAACCATCATTCCTTTTTTCATTTAGTAAAAACGCTTCAAACAAAAAGATTCTTTTTTTAATAAAAGTAAAAGTCAAAGGGTTTTATACAACATATAAAAGAAAATTGTGTATAAAACAAAATATGTCTCAATGAAAGGAGATTGAGACGAAGTCCCTTACAAAGATCATTTTTAAAATAAAATAGATCTATTTGGTGTATTCACTATAAGTACACATAAAGAATGTACAAATACAAGGTAGGACATAATAATATCATGACATAATTTGAAATTAGGAGATTAACCCAATGAATGGAAATTGGGTTAAGAAGTTCCCTTACCTTGCGTCTTGTCTTGACTCGACCATTATTTATCCTCCTGAATAATAAACTAGAGTTAATTTATAATTGCTTGAGAACCTTTTTCAAGTTTTTTATTCCATTTATATCACTTATTACCATGTTATGAACATTATGTATTTATTTATGTTAATAACGGTTGTTTTGTTGATCTTTGGTACTTGAGTCAAAAATAAACTTCTTATAATAACAAGTTGTTCATGTGGTGAAATATCCATTATATCTAGAATTTTATTCATGATATAGATATCATATATGTCATATATATCCAGTATATACATGCATTAATAATATTCCATAACGTTTATAGGTAAGAAATGAAATGCACCGTTCATGGAGATGGTAAGCCGTACGTACGTATGAACACTACTTTCATTTCTATTTCCTATTTAATGAAATTATAATTATATAAAGGTATATTATAATTCTAGTATAATATAATATATAATATCATTTACTCCATCCTTTATACAACCCACATATGGGATTAACGATTCAAATCACTTTGATGGGGCGGTAGTCTGCACTTCCTAAAATGAAAATAATACGTTACCCATAATGGAAATAAGAAAGGTATTCCATAAATGAAAAATACATAACTTTAAGTAAAACATAAACATATTATATATCATATATAAATATTGTGACATCTTAATTTTCACATTTGAAGGTGGTATATGAGTGTTGAACAATCATCATTTCGTGAGGCAGAAATTCGCCATCCACAGAAACAATATGTTCTTTAACCATTAGATGTAGGTGTGTTTAAGTGGAGCTCTAATACATATCATAACAACATACTAGTATATTGAGGATACTGGTTTTGTTACAAAAGAAATGAATAAAAAGTGTTTAGGGGGTTAGATAAGCAAAATAAAACAAAATAACATAAGAGAAGACATTACCTTAAAATCAGGTAACTCTATTGATTTGATCCAAAGGATTCCTTGGGAAGAATTATGCCCAAATTAAGGATTCTAAGAGTAAGGGAGGGAAGTTGGTAGAGTATTTGGGCAGATTTTGGCCGATCCAAAAGGCTTTGAAAGTGTGAGTAAGGTGGTAATGGTGGGGGCCTTTTATAAGTGGAGAGGAGGGGCTCTTTTGGAATGCAATGAAATGTTACTTTATTATATAATCAGTTTCGGATTTTAAAGGTCCCAAACTTATATAATTAGAGTCTAAGGTGATACGGGTTCGAAATATACTCATCCAATAGGTTTTTGACAAGTGTAAGCCTTGGATTTTACATTATCTTTTCATTTTATTTAAATCGTTAATTAATGAGGTAATCGCTGCATCATCATGGTGTCATAAAGAATTAAATTTATTTAATGTCTAAAAATTATAAAGAAAATATCATGATATATGAAATCCTTTTATATTTCAAATTAATATTTATAGTCAAAAATATGACTTGTATAACCCCATTTAAAAATTGTTTTAGTAAAACAACATATGTTTGTGACATTTTTATTTTAACTTTAAATAAAAGTTATTTATGTCATTTTCCTACCAATGTGGCTCCATGGGGTCCCCAAGTTGACCCATGGATTGAATTGGTAGGACATGAATCATCCAATAGTGGTAAGAAAAGTGTAAAGGTCATTTCATTTTTTTATAATATCATTTTTACCTTAAATTTCACTAATTACCTTTAATCACGATTAATTAATCTTAAAAGTTACTATTCACCAAAAAATTATTTTAATCCCATTGAACCACATTTTAATTCTAATGACAACCATGTATTTCAGATTTTTTAAAATCAAATAACAGAAGTGGTAATATTTCATTTAAATTAAAAATCAGTTTTTTAACTACCACTTAGTGGTTTCACAGTTCATAAAAAATGGTGTTTTTCAGAATAGTGCCAAAATTTCACCCTTAGCTATAATTGATATTCCAAATTCAAAAATAATGTCTATTTTAAAAAATTCCAAAAATATATTTTGCATGAATTAATTTTATAATTAATTTCCACTGTCAAAACAAATAGCGTATTTTTAAGAAACAATATATATCAAAAGATTGACAATTTTTTATGTCCAATTTCAATGTTAAATTAATTCTAATGACCACCATTGGATAAAATCGTAAAAATATATTTTATTTATAATTTAAAACCAAACAATAGTATAAGTTATCACTATATATTATTTTGATTAAAAACGTTGTTTTTAAGTATTTTTCACTATTCATAAAAAATTGGATGTTCTCAGAAAAATACTAAAAATTCAACATAGGCTAATTTCGAAATTACGAATCCAAAAATGAAGTAAATTTTGAAATGTAAAATATATATATAATTTCAAAAGGTGGTTATTGCTATTCATAACTGCCACTTTTATTGGTCGCGGTGTGTTAGAACTCGAGGTTGTGTACAACACACATTGCTCTATTATTCAAAGAGGAGTGTACCATGGAAGCTTGGGGTGTTACATTCTCCCCTCCTTCAATAAATTGCATCCTCGCAATTTGAAATTTTTTTTTGAAAATAAAAGCATGAAAATAGAAAAAACCTTTGTATAAAACCCACATCGGAAATAAGGTTAATAAAATTTACCCTTAATAAGAGGGAAAGGAAAATGAAAAAGTCACCACCAAATTATGATCTAGATAAGGAGAACATTGGTGGAAATTAGAGACATATAATTGGAGGAAAAACATAAATATTTGTAGGGAGTTATTGAGGTCATCAATCACAAACAATTGTAAAATTGAGGGCCTCAAAGCCTTCAATCTTTGATGATTTAAAATATTATCAGTTCAAAAAGACATAAGGTATTAGGATAACACATTTTTTTGTTTTAATGTCCCTTTAATAATGTTTATGAATTAATTTATTCATAGAATAAGAGATAGGTATATATATAATTATTATTGACAAGTAGAGTTTCAACCTTCTACTAATTTCAACCACAGACTCATCTTTCACTCAAAAAGATAATAGAACTCAAAAATATTATATTTATCCTAATCGTACAAGGTTAAAAATATTAACACATACCATTTAGATTAGGAAAACTATTTTGTAATAACCATGGACTTCCTGTAGGCTAGTGGTAGGTAATAAAGGCCTGTCGCACTATGGTTGTGGGTTCGATTCCTGCAGCTTTGTCTGACGCGACAGATTATGCCCCACCCTGCAGGTTGTCCTTTTCCTAACATTATAGTATTATAATATTTCAAAAATAATCTTCAGAAATGTTTTAACCTTAAACAATACTATCCGAAGATCAACTTAATACATTCCAAACTTTATAGTTATCCAAAATACTTCTTTCAAAATCATATTCCAAATTTTATAAGGAAGGTAAACATAATGAAGTTATTTTTTTCCACGTAACAACATGTGAAAACCTTCATCATGTAATCTTTTAAAACACTACAACATACTGAATTACCATAAATCCTTATTGATTAAATTCATGATCCCTTATTCCTTATAGAATACTAGATATACTCATTCTATCCAAAAATGTAAACAAATCATTAATCAGTTTCATGGAAGTTAAGAATATCCAATATAATTTATCCAAATCAATCAAGTATTATTCCGAAATCACTATCTCGGTATCAGAACCATATTATGGTTTATCTTTCTCTTAACCATATATTTTCCAAAACATTAAACTACTGTGGAGTCACTTTTCTTGGTTCCACACAATCTCAAGTCCTTGATTAAATAGTACTGCAGTATAATCCTTATATACTCCATAATTATTATAACCAGTACATCATTGATACAACACTCAAATGACAAAATTATTTAATAACAACATAAGAACTCTAATCATTTCTCCTCATCTGTAGTAGTATCATAACTTGATTATTATCCAATAACATCATTTGGGGCATACTCTGATGATTTGGACATTGGTTTGCATAGTGTCCCCACTCCTTGCAGATGAAGCATTGTAAATTTGAAACCATTATCTTACCCTTGCAGTCATGTACTTGGTGTCCTTTTTTCTCCATACTTATAAAAAACACTCATTCCCTTCAGGAAAGTTTCAAGGTGTTTCTTTCCATAGTTATCACATATTGGAAAATTCTTCTTTTCCCTCGTCCCTTTATCCATCATTCTCTCTTCCATTATTTTGTAATATTTCATCCCTTCAAATCCTTAAGACTCAGAGAATTCTCTACTTATCTTATTAACACATGATACTATTTCGTCATATATTGAGAACACATGGGAGACTATTTCCCTTCTAAATTTTGGCTTTATACTGTGAAAGATATGATCCTTATTACTCCTTGGATCATACGTATTGATGGAGTTCACATTCCTTCTACTGGGAACCATTTCTATACAATGGAATAAACTAGGATAGTTTATGAATCGAAATACATAATAACAAACATGCAAAACACTTAACATAAATTGAACTATTTATGGATATAATCCATAAAAAAATTTCTTTGAGAAGTATATACTCAAAACCCTTCATAGTGGTTTGTAAAGAAAATGAGAATTATCCTAAGCATATCCCTCGGGAGTGTCGTAACCAAGAGTGCAGCAAGGCCCGTTGTCGTGCACCAGTTCCCAATAGAGTGTAGCTCAAAGCGGTGTTTTCAGGTTTTATCCCTAGGTACATCTGTACCGGAGCCGCCTCTACCTTCTCGTATCTAGACAGGAATGTATTTCTCGGAAAACTCACAAAATCTCTATAATACCAAAATTCTAGTAAGTTCGTCTATACTAATCCTTAAAGTCTATCTTCGGGCTATGTGCTCTAATCAGAGTTTATCTAAATCTAGCTTCCAAGGTTAGTACTAAACTGCCTCTGATACCAACTGTAACGCCCCAAACCCAGCTACCTAGAGTCGGTGCGTTACTTCGTAACATTGGCATGATCACAAAAGATCAAGTCTCGAAAGACAGATTAGTATAGTAGCCTTGGAAACACTAGATACATTCATAAATGTTACAGTACATCACAAAGTGAAAAACTAAAATAACGTAGTCTCCATTTTCCACACTCATATCCCCTTCAGACTATCCCTGCAGGTCATTCCTATAATACTTCATCACATTCTAGAAAAAATAAAACATTGAAAGGGGTGAGATCAGATGCTCAGTAAGGATAACAATATAGAGGAAGCGTTCATCAATAAACATAATCATTTAAGGCAATGTATGACTAAAAAAGCCTTTTAAACTTGAACTTCAACATAATATGGCAAAAATAAAATGAGATAATTCCATTTACTTATTCAAATTGGTATTCTACTAGTCAAATAATCACATGCAATATCAATAACCACATTCATAATGATGGAATGCATAATTCCAGACTATCATAACCATGTAGCCAAGGCCTCGTGCCAGGACTACAAATAAGATTTTGTCAAGGCCTCATGCCAAGACAGTAGTTTGTCTCATGAGACCTGCCGATGCATCGAGGAGCTGTAGTGGGCTCCACCCGTCACTTATTAATTCCAATGCATTCTTCATATGAATAGGTTTAAAAATATCATAAACCATAACATAATCGTATCACATAAAACAAGCATAAAGGAAACATAACATCTCAACATTTCAATCACAAGATATCATTACAACACATTGATATAACAAAAACACTTTCAAACCCATTTTTAATACCAAAATAAAATAAAGTTAAAACTTTGTATTTATTTTTTACTAAAAAAAAGTTATGGCTTGTAGAGGCAGCCGAAACTCAAATAATGGTCACGGCGGTGGAGAAGTCGTTGTCGCTGCATACGTAAGAAAAAACATTCCATTTGTCGTTTAGTAAATATACTTCATATAAAAATATTCCGTTTTTAATAAAAGTAAAAGTCAAGGGGTTTTATACACCGTATAAAGGAAAATTGTGTATAAAACAAAATATGCCTCAATGAAAGGAGATTGAGACGAAGTCCCTTACAAAGATCATTTTTAAAATAAAATAGATCTATTATGTGTATTCACTATAAGTACACATAAATAAAGTAAAAATACAAGGTAGGACATAATAATATCATGACATAATTTGATGTACAATATTAACCCAAAGAATGGAAATTGGGTTTAGAAGTTCCCTTACCATGCGTCCTGTCTTGAATCGACCGTTCTTTAACCTAATGAATAATAAACTAGAGTTAATTTATAATTTCTTGAGAACATTTTTCAAGTTTTTGATTCCTTTTATATCACTTACTAACATGTTATGAACATTATGTATTTATTTAAGTTAATAACGGTCATTTTGTAGATCTTTGGTACTTGAGTCAAAAATAATCTTCTTATAATTACAAGTTGTTCATGTGATGAAATATCCATTATATCTAGAATTATATTAATGATATAGATATCATATATCTCATATATATCCAGTATATACATGCATTTATAATATTCCATAATGTTTATAGGTAAGAAATGAAATGCATCGTTCATTGAGACGGTAAAGCATACATACGCATCAACAGTACTTTCATTTCTATATTGTATTTAATGAAATCATAATGATATAAAGATATATTATAATTCTAGTATAATATCGTATATAATATCATTCACTCCATCCTTTATACATCCCACATATGGCATTAACTATTCAAATCACATTGAGGGGGCGGTAGTCCGCACTTCCTAAAATGAAAATATCGCGTTTACCTATAATGGAAATAAGAAAGGTATGACATAAATGAAAAATAAAGAACCTTAAGTAAAACACAAACATATTATATATCATATATAAATATAGTGACATCATAATGGACACCTTTGAAGGTGTTATATGAGTGTTGAACAATCATCGTTTCGTGAGGCAGAAATTATCCATCCACAGAAACAATATGTTATTTGACCATTAGATGTGGTGTGTGTAATTGTAGCTCGAATACTTCTCATAACAACATACTAGTATATTGAGCATACTGGTTTTGTTACAAAATAAATTAATAAAAAGAGTTTAGGGGGTTGGATAAGCAAAATAAAACAAAATAACATAAGAGAAGACATTACCTTAAAATCGGGTAACTCTTTTGATTTGAGCCAAAGGCTTCCATGGGAAAAATTCTGCCCAAAGTGTGGCTTTTAAGAGTAAGGGAGGGAATTTGGGAGAGTATTTGGGAAGAGGTTGGCCGAGCCAAAAGGCATTGAATGTGTGAGTAAGGTGGTAGTGGTGGGGGCCTTTTATAAGTGGAGAGGAGTGACACTTTTGGAAAGTAATGAAATGTTACTTTATTATATAATGATTTTCGTATTTTAAAGGTCCCACACTTATATAATTAGAGAATAAGGTGATAAGGGTTCTAAATATACTCATCCAATTGGTTTTTGACATGTTTAAGCCTTGGATTTTACATTATCTTTTCATTTTATTTAAATTGTTAATTAATGAGGTAATCGCTGCATCATCATCGTGTCATAAATAATTTAATTTATTTAATGTCTAAAAATTATAAAACAAATATCATGATGTAGGAAATCCATTTATATTTCAAATGAATATTTATAGTCAAATAAATGACTTGTATAACATCATTTAAAAATTGTTTTAGTAAAACAACTTATGTTTGTGGCATTTTTATTATTTCTTTAAATAAAAGTTATTTATGTCATTTTCCTACCAATGTGGCTACATGGGGTCCCCAAGTTGACTCATGGATTGTATTGGTCGGCCATGAATCATCAAATAGAGGTATGACAAGTGTAAAGGTCATTTCATTTTTTTGAAATATCATTTTGACCTTAAATTTCACTAATTACCTTTAATCGCGATTAATTAAACTTAAAAGTTACTATTCACAACAAAATTATTTTAATCCCATTGAACCACATTTTACTTCCTAATGAAAACCATGTATGTCAGATTTTTGAAAATCAAATCACAGAAGTGGTAATATTTCATTTAAACGAAAAATCAATTTTTTAACTACCACTTAGTGGTTTCACTATTCATTAAAAAATTGGAGTTTTTAGAATAGTGCGAAAATTACACCCTTAGCTATAATTGATATTCTGAATTCAAAAATTATGTCTATTTTACTAAATTCCAAACATATAAGTTGCATTAATTAATTTTATAATTAAATCCCGCTGTCACAAAAAATAGCGTTTTTTATGAAACAATATATATCAAAAGATTGACAATTGTTTATGTCCAATTTCAATGTTAAATTAATTCTAATGACCACCATTGGATAAAATAGTAAAAATATATTCTAATTATACTTTAAAACCACTCAATATTATAAGTTATCACTATAAATTTTTTTGATTAAAAAGTTGTTTTTAAGTATTTTTCACTATTCATAAAAAATTGGATGTTCTCAGAAAAATACCAAAAATTCATCATAGGCTAATTTCGATATTACCAATCCAAAAATGAAGTCCATTTTGAAATCTAAAATAAATATATAATTTCAAAAAGTGGTTATTACTGTTCAAAACTGCTACTTTTATTGGTCGCGATGTGTTAGAACTCGAGGCTGCGTACAACACACACTGCTCAATTATTCAAAGAGAAGCATACAATGGAAGCTTGGGGTGTTACAAAAAATATATGTTGATATGAATGATATATTAATTGCATGTTGATTAATAATTGAGATGAAATAAGAATAAGATGAGTACATATTAAAAAAATTATTTTCATATTTTATATTTAAAAGTTAAATTCTATATTTTTTAATTGTAATTTGAAAAAATAAAAATTATTTTGTGATTCAAAATGTTAATATTATCTTAAGATAATTTAATTTATTTTTTGAAAATATTATATTTTGTTGTGAATAGTGAAAAATAATATTTTCACCAAAAATAAATTTTTTTCAGTTATCTCATTATACAATAATGAACTAATTTTTTTAAATATCATTTTATGAAATATGAATTGAAATATTTAAATAAAAAATTTTAAATACCATTTGTAATATTAACATTTTATTTACTTAATTATTAATTTATATTAAAAATATTTCTAAAAATTAATTATAAATGACATATTATTTTGTAGAATTATGCATTAAATATCATTGAAAGACATATAAAATTTAATCATATCATATTAATCCAATTAATTTCGTGGAAAAGAAATTAAGAGTCGAATCACATATAAAATTTTTATTATAAAAAGAAATCTTTTCTAAATAATGGTTTCATATGCATTACATGAGCTCATGTTAATGGTGTGTTTTCATAAAAAAATGATTTAAAAAAATATTTCATATTTTAAATTAGCAGGAAAAAAATTATTAAATTAATCCCATTTTATATTTAATAATTAAATTTAAATTAAAGAGTTAAAAACTACATAAAATGTTAAAACAAAACATTATAAAATTTAAATAAATTAAAAATTAAATTATAAAATTATTAAATATGATTTTTTAGGTATTATTTACCATATATGTAATTCCCCAGCCTTAAATATTATATAATCTTGAATTATGATAATAATTAACGTTGAGGATCTTTTTAGGTTTAGAGCTTTTGAGAAGAAAGTCTGAAGTTATACATAACAACTTGAATATTACAAGTAGACACTTCTGATAACTATACATTTTTTATTAAAACAAAAACACAAAATAAAAGAAACATGTCTAGTTTCTGATTATAGACAACATGATTTTTCATGGATCCCATCCATGACCCTATTCATCTATATGTACTGTGATTTTTTTTCAAAACATGGTATGAGCATAAACAGCTTGGTAGGGTATACATAAATAAGGAAAATAGTTATTTTGTTCAAAACAACAAAAAAACCATGAATATTTTATCATAAAGTAATACATTTCACCTTAATGAACTAGAAAAAACACTTCCTAGGAAATTTAACTCATTACATACCCTTTTTGTAAACGGTTTATTACCATAAATACCATATAAAATAATTTATATCATAAGAAGAAATCATGGTACATAAATGTATTAAAATAGAATAGCCACATGATCAAGATCCACATATATAACTAAATGGAATAACTATACGACCGACTTTATTATCCAATGCATTGGAGGTTATAACATAACAACCAGTCAATGGTTTGTCACAAAACCACCAATTAGTTGGTTTACCAAGTATCCACTTTCAATTAGTTTATCACTTAACAACCCATCAGTTTTCAAAAAACCATTAAATAATCATAACATATAAAATAATTCAAATATCAAAAAAACATTTCAAAACCAATAAAACCAAAAAGTGAATGTATGATTTATTTTCTGTTTTTAAAAAAATTAAGGCTTATAGAGGTAGCCAAATAATGTTAATGGTGGAAGAGAGATCATTGTCGCATCATACATAACAAAAATTAATTTTTTTCTATTAGTAAAACACTTCATTGAAAATATATTCCCATTGAATGAAAGTTAAAGACAAAGGGTATTATTATACACCATATAAAAGAATTCTGGGTATAAAAAATATTCCTCAATGAAAGAACAATGGGATGATGTCTATTAACTCATGTCCGACATGACTTGTTCATTTTTTAATTTCCTAAAAAATAAAATTACGTTAATTACAAAATGATTTAAAACAGTTTTCTTGTTTAACATATATTTTATATCTTTTTTTATCATGTTATAAAAATTTCATAATAATTTTTGTTAATATATGTCATTTTGTCGATATTGGGTACATGAGTTGAAAATGATATTTTTATAATTAAAATTTGTCCATGTAGTCAAAATTAAATTATTTAAATAATAATAATAATATATATATATCATATATATCCAATATATATTTATTTATCATATTCCATAACATTTGTAGATAAGAAATGAAATGCACCATTCATGGAGATTGTAAGATGTACTTACACATGAAACCTTCTTTTATTTATATTTCTTATTTAATGGAATGAAAAATAAATGATACATAGGTATAATATAATTAAATTATAATATAATGTTATATATATGTTAAATAATTTAATTAAATAAAACCTTTATATGTTCCATGTATAGCATTAAGGATTCATATCACTTTGAGGGTGCGTTAGTCCATACTTCCTCAAATGAAATTATTGTGTTTACATATCATGATAAACTTAAAGGGGTATTATTAATAAGAATTATAGGACAATAAATACAATATTATATTTATATATATCATATAAATACTGTTCCATAATAATGGCCACTATGACATGACATATGAGATAATTGAATAATCAACATTTCATGAGGCAATTGTTCATCGCCAACAGAAACAATATGTTCTAAATCAATTAGATGGAGGTGTGTATAAGTGGTATTGAAATAAATCTTCAATATAAATCCTAATATATTTGAAGATATTGGTGTTTAATTTAATAAATTAATTAGAATAAAATAGAGTGTGAAGATGTAGAATATTGAAAAAGAACATTAGAGAAGATGATACCTCTTAATATAGGTAACTCCCTTTGATTTCAAGAAATATTATTTCATTAATTTCATTCTGGCTAAGGTAAGGCTTCTAGGTGGAATATAGGGATTTAGGAAGCATATTAGAGAGTATTATGGATGAGCCAAGGGACTTTAGTGTAATGAGTAAGGGGTTAGAGTTGGGGGCCTTTTATAAGGGGGAGGAGGGGTACTTTTGGAATGTCTTGAAATATTATTTTATTATAAACTAAATATCAATTTTGAAAAGGTCCAACATAAATTCAATTCTATGATTCGATAATAAATGTACTTCATCCTTTCAAAAAAATGGTTTTAGACATGTTTTGGTTTCCAATATAACCTTATCAATAATCTTTGACACGTAGTTAACAAATTAATCTATTACCATGATTTCCTAAATATTCATACAATATTGTTAATATAGTTTCCATAAAATTCTAATCGAACCTCAAGTGGTTCATTAAAAACATTTAAAACATTATATAAGTAATTTTTAGAAAATTATATATTTAAAACTAGAATATCATTTGATGAAATAATTTTTTTTAAAACCTAATTTAGGTCAGTTTTTATAAAATTCATATAATTACATTATAAAATCCATAACAACATCATTGGTTAGGGAAAACATAATAATTTACTTCATATCAAATTATATTCATTCCCAAAATTCTTTAATGGAATAAAATGATTAAATTTTTTTGTTAATATTTAAAATCTCAGTTATTTAAATCATTCATCAATAAGGAAATCACTTCATCTTCATTGTGTCATAAATATATTTATTTATTTTATGTCTAAAAATTATAAATAAAATACTGTGATTTATAATATATATTAATATTTATAATTACTATTTCTATTCAAATTTATCACTTATATAACCTCATATAAAAACAATTTTACTTAATGACACATGTTTAGGTCCTCTTTTCATTCACATTAAATTAAAACTAATTAAATGTGATTTTTACACACAAATGGATCAATGGGGTCCTAAAATCATAAAATGGATTACAATGGTCAGTCATATCTATTATATAGGTTTACGAAATTTGTTATTGTAATTTAATATTATCATAATATTAATTTTTTACCCTTATTTACTGGATTTACCATTTATCCATGGTAAATAAAATATTTACAGAATTTACTATTAATAATTTATAAAAAATAAAAGTTATATATTTTAATAATTTGGACATCTAGATTAAAAATCTAGAATCTATTTTTCTATATAAAAAACATAATAGACGCAGAATTTAATATAAAATTAACTCCAGTTGTCAAAACCCAAAAGCGTGTTTTTAAGAAATAAAAACTACCAAAAGATTGAAATGTGTTTATGTCAAATTTAAATGTGAAATTACATCCAATGAACATAATTGGATTGAATGATAAAATTATAATATAATTTATTTTAATAACTAATTAAAAGTATATTCTAACTATATTAATACATTATATTATAAGGAAATTATGAATTAAAATGAAATATTTTTCACTATTCATTAATAATTAACATTAGTAGAAAAATACCCAAATATCATCCAAAGTAAAATTATATTCTCTAATTATAAAGATGAAATTTATTCTGAAAAATAAAACATATAAATCAGTCAATACCTATATTTAAAAATTGAACATCCCCAAAAGGCTGTAAATATGCATTTTTTTAAAAAAATACTTTTTTTTCTAAAAAATTGTATTTATTCATATATCATATATTGAAAACTTATAAGATGAATTAAAAACATTTCATTTAATATATATCATTAATAGAAAATTAGTAAAAAGATATATGAAAACAAAATTATTCTCTTTTAAATAGTTTTTCATAAAAACACATGAATTAAATTCAATTGGTTTCTATTTCCATTTATAATAAATTTGGTAGTTAATGAATCATTATTTAACAATGTGAAAACTATATTTAAAAATTCATTTGATACTATTCATTCACATCATTCAAACTTCTATGCATTAACTACCATTTAAAATAATAATAATAATTTTTTATTATTTTTTAGTATTACACAATGTTGTGTGCAATATAAGATTTCATAGAAACCTTGTGTTGCATGTGAAGTATGATATCAAGAAAAGATTTTCCATTAACATGAAATTAACCTCTTATTCATTAGTATTAATAGATATCAAAATCTATTATTCTATAAATACCTGGTTCATTACATCCATCCCCTTTTAGAAAATATATCTTCGCAGTTTTTAAATTGGGCTCAGAAACATCATTTGATGTTCTATATCATAAAATGAGTCAACTAACTTATCACATTAAAATAAATTACAAGATTTATAAAGGTCACAATAAAAAACTTACTATAATTCAATGAAAACTAGGAAATGGTATACAAATATAACTATCATGTACTAATTTAGTGTGATATAAAACCTAATCCAAAGAAGGGTAACTACAAGAAAACCCCAAACATTTAATATATTAAACTGTGTTTGATTCCATAAAAGCAAAATAAATGGATAATGATTTCTATTTTAATTTCCATTCTATAATTATTGAGAATTTATTAATGATATTGACATAAAAAAAGAAATATACTTCTTTTTCAAGTAGATATTCATCCTTTAATAAGTATCTACAACAACTTGTCTTTTCTATAAACGATAAGTACTCTAGATTACATAGTCACACCTGATGTGCTAGAATATACTTCATCAAAATAACATGATCCAAAAAATAAACCACATATTTCACTTGTCTTTAGAAATGAATAAAAACTAAAATGGTGTGTAAAAGATCACATAATATCCCAAAATGTTATTATTTTATAAAAAAATACTACGTTTAATCAATAAAAATGAACAAAAAATATCAAAATATCTACAAAGATCCTTCAATACAAAATTTTCCATGAAATTATTCAAAATAATCCCATCAAAGTTGGAAACCCAAAATTTAGAAGGATTTGATAACATTGTCTTCCACAAAAACCACAACCTTTATCTCTAAATAACATCGACTACTCTTAAAGTCTCGTACTAAATAATAATTAACTAAATAAAATATTATCTATGATTTGTTAATCATTTCCATATATAAACAAAACGGTTAAATTTATACAATGAAAACATTGATTCTTCCAAAATAAATTTCCACCATCACTCTTCAATTGAAATCCAAATGTATTATATTTACCGTAAGTATATAATGTTTCCAATAGAGATAATGACTTCAGAAATAACCTTTATCCTTTAATCAAAAAATCATTTACCTATATTAAGGATATCCATTAGATGACACATATGATCAAAAACAAACTGAATCTTCATCAATAAATTCATTTAACTAAAATTAATAAGTCATACTAATGAGGGACATCACATAGTCTAGTGGAAGGCGATGCGCCTTTGTCAGCCTTCTATTGTGTGTTCAATTCCATTTTGCTTTCCAGACAGGATGGGTTGTCACACATCTTGCGGGTTTCCTTTTTTCTAAATTCATATTATTCTTATTAAATTATCATATATAAGATAATTTCCTAAAAATTAACCATATCATATTTTATACTCAATGGTTATCTATTACCATTCATTTTTCACCCCAGAATGTAATAACAATTTATCTCCTCACAATCAAAAGATCATGTGATCCCCTAAGGATATCCATTATGTCTACACAAAAAAAATTAAATTCATTCTTGAATAACATTTTCAGATATCCAACATGATGGATTCAAATACAAGAAGAATAATTCTAATTTAATCCCATCATTCAAATATCCTTAATAAATTTACGAATTTCATCATTATAAAGTCTGCCATAAATCTCAAATCCCTTATAGGTATACTTCTCACTCATTAAATTTTTATCATGATCAAATAACCATTTTTTCTGACTTATTTTGAAATACTGATTTTCTAAAAACAAAATCACGAATCATTTCGTAAGACTTATTAATTTCAAAACATCAGTTAAGTAATAATCCATATATTTAATTAGTCATTATCAGTTTCCTCATCCTAAATATGAATAAAATTAGGTATTGGTAAACATATATTTTTAATGACTATCTGGTCCTATTTATGGACCTTCTTCATCGAACATCTATTCGTGCAATGAACATACACACAACATTTAAAACATTTAATTGATCTCTTGTAAATAACTTCTTTCACATTCCTAGAGTCAATTGGAAACTTTCTTTTTCCATGGATGGTTGTTTCTTTATTACCTTCATTACCACAACTAAATCATCTTAACAAACCTTTCAAACATATTTCTATGTGTTTATTTCAACATCCTTGACACATAGGTTATTGAATATAATTACCATTATTATTATTACATGAACATCCATAAGCATTCGATTCTCGAATATATGATTCCTTATAGAAATCACTATGTTTTAGGTGGCCAGTCATGACTCAAAAAATTTGGTTATGAATAAACATAATAGTTCTCATAGCAGCTCTCATTTCATTTACTATCTTTTTAAGAAAACTGTCATAGTTTTCATAACATGCATTGTTTCGTTGGTTCAAACTATATCTAACTATTTTATAAAATCGAAAATTTCAGTGTTAGTATATCAGTAAAATAAATATATAATATCATATTAGGAAGCTAAACACCAAGATATACTTATTCATGTTATATTAAACTCATTAAATTTATCTAAAAAAATTATGTCCATTTCTAATATTCTAACCAATATGGGTATGTCACTTATTCATAAATTATCCCTTAACATCTAATGTTATCTAAACTGACCACTAATACCAAATGTAAAGCCCCAACCACTAAAATTTCATAATATTGAATTATGTTAATAATTGAAATTATGGATCTATTTTGTTAATATCATTAGATAATTTTTCCATAACATAATCATAACAATATGAATATTACATGTAGACACATCTACTCACTATCAAATTTTTTATAAAACCAAAACTCTTAAAAAACGAAACATGCCTAATTCCATGTTTTTGTCATCATGAATTTTCTTTGATCCCATCCCTGATCTTATACATCCTTATGTCATGTCAAAAAAATATTTAAAAACAAGGTATGAGCATAAAAAGCTCTGTAATGGATACAAAAAAGAAGGAAAACTATTATTTTTTTCAAACAACATGTTAACCCTAAATAATTTATCAATAATTAATACATATCCCATTTAATGAAGTACAAAAACCCCTTTAATGAATATTAGTTCATTTCATACCCTTTTTGTAACCAACATATTTCCAAAAATCCCATAGAAAAAAGTTTATAGCATATAAATGTAACTTTGGGCATAAATTGTTTTTAAATGGAATGACCATATTGTCGACTTCCACACATTTTCCTAAACTGAATATCTATATAGATGAATTCCATAACCAATCCATTGGAGGTTATTATATAAACTTTCATCCTTCATTAATCATGAATCCACCTTGTATTTTATTTAACATGTAGCCACCCATCATTGGATTATCACATAACCACATGTCAAATCTCCATGGACCATTACACAATCATAACGCATAAAATATTGTAAATATAAACATTTTTGTAATAAAAAACAGTTAACAATAATAAGATATCATTTGATAATATTGAAATGACCAATCCACTTTCAAAATCAAATCACTCAAAAAGGGAATAAGCAATTTCTTTTCGTTTTAAAAATAATAATTCTTTTAGAGGAAGACAAATAATAATTGCGGGAAAATTATGGTTATTGTCACCGCCTCCTTTAAAAACATTCCTTTTATAGTTTTATAAAATGATTCATAGAAAAAATATTCCCTTTGAATGAATGTAAATTTCAAATTGTTTTATTATGTGTCGTATACAATAATGTTTTTTATAAATCAAAATAAGACTCAATGAAAGAAGATTGAAACAAAGTCCCTTACCTTATTTCTGACTTGACATATTTGTTCATTAATTTCCTAAATAATAAACTAAAATTAACTTCTACCTGAATTATATATGTTTTCATGTTTATTATTCCTTTTATATTACTTATTATCACATTATAAAATTTAGATAATTATTTATTTTAATATCGTTCTTTTTTTCGATTTTGGGTACTTTAGTTGAAAATGATATTGTTATAATTATAATTTTCAAAATGTGGTAAAAATTCCATTATCTCCATAATATTATTCATATATATATATATATAAGTTATATATGTATTTATAATATTACATAACCTTTGGAGATATGAAATGAAATACACCATTCATGTAGACGATATGATGTACTTACACATGAATTCTAATTTCGTTTCTATTTCATATTTAATTAAATGAAAGCATAAAAATACATAGGTTTATTATAAATCTAGTATAATATCATATTTTATATATGTTACATAATTTCTTTAATTCCATCCATTTTTTTGTTCTATTTTTGATATTATGAGTCATATCACTTCGAGTGGGCGGTAGTCTGCCCTTCCACAAATGAAATTATCATGTTTACATATCATGAAAAGCATAAATGTATGTTTTTAAAAAAATTTAAAAATAATAAACACAATATAAAGATAATATATATAATATAATTATAGGACCATAATAATGGCCACCATGATATGCGATAGAAGATAATTGAGAAACCATCTTTTCATAAGGAAATAGTTCGTCGTCAACATAAACACTATGTTTTATATAAATTATATGGAGGTGTGTGTAATTGTACTTCGAATACATCACATAAAAATGTCGTTCAATATTTTTTATAATTGTTTTTTATGTAAATAAATAATATATATTTAATAGGGAGTGAAGAAGTAGAATATTTGAAAGGAACTTCAGAGATGATGCTAAGTCTTAAAATGGGTATCTACTTTTTATTTGAGCCAAAATGAAAATTTTAAATTGAATTATACATAATTTAAGCCTAATATAAGGAATAGAGGGATTTTGGGAGCTTTTTTTTTGTATATTTTAAATGATAGAAGGGGTGTGAGATGTGTGAGTAAGTAGTTAGAGGTGGTGGCCTTTTATAAGATGGAGGAGGGGTACTTTAGAAATGTGTTGAATGATTGTATTTTATAAACCAAATTTTGATTTCCAAGAGGTCCAAAAGTATTGTAATTTGAAGATAATATCTATATTTTTATAAATACTCTAAAAAATAGTCTTTAGTCATGTTTTGGTATCAAATTGAAACTTATCATTTAGCTTTAACCCTTAGTTAACAAATTTAACTATTACCATGTCTTCTTTTATATTCATACTATATGGTAATAATAGTTATCAAAAAATATCAATAAAACCTAAAGTGGTTAATTAATTAAAGATAAAACAATATATTATTCATTTTTCTGATTCTTAGATAATTAGGACTATTATATCATTTAATAAAATCATATTTGTTTTAAACACAATTTTATGCAAATTTTTTACTATTCATATCCTGACTTTTTAAAAATCTATAAGAACTCGATTCTATAGAAAAAATGTCATAAATAAAAATATAAAAAGTCAATATATTCCCTATAATTTATGGAAGGATTAAAATGTTTAAAAATAAATACATTTTTATATTTATAATCTCATTTATTTAAATCATTCATTAATAATGTAATCACTACACCATCTTGTATCATAATTTTAATTCCTTATTTGATGTCTAAAAATAATAAATAAAATACCATGATGTGGTAAATTTTTTTTCTTTTCTAAATAATATTTATAACTGATCAAATCACTAATATAATCCCATATAATAATTGTTTTACTAAATGATTTAGTTTTCTGTTTTATTTTACTTATCATTAAATTAAAAGTAATTAAATGTCGTTTTCAAAAACTAGTGGATCAATGGGGTCAAAAAAATCAACCCAATTATACCTGTAGTAGGACATATATAAACAAATATGGTTATAAAAGTTATTAGGATAATTTAATATTATTATAGTATAATTTTTTACATGTATTTACTGGATTTACCCTTTAACCATGTTAAATAAAATATTTATTGAAGTTAATATTCATATTGCCTAAAAAAATAAACATTACCTATTTAAAATATATTGTCCTCCTGATAAAAAATATGTAATCATTTTTTTAATATTAAATAACATAGGTTTCAAAATTAGAGTTAAAATTAATTCTCGATGTCCAAACCAAAAATAGCATTAAAAAAAATAAAAACTATCACAAGATTGACGTATGTTTATATAAAATTTATATAAGAAATTTTTTATAATAACCAAAATTGGATAAAATTATAAAAATATAAACCAATTAAACATTAAAACAAATTTTAATTACAATATAACAATATAAATAAATTAGTTTAAATGTTAGTTTTGAATTACAATATGGTATTTTGCACTATTCATTAAAAAAAGAACATTAGTAGAAAAATACAAAAATTTCATCCAAAGTAAATTTTTATGTTCCAATTATAAAAAATAATTTTAATTTGTTAAATAAAACATATAAAGGTTTCAAATACTCTATTTAATAAGGGTTTTCCATCAAAAGATGGTAAAATTGCATTTTTAGAAAAATATAATTTTTATTTGTAAAAATTAATTTATTCATAATAAATCAATTGAAAAAATATAAAAAAATTAAAATATTTCACTGAATATATATTATTAAATAAAAATACATAAAGTGTGACATTAAAACAAAATTATTTTCTTTTAAATAGTTTTCCTAAAAACAAATTTATTATATTCAATTGGTTTTTATTTCAATTTTTAATAAATTTGATCATCAATTAATCATCATTAAATCATGTGTAAACCATATTTAGAAATTTAGTTGATACTATTCATGCATTCCATTATGAAGGCTAAGAGTTAACTACTAATTAATATAATAACAATAATTTTGTATTATTTTTCAGTGTAACTCATTGTTGTGTGCAATGTATGATTTCGGAGAAACCCTTTATGACGTGTCGAGTACACTATCAGAAAAATCATCCACAATAACTTAAAAATAATATAATAATCATAATTATTAATATAAATCAAAAAATATTATTCTATAAATACCTGGGACGTTACAATATATCTGGAAAAAATAAATTATATTCAATTAATTGGATCCACATTACAATGGAATGATTTTATGCATTTAGATTAGGTAGCAATATTTACAAAAATTCCACTCCGACCATATATAATGGGGGCTCTCTCCACCACATTAATACAACTAATAATATTTTTTTCTCATTAAATAATTTCCTTACTAATAAAACTATAATTAATTTTTTCCCAATAAATATTATGTTCTTACGATATTATCCTAATACCTTTCATTCTGAATAGTCTACTAAGGGAATCCCTATTTTTCTACATGATTACAAAATTATCCAAATTTCAATTTTTTTCTATATTATATTTACAAATAAATTTTTATAATTAATGTATAATTAAATAATTGTTTCTCATAACCTTAATTTTATTATTATATGGTAATGACTATTAAATTCCTTGATAATATTCCCATATGGAAATCAAAAATGAAATTCAAGCATGTGTGCAGATTATTGCCTCCCCAAAGTGTCAGGTTTATTTTTCTATTAAAATCTAATGATGATGATAGTAATGTTGTATTTTATAAATAAATATTTTATTTATAACAAATTCGATATTTTCAAATGATAATATATATTTTAAATTTGACATTTTCTATGTAAAAGAGAATCAACCATGCGTTTGATCATATTACAATATCTACAGACTGATTGATTTCTAATTTTTTCATGGAAACCAATAATAGATGATCATTTATATATGATTAATGTTTAAATTCTATGTTTATGAAAATATTAATGTTATTTTAATACAAATTGGACAACCTATATACAATATGACTAGTAAATAACATCGGTGAATTCAACCATTCAAAAGAACTTTCTAGAAGAAAAATGAAATCTTCACACTATTTAAATATATTTCCTGGGTTATATTCATCGTCTAATTTTTTATAATTCTAAAATATCACTATGATGAATAATAAATAATATATTCATTCATTTTTATATGTATAGTATAACAGAACCACTCCATAACCATCAATTAATTGTTGTATATTTTTTTGTGTCGGTTTAATCACGTTGTTAAAAAATATTATAAATTTATATCAAGGATGACTATATGGAGTTAATAATTGTAATATTTGTTATAAATAGCTAAATATTCTTTTTTAATTTTATAATGGTAACATTAATGTTAAACTATAACTCACGAATCAAGCATCATTTTGTAAAAATCATTAGAATAAAATATTTTATGTTTTCAACGTTTATGGATGTAAATAAAAATACCAGAGATTGAAATTAAAAAAATAAAAATAATTATAAATCATAAATTATTGTAAATATTTTGATTTAATAATGATTAAATTATGGAAATAAATGACGAACATTATGACTATAAAAAAGAGTTCATAAGTCACATGATTTCTCAACAAATATATTAAAAATAATTAATAACTATGTAATATATTTTTAGATAATAATTAAAACATAATATTATAAAAGTTTATAAAAATATTTTTTTTATTAAATGGGTTATTATGTTACTTAATTTTTTATAAATGATATTAGAGTAAATTTTGACTAAGCATACATTTAAGTAATTTTTTTGTTAAATCAATTTTATTTAATTGAGTTACCTAATTAAGCTGTGAAACTATATTGTTATATTAATTACTAGTTATTCCAAATAAATGAATGTTATTTTTATTACTATTGAATTCAAGTGATCTATATTTCCTCTTTATAACATCATTATCAGATTATAAAACCTTAATGACTATATTACTTATTACTTTTTATATATAACATTTTCTTCTCCTTGGGTCATGTTGGAAATTTTGGATCATCATTTGTTTTATATGGAGTACATATAAGAAGATTTCATTTAAGTAAAAATAATATATTTCATTTAACTTCATGTAAAATTCATGTTATTCCTCCAATTTCCATGTAATTATTACATTAACATTATCGCAGGGGTGTCTGAATGTTAATTTTTATTAAATGATACATGATTCATATTCACCCCTTATTTTTAATTTGTGATGTAGATCATAATCATTTATTACCTCGTGAATACTCTCATACTACTTTCATTTACATGACTAAAGACATGAAAATTTATCAGTCCCGTTGTCATTCCAAATCATCCTCTGTTACTGAGATATGTTTTATTCAAATTTCATTCCTTTATGATCACACTCAATTTCCTTCATTTTTGAATGGGTGACCACCTAGATTCCATACGTTGAATGATTCTGGGAAATTAGGGACTAAACCACATACCCATTTCTTTTTATGGTCCTAGTTTTAGGGATTCTCAAATAAAAGTATATTACATTTTTTGATTTGGGAAATATTAATAATTTCGATATTTGTTATTCCATTATGTATTATTATTAACTACTAATGAATATTAGTTTTTTATTGTATATCATATTATTTACATCATATGATGAATTATATAGAATTATATAGTTTATGTTATGGTTAGAAATATACCCTCGATTCATTAATATGTCTATTGAGACAATATTTCTTGTGAATTTTTTTAGGAATTCCCATTATAAAATATTTCCTAGTCATGAGGCCTGGATGCAAATATCATAATGAATTAGGTTATCGTGTCTCAAATATGGGATTGGAATTAGATATTTTACATTATGCACTTAATCACTAATAAAACATGTTTTATTATACATGCAATTATTTATTAATATATCAACAATATATTTTTTATTCTCACAATTTCGTTGTATTATGGAATTATTTTGATTGTAAATTAAATCCATATTATTTATTCTCATCTAATTATCCCTTAAAATATTTGATTATTTTTACCAATGATTACCCTTACTAGTCATTTCAGGTAACCCTTTTAATGTTTTTTATTTCTCTATGTTATGAAGAAATTTATTACACATTATATGTCTAATAGAAAATCATGTGTGGAGAATCTATGAAATATGTTGATAAGGTATTATATATTATAAATTTAATTATATAGTGTTAAAATTTAACTTGTATATGAAATATATAGGGCTTTTATGTAATGTTTTTCCTATATCTCTATAATTATAAGCCTACAATTACTATTAATGTATTAAATTCATTATTTGGTATTGATATTTTCATTATTGATGTTTAATATTGGTTCAGTTAGGTTTATCTAAAAGAATTCATTTAAATAGTATATTTTTTGGCACTATATTCCTTGAGTTTGGGTCATGGAATCACATTTTGTTCATATTTTATTTCTAATTTTTAAATTATTTTTATTATCTTTTTTTATTTTGTTAATTATGATAAGATTACAGTCACTTATGAACCATTATTAATATAGATTATGAATTTTATATTTGATAATTTGTTCACACACCATATTAACACTCAATTTTTTTGTATTATTAAGAAAATTATGTAATAAGAATTTTTTAATTAAATAAATAGTGATGGATAATATTATATTAAATATTGAAGACTTATTAGGGACAAAATATTATATTATATAGTGGGTAAAATATCTATTCGATGGGTTATACATTTGATTTTTAGTTAAAAGTATTTAACTTCTATAAAAAAATGTTTTATTAAAATGTCCATTAAATTCTTGTGAGTAAAGATTTATTTCTAACATTGTATTTATTGAAGGATAAAATTGGGTCACTTTGATTCATTTCAAATCATATATTTAAGGACTATTTTTATTTACACTAGGTTTCGGGTGTGTATGTATGGGATGTCCCATATTTCATAACATAGATCAACTAATGATCATATATCATTGTAAGGATATCTATGAACACATTGTTGAAATTATATCATTTATATGGTTATTAATAAATAATCACAGGGGATTATTGAGGGAAAATTATTGTGTATTATCTAAATTTTAATGATATGAACACTATAAGAAAATAGGTGATATTTCTAGTCATACCGATGATTGTGAGATTAATATCTCATTGGAAATTATATCATGAGCCTTTTAAATATTTTGGATAATTATGATTATTTTTATGAACAAAATATAAATAACCTCATGAGGATTTAATTTATATAGTTATGTAGAATGTAACCGCAGATTATTTATAATGAATTCCAATGTAATTAAAAATATTGTGTAACAGATTATTTCATATGAAAAACTAAAAAATTGAACAATGATTCAATTTATTAGGAAAAAATATTTTAGTAAATTATAAAAATAAACATAATATTTAAATATAAGACAAAACATTATTAAAAAAATTAAAGTGGAATAAACTTTTCAGTAAATTAAAACACCAAAAAAATATAATCATTATCCTAATGGTTTTCCATAATTACAATCATTAAGATTCACATTACTAATAGATTGTAAAATAATATAAATATAATACATGTGTTGAGTGAGAATGAAATTAATATAATGAATGATTCTATGAGTATATGTAAGGCTATATATAGATTCAATATATTAAAATTTTATATATGGTCATTACATATATGTAATTATGAACTATGGTCATTGGAAATATGGTCATTCAATATATGGTCGTTGGGTATTTCAATATGTAGTAGATATATTGAATATGTATAATTGTTAGTAAGAAATTAAAAATAATATAATTAAAAATTAAAAAATAAATTTCAAGATGGAATAACTATTAATATTTAATTAAAATATATTTTTATAAATATAAATTTTTATGCAATATATATTATCATTTTTTTAATGAATTATATTATGTATTTATAATCTTAAATAAAATATTATTTAGACTTTTTCTTAATGAAAATAAATATTTATATGATAAATATTTAATTTTATGGCGATATAATTAAATTCAATTAATGTTTAAAGGATTTTTTTTCAAAAGTTGAATTTATAGTGGTTTTTATTATTATCATAATAAGTATAATTGATCAATTTTAAAAGATGAATCCTATTTAATGTTTCAATCTAAAAACCATTTGATTAACAATAATTTAATTATGAATTGATAATGAATATTATTAAGAATGAATTTTATTTAAAAATAATTTTCTATTTAAAACATGCTCTTTGTATATTTTATGTATTTGTTAAAAAGAAAACACACTAAATTTGTATTCAGAAATTAGAAATTAGTTAATTAGTACCATTTCATTTTGATGAATATAAATAATTTTCCATAATATAAAATTTAGATACCACAATAACAGTAAAAATGTAAAAAAGTGTTATACTATGTGGTAAAAATCATAAAAATTCATAACACCCTATCTCTAAATGTGTAGACATGGTATTTTGAGGCTGAAACATAACCCATATATATTATTTTTTACTTTTTATCCACTGTATCTTTAATAATATATTCCATTAAAATTTATAAATAATTATATATAATATTATCACACCTCCTTAAATATAAATTACCCTTTCTATACCGCTTCAACGACAATCATAAAATTTTGTTATATATTATATTTTTGAAAATTTATTAATTTAATAAATCCTTATTAAAAGTGTGATAGTGTTTTTTTAATAAGGAACCCTAAATCCTTCTTCCCAAAAGACGTTATTTTGAGAATATGTTGATTCAACAATGTAAATAAAAAGTTCTTCAACATATTATTCAGTATTCTTATCATACATACTCTATATAAATATTATTATCCACTATAATATTGTTACGATAACATAACTGCTATTTTTAGAATAATATATTACTAATATATGAATTTATACTCTTACACATTCATTAGTATAACATTGTTTTTATGGGTTGTTATTACCACCTACATGAATGACGAAACACCAACATCATTATTTTCTTAATGAATAATTATAAATAAAATCATATTAGAAATATATACTGAAGTATTGATTAATTTAATTCATGAATAAATTTATATAATAAGGAAATAAAAAATAATGGATCATTATTAGGTAATATGTTGTCGTCCATAAATTACCGAAAATAGGATCTTCAAGGATTATTCTCCCACAAACCATATGTATATAATCCCTAAAATTAATAGGGTAATTGATAAATAATTGGAAAAAATTATTCCACTAAATTTACTAATGTTATAATGATAAACATTTTATCATGTAATTATTAACTACATCTACATTGTAAAACTCATATTAAAAATAAAAATTAACAATATTAGATGACAAAAATGGAAAATAAAAAATATTATATTTATAATGAATATTATAAATGAATTGTATAACATATAATAAAAATTAACAATTATTTAAAATATTTCATCAAAACGGTTAATCCTTTTAGACCAAAGGATAAACCACTTTCATGGAAATTATGAGTAATGTGATGGGTTTTCTCATCTCAATTTTCCAATAATTTAGATATTTTCTATATTAAAATATAATCTTCATTTTTTCAGTATATATAATTGAAATTAATATTATAGATTTAATTTCTTATAAAATCAAATTGATTTTCAATTCCATATCTGGTTTTATATTTCAGGGGAATTTGATTTTTAGGTTATAAAATCAATAAGGGTTTATTTTTAAAGATAATTTCATAAATTGAAATTTGGTATGTTTAAATATCCATCTAGGGAAAATTATTGTTCATTATCAATTAAAACCCATATATTTTCTTATTAACTATTTTATTTTAGGTTTTATTTATATTTTAACATTTTCATATCCCATTAGTTTAATAATTATCAAACATGATTTCAATGTTTTGACTAACCTTATATATTTTTTTGTTTGGGAATCATACTCATACATTACCATATTGAGGGTATTATTTTATAGATTTCGTTATCTAAAATTTAATGATAGATTAATGTGAATAAATATTAAATTTATCTTTTATTATATTTTTTATAAATTCATATTTTTAAATGATTTACATACAGGTAATTTTATATTGATTTTACCCTCTTTAAAAAATTATTAAATTAATACTCCGCTTTAATACATATCAGATGACTAACTTTTATTTATTTATATAAAATGATCATTGATAATATTCTGCTCTTTGTTATCATGGTTTCCAAAATAAATATCTCTAAATAATGTTTTTTTAATTTTTTTTTTAAAATAATTTATTTTCAAGAGACTATGATATTTCTTCTTATAATACAATCCAATTTCATAATTAACATATAAACAAGTTTTTCTTCTATGTCAGTATGTATTAATATTTATTATACTTCACTAGGGTTAATATCTTATGATATAGTAAAATTTCTTTATTTTAATGAATTGTGATAGTGTCTTACATGTGTAATAAATAATAATATTTCCTTCCAATAGTTAATTAAGAAAGGATTATATTATGAAGGTCATTAAGTAGTTTTGGAACAGATATGTATAGTTTTTTATTGAAATTTTAGTTGTTCTATTATATAACACTAATTCGTTGAGTTATATTTTTTTATCTCCTGAGAAAAAAATGAAACATTGGCGGGTGTAAAATGTATATAATGTTACGCAATTGGATCGTCCAAGAATAAAATGTTAAATAAATGGTTATCCCATGTAATATATACTAACCCACACTCTCAGATCCTATGATAAAAACAAAAGTAATCAAATTTTTGTATTTCAGACAAGTAAAAAATGCCCCAATTTTTCCATAAAAAATCAACATAAAAAAGAAATTTTTTATCACTTATATACCCAAGATACTTATAGGTTTATGGTTTTAGATAATTAGGACAATCTCTTAACAAATTGGGTTTATCGAAAACTGGTGCATATATATCTACATCACCTTCCACTATCCATATTTTTTCATATTCCCTTTAATGTATTTAAAATCCCTAATACATTTTTTCACATATAAATAATTTCTAAACACATTTCATTTATAATCATTTTTTATACCCTTGGGAAAATCTAACAAAATAAGGGTGTGGTTAAATGATTAGTAAGGGTAAACATAACCATTAATGATTAAATTTCATCAATTATAGTTAGATGAACATAATGTTAAGAATAAATAATCATTTTTAATGAGAATAACATAAGAAAATCAATACCACTAAATACATGAATCATCAATACGGAAACATGATATATTGCAATATTATTGAATAGGAGTAATAAGAAACAAAAATCATGGATAATATGATGTCAACTTGGATTAAAGGAAACATTTATTAGCCATGGAAGGAATAAATATAATTTTCTAGTACCTTGGTACATAATCATCATAGAACCCTATAAAACCCATAAATTTAGAATAACCATGCAATTTAATTCAAATATAGTTATGAATAGAACATACTCATTACCAAATGCATTAAAAAGCTATCTTGGTGTGGCCATATTATATGTAATATCAAGATAATCATGATCTAAAATGAGGATTAAAAATTAATATATGTTGTATTGGGATCACTCATTAGTGATAATTGGTATCAACCAATTTCAAAGAATTTTGTTTGGGATATGTCATGAATAAAACACCAGAACTCATTATAACCCATGTGAAAAATAGTTCCAGATATCTTAATACAATTTTATTTTATAAATTACATTTTCAAAACATAAATATCCCTTATTAATAAAAGAAAGTATTATATTTATATAATATGTGAACTATTAAGAGGGATTAAAAACTCAAATAATATTTATGATGGAGGGTAATGTCATTTTCACTGTATATATTGAAACATATAATTCCTTTTAAAATTTTATTAACCTATGGAAAATAAACGAGTTCTATGAAAACATATTTTTAAAAAATACAAATCATATATAATAATAATGGGGATGGTATCATTAAAAATTATCCAAAATATAGCATAATTAGCAACACTAGTTTTTGGTGTTGATTAATGAATATAAAAGTAAATTATCCCAAAAATATTCTGGAGGAAATTATGTTATTCAAATTGAAAATAACATTTAAAATTTTAAGATTCATAAAATATTGTGAAAATTGATTTTATTTAATATTAATCATTGTCAATATGTTATAATTTAATACAAAAATAATGCTCATATTTGTATAAATATCTGTTCATGGATTTATCATTATGAATAAACATTCTTTTCAATGATTTTTTAAAGGGAGAATAATGTGACCCTTTTGGAAAACATGAATAAATTTAATTTAAAAAAATTAATCAAATATGAACATGGAACATGTAAAATATATTTTTGAAATAATTTATTATTAGAAAAAATCATTTTTTAAATTATTATAGAAAACATGTATTTGAAAAAGAATGATTTCATAGATAAAAGAATGGACATGGTCTATATCATTTAAAAATGTCATTCTTGATATTACATAAAAAAATGATGAAGGAAATATAAATTTAACATTTAAAAAACATTCATATCATGGAGAAAATAAAAAATTTATTGTTCAAAAAATTATATCATATACTTTCCTTCAATTAACCTTGAACACAAACAATCAAGAAAATGTTATGGGATTGAAAACTACCGTCATTTCCAATTTGCTAACATTTAAATCATAATACTCATGAAAGCATAACATAAAATAAAAAACTAAATATTATTAAAATAATTATATGAGATAAATTCAATGATAAATGTTCTGTATATTCTCCTCATAAAAGATTCTATGATCATAACATGAACAAATGTACTAAAGGAAAATATATTGAGATAAGTAAAAATTAAAAATATTATATCATTGAATTAAGAGTTAATTAATAAAGGGATTATGTGTAACAAATTTATATCCAAAAATAATAATTCAATGAAATATAATTATTAAATATATATATTAATTAATACGTTTTCATGGAATAAAAAATTTCAATAAAGATGTTTTATAACCCAACTAACGGAAACCATTTTATGTATCCTTTTTTCATTTGGTAACATTCAAATGAAATCTCGTTGGATAAAAGAATTAAAGTTAAAAAATAAAATGTAACTAAGACTGATGGTTTTATTATAATATATAAAAAATGGAAATATATGATATATATAAAATATATTTGTTTCATAAACATAAAATAAGAGTGAATGAAATAGAATTGAGATGAAATAAAAATAGATCAAGATGAGAGTTTCTATAAATGTAATTTATCTCATGTATAATGGAATAATTTTAATTATTTTATCTATTAAGAAAAAAATAATGTTTGACTAATTCATCATAAACTATTTATTTATTTTAATGTTAAGGATACTTTTTATTACTTAATTGGCGAACTTCACATAATGTGATTTGATGAAATTTAGATCATCAGTTCAAAATCACATTTTTATATTAAATGTGGTCAAAGGTGTCATTATTCCATTATATCTAGAATATTGATGATGAAAATATTATTTTTTTACATAATTTACATTATTAATACCGTTCATGAAAAAATATTTTGAAAATTTTTCTACATTACAATCATGGAAATGGTTGGCCGTATGTTCTAGTGAGCAAAATTTCAATTATTCAACAAACATTGTGGAAAGAAGATAAGTATTGTTTTTATTATTTATAATTATAATTATATCAAAAATATTATGTTAATTTATTAAATATTCCCATATATTTTTATATATATAGTACATGTGATAATGTGAAGAAAAGAGAATCATATAACATTGTGGAGGTGGTAGTCCACATGTATACATGAATTGCGTTATTATTTTACATTGAATGGAAATTTTTAAAAGAAAATGATATATTATATTTTAATAATGATTAATATTACATGAATATCATATATAAATATTAAAAAAATATCATAAAATAGTCATGAGAATTCTTGGTAAAAAAATTACATTAGTTCTGAGGTGGTAATATGGCATACACAAAAAAGAGTAATTCCTTTCCATTTTGATGGAGGTTGAAGATTGATACATGTAATTTCATTAACATAATAATATGTCACTATAATAATGATACATATGTTATAATATAATCATAGTTAAATATGATTTGAATGAGGTGGAACAACAAATAAAATTGAAACACTTTGTTAAGAATGATACCACTTCATTAGACAATCACATTTTTTCAACATCTTGAGGCCACTAAAGTTTGTATTATGGAATAAAATATGACTCTATACATATTTATAGATTTTATGAATTTATTTTTGGTAAAAGAATTATACTGTAAAGTAATTTGATGAAGAATATTATTTTTATATATAAGGGGAGGGGACTCTAGATATTTATAAAAATATTAAATTAATAAAAATTAATGCCCTATTAAAATTGTTGATAAAATAATTTTTATTCAATATATGATAAATATATATATATATATAATCTAATACCTTAAATATTATAAATATTATGTTAACATATTTATCCATATCTTTTTGTTTTAACGCGTTATTAACCACTTTCACACTTACCATTACACCATCGATTTTAACCCTTTGAGGGTCAATATACTAACTATAAATTTAAAAATATACCATAAATGTATCATGGATGATATTTTAAGTCATATCCAAATTACATTGAAATATATAATATATTTATGAATTCTAGCTCATTCAGTAAAATATTATTTATTATAATATATCATTAATGTGAATTTTTATAACTATTCAGTACATTGTTTTTAATAACATAAAGTAAAAACGAAAATTCATTATTTTTATTATATTAATAACAAATTATGTTCATCAATTACATTCATTAATAACATTATTACTCTAAAATTATATTACTTTTAATATTATTAACATCCTTTATTCTATTTTTCCAGTAATAGAATATTTACTGTGTTAGCATAAGAAAAAATATTTAAGGTAATTATTTTATTACAAAATATATTAATTTAAAATAATGAATATAAAAAATTATATTTTAATATAATAATTATAACAAAAAATATAATTTTTTAAAACTATATTAGTAATATTATATTAATTAAAAAAATAGTGTTACATATTCAACATTTCATTAAATAAAATATTATAATGGTTATAGTCACACATAAATTTAAAATAAAGTTTATATAACCGAATATTGAATGAGTATGGAAAAAATTTACTCATCCAATAAAATTTAGTATTTCTTTAGGGTAATTTTATAATTATTATTATTTAATTCTAAAATTTAATTACCCATTTAAGGGTTTATGGTGGAAAAAAATACTAAGGATATAATTCATATTGAAAAATAATAAAATAAAAATATTAAATGAATTAAAAAAAATGATTCCAAATATTGAATATGTTTTCTAAAATACAAAACTAATAAGTGGTAGAATATAATTTAATTTCAAACAAATAAAACACAATGAAAAAAGATGGTTTTCAAAAATAATTGTTCGGTTAAATATTAAATGTTTTTATACCTAAATTAAATAAAATAATTATTTAAAAAAACATAATTTACTTATTTGAAATCATCATTAACTATTTTTTTGAAACCATTATCTAAAATATTACTTTAATTTGAAAAAAAATTAATGTAAAATACATTTTCTAATGTAAATTAGTATATTTCACTATTCAATGAAAAATCAATGTTTTCAGAAAAATATAGAAATTTTACCAAAATAAAATGTAGTAATTTTGATTAAATAGGTGATATTTATTTAATAAATTAACATTTATTAATTTTTAAAAAATAGTTATAATATTACCTCACCAAAAAAAATTTATATTCCTTTTTGATGACAACATATATTCGAAGAATAAAATGGATTTACTATTAATTTAGTGCTTATTTCTATAGAATCAATAATTATATTTTTATTGATTATAACCATTATATATATTTCAAAAATTAGTTATTTATATTCATAATCAACAATTTAATGGATGGTTTATAATTTTTTATTCAAATAATAATGTTATCCAGTATGATTACTATCGATGTTCCATATTTAGTACACTATCGAACATATTATTTATTTTTAACAACAATATATATTAAATAATCCCCCATTAAGAAAATATCATCTGTAAATTTTTTAACTCCATCTGAGTAATTAATGTTTTAACATTTTAAAATAGCTTTTGAAATCATGAATCATAATTTTTTTAATAAAACATGCACATGAAAAATAAAAAAAACATAAATAGGTCATTTGAAATAACCCAAATATGGGTTTCATGATATGATAAAATTAATAATAAGTGATTATAAGGATATTAAGTAGATAAAATAATTCATAATTATTAATATAGAGTAATATAGGACTTGGTCATGAGATGCTTAGCCATCAAAAAAATACAAATATTAGATTTCTTAAAAGATTATTGATTTCTTGAAGAGAAAATTAAATGGGATACATTTTCATTTGAAGACCATTTTCATAGTGTAAGAATTTATTTACCAAAAATAATAACAAAATAAAGAGATATTAATACATTGAAATAATAATCTCATTCATTAAAAAACACCCACCACATACACATCTTTCACACCAAATGATGTGTATTATTTTTCATATCTAAAGATTGAAAATAATATTCTTACTTGTCACACACATCCCCAAAAGGAGAAAATGTTATTTCTTCTATATTTTTACACTAACCAAAACGAAAATTGTTAGAATAAGATAATATAATTCCCAAAATTAATAAACTGTTATATAATGAAATAAAACATTATACACCAAAGAGTTAAAAAACACTAAAATCATATCATAGATCATTTCATAACCTTATATCCAAAATATCCTAAATATTATATATATTAATGATAATTTTAATCACCAAATATTATATCAAACCAATAAGCATACATTCCAAAAATCTATATATAATTATACATAAAAAATAAATTTCGTTATACTGAAAGGTTACTTGAACGTATAGCCAATATAATGTCACAAAAAATATCATTAATCACCTCAAAATATCATTTATTAAATTATCAAAATGGTTGTAAACCAATATAAATATATATAACACAATAAACATATGAAACCATGATTTTAATCATTTCATTTGTGTTATCATCAAACAAAGAAAATCATAATATTTTAATTTATATCAATCTTACTTAGAAACCAACTCTAATAGCAATAAACTGACACTCATGTATTTAATATAATAGGATAAACATTAAATATATATATTTGATACAAATAAAACTAAACCAACCTTTTATATACCAAAAAAACAACATTATAATTAATTATTACGTCACTTACATATCAAAAAACCTTTTAGGTTTATAATTTTAGTTTATTAGGTCAACCGCTTAGAATCTTTTGTTCATAAACAGCTGATTTATAATGATCTACACTATCTCACACAATAACATAATTTTATATTCTCTATTATGTCTTTAATATATCACATAAACTACCTCACTAATGAAACTACTCTATTAAATAATCATTTAGCAGGATTTATTATAACCAATGGAAAATTATTCATATGATGGTTTATCTCAAATCCTCAATAACAATAATCATAAGCATTTGCAATTAAATCTTACCAGTGAGGGTAAAATGAGAATAATAGTAAAATAAAATAACTATATTTCATGAGTATAAAGTAAAGATAATTTAAACTAATAAATACATGTATCAACCATCATGAAATATTATATAATGATTTACCATTGTAAAATATTCATAATAACCAACAATCACAGGTAATGTCATGAAAACATTGATCAAAGGAAACATTTATAACCTACTGAAAGGTTAAGTACAATATGTATTATATTAGGGTTTTATCATTATATAACATCTAATAACCATTAAAATTGGAATAACCTTGGTTCTAACATCCAATTTAATTATTCAGATAATATAGTAATTATGATATTCATTAGAGCACTATCTTGGAACACCCATAATATAAGGTATTTCAGGATCACCCATGAGATGTAAGGGGGATGAACACTCTTTATATGTTAGGTTATTCCCAAATTTGATATATAATAGGGATCTAACAATTGTCAAATATTTTAAGTATTATATCATCAAAAATATTGAATAATTCTTTTAAATTCAAGTTAAAAAAATCATTTAGATATCAAAATAATTGTTCTTCTAAAAAGACATTTAAAAAAAATATATCACTGTGAATGCGACAAGTAGTGTTTTTATTTAAAGAGAACATGAGATATTATCAGGGAATATGAATATCAAATAATGGTTATGGTGATGTGAAATTTCATTTTCACTTTATATGATAAAATACAACATTCCTTTCAAAATTATATTGAACCATGGTAAAGAAATCGGTTCCCTGAAAATATATATTGAAAAATAATAATCCATCCAGATAAATTGTTAGGCTAATATCATTAAAAATATCCAATGAGGGGTATATGTAACATCTAGGATTATTGGAATTGGAAAATGGAAATATCATTTAAAAATCAAAAAAACCCATTGATGAAAAATAAAATTTTTAATTTAAAAAAAAATTTATATTTTAATAAAATCATAAAATATTGTCAAAATAATATATTTTTCTATAAAATAACCATGTAAAATAAATATAAATGCTTAAAATGGTATTTATTTAGAGAAAATTCAATTATGGTTTAAGCATTAAATATAAAAATTATTCTAAATCATTTCCTGAACTTAGTATAAAGTGGAACTTTTGGAAAAATTTATGCAATTTTATTTTTTAAAATTATACAATAATGTAAAAATATCATTTAAAATTGAATTTTTGGAATAATATATTTTTATGAAATAATGATTCTAATATTTCTATAAAAATGGATGTGGATTCAAATTAATCCTGATTTAAAAGAAGATATAATATTGATAGACTTAAAAAAATCATGATGATTATTTAATAAATTTGAGAGGAAACATAAACTAAACAATAAAAAAATTAAATTGAAACATAATGTCTTTAACACTTTGGTAACTTTACAATCATAAGACCAAATAAATAATAAAATAAACCGAAACATTAATTATAAATTTAATAATTATATTCATGAAATTTTTTAAGGGGAAGTATATACCCCTCGGAAAATAAGTTATATTAAAAACATCAACATATGTCCAAAGAGATAATAATTTTAGAAGAGTGAACCTAACACAAACAATATCTTTGATTTGATAATTAATGAATGACGATATTATGTGTAACAAATTTAAACAGAAAAATTAAATTATAGAATAAATTAAATTATATATAAATTCAAATGTTAACTTGGAATAAAAAATTCATTATTAAATAGTTATAACCTAAAAAAATAAAATTGAGGTAAGAATATATTTACCACTTTCTAACATATAAGTAAAATACCATTAGATAAAACAATTAAAAATTAAACATAAAATGTCATCAAGTATGGAGTTTTAATTATATTACATGAAAATGGAAACATGTACTTCACATAAATAAATTATCTTTATACATTTAAAACAGGCCCCAATGAAAAGAAGATTGAGACTTAATGTCTTACATAGAGTCCATACTATCCTTGTATGTAATTTATATCCTATATAATTAATTATTATAAATTATTTGATTTAATAAGATCACATTATTTATTTAATACATTACCATAAAACAATGTCTTTCCTTTATTTTTATTTTATATTTAATTAATTAATCGTTTTTTTTCATGTCTAGTGTTTTGATGATATTTTGATCATAAGATAAAAATTACTTTTGGTGGTTCATGGGGGTAAATGTGGAAATTATTAAATAATATATTGAATGATAAAAATGAAATAATTATTATTTATATATAAAAATAATATTTTTAGAATCAATCTTGAAATATGGTTATGAAAAATGAACTATGTTACAATCATAGAGATTATAGGTCATCTGTGTACAAAAGTAACATTTACAATTTTCTATAATGATTTTTGGAAAGAATATAATTACAATTTTATATTTCATAAATAATAATTATATCAAAATTATCATATTAATTATTTAAATATAATTATATATATATCTTCCATGTGATTTGATGATGAAAAAATATCACATCTCTTTAAGAAGGTAGTGGTCCACTATTACACCCGAATGCTGTTTTTTATTATTCAGTGACTAGAAATTTAAGCTTTTATGTGTAATATTATATTATAGTAATTATATACATTTCATGAATATTGGATATAATAATTAATTCCACCATTAATATGAGATGTTAGATGTGGTGATTGAAAATAGATCACCTCGGTCTACAAGGCTTATTTCTACCGTACACATGAATAATGAATTGCATTACAATTCTAAGGAGTTTAACTATTCATTTATGTATTCTCATTATAGTTTTTTCATTTAATTATATGGAAGAAAATTATTTTACTTTATATTCTTTTATAAGTATGATTCTAAATAGGGGAAAGAATAAATTATATAGAAACACTCGGTTAAGAATTATACCACTTATTTGGAAAACATCACTCTTTTAACACATTTGGCCTAGTAAGGTTGGTACACATAACATAGGCCTATATAATTGGAGGGATAATACGAAGGAAAATGAGCCAATATTTAGTAAACCAAATGAAGAACTAAGTGTGAATTAAAGGGAAGAATAGATTCTCATTTATAAGAGATGGGAGGGAAACTCATGAAATTTCTCAAAATAATAAAATAATATCAATTATCATTCATTTAACAATAGATAAAATATAACTATAAGATTTCAATGGATTGATATACTCCCATAAAATAAATTTTAGAAAATATTTTGTCATATATATAGATATATATATTTTAATCCTTTATCAACCTCTTTCTCACTTACACTAAAAACAAGGATTTTTAATATTTCAGGTTCAATATAATTACTATAAATAAAAAACTTCCAAAAATGGGACATGTATGAAATTGTGAACCACATAATTATCACATTGATAAATATAATATTTCTATTAATTTTATATAATTCAATAAAATATTATTTTTTATCATATATCATTTGAGTCAATTTTTTGTACTAATAATTGCATTGATTTTAATAAAATCATAATGAAATTATAATTTTGAAAAAAAAAATCATACAAAAAAAATTCATTTTAAACTATTAAATTTGTGGAACACATTAATTATATCAAATTATATTACATTAAATATTATAAATATAATTTATTGTTTAGTCTTTTAATTTTATTAATAGAGCATCATTGTTATATAAATAATAATGGTAATTTTTATTTTTTAAAAAACAAAAAAATATGTATTAATATTAATTTATATTTTAAAATAATATTAATATAAAATAGCCTCTGGTTAACATTTTGTTAAAAATGTTATATTTATTAAAAAAAATTGTGTTCCATTTTTTTCTTTTGTTTAATTAAAATATTATGAATCTAATAATCAAATAAAAATTGTAAAAATGAAATATAATCAAATATTGGATGACTATGAATGAAATATTAAAAAAATACATTTATTCCAGTTTTTAGTTTTACTTTTAGTCATTTTTATATTATTTTCAACAATAAATACATGGTTTACCCATTAGGGTAGTAATTAAAAATAAAATGGTTATAATTCAAATAAAAAAAATAAAATTGGTCTATTTACCAAATATGGATCAAAAAATTCCAAATATTGGTTAAAATGTTCAAAAATCATAACACTGATGTAGTAGTATTTAATATAAATTGAAACTAAAAAAACAAAACATATTTTTTCAAAATATACATTTTTTAATTATACCTTTTTATAGTAAATTATTGTATAATGTTAATTCAAAACCCATAACTATATTATTTTAAATAAAATTTAACTAATTAAAATTTTTATCTAATACAAAATATAATTATACATTTTTAACAATATAAATGGAAACCTTTCTTTAAAAATCATTATCTATAAGTATTCACGGAAGAAATTATCATTTTAGAAGAATTAAAAAATATCACCAAAAGAGAATTATGATATTATGATCTAAAATTTTATATTAATTTCATCAAGATTAACTTCATAAATTTCAAACATATAATTATAATATTAACTCACCCGAAATAAATAAAAATCAAAGTAGAATAAAAAATATTTTTGATAAATAATATGACTTTACTAAAAATTGTGTTCTTATTTCTGATGAATTAATCAATAATGTTTTATTTATTATAACCATTATATAAATTTAAAAATATTATTTAATCTTATTCATACACACCATATTAAGATAATGGTTGTAATTTCCATATTTAAATAATATTATATATTGGTTTGATTATGCATGATGTTGCACATTTATAAAGATATAGAACATAGTAATTTTTATTAAAATATTTGGATATTAAATCCCAATTCTCAATAGGGTAAAAAAGTGGTTAAAATGCCTAAAACATACAAAAGTGGTTATGTCAATCCAAAAAAGGTACACTTGTGGATATCCCAAGCTTACTATTTTATGGGAATGTGGATATCCTAGTCCATTATACTATTAATGTCTTGGATTTTAACCATTATGAAGGATATATTTTTAAAATAACTAAATATTATTTTTCTTTATATAATTTCTATGTCATCTATATAAATCCATGTGATTTTATTTTATAAATAAATATTTTATGGTTTAGTGGAAAATAACATCCAATATGTAACCAAAACCCAATTTCAATATTCAAAAACACACAACTTGTCCTACACCCTACACCTATTCAAGAAAACATTCCTCTTGAGACAACCTGTCTGTGATGAATCATTCATTGTATATTTCATGATCATTAATTATTCTATCAAAATTTAATGTCATATTACTCATGTATTATGTTAAGAAAAATAGTTTTTTCCATAAATCATGACCTAAGGTATATCGTAATTTTCATAATGATTAATTATTGTTTTTTACCATGAATATAATCTCAAACACAAATTCTCATATGAGGGTTATTTATAAGATTTGATAATAGTTTATTATATTTTAAATTTATATGAATATAAGATCATCCCTCTTTTTGATTCCATTATCTGGTTTCTGAGGAATTGAATTATGTATGACATGTCTATAAGGATAATGTTTGTGGTGAATCGTATATGAAATTTTGAAAACATATTATTAAAGAGTGCGTTTGAATATATAATATAAAAATTTACTAATACTCTAGGATCTATTATTGCGATTGAATTTGGGATTTTCATTGTTTAACGAATAATAATTTATGTATGTGAGTATCAGGTTGCCTCACTCGGTATTAATTAATATCAAAAAAGATTGTATTTTTTACTTGATCCAATTGTGAGGGTCAGGGGTTCATCTTTTGATACCATAGTTGTGTTTAGTTATTTTTGGGAGATTTTTATGAATAAAAATATAAAATATGGTAACATAATGTTATTCAGTATGAACAAAAAATTACATTGGCTATGATTATGGTTTTACAATATAGGACATCTTACTCTTTATTTCTATTATAATATGATCTCTCACTCAGATTACTATCACATTACACTCATACAAATTTATTTTGTTTTAGTTAATTAATGTAACTTAGAGAATATAAATTTATAATTAGTGTATGGGATAATATGATCATTACCACCAATGTGAAAAAATGGGATGGTATATATTGGTGAAAATTATATGGTTATGGAAACATAGATATCAAGTGATGAGGTTAAGAACATTATCCATGATGAAATACCACATATAAAAATTGAATTTTAAAAATGAATTTTGTAAAATTTAAAATGAATAAATATCCAATAAAATGAATAATCATCATTTAATGTGTAAGTTGTTTTGATGAAGTACGAGGGAAATTTGAATAAATTAATGTCAAAAATGTTTTTTTATGGAATGGTTAGACATCGAGCTAATGATTATCAATGGGGGATGAATAGGATAGAAATTAAACAGAGGATGACATGGTAACCAACAGTGAACCTCCCACACTCCAATTCTAAAATTGTATGGATTATGGGAATTATTCCCTCCAGTGCTCTAATAAATGGGTAAATGATGACAATCAGGTCAATAACCTCTTAATAAATAGGAACAAGAGAACGAATATAAAATCACAAAATCTAATGTCGATCATAAAAAGAATGTGGTGAATTTTATATAATGTTATATTCTCTAACTAAAAATATCCTACTTGGTTTTAGTTATACGCACTCATGCATATCTGGGATGATTTCTATGAGAATCAAATCAGAACCCAATATATTAAATATTAACCCATCAAGGAAAAATTCTAATGGTAATATGATTTCTTCCCAATCAAAAAAACACTTATAAATTTTTTTTGGGACTGAGATTTACACTAATAATATTATTTTCCCCTTATTAAATATTCATTTTCATGATATGGAAGTCACATTTCACATCACAGATTAACCCACGATCATATAGCAGTGCTAAGATAACTATGAAATGAATAATGGAATTGCATAAATTATATCATTCTTAATACTTAGAAATACAGGTTATTTATCTCAAATTTTAACAGTTATTTGTGGATAAACTTGATTAATGGGATATTCCAAATATAAGAGAAAATATGAGTTTTTTTTCTCATAACTAAGATAGTGAGGTTGATATCCCATTAAAAATTTTGTCAAAACTAGTTTCTATCATTTGGATTTCATCAATTATTTATATTAAAGAAATAATATTAATGATATGAGGAAAAACTTTATTTATTTCAGGTAAATTTAAACATGTAGTGAATTTAGTATGAATTCCATTTTAAATAACGAATATATTAAATAGCTTGTTTTGAATGAAATAAAAAACTACAAAAACAAAGAAAATATTTTTTTAAAATAAATTCTTACAATATACGGGAAAAATAACGATATTATTATAAAACAATATAAAAATTATTAAGAAAAGTGAATGTTGAATAAATAATTGAGTAAGTAAAAAGATAGTGAACAGAAAATCATTATACACATCTGTTTACAGGTTGATAATTACACCAAATAGAACTTTTTAAAAATATAAAACATTATAAATATAATCCACATATTTAAAGAAATGTAAATGAATAGGATCAATGATAATATGATAGTGTATAAGAATATATATAGAGAGAATATAAATATGACAGCTATATATCAATGGTTGTTTGATATATGGTAGATGGAAATATATCCATTACAACAATAGTTATTAGAAATATGTTCACTGGGAATTCATGTATACAATATTTATATTCATTAAATGTAGTTTTTTTAAATAAATATAATTAAATAATTAAAAATAAATAAATAATATTGGAATACAATTAAATGATAATAATTACATTAAATATTATATTATAAAAATATTTTTTATGCATGAAAATTTATTTTTGATATTATTTTTATGGAATGAAATTTTTATTTATGTATATGAATGAAATATTTCAATTTGATTGTGTTTTTGAAATTAAAATTTTACAAGAAAAATAAATAATCTCAAGTGGATTAGATAGAAGGCATTTAATGTAAAATATGATATTTTTCAAGGAATATTTTTTAATGTATGGTGTATTTTTATCTTAATATATTTAATTGAAAACTTTAAAATGATGAATATAATTAAATATTTGATAATATAAGAAAAATGATTATCAATAAATTTATATTTAATTAATATGGGATAGGATTCATAAAACGTAATGTTTAAAATATAATATTTCTATTAAAAAATGTATATATTATATTTTTTTCATTTGAATGAAAAATTCCAAATATTTAGTAGCATAATTTGAATTAATGGAGTAAAAATTAATAATAATAATTTATAAATTAGTAATTGTAGTTAATATAATTTTTAGGCGAAAAAATATGTTACCAATGTTGAAATTGAGTAACTATTGTAAAGATAAAATATGGTGTAAGGGTGTAATGCTAAATAGAAAAAACATATAATATAATAAAAATAGAAAAAATGTTTTTATGTGGTCATTTATTGATCAAAACATTTCATTTTCAAATATTTTACATTCTATATCCACTTTTCTTTTGAAATCGAATTCCTTTCACATTTATTAATGTGTATTTACAAAATTGTGATCACTCCTCACTTATAAAAGGACATATTCTCTACCTCATCAATGAAGTCCTTTCATTTAATTATATATTAAATAAGTTTTTTATACATTTAATAATACCTTTTTATAAATTTTATATATTTTCATTTAATTATGGAAGCCTAAATAATTCATTATGAAGGATTATGTGTTGAGGAAGTGTGAATTCATCATAGTTAGTAACAAGTCATTCAAAATATTCTACAATTGACATATCATATAAACTATTTATAAATTTTATTCAGTAGTGTAATGATGTTATATTAACTTTATTATACATTATATAAAATTAAATAAATATTATATATTTCTTTGTGCGTACCCATTAATTAGTATACAATTATCTTGTTTGGGTCGATTAAAACACATACATGAACTACACAATACTGAAACCATTATTTTATAAATGAATAATCATAATGAAATTAATAATCAATACATATGATATTAATGAGTAATATCAATCATGAATATTATTCTTTATGGATGAAATAAACAATAAATTATCATTATTAAATAATACGTGTTTATCAGCAAATTACCTGAAATAATAATGTAATGGATTCCATTCTTATGATCCATAACCATATATTCCATGAAAACAATATGGAACTAATTATATGGAATCATTATACGAGGAAAAATATATTCATTGTTAGTCTAACAACATACTGTCATAGTTTCACAGATCTGATAATGAAAATAAGTATTAACTAAATAATATATTTTATAAAAATTATTATAATTGAAAAGATAAATTGATGTAGATATCAATAATGTTCATAAATAATTGACCATTATTTTTTTTATTTAACAGGTAAACAAATCATTTATATTGTGATTAAAGAAAAGTGTTATCCTGTTTCAATGATTCTTTCATTGATATGTATTATATATTCCCCACCAATATTTTTTTTGTTGTGTATATGATACATATGGTTTTAACCATCATTTTATTTATGAAATTAACAAAATTAAAATTATATATCTTTTTCTCTATTTCATGGTCTTCTGATTCCAATGTTATTAAATATACAAGGATTTATTTTTTATATCGCTTTTTAAATAGTGATTACTTATTATTGATGGTACAAATAATGAAATTGAATTTTATAGCACCATTAAACCCCATAAATTTTAATCTCCTATTTTTTTTATAGATATAATATATATTTTTACAATTTCATCCCTCATTGGTTCTATATTTGATCAAAAAAAAAATTTCTAGGGGGTCGACAATATTTCTTATTTTTTGTTTGGAATTTGACTCACTATGACCATATTTTCAATATTTTTTTAAAATGTAATTATCTATTGTTAATTGATTTATTAAGGTTATTTAATTAATATTTGTTTCTATAAAAATGTTTTCAAATAAATATTATCATTTCTTGTTCTAAATGATCTATTTAATTATAACATTACTATATTTACAAATGCATAAAATGAATCTTATTTTTAATGCTTTCTATAATAATTGATTTTTTTAATTTTATATACATTTTTTTAATTAATATTCTTATACAAGATTTTCATTGTTTAAAATTAAAATATTATCCCATTATTTAATGATTTTTTCATTCTCAAATTAATTTTTTCAGGATAAAATAATATTTATTTTGGGTTTAAAATAAAATTTATCATGTTATTATAAAATGGGAATTCATATATATATCAACACACATTAATTTATTCTTATCATAAAAGATTACACTTTTTATGTAATAATACACCAAACTTCCTTAGAAGAATATTTATATTGTCTAATGTATTTATTTCATGAATTATTTTTCATTATATAGGTTATTTATCCTATAGTGATATAAATAAGGGATTCATGTTTTTTTTGAACATAGAAAAATAAATTTTGTTATTGTGAGATGTGAATTATAGTTATATACCTTCAATTAGTTAATTAATTTTTTTTTCTCCCATTAGTGAAAAAGGTCTATATATGATTAACCCAAGCCTGAAGATTTACACAGGTCGTTATCTAAAGCCAAAAAATGCTAAAGAGGTTGATATCCCAATCGTAAAAAGTTTATAAGGGTGTTTAATCAATAAAATAAAAATATACATGAATTAATATCCCAATATTTTCATTTTTTTGATCAGATTAGTCCTTTATTTGATGAATGTCTTGGCAGTTATCCTTTATAAAAATCATATTCTCATATTCATTCCATATTATTATATTATCCACCATGACGATATCATGATAATATATTATTCACTAATTTTTCTAAACTTCCATTACAATTGTATTATGTTATGCCTAAGGATTTGTCACATGAATCTTGAAAAATGAAGTAAATATTTTATTTATTATGAATCTCTAGTTTATTTCCCCTCAATTATGTTATCATACACAGATGATAATTTTATACTCACTTGTGATCTTTTTATGTAATAAATTATGTATACCATTAATAAGAATATGAGATCATCCATTTTTATGTATATATTCCCCATGACATGGAGTTGAGTATTATAAATGAAATTTATTAGAGGAAAACTTGTGTAAAGAATCATGTGGGCATTATCGAATACATACTATAAAATAAAATATTCCGATTTCTAATCATGAAAGGAAATAATCCTATGGTTTTTTTGATTGTGTATAAATATCTAATAAATATTTTTAATGATGGAAAATGTATTTGTATTATCATTGAAATGTCTCAGTTTGTAAAAAATAATTTTCACTTTTATTGTGTCCCTCGATCAGGGAAAGTGGGTTTAGGGTGCATTATCCAATATAAGAAAACAAATATATTATATTTATTATAGTTTGTATGATGATCATTTCAATGTAACTGTTAAATAATTAGGAATAGTTAATTCATACATAAATCTATTCATAGAGAAACCAACCGTGTAATAGATAATTATGCATCCTTAAACATTATGGTATTAAATTTAGTTATGCAATAACACCCTCTCAAAAATTATTTCACCAATTATTTATGGGAAATATGTGTAAAATCCATTATAATTTACATAAAAAAAAGAAAAACATTTCATTGGTCTATTAAAAACATTAATTGAATTATCCCATTATAGTGTGTGGGTTGGATAAACATGGATCTTGATTATTATCTAAATAAATAGTGTCAATCAAAAATAAATACTAACATCAATAAAGTAGGGAAAATGAGGTAATAATATTTTTAGATGTTTAATTTTATATCCCATATTTTCCAGAAAATGGGTTACCCTAATTCCCATCAAACCCAAAATGAGAGGAATCACAATAGTGTCAAATGAAAAAGAATAACTCATTAATATATATACTTTAATAAGATTTTGTGTATTTAGAGATTTCCAAAATATGAATAAAAATTATTGAAATGATAACGTCTCACTTCCCTTATGTTATCATATATTAGAGAGTTTTGGAGGGTGTGAGTTATAAATTGTTTTGGAAATAAATGTATGTTATGTCCATATGTCTATATATCATATTGATGAAGACAAAAACATACATACATATACATATATATCCTTTATTTATATAATAGTATTCTCTAAATTTTGTAGATCTTCTAAAAAATTACAAACATATATGAATAAAATTATTATGAACTAATGTGATTAAAAATCTAGAATTATTTGGGGGGTTCTATGTCTCATATTTTTTAAAAAGAAGGGTAATAACAAGAATGAATCATAAATAAATATGGTAGATAATTTTTCAACAATTGAATGAATAAATAATTTTTTTGTATAAATCAATTAGGAAATTTATCCTTATTGAATATATTTTTTGTTATAATGTCATGGAAAGTACCAGTGAATTCAAAAAATATAACTAAATATAAACAAGGATCATTTATAGAACATAAACACATAACCAATATTATTACTGGTAGATGTGAATGAACCTTATTTGGATTATCCATTTCTTTTTAGAAAATAGGTTGATATGGAATTATCATAAAACATATTCCATGAGAAGAGTTTTATTTCATTCATAAATACAACCGTACATTTCATATAAGATGAAACTATATAAGTGATAAGGTAATAATAACGGTGATTAAATTTTCATTTTTCCAAAACATATTTATGAATTTTGGGTAATTTCTGTTATGTTTTGATTATTATCAATGGACTTGTACTTTTTGGTGAAAAAATAGACTCCATTATCTATTATTTTGTAGGTAGAGGGTTTTGATTTCGTGGGATGTGATATCATGTCATAAATAACTAAATACAATATAATAGAATAATATTCGGTGAAATTAGATTATTTATATAAATTACCTATGTAAATTTATTTATTTAATAAAAAGTATTTTATTATTTTTAAATTGTTATAGAGAAAAAAATTTAGTAATATTATTGGTTTATAGTTTGTCATTATATAGTCTTCTTCAATATGTTTCTATGATTGAGGAAGAAATAATTTTGAAATCACATGACATGAACAAAATATAATATATTAATTAAGTGACAAGATGAGTTATCCAATGAAGATTTTTAGTTATTCTTAATTTAAATAGTGAATCGTTCATAAAGGGGTCAATATTTATAGTTACATGATGCACCATGTGAATATATGATAAATTAAAAAACACATATAGGAATATAATTTTATATGATCATGTGGGAAAAATATTATCAGTTTCCAATACAAAAAAAATCATGGAATTATTATATATTAATTTATTGACTTTCATTGAGAATAATTATATAAATAAGGTGGTATTACAAAATATTTCTGTCCGAATTTTAGATGTGAATCATATTATGATGAAATGATACCCAATGTGATATCTTACTCTTATAATAAATCTAATAATAATTATAATTAATTCAATGAGGGAAGTATGCGATATTGTGAAATTAATTGTTTGTGTCATTCCATGACATATTGTGGTGTAAATTTTTAATACAAATTTATAATGAAATAGTCTTTAGTAATTGAGTTTTTGAGATTATAGTAATATAATAGATATATAAAATATTATATTAAAATTATTGGAACCATAAGATAAAGGATACTGTATAGTGGATCTAATAACATCAACCATAAAACAATTATATGACATGAAGTATGTATGATGACTCAATTGAATGAACATTGGTATGGGGAACCTAATTATTAAAATTATAATTTATAAAAATATTTGCAAAAAACAATTCATACATAAATTTCTTATATATCGAGTACCAAATTTTATAAATACATGATTTTGTGAATTATAATACTCCTTACAATATATAGTAATGAACTCTATAGATATTCACATCATATTAAACTTCTGATTCATGTATGTAAATCTATCAATTTTATGTGTTATGGGGGAACCCAAGAAAACCCCCCCAATACAAACATTAGGGGGTTCAATTGTGTTGGATTCATAGTGTATAGCCATAAAAAATAAATTAATAATTATTTTTTAGGTAAAATTTTGATTGATATATTACAAGATCAACATTGTACTCCCTATAGAGTCGAAGAGATCTAACACCTCTTGTCCCTCACATCACAAATATTAAATCACAACACCATGATTTTAAAGATTTTACCATTACTCTAAATTTTAATATACATTAAATTTAATGATATAGTTAAATCATGTGCCTAAATAAAAAATATTTTTTCAATATTTTTTCTTTTTTTAATTTTTTTTATAACATAGTAGTGGGGATGGTAACACTCATGTTTTTTCGGGTATACGTATTCAACTAGAACTAGGAATGCGTTTACTTTTTATTGAAACATATTGAATCCATATAATAAAAAAATGGATAATAATTAATATATAATGAATCTAATATGAATCTTAGCCAGACATTAAGCCTTGTTCCAAATTTTTTGGTGATTATAAGAAATAATCCATTTAGAGAAAATTATTTAAAGAAAAAAAATTAAAATATCACTTATAAGTGGATTCTAAAACAGTTTTGTCATTTTTTACAATACCCATTTTCTTGAGAGTCTCAAAAATTACATGGAGAATAAAAAATGTTTCTCCAGTATTATATGTAGTATGATATTGAGGTTTTTAATAAGAATGGTAATGAAATAAATTTAATGGTAATAAATTCATATTAAATACTTTGAAACCAATATTACATATATACCCTTCTAGCCCCTATGATTACATGGAACACCATATATGAGACGACATTACATGCTTAAAATCACCAGTCACACTACTAATTAGTGAATTTTATGAATATATTTTATAAAAATTTGGGGGAAAAATATTTTTTCATTACTTAATTAAAAACATGTCATAAAATAATTATGGATATGATTTTGTTAATCAATGAAGATATTTGACACTATCATTCTGAATTCCATGAATTCATTCGATACTCTCTATACGATCAAGAAAAAATTTAACTGAACAATAATGATGCTAGAAAATTTGATTATCTACTGTGAAGAAATGAATAATCAATATTGTTCAATAAAACATTCATGTTTGATTGTCAGTGTTGATGTAATGGAAGAAATGTGAATAAATATTTATATTAAATAAAATAATATAAATTGATTATGTGATTACTCATCTATTTTTTAAAAAATATTAAAAAATGATTCCTATGACATAATTTCATCCTTTATTTATCATAATTAACAACCCTCTTCGTCCCTTGAAAAATACTTGATGACTAAGATATTGGTATAAAATTTTGATAAATAGTGAAAATATTGAGAGAATGGGAAAAACCATAAGGATTAATTCTTGATTTAGATTATAGAAACTCCCATATTAAAAAAAATGAGTTTGAGTGAATTAAATATGAAATTTTATATAATTGATCATTGATTGATCTCTGTATATTAGAGATAACTATAGTTTGATATATAATAAATAATTTTTTCTATCATTAGATATTAGTTAATTTTTTCTTACTCCTCTGAATAAGATGATATGTCTATGGGGAGAAATTAGTATAATTTAGATCATAAAATTTAAATGATTTACAATGATCCCACCTAATTATTATATTATTTATGTCATTAAATTTGGAATTGTAAATATTGAACTATTTTATACAAAAGTTTGATGTCATTTATAAATAATTAATTGTTTGAATTTGATTAATCCCGAACTATTTGAATACATTATAATGTATATACAATTAATTTGGAAAACATTTATTGGTAATATCAAAATAGAGAGATAAAAATAATTAAAATAGTATTAATTTAATTAATATTTAAAATAAAGAATATATTATATGAATAGGAAAAAAATATCTTCACCAGTGATCTATTTAAATTTTAATGGAAAGTGATATCTAATTATAGTTCCATCTATAAATTGTTGTCTACGAAATAAAATCATGGACTAGAATAAGTATATCACTGGATATGATATGATTCACAACATATGATACACTAATATCTATATTATGATATGACTATATAAATAGAAACCATAACATTAAAATGATATAAAAACCCCTTTTCATAAATATGTAATCTCACATTTATTGAGGAACATCTGGGCTCAGTAGTGTAGGGGTGTTATACCTATGATACAATCAACAATGATGATATAATGTCAATATTACATTCAAATAAGACACATTATATGAGATATTTATATTCAAGGGTTTAGTAATGGAGTCATTAAAACTTACCAATAGATGTAGTATATATAATGAAATCATATTAGATGAAAAAAATATGTCATGTTTTTCAATGATAATATTTTTATTTGTTGTTAAATAATAAATTTCTTATTTTATAGAAACACAATATTTGGTTAAGTGACTGATTATTTTCTTGGATGATTTAATATTAAATTAATATGTATCCTAAAACTACTATGGAGATTTATATATTTTTTCAAGTGATATAAAATTTGATGGAATATTTGAGGAATAGAAATCGGTAACAATTGAACATGTGCATTTTGCCTATGGAATTTGTACTATAACCAGTAGACAATAGGAGTTGATTTATTTACAGATATTGGGATTATTAAAAAGTATTAAATAAATGAAAGTCTATAATATAATGTTGTGTATTTTCAACAGATAATATATTTTAGAAACTCGAGTTTAAATAAATTGATTTTTTGAGTTTTATAATACTTTAATGGATAATCTAAATTAATGGTAACCTAAAATTAATTATTTTGTAGCCATTTATAATGTAGATACAAGTGAAATTCAGGTAACATAATTAATCACAGCATGTGATCAATTTAATCAACTAAATAAGTACCTTAATTTAATTTAGTGTTGGAAATCATTTAATGATATAGGTAGATATACCTAGACCATGGGATATATATTTAGGAGTTACATGAATCATGTTGGCAATATTGACACAAAACCACATAAATTAATGAAATATATGAATAAAGGTATTAATGAAACAAATATAATGTGATGAAAAGATAGATCATAGTAGATAAAGATATAATGGATGAAGAAACTAAAGAAGGAAGGGGATAACTAGAAAGTGATTTTACATTTATGGGATTCTATATAAAATATTAATAACTAGAGAATAATAATGTACTTATAGTTTAATTATTATTACATGGATTACGATACACAGTGATGATGTTTTCATTGAATTTAATTTATATTAAATTTAGCATGATTGGCTAAATTCATGTGTTATGGATGATTGGAGAGTAAATTATAGTGAAATTCACATATTTAAAACACATATTTTTATTTTCATCAAACCCATTAAATAAAATATTTTATTTATTAATCAATAAGTATGTGAAACTATGATTAGGGAAATATAATTAATTTATAATCCTAAGTGATTTAATAGATTGTTATAAATTGATTTTTAAGGGATGAAATTTATAAGGATATTAGTGGAAAAAAATTAAAAAATGTTATTTTAACTCATACATCCTTGAGATAAAAATAAATAAATATCAATTCTAATCGTGAGTGTGTTTATATGGTATGTGTGAGTTTATTATCATTTAATTTTTTGATCTTGTTATAATTTTTCTTTTAGTAATTCAAAAAAATTTCATTTTATTGTTTTATCATTAAATTGATTTTCCCTACACCATTTTTTGTTAGTTAGACATCAATAATATTGATATTGTTTTATTAAATCTCACTCTCACTCAAAATTAATAAAAAATAATTATCTTTATATTATATTCATGTTGTAAAAAATCCACCATATTTATCTCTCCATGATTCTTTACGCCTAATTGTATACTGTTTCATACTATAGTTTATCGTTATAGATATGATCTAGTTTCATACCAATTATTATTTTTCAATCACCATGTATAATTGAAAAATTATCTTGTATATCAATCCATAAAAATACAATAAATATGTATCTCTATGAATACACCCATGTGAATTATTATTTTGAGCTTGATATTGTGTAATTTCAACTATTTTTTGAGTTATGGGTGCAAATTCAAGATAATAGAGAAAATTTATTACATAGACAGGTCATTCATAATGTGTGAGTCCAATTGAGACACTTTATTTTAGAGGAATATAAATATAATTGGGATAAACTAAAAATATTGTAGTATATAATTAATATTTTGACCACTCTCATTAAAATATATGGTGGATTCTTTAATTGAAACTTAATCTATTGATTATTGGATTCCCTTTTGTTGGAACACCCTGGTTAAGCCTGTTAGGGGATGGATATTTTTTTGGGAGGAATTTAAATCGGTGGATATGTATTTAGGTGATTTTATTATTGATTATGAATATTGAGTATGATTTTTTTGGAAAAAAAAATTTAGAGGTATCTAATATGATGGATTAAATTTTGGGGAATTTTATATTTTTTTATTTGGCTATTTGTAGATGGGATTTTTGTTTATTTATCTAATGAAATGTGATAATTTTTCATGACTATTTCCCTATATTTTGTTATACTATAGATAAAGAAATAAATGTTAAATATTTCAATTTTTATAGATATTTAATTTCATATAATATCAATCCATGATTCACTAGAACTCATTTTTTATATTTATAAAAACTATTAATTCAATTGAATATTAGTGAGATGAATTTATTTATCATAATCATTTGACATGATATATTTAACACGAAAAATAATAATATTTATTTCTACATGTTTATTAAATATATATTTTTTAGATTTTTAATATGATATTTGTCGAAGATACTAGAAATAATGACGTATAAAATGTTAATTGTTTATATAAGCAATGCAAAATTTATTATCGAAAAGTGTTTGGTGCATCATATGATCAATTCAATGATGAATAATTTTTTCCAATATCATATCATGTTTTGACGGACTCTATATACCATAACATGAATTATTATCCACTACATAGTTGGATTTGAATAGGAATCGATTTAAATAGGATGAAGTTTATTGATTTTATGGGATATGTAATGTTACATTATTATTTTAAAATTAATCTTAGACTGAATAAAATATTATATAGTTTGGGTTCATATTAGATGGTTGTTGGGAAAATATATTAAAACATTAAATAACCCAATGAATCGCATTATTTTCTCATGATACGTATCTATTACCCAAATAATGAATATATAGTGATTTTATGGATATTTTAAAAGACACATGAAATTTATTAGTAGATAAATTTTGGTGAAATATTTTTTTAAATTGGATTATTGTTAAGTGATATTCAGGATCTCTTTTTTATAGGGGATTTGAAAATACATGTTAACCACTAAATCAATTGGAACTTAATTTAATTATGGGTGACTCATGGGTATTTTTTAGATATATACTATATGTGATTATAATAATATTTATATACTATTATTAGATGGAATTATCATTGATTAGGTAGGTGATTTTTTCATTCATGTATATGTGTTTTAAGTGAGTTATTTAGTATGGATATTGTAGTGATTAGTAAATTTTTTTATCCACATGAAAAATAATTATAGTTAACTATAATCATCTGGATTTCTGTGAAATTAGGAATTGAACATATATTGAATAATGATTTTATAAAAATATGGTTATTATTGTAATTAGATTTGGGGAAATTGGTTGGGATTTAGGAAGAAAATATATATGTAAAAAAACCACACATGATATAGAAAAATAATGTCAAGATTTTCAATTTCTATAACTTTTAGATTATATTATAATAAATATAGATTCTAATTTTATTGGATATTTATTTAAATAATAGTAAATATCATGACATCTTATAATTTTTGCCATATTGAAGATTGTGAAGTTATAAAGTAGTGATATAATAGTTTCAGTAAATGGATCAATGGTTGATGGATGAGGTGTTCTTCTCAAGGGTAATTGGAAATTAGTGAAGATTTTTTGGTGGTTAGTATATTTATAGAAGAAACTTTTCATTCAAATATCTTGTACTTATTGTTGTACTTTTGTTTATAGTTATTTATTAAAACTTTTATGATTATTTTCTATGTTTTTTGGCTTATATAATGGATATGAAATATTATAAAATTAAAATTATCTTTTTTTTATATACCTTTGTGAAATATATGTTTGATTCACATATATTTATACGATTTATGGAATGTGGATTCCCTAAAAAATTTTCAAAAGAGGTATGTGATAGTCCAACAACATATACTTTTCCTATTATTTTAGTTATATTGATATTGATTTGTTATTTTTGTTGTTTAAAATTATACATCACTAAATTATATATTTTTTGTTTTTTAGAATATTTAATTACAGGTGTGGATTGGGTGAGGTAGTTATTATTTTTATGGATGTGTCACTAATTTTCTTTTCTAATTATCCTTAATGAAATTGAGGTATTTAGTGACCACTTATTTTTAAAAAATTGAAAAACCACTTTATAGAGTTTCATGATTCGACTGTTGGGAAAAAATTAGGGATATGATGGAATTCTTGAGGGTGAACTACATAGATGGTGGGAAACATGTCTTGAATATGGGTGGAAATATAACTCATCATTAGGTGGTAAATGAATTCCTTGGGTAAAAGTTATTATACTAAGAGAGATTTACATGGATAAATACACATTCAACAGGTGGTCATGAGAAAAAAAATATATATTGTGTGGATGAGAAATAAATGATTGTCTATGGTGTGGAATTGAATAGTGTGTAGGTTGTGTATAAGTGGTGATATTATACATAAAAAATTATCATTTTCCTTTAAAATATGGTAAAATATAGAATATATAAAATATAAAATAACAATTTTATTAGTGGGTGACTTCTTACCCATATAAAAAGGGATGAATCGGGAAGCACTATTCATCCATGTGGGTGTGTGTTTCTAGTTTTCTTTTGGATCCCTACAATAAAATTTTAATTATTAATTATATTTAATACATTGATTATTTATTATTCCTATTCACTTGGAAGAAATAACTTTGGAGGAGGAACATAATGGGTAACATGTAAAGTCAATATAATCACATTTTATTATTACCATAAAAAATGGAAAACCTCCTTGTAGTAAAAACTAGGGTGGCCTAAAAAAGTGATGTCTAATAGAATAAAATCAAAATATATTTTTACACTCTATAGGAAAATATCTCATGATGGATAAATATTTAGTAGAGTAATCATAGGGGCCATTGACCAAAGGAAATCATCTTAATTATTATTTATGTGCAACGTGGTCATGACTCTTGTGGTGGTACGGATTAAATAATTCCACATAAAAAATTTATAGATGATGAGGTATTATATTTTTCATATACCATTAAAATAATCAATCATATATGGATATTCATTTTACACCGTAATAAATATGAATAACTATAGATATGAATTTTATAATCCCTATGTTGAGTGCAATATTCTTAGCACGGAGGGATCCTCCACATTGAAAATTAGCCTTAAATTTAAGAATTATTGATCCCATGGAGTCACATACTAATCCATATCCTTTCATAAAAATCAATTGTGTTCAATCCCTTACTATTAATTTTATGGACACTTTTGGGTTGTTTACACCTATCTAATTGACCTATATGAAGGAGAGTGATAAGCGACACAAAAAACCCATAATTTATCATGAAACAAAGTGATGAAGGATCATCTCCAATTTTGATAATCCTAGAAAATTTGATCAAAATACATCATTTTATAATTACCTAAACCATATTGGAGGTGGTAATATATTCTTTCTGAGCTAGATTCCTTACTATCAAAATAATCTAACCAACTATAGAAAGGATATCCAATCTATATTTTAAATTATTAGTGTTATTTCCTACATCATGAAACCGAAATTGTAGGAAATTGTAAATCAAAGGGTCCTGGTACAAGTAACCCATGATGCTAGAAAATTATCAGGATGTTCTAACTACCCAATGACTCTAAAATACTCATTTTTGTGATGTTTTTATTTTATGATCACTATAGAAGATGAATCGAGATGTTATATGGCTGCCAATGAGTTTAATGTTCTCATCATTTAGAACATCCTAGTTCATTATACACCAATAAATAAAACTAAACATGATTGGTATCTATTTCCCACTAATCATCTCCCCAAATATCTTTATTCCATATATCCTAAACCAATTAATGATGCTATATATTTTTTATGACACCTGACGAGGAGTATGTAATGATTTAGGTATATGTGACATCATTCATAAGTACTTTATAAAATGTTGCTGCCTGATCATTGCATAGAACATTAAAAATTTATTCTGATTGCATGCTCACTTCACTGAATGTTATATCAGGGGTAGGACACCCCTGAAATCCTAGTTGAGTCATCAACAAGTTCTTGTATTGAAGTGTGATATCACCTTTACCAAAGAACTAATTCTCATAATTCCTATGAAGTGGATGGTGGTATTGAATCAAGTGTCAATGTGTATTCATCTTCACTTTTTGGAATCCATGATCATTTCTATACATTGAGATTATTAAGTTTCCTTATAACTAACATCCCACAATGTATTCCAATGAAAAATCTCCACGCATTATTTTCCTGGTTTCTCCCAGTCTCATAAAATTCACACATCAATTGTTCATCATTTTTTAATTTTCTGGACCATGATGACTAGTGATGTCTTCCCAATGAATTAGTGTACCATATAAATGTAACCATCACCTTCCAATGTTCAATATCACAAAATATTGATCCTTGAGATCATTCCTCACGTTTTTGTGGTAGAATATAAAGCTGTAAACAATCATTATCCTTCTAGAAAAATACAAAATGTTTCTCTTCCAATTTTTTTTCAGTAGGTAATATGATAAACCAAATTATTAATGTGATGAACCCATATTCTTTAGTAGAATATTGGCACAACCAAATAATCCATTATAAAAGAGATTTTCATGATACTGAGATTTGACTCAATATCTCTCACCCTTGTTCCTAAACATCTCTCTGAAATAAAAATGATGCTCTTCCCTCTATTAACGAGATGGCCACTCGAATTGAAATAATATCAATGAACCTTCATAAAAGTTTGAATCTATTTTAATCTTCTGTTGATAAATAAAGACTGTTCAATCTGTGAACATGATACAGTTAACACCTATGAAGAGAGAGATACTCCAACAATGAGTAATACTACATTCACTAATGTTCTTATTGTTGTGCCTAATAAGGTCATATTATGATACTATGAAGAGACCCATATATAATGGGTCCCCCATCCAAAGACCCCTAACTTATTTAATGAATCCAATAAAAAAATCAATAAGGAAGTTATGAACAATGGTGTGAATAATCTTCTAACATTATTTTTAATACACCTGATATATAACCCCATATAAGCTAAAACATTAAAAATGAAATAACACTTGATTCTTCCATAAGCTTAATCCATATCCAATTTAATTGTAATATTAGTCATAGAAGATTTCAAATTTAAATGCATGATTATATTTTGTGCTAACCATATGTAACCCTGGATGTTACATCCCATTCAAAAGTCATTCCAATCATTTGATATCTATCTGAAAGATATTTAGAGAACCATCTATTCATATTAGTGGATAAAACCTTATGATAGAATTTATATATACTCACATTATTATTTTTTAAGTTGTATTTAATCATATAGTATCAAATGAGGGAAATGTTTAGTGATATACATTCATTCATGGTGTGTTATAACAAGATGATTAGGATTAATGAATTTTATCTGACCCAATATTTATATGTTTAATCGTATATATGTATATATATCTCATATAGGGATTTATTCAATTGATTTTTTCTATTTGGAAAATTAAATATATTGTTTTTTGTTACTATTTAATAAAAAATAACAATAGTTTATCTCATATTTTCATGAATATACATAGGTAATAGTCTCAACACCTATAAAATATTTTAAAGAGGATTTATGGGTTACTATCAATGATATTTAATGCTCAAGATAAGTCCTAATTATTTTGTGAAATAATAAGTTTAATTTGGTGATTGACCAGAATATATCAATTAGTTAATTAAATGTGGATTCTTATAAATTATTATCCTATGAGTATTTAAAAATATTAATGTAATTTCGGACATTAAAATTATAAGGGGTAAAATTATAGTATCCTAAATCTCCACATAACATTATCTTACTACATTTCCCATTGATAAACATCACGAATCACATAAAAATCTCAAAATATTAATAATGATGGAATTAATGTAATTAATAACTATTTATATGTTGTTTTCAATGACATCTGATTAAAAGGGGTCTGGTTTGTCTAATCACCCATGCGTGATACTGGATTGAGGGACTGTTTCTGTGGCCTCAAGGCAGGGATGTGTTAATGATGTTGGTTTTATGGCATGGAGTGATGTGATTTTGAAAATTTATTCATCGAGGGAGATAAAATAATTTTTTTTCATTAGGATAAAACCCATAATATGGTTTTTCTACATATCATTGTGAAAGGAATCCAAACCCATGTAGTTCGGTGCCACATAACTGGACACATAATAACTTTCGATATCATGTGATATAAACCAAACAAAGTAGTTAAATTTCATGTCGAAAAGACTCTTGAGAAGAAGGTGTATAGTCAATGTTGGGTTTGTGTCTTATAGAAATGTAACTGGAAGTGTCTGGAGGTTGTGTGGTCTTCAATGCAAGGATGTGATAATATATCTAATATGGTATAATAATTATTATGGTGAATTTTACAAGAGTAGAATATGACCCTCTGCTCTGGATTTGACCCTATAAGGAATATGGCACATAGATGATTTGGACTTATTTGGGGTGTCCGGTTTGGACCTCTGAGAGGCTTCTTATGTATCCTTGCCAGATAAGAGTAAATGAACATATTGTTTAAAAATATGGTAATTACACATCATAAGATTCATAGTGAACTGAGTGTGGTTTGGGATAACACATTAATGGATTCCCATAGAATATGAATTATTGTGGATTTGAAATATTGATGGATGTATACTGAGATGGTTGGGGATTATATTGAATTGGAGGGTTGTGTTTATATAGGGTTTACAACTAGAATGATTCCCATTATCTTGTACATTTTTATGGGATTATACACTATTTTATCACCATGGTATTTTTTTCTAGGATTATATAATATAACAAGACCTTTTAAAGATTTTTTTTCATATTTAATGATCCTCAATCACCTATAAGCTCATGCAAGTCATGTTTTGGGTGGGAAAAAAGAGGATGTGGTATATCTAAAAATCACACAATCACCCTCATCTGTTGGATGATGAAAGGTAGCCCCAAATGAATAGGGAATAAGATAGGACTCTAATACCCATCTCTTCCAGTAATTATAGTTTGGGAAAGTGAAGAGAAGAAATATTGATGCCCCATACAAGAAAGACTAGGCACTTACACCAAGAGGGATTAACATTAGACTGGTCTCTAGGAAAGATAAATTTATAATGAACATTGCCTCATTGTTAATAGAATGAGTGACTTTGTCCCTTCCCATGTGGAGAAAAGAATTCCATTGTGAAACTCTATGTTTAGGGTTCTAATTTCCCTGGGAATGTATAATTGAGAAGATTCCAAGGATCCCCCATTCCACAGAGGTTAGAAAAATTACTCCACATATCATGGGTATGTAGACATATGAGGACATGATGATGCATCCGATGATCTATCCATAGTTATTGGGTTTATTTCAATGAGGCCTTGGAATGATAACTCGTCAGGGTTTCACCTTAAGGATTTTAAATTTATACAAAAAGGGTTAATGAAATATACCATTAGGGTAGGTGATGGAGAGTCCATCCGAGAATTTATTAGTATATTGCTGGGAAGCGATGTGAATGGGAAGGTTATAAACCATAGGATTTCCCATTCAATGTAACATGTTATTATGCAGGATGGGGTTCCCTCACCATAGTGTTTTTCAATGTGGGATTCTTTTCCCTCAACATATAATATTATATGTGGGCTTAAGTTCCCTCAACGTAGTGATTTTTTACATAGTCCTAGCTTCAGTCTGCATAGTGTTTTGTTAGACAGGGTTGATTTTTACCAGTGAAGCGCTTTGAAACATTTTGTGGGATTCCACTAAAGAATCATATTCTTACTCAAGTTAGGGTTTCCTCTAATTATATGTTTACTATATGGGGTGATGGACCAAATAAGAGATATCATCTAATACATCATAGAATTGTGTATACCAAGATTTTTGAATTAGTAAACAATTAATTGTATTTATTTTTATTCATTAATGTTATGTGGTGAATTTCCCGAATCGAAATCAATGGATCTTGCACATTTCATCTGATTTTAGTTCAATTTTATTCCTTATTTCCCAATCACCCACTCAGTAATTTTATAAGGAAACATGTTTTATTAGTACCAAGAGAGATGATGTTTGTTTTTAGAAAATTGATCTTTTATTTTTAGAATCCTAGGATGTATTCCTTGGATTGTGAACAATTTCTTCTTTAGGGGATTGAAAAAACCCTCTTTAACTTAAAAAAATTATCATTTGTGGGTGATAGTATATCTCAGTGGTGTAAATCATTACGGGGAACCACAAATGATTTTATTTAACTTGTCTGTACAAGTAGTTAAATTTTTTCTCTCATTAATATTTTTTTACATGATAACTCTTGTACCTATGAATTTTAATGCTATGTGATATTCTACATTGCGCCTGTTTTTAGGCATACACACACCCTCCTTTCCAGCTTTCGACTCTCTTAATCATTTTCTTAGAATTATAAATATGTATTATTAGTGACCCAAAAAAATATTATTATAGTATGATTATATTCCATGAAGAGTATTCAATACCAAAATAATTCCCCCCATTTGATGCTGCTCTGATCTAGATGAAGAGAATATATATTCGATGAAAAAATCGGTCCTTCTTGAATTGGGTTTGTGGTGAAAAATCATGTGAATCATTAACTATTTCTCACAACAATGGACTCAACAAGAAAAATTTCACTATATATATGGCTTCGTGGATAACCCTATATAAATTGTCTCTCATCTATAAGAACCATAAATTTCTCAAAAACACTATATAGTGTAAAAATTGATACTGTGAATTGACATTTTCATAGGCCACATATTTCAGGTTTTTTTCCCAACATTTTTTTTCTATTTTAAATATTATTGATCATCTTTTCATAAAGAATTAAAAAATTAGGTCTCGTGATTTAGGGTTTAATTTTACCTAGGGTTCCATTTATAATTTTTCACAAATTGATATTTTAGAAATTATCAAGGAGTGAGAGAGAGTATTATCCCAGAAAACATCTTATTTAATTTTTAACTAAAATTAATTATTTTTTTATAAGAACCATTGATGAACCTCATGAATTTATATATGGTAATTTAACATAATAAGGCTGCAACGTGGTGTCGTAGACTATGGCGGATTCCACTTAATCTATTGAAAAAAATTGAGTGGATTATACATGATTTTACATTAACAAATTTTAAGGTAGGATGTTACCTACCTTCATGGGAGTTTTTTTCACACTTGACAAAATATGAATTTTCAATAGATATATTTAATTATCATGTATGATTATGATAACATGTGGGTGTGTGTAGCCCTGGAATCCTTATGGAAAATATGTTTCTATGAGTAAATTGAATCTTACTATTCATGATATATGTAAATTGAATCTTATGTTCCATGAGTTTTATAGATAAATATAACAAATTATGGATCTGGGAAAGGCTTATAATATAATAAAATTAATTTCATGTTGTTTTCAATATCATAATATTTGAATATTTTGTAAAATAATATTAATTAATATTTTCATATAAATTATTAATAAATAATATAAAAATTATAATAATCATAAAATAGGACATGTGTGATGAAAAATTTCACAAAATGTCACCCTGTTACAATTAATGATTCCATTGTTATATTATAAGTAATATTCTATCCCATTAATATTAAAAAATTCCATACGGCGATTAATATATAAATTGATTAACAAAAGGGTAAAATATATTATCATGAATTAAATTATACCAAAACCCATATATATTTAATTCAATTATGATTTTTATAGATGTGACTATTTTGGTTAAAATATACAATTTTTTGTAGTAATTTTTTATTCAGAATTATTATATTTAATTTTCATTTATTTATTAATTTAAATGTGTCATTTCCCTCCAATATAAATGGACACAATTTATCTCATTTAATAATTCCATATTGATCCATATAAATTATCCAAAACATAAAATAATTTATTATCAACAATTATATCCATGAATTTGAGGTGACTGTATTCTTAAAATACCATTCCAAAATTCCATAATACATGATCTATATATAACTAACCAAAGAAGAGGTAATTTTCTTACCTATCATCTTCGAATCTATTTATTCATCTACATTGTCTAAATATTTTAATTTTAAAATTAATTAATAACGTTATCATCACAAATATACAAACTACTTATTATTATTATGGAACAAAAATAATACAATTGTTATTCCATCTAATGTAAAGGTAAATTAATTCTTATGCATTCTTTTGGAATATCTCTTTTAGGTATTTACAAAATTCATTTCTCATCACCAACATTGAATAAAAATTATTTTGATTGAATAATTGTTTACAAATGATATGTATAACATAATTTTACCTCTTGAATTATAAAAACCATATAAACATGCTTACCCTTCTAATACATTGGCTAAAAATAAAATCACTCATCCATACGTGTGGTCTACAACCTCCTCAATGTGTTGTCATTCATTATTTATATACAAATTAAATGGATCTAATTACTGATTTTATTAATTAATATATATGATATATATTAAAAAATGTAAATTTTTTAAAGGAAAAATGTTATTTATATTTCTTTTGTCCAATCAATCGAATAGTTAAAATAATTTTCATGTGTAAGTACGTCTCAATGTCTCTGTGAATTACATTTTTCATTTTTCTATATATAACTTCTATGAATGAATTTATTTATATAATAAATATATATGTTTGTTATATATCGATTAACAATCTATAGATTATATATCAATGATAAAGGTATAATAACCAAAAATACCTATCCATCATTCTCTTTTTAAATGAATTAATTAACACCTATAAATGATAAATTTAATAAATAATTTTTAATAAATTGTTATTTAAATTATATAATTGGATCATATATGATATTATAATTTATTAAAGACCCTACTATATAATTATAAAAAATTAAAATGTATTATACAGGTTCGTAGAATTTCATTGATGAAAGAAAAATACGAGGTAAGGGATTTATGTTATGTTTACATTGATTATCTCGATTATTTATTTTTATGTTTACCATGATGAAATGTCATAATCTAACTCTCCATAACATCATTTATTTTCTTCTCCTATGGTTATTTCTTAGCAATAATTTTTTTCATTTAATTATTATCATTTTATTAACTCATGATAATGAATGAACATTTTCAAGGATGACCGTCTTTATATATATATCTTCAATTGAAAACCATTTTCATCCATTTATATAAGGCCGTGAGTTTTAATGAACATTTATTCGAATAAATTATATATCTTTGATGTCTTCTGTTATATGACACACCACCTTAATATTAAATTACATGAAAAAATGAGTATCTACAAAACATATTTTTTGTTTTTATTATTTAAACAAGAAAATAATAACCTAGAAATTATAATGGAGGTTATGAACATAGATAACCTAATTTGAAAATCATGATTTACACATGTAAAGCCATTTGAAAATTAAAGGGAACCCATTTTAATGTGTACACGTCCATTTTATACCAATAGAAAACAAAAAATCAATTTGGATTATATTAATGAATTATATATATATATATTCTTCAATATATTTTTTCACATTAATTATATTTGTTTTCTATACATGATATAAATACGAATCCAGTTTTTTGCATAAATAGAGTATATTTTAGAGTGAAAATTTTCCAACCTTTTAATGGAAGAATTATTTTAAAAAAAAATTTTAAAATATTTATATATTTTTCTCTAAAAGATAGACATATTCTTTTAATTTGGTTTATAAAATTGTTTTTATGAGTTTTTTATATTTTTCTAATAATTCTTATGTTATGATTAATAGTGGAAAAAAGAATTTAAATAAAAAATAAATAATTTTACCAACATAATATATAGTATTAAAAAATATGTTATATTTATTTTAGACAATAATTAGATTAATTTTTTAACCCTTATATTTAATTAGGTACTTCGATTCAATTTCACATTGAATTTAGATATAAATTTAATTAATTATTTTGAAAATTTTATCTTTAAAACCATACTTTCTTGTTAAATTAACAAGATTATGTTTTAATTAATTTTTTAAAATTATTTGCATAAAATTTTGAATAATAGATTCTATATTTTTAATAATAATGTCCAAATTTATTAAATAGGTCCCTTTTATCTTTAAAATACATGAATCGTACCTTCCTTACTTTTTATTACCACGACTACGGGAATATTAGATAAAGAAGGGAAAAATATTATAAATATTAGATAACCAAACAAACAAATTCATAAATGCTATTAGATGATGTTAATTTCACCCTTAACTCATAATTCTCTAAATTTAATAATTTAATGGATATTTTTCCAGGAAAATGACATATATATTATTAAAATCAATGAGAGTGACAAAATGTCACACTTTTACATTTAATAAGTATAATATTATGAATATGGGGATAAATTGAAATATGATCAGCTGTATTTATTAATCTAATATATCAAATAATTATCTAAACCATTGGAATTTATTTTTAAATTGTTTTATGATGAAAATATTATCATAAATAATTACACACAGATGACATAGAAATTATTCAATTAAATGATAAAATTAAAGTAATAGTTAAAATACTAAAATAAAAATAATACGAATTACATAATATTATCCAATAATATTTTAAGAGAATATTAAATAATATGTTTTTTAGATTAATTTTTCCAAATATATATTGATGCATTAAATTTATTAATGTTAATATATTTAATTGTATCATAATTTTATCAAAATATATTTTATAAATGTAATATTTTATTAAATTATTTATGAAAAATTAAAATACTAAATTATTAATAAATGGTTATATATTATGGAATTAAATATCAGTAATTGATATTTTATTCTAATTATTACTTCTTATTAGTAATAATATCTACTATTTAATATTGAAAAGATTGTTATAGTAGTTAAAATTAATATTGCTTACCTAAGGGTTTGTAAAAATGATTGTGTTTAAAAATGTAAAAAACCTATCCAAACTATATTTTATGATGGTATTTCCAACCTATACATCAGTATTATCAAATAAAATTACATTTGGATGTATTTGGATATAGATTTAATTAATTATAATTTAATCTTTTAATAAATTCAAAAAGATCCCCTCACCTTCATTATAAATTGACACCTCATTACTCTTCTCATTTCGCCATATTTTATTCATATATATCATCAATTCTACTAAGAATATATCTTATCCATTTCATTTTAATGATTCTATATTTTTTGTTATTTCCAATAGACCAACTCTGTAGAAAATAATAGGAGATCAGAAAGATCCGTTTTGATGAAGTGGTACCTGCTCTAACTGATCACTCCTTATTTATACACTTCAATGACAACAAAAAATATTATATATGTTACATTAATTAATAACTTGATAATAATATATATTCTGAAATATTATTATGATTTTTTAAAAAACCATTATATATATCGTTTCCCACTGAATATGAAATGAATGTATCGCTCGTGCAAACATACGACTTACCATCTCTCTATAGTGATATAAATAATTTTTCACCACCATTTTTATGATTGAAAATAATTAGGGTTTTAATTTATTTAAATTATATTTATTACAATAGTATACCTCTATAATGATAATATCATATCTATCCTTTTACCACACAATCTTTTTAGAGATGATAATGTATTTTGTCTTTACGTGTGATATACCATGTATATGATCTAATGTGTTGTGTTTTTTAAAAAAATTAATATGGGTTTTAATGAGGAAGAATATTTTTAAAATATATGATATATATATAACATAATAATTATTAGGGAAATGATTTCACCTAGATCAAAATATAAGGCATGGGACTACCGAACCAAAACAAGCTTCGTAAAAAGAAGTAGATATCACTATGAATAGTGATATTAATTATTCATAAATGAGTGATAAGATATTATAATAAAATAATAAATGGTATTATAATAAATGGTTATAGGATACATGTATAATAATTTTATATTTATTATATATGGTGTTTTAACATGAACTAGTAATGGTAATACATTAGAGACGGGATTTTTATCTCACTTTTATTTTTATTTGACACTAGCATTATACAATACTGGTTTATTTTTTGTGGTGTATTTAATACCCATGAATCTATTTTTTTGAGTAATTTTATGAATATTATTTTATTATCATATTCAAATAATATTCTTTCATTAATGAGGTATATGATTCTACCGATTATAATATGATACATGTTTATTTAACAATCACATCATGATTCTAAATTGTTTTATTTTAAATCTATATTAGGGAATATCTATCATCCACATCCACATTTTATGAAAAAATAAATAAAATTATATAAAATTAATGTTATTTTTTCCCATTTTTTTTTATTACGAAATATTTTGAAAATAATATTTTATTATTGTCTAAAAAAGGTTATTTGTTTCTTTATTATCATAATTCATCTAAGGAATGTTTTTTTTAATTTATAAAACTTGGATATAATACATTTTAGATATTAAGAATTAAATATTTGAGGATTCCATTACAAAATTACACTATTATTTTTAATGAAAATAACTTTATTTAAATGTTCTGGGCTATTTAATATTTATTTCATAAGGGGAAAGTTATTTTCATCAAAAATTATTTCTTGTGATATTTAGAAAATATTTTTTACAATTATGGTTGTTTCAATAGATGTTAGTTACAATTTTCTGGGGATATGACATATTTATAGAAAAATTTATTTACAAAAATATTTTATGTTTTTAATGTAATTATATTTATACATCCTATTTATTTTCTCAGAATGAGTTATGATTATTTTTTTATGAAACTCAGTTATTTATAAGGGTTTTGATGTGATGAGTGATTTTTTTTCATATGGAACACTTATGTGTAGTTTTCATTAAGTGATGGATGGGACCTATATCTCCCTCCAAATCATTTTTGTAATTAATTATATCTCATATGATAGTTCGGGGAATCATTTATATGTTCGTAATTTGTGACGGGAATCATGTCGATGTGCTTGATCTATTAAGGGGAAAGGTTATAAGGCATGATCTTAGAGTAGTGGTTGTTAACATAGAAATATGAATTTTTATACATATTTTCATTACACGAATATTAATTACATGATCATAAGGTTTAATAATTTGTTTTGAGGATGTTTAATTATGATTTTTCACGTTGACAATTTATGATACAACTTGTGTTTATGATACATGACAGGTTGGGTATGATCATTGTATATTAGGATCATGATCTCATACACATATTTCTCAGGTCATTATTTCAAAATACAATAAATTGATGTCTTCCATGTTTCCCCTTATTTAAAATCTAAGATAAAAATTTTATTATGGTTTCTATCCACATGATATGATGAAAAGTGTAACCTATGATATGATTAAATGGAACTAATAATTATTAAATAAGTGGTAGGTGGTGTAGAGATTTTATAATCTAGATGATTATGTATCCTATATTACAAAGGAACAAGTCCTTTTTATCCTTATTTGTGTATTTGTATAATGAAATGAATATTTATATACAAATATTTAATATCTTTTAAATAAAACCATGGGGTTTTTAGTGTGTATTAGATAAAGGGTTTTGTTAACCTTTAGAAACTATGATGAGAAATCCATACTACAAACCCTTAGGGTATGTAAATATATTATATCAAATCCAAGAGTTATTATAATGATTACGAATGATCTAGGAAAAAAACTATGGTTGAATTGATAGTTTAATAATTTAATAAAGTTTATAAATTATTTTTTACAATATGTCATTATTGTTGTTGTTTCTCAAAATATGTTATTTTGTTTTTTTCAATTGATAGAACATAAAATAATCATTCTAATCATCAATGTAATTCCAAATAAACAATTTATCACCAGTTAAACCTAATGTAAATGGATATGGAATGACAATCCTTGCTTCCATGATAACACAACCGTCTCAATATTTGAATTGCATTAATTTTACCAATAATCAATGAAGGGAAAAAAAATTGTGAAATCACACATGAGGAAACATCCTTATTATGTTAACTATTTATCATTTAAAAGAAAAATAAAATCAATGGTGGAATCTTGTATAAAATATGAGTCAAGTAGATGAAATTTAATCCGTTGAATATAAAATGTTCAGTATCATATTTTGGAATAAGTAATTTATTCTTATTCTTTTCACAATGATGCAAATTTATTTCCTTGAGATAAATAAATTGGTTGATGAAATCACTAGTACATCTTACAAATAAATTACCTGACATTTTATGTACACATCTAGTATTATTATCCAACCCGAATGTAAGATTCCTTGATTTATAACTGACACTATTAAGGGATTCATCAATAATATACAATTATAGATAAACATTTTAGTTATTTTTTCTCTTAAGGTGGAAATATAAATGGGATATACAATGATTTTAGATTTATTTTAGAAGAAATGAAACACCAAGCATCATGAACAATATAAATAATCACATGGTAGAAAGAAATTCTAGCTGTATATGTGGCAGTCATTTGGGAAGAAACATCAACAAATGCATTTAAATTGATATCGAATGTTATTTATATCTAGAATGTTGTGTCATAAATCCCATAAATGTCTAATGTACATTAATATTATGATTTATTAAATTATGGAAAAGAATACTCTAATTGATGTACTACCCACACTCCAAAGCAATTAATTCAAGGAATTATGATATTATCCAAATTATTTCATGAATTTGAAGGTCCTCTATTATAAATTTCAACCACCTCAACAACCCAATGAAAACTCAAAATATATTTAGAACACAATGGTATTAATGGGTTATAAGAATGATATGTTCGAAGGTACACTTATCATCCACTATAAAACAGATTGTTTCTTATATGATTCTATATCCACAAACTAATTTATTTATAAACAATTTTTATTAGGTATTAAATTATAACTAAAAAATTAGGTGATGAGTTAGATGAGAGTACTTGTAATAGTACAATGGTCACTTCTCCTAGTGATAGTTCTTCTCTAATTATGTTTTTAAGAAATTACTTCTTGTTAATCTCGTGATTCTCTATATAGTTCTATTCAATGCAATTCATGGCATCGATTGAATGTAAATATATAGAGCTCATATAAATTTCCTTGTAATGGAAGACACATCATATATTCATAATGAACTTATAATCATTTGTTGATTAAGGATAAATATGAATTTTAAATAAAAAACCCATCCACCTTGTGTGTATCTATTCATATACCTGAACAATATTTATCTCAGTTGGTTTTGGATAAACTCAAAAGTAAGTATATACCTATTGTATGGTATTTTTTTTTTCTTCATGTGTTTCCACATCATCCACCCAATCATGTAGGGTGGTTTTCAATAAAACTATTAATAATTGATATTCATATTTAGAAGACTCTAAATAAAATTTTCCCAATGGTGTCTTAGAAATTAATAAATATAATCAATGAGAATATTAATAAGGGATTCATACACCCTAGTGAATCACCTTGCGGAACATAATCTATTTACATGATTTGTGTTTTCAATTTTTTCGATAATTGAAAGGAAGATAAATTTTAATTAAACATTACAGAATAATTTAGATGATATATTTTTATTTAATATGTTCTTGTTAACAGTAATGTATATAATAAATGAGAAATATCGCAACACATTGTGGAGGGGCAAGTCCACATGTCCGCTAAGGTGACGTGATCATTTTCCAAACGTTAGAGATGTAATATAGAATATAATATCATATAATTAATGAAATGTAATTAATTTAAATATATTAATTATAAATAGTAAATACATAACAATAAGAGACTAGTAAGGATATTGATGTAATATGAAGCATATCACTATGTGGTGTCAGATGTCCCCAAATACGAAAGACTGATTATTTTATTTCCAATATTATAGACTGGATGTGTCGAATTGTTAATAAATCATCATAATAATAATTAATAATGAAAAATATACTAAATTAATTATTTTACTATATATAAACAATATTTTGGTGAGAAAGATGATGAAATAAAAGTAAAATTACTCTGTTTGGAGTAATACATCTTCATTGATAATCTTCATTTTACAAACACCTAATTCCTTGAAAGAATTGAATTCTTATAAAGTCAATTAATAATATGTTGGGAAGGATTTTAGGAAGTAATTATTTATGTTATTGGATGATATATAATTTTCCTTTTGTGTTAGGTATATTGGATTATTTGTACTTGTTTAAAAGGAAGGGAGAGGATAAAAATAGAATTTTCCAAATATATTAATATATATTAATGTCATACTTAAGTAAAGTGGTTTAAAATAAAAAATCATAAAATATAATATTTATAAGTTCAATATAAAATCAACAAAAACAAAGAAATCTTGTTTTTATGATAAAATAATTCTTATCTCTTAATTTAACCCTTAGAAAACAATTTTTAACCATAAAATTAGTAACCAAAGTGAACTGATTTAATATTAATTACGTGAAAATTTATGTTTAAAATTTTATTAATATTATTTAATATTATTAAAAATATTTAATACGATTTTGATTATTTATTTTTTATAATTTTAAGAAATATATTATAAAATATGTTTGTAAAATGGAAGAAAACTATTTTTTAAAAAATGAACTATGAATAATTGTATCTTGTTATCCTTTATTTTGATATATTTAAAAATAATTAAATGAATGAAAAAATATTTTATTAGTTATATTATCTACATATTTAATTATATTAATACATAAATGGAAATTAATTTAATTTATTATTATAAACACTCTTTGTGAGCTTAGAAATATTATTTCTAGAAAACCATCTTTTATTACCACCAAATGATTTTTTATTCATTCATAACCAATGAATTTGTTTTATTAATACATAAATAATTATAATCCATATTTTAGTTATTCCTATTCGTATCCATCACTCCAATGGATAGGTGATATATTTCCTATTAAATAATCATATATTTATTATATGTTGATGGTCATTTGAACATATGCGTGCATGGAATAAAAACTATAAATAGAATTAAATTTAGTTAAATAGAAATAAATAATAAAATATTTCTGTGTTAGTTAATAATTTATACAATGAAAATGGGCCTATTAGGGGCCTCTTTCAATTCTGCATTACTGAGTTATATTTTTATAGAAAAATTTTATTTTAATAATGGTCAGTTTCCTCAGGTGGAAAGACAACAAATAAAATGATACATACAAAAATTTAAATACAAACATGAATGATCAAAAAACCACATACCTCATATGATATCATTTTAATTTTATGGAATCCTAGATATCATTGATGAACCACTTCCATGCTCATACCATCTTTCTAGAACCAGGTCGTATCATCACATTGAAATTATGACAATACAACTGATGCAAAAATATTATTTTATAACATGAAATAATTATTTATAAATAATTTATTAATAATTATTCAATTCAATTTTAATTGTTTATAGTCATGTTAATATATAATTTAAAGAAACATAAATCCATAAATATCCATGAAATGCAGGATGAATCCAAAACCATAGGCAATAGGGTTTTATTTAATCCCAAAACATTCTTATACTAACTCCACATAAAATCCATAATTTATGCACCTTGAACAATGATAATGTTAATTTACACTAGTTTAAAAGACTATAAAATTTCATTAGCAATTTACATTCTTCTAAATAAAGTGAGACATCATGAATTTATCATCATTTTACTTCCTCTATCTATGTTAAGAAAAATTTAAAATGAATTTGATTATTTTGACCACTATGTAGTTGAAATATTACCCAACCATTATTTTAGATGAATCACAATCCATGGAAACCAATTGATGGAAATAATGGAGGAAGTAAGAGGATAATCACACCTCAAAATGTCCTACAATTCCACAAAATCAGAAATAATTGATTAGGGGACTAAATGAGGATGGAAGGGGAGAGCCTCTTGGTCCATTTACATAAGGGTGAGTAATTAAGAGGATATGGGAGTTAAAAATCAGTTTAAAAATGGTAAAATATACTTTTTAAAAAACTAAAAGGCCATATAATTTATGCATATCATACGAAAATGTTCACAAACTATGTTGATGGAATTTTTCAATTCCTTCCCTATTACATGGTTTATATTAATAATTTTAACTATGTCATATAAAACATATTTATGTGACACCAATTTTTTTTCACATTGTTTACATAAAAATCATGCACCAAATGTTGACTAATCCACAATAGAATCCTAGCACAAAATATTTTCTCTTCACCATGTTCCCACTGAAAATTAAGGTAAAACTCTTTCCACAATTTCAATAGTTTTATGAAGGACTAGATCCTGAAAAATAACTCAAGAAAATTGATGGTCCTTTATCCCTATCCTAATAGTCTCCAAGAGATAATCCAACTCTAATAATATTGATATTATTCTCTCTTAGAAAACCCCCTTCTACAGTGTCAACAAATCTATTTCCTTCTGAATATTTACTGCAATTAAAATTTATTTTTACAGGATCAGCACAAAAACACTTATCAACATAGAGTTTCCATGACAATGATTCAACCATAAATTCTTCCCTTCCTTGTTAATCAACTTATTCTCAATTTACCACATTTTATCCCAAAATATTGAATGAGCTTTTATTGTGAAACTCTGAACATGGAGCTCATTATTTATCAATAGATAAGGAACTAGTAATCATAATTAATTCAATTAAAAGAATGTTCTTTCTAGACCTATATATCCATAAACATCATGGATTCATCTAAAAATTTATCTCTATGATTATGGTGCTCCCCACCACAACACTCCGCTCAAAAGGAATGATTCCATTTGTTGGTTGTAATGAACTAGCATGAGTCGTTATGAATCGTCCCTCAATAGGATCACCCTAAGGTACTTATTCACCCATAAACAGAAGACATGTATTTTTTTTAACAAGAATGATATAAATATTAAAATCACAAAATAGAAAAAGATACATTCCCAAGACTCAAAAAACCAAGACACAAGTAAGGGAAAACGTGAAACAAAAATGTTAATGACCAAAACTAACACCACATCTTCTTGTGATCATCTATCTCCAACATACAATTCCACATGGAAGAAAATTATAACCATGGAAATGTTGTAAGCAACATCCATCCCATACAATTAACAATACCCTATGAAATGAGGTCTATAGATATTGAAAGAAGAAACTAGTTTTTTATTATTTAATATTAGTAAGAATCCTCTATGAAATTAAAAAAATTATTTGTATTTGAATGGATTTTCGTAAGATTAATAAAATTATATGGGTATTTTTTTAAAAAAACATCTACAAAAAATAACCATTATATTGTTTCTAAATCTACCATCATTTAAATCAAAATAATATGAGTGTAAATATGATTGTATATATTGACGTAAAAACACAAAAATATATATCATTGAAGATAACAAAAATGATCATTTCAAATATGATAAATAAAATAAACATAAATAATTAAAATATAAATGTTATCTATCATAGTTAAATACATGACATGGAAACTCAAATAATATTAGTTTAGTAAAAAATTTGAGTCATATGATATTGAGTACTTCTATAGTCTATTTATATCCCAATAATGACCTACAATTGTTCCAAAATACCTAATATATTCGTATTTACTTAACCAATGTATCCAAAACATCCCATGTGCTATATTTGAAAAAAATATAGAAATAAATGTTCAAAATTTTAAAAATAATTTTCACATAACAATCATTACCACTACTATGCTTGAAAATAATTTTTTAATAAAAAATATCATTGAGGACTTTCATGAGGAAAATGGTCAAAATAAACATTCCATAATCAAAAAAATAATAATTTACATTTTAGAATCTACATATTATGTAATTTCCTAAAACCACCCTCATATTTAAAAAAATAAATTTCATAAATAAATCCAAATAAATTAACATGACAAAAAGTTAAATAAGGGAATTAATCCATTTTATAGATACACCTACATAAAAAATTATGAAATCATAGTTTACTATTAATTTTTAATTTGATAGAAATATATATATTCCACATGAACCATGATCTATAAAGAGATAGAGGAAAAATATGTCAATCAACAAAATCCATTATTAGATGAGAAAATAATTCCAAAAACCCAATCTTGTAATGAAACATCTATAATCTGAGCTACACTGGTTAGAATAAATGGTAAAATAGAATGAAAAAAAGTTAATAGAATATATAAAACCACACATTAAGGTGTTATGCTGTTGGATTAACCACACCTGGAATTTCAAGAGAGGAATGAGAATTTAAATAAATTAAAACCCCCACCACCATGCCATAGTTTAGCTGACCATGATATGGTGGCCTCATCTATGATATTGTTCAGGAGATTGTGATAATATATGTTCTAAAAAACTATGCTTTTTTGGCCTTGAAATTGGCTCTACCATGACAATTGATTGGACTTCTTATTATGGCACATAGGGTTACCACCAGAAACCCACTACAATTACAACATCATACACTAGTAATGGTGGTTTATGCTATTTGATAATAGAAACATCCCAAAACACCATATCCAATTCCATGAATTTGGTCCATGTTGTTTTTCACCAAAATTATTAAAAATATCTTTTTAGTGCACCATGCACTACCTAAACCCCCCAAACCACAAATAAATAGATAAAATATGATCTATTCCAGATTCCTTATAGCATGGTGTGAAAATTATACCCATCATAAAATATTTTTTTCAATATATTGTTCTAATGAATATAGAAACAAAAAAAGAGAAGGCCAATGAGGCCTCACTCTTCATTCACACTCCCACGTATCATCATATTCAACTCATTGTATCAGAGTACATAGACCAAATTAATTATTTTACTGTACAACATATTATCCTAGTGATCTATAATCTAAAGTAGCTAATCAACCCCAGAGGTTTTGAGATAAAGATAAATATATTCTCATTCTATAACATGGGATAAATCCTTTTGATACCTCCTAAATAAAGAAAAAATAAATACATAACAAATCATTTTTAAGTGATATTGGAAAATAAAATTGATATTCCACCTTCCCAGAATGACAATCAATATCAAATGTGTTGAAACATCAATTCCTTCTAATCCTTCATAGAAGAGAATAAATTTATTAACTAAGGTGACATGACGAGAAGAATAAAATAAACCAAAAATATAAATAAGAATCCCAAGAGGTCCAAATAATATTTTTGATGACTCTATGTTATTGATAACCGATTTCATATCACCCAATATATTTCCATTTTCTACTGAACAAGGATTTGTCCAAAAAGAATTTCATTCATAAAATTATCCCGACATAGAGGGTTTATATAGGGATACCTATGAAAATATTGCAAGGGACCCATTTTCAACATGGAATGGTAAATATTATTATTGAAAAACTCAACAAATGAATGATTTTTTTCCTATGAACTAGAAAAATCAAGTCCACACATCTGAATCATATCATTAAGAATAAAAATGGTGGGATTCAAAAATCTTTCTGTATAACAGTGACAAACTATACTTAACATCCGTTGGATACAAATGACATCTTCCAATCCCTCACATAACATATATTTAAACCATTGGTCCCTATAAAAAATATTTACTAATGGTACTCCATAATGAATCATGATATATATATCATAAATTTTCACATTATATTCCTCCATCCTCGTCAATATAATAAGATATAAATGAGATATTTTTTATTTCTATCATTGACCAAAAAAATAACATTCCTCCCAATGGATTCTATTGCAAACCATAAAACAAGTCCGTGGAAATTTCATCTAACTTCCACATAATAAATGGTATTTTATTTAATAACTAAACTTATCTATAATTCTCCAGAAGAATCTTCTGGAAGGTAAGACATCATGTATTTATGTCTACAATCAAATGCCTCATCCCCAACCAGTAGTACTGAGGACTCAAAACATAATACATATTGTTAGGTTAGTATGAATAGACCAACAATTATGATGTATACTATCCATCAACTCTTTTCACATTGATTTTAATGTAATAATCCAACATTAAAAAAATATCGATATCAATAGACCCAAACATGTATCTCGATGTTCCACCATCATTATCAATTTCACTAAAATTCTATAAATCAGTATCCATTTATTTTAAAAAATGATTATAAACATTATGGGTTTCATCAAATTTCAATCAATATAAACATTCCTACCCCTAAGAATTCAGGAAATCTATGATCTTCTAAAAAAACAAACCCATCCAAGAGCAATTCATAGTATATTCCTTCAATGATTACAGTTATAATTAAATGATTATCAAATCTATGACATAATTTTACTTCCTAGGATGATATGAAATATCAAAATGATAAGAATAAATATACTGCAACCAAAATATCTATCATTAGTTAAGGATTATTGGGATGAAAATATAATTAATGTCTTAATATATTAATACACAATGATTAACTCGCTAAAGAATTATTGGTTCCATGGTATCATTTTGGACAAAATGATAAGTTCAACCGACTAAATTTAAATACCCATTCTTAACAAAATTATATAATATGTATGGGGTTCATCCATAATGGAATAGAGAGAGAGAGAGAATCAATTCATTATTTCGAACCTATTTGTGAAAAAAAAGTTAAGATTGCTGAAATTTGGAGTCAAATTGTCATCCCAGGAGTAACTCATTCTTAATTTTCTTGATTTATTACAATAAAGACAATGAAAACCTTATAAAATTGTTATGATGATAAACGGAAATACTGTGTTGGGGCTGTGGGGTTTTCAAGGTCATTGATAAAAATATTTTCTTATCATGTTTTGTGGTACATTATTACTCATTTATATATATATATATATATATATGTTTTGAATACAATAGAAACCGATTGTTTTGCTGATATTCATTTGAATCAATATGTACCAAATCCATGGTCTTTTATTTGCGGCCAATTAATTTAATTAATTATAGGATCATTGGATATGACAAGTTCACCCAATGAACACAGTTTTACTTTGACTTAATTCTTCTGAAGATTTCCAGAAATTTTGTCCTTGTTTTGATAAAGGAAATATATTGAGATTCACCAAAATGATTAAATGTATTTATGATAGAAACATAAATACAAAAATAAATTAATATAATTGATTAAAAACAAAACATTATCATCTATATCCCCAAAACATTGGGATTTAGCAACACATGGAGTAAATGACGACTAATAAACTCTTAATACAGATGATAATCATTAATGATTCTTAGAATAGAGGATCATCAGGTTGACGGAGTGACATCATATCATCATTTTTATTCCACACACCCCTCTCTTATTCTTTTTATTTATTTCATGTATCATATGGGCTTCCCTCCTATTTATAGAATATGAAACAACATAGAGAGTACCAAAAATTACACGGTGTTTTTTCAATTCAACATTACATGGATTCAGATTCTCTACCAGTAGATGATCTTCAACACCACCCATGACTATGAAGGTGTTGACAGTTGGTTGGTGGGGGGGGGGTACACAGAATGTAGTACCAAACCATATGGTATGTAGTATCAACTTCAACCACCTACCACTTCTGGAAGGGGGAACACGATGGGTAAATGATTGTAAAAAGTCTGTAAATATAGTCAGCAACATGGGAGTGTACTCGCGCTAGCCGATCCCTGTCTAGGAAAAGTTACATGGTGTGTATATACAAAGGGAAAACAATTTAATTAAGAACATTTTTTATTTTCCTCGATTTCTGATTTAGGACCGGAAGAACATGAATATCACACTAATATATGAAGTAAATAATTTTATCTCCAAAACAACATATATCAAGTGAAAATATGTTTTTATACTAAATCAAATTTGAGAAAATGTATACATAGATTGGGAACATAAAAATACCCCACATTTAGCTATTTTATTTCCCTCAAGGAAAAGAATGACACCAAATCAATAGAATCCATACTAAAAAAATGTTACCATTCAACTAATTAAACTTATAAAAATTATATCCATAATAGATGATTTTAAAAATCACAAAATAATGTTCAATTCCAAATATATTCCACACATGAATTGTATATAATTAAATTAAATATTTTCATCCACTTTCATACAAATTTTTCAACTTTTCACAACTACACATAACATTTGATTATATTCCTCACCATGAGATACCACACTTATCAGTCAAGATTATTTTACCATATTTTCAGTCAATATCTAGTATATGAACTCTACATATTGGCTTTCGAGCATTATAATTCTCTACATTTGAAAAAAAAATCATGAGCTATTTAAATAAGGACAAAATGATTCATAGGTTTTTTGTATACAGGCAACGAAGTGAAAAATAATCTTAATGGATTAACAAAGGCCACATAATTATTAAATAACAATGAATGTTATTAAAAATATAACTTACTAAATATTCATCCCTAATAAAATCTCTCAAAATAAATTCATCACTATGATGAAATTATTATTCCAAAATGGGGCCAAAACCATAACAAGTATATGGAATAAATAATTTAATTTTTTTAGAAAATTATTTCCTTAATGGGACCACCAAAAATACAATAAAAAGTGGTTTTAGAACCATTCTTCTCAAATGAATATTTGGCACTCTCCATCTCTCTTAATTTCATGATTGATCTCTAAAATGTACCATGAATAGAAAAAATCCATCTCTTAATCGTAAATTAATAACCATGAAAAATTATGAATTAATTAGGGTATGAATGATAACTAGGCTTTTAATTTGGCTTCATTTCAAGGTAGTTCATGGAATCTAACAGTTTTATGAAAATCAGATGTAGTGTAGGTCTCAAGGTCAAAGCATCTGAAAAAAATCATATTTCATAATAATTATAAAGTGATTCAACATCATCATGTTTTGATGAGAAAAACTAAAAAGTAATAGTATCCATTCATATCAAATTAATTTCTCAAGATATAGGTTATGATAATGAATATGTCAAAACAGCTTAGAATACCTCCCAGAAATTGAAAAAGTAAAGGGTCAATGAGGTCATGACATGAGTACAAATGGTCTGTTTAATAAATTTAAATGTCAAATACATCAAATCCAAAATAAAACATGTATAATAAATTGTATTTAAATAACTAAAAATTAAAAATAAACATTTAACATTTAACATTACATTCTATATATTTATTGTTTATAATTATTATTATTCAAAAAAATACACAATTTAAAATGTTTTGTTTATTTATGATATCACATGGATGAGTTCAAGGGAAATTACTAGTGTATTGAGACATTCTCCCCTATAGTTAAAATTTCACAAGTTCCCCCATGTGAAACATTATAAAAAGGAAGTGGATGTCGAAAAACACAATTGGACTAGGAAGTTGGAAAACACATAAAGATGTAATGGTAAAAAAATAATAATGAAGTGAAAAACTGAAATAATACTCCTCTCATGGAAGGATGAAACAGATGGAAAGTGGTTTAAAATTTATTCCCAAAGGGTTCCACTGTACATATGAAGGTATATTAAATGAATGAAGAATGATGCATCCAAAAACAAGAGTATGACACAATTATTGAAAAAAATATATATGTGTGTAATGAAACTATAGTTCAAAAACTAGTCCTAGGGTGGCCTCAGATGCGGAACCATCTGTGATATGGGGATACGACCGAGGAGTCTCCTTATTTGTGAAAAATGGAGGCACCTGGTTGATTATCTATGTGAAAGTTTCAATGGAAACAACCTTCACAATAGTAGTGTAAAGAACAACATGAATAGTAGTAGAGAAGAGAACTGAATATATGGCTAGAGTGGTAAGTGGAATCTGGGTGACATAAGGATGAGTATTAGAGGGAGGATCAGCTTTAGGAGGTAAATAATTACCATCATACTGAGCTATAAGCCCAACATTATATCAATATTTTATTGGGAATCTATGATGGATGTATGATGGTTCATAAGGACGTCTAAATGGCGGTTGATCACGGCGAAGTTGAGGGTGATGGGGAGATCAATTGAGGGAGAGGTTGGAGGTGTAGATGTTGAAGGAAAAAAATAATATAAAATGGTGGAAAAACATGGAATGGAGGAGGATGTAAGGATATGTGGTTTAGGATAATACTCTATTGGATGGGGTGGGACCTTCTTAGCCACACCATCGAGGGTAGCTAGGTTATCCCTCACCATCACTGGAACTAGGGAATCTTACACGAGCACATAGACATCTTCCCTACACTCAACCATATTCATGAGGATACTTATGATTAAGTATATATGGTATGGAGAACATAAGTGTTCGTGAGGGAGAGAGGGATCAAAATCACCCAAGAAGTGTGTGCAACATGTTGCATAGAAGGTGTCATCCAGGTTTCCCCAACAGAAATGGATCATGGAGTGGAAATAGTTAGAGGAATTTTAGTGAGGGTCTCTGTAATCTTTTCAGAAAATAGAAGTTATGAGTTCCATTTCTCTCTATGACACAATACCCAAATCCTCCTGGCATGACAATAAATGGTGATGATGTATCGATGGGGGAAATGAATGGGAGGGGAAATGATGAGAGATCTTTTTTAGGATGTGGGGTTATACCTGTGGTCACGACCCACACGATCCCTCTACATAGAGAAATGTCTATAGATATCTGGGAGAGTAAATATGGAGACAAGTGGTGGGGTGGTTTAATGGGTGTAGAAGCCTCACCCAAGGCGAAACTCATGCATGTTCATTGAAAAGTGTTGTCTTCCCAGCTGAAATCAATCTGGAGTGGTTGTATGAGTGTGTGTATAGTAGCAGGAGGGAAAATTAAAATAGATGTAAGAAATTTACTCCAAATATAAATCATGAATATTTTGAGTTTTGACTTATAGTTTGTCCAATAAATTGGTATTTTCAATGAGCTCCTCAATCTCCACCAAAGAACGAGGTGTTGCAGAATGCTGCTGTTGAGGAAGAGAATTATATACTAGACCATGTGGTGTGGAAATGTACCCTTAGTGATGATCTAGTAGGGATGTGTCAATGATTGGAAGATACAACTATAGGCTTGGGAGGAACTGCAACCGCTGCGGTGGCTGGCCCACCATTGGTCATAGGAGGTGAAGCCTCTGAGGTTGGTGCGGGCACTCAGTTCGGGCTAACAGTGGATTGTGGTACCGGTCCAGGAGGTTCCACTGGATTTCTGGACGGATCTATAGGTGATGCATCAGAATCACGATCTAATGTGTTAGATCACTTAACAAATATAGACTATCCACTCACAATAGTAGTAGTATTAGAAGTGGTAGGAGATGGTGTCACGAGATCTTTCTGACTTGTAGATGACCCTGATGTGGGTGTCGGGAGAGTCGAATGTAGCATATCCAATGCATGTGGCTAGAAAATTGGAAAATTTAAAGGTTGTCTTGAGGAGGACCAAATAAGAAGCTGGCGGTGATGGGGTCCCCACCCTCAATAGCGGAAGCAGTCTACATCCCACTTGCATGATCTTCATATACCATACATAAAAATAAAGAATTTAAAAGACAAAATAAGAGAATGTGATGAAAAAGAATGAAAATGTGAAAATGCAGAAAAATAAATGTACATGTCAAGTGGCTGAAGTGTACACATAATGTGGTGTGGGTGGTTTAGGAATCCCTGTACACTAGATAAACACACCAATTGGGCCTAGTTTCTGGAAAATCTAGTACATGGCATGTGATAGTTTTTACATGACATATGTAAGAACATGGGGTTCGGGATCATGTAAGTTTCCATACACATCTTGTCTATGAGGGTTTAATAAATAAAGTACATTCCATGTTATGAGAATAAATTCCATGTGGATGAAAATTGTTTGATAGGGATTGCACCAAACATACTTGTCATGTGTAACTACTGGGGTTTTTTCCTTATGTCCGGGGAAGGAAATGTACACAGTGTGTACCAAAAATACATGAATTCTATATTTAAAATTTTATATATGTGATCGTGTGACTGTGTAATAGACGTACCTTGTATGTGTTATTCATTTAACTCATGTTCTATGGCATGAAACTGAATAGTCATCCTATTAAAAAATCAACTTTAACTTGACAAAAATCATCAAATAAAGGGAGTTAAATTGTGTACCATGATAATGTATAGAAATATGGAAGATATGAGGAACAAAAATAAAAACAATTGATGGATTATAGGAGAACGTATTAATACTGGAATATGTGTTAAGAAGATAGGAATTGGGGGTACACAACATTTGGTTAGGCCAGCTATAGTTCTCAACCATTATAGACGAACAAGATATGGTGTAGTATTTCCCACATTATATGTATGAGATTATCTAATAAAATTATTATAAAAATAATATATATATATATATATATATATTAAACATAAATATGTAGTTTATCACATGAAGACACCCATTGTTAGTATATAAATTTAAAATAGAAATACATCTTACAATATGGTCATTTGGGCTTGATTTGAACTTGTGACCGGCTGATCCAAATGAATTTCCTCATCCTCTAGAGTGAATGTTTGAGGGATACACAGTTTTATGACAATTTAGTAACTAATAAATAGGTTATATTCTATAGTGTATGAATACAATACGCAACATATAGTTTTAATTATCAAATGATTCGGATAAAGTGGATAGATTAGGTGAGTTCAAACATTGGACTTTTGACCCCAGGGCTGAGACACTACCAGTAAGACAACTTCACCCACATGTAATTTCATAAATTAAAATCTATTTAGGTAATTATTGAAATAAATGGAACACATGACCTATATAGAAATGAATTCCATGTAGTTTTATTAATATTTAAAATTATTGAATTTGTCCAAAAGTCAGGATTACAGCTTGGGTCGTTTGGATCCATGCATTATGACCATGCCATTCGGGAAAGCCCCCTCATGGGTTTTCTTTTATTTTTGAAAACATTAATTTTATTTACGATAATACGTCACATGTTGATTAACTAAACTAGAGTTGAAAGGTAATGAATCATGTACTGAAGGCATGTATGGAGATATTCGAACTGGTGACGGCTCACAGATGTTCTGTTGAACATTCAATCATCACAAAAATTATACATATTTATTTAAATAATTAATAAATACTTATACAAATGGATCTATTTCAATATAAATTAAATAATAATGCACATGCCATGTGAAAAGGTGATTCATGGTATGTAGTCTTTGGTATGCCTTCCAGAAAGCTCTTTTGTTTTAGGTATTTGGATTGAACAACCTGAGCCTCTTATTATCTGAATTTTTTTATCTATAATTCCTTCTATGTAAATATATGGTCTAAGACGCTGCCGATTCACATTAGATTGTTGTCCATCTACTCCAGCAACTGTAGAGACCCAAATCTTGACATGAATAGACATTACATTACTTTTTCGGAATACATAATACATGACAAAAACAGAATCATATTGACCGTATTAGTTTAGTGTCTTTGGAAACTCGTAACATAATATTATAAACATGGTCAAAGATCATTAACATATCCCATAAAGACCATCCCCATTGGTTTTCTTACGTAAAACCTTTCTTTAAATCCTAGGGAAAAGAAAACATAAAAAGGGTGAGCCCAAATGCTCAGTAAGGGTAAACATGGAGAACATAAAAACGATCCATCTACATTTTAACGTAAAAAATGAACATAAAATATCAAAATATTGAGCAATGACATAAATCTTGATAGTACATAAGTCTTAGATCACAAAGGAACATTAATCATGATAAAATAAAACATGTAATTATGGAAAACGATTAAGTGCATGATATTATTTCCATATTATCCAAGGAATTGATGCCATGACCATCTTAGTCGACAAAGTCCCATACTGAATCAAGTTCACTTCTCATTCCAGTCCAGTATCACTAAACCAGATTAACTTACCATTTCAGCCATGTTAATCTCGTGACATATAAATCTTTTCGAAATACATTAGAGGGAGATATAGGTCCCACCCATCTCATAATAAAACCATTCTTATGTGTTCCAAAACATTATCATAAATCATTAATCATAAACCAAATAATAATATGGGTTTCATAAACATCATCACATCATAACATCATCTATATAAAACAAATGGATATCATTTCATCATAAGAAAAGTGACATCTTGTAAATCATAGATACATTATACATGAAACATACACATATGAAATAATTTCATCATATATGGAAAATTGTTTTGATAAAACAATTGAAATGAATTCTTGAGGAAAATATCCTTTTATTCTTCAAAATCATTTTATTTTCACAAAATTCCATGCAATTTTAAAAGAATAGTATATTTTGAAAATAGTCATGAAATCTTGTAGAGTATTTTTCATTAAAATAAGGCGTTATAAAACTGTAAAAATCCGTTGATATTGTATATGTTAAAAAAACATTCTCCTTGAACTTTTCCCTGAAAAAGTCAAAAAATTTCTCATATGGTAAAAAAAAGAATGATTCCTTCAATAACAGAATGTAAAAGTCAAATAAGGGTTACCATTACATTAAAAATCATGGAAGAATACTAAAAACTGTATGAAAAACATTTTTATGGACATGGATGAAAAATATAACCCTAGTAAATACTTACGTATAAGCAATATCAGATAAAAATGAGATTGAAAATTTTTCCCTTACCTTAGGTCCAATTTCATCCGTACATGTATGAAACTCCTGTATAGTGGGTTTATAGATATTATTAACTTGTAACAGAACCATAATAATATTTATGATATCATATATGATTCACTTATGACTTTATATTAACCGATCATTTGTCAATTCCATGTTAAAGTAGTGTTTTGGGTAAAATCGTTACATTCATTGTACGTGTTTGGACTTGTTGTTTCCTGATATTATTATTACTTATAACATGATTTACATACTTCCAGAATGTAAATCATGATTTATATATCATATATATTCAGTATGTATATGTATATAATAGAGAGATAAATGAAATGAAATACACCGTTCATGAAGACAGTAGGCCATATGTATGCATGAACGTTGTTTTCCATTCCATATTGACTTGAATGGAAGTAAGTAGATTACATAAATATATATACATAAAAATCCATTAGCTTTATTATGTCATATATTCCATTATTATCCATTATATATACTTTATAATAATTTTGGAATGGTTAACGTAGAGAATGAATTTCATCGTGTCGTGGAGACGGGAATCTGTGCATACGTACGAGCGATGATATCGTTCCCATAATTATTGAATGGAATTGGTGTGGAAGATATAATATATAAGAAAATTTATCATGTTATAATTATCATATATAGGTATTATTTAGGCCAATATTCTCATCCACGTAAGGTGGTGGTGGAAAAACATATTACACCAGGGCGTGGAGATGGTATTTTGTACGTATGCACGCGCGGTGATTTTGCTTTTCGTAGGATGGGTAAAAGGTGAAATAGGGTTGTTTCAAATTTATAATAACATATCATTATATCATCAAAACTAAAGTTATTACTTCATAATAAAAAAACTAATGAAGAGGAAGTATAATAAGAATGAAAATTGAAAGAATCAGTAGAAGAAATTACCTCTACTTCGATGTGTCTCTTTTAAAAGTTCTATAAAGGAAGTAGAGTTGGACATTTGAGAGGAAACAAACACTCTAATATAACTAGATAGGTTGAGATGATAAATTTAAAGGGGTTGGCCAAGCTTGAAGGCTCAAAATTGTGTATAGAGGAGAAGGAGGAGGTGACCTTTTATAAGGGATGAGAGGGGCACTTTTGGAAACACAAGAAATATAACTTTATTATAAATTCAATCCCCACATTAAAACTGCAAAATATTAATCAATTAGAATATGATATGAGATAGAGTGTTAATATCATCAACCAATAAAATTTAGACATGTTTGATGTTTATTTTAAACCTTATCAACTAGATTTATCATTATTTAATATATTTAATTTTATTTTTGGTAATAAAATTCTAAATTTTAAATTGTAATAAATACATAATTACATGTTTTCAATTTCCCATTCGACCATATAATTTTCAATTTGTTGTTTTTAAATATTTTTGTCATTTTTAAATAATTTAGTAATATGATATTTTTATAAAATAAATATAGTGTCAATTTTGACACTATTAATTATTTGAATTTAAATAAAAACAACCCAGAATATATGTTCGCACCAAAATATATAATAGATTCCTAACATGTCATATTAATCAAAAAAATCATGGGGCACAATAATTTATTCATATATTATTTATTTAAATATTTTTAAAACCATTTATTCGGTATATCTCTTAATAAAATAATAACTACAACATTGTTTTATAATTATTTAATATACATATTTGTTGCATAAAAATTAAAAATAAAATCCTATGATGAAGATAAATACATTACCTTTCATAATAACATTTTTATTCAAATTTATCATCTTAAAATTGAAACATATAAATTGTTATAATTATTAAATTATGGAGGTGACATCTTTGACATCATTTAAAATAAAATAATATAAATGTAATAATGGGTTTTATAAGGCTCCAAATGGAACCCAAAAAGACCTCTTATATGATTTGGGTATAGATATAGTCTACCAATAATGTTTTTTCATGTTTATTGTCCTTTGGATAGGTATGGATATTTTAATAAAAACCATATTATAGATTTTTCACTAAATAAATAATTTATACATCATTAATGTATAAGCTATTGAGGTACTTAAATATTTCATAAAAATTAATAATATATTACTATGATAAAGAAAAAAAATTAGATTTCATATGAATATTAATAATATAATTTATATTTTTTATAAAATTATATTAAAAATAATATATCTATTAATGTTTATGTGAGACATATTTCACTTTCCTTTAAATAAAATAAATAAAATGTCTTAATCAAATACAAGTGTGTTCCAATAGATTCCATTTCGATCAAAGTATGATTTAATCCAAAATTTAATCATCCAATTATATTAAGACAAGTGTTAGGGTAATTTTATAATAATATATTTACCCTTACTTACCTGATTTACCTTTAACTATTATAAATAAAATTTACTATAATTACTATTAATAATACATAAAAATAAAAATTATACTCTTAACATAATTTGGACCTAATTAATCCAAATATTGAATCCATTTTACCAAATTCATAACAAAAATTTGAAGTATTTAATTTAAAATTAAATTTTCTTTTGAGAAAACCGGGTTTTATAGTTAAAACGTTGCAAAAGATTGAAATGTTTTTACTTATGAATTTAGTGTAAAATTAATACTAATTACTTACATTATATTAATTGGTAAAAATATATTCTATTTATACTTTAAAATCATTCAATATTATAATTTAAGAAAATAAATTATGTTAATGAAAAAATTTGTTTTTAATTAAAATTTAGCTTATTATTACAATTCATTAAAATTAGATGGTTATCAGAATAATCTCTAAATTTTATCCAAAGTGAATTTCTATATCCTGATTCCATGATAGAAGTATTATTTGTAAAATTTAACTTATAATCATGTATAAACTAGATTTAAAGTGGGTGCACTATCAAAAGGTGGTAAAACTATATTTTTTTTTCAAAAATACTTATTTTACATGAAATTTATTTTTTTCTCATACCAATTTTTATAATATGTATAAGATGAATTATAATGCCATAAAATTCAAAATTTAGTTACTAATATTCATAAGTTCCAGTTCATAATAATATTATAATAATATATCATTGTTTAGTGAAACTCAGTATTGCATACAACACACGCTATCGAGGAATGTCACTCTTGCATGCAACAGAAGCCAATTACCGTGTTTGCGTATACTACAGGCCAGTACGATGTTGTATATAGCGTAATCTAATCTTGGTGTAGAGTACAACATATGACATCAATGTAATTAAAAAAATATTCCTCATAAAATTTCAGGGGGTTACATTATACCCCCCTTAAAATGAATTTCTCCCTCAAAATTCATCGGGGTTATAAATGGTTTATTAAATGAAGGTTTAATTCATAGAAACCCACATCATAAAAATGTAATATTTCAACATAATTTGAAAAACTAAATTATGAAACACAACGGTTACACAATTTATCTCATCAAAGGGTTTCCACATAGGAGAACACAGGTTAAAATATGCATATGGAAGAGAAATCTAACCACCAAGTTCTGATGGAGAGTGGTACAGAACATGGCTTTGAAAAATCCATCAATCACAATGCCATAATTTATTATGATCAAGGTACCATCTGATTAATCAAATATGAGGGAAATATAACAACATTTTTGGCATTCAAGATCATTTCCCTAATATTGATAAATTTTTAATTAAAAAAGATACTTACTTGATTTTGGTACAATATCACTATTGTTCATGCCTTGAACAATTTCCACTTCATCTCATAAAGAAATGATGTTGAATTTGTCTTCTACGATGTGTTAGTAGATCATGTGATAGAATGACAGTTCATTCCTTCTGACTCAAGCATATGGTTAGAAAAAGTTATATACATAAGTACATCTATGGTGAAATTAATCATATATGGTTTGTAAAATGGAATAATACTTCATCTATGATACCGCATAATAAAATAAAACTATTTTATAATAACAAGGGACTTATTTTAGGCCAGTGGTAGGTGATAAAGACCTGTCTCACTTCAGTTGTGGGTTCGATTCCCACAGCCTTGTCTGACGCGACGGGTTGTTGCCCATCCTTCTGGTTGTCCATTTTCTAAAACTATACTATCATAACCTTCAAAAAAAAATATTGAAAAATATTTACTATCCTTAAATAATAGTACATAAGGTCTAACATAATCCGTTACAACATTTAGGCTTATCAAAAATAGTTCTATCCAATCTCATAGTAAAAAATAAATTACCATAAAGGTCACATAACAAGAATGTGAATACCATAATTTATCCCTCGTATATCATAAGAAATATCTTCTGGGTCACATTACAAATATGTGAATACCTTAATTATTTATTATCTTGAATAAAGAATACCCATTGAGCCTTAGAGAAAACATGAATGCGGTCAAAATTAAACTCTTTCCACATACGAAAATCCCAAAATTTCTATATACTCAAACCATGATATCACTTCATCCTTATATATGTCATGAGCTCATTAATACTATCAAACATATTATTTTCTTCTTATCCCTCCATTATGCGTATATCATCTGTTTTCCAATAATATTTCAGTCACTATTAATGGTTAGTGATATGATATAATTATTGAAGACCACAATAAAATAATACATAGATATTCCAATATTCCACAATACTATAAATGAGATTCGACAAAATTATTTTGGAATACCATTACATAATCACATAATCATTCCACCACATCATTTTCATACTCAATATTGTTAATAGTGATCACATGTGACTTCCCTTTATTCCTTTTCCTTAATAAGTTGTTGATGTTGATCATTATTAACACTTGGATTAGGGCATTGGTTAGCATAATGCCTAATTTCCTTTCACTAGTAGCATTGAAGTGTTGGTGGATCATTCTATGTAGTCTCTTCTCTATTAACAACATTAGAAACCATTTTCCCATTACATCGGCACTCAGCTGCTCGATGTCCTTTTCCACACTGGAAACATTTTTTAGTTCCTTTTAGAAAATCTCCACCATGCTTCTTTCCAAACTTTGAGCATAAAGAATCATTCACGTTATTTTCACCATTATTCTAATGTTTTTCCTTGAACTCCATCTTTATTTTCTTGTCAAAACCATGAGATGGATTTGTAACATCAACTTCTTATTATACATTGATTGCACAACGCACAACTTCTTCACAGCTACTGAAGTATCTTATTGCTAATTCCCTTCAAATACTTAGTTTTAAGCCACTGAAGAATCGATCAACGTTATATTCGGGTTGGATGATAAATCCAGAAACATACATTGCAATCCTTGTTAAATTTGATTCATATATACCAGAAGATTCATCATCCTTTTGCTTAAGCTCAAGGAACTACTTTTCCAATTTTTTTTGAAAAATACTAGATAAGTACTTATTGAAAAACATGTTCATGAACTCATCTGATTCTAGGGATTCAATTTCATCTTGGGGTATTGTATTCTTAATTATTTTCCACCACTAGTCTACTTCACATTTTAACCAATAAACATCCAAAATGACTTTTCATGTTATGAACAATGATGTATGGAAAATATCATTTCAATGGTACTGATCCATTGATCAGCAACAATTGGAGCAGAAGACCCACTGAAAGAAGGGTGACATTGCCTCATGAAGGACTCAATTGAATATTGTTCACTTCTCTGCTCATTTGGAAGTACAGAATGATTCATAGCTTATGTAAGTATAGAAATATGATTTTTCTCTCTATCTCCCATAACACTAGTTTGTTCAGGATTACAATCATTGCATGGTCTATTACATTGATCAACATGGTTTATTTCAGGTTCCATCTATTGTTTAAAACCCAAATAAAAACAATGTGAGAGGAAAAACTCATCCTAGTAAAACAACATAATAAAGGCAGAGTACCAGTAATATATAACATCATATGTTTAATTCAAAGATTGTTACCATAATTCTAGGACTATAACCTATACTTATATTAACCTCAAGGATATCCCTAGTCATACCATAGATATGTCTCAAGGGATTTCAATATTGTTTTCGGATACTAGTTTGCAAAGTTTAACTATTCATTTTCTCTGATACCAACTGTAGAGACCCAAATCAGGATGTAATTAGACATTACATTAATTTTTCAGAATACTTAATACATGAAAAAAACAGATGGCCAAAGACCATGTTAGTTTAGTGTCTTTGAAACTCGGAACATAATCTTCTAATCATTTTTAAAGATCTTCAAAATCTCCCATAATGATCTTCCCCTTCGGTTTTAATTACCTATAACCTTTCGTTAAATCCTGGGGAATGGAAAATATAAAAATTGTGAGCTAAAATGCTCAGTAAGGGTAAACATGGAGAACTTAAAAACAATCCATAAACTTTTTAACGTAAAAACATGAACATAAAAAATCAAAACCTTGAGAAATGACCTAAATCATTGGAAAAAATAAGTCATCGACCAAAAAGGAACATTAGTCATTATTAAATAAAACATTTAATTGTGGAAAACCATTAAGAACATGATATTATTTCCATAGTATCCAAGGCAATTCTTCCAAGACCATCTTAGTGGACAATGTACCTTACTGAAACGAGTTCACTACTCGTTCTAGTCTTGTATCACTGAAACAAATTAACTTACATATCCAGCCATGTATATCTAAAGAGATATAAATAATTACCCAATTCATTGGATGGAGATATAGTACCCACCCATCTCATAATTAAACCATTCTTATGTGTGTCACATCATTAACAGAAATCATTCATCATAACCCAAAGAATAAAATGGGTTTCATAAACATCATCCCATTATAACATTATCCATATAAAAAAATGGATATCATTTATTCATAAGGAAAGTTAAACCATTTAAATCATTGATACATTATACTTGAAACATTCACAATTTAAATAATCTCATCTTAGATGAAAAATGGTTTTGAAAAAAAAACTTGAAATGAATTCTTGAGGAAAATATCGTTTATTCTACAAAATCATTTTCTATTAACAAAATGCCATGAAATTTTAAAAGAAAATAATTTTGTTGAAAATAGCCATGAAATCTTGTATAGTAAGATTCATTAAAATAATTCGTTACAAAACAGTAAAAATCTATTCATTCCGTATAAGTTAAAAATCATTATCCTTGTACTTTTTCCGGAAAAAGTAAAAAATTTCCTCGTATGGTAAACAAAAGAATGATTCCTTCCATAACACAATGTAAAAGTAAAATAGGGGAAAAAATTACTTTATAGATACATTTATGTATATTAAAAACTTTACGAAAAACATTTTATAGACTTGGATGAAAAATATAACCCCAATAAATACTTACGTATAAGCAATCTCAGATTAAAATGAGATTGCAAAATTATCCCTTACCTTAGGTCCAGTTTCTTCCATATGTGTCCAAAACACCTGTATAGTGGGTTTAAACAAATTATTAACTTCTAACAATACCATAATAATATTTATGATATCATATATGATTCACTGAGTACTTTATATTAACTGTTCTTTTGTCAATTCCATGTTAAAGCAGTATTTTGGGTACAATCATTTCATTTATCGTACGTGTTTGGACTTTTTGTTTCATGATATTATTATTAAATATATCATGATTTACTTACTTCTAGAATGTAAATAATGATTTATATATTATATATATTCAGTATATATATAAATAATATATAGATAAATGAAATGAAATACACTATTCATGGAGACGGTAGGTCGTACGTACGCATGAACGCTTTTTTCCATTACTTATTGAAATGAATGGAAGTAGATGAAATATATATATATATATATATATCTAGTAGCATTATGATGTCATATATTTCATTATTATTCATTATATATACTTTATAATCATTGTTGAATGGTTAATATGGAGAATGAATCTCATCGTGTAGTTGAGACGATAATCAGTGCATATGCACGAGCGATGATATCATTCCCATAATTAATGAATGGAATTGGAGTGGATTATATAATATTTCAGAACATGTATCATGTTATAATAATCATATATAATTATTATTTACACCATTATACTCATACAAGTAGGGTGGTGGTGGAAAAACATATTACACCACAACGTGGAGACGATATTCTGTATGTACGCATGCACGATGATTTTTTTTTCATAGGATGGATAAAATGTGAAATAGGGTTGTTTCATATTTATAATAACATATTATTATATAATTAATACTGAATTTATTACTTTATAATGAAACAACTAATGAAGAGGATGTAGAAGAATAATGAAACTTGAAAGAATCGGTAGAAGAAATTACATCTTCTTCAACGTGCCTCTTTTAAAATTCCTCATAGGGAACTAGAGATGGACTTTTTAGAAGACCATAACCTATGTGATATAACTAGAGATGTTGTGTGGAGAAATTGGCAGGGGTTAGCCGATTTTGAAAGCTCAAATTTTTTTAAATAGTAGAGGGAGGAGGTGCCCTTTTTTAAGGGAGGAGAGGGGCACCTTTGGAAACCTAAGCAATATTAATTTATAATAAATTCATACCCCACTTAAAAACCTCCAAAAATGACTAAATTAGAAGATTAGATGATATATTGTGGTATTCTAATCAACCAATAAAATTTAGGCAATTTTGAGGTTTATTGTTAACCTTATCAACTTGATTTATCATTATTTAATCTATTTAATTTTATTTGTTGTAAAATGATTCTAAATATTAAATTGTAATAAATACATACATAATTGTTGTCAATTTTCCATAATTGGATACTTTATAACCTTTTCGACCATATAATTTTCAATTCTAATTTATTAAATATTTATGTGATTTTTAAATAATTAAATAATATGTTATTTTTATAAAATATCATTAGTGTCAATTTTGACACTATTCATTATTTGAATATAAAAAAAACCACACAAGAGATATGTTCGAACAAAAATATTAAATATATTCCTAACATGTCATATTCATTAAAAAATCTTGGGGAACATTAATTTGTTCGTATATTGTTTGTTGTAATATTTTTGAAACCATTTATTTGTTATATCTCTTAATAAAATATTTACTACAACATTTTTTCATAATTTCATAATATACTTTTTTGTTGCATAAAAATTAAAAATAAAATCCTATGTTGAAGATAAATATAATAAATTTCATAAAAATATTTTTTAATCGAATATTTCATCTTAAAATAACAACATTTAAACTTTTATATTTATTAAATAATGAAGGTGACATCTTTAAAATCATTTAAAATAAAATAATATAAATGTCATAATAGGTATTATAAGGCTCCATATTATCCCCAAATCTTCCATTGGATGACTAGGGTATAGATATACTCGACCAATAATTTTTTTTCATGTTTATGGTCACATGGATAGGTATGGGTATTATAATAAAAACTATATTATTGATTTCTCACTAAATAAATAATTTCTACATCATATATATATAGGCTATTAAGGTAATTATATATTTCATAAAAATTACAAATAAATTACCATGATAAAGAAAAACAATTTATCTTTAAAATTAGTATTTATAATCGAATTTATATTCTGTATAAGCTTATATTAAAATTTATTCTATTATTAAAGTTTGAGTGAGACATATTTCACTTTCCTTTAAATAATATAAATACAAGGTCTTAATAAAATACAAGTGGAAACTATTAGATTTCATTTCAACCCAATTATGATATAGGAAAAAATATAACAATCCAAGTATATTATGACCAGTGTTAGGTTAATTTTATAATAATATATTTATCCTTAATTACCTGATATACCTTTAACTGTAGTAAATAAAATTTACCCTAGTTACTATTCATAATGCCTAAAAAAATTAGTTTATAAACATAATTTGGACCTAAATAATTCGAAATAAGGAATCCATTTTTAAAAATTCAAATAAAAAATGTTGACATATTTAATTTAAAATTAATCCCACTGTTGAGAAAATGGGTTTAAAATGTTAAGACGTTATAAAAGATTGAAATGTTTTTACATATGAATTCAGTGTAAAATTAATCCTAATGAATTAAATTATATTAAATGGTTAAAATTTATTATATTTATATATTAAAACCATTAAATATTATTATTTAACAATATAAATTATCTGAATGAAAATATTTGTTTTTAATTAAAATTTAGCATATTTTTACTATTCATCTAAATAAGAAAGTTATCAGAATAATCTCAAAAATTTATCCAATGTAAATATTTTTATCATAATTCAAAGGAAGAAGTTTTATTTTCCAATTGAACTTATAAACATGTGAAAAACTAGATTTAAAGAGGGTGCTCCATCAAAAGGCGGCAAAACTGTATTTTGTGAAAAATAATAATTTTACCTGAAATATTTATTTTGTTCTCATACCAATTTCTATAATATGAGTAAGATGAATTATAATTTCATAAAATTCCAAATGTATTTACTATTATTCATAATGTCTAGTTCATAATAACATTATATATATATATATCATTGTTTAGTGAAATTCGGTATTGCGTACAACAACTGCTATAGAGGAAGGTCGCTCTTGCATGCAACACAAGCCGAGAATAGTGTTTGAGTATACTACAAGATAGTACGGTCTTGTGTATAGTGAATGATAATCTTGGTGTAGCTTAAAACATAAGATGTCAATGAAATTAAAAATAATCTTTCTCATAAAATTTTGGGGTGTTACTGCAATTTCCACCCCACCATGTTAAAATGCCTTGATCTGTCAGAAAGGTCCTAACCACCAGGAATTCAGTTTTCCAAGAAAAAATCTCAAAAAGGGGTTAAAAAAACTACCTCATTATTATAAATCAATTACATCTGAGTTGTCATGTGTCTATTGACCTCCATTTTCAATGCATTATACATTTTTTCATTCTCATAATCCACCGTCCGAATTTCATCGAGATCAATTATTTGAAACATTCATTTCTATTATATTAAAATTAGATTGTATTTCAAATCCTTCATAGCCCAATAGAATTTATTATCATGTACTACCCCTAAATTAAATGTATTTAAATATATTGAACTTAAATGTCATATACACGGAGGTGTCTTAATAGTTGTCATATATTCCCCAAATGTATCATCAAGCTTCTTGGACTAGTCCTTTCTTCAGGATCACATCCTATTTTCTATTAATTTAATCAATTCCCTATTGGATACCTCTACATAGATACTGTATTGGGGATGTTATGGTGTCCATATTTTGTAACTCGCATAGCACTTCATAAGAAAATTCTTTATCAATGAATTGACAAAATGAGTATCTCTATCTATTATCAGAACCTATAGAACACTGAGTCTGCTGAAAACAATCTTCATTAAGATGGAAATAATGACCTCTAATTTGTTGTGTGTCATGAAAGTGGATTCCACACATTTGGGTACATAATGCACACATACAATAATGAATGAGGTTTCTTATGATGGGGGTAATGGACCCATTAAATCAATACCCCATGCGACAAAGACCTTGACCACAAGGATGTAGTTTTAATGCATTTCAATTCATTTCCCCATGTTTCACGTTCACTATCCAATATAACAACGGTATAAAAAATATCAGGCAACCTTCTATATAGTGGGGAAGAAATCCAGACTGCATAATTTTAGATATCATTTTGTCTAGCCTGTGATTCCCCCTAGCTAGGGAAGAATGAAAAAATTCCTGAAGTCTTACAATTTGTACATTCAGAATATTGTGAAAGATCACTCCATATCCATATAAATAGAAGTGATACATGTCTTCCAATAAATATTTTTTTTACTTCGAACAAAAATAGGTTCATTTGATGGAAAGTGTGTTCATGATTAAAGAATCCCATAAAAAGGTAATTGTTTATTTCAGAATACCATGGGAAAGGTGTAACTCCATAGGAGAATAGATACATGTCTAGTAAGTTCTCTATGATATATATGTGATCCTCTCATTCTATATGAGTCAATTTTAGATGGCATAGATGATCGGAGAAAATGTTCTAACATCCATTATTTTCACATATTTACAATTCATACTATTGGTGGAGAAGCACCAAATAAATGAGATGTGGTTTTGTATCCTTATTATCCAAAATATATTTGAGTGTTTCTTGGTTAGTATAAACTACAACATTAAATAACAATAAATAAGATATAATCCAGTCATATAAGAAAAATACAACATTCATTTCCTTCACAGAGATAGTGAAGAAAATTTCTGCTTTATTCAAAGGCTCTATTGGAACATTATGTTGGTCTAAAAATACAATTCAGTTGATGTACAAGAACTTCTCCATTAGCCTAATCAATTGTTCCCCACATATATTAAAATTGTTTCCCCCATTTTGGTGAAATCATAATAGTAGCATGAACTAATCGTTGCATCACGAGATGAAAGGCTGCGGTGCATGTTTCTTCATATTCAACGATTGCATCTTTTGAAAGCATATTGGTTAGTGGTTGAGATATATTTTAAAATTCACCGATTAATCGTCAGTAAAAACATTCATGTCTAAGAAAACAATTAATTTCATGGATAGAAGTTGGAAGGGGTTTTTTATGATATCACTTCAACCATTTTAGGGTAAAATTCAATTCCTTTCATGGAAATATGGTGTCCTGAGATGATAACATTATAAACTATAATGTAGCATTTCTCCTAGTTCAAAACTATATTGGTGTGATCTCACCAATCCTAGAAAATTCCATAATTCTCAATCAAGTGTTGACAAGTTTTTTCCTAGTCAATGAAATCATCCATAAAGACTTCAGGAATCTCCTCTACCATGTCAGGGAATATATCGCACATGGAGTGTAGGAAGGTGGCTAGTGAATTGAACAAGCCAAGAGGCTTCTATCAATTGGAAAATGTCTCACATGGGCATAAAAAGTTTATTTATTATTAATCTATAGAAGAAATATAAATTTGAAAATATCTATAATTACCACATATAAATAAATAGAAACTTTTTCCCTCTAATCATTCAAACATCAGATCCATGAAAGGATGTGGGAAGTGATCCTTCCCACTGGCATCATTATGTTTATATTAGTTCATGAAAACTCATCATCCATTGACCATTCTTGTTGCCTATGGTTCAATATTATCATTGCTAATAAAATGGTTTCACCTCGTTTTGGGAACCACTTTCCAGTGACTCACACATGGGATATCAATAATTTACTATATTATTTATGCATCTAATAGTTTGATCAATTATTTCCTCACTACCTCCTTCATTAGAGTATTTATCTATCATTGAGGTTATAGCGAGGTATTGTAATCTTCATCACTTACCACATTATTTTTGAAAATGGTCAGCCTAATCTTTTTAAGATCAACAATTGTCCACACAATAGACTTTTTTCACTACATGAGAAGATATAGATGTTCATGCTCTAGATATTTCGAGAGAGACAGGTTGAGTATAAATGGAAGAGTGTGATTATCCCCTAAGTACCCAAATTTCAAATAATATGGATGTTGTTTTAGTTTATGTTGTTGGTTTTTAGAACTGGGGGAATAATTGGATCTACCTTACCCCGCTCTAGAATTACTAGAACAATTTTACTTTTCCTATAATGACCGCTATGTACTACAATAAATTGAAACTCCTCTCATTCATAATTGAACCAGATGTCCTCGACGGCTTGTTTATCAGTGATATAACAACATCCCATGCAATCGCCAATGTTGCCAATGTGATTTTCCACTATTTTAAATGAATAAAAGTCCTTATTTTCTATAAGATACCCCAGATTAACTGCTTCGAAAATATTGTAGGATACCTCTTCACATATAACAATAATGATCAATTATCCTTGGGGAACATCTATAAAAATTTCCCAATAGCCAATAATATTCCTTCCAGATTAAGATGTTATTACCATCCTTCTTCCATGTTGAGTATTATAAAAACAATAAGAAGAATCAGCCTCCCTACTATAATTATCACATTCTCTAGTATCCCTCTACGATATTTAATAGAGTGATCCTCTAGTTGTAGTGCCAGTTGATTTGGTTTTAGACCATTCATCTGTATATTCTTAAAGACTCCAAAAGGAATTTTGTTGAAATTCTATCACATATCACCGATTAACATTAAAAATTCAAAATAACCAATTGTTCAAGGTATTTTAAAACATCATGGATGTGAATATTTAGAGGAAGAGATTGATGAACCACTGCTAAACATTCCTTAGTAAGAGGAATGGTTCCAAAATCTTCTATCATCCACTTATCCATGCATATTTCTTTTATGAACGTTGTAAATGTTGGAATTTGATTCAATGCCTCTGTGAAAAGAAAACTTATGTATTGTTTCCAAAACAAATCCAAAAATTTACCAAACATCAGATCTAATTACCTCTGCTTCTTTCTTTTGTGAAATGGTCAGGTCAGATTGTAATATTTCACCACCTCTATTCACTTACCATGTGCAACATGCTTTTCTTTTGATAGTCCTTAGGATGAGGGGTGATCCTCAATTCTAGCTTCTATATCCACTGAGATTGTAGGTTGAGCTATATTTTTCCTCACCATGATTTATAGTTATTTTTTGTGGAAAACCCTATCCACTTCATAGAGTGACAAAATTGTCCTCCTCACATATGTTTTTTATTATTATACCTGGTAGTTTATCTAGTTCTCATTTATGATAGCTGATTTGCAAGCTATCAAATCATATTTTCATCGGTTGGAATATATACTTCATGATTCAGAAATCTTGTTTCAACAGTTTTATTGAATTTCAACAACATTTGTTCCCTCCATGAGCGGGGTTCCTGTGCGGGTTGTTGTTTAGCTGGAATAGGTTCTACCTACCTTGGTAGTTCTGGAAGTTGAGTGTTTTGATACCAATGATACATGAAACATCCCTGCTGAAACTGATTTTATTGTTACGGTCTACGATATGGATTTTGTTTCTACTGTCGACCATAATTGGTCAGAATTTGGGGTTGGGGTTGAGGTTGTTGTTGTTGCTATATCCATCCCCTGATCGGAATATCTTCCAAGAAGGGTTCTGGTATTGACTGTACATGGTCGAACATCAGTTATGAGATCCATATCATTTCGCATTTGATGAGGGAAATTCAATTAACCCTAGTCCTTCTCCCATGACATGATTGTATCCACATTCACTATAAGCAGGATGATTTATCAGTTGAACTTGAGATTCATTTTTTTCCAATTTAACTCAACAATTGTCATGAACCTATCACCAAGTTAGAAAGAAAAAATTATATTCGTATAAATATTTTTCATGACCCTCTTCTAATTTCAAAACTCAATGTTCCATTGGATGACATTCATTGACATATCATCTAGTAGAACAAATTAAACTTCTAGGGATTCCTTCATAAATGTTCCACCTGCTGCTGCTTCCATAGCTGATTTTGTGTTCAAAGTAAGACCGGCACAAAATGATTGGAATTTCACCCAAAATGGTAGTTTATGATGCTTAAATTTACGAAAAATTCCCTTCATATGCTCTGATGATTCATATAGTGACTCTGAGTCATGATACTAAAAACTGAGAATTTCATTCTGCAACATCCCCATTTTGGAAGGTTGAAAATACATTGATAAAAATTCATTGCACAATGAATCATTGGTTAGGATGGGATGTTCAGAAAATCTGTTAATCAAGTATTTTGATTTATCCCATAATGATTATGGGAATAAGTGAATGATAATGGAGTCCTCAGAAACACTATTTTAATAGAATGTATCAAATATTTCTAGAAAGTTAGAGATACGAATGTTGGGTTCTTCACATGTTAATCCCCCAAACATCCCCATATCGTGGATGATCTGAATGATAACAATCTTAATCTAAATGTTTTCATATTTTAGGGGTGTTTTTACAATACCAGTATCTAATCCATGGATATAAGTTGGCACATACTCTATAAGGGTACAACATGGGGTCAATTGTTCTTGAATATGTGGGGATAGAAATTGTTTCTCATGTCCAAAATAGGGCTCTGAATATGGATGCATTTGTGGAAACCATTCTAGAGGATGATATTATTGGGGTTGATGTGGGCCATAAACGGAATCGAATTGAGCTGGTTTCATTTACATGGTTTGTGGCATGAACTTCATAATATTTCATGGTGTATGTTAGTTCAACTCATCTTGAGCATCTAGATGTCAGTTCCAGTTGTCATTCAGAATAACATGAAATCCAAAACATTAGATTTAAACTGGTTCTTCTTCTTCAATATAATCCATATGTGAATTTTTAGTTGTGCACTCCCTTATGTTACCCATGTCACCTAAATATTGTTCATTCAATTTTTGGATCTAGATGAAGGAATTGCAATGACTTCGTGATCTTGGAAAGAGCAATTCAACAACTCGTGAACAATTGATCCCTATGAATTATTCCATAATTCAGTATCATATTAGCTGACCTATTACATTTGGTATCCCAAATTTAAATAACCAATAATTATACTATAATAGTTTAATAATGGGGCTGATCCAAAAGGACAGAGAGTCAATTTGTTATGTTTCTCAAATTTAAGATTAAATATGTGACGATTTTAGAAATTTAATGTCATTGTTAGATGTTACAGTAATAGAGTAACTGGTTAACCAATTTCCTGAGGAATTGCATAAAATATAATTAAAATATTAAAATTTGTAATGATGATAAATGGGATGAATTTTTTGAGGGATTGGATTTTTCTAGGTCATCGATAAATCAATTTTCATATCATGTTTTTTTGTTCTTAATAATGGAAATCACTAGGTTTTGACTATAAAATAACCCCCTTGTTGTAGTGAGTTTTGTTTAAATCAATAGGAACCAAATACATGGTCTGTAAATTGAATCACATTAATTCTTTTAATTGTTGGTCCAACCATGATGACAATTTCATCCAATGTCCATCGGTGTCCTTTTTCGTAATTCTTATGAAAATCTCTATAAATTTTGTTCTTGGTCTGATACAGGCATTCCAATGAGACTTTAAAAAAGGTTTTGAGGTATTTATGGGAGAAACATAAAAAACATTACAACAAGGAATGTGATTAAAAACAAACCATAATAATCTACATCCCCAATACATGGGATATTTTTCTACACATAGAGTAAATTATGGCTAAATAACACTAAATACCTATGATAAACATTGTAGTAGCTTCAGAAAAAAGATCATTGGGTTGATGGAGCATCATCCCCTTTTCTATTGTTTTCCCAAAAAAAATATCTAATTATTATTCTTTCTAACCTATTTCGGAGGGGCTTTCATCCCATTTATAGAATTTAAAACTACATGGCATGTACAAAAGAGTACATCGTGTATAGTCATGTCAACATTACATGGATTCTCTTTCTCCACCAATGGGTGATCTTCCACACTGCCCTTGAATTTGAAGCTATCAAAGGTTAGTTTTTTGGGGGTACATGATGTGTAGTGAAACCTCAAATGTTATGTAGTGTCAACTTCAGAAAAAAACTGCTTCAGGATGAGGGACTAAACTGGGTAAATGAATTTGGAACCAAGGGTGAATCTAGTCGGAAACATGGACATATACTTGGGATTCCTATTTCATGTCTAGTCAAAGGAACACAGCCTGTATATACAAAGTACAAGCCATGTTTTTGTGAAAATTTTCCCCCCGTTTTGTGTTTTAGGATGAAAAATTCTGTAAAATCATCATGATAACCGAATTAATGAATTTTATCACCATAAAAACATATATCCGGTGAGAAAATGTTTTTATATTAAATTGAATGTATGGAAATGTGTTAAAAATAAAGAACATCATTCAATTAATTTAGATAAGGAATCAATAAATATTACATAACATAATGGATAAGATAATTAAACTCCTATGTTTTAATTTATCATATCCATAGACCACAACATACCTCTCCTTCCTCAAAACACCACCTAATCTAATACCCGAGTCATCCAAGAAAAAATATAGCGTAAACATGGTTCATAAATAATAAAAATAGTTATTGATGTAAATGTCAAATTCAATTACTCATATTATATTTTACTATATTCATTTAATTTTAACATGAAAACTTTATGGATTACCTCAGTCTTTAGATATTAAATCTTAGAGAAGTCTTGAACTAAACATTTATAATCTCATGTCGATCCTCGAAGCTCTAAATCTAAAAAAATTATGGGTTATTCATAAGACATAAATTCATAAATATTTTAATGATGCACTAGGATTTCTATTTCAAATATATGTAATCTTGGAAACATTACCTCTTTTATGAAAAACTCATATTTGGAGAGCTCTCTAACCGAATAACATTCCTTCATATTTCTGAGGATGATATATATATTATCTCTATATTCTTCCTATAACATAGTGTACACCGAAAAGTTATTCTAAAAAATAAAACCTATATTTCCAATTATTTATGCATGATATAATTTCTCAAATCCATAACAATGTATGAGGAAATCTGAAAAAAATAACATGACCAAATACTCAAAATTTTCATATAATATCTTATGGTTTTTTTTAGAATATATATTACATAACTTCTATGTATTTATCATTAATAAATGATTTATAATAGAAAATGTCATTGAATATTACTTATAATTTTTATCATTATAGGTTTTTTTTGGAATTAGGTACATTACTGAACAATTTAATACATGAAAAAACATTATCTTTATTAAAAATTTCAATAACATGGTCACCCAAAAAAATGAATGTGATAACATTGATAAGTACATAAGAATGAAATGACATATAAAACATTGAAAAGTAATTAATATGGAATAAGTTAATAGTTGTTATAAAATATGAGTATCAATGGGGAATAAAAGGTACATGATTAACAAGTCTTGATATATAATGATAATCATAACACATGAAATGTGGAAAAAACATAGAACAATTCATTTAAATTATTGGACAAGCGTAACTGAGAATAATATATGATATAAGAAGTCTGATAAAGGAATTTGGTTCACTCCCTATCTGAATGTGACATCTCATGAGGCTAAACATTAACCAAGTCATTGTTGCACTATATAATTTCGAGTGCACCTTTCACTTTCATTTCACTCTCATACTTATGTGTGCCACAAAAATCATACAACCTCACTTAATTAATCATCTTATTTTATTCAACGATAATGTAGTTTCGAATATATACATCGATGTATCGGGGTGAAGAATTATTAATTTATAATTGTTAAAACACTTGATAATAAATAACTATGGTATTCAGTACACAATAGTTTATGTATTGAAAATCAAGGTGAAAATTCGTTTGCATAATGACATCACTTAAAAAATGGATTGATGAGAGAAAAATTCTCCACTAAACATTTTTAGATAATTTTTATAGAAATGGTGACTATTTAATAACATAACCCAAATTGAAAAAAAATAAATTATGATGAATAAAATAATAGGGGTTCTTGAATCAATATGATAGTCTGAGATCTCTTACATGATTGTGTGAATCTAAAATTACAGGATGAGATTAATTAAATATTGGGGAACATATGGATGACTCTAGAGAGGAGATTGAATAGTAAGGACATGATTTAAAGAGTTTGATAATATAAATATGGGAGATTGTGTGGGTTTATATACAAAATGTGGGATGTTTCATTATTATTTTGGGTTTGGACTCTATATAATGAAATCGGGAAAACCCAATACAATCTATGGTTTTTTCAATGGTTTTTACCAAATAGGAGTGATTATATTTAATTTATAATTCCATTGACCAAAATTAAATAATAATTCCCTTGATTATGTGGTGGCGAGTCACACTCATAAAGAAATAATTTCAAAACATAAAAATATATTAATGGTTTCTTGAGGAATCATAATGGATTTATATAATTATAAAAATTATCATAAATTATCATTATTTTAAAGGGTAAATATATATTTGTTCTTGTATATGGTTTATATTATTTATTACATTACTTTGAAAATTTATGATGTCATAAGACTCGGAGTATATATATATGATATTTAATTTTTACCAAAAAATTTGACTAACTCCAACCATTTTGAAAAAACCACTGTTGGATTATTTCAAATATCTAATTCAAAAATTAATAATAATATTCAAAAAAAATTATTATAAATATGTTTACTTTAACATTTAAAATAATATTCAATATTTATTGAGAAATTCTTGCTTTTATTGACAGTAACAGTTTTTCGAACCCTTACAAATTTTTATTTGACATTATCTACATTATATGAAAATTTAATATTTAATAAATATTATTTAATAGTATTATTTTATTAAAATACATGTTATTTAAAAAATACACGTGTTTATGAAACAAATTTCCTGAATTGAATTAGAATAATTACCAATAATACAATGTGTGTTTTATTGTATCAAATTTAATATCATATTAAATTTAAAAATAATATAATGAAAATATATTCACTATTACATAAAAAATAAATTACATACTAATATTTCAAGGTTCTTGATACATATCCCTTTGAAAAAGAATAATAATGTTATGGTTCACGAATGTGAGAATTTTTTGGGGTGGTCCGACGAAAATGGTTCGGGTCGTGACCCTGAAGAGCTTGAACATCTCACATAAACGATTTTTCTCGTTAAAAAATTTTTGGATATCATTGTGGGAATGGTAAAGAGAAAATATAACAGATTTTATCTCCCTTGTTTTTTCCAATTGTCATACATCATAGTGTTTAATATTAATGGTTTATGACATCACTTTCTTTATTTTATGTTAATTATATTTGTTAAAACCCTATATTTATAATAATTATGTGATCATTATTCAATATCTATATTAAACAACGTAATGATGGGTAGTGGTATTTTAAATTAAAATTTGATATAATAAAATAATATATTAGAACAATTTTTCTATATACATTGTGATGACCCAGACCCCCATCGGTCCCTTCCTTTGCCAAAATCCGGATCCTTAAGGGGTGCCAATCGGTGAGACCGATCGGTGAGGCCGATCGGTGAGGCCGATCGGTGAGGCCGATCGGTGAGACCGATCAGTGAGGCCGATCGGTGAGGCCGATCGGTGAGGCCGATCGGTGAGACCGATCGGTGAGACCGATCGGCGTGACCGATCGGTGAGACCGATCGGCGTGACCGATCGGTGAGATCGATCCGTGAGACCGATCGGTGAGACCAATCAGTGTGACCGATCGGCGGAACCGGCCGACGTCACCCGGCCTTGCCAAGTTGTTCCAGTAACGCTCCTTTTTTCACAAGTAGGGTTTTAAACCCTATTCTGCCTCGTTTAAAAAAAATGTCTTAAAGACCCAAAACACGCACAAAAGTTTTAATTAAATGATGAATCAACTCATGAGTCGGTTTAAACCACCCAACACCTTTAATGATGAGTCATGCCGCGTGGTCATCCCACGACTCCCACGTCTTATGTTGTTCAGGGTTTTTATCACAACCGTCCCCGGCTCTTATAAATTAAGGGTTAGGCCATGGTTTCTCCCTTCTTCGATCGTGGCTCTTCTGGTGCATCGGGCGCGCCGCGTCGTTATCTGTGAAGTTCCGCGTCCCCCCCTGACCTAAGCGTTGGTCATCTATCAGCAGGTAGGGAATTTCTCTCGCCTCTCACTTTTGTGTATCATGCGGGGTGGGCATTATTTTTTTCCTATGGAATTGGTTGAACCGAACCTTAATGAAGATAATAAACGAAGTTCTAAAAAAATAAGGGGAAGGGGTTGTGATCGTTGTTTATGATTTATCTTGTTATTATCCTTTTTAGTTGTGCTGGTTTATGTTTTTCTGAAATTGAGGTCGTTGGTGGTCATTGTATGTGCACTGATGAATCCCCTCGTGATGTTTTAAATGGGCTGTTGAAATTGTGAACTCCTGCTGTGAAATTGGTTAATCACGTATACACGACTGAATAAGTTGGAAGCACCAGGATAAACCCTACTATGTTAACTCTAGGTTAGAACACATAGGTTGAAATTACGGAGTGTGTTAGGTCTTTTAAATCTGAAATTACCCGGTGGTTGTGTGAATTTGGGGATGGGATTCCCTGTTGGTATGGTTTCGGTGGTTGTGAGTTGAGACCGGGTGGGTACTCGTTGGTATCAAAAATTGGGGAGAGATCCTCTGTTGACAGAACCGGGTGTGAGTGTTTTGGTTGATCCTTGCATTTGATGCTTTCCTTGGTTATGGTTATGGTAGTTGCCCAGTAGTGCTTAAAATTAATTGAACATTTTGACTGAACGTGAAACAAAGAATGGGACAAATGGTTTTTGTGGGAAAGGGTCGTGAACTGTGACTCGGACGCCGTGGTGTTGTGTTCTGTTGGTTGGCTATGAAAACCTAATCTTGGGTGAGTGTTTGTTACCTATATCTATACTTGTAGCTTTGTGTTTCTTATTCGCACCCCACCCAAGTTGAGCACTCAGTGCTGAACACCCCCATTTATGGGGGAAGGGTGTTTTTTCCAACACTATTCTTAGTGGCTGGTTTTTAGCTCCTTTTCTGCTCCCTTTCCCGGATAGCCCAAGTATCTTCGGGTAGGCTATGATGGCCTGAGGTCCATTATTAGCCCAAGAACCTTCGGAAAGGGTAGTGATGTGGTTGTCCAGGTGTGTGCGGCAGGTGGTTTCCCAAGTGTCTTCGGGATGAGGCCCAGGTGTCTTCGGGCGTGACAGTTGATCTTCTGGCCCAGGTGTCTTCGGGCGTGGTTACGTGAGACAGTTGAGGCCCAGGTGTGTGCGGGCGGGTTTTCAGCAGTGGGACTGCGTGCGGTTGGGGCCCAGGTGTGTGCGGGCAGGGTTTCGGCAGTGGGACTGCATGTGGTTGTGGCCCAGGTGTGTTTAGGTGGGTGTGGCAGTGGGACTGTGGTGAGAATGGCAGGATTGGTCCGATGCGTAGAATGTCTCAATAACCAGTTGGAAAGTGGCGCGGGGTACCCAAACATCGATGTGCTCTGATTATATATATTACTCGACTTGCGTTATTTGGGGAGCGTGCCTTGGTGAGGCCTGGGGTGGTTAGTTTACCTTGAATAGGCGTTTGGTTTGCTCCTTTCTCACGGGACTTTAGCACGTTCCCCCACTTGTGCACGAGAGTCTTGGTTCTCCATACTGAGTGTACTTGTATGCTCACCCTACGTTTACTTTTAGGTTTCCAAGAGGATTACCAGGGCTGTGCGGGACCCTACTAGTCGGACAATTGGAGTTGTTGATGTTGTCATACCTTTGTTTTCTTCTGGTATTGTACTTTGAGCTTTCCTTTTTGTACTTGCACCTTGTTGTAAACTATTTAAACATTCATGGGGTCTTTGTTTGGGATTATTTATTTACACTTGTTTCTTTTCCCTTTTGGTGGTTCACTTGTCCTATTTCCCAATCCTAAATAATAAAAAGGTTAATGCCTCTCATATTTGTGAAAACTCATACCCTTGTTGCTAGTCGCCACCCCGGGGCCTACTGGAGGCAAGACTCGGGGGTCATTATCTCTCATACAACTTAAAGAAGGAAGATCCTGGAAATCTGCTGATCCTTCCCTCATTTTTGGTGAAGGCGGGTCGTGACAGAATGGTATCAGAGGCGGAGGTTTGAGAGGTAGGATGGAGTCTGGAGTTAGGCACAGTGAGGATTGCATGGGATGGTAAGGAAATAGCGTTGGGTGACCTTGGTGCGTGAATTAGTCCATGGAAGACCGGCTAGGACACGGGATTTTAGGGCCCCCCGTGATCTGATGCAAGGACTCTGGGCCTACGGAACGACCAAGTGAGACCACACTGATTGCAGGGTAGAGACCCTAGGAAAGGTACATTCATCATAAATGACTTTTGTTCTTATGTTTCTGGGATATTTTGGGAATTAAGAATAAATTTAAAATTTTAGGAAGTTTTTTTTATTATGCACTACTTGGGCTTAGGCATTCCTTGTTTACCTTGTAGATATGGCACCTGGGAGGCAACCACGTGTGGTATAGGTGATCGAGGACAGGAGACTACTTTAACCGATCGGCAGAGAGCTGATCGAGAGGAAGAGGGCGACTAGTGGCAAAAGACTCTTCGGGCCTTCCAGTGACATGCCCTCGAGAAGTATGAGGGTAGCACCTCCGATATGAAGACAGAAGGCTGGCTAGAGGAACCAGTTATAGCCTTCGGCCTGATTCGGGCCCCGACCGAGTAATGGGTTCCTCTGGCTGTTAGCCAGATGCGAGGATTGGCACGTTAGTGGTGGATGCATCACCTGGGGAATAAGAAAGAGTCTGAGGTTGCTTGGGCGGATTTCGAGAAGGAGTTCCGGGCGGAGTTCCTCTCCTCGACAATGAAGGCGGAGAAGAGGTAGGAGCTACTCTCCCTCCAGGTGGGGAGCATGTCCGTGAGGGAACATGGAATCATGTTCAAGGACCTCCTACGTTTTGCTCCGGACCTCTTTCCCGATGAGGAGTCTCGGGCAAGACGTTTGGAGGAGGCGCTCCGACCCTCCCTCCAGTATTTTGTTACCCCCTTTACCCTTCCGACATACTTAGAGGTCCAAAAGAAGTCCGAAGTGGTGGAAAGGATGCATGCTATGGGCGGAGTGTCATGAGAAGGGATCCATCTTAGACCATCAAAGGGGAAGGCCGTCAGCACCAGGCCTCCAGCATCAGGACCCTCCAGGTTCCGACCCACAGGGAGAAGACCGCAGTAGTTTCGGTTTTGATCCACTGGCCCACGTTATTTTCCTTCAGGCTCGGGACCACGGTGCTTCATCTGTGGGAGCCCTGGACATCTCTAGAGTATGTGCCCCGATCAGGTGCAGTACAACAGTGGCAGTCATCCCCAGCATCCGCCGCAGCAGCAGTTTCCAGCCAGACCCTTCCAGCAGCAGCAGCAGGGACAGCGAGCTCCCGCTCCTCCGCAGGAAGACATTGGAGGAGGAGGCCGACCTCAGGGCACTCCCCAGGGACCTCGACCAGGGCATGGTCGAGGAGGAGGCCGACAGCTGAGGGGTAGGGGAGCTGGGCGTGGATAGTTACACGCCGCAGAGGCAATAGTTCCAATATGGCCAGAGGTTGTTCGGGGTATGATCAATGTGTTTATCACTCTTGCTTATGCTTTGTTCGATACCGGAGCTTCGCACTCCTTTGTTGCACCCAGTCTAGCCCATGCCTTGGGTCTAGATGCCGAGAGACTTCCAGTGCCCCTGGTGTTGAGCACACCAGTTGGAGGTCAGACTGACTTGCTGTTCGTTTGTCGGGGATGTAGACTGATGTTAGGGCCACATCAGTCGGTTAGGGATCTCCTTCTGCTACAGATTCAGCCGTACGATGTCATCCTAGGAATCGACTGGCTGTTTTCTGTGTGTGCCGTCATCGACTGTTTCCAACGAAGGGTGGTGTTCTCAGGTTTGGACGGCCAACGTGTTACCTTCACCGGCGAGCGGAGCGGTCTGAAGGGAAACAGGAGGGAGGAACCTCTCTTCTCCATGTTGACCGAGCTGACAGTGGAATCAGTAGATGCTGAAATGGTGGAAGTGCCATAGATCGTCTGCGAGTTTATGGAAATCTTTCCTGAGGAGGTGATGACACTACCCCCTCGACGCGATATCGAGTTCGGGATAGACCTACAACCCGACGCTCGTCCGATCTCGATGTCTCCTTATCGGATGGAACCTTCGGAGCTACGAGAGTTGCAGATACAGATTGACGATCTGATGAAGAGGGGTTATGTCCGTCCGAGTGCGTCACCATGGGGCGCTCCAGTCTTGTTCGCAAGGAAGGCGGATGGTGGCCTCAGGTTGTGCATCGACTACAGGAGGCTTAATCAGGTAACGATCAAGAATCGCTACCCTCTTCCGAGGATAGATGATCTTTTTGACCAGCTGAAGGGGGCAGGATGGTTCTCGAAGATCGACCTGCAGTCCGGGTACCACCAGCTGAGGGTGAAGGATAGCGACATCCCGAAGCCGGCGTTCAGGTGCATGTATGGGCACTTCGAGTTCGTGGTCATGCCCTTTGGTGTTACGAATGCCCTGGCCATGTTCATGGGGCTTATGAACTCCATCTTTCGGGAGTACCTGGATCGGTTTGTGGTGGTATTCATCGACGATATCCTGATCTATTCAAGGTCAGAAGAGGACCATGCAGAGCACCTGAGGACAGTTTTGGAAGTCCTCCGACAGCACCAGCTCTATGGGATGTTGTCAAACTGCAAGTTCTGGACATGAGAAGTGCACTTCCTTGGGCACGTAGTGTCTGAACAGGGGGTAGCAGTCGACCCATCAAAGGTTGAGGTCGTTGTTTCTTGGGAAGCACGCAAGAATGTAGTGGAAGTCCGGAGATTCCTCAGACTGGTAGGTTACAACCGGAGATTCATAACCAACTTTTCCCGAGTAGCAGCCCCTTTGACGGCTTTGACCAAGAAGGACCAGGTTTTCGTGTGGAGCGAGAAATGCGAGTCATCCTTCAGCTACCTAAAAGAAAAGCTGGTTAGTGCCCCAGTGTTGAGATTACCAGAAGAAGGGATGGCCTATGAGGTATTTTGTGATGCTTCAGGACAGGGCCTGGGATGCGTGTTGATACAGCAACAAGGGGTGATCTCTTACGGGTCCAGGCAGCTACGCCCCTATGAGCGTAACTACGCCACCCATGACCTGGAGCTTGCAGCGGTCGTTTTTGTGCTAAAGTTATGGCAGCACTACCTCATCGGGGAATGCTTTGTGGTCTTCACAGATCACAAAAGCTTAAAGTATATCTTCACCCAGTGGGACATGAACTTTCGACAACGGAGATGGGTGGAGTTCCTCCAGGACTACGACTTTGAAATCTCTTATACTGAGGGAAAGGGAAAGGTGGTGGCCGATGCATTGAGCAGGAGGACGCAGAAGGATGCGGTCCGAGAGTCAGAAAATGCCTGGAAGGCAATGGAGGAGTTGGCTGCCTTACACCTATATGTGAAGATGGATAGTGGGAGAGGCTGCCTATATCAGATGATAGTGCAGTCATCTCTGTTTCGACAAGTGGAGGAGTCTCAGTGGGGAGACCCCGAGTGCGAAGTGATGTGTGATCGGGTTGACCAGGGCGATGCTCCAAGAGAATGGACAGAGGATGGTCAGAACCGGATGTTTTTCCAGAAAAGGTTGTTTGTTCCAAGAGTGATGCGTGGAAAGGTTCCCAGTGAGTTCCACAACTCACCCCTTGCGGTGCACCCAGGAGTTACCAAGATGTACCAGGGGCTGAAAAGGCAGTTATGGTGGCCCGGAGTTAAGAGAGCGGTGGCAGAATTTGTGGCTAAATGCTTAGTATGTCAGCAAGTGAAGGGTGAACACCGGGTTCCAGGCGGCCTACTCCAGCCTTTAGCTATTCCCGAGTGGAAGTGGGATGACATCTCGATGGATTTCGTCACGGGACTATCCAAGGTCCAAGGAGGGTGCGACGCCATCTGGGTGGTGGTGGATAGGTTGAAGAAATCGGCTCACTTTCTGGCAATCAGGGAGTCAAGTACAGTGGATGCTTTGGCACGAAAGTACGTGAATGAGGTGGTGCGGTTTCATGGAGTTCCGAGGTCTATAGTCTCGGATAGGGATGTACTGTTTACCTCGTGAATCTGGAGAGGATTGCAGCATGCGTTTGGCACCCAGTTACGCCTTAGCACTACTTTCCATCCCCAGATGGATGGACAAACGGAGTGCACCATCCAGACCTTGGAGGATATGCTACGGGCATGTGTTCTGGACTCAGGAGAGTCATGGGTGCGATACTTGCCTCTAGTGGAGTTTTCCTACAATACTAGCTACCACTCTACCATCGGTATGGACCTGTTTGAGGCTTTGTACGGGAGGCCATGCCGTTCACCTGTGTGTTGGACCGAAGTAGGAGAGGCAGGCATCCTTGGCCCGGAGGTGGTGCAGAACACGACCGAGAAGATTCAGCTCATACGGGAAGGGATGAAGGCGGCCCAGGACCGACAGAAGTCGTATGGTGATACCATGAGAAGGCCCTTGGAGTTTGAGGTTGGGGACCACATGTTCTTGAAGGTCTCCCCGCGGCGTGGGCAACTGAGGTTCGGCAAATGGGGTAAGCTTTCCCCCAAATTCGTCGGACCCTTCGAAGTGTTGCGGCGGGTCGGCGAAGTGGCTTATCAGCTAGCTTTACCTCCGCCGCTGCTAAGGATACATGATGTCTTTCATGTATCCCAGCTCCGTCATTATCTGCACGATGATTCACACGTCCTTGGTTGGGGTGAACTGGACATCGAAGACGACGTAACCTTTGTGTAAAAACCAGTGATGATCAAGGATCACAAGGAGAAGGTGCTTCGTGGGTGAGCCATTCCCTTGGTTCGTGTGTTGTGGAGACATGGCGGGCTCGAAGAGAGTATGTGGGAGAGGGAAGCACAGATGCGTGCCCAATACCCCAGGTTGTTTTGATCTTTGTTCCTTTTGTACCTGTTGTGGTAGAACGTTTGACTTTTGGCTATGAAATGTACTAGTTTATTTCCTCTGTTGTGTGTGAAAAGCCCCGGCTAAAGGGAAGAGGGAACCCGACACCTAATCAAGACGCATTAAGGTGGATGCGATTAAACCCGTGCGGGCGAGTCAGTGCCGCCCAAAGCGGATAATATCTTGACATGGGGGAGGGGAAACTCCCCAAGCCCACATGACCGGGCAGTTTGGCGTGGTATGGTGCTTGGTTCTTGACAGGGGAGTGTTTTTAGTTAGTGGGGGTTCACTACTAAGAGGTATTTTTCGAAGATGGTTGTACGAACCCTCTCTTTCCTTCTGGTTTGTTGTGATTCTCGAGGACGAGAATCGTTTAAGAGGTATCTGATGCGATGACCCAGACCCCCCTTGGTCCCTTCCTTTGCCAAAATCTGGATCCTTAAGGGGTGCCGATCGGTGAGGCCGATCGGTGAGACCGATCAGTGAGGCCGATCGGTGAGACCGATCGGTGAGGACGATCGGTGTGACCGATCGGCAGAATCGACCGACGTCACCCGGCCTTGCCAAGTTGTTCTAGTAACGCTCCTTTTTTCGCAAGTATGGTTTTAAACCCTATTCTGCATCGTTTAAAAAAAATTTCTTAAAGACCCGAAACGCGCACAAAAGTTTTAATTAAATGCTGAATCAACTCATGAGTCGGTTTAAACCACCCAGCACCTTTAATGGTGAGTCAAGCCGCGTGGTCAACCCACGACTCCCACGTCTTACGCGGTTCAGCGTTTTTATCTCAACTGTCCCCGGCTCTTATAAATTAAGGGTTAGGCCATGGTTTCTCCCTTCCTCGATCGTGGCTCTTCTGGTGCATTGGGCGCGCCGTGTCGTTCTCCGTGAAGTTCCGCCTCCCCCCATGACCTAAGCGTTGGTCGTCTATCAGCAGGTAGGGAATTTCTCTCGCCTCTCACTTTTGTGTATCATGCGGGGTCGGCTCTATTTTGTTCCTATGGAATTGGTTCAACCGAACCTTAATGAAGATAATAAACGAAGTTCTAAAGAAAGAAGGGGAAGGGGTTGTGATCGTTGTTTATGATTTATCTTGTGATTATACTTTTTAGTTGTGCTGGTTTTTGTTTTTCTGAAATTAAGGCCGTTGGTGGTCGTTGTAGGTGCACTGATGAATCCCCTCATGATGTTTAAAATGGGCTGTTGAAATTGTGAACTCCTGCTGTGAAATTGGTTAACCACGTATACCCGTCTGAATAAGTTGGAAGCACCAGGATAAACCCTACTATGTTAACTCTAGGTTAGAACACACAGGTTGAAATTACAGAGTGTGTTAGGTCTTTTAAATCTGAAATTACCCGGTTGTTGTGTGAATTTGGGGATGGGATTCCCTGTTGGTATGGTTTCAGTGGTTGTGAGTTGAGACCGGGTGGGTACTCGTTGGTATCACAAATTGGGGAGAGATCCTCTGTTGACAGAACCGGGTGTGAGTGTTTTGGTTGATCCTTTCTTTTGATGCTTTCCATGGTTATGCTTATGGTAGTTGCCCAGTAGTGCTTAAAATTAATTGAACATTTTGATTGAACGTGAAACAAATAATGGGACAAATGGTTTTTGTGGGCAAGGGTCGTGACCTGTGACTCGGACGCAGTGGTGTTGTGTTCTGTAGGTTGGATAGGAAAACCTAAGCTTGGGTGAGTGTTTGTTACCTATATCTATACTTTTAGCTTTGTGTTTCTTATTCGCGCCCCACCCAAGTTGAGCACTTAGTGCCGAACACCCCCATTTATGGGGGAAGTGTGTTTTTCCCAACACTATTCTTAGTGGCTGGTTATTAGCTCCTTTTATGCTCCCTTTCCCGGATAACCCAAGTATCTTCGGGTTGGCTGTGATGGCGTGAGGTCCATTATTAGCCCAAGAACCTTTGGGCAGGGTAGTGCTGTTGTTGTCCAGGTGTGTGCGGCAGGTGGTTTCCCAACTATCTTCGGGATGAGGCCCAGGTGTCTTCGGGCGTGACAATTGATCTTCTGGCCCAGGTGTCTTCGGGCGTGGTTACGTGAGACAGTTGAGGCCCAGGTGTGTGCGGGCGGGTTTTCAGCAGTGGGACTGCATGCGGTTGGGGCCCAGGTGTGTGCGGGCGGGTTTTCAGCAGTGGGACTGCGTGTGGTTGTGGCCCAGGTGTGTGCGGGCGGGTGTGGTAGTGGGACTGCGGTGAGAATGGCAGGATTGGTCCGATGCGTAGGATGTCTCAATAACCAGTGGGAAAGTGGCATGGGGTACCCAAACATCGATGTGCTCTGATTATATATATTACTCGACTTGCGTTATTTGGAGAGCATGCCTTGGTGAGGCCTGGGGTGGTTAGTTTACCTTGAATAGGCGTTTGGTTTGCTCCTTTCTCACGGGACTTTAGCACGTTCCCCACTTGTGCACGAGAGTCTTGGTTCTTCTTACTTAGTGTACTTGTATGCTCACCCTACGTTTACTTTCAGGTTTCCAGGACGATTACCAGGGCTGTGTGGGACCCTACTAGTCGGACAATTGGAGTTGTTGTTGTTGTCATACCTTTGTTTTCTTTTGGTATTGTACTTTGAGCTTTCCATTTTGTACTTGCACCTTGTTGTAAACTGTTTAAACATGCATGGGGGCTTTGTTTGGGTTTATTTATTTACACTTGTTTCTTTTCACTTTTGGTGGTTGACTTGTCCTATTTCCCGATCCTAAATAATAAAAAGGGTAATGCCTCCCATATTTGTGAAAACCCATACCCTTGGTGGCAGTCGCCACCCCGGGCCCTACTGGAGGCAAGACTCGGGGGTCATTATCTCTCCTACAACTTAAAGAAGGAAGGGCCTGGCTATCTTCTGACCCTTCCCTCCTTTTTGGTGAAGGCGGGTCGTGACATACATATTACATGAAAATGAATTTATTAAAAAAAGAGAATTTTATTTATAACACATTTGGTTAATACAATATCCACTTATAAAATCCTTAACCAATGGAACCCTGATATATGATCAATCATATAAACCTCATGGATCCCTCAAGTTGATCAAACATGTCATAAATCCTACATATTGGATACATGTTATTAAAAGTCACATGATTATGATTTCGATAATCAACAGAAATCTTTAATATTTTATATTCTTTTTTTAAAGGAAACTGGGAAAAAAAATAGTAACATAGGATGATGGTTAAATCATTTCTTCCTAGAGATATTTGATATAAATATTAATTTCAATAATCATAGTAGGATCCATTATATAAGGTGGAATATTGTTGAGATTCATCCAATGAAGAATGTTATTAGAAAATTTATCTTCCCGATGGAGAAGTAATTTGTAAAAATAAAAATAAAAATCATATGGTAGATATACAAAAAAATTAAAAAGTAAACTAATTGAAATTTTTTATGGTTCCAATAAAAATAAATGAAATCTATCATTACGTCATTACATCCTAATAATGAATTTTGTCTGCACTTCTGGATCATGGATCCCACCTACCCTGAAATACATGATTTACCCCATTAGAAGAGAGAAACTGAAACAGCCAGTGGTAATAATTGATTTGGGAATTAAATATTACCATAATTTATATTCCAATTACAATGTTGAAGATATCATGGTCAAGAAAAAAAAATCATACACTTCCTCATAGATAGTGATCTACACATGGAACTCCCAATATTTGATACTATATTCCTTCATATTTATCATGGTAGTGGAAGGATACATCATGAATGTAATAATATATGAGCATAATCCAAACATATCGATAAAAATAGATGGAATAAATTTATGATATTCACCATAATCTAATAAATACATTTCAATATAGGATGTAAAAAATAACATGCCTCTCATAGGATAAATAGATTTATTATATTCTTTTAGTTCATACTCAACTATATAAACATATCTAGAGTGAAATACCACTAGATCATTTAATTATTCGTGTTTATTATATTAGTACAATATTTTAGGTACATTACAATATTTTAGGTATATCATACCCATAATCTTGATCATCTATTTTCAGATATATTTATAGGATATTTTCATAGAATTTATAATAATTTGGGTTGGTTTTGGGGTTGTCCACAGTTAGCACATTCTGAGGGAAACAATGTGGGTTAGCCTGAAAAACTATGTTCCTTGTCCAATGATCCATAATGTTGGAGCATGGTTTGAACATACAATCAATCCCGTTAAATCTATGTGCATTTCCATAGTGTAGAATAGCACAGATAGCACAATGTTTCAAAATCATGCTAATAAATCACGCACCATCATACAATGGTCTAGGATGGATCATACAATTATTTAAAAAGTTGTCTAATAGTGTATCCTTACAATGTTGAACTCACTAAAATTACAATAATTTCACAAGTGTAGAAGCATTGTTAGAAATAACCATGATTCCTTAATGAGGGAACCATGAAAAATTTATTTTATTCCCCTAAAAATTTATATTATATTCTTTAAACCACACTTTATCAATTATAAACACCTTTTAATTAATCCTAATCTGACCCATATGATTTTGGAGGCTCTCAATAATGAATTTTTGTTTCTCCAATCCCCCCTCTATGATTGATTTTTCGGTGGATATGATTTACCCCATAATGTTTGTAATCATCTTAATTTGTAAGCCTCATTTCTTCCATTCTTACTCCTACAAGATTTTTTGGTTTTGATATGGATGTTGGATAAATATATTTATTTTATTTATAATAATAATATGGATTGTAATTTTATCTTCTGAACCTTCGAATATACATTAGAAATTCCTATCTTGGTAGATTTAGTAGTTATTTGACTAATTGTATTTTGTTCTGTATAGATTTTCCCACAAATTGAATCCATGATTTTTCTGATCAATTTTTATTGTTTTCTCTTTTGTTTTCTATTAATCGAGTTGGTTTGATTTTTGATTTTAATTGATACATTTTTTTAAAAAATCCCCAATTTTCATTGGGAATGAAATTATTTAGTTTATTTTGTAAAAATTATTGATTAAAATTTTTGATTTGATGATAATTATAGAGGAATGTGGCTTTAAATGAATGATTATTTCCAATGGAATGATCCCAATGAAGAAGAATAATTTGGCTTTGAAATTGAAATGGATTATTGAAACATTAATTTTGGAATTTAAACTATTAATTAAATTGAAATATAATAATTGACCATGATTTATATATTATAATAACATGTTATCTGAATTTTTTTAGTTGGTGAATAGGAAGAGAAAACTTAGATTATCACTCCATAGTAATTTATTGATGATAAAAACTCCACCTAAACCATTTTTCCGTGATTTTTTCCGATGGGGAATTGATTGATTCTATACTAATATTTGGATCTGAAGAGATGTGCTCCCACACTGAGCCATGATGGATTAACATAGTAGTGTGAGGATCCTAAATCCAAAAACAATCTAACCCTAGTAAATATACCATTGTTAATTTATCTATTTTATTAATACAAGCATAAGGTTATTTAATTTTTTTATTCATTCCCTTATCTTTAAGAATATATCTCTTTAGGAATACTTGGATACTCATTATATCTTAAAATTTTTAAATAATGTTTGATTGGAATCATTAACAATATATGCATGCTTCATATTTATATATAAATGAATGGTCAATTTTTATTTTTATTAGAATTGATTTTGGTCATTTTGGTGTAATATTATAATGATGTTTTTTTAAACCCTACATTTTCTACAAGGTGATTATAGATTATAGTATACTAGTACTTGGAAATGGGATAATGAAACACGAAGTTGGTGGTTCATTATGAGCACGGTACATTTACGGTGAAGGGGATCTATGGAGTAGATATCCAATCATTACACAATGATTATATATTTTCATCTTGATAGATGTTGTGTAAATATTTGGGTGATGTTTTTTTTGGGATCATCATCAGTCTAATTTTGGTACACTTTTATACTTGAGGAGTATTAATCAATCTTATGGTTCATTTTTTATTTTTTTCTAATATATATATATATATATATATTTCTTTTTCATGGGAAAAATAATTTCTTATGACATTTTTACAATTCCCAAGAGCTAGGGATCTAGAATATCTTTCAGGTCCTTCCAATTTTGTATTAGGTACTAGTTAGGTACTAGTGTAATTGGGTATTTGGGTTGGTTAATGGGAAAATGGTAATATATGTGGTTAAATATCTTTTAATTAAGTAATTATACAGTTTGGGATGTCTTTGTAGACAACAAGATAAATTTATTCATATTTAGGGACAGTTTACGAATGCTTTAGTAGCGAACTCTAATCTTAGAAATCCTTAATTTACTATGGGTGTTTTCCCAAACTATCATAGATGAATATATTTATCTGATTCATATATTTTTATAAACATTATTTGATTATTTAGAAACACTAATATATTTAATTATATCTTAATTATTTGATATTTCTATTTCTCTTGACTAAGGTTGTGATGTTAGAATCCTTGCTGATGTTTTCAGGTACTCTATTGATGTTGTGTATTACCATTCCCCCAGTAATATGTAATAGAATAAATTTGAAATGTGCTACCATCATACTTCATGGGTTGATCATAATGTTGTGGGACTCAATGGTTAAAATTTATAATCATAAAGTATTGTAGAGTATTGACATCCCATTTATTTTAATAGAGTTTTTCTATCACGATTCAATGGTTTAAGAAAATTCCATAGAGTCTCTCATCCTCCAGCACAATGGTTGTACTATAAAATTATATTAAAATAAATTTATTAATATTGTAATGTTATAACCTAAGGTACTAATGAATGAGAAGATAAAGAACCAAATATTTGATATAGTTCTTCATTTTTATATTCAATATTAGGTTTTTATATTGATTATCACTTATTATGTGGAAATGTTTGATAATGATTAGAAGGTGGAGCATGAACATGCTAGTGAGTCAGGGTTGATGTGAATTTATCCTTCTCATAGTCGAAGTACAATGAGATCTGTTTATATAAAGAGGAAGAATTTTGTGTCTCATTGTAGAACATTATAGGATGAATTATACATACCTTATGTAGTTTATGATATATGACCATTCACTATCTTAAAATGTATTAGGGTTGGGAATTTTATTTGATATTTTATGGATTAAAAAATTATTTCTGGTTCAAATATATGTATAGAATTCCTAAATATGTTATTTCAGATATTTCAAATCTCATATTGCGGGATAGGTTCATAATAACCAATACATAATGTTGTGCAGTCATATGTTGAAACAACTATATGGTTCTTATCATAAGTATATAAAATTAGGATTCATCGAACATTGGGTGAGTTTCCAGATGATGATGATGCAGGTCCAATAATAGTGATAGGTATTATCAAAATATAATGATCCTTAGTTGATGAATTATTTGTTATTTATGAATTTAATTCTTTCATATCGACTAATATTAATAAATTTTTTAATCATAATATGCATCTTATATCTTATGGTATGGGTTTATCTATTCCGCTAAGAATATAAAGAGACTACGGTCTATGATTCCCTACCTGTGATTTATTTTTATTTGATATTGAGCTCATACGGAATTTTATAGTTCTCAAAATGATACCATTAGATTTCATTCTTGGTAAAAAATAGATACATTTCAATAATTCATATATTGGTTTCTATCTCATTTGATCTCATTCAATTCACCACAATTGTGTGTTCTTTTTCCACCTATGAGAATTGGTTCCTTTGACATTTATGGATAAATAACCACATCTAGAGTTGGAAAAGGTGATATATATGTTTTCTTCTTATCAAGAGAATGAATCTTTATGTCTTGGCCATACACTAGGGATTGTTGATTTTCCCAATTTTTTCAATGATAATTTTCATGATTGGAATTGATGAGGATGTACAGTTCCCTATTAACATGGTAACGAGTAACTATACAATCTATACTACTTAAAACCATATAGAACTATGTTGAATGAAGGATATAAATAGTTAATTTTATGATTTCTTGATTATGTATTCATTTACATGAGGGTGTCTTCTTGGGCAGTTTCTTTTTTTTTGTCACGATATCTCCTGGGATACATCACCATTTCATTGATTATAGAAAAATCAATAATGTTATGAAAAAAATATTATTATCTAAAACTAATGATTTAATCTATCATTTGAAAGTGGATAAGTGATTTTCAATGAATTTTTATTAGTATAGTTATCACCATTTGATAATAAAATAATTGGATATTCAGAACATCACTATTTGGGGTATTTTTTCCATTACGAGTACATTGTTATGCCTTTTAGACTGACCATTGATCCATCAGTTTTTATATATCTCATAAATAATATATTCTATGTGTATCTAGAATAATTCATGGTTGTTTTTATCACATCACGATCTACTTAATGATTTTGGAATAGAATCCACTTTATCTGAGATCAGTTCTATAAATTTTAAGAGATCATTAACATTACACTAAGCTATTGAAATGAAATATCTATATTTAATAAGTTATGTTCCTAGTGGACATGGTCTCAAAACATGGTATTTTAGTCGATCATTAAAAGGTGAAGGATATTATAACATGGGAATTCCCATTAAATTTTTATTACATTAAGATCATATTTGACTTAGTGTGTTATTTCTAATATATTGTCAAATATTTATCAATTTTTTCGTCTCTGATTAACTACCTCACTATAAAAACAGTTATGTTTCTATTAGATTCAAAATATCATAATTATTTTTATTATTTTATGTGTATATATAATTATCCACTAGTTTTTACTATTCCATAGATATGGAATGATTATGTTGTTGGTTACAATGCATCAGGGTATATTTTCAGTCGTGTCGTCATATAGTGTAATCATATGGTGTCCAAGGGTACTTGAAAGATATTCCCACATGACATTCACTATCCAACATATGATCATTAATAAGAATTTTGATGAATTTTCTTTTGATTTTGAGGCATTGTCATTTTGGAGAAATGTTTACTATCTATTTCAATGAGAGAAATAGAAGTTATATCTCCTCTCAAAAATATTTGAATATTTGTTAGAGCTGATAGGTGGATTCTCTACTATCGTTATACAATGACATTTTCATGACCCTTAATAATGGAAATTCCATTGTCAATGCATTGAGAAGGATAATTATGAACCATTCTATACATAATATTTAGTAGATAGGAATATCATGACTCTCTTTACACATATACATTTGGATGTTTGGGAGGATGATGTTGTCATTTTTCAAACAATTTTTCAGTTTGTGTCCAATCTTCATGAGATTATACTTCAATAGAAACATATAGTTTATGAATTATATGGAACTATGAACTCCCTGTATGGTAATGACTCTATTGGTGATTGGTCATTTATTATAGGGAAATACAATTTTTTAAGATATGGTACAACATATATTTAAGCTTAAGATAATACATAATGGGGGTTTTCATCATTCCATGTGGGTGGTAGACCATGGCCCTAAAAACATTATATCACTAATGATGATGATATTTGGTCATTTCAAAAAGATAAGGACATTATTTATTTTATAATTTATATAAATTTTTATCATGAATTTTTAAACAACCATAAACATTTGATTTTTCATCATCCCATTCCCATGTTGACTTAGATGTGGGATTATATTTTAATTGATATTGTTCGTGGGTTTCCAAATACCACTCAAGGGAATATTACGATTGGGTTTATTATCAATCATCTTACAAATCATATCACTTTATTTACATTCATTATTAAACCAATTTTGAGGAATTTGGAAATATATATATAGGGGGTTATTATATTTCGTGGAGTTACAACTATTATAGTTTCAGATACATATCCCATGTTGTCTTCATTTATATAGTTATTCCCCATTGATGTGATGGGATACCATGTTAGTTTGATCATAATCTGTCATCCATAGATGGATGGATATACAGAACGAGCTATAATGACATCTGAATAAATTTGTGAACCCTTTTTCTTTAGTTTTGTGTGTATTGGGAAATCCACTAGGGGATGCTTAACATTTACTATAAATACAGTTAACATTCATCCATTTGGTTTCCTCACTTTGTGTCCTTATATGGTCAAACACATAATTATATAGTGTTTAATTTATTTATTGTGTAAAAAAATCAGTTGGTAGTAGTTTGGTCTAAAATTCAATAATATTTATTTAGATGATTTTTCATAGAATGGTGATAACCAATATATGGTGGAAATAATTTATGGATTTAAATGAATACCGTTTAGAGTTTTTTATGAGTGAGTAAGTTATTTTGAGAGTTTGAAATTGGATTATTCACTAATAAATTACAATATAGATAAATTTAGATTTGAGAAAATTTCACTATTTGAGGTTGTTGACAAGGATGGAATTGTATATTTCCATTTTTCTTTTCCACCCCTGTTGAAATAAATTCATAAAATGTTTCATTGTTATGTCTCAAGGATTTTCTGATTGAAAAATCGCATATTTTGCGTAATGATATACATGATGTGGAACCTAATTTGTACATTTATAAGTAGCTAGTTTTTTTGTATTCTTAGATGATGGTTATTCATTTAAACTTATTACATATGATTTTGGTTCATTTTAAGCATGGTTCTATTTCACATATGTCTTGGGTTCATGATGCACTGATGTGAGCATAGTGGCATCATCTGTTTAATATGGAGGCTTCATGATTTATATTTTTTGAGGAATGAATGAATTTATATTGGAAAGATTGCAACATATCATGAACAGCATTCAGGTACATATAACCAAATCTTTATAATTCTTTATTAGATCTTACTCCATATATTTTTTGGGAGTTTTTAAAATTTTTGGATGATATGGGTGGTGTTTGAACATGGTTATGGAAAACTGTGAAGGTTTGTCCAAAAAACTATGTGTATTTTCTTGAGGATAAGGACTGTAACATGGTTCGAATACTATTTTAAACCCGCATATAATTATAAAATTGTTCCCACTGTAGAAAAGCATAGTTAGAGTATGTTTTCCAAAATCTACTTCCATCACATGCACCCTTGACCAGTGGACCTGGATTGATCACATAGTTGTTGAATAATTTTACTAAATGTGAAAAAAAAACAAAGAATCATCCTACATAATCCCCATAAGAGAACATGGTTAATGATTTAATTATTACTATCCATGAATCATAACCATGGAATCCCTGTAAACGAGTTATTTACCACATAAAAATTTGTAATTAATGTCCCGAACACCACATTATAAATTATAAAGTCATCATATTCGAATCTATCCGAAAATTTACATTTGGGATGATCTATATAGAGTATTTTTTCAACTAAATCACATTTCTCAATGTATTTACCTTCCATTGAATTTGATTTAACCCTATATATTTTGTGTAATCTCTCGGATTTGGAATCCCCCATTCCTCCCACATCTTCTACTATGAAATTAATGATTCCTAAAATTTATGGTGGATCTATATTTTCATATTATTGACTATAATTCATGGTATTTAGATTTTATCATTATACCGTCCATTATCCATTGAAAATTCTAATTTTAGGTTATTTCTGGATCTTCTTACTGAATGTAGGAGGTTCTAAAAGGATTTTTTCAATGCATGAAACATTGATTTTATAACATGATTTCAAATATAGTTTCAATTTATTTACTTGAATATATTATATTTTAATTTTTGACATTAAAATGAAAGGATTATTGAAATGAAACTCCTTTTCAATGGAATTTAATGTATTGGATGAATTTTTGATAAAAATTGTATTCAAAAAATGAATGATTTAATGAAATTATTTAAATAAAATTATATAAAAAATTGTATTTCATTGAAATATAATTTTTAATGGTATTAATTTTATTTAAACCTATGATTTGGTTTTGACATTGAAATTCTATGTTGAATCTTATACGTGGTAATTTGAACTAAAAATTGAATATTAATGAATTAATAGACCATTATTTATAGATTGTTTGTTTGAAATATAATATAAGACTTTATTTTTGTTGGTTAATAGTAAAGTAATGATATGAAAATGTCTCCACATAATTGTATTAATGATTAAAACTCTATCAAAACCTTTTTTCAATTATTTATACCAATGGGGTAGTGAATGATTCATTCACAATGGCCTTGACTATAGGGATGTGTACGAACACACTAATCTAAAAATAACTGAATGGGAAGTGAGGGTATCCTATATTTAGAAACTAACTATCCCAAAGGAATATGACAAGGTTCTTGGTTTTATTTGAAAATTACATTTGATGGATTATTAAATATTTTTATTCATCCCCTAATCATTATTAAAATATTCTTTTATTATTATTTTTAGATACATTCAATCTACCTATTTTGAGAGAATGTTTTAATGGAAATGTTATTTTTTCACATTCAAATATTGTTATTTTAAATGAAGCATGAATGGTTTATTTTTATTTAACGTTCAATTGGAAATTTTGGTGAAATACTACTTGGGCATTTCATTCCTCACACCACCTTATTCGTTAGTAATTTTCACATTAGAATATGTTACATCATGTGAAAGGGAATTAACTATTTAGATCATCAATTAGAGATTGATTATGGAAATTTGGTTAATGTTGTGACCAATGTATTATTGTCCACTCATTACATAGTGATTCTGAGATTTAACTTGACATATGTTGTGTCTCATTTAAGAAATTTTTTTTCTTTTTGATAATTATTTGTCAACTTTTGGAATTATGTTCTCCTTATGTAGTATTTGAAATTATGCATATTCATTGATTAATCTCGTTCTATTATATATATATATATATATATATATATATATATATATATATATATTTCCCTTATTCATGTGGTGAAATATATCTTTTTGACTTTTTGATGATTCATAGGTCCTACTCACCTTAACATGGGGAACTGAAAATCTCATTCGTTCTTGTTTGTCCTAGATTGGGTACCTATGTATCAAGGAATTAATTTTTTCTTTTTATAGAATGGTATACACCATTATATGATTATGAGATCCACTAATATATGTTTCATTAAAATAAACATTATTTAATTCAGAATAACATATCCAACTGTATATCCAAATGATACCCTTATTCAAAAATTATGAAGGAAACTATATTTAAAAAATTAATGGAATTTCTTAGGTTCCACAACATATTCAGGCTTTGAATGACTAGGATTCTAATACAGTTATCCAACCACCTAGATTTTCCCAAACTAAACTTGTGAAATTACAGCTAACAAAAACGAAGCACATTTACTATACTTTATTTTCTGTTCAGATGACACATTCTGGATACCTCCGACAATGACAAAAGAACCACATAAACCATCTTCCAATATAAGTCTACATCTTCCATAACTAATTAATCATGCATGTCATCAAATATTATCTATAATACGAGTATCAAAATCAACAGAATATAATTCATCAAACCCATATTAGAGAATATATCCACAAAGTAGAAACTAGAAACAAGAAAATGTTATAGGTAAACTAACACTGTGAAATATGTATCAATATGCATAACTGATTAACCCCCTTTCACAATGGTAAAAAATTATATATTCATTAACCACTAACAATATTCCAATAAAAACCCATTTTATAGAATAAATTATTAAATAATATCTAGGATAAGTCCTTATGAAATGTAGCATATATGATAGTGTCCCACCATTTATTCCCAGGAATTAAAGCACGTATGGGGTGAAACCCACCATTAATGATTATCAATCCATCATAAATTGGATGATCCTATTATATTTTTCAAGACATTACTCAGATTATTTGGGTCCCTTATCCCCATGTAAAATATGTGGATTCATCATAGAAAATTGTGAACCATGATACTTGGATCATCCAATGTTTCTTACTCCGATCTAACAGAAATTCTAAATCACTTAGAAAACTACTTCTTCCAATTAAGTGTCCACTTGAGGGTCCCCATGGGGAATATGTCTCGTAACATCCTATTCGAGATTCAAAATATATCATCTAAGATGCATTATCTATCAAACACATATAATAAAACTATATTAGAGAAAACATCAATAAGAAATAGTAAATTCATTTAAAATAAAGAATCTATGGTAATAATAGATTTATGAGATAAAAGAAAACAACACAGGGTTAATATAAATAGTCCATAAAAATCTTGATCATCTAAATTAATCAAAACCATGATTAATCAATAAATAAAACCCATGATTCACCAAAGTAACATAGTGTTAGAAATGAATGTGAGAAATCATATCACCTTTATATAATTACTACATGAATAATGAGGGTCCTAACTCATGTATGAAAAAAACCAAAATAACCCCATGTAATGTCATTACACTTCTATATAGGTTTTACTATTAATACCCATTTATAATCATCCCACTTTATTTGACATGAATCGTCACCCATGATGTCTCACCACAATGCGGTTCTGAACACATAAATGAAAATCATTACCTAGGTATGACATGAAATATATAAAAAATATTACCAATATAATAGAAATCACACTTAACCAAGAAACATAAAATTTTCGACAATGTTAATCCTAACTAATTACAAAAAAGTTTAGGAAAAATTCTAAAATGAAATTTCCATGTAATCCTCCTACACCGCTATCTAAACACACTATGAATGGATTCAAACCCATTAAAATAAATTATTCATTATGAATTTGTTCAATTTACCAATATCATGAAAAACAAAACCCTAAAATACCCAATAGAAAAAATAGTGTTTGACAAATAATACTCAGTAGGATACCACTATGAATTTACATGATTTATATCCATAGAAATATTATAGTTCTTCCTTAAAAAAGAAAACAATATTATATAGATATATTATTATCAAAAACCATTACATAAAAAATAATTCATTAATCTGTTAAAATAATCAATATTAAATCCAATAGAATATTATTATAAACATCAATTAATATATTTTTTGAAATAATGAAATTTTCATTATCTTAGAAGATAGCCAACTGGAAATTTAAAATATGATACTTAAATAAATCTATAATGCATGAAACATAAATGTGATTTGGCCAATCCTAATACATTACTAGAACATTTAAGGAATATTAAACCATAAAAAACATGAATCATATGATTTCATGTCCATCCATAGTCTACTGATATTATAATCATAAACACTAGTGTTGGGACACTAAGTATTTATTTATTATGACCATACCTAGGGTTAAAAAATGATACCATGTTCTATGTTTTCACTGAACATACAACAAAAAATTCCCACACGTTTCAAATAATCATCATAGATGATGAATCACCAGTCATGTTCTTGAAAATTATGTTTTATTCAAAAAAGTATTTCATTATTTCATTAATCACTTGGTTAAAAAACAATTTTTGAAGAAATCCCCTTTTAGAAACAATTTCTCAAACTACCAAACATATAATTTTATAATATAACTCTCATATATCCCCTATATGTTTTTTATATAATCCAAACCATATAAATGTATAGAACCTGAATTAAAATCAAGGGATAAAACCATCATATAGAAACACATTTATCAAGAGAAAATAAAACCATGATTTATTCAAAAACAGTGATCGGAAAAGGAGATATAAATTCCTCAAAAACCCAGATCTATAATAAACCCATCAAATAATATGTGAATCAATATAAACATAAACTATATGGGAAATGAATTCTCAGAACTATTTTATAGAAGGTTTTATTTAGAAATCATTCCTAAAAGAAGTGAAAAAATAGTTTTTAGAGGTAGATTGGGAAACATGATGCCATAATACCCCTCATTATTATTGAACACAACTAATGTTACCACAACCTGAATTTTAGGTGGTGACAAATAATTTTCTTAAAATGAAATCCCCATCCACTATTCCCTAGTCTTTCCAACATAGCATGGTGGCCTCACATAGGAGACTAAACATTGGGTCCAGCCATACCCTACCCTTAAATCTCATGTCCTTTTGTTATATCTATGGGAACCTCCACCATTTTTGTGAGGTTTTTTGGTCATGGAACACAATGACAACAACAAGAAGAAATATCGGAGAATATTCCCCACATTGGGATTAGTGACTAAGGTGTTTCACTCCTGAATAACCCAATGTCAACCAACATGGTTGTGGTCCTATCCATTTTTCACTATAATTCCATTTTACTTATTTTTAAGACATAATACACATCTACCACCCCTAATAAAATTATAATGAATAGAGAGGAACTTTAACTAATTTTACATGTCAGTGTGTATTAGTGGGGCATCCCACTATAGTAATCCCAAAATGAAAAACATTATCAATTTTCCATCGACCACCTTAGAGAAATTTCAAAATTACTACACCCCATTTTATACAAAATATACTATTTTTATTCATTTGGATGACTATTTAAAAATATCCATTGTTTAAACTAATATTACACCATCACAATAACATAAAATATATACTTAAAACCTAATGATATTTTTCGATTATAAAATACCATATTCAATATCCAATCCTAACACATAGAGTTTTAAACATGGTTGGATCATATATAAATTGAATCAAATTTCATACTCGATTCAGGAAAACCTAGTCATCTATAATGTAACTCATTCTTGGATCAAATCGAAACAAACTTGATCTCAAATTTACCACCCAAACCATCCCAAAAATTCCATGTGAAATATAAATATGGTATTCACCAAAGAACCATATATCGTTGAATACACCATAACAATATAATTTTAAATCCACCTTGACCATACATAAACTGATCTTATCAAACACATTAGATTACAAAAATTAGTTTTGTACCTCTATGGGTCAAACTCTATCCCTTATTACATGTAATGACTTTATGTGACTGCCTTTCATATACATGAGAGCCAAAAAATAGTAAATATTCCCAACTCAAAAGAAATTTCATCCTTCATATCTTCTAAAATTCCCCGTATAATGTATGTTGAACACTAAAGGAAAATATTTCAATCTACACCATTGTAATATCCTTGTACCAATCCATGATCATAAACACAAAATTTTCCGTAATCACATGAATTTCAATTCTTATAACCAACACTAAAACTGACTTTCCATATATACAACAATCCGTCAATATTTTCATCATTATAATTTGAGAATCATTATTATCAACTAACATGTAAAAAAAGATCTTAAGAGTTTCAAAAATACCATCCATCCTTTCCCTGATCACGGCCCCTTTCTATTTCATTAGTAAAAATCTCTATGTGTAACCAGTACATACATTCTAAATCTCATACAACCTTGTAGGTGTTTTCTCCAATACTCTCCAATCATAAAACCTGATTTAAAATCCCTAGACATTCATACCGTTGAATTTATGATCTATTGACTAACCATAAAACATACTCTATTCAAATGTCAATATCTTTTTATCTGAATTACTTCTATTATTTTTTAAAAAATATTTGTATATCTCAATTCAAATAAAAATCACACAACCACCTGCCACCCAACAGTCTTACCTAAACCAAAAAAATATTTATATTATTGTTCCATCCTAATAATTATAATAAATGATCTTGATATGTTATATCATTTGAAACCAAACATGGTAATAACTGGGAAATTCATCCCACTGATCCTTCGAAAATAAATTATCCTCAATACCAAAATCTATCCATGTGATCTAGATAATGAAAAACAAGGTATATCCATGCTTATTCCAAATATCCAATAACACATCATGTGAAACAATATCAAATCATGAATCTTATAATAATTCTTTTCATCTTAAAGGAACTCAAAAAACATGTATAATCCTTATCTCAGTTATCCCTTTTATAAACCACTTGGCTCAGATGTATACTAAGTTGCACCTCAAGGAAACTAGGATCATCCAAATATCACATAATACAAATCTAACATAGTTCATATATCATGGGAAACATATGTTTGCTGCTATAAAACATCACAACACAACTCATGTGGAAACAACTACTAAATGGTTGGCATTTATATATTTTAGGAATCATTTTCTAAGCCATTAGCTATACAAATGAATTGATACATACATTGAATCAACATATGTTTGTACTCCCTTAAGTATGATGATCCCTCCTATTAACACATACATAAACACAAAACAACATCATAACAAAAAAACATATGTAGAGTATCTATATGAACAAACAAAATATAGATATTTTGAAACATTATGTAACCATAACCATTATCGATAGGCTATAGAATAATATTTATCCTCTAAGGATTGAAAACTAATGAATATAAGGTTTTTATAGATCTAATTATAATCAATATACATCTCATACATATAAAGATTTTATACATGTTATTATGTAGAACCCCCTTAAATAATATACATGATTTATCATATGAGGAAATGTATATGGTTTAGATGTTTATAATTACAATGAAACATTATATATGAAAACACTATTTATGTTTTTTTAACATTAATCTTATAATCCATCAATTATAAAAGATATCAATCAAACATAATCATATTTATGTCATGACAATTAAATATTAAAAAAATAATTCATTTCCATAGGCCTCATTAAATTTTTCCATGTTTAAGATGATTGTGATATTCCTCAAATACATATAATATATATATATATATATGTCCTCTGAATTACAATTTTAATTCACATAAAGGTATATTATTTTATTTAATATTTCAGTATTGTAAGATAATAAAATATTTCCATTTAATTTTCGCACATTATATTTTATTTGAGAAAATATTTCATAATAACAAACAAATGGGTGATAAATGTTTTTATTAACATGATTTATAAAATATCCATGGAATTAAATCTTATGTTATACACAATATTCAATACATACACAAAAAAGGAGAATCTTTGAGTAATATATAGACCCTTCTTCCATATGATGTTTAGTGTGTGTGGAATCAAATCCTCATCCTTGGAAAATAATATCTAACCTTTTTCTCTCTTAATACATCCTCATTTGCAATAATAGTTAATATAATACCATAGAGAAAATGGGATTCACATATAGATCTTGGATGATTTAGTTTTTCCCTAGGATACAAAACAAATGAGGTATTATTTTCCAACTTAGTGACTTTTAATAAACCCAGGAAATTGATTTTTTCGATATTGTTGATGCTCATTTGTGTACTATATGATAATGTTAAATTTTACATGTTTTCATAATTTTATATGTTGTTTAAAACATTCTTGATTTTTAGATCACATAAATGTATTTAAATCACTTCTCTAAGATCTAATAATTGGAATTACACTATTAAAAAATTCACCAGGGGCATCAAATAAATCCATGAATAGTTTTTTACCTCATGAATGGAAATTAATAATGAGGAAAAAATAAAATTGGTGATATTATATTATGAAAATTGACTATTTAAAATTAATTACACTATTATATTATAGTTACATAAAGGCAATCATTAGATTACCATTATGCATATGGGTTGTGTAACAGTAACCACGTGTCATACCTTATACAAATCAAATACATAAAGGTAAAAAAAATTGATACCTATATGTGATTGGTACTATAATGGATTCATGTGAAATACCTTTACATGAAGGATTCATATAAATGTAAATGATGTTTTCTTAAGAAGATGTAATGGTAGTCTGTAAGCAACCCTTATGTGATGTAGTTCATGTATGGGAAATATAGCGTGTACAATTATGTTGCATGGGCTGCATAAAGGACATATTTTTATATTGATTTTTAGGCAACCTACATAATGGTAAAATAATGTTACCATTACATGTTATAGGCATTCTACTAAAGGGTCATAAAAATTATATTAAAATTGTAAAAAAATGTTTTTAACACTCAAAATGATTTAATTGTCAATAAAATGCTTATAAACGATTATAAAAGGTATTCATTGATATTTTTAATTATAAAAGATTTATATATAAATTATTTATGAATTTTTTTATAATTAATTTAAATTTTTTTTTAATTTTTTTTAATAATATTTTTTATAAAAAATTTATATGGAATACTTTATTGTATTGAAATAAAAATATTATTTATAAATCTTACATGGCTATTTATATAGGAGGTATAAATTAGGAAATATGGCCAAATATAAAAAAATAAATTAGGAATTTTTTAGAATTAATTATTTTAAATTGTTAAAAATAAAAGTGGTATTTATTTATATATCACTTAAGCCACATGAAATGTTTTTTGATGAGTGATATGATCAAAGAATAAATAAATAATAACTATGTTACATTTATTTTATGTAATGTAGTTTCAGAATATAAAATTTATTAAAAACTGTTGATAATACATATAACCACATATATTTAAAATATATATTAGATATTATGATAAATATGATTGAGTATATATTAGAATGAATATGAATTATTTATATTAAATATTATGGAATTTCTTTGGTGTTAATATTTAAATTATAAAAACGGTTTTACTATAATATTTTTTATTAATTGTTTATAAATGGTCATCTCATGTTTACATATTTAATTTATTTATTAATTTATTTTGTTATTCTAAAATATATTCATATGTAGTAATTTTTTTATTAAATGTTAATATTGTGTATGCTTTAACTTACTTTTTCAACTTTTTATAGAAAGCGAAGTGCATTACTTGAAATATTATAACTATAGTGAATTTTTGTTTATCTACATCCACATTATTAAGTAAGAAAATATATGAACTTAAATTTATTTAATGATTATACATTTCGGTTATTTGGTTTTATAGTTATGATGAATTGGTTAATATTATGGTAAATTTATCCTGAGGTAGTGGGACTTGGGGTTAGACTACCAACCTACCCAATGGCTTCTACCTGATCTCGGCTAGTGAATGCGGTCAGCTATATATAGATCTAGAATTAATGATGTTTATAGCATTATTATCTCTTATCTCTATTCATTTACATGAATTATCATGTAACTTATTAATATCATTCACCTAGAAAATCATGAATACGGGTAATAGTTTTCTGGGTAGGTTATAGAATATTTTAGGTTTTGTATAGAGGTACAGATCAAAAGGGCTAGAACATATTGATTCGGTGGAGGGAATATGGTTACAACTAAATAATAATAATAATAATGACATAAAAGGGAATAATATGAGATAAAAAAGTTTAATTATAAATCCCTTCAAATAATATGTGTGAATTTCCTTCTATATTGATCCCTATCAAGATCTCAATCAAATAACAATGTACTTTTGTTTCAATTAATTATTACCTTAGATTGTCTTTTTTGAATATATATTGTAATAAGTGAATCTTGATTTTTATGTCTTGTAGAATCATGCCAAATCTTGGATTCATTAGATTTTCCTTGAGTATCTAATTTTTGGCAATTAGATATGGTAACAGATAAATGGAAATCTAGCTAGGATACCAAAGAAATAGAGTTATGTTAATCCATTGGATATATTAGACAATGTGTTTCATATTGATAAATATCTAAATCATATATGATATGATTGATATGATACCCTATATAAATAATTTAGTGGTGAGATTAATTCTAAATTTCACTCATTTTAATGTGAAATATATATTTCTTCATTAATTGTATGATGAATATTCAATGTTTTTCATAAATTAAGTATGATCCCATTTAATAAAAGTGAAAATTTAATAGCAAGTATATATTACTACTATAACATAAAATGTTATATTATAGATAAATATAAACACAACCATAAAGATAATATTTTTTACTAATTCTTATAAGGAGAATATTCTTATTTTTTACTCCATTGACTAGTAACATAAGAAAAGTTCCATTATAGAATTAGTGGTTTATGAAATGTTATTAAGGAAATTTATATGTTTAAAATTATTTCCTTCATTATTAACAAATTAATAATGTTCATCAAATAAATAATCTGGACACTTATTGAAGCATATGTAATTTCATTTATGATAGAAAATGTATCGATTGTAAACTAAAAATTGAATCTTATTATCCAATCATGTACTAAATATGTTTGGGTACATCAATTATTAAAGGATATTTCATTTTCATAGATTTAATTGGATTATATATGTCAATTTATATTCAATATGAATGTATATTTTTATTAAATAATGAGTTTAATGGTTTACATGACACTTTATTTGTTATATAAATCAATTAAACAATTATAATAGATATAAAAATGATATATATGATATTAATTTTATTTATAAAAATATGGAATGTCAAGAGGTAAGTAATAATTTGGGGTTGAAGGATTCTTCCAATTAATGTAGTGAAAGAGTTTCTACATTGATTTCAGGTATGATTCAGTCTTGGATAAAATTTATGTAGGATATTTATTTATATCATATAGATCAAATAAAGAGAATGAACGAAATATTTTTTTAATTTAATTCATTGGGAGTTTTTAATAGAAATGGGATTTGATTTTTTATTATATAAAATTATATAAGGGGAGAATAAAAAGACTTTTATGTTAAGTTAATTTATCCTATTTTCGTATATGGAATTTTATTGACATTATTATTTAATTTGAAGAACATTTAAAAAATATTATCAATCTGTTTGGAGTATATATATTAACTAAGAATATAAATTTTAGGTTCTATGGTGATATATATATTGTAGAAGTAGGTAAATGATTACCCAACAAGAATAAAATTTTGTTGAAATGTTTAAAAATTATTCATTACAAATATAATTTATGTTATCAGAAGAGAGGGTTTTATGGAATGAAAATTAAAAATTCAATATGATAATTTTATTTATTATATATAAAATATATGTAGTTTTGAAATAGTATGAGATTTCATTGTTTTGTATAATGGTTATAAAAACAACATTTTCTTATTTTTAATGGTATATGATTCCAAAGGAATATATCTCAATGTTTTATAACTATATAGTACTACCTAATAAATTAAATAATTAATTGGGGTTTTAGTATATATTTATTATATATATTAAATAGTTACAATATCAAGGATTTTAATGTAATTAATTTTATCAAGATCAGATGAATTGAACTAAATTAAATGTATCTACATCTAGTTTCTATTATGTGATAAAAGATGGTAATATTCTATTAACAGTTTTTAAAAACATTTATTATATGATTGATTATATAAAAATGGACTATGATAGATCAATTTCTATAACATGTTTTGAGAATAATATATGGATAAAATTATATTAACATTGATAAATTTAATATCAGTTCATTTTATAAAATATGTGGGAATATGTTCCCACCACCCATCAGTGAAATATTTTAGAAAAATATGATTATAAAAAAAACAAGGGATTCCTAAAAAATGTCTACTATATATGATATGGGAAAAATATTTTATTGGTTTAATATTTATATAGAAATGGAAAAGGTTTTAATTTATATGAATTTTTTTTACATTTCTTAAAATGATAATCTTCAATAAATATAGTTTATAAGAGTATAATAGCAGTATCAATTAACTTCACGAACATAAAAGTTAATAAATAAAATATTTTAATAGTATAGGTTTAATTTAATTTTAATTAATACATTAAAGGAGAATGGATTTATTTTTTTTAAAATTATATAGTTTGTTATATTATTTTAATTAATGTTTCGTAGGAATATTGTTCCACGGGAGATGATGATGTACTTAAAAATAAATAAATGTATGAAACAAAATTTGACATTGTAACAATTGGTATTGTGATGTTTATATATTTGAATATTTTATAGTATTTGAACATTTAGAAATATGATTCATATATCAAACATTATTCCATCTATCTAATATAATAATTTTTCATACAAAAGAGATTAGTGGAATTGTTAAATCATATGATGGTGTAAAGAAATGACTTAGATTACATATGATTTAAACCATTAATAAAATAATGAATTTATAGAAAACATTAGGAAAATAGGGTAGTTTATCATATATTATATGAACAACTAGTTCATATATTTTTTTAAAATAATTTTTAATGTTTTTTGGAATATTATAATGTGACATATAAAAGGAGAGTTATTTTTTCATTATTTCACATTGGCTACATAAATTTATATATAGATATAAATTTCATTATGTGAAATAATAATTAACACCTCAATGTATCAATTTGAGTTTAATATGAACTAATGTAATTAAAGTAGTATAATAGATAAAGATGAAATGTTAATGTTAACAAGAGTATGATTATTTAATAGAGATACCAAATATGATCATAAGGAATTATAGATATAATATTATTATTTGGGTTAATTGGATGAATAAATAAGTTTACCACATGTAGTTCCATGTAGTAGGGTTTGGAATAGTAGTGGTGCATGGATCATATTTGTGTCCCTAATGATCAAGGATAAAGAGATACCTATCATGATAATATTTATATATTGATACAAAAAATACTTATGTTTTTATATTGACATATCTAATTTGGTGGTGGATGGGTATGTTTATAATCATTTTGTAGGATGGAGCGTATCAAATATAGTGTTTTCATTCTTATATGAAGAATGTTAATTCTCGGCACTTTATTGAGAGAGATTGTGTAAGTGAGTGGTGAAAAATTGTTATTGTAAATCTATCTATATAAGGGATATTGATAAGAATATTCTATAATTAATTTTTATATATAATATATACATTCCATGTGAATTATTATTTACATACACATTAGGGTGTATTATTTTATGAAATATGTGATTGCAATAAAATGATTAATTTTTATTATTTATTTTTCCCATATAATATTCCATTTATGAAAAAATTTCTTTACATTAAAACAAATGGATTAGATTTTATGTTGTATATAATGATTGAAATAGGTAAGTCATTAACTCGGGAATGATAAACACTTGATTCAATACATATAACAATATTTGTGCCCTCATGTTCTATATAAACCCTACATCCATATGATGGATAATGTGTTTGGATTCAGATAATCATACTTGGATGATACTCCTTGACACATTACAACAATTGATACTCAAATATTTCATAAAGATGGACAATAATTCCATTAATAAAAGGGAAATCCTATCAAAACATTGAACGATTCAAATAATATAATGGATACACCATAGATGTGTGTTGCATTTTCCACTAGGTTATATTTACCATAAAAATTAACTTTTTTTCATGGATTTTGTTGGTGATATTTAGTGTGACATACACTTATTTACAGAATTTATTCATTTCAAAAAAAAATTAAATAGCTTAATATTTTCATTCATGGGAGATCCTTAGAGATATTTTAAAATCACAGTGTCTTTATCTGTTAATAATTATTGTAATCTATCAAATACCATAAATTTATACCCATAAATAACAAATCCAAATCCAATGTATAAAAAACTAAGAGAGAAAATATATTTCTGAAAGCATAAACCAATAATAACAATCAAATAACCCTTGTAGCATTGTCATTCCATGAAAATGGTGTTTTCAATATAAAAGTATGATTTACCTCAAAATATTTGACCCATCCTGATATTAGACAAATTACATCTCCCAAATTATAACAGAAAAATAAATATATATGATTCATATACTTACTGTTCAAATAGTTGGAGACCATTGATTTGTTTCTCAAATGACATCACCATATTACCTAATTCATGACTCCCTATATGTCAAAGGATTTATACTAAAAGTGAAATTATAATGTGTTACCATGTAATGAATTTACACATATAGTAGAGTATATAATAATGAAAAATAACCAAACCGTACCCATCACAATAATGAATGTACATGGAAGAGGTAAAACAACTGTACTATGTCGAATGTAATAAAAAAGACATTATTCATACAGAACCAAAATCATATTTTCTTATAAAATAATTTTTATACATAAAATAATAACATATTCATGTAAATAAGAAACTAAAATGACACCAATGAATTAAGTCCATTCATAAATTACACTACATCACATTCTCTCATTTCCATCATATAAATTCCTCTGGATCATGAAATGATGGGCCTATTCCTTTCTAGAACACGTTATTAGTGAAGTAAACTCAAATTACAATGTTCACTAACCACCAATGAATAGTGTGAGTAGATATAAATATTTATCGACTAATGGGGTCACATATATGACAAAAATATATATAATTTATTTGAATGATATACACATAATAAATATAATAATGAAAAAGTAAATATTGAATCATCTTTGACCCATGAGTTCTAATATGACAACTACGTTTGAGAGTAAATTATTCAACTAGTGCCATATTTCAGTGAGATTGACACAAATCCATTAAGGGATATGATCCTTACCAAAGGAACTAATGAATATTAATAAATATTGTTATAATACAAGATCCTTTATAATAATTCATGTAATTTCACTATAAAAAACAATCAAAATCAGATCATAATAATCCTAAGAATCACAAGAAAATATATCAATGAATATTACCTAGGAAAAGGAATTCAAGGAACCTCATCAAATACACACTGCTGTTAACTAGATACTTTTAACGAATAAAGATATCACCCAAAATAATAAGGGTGAATGATATATCCTAGGAAGCAATAATCTAATCTAAAACCAAATTGAGATTAAATTCTAGATCCGATAAATAAATAGACATATCTTCTCATGACATGAGGTACAATTCTATTTCCCAGAATTCATTATGAATTTATATAAACATTATGAGGTCAAATTTCAGATCTTGGGAATCAATAGGCATCTTTCTAACCATCATGAGGTACAATCCCGTATACTAATAATCTCTAAGAATCAATCCATACAAATCAATTATATCCACCAAATCTAATGAATCACTAGAAATTCAAGGTATTTATTAGGAATCTTTGGATCATTAGATGAAATTCCACGAAATCTAATTATCATCAAATAATTGTTATAAATAATCAAAGTTCCAACATAAATCATGAAGCATATCATATAGTAAAAATAATATAGGGGTCTACATCCACTCAATAATGGCTCATATTAATAATAACATGGGGTGACCATTTGATTGACCCATATAATGTATCCAAGGTCATACAATCAATTTTTTTAACAAAAACCAATAATTATAACTCAACTATGATCATAAAATCATTCTAGGATAAAAAGTGTAAAACAAAATAAATACTGACCATTACCATATTTGTTCAGTCATTGGAAAAAAAAATACTAGGGAATCCATTAGTGTTTCCTGGGTTTCATTATGACATAAAAACCCTACATGGGTTTTTCAATCCCAATCTAATCTCTCATGATATACAAATCGCATAGAGGAGATTACATGGGTCAACATTATTTGGATAAATTAACAAACTCATTGGCCTATTAAATTAATCCACATCATCCCCACTCTATAGGGATGGAATTATACTGACCTGGCATCCGACAATCATCAATGATTGGGCCTCAAATTTTTAACCTATTAATAAAATATCTAGGGTATACCCACCCTCGTACACACATGGTTTTGGTGGAGGAATCGTCACCCAAAACTAATTATTTTAGGCAAGTAAATAATGAAAAATCATGGTTTTCTCAAGGCTTACTCATTCCAACCATTTACTCTATCACATTACTCATTATAGTTGTCCCTAAGGAAACGATCATTATATCTACCATATATTTTTTTATTTCAATACATTTATACTAGTTAGTGTCCCATATATCACATATCATATTAACCCAAATCAATCCCATGATAGTCAGTGACTGAGGAATATAGATAACTCCCAGGGGAACTAATCCACCCAAAAATCTCTTCTATATTCTAAAAATTCTCTTTAATTATTCCCCTTTAGGTTTTATATATATACATTTACTAATTTATAATTATATACTACTCAATTATCTAATGAGAAATTAATCCAGTACACAAGGTTTCATTTTGACCTATTATCATTTTTCAATTTTATGTTAATATTATTATAAAAAATATCTTAATAAAATGTCAACCTCCCTCAGTGGTAGGACATAATATTAGATGATACATGAATAAAATTTATATAATATTTTTTTAATTCTAAATGTACAATTAACATCATATGATATAATTTTATTTTCACTAAAGCCTAGCTATCTTTGATAATGATTACCCATGCCACTCTCATATCCTGAGAAATAGGTCATATTGTGGCAATAAAACCAAGAAAAACCACCCAAATCCCAATATCAAGAAGAAAAAATCATATAATTAATCATAAAAATTATATAATAAATATTAATGTAAATTAAATACATTTATATTAAAATTAATATTTGTTTTTAATAATCATATGTCCAAAAATATTTCCAAGTGATAAAATTGTGGCAAATCCTTGTGTAATGGGGCGGTGTGCGATACAAAACCCCACCAAAACGTAAGCCACAAAAATTATATAGTTTATACTCAAGTTACACATATTGATTTAATTTAATTAATGGAAGTTTCATATAAAATACATCAGGTGATGAACCATCATCCAAATGGAATAAAAAATCATTGGTTCATCATCTCAGGATGTCCTCTTGTTATTTTTAGAATAATCCCTAGAGTATCAGATGATTTCTACTATGAAAATGTAAAATTATATACTAGAATCAAAACTAGAAATACTAAAATTAACAGTTACAAAGATATGGGAGGAATAAATTAAGGAATATTTGAATCACACCTGATAAAATCAAACAATACTTACAAGAAACTAATAAATATGAAGAGAAATTATGGGTGAAGCATTTGTTAAACACTTGTTCATTGAGTATTAGGGAGAGTAAGGAGTTGGGATTATGAGTTATTACACCATGAGGGAAACATATTAAAATCCCAATTTTTACCAATAATTTTAAACCTGAAATGTTTCCACATGGTCTTGAGAACAATGTGCCTACATTGTAGTTGGAATCATCTCAAGACATCTTTATCACAATTTATCAACATTGATTTCAAAACTACGCACCAATAATTTAAATAACCATATAACTTGGAATTTATCTTTTTTATAGTTTAATAACCATGTTTCTCCAACTTTTTGTCTATCTAGATGATAAATATGAATTGTATTATTTACCCAAAGAGTTTCTCTTAAATATCAACCAACCATTTGATAAGGTATATCCATTTTCAATGTATTTAACTATGTTCCATTCATCATATAACTTTTTTTCCAAAAACAAAAATCAAATTCTAAAACCAATATAAAAAACATCTCCTCAATATTCTTAAACTATTATTTTTGTTCTCTTATTATCAAATCTAATGAAAATACATACTCTAATGTTAACAATTTAGATTCCTTCAATATTAAGAAAACGAAAAAATAAAACTCTTTATAGTTTAAACTCTACGTGATATAATACGTGATTCTCATAGTAAAATTTTTTTTTTGAGACTCATGAGAATATTTTATAAGTAAATATGAAATCTGAAAAATTAAAATATTATGATATTATCGCAAAAATTAATACTCAGTACAAACATTTCTTAGAAAAAACTCAGTAACATGCATTGAAACGTTAATTATAATTTCACATCTTGCAATATATATCCTATAAGAATGAATGATAATGTGTTGACTGACAGGATTATAAAATATTTTTTCTAAGTTTATTAACACATTTTTGAATATTAATAAAACATAAATAATCATTATTTAGATTCAATGTTTTATAATAGATTGCTAAATAATTCTTATATTTTCTACAATTTTATGATTTTATATTTATCATGAAATTTTATTAAAATTTAGGCTAAAAATATCTTTTACCATTTCATGAAACCTCCCATAAAACACATTCAATGTGTAATATCTATGAATAAAAATAATTATAATAATAATTGGAGGAGGAATCATATTCCTAATATTAGATTATTCATCTAAATATTAAAACATATTTACATCACATAAAATAACAATATGATGTTAATAAATTATATTCCTAACATATAAATATTTAATTGTTCATCAATTTAATGACCCACACACTATTTAAAAAAATTCTTACGTCAGCGTATTTAGATTTTTCATGTCATTTTTGGGCTGATGCTATTGCAGGTGATGTAAAAAGTATAATATATGATGGTTTCCTGGCCAGTTATTTAATAAACCACGTAACCGATTCATTGGTAAACTATTTTTACAACTGTTATTTAATAACTATATTGAAATTTTCATCCAAAATGTTTTTCAAATTGGTTAATTAAATACCTGATAGAAAATATATCCCACCACATCGGTTATATAAAAATAAATGTGGAAAACCCAGATCCTGCTGCTTTTTTCACGTCAGTTGATAACTATCATATGGGTAAAACGAATTTTTTTAAACGTTTCAATGATGGATAATTAACTAACCAATTAAAAAAATTAAAATAAATTTGATGAAACCCTTCTTCAACACAATAGATCAAGACCTAGAACAAAAAAAAAGACTAAAAATTATACTAAAAACCAGCACAAACAAAGTATATACTATAAACACAAGAATAAAAATTAAATATTCACATTTAAAAAATTCAAAAATTATAATATTATATAAGAAAAAAAGAAAATATACCAAAAAACATCCAAATTCACATTGATAATTTCAAAATTAATAATTAAAACATTCATTAAAAACATAATTAAAATAAATTCAAACTTGTAAAATAATTTAACCATTCCACTTTTAAGTGTTGAAACTCTTGTGCACTATAAGGTTGTGGGTCATAAAATATATACAAATTAAATAAAAAAATAGTTACCTTGTATAATTAATAATAAATTAAGTATTAATGATTAATTTATATTGAAATCAAACCTGGTCAACCTTTGTAACTATTGATGTTGTAATTATTTCATACATAAATCATAACATATAATACCCACATTTGATGTAACAATGTTTTTTATCAATATTAGTTTTATATGAGTTTTCGAATTCAAATTATCAATTTCATGTAATCAAAAATATAGTTATTATAAATGTATATTCACATTTACATTTATATATTTGATATTGGAACTCTATTTCTTTGGGGATAATCAAGATAAATCCAATCTGTTATTAGAAATTAGTCTGAATGAACTAAATTTAAAATTCAAAATACTATAAATATTTATTAATAAATTAAAACATACATTTCTTGTATGTTTTTAAATATTCTTACACATCACCACAGACATAGCGTATCCTATAAAGTGTTTTCACCCATGGACAAAAAAACACCTAACATCAAATAGTAATTTATATAAAAGAAAATTTATTGTTATTAGTTATTATGTTAAATGATATATTAAATTTTTTTTTGAATATGGTTAATACCTCCCCGAAAATGGAAAAATCCAACATTACGTAATAATATAATGTTGTATTCTTTTGTAATATAAACTACTTTTTGTTCATTATCCAATTCATCCCATTCAAGTGAAATCAATTGTTGTTCCATTAATGTGTGTACATCTATCTGATCATTCTGCTCAGAAAATTTATAAATATACCTAACAAAAAACACATAAGTTTACATTTTTTTTAAATTTGACGTTAGGAATGATTTGTGTTAAGACATACTTGGAGAAAACGTGCACTATGTTGATGCCCAACTTATTTTTAGTAATAAACTCCATGATATACTTTTTCAAAATCCAAACATATATTGTACATCAAAAAAACATAAGATTTTAGTGGACATGTATAATTACACACACAAAAATTTGAATATATTGATAATCTATCAAGACTACTAGATTCTGAATCTAATTACATAACTTTTTTTAATGGTTATTGGCTATAAAATATTTATTTGACATTATATTATTCCTCTAAATAAATAGAAAAATATATTAACTTTCAAAATTTATAAAAAATAAATATAACAATAAAATATATGACAAACACATTTCTCTATGGTAATGGGTCATGGAAGTATATATGTCCAAAATAAGATGTGGGTGATACATTTTCCAACTCCCATCATCTCATATGTATATAATGGTACTCTAGCTGATATTTCTATAATATCATGTATAATAAAACTATGCTTCTGTACCGGTAACATTTTCTTAGGAATTTTATCTCTTATATAATATATCAGCCAATATAGAACTATATGAATGTGAGATCATCAAAATAAAACACAAAATAATTAAAAAGTTATGGATGAGGGGCTCAGGGAGAAGGATTAAAAATGGGGTCCATATATGGAGGTGGAAGATATATAATGGGGTCTATATCCAAAGGAGTAGGATAAATAATGGGTTCTACATGTGTTGGTGGGGGAGTGGGAGCTACTGGAAGAGGTGGAGTGGGAGCAGTGGTCTGAAATTTGTTTGTATGATTTCAACATTAATTGTACCAATTCTTGGAACTATTCCTCCATCATATCATTAATATTATGAAATTCAACCTCCAATGATTCAATTTTTTTATATCCTCCATGGAAGATGTTTAATAATGTGGAAATTTTATTATTATTTCTACACAGGCCTTGTATCTTTGTTCATGTCCCATGTGTTCGGTATTTAGCCATACAATAAATAAAATATCACGCCTCCCATCAATATTAAATAACCCCTATCTTCCCTTCTCCTCATGAGAATATTGTATGAATTATTTGAAAATTCATTCAATGTTTCAATGTATATAAATAATTGAAATAACTTAAATAAATAAAATAAAAAACATACAATCCTATTATCTACAACCTTCGATTCTACTATAAGACATATTCCTTTTTTTCCTCATCTGATCCAACATTCATTTTACATTTCTAGATGGAGGGGATAAATGGGTAAACTCTATAAATCTAGATGACACATCTCTACGTTTTTATATCCTTTTAGTTGTCCTTTGTTCTTCCAATAATGAATAACCTCCTCGTGATAAAATATAAGGGTATATAATTATTTATTTGATCTCCGGATGAGCTCTCCCTGATTTATATAAATTAAGAATAATAAATGATTAAAAATTCATTAATAAGAAAATTAATATAAAAAGGGTTTTAAAAAATTAAAATGAAATTACCAAATATATTTATTGTCATTTACTTTTTATGTTTTTCCCTTGTGTCTTCATCTATAAAAGGATATATATGAAATGGTTTGTCGTGTTTCCTATCGAAAAAAATGAAATCAGATGTGAGAGATGATTTGAAATCCCTCCATCTCCTATCATTCATCGGTATATATTTCCTCCTAACTCCAATTGTTTAAGGAATATCAAATCTCATCTGCTATATAATAGGGAACAAATATTATATGATAAAAAATTAAATATCTTACAAAAAATATCAAATGATATTACCAAAATGGTCTCCCACAACTGTGCTAGTGTTTCTTTTTCAACACTTCTCATATTATTAAACAAAATAATGACATTTCATTTACCTTGATTTGATAGAAAAATCATTAATTGATTTCCATTAAGACCTCTTGAAACATAGTTATCATAAATGTCTAAAACAATCCACTATTCCTGTCTATGTACAATTGATAATTTTCGTAAATGGGTGATACCATGATTAACAAACCTTTAACACTTCTTTCCAGTTATGGGAGGACACAAACAAAATTGAGGAACCTCAAGAGAGGCATGTGGATATTCCCCTTGAATGGAATGATTAAGATTCTCATCTATTGAATTATATGGTTGATTATCTGATTGATTAGTCATTTTCCATCATAACTTTGAAAGAAACGATTAGTACACAAAATAAACTAATTCAAATATTATAATACTTCTATTAAAAAAGAAAATTTTTTGAAACAAAAAAGTAAACTAAAACAAAACCCATTATTATTATTATTTTTTATAGTTATCTAACATGATATCAATAGTAATGTTATATGATATGTCATGTTAATGAATAAAAACAAATCAAAAATTTCTATATGAATTTTAAAAATGATCTAACATAATAAATACAATTTCATATAAAATAATATTATTCAACATATAGATTGAAAATAATTTTCATTAAAAAAACCATCAAATAAATAAGTGTTGTAATAGTAAACAGAGTAATCTAAAAAAGTCTAAACAAGTCTAAACTAAAATAAAAAAACATTTCTTCTGATTTGATTTAATAAGTGTTTTAAAAATTAAAAATATACAATATAAAATTTTATGAAATTAATTAACGTGAATGAAAAATAAAGAGATTACCTATATTATTTTAATTGTACTAATACATTGTTTTTCAAAATTCCTACATCATGATTATTCATTTTGGCACAAACCATGTCAACAACATGCTCATCATTATTATATATTTATCATTCCATGTAAATAGGGATCTCACATAAATAAGAATCATCTTCATGTTGATAATCACAAACATATTTTTTCCCTTGTAAAACAATAGACCACATCATATCAGATTGATCAGGAATAAGGAAAATTAATTTATCACGTGTTTCCTTTAAATAATTATCTGATATTTCTTACATCTATTCATATTAAAAAGTGACATTCCAAATTCATCACGTATAAAATTGTTGTTATCGATAAACCATTTTAATTCGAACATAGGAACATTAATTTTAATGTAATAAATCTCCTATATTTCATCAATAACTGCATAATATAAACATTATTTAGTAATTGGATTTTTTTTCAGAACACGAAAAATGTGTGGCTTATGCGAACACCAATACACCACAATTCAAAAAATAATTTATGTTTTATTTTTATTTAGTAGTACCCATTAATGTCATACTCCTACCATGTTATAACATATTATCATGGACCAATCACTAACCATCATAATGTATCTTATGATTCTGATCTGCCAAGCATGGTATTTTAAAACCAGGTAATTTTTTATTCTTATTCAAAATCGAATTTTTATTCTTGTAATGATGGAATTATTCCAAATAATTAAAATAAAATTTTATATATGGTTGAGTATCAACCAAGTTAATCATGATGTATAAATTTACCATATTCATCTCTTCACCCTACATTGATTTGACATTCAAGACACTAATTCCATTTCCTTCGTTTCTAACTCATTCATGGCGACATGAAGGCAAGCCAATGTGCTCCACCACATACACATAGCTCATAAAATGAATTGAAACCTCCACAAAAATATTATTTTCAATAATTGAGGCCTTAGGATGATACAGATTGTTAACATACCCCTTTAATATCTTCATATTTTATTTAAAAGGATTCATCCAACAATGATATGTAGGTCCACAATGAAATATTTTTCAAACCATATAATCCATTAAATTCCTCAATACATTTAAAATAAATGGAGTAAAATACTTTTCCTATTAAAAAAGTATATAAATTTCATCATTTTCCAAAATGATCAATGAATCCAGAACAATCACCTTATTAAAAATTGAATTGAAAAAATAACACAATTCATAATAGTTGTTCTAACATGGAATGGAAATATTCCATGAAATGAAATTCATATAAGTTGTTACATCATGATGTGACAATCATGATATTTTATAACTATCAAATACAAATAGATAAAAAGTTGAAATCTATTCAATTTTTAAGAATAACCATGTGGATCTTTGATATCATGAATACACTTAAAATATATAATTTTCTCCCTCTTAGATAATGTATGGCAAGAACCATGAAAAAAAATTATCTTCCACCAGGTTTGGGTGCTAAATCCAAACATATTCCCATTGATAGTATGTCTAATAATCTATTCATCCCTTATTTAGTCTTTACATTGATATCTAACAATGTTCCAATCACACTGTCATATATATTCTTCTCCACACGCATGATATCATTTTTATGCTTCACATTATGATATCTCAAACATGGTAGATCAAAACATATTGACTATTTCTTCCAATATGTCTATCATTTATAGAGTTTTGTGCCTTTAAAAATGTCACATCAATGTTTTTACCCACATGAAAATACTCATCAGTGGATATAGGTTTTGGAGAAATATCTATTTCATAGGAGACATTGATTTGTTTATTTAATATTCTATAAGAGTGATCCATGGGAAATGAATTTTGATGACCAAATATACTGTTTTCCTCCTATGATGAAATTGGTAATATGAAGTTTGGCGTTCACATATATGACTCTCTTTATCCCCTCAACACTATATCTAGAGAAATATTCATACTATAGGTATCCATTTATATTGAACCTAATTAGTTCTTACATTTGAAAATATTCCATTTTATAATAATCATACACCATATTACCATCCTCCAAAATGTGTTTCAAATCATTAATAAATTGTGAAAAAAACAACAATATTATTTCTGGGTTGATTTTGTTTAATGATCATTAAACTCAACATGACATATTTAGGCATTATACAAAATTTGGGGTATTGGTTGTAAATTTACAATACAACGGGCCATGAACTATGTGTGGTACTGAGGCTTTAGTATGGATTAATTATCTCTATGCATAACCCATGTATGAGATTTATAACTTCAGTTCTGTGTATAGGGTAATTTTCATCAATTTTCATCCACTGTGGAAAATATTCTTCATGATATATTTTCGTATCACATAACCTATCATCATCATACAATCGTACAATTTTTTTCTCATGTGAATTAGAAACTAAATCTTTCAAATTGGGAATTATAGGAAGATACAAAAATTACCTTGTGGGGAACTCTGTAATATCTAAATCGGAAAGTGATTTTTCATTCAAATTATACCGTGATGTACAACATTTAGTACAATCTTATTGATATTCATATTTCTTCTAAAATATCACATAGTCATTTGGACATTCATGTATTTTCTTATATCACAACCCTATTAGGGATAATATTTTCTTATCCTTATAATTTGAATATGCAAGATCATTTTCTTCATGAAGAATGTCTTTCAACAATTAAAAAATCTATATGAATCATTTTTCTCTTCCATATATGTTTCCATTTTGGTTAATAAATCATATCACCTACAATAAAACTATAGAATTCCTATTACTATGATAAAATGTTTTTATCAATATGCCCATATCGATTCATAATTGAGGGTTCTTTATAACTTTTTTACATCAATATCATGAATTATTTCTTCAATTTCATCAGTGTTACCATCTTAAAAAACATCATCATTAGTGGATGTGAAATTTTTCCCAATTTCACCATTCCAATCACAAGGGCTGTAACTTGGATTAAAATGATGATAAATTAAATGATCTTTGATCTCTCAGCTTTTCAACATATTCATATTTAAAAATTTCATCCATGATCATAACAATATTTCATTTTATAGAAATTTTCTTTTAACAAATTTCAAAAAAGAAACAAAATATTCCACAAATTATTCAGTCATTTTTGGGCCATATTTCAACATATACTCACCAATACCTATAACAAATATCAAAATTATACATCTTTTGAAGGTAAACCAATTTTATATTTATATAAAATATGTCATAATTATAATGTAACACTGTTTTGAATAATAAAAAATTATACATGTATTAGAACAATATATGAATTAAAATAATCGTAAAAATAAAATATAATAAGGTATGACGATTTTATATTTATGTGAAATATTCCATTATTTGAAAGTCACACAATTTTGACATATAATAATACAAATACATGCATATTTGAAAATTATAATGATATTATTTTTGAGATAGAAGATATAAACCAGTATATAAAAATAATGTAACATCAACTAGTATGACATATTATTAACCAATATATCAACATCTCACAAGATACTCCTCTTCTGCTAAAAACTTCAAAATATAACCCGCCACTATTGAACAAAATCCAAACATTAATTTTAACATTTAAAATAACATTTTACAATTTTTATATTTCATATTATAAATAAATTACTCTTAAATAAATCCCTATAAATTTATTTATTGAAAAGTATTTAGCGTATCATTTCAAATAATTAACCTACATTTATTTTCATTGTTACTTTGTCATCTAACATAAGAAACATCTATCATAGTCCCACTGTACAACCTCACCACTACCACCATTACATCCCTACTACATAACACATCCATTACCACACACCCATCACAATAAAGTAACTCCCCATGAACAACATCATCACAACCAAACCACAATACAAAAAAACCCAAAAAAAAATTCACAACAAATACTATAGTTTTTTCCTATTTGGAATAGGTTTTTTCATTAAATTTAGCATCATTATTTGATGGAATCATGTAAACATCCATGTGTTCCTAGGAAATCCATTTCATTAATAGAATATACATGGTTAACCATCTATTTATTGTGGGTTAATAATAATTACACAACATGGGAGATCAAAACATATTAAAAAACCAAATAAATAGAGATTCTAAGACCCATAGAATTTAGTGATACATTAAACATAAATAATCTCAATAACATAATTTAATATTTATAATCTTGTGTCTCATATAATATTCCATTCCAATTTCATTTAAATTGATATTTTTTTGGTTGATATGGGTGAAATTATCATCCTATGAGATAATGGTAGTAACTATGTCCAATAATGATAACATTACAAGGTTAAAAAATATATTTTGATATATTAAAAAAGTAAATCAAAAAACATAAATGTGGGGTATCCAGGAAAAATAACAATCAAAATCGATGCATGTGAGACATACATGAGTGTTGTGAGTCGATCATATAAATATTGTGATAAAACGATGATGAACAATGCTTGAAAAATGAGGATGGAAGATACAGGTTCGAAGAATCATTTCATGGATTTATACTTGAGAGAGATGGGTTATTGTCTCTAGAACAAAAATACCACAATAACTCAATTTGTGGGATCATAAAACTTTTAAATGATTTATCACATTTATTATTGAGTTACCGAAGTGATAAATTTTTTTAATTACCATTATAACGTCAGTTATTTTATAACATACATGATGAATCCAATTTTTTACATCGGTTATTATAAAACAGATGTGATAAATCCACAGGAATTACATTATCACATCAGTTATATAATAAACAATATAAAAATTTGGCTTTATCACATCAGTTAAAAAATAAACTATCTGATAAATAATGATAGTAGATTTACCATATCAGTTATTTTATAACCGAAATTATAAGTCATTATAATGTAGTTTTTACATCGCTTATTATATAACCGACATGATAAATTAATTTTATTGATTTGGACGTGGCTTTTTATAACTAACATAAAATATTCTAACGTAGTAAATACTTTTTTGCTGGTGACATCATTATATATATTTTATTATATAGAGAATATTATTTTTTGGTTTTTTGAGGATGTTTTTTTCGTTCTGGGACTCAATATTGAATTAAAAATATTTATAAATCATTAATGATTATTTTATTTTTGTTTTTGAGTCCTAGTAAGTGTTTCAGTAGTTTGGGAGGATGTGATAGAAGTGGTTAGGTGGAAGGACAATTGATAATTATTTCTTTCAAATACCAACATGTAGAATCCTTTAGAATTGGCACAAGATCTCTCCTACAACATCTACGAGCCATGTACTTGATCAAAAAATGTTTTCACAAATCTATAAGGGAATTAATTAAATACGAGGGACATTTTCATATTGATGAAGAAATAATAATCCAAGGACATTCTCATAAAAATATTCAATGATCACACATTACTTTGGAATTCCTTGTATATGAAATAAACATTCAATGAATATGATATAATCCAGTCGATGAATAAAGGTAAAATAAATGATAAATGATACACAAATTATATGTCTAGAATACAGTAAACAGAAATATCGATGACATAAGAGTTAAATAGTGAAAACATAGAGGCCTAAAAAGTTGATTTAATAATGATACAAGAACAGATTAATAATAAAATGGGAAATCACTAACCACTATCTCCAAGAATCATGTGGTGTATAAATAGTAGGAAATATCTATAGACAACCCCTATGACAGATACAAACCATGAAATCAATATAGAATTGAATAATCCTAAGAAATGTATAAGAATTATATGTATGATCCTCACAGCCTTGTAGGTTTCCATTCATCGGTCCATTCATATACATTAAAAGTAGAAACAAAATACTGTGTATTTAATATATATATATATATATATTTATTTATATCTGTAAATTATTTTTTCTATTTTCAAGTAAAAAAATGATGAGATACAAATTTGATATCATGGTTTCTTAATGAAGGAATATTTATAGATAAAAATATTATTTCTTTTTATAAAAGAGACAAAGAATATATTATATTAATTTAATAGAATAAAACATTTACACATCCATTGTTAAGATCATTCAACACAAATAATTTAAAAAAGATCATAACATGGGAGAGTAGGGGTATTGAGACAATATAGAATGAATATATACACATACTATATAAAACGTACATAAAAAAAATCTACCCCTACACATTGTATTTCCATCACTGGTCTATCCTAAGGGAACAACCAATAAGATGAAAAAAATATAACTTAAATCCATTATACAAATCATTATTATAAAATAATGAATCATGTGTACCTAGAGAACCCTTTTAGACACCTATGGTAACCCATGAATCTAAAATAATTTGAGTCAATCAATCTTTTGAAAAACATATAAATACATATGAAATATATATATATATATATATATATAACATTGAAAATAATAAATCCCCTAACCATAGAGATACATAAATGAAATGACCCAATTCCCATAATAAACATAGATAAGTTTACTCAAGCTCCTTCATTGGGAAGAAAAAAATATATAAGATAATAGGATATATTTTTAGGATATAAAGGGAAATGTTTCAAGAGGTATTTTCATTTAAAAAAATTCAATTTGATAGCTACAAGTATGAGTTAAATAATTTCCTTAAAAAACCACACACTTTTAAATGTTTAAACTCTTCCTTCTTAGTAAAATAAATTCCATTGAATAAAAAAACTCTTATATATCCATCACAATTAAACAAAAAAATTTAAAGATCAAGGCATTATTTTTTTTAACACAAGGAGAGAGTGTATTTCAAAAACTATATATATTTATTGAAAACATATCACAATTAAAGAAAAAAGTGAAACATTATCATAACTATAAAAAACTAAATATTCATGATCTCTAAATATAAAACGCAATGAATAAAAATAATAGTATGAAATAATAGTTCTAAATTAAATTTATTATATATTAGAAAAAATTTAAAAAAACACATTCCCTTTTGGAAATGACGGTTTGAGAATCTCCATATATAGACACCAATGGGGTTAGTGAATTTTTGGGATCCCTAAAACATAATTAACCTGAAAATTAATAGTGTCCAATATGAGACACTAGGTCATCATACAATTTAAGGGTTGGAGAAAAAGAAGGAAAGGGAATAAAGTGAAAAATAAAGATGATAATAAGGATTTACATTAAATAATATGGTTGAAAATCATGAAAAATCAAATAGAAAATTGAATACCCCATAATGTTATGGTATGTATTTTTTCAAATTCAATGTCATTGACAGCTTACATTTTACAAAACACTATGCTTAAAGAAATTATTATTATATTATTATTATTTCTTATAATTATCACATAGCTTTTTTAATTTTTCTAATTAATGTGATTAAATAAATTATGAAAATATAGTTTAAACATGTTTATAATAAAACTTCATTTATTACAAATAAATTATAAATGAAAATAAAATTCAATTGATCCAAAAATAAATTTATAAAAAAATTATTTTTATGCAAACAATGACATTATATATTAACAAAATAAATTATTAACTATGCCTAAGAGATGTTAATAAAATATATATTTTGCGTATTCATAAAAAAATTATATTCATTCAACATTTTTTATACAGAATACAAGAAGTGATTATATTTTATGCATAAATGTTTTTTCCTTAAGGTTATTTTTCTCCCTTTGGACACTACAACTATTTAATATGAAATTTTTTAAACATTTATAAGTACAATTTCTTTAAATAAATCTAATTTTATATTATTTAATATCAAATTTAGATTATGGTTTTTTTCAGAGAATATTATTTTTTTAATGAATAGTGTAAATTAATATATTTTAATTAAAATATTCTTTTCAACAAATTTATAAATATAATTGAATTTATATTAAATGTTGTTTTTATAGATTAATTATTTCAATTCTAAAGCGGTGAACACAATTTAGATAATTGGATCTAATTTGACATTGAAATAGTATATAAAATCATTCCAAACAATTGAACTTTTCACAATAAATGAATGCCTTTTCATTTTATCTTCCAGCATCATATTAAATCCATTTTTTCGAATTATGTAAATTTATATTGATAAAATTGTATTCATAATAAGAACATGTAGTTCGAAAGTTGGATCTTTTTTTTAATTACATTTTTCCGTTTTAAAATATACGATGGAAAAACATTATTTACATCAATATAAGTAAACTATCCACAGTGAAAATAGTTAAAGAGTGAATGATTTACAAACATAAAAATTTAAAATTTTAACTATTTTTGAAGTATTCCATGAATATATTCATCATATAACAAAGAAATTTAAAATATAATATTTTTAAATTCATTCAACCTAAAAGTGGTTGGCTTTATATATAAGATAATTATTATTTTAATCATATTAACCTGCCTATCATGAAGGGTAAATAAAATCCCTCCCCACACCATTTGAAAACAAAATACTTGAATATCATCTAATATCTAACAAAACATTTCCACCTCACATAACCACTTCTATTTTATACTGGTCTCATAGAAATACCAAACACATTTTCATTAAGGGGTTCTCCATGGAGGTGATTTTTAAAGGGAAATTTTTCGTAAAAAACTTTTCTTATTTCAAATACATCATGTAAATTATTGTAATATTATTCATAAATAATGGAATAATAATTCAATAATAATTTAATTACTACAATTCTATGTTCATAATGTAATATCTTATATACTTATATTTTAATTCCTCAACTTATTCAATGAAACAAAACTATTGTCCAAATTATTTTGTTTAATCACCTCTGTGAATAATATTTTAGTTCTTATACCACTAATTCCTTTATGGATTGGCATACACTATTGTACTGGTAAAAAAATATTGTATCATTCATATTATAAACTATTTAATATTATTAATTTAAGGTAATATCATATTACTAAATAAACAAAAACTAGTTCAGGGTGTTCAGAAAAATAGCTAAAACAAACTAAACTATAATCATTAATAGTTTATCTACTGAATAATACATTCATAATCAATAAAATTGTTTATGAGATCATTTATAATTATATATGTTAATTAATACAACCTCAGTCCACTTATGGGGTTTTGATACAATTTTAATGGAAAATCAATAATTATACAGAAATGAACTTATCATGAAACAATGATATGAAAACACCTGAAATCATGAAAATAACGAAATATTATTAAGGAATTGATTATAATATGTTATAAAAGAGACATTAATGTTATTATAATTATTAATATTATATTATATCAATCCATAATTTTTTTAAAACATTATACAGTAGGATAATGAATTCCAAACTAGTGGAAAATGTGAGTTTTGGGTTTTCTCATATCATTAATACTTCTTTAATATATACTATTTATTGGATATTTATTTATTTTGTGTAATGTATGATTACTTCACTTTGATATAAAATATCATTAATATAATTTTATTTCTAGTATTAAATGTGACATTTAATTATTATTTTTATGGAAATATGATTCAACGTATTAAAATATGTAAGGGACTTCGTCTCAATATCTATTTATTGAGGGATAGTTTGATGTCAGAACACTACCTTCTTTTATGAGGAGTCAATATAGTTCAATTTACATATAGGTCATTAATTAATTTATTACCATTAAATAATATTTTTTAAAATGTTATTATTTCATGGGTATTTTGATTTTAACTCGGAATGATCAGTCAGAGGTAGCCTTTGACAATTTATTAATAAAGAAAAAAATGTCATCCATGTAAAGAAAGGAAGAAAAGATAACTAGAGATCATAAAAATAACACCCATCACCACATCAATTATAGATACCTTCTTCCATAATAGATGATTCCCACTCAAAACATTCATAATTCTTAAGAACCATGGCATATTTCCTTCTAATATTCCACTTCTCCAAAGACAAAAACTCATTCGAGGACTTCATAACACTACTTTCATTCACAACAGAAGATATTGTTGGCACCATACTTGGAAGAGAAGAGTAATCATTCCTCTACCTTCACCATGGTGTGGCAGTCAGAGAATCCTCATTCCCGGACATCTTCATCCCCACACCCTGAACCACATAACTGTATGAATTATTACCCTTACCATTCTCATTTCCCTTGTCACTATTAGAAATGTCAACCCACTTTACCAGGATATTCACTTCTTGGTAATTCAATCCCCATTCCTTCTAAAGTTGACTGTCAGATTCAGTCATGGAAAGACATTGTGGTTGCCCCACAATATCCTACATAATAATTTTCCCAGTTTTAGTAGCCTCATGGGAGAAATCAGCCGACAATATGCCACCCTTATACCTTATATCATCTTCCTCGGCCTTAGAATTCAACTCATTTTCCAATACGAGTAAATGATTACCAATGGAGACCATGACTGACATTCCTCCAGCACCATCCTTTCGCCCTATCCGTTCCTTAGCACGGGCATCCTCTACCCTCAATTCAGAAACACCTGAGTCCATATGATGTTCAGTCACAGACTCCTTCCATCGGGCACATGAACCCAAATTCTCAACTTTAATTGCATTAGGAATACTAATATCACTCTTTAAATGTTCATAATCCTTATTAACTGTAGGGTCATGTGGCTTCTCTTGAACCACCTTATGAAATTACACTTCATTTTAGACTCAGAACCTAAAATCCCCTCATCTTGGATCATAGCAGCCGTAGATTCATTCATTGCCTATATAGAGGCTGTCACCAGACCTTGATCAACTTTAGAAAGATCACATTGTTTCCCAGTACTCCTAGATGGATACTTCAACATTAGGGTGGATGAAGAAGATGGGGCATATCCCACATTACCCATTCTCAAAATACCCAATGAATCCCCAACCAGGCCTTTACTTCAATAAACCGAATCTGCATGCCCAAGACAACCACAGACAACAGAAAATGACATCCATGACTCAAATGTCACATCCTGCATGAATCAAAACACATTCCCATCCATAATCAAACCCCAATTGATTGACAGCCTTGCAACATCAACTTCTACAAAAATTCGTGGAAAAATGGGATGGCCTACCACCTACGTCTGATGATCAAAACATAGGTATCGACCACAAAAATTTCCAATGGAACAAAAAATTGAGGGATTTTGAAAGGATAGAGGGATACCATGGAGACCCACCCGTATCGCCATCATCGACTGATCACGTCTCATGTGGAAGTAAAAACTCCATCGAATAAGAAAAAAATGAATCTCCATTGCATCTTCGAGGCGATCAAGACCAGTTGGTAATTAGGTCGTCTTCAATATCAAAACTGATCATCAAATGCTTCCTATCAAGTAATCTGACTACCACACGCTCTTGAAGATCCCATGAATTGAAGATAATGCGGTTAAAATCATCATCTAAAGGACACTGGAGACAAAACCGAGACACCTACATTAGGTTGTAGAGATATGTTGAACCATGAAGCTACGCCAAAGAATGATCAAGTGGAGGCACTCCTAGGAAATGTTCAGGGACTTTCAGAGAGATCTTAATCCTCGTAAATGAAGGAAGAAACTCTAGATTTGTGAATGATACGAAGGTATTATCTTGTTTATGAGATCGCGGACCTCCCCATCCGATTGAGAGGGGGGCATGGTTGCGAGAAATTAGGATTAGGGCATTGTCGAAGGAGAAGGCTTCATCGCCACTCGAGACATTAGGTCTCTTCAAACATTATCACTTTTTTTAATGATCAATGTATTATGGGACACCATGAATGTTTAAAGATTTAATGATAAAATAATTTTCTACATGTAAATATTACTGTTATAATTAGAAATATATCATTATATGGATATAAAAGTATTTTAATTGAAATTTTATATACTTTTTTAATTTCATTCAATGCTTTTTTAATGGAATAATTTAATGTGTTTTATGTATAATTTTTTGAAATATGAAAGTAATGAAAACTGTATTTTTAATGTACACAATTACAATGATTTCCCCACTACAGTGTATATTATATAATTTCTTCCTACCTTTCAAATCATATATATTTTCATAAATGAAGACCCATAGTATATTCTTTTTTGTATATTTGGTATTGAAAATAGTGATTATAAATGAAAATTATTATTTTATACTAATGTGTTTTCTATATGGGATTAATTTGGGTTTTCCTCATTAAATTTTTTATTATTTTATTAGAGTACATTCATTAATTATAGAACCCATTTATAATTATTACTCAAAATTTAAGATAATCTCTTATTATAGTATTTTCTATATTTTATTCAATGGTTTATGATCAATATGACTATGGATGTGATATTTAAATTCCATTTTTTTTATGATTAAATTATTCACCTATCATATGGTAATTGTTTTAAAAAAAATATGTTTTTTATGTTTCAACCCATGAATATGATGAAATAATTAGACTTTTTATGTGATGGGAGGAGGTCAATATAACCCCTTGATGCATTGATAAATATATTGAAAAAAACTAGTTCATGATTTAAACTATGCCTTACCAAGTTATTATATTCTTGGAATAATTATGTGATAATGTTTTATTTATGTAATGAAGACTTGATAGTATTAGATTCTTGATATTAAGGATTTAATGTAGGTTTTAGATGTTTGATTTTATGCATTCCATAATTATGAATTCAGTTTTTTATATTCCACGTGATAATTTGATCCATAGATAGGTTTCCCTTTCATGTTATTGTTTATATGGATTAATTTGATTATCTAATATTTATATTATATTATGATCATGTTACTGATTAAATTGTATTTTTTGAGTTATTTAAATTAAAAAAAATTATAACATATTTATTCATAGAATTCATTTCACTCTTAATATTTACTAAGAATTTGAGATCACCCATTTCCTATGATTTATTTTACTATATGTTTTCAATATGTTTATTATGTTTGGTATACATGGCTACTTTTGAGGGGAATAAGGATGTCTTTAATGATTATAATTTTATAATTTTATATCCAAAAATTATTTTTAATTTAAAATATGTATTTATTGTAAAAATACTAATTAATGATTCATTCCTTTGGTATTTGATTTATTATATCATAAGTAAATGTAATAATGTAAGGAACCAGATCATGGTTACTATATATGGGAACATTATAGTTCGAATCTAATAAAATATAGTTGAATCATTTTGAAATATATTTTGGAAAAAACATATATTATGGAATGAAAACCTATGACATAATTTTAAAATAATCCCAATGAAATCAATCTAATGATTTAGGGATTATATATACCTAAATTTTCAAATTATGTTTTTTGATTCACTAGTTCTTATATTATACGTTATGTTTTATAATGATATGATTTAATATAGTGTATATCATCTTTTTAGAAATGATTCCAAATGGGAGGAATGGAAACCATATCAATACATAATGGGATTTTCCAATTAGGAAAGATGATGAAGCTGTAGCTATAGCTATAGATAGAGATGAACAAATATTTACTACTTTGTGACAGTTGACTTAGGTTGTGAGTAAAAACCATTCATATTCGAATCAACATAATAATCCAAAAAATAGTGTAAAAATGTTATACTAGTTTACAAGACCACAAAATCCTCAATTAAAGGGGAATAAAAACCCAATTGTAGATGAGAAAGTTATATGTTATTTAGAGAAGATATTTCTTGATTTGGGGAGTAACAAATGGGGTAAGGTTATCATGAATGTATAACATATTTCATAGATGCAAATTAATGGTTTTTATTAATTAATAAATTATAGGATGAATAAATTAAAAATATGGAATGGAAATATTATAAGGTATATTTCATAAAAAAATATTTCCCTCGTGAATAATGAATATACATAGAGAGAAAATTCATTCATTATGAGATAAAACGTGGAAGATAATGTTTTAAGTATAAAGAAAACATTATAATATGAAAATGGCTTGATAAGAAATATATATGTTACCCATGGATTAATATTTATCATTTAATTGATCATCTATATCCATTCATATGAAAGAAACTAGTCTAAATTCTTTTTCATAATATGAGGATATAGTCTCATGTGATATCAAGATAGAGAAGGAATTATAATCATCATATGAATTCAATTGGATGAATGATAATAATGGAATAGTGGTTTAATAATCTGATTAAGAAATGAAATGAATGTAATACTTTCCAACATGTGATACTGTAGATATAAACACCATTGTTCATTTTTAAAATAATTTTTTTTCATCTGTGGGGAGAAATGAAACCATGATCTTGATTGCAATGAAATGAAATAATTTTCCAAAGTGAAATATTTCCATTACAATGATAAGTGGAACTATGTAAATTAATTCCCTATGTGTTAAGGATATATTCCATTGATGAATGAATGAGATGAATGTTAAATGTATAATATTACTACAGGAAAACTGGAATAATTTATATTTATTTTTTGTATTAATAAGAATAATAATATATATAAGGATTGTATTGCAATATTTATTTTTAAAGGATTTGGAGGTATTGGTGTTTTAATTTAGATTTTACGGTTACTGACATATTAATATATTTTTTAAAGGAAATAAATAGTTATATAATATTATATTGATAATATATTGTTATTCTTATTTTGGAAATATAATGACCGTATTTCAAATCATTGGTCATTGATTTTTTTAAAAATATTTTATATGGGTCATAAAATTAACAACATATAGAATGGATTAATTTGAACATTGGATATTATTTTTTGTGTTTAAAGTGTAATTTAACAAATTTTATAACATTTTATAATCATTTTTAATTCATTAATAATTTAAATTCTGAATGAATAACTTGTGGATCTAATGATTCATAATAACTGTATAAAAATCAATCTAGAATATCCATTTCCTGGCATAATATATGAAGTGAAAATATAAAGAAGAAAAAAAGGTTTATAGTAAGCTTATGACAAGGACAAAAGACATGTACGATTATTTTCTCAAGTAATAATAATATATACAGAAATTTTCCCACAACTATAGAGACTTAATTTGGAATTAAAATTGATAATATCTTAATTTTGAAACTAAGTAATCAATTTCCTCATTAACCCATCAAAGGATTATGTTATTGTGATTGTATAAATTCTTATGAAGTTATTATAAACCATTGTTCATCATAAAATCATCATATAATTTTTCATTCGTGGCCCAGATCATACATTACACTAATTTTATCTTATTTTAAATCCTAATTTTGGGTGTCCTTAAAATTTGACATTACCTATTACTATGGGGGTGTTTTAATAACCCATTTTACGATTTGTATTTCCCACAATGTAATTTTCATGTAAAAACCTTTGATTTTAAAAAGGAAATATAAAATTAGAGAGATGTTATTTATTGAAGGGTTGGGGGGAGAATGTATCATCCAAATATTTTATGCAACACCACTTTTTAAATTCAATCACATTTATATATTATGTTACACCGAATACTAATCTAAAAGAACCTATTATAGAAATATAATTTATATATGATAGTTTTCACCAATACATTTGAATGAAGGGAATGGAGGTAATAAATGAGATTATCTAAATTATTGAAATATTTTTTACAAATATTTTAAAAATTATTTCATTGATATCTAATTAATTATAAGTGAAAATAAAAATCAATATACCAAAAATGAAGTGTTTTTATAAAAATAGTATTTTAATGCTTATAATGAAATTTTATATTACTAAATTAAATTAATTTTTATTATTCAAATATACAACGAACAAATATATATATATATATGTATTATATATTCAAGAAAATGTTTTAAATTTTATAAAATATGTTTTATAAGCATAAGGCAAGTATAACTCAAATTTTAAGCATACAATAGATATTTTTTTCTAAAGGAAGGTTTTCCACCATTTGATAGAGAAATAATTAAAATCTTATTTTCTAGAAATTTATATTTTTTATTTAAAGAAATGAATTGATTTTTTGATACCAAAATATCAAAAAATGGCAAGGATTTTTTTTATTTTTGGAGATGATTAATTTCTTTAATGAATTTTGGAAGACAATAAATTTTATTTCATAACTTGTTCATCTTATTATTTATTTACATGTTTAATATATATTTTAGTTGGTAAAATATATTTTGAAAAATTATAGATCATTAAAAATAATTTAGGTTATTTTACTCAACTATACATTGGAATATGATATGAAAACAATTCTAACATTTGACCATTTCACTATAAAATACACTTTTTTGGTGTGCGTGAGGGATTGATGTTAAATATTATAAATCAAATTTTGTGAAAGTAATTCCGTAAAATAGATTACATATTTGGAATCAAAGGTTTCGTATTATAATAAAATTTTAATTTCATTTTTCTTTATAAAAACATTACCATGGTAAATAAAATAACATATGCGGTAAAGGTAAAATAATGACAATGGTTAAAGATAAAATATTCATAAAAATTTCAAAATTTATTTGTTGGAAGAAGTATTTATGGAAGAAAACCAGATTAAAGAATATTAATGTAACACCCCAAGTAAAAAAAGAATATTACATTTTCATATTTATCCATATTTGTGATTAAAATATCAATATTACATTAAAGGGGAAACTATGCTCGATGGCGTACCCAATACGCAACAACGAGATTCTTGAGAATCTTGTGTTGCACTCTAATAATAATATAATATTATTTTAAATGGTAGTTAACACCTAGTCGTTGTAATGGCGGGAATGAACGAAACTAACTACAAAATTATTATATATATTTGTCAAATATTTTTAATTTTATCCAATAAATCATAGAGGCTCAAAATGTGAATGAATCGAATTTTAAGCATAAATATTCTAATATTTTTTAAAAGGTTGATTAACCACCTTTTGATGGAGAACACTTTTTAAATCCAATTTTTGAAATTTTCATATGTTATATTGGAACAAATAAAATTCTACTTCCGATTCGGGACATCAAAATTTACTTTGTGAAAATTTTTGTTATTTTTTCGATAAAGTTCATTTTTCATGGATAGTGAAAAATGTTTAATTTTAATTCAAAATCTCTCTTTAATCTAATTTATTTATATTAATAGATTATCTTTTGAATTCGTTTTAATGTCCAATTATAATATATTTTTACGATTTAATCCAATAGTGGTCATTGGAATTAATTTCACTTTGAAATTGGACTTAAACTAGTGTCAATCTTTTAATAGATATTGTTTCTTAAAAACAAACTATTTTTTTGAAAGCGGGAATTAATTATTAGATTAATTAATGCAACTTATATGTTTTGAATTTTGTAAAATAGACATCATTTTTTAATTGAGAATATCAAATATATCTTATGGTGAATTTTTGGTATTTTTCTGAAAAACATCAATTTTTTATGAATAATGAAACCAGTAAGTGGAAGTTAAAGAAACTGATTATTCGTTTAAATGAACCTATGCCACTTTTGTGATTTTATTTTCAAAAATCAGACATAAATTGTTGTCATTAAGAAGTAAAATGTTGTTCAATGTGATTAAAATAATTTTTGGTGAATAGTAATTTTTATGTTTTATTAATCGCGATTAAAGGTAATTAGTGTAATTTAAGGTAAAAAATTATTTAATAATATGAAATGACATAGAAACATGTCCTACCCTCATTGGATGTGTAATGACCGACCATGAAATCCATGGGTCAACATGGGGACTTCATGGAGCCACTTTGGTTGGAAACTAACAGAAATAACTTTTTATTTAAAGTTAAAATTAAAATGTCACAAACATGTGTTGTTTTACTAAAACAATTTTTTCATTGGGTAATACAAGTCATATTTTTGACTATAAATATTCATTAAAAAAATAAAAAGATTTCCTATATCACGATATTTTTTTAATAAATTTTAGACACTAAATAAATTAAATTATTTATGACACCATGATGATGCAGCGATTACCTCATTATTTAACGATTTGAATAAAATGAAAATATAATGTAACATCTAAGACATAAACTTGTCAAAAACCTATTTTATGGGTTTATTTTTAAATCATATCACCTTATCCTCGAAATATATCCATTTGGGACCTTTGAAATCCAAAAATCATTATATAATAAAGTAATATTTTATCATGTTCCAAGAGTACCCCCCCCTCTCCTCTTATAAAAGGCCCCCACCTCTACCACTTTACCCACACCTCTCAAGCCATTGGCTCGGCCAACCCCTTCCCATTTCATCTCTCCACATCTCTATATTCATCATTGAAGCCTGACATTGGGAAGAATCATTTCCATGGAAGCCTTTGAGCTCAAATCAAAGAGAGTTACCCGATTTAAAGGTAGTGTCCTATCTTGTGTTCTTATGTTTTATTTTGCTTTTCGAAAACTCTAAACTCTTTTTATTCATTTATTTTGTAACAAAAACAGTATATTCAATATACTAGGATGTTTTTATGTGAAATATTCGAGCTAAACTTACACACACTTTCGTTTAATGGTTAATGAACATACTGTTTCTGTCGATGGTGAATTACTGCCTCACGAAACGATGATTGTTCAATATTCATTTAACACCATCAAAGGTGGCCATTAAGATTTCACTATATTTATATATGATAAATAATATGTATATGTTTTCCTTAAGCTTATATATTTTTCATTTATGTCGTACCTTTATGGTTTCCATTATGGGTAAATACGATATCTTCATTTTAGGAAGTGCGGACTACCGCCCCGTCAAAGTGATTTGATTCATTAATGCCATATGTTGGACGTATAAAGGATGTAATTAATGGTATTACATATGATATCTTACTGGAATTATAATATACCTTTATATCATTAATATTTCATTCCATTGAATACAAAAAAAAAAAGAAATGAAAGTAGTGTTCATGCGTACGTACGGCTTACTGTCTCCATGAATGGTACATTTCATTTCTTATCTCCAAATGTTATGTACTATTATAAGTACATATATATAATGGATATTTATTTAATATATTACATCTAAATGATGGATATCAATCTGGAATTATAATATATATATCTCTCATTTTTGTTTTAATTCCATTAATATGACAAAAAATGAAAGTAGCGTTCATGCGTACGTACGACGTAGCATCTCCATGAACGGTGCTTTTAATTTTTTATCTCAAAATGTTATTGAATAGTATAAAATGAATATATACGGGATATATATGATATTTAAAACATTAATACTATTCTGGATATTATGTACCTATAACTACATGGAAAATTCTTTTCCAACAAGTTCAATTTTTACTCATGTACCGAACATCGACAAAAACGTCTGATATGGACTCATATTATTAACAAATTATTATAACATTATAATATGTGATATGAACTGAATAATAATCTTTAAAATATTTCATTAAAAAATTATAAATTGACCAAATTTTACTATTCAGGAGATTAATGAATGATCGAGTCATGTTAGAAACGAAGTAAGGGATCTTACCCCTCCCTTTCTTTTTAAGTACTCTCCTCTATGTCACTTCTTTTAAGAACCTCTTTGTTATGTTGGGGGATGTTATTTTACATTTCTCTTGCTGTAAATTTTATTTAAATATGATAATAGAACCTATTTTATCTCATCAATCCATTTTTGATGTCTTATGTGGCGTTGTAAGGCTCCCGAGTTTTCGTAAGGGATTTTTCATCTCACTTTTATTCCCATGAGATTTATGCTACATTTTCCACCATTTCCTTTCAGTGGTGTATGTACTGTCCATTATTATACTCTTTTTGTAATATAATTCCATTTATGGGTATTTACATATTCATTGTATGACACTTCTTCAATGGGGTGTACGTTTCGAAAGTTACCCATGTCTGTAAGGGAACCTTTCACCCTCCTCTTTTTAAAAGACTTCTTTTGTTATGTCTTTTAATTCACATACTAATATGTTGGGATATGTTATCCTATATAATTATTGATGTAAATTTTATGTCCAAGTTATGAGATGCACTTTTTATCTCTCATCAACTAATTTTCTGAATTTTGAAGTGACACTGTTAAGTTGTCAAATTTTACCAAGGGAACTTTTTATCCCAATTTCGATTTATTTGGGTTCAATATGTAATTATTGAATATGTCATCCTTTGAATATGTGTGAATGAAATTTTATTGTTTTAAACTTAATATCCTTTTATATTGGGTGTATTTATATTTGTCACACGTAATTTTGAGATTTATGTATCCTTAATTTAAGGATACCTTCTTTATAAGGGATTTCATCACATTTTACATTTCTATTGAGACATCATTGTTGTTATACACCAATTCACTCTTATATGTTGTATATACTGTCCTTTGGAATATTATATAATGAATCCAATTATTCTCATGATATTATAATGTTCTTATTAAATGTTATTCCCCAATTATTGTATTCAAGTGTCTCTAATTTTGGTAAGAACCCTTTAACCAAAATATCGCTTTAAATGTTCTAATGATTTATTCTTATGAATATCCATGTTTTCAAAATGGTTTTAAGGATTTATTTATATGGATATTAATGGTTTAATATTTTAAAAGCTTCATGGTGTTATGGGACACTTTGATTCAAAAATCTATTTATTAAATATTTTAAATGGTTTTGAAAATGGTTTTTTTAATTGATTCATTATTTCAATATCCTAAAATGATATATTTTGATTGAAATGTGGAAATGTTATGTTTCCTTTATTCATGTTTTATGAGATACGATTATGTTATGGTTCTTGGGCATTGTTATGAAAACAGGTGGTTCCGTGATAAACTAAGGGCGGGTGAGCCCGATATATATCTCCAATGCATTGGGTAACGTGAAGGGGTTAAACATTAAGATTTTTCTGAAGAGATTTAGGCAATATACTGTGATGGGTTTTCCAAACATAAACAAGATGGTTACTCCCTACGTAATAATGTTATGAATGCCTCAAGTTACCTTTATTCCTTATGATTTCTATGTTTTATTCATGATTTGATGAGGTATGTTAAAGTGTTTCTGTTTTATGAGTAAAGTATGATTTCATTGATTCTTATGTATACATGTACTCATGTTTCCTTTCCATATTTTTATATCCCTTATTGTGCTTTTTATGCTCTTCCCATGTTTTTGAAATGTTTTACACAGGACATAAAGATGAATAGGGTCACGGATGGGATCAAGGAAAGACATGTTATCTTAAACATGGAACTAGACATGTTTCTTTTAGGATATTTTTTTATGGAAGCTTCGTAGAAGTGTCTACATTGTAATCTTTTGAGATTTAATAGTTGTATCCTAATTCTCTAAAACTCTAAACCTGAAAAGATCCTCAATGTGAATTATTCATTTAATTCAATATTAAGTACAGTTTAAGGACTGTGCCTTATAGTTGGTATCAGAGGTCGGTTTAGATAACTTTAGAGGTTAGAGTATTCTATAAGAATAATTGGAATTACTATAATGGAAAGGATATTAGAAAGAGACATAGTTTTATATAAAGTGAATGAATAATTATATCTTAGTTGTTATCTTCCTCATTAGTACATGATGGTTTTGTTGATATACTCACATTGACTTTTCTGTTTTTAGTAAATGGATGGATCTAGAAGGCACCAAAGTGACAATGGGTTTGAAGGAAACTATGGTGGTTCTATGATTAAGAGACTGGATGAAATGGGGGATTCAATGAGGAATCTCGTGGTAGTTCTAAACCAACTATCAAGGAGTCATGATCAACCGCTTGAACCATGGTATGTTCTGTAATTAATCATGTACAAGATGACCAATCGATGTGGAAGTCCAGTAATAATTATAAAGGTAACCATTAGGGTTTATATGATCCTTACTTTTTAGGAAATTATGGGTTACTCTATGATATGATGGAAAATGAAAGGCATGAGAAAAACTTGAAGTTAAAATATGTTATGATAATTTTTTAAGATTTTATCTCGTTTTGGGGAATGTTTTAAGAATTATATAGTTTCGGAAAAAGGACAACACGTAGACCACGTGGCAACCCGTCGCGTCAGACAGAGCTGCGTGAATCGAACCCACAACCAAAGTCCGACTGGTATTTATCGCCTACCACTGGACTACATGAAGTCCCTGGTTAGTTTGACTAATTATTTTTAGTTAGATGTTTTTAGGAATCTAGAGTAACATTATTCTGGGTTACCTATGGAAATTATTAACCTATCATAGAGGATATGTGATTAGGTTAATTACTTTTCAATATGAGAATTTAAGAGCAACTGATTTTATTTGGAGATAAAAGTTTATTTGTACCTTGGAAGACTATGTGACTAAATCCTTCAAATATTTGGGTTTCAATATTAGTTTGGATTACATTGAAGAATTTTATGGACAATTTTTTATCGAATGGTCTTCGTGGAACTTGGGGTTTTTTGGACAAATTTCGTCGATTAAGAATAGATTTTATTTTTATAAAGGATTATACTTTTGTGGATTATCTTATCTCATACTAACAATTTTGGTTTTGGTTTTTGTCTAAAAACATGGAAAATATATAGTTATCTTTTGTGGATTAGGTTATTCTCAAGAAGATGATTATAGAACTCTTAATGAGAACAAGTCTTCCTAAATACTCGTCTTTGGGAGAAAATATTAGTTTGATTAAGGAATCTGGTACAAGTTGAAAGTCTACGTGACATGTATGTTTCATTATGATTTAGTTAAGCTCAAAAATAAATTTCTCAATGAAGAGTAACTTAAAACAAAAATGTTTTCTGTTTACTTTTCCTACTGGGGAATCAAATATCGTTTAACCCACCACAGGTTTGTGATTTTCCTATGGTTAACTTTCTCCTAGACATGTTTACTATCACTCTCCCTCAGAACATGGCCGTTGGTTTTTTCTTCCATTTCAATGTTTTCTTACATGTAATACTAGTATGGGTTAACTTTTTTGGCCTTTGTAATTCTTTTTCTTTATTTTAAAGTGATAGTTTTACCGACTCTTGTTCTGATGTGGGATTTTCAATGAAGTTTCCAAGCCGAATTTTAAAAATTGCAAGGACACAATTCCCAAAATGGAGGAAGGATGTAACAGCCCAGGTAAATAAAGAATATGAAATTTTCATATTTTTCCATATTTGTGGATAAAATATCAATATTACATTAATGGGGACACTATGCTCGATGGCGTACCCAATACAAAACAATGAGTTTCTTGAGAATCTTGCGTTGCATTCTAATAATAATATAATATTATTTTAAATGGTAGTTAACGCCTAGCCATTATAATGGAGGGAATGAATGGAACTAACTAAAAAATTATTATATATGTTTGTCAAATATTTTTACTTTTATCAAATAAATGTTAGAGGCTTAAAACGTGAATGAATCCAATTTTATGCATAAATATTATAATATTTTTTAAAAGGTCGATTAACCACCTTTTGATGGTGAACGCTTTTTAAATCCACTTTTTGAAATCTTCATATGTTATATTGGACCAAATAAAATTCTACTTTCGAATCGGGACATCAATATTTACATTGTGTAAATTTTTGGTATTTTTCCGATAAAGTTCATTTTTTAATGAATAGTGAAAAATGTTCAATTTTAATTCAAAACCTCTTTTTAATCTAATTTATTTATATGATTAGATAATCTTTTGAATTGGTTTTAAAGTAAAATTATAATATTTTTTTTCCATTTATTCCAATAGTTCTCATAGGAATTAATTTCACTTTGAAATTATACTTAAACTAGTGTCAATCTTTTAATTGATATTATTTCTTAAAAACACGCTATTTGTTTTGACAGCGGGAATTAATTATTAAATTAATTAATGCAACTTATATGTTTTGAATTTTTTAAAATAGAAATCATTTTTGAATTCAGAATATCAAATATAGCTTTGGGTGAATTTTTGGTATTTTTCTGAAAAACATCAATTTTTGATGAATAGTGAAACCACTAAGTGGTAGTTAAAGAAACTGATTTTTAATTTAAATGAAACAGTGCCACTATGAAGCCACTTTGGTAGGAAAATGACATAAATAATGTTTTAATAATATGAAATGACCTAGACACATGTCCTACCCTCATTCTATGTGTCATGGACGACCAATAAAATCCATGTTTCATCTTGAGGACCCTATGAAGCCACTTTGGTAGGAAAATGACATAAATAACTTTTCATTTAATGTTAAAATTAAAATGTCACAAACATGTGTTGTTTTACTAAAACAATATTTACATGGGTTTATACAAGTCATATTTTTACTAAAAATATTAATTAGAAAGATAAAAAGATTTCCTACATCATGATATTTAATTTATAATTTTTATACACTAAATAAATTAAATTATTAATGACACCATGATGATGCAGCGATTACCTCATTATTTAACGATTTAAATAAAATGAAAATATAATGTAAATTATAAGATCAAGACTTGTCACAAACCTATTGGATGGGTAGATATTGAAACCTTATCACCTTATCCTCTAAATATATCCTTTTGGGACCTTTAAAATCCGGAAAAAATATATAATAACGAAATATTTTATAACATTCTAAGAGTGCCCCTCCTCTCCTCTTATAAAAAGCCCCCACCTCTACCACCTTACCCACATCTCTCAAGACTTTGCCTCAGAAAAACCCTGCCCATTTCATCTCTACACATCCCTCTCTTCATCATTGAAGCCTCACATTGGGAATAATCCTATTCAAGGAAGCTTATGAGCTCAAATCAAATATAGTTACCCGATTTAAAGGTAGTGTTCTCTCTTGTGTTCTTAATTTTTATTTTGCTTCTACGACCCTCTAAACTCATTTTATTCCTTTTTTTGTAACAAAACCAGTATATTAAATATACTATGATGTTATTATGTGAATTATTCGAGCTACACTTACACAAACCTTCATCTAATTGTTAAAAAACAAACTATTTTTGTGGATGGCGAATTACTGCCTCACGAAACGATGATTGTTCAATACTCTTTTAACACCTTCAAAGGTGGATATTAAGATGTCACTATATTTATATATGATATATAATATGTTTATGTTTTCCTTAAGCTTATATATTTTTCATTTATGGAATACCTTTATGGTTTCCATTATGGATAAATGTGATATCTTCATTTTAGGATGTGCGGACTACAGCCCCCTCATAGTGATTTGATTCGTTAATGCCATATGTGGGACGTATAAAGGATGGAATTAATGTAATTACATATTATATCCTACTGGATTTATAATATACCTTTATATAATTATTATTTCACACCATTTAATACAAAAAAATAAAAGAAATGAAAGTAGCGTTCATGCGTACGTACGACTTACCGTCTCCATGAACGGTACATTTCATTTCATATTTCCAAATGTTATATAATATTATAAGCACATATATATAATGGATATATATGTAATATATTACATCTAAATGATGGATATCATTCTGTAATTATAATATATATATCTTTCATTTTTGTTTTAATTCCATTAATATGACAAAAATTGAAAGTAGTGTTCATGTGTACGTACGACCTACTGTCTCCATGAACGGTGCTTTTAATTATTTATCTCCAAATGTTATGGAATAGTATGAAATGAATATATAAAAGATATATATGATATTTAAAACATCAATACTATTATGTATATTATTTACCTGTAACTACATGGAAAATTCTTTTCCAACAAGGTCAATTTTAACTCATGTACCGAATATCGAGAAAAACGTCTGATATAAACTCATTTTTTAACCAATTATTATAACATTATAATATGTGATATGAACTGAATAATAATCTTTACAGAGGGTCCTTATGAAATTATAAATTGAACAAATTTTATTATTCATGATATTAAAGAACGATCGAGTCATGTCGGACACGAGGTAAGGGATCTTACCCCTCCCTTTATTTTTTAGTACTCTCCTTTATGTCACTTCTTTTAAGCATCTCTTTGTTAAGTTGGGTGATGTTTTTTTATATTACTCTTTCTCTAAACTTTATTTTAATATGATTAGTGACCCTATTTGATCTCATCAATCCATTTTTGAAGTTTTATGTGGTGCCGTTAGGATGCTGAGTTTTCGTAAGGGATTTTTCGTCTCACTTTTTTTCCCGCGAGATTTATGGTACATTTGCCACCATTTCCTTTGAGTGGTGTATGTACTGCCTATTATTATACTCCTTTTTTACTATAATTCCATTTATGGGTATTTAAATATCCATTTTATGACACTTCTTTAATGGGGTGTACGTTTCGAAAGTTACCCAAGTCAGTAAGGGATCCTTTCACACTACTATTTTTAAAAGTCTTATTTTTTTATGTCATTTAATTCACATACTATTATGTTGGGATATGTCCTTCTATATCATTATTGATTTAAATATTATGTACAAGTTATGAGATACCCTTTTTATCTCTCAACAACTCATTTTTGGAAATTTGAAGTGACACCGTTAGGCTGTCAAATTTTACCAAGGGAACTTTTTAACCCAATTTTGATTTCTTTGGGTTCAACATGTAGTTATTGAATATGTAATCCTTTGAATATTTGTGAATGACATTTTATTGTTTTAAACATAATATCCACTTATATTTGGTGTATTTATATTTGTCACACTTAATTTTGAGATTGATTTATCCTTAATTAAAGGATACCTTCTTTATAAGGGATTTCATCACATTTTACATTTCTATTGAGTCTTCATTGTTGTTATCCACCAATTCACTCTTATATAGTGTATATAATGTCTATTGGAATATTATATCATGAATCCATTTATTCTGATGATATTATAAAGTTCTGATTAAATTTTCTTCCACAATTATTGTATTTAAGTGTCTCTAATTTTTGTAAAAACCCTATAACCAAAATATCGCTTTAAATGTTTTAATGATTTGTTCTTATTAATATATATGTTTTCAAAATGGTTTTAAGGATTTATTTATATGGAAATTAATGGTTTAAAATTTTAAAAGATTCATGGTGGTATGGGACACTTTGATTCAAAAATCTCTTTATTAACTGTTTTAAATGGTTTTGAAAATAGTTTTTTAATGGATTCATTATTTCAATATCCTAAAATGTTATATTGTGATTGAAATGTGGAAATTTTATGTTTCCTTTATGCATTTTTTATGTGATACGTTTATGTTATGGTTCTTGGGAATTGTAATAAAAATGGGTGGTTTTGTGATAAACTAAGGAAGGGTGAGCCCGATATAGCTCTACAATGCATTGGGTAACGTGAAGGGGTTAAACGTTAAGGTTTATCCGACGATATTTAGGGAATATACTGTGATGAGTATTCCAATCATAACAAAGAGGGTTACTCCATACATAAGAATGTTACGAATGACTCAAGTTACTTTTATGCCTTATGATTTATATGTTTTATTCTTGATTTGATGAGGTATGTTAAAGTGCTTATATTTTATGAGTAAAGTATGATTTCATTTATTCTTATGTATACATATACTCAGGTTTCCTTTCCATATTTTTATATCCCTTACTAAGATTTTTATAATCATCCCAAGTTTTTGAAATGTTTTACACAGGACTTAAAGATGAATAGGGTCATGGATGGGATCAAGGAAAGACATGCAATCTAAAACATGGAACTAGACAAGGTTCTTTTAAGAGTTTTTTTAAGGAAGCTTAGTAGAAGTGTCTTCTTTGTAATCTATTGAGATGTAATAGTTATGTCCTAATTCTCTAAAACTCTAAACCTGAAAAGATCCTCAATGTGAATTATACATTTAATTCAATATTAAGTTAGGTTTAAGGTCGGGGCTTTATAAATAATTAACAATATAATTCATTTAATTTATTTAGAACTCAATGTGTTGGGATTTATATATAAAATAATCATTATTTTGATCACTTAAATGATCCTATCCTCAAGTATAAATACCACCCACACGATTCCTTTTAGACCTGAAATCAACACATATCCTCAAATCATGGGAAGAACATATTATCCTCACTCTCCCCACGTACATGTTCTTACGTTACAAATAAATTAATACTTCCATTGTCCTCAATGGGTCCTCTATATTGGGGATGCCTAAGATATAATTTTCTCTAAATAACTGCTGTAATTTTTTTTCTACTTCATTATTATATCTCTCATCTATAAATAAATAATAAATCCATAAAAATTAAAAATAAATCATTATTTTCATAATTGAATATATTATTAACACCCCTTTTATTACATCCTCTTATTAATAGAATCAAATGTATTGTCCAAATAATGTCTGTTAATATCCCTTGTAAATAAGGATTTCATTTTTATTACATTAAAACCATCATAAATGGTCATTGAATATTATGGTTAAATTATATTTAAATAGATATATTATTTAAAATTTAAGGTTCATGAACTAATATATACTCAAAATGGTATATATAACAAAACATGTTCAATAAGTATGGAATACCAGCTAAAATAAAATAGTCATTTATCATTAATATATTATCTAATGAATCATCCTAAGGTTACATATAAAAATAATATATTTTAGAATTTATACATATACAATTACATTAATAAAATTTCATTCCACATATACTGTTTTATTTCCATTTTACAAGATAATCCATAATTATACCGAAATGAACCGATCATGAAACCATGAAACAAATTCACATGAAACAATGAATATATTGAAATATTAATTATGAATTGGATATAATAATCTATAAATGTATCATATAAGTTATTATTAAAAATAATAGTGTTTTTATGAGATTATATCAATATATAAACTATTATATAGGATGATAATTAACACAGAACTAATAGAATGTGTTGTGTAAGGGGTTTCTCATCTCACATCATCTTCTATGAAAAATGTGACTTATTTATTGAAATTGGTGTTTGATTACATCACATTAATACATAATAACAATAATATAAATATATTCATGGTCTAAAAAAATTAATATATAGATATAGCATTTATTGGAAAACCATGTCACTAATTACAAGTGGTCATGGACTTTATATCAATCTCATTTCATATAGTCTAATATTTATGCCATACTCTCCCCTTGTTTTATGAAGTGTATATACAAACACATTGACTTATAGCTTCAATAATGAATTAATTATATTGTTTTTAATTTTTTGAAAATTTTATTTGTTCATGGGTCCAGGGTTGAAATATTCAAGTTTGTTTAAGATAAATTGAAGGCATAAAGGATTAATTGTCAAATCCTTTTTTACATGTCAATATTAATGATATAATTTTACCTTTTTTATATGGATTTAGAGGGATTGTAAATGATATTTAATTTATAATTTTTATTTACCTATAGGGTATTCAAAAGTAATTTTTTTCATATTTTACAAAGAACATTTTTACAAATGACAAAATGAATGGTCTAATTTTAACATGAACGATAACAAAAACATTCCCTCCGACTAGAAAATTATATAATTTCTATCATTCATTGAAATATTAACGATTTCCATAAATGAAAAAACATGTTACATTATTTTTCTTTATTGGGTATTTAAAATTTTTATTTTAAATGAATACCATATTTTTATATGAAACTATTTTTTATATGGGTTTTGTACGAGTTCTTCCTCAATAAAATATCTATGATTTTATTATAGAATTATTATCTATTTAAACAACATTTGTGGAATATTATTTTAAAAGTAAGTTAGTCTATTAGGTTATCATTTGACATATTTTATTTAATGGTTTATGATCAGTTTGACTATGCACTTTTTATTTAGATACCTTTGATTGTTTCTTTTTAATGTTTTCGCATTTTGTATTATACTTATTAATACGAATGTAAATGTTATTTGATATTCAACCCTTTATTATGAGGAATTAATTGAACTTATTAATTGTTGGCTAGTGACCAATATATCCTTTAAATTTATAAATTTGTCTCATGAGAAAATGTGGGGTAGGTTTAGGCCAAGGCCTTACCCATATATTAGATTATTCGTTGGAAGACATGATGATGATAGATTCTTATAAACAATCCATGAATGTATTAGATTAATATTATGAATCCTAGATATTATTTTTTAGATGTTTTTATTTATGTATTCCATCATTATGAATTATTTTATTGATATTAAATGTGACTGATCAATCCACAGTTATGCTTTAATTTTATGTGATTATTTATAAGGAATTATTTGATCATCATTTATTATTGTCATATTTTTATAATGTTACTGATTAATCAACATGTGTTTCAGTTATTTACCATGGAATATTGTTTATTCATTATTTACTCAAGGCCTCCACTATATGTTAATCCCTTATTGAGAATTTGATCCTACCTCTTTATTATGATTTATTATCCGCTAGATTTCTAAGAATATTATTATGATTTATATAAAGGGTTTTGAAAAGGGGAATAATGATGTTTTCAAAGAATTTTTTTTCTAAAATGTAATATGATTTCTAAATATTTATTTACATTAGCAAGACTAATAAAAAAATTACATTTTCAATAATATTTATTATATCACATGCCAATATAATTAATATAGGAACTAGTACCAAGCTACTAGATTTGGTGTAATTATAAAAATAATAAAAGGAGGAGCAAGAACCATGGGACGTGGCCTCATGGGGGGTACATAATCTTGACGAAGAGTGAGGCTATGATTTTTTTGAAATTTCATGTAATGTGAAATGGATAAAATTCAATTTGTAATTACCCATGGCACTATTCACAGTTCGTCTACATGATTTTACAAATCATGCACCAACTATGCACCACATAAAATGATCCGATAAAAAGTTTCATAGGTTGGTTGTTAATTAGAACTACCCATATAACAATTTTAAGTGTTTTCATTGTCAAAAATAAATAGTTTCTATAACATTGTCTCTACATGGTTAAGACTAATCATGTTATATAACCATGGTACATTCTCTATAGCACCGAAAAATAAAAACATTATTTGTGAAACTATTAGGGATGTGAGATAAATAATAGATACTAATAAATAAATAAATTAATAGATATAGAAAATGTCAGGTTGTGATAACTTTCCCTATTATAAGGATTTATTCCCCCAAAATTCTACAATATAAAATTTTTATCTGGGTGAGTATTATAATTTCAACTTCCCTAATAAAGGGATTAATCATGAAATTATGACTACATGACTAATGAATCCATCCTTGAAGAACAAGATTGAAAACAATAATATAATTAACTATCCTAAGAGTATAAAATTCTAAGAGAAATTTAGTCTCAAAAATTGTAATACAAATACATCAATGGGTCATCACTAATGAAGAAACATCTTATGAAGAGTAATAGATTAAACTCTCAAAATATACATTATAAATAAGGATAAATACGAACCAAGGATAGAAAATCAAAATAATCCCCATTATATCCCACTCCAAGTCTCTTTATAAAATTCTTAAAAAAAATCCATGATTTTAGTCTTCTCAAATGGAGAAGAGACATTTCAGAGCATATAGGGTTAAAATAACCCACCCAATGAATAAAATCCATATCTAAAAGAAGATTCAATGTGAAATTATCACTATTATTTGAATGCGGTTAAAAAAAGAAATTGCTTACACAGTATTATATTAATCATTGGAAACCATCCCATTGAATAATAAAAAAACATATAAAATTGTAGTGGAAAAAATTTCATTAAACAGAGTAAAGTTTTCTATAAAATAGAATTTTATATAATCATAATACGATATAATATATGAATCTCATTGATTATTTAAAATTAATAATAAATTGAAAAGAGGAAATATGAATGATTACTTAGGAAATGTTATTAAAATTATTAAAGAACTAAACACATATTCATGAAGAGTATATTTCATTAAATGAAAGGTATTTGTGACGACCAAAGGATACCCATTTGGTGAAAATAGATTTCATCAAATGTCTTCTTAAGCACAAAAATGAAATTAATAGGAAAAATTGATTAATAGAACATTACAATATAATAATAAATTGTAGTTTCAACAGCATTAGGTTCAATAGGTGAACCCATGGACCCTCTAGATGGATTGATATGGATCCAAAATTATTTTGAGAAACAACAAGATATAGCCTCTATACATAACCCAGAAAAAAAACTACCACATGTATTAGTTTGATAGTGACATATTATATTTATTTCTATATCTTTCCTCGCTAGTGACATGCCCAAAACATGCTTCCAAAATATTACAATAATAAAAAACCCAATAACCTCCCGATTATAGTACCCACCTACGCCAACATAACATGATTTACCATCTCTTTATTGTTCATTTCTATGTAATTCCGATTATAAACGAAACATAATATAATTATTCCATTCTATATAATATATATTTTTTCTAAATTTACCACTTCACTAAGACTTTATATTTTATAAGTCATTCAGAAGAAAACACATATGAATGGTATGCTTCATGGGACATTTTGAAATATTTGGCCTTCATGGATTGCTTCATGGAAATATATGAATGGTATGGAATTAAATCAGAGAAAAACATGAATATCCCATCATAGAAATATGACCATGAGGGATTACATAAATTTTCATTTCATTAAATACTATTACCACTTTAGGTATAATTTACTTAATGAAAATTGTATTGGGGTCTTCCTCTGATGGTAATCTAAGTGGAATTTTCTTGATAGTGGAATTCCACCACATTCAACTTTGTCCTTCTTGAATGAATATATCAAACTGAATCATAAGAGTGTCATGGAGGAAGCTATAACCAGATCTCCTCAATTTATAGTAGACATTTCACTAACTCTTGAGAATAAAATGGAACAAATAAGGGATAATGATTTTGAAATTTGAATTCCATTATAAAATAACGGTGGAGAGATTTAAATAAAATACCACTACGTTGCAAGTACATATAAGATGGGAAATACTATATCTAATGGTTATTCATTAACCAAAGGGTTTTAACAAGTCAATTCACCCACATATACCTAATGTGTATCCATAGGATTTTAAAATGGGTGTTATTTAATATTAAAAGTAGTTTTTATAAAGTACATAAATTCAGACAAAATTAATAAGAACCCACTACTCATATTTATATAACAATTGATGATAGAAATAATACCCATTATACCTCAAAACAAATATATGAAATTATTATATTAAAAAATTTTAAATGAAACAATCCACTACCCATCAATTTTAATTTTAAAATAAAAAATTCATTCCATTACTATAAAATCCCATTATTATTTTTTCAATATCATTTTCTAATTTAATTAATCAAAAATTAGCTACACCTTAATTTTCAATAAAATTTAGGATGGAGTGTATTTTAATATATCACAATACAATATTAACCAATATGGAACTATATAAACTATTTTTCAATATCAAAATATAAAAATATTCAAACCCCTTATTTTACAATATTTCTAAAACAATAGTCAATCCATTCAAAACCAATTTCAAATTTCAAATAATTTTAAGAATAGGTGATCATTATACTTTTGAAATAAAATTAAAATGAATAAATATATCCATTAAATTAAAAATTAACCACTAAAAAACATTATATACCCAAAAATGTTAAATATAAGAAAAACGACACATAAAGAATAAAAATATATAAAATTTCAAAGAATAAATATTTTTGTCAATTTAGGACACATAGATTGGAAAACCATGACCTGACCATGTGAGTCTAATGAGAATCCATCTTGAATGATACATATATATTTCACATGGGTTTTTGAACTATTCCTAGTAAGAAAAAAACCCCTGAAATTTCCCAATTTCATGTTCTATAAAAATATAACTCATTAATTCTAAATATCATAAAGATAAAATCCATTAAAGAAATAAATTCAAAAACATCCTAATCAAACATGGATTGCAGACATAATCATTTAAAACTACCCTTGAAATTATAACTTTATCTCCAATGGGTGGATTTTGTAAACCCTTCTCAGACTAACCTCTTGAATTAAAAATTCCAACCACAATACTACCAAGAATCTCAAAGAATAATGGGTGACTAAACATAATTGGGCTTCCTAAGAACATATATCCCTAAAAGAAATTTTTGATTAACCATCCAAGGGATTCCCCTTGGATGGTAACCGGACTATGCCTCTGACATCCGTAATGTATGTTTCTGATAAACTCATATAGGTGAAATGTTCTAGATGAATCAATTTATAATAATGTGAATTATTTTTTCACAAGGGAAATCATTAAATGAAAAAATATGTCCTATAAATATATAGTGAACATTCCAAATCAGATTGTATCATTTTAATGAAATAAATGGTCACATAATAAAAAAATTCCAAATTAACCATAAATGTAATGGTGTGAAATGACAATAAACAAAACTTATAATAAGGTAGAACAAAACAAATAGAAATATAAAAAGTATTCTAGATATAAATTTTAGGTGGAAATGAAAATATAAGGATTGAAAATATATATCAAAATAGACTAACAATATAGGATAAATCCCTAACCCTTTTCTCTATTAATCAAGTGAAGTGTTTTCAATAGTTTTCATCCATATTCAATTCATGAGACCTATAAATATCCACCACACCCATAAAAATCATCAAAACATGGGAAAGATATAATAATTATAAATGTGAAAATACGTTCTTAGTATTTCACCCCACCTAGTAAATTGTAACACATTAAAATTAGGACTAAAAGAAGATAGTCTTAAAATAAATATCTTTAATTAAAATAATTTTTCTATATTCATTGGAAAAAATGATGAGTTACTGTTTTTTAAAAATTATTTTTATGGGAAAATATGAATTCAAGTCAATACCCTTTATTTATATTTATGATAGAATACATCCAAGTGATTTTTTTAAATAATAAACAATATATAATTCCACTATGATGTCATTATGTGAAAATAATTTGAAAACATTGCATCATGGATGACTAGGATCTATTATGGTAATTTTGGATGATGATTTGCAACTACTAAAAAATGTTACCCGCTAATGAATAACAATCTTTATCAAATTATGTTAACCTTACTTACAGAACTAATGAGAACACTCAATTATAATAAAAAATTAAAATTATCAGAGACATTATTTAAATAATGACTATACACTAAGGAAACATATATACCTAAACATCCAACCTAGAAACCCATGGTTACCTATGGATATAAAATAGTGGACAATAAATTAACATTTAAAATAAATAAATAAATATACATATATATATTCAAGAAATCCTATCGTCTATAACTCTAGTAAATTCTTATATACAACTATCATTAAATATATAAAAAATTCGATACCTTCACCATAGAAAACACTGAAATAAATCTAAACCGTGATACGTTTATAAAATTAAATCATAGATATTTAATTTTTTTATTAATTAGAGGAACTAATTTATGAGATATTTATTGATATAAAATAAATGATACATTAAAAAAATTAACATCAATTAGTTTACATAAAATAACTAATACGATGATTTAATTTTTTTATAAATATTCATTTTAAAAATTTTATTTTAGGTAATACAAACTCTATTTAGGTGAAAAATATTATTTTTAATAAGCTATGTTTTATATTAAAAAATTTTAAATTCCCATTCATGTTTAAATGATATGAAAAAATAGTAATAAGTAATATATCACAATTTAATTTTCTCATTAAAATTGGTTTTTATAATTTTTTAATTTAATAAAACAATGATTTATAAATTTATTAATATTATAGTAAAAAAATAACTTATTTCTTTTAATTCCTCAAATAAATATTACCTTTTTAGGAATTTTGGTTAATTTTCATGAAATGTCTATGTTTTAATCTGGCATGGAGTTTTCAAAAATGATGTAAATATTTATACATTAAGATTATGTAAGAATTACATAGAAATTTATAATTAATTTTTCGTAATAAAGTTTTTATTTTATATAGAAATATATTTATATAAAAATATTTTTCAAACATATAAAGCCTATAAAAATAATTTTTTTAACTCATTAAATTGTTTCTTTACTATAAAAAAATTTAATTTCATAATAAACTATTTTTAATAGAAATGTGGTTATAGATTTCAATAAAATCCACATAAAAATATTTTCTTATGATAAATAAATTTATTTCACTAAAATTATAATTCAATATTGTTTAACAATCTATATAAATTTTACTCTAAAAAATTATATTTCCCTAAATACGGTTTGTTTGATATTTTTTGTATTTATTTTAAAATTTACTTTTCACACCATTAGAAAATGTAGATTATATAATGATTTTAGAAATTGATATTACAAGTATCAAATTAATTAAATTTATAAATTAATCATTTTTAATAAAATTAATTAGTGGGGTTTAATGTTAATTACTATATAAAAAGAGAAAAAAATAAGTCAAAAAAACCTATATATCCTCAATGTTTTATTAAAAAATATTTTTCAATTTGAGTTCCAACACAAATTAATTTTAGTCTCCATTATTGAATCTTTAATCGTTATTGGTAACCATAACGTAATTAAAATCTAAGGGTTACCTTCAAAAAAACCCTTCTCTTCACTTATAAAATGGTAACATATCCACCCCCTCAAGAGACACCATTATATATAATATAAATTTCAATATATAACATTTGTATCCTTAAAGAATGTTTTAAAAATTTCAAAATATGCAGATCACCATTATTTATCAAAAGTACTTCCTTTCAAATTATAATTCAATAAAAAATTCAAGTCTTTAACATGGGTATTATGAACTACATCGTTTTTTATTATAATTACTCCTTTAAAATTTATTCTATCAAAACTAATATATTTATTATAGTGAAATATATATATATATATATATACATGAAAATGTTACTAAATATAGGTAATTAATTTTTTTTAATTCCTTATACCCATACATTATACGAAATAAAACAGATGTTCGTGCATTGTGGAGACTTCAAACTCAATGACATAACAAGTTTCATTTTATGAAAATTCATTAAAAGGACAGAAATACGGAAAAAATTACAAGATAAATATGATATTTATGATATAATTAATGTCATTATATTTGAAATTAATAATATATTTATGATATTATAATCCAAAATTTATAATTAATTAAATTGTTTAAAAATAGTGAATTAATAGGAAAATGATCCCTTTTTCTATATAATGACTTTGAATAAATTATATTCAATTTATAATTACAATAAATTATGATATATCAGACTAAAATTAAATAAATAATTTCATTATTATCTTGTATAATTATAGTACAACAAAACCACCTCATAGTTATTCATTAAATAATGATATGTTATGGTTTTGGTCAGTCCAATCACCTAATTAAAAAATATTATGGATTTATATAAATAATTATATTGAGAACATAATTATTGAATAATAATTATAAAAATGTTTATTTTATAAATTTTATTTTATTATCATGTGTAATAAAAATTTTCAACTATTGATAACAGACCATTCGATCAGCATGTATCAGAGAAACATGCCTATTAATGATTCAATCTTCAAGGATTAAGAAAAAACACTAATGGTATGAAATTGAAAAATCATAAATTATTATAAAATAAACTAAATTCAAAATTAATATCTGATTAATTATGAACATTGGAAGAATAATGAATAAAAACTTTTATTAGAAAACTAGAACAAATAATCACGAATATAACCCCCCTAATGTGGAAAATAATATGAATTCATAAATAGGATGACTATTTATTAAAATTTTGAATAATAAAAATCTGAGTAATGTTATAATTTAGGTTATTATGGAAACTATTTTTATTATATAGGTTTTTAGAGTTTCTTATTTTTAATTGTAAAGACGAGTTAATGGTTTTCATCTCAAATTCCTCTCATGGAGATATGATTATTATAATGATTATAAATTAAATTATATGGGGTATTTAATACATATTTGAGATATAATAACAAGATATATCTATTAATAATGTAATTTAATGTTCAAATAAAAAAAATGTTACAATTTTTTTATTAATGATTTAATCAAGCCGCTATGTTTAACATGGTCTCCATTCTAATTCGTTGTCACGTGTTATATATTATGCCTCATTTTTTCCATTGTATCGTGTTATATTGATTTAATATCCCATGTATTTTATATAATTTTTTTAAAATTTAATTGGAGATAAAATAAATATAAAGGTTATTTCATCATGGTTATTTTGATTCAATTGTTTCTCTAATAGAATGGATTTTTAGCAACTCAATTGTCATTAACCGAGTTACGATAATTTGTAGAGGTTATTACAAATAAATTTGGTATATAATATTTTTTTAATTATCTAGATTTTAACTAAATATTATTGTAATATATACATTCATATCTAATTAAAATATTGGAAAATATTTTTAATTCTGGGGTTATGTTCTTTTAAACCCATCTTTTTTTCAATCTTTCTAGGGACTATTATCATCTAATTCAAGTGTTTACTTGGTTAAATACTAATTTATCTATATGGGGTGAACTTAAAGAATAATATAATTAACACTATATTTTGTTCACAGATAAATTATGTAATTATATTGACATTATGAACATATTAGAATTATATCTCATGGTATTCTAATATAGAAGATTTTTAGAAAGTTAATGATGTATTGTTTGACTATACAACTTCTTTCTTGATATGAGTTATGATAATGTTATCCATTTTATTGAAATATGTAAATTATTTACATTTATTATGATTATTAAATTATAATTAAGTTTGATTATGTATTCAGTTTTAAATTCAACATTATACGGTCATCAAATTATTATCCATTAGAGGTTCCTCTAGGAATTAAAAAAGGTCATGATAAGGCATATAGTGAATTCATTGGACAATATCAGGTGACATATGAAGACATAATTTATATAACCCCATATTAATAGAGATGTTTTATAATAAAAAATAGGATTTATTACATGCGGTTTTGCTACCCTATTCTACAAGATGTATTGAATATGGGTTTGACGACAAGTAAATGTTTTGGTACAAATCCTTAGTAGAATGTTTTAAGGAAGAAAATTATAAATTCTATAAATATGAAATTTTTATATTTGATATCAATTGTTCTATTTATTAACATGCATTTATCATACTTCCAGTTTCATGTTTATTATTTATCAATAGTATTTACCAATTCCATCAATAATATATATCCCTTGATAATTCTTTTATTGCTTCACTTAAATGTATCCCTTACTGATTGTTTGACCCCATACCATTATTATATATAAATATTCTATGTTATGAATAATTGTAATAATTGTAATTTTTTAGGGATAGATCGTGTGGATGAATTTATGGGATATTATGATATTTCATTATTTATTTAGTAGTTTTACATATAATGGAAAAAAGAAATCAACGTATAATGAACAAGGAATTTATAATATTGAAATGTTTCTAAATTATATAATGTTATAAACTAGAAAAAAATATTATTATATAATTGATTAAATATTGTATAGTAATTTTTTAGTTAACTATTCTTTTACCTAGTCTTTCAGAGTTCTTATCAAGGCAGGTATGTATCTATGATCAAAAAAACAGGGAGAATGTATATGGAGAATCATTATTTTTATCAACTGAATGGTTTGAAAATATTTAAAATATACATTTTTATTGAGGATAATTAATGTGTTTATTGTATTTTCAATTGTATAATAAATCATTTTAGATAGTATATGATTTAATGTTATGGAAATAATTCACATTTTGATTTTTCATTATGATAAATATTGTCATTAAAATATAAGAATAAGTCTACATATTGGATAAAATCCTGATGTTTTTTAAAATTATAGATTATATATTTTTTCTGACAATACAACTCTCTATTCAAAATAAAAAATTTATAAAGTTGTGGAATAGATACATCAATGGTTACTCCCCAAAAAAATAACAATTGAGCGTTGATTCAATAATCACTATGGTATATAGTGAATGAGCCTAATACTTTACACCTATATAGAAACTACTATGGGATGTTATTTTGATAATTAAATTCCATTTATGATCCATTTTTATAGATTATATATTTATTTATACTAATTATATTACAAGACCTCATTGATAATTAACTATTGATAACCAATGAATGAACAATAAGAGGTATATGTTTATTTTAATGTAGCATATGGTAAAAATATTTGTCATAATGGTACATATATTTAGATTTATGTTTTGATATTATTTTTATGAATATTATCATAACCAATTTGGTTTTTCTATTTTTAAATAGGATCACAAAAATAATGATGATAAAGGTATGTATTAAGAAACCGCCATGTATTATAAATGTATAAGGGAAAATATTTATATGGATGAAAATATGACTAAATGATTATTATGATAATTTCTTTTATTTTTCATATCATACATATGGTAGTTTTGTTGATATTAGAATTAAAATTAAACCATGATATTCCTTGTTATTTTCATTAGTGGTGTATATTTATCAATGTTTTTCTCTTATAATATTAAATTTAAGATGATTGTGTGAAAGATCTAAAGATTTTTCTTCATTACTTCCACATTAAGGGTTTTAAAACATAGAATAAATGAACTCAATCATGACCAAAAATTATTCTATTAAAATTATTTATATTTGAAATCTAATTAAGAAGTCAAGAATGTCGTATTGATAACTATTTTCTTAAAAATATACATGAAATTGAGGTAATAAAGGGTTGATAAATTTATTTTATTAAAGTAAGTTAAACATTATTCATTAAATTTGAAATTATTATACATTTAGTGAATGATTTACACAAGATATATTATGTCATGATTATCTAAATTTTTGGATTATGATATATATAGTATATTTTGGGACATTCTGATATAATAATAAATGCATTCTTGTTATAAAGATAGATTTAGATTTTGGAAGTATATATAATATCATTGAGGTTTAATGTCTTAAATATTTGAATATTTTGGGAAATTTTATTACTAAGAGTATATTATTAGGGAATATACGTACTTGTTTATAGGGTGTTTTGAATTATTATTGTGTTTTGTGAAAGTATTTGTTAATTTTATGGACCATATATTTATATGATTAATGGTTTTAGAAAATTTTTAGAATTTTCATCAAATTCGTTATCTCTATTTTATAAATTAGGTTAATATTTATGAAATAACAAAACACAATGTAATCTAGGTTCAACCAAGAATGATATTAGTTAATCCAAGAGAGATATAGCTCAAATGAAGTCTGATTCTATTTGACATATAAGAACAATACCCTTACTTAATTTTTTTATAAAGTGGTTCATCATGAGATTAAATTTTACTATGGTTATTTTTGATATTTATCTTATACAAACATAACCCTTGTTAAAAAAATAGAAATGAATGTTGGTTTCGGAAAACCAGATAAAAATATAATCCATGGAATATTTGTAATGAATATCAATAAAAAAACTAATAATATATGGGAAGAAGTGACAAATCATGAGGTTATTATAAACCTAATATAAATAATTAAAATTATAAATGTAAACACAGTAAAATAAATTACATAATAAACAACAGAAGGTAAAAAATAGAAATTTGGTGTCCTAAATGATTATATAATGAAGATTCAATTTCAAAAATGACATCAATAATGGAATAATAATTGGGGAAATTTACTCAATGTGATGTTTAAATTATAAAAACATTGAGTTAAAAGTCATCATACTCATAAGTGTTTGTAAAATAAAAGACATAAATATATTCAATATTTCAATTGAAAATGAGTTGGTAAATATGTGAATCAACTTCCAAATAAAATGGAAAATTAGGGAGATAGTCCCCAATAAGCATGGGATCAAGGAATATCCAAATGAAATAAAAATGATAATGAATCATATTGGGAGTTTTTAGGTAAAGTATTCTAGATTCCAATATAAATTATGTTTTCAATAAATACTGGTGATTAATATATAAATAAAAAAATACAAAGGTATGATTACCATATAAATCATTTTTATTGTTCTTGGGTGGTTTTTTTCATGGATCTATATCTTCATCCCTTATTAAAATTAAATGTGAAATTTGGAATTGGTTAGCTAACTTTAGAAATAAATTAAAATTACTTTTATTATAGATAAATATCATTCCATATCAAAAATAAAACCATGATCATTTATAGGTGTATATAAATGATGAGTTCTCCATAGATATTATTATTATCTTTTGAGTTAACTTTTTTTAAAGTGATTTAATTAATGGGGAGCCAATAAAACCTGAAATTATAATATACGACTACCTTTAAATAAGTCTATGTGTTATATAGATTTTTCTATACTCAACAAAAAACTACAATAAAACCATGATTTATTTAGAATTTGAAAATCCTAACATTCAGTTACATTGAATTAATTAGAGTAACTGGTGTATGAGATATTTATAGAATGAAAATAAATGCAACATTTACTTTGAATATATTTCAATTAAATTACTATAAATGTCTAATATGTTAATTTTTTTTGAAGTTATTATATTAAAAAATTATATTTTCAATGAATCAAATTTATATTTCATGAAATATTGAATGTTTATAAATTAGGTATGATAATAAAAATTTATCAACACAAATTTATTTATTAGTAAATTGGAAAAATGAATAATAATAATTATTATTTAAAAATTTAACTTTATAAATAGAATGAGTAATTAATTATATTTTAATTATTTTAATTAAAAACTATAAATTTTCTAATTTTAAATTAATTTAAATGTACAAAATTAGTGAACTACTCATATAGAAATTCAATTATTAAAATTTTTTTAAATGGTTGATTTTGTGTGTGTTAAAATTCGGGTTTCCTTAAAATTATATTTTTTATGCCTGTAACAATTTATAATAATGTACTATAAATATAAATAATACTTATTTTTAGTCAAATAATACTTTGTGAAAGAAAAAAAAAATTAATGTATTGTTTTATATAATAAAATATGTTACTATTATATACTCAATATGTTGATATGTTTTATTTAAATGCTTTATTTTCAGGGGAGATACCTATTCAAATTATATTTATATTCTCATAAATATTATATTTTTTATAAAAATCTTTTAATTTTGATTTTTTAAAAAAGGATTCCAAATTATTTTACCATATTTATTAATTTAAGTCCATGAAGCTTTATTTTATAAAAAAATATTTTCTTACAAAATTAAGTGTATTTATTTTGAAATTATCTTTTTAAACTATTATATATTTTATTTTATAAAATTATATTCAAATATGAAATTATTCTTAATAAATAATTATAATAGTTCACAATTTACTTCATAAAAATTTATTACATTCAAATTAAAAATTAATATGCATGGTAAAATTATATTCCAATATAACAAAAAAGTTAAAATATTATACCATAAATAGATCACTATTTTTTTGGAAAATATTTTTTGTGATCATTTTGAACCCAAATAAATTATAGTAATTATTTGGTCTATTTAGTATCCTTTTCATAGAATAAATTCCATATTTTTTTGAAAATTAATGAGTTACTCCCAAAACTACCCATCCATGACATTTAAAAGTGTAACACCTCTAACTTTTCATAAAATAACATTACATTAAATTTCATCTTCAAACTCTACTAATTTAATTCCAATATAACACTATCCTAGTTTTAAAAGGATCTAGTCACTATTATTTATCATGATTACTTCATTTTGAAGGAGATAATATTTAAAAAATTCTTCTCCCCGACATTAGTATGGATTGTCGGCCAATTCTTCCATATGAAGGGTCATAAGGATCACAAAATAAGGCCCAAAGAATCTCTAATGAAAATGGACAAGTTATTAAAATTGAATTAATGGGATCAATATATAATTATAAATTCCTTTATTATCCTACAATGTTATAGGGACAATGTAAGGTGTAATGAATATAAATTTTTGTTCCCATCTATAAAACCAAAGGGCCCAAATGATTCAATTAATTCCATCCCACCATTCTGTATGGGAAATGAAATAAGCACACTACGATTGAATCATCTTCTTATATACATATCAATTCGAGCTGAGATTTTTCAGTGTGAAATGGAATATATATTAGGATGACATTTTTGAAGAAAGCACTCGGATTTTAAGGCATCATACTATTCAAAAACCCATTGACAATTCATCCATAAAAAAAGTGTTCATAAAAATGGACAATTAAAAACTATTTAGTAAAATAGTCATATCGGTTGATCAAATATTAAAATGGCCACCAAATTTTTAGGGATTATAGTACACATCAATATATATAACATGTAAGCAGATATCTTTGAAATATTTAGCTGTCTGAATGACCAATCTAGCGAGACATGTGGATGGAATGATTTAGAATACAAATAGTCAAACTCTTTTAGCTATAAATACATCCCCCTCATTTAATTAAAAATGGTTGGAATTTCATTATATATGATAATATATTGTAATGAAAAAAGCCTTTCCAATGTTTTGAGAGTACCTTCCATACTCATATTTTTTTAATATGTGACCTTTCCACATCAAATTTGTTTCATTTACTTTTGTGTTTTTCTTTGTTGCAATCTTCTACGTCTTGGTTATTTTAATTATATTTTAATGACTGTTTTTTCTTATTCATATACTATCCTCATTCACCTTATGTTAAATAATATTAATGATTTTAAAATATTGTAAATTCAGTTGAGTCAACTATCCTGATTTTTCTTTATCATTCAATTGATAGTCAGTATATAATGTCACTTTATCATTTTTCTGTGTGTTCGACGCGCCACTCTTTTATTATACATTTTTATATTTTATTATTCATTAATCATCAAAAAAATTATAACCAAATTAATAATAATTTAAATGGGTGAGTAAATATTTCATTGGGGTGTGTTATAATTTAGTTATATTATGCAACTAAGAGATTTTGTTTGATGGGTATTATTACAATTAATATTGTGTATGTTGAACTAATCATGTCATGGTATAATGACTTTTTTGTTTAATGAGTGGTTTAAATGGATTATTGGAACCATAAATACACTAAAATAAACAATATATCATTAATATTAGATCCCTATGTTTGGTTAGGGCTTGTATTATATCCTTAACATTAGGAATTCCAATCAATATTAACTTGTGAAGTTAGTGTTAATTTAATGCAATATAATGAAATGATCAAGGATATCTCAAGCATAAATAACTAATGATTAACTCACTCCAATATTTATCAAATAGTTATATCAATATTAATCAATCAATCATTTCATTTACATTCTACAAACAAACCATACCAATCAAAATACATTCAACTAAAATCATTCGACTATTAAAAATTTTAATCGTTGAGGATTCGATCTGAGTGACGCAATACACATTGGAAGAGCATCAGAACATTGGATGGTCGATTGGAAACAATTGGTGTCACATTAAAATGGTGTCCGATAGGGTAAAAATAATTAGACATTAGTTTTTTATTGTTAAAAAACATCAAAAAATAGTATTTAAAAAAACACAATGACAAACATGTCTTCCTCTTTCATCCAAAATCTATCTGAATTCCCCATAGCCTCCCAAAAAATAACTTAGATTTGTTTGGCCCCAAAATTGAGAGAACACTATTTCATCTTAGTAGGAACAATATAGATAATCAAATAAATCAAGAACCAGTCCTTTCCCAACCAATTCAATAAGATATGTCTAGTCATAGAGAACAAACACATAAAGTGATTTTCGCCCCTGATATGAATTACCTTCAACATGGTATTAAATTTCCAAACATAGAGGATGACTTCGAACTCAAATCCATTTTGATTCAACTTCTTTCTCATTTCCACAAGATAGCTGGTGTGGATTCATATCTCTACCTTAATGATTTCCATGTTGTGAGTTCTAACATGAATCCTCAAGGGGTTTCTGAGGAACAAATAAAACTCTTACCATCCCTTTCTCCCATGATTACACTGCTAAGTCATGAATTTACTACCTACCTCATGGATCTAAAACCAAATGGAATTACATCAAGTGACTCTTCTTAGACAAATTATTTCCTTTTTCTCGTACTACTTCTAGGAAAAAGGAAATAAGTTGTATTCTTAAACAGCCAAATGAATCACACCCTGAGTAATGGGAGAGGTTCAAAACGATTTTTTCAATCTGAAAAAATCTCCAAATCCCTAACCAAATAATTATCCAGTAATTCTATCAGATGTTACTGGATATGGAGAGAACAATCATTGATGCCGCAAGTGGTGGTTCTCTTGTTGATACATCTCCTGCTGCTGTAAGACATCTCATAAGCAACATGGCTATAAACACACAAAAATTTCATTCTTGAGCACATGATGGTGTCAAACATGCTTAAGATAATCAATATAAAGGGAAAAAATAGATGACAGATTGGATTAGTGAACTTACAGGTCTTGTGCGACAACTAGATATGGATACCAAACCCCCAACATCATATTCTCCAAAATCTATGATCCATAGACATGTTAAGAATTATGGAATCTGTAGCTCCCAATTTCATCTAGCATACACATGTCTAAGACTTCAAAAGGATATATTTGATTCATCTGTACCCATGTAGCTCCATACAGTATATGCATAGCGGAACCCCCACACTCAACAATGAGGTCTTATTGATAGAAACACAATCCAACCCCACTTTGAGACCTTCTTTTTCCCCTATAACCCTTACTTGAGCTATGCGAATATCATTTCTCATCCCCCTCAGTACCCTCATCAAATCCCAAACCAATTCTACCATGGTTAAGGTATTGGTAACCTTCATCAATGGTACCATTTATTCCCATGACCTCATAGGATCAATCCTCATATTCCTCCACCTGGATTAAACTGTCCTATTGAGCCTTTCCATATCCCAAATGAATACAATTGCTTTCATAAGAACCCAAATCAAGTTAATACCAATCCAGGACAAGACACTTATTCCATGAAAACATCGGAATGTTTTGTAGATGATCATTCCTCTTTCACACGTTCTTGCCTCAATAACATTGAAACAAAAATTTCACAACTGGAATTCCACCTAAACAAGAAACAATAATCAAATTCTTCCCAAATTCCAGCCCAAACATTACCCATCCCCAAGGGTAATGTATGTTAAATTACACTTAGATCAGGAAAGAAAATTTCAAGGCCTCATGATGAGATGACCCAATACCCTTAAAATGTTGACCTTGGAAATTAAATTAAATGGAAACATTAAAAGGAAGCTAAATCCATTCCATATCGTACTTATAATCAAATTAACCACCCAATTCCTTTTCCTCAAGCCATTTATAAGTCCAAGAATTATTTTGAAAATGATCCAGAAATGAACGACATGTTTAGACATGTTGAAGTCAATATTCCTTTCTTAGATGCCATAAGGAAAATCCCTATGTATGTCACATTTCTTAAGGAATTTTTCACCCACATGAGGATGCTAAGGAAATTCGAAAATGTTACCACCCAGTACACTATTCCCATAAAGTGAGAAGATCCAGGGACCATTACAGTTCCGTTCCAAATTTAAAAATCCAAATTTGTTGATACAATTAGTGAACTCGGGGCCTTAATTAATTTCAATCCCCAATACATCTTCTCCAACCTTGGTCTATGTCCTTTTCACCCAATGAGTGTTTTCATTCAGTTATCCAATCGAAGCATAATCAGTCCTAAGGGAAATATCGAGGATGTCCTTGTTCGTATCAATAATCATATCTTCCTATTTGATATCTATTTCCATGACATGGAATGTGAGATGAAATTTTCTCAACCTCCTATAATTTTATGAAGAACAACCATTATGATAGTGAGATCCACGATTGATGTCCATTCAAGCATCTTATCTATGTAATTTGGTGACCAACTGGTCATGTTCACCATTTTCCAAGCCATGTGATACCCATAAGAGGGTCACATTGCATTCTTAATCCATGATTTTTAAAATACTACTAAGAGTCAACTAAACCCCAATACATCATGTTCATCATGTTCTAATGATAATGGATCTTGTGAAATCGACACCATGATTAACAAATTTAAAAATGGTGAAGTTTATGTTGACCTCTCATTCATAGACTCCACCAATCTAGAGGAACTTGAAAACTCACTTGAATCTCACATAAACTCTAATATATAAACCTCTACCTTGGAAAATATAATGGAAAATGAATTTGAAGAAACTAAAACTCCTTCATCCATTGTTGAGTTGTCTAAGCCACAAATTAATGATTAGACTAATTTGAAACATATTCGTTAAAACCTAAAATATGCATTTTTTACAATGATCACCCTTATCCTGTAATTTTCTCTGCTTCACTTACGGAAACAGGGGAGTCCAAACTTGTTCATGTGTTTGAGGAAAACAAAAATGCCTTAGATTGGACACAAGATGACATACCAAGAATCAACCTTTCCATTTGAATTCATCACATCCATCTTGAGGAATCATCCAAAATAAATATACAACCACAAATAAGACTAAATACACTCGTATTTGAGGTAGATAGGGAAGAGATCAACAAGATTCCTAAAGCTGGAATTATCTATAAAATTCTGATTGTGAATGGCTTAGTCCAATTCATGTTTTACATATGGAGGGTGGGATAACTGTTGTAAAAAACGAATAAGGGGAGGTTGTCACAACTTGAGTAAAGAAAAAATGTTGTGTATGGATCTCCTATAATAAATTCAATGTTGAAACATGAATAGATCACTACATTATTCCATCCGTTGAATAAATGCTGGAAAAATTACCCAGAAAGTCAAACTATTTATTTCTTGATGGATACATCTACTACTTCAAAATCCCAATCACACCTGAAGACCATGACATGACTACTTTCACAAGCCCCTTTGGATCATATGCATATAAGAGAATGCCTTGTGTCCTTTCCAATGCTCCTACATCATTTTAGATGTGTATACAGAGTATCATTTCTGAATTTATTTAACACAACATGGAAGTCTTCGTGGATCCATTTACCATTTTTGGTGTGTCATTTGAATCATTCTTGAATTCAACCATTATACTCTTTCAAAAGTGTGTCAAGTGTAACCTTGAGTAAAATTCTGAAAAATACACTTCATGGTTTAAAATGAGATTGTTTTTGTGGACATAGTTTCAAAAGAGGGTATTAAAGTCAATCCTGCCAAAATTGATGTGATCCAATCACATTCCAAACCAACCTCTATTAAAGGAATCCGTTCATTACTCATCCATGCATGTTTTTATTGGTGATTAATCCATAAATTTTAGCAGGATTTCTCTCCCACTCACTATGTTTCTCCAAAATTATTTTACATTCCATTCCGATGAATATTGAAAGAGATATTCCATTTTACTCAAAAATAATGTTACATCTACCCCAATAACCCACCCCCGATGGGTACATACCTTTGAATTTATTTGAAATGCTTCGGATAGTGGTTTTGGGGTTGTTCTTTTTCAATGAATATAAAATATTACTCATTTCTTATATTATGCCTCGAAAACATTGGTTGAAACTCAATCCCACTACACAATTACTGAAAATGAATATTAAGAATAGGTTTTTTCCTTAGATAGATTTCATCCCAATCTCATTGGTTCCAAAATCATCATCTTCACAGACCATTCTGATATTAATTTCATACTTAAAAAAGTGATTCCAAATAAAGTATAAAAATATTGATCATAATTCTCCAAGAGATTGAACTTGAAATCAATTATACCCATGAAATGAAAACCTTGTGGTTGATCACCTATGTAGATTTCCAACTTCTTATCATTTAGAAATCAATGATCATGAATTCCCTTCTTAGCACCTTTCAAATCTCACTCTAATGTCACCATGTTATACCCCAATTGTAAACTACTTGGTGGCAGGTATTTTTCCTATTTTTTTCAAATTATAAGAACTTGGTTCTTACTCTTGAGGTACGAGTTTCTTCTTTTCTCTTTTCCTTAATAATTTTTTAGAAAATATTGGAAATGGGAAAATATCCAAAATTTTGGAAGTAAACGTTGTGTACTTTTCCACACACCCTGTACTTTTGGCCGTGTGGAATTAGTACACAGTGCGTGTGGGCATATTGGTGATGAAGGGTGTAGGAACCGACTACATGCCGTGTAGTGGTCCCTTACACGCCGTGAAGTCAATCGGTACGCGAATAGTAAGGCGATGGCTAGCTATGCGACAACACACGCCATGTGCCCGTGAAGAAACGCCGTGTAGTCGTTTCGGTAGGTGAACAGTGCCACGCTGGTGGAAAGCCGCCAGAGGAATAGTTTAAAAATGGGAAGTACACTCCATGTACTTTTTTTTCAATTAAAATGGGCAGTAGCCTCCCATGTTCACAAGGAAGTATTAGAACGGGAAGACAGAGCTTGGGAGAGGAGGCCGAAGCTTTGAAGATTCACCGAGCACACATCTGGAATCTGTTTCCGCCTCGTACGATCTTGTTGGAACCACACTGGTAAGCCCTCCCTTCTCCTTAAGCAGTTCTTTCCTATTCTTCCACTAATGGGAGTTATTTAAGTTTAAATGGAGTTTTTTCTACTTCATATCTACACATTTGTTGGGCGTTTCTGGAATTGACGTTCATGTATATCGTGTGTTGGAATTTATGGTAGGGGCTTGGTGTTTATATTCCAAATGTCGTGTGTTTTGTGTGTTTTTGAGCTATGAACCCATATTTAGGGTGTCGTGTGGCTGAGGCTATGGCTATTTCTGATACCCAGAATTGTATACATGATTAAATAAAGACGTAGAACTGTTGTTTGGGATCAGTTCTTGGATCCCACACCACCCCAAGGGTGTGTTCCTCTGTTATCCATTTGTCCATGATACTCGAGGGTATGCCATGTTTAAATTATGCATTACTTTTTCCTTGAGAGGAGTTGTATGTAAATTGAATGTTTGTAATTTGGGTATGACCCGGTTACTTATGTCGGATGGCAGTCCGTTACTATAGAATGAGGGCATGACTATATTAGCCCGAGGGCAACGTACTATTTCGCATGAGGGAAACCTTTCGTGCCCGAGGGCTTGGCTTCTGTGTCTGAGGGAGACACTTCGTACGCCTGATGGAATTTTTTGTTACGCCTGAGGGAAATACCCGCGGGTTGGATTCTGATTACCTGAGTGTGAGATCTTGTTTTTCTGAGGATGTTGTATGTTTTCATAGAAATTCACTGTGGTGTTCTATTATATTAAATGGATTAAATGAATAATTAAATGGTAATATAACTGTTAAGTTAGTTACTTTTGAGTACTTCTTAGTTTATTGCATTCACTACTGCACACTGTTGTTGCATTTTTACACCCAGTTGGGAATGGGCCTTTGGTGGGTGCCTACTGAGATATATTTCTGACACCCTATTTGGTTCATGTGTTTCGGACCGAACAGATTATGTTTTTGTAGGTGTAGATAAAGGAATGTGTCCCTATACAGGTAATTGATTACTGCTGGGGTGTAGGAGAGCATGGGACTGAGTATTGGATCGCAATGCCTCTAGCTGTTCTGTTTTGATATTCTGTACATGTACTTCAGCTTTATTATATTGTATTGTAGTGTAACATGTTCAGGTTGTTTTATAGAATAGTGACTTGCTGCATCTTCAGATATATATGCATGCTGGTTTCCCTTTTTGTTATCAGTTATCCATTTCAGTTATATACACTGTTATTGCTTCCACCGTTGTTGTCTGTTTAAATTATAATCTGCTGCTCTACACTTTGACAAATGAGGGAATAGTTTCCCTACTATCAGACATGGTCCCTCGCTGCTAGTCAGCAGCCTCTGGCGTTAGCGAAATGCGCTTCAGGACACGTGGCGAATAGAGTTCGGGACACCCATTGAGTGGCACCCAGATCTGGGACGTTACAAAGAGGTATCAGAGGATTTCTTTTCTTTGACTTACTATTTGGAGCCTTAGTCAGGGATAGGACGGACCGGTAGTTGGTAATATGATGTGCCTAGATTTTTCTATCCCGTGTATATGGAAAATCCAGTCTACCTCGTATTTCAATTTTACTGATTTTGCAATTTACAGTTGATATGATTTTCACCGTTGGGTGACCCACTTGTATTGTGTTGTTAATATTTTTCTAATGGGTTCTATTTAGTTTCAACCAGATGAGATGAGGGTAGGCCATCTCATCCATCATTTAGGAACATGCTAGAAATCAAATTCCATGCATAGTTCCATTCAATATAGGTGCATTAGAAAATGCATGATGTTTTGATAGTGGTTGTGATAGAAAAGAATGTTGTTGTGATAGCAACTTGGTAGATCCCTACTATGTAATAGGGTATTTTTGTATAAATCTGTTGAAATAATGGGCGCAAAACTTTGGTTTTTGGGGAGTATGGGCCCCCATTTACTGGAACATGGTGTTTCATTGACTGTTATTTTGTTATAACAAAGATAAGATGTCAAACATTAATTCGTGGGGAGTATGGGCCCTCACGGATCGGAATTTGGAACTTAGGTGTTGTTTTACAGTGTTTTCTAGGATTCAGAGTAGTTTTTGAGGCATACTGTCCGGAAAACCCAGTATACATGCCTTGTAGTTTTTTACACATGCTGTGTATGTTCTTCTATTCAGGAAGAAAAATAAACATTTTGATTACACATTGTGTACCCTGGTTACAGGTCGTGTAGTCTCTTTCCGTGTCACAAAATGTGTGTTCGGTGACATGGGGAAGGGATGAGCTTTGGGTGAACACATCGTGTGGCTTCTGTAAACGCTGTGTAGAGTTGACGCGATGTCTGCCGTGTAACTAACAACACAGGCAGAGGAAACCATAAGACATACACACCATGTCCACAGTGTAACATGCCGTGTAGTCTGAATTATGGACCCGACCATGTAACTAAAAACACGGGTCGGGGTGATCCTTTCTAATACATGTCGTGTGTATATTGAACATACCATGTAGTGTGAGCCATGTTCCCGACCGTGTATCTAACAAAACATGTCGGGGAAGCTCGTCTAGAACACGTCGTGTACCTGTGGGAAACACCATGTAGTCTTGGTTGAGGACTGACCATGTGGAGGTAGCCGAGTGGATGGGAAATGGAGTGGTGTACATGACGTGTGTGGGTGTAGCACGCCTTGTAGTGTCAATCCGCGTAGTTGTTCATGTTACAAGAGACACGGGCTATTGGAAATAACACTATACATGTCGTGGAGATTATATACACACAATGTAGTTTTGTTTAAACAGGAGTCATATGGCTCGATCGTGTAGAAGGACCCAGGAAGGGAAGAGAAGTCAAGTACATGTCGTGTAGTCAGTATACACTCCGTGTAGTCTTGTTTTGAAAATCATGAAATGCCTTCTTCCTCTTTTTCCCTTTGTGGTTACTTTGTTTTCAGTCTTTAATAATCTTGAATCTAAGGCGTGTTTTTGACCTTGTAGTGTCATGCTGCCAAGACGATCGTGCGTTGTTCGCCAGGATAGCGACAATGAGTATGCTGTTGATATGGTGGGCCATGGGCTACCAGTGGATCCTCCAGCAGAGCCAGATGCGGTGCCAGCTATTATACTGGACACAAGCACGAAGGCACTGTTCTGTGAAGGCTTTATATGGTTCATGCAGTCCTTTCAGGGAGCACCGCGGGTGGCCACATCTATGGGTGAGCTGACTCGAATTTTCTAGCAGCAGCATCCACTTACGTTTTCAGGGGATGGAGGACCACAGGGTGCAGTGTCTTGGCTAGGATCGATGCAAAATATTTTCGAGTATCTAGAGACGCCTCCATGGTGGAGGGTCAAGCTCGCGACATACATGCTGCGTGATTCAGCCAAGAGGTGGTGGGATGTTACCAACCAGTCAGAGAATCACAGAGACATGGCGTGGGAATATTTTGAAGATGTATTCTATGATTTTTTTCATTCCGCAGACGCTGAGGGCCAATAGTGCTCGACATTTCATGAATCTGCAGCACGATGCTATGTCAGTGATGGACTATTCTGCTATCTTTACTGAGAATTAGAGCTTTTCACCCGTGCAAGTGGGTGATGAGACGTTGAGATCAAGACGTTTTGAGGATGGTTTTCTGTAGGACAGCAGAGCACTGGTGAATGTTTTCAGGTTGCCTTCAGTACATGCCATTGTGAATCAGGTGTTGATTACAGAGAGGAACTTGTAAGAAGCTAGTGTTGTGGGCCAGGGCGGTTCAGCATCGGTTATAGGTACTATTTCTACTGGTAAAAGGAAGAGACATATATACTTATCTCAGGGTGGAACTACCAGCCAGAAGAATTTTTCAGTTGGACGGATTAGGTGCTACCAGTGTGGTAAATAGGTTCACAAGAGACCTCAGTGTCCATGAGACCAAGTGGAGTGTCGAGCTTGCGGCAAGATGGGTCATCTGCAGCAATTTTTCAGGGTGTTTCCACCAGTGTCTAGTGAGAGTGGTTATGTGCAGACTCCGCGTGTGGGAGCAAGTCCAGTGGATTCTTACCAGTCAGGGAACTGGAATATGTCAGGGAATGCATGCAGAAATGGTGGTCGTGGTCGTGGTAGCTAGACCCCAGGATCTCAGATGCAGCAGGGCAGGACAGCTCAGGCTAGTCAGGCTGTGTCGTAGGGCCGCGACACTGGGCAGGCATATGCAGTGAAAAAGACCCAGACAGAGTAGGATCTCAGACCCTCTACAGTTATAGGTACTATTCTAGTAGCTTCTATCTTATCATCAGTACTTTTTGATACATGTGATTCTAATAGTTTCATATATGTACATGTTGTGGAGAGCCTTGGGCTCTGTGTTTCTACTTATTCTGATATTTTGACGCTAGACACTCCGTTGGGGACTAGAACGGCTAGTGTGCATTAGTGCAAGGAGTGTCCCCTTGAGGTTGGTGGGTGTCACTTCCTTTTGGACCTCTATGTCTTAGAGATTATAGCTTATGACGTCATTCTCGGGATGGACTGGTTGGTTCCATTTCGAGCTTTTGTAGATTGTTATCATTGTAGGGTGAGTTTCACATCACCAGAGCACGGAATGTTTCTATACAAGGGATAGTGGGATGTTCAAGCGAGTCGAGCTAGACCATAGCATCATGGGCGAGGTCGAGTAACATCCCTGATTACGAGATTATATCTGGATGACCTGGGGACTTGCCAGATGGATTTCCTTCCAATGGTTTATCATTCCAGGTATGTCTTCCTGGATGACTATTCTGGTCTACCTCCAGAGCAAGAGGTGGATTTCTCTATCGATCTTGTGCTAGGAGCAGCACCAGTGTCTATTCCTCATTATAGGATGGACACACCTGTGTTGATAGAGGTCAAGAAGCTATTAGATGAGTTAAATGCAAAAGTATTCATCTGACCCAGTACATCTCCATGGGGTTCGCCGGTTCTCTTTGTGAAGAAGGAGGACGGAAAATTCAAACTCTGTGTGGATTATTGGATGATGAACGAGTTGACTATTAAGAACTGATATCCCTTGTCGAGGATTGATGATCCTTTTGATCAACTTCGTAGAGCACGAGTGTTCTCGAAGATTGACTTGAGATCCTGATATCATCAGCTATGTGTTAGAATATCTGATATACCTCTCACATCATTCACGAACAGGTATGGTCTATACGAGTATACGGTTATGCCGTTCGGACTCACAAATGTGGCAGCTGTTTTCATGGCTCTGATGAATCGTGTATTCCTTCCTTATCTAGATTCTATTGTGGTAGTATTCGTGGACAACATCTTGGTGTACTCTCAGACTCTACACGACCATGGCACCCATCTTGAGATCATATTGAGTATACTCAGAGAGAATCAGCTATATGCTAAGCTCTCAAAGTTCCACTTTTGGACGTACCAAATTCACTTCCTGGGTCATATCAACTGAGAGGTAGGAGTTGCAGTAGACCCAGAGAAGGTGACAGAAGTAGTTTCCTGGGAGAAGCCTAAAACGTGTTTGAGATACGAAGTTTCTTAGGGCTGGATGGTTACTAAAGACGTTTCATCCAGGATTTCTCATGCTTAGTAGAGTCTTTGACTAGTTTGACTAAGAAGGGTGTGATGTTCATTTGTTTAGATGCTTGTAGGAAAGCCTTTCAGGACCTGAAGGGGAGGTTGACTTCAGCACCGAACATGATAATCCCATAGCAGGGGAAGAGAAATATAGTTTACTGTGATGCATCAGGTATTGGGCTGGGAGCAGTGTTGATTCAGGGCGATTGAGTAGTTTTGTACGGGTCTTGGCAGTTGAGGCCACATGAGTGGAATTACCTGACACATGTTCTCGAGTTGGCTGCAGTTGGTCATGCGTTGCGTTGTTGGAGACATTACCTATTGGGAGAATTTTTTGTGGTTTTCAACGACCACAAAAGTCTCAACTATATATTTACTCAGTGTGACTTGAATATGAGGAAGAAAAGGTGGGTTGAGTACCTTCAGTCCTTTGATTTAGAGTTCTCCTATACACCTGGTAATGTTAATGCGGTAGCTGATGCACTGAGTAGGAAGACTCAGATACAGGCTGTGCAGGGGGCCAGTGGTGAGTGGCAGCTCATGGCTCTATTTTCTGAGATGCATTTGTAGGTGCATGACAGTCAGGGGCAGACATATCATTCCTCGTTAACTATAACTTCTACCCTCCAGGATAGAGTTAGGATGAGAGAGATATCTGGTTCCGAAGGCCTAGTTCTATGGGAGTCAGTGGAAAGTGAGGACCCTCCTCCTGGTTGTATGATAGGCGATGATGAGGTTCTGCATTTCCATGGATGAGTATGGGTTCCAGGGGATAAACGCAAGGAGTTGATTCGAGAGTTTCATGCTTCAGCTTGGGTAGTTCATCCCGGGGTCACCAAGATGTACTGAGACTTGAGACGTCAGTACTGGTGGCCGGGTACGAAGAGAGGTGTAGCAGGTTTTGTTACGAGGTGTTCAACCTGTCAGCAAGTGAAGGCGAAGCATCAGAGGCCATTTGGGCTGTTACAGCAGTTACCCATCCTAGATTGGAAATGGTATGAAGTTGCAATGGACTTCGTGACTGGTATGTCGAGGTCACCTCAATAAAATGATTCCATGTGGGTTGTTATTTACAGACTCATGAAGGTAGCTCACTTTTTTCCGATCAAGGAGACCTTCAGTGTTGACAAGCTCGGAAAGTTGTATATCCGATAGATCGTACATCTTCATGGAGTCCCTTTTTCTATCATTTCAGATTGGGATTCCCATTTTACATCTCATTTCTGGAATAGTTTTCATTGGTCACTGGGTAAAAAGGTTCTTATGGGAAAGAAAAACCACCCTCAGCCCGATGGCCAGTCAGAGCGTACGATACAGGTGCTTGAGGACATGTTGCATGCATGCATCCTAGACTTTGGGGGCTCTTGGGAGATTCATATACCCCTAGTCTAGTTTTCCTATAACAATAGTTTTCAAGAAACTATTGAGATGGAACCATACGAGGCTTTATATGGTAGTTCATGCTGATCACATTTGTGCTGGTTAGAGGCAGGTGATGTATCTTTTTTGGGACCACGTCTCATGAAGGATACGTCTATGTAGGTCTAGTTCATTTAGAAGTGGATGGCTACCAAGAAGTCTCATCACAAGTCATATGATGATTGATACAAATTAACATTGGTGTTTGTGGTCGGGGATCGGTTTTCTTGCGTGTTTAGCCAAGGCTGGGACACAAGCAGATCAGGAGACAGGGTGAACTTTCACCATGGTATGTGGGGCCATTTGAGATTCTGGAGATTGTCGGGCCGGTTTCATATCGGTTTCAGTTACCTCAGAGGTACTGAGCCATGCACGACGTCTTCTATGTATCTTAGTTGTTCCGTGATCATTCAGACCCATCCCACGTCTTTCAGACCGAGGAGGTTGAGCTTCAGGCAGATTCATCCTTTGAGGATCATCCGATTCGTATCGTTGACAAGAGCACGATGGTTCTTAGAGGCTGGTTAGTTCCTCTCGTACGGCTGCTATGACAGCATGTCCGAATGGAGGATGAAACCAGGGAGCGGGAGACCGACGTACATGCTCAGTAGCCGGTGTTGTTCACAGTTATATCTTCACCACCCTTGGAAGGGCAATTCGGGGACGGATTGCTTTAAGGGGGGAAGTTTATAAGAACATAGTTCTTACTCTTGAGGTACGAGTTTCTTCTTTTCTCTTTTACTTACTCATTTTTTAGAAAATATGGGTAATGGGAAAAAATCCTAAATTTTTGAAGTAAACGTCGTGTACTTTTCCACACACCATGTACTTTTGGCCGTGTGGAATGAGAACACAGGGCGTGTGGCCATATCAGCGATGAAGGGTGTAGGAACCGACTACACACCGTGTAGTGGTCCCTTACACACCGTGTAGTCAGTCGGCAGGTGAATTGTAAGGCGGTGGCCAGTTGTACGACAGCACACGCAGTGTTCTCGTGAATACATGTCGTGTAGTCATGTCAGTAGGTGAACAGTGTCGTGATGGCGGGAAGCTGCCAGAAGAACAATTCAAAAATGGGAAGTACACTCTGTGTACTTGGATGTACACTCTGTGTAATTGGTTTTTTTTTCTTAAAATGGGATGTAGCCTCACCTGTTCACAGGGAAGGCTTAGAACTGGAAGAGGGAGCTCAGGAGAGGAGACCAAAGCTCTGAAGATCCGCCGAGCACACTTATGGAATCCGTTTTCCCCTCGGACGATCTCGTTGGAACCACGCAGGTAATCCCTCCCATCTCTATAAGATTTTATTTCCAATTATCCACCTAACAAGAGTTATTTACATTTAAACGGAGTTTGTTCTACTTCAGATCTACGTTGTTCTTGGGAATTTCTGGAATCGACGTTCACATATATCATGCGTCGACTTTTAAAGTAGGTGGCTTGGTGTTTATATTCTAACTGTCGTGTGTTTTGTGTGTTTCTGAGCTACGAACCCATATTTGGGGTGTCATGTGGCTGAGGTCGTGGCTATTTTTGATACCTAGAATTGTATAGGTGATTAAATAATGTTATAGCACTATTTTATGGGATCAGTGCTTGGATCCAGGACAACACCCGGGGTGCGTTCCTCTATTTAGCCATTTTTCAGGATACCCAATGGTAATCCATTTTTAAATTATGCATTAATTTTTCCTTCAGAGGAGTTTTATGTAAATTGCATGTTTGTAAGTTGGGCATGGCCCAGTTACTTATGCCTGAGGGCGGTGTGTTACTGTAGCCCTAGGGCGTGACTGTATTAGCCTGAGGGAAATGTACTATTTATCTTGAGGGAACCCTTTCATGCCTGAGTTATTGACTTATGTGCCTGAGGGTGACACTTCGTACGCCTGAGGGTAATTTCTATTACGCTTGAGGGTAATACATGCAGGTTGGATTCTGGTTACCTAAGGGTGAGATCTTGTTTGTCTGAGGACGTTTCCTTCTTACTTAGAAATTCACTTTTTGTTTTTTTATATTAAATGGATTAAACAAATAATTAAATGGAAATATAACTGTTAAGTTAGTTAATTTTTTAGTACTACTTAGTTTATTGCATTCACTACTACACACTGTTGTTGAATTTTTTACACCCAGTTGGGCACGAGCCTTTGGTGGGTGCATACTGACATATATTTCTCACACCCTGCCTGGTTCATGCTTTTTAGCACAAAAAGATAAAATTTATGCAGCTGTAGATAAGGGGAAGGGTCCTTATACAAGTAATTGATTGCAGTTGGGGTATAGGAGAGCATGGGACTGAGCATTGGCCCGCGATGCCGCTGGCTGTTCTGTTTTTCTTTTATATACATGTACTTCAATTGTATTGTATTGTATTGTATTGTAGTGTAACATGTTCTGGCAGTTTTATAGAATAGTGAGATGCTGCATCATTAGATATATATGTCTGCTGGTTTCCCTTTTTGTTATTAGTTATCCATTTCAGTTATACATACTGTTATTACTTTCGTTGTTATTTTTTGTTTAAATTATATTCCGATGCGCTACACTTTGACAAATGATGGCATAGTTTCCCTACTATCAGACCTGGGCCCTCTCTGCTAGTCGGCAGCCTCTGGCGTTTGGGGAAATGCACTTGAGGTCACGTGGCGAACCAGGTTTGGGGCACCCGGATCCAGGACGTTACACAAATGAAGAAATAATTAATCTGAAAAGTGATTCAAAATTCAATTTTTGGAAAGATAATAAACATTGTACAGCTAGAGAAGACATGGTATTTTTGAGATGTGTTATTGAAAATGAACACTCTGACTTCTTAAAATTTTGTCACTCACTTCCCGTAGGTGGACACTTTCGACCACAAAGTAACTCCTGAATGGTCCTAGACTTTGAATTCTTCTATACATCACTCTTAACAGGATTATATGATTTCTGTCAATCATGTCTCACATGCAAATAATGTGGCACAATTTCAATGAGAAATGAAATTCCTTAAAAGACATTAATTTTATTTGAGATGTTCGATGTTTAGGGCATTGATTTCATGGGAAAATTCCCCCTACAATCGATTCTCATACATTATTATTAAAGTTGATTTTTTTTCTAGGTGGGTCAAGGACAAACCCACTAGAAATAATGATTCACATACTGTTATTGAGTTCTTAAAAATACACATCTTCCATCAATTTGGAATAACATGTGCCTTGATATGTGACATAGGAACCCATTTTTGTAATAGAACCGTGGAATAACTTTTAGAAAAGAATGGGTTTGTGCATAAAACATAAACTTCATATAACCCCCAAACAAGTGGCATGAATTATCATTCTAATAGAGAAGTCAAAAGAGTGCCTGAGATAATTTTAAGCCCAAAAAAAGATTTTTATGAATGTATAGGTGAAGCAATTTGAGCTATCAAACTCCATATAAAATACCCATTGGGATGTCTCCATTTAGGCTAAAATTTTGAAAATAATATCATTTAATAGTTAAATACAACCTATGAATATTTGGGCTATGAAAACATGTAATTTTGATTGTGAAAAACCTGGTGAAGAGAGATTATTGTAGTTGACTAAACAAGAGGAGATTCAACAAGATTCCCTTGAGAATTCTAATCTATAAATAGAAAAATACAAGGTACTCCATGGTAAACAACTCCTGAGAAAGGTATTTCATGAATATGAAAAGGTAATTCTCTTAAATTCTCTACTTCGACTTCACCCAGGTAAGCATAATTCTAATTTGGATGGTTCTTTTTTTATTTCTAATGTTTTCCCAATTTGTGTAGTGCATGTCCAAGAACCCTCTTCAAAATAGAAATTCAATGTTAATGGACATTTGTTAAAGTATCACCATGAGAGGACACACATTCTTGGAACAACATCAACATACATCGGATCCACAGTAGACCCACCACCGGATGGAGACGGTGACCCACCAAATCAAAACCACTGGTACCGCTTTCCCTTTAACTCTCTCTCACTCTCTCACTCTCTCTTCATATATTTCTACTTATTCCTCCCTTATTTTCATTTTTTATACCACATTCTTCATCAATATTTTTTATTTAGCATTTTTATTTTTTTTGGGTGTGTCTTTCTAATCTAAAATCCTATAAAACATAAAAAAAATCATTAAACAAATATAGAAAATTAAGAGACATACTTACTCAACTTTAAATTTTATCATTTCTTAAAACCATTTTGGGTAGTTAAAAGACATGTTTTATTCTCAAAAAATGTGTGGTTTCTTAATATATTTGGATATAAAATATTGTGTCAAAACCAAAAAAAATTGAATGCTCAATTTTTTTATTTGGAAATTGATTTTCTCCACCCATGATGAACATAATTTTATTTCATTCCAACACCACCTATAGTCATCTTTTCAAAATTTGTGTTCCCCCAAATTTATGAATCTTGATTTTATGGACCATCAGGCTGAATTTCATTATATAGTGTGACTGAATATGATAGAGGAATTTTTGGAATTTCATGATAATTATAATATCCAAACAACATCCCATTAATCATATATTAATTGTCCTTTTAAATGCCCCTTCAAGTCTATGAAACCCTTTTCATTGATTATATCATTATATTACCAATACCTTATCTAAACCAATATCAACATGGATTTTCATTGTATAATTTATTGAAATTTATGTGTGGGGGGAAGGGATTTCATTTTGGGTACCCTTTGGTTGATGTTAACCATGTTATCAGATTTCAATGGTCAAGCATCAATTTACATGTGGGGAGAGGTTGTCATTAAGTGGGGTTTTGGAATGTATATAAATTTATCATGTACAAATGATATTGAAAAGTGTTTAACCAAATCAATTAAATTCCAAAAAATGAAAATAATAATGGGTTGTGTATTGATGGGTCAAAAATCACTCTTCCTCAAACATTGATATTGTTATAACTATTATGAATAGAGTTGTGAGGAGTTAGATCATTGGTTGTGATATGTGTGAGATATTTATCAAGATCAACAATCAAAAATAATATAAACAAACAAAAAAATGAACACTTATATAATTGGGAGATGCTTTTTAGTCTGTAAATATTTTATCTTCTCAACCACTTCAAATATACTTCTTATGTTGTGTCTTATATTAAATTTTTATTCCCCCATGAATATGTGTTTCCATTTATTTCTATATTTTATTTCAAAAATATTGTGCATTGTTTTTTTAATGACGGTGTTTTAACCTTATTTATACTCTTTTAAAAACTGATTTCCAACCATCCCATAGCCACACAAAAACCCCCTTAAAAATACATCTTGATTTTTTTTAACATTAGGATAGGGAATTGAAGATGAAATCTCTTTCAAACTCTATGATTTTCACTGTTGGTAGTTGAATGAGCGATGTTCCATTAATTAAATTTATCACTTTCAGATGAGTTTGTTTTTTGTTCAACTATTTTTCATTAATAAATTTGTTAATGATAATATTAATTGTATTTGGGACATTTTATATGTAACAACTTGTGGTGGAATTCAATATGGATGAGTGAAATTTTCTAATCCTCTCTTGAGTGGGGAAAATACAATATTAATATTTGTTGGTTAGTAAAAATGATTTTGTAATGTTTTTATATTTATTACACATGAGGAAATTCACTAGACAATGTGTGGAGGAGTTGATGTTGTTAATAATTTCATATGTTTTTATATACTCCATTTACTTATTTTTTATAAAATGTTAATAATTTTTTAGAAATATTAATTTATAATTATTAAATATAATTTTGGAGAACTATTTAAATTCATCATGATTAATGTGTATTTATTGTACTAATAATAACTATAACCCAATAGATCCAAATTTTGAAAACATTTCTTTGTTAGACTCCTCATAAAATATCCTTCATTTAATTAGAAGATATCATTGGTCAATTATGCCATTTCAAGGGCCATTTAGATCTCAAAAGAAGGCCCAAAAAATATGTGAATAAAATGGACTTACTATGAAGATTGAATTAATGGGATCAACAAAAAAGTACAAATTACATTATTATCCTCAAAATATTTGGGAGAAATTAAAGGATTCAAGGATAAAAAGTTCCGGTCCTTACATTAAAACCAAGAGGCCCAATTGATTCAATTAATTCTATCCCACCATTTTTTCTGGGAAATAAAATTATCACTCTACAATTGACATTTCTCTTTATATACAGATCAATTACAAGTGAGGTTTTGTAGTGTTAAAGGGGAGATATTGGCGGCTGACATTTATTAAGAAAACATTCTGATTTGGAAGCATCCTAATGTTCAAATACACATTGACATTTTAGCCTTTGAAAATGTGTTGATAAAAATGGACAGGTTAAAACTGTTTAGTAAAATATCCATATCCTTGGCTCCAAAAGTCCAATGGCCACCAAATGTTGATGGAGTACATTAAAGATAAGTATATACTACATAGAATAAATGTTAATATCCGAATTCACCTATCTGAATGTCTGAACAAGTGAGACATGAGGTTGGACTAATTTGGCATCCATACAGTTCAACTCCTTTGACTATAAATACGTCCCCCATCCTTTCCGTCTCAAGGGTTGAAATTTATGAATAAAGGACTATATATTGTAATTACCAATGCCTTGTTAAAGTAATGGGAGGACCTATAATAGTTATGTTTTTACATGAGTGTCCATTCCTCATCAATTTTTATTTCATTTAATTTTGTGTTCTTCTTTGTTGTAATCTTCTGAGCCTTTATTTTGGTAATTCTATTTTAATTCATCCTTCTTTATCATCAACTATTATTATTATACAAAGTCTATTAAATAATTTTAATGGTCTTAAAATAGATTAAATGCTGTTGAATAATCTTCGCTTATTTGTTTCTCGTTCAATATATTGTTAGTAATTAATTCCCTTCATCGTTTGTGTGTGTATTTGACGCATCACTTTTTTGTATCCCTTACTTTTTCTAATATTATTAATTTATCATAATAAAAATTATAACCAAATAAATAATCATTTCAGTGGATGAGTAAATTTCTCATTGGGGCTAGTTATAATTTAAGAATATTAAGCGATTGAGATCTTTTAGACGATAGGTATTCTTTGAATTTATATTGTGTATGTTGGACTCAACATGTCTTGGATTAATGACTCGTTTTTATAATGAGTGGTTTCCATGGATTATTGGAACAACAAATACACTACCACAAATATGATATGATTACGATTAGAACCATAAGTAATGCTAATGCTGGGATTAAAGCCTTAATAGTTGGATATTTTAATCAACGTAAACTTTTGACATGTGTGTTAATTTAATGAAATATAAAGAAACGATCAAGGATATAATAATCTTAACTACCTAATGACGAAATCAAACAAATATTTAACAAATTGTAAAATCAATCTTATTCACTCAATCATTTCAATTATTATTTTAAAAGAACCCCCCCCCCCAATCAAAATAAAATCAACTAAAAAAATTCGACCATTAAAAAGTATTATCACTGAGGATTTGACACGAGTGAGTCTGTACAAATTAGAAGAGTATCAACACATTGAATGGTCGATAGGAGACTATTGTCCATGATTTCAATAGTTAATATCCATAATTCATTAAGACAATCTAAACTGTTGTACATGTATAGTTCAAACTACTGCCTCCACGACATTATATGTTTTGTTTTATATTTCCTCATTGTTAGGATGGAATTACAGATAATATTATTTTATAATTGATATTTATATGACATAATTAATTTTTTTATATGAATAATTCAAGAATATGGTAATTTTATGATCGAAAAAATTTTATCATTAATTCGATTGCTGAAAATTAGAGAACTAAGAGGAAAATGATATCTTTTTTCTACATAAATAAATTATATAAATTATCCTGTAGTCATAATTATATAAAATTACGAAATATCATAATTATAAATAATAAAAATTATCATCTTGATTATGGTATAATGAATTAATAAAAATATTACCTGATAGTCATTCGTTAAATCCTTGTTTATCAAATTTTGGTCTACTTATCCACCAAATGAATAGAACTGTGAATTTATTTCATGAATGAATTTGGGACATAATTACTAAATTATGGTGATATAACTATGTATATAAATATATTTTACCTATTATATATATGTTATATAATTTTCCACAATTAAAAAAGACCATTCATTGGTCAGGAATCACTGAAATGTGTTTATTATCAATTTCAACTTCTACAATAAAGAATAACATAGTCACAAAAGAAAGTTTCATTGTTTTTAAAAACATAATTAATAGTTACATAAATAACATTATAATTTTGAAAATTGGAATAATAATGAAAAAGACACTTCTATTATGGAAATAGAACAAATGATCAAAAAATTAAACGCCAAATGTGGAAAATCAGAAGAATTCAGGTAAAGAATGACTATTTATAAAGGGTATGAATGAAAATATGTATGAGTAACATATTCAATTAAATGACCAATATTACAATGTATTTTATAAATGAGGTTAAATTACATTCCGATAATTTATCAAAAGAGCTAAAAAAATTTCATCTCAAATTCTTCTCATGGAAATATATTTTGTTTTACACCCAAATATTATGTCACATAGTTTATATTCCAACTATTTAAGATATCATATCATGATGTATATTATTGTCGTTGTATATTATGTTCAATTTCATGTTCCCGCATTTAGTGTTTTTATTAAATTTTTACTCATGCTACAATAGGTTTCTTGGAATTATTACTGATTCATTAAACCATGGTATATATTATGGTCCATGTTCCCTTTTTATGGTGTTATGTTAATTTAAAATAAAATTAATTTTATTTGCGCTATTTGTAAGAATTTCAAGGGATTTACAAGTAAAATAAAATTCATTTATTTGTGTTTCTATTAATTTAATTGTTCCTAAATAGTGGGGATTTTGGGTAATTCAATTCTCAAACATTTTGTTACCAAAAATAATTTAACTTATTTCAAAAAAAAATCTTAAATCTTACCATTTCATTACATTATGTATTATTATTTAAATCCATTAATAAATTTATTTTTAATGATATAACATGATCATTGTTTCATATTAATTATGATTTCAATTTTTTACCTATTCATGTTTAATTTTATAATCAATTATTAATAAAAAAAAATCATGAGTTATATGTCTTCATAACTTAGTTGTTGATATCAACCCTTTCTTCTAATTTTATACTCTAGTTTATGAATAAAACTAGGACATATGAAATTTTTATAAAGATACAACATGTGAATGAATATATAGGATACAATTTTATTTTTTATTGATAATTTAGATATATATATATAATGGAAAAAGTCTACATGAATCCAAGAAGTTTTTTATCAGTTTACGATGTCTCATAATTAAATATTTATATATAAATAAAGAATTATTTTAGATGTAATATATTTAATAATAATTAATAATTTTTAATTAAGGATGGTAATATCATGTCATTCATATATAATATAATTGTATTTATATATTTTATTTCTATGAGTACCATGTTTGGGAGTGAGAGTCTAGGTCATCAAACATGTACCTATGAACTCAATTCAAGAAACAACCTATATTCTATCAAGGGTGTAGATTAACATACACAATTCCATTCATTGTTCACCATCTAATATAGATCAAAAATCTAATTCTATTCAATAATATATAGGGTCATGTTTTAAAAGGGGTTTCATATTAAAAAAATCAATTCGAAGAAAACAAATAGTACTCAGTGAATTTCATTATAAAACTAATATTTGTGAACACTTTTTGAAGAAAAAAATACTTAATTCAATCAAACAGATCCATTTAAAATAAAACAGGGCCCAAGTATCCCTAAAAATTAAACTCTAACTTTATAAGAACCTATATATAATTTATATAATCATATGGAAATAATAGATTAATTAATTATCATTTAAGAACTTAAATGAATGGAAAACCCTCATGGGTTAATGTAGAAAACCAAAGGGAAATATCATATCTTCCATTAAACTAATCAATACACTTGGTATAAAATTTAAAACTCCAAAATATATTAATCAAATCAATAAGACTTAATAGTTCTAAATATATATTATTATTATTTGAAATATATTCATCAAAACATTTATAGTTTTGGAATGATTTCTTTTATATTATTCAAGGGAAACCAAGAGGGATTAAAGAACCAAGGGGGCCCTAAAACATAAAAATAACAAAATAAAAAATATTATGTAAGGAAACCAAGGTCCTTAGAACATGTTAGGTTTGAATAAATATATATAAAATGTAATTAAGTAATGAATGAAGAACATGTGAATTATTTACATTGTAAATTTAATGGAAAATGTTGAGGAATAAAATAAAAATGTAACATCCAGGCCCGTGTGCCACACAGTGGTTTCCCAATCTTGTTGGTAACATGACCTCCTATGCGCCCCCATGTATGCTAGAGGCTTCCGACTAATAGTGAGAGCCGAATAAGTTAATCATTGGTGGGTTATACCCTCTTTTATTAGAGTAATACACATGTAAAAATAAACAAACAATATGGGAAACATATATAACCATAAAAATTTCCAATATATCAGGATAATAAATGCAGGAAAAACAATATTCATGTGAAGTAGATAATATTACATGATGATGTTTGTGTCTGGTGTATAAAATAAAAACTAAAAATAAATACACTAAAGGCTCCCAAGCATGACACAAACACCATTTGGTTCCCTCATCCAAGTTCCATAACTAAGTCATCTGTCTAACACAGGTTCGTTTCCCATAACCTCTCATGAAGCAATAATGTCTATTCGGGGAAAAATAAGGAAGCCCAGGTAAAATGTCTGTAAAAAAAAGTAGTACACCTTTAATGGTGTATAATGAAAATATATACAGTAATAGTATATTTGGTTTTATTAAGAGATTAGTATAATTCATAAATATATATTATATTATATTATTAAATATTTTATATTTAACCACATAAACTTATGAGTTCCCAAGGATAGGTGAGCCTTAATACCCTCTTCAACACGTTCCAGAGCCTAAACTATCATCGAGGGATAAAATTTATCAAAATTCTATATTAATATTAATTATCAAAATTTACATATGATAAAATAAATAAAACATGTAAATTAATCGTTCATGAGTAATGCGAACATAACGTTCTATCCTCAATTTTCGAATGTCAATAAGAATAAATAATGAAGAATAGATTTCTAGGAAAAAGGGGGAAGCTCTCTTATTCTTTACAATAGTCTAACTCTACGAGCTCTCATAAACCTTTCGAAATCAAAATCAAATATTTCTCAGTCTTCCTCATAATTGAGTCACATAGTCCTCCACAATAGGCTGACACAATCCCTCTAAATTTTTTGACATGGACCGCAATAATCATTCACGAAAAACATGTTTATCGCATGCACTGCTTCGGCCAACATAATCCCAAATTATTCCACCAATTAATTTATCAATTAATCAATCACAACATGTCCAATAAATTTATTACACAATTAATTAATCAAACCAATTAAATTAATTAACCCAATTAGTTATTAATAATATCAATTTCCATTAATTAATTTTATAATTAATTAATACAACTAATTCTATTTTTAACAAAATTATTAATTAATTTTATCCATTTTCATTAATTATCCCATTCATTAATTAATCAATTTAATCCATTTAATTGATTAAATAATTTATTAGCACATCCCATCAGTTAATAAACTGAAAAATTAATTAACCATAAAAAGTAAAATAATTAATTCAAAAATTAATTATTCAGTAACAATCTAAACACAAAATAATTAATTCAAAAAATAAATATTGAAAAACAATAATTCAATATTCCAACATTTAACACCTTGATTAAATTTCCCAAATTTGTCAAATCAATATTTTGATAATTATTTCTCCATTTGAATATATAAATTCCACAGTCCAATTGTTCTATAAAATCAACAATGTCCTCAATTTAGTAATTGGTCACATTAAATTACCAAATCTATGAATTCTAATTTCTAATATAACCCTTGAAATTATACAACCACTTATATGTAATTAAAATCACATCTATGATATTGGAATAATAGACCACCTGCCAGGATTCCTTGAAATAATCGCCCATCTAAAATCCATAAAATTGTGTCACGCAAATACATAGAATGGATTCTAGATCTAAAACCTAAACCAAGAAATATAAATCAAGATATCATTAATTATATATCTATATCTAGGAATCTAGATCGTGATTCCCCAAATATATATAATGTTATATAAAAATAGACGATTAATTACAAACAAAATAATGAGGCGAGGAAGTGGGATGAATGGAAAATTAATGATATATGATCCACTTACATAGATAGGTGGAGATTAGTGATATGGACCTAAATTAATGAATAATTGAGGTCGAACAACCCTAAAATCCATCTAAAAAGAACTTAAATAATTTAAATTTAATAGGTTATGAGTATGGTTCTAAATTGTTGAGTTTTGGGGCTTCATGATAACATAAAACTAATTTCATGGCCACTTCAAAAATCGCACATGATTTCCATGGGACGGGTTCATAATTTCCCCTAACATTGCACCATAACAGTGTGACTATTACATTCTGGATGCATGATTTCTCATTTTAGGGAGTAATTTTTTAAAACCATGCACCATCCTTGCAAGACAAACTATTAAGGGTTTCATAGATTACGGGGTTGGTGAAAATAAATTTCTCTATCCTTGCACAAATCATGAATAGCCTTCATTGCTTGAATGATTGTCAAAATTCTCCCTAACACACCTCAATGTAAAACCCAATATAAAAGTTATTTACATGGGGAAAAAGAGTACAAATAAATAAAACATATATATATACAAAAAATATTGAGAAATTACAATATTCCCATCATATTACATCTCATCCTGACCATGCACTCCTAAATATCCCTCAGATTTTGAGCCGAAAATACTATCCCACTGAACCCGCATATATGATTCCCTTTCCAATGTTTCCACAAAAACATACACATTTGTCCAATAGACACTAACTATTGTCCTGGTGAATCCTTAAAAATAAATTCTCACTATGATCCACCAGTTGTATCAGATGATCCTCACTGGACACATATATCTCTAGATAAATGTTATCAACAAGGATAACATGTGACAGATTGGGGGGGGGGATACTGCCGATGTTGTGATACATGGAATTCATCAAACATAGTGCTGTATTTTAATGGAAGAGGTGACTAATATGCCACAATCCTGAATCTCTCCAAAACCTTATATGGTAGTACAATCCCTGGTGATAACATGCCTAGTCTCTATTTACTGTAGTGACCCAGCAATGTAGACACCCAAAATAATACACTATCACCCTATATAAACAGAAGGGTTTAGAAAAATCAATATACCTATGAATTTTGTATAGTATGTTATGTCAACATATGTCTAATATTTATATTCCCAATATCATACATCTTGTATATGAGACTCTATCCCAATAACTATGACTCACCTTCATTTTTCTAGTATAGTGGTTATCTTTATGTTCTTCCATAAAGATCCTTGTACGTTTCCATTAGTATTGTTTCCTAATAACTATTGTGACAAGAAGACTCTAGTAAATCCATGTTATTCTATCAATACTAACCGAAGTCAATAACACCTGGACTGAACATATCCTCAAGCACCTATATAGTACACTCTAAATTCCCATCTGTCTATTGGTGGAATGACATACTCAACAAAGCATGTATACAGATCACCTTCGGTAAGACCTATAAGACGCATGAAGTGAAATGTGAGTCACAATCAGAAACATTTGTTCACAGCACCCTATGCATAAAAACTATCAAAAAATTAAAAAATTATCCAATATTCTCTAGTAAAAAGTATCCAATATAGGAAAGAAGTAAACTAATTTCATAATTTTACCCACAATAACCTCTATATCATCATTTATCCATTGAATATTGAGATTTCCCACAACGAAATCCATGGAATCATCATCCCACATAAATTATGAAATAGTACATGAATGAAAAAAGTCTTCTTGGTCATTAATAATATATCTTTTCCTGTTGACTGATGTGGTATAATGTCAAATTCCATACTATCTCTATTTTCATGACCAACCACTGAAACATTAATCATAGGTTATGGAACATTTTGTTTTCACATTGATGTACCACACACTTCCTGGCATGAAATTCCCACATTAACACGTGTTGTTCCTAAAGGAGTCGTTAATTCCTTCTAGAATTGATCAAATTAGAAATTTTTTTTTACCCAACCATACCAAATACAAATGGTGTAGTATAGAATATGTATATGGTTGAACCCACAAAGTAAAGGGAATGAAGAAATTATAGGTCATGACTAAAGGACATGTCATCCCAATTTCTAATTAATTTTATTAATATAATAAATCAATAAAAATAAATGAATTCAAATAGAATAAAAGATATGGGATTTAGTTTCATGGGGTTTGTTTTGTAAAGAAATTAATTCAAATTAATGTGAAAAAATTATATCAAAAACATCTGAAACAAAATGATTTTATAAATATAAGAAATAATAATTTTCTATCAAACAAACAAATAATACAAATTCATCATCTCTCGATGAATAAAAATAGCTAATTTGAATAATTTTCATATTTGGAAAAGAATAAGAGTAAACATATTTAATTGTGATGATAAAATTAAATCAATCATGTTTGGTTTCATTCATAACTGAAACAAATGATCAATGATTCAATGATGAATAGAATAAACATGTAGGGAAAAAATTAACCTATGTAATAATATAAATTTTATGAGAAACTGTAAATCTATATATGATTGTATGCACTACTCTTATCTAATTCCTCTCTCCCCTATGGGTTGTAGACATTATTTATTGGGTGATCACCACACAATATTCAACACAAATCCATATACGGGAGATTAAGAAATAAATAAAGATAAGTTTATGAAGGAACTAAATATATTAGAATTAAAACAAAAAAATTAATGAATGAATACATGAAAGAATGAAAATAAAATCATAAACAAACTATCTATGATGAATTTTGATCTGGAACCATATAGTAGCCACATGGTGGTTTCAAATATCCTTGAATCAATGGAATAGAGAAATATATTTCTAGAACCCTTTATTTGTTGTCTTTGATCTAATTAATTATGCTTTCATAGGTTAAATATTGAGTTTAATCGTCGAATGAGTTATCAGATATTTGAAAATATCATTCGAGGAGATGATGATAATCATCATTTTTTCGGTATATATAATTTACATGAAGTTTAAGGATTGATGTATTCTAATCATGCCCTGTATATAGTTCAGGGCCTTGAATTTATTTTTGTGAAATGAATTTACATGAAATTTAAAATGATATTTAAGCATCAAAATATCAATTTCGTCCTGCTTCATCAATATTGTTACATGGATGTGTTCTACGATCATACTCACAATCCAGTGTCACTCTACGAGAAAATTATTCGGTGAGAAATGCATTTCTTCTCAAATTTCCATGTTTTCCTATGTATTTTTCAAATTTTCATTAAAGTAATCTATTTCACAAAAAATTAATATTATGAAAGAATATTATATTAAATCAGTGAATATTCAATGAATACATATATAAAACGAAGATTATATATATATATATAATATAGTTATAAACTCCTCTAAATAAATAATTGGTGCAACCACCTGATTCCTAACATATATGATCTCTTCCTCATTTAGGGTCCAATCTAAAGGTGACAACCAATAATAAAGTAATTCCCTCAAGGTCATGTAATTTGGATCCTCATTCGTCCGATCTATAATTATTCTAAAACATATAAAATCTATTGATACCCATACAAGAGCCTCTACTCCTGACTCTCATGAAACTCTTCATGTACTTCATCTAGAAAATTCATCCTCTTCTCTATCACTGGACTTCAATACCACATGACTCATAGTTTTTTTCTCAAAAAATCTGTCACACAATTCCCTTCTTCAGAGAATATTCTAGACTATAATTGAATGATTGTGTATACTCTACCAATCCCCACTACCATAGATTAAAATAACAATGTATAATGATATAATTAATGATCTTGTGATCAGTAAACACTATTAACCTTTCACCCAATAGATAATTTTTCAAACACTTTAGATAATAAACCACAATAGCTATATTAAGGATTCGTATATAGAATATACATTCACGTTCCTTCTATACATATACATATATACAAAAAACTATCTCTTTTCATAAATCAAACACCGATTCTAATCCCAGAAGCATCAGAATGAATCATTTACTCTTGAAATAGATCATTTGGGATCATGATCCGTGCTGATGTCAAACACACTATAACTCATGGAAGGCCTTATCAAATGTATATAACCACTCAATCATTATCAACCTCTTAGTCTATACAGAAAAAGGAACTATCAACAATGAAAAGGATTTTATGCACTACTAGTAATATCCCTCCAATTCCAAAAATCCACAGTTATCAATACAATTATTAAGATTATCCTATGATAACACTATATAAACATTCTCTCAGTCTATTAGAACACCATCCAATGAGATGATTTGTCCTAATAAGTGTAATTGATCAATCCATAACACTTTCATAGATATATTGTATTATACATTATGCTCTATAAATTTACTAACAATGATCTCAAGGTGTCGGGCACGATCCATATGAGTCATGGAGTTCACCAACATGTCATACACAAAGCTAGCACAAACAACTATATGTATAGATGGATTATTTTATTAATAAAGACCCCAAACACTATAGGAGAAGCTGTCAGACCAAACAACATTATGAAGAACTCATATAAGCTATACCCACTTCTATAATTAATCCTCAACATATCAGATGTACGATCTCTTAGCTGATGATTCCCCAATATTACATCGACCATCGAGAAGTCACATACACTCCCAACTGGTCAAATTCATTTTCGATGCGTGGATAATGATATATATTCCTCATCATTATCTAGTTAAATATTACACAATCAACACACAATCTTAGTGTCCTATCACCCTAAATTTCTAAAAAAAGGTGATCCCCAAATATTCATACACAGATGGATAAATCACTTGTCCTCCAATTCCTCTTCCAGAGTGATGAGTACCCAAATCAATTTTTTATTATTATTTATTGTAGAATAAAAACTAGATCAGCACTTGAAATGATACAAATAGTGAAATGCACTTATCTATCTTTTGAATATCATGAAAATACTTTCAGAATAACCATCTAAAACTATTACACTACTGGTTTAAATATATAATTCTTTACACATCTCTCTTTCATCTATAAACTAGAAAAATAAGACATGAGATATCATAGTTTCTGATTAATGTTCCCTACTCAGCCTTCCTATATGTTATATTCTACATTGTGAATATAGTTTACAACCTTAAGAGATGTATTGTTCACCCTCATATGGATAAAATCAATGTGGTCTTGGTATATGACTAGCCAGTCCATACCCGTAATAACATCAAATCATGATGGGTCAAGACTATAAATATACAATTGAAATTGATAAAACCTAATATATCAAGGACCATGAAACACCCTAGGAGATAAGGGGTGAATCTGGGGGTCATGTTTTTCTTTTAAATTGATGGATCTTGTCCCTAAATTGGTAGGAAATTGTTAAACATATCTTGTTAGAACATATAGAAAATAATCACATGAAAAGGTAGGAAACCTCAATTTTACATGGTTAAATTTTAAAGGATACATTCATATAGAATATGTCGATATGTTTTCGGTCAAACCATAGTCCAATAATCATCAATATTTAGTGATAGAAAATTATATGCACAGTCACATTCTACTGGGCTCACTTTCATTACATGGTTTTTGGGATAGAACATTGCGTCACTCAGATCACGTCCAGTGACTCCCCCTTACTCACTATGTTGGGAAGAATCTGAAATTAATTTATCAACATGAATGTCACTTCATGGATTTGAATTAAATCATTCATATCAAATTGTAGATAAATGGTCTGTTGAAGTCCATTTTCCCCAACAGATGTAATTTACTTTCCTATATACTGATTTTTCCTAATCTTTTCATCTACAAACACATCTTCTTCCTCCCCACACTATATTGCTCAACATTCCACCTCTGTGTATTGCCTCAATAAGGCATGACCGTGTACCGCCTTCACAATCCACATTCGTGAACATCCTTCTCTTCTACTCTCTCATACCTCCTTCAATTACAAACAACCATGCTATTCATACCCTCTCACTTCCTTTGTGTACTTCAAAAGCACCACATACTGAGTACTTCTTTAGTGAACACAAACATCCATGTGTACTAAAAATGTAGGCAAAATTCTTCGTCCATGATCATTTTCTCCTCCGTGAACTATTCGGAACTTCACTGAATTATTTTCAGATTTAAAATAAAATTCTTTTCGAGGTTTTATTCTTGAAAACTACTTCTAAATATTTCCAATTTAAACACGTATTTTTAAACACAATGTTGCGATCTAGTGAATTGATCAGTTTTTATTATAAAGGAAAATTAATCTGCATAATCCATTAGATTTAGTTTTACCGAATCTTTGATATGACAATGCATTTAATACATAGCATGTATCTCCCACGAACAGTATCCCCTACGTGGTCCACATACATCCATTATCTCTACATGGAGGCACAAATCAATACCTCATTTCCCTAAAATACACCCTTCCGATCATCTCAAAACTCCACCTCTTTTTTTTTGAAAAGACACATCATCTCGCAAAAATTTGTCCTTCTATGAACAACATACCTTCCCACAAACCACCTTCTCTCCACATTCAATTCCTCCAACAATGTTTGTATAACATTTTCCTTTCCACAAATAATTCAGCCTACATGGTTCATGTTTCACCATTCTGTATTCCATAATTCACGATATGATTACTATTTCTATAAATCCCTTTACACATACTTCCTTTCAGAAAAAAACCATTCTTTTTTCGAATTACAAACTCAATATATTGAGGCCCAAAAATTTGAAAAAATCATAAAAAATATGAAACAATCAATAATGATTTTATCCTAAATTATAAGACCACATTCCTTGCGAACTCCTGGATAAACCCAATGTGGATTCTCATAAAACTCAAACAAAACTTCACTTCAAACAAATAACATCCTTCATTCCAACAATCTTCTGAAATCATATGATGAAGAAATCTATGAATCTTGACAATTCTCCCTTTTTTTTTCTATAGTCATGACCTCAAACAAAAATCCATTGCTAGGCTCAGAAAATAAACATTCTTTTTATATATAATTCAATGAGGGTCACCAGTATTAAATAAGTAAGTATCTAATGTTGAAGGTACAAGAATAGTACATATCACTTGTTAATGCCCTCCAAATAAGCATTAGTAAAAACAAAATGGATGAAATAACTGAATATGTGAATACTTTTCTCCATTAAATAAATGGTAGAAGCGTATGGATGAGACCAAATGATTTCTAGAGTCGCTAGTTGACTAGTGACCACATGATGATTTCAAGGTCATATGAATTCTTTAAAAAAAAGAGATAAAACGCAGCAAGTCTTGCGGATCCCCATTCAACTAGTCCTTCCACAAATTTGAAGGCTATCTAGAAAACTAGTGGAATCAGTATGACCGCTGAATTAGAGCCCCTATTTCATAGATATATTCATTGGAATGTTCATGAAAAACCGTCCAAAATCATTTGAAAATAAATAGAATGATATTATATAGATATAGACACCCATTGGCCACTTGGTTCATGTGCCAAATCATCATTGGTATGAATAAAATATCTTCCTAAAATCTTGGAAAACAAAAATGACCTCTGGAACACAGTTGAATAAAATAAAGTAGGTAATGAAGAGGATGTTTGAAGAGTTTTAAATCACTGAAGGACATGAGATGTTCCCTATAAGATACTGCGAGTCTTCAAAGATATGTCGACATACCCTCACTGATTCCCTCTATCTTGACCCCTTCACTGCACATATGTCCTCAGGTGTGTCAAGGGAAGTATACAGTGCTCTATGGATAAAAAATATATATTTTTACATTGAATTATTATACACCCACATGTGACCTATATCATATACACAAACCATCAATGTAAAATATAACAAATATCCTCAACAACACCCAGGTAATCAAGTATGAGTCCGAATATTTGTCACATTAGGAAAAGGGGATTAAAATGGACGAGGTGGGAGTTGTTCTCGGTCACTGAATGTCCTAATACGTAGCCAATGCACCCAATACGCGGTCCCACAAGACCCTATAACATGTTATGAAAGATCATTCACTTCCAACAGGATCCTAGATCTTATGATGGTTCATCAACATGCCAACATGACAACATGGAAGTACTTCAACATTGCTACATGATAAAAAAATTAATCAACTATAGGTAATAATCTGAAAAAGGAATCATTGATGGAGATTTAGAGACCAATTTTTTTCCATTTAAGGCATTGTAACATTCCTTGGGAAAAAAAGAGACATTCACTAAGACGATTCATGATTTTGAGGCCCGGTGTTACGAGATATAATTGTATAAAAATATTAAATATTTTTTTATTACAAGCCCATGATTTATTATAAAAATGTAATATCTCCTAAACAGTTTATCATATTGGAAATACAAGACAATTATATTGTTCATAATTATATGTTTACCTATGGTGAGACATAAAATGAGTTGGAAAGGTATGTTATGACGCCTTGATCATTATTGGTACATAAAATGTATTTATTAATTTATTAATATATTCATTTAATAAGTCAAACTCAAATTACACATGAACGATTTCGTGGTTGAGAAATCACATACCACTATTGAGTTCATAACATAGGTTTTACCAAAGGAGGGGTATAACCTTTTCAGCATCAGATGTTCGATTTTTGTTCCATTATTGGAGAATAGTTAAATATTTAGAGAATTTTTTTTTTACAAAACCTAATTTTCCCTATAATGTTGTTTTTTTGGAAACTGACCAGGGTTAGATCATAGTTTCATAAATTTATAAAAATAGTTTTCCTCTCATTTTATTCAGTGAACAATGAAGGGAGACGATAAAACTAGGGATCATGGCAATTAGAAGCACGATGACTACAACAGATCATGGAAAGTGTGTTCCTCTTCAATAAAAATCGTTCTAATACATGTAAGACTCGTCCTTGGATTTTTATTCCCCATATTAATATATTATTATTTAGATAACTCTCTAATATATATGTTCCCTTTTTCATTATTATAAGCATTGAAATGAACTTATTTTATCAGGTTTCTCTAACCTGATTGCTCGATATTGATCTTTTGGAAAAGAATGCATGGAAAATGATCGAAATCCTTTTTATGTTATTTTCTAACCTATTTGTATTCCTCACTATTGGAACCCTATAGTTCTCATATTGAAAATTATCAGGAATTCCATGATTGATAGAGAAATTAGATTTGTAGTGGTTTTATCAAATGATGACGAAATTGAAATAGGAGAACGAGTCTGTGTAGATTGGGTCCCTAGGATTGCATATATGTTATTATGTCAGTATTTTTGGTAGCGATGGTGGTGTGGTTGATATCCCAAGGTGAAATGGATTTTTTCATTATAGCATAGTGGGTTCAACACAAGCATGGTGTCAAGGACAGTGATCTGGTGTCTCCCCAGGAGACTCTAGTGGAAAACCAAAAGCAGTAGGGCCGCATCAAAAGAAAGAGACTAAGTTATATATATACCAATGTGTCTGGTTGGTATGTTGTGGCATTATGATATAGGGTGAGGAGGCTCATGTTGGGTCAGCATATCGAAGGGGGCTTCAGCTGGCAAAGTGGTTGAATAGACCAATGGAGTGGCCAACAATCTGACAGGAGGCTATAGAAGTGGATCTAGAGGACACAATGGTCGCGGGGGCCTGGAGGGTAGGTTTTATTATGTAAGATAAGGTATAGGGGTTAGGGATGTGAAAAAAAAATAAAATAAAACAATGAAAATAATAATAATATTATTATTTTTATTTAACCCCCATAACTCCCATTTTGGGGGGTCTGATTCATACATTGTATTCCATGGCAAGACATTGTTTACAATATGGTCATTTCCAACCATTTAAATGAATTTTACCTGACCCAAAACAAGTTCCCACAAAACACCCAATAAAATTTATATTTAATTATATTTTTTAATATTTGACCCACCATAACTCATGCATAAAACATCCAATTAACATGGTGTCATTTGAGAAGTGGGCCTATCATTATGAATTTCGAATCAAGACCAATCCTAGATTTTAAATTCTAGTTCACAGTTCAGGTCAACATAACACCCAACAATTTTTTTATTTTTATTTTTTCAAAATAGTGGGTAGGTCGTACCTATTATAATGGACCTCAAATCTGTGATCTGTCTGCATCAATGTGACACTGAATTTGAGGCGAACATATTGAGACCAATTTAAGACATTTAATTTCTGCTTGAGGCATTGACTTCATGATAATGCATTCATGGGAAATGTCGAAAAATAATAATTTTCCTCTGGGTTTCTGATTCTGGTGAATGAATAGTTGATCCTATGAACATTTCAGCATGAATCGTAATGGTGTGATTTATATGGATATCTGATGTCTCCCAATAATCATATTGTTGTTATGTGAGTATCTGTGTTCATGATATAACTAAATTTGGAATGATGAATGGAATATCGGTGGAAGATCATTTTTTACGTGATTGAAGATAATATATGGCTGGGTGTCAGGGTCACTCATTGTTTTAGGGCCATATGCATTATTTTATTTATTAAAAATATTCTACCTCTTATAAATATTCTTTTAGAAACATATTTTTCCATGATATTCGTTTCTTGAGTGTTTTTTTGAGTATAAAATGATGATTTCATATGAAGAATCATTAGAGAAAAAACATAATTGTTATTTCATTGGAATAATTAGTGGCGACAGTTGATGAAATAAGCATTCATATTAGATTACCATTTAAGTACTGGGATTATCATTTAACTAGTATGGGTAGTGGCATTCCCCAAAGGTTGTACTGGGCTTACGCTCCACCTGGACTAGGTAGTGGAATTTGATGATGGCAGTTCTAAGCTTACCATCCAGTAGGACTAGGTAGTGGAATTCCACTATGATCATTCTGAGTTACCGATCACTATGAAATGGGCAGTAGAGTTCAACAATTTTCAGAGCATACCCTTTATCTAGTTAGTGCAGTAGCATTCCATGATTGTATTTTCCGGGCATAGCCCTCTAGTTGGGCTAGGTAGTGGTGTTTCCCTAACGAATCACCAAGGTTACCCTTAAGTAGGATATATGATGTGGAATTCCTCAATGACCTTCATGAGTCGTACTCTCTTACTGGGTTAGGCATTGGAAATATTCGGTGACTATTATAGCCCCCCCACACACATTATCCAATGGGTCATCAAATTCATGTTTGTGCGACATAGAGATGAGACATGGTTTGACATACCATTGGACTACCAATATAGATAGCCTCTTTCCAACCATGATGTGTTATTAGGATGCAACATAAAACCATTCAGGTGAGTTAGGGGCACCCAAAGTTGATAGTAAAAATATTTTTTTGATTGAATCCCTTAAACTATTGTTTATTGGGGAATTTGTGTAATGTTATGGGCATTGTATATTGACTGTCATGGGATCTGTGGCCTACACATCTTCCTAGACTGAGTGATGCGATGTAGATCCCCTTACTCTCTTATTTTGGCTACATTGACTATGAATATAAAGATATATATCCAAATATAATAACCACACATATGGATAGGTTTCCAAACATACCGGAGAGTTGAAGACCTGCATGGTATGCCGGGTGATTTATGTGTCTATATTATCTTTATTCGATGAGTATAATATCCTACAATAGGTATCAAAGACTTGACGGGGAGTCCATCTCATCACCTTTTGGAGCTACTTGTGTTTGGATGAGCCTAATTTATCTATATTTTTGGGTTGATTTGTATTTTTTTCCTTTTCCATCGTACCTTGTCCTCTCTACATCATTCTTATACATTGAATCTCATAATACTCATGTTTCATTAATTTTTGGGGAATTATACATGGTATTATATACTCTGACATTCAAGGGATTATTATAACATGTGGATTTTCATTTTTAAATGACAGACTGGTTGATCGTGACATTATAAGAGCATATATAAAAGGGGTGCTTGGACTAGTATGTTAGTCATAACATGGGAATTAGGAGACAACCGCTGTCAATTGTTTTAGCATTCCTGTTTTTTGATGTTGGGACACATTTCTAGGTGGGAATTTATTCATACCCTTTAAATTTATTATACACTACCATACTCTTGTACTTTTTATATGTCAATGCAACCATGGATTATTTAAATTGTATTGTGTTATATTTAAATTATTTGCCTAAAAACATTTCATTGAGTTGTGTATCTGTGAGTGTATAGGTGTTTATGGAAATGCCTCACTGAGTTTAGTGTTCCTTTTGGGCCATTACCCAACCTCTAGCCTAGGTAGGCGGTCTTGGGGTAGTTTTGGCTCGAGTCCTGGCTAGAGTCAGGTCACGATAGACTGGTATCAAAGGTGGTTAATTCCTTAATAAATTGTTAGGATTTCCCCATAAAATGAATTGGTTGGCATTTAGTGAATGTTTTGATGTGTATATAGAGTTGATATAATGTTAGGAATTGCATTGATAGTGTGGATGGCTAACATATCAGTTCAACATGACCTTAACTAATTTCTTGATGAATTAATATACTGAATCATTGGTTGTAGAGAACAATGGTACATATACCATATAGGATTTAGTCACTGTATATCATTATTGATTCAACTCACCATTATTATGTATATATATATATATATATATGTTCAAAATGAATATGGTACATCTTGGACACTTTCTATATTCATCCATAATGACATATATCTATGAAAATAGCTTAACTTTGTGACAACAATTAGATGAGTAATGAGGACCCAGTTCAGGGTCCTTCATGTGATCCCCTTCCACTTAGTGGTCTGGTAGCAGCACCTACACATGTTAACTGAAAGAATATCCCAAAAAATGTAAGCTGTTGATGTGAATAGGTGGCTTTCACTCCATCATTCTATCCTCATAGACTATTGAGGCTACCCGAAAAGCTAGGTCCTAGGAAGCAGAGGATTTGTTAGAGTTAATGGTCCATATTTTCAGTCTTGTTCAAATACTAATAGATCATATGTTGTATTTGGAAGAATAAAATTTCCACAGAGTATATGGGCATTTGTAGAGCCTAGTTTCATTGATTCACGATGTGTCGATGCTCTCATGAGATGACTTCCACCACCTGTTCATGAAGATTACTGCCCATAATTCTTATAAAATATTAATATACATGATCTTATGGAGAATCCATAAAAATGTGTGATTATTATATCATATTTGGTGAGATTTACTGGCCTTACATGATACACTCTTTACTTGATCATAGATGGAGACTTCTAGGAACATATGTTTGAGTACCGACTCCACAGAGAGATCTGGGCTATTGTAGTTCACTTGGGTTTTTTCACCTATACCAGGGTGACATGGGGATTCTACGTAAACCTATGTCATTATTATTAAGTGTTTCATCAAATTCATGAGTATTATGGGTTCATCCCCCACCAAAGATTTTGTTTTGTGACATAAAAAATTCAATGAGGTAGAGTCAGTGACTCTAAAATCCAATAATATATAAAAGAAGGGTGGATGACTCCCTTTGACATATACATTCAGGGTGAGGTTGTGTGATGGAGTGTCAAAGCAGGACCTGAAATTTCTAATGGAGTTATTCTTCGTAACCACTTTTTCATGTGAATCCGCTAGTAAGGGTGCGGTGTTGTTGGTTTGAGATTTTCTCTCCATAAAAGATAATTGATGTTTTTCATGGTATGACACATGATATCCTTGTCTGGATTCTCATGGTTGGATGCGATTACACACCATTATTTTTTGTTGGTACTCTTTTATACTTAGCATTGACCCTGATGTAGTTGCTTTGAATCGTTTTCCTCTCGAGTGTGTGATAGAGTCGCAGATGGGATACATCGACATGAAGGTCATGCATGACTAGATATCCTTAGGTTTTATACTTCATGGGATATTATGAAGTAGGAAATTACATAATAATTCTTTTAGGGATGAATTGTTGATTCTGTTCACACTGCAAGAGGTGGTGAATAGGGAGTTTCACACTTCTATTCTAGTCGTACATCCCTATGTATGGAAGAGTCAGGTATAGACTCAGTGCGTCAAACTATTTTCCTAATTAGATCTTTTCAAAGAAGAAAATCATTGAATAAGAGAATAATGTAGAGGATCTAGTTTATCCATGTACAAAATATGTATATTTCATGAAATAATTTCAGATCCAGGCATTGAAATGGTGTGAAATTATGAAGCTCAGTGTTCCTAGAATTAATATTATAAAAATATTAAATATATTTTTTATTATGCAGTAATGGTATTATAAAAATAATGGAATATATACTAAAATTTTGATAATATCATAAATATAAGACCACATTTGGGTCTAGAATGGAGTGATTACTTTATGTGTGACATAAAATTATTTGGCGTGAGACATTCCGACCCCTTGCTCATTGGCGGTATAATGAATGTATTAATTAATTTTTTAGTTTATTGTTTTAATATCTAAAAATCAAATAAATCATAAACATGGACACATATGAGATATCCAGGAAAACAATTGAGTAAAAAAATATGTTTTACCCTATGTAGTGTATAACCTATATCAATGTTGGTTGTTCAGATTATGTGCCAACGTGAGAGAATATTTAAATAATAATTTAACTTTTTAATTAATTAATTTATTTTTTTACATAACATAAAACTCCCAATAAATGATTTTCTTTGGGAAGCTTCATAGATGAGGTCATAATTAGAGTGATCACATATAAGATCTGTCATCTACTTTCGGTAGGCGAATGACGTCGGGCGATGATGAACCATCAAATAGTGGTGAAATGAAACATGAAAACCACAACAAATATTGGGGAGAGAATTCTTCATAAATGAAAATGGACACAACAATGGTAGGAAACATCTTGGGTGTTTTTACAACCTATGTTAAACAATGATTATTTTGACTGTTCTATCATCAATATGCGCCCTCTTGAAAGATTCTAATCATTGAAATAAACAGCTTCTATCCATTTTTTTATAACCCAGATTCCCGTTCATTATCTATTGTAAAAGAAAAATTGGACATTAACTAAACTTCATTTATTATGTTCATTTTCTCCCCCAATTATATGCCCTCTTCACATGGGAACCTTTTAGTTTCTTGAATATGAAATTATCAGGTGATCTGAGCTTGATCAGGCTCCGTGATTCAAGGTTGGTCAAAAAAAAATACAAAATCACAATTGGAGACTAGGTCTGTGTAGAACGGGACCTAAGGATCACATAACTACAATGTTATAAAGTTTTTTTCTGTTATAATAATTTTGGGGTGGCTCCCCGATTTTTTGTCTTCTTCGTGCGGTCCGCCGGAGTGGGGTTTATATAAGAAGGCTGTATGGGATAGCGGTCCAGCGCGACTGTATGAATCTATGGTGGGTTTACAAGAGAAGAGTCATGAATAGAAGATGAGGATGGATATTCAATGAGGTAGAAAGCTGGATGGAGGTGGCCCATGGTTAAAGGGAGAGGCGGCCTGAGCGGGGTCAGCGTGGAAGATGCGTCTTCTGCCAGAGATGAAGGTGAGCGAAACAGAGACACGATTTTGTATCGAACCAGATGTTGATGTGCTGGATCTGAAAGATGTTGTGGTAGTAAGAACAATGTGTCTAGGTTTTCATATGGGTTGGAAATGTGGAGGGGCATTGGAAGGGATAAATAATAAAGAATATAAAAATAAAAAACCATTATTATTAATTTTTATAAACCCCCAAAACTCCCAATTGGGTGTATGATTCACACACCGTCTATGGTGGTGTGAACTTGTTTATAATATGGACATTTTTCTTCCATTTCAAAAATAATTATCTCTTTTGAGACGTGGGAATATAAAATCAAATAAAATATTATATTTCATATTATTGTTAAATTATTAACCTGTCATAACTCATGCTTACGATGCCCAACTGACGCATCATCCGAGGAGACATGACCAAATTTATAATACAGTTTATTCAATACCATTTTTAGATATAATATATGGGTTCATTGTTTTGGTAAATGTAACACTTTATAACTCTTCCATAGAGAAATGGATTGGGATGGAATCAATGGAGTTTTAACCCTAAATTTTAGGAATACATTTTCATACCAATTCTGGATATTTAATTCAGAGACGAGGCATGTGACCTTTTATATGAAATTATATTCTAATGTATAAAAATATATCATTTTCACTGGGTGTCCTATTCGGGTGAATGAATATTCAATCACATGCACTTATCCACGTGGGTCACAATAGTGTGATCGATTTTGTTATCAGAGGCCTCCAATTTTTTTCTCATTCTAATGTGTATATCCATAATTAAGATCTTATTGAATTTAGAAATGTGAATGTGATATAATTGGATGCTGTTTTTTATGTGTTTGAATAGAACCTCTAGATAGTTACATTACCAGGTGATGAGGCAGGGTCGCACGGAATGTGGGACCCATACACGTCATTTTCCTCATTAACAATCTTCTTATTCTCATATCCCTTTCTTTTGGAATCATATTATGGAATACACTATGCCTATCCTATGTAATTATCCTCCTAGAATGTGATGGTACCCTAAAAAGTTTCTTTTGTTATACAAACTGATTGTTTTGGGTTTGGAATGTATAGAGGTGACACCGGATAGTGGCATCAATCATACATGACTTGAAGAGTAGTGTTGGTATTACCCTATAGCTAATCTGGGCAGTGTAATTCCCTAAGGATGTACGAGGCTTACCCTTTAGCTGGGTCGGGTAGTGGCTTTTACTGATGGTGGTTTTAGGTTCAACCTCCTATAGGGCTGAGAAGTGCCATACCACAATGATCCTTTTGAGTTAAACACCATTATAACCTAGGTTGTATATGTCCTTATCATTTTGAGCTTAAAATCTAGTTTGGCTAGATTGTGGCATTCGATGGTGGATCTTCCAAGTGAAACACTCTTTCCAGGCTATGCAGAGGTGTTTCCTTGATGACTCACCCCAAAAATCATCTATTATGATGTGGGTAGAGACATTCCTCAGTGACCTTCTCGAGTGGTACCCTCCAAATTGGCTGGGTAGTGGGATTAAATTTTGAATATCACTGTTCCACCCTATTGATGCACTAGGTTGTAGGTACTCTACTTCGATTTAATTTGGCATAGAGACAAGGAATGGTTTTACATACCATTGGACTCATGAGAATGATTGGTGAATTACACATTGAGACACATTCTTAGAACACGAAATAAAGCCATGAATATGAGTTCATACATCCACATAGTGATAGTATAATGGTGTGGTGATTGAACCCATTTGACTTGTGTTTCCTAGGGAAGACATGTGTGATGCATGGAATCAATTATGTAATTACCATGGAATGTTTGGCTACTCATCATATCGGGATAAGCTATGTAATTGGGATCCCATTACTCTTTCATTTAGGATTATTTGAATTATAATATATATATATATATATATATATCCTATTACAGTACCAACTCATTGGGTTTGGTTACTTTCAGGACCCACACCCCACAAAGTGTACCCCACCTGGGTCTGAAATGTGGAAAGGGAGATAATGACCCCTGAGTCCCACCTCCAGTAGGCCCCGGGTTGGCGACTAGCACTGATGGTATAATAAACACACAAATGGGAGGCATTACCTGCTAAGAAGACACATGCGGAAGAGAGAGATAAGATAGACACAAACCAACTCCAACTAATAACTGAAATATAAAAAGAAAACCAAGAACATATATGTAATGTCATGCAAAATGTACAACAAATGAAAGGGGAAACTACATGTACCCAAAAGAAAGTAAAACAACAGCGATCACAAGCCCGAACAACTCCTACAGCCAAAAGCTCGTAGTAACCAGCCTGATCTCCAACCTTCTCCATGTGACTTGAAAAACAGTTTATAAATACGTAGGGTGAGTATAACAGTATACTCATTAGGATCCCCCCCGAAGCCTATCGTGCAAAATTAAAGAAATCATTCAAAATCACAGTGAACAACAGTGAAACTAACTCATCACCTAAGATGTATACTATGTTCTTAACCTCGCCATGGATAAACTCACCAAGTAACGCATAAAAAAATATATTATATAGTATATAATATCATGGGTACCCCGCTACTACTTCCCCACTGGTTTGCCACTTTTCCCCAACGACAAACGTCTTGTGCATCTCTTTCCAAAGGCTCGCCCGTATAAACATGGGACAAGCTCCACAATCTACACCTCGTGCACACCAAAGGCTTGCCCGTAGACACCTGTGATAAGCTCCACACCATCCTCACAACCAAAAGTAACCAGGTAGGTTTCGGGATCCACCATAGCCCGCAAAACGTGTATCATAGGTCGGGTGTTGTACCTCAAGTCATTACAGCCCATACACCACATATGGATCTTCAAGCCATCACGGCCTATACACATTACACCTATAGTAGTCCATAGTATACTACATCCAGAATATATGTGTGGAAATAACCACAAGCCATTACATCCCTCTACACACATATATGGGGAAAACTAACCACTATGCCAAAGACAGTTGTAACAACCTATAGAAGAGAGCGGGGTCAAAGGGGGTAATCCGCCATTCATCCTCCCACCGGAATGTTGGGGAAAACACCCCCCCCCAGGGCTCAGAATCCCAAGGGTGTTAGTTTCCCTTACCGACAGGGTGGAGTAGCATATAGAAACAAAAAAAGTATAGAATATATATCTCACAACCACACTATGGGTATCACTTAGTCATAGCCTCAACTACAGCTAATGTCTCTCGGACTCCGGGCTGCTACATCTAAGACTAGGCTTCTTATATGCACACAACCAGTTAAAGAACATCATTAGGTTACTTCATTCCCTTTTTTCAGCAATTCCACTTTACGTTAATTAATTATTTCCACGTTAATTAACCATGAACAAAATCCACATTCAAATATTCTTGGAATCACATTCAAAATTTATTGTACCATTAAATCTACAACATCATCATTAATTTCTAGAATCTCCATCCCAGTGGATTATAATTATTTAATAAAACATTAATTTTAGAATTACTTTACCCTATTCCCATGAATTCTAGAAAAGAATTATATGCTACTAAACATAAGGGGACTCAACAAGGTGAGTAGATATACTACCCGTCGAGTCATTGCCGCCTATAGCAAGAGTGTAGGCCCATTCTTCCTCGAGAGGCTAAACACGGAAAGCATGTGGCATACACCCCGCGTGTTCGCCCCTTTCGAAAGAAGGGTAAGAAAAACAATATTCCATGAGTAGTGAGGGAAAGTAAATCAAATAACAACCAATCAACCCACCAAGAATCCAACAACCACATCCATCACATACCATCATCCTTGGTGTCCTCCCCGACACCCACATGCATAAACCGATGCATGTCGCCACTCTAGGCGCCATCCTCTACCACAACCACAAGGCCTCCCTGCCTCAATATATCACAACACCCCTCCAGGGTTACATCACACACACGTTATCCCAACACCCCTCCAGGGTCACAACACAACACAAGCACCAGGAAAACAATCATCACATCGAATTGGGCTCTTGGACCTTTAACAAGGCATCCGGTCCTCAAACAACAACCACCAACAATCACATTAAAAGGGATTTTAGCCCTATTTCATAACAAGAGGGTAACTATAAACCCATCATGGAACTCAATCATGTTATTTATCCCATATTGAATTACGATATTCAATTAGTTGGATCCAACATCATGATCCAATTCAGTAAGCTATCACCGAAGATTAATCATTCTTACTATGCCAAATTTGATCAATATCAAATTAGAACAACTACAACAATGGAAAAAACTAGATTCATTTACATGACTTTTTATCATTATCCGATTAATTATCAATTAATTATGGAATTACATTCTTTATCAATTTCCATCATGAAAAACATGCTAACAAGCAAGGAATATATATATATATATATATATATATATATATATATATATATCACACTATAATGAAAATAAATAGGAAAACTATTATCATGGTACAAATCAACAACATGGGTTCAAAACAATTTTTTAATCTTGTTCAAGTATTTAATTAGGTCAATTACATTGTGATACAAAGTGCTAAATCATGCTAACTCTACGATTGCACATGAAAAATTTGAGAAACCATGAATCCTCTACCTCAATGGTTTTTGAGGGAAACCACAACGGTGGATGAGCGCCCAAGAACGCGGGTCGATTCTCTATGAACCCTCCTTATATATCCCATCCTAATTGAACCAAGACCAATATCATCATAACAGACATACACACACTTATATCTACCCATAACCGGCGTAGATCTAAGATCCCGAGAGAAGAGGAGGTGTAGATCTAGGTAGATACAAGAAACAGAAAAAGGATCACTTACCTCGAGAACCCGGCTTCGATTCGTGAAGAGAAGCCTCTAGATTGCCACACAAAATCTTGGGAGAGGTTCTTCCACCTCTAAGGAAGGGTAATCATGATTTATGGCTGATTATGGGCTTAAAGGAGGTGTTCAAAGGCAGAACGAGTTAGATCCAAAATTTTAGGATCTAACTTTAAGTGCCGGCACGGTCAGTCCGCACAGTTTATCAAACTTTGTGCTAACCGTGCTGTAGCTTCTGCATCGACAATCACTCCTTGCATGGTTAGTCTGCTTGGTTAGACAAATTGTGCTCTAACTATGCGTTATCCCCTACCTCCAAGACCAACCTTGCACGGTTTGGCCGCACTGTTTAGGCAAACAATGCGCTTCCTATGCGAAGGCCATACCCCTTTAGATTTCCTTAAAAGTACACCCACACGCACCCCCTAAGTCACCATTACATCCCAGAACACCTATAACACTACATTTTCACAAAGGAATGGACTAGAGAGGTTCTCTCTATAACATCAGATACCTATCAAAACACTCTCATCCTCGAGAATCCAAAACCCACCTAAAGAGAAAACGAAAAAGTGTCTGAACAACCACCCACTGAGATACCTCTCAAAAGAGAGCAAGCCGAAAAAGAAACAAAGGGAGAGATCTCATAAAAATTAATGTTCCATAGCCACATTAGTTACAACGATACATGAAATGAGTTAAACATCAATCAAATCTGGGTATTGAGAACGTATCTATGACTCATGTTCCCAAGTACTCTCTTGCAAGCTGCAGTGTCTCCACAAGACACGAACTAAAGGGTTCGATCGCCGGCGCAACACCTTCTCCTTATGGTCTTAAATCTCAACAGGTTGCTCCTCAAAGGTGTAATCATCAACAACATCGATCTCTCCCCAATCGATGATGTGAGAGTCGTCATGAAGATAACGACGTAGGTCTAATACACGGGAGACATCATGTATCCGACTCATCTGAGGGTGAAGTGCCACTCGGTATGCCACAACTCCAACATGAGCTAACACCTTGAAAGGACCATGAAAATGGGGAGAAATCTTACTCCCACGACCAAACCATCACTGCCCACGACAGGGAGTCACAGATCAGAAACACATGATCCCCAAAATTAAACTCTAACGGTCTCCTCCATTGAGAAACATATGATTTCTGAAGATCTTGCGATTCATTCATCCTCTCAAGAATCACCCGAACATACTATGTTTTATTCTTCACAAGTTTCAGTCAAAGAATTGCTGACTCTCTGACCCCAGTCCTACATAACAGATAATAGCATGGTCGACCATACAAGGCTTCAAATGCCTCCCTACCGATGGTGGAGTGAAAACTATTATTATAAGAGATTTACACCAAGGGTATGTGCCTCATATATGAACCTCCGAAATCAAGAACACAAGACCGCAACATGTCTTTAAGATTTTGGATGGATCACTCCGTTTGACCCTCCGTTTGTGGATTAAAAGCAGTACTAAGGTATTACTGAGAACCAAAAGCATGTTGGAGACCTCTCCACACCCTGGATGTAAACAAGGATCTTGATAAAAAATGATCGTCCTAGGGACTCCTTGATGTCTCACCACCTCCTCCAGATACTACCTCGATAAAAATTCCACTGAGCTCGACTCCTTGATTTCTATGAAGTGGGACGATTTTGTTAAATGATCCACTATCTCCCAAATAGAATCATGTCTTCCCGGAGCTCGAGGTAAACCTATAACAAAGTACATTGAGATGTCCTCCCAATTCCTCTGAGGAATCTCTAGTGGCTAGAGATGACCAAAAGGAACATGGTGTTCGACCTTCAGCTTCTGGAAGACTAATCATCGAGACACAAACTCCGCAACCGAACGCTTTAGCCCTGACCACCATACCCGACTTCTCAAGCATCAGTGTATCTTTGTCACAACAGGATGCACTGGTAATGGAGATCCATGGAACTCTCTGAGGACCGTCTCGCGCATCTTCAAGGAAACAAAAATCCTTCCATGATACAACACTCTGAGTTATTCATTCTCAGCCCAACCATCAGGGGTGTCTCCACAAACAACTCGGTCTCTCTAGACCTCCACCTCAAGATCCCCCAATTGGGAATCTTCCTCCCTCTACATCATGGATGATTATACCGTCATCTGGAAAAAACAACTTCTACCCCCAAATTCTTTGATGTCAAGTTGAAAAGCTGACAGTTCCTCCATTACTCTCCAGGAATCAACGGATTCATGGACATCATCACTATGTGACTTTCATCTCAGCGCATCAGCTACAACATTCACTTTTCCTAGTGTAAAATATATTTCAAATTTGTATTCCTATTGGATCTCCATCCACTGATGCTTCCGCAAGTTCAAGTCACGCTGGGAGAAAACATACCTCAAACTCTTATGGTCGGTAAATAACACAAAGCTTTCACCAATGAGGTAATGTCTCCACAACTTCAGAGAAAACACCATGTCTTCCAACTCAAGATAATTGGTGGCATAGTAGTGTTCATGGGGAAGCAACTTCCGAGACCCATAATAATCAAACGACCTCCGCTGCATGAGAACACAACCTAACCCCAGATGTGAAGAATCGCAGAAGACATCAAACTGGACTCCCTCATCTGGATGACAAAGGAATGGAGCACTTACTAACTTATCCTTTAGATACTCGAAGGATTCATGAAATTTATCAGTCCATTAAAAGGCTTGATCCTTCATGGTCAAAGATTTTAGAGGAGTCGCAACCCGTGAGAAATTGGCTACGAACATCCTGTAATAGACTGTGAGACCAAGGAAACTTCACACCTCTGACACTCTCTTAGGGGATTACCAAGACACAACTGCTTCTATCTTCGATAGATCTACATCAACTCTATGTTGGGGCACAACATGCCCCATAGAATGGACATCTCGAGCCCAAAACTCACACTTCGACAACTTCCCAAACAACTGATGTCGACGAAGAACTCCCAAAATGGCTCAAATATGCTCAACATGATCCTCTTCAGACAGGGAGTACACAAGGTTTTCATCGATGAAGACTACCATGAACATGTCCAAGAACTCACGGAACACAGTATTCATCAATCACATGAACACATCTGGGGCATTCGTCACGACGAACGAAATTATAATGAACTCATAATGCCCATAAAGACAATGAAAATCAGTCATCGGGATATCCTTATCCTTCACACGCATATGATGATATCCTAACCGCAAGTCAATATTTGAGAACCAACGTTCTCTCTTTAGTTGATTGAATAGAACATCAATCCACGGAATAGGATAACGATTCATTATTGTCACTTTGTTTAAGTGACGATAATCGACACACAACCGCAAACTGTCGATGGCCTTCTTCACGAACAGAAATGGTGCACCCCATGGTGACACACTAGGTCGAACAAAACCCCACATCAACATACCATCAATCTATATACGTAGCTCTCGTAACACAGAAGGTTCCATCCTATACGAATACATATAGATAGGAGACTCTCCGTGTTGTAGCTCGATCCCGAACTCGATCTCTCGTCGAGGGGGTAAGGCTACAACCTCTTCTAGAAAAACATCAGGGTACTCCTCCATGACCCTAGGAAACGTCAACTAATGAACCTCTGAAGAACTCAACATCAACTCATCCATCATGGATGATAAGGATGGAACTCTCCTATGACCCATCCGAGGATCTCGTTCCACAACAAACACCACTTTCTCTCCATCGGCACCAAGGAAAACAAACATCTTCCTGATGCAATCCACAATAGCCTGCTCCGAATACAACTAATCCATGTCGAGGATGACATAATATGGTTGTATCTGTAAACATAGGAAATATACCCAAGAGCGGTGCTTCCACAACACTAGCTCACAATCTCTACATACATCAAACAAGCTAGCTCGACCTCCAAATGGCATAGTCAATGCCAAGGGAAGTGGAAGCCTCTCTACCTCAAGTCCCAAGGAATGGAAAAGGGTAGGTGATATGAAGGAGTGTGTCACTTTTGAATCAAAAAAGGAATACACCAAGGTATAAAACAAGAAAAGGGTACCTCCATCGACGTCTGGCTCATCTGGAGATTGAAAATCTAGGGAATGAAGTTAACCAAGACCTCCTCCATGACCTCTCTGACCCTTATGACGACCACCACCATGGCCTCACTCTACTCTCTGAGGATGAGGAGCATCATGGGGCTGTACTCTGGCTATCCCATCTACCCTCTGCTAATCAAAAGCTTATGAAACTGGATGCTGCTGCCTCGGCTGGAACTTCCTCAATGGAGGAACCTCGAGTTTAGCGCCTGGTGCAGTATGTCTTCCCTGAAAGGTCAGTCACTCCTGCTGCTGATGGCCACAACCACCACAAGATAAATAAATGCCTGATCTCTTGGCATAAGCCTAGGAGTTGCCTACTCTGGAGTAATGAGACTTGAAAGGCTGGGACCTACCCCCGGCTAAACAGAAACTATTCTACCCTGAAAACTGGGAACCCCAGACCATAACTCTGCTTTGTGAGGAATCATGTTGATTCTCCTCTCGTGATGATACAGTCCTGGCCAAAGGCATCTCAACAACCTCTGACCTCGCCAGCACCACATGATATGTCTTTAGCATAAATAGGGTGACATGGTGCTGGATCTGTGGACGCAAAGGCTCTTCAAAATGCCTCACATTGGCCTCCTCATCTGGTAATAGGTTTTAAACATATAGTAGAAGGTTCCTAAAACTAATTCAAAACTACCAAATAATGGATCTCCACTATTGAAGGGAAAGAAGCTCTTGTCAACATGACACATTTGTAGTCGAAGAAAGAAACTCGACTCTGAACTTATCTCGGAACTCCTCCCATGAGATCGTCGACTCATCCTGTTCCCCGAGGAACGACAACAACCACTACCTTTCTGCTCCACGCAGCATCGTCACGACCAAGGAAACCCAATGCTCCTTATGAGCACAGATCAAACTGAAGCCTATCTCGACCTCCTCCAATCATTCTTCTGTGACTGCATCTGAAACGGAGGCCTCATACTTTTGTAGACTCTGGCACTGAAACTCTCGGAGTGTCTTCCTCCAAGTGTCGTCGTTGTCGACCTCCACCCTACATCAATATGATGGGAAAACATGCTGGACATCTTCTATGCAAACCTGCCGAGGACGTAGACCTGGAGCCATACCTGCAAAATAACAAACAATTAGAGCTTCTAAGCCTGGAATATGGAAGAATCAACATTAAATAATTAATTTTTTTCTTTCATTTGTTTTAGGTTAACATATCCCAAGGTCTACCCATTCAAACATAGGCACAAAGAAGAATGATGCATGATCCATTCTTAGGTCTCTACCTGCAAGCAGTATCACTTTGTTTAGTAGCCATTGTAAATTTAATGGTCTCTGCAACAGATCATAGGGGGCCCTAAACGCCTATGTCTTTGTCAGTATCCAGTTTTAACCCCACTTGATAAACATGAATGACACCATTTCCCTACCAACCCATGCATCATCACATTTTTCTAGCTCTAAACTCCATCTTATCCCTCATCCTCGCCTCTGCTAACACTCTTTCATGACCCCCTCCCCACAAAGTGTACCCCTCTTAGGCCTGCAATGTGGAAAGGGAGATAATGACCCCTGAGTCCCATATCCAGTAGGCCTTGGTTTGGAAACTAGCACCGAGGGTATAATAAATACACAAATGGGAGGCATTACCCTCTAAGAGAACACATGAGGAAGATAGAGATAAGATACACACAAACCAACTCCATCTAAGAACTGAAATATAAAATAAACCCTAGTACATATATGTAATGTCATGAGAAAAGTACAAAAACTGAATGGGGAAACTACAAGTACCCAAAATAAAGTAAAACAACAACGATCACATGCCCGAATAGCTCCTACAACCACAAGCTAGTAGTAACTAACATGATCTCCAACATGATCTAAGTGACCTGAAAAAAAGTTTATCTATAGTTAGGGTGAGTATAACAGTATACTCAGTAGGATCATCCCCGAAGCCTCTCGTAAAAAAGTAAAGAAATTATTCTAAAGCATAGTGACCAACAGTGAAACTAACTCTTCACCTAACAGGTATACAATGTTCCCAACCTCACCATGGCTACTCTCACCAAGTACCACATACATGAATTATGACAACCCTGGTTTTTAATACATACCTAAACATGATTTATTACATAAAAATTGACTTGATACAACAAAGAATAGTGAGTGGATTAGTGTCTTTGTAGATTATGATCATTACATAAATACATGAAACATGAAATAGAACAACTTTATTGAAAAATTCCTTTTCATGACCACTGCATTCCCTCGTACTTAGCAATGCATGGGATAACCTGATGACATGAATAAGAAAAGGGTGAGCTATAAAGCCCAGTAAGGGAATACAAATGGAATAACATGAGGAGTACAATACATGTTAGACATTAGGCATATCACTAGAGAACACGATAAAGATGAACATAAAGGCATGAGAAAGCATGATAATCATAACATGGAAATGTGGCAACAACACTTAATATAAAATTAGGATGAGCCAAGCCTCATTGCACATGAAGCATAAGTAAATCCTCATTGCACATAAAGCACGAGTAAACCCTCGTTTTACTTGAATTAGCATGAGTCAAGACTCATTTTACATGACGTATCATTATACTATACTTTACCCAATGCATTGGAGCGCTATAAGGGCACACCCTTCTTAAAAATTTTATTTCATGCATACGTGTGCCACATGGATCATGAAACATGGATTGATAAAACATAATCATTTATTCCACGATAAAGGATTGTGGAATTCATACATGAATCTTTATAATCAATAAGTAAATGTTCATAACGGTCAATACCCTTTATGGAGAAATGGGCATGGTATCCACTACACAATGGCATTGGCATAGAAAAAACGGTGCGATTTCGGCAGCATAACGGCATGACATAAGATTTCATAAAAATGGTTGATGATAGAGAAAGGGGTTCATCATCATATTTAAATGTAATGGACAGTAAGGAGTTCATATAGGTACATTTTCCAACAATTTTAATGGAATTTTTATTAATGATACAAATGTATTGCTTGAATGTAAATGAGGAGAGAGAAGTTACTTTCGGAATTTCGGCATAGTAACGGGTGTACATGGGAGGAATTTAATGAAAGTGAAAGGGGTCTACCATCATTCAAACATAAAGTGGGGAGTATGATGGAGGTGATAAACCATACCCCAACATTCATAATTGAAACTAAAAGGGAAAAACAACTTAATGAAAATTGACAAAAATGAGAATGGAAGAAAAACCCTTACTTGGAAGTGTGCATCCAAATAATAGAGAGAGGCTTGTGAGAGGATTATTGGGAGCTTGGTGAACCTTGGGAGGATTCTACAAATAGTTTGGAATAGTTTGGACGAACTCCAAAGGCTTTGAGTGAGGAGGAAGTGGGAGCTTGGGTGTGTTTGTTTAGGAAAGTTGAGGGAATTGTTTATTATATAGGTTTGGGAGCCCTTATATTAAATTAATCCAAACCACAAACAATCCCTTGGTTTTTGCCCATGGTTTTTGGAAAAGAGAATAGGAAAACAATATTTTATAATACCAATGTACTAACTTGTAAAAATAATAGGGTTTCTTATGTGGAGGTGAGTCACACTCCCATGGAAATTAATTTAAAAAGACAAGGTGTTTAGTAAGTCTTGAGGGGTCCATTAATGCATTGAAAAGTAAGTCAGACAAAACCAAAATCACATTATTTTAATGGTAAAACATTTATTGGCCAAAAAAAGCACATAGTATTTTATTACATCACTATTGGGTCATTATGATGTCAGAAAACAAATTATATATTTAAACAGTATTTAATTTTTACCCAAAAATTTGACTGTCTCAGAAAATTATGAAAAATTCACCGTTGGATAATTCTGACATCATGATTCCAGAAATAACATTTATTTAATTTAAATAATTTTCTAAATATGTTAACATTCACATTTAAAATAAAAACCGTCATTTATCAAAAATTCACTGGATTTGATAGAAATTGCTTTAAAACGTTAATAAAAATTATAATTGCATTCATAAAATTATAAGATCATTTATATTTAATAAAAATTATTTTAATAATAAAATAATATTTTATTAAAATATTATTTAATTCAAAAATCCATTAATTTAATAAAATAAATTTCTTAATTAAATAATAATTTAAAATAATATTTGTACATTAAAAACTATTTAGATTTTCTCAAAAATTTCAAAGAGGTATATTCATTATTATATAAAAAATTATATACATGAACATAGTACTAGGGATTCATTACATAACCCTTAAAACAGCTGCATAAGACCTAAGGGTAAGGTGTGCAATGGTGACAGACTCTTGGGGTGGCTCGGATAACATCACTCGAGTGGTAATTTCTATCAACATCCACTTCTCCCATAGACAGTCTCATTCGAGCATGACATCATGAAGCTCATCATGGGCTTGGTCAAGAGCAAATCCCAAGGATGCCACCTCTTTTCCGAGCTCCGACAAATGGGATTCATATGGGGCAATTCTACTAGATGAGGTCGTCACTTCCTTTGTCCGAGTAAATTGGATTTATTAAAGTCCTATATTTATACTAATAATGTGATCACTTTTCAATGGCTATATTATCAATGGTCAAAATTCGGAACATAAAACCAAAGAAGATGAAATTTTATATAAACCTAAAGAGACATTTAATTAGATCATGAGGGATTTTCATGAATGAAACTTTGGGTCATTACAATATTCCCCCCTTAAGAAATTTCTCCCTCAAAATTTTCCTTTTCCCACACTAAAATAGATGTGGGTAACTTGGCAACATCGTTTCCTCCGATTCCCAAGTCGGTTCTTCAAACATGTTGTTTCTCCACAACACCTTGACGAGGGGAATTGTCTTATTTTGTAGGACTTTTTCACTATGATCTACGATCTTCACTGGTTTATCCTCATAAGAAATATTATTTTCCAATTGTACCACCTTAGAATAGTGTACATGTGAAGGGTCCGGTATGTACATCCATAAGAGGGATACATGGAAGACATCATGAACTTTGGCCATGGTAGGTAGAAGTGCTAGTCGATAGGCCATAGCCCCAACTTGATCAAGAATCGAAAAGGGGTCGATGTACCCTGGACTTAACTTCCCTTTATTTCCAAACCTCGTTACCTTTTTCCACTGAGATATGCGTAGAAACACCATGTATCCAACCATAAACTCAAGTTCTCATCGATGATTATCTTCATAACATTTCTGTCGACTCTAATCTGCCTTGATATGCTGTTGAATGGTTTTCACATTCTCCACCATTTGCTTGACCATTTCTGGTCCAACCAGCTTACGTTCACCGACCTCATCCCAACATGCCGGTGTTCTGCACCTTTTCCCTTATAGGGATTCATATGGTTCCATTTGGATGCTTGAGTGGAAACTATTTTTATAAGAGACCTCAACCATATGAAGATGTTGATCCCATCCTCCTTTAAAGTCCATTGAGTATGCTCTCAACATGTCCTCAAGTGTTTGGATTGTCCGCTCGGATTGGCCATCAATTTGTGGATGATAGGCCGTACTGAAGTTCAGTACAGTATTCCGAGCATGTTGAAGACTCTTCCAAAACATAGAGGTGAATCTTGGATCTCGGTCAGGCACAATAGATGGTGGTACTCCAGGAGACCTTACCACTTCCCTGATATATATCTATGCCAGTTGATCCAATGAGAAATCCTCCCCAATAGCAATGAAGTGTGCATTCTTTGTAAGTCGATCCACAACAACCCATATTTCACTGTTGCCTTTGGATTTCCTTGGATGTCCAGTGACAAAGAACATGGTGATGTTCTCTCATTTCCATTCTGGTATGGGAAATGGTTGCATCATCCCCTTAGACATCTGCCTCTCTGCCTTCACTTTCTGACACACTAGGCACTTTGACGTATATTCAGCGATCTTCTTCTTCATATTATCCCACCAAAAGTTTTCTCAGAGATCTTGATACATCATTGTGTTCCATGGGTGAATAGGGAAATTTGAACTATGTGCATCATCCAAAAGTTCCTTCTTCATCTCTAGACCTGATGGAACACATAGTGTTTTCCCAAACCGCACAATTCCTTCTTCATTAACATTAAACTCTAAGGATTTACCTTTTTTGATAGCTTACACTTTTTCATGAATTCCCACATCATCCTTTTGAGCATCCGTTAACCTTTCCAAAAGAGAGGGTTGATCAATCATTTGTGAAAGGATTGATGATGTTCCCTTCTCTATGATTGTCATGTCCATCTTCATCAAGTCTAAGAAGATTGGATCCTTCTCAATTCTCATCATTGATATAATCGATAGATCCTTTCTACTTAGGGCATCTTCCACCTTGTTCACTTTAATAGGGTGGTAATGTATTGAATAGGAATAATCCTTGATGAGATCTATCCATCTTGTATGATGCATATTAAGCTCATTCTGTGTGAATATATATTTAAGACTCTAGTTGTCTGTATATATCTCACATTTCTCTCCATAGAGATAATGCCGTAAGATTTTCAAGGAAAATATCACATCCACTAACTCCAGATCATGCATTGGATAGTTTTTCTCATGGATTTTCAACTGCCTTGAGGCATAGGATATCACTTTATCATTCTGCATCAGCACACAACCTAAGCCCTTTTTCGAAGCATCACTGAATACCATAAAAAGTTCCCCACTTCTGGGTAAAGTGAGCACGGGCGCAGTGATAAGCCTCATTTTCAACTCCTTGATGCTTTCTTCACATTCATCACTCCCAGAAAACATTACTCTCTTTTGAGTTAGCTTGGTAAGAGGGTTGTAAAATCTTGATAAATTTCTTACAAATCGTCGATAATATCCTACTAACCCCAAGAAGCTACGGATATATGTTACTGATGTTGGCCTCATCCATCCCTCAATTTCATCTATTTTAGAGGGGTCCACAGATATCCCATTGCTTGTGATGATATGGCACAAGAATGAGACTTCCTTCAACCAGAACTCACACTTGATGTACGTTGAATAGATCTTCTCCTTGGACAAAGTCTCTAATACAGTTCTTAAATTCTCCTCATGATCATCCTTCATTTTGGATTATATAAGAATGTAATCTATAAATACTACCACAAATTTTACAATTTAATCTCTAAAGACTCTATTAATCATGTCCATGATGATTTCTAGAGCATTAGTTAGTCCAAAAGGCTTTAAAATGAATTCATAGTGCCGGTATCTTGTGCGAAAACTAGTCTTGGGGATATCTTCCTTCTTCACCCTTACATGATAATATCCTAACCGCAAGTCCACCTTAGAGAAGTATTGTGCTCCACGCAGCTGATCGAACAAGTCATCAATTCGTGGGAGAGGATACTTTTTCTTTATCGTGTTTTTTTATGTTCACGATCATCGATGCAATGTTGCATTGACCCATCCTTATTCATGAAGAAGCGGACTGGTGCACCCCATGTTGAAGCACATGGGCATATAAACCCTTTATCCAGATTCCCATGTAGTTGTTTCTTTAGCTATTCATGCTCTACAACAGCCATTATATATGGAGTCTTGGATATTGGTAGTGCCCCAGGTATAAGTTCAATTGATAAATCAACATATCTTCTAGAAGGAAGACCATGCAGTTCCTCGGGAATCAGTTCCACGAATTCCCTCACAATAGGCATTTATTCAAGGATGGTTTCTTCCTTGGACTCAGTCATCTGATCCAGATACATGTGCTCATAGGGCAGTAATATCAATTCTTGAGATGAGAGAGTTAAAGGAGATTAATCTTCCTCCTGACACTTGTAAATAATCAGGGGTCGATTCTCCATATGGAGTGTGATTTCCCTCTCCCAACAATTTATGTTGGATGTATATAAAGAAAGCCAATCCATGCCAAGAATTGCATCAAGTTCTACCAGAGGGAGTATGATGAGGTTCTCCAGGAAATTAAATCCACATATTATAACATGGGAGGACATATATTCATTGGATGCAATGATTACCCCATTTTCCATACTCACCGAAAAATTCACTTTCATGATTTGTGGTGGTACTGGGATTGTTCTACTAAACATTAGAGATATAAAAGAATGCGTAGAACCTGAATCAAAAAGTACGTTCGCTATTCTTGAGTGAATAACTAGAGTACCTATCACCACTTTGTTTTCGGGGATCAGTTCGGCCGATGTGATGGTAAAAGCTCTACCTTGCTTCCTTGGAGGTTGTTGGTTGCTTGCGAAAACCATTGGATTAGGGCACTGATTTGAAAAATGGCTTGGTTCTTTGATTTTGTAGCATTAAACAATGCGTTGAGGTCCAAACAGAGCGTTCCTATCCTCTATCATAGTCGTGGGTCTTTCGTGACGATAGTTAACATATAGGTGCCCTTCCATTCCACACCTGAAGCATTTCCTCATCCCCTTAAGGAAATTTCCTGGGTGCTTCTTATCGAACTTTTTGCAAGTGGGGTGCTGGATCTTCTTAGCACCGTTGCATTTATCCATCGGACTGCCATCATTGAATTCCACCTTATGCTTCTTGTCCCCATGATACCCCAGTGATTCCCCGATCTCCATTTCGACCATGAGGGCACATCCGACAATCTCCTCATAGCTATCGAAGTCACAGATCGCTAATTTATATTGCAGGCTAGGCTTTAGCCAACCAAAGAAGTGGTCAACATTGAATTCCGGTGGTAACGACAATTCCGTAAGCGAAACATGAAATCCCTATGAAGTTTTCCTCGTACGATCCAACAGATTCTTCATCTTTTTTCTTGAGGGAAAGAAAGTCCCTTTCCATCTTAAGCTGGAGGGTGCGCGAGAAATATTTATCGAAAAACATCTTCCAGAAATACTTCTATTCCAACTCCTCGATCTCCTCCTCAGGCTACATATTTTTGATCAACGTCCACCATTGACCAGCTTCACCCTCCATACGATAAGCCTCCAGGAGAACCTTCTCTTGTTCAGAACATTGAAGTATGGAGAAGATCTTTTCAATGGAGTTGATCCATTGTTCAACGATCATGAGATCAGATGATCCACTAAAAGTAGGAGGCCTTTGTCCCATTAAACTCTCTATATCAACTTGTTCATTCTTAAGGGTGAAGGGGTTGAACATTCCTATTGACCCTTGTTTATATTCAAAACTTGAGTTAGCTGAGAAACAAGTGTGACAATGTTCGCGATTCCCGCTCCCATTGGATTTGGCATCTCATTAGTAGAGTCATCAAACTGATCTTCACAACGGTTGACAGCCCGACTCCTCCTATTACCAGCCATTGGCTAGAATAAAAGGGAAGTTATGGGTAACACAAAAAGGGTATTCCAAAGAAAAATGTTGATGACTCATAAATAAACTTTTATTTCCTTAACTCATGAGCCTATAGGCTTCAATCTAAGATTTTCATGATCTACTTTCTAACATATATTCGTAGGGGAATTTTTCCCCTTAATAAGGGTTCATACTAAGCATTTGAATTTATCAAAACATATCGCCCGAGAGTGTCGTAACCAAGAGTGCAACAAGGCCCATTGTCGTGCACCAGTTCACGTTCGAGCCTAGCTCAAAGCGGTGTTTTTGGGTTTGCCCCCTAGGATACATATGTGCCAGAGCCGCCTCTACTTACTCGTATCCAGACAGGGATGTTTTTGTTTGATAAACCACTTACTCAGTACTTACCAAAACATAGGGATATATTTATTATACTTATTCTTGTCTCTATGGATTTACTAGGGTTTTCTAATCTTAATACCAAAAATAACTAAACCTATCCTCTGATACCAACTATGAAAACCCTGCTTTTTAATACAAACATAAACATGATTTATTACATAAAACATGACATGATACAACAAAGAAGATTGAGAGGTTTGTTGTCTTTAGGGATTAGGATCGTTAAATAAAAACTTGAAACATGAAATACAACATCTTTATTGAAATCTTCATTTACATGACCACTACATTCCTTCGTACTTAGCAATGCATGGAATAACCTGAGGACATGCATAAAGAAAGGGTGATCTATAAAGGCCAGTAAGGGAATACAAATGGAATTACATATGGATTACAATACATGTTAGACATTAGGCATATCAATAGAGCACAAGAGAAACATGAATATAAAGTCATGATAAAGCATGATAATCATAACACGGAAATGTTGTGACAACACTGAAAATGGAATTATCATGAGCCAAGGCTCATTGCACATGGAGCATGAGTAAATCCTCATTACATACAAAGCACGAGTAAACCCTCATTTCACTTGAATTAGAATGAGTCAACACTCATTGCACATGACGTATCATGATATTATACTTACCCAATGCATTGGAGTGCTATAAGGGTGCATCTTTCTTAAACATTTCCTTTCATGCATAAGTGTTCCACATGGATCATAAAACATGGATTCATAAAACATAATCATTTATTCCACGATAAAGGAATGTTGAATTCAAACATGAATCTTTATAATTAGTAAGTAAATGAGAATAATGGTGAATACCCTTGACGTAGAAATGGGCATGGTATCCACATGGATCAAGATATGTGGTCTATGTGTCATAATACATGAAGGAAAAGTATTCGACATGTTTTACTACATGTGTTAGGAATGATGATAGTATATTTATTTCTAGACATAGTTAAACATTTGTACTAGTTAGGGTTTAATTTTTTAACATAAAAATCATTATATGACATGGTTACATTATAATACACAGTTTTATTTTTTTAATAACATTGAATGTTTTCCTACATTCAATTCTGGATTCTGGGGTCCGTGGGGATACTTTTTATGTTTAGATGTTTTTTGATGACTGTTCTATAGACCAATCACTGTAAATTTTATATTGATTTTGGAATGAATTTTGTTATTATATTATATTTAATTTCCCCCCTGACTATATTAGATCATAACCACAAGTTGACTTATTTTGGTATATGGGGAGAAAAACATGATCTAGTTTAATGACCCCTTCATGGGTTTCATATTAAAATTCACGGATTTTGAATTGTATATTTTTATTAGTGTGTATTATTAAATTAGATTATGTAGTTAAAAGCATGGACTAATCTTTAAGATTCTAATGGAATACCTATGTTTTTTCCTATATACCATGACATTTGGGGAAACTTGAGTTATAAAGGGAAATATAAGGTTTGGAATATGTACTCGGAGATGAGTGAGGATCTGGGTTTGATTGAGTACATTTATGTGGAGTTGATAAAACACTGGAAGATATATATAGATTAGTTGGGAGAAAACATGTTGTTCAGTATTTATGATAGTATAATTATTTGGCCATGATACATGATATTATGAATGGAATATTTTGATATGATGCCTCATAAGAATCCATTATTAAATAAATATACATATAATTTTATTGATGATTACATAATACAATTTCATAGTGTAACTAGATTAATATTAATAATACTGGATTGGTTGTTTTATAGAATTTAATGTTCTTTCTTGTACCACACAATGAAATAGTTTTAGAATGATTGGTTTCTATGATGTTTCATTATATTTAGGAAAAAAAAGTGGTCGCAATATGTGTGAAAAAAACAATTTTATAGTTATGTTTATCATCAAATTTATCATAGACACAGTGAATTCACAATAGTTTATATTTTTTGGTTTTGAGAAAATTTAGGAAAATCAGATTTTGAAATTTAAATTCAATCTGGATTATCTAAATGACCTTAGTTTCTAGAAATAATATTATTTAGGAAGGGAATTTAGGTGAATTTTTTGGTGAATACAATTGTATTCTAGGGGTTTTCTAAAATACTAAGTGAGTTTTAGTGTCGGTAAAAATGATTTTATCTTGTTTGAATGATGTAACCAATACCATCATAAACCATGTCGTCATAAATTTTGGTGTGATAACCAAGAGAGACCTAGTTGTGTGGATTGTGTTTTTATAAGTTGAGTATTTTTTTATAATTCCATCTGAGGTTGGTGGGTATTCATGGGAATGTTGATGAGGTGCATAAAGAGAAACTGGATCTTGTATTGGATGGTTTTCCTTAATTTATATAATTGATTAAGAGTGTATTTGGGGGATGGTTTTTGATCTAGTATGGTGTAACATGACTTATTATATATTTATATTCATGTTGGGATCATGATATATATTATTTTCAGAGCATGAGTAGTGTGATACAATTTTTGTGGGTTTAGGTGTTAAACACCATAACTTATGTTTGGATCAATTTGTATGTTGTAACAATTGGTGTGTATTTTATGCTATAAATTAAAATGATGGGGATAATAAATCAATAAATTGTATTTTACCCTTATTTTAGAAGTTTTATGGGTGTAGTAGAATCATTTACTAGACGGTTAATGTTGTAGAAGGAATCTATTGTGTGTGTAGACAAAATTTTGTGAATAATACATTATATCAGAGGCATTATGTTTGTTGGAAATGGGCTCTAGATGGTGTAATTACAATTCTGGGATTAACAAAATTAAAATATGAACCAATTAATAGAGTTTATTATATTGTTGGATGAACTTTGTGGAGGAAGAAACTATGAAATTACACAAGTGATATAGTTCAGAATTTAGTGTGAGTTTTTTGAATTTCTTTAATGCCCTATGTATTAAGACAACATGGCTATTAATATGATAATGTGGTTATTGGGGTGCTCATGTTGTTTTGGGGAATATTGTTTAAGGGATAAAAAATTAATGTTTTTTGTGGAATTACATGTGTTGAGGTGGAATGTGATCCTTGAATATCATTCAAGACAGAGTTTATATGGCTTATGTAATTCATGAGATGGTACAACAATATGTTAATACTGAATCCCAATACTATTAATAAATATTAAATATAAATATATTTTATTCAGTAATTTATTTAAAATATTAATTTTATATTTTTAAATTATCCGTGATCACTATATTTTTTAATTCATCATAAATAGTTACCTTAGTATTAATTTTTTTGTCGTTACGAAGGATTATTTTAGTTGAAAAATTTGGTTTTCATGTAAAAATAGTTTTATAGAAATGTTTTGTTATAAAAAATTCCTTATATATTTTTTATAGATATTTTATTTATCAAATATAAATTTAATTAATAAAAAATTGGCATTGAATGTATTAATAATTCTTCCAATAATTTAAAAACTAATTAAAATGTTTCATGTAAATAATTATTGGGATTTTCATTGAACCAATTATATTGAACAGAGATATGGTTTTTTATTTCTATAAATCATGATATCCTTTTATTATAAAAATCAATTTAACTCATTAAAATAATTATCCATTAATATTTTATCATATATGTGAATTTATTATTTTATATAAACTAATTTATATATATAATAGTTTTTATTTTAAAATTAAAATTTAAGAATATTAGATATTTTATTGGATAAATTTATTTTAAAATTTGAAATCAGAATTATCAACATCCATAAATGTTGAAATAGTACCTTTTTATTAATAATAATAATTATGGCATGAAATTAATTTCCTTGGTAAAATTAAATTTGGGAAAAAGTATAATGTTATAACATAAATATATAAATCAACTATGGTTGATTAAAATAGACTTTTGAGTTTATTTTTCAACCACACTCCTTATCTAGACAATCGTTTTATATTTTTCTCTCTATACCCCCAAATAGTGACACATTATCATTTAAAATTTAAGGTTTACTCCAAAAACTATCATTCCCTCCAATTATAAAAGTTTAATAGTTCGACCACATCATGAAAAAAAATCATTAATATTAAAAAAAACAAATCAAAAATTATTTCCCTCTTATAAAACCAGACATGGTTCAAAATATTTTCTCACTATTAGTTATAATAATTCCTTAATATCCATAGATACTTCCATGGAATGTTCAAGAACCCAAAATGAGTATTGTCACCTACTTAAATTTTATTTTTAATTAAATTATTTCAAATTTATTCTAGAAACACTAATATAATTATATTATTATTATTAATTTAATTTATTACTACTATATTAATGTAATTATCATATAATATTCATTTATTTCATCTATTTAGAATAACAATATAATCTTTCATGTGTACATGCCGGAAATTTCCACCACGAGTAACAAAAATCATTTTTATTAACCACCCATAACTAATGGTTGCAATAATGTATTATTGTATACATATTATGTTTATAAAATCCATACTATTTTGGAATTAAATATTTTAGAAATTTATAATGATATAATGAATTAATAATAATTGTTAATTCAAACTTGTAAAATATGTACACTAATAGGTAAATCATTTATTCTTGTATTTTAATAATTTCATATCCATTCAATATATTTATTAATAATTTATATTTAGGATATATCATTATAATAAACACTAAATTATATCACTTTTTCCTTTATTGTAACAATATTAAAACAAAACCACCTCATAACAATTCATTTAATCATTATATGTTAATGTTTGGGTCGGTAAAACATCATACTTGAACAATAATTAGAAATTATTTCATGAATGAAAATGGGAAACTATTTTATATTATAATATAATAATAATAATATATAAATAGTTATTATTTTTATTCATATGATTTTATATAAATGTTTAATTTCTTAATAATAAAAACACTCTTCAATTTCCACGAATAACTGAAACATGATTTTTTATGATTTTGTGTACATAGATAAAGTCTAAAACACTAATGAATGAAATTAAAAACATTATAAAAAATTATAATTATTTTTTCTTATTATCTCTAATGTATTATTAATAATTAAATACAAGATAAGTATTAATACTATGAAATTTAAAAAAATGATCAAATATATAAAAACCTGATGTGAAAAATAGGTCGAATTCTTATATATAATAATTATTTATATAGAGTATTAATAAAGATTAAAATTTTTAAGGATAATTATTATGGGAATAATATATCTATGTTTATGATATATGATTTTATATTACTCTTGTTGAAATCAAGAAAATGGGAAAGGGTTTTCTATTTCAAATTTCTCTCATTGAGGTATGTTTTTTATTATGAACATATTTTAATTTATGTGATGTATATACATAATATTTGATATGAAATATTGTGAAATTTATTTATTCATGGTCTTTGAAGATCAATTAAATACCCCCTCTTTATATGGGATTTTATTGTAATATTACCCATGCCAGAACATGGGGGTTTCCATTACAATTTATCTCTTTAGGATATGTGATATATTCACAACCTATTTCATTATATATAGTTAGTACATTAAAATAGTGGAATTTTATTATATAACACATTTAATTTAATTGTTTAACCATAGTATATTAACATTCCACAGTTACATTTTCTGATTCAGGTCTTAATTTTTTTTTAAACTCATTCTTTTCCTAGGTGTAAAAACAAATGAATGTTTTTGTATTGTAAATATATGTATAATTTCAGAAAAATGCATTCTTATATACGTACCAGAATGTGGATGCATAAATGTCCTAGATAGACCAACATTTAATCTCTAAGAAAATTTTTGGTTCATAATTGACATAATCATCACCCTGATTCATGGTGAGTGGGCCTAAACCTTAAGACCTAGTAAGATAGTAATTGGGGATATCATTAGGTATGTACCATCACCATCATATTTCTTTAAAAAATGGTTCTACCTATTACATGGATAATGCCATAAAATGTCATTGTTGATTAATAGATATAATCCTCAATATCCAAATTTATATTTTGAATGGGGAATTATATGATTTATGTATTTTTCATTATATACATAACCATGTGTTATTCTGTATTCGATTTCTTATTGAATAATATGAATGATCATGTTGACTATTATTGCAGTTCATGGTACGTAATCATGTGACATACAGAACACATAATATTTTCGACCTTAGATACATTTAATGTTCCCATGACATAATGCATGTTAGGATTCAGTGTTTCCCTATTCCTAGGATATAGTTTGTTAATAGCATAATCCCTTCAATATTTTTATTTAGGTCTATCATTTATTATTAGAATTGTATGATATCAATGGATATTGTTAACCCTATTTTCCTTTATTTTTATGGATATATAATGATATAACTTTTGTTGATTATAGCTTCATATTGATTATTTATTCCTTCTATATCACTTACACCATGTTTATATTATGAAATAATTTATTTTATTATAATCTTTACTGCGAATCAAATCTCACAATAATTGTTTATCCATTCCATAGGAATCCTAGAGGAAGAAATTCTAGAATTTTTACTTATAACGTGGAATGGATAATTATATTCCTGAAATATGTTCATTATATATAAAATTTATTTATTTTCACTATAAGTATGTTTCTGATCATCCAGTAATACTAAAATGATGGATCTTTTTGAAGATCACGTATTCTGTACCAATAATGTAATATAATTATTGGATCATGGTTTCTAGTTTATATGATGTAACATTTTGTATTATATGTTGTTTATTAGGATCATTGGGTATTATGAGAACAAAGGAGTTAGAACAATCTTTATGTAAAACACTTAGGATTTCTAGGAACATTTTAAAAATAAAAAACAAAGAATAAATTTATAACTAAATATCATAATATGATAATATATATTCCGTTGTTGAAAGATGGAAACCAATGGGTTGAATGAGAACCATATCAACACCCATACTTAATGTAAGGATATTCCTTATACAAGCAGTTAAATTTTTAGTTGAGGAAAACAAGTTGACAACCATAATGGGTCGTTTAACTTACGTTATGAAAAATAATTTCAACCACGTAGAGAGACCTTCCAATCCCCAACATGGTGTATCTCTGTTGGATCACATCATATTAAAACAACCTATAACATTTGGTGTAATTTCAATTCTATTTGGAGCTGAATAGTGCACCACATCCCAAAATAAGACCACTATCAAATTATGATGAAGTTAAAAAAACATCATCATGGAGTTTTATATTATGAAGAGAGATATGGACTAATAGTGGTCATAAAATAAAAAAAATAAAGAGGAAGTTGAGTTAAATTTCATGAAATTGGGAACTTTTAGGATGGTATGATGTGAGAAATACATTTTTTGTAATAGAAGAGATGAAATGGAATATATATTCCCAAATCATAGAAAAAAATTGAATAAAATGTTGTTGAGTGTGATGATAAAATTACTAGGTTTTCCAGATACACAAAAAAAATTATATGTTGAATAGAGATCATGATTTCTCATTTAAATTATGGTTTAAATTCAATCTCTTTAGGTGTATTGGCCTCTTTGAACTTTTCATTATATGAGGATATTTTCTCAAGAATAATTATAATTGAAAATGAATTATCCGAGTTGAATATAATAATTTCAAATTAGGAAATGAAACGAATAATTTTGAATTTTTGGGGAAAAGTTTATCAAAGGTGAATAAATAATTTATGATATTTCTTTTATGTGATAACTATGGGATGACACATCTTAGGGATTCTAGGAAGAGAAACCTAGTTTTTTCTATGTGTAGATAAAATATCCATAGAGATAACAAATTCATGGAAATGTCAGTAGTCTTTTTTGTTAAATTATATAACTATAGGGATAAGGAATAATATATTAATGGATTCTACATCCCTGAAGGGAACATGAATCAATTAAAAATTAGAGAGAAATGTTAAAATTATGAAAGTAACATAAATGAATTTAATGTATTTCATGATGTGGAAAAAAAATTCTTCAAAGCCTCAATGTTAGCTAATGTTTTATTTAATTTTGGATTATGGAACTCTATTATAACTTTAAATTTTTTCAAAAAATAATATATATTTTCCAAGAAACATATTAATTCAATTATATTTTATAAAACTGAGTAAAAGTCATATTAGATCAATAATGAGCCATGTAGATTAAATTTTAATTAATGTTTTAAACATATTTGAAAACCTAGAGATGATACCTATTATTAGACATAATAGGATATTCGGTAAGGATTGGATTTTGATTTATAGCGAAAAAATTATTTCCTTGAGAATAAGGTTACAAATTTTTAGGGTACGGTAGAATCATGTATCCTTAACGGGATAAAATAATAATCTAATTCATGTTTGGATGCTCCCACAATAGTTTTTATTGATTTAATTCTGATAAGGTTATAATATAATATATGATATAGGGAAATTAAATATATTAATAATATTAAGGATGTAGTGGTGGTACAATAATTTATTGTTTTTCCCAAAGAATTACATGGTCATCAACTAGAGTAAGAAGTTTTGATATACAATAAAACTATTGGTAATTTATGGACAATATCTATAAACTGTACAGATTTTATCCAATACTGTTGGTGAAGTGGGTGAATTATATGTTGGATTTGTAAGATATGGGATGTATTTTCCCTAGTGTTTCGTCATGGGTATACCTTTCATTGCTCATGAACATGAGGGTTCAACCCATGTGGTTGTACATTGTTTATAGGGGTTGATGTTACTAGTTAAATGAATAATTATCCTTTAACAAACATTGATGAATTAATTTATCAACATAAAGGTGCCTATTAATTTATAAAATGATATTTTATTTTGTTATCATCAACATCTGGTGAAGAGGTATTACCTATTAATGATGAAATTTCCAAAAATATATATGGAAATTATGTGTTTTAGAAAATGCTTCTGGGATTGACTAATGAATCCTCTATCATTATGTATATGAAAAATAGATTATTCAAGGAGTATCATGATAAAATTTTGGTCATATTAGTTGATGATATCATGATATAATTTAAGAGATATAAATATCATGGGGGATATATTAAAATAAATATAGATAACCTCAAAAATGATTATATGTGAAATAATAAGCATTAATTTTGGCTCAATTAAGATTCTTATCATGACCATAATGCATTCAAAGAAGGAATTACTATATTAAAAAATAATGATAATGGTGTTAAAACATTTGAATACACTGATTATAATAATGTGTTTCAAATCATTCATATGCTTATTAGGATATTATCATCCATTTTCTCATGACTTTTATAGGTTATCTTTCCCAATAACCATGTTAATACTGAAATCTGTTAAATATATAGTGTAATGAAAATTGGATGAATGATTTAAATCGATAGTAACAAGACATAATAATGAACAAATAAATAATATAACCTCATATAAAGAAATATTTTTATTTTATATTTATTCATTGACGGAATGACATGGTTTTGTCTTTATATTGAGTGAAGCGTGACTTTATATACATAAGGGTAATTGAAACTCCATGAAAGGAACTATAAAACTCCAATAATTCAGTTGGAATTCTTAATATTTAATATTATAAAATAAATGAACAATATATATAAAGAAAGATGTTATATATATATTAGCCACATGTGTTTTAAATATGTATTATACCAGGATGAGCTTAGCATAAAGAAAATAAGTTGGTTAAAAATTCTCAACAATAGTGATATATTGATATACTACCACCTTGAAAAAAAAGATGTTTCCTTATGCATTGAAACAGATGGTGCATGATATTATATCCATGAATATGATTAATAGTATTATATATATATATATATATATATCTTTTCATCATAGATATGGTGTTTTTAGGGAAAGAGATCCATCATTATTTTTTTATTAAAAATGGTAAACAATCATTACTATAAAATATTGAGATGTCCTGGAAGGATTGTGAAAACATATGAAGAATGATTAATATAGTGAATGATGGGAAACTTGAATACATTATCTATAAATATGGTGTGTAAAATTTTTGGTATAGTTTATGTGCTCTATCTAGACAAAAATTGAAGATGGAAATTCTAGATGGATAACATGGATAAAATATCAATATATATCCCTATATGACAATGATGTATTGTAATTTAAGTGACCATTTTTAATTGAAATAAATGAATTGGGAAATTTAATATTATTTTTCCATATTCTTGTTATGAAAATAGGTAAGGAAACAAATACAATATCTTAACAGAGTCTTAAAACATATTCCTACGAATATTTGGATATTGGATAATATAGCAATGGATTTTATCATTAGACTCCAAAAAACTACAAGTAAGAATGAGGATATATGTGCTATAAATGATATTCTCCCTAAGTATAATCATTTCATAGAAATAAGAGAATATATAACCCTTATGTTATTTAATAGAATATATATAAAAAATCATAAAGTGTGATGTGTAAAATATATCAATTGAATCCAATAGATACCATTAGTTTATACAAAAATCCTCGAAGCATCATTAATGGTTTATCGATACTGAGTGTCATTTATGCATTTCTTATCATCCCCAAAGTGAGGGAATTTAGAAGGGTTGTAGAGACATTGAAATACATTCTTATACCATGTTATCTTGACATCCATGTTTTGTGGTGTCTGTAGATAACATTGGTGTAATTTAAAAACAATAATAGCATCCAAATATGAATTCATATAGTAAGACAAACAATATTATATAGAATGTGGTTTCATAAGCCAACATGTTATGATGAATTTAGAAAAATATATAACATTGGTCCATATATTTTTTAGGAGTTGATTATTAATGTATGAATTATTCATGATAATAATATTGATTCCCATAGAAAAAATCTAAATATTGGAAATCAATGTAAGGAAATTGAATATCAAGGTGGTGATATTTTATTCACTATAATAGAGTGTTTCCTGTTTGGTTAAATGGGGATGTTAAGCCCTAGGCATACTGATTCTCTTGAAAAAAAATGAATTAGTGTATTATCATGCTTTTTTATATTCTAACCATTGTATAGTACATGATGACCTCCTTGTTTCACCTCTGTGAAAATAAATTCTAAATACATATAATTTTATCACATCTAAACAATTATATTTGGTACATAAATTGTATTATAAAGTTCAGACTATGTAGATTTGTAGCTCTAGAGAACATGTATTTCAAAATTTGAAAACTCAACTAGTGATTTCTATTCGAATAAATAAAACACATCAAGATTCATCTAGGGTTCGTATTGATAAAATGAGGAAGGAAAATCCGAATTTATTAAATTTATGATAAATAACCCAATTGTGAGGATGAAAAAATTTATGTGGTGGATGTTTTAATACATGTGAAGAAAATATATTGGGAAAATGTGGCATACTTGTATTAATTTATAATGTGAAATCTAAATATCCAATATTAATTCATTGTTTAAATATTAAATTATGAATTTAATGTTGAAAAAATAAGATAAATTTGGAAATAATAATATAAAATTTATCCCACTATTAAAATTTTAGATTCTTCTAAAATGGAATGCTTATAGTTCAAAAATGTTAATATCATAAAAAATTAAATTTTTATATCATTATTATTAAATTGAAATAAAATAGAAATATACCAAATATATATAAATACATTATGAATTAAATGAATAATAATTTGAATTATAAATTATACCATCAACCTATAAATCCTGTGTCAATATTTTAAAACAACCTAAAACATGTCTTTAAAAAATTTTAATATCAATATTTCATAGAATCGATTATTTTCCGGAGAGATTCTATTTTAAAATTAACTTAAATATTTATATACCTTATTTTTTTATAATAAATTAATTAATTTTGTTAAAATTACACTCGAGGATAATTATATCATATATATAAATGTAAACAATAAATCATTATTTTTTAGAAAACTTTCCTAACATGATTAAATAAGTTTATTTTAAAATTAACTTTTTTCCCTATCAGTAATTTTACATTGTAAGTTTTTTTGAAATTTTAAATTATAATCCTAAAATTTGTTAATGTTAGAAATTTGAATATTTTTTTATTGAAATTAATAAATAATAATTGAAATTAATTACCATTGTAATATTAAATTAGGGTATATATAAAAAGTTAAAAAAAATCATGAAATAGATATGTTTTGGTGATTTATGACCACTATTTGTTTCACAAACCATTATTTTCCATTTTTAGCTATTGTAACTTGAAAATTGACATTAAATTATTGAAAATATAAGTGTTAATCCCTTGACTACAATTACCTTCACATATGAAAAGATAACACTCCCACCAATTCAAGACTCACATATTATTCAAATTTCCTATGAAAATTAAAAAACATTTATCCCCCTATAGCCCAATACCGCATTTAAAATCATCTCTTCCCCATCATTTAGAATAATGTCATCATTTACAAGGATACATCCATGAACAGTTCAAGTTCAAGATTTGAGTATTATCAACTACACATCTATTCAACTTGATTATCATCAATCAAATTTTTTCTATCCACAATAATAAAATAAAATTAGTATCATTAATTTATTTTTTTTATTATAATATTAATGAAATTACTATTTATTTTTAATCAATCCTATCCATTTATAATAATTTAGTCGTTGTTCGTGCATATTCATAGACTACTACTACCCTGAGCAATATAATAATTTTTTTTCATCACAGTAAATTTATTATTAATATTATGGTTTAAAGATGAAATATTTTTTTATGATATCATTGTTTCTTTTTTTAAAAATTAGGAAAAAATATTAATGATACCGTCAAAAATAAGTCATCGTTAATTTAATTTATTAAAATAAGAATTATAGGTGTAAAATACTTCATTATAATTAGGTAATTTGTTAATATCTGTTAATTATTCCTCTATATACTTTATTATTATTATATATAACATTAATAAAAAATAAATATAAAATAATTATTATGGATGAATAATTTTACATAAAAACACCTCAAAATAATTCATTAAATCTATTGAGGTTTGTGTTTGGGTTGTTGTAACCACACCATTAACAACACTATGAATTAATACCATTATTGAATATGGGATAAAAATTATTGTTATAATATAATATATATGTGTACATAATAATTTTTTTTCATTTAATAGATATTAATTAAATTTTGAATTCAATATATTTGAAAGAACTCTTCGATCAATATGAATCAAAAAAACATGTTTCCTATCCATAATATCTTCCGGGATGAAGACTGAAATACTCTTGATTATAAATTGAAAAATAATTATTCTTACAAAATACATAAATATTCTGTTAATGACCTTGTAATGATAAAATTTTAAATAAGAATAAATATGAACACTTTTATCATCAAACAATTGTATATGATCTCATCATAAATAACCTAATTTTTAAATATATTTAATTAATTTAGGGAATGACTATTTATGAGAAGTATCAATGGAAATGAGTATGATTAATGTTCCAAATTAATTTATTAATAAGAATATTTTTATTATAAAAGATGATAAAGTTAATTTTTTGAATTCATGACAAGAGGATGGTGGTTTCAATCTAATATGCCTCTTTTTGAGGTGAGGTTTGTATTATACAATAAATTTACACAATGTGATGTATATAATTATTATTTTAGATGTCAAATCCTTAGATTGGGTCTCCTTTCGTCGGATATTATGAATATCAATTTGAATACTTTCCATTTGGCTTGTTTTTAAAGAATTATAACCCAAGCCATAAGTGGCGTTTCTTCCATATTAATTATCATTCATTATAAAAATGTTATATTCACCACCTATTTATATTTTTCTGGTACATAATTGTCCCTGGAATACCGTTTTAATATTACTCATAAATTAAATGATTTACTTGTCTACATTATGATCCCTCCATCATATTCATTTCCTTCAATTATTACCAAAAAAATATAAAACACAATTTTCCCAAATGTGGAAAAATCGACCAATATTTTTGTATTGTAAATCTGTGTGTAATTTTTTTAAAAATAGTTCCCAATATAGATTCTATCATGTGGTTGTTTTTTTGGATTATATTCACATTAGGGTGATCACACCCAAAAGGGTTGGTTTATGAATGATTGGATCATCAACATGATACATAATGATTTGGCCTAAATTTTAAACCGTGTGAGAGAGTCATAGTGGATATGATTTAGAAGATTCACATTCTCTTAATTAGATATTATTAATGGATCTCCCCTCCATTGAAATGCGCTCCTACTAATGAAATGCATTACAACCAATTAATAACTTCCATGGATTACCCAATAATTTGTGAGAATATACTCCCTTGAATTTATTCGATAAGGGTATTTATGCTTACAATGAAGATACAACCCAACTATTAATTTGATTACGGGATAGTTTCCTACATATTAGTATTAATATATTGAATAGAGAAGTATTTGATTTTTTTATTTCTTATTATACATATATCTATATATTTTTTAGTATGAGGCTCCTTTGAAAATGTAACGGAAAGTAATGAATAATATTATTGGAATGTATTAGATATAATCATCTGATAAGTAGGTATGGAAATTACATTTCTCCTAGATAAATAGAGATGTTTAATGTTCCAAAACTTGTTATGTTATGGTGGATTCCTCTTTGAAAAATATGATAGTTTCTCGGATTGAGACCTTCAATATTTATTTTGATTTCTAGTATTATGAGTTCATCCAATATCATGATAATGATTATTTTTAATCTAGTTATAATTTATTTTAATGTATATAACATTACGTTAAATATAGTTGAATATTCCTTCATATGTTTCCTCAGCATCAATACGTAAATATTTATTCAATGTAAAGAAGTATATTACAAGGGTTCCAAGGCCCACAAAAGAGGACCAAAGGGAATAATAGGACTAAGGTGGTCTAAAATGGTGGAGATAGATGCCATACCATTTAATAATATAGGAAAATTCTAACTTCAAAATAAAATATTTATGAAGAACTAAACACTCAGTGTGCCAAATGTACCCCATAGATAAATAATCTGCCATCTTGTTGGCATCCATCCAGTTATGGGTTACCATGATGTTGTCCCTCAGGATTTCACAATGATTTATAATTATGTAAATAATTGAAAAATGAATCATTCCCAGACCATGACAGGAATTGTGCAGGAGCATTGAGTCCATCTCTACATTCGTGATATCCAAAACCCCTCTGTCTACAAACATTAATACATGGGAGCACAGTCATGAATTTGTCCTGGATAGTGTATCCCTATCCAACCCAAATATAGAAGTCTAATTTTATTGAGCCACTATCCATTATATTTTTCATTTATTCCTAAAATATATATTATCACATGTTGGTGTTAGTAATCCCACAATTATCTTATACTTGTTAGAGATCAACTATGCTCACCCTTATTTGTTTTCCTTTTATCTCGGAATCCACAAGAAGAACAACCTATAATTTCTTTGGAACATATACAAGGGATAATATTTCTCTCACAATATCCTCATGTTGTATCGTTTTTTTGAATTTTAGTATAAAAATTTATCTAGTATTCTAAGAACAATAAACTATACATTCCATCAGTAAATATTTTATTATAATTCAATAATGTAATATGACTTCCAATAGTGGGTTTTCAGTGTACATGTATTTAACTCCTAGTGATCAAATTTTGGTTTTCTTAAGATAGATGTTATTTTTTGGATTATTTTATATAATTTAACAATGGATGTTTTTTTATTAAAGATTTAATGTAGTAATTTAGTTAGGAATTGAAAAAAGGTGAGCCATAATTATTTTTAGGGATAATACCATGACATTTTAGTGTAGAGTAGTGTTATGTTAATTAATTTTTAATGATGGATGTCATTATGGGTAGTGAGTTCTCAAAGAAAAATGACTTTTTGAATTAATGTTGAAGAAATATTGTGAATCAAGACTCAAAATGGGATTTAAATTGTATTTAAATATATAATGTATGTTTTTTGATGTGGATCTAGACATGGTATGTCTATCAAATGTTTGAGAGGATCATATGGAAATGTTTTGGTAATCAAACTATAGAAAATTATTAGTTCATTCCATTCAAGGTATGCTATGGTTCATTAATTCCTTGAAAAAATTTAATAGGGTGATTATATTTCATGAATGGGATAACCAGGGGAGAAGAAACTAAAATAATTCATTCACATCTTGAACTAAAGGTTTTCAATATTAATGATCATTAATGTTGTGAATTCTTGTTTTTAATGTGTTAATTGGGAGTGTGAAAACTACCAAAGATAAATTAGGTCATAAACATATAGATCATACTAGTAACTATTTCCATTATTGGGGATTCCCTTTACTAGGAATAAGATTTTTTTCATGAATACACCATTATCACATCGATCATGTTCTGTAGTCCCCCCTTTTCAGGGGTATCTTGTAATTTTACTACTGGTTGATTGTTGAAACCCCCACATGTTTCATATGATTTGGTTGAATGTAATGATATGGGGATCCATGTTTATCTGTTTACCTATAACCTTCTTACTAATTAGACATTGAGTCTTGGGATGTGGTTTTAACACATATTTTATATAAGATAAATCTCTTCTTCATCCTTTTTATCTTTTTTTATTTTTATTTCATTGCATTTTTTTGCTAATATTTCTGGGAGAAATATTTTTCTAGATTATTAATATATCATCATGATTGTCTCTTTCATGTTAGGATCATATAGAATGTCCCAAAAGGTTTTAATTAGTCCATCAATATCCATTTGATGTTTTTTATGTTGTGTAATTGATTAATTTTGGTTTTTAGAGAAATATGGTCATATTATCAATTGATTGTGTTAACTAATTTGAAGATTTATATTGCCTAGGTTTTGATGTTTGTTGATTGTGGAACGCGTATAGTTTCTTATTGATTTGATGTTGTGAGGTAACATAGTAGTTTTTAAAATATTATTCTTCATTAGATATTTTTTTTAATGTATTTAATTTATTATTATATTTATTATTATTGATGAGATATGTTCTAATGGAGAATGAGGAGGTTGGTATATTCTATAGATGGGATTATAAATCAACATTAAGAAATATATCAATGAATATTTTAGCCTATGGTTTAACAGAGAATTTAATATTTATATTCCATCACTAGTGTTATCTTCCAATATATTGCATGACTGTGTGGTTCGTCCACAATATTTTTTATAGAGTGGAGTTGGATTAGTTGTCAACATGAACTGTATAACATGTTCAATGGTACGGTGGTGTAACATAATTTGAATTTGTTCTTGTTGATGTATTTATGGGTTTTTTGGTTTTTTCATTGGATTTTAATGTAACATATATTATTTTAATAAAACATTCTTTTTAAAGGTTCTTGAATCAATTAGAGATTTCCAATGAGAATAGTTATTGGAAAAAACGATTCATAAAATGAATTCCAAAATAGGAAATGTGTTTATAAATAATGTTATTATGGTATATTACCATGTTATATAAGTAAAGAATAAAAAATAGGACACCTTTAAAAATGAATTTCAAAGGATTACTTTTCATTTTTATAGAATGTTTGAAATGGATCATATTATCTTGTTCTGGCTTCTATGAACTACTGTGGGCGATTCCCTATATGGAAAGGATTATACGGTTATTTCATTTTGTATCCTTTTTTGGATATTTATGTGTAATGATGTGTGTTTCATTATTAGAACTCTGATTATTTTTTTGAATAATTGTGGTGGTTTCGTCAATATGGATAAAGATGACCCAATTTTATTGTGAAGAAGGGTACGATGGACCCATGTATATGATTTATCTACAAGAATGTGTACAATGTGAATAGTTCCTAAGAAGTGAGTTGGTGAGATGTGAGATTATAGGTTAACCCCATTTGTTTCTTATTCAATGTTCTTGCTAGGTGTCTGTGGTAGGTGATGGTATAATGTGTGTGTGAGGATCTTATTTATTAGCATCATTATGATATGGATATCATTGGTGGGACAGAAATTAGGGAGACAGAGTCCATGTTCTACGTAATGGTGGGGTCATCCAAGAGTGAGATAATTTAACTAATTTCTTATTAATAATGGATAATAAGTGTAAACATAATACTAAAATGGTTAAATTCTTTCTTAAAAATTAAACTAAAAAAATTCCAAACATATTTAATATCCAATATCATCTATGAACATTGTATAATTGATATAATTCTTATATCAGACAAATATTTTATCTAATTATCAGAGTTTTTAATGTTTTAGAACATGTAAAACAGTTCTATATTATTTTCATATGAGAAATTAATTCTTATGAAGTAAATTGAATAATTATAAAACAATAAATAAAATACATAAGTATTATATCAATGATCCAAAAATTAACCATTAGTGTTAATGAAATCTGTAAACTAGAATTTAGTTATCCATAGTTCTATCCATAATATACATGTCTATTTTCCTTATGTATAGAATCAAGTGACCAAAATTATCAAATCAACTCTTCCTTCATGTCCATGGAATTCCCCGATTATCACGATTGGGAAAAACAATATCTTCTTATCTTCATAATTACCTAACCATCCATATCATTCATAACATCAAAGAGAAGTTTTATTAAGGAATTTAGTATCCTTAAATATATTCCACAAGTCTTATAACTCTCTAATGATTATAATAAAGATTATATATAAAAATATGATATAAAGTATAACTTGAATTAATATTTTTTGTTAAAAATTTCTTCCCCCTCATAAATAGATAATATTTATAGGAAACTCTCAAATGGTATTATTTTATGAATCTTAATGGAAGTTGCAATAGTTTCAATAACACTTCTTCTTTTATTTAGTTAATTCTTCTTAGCATGTTCAACTGATTCACATAGGTTCATGAATGACCATATTTTTATTAATTGCATATGTTGGAATAAAATTTAATAATATAAATTAATGGATACATTTATCTTATGGAATTAATAAATGTTCTTCTAGATGATAATATTGTTTTAATATTAAATTTTATGGCTGGTAGTCTATAGAAAGCTATATTTTTTTAGATATACTTTTATTTTAACCTAGATATTTTTATAAATAATCACTACTAAATTAATAATTATTAGTAAAATATATAAGATATGAACATTTAATATTGATAATATATTCCATTTGATAAATATGGGTTTCCATGATCATGAAAAATTTATTTTTCATTAAAGAGTATCTAAGAACTAGATTAGTATAAAAGTTATAAAAATATTAATTTATGAAAATATATTATTATTTGAAATATAATGTTATAATTATTAAAAGGCACTCTACAGACTCAATAATATCCTCTTTTATTAAATACAATTTTTGAATGAGACAATCTCTGAAATGTAAATATTTACCATATCCCATATAACAAATCTTTTATTTATTTTTAATAGGTGTCTTTTGTCATTTTTTCTTCACCTTCTTTGATTTTCCCCATATAATATAAAATTATAAAACTTCTACTTTACCTATATATATATTTATACATTTATTATCAAAAAATTAATACATTTCTCATTATTTGTGTTTTCTAAAAATAATGGTATATAGAAAACGTACTTAAATTGTTAATTAATTAAATTAAATATTGAAAAAATATTTCAGTAATTTATAATGATATTCTTCCATGATTACATAATTAAATTAAAAAGAAATTGGATATATATATCAAAATATATTTATAAGAAAATCAATGATTTTTTTTATTTTATTAATATACATTTTTAAAAAGTTCATAGTTAAAATATCAATATTTTTACATGATATTATTTGTTACTCTCATTATCTTTAGAAAATCATGTGGATAATTTTATAGAAATGCCAAAAATAATCTCTTCATTTCAATTTATTATTCAAGGACATGAATATTTTTACTGTATTACTTGAAATATATATAACATCATCTAACGATTTATCTTAAAAAATTTAAAAATGAGTGTCATGTAGAACAATTCAAATATCATACAAACATTAAAATTAGTATTCCTTTTTTTAAAAATTTCTACAATCACAATGATTAAAATCTTTAACAAAATTATCATTCATAAAACTATCGTATTTTTTAGTGTACTTTTAAGATAGGATTTCTAGATTAAAAAATATGTCAATTTAATTAATAATGATGGGTTTCAGAATATCATTTTTTGTGGTAATTATGAAACTAAACAAATAATATATCAAAATATCTTTGAAGATACTTTGGAATCTATTTTAATTACCTAAACTATTGATTAAAATATTTCAAATAAAAATCATTACATCTCATTCATTGAATAAGGTATTTTAAATTTATTCAATATATATTTTATCATGTATTTCTTTATTCAAATTAAAATTTACATTGTATAAAATATATAGTTAGATTATTTAATAAATTTTAGTTTTCAAATAAATCAAAATTTTCCAAGATGAAAATACATCTACATTGATTATACAAAAATATTTTCATAATATCATCTAACCAATTAATTAACATATTGTGGTAAATAATTTTCATTTCCATCCTTTTAATATAATTACACTGAGGAGAGAACATTTAATCAGATGAAGCTCTATGTTGGGTAGTCCGTTGCGGACTAAAAGTTTTAAAATTATTATTATATATACACTATCAAAAATATCATCAAACCTCTTTTCATAATAAATATTACTACAATTATCACTGTCATCACTATCAGCAACATCATCATCAACTTCATCACCTTTATTTCCATCATTAGAAAATGATTTTTAAGAAGATTAAATATTATATTATTGAATATATTCTTCATCAGATGATACATTATACTCCAAAGTTTATAAAGAGTCACTCATAACTAATTTCAGTAAGGATGGAACTAAATACTTTTCTAAATTTTTTTCTATTTATAAATTATATTTTTAAATTTTTAAAATATAAAATTTCATTATTACTATTTTTATCAATAGAAATTTTTTTTAGAGAAGATTTTATGGTTCCCTATTTTTATTTATCATATTTATATTAGCCAAATATAACATCAACATTCATAATTAAATATATATCCAAATTATTTTAAAAAATTGTAGTAAATTGGTTTTGTGGAATATAAGATAGAGGTTTTTCTTAAATTTTAGGAAATAAATATTTATCTTTATGGTTACTTGAATGGTTGATTGAATAATCTCATTTTCTTATGACAAAGTTTCAAAAAATATTATTTTTTTCCTTTCATCAATTATTATATTTTCCCTTCTCCTAGACCGTGATAAAAAAAAATTTCACCACTATTTATCCTTACTTATCAATTTAAAATTATGTATCATTATGATTTTCATATTCATTATTCGTTAACTATGAAGAAAATTATAAATTAGGAATTTGATAATGTATCATATTTGGGGAATGAATTGAGTTATCAACATGATTTTTTTCATAAAAGAATATTATTTTTTTTGAGTCACAATTGTCTAATTTTTATAAAATAATACTCTAAGCAGAAACCTATATCATTTTCATATTTGTAAAAATATCTTCTCCAATAAAATATATTTTCTACCTTACTACTAGTAAAATATATTTTATTTGTATTACAATTTTGAAATTCACCAATATCTTACTGATAAAAACAAGATATATAAGAATATTTAATTCTTTAAATAATGTATTTAACACCTCAACTATATTAATAGAATAATTCAATAGATAAAATTTCCACACATTGAAAAGGAAATATAATACATAAATATTTTAAATAATAATGTACCATAGAAACCTTTTCTTTAGAGAATAAATTTTTCATCCATATCGAAACAATTATATTTTTTTATGATATGGAAATACATTGAAACACTTTCATTAAAAGAAAATATATATAATTCATCTTTCTTAAAATATTCATTCATATTGTGGAATTTTTTATGTTGCTAAATTATCCAATCTTTATAAAATTTTCAAATCTGATATAATAATATATTTCTTATTTATATTATATTTATTTACAAGAATATGTAATGTTATAGGTTTTTATCTACCATCATTAAAAAATTAAACAAAATAATATATATGCTTTTCAAATTCATGATAATATTATTAATATTCGTCTATCTCTATATACATAGTGATTCAAAACATTAAAATATTATACATTTCATCATCAATAAGTCATAGATTTTAAACTATACATTTTAATTCCATCATTAATTTATTATAACTCTGTTAGAAATATCACAATAGGATGAAATTTGGAATAATTGACTAAGATTAGAATATTGGATTGAATAAGATAAGAGGGATGGTATTTTTCAGTATAAATAAGATGTAAGTGTAATGGGATATGCCATTTCTCAAATATATATTAATATATAACCTAAGGATAAAAATTATTCATAAAATATATTTCTAAAATTATGGGATGAAACCCATATTTAGATCATTAAATAAAAAAAATTAAAGAAAATTACCCCCAAAAAATTTTTCATTTCAATTTATATATTTTTATCATTTTAATATTTAGTATGGTAAAAAATAATTTTTTTTGTAAAACATGTATGAAAATTACTAAAAATATAAAAATTACAAATTAATAGATATATATATGATTTATAATTTTCCTTTAGGAGAATTTAGAAACATTACATCTAAAGATTTTATAGGAAAACTAATATATTTAGTTTCATAAATATTAAAGACTAAATAATTTTTAGAAAAATAGATTTTGTATGAAGAAACATTATCAAGAATATTCCCCAAAATAAATTTATCATATATTTTATCTAATTTTTTTAATTCTTTTTAAAAAATGTATAACCATATGTTTTCTTTGAAAATGTCTTTAACAAAATGTTCATCGGAATTCCATATAAATTTTTTATGCAGAATTGTTTTTTATAATTTATTCTCCCCAGTTATTTTGGAGTTTATTACATTGAGGTTATTTTTAATATAGGAAGTAGATATGAATGATACCATGGTATTGACTATTCTAATATATTCTTAATATATTAAAATATATTGTAATTTAGTGTTTTTGTAAAAATATCATCATGTTGTTTTTCCATTATAATGAAAATAAAATATTATCTTCTTTTTGTGGGTGATCATGAATAAAATAGTGAAATACATATATGTTATTAGTTAATGAGAGATTTTATAGGTCAATATAGATTTCTATGTAACTTTTTTTCTTACCCAAAATATTATTTTTTATAAGACAAACTAAATAATCAGTGAGTGTGTTTTCATTCATAATACTCGAGAAAAAAAATAATGTCAACAAATTATTCTAGATTATTTGAGTAATGTGATGTATATTTTTGTTTATAATAAGAAAAATAAATAAATGTTACTCCTATGTTATAAAAATTTTCATATTTACTTTGTTTAACGAAGTTACAATAAATAAAAATAAACCCCTAAAATTTTAAATAATAATAAGTTCAATAAGAATAAAATAAACAAACATCCTTAGTTCCCTTATGTTCATGAAAATTAATTATTATAAATTAATTATTTAATTATGTTGATTTATCTCTATATATTCAATGTATCAAAAAATAAAACATTAATTCTACAAAAAATATAAATTAAGTACGTAATCTAACAATAATACCTCAAAAAATAGTTTCACCAAATACTTTTCTAGATTCTTCCATATATAAATAATTTGGTGTGCCTATATATGTACAAAAATGTTTATAATGATCATTTAAAATTATTTATCAAGTAATTTTGCATTATAATGTTGACACATAGAAGTTATTTTTGTTTTTTAAAAAAATTGAAAAGAATTTAAAATTTTTATTTCACACTTCATGAACATCTAAAACTGTTATTTCAAAATATCTACAAAGGAATATATAAACAATTAATCTATTATGAAAAATATAATGACATAAACATACATTTGAACAATATTGGTATATTTAGAAATAATTTTAATAGTTAGAGTATGATCTAAAAATCCATTAAAAAAATATTTACTATAAAAAATGTCGTTAATTATTCATACATGGATATAGGGGCTTATTTATGTCAATAATATTCCATTTTATGTTAAAAAATATTCAATTATTTGGTGTTTTCAAAACCAGTACCTTGGTCTATATAAACATCCTATTGTCGAAATACATTAAAGAAAGCACACTTCGCATCCATTTTAATGTAACTGAAATTGAAAAATGATGTGTGTACTAGAAATATTATAATAAATTCTTTTTTATATATTTGAGAATAAAATTATTAAAGGTATATTCTATCTTAATTATTATATATTTTTTCACCAAATCTGTCAATATTTCTACCTATGCCTCTTTTTTCAGCAAAATTATTTTAAAAAACATACATTACAATGACTACTGGGGATTATTTAAGACATTCAACCAAAATAAATACATGATTCCTATAATATTCATTTAGTTCATATTTCATTGGTTTTATTCAATCATCATAAGATTAATATTTTCAAGAGACTTGGGATAAAATTGGGAGAAAATGTACAATGATAAAATTCATTTATTATAGAATATCTACATTAACAGGTTGATATACACAACCAATAATATTATCAATATGATTATTATGTATTATTATATTACATCATGGTTCTTTAAAAACCTATTCATCATGAATATGTTTGATTACATCTTAAGGTATAACATTAAAACAATTTCATTTGTTAATCTCATATTAGATGAGTATTCCAACAATGGATGAAGATGATTTTTTAAATAAATTCAATGATGTGGGTTGAGAATGTGTAAAAAAGACCATTTTCATCAAATTTAAAAAACTCTATTTTTTCAATGGTATATTTTTTCTTTAAAATATATATTACATACTGGTAAATGTATAGCCTTTAAAATTTTCTTGATGATATTTTAAGGAAATTTTTAAGAAGATATCAATAGTATTTAGGATTAATAAATTGCTTCCAAAAAACACAGATGTAATAATGTTTTGAATTTATTTATATATACACACATAAATATATATATTAACAAACCTTTTTGGTAAAATTACATTTATGATGTTGTTGAAAGTACTAACTGCTTTAGTGAGAAAATTTTTAGTATTTGATTAATTAGTGATCATGGATTTAGATATTCTATAATAATTTATAACTATTTTTTAAACTAATCCAATTTTTTAGGGATTATTTCATTTTAAATGTTTTTATTATACGTTTTTAAAATAATCATAATTAATAATATACAATAATATCCCCGATAATCAATATAAATAGGTACCAAAGGTAGTTTTTTTATATTAAACATGGGATTAAAATTTATTGAAACAAAAAAAGGAATATGAAATTTCTTCTAGAAAATATAACCTTGAATATCTACTGTAGTCATCAACTAAAACACACACACACACACATATATATAATATTACACCATGAAATCAAATTTTTAGGGATAAATAAGACCATGTGTTGTATGTGTAATGAATCAAATGATGAATCTTTACTAATAGACATAATTCTTGACTTATATTCCATTATATATAGACCTGGATCATAGTATATGGATTAAATTACCATAATGACTTTTATATATCTAAAAAATTATTATATATAGAGTTTGGATATATCTCAACCATTATATTTTTCCAAACATCTAAGACACATCTAAGATTGAATTCTATTTCAAAATTTCAATGTATATATTTTCATCTAAATTGTTTTATGTTGGGTCTATTTATATTCTAAAAAATTTAGGTAGAATGCATAAAAAAACCTTAAGAACATTGAACAGTATAATTATTATTCTAAATAATCACAAGGCATCCCTTTTTAGTTAATTAATTAATGATAAAATGGTTGTTCTTATATCCTATAACATATAAAACAAATGGAATTATGGTTTTGCGAGAAGAAAAATATTACATATACTATATATTTTTCCTTAAGAATTTTAAAAAAAGTCACCATTCCTCCTTTCTTGTTAATAATACTATAGAATACATTCATTTTTATAATCAAGTGATATGAACAACCATTATCAATATAACATGTATTGTTCATTTTTTATTCCCTTTACTTTAATGAAACTAACATAACTAGGATTTTGGCACAAAAAGCTTGTTGGGTTCCGCATTGTAAGATTTGTTTTTGAAAAAACAAATTTCCAAATTTTATATGTTTTATTATTTCTCATTCCTTATTATAATATTAAATAAGAAAAAAATTATTGAACACTTTATAAAGAACATGTAATTTTCCATTGACAACCATTTTTTTATTTTTCTAATGTGAATATGTTTTTGGAAAAAATTATTTTTTTTTTGAAAATGATGATTTTGATTTTTTAAAACATTCATTGAGATTATTCTAGGTTATATAATTTATCTATAAATATCATTAAAATATTCATTACAATAAGATAATTTTAAATGTAATTTCAACAAACTAAATTTTACTGAAATCATTTTTACGACTAAGACAATATACTCACTAGTTTGGGTAAAATCAGTTTTATTACATAATTAATTTTTATGATTAGTACATTCATTGGAATATATTGATATTATAGAATATAGTGTGGTAAGATCAGCCTTATCCTCATTTATTTGATATTTTGAAATTTAGTTTTCAAAAAAAAATTATAAAACATAGATAGTTCATTAATGATAGTGAAATAATCCACAGTTGATGTATTAGATTCTTACATGGATAAATAATAAAACTCATCATAAGAATCAAGATAATTTATATTTAAATACTATTTAGTTATGGATTTATTAGATACCTTATAAACGAATAAGATACTTGTCTTCATAATTTAAATAAGGAAACCAATTGTTTTTTATATTTACAAGTATTATAAAAAGTATAATCTCCCAAAACTATAAATTATTTTTATGAGGTTTTATTATTATTAATTTCTTTTAATTTATAGATATAATTTTTTTTCCTTTCTTGTAATATATTTATAATATTGGGAAATATGGTCTCATATGACTAGGCTTTTTCACTCCTAAAAGTCCATCTTAGAAAAATCATTCATACCAATACATTCCTTATGATTTTAATTAAACATATATATAAAATAATTCCTTCAAAATATATTATTTATACAAAGATAGATCTGTTCTAGTTAATTATTACTTTCATAAAAAAAAACTACTTTTAGTATGAACTCTTTATTTCATCTTCCTTAGAATATATTGTCATTTTTTCATTAGATCTGTATAGCATAACAATAGTTTATGTATAAGGAAAATCTAATCCATTTTTTCAATTTTTTATTCACTTTTTATAATTATATTATAATACATGATATTTCAAATTAGTTCATATCAGATCAACTATTTAATTTTCATATTATCTTAAAAAATATCCTTTTTTATTTTCAATTCCCAGAAATAATCTCAGTAATCTTATCAACAAAAATTTAATTATTATAATATTTATAAATGTTATTTTGTATGTAATAAAATAATCATATTATGAATTCTTATTATATATTATCTATATAGAAAATAATATTATTTAGAATAATCTATTATTATAGCTCTATGAGTATCAATAAATTTTCTTTTTCCAATTTGAGATACATATAATGATTTCCTTAAAAAAATTATCTTGACCAAAGGAAATATGGCTATATGAATTTTAAATAATTGATCCTAATAAATAGTTTCTGATATTATAATTAAATATATATACTTTTTTTTATTTTTAATCATATAAAAAACTTTTTAAAAATTTTGACTTTAAATATTAAGCATGGAAATGTGATCAACTTCTATATTGACAAAAATAGATTTCATATTCTTCCCTTGATATTCATAGTGTGCACTAAGAAAAATTAGTGGTATTCTAGGAATCAAATTCTCATCAGTCCCAGCATAGATACCTTATATCATTATAAAACTAATATATTCTTACTACAAAACATGTTTCTATGACAAAGTCTATAAAAAAATTAATGTAGAAAATATGAAAACATTGAAATTGTATTGATATGAAAAATATAATCTATTGAAATTTATAATATTAAATACAATTATAATATAAAATTTTTGATCATTATATTACATATTATACTACATGGTTGTAATTTTTAGTTTAAAAATATAACTAACAATTATTCAAAAACCAAATTTTTATGAAATTTAGGATATACACTTCATAAAATTCATAGATTATGTATTCCAGTCATAAATTTAAATTGATTAAAATATTATTAAATATTAGAACAAGTTATGTATTTCTAAATAAATTACAAAGTTGAAATGATGACAGGAAAAAACAAGTAATTATTATATTTTAAAAGGAAGTAATAAAAACATAATGATTTTTTGAAAAAATTATCTATTCATTAAAATTTAGTATCAATGTAGTCTATATCTGCCCATTTAGGTATCAATAATTTTAACCCAACTATATGCGTATGTATTCAATAATAAATGAAAAATATATTAAAAATATTAGGACAATTCTATATTCTAATCCATATATTCCCTAAATAATGATAATTAAACACATCTCTATCTTTATATCATTGTAATCCCCTGATTAGCGACACATGACACAATTTCTATCAGAAAATATCATATATAATGTACAAATCTTATCAATATTCTTAAAAACGATTACTAATATAACTATGTAAATATAATAATATATATGATATCCTATTTCAAAAATATAAATCCACATCATATCATTGTTAATGAAAAACATCATTTTCCTTAACTCATATCAAATTTATAGATAAAATTCCAATGTTAATATTAATTTAATCTCATTGGAGTTTACAATGGTCTCAAACAAAATAACTCTTTTTATAAAACAATTACTATATATTTATTCATATGATGCTTATTGTTGAATAAAAAAATACTATTTGTTATCATATACTCTTGTTATTTATTATTTATTATTATGAAATAATTGAATATATTCATATGATTCATTTAATAAATTCTATTTTGAAAAAGAAGTTAGTTGATATCTAAAAATGTTTTTCCTGTAGTCTTGATATAAAATTACCTATTTGTACATAGTTAGGTTATAACATTAATGATATAATAAATATCCATTAAAAAATTATAATTATTTTTTTTACTGACATGATATGTGTGTCTGACTATGGGGCTACATTATTTGATAAACCATTATTTCCTCAATCTAAAAAAAATTATTAAAAAAATTATAACTAGAGACATATAAAATTTCGTTTAAAATAGTCAGTCAAGGAAATGCATTGTGATTTTAAAATTTAGTTTATAAAACATTAAAATTAATTTTTTTGACTCGGTAATTCTTCTTTATGAGTGGGACAATTGGGATCACTGTGATGGAGATCAGATCAGTTAAAGTTAGATGGGATCTTATAATCATTAATGATGTTGTCATCCATGATTTATATATTTATACAATGGGAATCCAGTTTTGATAAGGTAGGCAAAGAGATGTTTTGGATTCCTATAGACTGAGTAATATTATAGTGGATAGTGGGGGATATCGCCTCTATTTAGTGTAAAAGAATGTTCAGGTACATGGAAGAATATCAAATATAGTATGAAACCATACCTTGTGTGTTCAAGTATGAGTTGGGGACTTGGTTAGACATCATAACCTATATTATATAGTTGGGGTTGGAATTATAGAACGTGATGAATTCCATTGGGCCTAAAGTCAAATAATGTGTTGTCATGTGTCATGGTGGCCTCTTTGACATGGGATGACCTGACTTGTGTTTGATTTTGTGAATTGTGTGGTATGTTTTTCGGTGAGTTTGTTTTATTAATGTGACTAAACCTATTAATCTGTATAGCATTCCCATATAATTATTCATCTCAATTCTTAGTATCATAAGGTTATTTTAGAGTCTTATTAGGTCATTGGACTCACTGACATCCTATGAAAATGTCATGTGATCCGATGTATGTTGGTAGACCTCTCTATTTTATATTTGGAAATAGGTTTTGGATATAGATTGACATTTGGTAATTATTTAAATGGATGTGGAGGATTAGGATACAATATCATGGAATACATGTGTTAGGAAATTTCAAAATGTATTAATTTTCAATCATGTTCATCTTATTTAGACACTAGTATGAAATGATTACTATATTTGATCCCTATTATTCCCTGATTATTATAATTTGTTATATTCATTGTTGGCACATAATATAGTTACATTTTATGCATTATATTCTAGATTTCAGGGCCCATTGTGATTATTGCTTACGCCCTTAGTTTTTTTTAATATCATTCAAATATAATGATTATGATAAAATATTAGTAGAGTCATTTATTATCATTGACATTCATATAAAGAGGAAAATAATTGAAATAACTACTTTAATACCTCTTTAGTAGACTTCTTCTATCATTCATTATGTTATGATTGTGTTTATATATCAACTCTCACTCTAGAGTAATTCGAGTAAAAATGGATAAGTAATTACATTCATCAACATCATAGAATATATCCATAGATACATTTCCATGAGATAATTTTTGGTATCAATGTTTAAATCTTTACATTATTGAGTTTTATTACTAAAAAAATAGTATACATCTCATATATAAAGTGAAGATTCTTTTAAATATGGTATATATAAAAATTTATTTAATACACATTAAACATATCAAATTAAAATTATATTCAATCATGACACTTAAAAAATATATTTTCTATAAAATATATTGACATGATACATTCAATTATTCATGTTTGAAAATAACTTATATTTCTATTAAAGAGAATATTTAATAACTAAATTATTCAAAGCCTTATCTAATATTTTATTCAATGTTTTTGGGGTAATATATATATAATTATATTTTATTATTAATATATTCCTATTGAAATTCAAAGAATCACTTTCCCAAATATTTAAACAAATTCAAAAGTAATTATTTTTTAATTGGATATATTAATTTTCACCTTTATTTTTTTCAAAAATATTATATAATTTAATAAAAAATAAAAAATTTCTATCAAACTATATAAAAATATAACACATAAACTATGGATTAATATTTTCTATCTAATAATCATAACCACATTGTGAGGATCATGTAATTTTTTATTGATTTCAATCATATAATATTTAACAAAAATTCATTGTAAAAATTCCATTGATGATTATATAATGAATTTTATAGCTAGATAAAGCCTTAAATGATACCCTATAATATCCGCGTCCTTAACATACAAAATAATATTAAGTACATTTGTCGAAAAAAATGATTTTTTATATATCATACATCTAAATGATTCAGTTGAAACTTCATTCCAGTAGTGTCAAAGTTATTCATGATATAAAATGTTTATCTTATCTCTAATTATGAATAAATATTTAATCTAAAGAATCTTTTTTTTATATTAATATACCTAAATTAAATCCTATAATTGGGGAAAAAATGGTAATACATCATGTTATCATCATCAGTATTTTAATATTCCAATTATATACCATCACTAGTTAGATCCAAAGTAAAGTGTTTCCCAAAAATAATTAATTTTCATTCTTACAAAAGATTAACATTAATGATTGTATACTAGTATATATAGTTTTATTCATTGACCTTATCCTCTCAAATAATCATCCTCACATATTTTATAATGATTTTGACAAAATTTAATCATAAAATTGGATTTTATGATATGAGTTACAAGATTTAAATTATTTTAATAAATTCTTTTTTAAATGTGATATCAATAAATTCACGACTTGTTTGGAATCCCATAATGAATTTTACTGGACTGAGATCTATATTTAATAAATATTTGAGTCTAATAATATGTTATTGTTATCAAAACATTATTTGGATATGTTATGATTCCCATCATATCATACATTACGATCCAAATGTCAGTTTGGATTCTCTTTATGAAAATCCATAACATTGATTATCTAACTCCATTCCTCAGGAATTCTAAATTCTTGTTCACCAAAGATATATTTATTTTCTATAACATAATGTTATTTGGTTACAAAATTCAATGGGTTATCTATTTGAACTGTTCATTACAGAAGGTAATCCATTTGCACATAATTTTTATAGGATCAAATCAAGTTATATGATTGATGTATTTCCATGCATTCTCAATATAAGGAATCAAAATCATATCATTTATATAATTCAAATAATTATCACACATATTCCCTTTAATTTTATGAATTATACTAAATATTTAATTTTTTATATATTTTCATTCATCAAAATCAATATATTTTTTCAATATTTATGTGTAACTCTTCCAAAAACTCATACAATTTTTAGTAAACAAAATCATAATTAATTTAAATTTACAAATTTGTAATCATATCACAATCATATGGTATATAAAAATTTTTAATGTAATGTATTATAAAAAAATTAAAATAAAATCCCCACAAGAGAAAGCATGGTGCGATAGAGAGCCAACCCCTGACAGAGCATAAGCCCTAGATTCTGTGAGTATTATAACCCTAATCCCACTACCCATAGTTCATTGCTAAAGAGTAACCACTATAATATAATAATATTAATACTAAATATTTATTCTATAAAATAATCTTGTAAATTAGTGGTGATAACCTTTTAATAATCAAAAATATTAGAAAAACTAAATCTAAATAAATCATCACACTAACCATGTAACATCAAAAAATTATGTCCAATAATATAAAAATTAAATTAAAATTTATTTTATATAAATAATATATCTATTCAATTTATAAAAAATATGTATTCAAAAATAAATAATGGATTAATAATAAATAAATAATAATTTAATAAATTAAAAAATAGATTAAAATATGCTGGAAAATCATAACTTTATTAATTTTTAATTTATTTAGTTTGAATGAAAATTATGAATAATACATAAATAAATAAATATAATCATTTAATAATATTTTTTAATGTTAACTTATTAATATAGTAATTATTGGTGGATGTGTTTTCTAATATATGGTCTTTAATTGAAATATAAACATTTTAAATTTAATAGCTACAATAAATATGATATGAAAAGATATTACATAATTAAACTATTATATATTTAATATGATAAAAATAATAAATAATTTGAAAATTGTAACAATTATGGTTATGTTTCATATGACCTCTCTAATAAGGATTTTAATTTGTAAATTTTTAATTAATAATTAAAAAAATAAAAATATTATAAAAACTTTTATATTTTTCCCAATTTTGTAACTTATAAACATGATATATAGGGCCTTGTAGTTTCTCTATAAATAAATTATATGACCAAATATTTTAAATATATCTCATATAGAAATTATTGATAAAAATATTTATTTATTAAAATATTGAAAAAGAATAATATTGAATTTTAAATGTATTATAAAAAATAAAATTATATACTCATTATAAATTAAATATATATCCCAAATATGATTTTATACAATTTAAAAAAAACTTATTAATTAACTAAAATTTTTAATATAATTAGAAAGATAAATTTTAATATCATATTATTAATATTTTATGACACACTCTGAACTATAACTTTTATATGTTCCAAAACTCATAACACTGATTACATTAGGTGCATTGTCTTCAAATATCATCCCTCTACACTGGAATTCATTGATTATTATACACCATATATCATCAATATGATAACATTATTTTATGTGAGATAAATAGATAGAAACTATCACCTATTATAATTCGAAATTAATTATATGTTATAGAAATAATTCAATTCCACAACCCATTGTAAAACATGTCATACATTATGACACCTTAAAAAAGGATTGATATTACCCCATAAGTTGTGATATTATATATCATATGATTTGTCCTGATCATACTGTACAATATCCCATATTATATGATAGTCTATAATATGAAATCTATTGCATATTTTATGATTTCTTTGTTTTTTGTCCATTTATCAATTTTTTAAACATTGTTTAAAAAATAATATGTAAAATGAAATAAATTTGATACCATTAATGTGTTTTATTGGAAGAAAAAATTATTTTTCATCCATATATTGACCGAAAAAACCATAATTCAAGACCAAACATTCATTAAAAAACAAATCATAGTATAAAATGAATAATATATCATACATTGTAGATAGAATATCCTGATGTGTTAAATCATACTAATGAAAAATTCTTCATGGAAACCTTTAAAGGAAATAATTATATTAGGGTTTATATGGTATAGTGAATAATCCAATGATTGGGATATATTATCTAAATATATAAGATATACTTTTTCCTTGAATTAAAATATTGAATATGAAGGGAGATTCATACTGGAAAGAATCAACTAAAAATAAATATACAATCTTCTAGATTTTGTCTCTTTATATGTTACTAGTGGATTTTCTCTTAGTATCCATGAATTTACATATATTTTTATCAAATATTTAAGCAGTAATGTTTTCTTATTAACATTTTATAACATTTTCCATACACTCATTTAACACTACCAAGAAACATTTACTCATTCCCCAGATCATTTCATCACATGAAAAAAAATTTAATAATGACATGTATTGTGGAATAAATAATGAAATTTTATATTTATCATTCAAATCCTAAACTATTAATCAGAGAATAAAATTAATATATATCAATAAAATAATATCTGTCCATATCATACAATATGATATGTCTAAAGGTTGTGGATTTATAAATCTATACTATGCTATAAAATATTTCATTCAATGGAATATGATATTTTTTAAATCAATTTATATCATATACTAGAACATACTAATAGAAAATATTATTATATAATGAAATAAATAATATTTGTTTAGAAAAATTTATTGCATATACCCATCACACTCACATACTGAATATCATTATTCCAATTCAATACATATATCAATATAACTTATTCCTGTTCAATTTTATCCTCCTTTGTTATATTATATTTTAATAAATTTTACTTTTTATTGACTCATAAGGACAATCACTTACTTTTTGTTATACCACTATGAAAAACTACGTTCATTGTTTTACCATATCATTAAATACAGTAACAATCGTAGTTTTTGAACATAGTATTTTCATTTTGATTAAAATTAATCATGTATTATCCACTTCATTATACCAATAGAGGCCAAGTAATTTTTATTAGATAATGAATCATATTTTAACCTTTTAAGTGCTATTTATTACTATATAACATGTTTTTACACTAAATGTGGCCTTGATCTTAAAAAGTATAAATGACATATTTATTTTTATGATTTAAAATCATGAAGAAACAATATGAGGAAATAAGATGATGCCACATCTATTAAATAGATAATATTATAATAATTAGAAATTAAATATATGGACATATTATTGAAAGAAAATGGTACTATGTATTGTACAATATAATTGAAAATATATAAGATAATATAATTTTATATTTACACATTTTTTGGTAATGGTACATTAAATGAAATTCTAGATTATATATAAATATATAAGAACACACTTAATCATTAAATTGGAAAATTTATTTATAGTTATATCTATAATTTTAGTGTTTCATCAAATATATTGTGAAATTTATTGGTCACTCATACTATGAAATTAAAGATAACAAATCATATCATGTATAATAAAACATTGATGATTTTTAAATGGTGGAGAATGATATTTTTAATTAGACGTAACGAAACATTAATAAGATTATAAACATAATAATGAAACATCAAGAAACAATAATAAATATAATATTTATTAAAAGAATATTTAGAGACATTGATAATATGTATCATTCAAATAATGTTTCTATTTTGATTTTATTTTCATTTCTAACTATGATATTTATGAGTTGTTGTGAACCTTTTTTAAAATTATTATAATCAATAACTGTTGATGAAATAAAAAAAATACGATTAATTATTCTAAAACTCTCATTATCTGTGTTTGTTATTATTTTAATGATAAAATTTAATTTAATGATGTTGTTTATGAGATTAAAAAGTTCATTTATTTTATTAAATTAATTATTAAAGGTAAAAAAGATTAAAATGCATATCATTAAAAAAATTGTAAATTAAATAAAAAAATTAACCATATTTTTATGGTTTTAATAAAATAGTACCCATATAGGCTTAATATACAAAATATAATAAAAATAATCATTCAATAAAAAATAAAATGACTCTTTTTTTACCTGTCAATTTTATTTATAATATGAATCCTAATAATGATCAACTACGGGGGAGATGGGAATATTGTAATTTTTTATTGATGAATATATCCTTTTAGATATCACACATCATTATATAATATAAATATATATATATATATATTAATATTATTGTAATATTTATAAGAAAATGGAATATTAGGTTATGTATGATGACTTTTATAATTAACATATATATCTTATAAGATAAATAGTAGCTATTGAAAAGTAATCCCAACATTGTGAGGAATGATATGTAAAATATTTGGGGAGTGATTGAAAATTTATATATTTCCACTTATATTAGTAAATATATGTTTTATAATGTGAATTAATGTTTTAAAAAGGATAATCGCATGAATAATGTAGAGATTAATAGATTGAATAAAACATTATCTAAATTTATTAATTAACGTAAAAATGTATACAAGTTAAGGAAATTTTAAATAATTAAAAGAGAAGAAATTATATTTGACATTTATTAAAGGAACCTAACTATTATAAAAAGTTTATTTATCAATTATAATAGTAAATGTATGTGTATCATAACTTTTTTTAGATTTGTGTTTTATGGTAATTAACAATTTTATTTAGATGATGTATTAAAAAAAATATTTCAATAAAAGAATATATTTTATAAAAATATATATTTAATACCTATGTCTCTTATATTCTTATGGATCATACATTTTTCATTCCATTGTTAACATAAATCATTCGATACTCATTTTTCATTAATAATTATTATTTTCTATAAATTCTAGTACACATACATTAATGGTATTATATAGTAGAATACTATCCAAATTTATTTTTGGGATTTGATAAAAGTCTATTATTTAAACTTGTAATGTTATTGCATGAGATTATATACAGTCTTTTAAAAATTAATTTCATTAAAGGTATATTTAATTGAATACCAATTACTAATATTTTTATATCCTTGGGTGAAAAAAATTATTTTTTTGTAGACCACATATTATGAACATTTTGTGTCATATTAATTATTTTTTACATTTGATATATATATTATATTATTATTTTAAGTGGAAAATACATTATTTTTTAAATTCCCTTTATAGGGGGTTTGTTATTTATTTTATAAAATCTTTTTTAGATTATAGAAATGAGATATCTTTTAGAAACAGTTCTCAATATATAAAATACTTCTTTCTTTCATTTCCATGATTATTATGCATGATTTATATTTCAAATCATATCACCTAATTATAAAAATGAATTGATGTGTTGTTGTGTATCGAAACTATATAAAATGGGGAGAATATTTGGCTTCATGTCCATTTTTTCATGTTATATTTAAATTTATAAAAATCCTATTATTGGTATATTATATATTTTTTATTTTTTATTGATTTATATCATTTCATTCATAGATATTGAATAAATGTTTATGTATAGTATATGTTATTTCTAAAAATTCAAGTACATAATGTTTATAACATTTCTTATTTGATTCCTACTAATCCCAATGATTAATCAGTATTTTAGAGCTTTTAAATTTAAATGTAATAATGCTAAATGATATTTATATAGGGAAGTGAAAATGTAGTGGAAATTTTTGTAAATTTTTTATATTTCATTACAAAATGAAATAAAGAACACAAAATTATATGATTTATTAGGCATTATAAACAGTTAGTAATTATCTACATTTACAAAATCAATAAGAATGTATTAATATTTTTTTTTGATATTTTAAATGTTTTCAAAAATTCAATGAACACATTATACAATATAAAATTTATTTTACATGTATTTTTTTCATCTGTTTTATGATGATATCTTGTGAAACTAATATTATATTATAATTATGTTTTATTAATTAAAATCAAAAGGGAGTTTTTCAAATGATACATAATGAAATATGTGGTTGGATTTATTTGTTTAAAATTAATTTTTTTTGGAATAATTGTTTTTACAATTAATAAATTAAATTTTATATCATAATATTTTATAAGATATTTTAATTTTTATACCACACTCTATTTTAATATCTAATCTGTGATGGTCCTTTTTTTATTTTTCACCTTGAGCCAAACTATTTCTATTAATTTCAATGTATTATATATGTACAATTGTGTAGTGTTTTAAATTATCATTATGGTGAAAATATATTTTTATGACACATTAGAATGAGATATGTTATCACATGAATATTATACTCTCTTAGTTTTCATTTTTTTGAATAGGGATTTATAAATTCATAAATTAATAGGATCAATGAAGTGGAATCCTTCAGTTTATTTCATGATATAACTCTTATGGGCATTGAATTAATACATTGTGTTGTATTATATCATCTAGCTGAATAAGGATTATAGATATAATGGGATTTAATAAAATAATAACCTCATTACATGATGATGATAGGATATAAAATAATGTTATATGAATGATGATGGATAAAATATTTGAGATCATTGTATGAAGGGTGGAAGTAATAAACATTATGATATATTTTTAATATGATGATTTCACAAAAGGAAACATGTGTAAATATCATTGTGTGTTGATAAAATTTAAGAAAACATGATAATGGGTTCAACATATATGATCAAAATGATGAAAAAATATACGATTTGATTCCATGATAATATTTAGTAATGTATAAATTCTATATTCGGATTATTTATATGAATTTATAGTACTCATATTCACAATTTAAAAATTAAACCATTCTCCCTTGAGTTAATCCTTTAAATTATAAAAATTAAACCACATGAACCTCAATTTATTATTTATATATTTTTTAAAAATATGTATATCATTGGGTATTATTTATTTAAATATGGTGATATATTATAATTATAAAAATAATATTAAACATTCTCTTATATGACTTATGTCAATTTTATATATAAGTATATGTTATTATTTACAATTCATTGAATTTTTTGGTGGACCATTCATCTAAAAATATTTATCATGGTAATTGAAAATAACATCTACATTACATAAATTGTTTATCTTTTTAAATAATTATTTTTACATTATTGTAATGTTCTATAAATCCTTATTGAGTTTTATAAACAAACACTCACTTCATGTTTTGAATAATGAAATCCATTATTCTAGGATTATACAAATTACCTAAATATAGTCATCGTTTTTTCTAACACCCTATCATTTTCTGATATGTATCATTTTACATAAATTTTATATCATTGATAACTTATGGTATAGACAAAAACGAGCTTAAATATCATAATATTGTAAACAATTATTATATAGCAATTATATTTTATTTATAAATATAAACTAATACATTGAAAACTTATGTATATAAGTTTTAGATATATGAAATATACTGATAAATATGTATCCATATTTTTAATGATGTTTGCATATTTTTAAAAATTACATTTTTCCTACAAAATGGGGTTTATTGGTTTTAGGGATAAAATAATATAATTAAAACATGCTAATTTTATAAAATGTATTTTATAAAATTTTCATAATTTTTTAAATCAGTATGAAAAAATTATACTCAAATATATTTTTTTATAAATTTGTAAAGAGAATACTTTTTTTATGATTACTAAGGAATAATAATTTTTGATAATCATTGTCTCATAGTTTAATGATTTTACAGATATTAACGTTGTTTTAAAGTAACTTAAAAGTTACCATATATTGTTTATACTATTAATAATAAAATAAATACAAATTTATTGAAATTTATAAATACTTTGGTTAAAAATGTTTATAAATAAGAAATAATCTTATCCTGAAAATGGGATATTTTCCACACTTCTGAGTTATTCTAAAAGTGATATCTACCAATTAAGGGATTTAATTTTTAAAATGAACATGATAATTTGACTATTTTTTAAAATTGGTAATATGGCCACTTCCATTTTTCACCCTAGTTAATAGAAGAAATACTAAATATGTTTCACCATCATTATGGTCAAATCAACTTTTCCACCGGTTAAACTGAAGGATAAAGAAAAACTTCTCCAATTAATGATGTCTAAAAACTATATTATTTCCATATTTAGACCTTATACTATCCAAATTTTGAATCTATATCACTGTGGAAGCAATTTTATTGATAAGTAATTTGTTATATTTTATAATTTTAGAAAATTTTGACTCTGTCCTTTCCACCAATTATAAAAGGAAACATATCCATTATATTATTTTTTCCAAGTTCAGCCTTATATGTTGAATAAATCATGAACAATTATATTATAATTGTACTTGTACAAGAACAAGAATTATTTTTATTTTTTTATTACCATTTATGGGTCCTTAATAATGGATTTAAAGGAATCCAACTAGGAAGTGGTAATCACATTACTCGACCCCATTCTAAATATTTATTCTTCTAACAACCATAAATATATGGTATTAATACTAAAATAATAAATTAAGTATCCTCATTATAATAAAATATAATTTCAATAATGAAACAATCAATATCAATCCTTCATTTCATCAATTAGAATGTGAAGGTGTCGTTCATGCATACATGCAGACCACCACCCCCACATAGAGATACAAATAATTTTTCAAAACAATATTTTATGGATTATGATTATGATTTTATTAATATATATATATATAATTATTCTTTAATAATAATTGAATCCTATATAACCTCTTGCATTCCAACCGTTTTGAAAATGATAATGTCCCTCGTGCATACGTGTGGACTACTTCCTCTATGAAGCAATTTGACGCATTTTTTATTTCATCCATACATGGATGGTTAAAAGGATATTTTTAAAAAATATATATTATATATATGATATAATTAGTAATTTTTTTAAATGTTAACTATTAATTATTGTTCTTTCATTCCATCGGTATAAATGTTAAATCATCTTTCATATCTATATACAGACTTCTATATTCATAAACTATGTAATTAATTTTTCTTTATAAATTATTTTTGGTTGAATATTAATATATAAATAATGGATAAATATTATATTTATATCATTATTAACATTATGTGATTAATTTACACTTGAAAATTTATACAGACTGAAACTGTTGTAATAAAATTATCTTGAAAAAATTAAAAAATACTTCAGAAAATGATGATTTTAAGAAGTTGTTATTAATAAATGAGTATTAAAATGTTATAATTGAGTCATATATTATATTATAATTATTTTAACAATTTTTTATAAATCTATTATTAATTTAAATCTTTTATATTTCAGGTCAGATCATTTTTAATCTGAGTTGAACCTGAGGTAAAATATTTTCACATCACATTTATTTTTGGGAGACGTATGTCATATTCACCACATATATATTTTATATATTGTATACAATAACCGTGAAGTATTTTTTTAAATAATTTCATGTTTTTATTTTATATTTAAATCCCTCTAATGTTATTTCATTCATTGTGATTTTTATTGGAAACATAATAATGTGGTTACGATTTTATGATACAATATCATTGTTTAATTTTATTATTTATTATAATATTTTAAAATGATAAAAATTAACTATATAACTCACAATATTTAGATGAATTTTATTCAAATCTATTTAATTATATATAATTTAGTATTACATTTTAATTTAATTTCATATAGAACATTACATACCAACATTGATTATTTTTAATGACAACAGACATTTTATCTCTCTTTATTCATGAATCAATTTTCTTACATGTCCGTGTCTTCTAAAAATTTCATCAATAGATTTTTTACTACTTCATAATGATAAATTAATGTCATTGTTAATCGTGCTTTAATTTTTATAATGTGGTTTAAAAGATATATTCAGGTCATTTTCAAAACGAGGCATGTTTTATTTTATTGATAAAAATATGAAATGAATCATTGGTTTATCATAAACAAAATGAATAGAATTTACCAACACCATGACTGATAGATGATCTACGGACATCAATATGAGGATCAAAATACATTTATATAGAAAATGATAGCCCTAATATATTTTTGTTCTCTATATAATATATAATTAATTTCAACGGGAAATGTTTGATTCCCTATAGAATAGTCCCTATGATTATTTAAATTAACTTTTATATATGATAACATCTCTTGATGTTACATATTATTTTCTCTCAATAAATTCCACTAAATCTATTCATTTTCATTCTTTGAATGAATTGTGATAATTATTATTGAAGAATTATTTTCGGAAACCCATTTCGTTCCCACAGGTAAATTATATTATGATAAAATGTTTATGACTCTAATATTTATTCCATGGGTAATGAAATGATGGATCTTTTATTATATTATAGAACAAATATATCTGTTTTTAATTGTTTCATTTGTGGTATTATAATTGTATATCAATTTTCTGCATTGTGTAATGATTCATATTTTATGACACAAATAGGATTGGAAAGGGGAATGAACGAAGTTTAGTAACATATTCTATCTAGTACAACAATCTTGGGGATGAACCTTGACGAATTCATTGTATTTTGAAGTCAACTAAATTATCAATATTAGGCTTATATGTGAGCCTTGACTACTTTGGAATTGAGATTCTACCATTATGGAATGAAAAACTTCTTCTTTCAGTTTCCGTTTTTTTCATTAAAAGCACATTTTCATTGATTAATACTTATTTTATATATTTGGAATTCTCAATATTTATTGACTGATTCGATATTATGAAAAATTATTCATATGGTATGGATTAAAAATTTCAATTTTTTATTCTGATATGATTATACTCATATTATTCTTATGTGATAATTTCAATCTCCCCTTCATACCCTTATCGAGCATCCAAGCTCACCCTTTCATTTGATTCATTTACCATTGTTATAATGAATGATTATAAATAAAAAAAAGAATAAGAAGTGTTCTATTTATGAACATCCTAGTGGGAGATGTTTTATGACTCTTATAAATATGTTTTTAAGAATATATATGTTTTTAAATGCACTATTATTATGTTATTATATCATGGATCACAGTGCTATGTATTGTATATTCGTCTAATAAGATGATAAATTAATATTTGAAATTTATGTGTCTCTATAGTTACAATCATAAAATGTTTTAGTTATCATTGTATACTAGTATGATAAAACATTAATGAGAACACAAATGATAATAATAAGTATATGAGAACATCCTAAGTTATGGTAAGGAAGGTATTGTTGTGTTCCGAGTAAAATATACCTATCTGTATACTAAATGTGGACATAATATTTTTACAGATGAATATAAGTGTAATAAGACATCAAAAAGTTATCTATGTTTTCCTCATCTATTAATATATTGGACGATGACTGTTATAATACATCACATTTTATTTGACACTAATAGAGAAAATTATTAGGTTAATTCAATTTTTTATGCTCCATCATGTACGATTTGAATATATTATGATCATGAAAAACCAAGGAAAAAAAGGTTTCAAATACGATAACACAATTTAAACCCCATATAGATTATTAATCAGGATTCTATGATTAATCACTATGAATATCAATTATTGATGATCATTCTAACATTTATGTATTTATCAAGGTATAGGTGATATAAAAAATAATTTAATGGGATTATATGTATTCCAAAATAATGATGTATATTAATTGATTATATATTTATAAATTCTCTCATGTCATTAAAAGTCTATATGAATTCTAATTCCTACCCAAAATTATAATATTAGTAATTAAATTTGAAAACCCCTAATTGTTCAATGACTGAATCTCAATTATATAATTATTCTCTAATTGATTTTTTTATTGATATCTTTTCAGAAGAGTAGAATTGTATTCCTTTGAATCCTGAGGTTGTTATTTCAATTGATCTCACACATAGTGCTACAAAATTTTCAATGAATCCATATTTAATAACACCGATTTATTTAGAGGAATTAAAGAAGAAAATCTAGAAAAATCATTACAACGGAATCATTCTAACATGTGTAACACCATTGGGTGAAACATATTTTTTTAATATAAAAATAGATAAACATGAAACCAATTCTGTTATCATGAACATAACAACATCATCATTAATAACAATTATAATCTACCATTTATTAATTCCATTTTTGAAAAAATATACAGACCACAATAATTTTCCATTCTTGATATTTGTTCTATATTAAACTAATTTTTGGTTAAGAAGGACAATATGACCAAAAATACATTATGTAAAATTTAAGAAAACTAATAATTAATTTTGACACTATTTGGATATTCTAACTCTCAAACTATCATTATATATTGAATGAATACAATATGTAGGGATTTCATTTACTAGTTTTTTGAATTATTAAAAAATGATATTATTATATATTCAAATAGAAAGGGAGAGTATTAATGTCACCTGAGAATTTTAATAATTACTACATGGTAGGATATTTTGTTATAATAAATTTAAAAGTTTGATTTCTAGATTGAAAAAATTTACATTTTTTAGTCATATAATATCAAGAGAAAGTAGACTGGTAGAACCTTCAAGGACGGACATTATGACCATTTGCACTAACTATCCTGTATGACTGAGATCAATATTTTTATTTGTTTGGATATATATTATTATCACATTTTGTGGTTATTTGCATATCTATATAATCAAATCACTATGTTTTATAGAAATTGAGATGTGGTTATTTTGAATAGATGAATGTGAATAAAATTTTAGTTAACTGAATATAATTTTATTCCACACACCTTCTCTTACATAACATGAATTTTGAGAAGGGGTTATGATATATAGTTATTCATTAATGATTGGGGTAGGATATTTCCTCATGCATAATGATATGGTGATAGAATATAAATCATTCCAATTGATGTTTCCAAAGCATAATTTTTAAAAACATTATATAATGTTAGCTATGGAAATTTTTTAATTAAATATATAAAGTTGTTCACTTAAAATTGAATGTTGTGATATATATACCTGTTGTAAAATGTTAAATTATATATTAAATCAAAAATAAATTAATATGGGTGAGATAAGTTATATGATCATGATTAAATATTATAAATACTCAATACATTACTATTCTGGGAAAGAAAATAAGGTGGATGATGCTTCTACTAGAAATGATCATGATATATTATCTATGATTAGGATAACCAATTATCTAAGATTTTTAAATTTGAAATGGATATATATGGAAATATTAAATTATGGGGATAATTATTATCCATTTGAAATTACTTTTAAATAATATTTACATGTGATTAAATAGAGTTATATAAATAATATAAATAGTCGAAGAATAAGTCATGAAATATTCCTATGTGTAACCCTGATTGCTAGGGAATGATATAGTTATGTAGCTATTTATAAATCCATTAAATAACAGATTTTAAGAAGGATATATTTTATGATTCTCAATGTTCATTATCTTATATTAATCATTTATGACTGTATAATAATATATATTTGAAAGAGTAATTATTGTCCAATGAATGTAAAATTGATATTGTAGAGTATGTATCTTAGTGATCGACTTTTACTCATATTAATGATGAGACATAGAAGCCTATGGCGTGTTTATATCCAGTACCCCTTCTAGAATAGAGAGGCGAAAACATCACAATGTATTTTTTTTCTGGACTCCCCAAAATGTATTAAGTAAACAAAAAAATTTTTTGAGTGTTTTTTATTACCATACAATGTAAAAATAAATCATTAAAATAATATAATATTTATCTCTTTATTAGAAATACATAATATTATTAAATGAAGTGGTAATGATACTTGATATTAAACATTTTATAATATCTAATCTAGATCAAATGTTTACCTTCATATTCTTCAATAGTTATCGAAGTATACGGATATATATTTGAGATTTATTACAACTTATCTTTCATAGAAATATGTTCAATATGATAGATCAACTGAAATCCAATAGTATGTAAAGAAGAATTACTATATGGGTATCAGAGGTGGTTTATATCCAAATTGTGTTATATTCAATTATTTTACAATAATAGTCTTCAATTAGAAATTCTGATAGCTCTTTATGAAGCCCTATATGGAAATATGTGTAGAAATCCAATGATCAAGGATTAAGTTAGAGAAATAAAGATAATATAAGACGAAAAAGTTTATGAAATGTAATAGAAAAATGGAACTATGTAGTAGCACATTACAAATGATTCATGTTGATAAATTTTGTTCAAAAAAAATTATTTTAAATTTGGAATTTGATGATGGAGAAATGGTATTTTTCTGAATTTAACCATGGAATATGTTATGAGACTTATAATGGAATGAATTATGAGTACTAATTATATGGTACCTATTGGGTTTTTTGAACAACAATGGGTGATATCTTATCTCTTAGAACATCCACCGAGCCACTCTAATGTGTTCCATTTATCTACTATAAGGATATAGATAAATGATCCATTATATGTTACTAAATAATATGTAAAACCACTATTGAATGACATTTACAATAAATAAAAAATAGTATAATACTTATATCATATTGATAATGGGGTTTGGAATATGACAACACAGCTTTTTGTTGTTCTCTGGATGAATCATATTTTCAATGATGCAGCTCTCTAGCCTGGGGATATCATGAAACAAATTGATACAAATTTATTTTTTTGTATAATTCAATTTTGAGATGGGGAATTCTATTTTATTGGGATATAATGTACGACCCTATATTAATATTTTTTATTGTAAATAAATTAACTATTTACAATATCTTGTGATACATGCAACCACTACTCTAAATGATCCATAATATAGAATACCATTGTGACATAGCAGATATATTGGTGGTATGAATAGTAATATACATACTTTAAATATATATATATATATTGATTTATCATAAATAATAAATATTCTAAAATAAGATACAAATTTTTTTATGAGATAATGTTTTGTCAAAAATACATTTTCTATAAAACTGTTATTTCATTATTTTTTTAGGAAATGAAACAATTAATTTTTTTCCAATTTTAATTTTTTTTTTAAAATTTAACATACACATTGAAATTAACATATCAAAATTAAATTATATTTTTTTCCATGAATTATCAGAATTGAATAATTTTTCATTGATTAGTGAACGATACTAATTTTTATTGGAAAATGCATTTTCAATTTTATAATTTATAAATAATCATTTAAAAATTGTATCAAATATTAAAATTGATTATATTTTATTAATAATAATCATATTAGTTTCACTGTAATTAATTTTATGTGTATTTTTCAATAAATTAATGTATTCTTTATAAATAAATATTTTCCATTAACCCTTTTTTCACCAGGTTTTTTGAGTTTTTTTAACAATAGTATATAACATATTTGGGTTTTAAATATGATAAAATGGATTCCATTTATGTAATCAACATTTCCAAATTTTATAATCATTACACATTCATTATTGGTCATAATAAATAGTAAAAATATTGAAAATTTCCACTATAGTTAATATTAAAATGGTTTTACCAGGGTGTAAAACCTAGATACAAGGGTATCATTTACAATTTAATGTTAATGAATTATAAATTATGAATATATTACAATCGAAACATACCCCACTTTTATGTATATGGAATTTAATGAACTGCTTTTCATGATAATTAATTTTTTATATTTAATTCTTTTAAGAAATTCAACATATTACATATCCCTGACTTATAAAATAATAACCATGTGTTATCTTCTTTACAGAACCATGAAACATTTATCTCTAAAAAAACTAAATAATTTTCATAAAAAAGTTACCATACATGATTTATAGGTTATGGTATTATTTAAAGAAGAATATAGGGTCTTTAATAAAGGATCCAATAGTGTCCTACAAAAGAATATATAATTGTCTTACCCAAACTCTTTCTATTTATTTCCTATTATACCTCCTTAAACATTATAGTATACATAATTGAATATTAAATTAAATATATTTAATGTACTTAAATGTTCTTATGATTATTTAACCACAGATTTCCTCCCTTAATTTCATCAAATATGAAGTACGTGTATCATTCATGCATACATGTGGACCACCACCTCTATATAGAGTTACAATTAATTTTCATTCTTCAAACATCATTGAGGGTAATTATGATGTGTTTAATGATTATATAATATAGTTATGAAATAATGATAAATTTTTATTTATAATATCATATATACCTGATTATCTTCCATTCTTTTTGAAAATGAAAACATCTTTTGTGTGTTTGTCTGAAATACTATATCCATGGGAAGATGTGATTCATTTTGGATTTTAGAGTTAAATATTTGGAAATAATGTTATATTTAAAGAATATATATAATATATTTTTTTATAATAATGATCATGTATAGATTAATTATTATTTAACTCTCTTTCATTACATCTATTGAAAAAATGGTGTTTATGGTTACTTTTAACTTACGTCCTCCATTAAGAAGTGTAATTATTTTTTCATTAACAATACATTATATAATATATATATATATATATATTATATATGATATTTATATCATTATTAAATTTATATAGATGACGGATAAATAACAAATGTATATGGTCTTGATCTATTAAAATGGTCATTTGCATCATTGTTCACATCCTAAAAGATATGAGGGGTAATATTTCGGATATCCTTAAGAGAATGATGAAAGTCCCTCCAACATGATGATATCGGTCATGTATGATGTATTGTGCCATTCCAAATATCTTCAACAATGGTTTTCTAATTTCTTTCGATCCATATATTGTTTTAGCCATGATTCTTTGGAAAGAAAATAGCATAAATCACTCCCATCATATTGGATTCCAAGGATGAGAAGACTCTACAACTACCATAGATGAACCACAGAGTCTACCTAGAGTGGTTTTTGTAAATTATGGAACATTCCCAGGGAATCAGGATTCCCTAAGAAGCACCATCAATATTGACATTAATCCATTATGGGGGTGGAGATTTATTGAAAACATTAATAGTTTGTATAAGTTGATGATAGATACCCTTAACCCCAAGATGATGACGAATCCCAAAGTCGGTAACATTGTAGTTGCAAAGTCCCTTCAATATATTGATATTTTTGATCTAATATATTATTAAATAATTATTTTCAATCTCATATATGAGAAATATAATATTTAATTTAATTAATTTAGAGTTCTTATAAGATTAATCGATGATTAAAAAATATCCCTTATATGATAATATAATATATCTATCAATTAACTATTTCTATAATACTATTCTCATTATTAATTGTTGAATATATGAATATTTTTAAATTTATTTTTTGAGAAATAAATGCTGAAGATTAGTGAATATTTAATGATACATTTTGAATGGTTTTTATTGTTATTGATATAAAATGAAATTGTTTCCTATTTTTTTGATTTTATTTTGTATTATTCATTTGTGGAAGGTCACCAGATTAATCCCCATACATTTTTATGTATTTAATATATAGAAACTAAAAATATGCTATTAAATTACTATATTGAAATAAAATCAATAAATATCAAATATTAATGATTTGGGAAACATTTATATAGATATAACTACTACTTATATTTAGGATATACAAACATAAAATTTTAAAATATATTTGAGAATATTAAGCTAGGATATACTATAGGCTCATGATATTTACACATAATAAGGTGTCTAATTGACTGTTATCATGATCAAACTATTTTTCATGAAAATAATGTCTATTTATATATATTGGTGCAATATAAGTTCTATTAATGATCATTTTTAATTGATCGTAAAACCATTGTATATAATAGATAAACATTTTTGGATATATAACCAATTTGAGAATATATTTTGGTTATGGATGATACCGTCTCATAATGTATTTAATTCTAATTTTAGATAATATATCTGTTTTTAATTAATCAAAAAATATAGTTATGTATTCACCCACAATATGTGATAGCATTATAAAAATACCTTCCTCATTTTATGTTTCCACAAATTTATTATATATGAGTATTATTAGTTATAAATAGATTGTTTGAATAATGATGTATAAAACTTATTTATATTATTATAAATCTATTTTATTATTCAAATGAATGTTTTTTATTGTTTGAAGACGAGTGTGGGGTACTCGAGGCTTTTTTTGGAGCCCAGAATATTGGGTATCTGTTGGAAAAGGTTGAGGCTCACAATTGGAGCATGATTAGTAGTGACCATGAAGCACAACCATGAGACCAATTGAGAGGTGGTTCTTTGTTTGTGAACATTATAAGGTTTTATAAATTATCATATGAGAAATAAAGAAATGTTGTACAGATAAAATGTATGTTTAGCATATGGTTTTTTAACTATGTACCAAACTTTGAGATTATGTGTTTCCTTAAACAGTGTTGGCATATAGTTGGTGCATTGTTTTGAAAACAATGTGGCCAAAACCACAAGACCTTTAAAAGTATGAAATTAGTGAAATTCACTTATATTTATTTACAATAACTCTTCATTTTATTCTTCCACCCCATCTGCATTATCTGTATTCCCCTATGAGAACATGTCCACCCTCTCTTATTTTTGAATACACTATTGTTTTATCTTAAAATCAAAATCTATTCATTGCATTGATTCCATACTAGTAATCTCTATTATTATTTTTATTACATAACTTATAATTTTTATTTAATTATTAACATATAGAATCTACCATTACCTAATTTAAAGGTTTTATATTAAATACATTTATAAAAAGTTCGACAAAATATGATGATGATATCAGATGAGGATCCCTCTACCATGATTTTGTAGGTATTATATACATTTTCCCACAATATATTAGTGTTTTATGAATTGTTTTATTGTGATTCACAATAGAAATTATGGTAACTAATATTTAAATTAATAAACCCTCATTTTGATTATTTAACCATTTAATTAAACATTTTATTACAATGATATGCATGGTTGGAAGTTTTCATACTCAACCCAAAAAACAAATTAGATGGGTTCATTTTATTGATCATGATTACACAAACCATAGTCTGAATTAATATTTCCATTTATATTTGGATCTACAAAAAAATTAAATGAATTGTAAATTTTAGAATACCCAACTTATAACCTGGTGAATTATAAATGAATGGTGTGATGAGACTGAATATATGGATGTTATGGAATGAAATGGATAATAATTTGGCTTATTGACAATTATTAAATTTATTAGTGATGTACCATTGACAATAAGATGGTCCACTATCTAATCCCTTTTATGTAAATTGCTTAAAGAATGATGTAACAAATTTGATTGAAAAATGATCATGGAAACTAACATGTACCCTTGATTCCTTCTACAAATCCTTGAATCGAATTTATAAAATGGGTAGAAACTAACATAACCTACCTATTTATTATTTTAGTTTGATATGACTAATGAAATGATGATGTATGAATTAAATTTGGATGGTATTGGACAAAAACATGGCCCCTATAATCATTAAAAAAATTATTTTGATAATTGCTGACATTGTATGCCACTGAAGTGATGTAGAGTAGAATGTAAATAGTGACCATAGAAATGTTAATATTGGATGTATTGGACTATAAAATTGGATTTATATTTATCAGGATACCTCAAACATGCTTCATGAGATCTACCCAGATCATTACTATGTTTTTATTAACAGGATCTCTAGAATTAAAGAGTAAACCATTAGATATGGTGCCTAGGTCCTGACCCATATAAATATATATTAAATTAGGTTTAATATAGATGAGATATAGGTAATTGAAGAGATATCCTTGGTCATTGGTCCTACGTCTTGTCCCTCAAAGGCTTGATATATGAATATCCATTCTGGGAAATAACTTGTTGACAATTGATATGCCTGCATAGGCTATAGATGATTCTCGACTTTGATATATAGTTATTCAACATTTATAGACTCATTTTTATAGAAATTACATGTTGACATGAATTTTCACAAACTTGCATTGGTCAACCTTGAATTGGTCAACCGACTGTATTCGAGGTAATGCCTGAGAGGAATGCCCAATCCTTGAAGGATTTAAATAAGAGCAATGGGAATAAATAAGGTACAATTACAGAACAATTTCACGGAATAGTAAAATAGAAACTCAATGGAAATATGGTGGACACATATTTCAACATATAATTTTAGTTGAACTGAATATCATAGAAACTTGAAACTAGTGAAAAGAAACTAAACTACATGACTACACTATCTAAACGGAAGAACCATTATATCCATGTGACCTCATGGGCCACTCTCCGACTCAATGTTAAATTGTCTCTCATATTTAACCATTTGATGATTGAACCTAAGTGAGAAACTAAAAACAATATAACGTTTTGCAATGAGAAATAACATTTAGTAGTTAGGCATGTCTAATTATATTCCAAATAATCAAGATATAAATAATGAAAAGTTTATCTTTTTTTAAATAAAATATATATATATATATTTTTCACACATATTATTTTACATAATATAAATAAAAAGCCACCCATTACCCATTTGATTTACAATATGGATCATGGAAAATAAGGATATGGGACCAAGTAAGAAATGATCATCTCCATATCCGGGAAAAAAGGGAAATACATGTTTATTAAAACAGCCTTTTTGAAATCCATCTTATTTATCCACACATTCACCATTTTGAAATAAAATACAAAAAACCAAGTACATGGAATTAAAATCTACACAAGAGGGAAATGTAACTAACCATACTAGTATTGTAGAAACTAATTAAGTCATAGGAACTCATAGGAGAACCTTAATGTTCTAATACACGAGACTCCATCCCTAGAATCATACCACAAATGATGAAACCAGAACACCCAAATGCCCAAACATCCTAACTCAGGATAAATTGATGGGCTCCATCATATATACAATATGTATGTATATATATAAATACATATATATATATATCCACCTACTAGGGTCCACTGGCTAGTACGTCAATTACTAGTGCAAAAATCGCTAATAGAATCCTCATAGCTATGCTAGGTTCCGGTGCTCTGTTTGTAAAGTGTTGATCCAAAAAATATCAAATAAATAATTTTATATACCATCACAGATAACCCAAACAAATAGGCACCACCCCAACTCCCTCATGGAGTATCCCCATGCCTTAAAACAATTATCTATCAAGGGAGATCCCATACCGAGGGAACTCCCATCTCATGGTCAACCAACAATGAATGTGAGTGACCCGTGAAAGGGTTTTCCAAATAACCATTTCAATGAGGTCAACCATGCTTCCCATAATTTCCACACATCGAACCTCTTATACATTACTACACATGAGGCATTTCTCTTACCAAAACAATATTGAAATCCTTTTTATATAACTGTTTATACAACACAAACCAATTCCAAATCTCACATTACATCCATTATAATTTTACAGTACATATTGAAAAAGGTAAAATCATGTTCAACATATTAGGTGTTACATTTTTTCAATAAAATTTCATTCCATATTCTTCCAAACCTTAATTTACCATAACAAAAAATTTGTTACATTCAGTCATTTTATAAAAAATAATAATTCTAAATCGTTATACTAAAAAATAAATAAAAAATATTAAAATTTTCATGTTGGATCACATTAAAAATAAATAACTATTTAAAAAAGTAAACATTTTTATTTAACCAATCAATGAAATGGAAAACTCGATAGTTACAAACCACACATCAAAAATACATTATAATAACATACAAAAATGACACTAAAAATCATAAGCCAAATAATCCTCTGGGAAACCCATTTAATTAAAACTAACAACCAATTTATGTTAAAAATACATTTATAAGTTCCCACTATGCATTTAATAAAAACATAGTATGAACATCACAATTAAAAAACTTGAAAAGTGCCAAATGCACCTTAAATAATTTCTTCAAATTAATTATTCCCAAAATCACACAAAACCACTTCCAACCCAATGATGTTTTTAAATCCATTGGAGAAAATTTAATCACTAATTTCAGAATCAAAAATACTTTTTGAAGACGAAAACATGCTTTTAAAAATTAAAAATCACTTATAAATTACAATTGGACTAATTATCATATAAAATGGATGTGAATAATTAAAAAATATTTCAATATATAATCAATAAAATTGAACCAAAACACCTTATTTCCCAAATAATTAATATGATAAAGATAATAAATCACTAATTAACAACTAAGGGTTGTGAAAAACAATAATTAAACAATATCATAAACTTAAAGGTAATAAAAAAGGTATCCTACTTAAAGCCTATGGATTAGTGATGAAACACCACCAAAAACTCATAACCCAAGTTCTAAAACCCCAAATCTAACATGAAAACCCATTTAATGAGGAAAACCCTAATGATATAAGAATGATAAACCAATGTGGGTTGAGATTACCAGAGTTGGAAATTTGCTGTATGAAGAAAGGTTTCTGAATTGGCTGGAGATAAGGGAGTTGTGCTGGGTAGGAGGTTGTGTTGGATGTAGCAGGCCAGAAAAAGTTCCATGCATAGAGGATTGATCTACCAATGATGGGGAGGGGTGTATGGTAACTATTCTGAATAGAAGGGGAGGTGGTGACCTGGAGGAGGCAAGCTCATCTTGGATTAGAAAGGTGTCAGCTTGAGGTGGTGCACCACACCAGGGGGATACCAGAGATTGTCATAAGAAGGAGGTGACTTGTAGGGTGTGTACCGAAATTGTAAGGGGAAAGGGGTTGTTGTGAATGTGGTTTGGTGAGGGATATGGGGGTAGACTATGATTAGGGTTGAATTTGGGTTAGACATTTTTTTTCATTAAAACCATAAAAGAAATTAATTACAATTATATAACAATATTATTCATAATAATATTAATAATAAAAATAAAAATAATATAAATTATAAAATTAATAATAAAATATTATCTATTTTAATAATAATATTATAATTAAATTTTAATTAAATAGATGATAATAATAATAATTTTTATTAATAATATTCTTAATAGTAATTTTTTATAATAAAATACATAATAACAATTTTAATAGTAATAATATTATCATCCACATCTATTAAAATATTTTTATTATAGACACCCTATCCTTTTTCATATAACATTACATGATTTTAATCATTATTATACATTAGAAATCAAACCAATGATTGTATAGTCTGGTGTCCTTGAAGATTGTGTACATAAAACAGAACAAATGGGAATAAATAAAACACTTATTTATATAAATATATAAATTGAGGTCATAGAATTCATTGTGCTTAAATATAAACATCGGGTACCCTAGGGAACACATGAACGATGGTATGTGCTAAATATCCTAGTAAGGGATTAACTATAAGAACAAAGCATTAGCAAATGGAATAGAAGGTATGACATGATGATATAAAAAGGCATGTACATATGACATCATACCATATACTCATGGAATAATATAAATATGGAGTCATAATAATGTTATAGGGAAATAAAACAAGATATTTTCATGAGTCAAGGAAAACCACTATGATTGTTCTACATATTATCACAACCCAAGTCCAACCACAAAGACCACCGCATTTGGTATCACAAGCCCATGCTAACCAATAATACTGCCACACATAATGTCTCAAGGGACTCAGGATTACCCAATTCATTGGATCTCTCTCTAGAAAAAACCATTTTAAGTATTCATGAATTATTTTTCCACATAAATTGTCATATGAAATCAATCATACATAAAAATAAGGGATACCCATTGAAAGAATTTATCACCACAATCATGTCATACAACATAAAAAAAGGGTGTATCTAAAAAGTGTCCTAAAATTAAATGAACTAAAATATACATAGTCATTATAAATGAAAAATACAAATTTTTCATGGTATTTTATTTAATGTAGAAGTAACAAAATGTATGAAAATTATTTGTAAAATTTTAGCATAATACATTTTTGTGTGGTTTTATGGAAAATAATCTATAGAATTTTAAATACAAATTGGAAAATTCGTTTATATAAAACTAGATGAAAACCATGAAGGTATTAATAATAAAAATAATGATTTTATAATGATAATGATGGACTGAAATAGAATATTGATGCACTTGGTATTGGTTAAGAGTTCAGGAAGCTCTTTAAAATCATGTTTGATTATCTGGATGTATTAAGGATGAAATCACATCAAAACATCTATATCCATGAAAGATGACGATTAAAGGGTATTGATAAAACAATTTGTTAAATTTATATATAATTTTAAAAAATTATACAACAAAATATGATAAAATCATTTTGGTAAATGGAAGATAAGGCAACACGAAGGAACAAATGAGGTTTAGGTAGAATCTCTTGCATATTATTTTCATGGTTTTAGGTGTACATAAGTGGGATTAATGAGAGATAAATGGGTTTCACATCACATATAAATCATTGGGTATTTATAGGGTTTTTGATAAATCATGCCTCATCATTTGGAAGTACCCATAATATGGAATAACGTAGAACACATTCAGGAATTAAAGGGAAATAGAGAGGATCTCTTTCCTTAATGCCACTTATTTTATCCAATTAATATTAATGAACTGAATAATAAAAAATGTTATTTTATTAATAATTAAAGAATATTCACTACTTGAAATTGATTTAGTATAATGTTATTATATTTTTAGTGTACTTTTTAATGATTTAAGTGGATCAATGTCATTGTTTGGGAGTGTTTTCTTCCATGGTTTTAATGATCAGTTCACTTATATTAATGTTCAGATAAACATATATGATTATAATGTCTCTCCAAAAATCAAGATATAATAAAATAGTGAAAAAATATAAAAAGGTTATATAGTTGATATTTTTTTATTTGGAGTGAAGGTGAATCATTATATAAAACTTTAATGATAAATTCATAGATTAATATGGCGATTTTGCAAACTATTAAAATGTGTTGTTTTATTATTTTACATCATGTGTCAAAATGGATTAAAAAGACATCACATAAGATAAAACACATATTTAATAGTTTGTTTCAGCCATATAAATTTATTAATGACCAGAATTTAATTTGGTAATATAAATTGAAAAAATTTCATCCTTTCCTGTGATAAATTAATGAATCTTGGACAGTATATTCAATTTTTTTATATAAAAGAAGGAGAATGGAGAGATGATAATGAATTATCCCAATACCATAACAATATTCATGTATATTTATTGTAATATATTTTTCATACCATTTGGATTGTGAGAGGTTAGTAATGAAATGAGAACAAGGGAACATGAAAAAAATTGATAGAAAGGAAAAGGTGGGATTACCTATTGATTCAATCATCCTCGAGAGCCTCGTAAAGCGAGTTATTATTTAGAATTTTGAAGAGATTAAGGAATGTTGGACTTGGGGGAGGGTCATGGAGAGATATTTGGGTAGAAATTTTGGTACAGACAATTCTTGAGAAGAGTAATGATAGGAGGAGAGTATGGGTGGTTTTTATAGTTGAAGAGAGGTGGTTTTCATAATATTTTAATAATTACTATATTATATTTCCATAAGACCAGAAATCGTACAGATTATTATGAAAAAAATAGTTATAATTTCAGATGATTTTTAATCAATGACCATTTACATAATCCATAACTCATTAACTATGCAGAAACTCCGGTTTTAGTATTTATTGTGAATTGTTGTATTTTACTATTCAATAATAATTCATGTATTTTAGAAAAATACCAAAACTTAATCCTAACAATTTTATAGCTTGTAGAATACAAAAATGAAATAAATTTTTGGAAAATAATTTTCAAATTTTTATTAATTTAATATCTAATTTGATTAATAATTTAATTTAAATTGTACATTTTAATAATATATCTTATTTTATAATGTTTTCAAAAAATTCACAATGTCATCAAAATTTATATTAAAACCAGGATACCAATAATTTTTACTTTATTCACACCCTATAAGAAAATTTTGTTTATTTTAACTTAATAATTATTTATAACTAATTATTTATGACATATAACAAATACCAATACTTTTACTATGGTCATATTATCATATATAAGATGCCTTAATATTATTTATACAGTCAAGTGTGGGGATATTATTCTTTTGGATGATGTACTGTTCATATGTTTCATATTAATATTAATATGGGTATTTAACGATTCCCTAAAAATTATTATTTTCATATAAGACTCCATATATCTTACTAATCGCAAGTATGAAGGTCATATTTTTGCAATTCAAATCAGAGAAGTTTCAAAAATATTTTCAAATATCACATTGTACATAGTAGTTCATTGTGATGTGATTTCATGGGACTATATGAAATATTCATAAGAATAGATTTTCCATTGGTAAAAAATTGGGTCATTACATTATTCCCCCATATGAAATTTTTCCCTCGGAATTTCACTTTTGATTTATAATCCGTAAAAATATGTGGGGACTTTTCCCTCATTGCGTCCTCCAGTTCCAATGTCACATCTTTAAACATATGGTACTGCCATAGTAATCTTACTAGGTGAGTAGTCCTGTTGCATATAACATCATCTCTATAATCCAAGATCATTACAAGATTCTCCTCATCAGAAAAATCATTCTCCACCTATACCTCTTATAAAGATAGTACATGTGAAGGATATAGTATGTACATTCAAAAGAGGGATACATGGAAGTCATCATGTATTATGGTCATGATGAATGGTAGTGATAGTCTATAGACACATATCCAACCAGATACAAAAATATCGAAGGGGCAGAAGAACCTGGGACATATCTTTCCTTTCTTAACAAACCTCATGACCTTCTTCCACAAATATATGCATAGAAACACCGTGTCTCCAACTTCTATCCCAAGGTCTCATCGATGATGCTCTGCATAAATCTTCTATTGTCCATGGGATCCCTTCATGTGAATATTAATGGTTTTCAAATTCTCCATAAATTCATTAACCGTTATTGTTGTGGACACATTTTCTCTCCATCTTCATCCCATCACACTAGTGTTCAACACCTTTTCCCATAATGGGATTCCTATGGGGCCATTCTGATGATTGAGTGGAAACTATTGTTGTGGGATAATTAAACAATTGAAATATATTGGTCCCATCCTTATTTTAATTCCATAGAACAATATGTCAACATATATTCTAGTGTATGAATAGTCTTCTCATAATAGCCCTCGGGTTGAGGATGATAGGTCGTACTAAAATTCAGTTCAATGCTTAGATCTTGTTATAGAATTTTCTAGAACATTGAGGTGAATCTCAGATCATGATTGGATACAATATATACTGGTAATCAATGCATATTTACCACATATTTGAGATATAACCATGAAATTTAATCAAATGTGATGTCCTCTTGAATCTCGATAATGTCATCTATCATTATAAATCGATCTACAATGACCCACATAATGTTTTTCCTCTGGATGTCCTTGGAAGCACAATGAAAAAGTCGACGGTGATGTTCTCCCACTTCCATGTTTTTATTTGCAGTTATTGCACCATCACCATAGTCATTTGTCTTTATTATTTCACTCATTGACATTCTAGTCAGTTTTATCAGTACTCATCAATCCCCTTCTTTATTTTGTCCCACCAAAAGTATTCTTGAAGATCATGATACATCATTATTCTCCCTAGGTGAATAAAGACGTACAAGATATGTGAGACATTCAAGAGCTCATTATTTTTATCTGGATGGGATGATAGACATAATTTTGATCCAAATCATTAAGCAACTTCTTCATAAGTCGTTAAATCATTAGATTCCCATTTTTAATGGATTCCAAAAAATTCATTATTTCATCATCATTTCATGGGGTATCATTTATTTTATCAATGAGGAATGGTTGACCGATAATTTGAGAAAGTATTGATGATTTTCATCCCTTAATTACCAAATGTCCATCCTATTAAAATATAAAAATATTAATTCCTTTTAATTATCATCATTCTTAAAGATTCATGATACATTTTACTTAGAGAATCTCTCACCTCCATTTCCTTACTAGGATGGTATTGGGTTGAGAAATCTTAATCATTGATGAGATCTATCAATATTCACTAGTTCATATTATTATCTTTTTGTGTAAACATATATTTGAGACTCTAGTGATCAATTTTTATCTCACACTTCTCCCCATAGGGATAATTCTTCCATATTATTAACACAAATATCACAATAGCCAACTAAAGATCATTTGTATGATAGTTTTGCACATCTATTTTCACCTACCTGGATACTTAGTCTATACCATTGTCATTTTTCATCAGAACACATAATAATCCCTTTATTGAAGAATCAATGTATACCACAATGTCTTATATACTTGTTGGTAGTGTGAGTGCTGACCTAGTGTTTAGCCTCATTTTCAACTCCATCAAATAGTCTTGACATTCTTGGGTCCAGAGAAACATCACTCTATTTGATGTTATCTTGTTCACTATGTTTGAAAATCCTGAAATGATCTAAAAAATCATCTGTAAAACGTGAATTGACCCATAAAGATGTGGATCTCTATTATAGATGTAGTCCTAGGCCACTCCTCAATCGCCTTGGTCTTGGAAGGGTCCACAAATATCCATATTTTGGTGATTTTTTTGAAAATTGATACTTCTTCCATCTAGAATTAAATTTTATTTTACTTTTCATATATACTCTCCCTTCCAAATATCATTGTTGAATTAATCAAATTCTCTTACTGTTCCTCCATGATATTTATGTATATTAGAATATTATCAATAAATTCTACCACAAATTTTCGGAGGTTATCACTAATGAATCTATTCAATTAATCCATGAAATGTTTTTCAACATTAATTAGTCTGAAAGGAATCACTATGAACACATAGTTTTCATACATCATTTGAAATGTATTCATGGGAATATATTCCTTCCTCACCTTTGATATGGGATATCCAAAACAAAGTTCCACCTTAGAAAAATAAATATCCCCATGAAGATGATAAAAAATGATATCTATCAGTGGTAGGGGATATTTTTTCTTTATATATATTCTATTTATCTCATAATAATCAATACATAAGCCCATTTATCCATCCTTCATATTAGCTATGTGTACTGTTGTACCCCATGGTGAAGCACTCGTTCTTTTAAAACCCTTAATCAGATTATCCTATAACTACTTATTCAGCTCCTCAAGCCCTATAGTGGCCTTTCTATAAGGATTGATTAAAATAGATAGAGATCTAGGATAATGTTCTATTGATAAATGAACCTCTCATCCATGTGGAAGACCATGAAACTATTTAGGGAATACATTAGTTTAGTCCCTCGTGATGGGCATGTCATCATGCATGATTCTCTCTTTAAATAAATCAGTTGTGTTAGAAATTCTTTCTCATAAGGTGTTAATATCTACACATGAGACCCATATTCTAAATGAGATTCAAATAACTCCTTACAATTGTAAATAATTGGATGATGCTCCAAAATGTAGAACACAATCTACCTTTCCCGACAGTTCATGTTGTATTTTAATAAATATTTTCAATCCATTCCCAATATAGAGTCAAAATATACTAAAGAAGGTACTACGAGTTTATCTAGGAGGTTTTATCCATAAATTTTAACTAGTGAGGAGTTATAAATCATGGTTTCAATTATATCTTTACTTTATGTTCTCACAGAATATTTATCCTGTAATGTTTGAGGTGGTGTTTGAATAGTTCTACTGAACATGCAAGATACGAATGAATGTTTACAACCTAAATAAAATGGTATATAAAATAAAATTTAATGATTATCTAGTGTACCTATCACCACATCATTTTCTGGAGTCACCTCAGTAGTAGTGACATCGTATTCCCTTCCTTGCTGACTTGGAGGTTATTATTGATTTTCTCTGACAACCCTCATCTTAGGAAAATTGTTTTCATAATGCACATGCTCATTAGAGTTTTAAAAATGTACGATATGATGAGTATTGATATAAAAAATCCTCTAATATTCCACATTAACATGATTCATCCTATCTCATTAGTAGTTTTTAGCGAGATGTACCAACATTCCACTTTTGAATCAATTCCAGGTTCCCTCTAGATAGTTGACAAGATTATTTTCACATAATTTTTACAGGTGGGATGACAGGGATTATTTCTATTATAGAATTTATTATTGGAACCTCCAACATTAGATTCCAATTTCCTCTTTTTTTCACTGGGCCCACGATACCCCTGAGTGTCTCCAGTCTCCATTTAAACCATTAGGGCACAACATAAAATCTCTTCATAACTGTAAAAGACTTATATCACCAACGCTTTTCATAGACATAGAAATAGTCCCCTAAGGAAGTGATCCGCCTTGATTATGGTGTTCAAGAAAATTCAAAAGGAGTACCTTGAATTCCTTGGGATGTTTGCTTCATTCTCTCAGAAGTATTCATCTTTTTTTTTCTTTAGTCTGAGGAAGTCTCATTCCATGTTCAGTTGGAGGGTTTAGGGAAAATGTTTTTTGAGAAAAAAAATTATCTATAATTCCACCAAAACCATGGAATTAGTTCCCCTTTAGGTTTTTATATTCTTGAAAAGTTTCCACCACTAATAATCATACCCTTAAAAAGTATATAATGACATTACGACTATCTATTCTTCTCATAATAGTAGTAATGGTAATATATTTTTTATTGTGTTTATCAACTATTTTTTCGAAGAGGTGATTAAATGATCCACTATATATGGGATGCCTTTTCTTCATGAATAATACAATGTAAACATGCACATTACTTTGAGGAGGAGGGTTCTCCACATAATTCATGTTATTATTCATAACCTGTTCCACCAGAACAAGAACTATCTGGAAGTTTTGAGCACCTGTTTCCCTTATATCAAGCATATAATTATTGGAATCCACCAATTATCCATCACAATGATTATTGGAAAATTTTCTTCTATTTTCCCTCACCAAATTTGAAAAATAGAGTACAATTAGAGGTCATGAATACATAACAATTGCGCATAAAAAGGTATATTTTTACATAAGAGGGTAAACATGTAAAGAGAAGTATATCCTAACATGGGATTCCCTTTATTTAGTTATTTTTTTTCCTTGATATATTTCATAACATATATTCTTATGGAATTTGTTTTACATTCCATGAATAATAAAATATACCATGTTTATGAATTTACAAATGCATGTCCCCTAGGGGTGTCAAATCAAGAGTGCCGAAATGCATGTTGTCATGAACTATTTCCCATTCGAGTCTAGCTCAAACCATTGTTTTTTGTTTTTACACATATATACATATGTTCTAGCACCACCTATACCTACGTTTATATAGAATGAGATGTATTATCTTGATAAACCACTTACTCTATAATTACCAATATTTAGGGATGTTTTCATATACTAGGCATCATATATATAGTTCTTACTAGTGTAATCTACTCTTAATCTCCAATAATAACTAGTCCAAGCTATGATACAAAATATTGTGACCCTAGACTATTAAATATAACATTACATTATTTTAAACATAATTATACATTATAGTACAACATAAGGATTGTAATTTCTAGTGTCATTGAAGACTAGGTACATAAAACTGAAAACATGGGATGAAATAAAACTATTTTTAATTTAATCTAAAATATGAACTCATAATTTCAATTGAGCTCAAACATCTTCATAGGGTACCCTGGAAGAACACATGAACAATGAGATGAGCTAAATATCCTAGTACGAGAATAAAAATAATAACAAAGCATTAACACATTGAATAGAAGTAATGACATAATGATAAAAAAGCTTGTACATATCTAATCATAAAACATAAACATGGAATCAAATAATGATGGTGTCATAATAATGTGAGAACTATATCATGAATGATTTTAGAAGGATTCATGTATAACCTCCAAGACCATTGAATATGGTATCACAATCAAAGGCTTACCGTCAAGACTGCCACACAAGGTATCAGAAGCCAAGGATAACCGCCAACTCCATCGAACATAATGTCTCATGAGACTCAAAATAACCCAATGAATTGGAGCACTGTCTAGGTGAACCAATATTACATTTTAACGAATATATTTTCCTCATGTATAATCATATATAATCAATCTTATATGTAACACCACGAGATCTTATGAATAATATTCTTTTAATTTATTTGATGTCTTGTGTTGTACGCTACAACAAAGGTAGATTTCATTACAAGCAACCCTTACATGGCTTGCATTACACGCAATCGCGACTTTCCTCGATAGCGTGTGTTGTACGCAATATCAGGTTTCACTAAAAAATGATATATTGTTATAATATTACTATGAAATAGCCGTTATAAATAGTATTAACTAAACTTTGAATGTTGTAACATTATTATTTTATCTTACACATTTTCTAGAACGTGATATGTGAACAAAATAAATTTTTCGGGTAAAATAAGTATTTTTAAAAAAATGTAGTTTTGCTTCCTTATAATAGAGCACCCACATTAAATCTAGTTTTGGACATGTTTATAAGCATTAAATCTAGTTTTGGACATGTTTATAAGTTCAATTTTACAAAATAAACTTCTTCTTTTGAATCAGGATATAAAAATTTACACTGGATAAAGGTTTGTTAATTTTCTCATAACTTTCATATTTTAATGAATAGTAAAAACACGCTATATTTTAATTAAAAACAACTTTTTTCATTGTAATAATTTATATGGTTAAATCATAATATTGAATGGTTATAAAGTATAAATAGAATATATTTTTACCATTTAAGATAATGTATGTTATTAACATTGATTTTACCTTGAATTTGTAGGTTAAATCAGTTCATCTTTTGTAATGTTTTAAACAAAAAACTGTTTTCTTTCGACAACGAGATTAATTTTAATTTATTTTTTGCATCTTTTGTGTATTGAATTTGGAAGAATGGATTCCATATTTGGAATCAGTGGGTCCAAATTATGTTAATAAGAAAATTTTTATTTTGGGAAATTATGAATAGTAACTACGGTAAATTTTATTTACCGTAGTTAAAGTTAAATCGGGTAATTAGGGTAAAAATAAGATTATGAAATTACCCAAACACTTTCCAAAATCCTATTGGATGAATAAAAGTCGACTCATATCACCTAAGTGTCGGACTCGATTCATTTCCTGGAATTTTGACCATGAAAAAATATAATTATTATTAAAACTAAAGAAAGTGACAACATGTCACTCACTTAAATCTTATAAGTATATTAATTTTAATTTAGAGATAAACTTCATGAAACATAGAAAATGAATAGTCTCCAAAAATAAAATAAAATTATATACATTATATTAATTTATTTATAATTTTTATGGATTAGATAATTATCATTAAAGGTGACATAATAGTGATGTTGAAAATATTTTATTAAGAAAAATATCAAATAAATGGATTTAAAAATATTAAAATAAATATAATATGAACTATTTAATGTGATCCACTAATTTTCAAGATAAATATGACATGTTATGAATCTATTAAACCTTTTATTTCGAACATATCTTCTGTTTATGTTTTATTTAAATTCAAATAATGAATAGTGTCAAAATTGACACTATTGTTATTTTATAAAAATAACATATTATAAAATTGATTGAAAATCTCCAAAAACTTCAAAACTTATAAATTTAAATTTATATGTTATAAAATGTTATAAATTATCCAATTATGTACAGTTCACAACCAATAAGTAATTATTTATAATAACTTAAAATTTATAATGTTTTTACCACAAATAAAATTAAATTGATAAATAATGATAAATCAAGTTGATAATGTTTAAAATAAATTCCTAACATGTCTAAATTCTAATGGTTGATGATATTAAAACACTGTCTCATCTAATATTTCTATATGAGTCATTTTGGAAGTTTTTATGTGGGGTTGGGATTTAATATAAACTAACATTTCTTATATTTCCAAAGGTGCCCCTCTCCTCTCTTATAAAAGGGAACCTCCTCTCTCTCTTCCTCACACCATTTTGAGCCTCTAATCTCGGCCAAACTCTTCCCATTTCACTTCCCCGCATCCCTAGAAACATACTAGAGGTCCTGGTCTTCTTAAAAGACCAATTTTAGTGCCCTAAGAGGAGGTCTCAAAGAGGCGCTTCAAAGAAGAGGTAATGTCCATTACCGACTATTTCAACATTATTTCTTCTTCTACTTCTTCTTCTTTAGTTGTTTCATTATTAATTAATAACATCAGTATCACTCATATACTAATATGTTATTATATGTATGAAACAACCCTATTTCACCATCTATCCATCCTACAGAAAATGAAATCATCGCGCGTGCGTACGTACGGAATACCGTTTCCATGCCGTGGTGTAATCTATTTTCCACCACCACCTTACTTAGAGGGGTATAATGGTGTAAATAATGAATATATATGATTATTTTAAATTGATATTTATTCTGAAATTGTATACATACACACCAATACAATTCCACGATCATGGGAATGATATCATCGCTCGTGCGTACGTACGGACTACCGTCTCCACGAACGCGATGAGATTAATTATCCATGATTAACCATTCAAGAATGATTATAAAGTATATATAATGAATAATAATGAAATATATGACATTTTAATGCTACTGGATTTATGTATATATATATATATGTAAGTCATCTAATTAATTTCATTCAATTCAATAAGGAAACAAAAAAGAGCGTTCATGCCTATGTACGGCCTACCGTCTCCATGAATGGTATATTTCATTTCTTTTATCAATATATAATATATATATATATGTATATGATGAATATATATTATATATAAATCGTGTTTTACTTTCTGAAATTATATAAATCAGGATATAAGAAATAATATCAGGAACGACAAATCGAAACACATAAGATAAATGAAATGGTTTTACCCAAAACGCTGCTTTTACATGGAATTTACAAAAGAACGGGTAATATAAAGTCATAAGTGAAACATATATGATATCAAAACAATGAATATGATTATTTAATAAGTCAATGAAATTATTTAAATCATTATACAGGATGTTAATATCCATACGAAGCATATCAGACCTAAGGTAAGGGATAATCATTCCAATCTCGTTCTTATTCGAGATTGTTTATACGTAAGTATTTACTGGGGTTATTGTTATCATCCATGTCCATGTTTTCTAGAAAATTTTTCATGTATGTTTAATGTCCTTTTTACCCATTCTTTAACTTTTACTACATGGTATGTGTGGAATCATTCTTTTATGAGGTACTTTTTGACTTTTCTGACAAAAGTACGAGAAGAATGTTATTTTTAACTTATAGGGTGTGAACGGATTTTTACGGTTTCATAAATACTAATTTTCATGAAGCTTAATCTACAAGATTTTATGAATATTTTCAACAAAATACTTTTATTTTAAAAGTTAATGGCATTTTGTGAATGGAAAATTATTTTAAATAAGAAAGGATATTTTCCTCAAGAATTCATTTCAAATGTTTTATCAAAACCATTTTCCATGTAAGATGAAATTATTTCATATGTGTATGTTCCAAGTTTAATGTCTCTATGTTTTACATGATTTCACTTTTTATATGATGTAATTTCCATTTGTTTTATATGGATTACGAGATGATGGGATGATGTTTATGAAACCCATTTTACTCTTTGGGTTATGATGACTGTTTTATGTTTATTTTGAGGCACACATAAGAATGATTTCATTATGAGATTGGTGGGACCTGTATCTCCCTCCAATGCATTGTGTAAAGATTTATATCTCATGAGAAAAACATGGATGGAACGGTAAGTTAATCCGGTTCAGTGTTTCAGGACTAAAACGATGAATGAACTCGATTTAGAAAGGGACTTTGTCCACTAAGATGGTCTTGGCAATAATGCCTTGGCTACTATTGAAATCATAACATGTTCGGAATGGTTTCCATAATTACATGTTTTATTCCCATTATATTTTATCATGGTTGATGTTCCATTATGTTATGAGCCTTACGTACTTCAACATTTTATTTCTTTTCTCAATATTTTGATGTTTAAATTTCATGTTCATGTTTTTTCTTTCAAATGTTTATGGATTGATATATATTCTCTATGTTTGCCCTTACTGAGCATTTGAGCTCACCGTTTCTATGTTTTATTTTCCCCAGGAAATAAAGAATGTTTTTAGGTATGGAAACAAAAAGGGGAAGATCATTATGGGAGTTGTTGAAGATCATTCAATAGGATTAGAAGATTATATTCCGAGTTTCCAAAGACACTAAACTATTACGATCCTTGTGTGTCTGTTTTTGTTATGTATTAAGTATTCCACAAAAGTAATGTATTTTCCATGTATTTCTTGATTCAGGTCTCTAAAGTTGGTATCAGAGGAAATATTTAGTTAACCTTTGGAAACTAGGATGCAAAAACTTTAGTGAAATACCTGGAGATATTTCTACGGTATGTCTAGGGATGTCCCTAAGGTTAAGTATACATATAGGTTATAGTCCTAGAAATGCACTAAAAATCCTATAATTAAACCTAAGATGATATATATTGAAGGTACACCCCTTTATTATATTGTTTTCCCTAAAATGGTATTTCCCTCTCACACTATTAATTTTTTTGGGTTTTAGATGTTGGCTGGAACCCGAAGGAGCTGTGTTGATCAATGTAATGGACAATGCAATGATTTTCCTCCTGACCAAACCAATGTCATGGGAGATGGAGTGAAAAATCTTATTTCTATACTTACACAAGCTATGAATCATTTTTTTATGTCAAAATGAGCAGAGAAAGGAGAACCATTTTGTTGAATCCTTCATGAGGAAGCGTGCACCTTCATTCAGCGGGTCTTCTGATCCCTTAGTGGCTGAACAATGGATCAGTACAACTGAAAAGATATTTTCAGTTCCACAATGTTCTGAGCATGATAAATTCATCTTAGCAGTATATCGTTTGGAAGGTGATGCTGATCAATGGTGGAATCTTCTCAAGAATACGAGGCAAAGAGATGAAATTGAGTCCATGGAATGGGACGAGATCAAGAACATGTTTTTCAGTAAGTACTTCCCTCGTATTCTTTGAACAATGATGGAAAAGGAGTTTCCTGAGATAAATAAGAAGGGTGATGAATCTGTTGGTATATACGAAGCGAATTTTACAAGACATGCATGGTATGTATATGGCTTCATCATCAAACTTGAAAGTAAAGTTGATCGATTTTTCAATGGCTTAAAACCAAGTTTTCGAAGGGCATTAGATATTAGAGACTTCAGTAGCTATGAAGAAATTGTGAGTTGTGCTATCAAGGTAGAAATGGAAGTTGGTGTAACATATCCATCCCATGGGTTTGACAAGAAGCGAAACATGGAGTTCAAGGAGAAATCTCAGAACTATGGTGAAAAGAAGATGAATGATTCTTTATGCTCAATGTGTGGAAAGAAGAATGGTGGATATTGCCTAAAAGATAATATAAAATTCTTTAATCATGTAAAAGAAGGTCATCGAGCAGTTGATTGTCGAAGTAATGGGAAAAAGTTTTCTAATGATGTGAATAGAGAAAAGACTACAGGGAACTCTCCACCAACACATCAATGCTTCAAGTGCAAGGAAATGGGGAATTATGCTAATAAATGCCCTAATTCACGGGCTAATGACGATCAACGTGAGCAACCTATTAAATCAAAGGATAATGGGAAGTCTCATGCGATCACTATTTGTGATGTTCAGTTTGAAAATGATTTTGTGTAATGATTAAGTGTTTATGTAATGGGATTTCAAAATAATATCATGGAATCTCATTTATGGTATTTTGGAAATATGGAATATCTATGTATTAGTTTTCTATTATTATATGGTACTGGTAACCATGAACAAGTTATTGAAATATTTTTGGAAAGTAGATGGAATTTGCATATGGAAGGGATTAGGAGAAAATAATATGATAGTAATCATGAGCTCCTGACTAAAAGAAGGACAAAGTGATATCATGGTTTGAGTATATAGAAATTTTGGGATTTTGGTATGTGGAAAGAGTTAACTTTTGACAGCATTCATGTTTTCAGTATGGTTATATTTGTATTCATTTTTCCAGAGAATGCATGATTATGGTATTCACATTATTGGAATGTGATCAAAAAGATATATCGGGGATAAATAATGGTATTCACATGCTCGCTAGATGAAATTTCTTGTAATTTTTTTCTTTATACTATAAGCTGGGAAAAAAGTATTTTCGATAAGCCTAATGATTTGAAATGGATTATGTTGAACATAAGTAAGTTTAAGGCTAGAACTATTTTCGATATAATAGATGGAATGTCATAATGATGTAACTTTAGAAATTAGACAACCTGCAGGACGGGCGACAACCCATCACGTCCGACAAGGCTGTGGGAATTGAACCCACAACCGAAGTGCGACTGGCCTTTATCGCATACCACTGTCCTTCAGGAAGTCTCTGGTTAGTAGAAACTAGTTTTATTTTATTAAGTGGTATGATATATGAAGTATAAGTTAATTTTTAGAATTGTATACGATTAACCTCACCATATATGGACTAATGTATATTTGATAACTTTTGATAACCTTTTGTTTGAAAATGATGGAATGACCCATAATTCTACCACATGATCTATTAACACTTCACGAATAACAAATTCAACTTCATTTATTTAAGAGATGAATTTAAAATTGTTCAAAGCACGAACACCAGTGAGATTGTACCAAAATCAAGCAAGTATTTATTTTAATTCAATATTTTCAACTTTAGGGAAATGATATTGAAAACCAAAAATGTTGTCATAGTTCTCTTATATCCAATGAATCAGATGGTACCTTAAATCATCACAAATCTATGGATTTGTGATTTTTGGCTTTTTCATAGCCATGTCATCTACCACTCTCCATCAGAACATGATGGTATGATTTTTCATCCATAACCATATTTTCATATATGTTCTCCTATATGCAAACCCAGTGATGAGTTACTTTAGGTAATCATTACATTTTATACTTTTGTTTTTAAAATTATGTTTTATTATTCCTTTTTACGATGTGGGTTTCAATGAATAGTAATCGATTTATAACCTCGACGAATTTTGAGGGAGAAATTAATTTTAAGGGGGGGTAGAATGTAACACCCCGAGATTTTATAAAGAATATTATTTTAATTTCGTTGACGCCTTGTGTTATACGCTACATCAAAGGGATATTTCACTATACGCAACCCTGACTTGGCTTGCATTACACGCAATCACGACTTTCCGCGATAGCGTGTGTTGTACGCAATATCAGGTTTTACTAAACAATGAAATATGGTTATACTATTATTATGAACTAGATGTTATGAATAATATTAACTAAATTTTGAATGTTATAACATTATTATTCCATCTTACACATTTTTTAGAACATGGTATGTGAACAAAATAAATTTTTCGGGCAAAATAATTATTTTTTTAAAAATGCAGTTTTTCCGCCTTTTAATAGAACACCCACATTAAATCTACTTTTTGACATGTTTATAAGTTCAATTTAACAAAATAAACTTCTTCTTTTGAATCAGGATATAAAAATTTACATTGGATAATGTTTTTATATTTTTCTGATAACTTTCATATTTTAATGAATAGTAAAAACACGCTATATTTTAATTAAGAACAAATTTTTTCATCATAATAATATATATGGTTAAATTATAATATTTAATATATTTAAAGTATAAATATAATATATTTTTACCATTTAATATAATTTATGTCATTGGCATTGATTTTACCCTGAATTCGTAGGTTAAATCAATTCAAACTTTTGTAATGTTTTAAACAAGAACCAATTTTATTTCGACAACAGGATTAATTTTAATTTAATTTATGAAACTATTGAATTTTTAAATATGGATTCCATATTTGGAACCAGTGGGTCCAAATTATGTTAATAAGAAACTTTTTATTTTTGGGCATTATGAATAGTAACTACGGTAAATTTTTTTTACCGTAGTTAAAGGTAATCGGGTAATTAGGGTAAAAATAAGATTATAAAATTAACATAACACTTTCCAAAATCTTATTGGATGAATAAATGTCGACCCATATCTCCTAAGGGTCGGACTAGATTCATTTCATGGAATTTTTACCATTAAATAATATAATTATTGTTAAAACCAAAGAAAGTTAAAACATGTCACTCTCTTAAATCTTATAAGTATATTAATTTTAATTTAGAGATAACCTTCATGAAACGTCTAACATGATTAGTCTCCATAAATATAATAAATTTATCTACATTATATGAATTTATTTATAATATTTATGGATTATATAACTATCATTAAAGGTGACATATTAGTGATGTTGAAATTCTTTTATTAAAATAAATATCAAATAAATGGTTTTAAAAAAATTAAAAGAAATATTATATGAACTATTTAAAGTGCTCCACTAATTTTATAGATAAATATGACATGTTATAAATCTATTAAACTTTTTATTTTGATCATATATTCTATTTATTTTTTATTTAAATTCAAATAAATGAATAGTGTCAAAATTGACACTATTGTTATTATATAAAAATAACATATTATAAAATTGTTTTAAAATCTCAAAAATATTTAAAAATTATAAATTTATATTTATATGGTCTACAATGTTATAAATTATCCAATTATGGACAATTAAAAATAAATAAGTAATTATTTATAATAATTTAAAATTTATAATGTTATTACCACAAATAAAATTACATTGATAAATAAGTATAAATCAAGTTGATAATGTTTAAAATAAATTCCTAACATGTCTAAATTTTATTGGATGATTATATTACAACCCTATATCATCTAATCTTAGGATATGAGTCATTTTGGATGTTTTTATGTGGGGTTTTGATTTAATATAAACTAATATTTCTTATATTTTGAAAGGTGCCCCACTCCTCCCTTATAAAAATGCACCTCCTCCCTCTCTTCCTCACACCATTTTGAGCCTTGATGCTTGGCAGAAATCTTCCCATTTCACTCCCCCACTTCCCTAGAAACATCCTAGAGGTCCTGGTCTTCTTCAAAGGCCAATTTTAGTGCCCTAAGAGGCGGTCTCAAAGAGGTGCTTCAATGAAGAGGTAATGTCCATTACCGATTCATTCAACTATATTTCTTCTTCTACTTCTTCTTATTTAGTAGTTTCATTATTATGTAACAACATCAGTATCCCTGATATACTTATATTTTATTATAAGTATTAAACAACTCTACTTCACCATCTATCCATCCTACGAAAAACGAAATCACCACACGTGCGTATGTACGGAATACCGTGTCCACGCCGTGGTGTAATCTATTTTCCACCCCCACCATACTTGGATGGGTATAATGGTCAAAATAATGAATATATATAATTATTGTAAATTTATATTGATTCTAAAATAGTATAAATACACTCCAATACAATTCAGCGATCAAGGGAATGATATAATCGCTCGTGCGTACATACGGACTACCGTCTCCACGAATGCGATGAGATTCATTTTCCATGATTAACCATTCAAGAATGATTATAAAGTATATATAATGAATAATAATTAAATAAAATACATAATAATGCTACTATATTTATGTATATATATATGTATGTCATCTATTTAATTTCATTCAATACAATAATGAAACAAAAACAGTGTTCATGCGTATGTACGGCCTACCGTCTCCATAAATGGTGTATTTCATTCCTTTTATCGATCTATAATATATATGTATTTGATGAATATAAATTATATATAAGTCATGTTTTACATTCTAGAATTATTTAAATCAGGATATAAGTAATAATATCATGAATGACAAGTCGAAACACATACAATAAATGAAATGGTTTTACCCAAAATGATGCTTTTACCTGGAATTTACAAAAGAACAGGTAATATAAAGTCATAAATGTTACATATATGATATCATAACAATGAATATGATTATATAAAAAGACAATGAAATTATTTAAATCATTATACAGGAGTTTCAGATCCATATGAAGCATATTAGGACTAAGGTAAGGGATAATCATTCCAATCTCGTTCATATCCGAGATTGTTTATTCGTAAGAATTTACTGGGGTTATTGTTATCATCCATGTCCATGTTTTTTATAAATTTTTTCATGTATATTTAATGTCCTTTTACCCATTTTTTTACTTTTACTACATGGTATGTATGGAATCATTATTTTACGAGGTACTTTTTGACTTTTCTGACACACGTACGAGAAGAATGTTATCTTTAACTTATACAGCGCAAACAAATTTTTACTATTTCATAAAGCCTCATTTTCATGAAGATTACTCTACAATATTTTATGACTATTTTCAACAAAGTAATTTTATTTTAAAAGTTCATGTCATTTTGTGAAAATAATATGATTTTAAAGAAGAAAGGATATTTTCCTCAAGAATTCATTTCAAATGTTTTATCAAAACCATTTTCCATCTAAGATGACATTATTTCATATGTGTATGTTTCATATTCAATGTCTCTATGATTTAAATGATTTCATTTTTCATATGATGTAATTTCCATTTGCTTTATATGGATTACAAGATTATGGGGTGAGGTTTAAGAAACCCATTTTATTCTTTGGGTTATGATGAATGTTTTATGTTTATATTGTGGCATACATAAGAATGATTTAATTATGAGATGGGTGTTATCTATATCTCCCTCCATTGAATTGGGTAATGATTTATATCTCATGAGAAAAACATGGCTGGAATGGTAAGTTAATCTGTTTCAGTGTTTTAGGATTGAAACAGGGAGTGAACTCGATTCAGAAAGGGACTTTGTCCACTAAGATGGTCTTGGCAGAAATGCCTTGGCTACTATGGAAATCATAACATGTGCTGAATGGTTTTCACAATTTCATGTTTTATTCCCATTATATTTTTTCTTTTTTGATGTTCCATTATGATATATGCCTTACGCAATTCCATGATTTATTTCTTTGATCAAGATTTTGATGTTTAAACTTCATGTAAATATTTTTTCTTTCAAATGTTTATGGATTGTTTTATGTTCTCTATGTTTTCCCTTATTGAGCATTTGAGCTCACTCTTTTTATGTTTTCTTTTCCTGAGGAAATAAAGAAATGTTTTAGGTAAGGAAACAAAAAGGGGAAGATAATTATGGGAGTTGTTAAAGATCATTCAATGTGATTAGAAGATTATATAATGAGTTTCCAAAGACACTAAACTATTATGACCCTTGTGTGTCTGTTTTTTGTTATGTATTATGTATTCCACAAAAGTAATGTATTGTCCATGTACGTAATGCTCCGGGTCTCTACATTAAATATACATAAGGGTTACAAAAGGAAATAATTGGGTAACAGAATCTTGTCATAATTCATAAAAATGGGTGTATCTTAAAATTTACCATGAAATAGAGGATCTAAAATAAACATGGCCATAAGGTAAAATAGTCATGTATCATGGTATGTAATTCCATGTAAAAGAATCAACATGTTTGGAAAATATATAAGAAATGTTTGCATTAAAACATTTTGTGTGGTTTTATGGAAATACTATATAGCTGTTAAAATTGAAAAGGGAAAAATATTATATTCAAACCCAGAATTGAATAGAGAAGGATTACATATTAAAGAATAATATTTTATAAAGTCAATGGCTGATTAATTTAGATGATAGTGTGCACTTGAAATTAGATATGAATTTAAAAGTTCCCTAAAAACAGGTTTTCGTATTGGGAAGTATTGATGAGGGAATCACAAAAAAACAAGAATATACCTGAAATAGAACAATGACAGGGTCTTGATAGAATAATTTGTTACAGGTAAACATAATTTAGATGATTCTCACAAAAAATAAGATAAATTCATGTTGAAAAATGTAATATATGGAAACATAAAAAAAACAAAGGATGATAAGGTAGAATCCCGTATAGATTATCGGCATGGTGTCAGGTGTACATAAGAGGGACTAATGAGATATAAATGATTAAAAATAACTTATATATATTTATGGAAGTATTGTTTATGTGAAAAATCCTACCCATCGTTAGTAATTACACATAAAAGAGCATAAAATAGAGGTCATTATTGAATAAAAGTGAATTTGAGAGGATCTTTTACATTAAGGCTAATAGTGTTCTCACCTTGATATTAATGACACAAATAATCAACTTAGTTTCATTAATTAATAATTATAGATCATAAACTAAATGTTATTAATTTATTAGAACCTTATTATGTGAATTTGTGTTTTTTAAATGTGTTATGAGGTTCAATTTTGTTGTTTGGGAGAATTTTCATCCTTCATATTAGTTATATGTTCACTTATATCCTTGTTCGACTAAACATGTACGATGAGAATGGATACCCATAATTGAATATATATGAAATTAAAGAACATAAAGAAGATTAAATTGTTATAAAACTGATTTTTATATTTCAAGTGAAGGAGAATCATTATATAATACATTAATGATAAGCAGTTGGACTAATTTGGCTATTTTTCTAACAATTAACTTCTATAGTATTATTATATTGCATCCTTTATGAAAAAAGGATTTTGGGACATCACATAAAATAAAATACCTAATAATTAGTCTAGTTCATCCAAAAAAACATGAAAAGAATTGAATATGGTAATATAAATTGATAAATCATTGTCTTTGAATGTGATATATTAACACATCTAAGACGATGTTTTCATTATTTCGCATAAAATAATGGGAATAGAGAGATTATACTAAATTATACCATTAGAATTAAAATATTAATATGCAGTTATGGCACATTATTTTACATACCATTTTCATGAGGAGAGGATAAAAATAAAAAGATAATAGGGGAACTTGAAATAAAAATGAATGAAAAGAAAATAGTAGTATAACTCTTGATTCAATCGTCCTTGAGAGGCACTTAAGGGTAGAGGATTTGGACTTTTGAAAATTCTAAAATATTTTTTATATGGGTGAGGAGTTGGTGAGAGATTTGGGAACAAATTATTGGAGGAACATGTATTGCGAGGAGTGAAGAGAATAAGAATGTGTGTGTAATTTTTTAGTGGAGGGGAGGAGGGTTTTTTATTTTTCTTATCCATTAGTTTATTATTTGTTCATAAGACAAGAAATAATAATGATTAATCTGACCGAAAAAATAATATGTGCATGTGAGTTACAAATAATGACCAATTACATAATCCATGACTCAAGAATGATGTAGAAACTTAGGTTTTACCATTTATTGTGAATTATCGTATTTTACTATTCATCAAAAAGCCAGGTGTTTTAGAAAAATCACAAAAATAAAAACAAATTTTTGCGACATATAAAATGGTAAAAATGAAAGGCAATGTTAAAAATTAATTTTCTAAATAATATTAATTTATTTTTTAATTATAATTATGATTTACTTGAAAATTTAATATCTTAATACAATAACTGCTTTAATAACACTTTCAAAAATAATATATTTTCTTAAAAATTATATTTAAACCAAAATAAATAAATTTTTTAATTTTTTAAATTTATTTTTGAAAATATATTTTCTTTAAATTTAATTTATTATTATTAATTAATTATTTATAATATAAAATAATCCATATATTTTTACTATTGTTATTTAATCACATATAAGATGCCTAATTTATTTATATGATCAATGGATATGTTAATATTCTAATGGAAGATGTACTATTCATGAGGGTCATATTTTATTCAGAATGGTAGGTTACTATTAATAATGGTATGTTACTATTCACCAAAAAAATAATCTTTTCTCATCAAACTCCAAACATCTTACTGATCACAACCATGTATATGAGATTTTCAAAATTTAAATCACAGAAGTGTCAAAATTACGTATAATAGACACATTGTACTTAGTAGTTGATTTTTTATGATTTCTTGAGATTATATGAAATATTTTTAAGAATGTAGTTTCCATTGATAAAACATTGAGTTATTATAATTTTCATGGATAGAACACACACATACATAATTTATTATTAATTAATATTCTCTATGATTACATTAATTTTCTATCAAATGCGTGTTTACCAAACGTGGCTCATACAAAATTTAGCAATAAAGATAATAACTATTTTTTAAAAAATTATAATTACAATAAAATTCATACTGATAATAATAATAAAAATAATCCTAATTGTAATAATAACAATAATAATTAGTTAATAATAAAATTATTAATAAAAATAATAATATAATCATTATTATTAATATTAAACCATTATATTTGAATTTATTTTATTATTTATTAATTTATTTTTTAACATGTAATATAACAGCAATTTATTATCAATCATTTAGCTTTTTAATTCATCATGTATATTTGGTAGGGTGCATGGTGGCTAGGGCATAACTGCACAGTCTCTCAACCGTGTTCTGCCCGTGCACCAGACATCACCAAATCAAAAGCAAACATGTTTTCTCAATAAGACTAAATAATTTAAATAGGGACTCACCTAAACCCCTAACCGAGTAGAAGCTATAAAAAATTAAAACCAAGGTGCGTCAATACTCCCCACCATAACGCATTCCTCTACTAAAAAGCCATAACAAGGCCAAAACCCCCAAAATAAAAACTGATACTCCATTATAGTTTGACTAGATTCCGAAGGAATGTGAAATGAAGAGAAAAAAATTACACCACCACAGAAAATAGAGGCTAAGAAGAAAAACATGAGAGATCGAAACAGACTCCCCACTAACTGCCACCAACCCCCAAAATATTAAATACCCCAGATGATTTAATCTAAGAATGCTACTGCAACAATACATTGCAACTGATTGAAACAATACAACATAGACACTACTGAATGAAACACATTATATTCTCCTAAAATTGGCATACAAATTCACCACATCATGAGAGAAACCTGAAAACAACAGCACGTGTACGCCCGAACAGACTCCGCGCCATAATGAATAGGCTACCACCAAGTCCAATGAGACCCATGAAGGGTCTCCCCACTATTAGAAATAACGACATTAAATGAACTCAAAAAAATTCCCAATAATGACCAAAATAATAAAACTAGGGTATGGGTTGGATGGCTCAAAAATTGGAGCATCAATCATCAACTCCAAATCCCAAAAACATAACAACATCAAAATTAAACAACCAAAGCAATGCTTGATCGACACAAACATGCCCCTCATGGCTCCTTTTAATAATGTCATTGACCAAATACATACCTAATTCTATCTCCCATGTCGAGTGTAGGACTACGACCAAAGAATTTTCACTTCACTGGGGTTCTCATGGATACATGCTGGCTTCACTCCATAACTTATGGCTAGAGCTCTAGTGGTTGATTCATTTCCTACCTCACAAACAATAATTTAACCCATAGACAAAACTTTTCCTCCGAGTTCCATAAGAAGCCACACCACATTCTATGCTGAACGAAAATGCCCCAACACACCCCAAGACTCACTGTAACTCAAAATATAACATTACCATGAAATGAACATAGAAGTTGAACAAGAACCATCTTTCTCACTTCGAACTGGGAAGAATGATATAAAGGATACAAAGAGAAACACCTTCATCTGGAATTGAGAGGTTCATTATTCCGAAAGGGGAGATAAAATTTAGTCAAAATTGAAGTCCCAATTGGATCCAAAACATCCACCTTCTGATTTACGAGATAACAAAACACAAGTAGACACAACCAAAAATTACCCCTAGGACTAAGGGAATCATTATAGGGGTGGGAATCTTATCCATGTTCAAAAACAACACATGATTATTATAAGTGCCACTAATGACCTATATTGACCAATCACACCACTACGGTGGCATAGAATGAATTTATCTAAATGAAACACAAGAAATATCTAGATATACTTTCCAAGATATCATCTAGAACATACAGCTATAGACTGTGTGTATGCAATTCTTAATTTATACTTTCCTTCACTACTGCTATATTGAACCTTTACACACAACATCATGAAATTATACCCTCGAAGACGAAGGAAAATCAATAAAATAAAGCTTCCTTCCACATTTATTGAATATTCACTTCCATTTCAAGAGTACCTACTCAACTAAAAATTTAAATATAGAGATTAAAATTCAAATTTTAATGGTGGATGTCCATTCATTAATCAACTTTATGGTTTACCACATGAAAGTTCACTCATGTCCCCATTACATACATACATTGATTCTTCCTGGGGGCACAATGAAGACCACAATGAGAACCCTAGGACCCAATATAATTATTCCATTAGCCAATACATAGCTTTTCAAAACCACATTCAAAATCATGTAAAACCCAAACAATCCACAGGGGTGAAACTAGTGTTTGTGGGAGACTAGGACATATGGTTGGTGGCCATACACCATTAAACCCACTAACATGAGAAGCTCTTTAGGACCACATCCATAGATACAGATGGATTTCAAGGCCATAAGAGCTCATAGAGGCCTTTTTTCAAACCCTACTTTCATTTCCCAGCACCAATCATTCCATAAGAACCAAATGAAAACAATAGCACAAACATCCCCAGGTTATAAGAGGTTCAAAATGAGTGATTGTTCATGACATCATTCCCATTCCTACAAGTCAATCTAAAAAACCATAATCCTTATCCATTGATATTCCCAAGTAACAATGACATCTCTAATATTCATGTTCCTCAAAAGATCATACCTGTTCAAATATGTTTCGTTCATGAACCAGACTCGGTCGACATAGAACCTGTCACCCGATCTGATCCGTGTCAATTCTTAAGTGTCATACCATATCCTCTCGGGCTAGCTCCATGTGAAACATAAATAAATAGAGTACCAAAAGGGAACTATTTCACCAAATAATAAAATGGAAACACAAAATGTTGAATGTTTCACACACATTTCACCATATAATTGAAATTAAAGTGAATATCACCAAAATAGGAAACTAGATAAAAAAAACTAAATAGTAATGCAATAAAACCGAAATTGAACAACAATAATCTCCAGGTGAACTCCTGTGTGAAAATTATACTACAAAATAATCATTAACCGAAGGTGAACAATCAGAAACTATAACATGTGCTTTAAACTAAAAATAATGAAACAAAATTTTCCTGAGTATTAAATCTCAATAGGTTGAACTGATTAATACGATATGAAATTCAAAATCATTAAATAATGAAACATTGAACGTGTTTCAAAAATAATATATAAAAATAATTTTTTTTCAATTTTCAATTTAATGAATACAAATAACAACAAACCACTACCCTATTGACTTAAAATAAGGTTCATTGAAAATGGGGAATGGGGACTATGTCATAAATTCTCATCTTTATAATAGTGAAGAATTGTAAATACATGTTCATTCACACACACATTTTGTACACATTTTTAAGAATCCAAAAATATAAAATTTTCATGTAAACACCAAGTCCAAGAACATGGAATGTATTTATCCTCTTTGAGGGAAATAAAAATAACCGACATAATATTCAAGAAAAATGAGAAATTCTAGAAACAAATAACATAACCATAATGTGCTAATACATGAGACCTTGTCCCTGAGAGGATGCCACACATGACAAAAAAAATTCTCTGATTTCCAACCACTCTAAGTCTGGACAGAACAAGGGGCCCAATCCGAAATTAAAAACCCATATATATCTATCGAAAATTAGCCACTTGTATGTAACTCAACTACTAGTGAAAAAAAAATTCATAGTAATCTTTGTAGATATGTTTGGTTCCCATGCTATGTTTATAAAGTGTTTTTCTTAATAATGTCAAGAAACATGACATATATATACCATAAAACATATCACACACAAACTGGAACCACCACAACCACCTCAATGAGTATCCCCTTCTTTTAAACCAATTATCACTCTATAGAGATCCCATTCTAAGGGAAATATCATCTAATGGTTAATCTACATTGAAATCAGATATCATTTCAAAGGTTTTTCCAAATAATTGTTTTAATGATTCAAATATAGATTCCATTAATTTTCAAATATAAAATTTTTCATAGATAATACACACAAGGAAATTTCAATACCAAAACAATATATAAATAATTTTTTATAAAACTATGCCTAAATCCAAAATCCATTTAAAAAGATGGATTTCATCAACTAAAATTTTACTTTTCATATTTAAAAATAACACATCATGTTCAATAGGTTTTGTATTTCATTTTTTCTATTGAAACTGCATTCCAGATTCATCCACACAATATGTTCCCTTAAAAACAAGGTTCAAACTATTTAAACTATTTAAAAAAATTCTAAAACATTATAATAAAAACACCCACAAGAAAAGATAAATAATTTCATGCCTTACCATTTTATAAATAACAAACTATTTAGAAAATATAATAGGGTTATTTGAACAACAGTTGGTTTTCACAACTCAACAAATACACATCACACATCAAAAAGCCATTTTTAATTATATGCATAACAGTTTAAAACACGTGAGACAATTTTCTACATTAAAAAAATTATTTAAAACTAACCAGCAAATTAAGCTCATTATACACTAATAAGAGTTAGTTGGGAATTTAATTAACAATTAATACGAATAGTATAGTGAAACCACTTGAAACCTGGTAATAATGCCTTACATAATTTACTCAAATAAACTATTAGCATATAATAGCATGAAAAAACCACTTCCAACCCAATTCACTTTGGAAATAAATTTTTGAAAATTCAGTCTCCAATTTCAGGATCACAAATATATTCCTAATACGAAAACATGAATCTAAAAATTAAAAATGACCTGTGAAATCCATTTGGGATAATTATAAAATAAAAAGAGTGTTAAGAGTTTTATACTTTTACACCACATGATCAAGAAAATTGAACCAAAACACATAATTACTCAAAATATAAATTTTGATAATGATAATAAAACATTAATAAATAAATAAGGGTTCTTTTAAAAACAATAATTCCATGAAATAGTAAATTTATTGGCAATGCGCGAAGGGATCATACCTCCAATCCATGGATCAATGATGAATAACCACAGAAAACATGCCATTTATGTTAAAAAAACCAAATCCACCCTAAAAAACTCTAAATGAGACAAACACCTATCATAAGAGAAATAAGAACTGATGAGGGAGGATATTTCCAGAGGTGGAGTGTTTATTATAGAAGGGTGGGTTGCACACTGGCTAGAGAGAAGGTAGGTGAGCTGTTTAGAAGGTCATGCTAGGGTTTGTTGAAAGAATGTGGAAGGGCTGCCATCATAGGGACATTCATTTGAAGATGAAGAGGGTTTTGGTGTAGCATTCAAATGAATATGGGATGTGGGGCACCTGTGGAGGAGATATCTCCTAGGATTATGGTGATGTTGGCTGGATGTGGTGCACTATAGAAGGTGATCATTGGAGGATTTATCTAAAATGAAGTAGCCTTTAGGGGCGGTGCTTGCCAAACTGGTACGGTTAAAGGGGTGGTTGTCCAAGAGGTGGGGTGAGGGAGATAGGGTTAGTGTTTTATGGTGTTAGAACAAGGGTTTGACATTTTTTTCTTTAAAACCATAAAACAATTTAAGAACAATTATATATCAGTATTTATCTTAAGAATAATAATAATAATAAATAATAGTATTATAACATGTAAACAAAATTAATAAAAATAATACTTTCCCATTTCTGAATAAAAATATTAATAACAATTTTTAATAAAAAATGAAAATTAAAATAAGTTTAATAATAATATTATTAATCAAATATTTTAATAATAAAATGAAAAATTAAAATTTGAAAAGTAAAAATTTTATCATCTGTAACTATTACAATATTTTTATCATGGTTATAACACACATTTGTATTAATTTATTTTTATGTTAAACTTATTTTTATTTACATTAAGTGTCATGCAACTGCACAGTTAACCCACATAACTCATTAGAATATAAATAATACATAAGACATTAATTTTAATAAAAATGATAATAAAAATAAAATTCATTATGATGGAAATAATAATAATAATAATAATAATAATCCTATAATTAATAATAATAGTAATAAAGTAAAATAAATTTAATTTCAACAACAATAATTTTATTAATGTTGTTATTTATAAAAAAAATCGATTGATTTTATTTCGGTTTGTCTTATTTTATTAATGAATTTTTCATTAAAATCACTTTATTATAAATCAATTATCTATTTATTCGTTATGTATACTGGGGAGGTCTTGCAGTGGATAGGGTGAAACTGCACGATCTCATAATCATGATATTCTCGTGCACCCAAGACCACCAAACCCAAAACATGAATATTTTGTAATTAAACAAAAAAAATAAATATGGACTCATCTGAACCTCGACCATAGAAAGAGACATTGAAAAAATAAATCAAGGGATTTTACTGGATTACATAATTCATTTTATATAATTATTATAGTGAAATATTCATGCTATGATAGATTACAAGAACATACTATATTTATTAAAGACAACATTGGTGGTGTCCTACTAAGTATATCTCATACCCTGTTTACGTCGTCGATTGGTATGTGAATGGAAATCATTATTATAAGTGGGGGAAAAAGGAAATTATCTGGTTTTTAACTCCTAATTTTTTATGTTATAATGGAGAGTTGGAGAAGAAAAGTTATCTTTTCCTCATGATGCAATTGGGGATAAATTTTAGTCTTTTAAATATTTTTATAGACATTTGTATACTACCTATTCCCTATTCACATTATTTTAAAATTATATATTCCAATATTCCATTGTCATCATAATTTTGTATTTGATTTTCAATATTGTTTCAGCATCTTTATATATGATATATAGAAAATTTTCTTTTCCATAGTTGGTTATTTATTATTCATTTACTATTTATTTATTTTAATCTTCCATTGTGGGGTCGTCTTATTATGAGGGTAAAACCTCTCCAATATACTCTTTCAAGCCCTATATACTAGTTGACATAGTGTAGTGTATGTCGAGGCATAATAAATCCATATTACCCTAGGTTCCACAACTATTATGGAGTGGGATTAGTCATGATGTTACAAACTAGATTTCGTGGGTTTTTTTACTTTGGTCTTACTTTTTGTGTTGTTTTATAGGAGACTATGAATTCATCAGAATTTGGTAATAAGCCTACTCTTATTAGTAGATAACCTAGATATATAGAAAATCAAAACATCCTGATATTGGACTTGATGTTCATGGTTGTCATTATTATAGTTTTGTTGATTTCACCATTGGGTGAAACACATGATTATTTATGATTATTATAAATTTTTTCTTTTACCATTAACATGATGAGTCATGGTAGTATCATCTCATGCATCATTATAGGAACTTGATGATTTACTTGTCATATATATGGTATACCATATCTATTTTACTATGGAAATTTACATGAAACATGTTGTAGTTTAATTATTAATATTCCTCTTATCAGAATAAAATTTACACTGAGTTAATAAGATAAATAATTTGATAATTAATGATTCTATGTAAATATAATTAAAGTTATCCCATATATCATGATTATCAAACATTAATTAAACTAATTATCATATGTTTGATCCATATACCATTACTCACATCAGCTAAAACAAGAGTTGTTTTCAATTTTATAGATTCCAATTGAAATTTAATGAGTGTGTGTGTCTCGTAAAATTTGGAATGGTGATCCAACTAATCGAACCACCATAGTGGTTTTTATATAATACATAATGGTCCAATTGAAATTTATAAATAATGTACACTATAAAATGGTAATGGTAACTAATCTTATTGGACCATGATGAGTATATATATAAATAAACATATGAAATATTTATTATTTGGAAATTAAATGATATGTTTTCCATCAAATTGAGATTGAAATTTTATATTAATGTGTCTTTTTATATATAAATGTCAATTAAATCTCCATATTATAGAACCTTTGACGTATATAAGTGAAAATTCAATTAATCAAACCATAATATTTTGTAGTAGGGAGTGTATCTTATAATATTTGGATCTAATATACCATATATACCTAGATATTGGATAAGGAAATAGGGTGTGACTCTTACATAAGAAGGATTGTACCTTTTCAATCTTATGATGTTGATTTAAATCAACATAAAAACGATTATGAGGAATTTACAATGAATTTTTTTAGCTATTACACCATGATGTCCGCATTTATTTCTCTTGGAGGTTGGAAATGACCATCATCAAGTGGTGGGGTCCTTGAGAAACCACTATTAACACTAGTAGTGCTACTTGGGGATCCTCTTGTTATTACCGAGTAGGGAATTGACTCCTAGTTTATAGAGGGATTTTATACTTCATATATACAATAAAGGGATCCATATGACCTTCCCCCTATATCATAGTTTACACGGGAATTTTAGTAGTAGCATCCACCCACGATCTATAGTAGTGTTAGTCCAAATACTATTGAGTCATGGCTAGTGGCCATGTTATCTATATTCATGAATCTAGATGTTACTACTAAAAGGAGGGTTAATAATGTATCTTAAATGATACAATATCAATCCATGGGATGTTTCTATGTGTTTCCAATGCTAAATCAATGTCAATTTATGGTTTTTATTTAATTGTAGGTAGCCTTCTCTGTTTATTTCTATACACAAAAGTTGAGGGATAACAAAAATAGTGAGTTTATTCTCCTAGATTTGAGAGATTTATTAGCTGTAGAATACTATACTCATTTCTGGAAGCATAAAAATATTCCACTAATCCTTATTGGTTATGTTTTATCTAGGTCTAATAGATTCAAGGATGTACTCATGTATTCCATCTAATTGTATGTGAACATGTTTAGTTAGGCCACCAACAATAAAATAGGGAACTAGGATAAGAATACTGGAAATAAACAGAGATAGGGTATTGGTGTCATCCATTGATGTTTTCCTCATATAACATTTACTACATCTATCTGTGGTAGGATGTATCACTCGGATTATACTTCAATTGTTATAAGTATTTAGAGCATGTTCCTTGGTAGCCATGTCATCTGTCTTAAGGGTGGAAATAAGGCGCATATGTAGACCTATTGAGCTATAGAAATAGTTGAGTTATGATCCTACTATTGGATGAGATATATATATAGGTTTTGTTTTTCCTTAACACCTATGTCTAAAAATAGGCGATCTACACTAACATCACCTTTAGTAGAAGGATCAGTAAATCTTTATTAGTGTGGTAGATGGGGCCCTACCAACCATACCATGTGAGGATGTGGTCATGGCTGAGGGATCCATGAAACATAATTATAGGTATAGTAGATGGTCCATAAATATTTTAGTTAGGATATATCATTGTTTCATAGATTTTTCCAGATATCTGAAATGAATATGATCCCTAAGGACAAGATTTTATTATTCCACAATGTTTAGAGGTATGATTTTAATAGACATTACTGTAACATATAATCTATTTGATAATGAATATTATCACTCCATTAAATATGTGTAAATAATAGAGATTATTATCCTCTAGATATATTATATACATGGTGATATGTAACTCATTATTACATTTTCAATTATATTTAATATTTTATAAGATTTTATGGTTTTACCCCATGAGATAGGTGGACATTGTTTTTTATGGAGCCTCTTTTCTCTCAAGATCACAGGTTTTGAACTAAACTTCATGAAATATTGGTTGGTTCTCTATCATTCATAAAATAAATTTCTACCATTAGAGTTTATCATTTACATCACAATAGGGTGAATGTTATTTTAACATGGATGAATAGAGTTTCTAGCGTAGTCAAGATTGACCTAACCGTCATGGACACGATAAAGTGATAACCTAGATTTCTAACCATTATATGGATGTCCAAGGGGGAAATTAAGATGATACATACCTATTGATGATCCTTTAAGAGATGTATTCGATGTTGAATTTTCTAAACAACCCCAAAGATAGGATTAGATTTTAATATTGATTTTATTCACAGTGAAGCACTAGTTTTCATTCCTTCTTATATGATGGATATTATTTGATGCATGTGCATATGAGGTAGCTTGAAAAGGTGGATGATATGGGTTTTATATGGCCCAATTCATTCTTTTCGGGTTTCCCTTTCCTTATTTTCAAGATGTTTAATGGTACCCTTGACATTTTCAGGGATTAAATTTAGTTAAAAAATATTATAGTTGTGAATTGGAATCAATATCCTTACATAGAAGGTCTCTTCTATATGCTAGGTGTAGTTATGGTTTTCTAAAATATTGAATTTAGCACACAATAAAATCATTTTCCTATTATACCATAAAACATACCACATAAGAACATTATTATATGATATGGAATATATTATTATCTGGTCATGTGCCTAATTTTTACAAATGCTATAGTAATATTCCTGTATTTGATGAATATGGTTTTCCACCAATTCCTCTATTTCGTTGTGTTAACCTTCATGGAAGACATGTATCTATACTCACATAATCGAAATGAATATTTCCAGCTTATTGAAATCATTTTTTTGCACACTGAGAGAGCACCAATTATTTTTTAATATAAAAAAAATCAACTTTTGTATAAATTAAGATTACGTAGTGGGACACATTATCATTTAGATATAATATTAGTTAACTGATAGATGATTAAACCCATTTTTCCAGGGAGTATCCCTATCATGTCATTGAAATATTATTAATATTCTTTATTCCTATATATTATAGGAGATTTGTTCAATATTTCCCACATCTTGGTACATCCCAAAATCATAACTAATATAGTTGTCATGTCTAAATGGTATGAATCATGCTAGAAATTATTTATGGGGATGTAAAAGAAACTTAATTCCATACTAATCCAAATTTAACCAGATCCTAGAAGTGGATAGACCATTAATTATTATGTAGATGAAATCATTAATAGAACTATTCTGATGAATGGATGTTGAGGCATAATGTATTATTATCATCAGTTTAATACTTACGAGTGGAATTTACAATCTCATATTCTCGATATGGAATCTTTGGTTCATGAAATATGTTTTTAATGCAATTTATTAATGCAAAATCATATTTTGGTATAAGTATATTAAAAAATAATCATTTATATATTTACATAATAGGATGTGGATCTTAGGCAATGATGATGGGACGAATACCCACATTCATTTGACATTGATATTTCTAGCATGGATTGTAATGTCAATGTTATCACTAATGATATGATCCAAAAGACTCAGAAAAAATAATTATAAAGGCCAATAGGTACTAGAAAATAATCATCGTAATTTATAATATGATTTTGGAGGCTTTTCATGTTCATATATTTCTCATATATTCTTAATTATTAATATCCTCTTCACATTTTGATGGAGTGAAGATAACACAACATTATGATCCTAATGTCTTGGTCATGTGGGAAAGCATTACTTTTTAGGACCACAAACCTGGATAGAATATTCAGGAGGATGACGTATTTGAAATTTAGTGAAATTTTTGGGTCTCAACATACATGAACGAAGAATTTATGTGAGATTATTATTCATCTACTTTAGTAGTTAATCATTGAGTTTTGAATTTGAACAATGATTTATTCCACAAATATCGGTGTCCTGAAATAAAATGGGTTACAACTAGTTTTGGTGCATAGTGTATCTCCTATTAGAGGGTGGGTGAATAACACCAATAAATATTAGTGATTTTATAGTCATTTCCCATCCATGAGTGTAAATAGGATGATATGGCTATGAATACTGTGACATAATTTGCTAGGTCAACTCAAGGATGCTGCAATGTATGGGTGATCATAGGAAGATCGAAAAGGTTTAATAAATTTATTCCAATATGATATACCTTTTAGTGCACAATCTAGGATGTTCATGTTTCAGAGATATAATATCACTCCATGACATTCCACACACAATCATATGAAAATAGATATTCTCATTTTACTTTGTGTTTTAGGTAGTGGTTTAAGAAGGAATTGGGTTCATAAGTACTGTTGTGTACATCCTATCACCCAATGTCCAACTAAGTGGACGAACATACAATCCATGAGTTTGATGACTTTCTCTGGGAATGCATAATTTATTTTGGTTGTTCCATTAAAAACACATATATTTCTTTCCAATATAATTATAATAAGATCTGTCTTGTGTCCGTATAGATGGCTCCTTATGGGGAATTATATGATAGGCCTTGTCATTCAACCATATACTGGATAGGGGAAGGAATGTTATTAAAAATAATATAATATAAAATTTAGAAAACTTCAGAGTATAAATTTTTTATCAAGTAACATGTACATACAACTGAGTGTAAGAATAATTATTATGCCTATCACCAAAGATGACTTCTATAGTTCATGGTTAGGATTAATATTTAAAAAATTGTTTAGCTATTAGTGGGGGGATAGATGGATTTAGAGGTAGGGTAAGGATTCACCTTTTTATACTTATACATTAGAGATTCAACTGAGAGTCAGGATGGTAGACTATAGGTTTATGTTAACAATGCGGTGACATGCCATGCCCAACATCTTCAATGTATCTCATTTACAATGTTATCCCTCAAAATATTATCAAATTAGTCATATTTATGAGGTTGCATTAGAAGAATTATTTTTCATTTAGTTTCATAAAACACATATCATTGAACGAATGATGAAGAATGTAGTACTGCATATCCATCCATTAAAAGTGCTAATCAATTGTTTATCAGTGCATAAAAACAGTCATTGTTAGTGATGTTAAAAGAAAACTTGTACTAGTGATATAAAAAAGTAATAATAAAAGTATCATCTATGAATTATTTTTTAGCACTAATAAATAGTTCAGTTATCAGAACAATTTTATATAAATAAAAAAAAATTGTATTCACATACCACAAAACCCCTTTACTCAGTGCTTGCGACCCCCTTTCTTAGTGCTTTCCAACCCCTATCCCACCATCATGCACTACCCAACACCCACACAACACTCACAAACACCCCCATTGATTTTTAGTATTAGAATAGCTCCCGAATCCCTTCTCATTATGGGACATAGTCATGTGACCTCCCTTAAACATTTCAATGCAATTGACCACTCCATAAATCATTTTTTGTTTTATATTTAAAAATATTTATATTTTTTCATATATATTTATATTTGAATGATATATATATACAATCACATATATTTATTTAAATATTTTATATTTTAGTAATCATTTATATATGTTACAATATATATATATATATATATATTTGTCTTTGTTATTTCACAAAAAAAAATTATACAAACATTATACATGAGTTTGTATGCATTCATATATATTCGTATTTTTTTATAATTTATAAATAATGATTTGACATTATTTCTAATAAAATTGATAGTTTTTAATTTCTTATTATATATATAATTATTATCAAGTGACTTTTCCAATATGTCTATAAATTGATATATAAATTTTATACAAGACCAATATAGTTATATTTCATCATACATATATATATATATTTATACATATTAACGTGGATTTTTTTGATATAATTTTTTCCAATATGATTATATATATTTTGTATAAGTAAATTTATATAATATATTTAATTATAATAATGTATCCATAGAAATAAATGTACATATGATGTATATACACAATATTAAATCACCAACATGTAAACCCATATTTACACACACACACATGTGAAAATTTGTATTTATGACATACATATATATATATATATATATATATGTGTGTGTGTCTTTATTTACATATATTAGAATATGAATATATATATATATATATATATATAGATACACACATGTTTATATATAAAAATTACCTATATAAATATGTATAAATATGTATTTATACAATTGATTTATTTTAATTTAATATTCGGAAATATGAATATGTTTATTAGTAAATAAATAAAAACTTTTCAAAATGATAAAACATCAAAAAAATAATAGGTATTTTAATGAAATTCCAAGGAATAAATTCAATACCCACTAAAAAAGGAAAAAAGATCAACATAAACAAAGTTGAAATAATATAAAATTTTAAAAAAGCAGGGTTTCCCAATAGAAAACTCTAGTTTTAGTTTCATTCCGGAATTTTATTGAATGTTAAAAAATAGTGATCAAGGTGAGGCCTATCAATAGAGAATATATATCTTCATAGGTTTCTATATTGTAAGTGTTTGAACACAAAAGGACATCAGTGTACGATGTTATGTTCATTTTATGTTTATGTCATGATTTCTAGTTGTATTAGATTTTTCATTAGTATATTTAATTTTTATATCATAAAATTATTATTAAATGACATAGTGATGGTAATAATTTGAAAAATTATTAATTAATATTTGTTATGATTTTTTCATCCATTTTTTATAATATATGTTATATATTCAGTGTAACTACATTTTAACTATCATATAAATCATAATTAATAACATACATTATATTTATAACAATATAAATATTTATATATATTAATATATTATTTATAATGAAATAAATTACTTTATTAGATAATTTCTTAATCACAGCTAGTAGAAAAGAATTGACAAAGGGGTATTGTAATTAGATCTAGGAAAAATCAATGATAAAGGCCCCCTTTAACAGTTATTTCTTCTAGCACTGATGAAGGGAACCATATATAAATGATATTTTATTAGAATTGATACAGGGCACCCTTAAAGAGTTATTTTTTAACTCTGATAAAGACCCCCCCTTTTAAGTACCTTTTTAGCACTGATAAATACACTATTTCATTAGTTCTTTTAGCTAGAACAGATAATGTCTAGTAAAGGATAAACCCAATTTTATAGTATTTATCTATACAGTAGGTCGGTTCCCAATGTATTCCTGTTATGATAGCACCACCATGTACATGGTGAGATATTGGTTTCAGATTATATTTTATATTCCTAATGGATACAGTTATTCCTAGTTGACGTTATACTACCCCCATTATGGAATCTCTAGGATGAGTTTATTTGGGAGATTGTCTGTAAATGGTTTTCTTAATTAAGTATGAACACATTAAATTTATATATAAAACTATTATTTTTATTTAATTAATTATATTAAAATATTTAATAATGTTTCAAGAGCATTTAGGGGTAGTTTGAGGCCACAAACTATAATTTTTGGAGGAACATGTATAGGATAATATTTGGACGATGGTTAGTATTAATGATACATCTCAAATTTGTGGAACTATAATAGGTGGAGCATGTTATATATATTGTGTGATTAGTTAATCACTCTCATTAGAGAATCATTAAACGTATTTCAAAAAAAATCTATGGTTGGTTTACAGGTTGTTTAATTATTGACCTAACCATGAAAGGGGATGTTTTAATGGACATTGCTGGTGAAAAATTTAAATTATGATGTACCAAACAATGTTATCTTAAAGAAGAGTGAATTTAGTAAAATTACCCTTTATTTATTTATCTATCTTCCAAAATTTTCTTCATCCAAAATAACACCTACATTCCACTCCCATTGGACTCTATCCATCATCTCCTTGGATTTTTATAACACTTTTATTCTGGCTCAAAATTGACAAATATTAATAATATTGGATCTGTATTAGAAAAATATATAATCCTATTTAGTAATTCCTTATTTAATTTTTTTTTGGAATGATAAAGTCAAGAAAGATATTTTTTCACTATTTTCATTACTGTCTTTTGTTTATTAAATTTCTCTCGATATAGACTGAATTAGATGCTAAAATCAGGAAGGGGATCTACTACAAAGCTATGGTTGGATTTCCATAACTTTCCATCAATTTATTGGTGTTCTATATAATATCCAATATTTCTGAAAGCCATATCTTTTGGATTATTATCAATAAAAAGTATGCATTTAAATTCGATGTTAAAACCATGATTTAAACATGTTATTACACACAAATGGAAAGTTGTAGGTTGTAAACCTAAAGCCAAACATCCCATGAGGATAGTTCATATTATTTATCATGATTTCCAAAATAATGGGGTTAGTTAATATAAATAGTATTAATACATTTCATATATAAATTTATTAAATTGTCAATGGTTGTGTAAATTGTTTAGAGCCTTGTAATTTATAAATTAAAGGAGTGATTAAATGGGGTTATTGGTAGATATGAAATTAAATGGAAAAAACATTGTCTTATGAATAATTGAAAAATTTATTAGTGAATTCTAATTGACAATATCATATCCCTCCTTTTTATCAAATGTATGTGAATTTATTTAAAAATTTAATCTAAAATGGGGTGAACACTAACATTCCCCCCTTGATCCTTTTTACAATTCATTGAAAGAAATTGTTAAAAATCCTGGAATATAATTATTAATCCCAATATATCACTTCCACATCAAGTGAACATAGAAATTATGATTATTGATTTAAAATGGTATGTTTATATACACTAACATGACTCCATGAATGATTATAAAATTAAATTGATAATGGATAACATGGTAATAATATAATGTAAAGTATTTTACCATATATTAGATGACCAATCACATGTTTATATTGGATTCCTTAGAATATTAACATGGATCCATATTTCTTTTACCACCTATGATAGGATCATTCGGATCCACTGATGTATTAATAATTTTTCTCTATATACGATCCATGGACTTAAATAGGCCACTTTTGGATATCTTCCATGGGTCATGGTCCATGTAGAACTATATTACACTGATATTCATATGGATGAGATCAATAGACAAGAAGAGTATTAATTTGTCATTAGACCATGGTCCAATCCATCGTAAGTATGATATATTATTTTTATGTGTAGGATCTTCATGTTCATTCTTGACATACCTTCATATGTTTTAGTGGATTCACTGCTTGGTAATACATTTAATCATATGTAATGTTCTACTTGTAATGAAATGTTTTTGTAGACATAATACCATAACATATCTTATAGATGTATTCATATTATATATACACATTTTCACAACTTATATAAAATCAAAATAAATTTTCTAGGCAACATTGGTGGTGAAAAAAAATTATATATCACACCTCAATTGAGTCTCCAGTGAATATATGGATAAAATTTATGATTCCTAGTAGGGATAAAAGGAAGGGTCATGTTATGGATGCCAAATGTATTATTCTAGAATGGGGTGTTGTAGAATAAGTATATTCATTGGTTTTCGATGTAGTTGGAGATACATTTTGGTTTTTTTATTACTCTATTTCATATTGTATATACGTTCTTCCCAATTCCCATGTACATTACCCTTTTGTATGTCATCCTGACATGGTCATAATCATTTTTCTATATGAAATTAGATATAGTTTCTAAAAATTTATTTATTATATATATATGAAATATTTTTCTATTACTTTATATTTAATAAGCTTCCAATTTTTATTTTTATAATTATTCCTCTCCGACACACTCTTATTACGAAGGTGTTATCTCCCAAACACACACTAATAGTCCCTCGCTTCTAGTTGGTAGCATCTGGAGTACGAGGATGGGTGATTTAGGATATATGACCCACTAATTCATCTATTATTATTTATTTAGATGGTAAATGGGGTTACATTTGTCCCTATGGACTAATATGGACACATCTAATGGCGTGGGTTGTGTTTATTCAGATATGGTTAAACTTTTATATTTGTCCCTTTGGACTAATATGGACACATCTAATGGCGTGGGTTGAGTTTCACCAAGAATACGACAATATGAAATGTAAGAATGGTTTTATATATGTAACATGTTTTTTTCAATATTTGAATCCCCTATAAATTATATTCCATGTTGTTCTTGAGATATCTGTTTCATAGATTCCCAATTTTAAATACATTCTTTAAAATAGATTGCTTTTTTAAGGTATCATTCTGTATTTTGGTTCCCCATATTGGAGAAGTTAAATTCATAATATTTAATATGTGAATGTTATGCATTATCACAGGTTCATTATAATATAATCCCTCTATATTCAATTTTTGGTATTACATGTTATTGAAATATACCATAGTTATATCAATGATGTCACTAGAACCAAAAAACCAACTTCCCCAAATAATAATGTATATATCTTGGTAAAGGTCATGAATAGATGCCCATCCACTGAAAACAGAACACAAATATTTAGATCATCTATAATGTCTACTCACTAGCTTATCAAAAATAAATCATCAATAAAAAAAATAAAAAATCATACTTGGTGAGTATAAAATGAATAAAAACCAATTGATTATTTCTTGATGACAATGTAGTATAAACAATAAGGACTATTTTTATTGACCACAAAAAAACCTCATATTAATTCATCATCATCATCAACAACATCTATTTATCAATCTTACATGAAATACAATATTTCCTGAAATGTTTTTGTGAGAACGACATATTTTACATTTTCTTATATTTTTGTATGATGTTATTTGATTGGATTAATGATATTGGTAGTGTGAGAATCAATTACCATCTTCTATTTTAAATTTTCCTCATCATTTTTATTGAACCACTTAAAAAAGTGATGTTTATTGACCACTCCTTGAAAACTCAATACTTTCCTTATATAGAAAAGCGAATGATAATCCAAAAAAATGAATTTTAATGGTTTATAACCACTGGATTCACTTTTATAGATTCTCTAATATATCTAATATATATTTATTTACTACATCACAATAATTTTATAACACTGAGTCATTAAAAAGTAAAAACAACATCAAGAATCCACTATATGATACAAAATATATTTTAGATATGATCATAGATTGATAAAAACCATCCAAGGATTACATCACCGCTGTGATCACTTCAAATTATTATGTTCATCCTCCATGAATATAATGATAAATAAATATGTAACTGTAATATTATGTTATCATATTCAATGATCATGTTTTTTTATCATAACATTTGACTCAAAATATATATCAATATCTATGAGATCTAGTCTTCATTAATTTATGTAGATGTAATAATTTATGAGTATTTCATCCTACATGATCCTCTTCACAAACACCTCTTTTGATTTTATATATCTCTCATGAAATGCATAGATCATTGTCACATTTATTTCTTTTCACTTTCTGTGTTCTCTATCTATATTACTTGGGAACTAATTTATTTAAATAAAATTGGTATTCTCACATAAATGTGGAAACCTATAATTAATAAAAAGATCTGAAAAATTCATCCCTTAACTCCTCAATAACTCCACATGAAATCTTCAATAATTGTAGTAATGTTTCAACTCTAGGAAATTCCACTCTCGTCACACTACATGGAATAATTACACAATAATCAAAATTTATTTCACCTAATTTAATGTTTCATACTACAATGAAATGTGACAGAATAATGGACTACAAAAAATTCTATTTATTATGGAAGCACTCAAGGACCATCAAAGCATCATGGTCATTAGATTAGTGATAATCCACATCTCACAGCCTTACACACCCTTCCCCCGGAAGAAGTGTAGAATCCATGTCCAGTTTTCACGTTAAAACAATAATTCACAAGGGAATATATATCTTTATGTGGATATTTTGTCATGTCAAACTACCCATCTCCCACAATTTAGTTTACTAAATTAGTGGGTTTGGATTTTTTGGTCATTATAATCCACTTGGCATCCCCTACCAGTCATTACCACCTTAATTTATCCATGAATAATATTGGCATCGATTTTTCTCACAAGTAGACATTTAAAAAACCATATAATTAGCCATAAGTATGGTTAATATTGTGTTATCATTCTCAAAACTGGATAGAGTAAATCTTAAATCAATGTTTTTTTATTCATGTGTTTTGGATCAGTCCTGTTTCATACGTGAGGGAATTATTCACCATGGGGTCACTATATGTTTTTTCCAAAACCATATTTAAATTTTGGGATATTAATGACGGAAAACCTTATTCAATTGGAATGGCCTTCTCCTATAATCATATAAATATTCAATATGACATCCTCTAGGTAATGCACATTTCTGTTATGTCCAGTCCTTAATACTTTAAAACATATTCATTGACATTGTCTTACATTACATCATCAAATTCTCTATCAACATTATTTGCTCATTATAATGTTCATATTAAATCATGTTTTCATAAAAGTAATATTTTAAAAAATCTGAACATACCTCATTGAGATTTCAACATTTATCATCAATCAATATTTTCATGGCATCCAACTCAATCCGTTACGATTTAAATCAATATAATCGTTTTAATTTTGTTGAAAATAATTTTCATTACATTCCACATCCCCCTAAAATAATACTCCAATTAATTAATAAAAAAATTTATGGTCAATGAATAGATTCTTTTAATATTTTTTATCAATCTATATATCATCTATTCTAGAATTATTTATATGAGAGTAATGTAATAAAATTATTCCATATAAAATGGCTTTTGATCAATCCAACACGATTCATCATAGGATATCATAAAATTGGAAATGATTGATATATAATCAATGTTAATGAATCCATCCATTAAATCTGAACATGTTATAGAATGATCATAGAAGTAATTATTTTCTCAAAAAATGTTAAATACATTTAACATGAATATCTGGAATACCTCTCAATAGACATAAAAATAGTTTCTGTGAATGAATTATACCTCCCCCATTGTTTCCTCCAAAGATGAACTGGCACAAAAAATTTATAAAAAAATTTATCATATTCCTAAAAAATTAGTTAATTGTTTACTCTCATAGTTTATTTAAATTTTTTTCTTGTTGTCCGTAAATTCTAGATTTGAAAAAAATCCAAATCCCCCTCACCCCAAAAACTCAATGTATTCACACCCATTCTATTAATCATGGATATGTAGTCATGTTTCATATAAATACCATTACTATATAAGATTTAATTCATAAAAAACAACTTCAATTCTCTATATATTAGCAATTTTTTTTAAAAAAATATAAATGGAATAGTGAGGGACATCCTTCTCCCATAGGGGTCACCATTAGACTGAGATATTTATCACAAAATAGTAAATGTCATTAATCCAATATCATCATTATTTTTTGTAGATAAATTTTCTTCACTTCAAGAATGCAAAAATCATAATTTCCTTGTGTTTTATTTTTTATGATATTCAATTTTTTTTTCAAATATTTCAAATATATTCATCCAATAGCTTTTGTATATTTTGTTAAATAAATTATAGCTTTATTTCATCACAACATTATTTATTTTATATTTCATCCTATAATTATCAATAAACATCCCATCGGTTATTTCCAATTCCTAGGTAAATATATTCTGATCAAATAAGAGTTGGTTTAGTGTCTAAATGTATTAAAAAACCAACAATATCACCTAAATTAACTCATTGACTAAATTCATATTTTTTAAGAATACTGTTGATTTTTTACCACATAAGATTTATTTTTATTTGGTAGTTGGGTGTGTCATGGAAAACTATATTCTTTCCCATGTGTGTAGTTTTTCCTCCAAATCATATTTTATTCACATTAATAACCTAAACCATTAAAAGAAGAGTTTTATTTTTTTATTCTACATATGTGTTTTCCTACAATATTTCTTAAATCCATCATTTCTATAATTATTTAATTTTTCTCCCAATACACAAATATATATATATTTCATGAAATATTATCTATAATTTTATCATTTTTTGGGGTGAAATAAAAAGTTATAGAAACTAAAATTGAACTTGTTATGTATGAGTGAATTTGTAATTCATATAAGATTTCATATTATCTTTATCAGAAATCATAAAATTATGTCCCTTATTTTCATAAACATGGTCTAACTCCCTACTAATCAACTATTATTTTTCTTCAATACCAAATTTTTTTAACTATTATACAATATCTATAATATGATTATTCAATTACATGTTTTGCATCCCTATTTCTTCTTCTATTTATTCAGTTATGGATTCTAATAAAGATGATATTCCAACATACCTCATTGTTATAGATACTACACCAATATCACATCACCATCATCTAAACTACATGATGAGTGAAAATATTTATCTCAAGATGAAATGTGTGTTACTAAAATGCCAAAAATTATGGATAAACCATTATCCTCACATAAACTTATTATTATTTTCGTGATAGATGTCCTTATTTTATTATCTGTTTTCCTCATTAGTTTAACTTATTAATCCTCATCAAAAAGAAATTACTCTACCATTTTCCTTGGGAAATGAACTAGATAATATAAAATGTTATTCAAATCCATGAATCAATGTAATTTATTTTATTTTCTTTGAATTTTCGTTTTAATTAAAAAATTTATAGTATATTGAAAATCTAACCGATATGTTCATCATCTTTTGAGTCATTGATCTATTCATGTTTTTCTACTCTTCCATATTCAAATGAAATGAATTAATTGAATGTAAATTTATAATATTTATTGATTCTTGGAAGCTAGAACATTTCTCATTTCATATGAAGTAAGAAAATAGTTTAGCTTATCCTATAAAAGACCTTATTGGTTTTCAAAACCTAAATCATATAAATCAAATTGATCCATAATATTCCTCATCATATTTATATAAATAGTGGATATTATGAGCTACTAACTATGTACATTATTATAGATAAATATTTCATTTACATTATAGTAATATTTATTAATATAATCATTTCTATACATCAAAATGTCCCCACATAGTTTCCTTTTTTTAGAAAAAATTAACCTTGATGTTTCCATCTTAAATAATCCCCAATTTACCCCATATATCCTTAAAATTTTCTTAAACCATCAATATTCTGTATAACATGCCTAAATTATACATAAATATGTCATTCATAACTTCCCAACCATATCCATATTTCTTTTATCATCATGGTTCCTATAAGAATTATGAAGAATTTGTGAGAAAATAATTTTAGATGTATCCTGTACCATAAGAAAAATTTGAAGGAGGTTAGAAAGAATAATATTACTCCAACCATGGTAGTCTGTTAAATCAATGATATGAACTTCTATGATATTCATATATTTATTATTATACATATGTCTCAGATGAAATAAGCAACCTTCATCTAATACAACATAACACAATATTACATTATATGGATTCCTAAAGGGGGAGGGGTGAATAATTGATCATATTTTCTTTTATTGGGTTCTCATGTTTCTTCACTTTACCTAATAAATCATTGAATCCTCACGATCCACTCGTAATTACTTATAAATCCATTCTTCATATCTAAATGTTATAGTTAAATAATATCAAATTATTTTTAATGTTTTCAAAAACCCTTTCCAATACCATATCATGATGGTTAATCATCCTATCATGGGTTCATCCATTAAATTTCCAAACTAATACAGTACATAGTCATTAATATATCAACATTACTTCTATAATACACTAAAGGATACATAATCACTACAAAATATGATTCTGAAATTAAACAAAACACTTAATGATCACTTCATATATATAATCACATCACCTTTTGATGATGTTACTCTATGAATTTATATATTATGAAAATTTATGTGTACTCTATCATGATCTTAGAATACCAATATTGTTGACTATCCCCTTGGTCTCAATACCTAATCCAAAAATCATAAAAATATCTTTATCCTCAATATATGTAGAAGTACTTCCATTGTATTTATACATCATGCATTATCCTATTCACACATGTATCCTTATTGAGTCCATATATCATTGGAAATTCATATAGTATTCTCAAGATCATTATTTATCTCTTTTTTTGTGATATTTCTTTCCTCCATAAAATCTCCATTCATCAAAAAATAGATTCATCATCTTATTGAAGGGGAAACCTATAATTTTTACAATGGGATCCATAAACCACCCATTCAGTCCTTAATAAATCGATGTGAAATATTCGGTAATTGAAACAATATAATTGATAGAAAGGATGCTTCACAAATTAATAAATACAAAATCATTCCAAATTTTTCGACATTTTCTCAATCAAATTCAACACTGCATACTCTTAATAAATGTGCATGGAAAATGGATTATTTTAAATCTATATTTTCTAGGAATCTATCAGTAATCCTTATATAAAATCTACATATACTTCAGTAATATTCAATACATAATATCCCAACACTCCCTACACCATGAAAAAATGTATAATCCTAATATATTTTTCTATCAATGAATAAAAAGGACACAATTGTTTTCCTCTTCATTTCATTATCTCATCACGATGAAAAACCAATCAACCAAACCATCCTTAACCATGGGTGTGTGGTTACCGATTTTAATCATTTGGATCTACATGAAATCACTTATTGTACATGAAAACATTCAGTGCATAACACCCATTTTGGGAATCCCCATTTATTATAGTTAGACATTATAAAAACAAAGACATTCCTGATTGACATGAATAATATAGATTTCATAGTATCATAACGGATATGTTAAAATATTATACTAAGACTCATGTATTTCCCATTTTCATTGAAAAATATTTCATATCTAATCCAGGTGTCCAACAAGGGGACCATCATAGGCTTTGTACCAGTCCATTAACACATTTTCTGTTATTCCTCTCATAGTTCCATAGGTAATTATAAAGACCTATAGTTGAAATATTTGTAGGTTTCACCATGGCCTCCTCTTCGTAATTCCCTCCCTATATTACGTACTATAAAACATAAGGTATCTTATACATAGTCATGGTCTTCCACTACCTATAACCATATTCCTTTAACATTCTTTTCCAATTACTATAGAAATATCCATTCATATGAGGTTAATGATGATAGTGTCAAGAAAAACAACTTGATTCATTGATATACCAACACTCATCATAAATTCTCATTGAATATAAATCAAACCCAATATATTATTATTTATAGAATTTTTTCATTTATACCATGATGATATTGTTCTCAATATAATATTTACACACTATTTTACATCTTCAAGATTATAATTTACAATCGAATAAATTTTTTTGTAACACAATATATGTTTTATTTTAGTTCAATATGATGTACTCCATATTTGTATTTCTAAAGATTTATTCATTATCTCTATCAACGCACATTACTTTGATAATTTCTTCTTTAATTTAGTGGTGTATTTGATGTATAAAATATCTAACCACTGTGTTGAGAGACTTGGTTGTGATATCAATTCACATGATTTATGATTTTTTATAGGATTTTTTAATTAATTTATTTCATGATATTTTTATGAATAAACTCAATTCAGATATATAATGTCGCACATATTTCCCATAACCCATGGTCTATAAATCATCTATTTTATAAACAGTTTTATCTAGTAATAATATTACACTATGAATCTTCTATTTTTATTATCATTTTGTATAACCATCCAATTACATATATTTATTTTTATATTGTAATTTGTAGTCTCATTATTCAGAAAATATATATGTTAAATATATAAAAAATTATTCTCTAATGGATGTATAAAAATATTCAACAATATCTATTAAATCATGAATCTATTTCTTGTAGAATCTGATATTACTTTGAAATCTATATTCTAACATCCCTGTTAAATGAAGAATATGAGATTTTTATATTTATGAATATTTGTGAATTAAATATTAATTTTAGCTTAAAAGGGTTTCTATGTTCGATAGCGTACCCGATATGCAAGAACGAGTTTCATTGGAATCTTACATTGCACACTAATAGTAGAATATTATTATTTTAAATGGTATTTAACTCCTAGTCTTTGTATTAGAGGGAATGAACAAAAATATCTAAAATATGATTATACATATTTTTTAAATATATTTACATTTATCAAATAAAAGTTAGAGGCTTAAAAAGTGAATGAATTTAATTTTAAGCATAGTTTTCATTAAGATGCCGATTTATCGCCTTTTAATGGAGAAACCTCATTAAATATAGTTTTGGTTACCTTAATACATTTTAATTGACCAAGTAAAATCCTTCTTTATAATGGGGACATAAAATTTTACTCTGGGTAAAATTTTGGTATTTTTCTGATAATGTTCATTTTTTAATGAATAGTGAAAAATATTGTCTTTTATTTCCAAAGTGCTTTTTAATCTAATTTATTTATATGGTTATATTAAAATTTTAATTGGTTTTAAATTTTAATTAAAATATATTTTTACTATTTAAACCAATTTTGGTCATTGGATATAATTTCACTTTGAAATTAGACATAAACAAGTATCAATCTTTTTATAGTTATTGTTTCCTAAAAACATGCTATTTGTTTTAACAGTGGGAATTAATTTTTAAATTAATTAATGCCACTTCCATGTTTTGAATTTGGAAAAATAACCATCATTTTTGAATTTGTAATATCAAATATAGCTTAGGCTGAATTTTTGGTATTTTTATGAAAAACATCAATTTTTGATGAATAGTGAGACCACTTAGTAGTAGTTAAAAAACTTAATTTATCATTTAAATAGAATTTTACCACTTCAGTGAATTGAATTAAAAAAATCCGACATACATGGTTGTTATCAAGATGTAAAATGTGTTTCAATAAGATGACAATAATTTTTTCTGAATAGTAACTTTTGACTTTTATTTATCGCAATTAAAGGTAAATAGGGTAATTCAAGGTTAAAAAATATTATAATCATTCAAAATAACCTTAAAAAATGTCCCAATATTATTTGTTGAGTTATTTACGACCACTAGCATCTTTGGGTCGATTTTGGGACCCCTTTATGCCACATGGAAGTGATAATGACAATTTAGAATAATTAACTTAAAGAAAAGACAAAAATGACAAAAAGAAATATCTTTCAGTAAATTAATTTTTAGAAGTTGTTATATAGATTATCTGTTCGACTATAAATATTCATTGGATAGAAAAAAGGATTTAATACATCATGGTTGTTATTTTATATTTTTTACTCATCAATGAAATTAAATTATTTATGACACAATAATGATGCAATATTTACCTCATTAATAGATGATTTAATTAAATAAAATTATAATGATTAAAATATTATCCAAAACATGTACAATTTGGATTGGATGATTTTATTTCGATAATTATTCATCTTATCTTTGACAATAATTATTTTTGGACCATTAGAAACCGAATATCATTATATTATAAAATAATATTTTCACTCTTTCCTAAAGAGCCCCACCTCTCCCTTATAAAAAGAGACCAATTCTATGCAATTCATCACACCTCTAAAGACATTTTTCTCTTCCAAAATCTGCCCAATTAAGCTCCCTACATCCCTCTACTACTACTAGAAGCCTTACCTTAGGAAGAAGGCACTTAAGAGGTCTTTTTGGTTTAAACCAAAGGATGTTACCTAAATTAAAGGTAACATTTTCTGTTAAATTGTTTTCTTTTATTTTGCTTCTCCAACACCTAAACTCTTTTTATTTATTTTCTTTTGTAACAACACCAGTATCCTTAATATAATAGGATGTTTTTATTATAAGTATTCTAACTACCCTTACACACACCTCCATCTAATGGATAACGAACATATTGTTTCTGTGGATGGAAAACTAACGCCTCACGAAACGATGATTGTTCAATTACATCTTACCGCCTCTCATGGTGGCCATTATGATGGAACTATATTTATATATGATATATATTATTTTTATGATTTATTTATGCTTTTTTACTTCCCAATTATATCAAACCATTATGGTTTACATGGTGGGTAAATACGATAATCTCATTTGAGGAAGTGCGGACTACCGCCCCCTCAAAGTGATGTGACTCGTTAATGCCCTATGTGGGATGTATAAAGGATAGAGTTAATGATATTGTATATGATATTATACTGGAATTATAATATACCTATGTATCATTATGTTTTAATTTCATTAAAATAATAAATATAAATGAAAGTAGCGTTCATGCGTACGTACAGCTTACCGTCTCTATGAACGGTGCATTTCATTTCGTACCTCCAAATGTTATGTAATATTATAAATACATTTACATGATGGATATATATGATATATATGATACCAAAATCATGAATATAATTCTGGATATAATTAACCTTTTACCACGTGAACAACATGTAATTTTAAGAAGTCCATTTTTGACTCAAGTACCAAATATCGACAAAATGAACATTATTAACATAAATGATTACATAATGATTATAACATGGTAATAAGTGATATAAAAGGAATAATAAAATTAAAAAAGGTTATTAATAAAGTATAAATTTACATTATATTATTATTCAGGAGATTAAAGAAGGAACGGGTCAAGTCGGACACGAGGTAAGGGACTTCATCTCAATCTCTTTTCATTGAGGCATTTCTTATACACGAATTTATTTTATACGGTGTATAAACCCCGTTGACTTTTCATTTTATCCAATGGGAATATTTTTATATGAAGCGTTTTACTAAACGACAAAAATTAATGTTTTTTAAGCGGTGACAACGACCATTCCGCCGCCGCGAGTGTTATTTGATCTTTGGCTTCCTTAACAAGCCATAATGTTATTAAAAGGAAAAATAAATACCGAATACTCTTTTTTACGTATTTTGGTATTGAAAATGATTTTGAGAATGGATTTATTATTTAAATATCTTGAAATGATATTTTATTATTTCAATGTGGAAATTTTATCTTTCATTTATGCTTATTTTATGTGTTAAGATCATGTTACGGTTCTTGGGAATTATTTATGTATAAGGGTGATTACGTGATAAACCTAGGGCGGGTGAGCCCGAGATATCTCTCCAATGCATTGGGTAACATGGCGGAGGTAAACATGAATGTTTCTCTTAAGAGATTTAGGTAATATACTGTATGGGTATTCCAATGATACCCCTGATGTAGTTATCATAGCTACAATGAAAGTATGGTATGGATGCCGCAAGTTACCTTTATGATTTATGATTGCAATGTTTCTTTCATAAATATTATGATTTCATGTGGTAAGTAAAAGAGTTCATGTTTTGTATGTATTTATGAACAAATGTTTTCATTCACTATTTTATAACCCTTACTGAGCCTTTTATGCTCATCCCAAGTTTTGAAATGTTTTTAACCGGACCTAAAGATGAATAGGGTCAAGGATGGGATCAAGGAAAAGACATTCTCTCTTTAACATGAAATTAGACATGAATTTTTTTTCAAGAGTTTTTATTTTATGAAAAAAAGTGGATTCTGGGTAGAAGTGCCTACATTGTAATATTTTGAGATGTAATACTTATGCCATAATTCCCTAAAACTCTAAACCTGAAAAGATCCTCAATGTGAATTATTCATATAATTCAATATTATGTAATGTTTAAGGCAGGGTCCTTATAGTTGGTATCAGAGGTTGGTTTAGATAACTTTAGGAGTTAAGATATTGTTAAATTATTATCCATAAAGTAATATATGTAAATATTGACATCATATAGCATTCCCAGATTACCATGTTGCTTCAGTGAATATATTACTTTGTTTAGAATGGTTTTCCGCAGTGGAAACAGGGCAACTATATTGGGATGACATCAGGAGGAAGACAAACTTCCAAATCAACAACCTGAGATGGTTAGAATCGGAACTGAATAGTTTTTTCAGTGATGGCACAATTGACTCATGCTATAAATGGTGGTGGTATCCATGTACGAGATCAGCCAGATCAACCACAGAGGAACATGTCAATAGTGGTGCGATTCATGAGGAAACATCCCCCCTCATTCAAAGGATCATCTAATCCGGTGCTCACTGAAGGTTGGATTAAAGCACTAGAAAAGATTTTTGAAGTCATGGGTTGTTCAGATCATCAAATGGTTAGTCTCGTTGTTTACCATTTTGAAGGTGAAGCTGGTCAGAAGTGGTCGATGGTGAAAAATATCAGGGATAGTGAGGAGATTGATGCTCTTGATTGGAATGAATTCAAAAGTATGTTTCTGGAGAAATATTTTCCTAAGGTGGTTCGTCTTCGGATGGAAAAACAATTCCTTGAATTGAGGCCGGAGGATGACTCAGTGGCTGCTTATGAAGAAAAATTCACTCGACTGGCAAGTTATTCTCCAAACATCATACAAGATCTTGATAGTAAAATCAACCGTTTTTACTCAGGATTAAAGCCAAAGTATCTAAGGGCTTTAGCTTCTCGTGATTTCAAAAATTATGAAACACATGTTCGTTGTGCGGAGAAGGCGGAAATGGAGTTTTCCGATGATCACGTTGTAAGAACCCAGACCTTCGTTCAGGTATATTTTCCCGTTTTTCTGGAGTTTTAAGGAAAAATGGTTTTTCTTGAAATTTTAAAACTACACACCGTGTAATTTCTGAGTACACGTTGTGTACTCTATTCTGGTTCGAAGCCGTGTGATGGCCGTGTCTGGGCCACACACACGGTATGTAAGGCTGAGGTGGAGGCCTGTTATTTCGAAGTACGGAAAATTCGAAGTACACGCCATGTACTCTAAAAGTGCACGCCGTGTAGTTTCTTTTTTTTTCATTAAACGGACCGGGGTCGCGCCTAACCCCGAAATACGTCTTCTTCTCCAGCTTTCGACCATCCAGGAGCGTTTGCAAAGCCGGATCTTCGACAGAGCCCTGCCTCGCCTCCGTTCTCTGATTTGAGCACGATTGATTGCATTGGAATAATAGCGGTGAGTTTTTCCTTCTTCTTGCACCCTGTTTCTTGATTCCTCCTTGTTTAAATGTTATCGTGGGATGAACTTTTTGTGTGTTTTCTCAAATCTACGTCGTTCTAAGGGGAATATGTCATCGAGGTTCATGTATATCAATAGCCTAGGATCGAGGTAGGTGGTTTTTGGCTTTCTATAGAATGTTGATAGACATTTTGTGCAATTTTCACCAATACCCTTGAATAGGGTATTGCGTGTTTCCTATTTTTCGCTTTTTTCTTACCTGCTTTTCTTGATTGCTTTAGTAGAGGTTATTGCTTGTGATTAGAGTAATTTGTTTGTGCATAGATTGCTTTTCCATGCTTTCTCTTCCTGTTTGGCATTTTTCCAGTTGCTATGCCTCAGCGTAGGATAGTGGAACTGTTGTTTTATTTTGCTATTGAGCCTTAGTCGATGGCCATGTAGTTATTGAGGTTTACTTCAAAGATTCACACACATTGAGCATTTTTTGTGACTTAGGACTGTGAGAACCTTGTGTAGTAGGCCAAAGGGAGAATTGACAGAAGGGCTTCTCCAGAGTGTCTTTTAAATCATGATGCGAGACCAAGTGGAGAATTGACGGAAGGGCTTCTCTAGAGATTCTTTTAACTACGACCTGGGCCACAGGGGGAATTGACGTTGAGTGCTTCCCTAGAGAGCCTCTAGTATGATACAATACTACAAGGGGAATTGACAGTGAGTGATTCCCTAGAGAGTCTACTTAATTTACGTAGTTGAACCAGAGGGGTGAGACTTTGTGTGCCTCCCAGAGGGTTTCTAGTACGTAGAGGTTGAACCGTAGGGGTTAGACTGTGAGAGCTACCCAGAGGGTTACCTATTTTCTCCTTGTTGTTTGAGGCTTACATTTGTGTTATACTTGTTAGAACTGTGAATTGTAGTTGTTTACGATTTTCTGTTTAATGCTTCTTGTTTTATTAGTAACATGTATTCATTGAATTTTAGGAATAAATCTTCGGGTGGTTTCCTATTGGGATTGTATCTCACACACTGTTTGGGCCATGCTTTTGGGCCCAAGCAGACTATGTTGCTGCAGGTATAGACAAGGGAAAGCGCCCTTCTACATCAGGATCTTGATTGCACTAGGAGATGTGGAGCATGGGACTGATCCGTGGCTCGTGATGCTGAGGAGTTTTCTTTGTTTCTTTTTCACTTGGTTTCAGTTGCATTTCAGCACATTGTTGTGTTTGTTTTTTCCTTAGATACTTGTACCTGCTGCATTATTATCATCATTGTTATATATCTGCATTGCTTCTACTATTTGGTTTATGTTGTTATGCTTGTTGGTTGCTTCTTGCACTGTTATTGTGGTCTTCATACCTCGTATACCATACCGAATGAGTGCATAGTTTCCCCACTGACTCACCAAGGCCCTCGCTGCTAGTCAGCATCCTCTGGCATTCGGGGAAACGCACTTGTGGTCATGTGGTGAACCAGGTACGGGGCACCAGTAGAGGGTCTTAAGACACAGGACATTACAAAGTTGTATTAGAGGAGTTCTTTTCTCTTTCGTTACTATTTGGAGACCTTATCTAGGGATAGGACAGATTCGGTACTTGGCATTAAGCTGTGCTTGGTAGTAGCTAACCCGTGTACAGGGAAAAGCCATACTACCTTGTTAATTGCAGTTTTTGGTTTTGAGATTTTATGGTTGACCTGATTTCACCTAGAGTGATTTACATGGCCTGTGCTATTATTATTTTGATATTTCGGTTCTATTTCTGTCGCAACCCGATGAGATGAGTGTATGCCATCTCATGCATCATATAAAATCTTTTAGAAATCACATGTCATGCATTATTTCCATGCCATCTACGGTGCATTAGCAATTTCATGTTGTTGTGATAGGCTCTATGTAGATAATGCATGCTATTGTGATATATTCTTGATAGATTCTCTGCTGTTATGCTAGAAAAATATTTTTCTTGATCCTTGCTTAAGAATGAACGCCAAATTTTGGTTTTTTGAGGTGTTATGGGCCCTCACAGATAGGAAATTGGAATCTTTTCCCTTGTTTTTAGTGTTTCTAGAATTCTGCGCAGTTTCTGAACTACTTCCCAGAAAAACCCAGAATATACGACGTGTACTTTTTAGATAAAAGCCGTGTAGTTTTCAGGCCGTGTCACTGACCGTGTGAGAAGTACACGGTGTTGTGTGAGTAACTTCAAGAACACGCCGTGTACCATTGGTACACGCCGTGTGAGTTTGGAGTCGTGTACCCAGTCATGTCACTAACATCATGGGCTGGGGAAGCTCAGGTAGAACACACTGTTTCCGTAGGGAACATGCTGGGTGGTCCGGTCTAGGTACCCGGCCGTGTCACGAACAACACGGGCCGACGTGAACTTCTTTTTCCACGAGCCGTGTCGTCTTGCCCAGGTACCCAACCGTGTCACAAACAACACGGGACGATGTTGCCTTCGCCTAAGCACGTCGTGCTTGTTCGGAGCATGTCGTGTAAGGTCCAGCAGTGTAGATTATCGTGTGCTTAACAACACGGGCCACCGAAGCCTTCTCTAGTGCATGTCCTGTTTGTTTCGAACACGCCGTGTAGTCTCGGGTTGATTCAGACAGTGTGGGTTAACCGTTTAAGATTACTCGGACATGGGAATAGTTTTCAAGCACACGCCGTGTGTGGGGGTCAACATGCCATGTAGTTTGAAGTTTACATGACATGTAGGGTGAGAGTACACGCCCATGTCAGTGGTTTAAGAAAACACGCTGTGTAGTTTTATAAACTCCATGTTGTCGTGTTTTTAATTCTTGTGTGTTTTCCCCCTGTTCCCATTTTGTACTATTGTGTTCTTTGTCCTTGTTTTTCTGATCTAAGTTGTGCTATTGATCTTTCATACCTATTCCTCCGAGACGTCCTCCGGTCGTACGTCTGTCGTCAGGCAGTGATCAGACGCCAGACAAGACTGATCAAGGACTTCCTGTCAATCCCCCAGCCGGGCCAGCCATAGCACCGGTTGTCGTACCAGTTTCAGGTGCCGATGTGCAGTTTAGGGAGGGTTTCATGAGGATGATGCAGGCCTTCCAGGGAGCACCGCCTCCTACGTCGTCTATGGCAGACGTGACGCAGGACATTCAGCAGCAGCATCCTCCCACATTCTCGGGGGAGGGAGGACCTCATGCTACAGAGTCATGGTTGGAAGCCATGCTGACTATATTCAAGCATCTGTAGACGCCTCCAGATATGCGGGTCAAGATCGCCACCTACATGCTCCGAGACTCCACCAAGAGGTGGTGGGATGTGATCTCACAGGCGGGTCAGCTGCATGCTATGACTTTGGAGGGGTTCCAGCGCGTGTTTTACAACTACTTCTACCCGGAGACCCTGAGGGTCGATCGAGCCCGGGAGTTCATGAGATTAGATAAGGGTACTCTATCGGTAATGGAGTATTCCTCCCATTCCTCTAAGCTACAGCATTTTACACCCCTTCGGGATGGGAGTGGGGTGTTCTTGGCGAGGTAGTTTGAGGATGGACTCAGGAGGGAGATTCGCTCACAGGTGAACATCTTCCAGCTGTCTTCCATTACTTCCATTGTCAACAAGGCAATGATTGTGGAGCGCAATCTGAGAGACTCTGGAGCTGCGAGTCAGGGCGGTTCTTCTTCCAGAGCTAGCTGTCCTTCAGATGATATCAAGAAGCGTCGTAGGGATCCTACGCGTGGTGATTTGAGGAAGCGATATGCATCATCGGGCATCCAGGTGACGTGCTACCAGTGTGGTCGGATAGGGCACATGAGTCCGCAGTGCTAGAGAGACCCCGTGGAGTGCTGATATTGCGGAAAGATGGGTCACCTCCAGCGTATCTACCAGGTTTTATCAACAGTAGCAGGTGACCGAGGTTCTTCCATGACTAATCATTCAGGAGAAGCCCCACCAGTCTCTCACCAGTCAGGGAACTGGAGTTCTTCTAGCCTTTCAGGACAAGGTGGTGGTCGAGGCCGTGGCGGTCAGCCACCAGTTCCCCATCACCAGTTGGGAGGTTCAGCTCAGAGCGGTCAGTCAAGGGCACAGGGCCGCCGTGCAGGCCAGTCTTTCGCCGTGGAGAAGACTAATCATGAGCAGGACCCTGACCCTTCTACTGTTCGAGGTATGGTTTTAGTAGCCTCAGTTTTATCTACAGTCTTTTTCGATACTGGTGCTACACATATATTTATCTCTGTTTCTGTTTTGGAGAGCCTTGGACTCTGCATCTTTTCTTCTACCGACTCGTTGACACTAGACACACCTTTGGGAATGAGGACATCTAGTGTACGCCAGTGTAGAGAGTGCCCCCTCGAGGTTGCATGGTATCACATCATATGGGATATCTATGTCCTAGAGATGACAAGCTATGATGTCATTCTTGGCATGGACTGGTTGATTCCCTTCTAGGCAGTCGTTGAATGATATCGCCGCAGAGTGAGTTTCGTTTCACCGGAAGGTGAGTCCTTCCTTCATAGAGGCAAATGGGACGTTCGGGCGAGTCAGGCAGGACTCGAGCATCTTGGGCTAGGAGGGGTGATAGCCCAGATTTCTAGTATTTATCTGGATGATAAGGGGAATCCACAGATGGAATTTCCTCTAGTGGTGGATCGCTTCAGCGATGTCTTTCCAGAGGACTTTTCGGGTTTACCTCCGGAGCGTGAGGTATAATTCTCTATTGAGCTCGTGCCAGGAGCGGCACTGGTGTCCATTCCTCCCTATAAGATGACCACACCTGAGTTGCAGGAGATCAATAAGCAGTTGAAGGAGCTAATGGATAAGGGTTTCATTCGACCCAGTACTTCTCCTTGGGGTTCACTTGTTCTGTTCGCGAAGAAGGCAGACGGTACCCTACGTCTTTGTATGAATTTTCGGAAACTGAACCAGTTGACTGTTAAGAATCGATATCCCTTGCCACGGATTGATGACCTTTTCAATCAGCTTCGATGAGCCCGGGTGTTCTCAAAGATCGACTTGAGGTCCGGTTATCATCAGTTGCACGTTAGACCATCAGATATACCTCTGAAAGCCTTTAGGAGTAGGTATGGTCTATACGAGTTTACAGTTATGTCGTTCGGTCTCACGAACGCACCTGAAGTTTTCATGGCAATGATGAACCGAGTGTTCCATTTTTACTTGGACACCATTGTCACGGTCTTCGTGGATGATATCTTGGTGTACTCTCACACTCGACACGGGCATGCCACCTATCTTGAGATCGTTCTGTGTACACTGAGAGAGCATCAGCTTTATGCTAAACTCTCTAAGTGCCACTTCTGGATGGATCAGATTCACTTCTTGGGTAACGTCATCTCAGAGACAGGTGTATCTGTTGACCCAGAGAAAGTGAGAGCTGTAGTTTCCTGGGAGCAGCTGAAGAACGTTTTTTAGGTACGTAGCTTCCTAGGGCTGGCTGGATAATACATACACTTCATTCAGGACTTTTATCATTTAGCATCACCCTGTACAGGTCTGACCAAGAAGGGGGAGAATATCTTATGGTCATATTCTTGTGAGTCAACCTTTCATAAGATTAAAGGGAGGTTGACGTCAGCACTGATACTATTCTTTCCAGAGCCATGCAAGAGCTACAATATTTACTGTGATGCTTCGGGTATCAGGTTGGGAGGAGTACTTATGATGGAAGATGGAGTCGTTTAGTATGGGTCTCGGCAGCTGAGGCCACATGAGAGGAACTACCCTACGCACGATCTGGATTTGGCAGACGATGTTCATGCTTTGTGCTGTTGGAGACACTATCTTCTGGGAGAGCACTTTGTTGTCTTCACTTACCACAAGAGTCTAAAGTATATCTTCACTCCGCGTGATCTAAATCTGAGGCAGCGCAGGTGGGTTGAGTATCTATATTCTTTTTACTTCGAGTTTTCGTATAGGCCGAGAAAGGGAAGCACCGTGGAAGATGCGTTGATCATGAGAACTCAGATTCAGGCAGTTCAGGAGGCCAGTAGTGAGTTCCAGCTGATGGCTCTGTTCTCTGAGATGCATCAAGAGGTGCATGACAGACGAGGACAGAATTTTCTATCTTCTGTAGCTATTACCTCCATGCTACTTGATCGAGTATGGATGAGGCAGCTATCAGACTCAGAAGGCTTAGTCCTGGTGGAGAGTGTGTCAGGAGGGGACCCTCTTCCTGGATGTACAGTGGGTGGGGTTGAGATCTTGCATTTCCAAGGACGCGTATGGGTGCCAGCAGACATACGCGAGGAGCTGATGTGGGATTTCCTTTCCTCGGTTTGGGAAGTTCATCCTTGCGTCACTAAGATGTATCGAGACCTTCATCGCCAATACTGGTGGCAAGGTATGAAGAAGGATGTTGTTGGTTTTTTCATGAGATGTTCTACATCTCAGCAAATGAAAGCAGAGCATCGGCGACCAGCCGAGATTTTACAAAAATTACCCATTCCGGAGTGGAAGTGGAACTATGTTGCGATGGACTTAGTGATCGGGTTGCCATGATCACCTCGATGGAATGATGCTGTTTGGGTTGTCATAGACAGGCTTACGATGATTTCTCACTTCTTTCCGATCAAGGAGACCTTTAGTGTCGATGATCCGGGATGACTTTACATCAGAGAGATTGTGCTTCTGCGTAGAGTTCTATGCTCTATTGTTTCAGACAGAGATGCGTGCTTTACCTCTCGGTTATGGCTGGGACATCAAAAGGCCTTGGGTACACAAGTACTTTTGAGTACAAAATACCATCCCTAGACTGATGGCCAGTCTGAGCGCACAATCTAGGTGCTTGAGGATATGCTCTGATCTTGCATCCTTGACTTTGGCGGTTCTTGGGAGAATCATATTCCTCTAGTGTAATTCGCCTAGAACAAAAGTTTCCAGGAGACCATCCAGATGGCACCATACGAGGCTTCGTACGGTAGGCCATGATGATCACCCTTATGCTGGCTTGAGGCAGGAGAGGCAGCTTTGCTGGGACCTCATCTTGTTCGGGAGTCTTCAGAGCAGATAGATCTTATTCGGAAGAGGATTGCTACAACGCAGTCTCGGCAGAAGTCTTTTGCTGATCAGCGGAGATGACCTCTCGAGTTTGAGGTTGGTGATCGGGTTTTCCTACATTTCGCACCATGGTTGGGACACAAGAGGATTCAGAGACAGGGTATGCTTTCTCCATGGTATGTCGGGCCGTTTGAGGTTTTGGAGAGAGTGTGGCCAGTTGCATATTGGTTGTAGCTACCTCAGAGGAATCGGGCCATTCACGATGTCTTCCACGCCTCTCAGTTCCGACATTACTTTTTAGACTCATCTCATTTCTTTCAGCCTGAAGAAGTCGAGATTGAAGCGGATGCATCATTCGAGGAGCATCCTATCCGGATTGTCGATCGTAGTACAAAGGTTCTCCGCAGGCGGTCTTTTCCTCTTGTATGAGTGCTATGGCCGCACGGGCGAGTATAGGACAAGACTTGGGAGAGGGAGGTCGATGTACGATCGAAGTGGCTGGAGATGTTCTGGGATCCTTCTTCTCCACCTCGTTAGGGAAATTCGGGGATGAATTTCGTTAAGGGGGGAAGTTTGTATGAACCTGGACCTTCATTCAGGTATGTTTCTCCGTTTTTCTGGAGTTTTTAAGAAAAATGGTTTTTCTGGAAATTTTCAAAGTACACATCGTGTACTTTCTGAGTACACGCCGTGTACTCTGTTCCGGCTCGAAGCCATGTGCTGGCCGTTTCTGGGCCACACACATGGTCTGTAAGGCTGAGGTGGAGGCCGGTTATTTTAGAGTATGGAAAATTCGAAGTACACGCCGTGTACTCTAAAAGTACACACCATGTACTTCCTTTTTTTTAATTAAACGGACCGGGGTCGCACTTAACCCCCCAACTACGTCTTCTTCTCCATTTTTTGACCATCTGGGAGCATCCAAATGGCCAGATCTTTGACGAAGTCCTGCCTCGCCATCCATTCTCTGATTTGAGCATGGTTGATTGCATTGGAATCGCAACGGTGAGTTCTTCCTTTTGCTTGAGCCTTGTTTCTTGATTCATCCTTGTTTTCATGTTTTCATGGGATGAACGTTTTGTGCATTTTCTCAGATCTACATCGTTCTAAGGGGAATCTATCATCGAGTTTCATGTATATCGATCTTCTATGATCGAGGTAGGTGGTTTGTTCTTTTCCATAGAAAGTTGATGGATATTTTGTGCAATTTTCACCAATACCCTTGAACGGGGTATTGCGTGTTTCCTTTTTTTCCCTTGTTGCTTTCCTTCTTTGCATGATTGCTTTAGTAGAGGTTATTTCTTGTGATTAGAGTAATTTCGTTGTGCTCAGATTGCTTTTCCATGCTTACTCTGCCTGTTTGGCGTTTTTCCAGTTGCCATTCCAAGTCGAAGGATAGTGGAACTGTTGTTTTATTTTTCTGTTGATACTTAGTCGATATCCAAGTAGTTCTTGAGGTTTACTTGGACGATACACACACGTTGAGCATGTTTAGTGACTCAGGACTGTGATAACCTACAGTAGTAGGCCAAAGGGAGAATTGACGGAAGGGCTTCTCCAGAGTGTCTTTTAAATCACGATGAGAGACCAAGTGGAGAATTGACGGAAGGGCTTCCCCAGAGTGTCTTTTAAATATGATGTGGGCAACATGGAGAATTGACATTGAGTGCATCACCAGAGATCCTTTAGCACGATACAACACTATAGGGGGAATTGACGGTGAGTTATTCCCCATTGAGTCTTCTTAATTTACGTAGCTGAACCAGAGGGGTGAGACTATGTGTGCCTCCCAGAGGGTTTCTAGTACTTAGAGGTTGAATGATAGGGGTTAGACTGTGAGAGCTACCCATAGGTTTACCTGTTTTCATCTTGTTGTTGGCGGATTACTTGTGTGTTATACTTGTTAGAACTGTGGATTGTAGTTGTTTACGCTTTTCCGTTTACTGCTTCTTGTTTTATTACAGCCATGTATTCTATTACTGTTTGGCACAAATATTTGGGTGATTGCTTATTGGGATTGTATCTCACACCTGGTTTGGGCCATGCTTTTTGGCCCAAGCAGACTACGTTTCTGCCGGTATAGACAAGGGAAAGCGCCCTCCTAGTTCAAGATCTTGATTGCACTAGGATCTGGGGAGCATGGGACCGAGCCACGGCTCACGATGTTGAAGAGCTTTAATTGTATTATTTTTCACTTGGTTTTAGTTGTATTTCAGCACGTTGTTGTGTTTGGTGTTTTCCATAGATACTTGTACCTGCTGAATTATTATCATCATTGTTATATATCTTCATTGCTTCCACTGTTTGGTTTCTGTTGTTGTGCATGTTGGTTGCTGCTTTCTCTATTATTGTGTTTTTCTTACCTCATATACCTTACCGAATGAGGGAATAGTTTCCCCACTGACTCACCAAGGCCCTCGCTACTAGTCAGTAGCCTCTGGCGTTTGGGGAAACATGCTTGAGGTCATGTGGAAAACCGGGTGCAAGGCACTAGTGGAGGGGCTCCGGACTCGGGATGTTACACAAGTATTCTTTGACAAACAAAAAAATAAGAGGTCGAGGTGGCAGGAAAAAGGAAAGAACTCTTCAAAAATGTCTGATGGTAAGAATCTTAAGTTTACAGTTTGTGAAAATTGTGGAAGAATGCATTTTGGGGAATGTCTTTTGAATTCTAGTAAGTGCTACCGATGTGGTAAAATGGGAGATAAGGCTCGTAATTGCACTGAAAAAGATCAGGGTAATAGTAAGACAAAATCTGATTTACATTTAGTAAAATGTTTTAATTACAATGAAATGGGTCATTATGCAAATGAGTGTCGAACAAGGAACTCAACCGAAGGAAAACAGCCAGACTACAAGCAGAAAGGGGCGGCGAAATCCACTGCAACTACTTCAGTAGATGTTGGGCCATCAAATGAAGTTGTATCGGGTACATTGTTTGTTTTTTCAGATTATGCCAATGTGTTGTTTGATTCAGGGTCTACACACTCATTCATTTCTGAAAAGTATTCTAGTAAATTGGGAATTCCATCTCATGAAATGAATACTAAACTTACGGTCAAAACACCTGCAGTAAATGTAGAGACAAAAAGAAAAAATAAGAACATTCATGTCCTTGTGTGCGGAAAGAATCAAAATGCAAACCTTATTGTTTTTCCTCTAGTAGAGTTTGATGTTATATTGGGCATGGATTGGCTTTCTGTTTATCATACTAAGATTTACTGCAGAGCTAAAGTGATTTCTTTTCAGAATGATTTTCATTTTGTGTACAAGAATGAACCCTTGCTTTTGATAGCATATCAAGAAGTCGTAAAACTCATAAAAGATGGAAATGAATGTTACCTTGCACATATTGTTAAAAACAAAGGAACTATTCAGATTAATGATATGCTAGTGGTAAATGAGTACCTCGATGTTTTTCTTAATGAGTTTCCTAGTATTATACCTGACCGGGAAGTTGAAATTATTGTTCACTTAGTTCCTGATGCTAATCTAATTTCAAAACCCCCTTATCGAATGGCTCAAATTGAACTGTTAGAGTTAAAGAAGAAATTGAATGATTTTTTAGATAATGGTTTCATTCGACCTAGCACATCATCCTAGGGTGCTCCTATATTGTTTGTTAAAAAGAAATATGGTTCAGTGAGACGTTGCATTGATTATAGGGCATTGAATAACATCACTGTTAAGAATAATTATCCTTTACCTCATATCAATGATTTGTTTGATCAACTTCAGGGAGCTCTGATCAGTATTTTTCGAAGATTGACTTGAGGTAGGGGTACCATCAGTTGAAAGTAAAAGAAGCCGACATTCCGAAGACCTCATTTCATACTAGATATAGCTATTATGAATTTGTAGTTATTCCTTTTGGTTTAACCAATCCACCTTCTGTATTCATGGAGCTTATGAATATAATTTTCCGTGAGTTGATGGATAAGATTGTGGTTGTGTTCATTTGTGATATTTTGGTTTATTACAAAAGTAAAAGAGGAACATTAAAGTCATTTAAGGGTTGTCTTAAAAACCTTAAATGAAAAGAAACTTTGTGGAAAATTTAGCAAGTGTGATTTTTGGTTACAGAAAATTTCTTTCCATGTTCACATTGTTTCAAAAAATGGCATAACTGTTGATCCTGAAAAAACAAAAGTTGATGAAGAATGGCCAAGACCCACAAATATAACTGAGATTCATAGTTTTCTTGGTTTGGTAGGGTATTACCAGAGGATTGTTGAAAACTTTTCATGGTTATCTAGTCTAATGACTAAGTTAACTCAAAAAGGTGTTAAGTTCATCTGGACTAAAGAATGTGATGATTGTTTTCAGGAATTGAAAAGGAGATTGGTGAATGCTCCAGTTTTGGCATTTCCTTCGAGAAATGGTGAGTTTGTTATCTACAGTGATGCTTCGTTGAAAGGACTGGGTTGCTCCTTAATGCCAAATAATCAGTTAATTGCTTATGCTTCACGTTAGTTGAAACCACATTATTTAAATTACCCTACACATGATTTGGAATTAGTTGCTGTTGTTTTTGCTTTAAAAAGTTTGAGACATAATTTGTATGGAGTGAAGTTTGAAATATATACTGATCACAAAAGTTTGAAGTATATATTCACTCATAAATAATTGAACTTGAGCCAGAGGAGATGGTTGTAATTAATCATAGATTATGATTTTATGATCCATTACTATCCGGAAAAAGAAAATAAAGTGGCTGATGCTTTGAGTCGGAAAAGTGATGTCTCATTATGCATGCTACGTTTAGAACATGATCCTTTGGTTTTTGATTTGATGAAATTTGGCATAGAAGTTGTTGGTGCAGGAAATTCTTCTGTATTGTGTCATGATCTAGTGAGATCATCTCTATCATAAAGAATAAAGAAAGCACAGAAGGAAGATAATGAGTTGCAGGAAAAGGTAGAGTTGGTTCAGAAGGGTAAGTTTCCTTAATTTAACATTGATAATGATTGTGTTTTGAGGATTGGAAAGAGATTATGTGTGCCTTGTGAATCATAGTTGAAGAATGATTTGTTATGTGAATCCCATAGTTATCTATTTTCTGTTCATCCTGGCAGTACTAAGATGTACAACGATCTTCGTGAGTTTTACTGGTGGGATGAAATGAAAAGATATATTGCTGATTTTTCTGTGAAGTGATTGACATGTCAGTAGGTTAAAGCAGAGCGACAGTTACTGAATGGAATGCTTCATCCTTAATTGGTGCCAAAGTGGAAATGGGAAAATATATACATGCACTTCATTGTAGGATTAACATAGACATCTCGAGGTAATAATGCAATCTGGGTTATAGTTGACTGATTGACTAAATCTTCTCATTTCCTTCCTATTGGAGATACTTTGTCTCTAGATCAACTTGCTCGGTTATATGTTAAATAAATATTCTGGTTGCATGGAGTTCCCCTCTCCATTGTATCTTATCGTGATCCCAGGTTCACTTTTAACTTTTTGAAAGGCCTTCAGAAGTCATTGGGTACTGAATAAAACTTTATTACAGCATTTCATCCTCAATCAGATTGGCAGTCAAAATGAACAATTAAGACCTTGGAGGATATGTTACGTGCTTGCTCGATGGACTACCAGGGAAGTTGGGACCAACAACTTTATTTGGATGAATTTTCTTATAATAACAGTTTTCATTCCAGTATAAATATGGTTCCATTTGAGGCAATGTATCGAAATCGTTGTCGAACTCCATATTTTTGGGATGAAGTAGGTGAAAGAAAGCTGATGGGACCAGAATTGGTAGAAGAGATGGCAGAGAATGTTCAGTTGATTCAAGAGGACATGAGAACAACTCAGAGTAGACAGAAAAGTTATGCGGATAACCAGAGGAAGGATCGTTCTTTTGAGGTAGGTAATCATGTCTTTCTCAAAGTTTTTCCTTGGAAGAGTGTGATGCGTTTTGGTAGGAAGGGAAATTTGAGTATGAGGTTCATTGGACCTTATGAAATTCTAGAGAAAGTTGGATCAGTTGCATATAGAGTAGCTTTACCCCCAATTTTATCCCAGGTACACAATATTTTTCATGTTTCGATGTTGATAATGTATATTCCAGATCCATCTCATGTTTTGAGCCCAGAGGTAGTTTAGTTGGAAGAGAATCTCTCTTATGAAGAAAAACCAGTCCAGATTATGCACTGTAGAGAGAAGGTGTTGCGGAATAAGGTAATTCACCAGGTAAAGGTTTTGTAGAAAACCATATGGTTTAAGAGGCAACGTGGGAATCTGAAAATGCTATGAGGGATAAATACCCCCACCTATTTTGATAAGTGAATAAAATTGCGATGACGCAATTTCCAAAAGGGGGGAAGGATGTAACATCCCTGGTAAATGAAGAATAATGGATTTTTATATTTATTAATATTTGTGGATTAAATATTAATTTTAGCTTAAAAGGGTTCCAATGTTCGATAGCGTACCCGATACGCAACAACGGGTTTCTTTGGAATCTTACGTTGCACACTAATAATATAATATTACTATTTGGAACGGTATTTAACTCCTAGCCGTTGTATTGGACGGAATGAAAAGAACTAACTACAATATTATTATACATGTTTGTTAAATATATTTACATTTATCAAATAAATGTCAGGGGCTTAAAAAGGGAATGAACCTACTTTTAATCATAATTTAAATTAAAATGCCGATTTGTCGCCTTTTAATGGAGAACCCTCATTAAATATATTTTTGGTTACTTTAATACATTCTAATTGACCAAATAAAATATTTCATTAAAATGGGGACATTAAATTTTACTTTGGTTAAATTTTTGGTATTTTTATGATAAAGTTAATTTTTAATGAATTGTGAAAAATATTGTATTTTATTTTAAAAGTGCTTTTTAATCTAATTTTTTTATAGGGTTATATTATCTTGTTAATTGGTTTTAAAGTGGAATTAAAATATATTTTTACTATTTAATCCAATTTTGGTCATTGGATTTATTTTCACTTTGAAATTATACATAAACAAGTATCAATCTTTTGATAGTTATTGTTTCTTAAAAACACGCTATTTGTTTTAACATTGGGAATTAATTTTAAAATTAATTAATCCCACTTCCATGCTTTGAATTTGGAAAAATAGACATCATTTTTGAATTCAGAGTATCAAATATAGCTTAGGCTGATTTTTTGGTATTTTTCTAAAAAACTTCAATTTTTGATGAATAATGACACCACTTAGTGGTAGTTAAAAACTGACTTTTTCATTTAAATGGAATTTTACCACATCTGTGAATTGAATTTTAAAAATCTGACATACATGGTTGTTATCTATAAGTAAAATATTGTTCAATAAGATGAAAATAATTTTTGATGAATAGTAACTTTTTACATTTATTTATCGCGGTTAAAGGTAAATAGGGTTATTCAAGGTTAATAGAATATTATAATCATTCAAATTTACTTTAACACATGTCCAAATATTATTGGTCGAGTCATTTACGACCATTAACATATTTGGGTCGATTTTGGGACCCCTTTAAGCCACTTGGGTGTGATAATGACAATTTAGAATAATTAACTTAAAGAAAAGACAAGAATGAGAAAAGGAAATAGCTTTTAGTAAATTAATTTTTAGAAGAGGTTATATAAATTATCTGTTTGACTATAAATATTCATAGGAAATATATAAAGAGTTACTAAATCATGGTATTTTTTTTATAATTTTTAGACATCATATAAATTAAATTATTTGTGACACAATAATGATGCAGTCTTTAACTCATTAATAGCTGATTTAATTAAATAATATTATAATGATTAACATATTACCCAAAATAGGTCCAATTCGGATTGGATGATTTTATTTTGATTATTAGTCATCTTAGATTCTACCATAATGATTTTGGACCATTAGAAACTGAATATCATTATATTATAAAATAATATTTTCACTCTTTCATAATGATCCCCTCCTCTCCATTATAAAAAGAGACCACTTCTATGCAATTCATCACACCTCTCAAGCCATTTGGCTCATCTAATCTCTGCCCGATTAATCTCCCTACATCCCTTTCCTCCTCCTAGAAGCCTTACCTTAGGCAGAAGGCACTTAATAAGTCCTTTTGGTTTCAAACAATGGAAGTTTCCTAAATTAAAGGTAACATTTTCTCTGAAATGTTTTTCTTTTATTTTTCTTCTCCAACCCCTAAACTCTTTTTATTTCTTTTCTTTTGTAACAACAACAGTATCCTCAATATACTAGGATGTATTTATTATACGGATTCGAACTACAGTTACACACACATCCATCTAATGGATGATGAACATAATGTTTCTGTGGATGGAAAATTAACGCCTCACGAAACAATGATTGTTCAATTACATCTTACCACCTCTCATGGTGGCCAATATGATGGCACTGTATTTATATATGATATATATTATGTTTATAATTTATTTATTCTTCTGTACTTCCCAATTATATCAAACCTTTATGGTTTCCATGGTGGGTAAATACGATATTCTCATTTGAGGAAGTGCGGACTACCGCCCCCGCAAAGTGATGTGACTCGTTAATGACCTATGTGGGATGTATAAAGGATAGATTTAATGATATTGTATATCATATTATACTGGAATTAAAATATAACTATGTATAATTATGTTATAATTCCATTAAAATAATAAATATAAATGAAAGTAGTGTTCATGCGTACGTACGGCTTACCGTCTCCATGAACGGTGCATTTCATTTCATACTTCCAAATGCTATTTACTATTATAAATACATGTACATGATGTACATATATGATATATATGATACCAAAATCATGAATATCATTCTAGATATAATGAACCTTTTACCACGTGAACAACATGTAATTATAAGAAGTCTATTTTTGACTCAAGTACCAAATATCGACACAATGAACGTTATTAACTTAAATGATTACATAATTATTATAACATGGTAATAAGTGATATAAAAGGAATAATAAACTTAAAAAAGGTTCTTAATCAAGTAGAAATTAAATTTAGTTTATTATTAAGTATATTAAAGAAGGAATGGGTCAAGTCGGACACGAGGTAAGGGACTTCCTCTCAATCTCTTTTCATTGAGGCATTTCTTATACACGACTTTATTTTATACGATGTATAAACCCCTTTGACATTTTATTTTATCCAAAGGGAATCTATTTATACAAATCGTTTTACTAAAAGACAAAAAGGAATGTTTTTTTAAGCAGTGACAATGACCTTTTCGCCGCCGTGAGAATTATTTGATCTTTGGCTTCCTTAACAAGCCGGAATGTTTTTAAAAGGAAAAATAAATACCAAATACTCTTTTTACATATTTTGGTATTGAAAATGATTTTGAGAATGGATTTATTATTTCAATATCTTGAAATGATATTTTATTATTCCAATGTGAAAATTTTATCTTTCATTTATGCTTATGTTATGTGTTAAGATCATGTCATGGTTCTGGGGAATTATTTACGTATATGGGTGGTTCCGTGATAAACCTAGGACGGGTGAGCCCGAGATAGATCTCCAATGCATTGGGTAATGTGATGGAGGTAAACTTGAATTTTTCTCCTAAGAGATTTAGGGAATATACTGTGATGGGTATTCCAATGTTACTTCCTATGTAGCTGTGTTGGCTACAATGTAAGTATGGTATGGATGCCACAAGATACCTTTATGATTTATGATTTCTTTGTGTCTTTCATAAATCTTATGATTTCATGAGGAAAGTAAAAGAGTTCATGTTTTGTATGTATTTATGAACAAATGTTTTCATTCAATATTTTATAACCCTTACTGAGCCTTTTATGCTCATCCCATGTTTTGAAATATTTTTCACATGACTTATAGATGAATAGGGTCAAGGATTGGATCAAGGAAAAGCAATGCTCTCTTTAACATGCAATTAGACATGAATTTTTTTTGAAGAGTTTTTATTGTATGAAAAAAGTGGATTCTGGGTAGAAGTGCCTACATTGTAATATTTTGAGATTTAATAGTTATGTTCTAATTCCCTAAAACTCTAAACATGAAAAGATCCTTAATGAGAATTATTCATATAATTCCATATTATGTAATGATTAAGGTCGGGTCCTTATATATATAGATTATGATTTATTATTGTAAAATATATATAAAACATAAGAACAAAAATATTATTCTCATTTCATGAAAGGGTCACAATTCAGTGTATGATATTGTAATAATGGAGGAACATCCTATTAATTAAATCATCAATATGTGAAATATTCAAAAAAATTTATGGTTTTTTAATTGATCAATAATGACTTCAACATGATAAAAAATTTCAATAACACACCTATTAATTTTTTTGGATGATTTAATCTATGAGAAATCATTATAATAAAAATCTCTAATATCTATTCATCATATTATTTAATTTGAGAATTTTTATATTTTTTTTATAAAATAATATGAAATTTTTATTATGTGTTTCAACAAATTATAGCTCATTTATGTTACATTGTTGTAAAATCATTCATAGTGGATGTATTTTTAAATAAATATATATTACAATACCCAAATTTCATTTGATATGATCATCTTACATATCTCATGTACCATTAATGACATATTTTATATTATTCGATTGTATCTTACCTGAATAAAGTATCATATTAATTTTTTAATTATATGTAGTCAGAATCATACATACTAGGAACATAATAAGATATCCTTATATTAGTTGGAATATTGATTTCATATTTGAAAAACCAATCTTATGTGGGTTTTATTATTATATAAATATTTTCATATTAAATTGATGTAATACCATATTTAGGGTATATAAATTATGAAAGACATAATTATTATGAAAAATTGGAAATATTCTAGAATTATTATATAATAATGGATTAGATCCTCCAACACATGTTCACCAAGCCTCATTATTTCTACTCTAGTCCATCACAACCTCTTCAAATAACCCCACACATGGTCTATTTAATTTTTGGAGTTAATATTATTATATTAAAAATATCTTTCAATTAATTGTATTATAAATCGAATAAATACTGATGTAGAGTTTTTCAATAACATATCTACCACTATATTTTTAACATTAACTATATACTTCTAAAACATTTGTCAAAGTGATTTATAAACTTTTTTATATATCCATATATCTTAACATTGTATTGATGGTATATACACAACTCTATATATCTTCTCTAGACATATGTTTCTTCTTATAATAAAATTAACCAATACATCAGTAGTTATCTTTAGAAAAAAAATTCACTATCTATCTTCCATTATCAAATAATCCAGGAAAAAAAATATAAAAAATGATTCTCAATCATTAGAAATTTTTGTAGAAAATATGTTAAATATTGAGTCTTCAAAAATAATTGGGGTAATCTTGGAATATATCCCACTAATTGTTCCAATGGTGGTATCAAATTAATCAATATTTATTACCCATGAATATACATGCTTATTAAATTTCTTCATTTTTTGTACAATCATTCCCATACACATCACAAAAGAACATTTCATAAATAATTAAAATGATTCATAACAACAATTCTAATTGAAAAAAACGTAAAAATGCTCCAAAAGGGCACTTCAATATCCAAATTTTTATCTGTTATGAGTTATTAATTTACACCAATATAAAATGTTAATTTGTCCCATTGAATTGATAATATATAAGAATGTGCATGTGTATCCTCCACATAAGGACTATATGAGTGTAACAAGGGTATTTCTCCATTTTAATATAATAATTTTAAAAACACTTCTTCCCCTATTTATTTTTTGACATTCACACTACTCAGTTTTTTCCATTAGAGAAGAGATATATCACATGATGCAAATTAATGTTATATATACTAATAAAATTTATTTATATGTACTCTAACCCCATGTTAATTGTAATGGTGATTAATTTAGAAAATAGATTTTACTATTAATTACACAAAATGACATACAAACATTAAAATTGAATACTCTAGGGGCTATCTAAATGAATATTAAACAAAATTTCTTGAACCTAAATTCTGTTTAACAATCACATAAATATAATTAATGTTATAGATATTTTATTGTATATTTTTTAGACAATAACACCCCCTCGATAAACATATCAAATATTAGTTATAATATTTACAAGGTAAAACACACATCACATACTTTTTATTATTGTTGTTTTTATATATGTATATTGTTTAGAGATAGAATAAACCACTAGATGATTAAAATATTATATTTACCCTCCATCAGTGATGACCTCCAAAATTCATAATCTTTTTTGTAACCACATAAAATATTATCCATGGTAGTCAAAATTTTTTATGACTTATATATATTACAACATTATATATTTCCCTATTTATTATTATTTGCCATATACTCCCTTTTTCTATGATGAACAATAAAAAATAAATTAGGAATAAATTGGGTCTTTATTTACTCATTAATGTTAGAAAAATTTATGAGGTTTATTTATAAAAAAATACACTTTTTTAGAGGTCTAATGTGTCTTCTTTCATTTATTATTGTGTTAGCATTTAATATATGAACTTGTTAATCATTCAATAGCATTGGTATATCATTCATTTCCATTGTCCTTTTATCAATAATGGATTTATTAAATTAATCTTATTAGGCACAATCATAATTTTTATCCATAAATTTTTTCCAAACCTATACCAAATGAGATTGTTATATTTTTAATCACCTAATTGAGGGTTGGGCATCCTTCGTTTTTGGGTTGAATCATTCCTTGTGAAAACATCTTTGAAACAAAGAGAAGTAATAATATTTCATTTATATCAATAAAATTTCTATTTGACAAGATAGAAAAATAATATTTCTAAAATCTCAATTTTGAAAATGCTTTTACCATCAACACAATTCCTTAATAATTGATGGTTTATCATTATTTTATAACCTAACATAAAATTGGAATTATTTATCATGACATTCAAAAAAACATCCATCAATACAACAATTTTATAAATTGAATATTTAATTATTTATTTCATCTTTACACCACCATTCTTAAGAATAATTGAAAATTTAAAATAGTCCATGGTATATCATATCATATAATAATGGGAAAATTTATTTCTTATTAGTTGGATATCTAATTTTTAAGTCCATTTGGATGTGAACTTCAAAACAGTATTCTTTTATATATATTAATAGAAAACAATAAATTTTCATTTACATTTTTTATTTAACGGCCTTGATTAGATATAAATATAGGATTTATATCATGTTACTATATACAATAATTTTTCATACTAGTGGATTATATTTTTCCAAAAATCACATAAATTATCAAAATATTCTAATAATATATTTGAATACATTTTATCACTTTTATAGGAAATTTTATTTCCAATATTTTTCTTTTACTTTAAACTATAATCATCAATTTATTAGGTTTCTAAAAACTAAGATATAAAAAAATTATTTTCCAAAAGTCAATTGGTATATGGTTAAACATAAAACGGTAACAAAATTGTCTATTTAACCACATCTTTATCTGGAACATGATATCTTGGTTGATATTAATGAATTATATTTTTTGATGAAAATTCCTAATATTTGGACATCATTTGGGTAGATTACTTTAGATGTATATTTATACATTAATTCATGATGATGTGGTGAATCTGTTAGAATTTCTATCCTTTCATATTTTTTCTGATTATTACTTTTTACAGCAATGTATGTCAAAATATAGTCATAATATTAATGACTAGAAAATGAGTTACGTTTATTCATGATATTTTTGATAATTTTCCATGACATTTTTACCAAATATTATCCCTAAAAATATGTGTCTTTTAGGAAGAAAAAACATCTCAAAAACAATTCTCTCTTGACAGCTATTTATTATTTTCCAAACTATATAGCATCCAAATTTATCATCATGACATCTTTTATGATACTTTGGAATAATGATATTATTTTTATAATAAAATAACATCAAAATATATCTTCATTCTTAATTCACTTTATGAGTTTGATCTATATTAGTTATACATTGATTAAAAATTATGTTATTAGGTTCTTTTACTATCTTTATTTTTGAACTATAGTTTTTCACATTTTCCATCTATAATGGCTTTTTGTAACTTATCACCCACATGGATAGATTAATTAATATTTTTCAAGAACTAAATTTTAACAAAAAACCCATTTTCACTCGTCATTATGAAAATAAAAACATTTTTTATCTGAGATGTTATTTTTTTGATCTCATCTATATGGTGAGACTTCTAAACTTTTATAGATTCTCAGACAAAGCATATTCCAAGGAATATACATATAAATCAAATTTTTTAGTGTCTATATTTACTCCCTAGATGAACTCATATATATATGTGACTATATTAATATTGAAATATAGAAAATATTTATTAACTATAGGGAAGAATTAGTCAACATATTCTATATAAATACTTACACATCATGATCATATTTTATCTATAAGAAGAATATAAATCAATATATTCATCCTAAAATTTACCAAACATATTTTATTTTTTCTGTCATTCCTACACATGCATGATTGGTATTTTTATTTATTTTTATAGAATATATAATTATCATATTTCCCACGATAATAGATGAATCCATTAATATTAAATTAACATGGATGGAAGTATATTAATCCATATGAGGCTATTAAAAACTCAATTAATATCTACACATCACGTAGTCTATTGTATAAAATATTAAATACAGTTTTGGATACAAAAATAGTTAATATTTCAAAAATACTCATGATTTTTATTATATATTTTTCTACAGTTAAATAACGTATGAGTAGCTTAACTTGTAACAAATCCAAATCCAAAATAACAATTGTGTTACGTTAAAAACATTATTAAAAACATTAGTTTTATTATATCTATTTTTTTGATATTCATTGATTTAAGTAGTATATAAACACTACATAAAATATGTAAAACTAAATAATGGTATTTTAATATTCATATGCTATTGTTTCTTCATTTTTTTATTCATGGTATAATTATAATTTTTTATTTTCAATATATGTAATTATATAATATATAATGATTTTTATATATGTAATAGTAATGTTAAAATTAGGTAATGGTGTATATTTTTTTATAAATAAAATTATGTTACAACCATAAATATTAGTTACTTTAATAAAACCATTTTTTATGAAATATTATTTATAAATAGTTATTCTTAAATTAAAGAGCTATATTATAAATCGGTTATACACTGTGATTTTAATGAATATATAATAACAAATTAACCCTAATTTTTTTATTAATTATTGTTAAACAATATAAATAAAATTTATTTATAAAACATCGTTTTTGAACACCTTTCGACACATAATATGTTTTAATTAAAATATTAATTTTCTAATATTTATGTTTTAATTATATTTTATGGAAAAAAGTAATATTTTTTAATACAGAAATTGTTTAATAAGGGTCATCATTATTTTTAATGTTAAAATTATAATAATGAATAATATCTAATCCAGATTTATAAGTGTTAAAATGATTAATCAAATGTGTTTCGAATTTCATAAAATCTAGTTGACACATAGAATTCATTAATGCCTTTGTAAGGTTAGAAATTCATACATAAATGTATCAATATAAATTAAATTCCTAACTCACCTAACCCTCATGAAATTCCATTCTAAACCCTTACCCATATATTCTTATAATGGTTTTATGTCTTTTTTTACAATAAATGGATATCACATCCACTCTTTTCAAGCCTTCACCCACAGTTCAATATTTTCATAAAACCCATAACAATTTAACTAACTGATACCACATCAACATATATAGGACTTATATCTCCAAAAAAGTACATTATGTCTTTCATTTTCAAAGGATACATCAAGAGATGATTCAAATTCCTAACATATGTCATAACAATCCTTTATCTACCTTCTGGTATATTTATCATCCACCCCTCCAAACCAATTATAAATATATTTATATATGAAATAATTTAAAATAATAATAATTTAATTTAATTATATTTTTGGTATATCCATTATCTATTCATCTACATTTCAATCAAAAAACACTAAACATTTTCATGTCTGGAAAACCACCTCTATGAAATATATAATTCATTTTTTATTTCAACGCATAATGTATAGTTTTGGAAATAGGTTAATGAATATAAATTTTATTTATGTTTTTATATATTCAAGGTAATTATAATTATGATGTTTTATTTTTACTATTATTAAAATAATTATTGTGAAGAAACTGCCAAAAATTAATAATTTGATATAGAATAATTTTTTATTTCTATGTGAAATATTATTTTTCATATATATTATTCCAATAAATATAAAAAATATGGTTTTATTACATTAATAATATCAAAATAAAGTCATTTTAATATTCTAGTAATGATATTACAACCAAAGGATCTATTCTATAGCCATTCTTACACATAGATTGTTGTATACCATTGTTAGGTTGTTTTTACCACCAACATGAATAATGATATAAATTTATATAATGTGTGGTTTTATAAAGATATAAATTTAAATTAATAAATAAATAATACTTTTTTTGCTATTATTAATTTAAATATTTAACTCAATATTTATGTCACTACTGTTTTATTGTTATTAATCAAAAAAACACGGTCTTCATAATTTAATCTACAAGAATAAAACATAAATATTAATTAAATTAAAATATAATTTTCCAAAATATTGTATGAAAAAATGTAATGATCATTGAATGATCGGAGAATGATTACAACTGGGAGAATAATGAAGAACTACACTGTGATTGTGAATGTAGTATAAAGCAATCAAGATTTCATAACATGTAGAATTTAAAATTGATAAGAACTGACTAATATTAAGGATGAGAATAATTATAAATTATGTTTATTAATTTTTTTTGATATTAACAATTTTATGAAAAATTGGATAACAATTTTAAATTTTTTATATAGTATGTTATATCAATTTCTCGGAATTCAATAAAATCATTAATGGAAATTTGGAAACTCCAATCTCATTCTTTGAATTATATTGATTATTTTAATCAAAAAATATTAATGTACCCATATATTCATTTATATACATTTTACATCTAATGGTAAATTGTGTATCCCTTGGTAACATTATTACGTAACTCAAATTCTATTCCTTGAATGATTTTATTTTCCAAAAAATTTCAAAATATTTTCTTCATAAGGGTTGAATTCAATCAAATCGAACATGAATTCAAGTACACATTTTTATTAACCAAATGGTATAAATTAATAAATTCAAATTAATATATATATATTTATAAATTTATACAAAAAAAAATCATGAGTTTTTCATATATTTCTTTTTTGGAAAATCTTTCTTACTCTTTTTTATGATTTAGATTTGTTTTCACTTTATCTCAAATTGAAAATAGTATCCAATATTTTATGTTTTATATACGAAAATATAAATTATTTTATAATGATTTAAATTGGGAACATTTAAGTTTCTATGAATTCATACGGTTTGGTGGGTAAATCATGTTGTACAACTTGAAAATTAACATAAAACAATTCTTATTTTTGTATCATAATGATTAGATGAATTGATGTTGTCATATGGAACACATGTGTAGGCATAATAATTACGAGATAGGTGGAATCTATATACCCCCAAAATTCATTAGGTATTTTTTAGATCTCTTGAGGTAATGGTGAAATGTGTAGTGATGATTGATCCAAAATGGAAAAATTGTTATGATTTTAGTTATGCTATTGGATGAAAGTTATGATGCCTACTATTTTATTTAGAAATTTTTTTGATGCACGATCCACAATAGAAAACTATTAGTGATTACTTACCATATATAAGAACATCATCTGGATTCATGATCTTCTTTTGGAAAAAGGTTTTTATTTGTTATCTAATATGATAAATATGTTGGGATTATTTATTTATATAGTTTTGTTTCGAAGATTATATTGTTCCCAAACTCTATTGATATGTGACAATTGTATTCTCTTTGGATCATCATTTTACTATAATATATTCCAATTAATTGTTCCAGGTTATATGTATTCTCAAATTAGATTATTTGTTTCATCTATATTACAATATGAACAATGTTTATGATTATATTTTCTTGATGTTTTATATTTATCTCAAATTTATGTTTTCCCATATGATAATTACCTCACCTAGAATATCATGTATATATTTTTATTTTCACATTATAGAGAATTTGGGCTCAACCATTTCTTATATTTTCATTTACTTTTTGAAGGAGTATTATTTTTCATGGGAGACATTTAGATAAATACCTAATAAGGTTTCATTTTAGGGAAATATTCTCATTTATTGTAAAATAATATTTTTATGTATCTAGTCTGTAAATATACTAATCATCTCAATTCTCATGGTATTCAGTTAATTTTATAATAAAATTTTTTAACATGGAAAATCATGTATTATAAATAAATTATTACCATGGGTTACCTCCGTTGGTATAAGAGGGTGTTTTTGTAATTTTTTTAGATTGATATAGTTGCAATTATTATTATTGTTAGATAACTTGATTGAAATCCTTAATTATGAATCCATGTAAAGGCTGATATACTATATTTTTTTAAGTAATGATTTTTTTGTTTTCTTGTAATATATCAATATATAGACACTACATGATAATATAGGTTATAAAAAAAATTTACTTACTAATAGTATACCTGATAAAAAAATTAGTTATTAATTCTATCATCATGTGGAACAAAAAAAGGGAACTAAATACACACTTGGTTTGACAATCAATGAGGATATTCATTGGATAATCCTTTTATCATTAAATTTTTTTATGAAGGATTGATTTCATAGTTACATTGAAGAAGTATGGTGAAAACTATAAGACAACCCATATTAATGTAACATGATATTGATATATGAATTATAGAATAACTTGATTATGTATAAGTGTAAAATGTTTTATGATTGAATCACATGTATATTGTTTTCTTTGACAATCTAATTATGATGTTATTATTATGACACTCAAGGAAACACATTTTGGTATTAGATATGATTGAAATAAGAATGAACGTTGATAAAAACAACTATTAGAGATTTTTGGATCCAATTATTTGAGGGAAATTAATCACTATAGACAATCTATTGTATAGGAATATACTTATATGTTTCATGATACAATACATTTTCATCTCACAAATAATGAGGTTGATTTTTCAATTGAACTCATTCCTTGATCCATTCTAATAAAAAAGTGTCCATATATATTAGAACCAATTTAATTTTAGGAATTAAATAATAGCTAAATGATTATTTATTCAATAGTTTTATATTCCCTAGTCCTTCATCAGGTAGAGCATTGATCCACTTTTTATGGATAAATGTTCATAAATGTGTCTTATTATTAACTATTATGAGATTAAAAAGAACCAAAAATTGATATAATTTTTTTTACCACTTATCCAAAACATGTCTGAGAAACTAAGATTAGATTATAAACTATTGAAATTATAACATTGATTAGTATATCATCATTTGAGGGTAAAAAGGTGTGATATTCCAAAAACAACATTTTGAACAAGATATTAAGAATATTCATTCACACTAATACTGTTTAGAATGACTAATGTCATGTTATATTTATGGATACAAATAATATATTCTTTATTTGATAGCATGATCGATTTTTGGATATAATTATTGATTAAATTATTATATAATCAAAATCAATTAAGAGCATAATGAAAATTTTCAAATTATCTTAAATACTTTATGAATTGATAAAATATATTCAAAATTTATCATGTGTGAATTATAGATGAATTAATTTATAATTCATGGGTCATGAAATCATATGAAATTTAATATTAGTAGATCCATTGATAATGAATGTTATCAAGTAATATCCTAGACTGAACAGTATAACCAAGATATATCGTTTTATTGGGTTAGTATGGTTTTATCAATTCATTATGTGAAATATTTTATGGCTATCAAATAAAAACACATTATTATCAAGTAAGGGAGTGAATTATTTTTTTCTAAGGAAATATGATGAATTTATCAAGGGACTAATGTAGAGGTTGGTCACTACTCATGTATGTACATTACCCAATAATAGAGAAGGGATTATAATAAGTAAATATTTTTTAAAAATGGCTTGGTTAGAATACTTATGTAGAATGATAATGTAATTGATTATACCAAACACTAATTAATAAAACATGTGAAAATTTACACCTTCATGATTTGTAGATAGGGAATAAAATCTTTACAATATTGATCATCCAACATTATCCAAATATTGAAAAATATGGTATATATAAAAATACTAATATAATTAAATATATATATTTAAATCAAAGTAATATAATAAAAACCAATGTTTTAGGTTGTAATTGAAAAAAGAAGACAACTTTTTATTAAATTACCACCCTCAGTATAGAAAATTGTGTCACAAATGATCATTGTCAGAAATTCCATGTTACATTATCTGTGATGATGATTTAGAAAGATATAATACTAATATATTATTATAGGATGAATCATGAATTCATAATCGTAGGAGATAAATATTATCTTTATAAATTGAATACTAAACCATCCCTTCATACAATGATCAATGTATGAAAATGGTTATTTAGAGTTAGAAAAAATGTTGCAAATATTCTATAGTTAAACCATTATAATGATGGTGAAATATGGGTTGGAAACTAAATATGTGTACCATGAAATTTGGAATTTAAGAATAATCATTTTGTTTTTTCACATAAATCATCTATATTTTTTTCCAGGAAGTAAGAAGATGTATATAAACCTAAAAATAAACATATTGTGCGATATAATGTAGAATAACATTACACAATTTGTTTCTTGAGGATTAGTGTACCTAAAATATACGTATCAATGATGAAAATCCTTCATGTTAGTTGCAACCATTATCTATACCAATGCAGATATGGGAAAACATCATAATGAATTTCATCCTTGGACTACCCAAATTGTATGCATTCCATAATGATATTTGGTTAATATTCATTCATACTGAGAATTTAGTGCATTTTATTTCCATCAATAAATATTTTTCCCTTTAATAAATCACTACGATATATATAATGGACGTTGGGAGGCTGAATGGAGTAACACTATATATTGTATCTGATTCTGATATATGGTTTTCCTCATGATTTTGACGAATTACTCGAAAATAATTTCAGGGTTAAATGATTTTTATTGATGACTATCATCCATATATATATATATATGTTATAATGGACCATTCTAAATCATAAGTATATTCTATGATATTGTTCAATAGATATCCAAGGATGTTGGTAACAATACATCCCCTGGAATATTTCTCATATAAAAATTGTTTCCATTATAGAATTAATATTTCCCAATATGAGGAATAGTATAATAGAATTTCAGGGACACTAATATCTAGTAATTTTGTTAGAGAGAAGAGTTTTATTGGTGAAATGCATTTCAACGAAATGACGGAAATGGTTCAAAATAGTTGGTGACATATGAATGATACTCAATGTAACACCCCAGGTAAAAAAAGAATATGACAATTTTATATATATCAATATTTGTGAATAAAATATTAATATTAATTTAAAGGGGACGCTATGCTCGATGGCGTACCCAATATGCAACAATGAGTTTCTTGGGAATCTTACGTTGCACTCTAATAATAAAATAATATAATTTTAAATGGTAGTTAACGCCTAGGCATTGTAATGGTGGGAATGAACATAACTAAATACAAAATGATTATATATATTTTTTCAAATATTTTTACTCTTTACAATAAATGTTAGAGGATTAAAAATGCGAATGAATCCATTTTAAGCGTAAACATTCTAATATTCTTTAAAAGGTCGATTAACCTCCTTTTGATAGAGACACTATTTTAAATCCACTTTTTGACAATTTTATGTGTTATATTTGACAAAATAAAATTCTTATTTAGAATCGGGACATCAAAATATTCTTTGTGTAAATTTTTGGTATCATTCTGATAAAGTTCATTTTTTAATGAATAGTTAAAAATGTTGTATTTTAATTCAAAACCTCTTTTTAATGTAATTTATTTATATGAATAGATTATCTTTTGAATTGTTTTTAAAGTAAAATTAGAATATATTTTTATTATTTCATTCAATAGTGGTCATTGAAATTAATTTCACTTTGAAATCGGACATAAACTAGTGTAAATCTTTTGATACGTATTGTTTCATAAAAACACACTATTTGATCTGACAGCGGAAATTAATTATTATATTATTTAATGAAAATTATATGTTTTGAATTTTGTAAAATAAAATTTATTTTTGAATTCGGAATATCAAATATAGCTTAGGGTGAAGTTTTGGTATTAAACTGAAAAACATCAATTTTTGATGAATAGTGAAACCACTAAGTGGTACTTAAAAACTAATTTTTCATTTAAAAGAAATTTTACCACCTATTTGTTTTGAATTTCAAATATCCTACATACATGGTTGTCATTAAGAAGTAAAATGTTGTTCAATGGGATTAAAATATTTTTTTGGTGAATAATAACTTTTAAGTTTTTAATCACGATTAGAGGTAATTAGTGTAGTTTAAGGTAAAAATAATGTTTTATTAATATGGGATGATCTTGAAACGTGTTCTACCCTTATTGGATGTGTCATGGTTGAAAAATTAAATCAATGGGTCAACTTGGGGTCCCCATGGAGCCACTTTGGAAGGAAAATTACATTAATATCTTTTTATTTAATGTTAAAGTAAAAATTTCACAAACATGAGTTGTTTTTCTAAAACAAATTTTAAGTTGGGTTATACAAGTCAGATGTTTGACTATAAATAGTTATTGGAAAGCTAAAAATATTTCCTACATCGAAGTATTTTTTTATAATTTTTAGACATTAAATATGTTAATTTATTTATGACATAATGATGATGCAGCGATTACCTCATTATTTTATGACTTAAATAAAATGAAATGATAATGTAAAATCTATCACCTACACTTGTAAAAAACCTATTGGATGGTTATATTTTGAACCCTTATCACTTTATAAAAGGCCCCCACCTATACCACATTAAAAACACCTCTCAAGCCTTTGGATCAGCCAACCCCTGACAATTTCATCTCTCCACATCCCTCTCTTCATCATTGAAGCATCACATTGGGCAGAATCCTTTCCAAGGAAGCCTTTGTGCTTAAATCAAAGAGAGTTACCTATTTTAAAGGTAGTGTTCTCTTTTGTGTTATTATGTTTTATTTTGTTTCTCCAACCCCCTAAAATCTTTATACACTTTTCTATTGTAACAAAAACAGTATCTTCAATATACTAGGATGTTGTTATGTGGAGGATTCGAGCTACACTTACACACACCTTCGTCTAATGGTTAAAGAACATACAGTTTCTGTGGTTGGCGATTTTCTGCCTCACGAAACGATGATTGTTCAATATTCATTTACACCTTTAATGGTGGCCATAATGATGTACCTATATTTTATATATGTTATATATGGTATTTATGTTTACTATATGCTTCTGTATTTTATATTTAAAACATAACTTTATTCTTTTCATGTTGCTAAAATGCGATAATTTCATACGAGGAAGTGTGGACTACCGCCCCCTCAAGTGATTTGACTCGTACATGCAATACCTGTAATGTATAAAGAATAAAATAAAAGAACATATGTGACCTATATAACATATATATTATACTGTAATTATAATATATATATATATATATATATATATCATTTATTTTTAATTCCATTAATATGACAAAAAAATGAAAGTAGCGTTCATGCGTACGTACGGCCTACCGTCTCCATGAACGGTGCTTCTCATTTTTTATCTCCAAATGATATTTAATAGTATAAAATGAATATGTATTGGATATATATGATATTATAATCAATAATACTATTTTGGAAATTATTTACTTATAACTAAATGGGCAATCATTTTTCGAACAAGTTCATTTTTGACTCATTTACCAACCATCGGCAAAAACGTCTGATATGAACTAACGTTATTAAAAAATTATTATAACATTATAATATGTGATATGAACTGAATAATAATCTTTAAAGGAGGCCCTTAGGAAATTATAAATTGACTAATGTTTATTATTCAGGAATATAATGAAATGAACAAGACAAGTCAGACATGAGGTAAAGGATCCTACTCCTCTGTTTCTTTTTATGTAAACTATTTTATGTCAATCATTTTAAGATAATATTTCTTGTGATTGGGATGTTATTTTATATTAATCTTACAGTAATTTTTATTTTCATATGATGAGAGACTCTATTCTCTCTCGTCAATCCATTTTTGTAAGTTATAAGTGGTGCAGTTAGGCTGTCGAGTTTTCATAAGGTATTTTTCATCTCACTTTTAATCCCGTGAGATTTATGCTAAATTTTCCAAAATTTACTTTGAGTGGTGTATGTACTGCACATTATTTTACTCATTGTGAGTATTTACATCAATTTTGTATTGTCCTTCTTTCACGGGGTGTATGTTTCGAAAGATACCAATGTCGGTAAGGGAACCTTTCACCCTCATCTTTTTTAAAAGACTTATTTTGTTATGTCTTTTAATTCACATAATATTATGATGAGATATGTTCTTATATATCCTTATTGATTTAAATTTTATGTCCAAGTGAGGAGATACACTTTTAATCTCTCATCAACTCATTTTATGAATTTTGTAGTGATGTCATTAGGATATCAAATTTTTGCAAGGGAACTACATAACCCAATTTTGATTCTTTGGGATAAGCTTGAACTCCTTGAATATTTCATTCTATGAATATGTGTGAATAACCTCTGATTGTTTTACACATAATATACACTTATATTTGGTGTATTAGTTTGTCACACATAATTATGTAATTGATTTATCTTTAATACAAGGATACCGTCTTTGTACGGGAATTCATCTCAATCTCCATTAATTGAGGCATATTTTGTTTTATACACAACCTTCTTTTATACGGTGTATAAACCCCTTTGACATTTACGTTTATTCAAAAGGAATATTTTTTATACGAAGAGTTTTACTAAACGGAAAAAGGGAATGTTTTTGTCGTACGTATGTGGCGACAACTTATTCTCCGCCGTCGTGACCGTTATTTGAGTTTCGGCTTCCTTTACAAGCCATACATTTTTTTAAATGAAAAATAAATACCATGTTTTACTTTTCTTTTATTTTCGTATGGTTTTCATAATGTTTTTATTATATCAATGTGTTGTATTGATATCTTGTGATTGAAATGTGGAAATGTTATGTTTCCTTTATGCATGTTTTATGTGATAAGATTATGTTATGGTTCTTGGGCATTATTATGAAGACGAGTGGTTCCGTGATAAACTAAGGGTGGGTGAGCCCGATATAGCTCTCCAATGCATTGGTTAATGCGATGGGGTTAGAAATTAAGGTTTCTCCGAATAGATTTAGGGAATATACTGTGATGGGTATTCCAAACGTAACCAAGAGGGTTACTCCCTACGTAAGAATGACATGAATGCCTCAAGTTACCTTTATATCTTATGATTTATATTATTTATTCATGATTTTATGGGGTATGTTAATGTGATTATGTTTTATGTGTAAAGTATGATTTCATTCTTATGTATTCATGTACTCATGTTTCCTTTCCATATTTTTATATCCCATACTGAGCTTTCTATGCTCATCCCATGTTTTTTAAATTTTTTTCACAGGTCAAGGGATATGTACATGATATGATGATAGTATTAAGGAAGTTTCATGAAAGAATCCATGTTTTATTTTAAATATGTTTCCTTTGATTGGGAAAAACGAGTACTATCTTTTATGTAACCATTTTGTTTAAATGTGGAATGTAATTCTTGATTTATGATCTAATTCTCGAAAACTCTAAACCAGAAAAGATCCTCAATGTGAATTATTCATTTAATTCAATATTAAGTAAGGTTTAAGAATGGGGACTTATATTTGGTATCAAAGGCAGGTTTAGACAACATTAGGGATTATGTGTTTTTGTTAGACACATGATTAGTCCCTATATCTATTATTTCAGTTAAATCCTTGTTTTAAAACTTTTTTCAGGTCATGTAAAGTCGGCTACGAATGGAAGGAGAAGGATCTCAAACGACATTCCTATCTCATCCTGATGACATGCTTTCAATAATTATGTCAAAGTCATGTTCGGATGATTGTGAAACTTTTTCTAGAATACAACTCACTTGCAAGCAGTTGTTTGAGATATCAAACACCTCCACTATACCTCATTATCATCATGGATCATGGGTTTTATTTAGATAAATACTATTTTCTCAATATTCTCATATTTTCAAGAAAGGTAAATATTATCATGGTATACTCAAATATTTTACCTTATCACAATAATTTGAAGAATATTAGGAGTTTAAAAATGGTGCTGAGGAAGGAGACCCTTGAGAAACCTCTTTATATTTTCTTTTAAAATATAGTCTCTCAGCACATACTTATGGTATTTTAAAAGGACCAATAATAGAAATATTGAACTCCAATTCTTTCGGACTATTTTATAGATATCATGTTTTATCAGATGTTTTGGAATTATATGTCATAAATGATTATTTTCCAAAACTGTTTTTCTGTGAACACACATATGACCCATGTTGTACAAGTTGTATTTGGATGGAGGAAGCAAATGATTTTTAAGGATCTCTAAATCATTTTTGTAATTCATGGGACTTCTACCTACGTGAGCAAGATGATAATGAAACCGAGTGGACGCCCTGATCAAGGTATGATGTTATTCATTTTTTGAATCATTTTATTTTATCTTATGGTGGTGATATAAGAATTCAAGGATTAAGATGTTGAGATTATAATGAATTTGGATGAAATGAGAGGTATAAGAAAACTATTGAGATTAAAACATGTTAGGGTTATTTTTGGAGTTTAATAAAAAGAACAACACGCAGACTGTGTGACAACCCGTCGCGTCGGACAAAGCTGCGGGAATTGAACCAACAACCAAAGTCCAACTGGTATTTATCACCTACCACTGGACTACGTGATGTCCCTGGTTAGTTTGACTGATTATTTTTAGTTATATGATTTTATGAGTTAATAGTAAGTTGATTTGGGTTATTTATGGAAATTTATTAACCTATTATGGAGGATATGTGATTAGGTTAATTAATTTTCAATACGAGATTTTAAGAGCAACTAATGTGGTTTGGAGATAAATGTTACGATTTAACTTGGAAGACTACGTGTCTATATCCTTCAAATATTTGGGTTTCAATCATAGTTTGGTTTACTTTGAATAATATTATGTACAAATTGTTTATCGAATGGTCCTCATTGAACTTTGTGGTTTTTTTGACAAATTTTGGAGATTAAGAATATATTTTATTTTAATAAAGTGTTATTCTTTTCTGAATTATCTGATCTTGTACTAACATATTTAGTTTTGGTTTTGGTTAAAGTCTAAAGACATGGTAAGTATATAGTTCTATTTTTTGGATTAGTTGATTCTCTATAAGTTGATTATAGTACTCTTAATGTGAACAAGTCTTTCTAAATACTCGTCTTTTGGAGAAAATATGAGTTTATGTAAGAAATCTAATAAAAGTTGAAAGTCAACATGATAATTGATTATGTTTCCTTATGAATAAATTCCTCAATAAAAAGATACTTAAAACAAAAATGTTGTCTATTAACTTTTCCTACTGAGGAATCGAATACCGTTTAACCCATCACAAGTTTGTGATTTTCATGTGGTTAACTTTCTCCTAAACTTTTTTTCTATCACTCTTCATCAGAACATGACACTATGTTTTCTCCTCCATGTCCATGATTTCCTACATGTAATCCTAGTATGGGTTAACATGGGTGACCTCTGTACTTATCTTTCGTTATTTTAATGTGATTGATTTACCGACTCTTGTTCCGATGTGGGACTTTCAAGGATGTTTCAAGCCCAATTTTAAAATTGCGAGGACGCAATTACCAAAAGGGGGAATGATGTAACACCCCAGGTAAATACAGAATATGAAATTTTTATATTTATCCATATTTGTGAATAAAATATTAATATTACTTTAAAGGGAACTCTATGCTCGATGGCATACCCAATGCGCAACAATGAGTTTCTTGGGAATCTTACGTTGCACTCTAATAATAAAATAATATTATTTAAATGGTAGTTAACGTCTAGTCGTTGTAATTGAGGGAATGAACATAACTAACTACAAAATGGTTAGATATGTTTGTCATATATTTTTTCTCTATACAATAAATTTTAGAGGATTAAAAATGCGAATGAATCCAATTTTAAGCTTAAACATTCTAATATTCTTTAAAAGTTCGATTAACTGCCTTTTGATGGAGAACCTCTTTTAAATCCACTTTTTGACAATATTATGTTGTATATTTCACAATATAAAATTCTTATTTAGAATCAGGACATCAAAATATTCTTTGTGTAAATTTTTGGTATCTTTCCAATAAAGTTCATTTTTAAATGAATTGTGAAAAATGATGTATTTTAATTCAAAACCGCTTTTTAATCTAATTTATTTATATGAGTAGATTTTATTTGGAATTTTTTTAAATTAAAATTAGAATATATTTTTACCATTTAATACAATAGTGGAAATTGGAATTAATTTCACTTTTAAATCGGACTTTAACTCTTGTCAATTCTTTGATACTTATTGTTTCATAAAAACACACTATTTTCTCTAACAACGGGATTTAATTATTAAATTAATTAATGAAACTTATATGTTTTTAATTTTGTAAAATATACTTAATTTTTGAATTCGTAATATCAAATATAGCTTATGGTGACGTTTTGGTATTTTTCTGAAAAACTTCAATTTTTGATGAATAGTGAAACCACTAAGTGGTATTTTAAAAACTGATTTTGTTTAAATGAAATTTTACCACCTCTCTGTTTTGAATCTAAATAACTCGATATAAATGGTTGTCATTAAGAATTAAAATGTGGTTCAATGGGATTAAAATATTTTTTTGATGAATAGTATCTTTAGGTTTTTAATCACGATTAGAGGTAATTAGTGTAGTTTAAGGTAAAAATAATGTTTTAATAATATGAGATGAGTTTGACACATGTCCTACCTCTATTTTATGTGTCATGTCCGACCAAGAAAATCCATGGATCAACTTTGGGACCCCATGGAGCCACTTTTTATGGAAAATGGCATTAATATCTTTTTATTTATTGTTAAAGTAAAAATATCACAAACATGAGTTGTTTTACTAAAACAAATTTTATGTGGGGTTATACAAGTCAGATGTTTTACTATAAATTATAATTGGAAATCTAAAAAGCATTCCTAAATCATAGTATTTTTTTTATAATTTTTAGACATTAAATAAATTAAATTATTTATGATATCATGATGATACGCGATTACCTCATTATTTAACGATTTAAATAAAATGAAAAGATAATGTAAAATCTAAGTCCGAAACTTGTCAAAAACCTATTTTATGGGTGTATTTCAAACCCTCGTCACCTTATCCTCGAATTATATCAATGTGTGACCTTTTAAATCCGAAACTCATTTTAAAATAAAGTAACATTTCTTTACATTCCAAGAGTGCCCCTCCTCTCCTCTTATAAAAGGCCCCCACCTCTACCACCTTACACACACCTCTCAAGCCTTTGGCTCGGCCAAAACCTGCCCATTTCATCTCTCCAAATCTATATATTCATCATTGAAGCCTCACTTTTTGAAGAATCCTTTTCAAGGAAGCCTTTGAGCTTAAATCAAAGAGAGTTACCTGTTTAAAAGGTAGTGTTTTGTCTTGTGTTCTTATATTTTATTTTTTTTCTCCAACCCCCTAAACTATTTTTATTGTTTTATTTTGTAACAACACCAGTATCTTCAGTATACTAGGATGTTTTTATGTGAATGATTCGAGCTACACTTACACACACCTTCGTCTATTGGTTAAAGAACATACTGTTTATGTTGTTGGCGATTTTCTGCCTCTCGAAATGATGATTGTTCAATATTCTTTTAACTCCTTTAAAGGTGGACATTATGATGCCACTATATTTTATATATGATATATATGGTATTTATGTTTAACTATATGCTTATGTATTTTATATTTAAAACATACCTTTATTCTTTTCATGTTGTGCAAATGCGATAATATTCATACGAGGAAGTGTGGACTACCGCCTCCTCAAGTGATGTGACTCGTACATGCAATACATGGAATGTATAAGTAATGAAATTAATGAACATATGTGACCTATATAACATATATATTATACTGGAATTATAATATATATATATATCATTTAATTTTTATTCCATTAATATGACAAACATAATGAAAGTAGCGTTTATGCGTACGTACGACCTACCGTCTCCATGAACGGTGATTTTCGTTTTTTATATCCAAATGATATGGAATAGTATAAAATGAATACGTACTGGAAATTAATGATATTTTAATCATTAATACTATTCTGGAAATTATTTACTTATAACTATATGGACAATCATTTTTCAAACAAGTTCATTTTTGACTCATGTACCAAACATCGGCAAAAA